>OZ022307.1:0-5055000 GCA_963989215.1 Hedychridium roseum | reverse complement strand
TCAGCTTCGAGGGTGAGATTTTGGCGTGAAGCCATCGTCACCGGCGCCTTCCTTCCCGCTTCTTGAAACCTCCAGCTTCAAGGGCGAGTGACTGCGTGAAGCCATCGTCGCTGGCGCCTATTTCTCCTTGCCCCTGCTTGTGTCTGCCCCGTCGATATCTTAGGACGGGAGTCATTCTCTGCAGCATCATCAGCATCACTGCGTATAATTCGCCATTTTTTCTTTTCTTTGTTCGGCGTCCTCCGCGGGGCTTTGGCGCGTTTTTGGTATCGCGCATCGTTCTGCGCATCGACAAGTGGCTGCCATTATGTTTTACCGTTACTGCGTCGTTACGCATTTGCGCATTGTGTTTGCTTTAAAAGAACGCTTTAACTTTATTATACGATGGCGGATGATAACGAAGGGTCGCTCCCTAATGTGGGCGAGGGCCTTGGATCGGATAGCAGGCGGGTGGAGAACTACCGTGTTCCGAAAATTCCGCCCTTCTATCGCGCAGGCCGAAGTCTCGTTGCGCTCGGCGCACATAACCTCAGAAACATGTAAAGCCGATACGGTTTTTGCTGCGTTGGACTTTGAGTTCGCAGCCTCCGTCAGGGACCTCATTATGATGGTCCCGCGTCCGTCGAACATTTACGCGCAACTCAAGAGGCGCGTTATCGTTACATACGGCTGTCACGTCCGGAGAGGAAACGAAACTGTTCAGAAACGCAACCTACATCGATGAACGTGAGGAAAAAAAAAAGAAAATAGATTTTTATATCAAACTAGGGTATACGTTTAAATTATAAGTTTAAGTTAAATTATAAATTTGTAAGGTTAAGTTATAAGTTTTTGGGTTAAATTATGTTTTAAGTGTAAATTATAAATTATAAGTTTTAACGATACGAACGTCTTCTGGGATCGTTAGGATGCGCGAACGTAGTGTCTGGTGTGGTCTGAACAAAAGGAGCTATAAGAGGAGGCGGGAAGGATAAACTTAAAAAGGCTATTTCGCGAACACGTGGTTTCTGATGATGTAAGCTAATGGGTTTTTGATTTAACTCCCCTAAGAACAATTGGATTCTAGGATCACTTGGATGTATTCCGTCTGGAAGCTCTCGATAATGGTCTTCACGTGTATCAGTAAGTTCTATTGGAATTAACCTATAGGGTTTTTCAGGAACACACGGGATGGGAAGTACTTTCGGTGAGACGTGTGGAGGATCGTAAGGTCGCGATCCGTGGGATTGTGGGGGACTATAATTAGCGAAACCCCCGGTAGCGTCTATTTCTGGAAAATAGGGAAGTGTAGGACCGCAGGGTGAGTTTGGCGGCGAATCAGGAATGTACTCGGTAGGATGGTAAAGTTGATGCCAAAGTTTTCTGATTTGAGTTTTTAAGCCTGCGCGGCGATTACGTCGCCTGGTTCTTGGCATGGTACAAACAATCAGGACCCTCGATGTGAAAGAAAAGGCGAGAAGGTAATATTAATTTTAAGGTTAAACAAAGGGATAAATAGGAAAAAAGTTGAACAGCGAGAAGCTGGGACCAGCCCGCTTCCCAACCCAAGGAGATGACAGGAACCAGAGGAAACAGCGAAAAGCTGGGACCAGCCCGCTTCTCAACCCAAGAGATGACAGGGAACCAGAGGAAACAGCGAAAAGCTGGGACCAGCCCGCTTCTCAACCCAAGAGATGACAGGGAACCAGAGGAAACAGCGAAAAGCTGGGACCAGCCCGCTTCTCAACCAGAAGGTAAAAAGAAGATGGGAAGAATTGCGGAAGTTGATGATCCTGATAGTTTCCGACCAAGCGATGAAGATTGCCGAAAACTGATTCCCGAATAATTCTTAAACCACGGTATAAATTCTAATATGCATCATATACTCCATTAACAATCAATACAAATTTAGTGTACAATCTTTATCTAAATACTATCTATCAAATGCTATTTTAATGATTCTTATGTCAAAACTCTTAGACCTAAGTGATTACCAAATTATATTACAGTATAATCTGTCGAAATATTTCTAAGTTATATCTATTAATATATTCAGGTCGCAGACAAAAGTAATAACTCTAAGTTAAATTATGATTTCAGAGAGCTTATCGTGTGAAAGATCTAGTATAGAATAAAATGGATTTCGCTGTGACGCCTCCTTATATACACTAGTCCGTAGTAGGGGAAAGTACAAGAGAGTGGGGATACACCGGTACTTAGAAAATATTCTAAGTCTAAATAGCCGAAAATATTCTAAATGTGATAACAGAAAATAGTCTAAGTTCGAATAACCGTAAATAATCTAAGTCCAATAACTGGAAATAATCTAAGTTAGAATAACCGAAAATAATGTAAGTCTAGTAACAGAAAATAATCTATGTTCGAATAACCCGTAAATAATCTAAGTCCAATAAATGAAAATAATCAAAGTTCGAATAGCCGTGAATATTCTAAGTTGCTTGTCGTGTCAAAGATTTAGAATGGAATGAATAGCTCTCGCCGCGGCACCTCCTTATATACACTAGTCCGGGGTGGGGGAAAGTACAAGAGAGTGGGGGTACGCCGGTACTTAGAAAATATTCTAAGTCCGAATATGCAAAAATAATCCAAGTCCGATAACTGAAAATATTCTAAGTTCAAATAGGCGAAAATAATCTAAGTCCGATAACTGAAAATATTCTAAGTTCAAATAGGCGAAAATATTCTAAGTTCAAATAGGCGAAAATAATCTAAGTCCGATAACTGAAAATATTCTAAGTTCAAATAGGCGAAAATAATCTAAGTCCGATAACTGAAAATATTCTAAGTTCAAATAGGCGAAAATATT
Organism: Hedychridium roseum; assembly: GCA_963989215.1. NCBI lineage: Eukaryota > Metazoa > Arthropoda > Insecta > Hymenoptera > Chrysididae > Hedychridium > Hedychridium roseum. The sequence continues at coordinate 5,052,194 of OZ022307.1, read as the reverse complement.
CTAAGTTCAAATAGGCGAAAATATTCTAAGTCCGATAACTGAAAATATTCTATGTTCTAATTCGAGAGCCGATGTTACTCGTCCGGAGGTTCACAGAAGAATGATCCCGCAGCGTTACGCTCTCTACCTCATCGACTCTGGTGACATAAAGGTGCCTTCACACATTGACGAACAATTTAGCGGCTTTCACACAAGTTCCGATTTTAACAATTACGGTATGTTCTTAGACATGTTTTGGACATAATAATAACAACGAATTACGTAACCAAAAGGCGAGATAAAGGGAAATAAAATATATATATACATATTAAGCGAAAAATCTTGACGGGGGAATTTGACGTCTTGACGTTACACGGCATATCCCCTGAGGCGAACATGCGAAAATTACTAAAGGGACAGGTGTTGTCAAATGGGAAGCCGTCCCTAGTGTTGAATAGGTTGCGCAATTTAAATGATGGCACGTGCGATGATGCTATTATACTGAGTGTTTTTCTAGAGCATCTTCCATTGAGCCATCGGGCGATTCTGGCGGCGACTGGTGTTACGGACCTCGAGAAGTTGGCAAGTGTTGCGGACAAGATAGCGGAGAGCTCAGGTTCGCCTTGCCGCAATATTTCGGCGGTCGCGCAGAGTGGTACACAATGCTCGTTCGAAGCAGAAATTCAACGCCTTTCCGCGCAGGTTGTTACGTTGTGTACCGAAGTCAAGATGTTGCAGCGGCAACGCTCGCGTTTGGCGACTCCAGCGTCTCGTAGTCGTACGCGCTCTTAGGAGCCTCCGGGCGCACCGAAATTATGTCTAGCGCATCGCAAGTATCACGACAACCCGACTTCGTGTAGGAGGTGGTGCGCAAAATATGCGTCGTTTAGCTCGGGAATCTAAACTTGCCCTCCGTTGCTGAGATGGGCGCAGAAGGCTCGTTTGTTACGTCCCGTCTCCATGTTCGTGATCGCATTTCTGGTCGTCTCTTCCTAATAGAAACGGGTGCAGATCGTTCGTCGGTGCCGGCTATCCCCGCGATTTGTGGTAAACCGACTGGTTTTAAATTATTTGCGGCCAACGATTCGGCTATAGACACGTACGGCGAATCCTTCCGATTGCTGGATTTAGGTTTGCGGCGTCCCATCAATTGGAATTTTTGTATCGCCGCGGTTCCTCATGCGATCATAGGTGCGGACTTACTTAAACATTATGGTCTCCTGGTTGATCTCCGCCGGAACCGGTTAATGGATTCACGAACGAGCGTCTATGTGATCGCAATCCCGCGCCTCGTGTCGAGTCATTCTGTGTCACGTCCTCCAGGGAGCCGCTCAGGTTCTGGAGGGTTATTGCCTCTTTTTGGTCAACGCGTTAGCACACGATTTACCTGGGATGAGGCGGGAATAGCCCGAAGCGCGGAAGCCAAACGAAATGGGGAGGCGTAGACAAGGGAGGAACGAGCGTGCAAAGAAACAATCACGATTTTCCCTAAGGATTTATTACCAAGAGGATTTATTAAAAACGTTGGGTATTATAAGTACAAACTCAATGTAATTACTATCTGTCAACATAATCAATCGTCGTCGTCGTGATCAGACAGGGTGATGACCTCGATGTCCGATTCCGGTGTCAGGGGGCGCGGAGTTGGTAGGTCTTGGAGTTGCTCTAACGTGAGCCCAAGATCTGCCATGAAAGAGGGGAGTGGGAATGGTTGGGAATCTGGAATTTCTTCAATTTGAACGGTGGATGGGGGAGGAATAAAGGAGAAATAATGCGTGTGGATAGGGCCGTATAAGGACTGTAGGTTTTCAAAAGTATAGTCCTGTTCCGTTCTCAAGGGAGACGACTGAGGGGAATTAGAATGACCCGGAATCGAAGACGACTCGTCGATATCCGGAGATTGTGGTTCCAGTTGCGGTGAACTGGGAGGAGCTGGAATTTCGGCTGGTTGTGACAGACAGTCACTCTGAGAGTCCAATCGTGTAGGCTGGGAATTTCGTTCGCGTTGAGACAAACTGGCTTCAAGGCGACGCAAGATCGCCCGAAGACGACGAGCGAGTACTTTCTTTCCTCCTCTGCGTCTCTTAATGACACGAGCAGGCATGTCCTTCAGAATCTGCGAAGAACGAATTCATTCTGCCATTACGCGAATTCTCAGGAGCCATTTGTGATCTGGCATCCACACTGAGCATTCGGCTTACCTTGATGCGCTGCTGAAAGCGAATGGTGCCGCTGGAGGCACAATGGAATCGCCGATGAAGGCTCGTTAGAGTGGCCGATGAAGGCGAGAGGAGCCGGTGAAGGCTCGTTAAATATTCGCCGATGAGGGCGTTTGGGTCTAGGAGCAACGTTGGTCGCTCGAACTAGGTGCGCCTATAAGCATAGAAATGGTAGTGGATATTCGTTCTTCGGAGAACAGTATTCTAAGGAATAACGCGAAAATCTGACAGGAAAAAGGAAGGACATGTAAGATAGGGTGGTAAGTTCACAAAATAAGGAACAATGAAACACTCCGACAACGATTAAATTATATTCACGAGTAGGAGCAAGTTACAAATATTCGCAAACGCTCAGTCTACGAAGGTTTGGTTAAAGAGTCGTAAACGCTCGGTCTACGAAGAGTTTGACGCGTACGCTCGGTCCGCGGAGTCAACGCAATAATACTATTTGCAACTTACGTTTGAGGCTTGGTAGGTTTACTTGTCTGCACTAGAACTGAACTGTGCAGTAGAACCGTTAACTGTGTACTAGAGAACCTTTAAGGTTGAATGCTCGGCGATGACTGACTGGAGCGGTTGCCTTCCTACACCACCTCGGCTCGCAACGGAGTAGTGGGGAAGGTCGGCTCGAATGGTGGGGAACCAATCATGACTCTCGGTATCGTGGAGGTGGCAAGCTAGCGAGTGGGAACTGATGTGCCGTGCGCAAAACTACGTCAGCATTCTCACGGATGCAGCGGGTACAGAACTGCAACGTCTGCGTTCCCAAGCCGGCGCGCTCATCGTATCTCGTCAGCGTTATCTAACCCGTCAGTGCACGTGTGCATACCGATGCTCGGAGACAGACTGCTGATACAGCGTCTCCGGCTCGACGCGGTTCCCTAATCTAATCCGTGTTACTTGAGTTGATAGCGCACGTGTGCATACCAGCGCTCGGAGGGAATCCGAGGCGGGGATCAGATTCGCAATGTCAGCGTTCTCACGCGAGCTCGGATCGTTTGCTTACGTAGCTGTTGCAGGGCCGCTCCTATTTTACCGTCTTCGTTCTGCAGGACCGCGTCCATCGTTTGTTGTATTTTATATTTTATGAATTAATCGTTGTGTGTGAATATTTTCGTGACCCATAGTGGCAGGTTCTTATCTTATCTTATCTTATTTTATTATCTTATCTTGTAATCTGAGCCGATAAGGCTCCGAAATTTTTCTGCCGCCTTCGGCGGCACCCCCCGTCACTACACTTCTATATATATAAGAGCGAAGGGAATATAATGTGGTTAAACATAGTACATAGAGTAATGTCGGGGTGTGAACATGTTTCGAGTTTTGTGGGTTAATAGACGGCTCACTTACCGAGACGTCACATCTGTAGGCACGGTTATGCCTAAGACGCGTTTTTCCGGTATTCTCGCGGGCTTCCCTGATCTGTCCGGTGCATCTAACGTGGCGCCGCTTAAGTCTGCTGATGTGTTTCATCACATCCTAACCACCAGTCCTCCGGTGTCTGAAAGGCCTCGTCGGTTAAATCGGGAAATGCTCAAGGCGGCTAAGAGCGAATTTAAAGCGCTCGTAGAAGCGGGCATCTGTCGCCCTTCTTCAAGTCCATGGGCCAGTCCGATACATATGGTCTTGAAGAAAAGGACGGCGCGTGGCGTATTTGTGGAGACTACAGGGGTCTGAATAGGCAGACCTTTCCGGATAAGTATCCTACCCCTTATCTCCACGATTTCTCGTCCAATCTACTTGGGAAGTCTATTTTCTCCTCGCTAGACATGTATAGGGCATATAACCTATAAAGAAGACTGCTGTGACAACGCCCTTTGGGCTTTTCGTATTTCTGTACATGACATTTGGTCTAAGGAATGCCAATCAGTCTTTTCAGCGGTTCTTAAACAGGGTGCTGGGGGATTTGGATTATGTTTTCACGTACATCGATGATATTTTGATTGCGTCGAGCTCTGAAGAGAAGCATGCTGATCACTTGCGCGTTGTACTGCGGCGACTCCAAGAGCATCACCTACGCGTTAACCCGTGTAAATGTACGTTTGGTGCCGATTCGAACGGTATTCGCCCCTTGGCATCGAAAGTGGAGGCCATTATACATTTTCCCAAACCCAAGAGGGTCATGGACCTTCGTCAGTTTTTGGGGATGGTAAACTTCTACCGTCGTAACATCCCTCGCGCAGCTCATCTTCTAGCGCCATTGAACGAATTTCTTCGCGATTCGAAAAAGAACGATACTAAGGAGATTGCATGGACGGTAATCTCGGAAGAGGCCTGTTCCTCGAGGAATTTAAAAAATATATGCGCGAGGAGCGATCTTTGCCCGTTGTTCATAATCACAACAAGCGTGCCTTTGTATTCAAGGAATTGCACTGGTGCACACATGTGTTCTTGTGGCGTATGGCTAAGAAAGCGCTCGAACAACCGTACTCCGGTCCGCATAAGATTGTGAGGCCTGTTTCGGAACACGTTTATATCATCGATGCTAATGGTTCGGAGCGTACCGTATCTACGGATTTGTTAAAACCGGCTGTCTTGTTGTCAGAAAACCCGGATGACGCGATGCCTTGCACTTCTAGTCCTTCTAGCACTTCTAGGCCTGAGGCCAACAACGTCCGGTCCTACGGACCTATGCCAAAAAGACGCCAAATGTATCGTAGTAATTAAGTTTTGTACATACAGATATTTATATTTTGGTTATCGAAATTGACTGTTGTTTAAATATAATATATATCGTTCACACTCAGGGGGGAGTATGTGGGGACTCGGTTCCCCCACCCCTGGACGGTTGAGAGTGGGGGTCGTCGTTACTGCTTCTGGCGGGAAGCAGCGGTACCCAACTCTCCATCTTGTTTGACTCAACCGTTGGGAACGAACGTTTAGAAAACTGTCTGTTCAGATTATTCTTTTGTGAAGTACCTCCACCCTTCTGGTGGAGATCCATCATGTTGATATCACATGGTTTGTCGTGTAAGTAAAGGTACTTCTTCTAGCAAAAGACCCAATGTATCTTTAATAAAATTAGCATAGATGCTGGCATTCAAATTTCCATTGATAAAATAAGGACCAATAGTTTTATCATGTATGATGCCGCACCATACATTCACAGACCATTGTTTTTGATGTTGAACCTGTCGTCGCCAATGTGGATTTTCCGCTGCCCATAAATGCATGTTGTGCAAATTAACATTCCCGTGATTTGTGAATGTTGCTTCATCAGTAAATAAAACAATCTTAGGAAAAAACTCTTTATCGTCAATCTGACGTTGAACCCATCGACAAAACTCAACGCGATTCATGAAGTCGTGCCCATGCAATTCTTGGTGAAGGCTAACATGGTACGGATGAAATTTGTGATGGTGCAAAATGCGAAGTACACTTCTCCTACTAATGCCAGATTCGCGTTCAAATTATCGCGAACTAATATGAGGATTTCTGGACACAGTTGCGAGTACACCGATTTCCATTTCTTCGTTAAGTACTCGTTTTTGACGTTTACTTTTACGAATACCTAAACTGCCGGTTTGCCTAAGTTTATCACACATATTTTGAAATGTTTGACGTTTCGTTCAGCATACAAGCTTTTTGCTCTAACAGAATTTTGTTGGCGTTCGCCATAAATTAGAAGCATATCGACTGGTGTAACGTCCGCCGCTTAACCTGCAAATAATTTTTCTTTTATTTTTCTATTTTATTATATAATTTTTACATAATTGTTAACACGAGAGTCGTTCAAACCTTTTCCCTCACTCAAATATTTCGCGGCATATATAATGGAGAATACAAATATCTTGCCGTACTCACGAGTCGTTCAAGGCTTTCCACTCAATCGGACCTCTTCATCGGAACGATAGTTGTCTCTCTCTCTCCTTCTCTGTAGCACAGTATACCTCCTTGCTATTCATGCGCTCCTGATACCTCGGGAGATTTTTCCAAGCGCTAATATCCATAATTAACCAACAAATCGTTGATTTATTGACACAGAAGCATTGTCCGGATTTATTAATAATTATTTCGCTTCATTTAACCGCTATAATAAATTAATTGTTATTAATTAACAATAACGCAAGAGGGAGAACGAAAGACGGCCAATAGTAATAAATGCGTACGACTGAATATAACACGAGTAAGAATAATTAACTTCCATTACGTCATCACACAACCAACAACCATTAATTATTAACATTTTAATAACGTTCAAAAGCATTCCTAACACCCCGGTTGGCCCCATGTATCAATCTTCAATTACCATGGATGCATAAGATCGACCGTATTAATTATTATTACCATCCTCTTTGCTTAACATTGCAAATATTGTAAAGCACGGACGAACTCTATATGTATGTTCTTCGGTCGCTACGACGCATTTCATTTCCGTCTCAATTAAACCTACCACTCAAAGAGATTGCATTTCTTCGCCTCGAATAAACTATCTTATCGCATTATCAGATTAAACATCCGCCCGACGCAGAGAAATGCAACACCTCTAACCTTCATATTAAATCTAAGGTTACTGCGCAAACAGATCGGAATTTCACGCCAGGATAAATAACTTTTATTTTGCGACCTCCAAATAATCTTAAGTCAAACGGATCGCCTTCCTCGCCTCGAATAATTATCTTAAACTAAACAGATCTTATTTCTCGCACTGACCGAGACTATCAAAGATTCCAATCGGTTTAAACATCCTGTTGCCAACGAGAAACGCAATCCCCTACGTCGTAACGCGCATGGTGGGAATCCCCACTCCGCGTCGAGTCGCATGAAGTCGCGTTCAAGCGCAGTCAGTCTTGTCGGAACCTTCATCGCGATCAGTCGCAATCGTCTCAGTCTTGTCGGAACCTTCATCGCGATCAGTCGCATTCGTCTCAGTCTTGTCCGAGCAGTCACAGCGAACAGTCGAATACAAATACTCAGTCTCGTCTCAATCCTCGTCGTGAATAGTCGCACATCGTAATATCTACTGCTGTCAAAGAACTTCGTCGCCACGCTTTCAACATTCTACGACTGTCAATCGTGAGTACTTTAATTCATTCCAATCGACAACGACTCCGCGTTAACGCGCGTTAAACACTTCTCTTATATTGTAACGAACATTTATCGATCCTTATTGTATTACTACTATATCTTTATATTATTACCAACTCTCAAAACCTACCAAGAATAATTTCGCCACTATTTGAATAAATATTGTGAAACTTTGCTTATGCCTATATTCTTTTACGATTATCCCCTGATTTAAACAAAATCCCTTCGTATTCCTTTTAATTTCGGATACCATCATCGCACCTCGAACTCAAATCCTATCGTGACTTTTATATAGATATTCCCTCGTAATGAGTTATCCGTGCTCGACTTATTCGTTATAACCTCAGTGAAATTAAGTTTCGGCATATACTTGTCACCCTCAGATTCTGTAACGACTCTGTGGTTCACGAGTACCATTGGCATTTCACTTGCCTTACTTGCAGAACCGTCGAGGACGAACACAATCTACAAACGTCCGGCATTCTACTGCTACGTTTGAAGACTCTCGTTTGAGGAATTCTCGAAGAACTCTCGAATCCTGTTGGATCAACTAGGGCAGTACCATTGCCTTAGCCATGCCTACAACGGCACCACAGGTAATCTAACGTTACTCCCATTCAAACCTAAGTCGAGTGCGTGACCGTAAATTTATTCAGAATCCATACGCTCTTATAGTCTACGTACGGGCCTAATTACCGGCGCCATCGTAGAAGCGGAAGGAAGGTACGCGAACGGCGACAAAGGGCCATCGTTCAGCAGGCATTCGCACACATTTTGAGGACGAACTCAATTCTGAAAGCCATTGACCATTTCCCTCCTACACCTACTCCGCCCCCTTCTCCTGTATCCCCCGACCAACGCAGTAACCCTGCGGGGCCTTCCTTCGATCCTCGCGATAATACCGCGGGCGACCACTTCAATTTCGACAACACACCAGACCCCGAACGATACGATCCCGTTATTTTAGAAGACACTATTCGCCAAACGTACTCCCTGTATCTCTTCCCAAAGCCAGAACCACCCCCATCATTCCCCTCGTTAATCCTTGAGGAAGTTCCAGAAGACTTTCAATTTCGGGAACCTGAAGTCATAACCCTGGAATAAGGCATACCCAGAGGAAAATTATATATATGATATAAAATATGATGATATGAAATTATATATGATAAACCTTTACTGTGCGTTTCCCTTATTATAATAAAATCAACATTTATAAGCCTTTCCAACCAGTCATTATTCTTGGTACTCATATAACCTCACTTCACCTAGTTTTTTTTGTAGTCTCTACGCGTGACCATAACCCGACTATCGTAGGGTTTATCAATCAAGCTTAGTCGCAGCGGTCCCGGGTAAATTCGCTTAACTGCGTTTGACCTAAAAAAGGCGACAACTCCGGAGAATAGGTCGAATTCTCTATTGAGACCGCACCTCCCCGGACGTAACACTAGCTCTTCAAATGGATACATCGTGCCGGATTGACCGATTTATCGGAACTAATCTTATCATGTTACTCTTATCCTGCAAACTTATTAAAGTGTCCTTCAAGCAGTGTTTACTCTCAGTGAAGTTAGCGGTAAACATTACATCTTCCTGTGCTGTTTACAATACGTATGTTTCAATTACTACCAAAACCGTAAATATTATCGCTTTTATCTACTTTCTGTGATCTTTAATGACCTTATGTAATAGGTCGTTGAACACGCCTTAAGATCTTCTATGATGATACGGGAGCAAAAACGTACCGAGCCATTTAAAAAATTAGAGGTGACCTTCAAATGTCCGAAGTACCTCCACCTACAAAAAAACCATTATCGCCATCGGATGGCCCCCTTTGTACTGTGAAATTTTATTTCAGCAAATATTTCTGTGAAATTTGTAGATTCGAAGATATTTGAGGTACTAATAGTTACTGCCCCACTCTGTATATTTATACTCTTGTATCAATATATATTTTTGATTTGGTACGAACACAGTGTTATCGTTATTTGACTATTCAATACTCTCGTTAACATATCTGTTCTTTTCATTCGCTTACCTTCGAGTTGAAGAGCGGACTGGTTCCGGTTTCTCCTCATCTTTGTTACCAACTCGACCTTCCTTCAAGTTGTGGAGCGGAGTGATTCCGGCTTCTCTTCATCTTTGTTACCAACTCCGACCTTCCTTCAAGTTGTGGAGCGGAGTGGGGTTCCGGCTTCTCCTCATCCTTGTTACCAACTCGACCTTCCTTCAAGTTGAGGAGCGGACTGGTTCCAACTTCTCCTCATCCTTTCTTACTAACTCGACACTCCTTTGAGTTGAGAAGTGGACTGGTTCCGGCTTCTCCTCATCCTTTGTCACCGACTCGACATTCCTTCGAGTCGAGGAGAGGATTGTTTCCGGCTTCTCCTCATATACCCAGCGAACACTATTTTTTGCCGAGTCGAAGAGCAGGTCAATCGTCGCTTCTCCTCGAAGTTTCTCCGTTCAATCACGCATTGTCGAATTTGCTATTTAAGGGACCGTGATTTCGCCGGTCTCTTCTTGCACGGTCCCAGCTCACTTCTATTTCGCGTATTTTGTGTAACGTCAAGACGTCAAATTCCCCCGTCAAGATTTTTCGCTTAATATGTATATATATATTTTATTTCCCTTTATCTCGCCTTTTGGTTACGTAATTCGTTGTTATTATTATGTCCAAAACATGTCTAAGAACATACCGTAATTGTTAAAATCGGAACTTGTGTGAAAGCCGCTAAATTGTTCGTCAATGTGTGAAGGCACCTTTATGTCACCAGAGTCGATGAGGTAGAGAGCGTAACGCTGCGGGATCATTCTTCTGTGAACCTCCGGACGAGTAACATCGGCTCTCGAATTAGAACATAGAATATTTTCAGTTATCGGACTTAGATTATTTTCGCCTATTTGAACTTAGAATATTTTCGCCTATTTGAACTTAGAATATTTTCAGTTATCGGACTTAGAATATTTTCGCCTATTTGAACTTAGAATATTTTCAGTTATCGGACTTAGATTATTTTCGCCTATTTGAACTTAGAATATTTTCAGTTATCGGACTTGGATTATTTTTGCATATTCGGACTTAGAATATTTCTAAGTACCGGCGTACCCCCACTCTCTTGTACTTTCCCCCACCCCGGACTAGTGTATATAAGGAGGTGCCGCGGCGAGAGCTATTCATTCCATTCTAAATCTTTGACACGACAAGCAACTTAGAATATTCACGGCTATTCGAACTTTGATTATTTTCAGTTATTGGACTTAGATTATTTACGGTTATTCGAACTTAGACTATTTTCTGTTATCACATTTAGAATATTTTCGGCTATTTAGACTTAGAATATTTTCTAAGTACCGGTGTATCCCCACTCTCTTGTACTTTCCCCTACTACGGACTAGTGTATATAAGGAGGCGTCACAGCGAAATCCATTTTATTCTATACTAGATCTTTCACACGATAAGTTCTCCGAAATCATAATTTAACTTAGAGTTATTACTTTTGTCTGCGACCTGAATATATTAATAGATATAACTTAGAAATATTTCGACAGATTATACTGTAATATAATTTGGTAATCACTTAGGTCTAAGAGTTTTGACATAAGAATCATTAAAATAGCATTTGATAGATAGTATTTAGATAAAGATTGTACACTAAATTTGTATTGATTGTTAATGGAGTATATGATGCATATTAGAATTTATACCGTGGTTTAAGAATTATTCGGGAATCAGTTTTCGGCAATCTTCATCGCTTGGTCGGAAACTATCAGGATCATCAACTTCCGCAATTCTTCCCATCTTCTTTTTACCTTCTGGTTGAGAAGCGGGCTGGTCCCAGCTTTTCGCTGTTTCCTCTGGTTCCCTGTCATCTCTTGGGTTGAGAAGCGGGCTGGTCCCAGCTTTTCGCTGTTTCCTCTGGTTCCCTGTCATCTCTTGGGTTGAGAAGCGGGCTGGTCCCAGCTTTTCGCTGTTTCCTCTGGTTCCTGTCATCTCCTTGGGTTGGGAAGCGGGCTGTTCCCAGCTTCTCGCTGTTCAACTTTTTTCCTATTTATCCCTTTGTTTAACCTTAAAATTAATATTACCTTCTCGCCTTTTCTTTCACATCGAGGGTCCTGATTGTTTGTACCATGCCAAGAACCAGGCGACGTAATCGCCGCGCAGGCTTAAAAACTCAAATCAGAGAACTTTGGCATCAACTTTACCATCCTACCGAGTACATTCCTGATTCGCCGCCTAACTCACCCTGCGGTCCTACACTTCCCTATTTTCCAGAAATAGACGCTACCGGGGGTTTCGCTAATTATAGTCCCCCACAATCCCACGGATCGCGACCTTACGATCCTCCACACGTCTCAACGAAAGTACTTCCCATCCCGTGTGTTCCTGAAAAACCCTATAGGTTAATTCCAATAGAACTTACTGATACACGTGAAGACCATTATCGAGAGCTTCCAGACGGAATACTTCCAAGTGATCCTAGAATCCAATTGTTCTTAGGGGAGTTAAATCAAAAACCCATTACCTTACATCATCAGAAACCACGTGTTCGCGAAATAGCCTTTTTAAGTTTATCCTTCCCGCCTCCTCTTATAGCTCCTTTTGTTCAGACCAAACCAGACACTACGTTCGCGCATCCTAACGATCCCAGAAGACGTTCGTATCGTTAAAACTTATAATTTATAATTTACACTTAAAACATAATTTAACCCAAAAACTTATAACTTAACCTTACAAACTTATAATTTAACTTAAACTTATAATTTAAACGTATACCCTAGTTTGATATAAAAATCTATTTTGTTTTTTTTTCCCTCACGTTCATCGATGTAGGTTGCGTTTCTGAACAGTTTCGTTTCCTCTCCGGACGTGACATTTGTATTTTTGCCAAGGAGCAAAAGGCGTGGATAACGCTCGGGATACAAGAAATAACTTTGGCACTTGTTGTATCATCCTCACGTTTTCAACTCAATTCTACTAGTTCTACCAGACTTCCACCGGACCCTTCAGTAGTCCAGCAATCCAAGCGCTGCCCTAAGAATGCTTCATGTTCAACTAGCCAAAGAGCATCCCTCTCATCAAAGAAGCCTATGATTGTCAAGGTGGAAAGGTTAACAAACCCCATTTCTCTCCTTGTTCGATTCCTTACCTTTGAATAGGCGCAAATCTGTAAAGCTCTTATTGTTGGCAAATAAGTGAAGATGATTATTAGGAATTTAACTGACAGAGGAAGGAGTGAGGTATGTGTGAAGTGATACTCGGTAGACGTAATTTTTACAGTTAGACAAATTATTCTATTCAAACAAAATAAGGCGATAAACGAGATTACAATAACAAGTAAGCTAGCTATCGTTACGGACTACTGAATGATCATTCGTGCTATTTAAGAGGCCTCTTACCTTTACGCTAAAGGGTACAGCCCTTCGAATGAGAGAGAGAGAGAGAGAGCGTGGGTCCACAACACGATGAAGGGTACAGCCCTTCGTGTCCGAGAAAGAGCGTGGAAATCCCACTACCAAATGAAGGGAACAAGCCTTCGTATCACACTCTCCTGTTATCACAGAGAGAAAGAGTATGTGGAAGGGCCACTACCAAAGCTGCACCCGGTCCCGACGTCTCGGGCACGTGAACAGCACTCACCAGGTGACAGCCGATGGACATTAAGTCGCATTAGTGGCCCTCAGGACAATACTGTGTTACGTCCTGATCCGCCGGTATCTCCAAGTATTACACCTTAGATTTACCGACACGGAAGTTGATACGCTTTTTAAATTGGTGCGAGGGAGATTATATAAATTGGCAGCGCTGTCACCAGTTAAAACTATAAAATTATAGTTTTAACAAGATAAACTTCGGTTCGGACGTAATAAGGGAAACCGAAATCTATCGTTATATTCTACAGGCAATTCCTAATGACAAGATTGGAATTTAAATGATGCAAACGTTAGAGAAATTGCATAACTAATGTATATAAAATTGTTATAAAGGTATGTAATTCGAGAAAAGAATTATAGAAAATGTTATTGGGCGTGTGGTAGACTATTGACTCTAAGTATTAGAACTATAGGTCACGGCTGAGCGGCGATAGATCACGCGTGAGAATGTATGAGTACGCGAAGCAAAAACTAGATTAATTGTATTTAATTATGAATTAGATTTTATAATTCGAATAATGGAAATGAATAGGATAAATGTTATAAAATGTTACTCAATATTTATTATAGCAAATAACTAAATTAATAATTATTAGAATAGGAAATAGATTAACTATTAATAGTACAAGTGGAGCAAGATGTATTTTATATAAATGAAATAAAGTTTTATACATTTAATTTGTCTTATACCTAAGTACTTACATACCTTAATACTAAATGAGATGAACGATGAAGAGTACACTTAGAATGAGGTCGACGAAATGAAATAATAATTAAGTACGAAATATTAAACTAAATATAAAATAGAATTAAACTATAAAAAGAAAGAATAGAAGTCGATAAGACTCTATTATTAGAAAAGAACGTTAATTTGTCCTAAGACCGGAATTAACGGTAACGCGGAAAAGGTCCTTACGATGTTAATTCACCGAAGGCTGAATTACGACTCTCTAAAATGATGTTGACGCCTCGAAGGCTAGTGTACGACTCTCTGATGGCCACATTCAAAGTGCGCTCTTCCGCGAGAGAGAAGATGGCGTCATGATAGCGGCGCATGGAGCTGCATCCGTCTGCTCCATGTGCCAATGACAGCTGAGTGCAAGCATGGATGCAACGCAAGTACATAACCTGTCATAGTACGGTGTTACAATCTTACAATATTATAAATTAGAATTAATGCCTATCAATATTATTAATAACATGTATTTAGCGCATTACTAATTAAGGTTATTTGCAGGTTGTCGCAGTAATAGGAGTTATATAACCAAGATGCACTCTGGATATATGACGCTTATTGCAGTGAATGTGGTGAGTATATCTTGATAGATTAATTGTAAATAATAATGTAATAATAATTATGTGACTAATACTAATCTTGTGTTTGTAGGTTAAGTGAATGGAAGGCTGCGCCAGGCCAAGCGAGGTTTGTATCTGATTATATGTACTGTTTCTGTTTGTCGTTTATAATATATTAATGTTATGTTGTAATTAATAATGTTTATATGTTCTAGGTAAGCTATTTGAGTAGAACCCTTCCTGGCTAGGCGGTCCTTGCATTCGGTGAGTAGTTTATATGTATAGTCTATAATGTAGCGTAGCGATGGACTTACTAGTCTTACTACATGTATCTATGTAATGTTAATTATGTTTTTCTTTATTTATAGGGTGGTGAAAAGTTGGAGAGATATGTGTGAATGAAAATATGTGCTATGGAATAAATGACTGTAAGTAAATGTGTAAAAAGAAAATGAAATAAACTGAATAATTGAGATTTCCAAGTATTGATTGACGTCAGGACGTTACAAATCTCCCTCGCACCAATTTAAAAAGCGTATCAACTTCCGTGTCGGTAAATCTAAGGTGTAATACTTGGAGATACCGGCGGATCAGGACGTAACAATTGGTGACAGAGCGGTGGGATACGAAAAATTTTTCTAGAAAATTTGGAATACGAAAATCTTTCTTCTTAAGGAAATTAAAAATTCGGAAAACTTTTTCTTCGAAAAATTAGAAAAATTAAACTTTTTTTTTGGAATATTTGAAAATATATATTTCAGGAAATTATATTAGTTATTCTACAGGTAAAATTCGAATTTCTAACGACAACAAGATTTTGAACTTGTATCTTGTTCAACCGAACACAAAAACGCACGTTAGAGGACATACAGCTTACTCGTTACAGAATCATAAATACATACAAAAACACATACATACGGACATAAGTACTTATAGATCATCGCGTCGTTACCGTGACCGTTAACGAAACTTTAATTAAACGTAAACAGATTCAATTAGAAAGTACAAATTTTTTCTTATACACTTCTTACATAGCTTCTATTTAGAGATTATAATCCCAATTACATATCAAATTAATTATTGAGATTTATAAACCGAATAAAATGGCTCAATCACGTTCATTAAATAACGATAAAGAATTTTCTGACGCTACCGACGAAGTTCCAACGGGAACAAATCTCGAATTCTTTTCACTCGAATCTAGTAACTTGCGAAAGGAACAAAATCTACAAAAACAGGAAAGCGAATTAAGACTTATGATTAATAATCTATCTAAGAAAACTACGACGGGTATAAGAACTCAGCCGAAGCCATCTCCTCCTTGGGTAAATTTTACATCTATTGCGCCGCCAGTTCTGCACTTTACGTTGCAAAATATAATCGAAATGGTACCACAGTTCGACGGAAATAATATCCCAATCCAAGAATACGCGGATGCTTGCCGTCGCGCGCGAAGCATGGTATCCCCGCGTAACGAACCATACCTAACGAAACTTCTTCAAAATAAACTCAAGGGTCATGCTTTCCTTGCAGTTGAGGATTACAATTTGAATTCAATCGACGAACTGATTCGGAAACTAAAACAAGCATTCGCACCGTTAGAATCAGCTAATCACTACCGCGGTCAACTCAGTAACATAGTAATAAAACCAAACGAACACATATTAGAATTTATTCATCGCGTAAAAAGGTTACAATTTGCCATCCTAGATGCCGATAGAGATAAGTATGGTACACCATCTCCAGAAGTTATCGCGGAAACGGAAGAATTCACCCAGGAATGTTTTTTGAATGGTCTTCCACCTGATTTTCGAATGCAGATCCTCATACATAATCCGAAAACCCTAGAACAATTATTCGAATTAGCCACTAGTATATGCAAACGGATGGACAGGGATAGAATATTATTTGGCAGTCAATCAAGTCATAATAATTATAATAAATTCGGACATACAACTTTTGAATCGCGTCAATTACCTCAGACGAATATCCGACGAAATTCGAAGGGAAATCGTCCTCACATGACAGCTCAAATACAACAGTCAGCCCTTAGTTTCTGCAACTACTGCAAAACGAGGGGACATTCGATCCCTGAGTGCAGGAAATCAGCTTGTAGGAAAGCGCAGCAGAATCCAGGAAATGTCAATGCCTCTGATAAGGGCGTTGTACAAAGGACCCCTTGTCAATCAGCTCATCCAGCAAGACAGGCGGAGAAAATCCCAGTCGTCCACATTGGAAATGGGCTAATGGGCACCGACAACACCACCCTGGACAAGGTACCAGTGATCAGACTATCCTCACCAAATCTTAAAATAGATGCAGACGTCATGGTCGACACTGGAGCTGTACCAAACATAATTAAGGTCAATTACATTGAGGAAGATACTAACATTGACAGCTCTAAGTCAGTAGATTTAGTGGGAATTACCGAAGGAGTTGTACGTACCCTGGGCATGGTGAACCTTGTCGTTCTAGAGGAGAAGGTTCCTTTCCATATTGTGCCTAAAGAGTTTCCGATCCCGGTTGCTGGTATCCTAGGATCCACCGCACTGAGGACATTCGGAGCTCTCATCTCATATGCGGATGAGCAGGTCCACATAAATGGTAAGTATATACCTTTTATAAATGCTCATAGAATTAAAATTCCAGCTAGGACCAGGATGACCATGTGCATTAACGTAACGGGTAAACACCTCGATGAGGGCTACGTACCATACCTGTCCATGCAGAAAGGAGTATTCTTGGGAAATGCTTTGGTCGCCGTGAAGAACCACAAGGCATGCATCCCGGTATTTAATACAACGAACCAGGAGGTAACGATCCCTGTGCCCACGATTCAACTAGAAGAGTATTCTTCTCCCCACAGTACGATTAGTAATTCACGGCCTCCTAGGACCGGCCGTAAAGAACACAAATCGACTACCAAATCGCGTCCGCAATACGTAAGTATAGAGGAACAAAAACGATTAAAATGTTACACTATGTTCAACAAGCCACAAATTACTCCTGATCGAACGACCGAGATCTTAAAATTATTGCGGTTAGATCACCTAAATTCAGAAGAAAAAACAAATGTAGAGGAATTAATCAACAAATATTCAGATGTATTTCATTTGCCGGATGAAAAATTACAGTGTACATCAACCTACCGACACAGAATTCGCACAACTGATGATATCCCGGTTAACACAAAACAATATCGATTCCCACCGATCCACAAAGAGGAGATCAGGACTCAAATAACTGAGATGTTAAATAACAACATCATTAAAGCGTCTAATTCACCATATAACTCCCCTCTGTGGATCGTCCCGAAGAAGCCAGATAGCGCTGGTAACAAAAGGTGGCGTCTAGTGATCGATTATCGCGCGTTAAATGCAAAAACGATAGGCGATGCATACCCATTACCAAATATAAACGAAATTTTGGAACAACTAGGCGGAGCAAAGTACTTTTCGGTATTTGACCTGGCATCCGGGTACCATCAAATCCCTATGCATACGGAGGACGCGGCAAAAACAGCCTTTTCCACTCCCCACGGCCATTATGAGTTTAATCGTATGCCATTTGGCTTAAGAAATGCGCCTGCCAGTTTTCAAAGACTAATGGACGGTGTTCTTGCGGGATTACAGGGTACCGAATTATTTGTTTATCTGGACGATATAGTCATTTACGCCAGTTCGCTGACGGAACATAATATTAAATTTAGGAAACTTGCGGAGAGGTTGAGACAGGCGAATTTAAAATTACAGCCAAGTAAGTGCGAGTTTTTCCGAAAGGATGTAGCGTACCTAGGTCACGTTATTAGCGAATCCGGAGTGAAACCTGACCCGAATAAAATCTCTGCCGTACAAACGTTTCCTACCCCGCGTACCGCAAGGAATGTGAGAGAATTCCTTGGACTCGCAGGATACTACCGGCGTTTCGTACCAAATTTCTCGCGGATTGCCAAACCATTATCTGATCTTCTAAAAAAGGATACTTTATTTTGTTGGGGAGACAATCAAGAATCGGCATTCGAACAATTAAAAAACAAACTTTGTTCACCGCCGATATTACAATATCCTGATTTCTCCCGCGAATTTGTCGTTACCACCGACGCTTCTAATCACGCTATTGGAGGCGTTCTGAGCCAAGGCGAAATTGGAAAGGATCTTCCAATAGCATACGCGTCTCGATTGTTAAACAAAGCGGAAACGAATTATTCGACAATCGAGAAAGAAATGTTAGCAATCGTATATTGTATTCAGTATTTTCGACCTTATTTATTTGGAAAGAAATTCACTTTAGTTACTGACCATCGACCGCTCGTGTGGTTACATAATGTCAAAGACCCGACGTCGCGTCTAGTAAGGTGGCGCCTTAAACTCTCGGAGTACGAGTACAATATAGTTTATAAACCGGGAAGGATAAATGTCACAGCCGATGCACTCTCTAGGAATGTAGACGAAAAATCCGATCAACGAATGTTACCCATACGACCGCGCTCACCGAGCTCCAGCGACTCCGATCTACCCTTCTTCACGGCGGAGCCTCCCCAGAAGAAGAAGCGACCGTCATCGGCACACGAATTCTCTTCGCCGCACCAGTCTGCCAACATTGGAGACGGAGGAACCTCGAATAACGGCACGAGTCCAGAATCGGAAGTCGAGTTTCCCCCGACCGTGGTACCTCCATCGCCCGAAATCGGCTCTCACTCGCCACAGATGGGACTCACCGACGTATCCTCTGAATCTACCTCCGACGAAGAGTTGTTCGAACCACCATCGAGGCCGTATGAGTTCCAGCAAAACAGACGGTCCTATACTACCCGACAAACGCGCGACCCCATTCACATACGCAAAGACCATATGGTATTCTTCCTGACAGCAACCGGCCAACCGTGCGACAACGGATCCCGAAGTCTCGCCGAACATGGAATGCTGCCAGAATACTGTTACGTCTCGACTTTGTCAATCGAGTTTTTAAAAGCTATTTTCCCTGTTTTTAGGCACTCTGCATTCACCGAGTATACCCGGGGACCAGGAATCTTATTTAGAACTGTAAAAAGTAGTAGAAGGAGATGTCACTTACCTTTAACGTTGTCAGGACGGTTGGATGAGCGGCGAAAAGGGCGTTAATTTAGCGGAGTCTCTGGACGAGCTGGTGAAGCGCTGCCGAACAATTCAATGCAGACCTTTTGCTGATGCGTGAGAGCTTGTCCGGTATAGACTTCGTAGCGAGGATCTTCTATAGGGACGTCTTGGCGGACGGCACGAAGTTCTTCCGTAGTAGGCAGTTCGTTCGGAAGTAGGCGGTATGGGCGACGAGGAAAGTCGTCGGATGAACGCGGAGGGTACGCGGCGGAAACTCCGTGGATTTTCTGATGAACTTCCCGGCGTATACGGAACTTTCTTCCGGCGCGACGGGTTTTAGGCATGAATATTGGGTAGGAGATTGAGGAAGAATTATCAGTGCGGGACGTCCGCAGTACTCGATAATTCGGAGAGGATAAGTTAAGAATCACTAGTGCGGGGCAGCCGCAGAACTCAGCGATTCAGGTAAGAGATGAAGGACCAATATATTCAGCTAGGCCGAAGTATACTGGGTGAAGCGATTCAGTGCGGGGCAGCCGCAGAACTCGAATCGTATAAGGTGGAGGAACGTAGAGGGTCGAGTTAAAGACACTGGCTCTAAGTTCAAAGTAAGAAATATATTATAAGACTCAGTGAATACAGTGAATACAGTGACGGCGTACCGATGTGATACAGAGTAAGAGCAAAAAGATACTACTCAAGGGACGCGCAGGTCCGACTTATATAGGGGTTTTAGACAAAGGTTTTAGGTGGGGAGTATAGGTTCCTTCTTGGAACTATTGCATGCGTAATGTTTACAAAAAACGCAGTCCTAATCAGGTCAGCTTATCTTTATGACATCTTTAAGAGCTGACGGGTGACTCACGGCCCCCACTCTAGTTCGAGATGGTTTGACCTTCGCACTGGTGACGCTGGATAGAGGTGATTCTCAAGAGATGGCGGTACTTATACTATTGTCGGTAAGTTGGTAACTTATCGACTGTAGGTAACTTATCATTGGTAGCTTATCTTTGGTAACTGTAGGTAACTGTAGGTAATTTATCGACTGTTGGTAATTTATCGACTGTAGGTAACTGTAGGTAATTTATCGACTGTAGGTAATTTATCGATAGTTGGTAATTTATCGATAGTAGGTAGTTGGTAATTTATCAATAGTAGGTAGTTGGTAATTTATCGACAGTTGGTAATGACTGTCGGTAACTTATTATGTAACGATTGTCGGTAACGGTATATAACGGCGGTTGGTAATAGGTTATGTTGGTAATGTATCGACGTAGTGAAAAAAGTAGTAAACGCAGCGGGTATATATATAAAATTAGGAGTATATATATGACGGGAGAATATATAATGAATATATGAGAACGCAGTGAATATACATATGTGTTAGATAGAGTCCGTTTTAGCTGTAATATGTAAGATACGCGAATACTATAGAGAGAGGCGGTAATGATAGTAATACTGGTATTGAGGAAAAAGACGGGCGTGCAACGGACGTCACAATACGATGCATTAACACTTGGACGAGCGAAGGTCGTAACTAAAAATAAAAGGTACTACATAGGACTACCTGTGAAAGAATCGCAGAACACTCGTCTGGATCCTGCACTCCTAGGAGAAGTCTTCCGTTCCCTTACCGATGTAGCTCACGAGCTAGATCTGAGATCTTTTAGTATCTCTAAAACTGCGGAAATTGATGGAATCCCATGGTCGAGGATACGTCGCGAATTGGAATCGCACATAGAGGATACTCCGGTCACCGAAATTTCCATTTGCCTCCACCTGGTACGCACGGTGTCAAGCCAAGAATTGCGCCTGAAGATCCTTAGGGAAAACCATGCATCTGCGATTGGTGGGCATAAAGGCGTTACTAAGACCTACAAGAGGATACGACAGCATTATTACTGGGATGCCTTAAAACAAGAGGTACAACTATTTATTCAACGCTGCGTCGAATGCCAACGGAAGAAATTGGTGAGGATTAAAACAAAACAACCGATGACACTCACAGACACACCAGGTTCTGCTTTCGATAAGGTCGGGCTTGATATAGTTGGTCCACTACCAATCACTAGGAACGGCCACTCATATGTATTAACTATGCAAGATTTACTGACCAAATATTCCGTTGCAGTGCCGCTCATCCATACAACCTCCCAGGAGATAGCCGACGCCTTCACGAACCATTTTGTATGCCGTTTTGGATCGCCAAAAGCTGTACTAACCGACCAAGGCTCAAATTTCATCAGTTCTTTTATGAGAGCGGTCGCCAGACGGTTTCGCATCAAGCAATGCCGTTCGACGGCCTTCCATCCGCAAACGAATGGATCGCTGGAACGATCCCATCATGTGTTAGCGGAGTACCTGAAGATGTTTGCAAATCAGAATGATGAATGGGATCTATGGCTACCCCTAGCCATGCTCTCCTATAATACCAGTGTCCATGAAGGTATTGGGTACACACCCCACGAGCTGGTATTCGGCAAGGTCGCAAGAGTTCCATCAAGCGAAATGTCGCTCGATGACGGTGACGATGAAACATATCGCGGCTACTTGGAAAGGCTGGCCACGAAGATTCGCGAAACTCAAAATCTTGCCCACCTTAATCTAACGAATGCAAAGATGAAGTCCAAAACTTACTACGACCGTAATACAAATCAACAAACCTTCACAATTGGCGACGATGTTTTTTTGTTGAAGGAACCACGAAAAGGGAAATTCGACGACCAATATTCTGGACCGCATCGTGTCATCGACGTCTTGGATAATGGCAACGTACGAATCACCTATCAGGGAGCAACACGTCTCGTACACGCGAATAAATTGCGCATGAGCAAGGTACACCGTAGCTGAAAGCAAAAATTTATGTTATATATATATATATCCATGTTACACCATGCAAATGTTCAAGTCCCTAGATTACGATTATAAATTCCTACAATTTATTGATACTTTTTTTAATCGTGATTAATTAATTAACGCAATGATTCGTATAATTCATACCTTTTCTTTTTGTTATTGAAGAAAAATGCTTCGTTACATTCCGCATTTTTCTTTATTTATGGGGGGAGGTGTAACGTCCTGACGTAAACCAATACTTGGAAATCTCAATTATTCAGTTTATTTCATTTTCTTTTTACACATTTACTTACAGTCATTTATTCCATAGCACATATTTTCATTCACACATATCTCTCCAACTTTTCACCACCCTATAAATAAAGAAAAACATAATTAACATTACATAGATACATGTAGTAAGACGTAGTAAGACAAGTAAGTTCACCGCTACGCTACATTATAGATTGTACACATAAACTACTCACCGAATGCAAGGACCGCCTAGCCAGGAAGGGTTGTACTCAAATAGCTTACCTAGAACATATAAACATTATTAATTTCAACATAACATTAATATAATATAAAGGACAAACAGAAACAGTACATATAATTAGATACAAACCTCGCTTGGCCTGGCGCAGCCTTCCATTCACTTAACCTATAAACACAAGATTAGTGTTAGTTACATAATTATTATTATATTATTATTTACAATTAATCTATCAAGATATACTCACCACATTCATTGCAATAACCGTCATATATCCAGAGTGCACCTTGGTTATATAACTTCTATTACTGCGACAACCTGCAAATAACCTAATTTAGTAATGCGTCGACTTATGCGTATCAATAATAATAATAATGTATTAATCCTAATTTATATAATGCAATATTATTGTACAACGTTAACATAATAGGTTATGTACTTGCGTTGCACCAATGCTGCACTCAGCTGTCATAGGCACGTGGAGCAGACGGATGCAGCTCCATGCGCCGCTATCATGACGCCATCTTCTCTCTCGCGGAAGAGCGCATTTCGAATGTGGTCATTGTAGAGTCGTACACTAGCCTTCGAGGCGTCAACATCATTTTAGAGAGTCGTATTTCAGCCTTCGATGAATTAACATCGAAAGGACCTTTTTCCGCGTTACCGTTAATTCCGGTCTTAGGACAAATTAACGTTCTTTTCTAATAATAGAGTCTTATCGACTTCTATTCTTTCTTTTTATAATTTATTCTATTCTATATTTAGTTTAATATTTCGTATTTAATTATTACTTCATTCATCACCTCATTCTAAGTGTACTCTTCATCGTCCATCTCATTTAGTATTAAGGTATGTAAGTACTTAGTTATAAGGCTTAGGTAATGTAATAAAATCTAGTTTTATTCCATTTAATTGAATATATTTGTTTCAATTATTACAATTGATAGTCAAATTATTACCTATCCTAATTAATTATTAAATTAGTTGATTAATACTATATGTAGCATTGAATAATTGAGTAACACATTTATTCTATCCATTTCCATTATTCGAATCATAAATTTTAATTCATAGTTAATTAAATTATTATAATTTCTAGTTAAAACTAAGATAGATTAATCTAGTTTTTGCTTCGTGTACATCATACATTCTCACGCGTGATCTATCACCGCTCAGCCGTGACCTATAGTTCTAATACTTAGAGTCAATAGTCTGCCACACGCCCAATAACATTTTCTATAATTCTTTTCTCGAATTACATACTTCTATAACAATTTTTATAAACATTAGTTATACAATTTCTCTAACGTTTGCATCATTTAAATTCCAATCTTGTCATTAGGAATTGCCTGTAGAATATAACGATAGATTTCGGTTTCCCTTATTACGTCCGAACCGAAGTTTATCTTGTTAAAACTATAATTTTATAGTTTTAACTGGTGACAGCGCTGCCAATTTATATAATCTCCCTCGCACCAATTTAAAAAGCGTATCAACTTCCGTGTCGGTAAATCTAAGGTGTAATACTTGGAGATACCGGCGGATCAGGACGTAACAGTCGTTCCTCTGCAAGGTGCGAGTTTGTAAGGAGCAGTCACCCACGTCTCGAAGAGAGATGGTCGTGATGTTCATGGGACCTCCTCCGCAGTCGAATCCGATGAGGCCATTGGTCGGAGGGGTGAAGAAGGCGATGGCGGCGATGAAAATGGCGGCGACGGGGGCGGAGGTGCGGCGAGCCATACCTATTCGGGGAGGTGTTCTTGGAGTAACCGTATTACTAGTTTGTAGGTTTCTTGCGCGGCGGCGAGGCGGGCGCCTTCGCGACAGATTGGACATTCAGTAGCGGGACCTCTTACTTCTAACAATGGTTTATGACAGTTATCGCAACTTCCCGGATATTTATCGCAATGCCATGTGTCGATGGTAGTAGGACTATGAAAATTTCTATAAAAGTCGAATGATTGTGTGAGCCAGTCATGACCTAGCAGTGCCATGCACTCGATGCAGAAGCGGTTTAAGCCGAAAGTTGTTGCCCAGAGACCGGTGATTCCGGGTACCTGGCCAATGCAGTACATTTCCTGTAGGTCTGACATTTTCTGTAATGGTGGTGATATTGTGTGAGGTTATGGTTTTTATGACTGTAGTGAGGTGGGGCGGACTCTATCTAAATGTACAACACGATGCGTACCGTTACCTAAATCTAGTTTAACATTATTCGTATCGGGATAAATTTTAGAAATTTTATAAGGACCAACGTACTGATCGTGGAACTTTCCCTTCCTTTCTCCTCGTAATAGCAGTACCTGATCACCGATTTTTAACGGAGGCGTATTAATTTTACGATCGTAATATTGTTTGCTTCTAATTTTAGCCTGCTGTAAATTATTTTTAGCGTCTTCCTGTAATTGTTTAATAGTGTCGTATAAGTTCGTGAGATAGTCCGTATACGTGACGTCCATGTTTGCTTCCAATGGGGGATTGGCTGATGGTAGGCGTGCCAGCTTTCCAAACACGAGTTCATGAGGGGTGTGTTTCGTTCCCTCGTGGACGCTGGTGTTATATGAGAACATGGCGGCGTCCAGCCATTTGTCCCAATCTTTTTGGTGTCGGCTTACATGCATGTTAAGATATTCGATTAGCACGTGGTGTGATCGCTCCAGTGAACCGTTTGATTGTGGGTGGTACGCGGTGGTTTTAAATTGTTTAATATTGAACCTTTTTGCTAAATGTCTGAAGAGAGAGGATAAGAAATTTGTTCCTTGATCAGTAAGTATAGCCTTAGGGGCTCCGAAACGACAAATGAGATGCCGGTAAAATGCGTCGGCGGTTTCGATGCTACCCGTACTTCCAAGCGGCACAGCTATTGAGTATTTAGTGAGTAAATCCTGCATGGTTAATATATGTAAATGTCCTTTGTCGGTTTGTGGAAGAGGACCTACTACATCTAATGCTATCTTATCGAATGCTGTTCCGGGCGTATCGGTGAGTACCATGGGCTGTCTTGGTTTAACGCGCGTGAGTTTCTTGAGTTGACAGGTGCGACAATTTGAAATGAAATTTTGAATATCTTTTTTCATATTTGTCCAGAAATAATGGTTTCGAATGCGACAGTACGTTTTACTTACGCCTTTATGACCGGCGATGGTCGAGGAGTGATATTCTTCCATTATACTGTCACGTTGATCCGGAGAAGGAGTTTGAACGAGGAAATTACAGATTATAAATGCCATTTCGATGTCTGAAAAGAGTTCGCGGATTTTATCGATCAAGAACTTCCAGGGTATCTCGTCGATAGACTCGGATTTAGCAATGCTTACTGATTTTAAATTAAGTTCGCAAACAACGTCGGTGAGAGAGGTAAGAGTTTCGAATAAATCTTCGGCTAATGTATCAGTGCGCTGATCGCGTTTTACAGGTAAACTTATTATGTGTTTGCCGTTGGAAGTATGCGTAACTTTTGCGCGATTCGGTGTTAGCTCAGAATAAGTTGGTAGTAGACCGGTTTTAGCGAGTTCTTTTGCACCGCGGTCGACGGGGGTTCCATCGTCGGTAATAAAAATAATTATATTATCTTTTCGGTTCTGGAGGCAATCGCGTGATTCTATAATTTTTAGCAAAGGTTTATGACGGTCGGATTCGTAGGAAGGGTTAGGATCATCGAAAATTATCGATTCGTCGTCGGACGTTTCCATGGGAGTGGTTCTGGAGATAGATGGCGTGGTTGTGATTGGTTGTGAGGATTGAGAAGAGGGAGGAGTAGCGGGTGCAGTGGGCGGTGTGGGTTTGGAAGTGGAAGGCGTAGCTACGATGTTACGTCCTGATCCGCCGGTATCTCCAAGTATTACACCTTAGATTTACCGACACGGAAGTTGATACGCTTTTTAAATTGGTGCGAGGGAGATTATATAAATTGGCAGCGCTGTCACCAGTTAAAACTATAAAATTATAGTTTTAACAAGATAAACTTCGGTTCGGACGTAATAAGGGAAACCGAAATCTATCGTTATATTCTACAGGCAATTCCTAATGACAAGATTGGATTTTAAATGATGCAAACGTTAGAGAAATTGTATAACTAATGTTTATAAAAATTGTTATAGAAGTATGTAATTCGAGAAAAGAATTATAGAAAATGTTATCGGGCGTGTGGCAGACTATTGACTCTAAGTATTAGAACTATAGGTCACGGCTGAGCGGCGATAGATCATGCGTGAGAATATATGAGTACGCGAAGCAAAAACTAGATTAATCGTATTTAACTAGGAAATAGAATTTATGATTCGAATAATGGAAATGGATAGAATAAATGTGTTACTCAATTATTCAATGCTACATATAGTATTAATCAACTAATTTAATGATTAATTAGGATAGGTAATAATTTGACTATCAATTGTAATAATTGAAACAAATATATTCAATTAAATGGAATAAAACTAGATTTTATTACATTACCTAAGCCTTATAACTAAGTACTTACATACCTTAATACTAAATGAGATGAACGATGAAGAGTACACTTAGAATGAGGACGGCGAAATGAAATAATGAACGAATGAAATACTAAACTAAATATAAAATAGAATTAAACTATAAAAATAAAGAATAGAAGTCGATAAGACTCTATTATTAGAAAAGAACGTTAATTTGTCCTAAGACCGGAATTAACGGTAACGCGGAAAAGGTCCTTTCGATGTTAATTCATCGAAGGCTGAAATACGACTCTCTAAAGTGATGTTGACGCCTCGAAGGCTAGTGTACGACTCTACGATGGCCACATTCGAAATGCGCTCTTCCGCGAGAGAGAAGATGGCGTCATGATAGCGGCGCATGGAGCTGCATCCGTCTGCTCCACGTGCCTATGACAGCTGAGTGCAGCATTGGTGCAACGCAAGTACATAACCTATTATGTTAACGTTGTACAATAATATTGCATTATATAAATTAGGATTAATACATTATTATTATTATTGATACGCATAAGTCGACGCATTACTAAATTAGGTTATTTGCAGGTTGTCGCAGTAATAGAAGTTATATAACCAAGGTGCACTCTGGATATATGACGCTTATTGCAGTGAATGTGGTGAGTATATCTTGATAGATTAATTGTAAATAATAATATAATAATAATTATGTAACTAACGCTAATCTTGTGTTTGTAGGTTAAGTGAATGGAAGGCTGCGCCAGGCCAAGCGAGGTTTGTATCTAATTATGTGTACTGTTTCTGTTTGTCGTTTATAATATGTTAATGTTATGTTGTAATTAATAATGTTTATATGTTCTAGGTAAGCTATTTGAGTACAACCCTTCCTGGCTAGGCGGTCCTTGCATTCGGTGAGTAGTTTATGTGTACAATCTATAATGTAGCGTAGCGGTGAACTTACTTGTCTTACTACGTCTTACTACATGTATCTATGTAATGTTAATTATGTTTTTCTTTATTTATAGGGTGGTGAAAAGTTGGAGAGATATGTGTGAATGAAAATATGTGCTATGGAATAAATGACTGTAAGTAAATGTGTAAAAAGAAAATGAAATAAACTGAATAATTGAGATTTCCAAGTATTGGTTTACGTCAGGACGTTACACCTCCCCCCATAAATAAAGAAAAATGCGGAATGTAATGAAGCATTTTTCTTCAATAAGAAAAAGAAAAGGTATGAATTATACGAATCATTGCGTTAATTAATTAATCACGATTGAAAAAAAGTATCAATAAATTGTACGAATTTATAATCGTAATCTAGGGACTTGAACATTTGCATGGTGTAACATGGATATATATATATATAACATAAATTTTTGCTTTCAGCTACGGTGTACCTTGCTCATGCGCAATTTATTCGCGTGTACGAGACGTGTTGCTCCCTGATAGGTGATTCGTACGTTGCCATTATCCAAGACGTCGATGACACGATGCGGTCCAGAATATTGGTCGTCGAATTTCCCCTTTCGTGGTTCTTTCAGCAAGTAGACATCGTCGCCAATTGTGAAGGTCTGAAGATTCGTATTCCGTCGTCGTAAGCCTTGGTTTGTTGCAGTATTGGTCGTTGAATTTCAACAGCAGAAGTTAAATGATGGTCTTGGTGCCAGGTGCTTCATTTGTGCGAATTGAATTGTATCGCACACCCAATACTGGTGTCCGCAGTTCTTCTAAATCTGGAAACTGAAGAACCAGATTAAACTCGCGAAACACGTCTATAATGGAGCGAAATATTTCTCCCAAGATGACTGGATTTAAGTAAGCTTTTTGGTGTTTCCTTAATAACAATCGTATTTGATACTGCTGATTGTTATTGGTATCCTCTGCTTCGCTGAACGTTATTGGAATTTGTGCTGATAGGATAGCGTGTACTGCAACCCTTGGAGGTCCTTTCATAGAAGGCTGGCGAACGAGACGACCCTTGAGGAGATGAATGGGATGATCCATCGTGAACGTACTGAGAGATTTTTCTCCATGGAAATCGTAAAATCTCGGCAGTGGTTGGAGTATTATTTTGTCCGTAAGTCCTGAAGACGGCAGAGAAAATTTGATGTCCTGCCAAGTGACTTCGGCTGAAGAAGATACCACGGTCGAGGGAAAATCGACTTCCGATTCCGAACACGCATGGTCCCCTTTGTCCAGTAGATCGTCGCGATGAAGAAGTGACTGATGAGTGATGGGTTGACGAATCCTTGAAATCAGCATCTTCTTGAATGACACAATCGCAAAGCGAGGTACAGTAAAATCGCCAATAAAATTAAGGTATCGGTCGTAATTTATAGTTATAAGGTGGCTTTTAAATATTGAAATACGCAAATACGAAGTACAATTAATAGAGTTTAGAATTTCTATACACGTTTCATAATCGATGTGATTTAAATAATTCGAAATTCGAGGCGCGTTTGTTATTGGGAGATCTTTGGCATCTTCGGATTGGCCCGAGATATCCCAACATGCAATATTGGATAACTCAACCATCTGATTGGTTGTATGAAATTTACGTACGACATTTTTCTTTAATAAATGCCGTGGGTTAAAATAACCAGACAATTCGGTTTTAACCTTGTTGATTTCATTGTTTGTAGATTGTTCGAGATTTTCTGTGTTTTGTGTAGTGTTAATATGATTTGAGTGTTTAGAATTAGAATGTGTATGTGAAATTGATTTAGGATTTAAGATAGGAATAGAATGTAGATTTGAATTGGTGTGTAAAGTGGAATTAAAATGTAGAGTAGAATTAGTGTGTGAATTTGTATTAGAATGTGACATAGAATTAGAGTTTAAAGTAGGATGGGTGGAAATTTGTTTTAAATTGAATGTGTTTTTAGGAAGACGGCAATTTATGGACGGCTGATGGTTTCTCTGATCGATCCTAGGAGACCAAGAATTAACATCAGTCGTGGAAATTGGAGATGTATATCCTCTCTGGCAAGTTTTCGATATTGCAGATGATGTCTCGAGGTTTATGGCCCTTGGAGCAGGTATGCATGGTTGCGCATTGTCCATAATGGTAGGACCATTACCCATGGTTTCGCTGTTGTTATGCGGTAATTTCCTTTTTATTAGTGGTTCATCCTTGAGAGTGACACGAGTGACCATACTGGAACTGGCTGGAACTTGAACGTGACGAGCATTAGAAAAGGGTATATACCTACCACTGACGTACATCTGTTCATCTGCATAGGAGATGTGAGCTCCGAGTGTCCTCAGCGTGGTGGATCCTAAGATACCAGCAGATGGAATCGGGAACTCGACAGATACTGCGTGGAAAGGAACCTTTTGCCCGAAGAGGTCAATGTTCACCATGCCCAGGGTATCTACACTTTCTTGGGTAATTCCCACTAATTTTACAGACCTAGAGCTGTCGATGCCAGTTCTGTCCCTAAGGTGACTGACTTTAATTATGTTTGGTACAGCTCCAGTGTCGACCATGATGTCTGCATCCGTTCTAAAACTTGGAGAAGATAGTTTGATAATTGGTACCTTATCCAATGAGATGTCGTAGGCACCATTTATTCCATTTCCGATGTGGATGACGGGGGTTGTTGCAGTGCATTTACTGGACGCACCGGTTGACGAGGGGCCCTCTGTACTGCGTCCGTTGTTACAGGGGTCCCGCTCGCGTTTCCCGGATTCTGCTGCGCTTTTACATAAGCTAATTTCCTGCATTCGGAGACTAGATGTCCCCTTGTTTTACAGTAATTGCAGAAACTAGGAGGTGAATGCTGTGTGTACCTTGGAATTTCATTGAAATTTTGTCGAATATTTGATTGAGGTATTTGCTGCGGTTCAAAATTGGATCGGTTATTCGTTTGAGGTAACTGACGCGGTTCAAAATTTTGTCGGAAATTTATTTGAGATGATTGACGCGGTTCGAAATTTCTATGCTCGATTCTATTGTAGTTATTATGTTTTAACTGACTCCCGAATAATTTTCTATCTCTGTCCATTTGTTTATATATACTAGTGGCTAATTCAAATAATTGTTCCAGAGTTTTCGGATTATGAATGAGAATCTGCATCCGAAAATCAGGTGGAAGACCGTTCAAAAAACATTCCCGAGTGAACATTTCGGTATCGGCTATCATTTCCGGTGATGTTGTACCATATTTATCTTTATGCGAGTCTAGAATAGCGAATTGTAAATCTTTAACGCGATTAATGTACTCCAATATATGTTCGTTTGGTTTTATTATTATGTTGCCAAGTTGTCCGCGGTAATGGTTAGCTGATTCTAACGGTGCGAATGTTTGTTTCAGTTTTCGAATCAGTTCATCGATGGTGTTCAAATTATAATCCTCGACGGCTAAATAGGCATGACCTTTAAGTTTACTTTGGAGGAATTTTGTTAAATACGGTTCGTGATGCGGATGTAACATATCCCGAGCATGACGACAAGCTTTCGCATATTTTTGTATGGAGATATTATGACCATCGAAATGCGGAACCATTTCAATCGCATCTTTTAATGTAAATTGAGGTGTTACCGATGCAACAGATGGATAATTTTGCCACATAGGAGTCGAATTTGGTTCACTTTGCGGATTCGTCGTAGAAATATTTCGCGTTAAATGTTCAATCATTGATCTTAATTCATCTACCTGTTTCCGTAAATTTTGTTCATTAGCCGTACTTGTAAATTTAGGTTTAAATAATTTGGGAGTTTCTACAATTGGAAATTCGTCGTCAGCGTCAGAAAATTCTTTATCGTTGTTTAATGAACGTGATTGAGCCATTTTATTCGGTTTATAAATCTCAATAATTAATTTGATATGTAATTGGGATTATAATCTCTAAATAGAAGCTATGTAAGAAGTGTATAAGAAAAAATTTGTACTTTCTAATTGAATCTGTTTACGTTTAATTAAAGTTTCGTTAACGGTCACGGTAACGACGCGATGATCTATAAGTACTTATGTCCGTATGTATGTGTTTTTGTATGTATTTATGATTCTGTAACGAGTAAGCTGTATGTCCTCTAACGTGCGTTTTTGTGTTCGTTTGAACAAGATACAAGTTCAAAATCTTGTTGTCGTTAGAAATTCGAATTTTACCTGTAGAATACTTAATATAATTTCCTGAAATATATATTTTCAAATATTCCTAAAAAAAAAATTTAATTTTTCTAATTTTTCGAAGAAAAGATTTCCGAATTTTTAATTTCCTTAAGAAGAAAGATTTTCGTATTCCAAATTTTCTAGAAAAATTTTTCGTATCCCACCGCTCTGTCACCAATTGTTACGTCCTGATCCGCCGGTATCTCCAAGTATTACACCTTAGATTTACCGACACGGAAGTTGATACGCTTTTTAAATTGGTGCGAGGGAGATTATATAAATTGGCAGCGCTGTCACCAGTTAAAACTATAAAATTATAGTTTTAACAAGATAAACTTCGGTTCGGACGTAATAAGGGAAACCGAAATCTATCGTTATATTCTACAGGCAATTCCTAATGACAAGATTGGATTTTAAATGATGCAAACGTTAGAGAAATTGTATAACTAATGTTTATAAAAATTGTTATAGAAGTATGTAATTCGAGAAAAGAATTATAGAAAATGTTATCGGGCGTGTGGCAGACTATTGACTCTAAGTATTAGAACTATAGGTCACGGCTGAGCGGCGATAGATCATGCGTGAGAATATATGAGTACGCGAAGCAAAAACTAGATTAATCGTATTTAACTAGGAAATAGAATTTATGATTCGAATAATGGAAATGGATAGAATAAATGTGTTACTCAATTATTCAATGCTACATATAGTATTAATCAACTAATTTAATGATTAATTAGGATAGGTAATAATTTGACTATCAATTGTAATAATTGAAACAAATATATTCAATTAAATGGAATAAAACTAGATTTTATTACATTACCTAAGCCTTATAACTAAGTACTTACATACCTTAATACTAAATGAGATGAACGATGAAGAGTACACTTAGAATGAGGACGGCGAAATGAAATAATGAACGAATGAAATACTAAACTAAATATAAAATAGAATTAAACTATAAAAATAAAGAATAGAAGTCGATAAGACTCTATTATTAGAAAAGAACGTTAATTTGTCCTAAGACCGGAATTAACGGTAACGCGGAAAAGGTCCTTTCGATGTTAATTCATCGAAGGCTGAAATACGACTCTCTAAAGTGATGTTGACGCCTCGAAGGCTAGTGTACGACTCTACGATGGCCACATTCGAAATGCGCTCTTCCGCGAGAGAGAAGATGGCGTCATGATAGCGGCGCATGGAGCTGCATCCGTCTGCTCCACGTGCCTATGACAGCTGAGTGCAGCATTGGTGCAACGCAAGTACATAACCTATTATGTTAACGTTGTACAATAATATTGCATTATATAAATTAGGATTAATACATTATTATTATTATTGATACGCATAAGTCGACGCATTACTAAATTAGGTTATTTGCAGGTTGTCGCAGTAATAGAAGTTATATAACCAAGGTGCACTCTGGATATATGACGCTTATTGCAGTGAATGTGGTGAGTATATCTTGATAGATTAATTGTAAATAATAATATAATAATAATTATGTAACTAACGCTAATCTTGTGTTTGTAGGTTAAGTGAATGGAAGGCTGCGCCAGGCCAAGCGAGGTTTGTATCTAATTATGTGTACTGTTTCTGTTTGTCGTTTATAATATGTTAATGTTATGTTGTAATTAATAATGTTTATATGTTCTAGGTAAGCTATTTGAGTACAACCCTTCCTGGCTAGGCGGTCCTTGCATTCGGTGAGTAGTTTATGTGTACAATCTATAATGTAGCGTAGCGGTGAACTTACTTGTCTTACTACGTCTTACTACATGTATCTATGTAATGTTAATTATGTTTTTCTTTATTTATAGGGTGGTGAAAAGTTGGAGAGATATGTGTGAATGAAAATATGTGCTATGGAATAAATGACTGTAAGTAAATGTGTAAAAAGAAAATGAAATAAACTGAATAATTGAGATTTCCAAGTATTGGTTTACGTCAGGACGTTACAACGATTGGTTGCGACGGTGGGAAAGAGGGAGTGGTAGGCGTTTCCGGAGGTGAAATCGTGATGGAGTTGTCGGGAGAAGATGGCGGTTCTGGCGATGGTGGGGGATCCTGTTGTAATGGCGGCTCGGTTGGAAGTGATGGCGGCGAAGTAGGAGGAGCCTGCTGATTAGAGGGGTGGTCAAATATCGGATCAGAGTCGGTGGTGACAGCAAGAACTTTAGCGGCGGTATTGATTGGTTCTCTAATCCCATCGGAATTCTTTCCCAATCCTTGTCCTCTGATGAATCCGTATTTGTCCATAATACGCGTTATTTTGCAGGATACGTCCCAAGGAGCAATTGGTGTGGTCGGATGTGGAATGGCTGTGGGTAGAACTGTTAACGGGGGATTGCGAGACAGGGCGTCGGCGTTGTCATTAATTCGTCCAGGTTTATAGTGGATAGTAAACTCGTATTCGCTGAGTTTCAAATGCCAGTTCCAAAGTCGCGAGGATTTGTCTTTGATGGATTTTAACCAAACGAGGGGTTTATGCAGTAACTATTGTAAAGGATTTTCCGTAGACGTATGACCTGAATTGATGGATGCAATAGACCATGGCGAGACATTCTTTTTCTATCGTGCTGTACTT
The DNA here is from genome assembly GCA_963989215.1 of Hedychridium roseum. Lineage (NCBI taxonomy): Eukaryota > Metazoa > Arthropoda > Insecta > Hymenoptera > Chrysididae > Hedychridium > Hedychridium roseum. The sequence goes on along the minus strand of OZ022307.1, from coordinate 5,017,483 downwards.
TTGTTCTGCCGGATTTAATAAGCGGGATGCATAGGCGACGGGTAAATCTTTCCCAATCGTACCTTGGCTTAATACACCCCCTATAGCGTATCCTGAGGCGTCGGTGGTAATTATAAAAGGTTGATCGAAATTAGGGTGTTGCAAGACTGGTTCGCGGCAGAGGCAATCGCGGAGGGTGGTGAACGCTTTCGTTTGTAAGTCTGTCCAGTCGAATTTCTTGTCCTTTTTTAATAAGTCAGTGAGTGGTTTGGCAACTTTCGAAAATCCGGGGATAAAACGGCGATAATAACCGGCGAGACCGAGGAATTGTTTTATGTTTTTTGGGTTTTTTGGCGTTGGAAAGTCCTTCACGGCGGCTAGTTTACGCGGATCGGGGCGAACTCCGTCCGAGCCAATTATATGTCCGAGGTATGTAACTTTTCGTTGTAAAAATTCGCATTTGTCCGGTTGCAACCGGAGGTTGGCCTTAGAGATGCGATCCATAAGTTGTCGGAATTTCTGTTCGTGTTCTTCGAGGCTTTTTGCGTATATGACTATATCGTCCAGGTAAACGAATAATGTGTTTCCTTGCATACCGGCAAGAACGCGGTCCATAAGGCGTTGAAACGTAGCTGGAGCATTTTTAAGACCGAAGGGCATTCGTTTGAATTGAAAATGACCGTACGGCGTACAAAATCCTGTTTTGTGCGCATCGTCTGTATCCATTGCAATTTGGTGGAAGCCTGACGCTAAGTCGAGTGTTGTAAAATACTTCGCGTCGCCTAGTTGATCTAATATATCTAAGATGTTAGGTAGAGGGTATGCATCGCCCACGGTTTTCTCGTTTAATTTTCGGTAATCTATTACGAGTCGCCAGCGTTTATTGCCATGAGAGTCTGGTTTTTTGGGTACAATCCAAATTGGGCTATTATATGGAGAAACTGAGGCTTCAATAATATTATTTTCGAGAAGTTCTTTGACCTGACGCGTAATTTCATCTTTATGTACCGGTGGGAATCTATATTGTTTAATATTTACGGGTTCGTTATCCGTGGTTGTAATTCGGTGAGTGATGACGTTTGTAAATCCGAGAGGGTCTCCTGGGATATGAAAGCTATCGGCATGCTCGCGTACGAGTCGCTCAACGTGTGTTCGTTCTTCGTCATCGAGATTGTCGAGGCGTAATAAAGAAATGAGTTCGGTGAATCTATCAGGAGAGGAGATATTGAAAATTTTCGAAGTGGGAGGATTCAGAGAATTCAGAGAGTTAGGGGACGCAGAGGACGTAGAAGATTGAGAAGATTCACGGGATTCAGCGAATGTATTAAAATTAGAAAATTCAGAGGACGTAGGAGATTCGCTGGACTCCGTAAATTGAGATTCAGAGAACGTAGAAGATTTAGGAAACTCAGAGAATTCAGAGGTTACTTCTTCGAAATTTTCGAGGCGTAATGTAGGAATATTTGCAGTGATGGATTTAGAAGTTGTATTAAAAATGTCAATATTAACACGACCTTCATGGACGTTTACTATTGAATCCATGAAGAAAACTCCGGGTGTCGGTTCCTGTCCGCTAAGGAGGCCCTCCGACAGCTCGGGGTTTAATATAGGAATAGAGACGGAGACATAGGAGCAAGGAGAAATCTCGACAGATTCTCTCTCGTCGAAGGGGACATATATATTACCCCAGTACACGTGGCGTTTCTCGTAGTTCATATTAGCTTGCGTTGCTTCAAAGAATTCATCTCCCAAGATTCCTTCGTGGCGTACAGGGAGATTATCCGGTATAATGTGAAAGTGGATGGTTTTGCCGAATAGGATTAGGTCGATTGTCCCGTGGGTAATAATCATTTCGTTTGTAATACCTTGAATGATTCTTTTATCGTTTGTATTAATTTCGACGGAAGTAGGCACGGCGCGTTTTTTAATTAAATTGATTTGAGATCCGGTATCTAGCAGAAGTTTAAGCAGGGTTCTTTGTTCGGTTTCACAATTGATAAATTTCTGAGAGTTACGGTTTAGTTTGATATGGTGGACGCGGAGGGGCCCGGGTCTTCCGTTTTCGTTGCTGCGATAAAATTTACGGCATTTGGAGGGGCCTGTGGTTTCGTTTGATTCTTAAAAGCGAGTTTACGGCAGGTCTGTATTGTGTGACCTGGATTTTTACAGTATCGACAGACGTCGGAATTTGATACGGGTGGTGATGTAGTTGGACCGTTAGCGCGTGAAATTGGAGCTGTTTGTGTCGAAGAGGCGGGTGGTGACATATTTGATTGCATGCGTGGCGATATGTTTTGAGAAGCGGAGTTAGTGGTATGTGGAGTGACGTTGGTCCTTATGTCGTTTCGGGGTCGTCGGACGGGATCGTTATATGACTTCGTTAATGATCGGAATGCTTGCCTCTCGCGAGAAATTCTTGCGGCGTGCGCGATTGCATCTGTAAGTGTATGGCTTCGGAAACTGCGGAGCTCGACCCTTATGTGGTCGTGAGTGCCACGAATAAAACTTTCGAGGACATCTTCCTCGATCTCGCTCTTGATGTATTCGGGCAACCCGTAATATTTTTGTTCTGCGGCGTCTAACAATGCGGCCTTAAGCGTTTTCGTTCGTGCGGCATATTCTAATATGTTTTCACCGGGGTGTTGAAATAAATTCGCGAGTTCTCCGCGGTAATCGTTTAAACTTTTATTGGAGGAAAAGGTGCGTTTTAAAACGTCTATAAATTCAGAGAGATGTCTAAAGTCTACGTCGTCGACAACGCTCCGCGCGGTGCCTCTGACCTTTTGTTTAAATAATTTAATTAATGTTTTATCTGGTTGTCCGCTTAGAGATTCTGCTGCTTCTTGGCATGCACGCGTGAATCGGTGAATCGGGATGTTGGTCCCATCGAATGAAGGAATTTGATCGAGTATGTCCCGTGGATTAAATATTGGTTCGTTTCTTAGACTATGCGTACGGGCCGTAAAATTACTCGGGGCGAATGGAGAACGAGGCGATAATACGTGTTCCGCTGATTCCTCGTGTTACGTCTCGACTTTGTCAATCGAGATTTTAAAAGCTATTTTCCCTGTTTTTAGGCACTCTGCATTCACCGAGTATACCCGGGGACCAGGAATCTTATTTAGAACTGTAAAAAGTAGTAGAAGGAGATGTCACTTACCTTTAACGTTGTCAGGACGGTTGGATGAGCGGCGAAAAGGGCGTTAATTTAGCGGAGTCTCTGGACGAGCTGGTGAAGCGCTGCCGAACAATTCAATGCAGACCTTTTGCTGATGCGTGAGAGCTTGTCCGGTATAGACTTCGTAGCGAGGATCTTCTATAGGGACGTCTTGGCGGACGGCACGAAGTTCTTCCGTAGTAGGCAGTTCGTTCGGAAGTAGGCGGTATGGGCGACGAGGAAAGTCGTCGGATGAACGCGGAGGGTACGCGGCGGAAACTCCGTGGATTTTCTGATGAACTTCCCGGCGTATACGGAACTTTCTTCCGGCGCGACGGGTTTTAGGCATGAATATTGGGTAGGAGATTGAGGAAGAATTATCAGTGCGGGACGTCCGCAGTACTCGATAATTCGGAGAGGATAAGTTAAGAATCACTAGTGCGGGGCAGCCGCAGAACTCAGCGATTCAGGTAAGAGATGAAGGACCAATATATTCAGCTAGGCCGAAGTATACTGGGTGAAGCGATTCAGTGCGGGGCAGCCGCAGAACTCGAATCGTATAAGGTGGAGGAACGTAGAGGGTCGAGTTAAAGACACTGGCTCTAAGTTCAAAGTAAGAAATATATTATAAGACTCAGTGAATACAGTGAATACAGTGACGGCGTACCGATGTGATACAGAGTAAGAGCAAAAAGATACTACTCAAGGGACGCGCAGGTCCGACTTATATAGGGGTTTTAGACAAAGGTTTTAGGTGGGGAGTATAGGTTCCTTCTTGGAACTATTGCATGCGTAATGTTTACAAAAAACGCAGTCCTAATCCAGGTCAGCTTATCTTTATGACATCTTTAAGAGCTGACGGGTGACTCACGGCCCCCACTCTAGTTCGAGATGGTTTGACCTTCGCACTGGTGACGCTGGATAGAGGTGATTCTCAATAGATGGCGGTACTTATACTATTGTCGGTAAGTTGGTAACTTATCGACTGTAGGTAACTTATCATTGGTAGCTTATCTTTGGTAACTGTAGGTAACTGTAGGTAATTTATCGACTGTAGGTAATTTATCGATAGTTGGTAATTTATCGATAGTAGGTAGTTGGTAATTTATCAATAGTAGGTAGTTGGTAATTTATCGACAGTTGGTAATGACTGTCGGTAACTTATTATGTAACGATTGTCGGTAACGGTATATAACGGCGGTTGGTAATAGGTTATGTTGGTAATGTATCGACGTAGTGAAAAAAGTAGTAAACGCAGCGGGTATATATATAAAATTAGGAGTATATATATGACGGGAGAATATATAATGAATATATGAGAACGCAGTGAATATACATATGTGTTAGATAGAGTCCGTTTTAGCTGTAATATGTAAGATACGCGAATACTATAGAGAGAGGCGGTAATGATAGTAATACTGGTATTGAGGAAAAAGACGGGCGTGCAACGGACGTCACACCTCCCCCCTTAAATGAGAAAAATAAATGCTGAAGGCTTTTATTTTTCGGTATTAGTGCGTCTCTCCATTAATATTTTACTTAGCTGTATATAGGGGTTTGTATCGGACGCAGGGATAGGGCGCGTTGTTGGTGCTGGATCCTCGGTGTCGCGTGCTGGAGCTGATGCTGATGGTTGAGGATCACCTTCCTCATCGTCTTTTGGTGGTGAGTCGGTTCGTCCGGCCAGGTGAAGCAAAAGGTGAGTGACTGCACTCCATATAGCACCAAGCAGATGAAGTCCACAACCATATACGGAATGTAGGGCGTACCCTCTGATGATGGTGTCGGCCAATATTTTTATACCTCTGAAGATTATAAAGATTCCTATTACTCCGGCGGAAATGGAACCGAAGCTTAGGAATCCTGCCCATAGGCGGTGTGCGGTGTTGTCTGCTATTTTCTCGAATGTTCTCTCATCAAACATATTGTATGCCGAGAGTCCGTTCCCGAGAGTCTGTTTGCCTGTGAGTGTGCGGACGATGTTGTTTGTAATGGAAGCTTTTTCTGCTGGGAATAGCAGATGTTCACGTAGGTTGTCAATGTCCTGTTGTGAGTAAATCCCACTGGTGGCGAGGGCTCCAGGTGAAAGATATTTCCAGTTCAGGTTGGTCTTTGGTTGCAGGGTTTCTGGCGGCGTGACGTCAATAGGGCGTGGCATCAGACGAATCCATCCATGTTCGGACAAGTATTGAGGTGGGAAGATGGAGGATACGTTGGAGGATGCGTGTTTTTGGCGTAAGGAAATACGACTCATTTTTATGTGAGACCGGTATTTCGTTGTAGCATTGTTCGGTCTTTCGGAAGGGTACGTCTATCGGTGTGCATTTGATGATGTGTATTACTTCTCCTGATGGTACAGCGGTATATCCTGGTCCTTTCATGATTGTGTATGCGAATTCGGTGGGGTCTCGAACTGCATAAGCCAGAGCGTTCGTTAATACCTGTCGTTCTAACTCGCATTTCTGCTGCATCACGTCGTTGTAAAGGTTGGTGAGCTGTGTACGGATATGTTTTTCCACGAAGACAAATTTGGAATTCACGTAGGTGAAGATGTCTAAGTTTTCAACGATGATTGGTGATTTGGTAATGAAAGAGAGTCCGGGCTGTGTTTCCATGATAAATAATTTGGGGTGTTCCGTGCGGAAAATGATGTAACCACAGAGGCGTGTTTCGGTAGTTTTGGCAAGAGCGAATGTAGTGTCTTGAGTAATTAACGAAAAGATCTCAGGAGCATTTGGTTCGTTTGTGTCTCGGATCTTTGTGGCTTTTCCCTCGTAGAGAACGTCGTACGCGGAGAAGTCACATCCTTTGTTTGTCGGTACTGTGGACCAAAAGGTGTATCCTCCTTCCAGATCGAGACAAGAGCCATCTCCGAGTTGGCAGACAGTGCCGGACTTCAGAGTGATCTTGCCCGTGGAGACTCGAACAGGTACAATGCCAGAGGTGAGTGTTATCTTTATCGTTGCCTGGACAAATACGTTTTGCCATGATCCGTAATTGTCACTGTATTGTGTGCCGTGGCAGGTGCCATCGTTTGAGACGCTTCCGGCGAGGATGGCTGGTCTTGCGGTGGTGTCGTTCACTTTGAGGCCGGTGATGGTAATGCCGTTGGACATCCCTAGGGTACCGGTGTTATGCATTATTTCACACTGGCGTCCCGTGGTTTCCTGCAGGTATTCCATGAATCCGTTGTGGACTGCACTATTGTGTGAGTGCATCCCACAGTACCAGATTTGTCGTGAAATTACTATTTTGCATTGTATGATGGGAATGTTTTGGTATTCAGCCGCTTGTAGTAGTTGTATATGTGTGTCGTTCCTCTGCAAGGTGCGAGTTTGTAAGGAGCAGTCACCCACGTCTCGGAGAGAGATGGTCGTGATGTTCATGGGACCTCCTCCGCAGTCGAATCCGATGAGGCCATTGGTCGGAGGGGTGAGGAAGGCGATGGCGGCGACGAAAATGGCGGCGACGGGGGCGGAGGTGCGGCGGGCCATACCTATTCGGGGAGGTGTTCTTGGAGTAACCGTATTACTAGTTTGTAGGTTTCTTGCGCGGCGGCGAGGCGAGCGCCTTCGCGACAAATTGGACATTCAGTAGCGGGACCTCTTACTTCTAACAATGGTTTATGACAGTTATCGCAACTTCCCGGATATTTATCGCAATGCCATGTGTCGATGGTAGTAGGACTATGAAAATTTCTATAAAAGTCGAATGATTGTGTGAGCCAGTCATGACCTAGCAGTGCCATGCACTCGATGCAGAAGCGGTTTAAGCCGAAAGTTGTTGCCCAGAGACCGGTGATTCCGGGTACCTGGCCAATGCAGTACATTTCCTGTAGGTCTGACATTTTCTGTAATGGTGGTGATATTGTGTGAGGTTATGGTTTTTATGACTGTAGTGAGGTGGGGCGGACTCTATCTAAATGTACAACACGATGCGTACCGTTACCTAAATCTAGTTTAACATTATTCGTATCGGGATAAATTTTAGAAATTTTATAAGGACCAACGTACTGATCGTGGAACTTTCCCTTCCTTTCTCCTCGTAATAGTAGTACCTGATCACCGATTTTTAACGGAGGCGTATTAATTTTACGATCGTAATATTGTTTGCTTCTAATTTTAGCCTGCTGTAAATTATTTTTAGCGTCTTCCTGTAATTGTTTAATAGTGTCGTATAAGTTCGTGAGATAGTCCGTATACGTGACGTCCATGTTTGCTTCCAATGGGGGATTGGCTGATGGTAGGCGTGCCAGCTTTCCAAACACGAGTTCATGAGGGGTGTGTTTCGTTCCCTCGTGGACGCTGGTGTTATATGAGAACATGGCGGCGTCCAGCCATTTGTCCCAATCCTTTTGGTGTCGGCTTACATGCATGTTAAGATATTCGATTAGCACGTGGTGTGATCGCTCCAGTGAACCGTTTGATTGTGGGTGGTACGCGGTGGTTTTAAATTGTTTAATATTGAACCTTTTTGCTAAATGTCTGAAGAGAGAGGATAAGAAATTTGTTCCTTGATCAGTAAGTATAGCCTTAGGGGCTCCGAAACGACAAATGAGATGTCGGTAAAATGCGTCGGCAGTTTCGATGCTACCCGTACTTCCAAGCGGCACAGCTATTGAGTATTTAGTGAGTAAATCCTGCATGGTTAATATGTGTAAATGTCCTTTGTCAGTTTGTGGAAGAGGACCTACTACATCTAATGCTATCTTATCAAATGCTGTTCCGGGCGTATCGGTGAGTACCATGGGCTGTCTTGGTTTAATGCGCGTGAGTTTCTTGAGTTGGCAGGTGCGACAATTTGAAATGAAATTTTGAATATCTTTTTTCATATTTGTCCAGAAATAATGGTTTCGAATGCGACAGTACGTTTTACTTACGCCTTTATGACCGGCGATGGTCGAGGAGTGATATTCTTCCATTATACTGTCACGTTGATCCGGAGAGGGAGTTTGGACGAGGAAATTACAGATTATAAATGCTATTTCGATGTCTGAAAAGAGTTCGCGGATTTTATCGATCAAGAACTTCCAGGGTATCTCGTCGATAGACTCGGATTTAGCAATGCTTACTGATTTTAAATTAAGTTCGCAAACAACGTCGGTGAGAGAGGTAAGAGTTTCGAATAAATCTTCGGCTAATGTATCAGTGCGCTGATCGCGTTTTACAGGTAAACTTATTATGTGCTTGCCGTTGGAAGTATGCGTAACTTTTGCGCGATTCGGTGTTAGCTCAGAATAAGTTGGTAGTAGACCGGTTTTAGCGAATTCTTTTGCACCGCGGTCGACGGGGGTTCCATCGTCGGTAATAAAAATAATTATATTATCTTTTCGGTTCTGGAGGCAATCGCGTGATTCTATAATTTTTAGCAAAGGTTTATGACGGTCGGATTCGTAGGAAGGGTTAGGATCATCGAAAATTATCGATTCGTCGTCGGACGTTTCCATGGGAGTGGTTCTGGAGGTAGACGGCGTGGTTGTGATTGATTGTGAGGATTGAGAAGAGGAGGGAGTAACGGGTGTATTGGTCGGTGTAGGTTTAGAGGTGGAAGGCGTCGTTACGATTGGTTGTGATAGTGGAAGAGGTAGAGTGGTAGGCGTTTCGGGGGATGAAATTATGATGGAGTTGTCGGGAGAAGATGGCGGTTCTGGCGATGGTGGGGGATCCTGTTGTAATGGCGGTTCGGTTGGAAGTGATGGCGGCAAAGTAGGAGGAGCCTGCTGATTAGAGGGATGGTCAAATATCGGATCTGACGAATCAGAGTCGGTGGTGACAGCAAGAACTTTAGCGGCGGTATTGATTGGTTCTCTAATTCCATCGGAATTCTTTCCCAATCCTTGTCCTCTGATGAATCCGTATTTGTCCATAATACGCGTTATTTTGCAGGATACGTCCCAAGGAGCAATTGGTGTGGTCGGATGTGGAATGGCTGTGGGTAGAACTGTTAACGGGGGATTGCGAGACAGGGCGTCGGCGTTGTCATTAATTCGTCCAGGTTTATAGTGGACAGTAAACTCGTATTCGCTGAGTTTCAAATGCCAGTTCCAAAGTCGCGAGGATTTGTCTTTGATGGATTTTAACCAAACGAGGGGTTTATGATCGGTAACTATTGTAAAGGATTTTCCGTAGACGTATGACCTGAATTGATTAATGCAATAGACCATGGCGAGACATTCTTTTTCTATCGTGCTGTACTTTTGTTCTGCTGGATTTAATAAGCGGGATGCATAGGCGACGGGTAAATCTTTCCCGATCGTACCTTGGCTTAGTACACCCCCTATAGCGTATCCTGAGGCGTCGGTGGTAATTATAAAAGGTTGATTGAAATTAGGGTGTTGCAAAACTGGTTCGCGGCAGAGGCAATCGCGGAGGGTGGTGAACGCTTTCGTTTGTAAGTCTGTCCAGTCGAATTTCTTGTCCTTTTTTAATAAGTCAGTGAGTGGTTTGGCAACTTTCGAAAATCCGGGGATAAAACGGCGATAATAACCGGCGAGACCGAGGAATTGTTTTATGTTTTTTGGATTTTTTGGCGTTGGAAAGTCCTTCACGGCGGCTAGTTTACGCGGGTCGGGGCGAACTCCGTCCGAGCCAATTATATGTCCGAGGTATGTAACTTTTCGTTGTAAAAATTCGCATTTGTCCGGTTGCAACCGGAGGTTGGCCTTAGAGATGCGATCCATAAGTTGTCGGAATTTCTGTTCGTGTTCTTCGAGGCTTTTTGCGTATATGACTATGTCGTCCAGGTAAACGAATAACGTGTTTCCTTGCATACCGGCAAGAACGCGGTCCATAAGGCGTTGAAACGTAGCAGGAGCATTTTTAAGACCGAAGGGCATTCGTTTGAATTGAAAATGACCGTACGGCGTACAAAATCCTGTTTTGTGCGCATCGTCTGCATCCATTGCAATTTGGTGGAAGCCTGACGCTAAGTCGAGTGTTGTAAAATACTTCGCGTCGCCTAGTTGATCTAATATATCTAAGATGTTAGGTAGAGGGTATGCGTCGCCCACGGTTTTCTCGTTTAATTTTCGGTAATCTATTACGAGTCGCCAGCGTTTATTGCCATGAGAGTCTGGTTTTTTGGGTACAATCCAAATTGGGCTATTATATGGAGAAACTGAGGCTTCAATAATATTATTTTCGAGAAGTTCTTTGACCTGACGCGTAATTTCATCTTTATGTACCGGTGGGAATCTATATTGTTTAATATTTACGGGTTCGTTATCCGTGGTTGTAATTCGGTGAGTGATGACGTTTGTAAATCCGAGAGGGTCTCCTGGGATATGAAAGCTATTGGCATGCTCGCGTACGAGTCGCTCAACGTGTGTTCGTTCTTCGTCATCGAGATTGTCGAGGCGTAATAAAGAAATGAGTTCGGTGAATCTATCAGGAGAGGAAATATTGAAAATTTTCGAAGTGAAAGGATTCAGAGAATTCAGAGAGTTAGGGGACGCAGAGGACGTAGAAGATTGAGAAGATTCACGGGATTCAGCGAATGTATTAAAATTAGAAAATTCAGAGGACGTAGGAGATTCGCTGGACTCCGTAAATTGAGATTCAGGGAACGTAGAAGATTTAGGAAACTCAGAGAATTCAGAGGTTACTTCTTCGAAATTTTCGAGGCGTAATGTAGGAATATTTGCAGTGATGGATTTAGAAGTTGTATTAAAAATGTCAATATTAACACGACCTTCATGGACGTTTACTATTGAATCCATGAAGAAAACTCCGGGTGTCGGTTCCTGTCCGCTAAGGAGGCCCTCCGACAGCTCGGGGTTTAATATAGGAATAGAGACGGAGACATAGGAGCAAGGAGAAATCTCGACAGATTCTCTCTCGTCGAAGGGGACATATATATTACCCCAGTACACGTGGCGTTTCTCGTAGTTCATATTAGCTTGCGTTGCTTCAAAGAATTCATCTCCCAAGATTCCTTCGTGGCGTACAGGGAGATTATCCGGTATAATGTGAAAGTGGATGGTTTTGCCAAATAAGATTAGGTCGATTGTCCCGTGGGTAATAATCGTTTCGTTTGTAATACCTTGAATGATTCTTTTATCGTTTGTATTAATTTCGACGGAGGTAGGCACGGCGCGTTTTTTAATTAAATTGATTTGAGATCCGGTATCTAGCAGAAGTTTAAGCAGGGTTCTTTGTTCGGTTTCACAATTGATAAATTTCTGAGAGTTACGGTTTAGTTTGATATGGTGGACGCGGAGGGGCCCGGGTCTTCCGTTTTCGTTGCTGCGATAAAATTTACGGCATTTGGAGGGGCCTGTGGTTTCGTTTGATTCTTAAAAGCGAGTTTACGACAGGTCTGTATTGTGTGACCTGGATTTTTACAGTATCGACAGACGTCGGAATTTGATACGGGTGGTGATGTAGTTGGACCGTTAGCGCGTGAAATTGGAGCTGTTTGAGTCGAAGAGGCGGGTGGTGACATATTTGATTGCATGCGTGGCGATATGTTTTGAGAAGCGGAGTTCGTGGTATGTGGAGTGACGTTGGTCCTTATGTCGTTTCGGGGTCGTCGGACGGGATCGTTATATGACTTCGTTAATGATCGGAATGCTTGCCTCTCGCGAGAAATTCTTGCGGCGTGTGCGATTGCATCTGTAAGTGTATGGCTTCGGAAACTACGGAGCTCGACCCTTATGTGGTCGTGAGTGCCACGAATAAAACTTTCGAGGACATCTTCCTCGATCTCGCTCTTGATGTATTCGGGCAACCCGTAATATTTTTGTTCTGCGGCGTCTAATAATGCGGCCTTAAGCGTTTTCGTTCGTGCGGCATATTCTAATATGTTTTCACCGGGGTGTTGAAATAAATTCGCGAGTTCTCCGCGATAATCGTTTAGACTTTTATTGGAGGAAAAGGTGCGTTTTAAAACGTCTATAAATTCAGAGAGATGTCTAAAGTCTACGTCGTCGACAACGCTCCGCGCGGTGCCTCTGGCCTTTTGTTTAAATAATTTAATTAATGTTTTATCTGGTTGTCCGCTTAGAGATTCTGCTGCTTCTTGGCATGCACGCGTGAATCGGTGAATCGGGATGTTGGTCCCATCGAATGAAGGAATTTGATCGAGTATGTCCCGTGGATTAAATATTGGTTCGTTTCTTAGACTATGCGTACGGGCCGTAAAATTACTCGGGGCGAATGGAGAACGAGGCGATAATACGTGTTCCGCTGATTCCTCGGGACTTGGTTCTGGCATATTTCTCTGAGGCGCTCCTACCCTTTCGGACAGAGCATGTATTTGATTTTGTAAACTGCGGACTAATGACTCTAATTCTGATTTTTCGCGACGGATGGTTTCAATTTGCTCGAGGGCGTTTCGCGTTTTTTGTTCTTCCGAACGAATAGCTTCTTGTTTCTCGCGCTCTATCCGTGCTAACTGCTCTGCAGCCTCTCGTTTTTCGATTTCTTTTTGTTTTTGTAATTCGCGACGCTCTATTTCTAATCTATTTTCGCGAGCCGTTACTTGTTCTAATAGTATATTGATTTCTTCTTCGTTCCTCGCGGTTTGGCTCCTTGTGGACATGCTTGAATTTGGCATTTTTACAGTTCTAAATAATTCGAAATCCCACTTCTGACACCAATTGTTACGTCTCGACTTTGTCAATCGAGATTTTAAAAGCTATTTTCCCTGTTTTTAGGCACTCTGCATTCACCGAGTATACCCGGGGACCAGGAATCTTATTTAGAACTGTAAAAAGTAGTAGAAGGAGATGTCACTTACCTTTAACGTTGTCAGGACGGTTGGATGAGCGGCGAAAAGGGCGTTAATTTAGCGGAGTCTCTGGACGAGCTGGTGAAGCGCTGCCGAACAATTCAATGCAGACCTTTTGCTGATGCGTGAGAGCTTGTCCGGTATAGACTTCGTAGCGAGGATCTTCTATAGGGACGTCTTGGCGGACGGCACGAAGTTCTTCCGTAGTAGGCAGTTCGTTCGGAAGTAGGCGGTATGGGCGACGAGGAAAGTCGTCGGATGAACGCGGAGGGTACGCGGCGGAAACTCCGTGGATTTTCTGATGAACTTCCCGGCGTATACGGAACTTTCTTCCGGCGCGACGGGTTTTAGGCATGAATATTGGGTAGGAGATTGAGGAAGAATTATCAGTGCGGGACGTCCGCAGTACTCGATAATTCGGAGAGGATAAGTTAAGAATCACTAGTGCGGGGCAGCCGCAGAACTCAGCGATTCAGGTAAGAGATGAAGGACCAATATATTCAGCTAGGCCGAAGTATACTGGGTGAAGCGATTCAGTGCGGGGCAGCCGCAGAACTCGAATCGTATAAGGTGGAGGAACGTAGAGGGTCGAGTTAAAGACACTGGCTCTAAGTTCAAAGTAAGAAATATATTATAAGACTCAGTGAATACAGTGAATACAGTGACGGCGTACCGATGTGATACAGAGTAAGAGCAAAAAGATACTACTCAAGGGACGCGCAGGTCCGACTTATATAGGGGTTTTAGACAAAGGTTTTAGGTGGGGAGTATAGGTTCCTTCTTGGAACTATTGCATGCGTAATGTTTACAAAAAACGCAGTCCTAATCCAGGTCAGCTTATCTTTATGACATCTTTAAGAGCTGACGGGTGACTCACGGCCCCCACTCTAGTTCGAGATGGTTTGACCTTCGCACTGGTGACGCTGGATAGAGGTGATTCTCAATAGATGGCGGTACTTATACTATTGTCGGTAAGTTGGTAACTTATCGACTGTAGGTAACTTATCATTGGTAGCTTATCTTTGGTAACTGTAGGTAACTGTAGGTAATTTATCGACTGTAGGTAATTTATCGATAGTTGGTAATTTATCGATAGTAGGTAGTTGGTAATTTATCAATAGTAGGTAGTTGGTAATTTATCGACAGTTGGTAATGACTGTCGGTAACTTATTATGTAACGATTGTCGGTAACGGTATATAACGGCGGTTGGTAATAGGTTATGTTGGTAATGTATCGACGTAGTGAAAAAAGTAGTAAACGCAGCGGGTATATATATAAAATTAGGAGTATATATATGACGGGAGAATATATAATGAATATATGAGAACGCAGTGAATATACATATGTGTTAGATAGAGTCCGTTTTAGCTGTAATATGTAAGATACGCGAATACTATAGAGAGAGGCGGTAATGATAGTAATACTGGTATTGAGGAAAAAGACGGGCGTGCAACGGACGTCACACTCGGGACTTGGTTCTGGCATATTTCTCTGAGGCGCTCCTACCCTTTCGGACAGAGCATGTATTTGATTTTGTAAACTGCGGACTAATGACTCTAATTCTGATTTTTCGCGACGAATGGTTTCAATTTGCTCGAGGGCGTTCCGCGTTTTTTGTTCTTCTGAACGAATAGCTTCTTGTTTCCCGCGCTCTATTCGTGCTAACTGCTCCGCAGCCTCTCGTTTTTCGATTTCTTTTTGTTTTTGTAATTCGCGACGCTCTGTTTCTAATCTATTTTCGCGAGCCGTTACTTGTTCTAATAGTATATTGATTTCTTCTTCGTTCCTCGCGGTTTGGCTCCTTGTGGACATGCTTGAATTTGGCATTTTTACAGTTCTAAATAATTCGATATCCCACTTCTGACACCAATTGTTACGTCTCGACTTTGTCAATCGAGTTTTTTAAAAGCTATTTTCCCTGTTTTTAGGCACTCTGCATTCACCGAGTATACCCGGGGACCAGGAATCTTATTTAGAACTGTAAAAAATAGTAGAAGGAGATGTCACTTACCTTTAACGTTGTCAGGACGGTTGGATGAGCGGCTAAAAGGGGCGTTAATTTGGCGGAGTCTCTGGACGAGCTGGTGAAGCGCTGCCGAACAATTCAATGCAGACCTTTTGCTGGTGGGTGAGAGCTTGTCCGGTGTAGACTTCGTAGCGAGGATCTTCTATAGGGACGTCTTGGCGGACGGCACGAAGTTCTTCCGTAGTAGGCAGTTCGTTCGGAAGTAGGCGGTATGGGCGACGAGGAAAGTCGTCGGATGAACGCGGAGGGTACGCTGCGGAAACTCCGTGGATTTTCTGATGAACTTCCCGGCGTATACGGAACTTTCTTCCGGCGCGACGGGTTTTAGGCATGAATATTGGGTAGGAGATTAAGGAAGAATTATCAGTGCGGGACGTCCGCAGTACTCGATAATTCGGAGAGGATAAGTTAAGAATCACTAGTGCGGGGCAGCCGCAGAACTCAGTGATTCAGGTAAGAGATGAAGGACCAATATATTCAGCTAGGCCGAAGTATACTGGGTGAAGCGATTCAGTGCGGGGCAGCCGCAGAACTCGAATCGTATAAGGTAGAGGAACGTAGAGGGTCGAGTTAAAGACACTGGCTCTAAGTTCAAAGTAAGAAATATATTATAAGACTCAGTGAATACAGTGAATACAGTGACGGCGTACCGATGTGATACAGAGTAAGAGCAAAAAGATACTACTCAAGGGACGCGCAGGTCCGACTTATATAGGGGTTTTAGACAAAGGTTTTAGGTGGGGAGCATAGGTTCCTTCTTGGAACTATTGCATGCGTAATGTTTACAAAAAACGTAGTCCTAATCAGGTCAGCTTATCTTTATGACATCTTTAAGAGCTGACGGGTGACTCACGGCCCCCACTCTAGTTCGAGATGGTTTGACCTTCGCACTGGTGACGCTGGATAGAGGTGATTCTCAATAGATGGCGGTACTTATACTATTGTCGGTAAGTTGGTAACTTATCGACTGTAGGTAACTTATCATTGGTAGCTTATCTTTGGTAACTGTAGGTAACTGTAGGTAATTTATCGACTGTTGGTAATTTATCGATAGTTGGTAATTTATCGATAGTTGGTAGTTGGTAATTTATCGACTGTAGGTAGTTGGTAATTTATCGATAGTTGGTAGTTGGTAATTTATCGACTGTAGGTAGTTGGTAATTTATCGACAGTTGGTAATGACTGTTGGTAACTTATTATGTAACGATTGTCGGTAACGGTATATAACGGCGGTCGGTAACAGGTTATGTTGGTAATGTATCGACGTAGTGGAAAAAGTAGTAAAAGCAGCGGGTATATATATAAAATTAGGAGTATATATTATGACGGGAGAATATATAATGAATATATGAGAACGCAGTGAATATACATATGTGTTAGATAGAGTCCGTTTTAGCTGTAATATGTAAGATACGCGAATATTATAGAGAGAGGCGGTAATGATAGTAATACTGGTATTGAGGAAAAAAGACGGGCGTGCAACGGACGTCACACCTCCCTCCTTAAATGAGAAAAATAAATGCTGGAGGCTTTTATTTTTCGGTATTAGTGCGTCTCTCCATTAATATTTTACTTAGCTGTATATAGGGGTTCGTATCGGACGCGGGGATAGGGCGCGTTGTTGGTGCTGGATCCTCGGTGTCGCGTGCTGGAGCTGATGCTGATGGTTGAGGATCACCTTCCTCCTCGTCTTTTGGTGGTGAGTCGGTTCGTCCGGCCAGGTGAAGCAAAAGGTGAGTGACTGCACTCCATATAGCACCAAGCAGATGAAGTCCACAACCATATACGGAATGTAGGGCGTACCCTCTGATGATGGTGTCGGCCAATATTTTTATACCTCTGAAGATTATAAAGATTCCTATTACTCCGGCGGAAATGGAACCGAAGCTTAGGAATCCTGCCCATAGGCGGTGTGCGGTGTTGTCTGCTATTTTCTCGAATGTTCTCTCATCAAACATATTGTATGCCGAGAGTCCGTTCCCGAGAGTCTGTTTGCCTGTGAGTGTGCGGACGATGTTGTTTGTAATGGAAGCTTTTTCTGCTGGGAATAGCAGATGTTCACGTAGGTTGTCAATGTCCTGTTGTGAGTAAATCCCACTGGTGGCGAGGGCTCCAGGTGAAAGATATTTCCAGTTCAGGTTGGTCTTTGGTTGCAGGGTCTCTGGCGGCGTGACGTCGATAGGGCGTGGCATCAGACGAATCCATCCGTGTTCGGACAAGTATTGAGGTGGGAAGATGGCGGTGCACTCTCGTTCACTCCCGATACGTTGAAGGATGCGTGTTTTTGGCGTAAGGAAATACGACTCATTTTTGTGTGAGACCGGTATTTCGTTGTAGCATTGTTCGGTCTTTCGGAAGGGTACGTCTATCGGTGTGCATTTGATGATGTGTATTACTTCTCCTGATGGTACAGCGGTATATCCTGGTCCTTTCATGATTGTGTATGCGAATTCGGTGGGGTCTCGAACTGCATAAGCCAGAGCGTTCGTTAATACCTGTCGTTCTAACTCGCATTTCTGCTGCATCACGTCGTTGTAAAGGTTGGTGAGCTGTGTGCGGATATGTTTTTCCACGAAGACAAATTTGGAATTCACGTAGGTGAAGATGTCTAAGTTTTCAACGATGATTGGTGATTTGGTAATGAAAGAGAGTCCGGGCTGTGTTTCCATGATAAATAATTTGGGGTGTTCCGTGCGGAAAATGATGTAACCACAGAGGCGTGTTTCAGTAGTTTTGGCAAGAGCGAATGTAGTGTCTTGAGTGATCAACGAAAATATCTCAGGAGCATTTGGTTCGTTTGTGTCTCGGATCTTTGTGGCTTTTCCCTCGTAGAGAACGTCGTACGCGGAGAAGTCACATCCTTTGTTTGTCGGTACTGTGGACCAAAAGGTGTATCCTCCTTCCAGATCGAGACAAGAGCCATCTCCGAGTTGGCAGACAGTGCCGGACTTCAGAGTGATCTTGCCCGTGGAGACTCGAACAGGTACAATGCCAGAGGTGAGTGTTATCTTTATCGTTGCCTGGACAAATACGTTTTGCCATGATCCGTAATTGTCACTGTACTGTGTGCCGTGGCAGGTGCCATCGTTTGAGACGCTTCCGGCGAGGATGGCTGGTCTTGCGGTGGTGTCGTTCACTTTGAGGCCGGTGATGGTAATGCCGTTGGACATCCCTAGGGTACCGGTGTTATGCATTATTTCACACTGGCGTCCCGTGGTTTCCTGCAGGTATTCCATGAATCCGTTGTGGACTGCACTATTGTGTGAGTGCATCCCACAGTACCAGATTTGTCGTGAAATTACTATTTTGCATTGTATGATGGGAATGTTTTGGTATTCAGCCGCTTGGAGTAGTTGTATATGTGTGTCGTGTAACGTCCTGACGTAAACCAATACTTGGAAATCTCAATTATTCAGTTTATTTCATTTTCTTTTTACACATTTACTTACAGTCATTTATTCCATAGCACATATTTTCATTCACACATATCTCTCCAACTTTTCACCACCCTATAAATAAAGAAAAACATAATTAACATTACATAGATACATGTAGTAAGACGTAGTAAGACAAGTAAGTTCACCGCTACGCTACATTATAGATTGTACACATAAACTACTCACCGAATGCAAGGACCGCCTAGCCAGGAAGGGTTGTACTCAAATAGCTTACCTAGAACATATAAACATTATTAATTTCAACATAACATTAATATAATATAAAGGACAAACAGAAACAGTACATATAATTAGATACAAACCTCGCTTGGCCTGGCGCAGCCTTCCATTCACTTAACCTATAAACACAAGATTAGTGTTAGTTACATAATTATTATTATATTATTATTTACAATTAATCTATCAAGATATACTCACCACATTCATTGCAATAACCGTCATATATCCAGAGTGCACCTTGGTTATATAACTTCTATTACTGCGACAACCTGCAAATAACCTAATTTAGTAATGCGTCGACTTATGCGTATCAATAATAATAATAATGTATTAATCCTAATTTATATAATGCAATATTATTGTACAACGTTAACATAATAGGTTATGTACTTGCGTTGCACCAATGCTGCACTCAGCTGTCATAGGCACGTGGAGCAGACGGATGCAGCTCCATGCGCCGCTATCATGACGCCATCTTCTCTCTCGCGGAAGAGCGCATTTCGAATGTGGTCATTGTAGAGTCGTACACTAGCCTTCGAGGCGTCAACATCATTTTAGAGAGTGTGACAGCCCGCACAACAGGTGCCATAGGCACGAGGCCGTGGGCTGTCGTCCCAATTACGCGGACCTCTACCTACCCGCATCGGAAGTGCAGCCAGCCCAGCGGCACGACGCTCCAGAGGCGCAGCCCCACACATTCGGCATGGAGGAAGCACTCTACACGGAGATCGGGCCTGCTGCACTCAGGGATCAAGGCAGCAGCTACGAGTCCCCGCCATATCCGCGGCCCTACGTCATCCCTTATGACGTACCACCTGCGGCCAGATTCTTCTGGCCGCCACCTCCGTCAGCAACCAGTACGCCGCCGTACTATTATGCGGATTTATCCATGGGGCAGGAGAGGGCTCCAGGACCGGAGTCGCTGCGGCCTCAGTGGAGCCACCACGTGGAAGAGCCAGAAGAGCATCACCAGGAGCGCCCCTGCCTGTGGAGCTGCTGGAGGAGTGCCACGGACAATTTATAATTAGCTAAACATATTAGCTTTTACCATTGGGATGCAGGGACGCCCGCGATATATATAATTCCACCGATAAATGAACAGGTGTCAAATTACATTGAAAATCCGAAGCTACAGCATATATCGAGTCGCGACAAAATCGAGAATGGTCACTTATTTGCATACCTTACAAATTTCAAAAAGGAAAATATACTGCAAAGAGAAAAACGGTGGTCCCTGTATTCACGTATAATAATATTAAGACATCTTTAAACATGTACTAGGTAATAAGATCGTTTAACCCATTACTTTTCGCACACATAGATTTACTACGCAATAATAATAACGCTTATATTGTGACGTCCGTTGCACGCCCGTCTTTTTCCTCAATACCAGTATTACTATCATTACCGCCTCTCTCTATAGTATTCGCGTATCTTACATATTACAGCTAAAACGGACTCTATCTAACACATATGTATATTCACTGCGTTCTCATATATTCATTATATATTCTCCCGTCATATATATACTCCTAATTTTATATATATACCCGCTGCGTTTACTACTTTTTTCACTACGTCGATACATTACCAACATAACCTATTACCAACCGCCGTTATATACCGTTACCGACAATCGTTACATAATAAGTTACCGACAGTCATTACCAACTGTCGATAAATTACCAACTACCTACTATTGATAAATTACCAACTACCTACTATCGATAAATTACCAACTATCGATAAATTACCTACAGTCGATAAATTACCTACAGTTACCTACAGTCGATAAATTACCAACAGTCGATAAATTACCTACAGTTACCTACAGTTACCAAAGATAAGCTACCAATGATAAGTTACCTACAGTCGATAAGTTACCAACTTACCGACAATAGTATAAGTACCGCCATCTCTTGAGAATCACCTCTATCCAGCGTCACCAGTGCGAAGGTCAAACCATCTCGAACTAGAGTGGGGGCCGTGAGTCACCCGTCAGCTCTTAAAGATGTCATAAAGATAAGCTGACCTGATTAGGACTGCGTTTTTTGTAAACATTACGCATGCAATAGTTCCAAGAAGGAACCTATACTCCCCACCTAAAACCTTTGTCTAAAACCCCTATATAAGTCGGACCTGCGCGTCCCTTGAGTAGTATCTTTTTGCTCTTACTCTGTATCACATCGGTACGCCGTCACTGTATTCACTGTATTCACTGAGTCTTATAATATATTTCTTACTTTGAACTTAGAGCCAGTGTCTTTAACTCGACCCTCTACGTTCCTCCACCTTATACGATTCGAGTTCTGCGGCTGCCCCGCACTGAATCGCTTCACCCAGTATACTTCGGCCTAGCTGAATATATTGGTCCTTCATCTCTTACCTGAATCGCTGAGTTCTGCGGCTGCCCCGCACTAGTGATTCTTAACTTATCCTCTCCGAATTATCGAGTACTGCGGACGTCCCGCACTGATAATTCTTCCTCAATCTCCTACCCAATATTCATGCCTAAAACCCGTCGCGCCGGAAGAAAGTTCCGTATACGCCGGGAAGTTCATCAGAAAATCCACGGAGTTTCCGCCGCGTACCCTCCGCGTTCATCCGACGACTTTCCTCGTCGCCCATACCGCCTACTTCCGAACGAACTGCCTACTACGGAAGAACTTCGTGCCGTCCGCCAAGACGTCCCTATAGAAGATCCTCGCTACGAAGTCTATACCGGACAAGCTCTCACGCATCAGCAAAAGGTCTGCATTGAATTGTTCGGCAGCGCTTCACCAGCTCGTCCAGAGACTCCGCTAAATTAACGCCCTTTTCGCCGCTCATCCAACCGTCCTGACAACGTTAAAGGTAAGTGACATCTCCTTCTACTACTTTTTACAGTTCTAAATAAGATTCCTGGTCCCCGGGTATACTCGGTGAATGCAGAGTGCCTAAAAACAGGGAAAATAGCTTTTAAAAACTCGATTGACAAAGTCGAGACGTAACAATTGGTGTCAGAAGTGGGATTCGAACCCACGCCCACAATCAAACGGTTCACTGGAGCGATCACACCACGTGCTAATCGAATATCTTAACATGCATGTAAGCCGACACCAAAAGGATTGGGACAAATGGCTGGACGCCGCCATGTTCTCATATAACACCAGCGTCCACGAGGGAACGAAACACACCCCTCATGAACTCGTGTTTGGAAAGCTGGCACGCCTACCATCAGCCAATCCCCCATTGGAAGCAAACATGGACGTCACGTATACGGACTATCTCACGAACTTATACGACACTATTAAACAATTACAGGAAGACGCTAAAAATAATTTACAGCAGGCTAAAATTAGAAGCAAACAATATTACGATCGTAAAATTAATACGCCTCCGTTAAAAATCGGTGATCAGGTACTACTATTACGAGGAGAAAGGAAGGGAAAGTTCCACGATCAGTACGTTGGTCCTTATAAAATTTCTAAAATTTATCCCGATACGAATAATGTTAAACTAGATTTAGGTAACGGTACGCATCGTGTTGTACATTTAGATAGAGTCCGCCCCACCTCACTACAGTCATAAAAACCATAACCTCACACAATATCACCACCATTACAGAAAATGTCAGACCTACAGGAAATGTACTGCATTGGCCAGGTACCCGGAATCACCGGTCTCTGGGCAACAACTTTCGGCTTAAACCGCTTCTGCATCGAGTGCATGGCACTGCTAGGTCATGACTGGCTCACACAATCATTCGACTTTTATAGAAATTTTCATAGTCCTACTACCATCGACACATGGCATTGCGATAAATATCCGGGAAGTTGCGATAACTGTCATAAACCATTGTTAGAAGTAAGAGGTCCCGCTACTGAATGTCCAATTTGTCGCGAAGGCGCTCGCCTCGCCGCCGCGCAAGAAACCTACAAACTAGTAATACGGTTACTCCAAGAACACCTCCCCGAATAGGTATGGCCCGCCGCACCTCCGCCCCCGTCGCCGCCATTTTCGTCGCCGCCATCGCCTTCCTCACCCCTCCGACCAATGGCCTCATCGGATTCGACTGCGGAGGAGGTCCCATGAACATCACGACCATCTCTCTCCGAGACGTGGGTGACTGCTCCTTACAAACTCGCACCTTGCAGAGGAACGACACACATATACAACTACTACAAGCGGCTGAATACCAAAACATTCCCATCATACAATGCAAAATAGTAATTTCACGACAAATCTGGTACTGTGGGATGCACTCACACAATAGTGCAGTCCACAACGGATTCATGGAATACCTGCAGGAAACCACGGGACGCCAGTGTGAAATAATGCATAACACCGGTACCCTAGGGATGTCCAACGGCATTACCATCACCGGCCTCAAAGTGAACGACACCACCGCAAGACCAGCCATCCTCGCCGGAAGCGTCTCAAACGATGGCACCTGCCACGGCACACAATACAGTGACAATTACGGATCATGGCAAAACGTATTTGTCCAGGCAACGATAAAGATAACACTCACCTCTGGCATTGTACCTGTTCGAGTCTCCACGGGCAAGATCACTCTGAAGTCCGGCACTGTCTGCCAACTCGGAGATGGCTCTTGTCTCGATCTGGAAGGAGGATACACCTTTTGGTCCACAGTACCGACAAACAAAGGATGTGACTTCTCCGCGTACGACGTTCTCTACGAGGGAAAAGCCACAAAGATCCGAGACACAAACGAACCAAATGCTCCTGAGATCTTTTCGTTAATTACTCAAGACACTACATTCGCTCTTGCCAAAACTACCGAAACACGCCTCTGTGGTTACATCATTTTCCGCACGGAACACCCCAAATTATTTATCATGGAAACACAGCCCGGACTCTCTTTCATTACCAAATCACCAATCATCGTTGAAAACTTAGACATCTTCACCTACGTGAATTCCAAATTTGTCTTCGTGGAAAAACATATCCGTACACAGCTCACCAACCTTTACAACGACGTGATGCAGCAGAAATGCGAGTTAGAACGACAGGTATTAACGAACGCTCTGGCTTATGCAGTTCGAGACCCCACCGAATTCGCATACACAATCATGAAAGGACCAGGATATACCGCTGTACCATCAGGAGAAGTAATACACATCATCAAATGCACACCGATAGACGTACCCTTCCGAAAGACCGAACAATGCTACAACGAAATACCGGTCTCACATAAAAATGAGTCGTATTTCCTTACGCCAAAAACACGCATCCTCCAACGTATCCTCCATCTTCCCACCTCAATACTTGTCCGAACATGGATGGATTCGTCTGATGCCACGCCCTATTGACGTCACGCCGCCAGAAACCCTGCAACCAAAGACCAACCTGAACTGGAAATATCTTTCACCTGGAGCCCTCGCCACCAGTGGGATTTACTCACAACAGGACATTGACAACCTACGTGAACATCTGCTATTCCCAGCAGAAAAAGCTTCCATTACAAACAACATCGTCCGCACACTCACAGGCAAACAGACTCTCGGGAACGGACTCTCGGCATACAATATGTTTGATGAGAGAACATTCGAGAAAATAGCAGACAACACCGCACACCGCCTATGGGCAGGATTCCTAAGCTTCGGTTCCATTTCCGCCGGAGTAATAGGAATCTTTATAATCTTCAGAGGTATAAAAATATTGGCCGACACCATCATCAGAGGGTACGCCCTACATTCCGTATATGGTTGTGGACTTCATCTGCTTGGTGCTATATGGAGTGCAGTCACTCACCTTTTGCTTCACCTGGCCGGACGAACCGACTCACCACCAAAAGACGATGAGGAAGGTGATCCTCAACCATCAGCATCAGCTCCAGCACGCGACACCGAGGATCCAGCACCAACAACGCGCCCTATCCCTGCGTCCGATACAAACCCCTATATACAGCTAAGTAAAATATTAATGGAGAGACGCACTAATACCGAAAAATAAAAGCCTTCAGCATTTATTTTTCTCATTTAAGGGGGGAGGTGTGACGTCCGTTGCACGCCCGTCTTTTTCCTCAATACCAGTATTACTATCATTACCGCCTCTCTCTATAGTATTCGCGTATCTTACATATTACAGCTAAAACGGACTCTATCTAACACATATGTATATTCACTGCGTTCTCATATATTCATTATATATTCTCCCGTCATATATATACTCCTAATTTTATATATATACCCGCTGCGTTTACTACTTTTTTCACTACGTCGATACATTACCAACATAACCTATTACCAACCGCCGTTATATACCGTTACCGACAATCGTTACATAATAAGTTACCGACAGTCATTACCAACTGTCGATAAATTACCAACTACCTACTATTGATAAATTACCAACTACCTACTATCGATAAATTACCAACTATCGATAAATTACCTACAGTCGATAAATTACCTACAGTTACCTACAGTCGATAAATTACCAACAGTCGATAAATTACCTACAGTTACCTACAGTTACCAAAGATAAGCTACCAATGATAAGTTACCTACAGTCGATAAGTTACCAACTTACCGACAATAGTATAAGTACCGCCATCTCTTGAGAATCACCTCTATCCAGCGTCACCAGTGCGAAGGTCAAACCATCTCGAACTAGAGTGGGGGCCGTGAGTCACCCGTCAGCTCTTAAAGATGTCATAAAGATAAGCTGACCTGATTAGGACTGCGTTTTTTGTAAACATTACGCATGCAATAGTTCCAAGAAGGAACCTATACTCCCCACCTAAAACCTTTGTCTAAAACCCCTATATAAGTCGGACCTGCGCGTCCCTTGAGTAGTATCTTTTTGCTCTTACTCTGTATCACATCGGTACGCCGTCACTGTATTCACTGTATTCACTGAGTCTTATAATATATTTCTTACTTTGAACTTAGAGCCAGTGTCTTTAACTCGACCCTCTACGTTCCTCCACCTTATACGATTCGAGTTCTGCGGCTGCCCCGCACTGAATCGCTTCACCCAGTATACTTCGGCCTAGCTGAATATATTGGTCCTTCATCTCTTACCTGAATCGCTGAGTTCTGCGGCTGCCCCGCACTAGTGATTCTTAACTTATCCTCTCCGAATTATCGAGTACTGCGGACGTCCCGCACTGATAATTCTTCCTCAATCTCCTACCCAATATTCATGCCTAAAACCCGTCGCGCCGGAAGAAAGTTCCGTATACGCCGGGAAGTTCATCAGAAAATCCACGGAGTTTCCGCCGCGTACCCTCCGCGTTCATCCGACGACTTTCCTCGTCGCCCATACCGCCTACTTCCGAACGAACTGCCTACTACGGAAGAACTTCGTGCCGTCCGCCAAGACGTCCCTATAGAAGATCCTCGCTACGAAGTCTATACCGGACAAGCTCTCACGCATCAGCAAAAGGTCTGCATTGAATTGTTCGGCAGCGCTTCACCAGCTCGTCCAGAGACTCCGCTAAATTAACGCCCTTTTCGCCGCTCATCCAACCGTCCTGACAACGTTAAAGGTAAGTGACATCTCCTTCTACTACTTTTTACAGTTCTAAATAAGATTCCTGGTCCCCGGGTATACTCGGTGAATGCAGAGTGCCTAAAAACAGGGAAAATAGCTTTTAAAAACTCGATTGACAAAGTCGAGACGTAACAATATTCTATAAAAAAAACTGATAATGCTACTAATAAAAATTAGTAATGCTTTCATATGCTTCACTTACCTCATTCACCTATCTTCACTCGAACAAAACCTTAGCAGCTCCCTGAAATATCATAACAGCCTTTACCTCCGGCAAACCCACGACAAATGACATGCTTAAGAACGCCACACTACCCCCTCTTGATAGGAAAGCCTATTCCAATTCCCTATGAGGTAACCTCTAAAATCCAACCCAGCTTACTCAACCAACTCCACCATTTCATTGGTTGACCTCTTTTCCCACCCATAGCTTCTGCTTTATCATTGGACGGCCCCTGTTCCTTCACAATTATCGTGACGACTTCCAAGAATCCCGTGTTATTTCATAGCGTTGGTCGTTGATTGCATCATCTCTGCACACGGCACTAAAACCGTTTCACGAGAATTCGGTCCCACATGTCCTTATTTGGTAAACTTGCCAGAGAACTAACTGGTCTTACTCATCGACACACCAATAGCACACATTTACACTAACTTTAATATATAAGAAGACCGGAGGCATAGGCAAGACAGTCAAAAATCTCATCTGCAGTGCGGCTTAGTGCGTTTTCACAGTTCGGTTAAGAGTTATCGTGCTACTCGAAAATACTAATTCAACTTCTAACCGCCAGAACACTGTCACGAGGTAAAGAAATCAACCACGAATCCAATATAATTATTTTACTTATCTGAATACTTGTAATATCTGAACTCATCGTGTATATTGTGTCAAATAAATATAAGTTAAGAAAAGGTGTGACAAATCACTAAGAGCCACAACTATAGATCTCTAGGTACTTTAGTACCGAACCCGCAGCGAGCCGATCCCAAATACGTGTCGCGCCCTAGTTATTCCATAGCTGGGTCGTAACATAATAATTATTTTTGGTGGCAGCGGTGGGATCTAGCTCGCTAACACAGTATAAGATTCTGTGAGGGAGAGATAAAAATGGCTTTAACACCAAGAGACGTCGACGATCTCGTACCAATTACTACGTCATCACATATACAAACTAGACATGCATATACCGCTTCTACCGCCGCTTCATCTACTCCGGCAACAAGCTCTAGACAAACTCCAACTCCGACCCCTGGTCCGTCACGGTCGCCATTAACTCAAGAAGGAATGGACGCCATAATTATTCCACAAATTACACTGAAGGACGCTCTAGAAGCAGTACCTTACTTCGATGGAAGAAGCAGCAGCTTCAGATCCTTTGCTGAGGGATGTAGAAGTGCAAGGGAAATGATACCACCACGAAGTGAAGCAAATTTAGTGAAGCTCATCAGAAACAGGCTACGAGGCACTGCCAAGGACACCATTCAGGGTTCACAGTTCGAAACAGTGGAGGAACTGCTTTTGTTCTTGGAGAATTTATTCGACCCACCCCAGTCACTCTCCAGCTTGCAAGGAAGACTAGGGAGAATTATGCAAAGTAACACGGAGAACGTAATTACGTACGGTACCAGAATCCGTTATCTCTTCAATCTTATAATCGAAACTCACATAAAGCTTACACATCAAGAAAATACGACATTTCGAAAAGATACAGAAATTGAAGCTATTAGATGTTTCGCTCGTGGCCTAAAGGCTGGTATACGAATCAACCCCAGTAAATACAACAATTTGAATTCGGCAATACGAGCTGCCATCGAGGCAG
The DNA here is from genome assembly GCA_963989215.1 of Hedychridium roseum. NCBI lineage: Eukaryota > Metazoa > Arthropoda > Insecta > Hymenoptera > Chrysididae > Hedychridium > Hedychridium roseum. The sequence continues at coordinate 4,989,591 of OZ022307.1, read as the reverse complement.
AGTCAGAGAAGGAAATTAAAGACAATCTGCGCAATAGATCCAACCCACTAGAAAGGAGCATTACGCAATGGTCCCGTTTCCAAAAGAACGAACCTCCAACGTCTCAAAATTCTCAGCCACGAATTAATTTCGTCGAGAAAAAAACGATATGCTCACACTGCCAGAAACCGGGACATTCAATAGACAACTGCTGGAGTAAACACGGATATCCCGCTAATAAGCAGTCCAGCGAACCTAAAACCTGCCGCTACTGTAAAAACCTGGGCCATACCATACAGGAATGTAGAAAAAAGAAATATAACGATGAGCTCAGACGCCACCAGGGAAACGACAACCCCCTCCTAACGCCCGGCGCTCGTCAGGAGGAATACACATCACGAGTACGCGTCGCCAAATTTCAAGATCTACAAGAATTCAGTGCATAAAATATAAAATACATGACGCACCGACGATCATAATAAACGAACACGAAACTTATCCAATCGCTTTAATGCTTGACACAGGAGCCGAAATTAACCTAATAAAACAAAGGATTCTCGACGACGGTATGACGTACAACGATAGTAACGTATTTATAATCGGTGGAATAACCGATGGCCGCATTTCCACTCTAGGCAGTGTTGTTCTGGACATCCTGGGGGAACCAACACCGTTTCAAGTAGTTGCGAATAATTTTCCCATTCCACAGGACGGTATCCTAGGTTCGCCATATTTCACGTCTACATCCGCGCGAATTGATTACAAAAATCAGCAACTATGTGTAGAAGAGAATAGAATTCCTTTTCTGAAAGAAAATACAATTTTCCTACCGCCAAGATGCAGGACCAACATATGCATTAAGTTGACTCCTGAATCACCTCCAGAAGGGTATATGCCCAAACTTACTACACCACCTCAAATTTTTGTTGGAGGCGCCATACTAACCAATCATGATGGGAAAGCATACCTTGAAGCTATCAACGCGACGGAAAACGGCATCATTTTCAATTTCCCACTAGTAAATTTACAACAACTCGAAGACAAACGTCCAGAATCAGTTAAGGAACACCATGCTATTTCCACTGTATCCACTGAAGCTAGAGAAGCAATTGAGTATCTGACCAAAACGAAAACTGAGGATTTTACTATTTCCACTGGGTCGAAAAACGATATTAAGAGGGATTTTACTACTTCTGCTATTTCCACTAAGCCGAGAAACGAGAATAAGAGGAATTTTCCTATTTCTACTATTTCCACTGATTCAAAAAACGAGAATAAGAATAATTTTACTACTTCTACTATTTCCACTGATTCAAAAAACGAGAATAAGAAGAAATTTACTACTTCTACTATTTCCATTGAACCAAAAGACGAGACTAAGGAGATTTTTACTATTCCCACGGTGTCTGCCGAATCAAAAAAGAAGATAACCGACTATACAAAGTCAGTAAACAAAAATTCCACTACTTTCACTGAGTCAGGAGATGAGATTACTAACAGCGTCAAATCAAAGGACGAGGATTCTGTTGTACCTAATCGAGTTATCATACGTTCTAAGAGTTTTGCAATCTCGAGGAAAATATCGTTTAATGCAAACGAAAGGACAAAGGAGGTATTAAAACTTTTGAAACTAGACCATTTAAATGAAGAAGAAAAAGCCAATGCAGTTAATCTGATCACCAGTAACGCCGACTGCTTCCATTTACCGGGAGAGTCGCTCCGAGCGACCAGCAAAACACAGCATCGTATCATAACAGTGGACGATACTCCTATTCACACGAAACAGTATCGTTTTCCACCCATACATAAGGAAGAAATTGAGAAGCAGGTGTCTGAAATGTTAAAATCGGGTATTGTACAACCTTCCGCTTCACCGTATAATTCTCCCTTATGGGTAGTCCCTAAAAAACCAGACTCCCAGGGAAATAAGCGATGGCGTCTTGTAATAGACTTTCGAGCGCTAAATGAGAAAACTGTTGGGGACGCATATCCGCTTCCCAATATCACCGATATTTTAGATCAATTAGGAGGAGCGAAATACTTCTCAATTTTTGATCTCGCTTCGGGTTTTCACCAGATACCCATGGACGAAAAGGACAGACATAAAACAGCTTTTTCGACACCCCACGGACATTTTGAATATAATCGAATGCCCTTCGGACTAAAAAACGCACCTGCCACTTTCCAACGGTTAATGGACCAAACATTAACTGGGCTCCAGGGAAACGAAATGTTCGTTTATCTAGACGACATTGTGATTTATGCCAGATCCTTAGAAGAACATAAAATAAAGTTTACGAAGCTCATAAATAGATTGCGCGATGCCAATTTACAGCTTCAACCCGACAAATGCGAATTCTTGCGACGCGAAGTGACGTACCTAGGACACATTATTACGGAAAATGGAGTATTACCAGACCCTGGGAAAACGGAGGCCGTGAGGAATTTTCCAACGCCGAAGAACGCTAAGAATATTAAACAATTTCTCGGTTTAACCGGCTATTACAGAAGATTCGTAAAGGATTTTTCAAAGACAGCACAACCACTTACAAACCTTTTAAAGGATAAGGTACCATTTGTGTGGCAACAAAGACAACAAGTAGCATTTGAAACCCTGCAAGAAGCATTGTGCAAACAACCAATTCTTCAATACCCCGACTTTAACGAGACATTTAATGTCACTACCGATGCTTCTGGATACGCATTAGGTGCCGTGCTCAGCCAGGGAGAAATAGGAAAAGATTTACCGATAGCTTACGCATCAAGACTTCTAAATGGCGCTGAATTAAACTATTCCGTCATCGAAAAGGAACTGCTAGCCATTGTCTACGCTGTAAACCATTTCCGCCCATATCTTTACGGGAGAAAGTTTACCTTGGTCACAGACCATAAACCTCTCATTTGGTTACATCGCGTTAAAGACCCAACATCGCGACTTTTACGATGGCGATTTAAATTAGCAGAATATGAATACGACATCGTGTACAAAAAAGGAAAAGCCAATAGCAATGCTGATGCGCTATCACGAAATCCACCAGAATGTAAGGCGCTTCCGATAGACCTCTTTCCCTGGTCCTCGTCCGAAGACGAATATGAGACAGAAGAGTGTCCTTCAAGATTCAGGATACGTGCTGACGTTCATCGACAAGATTTATCGGACAACGAAGATCATAATGAAGGAAGGGAAGGAAATAATAGCACTAACGAACAAAGAACGCAAAACCTTTTCAAAGAAGGAAGTGTAGAATCTTCACCTGATACCGACACAAATTCTGGTATATTCGACAGGGTAAATAGATCTGCATCTCCACTGATGTTAGAGGAAAGTTTTGAAGAAATACCTAGTCACTCACCTACGGTGCAAAGAATCAAAGAAACGAAAAACAATATAATCATGCAGAAAGGGGCCATAGCATGCTTCGTTAATTCCAACGGAACACCTGCTGACGAAGGTAGTCGATGGTTAAATAGGTTTAGCTCAATACAATTCGGAGCTGATGAGCAAGCACAGCCCGGAGACGTCACGGTTAAACGAAAGGACAAGACGACATATTACCTGTTAACTGTCCAAAATCGTGAATCCGTAACTGAGTCTATTCAGAACCTGAAAGAGTTGCTAATCAAGCACGAATATCAGGTTATTTCAATATCAAAAACACCAGAAGGAATATTAACAACACCATGGGACCACGTTTTGCGCGACATAAATACTTACTTACTAACACAAAGTATTAATGTGATTTTATGCACGAACGAAATTAATATACCAACTAAAGAAGAAATTCCAAATATCCTACGTGAGAACCATTCCACAGCCATAGGAGGACATAAGGGAATCGCAAAAACATACGCTCGAATTAGACAACATTTTTATTGGGAAGGAATGAAACGAGAAATTGCAGACTTCGTTAAACAATGTATAAGTTGCCAGAAAAAGAAACTGACACGAATCAAAACACGGCAACCAATGATAATAACGGATACCCCTCCGGAACCGTTTTTTAAGGTCTCACTTGATATTGTCGGGCCGTTGCCTACAACCAAAAAAAACCATAGGTATTTACTAACAATGCAGGATAACTTAACAAAATATTCTGTCGCTGTCCCATTAAAAGAAGCAACATCCATTCAAATAGCTGATGCGTTTATAAAGAACTTTATCTGTCAATTCGGCATTCCACGGAACATTTTGACAGACCAAGGATCAGCGTTTATTGGGACGTTTACGCGTGCTCTAATGAAAGCCCTGGGGATAACACAACTACAAACAACTGCCTTCCATCCTCAATCAAATGGATCCCTGGAAAGAAGTCACCACGTTCTGATCGAATACTTGAAACATTTCGTAACCACGCATAAAGAATGGGACGATCTCATTGAACTATATATGTTCTCTTACAATACAAGCACGCATGAAGCTACCAAATTTACTCCCTATGAACTCGTGTACGGACGAATTGCAAACTCACCTACGGACAAAATCAGCAGAAAAGCAAATACGTATCCAGACTACCTAGACACTTTAATAGATACTCTACACCACGTGCGAGAAATGGCAATTAAAAATCTAAACGCCGCAAAAGAAAAATCCAAAACATATTACGATAGGAAACAAAATGTACAGACGTTTAAAACTCACGATTGGGTTTTCTTGGAAAAGGGCAATAAATGCGGGAAACTCGACGATCATTATGAAGGTCCCTATGAAATAATACAAATTTACACCAACGGAAATGTAAAATTAAAAATCAAACGGCGAGAAAAAATCGTACACTCCAACAGATTGAAACACGCTCATATAGCACCTGAAAATTAAAACAAAACGAAAAAATTTCTCCTCTACATATTATGTAAATACATCTATAGCAGCATTGCAAAATCACCCCTAATTCATCAACACCTTGCAGATGGAGCTTATCGGGATCAACATCCTAACACTCTTCATGGGCACACACGCCTTGATAGCATACGATTGCGGATCTCCAAACATGATTATAACCACCATATCACTGAAATCCATCGGAAATTGTAAAATACCTACGAACGAACCTACAGTTGCCTCCACGTATATCCAACTCTTACAATTAAAGGAATACTCACATGCACATGTTATACAATGCAAGGTTGAAATAGACAGAACCATTTACTATTGTGGCATGCACTCACACACATCAGTTGTGTCCAACGGACGAATGAATTACGTAATAGAGATAAGTTCCGATGTTTGCATAAAAATGCACCTAACCAACGCATTTGCAATAGGACCAAAAAATTTAATAACGGGATTAAGATCAAACCAAACTACAACCAGAGGCCTCACGCTGGGCGGAACTATCGCCAATGACGGCGCCTGTCAAGGAACCAGCTACGCCGATCCATACGGATCGTGGGACAACGTCGTAATTCAAGCTACAATTCGCATCACACTACAAGATTACTACGCAGCTACGAAACCAGACGCTAATAAAATTATATTAAAATCTGGATTTCAATATCCTCTATCGGACGGAACTTGCCTGGACCCTGAAGGTGGAAATACATTCTGGGCACCTGTACCAAATGACCATTGCAAATTTAAAAGCTACGACGTGTTATACGAAGGAAAGGCAAACAAGGTATACGACAATACGACTGCAAATATAGCCGAAGTATATATGATAAGCACACAGGACATAAGTTTTGCTTTGACCAAAAAGGGACAAGTTAATGTGTGTAACTATATATTATCGAAAACCGAATATCCAAAATTATTCATCTTGGAGACGCAACGCGGAGACACTTTTACAGAACGACGCCCTATTTCCACAAAAAATCTAGACATCTTCGCATATATAAATACAAAATTTATTTACCTTGAAAAACACATTCAAAGCCAATTAAAAGCGCTCTACCGGGACATAATTTTACAACAATGTAAGATAGAAAAACAAATGTTACAAAATGCACTATCACTCGCAAAGTTAATACCTGAAGAATTTGCCTATCACGTAATGAAGGGACCGGGATACATGGCTGTAGTTTCTGGTGAAGTTATCCACATAATTAAATGCGTTCCTACAATCGTTAAAAGACGCCAAACTCAAGAATGTTACCAACAGTTACCAGTCTATCGACAGAACATTAGTTTATTCATGGCTCCAAAAAGCAATATACTATCAACGAAAGGAATTCAGATTGACTGCAACCCATATATTCCCGTCATGTATCAACTCGAGGGTACTTGGTATAAAATCACTCCGACCGCAGTATCGACCTTACCACCAAATGAAATTCAACCGTCTACGGAGCAATCATGGAAATATGTAAGCCCTGAGCATCTAGCCACCTCCGGAATTTACTCTACTGACGAACTAAATCAATTAAGGGACCATATCATGTTCCCCATTGAAAAACCTGCCATTCTAACTACGATCGCGAGAGGGATGACAGGCTATCATACAGCAAAGCAAGGTGTATCATTCATTAACTTACTTGACGAAGAAACGCTGGACAAGCTTGCGTCTTCCACCTGGAATCGTATCTGGAAATGGTTCACAGGATTCGGAACTGTTAGTGCAGGTGTACTCGGAATCTGGATTTGTTTCAAGTTACTCAAATTTATAATAGACACAACACTCCACGGATACGCACTACATAGAATATATGGATGGAGCATTCATTTACTAAGTGCTATATGGGATTCCGCCACAAACGTCCTTCTACACCTGAGTCACAATAAACATGAAACCGCTAATGCAACGATCACTTGCGATTCAGGTACAAACACGGTTCACGAAATCGAAGAAGCAGCTCAGTCAACGAAACGCGAAACACGTGCCCCAGTTGACCTGTACCCGCGAGTATATTATACCACCGTTGAATAAGACACGACTACCAAGAGGGAGCAAAGATGACTGAGCAAACCACAGCGAATCCACTCTTCCTCCCCATGCACTTGCATTCGTAAAATCATCGGGACATAATAAACTTCAAGACCCTTCTCGAGACCCATGCACGTGCACTCGTAAAAATTATCAGGACATAAAATTCAAGACCCTTCTCGAGACCCATGCACGTGCACTCGTAAAAATCATCGGGACATAATAAAATTCAAGACCCTTCTTGAGAACCATACTCGTGCGCTCGTAAAAATCTTCGGAACGTATCAAATTTCAAGACCCTTCTCGAGACCCATGCACGTGCACTCGTAAAAATTATCAGGACATAAAATTCAAGACCCTTCTCGAGACCCATGCACGTGCACTCGTAAAAATCATCGGGACATAATAAAATTCAAGACCCTTCTTGGGAACCATACTCGTGCGCTCGTAAAAATCTTCGGAACGTATCAAATTTCAAGACCCTTCTCGAGACCCATGCACGTGCACTCGTAAAAATTATCAGGACATAAAATTCAAGACCCTTCTCGAGACCCATGCACGTGCACTCGTAAAAATTACCGGGTCCCATAAAATTCAAGACCCTTCTCGGGAACCATACTCGTGTGCTCGTAAAATCTTCGGGACGTAATAAATATGTCAGGACCTTTCTCAAGACCCATGCACGTGTTCTTCGCAACCTCGGGGCCTACCCGTAACCCGACCACAGCTCAGGTTTCACTATGGGACTAATACGTTACTTCACAACGCATTACCATTGGTTGCCTCCTCTACACCCACGCACCAATAAGAAAAGACCCGCCTACTCTTCTAGAACTTCTCGTCGAGACGAAATTCACTTTCCAACGATCACTTGCATCTCCGACTTCGGTGAAGTAACATACTATTAGCAACAGTCTCGTGAGCTTTAAGTACAACAATCCTAGAACCATGCAACATATAACCGCCGAATGGATCCGTGCCAATGCCGAGGCTATCGCCAGCATAATCAACGTGGCTAATAGACTGAATCGAAACACGGAGAGGAACGAGTACGTCACGATGTCACCGTTCAGGACACTGTCGCCAGATGCGACTTCTGAATTCCTCGAAGACGAAGATTACGACGAGCTAGTTAACAACCTCCTGGACAACATAGACCTAGGACACTTCGAAAGGGAAATAGCCCCCCAGATCAACACACCGCAGACCAACTCACCGGAGCAAACACCTGAACCAAGGGTGGAGCACTTCATCGAGGTGTGCAAGCGTCACGGGACAAGAATCTTTGAACGACGGATCTCTCCTCAACCTGTGCAGCATCCCGAATATATCATTATCAATGATGATGACGATCAAGTGGTCAATGTCTCTGACATCCCCGAGGAGGACCTCGGACAACCCCAAGGGGGGGGATGTGACAGCCCGCACAACAGGTGCCATAGGCACGAGGCCGTGGGCTGTCGTCCCAATTACGCGGACCTCTACCTACCCGCATCGGAAGTGCAGCCAGCCCAGCGGCACGACGCTCCAGAGGCGCAGCCCCACACATTCGGCATGGAGGAAGCACTCTACACGGAGATCGGGCCTGCTGCACTCAGGGATCAAGGCAGCAGCTACGAGTCCCCGCCATATCCGCGGCCCTACGTCATCCCTTATGACGTACCACCTGCGGCCAGATTCTTCTGGCCGCCACCTCCGTCAGCAACCAGTACGCCGCCGTACTATTATGCGGATTTATCCATGGGGCAGGAGAGGGCTCCAGGACCGGAGTCGCTGCGGCCTCAGTGGAGCCACCACGTGGAAGAGCCAGAAGAGCATCACCAGGAGCGCCCCTGCCTGTGGAGCTGCTGGAGGAGTGCCACGGACAATTTATAATTAGCTAAACATATTAGCTTTTACCATTGGGATGCAGGGACGCCCGCGATATATATAATTCCACCGATAAATGAACAGGTGTCAAATTACATTGAAAATCCGAAGCTACAGCATATATCGAGTCGCGACAAAATCGAGAATGGTCACTTATTTGCATACCTTACAAATTTCAAAAAGGAAAATATACTGCAAAGAGAAAAACGGTGGTCCCTGTATTCACGTATAATAATATTAAGACATCTTTAAACATGTACTAGGTAATAAGATCGTTTAACCCATTACTTTTCGCACACATAGATTTACTACGCAATAATAATAACGCTTATATTCTATAAAAAAAACTGATAATGCTACTAATAAAAATTAGTAATGCTTTCATATGCTTCACTTACCTCATTCACCTATCTTCACTCGAACAAAACCTTAGCAGCTCCCTGAAATATCATAACAGCCTTTACCTCCGGCAAACCCACGACAAATGACATGCTTAAGAACGCCACACTACCCCCTCTTGATAGGAAAGCCTATTCCAATTCCCTATGAGGTAACCTCTAAAATCCAACCCAGCTTACTCAACCAACTCCACCATTTCATTGGTTGACCTCTTTTCCCACCCATAGCTTCTGCTTTATCATTGGACGGCCCCTGTTCCTTCACAATTATCGTGACGACTTCCAAGAATCCCGTGTTATTTCATAGCGTTGGTCGTTGATTGCATCATCTCTGCACACGGCACTAAAACCGTTTCACGAGAATTCGGTCCCACATGTCCTTATTTGGTAAACTTGCCAGAGAACTAACTGGTCTTACTCATCGACACACCAATAGCACACATTTACACTAACTTTAATATATAAGAAGACCGGAGGCATAGGCAAGACAGTCAAAAATCTCATCTGCAGTGCGGCTTAGTGCGTTTTCACAGTTCGGTTAAGAGTTATCGTGCTACTCGAAAATACTAATTCAACTTCTAACCGCCAGAACACTGTCACGAGGTAAAGAAATCAACCACGAATCCAATATAATTATTTTACTTATCTGAATACTTGTAATATCTGAACTCATCGTGTATATTGTGTCAAATAAATATAAGTTAAGAAAAGGTGTGACAAATCACTAAGAGCCACAACTATAGATCTCTAGGTACTTTAGTACCGAACCCGCAGCGAGCCGATCCCAAATACGTGTCGCGCCCTAGTTATTCCATAGCTGGGTCGTAACAAGAGTCGTATTTCAGCCTTCGATGAATTAACATCGAAAGGACCTTTTTCCGCGTTACCGTTAATTCCGGTCTTAGGACAAATTAACGTTCTTTTCTAATAATAGAGTCTTATCGACTTCTATTCTTTCTTTTTATAATTTATTCTATTCTATATTTAGTTTAATATTTCGTATTTAATTATTACTTCATTCATCACCTCATTCTAAGTGTACTCTTCATCGTCCATCTCATTTAGTATTAAGGTATGTAAGTACTTAGTTATAAGGCTTAGGTAATGTAATAAAATCTAGTTTTATTCCATTTAATTGAATATATTTGTTTCAATTATTACAATTGATAGTCAAATTATTACCTATCCTAATTAATTATTAAATTAGTTGATTAATACTATATGTAGCATTGAATAATTGAGTAACACATTTATTCTATCCATTTCCATTATTCGAATCATAAATTTTAATTCATAGTTAATTAAATTATTATAATTTCTAGTTAAAACTAAGATAGATTAATCTAGTTTTTGCTTCGTGTACATCATACATTCTCACGCGTGATCTATCACCGCTCAGCCGTGACCTATAGTTCTAATACTTAGAGTCAATAGTCTGCCACACGCCCAATAACATTTTCTATAATTCTTTTCTCGAATTACATACTTCTATAACAATTTTTATAAACATTAGTTATACAATTTCTCTAACGTTTGCATCATTTAAATTCCAATCTTGTCATTAGGAATTGCCTGTAGAATATAACGATAGATTTCGGTTTCCCTTATTACGTCCGAACCGAAGTTTATCTTGTTAAAACTATAATTTTATAGTTTTAACTGGTGACAGCGCTGCCAATTTATATAATCTCCCTCGCACCAATTTAAAAAGCGTATCAACTTCCGTGTCGGTAAATCTAAGGTGTAATACTTGGAGATACCGGCGGATCAGGACGTAACAATTGGTGACAGAGCGGTGGGATACGAAAAATTTTTCTAGAAAATTTGGAATACGAAAATCTTTCTTCTTAAGGAAATTAAAAATTCGGAAAACTTTTTCTTCGAAAAATTAGAAAAATTAAACTTTTTTTTTGGAATATTTGAAAATATATATTTCAGGAAATTATATTAGTTATTCTACAGGTAAAATTCGAATTTCTAACGACAACAAGATTTTGAACTTGTATCTTGTTCAACCGAACACAAAAACGCACGTTAGAGGACATACAGCTTACTCGTTACAGAATCATAAATACATACAAAAACACATACATACGGACATAAGTACTTATAGATCATCGCGTCGTTACCGTGACCGTTAACGAAACTTTAATTAAACGTAAACAGATTCAATTAGAAAGTACAAATTTTTTCTTATACACTTCTTACATAGCTTCTATTTAGAGATTATAATCCCAATTACATATCAAATTAATTATTGAGATTTATAAACCGAATAAAATGGCTCAATCACGTTCATTAAATAACGATAAAGAATTTTCTGACGCTACCGACGAAGTTCCAACGGGAACAAATCTCGAATTCTTTTCACTCGAATCTAGTAACTTGCGAAAGGAACAAAATCTACAAAAACAGGAAAGCGAATTAAGACTTATGATTAATAATCTATCTAAGAAAACTACGACGGGTATAAGAACTCAGCCGAAGCCATCTCCTCCTTGGGTAAATTTTACATCTATTGCGCCGCCAGTTCTGCACTTTACGTTGCAAAATATAATCGAAATGGTACCACAGTTCGACGGAAATAATATCCCAATCCAAGAATACGCGGATGCTTGCCGTCGCGCGCGAAGCATGGTATCCCCGCGTAACGAACCATACCTAACGAAACTTCTTCAAAATAAACTCAAGGGTCATGCTTTCCTTGCAGTTGAGGATTACAATTTGAATTCAATCGACGAACTGATTCGGAAACTAAAACAAGCATTCGCACCGTTAGAATCAGCTAATCACTACCGCGGTCAACTCAGTAACATAGTAATAAAACCAAACGAACACATATTAGAATTTATTCATCGCGTAAAAAGGTTACAATTTGCCATCCTAGATGCCGATAGAGATAAGTATGGTACACCATCTCCAGAAGTTATCGCGGAAACGGAAGAATTCACCCAGGAATGTTTTTTGAATGGTCTTCCACCTGATTTTCGAATGCAGATCCTCATACATAATCCGAAAACCCTAGAACAATTATTCGAATTAGCCACTAGTATATGCAAACGGATGGACAGGGATAGAATATTATTTGGCAGTCAATCAAGTCATAATAATTATAATAAATTCGGACATACAACTTTTGAATCGCGTCAATTACCTCAGACGAATATCCGACGAAATTCGAAGGGAAATCGTCCTCACATGACAGCTCAAATACAACAGTCAGCCCTTAGTTTCTGCAACTACTGCAAAACGAGGGGACATTCGATCCCTGAGTGCAGGAAATCAGCTTGTAGGAAAGCGCAGCAGAATCCAGGAAATGTCAATGCCTCTGATAAGGGCGTTGTACAAAGGACCCCTTGTCAATCAGCTCATCCAGCAAGACAGGCGGAGAAAATCCCAGTCGTCCACATTGGAAATGGGCTAATGGGCACCGACAACACCACCCTGGACAAGGTACCAGTGATCAGACTATCCTCACCAAATCTTAAAATAGATGCAGACGTCATGGTCGACACTGGAGCTGTACCAAACATAATTAAGGTCAATTACATTGAGGAAGATACTAACATTGACAGCTCTAAGTCAGTAGATTTAGTGGGAATTACCGAAGGAGTTGTACGTACCCTGGGCATGGTGAACCTTGTCGTTCTAGAGGAGAAGGTTCCTTTCCATATTGTGCCTAAAGAGTTTCCGATCCCGGTTGCTGGTATCCTAGGATCCACCGCACTGAGGACATTCGGAGCTCTCATCTCATATGCGGATGAGCAGGTCCACATAAATGGTAAGTATATACCTTTTATAAATGCTCATAGAATTAAAATTCCAGCTAGGACCAGGATGACCATGTGCATTAACGTAACGGGTAAACACCTCGATGAGGGCTACGTACCATACCTGTCCATGCAGAAAGGAGTATTCTTGGGAAATGCTTTGGTCGCCGTGAAGAACCACAAGGCATGCATCCCGGTATTTAATACAACGAACCAGGAGGTAACGATCCCTGTGCCCACGATTCAACTAGAAGAGTATTCTTCTCCCCACAGTACGATTAGTAATTCACGGCCTCCTAGGACCGGCCGTAAAGAACACAAATCGACTACCAAATCGCGTCCGCAATACGTAAGTATAGAGGAACAAAAACGATTAAAATGTTACACTATGTTCAACAAGCCACAAATTACTCCTGATCGAACGACCGAGATCTTAAAATTATTGCGGTTAGATCACCTAAATTCAGAAGAAAAAACAAATGTAGAGGAATTAATCAACAAATATTCAGATGTATTTCATTTGCCGGATGAAAAATTACAGTGTACATCAACCTACCGACACAGAATTCGCACAACTGATGATATCCCGGTTAACACAAAACAATATCGATTCCCACCGATCCACAAAGAGGAGATCAGGACTCAAATAACTGAGATGTTAAATAACAACATCATTAAAGCGTCTAATTCACCATATAACTCCCCTCTGTGGATCGTCCCGAAGAAGCCAGATAGCGCTGGTAACAAAAGGTGGCGTCTAGTGATCGATTATCGCGCGTTAAATGCAAAAACGATAGGCGATGCATACCCATTACCAAATATAAACGAAATTTTGGAACAACTAGGCGGAGCAAAGTACTTTTCGGTATTTGACCTGGCATCCGGGTACCATCAAATCCCTATGCATACGGAGGACGCGGCAAAAACAGCCTTTTCCACTCCCCACGGCCATTATGAGTTTAATCGCATGCCATTTGGCTTAAGAAATGCGCCTGCCAGTTTTCAAAGACTAATGGACGGTGTTCTTGCGGGATTAAAGGTACCGAATTATTTGTTTATCTGGACGATATAGTCATTTACGCCAGTTCGCTGACGGAACATAATATTAAATTTAGGAAACTTGCGGAGAGGTTGAGACAGGCGAATTTAAAATTACAGCCAAGTAAGTGCGAGTTTTTCCGAAAGGATGTAGCGTACCTAGGTCACGTTATTAGCGAATCCGGAGTGAAACCTGACCCGAATAAAATCTCTGCCGTACAAACGTTTCCTACCCCGCGTACCGCAAGGAATGTGAGAGAATTCCTTGGACTCGCAGGATACTACCGGCGTTTCGTACCAAATTTCTCGCGGATTGCCAAACCATTATCTGATCTTCTAAAAAAGGATACTTTATTTTGTTGGGGAGACAATCAAGAATCGGCATTCGAACAATTAAAAAACAAACTTTGTTCACCGCCGATATTACAATATCCTGATTTCTCCCGCGAATTTGTCGTTACCACCGACGCTTCTAATCACGCTATTGGAGGCGTTCTGAGCCAAGGCGAAATTGGAAAGGATCTTCCAATAGCATACGCGTCTCGATTGTTAAACAAAGCGGAAACGAATTATTCGACAATCGAGAAAGAAATGTTAGCAATCGTATATTGTATTCAGTATTTTCGACCTTATTTATTTGGAAAGAAATTCACTTTAGTTACTGACCATCGACCGCTCGTGTGGTTACATAATGTCAAAGACCCGACGTCGCGTCTAGTAAGGTGGCGCCTTAAACTCTCGGAGTACGAGTACAATATAGTTTATAAACCGGGAAGGATAAATGTCACAGCCGATGCACTCTCTAGGAATGTAGACGAAAAATCCGATCAACGAATGTTACCCATACGACCGCGCTCACCGAGCTCCAGCGACTCCGATCTACCCTTCTTCACGGCGGAGCCTCCCCAGAAGAAGAAGCGACCGTCATCGGCACACGAATTCTCTTCGCCGCACCAGTCTGCCAACATTGGAGACGGAGGAACCTCGAATAACGGCACGAGTCCAGAATCGGAAGTCGAGTTTCCCCCGACCGTGGTACCTCCATCGCCCGAAATCGGCTCTCACTCGCCACAGATGGGACTCACCGACGTATCCTCTGAATCTACCTCCGACGAAGAGTTGTTCGAACCACCATCGAGGCCGTATGAGTTCCAGCAAAACAGACGGTCCTATACTACCCGACAAACGCGCGACCCCATTCACATACGCAAAGACCATATGGTATTCTTCCTGACAGCAACCGGCCAACCGTGCGACAACGGATCCCGAAGTCTCGCCGAACATGGAATGCTGCCAGAATACGATGCATTAACACTTGGACGAGCGAAGGTCGTAACTAAAAATAAAAGGTACTACATAGGACTACCTGTGAAAGAATCGCAGAACACTCGTCTGGATCCTGCACTCCTAGGAGAAGTCTTCCGTTCCCTTACCGATGTAGCTCACGAGCTAAATCTGAGATCTTTTAGTATCTCTAAAACTGCGGAAATTGATGGAATCCCATGGTCGAGGATACGTCGCGAATTGGAATCGCACATAGAGGATACTCCGGTCACCGAAATTTCCATTTGCCTCCACCTGGTACGCACGGTGTCAAGCCAAGAATTGCGCCTGAAGATCCTTAGGGAAAACCATGCATCTGCGATTAGTGGGCATAAAGGCGTTACTAAGACCTACAAGAGGATACGACAGCATTATTACTGGGATGCCTTAAAACAAGAGGTACAACTATTTATTCAACGCTGCGTCGAATGCCAACGGAAGAAATTGGTGAGGATTAAAACAAAACAACCGATGACACTCACAGACACACCAGGTTCTGCTTTCGATAAGGTCGGGCTTGATATAGTTGGTCCACTACCAATCACTAGGAACGGCCACTCATATGTATTAACTATGCAAGATTTACTGACCAAATATTCCGTTGCAGTTGCCGCTCATCCATACAACCTCCCAGGAGATAGCCGACGCCTTCACGAACCATTTTGTATGCCGTTTTGGATCGCCAAAAGCTGTACTAACCGACCAAGGCTCAAATTTCATCAGTTCTTTTATGAGAGCGGTCGCCAGACGGTTTCGCATCAAGCAATGCCGTTCGACGGCCTTCCATCCGCAAACGAATGGATCGCTGGAACGATCCCATCATGTGTTAGCGGAGTACCTGAAGATGTTTGCAAATCAGAATGATGAATGGGATCTATGGCTACCCCTAGCCATGCTCTCCTATAATACCAGTGTCCATGAAGGTATTGGGTACACACCCCACGAGCTGGTATTCGGCAAGGTCGCAAGAGTTCCATCAAGCGAAATGTCGCTCGATGACGGTGACGATGAAACATATCGCGGCTACTTGGAAAGGCTGGCCACGAAGATTCGCGAAACTCAAAATCTTGCCCACCTTAATCTAACGAATGCAAAGATGAAGTCCAAAACTTACTACGACCGTAATACAAATCAACAAACCTTCACAATTGGCGACGATGTTTTTTTGTTGAAGGAACCACGAAAAGGGAAATTCGACGACCAATATTCTGGACCGCATCGTGTCATCGACGTCTTGGATAATGGCAACGTACGAATCACCTATCAGGGAGCAACACGTCTCGTACACGCGAATAAATTGCGCATGAGCAAGGTACACCGTAGCTGAAAGCAAAAATTTATGTTATATATATATATATCCATGTTACACCATGCAAATGTTCAAGTCCCTAGATTACGATTATAAATTCCTACAATTTATTGATACTTTTTTTAATCGTGATTAATTAATTAACGCAATGATTCGTATAATTCATACCTTTTCTTTTTGTTATTGAAGAAAAATGCTTCGTTACATTCCGCATTTTTCTTTATTTATGGGGGGAGGTGTAACGTCCTGACGTAAACCAATACTTGGAAATCTCAATTATTCAGTTTATTTCATTTTCTTTTTACACATTTACTTACAGTCATTTATTCCATAGCACATATTTTCATTCACACATATCTCTCCAACTTTTCACCACCCTATAAATAAAGAAAAACATAATTAACATTACATAGATACATGTAGTAAGACGTAGTAAGACAAGTAAGTTCACCGCTACGCTACATTATAGATTGTACACATAAACTACTCACCGAATGCAAGGACCGCCTAGCCAGGAAGGGTTGTACTCAAATAGCTTACCTAGAACATATAAACATTATTAATTTCAACATAACATTAATATAATATAAAGGACAAACAGAAACAGTACATATAATTAGATACAAACCTCGCTTGGCCTGGCGCAGCCTTCCATTCACTTAACCTATAAACACAAGATTAGTGTTAGTTACATAATTATTATTATATTATTATTTACAATTAATCTATCAAGATATACTCACCACATTCATTGCAATAACCGTCATATATCCAGAGTGCACCTTGGTTATATAACTTCTATTACTGCGACAACCTGCAAATAACCTAATTTAGTAATGCGTCGACTTATGCGTATCAATAATAATAATAATGTATTAATCCTAATTTATATAATGCAATATTATTGTACAACGTTAACATAATAGGTTATGTACTTGCGTTGCACCAATGCTGCACTCAGCTGTCATAGGCACGTGGAGCAGACGGATGCAGCTCCATGCGCCGCTATCATGACGCCATCTTCTCTCTCGCGGAAGAGCGCATTTCGAATGTGGTCATTGTAGAGTCGTACACTAGCCTTCGAGGCGTCAACATCATTTTAGAGAGTCGTATTTCAGCCTTCGATGAATTAACATCGAAAGGACCTTTTTCCGCGTTACCGTTAATTCCGGTTTTAGGACAAATTAACGTTCTTTTCTAATAATAGAGTCTTATCGACTTCTATTCTTTCTTTTTATAATTTATTCTATTCTATATTTAGTTTAATATTTCGTATTTAATTATTACTTCATTCATCACCTCATTCTAAGTGTACTCTTCATCGTCCATCTCATTTAGTATTAAGGTATGTAAGTACTTAGTTATAAGGCTTAGGTAATGTAATAAAATCTAGTTTTATTCCATTTAATTGAATATATTTGTTTCAATTATTACAATTGATAGTCAAATTATTACCTATCCTAATTAATTATTAAATTAGTTGATTAATACTATATGTAGCATTGAATAATTGAGTAACACATTTATTCTATCCATTTCCATTATTCGAATCATAAATTTTAATTCATAGTTAATTAAATTATTATAATTTCTAGTTAAAACTAAGATAGATTAATCTAGTTTTTGCTTCGTGTACATCATACATTCTCACGCGTGATCTATCACCGCTCAGCCGTGACCTATAGTTCTAATACTTAGAGTCAATAGTCTGCCACACGCCCAATAACATTTTCTATAATTCTTTTCTCGAATTACATACTTCTATAACAATTTTTATAAACATTAGTTATACAATTTCTCTAACGTTTGCATCATTTAAATTCCAATCTTGTCATTAGGAATTGCCTGTAGAATATAACGATAGATTTCGGTTTCCCTTATTACGTCCGAACCGAAGTTTATCTTGTTAAAACTATAATTTTATAGTTTTAACTGGTGACAGCGCTGCCAATTTATATAATCTCCCTCGCACCAATTTAAAAAGCGTATCAACTTCCGTGTCGGTAAATCTAAGGTGTAATACTTGGAGATACCGGCGGATCAGGACGTAACAATTGGTGACAGAGCGGTGGGATACGAAAAATTTTTCTAGAAAATTTGGAATACGAAAATCTTTCTTCTTAAGGAAATTAAAAATTCGGAAAACTTTTTCTTCGAAAAATTAGAAAAATTAAACTTTTTTTTTGGAATATTTGAAAATATATATTTCAGGAAATTATATTAGTTATTCTACAGGTAAAATTCGAATTTCTAACGACAACAAGATTTTGAACTTGTATCTTGTTCAACCGAACACAAAAACGCACGTTAGAGGACATACAGCTTACTCGTTACAGAATCATAAATACATACAAAAACACATACATACGGACATAAGTACTTATAGATCATCGCGTCGTTACCGTGACCGTTAACGAAACTTTAATTAAACGTAAACAGATTCAATTAGAAAGTACAAATTTTTTCTTATACACTTCTTACATAGCTTCTATTTAGAGATTATAATCCCAATTACATATCAAATTAATTATTGAGATTTATAAACCGAATAAAATGGCTCAATCACGTTCATTAAATAACGATAAAGAATTTTCTGACGCTACCGACGAAGTTCCAACGGGAACAAATCTCGAATTCTTTTCACTCGAATCTAGTAACTTGCGAAAGGAACAAAATCTACAAAAACAGGAAAGCGAATTAAGACTTATGATTAATAATCTATCTAAGAAAACTACGACGGGTATAAGAACTCAGCCGAAGCCATCTCCTCCTTGGGTAAATTTTACATCTATTGCGCCGCCAGTTCTGCACTTTACGTTGCAAAATATAATCGAAATGGTACCACAGTTCGACGGAAATAATATCCCAATCCAAGAATACGCGGATGCTTGCCGTCGCGCGCGAAGCATGGTATCCCCGCGTAACGAACCATACCTAACGAAACTTCTTCAAAATAAACTCAAGGGTCATGCTTTCCTTGCAGTTGAGGATTACAATTTGAATTCAATCGACGAACTGATTCGGAAACTAAAACAAGCATTCGCACCGTTAGAATCAGCTAATCACTACCGCGGTCAACTCAGTAACATAGTAATAAAACCAAACGAACACATATTAGAATTTATTCATCGCGTAAAAAGGTTACAATTTGCCATCCTAGATGCCGATAGAGATAAGTATGGTACACCATCTCCAGAAGTTATCGCGGAAACGGAAGAATTCACCCAGGAATGTTTTTTGAATGGTCTTCCACCTGATTTTCGAATGCAGATCCTCATACATAATCCGAAAACCCTAGAACAATTATTCGAATTAGCCACTAGTATATGCAAACGGATGGACAGGGATAGAATATTATTTGGCAGTCAATCAAGTCATAATAATTATAATAAATTCGGACATACAACTTTTGAATCGCGTCAATTACCTCAGACGAATATCCGACGAAATTCGAAGGGAAATCGTCCTCACATGACAGCTCAAATACAACAGTCAGCCCTTAGTTTCTGCAACTACTGCAAAACGAGGGGACATTCGATCCCTGAGTGCAGGAAATCAGCTTGTAGGAAAGCGCAGCAGAATCCAGGAAATGTCAATGCCTCTGATAAGGGCGTTGTACAAAGGACCCCTTGTCAATCAGCTCATCCAGCAAGACAGGCGGAGAAAATCCCAGTCGTCCACATTGGAAATGGGCTAATGGGCACCGACAACACCACCCTGGACAAGGTACCAGTGATCAGACTATCCTCACCAAATCTTAAAATAGATGCAGACGTCATGGTCGACACTGGAGCTGTACCAAACATAATTAAGGTCAATTACATTGAGGAAGATACTAACATTGACAGCTCTAAGTCAGTAGATTTAGTGGGAATTACCGAAGGAGTTGTACGTACCCTGGGCATGGTGAACCTTGTCGTTCTAGAGGAGAAGGTTCCTTTCCATATTGTGCCTAAAGAGTTTCCGATCCCGGTTGCTGGTATCCTAGGATCCACCGCACTGAGGACATTCGGAGCTCTCATCTCATATGCGGATGAGCAGGTCCACATAAATGGTAAGTATATACCTTTTATAAATGCTCATAGAATTAAAATTCCAGCTAGGACCAGGATGACCATGTGCATTAACGTAACGGGTAAACACCTCGATGAGGGCTACGTACCATACCTGTCCATGCAGAAAGGAGTATTCTTGGGAAATGCTTTGGTCGCCGTGAAGAACCACAAGGCATGCATCCCGGTATTTAATACAACGAACCAGGAGGTAACGATCCCTGTGCCCACGATTCAACTAGAAGAGTATTCTTCTCCCCACAGTACGATTAGTAATTCACGGCCTCCTAGGACCGGCCGTAAAGAACACAAATCGACTACCAAATCGCGTCCGCAATACGTAAGTATAGAGGAACAAAAACGATTAAAATGTTACACTATGTTCAACAAGCCACAAATTACTCCTGATCGAACGACCGAGATCTTAAAATTATTGCGGTTAGATCACCTAAATTCAGAAGAAAAAACAAATGTAGAGGAATTAATCAACAAATATTCAGATGTATTTCATTTGCCGGATGAAAAATTACAGTGTACATCAACCTACCGACACAGAATTCGCACAACTGATGATATCCCGGTTAACACAAAACAATATCGATTCCCACCGATCCACAAAGAGGAGATCAGGACTCAAATAACTGAGATGTTAAATAACAACATCATTAAAGCGTCTAATTCACCATATAACTCCCCTCTGTGGATCGTCCCGAAGAAGCCAGATAGCGCTGGTAACAAAAGGTGGCGTCTAGTGATCGATTATCGCGCGTTAAATGCAAAAACGATAGGCGATGCATACCCATTACCAAATATAAACGAAATTTTGGAACAACTAGGCGGAGCAAAGTACTTTTCGGTATTTGACCTGGCATCCGGGTACCATCAAATCCCTATGCATACGGAGGACGCGGCAAAAACAGCCTTTTCCACTCCCCACGGCCATTATGAGTTTAATCGTATGCCATTTGGCTTAAGAAATGCGCCTGCCAGTTTTCAAAGACTAATGGACGGTGTTCTTGCGGGATTACAGGGTACCGAATTATTTGTTTATCTGGACGATATAGTCATTTACGCCAGTTCGCTGACGGAACATAATATTAAATTTAGGAAACTTGCGGAGAGGTTGAGACAGGCGAATTTAAAATTACAGCCAAGTAAGTGCGAGTTTTTCCGAAAGGATGTAGCGTACCTAGGTCACGTTATTAGCGAATCCGGAGTGAAACCTGACCCGAATAAAATCTCTGCCGTACAAACGTTTCCTACCCCGCGTACCGCAAGGAATGTGAGAGAATTCCTTGGACTCGCAGGATACTACCGGCGTTTCGTACCAAATTTCTCGCGGATTGCCAAACCATTATCTGATCTTCTAAAAAAGGATACTTTATTTTGTTGGGGAGACAATCAAGAATCGGCATTCGAACAATTAAAAAACAAACTTTGTTCACCGCCGATATTACAATATCCTGATTTCTCCCGCGAATTTGTCGTTACCACCGACGCTTCTAATCACGCTATTGGAGGCGTTCTGAGCCAAGGCGAAATTGGAAAGGATCTTCCAATAGCATACGCGTCTCGATTGTTAAACAAAGCGGAAACGAATTATTCGACAATCGAGAAAGAAATGTTAGCAATCGTATATTGTATTCAGTATTTTCGACCTTATTTATTTGGAAAGAAATTCACTTTAGTTACTGACCATCGACCGCTCGTGTGGTTACATAATGTCAAAGACCCGACGTCGCGTCTAGTAAGGTGGCGCCTTAAACTCTCGGAGTACGAGTACAATATAGTTTATAAACCGGGAAGGATAAATGTCACAGCCGATGCACTCTCTAGGAATGTAGACGAAAAATCCGATCAACGAATGTTACCCATACGACCGCGCTCACCGAGCTCCAGCGACTCCGATCTACCCTTCTTCACGGCGGAGCCTCCCCAGAAGAAGAAGCGACCGTCATCGGCACACGAATTCTCTTCGCCGCACCAGTCTGCCAACATTGGAGACGGAGGAACCTCGAATAACGGCACGAGTCCAGAATCGGAAGTCGAGTTTCCCCCGACCGTGGTACCTCCATCGCCCGAAATCGGCTCTCACTCGCCACAGATGGGACTCACCGACGTATCCTCTGAATCTACCTCCGACGAAGAGTTGTTCGAACCACCATCGAGGCCGTATGAGTTCCAGCAAAACAGACGGTCCTATACTACCCGACAAACGCGCGACCCCATTCACATACGCAAAGACCATATGGTATTCTTCCTGACAGCAACCGGCCAACCGTGCGACAACGGATCCCGAAGTCTCGCCGAACATGGAATGCTGCCAGAATACGATGCATTAACACTTGGACGAGCGAAGGTCGTAACTAAAAATAAAAGGTACTACATAGGACTACCTGTGAAAGAATCGCAGAACACTCGTCTGGATCCTGCACTCCTAGGAGAAGTCTTCCGTTCCCTTACCGATGTAGCTCACGAGCTAGATCTGAGATCTTTTAGTATCTCTAAAACTGCGGAAATTGATGGAATCCCATGGTCGAGGATACGTCGCGAATTGGAATCGCACATAGAGGATACTCCGGTCACCGAAATTTCCATTTGCCTCCACCTGGTACGCACGGTGTCAAGCCAAGAATTGCGCCTGAAGATCCTTAGGGAAAACCATGCATCTGCGATTGGTGGGCATAAAGGCGTTACTAAGACCTACAAGAGGATACGACAGCATTATTACTGGGATGCCTTAAAACAAGAGGTACAACTATTTATTCAACGCTGCGTCGAATGCCAACGGAAGAAATTGGTGAGGATTAAAACAAAACAACCGATGACACTCACAGACACACCAGGTTCTGCTTTCGATAAGGTCGGGCTTGATATAGTTGGTCCACTACCAATCACTAGGAACGGCCACTCATATGTATTAACTATGCAAGATTTACTGACCAAATATTCCGTTGCAGTGCCGCTCATCCATACAACCTCCCAGGAGATAGCCGACGCCTTCACGAACCATTTTGTATGCCGTTTTGGATCGCCAAAAGCTGTACTAACCGACCAAGGCTCAAATTTCATCAGTTCTTTTATGAGAGCGGTCGCCAGACGGTTTCGCATCAAGCAATGCCGTTCGACGGCCTTCCATCCGCAAACGAATGGATCGCTGGAACGATCCCATCATGTGTTAGCGGAGTACCTGAAGATGTTTGCAAATCAGAATGATGAATGGGATCTATGGCTACCCCTAGCCATGCTCTCCTATAATACCAGTGTCCATGAAGGTATTGGGTACACACCCCACGAGCTGGTATTCGGCAAGGTCGCAAGAGTTCCATCAAGCGAAATGTCGCTCGATGACGGTGACGATGAAACATATCGCGGCTACTTGGAAAGGCTGGCCACGAAGATTCGCGAAACTCAAAATCTTGCCCACCTTAATCTAACGAATGCAAAGATGAAGTCCAAAACTTACTACGACCGTAATACAAATCAACAAACCTTCACAATTGGCGACGATGTTTTTTTGTTGAAGGAACCACGAAAAGGGAAATTCGACGACCAATATTCTGGACCGCATCGTGTCATCGACGTCTTGGATAATGGCAACGTACGAATCACCTATCAGGGAGCAACACGTCTCGTACACGCGAATAAATTGCGCATGAGCAAGGTACACCGTAGCTGAAAGCAAAAATTTATGTTATATATATATATATCCATGTTACACCATGCAAATGTTCAAGTCCCTAGATTACGATTATAAATTCCTACAATTTATTGATACTTTTTTTAATCGTGATTAATTAATTAACGCAATGATTCGTATAATTCATACCTTTTCTTTTTGTTATTGAAGAAAAATGCTTCGTTACATTCCGCATTTTTCTTTATTTATGGGGGGAGGTGTAACGTCCTGACGTAAACCAATACTTGGAAATCTCAATTATTCAGTTTATTTCATTTTCTTTTTACACATTTACTTACAGTCATTTATTCCATAGCACATATTTTCATTCACACATATCTCTCCAACTTTTCACCACCCTATAAATAAAGAAAAACATAATTAACATTACATAGATACATGTAGTAAGACGTAGTAAGACAAGTAAGTTCACCGCTACGCTACATTATAGATTGTACACATAAACTACTCACCGAATGCAAGGACCGCCTAGCCAGGAAGGGTTGTACTCAAATAGCTTACCTAGAACATATAAACATTATTAATTTCAACATAACATTAATATAATATAAAGGACAAACAGAAACAGTACATATAATTAGATACAAACCTCGCTTGGCCTGGCGCAGCCTTCCATTCACTTAACCTATAAACACAAGATTAGTGTTAGTTACATAATTATTATTATATTATTATTTACAATTAATCTATCAAGATATACTCACCACATTCATTGCAATAACCGTCATATATCCAGAGTGCACCTTGGTTATATAACTTCTATTACTGCGACAACCTGCAAATAACCTAATTTAGTAATGCGTCGACTTATGCGTATCAATAATAATAATAATGTATTAATCCTAATTTATATAATGCAATATTATTGTACAACGTTAACATAATAGGTTATGTACTTGCGTTGCACCAATGCTGCACTCAGCTGTCATAGGCACGTGGAGCAGACGGATGCAGCTCCATGCGCCGCTATCATGACGCCATCTTCTCTCTCGCGGAAGAGCGCATTTCGAATGTGGTCATTGTAGAGTCGTACACTAGCCTTCGAGGCGTCAACATCATTTTAGAGAGTCGTATTTCAGCCTTCGATGAATTAACATCGAAAGGACCTTTTTCCGCGTTACCGTTAATTCCGGTCTTAGGACAAATTAACGTTCTTTTCTAATAATAGAGTCTTATCGACTTCTATTCTTTCTTTTTATAATTTATTCTATTCTATATTTAGTTTAATATTTCGTATTTAATTATTACTTCATTCATCACCTCATTCTAAGTGTACTCTTCATCGTCCATCTCATTTAGTATTAAGGTATGTAAGTACTTAGTTATAAGGCTTAGGTAATGTAATAAAATCTAGTTTTATTCCATTTAATTGAATATATTTGTTTCAATTATTACAATTGATAGTCAAATTATTACCTATCCTAATTAATTATTAAATTAGTTGATTAATACTATATGTAGCATTGAATAATTGAGTAACACATTTATTCTATCCATTTCCATTATTCGAATCATAAATTTTAATTCATAGTTAATTAAATTATTATAATTTCTAGTTAAAACTAAGATAGATTAATCTAGTTTTTGCTTCGTGTACATCATACATTCTCACGCGTGATCTATCACCGCTCAGCCGTGACCTATAGTTCTAATACTTAGAGTCAATAGTCTGCCACACGCCCAATAACATTTTCTATAATTCTTTTCTCGAATTACATACTTCTATAACAATTTTTATAAACATTAGTTATACAATTTCTCTAACGTTTGCATCATTTAAATTCCAATCTTGTCATTAGGAATTGCCTGTAGAATATAACGATAGATTTCGGTTTCCCTTATTACGTCCGAACCGAAGTTTATCTTGTTAAAACTATAATTTTATAGTTTTAACTGGTGACAGCGCTGCCAATTTATATAATCTCCCTCGCACCAATTTAAAAAGCGTATCAACTTCCGTGTCGGTAAATCTAAGGTGTAATACTTGGAGATACCGGCGGATCAGGACGTAACAATTGGTGACAGAGCGGTGGGATACGAAAAATTTTTCTAGAAAATTTGGAATACGAAAATCTTTCTTCTTAAGGAAATTAAAAATTCGGAAAACTTTTTCTTCGAAAAATTAGAAAAATTAAACTTTTTTTTTGGAATATTTGAAAATATATATTTCAGGAAATTATATTAGTTATTCTACAGGTAAAATTCGAATTTCTAACGACAACAAGATTTTGAACTTGTATCTTGTTCAACCGAACACAAAAACGCACGTTAGAGGACATACAGCTTACTCGTTACAGAATCATAAATACATACAAAAACACATACATACGGACATAAGTACTTATAGATCATCGCGTCGTTACCGTGACCGTTAACGAAACTTTAATTAAACGTAAACAGATTCAATTAGAAAGTACAAATTTTTTCTTATACACTTCTTACATAGCTTCTATTTAGAGATTATAATCCCAATTACATATCAAATTAATTATTGAGATTTATAAACCGAATAAAATGGCTCAATCACGTTCATTAAATAACGATAAAGAATTTTCTGACGCTACCGACGAAGTTCCAACGGGAACAAATCTCGAATTCTTTTCACTCGAATCTAGTAACTTGCGAAAGGAACAAAATCTACAAAAACAGGAAAGCGAATTAAGACTTATGATTAATAATCTATCTAAGAAAACTACGACGGGTATAAGAACTCAGCCGAAGCCATCTCCTCCTTGGGTAAATTTTACATCTATTGCGCCGCCAGTTCTGCACTTTACGTTGCAAAATATAATCGAAATGGTACCACAGTTCGACGGAAATAATATCCCAATCCAAGAATACGCGGATGCTTGCCGTCGCGCGCGAAGCATGGTATCCCCGCGTAACGAACCATACCTAACGAAACTTCTTCAAAATAAACTCAAGGGTCATGCTTTCCTTGCAGTTGAGGATTACAATTTGAATTCAATCGACGAACTGATTCGGAAACTAAAACAAGCATTCGCACCGTTAGAATCAGCTAATCACTACCGCGGTCAACTCAGTAACATAGTAATAAAACCAAACGAACACATATTAGAATTTATTCATCGCGTAAAAAGGTTACAATTTGCCATCCTAGATGCCGATAGAGATAAGTATGGTACACCATCTCCAGAAGTTATCGCGGAAACGGAAGAATTCACCCAGGAATGTTTTTTGAATGGTCTTCCACCTGATTTTCGAATGCAGATCCTCATACATAATCCGAAAACCCTAGAACAATTATTCGAATTAGCCACTAGTATATGCAAACGGATGGACAGGGATAGAATATTATTTGGCAGTCAATCAAGTCATAATAATTATAATAAATTCGGACATACAACTTTTGAATCGCGTCAATTACCTCAGACGAATATCCGACGAAATTCGAAGGGAAATCGTCCTCACATGACAGCTCAAATACAACAGTCAGCCCTTAGTTTCTGCAACTACTGCAAAACGAGGGGACATTCGATCCCTGAGTGCAGGAAATCAGCTTGTAGGAAAGCGCAGCAGAATCCAGGAAATGTCAATGCCTCTGATAAGGGCGTTGTACAAAGGACCCCTTGTCAATCAGCTCATCCAGCAAGACAGGCGGAGAAAATCCCAGTCGTCCACATTGGAAATGGGCTAATGGGCACCGACAACACCACCCTGGACAAGGTACCAGTGATCAGACTATCCTCACCAAATCTTAAAATAGATGCAGACGTCATGGTCGACACTGGAGCTGTACCAAACATAATTAAGGTCAATTACATTGAGGAAGATACTAACATTGACAGCTCTAAGTCAGTAGATTTAGTGGGAATTACCGAAGGAGTTGTACGTACCCTGGGCATGGTGAACCTTGTCGTTCTAGAGGAGAAGGTTCCTTTCCATATTGTGCCTAAAGAGTTTCCGATCCCGGTTGCTGGTATCCTAGGATCCACCGCACTGAGGACATTCGGAGCTCTCATCTCATATGCGGATGAGCAGGTCCACATAAATGGTAAGTATATACCTTTTATAAATGCTCATAGAATTAAAATTCCAGCTAGGACCAGGATGACCATGTGCATTAACGTAACGGGTAAACACCTCGATGAGGGCTACGTACCATACCTGTCCATGCAGAAAGGAGTATTCTTGGGAAATGCTTTGGTCGCCGTGAAGAACCACAAGGCATGCATCCCGGTATTTAATACAACGAACCAGGAGGTAACGATCCCTGTGCCCACGATTCAACTAGAAGAGTATTCTTCTCCCCACAGTACGATTAGTAATTCACGGCCTCCTAGGACCGGCCGTAAAGAACACAAATCGACTACCAAATCGCGTCCGCAATACGTAAGTATAGAGGAACAAAAACGATTAAAATGTTACACTATGTTCAACAAGCCACAAATTACTCCTGATCGAACGACCGAGATCTTAAAATTATTGCGGTTAGATCACCTAAATTCAGAAGAAAAAACAAATGTAGAGGAATTAATCAACAAATATTCAGATGTATTTCATTTGCCGGATGAAAAATTACAGTGTACATCAACCTACCGACACAGAATTCGCACAACTGATGATATCCCGGTTAACACAAAACAATATCGATTCCCACCGATCCACAAAGAGGAGATCAGGACTCAAATAACTGAGATGTTAAATAACAACATCATTAAAGCGTCTAATTCACCATATAACTCCCCTCTGTGGATCGTCCCGAAGAAGCCAGATAGCGCTGGTAACAAAAGGTGGCGTCTAGTGATCGATTATCGCGCGTTAAATGCAAAAACGATAGGCGATGCATACCCATTACCAAATATAAACGAAATTTTGGAACAACTAGGCGGAGCAAAGTACTTTTCGGTATTTGACCTGGCATCCGGGTACCATCAAATCCCTATGCATACGGAGGACGCGGCAAAAACAGCCTTTTCCACTCCCCACGGCCATTATGAGTTTAATCGTATGCCATTTGGCTTAAGAAATGCGCCTGCCAGTTTTCAAAGACTAATGGACGGTGTTCTTGCGGGATTACAGGGTACCGAATTATTTGTTTATCTGGACGATATAGTCATTTACGCCAGTTCGCTGACGGAACATAATATTAAATTTAGGAAACTTGCGGAGAGGTTGAGACAGGCGAATTTAAAATTACAGCCAAGTAAGTGCGAGTTTTTCCGAAAGGATGTAGCGTACCTAGGTCACGTTATTAGCGAATCCGGAGTGAAACCTGACCCGAATAAAATCTCTGCCGTACAAACGTTTCCTACCCCGCGTACCGCAAGGAATGTGAGAGAATTCCTTGGACTCGCAGGATACTACCGGCGTTTCGTACCAAATTTCTCGCGGATTGCCAAACCATTATCTGATCTTCTAAAAAAGGATACTTTATTTTGTTGGGGAGACAATCAAGAATCGGCATTCGAACAATTAAAAAACAAACTTTGTTCACCGCCGATATTACAATATCCTGATTTCTCCCGCGAATTTGTCGTTACCACCGACGCTTCTAATCACGCTATTGGAGGCGTTCTGAGCCAAGGCGAAATTGGAAAGGATCTTCCAATAGCATACGCGTCTCGATTGTTAAACAAAGCGGAAACGAATTATTCGACAATCGAGAAAGAAATGTTAGCAATCGTATATTGTATTCAGTATTTTCGACCTTATTTATTTGGAAAGAAATTCACTTTAGTTACTGACCATCGACCGCTCGTGTGGTTACATAATGTCAAAGACCCGACGTCGCGTCTAGTAAGGTGGCGCCTTAAACTCTCGGAGTACGAGTACAATATAGTTTATAAACCGGGAAGGATAAATGTCACAGCCGATGCACTCTCTAGGAATGTAGACGAAAAATCCGATCAACGAATGTTACCCATACGACCGCGCTCACCGAGCTCCAGCGACTCCGATCTACCCTTCTTCACGGCGGAGCCTCCCCAGAAGAAGAAGCGACCGTCATCGGCACACGAATTCTCTTCGCCGCACCAGTCTGCCAACATTGGAGACGGAGGAACCTCGAATAACGGCACGAGTCCAGAATCGGAAGTCGAGTTTCCCCCGACCGTGGTACCTCCATCGCCCGAAATCGGCTCTCACTCGCCACAGATGGGACTCACCGACGTATCCTCTGAATCTACCTCCGACGAAGAGTTGTTCGAACCACCATCGAGGCCGTATGAGTTCCAGCAAAACAGACGGTCCTATACTACCCGACAAACGCGCGACCCCATTCACATACGCAAAGACCATATGGTATTCTTCCTGACAGCAACCGGCCAACCGTGCGACAACGGATCCCGAAGTCTCGCCGAACATGGAATGCTGCCAGAATACGATGCATTAACACTTGGACGAGCGAAGGTCGTAACTAAAAATAAAAGGTACTACATAGGACTACCTGTGAAAGAATCGCAGAACACTCGTCTGGATCCTGCACTCCTAGGAGAAGTCTTCCGTTCCCTTACCGATGTAGCTCACGAGCTAGATCTGAGATCTTTTAGTATCTCTAAAACTGCGGAAATTGATGGAATCCCATGGTCGAGGATACGTCGCGAATTGGAATCGCACATAGAGGATACTCCGGTCACCGAAATTTCCATTTGCCTCCACCTGGTACGCACGGTGTCAAGCCAAGAATTGCGCCTGAAGATCCTTAGGGAAAACCATGCATCTGCGATTGGTGGGCATAAAGGCGTTACTAAGACCTACAAGAGGATACGACAGCATTATTACTGGGATGCCTTAAAACAAGAGGTACAACTATTTATTCAACGCTGCGTCGAATGCCAACGGAAGAAATTGGTGAGGATTAAAACAAAACAACCGATGACACTCACAGACACACCAGGTTCTGCTTTCGATAAGGTCGGGCTTGATATAGTTGGTCCACTACCAATCACTAGGAACGGCCACTCATATGTATTAACTATGCAAGATTTACTGACCAAATATTCCGTTGCAGTGCCGCTCATCCATACAACCTCCCAGGAGATAGCCGACGCCTTCACGAACCATTTTGTATGCCGTTTTGGATCGCCAAAAGCTGTACTAACCGACCAAGGCTCAAATTTCATCAGTTCTTTTATGAGAGCGGTCGCCAGACGGTTTCGCATCAAGCAATGCCGTTCGACGGCCTTCCATCCGCAAACGAATGGATCGCTGGAACGATCCCATCATGTGTTAGCGGAGTACCTGAAGATGTTTGCAAATCAGAATGATGAATGGGATCTATGGCTACCCCTAGCCATGCTCTCCTATAATACCAGTGTCCATGAAGGTATTGGGTACACACCCCACGAGCTGGTATTCGGCAAGGTCGCAAGAGTTCCATCAAGCGAAATGTCGCTCGATGACGGTGACGATGAAACATATCGCGGCTACTTGGAAAGGCTGGCCACGAAGATTCGCGAAACTCAAAATCTTGCCCACCTTAATCTAACGAATGCAAAGATGAAGTCCAAAACTTACTACGACCGTAATACAAATCAACAAACCTTCACAATTGGCGACGATGTTTTTTTGTTGAAGGAACCACGAAAAGGGAAATTCGACGACCAATATTCTGGACCGCATCGTGTCATCGACGTCTTGGATAATGGCAACGTACGAATCACCTATCAGGGAGCAACACGTCTCGTACACGCGAATAAATTGCGCATGAGCAAGGTACACCGTAGCTGAAAGCAAAAATTTATGTTATATATATATATATCCATGTTACACCATGCAAATGTTCAAGTCCCTAGATTACGATTATAAATTCCTACAATTTATTGATACTTTTTTTAATCGTGATTAATTAATTAACGCAATGATTCGTATAATTCATACCTTTTCTTTTTGTTATTGAAGAAAAATGCTTCGTTACATTCCGCATTTTTCTTTATTTATGGGGGGAGGTGTAACGTCCTGACGTAAACCAATACTTGGAAATCTCAATTATTCAGTTTATTTCATTTTCTTTTTACACATTTACTTACAGTCATTTATTCCATAGCACATATTTTCATTCACACATATCTCTCCAACTTTTCACCACCCTATAAATAAAGAAAAACATAATTAACATTACATAGATACATGTAGTAAGACGTAGTAAGACAAGTAAGTTCACCGCTACGCTACATTATAGATTGTACACATAAACTACTCACCGAATGCAAGGACCGCCTAGCCAGGAAGGGTTGTACTCAAATAGCTTACCTAGAACATATAAACATTATTAATTTCAACATAACATTAATATAATATAAAGGACAAACAGAAACAGTACATATAATTAGATACAAACCTCGCTTGGCCTGGCGCAGCCTTCCATTCACTTAACCTATAAACACAAGATTAGTGTTAGTTACATAATTATTATTATATTATTATTTACAATTAATCTATCAAGATATACTCACCACATTCATTGCAATAACCGTCATATATCCAGAGTGCACCTTGGTTATATAACTTCTATTACTGCGACAACCTGCAAATAACCTAATTTAGTAATGCGTCGACTTATGCGTATCAATAATAATAATAATGTATTAATCCTAATTTATATAATGCAATATTATTGTACAACGTTAACATAATAGGTTATGTACTTGCGTTGCACCAATGCTGCACTCAGCTGTCATAGGCACGTGGAGCAGACGGATGCAGCTCCATGCGCCGCTATCATGACGCCATCTTCTCTCTCGCGGAAGAGCGCATTTCGAATGTGGTCATTGTAGAGTCGTACACTAGCCTTCGAGGCGTCAACATCATTTTAGAGAGTCGTATTTCAGCCTTCGATGAATTAACATCGAAAGGACCTTTTTCCGCGTTACCGTTAATTCCGGTCTTAGGACAAATTAACGTTCTTTTCTAATAATAGAGTCTTATCGACTTCTATTCTTTCTTTTTATAATTTATTCTATTCTATATTTAGTTTAATATTTCGTATTTAATTATTACTTCATTCATCACCTCATTCTAAGTGTACTCTTCATCGTCCATCTCATTTAGTATTAAGGTATGTAAGTACTTAGTTATAAGGCTTAGGTAATGTAATAAAATCTAGTTTTATTCCATTTAATTGAATATATTTGTTTCAATTATTACAATTGATAGTCAAATTATTACCTATCCTAATTAATTATTAAATTAGTTGATTAATA
The DNA here is from genome assembly GCA_963989215.1 of Hedychridium roseum. Classification (NCBI taxonomy): domain Eukaryota; kingdom Metazoa; phylum Arthropoda; class Insecta; order Hymenoptera; family Chrysididae; genus Hedychridium; species Hedychridium roseum. The sequence goes on along the minus strand of OZ022307.1, from coordinate 4,956,129 downwards.
CTATATGTAGCATTGAATAATTGAGTAACACATTTATTCTATCCATTTCCATTATTCGAATCATAAATTTTAATTCATAGTTAATTAAATTATTATAATTTCTAGTTAAAACTAAGATAGATTAATCTAGTTTTTGCTTCGTGTACATCATACATTCTCACGCGTGATCTATCACCGCTCAGCCGTGACCTATAGTTCTAATACTTAGAGTCAATAGTCTGCCACACGCCCAATAACATTTTCTATAATTCTTTTCTCGAATTACATACTTCTATAACAATTTTTATAAACATTAGTTATACAATTTCTCTAACGTTTGCATCATTTAAATTCCAATCTTGTCATTAGGAATTGCCTGTAGAATATAACGATAGATTTCGGTTTCCCTTATTACGTCCGAACCGAAGTTTATCTTGTTAAAACTATAATTTTATAGTTTTAACTGGTGACAGCGCTGCCAATTTATATAATCTCCCTCGCACCAATTTAAAAAGCGTATCAACTTCCGTGTCGGTAAATCTAAGGTGTAATACTTGGAGATACCGGCGGATCAGGACGTAACAGTCGTTCCTCTGCAAGGTGCGAGTTTGTAAGGAGCAGTCACCCACGTCTCGAAGAGAGATGGTCGTGATGTTCATGGGACCTCCTCCGCAGTCGAATCCGATGAGGCCATTGGTCGGAGGGGTGAAGAAGGCGATGGCGGCGATGAAAATGGCGGCGACGGGGGCGGAGGTGCGGCGAGCCATACCTATTCGGGGAGGTGTTCTTGGAGTAACCGTATTACTAGTTTGTAGGTTTCTTGCGCGGCGGCGAGGCGGGCGCCTTCGCGACAGATTGGACATTCAGTAGCGGGACCTCTTACTTCTAACAATGGTTTATGACAGTTATCGCAACTTCCCGGATATTTATCGCAATGCCATGTGTCGATGGTAGTAGGACTATGAAAATTTCTATAAAAGTCGAATGATTGTGTGAGCCAGTCATGACCTAGCAGTGCCATGCACTCGATGCAGAAGCGGTTTAAGCCGAAAGTTGTTGCCCAGAGACCGGTGATTCCGGGTACCTGGCCAATGCAGTACATTTCCTGTAGGTCTGACATTTTCTGTAATGGTGGTGATATTGTGTGAGGTTATGGTTTTTATGACTGTAGTGAGGTGGGGCGGACTCTATCTAAATGTACAACACGATGCGTACCGTTACCTAAATCTAGTTTAACATTATTCGTATCGGGATAAATTTTAGAAATTTTATAAGGACCAACGTACTGATCGTGGAACTTTCCCTTCCTTTCTCCTCGTAATAGCAGTACCTGATCACCGATTTTTAACGGAGGCGTATTAATTTTACGATCGTAATATTGTTTGCTTCTAATTTTAGCCTGCTGTAAATTATTTTTAGCGTCTTCCTGTAATTGTTTAATAGTGTCGTATAAGTTCGTGAGATAGTCCGTATACGTGACGTCCATGTTTGCTTCCAATGGGGGATTGGCTGATGGTAGGCGTGCCAGCTTTCCAAACACGAGTTCATGAGGGGTGTGTTTCGTTCCCTCGTGGACGCTGGTGTTATATGAGAACATGGCGGCGTCCAGCCATTTGTCCCAATCTTTTTGGTGTCGGCTTACATGCATGTTAAGATATTCGATTAGCACGTGGTGTGATCGCTCCAGTGAACCGTTTGATTGTGGGTGGTACGCGGTGGTTTTAAATTGTTTAATATTGAACCTTTTTGCTAAATGTCTGAAGAGAGAGGATAAGAAATTTGTTCCTTGATCAGTAAGTATAGCCTTAGGGGCTCCGAAACGACAAATGAGATGCCGGTAAAATGCGTCGGCGGTTTCGATGCTACCCGTACTTCCAAGCGGCACAGCTATTGAGTATTTAGTGAGTAAATCCTGCATGGTTAATATATGTAAATGTCCTTTGTCGGTTTGTGGAAGAGGACCTACTACATCTAATGCTATCTTATCGAATGCTGTTCCGGGCGTATCGGTGAGTACCATGGGCTGTCTTGGTTTAACGCGCGTGAGTTTCTTGAGTTGACAGGTGCGACAATTTGAAATGAAATTTTGAATATCTTTTTTCATATTTGTCCAGAAATAATGGTTTCGAATGCGACAGTACGTTTTACTTACGCCTTTATGACCGGCGATGGTCGAGGAGTGATATTCTTCCATTATACTGTCACGTTGATCCGGAGAAGGAGTTTGAACGAGGAAATTACAGATTATAAATGCCATTTCGATGTCTGAAAAGAGTTCGCGGATTTTATCGATCAAGAACTTCCAGGGTATCTCGTCGATAGACTCGGATTTAGCAATGCTTACTGATTTTAAATTAAGTTCGCAAACAACGTCGGTGAGAGAGGTAAGAGTTTCGAATAAATCTTCGGCTAATGTATCAGTGCGCTGATCGCGTTTTACAGGTAAACTTATTATGTGTTTGCCGTTGGAAGTATGCGTAACTTTTGCGCGATTCGGTGTTAGCTCAGAATAAGTTGGTAGTAGACCGGTTTTAGCGAGTTCTTTTGCACCGCGGTCGACGGGGGTTCCATCGTCGGTAATAAAAATAATTATATTATCTTTTCGGTTCTGGAGGCAATCGCGTGATTCTATAATTTTTAGCAAAGGTTTATGACGGTCGGATTCGTAGGAAGGGTTAGGATCATCGAAAATTATCGATTCGTCGTCGGACGTTTCCATGGGAGTGGTTCTGGAGATAGATGGCGTGGTTGTGATTGGTTGTGAGGATTGAGAAGAGGGAGGAGTAGCGGGTGCAGTGGGCGGTGTGGGTTTGGAAGTGGAAGGCGTAGCTACGATGTTACGTCCTGATCCGCCGGTATCTCCAAGTATTACACCTTAGATTTACCGACACGGAAGTTGATACGCTTTTTAAATTGGTGCGAGGGAGATTATATAAATTGGCAGCGCTGTCACCAGTTAAAACTATAAAATTATAGTTTTAACAAGATAAACTTCGGTTCGGACGTAATAAGGGAAACCGAAATCTATCGTTATATTCTACAGGCAATTCCTAATGACAAGATTGGATTTTAAATGATGCAAACGTTAGAGAAATTGTATAACTAATGTTTATAAAAATTGTTATAGAAGTATGTAATTCGAGAAAAGAATTATAGAAAATGTTATCGGGCGTGTGGCAGACTATTGACTCTAAGTATTAGAACTATAGGTCACGGCTGAGCGGCGATAGATCATGCGTGAGAATATATGAGTACGCGAAGCAAAAACTAGATTAATCGTATTTAACTAGGAAATAGAATTTATGATTCGAATAATGGAAATGGATAGAATAAATGTGTTACTCAATTATTCAATGCTACATATAGTATTAATCAACTAATTTAATGATTAATTAGGATAGGTAATAATTTGACTATCAATTGTAATAATTGAAACAAATATATTCAATTAAATGGAATAAAACTAGATTTTATTACATTACCTAAGCCTTATAACTAAGTACTTACATACCTTAATACTAAATGAGATGAACGATGAAGAGTACACTTAGAATGAGGACGGCGAAATGAAATAATGAACGAATGAAATACTAAACTAAATATAAAATAGAATTAAACTATAAAAATAAAGAATAGAAGTCGATAAGACTCTATTATTAGAAAAGAACGTTAATTTGTCCTAAGACCGGAATTAACGGTAACGCGGAAAAGGTCCTTTCGATGTTAATTCATCGAAGGCTGAAATACGACTCTCTAAAGTGATGTTGACGCCTCGAAGGCTAGTGTACGACTCTACGATGGCCACATTCGAAATGCGCTCTTCCGCGAGAGAGAAGATGGCGTCATGATAGCGGCGCATGGAGCTGCATCCGTCTGCTCCACGTGCCTATGACAGCTGAGTGCAGCATTGGTGCAACGCAAGTACATAACCTATTATGTTAACGTTGTACAATAATATTGCATTATATAAATTAGGATTAATACATTATTATTATTATTGATACGCATAAGTCGACGCATTACTAAATTAGGTTATTTGCAGGTTGTCGCAGTAATAGAAGTTATATAACCAAGGTGCACTCTGGATATATGACGCTTATTGCAGTGAATGTGGTGAGTATATCTTGATAGATTAATTGTAAATAATAATATAATAATAATTATGTAACTAACGCTAATCTTGTGTTTGTAGGTTAAGTGAATGGAAGGCTGCGCCAGGCCAAGCGAGGTTTGTATCTAATTATGTGTACTGTTTCTGTTTGTCGTTTATAATATGTTAATGTTATGTTGTAATTAATAATGTTTATATGTTCTAGGTAAGCTATTTGAGTACAACCCTTCCTGGCTAGGCGGTCCTTGCATTCGGTGAGTAGTTTATGTGTACAATCTATAATGTAGCGTAGCGGTGAACTTACTTGTCTTACTACGTCTTACTACATGTATCTATGTAATGTTAATTATGTTTTTCTTTATTTATAGGGTGGTGAAAAGTTGGAGAGATATGTGTGAATGAAAATATGTGCTATGGAATAAATGACTGTAAGTAAATGTGTAAAAAGAAAATGAAATAAACTGAATAATTGAGATTTCCAAGTATTGGTTTACGTCAGGACGTTACACCTCCCCCCATAAATAAAGAAAAATGCGGAATGTAATGAAGCATTTTTCTTCAATAAGAAAAAGAAAAGGTATGAATTATACGAATCATTGCGTTAATTAATTAATCACGATTGAAAAAAAGTATCAATAAATTGTACGAATTTATAATCGTAATCTAGGGACTTGAACATTTGCATGGTGTAACATGGATATATATATATATAACATAAATTTTTGCTTTCAGCTACGGTGTACCTTGCTCATGCGCAATTTATTCGCGTGTACGAGACGTGTTGCTCCCTGATAGGTGATTCGTACGTTGCCATTATCCAAGACGTCGATGACACGATGCGGTCCAGAATATTGGTCGTCGAATTTCCCCTTTCGTGGTTCTTTCAGCAAGTAGACATCGTCGCCAATTGTGAAGGTCTGAAGATTCGTATTCCGTCGTCGTAAGCCTTGGTTTGTTGCAGTATTGGTCGTTGAATTTCAACAGCAGAAGTTAAATGATGGTCTTGGTGCCAGGTGCTTCATTTGTGCGAATTGAATTGTATCGCACACCCAATACTGGTGTCCGCAGTTCTTCTAAATCTGGAAACTGAAGAACCAGATTAAACTCGCGAAACACGTCTATAATGGAGCGAAATATTTCTCCCAAGATGACTGGATTTAAGTAAGCTTTTTGGTGTTTCCTTAATAACAATCGTATTTGATACTGCTGATTGTTATTGGTATCCTCTGCTTCGCTGAACGTTATTGGAATTTGTGCTGATAGGATAGCGTGTACTGCAACCCTTGGAGGTCCTTTCATAGAAGGCTGGCGAACGAGACGACCCTTGAGGAGATGAATGGGATGATCCATCGTGAACGTACTGAGAGATTTTTCTCCATGGAAATCGTAAAATCTCGGCAGTGGTTGGAGTATTATTTTGTCCGTAAGTCCTGAAGACGGCAGAGAAAATTTGATGTCCTGCCAAGTGACTTCGGCTGAAGAAGATACCACGGTCGAGGGAAAATCGACTTCCGATTCCGAACACGCATGGTCCCCTTTGTCCAGTAGATCGTCGCGATGAAGAAGTGACTGATGAGTGATGGGTTGACGAATCCTTGAAATCAGCATCTTCTTGAATGACACAATCGCAAAGCGAGGTACAGTAAAATCGCCAATAAAATTAAGGTATCGGTCGTAATTTATAGTTATAAGGTGGCTTTTAAATATTGAAATACGCAAATACGAAGTACAATTAATAGAGTTTAGAATTTCTATACACGTTTCATAATCGATGTGATTTAAATAATTCGAAATTCGAGGCGCGTTTGTTATTGGGAGATCTTTGGCATCTTCGGATTGGCCCGAGATATCCCAACATGCAATATTGGATAACTCAACCATCTGATTGGTTGTATGAAATTTACGTACGACATTTTTCTTTAATAAATGCCGTGGGTTAAAATAACCAGACAATTCGGTTTTAACCTTGTTGATTTCATTGTTTGTAGATTGTTCGAGATTTTCTGTGTTTTGTGTAGTGTTAATATGATTTGAGTGTTTAGAATTAGAATGTGTATGTGAAATTGATTTAGGATTTAAGATAGGAATAGAATGTAGATTTGAATTGGTGTGTAAAGTGGAATTAAAATGTAGAGTAGAATTAGTGTGTGAATTTGTATTAGAATGTGACATAGAATTAGAGTTTAAAGTAGGATGGGTGGAAATTTGTTTTAAATTGAATGTGTTTTTAGGAAGACGGCAATTTATGGACGGCTGATGGTTTCTCTGATCGATCCTAGGAGACCAAGAATTAACATCAGTCGTGGAAATTGGAGATGTATATCCTCTCTGGCAAGTTTTCGATATTGCAGATGATGTCTCGAGGTTTATGGCCCTTGGAGCAGGTATGCATGGTTGCGCATTGTCCATAATGGTAGGACCATTACCCATGGTTTCGCTGTTGTTATGCGGTAATTTCCTTTTTATTAGTGGTTCATCCTTGAGAGTGACACGAGTGACCATACTGGAACTGGCTGGAACTTGAACGTGACGAGCATTAGAAAAGGGTATATACCTACCACTGACGTACATCTGTTCATCTGCATAGGAGATGTGAGCTCCGAGTGTCCTCAGCGTGGTGGATCCTAAGATACCAGCAGATGGAATCGGGAACTCGACAGATACTGCGTGGAAAGGAACCTTTTGCCCGAAGAGGTCAATGTTCACCATGCCCAGGGTATCTACACTTTCTTGGGTAATTCCCACTAATTTTACAGACCTAGAGCTGTCGATGCCAGTTCTGTCCCTAAGGTGACTGACTTTAATTATGTTTGGTACAGCTCCAGTGTCGACCATGATGTCTGCATCCGTTCTAAAACTTGGAGAAGATAGTTTGATAATTGGTACCTTATCCAATGAGATGTCGTAGGCACCATTTATTCCATTTCCGATGTGGATGACGGGGGTTGTTGCAGTGCATTTACTGGACGCACCGGTTGACGAGGGGCCCTCTGTACTGCGTCCGTTGTTACAGGGGTCCCGCTCGCGTTTCCCGGATTCTGCTGCGCTTTTACATAAGCTAATTTCCTGCATTCGGAGACTAGATGTCCCCTTGTTTTACAGTAATTGCAGAAACTAGGAGGTGAATGCTGTGTGTACCTTGGAATTTCATTGAAATTTTGTCGAATATTTGATTGAGGTATTTGCTGCGGTTCAAAATTGGATCGGTTATTCGTTTGAGGTAACTGACGCGGTTCAAAATTTTGTCGGAAATTTATTTGAGATGATTGACGCGGTTCGAAATTTCTATGCTCGATTCTATTGTAGTTATTATGTTTTAACTGACTCCCGAATAATTTTCTATCTCTGTCCATTTGTTTATATATACTAGTGGCTAATTCAAATAATTGTTCCAGAGTTTTCGGATTATGAATGAGAATCTGCATCCGAAAATCAGGTGGAAGACCGTTCAAAAAACATTCCCGAGTGAACATTTCGGTATCGGCTATCATTTCCGGTGATGTTGTACCATATTTATCTTTATGCGAGTCTAGAATAGCGAATTGTAAATCTTTAACGCGATTAATGTACTCCAATATATGTTCGTTTGGTTTTATTATTATGTTGCCAAGTTGTCCGCGGTAATGGTTAGCTGATTCTAACGGTGCGAATGTTTGTTTCAGTTTTCGAATCAGTTCATCGATGGTGTTCAAATTATAATCCTCGACGGCTAAATAGGCATGACCTTTAAGTTTACTTTGGAGGAATTTTGTTAAATACGGTTCGTGATGCGGATGTAACATATCCCGAGCATGACGACAAGCTTTCGCATATTTTTGTATGGAGATATTATGACCATCGAAATGCGGAACCATTTCAATCGCATCTTTTAATGTAAATTGAGGTGTTACCGATGCAACAGATGGATAATTTTGCCACATAGGAGTCGAATTTGGTTCACTTTGCGGATTCGTCGTAGAAATATTTCGCGTTAAATGTTCAATCATTGATCTTAATTCATCTACCTGTTTCCGTAAATTTTGTTCATTAGCCGTACTTGTAAATTTAGGTTTAAATAATTTGGGAGTTTCTACAATTGGAAATTCGTCGTCAGCGTCAGAAAATTCTTTATCGTTGTTTAATGAACGTGATTGAGCCATTTTATTCGGTTTATAAATCTCAATAATTAATTTGATATGTAATTGGGATTATAATCTCTAAATAGAAGCTATGTAAGAAGTGTATAAGAAAAAATTTGTACTTTCTAATTGAATCTGTTTACGTTTAATTAAAGTTTCGTTAACGGTCACGGTAACGACGCGATGATCTATAAGTACTTATGTCCGTATGTATGTGTTTTTGTATGTATTTATGATTCTGTAACGAGTAAGCTGTATGTCCTCTAACGTGCGTTTTTGTGTTCGTTTGAACAAGATACAAGTTCAAAATCTTGTTGTCGTTAGAAATTCGAATTTTACCTGTAGAATACTTAATATAATTTCCTGAAATATATATTTTCAAATATTCCTAAAAAAAAAATTTAATTTTTCTAATTTTTCGAAGAAAAGATTTCCGAATTTTTAATTTCCTTAAGAAGAAAGATTTTCGTATTCCAAATTTTCTAGAAAAATTTTTCGTATCCCACCGCTCTGTCACCAATTGTTACGTCCTGATCCGCCGGTATCTCCAAGTATTACACCTTAGATTTACCGACACGGAAGTTGATACGCTTTTTAAATTGGTGCGAGGGAGATTATATAAATTGGCAGCGCTGTCACCAGTTAAAACTATAAAATTATAGTTTTAACAAGATAAACTTCGGTTCGGACGTAATAAGGGAAACCGAAATCTATCGTTATATTCTACAGGCAATTCCTAATGACAAGATTGGATTTTAAATGATGCAAACGTTAGAGAAATTGTATAACTAATGTTTATAAAAATTGTTATAGAAGTATGTAATTCGAGAAAAGAATTATAGAAAATGTTATCGGGCGTGTGGCAGACTATTGACTCTAAGTATTAGAACTATAGGTCACGGCTGAGCGGCGATAGATCATGCGTGAGAATATATGAGTACGCGAAGCAAAAACTAGATTAATCGTATTTAACTAGGAAATAGAATTTATGATTCGAATAATGGAAATGGATAGAATAAATGTGTTACTCAATTATTCAATGCTACATATAGTATTAATCAACTAATTTAATGATTAATTAGGATAGGTAATAATTTGACTATCAATTGTAATAATTGAAACAAATATATTCAATTAAATGGAATAAAACTAGATTTTATTACATTACCTAAGCCTTATAACTAAGTACTTACATACCTTAATACTAAATGAGATGAACGATGAAGAGTACACTTAGAATGAGGACGGCGAAATGAAATAATGAACGAATGAAATACTAAACTAAATATAAAATAGAATTAAACTATAAAAATAAAGAATAGAAGTCGATAAGACTCTATTATTAGAAAAGAACGTTAATTTGTCCTAAGACCGGAATTAACGGTAACGCGGAAAAGGTCCTTTCGATGTTAATTCATCGAAGGCTGAAATACGACTCTCTAAAGTGATGTTGACGCCTCGAAGGCTAGTGTACGACTCTACGATGGCCACATTCGAAATGCGCTCTTCCGCGAGAGAGAAGATGGCGTCATGATAGCGGCGCATGGAGCTGCATCCGTCTGCTCCACGTGCCTATGACAGCTGAGTGCAGCATTGGTGCAACGCAAGTACATAACCTATTATGTTAACGTTGTACAATAATATTGCATTATATAAATTAGGATTAATACATTATTATTATTATTGATACGCATAAGTCGACGCATTACTAAATTAGGTTATTTGCAGGTTGTCGCAGTAATAGAAGTTATATAACCAAGGTGCACTCTGGATATATGACGCTTATTGCAGTGAATGTGGTGAGTATATCTTGATAGATTAATTGTAAATAATAATATAATAATAATTATGTAACTAACGCTAATCTTGTGTTTGTAGGTTAAGTGAATGGAAGGCTGCGCCAGGCCAAGCGAGGTTTGTATCTAATTATGTGTACTGTTTCTGTTTGTCCTTTATATTATATTAATGTTATGTTGTAATTAATAATGTTTATATGTTCTAGGTAAGCTATTTGAGTACAACCCTTCCTGGCTAGGCGGTCCTTGCATTCGGTGAGTAGTTTATGTGTACAATCTATAATGTAGCGTAGCGGTGAACTTACTTGTCTTACTACGTCTTACTACATGTATCTATGTAATGTTAATTATGTTTTTCTTTATTTATAGGGTGGTGAAAAGTTGGAGAGATATGTGTGAATGAAAATATGTGCTATGGAATAAATGACTGTAAGTAAATGTGTAAAAAGAAAATGAAATAAACTGAATAATTGAGATTTCCAAGTATTGGTTTACGTCAGGACGTTACAACGATTGGTTGCGACGGTGGGAAAGAGGGAGTGGTAGGCGTTTCCGGAGGTGAAATCGTGATGGAGTTGTCGGGAGAAGATGGCGGTTCTGGCGATGGTGGGGGATCCTGTTGTAATGGCGGCTCGGTTGGAAGTGATGGCGGCGAAGTAGGAGGAGCCTGCTGATTAGAGGGGTGGTCAAATATCGGATCAGAGTCGGTGGTGACAGCAAGAACTTTAGCGGCGGTATTGATTGGTTCTCTAATCCCATCGGAATTCTTTCCCAATCCTTGTCCTCTGATGAATCCGTATTTGTCCATAATACGCGTTATTTTGCAGGATACGTCTCAAGGAGCAATTGGTGTGGTCGGATGTGGAATGGCTGTGGGTAGAACTGTTAACGGGGGATTGCGAGACAGGGCGTCGGCGTTGTCATTAATTCGTCCAGGTTTATAGTGGATAGTAAACTCGTATTCGCTGAGTTTCAAATGCCAGTTCCAAAGTCGCGAGGATTTGTCTTTGATGGATTTTAACCAAACGAGGGGTTTATGATCAGTAACTATTGTAAAGGATTTTCCGTAGACGTATGACCTGAATTGATGGATGCAATAGACCATGGCGAGACATTCTTTTTCTATCGTGCTGTACTTTTGTTCTGCCGGATTTAATAAGCGGGATGCATAGGCGACGGGTAAATCTTTCCCAATCGTACCTTGGCTTAATACACCCCCTATAGCGTATCCTGAGGCGTCGGTGGTAATTATAAAAGGTTGATCGAAATTAGGGTGTTGCAAGACTGGTTCGCGGCAGAGGCAATCGCGGAGGGTGGTGAACGCTTTCGTTTGTAAGTCTGTCCAGTCGAATTTCTTGTCCTTTTTTAATAAGTCAGTGAGTGGTTTGGCAACTTTCGAAAATCCGGGGATAAAACGGCGATAATAACCGGCGAGACCGAGGAATTGTTTTATGTTTTTTGGGTTTTTTGGCGTTGGAAAGTCCTTCACGGCGGCTAGTTTACGCGGATCGGGGCGAACTCCGTCCGAGCCAATTATATGTCCGAGGTATGTAACTTTTCGTTGTAAAAATTCGCATTTGTCCGGTTGCAACCGGAGGTTGGCCTTAGAGATGCGATCCATAAGTTGTCGGAATTTCTGTTCGTGTTCTTCGAGGCTTTTTGCGTATATGACTATATCGTCCAGGTAAACGAATAATGTGTTTCCTTGCATACCGGCAAGAACGCGGTCCATAAGGCGTTGAAACGTAGCTGGAGCATTTTTAAGACCGAAGGGCATTCGTTTGAATTGAAAATGACCGTACGGCGTACAAAATCCTGTTTTGTGCGCATCGTCTGTATCCATTGCAATTTGGTGGAAGCCTGACGCTAAGTCGAGTGTTGTAAAATACTTCGCGTCGCCTAGTTGATCTAATATATCTAAGATGTTAGGTAGAGGGTATGCATCGCCCACGGTTTTCTCGTTTAATTTTCGGTAATCTATTACGAGTCGCCAGCGTTTATTGCCATGAGAGTCTGGTTTTTTGGGTACAATCCAAATTGGGCTATTATATGGAGAAACTGAGGCTTCAATAATATTATTTTCGAGAAGTTCTTTGACCTGACGCGTAATTTCATCTTTATGTACCGGTGGGAATCTATATTGTTTAATATTTACGGGTTCGTTATCCGTGGTTGTAATTCGGTGAGTGATGACGTTTGTAAATCCGAGAGGGTCTCCTGGGATATGAAAGCTATCGGCATGCTCGCGTACGAGTCGCTCAACGTGTGTTCGTTCTTCGTCATCGAGATTGTCGAGGCGTAATAAAGAAATGAGTTCGGTGAATCTATCAGGAGAGGAGATATTGAAAATTTTCGAAGTGGGAGGATTCAGAGAATTCAGAGAGTTAGGGGACGCAGAGGACGTAGAAGATTGAGAAGATTCACGGGATTCAGCGAATGTATTAAAATTAGAAAATTCAGAGGACGTAGGAGATTCGCTGGACTCCGTAAATTGAGATTCAGAGAACGTAGAAGATTTAGGAAACTCAGAGAATTCAGAGGTTACTTCTTCGAAATTTTCGAGGCGTAATGTAGGAATATTTGCAGTGATGGATTTAGAAGTTGTATTAAAAATGTCAATATTAACACGACCTTCATGGACGTTTACTATTGAATCCATGAAGAAAACTCCGGGTGTCGGTTCCTGTCCGCTAAGGAGGCCCTCCGACAGCTCGGGGTTTAATATAGGAATAGAGACGGAGACATAGGAGCAAGGAGAAATCTCGACAGATTCTCTCTCGTCGAAGGGGACATATATATTACCCCAGTACACGTGGCGTTTCTCGTAGTTCATATTAGCTTGCGTTGCTTCAAAGAATTCATCTCCCAAGATTCCTTCGTGGCGTACAGGGAGATTATCCGGTATAATGTGAAAGTGGATGGTTTTGCCGAATAGGATTAGGTCGATTGTCCCGTGGGTAATAATCATTTCGTTTGTAATACCTTGAATGATTCTTTTATCGTTTGTATTAATTTCGACGGAGGTAGGCACGGCGCGTTTTTTAATTAAATTGATTTGAGATCCGGTATCTAGCAGAAGTTTAAGCAGGGTTCTTTGTTCGGTTTCACAATTGATAAATTTCTGAGAGTTACGGTTTAGTTTGATATGGTGGACGCGGAGGGGCCCGGGTCTTCCGTTTTCGTTGCTGCGATAAAATTTACGGCATTTGGAGGGGCCTGTGGTTTCGTTTGATTCTTAAAAGCGAGTTTACGGCAGGTCTGTATTGTGTGACCTGGATTTTTACAGTATCGACAGACGTCGGAATTTGATACGGGTGGTGATGTAGTTGGACCGTTAGCGCGTGAAATTGGAGCTGTTTGTGTCGAAGAGGCGGGTGGTGACATATTTGATTGCATGCGTGGCGATATGTTTTGAGAAGCGGAGTTAGTGGTATGTGGAGTGACGTTGGTCCTTATGTCGTTTCGGGGTCGTCGGACGGGATCGTTATATGACTTCGTTAATGATCGGAATGCTTGCCTCTCGCGAGAAATTCTTGCGGCGTGCGCGATTGCATCTGTAAGTGTATGGCTTCGGAAACTGCGGAGCTCGACCCTTATGTGGTCGTGAGTGCCACGAATAAAACTTTCGAGGACATCTTCCTCGATCTCGCTCTTGATGTATTCGGGCAACCCGTAATATTTTTGTTCTGCGGCGTCTAACAATGCGGCCTTAAGCGTTTTCGTTCGTGCGGCATATTCTAATATGTTTTCACCGGGGTGTTGAAATAAATTCGCGAGTTCTCCGCGGTAATCGTTTAAACTTTTATTGGAGGAAAAGGTGCGTTTTAAAACGTCTATAAATTCAGAGAGATGTCTAAAGTCTACGTCGTCGACAACGCTCCGCGCGGTGCCTCTGACCTTTTGTTTAAATAATTTAATTAATGTTTTATCTGGTTGTCCGCTTAGAGATTCTGCTGCTTCTTGGCATGCACGCGTGAATCGGTGAATCGGGATGTTGGTCCCATCGAATGAAGGAATTTGATCGAGTATGTCCCGTGGATTAAATATTGGTTCGTTTCTTAGACTATGCGTACGGGCCGTAAAATTACTCGGGGCGAATGGAGAACGAGGCGATAATACGTGTTCCGCTGATTCCTCGGGACTTGGTTCTGGCATATTTCTCTGAGGCGCTCCTACCCTTTCGGACAGAGCATGTATTTGATTTTGTAAACTGCGGACTAATGACTCTAATTCTGATTTTTCGCGACGAATGGTTTCAATTTGCTCGAGGGCGTTCCGCGTTTTTTGTTCTTCTGAACGAATAGCTTCTTGTTTCCCGCGCTCTATTCGTGCTAACTGCTCCGCAGCCTCTCGTTTTTCGATTTCTTTTTGTTTTTGTAATTCGCGACGCTCTGTTTCTAATCTATTTTCGCGAGCCGTTACTTGTTCTAATAGTATATTGATTTCTTCTTCGTTCCTCGCGGTTTGGCTCCTTGTGGACATGCTTGAATTTGGCATTTTTACAGTTCTAAATAATTCGATATCCCACTTCTGACACCAATTGTTACGTCTCGACTTTGTCAATCGAGTTTTTTAAAAGCTATTTTCCCTGTTTTTAGGCACTCTGCATTCACCGAGTATACCCGGGGACCAGGAATCTTATTTAGAACTGTAAAAAATAGTAGAAGGAGATGTCACTTACCTTTAACGTTGTCAGGACGGTTGGATGAGCGGCTAAAAGGGGCGTTAATTTGGCGGAGTCTCTGGACGAGCTGGTGAAGCGCTGCCGAACAATTCAATGCAGACCTTTTGCTGGTGGGTGAGAGCTTGTCCGGTGTAGACTTCGTAGCGAGGATCTTCTATAGGGACGTCTTGGCGGACGGCACGAAGTTCTTCCGTAGTAGGCAGTTCGTTCGGAAGTAGGCGGTATGGGCGACGAGGAAAGTCGTCGGATGAACGCGGAGGGTACGCTGCGGAAACTCCGTGGATTTTCTGATGAACTTCCCGGCGTATACGGAACTTTCTTCCGGCGCGACGGGTTTTAGGCATGAATATTGGGTAGGAGATTAAGGAAGAATTATCAGTGCGGGACGTCCGCAGTACTCGATAATTCGGAGAGGATAAGTTAAGAATCACTA
Source organism: Hedychridium roseum (assembly GCA_963989215.1). Taxonomy (NCBI): domain Eukaryota; kingdom Metazoa; phylum Arthropoda; class Insecta; order Hymenoptera; family Chrysididae; genus Hedychridium; species Hedychridium roseum. The sequence continues at coordinate 4,941,008 of OZ022307.1, read as the reverse complement.
GTGCGGGGCAGCCGCAGAACTCAGTGATTCAGGTAAGAGATGAAGGACCAATATATTCAGCTAGGCCGAAGTATACTGGGTGAAGCGATTCAGTGCGGGGCAGCCGCAGAACTCGAATCGTATAAGGTAGAGGAACGTAGAGGGTCGAGTTAAAGACACTGGCTCTAAGTTCAAAGTAAGAAATATATTATAAGACTCAGTGAATACAGTGAATACAGTGACGGCGTACCGATGTGATACAGAGTAAGAGCAAAAAGATACTACTCAAGGGACGCGCAGGTCCGACTTATATAGGGGTTTTAGACAAAGGTTTTAGGTGGGGAGCATAGGTTCCTTCTTGGAACTATTGCATGCGTAATGTTTACAAAAAACGTAGTCCTAATCAGGTCAGCTTATCTTTATGACATCTTTAAGAGCTGACGGGTGACTCACGGCCCCCACTCTAGTTCGAGATGGTTTGACCTTCGCACTGGTGACGCTGGATAGAGGTGATTCTCAATAGATGGCGGTACTTATACTATTGTCGGTAAGTTGGTAACTTATCGACTGTAGGTAACTTATCATTGGTAGCTTATCTTTGGTAACTGTAGGTAACTGTAGGTAATTTATCGACTGTTGGTAATTTATCGATAGTTGGTAATTTATCGATAGTTGGTAGTTGGTAATTTATCGACTGTAGGTAGTTGGTAATTTATCGATAGTTGGTAGTTGGTAATTTATCGACTGTAGGTAGTTGGTAATTTATCGACAGTTGGTAATGACTGTTGGTAACTTATTATGTAACGATTGTCGGTAACGGTATATAACGGCGGTCGGTAACAGGTTATGTTGGTAATGTATCGACGTAGTGGAAAAAGTAGTAAAAGCAGCGGGTATATATATAAAATTAGGAGTATATATTATGACGGGAGAATATATAATGAATATATGAGAACGCAGTGAATATACATATGTGTTAGATAGAGTCCGTTTTAGCTGTAATATGTAAGATACGCGAATATTATAGAGAGAGGCGGTAATGATAGTAATACTGGTATTGAGGAAAAAAGACGGGCGTGCAACGGACGTCACACCTCCCTCCTTAAATGAGAAAAATAAATGCTGGAGGCTTTTATTTTTCGGTATTAGTGCGTCTCTCCATTAATATTTTACTTAGCTGTATATAGGGGTTCGTATCGGACGCGGGGATAGGGCGCGTTGTTGGTGCTGGATCCTCGGTGTCGCGTGCTGGAGCTGATGCTGATGGTTGAGGATCACCTTCCTCCTCGTCTTTTGGTGGTGAGTCGGTTCGTCCGGCCAGGTGAAGCAAAAGGTGAGTGACTGCACTCCATATAGCACCAAGCAGATGAAGTCCACAACCATATACGGAATGTAGGGCGTACCCTCTGATGATGGTGTCGGCCAATATTTTTATACCTCTGAAGATTATAAAGATTCCTATTACTCCGGCGGAAATGGAACCGAAGCTTAGGAATCCTGCCCATAGGCGGTGTGCGGTGTTGTCTGCTATTTTCTCGAATGTTCTCTCATCAAACATATTGTATGCCGAGAGTCCGTTCCCGAGAGTCTGTTTGCCTGTGAGTGTGCGGACGATGTTGTTTGTAATGGAAGCTTTTTCTGCTGGGAATAGCAGATGTTCACGTAGGTTGTCAATGTCCTGTTGTGAGTAAATCCCACTGGTGGCGAGGGCTCCAGGTGAAAGATATTTCCAGTTCAGGTTGGTCTTTGGTTGCAGGGTCTCTGGCGGCGTGACGTCGATAGGGCGTGGCATCAGACGAATCCATCCGTGTTCGGACAAGTATTGAGGTGGGAAGATGGCGGTGCACTCTCGTTCACTCCCGATACGTTGAAGGATGCGTGTTTTTGGCGTAAGGAAATACGACTCATTTTTGTGTGAGACCGGTATTTCGTTGTAGCATTGTTCGGTCTTTCGGAAGGGTACGTCTATCGGTGTGCATTTGATGATGTGTATTACTTCTCCTGATGGTACAGCGGTATATCCTGGTCCTTTCATGATTGTGTATGCGAATTCGGTGGGGTCTCGAACTGCATAAGCCAGAGCGTTCGTTAATACCTGTCGTTCTAACTCGCATTTCTGCTGCATCACGTCGTTGTAAAGGTTGGTGAGCTGTGTGCGGATATGTTTTTCCACGAAGACAAATTTGGAATTCACGTAGGTGAAGATGTCTAAGTTTTCAACGATGATTGGTGATTTGGTAATGAAAGAGAGTCCGGGCTGTGTTTCCATGATAAATAATTTGGGGTGTTCCGTGCGGAAAATGATGTAACCACAGAGGCGTGTTTCAGTAGTTTTGGCAAGAGCGAATGTAGTGTCTTGAGTGATCAACGAAAATATCTCAGGAGCATTTGGTTCGTTTGTGTCTCGGATCTTTGTGGCTTTTCCCTCGTAGAGAACGTCGTACGCGGAGAAGTCACATCCTTTGTTTGTCGGTACTGTGGACCAAAAGGTGTATCCTCCTTCCAGATCGAGACAAGAGCCATCTCCGAGTTGGCAGACAGTGCCGGACTTCAGAGTGATCTTGCCCGTGGAGACTCGAACAGGTACAATGCCAGAGGTGAGTGTTATCTTTATCGTTGCCTGGACAAATACGTTTTGCCATGATCCGTAATTGTCACTGTACTGTGTGCCGTGGCAGGTGCCATCGTTTGAGACGCTTCCGGCGAGGATGGCTGGTCTTGCGGTGGTGTCGTTCACTTTGAGGCCGGTGATGGTAATGCCGTTGGACATCCCTAGGGTACCGGTGTTATGCATTATTTCACACTGGCGTCCCGTGGTTTCCTGCAGGTATTCCATGAATCCGTTGTGGACTGCACTATTGTGTGAGTGCATCCCACAGTACCAGATTTGTCGTGAAATTACTATTTTGCATTGTATGATGGGAATGTTTTGGTATTCAGCCGCTTGGAGTAGTTGTATATGTGTGTCGTGTAACGTCCTGACGTAAACCAATACTTGGAAATCTCAATTATTCAGTTTATTTCATTTTCTTTTTACACATTTACTTACAGTCATTTATTCCATAGCACATATTTTCATTCACACATATCTCTCCAACTTTTCACCACCCTATAAATAAAGAAAAACATAATTAACATTACATAGATACATGTAGTAAGACGTAGTAAGACAAGTAAGTTCACCGCTACGCTACATTATAGATTGTACACATAAACTACTCACCGAATGCAAGGACCGCCTAGCCAGGAAGGGTTGTACTCAAATAGCTTACCTAGAACATATAAACATTATTAATTTCAACATAACATTAATATAATATAAAGGACAAACAGAAACAGTACATATAATTAGATACAAACCTCGCTTGGCCTGGCGCAGCCTTCCATTCACTTAACCTATAAACACAAGATTAGTGTTAGTTACATAATTATTATTATATTATTATTTACAATTAATCTATCAAGATATACTCACCACATTCATTGCAATAACCGTCATATATCCAGAGTGCACCTTGGTTATATAACTTCTATTACTGCGACAACCTGCAAATAACCTAATTTAGTAATGCGTCGACTTATGCGTATCAATAATAATAATAATGTATTAATCCTAATTTATATAATGCAATATTATTGTACAACGTTAACATAATAGGTTATGTACTTGCGTTGCACCAATGCTGCACTCAGCTGTCATAGGCACGTGGAGCAGACGGATGCAGCTCCATGCGCCGCTATCATGACGCCATCTTCTCTCTCGCGGAAGAGCGCATTTCGAATGTGGTCATTGTAGAGTCGTACACTAGCCTTCGAGGCGTCAACATCATTTTAGAGAGTGTGACAGCCCGCACAACAGGTGCCATAGGCACGAGGCCGTGGGCTGTCGTCCCAATTACGCGGACCTCTACCTACCCGCATCGGAAGTGCAGCCAGCCCAGCGGCACGACGCTCCAGAGGCGCAGCCCCACACATTCGGCATGGAGGAAGCACTCTACACGGAGATCGGGCCTGCTGCACTCAGGGATCAAGGCAGCAGCTACGAGTCCCCGCCATATCCGCGGCCCTACGTCATCCCTTATGACGTACCACCTGCGGCCAGATTCTTCTGGCCGCCACCTCCGTCAGCAACCAGTACGCCGCCGTACTATTATGCGGATTTATCCATGGGGCAGGAGAGGGCTCCAGGACCGGAGTCGCTGCGGCCTCAGTGGAGCCACCACGTGGAAGAGCCAGAAGAGCATCACCAGGAGCGCCCCTGCCTGTGGAGCTGCTGGAGGAGTGCCACGGACAATTTATAATTAGCTAAACATATTAGCTTTTACCATTGGGATGCAGGGACGCCCGCGATATATATAATTCCACCGATAAATGAACAGGTGTCAAATTACATTGAAAATCCGAAGCTACAGCATATATCGAGTCGCGACAAAATCGAGAATGGTCACTTATTTGCATACCTTACAAATTTCAAAAAGGAAAATATACTGCAAAGAGAAAAACGGTGGTCCCTGTATTCACGTATAATAATATTAAGACATCTTTAAACATGTACTAGGTAATAAGATCGTTTAACCCATTACTTTTCGCACACATAGATTTACTACGCAATAATAATAACGCTTATATTCTATAAAAAAAACTGATAATGCTACTAATAAAAATTAGTAATGCTTTCATATGCTTCACTTACCTCATTCACCTATCTTCACTCGAACAAAACCTTAGCAGCTCCCTGAAATATCATAACAGCCTTTACCTCCGGCAAACCCACGACAAATGACATGCTTAAGAACGCCACACTACCCCCTCTTGATAGGAAAGCCTATTCCAATTCCCTATGAGGTAACCTCTAAAATCCAACCCAGCTTACTCAACCAACTCCACCATTTCATTGGTTGACCTCTTTTCCCACCCATAGCTTCTGCTTTATCATTGGACGGCCCCTGTTCCTTCACAATTATCGTGACGACTTCCAAGAATCCCGTGTTATTTCATAGCGTTGGTCGTTGATTGCATCATCTCTGCACACGGCACTAAAACCGTTTCACGAGAATTCGGTCCCACATGTCCTTATTTGGTAAACTTGCCAGAGAACTAACTGGTCTTACTCATCGACACACCAATAGCACACATTTACACTAACTTTAATATATAAGAAGACCGGAGGCATAGGCAAGACAGTCAAAAATCTCATCTGCAGTGCGGCTTAGTGCGTTTTCACAGTTCGGTTAAGAGTTATCGTGCTACTCGAAAATACTAATTCAACTTCTAACCGCCAGAACACTGTCACGAGGTAAAGAAATCAACCACGAATCCAATATAATTATTTTACTTATCTGAATACTTGTAATATCTGAACTCATCGTGTATATTGTGTCAAATAAATATAAGTTAAGAAAAGGTGTGACAAATCACTAAGAGCCACAACTATAGATCTCTAGGTACTTTAGTACCGAACCCGCAGCGAGCCGATCCCAAATACGTGTCGCGCCCTAGTTATTCCATAGCTGGGTCGTAACATAATAATTATTTTTGGTGGCAGCGGTGGGATCTAGCTCGCTAACACAGTATAAGATTCTGTGAGGGAGAGATAAAAATGGCTTTAACACCAAGAGACGTCGACGATCTCGTACCAATTACTACGTCATCACATATACAAACTAGACATGCATATACCGCTTCTACCGCCGCTTCATCTACTCCGGCAACAAGCTCTAGACAAACTCCAACTCCGACCCCTGGTCCGTCACGGTCGCCATTAACTCAAGAAGGAATGGACGCCATAATTATTCCACAAATTACACTGAAGGACGCTCTAGAAGCAGTACCTTACTTCGATGGAAGAAGCAGCAGCTTCAGATCCTTTGCTGAGGGATGTAGAAGTGCAAGGGAAATGATACCACCACGAAGTGAAGCAAATTTAGTGAAGCTCATCAGAAACAGGCTACGAGGCACTGCCAAGGACACCATTCAGGGTTCACAGTTCGAAACAGTGGAGGAACTGCTTTTGTTCTTGGAGAATTTATTCGACCCACCCCAGTCACTCTCCAGCTTGCAAGGAAGACTAGGGAGAATTATGCAAAGTAACACGGAGAACGTAATTACGTACGGTACCAGAATCCGTTATCTCTTCAATCTTATAATCGAAACTCACATAAAGCTTACACATCAAGAAAATACGACATTTCGAAAAGATACAGAAATTGAAGCTATTAGATGTTTCGCTCGTGGCCTAAAGGCTGGTATACGAATCAACCCCAGTAAATACAACAATTTGAATTCGGCAATACGAGCTGCCATCGAGGCAGAGTCAGAGAAGGAAATTAAAGACAATCTGCGCAATAGATCCAACCCACTAGAAAGGAGCATTACGCAATGGTCCCGTTTCCAAAAGAACGAACCTCCAACGTCTCAAAATTCTCAGCCACGAATTAATTTCGTCGAGAAAAAAACGATATGCTCACACTGCCAGAAACCGGGACATTCAATAGACAACTGCTGGAGTAAACACGGATATCCCGCTAATAAGCAGTCCAGCGAACCTAAAACCTGCCGCTACTGTAAAAACCTGGGCCATACCATACAGGAATGTAGAAAAAAGAAATATAACGATGAGCTCAGACGCCACCAGGGAAACGACAACCCCCTCCTAACGCCCGGCGCTCGTCAGGAGGAATACACATCACGAGTACGCGTCGCCAAATTTCAAGATCTACAAGAATTCAGTGCATAAAATATAAAATACATGACGCACCGACGATCATAATAAACGAACACGAAACTTATCCAATCGCTTTAATGCTTGACACAGGAGCCGAAATTAACCTAATAAAACAAAGGATTCTCGACGACGGTATGACGTACAACGATAGTAACGTATTTATAATCGGTGGAATAACCGATGGCCGCATTTCCACTCTAGGCAGTGTTGTTCTGGACATCCTGGGGGAACCAACACCGTTTCAAGTAGTTGCGAATAATTTTCCCATTCCACAGGACGGTATCCTAGGTTCGCCATATTTCACGTCTACATCCGCGCGAATTGATTACAAAAATCAGCAACTATGTGTAGAAGAGAATAGAATTCCTTTTCTGAAAGAAAATACAATTTTCCTACCGCCAAGATGCAGGACCAACATATGCATTAAGTTGACTCCTGAATCACCTCCAGAAGGGTATATGCCCAAACTTACTACACCACCTCAAATTTTTGTTGGAGGCGCCATACTAACCAATCATGATGGGAAAGCATACCTTGAAGCTATCAACGCGACGGAAAACGGCATCATTTTCAATTTCCCACTAGTAAATTTACAACAACTCGAAGACAAACGTCCAGAATCAGTTAAGGAACACCATGCTATTTCCACTGTATCCACTGAAGCTAGAGAAGCAATTGAGTATCTGACCAAAACGAAAACTGAGGATTTTACTATTTCCACTGGGTCGAAAAACGATATTAAGAGGGATTTTACTACTTCTGCTATTTCCACTAAGCCGAGAAACGAGAATAAGAGGAATTTTCCTATTTCTACTATTTCCACTGATTCAAAAAACGAGAATAAGAATAATTTTACTACTTCTACTATTTCCACTGATTCAAAAAACGAGAATAAGAAGAAATTTACTACTTCTACTATTTCCATTGAACCAAAAGACGAGACTAAGGAGATTTTTACTATTCCCACGGTGTCTGCCGAATCAAAAAAGAAGATAACCGACTATACAAAGTCAGTAAACAAAAATTCCACTACTTTCACTGAGTCAGGAGATGAGATTACTAACAGCGTCAAATCAAAGGACGAGGATTCTGTTGTACCTAATCGAGTTATCATACGTTCTAAGAGTTTTGCAATCTCGAGGAAAATATCGTTTAATGCAAACGAAAGGACAAAGGAGGTATTAAAACTTTTGAAACTAGACCATTTAAATGAAGAAGAAAAAGCCAATGCAGTTAATCTGATCACCAGTAACGCCGACTGCTTCCATTTACCGGGAGAGTCGCTCCGAGCGACCAGCAAAACACAGCATCGTATCATAACAGTGGACGATACTCCTATTCACACGAAACAGTATCGTTTTCCACCCATACATAAGGAAGAAATTGAGAAGCAGGTGTCTGAAATGTTAAAATCGGGTATTGTACAACCTTCCGCTTCACCGTATAATTCTCCCTTATGGGTAGTCCCTAAAAAACCAGACTCCCAGGGAAATAAGCGATGGCGTCTTGTAATAGACTTTCGAGCGCTAAATGAGAAAACTGTTGGGGACGCATATCCGCTTCCCAATATCACCGATATTTTAGATCAATTAGGAGGAGCGAAATACTTCTCAATTTTTGATCTCGCTTCGGGTTTTCACCAGATACCCATGGACGAAAAGGACAGACATAAAACAGCTTTTTCGACACCCCACGGACATTTTGAATATAATCGAATGCCCTTCGGACTAAAAAACGCACCTGCCACTTTCCAACGGTTAATGGACCAAACATTAACTGGGCTCCAGGGAAACGAAATGTTCGTTTATCTAGACGACATTGTGATTTATGCCAGATCCTTAGAAGAACATAAAATAAAGTTTACGAAGCTCATAAATAGATTGCGCGATGCCAATTTACAGCTTCAACCCGACAAATGCGAATTCTTGCGACGCGAAGTGACGTACCTAGGACACATTATTACGGAAAATGGAGTATTACCAGACCCTGGGAAAACGGAGGCCGTGAGGAATTTTCCAACGCCGAAGAACGCTAAGAATATTAAACAATTTCTCGGTTTAACCGGCTATTACAGAAGATTCGTAAAGGATTTTTCAAAGACAGCACAACCACTTACAAACCTTTTAAAGGATAAGGTACCATTTGTGTGGCAACAAAGACAACAAGTAGCATTTGAAACCCTGCAAGAAGCATTGTGCAAACAACCAATTCTTCAATACCCCGACTTTAACGAGACATTTAATGTCACTACCGATGCTTCTGGATACGCATTAGGTGCCGTGCTCAGCCAGGGAGAAATAGGAAAAGATTTACCGATAGCTTACGCATCAAGACTTCTAAATGGCGCTGAATTAAACTATTCCGTCATCGAAAAGGAACTGCTAGCCATTGTCTACGCTGTAAACCATTTCCGCCCATATCTTTACGGGAGAAAGTTTACCTTGGTCACAGACCATAAACCTCTCATTTGGTTACATCGCGTTAAAGACCCAACATCGCGACTTTTACGATGGCGATTTAAATTAGCAGAATATGAATACGACATCGTGTACAAAAAAGGAAAAGCCAATAGCAATGCTGATGCGCTATCACGAAATCCACCAGAATGTAAGGCGCTTCCGATAGACCTCTTTCCCTGGTCCTCGTCCGAAGACGAATATGAGACAGAAGAGTGTCCTTCAAGATTCAGGATACGTGCTGACGTTCATCGACAAGATTTATCGGACAACGAAGATCATAATGAAGGAAGGGAAGGAAATAATAGCACTAACGAACAAAGAACGCAAAACCTTTTCAAAGAAGGAAGTGTAGAATCTTCACCTGATACCGACACAAATTCTGGTATATTCGACAGGGTAAATAGATCTGCATCTCCACTGATGTTAGAGGAAAGTTTTGAAGAAATACCTAGTCACTCACCTACGGTGCAAAGAATCAAAGAAACGAAAAACAATATAATCATGCAGAAAGGGGCCATAGCATGCTTCGTTAATTCCAACGGAACACCTGCTGACGAAGGTAGTCGATGGTTAAATAGGTTTAGCTCAATACAATTCGGAGCTGATGAGCAAGCACAGCCCGGAGACGTCACGGTTAAACGAAAGGACAAGACGACATATTACCTGTTAACTGTCCAAAATCGTGAATCCGTAACTGAGTCTATTCAGAACCTGAAAGAGTTGCTAATCAAGCACGAATATCAGGTTATTTCAATATCAAAAACACCAGAAGGAATATTAACAACACCATGGGACCACGTTTTGCGCGACATAAATACTTACTTACTAACACAAAGTATTAATGTGATTTTATGCACGAACGAAATTAATATACCAACTAAAGAAGAAATTCCAAATATCCTACGTGAGAACCATTCCACAGCCATAGGAGGACATAAGGGAATCGCAAAAACATACGCTCGAATTAGACAACATTTTTATTGGGAAGGAATGAAACGAGAAATTGCAGACTTCGTTAAACAATGTATAAGTTGCCAGAAAAAGAAACTGACACGAATCAAAACACGGCAACCAATGATAATAACGGATACCCCTCCGGAACCGTTTTTTAAGGTCTCACTTGATATTGTCGGGCCGTTGCCTACAACCAAAAAAAACCATAGGTATTTACTAACAATGCAGGATAACTTAACAAAATATTCTGTCGCTGTCCCATTAAAAGAAGCAACATCCATTCAAATAGCTGATGCGTTTATAAAGAACTTTATCTGTCAATTCGGCATTCCACGGAACATTTTGACAGACCAAGGATCAGCGTTTATTGGGACGTTTACGCGTGCTCTAATGAAAGCCCTGGGGATAACACAACTACAAACAACTGCCTTCCATCCTCAATCAAATGGATCCCTGGAAAGAAGTCACCACGTTCTGATCGAATACTTGAAACATTTCGTAACCACGCATAAAGAATGGGACGATCTCATTGAACTATATATGTTCTCTTACAATACAAGCACGCATGAAGCTACCAAATTTACTCCCTATGAACTCGTGTACGGACGAATTGCAAACTCACCTACGGACAAAATCAGCAGAAAAGCAAATACGTATCCAGACTACCTAGACACTTTAATAGATACTCTACACCACGTGCGAGAAATGGCAATTAAAAATCTAAACGCCGCAAAAGAAAAATCCAAAACATATTACGATAGGAAACAAAATGTACAGACGTTTAAAACTCACGATTGGGTTTTCTTGGAAAAGGGCAATAAATGCGGGAAACTCGACGATCATTATGAAGGTCCCTATGAAATAATACAAATTTACACCAACGGAAATGTAAAATTAAAAATCAAACGGCGAGAAAAAATCGTACACTCCAACAGATTGAAACACGCTCATATAGCACCTGAAAATTAAAACAAAACGAAAAAATTTCTCCTCTACATATTATGTAAATACATCTATAGCAGCATTGCAAAATCACCCCTAATTCATCAACACCTTGCAGATGGAGCTTATCGGGATCAACATCCTAACACTCTTCATGGGCACACACGCCTTGATAGCATACGATTGCGGATCTCCAAACATGATTATAACCACCATATCACTGAAATCCATCGGAAATTGTAAAATACCTACGAACGAACCTACAGTTGCCTCCACGTATATCCAACTCTTACAATTAAAGGAATACTCACATGCACATGTTATACAATGCAAGGTTGAAATAGACAGAACCATTTACTATTGTGGCATGCACTCACACACATCAGTTGTGTCCAACGGACGAATGAATTACGTAATAGAGATAAGTTCCGATGTTTGCATAAAAATGCACCTAACCAACGCATTTGCAATAGGACCAAAAAATTTAATAACGGGATTAAGATCAAACCAAACTACAACCAGAGGCCTCACGCTGGGCGGAACTATCGCCAATGACGGCGCCTGTCAAGGAACCAGCTACGCCGATCCATACGGATCGTGGGACAACGTCGTAATTCAAGCTACAATTCGCATCACACTACAAGATTACTACGCAGCTACGAAACCAGACGCTAATAAAATTATATTAAAATCTGGATTTCAATATCCTCTATCGGACGGAACTTGCCTGGACCCTGAAGGTGGAAATACATTCTGGGCACCTGTACCAAATGACCATTGCAAATTTAAAAGCTACGACGTGTTATACGAAGGAAAGGCAAACAAGGTATACGACAATACGACTGCAAATATAGCCGAAGTATATATGATAAGCACACAGGACATAAGTTTTGCTTTGACCAAAAAGGGACAAGTTAATGTGTGTAACTATATATTATCGAAAACCGAATATCCAAAATTATTCATCTTGGAGACGCAACGCGGAGACACTTTTACAGAACGACGCCCTATTTCCACAAAAAATCTAGACATCTTCGCATATATAAATACAAAATTTATTTACCTTGAAAAACACATTCAAAGCCAATTAAAAGCGCTCTACCGGGACATAATTTTACAACAATGTAAGATAGAAAAACAAATGTTACAAAATGCACTATCACTCGCAAAGTTAATACCTGAAGAATTTGCCTATCACGTAATGAAGGGACCGGGATACATGGCTGTAGTTTCTGGTGAAGTTATCCACATAATTAAATGCGTTCCTACAATCGTTAAAAGACGCCAAACTCAAGAATGTTACCAACAGTTACCAGTCTATCGACAGAACATTAGTTTATTCATGGCTCCAAAAAGCAATATACTATCAACGAAAGGAATTCAGATTGACTGCAACCCATATATTCCCGTCATGTATCAACTCGAGGGTACTTGGTATAAAATCACTCCGACCGCAGTATCGACCTTACCACCAAATGAAATTCAACCGTCTACGGAGCAATCATGGAAATATGTAAGCCCTGAGCATCTAGCCACCTCCGGAATTTACTCTACTGACGAACTAAATCAATTAAGGGACCATATCATGTTCCCCATTGAAAAACCTGCCATTCTAACTACGATCGCGAGAGGGATGACAGGCTATCATACAGCAAAGCAAGGTGTATCATTCATTAACTTACTTGACGAAGAAACGCTGGACAAGCTTGCGTCTTCCACCTGGAATCGTATCTGGAAATGGTTCACAGGATTCGGAACTGTTAGTGCAGGTGTACTCGGAATCTGGATTTGTTTCAAGTTACTCAAATTTATAATAGACACAACACTCCACGGATACGCACTACATAGAATATATGGATGGAGCATTCATTTACTAAGTGCTATATGGGATTCCGCCACAAACGTCCTTCTACACCTGAGTCACAATAAACATGAAACCGCTAATGCAACGATCACTTGCGATTCAGGTACAAACACGGTTCACGAAATCGAAGAAGCAGCTCAGTCAACGAAACGCGAAACACGTGCCCCAGTTGACCTGTACCCGCGAGTATATTATACCACCGTTGAATAAGACACGACTACCAAGAGGGAGCAAAGATGACTGAGCAAACCACAGCGAATCCACTCTTCCTCCCCATGCACTTGCATTCGTAAAATCATCGGGACATAATAAACTTCAAGACCCTTCTCGAGACCCATGCACGTGCACTCGTAAAAATTATCAGGACATAAAATTCAAGACCCTTCTCGAGACCCATGCACGTGCACTCGTAAAAATCATCGGGACATAATAAAATTCAAGACCCTTCTTGAGAACCATACTCGTGCGCTCGTAAAAATCTTCGGAACGTATCAAATTTCAAGACCCTTCTCGAGACCCATGCACGTGCACTCGTAAAAATTATCAGGACATAAAATTCAAGACCCTTCTCGAGACCCATGCACGTGCACTCGTAAAAATCATCGGGACATAATAAAATTCAAGACCCTTCTTGGGAACCATACTCGTGCGCTCGTAAAAATCTTCGGAACGTATCAAATTTCAAGACCCTTCTCGAGACCCATGCACGTGCACTCGTAAAAATTATCAGGACATAAAATTCAAGACCCTTCTCGAGACCCATGCACGTGCACTCGTAAAAATTACCGGGTCCCATAAAATTCAAGACCCTTCTCGGGAACCATACTCGTGTGCTCGTAAAATCTTCGGGACGTAATAAATATGTCAGGACCTTTCTCAAGACCCATGCACGTGTTCTTCGCAACCTCGGGGCCTACCCGTAACCCGACCACAGCTCAGGTTTCACTATGGGACTAATACGTTACTTCACAACGCATTACCATTGGTTGCCTCCTCTACACCCACGCACCAATAAGAAAAGACCCGCCTACTCTTCTAGAACTTCTCGTCGAGACGAAATTCACTTTCCAACGATCACTTGCATCTCCGACTTCGGTGAAGTAACATACTATTAGCAACAGTCTCGTGAGCTTTAAGTACAACAATCCTAGAACCATGCAACATATAACCGCCGAATGGATCCGTGCCAATGCCGAGGCTATCGCCAGCATAATCAACGTGGCTAATAGACTGAATCGAAACACGGAGAGGAACGAGTACGTCACGATGTCACCGTTCAGGACACTGTCGCCAGATGCGACTTCTGAATTCCTCGAAGACGAAGATTACGACGAGCTAGTTAACAACCTCCTGGACAACATAGACCTAGGACACTTCGAAAGGGAAATAGCCCCCCAGATCAACACACCGCAGACCAACTCACCGGAGCAAACACCTGAACCAAGGGTGGAGCACTTCATCGAGGTGTGCAAGCGTCACGGGACAAGAATCTTTGAACGACGGATCTCTCCTCAACCTGTGCAGCATCCCGAATATATCATTATCAATGATGATGACGATCAAGTGGTCAATGTCTCTGACATCCCCGAGGAGGACCTCGGACAACCCCAAGGGGGGGGATGTGACAGCCCGCACAACAGGTGCCATAGGCACGAGGCCGTGGGCTGTCGTCCCAATTACGCGGACCTCTACCTACCCGCATCGGAAGTGCAGCCAGCCCAGCGGCACGACGCTCCAGAGGCGCAGCCCCACACATTCGGCATGGAGGAAGCACTCTACACGGAGATCGGGCCTGCTGCACTCAGGGATCAAGGCAGCAGCTACGAGTCCCCGCCATATCCGCGGCCCTACGTCATCCCTTATGACGTACCACCTGCGGCCAGATTCTTCTGGCCGCCACCTCCGTCAGCAACCAGTACGCCGCCGTACTATTATGCGGATTTATCCATGGGGCAGGAGAGGGCTCCAGGACCGGAGTCGCTGCGGCCTCAGTGGAGCCACCACGTGGAAGAGCCAGAAGAGCATCACCAGGAGCGCCCCTGCCTGTGGAGCTGCTGGAGGAGTGCCACGGACAATTTATAATTAGCTAAACATATTAGCTTTTACCATTGGGATGCAGGGACGCCCGCGATATATATAATTCCACCGATAAATGAACAGGTGTCAAATTACATTGAAAATCCGAAGCTACAGCATATATCGAGTCGCGACAAAATCGAGAATGGTCACTTATTTGCATACCTTACAAATTTCAAAAAGGAAAATATACTGCAAAGAGAAAAACGGTGGTCCCTGTATTCACGTATAATAATATTAAGACATCTTTAAACATGTACTAGGTAATAAGATCGTTTAACCCATTACTTTTCGCACACATAGATTTACTACGCAATAATAATAACGCTTATATTCTATAAAAAAAACTGATAATGCTACTAATAAAAATTAGTAATGCTTTCATATGCTTCACTTACCTCATTCACCTATCTTCACTCGAACAAAACCTTAGCAGCTCCCTGAAATATCATAACAGCCTTTACCTCCGGCAAACCCACGACAAATGACATGCTTAAGAACGCCACACTACCCCCTCTTGATAGGAAAGCCTATTCCAATTCCCTATGAGGTAACCTCTAAAATCCAACCCAGCTTACTCAACCAACTCCACCATTTCATTGGTTGACCTCTTTTCCCACCCATAGCTTCTGCTTTATCATTGGACGGCCCCTGTTCCTTCACAATTATCGTGACGACTTCCAAGAATCCCGTGTTATTTCATAGCGTTGGTCGTTGATTGCATCATCTCTGCACACGGCACTAAAACCGTTTCACGAGAATTCGGTCCCACATGTCCTTATTTGGTAAACTTGCCAGAGAACTAACTGGTCTTACTCATCGACACACCAATAGCACACATTTACACTAACTTTAATATATAAGAAGACCGGAGGCATAGGCAAGACAGTCAAAAATCTCATCTGCAGTGCGGCTTAGTGCGTTTTCACAGTTCGGTTAAGAGTTATCGTGCTACTCGAAAATACTAATTCAACTTCTAACCGCCAGAACACTGTCACGAGGTAAAGAAATCAACCACGAATCCAATATAATTATTTTACTTATCTGAATACTTGTAATATCTGAACTCATCGTGTATATTGTGTCAAATAAATATAAGTTAAGAAAAGGTGTGACAAATCACTAAGAGCCACAACTATAGATCTCTAGGTACTTTAGTACCGAACCCGCAGCGAGCCGATCCCAAATACGTGTCGCGCCCTAGTTATTCCATAGCTGGGTCGTAACAAGAGTCGTATTTCAGCCTTCGATGAATTAACATCGAAAGGACCTTTTTCCGCGTTACCGTTAATTCCGGTCTTAGGACAAATTAACGTTCTTTTCTAATAATAGAGTCTTATCGACTTCTATTCTTTCTTTTTATAATTTATTCTATTCTATATTTAGTTTAATATTTCGTATTTAATTATTACTTCATTCATCACCTCATTCTAAGTGTACTCTTCATCGTCCATCTCATTTAGTATTAAGGTATGTAAGTACTTAGTTATAAGGCTTAGGTAATGTAATAAAATCTAGTTTTATTCCATTTAATTGAATATATTTGTTTCAATTATTACAATTGATAGTCAAATTATTACCTATCCTAATTAATTATTAAATTAGTTGATTAATACTATATGTAGCATTGAATAATTGAGTAACACATTTATTCTATCCATTTCCATTATTCGAATCATAAATTTTAATTCATAGTTAATTAAATTATTATAATTTCTAGTTAAAACTAAGATAGATTAATCTAGTTTTTGCTTCGTGTACATCATACATTCTCACGCGTGATCTATCACCGCTCAGCCGTGACCTATAGTTCTAATACTTAGAGTCAATAGTCTGCCACACGCCCAATAACATTTTCTATAATTCTTTTCTCGAATTACATACTTCTATAACAATTTTTATAAACATTAGTTATACAATTTCTCTAACGTTTGCATCATTTAAATTCCAATC
The DNA here is from genome assembly GCA_963989215.1 of Hedychridium roseum. Classification (NCBI taxonomy): domain Eukaryota; kingdom Metazoa; phylum Arthropoda; class Insecta; order Hymenoptera; family Chrysididae; genus Hedychridium; species Hedychridium roseum. The sequence continues at coordinate 4,924,057 of OZ022307.1, read as the reverse complement.
TTGTCATTAGGAATTGCCTGTAGAATATAACGATAGATTTCGGTTTCCCTTATTACGTCCGAACCGAAGTTTATCTTGTTAAAACTATAATTTTATAGTTTTAACTGGTGACAGCGCTGCCAATTTATATAATCTCCCTCGCACCAATTTAAAAAGCGTATCAACTTCCGTGTCGGTAAATCTAAGGTGTAATACTTGGAGATACCGGCGGATCAGGACGTAACAATTGGTGACAGAGCGGTGGGATACGAAAAATTTTTCTAGAAAATTTGGAATACGAAAATCTTTCTTCTTAAGGAAATTAAAAATTCGGAAAACTTTTTCTTCGAAAAATTAGAAAAATTAAACTTTTTTTTTGGAATATTTGAAAATATATATTTCAGGAAATTATATTAGTTATTCTACAGGTAAAATTCGAATTTCTAACGACAACAAGATTTTGAACTTGTATCTTGTTCAACCGAACACAAAAACGCACGTTAGAGGACATACAGCTTACTCGTTACAGAATCATAAATACATACAAAAACACATACATACGGACATAAGTACTTATAGATCATCGCGTCGTTACCGTGACCGTTAACGAAACTTTAATTAAACGTAAACAGATTCAATTAGAAAGTACAAATTTTTTCTTATACACTTCTTACATAGCTTCTATTTAGAGATTATAATCCCAATTACATATCAAATTAATTATTGAGATTTATAAACCGAATAAAATGGCTCAATCACGTTCATTAAATAACGATAAAGAATTTTCTGACGCTACCGACGAAGTTCCAACGGGAACAAATCTCGAATTCTTTTCACTCGAATCTAGTAACTTGCGAAAGGAACAAAATCTACAAAAACAGGAAAGCGAATTAAGACTTATGATTAATAATCTATCTAAGAAAACTACGACGGGTATAAGAACTCAGCCGAAGCCATCTCCTCCTTGGGTAAATTTTACATCTATTGCGCCGCCAGTTCTGCACTTTACGTTGCAAAATATAATCGAAATGGTACCACAGTTCGACGGAAATAATATCCCAATCCAAGAATACGCGGATGCTTGCCGTCGCGCGCGAAGCATGGTATCCCCGCGTAACGAACCATACCTAACGAAACTTCTTCAAAATAAACTCAAGGGTCATGCTTTCCTTGCAGTTGAGGATTACAATTTGAATTCAATCGACGAACTGATTCGGAAACTAAAACAAGCATTCGCACCGTTAGAATCAGCTAATCACTACCGCGGTCAACTCAGTAACATAGTAATAAAACCAAACGAACACATATTAGAATTTATTCATCGCGTAAAAAGGTTACAATTTGCCATCCTAGATGCCGATAGAGATAAGTATGGTACACCATCTCCAGAAGTTATCGCGGAAACGGAAGAATTCACCCAGGAATGTTTTTTGAATGGTCTTCCACCTGATTTTCGAATGCAGATCCTCATACATAATCCGAAAACCCTAGAACAATTATTCGAATTAGCCACTAGTATATGCAAACGGATGGACAGGGATAGAATATTATTTGGCAGTCAATCAAGTCATAATAATTATAATAAATTCGGACATACAACTTTTGAATCGCGTCAATTACCTCAGACGAATATCCGACGAAATTCGAAGGGAAATCGTCCTCACATGACAGCTCAAATACAACAGTCAGCCCTTAGTTTCTGCAACTACTGCAAAACGAGGGGACATTCGATCCCTGAGTGCAGGAAATCAGCTTGTAGGAAAGCGCAGCAGAATCCAGGAAATGTCAATGCCTCTGATAAGGGCGTTGTACAAAGGACCCCTTGTCAATCAGCTCATCCAGCAAGACAGGCGGAGAAAATCCCAGTCGTCCACATTGGAAATGGGCTAATGGGCACCGACAACACCACCCTGGACAAGGTACCAGTGATCAGACTATCCTCACCAAATCTTAAAATAGATGCAGACGTCATGGTCGACACTGGAGCTGTACCAAACATAATTAAGGTCAATTACATTGAGGAAGATACTAACATTGACAGCTCTAAGTCAGTAGATTTAGTGGGAATTACCGAAGGAGTTGTACGTACCCTGGGCATGGTGAACCTTGTCGTTCTAGAGGAGAAGGTTCCTTTCCATATTGTGCCTAAAGAGTTTCCGATCCCGGTTGCTGGTATCCTAGGATCCACCGCACTGAGGACATTCGGAGCTCTCATCTCATATGCGGATGAGCAGGTCCACATAAATGGTAAGTATATACCTTTTATAAATGCTCATAGAATTAAAATTCCAGCTAGGACCAGGATGACCATGTGCATTAACGTAACGGGTAAACACCTCGATGAGGGCTACGTACCATACCTGTCCATGCAGAAAGGAGTATTCTTGGGAAATGCTTTGGTCGCCGTGAAGAACCACAAGGCATGCATCCCGGTATTTAATACAACGAACCAGGAGGTAACGATCCCTGTGCCCACGATTCAACTAGAAGAGTATTCTTCTCCCCACAGTACGATTAGTAATTCACGGCCTCCTAGGACCGGCCGTAAAGAACACAAATCGACTACCAAATCGCGTCCGCAATACGTAAGTATAGAGGAACAAAAACGATTAAAATGTTACACTATGTTCAACAAGCCACAAATTACTCCTGATCGAACGACCGAGATCTTAAAATTATTGCGGTTAGATCACCTAAATTCAGAAGAAAAAACAAATGTAGAGGAATTAATCAACAAATATTCAGATGTATTTCATTTGCCGGATGAAAAATTACAGTGTACATCAACCTACCGACACAGAATTCGCACAACTGATGATATCCCGGTTAACACAAAACAATATCGATTCCCACCGATCCACAAAGAGGAGATCAGGACTCAAATAACTGAGATGTTAAATAACAACATCATTAAAGCGTCTAATTCACCATATAACTCCCCTCTGTGGATCGTCCCGAAGAAGCCAGATAGCGCTGGTAACAAAAGGTGGCGTCTAGTGATCGATTATCGCGCGTTAAATGCAAAAACGATAGGCGATGCATACCCATTACCAAATATAAACGAAATTTTGGAACAACTAGGCGGAGCAAAGTACTTTTCGGTATTTGACCTGGCATCCGGGTACCATCAAATCCCTATGCATACGGAGGACGCGGCAAAAACAGCCTTTTCCACTCCCCACGGCCATTATGAGTTTAATCGTATGCCATTTGGCTTAAGAAATGCGCCTGCCAGTTTTCAAAGACTAATGGACGGTGTTCTTGCGGGATTACAGGGTACCGAATTATTTGTTTATCTGGACGATATAGTCATTTACGCCAGTTCGCTGACGGAACATAATATTAAATTTAGGAAACTTGCGGAGAGGTTGAGACAGGCGAATTTAAAATTACAGCCAAGTAAGTGCGAGTTTTTCCGAAAGGATGTAGCGTACCTAGGTCACGTTATTAGCGAATCCGGAGTGAAACCTGACCCGAATAAAATCTCTGCCGTACAAACGTTTCCTACCCCGCGTACCGCAAGGAATGTGAGAGAATTCCTTGGACTCGCAGGATACTACCGGCGTTTCGTACCAAATTTCTCGCGGATTGCCAAACCATTATCTGATCTTCTAAAAAAGGATACTTTATTTTGTTGGGGAGACAATCAAGAATCGGCATTCGAACAATTAAAAAACAAACTTTGTTCACCGCCGATATTACAATATCCTGATTTCTCCCGCGAATTTGTCGTTACCACCGACGCTTCTAATCACGCTATTGGAGGCGTTCTGAGCCAAGGCGAAATTGGAAAGGATCTTCCAATAGCATACGCGTCTCGATTGTTAAACAAAGCGGAAACGAATTATTCGACAATCGAGAAAGAAATGTTAGCAATCGTATATTGTATTCAGTATTTTCGACCTTATTTATTTGGAAAGAAATTCACTTTAGTTACTGACCATCGACCGCTCGTGTGGTTACATAATGTCAAAGACCCGACGTCGCGTCTAGTAAGGTGGCGCCTTAAACTCTCGGAGTACGAGTACAATATAGTTTATAAACCGGGAAGGATAAATGTCACAGCCGATGCACTCTCTAGGAATGTAGACGAAAAATCCGATCAACGAATGTTACCCATACGACCGCGCTCACCGAGCTCCAGCGACTCCGATCTACCCTTCTTCACGGCGGAGCCTCCCCAGAAGAAGAAGCGACCGTCATCGGCACACGAATTCTCTTCGCCGCACCAGTCTGCCAACATTGGAGACGGAGGAACCTCGAATAACGGCACGAGTCCAGAATCGGAAGTCGAGTTTCCCCCGACCGTGGTACCTCCATCGCCCGAAATCGGCTCTCACTCGCCACAGATGGGACTCACCGACGTATCCTCTGAATCTACCTCCGACGAAGAGTTGTTCGAACCACCATCGAGGCCGTATGAGTTCCAGCAAAACAGACGGTCCTATACTACCCGACAAACGCGCGACCCCATTCACATACGCAAAGACCATATGGTATTCTTCCTGACAGCAACCGGCCAACCGTGCGACAACGGATCCCGAAGTCTCGCCGAACATGGAATGCTGCCAGAATACGATGCATTAACACTTGGACGAGCGAAGGTCGTAACTAAAAATAAAAGGTACTACATAGGACTACCTGTGAAAGAATCGCAGAACACTCGTCTGGATCCTGCACTCCTAGGAGAAGTCTTCCGTTCCCTTACCGATGTAGCTCACGAGCTAGATCTGAGATCTTTTAGTATCTCTAAAACTGCGGAAATTGATGGAATCCCATGGTCGAGGATACGTCGCGAATTGGAATCGCACATAGAGGATACTCCGGTCACCGAAATTTCCATTTGCCTCCACCTGGTACGCACGGTGTCAAGCCAAGAATTGCGCCTGAAGATCCTTAGGGAAAACCATGCATCTGCGATTGGTGGGCATAAAGGCGTTACTAAGACCTACAAGAGGATACGACAGCATTATTACTGGGATGCCTTAAAACAAGAGGTACAACTATTTATTCAACGCTGCGTCGAATGCCAACGGAAGAAATTGGTGAGGATTAAAACAAAACAACCGATGACACTCACAGACACACCAGGTTCTGCTTTCGATAAGGTCGGGCTTGATATAGTTGGTCCACTACCAATCACTAGGAACGGCCACTCATATGTATTAACTATGCAAGATTTACTGACCAAATATTCCGTTGCAGTGCCGCTCATCCATACAACCTCCCAGGAGATAGCCGACGCCTTCACGAACCATTTTGTATGCCGTTTTGGATCGCCAAAAGCTGTACTAACCGACCAAGGCTCAAATTTCATCAGTTCTTTTATGAGAGCGGTCGCCAGACGGTTTCGCATCAAGCAATGCCGTTCGACGGCCTTCCATCCGCAAACGAATGGATCGCTGGAACGATCCCATCATGTGTTAGCGGAGTACCTGAAGATGTTTGCAAATCAGAATGATGAATGGGATCTATGGCTACCCCTAGCCATGCTCTCCTATAATACCAGTGTCCATGAAGGTATTGGGTACACACCCCACGAGCTGGTATTCGGCAAGGTCGCAAGAGTTCCATCAAGCGAAATGTCGCTCGATGACGGTGACGATGAAACATATCGCGGCTACTTGGAAAGGCTGGCCACGAAGATTCGCGAAACTCAAAATCTTGCCCACCTTAATCTAACGAATGCAAAGATGAAGTCCAAAACTTACTACGACCGTAATACAAATCAACAAACCTTCACAATTGGCGACGATGTTTTTTTGTTGAAGGAACCACGAAAAGGGAAATTCGACGACCAATATTCTGGACCGCATCGTGTCATCGACGTCTTGGATAATGGCAACGTACGAATCACCTATCAGGGAGCAACACGTCTCGTACACGCGAATAAATTGCGCATGAGCAAGGTACACCGTAGCTGAAAGCAAAAATTTATGTTATATATATATATATCCATGTTACACCATGCAAATGTTCAAGTCCCTAGATTACGATTATAAATTCCTACAATTTATTGATACTTTTTTTAATCGTGATTAATTAATTAACGCAATGATTCGTATAATTCATACCTTTTCTTTTTGTTATTGAAGAAAAATGCTTCGTTACATTCCGCATTTTTCTTTATTTATGGGGGGAGGTGTAACGTCCTGACGTAAACCAATACTTGGAAATCTCAATTATTCAGTTTATTTCATTTTCTTTTTACACATTTACTTACAGTCATTTATTCCATAGCACATATTTTCATTCACACATATCTCTCCAACTTTTCACCACCCTATAAATAAAGAAAAACATAATTAACATTACATAGATACATGTAGTAAGACGTAGTAAGACAAGTAAGTTCACCGCTACGCTACATTATAGATTGTACACATAAACTACTCACCGAATGCAAGGACCGCCTAGCCAGGAAGGGTTGTACTCAAATAGCTTACCTAGAACATATAAACATTATTAATTTCAACATAACATTAACATATTATAAACGACAAACAGAAACAGTACATATAATTAGATACAAACCTCGCTTGGCCTGGCGCAGCCTTCCATTCACTTAACCTATAAACACAAGATTAGTGTTAGTTACATAATTATTATTATATTATTATTTACAATTAATCTATCAAGATATACTCACCACATTCATTGCAATAACCGTCATATATCCAGAGTGCACCTTGGTTATATAACTTCTATTACTGCGACAACCTGCAAATAACCTAATTTAGTAATGCGTCGACTTATGCGTATCAATAATAATAATAATGTATTAATCCTAATTTATATAATGCAATATTATTGTACAACGTTAACATAATAGGTTATGTACTTGCGTTGCACCAATGCTGCACTCAGCTGTCATAGGCACGTGGAGCAGACGGATGCAGCTCCATGCGCCGCTATCATGACGCCATCTTCTCTCTCGCGGAAGAGCGCATTTCGAATGTGGTCATTGTAGAGTCGTACACTAGCCTTCGAGGCGTCAACATCATTTTAGAGAGTCGTATTTCAGCCTTCGATGAATTAACATCGAAAGGACCTTTTTCCGCGTTACCGTTAATTCCGGTCTTAGGACAAATTAACGTTCTTTTCTAATAATAGAGTCTTATCGACTTCTATTCTTTCTTTTTATAATTTATTCTATTCTATATTTAGTTTAATATTTCGTATTTAATTATTACTTCATTCATCACCTCATTCTAAGTGTACTCTTCATCGTCCATCTCATTTAGTATTAAGGTATGTAAGTACTTAGTTATAAGGCTTAGGTAATGTAATAAAATCTAGTTTTATTCCATTTAATTGAATATATTTGTTTCAATTATTACAATTGATAGTCAAATTATTACCTATCCTAATTAATTATTAAATTAGTTGATTAATACTATATGTAGCATTGAATAATTGAGTAACACATTTATTCTATCCATTTCCATTATTCGAATCATAAATTTTAATTCATAGTTAATTAAATTATTATAATTTCTAGTTAAAACTAAGATAGATTAATCTAGTTTTTGCTTCGTGTACATCATACATTCTCACGCGTGATCTATCACCGCTCAGCCGTGACCTATAGTTCTAATACTTAGAGTCAATAGTCTGCCACACGCCCAATAACATTTTCTATAATTCTTTTCTCGAATTACATACTTCTATAACAATTTTTATAAACATTAGTTATACAATTTCTCTAACGTTTGCATCATTTAAATTCCAATCTTGTCATTAGGAATTGCCTGTAGAATATAACGATAGATTTCGGTTTCCCTTATTACGTCCGAACCGAAGTTTATCTTGTTAAAACTATAATTTTATAGTTTTAACTGGTGACAGCGCTGCCAATTTATATAATCTCCCTCGCACCAATTTAAAAAGCGTATCAACTTCCGTGTCGGTAAATCTAAGGTGTAATACTTGGAGATACCGGCGGATCAGGACGTAACAGTCGTTCCTCTGCAAGGTGCGAGTTTGTAAGGAGCAGTCACCCACGTCTCGAAGAGAGATGGTCGTGATGTTCATGGGACCTCCTCCGCAGTCGAATCCGATGAGGCCATTGGTCGGAGGGGTGAAGAAGGCGATGGCGGCGATGAAAATGGCGGCGACGGGGGCGGAGGTGCGGCGAGCCATACCTATTCGGGGAGGTGTTCTTGGAGTAACCGTATTACTAGTTTGTAGGTTTCTTGCGCGGCGGCGAGGCGGGCGCCTTCGCGACAGATTGGACATTCAGTAGCGGGACCTCTTACTTCTAACAATGGTTTATGACAGTTATCGCAACTTCCCGGATATTTATCGCAATGCCATGTGTCGATGGTAGTAGGACTATGAAAATTTCTATAAAAGTCGAATGATTGTGTGAGCCAGTCATGACCTAGCAGTGCCATGCACTCGATGCAGAAGCGGTTTAAGCCGAAAGTTGTTGCCCAGAGACCGGTGATTCCGGGTACCTGGCCAATGCAGTACATTTCCTGTAGGTCTGACATTTTCTGTAATGGTGGTGATATTGTGTGAGGTTATGGTTTTTATGACTGTAGTGAGGTGGGGCGGACTCTATCTAAATGTACAACACGATGCGTACCGTTACCTAAATCTAGTTTAACATTATTCGTATCGGGATAAATTTTAGAAATTTTATAAGGACCAACGTACTGATCGTGGAACTTTCCCTTCCTTTCTCCTCGTAATAGCAGTACCTGATCACCGATTTTTAACGGAGGCGTATTAATTTTACGATCGTAATATTGTTTGCTTCTAATTTTAGCCTGCTGTAAATTATTTTTAGCGTCTTCCTGTAATTGTTTAATAGTGTCGTATAAGTTCGTGAGATAGTCCGTATACGTGACGTCCATGTTTGCTTCCAATGGGGGATTGGCTGATGGTAGGCGTGCCAGCTTTCCAAACACGAGTTCATGAGGGGTGTGTTTCGTTCCCTCGTGGACGCTGGTGTTATATGAGAACATGGCGGCGTCCAGCCATTTGTCCCAATCTTTTTGGTGTCGGCTTACATGCATGTTAAGATATTCGATTAGCACGTGGTGTGATCGCTCCAGTGAACCGTTTGATTGTGGGTGGTACGCGGTGGTTTTAAATTGTTTAATATTGAACCTTTTTGCTAAATGTCTGAAGAGAGAGGATAAGAAATTTGTTCCTTGATCAGTAAGTATAGCCTTAGGGGCTCCGAAACGACAAATGAGATGCCGGTAAAATGCGTCGGCGGTTTCGATGCTACCCGTACTTCCAAGCGGCACAGCTATTGAGTATTTAGTGAGTAAATCCTGCATGGTTAATATATGTAAATGTCCTTTGTCGGTTTGTGGAAGAGGACCTACTACATCTAATGCTATCTTATCGAATGCTGTTCCGGGCGTATCGGTGAGTACCATGGGCTGTCTTGGTTTAACGCGCGTGAGTTTCTTGAGTTGACAGGTGCGACAATTTGAAATGAAATTTTGAATATCTTTTTTCATATTTGTCCAGAAATAATGGTTTCGAATGCGACAGTACGTTTTACTTACGCCTTTATGACCGGCGATGGTCGAGGAGTGATATTCTTCCATTATACTGTCACGTTGATCCGGAGAAGGAGTTTGAACGAGGAAATTACAGATTATAAATGCCATTTCGATGTCTGAAAAGAGTTCGCGGATTTTATCGATCAAGAACTTCCAGGGTATCTCGTCGATAGACTCGGATTTAGCAATGCTTACTGATTTTAAATTAAGTTCGCAAACAACGTCGGTGAGAGAGGTAAGAGTTTCGAATAAATCTTCGGCTAATGTATCAGTGCGCTGATCGCGTTTTACAGGTAAACTTATTATGTGTTTGCCGTTGGAAGTATGCGTAACTTTTGCGCGATTCGGTGTTAGCTCAGAATAAGTTGGTAGTAGACCGGTTTTAGCGAGTTCTTTTGCACCGCGGTCGACGGGGGTTCCATCGTCGGTAATAAAAATAATTATATTATCTTTTCGGTTCTGGAGGCAATCGCGTGATTCTATAATTTTTAGCAAAGGTTTATGACGGTCGGATTCGTAGGAAGGGTTAGGATCATCGAAAATTATCGATTCGTCGTCGGACGTTTCCATGGGAGTGGTTCTGGAGATAGATGGCGTGGTTGTGATTGGTTGTGAGGATTGAGAAGAGGGAGGAGTAGCGGGTGCAGTGGGCGGTGTGGGTTTGGAAGTGGAAGGCGTAGCTACGATGTTACGTCCTGATCCGCCGGTATCTCCAAGTATTACACCTTAGATTTACCGACACGGAAGTTGATACGCTTTTTAAATTGGTGCGAGGGAGATTATATAAATTGGCAGCGCTGTCACCAGTTAAAACTATAAAATTATAGTTTTAACAAGATAAACTTCGGTTCGGACGTAATAAGGGAAACCGAAATCTATCGTTATATTCTACAGGCAATTCCTAATGACAAGATTGGATTTTAAATGATGCAAACGTTAGAGAAATTGTATAACTAATGTTTATAAAAATTGTTATAGAAGTATGTAATTCGAGAAAAGAATTATAGAAAATGTTATCGGGCGTGTGGCAGACTATTGACTCTAAGTATTAGAACTATAGGTCACGGCTGAGCGGCGATAGATCATGCGTGAGAATATATGAGTACGCGAAGCAAAAACTAGATTAATCGTATTTAACTAGGAAATAGAATTTATGATTCGAATAATGGAAATGGATAGAATAAATGTGTTACTCAATTATTCAATGCTACATATAGTATTAATCAACTAATTTAATGATTAATTAGGATAGGTAATAATTTGACTATCAATTGTAATAATTGAAACAAATATATTCAATTAAATGGAATAAAACTAGATTTTATTACATTACCTAAGCCTTATAACTAAGTACTTACATACCTTAATACTAAATGAGATGAACGATGAAGAGTACACTTAGAATGAGGACGGCGAAATGAAATAATGAACGAATGAAATACTAAACTAAATATAAAATAGAATTAAACTATAAAAATAAAGAATAGAAGTCGATAAGACTCTATTATTAGAAAAGAACGTTAATTTGTCCTAAGACCGGAATTAACGGTAACGCGGAAAAGGTCCTTTCGATGTTAATTCATCGAAGGCTGAAATACGACTCTCTAAAGTGATGTTGACGCCTCGAAGGCTAGTGTACGACTCTACGATGGCCACATTCGAAATGCGCTCTTCCGCGAGAGAGAAGATGGCGTCATGATAGCGGCGCATGGAGCTGCATCCGTCTGCTCCACGTGCCTATGACAGCTGAGTGCAGCATTGGTGCAACGCAAGTACATAACCTATTATGTTAACGTTGTACAATAATATTGCATTATATAAATTAGGATTAATACATTATTATTATTATTGATACGCATAAGTCGACGCATTACTAAATTAGGTTATTTGCAGGTTGTCGCAGTAATAGAAGTTATATAACCAAGGTGCACTCTGGATATATGACGCTTATTGCAGTGAATGTGGTGAGTATATCTTGATAGATTAATTGTAAATAATAATATAATAATAATTATGTAACTAACGCTAATCTTGTGTTTGTAGGTTAAGTGAATGGAAGGCTGCGCCAGGCCAAGCGAGGTTTGTATCTAATTATGTGTACTGTTTCTGTTTGTCGTTTATAATATGTTAATGTTATGTTGTAATTAATAATGTTTATATGTTCTAGGTAAGCTATTTGAGTACAACCCTTCCTGGCTAGGCGGTCCTTGCATTCGGTGAGTAGTTTATGTGTACAATCTATAATGTAGCGTAGCGGTGAACTTACTTGTCTTACTACGTCTTACTACATGTATCTATGTAATGTTAATTATGTTTTTCTTTATTTATAGGGTGGTGAAAAGTTGGAGAGATATGTGTGAATGAAAATATGTGCTATGGAATAAATGACTGTAAGTAAATGTGTAAAAAGAAAATGAAATAAACTGAATAATTGAGATTTCCAAGTATTGGTTTACGTCAGGACGTTACACCTCCCCCCATAAATAAAGAAAAATGCGGAATGTAATGAAGCATTTTTCTTCAATAAGAAAAAGAAAAGGTATGAATTATACGAATCATTGCGTTAATTAATTAATCACGATTGAAAAAAAGTATCAATAAATTGTACGAATTTATAATCGTAATCTAGGGACTTGAACATTTGCATGGTGTAACATGGATATATATATATATAACATAAATTTTTGCTTTCAGCTACGGTGTACCTTGCTCATGCGCAATTTATTCGCGTGTACGAGACGTGTTGCTCCCTGATAGGTGATTCGTACGTTGCCATTATCCAAGACGTCGATGACACGATGCGGTCCAGAATATTGGTCGTCGAATTTCCCCTTTCGTGGTTCTTTCAGCAAGTAGACATCGTCGCCAATTGTGAAGGTCTGAAGATTCGTATTCCGTCGTCGTAAGCCTTGGTTTGTTGCAGTATTGGTCGTTGAATTTCAACAGCAGAAGTTAAATGATGGTCTTGGTGCCAGGTGCTTCATTTGTGCGAATTGAATTGTATCGCACACCCAATACTGGTGTCCGCAGTTCTTCTAAATCTGGAAACTGAAGAACCAGATTAAACTCGCGAAACACGTCTATAATGGAGCGAAATATTTCTCCCAAGATGACTGGATTTAAGTAAGCTTTTTGGTGTTTCCTTAATAACAATCGTATTTGATACTGCTGATTGTTATTGGTATCCTCTGCTTCGCTGAACGTTATTGGAATTTGTGCTGATAGGATAGCGTGTACTGCAACCCTTGGAGGTCCTTTCATAGAAGGCTGGCGAACGAGACGACCCTTGAGGAGATGAATGGGATGATCCATCGTGAACGTACTGAGAGATTTTTCTCCATGGAAATCGTAAAATCTCGGCAGTGGTTGGAGTATTATTTTGTCCGTAAGTCCTGAAGACGGCAGAGAAAATTTGATGTCCTGCCAAGTGACTTCGGCTGAAGAAGATACCACGGTCGAGGGAAAATCGACTTCCGATTCCGAACACGCATGGTCCCCTTTGTCCAGTAGATCGTCGCGATGAAGAAGTGACTGATGAGTGATGGGTTGACGAATCCTTGAAATCAGCATCTTCTTGAATGACACAATCGCAAAGCGAGGTACAGTAAAATCGCCAATAAAATTAAGGTATCGGTCGTAATTTATAGTTATAAGGTGGCTTTTAAATATTGAAATACGCAAATACGAAGTACAATTAATAGAGTTTAGAATTTCTATACACGTTTCATAATCGATGTGATTTAAATAATTCGAAATTCGAGGCGCGTTTGTTATTGGGAGATCTTTGGCATCTTCGGATTGGCCCGAGATATCCCAACATGCAATATTGGATAACTCAACCATCTGATTGGTTGTATGAAATTTACGTACGACATTTTTCTTTAATAAATGCCGTGGGTTAAAATAACCAGACAATTCGGTTTTAACCTTGTTGATTTCATTGTTTGTAGATTGTTCGAGATTTTCTGTGTTTTGTGTAGTGTTAATATGATTTGAGTGTTTAGAATTAGAATGTGTATGTGAAATTGATTTAGGATTTAAGATAGGAATAGAATGTAGATTTGAATTGGTGTGTAAAGTGGAATTAAAATGTAGAGTAGAATTAGTGTGTGAATTTGTATTAGAATGTGACATAGAATTAGAGTTTAAAGTAGGATGGGTGGAAATTTGTTTTAAATTGAATGTGTTTTTAGGAAGACGGCAATTTATGGACGGCTGATGGTTTCTCTGATCGATCCTAGGAGACCAAGAATTAACATCAGTCGTGGAAATTGGAGATGTATATCCTCTCTGGCAAGTTTTCGATATTGCAGATGATGTCTCGAGGTTTATGGCCCTTGGAGCAGGTATGCATGGTTGCGCATTGTCCATAATGGTAGGACCATTACCCATGGTTTCGCTGTTGTTATGCGGTAATTTCCTTTTTATTAGTGGTTCATCCTTGAGAGTGACACGAGTGACCATACTGGAACTGGCTGGAACTTGAACGTGACGAGCATTAGAAAAGGGTATATACCTACCACTGACGTACATCTGTTCATCTGCATAGGAGATGTGAGCTCCGAGTGTCCTCAGCGTGGTGGATCCTAAGATACCAGCAGATGGAATCGGGAACTCGACAGATACTGCGTGGAAAGGAACCTTTTGCCCGAAGAGGTCAATGTTCACCATGCCCAGGGTATCTACACTTTCTTGGGTAATTCCCACTAATTTTACAGACCTAGAGCTGTCGATGCCAGTTCTGTCCCTAAGGTGACTGACTTTAATTATGTTTGGTACAGCTCCAGTGTCGACCATGATGTCTGCATCCGTTCTAAAACTTGGAGAAGATAGTTTGATAATTGGTACCTTATCCAATGAGATGTCGTAGGCACCATTTATTCCATTTCCGATGTGGATGACGGGGGTTGTTGCAGTGCATTTACTGGACGCACCGGTTGACGAGGGGCCCTCTGTACTGCGTCCGTTGTTACAGGGGTCCCGCTCGCGTTTCCCGGATTCTGCTGCGCTTTTACATAAGCTAATTTCCTGCATTCGGAGACTAGATGTCCCCTTGTTTTACAGTAATTGCAGAAACTAGGAGGTGAATGCTGTGTGTACCTTGGAATTTCATTGAAATTTTGTCGAATATTTGATTGAGGTATTTGCTGCGGTTCAAAATTGGATCGGTTATTCGTTTGAGGTAACTGACGCGGTTCAAAATTTTGTCGGAAATTTATTTGAGATGATTGACGCGGTTCGAAATTTCTATGCTCGATTCTATTGTAGTTATTATGTTTTAACTGACTCCCGAATAATTTTCTATCTCTGTCCATTTGTTTATATATACTAGTGGCTAATTCAAATAATTGTTCCAGAGTTTTCGGATTATGAATGAGAATCTGCATCCGAAAATCAGGTGGAAGACCGTTCAAAAAACATTCCCGAGTGAACATTTCGGTATCGGCTATCATTTCCGGTGATGTTGTACCATATTTATCTTTATGCGAGTCTAGAATAGCGAATTGTAAATCTTTAACGCGATTAATGTACTCCAATATATGTTCGTTTGGTTTTATTATTATGTTGCCAAGTTGTCCGCGGTAATGGTTAGCTGATTCTAACGGTGCGAATGTTTGTTTCAGTTTTCGAATCAGTTCATCGATGGTGTTCAAATTATAATCCTCGACGGCTAAATAGGCATGACCTTTAAGTTTACTTTGGAGGAATTTTGTTAAATACGGTTCGTGATGCGGATGTAACATATCCCGAGCATGACGACAAGCTTTCGCATATTTTTGTATGGAGATATTATGACCATCGAAATGCGGAACCATTTCAATCGCATCTTTTAATGTAAATTGAGGTGTTACCGATGCAACAGATGGATAATTTTGCCACATAGGAGTCGAATTTGGTTCACTTTGCGGATTCGTCGTAGAAATATTTCGCGTTAAATGTTCAATCATTGATCTTAATTCATCTACCTGTTTCCGTAAATTTTGTTCATTAGCCGTACTTGTAAATTTAGGTTTAAATAATTTGGGAGTTTCTACAATTGGAAATTCGTCGTCAGCGTCAGAAAATTCTTTATCGTTGTTTAATGAACGTGATTGAGCCATTTTATTCGGTTTATAAATCTCAATAATTAATTTGATATGTAATTGGGATTATAATCTCTAAATAGAAGCTATGTAAGAAGTGTATAAGAAAAAATTTGTACTTTCTAATTGAATCTGTTTACGTTTAATTAAAGTTTCGTTAACGGTCACGGTAACGACGCGATGATCTATAAGTACTTATGTCCGTATGTATGTGTTTTTGTATGTATTTATGATTCTGTAACGAGTAAGCTGTATGTCCTCTAACGTGCGTTTTTGTGTTCGTTTGAACAAGATACAAGTTCAAAATCTTGTTGTCGTTAGAAATTCGAATTTTACCTGTAGAATACTTAATATAATTTCCTGAAATATATATTTTCAAATATTCCTAAAAAAAAAATTTAATTTTTCTAATTTTTCGAAGAAAAGATTTCCGAATTTTTAATTTCCTTAAGAAGAAAGATTTTCGTATTCCAAATTTTCTAGAAAAATTTTTCGTATCCCACCGCTCTGTCACCAATTGTTACGTCCTGATCCGCCGGTATCTCCAAGTATTACACCTTAGATTTACCGACACGGAAGTTGATACGCTTTTTAAATTGGTGCGAGGGAGATTATATAAATTGGCAGCGCTGTCACCAGTTAAAACTATAAAATTATAGTTTTAACAAGATAAACTTCGGTTCGGACGTAATAAGGGAAACCGAAATCTATCGTTATATTCTACAGGCAATTCCTAATGACAAGATTGGATTTTAAATGATGCAAACGTTAGAGAAATTGTATAACTAATGTTTATAAAAATTGTTATAGAAGTATGTAATTCGAGAAAAGAATTATAGAAAATGTTATCGGGCGTGTGGCAGACTATTGACTCTAAGTATTAGAACTATAGGTCACGGCTGAGCGGCGATAGATCATGCGTGAGAATATATGAGTACGCGAAGCAAAAACTAGATTAATCGTATTTAACTAGGAAATAGAATTTATGATTCGAATAATGGAAATGGATAGAATAAATGTGTTACTCAATTATTCAATGCTACATATAGTATTAATCAACTAATTTAATGATTAATTAGGATAGGTAATAATTTGACTATCAATTGTAATAATTGAAACAAATATATTCAATTAAATGGAATAAAACTAGATTTTATTACATTACCTAAGCCTTATAACTAAGTACTTACATACCTTAATACTAAATGAGATGAACGATGAAGAGTACACTTAGAATGAGGACGGCGAAATGAAATAATGAACGAATGAAATACTAAACTAAATATAAAATAGAATTAAACTATAAAAATAAAGAATAGAAGTCGATAAGACTCTATTATTAGAAAAGAACGTTAATTTGTCCTAAGACCGGAATTAACGGTAACGCGGAAAAGGTCCTTTCGATGTTAATTCATCGAAGGCTGAAATACGACTCTCTAAAGTGATGTTGACGCCTCGAAGGCTAGTGTACGACTCTACGATGGCCACATTCGAAATGCGCTCTTCCGCGAGAGAGAAGATGGCGTCATGATAGCGGCGCATGGAGCTGCATCCGTCTGCTCCACGTGCCTATGACAGCTGAGTGCAGCATTGGTGCAACGCAAGTACATAACCTATTATGTTAACGTTGTACAATAATATTGCATTATATAAATTAGGATTAATACATTATTATTATTATTGATACGCATAAGTCGACGCATTACTAAATTAGGTTATTTGCAGGTTGTCGCAGTAATAGAAGTTATATAACCAAGGTGCACTCTGGATATATGACGCTTATTGCAGTGAATGTGGTGAGTATATCTTGATAGATTAATTGTAAATAATAATATAATAATAATTATGTAACTAACGCTAATCTTGTGTTTGTAGGTTAAGTGAATGGAAGGCTGCGCCAGGCCAAGCGAGGTTTGTATCTAATTATGTGTACTGTTTCTGTTTGTCCTTTATATTATATTAATGTTATGTTGTAATTAATAATGTTTATATGTTCTAGGTAAGCTATTTGAGTACAACCCTTCCTGGCTAGGCGGTCCTTGCATTCGGTGAGTAGTTTATGTGTACAATCTATAATGTAGCGTAGCGGTGAACTTACTTGTCTTACTACGTCTTACTACATGTATCTATGTAATGTTAATTATGTTTTTCTTTATTTATAGGGTGGTGAAAAGTTGGAGAGATATGTGTGAATGAAAATATGTGCTATGGAATAAATGACTGTAAGTAAATGTGTAAAAAGAAAATGAAATAAACTGAATAATTGAGATTTCCAAGTATTGGTTTACGTCAGGACGTTACAACGATTGGTTGCGACGGTGGGAAAGAGGGAGTGGTAGGCGTTTCCGGAGGTGAAATCGTGATGGAGTTGTCGGGAGAAGATGGCGGTTCTGGCGATGGTGGGGGATCCTGTTGTAATGGCGGCTCGGTTGGAAGTGATGGCGGCGAAGTAGGAGGAGCCTGCTGATTAGAGGGGTGGTCAAATATCGGATCAGAGTCGGTGGTGACAGCAAGAACTTTAGCGGCGGTATTGATTGGTTCTCTAATCCCATCGGAATTCTTTCCCAATCCTTGTCCTCTGATGAATCCGTATTTGTCCATAATACGCGTTATTTTGCAGGATACGTCTCAAGGAGCAATTGGTGTGGTCGGATGTGGAATGGCTGTGGGTAGAACTGTTAACGGGGGATTGCGAGACAGGGCGTCGGCGTTGTCATTAATTCGTCCAGGTTTATAGTGGATAGTAAACTCGTATTCGCTGAGTTTCAAATGCCAGTTCCAAAGTCGCGAGGATTTGTCTTTGATGGATTTTAACCAAACGAGGGGTTTATGATCAGTAACTATTGTAAAGGATTTTCCGTAGACGTATGACCTGAATTGATGGATGCAATAGACCATGGCGAGACATTCTTTTTCTATCGTGCTGTACTTTTGTTCTGCCGGATTTAATAAGCGGGATGCATAGGCGACGGGTAAATCTTTCCCAATCGTACCTTGGCTTAATACACCCCCTATAGCGTATCCTGAGGCGTCGGTGGTAATTATAAAAGGTTGATCGAAATTAGGGTGTTGCAAGACTGGTTCGCGGCAGAGGCAATCGCGGAGGGTGGTGAACGCTTTCGTTTGTAAGTCTGTCCAGTCGAATTTCTTGTCCTTTTTTAATAAGTCAGTGAGTGGTTTGGCAACTTTCGAAAATCCGGGGATAAAACGGCGATAATAACCGGCGAGACCGAGGAATTGTTTTATGTTTTTTGGGTTTTTTGGCGTTGGAAAGTCCTTCACGGCGGCTAGTTTACGCGGATCGGGGCGAACTCCGTCCGAGCCAATTATATGTCCGAGGTATGTAACTTTTCGTTGTAAAAATTCGCATTTGTCCGGTTGCAACCGGAGGTTGGCCTTAGAGATGCGATCCATAAGTTGTCGGAATTTCTGTTCGTGTTCTTCGAGGCTTTTTGCGTATATGACTATATCGTCCAGGTAAACGAATAATGTGTTTCCTTGCATACCGGCAAGAACGCGGTCCATAAGGCGTTGAAACGTAGCTGGAGCATTTTTAAGACCGAAGGGCATTCGTTTGAATTGAAAATGACCGTACGGCGTACAAAATCCTGTTTTGTGCGCATCGTCTGTATCCATTGCAATTTGGTGGAAGCCTGACGCTAAGTCGAGTGTTGTAAAATACTTCGCGTCGCCTAGTTGATCTAATATATCTAAGATGTTAGGTAGAGGGTATGCATCGCCCACGGTTTTCTCGTTTAATTTTCGGTAATCTATTACGAGTCGCCAGCGTTTATTGCCATGAGAGTCTGGTTTTTTGGGTACAATCCAAATTGGGCTATTATATGGAGAAACTGAGGCTTCAATAATATTATTTTCGAGAAGTTCTTTGACCTGACGCGTAATTTCATCTTTATGTACCGGTGGGAATCTATATTGTTTAATATTTACGGGTTCGTTATCCGTGGTTGTAATTCGGTGAGTGATGACGTTTGTAAATCCGAGAGGGTCTCCTGGGATATGAAAGCTATCGGCATGCTCGCGTACGAGTCGCTCAACGTGTGTTCGTTCTTCGTCATCGAGATTGTCGAGGCGTAATAAAGAAATGAGTTCGGTGAATCTATCAGGAGAGGAGATATTGAAAATTTTCGAAGTGGGAGGATTCAGAGAATTCAGAGAGTTAGGGGACGCAGAGGACGTAGAAGATTGAGAAGATTCACGGGATTCAGCGAATGTATTAAAATTAGAAAATTCAGAGGACGTAGGAGATTCGCTGGACTCCGTAAATTGAGATTCAGAGAACGTAGAAGATTTAGGAAACTCAGAGAATTCAGAGGTTACTTCTTCGAAATTTTCGAGGCGTAATGTAGGAATATTTGCAGTGATGGATTTAGAAGTTGTATTAAAAATGTCAATATTAACACGACCTTCATGGACGTTTACTATTGAATCCATGAAGAAAACTCCGGGTGTCGGTTCCTGTCCGCTAAGGAGGCCCTCCGACAGCTCGGGGTTTAATATAGGAATAGAGACGGAGACATAGGAGCAAGGAGAAATCTCGACAGATTCTCTCTCGTCGAAGGGGACATATATATTACCCCAGTACACGTGGCGTTTCTCGTAGTTCATATTAGCTTGCGTTGCTTCAAAGAATTCATCTCCCAAGATTCCTTCGTGGCGTACAGGGAGATTATCCGGTATAATGTGAAAGTGGATGGTTTTGCCGAATAGGATTAGGTCGATTGTCCCGTGGGTAATAATCATTTCGTTTGTAATACCTTGAATGATTC
The DNA here is from genome assembly GCA_963989215.1 of Hedychridium roseum. NCBI lineage: Eukaryota > Metazoa > Arthropoda > Insecta > Hymenoptera > Chrysididae > Hedychridium > Hedychridium roseum. The sequence continues at coordinate 4,903,684 of OZ022307.1, read as the reverse complement.
TTTTATCGTTTGTATTAATTTCGACGGAGGTAGGCACGGCGCGTTTTTTAATTAAATTGATTTGAGATCCGGTATCTAGCAGAAGTTTAAGCAGGGTTCTTTGTTCGGTTTCACAATTGATAAATTTCTGAGAGTTACGGTTTAGTTTGATATGGTGGACGCGGAGGGGCCCGGGTCTTCCGTTTTCGTTGCTGCGATAAAATTTACGGCATTTGGAGGGGCCTGTGGTTTCGTTTGATTCTTAAAAGCGAGTTTACGGCAGGTCTGTATTGTGTGACCTGGATTTTTACAGTATCGACAGACGTCGGAATTTGATACGGGTGGTGATGTAGTTGGACCGTTAGCGCGTGAAATTGGAGCTGTTTGTGTCGAAGAGGCGGGTGGTGACATATTTGATTGCATGCGTGGCGATATGTTTTGAGAAGCGGAGTTAGTGGTATGTGGAGTGACGTTGGTCCTTATGTCGTTTCGGGGTCGTCGGACGGGATCGTTATATGACTTCGTTAATGATCGGAATGCTTGCCTCTCGCGAGAAATTCTTGCGGCGTGCGCGATTGCATCTGTAAGTGTATGGCTTCGGAAACTGCGGAGCTCGACCCTTATGTGGTCGTGAGTGCCACGAATAAAACTTTCGAGGACATCTTCCTCGATCTCGCTCTTGATGTATTCGGGCAACCCGTAATATTTTTGTTCTGCGGCGTCTAACAATGCGGCCTTAAGCGTTTTCGTTCGTGCGGCATATTCTAATATGTTTTCACCGGGGTGTTGAAATAAATTCGCGAGTTCTCCGCGGTAATCGTTTAAACTTTTATTGGAGGAAAAGGTGCGTTTTAAAACGTCTATAAATTCAGAGAGATGTCTAAAGTCTACGTCGTCGACAACGCTCCGCGCGGTGCCTCTGACCTTTTGTTTAAATAATTTAATTAATGTTTTATCTGGTTGTCCGCTTAGAGATTCTGCTGCTTCTTGGCATGCACGCGTGAATCGGTGAATCGGGATGTTGGTCCCATCGAATGAAGGAATTTGATCGAGTATGTCCCGTGGATTAAATATTGGTTCGTTTCTTAGACTATGCGTACGGGCCGTAAAATTACTCGGGGCGAATGGAGAACGAGGCGATAATACGTGTTCCGCTGATTCCTCGGGACTTGGTTCTGGCATATTTCTCTGAGGCGCTCCTACCCTTTCGGACAGAGCATGTATTTGATTTTGTAAACTGCGGACTAATGACTCTAATTCTGATTTTTCGCGACGAATGGTTTCAATTTGCTCGAGGGCGTTCCGCGTTTTTTGTTCTTCTGAACGAATAGCTTCTTGTTTCCCGCGCTCTATTCGTGCTAACTGCTCCGCAGCCTCTCGTTTTTCGATTTCTTTTTGTTTTTGTAATTCGCGACGCTCTGTTTCTAATCTATTTTCGCGAGCCGTTACTTGTTCTAATAGTATATTGATTTCTTCTTCGTTCCTCGCGGTTTGGCTCCTTGTGGACATGCTTGAATTTGGCATTTTTACAGTTCTAAATAATTCGATATCCCACTTCTGACACCAATTGTTACGTCTCGACTTTGTCAATCGAGTTTTTTAAAAGCTATTTTCCCTGTTTTTAGGCACTCTGCATTCACCGAGTATACCCGGGGACCAGGAATCTTATTTAGAACTGTAAAAAATAGTAGAAGGAGATGTCACTTACCTTTAACGTTGTCAGGACGGTTGGATGAGCGGCTAAAAGGGGCGTTAATTTGGCGGAGTCTCTGGACGAGCTGGTGAAGCGCTGCCGAACAATTCAATGCAGACCTTTTGCTGGTGGGTGAGAGCTTGTCCGGTGTAGACTTCGTAGCGAGGATCTTCTATAGGGACGTCTTGGCGGACGGCACGAAGTTCTTCCGTAGTAGGCAGTTCGTTCGGAAGTAGGCGGTATGGGCGACGAGGAAAGTCGTCGGATGAACGCGGAGGGTACGCTGCGGAAACTCCGTGGATTTTCTGATGAACTTCCCGGCGTATACGGAACTTTCTTCCGGCGCGACGGGTTTTAGGCATGAATATTGGGTAGGAGATTAAGGAAGAATTATCAGTGCGGGACGTCCGCAGTACTCGATAATTCGGAGAGGATAAGTTAAGAATCACTAGTGCGGGGCAGCCGCAGAACTCAGTGATTCAGGTAAGAGATGAAGGACCAATATATTCAGCTAGGCCGAAGTATACTGGGTGAAGCGATTCAGTGCGGGGCAGCCGCAGAACTCGAATCGTATAAGGTAGAGGAACGTAGAGGGTCGAGTTAAAGACACTGGCTCTAAGTTCAAAGTAAGAAATATATTATAAGACTCAGTGAATACAGTGAATACAGTGACGGCGTACCGATGTGATACAGAGTAAGAGCAAAAAGATACTACTCAAGGGACGCGCAGGTCCGACTTATATAGGGGTTTTAGACAAAGGTTTTAGGTGGGGAGCATAGGTTCCTTCTTGGAACTATTGCATGCGTAATGTTTACAAAAAACGTAGTCCTAATCAGGTCAGCTTATCTTTATGACATCTTTAAGAGCTGACGGGTGACTCACGGCCCCCACTCTAGTTCGAGATGGTTTGACCTTCGCACTGGTGACGCTGGATAGAGGTGATTCTCAATAGATGGCGGTACTTATACTATTGTCGGTAAGTTGGTAACTTATCGACTGTAGGTAACTTATCATTGGTAGCTTATCTTTGGTAACTGTAGGTAACTGTAGGTAATTTATCGACTGTTGGTAATTTATCGATAGTTGGTAATTTATCGATAGTTGGTAGTTGGTAATTTATCGACTGTAGGTAGTTGGTAATTTATCGATAGTTGGTAGTTGGTAATTTATCGACTGTAGGTAGTTGGTAATTTATCGACAGTTGGTAATGACTGTTGGTAACTTATTATGTAACGATTGTCGGTAACGGTATATAACGGCGGTCGGTAACAGGTTATGTTGGTAATGTATCGACGTAGTGGAAAAAGTAGTAAAAGCAGCGGGTATATATATAAAATTAGGAGTATATATTATGACGGGAGAATATATAATGAATATATGAGAACGCAGTGAATATACATATGTGTTAGATAGAGTCCGTTTTAGCTGTAATATGTAAGATACGCGAATATTATAGAGAGAGGCGGTAATGATAGTAATACTGGTATTGAGGAAAAAAGACGGGCGTGCAACGGACGTCACACCTCCCTCCTTAAATGAGAAAAATAAATGCTGGAGGCTTTTATTTTTCGGTATTAGTGCGTCTCTCCATTAATATTTTACTTAGCTGTATATAGGGGTTCGTATCGGACGCGGGGATAGGGCGCGTTGTTGGTGCTGGATCCTCGGTGTCGCGTGCTGGAGCTGATGCTGATGGTTGAGGATCACCTTCCTCCTCGTCTTTTGGTGGTGAGTCGGTTCGTCCGGCCAGGTGAAGCAAAAGGTGAGTGACTGCACTCCATATAGCACCAAGCAGATGAAGTCCACAACCATATACGGAATGTAGGGCGTACCCTCTGATGATGGTGTCGGCCAATATTTTTATACCTCTGAAGATTATAAAGATTCCTATTACTCCGGCGGAAATGGAACCGAAGCTTAGGAATCCTGCCCATAGGCGGTGTGCGGTGTTGTCTGCTATTTTCTCGAATGTTCTCTCATCAAACATATTGTATGCCGAGAGTCCGTTCCCGAGAGTCTGTTTGCCTGTGAGTGTGCGGACGATGTTGTTTGTAATGGAAGCTTTTTCTGCTGGGAATAGCAGATGTTCACGTAGGTTGTCAATGTCCTGTTGTGAGTAAATCCCACTGGTGGCGAGGGCTCCAGGTGAAAGATATTTCCAGTTCAGGTTGGTCTTTGGTTGCAGGGTCTCTGGCGGCGTGACGTCGATAGGGCGTGGCATCAGACGAATCCATCCGTGTTCGGACAAGTATTGAGGTGGGAAGATGGCGGTGCACTCTCGTTCACTCCCGATACGTTGAAGGATGCGTGTTTTTGGCGTAAGGAAATACGACTCATTTTTGTGTGAGACCGGTATTTCGTTGTAGCATTGTTCGGTCTTTCGGAAGGGTACGTCTATCGGTGTGCATTTGATGATGTGTATTACTTCTCCTGATGGTACAGCGGTATATCCTGGTCCTTTCATGATTGTGTATGCGAATTCGGTGGGGTCTCGAACTGCATAAGCCAGAGCGTTCGTTAATACCTGTCGTTCTAACTCGCATTTCTGCTGCATCACGTCGTTGTAAAGGTTGGTGAGCTGTGTGCGGATATGTTTTTCCACGAAGACAAATTTGGAATTCACGTAGGTGAAGATGTCTAAGTTTTCAACGATGATTGGTGATTTGGTAATGAAAGAGAGTCCGGGCTGTGTTTCCATGATAAATAATTTGGGGTGTTCCGTGCGGAAAATGATGTAACCACAGAGGCGTGTTTCAGTAGTTTTGGCAAGAGCGAATGTAGTGTCTTGAGTGATCAACGAAAATATCTCAGGAGCATTTGGTTCGTTTGTGTCTCGGATCTTTGTGGCTTTTCCCTCGTAGAGAACGTCGTACGCGGAGAAGTCACATCCTTTGTTTGTCGGTACTGTGGACCAAAAGGTGTATCCTCCTTCCAGATCGAGACAAGAGCCATCTCCGAGTTGGCAGACAGTGCCGGACTTCAGAGTGATCTTGCCCGTGGAGACTCGAACAGGTACAATGCCAGAGGTGAGTGTTATCTTTATCGTTGCCTGGACAAATACGTTTTGCCATGATCCGTAATTGTCACTGTACTGTGTGCCGTGGCAGGTGCCATCGTTTGAGACGCTTCCGGCGAGGATGGCTGGTCTTGCGGTGGTGTCGTTCACTTTGAGGCCGGTGATGGTAATGCCGTTGGACATCCCTAGGGTACCGGTGTTATGCATTATTTCACACTGGCGTCCCGTGGTTTCCTGCAGGTATTCCATGAATCCGTTGTGGACTGCACTATTGTGTGAGTGCATCCCACAGTACCAGATTTGTCGTGAAATTACTATTTTGCATTGTATGATGGGAATGTTTTGGTATTCAGCCGCTTGGAGTAGTTGTATATGTGTGTCGTGTAACGTCCTGACGTAAACCAATACTTGGAAATCTCAATTATTCAGTTTATTTCATTTTCTTTTTACACATTTACTTACAGTCATTTATTCCATAGCACATATTTTCATTCACACATATCTCTCCAACTTTTCACCACCCTATAAATAAAGAAAAACATAATTAACATTACATAGATACATGTAGTAAGACGTAGTAAGACAAGTAAGTTCACCGCTACGCTACATTATAGATTGTACACATAAACTACTCACCGAATGCAAGGACCGCCTAGCCAGGAAGGGTTGTACTCAAATAGCTTACCTAGAACATATAAACATTATTAATTTCAACATAACATTAATATAATATAAAGGACAAACAGAAACAGTACATATAATTAGATACAAACCTCGCTTGGCCTGGCGCAGCCTTCCATTCACTTAACCTATAAACACAAGATTAGTGTTAGTTACATAATTATTATTATATTATTATTTACAATTAATCTATCAAGATATACTCACCACATTCATTGCAATAACCGTCATATATCCAGAGTGCACCTTGGTTATATAACTTCTATTACTGCGACAACCTGCAAATAACCTAATTTAGTAATGCGTCGACTTATGCGTATCAATAATAATAATAATGTATTAATCCTAATTTATATAATGCAATATTATTGTACAACGTTAACATAATAGGTTATGTACTTGCGTTGCACCAATGCTGCACTCAGCTGTCATAGGCACGTGGAGCAGACGGATGCAGCTCCATGCGCCGCTATCATGACGCCATCTTCTCTCTCGCGGAAGAGCGCATTTCGAATGTGGTCATTGTAGAGTCGTACACTAGCCTTCGAGGCGTCAACATCATTTTAGAGAGTGTGACAGCCCGCACAACAGGTGCCATAGGCACGAGGCCGTGGGCTGTCGTCCCAATTACGCGGACCTCTACCTACCCGCATCGGAAGTGCAGCCAGCCCAGCGGCACGACGCTCCAGAGGCGCAGCCCCACACATTCGGCATGGAGGAAGCACTCTACACGGAGATCGGGCCTGCTGCACTCAGGGATCAAGGCAGCAGCTACGAGTCCCCGCCATATCCGCGGCCCTACGTCATCCCTTATGACGTACCACCTGCGGCCAGATTCTTCTGGCCGCCACCTCCGTCAGCAACCAGTACGCCGCCGTACTATTATGCGGATTTATCCATGGGGCAGGAGAGGGCTCCAGGACCGGAGTCGCTGCGGCCTCAGTGGAGCCACCACGTGGAAGAGCCAGAAGAGCATCACCAGGAGCGCCCCTGCCTGTGGAGCTGCTGGAGGAGTGCCACGGACAATTTATAATTAGCTAAACATATTAGCTTTTACCATTGGGATGCAGGGACGCCCGCGATATATATAATTCCACCGATAAATGAACAGGTGTCAAATTACATTGAAAATCCGAAGCTACAGCATATATCGAGTCGCGACAAAATCGAGAATGGTCACTTATTTGCATACCTTACAAATTTCAAAAAGGAAAATATACTGCAAAGAGAAAAACGGTGGTCCCTGTATTCACGTATAATAATATTAAGACATCTTTAAACATGTACTAGGTAATAAGATCGTTTAACCCATTACTTTTCGCACACATAGATTTACTACGCAATAATAATAACGCTTATATTCTATAAAAAAAACTGATAATGCTACTAATAAAAATTAGTAATGCTTTCATATGCTTCACTTACCTCATTCACCTATCTTCACTCGAACAAAACCTTAGCAGCTCCCTGAAATATCATAACAGCCTTTACCTCCGGCAAACCCACGACAAATGACATGCTTAAGAACGCCACACTACCCCCTCTTGATAGGAAAGCCTATTCCAATTCCCTATGAGGTAACCTCTAAAATCCAACCCAGCTTACTCAACCAACTCCACCATTTCATTGGTTGACCTCTTTTCCCACCCATAGCTTCTGCTTTATCATTGGACGGCCCCTGTTCCTTCACAATTATCGTGACGACTTCCAAGAATCCCGTGTTATTTCATAGCGTTGGTCGTTGATTGCATCATCTCTGCACACGGCACTAAAACCGTTTCACGAGAATTCGGTCCCACATGTCCTTATTTGGTAAACTTGCCAGAGAACTAACTGGTCTTACTCATCGACACACCAATAGCACACATTTACACTAACTTTAATATATAAGAAGACCGGAGGCATAGGCAAGACAGTCAAAAATCTCATCTGCAGTGCGGCTTAGTGCGTTTTCACAGTTCGGTTAAGAGTTATCGTGCTACTCGAAAATACTAATTCAACTTCTAACCGCCAGAACACTGTCACGAGGTAAAGAAATCAACCACGAATCCAATATAATTATTTTACTTATCTGAATACTTGTAATATCTGAACTCATCGTGTATATTGTGTCAAATAAATATAAGTTAAGAAAAGGTGTGACAAATCACTAAGAGCCACAACTATAGATCTCTAGGTACTTTAGTACCGAACCCGCAGCGAGCCGATCCCAAATACGTGTCGCGCCCTAGTTATTCCATAGCTGGGTCGTAACATAATAATTATTTTTGGTGGCAGCGGTGGGATCTAGCTCGCTAACACAGTATAAGATTCTGTGAGGGAGAGATAAAAATGGCTTTAACACCAAGAGACGTCGACGATCTCGTACCAATTACTACGTCATCACATATACAAACTAGACATGCATATACCGCTTCTACCGCCGCTTCATCTACTCCGGCAACAAGCTCTAGACAAACTCCAACTCCGACCCCTGGTCCGTCACGGTCGCCATTAACTCAAGAAGGAATGGACGCCATAATTATTCCACAAATTACACTGAAGGACGCTCTAGAAGCAGTACCTTACTTCGATGGAAGAAGCAGCAGCTTCAGATCCTTTGCTGAGGGATGTAGAAGTGCAAGGGAAATGATACCACCACGAAGTGAAGCAAATTTAGTGAAGCTCATCAGAAACAGGCTACGAGGCACTGCCAAGGACACCATTCAGGGTTCACAGTTCGAAACAGTGGAGGAACTGCTTTTGTTCTTGGAGAATTTATTCGACCCACCCCAGTCACTCTCCAGCTTGCAAGGAAGACTAGGGAGAATTATGCAAAGTAACACGGAGAACGTAATTACGTACGGTACCAGAATCCGTTATCTCTTCAATCTTATAATCGAAACTCACATAAAGCTTACACATCAAGAAAATACGACATTTCGAAAAGATACAGAAATTGAAGCTATTAGATGTTTCGCTCGTGGCCTAAAGGCTGGTATACGAATCAACCCCAGTAAATACAACAATTTGAATTCGGCAATACGAGCTGCCATCGAGGCAGAGTCAGAGAAGGAAATTAAAGACAATCTGCGCAATAGATCCAACCCACTAGAAAGGAGCATTACGCAATGGTCCCGTTTCCAAAAGAACGAACCTCCAACGTCTCAAAATTCTCAGCCACGAATTAATTTCGTCGAGAAAAAAACGATATGCTCACACTGCCAGAAACCGGGACATTCAATAGACAACTGCTGGAGTAAACACGGATATCCCGCTAATAAGCAGTCCAGCGAACCTAAAACCTGCCGCTACTGTAAAAACCTGGGCCATACCATACAGGAATGTAGAAAAAAGAAATATAACGATGAGCTCAGACGCCACCAGGGAAACGACAACCCCCTCCTAACGCCCGGCGCTCGTCAGGAGGAATACACATCACGAGTACGCGTCGCCAAATTTCAAGATCTACAAGAATTCAGTGCATAAAATATAAAATACATGACGCACCGACGATCATAATAAACGAACACGAAACTTATCCAATCGCTTTAATGCTTGACACAGGAGCCGAAATTAACCTAATAAAACAAAGGATTCTCGACGACGGTATGACGTACAACGATAGTAACGTATTTATAATCGGTGGAATAACCGATGGCCGCATTTCCACTCTAGGCAGTGTTGTTCTGGACATCCTGGGGGAACCAACACCGTTTCAAGTAGTTGCGAATAATTTTCCCATTCCACAGGACGGTATCCTAGGTTCGCCATATTTCACGTCTACATCCGCGCGAATTGATTACAAAAATCAGCAACTATGTGTAGAAGAGAATAGAATTCCTTTTCTGAAAGAAAATACAATTTTCCTACCGCCAAGATGCAGGACCAACATATGCATTAAGTTGACTCCTGAATCACCTCCAGAAGGGTATATGCCCAAACTTACTACACCACCTCAAATTTTTGTTGGAGGCGCCATACTAACCAATCATGATGGGAAAGCATACCTTGAAGCTATCAACGCGACGGAAAACGGCATCATTTTCAATTTCCCACTAGTAAATTTACAACAACTCGAAGACAAACGTCCAGAATCAGTTAAGGAACACCATGCTATTTCCACTGTATCCACTGAAGCTAGAGAAGCAATTGAGTATCTGACCAAAACGAAAACTGAGGATTTTACTATTTCCACTGGGTCGAAAAACGATATTAAGAGGGATTTTACTACTTCTGCTATTTCCACTAAGCCGAGAAACGAGAATAAGAGGAATTTTCCTATTTCTACTATTTCCACTGATTCAAAAAACGAGAATAAGAATAATTTTACTACTTCTACTATTTCCACTGATTCAAAAAACGAGAATAAGAAGAAATTTACTACTTCTACTATTTCCATTGAACCAAAAGACGAGACTAAGGAGATTTTTACTATTCCCACGGTGTCTGCCGAATCAAAAAAGAAGATAACCGACTATACAAAGTCAGTAAACAAAAATTCCACTACTTTCACTGAGTCAGGAGATGAGATTACTAACAGCGTCAAATCAAAGGACGAGGATTCTGTTGTACCTAATCGAGTTATCATACGTTCTAAGAGTTTTGCAATCTCGAGGAAAATATCGTTTAATGCAAACGAAAGGACAAAGGAGGTATTAAAACTTTTGAAACTAGACCATTTAAATGAAGAAGAAAAAGCCAATGCAGTTAATCTGATCACCAGTAACGCCGACTGCTTCCATTTACCGGGAGAGTCGCTCCGAGCGACCAGCAAAACACAGCATCGTATCATAACAGTGGACGATACTCCTATTCACACGAAACAGTATCGTTTTCCACCCATACATAAGGAAGAAATTGAGAAGCAGGTGTCTGAAATGTTAAAATCGGGTATTGTACAACCTTCCGCTTCACCGTATAATTCTCCCTTATGGGTAGTCCCTAAAAAACCAGACTCCCAGGGAAATAAGCGATGGCGTCTTGTAATAGACTTTCGAGCGCTAAATGAGAAAACTGTTGGGGACGCATATCCGCTTCCCAATATCACCGATATTTTAGATCAATTAGGAGGAGCGAAATACTTCTCAATTTTTGATCTCGCTTCGGGTTTTCACCAGATACCCATGGACGAAAAGGACAGACATAAAACAGCTTTTTCGACACCCCACGGACATTTTGAATATAATCGAATGCCCTTCGGACTAAAAAACGCACCTGCCACTTTCCAACGGTTAATGGACCAAACATTAACTGGGCTCCAGGGAAACGAAATGTTCGTTTATCTAGACGACATTGTGATTTATGCCAGATCCTTAGAAGAACATAAAATAAAGTTTACGAAGCTCATAAATAGATTGCGCGATGCCAATTTACAGCTTCAACCCGACAAATGCGAATTCTTGCGACGCGAAGTGACGTACCTAGGACACATTATTACGGAAAATGGAGTATTACCAGACCCTGGGAAAACGGAGGCCGTGAGGAATTTTCCAACGCCGAAGAACGCTAAGAATATTAAACAATTTCTCGGTTTAACCGGCTATTACAGAAGATTCGTAAAGGATTTTTCAAAGACAGCACAACCACTTACAAACCTTTTAAAGGATAAGGTACCATTTGTGTGGCAACAAAGACAACAAGTAGCATTTGAAACCCTGCAAGAAGCATTGTGCAAACAACCAATTCTTCAATACCCCGACTTTAACGAGACATTTAATGTCACTACCGATGCTTCTGGATACGCATTAGGTGCCGTGCTCAGCCAGGGAGAAATAGGAAAAGATTTACCGATAGCTTACGCATCAAGACTTCTAAATGGCGCTGAATTAAACTATTCCGTCATCGAAAAGGAACTGCTAGCCATTGTCTACGCTGTAAACCATTTCCGCCCATATCTTTACGGGAGAAAGTTTACCTTGGTCACAGACCATAAACCTCTCATTTGGTTACATCGCGTTAAAGACCCAACATCGCGACTTTTACGATGGCGATTTAAATTAGCAGAATATGAATACGACATCGTGTACAAAAAAGGAAAAGCCAATAGCAATGCTGATGCGCTATCACGAAATCCACCAGAATGTAAGGCGCTTCCGATAGACCTCTTTCCCTGGTCCTCGTCCGAAGACGAATATGAGACAGAAGAGTGTCCTTCAAGATTCAGGATACGTGCTGACGTTCATCGACAAGATTTATCGGACAACGAAGATCATAATGAAGGAAGGGAAGGAAATAATAGCACTAACGAACAAAGAACGCAAAACCTTTTCAAAGAAGGAAGTGTAGAATCTTCACCTGATACCGACACAAATTCTGGTATATTCGACAGGGTAAATAGATCTGCATCTCCACTGATGTTAGAGGAAAGTTTTGAAGAAATACCTAGTCACTCACCTACGGTGCAAAGAATCAAAGAAACGAAAAACAATATAATCATGCAGAAAGGGGCCATAGCATGCTTCGTTAATTCCAACGGAACACCTGCTGACGAAGGTAGTCGATGGTTAAATAGGTTTAGCTCAATACAATTCGGAGCTGATGAGCAAGCACAGCCCGGAGACGTCACGGTTAAACGAAAGGACAAGACGACATATTACCTGTTAACTGTCCAAAATCGTGAATCCGTAACTGAGTCTATTCAGAACCTGAAAGAGTTGCTAATCAAGCACGAATATCAGGTTATTTCAATATCAAAAACACCAGAAGGAATATTAACAACACCATGGGACCACGTTTTGCGCGACATAAATACTTACTTACTAACACAAAGTATTAATGTGATTTTATGCACGAACGAAATTAATATACCAACTAAAGAAGAAATTCCAAATATCCTACGTGAGAACCATTCCACAGCCATAGGAGGACATAAGGGAATCGCAAAAACATACGCTCGAATTAGACAACATTTTTATTGGGAAGGAATGAAACGAGAAATTGCAGACTTCGTTAAACAATGTATAAGTTGCCAGAAAAAGAAACTGACACGAATCAAAACACGGCAACCAATGATAATAACGGATACCCCTCCGGAACCGTTTTTTAAGGTCTCACTTGATATTGTCGGGCCGTTGCCTACAACCAAAAAAAACCATAGGTATTTACTAACAATGCAGGATAACTTAACAAAATATTCTGTCGCTGTCCCATTAAAAGAAGCAACATCCATTCAAATAGCTGATGCGTTTATAAAGAACTTTATCTGTCAATTCGGCATTCCACGGAACATTTTGACAGACCAAGGATCAGCGTTTATTGGGACGTTTACGCGTGCTCTAATGAAAGCCCTGGGGATAACACAACTACAAACAACTGCCTTCCATCCTCAATCAAATGGATCCCTGGAAAGAAGTCACCACGTTCTGATCGAATACTTGAAACATTTCGTAACCACGCATAAAGAATGGGACGATCTCATTGAACTATATATGTTCTCTTACAATACAAGCACGCATGAAGCTACCAAATTTACTCCCTATGAACTCGTGTACGGACGAATTGCAAACTCACCTACGGACAAAATCAGCAGAAAAGCAAATACGTATCCAGACTACCTAGACACTTTAATAGATACTCTACACCACGTGCGAGAAATGGCAATTAAAAATCTAAACGCCGCAAAAGAAAAATCCAAAACATATTACGATAGGAAACAAAATGTACAGACGTTTAAAACTCACGATTGGGTTTTCTTGGAAAAGGGCAATAAATGCGGGAAACTCGACGATCATTATGAAGGTCCCTATGAAATAATACAAATTTACACCAACGGAAATGTAAAATTAAAAATCAAACGGCGAGAAAAAATCGTACACTCCAACAGATTGAAACACGCTCATATAGCACCTGAAAATTAAAACAAAACGAAAAAATTTCTCCTCTACATATTATGTAAATACATCTATAGCAGCATTGCAAAATCACCCCTAATTCATCAACACCTTGCAGATGGAGCTTATCGGGATCAACATCCTAACACTCTTCATGGGCACACACGCCTTGATAGCATACGATTGCGGATCTCCAAACATGATTATAACCACCATATCACTGAAATCCATCGGAAATTGTAAAATACCTACGAACGAACCTACAGTTGCCTCCACGTATATCCAACTCTTACAATTAAAGGAATACTCACATGCACATGTTATACAATGCAAGGTTGAAATAGACAGAACCATTTACTATTGTGGCATGCACTCACACACATCAGTTGTGTCCAACGGACGAATGAATTACGTAATAGAGATAAGTTCCGATGTTTGCATAAAAATGCACCTAACCAACGCATTTGCAATAGGACCAAAAAATTTAATAACGGGATTAAGATCAAACCAAACTACAACCAGAGGCCTCACGCTGGGCGGAACTATCGCCAATGACGGCGCCTGTCAAGGAACCAGCTACGCCGATCCATACGGATCGTGGGACAACGTCGTAATTCAAGCTACAATTCGCATCACACTACAAGATTACTACGCAGCTACGAAACCAGACGCTAATAAAATTATATTAAAATCTGGATTTCAATATCCTCTATCGGACGGAACTTGCCTGGACCCTGAAGGTGGAAATACATTCTGGGCACCTGTACCAAATGACCATTGCAAATTTAAAAGCTACGACGTGTTATACGAAGGAAAGGCAAACAAGGTATACGACAATACGACTGCAAATATAGCCGAAGTATATATGATAAGCACACAGGACATAAGTTTTGCTTTGACCAAAAAGGGACAAGTTAATGTGTGTAACTATATATTATCGAAAACCGAATATCCAAAATTATTCATCTTGGAGACGCAACGCGGAGACACTTTTACAGAACGACGCCCTATTTCCACAAAAAATCTAGACATCTTCGCATATATAAATACAAAATTTATTTACCTTGAAAAACACATTCAAAGCCAATTAAAAGCGCTCTACCGGGACATAATTTTACAACAATGTAAGATAGAAAAACAAATGTTACAAAATGCACTATCACTCGCAAAGTTAATACCTGAAGAATTTGCCTATCACGTAATGAAGGGACCGGGATACATGGCTGTAGTTTCTGGTGAAGTTATCCACATAATTAAATGCGTTCCTACAATCGTTAAAAGACGCCAAACTCAAGAATGTTACCAACAGTTACCAGTCTATCGACAGAACATTAGTTTATTCATGGCTCCAAAAAGCAATATACTATCAACGAAAGGAATTCAGATTGACTGCAACCCATATATTCCCGTCATGTATCAACTCGAGGGTACTTGGTATAAAATCACTCCGACCGCAGTATCGACCTTACCACCAAATGAAATTCAACCGTCTACGGAGCAATCATGGAAATATGTAAGCCCTGAGCATCTAGCCACCTCCGGAATTTACTCTACTGACGAACTAAATCAATTAAGGGACCATATCATGTTCCCCATTGAAAAACCTGCCATTCTAACTACGATCGCGAGAGGGATGACAGGCTATCATACAGCAAAGCAAGGTGTATCATTCATTAACTTACTTGACGAAGAAACGCTGGACAAGCTTGCGTCTTCCACCTGGAATCGTATCTGGAAATGGTTCACAGGATTCGGAACTGTTAGTGCAGGTGTACTCGGAATCTGGATTTGTTTCAAGTTACTCAAATTTATAATAGACACAACACTCCACGGATACGCACTACATAGAATATATGGATGGAGCATTCATTTACTAAGTGCTATATGGGATTCCGCCACAAACGTCCTTCTACACCTGAGTCACAATAAACATGAAACCGCTAATGCAACGATCACTTGCGATTCAGGTACAAACACGGTTCACGAAATCGAAGAAGCAGCTCAGTCAACGAAACGCGAAACACGTGCCCCAGTTGACCTGTACCCGCGAGTATATTATACCACCGTTGAATAAGACACGACTACCAAGAGGGAGCAAAGATGACTGAGCAAACCACAGCGAATCCACTCTTCCTCCCCATGCACTTGCATTCGTAAAATCATCGGGACATAATAAACTTCAAGACCCTTCTCGAGACCCATGCACGTGCACTCGTAAAAATTATCAGGACATAAAATTCAAGACCCTTCTCGAGACCCATGCACGTGCACTCGTAAAAATCATCGGGACATAATAAAATTCAAGACCCTTCTTGAGAACCATACTCGTGCGCTCGTAAAAATCTTCGGAACGTATCAAATTTCAAGACCCTTCTCGAGACCCATGCACGTGCACTCGTAAAAATTATCAGGACATAAAATTCAAGACCCTTCTCGAGACCCATGCACGTGCACTCGTAAAAATCATCGGGACATAATAAAATTCAAGACCCTTCTTGGGAACCATACTCGTGCGCTCGTAAAAATCTTCGGAACGTATCAAATTTCAAGACCCTTCTCGAGACCCATGCACGTGCACTCGTAAAAATTATCAGGACATAAAATTCAAGACCCTTCTCGAGACCCATGCACGTGCACTCGTAAAAATTACCGGGTCCCATAAAATTCAAGACCCTTCTCGGGAACCATACTCGTGTGCTCGTAAAATCTTCGGGACGTAATAAATATGTCAGGACCTTTCTCAAGACCCATGCACGTGTTCTTCGCAACCTCGGGGCCTACCCGTAACCCGACCACAGCTCAGGTTTCACTATGGGACTAATACGTTACTTCACAACGCATTACCATTGGTTGCCTCCTCTACACCCACGCACCAATAAGAAAAGACCCGCCTACTCTTCTAGAACTTCTCGTCGAGACGAAATTCACTTTCCAACGATCACTTGCATCTCCGACTTCGGTGAAGTAACATACTATTAGCAACAGTCTCGTGAGCTTTAAGTACAACAATCCTAGAACCATGCAACATATAACCGCCGAATGGATCCGTGCCAATGCCGAGGCTATCGCCAGCATAATCAACGTGGCTAATAGACTGAATCGAAACACGGAGAGGAACGAGTACGTCACGATGTCACCGTTCAGGACACTGTCGCCAGATGCGACTTCTGAATTCCTCGAAGACGAAGATTACGACGAGCTAGTTAACAACCTCCTGGACAACATAGACCTAGGACACTTCGAAAGGGAAATAGCCCCCCAGATCAACACACCGCAGACCAACTCACCGGAGCAAACACCTGAACCAAGGGTGGAGCACTTCATCGAGGTGTGCAAGCGTCACGGGACAAGAATCTTTGAACGACGGATCTCTCCTCAACCTGTGCAGCATCCCGAATATATCATTATCAATGATGATGACGATCAAGTGGTCAATGTCTCTGACATCCCCGAGGAGGACCTCGGACAACCCCAAGGGGGGGGATGTGACAGCCCGCACAACAGGTGCCATAGGCACGAGGCCGTGGGCTGTCGTCCCAATTACGCGGACCTCTACCTACCCGCATCGGAAGTGCAGCCAGCCCAGCGGCACGACGCTCCAGAGGCGCAGCCCCACACATTCGGCATGGAGGAAGCACTCTACACGGAGATCGGGCCTGCTGCACTCAGGGATCAAGGCAGCAGCTACGAGTCCCCGCCATATCCGCGGCCCTACGTCATCCCTTATGACGTACCACCTGCGGCCAGATTCTTCTGGCCGCCACCTCCGTCAGCAACCAGTACGCCGCCGTACTATTATGCGGATTTATCCATGGGGCAGGAGAGGGCTCCAGGACCGGAGTCGCTGCGGCCTCAGTGGAGCCACCACGTGGAAGAGCCAGAAGAGCATCACCAGGAGCGCCCCTGCCTGTGGAGCTGCTGGAGGAGTGCCACGGACAATTTATAATTAGCTAAACATATTAGCTTTTACCATTGGGATGCAGGGACGCCCGCGATATATATAATTCCACCGATAAATGAACAGGTGTCAAATTACATTGAAAATCCGAAGCTACAGCATATATCGAGTCGCGACAAAATCGAGAATGGTCACTTATTTGCATACCTTACAAATTTCAAAAAGGAAAATATACTGCAAAGAGAAAAACGGTGGTCCCTGTATTCACGTATAATAATATTAAGACATCTTTAAACATGTACTAGGTAATAAGATCGTTTAACCCATTACTTTTCGCACACATAGATTTACTACGCAATAATAATAACGCTTATATTCTATAAAAAAAACTGATAATGCTACTAATAAAAATTAGTAATGCTTTCATATGCTTCACTTACCTCATTCACCTATCTTCACTCGAACAAAACCTTAGCAGCTCCCTGAAATATCATAACAGCCTTTACCTCCGGCAAACCCACGACAAATGACATGCTTAAGAACGCCACACTACCCCCTCTTGATAGGAAAGCCTATTCCAATTCCCTATGAGGTAACCTCTAAAATCCAACCCAGCTTACTCAACCAACTCCACCATTTCATTGGTTGACCTCTTTTCCCACCCATAGCTTCTGCTTTATCATTGGACGGCCCCTGTTCCTTCACAATTATCGTGACGACTTCCAAGAATCCCGTGTTATTTCATAGCGTTGGTCGTTGATTGCATCATCTCTGCACACGGCACTAAAACCGTTTCACGAGAATTCGGTCCCACATGTCCTTATTTGGTAAACTTGCCAGAGAACTAACTGGTCTTACTCATCGACACACCAATAGCACACATTTACACTAACTTTAATATATAAGAAGACCGGAGGCATAGGCAAGACAGTCAAAAATCTCATCTGCAGTGCGGCTTAGTGCGTTTTCACAGTTCGGTTAAGAGTTATCGTGCTACTCGAAAATACTAATTCAACTTCTAACCGCCAGAACACTGTCACGAGGTAAAGAAATCAACCACGAATCCAATATAATTATTTTACTTATCTGAATACTTGTAATATCTGAACTCATCGTGTATATTGTGTCAAATAAATATAAGTTAAGAAAAGGTGTGACAAATCACTAAGAGCCACAACTATAGATCTCTAGGTACTTTAGTACCGAACCCGCAGCGAGCCGATCCCAAATACGTGTCGCGCCCTAGTTATTCCATAGCTGGGTCGTAACAAGAGTCGTATTTCAGCCTTCGATGAATTAACATCGAAAGGACCTTTTTCCGCGTTACCGTTAATTCCGGTCTTAGGACAAATTAACGTTCTTTTCTAATAATAGAGTCTTATCGACTTCTATTCTTTCTTTTTATAATTTATTCTATTCTATATTTAGTTTAATATTTCGTATTTAATTATTACTTCATTCATCACCTCATTCTAAGTGTACTCTTCATCGTCCATCTCATTTAGTATTAAGGTATGTAAGTACTTAGTTATAAGGCTTAGGTAATGTAATAAAATCTAGTTTTATTCCATTTAATTGAATATATTTGTTTCAATTATTACAATTGATAGTCAAATTATTACCTATCCTAATTAATTATTAAATTAGTTGATTAATACTATATGTAGCATTGAATAATTGAGTAACACATTTATTCTATCCATTTCCATTATTCGAATCATAAATTTTAATTCATAGTTAATTAAATTATTATAATTTCTAGTTAAAACTAAGATAGATTAATCTAGTTTTTGCTTCGTGTACATCATACATTCTCACGCGTGATCTATCACCGCTCAGCCGTGACCTATAGTTCTAATACTTAGAGTCAATAGTCTGCCACACGCCCAATAACATTTTCTATAATTCTTTTCTCGAATTACATACTTCTATAACAATTTTTATAAACATTAGTTATACAATTTCTCTAACGTTTGCATCATTTAAATTCCAATCTTGTCATTAGGAATTGCCTGTAGAATATAACGATAGATTTCGGTTTCCCTTATTACGTCCGAACCGAAGTTTATCTTGTTAAAACTATAATTTTATAGTTTTAACTGGTGACAGCGCTGCCAATTTATATAATCTCCCTCGCACCAATTTAAAAAGCGTATCAACTTCCGTGTCGGTAAATCTAAGGTGTAATACTTGGAGATACCGGCGGATCAGGACGTAACAATTGGTGACAGAGCGGTGGGATACGAAAAATTTTTCTAGAAAATTTGGAATACGAAAATCTTTCTTCTTAAGGAAATTAAAAATTCGGAAAACTTTTTCTTCGAAAAATTAGAAAAATTAAACTTTTTTTTTGGAATATTTGAAAATATATATTTCAGGAAATTATATTAGTTATTCTACAGGTAAAATTCGAATTTCTAACGACAACAAGATTTTGAACTTGTATCTTGTTCAACCGAACACAAAAACGCACGTTAGAGGACATACAGCTTACTCGTTACAGAATCATAAATACATACAAAAACACATACATACGGACATAAGTACTTATAGATCATCGCGTCGTTACCGTGACCGTTAACGAAACTTTAATTAAACGTAAACAGATTCAATTAGAAAGTACAAATTTTTTCTTATACACTTCTTACATAGCTTCTATTTAGAGATTATAATCCCAATTACATATCAAATTAATTATTGAGATTTATAAACCGAATAAAATGGCTCAATCACGTTCATTAAATAACGATAAAGAATTTTCTGACGCTACCGACGAAGTTCCAACGGGAACAAATCTCGAATTCTTTTCACTCGAATCTAGTAACTTGCGAAAGGAACAAAATCTACAAAAACAGGAAAGCGAATTAAGACTTATGATTAATAATCTATCTAAGAAAACTACGACGGGTATAAGAACTCAGCCGAAGCCATCTCCTCCTTGGGTAAATTTTACATCTATTGCGCCGCCAGTTCTGCACTTTACGTTGCAAAATATAATCGAAATGGTACCACAGTTCGACGGAAATAATATCCCAATCCAAGAATACGCGGATGCTTGCCGTCGCGCGCGAAGCATGGTATCCCCGCGTAACGAACCATACCTAACGAAACTTCTTCAAAATAAACTCAAGGGTCATGCTTTCCTTGCAGTTGAGGATTACAATTTGAATTCAATCGACGAACTGATTCGGAAACTAAAACAAGCATTCGCACCGTTAGAATCAGCTAATCACTACCGCGGTCAACTCAGTAACATAGTAATAAAACCAAACGAACACATATTAGAATTTATTCATCGCGTAAAAAGGTTACAATTTGCCATCCTAGATGCCGATAGAGATAAGTATGGTACACCATCTCCAGAAGTTATCGCGGAAACGGAAGAATTCACCCAGGAATGTTTTTTGAATGGTCTTCCACCTGATTTTCGAATGCAGATCCTCATACATAATCCGAAAACCCTAGAACAATTATTCGAATTAGCCACTAGTATATGCAAACGGATGGACAGGGATAGAATATTATTTGGCAGTCAATCAAGTCATAATAATTATAATAAATTCGGACATACAACTTTTGAATCGCGTCAATTACCTCAGACGAATATCCGACGAAATTCGAAGGGAAATCGTCCTCACATGACAGCTCAAATACAACAGTCAGCCCTTAGTTTCTGCAACTACTGCAAAACGAGGGGACATTCGATCCCTGAGTGCAGGAAATCAGCTTGTAGGAAAGCGCAGCAGAATCCAGGAAATGTCAATGCCTCTGATAAGGGCGTTGTACAAAGGACCCCTTGTCAATCAGCTCATCCAGCAAGACAGGCGGAGAAAATCCCAGTCGTCCACATTGGAAATGGGCTAATGGGCACCGACAACACCACCCTGGACAAGGTACCAGTGATCAGACTATCCTCACCAAATCTTAAAATAGATGCAGACGTCATGGTCGACACTGGAGCTGTACCAAACATAATTAAGGTCAATTACATTGAGGAAGATACTAACATTGACAGCTCTAAGTCAGTAGATTTAGTGGGAATTACCGAAGGAGTTGTACGTACCCTGGGCATGGTGAACCTTGTCGTTCTAGAGGAGAAGGTTCCTTTCCATATTGTGCCTAAAGAGTTTCCGATCCCGGTTGCTGGTATCCTAGGATCCACCGCACTGAGGACATTCGGAGCTCTCATCTCATATGCGGATGAGCAGGTCCACATAAATGGTAAGTATATACCTTTTATAAATGCTCATAGAATTAAAATTCCAGCTAGGACCAGGATGACCATGTGCATTAACGTAACGGGTAAACACCTCGATGAGGGCTACGTACCATACCTGTCCATGCAGAAAGGAGTATTCTTGGGAAATGCTTTGGTCGCCGTGAAGAACCACAAGGCATGCATCCCGGTATTTAATACAACGAACCAGGAGGTAACGATCCCTGTGCCCACGATTCAACTAGAAGAGTATTCTTCTCCCCACAGTACGATTAGTAATTCACGGCCTCCTAGGACCGGCCGTAAAGAACACAAATCGACTACCAAATCGCGTCCGCAATACGTAAGTATAGAGGAACAAAAACGATTAAAATGTTACACTATGTTCAACAAGCCACAAATTACTCCTGATCGAACGACCGAGATCTTAAAATTATTGCGGTTAGATCACCTAAATTCAGAAGAAAAAACAAATGTAGAGGAATTAATCAACAAATATTCAGATGTATTTCATTTGCCGGATGAAAAATTACAGTGTACATCAACCTACCGACACAGAATTCGCACAACTGATGATATCCCGGTTAACACAAAACAATATCGATTCCCACCGATCCACAAAGAGGAGATCAGGACTCAAATAACTGAGATGTTAAATAACAACATCATTAAAGCGTCTAATTCACCATATAACTCCCCTCTGTGGATCGTCCCGAAGAAGCCAGATAGCGCTGGTAACAAAAGGTGGCGTCTAGTGATCGATTATCGCGCGTTAAATGCAAAAACGATAGGCGATGCATACCCATTACCAAATATAAACGAAATTTTGGAACAACTAGGCGGAGCAAAGTACTTTTCGGTATTTGACCTGGCATCCGGGTACCATCAAATCCCTATGCATACGGAGGACGCGGCAAAAACAGCCTTTTCCACTCCCCACGGCCATTATGAGTTTAATCGTATGCCATTTGGCTTAAGAAATGCGCCTGCCAGTTTTCAAAGACTAATGGACGGTGTTCTTGCGGGATTAAAGGTACCGAATTATTTGTTTATCTGGACGATATAGTCATTTACGCCAGTTCGCTGACGGAACATAATATTAAATTTAGGAAACTTGCGGAGAGGTTGAGACAGGCGAATTTAAAATTACAGCCAAGTAAGTGCGAGTTTTTCCGAAAGGATGTAGCGTACCTAGGTCACGTTATTAGCGAATCCGGAGTGAAACCTGACCCGAATAAAATCTCTGCCGTACAAACGTTTCCTACCCCGCGTACCGCAAGGAATGTGAGAGAATTCCTTGGACTCGCAGGATACTACCGGCGTTTCGTACCAAATTTCTCGCGGATTGCCAAACCATTATCTGATCTTCTAAAAAAGGATACTTTATTTTGTTGGGGAGACAATCAAGAATCGGCATTCGAACAATTAAAAAACAAACTTTGTTCACCGCCGATATTACAATATCCTGATTTCTCCCGCGAATTTGTCGTTACCACCGACGCTTCTAATCACGCTATTGGAGGCGTTCTGAGCCAAGGCGAAATTGGAAAGGATCTTCCAATAGCATACGCGTCTCGATTGTTAAACAAAGCGGAAACGAATTATTCGACAATCGAGAAAGAAATGTTAGCAATCGTATATTGTATTCAGTATTTTCGACCTTATTTATTTGGAAAGAAATTCACTTTAGTTACTGACCATCGACCGCTCGTGTGGTTACATAATGTCAAAGACCCGACGTCGCGTCTAGTAAGGTGGCGCCTTAAACTCTCGGAGTACGAGTACAATATAGTTTATAAACCGGGAAGGATAAATGTCACAGCCGATGCACTCTCTAGGAATGTAGACGAAAAATCCGATCAACGAATGTTACCCATACGACCGCGCTCACCGAGCTCCAGCGACTCCGATCTACCCTTCTTCACGGCGGAGCCTCCCCAGAAGAAGAAGCGACCGTCATCGGCACACGAATTCTCTTCGCCGCACCAGTCTGCCAACATTGGAGACGGAGGAACCTCGAATAACGGCACGAGTCCAGAATCGGAAGTCGAGTTTCCCCCGACCGTGGTACCTCCATCGCCCGAAATCGGCTCTCACTCGCCACAGATGGGACTCACCGACGTATCCTCTGAATCTACCTCCGACGAAGAGTTGTTCGAACCACCATCGAGGCCGTATGAGTTCCAGCAAAACAGACGGTCCTATACTACCCGACAAACGCGCGACCCCATTCACATACGCAAAGACCATATGGTATTCTTCCTGACAGCAACCGGCCAACCGTGCGACAACGGATCCCGAAGTCTCGCCGAACATGGAATGCTGCCAGAATACGATGCATTAACACTTGGACGAGCGAAGGTCGTAACTAAAAATAAAAGGTACTACATAGGACTACCTGTGAAAGAATCGCAGAACACTCGTCTGGATCCTGCACTCCTAGGAGAAGTCTTCCGTTCCCTTACCGATGTAGCTCACGAGCTAGATCTGAGATCTTTTAGTATCTCTAAAACTGCGGAAATTGATGGAATCCCATGGTCGAGGATACGTCGCGAATTGGAATCGCACATAGAGGATACTCCGGTCACCGAAATTTCCATTTGCCTCCACCTGGTACGCACGGTGTCAAGCCAAGAATTGCGCCTGAAGATCCTTAGGGAAAACCATGCATCTGCGATTGGTGGGCATAAAGGCGTTACTAAGACCTACAAGAGGATACGACAGCATTATTACTGGGATGCCTTAAAACAAGAGGTACAACTATTTATTCAACGCTGCGTCGAATGCCAACGGAAGAAATTGGTGAGGATTAAAACAAAACAACCGATGACACTCACAGACACACCAGGTTCTGCTTTCGATAAGGTCGGGCTTGATATAGTTGGTCCACTACCAATCACTAGGAACGGCCACTCATATGTATTAACTATGCAAGATTTACTGACCAAATATTCCGTTGCAGTGCCGCTCATCCATACAACCTCCCAGGAGATAGCCGACGCCTTCACGAACCATTTTGTATGCCGTTTTGGATCGCCAAAAGCTGTACTAACCGACCAAGGCTCAAATTTCATCAGTTCTTTTATGAGAGCGGTCGCCAGACGGTTTCGCATCAAGCAATGCCGTTCGACGGCCTTCCATCCGCAAACGAATGGATCGCTGGAACGATCCCATCATGTGTTAGCGGAGTACCTGAAGATGTTTGCAAATCAGAATGATGAATGGGATCTATGGCTACCCCTAGCCATGCTCTCCTATAATACCAGTGTCCATGAAGGTATTGGGTACACACCCCACGAGCTGGTATTCGGCAAGGTCGCAAGAGTTCCATCAAGCGAAATGTCGCTCGATGACGGTGACGATGAAACATATCGCGGCTACTTGGAAAGGCTGGCCACGAAGATTCGCGAAACTCAAAATCTTGCCCACCTTAATCTAACGAATGCAAAGATGAAGTCCAAAACTTACTACGACCGTAATACAAATCAACAAACCTTCACAATTGGCGACGATGTTTTTTTGTTGAAGGAACCACGAAAAGGGAAATTCGACGACCAATATTCTGGACCGCATCGTGTCATCGACGTCTTGGATAATGGCAACGTACGAATCACCTATCAGGGAGCAACACGTCTCGTACACGCGAATAAATTGCGCATGAGCAAGGTACACCGTAGCTGAAAGCAAAAATTTATGTTATATATATATATATCCATGTTACACCATGCAAATGTTCAAGTCCCTAGATTACGATTATAAATTCCTACAATTTATTGATACTTTTTTTAATCGTGATTAATTAATTAACGCAATGATTCGTATAATTCATACCTTTTCTTTTTGTTATTGAAGAAAAATGCTTCGTTACATTCCGCATTTTTCTTTATTTATGGGGGGAGGTGTAACGTCCTGACGTAAACCAATACTTGGAAATCTCAATTATTCAGTTTATTTCATTTTCTTTTTACACATTTACTTACAGTCATTTATTCCATAGCACATATTTTCATTCACACATATCTCTCCAACTTTTCACCACCCTATAAATAAAGAAAAACATAATTAACATTACATAGATACATGTAGTAAGACGTAGTAAGACAAGTAAGTTCACCGCTACGCTACATTATAGATTGTACACATAAACTACTCACCGAATGCAAGGACCGCCTAGCCAGGAAGGGTTGTACTCAAATAGCTTACCTAGAACATATAAACATTATTAATTTCAACATAACATTAATATAATATAAAGGACAAACAGAAACAGTACATATAATTAGATACAAACCTCGCTTGGCCTGGCGCAGCCTTCCATTCACTTAACCTATAAACACAAGATTAGTGTTAGTTACATAATTATTATTATATTATTATTTACAATTAATCTATCAAGATATACTCACCACATTCATTGCAATAACCGTCATATATCCAGAGTGCACCTTGGTTATATAACTTCTATTACTGCGACAACCTGCAAATAACCTAATTTAGTAATGCGTCGACTTATGCGTATCAATAATAATAATAATGTATTAATCCTAATTTATATAATGCAATATTATTGTACAACGTTAACATAATAGGTTATGTACTTGCGTTGCACCAATGCTGCACTCAGCTGTCATAGGCACGTGGAGCAGACGGATGCAGCTCCATGCGCCGCTATCATGACGCCATCTTCTCTCTCGCGGAAGAGCGCATTTCGAATGTGGTCATTGTAGAGTCGTACACTAGCCTTCGAGGCGTCAACATCATTTTAGAGAGTCGTATTTCAGCCTTCGATGAATTAACATCGAAAGGACCTTTTTCCGCGTTACCGTTAATTCCGGTCTTAGGACAAATTAACGTTCTTTTCTAATAATAGAGTCTTATCGACTTCTATTCTTTCTTTTTATAATTTATTCTATTCTATATTTAGTTTAATATTTCGTATTTAATTATTACTTCATTCATCACCTCATTCTAAGTGTACTCTTCATCGTCCATCTCATTTAGTATTAAGGTATGTAAGTACTTAGTTATAAGGCTTAGGTAATGTAATAAAATCTAGTTTTATTCCATTTAATTGAATATATTTGTTTCAATTATTACAATTGATAGTCAAATTATTACCTATCCTAATTAATTATTAAATTAGTTGATTAATACTATATGTAGCATTGAATAATTGAGTAACACATTTATTCTATCCATTTCCATTATTCGAATCATAAATTTTAATTCATAGTTAATTAAATTATTATAATTTCTAGTTAAAACTAAGATAGATTAATCTAGTTTTTGCTTCGTGTACATCATACATTCTCACGCGTGATCTATCACCGCTCAGCCGTGACCTATAGTTCTAATACTTAGAGTCAATAGTCTGCCACACGCCCAATAACATTTTCTATAATTCTTTTCTCGAATTACATACTTCTATAACAATTTTTATAAACATTAGTTATACAATTTCTCTAACGTTTGCATCATTTAAATTCCAATCTTGTCATTAGGAATTGCCTGTAGAATATAACGATAGATTTCGGTTTCCCTTATTACGTCCGAACCGAAGTTTATCTTGTTAAAACTATAATTTTATAGTTTTAACTGGTGACAGCGCTGCCAATTTATATAATCTCCCTCGCACCAATTTAAAAAGCGTATCAACTTCCGTGTCGGTAAATCTAAGGTGTAATACTTGGAGATACCGGCGGATCAGGACGTAACAATTGGTGACAGAGCGGTGGGATACGAAAAATTTTTCTAGAAAATTTGGAATACGAAAATCTTTCTTCTTAAGGAAATTAAAAATTCGGAAAACTTTTTCTTCGAAAAATTAGAAAAATTAAACTTTTTTTTTGGAATATTTGAAAATATATATTTCAGGAAATTATATTAGTTATTCTACAGGTAAAATTCGAATTTCTAACGACAACAAGATTTTGAACTTGTATCTTGTTCAACCGAACACAAAAACGCACGTTAGAGGACATACAGCTTACTCGTTACAGAATCATAAATACATACAAAAACACATACATACGGACATAAGTACTTATAGATCATCGCGTCGTTACCGTGACCGTTAACGAAACTTTAATTAAACGTAAACAGATTCAATTAGAAAGTACAAATTTTTTCTTATACACTTCTTACATAGCTTCTATTTAGAGATTATAATCCCAATTACATATCAAATTAATTATTGAGATTTATAAACCGAATAAAATGGCTCAATCACGTTCATTAAATAACGATAAAGAATTTTCTGACGCTACCGACGAAGTTCCAACGGGAACAAATCTCGAATTCTTTTCACTCGAATCTAGTAACTTGCGAAAGGAACAAAATCTACAAAAACAGGAAAGCGAATTAAGACTTATGATTAATAATCTATCTAAGAAAACTACGACGGGTATAAGAACTCAGCCGAAGCCATCTCCTCCTTGGGTAAATTTTACATCTATTGCGCCGCCAGTTCTGCACTTTACGTTGCAAAATATAATCGAAATGGTACCACAGTTCGACGGAAATAATATCCCAATCCAAGAATACGCGGATGCTTGCCGTCGCGCGCGAAGCATGGTATCCCCGCGTAACGAACCATACCTAACGAAACTTCTTCAAAATAAACTCAAGGGTCATGCTTTCCTTGCAGTTGAGGATTACAATTTGAATTCAATCGACGAACTGATTCGGAAACTAAAACAAGCATTCGCACCGTTAGAATCAGCTAATCACTACCGCGGTCAACTCAGTAACATAGTAATAAAACCAAACGAACACATATTAGAATTTATTCATCGCGTAAAAAGGTTACAATTTGCCATCCTAGATGCCGATAGAGATAAGTATGGTACACCATCTCCAGAAGTTATCGCGGAAACGGAAGAATTCACCCAGGAATGTTTTTTGAATGGTCTTCCACCTGATTTTCGAATGCAGATCCTCATACATAATCCGAAAACCCTAGAACAATTATTCGAATTAGCCACTAGTATATGCAAACGGATGGACAGGGATAGAATATTATTTGGCAGTCAATCAAGTCATAATAATTATAATAAATTCGGACATACAACTTTTGAATCGCGTCAATTACCTCAGACGAATATCCGACGAAATTCGAAGGGAAATCGTCCTCACATGACAGCTCAAATACAACAGTCAGCCCTTAGTTTCTGCAACTACTGCAAAACGAGGGGACATTCGATCCCTGAGTGCAGGAAATCAGCTTGTAGGAAAGCGCAGCAGAATCCAGGAAATGTCAATGCCTCTGATAAGGGCGTTGTACAAAGGACCCCTTGTCAATCAGCTCATCCAGCAAGACAGGCGGAGAAAATCCCAGTCGTCCACATTGGAAATGGGCTAATGGGCACCGACAACACCACCCTGGACAAGGTACCAGTGATCAGACTATCCTCACCAAATCTTAAAATAGATGCAGACGTCATGGTCGACACTGGAGCTGTACCAAACATAATTAAGGTCAATTACATTGAGGAAGATACTAACATTGACAGCTCTAAGTCAGTAGATTTAGTGGGAATTACCGAAGGAGTTGTACGTACCCTGGGCATGGTGAACCTTGTCGTTCTAGAGGAGAAGGTTCCTTTCCATATTGTGCCTAAAGAGTTTCCGATCCCGGTTGCTGGTATCCTAGGATCCACCGCACTGAGGACATTCGGAGCTCTCATCTCATATGCGGATGAGCAGGTCCACATAAATGGTAAGTATATACCTTTTATAAATGCTCATAGAATTAAAATTCCAGCTAGGACCAGGATGACCATGTGCATTAACGTAACGGGTAAACACCTCGATGAGGGCTACGTACCATACCTGTCCATGCAGAAAGGAGTATTCTTGGGAAATGCTTTGGTCGCCGTGAAGAACCACAAGGCATGCATCCCGGTATTTAATACAACGAACCAGGAGGTAACGATCCCTGTGCCCACGATTCAACTAGAAGAGTATTCTTCTCCCCACAGTACGATTAGTAATTCACGGCCTCCTAGGACCGGCCGTAAAGAACACAAATCGACTACCAAATCGCGTCCGCAATACGTAAGTATAGAGGAACAAAAACGATTAAAATGTTACACTATGTTCAACAAGCCACAAATTACTCCTGATCGAACGACCGAGATCTTAAAATTATTGCGGTTAGATCACCTAAATTCAGAAGAAAAAACAAATGTAGAGGAATTAATCAACAAATATTCAGATGTATTTCATTTGCCGGATGAAAAATTACAGTGTACATCAACCTACCGACACAGAATTCGCACAACTGATGATATCCCGGTTAACACAAAACAATATCGATTCCCACCGATCCACAAAGAGGAGATCAGGACTCAAATAACTGAGATGTTAAATAACAACATCATTAAAGCG
Source organism: Hedychridium roseum (assembly GCA_963989215.1). NCBI lineage: Eukaryota > Metazoa > Arthropoda > Insecta > Hymenoptera > Chrysididae > Hedychridium > Hedychridium roseum. The sequence goes on along the minus strand of OZ022307.1, from coordinate 4,874,001 downwards.
TCTAATTCACCATATAACTCCCCTCTGTGGATCGTCCCGAAGAAGCCAGATAGCGCTGGTAACAAAAGGTGGCGTCTAGTGATCGATTATCGCGCGTTAAATGCAAAAACGATAGGCGATGCATACCCATTACCAAATATAAACGAAATTTTGGAACAACTAGGCGGAGCAAAGTACTTTTCGGTATTTGACCTGGCATCCGGGTACCATCAAATCCCTATGCATACGGAGGACGCGGCAAAAACAGCCTTTTCCACTCCCCACGGCCATTATGAGTTTAATCGTATGCCATTTGGCTTAAGAAATGCGCCTGCCAGTTTTCAAAGACTAATGGACGGTGTTCTTGCGGGATTACAGGGTACCGAATTATTTGTTTATCTGGACGATATAGTCATTTACGCCAGTTCGCTGACGGAACATAATATTAAATTTAGGAAACTTGCGGAGAGGTTGAGACAGGCGAATTTAAAATTACAGCCAAGTAAGTGCGAGTTTTTCCGAAAGGATGTAGCGTACCTAGGTCACGTTATTAGCGAATCCGGAGTGAAACCTGACCCGAATAAAATCTCTGCCGTACAAACGTTTCCTACCCCGCGTACCGCAAGGAATGTGAGAGAATTCCTTGGACTCGCAGGATACTACCGGCGTTTCGTACCAAATTTCTCGCGGATTGCCAAACCATTATCTGATCTTCTAAAAAAGGATACTTTATTTTGTTGGGGAGACAATCAAGAATCGGCATTCGAACAATTAAAAAACAAACTTTGTTCACCGCCGATATTACAATATCCTGATTTCTCCCGCGAATTTGTCGTTACCACCGACGCTTCTAATCACGCTATTGGAGGCGTTCTGAGCCAAGGCGAAATTGGAAAGGATCTTCCAATAGCATACGCGTCTCGATTGTTAAACAAAGCGGAAACGAATTATTCGACAATCGAGAAAGAAATGTTAGCAATCGTATATTGTATTCAGTATTTTCGACCTTATTTATTTGGAAAGAAATTCACTTTAGTTACTGACCATCGACCGCTCGTGTGGTTACATAATGTCAAAGACCCGACGTCGCGTCTAGTAAGGTGGCGCCTTAAACTCTCGGAGTACGAGTACAATATAGTTTATAAACCGGGAAGGATAAATGTCACAGCCGATGCACTCTCTAGGAATGTAGACGAAAAATCCGATCAACGAATGTTACCCATACGACCGCGCTCACCGAGCTCCAGCGACTCCGATCTACCCTTCTTCACGGCGGAGCCTCCCCAGAAGAAGAAGCGACCGTCATCGGCACACGAATTCTCTTCGCCGCACCAGTCTGCCAACATTGGAGACGGAGGAACCTCGAATAACGGCACGAGTCCAGAATCGGAAGTCGAGTTTCCCCCGACCGTGGTACCTCCATCGCCCGAAATCGGCTCTCACTCGCCACAGATGGGACTCACCGACGTATCCTCTGAATCTACCTCCGACGAAGAGTTGTTCGAACCACCATCGAGGCCGTATGAGTTCCAGCAAAACAGACGGTCCTATACTACCCGACAAACGCGCGACCCCATTCACATACGCAAAGACCATATGGTATTCTTCCTGACAGCAACCGGCCAACCGTGCGACAACGGATCCCGAAGTCTCGCCGAACATGGAATGCTGCCAGAATACGATGCATTAACACTTGGACGAGCGAAGGTCGTAACTAAAAATAAAAGGTACTACATAGGACTACCTGTGAAAGAATCGCAGAACACTCGTCTGGATCCTGCACTCCTAGGAGAAGTCTTCCGTTCCCTTACCGATGTAGCTCACGAGCTAGATCTGAGATCTTTTAGTATCTCTAAAACTGCGGAAATTGATGGAATCCCATGGTCGAGGATACGTCGCGAATTGGAATCGCACATAGAGGATACTCCGGTCACCGAAATTTCCATTTGCCTCCACCTGGTACGCACGGTGTCAAGCCAAGAATTGCGCCTGAAGATCCTTAGGGAAAACCATGCATCTGCGATTGGTGGGCATAAAGGCGTTACTAAGACCTACAAGAGGATACGACAGCATTATTACTGGGATGCCTTAAAACAAGAGGTACAACTATTTATTCAACGCTGCGTCGAATGCCAACGGAAGAAATTGGTGAGGATTAAAACAAAACAACCGATGACACTCACAGACACACCAGGTTCTGCTTTCGATAAGGTCGGGCTTGATATAGTTGGTCCACTACCAATCACTAGGAACGGCCACTCATATGTATTAACTATGCAAGATTTACTGACCAAATATTCCGTTGCAGTGCCGCTCATCCATACAACCTCCCAGGAGATAGCCGACGCCTTCACGAACCATTTTGTATGCCGTTTTGGATCGCCAAAAGCTGTACTAACCGACCAAGGCTCAAATTTCATCAGTTCTTTTATGAGAGCGGTCGCCAGACGGTTTCGCATCAAGCAATGCCGTTCGACGGCCTTCCATCCGCAAACGAATGGATCGCTGGAACGATCCCATCATGTGTTAGCGGAGTACCTGAAGATGTTTGCAAATCAGAATGATGAATGGGATCTATGGCTACCCCTAGCCATGCTCTCCTATAATACCAGTGTCCATGAAGGTATTGGGTACACACCCCACGAGCTGGTATTCGGCAAGGTCGCAAGAGTTCCATCAAGCGAAATGTCGCTCGATGACGGTGACGATGAAACATATCGCGGCTACTTGGAAAGGCTGGCCACGAAGATTCGCGAAACTCAAAATCTTGCCCACCTTAATCTAACGAATGCAAAGATGAAGTCCAAAACTTACTACGACCGTAATACAAATCAACAAACCTTCACAATTGGCGACGATGTTTTTTTGTTGAAGGAACCACGAAAAGGGAAATTCGACGACCAATATTCTGGACCGCATCGTGTCATCGACGTCTTGGATAATGGCAACGTACGAATCACCTATCAGGGAGCAACACGTCTCGTACACGCGAATAAATTGCGCATGAGCAAGGTACACCGTAGCTGAAAGCAAAAATTTATGTTATATATATATATATCCATGTTACACCATGCAAATGTTCAAGTCCCTAGATTACGATTATAAATTCCTACAATTTATTGATACTTTTTTTAATCGTGATTAATTAATTAACGCAATGATTCGTATAATTCATACCTTTTCTTTTTGTTATTGAAGAAAAATGCTTCGTTACATTCCGCATTTTTCTTTATTTATGGGGGGAGGTGTAACGTCCTGACGTAAACCAATACTTGGAAATCTCAATTATTCAGTTTATTTCATTTTCTTTTTACACATTTACTTACAGTCATTTATTCCATAGCACATATTTTCATTCACACATATCTCTCCAACTTTTCACCACCCTATAAATAAAGAAAAACATAATTAACATTACATAGATACATGTAGTAAGACGTAGTAAGACAAGTAAGTTCACCGCTACGCTACATTATAGATTGTACACATAAACTACTCACCGAATGCAAGGACCGCCTAGCCAGGAAGGGTTGTACTCAAATAGCTTACCTAGAACATATAAACATTATTAATTTCAACATAACATTAATATAATATAAAGGACAAACAGAAACAGTACATATAATTAGATACAAACCTCGCTTGGCCTGGCGCAGCCTTCCATTCACTTAACCTATAAACACAAGATTAGTGTTAGTTACATAATTATTATTATATTATTATTTACAATTAATCTATCAAGATATACTCACCACATTCATTGCAATAACCGTCATATATCCAGAGTGCACCTTGGTTATATAACTTCTATTACTGCGACAACCTGCAAATAACCTAATTTAGTAATGCGTCGACTTATGCGTATCAATAATAATAATAATGTATTAATCCTAATTTATATAATGCAATATTATTGTACAACGTTAACATAATAGGTTATGTACTTGCGTTGCACCAATGCTGCACTCAGCTGTCATAGGCACGTGGAGCAGACGGATGCAGCTCCATGCGCCGCTATCATGACGCCATCTTCTCTCTCGCGGAAGAGCGCATTTCGAATGTGGTCATTGTAGAGTCGTACACTAGCCTTCGAGGCGTCAACATCATTTTAGAGAGTCGTATTTCAGCCTTCGATGAATTAACATCGAAAGGACCTTTTTCCGCGTTACCGTTAATTCCGGTCTTAGGACAAATTAACGTTCTTTTCTAATAATAGAGTCTTATCGACTTCTATTCTTTCTTTTTATAATTTATTCTATTCTATATTTAGTTTAATATTTCGTATTTAATTATTACTTCATTCATCACCTCATTCTAAGTGTACTCTTCATCGTCCATCTCATTTAGTATTAAGGTATGTAAGTACTTAGTTATAAGGCTTAGGTAATGTAATAAAATCTAGTTTTATTCCATTTAATTGAATATATTTGTTTCAATTATTACAATTGATAGTCAAATTATTACCTATCCTAATTAATTATTAAATTAGTTGATTAATACTATATGTAGCATTGAATAATTGAGTAACACATTTATTCTATCCATTTCCATTATTCGAATCATAAATTTTAATTCATAGTTAATTAAATTATTATAATTTCTAGTTAAAACTAAGATAGATTAATCTAGTTTTTGCTTCGTGTACATCATACATTCTCACGCGTGATCTATCACCGCTCAGCCGTGACCTATAGTTCTAATACTTAGAGTCAATAGTCTGCCACACGCCCAATAACATTTTCTATAATTCTTTTCTCGAATTACATACTTCTATAACAATTTTTATAAACATTAGTTATACAATTTCTCTAACGTTTGCATCATTTAAATTCCAATCTTGTCATTAGGAATTGCCTGTAGAATATAACGATAGATTTCGGTTTCCCTTATTACGTCCGAACCGAAGTTTATCTTGTTAAAACTATAATTTTATAGTTTTAACTGGTGACAGCGCTGCCAATTTATATAATCTCCCTCGCACCAATTTAAAAAGCGTATCAACTTCCGTGTCGGTAAATCTAAGGTGTAATACTTGGAGATACCGGCGGATCAGGACGTAACAGTCGTTCCTCTGCAAGGTGCGAGTTTGTAAGGAGCAGTCACCCACGTCTCGAAGAGAGATGGTCGTGATGTTCATGGGACCTCCTCCGCAGTCGAATCCGATGAGGCCATTGGTCGGAGGGGTGAAGAAGGCGATGGCGGCGATGAAAATGGCGGCGACGGGGGCGGAGGTGCGGCGAGCCATACCTATTCGGGGAGGTGTTCTTGGAGTAACCGTATTACTAGTTTGTAGGTTTCTTGCGCGGCGGCGAGGCGGGCGCCTTCGCGACAGATTGGACATTCAGTAGCGGGACCTCTTACTTCTAACAATGGTTTATGACAGTTATCGCAACTTCCCGGATATTTATCGCAATGCCATGTGTCGATGGTAGTAGGACTATGAAAATTTCTATAAAAGTCGAATGATTGTGTGAGCCAGTCATGACCTAGCAGTGCCATGCACTCGATGCAGAAGCGGTTTAAGCCGAAAGTTGTTGCCCAGAGACCGGTGATTCCGGGTACCTGGCCAATGCAGTACATTTCCTGTAGGTCTGACATTTTCTGTAATGGTGGTGATATTGTGTGAGGTTATGGTTTTTATGACTGTAGTGAGGTGGGGCGGACTCTATCTAAATGTACAACACGATGCGTACCGTTACCTAAATCTAGTTTAACATTATTCGTATCGGGATAAATTTTAGAAATTTTATAAGGACCAACGTACTGATCGTGGAACTTTCCCTTCCTTTCTCCTCGTAATAGCAGTACCTGATCACCGATTTTTAACGGAGGCGTATTAATTTTACGATCGTAATATTGTTTGCTTCTAATTTTAGCCTGCTGTAAATTATTTTTAGCGTCTTCCTGTAATTGTTTAATAGTGTCGTATAAGTTCGTGAGATAGTCCGTATACGTGACGTCCATGTTTGCTTCCAATGGGGGATTGGCTGATGGTAGGCGTGCCAGCTTTCCAAACACGAGTTCATGAGGGGTGTGTTTCGTTCCCTCGTGGACGCTGGTGTTATATGAGAACATGGCGGCGTCCAGCCATTTGTCCCAATCTTTTTGGTGTCGGCTTACATGCATGTTAAGATATTCGATTAGCACGTGGTGTGATCGCTCCAGTGAACCGTTTGATTGTGGGTGGTACGCGGTGGTTTTAAATTGTTTAATATTGAACCTTTTTGCTAAATGTCTGAAGAGAGAGGATAAGAAATTTGTTCCTTGATCAGTAAGTATAGCCTTAGGGGCTCCGAAACGACAAATGAGATGCCGGTAAAATGCGTCGGCGGTTTCGATGCTACCCGTACTTCCAAGCGGCACAGCTATTGAGTATTTAGTGAGTAAATCCTGCATGGTTAATATATGTAAATGTCCTTTGTCGGTTTGTGGAAGAGGACCTACTACATCTAATGCTATCTTATCGAATGCTGTTCCGGGCGTATCGGTGAGTACCATGGGCTGTCTTGGTTTAACGCGCGTGAGTTTCTTGAGTTGACAGGTGCGACAATTTGAAATGAAATTTTGAATATCTTTTTTCATATTTGTCCAGAAATAATGGTTTCGAATGCGACAGTACGTTTTACTTACGCCTTTATGACCGGCGATGGTCGAGGAGTGATATTCTTCCATTATACTGTCACGTTGATCCGGAGAAGGAGTTTGAACGAGGAAATTACAGATTATAAATGCCATTTCGATGTCTGAAAAGAGTTCGCGGATTTTATCGATCAAGAACTTCCAGGGTATCTCGTCGATAGACTCGGATTTAGCAATGCTTACTGATTTTAAATTAAGTTCGCAAACAACGTCGGTGAGAGAGGTAAGAGTTTCGAATAAATCTTCGGCTAATGTATCAGTGCGCTGATCGCGTTTTACAGGTAAACTTATTATGTGTTTGCCGTTGGAAGTATGCGTAACTTTTGCGCGATTCGGTGTTAGCTCAGAATAAGTTGGTAGTAGACCGGTTTTAGCGAGTTCTTTTGCACCGCGGTCGACGGGGGTTCCATCGTCGGTAATAAAAATAATTATATTATCTTTTCGGTTCTGGAGGCAATCGCGTGATTCTATAATTTTTAGCAAAGGTTTATGACGGTCGGATTCGTAGGAAGGGTTAGGATCATCGAAAATTATCGATTCGTCGTCGGACGTTTCCATGGGAGTGGTTCTGGAGATAGATGGCGTGGTTGTGATTGGTTGTGAGGATTGAGAAGAGGGAGGAGTAGCGGGTGCAGTGGGCGGTGTGGGTTTGGAAGTGGAAGGCGTAGCTACGATGTTACGTCCTGATCCGCCGGTATCTCCAAGTATTACACCTTAGATTTACCGACACGGAAGTTGATACGCTTTTTAAATTGGTGCGAGGGAGATTATATAAATTGGCAGCGCTGTCACCAGTTAAAACTATAAAATTATAGTTTTAACAAGATAAACTTCGGTTCGGACGTAATAAGGGAAACCGAAATCTATCGTTATATTCTACAGGCAATTCCTAATGACAAGATTGGATTTTAAATGATGCAAACGTTAGAGAAATTGTATAACTAATGTTTATAAAAATTGTTATAGAAGTATGTAATTCGAGAAAAGAATTATAGAAAATGTTATCGGGCGTGTGGCAGACTATTGACTCTAAGTATTAGAACTATAGGTCACGGCTGAGCGGCGATAGATCATGCGTGAGAATATATGAGTACGCGAAGCAAAAACTAGATTAATCGTATTTAACTAGGAAATAGAATTTATGATTCGAATAATGGAAATGGATAGAATAAATGTGTTACTCAATTATTCAATGCTACATATAGTATTAATCAACTAATTTAATGATTAATTAGGATAGGTAATAATTTGACTATCAATTGTAATAATTGAAACAAATATATTCAATTAAATGGAATAAAACTAGATTTTATTACATTACCTAAGCCTTATAACTAAGTACTTACATACCTTAATACTAAATGAGATGAACGATGAAGAGTACACTTAGAATGAGGACGGCGAAATGAAATAATGAACGAATGAAATACTAAACTAAATATAAAATAGAATTAAACTATAAAAATAAAGAATAGAAGTCGATAAGACTCTATTATTAGAAAAGAACGTTAATTTGTCCTAAGACCGGAATTAACGGTAACGCGGAAAAGGTCCTTTCGATGTTAATTCATCGAAGGCTGAAATACGACTCTCTAAAGTGATGTTGACGCCTCGAAGGCTAGTGTACGACTCTACGATGGCCACATTCGAAATGCGCTCTTCCGCGAGAGAGAAGATGGCGTCATGATAGCGGCGCATGGAGCTGCATCCGTCTGCTCCACGTGCCTATGACAGCTGAGTGCAGCATTGGTGCAACGCAAGTACATAACCTATTATGTTAACGTTGTACAATAATATTGCATTATATAAATTAGGATTAATACATTATTATTATTATTGATACGCATAAGTCGACGCATTACTAAATTAGGTTATTTGCAGGTTGTCGCAGTAATAGAAGTTATATAACCAAGGTGCACTCTGGATATATGACGCTTATTGCAGTGAATGTGGTGAGTATATCTTGATAGATTAATTGTAAATAATAATATAATAATAATTATGTAACTAACGCTAATCTTGTGTTTGTAGGTTAAGTGAATGGAAGGCTGCGCCAGGCCAAGCGAGGTTTGTATCTAATTATGTGTACTGTTTCTGTTTGTCGTTTATAATATGTTAATGTTATGTTGTAATTAATAATGTTTATATGTTCTAGGTAAGCTATTTGAGTACAACCCTTCCTGGCTAGGCGGTCCTTGCATTCGGTGAGTAGTTTATGTGTACAATCTATAATGTAGCGTAGCGGTGAACTTACTTGTCTTACTACGTCTTACTACATGTATCTATGTAATGTTAATTATGTTTTTCTTTATTTATAGGGTGGTGAAAAGTTGGAGAGATATGTGTGAATGAAAATATGTGCTATGGAATAAATGACTGTAAGTAAATGTGTAAAAAGAAAATGAAATAAACTGAATAATTGAGATTTCCAAGTATTGGTTTACGTCAGGACGTTACACCTCCCCCCATAAATAAAGAAAAATGCGGAATGTAATGAAGCATTTTTCTTCAATAAGAAAAAGAAAAGGTATGAATTATACGAATCATTGCGTTAATTAATTAATCACGATTGAAAAAAAGTATCAATAAATTGTACGAATTTATAATCGTAATCTAGGGACTTGAACATTTGCATGGTGTAACATGGATATATATATATATAACATAAATTTTTGCTTTCAGCTACGGTGTACCTTGCTCATGCGCAATTTATTCGCGTGTACGAGACGTGTTGCTCCCTGATAGGTGATTCGTACGTTGCCATTATCCAAGACGTCGATGACACGATGCGGTCCAGAATATTGGTCGTCGAATTTCCCCTTTCGTGGTTCTTTCAGCAAGTAGACATCGTCGCCAATTGTGAAGGTCTGAAGATTCGTATTCCGTCGTCGTAAGCCTTGGTTTGTTGCAGTATTGGTCGTTGAATTTCAACAGCAGAAGTTAAATGATGGTCTTGGTGCCAGGTGCTTCATTTGTGCGAATTGAATTGTATCGCACACCCAATACTGGTGTCCGCAGTTCTTCTAAATCTGGAAACTGAAGAACCAGATTAAACTCGCGAAACACGTCTATAATGGAGCGAAATATTTCTCCCAAGATGACTGGATTTAAGTAAGCTTTTTGGTGTTTCCTTAATAACAATCGTATTTGATACTGCTGATTGTTATTGGTATCCTCTGCTTCGCTGAACGTTATTGGAATTTGTGCTGATAGGATAGCGTGTACTGCAACCCTTGGAGGTCCTTTCATAGAAGGCTGGCGAACGAGACGACCCTTGAGGAGATGAATGGGATGATCCATCGTGAACGTACTGAGAGATTTTTCTCCATGGAAATCGTAAAATCTCGGCAGTGGTTGGAGTATTATTTTGTCCGTAAGTCCTGAAGACGGCAGAGAAAATTTGATGTCCTGCCAAGTGACTTCGGCTGAAGAAGATACCACGGTCGAGGGAAAATCGACTTCCGATTCCGAACACGCATGGTCCCCTTTGTCCAGTAGATCGTCGCGATGAAGAAGTGACTGATGAGTGATGGGTTGACGAATCCTTGAAATCAGCATCTTCTTGAATGACACAATCGCAAAGCGAGGTACAGTAAAATCGCCAATAAAATTAAGGTATCGGTCGTAATTTATAGTTATAAGGTGGCTTTTAAATATTGAAATACGCAAATACGAAGTACAATTAATAGAGTTTAGAATTTCTATACACGTTTCATAATCGATGTGATTTAAATAATTCGAAATTCGAGGCGCGTTTGTTATTGGGAGATCTTTGGCATCTTCGGATTGGCCCGAGATATCCCAACATGCAATATTGGATAACTCAACCATCTGATTGGTTGTATGAAATTTACGTACGACATTTTTCTTTAATAAATGCCGTGGGTTAAAATAACCAGACAATTCGGTTTTAACCTTGTTGATTTCATTGTTTGTAGATTGTTCGAGATTTTCTGTGTTTTGTGTAGTGTTAATATGATTTGAGTGTTTAGAATTAGAATGTGTATGTGAAATTGATTTAGGATTTAAGATAGGAATAGAATGTAGATTTGAATTGGTGTGTAAAGTGGAATTAAAATGTAGAGTAGAATTAGTGTGTGAATTTGTATTAGAATGTGACATAGAATTAGAGTTTAAAGTAGGATGGGTGGAAATTTGTTTTAAATTGAATGTGTTTTTAGGAAGACGGCAATTTATGGACGGCTGATGGTTTCTCTGATCGATCCTAGGAGACCAAGAATTAACATCAGTCGTGGAAATTGGAGATGTATATCCTCTCTGGCAAGTTTTCGATATTGCAGATGATGTCTCGAGGTTTATGGCCCTTGGAGCAGGTATGCATGGTTGCGCATTGTCCATAATGGTAGGACCATTACCCATGGTTTCGCTGTTGTTATGCGGTAATTTCCTTTTTATTAGTGGTTCATCCTTGAGAGTGACACGAGTGACCATACTGGAACTGGCTGGAACTTGAACGTGACGAGCATTAGAAAAGGGTATATACCTACCACTGACGTACATCTGTTCATCTGCATAGGAGATGTGAGCTCCGAGTGTCCTCAGCGTGGTGGATCCTAAGATACCAGCAGATGGAATCGGGAACTCGACAGATACTGCGTGGAAAGGAACCTTTTGCCCGAAGAGGTCAATGTTCACCATGCCCAGGGTATCTACACTTTCTTGGGTAATTCCCACTAATTTTACAGACCTAGAGCTGTCGATGCCAGTTCTGTCCCTAAGGTGACTGACTTTAATTATGTTTGGTACAGCTCCAGTGTCGACCATGATGTCTGCATCCGTTCTAAAACTTGGAGAAGATAGTTTGATAATTGGTACCTTATCCAATGAGATGTCGTAGGCACCATTTATTCCATTTCCGATGTGGATGACGGGGGTTGTTGCAGTGCATTTACTGGACGCACCGGTTGACGAGGGGCCCTCTGTACTGCGTCCGTTGTTACAGGGGTCCCGCTCGCGTTTCCCGGATTCTGCTGCGCTTTTACATAAGCTAATTTCCTGCATTCGGAGACTAGATGTCCCCTTGTTTTACAGTAATTGCAGAAACTAGGAGGTGAATGCTGTGTGTACCTTGGAATTTCATTGAAATTTTGTCGAATATTTGATTGAGGTATTTGCTGCGGTTCAAAATTGGATCGGTTATTCGTTTGAGGTAACTGACGCGGTTCAAAATTTTGTCGGAAATTTATTTGAGATGATTGACGCGGTTCGAAATTTCTATGCTCGATTCTATTGTAGTTATTATGTTTTAACTGACTCCCGAATAATTTTCTATCTCTGTCCATTTGTTTATATATACTAGTGGCTAATTCAAATAATTGTTCCAGAGTTTTCGGATTATGAATGAGAATCTGCATCCGAAAATCAGGTGGAAGACCGTTCAAAAAACATTCCCGAGTGAACATTTCGGTATCGGCTATCATTTCCGGTGATGTTGTACCATATTTATCTTTATGCGAGTCTAGAATAGCGAATTGTAAATCTTTAACGCGATTAATGTACTCCAATATATGTTCGTTTGGTTTTATTATTATGTTGCCAAGTTGTCCGCGGTAATGGTTAGCTGATTCTAACGGTGCGAATGTTTGTTTCAGTTTTCGAATCAGTTCATCGATGGTGTTCAAATTATAATCCTCGACGGCTAAATAGGCATGACCTTTAAGTTTACTTTGGAGGAATTTTGTTAAATACGGTTCGTGATGCGGATGTAACATATCCCGAGCATGACGACAAGCTTTCGCATATTTTTGTATGGAGATATTATGACCATCGAAATGCGGAACCATTTCAATCGCATCTTTTAATGTAAATTGAGGTGTTACCGATGCAACAGATGGATAATTTTGCCACATAGGAGTCGAATTTGGTTCACTTTGCGGATTCGTCGTAGAAATATTTCGCGTTAAATGTTCAATCATTGATCTTAATTCATCTACCTGTTTCCGTAAATTTTGTTCATTAGCCGTACTTGTAAATTTAGGTTTAAATAATTTGGGAGTTTCTACAATTGGAAATTCGTCGTCAGCGTCAGAAAATTCTTTATCGTTGTTTAATGAACGTGATTGAGCCATTTTATTCGGTTTATAAATCTCAATAATTAATTTGATATGTAATTGGGATTATAATCTCTAAATAGAAGCTATGTAAGAAGTGTATAAGAAAAAATTTGTACTTTCTAATTGAATCTGTTTACGTTTAATTAAAGTTTCGTTAACGGTCACGGTAACGACGCGATGATCTATAAGTACTTATGTCCGTATGTATGTGTTTTTGTATGTATTTATGATTCTGTAACGAGTAAGCTGTATGTCCTCTAACGTGCGTTTTTGTGTTCGTTTGAACAAGATACAAGTTCAAAATCTTGTTGTCGTTAGAAATTCGAATTTTACCTGTAGAATACTTAATATAATTTCCTGAAATATATATTTTCAAATATTCCTAAAAAAAAAATTTAATTTTTCTAATTTTTCGAAGAAAAGATTTCCGAATTTTTAATTTCCTTAAGAAGAAAGATTTTCGTATTCCAAATTTTCTAGAAAAATTTTTCGTATCCCACCGCTCTGTCACCAATTGTTACGTCCTGATCCGCCGGTATCTCCAAGTATTACACCTTAGATTTACCGACACGGAAGTTGATACGCTTTTTAAATTGGTGCGAGGGAGATTATATAAATTGGCAGCGCTGTCACCAGTTAAAACTATAAAATTATAGTTTTAACAAGATAAACTTCGGTTCGGACGTAATAAGGGAAACCGAAATCTATCGTTATATTCTACAGGCAATTCCTAATGACAAGATTGGATTTTAAATGATGCAAACGTTAGAGAAATTGTATAACTAATGTTTATAAAAATTGTTATAGAAGTATGTAATTCGAGAAAAGAATTATAGAAAATGTTATCGGGCGTGTGGCAGACTATTGACTCTAAGTATTAGAACTATAGGTCACGGCTGAGCGGCGATAGATCATGCGTGAGAATATATGAGTACGCGAAGCAAAAACTAGATTAATCGTATTTAACTAGGAAATAGAATTTATGATTCGAATAATGGAAATGGATAGAATAAATGTGTTACTCAATTATTCAATGCTACATATAGTATTAATCAACTAATTTAATGATTAATTAGGATAGGTAATAATTTGACTATCAATTGTAATAATTGAAACAAATATATTCAATTAAATGGAATAAAACTAGATTTTATTACATTACCTAAGCCTTATAACTAAGTACTTACATACCTTAATACTAAATGAGATGAACGATGAAGAGTACACTTAGAATGAGGACGGCGAAATGAAATAATGAACGAATGAAATACTAAACTAAATATAAAATAGAATTAAACTATAAAAATAAAGAATAGAAGTCGATAAGACTCTATTATTAGAAAAGAACGTTAATTTGTCCTAAGACCGGAATTAACGGTAACGCGGAAAAGGTCCTTTCGATGTTAATTCATCGAAGGCTGAAATACGACTCTCTAAAGTGATGTTGACGCCTCGAAGGCTAGTGTACGACTCTACGATGGCCACATTCGAAATGCGCTCTTCCGCGAGAGAGAAGATGGCGTCATGATAGCGGCGCATGGAGCTGCATCCGTCTGCTCCACGTGCCTATGACAGCTGAGTGCAGCATTGGTGCAACGCAAGTACATAACCTATTATGTTAACGTTGTACAATAATATTGCATTATATAAATTAGGATTAATACATTATTATTATTATTGATACGCATAAGTCGACGCATTACTAAATTAGGTTATTTGCAGGTTGTCGCAGTAATAGAAGTTATATAACCAAGGTGCACTCTGGATATATGACGCTTATTGCAGTGAATGTGGTGAGTATATCTTGATAGATTAATTGTAAATAATAATATAATAATAATTATGTAACTAACGCTAATCTTGTGTTTGTAGGTTAAGTGAATGGAAGGCTGCGCCAGGCCAAGCGAGGTTTGTATCTAATTATGTGTACTGTTTCTGTTTGTCCTTTATATTATATTAATGTTATGTTGTAATTAATAATGTTTATATGTTCTAGGTAAGCTATTTGAGTACAACCCTTCCTGGCTAGGCGGTCCTTGCATTCGGTGAGTAGTTTATGTGTACAATCTATAATGTAGCGTAGCGGTGAACTTACTTGTCTTACTACGTCTTACTACATGTATCTATGTAATGTTAATTATGTTTTTCTTTATTTATAGGGTGGTGAAAAGTTGGAGAGATATGTGTGAATGAAAATATGTGCTATGGAATAAATGACTGTAAGTAAATGTGTAAAAAGAAAATGAAATAAACTGAATAATTGAGATTTCCAAGTATTGGTTTACGTCAGGACGTTACAACGATTGGTTGCGACGGTGGGAAAGAGGGAGTGGTAGGCGTTTCCGGAGGTGAAATCGTGATGGAGTTGTCGGGAGAAGATGGCGGTTCTGGCGATGGTGGGGGATCCTGTTGTAATGGCGGCTCGGTTGGAAGTGATGGCGGCGAAGTAGGAGGAGCCTGCTGATTAGAGGGGTGGTCAAATATCGGATCAGAGTCGGTGGTGACAGCAAGAACTTTAGCGGCGGTATTGATTGGTTCTCTAATCCCATCGGAATTCTTTCCCAATCCTTGTCCTCTGATGAATCCGTATTTGTCCATAATACGCGTTATTTTGCAGGATACGTCTCAAGGAGCAATTGGTGTGGTCGGATGTGGAATGGCTGTGGGTAGAACTGTTAACGGGGGATTGCGAGACAGGGCGTCGGCGTTGTCATTAATTCGTCCAGGTTTATAGTGGATAGTAAACTCGTATTCGCTGAGTTTCAAATGCCAGTTCCAAAGTCGCGAGGATTTGTCTTTGATGGATTTTAACCAAACGAGGGGTTTATGATCAGTAACTATTGTAAAGGATTTTCCGTAGACGTATGACCTGAATTGATGGATGCAATAGACCATGGCGAGACATTCTTTTTCTATCGTGCTGTACTTTTGTTCTGCCGGATTTAATAAGCGGGATGCATAGGCGACGGGTAAATCTTTCCCAATCGTACCTTGGCTTAATACACCCCCTATAGCGTATCCTGAGGCGTCGGTGGTAATTATAAAAGGTTGATCGAAATTAGGGTGTTGCAAGACTGGTTCGCGGCAGAGGCAATCGCGGAGGGTGGTGAACGCTTTCGTTTGTAAGTCTGTCCAGTCGAATTTCTTGTCCTTTTTTAATAAGTCAGTGAGTGGTTTGGCAACTTTCGAAAATCCGGGGATAAAACGGCGATAATAACCGGCGAGACCGAGGAATTGTTTTATGTTTTTTGGGTTTTTTGGCGTTGGAAAGTCCTTCACGGCGGCTAGTTTACGCGGATCGGGGCGAACTCCGTCCGAGCCAATTATATGTCCGAGGTATGTAACTTTTCGTTGTAAAAATTCGCATTTGTCCGGTTGCAACCGGAGGTTGGCCTTAGAGATGCGATCCATAAGTTGTCGGAATTTCTGTTCGTGTTCTTCGAGGCTTTTTGCGTATATGACTATATCGTCCAGGTAAACGAATAATGTGTTTCCTTGCATACCGGCAAGAACGCGGTCCATAAGGCGTTGAAACGTAGCTGGAGCATTTTTAAGACCGAAGGGCATTCGTTTGAATTGAAAATGACCGTACGGCGTACAAAATCCTGTTTTGTGCGCATCGTCTGTATCCATTGCAATTTGGTGGAAGCCTGACGCTAAGTCGAGTGTTGTAAAATACTTCGCGTCGCCTAGTTGATCTAATATATCTAAGATGTTAGGTAGAGGGTATGCATCGCCCACGGTTTTCTCGTTTAATTTTCGGTAATCTATTACGAGTCGCCAGCGTTTATTGCCATGAGAGTCTGGTTTTTTGGGTACAATCCAAATTGGGCTATTATATGGAGAAACTGAGGCTTCAATAATATTATTTTCGAGAAGTTCTTTGACCTGACGCGTAATTTCATCTTTATGTACCGGTGGGAATCTATATTGTTTAATATTTACGGGTTCGTTATCCGTGGTTGTAATTCGGTGAGTGATGACGTTTGTAAATCCGAGAGGGTCTCCTGGGATATGAAAGCTATCGGCATGCTCGCGTACGAGTCGCTCAACGTGTGTTCGTTCTTCGTCATCGAGATTGTCGAGGCGTAATAAAGAAATGAGTTCGGTGAATCTATCAGGAGAGGAGATATTGAAAATTTTCGAAGTGGGAGGATTCAGAGAATTCAGAGAGTTAGGGGACGCAGAGGACGTAGAAGATTGAGAAGATTCACGGGATTCAGCGAATGTATTAAAATTAGAAAATTCAGAGGACGTAGGAGATTCGCTGGACTCCGTAAATTGAGATTCAGAGAACGTAGAAGATTTAGGAAACTCAGAGAATTCAGAGGTTACTTCTTCGAAATTTTCGAGGCGTAATGTAGGAATATTTGCAGTGATGGATTTAGAAGTTGTATTAAAAATGTCAATATTAACACGACCTTCATGGACGTTTACTATTGAATCCATGAAGAAAACTCCGGGTGTCGGTTCCTGTCCGCTAAGGAGGCCCTCCGACAGCTCGGGGTTTAATATAGGAATAGAGACGGAGACATAGGAGCAAGGAGAAATCTCGACAGATTCTCTCTCGTCGAAGGGGACATATATATTACCCCAGTACACGTGGCGTTTCTCGTAGTTCATATTAGCTTGCGTTGCTTCAAAGAATTCATCTCCCAAGATTCCTTCGTGGCGTACAGGGAGATTATCCGGTATAATGTGAAAGTGGATGGTTTTGCCGAATAGGATTAGGTCGATTGTCCCGTGGGTAATAATCATTTCGTTTGTAATACCTTGAATGATTCTTTTATCGTTTGTATTAATTTCGACGGAGGTAGGCACGGCGCGTTTTTTAATTAAATTGATTTGAGATCCGGTATCTAGCAGAAGTTTAAGCAGGGTTCTTTGTTCGGTTTCACAATTGATAAATTTCTGAGAGTTACGGTTTAGTTTGATATGGTGGACGCGGAGGGGCCCGGGTCTTCCGTTTTCGTTGCTGCGATAAAATTTACGGCATTTGGAGGGGCCTGTGGTTTCGTTTGATTCTTAAAAGCGAGTTTACGGCAGGTCTGTATTGTGTGACCTGGATTTTTACAGTATCGACAGACGTCGGAATTTGATACGGGTGGTGATGTAGTTGGACCGTTAGCGCGTGAAATTGGAGCTGTTTGTGTCGAAGAGGCGGGTGGTGACATATTTGATTGCATGCGTGGCGATATGTTTTGAGAAGCGGAGTTAGTGGTATGTGGAGTGACGTTGGTCCTTATGTCGTTTCGGGGTCGTCGGACGGGATCGTTATATGACTTCGTTAATGATCGGAATGCTTGCCTCTCGCGAGAAATTCTTGCGGCGTGCGCGATTGCATCTGTAAGTGTATGGCTTCGGAAACTGCGGAGCTCGACCCTTATGTGGTCGTGAGTGCCACGAATAAAACTTTCGAGGACATCTTCCTCGATCTCGCTCTTGATGTATTCGGGCAACCCGTAATATTTTTGTTCTGCGGCGTCTAACAATGCGGCCTTAAGCGTTTTCGTTCGTGCGGCATATTCTAATATGTTTTCACCGGGGTGTTGAAATAAATTCGCGAGTTCTCCGCGGTAATCGTTTAAACTTTTATTGGAGGAAAAGGTGCGTTTTAAAACGTCTATAAATTCAGAGAGATGTCTAAAGTCTACGTCGTCGACAACGCTCCGCGCGGTGCCTCTGACCTTTTGTTTAAATAATTTAATTAATGTTTTATCTGGTTGTCCGCTTAGAGATTCTGCTGCTTCTTGGCATGCACGCGTGAATCGGTGAATCGGGATGTTGGTCCCATCGAATGAAGGAATTTGATCGAGTATGTCCCGTGGATTAAATATTGGTTCGTTTCTTAGACTATGCGTACGGGCCGTAAAATTACTCGGGGCGAATGGAGAACGAGGCGATAATACGTGTTCCGCTGATTCCTCGGGACTTGGTTCTGGCATATTTCTCTGAGGCGCTCCTACCCTTTCGGACAGAGCATGTATTTGATTTTGTAAACTGCGGACTAATGACTCTAATTCTGATTTTTCGCGACGAATGGTTTCAATTTGCTCGAGGGCGTTCCGCGTTTTTTGTTCTTCTGAACGAATAGCTTCTTGTTTCCCGCGCTCTATTCGTGCTAACTGCTCCGCAGCCTCTCGTTTTTCGATTTCTTTTTGTTTTTGTAATTCGCGACGCTCTGTTTCTAATCTATTTTCGCGAGCCGTTACTTGTTCTAATAGTATATTGATTTCTTCTTCGTTCCTCGCGGTTTGGCTCCTTGTGGACATGCTTGAATTTGGCATTTTTACAGTTCTAAATAATTCGATATCCCACTTCTGACACCAATTGTTACGTCTCGACTTTGTCAATCGAGTTTTTTAAAAGCTATTTTCCCTGTTTTTAGGCACTCTGCATTCACCGAGTATACCCGGGGACCAGGAATCTTATTTAGAACTGTAAAAAATAGTAGAAGGAGATGTCACTTACCTTTAACGTTGTCAGGACGGTTGGATGAGCGGCTAAAAGGGGCGTTAATTTGGCGGAGTCTCTGGACGAGCTGGTGAAGCGCTGCCGAACAATTCAATGCAGACCTTTTGCTGGTGGGTGAGAGCTTGTCCGGTGTAGACTTCGTAGCGAGGATCTTCTATAGGGACGTCTTGGCGGACGGCACGAAGTTCTTCCGTAGTAGGCAGTTCGTTCGGAAGTAGGCGGTATGGGCGACGAGGAAAGTCGTCGGATGAACGCGGAGGGTACGCTGCGGAAACTCCGTGGATTTTCTGATGAACTTCCCGGCGTATACGGAACTTTCTTCCGGCGCGACGGGTTTTAGGCATGAATATTGGGTAGGAGATTAAGGAAGAATTATCAGTGCGGGACGTCCGCAGTACTCGATAATTCGGAGAGGATAAGTTAAGAATCACTAGTGCGGGGCAGCCGCAGAACTCAGTGATTCAGGTAAGAGATGAAGGACCAATATATTCAGCTAGGCCGAAGTATACTGGGTGAAGCGATTCAGTGCGGGGCAGCCGCAGAACTCGAATCGTATAAGGTAGAGGAACGTAGAGGGTCGAGTTAAAGACACTGGCTCTAAGTTCAAAGTAAGAAATATATTATAAGACTCAGTGAATACAGTGAATACAGTGACGGCGTACCGATGTGATACAGAGTAAGAGCAAAAAGATACTACTCAAGGGACGCGCAGGTCCGACTTATATAGGGGTTTTAGACAAAGGTTTTAGGTGGGGAGCATAGGTTCCTTCTTGGAACTATTGCATGCGTAATGTTTACAAAAAACGTAGTCCTAATCAGGTCAGCTTATCTTTATGACATCTTTAAGAGCTGACGGGTGACTCACGGCCCCCACTCTAGTTCGAGATGGTTTGACCTTCGCACTGGTGACGCTGGATAGAGGTGATTCTCAATAGATGGCGGTACTTATACTATTGTCGGTAAGTTGGTAACTTATCGACTGTAGGTAACTTATCATTGGTAGCTTATCTTTGGTAACTGTAGGTAACTGTAGGTAATTTATCGACTGTTGGTAATTTATCGATAGTTGGTAATTTATCGATAGTTGGTAGTTGGTAATTTATCGACTGTAGGTAGTTGGTAATTTATCGATAGTTGGTAGTTGGTAATTTATCGACTGTAGGTAGTTGGTAATTTATCGACAGTTGGTAATGACTGTTGGTAACTTATTATGTAACGATTGTCGGTAACGGTATATAACGGCGGTCGGTAACAGGTTATGTGTATCGACGTAGTGGAAAAAGTAGTAAAAGCAGCGGGTATATATATAAAATTAGGAGTATATATTATGACGGGAGAATATATAATGAATATATGAGAACGCAGTGAATATACATATGTGTTAGATAGAGTCCGTTTTAGCTGTAATATGTAAGATACGCGAATATTATAGAGAGAGGCGGTAATGATAGTAATACTGGTATTGAGGAAAAAAGACGGGCGTGCAACGGACGTCACAGCAGTAATTGTATATACACTTTTGTGGCGTTTGTTGCTGCCACGGGCGGTTTGCAGTCTCCGGTGTCGAGCAGTGATATTGTTGTAACGTTGAGATGTCGGCCACTACAATCGAATCCGACGAGACTCTTGGTCGCGTTAACGTATAAGAAGAGGATAAGTGTCAATGTCAGTTGTGCGCTTGAGTATAGTTTGTACTCTTTGTTGAACATCGCGGTATTGTCGACCGAAGAGATAGGTGTCGAGATTACGACTGAGAAATGACTTCATTCGCGAAGACCCACGAGGTCTCCCGGTGCTTGCTGAAATGTGCCTTGCTTGCATTTTGCCTATGGAGAGTTCTCCCTTTCTTAGAATGCCTGTAAGCGTTTCGGATTATCTGTTGCTACTTGACACGTTCATCCTGTTGAGGCTTAGGGGGAGGGGGAATACCGAATGATTCTGTTGAGCTTGTAGTTTTGGTGAGAGCGCGCGAATCTCTGGGTTCTCACCATCGGGTGATTACCACGGATTCGCGACCACCGGTCAAATGAGTTATCGGAGTGACAAAATAATGCTCGATGCACTCTGGGCACCAACTTGCCGGTTGCCACCTAAGCATAATTCTGTCGCAGGTCGAACACCGGATGGCTAGGTGTACGCGACTGCGAAGCACTATCGAGTGCCAGCCTTGGTACGCAGTGTATTCCTGTTGGTCTTCCGGTGCCATGTCTGTGTAGCAGCCCTCGCATACCTTGTCCATGGTATCGGTGTCACAGTAGAATGCTGTACCCCAGTAAGTGACGCAAGCTAGGGTATCCAGTTCCGGGTAACTCTCCGGGTGCAAAGCCGGTGGTACGCCATCAATGGGCCCGTAATATTCCTCGTCCCAGGTATCGTCACGCTTGTAGTGTTTAACCCCCATGGTTGATCTATTGGCAATAAAGGGACGATCCGGTGATATCAATGGTGAACGGAGAACTAGGCATTAGCATGCATTTTATCGAATGTTTTCATGCAGTGAGTCAGTCGTTGCGTGCTAGTTTTAGCTTATTTACGTGTACAATTCTCGATTTGCCATTGAATGATACTCTCGCGTTACATGGTTCTATAATTTCTAGAATCTCATGCGGGCCGGTGTACTGATCGGCAAATTTCCCCTTTACAGGTTCTTTCACGAGGTATACTTGGTCACCTACGCCGAAATTTCGCGGGTTGATCCTGCGGTCATAATATTCCTTAGATCTTAATTTGGCCCTTATCAAATTCTCTCGGGCTGCTTCTTGAACTTCTCGGAGGTGAGTATATAAATCCTTCAGATATTCTTCGTACGTTAAGTCAATGTTTTCTTCAATAGGAGGATCCGTTGAAGGCTGTCTAGCAAGCTTGCCGAAGACTAGTTCGTATGGTGTGAATTTGGTTCCTTCATGTGTGCTTGTGTTATATGAGAACATTGCAGCGTCTAGCCAGTCGTCCCATTCGGCATGTGTTACGTCCTGATCCGCCGGTATCTCCAAGTATTACACCTTAGATTTACCGACACGGAAGTTGATACGCTTTTTAAATTGGTGCGAGGGAGATTATATAAATTGGCAGCGCTGTCACCAGTTAAAACTATAAAATTATAGTTTTAACAAGATAAACTTCGGTTCGGACGTAATAAGGGAAACCGAAATCTATCGTTATATTCTACAGGCAATTCCTAATGACAAGATTGGATTTTAAATGATGCAAACGTTAGAGAAATTGTATAACTAATGTTTATAAAAATTGTTATAGAAGTATGTAATTCGAGAAAAGAATTATATAAAATGTTATCGGGCGTGTGGCAGACTATTGACTCTAAGTATTAGAACTATAGGTCACGGCGGAGCGGTGATAGATCACGCGTGAGAATGTATGAGTACACGAAGCAAAACTAGATTAATCGTATTTAACTATGAATTAGAATTTATGATTCGAATAATGGAAATGGATAGAATAAATGTGTTACTCAATTATTCAATGCTACATATAGTATTAATCAACTAATTTAATAATTAATTAGGATAGGTAATAATTTGACTATCAATTGTAATAATTGAAACAAATATATTCAATTAAATGGAATAAAACTAGATTTTATTACATTACCTAAGCCTTATAACTAAGTACTTACATACCTTAATACTAAATGAGATGGACGATGAAGAGTACACTTAGAATGAGGTGATGAATGAAGTAATAATTAAATACGAAATATTAAACTAAATATAGAATAGAATAAATTATAAAAAGAAAGAATAGAAGTCGATAAGACTCTATTATTAGAAAAGAACGTTAATTTGTCCTAAGACCGGAATTAACGGTAACGCGGAAAAAGGTCCTTCCGATGTTAATTCATCGAAGGCTGAAATACGACTCTCTAAAATGATGTTGACGCCTCGAAGGCTAGTGTACGACTCTTTAAAGTGACCACATTCGAAATGCGCTCTTCCGCGAGAGAGAAGATGGCGTCATGATAGCGGCGCATGGAGCTGCATCCGTCTGCTCCACGTGCCTATGACAGCTGAGTGCAGCATTGGTGCAACGCAAGTACATAACCTATTATGTTAACGTTGTACAATAATATTGCATTATATAAATTAGGATTAATACATTATTATTATTATTGATACGCATAAGTCGACGCATTACTAAATTAGGTTATTTGCAGGTTGTCGCAGTAATAGAAGTTATATAACCAAGGTGCACTCTGGATATATGACGGTTATTGCAATGAATGTGGTGAGTATATCTTGATAGATTAATTGTAAATAATAATATAATAATAATTATGTAACTAACACTAATCTTGTGTTTATAGGTTAAGTGAATGGAAGGCTGCGCCAGGCCAAGCGAGGTTTGTATCTAATTATATGTACTGTTTCTGTTTGTCCTTTATATTATATTAATGTTATGTTGAAATTAATAATGTTTATATGTTCTAGGTAAGCTATTTGAGTAGAACCCTTCCTGGCTAGGCGGTCCTTGCATTCGGTGAGTAGTTTATGTGTATAATCTATAATGTGGCGTAGCGATGAACTTACTTGTCTTACTACGTCTTACTACATGTATCTATGTAATGTTAATTATGTTTTTCTTTATTTATAGGGTGGTGAAAAGTTGGAGAGATATGCGTTAATGAAAATATGTGCTATGGAATAGATGACTGTAAGTAAATGTGTAAAAAGAAAATGAAATAAACTGAATAATTGAGATTTCCAAGTATTGGTTTACGTCAGGACGTTACACCTCCCCCCATAAATAAAGAAAAATGCGGAATGTAATGAAGCATTTTTCTTCAATAAGAAAAAGAAAAGGTATGAATTATACGAATCATTGCGTTAATTAATTAATCACGATTGAAAAAAAAATATCAATAAATTGTACGAATTTATAATCGTAATCTAGGGACTTGAACATTTGCATGGTGTAACATGGATATATATATATATAACATAAATTTTTGCTTTCAGCTACGGTGTACCTTGCTCATGCGCAATTTATTCGCGTGTACGAGACGTGTTGCTCCCTGATAGGTGATTCGTACGTTGCCATTATCCAAGACGTCGATGACACGATGCGGTCCAGAATATTGGTCGTCGAATTTCCCCTTACGTGGTTCCTTCAACAAAAAAACATCGTCGCCAATTGTGAAGGTTTGTTGATTTGTATTACGGTCGTAGTAAGTTTTGGACTTCATCTTTGCATTCGTTAGATTAAGGTGGGCAAGATTTTGAGTTTCGCGAATCTTCGTGGCCAGCCTTTCCAAGTAGCCGCGATATGTTTCATCGTCACCGTCATCGAGCGACATTTCGCTTGATGGAACTCTTGCGACCTTGCCGAATACCAGCTCGTGGGGTGTGTACCCAATACCTTCATGGACACTGGTATTATAGGAGAGCATGGCTAGGGGTAGCCATAGATCCCATTCATCATTCTGATTTGCAAACATCTTCAGGTACTCCGCTAACACATGATGGGATCGTTCCAGCGATCCATTCGTTTGCGGATGGAAGGCCGTCGAACGGCATTGCTTGATGCGAAACCGTCTGGCGACCGCTCTCATAAAAGAGCTGATGAAATTTGAGCCTTGGTCGGTTAGTACAGCTTTTGGCGATCCAAAACGGCATACAAAATGGTTCGTGAAGGCGTCGGCTATCTCCTGGGAGGTTGTATGGATGAGCGGCACTGCAACGGAATATTTGGTCAGTAAATCTTGCATAGTTAATACATATGAGTGGCCGTTCCTAGTGATTGGTAGTGGACCAACTATATCAAGCCCGACCTTATCGAAAGCAGAACCTGGTGTGTCTGTGAGTGTCATCGGTTGTTTTGTTTTAATCCTTCCCGGTTTATAAACTATATTGTACTCGTACTCCGAGAGTTTAAGGCGCCACCTTACTAGACGCGACGTCGGGTCTTTGACATTATGTAACCACACGAGCGGTCGATGGTCAGTAACTAAAGTGAATTTCTTTCCAAATAAATAAGGTCGAAAATACTGAATACAATATACGATTGCTAACATTTCTTTCTCGATTGTCGAATAATTCGTTTCCGCTTTGTTTAACAATCGAGACGCGTATGCTATTGGAAGATCCTTTCCAATTTCGCCTTGGCTCAGAACGCCTCCAATAGCGTGATTAGAAGCGTCGGTGGTAACGACAAATTCGCGGGAGAAATCAGGATATTGTAATATCGGCGGTGAACAAAGTTTGTTTTTTAATTGTTCGAATGCCGATTCTTGATTGTCTCCCCAACAAAATAAAGTATCCTTTTTTAGAAGATCAGATAATGGTTTGGCAATCCGCGAGAAATTTGGTACGAAACGCCGGTAGTATCCTGCGAGTCCAAGGAATTCTCTTACATTCCTTGCGGTACGCGGGGTAGGAAACGTTTGTACGGCAGAGATTTTATTCGGGTCAGGTTTCACTCCGGATTCGCTAATAACGTGACCTAGGTACGCTACATCCTTTCGGAAAAACTCGCACTTACTTGGCTGTAATTTTAAATTCGCCTGTCTCAACCTCTCCGCAAGTTTCCTAAATTTAATATTATGTTCCGTCAGCGAACTGGCGTAAATGACTATATCGTCCAGATAAACAAATAATTCGGTACCCTGTAATCCCGCAAGAACACCGTCCATTAGTCTTTGAAAACTGGCAGGCGCATTTCTTAAGCCAAATGGCATACGATTAAACTCATAATGGCCGTGGGGAGTGGAAAAGGCTGTTTTTGCCGCGTCCTCCGTATGCATAGGGATTTGATGGTACCCGGATGCCAGGTCAAATACCGAAAAGTACTTTGCTCCGCCTAGTTGTTCCAAAATTTCGTTTATATTTGGTAATGGGTATGCATCGCCTATCGTTTTTGCATTTAACGCGCGATAATCGATCACTAGACGCCACCTTTTGTTACCAGCGCTATCTGGCTTCTTCGGGACGATCCACAGAGGGGAGTTATATGGTGAATTAGACGCTTTAATGATGTTGTTATTTAACATCTCAGTTATTTGAGTCCTGATCTCCTCTTTGTGGATCGGTGGGAATCGATATTGTTTTGTGTTAACCGGGATATCATCAGTTGTGCGAATTCTGTGTCGGTAGGTTGATGTACACTGTAATTTTTCATCCGGCAAATGAAATACATCTGAATATTTGTTGATTAATTCCTCTACATTTGTTTTTTCTTCTGAATTTAGGTGATCTAACCGCAATAATTTTAAGATCTCGGTCGTTCGATCGGGAGTAATTTGTGGCTTGTTGAACATAGTGTAACATTTTAATCGTTTTTGTTCCTCTATACTTACGTATTGCGGACGCGATTTGGTAGTCGATTTGTGTTCTTTACGGCCGGTCCTAGGAGGCCGTGAATTACTAATCGTACTGTGGGGAGAAGAATACTCTTCTAGTTGAATCGTGGGCACAGGGATCGTTACCTCCTGGTTCGTTGTATTAAATACCGGGATGCATGCCTTGTGGTTCTTCACGGCGACCAAAGCATTTCCCAAGAATACTCCTTTCTGCATGGACAGGTATGGTACGTAGCCCTCATCGAGGTGTTTACCCGTTACGTTAATGCACATGGTCATCCTGGTCCTAGCTGGAATTTTAATTCTATGAGCATTTATAAAAGGTATATACTTACCATTTATGTGGACCTGCTCATCCGCATATGAGATGAGAGCTCCGAATGTCCTCAGTGCGGTGGATCCTAGGATACCAGCAACCGGGATCGGAAACTCTTTAGGCACAATATGGAAAGGAACCTTCTCCTCTAGAACGACAAGGTTCACCATGCCCAGGGTACGTACAACTCCTTCGGTAATTCCCACTAAATCTACTGACTTAGAGCTGTCAATGTTAGTATCTTCCTCAATGTAATTGACCTTAATTATGTTTGGTACAGCTCCAGTGTCGACCATGACGTCTGCATCTATTTTAAGATTTGGTGAGGATAGCCTGATCACTGGTACCTTGTCCAGGGTAGTGTTGTCGGTGCCCATTAGCCCATTTCCAATGTGGACGACTGGGATTTTCTCCGCCTGTCTTGCTGGATGAGCTGATTGACAAGGGGTCCTTTGTACAACGCCCTTATCAGAAGCATTGACATTTCCTGGATTCTGCTGCGCTTTCCTACAAGCTGATTTCCTGCACTCAGGGATCGAATGTCCCCTCGTTTTGCAGTAGTTGCAGAAACTAAGGGCTGACTGTTGTATTTGAGCTGTCATGTGAGGACGATTTCCCTTCGAATTTCGTCGGATATTCGTCTGAGGTAATTGACGCGATTCAAAAGTTGTATGTCCGAATTTATTATAATTATTATGACTTGATTGACTGCCAAATAATATTCTATCCCTGTCCATCCGTTTGCATATACTAGTGGCTAATTCGAATAATTGTTCTAGGGTTTTCGGATTATGTATGAGGATCTGCATTCGAAAATCAGGTGGAAGACCATTCAAAAAACATTCCTGGGTGAATTCTTCCGTTTCCGCGATAACTTCTGGAGATGGTGTACCATACTTATCTCTATCGGCATCTAGGATGGCAAATTGTAACCTTTTTACGCGATGAATAAATTCTAATATGTGTTCGTTTGGTTTTATTACTATGTTACTGAGTTGACCGCGGTAGTGATTAGCTGATTCTAACGGTGCGAATGCTTGTTTTAGTTTCCGAATCAGTTCGTCGATTGAATTCAAATTGTAATCCTCAACTGCAAGGAAAGCATGACCCTTGAGTTTATTTTGAAGAAGTTTCGTTAGGTATGGTTCGTTACGCGGGGATACCATGCTTCGCGCGCGACGGCAAGCATCCGCGTATTCTTGGATTGGGATATTATTTCCGTCGAACTGTGGTACCATTTCGATTATATTTTGCAATGTAAAGTGCAGAACTGGCGGCGCAATAGATGTAAAATTTACCCAAGGAGGAGATGGCTTCGGCTGAGTTCTTATACCCGTCGTAGTTTTCTTAGATAGATTATTAATCATAAGTCTTAATTCGCTTTCCTGTTTTTGTAGCTTTTGTTCCTTTCGCAAGTTACTAGATTCGAGTGAAAAGAATTCGAGATTTGTTCCCGTTGGAACTTCGTCGGTAGCGTCAGAAAATTCTTTATCGTTGTTTAATGAACGTGATTGAGCCATTTTATTCGGTTTATAAATCTCAATAATTAATTTGATATGTAATTGGGATTATAATCTCTAAATAGAAGCTACGTAAGAAGTGTATAAGAAAAAATTTGTACCTTCTAATTGAATCTGTTTACGTTTAATTAAAGTTTCGTTAACGGTCACGGTAACGACGCGATGATCTATAAGTACTTATGTCCGTATGTATGTGTTTTTGTATGTATTTATGATTCTGTAACGAGTAAGCTGTATGTCCTCTAACGTGCGTTTTTGTGTTCGGTTGAACAAGATACAAGTTCAAAATCTTGTTGTCGTTAGAAATTCGAATTTTACCTGTAGAATACTTAATATAATTTCCTGAAATATATATTTTCAAATATTCCTAAAAAAAAATTTAATTTTTCTAATTTTTCGAAGAAAAGATTTCCGAATTTTTAATTTCCTTAAGAAGAAAGATTTTCGTATTCCAAATTTTCTAGAAAAAAAAAAAAAAAAAAAATTTTTCGTATCCCAAATTTTGTAGAAAAATTTTTCGTATCCCACCGCTCTGTCACCAATTGTTACGTCCTGATCCGCCGGTATCTCCAAGTATTACACCTTAGATTTACCGACACGGAAGTTGATACGCTTTTTAAATTGGTGCGAGGGAGATTATATAAATTGGCAGCGCTGTCACCAGTTAAAACTATAAAATTATAGTTTTAACAAGATAAACTTCGGTTCGGACGTAATAAGGGAAACCGAAATCTATCGTTATATTCTACAGGCAATTCCTAATGACAAGATTGGATTTTAAATGATGCAAACGTTAGAGAAATTGTATAACTAATGTTTATAAAAATTGTTATAGAAGTATGTAATTCGAGAAAAGAATTATATAAAATGTTATCGGGCGTGTGGCAGACTATTGACTCTAAGTATTAGAACTA
Source organism: Hedychridium roseum (assembly GCA_963989215.1). NCBI lineage: Eukaryota > Metazoa > Arthropoda > Insecta > Hymenoptera > Chrysididae > Hedychridium > Hedychridium roseum. The sequence goes on along the minus strand of OZ022307.1, from coordinate 4,844,773 downwards.
TAGGTCACGGCGGAGCGGTGATAGATCACGCGTGAGAATGTATGAGTACACGAAGCAAAACTAGATTAATCGTATTTAACTATGAATTAGAATTTATGATTCGAATAATGGAAATGGATAGAATAAATGTGTTACTCAATTATTCAATGCTACATATAGTATTAATCAACTAATTTAATAATTAATTAGGATAGGTAATAATTTGACTATCAATTGTAATAATTGAAACAAATATATTCAATTAAATGGAATAAAACTAGATTTTATTACATTACCTAAGCCTTATAACTAAGTACTTACATACCTTAATACTAAATGAGATGGACGATGAAGAGTACACTTAGAATGAGGTGATGAATGAAGTAATAATTAAATACGAAATATTAAACTAAATATAGAATAGAATAAATTATAAAAAGAAAGAATAGAAGTCGATAAGACTCTATTATTAGAAAAGAACGTTAATTTGTCCTAAGACCGGAATTAACGGTAACGCGGAAAAAGGTCCTTCCGATGTTAATTCATCGAAGGCTGAAATACGACTCTCTAAAATGATGTTGACGCCTCGAAGGCTAGTGTACGACTCTTTAAAGTGACCACATTCGAAATGCGCTCTTCCGCGAGAGAGAAGATGGCGTCATGATAGCGGCGCATGGAGCTGCATCCGTCTGCTCCACGTGCCTATGACAGCTGAGTGCAGCATTGGTGCAACGCAAGTACATAACCTATTATGTTAACGTTGTACAATAATATTGCATTATATAAATTAGGATTAATACATTATTATTATTATTGATACGCATAAGTCGACGCATTACTAAATTAGGTTATTTGCAGGTTGTCGCAGTAATAGAAGTTATATAACCAAGGTGCACTCTGGATATATGACGGTTATTGCAATGAATGTGGTGAGTATATCTTGATAGATTAATTGTAAATAATAATATAATAATAATTATGTAACTAACACTAATCTTGTGTTTATAGGTTAAGTGAATGGAAGGCTGCGCCAGGCCAAGCGAGGTTTGTATCTAATTATATGTACTGTTTCTGTTTGTCCTTTATATTATATTAATGTTATGTTGAAATTAATAATGTTTATATGTTCTAGGTAAGCTATTTGAGTAGAACCCTTCCTGGCTAGGCGGTCCTTGCATTCGGTGAGTAGTTTATGTGTATAATCTATAATGTGGCGTAGCGATGAACTTACTTGTCTTACTACGTCTTACTACATGTATCTATGTAATGTTAATTATGTTTTTCTTTATTTATAGGGTGGTGAAAAGTTGGAGAGATATGCGTTAATGAAAATATGTGCTATGGAATAGATGACTGTAAGTAAATGTGTAAAAAGAAAATGAAATAAACTGAATAATTGAGATTTCCAAGTATTGGTTTACGTCAGGACGTTACACATGCTTATTTACATGTGTTTTCAGATATTCCGTGAGTACGTGATGAGATCGTTCTATTGATCCATTCGACTGTGGATGATAGGCTGTGGTTTTGTACTGTTTAATATTGAATTTCTTAGCGACGTGCTTCATTAAACTGGTGACAAAATTTGATCCTTGGTCGGTCAGGATGGCTCTGGGTGCTCCGTACTTGCATATTAAGTCTCGCAACATTGCGTCTGCTATGGCGATCGAGTGGGTGTCCTTGAGCGGTGATGCGATACAATATTTGGTCAATAAATCTTGCATCGTTAATATGTATTTGTGTCCGTTACTTGTTTCAGGGAGTGGTCCTACAATATCCAGAGATACTTTATCGAAAGCTGCCCCTGGGGTGTCCGTCAGAGTCATTGGTTGTCTCGTCTTTATCCGTGTTAATTTTTTGATTTGGCACGCCCGGCAATGCTGTATGAACTTCTGTATGTCTCTTTTCATCGATCCCCAATAATAGTGTGGTCTAATCCTATTGTATGTTTTGGTAACACCTTTGTGACCACCCGTCGCACTGGCATGATTCTCGCTTATGATGTTTAATCTTTCGTTCTTGCTAGGAATGCGGACCAGCGCTTTACAAATGGTGAGTGTTAAGTGTTCTTCCCGGAGTCCATCGCGCAAAAGATTCAATAAATGTCTCCAAGGTACTTCGTCGAATTTTTCTGTCTTGGCGATACTGATGGATGTTAATTGAAGCTCCCTAATTGCCGTTAGCGTCGCTTGTACTCCCTGTACTAGACCGCTGGGGGTGGTAGGTGATCTGGTATCGTCCTTGATGGGTACTGTGATCAGGTGCTTGTTATTTATGCTTTTCACGTTTGGTCTACCGATAACAAGGTCGTCGAATGTCGGTAATGTATTCGCTCTTGCGTATTCGTAGGCGCCGTTGTCCATAGGTGTTCCGTCGGTGGTTACAAAGATGACGTGATTGTCTCTCCTCATTAATAGCGCGTCGCGTGTTTCGATGATCTTCAGGTGTGACGGGTGTTGATACGGTACGGTTGGTGCATCAAAGAGGTCGTATTCCTCTTCATCTGTATTACTAGAAGTGTCTTCCAATAGGGCGCTTTCGTCGGATATATCCGGGTCTTCGTACCGATTTGATGTATTCGGTTCTTCGATGATATCCTCAGTTGTTTCATTAACGACCGTATCTTCGTTACTCGAGGACGGTGAGGCTTGCACAGGAGTACTGCACGATGGTTCGGATAGTCTGCTGTCGTCTGCAACATCTCGGGTAGGCAGTTCTTCTCCCTGGGGATGTTGCGGCTCAGCTGGCTCAGATGTCGGTGTCTGACTATGCAAAGATGATGGTGTGAAGAAAATGTCGCTGTCGTCACTATCGCTGTCCAGACGGACCGGCATCGCCGTGATTTCCGGTGGGTTACGGGAAAGTGCATCCGCATTGGTGTTTGTCTTACCGCTTTTATAGCGAATTTCATACTCGTAGCCAGCGAGTTTATACTTCCAGTTGCATAACCGAGATGTAGGATCCTTCACCGAGTGAAGCCACACGAGGGGTTTATGGTCGGTGACGATGATGAATTTGCGACCATATAAGTATGGTCGGAAGTGTGATATGCAATAAATCATGGCGAGGCATTCTTTTTCTATGGTTGAATAGTTTTGTTCCGCCGACGTTAACAGTCTCGATGCATATGCGATGGGTAGATCCTTACCGATTTCACCTTGACTCAATACTCCCCCGATAGCGTATCCAGAGGCGTCAGTCGTCAAGTTGAATGTTTTGGAATAATCAGGGTACTGTAAAACTGGTGCGGAACAGAGAGCATTCCTCAGTGTGTCGAAAGCTTGTTGTTGACTACCGCCCCAACTGAATTTCTTATCCTTTTTTAGTAATTCAGTCAAAGGTTTTGCAGTTTTAGAGAAGTTCTCGATGAAACGGCGATAATATCCTGCCAATCCCAAAAATTGTTTGATATTTTTAGCCGTTCTCGGTGTCGGGAACATTTTGACCGCTTCTATCTTTTTCGGATCTGGTCGCACTCCGTCCTCTGTTATTATATGGCCGAGATAGGCAACTTCCCTGCGCAAAAACTCGCATTTGTCTGGTTGAAGCGCGAGGTTTGCTTCTCGAAGGCGCTTAGCGAGTCGGTCGAATTTTATTTCATGTTCAGTAAGAGAGTGCGAATAAATCACGATATCGTCCAGATACACGAACAGCTCTGTTCCTTGTAATCCCGACAGTACGTTGTCCATTAATCGTTGGAATGTGGCTGGGGCATTCTTTAGACCGAATGGCATACGGCGAAATTGATAGTGACCATACGGAGTCGAGAAGGCTGTTTTGTGGGCGTCTTCTTCTGCTACTGGAATCTGATGAAATCCAGTGGCGAGGTCGAAACACGAAAAGTATTTTGCTCCTCCTAGCTGATCTAATATCTCGATGATATTGGGCAGTGGGTAAGCGTCACCTATAGTTTTTTCGTTGAGAGCACGGTAATCTATCACCATTCGCCAGCGAGGGTTGCCATGAGAATCTGGTTTCTTGGGGACGATCCATACTGGAGAATTGTACGGTGATTTGGAAGCTTCGATAACGTTGGCGTCTAGCAGTTCCCGCACTTGTTTGTTTATTTCATCCTTGTGGATTGGCGCAAACCTATATTGCTTAGTATGGATCGGCATATCGTCGACCGTGTGTATATGATGTTTTAATACGGACGTTCCTTGAAGCGGGTCTGTCGGTAGGTGAAACAAATCTGAATGGCGCTCCAAAAGTTTTCCCACGCTATCCTTTTCTTCTTGGTTAAGGTGGTCCAATCGTAATAGTGGCAAGAGCTTGGATAATCTGTCGTCTCCGTCGTCTATTTTCGCGATATTGCATTGCACAGTACGCGGAGAGCATTCGAATTCCTGCAAGGTCAGGGTTGGCACCTTAAAATCGAATTCTTCTTCCGTCGTGTTGAATAGTCGGAGGTGCGCGTTGCCTCGATCATTCGCCACTATTGCTTCCCCGACGTATACACCTTTTGTGAGTTCAAAAAAAGGTATGTATCCTTCCGATAGCTCGGGATTTGCTATACGTATTCGCACAGGTACAGCTGACCGTTTTGGAATCCTAATCACCTCGTCTGCGTGGAAGGGAATGTGAATATTGCTCCATCGTATGCAACGTTCTTCGTAGTCCACCTTCGCTGCCTGTTTAGTTAGAAATTCCGAGCCTAATATACCGTTTTGTTCAATGGGAAAATCTTCGTCTACCAGATGGAACTGTACGGGACGTCCAGCAAGGTGAATAGCGACTGTCCCTCTAGTGTGCACTTGTTTAGATGATATTCCTCTCAATGATAATACCTCCTCCGTTTTTACCGACAAGTTATTAACGGTATCGGCTTTGATGAGGTTCACTTCTGCTCCGGAATCTACCATTAGTGTTACCTTGCGAGCGAGGTCCGGAGACGCGATGCAAACGGAGGGTACGGTGCGATGCGAGGTTAGTTGGACGGTTGCTGTTCTTGCATTCCTGGCGTTTCTTCGCCAATCGTTAAAATTTGACGCCCTGCGTTCGGGGCACCCCGGCGGGCGTCGTTCGTTACCGGTGTGCTGCTTAGGTTTCCCTGTTGTTGCCTATTTCCGCCAGCCTCTTGCGCACGCCTGTATGCGAGCTTCCGACACTCGGACATATCATGTCCTGGATTCTTACAATAATTACAGATCTTTGAGTTGTCCCGGGTCGGTGGCCTGGCCGTGAACGTTTGCCCACTCGGGCGTTCGTATCTGTTGCGATGTGGAGGAAAGTTGTCCGGGCGTTCGGATGGCGGACTACCTCTATTCTCGTAGGTATGCTGTCGCGGCCTGATTTCTTCCTGTCTGTTTTCACGTTTGCGGTCGTCATGTCTCGCGAACTGTTCCCTGCGAGGCCCCGGTTGGTGTAACTTGTGACGACGTGACTCCGCTTCCAGAGTTTTTGACAGTTGAGTCGCCTTGAGGAAGGCGTCTTCCAAGTTGCGATAGCCCTCCAATTTTAATCGCACGAACAATTCTGACGGTAAACCGGCACAAAAGCTTTCCAACACGTCGGCGTCGATCTCCGCAGCGATGTTACGTGCGGATCTGCGGTGGTTCGCTTGTCGTTCGCCGTCGACGATGGCTGTACGCAGGTCCTTGGCCCGAGTTATATAATCCAAAATATGTTCGTTGGGGCCCTTACAAAGATTGGCGAGTTCGCCACGGTATTGGTTCACGGATTTCTTCGGTGCGAAGTTGCTCTTCAAACGATCGATGAGACCCTGTACAGTGGTGACGTCAGCGTCTTCGACGGCTTGGAATGCGTGTCCTTGGAGTTTATTGATGAGCATCCGTGCAAGGTATGGTTCCATTGAACTCGATAGCATGTTTTTTGCACGTTCGCAAGCGCGGGCGAATTGAAATATGGAAATTCGGTACCCGTCATAGCGAGGCACTGTCTCTAGTGCGTCCTTCAAACTTATGGGGTAGCCTGGTTCGGGAATTCGGCTAAATTCGGGTCGCGTCCATGTGTCTTCGTGGTGGACAGACGTTTCGCAAATTTCCGGCGCTTGATTTTCGGGGATGAGTCGTGGCATCTGATCGTTAGAACTTTTTTCTAATTGCTCTATCCTGGATGCCAATGTTCTAATACTAGTTAATCCAGATTTTAACTCCGAAATCATTTCTTGGAACTCGTTTGGGGTCTTCGATTCCGACCGGATCTTTTGTTTCTCCTCTTCTAACAATTGTCGCTCGGCCGAAATAGTAGTACGTTCCGCTTCCAAAGCTTCCGATTGTTCCTTCAGCCTCTTCTCTTTTGCAGCCACGTGCTCGCTGATAGCTATCGCCTCTGCTTCGGTGAGGGCTGTCGTTCGAGTCCTCCTTTCCGACATGTTTATAGGGTTAGTTTGGACTTCTTCGGCTATTCTCAAATCCCTACCGCTGCCACCAAATTGTCACGTCCTCCAGGGAGCCGCTCAGGTTCTGGAGGGTTATTGCCTCTTTTTGGTCAACGCGTTAGCACACGATTTACCTGGGATGAGGCGGGAATAGCCCGAAGCGCGGAAGCCGAACGAAATGGGGAGGCGTAGACAAGGGAGGAACGAGCGTGCAAAGAAACAATCACGATTTTCCCAAAGGATTTATTACCAAGAGGATTTATTAAAAACGTTGGGTATTATAAGTACAAACTCAATGTAATTACTATCGATCATCATAATCAATCGTCGTCGTCGTGGTCAGACAGGGTGATGACCTCGATGTCCGTTTCCGGTGTCAGGGGACGCGGAGTTGGTAGGTCTTGGAGTTGCTCTAACGTGAGCCCAAGATCTGCCATGAAAGAGGGGAGTGGGAATGGTTGGGAATCTGGAATTTCTTCAATTTGAACCGTGGATGGGGGAGGAATAAAGGAGAAATAATGCGTGTGGATAGGGCCGTATAAGGACTGTAGGTTTTCAAAAGTATAGTCCTGTTCCGTTCTCAAGGGAGACGACTGAGGGGAATTAGAATGACCCGGGATCGAAGACGACTCGTCGATATCCGGAGATTGTGGTTCCAGTTGCGGTGAACTGGGAGGAGCTGGAATTTCGGCTGGTTGTGACAGACAGTCACTCTGAGAGTCCAATCGTGTAGGCTGGGAATTTCGTTCGCGTTGAGACAAACTGGCTTCAAGGCGACGCAAGATCGCCCGAAGACGACGAGCGAGTACTTTCTTTCCTCCTCTGCGTCTCTTAATGACACGAGTAGGCATGTCTTTCAGAATCTGCGAAGAACGAATTCATTCTGCCATTACGCGAATTCTCAGGAGCCATTTGTGATCTGGCATCCACACTGAGCATTCGGCTTACCTTGATGCGCTGCTGAAAGCGAATGGTGCCGCTGGAGGCACAATGGAATCGCCGATGAAGGCTCGTTAGAGTGGCCGATGAAGGCGAGAGGAGCCGGTGAAGGCTCGTTAAATATTCGCCGATGAGGGCGTTTGGGTCTAGGAGCAACGTTGGTCGCTCGAACTAGGTGCGCCTATAAGCATAGAAATGGCAGTGGATATTCGTTCTTCGGAGAACAGTATTCTAAGGAATAACGCGAAAATCTGACAGGAAAAAGGAAGGACATGTAAGATAGGGTGGTAAGTTCACAAAATAAGGAACAATGAAACACTCCGACAACGATTAAATTATATTCACGAGTAGGAGCAAGTGACAAATATTCGCAAACGCTCAGTCTACGAAGGTTTGGTTAAAGAGTCGTAAACGCTCGGTCTACGAAGAGTTTGACGCGTACGCTCGGTCCGCGGAGTCAACGCAATAATACTATTTGCAACTTACGTTTGAGGCTTGGTAGGTTTACTTGTCTGCACTAGAACTGAACTGTGCAGTAGAACCGTTAACTGTGTACTAGAGAACCTTTAAGGTTGGATGCTCGGCGATGACTGACTGGAGCGGTTGCCTTCCTTCACCACCTCGGTTCGCAACGGAGTAGTGGGGAAGGTCGGCTGGAATGGTGGGGAACCAATCATGACTCTCGGTATCGCGGAGGTGGCAAGCTAGCGAGTGGGGACTGATGTGCCGTGCGCAAAACTACGTCAGCATTCTCACGGATGCAGCGGGTACAGAACTGCAACGTCTGCGTTCCCAAGCCGGCGCGCTCATCGTATCTCGTCAGCGTTATCTAACCCGTCAGTGCACGTGTGCATACCGATGCTCGGAGACAGACTGCTGATACAGCGTCTCCGGCTCGACGCGGTTCCCTAATCTAATCCGTGTTACTTGAGTTGATAGCGCACGTGTGCATACCAGCGCTCGGAGGGAATCCGAGGCGGGGATCAGATTCGCAATGTCAGCGTTCTCACGCGAGCTCGGATCGTTTGCTTACGTAGCTGTTGCAGGGCCGCTCCTATTTTACCGTCTTCGTTCTGCAGGACCGCGTCCATCGTTTGTTGTATTTTATATTTTATGAATTAATCGTTGTGTGTGAATAATTTCGTGACCCATAGTGGCAGGTTCTTATCTTATCTTATCTTATTTTATTATCTTATCTTGTAATCTGAGCCGATAAGGCTCCGAAATTTTTCTGCCGCCTTCGGCGGCACCCCCCGTCACTACACTTCTATATATATAAGAGCGAAGGGAATATAATGTGGTTAAACATAGTACATAGAGTAATGTCGGGGTGTGAACATGTTTTGAGTTTTGTGGGTTAATAGACGGCTCGCTTACCGAGACGTCACACTTTACATTGCAAAATATAATCGAAATGGTACCACAGTTCGACGGAAATAATATCCCAATCCAAGAATACGCGGATGCTTGCCGTCGCGCGCGAAGCATGGTATCCCCGCGTAACGAACCATACCTAACGAAACTTCTTCAAAATAAACTCAAGGGTCATGCTTTCCTTGCAGTTGAGGATTACAATTTGAATTCAATCGACGAACTGATTCGGAAACTAAAACAAGCATTCGCACCGTTAGAATCAGCTAATCACTACCGCGGTCAACTCAGTAACATAGTAATAAAACCAAACGAACACATATTAGAATTTATTCATCGCGTAAAAAGGTTACAATTTGCCATCCTAGATGCCGATAGAGATAAGTATGGTACACCATCTCCAGAAGTTATCGCGGAAACGGAAGAATTCACCCAGGAATGTTTTTTGAATGGTCTTCCACCTGATTTTCGAATGCAGATCCTCATACATAATCCGAAAACCCTAGAACAATTATTCGAATTAGCCACTAGTATATGCAAACGGATGGACAGGGATAGAATATTATTTGGCAGTCAATCAAGTCATAATAATTATAATAAATTCGGACATACAACTTTTGAATCGCGTCAATTACCTCAGACGAATATCCGACGAAATTCGAAGGGAAATCGTCCTCACATGACAGCTCAAATACAACAGTCAGCCCTTAGTTTCTGCAACTACTGCAAAACGAGGGGACATTCGATCCCTGAGTGCAGGAAATCAGCTTGTAGGAAAGCGCAGCAGAATCCAGGAAATGTCAATGCTTCTGATAAGGGCGTTGTACAAAGGACCCCTTGTCAATCAGCTCATCCAGCAAGACAGGCGGAGAAAATCCCAGTCGTCCACATTGGAAATGGGCTAATGGGCACTGACAACACCACCCTGGACAAGGTACCAGTGATCAGGCTATCCTCACCAAATCTTAAAATAGATGCAGACGTCATGGTCGACACTGGAGCTGTACCAAACATAATTAAGGTCAGTTACATTGAGGAAGATACTAATATTGACAGCTCTAAGTCAGTAGGTATATAATATATATATTACGTATACAGCATATATAATAGGTATATTGATAGTAATATACTTATGGAATAGGTGTATGCGAAAGAGAAGGTTTTGGATTTCGAGAATTCGATGATTCTGGATTTCGAAATTTCGATGATTCTTGATCTGCAGAATTTGGAGATTCTAGATTTCGAGAGTTTGGAGTAGTATAAAAAATACTGTGAGTATAACCAAGTTAAGTTAAACTAGTGCCATAGTTTAGAATAGTGATAGTGTTTAGATCGTAGCTGCAATAGAAATAAACTCTAAAAAGATAATTATAAGTGAAAGATAGTCCCTGTGAAACAATTAAATTGACACTGGTGACATTGACATTGTGAACAGAACACTGAAATCATGAGTAAACGCAAACGTATAGTGAACAGTGATAGTGAAGAGAATGAAGGAGAAGAGCTAAGGATGGTCAGGGAAAGCGTGGAAGGAAACAGAGAGAAAGAAGCTGAGGAAATGGAAGTGACCAAAAGCGAGCAAGATGAACTGACTAAACTGAGAGGAAAATGGACCATAGGAGAAGAGGATACGGAAAATGCTATGTTAGCATTGATGAAAACCATAGAGAAGTTGAAGAAACTGGCAGAAGAGACGCCCAACATGAAAAGGGAAATAAAAACAACCATATCAGATGCAGTTAATGAAGTAGTAGCATTAGAGATATCCATTGATGATGCTAATGAAGGGGCAAAGAAATATGTACAGGCTTTAGAGAAAGAGGCAGAGACAGGTGGAATACAGAAGAGCAAGTGTGACGTCCGTTGCACGCCCGTCTTTTTTCCTCAATACCAGTATTACTATCATTACCGCCTCTCTCTATAATATTCGCGTATCTTACATATTACAGCTAAAACGGACTCTATCTAACACATATGTATATTCACTGCGTTCTCATATATTCATTATATATTCTCCCGTCATAATATATACTCCTAATTTTATATATATACCCGCTGCTTTTACTACTTTTTCCACTACGTCGATACATTACCAACATAACCTGTTACCGACCGCCGTTATATACCGTTACCGACAATCGTTACATAATAAGTTACCAACAGTCATTACCAACTGTCGATAAATTACCTACAGTTACCTACAGTTACCAAAGATAAGCTACCAATGATAAGTTACCTACAGTCGATAAGTTACCAACTTACCGACAATAGTATAAGTACCGCCATCTATTGAGAATCACCTCTATCCAGCGTCACCAGTGCGAAGGTCAAACCATCTCGAACTAGAGTGGGGGCCGTGAGTCACCCGTCAGCTCTTAAAGATGTCATAAAGATAAGCTGACCTGATTAGGACTACGTTTTTTGTAAACATTACGCATGCAATAGTTCCAAGAAGGAACCTATGCTCCCCACCTAAAACCTTTGTCTAAAACCCCTATATAAGTCGGACCTGCGCGTCCCTTGAGTAGTATCTTTTTGCTCTTACTCTGTATCACATCGGTACGCCGTCACTGTATTCACTGTATTCACTGAGTCTTATAATATATTTCTTACTTTGAACTTAGAGCCAGTGTCTTTAACTCGACCCTCTACGTTCCTCTACCTTATACGATTCGAGTTCTGCGGCTGCCCCGCACTGAATCGCTTCACCCAGTATACTTCGGCCTAGCTGAATATATTGGTCCTTCATCTCTTACCTGAATCACTGAGTTCTGCGGCTGCCCCGCACTAGTGATTCTTAACTTATCCTCTCCGAATTATCGAGTACTGCGGACGTCCCGCACTGATAATTCTTCCTTAATCTCCTACCCAATATTCATGCCTAAAACCCGTCGCGCCGGAAGAAAGTTCCGTATACGCCGGGAAGTTCATCAGAAAATCCACGGAGTTTCCGCAGCGTACCCTCCGCGTTCATCCGACGACTTTCCTCGTCGCCCATACCGCCTACTTCCGAACGAACTGCCTACTACGGAAGAACTTCGTGCCGTCCGCCAAGACGTCCCTATAGAAGATCCTCGCTACGAAGTCTACACCGGACAAGCTCTCACCCACCAGCAAAAGGTCTGCATTGAATTGTTCGGCAGCGCTTCACCAGCTCGTCCAGAGACTCCGCCAAATTAACGCCCCTTTTAGCCGCTCATCCAACCGTCCTGACAACGTTAAAGGTAAGTGACATCTCCTTCTACTATTTTTTACAGTTCTAAATAAGATTCCTGGTCCCCGGGTATACTCGGTGAATGCAGAGTGCCTAAAAACAGGGAAAATAGCTTTTAAAAAACTCGATTGACAAAGTCGAGACGTAACAATTGGTGTCAGAAGTGGGATATCGAATTATTTAGAACTGTAAAAATGCCAAATTCAAGCATGTCCACAAGGAGCCAAACCGCGAGGAACGAAGAAGAAATCAATATACTATTAGAACAAGTAACGGCTCGCGAAAATAGATTAGAAACAGAGCGTCGCGAATTACAAAAACAAAAAGAAATCGAAAAACGAGAGGCTGCGGAGCAGTTAGCACGAATAGAGCGCGGGAAACAAGAAGCTATTCGTTCAGAAGAACAAAAAACGCGGAACGCCCTCGAGCAAATTGAAACCATTCGTCGCGAAAAATCAGAATTAGAGTCATTAGTCCGCAGTTTACAAAATCAAATACATGCTCTGTCCGAAAGGGTAGGAGCGCCTCAGAGAAATATGCCAGAACCAAGTCCCGAGGAATCAGCGGAACACGTATTATCGCCTCGTTCTCCATTCGCCCCGAGTAATTTTACGGCCCGTACGCATAGTCTAAGAAACGAACCAATATTTAATCCACGGGACATACTCGATCAAATTCCTTCATTCGATGGGACCAACATCCCGATTCACCGATTCACGCGTGCATGCCAAGAAGCAGCAGAATCTCTAAGCGGACAACCAGATAAAACATTAATTAAATTATTTAAACAAAAGGTCAGAGGCACCGCGCGGAGCGTTGTCGACGACGTAGACTTTAGACATCTCTCTGAATTTATAGACGTTTTAAAACGCACCTTTTCCTCCAATAAAAGTTTAAACGATTACCGCGGAGAACTCGCGAATTTATTTCAACACCCCGGTGAAAACATATTAGAATATGCCGCACGAACGAAAACGCTTAAGGCCGCATTGTTAGACGCCGCAGAACAAAAATATTACGGGTTGCCCGAATACATCAAGAGCGAGATCGAGGAAGATGTCCTCGAAAGTTTTATTCGTGGCACTCACGACCACATAAGGGTCGAGCTCCGCAGTTTCCGAAGCCATACACTTACAGATGCAATCGCGCACGCCGCAAGAATTTCTCGCGAGAGGCAAGCATTCCGATCATTAACGAAGTCATATAACGATCCCGTCCGACGACCCCGAAACGACATAAGGACCAACGTCACTCCACATACCACTAACTCCGCTTCTCAAAACATATCGCCACGCATGCAATCAAATATGTCACCACCCGCCTCTTCGACACAAACAGCTCCAATTTCACGCGCTAACGGTCCAACTACATCACCACCCGTATCAAATTCCGACGTCTGTCGATACTGTAAAAATCCAGGTCACACAATACAGACCTGCCGTAAACTCGCTTTTAAGAATCAAACGAAACCACAGGCCCCTCCAAATGCCGTAAATTTTATCGCAGCAACGAAAACGGAAGACCCGGGCCCCTCCGCGTCCACCATATCAAACTAAACCGTAACTCTCAGAAATTTATCAATTGTGAAACCGAACAAAGAACCCTGCTTAAACTTCTGCTAGATACCGGATCTCAAATCAATTTAATTAAAAAACGCGCCGTGCCTACCTCCGTCGAAATTAATACAAACGATAAAAGAATCATTCAAGGTATTACAAACGAAACGATTATTACCCACGGGACAATCGACCTAATCCTATTCGGCAAAACCATCCACTTTCACATTATACCGGATAATCTCCCTGTACGCCACGAAGGAATCTTGGGAGATGAATTCTTTGAAGCAACGCAAGCTAATATGAACTACGAGAAACGCCACGTGTACTGGGGTAATATATATGTCCCCTTCGACGAGAGAGAATCTGTCGAGATTTCTCCTTGCTCCTATGTCTCCGTCTCTATTCCTATATTAAACCCCGAGCTGTCGGAGGGCCTCCTTAGCGGACAGGAACCGACACCCGGAGTTTTCTTCATGGATTCAATAGTAAACGTCCATGAAGGTCGTGTTAATATTGACATTTTTAATACAACTTCTAAATCCATCACTGCAAATATTCCTACATTACGCCTCGAAAATTTCGAAGAAGTAACCTCTGAATTCTCTGAGTTTCCTAAATCTTCTACGTTCTCTGAATCTCAATTTACGGAGTCCAGCGAATCTCCTACGTCCTCTGAATTTTCTAATTTTAATACATTCGCTGAATCCCGTGAATCTTCTCAATCTTCTACGTCCTCTGCGTCCCCTAACTCTCTGAATTCTCTGAATCCTCCCACTTCGAAAATTTTCAATATCTCCTCTCCTGATAGATTCACCGAACTCATTTCTTTATTACGCCTCGACAATCTCGATGACGAAGAACGAACACACGTTGAGCGACTCGTACGCGAGCATGCCGATAGCTTTCATATCCCAGGAGACCCTCTCGGATTTACAAACGTCATCACTCACCGAATTACAACCACGGATAACGAACCCGTAAATATTAAACAATATAGATTCCCACCGGTACATAAAGATGAAATTACGCGTCAGGTCAAAGAACTTCTCGAAAATAATATTATTGAAGCCTCAGTTTCTCCATATAATAGCCCAATTTGGATTGTACCCAAAAAACCAGACTCTCATGGCAATAAACGCTGGCGACTCGTAATAGATTACCGAAAATTAAACGAGAAAACCGTGGGCGATGCATACCCTCTACCTAACATCTTAGATATATTAGATCAACTAGGCGACGCGAAGTATTTTACAACACTCGACTTAGCGTCAGGCTTCCACCAAATTGCAATGGATACAGACGATGCGCACAAAACAGGATTTTGTACGCCGTACGGTCATTTTCAATTCAAACGAATGCCCTTCGGTCTTAAAAATGCTCCAGCTACGTTTCAACGCCTTATGGACCGCGTTCTTGCCGGTATGCAAGGAAACACATTATTCGTTTACCTGGACGATATAGTCATATACGCAAAAAGCCTCGAAGAACACGAACAGAAATTCCGACAACTTATGGATCGCATCTCTAAGGCCAACCTCCGGTTGCAACCGGACAAATGCGAATTTTTACAACGAAAAGTTACATACCTCGGACATATAATTGGCTCGGACGGAGTTCGCCCCGATCCGCGTAAACTAGCCGCCGTGAAGGACTTTCCAACGCCAAAAAACCCAAAAAACATAAAACAATTCCTCGGTCTCGCCGGTTATTATCGCCGTTTTATCCCCGGATTTTCGAAAGTTGCCAAACCACTCACTGACTTATTAAAAAAGGACAAGAAATTCGACTGGACAGACTTACAAACGAAAGCGTTCACCACCCTCCGCGATTGCCTCTGCCGCGAACCAGTCTTGCAACACCCTAATTTCGATCAACCTTTTATAATTACCACCGACGCCTCAGGATACGCTATAGGGGGTGTATTAAGCCAAGGTACGATTGGGAAAGATTTACCCGTCGCCTATGCATCCCGCTTATTAAATCCGGCAGAACAAAAGTACAGCACGATAGAAAAAGAATGTCTCGCCATGGTCTATTGCATCCATCAATTCAGGTCATACGTCTACGGAAAATCCTTTACAATAGTTACTGATCATAAACCCCTCGTTTGGTTAAAATCCATCAAAGACAAATCCTCGCGACTTTGGAACTGGCATTTGAAACTCAGCGAATACGAGTTTACTATCCACTATAAACCTGGACGAATTAATGACAACGCCGACGCCCTGTCTCGCAATCCCCCGTTAACAGTTCTACCCACAGCCATTCCACATCCGACCACACCAATTGCTCCTTGGGACGTATCCTGCAAAATAACGCGTATTATGGACAAATACGGATTCATCAGAGGACAAGGATTGGGAAAGAATTCCGATGGGATTAGAGAACCAATCAATACCGCCGCTAAAGTTCTTGCTGTCACCACCGACTCTGATTCGTCAGATCCGATATTTGACCACCCCTCTAATCAGCAGGCTCCTCCTACTTCGCCGCCATCACTTCCAACCGAGCCGCCATTACAACAGGATCCCCCACCATCGCCAGAACCGCCATCTTCTCCCGACAACTCCATCACGATTTCACCTCCGGAAACGCCTACCACTCCCTCTTTCCCACCGTCGCAACCAATCGTAGCTACGCCTTCCACTTCCAAACCCACACCGCCCACTGCACCCGCTACTCCTCCCTCTTCTCAATCCTCACAACCAATCACAACCACGCCATCTATCTCCAGAACCACTCCCATGGAAACGTCCGACGACGAATCGATAATTTTCGATGATCCTAACCCTTCCTACGAATCCGACCGTCATAAACCTTTGCTAAAAATTATAGAATCACGCGATTGCCTCCAGAACCGAAAAGATAATATAATTATTTTTATTACCGACGATGGAACCCCCGTCGACCGCGGTGCAAAAGAACTCGCTAAAACCGGTCTACTACCAACTTATTCTGAGCTAACACCGAATCGCGCAAAAGTTACGCATACTTCCAACGGCAAACACATAATAAGTTTACCTGTAAAACGCGATCAGCGCACTGATACATTAGCCGAAGATTTATTCGAAACTCTTACCTCTCTCACCGACGTTGTTTGCGAACTTAATTTAAAATCAGTAAGCATTGCTAAATCCGAGTCTATCGACGAGATACCCTGGAAGTTCTTGATCGATAAAATCCGCGAACTCTTTTCAGACATCGAAATGGCATTTATAATCTGTAATTTCCTCGTTCAAACTCCTTCTCCGGATCAACGTGACAGTATAATGGAAGAATATCACTCCTCGACCATCGCCGGTCATAAAGGCGTAAGTAAAACGTACTGTCGCATTCGAAACCATTATTTCTGGACAAATATGAAAAAAGATATTCAAAATTTCATTTCAAATTGTCGCACCTGTCAACTCAAGAAACTCACGCGCGTTAAACCAAGACAGCCCATGGTACTCACCGATACGCCCGGAACAGCATTCGATAAGATAGCATTAGATGTAGTAGGTCCTCTTCCACAAACCGACAAAGGACATTTACATATATTAACCATGCAGGATTTACTCACTAAATACTCAATAGCTGTGCCGCTTGGAAGTACGGGTAGCATCGAAACCGCCGACGCATTTTACCGGCATCTCATTTGTCGTTTCGGAGCCCCTAAGGCTATACTTACTGATCAAGGAACAAATTTCTTATCCTCTCTCTTCAGACATTTAGCAAAAAGGTTCAATATTAAACAATTTAAAACCACCGCGTACCACCCACAATCAAACGGTTCACTGGAGCGATCACACCACGTGCTAATCGAATATCTTAACATGCATGTAAGCCGACACCAAAAAGATTGGGACAAATGGCTGGACGCCGCCATGTTCTCATATAACACCAGCGTCCACGAGGGAACGAAACACACCCCTCATGAACTCGTGTTTGGAAAGCTGGCACGCCTACCATCAGCCAATCCCCCATTGGAAGCAAACATGGACGTCACGTATACGGACTATCTCACGAACTTATACGACACTATTAAACAATTACAGGAAGACGCTAAAAATAATTTACAGCAGGCTAAAATTAGAAGCAAACAATATTACGATCGTAAAATTAATACGCCTCCGTTAAAAATCGGTGATCAGGTACTGCTATTACGAGGAGAAAGGAAGGGAAAGTTCCACGATCAGTACGTTGGTCCTTATAAAATTTCTAAAATTTATCCCGATACGAATAATGTTAAACTAGATTTAGGTAACGGTACGCATCGTGTTGTACATTTAGATAGAGTCCGCCCCACCTCACTACAGTCATAAAAACCATAACCTCACACAATATCACCACCATTACAGAAAATGTCAGACCTACAGGAAATGTACTGCATTGGCCAGGTACCCGGAATCACCGGTCTCTGGGCAACAACTTTCGGCTTAAACCGCTTCTGCATCGAGTGCATGGCACTGCTAGGTCATGACTGGCTCACACAATCATTCGACTTTTATAGAAATTTTCATAGTCCTACTACCATCGACACATGGCATTGCGATAAATATCCGGGAAGTTGCGATAACTGTCATAAACCATTGTTAGAAGTAAGAGGTCCCGCTACTGAATGTCCAATCTGTCGCGAAGGCGCCCGCCTCGCCGCCGCGCAAGAAACCTACAAACTAGTAATACGGTTACTCCAAGAACACCTCCCCGAATAGGTATGGCTCGCCGCACCTCCGCCCCCGTCGCCGCCATTTTCATCGCCGCCATCGCCTTCTTCACCCCTCCGACCAATGGCCTCATCGGATTCGACTGCGGAGGAGGTCCCATGAACATCACGACCATCTCTCTTCGAGACGTGGGTGACTGCTCCTTACAAACTCGCACCTTGCAGAGGAACGACACACATATACAACTACTCCAAGCGGCTGAATACCAAAACATTCCCATCATACAATGCAAAATAGTAATTTCACGACAAATCTGGTACTGTGGGATGCACTCACACAATAGTGCAGTCCACAACGGATTCATGGAATACCTGCAGGAAACCACGGGACGCCAGTGTGAAATAATGCATAACACCGGTACCCTAGGGATGTCCAACGGCATTACCATCACCGGCCTCAAAGTGAACGACACCACCGCAAGACCAGCCATCCTCGCCGGAAGCGTCTCAAACGATGGCACCTGCCACGGCACACAGTACAGTGACAATTACGGATCATGGCAAAACGTATTTGTCCAGGCAACGATAAAGATAACACTCACCTCTGGCATTGTACCTGTTCGAGTCTCCACGGGCAAGATCACTCTGAAGTCCGGCACTGTCTGCCAACTCGGAGATGGCTCTTGTCTCGATCTGGAAGGAGGATACACCTTTTGGTCCACAGTACCGACAAACAAAGTATGTGACTTCTCCGCGTACGACGTTCTCTACGAGGGAAAAGCCACAAAGATCCGAGACACAAACGAACCAAATGCTCCTGAGATATTTTCGTTGATCACTCAAGACACTACATTCGCTCTTGCCAAAACTACTGAAACACGCCTCTGTGGTTACATCATTTTCCGCACGGAACACCCCAAATTATTTATCATGGAAACACAGCCCGGACTCTCTTTCATTACCAAATCACCAATCATCGTTGAAAACTTAGACATCTTCACCTACGTGAATTCCAAATTTGTCTTCGTGGAAAAACATATCCGCACACAGCTCACCAACCTTTACAACGACGTGATGCAGCAGAAATGCGAGTTAGAACGACAGGTATTAACGAACGCTCTGGCTTATGCAGTTCGAGACCCCACCGAATTCGCATACACAATCATGAAAGGACCAGGATATACCGCTGTACCATCAGGAGAAGTAATACACATCATCAAATGCACACCGATAGACGTACCCTTCCGAAAGACCGAACAATGCTACAACGAAATACCGGTCTCACACAAAAATGAGTCGTATTTCCTTACGCCAAAAACACGCATCCTTCAACGTATCGGGAGTGAACGAGAGTGCACCGCCATCTTCCCACCTCAATACTTGTCCGAACACGGATGGATTCGTCTGATGCCACGCCCTATCGACGTCACGCCGCCAGAGACCCTGCAACCAAAGACCAACCTGAACTGGAAATATCTTTCACCTGGAGCCCTCGCCACCAGTGGGATTTACTCACAACAGGACATTGACAACCTACGTGAACATCTGCTATTCCCAGCAGAAAAAGCTTCCATTACAAACAACATCGTCCGCACACTCACAGGCAAACAGACTCTCGGGAACGGACTCTCGGCATACAATATGTTTGATGAGAGAACATTCGAGAAAATAGCAGACAACACCGCACACCGCCTATGGGCAGGATTCCTAAGCTTCGGTTCCATTTCCGCCGGAGTAATAGGAATCTTTATAATCTTCAGAGGTATAAAAATATTGGCCGACACCATCATCAGAGGGTACGCCCTACATTCCGTGTTACGTCCTGATCCGCCGGTATCTCCAAGTATTACACCTTAGATTTATCGACACGGAAGTTGATACGCTTTTTAAATTGGTGCGAGGGAGATTATATAAATTGGCAGCGCTGTCACCAGTTAAAACTATAAAATTATAGTTTTAACAAGATAAACTTCGGTTCGGACGTAATAAGGGAAACCGAAATCTATCGTTATATTCTACAGGCAATTCCTAATGACAAGATTGGAATTTAAATGATGCAAACGTTAGAGAAATTGTATAACTAATGTTTATAAAAATTGTTATAGAAGTATGTAATTCGAGAAAAGAATTATATAAAATGTTATCGGGCGTGTGGCAGACTATTGACTCTAAGTATTAGAACTATAGGTCACGGCTGAGCGGTGATAGATCACGCGTGAGAATGTATGAGTACACGAAGCAAAACTAGATTAATCGTATTTAACTATGAATTAGAATTTATGATTCGAATAATGGAAATGGATAGAATAAATGTGTTACTCAATTATTCAATGCTACATATAGTATTAATCAACTAATTTAATAATTAATTAGGATAGGTAATAATTTGACTATCAATTGTAATAATTGAAACAAATATATTCAATTAAATGGAATAAAACTAGATTTTATTACATTACCTAAGCCTTATAACTAAGTACTTACATACCTTAATACTAAATGAGATGGACGATGAAGAGTACACTTAGAATGAGGTGATGAATGAAGTAATAATTAAATACGAAATATTAAACTAAATATAGAATAGAATAAATTATAAAAAGAAAGAATAGAAGTCGATAAGACTCTATTATTAGAAAAGAACGTTAATTTGTCCTAAGACCGGAATTAACGGTAACGCGGAAAAAGGTCCTTCCGATGTTAATTCATCGAAGGCTGAAATACGACTCTCTAAAATGATGTTGACGCCTCGAAGGCTAGTGTACGACTCTCTGATGGCCACATTCAAAGTGCGCTCTTCCGCGAGAGAGAAGATGGCGTCATGATAGCGGCGCATGGAGCTGCATCCGTCTGCTCCATGTGCCAATGACAGCTGAGTGCAAGCATGGATGCAACGCAAGTACATAACCTGTCATAGTACGGTGTTACAATCTTACAATATTATAAATTAGAATTAATGCCTATCAATATTATTAATAACATGTATTTAGCGCATTACTAATTAAGGTTATTTGCAGGTTGTCGCAGTAATAGGAGTTATATAACCAATGTGCACTCTGGATATATGACGCTTATTGCAGTGAATGTGGTGAGTATATCTTGATAGATTAATTGTAAATAATAATGTAATAATAATTATGTAACTAACACTAATCTTGTGTTTATAGGTTAAGTGAATGGAAGGCTGCGCCAGGCCAAGCGAGGTTTGTCTCTAATTATATGTACTGTTTCTGTTTGTCGTTTATATTATATTAATGTTATGTTGTAATTAATAATGTTTATATGTTCTAGGTAAGCTATTTGAGTAGAACCCTTCCTGGCTAGGCGGTCCTTGCATTCGGTGAGTAGTTTATATGTATAGTCTATAATGTAGCGTAGCGATGGACTTACTAGTCTTACTACATGTATCTATGTAATGTTAATTATGTATTTCTTTATTTATAGGGTGGTGAAAAGTTGGAGAGATATGTGTGAATGAAAATATGTGCTATGGAATAAATGACTGTAAGTAAATGTGTAAAAAGAAAATGAAATAAACTGAATAATTGAGATTTCCAAGTATTGGTTGACGTCAGGACGTTACATCCGTATATGGTTGTGGACTTCATCTGCTTGGTGCTATATGGAGTGCAGTCACTCACCTTTTGCTTCACCTGGCCGGACGAACCGACTCACCACCAAAAGACGAGGAGGAAGGTGATCCTCAACCATCAGCATCAGCTCCAGCACGCGACACCGAGGATCCAGCACCAACAACGCGCCCTATCCCCGCGTCCGATACGAACCCCTATATACAGCTAAGTAAAATATTAATGGAGAGACGCACTAATACCGAAAAATAAAAGCCTCCAGCATTTATTTTTCTCATTTAAGGAGGGAGGTGTGACGTCCGTTGCACGCCCGTCTTTTTTCCTCAATACCAGTATTACTATCATTACCGCCTCTCTCTATAATATTCGCGTATCTTACATATTACAGCTAAAACGGACTCTATCTAACACATATGTATATTCACTGCGTTCTCATATATTCATTATATATTCTCCCGTCATAATATATACTCCTAATTTTATATATATACCCGCTGCTTTTACTACTTTTTCCACTACGTCGATACATTACCAACATAACCTGTTACCGACCGCCGTTATATACCGTTACCGACAATCGTTACATAATAAGTTACCAACAGTCATTACCAACTGTCGATAAATTACCTACAGTTACCTACAGTTACCAAAGATAAGCTACCAATGATAAGTTACCTACAGTCGATAAGTTACCAACTTACCGACAATAGTATAAGTACCGCCATCTATTGAGAATCACCTCTATCCAGCGTCACCAGTGCGAAGGTCAAACCATCTCGAACTAGAGTGGGGGCCGTGAGTCACCCGTCAGCTCTTAAAGATGTCATAAAGATAAGCTGACCTGATTAGGACTACGTTTTTTGTAAACATTACGCATGCAATAGTTCCAAGAAGGAACCTATGCTCCCCACCTAAAACCTTTGTCTAAAACCCCTATATAAGTCGGACCTGCGCGTCCCTTGAGTAGTATCTTTTTGCTCTTACTCTGTATCACATCGGTACGCCGTCACTGTATTCACTGTATTCACTGAGTCTTATAAGATATTATAATATATTATAATATATTTATTATATATAATATATAAATATATATATATATATAATATATAATATATAAATATATAATATATAAATATATTATAATATATTTCTTACTTTGAACTTAGAGCCAGTGTCTTTAACTCGACCCTCTACGTTCCTCTACCTTATACGATTCGAGTTCTGCGGCTGCCCCGCACTGAATCGCTTCACCCAGTATACTTCGGCCTAGCTGAATATATTGGTCCTTCATCTCTTACCTGAATCACTGAGTTCTGCGGCTGCCCCGCACTAGTGATTCTTAACTTATCCTCTCCGAATTATCGAGTACTGCGGACGTCCCGCACTGATAATTCTTCCTTAATCTCCTACCCAATATTCATGCCTAAAACCCGTCGCGCCGGAAGAAAGTTCCGTATACGCCGGGAAGTTCATCAGAAAATCCACGGAGTTTCCGCAGCGTACCCTCCGCGTTCATCCGACGACTTTCCTCGTCGCCCATACCGCCTACTTCCGAACGAACTGCCTACTACGGAAGAACTTCGTGCCGTCCGCCAAGACGTCCCTATAGAAGATCCTCGCTACGAAGTCTACACCGGACAAGCTCTCACCCACCAGCAAAAGGTCTGCATTGAATTGTTCGGCAGCGCTTCACCAGCTCGTCCAGAGACTCCGCCAAATTAACGCCCCTTTTAGCCGCTCATCCAACCGTCCTGACAACGTTAAAGGTAAGTGACATCTCCTTCTACTATTTTTTACAGTTCTAAATAAGATTCCTGGTCCCCGGGTATACTCGGTGAATGCAGAGTGCCTAAAAACAGGGAAAATAGCTTTTAAAAAACTCGATTGACAAAGTCGAGACGTAACAGTACCACTTGCTCTTTATAATCTAATCGTACCGCGTGATCGTGTTACGTCCTGATCCGCCGGTATCTCCAAGTATTACACCTTAGATTTACCGACACGGAAGTTGATACGCTTTTTAAATTGGTGCGAGGGAGATTATATAAATTGGCAGCGCTGTCACCAGTTAAAACTATAAAATTATAGTTTTAACAAGATAAACTTCGGTTCGGACGTAATAAGGGAAACCGAAATCTATCGTTATATTCTACAGGCAATTCCTAATGACAAGATTGGAATTTAAATGATGCAAACGTTAGAGAAATTGTATAACTAATGTTTATAAAAATTGTTATAGAAGTATGTAATTCGAGAAAAGAATTATAGAAAATGTTATCGGGCGTGTGGCAGACTATTGACTCTAAGTATTAGAACTATAGGTCACGGCTGAGCGGTGATAGATCACGCGTGAGAATGTATGAGTACACGAAGCAAAACTAGATTAATCGTATTTAACTATGAATTAGAATTTATGATTCGAATAATGGAAATGGATAGAATAAATGTGTTACTCAATTATTCAATGCTACATATAGTATTAATCAACTAATTTAATAATTAATTAGGATAGGTAATAATTTGACTATCAATTGTAATAATTGAAACAAATATATTCAATTAAATGGAATAAAACTAGATTTTATTACATTACCTAAGCCTTATAACTAAGTACTTACATACCTTAATACTAAATGAGATGAACGATGAAGAGTACACTTAGAATGAGGACGGCGAAATGAAATAATGAACGAATGAAATACTAAACTAAATATAAAATAGAATTAAACTATAAAAATAAAGAATAGAAGTCGATAAGACTCTATTATTAGAAAAGAACGTTAATTTGTCCTAAGACCGGAATTAACGGTAACGCGGAAAAAGGTCCTTTCGATGTTAATTCATCGAAGGCTGAAATACGACTCTCTAAAATGATGTTGACGCCTCGAAGGCTAGTGTACGACTCTACGATGGCCACATTCAAAGTGCGCTCTTCCGCGAGAGAGAAGATGGCGTCATGATAGCGGCGCATGGAGCTGCATCCGTCTGCTCCATGTGCCAATGACAGCTGAGTGCAAGCATGGATGCAACGCAAGTACATAACCTGTCATAGTACGGTGTTACAATCTTACAATATTATAAATTAGAATTAATGCCTATCAATATTATTAATAACATGTATTTAGCGCATTACTAATTAAGGTTATTTGCAGGTTGTCGCAGTAATAGGAGTTATATAACCAAGATGCACTCTGGATATATGACGCTTATTGCAGTGAATGTGGTGAGTATATCTTGATAGATTAATTGTAAATAATAATGTAATAATAATTATGTGACTAACACTAATCTTGTGTTTGTAGGTTAAGTGAATGGAAGGCTGCGCCAGGCCAAGCGAGGTTTGTATCTGATTATATATACTGTTTCTGTTTGTCGTTTATATTATATTAATGTTATGTTGTAATTAATAATGTTTATATGTTCTAGGTAAGCTATTTGAGTAGAACCCTTCCTGGCTAGGCGGTCCTTGCATTCGGTGAGTAGTTTGTATGTATAATGTATAATATAGCGTAGCGATGGACTTACTAGTCTTACTATATGTATCTGTGTCATGTTAATTATGTTTTCTTTATTTATAGGGTGGTGAGAAGTTAAAGAGATATGTGTGAATGAAAATATGTGCTATGGAATAAATGACTGTAAGTAAATGTGTAAAAAGAAAATGAAATAAACTGAATAATTGAGATTTCCAAGTATTGGTTTACGTCAGGACGTTACACCTCCCCCCATAAATAAAGAAAAATGCGGAATGTAACGAAGCATTTTTCTTCAATAACAAAAAGAAAAGGTATGAATTATACGAATCATTGCGTTAATTAATTAATCACGATTAAAAAAAGTATCAATAAATTGTAGGAATTTATAATCGTAATCTAGGGACTTGAACATTTGCATGGTGTAACATGGATATATATATATATAACATAAATTTTTGCTTTCAGCTACGGTGTACCTTGCTCATGCGCAATTTATTCGCGTGTACGAGACGTGTTGCTCCCTGATAGGTGATTCGTACGTTGCCATTATCCAAGACGTCGATGACACGATGCGGTCCAGAATATTGGTCGTCGAATTTCCCCTTTCGTGGTTCTTTCAGCAAGTAGACATCGTCGCCAATTGTGAAGGTCTGAAGATTCGTATTCCGTCGTCGTAAGCCTTGGTTTGTTGCAGTATTGGACATTGAATTTCAACAGCAGAAGTTAAATGAAGGTCTTGGTGCCAGGTGCTTCATTTGTGCGAATTGAATTGTATCGCACACCCAATACTGGTGTCCGCAGTTCTTCTAAATCTGGAAACTGAAGAACCAGATTAAACTCGCGAAACACGTCTATAATGGAGCGAAATATTTCTCCCAAGATGACTGGATTTAAGTAAGCTTTTTGGTGTTTCCTTAATAACAATCGTATTTGATACTGCTGATTGTTATTGGTATCCTCTGCTTCGCTGAACGTTATTGGAATTTGTGCTGATAGGATAGCGTGTACTGCAACCCTTGGAGGTCCTTTCATAGAAGGCTGGCGAACGAGACGACCCTTGAGGAGATGAATGGGATGATCCATCGTGAACGTACTGAGAGATTTTTCTCCATGGAAATCGTAAAATCTCGGCAGTGGTTGGAGTATCATTTTGTCCGTAAGTCCTGAAGACGGCAGAGAAAATTTGATGTCCTGCCAAGTGACTTCGGCTGAAGAAGATACCACGGTCGAGGGAAAATCGACTTCCGATTCCGAACACGCATGGTCCCCTTGGTCCAGTAGATCGTCGCGATGAAGAAGTGACTGATGAGTGAAGGGTTGACGAATCCTTGAAATCAGCATCTTCTTGAATGACATAATCGCAAAGCGAGGTACAGTAAAATCGCCAATAAAATTAAGGTATCGGTCGTAATTTATAGTTATAAGATGACTTTTAAATATTGAAATACGCAAATACGAAGTACAATTAATAGAGTTTAGAATTTCTATACACGTTTTATAATCGATGTGATTTAAATAATTCGAAATTCGAGGCGCGT
Organism: Hedychridium roseum; assembly: GCA_963989215.1. Taxonomy (NCBI): domain Eukaryota; kingdom Metazoa; phylum Arthropoda; class Insecta; order Hymenoptera; family Chrysididae; genus Hedychridium; species Hedychridium roseum. The sequence goes on along the minus strand of OZ022307.1, from coordinate 4,818,122 downwards.
TTGTTATTGGGAGATCTTTGGCATCTTCGGATTGGCCCGAGATATCCCAGCATGCAATATTGGATAACTCAACCATCTGATTGGTTGTATGAAATTTACGTACGACATTTTTCTTTAATAAATGTCGTGGGTTAAAATAACCAGACAATTCGGTTTTAACCTTGTTGATTTCATTGTTTGTAGATTGTTCGAGATTTTCTGTGTTTTGTGTAGTGTTAATATGATTTGAGTGTTTAGGATTAGAAGGTGTATGTGAATTTGATTTAGGATTTAAGATAGGAATAGAATGTAGATTTGAATTAGTGTGTAAAGTGGAATTAAAATGTAGAGTAGAATTAGTGTGTGAATTTGTATTAGAATGTGACATAGAATTAGAGTTTAAAGTAGGATGGGTGGAAATTTGTTTTAAATTGAATGTGTTTTTAGGAAGATGGCAATTTATGGACGGCTGATGGTTTCTCTGATCGATCCTAGGAGACCAAGAATTAACATCAGTCGTGGAAATTGGAGATGTATATCCTTTCTGGCAAGTTTTAGACATTGCAGATGTTGTCTCGAGGTTTATGGCCCTTGGAGCAGGTATGCATGGTTGCGCATTGTCCATAATGGTAGGACCATTACCCATGGTTTCGCTGTTGTTATGCGGTAATTTCCTTTTTATTAGTGGTTCATCCTTGAGAGTGACACGAGTGACCATACTGGAACTGGCTGGAACTTGAACGTGACGAGCATTAGAAAAGGGTATATACCTACCACTGACGTACATCTGTTCATCTGCATAGGAGATGTGAGCTCCGAGTGTCCTCAGCGTGGTGGATCCTAAGATACCAGCAGATGGAATCGGGAACTCGACAGATACTGCGTGGAAAGGAGCCTTTTGCCCGAAGAGGTCAATGTTCACCATGCCCAGGGTATCTACACTTTCTTGGGTAATTCCCACTAATTTTACAGACCTAGAGCTGTCGATGTCAGTTCTGTCCCTAAGGTGACTGACTTTAATTATGTTTGGTACAGCTCCAGTGTCGACCATGATGTCTGCATCCGTTCTAAAACTTGGAGAAGATAGTTTGATAATTGGTACCTTATCCAATGAGATGTCGTAGGCACCATTTATTCCATTTCCGATGTGGATGACGGGGGTTGTTGCAGTGCATTTACTGGACGCACCGGTTGACGAGGGGCCCTCTGTACTGCGTCCGTTGTTACAGGGGTCCCGTTCGCGTTTCCCGGATTCTGCTGCGCTTTTACATAAGCTAATTTCCTGCATTCGGAGACTAGATGTCCCCTTGTTTTACAGTAATTGCAGAAACTAGGAGGTGAATGCTGTATGTACCTCGGAATTTCATTGAAATTCTGTCGAATATTTGATTGAGGTATTTGCTGCGGTTCAAAATTGGATCGGTTATTCGTTTGAGGTAACTGACGCGGTTCAAAATTTTGTCGGAAATTTATTTGAGATGATTGACGCGGTTCGAAATTTCTATGCTCGATTCTATTGTAGTTATTATGTTTTAACTGACTCCCGAATAATTTTCTATCCCTGTCCATTTGTTTATATATACTAGTGGCTAATTCAAATAATTGTTCCAGAGTTTTTGGATTATGAATGAGAATCTGCATCCGAAAATCAGGTGGAAGACCGTTCAGAAAACATTCCCGAGTGAACATTTCGGTATCGGCTATCATTTCCGGTGATGTTGTACCATATTTATCTTTATGCGAGTCTAGAATAGCGAATTGTAAATCTTTAACGCGATTAATGTACTCCAATATATGTTCGTTTGGTTTTATTATTATGTTGCCAAGTTGTCCGCGGTAATGGTTAGCTGATTCTAACGGTGCGAATGTTTGTTTCAGTTTTCGTATCAGTTCATCGATGGTGTTCAAATTATAATCCTCGACGGCTAAATAGGCATGACCTTTAAGTTTACTTTGGAGGAATTTTGTTAAATACGGTTCGTGATGCGGATGTAACATATCCCGAGCATGACGACAAGCTTTCGCATATTTTTGTATGGAGATATTATGACCATCGAAATGCGGAACCATTTCAATCGCATCTTTTAATGTAAATTGAGGTGTTACCGATGCAACAGATGGATAATTTTGCCACATAGGAGTCGAATTTGATTCACTTTGCGGATTCGTTGTAGAAATGTTTCGCGTTAAATGTTCAATCATTGATCTTAATTCATCTACCTGTTTCCGTAAATTTTGTTCATTAGCCGTACTTGTAAATTTAGGTTTAAATAATTTGGGAGTTTCTACGATTGGAAATTCGTCGTCGGCGTCAGAAAATTCTTTATCGTTGTTTAATGAACATGATTGAGCCATTTTATTCGGTTTATAAATCTCAATAATTAATTTGATATGTAATTGGGATTATAATCTCTAAATAGAAGCTATGTAAGAAGTGTATAAGAAAAAATTTGTACTTTCTAATTGAATCTGTTTACGTTTAATTAAAGTTTCGTTAACGGTCACGGTAACGACGCGATGATCTATAAGTACTTATGTCCGTATGTATGTGTTTTTGTATGTATTTATGATTCTGTAACGAGTAAGCTGTATGTCCTCTAACGTGCGTTTTTGTGTTCGGTTGAACAAGATACAAGTTCAAAATCTTGTTGTCGTTAGAAATTCAAATTTTACCTGTAGAATAATTGATATAATTTCCTGAAATATATATTTTCAAATATTCCTAAAAAAAAAAAAAACTTTAATTTTTCTAATTTTTCGAAGAAAAGATTTCCGAATTTTTAATTTTCTTAAGAAGAAAGATTATCGTATTCCAAATTTTCTAGAAAAAAAAAATTTTTCGTATCCCAAATTTTGTAGAAAAATTTTTCGTATCCCACCGCTGTCACCAATTGTTACGTCCTGATCCGCCGGTATCTCCAAGTATTACACCTTAGATTTACCGACACGGAAGTTGATACGCTTTTTAAATTGGTGCGAGGGAGATTATATAAATTGGCAGCGCTGTCACCAGTTAAAACTATAAAATTATAGTTTTAACAAGATAAACTTCGGTTCGGACGTAATAAGGGAAACCGAAATCTATCGTTATATTCTACAGGCAATTCCTAATGACAAGATTGGAATTTAAATGATGCAAACGTTAGAGAAATTGTATAACTAATGTTTATAAAAATTGTTATAGAAGTATGTAATTCGAGAAAAGAATTATAGAAAATGTTATCGGGCGTGTGGCAGACTATTGACTCTAAGTATTAGAACTATAGGTCACGGCTGAGCGGTGATAGATCACGCGTGAGAATGTATGAGTACACGAAGCAAAACTAGATTAATCGTATTTAACTATGAATTAGAATTTATGATTCGAATAATGGAAATGGATAGAATAAATGTGTTACTCAATTATTCAATGCTACATATAGTATTAATCAACTAATTTAATAATTAATTAGGATAGGTAATAATTTGACTATCAATTGTAATAATTGAAACAAATATATTCAATTAAATGGAATAAAACTAGATTTTATTACATTACCTAAGCCTTATAACTAAGTACTTACATACCTTAATACTAAATGAGATGAACGATGAAGAGTACACTTAGAATGAGGACGGCGAAATGAAATAATGAACGAATGAAATACTAAACTAAATATAAAATAGAATTAAACTATAAAAATAAAGAATAGAAGTCGATAAGACTCTATTATTAGAAAAGAACGTTAATTTGTCCTAAGACCGGAATTAACGGTAACGCGGAAAAAGGTCCTTTCGATGTTAATTCATCGAAGGCTGAAATACGACTCTCTAAAATGATGTTGACGCCTCGAAGGCTAGTGTACGACTCTACGATGGCCACATTCAAAGTGCGCTCTTCCGCGAGAGAGAAGATGGCGTCATGATAGCGGCGCATGGAGCTGCATCCGTCTGCTCCATGTGCCAATGACAGCTGAGTGCAAGCATGGATGCAACGCAAGTACATAACCTGTCATAGTACGGTGTTACAATCTTACAATATTATAAATTAGAATTAATGCCTATCAATATTATTAATAACATGTATTTAGCGCATTACTAATTAAGATTATTTGCAGGTTGTCGCAGTAATAGGAGTTATATAACCAAGATGCACTCTGGATATATGACGCTTATTGCAGTGAATGTGGTGAGTATATCTTGATAGATTAATTGTAAATAATAATGTAATAATAATTATGTGACTAACACTAATCTTGTGTTTGTAGGTTAAGTGAATGGAAGGCTGCGCCAGGCCAAGCGAGGTTTGTATCTGATTATATATACTGTTTCTGTTTGTCGTTTATATTATATTAATGTTATGTTGTAATTAATAATGTTTATATGTTCTAGGTAAGCTATTTGAGTAGAACCCTTCCTGGCTAGGCGGTCCTTGCATTCGGTGAGTAGTTTGTATGTATAATGTATAATATAGCGTAGCGATGGACTTACTAGTCTTACTATATGTATCTGTGTCATGTTAATTATGTTTTCTTTATTTATAGGGTGGTGAGAAGTTAAAGAGATATGTGTGAATGAAAATATGTGCTATGGAATAAATGACTGTAAGTAAATGTGTAAAAAGAAAATGAAATAAACTGAATAATTGAGATTTCCAAGTATTGGTTTACGTCAGGACGTTACAATCGTCGAGAAACTCGGTTCCCAGGATGCCGTCTTGCCTTATCGCGTCGTCGTTGTCGAGAACGTGAAATGTGACGAGACGAGAGGCAAGCACCAGCTCAACGGTCCCGAGAGTGTCGAGTTCTGAAGCCGTGATACCGCGGACCTTTATCGCGTTTTCTCGAGCTATCTGTGCTGACTTTGGCAGCGAAGATTTTTTTACGACGTTAATTTCGGAACCTGAATCAACTAGGAGTTTTAATAATTTGTTAGATGCGGTGATTTCGATGGTCGGAGTTCTATGATTTTTTGGCAGATTTATGACCACAATTCTTCGTGGTGTGGTATTTTGGGATTGAGCACATTTTTGAGGTTTACGTCGCGGGGCGCGCTCTTGTTCCCCGGACGGCTTTCTCCGTTTCCCGAATTTTGTTGTTTATAGGGAACAATTTGGCCGGTTTCGACTTTCCACTTGTACTTCCGGCATTCATTAATTATATGACCCGACCTTTTGCAATAATTGCAGGTTTTGAACGATGATTGCTGAGGAGGATTTTGTGAAATTTGCGATTGCTGAGATTCATAAGGATCATACGAATTGAGCGATCTATGCGGATTTGACGAGTTTTGTTCATTTTGAGGCGCAAAAGAAACCGTGTGTGGTCGAGATTCTGATAACGAAAATTTAGGCGAGACTGAAAAATTTCTATAAGGTGAGTTTTGAAATGATTTTAGTCTTTCTTCCCCGATTCTTATATTATTCATTATTTGAATGGTTTTGGTATATGCTTCATCTAGAGAATAGTATCCTTCAATTTTCAGGCGAATGTTTACATCAGAAGGAAGACCGTTTACAAAAGCTTCTAATGTGTCGTTATCGATGGCTTTGAGTAAATGAAGAGGCGTTTTACCGTGGTATGTCCTATTCTCGCCATCAATAATCGCTAGCCGCAGTTCCTTGACACGATTTATGTAATCAAAAATGTGTTCTCTCGGGTGTTTGAATATGTTGCCTAGTTCGCCGCGGTATTGATTGACGGATTTTACCGGAGCAAATAAAGATTTTAGACGGTTCGCGAAATCTTCCACAGTTTCAAGGTGCACATCTTCTATTGCGTGTAATGCATGACCGCATAGTTTATTGACGAGTAATTTAGTTAGAATTCCCTCCTGCTTTGCCGCAATCAGGTTTCGCGCGCGCTCGCATGCTCGTAAAAATTGAAAAATAGGTGATATCCGTTAAATACCGGGACTGTCTCTAACGCGTCTTTTACGGAGATACCTTGCTCCTGAAGAGGATTAACTGCTACGGACTCGAGTTTATTTGGTGTTTGGGAACGAGAATTTTGGAAATCATGATTAATGCAAGGGTCCGGAGTAATGGAATGTCTCGACTGTTGTAATTCAACTTCTGATAATCTAGAGTTAATATTCTCGACACTTTGAGGTAAACACTGTAATTTGACGAGCGTACTTTGCATATTTTCAAGAATACGAGTAATTTGATCCATTTGACTACTTTCCGCGAACACGCAGTTGTTCTTATTAAGAGCTTCGGTCGACATTTTCTTATAATTTAGCCAGAAGTGAATATATTTCACAGGAATTTCACCGATCTATCTTTCGATCAATCCCACCGCTGCCACCAAAATTTTTGTATATATCCGTCTGTTACGTCCGCAAATGCTTGGCCGGTCCGACTCGTCTTACCGGCGGCAATTTACAAAACGTTCCCGCGATTTTTAGGTCAGCCGCTTACACGTACTTTACCCTGGGACTCGCGGAGATAGTCGGTGATCCAATGAAATATGCCCCAACGACGGCAAATTGGGGTTACTAATAGATGGAGGTTAGTAAGAAATTATTCACTTACTGTTTCAGGTGAAGGCGCCGACGATGCTCAGGTTAACCACTGCGAAGTGCCGGAGAAGGATGGAGTCGCACGAAGTTGAAGACGATTTATTAAATAAGATATTTTAGAAAAATGATTTAAGTTATTTGATTAAATTGTAATGATATTCTGTAAACCGACTTGAGATAAATAAAAGAAATGACTCCCGAATTCTAAATTGAAATTAGAAAGGAAGAATAGCTCTATGATTTGATTTGATGTAAATTATTTCCGATATAAGATTTAATGGAGATTTCGAGGGAAAAGGTTTGTAAATGAATTTCACGAAGTTTATATTGAGTTGATTCAAGTAAATTCACAAAAGGTGTTTCAGATTTTCACAATAGATTTACAATGATTTTCGCTTCAATAGATTTACAATGATTACGACAATGATTACTCTTATGCAATGGTTTATGATTTATAATTCTGTGATTTTTAGAATTGAGTTAGAGATAGACAATTGATTTAGATTAATTAACGAGGCTCTGCACTTGATCTAAGAGATTGAAAAATTAACTCTCGAACTAGAATGATTTATAAAGATTGCTGAACTGTAAGTAAGTGAGTTTTTACTTTCGCTTCGCAGGAAACCTCGGAGCGCTCGAGCGGCTCGTTAGTGGGAGGCCCGCTGATCCTTGATTGGCTCGGAGGTGTCCGCGTGGGGAATGAGTTAGCGACAAGGGTGGGAAGAGCTTGACATTGGCTAACCACGTGCTATTCCGACCCTTGTTTACAATATTTGATTTGTAATGATTCTTGAGAAATAAAGGATGACAGGCTAGTCCTGTGAGAATTTAAGTAATTGATTGACTTAACCGATCAGCCCTTACAATATATAATTTAGTATAGGATAGAGATATTTGTAAGATATTTAAATATAGATCGCATGTGATATGAGGTAAGTACATTGAGTTATGTAATATGTGTACAATAAGTTTGTTAATAATAATAATAATAATGCAAAGGTTTTAGAGATTGTAAAGGCTCGACTAGATCAGATCGATTATCGTGACATGGAACAGATTGAATAAATGAGGCTAAGAATTGCGGGGACGTAACAACAATTTGAATTCAATCGACGAACTGATTCGGAAACTAAAACAAGCATTCGCACCGTTAGAATCAGCTAATCACTACCGCGGTCAACTCAGTAACATAGTAATGTTACGTCCTGATCCGCCGGTATCTCCAAGTATTACACCTTAGATTTACCGACACGGAAGTTGATACGCTTTTTAAATTGGTGCGAGGGAGATTATATAAATTGGCAGCGCTGTCACCAGTTAAAACTATAAAATTATAGTTTTAACAAGATAAACTTCGGTTCGGACGTAATAAGGGAAACCGAAATCTATCGGTATACTCTACAGGTAATTCCTAATGACGAGATCAGAATTTAAATGATGCAAACGTTAGAGAAATTGTATAACTAATGTTTATAAAAATTGTTATAAAAATATGTAATTCGAGAAAAGAATTATAGAAAATGTTATCGGGCGTGTGGCAGACTATTGACTCTAAGTATTAGAACTATAGGTCACGGCTGAGCGGTGATAGATCACGCGTGAGGATGTACGCGAAGCAAAAACTAGATTAATCGTATTTAACTATGAATTAGATTTTATAATTCGAATAATGGAAATGAATAGGATAAATGTTATAAAATGTTATTCAATATTTATTATAGCAAATAACTAAATTAATAATTATTAGAATAGGAAATAGATTAACTATTAATAGTACAAATGGAGCAATATGTATTTTATATAAATGAAATAAAGTTTTATACATTTAATTTGTCTTATACCTAAGTACTTACATACCTTAATATTAAATGAGCGTGATGATGAAGGTACACTTAGAATGAGGTCGACGAAATGAAATAATGAACGAATGAAATACTAAACTAAATATAAAATAGAATAAATTATAAAAAGAAAGAATAGAAGTCGATAAGACTCTATTATTAGAAAAGAACGTTAATTTGTCCTAAGACCGGAATTAACGGTAACGCGGAAAAGGTCCTTACGATGTTAATTCACCGAAGGCTGAATTACGACTCTCTAAAATGATGTTGACGCCTGGAAGGCTAGTGTACGACTCTCTGATGGCCACATTCAAAGTGCGCTCTTCCGCGAGAGAGAAGATGGCGTCATGATAGCGGCGCATAGAGCTGCATCCGTCTGCTCCATGTGCCAATGACAGCTGAGTGCAAGCATGGATGCAACGCAAGTACATAACCTGTCATAGTACGGTGTTACAATCTTACAATATTATAAATTAGAATTAATGCCTATCAATATTATTAATAACATGTATTTAGCGCATTACTAATTAAGGTTATTTGCAGGTTGTCGCAGTAATAGGAGTTATATAACCAATGTGCACTCTGGATATATGACGCTTATTGCAGTGAATGTGGTGAGTATATCTTGATAGATTAATTGTAAATAATAATGTAATAATAATTATGTAACTAACACTAATCTTGTGTTTATAGGTTAAGTGAATGGAAGGCTGCGCCAGGCCAAGCGAGGTTTGTCTCTAATTATATGTACTGTTTCTGTTTGTCGTTTATATTATATTAATGTTATGTTGTAATTAATAATGTTTAAATGTTCTAGGTAAGCTATTTGAGTAGAACCCTTCCTGGCTAGGCGGTCCTTGCATTCGGTGAGTAGTTTATATGTATAATCTATAATGTAGCGTAGCAATGAACTTACTTGTCTTACTACGTCTTACTACATGTATCTATGTAATGTTAATTATGTTTTTCTTTATTTATAGGGTGGTGAAAAGTTAAAGAGATATGTGTGAATGAAAATATGTGCTATGGAGTGTTACGTCCCCGCAATTCTTAGCCTCATTTATTCAATCTGTTCCATGTCACGATAATCGATCTGATCTAGTCGAGCCTTTACAATCTCTAAAACCTTTGCATTATTATTATTATTATTAACAAACTTATTGTACACATATTACATAACTCAATGTACTTACCTCATATCACATGCGATCTATATTTAAATATCTTACAAATATCTCTATCCTATACTAAATTATATATTGTAAGGGCTGATCGGTTAAGTCAATCAATTACTTAAATTCTCACAGGACTAGCCTGTCATCCTTTATTTCTCAAGAATCATTACAAATCAAATATTGTAAACAAGGGTCGGAATAGCACGTGGTTAGCCAATGTCAAGCTCTTCCCACCCTTGTCGCTAACTCATTCCCCACGCGGACACCTCCGAGCCAATCAAGGATCAGCGGGCCTCCCACTAACGAGCCGCTCGAGCGCTCCGAGGTTTCCTGCGAAGCGAAAGTAAAAACTCACTTACTTACAGTTCAGCAATCTTTATAAATCATTCTAGTTCGAGAGTTAATTTTTCAATCTCTTAGATCAAGTGCAGAGCCTCGTTAATTAATCTAAATCAATTGTCTATCTCTAACTCAATTCTAAAAATCACAGAATTATAAATCATAAACCATTGCATAAGAGTAATCATTGTCGTAATCATTGTAAATCTATTGAAGCGAAAATCATTGTAAATCTATTGTGAAAATCTGAAACACCTTTTGTGAATTTACTTGAATCAACTCAATATAAACTTCGTGAAATTCATTTACAAACCTTTTCCCTCGAAATCTCCATTAAATCTTATATCGGAAATAATTTACATCAAATCAAATCATAGAGCTATTCTTCCTTTCTAATTTCAATTTAGAATTCGGGAGTCATTTCTTTTATTTATCTCAAGTCGGTTTACAGAATATCATTACAATTTAATCAAATAACTTAAATCATTTTTCTAAAATATCTTATTTAATAAATCGTCTTCAACTTCGTGCGACTCCATCCTTCTCCGGCACTTCGCAGTGGTTAACCTGAGCATCGTCGGCGCCTTCACCTGAAACAGTAAGTGAATAATTTCTTACTAACCTCCATCTATTAGTAACCCCAATTTGCCGTCGTTGGGGCATATTTCATTGGATCACCGACTATCTCCGCGAGTCCCAGGGTAAAGTACGTGTAAGCGGCTGACCTAAAAATCGCGGGAACGTTTTGTAAATTGCCGCCGGTAAGACGAGTCGGACCGGCCAAGCATTTGCGGACGTAACAGACGGATATATACAAAAATTTTGGTGGCAGCGGTGGGATTGATCGAAAGATAGATCGGTGAAATTCCTGTGAAATATATTCACTTCTGGCTAAATTATAAGAAAATGTCGACCGAAGCTCTTAATAAGAACAACTGCGTGTTCGCGGAAAGTAGTCAAATGGATCAAATTACTCGTATTCTTGAAAATATGCAAAGTACGCTCGTCAAATTACAGTGTTTACCTCAAAGTGTCGAGAATATTAACTCTAGATTATCAGAAGTTGAATTACAACAGTCGAGACATTCCATTACTCCGGACCCTTGCATTAATCATGATTTCCAAAATTCTCGTTCCCAAACACCAAATAAACTCGAGTCCGTAGCAGTTAATCCTCTTCAGGAGCAAGGTATCTCCGTAAAAGACGCGTTAGAGACAGTCCCGGTATTTAACGGATATCACCTATTTTTCAATTTTTACGAGCATGCGAGCGCGCGCGAAACCTGATTGCGGCAAAGCAGGAGGGAATTCTAACTAAATTACTCGTCAATAAACTATGCGGTCATGCATTACACGCAATAGAAGATGTGCACCTTGAAACTGTGGAAGATTTCGCGAACCGTCTAAAATCTTTATTTGCTCCGGTAAAATCCGTCAATCAATACCGCGGCGAACTAGGCAACATATTCAAACACCCGAGAGAACACATTTTTGATTACATAAATCGTGTCAAGGAACTGCGGCTAGCGATTATTGATGGCGAGAATAGGACATACCACGGTAAAACGCCTCTTCATTTACTCAAAGCCATCGATAACGACACATTAGAAGCTTTTGTAAACGGTCTTCCTTCTGATGTAAACATTCGCCTGAAAATTGAAGGATACTATTCTCTAGATGAAGCATATACCAAAACCATTCAAATAATGAATAATATAAGAATCGGGGAAGAAAGACTAAAATCATTTCAAAACTCACCTTATAGAAATTTTTCAGTCTCGCCTAAATTTTCGTTATCAGAATCTCGACCACACACGGTTTCTTTTGCGCCTCAAAATGAACAAAACTCGTCAAATCCGCATAGATCGCTCAATTCGTATGATCCTTATGAATCTCAGCAATCGCAAATTTCACAAAATCCTCCTCAGCAATCATCGTTCAAAACCTGCAATTATTGCAAAAGGTCGGGTCATATAATTAATGAATGCCGGAAGTACAAGTGGAAAGTCGAAACCGGCCAAATTGTTCCCTATAAACAACAAAATTCGGGAAACGGAGAAAGCCGTCCGGGGAACAAGAGCGCGCCCCGCGACGTAAACCTCAAAAATGTGCTCAATCCCAAAATACCACACCACGAAGAATTGTGGTCATAAATCTGCCAAAAAATCATAGAACTCCGACCATCGAAATCACCGCATCTAACAAATTATTAAAACTCCTAGTTGATTCAGGTTCCGAAATTAACGTCGTAAAAAAATCTTCGCTGCCAAAGTCAGCACAGATAGCTCGAGAAAACGCGATAAAGGTCCGCGGTATCACGGCTTCAGAACTCGACACTCTCGGGACCGTTGAGCTGGTGCTTGCCTCTCGTCTCGTCACATTTCACGTTCTCGACAACGACGACGCGATAAGGCAAGACGGCATCCTGGGAACCGAGTTTCTCGACGATCACGCGGTACGATTAGATTATAAAGAGCAAGTGGTACGATGGGGTGATTGCACTGTACCATTCTATAAAAATCAAACAGAAATCATTCCGGCTCGTACTTCGCGATTCATCAAAATTAGGGTCGGAAATCCAGAAATCAAATCGGGGTACATTCCTCCTCTCAATATCGCTGAAAACATATTCTCAGGGGACATCCTTGCGAACAATCACGAGGGCCGAGCGCTCCTCAAGGTGATCAATGCTTCGCAAAACGACTTCGAATTCCAAATCCCCACTCTAATCCTCGAAGAGTTTGACATACAAACTCAAAATCAATCTCTAAATCAATCTACATCTCAACCTCTTATGACTCAGTCTATCGCATCTCAAAATCTCATACCTCAATCAAATTGCGAGAATCTCTCTACTAACTCAATCGCACGTCAAACAAATCTCTCAGAACCTCAACTCATTTCTCGCAATCAATCTACTACTAAATCGCACGAGATGCAAAGCCTGACTCATAAAAATCCTCAAATCCTCTCATTAAATCAAGCCGAGGCTTGTCATAACTTCTCCCCTAACTCATCTCGGACAAATGAAGTCCTTAACTCTCTACGACTCAATCATCTAAATGAAATCGAACGCAAAAATATAACTAACCTCGTAACTAAACACGCGGACAGATTTCATTTACCTCATGAAAATCTTACTTCAACAAATGCTATGGAACATCGTATCTTCACGACTGACGAAATCCCAATAAATACACGACAATATAGATTCCCTCAAATCCATAAGCAAGAAATCGACAAACAGGTGACAGACCTACTAAAGGATGGGATCATTCGAAACTCTGACTCTCCATATAATTCTCCAGTCTGGATTGTTCCTAAAAAACCTGACTCGAAAGGCAATAAAAGATGGCGGTTAGTTATCGACTATCGAAATTTGAACCAAAAAACAACCTCAGATGCTTATCCATTACCAAATATCGTTGACATTCTCGACCAACTCGGTAGCGCGAAATATTTCTCAATATTCGACCTCGCATCAGGCTTCCATCAAATTCCGATGTCGCCTCAAGACGCACACAAAACTGCATTCTCAACTCCTTACGGCCATTATGAATTTGCGCGTATGCCATTCGGATTAAAAAACGCTCCAGCAACTTTTCAACGCTTAATGAATAACGTTCTTTCTGGCCTCCAAGGTACAGAACTCTTCGTATACCTCGACGACATTGTCATTTACGCTCGTTCATTGGAGGAGCACGAAATTAAATTTGAAAAACTCGTCAAACGCTTACGAGAAGCAAATCTCCGTCTCCAACCAGATAAGTGTGAATTTCTCAGGCACGAAGTCACATACCTCGGGCATGTTATCAGTGAGAATGGCGTTCAACCAGATCCTTCAAAATTGAGAGCAGTCAAAGAATTTCCAGTTCCTCGAAATCCTAAGCAAATAAAGCAATTCTTAGGTTTAGTCGGTTATTATAGACGCTTTATCGAAAACTTTTCCAAAACAGCAAAACCACTTACCGACCTCTTGAAAAAAAATAATACTTTCGTGTGGAACGAAAATCAGACTAAAGCATTTGAAACATTAAAACAGGCACTCATGAGCGAACCTATACTGCAATATCCAAATTTCGAACAGCCTTTCAATCTCACGACCGACGCATCGGGATATGCGATAGGCGGTGTATTAAGTCAAGGTCAAATTGGCAAAGATCTCCCCATTGCGTACGCTTCTCGTCTTTTGAATTCGGCTGAAACACGTTATTCGACTATAGAGAAAGAATGTCTCGCTATAGTATATTGTATCTCACATTTCAGACCTTACTTATATGGAAGAAAATTCAAAATCATAACTGATCACAAACCTTTAATCTGGCTTCACTCGATCAAAGATCCAACGTCACGTCTCTGGAAATGGAAATTGAAATTAGGCGAATACGACTATGAAATATGTTATAAACAGGGTCGAGCAAACTCAAACGCAGATGCCCTCTCTCGAAATCCTCCTGAGTTCTATCAGAGTCTCCCACTCCGAAAATCCTCTACCACCTCTGAAGAACCACCTCAAAAACGCTCTCGATTATCCTTATCACCTCGTCCAAGTAGCCCCTCAATCGACTCAGATACACCAATATTCACTACTACCTCGAACGCACCGACACAACAAATCGAACAACCTGAAACGGACGAAAATTATTTAAGCTCTATCGAAATCGATGAACCAACCTCTTCTACGTCATTAACAAACTCGTCTCCTACGACAAATATTTTCGATAATCCTATTGTACCTTACCATACTCCATCGAGCTCTCTTAAAATCCAAGAATGCCGTGATTCATTAGCCTCTCGCAAAGATAACAAAGTCATATTCATAAGTATGGACGGATCGCCAGCAGATCAAGGTTCTCTCGAAATGGCAGCAGAAAATCATTTACCTAATTATGATAATCTCACATTCGAAAGATCTCGCGTTACTCCATTACTCACTAAACGTCTCATTTCGATACCTATTAAAGAACATCCAAGAATACCTATATCCGCCGAAAATATCCTTAATGGTCTCAGATCACTCCTTGATGTCGTAAGCGAACTCCAGTTGACGTCCTTCAGTATCGCCAGGACCTCCTCGTTCGATGACGTTCCCTGGAAATATGTAGTAAACAGAATTAAAGAATTATTCGACGGAATTCCAATCACAATCACAATTTGCAAAAATCTTGTCACAGTACCGAACAAAGATCTTCGCGATCAAATCATTTTGGAGAAACATGCATCAGCCGTTGGTGGACACAAAGGCGTCACTAAAACATATAATCGTATTCGTCAATATTATTTCTGGGAAAATATGAAATCGGATATCCAAAAATTCATTCAGAATTGTCTCGATTGCCAACTCAAGAAACTCACGAGAATCAAAGTCAAACAGCCCATGGTACTTACAGATACTCCTGGTCAATCATTCGATAAAATCTCTCTCGATGTAATTGGACCTCTACCTAAAACGCGAAATAACAATGAGTACATATTAACGATGCAAGATCTCCTTACCAAATATTCAATTGCGGTACCACTAAGCTCAGTAACCTCACTCGATATCGCCGACGCATTTGTTAAAAATCTGATTTGTAAATACGGATCACCAAAAGCAATACTCACAGATCAAGGTACAAATTTTCTATCTGCTCTATTTAAATCGGTAGCAAAGAAATTTCGTATTAAACAATATGTAACCACTGCTTATCATCCACAATCTAACGGTTCGATTGAGCGCTCCCACCATGTACTAACTGAATATCTAAAACAATACATAAGCAATCTTGATGAATGGGATGACTGGATCGATTTAGCCATGTTCGCTTACAATACAAGTGTCCATGAAGCAACCCGTTACAGCCCTCATGAATTAGTATTTGGCAGGATAGCACGGGAACCAACAAGTCATCCTCCTGTTGAAGAAGAAACTGACGTCACCTATACAGATTTCCTGGCATCACTTTTCGCAAAACTTAAAAATCTTCAAACCACAGCAAATCAGAACCTCAAGGCAGCTAAATTACGTTCAAAATCCTATTACGATCGCAAAATTAACCCACAAGAATTTAAAGTGGGGGATAAAGTTTTTCTCTTGAAAGAACCGCAAAAGAACAAATTATCGGAACAATATTCAGGCCCTCACAAGGTATTAAGTATCCATGAAAATGAAAATGTAACTATCGAATATTTTGGTAAGAAAAGAACAGTCCATATAAATAAACTGAAGCTGTCACGGATGAAACCAACTCATTATACATAAATCTCTAACTCACTAACTCGTTATCTTAACTCTACGCACTAACTCTACGTAAACAAATCAGCCTAACCTCGTATACTACTAATCACTGATATCTTCAACGTCTTCATGCATGCTTCCAATTACACTCCAAGCTCATGAACTCTCACTCTCTGCATATTCAAATATCTAAAAAAAAAGGAAAAAACATAAAAAATGCTTTAATCTTATAATACACATTAATTTCTACTTTTATTACTATTAATCTCTACTTACCTCAAGTAACTATAAGTCCTATGTCTAACCTCAAATATACATTTGCAACAATCTTCAATAAATTCAAACCTAAAAGGCAAATCTCATGAATCATGCTCAAATCAAGAAAAGCAATTGATTATTTTTCAAACTCGTACATAAGAGAACTCACCAAATTGTAAATTCAATTGCTTATTATTATTTTCAATCAAATGCCAGTCGATAAACGACGTGTCAAAGATCGCATATACTCTTCCATCAAACTCTTCCTGGAAAAGAAAACAAAACCTTAGATTCAAATTTATTAATTGTATACTTACCTTTTAATTAATGAAATGTCGAAATTAATTCCAATCGTCAATATCAAGCGATGAAACCACAACGATATATCGACGCAACGACGGGTATCGCAGCGCCATCTCGTCGTCTGCTGTTAACCGCGAAATTCAAAACTCTATGTTCACAAATGCACACTTATCTACTACATTATATCTTAATCAAATAAATCTTTATATCGTAATCAAATAAATCACTACCACAATCACTATCACAATATCGCAATCAAATAAATCATATTTATAATATAATCAATACGAAGTCACTGTCGCAGACAAATCTCTGTTTCAGAAAATGAAACCACTAGTGTCACTTGTCACAATCATCACAACACTGGCTTCTCTCGCAATTCAAACGAAAGCATTAATTGGGTATGACTGCTGTAACGTCCTGACGTAAACCAATACTTGGAAATCTCAATTATTCAGTTTATTTCATTTTCTTTTTACACATTTACTTACAGACATTTATTCCATAGCACATACTTTCATTCACACATATCTCTCCAACTTTTCACCACCCTATAAATAAAGAAAAACATAATTAACATTACATAGATACATGTAGTAAGACTAGTAAGTCCATCGCTACGCTACATTATAGATTATACATATAAACTACTCACCGAATGCAAGGACCGCCTAGCCAGGAAGGGTTCTACTCAAATAGCTTACCTAGAACATTTAAACATTATTAATTACAACATAACATTAATATAATATAAACGACAAACAGAAACAGTACATATAATTAGAGACAAACCTCGCTTGGCCTGGCGCAGCCTTCCATTCACTTAACCTACAAACACAAGATTAGCGTTAGTTACATAATTATTATTATATTATTATTTACAATTAATCTATCAAGATATACTCACCACATTCACTGCAATAAGCGTCATATATCCAGAGTGCATCTTGGTTATATAACTTCTATTACTGCGACAACCTGCAAATAACCTAATTTAGTAATGCGTCGACTTATGCGTACCAATGATGATAATGTATTAATTATAATTATTAATAATCTAAGATTGTAACACCGTACTATGACAGGTTATGTATTTGCGTTGCATCCATGCTTGCACTCAGCTGTCATAGGCACGTGGAGCAGACGGATGCAGCTCCATGCGCCGCTATCATGACGCCATCTTCTCTCTCGCGGAAGAGCGCACTTTGAATGTGGCCATCAGAGAGTCGTACACTAGCCTTCGAGGCGTCAACATCATTTTAGAGAGTCGTATACGAACCTTCGTCGCGTTAACATCGTTTCCTATTTTCTCTTCCAGCCTTCGATGAATTAACATCGAAAGGACCTTTTCCGCGTTACCGTTAATTCCGGTCTTAGGACAAATTAACGTTCCTTCCTAATAATAGAGAGTCTTATCGACTTCTATTCTTTCTTTTTATAGTTTATTCTATTCTATATTTAGTTTAATATTTCGTACTTAATTATTACTTCATTCATCACCTCATTCTAAGTGTACTCTTCATCGTCCATCTCATTTAGTATTAAGGTATGTAAGTACTTAGTTATAAGGCTTAGGTAATGTAATAAAATCTAGTTTTATTCCATTTAATTGAATATATTTGTTTCAATTATTACAATTGATAGTCAAATTATTACCTATCCTAATTAATTATTAAATTAGTTGATTAATACTATATGTAGCATTGAATAATTGAGTAACACATTTATTCTATCCATTTCCATTATTCGAATCATAAATTCTAATTCATAGTTAAATACGATTAATCTAGTTTTGCTTCGTGTACTCATACATTCTCACGCGTGATCTATCACCGCTCAGCCGTGACCTATAGTTCTAATACTTAGAGTCAATAGTCTGCCACACGCCCGATAACATTTTCTATAATTCTTTTCTCGAATTACATACTTCTATAACAATTTTTTATAAACATTAGTTATACAATTTCTCTAACGTTTGCATCATTTAAACTCTAATCTCGTCATTAGGAATTACCTGTAGAATATAACGATAGATTTCGGTTTCCCTTATTACGTCCGAACCGAAGTTTATCTTGTTAAAACTATAATTTTATAGTTTTAACTGGTGACAGCGCTGCCAATTTATATAATCTCCCTCGCACCAATTTATAAAGCGTATCAAATTCCGTGTCGGAAAATCTAAGGTGTAATACTTGGAGATACCGGCGGATCAGGACGTAACAATTGGTGACAGAGCGGTGGGATACGAAAAATTTTTTTTTCTAGAAAATTTGGAATACGAAAACCTTTCTTCTTAAGGAAATTAAAAATTCGGAAATCTTTTCTTCGAAAAATTAGAAAAATTAAATTTTATTTTTTTTTTGGGAATATTTGAAAATATATATTTCAGGAAATTATATTAATTATTCTACAGGTAAAATTCGAATTTCTAACGACAACAAGATTTTGAACTTGTATCTTGTTCAACCGAACACAAAAACGCACGTTAGAGGACATACAGCTTACTCGTTACAGAATCATAAATACATACAAAAACATATACATACGAACATAAGTACTTATAGATCATCGCGTCGTTACCGTGACCGTTAACGAAACTTTAATTAAACGTAAACAGATTCAATTAGAAAGTACAAATTTTTTCTTATACACTTCTTACATAGTTTCTATTTAGAGATTATAATCCCAATCACATATCAAATTAAGTATTGAGATTTATAAACCGAACAAAATGGCTCAATCACGTTCATTAAACAACGATAAAGAATTTTCTGACGCTACCGACGAACTTCCAACGGGAACAAATCTCGAATTTTTTTCACTCGAATCTAGTAACTTGCGAAACGAGCAAAACCTACAAAAACAGGAAAGCGAATTAAGACTTATGATTAATAATCTATCTAAGAAAACTACGACGGGTATAAGAACTCAGCCGAATTCATCTCCTCCTCGGGTAAATTTTACATCTATTGCGCCGCCAGTTCTGCACTTTACATTGCAAAATATAATCGAAATGGTACCACAGTTCGACGGAAATAATATCCCAATTCAAGAATACGCGGATGCTTGCCGTCGCGCGCGAAGCATGGTATCCCCGCGTAACGAACCATACCTAACGAAACTTCTTCAAAATGAACTCAAGGGTCATGCTTTCCTTGCAGTTGAGGATTACAATTTGAACTCAATCGACGAACTGATTCGGAAACTAAAACAAGCATTCGCACCGTTAGAATCAGCTAATCACTACCGCGGTCAACTTAGTAACATAGTAATAAAACCAAACGAACACATATTAGAATTTATTCATCGCGTAAAAAGGTTACAATTTGCCATCCTAGATGCCGATAGAGATAAGTATGGTACACCATCCCCAGAAGTTATCGCGGAAACGGAAGAATTCACCCAGGAATGCTTTTTGAATGGTCTTCCACCTGATTTTCGATTACAGATCCTGGTACACAATCCTAAAACCCTGGAACATTTATTTGAATTAGCCACCAATATATTTAAACAAATGGATAGAGATAGAAAATTATTCGGGAGTCAGTTAAGCCATAATAATTATAATAAATTCGAACATACAAATTTTAAACTGAGTCAAGTGTCTCGAATGAATATTCAACAAAATTCGAATGGAATTCGTCCCCATATTACAGCATTTTCACAGCATTCATCCCCTAGTCTCTGCAATTACTGCAAAACGAAGGGACATTTGACCTCCGAATGCAGGAAATTAGCTTACAGAAAAGCCCAGCAGAATCCAGGAACGGTGAATGGGACCCTTTTGGCTAAGGACGCCGCACAAAGGGCTCCTTGTCAACCAGCTCACCCAGTAAGACAGACGGAGAAAATTCCAGTCGTTCACATTGGAAACGGGCTGATGAATACCGACAGCACGACCCTGGATAAGGTACCAGTGATTAGGTTATCTTCTCCAAACTTTAAAACGGACACAGACTTCATGGTCGACACTGGAGCTGTACCAAATATAATTAAAGTCAGTCACCTTAGGGACAGAACTGGCATCGACAGCTCTAGGTCTGTAAAATTAGTGGGAATTACCCAAGAAAGTGTAGATACCCTGGGCATGGTGAACATTGACCTCTTCGGGCAAAAGATTCCTTTCCACGCAGTATCTGTCGAGTTCCCGATCCCTGTAGGTGGTATCTTAGGGTCCACCACATTGAGGACATTTGGAGCTCTCATCTCATATTCGGATGAACAAGTTCACATAAACGGTAAGCTTATACCTTTTGTAAATGCTCATACAATTAAAATTCCAGCCAGGACCAGAATGACCCTGTGCATAAATGTAACGAATGAACACCTCGATGAGTGCTATGTACCATACCTGTCCATGGAAAAGGGAGTGTTCTTGGGAAATGCTTTGGTCACTGTGAAAAACAACAAAGCATGCATACCAGTTTTTAACACAACAAATCATGAGGTAATAATTCCTGTGCCTACGATCCAATTAGAAGAATATTCCTCTCTCCACAATACGACCAGTAGTTCACGGCCTCCTAGGATCGGTCGGAAAGAACGCAAGGCCACTATCAAATCTTATGCACAATACATAAGTGCAGATGAACAAAAACGCTTAGAATGTTATACTATGTCCAGTGAGCCACATGTTGTTCTCGATCGAACGACCGAGATTTTAAAATTATTGCGGTTAGACCACCTTAATTCAGAGGAAAAAACTAATGTAGAAGATTTAATCAGTAAATATTCGGATATATTTCATTTACCTGAAGAAAAACTACAATGTACATCAACTTTCCGGCATAGAATTCGAACAACTGATGATATTCCGGTTAATACGAAACAATATCGCTTCCCACCGATCCATAAAGAGGAGATCAAAACCCAAATAACTGAAATGCTAAATAACAATATCATTAAAGCGTCTAATTCACCGTATAACTCCCCTCTGTGGATCGTTCCGAAGAAACCAGACAGCGCTGGTAACAAGAGGTGGCGTCTGGTGATCGATTATCGCGCGCTAAATGCAAAAACGATAGGCGATGCATACCCGTTACCCAATATAAACGAGATCTTGGAACAACTAGGCGGAGCAAAATACTTCTCTGTATTTGACTTGGCATCAGGGTACCATCAAATACCTATGCATAAGGAAGACGCGGCTAAAACGGCCTTTTCCACTCCACACGGTCATTATGAATTTAATCGTATGCCATTTGGATTAAGAAACGCGCCCGCTAGTTTTCAGAGATTAATGGACGGTGTTCTTGCGGGACTACAGGGTACCGAATTATTCGTTTATTTAGACGATATAGTCATTTACGCTAGTTCGCTGACGGAACATAATATTAAATTCAGGAAGCTTGCGGAAAGATTGAGACAGGCGAACTTAAAGTTACAGCCAAGTAAGTGTGAGTTTTTTCGAAAGGATGTAGCGTACTTAGGTCACATTATTAGCGAATCCGGTGTGAAACCCGATCCGAATAAAATCTCTGCCGTACAAACATTTCCTACCCCGCGTACCGCAAGAAATGTAAGAGAATTCCTCGGACTTGCAGGTTATTACCGTCGTTTCGTGCCAAACTTTTCACGAATCGCCAAACCATTATCTGATCTCTTAAAAATGGATATTGAATTTCGTTGGGGAGATAATCAAGAATCGGCATTCGAGCAATTAAAAACTAAACTTTGTTCACCGCCAATATTACAGTATCCTGATTTTTCTCGTGAATTTGTTGTCACAACCGACGCTTCAAATTACGCGATTGGAGGCGTTCTGAGTCAGGGCGAAATCGGAAAGGACCTCCCAATAGCTTACGCTTCCCGATTGTTAAACAAGGCGGAAACTAATTACTCAACAATCGAGAAAGAAATGTTAGCCATCGTATATTGTGTTCAATATTTTCGACCCTACTTATTCGGAAAAAAATTCACCTTAGTTACCGACCATCGACCACTCGTGTGGTTACATAATGTCAAGGACCCGACATCGCGTTTAGTAAGGTGGCGCCTTAAACTCTCGGAATACGAGTATAATATCGTTTATAAGCCGGGAAAGATAAATGTCACAGCCGATGCACTCTCGAGGAATGTAATCGAAAAACCCGATCAACGTATGTTACCCATACGACCGCGCTCTTCGAGTTCCAGCGACTCCGATTTACCCTTCTTCACGGCGGAGCCTCCCAAAAAAAAGAAGCGACCGTCATCGGAACATGAACCTTTCTCACCGCATCACTCTGCTAGCATCGAAGACGGAGGAAACCTGAATGACGTCACGAGGCCAGAATCGGAAATCGAGTTTCCCCCGACCGTGATACCTTCAT
The DNA here is from genome assembly GCA_963989215.1 of Hedychridium roseum. Classification (NCBI taxonomy): domain Eukaryota; kingdom Metazoa; phylum Arthropoda; class Insecta; order Hymenoptera; family Chrysididae; genus Hedychridium; species Hedychridium roseum. The sequence continues at coordinate 4,795,198 of OZ022307.1, read as the reverse complement.
CACCCGAAGTGATCTCGCATTCGTCACAGATGGAAGCCACCGACGTACCGTCCGAATCTACTTCCGACGAAGAGTTGTTCGAACCGCCTTCGAGGCCGTACGAGTTCCACCAAAACAGACGGTCCTATACTAAGCGTCAAACGCGCGATCCCATCCACATACGCAGGGACCACCTGGTATTCTTCCTGACAGCAACCGGTCAACCGTGCGACGATGGATCTCGGAGTCTCGCTGAACATGGATTGCTGCCAGAATACAACTCATTAACACTTGGGCGGGCGAAGGTCATAACACGGAATAGAAGACACTACATAGGATTACCTGTGAAAGAATCGCAGAACACTCGTCTGGATCCTGCTCTCCTAGGGGAAGTCTTCCGTTCCCTTACCGATGTAATCCACGAGCTGGACTTGAAATCTTTCAGCATCTCCAAAACCGCAGAAATTGACGGAATTCCATGGTCGAAGATATGCCGTGAGTTGGAATCTTACATAGAAGATACTCCCGTCCTCGAAATTTCCATTTGTCTCCACCTGGTACGCACGGTCTCAAGCCAAGAACTTCGCCAGAGCATCCTTAGGGATAACCATGCATCTGCGATTGGTGGACATAAAGGCGTTACCAAGACCTACAAGAGGATAAGACAACATTACTATTGGGATGGCTTGAAACAAGAGGTCCAGCTATTTATTCAACGTTGCATCGAATGTCAGCGGAGGAAATTGGTGAGAGTCAAGACCAAACAACCGATGACACTCACAGACACACCAGGTTCCGCTTTCGATAAGGTCGGGCTTGATATAGTGGGTCCACTACCAATCACTAAAAACGGCCACTCATATATATTAACTATGCAAGATTTACTGACAAAGTATTCCGTTGCAGCGCCGCTTATCCATACAACCTCCCAAGAAATAGCTGACGCTTTCACAAATCATTTCGTGTGCCATTTTGGATCACCGAAAGCTGTGCTGACCGACCAAGGATCAAATTTTATCAGCTCCTTTATGAGAGCGGTTGCAAGACGGTTTCGTATCAAGCAATGCCGTTCGACTGCCTTCCACCCGCAAACAAACGGATCGTTGGAACGATCCCATCATGTGCTCGCGGAGTATTTGAAGATGTTCGCAAACCAGAGCGATGAATGGGACCTATGGCTACCCCTAGCCATGCTCTCTTACAATACCAGCGTCCACGAAGGTACTGGGTACACTCCCCATGAGCTGGTATTCGGCAAGATCGCAAGAGTTCCATCAAGCGAAACGCCACTCGATGACGATGACGATGAAACGTATCGCGGCTACTTAGAAAGGCTCACCACGAAGATTCGCGAAACCCAAAATCTTGCTCATCTTAACTTAACGAATGCAAAGATGAAATCCAAAGCTTATTACGACCGAAATACAAATCAGCAAACCTTTACAATTGGCGACGATGTTTTTCTGTTGAAGGAACCACGTAAGGGGAAATTCGACGACCAATATTCTGGACCGCATCGTGTCATCGACGTCTTGGATAATGGCAACGTACGAATCACCTATCAGGGAGCAACACGTCTCGTACACGCGAATAAATTGCGCATGAGCAAGGTACACCGTAGCTGAAAGCAAAAATTTATGTTATATATATATATATCCATGTTACACCATGCAAATGTTCAAGTCCCTAGATTACGATTATAAATTCCTACAATTTATTGATACTTTTTTCAATCGTGATTAATTAATTAACGCAATGATTCGTATAATTCATACCTTTTCTTTTTGTTATTGAAGAAAAATGCTTCGTTACATTCCGCATTTTTCTTTATTTATGGGGGGAGGTGTAACGTCCTGACGTAAACCAATACTTGGAAATCTCAATTATTCAGTTTATTTCATTTTCTTTTTACACATTTACTTACAGACATTTATTCCATAGCACATACTTTCATTCACACATATCTCTCCAACTTTTCACCACCCTATAAATAAAGAAAAACATAATTAACATTACATAGATACATGTAGTAAGACTAGTAAGTCCATCGCTACGCTACATTATAGATTATACATATAAACTACTCACCGAATGCAAGGACCGCCTAGCCAGGAAGGGTTCTACTCAAATAGCTTACCTAGAACATTTAAACATTATTAATTACAACATAACATTAATATAATATAAACGACAAACAGAAACAGTACATATAATTAGAGACAAACCTCGCTTGGCCTGGCGCAGCCTTCCATTCACTTAACCTACAAACACAAGATTAGCGTTAGTTACATAATTATTATTATATTATTATTTACAATTAATCTATCAAGATATACTCACCACATTCACTGCAATAAGCGTCATATATCCAGAGTGCATCTTGGTTATATAACTTCTATTACTGCGACAACCTGCAAATAACCTAATTTAGTAATGCGTCGACTTATGCGTACCAATGATGATAATGTATTAATTATAATTATTAATAATCTAAGATTGTAACACCGTACTATGACAGGTTATGTATTTGCGTTGCATCCATGCTTGCACTCAGCTGTCATAGGCACGTGGAGCAGACGGATGCAGCTCCATGCGCCGCTATCATGACGCCATCTTCTCTCTCGCGGAAGAGCGCACTTTGAATGTGGCCATCAGAGAGTCGTACACTAGCCTTCGAGGCGTCAACATCATTTTAGAGAGTCGTATACGAACCTTCGTCGCGTTAACATCGTTTCCTATTTTCTCTTCCAGCCTTCGATGAATTAACATCGAAAGGACCTTTTCCGCGTTACCGTTAATTCCGGTCTTAGGACAAATTAACGTTCCTTCCTAATAATAGAGAGTCTTATCGACTTCTATTCTTTCTTTTTATAGTTTATTCTATTCTATATTTAGTTTAATATTTCGTACTTAATTATTACTTCATTCATCACCTCATTCTAAGTGTACTCTTCATCGTCCATCTCATTTAGTATTAAGGTATGTAAGTACTTAGTTATAAGGCTTAGGTAATGTAATAAAATCTAGTTTTATTCCATTTAATTGAATATATTTGTTTCAATTATTACAATTGATAGTCAAATTATTACCTATCCTAATTAATTATTAAATTAGTTGATTAATACTATATGTAGCATTGAATAATTGAGTAACACATTTATTCTATCCATTTCCATTATTCGAATCATAAATTCTAATTCATAGTTAAATACGATTAATCTAGTTTTGCTTCGTGTACTCATACATTCTCACGCGTGATCTATCACCGCTCAGCCGTGACCTATAGTTCTAATACTTAGAGTCAATAGTCTGCCACACGCCCGATAACATTTTCTATAATTCTTTTCTCGAATTACATACTTCTATAACAATTTTTTATAAACATTAGTTATACAATTTCTCTAACGTTTGCATCATTTAAACTCTAATCTCGTCAATAGGAATTACCTGTAGAATATAACGATAGATTTCGGTTTCCCTTATTACGTCCGAACCGAAGTTTATCTTGTTAAAACTATAATTTTATAGTTTTAACTGGTGACAGCGCTGCCAATTTATATAATCTCCCTCGCACCAATTTATAAAGCGTATCAAATTCCGTGTCGGAAAATCTAAGGTGTAATACTTGGAGATACCGGCGGATCAGGACGTAACACTGCAACGGGAAACGCCTCAACATTACGACAATTTCACTCATCGACACTGGCGACTGTCAAGACGAAACCCCTCGCACATCTATCAAAGAAGTCTACATGCAACTCTTGCAACTTGCTGACTACACTCATACACAAATCACACAATGCAAAATCGAGATCACTAGGACAATCTATTATTGTGGCATGCACTCACACACGTCCGCGGTACAAAACGGATATAATTCTTATCTTCTGGAAGTCACTGCTGAAACATGCGACAAATTACACACCACTGGCTCACTCTCCTTGGGAAATAGGATATTTCTCACTGGATTTCAAGCGAATAGCTCTTCGACTCGTCCTATCACTCTCGCTGGACGAATTCAAAACGACGGAACATGCTCTGGGACATTTTACTCAGATCCATTCGGCTCTTGGGAAGGAGTCGTAGTACAAGCAACTGTCACTGTCTCTCTCCGCTCTTTTCAGACTCCTGTCAAACTCTCCGATGGAAATGTCATCCTACGGAGCGGCACTCATTGTCCACTCGCCAAAGGTAGATGCCTCGATAGCGAAGATGGATACTCATTCTGGAAGCCAATGCCAATCTCTTCCTGCAAGTTCGACCAATACGATGTACTCTACGAAGGACTTGCATCCAAAATCATCGATACTACAGGGTCACACTCTCTTGTCTATGCATTGACTACAAAAGAAATCACGTTTGCTCTTCAACAAATTGGAGAAGAACCGCTCTGCGGATACACCTTGCTGCAGACAGAACATCCAAGACTGTTCGTGCTGGAAACCACTCAAGGACGCACATTTGCCAGTAAGAAAGGTATCTCTGTTGAAAATATGGACATATTCACGTATTTAAACAGCAAATTTGTATATGTCGAAAAGCATTTAAAATCTCAACTCACCACTCTCTACTCAAACATGCTAAATCAAAGGTGCAAGTTAGAAAAACAGGTACTGGACAACGCTCTGTCCCTGGCCACAATCCTGCCTGATGACTTTGCCAAAACTGTCATGAAAGAACATGGATACATGGCTCTTGTAGCTGGTGAGGTAGCACATATCATCAAATGCGTCCCTGTTCCTGTCAAGGTACGTCACACCGAACACTGTTACAATGAACTGCCTGTTCACCATGCAAATACATCGGTATTCTTGTTACCACGAACACACATTATCACCACGCATGGCACGCATCGCACTTGTAGTCAAGTAGTACCTGTAATGTATCACATCGATGAAATCTGGCATCGCTTACTACCAAGACCATTAGAATCACTGTCACCTCAAGTACTCCGTCCTTCGGCAAATCCAGAATGGCAATATAAATCACCCGACTCGTTAGCCACGAGCGGAATCTATACTGAAAGCGATATTCAGAAACTCAGAGAGCACATAATGTTCCCAGCAGAAAAACATTCCATTCTCAACAACCTCGCGCGGTCCGCCGTTGGAGAAGATCTTCCACCTGGAACGATATCAATGTCAAATCTCTTCGATGAAGACGCATTATCAAAACTCGCAGAAAGCACCACCTCAAGAATCTGGTCAAACTTTGTCACGTTTGGTTCAGTCAGCGCAGGCCTCCTGGCAATATTCCTCATTGTCAAAGCCATCAAATTTATTATTGATACTATTCTGCAGGGTTATACTCTACACTCAGCATTCGGATGTGGTCTTCACCTGATCGCAGCCATCTGGTCCTCACTCACGCATTTCCTGATCTCTCGAGCAAACAACGGGTCAGCAGCAGCCAAATATCGACGAACAGCCGACCACACGCAGGTCGAACTCCAAGGCGTTAAATCACACTCACAACCTATCTACAGCGAAGCAGTCTCATCACCCAAGCGGCAGTCAACCCACTCACAAGAATCGATAGAAGAAACACAAGAATTGCGAGAACGTCTAGATCGGATCGAAAGAAATTTCCAGACTTAATTTTTTTTTTTTCTTCCAAAATTAACCCGTAGAAATTTCTTTTTTTCGGGGGGGGAGGTGTTACGTCCCCGCAATTCTTAGCCTCATTTATTCAATCTGTTCCATGTCACGATAATCGATCTGATCTAGTCGAGCCTTTACAATCTCTAAAACCTTTGCATTATTATTATTATTATTAACAAACTTATTGTACACATATTACATAACTCAATGTACTTACCTCATATCACATGCGATCTATATTTAAATATCTTACAAATATCTCTATCCTATACTAAATTATATATTGTAAGGGCTGATCGGTTAAGTCAATCAATTACTTAAATTCTCACAGGACTAGCCTGTCATCCTTTATTTCTCAAGAATCATTACAAATCAAATATTGTAAACAAGGGTCGGAATAGCACGTGGTTAGCCAATGTCAAGCTCTTCCCACCCTTGTCGCTAACTCATTCCCCACGCGGACACCTCCGAGCCAATCAAGGATCAGCGGGCCTCCCACTAACGAGCCGCTCGAGCGCTCCGAGGTTTCCTGCGAAGCGAAAGTAAAAACTCACTTACTTACAGTTCAGCAATCTTTATAAATCATTCTAGTTCGAGAGTTAATTTTTCAATCTCTTAGATCAAGTGCAGAGCCTCGTTAATTAATCTAAATCAATTGTCTATCTCTAACTCAATTCTAAAAATCACAGAATTATAAATCATAAACCATTGCATAAGAGTAATCATTGTCGTAATCATTGTAAATCTATTGAAGCGAAAATCATTGTAAATCTATTGTGAAAATCTGAAACACCTTTTGTGAATTTACTTGAATCAACTCAATATAAACTTCGTGAAATTCATTTACAAACCTTTTCCCTCGAAATCTCCATTAAATCTTATATCGGAAATAATTTACATCAAATCAAATCATAGAGCTATTCTTCCTTTCTAATTTCAATTTAGAATTCGGGAGTCATTTCTTTTATTTATCTCAAGTCGGTTTACAGAATATCATTACAATTTAATCAAATAACTTAAATCATTTTTCTAAAATATCTTATTTAATAAATCGTCTTCAACTTCGTGCGACTCCATCCTTCTCCGGCACTTCGCAGTGGTTAACCTGAGCATCGTCGGCGCCTTCACCTGAAACAGTAAGTGAATAATTTCTTACTAACCTCCATCTATTAGTAACCCCAATTTGCCGTCGTTGGGGCATATTTCATTGGATCACCGACTATCTCCGCGAGTCCCAGGGTAAAGTACGTGTAAGCGGCTGACCTAAAAATCGCGGGAACGTTTTGTAAATTGCCGCCGGTAAGACGAGTCGGACCGGCCAAGCATTTGCGGACGTAACAGGAGTAAATGACTGTAAGTAAATGTGTAAAAAGAAAATGAAATAAACTGAATAATTGAGATTTCCAAGTATTGACGTCAGGACGTTACAGTAATAAAACCAAACGAACACATATTAGAATTTATTCATCGCGTAAAAAGGTTACAATTTGCCATCCTAGATGCCGATAGAGATAAGTATGGTACACCATCTCCAGAAGTTATCGCGGAAACGGAAGAATTCACCCAGGAATGTTTTTTGAATGGTCTTCCACCTGATTTTCGAATGCAGATCCTCATACATAATCCGAAAACCCTAGAACAATTATTCGAATTAGCCACCAATATATTTAAACAAATGGATAGAGATAGAAAATTATTCGGGAGTCAGTTAAGCCATAATAATTATAATAAATTCGAACATACAAATTTTGAATCGCGTCAATTACCTCAGACGAATATCCGACGAAATTCGAAGGGAAATCGTCCTCACATGACAGCTCAAATACAACAGTCAGCCCTTAGTTTCTGCAACTACTGCAAAACGAGGGGACATTCGATCCCTGAGTGCAGGAAATCAGCTTGTAGGAAAGCGCAGCAGAATCCAGGAAATGTCAATGCTTCTGATAAGGGCGTTGTACAAAGGACCCCTTGTCAATCAGCTCATCCAGCAAGACAGGCGGAGAAAATCCCAGTCGTCCACATTGGAAATGGGCTAATGGGCACTGACAACACCACCCTGGACAAGGTACCAGTGATCAGGCTATCCTCACCAAATCTTAAAATAGATGCAGACGTCATGGTCGACACTGGAGCTGTACCAAACATAATTAAGGTCAGTTACATTGAGGAAGATACTAATATTGACAGCTCTAAGTCAGTAGATTTAGTGGGAATTACCGAAGGAGTTGTACGTACCCTGGGCATGGTGAACCTTGTCGTTCTAGAGGAAAAGGTTCCTTTCCATATTGTGCCTAAAGAGTTTCCGATCCCGGTTGCTGGTATCCTAGGATCCACCGCACTGAGGACATTCGGAGCTCTCATCTCATATGCGGATGAGCAGGTCCACATAAATGGTAAGTATATACCTTTTATAAATGCTCATAGAATTAAAATTCCAGCTAGGACCAGGATGACCATGTGCATTAACGTAACGGGTAAACACCTCGATGAGGGCTACGTACCATACCTGTCCATGCAGAAAGGAGAATTCTTTGGAAATGCTTTGGTCGCCGTGAAGAACCACAGGGCATGCATCCCGGTATTTAATACAACGAACCAGGAGGTAACGATCCCTGTGCCCACGATTCAACTAGAAGAGTATTCTTCTCCCCACAGTACGATTAGTAATTCACGGCCTCCTAGGACCGGTCGTAAAGAACACAAATCGATTACCAAATCGCGTCCGCAATGTGTAAGTATAGAGGAACAAAAACGATTAAAATGTTACACTATGTTCAACAAGCCACAAATTACTCCCGATCGAACGACCGAGATCTTAAAATTATTTCGGTTAGATCACCTAAATTCAGAAGAAAAAACAAATGTAGAGGAATTAATCAACAAATATTCAGATGTATTTCATTTGCCGGATGAAAAATTACAGTGTACATCAACCTACCGACACAGAATTCGCACAACTGATGATATCCCGGTTAACACAAAACAATATCGATTCCCACCGATCCACAAAGAGGAGATCAGGACTCAAATAACTGAGATGTTAAATAACAACATCATTAAAGCGTCTAATTCACCATATAACTCCCCTCTGTGGATCGTCCCGAAGAAGCCAGATAGCGCTGGTAACAAAAGGTGGCGTCTAGTGATCGATTATCGCGCGTTAAATGCAAAAACGATAGGCGATGCATACCCATTACCAAATATAAACGAAATTTTGGAACAACTAGGCGGAGCAAAGTACTTTTCGGTATTTGACCTGGCATCCGGGTACCACCAAATCCCTATGCATACGGAGGACGCGGCAAAAACAGCCTTTTCCACTCCCCACGGCCATTATGAGTTTAATCGTATGCCATTTGGCTTAAGAAATGCGCCTGCCAGTTTTCAAAGACTAATGGACGGTGTTCTTGCGGGATTACAGGGTACCGAATTATTTGTTTATCTGGACGATATAGTCATTTACGCCAGTTCGCTGACGGAACATAATATTAAATTTAGGAAACTTGCGGAGAGGTTGAGACAGGCGAATTTAAAATTACAGCCAAGTAAGTGCGAGTTTTTCCGAAAGGATGTAGCGTACCTAGGTCACGTTATTAGCGAATCCGGAGTGAAACCTGACCCGAATAAAATCTCTGCCGTACAAACGTTTCCTACCCCGCGTACCGCAAGGAATGTGAGAGAATTCCTTGGACTCGCAGGATACTACCGGCGTTTCGTACCAAATTTCTCGCGGATTGCCAAACCATTATCTGATCTTCTAAAAAAGGATACTTTATTTTGTTGGGGAGACAATCAAGAATCGGCATTCGAACAATTAAAAAACAAACTTTGTTCACCGCCGATATTACAATATCCTGATTTCTCCCGCGAATTTGTCGTTACCACCGACGCTTCTAATCACGCTATTGGAGGCGTTCTGAGCCAAGGCGAAATTGGAAAGGATCTTCCAATAGCATACGCGTCTCGATTGTTAAACAAAGCGGAAACGAATTATTCGACAATCGAGAAAGAAATGTTAGCAATCGTATATTGTATTCAGTGTTTTCGACCTTATTTATTTGGAAAGAAATTCACTTTAGTTACTGACCATCGACCGCTCGTGTGGTTACATAATGTCAAAGACCCGACGTCGCGTCTAGTAAGGTGGCGCCTTAAACTCTCGGAGTACGAGTACAATATAGTTTATAAACCGGGAAGGATAAATGTCACAGCCGATGCACTCTCTAGGAATGTAGACGAAAAATCCGATCAACGAATGTTACCCATACGACCGCGCTCACCGAGCTCCAGCGACTCCGATCTACCCTTCTTCACGGCGGAGCCTCCCCAGAAGAAGAAGCGACCGTCATCGGCACACGAATTCTCTTCGCCGCACCAGTCTGCCAACATTGGAGACGGAGGAACCTCGAATAACGGCACGAGTCCAGAATCGGAAGTCGATTTTCCCTCGACCGTGGTATCTTCTTCAGCCAAAGTCACTTGGCAGGACATCAAATTTTCTCTGCCGTCTTCAGGACTTACGGACAAAATAATACTCCAGCCACTGCCGAGATTTTACGATTTCCATGGAGAAAAATCTCTCAGTACGCTCACGATGGATCATCCCATTCATCTCCTCAAGGGTCGTCTCGTTCGCCAGCCTTCTATGAAAGGACCTCCAAGGGTTGCAGTACACGCTATCCTATCAGCACAAATTCATATGTTGTTCAGCGAAGCAGAGGATACCAATAACAATCAGCAGTATCAAATACGATTGTTATTAAGGAAACACCCAAAAGCTTACTTAAATCCAGTCATCTTGGGAGAAATATTTCGCTCCATTATAGACGTGTTTCGCGAGTTGAATCTGGTTCTTCAGTTTCCAGATTTAGAAGAATTACGGACACCAGTATTGGGTGTGCGATACAATTCAATTCGCACAAATGAAGCACCTGGCACCAAGACCTTCATTTAACTTCTGCTGTTGAAATTCAACGTCCAATACTGCAACAAACCAAGGCTTACGACGACGGAATACGAATCTTCAGACCTTCACAATTGGCGACGATGTCTACTTGCTGCTGAAAGAACCACGAAAGGGGAAATTCGACGACCAATATTCCGGACCGCATCGTGTCATTGACGTCTTGGATAATGGCAACGTACGAATCACCTATCAGGGAGCAACACGTCTCGTACACGCGAATAAATTGCGCATGAGCAAGGTACACCGTAGCTGAAAGCAAAAATTTATGTTATATATATATATATATATCCATGTTACACCATGCAAATGTTCAAGTCCCTAGATTACGATTATAAATTCGTACAATTTATTGATACCTTTTTTTTCAATCGTGATTAATTAATTAACGTAATGATTCGTATAATTCATACCTTTTCTTTTTATTATTGAAGAAAAATGCTTCATTACATTCCGCATTTTTCTTTATTTATGGGGGGAGGTGTAACGTCCTGACGTAAACCAATACTTGGAAATCTCAATTATTCAGTTTATTTCATTTTCTTTTTACACATTTACTTACAGTCATTTACTCCATAGCACATATTTTCATTCACACATATCTCTTTAGCTTCTCACCACCCTATAAATAAAGAAAACATAATTAACATGACACAGATACATATAGTAAGACTAGTAAGTCCATCGCTACGCTACATTATAGATTATACACATAAACTACTCACCGAATGCAAGGACCGCCTAGCCAGGAAGGGTTCTACTCAAATAGCTTACCTAGAACATATAAACATTATTAATTACAACATAACACTAATATAATATAAACGACAAACAGAGACAGTACATATAATTAGATACAAACCTCGCTTGGCCTGGCGCAGCCTTCCATTCACCTAACCTACAAACACAAGATTAGTGTTAGTCACATAATTATTATTATATTATTATTTACAATTAATCTATAAAGATATACTCACCACATTCACTGCAATAAGCGTCATATATTCAGAGTGCATCTTGGTTATATAACTTCTATTACTGCGACAACCTGCAAATAACCTAATTTAGTAATGCGTCGACTTATGCGTATCAATAATAATAATAATGTATTATTCCTAATTTATATAATGCAATATTATTGTACAACGTTAACACAATAGGTTATGTACTTGCGTTGCACCAATGCTTGCACTCAGCTGTCATTGGCACATGGAGCAGACGGATGCAGCTCCATGTGCCGCTATCATGACGCCATCTTCTCTCTCGCGGAAGAGCGCACTTTGAATGTGGCCATCAAAGAGTCGTACACTAGCCTTCGAGGCGTCAACATCATTTTAGAGAGTCGTACACTAGCCTTCGAGGCGTCAACATCATTTTAGAGAGTCGTACACTAGCCTTCGAGGCGTCAACATCATTTTAGAGAGTCGTACACTAGCCTTCGAGGCGTCAACATCATTTTAGAGAGTCGTATTTCAGCCTTCGATGAATTAACATCGAAAGGACCCTTTTCCGCGTTACCGTTAATTCCGGTCTTAGGACAAGTTAACGTTCTTTTCTAATAATAGAGAGTCTTATCGACTTCTATTCTATATTTTTATAGTTTATTCTATTTTATATTTAGTTTAGTATTTCATTCGTTCATTATTTCATTTCGTCGACCTCATTCTAAGTGTACTCTTCATCGTTCATCTCATTTAGTATTAAGGTATGTAAGTACTTAGGTATAAGACAAATTAAATGTATAAAACTTTATTTCATTTATATAAAATACATATTGCTCCATTTGTACTATTAATAGTTAATCTATTTCCTATTCTAATAATTATTAATTTAGTTATTTGCTATAATAAATATTGAGTAACATTTTATAACATTTATCCTACTCATTTCCATTATTCGAATTATAAAATCTAATTCATAGTAATCGAATTATTATAATTTCTCGTTAAAACTAAGATAGACTAATCTAGTTTTGCTTCGTGTACTCATACATTCTCACGCGTGATCTATCACCGCTCAGCCATGACCTATAGTTCTAATACTTAGAGTCAATAGTCTGCCACACGCCCGATAACATTTTCTATAATTCTTTTCTCGAATTACATATTTTTATAACAATTTTTATAAACATTAGTTATACAATTTCTCTAACGTTTGCATCATTTAAATTCTAATCTCGTCATTAGGAATTACCTGTAGAGTATAACGATAGATTTCGGTTTCCCTTATTACGTCCGAACCGAAGTTTATCTTGTTAAAACTATAATTTTATAGTTTTAACTGGTGACAGCGCTGCCAATTTATATAATCTCCCTCGCACCAATTTAAAAAGCGTATCAACTTCCGTGTCGGTAAATCTAAGGTGTAATACTTGGAGATACCGGCGGATCAGGACGTAACAGTCAATAGTCTGCCACACGCCCGATAACATTTTCTATAATTCTTTTCTCGAATTACATATTTTTATAACAATTTTTATAAACATTAGTTATACAATTTCTCTAACGTTTGCATCATTTAAATTCTAATCTCGTCATTAGGAATTACCTGTAGAGTATAACGATAGATTTCGGTTTCCCTTATTACGTCCGAACCGAAGTTTATCTTGTTAAAACTATAATTTTATAGTTTTAACTGGTGACAGCGCTGCCAATTTATATAATCTCCCTCGCACCAATTTAAAAAGCGTATCAACTTCCGTGTCGGTAAATCTAAGGTGTAATACTTGGAGATACCGGCGGATCAGGACGTAACACTGTATTGTGTGACCTGGATTTTTACAGTATCGACAGACGTCGGAATTTGATACGGGTGGTGATGTAGTTGGACCGTTAGCGCGTGAAATTGGAGCTGTTTGAGTCGAAGAGGCGGGTGGTGACATATTTGATTGCATGCGTGGCGATATGTTTTGAGAAGCGGAGTTAGTGGTATGTGGAGTGACGTTGGTCCTTATGTCGTTTCGGGGTCGTCGGACGGGATCGTTATATGACTTCGTTAATGATCGGAATGCTTGCTTCTCGCGAGAAATTCTTGCGGCGTGCGCGATTGCATCTGTAAGTGTATGGCTTCGGAAACTGCGGAGCTCGACTCTTATGTGGTCGTGAGTGCCACGAATAAAACTTTCGAGGACATCTTCCTCGATCTCGCTCTTGATGTATTCGGGCAACCCGTAATATTTTTGTTCTGCGGCGTCTAACAATGCGGCCTTAAGCGTTTTCGTTCGTGCGGCATATTCTAATATGTTTTCACCGGGGTGTTGAAATAAATTCGCGAGTTCTCCGCGATAATCGTTTCGACTTTTATTGGAGGAAAAGGTGCGTTTTAAAACGTCTATAAATTCAGAGAGATGTCTAAAGTCTACGTCGTCGACAACGCTCCGCGCGGTGCCTCTGACTTTTTGTTTAAATAATTTAATTAATGTTTTATCTGGTTGTCCGCTTAGAGATTCTGCTGCTTCTTGGCATGCACGCGTAAATCGGTGAATCGGGATATTGGTCCCATCGAATGAAGGGATTTGATCGAGTATGTCCCGTGGATTAAATATTGGTTCGTTCCTTAGACTATGCGTACGGGCCGTAAAATTACTCGGGGCGAATGGAGAACGAGGCGATAATACGTGTTCCGCTGATTCCTCGGGACTTGGTTCTGGCATATTTCTCTGAGGCGCTCCTACCCTTTCGGACAGAGCATGTATTTGATTTTGTAAACTGCGGACTAATGACTCTAATTCTGATTTTTCGCGACGAATGGTTTCAATTTGCTCGAGGGCGTTCCGCGTTTTTTGTTCTTCTGAACGAATAGCTTCTTGTTTCTCGCGCTCTATCCGTGCTAACTGCTCTGCAGCCTCTCGTTTTTCGATTTCTTTTTGTTTTTGTAATTCGCGACGCTCTATTTCTAATCTATTTTCACGAGCCGTTACTTGTTCTAATAGTATATTGACTTCTTCTTCGTTCCTCGCAGTTTGGCTCCTTGTGGACATGCTTGAATTTGGCATTTTTACAGTTCTAAATAATTCGATATCCCACTTCTGACACCAATTGTTACGTCTCGACTTTGTCAATCGAGTTTTTTAAAAGCTATTTTCCCTGTTTTTAGGCACTCTGCATTCACCGAGTATACCCGGGGACCAGGAATCTTATTTAGAACTGTAAAAAGTAGTAGAAGGAGATGTCACTTACCTTTAACGTTGTCAGGACGGTTGGATGAGCGGCTAAAAGGGGCGTTAATTTGGCGGAGTCTCTGGACGAGCTGGTGAAGCGCTGCCGAACAATTCAATGCAGACCTTTTGCTGGTGGGTGAGAGCTTGTCCGGTGTAGACTTCGTAGCGAGGATCTTCTATAGGGACGTCTTGGCGGACGGCACGAAGTTCTTCCGTAGTAGGCAGTTGGTTCGGAAGTAGGCGGTATGGGCGACGAGGAAAGTCGTCGGATGAACGCGGAGGGTACGCGGCGGAAACTCCGTGGATTTTCTGATGAACTTCCCGGCGTATACGGAACTTTCTTCCGGCGCGACGGGTTTTAGGCATGAATATTGGGTAGGAGATTAAGGAAGAATTATCAGTGCGGGACGTCCGCAGTACTCGATAATTCGGAGAGGATAAGTTAAGAATCACTAGTGCGGGGCAGCCGCAGAACTCAGCGATTCAGGTAAGAGATGAAGGACCAATATATTCAGCTAGGCCGAAGTATACTGGGTGAAGCGATTCAGTGCGGGGCAGCCGCAGAACTCGAATCGTATAAGGTAGCGGAACGTAGAGGGTCGAGTTAAAGACACTGGCTCTAAGTTCAATGTAAGAAATATATTATAAGACTCAGTGAATACAGTGAATACAGTGACGGCGTACCGATGTGATACAGAGTAAGAGCAAAAAGATACTACTCAAGGGACGCGCAGGTCCGACTTATATAGGGGTTTTAGACAAAGGTTTTAGGTGGGGAGCATAGGTTCCTTCTTGGAACTATTGCATGCGTAATGTTTACAAAAAACGCAGTCCTAATCAGGTCAGCTTATCTTTATGACATCTTTAAGAGCTAACGGGTGACTCACGGCCCCCACTCTAGTTCGAGATGGTTTGACCTTCGCACTGGTGACGCTGGATAGAGGTGATTCTCAATAGATGGCGGTACTTATACTATTGTCGGTAAGTTGGTAACTTATCGACTGTAGGTAACTTATCATTGGTAGCTTATCTTTGGTAACTGTAGGTAACTGTAGGTAATTTATCGACTGTTGGTAATTTATCGACTGTAGGTAATTTATCGACTGTAGGTAACTGTAGGTAACTTATCGACTGTAGGTAATTTATCGATAGTTGGTAAGTTATCGATAGTAGGTAGTTGGTAATTTATCGACAGTTGGTAATGACTGTCGGTAACTTATTATGTAACGATTGTCGGTAACGGTATATAACGGCGGTCGGTAACAGGTTATGTTGGTAATGTATCGACGTAGTGGAAAAAGTAGTAAACGCAGCGGGTATATATATAAAATTAGGAGTATATATATGACGGGAGAATATATAATGAATATATGAGAACGCAGTGAATATACATATGTGTTAGATAGAGTCCGTTTTAGCTGTAATATGTAAGATACGCGAATATTATAGAGAGAGGCGGTAATGATAGTAATACTGGTATTGAGGAAAAAGACGGGCGTGCAACGGACGTCACAATAAGGTACCATTTGTGTGGCAACAAAGACAACAAGTAGCATTTGAAACCTTGCAAGAAGCATTGTGCAAACAACCAATTCTTCAATACCCCGACTTTAACGAGACATTTAATGTCACTACCGATGCTTCTGGATACGCATTAGGTGCCGTGCTCAGCCAGGGAGAAATAGGAAAAGATTTACCGATAGCTTACGCATCAAGACTTCTAAATGGCGCTGAATTAAACTATTCCGTCATCGAAAAGGAACTGCTAGCCATTGTCTACGCTGTAAACCATTTCCGCCCATATCTTTACGGGAGAAAGTTTACCTTGGTCACAGACCATAAACCTCTCATTTGGTTACATCGCGTTAAAGACCCAACATCGCGACTTTTACGATGGCGATTTAAATTAGCAGAATATGAATACGACATCGTGTACAAAAAAGGAAAAGCCAATAGCAATGCTGATGCGCTATCACGAAATCCACCAGAATGTAAGGCGCTTCCGATAGACCTCTTTCCCTAGTCCTCGTCCGAAGACGAATATGAGACAGATAAGTGTCCTTCAAGATTCAGGATACGTGCTGACGTTCATCAACAAGAAGATTGATCAGACAACGAAGATGATAATGAAGGAAGGGAAGGAAATAACAGCACTAACGAACAAAGAACGCAAAACCTTTTCAAAGGAGGAAGTGTAGAATCTTCATCTTATACCGACACAAATTCTGGTATATTCGACAGGGAAAATAAATCTGCATCTCCACTGATGTTAGAGGAAAGTTTTGAAGAAATACCTAGTCACTCACCTACGGTGCAAAGAATCAAAGAAACGAAAAACAATATAATCATGCAGAAAGGGGCCATAGCATGCTTCGTTAATTCCAACGGAACACCTGCTGACGAAGGTAGTCGATGGTTAAATAGATTTAGCACAATACAATTCGGAGCTGATGAGCAAGCACAGCCCGGAGACGTCACGGTTAAACGAAAGGACAAGACGACATATTACCTGTTAACTGTCCAAAATCGTGAATCCGTAACTGAATCTATTCAGAACCTGAAAGAGTTGCTAATCAAGCACGAATATCAGGTTATTTCAATATCAAAAACACCAGAAGGAATATTAACAACACCATGGGACCACGTTTTGCGCGACATAAATACTTACTTACTAACACAAAGTATTAATGTGATTTTATGCACGAACGAAATTAATATACCAACTAAAGAAGAAATTCCAAATATCCTACGTGAGAACCATTCCACAGCCATAGGAGGACATAAGGGAATCGCAAAAACATACGCTCGAATTAGACAACATTTTTATTGGGAAGGAATGAAACGAGAAATTGCAGACTTCGTTAAACAATGTATAAGTTGCCAGAAAAAGAAATTGACACGAATCAAAACACGGCAACCAATGATAATAACGGATACCCCTCCGGAACCGTTTTTTAAGGTCTCACTTGATATTGTCGGGCCGTTGCCTACAACCAAAAAAAACCATATGTATTTACTAACAATGCAGGATAACTTAACAAAATATTCTGTCGCTGTCCCATTAAAAGAAGCAACATCCATTCAAATAGCTGATGCGTTTATAAAGAACTTTATCTGTCAATTCGGCATTCCACGGAACATTTTGACAGACCAAGGATCAGCGTTTATTGGAACGTTTACGCGTGCTCTAATGAAAGCCCTGGGGATAACACAACTACAAACAACTGCCTTCCATCCTCAATCAAATGGATCCCTGGAAAGAAGTCACCACGTTCTGATCGAATACTTGAAACATTTCGTGACCACGCATAAAGAATGGGACGATCTCATTGAACTATATATGTTCTCTTACAATACAAGCACGCATGAAGCTACCAAATTTACTCCCTATGAACTCGTGTACGGACGAATTGCAAACTCACCTACGGACAAAATCAGCAGAAAAGCAAATACGTATCCAGACTACCTAGACACTTTAATAGATACTCTACACCACGTGCGAGGAATGGCAATTAAAAATCTAAACGCCGCAAAAGAAAAATCCAAAACATATTACGATAGGAAACAAAATGTACAGACGTTTAAAACTCACGATTGGGTTTTCTTGGAAAAGGGCAATAAATGCGGGAAACTCGACGATCATTATGAAGGTCCCTATGAAATAATACAAATTTACACCAACGGAAATGTAAAATTAAAAATCAAACGGCGAGAAAAAATCGTACACTCCAACAGATTGAAACACGCTCATATAGCACCTGAAAATTAAAACAAAACGAAAAATTTCTCCTCTACATATTATGTAAATACATCTATAGCAGCATTACAAAATCACCCCTAATTCATCAACACCTTGCAGATGGAGCTTATCGGGATCAACATCCTAACACTCTTCATGGGCACACACGCCTTGATAGCATACGATTGCGGATCTCCAAACATGAATATAACCACCATATTACTGAAATCCATCGGAAATTTTAAAATACCTACGAACGAACCTACAGTTGCCTCCACGTATATCCAACTCTTACAATTAAAGGAATACTCACATACACATGTTATACAATGCAAGGTTGAAATAGACAGAACCATTTACTATTGTGGCATGCACTCACACACATCAGTTGTGTCCAACGGACGAATGAATTACGTAATAGAGATAAGTTCCGATGTTTGCATAAAAATGCACCTAACCAACGCATTTGCAATAGGACCAAAAAATTTAATAACGGGATTAAGATCAAACCAAACTACAACCAGAGGCCTCACGCTGGGCGGAACGATCGCCAATGACGGCACCTGTCAAGGAACCAGCTACGCCGATCCATACGGATCGTGGGACAACGTCGTAATTCAAGCTACAATTCGCATCACACTACAAGATTACTACGCAGCTACGAAACCAGACGCTAATAAAATTATATTAAAATCTGGATTTCAATATCCTCTATCGGACGGAACTTGCCTGGACCCTGAAGGTGGAAATACATTCTGGGCACCTGTACCAAATGACCATTGCAAATTTAAAAGCTACGACGTGTTATACGAAGGAAAGGCAAACAAGGTATACGACAATACGACTGCAAATATAGCCGAAGTATATATGATAAGCACACAGGACATAAGTTTTGCTTTGACCAAAAAGGGACAAGTTAATGTGTGTAACTATATATTATCGAAAACCGAATATCCAAAATTATTCATCTTGGAGACGCAACGCGGAGACACTTTTACAGAACGACGCCCTATTTCCACAAAAAATCTAGATATTTTCGCATATATAAATACAAAATTTATTTACCTTGAAAAACACATTCAAAGCCAATTAAAAGCGCTCTACCGGGACATAATTTTACAACAATGTAAGATAGAAAAACAAATGTTACAAAATGCACTATCACTCGCAAAGTTAATACCTGAAGAATTTGCCTATCACGTAATGAAGGGACCAGGATACATGGCTGTAGTTTCTGGTGAAGTTATCCACATAATTAAATGCGTTCCTACAATCGTTAAAAGACGCCAAACTCAAGAATGTTACCAACAGTTACCAGTCTATCGACAGAACATTAGTTTATTCATGGCTCCAAAACGCAATATACTATCAACGAAAGGAATTCAGATTGACTGCAACCCATATATTCCCGTCATGTATCAGCTCGAGGGTACTTGGTATAAAATCACTCCAACCGCAGTATCGACCTTACCACTGTTACGTCTCGACTTTGTCAATCGAGTTTTTAAAAGCTATTTTCCCTGTTTTTAGGCACTCTGCATTCACCGAGTATACCCGGGGACCAGGAATCTTATTTAGAACTGTAAAAAGTAGTAGAAGGAGATGTCACTTACCTTTAACGTTGTCAGAACGGTTGGATGAGCGGCTAAAAGGGGCGTTAATTTGGCGGAGTCTCTGGACGAGCTGGTGAAGCGCTGCCGAACAGTTCAATGCAGACCTTTTGCTGATGCGTGAGAGCTTGTCCGGTATAGACTTCGTAGCGAGGATCTTCTATAGGGACGTCTTGGCGGACGGCACGAAGTTCTTCTGTAGTAGGCAGTTCGTTCGGAAGTAGGCGGTATGGGCGACGAGGAAAGTCGTCGGATGAGCGCGGAGGGTATGCGGCGGAAACTCCGTGGATTTTCTGGTGAACTTCCCGGCGTATACGGAACTTTCTTCCGGCGCGACGGGTTTTAGGCATGAATATTGGGTAGGGAGATTGAGGAAGAATTATCAGTGCGGGACGTCCGCAGTACTCGATAATTCGGAGAGGATAAATTAAGAATCACTAGTGCGGGGCAGCCGCAGAACTCAGCGATTCAGGTAAGAGATGAAGGACCAATATATTCAGCTAGGCCGAAGTATACTGGGTGAAGCGATTCAGTGCGGGGCAGCCGCAGAACTCGAATCGTATAGGGTAGCGGAACGTAGAGGGTCGAGTTAAAGACACTGGCTCTAAGTTCAAAGTAAGAAATATATTATAAGACTCAGTGAATACAGTGAATACAGTGACGGCGTACCGATGTGATACAGAGTAAGAGCAAAAAGATACTACTCAAGGGACGCGCAAGTCCGACTTATATAGGGGTTTTAGACAAAGGTTTTAGGTGGGGAGCATAGGTTCCTTCTTGGAACTATTGCATGCGTAATGTTTACAAAAAACGCAGTCCTAATCAGGTCAGCTTATCTTTATGACATCTTTAAGAGCTGACAGGTGACTCACGGCCCCCACTCTAGTTCGAGATGGTTTGACCTTCGCACTGGTGACGCTGGATAGAGGTGATTCTCAATAGATGGCGGTACTTATACTATTGTCGGTAAGTTGGTAACTTATCGACTGTAGGTAACTTATCATTGGTAGCTTATCTTTGGTAACTGTAGGTAATTTATCGACTGTAGGTAATTTATCGACTGTAGGTAACTGTAGGTAACTGTAGGTAACTGTAGGTAACTGTAGGTAACTTATCGACTGTAGGTAACTTATCATTGGTAGCTTATCTTTGGTAACTGTAGGTAACTTATCGACTGTGGGTAGTTGGTAATTTATCGACAGTTGGTAGTTGGTAATTTATCGACGTAGTGGAAAAAGTAGTAAACGCAGCGGGTATATATATATAAAATTAGGAGTATATATATGACGGGAGAATATATAATGAATATATGAGAACGCAGTGAATATACATATGTGTTAGATAGAGTCCATTTTAGCTGTAATAAGTAAGATACGTGAATATTATAGAGAGAGGCGGTAATGATAGTAATACTGGTATTGAGGAAAAAGACGGGCGTGTAACGGACGTAACACCTCCCCCCTTAAAGTGAGAAAAATAAATGCTGGAGGCTTTTATTTTTCGGTATTAGTGCGTCTCTCCATTAATATTTTACTTAGCTGTATATAGGGGTTCGTATCGGACGCGGGGATAGGGCGCGTTGTTGGTGCTGGATCCTCGGTGTCCGTGCTGGAGCTTGTTACGACCCAGCTATGGAATAACTAGGGCGCGACACGTATTTGGGATCGGCTCGCTGCGGGTTCGGTACTAAAGTACCTAGAGATCTATAGTTGTGGCTCTTAGTGATTTGTCACACCTTTTCTTAACTTATATTTATTTGACACAATATACACGATGTGTTCAGATATTACAAGTATTCAGATAAGTAAAATAATTATATTGGATTCGTGGTTGATTTCTTTACCTCGTGACAGTGTTCTGGCGGTTGGAAGTTGAATTAGTATTTTCGAGTAGCACGATAACTCTTAACCGAACTGTGAAAACGCACTAAGCCGCACTGCAGATGAGATTTTTGACTGACTTGCCTATGCCTCCGGTCTTCTTATATATTAAAGTTAGTGTAAATGTGTGCTATTGGTGTGTCGATGAGTAAGACCAGTTAGTTCTCTGGCAAGTTTACCAAATAAGGACATGTGGGACCGAATTCTCGTGAAACGGTTTTAGTGCCGTGTGCAGAGATGATGCAATCAACGACTAACGCTATGAAATAACACGGGATTCTTGGAAGTCGTTACGATAATTGTGAAGGAATAGGGGCCGTCCAATGATAAAGCAGAAGCTATGGGTGGGAAAAGAGGTCAACCAATGAAATGGTGGAGTTGGTTGAGTAAGCTGGGTTGGATTTAGAGGTTACCTCATAGGGAATTGGAATAGGCTTTCCTATCAAGAGGGGGTAGTGTGGCGTTCTTAAGCATGTCATTTGTCGTGGGTTTGCTGGAGGTGTTACGTCCTGATCCGCCGGTATCTCCAAGTATTACACCTTAGATTTACCGACACGGAAGTTGATACGCTTTTTAAAATGGTGCGAGGGAGATTATATAAATTGGCAGCGCTGTCACCAGTTAAAACTATAAAATTATAGTTTTAACAAGATAAACTTCGGTTCGGACGTAATAAGGGAAACCGAAATCTATCGTTATACTCTACAGGTAATTCCTAATGACGAGATTAGAATTTAAATGATGCAAACGTTAGAGAAATTGTATAACTAATGTTTATAAAAATTGTTATAAAAGTATGTAATTCGAGAAAAGAATTATAGAAAATGTTATCGGGCGTGTGGCAGACTATTGACTCTAAGTATTAGAACTATAGGTCACGGCTGAGCGGTGATAGATCACGCGTGAGAATGTATGAGTACACGAAGCAAAACTAGATTAGTCTAACATAGTTTTAATTAGAAATTATAATAATTTGATTACTATGAATTAGATTTTATAATTTGAATAATGGAAATGAGTAGGATAAATGTTATGAAATGTTACTCAATATTTATTATAGCAAATAACTAAATTAATAATTATTAGAATAGGAAATAGATTAACTATTAATAGTACAAATGGAGCAAGATGTATTTTATATAAATGAAATAAAATTTTATACATTTAATTTGTCTTATACCTAAGTACTTACATACCTTAATACTAAATGAGATGAACGATGAAGAGTACACTTAGAATGAGGTCGACGAAATGAAATAATGAACGAATGAAATACTAAACTAAATATAAAATAGAATAAACTATAAAAATAAAGAATAGAAGTCGATAAGACTCTCTATTATTAGGAAAGAACGTTAACTTGTCCTAAGACCGGGATTAACGGTAACGCGGAAAGGTCCTTACGATGTTAATTCATCGAAGGCTGGAATTAGAAGTTAGAAAATGATGTTAACGCGACGAAGGTTCGTATACGACTCTCTAAAGTGATGTTGACGCCTCGAGGGCTAGTGTACGACTTTTTGATAGCCACATTCAAAGTGCGCTCTTCCGCGAGAGAGAAGATGGCGTCATGATAGCGGCGCATGGAGCTGCATCCGTCTGCTCCATGTGCCAATGACAGCTGAGTGCAAGCATGGATGCAACGCAAGTACATAACCTGTCATAGTACGGTGTTACAATCTTACAATATTATAAATTAGAATGAATGCCTATCAATATTATTAATAACATGTATTTAGCGCATTACTAATTAAGGTTATTTGCAGGTTGTCGCAGTAATAGGAGTTATATAACCAAGATGCACTCTGGATATATGACGCTTATTGCAGTGAATGTGGTGAGTATATCTTGATAGATTAATTGTAAATAATAATGTAATAATAATTATGTAACTAACACTAATCTTGTGTTTGTAGGTTAGGTGAATGGAAGGCTGCGCCAGGCCAAGTGAGGTTTGTATCTAATTATATGTACTGTTTCTGTTTGTCGTTTATATTATATTAATGTTATGTTGTAATTAATAATGTTTATATGTTCTAGGTAAGCTATTTGAGTAGAACCCTTCCTGGCTAGGCGGTCCTTGCATTCGGTGAGTAGTTTGTATGTATAATGTATAATGTAGCGTAGCGATGGACTTACTAGTCTTACTATATGTATCTGTGTCATGTTAATTATGTTTTCTTTATTTATAGGGTGGTGAAAAGTTGGAGAGATATGTGTGAATGAAAATATGTGCTATGGAATAAATGACTGTAAGTAAATGTGTAAAAAGAAAATGAAATAAACTGAATAATTGAGATTTCTGTAACGTCCTGACGTAAACCAATACTTGGAAATCTCAATTATTCAGTTTATTTCATTTTCTTTTTACACATTTACTTACAGTCATTTATTCCATAGCACATATTCTCATTCACACATATCTCTTTAGCTTCTCACCACCCTATAAATAAAGAAAACATAATTAACATGACACAGATACATATAGTAAGACTAGTAAGTCCATCGCTACGCTACATTATACATTATACATACAAACTACTCACCGAATGCAAGGACCGCCTAGCCAGGAAGGGTTCTACTCAAATAGCTTACCTAGAACATATAAACATTATTAATTACAACATAACATTAATATAATATAAACGACAAACAGAAACAGTATATATAATCAGATACAAACCTCGCTTGGCCTGGCGCAGCCTTCCATTCACTTAACCTACAAACACAAGATTAGTGTTAGTCACATAATTATTATTACATTATTATTTACAATTAATCTATCAAGATATACTCACCACATTCACTGCAATAAGCGTCATATATCCAGAGTGCATCTTGGTTACATAACTCCTATTACTGCGACAACCTGCAAATAACCTTAATTAGTAATGCGCTAAATACATGTTATTAATAATATTGATAGGCATTAATTCTAATTTATAATATTGTAAGATTGTAACACCGTACTATGACAGGTTATGTACTTGAGTTGCATCCATGCTTGCACTCAGCTGTCATTGGCACATGGAGCAGACGGATGCAGCTCCATGCGCCGCTATCATGACGCCATCTTCTCTCTCGCGGAAGAGCGCACTTTGAATGTGGCCATTAGAGTCGTACACTAGCCTTCGAGGCGTCAACATCACTTTAGAGAGTCGTAATTCAACCTTCGTAGAGTTAACATCGTTTTAATATTCTCTCCAGCCTTCGATGAAATATCATCGCAAGGACCATTTCTAAATCTAAAAGTTAATTACAGTCTTAGGACTAATTAACTTCTTATTTCCAATAGAGTGTCTTAGCGATCTCTATCTTTTCTATTTTATATTTAATATCAGTTTCGTACTTAATTCATTATTCATTCGTCCACCACATTTTAAGTGTTCTCTTCATCGTCCAACTCATTTAGCAATTAAGGTACGTAAGTAAGTAGCTATAAGATTTATTAAATGTATAAAACTTTATTTCGTTTATATGAAATACATTTTGCTCCATTTGTATTATTAATAGTTAATCGATTTCCTATTCTACTAAATATTAATTTAGTTATTTGTTACAATAAATATTGAATAACCTTTTATAGCGTTTTCCCGTTTCTTTCTATCACATTAAATTAATTCATAGTTAATTAAATTATTATAATTTCTAGTTAAAACTAAGATAGATTAATCTAGTTTTTGCTTCGTGTACATCATACATTCTCACGCGTGATCTATCACCGCTCAGCCGTGACCTATAGTTCTAATACTTAGAGTCAATAGTCTGCCACACGCCCGATAACATTTTCTATAATTCTTTTTTCGAATTACATACTTCTATAACAATTTTTATAAACATTAGTTATACAATTTCTCTAACGTTTGCATCATTTAAAATCCAATCTTGTCATTAGGAATTGCCTGTAGAATATAACGATAGATTTCGGTTTCCCTTATTACGTCCGAACCGAAGTTTATCTTGTTAAAACTATAATTTTATAGTTTTAACTGGTGACAGCGCTGCCAATTTATATAATCTCCCTCGCACCAATTTAAAAAGCGTATCAACTTCCGTGTCGGTAAATCTAAGGTGTAATACTTGGAGATACCGGCGGATCAGGACGTAACAATTGGTGACAGCGGTGGGATTTATATAATCTCCCTCGCACCAATTTAAAAAGCGTATCAACTTCCGTGTCGGTAAATCTAAGGTGTAATACTTGGAGATACCGGCGGATCAGGACGTAACATTTCCAAGTATTGATTGACGTCGGGACGTTACACCTCCCCCCATAAATAAAGAAAAATGCGGAATTTTTCTTCTTTTTTTTTTTTTTTCTTCTCATTTTTCATTTCTCATTTTTCTTCAATAATAAAAAGAAAAGGTATGAATTATACGAATCATTGCGTTAATTAATTAATCACGATTGAAAAAAAAGGTATCAATAAATTGTACGAATTTATAATCGTAATCTAGGGACTTGAACATTTGCATGGTGTAACATGGATATATATATATATATAACATAAATTTTTGCTTTCAGCTACGGTGTACCTTGCTCATGCGCAATTTATTCGCGTGTACGAGACGTGTTGCTCCCTGATAGGTGATTCGTACGTTGCCATTATCCAAGACGTCGATGACACGATCCGGTCCAGAATATTGGTCGTCGAATTTCCCCTTTCGTGGTTCTTTCAGCAAGTAGACATCGTCGCCAATTGTTAAGGTCTGAAGATTCATATTCCGTCGTCGTAAGCCTTGGTTTGTTGCAGTATTGGACGTTGAACTTCAACAGCAGAAATTAAATGAAGGTCTTGGTGCCAGGTGCTTCTATTGTGCGAATTGAATTGTATCGCACACCCAATACTGGTGTCCGCAGTTCTTCTAAATCTGGAAACTGAAGAACCAGATTAAACTCGCGAAACACGTCTATAATGGAGCGAAATATTTCTCCCAAGATCACTGGATTTAAGTAAGCTTTTTGGTGTTTCCTTAATAACAGTCGTATTTGATACTGCTGATTGTTATTGGTATCCTCTGCTTCGCTGAACAACATATGAATTTGTGCTGATAGGATAGCGTGTACTGCAACCCTTGGAGGTCCTTCCATAGAAGGCTGGCGAACGAGACGACCCTTGAGGAGATGAATGGGATGATCCATCGTAAGCGTACTGAGAGATTTTTCTCCATGGAAATCGTAAAATCTCGGCAGTGGCTGGAGTATTATTTTGTCCGTAAGTCCTGAAGACGGCAGAGAAAATTTGATGTCCTGCCAAGTGACTTCGGCTGAAGAAGATACCACGGTCGAGGGAAAATCGACTTCCGATTCCGAACACGCATGGTCCCGTTTGTCCAGTAGATCGTCGCGATGAAGAAGTGACTGATGAGTGATGGGTTGACGAATCCTTGAAATCAGCATCTTCTTGAATGACATAATCGCAAAGCGAGGTACAGTAAAATCGCCAATAAAATTAAGGTATCGGTCGTAATTTATAGTTATAAGATGGCTTTTAAGTATTGAAATACGCAAATACGAAGTACAATTAATAGAGTTTAGAATTTCTATACACGTTTTATAATCGATGTGATTTAAATAATTCGAAATTCGAGGCGCGTTTGTTATTGGGAGATCTTTGGCATCTTCGGATTGGCCCGAGATATCCCAACATGCAATATTGGATAACTCAACCATCTAATTGGTTGTATGAAATTTACGTACGACATTTTTCTTTAATAAATGTCGTGGGTTAAAATAACCAGACAATTCGGTTTTAACCTTGTTGATTTCATTGTTTGTAGATTGTTCGAGATTTTCTGTGTTTTGTGTAGTGTTAATATGATTTGAGTGTTTAGAATTAGAAGGTGTATGTGAATTTGATTTAGGATTTAAAATAGGAATAGAATGTAGATTTGAATTAGTGTGTAAAGTGGAATTAAAATGTAAAGTAGAATTAGTGTGTGAATTTGTATTAGAATGTGACATAGAATTAGAGTTTAGAGTAGGATAAGTGGAAATTTGTTTTAAATTGTTTGTGTTTTTAGGAAGATGGCAATTTATGGGCGGCTGATGGTTTCTCTGGTCGATCCTAGGAGACCAAGAATTAACATCAGTCGTGGAAATTGGAGATATATATCCTTTCTGGCAAGTTTTGGACATTGCAGATGTTGTCTCGAGGTTTATGGCCCTTGGAGCAGGTATGCATGGTTGCGCATTGTCCATAATGGTAGGACCATTACCCATGGTTTCGCTGTTGTTATGCGGTAATTTCCTTTTTATTAGTGGTTCATCTTTGAGAGTGACACGAGTGACCATACTGGAACTGGCTGGAACTTGAACGTGACGAGCATTAGAAAAGGGTATATACCTACCACTGACGTACATCTGTTCATCTGCATAGGAGATGTGAGCTCCGAGTGTCCTCAGCGTGGTGGATCCTAAGATACCAGCAGATGGGATCGGGAACTCGACAGATACTGCGTGGAAAGGAACCTTTTGCCCGAAGAGGTCAATGTTCACCATGCCCAGGGTATCTACACTTTCTTGGGTAATTCCCACTAATTTTACAGACCTAGAGCTGTAGATGCCAGTTCTGTCCCTAAGGTGACTGACTTTAATTATGTTTGGTACAGCTCCAGTGTCGACCATGATGTCTGCATCCGTTCTAAAACTTGGAGAAGATAGTTTGATAATTGGTACCTTATCCAATGAGATGTCGTAGGCACCATTTATTCCATTTCCGATGTGGATGACGGGGGTTGTTGCAGTGCATTTACTGGACGCACCGGTTGACGAGGGGCCCTCTGTACTGCGTCCGTTGTTACAGGGGTCCCGCTCGCGTTTCCCGGATTCTGCTGCGCTTTTACATAAGCTAATTTCCTGCATTCGGAGACTAGATGTCCCCTTGTTTTACAGTAATTGCAGAAACTAGGAGGTGAATGCTGTGTATATCTTGGATTTTCATTTGAATTTTGTCGAATATTTGATTGAGGTATTTGACGCGGTTCAAAATTGGATCGGTTATTCGTTTGAGGTAACTGACGCGGTTCGAAATTTCTATGCTCGATTCTATTGTAGTTATTATGTTTTAACTGACTCCCGAATAATTTTCTATCTCTGTCCATTTGTTTATATATACTAGTGGCTAATTCAAATAATTGTTCCAGAGTTTTCGGATTATGAATGAGAATCTGCATCCGAAAATCAGGTGGAAGACCGTTCAAAAAACATTCCCGAGTGAACATTTCGGTATCGGCTATCATTTCCGGTGATGTTATACCATATTTATCTTTATGCGAGTCTAGAATAGCGAATTGTAAATCTTTAACGCGATTAATGTACTCCAATATATGTTCGTTTGGTTTTATTATTATGTTGCCAAGTTGTCCGCGGTAATGGTTAGCTGATTCTAACGGTGCGAATGTTTGTTTCAGTTTTCGTATCAGTTCATCGATGGTGTTCAAATTATAATCCTCGACGGCTAAATAGGCATGACCCTTAAGTTTACTTTGGAGGAACTTTGTTAAATACGGTTCGTGATGCGGATGTAACATATCCCGAGCATGACGACAAGCTTTTGCATATTTTTGTATGGAGATATTATGACCATCGAAATGCGGAACCATTTCAATCGCATCTTTTAATGTAAATTGAGGTGTTACCGATGCAACAGATGGATAATTTTGCCACATAGGAGTCGAATTTGGTTCACTTTGCGGATTCGTCGTAGAAATGTTTCGCGTTAAATGTTCAATCATTGATCTTAATTCATCTACCTGTTTCCGTAAATTTTGTTCATTAGCCGTACTTGTAAATTTAGGTTTAAATAATTTGGGAGTTTCCACGATTGGAAATTCGTCGTCAGCGTCAGAAAATTCTTTATCGTTGTTTAATGAACGTGATTGAGCCATTTTATTCGGTTTATAAATCTCAATAATTAATTTGATATGTAATTGGGATTATAATCTCTAAATAGAAGCTATGTAAGAAGTGTATAAGAAAAAATTTGTACCTTCTAATTGAATCTGTTTACGTTTAATTAAAGTTTCGTTAACGGTCACGGTAACGACGCGATGATCTATAAGTACTTATGTCCGTATGTATGTGTTTGTGTATGTATTTATGATTCTGTAACGAGTAAGCTGTATGTCCTCTAACGTGCGTTTTTGTGTTCGATTGAACAAGATACAAGTTCAAAATCTTGTTGTCGTTAGAAATTCGAATTTTACCTGTAGAATAATTAATATAATTTCCTGAAATATATATTTTCAAATATTCCCAAAAAAAGAATTTAATTTTTCTTATTTTTCGAAGAAAAGATTTCCGAATTTTTAATTTTCTTAAGAAGAAAGATTTTCGTATACCAAATTTTCTAGAAAAATTTTTCGTATCCCACCGCTCTGTCACCAATTGTTACGTCCTGATCCGCCGGTATCTCCAAGTATTACACCTTAGATTTACCGACACGGAAGTTGATACGCTTTTTAAATTGGTGCGAGGGAGATTATATAAATTGGCAGCGCTGTCACCAGTTAAAACTATAAAATTATAGTTTTAACAAGATAAACTTCGGTTCGGACGTAATAAGGGAAACCGAAATCTATCGTTATACTCTACAGGTAATTCCTAATGACGAGATTAGAATTTAAATGATGCAAACGTTAGAGAAATTGTATAACTAATGTTTATAAAAATTGTTATAAAAGTATGTAATTCGAGAAAAGAATTATAGAAAATGTTATCGGGCGTGTGGCAGACTATTGACTCTAAGTATTAGAACTATAGGTCACGGCTGAGCGGTGATAGATCACGCGTGAGAATGTATGAGAACACGAAGCAAAACTAGATTAGTCTAACATAGTTTTAATTAGAAATTATAATAATTTGATTACTATGAATTAGATTTTATAATTTGAATAATGGAAATGAGTAGGATAAATGTTATGAAATGTTACTCAATATTTATTATAGCAAATAACTAAATTAATAATTATTAGAATAGGAAATAGATTAACTATTAATAGTACAAATGGAGCAAGATGTATTTTATATAAATGAAATAAAATTTTATACATTTAATTTGTCTTATACCTAAGTACTTACATACCTTAATACTAAATGAGATGAACAATGAAGAGTACACTTAAAATGAGGTCGACGAATGAAATATTAAACTAAATATGAAATAGAATTAAACTATAAGAATAAAGAATAGAAGTCGATAAGACTCTCTATTATTAGGAAAGAACGTTAACTTGTCCTAAGACCCGGATTAACGGTAACGCGGAAAGGTCCTTACGATGTTAATTCATCGAAGGCTGGAATTAGAAGTTAGAAAATGATGTTAACGCGACGAAGGTTCGTATACGACTCTCTAAAGTGATGTTGACGCCTCGAGGGCTAGTGTACGACTTTTTGATAGCCACATTCAAAGTGCGCTCTTCCGCGAGAGAGAAGATGGCGTCATGATAGCGGCGCATGGAGCTGCATCCGTCTGCTCCATGTGCCAATGACAGCTGAGTGCAAGCATGGATGCAACGCAAGTACATAACCTGTCATAGTACGGTGTTACAATCTTACAATATTATAAATTAGAATGAATGCCTATCAATATTATTAATAACATGTATTTAGCGCATTACTAATTAAGGTTATTTGCAGGTTGTCGCAGTAATAGGAGTTATATAACCAAGATGCACTCTGGATATATGACGCTTATTGCAGTGAATGTGGTGAGTATATCTTGATAGATTAATTGTAAATAATAATGTAATAATAATTATGTAACTAACACTAATCTTGTGTTTGTAGGTTAGGTGAATGGAAGGCTGCGCCAGGCCAAGTGAGGTTTGTATCTAATTATATGTACTGTTTCTGTTTGTCGTTTATATTATATTAATGTTATGTTGTAATTAATAATGTTTATATGTTCTAGGTAAGCTATTTGAGTAGAACCCTTCCTGGCTAGGCGGTCCTTGCATTCGGTGAGTAGTTTGTATGTATAATGTATAATGTAGCGTAGCGATGGACTTACTAGTCTTACTATATGTATCTGTGTCATGTTAATTATGTTTTCTTTATTTATAGGGTGGTGAAAAGTTGGAGAGATATGTGTGAATGAAAATATGTGCTATGGAATAAATGACTGTAAGTAAATGTGTAAAAAGAAAATGAAATAAACTGAATAATTGAGATTTCCAAGTATTGATTGACGTCAGGACGTTACAATAATCGATGATATGCTCGTCTGCGTGTTTCGCTATGTTAGCCAATTCCCCACGATATTGATTTGCGTTTTTAGCGGGAGCAAATATTTGTTTTAATCTATACACGAGTTCGTCGACCGAATTGTTACGTCTCGACTTTGTCAATCGAGTTTTTAAAAGCTATTTTCCCTGTTTTTAGGCACTCTGCATTCACCGAGTATACCCGGGGACCAGGAATCTTATTTAGAACTGTAAAAAGTAGTAGAAGGAGATGTCACTTACCTTTAACGTTGTCAGGACGGTTGGATGAGCGGCTAAAAGGGGCGTTAATTTGGCGGAGTCTCTGGACGAGCTGGTGAAGCGCTGCCGAACAGTTCAATGCAGACCTTTTGCTGATGCGTGAGAGCTTGTCCGGTATAGACTTCGTAGCGAGGATCTTCTATAGGGACGTCTTGGCGGACGGCACGAAGTTCTTCTGTAGTAGGCAGTTCGTTCGGAAGTAGGCGGTATGGGCGACGAGGAAAGTCGTCGGATGAGCGCGGAGGGTATGCGGCGGAAACTCCGTGGATTTTCTGGTGAACTTCCCGGCGTATACGGAACTTTCTTCCGGCGCGACGGGTTTTAGGCAT
Source organism: Hedychridium roseum (assembly GCA_963989215.1). Lineage (NCBI taxonomy): Eukaryota > Metazoa > Arthropoda > Insecta > Hymenoptera > Chrysididae > Hedychridium > Hedychridium roseum. The sequence goes on along the minus strand of OZ022307.1, from coordinate 4,762,454 downwards.
GAATATTGGGTAGGAGATTGAGGAAGAATTATCAGTGCGGGACGTCCGCAGTACTCGATAATTCGGAGAGGATAAATTAAGAATCACTAGTGCGGGGCAGCCGCAGAACTCAGCGATTCAGGTAAGAGATGAAGGACCAATATATTCAGCTAGGCCGAAGTATACTGGGTGAAGCGATTCAGTGCGGGGCAGCCGCAGAACTCGAATCGTATAAGGTAGCGGAACGTAGAGGGTCGAGTTGAAGACACTGGCTCTAAGTTCAAAGTAAGAAATATATTATAAGACTCAGTGAATACAGTGAATACAGTGACGGCGTACCGATGTGATACAGAGTAAGAGCAAAAAGATATTGCTCAAGGGACGCGCAGGTCCGACTTATATAGGGGTTTTAGACAAAGGTTTTAGGTGGGGAGCATAGGTTCCTTCTTGGAACTATTGCATGCGTAATGTTTACAAAAAACGCAGTCCTAATCAGGTCAGCTTATCTTTATGACATCTTTAAGAGCTGACGGGTGACTCACGGCCCCCACTCTAGTTCGAGATGGTTTGACCTTCGCACTGGTGACGCTGGATAGAGGTGATTCTCAATAGATGGCGGTACTTATACTATTGTCGGTAAGTTGGTAACTTATCGACTGTAGGTAACTTATCATTGATAGCTTATCTTTGGTAACTTATCGATTGTAGGTAACTGTAGGTAACTGTAGGTAACTTATCGACTGTTGGTAATTTATCGACTGTAGGTAACTGTAGGTAACTTATCGACTGTAGGTAATTTATCGATAGTTGGTAATTTATCGACTGTAGGTAATTTATCGATAGTTGGTAATTTATCGACAGTTGGTAATGACTGTCGGTAACTTATTATGTAACGATTGTCGGTAACGGTATATAACGGCGGTCGGTAACAGGTTATGTTGGTAATGTATCGACGTAGTGGAAAAAGTAGTAAACGCAGCGGGTATATATATAAAATTAGGAGTATATATATGACGGGAGAATATATAATGAATATATGAGAACGCAGTGAATATACATATGTGTTAGATAGAGTCCATTTTAGCTGTAATAAGTAAGATATGCGAATATTATAGAGAGAGGCGGTAATGATAGTAATACTGGTATTGAGAAAAAAGACGGGCGTGTAACGGACGTCACAGAATTATGAACTTGGTCCTCGACAGCAAGATATGCACGATCCTTTAATTTATTTCTTAGCAGGCGAGTTAATTGGGGTTCAGCACGCGGAGGGACCATATCTTTAGCCCTCCTACAGGCTCTTGCGAACTGTAATACCGGCATATTTTTACCGTCGAACTGGGGTACCATTTCTAAGGCATCTTTCAATCTGAACTGAGGGTAATATGGTGAGTTATATGGAAAATCGTTAATAGGAAATTGAGATTCCGGCAGGCGGGACTGATTTTGTGATTGACTCAGGATATCTGAAGAAGCGAGTGATTCCAGTACAACTCTGAGGGATGCAATTTGTGCTCGGAGGGATTCTATTCCTTGGGGATCCATTTCAGTGGTTTCGGGAAGATGAATGTTTGGTTTGGATGGTGAAGGAAATGCTTCCTCCTTTAAATGAGACGTAGGCCGGTGGGAATGAACAGGCTTTAGGACGTTTGCAAACAAATTTTCCAATTCCTGTTGCTTACTACTGAGAGTTTCCAATCTAGAGACAAAATTATTGCGTTCCTTTCCGGATTCGACATTACAGACGCTCACCCCTTCCTCCGACGTAACACTTTCAGCATAAGATTTACGATCCATGTTGAAGATAAACAAAAACAAAACAAAATAAAAACAATATATTGCCAGAAATGTAACGTGCGAAATAATAAATCCCACCGCTGTCACCAGTTGTTACGTCCTGGGTTGAGTTGGCGTGGCCGATTGAGAAACCTGGACGTAATTACTAAAAAAAAATAGGAAGAAGAAGAAGAATGGTAAGTGGGAAACAAGTGATCATTGTCACATTCGTAAACGAAACGGAGAAAACAAAAGCCTTTTATACCGATTACACACTTAAAGAGAGAACTTAGGGATAGAAATGGGTGATTGTAACAAACCTTGTAAAAGGAAGAAGAAAACAAAAAGATTTTGTACCGATTTGATGCTTAAAGAGAGAACAGAGAGAGAGAAGTAGGGGATTATTGTCACGAACTTCGTATAAGAAAGAAGAAAACAAAAGATATCCTTGTCGATTTAAAGAAAATAAAAGAAAATTTTACTCTATTGGGACTGGGCGAGAACTTAATTTGATGCAACCAAAACTAATTCGTACATTTATTCATTTTTAGGTACCGAAATAATTTTATATTTTATATTTGATTTAATGTTTGATACGACTTGAGGCTTAGTTGACTGCGGCTTCGGTTGGTCGGAAACTACTGCGTCTGATTCCTTAACTTGCGGGTTAACTGACTGCGGTTGGTCGAAAATGGAAGGATCAAATTCCCTGACGACATGGAGTGACCTCGCCATTTTACTTAGTTGGTACTTCCGGCCCCCACGTCGAGTCTTACGCTTCTTTAAATGTGCTGGTTTACCGGCTTCGTCTACGAGATTCTTTAATCTTCGTAAGGTCGTACTATGTCCACCCGCAACTCTAATCAGTTTCTTAATTTTCGGGATTGGATTACTCATTGTAATTTAATCACAATTATGAGATCGTACTTGAACACTATTTATTAGAAAAAAAGAATCAAGAACCATCAGGTACAGAATATAAATGTTTGTATTTTATTTACTTGAATTAGAAATTAATTCTCAATTGCAGAATCTTTAAATTAATGTATTGCGCGTATCGAGTAAAACTAAATACAGAACTACTAAATACTAAATACTAAAGAGTAATACTAAATAAAGAACTAAATAAAACTACATACAGACTATCGCAGAACCTTGTATCGCAAGCGAATGAAATTGCGGGGGAACCTAATTCACACGTTCGTGCAGGGTTTGCCTTCACCGAGCGTGGCTCCTAACGGTGAACTTCGTTATGCGAGGCTAACCTGCACCGAGCTCACCCGCCTTATATTTATATATATCGCGGGGAAACCTAATTCCCACGTTCGTGCAGGGCTTGCCTTCACCAAACGTGGCCCTAAGGGTGGATTTCCTCGTGCAGGGCTGGCCTGCACCGAGCGCACCCGTATTGAGGAGGGAAAGTCACCAGTAGAGTGCAATGCTTGTGCAGAACTAGCCTTCACCAAGCTTACTCGTGGCTTGAGAGAAAATATCCGTTATCGGAATATTCTCTGGTAGATCCAAAGAATCCTCTTCCTATATACTATTGCTAAGTTGAATTCACTTATGCGAAAGGTGGCTATCTAGTGGCGACTTACGAACTACATTTCAGTTAGAGCGGGTCTAACGGAATCGCTTCTCTTGTAGCTGGCCCAACGGAATTACTTTCGTCGGAACAGATCCAAAAGAAGATTTTCCGCTGTAGCGGATCGAACAGAAAGTTCCAGGAGAAATATTTCCATTGTACCGGATCCAACGGAAATATCTCTAACGCTCTCATGTGGAGTCTTTGTTGACCTTGTTCAAGGTAAAAATGAGATTTTCTGACATCTGGGTAGTCCAGTGAATTGGAAATCGAATGGTGAATGTCGCGGAGGCGCCAATGGCCTTTGTCAAGGTCAAATGACAACTTTTGCCTACAGACAGAGATTGATGTCTTGAATGCAATGCGATATGTCGTGGAGGCGCAATGACCTTGGTCAAGGTCAAAATAGGATTTTTCTGTATTACATAGATCTTGCTTCTTTGAAGCCGAATTTAGCAGTTTTTTGTATGACCTTGATTGTATACTCAGGGTCACTCGCGTATCTCCTAAACTATGAGTCCTACGGATTTCGTACAAAGCTTAACTTATTCTACAGGAAAAATGGATTAAATTTATGTACTTGTAATTACTACTTCTATTACTGATAACACATATTAGGACAATAAATAGCTATGCCTGCAGTCGCATACATATCGCTAGGAACAAATAGTTTTACTTGTGTCACTGATGCACAGTAAGGCTTACTATCATTCAAGATTCACGACAACACAGTTACGAGGAGGAGCAAAAAAAAAAAAAAAAACACGTTCCGAGCGTCACGGCAGTACGGCGGACGTGACAGATGACGTTTGAAATTGCTAAAGTATGATTATACGACAGAGTATAAAAAAGGAAAAATTAATTCAAACGCAGACGCCCTATCTCAACTTTATGTATTTAACGGAGAGACCGTAGCAGAGGACACAGATACTGATAACGAACGAAAAAATTTTGAGCCTATATTCCTCCAAAGGAAACTAAAATTTTACGTGTTATCCTATCGAAAACTCGTATAGAAACCGGATTCATACATACTGATTCTAGACCGTCTAAAGATGAATGGTTACGCATTATGACGTCTATGTCGGCGGTGAGGGGGGTGAAGGGGCGAAGAGAGGGATGGGGGCGAGAGAGGGAGAGAGATAGAGACGCTCGGAAACGAGCGGTTCGTGTGCGACGGTGTCTGATCGTTCCCGGTTCCTTTGCGTTGGACTCAGAGCCGACGTCCAGCCCGGTTCGGCATGGACGCGTTGGTCGTGGGGGTGGAAAGGCAGGTACTCCGCTTTAACGAGGCAACGTCCTTGCGCGACCGAATTCGTCGGAGCATCAATCGTGCGTCGGGGCAATTGGCGCGGCCGACGATCGAGAAAAGAAAGGGGCAGCAGAGTTGCGACCGATCGTCGATCACGCTGGGACGCGAAGTAAGTCGCAACCGTGTAGCGAGCGAGAAAGAACTAGGTACTGCTGTTTGTTTTCTCAGAATATCTATATGTATATTTATACTGGGAAGTTGTTGTCGACTGCCGCAGCAGCGCCTGGCCTTATGCGCCAAAACGGACCATGGAGAGAGGCCTCGTGATTTTTCACCCCCCACGACCCTACTTTGTGCTACCGCGCACTCTTCTTTCCGCGGTTGTTTCGTTTTTAAGAGGGTGATTTCAATGGTTCTGCACTCTATGACGTCGGGTCCGATGTCCGGCTCATTTAGAGTCGAGGGTAGAGGGGTGCGCGTCATGTGGCACAAGTGTTGCGCGATTTGGCGTATGTCAACTATTAGACCCATTACTGACGATAACTTTGACTGGAAATTAATAATGAAAGGCAATATCAAGGAAGATGCATTCACTCAGTACCGGGAGAAATTAGCTAAAAGTCTAAACCCTAACGTTCAGATAGAGTATATAAACATAGTAATTAGAGAAACTAAAAATAACATAGAGATCGTAGAACCTTCTATATCGGCTCAAGTATCGAAAATAAGACAACAGTTGTCCATACGGAATTCAGTGAGCCCTAGAAATTTACCGTCTGTATAGATGACGGATGAACCTCCAAAAACATTACCTAAAAATCATATTTATGTCTCACCTTGCAACACAACAAGTAAGGTACAACAGCTGAAAGATTTTCTAAATGAAAGCATGAACGATGTAAACATTTCCAGTGACGATCGAGATCAATTAAAAGTAATCCAATTGTTCAACGAATTAAATCTGAGAAATAATATGACAATTTATCTGTTAAAACCTACAATTCTAGAGTCGATAAATAAAAAACAAATTATAGAGACAGTGTAGCCGGACGTTGATCGGCGCAGCCGTAATCGCCCGTTAGAGAGCAGGGACATACTTTATACATACAGGATATATATTACATATTACAGGATATATATACAGGATTATAGGGACATACAGGGATATATTTACGAACCATGGCCATAGAACTTTTAGAACAATGTCGAACACATCCCGGATTGACTTTGGCACGAAGAATTACGTAAGATTAGGTGAGGCACATAGTAAACCTCCCAACACTGCCTAATGAAATGGCTGAGGGTGGTATGACAGATGAGATGTGCGTGGAATTTAGGCCGGGACTGTTGATTGTTCGTTCGAACCGTCAACAGTCCGTTCAAAATTATAAAATTTGACTGTCTCGGGTATCGTCCCCTTTTTAAATGATATGCCGCGACAGTCGGTGCAACCGCGGATTGATGGGGATTTATAATTTAGACGCGGATTTATAATTGTAATGAGTGTTGGGATCGCGGATGGCGAGAACGTATATCGGGACCGCAACGCCTTCCCTATTGCCGTCTTAGTGATAGGATTTTTCTTTTCTTTTTCTTTCTTTTTGAATTGCATTGATAAAATAAATAGAGACTGAGCATGGTCCGTTAGACTTGTTTTGTGGCAATGGCTAGACCTTTCGTTGCGAACGTTGAGAAACCATGCGTTACCATTGAGAACCTGAAATGATGCATCTGTAATTCCGTACATACAATTGTCGTTATCTTGCAATAATCATTGACCATTAGCAACATACTTACCTGTTCATTTAGATCTAGTACTTACCTTTAACTGCTGTCCGTCGAAAGGAGAAACCTGAAAAGAAAAAGAGAAAACATTAATATTATCAACAATTACCGAAACGTCCGTCTCACTTACCGTCGTAACATTGCCTGTTTTATCGACACGCCACGTACCGAGTGTATGTACCGATAGACACACGCGTGTTTATCGAGCGCGCATCGTTATACCGACGCTGGCTAGAGGAGCATTGTGTCGAACGTGAGATTATCGATAATGTTCGAATAGCGTAGCGAGACGTTACGATTTGCGTTGATTGAATTATATTACATTTTGATCGTTTCGATTTCAAGGATGGCATAGCGACAGCGAAGTTTCGGACTAAAATCATACATGTTGAAATATCGTTGCTAAGACATTGCACTAGACAACACGACGCTACGTGGAAATTACGCTACGAGGCAAACAAACCTGGCCTTGGCCGTGACATCGGGCATCTCGTGCCGACGGTTATGACTTGCATTCATTAGGCGAAAGGAATTTTTGAATATGCGTAATGCTTGAATTTCGTCGCAACGAAAGTGTAAAAAGTGGGAAAAAGCCGCGCTGAGATTTGATCGTTGCTTAGAAACGGGCTGAACGTTGTACATGCGACGAGTCGAATTGACAATCGGATATGCGTAAAATTTCCCTTCTACGTAACAATAATCCAGACCTATGATCATCATAATCGTGGAACGAAGTAATTTCGTTTGACAATTTTGGTAATCACGGTCTCGAACGAGACAAAGGAATCGTAACTGTGTGTTAGTTCTTCACCATTAATATTCTGCCTTTATCAACTATTAGTCCTCCATTTAGCGCGGTCAATGGGTCACCTCCGACTCTTCGGAAGAGGTGCAATTCTAAGCGAAAAACTTGTAAAACTAATTAGATTTCTTTTTTTCGATTCGATCAGAGGGTGGGGATAACACTCATCGCGGGCGACTAGTGTTACGTCCTGGGTTGAGTTGGCGTGGCCGATTGAGAAACCTGGACGTAATTACTAAAAAAAAATAGGAAGAAGAAGAAGAATGGTAAGTGGGAAACAAGTGATCACGGTCACATTCGTAACCGAAACGGAGAAAACAAAAGCCTTTTATACCGATTACACATTTAAAGAGAGAACTTAGAGATAGAAATGGGTGATTGTAACAAACCTTGTAAAAGAAAGAAGAAAACAAAAAAGATTTTGTACCGATTTGATGCTTGAAGAGAGAACAGAGAGAGAGAAGTAGGGGATTATTGTCACGAACTTCGTATAAGAAAGAAGAAAACAAAAGATATCCTTGTCGATTTAAAGAAAATAAAAGAAAATTTTACTCTATTAGGACTGGGCGAGAGCTTAGTTTGATGCAACCAAAACTAATTCGTACATTTATTCATTTTTAGGTACCGAAATAATTTTATATTTTATATTTGATTTGATGTTTGATACGACTTGAGGCTTAGTTGACTGCGGCTTCGGTTGGTCGGAAACAACTGCGTCCGATTCCTTAACTTGCGGGTTAACTGACTGCGGTTGGTCGAAAATGGAAGTATCAAATTCCCTGACGACATGGAGTGACCTCGCCATTTTACCTAATTCCGGCCACCACGTCGAGTCTTACGCTTCTTTAGATGTGCTGGTTTACCGGCTTCGTCTAGGAGATTCTTTAATCTTCGTAAGGTCGTACTATGTCCACCCGCAACTCTAATCAGTTTCTTAATTTTAGGGATTGGATTACTCATTGTAATTTAATCACAATTATGAGATCGTACTTGAACACTATTTATTAGAAAAAAAAGAATCAAGAACCATCAGGTACAGAATATAAATGTTTGTATTTTATTTACTTGAATTAGAAATTAATTCTCAATTGCAGAATCTTTAAATTAATGTATTGCGCGAATCGAGTAAAACTAAATACAGAACTACTAAATACTAAATACTAAAGAGTAATACTAAATAAAGAACTAAATAAAACTACATACAGACTATCGCAGAACCTTGTATCGCAAGCGAATGAAATTGCGGGGGAACCTAATTCACACGTTCGTGCAGGGTTTGCCTTCACCGAGCGTGGCTCCTAACGGTGAACTTCGTTATGCGAGGCTAACCTGCACCGAGCTCACCCGCCTTATATTTATATATATCGCGGGGAAACCTAATTCCCACGTTCGTGCAGGGCTTGCCTTCACCAAACGTGGCCCTAAGGGTGGATTTCCTCGTGCAGGGCTGGCCTGCACCGAGCGCACCCGTATTGAGGAGGGAAAGTCACCAGTAGAGTGCAATGCTTGTGCAGAACTAGCCTTCACCAAGCTTACTCGTGGCTTGAGAGAAAATATCCGTTATCGGAATATTCTCTGGTAGATCCAAAGAATCCTCTTCCTATATACTATTGCTAAGTTGAATTCACTTATGCAAAAGGTGGCTATCTAGTGGCGACTTACGAACTACATTTCAGTTAGAGCGGGTCTAACGGAATCGCTTCTCTTGTAGCTGGCCCAACGGAATTACTTTCGTCGGAACAGATCCAAAAGAAGATTTTCCGCTGTAGCGGATCGAACAGAAAGTTCCAGGAGAAATATTTCCATTGTACCGGATCCAACGGAAATATCTCTAACGCTCTCATGTGGAGTCTTTGTTGACCTTGTTCAAGGTAAAAATGAGATTTTCTGACATCTGGGTAGTCCAGTGAATTGGAAATCGAATGGTGAATGTCGCGGAGGCGCCAATGGCCTTTGTCAAGGTCAAATGACAACTTTTGCCTACAGACAGAGATTGATGTCTTGAATGCAATGCGATATGTCGTGGAGGCGCAATGACCTTGGTCAAGGTCAAAATAGGATTTTTCTGTATTACATAGATCTTGCTTCTTTGAAGCCGAATTTAGCAGTTTTTTGTATGACCTTGATTGTATACTCAGGGTCACTCGCGTATCTCCTAAACTATGAGTCCTACGGATTTCGTACAAAGCTTAACTTATTCTACAGGAAAAATGGATTAAATTTATGTACTTGTAATTACTACTTCTATTACTGATAACACATATTAGGACAATAAATAGCTATGCCTGCAGTCGCATACATATCGCTAGGAACAAATAGTTTTACTTGTGTCACTGATGCACAGTAAGGCTTACTATCATTCAAAATTCACCACAACACAGTTACGAGGAGGAGCAAAAAAAAAACGTTCCGAGCGTCACGGCAGTACGGCGGACGTGACACTAGTCTCGCGTAGGAGCGGGACGGAGAGGTGCCGTCCGACGTACCAAACATCGTATCGCGCAATGTTGTGATACACGGCAGAGGACATCAAGGAGAAGTAGCGGTTCTCCCTCAACCTTGTTATCTGCCCGATGCTTTTGCCAGTTTTGGGTAAAACTGTGCTGGCGACCGGACCTCAATCTCGGAATTGCGCCTTCTTCAACTGATTATCCAGTCACAACAGCTCATAGTAGCTTATTCGGTGGACATTATTCTCACGAAAAGACGAGAACATGATTGGCCTACCATCACAAATCATGTTAGAGATTTCATAAAAACTTGTTCCACTTGCCAAAGAAATAAATCAACTTCCATACTAAACATAATTTAGGTGCAAACTGACATACCTAAAGATCCATGTACTCCATGTACAGCTCCATGTACTCCATGTACATACAAAGATCCATGTACATCCACCTAAAGATCCATGTCACTCGACATTTGCGGCCCTTTTCCAACTACTGTGACGTCCGTTACACGCCCGTCTTTTTCCTCAATACCAGTATTACTATCATTACCGCCTCTCTCTATAATATTCGCGTATCTTACATATTACAGCTAAAACGGACTCTATCTAACACATATGTATATTCACTGCGTTCTCATATATTCATTATATATTCTCCCGTCATATATACTCCTAATTTTATGTATATACCCGCTGCGTTTACTACTTTTTCCACTACGTCGATACATTACCAACATAACCTGTTACCGACCGCCGTTATATACCGTTACCGACAGTCATTACCAACAGTCGATAAATTACCAACTATCGATAAATTACCTACAGTCGATAAGTTACCTACAGTCGATAAGTTATCTACAGTCGATAAGTTATCTACAATCGATAAGTTACCAAAGATAAGCTACCAATGATAAGTTACCTACAGTCGATAAGTTACCAACTTACCGACAATAGTATAAGTACCGCCATCTATTGAGAATCACCTCTATCCAGCGTCACCAGTGCGAAGGTCAAACCATCTCGAACTAGAGTGGGGGCCGTGAGTCACCTGTCAGCTCTTAAAGATGTCATAAAGATAAGCTGACCTGATTAGGACTGCGTTTTTTGTAAACATTACGCATGCAATAGTTCCAAGAAGGAACCTATGCTCCCCACCTAAAACCTTTGTCTAAAACCCCTATATAAGTCGGACTTGCGCGTCCCTTGAGTAGTATCTTTTTGCTCTTACTCTGTATCACATCGGTACGCCGTCACTGTATTCACTGTATTCACTGAGTCTTATAATATATTTCTTACTTTGAACTTAGAGCCAGTGTCTTTAACTCGACCCTCTACGTTCCGCTACCCTATACGATTCGAGTTCTGCGGCTGCCCCGCACTGAATCGCTTCACCCAGTATACTTCGGCCTAGCTGAATATATTGGTCCTTCATCTCTTACCTGAATCGCTGAGTTCTGCGGCTGCCCCGCACTAGTGATTCTTAATTTATCCTCTCCGAATTATCGAGTACTGCGGACGTCCCGCACTGATAATTCTTCCTCAATCTCCCTACCCAATATTCATGCCTAAAACCCGTCGCGCCGGAAGAAAGTTCCGTATACGCCGGGAAGTTCACCAGAAAATCCACGGAGTTTCCGCCGCATACCCTCCGCGCTCATCCGACGACTTTCCTCGTCGCCCATACCGCCTACTTCCGAACGAACTGCCTACTACAGAAGAACTTCGTGCCGTCCGCCAAGACGTCCCTATAGAAGATCCTCGCTACGAAGTCTATACCGGACAAGCTCTCACGCATCAGCAAAAGGTCTGCATTGAACTGTTCGGCAGCGCTTCACCAGCTCGTCCAGAGACTCCGCCAAATTAACGCCCCTTTTAGCCGCTCATCCAACCGTTCTGACAACGTTAAAGGTAAGTGACATCTCCTTCTACTACTTTTTACAGTTCTAAATAAGATTCCTGGTCCCCGGGTATACTCGGTGAATGCAGAGTGCCTAAAAACAGGGAAAATAGCTTTTAAAAACTCGATTGACAAAGTCGAGACGTAACACTACAGAACGTGGTAACAGGTATATTCTAGTAATTCAAGACTACCTGACCAGACATTTAATAATAGAACCCTTGATCGATAAATTCACAGCATCGATCATTAAAGCATTTTGGCAATCATGGCTTAAAATTTTCGGAAAACCAAGGGAGATATTAACTGATAATGCACAGGAATTTAAATCTGGCGAGTTTAGGAAGTTTTGCGAACAGATGAACACAACACAGATATCACATCCATTTATCATCCTCAGAGTAATGGGAAAAACGAAAGATCCCATGTAATACTGCAGGAATATTTAAGACATTATACGTCATCCGATAACGAATGGGATTCAATTCTCCCTCATGTTATGCTCCCCTATAATTGTACGGTAAATAGGCAAACAGGTTTTACTCCGTATGAATTACAAATAGGTCGCGAACCGAATTCAGTATTAACAACTGACGAGATTAAAGATACGATACACACGCAACACGAGACTTCTAAAATTCTACACGAAAATAATTTAGAAGAGGATAGGAAAAACATTGACCTGAATAGTAGACCGAAAGATAACAATTGGAAAGATAAAGGTATTATTAACATCGGAGATTTGGTATTGGTCAGGAATTTTACTGCGCGAAATTTTGATCCCAAATGGCGCGGACCCTTAAAGGTTTAAATGAAAACAATAAAATTACTTATCGGATAGACGAAGGATGTAACAAAAAGATCACATATCATCGTAAGGACATGAAATTATTCTTTCCAGATGAGAATGATTCAGTTCATAGCGATGACAATAGCTTACAGTGCATAGAAGGAGGTGAAATACACTCCGACGACAATTAGAAAAGAACAATGAATTTATTTTGAGCACCTTACCGAAGTAAACTACACCATGAAAACTGGAAAGTCGCCAACGTATACGATTTCTCGAACCTAAACAACATTTACGTTTTATATTTAATGGATTATAAATAAGAGAAAAACTTCTGATAATGTTAAATTATTACAACGAATTATTACAAACTTATTACATATTATTACAAACTATACAACTTATACAAATTATTACGAACTATCCGAGCAAGAAATAATTGTCTACTAAATGTAATTGTTAAAAGACGATCTATCAATTGTAAAACTTAATATATGCAATTTCCAAAATACTTTTTGGATACCATTAGATCTAAACTGCTACTGGACTGGAACAGGCCCAAAGGTAGAAGTGTTGCATATATTGTGTTCAGATCCAAATACCACGTACTGTAAAATTTAACTATAACTTTATCTTTAATTCAGCACCAACCTGTATGGCAGTGTGTTACGTCCTGGCATAAATGGTTCGGAGTAATTATCATTTTTCTGCCTCTATATTACGCTTGGCATAATCAACTTCTATGTATTGCTATTATTATGCCATGACGTTAACTTATTCGCTTCTAAGTTATTTCTGCCAATAATACTCAAGCTCATTTAAGATATCATGCAACGCTATCATACCACTGTTTCACTCAACTTGTAACAGTATTCCTACATTACATAATACTTTCCTCGCAGCATTCGTAGTGAATGGATGAAAGAAGGTGTGTGACAGCCCGCACAACAGGTGCCATAGGCACGAGGCCGTGGGCTGTCGTCCCAACTACGCGGACGTCTACCTACCCGCATCGGAAGTGCAGCCAGCCCAGCGGCACGACGCTCCAGAGGCGCAACCCCACACATTCGGCATGGAGGAAGCACTCTACACGGAGATCGTGCCTGCTGCATTCAGGGATCAAGGCAGCAGCTACGAGTCCCCGCCATATCTGCGGCCCTACGACATCCCTTATGACGTACCACCTGCGGCCAGATTCTTCTGGCCGCCACCTCCGTCAGCAACCAGTACGCCGCCGTATTTATTATGCGGATTTATCCATGGGGCAGGAGAGGGCTCCAGGACCGGAGTCGCTGCGGCCTCAGTGGAGCCACCACGTGGAAGAGCCAGAAGAGCATCACCAGGAGCGCCCCTGTCTGTGGAGCTGCTGGAGGAGTGCCACGGACAATTTATTATTAGCTAAACATATTAGCTTTTACCATTGGGATGCAGGGACGCCCGCGATATATTTAATTGCACCGATAAATGATCAGGTGTCAAATTACATTGAACTTTTAATCAGAAACTACAACATATATCGAGTCGCGACAAAATCGAGAATGGTCACTTATTTGCATACCTTACAAATTTCAAAAAGGAAAATATACTGCAAAGAGAAAAACGGTGATCCCTGTATTCACGTATAATAATATTAAGACATCTTTAAACATGTACTAGGTAATAAGATCGTTTAACCCATTACTTTTCGCACACATAGATTTACTACGCAATAATAATAACGCTTATATTCTATAAAAAAAAACTAATAATGCTACTAATAAAATTAGTAATGCTTTCATATGCTTCACTTACCTCATTCACCTATCTTCACTCGAACAAAACCTTAGCAGCTCCCTGAAATATCATAACAGCCTTTACCTCCGGCAAACCCACGACAAATGACATGCTTAAGAACGCCACACTACCCCCTCTTGATAGGAAAGCCTATTCCAATTCCCTATGAGGTAACCTCTAAATCCAACCCAGCTTACTCAACCAACTCCATCATTTCATTGGTTGACCTCTTTTCCCACCCATAGCTTCTGCTTTATCATTGGACGGCCCCTATTCCTTCGCAATTATCGTATCGACTTCCGAGAATCCTGTGTTATTTCATAGCGTTAGTCGTTGATTGCATCATCTCTGCACACGGCACTAAAACCGTTTTACGAGAATTCGGTCCCACACGTCCTTATTTGGTAAACTTGCCAGAGAACTAACTAGTCTTACTCATCGACACACCAATAGCACACATTTACACTAACTTTAATATATAAGAAGACCGGAGACAAGGGCAAGGCAGTCAAAAATCTCATCTGCAGTGCGGCTTAGTACGTTTTCACAGTTCGGTTAAGAGTTATCGTGCTACTCGAAAATACTAATTCAACTTCCAACCGCAGAACACTGTCACGAGGTAAAGAAATCAACCACGAATCCAATATAATTAGTTTACTTATCTGAATACTTGTAATATCTGAACACATCGTGTAGATTGTGTCAAATAAATATAAGTTAAGAAAAGGTGTGACAAATCACTAGAGCCACATATAGCCACACTATAGATCTCTAGGTATTTTAGTACCGAACCCGCAGCGAGCCGATCCCAAATACGTGTCGCGCCCCAGTTATTCCATAGCTGGTTCGTAACAGGTGTTACAAACACTTTGCTTTAATTAGATTTATTTGTAACAATAATAGTTACATTACATTAGACAACCCTCAAATGGTTGCGACAACTTGCATCGTTGAGGGCTGTTTGATAAAAATATAAGTGGCTGAATTCACATGTAAATCATTGAATGTATCGGCCTACCGAAATGGGTCCCTTTTGAGTTCTCTGAAATTAGGAAATAGTATTAGTTAATATTATTTACATTAATTATGTTATTAATAATTAAGCTATAAGTCTCTGTATATTTGATACTTACCGTATTCTGGCAGAACGTTGCATGACTGCGCCGAATCTCTTGAAAAACTCCGAGTTGATTTTGAAAAGACAAACAATTATTATAATTAGGAAAACATGCGAGCAAGCGATCTTAACCTTACCTGTCAATTTACACAGAGTGCGTCCATACTGTAATGCTACGTCATACGACAGTGCTGCTGCATGTCGTATCACTCCGCCGAGAATATAATTTCGAACCAGAGAGTCGTGTGCCAGACATTGTACAATACAGACGTGCTTTAACATATTAAAATATGATACAGAGTCGAGCTCTAACATTCATAGAAGACAGTCGCGTTTCAATCGTATTAAAAGAGTCAAGTTTAAACCTTCGTAGGGAGTAGACGTGCTTCAAGAATAGTAATATTATAAAATAGAGTCGTGCGTTAGAAATCATAGAGTTCAGACGTATTTTTTTGATATTATAATTTAGAGTCGTGCATTTAACGTTGGAATTAAATTGATAATTCCGATTCTAATCTAGTCTTCATAGAAGAAGATTCCTATATCCAAATTTATTATAAGAATTCTAAAACAAGTGGTGTTTTAGAATTTCTTCTAAGTTAACAATTATTGTTCACTGCATGAACCCGATCTCTGAATTGTTAACTCCTGCTCCGAATACGCATGTACACTTATATATATTTTTGTATTTAATATTATTAGGATTGAAATACAATCATTCTTAATCGTCTCAATCGTCTCAGTCCATTTTTCCATATTCAATACTTATTCGCATGTTATATACATTCACGTTCTTGCACATATTAAGGATTAAATAATTAATTTCAATTGCACATTTCTAATAATTTTTATTTGAACAAATTATACTTATTGCCACGTTCCTAGGCAATGGCCTTGATTGAATCCTTCGGATCATTAATTTTTTAATTAAATTTATTTCTATAATACAATTGTTTTGACAATAGATTCTCATCCGGAGTTTTCACCGTGTTCGTTAGTCACGTATATTCTGAAACAAAATTGAAATATTATTAAATTTCTTATAAATAACTGATTAATTCGATATTTAAATTCTTTTCCCGCGTTATTATTTCGGTTGTCGGTGTCCCTGACGGCGATTCGGAGACGATATTTAAATTTAGGGACTGGTGACAGCGGCCATTTTGGTTATTATAATTTAATTGTAATAACCGCGTTACCGACTGGAATCGACGGTTACACTCGTCGATCCCAGGACGTAACAAGTGAAATTCGACAGCATGCCCTCAGGCCAATCTAATAGAATTTCCTAATTATTTGAATAAGAAAATTCTTTTTCTAAGGGGGGAGGTGTCGGCGGATACCACTTGAGATCTTTTTTTGTTAACATATTTTTACTTTTCCTGTTTCACTTTAATGGTTTTACAGATATATCCCAGACATTGCCTATTGCAATGTCTGTCGTTAGAGACAAAACAGATCTCAGGAATGCAACCGTACCCTTCTCCGGTTCTTTTGGGTTTTCTGAGAAAGGACCCTTAACTGCAAATAGAGTTTCCACCAACCTTTTTGTGTACGCTAGGACAGTTAGTCGACGTTTAGCTCCCAAACAGTGCAGCCACTAAATAAAAGTCTAGTAGAAACCATCTAGTTTGCATATAATTTCTGTAAGCGCAACCCAAACCTCTATCGTTTGCAGCAAAGACTGACTGCGCTTTATTCTGCTCTCATGCGATTCGACGCGGAGTGGGGATTCCCATCATACGCATTACGACGTAGGGGATTGCATTTCTCGTTGGTAACCGGATGTTTAAACTGATTAAACTGATAATCTCTGTCAATGCGAGAAATAAGATGTGTTTAGTTTAAGATAATTATTCGAGGCGAGGGAGGCGCTCTGTTTGACTTAAGGTTATTTTGGAGCTCGCAAAATAAAAATTATTTGTCCCGGCGTGAAATCAGATTTGTTTGCGCAGTAACCTTTGATTTAATATGAAGATTAGAGCTGTTGCATTTTTCTGCGTCGAGCGGATGTTTAATCTGATAATTTTAAGAATGCGATAAGATAGTTTTACAAACCAGAAGTGCAATCAGGTGTTTTTTTATAAATGACAAAAAAAATAACGCTCAAAACAACATGACTCTTTTATTTGAAACAAAACTAAAATTAATTCATTAATGGAAAATATATAACTAACGAACTCAATCAACTATTGCTGCACAACAATTTAAATAACGACCATTCGCGAAAATAACGGTTTGGCTAATCAACGATACGTTCGTCTCACACCAATGCCGTGCAAGAAGTGGCCCAATCGACCATTTTGGCCGCTATTTATACGAGCAGCTGGGGCCAGGCTCTGGTGAGGGGTATCAGTTAAGAATAGTTTATTCTAGGTGAAGAAATGTAATATCTTTGGGCGGTAAGTTTAATTGAGACGGAAATGAAATGCGTCGTAGCGACCGAAGAACGCATATAGAGTTCGTCAGTGCTTTACAATATTTGCAGTACTTAATAAAAAAGATGATAATAATTAATACGGTCGACGTTATGCATTCATGGTAATTGAAGATTGATACATGAGGTCAACCGGGAAGCTAGGAATGCTTTTGAACGTTATTAAAATGTTAATACTTAATAATTGTTAATAATGTGATGACGTAGTGGAAGTTAACTATTCTTACTCGTATAATATTTGGGCCGTCTTTCGTTCTCCCTCTTGTGTTATTGCTAATTAATGACAATTAATTTATTGTCGCGGTCAAATCAAGCGAAATAATAATTAATAAATTCGGACAATGCGTCTGTATCAATAAATCAACTATTTGTTGGTTAATTATGGATTTTAGCGCTTGGAAAAATCTTCCCAGGTATTAGGAAAAGTGCATGAATAGCGAGAAGGTATTCCGTGCTACAGAGAAGGGGAGAGAGAGAGACAACTATCGTTCCGATAAAAAGATCCGATTAAGTGAAAAGATTCGAGCGACTCGTGAGTACCTCGAGATATTTATATTCTCCATTATATATGGCGCGAAATATCTGAATGACTGAAAGATTTGAACGACTCTCGCATTAATAGTTATATAAAATTATTAATAAGAATAATAAAATAAAAAATAAAGAAGAAAAATCATTTGCGGAATAAGCGGCGAACGTTACAAATGATCTCGGCGGATACGCGACGGAAATCCCGTGGTTTATTTCTCGACGAGCGCAAAACTTTCATCCGGCGCGGCGGGTTATAGGCATGAAACTAGGTAGGAAAAATAAAGGAGAATTATTAGTGAGGGACAGCCGCAGAACTCAGCGATTCAGGTAGACGGTAAAGAACCAATATACTCGAGCTAGGCCGAAATATACTGGGGAAACGATTCAATGCGGGGCAGCCGCAGAACTCAGCGATTCAGGTAGACGGTAAAGAACCAATATACTCGAGCTAGGCCGAAATATACTGGGGAAACGATTCAATGCGGGGCAGCCGCAGAACTCGAATCGTATGAGGTAAATTTAGTAAAGAAACGTAGAGGTTTGAATTAAAACACTGACTCTCAGTTTTAGAGTACGTAAGAAATGTATTAAAAAGACTCAGTGAATACAGTGAAGTTAGAATTAACGGCGTACCGATGTAATACTGACTTAGGGCGAAATAATACTGACATTTTTAGGACACGTAGGTCCAGGTTATATAGTACATTTGGACAATTGTTACGTCTCGACTTTGTCAATCGAGTTTTTAAAAGCTATTTTCCCTGTTTTTAGGCACTCTGCATTCACCGAGTATACCCGGGGACCAGGAATCTTATTTAGAACTGTAAAAAGTAGTAGAAGGAGATGTCACTTACCTTTAACGTTGTCAGGACGGTTGGATGAGCGGCTAAAAGGGGCGTTAATTTGGCGGAGTCTCTGGACGAGCTGGTGAAGCGCTGCCGAACAGTTCAATGCAGACCTTTTGCTGATGCGTGAGAGCTTGTCCGGTATAGACTTCGTAGCGAGGATCTTCTATAGGGACGTCTTGGCGGACGGCACGAAGTTCTTCTGTAGTAGGCAGTTCGTTCGGAAGTAGGCGGTATGGGCGACGAGGAAAGTCGTCGGATGAGCGCGGAGGGTATGCGGCGGAAACTCCGTGGATTTTCTGGTGAACTTCCCGGCGTATACGGAACTTTCTTCCGGCGCGACGGGTTTTAGGCATGAATATTGGGTAGGAGATTGAGGAAGAATTATCAGTGCGGGACGTCCGCAGTACTCGATAATTCGGAGAGGATAAATTAAGAATCACTAGTGCGGGGCAGCCGCAGAACTCAGCGATTCAGGTAAGAGATGAAGGACCAATATATTCAGCTAGGCCGAAGTATACTGGGTGAAGCGATTCAGTGCGGGGCAGCCGCAGAACTCGAATCGTATAGGGTAGCGGAACGTAGAGGGTCGAGTTAAAGACACTGGCTCTAAGTTCAAAGTAAGAAATATATTATAAGACTCAGTGAATACAGTGAATACAGCAATGGCGTACCGATGTGATACAGAGTAAGAGCAAAAAGATACTACTCAAGGGACGCGCAGGTCCGACTTATATAGGGGTTTTAGACAAAGGTTTTAGGTGGGGAGCATAGGTTCCTTCTTGGAACTATTGCATGCGTAATGTTTACAAAAACGCAGTCCTAATCGGGTCAGCTTATCTTTATGACATCTTTAAGAGCTGGCGGGTGACTCACGGCCCCCACTCTAGTTCGAGATGGTTTGACCTTCGCATTGGTGACGCTGGATAGAGGTGATTCTCAATAGATGGCGGTACTTATACTATTGTCGGTAAGTTGGTAACTTATCGACTGTAGGTAACTTATCATTGGTAGCTTATCTTTGGTAACTTATCGATTGTAGATAACTTATCGACTGTAGGTAACTTATCGACTGTAGGTAATTTATCGATAGTTGGTAATTTATCGACAGATGGTAATTTATCGACAGTTGGTAATGACTGTCGGTAACGGTATATAACGGTGGTCGGTAACAGGTTATATTGGTAATGTATCGACGTAGTGGAAAAAGTAGTAAACGCAGCGGGTATATATATAAAATTAGGAGTATATATGACGGGAGAATATATAATGAATATATGAGAACGCAGTGAATATACATATGTGTTAGATAGAGTCCGTTTTAGCTGTAATATGTAAGATACGCGAATATTATAGAGAGAGGCGGTAATGATAGTTATACTGGTATTGAGGAAAAAGACGGGCGTGTATCGGACGTCACACAATGGTTTCAGATGGGGAGGCATAGGCGTGCATGTGGAGTATGGAATATGATTCCCGTGGGTGCGAGCGTAATGTTTATATAAACATAGTTCTGTTTAGGACATCTTATCTGCGAGGTTGGATGAGTGATTCACGGTCCCTTGGTCCATGAAGATTTGTCCTTGGCGCTGGTATTCGGTAACGCGCGATAGCGTACATAAATCTTCAGGCGGTTATTCGTATCGATGGTAAGACTGTGAATTACGTAATGATTGATAGTCGATTAAGCACCGGAGATTGATAATGCATCAACGAAATAGAACGCAGTGTATGTACAATAAATTGTAAGAGTAGAACGCAGTGAATAAAATTGTAAAGGTAGATCGCAGTGAATAAACGCCGTGAATATATATATATAAAATTGTATAGATAGAAAATAAGAACGCAGTGAATAGTGAATATAAAATGTACAAGTAAATTTAAAGTATAAGTACGCAGAGAATGTATATAAAATGTAAAAGTAGATTTTAAAATATGGGTGCGCAGTAAATATACATATATGTCAGAGAGAGTCCGTTAGCTAGAAGTTACTAAATGTAAAGTATAAAAGTAAATGTAAGATACGCGGTGAATATTATAGAGAGAGGCAGTAACGTGTGTTAGTAGTAGTATTTAGGAAAAAAGATGGACGTGTAACGGACGTCACACCTCCCCCCTTAAATGAGAAAAATAAATGCTGAAGGCTTTTTATTTTCCGGCATTAGTGCGTCTCTCCATTAATATTTTGCTTAACTGTGTAAGGCGATTCGGCGCCTAGCCTAGTCGGGGTGTTATGGCACTTACGTGTGACGTCCGTTACACGCCCGTCTTTTTCCTCAATACCAGTATTACTATCATTACCGCCTCTCTCTATAATATTCGCGTATCTTACATATTACAGCTAAAACGGACTCTACCTAACACATATGTATATTCACTGCGTTCTCATATATTCATTATATAATATATTCTCCCGTCATATATACTCCTAATTTTATGTATATACCCGCTGCGTTTACTACTTTTTCCACTACGTCGATACATTACCAACATAACCTGTTACCGACCGCCGTTATATACCGTTACCGACAGTCATTACCAACTGTCGATAAATTACCATCTATCGATAAATTACCAACTGTCGATAAATTACCAACTATCGATAAATTACCAACTATCGATAAGTTACCTACAGTCGATAAGTTACCTACAGTCGATAAGTTACCTACAGTCGATAAGTTATCTACAATCGATAAGTTACCAAAGATAAGCTACCAATGATAAGTTACCTACAGTCGATAAGTTACCAACTTACCGACAATAGTATAAGTATCGCCATCTATTGAGAATCACCTCTATCCAACGTCACCAGTGCGAAGGTCATACCATCTCGAACTAGAGTGGGGGCCGTGAGTCACCCGTCAGCTCTTAAAGATGTCATAAAGATAAGCTGACCTGATTAGGACTGCGTTTTTTGTAAACATTACGCATGCAATAGTTCCAAGAAGGAACCTATGCTCCCCACCTAAAACCTTTGTCTAAAACCCCTATATAAGTCGGACCTGCGCGTCCCTTGAGTAGTATCTTTTTGCTCTTACTCTGTATCACATCGGTACCCCGTCACTGTATTCACTGTATTCACTGAGTCTTATAATATATTTCTTACTTTGAACTTAGAGCCAGTGTCTTTAACTCGACCCTCTACGTTCCGCTACCTTATACGATTCGAGTTCTGCGGCTGCCCCGCACTGAATCGCTTCACCCAGTATACTTCGGCCTAGCTGAATATATTGGTCCTTCATCTCTTACCTGAATCGCTGAGTTCTGCGGCTGCCCCGCACTAGTGATTCTCAATTTATCCTCTCCGAATTATCGAGTACTGCGGACGTCCCGCACTGATAATTCTTCCTCAATCTCCTACCCAATATTCATGCCTAAAACCCGTCGCGCCGGAAGAAAGTTCCGTATACGCCGGGAAGTTCACCAGAAAATCCACGGAGTTTCCGCCGCATACCCTCCGCGCTCATCCGACGACATTCCTCGTCGCCCATACCGCCTACTTCCGAACGAACTGCCTACTACAGAAGAACTTCGTGCCGTCCGCCAAGACGTCCCTATAGAAGATCCTCGCTACGAAGTCTATACCGGACAAGCTCTCACGCATCAGCAAAAGGTCTGCATTGAAATGTTCGGCAGCGCTTCACCAGCTCGTCCGGAGACTCCGCCAAATTAACGCCCTTTTTTTCGCCGCTCATCCAACCGTCCTGACAACGCTAAAGGTAAGTGACATCTCCTTCTACTACTTTTTACAGTTCTAAATAAGATTCCTGGTCCCCGGGTATACTCGGTGAATGCAGAGTGCCTAAAAACAGGGAAAATAGCTTTTAAAAAACTCGATTGACAAAGTCGAGACGTAACACCAGGAACTGAGAATGCTTTATTCTTTCGATAAGCACGTCTGTGTGTACAGCATACGTACGAACAATAACGCTTTTCCTTTTTCGGGAGAGTTCCTATAATCTCCCCATTGCATCCATCCTTTTCTTTTGAGAAAGCGATAAGGCGAGCGTCGCCTAATCCGCCTTTTTGCGTTCGGGGCTACATCCGTCACGAATGTCGCCGATATTTCTTACATGTAAATATTCGAATTAGTAGTGTGGATGCTTTTAGTTCAGCATTATTAGCAATAATCTTCCACGAAATAATTACTTTCCATTTGCCAAGTGAAAGATTATTTTCTAGTGCAGGAAACGTCGTATACATAAGTAACTCGAAATTTTATGAGTGCTCGAATATTTTAGTCATATGGACTTTTTTAATAGGTAATTTTTTTCCCAATAGTTCGGTGATTTAAAGTTGTTCGGAAAATTTTAACACTTCCTCGGCTCGAAAAATAAAGACGAAAAGGTTTAGTCAGCTGTGTTCCATGTATACGACACTGAGGCGATGACGATCGCCGTGCCATTGACCGCATCGGACAGCTGTCGGCAACCGAATATGGGTCACGTTGTCTACAGATTGCATACCTGTAGGCGGATATTCGAATGGTTATAACTTCGCCAATAATCATCAGACACGACAGGTATATTACTAAAAGTTGCTTATTTTTACGTCATCTATGCGCTCCTTGAATTTAGACCAGCATGACAGAAACACCCTGTATATAGCTGTTATTATTCCCCGAACCAAACGTTAAGAGAATTTCTCATCAAGGATAGATAAATTGATTAATGTTGCCACAGATAAACAAAATATAATAATCGGAGGAGATTTCAACTGAAAGGCTAGAGAATGGGAGATGGACCATCAAAATAAGAGAGGAGATTGTATTCTGGAAATGATTGCGACCTTAAATCTAATAATTGCAAATAAAGGAAGAATAAATACTTTTTAAAGAAATGGGACAGGTTCAATCATTGATATAACATTAATCTCTAGTAATATGCATAACAAGATTAGAAACTGGATAGTAATAGAAGATGAAGAATCACTTACAAAGAAACGTTGCGAAGTGATCGCCTCCGATTTTCTTATGCTTGTGATATGTTGTAGTCCATCAAAAAATAAGAGACACGTTGTAATAATATTGAGGGGCAAAAGATTTTCCCACTTCTTGAATGCTTTACTCCAAATAAAGAATATTTTATTTCCTTTTAATTTACAATAATGACACAGCAGAGACACTCTGTCTCAACCGTTCCTGTTCCTGGACTTATTCAAAGTGTTTGCTTTCGAGGTAACGATTCAGCGCTCGCATCACTAATTATGGTAGCGACATCCTTCTTTCCAGATCATTCTACCATTTACGTTCGCGCTAAATTTGAATAGCTTAATATCATAACATTGACTACAGTTTCTTACACACGTATCTTTTTATATGTGCTCTTAAACGGTTTTAAGGGGTGAAATTCACCCTCAAATTTGAGCATGAAAAGCGGTGTTTGTGTAGTTTTATATAGAAGGAGTGTCTCTATCGCCGCCAAACCGACTTTAAAACATTCCTTACGTTAAATGATGAAATTCACATATCCATCTTTCCATACACCCTTCATACAAGGGGGTGAACCACCCTCTAAAAATTTTCATTATAATATAAAAAAAAACTAATTATCCGATTTTGATGAAACAAAAACCAAATTGTAGAGCGAGCAAAAACAAAGTTGACCAGTTTTTGTATTTTTCGAAAAAAAAACAATTTGTAAGAGGAAAAACATGTCTTCAAGTATAAGTCTGTTTTCCAAATGTTAAAATAATTCTGGTTAGTTTTAATTGCGGGAGACCTCTTATATACTCACCTATGTGCCTGAAAACAAGACATCATTAAATTCAAGCTTGTCTTTGTTTGCTTTCTCGTAATTCATTGTCTCCGCATGTGCCGCATATACACGTACGTATTAAAGTATACTATTTTTGTTCGAAGTATTATAATTTATTTTATTTCGGGCATCATGAAGGTGTAATGTACACTTCTTTAGTTAATATATTTTCGTTTGCTGTATTTAAAAAAAGTTAAAGCGCAATTTGCGATAGTGTAATACCCGACTGCATACATACTTGGTTGGTGTGCTAGAACCGCCGTTAGAATATACGTAGATATTAATAATCGGCAATTGTCGATGCCACAAATATATACATTTATAATACGATTTATAGAAAATGTATAATCTCTCCATTTTGCAAGGACGGTAATAGCCTCCTTCCTTCTCTCAATATTCTTTTAATATTAACCTTCTGTATAGACCTTAAGTGAACGATTATTTACAACGCCATCGAGTGTGTATCAGTATTGCCTGTGGGCAATTTTGTAAGTGGGTTAGAGTGGGTCTCACTTCTGTAGACAAAGATGGGACGTAAGTCGGTATTATCCGCAGCCCCACCAAGTAGCAGCAGCGGCTGTGTCCCTCCGAAGGAGACCGCCCCGGCTCCTCCCACGCCGGCCGAGTTCTCCCTGAGTTCAGGTGGTGGGGCGGAAAGCCAAAAAGGCCGATAAGGAGGGGTCTAAAGCCCCTCCCAAGCAAAGCGGAGCGGCTACTACATCCGCCCCGCCCCCGAAGAAGGCTGCCCCGCCCAGAAGGCCCCAGCCTCCAAGCGGCGCTCTCCCAAGACGGCTGAGGTCGTCATCACCTGCCCAGAAGGGCAATATGGTGATGTGATCCGTACGGCCAGGGAACAGATAGACCTGGCCGCCTTGGGCATAGTGAATTTGCGCGTCAAACGTGCATTTAGTGGAGTTCTTTTGCTCGAAGTCCCAGGGGCCGAGGGAGCTCAACGCGCGGACACCTTGGCCTCCCGAATGCGGGAGGTACTGAGCACAAAGGAGGGAGTGAAAATAGTCGTATTTTCGTATTCGGGGCCTGGATGACTCCGTCACGCCGGAGGATGTGCTCTCCGCCGTGGCGTAA
Organism: Hedychridium roseum; assembly: GCA_963989215.1. Classification (NCBI taxonomy): domain Eukaryota; kingdom Metazoa; phylum Arthropoda; class Insecta; order Hymenoptera; family Chrysididae; genus Hedychridium; species Hedychridium roseum. Next base: position 4,736,594 of record OZ022307.1, on the reverse strand, counting down.
AATGGGGCATGTGAGCCCTTATTAGTTAAAGTTGGGCCTATTCGCATGGCCCAACGTGTACTGGGCACCGTATGGGTACAATGTCCTCTGACAGTGGCACTGAAAATTGCCCCTGCCAAGACAATTCTTGTTGGGTGGGTGAGGGCCGGCGTAGACTTACTGGACGACCGCCTCCTCCAGTGCTTCAAGTGCCTGGAGAAGGGGCACGTCCAGAGCCAATGCAGCGGCACTGCAGATCGTAGTCGTAGTAAAGGTATCGTAGTCGCGACATAACACGTCAGAGAGAATGAAGTGGTTAAGATCGCTCGCTCGCTCGAATATTTTCTTAGTTATAATAATTGTTTGTCCTTTTAGAATTGATTCGGAAATTCGGCGCAGTCATGCAACGTTCTACTCGAATACGGTAAGTACTAAATATGTACAGAGTCTTATCACTTAACCACTTCATTCTCTCTGACGTGTTATGTCGCGACTACGATACCTTTCGTATTCGGTCACAGACGTGTTATATCGCGACGACGATACCTTTTGTATTCGGTCACAGACGTGTTGTGTCGCGACGTTGATATCGTTTGTATAAGGTCACAGACGTGTTATCCCGCGACGCGATACCGTTCATCCAGTGCCACGGACGACATATCTCACATGCTAAGTGTCCTCAGACGGAGCAAAACAGTAGACACGTGTTTACACGTCCGTGGCATTGCACGAACGGTATTGCTTCGCGGGATATCACGTCTTTGACCTTATACAAACGATATCGTCGACGCGACATAACACGTCTGTGACCGAATACAAAAGGTATCGTAGTCGCGACATAACACGTCCGAGAGAACGAAGTGGTTACTAGTAATATCATAATTAATCTAATAATGTTAATTAAAATTATTTCTAATTTAGAAAACTCAAGAGGGACCATTTCGGTAGGCCGATGCACGCAGTGATTTATATGTGATTTGTGCCATCTCTATTACAACCAATCAGTCCCCAACGTTGCAGGTTGTCGCAACAACTTGAGGTTGACTGTTGTAATGTAACTATTATTGTTACAATTAAATCTAATTAAAGCAATGATATCTATGATATCTTCTATCGTCCCTTCATTGCGAATACCACAAGGAAAGTATTATGTAAAGTAGGAATGCTATTACAAGTTGAGTGAAATAAAGTTAACGTCATGGCATAATAATAGCAATACATAGATGTTGATTATGCCAAGCGTAGCTACGACGTATGCTACGTCATACGACAGTGCTGCTGCATTTCGTATCACTCCGCCGAGAACGTAATTCGAATCGGAGAGTCGAGTTTGAGCTTTGGTAGAAGATAGTCGTGTATTAGAGAGTCGAATTTAAACCTTCGTAGAGAGTAGACGTGCCTTAAGAATAGTAATTTTATAAAATAGAGTCGTGCGTTAGAAATCGTAAAGTTTTATTGATATTATATCATAATAAAGTATTATTTGGTGTTATAAATTAGAGTCGTGCATTAACGTTTATAAATTAATTGATAATTTGAAATCTTAATTTAGTCTTCACGGAAGAAGATTCCTAAATTTGAATTTATTATAAAATTCTAAACAAGAAGTGGTTTAGAATCCTTCTAAGTTAACAATTATTGTTCACTGCGTGAACCGAACTCCGAATTGTTAACTCCTGCTCTGAATACGCAAGTACACTTAATTATATTTTTGTGTTTTATATTAATAAGATTGAAATACAATCATTCTTAATCGTCTCAATCGTCTCATTCTATTTTTCCATATTCAATTCTTATTCATATATTATATAAATTCACGTTCTTGCACTTATTAAGGATTAAATAATTAAATTCAATTGCACATTTCTCATAATTTTTATTGAACGAATTATACTTATCGCCGTGTTCCTACATTGCCTTGATTGAATCCTTCGGATCATTAATTTTTAATTATTAATTAATTATTTAATTAATTTTTAATTTTTATTTATTTCTATAATATAGTTTCTTGACAATAGATTCTCATCCGGAGTTTTCACCGCGTTCGTTAGCCACGCATATTCTGAAACAAAATTGAAATATTACTAAATTTTTTATAATTAATTGCGTAATTCTATATTTAAATTCTTTTCCCGCGTTATTACTTCGGTTGTCGGTGTCCCTGACGGCGATTCGAAGACGATATTTAAATTTTGGGACTGGTGACAGCGGCCTTTTGGGTTATTACAATTTAATTGTAATAACCGCGTTACCGACCGGAATCGACGGTTACACTCGTCGATCCCAGGACGTAACAAGAAATTGAGAAGCAGGTGTCTGAAATGTTAAAATCGGGTATTGTACAACCTTCCGCTTCACCGTATAATTCTCCCTTATGGGTAGTCCCTAAAAAACCAGACTCCCAGGGAAACAAACGATGGCGTCTTGTAATAAACTTTCGAGCGCTAAATGAGAAAACGGTTGGGGACGCATATCCGCTTCCCAATATCACCGATATTTTAGATTAATTAGGAGGAGCGAAATACTTCAATTTTTTATCTTGCTTCGGGTTTTCACCAGATACCCATGGACGAAAAGGACAGACATAAAACAGTTTTTTCGACACCCCACGGACATTTTGAATATAATCGAATGCCCTTCGGACTAAAAAACGCACCTGCCACTTTCCAACGGTTAATGGACCAAACATTAACTGGGCTCCAGGGAAACGAAATGTTTGTTTATCTAGACGACATTGTGATTTATGCCAGATCCTTAGAAGAACATAAAATAAAGTTTACGAAGCTCATAAATAGATTGCGCGATGCCAATTTACAGCTTCAACCCGACAAATGCGAATTCTTGCGACGCGAAGTGACGTACCTAGGACACATTATTACGGAAAATGGAGTATTACCAGACCCTGGGAAAACGGAGGCCGTGAGGAATTTTCCAACGCCGAAGAACGCTAAGAATATTAAACAATTTCTCGGTTTAACCGGCTATTACAAAAGATTCGTAAAGGATTTTGCAAAGACAGCACAACCACTTACAAACCTTTTAAAGGATAAAGTACCATTTGTGTGGCAACAAGGACAACAAGTAGCATTTGAATCCTTGCAAGAAGCATTGTGCAAACAACCAATTCTTCAGTACCCCGACTTTAACGAAACATTTAATGTCACTACCGATGCTTCTGGATACGCATTTGGTGCCGTGTTCAGCCAGGGAGAAATAGGAAAAGATTTACCGATAGCTTACGCATCAAGACTTCTAAATGGCGCTGAATTAAACTATTCCGTCATTAAAAAGGAACTGCTAGCCATTGTCTACGCTGTAAACCATTTCCGCCCATATCTTTACGGGAGGAAGTTTACCTTGGTCACAGACCATAAACCTCTCATTTGGTTACATCGCGTTAAAGACGCAACATCGCGACTTTTACGATGGCGATATAAATTAGCAGAATATGAATACGACATCGTGTATAAAAAAGGAAAAGCCAATAGCAATGCTGATGCGCTATCACGAAATCCACCAGAATGTAAGGCGCTTCCGATAGACCTCTTTCCCTGGTCCTCGTCCGAAGACGAATATGAGACAGAAGAGTGTGCTTCAAGATTCAGGATACGTGCTGACGTTCATCGACAAGAAGATTTATCAGACAACGAAAATCATGATGAAAGAAAGGAAGGAAATAATAGCACTAACGAACAAGGAACGCAAAGAAGGAATTGTAGAACCTTCATCTGATACCGACGCAAATTCTGGTATATTCGACAAGGTAAATAGATCTGCATCTCCACTGATGTTAGAGGAAAGCTTTGAAGAAGTACCAAGTCACTCACTTACGGTGCAAAGAATCAAAGAAACGAAAAACAATATAATCATGCAGAAAGGCGTGCTTCGTTAATTCCAACGGAACACCTGCTGACGAAGGTAGTCGATAATTAAATAAGTTTAGCACCATACAATTCGGAGCTGATGAGCAAGCACAGCCCGGAGACGTCACGGTTAAACGAAAAGACAAGACGACATATTACCTGTTAACTGTCCAAAATCGTGAATCCGTAACTGAAACTATTCAGAACCTGAAAGAGTTGCTAATCAAGCACGAATATCAGGTTATTTCAATATCAAAAACACCGGAAGGAATATTAACAACACCATGGGACCACGTTTTGCGCGACATAAATACTTACTTACCAACACAGAGTATTAATGTGATTTTATGCACGAACGAAATTAATATACTAACTAAAGAAGAAATTCCAAATATCCTACGCGCGAACCATTCAACAGCCATAGGAGGACATAAGGGAATCGCAAAAACATACGCCCGAATTAGACAACATTTTTATTGGGAACGAATGAAACGAGAAATTGCAGACTTCGTTAAACAATGTATAAGTTGCCAGAAAAAGAAACTGACACGAATCAAAACACGGCAACCAATGATAATAATGGATACCCCTCCGGAACCGTTTTTTAAGGTCTCACTTGATACTGTCGGGCCGTTGCCTACAACCGAAAAAAACCATAGATATTTACTAACAATGCAGGATAACTTAAAAAAATATTCTGTCGCTGTCCCATTAAAAGAAGCGACATCCATTCAAATAGCTGATGCGTTTATAAAGAACATTATCTGTCAATTCGGCATTCCACGGAACATTTTGACAGACCAAAGATCAGCGTTTATTGGAACGTTTACGCGTGCTCTAATGAAAGCCCTGGGGAAAACACAACTACAAACAACTGCCTTCCATCCTCAATCAAATGGATCCCTGGAAAAAAAACACCACGTTCTGATATATTCACGTTCTGAAATACTTGAAACATTTCGTGACCACGCATAAAGAATGGGACGATCTCATCGAACTATATATGTTCTCTTACAAGCCAAGCACGCATGAAGCTACCAAATTTACTCCCTATGTCACGTCGTATTTGTCGATAATCCCACTGGGTGTTCTCGGCTCTTAACGTGGTGTAATTGAGATGATTGAATGACGGGACCCTTTGGGTTTGACCCCAATAGGTCTGGGTTTGGGAAAAGAAAGAGGATTGAAAACTAGGGGGACTGGCTTACGTTTTAGGAGAAACTATTTTCGGGGGGCAAGTCTCAAGGGGAGAGAAATGGGACTGGTCAGCTTCTCCTCGTTGATAATGCAGGGCTTATTTAATGAACGGGATGCTCCTCGGCCAGCTGAACGGGAAGTGGTTCTAGGGCAGCGCTTGGGTTCCTGGGATACTAAGGTGCCACTTGAGCTGGTCGGAACACAAACCGGAAGCTGCATTCGTTCGAGGACGACTGAACAAAACTTAATGAGTGGTACAGAGGCCTGCTCTTGAGGGGGGAACAAAGATCTCCTAGGATCTAAGGGGTGAATTCGTGGATTAGGTATTTTATAATAATCCGGGCGGGACTGAAGGAGGTCAATCGGTATCAACCGATACACGGGCCGTGGTGCAGGTGGTTCAGAGACGTACGAAAGAAATGAAACGGACGAAGGTTTATCAGGGCCAAGTCCAATGTTATTGTTCTGGTCAACGTCTGGAGAATATTCGGGGATCGAGCTAGAAACGGGAGGATGGTACAGCCAGTGTCAAAGTCTTTGCGCTTGTTTCTTGTATCCCGAATGGTTTCCACGCCTTCTGGTTCTTGGCATAATACGAAACAAGAAAATACGCGGCATACAAGCGAAGTGGAACCGTCCAAGAAATCACGGTCCCTCAAATAGGCAATTCGAAAATTCGATGTTGAAGGGGAAAACTTCGAGGAGAAGCTAAGATTAACCTGCTCCTCGACTCGGCAAAAAATGTGTTCGCAGGGTACATGAGGAGAAGCCGGAACCAGTCTGCTCCTCGACTCAAAGGAAAGGTAAAATAATAAAAAGGATGAGGAGAAGCCGGAACCAGTCCGCTCCTCAACTCAAAGGTAAGCGAATGAAAAGAACAGATTGTTAACGAGAGAAATTAGAATAGTCGAATAACGATAACACCTTGTTCGTAACAAATCAAATATATATGTATTGAGAAAAGAATATAATATATATAAGACAAGAAAAATAATACTTAAACTATGACTTACAGTTAAGAAATAGAATTATTATGTAAGAATAGAGTAAGAATAGAATGTAAGATATTAGATATAGAATAAGGTATAGAATGTAAGAATAAGAAATAAGATATAGCGATAAAGAATATAGTGAAATTAGAATAAAGAAGAAAAAGATGAATAAAGGTTCAAGCAGAACGACGTGTTGGATTTGATCGATTATCTAAAATTCTCTCTCTTTCACTAACTCATTCGTCGGCTTATATTCAGCGTCGATTAGGTATCGCGAGCGAGACAAGTGCGCCATCTATCGGTGGCGCCAGGAACTTTACTCTTGTAGACGTTATTATATCGCTTGAAACTATTCTATTTTCTATGAACTACTTATTTACGACATCCTTATTAACAATATTATACATAAAAATAATAAATAAAATATTTACAACTTAAATACAGAGGACGGAAATTTTACGGGCGTAACTGCAGATGTTATACGGACGTTACACCTCGACTTTGTTTGTTGTTACGTCTCGACTTTGTCAATCAAGTTTTTAAAAACTATTTTCCCTGTTTTTAGGCACTCTGCATTCACCGAGTATACCCGGGGACCAGGAAGGTTATTTAGAACTGTAAAAAGTAGTAGAAGGAGATGTCACTTACCTTTAACGTTGTCAGGACGGTTGGATGAGTGGTAAAGAGGGCGTTAATTTAGCGGAGTCTCTGGACGAGCTGGCGAAGCGCTGCCAAACAGTTCAATGCAGACCCTTTGCTGATGCGTGAGAGCTTGTCCGGTATAGACTTCGTAGCGAGGATCTTCTATAGGGACGTCTTGGCGGACGGCACGAAGTTCTTCTGTAGTAGGCAGTTCGTTCGGAAGTAGGCGGTATGGGCGACGTGGAAAGTCGTCGGATGAGCGCGGAGGGTATGCGGCGGAAACTCCGTGGATTTTCTGATGAACTTCCCGGCGTATACGGAACTTTCTTCCGGCGCGACGGGTTTTAGGCATGAATATTGGGTAGGAGATTGAGGAAGAATTATCAGTGCGGGACGTCCGCAGTACTCGATAATTCGGAGAGGATAAAATGAGAATCACTAGTGCGAGGCAGCCGCAGAACTCAGCGATTCAGGTAAGAGATGGAGGACCAATATATTCAGTTAGGCCGAAGTATACTGGGTGAAGCGATTCAGTGCGGGGCAACCGCAGACCTCGAATCGTATAAGGTAGCGGAACGTAGAGGGTCGAGTTTAAGACACTGGCTCTAAGTTCAAGGTAAGAAATATATTATAAGACTGAGTGAATACAGTGAATACAGTGCATACAGTGAATACAGTGACGGCGTACCGATGTGGTACAGAGTAAGAACAAAAAGATACTGCCCAATGGACGCGTAGGTCCGCCTTATATAGGGGTGTTAGACAAAGGTTTTAGGTGGGGAGCATAGGTTCCTTCTTGGAACTTTTGGAATTTGACCCTCGTGGGTGCATGCGTAATGTTTACAAAAACGCAGTCCTAATCGGGACAGCTTATCTTTATGACTCTTTGAGAGTTGACGAGTGATTCAAGGCCCCCCCCCACTCTAGTTCGAGATGGTTTGACCTTTGCACTGGTGACGCGGGATAGAGATGACTCTCAATAGATGGCGGTACTTATACTATTGTCGGTAAGTCGGTAAGTTGGTAACTTATCGACTATAGGTAATTTATCGACAGTTGGTGACTTATCGTCTGTCGGTAAGTGTGAAACTGTAGGTACTTTATCATTAGTCGGTAATGACTGTCGGTAACTTATTATGTAACGACTGTCGGTAACAGGTTATGTTGGTAACAATAATTGGAAAATGGTAATGTATCGACGCAGTGGAAAAAGTAGTAAACGCAGCGAATATATATATAAAATTAGGAATATATATGCAACGGGAGAATATATAATGAATACAGGGTGTTTCTATGAAGTGCTGCCAAACTTAAGGAGCGTATAATTGAGGTAAAAACAAGTAACTTTTGTTAACATACCTATGGTGTCCGATCATTATTGGCGAAGATACAGCCGTTTGAATATCCGCCTACAGGTTGACAACATGACCTACATTCAGCTGCCCGAAGCGGTCAACGCTCCGCGGAACGTTCTCGGCACAGTGCCGTCGTACGCGTGCGATACAGCTGACTTCTCCCTCAACATTTTTTCGAGCCGAGGAAGTGTTAAAATTTTCCGAACTATTTGGAAAAAAATTACCTATTAAAAAAGTCCAAACGACAAAAATATTCGAGAACTCATAAAATTTCGAGTTACTTGTGGATAAATGTTCAGCTCGGAGAGTTTACATATTTCAATAGATTTTCAACTTTCGAGTTATTCGTAAATATCCGAATTATTGGTGACGACGTTTCCTGCACTAGAAAATAATTTTTCACTTGGTAAATGGAAACTAATTATTTCGAGGAAGTTTATTGCTAATAATGCTAACTTAGAAACGTCCACACTGATAATTCGAATATTTACATGTCTAATATTTATCTCCAAGTAAGTAACTCGAAAACATACGAGGGCTCGAATATTCGAATCGCTTGAAGTTTTTTAATGGCTTACTTTATTCAACTCGGACAATCGTGTCACGTCCTGGGATCGACGAGTGTAACCGTCGATTCCGGTCGGTAACGCGGTATTACAATTAAATTGTAATAACCCAAAAGGCCGCTGTCACCAGTCCCTAAATTTAAATATCGTCTTCGAATCGCCGTCAGGGACACCGACAACCGAAGTAATAACGCGGGAAAAGAATTTAAATATAGAATTACTCAAGTAATTATAAAAAAATTTAGTAATATTTCAATTTTGTTTCAGAATATGCGTGGCTAACGAACACGGTGAAAACTGCGGATGAGAATCTATTGTCAAGAAACTATATTATTGAAATAAATAAAAATTAAAAATTAATTAAATAATTAATTAATAATTAAAAATTAATGATCCGAAGGATTCAATCAAGGCAATGTAGGAACGCGGCGATAAGTATAATTCGTTCAATAAAAATTATGTGAAATGTGCAATTGAATTTAATTATTTAATCCTTAATAATTGCAAGAACGTGATTTTATATAATATATGAATAAGAATTGAATATGGAAAAATGGACTGAGACGATTGAGACGATTGAGACGATTAAGAATGATTGTATTTCAATCTTATTAATATAAAACACAAAAATGTAATTAAGTGTACTTGCGTATTCAGAGCAGGAGTTAACAATTCGGAGTTCGGTTCACGCAGTGAACAATAATTGTTAACTTAGAAGGATTCTAAACCACTTCTTGTTTTAGAATTTTATAATAAATTCGAATTTAGGAATCTTCTTCTGTGAAGACTAAATTAAGATTTCAAATTATCAATTAATTTATAAACGTTAATGCACGAATGTAATTTATAATATCAAATAATACTTTATTATGATATAATATCAATAAAACTTTATCAATTATCAATAAAACTTCTTAAGGCACGTCTACTCTCTACGAAGGTTTAAACTTGACTCTCTAATACACGACTATCTTCTACGAAAGTTTTAGCTCGACTCCCTAATACACGACTGTCTTCTACGAAATTTCAAACTCGACTCTCCGATTCGAATTACATTCTCGGCGGAGTAATATGACATGCAGCAACACTGTCGTATGACGTAGCATTGGAGTATGGCCGCACTCTGTGTAATTTGACAGGTGAGGTTAAGATCGCTCGCTCACTCGAATATTTTCTTAGTTATAATAATTGTTTGTCCTTTTAGAATTAATTCAGAGTACATCAGGAGATTCGGCGCAGTCATGCAACGTTCTACTAGAATACGGTAAGTACTAAATATGTACAGAGGCTTATAGTTTAATTATTAATAACATAATAAATCTGATAATATTAATTTAAATTATTTCTAATTCTAGAAAACACAAGAGGACCCATTTCGGGAGGCTGATACCTACAGTGATTTATATATGATTTGTGCCATCTCTATTATAATCAATCAGTCCCCAACGTTGCAGGTTGTCGCAACAACTTGAGGTTGACTGTTGTAATGTAACTATTATTATTACAATTAAATTTAATTAAAGCAATGATATCTATGATATCTTCTATCGTTCCTTCATTGCGAATGCCACAAGGAAAGTATTATGTAAAGTAAGAATGCTATTACAAGTTAAATGAAACAGTGGTATGATAGCGTTGCATGATATGTTAAATGAACTTCAGTTCTAATATTAATTACATTGTAGCAAATGTTAAAAATCTGATTATATCCTTGTTCCTTATGCATAGGACTAGCAAGATATGGAGTAACATTGGCAGAAATAAATTAGAAGTGAAATAAAGTTAACGTCATGGCACAATAATTGCAGTACATAAAAGTTGATTAAGCCAAGCGTAATATGAAAATGAAAGGATAGTGATTATCGATCAAGAAATGAGCCCTGTGTATCGAACCAATTATGCCAGGACGTAACAATCGAACCAAATAAATTCCGAATACGTGCACATTCTTAAACACCAATTGCACTGAATACACTGCAGAAAACCGTACTTATGACAATTGTTGAATACGTCGGCTCCCGACGGTCATAAACGTTTCGCACCGTTAGACGATTGAACTGCGGACATGAGTGACTATCCGCAAAATCGCAAAGAAACACACTGCTCTTTCGTAGCTGCCACACAGTCTTTTACACTACCAAATAACTATGATGGTGTGAATATGAAATCATCTGCTTGCTTCCGACGCGCCACGCGCCGGCGAGGAGACCGTAAGTTCGGGCACATACAAATGCATGTTTGTTTTGAAACATGATTCGTTGTCCCGTTCTTTCCGACATTCGTTTCTCTTCGCTAACGCGGTTAAGACATCGTGCAGCGAGTTTCATTGCAATCTTTCGGATTCGTTCGTGTCCGCAGTTCCAATCGTGTAACAGTGCGAAACGTTTATGACCATCGGGAGCCGACGTATTGAACAATTGTCATAAGTACGGTTTTGTGCAGTGTATTCAGTACAATTGGTGTTTAAGAATGTGCACATATTCGGAATTTATTTGGTTCGATTGTTCGAGTTGAATAAAGTAAGCCATTAAAAAACTTCAAGCGATTCGAATATTCGAGCCCTCGTAAATTTTCGAGTTACTTGGAGATAAATATTAGACATGTAAATATTCGAATTATTAGTGTGGACGTTTCTAAGTTAGCATTATTAGCAATAAACTTCCTCGAAATAATTACTTTCCATTTACGAAGTGAAAAATTTTTTTCTAGTGCAGGAAACGTCGTCACCAATAATTCGGATATTTACGAATAACTCGAAAGTTGGAAATCTATTGGAATATGTAAACTCTCCGAGCTGAACATTTATCCACAAGTAACTCGAAATTTTATGAGTTCTCGAATATTTTTGTCGTTTGGACTTTTTTAATATGTAATTTTTTTCCAAATAGTTCGGAAAATTTTAACACTTCCTCGGCTCGAAAAAATGTTGAGGGAGAAGTCAGCTGTATCGCACGCGTACGACGGCACTGAGCCGAGGACGTTTCGCGGAGCATTGACCGCTTCAGGCAGCTGAATGTAGGTCATGTTGTCAACCTGTGGGCGGATATTCAAATGGCTGTATCTTCGCCAATAATGATTGGACACCATAGGTATGTTAACAAAAGTTAGTTGTTTTTACCTCAATTATACGCTCCTTAAGTTTGGCAGCACTTCATAGAAACACCCTGTATATGGATTTGAAGTATGAGTACGCAGTGAATTTACATATATGTTAGATAGAGTCCGTTTTAACTGTAATATGTAAAGTACGCGAATATTATAGAGAGAGGCGGTAATGATAGTAATACTGGTATTGAGGAAAAAGACGGGCGTGTAACGGACGTCACACTATGAACTCGTGTACGGACGAATTGTAAACTCACCTACGGACAAAATCAGCAGAAAAGCAAATACGTATCCAGACTACCTAGACACTTTAATAGATACTCTACACCACGTGCGAGAAATGGAAATTAAAAATCTGAACGCCGCAAAAGAAAAATCCAAAATATATTACGATAGGAAACATAATATACAGACATTTAAAACTCACGATTGGGTTTTCTTGGAAAAGGGCAATAAATGCGGGAAACTCGACGATCATTATGAAGGTCCGTATGAAATAATACAAATTTACACCAACGGAAATGTAAAATTAAAAATCAAACGGCGAGAAAAAATCGTACACTCCAACAGATTGAAACACGCTCATATAGCACCTGAAAATTAAAACAAAACGAAAAATTTCTCCTCTACATATTATGTAAATACATCTATAGCAGCGTTAAAAAATCACCCCTAATTCATCAACACCTTGCAGATGGACCTTGTCGGGATCAACATCCTAACACTCTTCATGGGCACACACGCCTTGATAGCATATGATTGCGGAACTCTAAACATGAATATAACCACCATATCACTGAAATCCATCGGAAATTGTAAAATACCTACGAACGAACCTACGGTTGCCTTCACGTATATCCAACTCTTACAATTAAAGGAATACTCACATGCACATGTTATACAATGCAAGGTCGAAATAGACACAACCATTTACTATTGTGGCATGCACTCACACACATCAGTTGTGTCCAACGGACGAATGAATTACGTAATAGAGATAAGTTCCGATGTTTGCATAAAAATGCACCTAACCAACGCATTTGCAATAGGACCAAAAAATTTAATAACGGGATTAAGATCAAACCAAACTACAACCAGAGGCCTCACGCTGGGCGGAACGATCGCCAATGACGGCACCTGTCAAGGAACCAGCTACGCCGATCCATACGGATCGTGGGACAACGTCGTAATTCAAGCTACAATTCGCATCACACTACAAGATTACTACGCAGCTACGAAACCAGACGCTAATAAAATTATATTAAAATCTGGATTTCAATATCCTCTATCGGACGGAACTTGCCTGGACCCTGAAGGTGGAAATACATTCTGGGCACCTGTACCAAATGACCATTGCAAATTTAAAAGCTACGACGTGTTATACGAAGGAAAGGCAAACAAGGTATACGACAATACGACTGCAAATATAGCCGAAGTATATATGATAAGCACACAGGACATAAGTTTTGCTTTGACCAAAAAGGGACAAGTTAATGTGTGTAACTATATATTATCGAAAACCGAATATCCAAAATTATTCATCTTGGAGACGCAACGCGGAGACACTTTTACAGAACGACGCCCTATTTCCACAAAAAATCTAGATATTTTCGCATATATAAATACAAAATTTATTTACCTTGAAAAACACATTCAAAGCCAATTAAAAGCGCTCTACCGGGACATAATTTTACAACAATGTGAGATAGAAAAACAAATGTTACAAAATGCATTATCACTCGCAAAGTTAATACCCGAAGAATTTGCCTATCACGTAATGAAGGGACCAGGATACATGGCTGTAGTTTCTGGTGAAGTTATCCACATAATTAAATGCGTAAAAGACGCGAAACTCAAGAATGTTACCAACAGTTACCAGTCTATCGACAGAACATTAGTTTATTCATGGCTCCAAAAAGCAATATACTATCAACGAAAGGAATTCAGATTGACTGCAACCCATATATTCCTGTCATGTATCAGCTCGAGGGAACTTGGTATAAAATCACTCCAACCGCAGTATTGACCGTACCACAAAAAGACCTGAGCATCTAGCCACCTCCGGAATTTACTCTACTGACGAACTAAATCAATTAAGGGACCATATCATGTTCCCCATTGAAAAACCTGCCATTCTAACTACGATCGCGCTAGGGATGACAGGATATCAGACAGCAAAGCAAGGTGTATCATTCATTAACTTACTTGACGAAGAAACGCTGGACAAGCTCGCGTCTTCCACCTGGAATCGTATCTGGAAATGGTTCACTGGATTCGGAACTGTTAGTGCAGGTGTACTCGGAATCTGGATTTGTTTCAAGTTACTCAAATTTATAATCGACCCAACACTCCACGGATACGCGCTACATAGAATATATGGATGGAGCATTCATTTACTAAGTGCTATATGGGATTCCGCCACAAACGTTCTTCTACACCTGAGTCACAATAAATAGGAAACCGCTAATACGACGATCACCTGCGATTCAGGTACAAACACGGTTCACGAAATCGAAGAAGCAGCTCAGTCAACGAAACGCGAACCACGTGCCCCAGTTGACTTGTACCCGCGAGTATATTATACCACCGTTGAATAAGACACGACTAATAAGAAGGAGCAAAGATGATTGAGCCAACCACAGCGAATCCCCTCTTCCTCCCCATGCACTTGCGTTCGTAAAAATTGTCGGAACATATCAAATTTCAAGACCCTTCTCGAGACCCATGCACGTGCACTCGTAAAAATTATCAGGACATAATAAAAATCAAGACCCTTATCGAGACCCATGCACGTGCACTCATAAAAATTATCGGGACATAATAAAATTCAAGACCCTTCTTGGGAACCATACTCGTGAGCTCGTAAAAATCTTCGGAACGTATCAAATTTCAAGACCCGCGTGGACAACATAGACCTAGGACACTTCGAAAGGGAAATAGCCCCCCAGATCAACACACCGCGGACCAACTTAACGGAGCAAACACCTGAACCAAGGGTGGAGCACTTCATCGAGGTGTGCGAGCGACACGGGACAAGAATCTTTGAACGACGGATCTCTCCTCAACCTGTGCAGCATCCCGAATATATCATTATCAATGATAATGATGATCAAGTTGTCAATGTCTCTGACATCCCCAAGGAGCACCTCGGACAAATCCCAAGGGGGGAATGTGACAGCCCGCACAACAGGTGCCCAAAACTCGAGGCCGTGGGCTGTCGTCCCAACTACGCGGACCTCTACCTACCCGCATCGGAAGTGCAGCCAACCCAGCGGCACGATGCTCCAGGAGATCGGGCGGGATACGCGGAGATCGGGCCTGCTGCATTCAGGGATCAAGGTAGCAGCTACGAGTCTGCGCCATATCCGCGGCCCTACGTTATCCCTTATGACGTACCACTTGCGGCCAGATTCTTCTGGCCGCCACCTCCGTCAGGAACCGGTACGACGCCGTATTATTATGCGGATTTGTCCATGCGGCTGGAGAGGCCTCCAGGACCGGAGTCGCCCCTGCCTGTGGAGCTGCTGGAGGAGTGCCACGGACGATTTATAGTTTAAATTATAATTCTTAATTCCTAAATATATTAGCTTTTACTATTGGGATGCAGGGACGCCCGCTATAAATTTAATTGCACCCATAAATGAACAGGTGTCAAATTACATTGAACTTTTAATCCGAAACTACAGCATATATCGAGTCGCGACAAAATCGAGAATGGTCACTTATTTGCATACCTTACAAATTCCAAAAAGAAAATATACTACAAAGAGGAAAACGGTGGTCCCTGTATTCACGTATAATAATATTAAGACATCTTTAAATATGTACTGTGACGTCTCGGTAAGTGAGCCGTCTATTAACCCACAAAACTCGAAACATGTTCACACCCCGACATAACTCTATGTATTATGTTTTAACCACATTATATTCTCTTCGCTCTTATATATTATATATATATATATAGAAGTGTAGTGACAGGGGTGCCGCCGAAGGCGGCAGAAAAATTTCGGAGCCTTATCGGCTCAGATTACAAGATAAGATAATAAGATAAGATAAGATAAGAACCTGCCACTATGGGTCACGAAGATATTCACGCACAACGATTAATTTATAAAATATAAAATACAACAAACGATGGATGCGGTCCTGCAGAACGAAGACGGTAAAATAGGAGCGGCCCTGCAACAGCTACGTAAGCAAACGATCCGAGCTCGCGTGAGAACGCTGACATTGCGAATCTGATCCCCGCCTCGGATTGTCTCCGAGCGCTGGTATGCACACGTGCGCTATCAACTCGAGTAACATGGATTAGATTAGGGAACCGCGTCGAGCTGGAAACGCTGTATCAGCAGTCTGTCTCCGAGCATCGGTATGCACACGTGCACTGACGGGTTAGATAACGCTGACGAGATACGATGAGCGCGCCGGCTTGGGAACGCAGACGTTGCAGTTCTGTACCCGCTGCATCCGTGAGAATGCTGACGTAGTTTTGCGCACGGCACATCAGTCCCCACTCGCTAGTTTGCCACCTCCACGATACCGAGAGTCATGATTGGTTCCCCACCATTCGAGCTGACCTTCCCCACTACTCCGTTGCGAGCCGAGGTGATGAAGGAAGGCAACCGCTCCAGTCAGTCATCGCCGAGCATTCAACCTTAAAGGTTCTCTAGTACACAGTCATCGCTAAACATACAACCTTAACGGTTCTACTGCACAGTCATCGCCGAACATTCAAACTTTCTAGTTTAGTTCTAGTGCAGACAAGTAAACCTACCAATCCTCAAGCGTAAGTTACAAATAGTATTATTGCATTGACTCCGCGGACCGAGCGTACGCGTCAAACTCTTCGTAGACCGAGCGTTTACGACTCTTTAACCAAACCTTCGTAGACTGAGCGTTTGCGAATATTTGTAACTTGCTCCTACTCGTGAATATAATTTAATCGTTGTCGGAGTGTTTCATTGTTCCTTATTTTTGTGAACTTACCACCCTATCTTACCTGTCCTTCCTTTTTCCTGTCAGGTTTCGCGTTATTCCTTAGAATACTGTTCTCCGAAGAGCGAATATCCATTGCCATTTCTATACTTATAGGCGCGCCTAGTTCGAGCGACCAACGTTGCTCCTAGACCCAAACGCCCTCATTGGCGAATATTTAACGAGCCTTCATCGGTTCCACCCGCCTTCATCGGCCACTCTAACGAGCCTTCACCGGCGATTCCATTGTGCCTCCAGCGGCATCATTCGCTTTCAGCAGCGCATTAAGGTAAGCCGAATACTCAGTGTGGATGCCAGATCACAAATGGCTCCTGAGAATTCGCGTAATGGCAGAATGAATTCGTTCTTCGCAGATTCTGAAAGACATGCCTACTCGTGTCATTAAGAGACGCAGAGGAGGAAAGAAAGTACTTGCTCGTCGTCTTCGGGCGATCTTGCGTCGCCTTGAAGCCAGTTTGTCTCAACGCGAACGAAATCCCCAGCCTACACGATTGGACTTTCAGAGTGACAGTCTGTCGCAAACAGCCGAATTTCCAGCTCCTCCCAGTTCACCGCAACTGGAACCACAATCTCCGGATATCGACGAGTCGTCTTCAATCCCGGGTCATTCTAATTCCCCTCAGTCGTCTCCCTTGAGAACGGAACAGGACTATACCTTTGAAAACCTACAGTCCTTATACGGCCCTATCCACACGCATTATTTCTCCTTTATTCCTCCCCCATCCACCGTTCAAATTGAAGAAATTCCAGATTCCCAACCATTCCCACTGCCCCCTTTCATGCGACCAGAGATGATGACGGGCTTACACCCAGAATCGATCCGGAAGCGTTACGCTTCGGCGAGCGCGCGTTGATCGAGCGTAACCTCGATCCCTCGCCCATGGGGGCCGTGCAGGTTAGGCTCTTTGAGTAGGTACTGCACGTTAAACATTCACGACGTAACTGCCCCCTTTCATGGCAGATCTTGGGCTCACGTTAGAGCAACTCCAAGACCTACCAACTCCGCGTCCCCTGACACCGGAATCGGACATCGAAGTCATCACCCTGTCCGATGACCACGACGACGATTGATTGTATTGATCGATAGTAATTACATTGAATTTGTACTTATAATACCCAACATTTTTAATAAATCCTCTTGGTAATAAATCCTTTGGGAAAATCGTGATTGTTTCTTTGCACGCTCGTTCCTCGCTTGTCTACGCCTCCCTATTTCGTTTGACTTCCGCGCTTCGGGCTATTCCCGCCTCATCCCAGGTAAATCGTGTGCTAACGCGTTGACCGAAAAGAGGCAATAACCCTCCAGAACCTGAGCGGCTCCCTGGAGGACGTGACAGTACTAGGTAATAAGATAGTTTAATCCGCTACTTTGGATTAGACATAGATTTACTACGCTATAATAATAACGCTACTATTCTATAAAAAAAAACTAATAATGCTTTAAGTAATGCTTTCATATGCTTCACTTACCTCATTCACCTATCTTCACTCGAACAAAACCTTAGCAGCTCCCTGAAATATCATAACAGCCTTTACCTCCGGCGAACTCAGGACAAATGACATGTTTAAGAATGCCACATTACCCCCTCCTCATAGGAAAGCCTATTCCAATTCCCTCTGAGGTAACCTCTAAATCCAACCCAGCTTACTCTACCAACTCCACTACTTCATTGGTTGACCTCTTTTCCCACCCATAGCTTCTGCTATATCATTGGACGGCCCCTATTCCTTCGCAATTATCGTATCGACTTCCGAGAATCCTGTGTTATTTCATAGCGTTAGTCGTTGATTGCACGCATGGCACTAAAACCGTTTCACGAGAATTCAGTCCCACATGTCCTTATTTGGTAAACTTGCCAGAAAACTAACTAGTCTTACTCATCGACACACCAATAACACACATTAAACAAACTTTAATATATAAGGAGACCGGAGACATAGGCAGGTCAGTCAAAAAATCTCATCTGCAGTGCGGCTTAGTACGTTTTTACAGTTCGGTTAAGAGTTTTCGTGCTTCTCGAAAATACTAATTTAAGTTCCAACCGCAGAACACTGTCACGAGGTAAAGAAATCAACCACGAATCCAATATAACCATTTTTTTCTTATCTAAATACTTGTAATATCTGAACACATCGTGTATATTGTGTCAAATAAATATAAGCTAAAAAAAGGTGTGACAAATCACTTCAGCCTCAACTGTAGATCTCTAGGTACTTTAGTACCGAACCCGCAGCGAGCCGATCCCAAATACAACGTGTCGCGCCCTAGTTATTCCATAGCTGGGTCGTAACATATAGCTGATTACATCCGAAAATGTTAACAGTGTCAAAAGAAAAAATTAGTTCGAATAAAAAATGAACAGGAAATGGTAATTACTGATACCCCTAAACAACCATTCGATAAGGTAGCATTAGACGTAGTAGGACCATTACCTATAACAGATAGCAAGAATCGATATAACTATGCAAGATCAATTGTCAAAATATTCAATGGCCGTGCTGGTAAAAGCTGCAAATTCAGAAGAAACAGCAGAAGCATTAATTAAAAATCTTATATGTAAATTCGGTTGTCCACGAGAAATACTTACGGATCAATGTTCGAATTTCACTAGCGATATCAAAAAGAAAGTAGCGAAATCTTTTGGCATTCGTAGTAGCGTTAGTACGGCGTATCACCCACAAAGTAATGGTGCACTAGAAAGATCGCATGCTTCGTTAATTTAAAACAAAAAATAAAGCACCCTACTGATTGGGACAATTAGGTAGATCATGCGATGTTCACTTATAACAATACCTTGCACGAAAGCACGCCATATGAAATAGTGTACGGTAAAAAGGCCAGAATGCCTTCACACTACATAAAAGACCCACCACCAACTACATATCGCGAATATATGCAAAAACAGATAGCTAAACTCGAAGATCTTGCTCAAGCTGCACGAAAAAATATTATACAATCAAATGAGAAAAACAAGTTAATTTATGACAACAAAACAAGAAACGCGACTTATACAACAGGTGAATGGGTATACCTACAAAATAAGAAAAAGAAAACATACTTGGAAGATGAATATATCGGTCCATATCGAATAATGGAGACGCTTATAAATAACAATTTGAAAATAAAAATAGGTAACAAAATAAAGATAGTACATGCAGATCTAGTAAAGAGGGCTTACTAACACGCACAGAACTAAGAGTAATGATTAGAGAGCATAAGTTTGCTTATAATTTATATGCCTATATTTATTATGCTCTATTATGGTTATATTTATATTCCTATATTCATTATGCTTTATTATGCATATATTTATACTATAATATGAAAAAGGAAAAACAATTGTTCCCATTTTTCTTTTCTTTTTCTTTGGGCGGTAAGATGTAACGTCTAACGAATACAGTTGTATTCTGCCAAATTATGTTACGTAGGTTAAGACCGTTTGCGCATGTACACAACGAAATCGATTGGACCCCTTCCATGGTATACTCCTACTACGATGTTTGATCGGATGTATATATAAACAGTCGCATACTCAATCAAGTTCAGTCTTCTTTTCCTGTTATCAAATATAAACAAACTTATATTTTGGAACTAACAAACACTATCTGTTGTGAATAGTTAGTGAATTGTTACCTTCACACCTTTATTTGAACGTCCTGAACCCAGGACGTTACATCCCATCAACCTGTCGAGGACGTCAGGGAGTCAGGAGAGGCCGTGTTGGATATCACTACGGAGAGTAGCGGGGCGAGCAGTGACGTAGCTCCCCACCAGGTCGCTGAATAAATATAAGGGCCGGCGTCGCAGGCCCCGGCTTCCTTTTCCGATCACGATCACCGTGCAAAGCGGACGTGTTTCTGTTAACTTTCAGTTATACCAGTATAATCGTTTTTCAAATTAAATTCGTTTGGCTAATAAACAATCCTGTCTTTGCTAAGACTCCCCCCACTTCTGATCCTCTTACAATACAATAATGAAAATATCTAAGAGATCATTGTAAACACCAAGAAGGTGTTAGAATGAAGTATTTAGCAAGATTGTTAAATAATGATAGAACTCTATGGCGATGCAATTGATAAGCGAGAATTATGCGTAATGCGTTACCGATTGATGTAATGGAATTGTACGAGAAAAACGAATGCATCCTATCCTAGAAACAGTCCCTATCCTGATTAGCCAGGATGAATGATTGGAACAACATCCCAATTTTAATCGTGGGACTAAATAAAATATTAGACATTGGGTTTTCCCCGTTACTTCCCGTGAGTCGCATGAGCGATATCTCAACATTAATTATTATAACAATTAAAAGAGTAGAATAATGAATAGAATTCATTATAACAAGATACGTTGAGATATGGCATTGCGCAATACTTAATAATTCGAATTCTAAAACTAATAACAAATTTTGCTTCGGTCAACTGATAGATAATTTCGAATAGTTTATGATGATGATAATAGATTTTGCAATTGATATAATTATAAACAAATTATATAACTTCAGAAGTTTAAAGTTAATTTAAAATTAAATGAACCGAAGATTTGCAATAAGCTTCGGTCTTTTAACCGAATATGCTAAATTTAGTCGGTAAGTACAAGATGTATACTATAGTATGTAAAATATGCGAGTGCAATTAATATATATTACGATTTAATGTATCTTAGTGAAATTAATAAATAGGCATGCTGTTACCAATATCTCGCCTAAGACTTTCACCTTATCCGCAAAATATCTTGTAATCTATTCTTTATAACCGTTTCTATAGTAAGAATAGTAATGTGAATATTCTTTAATTTAATTTGAATTTAAATTTAAAAAGTTCGACTGGTTGCGTACGAATCTCGAGAAGCTCGAATTAATTTGGAAAGATATGGAGATTTTAAATATTTGAAATTATATATATATAGAATGCAAAGAAATATGATTGACGTACCTTTGATTGTAAATTCTCGTCAACGAATGATGTTCGGTGAATAGGAAGGTATTTATTTTACAAGCATAATGTTATTAACTAAGTTGAATTTAATTAACTATGATTTGGTAGGAAAAGAAAATTATATATATTGTATAAAATAGAAAGAGAGAACAATACAAATATTGGTGAGTGTACTAGAATGGTAGTTTGAAGTGGTAATTAGAAGGTATTTGGCAGTTTGGAATAATTAGAAATATTTAGTATAATAGGTAATCAGAGGTAGTTAGAATTCTAGTAACGCCCAATATTCTATGTGTCCTTCTTGGAGGAAATTTTATAATATAAGTATCGTCTTGTCTAAGCGCAAAATGGAACAATTTAATTTAGGTGTTGCTTCTTCGATGGTCGCGAACGAACTCTATTTTAGGTGTTGCTCCTTCGGCAGTCGGGAACGAACTCTATTTTAGTTTTGGCGGTCGTTGTCGGCGTACGGCGGTGTACGTCGGTCGGTGCATCGACATTACATTTATGTATTACGGCGCCACGTTAAGTTAAAGCTAGGTTCGATGTTTGACAGGTGAAGCTTTTGCATATTTACAATATTTCAACTTAACTATACTAATTATAAATTAAATTGTGATAGTACTAACCTAGAATACAATAATATATATTCTTATTTTGACATACTATTTTACATGGAGGTTATTTATGAGCGGTTATGTTTGTAGGTTATGAACAACTGATTGTTTGACCGCTGCATTGCCAGTAAGTACGGGTTAACATTATTAATAGAGTTTGATTACTTTACTTAATTATGGTTCAAAATATGTTTCCTTATTTTCTAGGTGACGTTATGGAGCTATCCAACTAGAGCAGATTCCATGAGTGAGTAGAATAATAGTGTGTAAATAAATTCAATTGTAATTTATTACATAGGTACTGACTGCATTTCATTTAATATATATTAACATTTAATCTTTTATAGGAATCATGGATGATCGTACTCTAGGTGAAAAGATGGCAAAGGCGCAGTATTACTGGTTCGCAGGGTACTGTCGTGAGGTGCTTCCTTCAATGGACCTATACGTATCCGTAATTGAATTAAATAGAAATTGCACCGTGATGTACCCTGGTTTGTATTTGGTATTATGCAATATAGTGAATTTAATAGCAATTTGTATCTTTTAGTTAATGTCTGCATCCTGTAATAGTAATTTAAATTGAAAGGAAAAATGTAAGGCGGTAAACGGCTGTCAGGACGTTACACTAGTGAAGCAAAATTTGTTTAACTATTCAGGATTGATTATTAACAAACAAATTCAATGTTCGGCCGATATATACCCCAGAGATTATTATTCGGAGATAAGCTTCGGTGAAAGACTATTAATTCACATTATCAAACTTTTCACCGAAGATATTTTAAATTAAACTAATAGTTATTAAAATATTGAAAAGGGTATATAAGGCGAGCCGAACAATGAATCGGCATCAGTTGCCTAATATCCGGTAGACAGTTAGCACGTAACACCAGCGCTCTGAACAACGGCTAAGCATAAAAACTCATAACACCGAAGAGTATAACCGACAGTACACGATCTATTATAATACAAGGGAAATAAGTACACTTATAATATCAAGGTAAAGTCCAATGTAGATCCTATTGTGTTCAACATAATCTTAGAATAAATTCCAAGAATTGCTGTAAACCAAAACGGATTTATATTCTAATTATTTCTCACATCAATTCAAGCTGCCGATACTGGGTTAACCTCCAACTGTGGTGAAGTAGTGGGCAGGTACCAAATTGAGTTTCATTTACTAATGGAATCTTCGATTCGTAGATAACTCAGCTGCTTGACCGACGCACAGGCATTAAAGGGATGATATCCCTTGTTTGTGTCTGTGGTCCACCCTGACTCGAAACGTTTAAAGACGTTTCGAATCTGGCATTGAGGTTGTGCCAGCCTAACCTCTCAGACGACGTCTTATCCAGGGAATTCCAACATCTTCGCCTGGACAATCCGATTTGTTGGTTTCAGATTACAGTAAAAACCAATTGGCGACCGAATCTGCAACACGGAAAAGGGTCAGTGTGGCGGTGTTCAGTTACAGTGTAACGTCCTGACGTCAATCAACATTCTGGAAATCTCATCTATTCAATTTATTCTCTTTTTCCTTCTACACATTTAACTTACATACGAGCGAAAAGAATAAATAAGAAGGGAAGAGCAATAGGAGGGATGTTGATGGGCGCAAGAAAAGAAATAGCAACAGGAGAATGGAATAAAGCAGATGAAGAGGAAAAGGGAATAATGAAAGGGATGATAAGTATGGGAAAGGAAGTATGGAAAGTAATAGGAGCCTACATAAACAAGGACATAGAGAGAAAAATGGAATATTTAGGAGAACGGATGAAAGAAAAGGAAGGAGAGAGAAACAAAATTATAATAGGAGGGGACTTCAACGCAAGAATGGTGGAAAAGGAAGAGGAAGAGGGGAGAGAGTGGGAAACAGGAGATGGGATAGGGAGGAGGTCAAAGGATAAGAAAGAGTAACAGAGTTAGGATGGGAAGTGTTAAATGGAAGAACAAAGGGAGACGAACAAGGAGAATTCACATATACAGGAGGAAGAGGAAATACGGTAATCGATTACGTGATGGTGGGGTGAGAGACGCTGGAAGATATAGAAGAAATGGTAGTGGACGAGCAAGTAGAGTCGGATCACCACCTAGTAGTGAGTATAAAAGGAGAAAGGAGAGAAGAGACGGAGAAAAAAGAAAAGAAGGCAAAAGGAGGGGAAGACAGGAATGGAATAGAGAAAGGATAGAGAGACATAAAGAAAGAACAATGGAAGAAGTAGAAGGGGAAAAAGTAGAAGATATATGGAGAGAATTAAAGAAGAGGAAGCAATGAAGGAAGAGGAAGGAGGAAACGGAAAGAAGGTCAGGAGGAATAAGGGGTGGTGGGACCAAGACTGTGAAGAAATGAGAGCAGAGGTGAAAAAGGGATTAAGGAAATGGAGGAGAGGGCAAGGAAAGGAGGAAGAGTTCAGAAAGAGAAAAAAAGAGTACAAAGAGATGTTTGAAAGGAAGAAGGAGGGGGAACGAGAAAATTTTATGAGAGAGGTAGGGAAAGTAAGGACGGACAGAGAGGTATGGGAGATTTTGAAGAAAGGAAAAAAGAGAAAAGGTGGTATATGTAAAGAGATAAAGATAGAGGAATGGAACGAATATTTCAAGGAAACTTTAGGAGGAATGGAAGAGAGGATAATAACAGGTGGGAAAAGAATAAAAGGAAAAAAATGGGAAGGAGGAAAGGAACTAGAAAGGAGCGAATTCGAAAAAGCAGTAAAGAAGCTGAAGACAGGAAAGGCAAAAGGGGCAGATGGAATACAAGGTGAAGGATGGAAATATGCAGGGGAGGGGGTAAAAGAGGGAATGTGGAAATTATGGAAGAAGATATGGGACGGAGAAGGCTGGCCAGAAGAATGGAAAGAGGGGGTAATAGTCCCAATAAGGAAAAAAGGAGAGGGAATAGACGTGAAGGAGTACACAGAGGTGTAACAGTGATGCCGGCAATGTATAAGATATATGCAACAATACTGGCGGAAAGATTGGAGAAGGAAATAGAGGAGAAAGGGGTATTACCGGAAGGGCAGACAGGGTTCACAAAGGGAAGAGGCACGATAGACACCATATATGTCCTAAATTTTGTGGTGGGAAGGAGAATAGAAAAAGAGAAGGGAAAGGTCATAGCATTATTTGTAGATTTCAAAGCGGCATTCTATAGTGTAGATAGAAGAGTATTATGGAAGAAGATGAGAGAAAAAGGCATAAGCGGTGGGCTAATAGAAAGAATAAAGGAAATATATGGGGAAACAATAAATAAAGTAAGGATAGGAGAAATACTAGGAGAAAAATTCTGGACAGGGAGAGGGGTGCGGCAAGGATGTCCGTTAAGCCCAATGCCTTATAGCAGCATATAATTGCCTTATAGCAGACATAGAGGAGAAGATGGCGAAGGCGTGAGGAGGAAAAATACACACCTTGGCGTATGCATAGTGTTAATAGCAGAGGAGGAGGACAGTATGAAGGCGATGTTAAGGGTATTAAAGGAATACGTAAACGAGAAAGGGCTAGAAGTTAACATCGGAAAAACGAAGATAATGAGATTTAGGAGGGATGGGGGAAAGGACTGAAAGATAGAATGGAGATGGTGTAGGGAGAGGATAGAAGAGGTAAAAGTGTTTAGATATCTAGGACACATGTTGCAAAGAAATGGGAGGCAGGAAGGGCATATAGATGACAGAATAAAGAAGGCGGGAAGAGTGATGCGACAAGTATGGGGACTAGACAAAAGGATGTTTGGGAAGGACTGGAAAAGAAGGGTGTGGTTATTTGACACTCTAATTTGGACGGTGATGACTTATGGGGTGGAGATATCGGGTTGGAAGGAAAGCAAAAAAATGGAATCAATGGAAGAAATACCTGAGATGGACAATGGGAGTAGACTGGGTAACACCGGGATATATGATTAGAGAGGAGATAGAAAGAGATAAAATAAAAATTAGAGCGGGGAGAAGGGCATGGAGATTAGAGGAAAGGTTAAGAAGAGGAGGAGGAAGTGAATGGGTTAGGAGGTGTTGGGAATCGGTAGTTACGAGAAGTAGAAAAGGAGGAGGGAAGAGCAAAGGATGGGAAGAGGAAAGGGAAGTGTTCATGAAAGATGCGGGAATGGAGGGGGGAGAAATAGAGGAAAAGAGGGAGAAAGGAGAAATAGACTATGGTGAAATAGACAGAAGGGGAAAAGAAAAACAAACAAGAGAAAGGAGGGAAAGAATAAGGGAGTCGAGGTATAACAAATGGTATAAGGAAATAATAACAGAAGGGATATCAGGATACCTAGAGAGAGGGTGAAAGGAAGAAAGATGGAAAAGGATAATTAGATTTAGAATGGGGAATAAAATGGGAGAAGGGAGGTACTGGGAAAAAGAAGAAAAGAGGAAATGTAAGATATGTGAATGGGAGGAGTAAGGATGGGAACACGTACTAGAAGGATGTGGAAAAGGAATTGAAGAGGGCGAAAAGAGGGAAGATGAGGGTTTAGGGGATAAGATCAGAAGAATATTGGACGGGGAAGGCAAGGGGGAAGGTTGGATAAAGGAATGGATAAGAAGAAGGGAAGGGGTAAGGGAAGAAGAAAGAGAGCGGAGGGAAGAAAGGGAAGAAACGAAAGAGGAAAGAGGGTAAAAGTAGTGCAATAAGAGAAATATGATAAGACTAATAGGTAACATAAGAGCAACAGAGAAGATATAAGAACAATAAGAATAAAATTGTAAAGGGAGCGGGAGCCCCTGTGTACCCCGCAAGGGCACAGTAATAAATACATGCATACATACATACATACATACATTTAACTTACATACATTTACTCCATAGTCAATATTCTCACATACACATATTTCTTCAACTTGTCTCCACCCTACAAATAAAGAAGGATATAATTAATATTACTTAGATACATATCGATAAGACTGGTAACGCTACATAATAAATCATACATACATATACTTACCGAATGCAAGGACCGCCTAGCCAGGAAGGATCTTACTCAAATAACTTACCTAAAACATAGAAATATTACTAATTATTACATAACATTAAATTAATATAAATAACGTATAGAAACATTACATACAGAAACACTACGTATAACCATACAAACCTCGCTTGGCCTGGCGCAGCCTTCCATTCCCTTAACCTATAGATATAAGCCTAGTATTAATTATTGTGTTATTATATTATTACTTTCATAATACTTTTATATCTCATACTCACCACATTCACTGCAATAAGTGTCATATATCTAGAGTGCATCTTGGGTATATAACCTCTGCTACTGCGACGACCTGCAAAATAACCTTATTTAGTAATGCGTCGACTTATGCGTACCAATGATAATAATGTATTAATTATAATTTATAATAATCTAAGATTGTAACACCTCACTATGACAGGTTATGTACTTGCGTTGCATCCATGCTTGTACTCAGCTGTCGTAGGCATATGGAGCAGACGGATGCAGCTCCATGTGCCACTATCGTGACGCTATCTTCTCTCTCGCGAAAGAGCGCACTTCGAATGTGGCCATCGGGAGTCGATCACTAGCCTTCGAGACGTTAACGAGGCGTTAGAGTCGTATACGAACCTTCGCTGCATTAATATCATTTCCAAAAGAGTCTTAATTCCAGCCTTCGATGAATTAACATCGCAAGGATCTTTCCGCGTTACCGTTAATTCCGGTCTTAGGACAAATTAACGTTCTTCTCTAATAATAGAGAGTCTTATTGACTTCTATGCCTTTTATTATTCATCGTATTCTATTTTCTATTTAGTATTTAATACTAGTTTCGTACTTAATTATTATTTCATTCGTCCACCACATTTTAAGTGTACTCTTTATCGTTCATATCATATAGTATTAACCGTTTGGCTGCTGACGGATTTTTTCGCACATATGCCAAAACTGCGGAGCTAATTGCGCGTATATGGGAAACAAGCGCTTAAGACAAGCGCTATTGCGCCTCTCCGCAGTTTTGGCATAACAAAAGAGTCACAACAACAAAAGAGTCTTCAGCAGTCAAACGGTTAAGGTATGTACTTAATTATAAGACACATATAATGTATAAAATCCTTATTTGATTTATTCAATACATTTTATTACATTTAATATCCAGTTTATCTCTTATTCTAATAATTAATAGTTTAATTAATTGTGACAATAAATACTGAATAACCTTTTATAGTGTTCTCCCATTTCTTTCAATCATTAAATTAATTCATAGTTAAATAGTTTATTATAATTTCTAGTTCGCATTTGGATAGAATTAATCTAGTTTTTTTAATCTCACGCGTGATCTATCGCCGCTCAGCCGTGACTTATAATTCAATAGTCTGCCACACGCCCAACAACATTTTCTATAATTCTTTTCTCGAATTTTTAAATATCTCTAACGCTTGCATCATCTAAATTCCTATCTTGTCGTTAGAATTCGCCTGTAGCATAAGACGATAAATTTCGGTTACACTTTTACGTCTGAGCCGAAATTTTTCTTGTTAAAACTATAATTTTATAGTTTTAACTGGTGACATCGCTGCCAATTTAAGTAATCTCCCTCGCACCGATTTAAAAAGCGTATCAAATTCCGTGTCGGTAAATCTAAGGTGTTATAATTAGAGATACCGGCGGATCAGGACGTAACATTACTCCTTAATGAAAGAGCCTGGATACACCGCAATCGCCGCCGGAGAAGTAATCCACGTCGTGAAATGTATTCCAGTCGAATGCCGACTTCGTCCAACGGAACAGTGCTACCATGAACTCGCTGTGGAAGTAAGAAATCAAACGAGATTTTTACAACCAAAAACTCGCATACTCCTCAAAACGGGAACACCACGCGACTGTAATCAGTTACTGCTTACTATCTACAAAATCCTAAGGACGTGGTATAAAATGCTGCCACGACCAATAGAAACGATGCCACCAGGAGTAGTCCAACCTCTCACCAGGCCAACATGGAAATATGTAAATCCATCGTCTTTGGCCACCAGTGATATCTACACAATAGAGGACCTCTTGAGGCTCCGTGATCACATCATGTTCCCCGTGGAAAAACCTGCAATGCTAAACACAATCGCAAGAGGTGCTATGGGAGAGAACATTCCCGCCGGTTCCATCTCCATGTATGGACGGCTTGACGAAAATACGCTCGATAAAATAACCGAAAGCGCAGGTACGAAACTGTGGAAGTATTTCATCACATTCGGATCTGCCAGTGCTGGAATCATCGGAATCTTCATTACATTTCGAATCATCAAAAGTATAATCGACATCATTATTCACGGCTACGCTCTTCACTCTATATAGAGATGGAGCATCCACCTTCTAGGCGCAATATGGAGCTCTATCGCCTAATTGTTACTACATTTAGCATGTCCTAGACCCCACGGAGGAAACCAACCACGATCAATTGAGCTGCAGACTGTCAGAACAGAACATGAAGACGATCCTACGGCACCGAAACAGCCGAATCAACCACCAGCAGCACCAACGCACGAATCATCGCCGGAACTACTACAACATCCTGTGAGTAACAATGGACCCTCATCTTCAGATGCAACTGCAAACCCCAGACTACCCCGTACTAGACCCTATTACGACCTCCGCTCTTATGTAGCCAGCCACAGCGATGGCAACGATTTGTAAGATCGCCTTAAATTATCTCTCACTCATAAAATGTCAGAGGCACACCTCTAAGATTTTAAATATTAGGGGGTAGGTGTAACGTCCTCCGCTTATTCCGCAAATAATTTTTCTTCTTTATTTTTCTATTTTATTATGTAACGTTTCTTATTCCTATTAATAATTTTATCTAACTATTAATGCGAGAGTGTTTCAAATCTTTTCACTCATTCAAATATTTCGCACCATATATGTGTGGAGAATATAAATATCTTGCTGTACTCACGAGTCGTTCGAAGCTTTTCACTTAATCGGACCTCTTTGTCGGAACGATAGTTGTCTCTCTCTCTCCTTCTCTGTAGCACAGAATACCTCCTCGCTATTCATGCGCTCCTGATACCTCGGGAGATTTTTCCAAGCGCTAAAATCCATAATTAACCAGCAAATAGTTGATTTATTAATACAGACGCATTGTACGGATTTATTAATAATTATTTCGCTTCATTTAACCGCGACAATAAATAAATTGTCATTAATTAACAATAACGCAAGAGGGAGAACGAAAGACGGCCAACAGTAATAAATGCGTACGACTAAATATTATAAGAATAATTAACTTCCACTACGTCATCACATTATTAACAATTATTCACATTATTAACATTTTAATAACGGTCAAAAGCATTCCTAGCACCCAGGTTGACCTCATGTATCAATCTTCAATTACCATGGATGCATAAGATCGACCGTATTAATTATTACTATCCTTTTTATTAAGTATTGCAAATATTGTAAAGCACTGACGAACTCTATATGCGTTCTTCGGTCGCTACAACGCATTTTATTTCCGTCTCAATTAAAACCACCCAAAGAGATTGCATTTCTTCGCCCCGAATAAACTATCTTATCGCATTCTTAGAATTATCAGATTAAAGATCCGTTCGACGCTGAGAAATGCAACACCTCTAACCTTCATATTAAATCAAAGTTTACTGCGCAAACAAATCTGATTTCACGCCAGGATAAATAACTTTTATTTTGCGACCTCCAAAATAATCTTAAGTCAAACGGATCGCCTTTCTCGCCTCGAATAATTATCTTAAACTAAACAGATCTTATTTCTCGCATTGACCGAGACTATCAAAGATTCCAATAAGTTTAAACATCCGGTTGCCAACGAAAAACGCAATCCCCTACGTCGTAATGCGTATGGTGGGAATCCCCACCCTGCGTCGAACCGCATGAGAGCGGAACAAAGTACAGTTAGTCTTGTCAGGGAGCCCACCACGAACAGGCGCATTCGTCTTCAGTCTTGTCGGAGAATACATCGAGAACAGTCGCATTCGTCTTCAGTCCTGTCGGAACCTTCGGAGCGATCAGTCGCATTCAAGCACAGTCTTGTCCGAGCAGTCACAACGAACAGTCGCATACGAATACTCAGTCTCGTCTCAATCCTCGTCGTGAATAATCGCATTCACGAACGGTCTCGTCTTAATCTTCGTCGCGAATAGTCGCACATCGTAATATCTACTTCTGTCAAAGAACTTCGTCGCCACACATCATTTCAACATTCTACGACTGTCAATCGTGAGTACTTTAATTCATTCCAATCGACAACGACTCCGCGTTAACGCGCGTTAAACACTTCTTTCATATTGTAACGAACATTTATCGAATCCTACATTATATTATTATATTATTGCTATATCTTTATATTATTACGTATCCTCACAACCTACCAAGAGTAATTTCATTACTATTTGAATAAATATTGTGAAACTCTGTTTATGCCTATTCTTTCACGATTATCCCTGATTTAAACAAAATCCCTTCGTATTTCTTTTAATTCCGGAAACCTGCATCGCACCTTGAACTCAAATCATATCGTCAATCTTATATAGTTATTCCCTCGTAATTATCTGTGCTCGACTTATTTGTTATAACTCCAGAGGAACTAAGTTTTGGCATATACCTGCCATCCTTAGATTCTGTGACGACTCTATGGTTCACGAATACCATTGGCATTTCACTTGCCTTACTTGCAGAACCGTCGAGGACAAATGTAATCTAGAAACGTTCGGCATTCCACTGCTACGTTTGAAGACTCAGTATTCTCGAAGCCTGTCGGATCCACTAGAGCAGTACCATTGCCTTAGTCATGCCTACAACGGCACCATAGGTAATTTAACGTTACTTGTGTCACGTCGGGGTTTTGTGGGATACGGTGAATACGTGACGTTATTGGAACGGGAGGACCCCGCGGAGATTATGAAGCGAAAAAGAATACAGATGGGATCCCTTCGTTCCAATGTCGGGGTTATTCGTCGGGAAAATACCTGTAAATTAGCTGCGTGTGCGCAGGGAACCACGTGGTTGAGAAGGGGGAATCAGTCTATTCGACTAGAGGAGTAAAAACGCCAAACTGACAATATGAGGAAACCCCACCCCAAGGCTAAAAAGCAACAAGGGGTAAAGGATTTACTTGAGGAAGCGAAGGAAAGGGTGGAAACCGACAAGGTAGCCGGAGGAAGGATGGAACAACCCCAAGGCTAAAAAGCAACAAGGGGTGTTGGACGACTACTGGCTGGGATTCGCTATGACGACGATCTTCTGTTTTAAGGTCTCTATTTTAATCTCCTCAGGCTTACGATCCCTAAGAGTTGGAACATGAATTGCGGGATCATTGGGGAATAGTCGTATCCGGGGATCGAGCGGGTGAATGCGATCAGGGAGGGTCTTATAAAAGTCTTGTCTCGTCTTAGTAAGGTAAATGGGGGTTAATGTGTATAATTGTGCGGGTGCGTAAGGAATGGAGGGTGTATTTAAAAATACGGGTCTGACGGGGAATATGGTCGAGGGGGAGAATAACGGGCAAAGCGTCAATCTCGGGGACGTAGGGAAGCGAATCGTTGGCTGGAGTATGAGGAGTTGGAAAGCTACATTCAAGGGCGTCTGCTGGAGAAAGGTTGTAGTACTGATGCCAGAGCTTTTTGTATTGCGTTTTACGACCACCGTGACGACGTGGTCGTCTAGGCTTCGACATTACACTGCGTCAATCAGGGGTGGGCAGGTAATAGGGATGAAGAATGGAAGATCGCTGGGTCTAGCCCGCGTTCCAACCAAGGTAGGTATAGGGATGAAGAGTGGCAGACCGCTGGGACTAGCCCGCGTTACAACCAAGGCAAGTAAAGGGACGAAGAGTGGAATACCGCTGGGACTAGTCCGCGTTCCAACCAAGGTAAGTTATAGGGATGAAGAGTGATTTTCGTAGTATAATTCTAATTTAGTTATTAAGATAAAGCCAAGATCAAATATTTCCGTATGGAAGACAAGTTTTAATGAGTTGAAGTTTTATAAACGCGGTTATAATAAAAATTAAAACTAAATTAATGCTAGGTTCTACTGTTACAGGAATCGAAAGTAAGAGATCACTACGACTATTATACAGATTTCGGAGATAATTCTAGGCGACTATCGTCTACCAGATATCGGACAATAGAGTTCACAAAATGCGACTGTTCGCTACCAGATCGCGAGGAATAGTGCTCGTCAAATGCGACTGTTCGCTACCAGATCGCGAGGAATAGTGCTCGTCAAATGCGACTGTTCGGTACCAGATCGCGAGGAATAGTGTTACGAGAGCGGATGCGGACCTGAATTTATACGGTATTTTTGGATAGTGAGGGTAACCCGTACAGTGGGGTTAGCCTGCAGGGTGGGGTATTCCTGATAGCGTAATTGAAAAATATACTAAGTCCTAATGTAAGATAAATGAAAATATTCTAAGTCTTAATCCGAAAATAGTCTGAGGAGCAGATGTGGCTTGTTCGGAGGTCTACGCAAGAATGAGCTCGAGGTGCGGCACGTTACCTCATCAACTTCAGGTGGCGTAAAGGTGCCAACGCACCGGAGTCGTACTTAAAGCTATTTCACACCGGACTTCATTATGACGCGATTTTCGGTTGTCAAACGCACAGGAGATTTATATTTTACGGCAGAAAAAAGAAAATGGCGTCTTCGGTCAGACATGACACTTGTCACGTTCTCCGGGGTGCCGCTCAGGTTCTGGAGGGTTATTGCCTCTTTTTGGTAAACGCGTTATCACACGATTTACCTGGGATGAGGCGCGAATAGCCCGAAGTGCAGAGGTCAAACGAAATAGGGAGGCATAGACAAGCGAGGAACGAGCGTGTAAAGAAACAATCACGATTTACCGAAAGGAATGCCACCAAAAGGATTTATTAAAATATTGCGTATTATAAGTAAAAGTTCAAGATAATTACTATCAATCAATACATATAATCGTCGTCTTCGTCGTCGGACAGGGTGATGACTTCGATGTCCGATTCCGGTGTTAGGGGACGCGGAGTTGATAGGTCTTGGAGCTGCTCTAAAGTGAGTCCAAGATTTGCCATGTAGGAGGGAATTGGGAACGGTTGGGAATCAGGAATCTCTTCAATTTGGACGGTGGATGGGGGAGGAATAAAGGAGAAATAATGTGTGTGGATAGGGCCGTATAAGGACTGTAGGTTTTCAAAGGTATAGTTCTGTTCCGTTCTCAGGGGGGAGGACTGAGGGGAGTTACTATGACCCGGAATTGAGGACGACTCGTCGATATCCGGAAACTGTGGTTCCAGCTGCGGCGAACAGGGAGGAGCTGGAATTTCGGTTGATTGCGGACTGTCACTCTGAGAGTCCAATCGTAAAGGCTGGGGATTTCGCTCGCGTTGGGATAGACTGGCTTCAAGGCGGCGTAAGATCACTCGAAGACGGCGAGCAAGAAATTTCTTGCCCCCTCTGCGTCTCTTAATGACACGAGCAGGCATGTCTTTCAAAATCTGCGAAGAACGAATTCATTCTGCCATTACGCGAATTCTCAGGAGCCATTTGTGATCTGACATCCACACTGAGTATTCGGCTTACCTTAATACGCTGCTGGAAGCAAATGATGCCACTGGAGGCACGATGGAATCGACGGTGAGGGCTCGTTATAGTAGCCGATGAAGGCGAGTAGAACCGACGAAGGCTCGTTAGATATTCACCAATGAGGGCGTTTGGGTCTAGGAGCAAACGTTGGTCGCTCAAACTAGACGCACCTATAGTAAAGAGGTGGCAATGAATATTCGCTCTTTGGAGAACAGTATTCTAAGGAATAACGCAAAATCTGACAAGAAAAGGAAGTACAAGTAAGATAGGGTCGTAAGTTCGAAAATAAAGAACAACGAAACACTCCAACAACGATTAAGTTGTATTCACGAGCAGGAACAAGTTACAAATATTCGTAAACGCTCAGTCTACAAAGGTTTTGTTAAAGAGTCGAAAACGCTCGGTCTACGAAGAGTTTGACGCGTACGCTCGGTTCGCGGAGTCAACGCAATAATACTATTTGTAACTTACACTCGAGGCTTGAAGGTAGGTTGGTTGGTTTACTTTGTCTGCGCTAGAACTCCACTAGAAGGTTTGAATGTTCGGCGATGACTGTGCAGGAGAACCATTAAGGTTGAATGTTTGGCGATGACTGACTGGAACGATTACCTTCCTTCACCACCTCGACTCGTAACAGAGTAGTGGGGAAGGTCGACTCGAATGGTGGGATGTTACGTCCTGGGATCGAAGAGTGTAACCATCGATTCCGGTCGGTAACGCGGTTATTACAATTAAATTGTAATTACAATTAAATTGTATTAACCCAAATGGCCGCTGTCACTAAATCCCTAAGTCCCTGTCTGCTGTCACTAAGTCCCTAAATTTAAATATCGTCTTCGAATCGCCGTCATGGACACCGACAACCGAAGTAATAACGCGGGAAAAGAATTTAAATATAAAAATACGCAATTAATTATAAAAAATTTAGTAATATTTCAATTTTGTTTCAGAATATGCGTGGCTAACGAACGCGGTGAAAACTCCGGATGAGAATCTATTGTCAAGAAACTATATTATAGAAATAAATGTAAATTAAAAATTAATGATCCGAAGGATTCAATCAAGGCAATGTAGGAACGTGGCGATAAGTATAATTCGTTCAAATAAAAATTATTAGAAATGTGCAATTGAATTTAATTATTTAATCCTTAATATGTGCAAGAACGTGAATGTATGTAATATGCGAATAAGTATTCAATATGGAAAAATGGACTGAGACGATTGAGACGTTTACGAATGATTGTATTTCAATCTTAATAATATAAAATACAAAAATATAATTAAGGTGTACTTGCGTATTCAGAGCATGAGTTAAGAATGCGGAGATCGGGTTCACGCAGTGAACAATAATTGTTAACTCAGAAGGAATTCTAAAACACTTCTTGTTTCAGAAGTCTTATAATAAATTCGGATATAGGAATCTTCTTCTATGAAGACTAGATTAGATTTTAAATTATTAAATTAATTTATAAACGTTAATGCACGACTCTAATTTATAATATCAAATAAAATCTGAACGTTACGATTGCTAACGTACGACTCTAACTTGAATAATGTTAAAATATGTATAACTTGTGTGAAATCTATCACACGACTCTCTACAATATTTTAATATGTTAAAGCACGTCTGTATTGTACAATGTCTGGCGCAATTTTATTATTCTGAAGGCACCTCTGTATTCTATGCTGTCTATCGCACGACTCTTCGATTCGAATTGCGTTCTCGGCGCAGTGACACGACATGCAGCAGCACTGTCGTATGACGTAGCATCATAGTATGGACGCACTCTGTGTAAATTGACAGGTGAGGTTATGATCGCTCGCTCGCATATTTTCTTAATTATAATAATTGTTTGTCCTTTTAGAATTAACTCGGAGTACTTCAGAGATTCGACGCAACTCCTAACGTTCTGCTAGAATACGGTAAGTACTAAATGTGTACAGAGACTTATCACTTCATATTAATATCATAATTAATCTAATAATATTAACTAAAATTATTTCTAATTTTAGAAAACTCAAGAGGGACCCATTTCGGTAGGCCGATGCACGCAGTAATTTATATATGAGTTATGCCATCTGTATTACAATCAGTCAGTCCTTACGATGCAAGTTGTGGTACAAACTTGAAGGTTGACCAATATTACTGTAACTATTATTGTTACAAATAAATCTAATTGAGACAACAATGTGTGTGACATCTTCTACCTTCCATTTACTACGAATGCTATGAAAAAAGTATTGTGTAATGTAAGAGTACTATTGCAAATTGAATGACACAGTGAAACAATAGCGTTGCATAACATCTTAAATGAGCTTGAGTATTATAGTTAGTCAAATTGTAGGAAATGTCTAATTTAATTATATCTTATTCCTTATGCATAGGACTAGCAAGATACGGAGTATGATTGGCAGAATTAAATTAGAAGTGAAATAAAGTTAACGTCATGGCATAATAGTAGCAGTACATAGAAGTTGATTATGCCAAGCGTAATATAGAAATAGGAAATGGTAATTATTCAAGGAGAAGCCCTGTGCTTCGAACCAATTATGCCAGGACCTAACAGGGGAACCAATCATGATGCGCGGTATCGTGGAGGCGGTAAGCTAGCGAGTGGCGACTGCTGTGCCGTGTGCAAAACTACGTCAGCATTCTCACGGGTACAGTGGATACAGAACTGCAACGTCTGCGTTCCCAAGCCAGTGCGCTCATCGCATCTCGTCAGCGTTATCCAAGCCATTGGTGCACGTGTGTATACCGATCCTCGGAGACAGACTGCTGATACAGGGGGGGGGCACCCCCCGTCATTACACCCCACATATATATAAAGCAGAAGAATTATAGTGTGGTTAAAATATAATACATAGAGTTACGTCAAGGTATGATCATGTTTCGAGTTTTGCGGGTTAATAGACAGCTCACTTACCGAGACGTCACAATATGCAGTCAGTGCCTATGTACTTAATTATAATTGAATTTATTTACACACTATTATTTTACTCACTCATACGTCAATCATATTTCCTTGCATTCTATATATATAATTTCAGAT
The DNA here is from genome assembly GCA_963989215.1 of Hedychridium roseum. Lineage (NCBI taxonomy): Eukaryota > Metazoa > Arthropoda > Insecta > Hymenoptera > Chrysididae > Hedychridium > Hedychridium roseum. The sequence goes on along the minus strand of OZ022307.1, from coordinate 4,698,763 downwards.
ATTTCAAATCTCCATATCTTTTCAAATTAATTCGTGCTTCTCGAGAATCGTGCGCAACCAGTCGCTACTTACTAAATTAAAATTTAAATTAAATTAAAGAATATTCAGAATACTAATCTTGCTACAGAAACGGTTATAAAGAAATAGATTATAAGATATTTTGCGGATAAGGTGAAAATCTTAGAAGCGAGATATTAGTGACAGGGATAGAGGGACGCTCTGGAGGGCGATGGCGAAAGGTGGAGTAAGAAAAGGGTTAATAGAGAGAGTAAAGAAAATATATGAAAAAACAAAATGTGCTGTAAAGGTAGGAGAAGAGATCTCGGACTGGTTCTGGACAAGAACAGGAGTGAGGCAGGGTTGCCCGATCAGCCCAACCCTGTTCGCACTGTTGATCGCGGATATGGAGAAAGAAATGAGAGAAGGGCTGGTAGGAGGATTGAGAATAGGAAAGGAAAGAATCTGGACACTGGCTTATGCGGACGATATTGCGATGCTGGCAGAGACAGAGGGAGCCATGGAGGAAATGGTGATGAGGATGAAGAGGTACGTGGGAAAGAAAGGTCTGGTGCTAAACGCAGAAAAGTCCAAGATGATGGTCTTCCAGAAGGACAGAGGAAAGAGGGAAAAGAGGAAATGGTTCTGGGGAAGGGAGAGGATAGAGGAAGTAAAAGAGTTTAAGTACCTAGGCTTCGTGTTGAAGAGAAACGGTGGAAATGAAGCGCAAATTAAAGAGCTAAAGAAAAAAGCGAACGGAGTGATGAGAACAGTATGGGGATTAGGTGAAAGAAGGTTCAGTGACGACTTCAGAAGGAGAATGATGCTGTTCGACTATTTAGTAGGAGGAGTGATGTTGTATGGAGCAGAAGTGTGGGGGTGGAAGGAGAGAAAAGAGCTGGAAGGCATACAAACAAGGTATATAAAGTGGACGTTGGGACTGGACAGATGGACACCAGACTACATCGTGTACAAAGAAACGGATAGAGGAAAGATCAGAAGTAAGGCAGGGAAAAGAGCATTGAAATTTGAAGAGAGAATCAGGAAAGGAAGGAAGAAATTATTAAAAGAGTGCTTGCAAGAGAAGGAGAAGGAAGACACGAGGGGAAAAGTGGAAGAGAGGGAAGAATTTCTGAGACAGAATGGGCTCAGTATAGAGGAAGCAAGAAGAATCAGTCAAATGGGAGGAGACCTGATGGGTAAAATAGAAAGAAGTGAGTTAGAAAGACACGGGCAGTGGATTTATAACAAGGTACATAGCTCGAAATACAACACCAGGTACAGGAAAATAATGATAAGTGGGAAACCAAGATACTTAAAAAGGACAGGAGAGAGAGGAAGTCAAAGGTTAATAGCAAGAATAAGATGTGGCAACATAGAGGAGGGGAATATGTATTGGAGAGAGGAAATGGATAGGAAATGTAGGATATGTGGGGAGGAAGGAAAGTTGGAACACTTGAGGTATCACGAGGGGGAAGGGAGGACACTAGAAATAAACGAAATGTTAGATGATAGTGGAAAAAAAGTGGAGTGGATAAGGAGGGTAGAGAAACTAAGAAAATAGGTAGTAGATGGGAGGAAGTAACACAAGGAGAAGGCGGAGTGAAGAATGAGAGAGATTTATGTTTGTAAACCAACTCCATAAGCGAGGCCAAAGGCTGTGTATTATTATTAAATAAATAAAAAATAATATTAGTGACAGCATGCCTATTTATTAATTTCATTAGATACATTAGATCGTAATACATCTTTATTGCACGTGCATATTTTTCATAATATAGTATATATCTTGCACTCACCATTTGAATCTAGTTTATACTTAAATCATACTTAAATCAACCTCGTTTTTTTTAAATTGAAATAAGTACAAATTGTTCCTATTTAATTGATAGTATATTATTAGTCAACATCTTATATAATATATATGTGAGAAATGATACAAGTGTGCGTGGACGAATGTGAGAAGTGACACGAATGAGTGTATACAGTGTGAGGCAGAGGCGATCGACCGATAGAATAAGCATTAGTATTAAGTTTACGATAAAGTTAAGGGTACGGAAAAGAAAGGTTGGACAGGCAGTCAGCGTCCAGCAGCTAAAGAGTGAGGAGCTATTAAGAACTGTATTCATTGTTAAAATATATTGTTTTCTGGTTAATGACGGTGGTCGTTCTCATAATCAATTCCATACACATCGGGAATTCCTCATCAACGAGATATCCTTTCGGAAGACCCGTCTAAGAGGGAATCCCACATTTGGGGACTCGTCCGGGATACTTATGAGAATAGACAAAGTCTAACAAATACAATATAAAGACTTGTAAGGGTGTTGCGCGAGGAAAGTTGACCACGCGTGAATACTAAGTCAGTGTAACTGTAAAGTGACGAAAGACAGTGAAACAGTGAAAGAAACTGAAGAAGCTGGGACGATGCCTCAAGTCAAAGTAACGCACGAAGCAAATGAAGAAAGCCAAGAAAGTGGACGTGAAGAGCTGGACGAAACTATCGTCGAAAACACGTCACAAGAAAGGCGATATCCGGAACGAAAACGTGAAGGAAAAAGTAAGGCAGTCGAAGTCGAAGAGGTCGTAAGTTACACGCATAAGCAGATCGACTCAATGAGACTAGCGGAATTAAGAGAAGCAGCAAAGAAGCTAAGATTACCTAGTGCAGGCAACAAGCAAGCATTAAGAAATCGCTTAAAAGACGCAATGGAAGATGAAGAAGACGAGGACAGTGAAGAAGAATCCGAACAGGAGAAGGAAGACGAAGCACGAAACGACAGGCGAAGAAGCAGAGGAAGAGGGGCAGTCGACGCAATCACACAGCAGGTCGCATCATTTACTATAAAGGATGTGGAGGATAGTTTATCCTACTTCAGCGGAGATGACAAGCTGCCGATAGATCATTGGATCACCGACTTCGAAGATACCAGTGCATTGTTGGGATGGAACGAGCTACAAAAATTTGTCTACGGGAAACGGATGCTGAGGGGTTCGGCGAGGCAGTTCATCACGTTCGAGAGAGAAATTAAATCATGGGACTGTTTAAAGCGTAGGTTAATCAAAGAATTCAAAACCGAAGTAAATCCAGCAACAATTCATTCGCAGTTATTCAAGCGCAGGCAACAACCGAACGAAAGTAGTCGTAAGTACATTTATAGTATGCAAGAAATCGCAAATCAAGGTAGTATCGAAGAAGTAGCTCTTATTCAATATATTGCGGATGGTTTGCAAGGCGAGCGTCGTGATAAAGCAATATTGTATGGTTCGCGAACGCTCTCGGAATTAAAGAAAAATATCGAAACATTTGATAAAATAAGGGAAGGTACCGGACAAAGTATGCGTAATAGGCGAGACGAACAAAGGAAGGTAGCGTCACCGCGTACTATTGCGTCACCAACGGTAAAGAAAGATCATTGCTACGGGTGTGGTTCGGTCGACCACGACTATCAAATATGTCCGAATAAAGACAAAGGATTGAAATGTTTCAGATGTAATAGCTTTGGGCACATAGCACCTTATTGTAATAAGTCGAATCGGTCAGACAGAAAGGTATCGAGTGTTAATTCCATTCATACGTCTACCGATAAAGTCGCACTTAAGATCAATGATTTACCCGCGTATGCGCTGTTAGATACAGGTAGCGAAGTAAGCGTAATAAATTCAGACATATACGACCGAATAGGAAGACCGGCATTGTACGAAACTGCTCGACGATTTACAGGATTCGGTAACGCGATAACAAAGCCGAGAGGAAAATTTGAAGCGAAGATTGATATTGGGAATGATGAATATAAGACCAATGTATTTGTAGTAAGCCGATCGGATATGCGTGACGAAGTCCTTCTAGGAAGAGAGTTGTTAACAAATTTAGACGTTCGTATAAACAAAGGGCGAGTAGAGATACGGCGAGCGGATGAAAGACCAAGTAACGCAGTGGAGAAAGAATCGATAAAAGCGAGCGACGACGATGGTTGTCGTGAAGGCGGCATATCCACAGACACGAGCGATAATGAATCAAGGAAGGAAAGCGATGATATTAGCGAGATGATGAACATAAACTATATAGAGACGAACGAAATCGATGCAAGACAGCCATACAAGACGCACATAGAAAGACTTATACAGAATTACGAACCGAATACAAAGATAGACGCACGGACGGAAACTAGAATAACATTGACAGACGATATCCCAGTTTGCTCCAAGCCAAGACGGTTAGCTCCAAAGGAGAAAAAAGTAGTAACGCAGCAGATAGATGAATGGCTTAAAGAAGGGATAATTCGACCGAGCACGAGCGAGTATAGCAGTCCAGTGGTTGTGGTACCAAAGAAAGACGGGACGTACAGAGTTTGTATAGATTACCGTAGGTTAAACGCGAAGATGATAAGAGACCGATTTCCGATGCCGTTGATCGAGGATTGTCTCGACGCGCTAACGCGAGCAAAAGTATTTTCCATAATTGACCTTAAAAACGGTTTTTTTCATGTTAGAATCGCGGAGGATAGTAGAAAGTTCACATCTTTCGTTACCCCAGATGGACAATTCGAATTTCTTAAAACACCTTTTGGTTTGTGCAATAGTCCTACCAGTTTTCTACGGTTTATCGATGAGGTCTTCGGCGATCTAGTAAGGAGAAAGGTAGTTTTAACTTATATGGATGACCTTATTATCCCTGGTGTCGATAGCAAGGATGCATTTATGAAGTTAGAGGAAACATTGAAAGTCGCAGGTCAGAACGGATTAATTATTAATTGGAAGAAATGTAAATTTCTTCAAGAAAATATTGAATTTTTAGGACACATGATACAGGATGGGAATATTCGCCCATCACCGACAAAGGTAAAAGCAGTACAGGGATTTCCAGAACCGAGGAGTAAAAAGCATGTGCAGAGTTTTTTAGGCTTAACAGGATACTTCCGCAAATTCATAAAAAATTATGCCAAGATAGCTAGACCATTGTCAGATTTGTTAAAATCGAATAAAGTCTTTGTTTTTGATACAGCTGAAAGAAAGTCGTTCTCGGAATTAAAGTACATTTTATCTAAAGAGCCAGTGCTTCGTATTTACGATCCTGAAGCGATAACGGAACTACATACGGATGCAAGTATAGACGGATTAGGTGCCGTATTATTACAAAGATTCAGCAATGAAAAGTATTGTCACCCAGTTTATTATATGAGTCGCAAAACGTCAGAAGTCGAACGAAGGTATCATTCATACGAATTAGAGATTTTAGCGATAATTAAAGCGGTCCAAAAGTTCAGAGTTTATTTGCTAGGCGTTAGATTTAAACTAGTTACTGATTGTCAAGCATTTCAAAAGACACTTAAAAAAAAAGACTTATCACCGAAAATTGCAAGATGGGCTCTGTCGTTAGAAGAATTTGATTTTGATGTGGAACACCGTGCGGGAGAAAAGTTAAAGCACGCAGATGCACTTAGTCGTTTTCCAGTTATGTTCATCGAGGACACGGTATTACAGAATATTAGGAAAAAACAAGAGGAGGAAGAAAGATTGCGCGTTATACGTCATGTATTAGAAAAAGAACCTTACGAAGATTATTTTATGGAAAATGAAATTTTAATGAAGCGCGTAAATGATAAAAATGTAATAGTTTTACCTACCAGCATGCAGGCTAATATAATTAAGAGGATTCATGAAAATGGACATTTTTCTGTGCGTAAAGTAGCTGAAAGAATAAAAGAAGAGTTTTACATACCAAACCTAAATGAAAAGATAGAAAAGGTTATTAGCTGTTGTATACCATGCATACTGGCGGAACGTAAACAGGGGAAGAGAGGTCAGTTGCAGCCGATACCGAAGGGTGATAGACCTCTTGAAACGTATCACTTAGATCATATAGGACCTATGACAGCGACGAACAAGATGTACAAACATATTTTAGTTGTAGTAGATGGATTTTCCAAGTTTGTTTGGTTATATCCAACGAAGTCGACGACTACAAAAGAAGTATTAGACAGACTGACGATACAGCAAAAGACGTTCGGTAACCCGACACGTATAATTACAGACAGAGGGACAGCATTTACATCAACAGATTTTAAAGAGTATTGCGCGACAGAAGGAATCGAACACATTTTAACGACTACAGGTGTTCCAAGGGGAAACGGTCAAGTAGAAAGAATCAATCGTATTATTATTCCAGTGTTAGCTAAGCTATCGATGGATGCGCCAAATAGATGGTATAAGGAAATAGATAAAGTTCAGAGAGGGATTAATAGCACTTATCAGCGTAGGATAGACACGTCACCTTTTGAAGTTATGTTTGGCACAAAAATGAAGCAGCGCGAAGATATCAGCATTTTACAATTAATAGAGAAAGAAGCAATAGCGCAATTTGTAGATGATCGGGTAGAATTAAGAAAGGCAGCGAAAGAAAATTTGTTAAAAGTTCAAGAAGAAAATAAGCGTAATTATAACCGTAGTTGTAAGAAAGCGAAGGTATATGAGGAAGGTGAGTTGGTGGCCATAAAGCGCACGCAATTTGGCACGGGATTAAAGATCCATAAGAAGTTTTTAGGACCTTATAAAGTATCTAAATTTAAGGGAAGGAATAGGTATGAAGTAATTCGTGTAGGCGAATGCGAAGGACCAAGTATCACCACAACCGCGGCTGATTACATGAAACCATATAAAGAGTTTTCTTCGGGGTCCGAAGAGTTTGCAGGTATGGCCGAATGTGAGAAATGATACAAGTGTGCGTGGACGAATGTGAGAAGTGACACGAATGAGTGTATACAGTGTGAGGCAGAGGCGATCGACCGATAGAATAAGCATTAGTATTAAGTTTACGATAAAGTTAAGGGTACGGAAAAGAAAGGTTGGACAGGCAGTCAGCGTCCAGCAGCTAAAGAGTGAGGAGCTATTAAGAACTGTATTCATTGTTAAAATATATTGTTTTCTGGTTAATGACGGTGGTCGTTCTCATAATCAATTCCATACACATCGGGAATTCCTCATCAACGAGATATCCTTTCGGAAGACCCGTCTAAGAGGGAATCCCACATATAATATATATAGATGTACATATAATCCTTTGGGATTATATTACCCAACTAAATTTATTAGTCGCTCTGGGTAACCGCTCACTGCTTACGCGCTGGCATACTTCTCACCCCGGACGTCACACTGGATGTGCGGGTGTTCGGATCACTACGCGTCCATTCTATAGGGGTGACGTTAAACCTTTTGCATCAATATTTTTGTAACCTTTTTTTTGTAGAGTCTTTTCGTGCGAATAGGGTTGGTCACTCGACAAACCGCTTCTCGGCTTTCACACGCGTAACTAGGGATTTTCTTCTAGCGGGGACACACGCCCTTCCGAGGATGGGCTGCCATAATGGACGAACCGTCATTAATTCTTAAATAATGACACATGGATGAACACAATTTAAAAAATGTATCCAGATCCAGAGATGGAAAAACTGTTGTGTCCACGGTGAGCACAGTGGTTGGCCCCGCAATCGCCAAGAGTAGGGCAGCCAAATTGGTTGTAGTTAGTGTGAAGCGCGTAGATCTGACACGCTTCAAGTCCCCAACCACCGAGGACAGTCGTGTGAAGCAGGGTGTGGCCGGGCCGACCTCGTCAGGGGTGAAATCCCTTTCGAGGGCGTCCTCGGTGGCGTCCCTCGCGTCCGTTGTTGGGAAGATGGCTATCTCTCCCAACCCCGTCAATGAGCTGGAGTCTGATGGTTCTGGAGTTAGCCCTCTTCCTGCCAAGCGGTAGAGGAGCAGGCCGGCTACGACCGGCTTCGGTGTTGCCCCTCTTGCCCACAAGCAGGACGACATGGCGCGCGCCAGGCGTGAGAAGGTGGAACAAGAGGTAAAGTTTATTCTTGACACCTCTCTATACCTGTTCCCTCTACGGTCAAGAGCCGTATGTTAGAGAGGGGGTTTTTGGAGGAAATTTCGATGGCCCCAACGGCGACATTAACTGCGCAGTTGATGGTGCACATTGACGTCGTGAAGAAGGTGGCGGCGTGTTCCAGCAACCTAAAAGGAGATTTCGTGAGGAAACTCAACGAGGTGACCGCAGCGATTAATGTCGCTGTGACAACGCTCACCCTAAGGGCGCAAGACTCAGGAGTATCTGAGCAGATGGAGAAACTCCGGAGGGAAATTCTAACCCTCCGAATTTAAAATAAGCACCTTCATAAGACGGTGGAGGAATTGATATACGCGAAAGCACCCCATGCCTTGCCCCCGGGAGCACGACCGCCGCGCTCCCCGGTTAGACGCTGGGCTTCGCCATCACCGCCAACCTCCCGCGCACGTTCTCCCGCGAGGGCGACGAGGTTTCTGAAAGGAGAGGAGAGAGCGACGCGGGACATCACCGAAAAAATTTTGAAGAAGAGGGTGCATTGTCGCCGAGAAGTTGCGGGCCTTTGGAGTTTTCCAGGTCCCGCAAATTCATGCTGGTCCGTCTTCTACGCCCTCCGTGGAGCAAAAGACGATAGGGCAGAAGAAAAAGGTGGGACGTAAGTCGGGATTAACCGCAGTCCTACCAAGTAGCAGCAGCGGCAGTGTCCCTCCGAAGATGACCGCCCCGTCTCCCCCCACGCTGCCCAGAATTCTCCCTGGGTTCAGGTGGTGGGACGGAAGGCCAAAAAGGTAGCCAAATCGGCCGTTAAAGAGGTATCTAACACTCCTACCAAGCAAAGCGGAGCGACTATTACATCCGCCCCGCCCAGAAAGCCCCAGCCTCCAAGCGGGGCCCCCCGAGACGGCTGCAGTCGTCATCACCTGCCCTGAAGGGCAATCAGGATGGCCCAACGCAGACTGGGCACCGCATGGGTGCAATGTCCATTGGTAGCGTCAATCAAGATCGCCGCTACCAAGACGTTACGGTTAGGGTGGGTGAGGGCCGGCGTCGATTTGCTGGATGAGCGCCCTCTCCAGTGTTATAAATGCCTGGAGAGGGGGCACGTCCAAAGTCAGTCGGTACTGCAGATCGCAGTGACCGCTGCTACAGGTGCGGCGACGTCGGCCACAAGGCCCGGGACTGTATTTCCCAGGTACGGTGCCCAGTCTGCGCTGACCTAGGTTAGCCAGCAGACCATCGACTGGGCGGGTCGAAATACAACCCGCCCAAGAAGAAGAGCAGCGGTGGTACCGTGAAGAAGTCGACCTTGTTGGCATCAACTTCCCGGCCCACCGCCGCAGGGGGTTCGGAGAAGGGAGTGGGTGAGGGGAGCACAAAAGCCTCCCCTCCTTTATTTGTAGGGGTGGGTTCTTCATCCGAGGAAATGGAAGTTGGCCGGGAGGGTGTCGCGAGACAAACGTAAATGTAAGGTCCGGTAGCCAGCACAGTTTTAGCAGCTCCCCAAAACTGATAAAAAGGAGGTTTATTGGGAAGAATATCCCAACGACGAATCGTTAAACGGTTCAAATTTTGCCGTTACTGTTGGAACCGTAAAACAAAATGGCGGACGGCACCTCTCCGCCACGATGAGATGAGCCACGACGATCGAGACGAAAGCCAATTTCGGCTTTCATGCCTTTGCATCCCTTTCTTTTATTTTTGGCGAGAATACCCAGGGATCCGGGATCGGACTTGACGTAATTGGTATACAAAAATGGGATTAGTGAATAATTGTCGTATGGTTACAACCCCAACGTCCGACAGAGTCGGAGGTGTCCCACTAGCCCGGCTGAAAGGTAAATGTGACGAATAATTAACGATCAGTGCTCAATTATCATATGAACAATGTTTTATTGGCTTTCTTCCGGGAACTTACATGAGATTTCGGTGCTACCGGAACGCTACTTTGGTGTATTGCACAGTAATTTTTCCCTTTGTTCGAAGTATGTGTGAACGCTTTCGCGGCTAGTAGGCGACTCTCTCTCCATGGGTCGGCGTTATTCTTCACGCGCCCATGTCGTGGCGCTCGTTGGCCAACATGGCCGAACTAGATTTTCTGCCTATTGTAAGGATGGGGCTATAATGATTTAAATAACATAAGGCGGAGACGTAAGATTTGGAATAAACTAGTGATTATTTGGGCGGTTTAGGTACACCGGTTTTGGTGGCTTAATACTACGGAACGTCTATACTCTTCGGCGATCTGATCGGGGACTAACTCGCAGGGCATCACGAAAGTGATGCCTATCCTAAAGACAAAGGCCTAACGCATCCCTCAATATGCACATAGCGTCCCTTCGGACCACCCCGTCAGCTAGCCAACTCCTTTGGGCCTGAAGTGGGTGTCGCGCCGGACCCGCCATGTGCATAGTGTCGCGCCAGGCCCGCCATGTGCGTTAAGGCCCTAGCCGTAAGTGCCATAACTCCAGGCACCCCGACGGCTAGGCGCCGAGTCGCCTTACAGTTCGGCCATCCTGACTATTAATCGTCCCGATTAATCGCAACAGAGCAAGACGTATAACATAAAACCGTAAACGACAATTTGTACACAATTAACATAACGGTAACTTAGCTTAAATTGTAACGACATGCCTTGCCACGACTAAACATAATAACATAATCACATAATCACAAACATAATGACATAATCACAAACATAATGACATAATCACGAACATAATAACATAATCATAGTTTGGCATAGCGGAACATAAAACGATAACACAACTATCGACATAACAAAACATACAGGGGAAATACAAATAGGGTTCTATCGCAAAGCTTAAGCTAATCTCAACAACAATATTTACTAAATCTATTTGATACTATCCCGGAGTGCACGGTCGCATGTTACCCTCGGTCTGGTAGGGACCCTTAAACTTCGGGATTGGTTTCGTGGAGACCCCGGGCGAATTATCAAAATTCTTAACCTGGACCTTATCGCCTACGCTACACTTTCTCGCGGCCTTATGCTTGCGATCAAATAATTGCTTATTCGCGGCCTGCGCTTTCCACCGTTCGCTCGCTCGTCTTTTCGCGCAGAACCGGTAAGTCTCGAGGCACGGCGATCTGCCCGTTGGCGTCTATCGTGTTCATTAGTTCGTCACTGGACCTTTCCGCGTTAGCATAATCTATTTCAAATAACTCGCGCGCTCGCGTCCTAATCTTGACCGGAAGATCTTCATTAATCTGTAAGTCTCGTAATTCTACCCGAGCGTCAACTTCGTCAGGTTCAACATTCATGATCTCGTTGACTTCTTGGTTAACCTGTAAGTCCCGTAGAGCTACACGGGAGTCGACCTCGTCGATTTCGATATTCATAATGTCTTCGAATTCTTGCTTCCGCATTAACGACAGCTTCGCTAATCTCATAAAATCTCGTCCTAGTATGATCGGGTTTCTCATAGTTCCATCGGGGACAACTCGTAACTTAATATCGCATCTCTCATAACCGAACATAATAGTTGCCTCGACGGATCCTATGATTCTTAAATTGCTACCGTTTACACCGCGAAACCGTTCCAAAACCGAGTCATAACTTACGTAATTCCGAGGAATGTAACTCTCTTTGATGAAGCAAATCGGGCTGCCTGAATCAATCAGCGCGTTAAACTCCATCTTAACCTCACCATCCTCATCGGATATCAGCAAGGCTATCCGCTGTCGGATATCGTCGCTCTCCTGCTGTTCTCCTGTGACGTAATTGATATCTTCCTCCGAAGAATCGCACTGCGCCGCTCGGTGTCCCAATTTCCCGCACTTGAAGCAGGATCCGCGTTCCCGCTTCGGTGCTGGACAACTTGCGGCCATATGCCCGGTTGCGTTACAGTTGTAACACCTCGTTGTGGCCATCTTCCGCGATGCACTCTGCCCCTCGTCCCTCTGGGTCTTCTCCTTTGCCGTTGTCGGTCCTCCACGAAGCTGGGGCTGCGGCCGATGAGGTGCTGGCCTTGGTGGCGGAGCGTTCATAAACGCGGTCAATAGGGCATCTACTGACCCGTACCGCTGCACCCTCGCCTGCGTTCGCAACTCCGGGATGGGGATGCCCTCGATGATGTAGCTGATCATCTCGTCTTCAGGGACTGGCACCCGGTTTCCCAACAACATCTTCTCGTGCATATAATCTGCGAACGGCTCTCCAGCTTTCCAAACCCTCGCTTGGAGCTCGTTCCGTGCGACGAGCGGGTCGGCCCGTTGTCCGTACATTCTCCGAAGTTCTCGCATAAGATCTTTGCAGCTTAGATCGACGCAATCGATCCTTGAGTGGTACCATTTTAAGGCTCTCCCACACAATCTGCTGCGCACCAACGCTTTGGACCCGTACTCGACCAACGTGTAAGAGGCGAGCAAAGACTCGATCTGTCTCTCCCACCGTTCAAAGTCTGCATGGTTCCCATCGAATTCACTAACCATGTCCTTTAGCTCTTTCCATTTCGGGGTGTTGCTGCGGACCGGTGTTTCTCCTACCGAGCTGGGAGACATCCTTAAGATCTCCACCTCTCGCCTTAAGAGTTCGGCTTCGCGCGCGGCTACGTCCCTTTCCCTGCGCAAAAGCTCGATCTCTCGCGCAGTTTCGGCGACGGATCCGGCGCTCGGCCCCGATGCTGGTGCATCCGATAGCATCGTTTGCTCCTCGCCTGGCGGGCTGACGACAATGCCTAGGTTTTCCGAGGACAATCCTGCCGCTAATAGCCGTTTCACCAGCTCGGCCTTCGCTCCTGTCGTCGGCAGATTCCTATCCTCCAGCATCTGCTTCAGCTCGTAGGCGGTTAACTTTGTCGCCATCTTCCTGCACTGTCTCGCGTAAAGTCCGTAAAAGTGCTGACTCACCGTAAAACAATCCGCACTGTTTCCGCGACGTTACACCGTTTAACCTCGCGAATGACTTGCTCTCGATCACATAAACATAAATTTCGAACTTCCGTAGCATAAAGTCATAAGTTGCAGAAGTTGCACACACATAAAATCATAAGTTCCAAAAACGTACTTGTGAGTCCCGAAGTCATAAATTCATAAATAAGTACGATTTTGAAAGGTTGCCGAAGACGTCCGTAATTTCGAAACACACAACGAAACACACACAACTAAACTGAACCAAAACCGACGGAATCCCACTTCTGACTTTGTGAGGATGGGGCTATAATGATTTAAATAACATAAGGCGGAGACGTAAGATTTGGAATAAACTAGTGATTATTTGGGCGGTTTAGGTACACCGGTTTTGGTGGCTTAATACTACGGAACGTCTATACTCTTCGGCGATCTGATCGGGGACTAACTCGCAGGGCATCACGAAAGTGATGCCTATCCTAAAGACAAAGGCCTAACGCATCCCTCAATATGCACATAGCGTCCCTTCGGACCACCCCGTCAGCTAGCCAACTCCTTTGGGCCTGAAGTGGGTGTCGCGCCGGACCCGCCATGTGCATAGTGTCGCGCCAGGCCCGCCATGTGCGTTAAGGCCCTAGCCGTAAGTGCCATAACTCCAGGCACCCCGACGGCTAGGCGCCGAGTCGCCTTACACTATGTTCTAGGATTGCTCGCTCGCGTAAAAATTATCAATGTCGAGGTGATGTTTCGTTGTTCGTAGAATATTACAAAATTTACGCTGTATAGCACAATGCCACTTACTATGTGTTGCAATGGTGCGACGCATAGCACTACTTTGTCCGGCGCCACCCTTTATCGCGCAGTATTACAATGTTCGGGATGAACGCGCCGAAATTTGAATCACTACACACGAATGCATGTCTATTGCTTGCAACAAGCTAATCTTACGGTTCGCGTTGCTTGGTGTTCATAGTATATCTACATATCTATGGATATACATATTATGACTCGTGTCGACGGATAAGCCGTCTGAGCTTCCCGTGGTTGACATGAACCGTTTACCTCATTCGCGAACTCAAGGACTAGCTTTGGCGCAACGTCGCATCTTGTAGCTGGTCCGCCGACTTATCGCCCGCGATTTACCTCATATGAGCACTAATTCTATGCCATTTTGGTATGACTCATGCACCTTGCACACACAATCATGCCGACAACTTATCCTCAGCGCTCTGGTTCTTTCAAAGCCCCTCTACTCTCGGTAACTTACCGACGCTCGACGGATCATTAGCGCGCGCAACTAAAAAGCCGAATGACCCGTTTCGTTGGTTCAATCGTTTGTTTGCGTCTTCGCGTAAGCTCCGATGAGTTCTGCGTTGGTATCGGTACCTAGTTCAAGATTATATCACGACAATAGGTAACCAGGAATCACTACTGTTATTCTGTGTATGATATAATTTGCATTGTCGCGACAGTACAGTGCTTTAACGATACAAACTTCTTATACTTAAGAGATCTAACATAAGCAGCCTTTTCAAATCATGGCGGGTAAGTGGTTCGACGCCGGACTATGAATTACCCGAGGCGGCATGCAACGGTAAAGATACATGTATTCTCGCGACTAATCAGTCCCTTTCTTTATTGCAGGTACTCGGCGACGGTGGGTTGGCCACTCAACGGATAAAGGTAAGTACACGAAGCTACCATTAATCTCTCTCTCCCTTTTCTTTCAGGTAATTCGCGGTGCAACGCAATGGAACAACGGCTTAGGCGAAACTTTGAACGGTAACTGTTACGCAGTGGTTTCGTTCCTTTGCCCGGGACTCCTCGGGCTGCGATTCGACGGGAAGTTTTGCGCCATGATCATTGACTATGCATCCGTTAGATTTCATTAATCGCTAAAGTCTTTGCGTTTGTTGCGGCGTAATGTACGTCTCGGCGAGGGACAACAAGATTCTAAATCTATATACATATATTAGGTCTACCGGAAAGTTCTGTCCGTTTCTATTGCAACAATTTTCGACATGTAAGCACAGTTTATTTGGCGCATGTTCGGCTCACTATTTTTATCGCTTAATGTATACATACTGACGTAGCAAATTAACCAAAACAAAGTTGATTCACGTTAGTCTTAAGTGTGAAGCGACAGAGTACCCATGGCTACTGATAAAGTTCATTTACGCCACTGTATTTTATACGAGTTTCAACAAGGTAGAAATGCTACAGAAGCATGTGGAAATTTGTTAAAAGTGGTTGGAGAAGGTGCAGTTTCCGATAGGACATGCAGAAGATGGTTCGAAAAATTTGAAACAGGTGATTTCGACCTTTCTGATAAGCCACGTTCTGGGCGACCATCTTTGATCGACGACGATGTTGTTAAGACCATGTTGGAGCAAGATCCTTTTCTGACAACATCGCAGATCGCAGAAAGGCTTAATTCAGCTTAGCAAACCATTTCGGACCATATTCGGAGGTTAGGATTGGTGTGGAAATATTCAAGATGGGTGCCACATGAATTAAGTCAGAAGAATTTGGATGATCGAGTCGTCATATGCACATCTCTGCTTGCTCGGAACAAAATCGAGCCCTTCTTGAACAGGATGATAACTGGGGATGAAAAGTGGATTACCTACGAAAACATCGTAAGGAAAAGGGCATCTTGCGAACCCGGAAAACCTAGCCCTTCCACCTCTAAACCAAATTTGACTCTGAATAAGAGAATGTTGTGTATATGGTGGGACATTCGAGGACCGATACATTATGAGCTTTTAAAACCGAAGGTAAAGCTCAATTCAGAGAAGTATTGTCAGCAATTGAATAATTTAAAGACAGCAGTCCAAGAAAAGAGGCCGGCAATGTTCAATAGGAAGGACATCATACTCCATCATGATAATGCCTGGCCACATGCTGCTTTGGGGACTCGTCAAAAACTTGCAGAACTAGGCTGGGAAATTCTGTCGCATCCACCATATTCCCCGGACTTAGCACCCTCCGATTATCACTTGTTTTTGTCCTTACAAAATTTTTTGAAGGGCAAAAAATTCAAAAATGAAGAGGATGTCAAACAAGCACTGGTTCAATTTTTCGCATCAAAAAATGAAACATTTTTCAAAAATGGAATATACAAATTGCCCTCACGCTGGCAAGAAGTCATTAATAATAATGGCAATTATATTATTCAATAAAGTTTATTGACGGTAAGAAAAATTTGTATTTTGTTTTATTCCAGAAACGGACAGAACTTTCCGGTAGACCTAATATATATTGGAAGCAGTATCCCCTCCCAAGGACACTCACTACCGGCCATATTTGACTTCCCCATAAAAGGTCAAGTGAACCGGCGACGGGGATGATTACTGAGCGAGCGCTTCACGGGAGCAGACCTGACCTCGTGAGATGTGTGTTTATCGTTACGCATCACGTACTTGTTAGTTGAAAATAAAATAACGATTTCCTTTCGAATTTGACTTGTTTTCTTTGTATAATTCCCACTTTTAATCCTGATTATAAAATAACGGTTTCCATTCGAAGTCGATTTGTTTTCCTTATATAAATTTCTACCTTTATTCCTAATTTCAGAAGTGGGATTCGAACTAAAATACCGCGACTTGAGAATAAGGGGAACGAAGTACCTTGTTTACGTTGGTGGACCTACCTACCCCTGTATCATAATGTCTGACGCCCGTACGCGACGACTACGCCATCGTTCCCGCTACCGAGCGGGGCCGCGTTTGAATGGCAATGCGCGTGACCGGTTACGATGTTGTTCCGGTAGTGTTTCGCGCGATGGATCGCGGCACCGCTCGCGTAGTGTCTCTCGAAGTAGATCGAGGCGGCATTCGCGGAGTTTTTGTAGCGACAGGTCAGAACGTCGATCGTGCAGCGGCTCACAAGGCAGGTCGCGCGAGCACACGAGGGATCATTCGCGTAATAGGTCGCCCCGTCGTTTACATAATAGTAGATCTCGCTCGTCGTCCAGGCACATTCGCGGGGCGGATCACTTACTGCACAAGACACAACTTCAATTTCATCAAAATCGAATGCGATCGAGAATAATAATTCTGGTGTAGATATTCCCGCCTTAGGCGATGGGAATGAACGGAACAACCTTGTTAGCCATGCGGACATTCATGGGCCGGTGACTGATAGAATTTGTGCTCCAATCCCAAGCAACAGCACACAGGTGCAAACCCGTGGCGCGTCTTTCGGATGTTCCGACTCGGGAAGAATCGCACCCGGGTTGTGCAACCGGTTCAAGTATGACGTGTCAGATACAAGAGCTAAACTCTTCTACAACTACCCGTGATCTACCTAGCGAAAAACCAAATACCTCCGATTCAGCTAAAGTACTCGCTGAAGCTATTAGGTCGCTGCAGCCAATTCGGTCGCAAAATTATTTTGTATGCAACTTTGATCCTTCTACTCATGACATCACACAATGGTGCGAAGAGGTAGATCGTGCGCGGACCGCGAACGGCTGGAGTCATCATGAGTGCTTATCACGAGTGGCTTTGTGTCTTAAGGGTGACGCTAAGGTTTTGTTGAACGAATGGGTGACAATAGACCGTACATGGTCCAATTTTAAACTCGAGTTTATGCCCTTGTGTCCCCGTAAGTTAGATTGCAACCGAACCACAGACGCGCCTTGGTCGCAGGGAATCTGCGGCGATCCACAACGGACCAGCGGGAACCAAACCAATCACTGAGGGATTCCGACGATCTCATCCAAAGTTAGATGTGAGTCGCAACTCACATGTATGTCCGACCATTCGCCTTTAAAAAGAGAAAGATAGTAGAATATTAGCGGAACGACCCCAATATTACCCAATAAACGGTTGAGGAGAAGTTTAAAAACAGAGCTAAAATAATACAAAGACGCCGATATGATACGGCATATTATTTCAAAGATTTAAGTTTTGGTAGTAAGATAGGATTTACCAATATATCTAGTTATATGGAAAATATTACGTTATGTTTTGCTAAGGAGTTTAAAATTGTTGAACAAATAAAAAGTATATAACTCTTGAAGTTAGAAACGCGGATACAACCGTTTTCAAAAGGATAGATCGTTTAAGTTAATCGTTATATATTTATGTTTTCATCCATTATTTCGATTATTAATGACATTGAATTATGGTACATTAATATGTGGTACTTACCTTGTTAGATAGAGAATCACCTATAGAGAAAAGAATTTATTTGGTTAATAATTATGAACATATATTTACTGTTATACTTACCCGTCATCCGAGAAATGATTACCTGTGAAGGAAATAGAATTATAATATACCAAATATCATACTTACTTCAAACTGGCGTAGTTTCTAACTAGAAAAAGAAAAGAAATAGTTTAATTTAAAGAGTTACTTACCATAGGATGATTATTGCTATCTACACGTACCAATCTTAAGCTTTTGTTCGTCGTAATACAATTAATGAAGACGATGTAAATTGATAATATATATTTTCTCCCTGCGACACAATATAAATAATTTAGTTACCAACGCGATACAAAACATGCAGATAGTATTAACTAAGCACGTAATGAATATGATGTAAAAGGAAGATAAGTTACCTAGTGATAGAATCTATGATGTACTTACCTGCGTCCTTACTTACCGACGTCTGATGCGCTATGGTATAACCGGTGACCTGTAATGGAAAGAAGAGAAAACTTGGTTACCGACATTTAGAGTACTGTCGTCTGGATAATATTAACTATTCGCGTTACGATAAATAAAATTATAACCCTTTATTCCTCAATTAATTATAAGATAAATTACAAATGGAATATTCCGAAGAATAAAATATTTATAAATGTACATAACTTCTCTAGCATGTCGTTTGAGACAGAAACCACCGTTGGAATATTCCATTACGTAAATAATGATAATTTGCGATTGGCGAGATTAATTGAAAATCTAATTGGTTAGCGAAAAAGGCAGTAAATTACTAAATAATACTGATCAGATAATTAATGATAACATTTATCCATTACAAGAGAATTGAACATATATTTATTTAAACAACAATAACATCAAAACTGTTTGACCAATTCCAGATCTAGTTGGTTCAGTATCATTTAATAATAGTAAATAACACGTCTGTCCAAGTAAAATTTGTAAATATCAATTTGTTTAAACGAAAAGAGAAGCGGCATTGTAACATGTTAATAACTCTGAGATCGTGGACTTAGTTAACAAAACAATTGGTCAACATTCGTTAAATTAGTATACACTATGGAATTGACCAGTTAAAAATTAGTTAAACATTAACGTTAACTAAATCCACGAGAAAGTATATAAGGAGGCTCATCGGCCGCGCTCGAGAGAGTCGCTTAGTAGCTATGAAAGTAGTAGTGTGACGTCCGTTACACGCCCGTCTTTTTCCTCAATACCAGTATTACTATCATTACCGCCTCTCTCTATAATATTCGCGTATCTTACATATTACAGTTAAAACGGACTCTATCTAACACATATGTATATTCACTGCGTACCCATACTTCAAATCCATACATTCATTATATATTCTCCCGTTACATATATATTCCTAATTTTATGTATATATTCGCTGCGTTTACTACTTTTTCCACTGCGTCGATACATTACCATTTCCATTTATTGTTACCAACATACCCTGTTACCGACAGTCATTACCAACTAATGATAAAGTACCTACAGTCACACACTTACCGACGGACGTTAAGTCACCAACTGTCGATAAATTACCTACAGTCGATAAGTTACCAATGATAAGTCACCAATAATAAGTTATCAATGATAAGTTACCTACAGTCGATAAGTTACCAACTTACCGACTTACCGACAATAGTATAAGTACCGCCATCTATTGAGAGTTATCTCTATCCCGCGTCACAAGTGCAAAGGTCAAAACATCTCGAACTAGAGTGGGGCCTTGAATCACCCGTCAACTCTCAAAGGGTCATAAAGATAAGCTGTCCCGATTAGGACTGCGTTTTTGTAAACATTACGCATTCACCCACGAGGGTCAAATTCCAAAAGTTTCAAGAAGGAACCTATGCTCCCCACCTAAAACCTTTGTCTAACACCCCTATATAAGGCGGATCTACGCGTCCCTTGGGCAGTATCTGTTTGTTCTTACTCTATACCACATCGGTACGCCGTCACTGTATTGACTGTATCCACTGAGTCTTATAATATATTTCTTACCTTGAACTTAGAGCCAGTGTCTTAAACTCGACCATCTACGTTCCGCTACCTTATACGATTCGAGTTCTGCGGCTGCGGCCCGCACTAGTGATTCTCATTTTATCCTCTCCGAATTATCGAGTACTGCGGACGTCCCGCACTGATAATTCTTCCTCAATCTCCTACCCAATATTCATGCCTAAAACCCGTCGCGCTGGAAGAAAGTTCCGTATACGCTGGGAAGTTCACCAGAAAATCCACGGAGTTTCCGCCGCGTACCCTCCGCGCTCATCCGACGACTTTCCTCGTCGCCCATACCGCCTACTTCCGAACGAACTGCCTACTACAGAAGAACTTCGTGCTGTCCGCCAAGACGTCCCTATAAAAGATCCTCGCTACGAAGTCTATACCGGACAAGCTCTCACGCATCAGCAAAGGGTCTGCATTGAACTTTTTGGCAGCGCTTCGCCAGCTCGTCCAGAGACTCCGCTAAATTAACGCCCTCTTTGCCGCTCATCCAAACATCCTGACAACGTTAAAAGTAAGTGACATCTCCTTCTACTACTTTTTACAGTTCTAAATAAGATTCCTGGTCCCCGGGTATACTCGGTGAATGCAGAGTGCCTAAAAACAGGGAAAATAGTTTTTAAAAACTCGATTGACAAAGTCGCGACGTAACAGTAGGATCGTTGCGCATCGATATTTATACTACATAATAACATCATAACGGTTAGCCAAGGTGATTTCAAGGAAGTCTAAGTTTGCTCAACTACAGTTAGCCGTTGGTATATTCGAACAGGATAATTCCAGCTATTGTAAGTTGCAGGGAGATTTACTAGGTATTCGAACAAATAATTATATATATTTATACTTATAGATATATATATATACAGACATAAAATAAACAAAGATATTTTCTGCAATTACAACTTTGTTCCTCCTAGAGAATATTCACCCTCGTTAATAGTTATTGGTTATCCAGCTTCGGAAGAAATGGGTTACTAAGGATTCCTCCGGCTCTCCCCAGGGGGTAAGGAAATCCTTTCGGATTTAAAATTAATTGCTACATTGATTTTAGTTCGGGATTCCGTTCCCTGGTGTCCTACTGGTCGGCGTGGAGTGGAAGTCCAACCGCCCTTCCGGTTAGGAAATTCCGTGAAATGCCACGAGTGTGAAGAGGGACACACAAAATAACCCCCAGATCGCATTTTAATACCGCCAACCCAAACGGCGTAGCTTTACCGCCGAGGATCGCTAACGACCGGATAGTTGGTACTTGATTAATTATAATCATTGGTGACTATTATTTGAATAGTTTTGATCGAGGATTTTCCTAATTTTGCAATTAAGGAACAAGGTAAGGGGGGTTCATACCGGTCCGGAGTTCCTCAACCGTGCTACCTTATCTTCCTCAATTTCTTTTGTTGAGCATCTAATGAACACCGATCTTTGATAGGTTAATGCTGTTTGCCGATTTGCCCGGAAAAATCGTGCTGGCGACCGAACCGAGCAGTCTAAGGAGCCCCTGTTGTCCAGTCACAAGATTATGCTAAAATCTTACATGAGACAATGAATATTACATCGGACAAGTATTCGACTTATGCGGAATACGCCCGTCGAACCTTGTTGCGTCTGAGGATAGTTAAGAGTCTACTGAGACCCTTTGACGTGAACTTATGACCTTGATAGTACTACGCGGTATAGATAGCCCCCAAGTACGGGCAGCAGCTGCTAATGCTGACCTTACACCTGACACTTTAGTAATGTTTCTGTCTATTTATACCAAACCTGGTTACGGGAATCATGATCGGTCTGATGACCGTTGTTAGTCATCTAGGAAGCGTTCACTACAAGGCGCGCATAGTAAAAACGAGCTGAAATGCTTTTCCTGCGGCCAGAGAGGGCATATAGCACGTAATTGCACAAAAAACAATCCCAAACTAAATCCAAATTCAGCAGAATTCAAACACCAACTCAACAGTAAAGCCATCTAACTCCATTTGTACCTTCTGTAAAAAGTTCGGACATTCGGAAGACGTATTGTCGCGAACGACGTGAATAAAAGATCTGGTTTGGCACAAGTCGGTTATGGAATAGAGTAGAACCTTTTTTATTATTGTCCGAACACTGAGCCAACACCGAAAAATGCAAGGAAAAGAGCGATGATGCGTACGTTACGACAGTCAAGGCGAGAGAGAGGAGCCGAGAATAATCGATTGGATGATCGATGGCGGGTCGGATATTAGGCAAGTAGCGGCCCATAGCGAGTGACACCGTAATGCGTCTGTTGCTAGGGCGAGTGCCGAAATTGAGCGCGTGAATTAAACAGAGTATCCGCCACTAATTACGCAACATCCCGCCCGCTATCGGCAACAGCGTTGACGATTAAGTTGAGTTCTTCAAGTTGCTGTCATCCGGGTGAGTTGTGACTGGCAGTATGGCCAACTTGGTGATCGGCCGTTGGAGTGTCGCCGTGGCTGTCCGAAGTGAGACGATCCGAGTGAGTCCATCTTTGCCAGGGGTGAGTGCGGCTAGATCGTCTGGATTCTCAGTGAGCAGCTCCAAGGGCCTTGAGTTGAGAACTGCCTCGATCTGAGTAAGAAGAGTTGTAAGTTCTTCGAACGTCAGTGCAGTCTCACCGATGGTCCGTCGAAGGTGGTACTTTACGGACTTGACGGCAGCCTCCCACTTTCCTCCCATGTGAGGGGCTGCTGGCGGGTTGAATATCCATCTGGTACCGTCGTTGGCCAGGAGTTTAGCCAACTGAGTCGACTGATGAGTCCCTGCTTTGAACAGACGCTTCAGCTCAGAGTCTGCTCCGACAAAATTGGTGGCGCAATCACTCTGTAGAGTGTGACAAACGCCACGTCGAGCTGTGAACCGCCGGAACGCCGCGATGAATCCGTCTGTTGAGTAATCCGTGACCAGTTCGAGATGAACTGCCGACGTGGTGAAGCAAACAAAAATGCAGAGCCATCCCTTGTGAGTTTTGGCTCCGCGTCCCTTCCAGGATTTAAGGGTGAGTGGTCCAGCGTAGTCCACGCCGGTGTGAGCGAAGGCTCGTGAGACCGTAAGCCTCGATGGTGGGAGTTGACCGATGAGTTGTTCCGCTCTCACGGCCCGTTGTCGTGCGCATTTTACGCAGCGAAGGATGAATGAGCGCACTGGGGCTCTTCCGCCGATGATCCAGCATGTTTGCCGAAGGTACGCAAGTGTTGATTGGGTACCTCCGTGCAGGGTCCGAAGGTGAGCATCCGCGATGAGCAAATGAGTGAGAGGTGAGTCCCGAGGCAAAATAGTCGGGTGCTTGCTCTCAGTTTGTAAAGCTGAGTGCTTAAGCCGTAGGAAGGGGTGACCACGGGGTAAGAGTTGACCGGAGATGAGCGTTTTGAACTCCGTCGGAAAGTAAGCTGCTTGGATGATCTTGATCCAGGTGATTCGAGCAACTTCTAACTCACTAGGAGTGAGAGGGTACGCCAGAGAGGAGTGAGGAATTTTCTTAAGGGCAGCTATCACCCTGAAACAAATAGTTGTAATTCTCAAGAGCCGAGTGAGTGATGAGTACCGAAAAATAGGGTACCAGAGCTCAGGAAGAGTTTTAAGTTTCGCCAAAAGAGAAAGTCGTGGTCGAGCCTCTAATTCTGCAGATGAGTCCGTCTCGAATGAGCGTTTTGGCTAATGTTCTGAAGGTTTCTTGAGCCAAGGTGGTCCGTTCCACCATAGTTGATGTTGTTCGAGGTGGGATGGAGTAAGCCCACGAGTGGCACAGTCCGCTGGATTCTGTTTACCCGTGATAAACCGCCACTGGCCATGAGGTACGAGTTCCTGGATGGTTGAAACTCTGTTTCGGACGAAGTCCTTCCACTGGGAAGGATGGCTTTTCACCCAGGTGAGGGTGACCGAGGAATCCGTCCAGAGATGAGTAGAAGTCGTCGGGGGGAGGTCCAGTGTCGCTTGAACGTACCTTATGAGTTTGGCAAGCATGAACGCCGCCGTGAGTTCAAGCCGAGGAATCGTGAGTGGTTTGAGAGGTGCCACCTTGGTTTTGGCACAGACCAGAGTGACCTTGACTCCCTGGTCAGGAGTGTCTGTCCTGATGTAGACAGCTGCGGCCATGGCGAGTTGAGAGGCATCCGAAAATCCGTGGAGTTGTACCGAAGATGTTGGGAAGAGATTAAGCCATCGAGGTATCCGCAAGGATAAGAGTTGCTTCAGCTCGTCAATGAAAGCCGTCCATTTTGCCCGAATGACCGGGGGGAGTTCTTCGTCCCAGCCAAGTTTTTCGAGCCACACTTGTTGAAGTAGCATCTGGGCCTTGATGGTAATAGGGGCGAGAAACCCTAATGGGTCAAAGAGTTGTGCAATCTGTGACAGAATTGCTTGTTTCGTTATGTTCTCCCTTCGAGGTTGTATCTGAGGGGAGAAGGCGAATGAGTCTGACGATGGCTTCCAGAAGAGTCCCAAAAACTTGGTGGTCTCGTCCTCGAATGAGTGATCGGAAGAGTAGTTACCGAGTGAAGTCCGTTGGAAGAACTGAGTGTGATTGCTCTTCCATTTAGACAGAGGAAAACCTCCTCTCGAACAAATACCGATGAGTTGATGAGCCTGCTCAATGAGATCTTCAAGGTAGTCAGAACCGCCAAAAATATCATCAACATATCTTCCCTTGGTGAATGGTGGAACCGCGAGTGGAAAATTTGAGCCTTCGTCCTCGACCAGTTGCTGCAGTACTCTTACTGCAAGGAACGGAGCCGATTTTGTACCGTACGTAACGGTGGTGAGTTTGTACGGGACAATGTTGAGTTGTTGGTCGACCCAGAGAATCTGCTGCAGGTTTTGATCTTCCGGATGAACGAGTATCTGCCTGAACATCTTAGTGATGTCCGTGGCAAAGATGAATCGATGCCGGCGAATCCAGAGCAATACATCCGAAAGATTCGCCTGGAGTTTCGCACCCGTGTGCATGAGATCGTTGAGAGAGAGACACGAGGTTGTAAGGCTCGAGCCATTGAAAACAACTCTCAATTTCGTTGACGTGCTGTCTTCCCGCAAGACTCCATGATGTGGCAGATAGTAGGCCGTAGACTGTTTGTCTGTGAGCGGGACTCGGACCATGTGTCCGAGATCTTCATATTCACGAAGGAAGGTTGAGTACAGCTGCTTGTAAGAGATGTCCCTTGAGAATCTCCGGAAGAGGCGTTGTAAGCAGCTCTTCGCAGTTGAGTACGAGTCGCCGAGTTGACTCGTTGATGATTTAAACGGCAATCGAACGATGTATCGCCCTGAGACGTCCCTAGAGTGAGTATCCTTGAAGTGCGTCTCACATTCAAGTTCATCTGGAGTCAGGTGAGCGGACTTGGGAACAGAAATTTCCTCCTGAAACCAGAATTTAGTTAGTAAATCCTGGAGATGAGTTGAGTCGAGATCCACCGAAACATGATGAGTGTGGCTACGTTGAGAGGAAACCTGGCACGGCCAAAGATGGTGAGCTGGGCGATCGGAGCGTTTGAAGGCCCCTTGATGAGCTGCGGCTTGATGAGTTGGCCGTACACGTCCGCACCGATGATCAAGTGAATCTCGGTGGGAGTGAGAAATTCAGGATCAGCGAGTTGTATATTCCGAAGATGAGGACAGCCTTGATCCGGCACAGATAATGAGGGTAGTGTCGTCATCAGCCTCGCGAGTATGTGCGCCTTGAGGATGACAGATTCCGCCGAGTGAATGGACTGCAATCGGCACGAGACAACGCCTTTCGTTCTCCCTGAATGGGATTCTCCAACGCCGACAATTGAGATACATGAGCGTTGTCTTCTGAGGTTCAACTGATTTGCCAGTTGCTCTGACATAAGTGTCAGTTCCGAGCCAGGGTCGATGAACACACGAATTCGACGATTCTCGCCGAACGGTGTAATAAGTATCGTCTGGCATGTAGCCAGAAATACCCTGGGATTACATTGAGCTGTCCGATGGTGGTGAGTGTGCCTTCGATTGCGGGCCCGTCGACGTTGGTGAATCCGCTGCCGATGTTGAGTGTACCGTTCCGGAGATGAGGCTGATGACAGTGCCCTTCAGCGACTTTGAGTGGGTTAGAGTGGGTTAGAGTGGGTTAGAGTGGAGCCCTCCACGTGGACTCCACCTTGTCGTGGTGCGGAGGCTTAAGCCGAAACCCTTCGGGGGGACGGCGAACTAAGAGAGTCGGGGGTGAGTCGCGGGCCTGGGTCCGTGCTCCCTCCCGGCGGCGGCGGTTGTATGAATGTGTGTGTGAATGAGATGCGGCCGGATTGTCGATGGATATTTCCGTGGAGACTAACCAAGCGGGACCAGTAATTCCGTGACCGGGGTGTACAGCTATGTCAGTACCTGACCTCTGCGGCGTAATAAACGGAACCGTAAGTCTGCCCCTTGGGGCAGCAAAGACCGTGTGAAACCGCATGTTCAACGTGGGAAGACCGCTGGCTGTGCACTGACTGGAGCCTATCCCGGAGTTGAAGTCGGCAAAACGGGCGCATGTGTGGAGGATTACCTGACCAGTATTTCCTCATATCCTGCTAGGGGGAATATACCCTAGCACCGTCTAGCCCGAGGTCTGGATGTGCGGGTGATCGGATCACTACGCGTCCATTCGATAGGGGTGACGTTAAACCTTTTGCATCATATTTTATTTAATCTTTTTTGTAGAGTCTTTTCGTTCGAATAGGGTTGGTCACCTGACAAACCGCTTCTCGGCTTTCGCACGCGTCATTAGGGATTTTTTACCGGCGGGGATAGATGCCCATCTGCGGATGGGCTGCCATGATGGCCGAACCGTCGTAAGATTATAATTACGACTAGCATGGACGACAAATCTTTTATAAATGTTACCGCATTCGAGGATGAAACATCATCTGTGTCCAAGGCGAGCACAGTTGTTGCACCCGCAATCGCCAAGGGAAGGGCAGCCAAATTGGCTGTAGTTAGTGTGGAGCGTGTAGACCTGACACGCTTCAAGTTCCCAAACACCGGGGATATTGTGAAGGAGGGTATGGCCGGACCGTCCTCGTCAGGGGCGAAATCCCTGTCGAGGGCGTCCTCGGTGGCATCCCTCGCGTCCGTTGTCGGGGAGATGGTGATCTCCCCCACCCCCGTCGATGAGCCAGAGTCAGATGGCTCTGGAGTCTGCCCTCTTCCTGCTAAACGGAAGAGGGGTAGGCCGGCTACTACCGGCTTAGGTGTTGGCCTGCTTGCTCGTAAGCAGGAAGAGCAGGCGCGCGCGAAGCGCGAAAAGGAAGAAGAGGTGGACAAGTACATACTTGACCCCTCTATACCGGCCCCCTCTACGGCCAAAAGCCGTATGTTAGAGAGCCGGTTTACGGAGGAGATGTCGGTAGCACCAACGCCGACACTAAGTGCTGAGTTGCTGGTGCACGTAGACGCCATCAAAAAGGTGGCGGCGGGCTCCAGGAACTTGAAAGGAGTCTTAAGAAGCTTAACGAAGCAGCTGCCGCTATTAAAGTGGCTGCGACGACGCTCACACTTCGAGCCCAAGAATCGGGTGTGAGTGGTCAAATGGAGGAGCTCCGGAGGGAAGTACAATCCCTCCGGATGGAGAATAGGCACCTTCAGCAGAAGGTCGAGGAATTGCGGTGCGTCAAAGCACCCCATGCTTCACCACCGGGAGCGCGACCGCCGCGCTCACCTGTTAGGCGCTGGGCTTCGCCGTCGCCGTCACCCCCCCGGGCACGTTCGCCTGCGAGGGTGGTGAGTTATAGAGGAGGTAAGGCTAGCGAGGCGCGGGACATCTCGCAACCTAGTTTCGAGGAGAGGGTGTCTCGTGTCGTCGCCCAGAATTTACGGGACCTGGGTCTTACTCAGGCCCCACATGTAGATGTTGGCCCCTCTTCTGCGTCCACTGAGGTGCAGAAGGGGAAAGCCAAGAAGAAGAAGGTGGAGCATAAGGAGGGATCAACGGCTCCCCAAGCAAGCAGTAGCAGCAGCGGCATCCCCGAGAAGGTGCCTGCCCCGGCTCCTCCCACACCGGCCCAGAGTACTCCCTGGATCCAGGTTGTGGGGCGTAAGGCCAAAAGGGCAGCCAACAAGGCGGATAAGGAGGGAGCAAAAACCCCTCCCAAACAAAGCGGAGCGGCTACAACATCCGCCCCGCCCACGAAGAAGGCTGGCCCCGCCAGAAGGCACCAGCCTCCAAGCGACGACCACCAAAGACGGCTGCGGTCGTCATCACCTGCCCTGTGGGGCAATATGGTGAAACGATCCGGGCGGCCAGGGAGAAGATCGACCTGGCCGCAATAGGCATCGAAAATTTGCGCGTCAAACGCGCCTTTAGCGGAGCTTTCCTCTTTGAGATCCCAGGGGCCGAGGGAGCTCAGCGAGCAGACACATTGGCCTCCCGTATGAGGGAGGTCATAGGCGAAAAAGAGGGTGTCCGAATAGCTTGCCCTGTCAAGAAGGGCGAACTACGAATACGGGGATTAGACGACTCCGTCACGGCGGAGGAAGTTCTCTCCGCCGTGGCGGAGAATGGGGCATGTAACCCCACATTAGTAAGGGTTGGGCCAATCAGGATGGCCCAACGTGGACTGGGCACCGCATGGGTGCAGTGTCCCTTGGCAGCGGCAATAAAAATCGCCGCGGCCAAGGTCATCAAGGTAGGGTGGGTGAGAGCCGGGGTAGAGTTGCTGGACGACCGCCCTCTCCAGTGCTTCAAGTGCCTGGAGAGGGGGCACGTCCAGAGTCAATGCAGCGGCACTGCAGATCGCAGTGACCGCTGCTATAGATGCAGCGAAGTCGGCCACAGGGCCCGGGAATGTAATTCCCGGGTACGGTGCCCAGTCTGCGCCGATTTAGGGCGTCCTGCGGACCACAGAATGGGCGGGGCCAAATGCAACCCGCCCAAAAAGAAGGGCGGCGGTGGCACCGGGGGGAAGTCGACCTCGTCGGCAACCTCCCGGCCCACCGTCGCAGGGGGTTCGGGGAAGGGGGTGGGTGAGGGGAGCGTTAAAACCTCCCCTCCTTTACCTGTAGGGGTGGGTTCCTCTTGCGAGGATATGGAAGTTGGCCGGGAGGATGCCGCGAGACAAACGTAAATGTCACTTGGCATCCTTCAGGCCAACCTTAACCACGCCCGTCAGGCCCAGGACATGTTCGTCCATGGCCTGGCGGAGCGTGGTTGTGAGCTAGGTATCGCGTCCGAGCCGTACCGTGTTCCAGATGATGACCCACGTTGGGCATCGGACGCGGGCGGCTCGGTCGTGATTTTTTGTGGTGGTTCTACCCTCCCCTTCTCCGCAGTGGAGAGGGGGAGATGTTTTGTGTGCATCAAGTGGGGGCCCATCTCCGTGGTTGGGGTATATATATCCCCAAACATCGGTCTCGCCCAGTATGAGGATGTTTTGGACGGCGTGGCGGACATAGTCCGCCGCATTGCACCCCGTCCTATTATTGTTGCCGGGGACTTCAATGCCAAGTCTGAGCATTGGGGTTCCCGGAGGCGTAACGCGAGGGGCGAGGCCGTTGAAGAATGGGCAGCAGCTCTTAATTTAGTTTTATTAAATACGGGTAGTACTAGTACGTGCGTGCGGCGACAGGGGGAGTCCATCGTGGATTTATCATTTGCAACCCCCTCCGCCGCGCGCATCGTGACAGGCTGGCGGGTGTTGGAGAGCGAGACTCTTTCCGATCATCTTTATATCGAGACTCTCCAACCCCCGTCAGCAGAGCCGCTGCCCGGTCCGTGGTGATCAACCACGGAGATGGGCACTCCACAAATTGGACGAGGACAGGTTGTTGGCCGCCGTCCTCCTGGCTACATGGCCGAAGATTGGGCTCCCCGGGGAACTTGACCCCCGGATTGAAGTAGGTTGGCTTCGGGGCATGTATGCGGACGTTTGTGACGCATCCATGCCCCGGGCGCAGACATGCCGCCGGAAGGCAGCGTACTGGTGGTCGTCCGACATTGCCGAGTTACGGCGTGTCGCGACGGCCACCAGGCGCCAGTTTACCCGCGCCCGAAGACGCGGGGTGGCCAGGAGGACGGAGGAGAGCTACGAGGCGTACCGTGTTGCGCGGTGCGACCTCGTAGTCGCAATTAAGAAGGCCAAGGCCAGAGCTTGGGAGGAGTTGTTAGCCTCCCTCGACTCTGATCCCTGGGGACGCCCTTACCGTATGGTGTTGGGAAGGTTGCAGCGAAGGACGTCCCCAGGGACGGAGTCCATGGACCCCCAGGTCCTGGATCACGTTTTGAACACTCTCTTCCCGGAGGACCGGGAGGGAGCCTTTTTGGATTGGAGCCTCCCCCCTCCGGGGGAGATGTTTGGTGAGGACCTGGGGGTATCTCAGGAGGAGCTGGCCAGGGCCGCCGGTAAGCTTGGGGGTCGTCGCAAGGGCCGCGGCCCCGACGGTGTACCTGGTCGTATCATCGCTCTGTCCTTGGCCTTCGTGTCGGACCGCCTGAGGCAGCTTTTCACTAGCTGTCTCAGGCGGGGAATTTTCCCCAGCGAGTGGGGGCTAGCCAGGCTCGTCCTGCTCCCAAAAAAGGGCAGACCAGCGGGCACCCCTTCGGCCTATAGGCCTTTATGTTTGCTGGACGAGGTGGGCAAGCTCTTTGAAAGAGTCATTGCCAACCGCCTCGTCCAGCACCTGTGCCGGGTAGGTCCGGACCTCCACGAGGAACAGTACGGGTTCCGCGAGGGTCGCTCAACCGTAGATGCTATTCTGCGCGTGAGGGCCCTCGCGGAAAAGGAGATGGGTAGGGGCAGGGTGTTGTTGGCGGTCTCTTTGGATATCGTCAATGCCTTCAACACCCTGCCCTGGAAGGCGGTGGGGGAGGCGATGAGATACCATCGCTTCCCCCGATACCTCGTGGAGGTTATCCGGGACTATTTCCGGGACAGGCGACTCATTTACCCCGTCAAAGACGGGGGTTTTGGCCGAAGGGGTGTTTCTTGCGGGGTTCCACAGGGGTCCGTTTTGGGCCCGCTCCTGTGGAACCTCGCGTATGACCGCGTGTTGAGGTCTGCCCTCCCCCTCGGTGCATCCGTAGTGTGTTACGCCGATGACACACTCGTGATGGCCGGGGGGGAGACGTGGGAGGAGGCCGTAGCCATGGCGAACTTGGCGGTGGCCTGCGTCGTGCGCGCAATTAGATGCGTGGGTCTGCGGGTGGCCCCCCACAAGACGGAAGCGCTTTTCTTCAGCGCCAAGTCTAGGGGTAAGCCTCCCGCAGCCCACGCTTTTGTGGATGGTGAGCTCGTCGTGGTGGGGTCCCAGATGCAGTATCTGGGTCTCCAGCTGGATGGCGTTTTTGGGTTTGTCGGCCACTTTGGTCGTCTTGGCCCCAAGGCCATGGGAGTTGCCTCGGCCCTAGGCCGATTGCTCCCCAACCTTGGTGGTCCGGGCGCCCGGGTGCGCCGGCTTTTTGCGAACACGGTTCTTGCTGTAGTAATGTACGGCGCCCCCGTCTAGGCGGCCTCCATGCTGGAGGATCGGCGTATCATTCGTTTGATGCGTCGCATCCAAAGGCTGGTTGCCGTCCGGATCATACGGGGGTACAGAACCGTGTCTGGAGAGGCGGCCTCGACCCTGGCGGGTCTGCCGCCCCTGGAGCTTCTCGCCTGTGTGTACGCAGATGTGTACACGCAACTGCGGGAGCTCCGGGGACCAGGCGTTGTTTTGACCCCCAGGGTCGACGCCGCGGTGAGAGATCAAGCCCGGCGGCACATGTTAGAGAGGTGGCGAGAACGCCTCTCGAACCCCGAGACCAGATCGGGGGCACGTGTCGCCGGGGCCATCCAGCCCCTTTTCCGGCAATGGCTGGACAGGGGTCACGGCGAGCTGACATATAGAATGACGCAGGTATTCACCGGACATGGTTGTTTCGGTGAGTACCTGCGTCATATAGGGAAGGAGAGCACGGCGCAGTGCCACCACTGCGGGGACAGCCACGAGGACACGGCGCAGCACACGCTGGCAGATTGCCCAGCGTGGAGCGAAGAGCGCCGTGTCCTTGTGAGGTGTGTAGGGAGGAACTTGTCCCTCCCAGCATTGGTCAAGGCCATGCTGGGAGGGGAGGAGAAATGGAGGGCCGTCGCCTCCTTCTGCGAGACTGTAATGTCCCAGAAGGAGGCGGCGGAGCGGGAGAGAAGGGGGGTGGCCGCCGTCGGTGCACGCACCGGCGTCGGTCGACCCTTGGGCGGGGGGACCGGAGGTGGTAACCCACGTAGGAGAGCGTAGCTCCCTCCGTGGGCCCACCCTCGTCACCCTCCCGCCGCGGGGTGTTTTTGGGGCTTAGGCCCCGGGAGTCGGGGATCACCGCGCGGGGACGCGGCCCTCGGCTCCGCTCCCTATTTGGGGGCGGGTGAGGGGGGCGATGGCCCCTCCCTCATCGAGGATTGAAGCCCGTTTTTTCGGGCAGGGGGGCGGGGAATCTCCCCCTCCCCCCCGGGTTAGGATAGGTGCGGGGGTCCCCGGAAGTAATACTTTGTAGTTCCCGGGGACCCCCAGCATGCACCTGAGGATGGCCATCCGACGGGTTTTTAGTGGGTAAGAATCCCACATACCCCCCAGTCCCTCCCCGGGGCCTGGGGGGATCTTTTCGAAGATTTTCCCGTCGTAAAAAAAAAAAAAAAAAAAAAAAAGGGTTACAGTGGAGCGACGGAACTCCTCCGCGTGGACTACCTCCGCGTGGACTCCACCTTGTCGTGGTGCGGAGGCTTAAGCCGAAATCCTTCGGGGGGACGGTGAATTAAGAGAGTCCAAGCTGGCGTCGTCGTGGGTGAGTCATGGGCCTGGGTCCGTGCTCGGTTGTGTGAATGTGTGTGTGAATGAGATGCGGCCGGTTTGTCGATGGATATTTCCGTGGAGACTAAACAAGCGGGACCAGTAATCCCGTGACCGGGGTGTATAGCTATGTCAGTACCTGACCTCTGCGGCGTAATAAACGGAACCGTAAGTCTGCCCCTCGGGGCAGCAAAGACCGTGTGAAACCGCATGTTCAACGTGGGAAGACCGCTGGCTGTGCACTGACTGGAGCCTATCCCGGAGTTGAAGTCGGCAAAACGGGCGCATGTGTGGAGGATTACCTGACCAGTATTTCCTCATATCCTGCTAGGGGGAATATACCCTAGCACCGTCTAGCCCGAGGTCTGGATGTGCGGGTGATCGGATCACTACGCGTCCATTCGATAGGGGTGACGTTAAACCTTTTGCATCATTATTTTATGTAACCTTTTTTTGTAGAGTCTTTTCGTGCGAATAGGGTTGGTCACCCGACAAACCGCTTCTCGGCTTTCGCACGCGTAATTAGGGATTTTTTACCGGCGGGGATAGATGCCCATCTGCGGATGGGCTGCCATGATGGCCGAACCGTCGTAATATTTTATATACGACTAGCATGGACGACAAAATAATAAAAAATGTTACCGCATCCGAGGATGATACAACATCTGTGTCCAAGGCGAGCACAGTTGTTGCACCCGCAATCGCCAAGGGAAGGGCAGCCAAATTGGCTGTAGTTAGTGTGGATCGTGTAGACCTGACACGCTTCAAGTCACCAAACACCGATGATATTATTGTCAAGGAGGGTGTGGCTGGGCCGTCCTCGTCAGGGGCGAAATCCCTGTCGAGGGCGTCCTCGGTGGCGTCCCTCGCGTCCGTCGTTGGTGAGATGATTATCTCCCCCAACACAGGCGATGATCCGGGATCTGATGGCTCCGGAGTTGGCCCTCTCCCTGCCAAAAGGAAGAGGGGCAGGCCGGCTACGACCGGCCTAGGTGTTGGCCTGCTTGCCCGCAAGCTGGAAGAGCAGGCGCGCGCTAAGCGCGAGAAAGAGGAACAGGAGGTCAAGTATATTCTTGACCCCTCTATACCGGCTCCCTCTACGGCCAAAAGCCGTATTTTAGAGAGACGGTTTACCGAGGAAATGTCGGTCGCCCCAACGCCGACATTAAGTGCCGAATTGCTGGTGCATATAGCCGCCATTAAGAAGGTGGCGGCGTGCTCCAGAAATTTAAAGGGAGACTTAATTCGAAAACTAAATGAGGCGGCCGCTGCGATTAAGGTCGCTGTGACCACGCTCACCCTGAGAGCCAACGATACAGGGACAGCTGGACAATTGGAGGAACTCCGGAGGGAAATACAATCCCTCCGGATGGAGGAACTCAGGTTCGCTAAAGCACCTCATGCATCGCCCCCGGCGCGCGATCACCGCGCTCCCCGGTCAGGCGATGGGCTTCGCCGTCACCGTCACCCCCCCGGGCACGTTCGCCCGCGAGGGAGACGAGGACTTTTGTGGGAGAGGAGAGAGCGACGCAGGGCATACCCCAAGAGACCCTTGAGGAGAGGGTGTCTCGCGTCGTCGCGGAAAAGTTGCGGGCCCTTGGAGTTTCCAAGGCCCCGCAAGCTGTGGTCGGTCCGTCTTCTGCACCCTCCAAGGTGCAGAAGGCGATGAAGGAGCAAAAGAAGGTGGGGCGTAAGACGGAACCAACCGCTACCCCACCTAGTAGCAGCAGCAGCGGCAACGTCCATCAAAAGGAGGCTGCCCCGGCTCCCCCCACTCTGGTCCAGAATAATCACTGGGTCCAGGTTGTGGGGCGTAAAGCCAAAATGGCAGCCAAGAAGGCGGACAAGGAGGGGTCTAAAGTCCCTCCCAAACAAAGCGGAGCGGCTACTACATCCGCCCCGCCCTCGAAGAAGGCTGGCCCCGCCCAGAAGGGCCAAGCCACCAAGCGGCGCCCCCCCAAGACGGCTGCGGTCGTCATCACCTGCCCAGAAGGGCAATATGGTGAGACGATCCGCACGGCCAGAGAGAAAATCGACCTGGCCGCCCTGGGAATAAACAACTTGCGCGTCAAACGCGCTTTTAGTGGTGCTTTACTCCTTGAGGTCCCAGGGGCCGAGGGGGCACAGAATGTGGACACCTTGGCCTCCCGTATGAGGGAGGTCATAGGTGATAAGGAAGGTGTGCGGATAGCTCGCCCCGTTAAAAAGGGCGAGTTACGAGTTCGGGGCCTAGATGACTCCGTCACGCCGGAGGAAGTGCTCTCCGCCGTGGCGGAAAATGGGGCTTGTGACCCCTTATTAGTTAAAGTTGGGCCTATTCGCATGGCCCAACGTGGACTGGGCACCGTATGGGTGCAATGTCCTCTGACAGCGGCACTGAAAATTGCCGCTGCTAAGACATTAAAAGTAGGGTGGGTGAGGGCCGGCGTGGAGTTGTTGGACGACCGCCCTCTCCAGTGCTTCAAGTGCCTGGAGAGGGGGCACGTCCAAAGTCAATGCAGCGGCACTGCAGATCGCAGTGACCGCTGTTATAGGTGTGGAGACGTCGGCCACAAAGCCCGGGAATGCAATTCCCGAGTGCGGTGCCCAGTCTGTGCCGATCTTGGTCGGCCAGCGGATCATCGAATGGGCGGGTCCAAATGTAACCCGCCCAAGAAGAAGGGCGGCGGTGGTACCGGGAAGAAACCGACCTCGTTGGCATCGACTTCACGGCCCACCGTCGCAGGGGGTCCAGGGAAAGGGGTGGGTGAGGGGAGCACTAAAGTCTCCCCTCTTTTATCTGTAAGGGTGGGTTCCTCATCCGAGGATATGGAAGTTGGCCGGGAGGATGCCTCGAGACAAACGTAATGTCTCTCGGCATCCTTCAGGCCAACCTTAACCACGCCCGTCGGGCCCAGGACATGTTCGTCCATGGCCTGGCGGAGCGTGGTTGTGAGCTAGGTATCGCGTCCGAGCCGTACCGTGTTCCACAGGATGACCCACGCTGGGCATCGGACATGGGCGGCTCGGTCGTGATTTTTTGTGGTGGTTCTACCCTCCCCTTCTCCGCAGTGGAGAGGGGGAGATGTTTTGTGTGCGTCGAGTGGGGGCCCATCTCCGTGGTTGGGGTATATATATCCCCAAACATCGGTCTCGCCCTATATGAGGATGTTTTGGACGACGTGGCGGACATTGTCCGCCGCATTGCACCCCGTCCAATTATTGTTGCCGGGGACTTCAATGCTAAGTCTGAGCATTGGGGTTCCCGGAGGCGAAACGCGAGGGGCGAGGCCGTTGAAGAATGGGCAGCGGCTCTTAATTTAATTTTATTAAATACCGGGAATGCTAGTACTTGCGTGCGGCGACAGGGGGAGTCCATTGTGGATCTATCCTTTGCCACCCCCTTCGCCGCACGCATTGTGACAGGCTGGCGGGTGTTGGAGAGCGAAACGCTTTCTGATCATCTCTATATTGAGATTAGACTCTCCAACCCCCGTCAGCAGAGCCGCTGCCCGGTCCGTGGTGACCAACCACGGAGATGGGCACTCCACCGTTTGAACGCGGATAAATTGATGGCCGCCGTCCTTCTGGCTACGTGGCCGAAGATCGGGCCACCCGGGGATCTTGATCCCCGGAATGAAGTAGGTTGGCTTCGCAAAGACATGCCCCCGGAGGGCGGCGTACTGGTGGTCGTCCGATATTGCCGAGTTACGGTGTATCGCGACGGCCACCAGGCGCCAGTTCACCCGCGCTCGTAGACGTGGGGGAGCCAGGAGGACGGCGGAGACCTACGAGGCGTACCGTGCTGCGCGGTGCGACCTCATAGTTGCTATTAGGAAGGCCAAGGCCAGAGCTTGGGAGGAGTTATTAGCCACCCTCGACTCTGATCCCTGGGGGCGCCCGTATCGTATGGTTTTGGGTAGGCTTCAGCGCCGGACGTCCCCAGAGACGGAGTCCATGGACCCCCAGGTCCTGGAAAATGTTTTGAACACTCTCTTCCCGGAGGACCGGGAGGGAGCTTTTTTGGATTGAAGCCTCCCCCCTCCGGGGGAGATGTTTGGCGAGGACCTGGGGGTAACTCAGGAGGAGCTGGCCAGGGCCGCCGGTAAGCTTGGGGGTCGTCGCAAGGCCCCCGGCCCCGACGGTGTACCTGGCCGAGTCATAGCCCTGACCTTGGCCTTCGTGTCGGACCGCCTGAGGCAGCTGTTCACGAGCTGTCTCAGGCGGGGAATTTTTCCCCGAGAGTGGTGTTTGGCCAGGCTCGTCCTTCTCCCAAAGAAGGGCAGACCTGCGGGTACCCCTTCGGCCTATAGGCCTCTGTGTTTGCTGGACGAGGCGGGCAAACTCTTCGAAAGAGTAATTGCCAACCGCCTCGTCCAGCATTTATCCCGGGTAGGACCGGACCTCCACGAGGAACAGTTTGGATTCCGCGAGGGTCGCTCAACCGTAAATGCTATTCTGCGTGTGAAGGCCCTCGCGGAAAAGGAGATGGGTAAGGGCAGGGTGTTGTTGGCAGTGTCATTGGACATAGTAAACGCCTTCAACACCCTGCCCTGGTAGGCGGTGGGGGAAGCGATGCGTTATCATCGCTTCCCCCGATACCTCGTGGAGGTAATCCGGGACTACTTCCGGGATAGACATCTTTTGTTCCCGACAAAGTCAGGTATTTTGGGTCGAAGGGGTGTTTCGTGCGGTGTTCCACAGGGGTCCGTGTTGGGCCCACTACTGTGGAACCTCGCATATGACCGCGTTTTAAGGTCTGTCCTTCCCCCCGGTTCATACACCGTGTGTTACGCCGATGACACATTGGTGATGGCCGGGGGAGAGACGTGGGGGGAGGCCGTAGCTTTGGCCAATCTAGCGGTGGCCTGCGTCGTGCGTGTTATTAGGAACGTGGGTTTACGGGTGGCCCCCCAAAAGACGGAAGCGCTATTTTTTAGCTCCAAGTCCAGGGGTAAGCCTCCCGCCGCCCACGCTTTTGTGGATGGAGAGCTCGGCGATGTGGGGGTCCAGATGCAATATCTGGGCCTTCAGTTGGATGGTTTGTGGAGATTTGGTCCACACTTCGGTCGTCTGGCTCCCAGGGCTCTGGGCGTGGCGTCGGCACTAAGCCGGCTCCTCCCCAACCTTGGGGGTCCCGGCGGCCGAGTGCGTCGTTTGACGCCGGCACCGTCCTAGCCGTCGTTTTATACGGCGCCCCCGTGTGGGCGGCTGCCATGCTGGAGGACCGGCGCATCATGTTACTGGTGCGTCGTATCCAAAGGCTGGTAGCCGTCAGAATCGCACGGGGGTATAGGACCGTGTCGGGCGAGGCCGCCTCGGCCCTGGCTGGTTTCCCCCCTCTGGAGTTACTCGCCGTCGAACGGGGAGATGTCTATGTCCAGCGGCGGGAGCTCCAGGGGAGGGGAGTTGTCTTGACCCCCAGGGTCGAGTCGTTCATTCGTAGGCAAACTCGGCGGCGCG
Organism: Hedychridium roseum; assembly: GCA_963989215.1. NCBI lineage: Eukaryota > Metazoa > Arthropoda > Insecta > Hymenoptera > Chrysididae > Hedychridium > Hedychridium roseum. Next base: position 4,660,669 of record OZ022307.1, on the reverse strand, counting down.
TGTTAGAGGAATGGGAAAGATCCCTCCTCACCCCGAAGACTAGGTCGGGGGCACGCGTCGCCGAGGCCATCCAACCCCTTCTCCGCGCTTGGACGGAGAGGGGCCACGGCGAGCTGAGTTATAGAATGACGCAGGTATTCACCGGACATGGTTGTTTCGGTGAGTACCTGCGTCAGATAGGGAAGGAGAGCACGGCGCAGTGCCACCACTGCGGAGACGGCCACGAGGACACGGCGCAGCACACGCTGGCAGTCTGCCCAGCGTGGAGCGAAGAGCGTCGTGTCCTCGTGAGGTGTGTAGGGCGGAATTTGTCCCTCCCAGCACTGGTCAAGGCCATGCTGGGAGGGGAGACACAGTGGAAGGCCGTCGACTCCTTCTGTGAGACAGTAATGTCCCAGAAGGAGGCGGCGGAGCGGGAGCGTAGGGGGGTAGCCGCCGTCGGTGCTCGCACCGGCGTCGGTCGACCCTTGGGCGGGGGGACCGGAGGTGGTAACCCACGTAGGAGAGCGTAGCTCCCTCCGTGGGCCCACCTTCGTCACCCTCCCGTCGCGGGGTGTTTTTGGGGCTTAGGCCCCGGGAGTCGGGGATCACCGCGCGGGGAAGCGGCCCTCGGCTCCGCTCCCTATTTGGGGGCGGGTGAGGGGGGCGATGGCCCCTCCCTCATCGAGGATTGAAGCCCTTTTTTTTCGGGAGGGGAGATTCCCCGCCGCCCCGGGTTAGGATAGGTGCGGGGGTCCCCGGAAGTAATACTTTGTAGTTCCCGGGGACCCCCAGCATGCACCTGAGGATGGCCATCCGACGGGTTTTTAGTGGGTAAGAATCCCACATACCCCCCAGTCCCTCCCCGGGGCCTGGGGGATCTTTTCGAAGATTTTCCCGTCGTAAAAAAAAAAAAAAAAGAAAAAAAAAAAAAAAAAAAGGAGCGACGGAACTGAGGACACATTACAATGAAGTGACTACCCTTGCAAATAGAACAAGGGTAGCCTGGGTCTACAGTGGCGATTGCGTGAGACCTGAAGGGGGGACTTCGAGGAGGTGTCCGTGATTGATGAGTGCTCCTGGTTGCCTGTCTGTCAGTTTGAGATCGGCTAGTATTCCTAGTAGCCGACGTCCCCGATTTCATGCTCTCCAAGGCACGAGCTCTGGTGGTGATATGATCCTGGAGCTTGGCGAATGAGGGAAGTTCAGTGGAAGACCAGAGTTTTACTTCCCATGACTCCCGAGAAGCTGAGTCTAGCCGTTGAGTGACCAAATGCACGAGGATTGGATCCCACTGATCAACTGAGACCCCGAGCGACACCAAGGCGGTGAGTGCCTCCGAAGTTGAGTTGAGCAACTCATAGAGTTGCTCTGCTGAGCGATCTGAAACGGTCTTGGCTGTAAATAGTTTTTCAATTTGAGCTGTGACCAACCTCCGCTTATTGTCGTAACGATCAGTGAGCGTCTTACAGGCCGATTCAAATGAGTCTCCCGTGACAGGCAGATGGTGAATTAGCCGCTTCGCTTCTCCCTCTAAGCTGGTGCGGAGGTAGTGAATTTTTTCCACAGGTGAAATTTCCCCATTTTCTCGCACCATTGAGGAAAAAAGGTCCCGAAAAGGGACCCAGTCAGCGTACTCCCCGGTGAACGTGGGGAGGGAGATTTCTGGAAGCTGTCTCCGAGAGAGACGAGGGCTGGTGACTGTTCCCGACCGTTGAGCACTGTCCGAATTTGTTGAGCGTTGGTTACTTTGTTCGAGCGCCCCTTTGCGTCGAGCAATCGCCAAAAGAAGTTGAGTGTAGAGCTCGTGCATTGCCGAAAATGAGTCTTCCGCGAAGTAGGGCAGTCGGGCCAGTTCCGAGGTGAATGACTCTCCAAGCGAGTCGTGTACCGAATTGAATTTTTCCCAAAGCTCACTTACATTCTTTCGCATTTCGTCGAGTTCATTAGTCGATATTTGAGACCCCCTCTCACCATTTATGTAGTTGAGCTGAGTGCGGAGGAGATTGATTCGACAGGCCTGCGTGTGGATTTTAAATTCGCAGCTCGCGCGTTCGCGTGATCTTGCCCGGCGTTGTGGGTCGACCTCCTCACTTCGCGCACTGCTCGGAGAACGATCTGGACGAGCTTGAGTAGATTTGTCCGAAACCGAAAGCGTAGAAGGTTCTTGAACAACGGGCACTTTCGCTTCTTCCAACATGTTGTTCGTCTATCTGCGAGCACAAGAGTTCAAAAGGTCCGAAAGAGTCAAACAAAAAGGCACACACGAGTCACAAATCGTACTATTACGATGCGTCCGAAACTGTGAGCACTACCGTGAGTAAAAGAGAAGACCGAAAAAATCCGAACACTTGAGCACTAAAACACCGGTGAGTCAAAATGGCCGTTAGCACGAGCACGTTTCGAAACGTGTAACCGAAAATCCAACCGACTTATACCTATCCGGCTCGAAGGACCAAAAATAATGTCGCGAACGACGTGAATAAAAGATCTGGTTTGGCACAAGTCGGTTATGGAATAGAGTAGAACCTTTTTTATTATTGTCCGAACACTGAGTCGACACCGAAAAATGCAAGGAAAAGAGCGATGATGCGTACGTTACGACAGTCAAGGCGAGAGAGAGGAGCCGAGAATAATCGATTGGATGATCGATGAGTGATAGATGGCGGGTCGGATATTAGGCAAGTAGTGGCCCATAGCGAGTGACACCGTAATGCGTCTGTTGCTAGGGCGAGGACCGAAATTGAGCGCGTGAATTAAACAGAGTATCCGCCACTAATTACGCAACACGTATGTTTTACCAAAAATCGTTCTGAATCCCGTAATCTACGTAAAGTTAATCTGTGCGGTGATAAATCAATCGAATCTAGCAAAAACAACGATATCTCCACTGCAGTTGTTGAAGGTGTGCCAATGGACGTGCTCATCGACAGTGGGGCCCTTAATATATCCCTAATTTCTTCGGGTGTGTTGAAACATCTTTCGAGTCAACCAAAACCAGCCTACTGTGTTTTGAAAGGTATTGGTGACCGGGAAATAGTTGCTTCATCCTATGTGACAGTAACTGTTGAGTTTAGCGAGATTTCTGTCGAGGCAGATCTGATCGTTATACCCTCATCGTACATGAGTACGTCAATTATTATTGGAACTGACATACTTAACCGTGATGGTTGTGACCTACATTCGGACAAAAGATAGGCAATACTTAACTCATGCTCATTATACCCCAACTAAAGTCAATACAGCGCGAGTACACAGTCAGTCCGAATTTAACACACCCCTTAAGGGAGAGGAACGCGAGTCCTTAATGATGGTCATCAACGAGTTCAAAGACTCTTTAATTTCGGATACGGCTTCGACGACCGTCAAAACAGGCGAAATGGAGATAAAACTCACGAGCTCCACTTCTATTGTTTATCGTCCGTACAAACTTTCTTACGAGGAGAAACTCAGGGTTCGCGAAATAATGAAAGATCTTTTAGACAAGGGCATTATCAAGGAATCACAGTCGGAATATGCGAGCCCGATAATCCTCGTAAAAAAAAAGTATGTAAAGGACAGGATGTGTGTAGATTTCCGGGCACTCAATCGGGTGACGGTGATCGGTACCCACTCCCGCTGATCGACGACCACATTGACCGATTAGGAAGCTACAAGTATTTCACCGGACTGGATATGGCTACCGGTTTTCACCAAATCCCAATCAGCGTATAGTCGGTCCCTCTTACTGGCTTTGTTACACCAGAGGGCCATTATGAATACTTAAAAATGCCATATGGATTGGCCAACTCCCCGGTCGTCGACCAACGTATTATAAATAACACGTTACGTAGTTTTATTGACGCGAGACAAACCCTTGTATACGTTGATGATGTGTTAATTATGAGCTCAACGGTATCAGAGGGTATTAGTCTGTTACGCGACATTCTCAAAACACTCACCGAGGCTGGTTTCTCGATAAATGTAAAAAAATGCTCATTTCTTACGACCGAGGTTGTGTACCTAGGCAGAATCGTGAGCCAGGGTCAGGTTAGGCCGAGTCCTGGTAAAGTGGATGCCCTCGTAAAAGCACCTACCCCCACAAATGTGAGGCAGGTAAGACAATTTTTGGGACTTGCTGGTAATTTCCGGCGATACATCAAGGATTACTCCACTAAGACCGCATGCATTGCGCACTCAACCAAAAAGGGGATAGCCTTTATTTGGAGTCCAGATCAAGAAAAGGTCCGTCAAGAACTTACTCAATACTTGACCAGCGAACTGGTCCTTGCCATTTACAATCCAAAGCTGCCGACAGAATTCCACACGGACGCGAGCAGTGTTGGGTATGGTGCGGTTTTCGTACAAAAACACGAGGATGGTAAGAAGCACATCATTTCTTACTTCAGCAAAGTGACCCAAGGTGCTGAACGGAAATATCATTCCTACGAATTGGAAACGTTTGCCGTCGTAAACGCGCTACAGCATTTTTGCCATTACCTTGTCGGGCTAACATTCAAAACTGTCACGGACTGCAACGCTCTTAAAGCCACTGAGCATAAAAAGGATCTCCTGCCGCGCGTGGCTCGCTGGTGGATTTACTTGCAGGACTTCGACTTTTCTATCGAGTATAGAAAGGGAGTGATGATGCCTCATGCCGACTATCTTAGACTATCTCTAACCCACCTATTCAGGTGAATCAAATATCCAAACCACGAAACTGGGCACAGATTGCACAAGCTGCCGACAGTGAAAGTCAAGATTTAATACAGCAGTTGCGAGATGGCCAGTTGGATTCCACCCGATATGATTCTCAGAATGACATCCTTTACTACCGACATACACCGATAGGCGAACAGCCAAGACTGTTATGTTACATCCCAAAGGGCCACCGATTAAGTTTGCTGAGAATGTTCCACGACGAACACGAACACGTTAATTCCGACAAGACCATAGACCTAATTTTAAAGCACTTCTGGTTCCCGGGTCTTCAGCAATTCATTTGAAAATATATTGCTCACTGCCTTGTTTGCATTTCGAAAAAGCGAGTTCCAAGAGCTCCACACCAAACGGTCACTTCGTGGAATAAACCTGACATTCCCTTTAACACTTTCACAACCGGTGACACCAAAGTGGTGCCATTAGGTAGGCCAGTCGTTGTTTGCTGGTCGTGAAAGTGTTAATACGGTGCACGCCGATGTCTTGGGATCTTTGCCAATATGTGAAGGATATAAATTCATACTAGTTTTAGTGGACGCCTTCACTAAATTTTGCCTTCTTTACCCTATTTACCGGCAAGATGCTGCGGAATTGAAACGCTTTATGACAAAAGTGATTTCGTTATTTAGGGTGCCGAAATTAATGGTTTGTTACGTCCTAATCCGCCAGTATCTCCAATTATTACACCTTAGATTTACCGACACAGGATTTAATACGCTTTTAAATCGGTGCGAGGGAGATTATCTAAATTGGCAGCGCTGTCACCAGTTAAAACTACAAAATTATAGTTTTAACAAGATAAACTTCGGCTCGGACGTAATAAATGAAACCGAAATTTATCGTCGTATTCTACAGGCGAATTCTAATGACAAGATCGGAATGAAAAAGATGTACGCGTTAGAGATATGATATAGCTAATTTACATAAAAATTGTAATAAAGATTGTAATTCGAGAAAAGAATTATAGAAAATGTTATTGGGCGTGTGGCAGACTATTGACTCTAATTGTAAGTATTAGAACTATAGGTGCACGGCGATAGATCACGCGTGAGAGTGTATGGAGTATGCGAAGAAAAACTAGATTAATTCTATCCAAATGCGAACTAGAAATTATAATAAACTAATTAACTATGAATTAATTTAATGTGATAGTAAGAAATGGGAGAACGCTATAAAAGGTTATTCAGTATTTATTGTAACAATTAATTAAACTATTATTTATTAGAATAAAAGATAAACTGGATATTAAATGTAACAAAATGTATTGAATAAATGAAATAAGGATTTTATACAATAAGTGTGTCTTATAATTAAGTACATACCTTAATACTATATGATATGAACGATGAAGAGTACACTTAAAATGTGGTGGACGAATGAAATAATAATTAAGTACGAAACTGGTATTAGATACTAAATGGAAAATAGAATGCGATGAATAATAAAAGGAATAGAAGTCGATAAGACTCTCTGTTATTAGAAAAGAACGCTAATTTGTCTTAAGACCGGAATTAACGGTAACGCGGAAAGGTCCTTGCGATGTTAATTCATCAAAGGCTGGAATTAAGACACAAAAATGATGGTGACTGCTCGAAAGCTAGTTCACGACTCTTAAAAGATGTTAACGCCTCGAAGGCTCGTATACGACTCTACGGTGACCACATTCAAAGTGCGCTCTTCCGCGAGAGAGAAGATGGCGTCACGATAGTGGCGCATCTGTCTGCCCCATGTGCCTATGACAGCTGAGTGCAAGCATGGATGCAACGCAAGTACATAACCTGTCATAGTACGGTGTTACAATCTTACATTATTGTACATTATAATTAATACATTATTATTATTATTATTAATATCATGTAACTTATGCATTACTAATTAAGGTTATTTGCAGGTTGTCGCGGTGATAATGGTTATATAACCAAGATGCACTCTAATGTATGGACGCGTATTGCAATGAATGTGGTGAGTACATAGTAAACTACTATTTAAATAATTGTATAATGATAATATAATAATAATTAATTAACACTATTCTGATGTCTCTAGGTTAGGTGAATGGAAGGCTGCGCCAGGCCAAGCGAGGTTTGTATCTGTTTATATGTTTCTGTATGTAATGTTTTTATATGTTATTTATATTAATTTAATGTTATGTTGTAATTAATAATATTTCTATATTTTAGGTAAGTTAGTTAAGTAAGATCCTTCCTGGCTAGGCGGTCCTTGCATTCTGTAAGTATGGTTGTATGTATAATCTATAATGTAGTGTAGCGATGGACTTACTAGTCTTACTATATGTATCTATGTAATGTTAATTATGTTTTTCTTTATTTATAGGGTGGTGAGAAGCTAAAGAGATATGTGTGAATGAAGTTATATACTATGAAATAAATGTATGTAAACTATTGGATAAAAGAATGTAAGATAAGTTGAATAAATGCGATTTTAAAGGTATGATTGACGTCAGGACGTTACAGGTTACGGACAGAGGGCGCATGTTTGAGTCACATGAGTTTGTTTCTTGGATATCTGAACTAGGTTGTGACCTCCACTATATCACTCCGGAGATGCATAACTCAAATGGCCAGGCCGAGAGATACATACGCACTGTTCTCAACACGTTGCGTATCGAAGTTATCTACAAGAATGCGTCCTGGTCTAACACGCTCTGGAGACTTCAGCTAGTCCTAAATATTACGAAACAAAAGACCACACAGTCTTCTGCAATAAACCTCATGATTGGAACTGACGCCACTACGCCAGTTATACGGGCACTCATTCGCGACGTTGCTGTTGAGAACTTGCGACCTAACAGAGAACCTTGGAGCGAAATGTGTAGAAGTCGAGCAAGTGAACTTCTTAAAAGGAATCAGGAGCAACAGGACACCACAGTTAGTAAACGCAGGTGTCCCCCGCGAGTATTTAAAGTCAATGACTTGGTATTCGTCATAAAATACTCCCAAAGTACAGGAAATTTGGATCCTGGAATGCGAGGCCCCTATAAGGTGATGAAGGCTTTGCCTAATAGATGCTACGAATTAAAACTACTCAGCGGCGGTTATGGCAAGACAACCCCAGGCGGCGGCGCAGTACATGGTGCCGTGGAAAGGAGAGTGGTGCCCTGAAACGTGTGCTGCTTTCTTCGAATGTAAGTTTGCCCATTTGTCTTATTTGATAGCATCGTGCATGCTATCAGATAAACTCCTAATGGAGTAGTTGCTTTATTCAAGGCGTTTGTCGCCTGTAGCGTTTGTCGCTTCCCTTAGGCGTTTGTCGCCTGTAACGTTTTTCGCTTTCCTTAGGCGTTTATCGCCTGTAGCGTTCGTCGCTTCCCTTAGGCATTTGTCGCCTGTAGCGTTCGTCGCCTCCCTTAGGCATTTGTCGGCTGTAGCGTTCGTCGCTTCCCTTAGGCGTTTGTCGCCTGTAGCGTTCGTCGCTTCCCTTAGGCGTTTGTCGCCTATAGTGTTTGTCATTTTCCTTAGGCGTTTGTCGCTTCTCTAGGGCGTTAGTCGCCTGCGGCGCGAGCCGCCTCATTTACTGCAAGTCTCCATGACATTCATCAGCTCCCTACCAATATTCTTCAGGTTATGTTAAGGTATCTCTGTGTTCGGTAAAGTATATGGCATTTGTATAATGGGGTTGGGGCGCCTTCCACTTTATACAACTGGCATTACCTTTTAACGCTGAGTAGGAAGAGATAATCGCTCTGAAAAGTGACGAGTGAGTGTTGAAGAGAATAAATAAACAACAAGGGAGCTCCAAGGATTCATTTATTAACAGATGACAAACCAAACGATTCTATTGAGGACTGTCCTGCGTCGACGGTTGATCCCGCTGCGGGCCCATCAACATTTGCAGGCCTTGATCTCGACAACTCCACTCAGTAAGAACCCGTCGGGGAAATGTGAACCGGCGACGGGGATGATTACCGAGCGAGCGCTCCATGGGAGCAGACCTGACCTCGTGATATACGTGTTTATCGTGACGCATCACGTACTTGTTAGTTTAAAATAAAATAACGGTTTCCATTCGAAGTCGATTTGTTTTCCTTATATAAATTTCTACCTTTAATCCTAATTATATGTCGGAGATTACGTTTTCTCGTACCTTGTGGCCGTATACCGGCTCTCATTTGTTTATCAAAGTTAAGTAATATTAGGTACGGTTAGTACTTGGATGAGTGACCGTTTGAGGAGGCTGTTAAGAAGTACGGTCAGAGCTATGATCTGTCAGTTGTGCGCTCGCTCGTGATGGATTGAAGGGCATTCCTTCTCGAGACGTCGCCCGCGCCGGTAGTGCGCACTGATTGATCCCAACCTTTGCAAATGGCAAACTCCGATAACGGTCGTTCGAACCCCATACCGGTTGATTACCCGACATATACAGGGTGTTTCTATGACATTGGTCCAAACTCAAGGAGCGTATAGATGAAGTAAAAATAAGCAACTATTAATAATATACCTGTGGTCTCTGATGATTATTGATGAAGTTACAGCCGTTTGAATATCCGCCTACAGATATGCAATATGTAGACACGTGACCCATATTCGGCTGCTAACAGCTGTCCGATGCGGTCAATGGCATGGCGATCGTCATCGGCTCAGTGTCGTATACATGGAACACAGCTGACCAGGCTTGTGCGAGAACCCGAAAACTCGGGTTCGGGTCGGGTCGGGAATTCTCGGGCGAGAAATGTCGGGCCCCCGAAAGTAGGATACACTTCGGGCTCCCGAAAGTATAGTACACTTCGGGCTCCCGAAAGTATGATACACTTCGGGTTCCCGAAAGTATGCGGCTGCGTATGTCTGTTCGGGTTCCCGAAGCTATCCGACTACATACGAACGACTTTCGAGAAAAAGAGACGGCGCGCGGCGCTGCATCTTTGAATGATCTAACTACCTATTTACAAATTACATTATATATTATATCTATATAGGTATTCAACCTATTTGTACATACGCTGCATACGATGAATACCACAAGGGCTACATATTATTACGAACATACAGGCATATACCATATATTATATATAAATTATATACGTGTGAATTAAAAAACATCAACCAAATGCAAGTAGCGTAAGGATATTAACATTTATTGTATGTAAAGAATAGAAATAATTATTTTACAAAGTTTGACAAGAAAAATGTAAAAATGTATATAATCAAATTATGCATTACTAATTTACTATAATTCAATTAAAAGTATACTATTCTAATGAGACAATAACTCAGAAATATGCTTTATTTTAAATTATAATGTAAGAAACAAATTTCCTCGACATTTGTGGATAATAATCGAGTCCGATTGGGTGTAACAATGTTTCCAGCTGACGAAAACAAACGTTCACTTGTGCTTTGCGTCGCGGGAATGGCAAGATAATTTCTTGCTACTATACTCAATAACGGATACTGGATTTGCTGACATTTCCACCAATTTGCTATATTTGTATCTCTCGATACAACTTCAGCACTTAAATACATGCGTATTTCTGTGTTTTTTATCGTGTCCTGCGTTTCCGGTCCTTTGTCTGCATTGCCAAGCTTTCGTTCAAAAAATGAAGAAAGTTTTGACTGTGGTGTTGCTGAAAAATAATAACATATCACATTTATGAAAATTGCTATGTAATTTTATTGTTAATATTCGTTTTACCTGATGTGCTCGGAATACTTGAAATTTGGTTTTCTTTGTCGTCCGTTCTGCAATTCATTTTCTGCTTTAATGTTCCTATTGCTTGCGTCCGCATCTCTTCCGATAAAAACCGATCTTTGAATCGAGGGTCCAATAATGTCGATATAACAATCGGATCACTTTTGGCAATAAGATCGAACCGTTCCTAAAATTTAGAATGTAGAAAATTACAAGTTTTAATTAGATTCTTTTTTTCTTTGTAATTACAGTATACTAATAAAAAGTCACAAATACCTTTAGCGCTAGGCAGAGATCTCTACAAATTTCTGTGTCCATATTCGATTGCTCGATTTCTTCTTGGAGTATGGTGATTAACCCTGTATACATAGGTAAGTACTGTGACAGCGTAGGGTATGTTTCTCCGCTCATAATCTCTGTTGCTTCCTTTAGTGGGTTCAATGTGTTGACGATTTTCTCAATTACGTTCCATTCTGCATCACTTAAATTTTGGGGCATATTAGGTTCGTATAAGGTCACATTTACAGGAGCTCTTAGCAGTAGCAATCTGTGCATCATATCGTGTGTGGAATTCCAGCGGATATCTGTTTCTTTGACTAACTGTAGCGGTGTCTGGTGTGGTAGTAGCAATTTTTGTATTTCTATAAATTTTTCCCGGGCTGTGGATGAGCGTGAAAAATACGTTGTTATTGTCCTGCATTTCTTGCGGACATCGTCATACTGTGGCAATTTTTGCAACGTGCACTTTATTGCTAGTTGCAGGCAATGTGCAAAGCAAGGAATGCGCGTCCATTTTTTATTTAGTTTTATTGCCTTTACTAAATTTCGCCCATTATCAGTGGTGAAAAAGATTTCTTGGTCAATGGAATTTATCCCCCAGGTATTTAATAAATTTACTAATGTTTTTTCGATGTATACACTTGTATGTGACTCTGGTAAATAGTGTAGGTTTAACATGTAGCGGCGGGTTTCAAAGTTTATTGTCGTGTAATGCAACGTGAGGGATAAATAGCTTTGCACAGCTCTCGATGTCCAACCATCTGTTGTAACCGCTAATACAGTAGTGCCTGTAAATAATATACCATTTTGTTATAATAAGAAATAAAGTTTACTTATTACCCTTAAGTAAGCAAATAAAAAAATAGTATAAAATGACAATGGGGCCAATTACTCATGGTTATTCTGCTAAACTCTTTGGTGGAAAATGTATGTAATAATTAGTAACAGATTCTTACCGTTACGCATATCTGCACAGATTTCATCCTGTATTTCTTTCCTTCTTTTTGCGTACATTGCAGGTATCACGCTTCGGGAAAATGTTGTACGACACGGAATTTGATACCGCGGTTCCGCGGCACTTAATAATTCACGGAATCCTTTTTGTTCCACAACATTATACGAAGGCAAATCCTGCACGATCATACGTGCTATTGCACGTGTTAATAATTTTGCTCTTGCTGAGTCTTTAGGAAACCACATAATTTCGGAATTGGAAGAATTTGTTGGTGCTTTTTGTGTACTTGTTGAAGGGATGTTGGGATTGATGACTGCCGGATGTATATGTTTTAAATGTCGCGAAAGTCCGCTGGTGTTGCCATATTTCATTTGAAATACTCGTTTGCAAATATTGCACTTTGCTTGTGTCTCGTTAATTTTTTCAAACTGGTCCCAGACCATACTCTTATTACGATTTCTTCGTCTAATTGTCTCATTCCCAATTTCTCTCATACACGCGTCATTCACTTCATTTACTACATTCACTTCACACACTTCATCCACTTCATTTTCATTAAAACTGTACATAGTGAATATTTACGAATTTCACGAATTTACTAAGGTTTGGGAAAAAGCTCATAAACTGCTAACTGCTCTTTAGAACGGCCGAAGAGAGAATGAATGAAAGATTATTGTCAATGTAAAAAACCTGTAATTTTTTGTTATATTCTATGCTGGTTGGTGCCGAGACAACGTATACGCTGGAGCGATGAGGTAGAAACTCGGCACGGAAGAGCTTAGGATTAGGACCGTAATCGCAACATATTGATACGATTGGTAGTTATTAGAACAAAAGGTTCATGTTTCACAAAACACTACTGCATCGACACGGCGAGACAATAATCTTTCATTCATTCTCTCTTCGGCCGTTCTAAAGAGCAGTTAGCAGTTTATGAAGTGGATGAAGTGTGTGAAGTGAATGTAGTAAATGAAGTGAATGACGCGTGTATGAGAGAAATTGGGAATGAGACAATTAGACGAAGAAATCGTAATAAGAGTATGGTCTGGGACCAGTTTGAAAAAATTAACGAGACACAAGCAAAGTGCAATATTTGCAAACGAGTATTTCAAATGAAATATGGCAACACCAGCGGACTTTCGCGACATTTAAAACATATACATCCGGCAGTCATCAATCCCAACATCCCTTCAACAAGTACACAAAAAGCACCAACAAATTCTTCCAATTCCGAAATTATGTGGTTTCCTAAAGACTCAGCAAGAGCAAAATTATTAACACGTGCAATAGCACGTATGATCGTGCTGGATTTGCCTTCGTATAATGTTGTGGAACAAAAAGGATTCCGTGAATTATTAAGTGCCGCGGAACCGCGGTATCAAATTCCGTGTCGTACAACATTTTCCCGAAGCGTGATACCTGCAATGTACGCAAAAAGAAGGAAAGAAATACAGGATGAAATCTGTGCAGATATGCGTAACGGTAAGAATCTGTTACTAATTATTACATACATTTTCCACCAAAGAGTTTAGCAGAATAACCATGAGTAATTGGCCCCATTGTCATTTTATACTATTTTTTTATTTGCTTACTTAAGGGTAATAAGTAAACTTTATTTCTTATTATAACAAAATGGTATATTATTTACAGGCACTACTGTATTAGCGGTTACAACAGATGGTTGGACATCGAGAGCTGTGCAAAGCTATTTATCCCTCACGTTGCATTACACGACAATAAACTTTGAAACCCGCCGCTACATGTTAAACCTACACTATTTACCAGAGTCACATACAAGTGTATACATCGAAAAAACATTAGTAAATTTATTAAATACCTGGGGGATAAATTCCATTGACCAAGAAATCTTTTTCACCACTGATAATGGGCGAAATTTAGTAAAGGCAATAAAACTAAATAAAAAATGGACGCGCATTCCTTGCTTTGCACATTGCCTGCAACTAGCAATAAAGTGCACGTTGCAAAAATTGCCACAGTATGACGATGTCCGCAAGAAATGCAGGACAATAACAACGTATTTTTCACGCTCATCCACAGCCCGGGAAAAATTTATAGAAATACAAAAATTGCTACTACCACACCAGACACCGCTACAGTTAGTCAAAGAAACAGATATCCGCTGGAATTCCACACACGATATGATGCACAGATTGCTACTGCTAAGAGCTCCTGTAAATGTGACCTTATACGAACCTAATATGCCCCAAAATTTAAGTGATGCAGAATGGAACGTAATTGAGAAAATCGTCAACACATTGAACCCACTAAAGGAAGCAACAGAGATTATGAGCGGAGAAACATACCCTACGCTGTCACAGTACTTACCTATGTATACAGGGTTAATCACCATACTCCAAGAAGAAATCGAGCAATCGAATATGGACACAGAAATTTGTAGAGATCTCTGCCTAGCGCTAAAGGTATTTGTGACTTTTTATTAGTATACTGTAATTACAAAGAAAAAAAGAATCTAATTAAAACTTGTAATTTTCTACATTCTAAATTTTAGGAACGGTTCGATCTTATTGCCAAAAGTGATCCGATTGTTATATCGACATTATTGGACCCTCGATTCAAAGATCGGTTTTTATCGGAAGAGATGCGGACGCAAGCAATAGGAACATTAAAGCAGAAAATGAATTGCAGAACGGACGACAAAGAAAACCAAATTTCAAGTATTCCGAGCACATCAGGTAAAACGAATATTAACAATAAAATTACATAGCAATTTTCATAAATGTGATATGTTATTATTTTTCAGCAACACCACAGTCAAAACTTTCTTCATTTTTTGAACGAAAGCTTGGCAATGCAGACAAAGGACCGGAAACGCAGGACACGATAAAAAACACAGAAATACGCATGTATTTAAGTGCTGAAGTTGTATCGAGAGATACAAATATAGCAAATTGGTGGAAATGTCAGCAAATCCAGTATCCGTTATTGAGTATAGTAGCAAGAAATTATCTTGCCATTCCCGCGACGCAAAGCACAAGTGAACGTTTGTTTTCGTCAGCTGGAAACATTGTTACACCCAATCGGACTCGATTATTATCCACAAATGTCGAGGAAATTTGTTTCTTACATTATAATTTAAAATGAAGCATATTTCTGAGTTATTGTCTCATTAGAATAGTATACTTTTAATTGAATTATAGTAAATTAGTAATGCATAATTTGATTATATACATTTTTCACATTTTTCTTGTCAAACTTTGTAAAATAGTTATTTCTATTCTTTACATACAATAAATGTTAATATCCTTACGCTACTTGCATTTGGTTGATGTTTTTTAATTCACACGTATATAATTTATATATAATATATGGTATATGCCTGTATGTTCGTAATAATATGTAGCCCTTGTGGTATTCATCGTATGCAGCGTATGTACAAATAGGTTGAATACCTATATAGATATAATATATAATGTAATTTGTAAATAGGTAGTTAGATCATTCAAAGATGCAGCGCCGCGCGCCGTCTCTTTTTCTCGATAGTCGTTCGTATGTAGTCGGATAGCTTCGGGAACCCGAACAGACATACGCAGCCGCATACTTTCGGGAACCCGAAGTGTATCATACTTTCGGGGGCCCGACATTTCTCGTCCGAGAATTCCCGACCCGACCCGAACCGTCGGGTTTCCCGAGATTTCGGGTTCTCGCACAAGCCTGCAGCTGACTAAACCTTTTTCGTCTTTATTTTTCGAGCCGAGGAAGTGTTCAAATTTTCCGAACTACTTTAAATCACCGAACTATTGGGAAAAAAATTACCTATTAAAAAAGTCCAAACGACTAAAATATTCGAGCACTCATAAAATTTCGAGTTACTATACGACGACGTTTCCTGCACTAGAAAATAATCTTTCACTTGGCAAATGGAAAGTAATTATTTCGTGGAAGATTATTGCTAATAATGCTGAACTAAAAACATGCACACTACTAATTCGAATATTTACATGTATGAAATATCGGCGACATTCGAGATGGATGTAGACCCGAACGCAAAAAGACGGATTAGGCGACGCTCGCCTTATCGCTTTCTCAAAAGAAAAGGATGGATGCAACGGGGAGATTATAAGAACTCTTCCGAAAAAGGAAAAGCGTTATTGTTCGTACGTATGCTGTACACACAGACGTGCTTATCGAAAGAATAAAGTACTCTGTTCCTGGTTATTCAGCTATTTCATTTTACGCACCTACAATTTCTAATCTTTTCCGCTATTTTCCGCCCATTTCCTTACATACGTATTGAATACTTATTTACAAGTAACTCGAAAACGTACGAGAGCTTGAATATTCGAATTGTTTAGACTTTTAACTTTTTTCAATACAAACAATCGAACTAAATTTTACACAATTTATAAATTTCGATTACGCACACATCCCCAGACACCCACTGCACTGAACATAATGTATAAAACTGTATTTATGATGATTGTTGAATACGTCGGCCTCAGACGGTCATACACGATTCGCACCGTTAGAAGATTGAACTGCGGACACGATCACTCCGAAAGATTGCAATGAAACTCACTGCACGATGTCCCACTTGCGTTAGCGAACAGAAACGAATGTCGGAAAGAACGGGGTAACGGATTATGTTTCAAAACAAACTTGCATTTGTGTTGGGTTCTCGCCTCCTCATCGACGCGTGCCGCGTCGGAAACAAGCAAATACATCTCATATTCATACCATCATAGTTATTTGATAGTGTGCAATATGGCACTCTAATTGCCCCTCCAGTAATCTTCAGTATTTTCTGGACCTTGAGATCGTGCGGACTGTTTCTCGTCGGTCGCGAGTTTTCCGAAGTAATTTTTCCGGAATAGTGTCATAATGGAAGGGTATACTTTTGCCGAGATGGCAGATATGCACCTTACTTATGGTGCTGCCGACGGCAGCTTACTTATGGAGTCGCCGAGCAAATGTATCGCGATCGTTTTCCTGCTCGGCGACATCCCGATCACCGACTTTTTATGCGGATCGCGCAACGTTTGCGCGATACGGGATCGTTTTCTGGCGAACCACGATTGGGTTCGACAAGACGCCGGCGTACCGAGAACTTTGAAAACGCCGTTCTACGCCGTATAGACAATGACCCGTCGATCAGTACGCGGTCGATCGCACGGGAGTTAATCACGAACCATGTAAATGTATGGCGAGTGTTAAAAGAGGAAGGTTTGCACCCTTTCCACTTGCAGAAAGTGCAAGGACTTCGTCCGTCGGACTGTAACCCGCGAGTGACCTTTGTGCGCGAATTTTTGGACAACTGCCGCGCGGACAATGACTTTATCGGCAGTGTACTCTTCACGGACGAAGCGCGCTTTACACAAAACGGCTTTTTTAATAGCCGCAACAGCCACATATGGGACATTGAAAATCCGCACGCGACAATTGTTGCGTCGAATCAAGATCGATTCGCCGTAAACATCTGGGCGGGCATAATAAACAATTATTTGATTGGACCGTATCTGTTGCCCCCTCGCCTAGATGGGCACATTTTCCGACAATTTCTTGAGCACACTTTGCCCGAGTTATTGGAAAATGTGCCACTGTCCGTGCGGAAAAATATGTGGCTACAGTTAGACGGGGCTCCGGCACACGTTACCCGGAGTTCTGGCTAATATTTAAATGAAGTATACCCTGGCCGATGGATCGGGAGAGGGGGCCCAGTGACTTGGACCGCGTTCTCCCGATTTAACGCCATTAGACGTTTTTTTGTGGGGCCATGTCAGGTCCCTTGTTTATCAAACCCCGGTAGAGACAGTGGAGGATCTCATTGCTCGCATAATAGCTGCGTGCAAACTGTCGTAAAGAGTGTAACGTGTAGCACCTGCCTTGCGGCCTAATCCACACGGCTCCCATGGGCGCGGGATCGAGATACGCTCGATCAACGCACGCTCGCCGAGGCGTAACGCTTCCGGATCGATTCTGAGTGTAAGCCCGTCATCATCTCCGGTCGGGAGGGAGGCCTACCTAAACCTCTACCATCTCTGCAGGATGGCTCCCGAGCTGTGCACCGCAGCTCACTCGTCGAGACACACGGCCTCTACCCCGCGATGTGGGCTTTTAACCACTGCCACCACGATGATCCTACCCATCGCCGGAGGCCAGGATCCCATCCCAACCCTCCGGCGATGCGCAGGACTTCGCCAGAGAGGTCGGGATCCCATCCCGGGGGCCCCTCCGACTCCCGTGGTACCGTTTATCCTCTGGTATGAGCACCGGTGAGGATCTTACACTCCTCGGCGCCGGCAACCAGCTCGGGTACCCCGGGTACGCCAAGCCCGTAATCTGTCTCTAAAGAGACAGATCCCCTGGGGGGAATAGCTGCGTGCAATGAGATTCAAGACATGCCGGGCGTTTTTGAACGCGTACGCGTATCTATCATCCGCTGGTACGAAATGTGCATAAACGTCGGGGGCCGACATGTGGAACAAGACTTATAACATTTAAACGGATTGTGACTGTGGCAAGTGACATCTTTCGAGCCAAGGACGAGGCGGAAGCGGCAGAAGCAGAAGCTACTCCTGCGACGGCTGCAGGGCGCGATGGTCCAGGAAGCGGAAGCGGCAGAAGCAGAAGCTACCTCTGCGACGGCTGCAGGGCGCGATGATCCAGGAGGCGGAAGCGGCAGAAGCAGAAGCTGGCACGCGGTCTCTTTGGCGTGCAGGGGGAGGAGGCCCGACGACGCCGACCAGGCGGAAGAAGTGGTGTGTTTTAGTACATACTCCGGCAGGAGGTAAAGCGGCCCTGAACCTCCCATGGGGAGGGCGTAGGGAAATGCCGCGAATAATGAGTGGAGGCTGTTACACAGTAATGGTCGTTGCTCAGCCCCACCTGGGCAATCACCGCAAGGTGAAACCGGGTGAGGTGCAGGGGCAGTGGTGGTAAAATTAAAAAAAAGGTTTTGTGTGGTACAGTTTTCGTGCAGTGCAGTGAATGATACTTTCAGTGAAGTTTCAATGAACTTTTAGTGCAGTGTGTGAACAGGGCAAACCGCTCGCCGTAGCGCTGCGCTACGGCACTGAGCCGATGGCGATCGTCGTGCCGTTGACCGCATCAGACAGCTGTCGGCAGCCGAATATGGGTCACGTTGTCTACATATTGCATAGGTATGCAATATGTCTACAGGTGTAGGCGGATATTCAAACGGTTATAACTTCGCCAATAATCATCAGACACCACAGGTATATTATTAAAAGTTGCTTATTTTTACCTCATCTATGCGCTCCTTGTCTATAAAATATCTATCAAAATTATCTATAAACTAGATATCTAACATCGCGACGAAGAACATAATGCGTATCGTAACTACTGTTCAATCGATTACAACCGACAAAACATTCGTGCGCTTCGCGCCAACCATTCGCCACACAAACATGGCTATGCATGCAATGATCCTAGCTTTTACACCGCTAGCGGGTAAACCCAAGGCACATTGCTTACAAGGGGACGATACATAACAGAAAATCAAATGTTCTAATTTATACAGACCATTGACGGTCACTTAGGAATGCCAACGGTCCAGGGCCGAAATACGCAAACCTGTCGGAGCATCCCTCATCCATTCGGTAGGAGGTGTTGGGATTGCTCTGTTTGCACTTTCCTACTCTTGGTTTACTGTCAAGATCCGTGTTTCTCCTTTAAATCCTCGTGGTGGTGGTTGCTGGCTGACGGTCGGACGACTTCTCTTCCTCTTCCCCGGCTGGAATAATCCGGTCAACGGGTAATACCGGTCGTTGGCGCTGATCGTTGCTCAGTTTCACCATCTCCGCGGTTGGGGTGTATATTTACCCTGTCACGTCCGGATTGAGAAGAATGGCAGCGCGTAAGCAGTGAGCGGTTACCCGGAGTGACTAATAAATTTAGTTTTTTTTTTGTTGGGTAAAAATGTGTTTAGGAATATATATATTATGTAAGCGATTAATAATTTATTATCAATTAAATAGGGATAACTAGTATTTATTTTAATTAAGATGAGGTAAGAGAATTTAAGTATATGCTAAATTTAATTAGTAAGTACAAGATGTGTACTATATTATGTAAAATATACGAGTGCAATTAAGATGTATTACGATCTAAATGTATTTAATGAAATTAATAAATAAGCATGCTGTCACCAATATCTCGCTTCTAAGATTTTCACCTTATCCGCAAAATATCTTATAATCTATTTCTTTATAACCGTTTCTGTAGCAAGGTTAGTATTCTGAGTATTTTTTAATTTAATTTCAATTTTAATTTAGTAAGTATCGACTAGTTGCGCACGATTCTCGAGAAGCACGAATTAATTTGGAAAGATATGGAGATTTTAAATATTTGAAATTATATATATAGAATACAAGGAAATATGATTGACGTACCTTTGATTGTAAATTCTCGTCAACGAATGATGTTCGGTGGATAGGAAGGTATTTATTTTACAAACGTAATGTTATTAACTAAGTTGAATTTAATAAACTATGATTTAGTAGGAAAAGAAAATTATATATTGTATAAAATAGAAAGAGGGAACAATACAAGTATTGGTGAGTGTACTAGAATGGTAATTTGAAGTGGTAATTAGAAGGTATTTGGCAATTTGGAATAATTAGAAATATTTAGAATAATAAGTAATCAGAGGTAGTTAGAATTCTAGTAACGCCCAATATTCCATGTGTCCTCCTTGGTGACTCAGTGGAGATTTTATAATATAAGTATCGTCTTGTTTAAGCGCAAAGTGGAACAATTTAATTTAGGTATTGCTTCTTCGATCGCGAACGAACTCTATTTTAGTTGTTGCTACTTCGACAGTGGGGAACGAACTCTATTTTAGTTGTTGCTACTTCGACAGTGGGGAACGAACACTATTTTAGCTGTTGCTACCTCGGCAGTCGAGAACGAACTCTGGTATTTAGTTTTGGCGGTCGTGGTCGGCGTACGACGGTGTACGTCGGTCGGTGCATCGACATTACATTTATGTATTACGGCGCCACGTTAAGTTAAAGCTAGGTTTGATTTTTGACAGGTGAAGCTTTTGCATATGTACAATATTTCAACTTAAGTATACTAATTATAAATTGAATTTTGATAGTACTAACCTAGATTACAATAATATATAGTCTTATTTTAACATACTGTTTTACATGGAGGTTATTTATGAGCGTTTTTGTTTGTAGGTTATCAACAGCTGATTGTTTGACAGCTGCATTGCGAGTAAGTACATTTATATATATATATATATATATATATATATATATATATATGTAATGGATCGGTCGTGGAAATTTGAGAGATCTATAATTTAATTTCCACAAGGGTGTACAGGTCGGAGCGCAAGATGATACAGAGGTTTAAATTGGTAGCTTGTCTTGTACTATTTCTCTAATACAATATGTATTCGTTCTCTTGGTATTCTATATTACAATTGTCTGCTTCGTATCTTAACGGCTATATTTATACAAATGGTGAAACTGTGGGCTTGGTCGAAGAGGTGGAGCGTAGATGTCTATTTTCCAATTAGAAGTTTGGGATTCGGAGGGAAAAAGGGAAAAGAAGAGATGGAGCGAGGATGTTAGGATGGCAGGGATGCAGCGCGGTAGGTTTTATAATTGTAGGATTAGTTGATTATGGTAGGGTAGGTTATGTTATAAACTTTAGTGTTATCTGGGTTTGGTTATATGGTTAGGAATTTATTTAGGATCGGGAATGTTTTGCGGATGATGAGATTTGCAAGACGTGATGTTTTCTAGGAATAAGCTGTGGAAAGGTTTATAGGTGTATAGGATAAGCTAGGAAAGGTTTATAGGGGTATGGACATTACATATATACAGGGTGTTTCTATGACATTGGTCCAAACTTAAGGAGCGCACAGATGGAGTAAAAATAAGCAACTTTTAATAATATACCTGTGGTCTCTGATGATTATTGCCGAAGTTACAGCCGTTTGAATATCCGCCTACAGGTATGCAATATGTAGACAATGTGACCCATATTCGGCTGCCGACAGCTGTCCGATGCGGTCGACGGCACGGCGATCGTCATCGGCTCAGTGCCGTGTACATGGGACACAGCTGACAACCTTTTTCGTCATTATTTTTCGAGTCGAGGAAGTGTTAAAATTTTCCGAACTACTTTAAATCACCGAACTATTGGGAATCAAATTAGCTATTAAAAAAGTCCAAACGACAAAAATATTCGAGAACTCATAAAATTTCGAGTTACTTGTGGATAAATGTTCAGCTCGGAAAGTTGACATATTCCAATAGATTTCCAACTTTCGAGTTATTCATAAATATCCGAATTATTGGTGACGACGTTTCCTGCACTAGAAAATAATTTTTCACTTCGTAAATGAAAAGTAATTATTTCGAAGAAGTTTATTGCTAATAATGCTAACTTAGAAACGTCCACACTAATAATTGGAATATTTACATGTCGAATATTTATCTCCAAGTAACTCGAAAGCTTACGAGGGCTCGAATATTCGAATCGTTTGGACATTTTTAATGGCTTACTTTATTTAACTCGAACAATCGAACCAAATAAATTCCGAATACGTGCACATTCTTAAACACTAATTGCACTGAATACACTGCAGAAAACCGTACTTATGACAATTGTTCAATACGTCGGCTCCCGACGGTCATAAACGTTTCACACCGTTACACGATTGGAACTGTGCACACGAACGAATCCGAAAGATTACAATGAAACTCGCTGCACGATGTCTTAACCGCGTTAGCGAGCAGAAACGAATGTCGGAAAGAACGAGGCAACGGATGATATTTCAAAACAAACTTGCATTTGTATTGTGCCCGAACTTACAGTCTCCTCGCCGGCGCGTGGCGCGTCGGAAGCAAGCAGATGACTTCATATTCACACCATCATAGTTATTTGGTAGTGTAAAAGACTGTGTGGCAGCTACGAAAGAGCAGTGTGTTTCTTTGCGATCTTACGGATAGTCACTCATGTCCGCAGTTCAATCGTCTAACGTGTATGACCGTCGGAGGTTGACGTATTGAACAATCGTCATAAGTACAGTTTTGTGCAGTGTATTCAGTGCAATTGGTGTTTAGGGATGTGCACGTATTCGGAAATTATTTGGTTCGATTGTTTGAGTGGAATAAAGTAAGCCATTAAAAAAGTCCAAACGATTCGAATATTTGAGCCCTCGTAAGTTTTCGGGTTACTTGGAGATAAATATTCAACATGTAAATATTTGAATTATTAGTGTGGACGTTTCTTAGTTATCATTATTGGCAATAAACTTCCTCGAAATAATTACTTTCCACTTACCAAGTGAAAAATTATTTTCTAGTGCCGGAAACGTCGTCACCTATAATTCGGATATTTACGAATAACTCGATAGTTTGAAATCTATTGGAATATGTAAACTTTCCGAACTGAACATTTATCCACAAGTAACTCGAAATTTTATGAGTTCTCGAATATTTTAGTCGTTTGCAATTTTTTAATAGCTAATTTGTTTCCCAATAGTTCGGTGATTTAAAGTAGTTCGGAAAATTTTGACACTTCCTCCGCTCGAAAAATAATGACGAAAAAGGTTGTCAGCTGTGTCCCATGTACACGGCACTGAGCCGATGACGATCGCCGTGCCGTCGACCGCATCGGACAGCTGTCGGCAGCCGAATATGGGTCACGTTGTCTACATATTGCATACCTGTAGGCGGATATTCAAACGGTTGTAACTTCGACAATAATCATCAGAGACCACAGGTATATTATTACAAGTTGCTTATTTTTACTCCATCTATGCGCTCCTTAAGTTTGGACCAATGTCACAGAAACACCCTGTATATATATAAGATCTATCTTTCTGAATTTTACGGGAAATTAAATTTTGGAATAAACAACTGACCGTTGCCCTGTAAACAAGTGTTCAAAATTTTTTTTCTAACAAAACTATTTACATTATTTACATCATTTACATTGAATACGATTCACCTGTAAACAAGAGAAACGACATTCAAGTTAATTCCAATCTTGAATTTCCCTTCTTCAATTTTCCCAGTCGCTTTATTTTCTCTGCCTTCTTCCAATTCTTTTCTTCACGTCACAATCTTTCTTCTTCTCCTTCTCTTACTCCTTCCGATGTCATGCCGCCACATTCAAATGAAGAGATATTTTCTGTACATCTCCCCCCCTCGGGAAAGCATATTCGCTAAATAGTCACCTAAAATCTTACAGTTTTCATCTTTTTTATCTTCTTCCAGGCCAGATATCGGGAGTAGCTTTGTAATGTGGAAAAGATTTGATTCTGCTTTCCTATGTCCTACGTCAATCCTATATATCGAATCTGATATCTTCTCTGCAATCTTGTATGGTCCAATCATCAACTCATCTAATTTTTTCCTGTTTAATCTATTTCCGTTTTCCACGTATACCATATCTCCTACTTTAAATTCCCAATTCTTTCGATTTTTATCAAATAATTTTTTATTGTAATTATGTGATTTTATCGTATTCTTTAATGCTGTTTCTCTATTTTTTTTTAAATCATTTTCTGCTTTTCTATCTTTTAATTCCTTCGGTAATATAGTGACATCTGATCCTTCTAATAAATATTTTGGCGCAAAACCCGTTACTGTATGTTCTGTTTCGTTGTATTTTTCCACGCATTTGTGTGCTATTGTTGTCCAAGCTATTTTCTTTCCACTTTCGTTTATTCCACATCTAATCTTATTTACTAATGTCTGATTCAATCTTTCATTCAATCCATTAGAGAAAGGTGAATTTACTGCTGTGAAAATTATGGGTATATTTCTCTGCTCTAAAAATCTTTTAAATTCTTTTGAATTTATCCCTGGGTACTGATCTGATAGAATCATGCCCACCTCATTATTCTTTGTAATCTTTTCCATTAATTTTATCATGTCTTTAGAGCTTTGTGTTTTCGACGTTAAAATATATGCATATCTTGAAAAATGGTCCGTTAATAGGTGTAGATATTTTTTCGTTGATCGAGATCCTCCGAAACCTCCAATTGTATCTATAGACATGATTTCAAATGGCTTCGTAGCTGGACCAAGATGTGACATCAGACCAAGTTTTTCTCTTCCTCTAGATTTATTTTTCTTACAGATCTCATAGTTTTTACAAATTTTCTTTATATTCGCTATTAAATTTCTCGCTGTGTAAAATGGGCTTATTTTCTGTCTTATTTGTTGTATTCCTATATGACACATACTTTTATGAATCACTTCTATGAAATCTAAACTGAATTTCTCTGATAATATTATTTTTTCTTTCTTCTTTACTTTTTTATAATACACATTATGTTTCATCAGCAGTTTATTCTTTTTTTTTGTATCTCCTCATTATTCTCTTGATCTCTTAAAATGTTCTCTATTGTTATTAGATTTGTAATTTTTAATTGTTCCTCTCTATTTTCCTCTGATCCTAATACTGGATTCCTACTTAAACAAT
The DNA here is from genome assembly GCA_963989215.1 of Hedychridium roseum. NCBI lineage: Eukaryota > Metazoa > Arthropoda > Insecta > Hymenoptera > Chrysididae > Hedychridium > Hedychridium roseum. The sequence goes on along the minus strand of OZ022307.1, from coordinate 4,635,657 downwards.
CTGCTTCTAAATTTCTTTTACCTGTATCGTATTTTATCTGAATATCATACTGTGATAAATAATATGTTAGGTCCCCCAATTCTTCATCTGTTCTACATTTTATATTCAAGTTTTCTAACGGTTTATGGTCCGTGATTACTGTAAAAGGTCTTCCTATAAGCCAACATTGCCAATATTGTACCGCTTCTTTTATAGCTAAGCCTTCTATATATATTGCCTTTTTCTTCTTTTGTGCTTCATTTAATTTTTTTGAAAAATACGCCACCGGTTTTTCATTTCCATCTCGTTGAATTTGTTTCAGTACTGCTCCTATTCCTAATATACTCGCATCTGTATAAATTTTTATTGGTAGATCTTTATCAAATATTTCTAGAACTGGTTTTGAGCATAATAATTCTTTGATTTTTTCAAATGATTTTTGACATTCTTTTGACCAAATAAATGGTCGGTTCTTCCTTAATAAATTATGTAGTGGTTCCAGTATTATAGCGCTATTTGGAATATATTGATGGTAAAAATTGATTTTCCCTAATAATTGTCTAATATTCTTTAGTGTTTGTGGCGTTGGAAAATTTCTGATAGAAATAAAATTATCTTTTATTGGACTTATTGTATTTTTATGTAATATGTGGCCCAAATATTTAACTGAATCAGATGCAAATTTGCTCTTCTTATAGTTCAATTTGAAACCTTCTTTTAACAATGCTTCAAATACTTGGGTTAAATGATTAATGTGTTCCTCTAGGGTTTGTGAAAATATTAATATGTCATCTATATAATTAACTGCGAATTTTGTAAGTTTGTATTTTCTCAATATCCCACTCAGTATTCTTTGGAAAATCGCTGGAGAAGTCTTTAATCCAAACGGTAAACGTTTCCACTGAAAATGTCCATCTTGTGTGACAAATGCTGTCTTTTTCCTATCTTCTTCTCGTAACATTATTGACCAAAATGCTGAATTTATATCTAATGTTGAGTAGAATTCACATCCTCTTGTGCCTATCATTAAATCGTCCATGTATGGAAAAGGTTGTGCCTGATGTACTACATTTTTGTTTAAATCTCTGTAATCACAGCATAGTCTGCATTTTTTATTTTCTTCTTTTTTATATGCTAGTGTTACGGGTGCTGTAAAGGGGCTATATGATTCTTCAATAAGGTCTTTTTCTAATAGTTTAGAGACTTGTTCTTCTATTTCATTTGAAACTCTGGCTGAACTCTGGCTTCAGATGAAACTCTGGCTATTTTCCCAAATACCAGTTCGTGCGGAGTATAACCTGTACTTTCGTGCACACTGGTGTTGTATGACAACATAGCAAGATTTAACCAAACATCCAAGTCTTGGTTTCCATCTACATACATCTTCAGGTATTCGATTAAAACGTGATGACTTCTTTCCAGTGATCCGTTGGATTGGGGATGAAACGCTGTTGTTTTGCATTGCTTGATCCGGAACCTTTTGGAATTCATTAGTCTTCATTGGTCTTCATTAAGGAAATTGTGAAATTTGACCCTTGGTCGGTGGGGATAGCCTCGGGTGCACCGAAGTGACAAATGAATTCTCTCACGAAAGCATCTGCAATGTCCGTAGAAGAAGTTTTTGAGATTGGTACGGCAACAGAGTATTTTGTTAGCAGATCTTGCATGATAAGAATATAAGAATGGCCGTTGCTTGTGGTAAGTAATGGTCCAACGATGTCCATTCCAATCTTATCAAAGGCACTTCCAAGAGTATCCGTAAGTACCATGGGCTGTCTTGTTTTTACTCGAACCAATTTTTTCCTTTGGCAGTCTATACATTGTTGAATAAATGTCTATATGTGTTGTTTCAATGCGTTCCAATAGTAATTTTGTCTGATGCGTTTGAATGTTTTAGTTACACCCTTATGTCCGCCGATTGCTGAAGAGTGGTTTTCTTCGATGATACGTTGTTGGAGATCTTCATCGTCTATTACACGTACTAAATGTAAACAAATGCATAAGTGGGTAACTGGAGTGTCTGTTAAGTGAGATTCTAATTGGTTTTGGATTTGCCGCCAAGTTAAATGATAGAGTGGTTAAATGATAGAGATAGAGTGGATTTAGCAGTACTGAAAGAAGTTATAGTAGACTGACGCGTGATGTTAGCTAAGGACTGCAGTGTTTTATCTAATGTGTCATTTTGTAGTAGAGTATGCAGAGTTTTTTTTATAATGAGACCAATAAGCTTTCTTTTGTTCTTTGTCGTGACTGTTACTTGACCTGCGAATAGTTCATTGAGAGGTGGTAAAAATGAGTTGTGAAACAGGTTTTTCGCGCCAATATCGCATGGATTTCCGTCGGCTGTGAGAAAATAAATTAAGTTGTCTCTTCTTAGGCTTATAGGATCGCGTGTTTCCGTTATAGTGATTTTATTTGTTTAAAAATTGTATGGAATAGACGGTGGATCAAAAATTTCATCATCAGAAGAGTCGGAGAAGTTAAGAGAAAGGACTGCGGAGTTTATTTCGGAAGATTCATCTTCAGATTCGGAGAATTCTGCTGAATTGTATCCTGATGTGGATGGACCAATGTCCACAGGAAGCTGTGCGTTGAAGTCGATGAGGTTTCCAGGTAATTGTGTATCTTTAGTACTTGCTTGCCTCGGAGTTTCCTCTTCTTTTTCTTGATTGCAGGATTTTTGTCTCTTTCTCGGTTGTGTGAGTGAGAATAATGAGTCGTCGGAGCTACTAGAATCGTGTGAACGTGGTCGTACAGGCAAAATACGTTGTGGTTCAATTGGATTTCTGGATAGAGCATCGGCAGTAACGTTAATTTTTCCCGGTCTGTATACAATTTTATATTCGAATTCCTCTAATTTCAATCTCCATCTTACTAATCGCGATGTAGAGTCTTTTACGTTATGGAGCCAAACTAAAGGTCGGTGATCGGTAATTAGAGTGAATTTTCTACCGTACAAATATGGTCGGAAATATTGTGCACAATAAACTATTGCTAATAGTTCTTTTTCGATAGTCGAATAATTAATTTCTGCTTTATTTATTAATCGCGAAGTATATGAAGCAGGTAAGTCCTTGCCGATTTCGTCTTGACTAAGGATGCCTCCGTAGCTACGTTTGAAGCATCGGTAGTGACTGTAAAGTCACGTGAGTAATCAGGGTATTGCAGTATGGGTGGTATGCAAAGTTGAGATTTCAATTTTTCAAAAGCTTGATTTTGGACTTCAGTCCAACTAAATGTATTATCTTTTTTTAATAGGTCGGATAACGGTTTGGCTACTTGTGAGAAATTTGGGGTGAACCTACGATAGTATCCTGCAAGACCGAGAAATTCTCTAACGTTCCGTGCGTTTCTCGGTACAGGAAATTTTTCTACCGTAGCAATTTTATTTGGATCAGGTTTAACTCCCGATTCACTAATTATGTGACCGAGGTATGCAACGTCTTTACGAAAGAATTCGCACTTGGAAGGTTGGAGTTTCAAATTTATCTGCCTTAGCCTTAGCCTTCAGTTTTGGGTGCATCTTCCTCTCCATCGGGTGCATCTGGAATTTGGTGGTAACTCGAAGCCAGGTCGAAAACTGAAAAATATTTCGAGCAAAAATATTTTCTAGGATTTCGTTTATGTGGGGCAGGGGATATGCATCACCAATTGTTTTAGTATTTAATTGACGGTAATCTACTACGAGACGCCACCTTTTATTTCCCTCGGAAATAGGCTTTTTAGGTACTATCCACAATGGAGAATTATAAGGTGAGATAGATGGTTTGATAATTTCGTTATCTAGCATCTCGTTAACTTGTTTTTTTATCTCCTCTTTATGGATAGGTAGGGAGCGATACTGTTTCACATTGTTTGGATTATTGTCAGTGGTTCTTATGGTATGTTTGATAGCAGATGTGTTGGTAAGTTGGTCATTTGGCAAGTGGAAAATATCAGCGTATTTAGAAACTCAGTTCTCTACGTTATCCCGTTCTTCCGAATTTAAATGGTCTAACCGTAGGAGTTCGATAATTTGTTTTGAGCGATTATTTGAAGAGTTGGCAATTGGTATGTGCGTAGTATGGAGTTTTTTTTTCGTTTGTAGTACGATTGGTAATTTGCAGCATTTGTAAATTCTTGATAGATGCATTTTTCGTGGTAGTAGTGAAAGTAGAAGGGCTGAAGGTAATTTCACCCTCAGAATTAGAAGTAGAAATTGTAGTAGTAGTAGAAGGGCTAAAGGTAATTTCTGCTTCAGAACTAGAAATTTTTGTATTCTGCGACGACTGATGCTTACTCTATCCGATCCTAGGAGGTCGTAATGCAGACATAGTTGCAGCATTGGAAGAGTAATTTAAAATGCGCTTTTTACCGTTTTCAGACGAATTTGATACTTCCTGAGACGTTGTGAATTCCTCTAGTTTTACGGTTGGTACGTTAATTTCAACTTCCTGCTCAGTGGTGTTGTGTACTTTAACGAGAGCATGGTTTTCTGCAGCGGCAACTATTGCGTCACCGAGATATATCCCATCACCAACGGCTAAACGTGGAATATACCCTTCGGATGGATGGTCTCCATTGACCTTAATCTGTGCAACTTTGCTAGATCTCGCTGGAACAGTAATAGTCTTTCGACTCGTGAATGAGATGGTTTTATTTTTAATTCGTAGGCATTCATCTGTGTATGAAATTTCCGCTCCAAGAGCCCTAAGCGTGGTGGAACCTAGGATACCAGCAAAAGGAATAGGGAACTCGTTGGATACTACGTGGAATTCTACAGGATTGCCGAAAATATTCAAAGTTACGGTGCCCAATGTGCTAACACTCTCCTGGGTAATACCGGCTAATTTTACAATATTTTCCGAATTAATTTTTACTATCTCGATGTTAATTTCTCTAACATTTATTATATTAGGTTCTGCTCCAGTATTATCAATCATAACGGTGCATTGTTCGCGGAAATCTGAGGAATTTAATTGAATGCATGGAACATTCTCCTTAATAGTCAATATTTTTATTGGCTTTTTGACCTTCCTGCTCGAGGTTCTTCCGATATTTGTGTGGGACGCGCTGATTGGATACTGGCCGTTGGTCGCGCAATCGAATTTTCCAAAGGCCGATTTAAGTTTCCCGAATTTTGATTCGATAGTTTGTACGCTAATTTACGACATTCGGAAACAGAGTGACCACTGTTTTTGCAATATTTACAAGTTACAATATCGTTTGGGTTAGCATCAACAAGGTTTCGGTTGGGTACACGGGTGTTCTTTTGCTGTTGCTGTTGCGATTATAATTCGAATTCGGTTCCTCGCGTCTGGTTTCATATGTAACGTCCTGACGTTTCAATTTAAATTGCTACTACAGGGTGCAGACATTAGCTAAAAGACACAAATTGCCATTAAATTCACTATATTGCATAATACCAAATACAAACCAGGGTACATCACGGTGCAATTTGTATTTATTTCAATTACGTATACGTATAGGTCCATTGAAGGAAGCACCTCACGATAGTATCCTGCGAACCAGTAATACTGCGCCTTTGCCATCTCTTCACCTAGAGTACGATCATCCATGATTCCTATAAAAGATCAAATGTTAATATATATTTAATGATATGCAGTCGGTGCCTATGTACTTAATTATAATTGAATTTATTTACACACTATTATTTTACTCACTCATGGAATCTGCTCTAGTTGGATAACTCCATAACATCATCTAGGAAATAAGGAAACATATTTTGAGTCATAATTAATTATAATGAACAATCTCTATTAATAATGTTAACCCATATATATATATATATAAATGTACTTTCTGGCAATGCAGCTGTCAAACAATCAGCTGTTCATAACCTACAAACAAAAACGCTCATAAATAACCTCCATGTAAAATAGTATGTTAAAATAAAACTATATATTATTATAATCTAGGTTAGTACTATCACAATTTAATTTATAATTAGTATAGTTAAGTTGAAATATTGTACATATACAAAAGCTTCACCTGTCAAAAATCGAACCTAGCTTTAACTTAACGTGGCGCCGTAATACATAAATGTAATGTCGATGCACCGACCAACGTACACCGCCGTATGCCGACAACGACCGCCGAAACTAAATACCAGAGTTCGTTCTCGACTGCCGAAGTAGCAACAGCTAAAATAGTGTTCGTTCCCCACTGTCGAAGTAGTAACAACTAAAATAGAGTTCGTTCGCGACCATCGAAGAAGCAACACCTAAATTAAATTGTTCCACTTTGCGCTTAAACAAGATGATACTTATATTATAAAATCTCCACTGAATCACCAAGGAGGACACATGGAATATTGGGCGTTACTAGAATTCTAACTACCTCTGATTACTTATTATTCTAAATATTTCTAATTATTCCAAATTGCCAAATACCTTCTAATTACCACTTCAAATTACCATTCTAGTACACTCACCAATACTTGTATTGTTCCCTCTTTCTATTTTATACAATATATAATTTTCTTTTCCTACTAAATCATAGTTTATTAAATTCAACTTAGTTAATAACATTACGTTTGTAAAATAAATACCTTCCTATCCACCGAACATCATTCGTTGACGAGAATTTACAATCAAAGGTACGTCAATCATATTTCCTTGTATTCTATATATATAATTTCAAATATTTAAAATCTCCATATCTTTCCATAATAATTCGTGCTTCTCAAGAATCGTGCGCAACTAGTCGATACTTACTAAATTAAAATTGAAATTAAATTAAAAAATACTCAGAATACTAACCTTGCTACAGAAACGGTTATAAAGAAATAGATTATAAGATATTTTGCGGATAAGGTGAAAATCTTAGAAGCGAGATATTGGTGACAGCATGCTTATTTATTAATTTCATTAAATACATTTAGATCGTAATACATCTTAATTGCACTCGCATATTTTACATAATATAGTACACATCTTGTACATACTAATTAAATTTAGCATATACTTAAATTATCTTACCTCATCTTAATTAAAATAAATATTAGTTATCCGTATTTAATTGATAGTAAATTATTAATCGCTTACATAATATATATATTCTTAAACACATTTTTACCCTACAAAAAAACTAAATTTATTAGTCTCGGCTTTATTGCGGCTTAGTCCTCGGGAGTCAGCGATCACCGCGCGGGGACGCAGCCCTCGGTTCCGCCCCCTATTTGGGGGTGGGTGAGGGGGGCGATGTCCCCTCCCTCATCGAGGATTGGAGATCGGTTTGTCGGGCAGGGGGAGGGGAGAATACCCCTGGGTTAGGATAGGTGCGGGGGTCCCCGGAAGTAATACTTTGTAGTTCCCAGGGGCCCCCAGCATGCACCTGAGGATGACCATCCGACGGATTTTTAGTGGGTAAGAATCCCACATACCTCCCTGTTCCTCCCCGGGGCCTAGGGGGATGTTTTCGAAGATTTTCCCGTCGTAAAAAAAAAGGACACCGTCCTATACCCCCGTATCATACGCACGGCAACCAGCTTTTGCATGCGACGCATCAGGCGAATGATGCGTGGGTGGTTGGGGAGCAGGTTGGGGAGAAGGTTGGGGAGCAGGTTGGAGAGAAGGTTGGGGAGCAGTCGGCCAAGGGCCAAAGCTACTCCCATGGTCTTGGAGTCGAGACGGTCAAAGTGGCTGACAAAACTGAATCGACCATCCAGCTGCATACCCAGATATTGCATCTGGGCCCCCACCATGACGAGCTCTTCATCCACAGAAACGTGCGCTGCGGGAGGCTTACCCCGTGACTTGGCTCTGAAAAACAGCGCCTTTGTCTTTTGAGGGGCCACTCGCAGATCCATGTGCCAAATCGCGCGCACGACGCAGGTCACCGCCAAGTTGGCCATGGCTGCGGCCTCCTCCCACGTTTCCCCCCCGGCCATCACTAGTGTGTCATCGGCGTAACGCACCATGGATGAATCGAGGGGGAGGGCTCAACACTGGAACACTTTCGCTGGAAAAATCTAAGTAGCTTCAAATATCTCGCGCTTATCGATTCGAATATTAACATTGCTAATTACAATTCATTTCCCTCTTTAGCTGTTTCTGCATACGTTCTTACGCGCCGCAATTTATGCAATTATTTCTTCGGTGCTTTGAAATAAATTCGAGATATTTCTCCTCCCTGCATTATCGGCATTCGCATTTTTTATCGCTGCGGGTAAGTTCGGGACGCATGGCAATTCGTTTTCATTTACCTTCGGTAATATATCGGGATTCGATAAACGCAGCTTAAATTAACTAACATCACTCGGATGTTTACAATGAGTATCTTAAATAATCTGAATTTTCTTTACAACTATTGCGGAGGGATATAACAATTTCTTTCCGTCATACATTTCTCATGATTACATTAAGGGGGTTACACCACTCTAGAGGCCGAAAAAATAGGCTTTCTTAGGGATTATTTTTCAGAAAAACTACAAAATTATTCGAGATTGTAGAAAAGGGTGTTTATCATACATATCAGTGACTGTATACAACAATTTTTTTAACGCGTTTAATTTAAAATGGCGGCTGTGCAGCGCTTTTGCGATAACGTCTTCGTTTTTTCCACGGTCAACGGCCGGACAAATAGCTCCTGTAATTTTTAAATTATGATGAGCCAATGAATTTCTTTCGATTATACAGGGTGTTTCTGTGATGCTGGTCCAAACTCAAGGAGCGCATAGGTGACGTAAAAATAAGCAACTTTTGATAATATACCTGTGGTGTCTGATGATTATTGGCGAAGTTATAACCGTTTGAATATCCGCCTACACCTGTAGGCATATTGCATACCTATGCAATATGTAGACAACGTGACCCATATTCGGCTGCCGAGAGCTGTCCGATGCGGTGAACGGCACGGCGATCGTCATCGGCTCAGTGCCGTAGCGCAGCACTACGGCGTGCGGTTTGCCCCGTTCTCACACTGCACTAAAAGTTCATTGAAACTTCACTGAAAGTATCATTCACTGCACTGCACCAAAACTGTACCACACAAAACTTTTTTTTTAATTTTACCACCACTTCCACTGCACCTCAACCGGTTTCACCTTGCGGTGATTGCCCAGGTGGGGCTGAGCAACTGTGTAACAGCCTCCACTCATTATTCGCGGCATTTCCCTACGTCCTCCCCATGGGAGATTCAGGGCCACTTTACCTCCTGCCGGAGTATGTGCTAAAACACACCACTTCTTCCGCCTGATCGGCGTCGTCGGGCCTCCTCCCCCTGCACGCCAAAGAGACCGCGTGCCAGCATCTGCTTCTGCCGCTTCCGCCTCGTCCTTGGCTCGAAGAATGTCACTTGCCACAGTCACTTTATAATTCACAATTAGTCAAAATGTCATAAGTTCTGTTCCACATGTCGGCCCCCGACGTTTATGCACATTTCGTACCGGCGGATGATAGATCCGCGTACGCGTTCAAAAACGCCCGGCATGTCTTGAATCTCATTGCACGCAGCTATTATGCGAGCAATGAGATCCTCCACTGTCTCTACCGGGGTTTGATAAACAAGGGACCTGACGTGGCCCCACAAAAAAAGGCTGATGGCGTTAAATCGGGAGAACGCGGCGGCCAAGTCACTGGGCCTCCTCTCCCAATCCATCGGCCAGTTACTCCAGGTAACGTATGCCGGAGCCCCGTCTAATTGTAGTCACATTTTGTTCCGCACGGACAGTGGCACATTTTCCAATAACTCGGGCAAAGTGTGCTCAAGATGTCGGAAAGCTTGTCGGAAAATGTGCCCATCTAAGCGAGGGGGTAACAGATACGGTCCAATCAAATAATTATTAATAATTATTTAGTGAATCGATCCTGATTCGACGCAATAATTGTCGTGTGCGGATTTTCAATGTATCATATGTGGCTGTTGCGGCTATGAAAAAAGCCGTTTCGTGTAAAGCACGCTTCGTCCATGAAGAGTACACTGCCGATAAAGTCATTGTCCACGCGGCAGTTGTCCAAAAATTCGGGCACAAAAGTCACTCGCGGGTTATAGTCCGACGGACGAAGTCCTTGCACTTTCTGCAAGTGGAAGGGGTGCAAACCTCCCTCTTTTAACACTCACCATACATTTACATGATTCGTGTTTAACTCCCGTGCGATCGACCGCGTACTGATCGACGGGTCATTGTCTATACGGCGTAGAACGGCGTTTTCAAAGTTCTCGGTATGCCGGCGTCTTGTCGAACCCAATCGTGGTTCGCCAGAAAACGATCTCGTATCGCGCAAACGTTGCGCGATCCGCGTAAAAAGTCGGTAATCGGGATATCGCCGAGCAGGAAAACGATCACGATACATCTGCTCGGTTACTCGCGCATTGCCGTCGGCAGCACCATAAGGTGCATATCTGCCATCTCGGTAAAAGTGTACCCTTCCATTATGACACTATTCCGGAAAAATTACTTCGGAAAACTCGCGACCGACGAGAAACAGTCCGCACGATCTCAACGGCCAGAAAATACTGAAGATTACTGGAGGGGTAATTAGAGTGCCATATTGCACACTATTAAATAACTATGATGGTGTGAATATGAGATGGATTCGCTTGTTTCCGACGCGGCACGCGTCGGCGAGGAGGCGAGAACCCAACACAAATGCAAGTTTATTTTGAAACATAATCCGTTGCACCGTTCTTTCCGACATTCATTTCTGATCGCTAACGCAACTGGGACATCGTGCAGTGAGTTTCATTGCAATATTTCGGTGTGATCGTATCCGCAGTTCAATCTTCTAACGGTGCGAATCGTGTATGACCGTCTGAGGCCGACGTATTCAACAATTATCATAAATACAGTTTTGTGCATTATGTTCAGTGCAGTGGGTGTCTAGGGATGTGTGCGTAATCGAAATTTATAAATTGTGTAAAATTTAGTTCGATTGTTTGGATTGAAAAAAGTAAGTCACAAAAAAGTCTAAATAAATTCGAATATTCAAGCTCCGTACGTTTTCGAGTTACTTGAAAATAAGTATTCAATACGTATGTAAGGAAATGGGCGGGAAATAGCGGAAAAGATTAGAAATTGTAGGCGCGTAAAATGAAATTAGCTGAATAACCAGGAACTGAGAATGCTTTATTCTTTCGATAAGCACGTCTGTGTGTACAGCATACAAAAAACAGCATACGTACGAAAAAATAACGCTTTTCCTTTTTCGGGAGAGTTCCTATAATCTCCCCGTTGCATCCATCCTTTTCTTTTGAGAAAGCGATAAGGCGAGCGTCGCATAATCCGCCTTTTTGCGTTCGGGTGTACATCCGTCTCGAATGTCGCCGATATTTCTTACATGTAAATATTCAAATTAGTAGTGTGGGTGTTTTTTGTTCAGCATAATTAGCAGTAATCTTCCACGAAATAATTAGTTTCCATTTGCCAAGTAAAAGATTATTTTCTAGTGCAGGAAACGTCGTCGTATACATAAGTAACTCGAAATTTTATGAGTGCTCGAATATTTTAGTCGTATGGACTTTTTTAATAGGTAACTTTTTTCCCAATAGTTCGGTGATTTAAAGTAGTTCGGAATATTTGAACACTTCCTCGGCTCGAAAAATAAAGACGAAAAAGATTTAGTCAGCTGTGTTCCATGTATACGACACTAAGTCGATGACGATCGCCGTGCAGTTGACCGCATCGGACAGCTGTCAGCAGCCGAATATGGGTCACTGTTACGACTTGGATCGTCGTGATAGATGTTGTTGAGAATAATTATTTACCACGGCTCGTATTTGTTGATGAGTTTTAATTGTTTATTAACTTGGTAGTGTAGAATGGCCAGAGAGCGGATAGCTCGTGTAACTGTAGTGTATGAATGAAGAGTGTGTTGTAATTAACCTAACTAAACTGAAACTTACTGACAACTAACCTACAACTAAATAGTAAGTGAAGACTAAGGGATGACTGAGGGTCTTTAGGATTGTAATGTTACGTCCCACGGACGCAACCCCTCTACAACTATTATTATTATTATTATTATTATTATTATTGTTATTGTTATTATTATTGTTATTGTTATTATTATTGTTATTGTCGTTATTGTCGCGTTATTGTCGCGTTATTGTCGCGTTATTGTCGCGTTATTGTCGCGTTATTGTCCTGTTATTGTTGCTGCTGCTGCTGCTGCTGCTGCTGCTGCTGCTGCTGCTGCTGCTGCTGCTGCTGCAACAACAACAACAACAGCAGCAACAGCAACAGCAACAGCAACAGCAATTCCCCGCCCCCCTGCCCGAAAAAACGGGCTTCAATCCTCGATGAGGGAGGGGCCATCGCCCCCCTCACCCGCCCCCAAATAGGGAGCGGAGCCGAGGGCCGCGTCCCCGCGCGGTGATCCCCGACTCCCGGGGCCTAAGCCCCAAAAACACCCCGCGACGGGAGGGTGACGAGGGTGGGCCCACGGAGGGAGCTACGCTCTCCTACGTGGGTTACCACCTCCGGTCCCCCCGCCCAAGGGTCGACCGACGCCGGTGCGTGCACCGACGGCGGCCACCCCCTTCTCTCCCGCTCCGCCGCCTCCTTCTGGGACATTACAGTCTCGCAGAAGGAGGCGACGGCCCTCCATTTCTCCTCCCCTCCCAGCATGGCCTTGACCAATGCTGGGAGGGACAAGTTCCTCCCTACACACCTCACAAGGACACGGCGCTCTTCGCTCCACGCTGGGCAATCTGCCAGCGTGTGCTGCGCCGTGTCCTCGTGGCCGTCCCCGCAGTGGTGGCACTGCGCCGTGCTCTCCTTCCCTATATGACGCAGGTACTCACCGAAACAACCATGTCCGGTGAATACCTGCATCATTCTATATGTCAGCTCGCCGTGACCCCTGTCCAGCCATTGCCGGAAAAGGGGCTGGATGGCCCTGGCGACACGTGCCCCCGATCTGGTCTCGGGGTTCGAGAGGCGTTCTCGCCACCTCTCTAACATGTGCCGCCGGGCTTGATCTCTCACCGCGGCGTCGACCCTGGGGGTCAAAACAACGCCTTGTCCCCGGAGCTCCCGCAGTTGCGTGTACACATCTGCGTACACACAGGCGAGAAGCTCCAGGGGCGGCAGACCCGCCAGGGTCGAGGCCGCCTCTCCAGACACGGTTCTGTACCCCCGTATGATCCGGACGGCAACCAGCCTTTGGATGCGACGCATCAAACGAATGATGCGCCGATTCTCCAGCATGGAGGCCGCCCAGACGGGGGCGCCGTACATTACTACGGCAAGAACCGTGTTCGCAAAAAGCCGGCGCACCCGGGCGCCCGGGCCACCAAGGTTGGGGAGCAATCGGCCTAGGGCCGAGGCAACTCCCATGGCCTTGGGGCCAAGACGACCAAAGTGGCCGACAAACCCAAAAACGCCATCCAGCTGGAGACCCAGATACTGCATCTGGGACCCCACCACGACGAGCTCACCATCCACAAAAGCGTGGGCTGCGGGAGGCTTACCCCTAGACTTGGCGCTGAAGAAAAGCGCTTCCGTCTTGTGGGGGGCCACCCGCAGACCCACGCATCTAATTGCGCGCACGACGCAGGCCACCGCCAAGTTCGCCATGGCTACGGCCTCCTCCCACGTCTCCCCCCCGGCCATCACGAGTGTGTCATCGGCGTAACACACTACGGATGCACCGAGGGGGAGGGCAGACCTCAACACGCGGTCATACGCGAGGTTCCACAGGAGCGTGCCCAAAACGGACCCCTGTGGAACCCCGCAAGAAACACCCCTTCGGCCAAAACCCCCGTCAAAGACAAAGTAAATGAGTCGCCTGTCCCCGAAATAGTCCCGGATAACCTCCACGAGGTATCGGGGGAAGCGATGGTATCTCATCGCCTCCCCCACCGCCTTCCAGGGCAGGGTGTTGAAGGCATTGACGATATCCAAAGAGACCGCCAACAACACCCTGCCCCTACCCATCTCCTTTTCCGCGAGGGCCCTCACGCGCAGAATAGCATCTACGGTTGAGCGACCCTCGCGGAACCCGTACTGTTCCTCGTGGAGGTCCGGACCTACCCGGGACAGGTGCTGGACGAGGCGGTTGGCAATGACTCTTTCAAAGAGCTTGCCCACCTCGTTCAGCAAACATAAAGGCCTATAGGCCGAAGGGGTGCCCGCTGGTCTGCCCTTTTTTGGGAGCAGGACGAGCCTGGCTAGCCCCCACTCGCTGGGGAAAATTCCCCGCCTGAGACAGCTAGTGAAAAGCTGCCTCAGGCGGTCCGACACGAAGGCCAAGGACAGAGCGATGATACGACCAGGTACACCGTCGGGGCCTGGGGCCTTGCGACGACCCCCAAGCTTACCGGCGGCCCTGGCCAGCTCCTCCTGAGATACCCCCAGGTCCTCACCAAACATCTCCCCCGGAGGGGGGAGGCTCCAATCCAAAAAGGCTCCCTCCCGGTCCTCCGGGAAGAGAGTCTGCAAAACGTGATCCAGGACCTGGGGGTCCATGGACTCCGTCTCTGGGGACGTCCTTCTCTGCAACCTTCCCAACACCATACGGTAAGGGCGTCCCCAGGGATCAGAGTCGAGGGAGGCTAACAACTCCTCCCAAGCTCTGGCCTTGGCCTTCTTAATTGCGACTACGAGGTCGCACCGCGCAACACGGTACGCCTCGTAGCTCTCCTCCGTCCTCCTGGCCACCCCGCGTCTTCGGGCGCGGGTAAACTGGCGCCTGGTGGCCGTCGCGACACGCCATAACTCGGCAATGTCGGACGACCACCAGTACGCTGCCTTCCGGCGGCATGTCTGCGCCCGGGGCATGGATGCGTCACAAACGTCCGCATACATGCCCCGAAGCCAACCTACTTCAATCCGGGGGTCAAGTTCCCCGGGGAGCCCAATCTTCGGCCATGTAGCCAGGAGGACGGCGGCCAACAACCTGTCCTCGTCCAATTTGTGGAGTGCCCATCTCCGTGGTTGATCACCACGCACCGGGCAGCGGCTCTGCTGACGGGGGTTGGAGAGTCTGATCTCGATATAAAGATGATCGGAAAGAGTCTCGCTCTCCAACACCCGCCAGCCTGTCACAATGCGTGCGGCGGAGGGGGTGGCAAAGGATAGATCCACAATGGACTCCCCCTGTCGCCGCACGCAAGTACTAGCATTCCCGGTATTTAATAAAATTAAATTAAGAGCCGCTGCCCATTCTTCAACGGCCTCGCCCCTCGCGTTTCGCCTCCGGGAACCCCAATGCTCAGACTTAGCATTGAAGTCCCCGGCAACAATAATTGGACGGGGTGCAATGCGGCGGACTATGTCCGCCACGCCGTCCAAAACATCCTCATACTGGGCGAGACCGATGTTTGGGGATATATATACCCCAACCACGGAGATGGGCCCCCACTCGACGCACACAAAACATCTCCCCCTCTCCACTGCGGAGAAGGGGAGGGTAGAACCACCACAAAAAATCGCGACCGAGCCGCCCGCGTCCGATGCCCAACGTGGGTCATCATCTGGAACACGGTACGGCTCGGACGCGATATCTAGCTCACAACCACGCTCCGCCAGGCCATGGACGAACATGTCCTGGGCCTGACGGGCGTGGTTAAGCATGGCCTGAAGGATGCCGAGAGACATTTACGTTTGTCTCGCGGCATCCTCCCGGCCAACTTCCATATCCTCGCAAGAGGAACCCACCCCTACAGGTAAAGGAGGGGAGGTTTTAACGCTCCCCTCACCCACCCCCTTCCCCGAACCCCCTGCGACGGTGGGCCGGGAGGTTGCCGACGAGGTCGACTTCCCCCCGGTGCCACCGCCGCCCTTCTTTTTGGGCGGGTTGCATTTGGCCCCGTCCATTCTGTGGTCCGCAGGACGCCCTAAATCGGCGCAGACTGGGCACCGTACCCGGGAATTACATTCCCGGGCCCTGTGGCCGACTTCGCCGCATCTATAGCAGCGGTCACTGCGATCTGCAGTGCCGCTGCATTGACTCTGGACGTGCCCCCTCTCCAGGCACTTGAAGCACTGGAGAGGGCGGTCGTCCAGCAACTCTACCCCGGCTCTCACCCACCCTACCTTGATGACCTTGGCCGCGGCGATTTTTATTGCCGCTGCCAAGGGACACTGCACCCATGCGGTGCCCAGTCCACGTTGGGCCATCCTGATTGGCCCAACCCTTACTAATGTGGGGTTACATGCCCCATTCTCCGCCACGACGGAGAGAACTTCCTCCGCCGTGACGGAGTCGTCTAATCCCCGTATTCGTAGTTCGCCCTTCTTGACAGGGCGAGCTATTCGGACACCCTCTTTTTCGCCTATGACCTCCCTCATACGGGAGGCCAAGGTGTCTGCTCGCTGAGCTCCCTCGGCCCCTGGGATCTCAAAGAGGAGAGCTCCGCTAAAGGCGCGTTTGACGCGCAAATTTTCGATGCCTATTGCGGCCAGGTCGATCTTCTCCCTGGCCGCCCGGATCGTTTCACCATATTGCCCCACAGGGCAGGTGATGACGACCGCAGCCGTCTTTGGTGGTCGTCGCTTGGAGGCTGGTGCCTTCTGGGCGGGGCGGATGTTGTAGCCGCTCCGCTTTGTTTGGGAGGGGTTTTTGATCCCTCCTTATCCGCCTTGTTGGCTGCCCTTTTGGCCTTACGCCCCACAACCTGGATCCAGGGAGTACTCTGGGCCGGTGTGGGGGGAGCCGGGGCAGGCACCTTCTCGGGGATGCTGCTGCTGCTACTGCTTGCTTGGAAGCTCAATAGCTTACGTCAACTAACAGCTAAGAGAAGGCGTTGAGTAGCTTTACCCGAATTTTGACAACCGAGAATGTGAAGATAATCGTAACAAAATGCTCCAATATTTCCAGCGAACAGATTCATAGCATGGGTAATAATGACAACCCGGGACTGCGCCTCCCAAGTTAACTGCGCACTTTGCGCAGACCATGGGACGCCGGCCAATCACCGTTTGGGGGGACCCAAGTGCACCCCCCCCCCCAAACGGGGGGAAACGGGAGGTAAAGAGGTGGCGAAGAAGCCGCCGCCGAATAAGGCGGCGACTTCTTCGACCCAATGCTCTGCCTAGGGCGGAGAACATGGAGGTGGCCCTCGAGGGGGCCGGTGGAGGAAAGTAAGTGCCCTCCGTCGACCTCCTCCAGGACGTAGTGTTCGGAGGGAGCGCATTTGCGTCTTTTTTGGGCACCATCGGGGACCAGGGGGGAGGTCATCACCCATTCCGTAATTCCCGATTGGTGCGTATTTGGGCCAGACCATCGGCCCGGGGGCGGAGCTGGGGCCACGTCCTCGCGTGGTACTCCCCATTTGGAGGCAGATGAGGGGGCGTTGCCCCCCCCCCACCAGGGAAGGAGCCTAATCATGGACTGAGGGGGGGTATTGAGGCCCCGGGGAGGGACTGGGGAGTATGTGGGATTCTTACCCACTAAAAACCCGTCGGGTGGCCTTCCTCAATGCGTTGGGGGACTGCTTAAAAACTATGGAATATTACATCCAGGCAGCCCCCAGTATTATAAATCTAACCCAGAGGGGATGGGCATTCAGAGGCAAGAATTGCAGGCGAATACCCCCCCTCAGCCCATGATCAGTCCCTCCCCGGGGCCTGGGGGGATCTTTTCGAAGATTTTCCCGTCGTAAAAAAAAGGGTAATAATGACAAAGAATTATTATTCAATGCGATGCATATCCAATTAGGGGAAATACGAGGATAGGCCATACACGGGGACGTGTATGCTAAAAACATTGTATCAAAACCAATATATATATTTAGTTTTATTGCATATAGTTATACCAATCAATTAAAATAATTGCGAATAATTTATGTTGAGAGAAACGTAGACTAGTTACGTGAATAGAACGTCAAACATCGATGATAAAACCGATTCGTTAATTTGATCATAAATCATGTATGTGAATGATGAATCAGAAACAATAATTTTTAAACACGTATAATTTAAAGTTACGTAAAAGTTCACTAAGAATGACATGTTTGCGTTAACTTATAGATTGTTGAATGTAATTACGAAATTAATAAGTTTTGAATTACCTTTATATAAAGTTTTGTATACTTTATCTTATTAGAAATTAGAATAGAAATTATAGAGCGCGACAACTTTAGAATAGACAACCGGCTAGTTTAATAATTAAAGATATACGTGCATGAGTGGAGTTCAAACTTAATGTGATAGTTAAGAGCAATTCGTTCTAAGACTTTTAACATATACGAAAGCGATACCTACCATTAAACGATAACAAGACCTGAAATCAAGATAGTATTTTAATGTAATTAGGTGATACTTACCTGTAAATCGCTACCGAAGACCTGAAAGGGAATAGAATTAAGAACAACGTTAGATAATTAAGAACGTAAATGAAAATCGAAAACGGCAATTGATTGGATAAACTAAATCTAGGATATTAATTTGTACTTACCATAAAGATGCGTATTATAACCTGAAAGAAAAGAAAGTGTAAGATTAGACTTGCAAATGCAAATGCAAATTATATTTGATTTAGAGCACTGTAAGATGTATAGCAGCTATGCTAGTCGTAAACCGAAAACTCCGATTATTGTAAATCCAAAGCTAAATTGAAATTACCAATTTTGATTGAGAATGTAATTTGAAATCGGCGGTAGTATTCATATAAAACCATTTGAAATATCGTCATGATATGTACTTACCTTTAATTAACGTTTAGAACCGGAAATAAGAAAATTTATAAATAGATAATCTATGATGAGATATTAACGAAAGTAATAGGTTGTACTTACCGTAAGAGAACGCTTGTTGAACATTGAGGTAGAGAGCCATATAAGGTAAAAGTTAAGAGTCCAGTTTTAATAACTGATTGATCCTGTAAAATGTAAAAGAATGTATCTGAATAAGAATGTAACGATGTAATTATGAATAATATTAGCTCATGTATCGTATGTGAAATTATAAAACTACAACATTTAAATAAGAGTTACCGACACATACATTAATACGTAAATCACAGACCAGGTATAGGGATAGACCACTCATGCAATGTATTTTCGTGTCACGCCCAACGTTATCGTCCTGGAGCAGTATAAGATGTCAACGCTGTGCATGGCAGGAATTAAAACGAAATTTTAAAGCTTTTTACAGCCGCGTATAATGTGAACACCCGTTTAATAGCATTAGCTTTCAATTATTTTTCCTTCTCCACGGAAGTTCACTTTCGGTTTAGTAGATGTACAATTGGCCAAACGCGATATTACGTTGCGTTCATACCGAGACGGGAGCTAATGTGACGGAACCTTTATTTGGATTCGCTCGGAAGACGAGGTCGCCAAGTTCGGGTCGCCGATATTTTCAAATTTTTCGTACATATGATACTCTCCCTACAAAGGAAATTTACAAAGCCGTTCGACTCAACTTTAATCTTTCCGCTGCTGCACACCTTCTGTGCTCCAATCAGTACGAAAATTTTCGATTCATCTACTTTTTGTTGTACAAAAGGTTCGAACGTATCTGACCTTGCAACCGAACCGCAAACGCGCTTTGGTCGCAATGAATCTGCGACAACCCATCATGGATGAACCGGAGCCGGATCGAACATCAGGGGACTCCGACGAATCAAACGAACAATAGACGTGAGTCACAACTCACACTTATGCTCGACCAGCAACCTATAAACAGGCAAAGTACAGAATTAGCGAAACTGTTTCAATAATACCTACCAAATGGTTGAGAACAGTTAAAGATAGTGCTAATTAATTCAGAAAAAACGATGATATAGTAACCTATATCATCATCTAAATTAATAATGTATGATAGAAAATTAAATCTATGGATATTATTAAGTACGTATTACAGATAGTTCAATATTTGTTCTTAGAGGTAATATTTTATTGAATTCTGTTAAATTCAGAACTTAGCAGGCGGCAGAGATTATAAAATGTATATAATTTAAGTTAAAAATGAAATATTTAATTTACCTATTTGGTTTACAACTTCATATACTTACCATCATACTTACCTCTTATCTGCGCAGCGATTACGTGAAAAGGAAACAAATGATAATTTATTTTGAACATTACCTACCGTCTTCAAACACGAATTAATTCTTACCAACATGCAATGTTATATTATATTTTACAATGCGTTTCACGATAATGATATGTACGAAAACGAATTTTCTCCCTGCAACATATAATTATGTTATAATTAATCAGACTATAATGATCACGAAGTTACTTAAGCAAAATATTGTAAACACTTAAAAGTGTTAGTTATCTAATGAGAACATTACCATTGCAGCGATCTAAGTTAATACTTACCGACGTACGATGCGACGAGAAAGACTCGATAACCTGTAATAAAGAAAAGAGAAAGCGTGCTTACCGACCTCCGTAGATCCCAACATGAATAATGTTTGGCGATATGTTAATAATAAAACAATCACCCGCTTGGTCCCCATGTACTACACCTTAACGAATAAGTGAAAATTTTCAAGTGGAATATTCCATTAGTTCAAGAATTAATTACGTCTTCGAATGATAGTTCTCTTAGACAGAAAGGCCGTTGGAATATTCCACGTTATAAATTTCAATAACTTCTTTTACAAGCAATAATTTCAAAATCTAACTGGTCAAAAGAAAAGATTGTAGAGCCGAAACAATACTGACCAACTAGGAAAGTTAAAATGGCAATAATAATAGTTGAAATTAGCTATCAAATGTTTAATACTGAATATCTCGTAAATTAGTTGCTGAATTTGAAAACTAATTGGTCAGTAATCGTTCAGAGGATAAGTTTAAAAAGATTGACCAAACAAATTTGTTGTAAATAACATCGTTTTGTAGATATCTTAAGTTAAATTGCAAATTGAATTAGCACCTAGATAAAGGAAGTTATTGAAAATCTAACTGGTCAATACTTATTAATTTAACGTCGACCATCACGCTGATCAGTCAAATTTGCAATATTAATTGTTATTAACAAATACCACGACTTGGTATAAATACAGGCGCGGCATCGCCGCTCGAGAGAGTCGCCTGGCAACAACAGAGGTGTAGACATCGTAATAATAATACGTAGTATACCGCAAAGATCCTAACGGTTACCGAGCGCGTGGTTTTGGAAGTCTAAGAGTTCGCTATTTATCCGGATTAATCATTGTTAACATAAGGCAGGAGTACTTGGTTGTAAGTCGCGGGGAGAAAATATATTCGAGTTATTGTGAATATACGTCTTTATTCCTACTGAATATATTTATTAATCATTATTTAAACATCCTTCCTGATCTTATAAGTTTAGGTTGCCCAGGGGTCCTCCGGCTCTCACCAGGACATAGGGGTTGACACCGAACCTGAAAATAATCGTTGGTATTGTTTTCAGTTCGGAATCCCGGATCTGGGGCCCTTTGTAGTTAGTGGAGTGGGAAACCAACCGCCATCTTCAAAGAGGCAAAAAGGTGTGTAACACTGGTGTGAGGGGACCACACGACCTTAACCTTGCTTGAATGTTTATTTGTGTGCGATGGGTTTGGATTTACCGTTGAGGACTTTCAAACTTATTCGACCGTACGCAGGTAAATAAGGAGTATCTCCGTTGAGATATATTCCAACATTCAAATACGTAGGTTAGGGGGAATTATCGTTACGGGAATAACGGGGATCGTACCGGTCCGGCCTTCCCCGGTAAATTCGTTCCCGTGAAGGTCAAGCCAATTAGCAACTATTCGTGCTTGTCCAGGTTTAAATTGTTTGCCGATTTTCAACAAAATCGAGCTAGCGACCGAATTCTGTAATCTCCGGCATCCCTGAGCATAGTTGTCCAGTCACAACCTCTTCTGCAAACATATAAATACAACAGGTAATAGTCATCCCGATAAGTTAATACAATATTTTGCTGTATCTAACCGTACAAATCTTTATTAGCTTAATTAAAAGTGTGTTACTCGCTCCGAAATTACAATTGTACAGTACAGTATTGCTTCTAACTTTATCCCGCGATCGGATCCGAGCGAGGACAATGTGAGAGGGAGGTAGTTGATTCGGGAATTAGCCAAAACCAGCGAGGCTCGAAGCCGGTGAGCACCGAGAATGTAAACACCGATGAGTCATCACAAGAAGGAACAATTATTTTTTTTATTTTTCATTCAATCATGGCGGAAGTATTATATCCAAATTGTTACGATTTTTGCGATTAAAACAATACCAAACACGACTATATTTGCATAATTTCAAGAAAAAGACGAAAGGAGAGGCACCAAATCCTCAAGAAAAGAGAAGAATTATAAGCGAGTATTTAGAAAATGCAAATATAGTCGTGTTTGATATCATTTTAATCGCAGAAACCTGAGCAGTTCGGATATGATACTTCCGCGAAGATTAAAAAAAACTAAAGGAATAATTTTTCCGTCTTCTGATGGCCCTTGTTGTTTACATTCCCGGCACGTGCTGGCTCGCAACCCTACGCGAATCTCGCTCGCTTTGGTCAATTCCAGCAAATGGTGGGGATACCACGGGGACAAAGTTAGAAGTAAAAATCGGGACAATATGAGAGGCAATACTGTATTCTGTCTGTACAACGTTCTGAAATAAAACATTTTCTGTTTTAAAAATGCTTCATTCTTTAAATATTTAATTTCCTATTCATAATTACAAAAGCAAAACTATCAAAAATGAAAAAAACTTGGTCAAGAGTCTTTGATCATCAGTCTTCGGTTTACAATCTCAGCTATAATGTTTTAAATGAAGTGGTGATCGAAATAAATATCGCGGAAATATTCAATTCCGTTTTTCTTAAAAATTCTTCAAAACTGGGTCGAGTGGCTTTGCATATTTATTTTATATGGGGATTACTATATTCATAAAAAATTTGTAAAAAAATCGGTCACCCGAACTTGGCGACTTCTGCTTGTCAGATAGCCCGTCCAGCCCGATCGGAGACAGACGTGGCCAGAGTTACGATCGCGCGAAAATAATCGATGTGGCAATCATGTATCACAATGGTTACATTTGGCAACATCGCTAAATTTGGTCAGTAAAGCAAGAGGAAAGCATTTACAGTTCCAAATATTACCGTCATGTGCAGCCGGACGTTTCTGAATAGGTTCAGACTCAACGATCCACTGCAGATGTATCGAGGCCACAAAGCGGGAGAATTAATCAGGATGACCTAGGGAGACGAGGCGAGCAACATCCAGGAACAAAATCAGGATTGCTCGTTCTTTAATGGATAAAGTTAGATTTTTTTTAAGACAAATGCGGTAAAGATTAGTTGAAAGAAGATCAAAAAGCAAAAGTATGATTATTTCGTTTTATATAGATCTATGTATAATATTTAGTATATACATAACTAAGATTATATTAATTTTATTTAGTTAACATTAGTGCCATAAGTATTAATTAGGTTAAAATGTCCTATTAATGAGATAGTATAGAAATATATGTAAATGAGGATATATGAGGATGAGAATATATATAAACACAGAAACGTTGATTTTGTTATAAAGATAGCTTAAAAACAGAATGTATCTTATTAACTTAATCATTGACATAAGGGTACAATTGGAATGCCGAGATTTATAATGATTATATATTTTGCGGCTCTGTTAATTATATTACCTGTCAATCAGCAACCCGCTGGTTGGAAAAAAGATACGTTACTGACTGAATTGACCGTTGGAAACAACAGGTAACCGTTGTAGTTATGAACTTAAGAAGCCGAGGGCACCAATAGAAAAACACAAGTTTACATCGGTACATATATAATAAATATTAGGGAATGAAATGATTAACCATATAACAAAACTTGTTACCGTTAATAAATTTAAATTCATAACGGCCGTTAGGATGATGTAATCTGTAGCATGGAGAGATAATTCTAGATTACAGAAACTTCACGGTACGTTTTATTCCTTATAACAACGCCTATGTAACTACCGTCGAGAAACACCAAGTTTAGCAAATAAGGATTTAACATTAACAACCTTCCAATGACCGAATTGTAATCTAATTCGATAAGTCCAATCATATAATATCGTGAATTATACTCATAGCGCCGTAATCTTATACAATTATCACAAAAGAGAAGAAGAACTAACAATATTATTTAACAATAATTAAATAAGATATTAAAACCCTAATTGCATTCCATCTCGACGATAGAACGAGTTCAACCAACAAATTTCACCGGTGTAGAACTCAGTTAACTGATTTAATTATTTATGAAAATTTAAATAAATATATTGCGAATGGAAAAATTCGAACCGTGAAAAGTGTTGGTAGAATGAATATAAATTTATTGTACCGTGTAAAAATATAGGTTACCAGGAATAAAAACTTCGATCAACCAACGGTATAAAAGCAGGCCCCGAGAGTCGAGCGGGAGAGTCTGGCGGAAAGTAAGAGAAGTGGCAGCAGCGTTTCGGGAGCTCAAACGCGGGGTCGATTGCGAGCAAAATAGATTGTTCAATTATTAACAGCGTCGCATACTATTGTTGGAACACATAATTGTTCCACCCTCTGCCTTTTATAGAGATTAAAAAGGAGTTAATAAACTTACGGTGAATTTTTGAATAGTGTTGGTTCATTCATTACCTGCCATAAAAAGTATGGTAGTGTAAAGAAGATCAATCCTAAAGATTGTGCAGTAGGATTCGTCGTGCTATCTAAGTCTAATTGTCGGGACGGGGCCAATAGCGCACTGGCTACGGAAACAGTCTAGTCTGATCTAGCTGCAACGGGGTGTCCGTTCCCTTCGACAACGGACTGGCGACCGAATAATAAAACAGGATACGAAGTTCGATTGGGGATTCCCATAGTAAGTGGTCGCGTTGGGTTATAGATGTGGCCAGCCCATCGCCCAACGGTAAGGGGTCACAATTGAGGATAGTGGGAGCATTATCCTCCGTGGATAATTACGACGCGGACTGCCGGTCGTTATCTATGTGCGAACCGTGTGATTCGGGACGAACTCCAAAAGTGCTTGGACATAGTGCACAAAACTGCCAATCCCCGGTCACACATGAAACGCAGAGTGCGCTCGATCGCTACTCTTTTTTGACGATGTCGGTAATTCAGACCTGGTGGCACGAAGTCCCATAAGGTGAAACGTCTATTCTTACACCTCGTCGGTGTTTAAATTATGTAATTGCTTACGAGGTACCCTGTTAATATTTGTAACGAGGAATTAGAAAAGGCATGCTTCATTACTTGATAATCATTTGTAGAATTACTTAGGTTGATTGTGAACAATTTAAAAATGTTAGCAAATTGGTATAACTCTAAATGTCTAGCGTTTGAGTAAATCGAAAGAAAATCCGTTGCGGGTAACTTACCACGAGAGATGATACGTTACCGACGTTATGAATGACCTATGAATATGTATTACCTATGAATCGTCAAACTATTAACTCAAGTATTATGCGTACATTATGAAATGTGGAAATATTATATGAATCATACATAGTGAATAAGTTGCGGAATAATGTATAATACTGTTATGGCAGTCAACTATGACACGAAGTTCGCAAAAAAGAAGTACAGAATGAAGGAAGGTTGTTGATATTGTAACTAAGTGAATAGATTATCATCTTTCTTAAAAGTGTTATAGTAAACTCTTTTGCGATGCCTCGCGGACTCGCGCGTAACAATACTATATACAGGGTGTCCCACGTATACAGTACAGTATATACTATACAGTACTATACATTACCGTGCTTTTGCGGGGTACTCTAGGGACTCCCGCTCCCTTTACAATTTAATCCTTATTTGAGTCTTAATCTAATTACTCCTTATTCGTATTCTATTAATCTTATTACTTCTACCCTCTTTCCTCTTTCGTTCCTTTCCTTTCTTCTCCCTTTCTCTCCTTCCTTCCCTCACCCCTTCCCTTCTTATCCATTCCTTCTTCCAAACTTCCCCTTTGCCTTCCCCGTCCAATATCCTTTCGATTTTCCCCCTATACCCTCCTCTTCCTCTTCCCACTTTTCGCCCTCTTCCATTCCTCTTCCACACCCCTCTAGCACGTGCTCCCATCCTTCTTCCTCCCATTCACATATCCTACATTTCCTCTTTTCTTCTTTTTCCCAGTACCTCCCTTCTCTCATTTCATTCCCCAGTCTGAATCTAATTATCCTTCTCCATCTTTCTTCCTTCCACCCTCTCTGTTGATATCCCGGTATCCCTTTTGTTACTATCTCCTTATACCATTTGTTATATCTAGACTCCCTTATTCTTTCTCTCCTTTCTCTTCTTTGTTATTCTTTTTCCCATTTTTCTATTTCACCGTAATCTATTTCTCCTTTTTCCCTCTTTTCTTCTATTTCTCCTATCTCCATCCCTAATCCTTTTATGAACGCTTCCCTTTCCTCTTCCCTCCTCCTTTTCTACTCCTCCTCACTACCGACTCCCAACACCTCCTGACCCATTCACTTCCTCATCCTCTTCTTAGTCTATCTTCGAATCTCCACGCCCTTCTCCCCGCTCTAATTTTTAGTTTATCCCTTTCTAGCTCCTCTTTAATCATATATCCCGGTTTTACCCAATCTACTCCCATTGTTCATCTCAAATACCTTTCTTCCATTGATTCTATCTTTTTTCCTTCCCTCCAACCCCATATTTTCACTCATCACCGCTCATCACCGTTCATATTAATGTATCGAATAACAAAACCCTTTTTTTCCAGTCTTTTCCGAACATCCTTTTGCCTAGTCCCCATACTTGTCGCATCACTCTTTCCGCCTTCTTCACTCTGTCATCTATTTGTCCTTCCTGCCTTCCATTTTTCTGCAACATGTATCCCAGGTATCTGAATACTTTTACCTCCTCTATCTTTTCCCTACCCCATCTCCATTCTACCTGTCTGTCCTTTCCTCCGCCCTTCCTAAACCTCATGATCTTCGTATTCTATGTTCACTATGGTCACGTTCTTCGTTTCCTATGGTCACTTCCAGGCTTTTCTCATTTACATATTCTTTTAGTGTCCTTAACATAGCCTTCATGCTATCCTCATCCTCTGCTATTAGAACTATGTCACCACTCTCCCTGTCCAGAATTTTTCTCCTAGCCTTTCTCCCACCCTTACTCTATTTGTTGTTTCCCTATACATTTCCCTTATTCTTTCTATTAACACTCCGTTTATGCCCTTTTCCCTCATCTCCTTCCATAACAGCCTCCTATGTACACTATCGAATGCAGCTTTAAAATCTACAAATAATGCTATGACTTTTCCTTTCTCCTTTTCTATCCTCCTTCCTACCACAAAATTTAGGACCTATATATTGTCTATCGTGCCTCTTCCCTCTCTGAACCCTGTCTGCCCTTCCGGTAATATCCCTTTTTGCTCTATTTTCTTTTCCAGTCTTTCCGCCAGTATTGCTGCATATATCTTATACATCACCGGCATCACTGTTTCTCCTCTGTACTCCTTCACGTTTTATGCCTCTCCTTTTTTCCTTATTGGTACGATTATCCCTTCCTTCCATATATCTGGCCAGCCTTCTCCGTCCCATATCTTCTTACATGATTTCCACATTCCTTCTTTTATCCCCTCCCCTGCATATTTCCATCCTTCACCTTGTATTCCATCTGTCCCTGTTGCCTTTCCTGTCTTCAGTTTCTTCACCGCTTTCTCGAATTCCTCTCTTTCTAGTTCCTTATCACCCTCCCATTTTTTTCTATTTATTGTTTTTCCTCCTGCTATTACTCACTTTTCCATTCCTCCTAAAGGTTCTTTAAAATATTCATCCCATTCTTCTATCTCTATCTCCTTACAGATACCTCCTTTTCTCTTTTTTCAGTATTTCCCATACCTCTCTGTCTGTCCTTGCTTTCCCTACCTCTCTAACAAAGTTTCCTCACTCCTCCTCCTTCTTCCTTTCACATATTTCTTTGTACTCTTTTTCTCTCCTTCTGTACTTTTCCTCCTTTCCTTGTCCTCTTCTCCATTTCCTTAATCCCTTTTTCACCTCTGCTCTCATTTCCTTGCATTCTTGATCCCACCATCCTTTCTCTTCCTTTCCTTCTTTTCGTTTCCTCCTTCTTCCTCTTCCTTCACGTCTCCATCATCACAATTACGTCCCATTCCTTGATATCTTCCCAGAATCCTTTTCCTTTCTGTTTTAACCCTGCCACGTTCCAAAAACCTATTTTGCTCATCTCTCTCCTCTTCCTTTCTCATCCTATTCTTTGCCTTCCCTCTTCTTCTCTTCCTTTCCCTTTCCTCTTCTGATTATTCTTTGCTTATCTTGTCCTCGCTTTCCTTTTCTTTTCCTCGCTCTTTTCCTTTTCTCTCTAGTTTTTTAATTTCTCTTCTTTTTCATCCCCTTTCACCATCTTCCTTCTATGTACATATTCCCATATTTAACTTCTACTTTTTTCCCTTCCTTTCTCTGTTCCCATGATATTTGTTTGATCTTCCATCTCATCTTCTTTTCCTTTTGCGTTAGGTCACCAAATATTCTTTCTTTTTCTTCTCTTATGTTCTTTTTCCTAACATCACCTTTCTCTTATCTTCCATTCCTCCTAATCTTACCCACATCACACCTTTCCTTATCTCCCTCACCTTTTCAACCTTCACGTTTTCTTTTACTTTCTTTTCTAACCATCCTTCCATTTCCTTTTCCGTCATTTTCTGTTCCCCTTCCCAATTCCTAATAATTATGTTTCTTCTCCTATTCTCTCCATCCTGCATTTCTTCTTTCCATTCCATTCCTGCCATCCTATCCTTTATTTCTTGTATCTTTCCTTCTTCTGTGCCTTGCTCTCTCTCTCCTTTTACGCTTTCTATATTCTTTTCCACCTCCGTCACTCTTACTTTTAACTCCTCTATTTTCTCTATCTTCTCTACTTTCTTTTCCATTTTACTTAGTTTCTCTTTCCATTCTTTCTTTTCTTTCCTCCATGTTCCTTCTCTTTCTTTCATTTCTCTCCTAATTTCCCCCATCTTTTCCCTAAACGTGTTACTGCTCTCTTTTCCCACCTCTACTATTAGTCCTTTTATTTCTCTTTTCATCTCCTCCACGCTTCCTTTCCCGCTACCTCCTTCTTTTATAGGTTTCAATATTTTCAATATAGCTTTCAATTTTTATAGGTTTCAATTATTCTATTTTTTCTGATGATTATCTCAGCTCTTTCTGGTTCTTTCTGCTTTTCCTCTTCTTCCTCTTCTCTATCGCTTTTCCTCCCTCCTTCCATGTATTCTTCTATATTTCCTACGCTCCCGCTTCTTTCCCTCATCCAGCTATCCTTCTTTTTAGGCCTTCCTCTCACCTTTCTCTCTTCTGTCTTCTCCTCTCCATTCCTCCTCCTTCCCGTTCCTCTCCACTCTTCGTCCCGATCCCTTCCATTTTACTCTACTTTATTTACTCTCCTCTGTGTTCCTGCTACTGCTTCCTTTCTCACCCCTGGGTGTCTCTTATTGCCACCTCTCTTTGCTCGCTTACTCTCTTTCCCTTCTATTCTTCTAACCTCACAAATTTCCCGTTCTCTTTCCGCTTCTTTTCCTCGTTGTTCTTCTCCTTGCTTTCCTCTGCCTTTATCACTTCTTTTTTTGTTAGGAGTGGGGAATCCGTTACGGACACCAGGGAAAGTGACCCTGGTAGTGTGGGACTCCCAGTCGGGGTGTGCAAGACTGGTATACCCACTAAGCCCCTCTTCTTTCAGCCCCGACAGCTGTACTTGTCCCGCTTAACCGTTTGTCTGCTGAAGAGCGCTATCACGCTCCTCTTTTGTTGTGCCAAAACTGCGGAAAGGCGCAATATAGCGCTTGTCTTAAGCGCTTGTTTCCCATATACGCGCAATTAGCTCCGCAGTTTTGGCATGTGTCCGAAAAAATCAATCCGTCAGCAGCCAAACGGTTAAGCATGTCGTCAGTACAGCTGTTTTTTGTTCTTAACTTTCGTATGCTGATACTTTCACTATTGGATGTGCACCAGAGGGGCGTTTCTCAAATCTAAAATGTCGTTTCCCTCCTCTTCACTGGTTTGTTCAATTTCATCAATCATCTCATTTCTGCGTCTTTCATTTTCAATTTTATCAGTCACTATCACTATCATCATTTTATTGACTGAACCCCAATTCTTTTTACTTTCTAACATTATTATAATAAGATTTCTACTATTTATTATTTTTCCTAAAACATTTTCCAAATCGTTCTTCTTGCCCCACCATTTATCACAATGAAAGAGAGTATGTTCTGCCGTGTCTTCTTCAGCATTACAGAAATAACATTTTGGACTATTTACTGTCCCTATCCTATGTAAGTATTTCTGGAAACACCCATGTTCAGTTAAAAGTTGAACCATCCAATAGTTTACTTCCCCATGCTTTCTATTTATCCACCTCTTTATGTTAGGTATTAACTTCTTTGTCCATCTGGCATTTATACCAGCTTCCCATCTTTCTTGCCATTTTTCATATGTTCTTTCTCTCATTTCTTCCATGAGCCTATCTAATCAAAGTTTGTCATATCAACACCATGGGCCTCATAACTTTCCATTCTTTCTAAAGCCATCAAATTAATTGGCAAAATACCAGCAAGTACCATCGCAGCATCCCGGGACACCATCCGATACGCGCTAGTAATCCTGAGAGCCAACCTTCGTTATACCGAATATAACTTATTTTTATACGTTACATATTTATTCAATGGGTTCGCCCAGATAGGGGCACCATATAACATTATTGAATTTACCACAGTAGCCAAAATCCTTCTCTTTGAAGGTTGAGATCCTCCAACATTAGGTAAAAGCTTTGACAAGGCGTTTTCAACCTTAGAAGCCTTCATCATCGTTTCTTTGAAATGCTCAGTCATGGAAACAGCCTTATCCAAAAATACACCTAAATGTTTCACTTTCTTTTGTAAAGTGATTTCATCCTGATTTAATTTTATTTTTAGATTCCTAACCTTTTTTCTACCATGGAGTAGAATTGCTTCCGTTTTTTGGGAAGCTATCTCCAATCCCGAGCACTTCATCCATCCATTTATTTGGTCTAACGAATAATTTGCCATATTCTGGATCTCATATTCTCCTCTGCCCGTTATCACCAGCGCAACATCGTTAGCGTATCCGAGAATCCTCACACCATCTGGTAACTCTATTAGTTCATCGTAAGCTGGGTTCCACAGATACCGTCCAAAAACCGAGCTCTGCGGAACCCCAGCTGTTAAGCAATACTCATGTATCTTCCCATTGTCATCTTCTGCATAGAGAATCCTGTTGTACAAATAGCTCCTGATTAATTTAATCAATTTATACGGTACCTTAAAATGTACTCTTAGGGCTTTATCTACGTTTTTCCACCTTACTGTATTAAAGGCGTTTTTAACGTCAATTAATATTAGCAAAGTTAAATTATTCTTTCCCCTTCTTTTTTGTAACTTAGCCATATTTATTACCTCTCTAATAGCATCAATTGTTGATTTACCCTTAGTAAATCCAAATTGGTTTTCACCAAGACCTCCTCCCTTTGTAACATATCTCTGTAATCTAGTCAGTACCAGCTTTTCCATAATTTTACCAGCCGAGTCTATCATACTCAACGGTCGGTAATTACTCGACTCATTTATCATATTGTTATCTTTCTTTTTCTTAATAAGCACAAGCTTCATTTCCTTCAAGCAATAATAATACATGTCTAAAATAGTATTAAGGATGGTACCTATACTTATTTTAATTATCTCTGCAGGGATGCCATCCGTATCCGGGGCTTTACTTCTTTTCAAAGCATTTGCTGCTTCAAAAACTTCTTTAATTGTAAATACTGGTATTTCTATATTATCATCCTCTAAGTCTACAAAATCAGTCTTTAAATCCGTCAAGAAAAGTCCTCTTACTACTTTGTTCAGTGTTTCGTCAGTCATGTGCGTACGTCCTATTTTGCTTCTAATTTTGTTCATAACAATCCTAAATCCAAGGCCCCAAGGGTCCTCACCAATTTCTTTACAAATTAATTTCCAAGCATTCTTTTTACTGTCCTTTATTATAA
Source organism: Hedychridium roseum (assembly GCA_963989215.1). Taxonomy (NCBI): domain Eukaryota; kingdom Metazoa; phylum Arthropoda; class Insecta; order Hymenoptera; family Chrysididae; genus Hedychridium; species Hedychridium roseum. The sequence continues at coordinate 4,603,803 of OZ022307.1, read as the reverse complement.
TTATAAGCTCTTTCTTTAATCTTTTATAGTTCAGTTTAAGTTCATTGAAATTTGCTTTGTTGTATGATCTTTGTAATTTCCTTCTTGCTATTATTGTGTCTTTTCTTTTGCAAGCAATTTCATTGTTCCACTAGTATACTGGTCTCCTACTATTTTTATTTGTATTCTTTGGTGCACTCAAGTCCTAAGAATTAGCTATAATATTCATAGTTTCTTTCACTTTATCATCTACATTTGTTATTTCATTTATGTATTAGCTTTTCTGTTCATTTATCTTTATCAGGTTATTTATGAACTTTCCTGTGTCTAAGTTTTTAAATGCCCACCCCTTTATTTTATTATCTCTACTATTGTTCTGTCTATTTGTCATGTTTGTATTTGTATATTTATTTATATCTCTATCAGTTTCAACATTGAAAAATATATACCCGTGATCACTAAGTGATTCTTCGTTTTCTTATACCGCCCATTCTCTTAGTCTATTTGTCAGATTGCTTGAAATTAGCGTTATGGCCAAAATAGAGCCTCGACCATTTCTTTCAAAAGTATTTACATTGCCTTTGTTAGCTACTGTCAAATTCAATATAGCAATTAATTCAAGTAGGTATTCTCCCTTCTTATTCTGATGGTCTATCCCCCAATCTCTAGCCATTGAATTAAAATCACCTCCGATTATTACAACGTGTTTTCCACTGGCATCTGTAATTAGTTTATTTAATCTTGATGAGAAATCTTGTAACGTTTGGTTCGGGGAATAATAACAGCTACATATGTAAGTGTTTTTACTTCTTATCCATATATATCCGTTTTTTCCCATCTCTACCTCAGTTATTGGATATTCATTCGCGTTTCTCACTCATATAGCCGCCAAACCGGTACCATTCCTGCAAACTGCAACTCTACACAAAAAATCTTATGCAACTCGGCTCCTATTGAGATTTATTTGTAAAATTTTCATATGCTATTTTATATGCTTCACACTTTCTACTTCCTGGCCAATGTTCTAAACTTTGTTTCCCCATTTCTTTACAGAGCATACAACACGATTCCCTGCTGCAGTCATTATTATGATACCCTTTTTCACTGCATCTTCTACAACATGTACTTTCATTTTCTCCTTTACATTTGTCAACCATATGCCTATAGTGCTGACATTTATAACATCTAGGTATTTCCTCTTATATTCTGGCTTTACATGAAAGCCAGCCTATCAAGATTTTCTCTTCTCCTCCTATTTTATTAACAGCTTCGTATGGTGCCAGTAGCACCACACGTTGCATGCCCCCGTACATTTTATGAATTGCCAAGATCTTTAGGTTTTTCATTTCCACATTACTAATCTTTTTGCTAATTCCCCTTTCTACATCTTCTTTGTCAGAAGCCTCGTCCATACCTATTATTTCTATCTTTACTTTTGGTACTAAAGCTTTAACCAATGTTTTCTCCCCAACTACGTCTTTTATAGCATTTTTGATCTCCTCGATTTTATTACAACATTTTTTGAGATCTATGAGGAAATTTCCGTCCCTAGTCATCCTCATCCTCTCGACATTTTCCCCATTTTCTGCCACTTTCTCGTCAGCCTTTACTTTTTTGAGAATCTTAGTCAAATCTTCATTAGCGTTTACTTTGATTTCAGTCGCATCTAGCTTAGGTCTCCTACTTACAGGTGTTTTACTGCATGCTCGAATATTTCCAGCGGCAGCCATCTTGTTTCTTCTTCTCACTACCGTTGTCCATACATCTTCGTTGGTCCTCACACTTGTTCCTTGAGTTGCCTTCAGTTAATATTTAGATTATCTCCTTCATTTGTTGTATTCCCCTTCCTACCCTTTTTGTTTCCTTCCTTTTGCGTATTTCTGTCCATATTGGAGTTTTCTCTTGTTAATATGCTTTGTGTTCCAGCACTTTTCAATTTTTTAGATTCTCTTCTTCCTCTCTTTTTAGTTTCTCCTTCCAAATATTCTACGTATTTCTTTATTACTTCCTTTGATTCATCTCGAGATATTTCCACTGCAACAAAGCGTGCTAATGCATTTGCAATTAGTTTCTTCATTTCTTTATGCAGATTTTGTGTGATATCCGCATAGCTGCTCATTTCATTCAAAGTTTTTCGTAGTGCTTGTAGGGCCAAATCGATGTCCTCCTCTCTTTTCGAAGCTTTTTCACGTAGTTCGTTCCTGGCTGCACTTCCTTCTCTCTCGCTTTCCACTTCCATGTTGTTTCCTTCGTTATCATTTCCCTTGTCGCTATCCTTTTTTCTAGCCTCGTCTCTGTCCGAGTCACTATCGCTACTTATTATTTTCTTCCTCTTGCTTAGTTTATGCATCTTGTTGTTTATATCACTTCTATCCTTTAATTATGAGATAATTAAACTTGTCTTCTAGATTAGCTTTACTGTTCTACACTAGTGTCTAGATGGCTTTGTATATTCTATTTATTAACCTATGCCTATGCACGCCACGTGCCTTTGTAGAGATTATGTAGTTTAAGTTCACTCTTTTAATTAGTCTCCGTCCCTTTTATTTATTATATTAGCAGTTTCGAATCCTGTATAGTCATATATTGTTTCACTATGTCTCTTTTGAGTCTGTATTTCTTTATATATGAAAACTCCACGTGCTTTCAGCACGGTAGGTAGTAACCTAGTTTCACAAATTAATTTCTTTGTTTTATCATTCAGTTCGTATCACTATTAGTTTAAAGTGATTTGCACTGAGACTCTGTACTTTAGCAACCCAGAAAATCGCTTCCCTGGGGAACTTTGGTACTTTGACACTGTTATATCAAATTCCCATACGGAGCGGAACAGGACTACGTTCGAACTCTGTGAAATCTCACGGATCCCATGCCTTTATCCTACTTCACCTGCTATGCACCTTCCCTCTCACCACTTTTCTCCCCTTACTTCTTTCTTCTACCTTATTTCCCTTCACTTTTCCTTACGCTCGCTCCTATACGTCCTTTTACTTTTGTCGTTACACCGGAAGTCCAATAATGTATAATACAAAACAATAATTGTCTGGAAAATCTCGTTACTTGACTGGGAAAATGCCAAAAGGCATAGGGGGGGGGGGGGGGTAGGGGGGAATAAAAATTTGCATAACCCCGTTATATCCCACTAAATTCAGGCTAAATCCATAACGTATCGTAAGACATTGGCTTTGAACGGACTTCGCACAAAACGAATGTTTACATCGCGAGCGAAACACGAGATAAACCGAGCATAGCAACTAGATTGAATTGAAATAATTTCAAACAATGAAACAATATATTGAATATCTAATAGAGTTTCCGAAATATTGAATAGCTTAATTAGTTAAAATGTTACTTTTCAGATTACAAATAATATTACAATAGAATCCGATTAAAAAGTACAAGACGTAATTCGCGATTAATTAAGCAAAAGTATTATAAAATAATTAAGAAAGACGACGATACGTCAGAAATTTCGGTGTACGAATGATAATAATTAGAGAATGATAATTAAGATAGAAAATTTCTTGTTATGAAAGGTCTTAAGTAATTAACAGACAATAGTAGTATTACGCAGATAATTCTGGAAGTATGCTATGCGAGTCTATATAAGGAAGCACGACACGTGGTGCGGGGGAGTCGTACCTGGCCAATCACAGCGGACGGTTGCGTCGTAGCTCACGGTGTGCCCTGCGTAACGGTTGTAACATGGCAAACGCGTTTGCTGGTTACAAATACCCACCTTACCAATAGGGTTCACCGTAGAAGATGCCGATTGTACCCGAAGATTGTCGAGAGCGCGGCGCTCCCGAATATTTCCGAGTGGGTCTCCGGGGCTTTGCTCGTTATTACGCCGACGGGTACTCAGTCGTTTTAGAGAATCCTATAACTACCTGTAGATAGCAGCCTTCCCCGACTTACAAGAATCTCCGGGCCCGTAGATTTTAGGGGTCCTAGGGCTTCACATGGTAGACCACCACTTCATTTTAAAGGGGTAAAACACCCGTACTCCGAAATCCGTCGGAAACGATTAACCATGGTACGACCCGCGACCGGGCCAATACCAAGCCGCCAAGGGACCATTCGATCACGGAGTGATTTTTTTTATTAGTTCCTCTCTAGGAACCAATTAGCGGCCGTCTTGCTCCACATATCGCGCGGGGAGAGAAGAGCGGGGGTACAGATCAGTACCTCGCGAATCCCTACGCAAAACGGAGCGAACAGACTCCTCTTTCGCCAGTGAAAAGGTCAGTAGTGTTGTTAGTTTGCTGTTATTGTTAACCGTGCTAAATGGGTGGAAGCGGCCTAGATAGATCCTACGGATAGTTTGTGACGTTGCATCGGGCACGTCCCAAAATAGGCTCGTTTGGCCTTTTTATCTTCGGATTCTAATACCGTTCGCGCGATATATGACCACGATTCTACTAATTTCTTACCGCGAGGAGCGTATTCGGGTGCGATATTGTATGGATAGGGAACCGTCTCGCTCAGAAATGGAGAGAAGAACCAATCAACCCCTGTATGAAGACCTCCGGAGACCGGCATCACGAGATATTTCTCTCGGTTACCGGTATCAGCGGGTAACTTCTCTGCAGACTCGGAGCGACCGGACCGCGGAATTACAGTCGGCCCAATCGGATAGTTATCGTTCACCCGCGGGCCCCGAGGTAACGCTAGGGACGAGAGGGGTAGGTTACGGGAGACCACGTGGAGAGGCACGAAGTTCCCGACTCAGACCCCGCCAGCGGTTTCCGAAGCCCAAGAGAGATTCTGGCATTGAACGTTGTCCGGGTAGGACGTAAAGTTTTGCTTTCGAACATACTCCGGGTAGGACGTTAGATTATGTTGAAAAACGTGTACCGAGGTAGACGCCTCTAAGTCGAGCTAATCGAATATCGCCCAGGGTGAACCGAAAATTAGGGACCTACCATCCGAGAGCCAAGGGGACCATTTTCTACCAAAGGGAGGAATCCGTACCGACGGCTTGTAACCGGCCGAGGACCACGGCCGTTGCCTTTTTGGGGACCTTCCTAGGGCTATTGGCAACCATTCTCCACGCAAGGAGAAGAAGGCGGGACGGTGAGCTTAGTGTTCTACGTATCTTTTCCGAATCTGTAAAGGTACGCAACTTGGCCCCAACGAGCATAATCCGTTTCTCGTTTTATCGGGGCGAAAGGCCCCGAGAGCCAAATATTGATTTTCCACACGAGGAGCTCGTTATTAGCCAGGTTGCGGTGCAACCGGGGCCCTATATCCACGCATCGAGCCATAGACTCGCTCCTGCACGACTTGGATTCAAGCCACCCGATGAATCTCACGATGTAGTCCTTCAGTGCGGAATCTTGAGACAACAAGATTCAATTTTTTTTCGCTTTATATTTTTCTTTCCTTTCATGCTTTTCTTTGTTTTTATATATACCGGATGAGGCGTGTAACTGTATCACCCCGAATAATGACTTAACGATACAATTTATTACAATTTTAAAAGATGGGATTTAAATGGTGTCAGAAGGCGCATCTTATAAGGTATGTGCTTTTTTCGTGGGTGGAGGCGTTTCAGAGATTTCGAGGTTTCAAGATAATTATACATATGTATATATTTCAAGGTATAATTATCTTGAAACCTCGAAATCTCTGAAACGTATATATATACACGTTACAGTGAAACACCGAAATCTGGAGAATGTCGACTTTCACCGGTGAATGTCAACATTCACATAGTCACTTGGTGTATGTCCGAAATATTTCCCCTCCGCGTGTGCCACCTTGTCGTGGTAGAGGGGCTTGTGTGGCTGGATGAAGAAACAGGCTATGCGGGCGGGGGCTCCGGCCCCTGGCAGGGTTTCCCATGCCAGATTGGCTGTTTCCGAGAGTCCAGACTAAGAGCACACAGCATGGGGTAGGGCGGACTCCTTAGCCTTGGTTGGCAACCGTCCTAGGAGAAGGAAAACTCCGAAATTAAATCAATTTTCTTTTAAAAAAACTATGATGGGCGGCAGTAAAGAAGTGGACTTACCGTCTCAGGGGTTTCGGACCACCCAGAGGCCGGCGTGGGGGGGGGGGGTGGTATTGTCCCTGCAACCCCCTCGTCGTCATCCCATGAAGGACTATCCATCGCGTTGCCGGCGGAGCGCGATGGAGACAACTGCTATCGCTGACGTGGCTAAACTAACAAGAGCCGCAACCAAGCTGGCTATAGTCAGCATCGAGCGACTTGACAAGTCGTTCATGCCACCCCTCAATACCACCTCGAGGGGCGCTGGATGTGTGCAACCGATGCTCTCGGACGCAGCTGTGGGATTTTCCGGGCTAGTACCATTACCACCTTCCCGGCCGTCTTCGCCTGTATCCGTGGTGTCCATGACCACAGGAATTGAGGAGTTGGAGGTCCGCGGTGAGGACTCCGAGGGGAGCATTTCCGCCTCGGACCTTTTACCCGTAAAAAGGAAGCGAAGCAGGCCCCCGACTACAGGTCTAGGAGTTGGCCTTCTCGAGAAAAAGATGGAGGAACAGGCGCGCAAAAAGCGCGAAAGGAGGAAGGAGGGGTCAGGCTTGCTCTTGACCCGTCCGTGCCAGCACGTTCCACAGCGAAGTATCGCAGGATGGAGGTCAAGTTAACGGATGAAATGTCGGAGGCTCCAACCCCGGCATTGAGCGTGCAGATGCTTGAATGCATCGACGCCATCAAAAAGGTGGCGGCGTGTTCGGGCAATCTTCAGGGGCTGCCTGTGAAGCAGCTTTATGAGGCAGCCACCACTATAAAAATGGCAACGATGACCATCGCCATGAGGGCCCCGGACATCGGACTCAACGGCCAGCTCGATGAACTCCGGAGGGAGATTCAATCCCTCCGGAAGGATAACAAACGCCTCCAGCAGAAGCTGGAGATGTTGAAAGCACCCCACGCTTCGCCACCGGGTGCTCGTCCACCTCACTCACCGGTTAGAAGGTGGGCTTCGCCGTCGCCACCACCCACGCGGAAAAGATCACCCGCGAGAGTGCTTGCGTCGACAAGATGAGCAGTGATGCGGGACATTCCTGATGAAAGCATAGAGGATAGGGTTTCTCGCATTGTTGCCCGAGAGTTGCTGGCCCGTGGCAATACCCCCCTATTTGCGGGATCTGTCCCGCAAATGTGTAATGGTTCCGTTTCTGCATCATCTATGGTGCAGAAAGCGGCTATTAAGAAGAAGAAGGACGTTCGGGGAAAGGGGTGGGTGATGGGAGCGGCACAGCTGCCTCCCCTCCTCTGTGTACTGGGGAGGGGATTTCTGGTTCGCTTTGCACTGAAGCTATGAAAGTTGGCCAGGAGGATGCCGGGAAGCACATGTAAATGTCTCTCAGCATCCTTCAGGCCAACCTTAACTACGCCCGTCAGGCCCAGGACTTGTTTGCCAATGGCCTGGGGGAGCGTGGTTGTGAGTTAGGCATCGCGTCTGAGCTGTACCGTGTTCCACACGATGACCCACGCTGGGCATCAGACACGGGCGACTCGGTCGCGATTTTATGTGTTGGTTCGTCCCTATCCTTCTCCTTTAAGGAGAAGGGAAGGAGTTTTGTTTGTGTGGAGTGGGGGCCCATCTCCGTGGTTGGGGTGTATATCTCCCCAAACATCGGTCTCGCCCAATACGAGGATATTTTGGACGGTGTGGCGGACATTGTCCGTCGGAGGTTTTTGTCGGTGGGTGTTTCGTGCGGGGTTCCACAGGGGTCCGTCTTGGGCCCGCACCTGTGGAATCTCGCATACGACCGCGTGTTGAGGTCTGCCCTCTCCCTCGGTTCATCCGTGGTGTGCTCCGCCGATGACACACTAGTGTCGGCCGGGGTGGAGATGTGGGAGGAGGCCGTAGCCATGGCTAATCTGGCGGTGGCTTGCGTCGTGCGCGCAATTATAGGCGTGGGTCTGCGGGTGGCTCCCCAGAAGACAGAAGCGCTGTTTTTTAGCGCCGAGTCTAGGGGTAAGCCGCCCGCAGCCCACGCTTTTGTGGATGGAGAGCTCGTCGTGGTGGGGGCCCAGATGTAATATCTAGGTCTTCAACTGTATGGTGTTTTTAGTTTTGTCGCACACTTTGGCAGCCTTGGCCCCAAGGCCATGGGAATAGCTTCGGCCCTTGGTTGACTGCTCCCCAACCTTGGTGGTCCTGGCGTCCGGGTGCGCCGACTTTTTGCCAACACCGTTCTTGCCGTAGTAATGTACGGCGCCCCCATCTGTGCGGCCTCCACGCTGGAGGATCGGCGCCATCATTCGCCTGATGCGTCGCATCCAAAGTCTGTTTGCTGTCCGGATTATACGGGGGTATAGAACGGTGTCCGGAGAGGCCTCGGCCTTGGCAGGTCTGCCGCTCCTGGAGCTTCTCGCCTGTGTATACGCAGATGTGTACACACAACTGCGGGAGCTCCGGGGACAAGGCGTTGTTTTGACCCCCAGGCACCAGAGGTGGCAAGATCGTCTCTCTATCCCCGAGACAAGATCGGGGGCTCGTGTCGCCGGGGCCATCCAGCCCCTTTTCCGGCAATGGCTGGAGCGGGGACACGGCGAGCTCAGTTTTAGGATGACGCAGGTATTCACCGGACACGGTTGTTTCGGTGAGTACCTGCGTCATATCGGGAAAGAGAGCACGGCGCAGTGCCATCACTGCGAGGACGGCCACGAGGACACGGCGCAGCACACGCTGGCAGATTGCCCAGCGTGGTGCGAGGGGCGCCGTGTCCTCGTGAGGTGTGTGGGGAGGAATTTGTCCCTCCCAGCACTGGTCAAGGCTATGCTGGGAGGGGAGAGACAGTGGAAAGCCGTCGCCTCCTTCTGTGAGACAGTCATGTCCCAGAAGGAGGCGGCGGAGCGGGAGCGTAGGGGGATGACCGCCGTCGGTGCTCACGCCGGCGTCGGTTAGTCCTCGGCGGGAGGACTGGGGGTGGTACCTCACGCGCGAGAACGTAGCTCCCTCCGTGGGCCCACCTCTGTCACCCATCCGTCGCGGGACGTTTTTGGGGCTTAAACCCCGGGAGTCGGGGATCACCGCGTGGTGACGCGGCCGTCGACTCCGCTCCCTATTTGTAATGAAAATAGCAGAGTGTGGCCCTCCCAAATACCGCCGAACGCGTATCCCGCACTATTACCTGTCCTCTGCCGTGGGTACTCCAGCATTTCTGCAACTTTTTCTTTAGGCGGTCTCCCAACCTAGATTGGAGTGATCTTCCTGTCGAAAGTTTGGAGAAATTTTTATGATTCAGCGGAAAATAGCCGTTTTTCCTATATTTTACAGGGAACACGATATCGAGCTCCGAAATCGGTGGGAAAACAATAGCTATAATGCGATCGACGATCAGGCCAAAACCGAACCGTCGCGGGATTAGGCGATCACTCCGCGGGCGAGAAATTAGTCCCCTGTAGGAGCCAATTAGCGGCTGTCAGGCTCCTACATCGCGTAAGGGGAAAAGGGAGCGGGGTACGAAACCGTACTTATAGAATCGCTACGCGAAACGGAGTAGGCAGACTCTCTTCGACTAGCTTGTGCGTTAGGTGCGATTACGTTGGAATAAAAAGAAAAGGTTTAGTGTAAAGTGGGTGAACGCGGCCGAAAGCAGATTAGGATAATTCCTGTTTCCAGTGTCAGTGAGTCTCACCCCGATAAAGAGTGTACTGTAAAGGTAGGGGTATCCGCCTAAAAGCCACCTTCCCGCCGCGAGTTCTCCTTATTTAGGAACTCGTAGTTCTATTTGATTTGGCGTTCCTTTCTCCTTTTTAGTCGGTTCCAACGGAGCCCCGCTAGGCCGTGCATTGCCCTGAAGTAAGGGATACGGGTCGCGGTGATCTTGCAGGTCGAGACGGTTTTTTCGGATTCGAGGACGCGGGAAGTTGTCTCAAATCCGAAGAGCCCGTATCTGGCGGACCTAATTACCATTTTGGAATATCCCTTGGAGTTTTTCCCCAGGAAAGTAGTAGTTGGCAAGCTGGAGTTGCAGCAGTACATTCTGGCTGCAGGAAGTCCACCCAGACAGCTACGTCCAGAATCAGCGACAACCACCGAGGAGGAGCCAGAGATCGTGCTCGAACTCGCTTCCTTGGCGACCTGGAACATACCGTAGTTTAAGAACATTTGTATTATTTCCCAAAGACGCAAATAATGTACAGCTAGGAGAGTTCTATTGGCAGGATCTTTCCTTGAACGTCCCAATGAAACGGATGAGAGAAAAAATCTAAGACTAGGCCAATAAGTTTTGGAACCCCTGGTAACTAACCTACGATAGGAAAGTTACCAGTCAAAATTAATAAATTTAATTTAATGTCATGTGGCGTGGCGCCGGTGGATATTTTATGATATTTACCGAAAAAGTAGATGATATGAGAATATAACTAGGCGCGGTGGCAAGCTGGGTATGTCCGAGTTGGACGGACATAACGCAAGCCATATAAATGTTATTATGTTCTTGTTCAATTTAATAAAAATGTTACACCCGATGAATCGAATATTTAAGAGGAAAGGAAATGTTGATGTATTCTCGGACAACTGCATTAGTAAAATGCTTGTAAACTTAATTATATTTGCGATCTTGAACTGAAGTGTTTGAATAATATTACATAGTTGATTGAAGAATAAAATATAAAATTAATACTTACCTCCGTTATCGAATAATGATACATTGTAGAAAAACATTGGGCCTTCCGCCGATAATTACGAGTCCTGAAATGTAAAAGAGAAATGTTAGAATTATAATTAAGGTAGAATATGCAATGAAATAAGTTTATACTTTCCGAAGTCCGAGATACTTACCTATGACATTAATTGTAATAACCTACCGAAAGAAATTATATTATGATAATAACGTAATACACTTACCTACCCGGCGCATTAGAAGATACAGAAGAGCGACTGCAGTTTTCTGCAACGTAGATTTACCTGCACTTATATTTCTATCTTATATGCAATTTATATAATTTATATATACATACATATATAATGAAAGTATATAAGAACAGATTGTAAACACATTTGAAGTGTTAGCATAAATTTAAGATCGAAGTAATCTAAATTGACAATTATTGGCGATGGAAATGATATGTAGTTGCAATAATTGCATTCACCGAACAATATTCGTAGGATTGTACAAACTAAACTGTGTAACCATATGCTTACTACTCGGCGAAGCGAAATAAGCAAAATTCACCCAGCGAAATAGTCATACATATTGTTAATGACAATTAGGCGAAACATATGCCAAAACCACATCGGTACATACGAATAAAATTACGAAATCTTGAGTTTACCCTTGATTCTCCGTTAGGAACATAATCATGTCCCAACACAAGACATTATAAATAATTAACTAATCGAACATTCATAATAGATTGAAATCAAGTTTAAATTGATACGTTGGGACATGAAGATGCAAATGCGTAATATGCGATTAAACCGAAACGGTTTATTAGTTCTGATTTTGCTTCGGTCAACATTAGCATATATTTAAATAATTTACAAATATCTCATTAGATTTTGAAATACTTATTCATTTGGTAGTTTATTTAAACTTTAAACATTTAGAGTCAAGTTAAAAGTAAACTAACCGAAGGATTACAAAATGCTTCGGTCAACTTGTACCATTTAATATTACATAAATGGTAAAAAAAGCAAACTCCGAATACAGTTAATGGAATTGTTTATAACAATAAGTTATGAAAGAACTCCATTATATACCATACCGGTAATCGAAACTCTAAAAACTTCGGTGAATGTTAGTAAATTAAAGAGTTAAATATTTTCACCGAAGGATTTTGCAATATCTCTAATAGTTAACAACATATCAGGTATGGTATATAAGGCGGAGAGTTAACCGAGCGAGCATCAGTTGTCTGTTACGCTGTAAGCAGTAAGCACGTAAGATCAGTTGTCTGATATCTTGTAGCGAGAGCAGTTGTTCAGTTAGCACATAACACCAGCGCTACGTACGAGAGACATACAAATTATCAACATACGAAAGTACCTTTCATTGTATAAGACCTACCTTGGAACGAAAGAAATCAACACATCGTTAAGACTAAGGTACACCTCATTCTGAATATTAGTGTTACATGAACATTGAATAAATCAATGGTATCGATGAAAACATAATTTATTCACACAATCTTCATTTCTTGTTCCAATCCATAGCTACAGGGTACAGAATATCCTCCGACTGTGGTTTGGTGGGTTGAGGGTATCTCATCAAATTATATACACTAATTACATTTTCGATCCGTAGATACTCCATCCACTTGACCGACGCGTAAACATTAAAGGGGTGATATCCCTTGTTTGTGCTCACGGTCCACCTTCACGCGAAACGCTAGAAACGTTTCGACTCCGACATTGGGGCTGTGCCGGCCTAACCTATAAAAAGACGACGTTTTGTCCGGCCGATATCATCTTGCCGCACGGACAACCCGTTTTGTTAATTTCGGAAGAATAAATTAACTGGCGACCGATCCTGCAGCACGGGAAAAAGGGTTAACGCAGCATTGTTCTGTTACAAAGTAACCCCAGGGAAAAGAGAGAATCCCGGTAGTAGTTGTTGTATGTCACTGGAAATTTCGGGAGGGCATATCGATTATAGAACTCCACGACAGGCCGAGATTAGCGCGATTCGGTAGGACAGAGTAACGGATTTTTCCCACGTAACGATACTCTACCCCGTAATAGTCTTATATAACGTAGGAAAGGCATTTTGGAATAGTATTAATAAATATATATAGTCGGACGGGCTTCCGTACGGCCGTGAAATTGAGTCCAAAACTTCGCGTATTTTATTCGCTCCCCATTACGCTCATTCCCTCCACCATACGCTTTCTACACCTTGGAGCTTGAAGCTCACGTATCCGTCCTCCAGTAAAACGTACATCCATGGACCCCGCCCCTCGCCGCAGCCTACGAGGCTGAGTAGCTCTCGGGGAGACCCTTCGTCTGCGATAACCGTCGAGAAGGTAGCGACAAATCCCTTAATTTCGCCTCGCGGACGGTTTGGCACGACCGCATGCCTGCCGCCCACCGACAACGTTGATCGAAATTCAAGGAAGGGTACCCCTCCAGGCCAAAATGTTGGTAACGGACCTCGGTATCTTTCTTGCAGGTTTCTCGGAACTCTGGTTCCTGGTTTTTCCCAACAAGGTCGCTACAAACGTTGCTCGCGTCATCAAAGCTTACGTAAGAGTGACTCGCAGCAGAACAAAGGATTTGGCGAGAGAGAGCCAGTCGCCTCTTTGTCGGCTCCTCTCTTTTGAACCCCCACCAGAGCATATCTGTGATTGTTAACATACACCGGTGAGGGTCCGAATGTACAAGAATGTAATGAAATATTCAATCTTTCACCGACGTATTTGGTATGTGTTGTCATTCACCGGTGAAAGTCGACATTCTCCAATTTCGGTCTTTCATGATAACATACATATATTTTTCGGAATAACTTTTTTAAAAATGAACATATGGACATGAAATTTGAACTGCTGCTAGCCCAAACAATTTACTTCTTTACGTGTTTCGACGATTTTCGAAATATTCAAATATTAAAAAATTATGACTTTTATGGCGCCCTGTGTATCTTATAACTTTTTTTATAGGCCCTGTCTCGAAAAATTGAGATATACATTTTGTAGAGTTCGTTACCCCATATATATTCTGTAAATTTTATTCAATTCGGAGGACGCGCGAAGAAGTTATGTTTTTTCAAAGTAAGTATTAATTACATCTGATCAATTAACAGCTTCTACGGTAAGTATAGATGTAAGTACATTATTACGTTATTAATTCTCTTTTCTTTTCTTTTCAGGTTCTCCCGGACATATTCTACAAGGTTCGCCAAAGGTAAGTAAGATAGGATAGTGAGGTAAGTGTAAATTCATTTTAATCAATTCGAACTTGGATAACTCCGAACACGGCGCAAGGTAAGTATAAACTAATCAATTTCTAAATTTCTAATTTAACCATAACTCTGAACATTCGGTCGCTATCAGGCACTTATCTACTCTTTTAACATAGGTGAGAAAATACACATTTTTGACATAACACATTTTTACATTTAAAGGGTCGCATCATAACAATCTATCTATAAATTTTATAGTTTTGACTGGTGATCTTGTTTATTCAACTCGATCACCAGGATTTTCCGAAAACCTATCAGCCCTATCCAAAATATCTCCCTCACCCATTTTGTAGGGAATATTGGGACGATTAACGCTGATACTCTGTAACCGTACAATTGTTTCAAACGGGTCAAATCCAAGTATATTTAGGGTATGCTCCAAGTTGCCAAACGAAAGAGCCCACGTTCCGACTCTGCATCGTCTTCATCTGCAGAAGCATTATGAAAGCGATAGTAGTGGGTTAGAGTGGTATCAACTTTTTCTGTCGTAGTGTACATGATGGATAAACTTATTGCACTGATACCGATACTCATATTGATTGTAAAGCGGTAATCGCCTGTTAAGATTATCGCTTTCATAATCATGTTTGTAAACATACTTCAGCCGACGAATGTCTGTTTACAAGCACCAGGAACAATTACGTGGTGTACTCTTACAATGAAATTGAAATTCCTAGAGTTGACGTGCTTAACGTGCTTGTAAATAAATTATCAGCTTTTCTTAAAAGTGTTGTGGTAAACTCTTTTGCGATACCTCGCGGACCAGCGCGTAACATTATATATGTATAGGCGTCACACGTTTCAGAGATTTCGAGGTTTCGAGGTATACAGGGTGTTTCTATGAAGTGCTGCCAAACTTAAGGAGCATATAATTGAGGTAAAAACAAGTAACTTTTGTTAACATACCTATGGTGTCCGATCATTATTGGCGAAGATACAGCTGTTTGAAGGCGCAGATACAGGTAGACAACATCATCTACATTCAGCTGCCCGAAGCGGTCAACGCTCCGCGATACGTCCTCGGCTCAGTGCCGTATTCGTGCGACACAGCTCACTTCTTCCTCATTATTTTTTCGAGCCGAGGAAGTGTTAAAATTTTCCGAACTATTTTAAATCATCAAACTATTGGGAAAAAAATTACCTATTAAAAAAGTTCAAACGACAAAAATATTCGAGAATTCATAAAATTTCGAGTTACTTGTGGATAAATGTTCAGCTCGAAAAGTTTACATATTCCAATAGATTTCCAACTTTCGAGTTATTCGTAAATATCCGAATTATTGGTGACGACGATTCCGGCACTAGAAAATAATTTTTAACTTCGTAAATGGAAAGTAATTATTTCGAGGAAGTTTATTGCTAATAATGCTAACTTAGAAACGTCCACACTAATAATTCGAATATTTACATGTCTAATATTTATCTCCAAGTAACTCGAAAACTTACAAGGGCTCGAATATTCGAATCGCTTGAAATTTTTTAATGGCTTACTTTATTCAACTCGAACAATCAAACCAAATAAATTCCGAATACGTGCACATTCTTAAACACCAATTGCACTGCATACACTGCACAAAACCGTACTTATGACAATTGTTCAATACGTCGGCCTCCCACAGTCATACACAATTCGCACTGTTCGACGATTGAACTGCCGACACAATCACTCCGAAAGATTGCAATGAAACTCACTGCACGATGCCTTAACTGCGTTAGCGAACAGAATCGAATGCCGGAAAGAACGGGGCAACGGTTTATGTTCCGAAACAAACTTGCATTTGTATTGGTCTCTCGTCTCCTCGCCGACGCATGCTACGTCGGAAAACAAGCGATAATCTCATATTCACACCATCATAGTCAATTGCCCCTCCAGTAATCTTCAATATTTTCCAACCGTCGAGAACGTGCGGTCTGTTCCTCGTTGGTCGCGAGTTTTGAAATCTTCTAAGTGACGATGGAAGCATACAGTTTTGCCGAGATGGCAGACATGCACCTCACTTATGGTGCAGCCGACGGTAATGGGCGAGTAGTCGAGCAGATGTATCGCGAACGTTTTTCTGCTCGGCGACATCCGGATCACCGGCTACTTACGCGGATCGCGCAACGTTTACGCGATACGGGATCATTCTCTCACGAAGCACCTTCCGGTGCGACAAGGTGCCGGCGTACAGAGGATTTTGAACACACCGTTTTACGCCGTATTGAGAATGATCCGTCGGTCAGTACGCGATCGATTGCCCGCGAACTCAACACTAACCACGTCAATGTTTGGCGTGCGTTAAAAGAGGAAGGTATGCACCCCTTCCATTTTCGAAAAGTCCAAGGACTTCGTCCGTGTGACTATAACGCGCGTGTGGACTTTACAAGTGGATTTTCGAACAAGTGTCGCGCGGACGGTGACTTTTTACGCGGTATACTTTTCACGGACGAAGCCTGTTTTATGCGAAACGGTTTTTTTAATAGTCGTAACAGCCACATTCGGGACGTGGAAAATCCGCATGCGACAATCGTTGCGTCGAATTAAGATCGATTCGCCGTAAAGATCCGGGCGGGCAATATTGACAATTAATTAATTGGGCCGTATTAGTTGCCCCCCCGCCTAAATGGGCACATTTTCAGTCAATTTCTCGAGCACACTTCGCCCGATTTATTGGAAAATGTGCCACTGTCCGTGCGGAGAAAAATGTGGCTGCAATTGGACGGTGCACAGGTACACGTCACACGCACATCTCGTGGGTATTTAGACCGAAAATACCCTGGCCGATGGATCGGGAAAGAGGGCCCCCTTACCTGGCCAGCGCGTTCGCCGGATTTAACGCCGTTGGACTTCTTTTGTGGGGCCACGTAAGGTCCCTCGTGTATGAAACTCCGGTACGGACAGTGGAGGATCTCATTGCTCGTATCATAGCTGCGTGCAATGAGGTCCAAGACATGCCGGGCATTTTTGAACACGTACGAGAATCGATCGTCCGACGGTACGAAACGTACATGAATGTCGGCGGCCGACATGTGGAACAACTCGTGTAACTCGTAAAGTGAATTGTGTCGAATTGTGAATTGTGCGGGATTTTATGTCAACACAGACTTTGTGGAGGCAGTTTGGAAGCAGTAGAAGCAAAAGCTACATCCACGACGGCTGCAGGACGGGCGGTCCAGGAGGCAGAAGCGGCAGAAGCAGAAGCCGGCAGGTGGTTTTGCAGGAGGGTCTTTGGTGTGCGGGGGGAGAGGGCCCGACGACGTCGAACAGGTGGAAGAAGTGGAGTGCTTTAGCACATACTCCGGCAGGAGGTAAAGCGGCCCTGAACCTCCCATGGGGAGAACGTAGGGAAATGCCGCGAATAATGAGTGGAGACTGTTACGCAGTAATGGTCGTTGATCAGACCCACCTGAGCAATCGCCGCAACGTGAAACCGTGTAAGGTGCAGTGACAGTGAAGGTAAAAGCAAAAAAAAATTGTTGTGTGGTACATGTAGCGGTCATTAGCGAAATTGGTAAGGTAATTAGTAATAACTCTATTAGTAATAATAAATATACTGCAACCGAACTGTTTCGTGTGAACTCTCATACCTACAGTACAGTTTTCGTGCAGTGCAGTGAATTTCAGTGAAGTTTCAATAAACTTTTAATGCAGTATGTGAAGGGGGCAATCCGCACGCCGTAGCCCTGCGCTACGACACTGAGCCGATGACGTATGCCGTGCCGTTGATCGCATCGGACAGCTGTCAGCAGCCGAATATGCGTCACGTTGTCTACATATTGCATACCTGTAGGCGGATATTCAAACAGTTATATCTTCGCCAATAATCATCAGAGACCACAGGTATATTATTAAAAGTTGTTTATTTTTACTCCATCTATGCGCTCCTTAAGTTTAGACCAATGTCATAGAAACACCCTGTATACAGGGTGTCCCACGCAAATGGAGCAGGCTGTACCGCTTAAACGGTTGGGGATGGAAGAAAATGTCATAAGAGAAAATTAAATAGTGTCAGACGACGCATATTATGCAACTAATTTTATGCACTTTTGTGCATTGGTGCATCAGACAAGTACAACTGAACTTTTTTTTTTAAATGGAAATCTATATTTTTGACTGTACCAATCGATGCAGTATTTTATTCTCTACATAAAAGTACTAACATACTTATGCCCTAAACTTATTTGTTACAAAGATATCGAAGCTGAAAGTTTTGTAAATTATTTCAGTCTTGCATCAAGTGTTCCGGAATACCTACGTTACAGGAACTGTTCGTCCCTTTCTGTAATTTTAGATATTTCTTGCCGAATGTGTTGTTGGAGCTCCTCAACATTAGTAATGGGGCGTGAAGACACCCTATCTTTTAAAGATCCCCAGAAAAAGAAGTCGAGGGGTGTGAGGTCCGGTGATCGAGGTGACCATAGGATCGGCTCTCGTGTACCAATCTATTTCGTACCATAATCTTTATTTAAATGTCTAGCAACTATTTGTGAATTGTGTGCTGGAGCACCTTCTTGTTGAAAGTACCTCATGTTTTGACGTTCACTTAGAAGGAAACGTTGCGAAGTGACCGCCTCCGATTTTCTTATGCTTGTGATATGTTGTAGTCCATCGAAAAATAAGAGACACGTATTTTTTTATATGTGCTCTTAAATGGATTTAAGGGGTGAAATTCACGCTCAAAGTCGAGCATGAAAAGCGGTGTTTGTGTAGTTTCAAATAGAAGGAGTCTCTCTATCGCTACCAAACCAACTTTAAAACATTCCTTACGTGAAATGATGAAATTCACTTATCCATCTTTCTATGCACCCCTATTGCAAGGGGGTGAACCACCCTCTGAAAATTTTCATTTTAATATAAAATAAAAACTAATTATCCGATTTTAATGAAACAAAAACCAAATTGCAGAGCGAGAAAAAACAAAGTTGACCAGTTTTTGTATTTTTCGAAAAAAACAATTTTTAAAAGGAAAAACACGTCTTCAAGTATAAGTCTGTTCTCCTAATGTTAAAATCATTCTGATTGATTTTAATTGCCGGAGACCTCTTATACACTCACCTGTATGACCTGGAATTTATTTGGTTCGATTGTTCGAGTTGAATAAAGTAAGCCATTAAAAAATTTCAAGCGATTCGAATATTCGAGCCCTGGTAAGTTTTCGAGTTACTTGGAGATAAATATTCGACATGTAAATATTCGAATTATTAGTGTGGACGTTTCTAAGTTAGCATTATTAGCAATAAACTTCCTCGAAATAATTACTTTCCATTTACCAAGTGAAAAATTATTTTCTAGTGCAGGAAACGTCGTCACCAATAATTCGGATATTTACGAATAACTCGAAAGTTGGAAATCTATTGGAATATGTAAACTTTCCGAGCTGAACATTTATCCACAAGTAACTCGAAATTTTACGAGTTCTCGAATATTTTTGTCGTTTGGACTTTTTTAATAGGTAATTTTGTTCCCAATCGTTCGGTGATTTAAAATAGTTCGGAAAATTTTAACACTTCCTCGACTCGAAAAAATGTTGAGGGAGAAGTCAGCTGTGTCGCACGCATACGACGGCGCTGAGCCGAGGACGTAACACGGAGCGTTGACCGCTTCGGGCAGGTGAATGTAGGTCATATTGTCAACCTGTAGGCGGATATTCAAACGGCTGTATCTTCGCCAATAATGATCGGACACCATTGGTATGTTAGAAAAAGTTACTTGTTTTTACCTCAATTATACGCTCCTTAAGTTTGGCTGTACTTCATAGAAACACCCTGTATATGATAATAATAGTATAATTACATAAATAATAATTGTAAATTGTATGCCATGCATAATCCAGATAAGAATGAGGAATTAATAAGACTACAGGAAGTAAATTAATATTTCCAAAATGTGTTTTTATATTTAACATTTTTTATTCTGATGAAAATAGTATCATTTTTGACAACTTATGCCTACGACGCAATGGTAATAATACTTCCTCAGTATAAAATTTCCCAAACGAAAACAATCTTATAGTTAAAAACTTATGTGCTACAGAAACAATTAATTTTAATTTATGTGGTCTTTCGATATGATCGTCACATTGTTCTGTTTCAAATATCGTTCTATCAAATGCGAAGTGCTCTTTGACATTTAACAAAACTTTTGTCAATATATTTGGAATATTTACATTTGTTAAATTATTTGTGTAAATTAAAAGCTCTTTCTCTGTCTTTAAAACAACTTTAAACACGCTAGAAGATGGTGAAACTAATCCACCGTTGTTTGCATCATCAGTAAATCTTGAAAAGTTTGAATTGTAAACATATGTATGATCTATTTTTTTGTGGTCTATTAAACTTCTAATACATGATTCACATTTGATTTTGTTAACGATTTGACGCACTATATATCCAGATATGTAGTGTAAAATATAATTTTTCAGTTCGCTGCATTTTGGGAGAGTTATGTTTTGTGGCGTAAGCTGCTCTTGGAGTTCACTTTCGTTACTTGAATCACATATTAACTCGGTTACACTTTTTTTATACGTCCATACAATTGGAAAAATGGATCCAATTGGATCATTTTCTGTTGCATTGTAATTTCCATTGGTTGATGCGGAAATTGCATTTTTTAACAAAATTTGCCTTATGGCGTTTCGGAATTGCTGCACATTTGGATTATTATTGTGCCCGTGCCTGCTTCGAATTTTAGAGAAAAATATTTCCAGAAAATCCTGAGAAAAGTTGTATGTCAACAAATATTTAAAATGCTGGTCTTGTAGAATATGTTCAGCTATTGACAGGACGGATTTAATACTTGTAGCAAATCCAAGTATAAACGTCCGCCTTGGCGATTTACATAATAAAATGTCATCTGTTCGACGTAATGAAAATAAATAATCGATTTTTTTTTCCATAATCGATTTTAAATAATTCATATTTTGTGTATAAATTGGTTTCTTATATCCCTTTCCAAACGGGTTTCTCGAATTTAAAAAATAAAAAATTTGATTAACTATTTCAATAAATTCTGCTGTGGCATCAGAATTGTGAAATTCACTAATATTCATTTTATTTAAAAATGTCATGGCATTTGCCACTGATGCACTAAGTGTCTGTGCAGCAAACTTGACTTTCATCTTGTTTTGGCGCCAGTTTACGCAAGATGAAGATAACTTATTTTTAAATTTTAATGTTAACTCTTTTTGTAAAGAATGTAATTCTGTAACGAAACTCCATTTTATAGAGCCACTTGGACTCAGCAGCTCTTGGTGTTCAGCCATACAATTGCGCGCTAGTTTTAACATATGGCAAGCATCCAAAATTGCATAGACTTTGTGCTGCCGAAGCATAAAAAACGTTTGCATGCTGTCATAATTATCAGCACGTAGTTTGCAACCTAATCTTTCTAGCGTGCTTAAATTTGTTGTTGTACCATCACACGTAACGTTCCACACCCTTATTCCTACTTCAGACAGCATATTAAGTACAGTCTTAATTAACTGTGTCTGTACCTCAACACTTATTTTATTAATAAAAAAATGCCCTACAGGCCACTTCCATTTTCCCCGCAATTGTACCAAAAAAAACACTAATGCTTCCGTTGCTTCTTCCATTTTGCACTCGATGCTTACACCTTGACCATAATCACAGTATCCTTTGTATGTATTTGTACATGGGTCCCATATCCGTTGCTTCCGTATTGCCATGCTGTCAAATATTAAGCTGCAATCCTTATCCTCAATACTGAAGGTTTCCAGTAACTTAAGAACGTCCTTGTAGAATCCTGGTTCAGCGTTTACCGATTGCATCCAGTTCCGTAACGATGATGGGTGTGGAAGTTTCAAAATTCGTCTGTAAAATTATACAAATGTTTTAGGAACATGTCACTTACAATATCGATTTATTCTATTTTACGATCAGAATCTAAATCCTAAAATGTGAAATACATATACAACAGTTGTAACCATGCACTTGGGAAACATTAAATAACATATTACTAAGCATTGATGAATGATAAGTATGTAATAGATATTAAGAAGAAATATATCGAAGCAACCCTGTTTGAAAGCTTCGTTTTTCCTTCTTTTTTTTCAATGAAGGTACATGCAACCACACCTGCAATAATTGTAAGCTTTGGGTGAACAATAGTACAATGTCAAAACAAACTCTTTTATGTCTTGACTATAACGTCGTCCATGTGAGCTCCTATTTTTGTTGATCACTTCATTTTCAAATAACTTTAATGGTAACCCATCAAACTCATGCGCTAATAATGACATAACATCTGTCTCAACCAGACCTTTCTTTTTTAATTCTTGTATCAATTCGGTCATAGTTTCTATTTTTTTTCTTTGACGTCGCACTGTTTGTTGCAACACCTTAGTTTTCTTTTTTAATTTCTTCTTCCTTGGAGTCATCTCCAGTTTAATTTTTTTTTCTGCAGGTAGATCATTTATGTTTTCTGAACTATCTGCACTATCAATTGCAGGGTTGGAATCCAATTGAAACACATAATACGGTCCAAAACTTCCATTTCAGTTTTGATATTATCTGTAAAAAGTGTTATTATACATATTAATCTTTTGCACTCTAACTAATTTTGTAATATGATTTAGTGATACCTCCAAACCTTTCTGTTGTTGCTGGGAAATGTAAAAAAATATTATTTTGTCAAAAAAAAATCATCTATAAATGGTCATAATTAAAATACTTTTATTTGATAAAAAATCAAAAGTTTGCAATTTTCTGTAAGATGAGTGTTACTTGAAAAGTGGAACATTCATATTTTAACCTTATGAAATTAAACTGATTTAGCATCCAATAACTTACCATTGCTTGTATTTGACTCTTGCAAATGTTGTGTCGAACAATGTGCATGTACATCATGTTCAAAATGACTTACATGTTCATTACTAATAGGAATAACACGTGCACCTATTGGTAATAAAAGTGAAGGTACTGCATTAGGTTTTAATCTTTTGATGTATGTATTTGGTCTGTCCAAATAATCATCTGCAGTAAAATGTTTGCTGCAAATCACTATGTTTAGAAGGTGTCCAATTTTTCCTTTCAACAGCTGCAGTCCATTTTGTACACCTCTCCACATCCTTTAAAGGGAAACTAAAATAAAGAATTCAATGTGAATCATATAAAATATCTGATTTTTCAAAGAATTAGAAATGTTACTCCAAAAATATATATCATCAATTGTAAGTTCTGTATATACATTAGGTATAAGAAAATCTAATAGGGATTTATAAATTTGTTTCATTCACTAGAGAAAATATTATTTAAGCACTTCTATTACACTTTCATGTACATTTGAATATAAAGAACTTACTAAAAAAATTGGATGCCACTTCCTTTCTGATGCGTTGTCTTACAGGATGCAACCGCGCAAGTTACTGGCATTTTTGTATAAAATTCACCAAGTAACAGAAGATATACGTTCAATTAACCAACACACTCACTCCACTTTTTTAAATCGTGAAATTAACACGATTAAATCCGATAAACTGTACAAAACCGTACTCAAGACGCTGCTTGCCGCTTTGCCTCACTACTACTTACTTACGAAACGTATACATGAGGTCAGTCTGCATATGGCGGCTACCCCCACCACCTGAAACTGGTGGCTTCAAAAGGCTTCAACTCTGCCCAGCACAAACTATAGCATCTTAACAGTCTAGTGTTATATAGAAGTCTGTGGTTTCCTCTTACAAAGGTATTCACACAGCCCACATTTGCCACCGTCATATCAAGAGTTGCAATCATCTCAAGTATAATTTCTCCTCTTTTATTACAATGGTTCATCCGCCACCCGTGAGCCTTAGCATTAAAATTTCCTCCTATTATTATACTTTGTTTGTTTCTGGTACTTTTTATCAATTTATTAATTCTAGGTGAGAAATCTTTCAACGTTTGGTTTGGGGAATAGTAACAGCTATATATCTAAGTATTTCCACTTTATATCCATATACAGTCAACCCTCCTATAACGCGGTACTCTCGGAACGCGGTTTCCATATAACGCGGAGCTGAAATTGCGACAGCCCTCCTATAACGCGGTACTCTTACAGCGCGGTTTCCGTTCAACAACGTCCCATCAGTTCTTTCCGTGCACCCAATGAATGGTTTTAACTGGATATGTTTATATAAATATTCAAGCATATCTCTTAGCTTATCTCTAATTAATTGATGCACCCACCTCAAATGCATTGGTAAACGAAAGTAAGGAAAACGAATGGGTGCCAAATTTCGATTTACAAGATGTGAAAAAAGGGCTAAATTTGGCTAAAGAATTAGAACTTCATTTCATTCAAACTGATCATTCAACGGTGCGTAGCGCAAAGTTTAAAAGAGAGTTAAGAAATTGCTTAGCTCCCTATAGAGAGGTTTTAGTGGAGTTAGAAAAAAAAGCTACAATCGAAAACCAATGTGAAGATGAACCAAGTGAGGAAGACATTTTGGCGCATTAAAAGAAGGCGAGTTAGGCGACTCATATCTGACAGCGAGGATGAGTGTTGAAAGATTACATAATTTTACAAAAGTCTTTCTTGTTTTTGTTGGAAAACAGTTTTTTAGTTTAGTTTTTGTGTCATTTTTTTTATCATTTCCTTATATGAACTCTTCAACTCAATAAAAATAATTTATAATTTATCTTGTCTTTTGTATTTATTGGTCTCCATATAACTCGGTACGAATGATGTGATTTGTACTAATTCTGAGTTTCTTATAGCGCGGTTTCCACATAACGCGGTACGCACTCACCGCGTTATAGGAGGGTTGACTGTATATCCGTCTTTACCCATCCCTACCTGAATTATTGGATATTTATTTACGTTTCTCTCCCAGATTACAGCCAAGCCGGTCTGATCTTTGTACCACCCATTTTTAAAACCTGTGGGAGGCTCACTGATGAGCACAACATCTATGTCGTACTCCTCAGGAACCCTACACACTAGGCCTTGTGCTGCTCTACATTTGTTTAGATTAATTTGAAATACCTTGATTTGCTTATCTGAAGGCTTGGCATCTTACACTTTCCATCGAATGATTCAAGCTCTGGAAACCCCTATCCCGGCATAACATACACTTCAACTCCTTAGAGCAATCTTTGCTGTGATATCCAGCTTCTCCACATCTTCTGCAGTGTCCACTCCTATCTTCTCCTTTGCATGTACTTACCACATGACCATAGTGTTGACATTTAAAGCATCGTTGGAATTCCTCTTTGATCCTCATTCTGCACGACAGTCATCCAATGAGTATCCGTCCTTCTTCTACTAACCTTTTCGCCGTTGTTAATAAAATCTGCCGCTGTATCCCACCGTACATGTTATGCATGGCTAAAAATTTAGTTTGGTTTGCATCCTCTTGTGTCATCTTCTTGTGTACAGCTTCCTCTATTTCCTCTCTTTCCGTTGCCTCATCTATATCCAATATTTCAATTTTAACCATGGGAACTAGTGCCTTCACCTTCACCTTTCTTCTCCTACTACCTCCTGTATTGCATGTTTGATTTCTTCTGTCTTTTCGCAGCCTTTCTTTACTTCGATAAGGAAATTACCATTCCTCGTTCTCCTCATCCTCTCCACGTTGCTGCCATTTTCTGCCACCTTGCTGTCCGCCTTAACTTTCTTTAGAATTGTAGTAAAGTCCTCATTTTCTTTGATTTTAATTTCAATAGCATTCGTTCTCTCGTTTTTTTGCCCACATTTTCTGGTATCTTACTTCTTGCTGGACTTTTTGCTGCTCCTTGCTTCCTTACGCTTCTTCCAGATACCATAGCCCACGTTTCTTCATTATTATATCTCCTTTCTATTATCTATTTGCGCCTTTTTATTAATATCCAAGTTTATTAATGTAGTTTCCTTATCTTTTCTTGTAATTTATTTTCCTTCCATACTTCCTTTCTTAAATATTTCGCCAGTTATCCCACTTTGTGTTTCCATGTCTTTACATGGTTT
The DNA here is from genome assembly GCA_963989215.1 of Hedychridium roseum. Classification (NCBI taxonomy): domain Eukaryota; kingdom Metazoa; phylum Arthropoda; class Insecta; order Hymenoptera; family Chrysididae; genus Hedychridium; species Hedychridium roseum. The sequence goes on along the minus strand of OZ022307.1, from coordinate 4,578,008 downwards.
CTTTGAAAATTCCGCCTGTTTAGATTTAAGAACTAGCTTGTCTACATATTCTTTCAGTACTTAATTTGTGTCGTCTAAGGCTATTTCAAGCGCTACCAAGTTCTCCACTGCTTTTTCTATCCCCGTCTTCGTCTCCTTATATAGATTCTGCGTTTTTGAAGCAAAATCCGCTAGCTTTGTTACCGTTTTCTTGAGAGCAATTAGCGCGTTGTCGACCTCCTCTTCTCTCCTTGTAATCTTATCTCGCAATAAATTGGCATTTATTTCTTCGACTTCTTGTATTTCCATTTCCTCCATTGTTGTTTTATTCGTTTTTTCAGTTTCTTCTTTATCAGACTCGCTATCACTAGTTATAACTTTCTTCCTCTTTGTACACTTATGCATTTTAGTCTATTCAACTATGTGCATACAGTTTATATCTTTTCTCACTTAACGTATTCAGCTAACCTATCTGCCCCGATGCTTTGCTTTGAGGTTATATAGGTTAATTCTGCACTTTAGTCTTTTATATTTGATTTCTATCTTTTATTTCACTACGTCTTTTTATTAAATCAATCAATAGAGTTACTTCTCTTTCTTATTTGCGTTTTTAGTTTAATAGTTTAACACAATCTTAATTATAACTCCACGTGCTATCCCAGCCATCGTAGTATCTATACTCCCATCGAGTAATCTTACACCTTCTAAGGTTGCTTTAGGTATTGGGAAGGTCACGTCTGAGTCGTTTCAGTTTATCGCGTATATATAACTATGCCCTTTAATGTTTCTTACTAAAGCTTGTCCTGCGTGTACGTTTTTTCCTAGATTTAATTTATTTAAAACGCCGTATTCCATCCCTCGTCATTCTCGATTTCTACCGGTATTACTTTTGCCGTTCGTGCTGGAATTGTTATTTCCTTTTCGTTTTTGAAAGGAATTGTTACGTTATTGCCGATCGTAAGTGTTTTGGTGATATACGAGAGTGTTGCCTGTTCTTTTCATAGAAAATCCGCGCCTAATATTCCGTTTTGCTTAATTGGGAAACTTTATGGGACTACATGAAAAGGATGAATATTATCGTTGAGTGTAATGTGCACTTCTGCCAAAGTTTTTATAATTTGGTTCGTAATTCCTCTTAATTCGATTATACGATTTGTCGAAGTTGTTGCGAACGAAATTGTGTCTGCTTTTATTAAATTTACATCTGCTCCAGAGTCTACTAAAAATGATAATTCTGGATATTTAAATTGTGGTGATTTTAAGTGGATGGTTGGTGTTGATCCGGATTGATTATTTACGGATTTAATGGATGCCGAAAGTGTCTGTGTTCTGAACGCGTTTGTGTTTCGTCCTTCAAAGCGTTCGTTTGAAGAATGTGGTATTAGTTTAAATTTTCCGGAGCGTGTGATTCTTCGTTATAGTCAGTTCGTACGGGTTCTTGTATAATGTGTCTAATTCGCGCCTCATTTCTATATTTGGTCCGACATTCCTCTATTGTATGACCCCTAATTTTGCAATGATTACAGAATTTTTGGTTTCTTTTTAGCTAATTAGAATCTTCGATTATGTATCCTGGAATGTTGCAGTACCCGCATTGTTTTGGCGCAAATCTGTGTGTGTTATTGTATCGTGCTGTTTGTGTGAATTGTAGTCTATATGCGGTGTTTTCGCCATTCTAATAACGTGAGTTTGTAGGGGGTTCGTTGTGTCTGTGTCCCCCTAGTTTTTGGATATATCTTTCGTGAGATTGTTGTTGAATGAGTGATGTTGTGGGCGTCTGTGATCCCTGTATGTGTTTTATGGGGTATAGTCGTGACGTCTGTTGTGATTAGTGTATGCATCTATAGCAAATTTAATTCGTCTAGCCCGTATATGGTCCCAAGCGGTTTCTGCATCGCGAATTGTGTCTTCTAATGTTGTCGGATTGGAATACCCGACTTTATTTTCGAGTTCTATATCGCGTAGACCTCCGACGAAAGTACTCAGCGCGCTTTGTTGCAGTTCTCGACTCATGCCGATCGCGAATTTTTGTTCATTATTTTTGGTGATGGATTCTTTTGCGTGGTCCGTGATGCATTGTATGCGCCTACCGAAATCTAAGGCGGATTCCCATGCTTCTTGTTTCGCGAACGCCAGTTCTGTTTGCCATTGAGATTGAGTTTGCCGCGGTATATATGCTCTTTTTATGTTGCTAATGACACTGTCGAAGTCGCGGCCTAGATACCCTAATCTAACATCAGCATCGCCACGAACTTTTGTTTTGATAATGCTGGTTAGAAATGAAAGTTCTGATGGGTCGATCAGCTCGCGGGCGCCTTCGCATGCACGAATGAACGTAGTCGCGGATACACTAGTTCCGTCGAAAACGGGGATCGTTTCTGCCGCGTCTTTCGCACTGTATGGGTTGTTTTGTTTCGGGGTCGTCATATTGTGTATCATGTGTTGATATTGTGTATTATGTATTACGTTAAGTTGGTTTCGTTTTCCTTAAAGGGTTATATGTACGGTCGTAAATTTGCGTGAGGTGCTGCGTTTTCCGACTTACAGGAGCTGCATCCTTGTGGATCGGCTACGGTTGTGGGTAGTCGTCGGCGGTTGGGTGGTTTCCTTGTTTATTGTAGATTGTTGATTCCCAGGCGATGATCTCCCACGAACTCGGCGTCCTTAAATGACGTACCTCGACTGTTTCCTCGGGTGGGTCTGCTGCGGTCCTCGTTGAACCGTACGACTGCTAGGCACGTGATTTCTTCAGCGCAAGCCTAGGTGTCCGTTTGGTACGAGGTGTACTCGAAGCTCACCGGATGGATGCCTTGTGTCCTTTTCAGCGTCGGTGGACTGTCTTCTCAGTTGTTACGTGTAGTAGGGCGTTTTTAATTTTCGTTTCTGTCCTCCTTCGGAGTACCACTGCCACCAGTGTTACGACTTGGATCGTAGTGGTAGGAGTTGTCAGAATGATTAATTAACCACGACTCGTATTTGTTGGTAACGTTTTGACTGTTTATGAAGCTTGGTATCGTGGAATGGCCAGAGAGCGGATGGTTGGTAAAACTGTGATGTGTGTATCGAGAGTGAGTTCTATTTTTGGGTTTTCTTACAGGAAAACTCGGGTTTCTTGGACAGTGAGGGTGGGAGGCTTTTTAAGGGCCAGTGGTTGAAATGGAAGGGATGGGATTCATGGATGGGAAGAGGGGGAATTGGGATTTCTATTGGTTTGTGAGTTTGTACATATGCTTTTGTTGGTCGAGAACATCATGATGATAACAACAATAATAATAATGATAATAACAATAATAGCGATAATAATAATAATAGTAGTAGTAGTAGTAGTAATAATAATAATAATAATAATAGTAATAGTGAAGATAGCGAGGTGTAGGCAATGATGTGTTCTCAGTGTCATTGCTATAGGTAACTGTGGTTAGACACTGGTTGCGTCCATGGGACGTAACAGAAGGAGTGTCTCAATCGCAACCAAAGCAACATTCCTTACGTGAAAGATGAAATTCCCATATCCATCTTTCTATGCACCCTTATTGCAAGGGGGTGAACAACCCTCTTAAAAATTTCATTTTAATATAGAAAGAATCTAATTGTCCGATTTTAATGAAACAAAAACCAAATTGTAGATTGAGGAAAAACAAACTTGACAGACGTTACGTCCCACGAACGCAACCCCTCTACAATTATTATTATTATTATTATTGTTATTATTATTATTATTATTATTATTATTATTTGAAGGGTTGTTCTGCTCAAAGGCATTTTCGGGGCCCGAATTAACAACGGATGTTGGGTGCCGCCTCCCAACGTCTTTAACTCTGACGACCCCCGTTTCCTTCAGATATATATCTAGATACATATGAGTACAGCGAGTTGCTAACATCGCATCTCTACCCTTTTTGTTCATTTAGCTTTTCTTTATAATATCCATTATATATACGAGTTATCGTTTATGTTCGACATTCAACATAATAAAATACCTGAGTGGTGGAAGAGCTCGTCGCGAGCGGACATGTTGGGAAGGCGCTCCGCAAAAATTCCGAATTGGGGCGGTGCATAATCGACCCAGGGGAAATATTGCGGATGAGGGAAGAGTAATAGTGGCAGACAGTTGTGAAGTTAGAAACAGGTGGAGGACTAGTGGAACTAAAGGGATAGTAACAGCTGAAACGTGCTAATATATGGGACGCCTGGTAACAAAGCTGGGACTATCTAGGTCGGTTATTGACACGTATGCGACAGGTGGCATGCGATGGCATGAGTGATGACTCCGCGCATGCCGGGACATATTGCAGACTGTTGATAAACCGATACGTTGGTCATTGAACTGTAGTGGGCGAATTTGGCAACAGCGGTTGCATGGAACTATAAACAACGACTGGCCGGCAACTGCTGAGCGCTGCAAAAACCCGTGGCGGCAAGGCAAGAGCACAAGCAAGTGAGGTAATACAAGCAAGGGATTGAAGATGGAGGAAACAGCATGTCCGCTGATACGAATGACCAGAAATGGTTCGCTTCTGTTGGCCGACTTATTGGAATACAACAGAGAGCGAAGCAGGTCCTGGGAGCGCATGTGGTGCAACTGGAGGAAGTGAGCAGTAAAATAGACATTATGATCAAATTCTGTAGAGACAACAAGAATGTCCATAGCGTACTGAAGCAGGGACTGTCCGACTTGGTCTTAAAAGTGGACGACCTCATGGATACGGCGGGAGCAGATGAATGATACTGGAGAGCGGTGGAAGCGGAGGCGAGGGTGTTACCCGATGCGGTCTCGCTAGAAGTGGCTGGGAGAGGCGTTAGTCGTAAGAGGAGTAGAGGACCCATGGTTAGCGAAGCGACGCAGACCGTGGGAAGAATACTCTCACTAACGCTTATCCAAACGACAATCGAGGGAGCTAATGGTGGGCAGAGCGGGAAGAAGAGGAAAACGGCTACCCCGCCCCCCCTCACTGGTGCCCAAGGGGACTAAGAGGAACAAGACAACCTCTATGGCCCCGGATGTGGCGCATGGGGGGGGGGGGCGAAGCTAAAGCGCAGAAGCAAGGCGGGGAGCATGCAGGGTCACCTAAGCCTCTCTCTGCTGGGGACGTTGGGGCCCCTGTGGGAGACTGGACTGCGGTGACCGCCAAGAAGAAGAAGAGGAGTAAGAAGGGCAAGCAGAAGGGAAATACACCTCCTCATCCGGGTGAGGACAGACCGGCAGAACGGCCGCCCTACAAGGGAACAGCGAGGAGAAGAATGCTGGACGGGGTTATAATCAAACAGCAGGGGGTGACTTACGCGGACATGCTGCGGAAGGTCAAGGAAGGGGTCATACCAGAGGATATGGGCGATGACGTTGCAAGGGTCAGGAAGACACGCAGCGGAGAAATGCTTATAGAACTGGTCAGAGGGTGTGAGAAGATTGAACGTCTGAGAAAAAAGATTGTAAGCAAGCTGGGTAGCGACGTGACTGTCGCCAAGATGGTGCCCAGGGCGACAGTGGAGATAGTAGACCTGGATGACCTAACGGTGGAAGCCGATATAAGGGGTGTCATCTGCCGAACGGTCGAGGGCTGTAAAAGTGACAATATACGGGTCCTTTCGCTAAGACCAGTGTTTGCTGGCACGCAGAAGGCGGCATTAACGGTAGTCGAGGAGGTAGCAAGGAAGCTCCTTGCGGTAGGAAGACTGAAGGTCAGGCTGGTCAACACCAGAATAAGGAGCAACGAGTACATCCCTAGGTGCTATAAATGCCTGGAGTATGGGCATTTCTCGGCACAATGCAAGGCGACAGGGGAAAGGAGCAGGGCCTGTTTCAGGTGCGGTGGAGCTGACCACGTGGCTGGCGGTTGCACGATACAGAACCCAGTGTGCATCCTATGTGCAGACGCTGGCCTGGGGAGCAGGAACCACTTCTCAGGAGGCCCTGACTGCGTAGACTTCAGGAAAGCGAAGGAGCAGTGGACCAAGAAGAGGAGGGGATGATAAGGATACTCCAATCCAATCTTAACAGGAGCGGAGTTGCGAAAGACCTGCTTTGCCACTATGCATCAGAGCGCAGGGCAGGGATTCTGCTAGTCAGTGAACAACCCAGAAAACTAAGGGGAGACGGATGGACGGTTGACAGGGGGGCTGCGCAGCTCTGGCAGTTCTCCCCCGCCACCTGGAAGCACCGGTTGAAGGAGCGATGGAAACAGGGATGGGTATGTTATGACAAGGGTAGCGGGCGTACGTATTTACAGCTGCTACTACTCGCCCAACATACCTACGGATGAATTTGAAAGGGGAATGGTGCAGCTGGAAGCTAGTGTTAGAAGAGGACATGGCCCTGTCCTGATTGGCGGAGATTTTAACGCCAAGGCGCAGGAGTGGAGCCATGGCAGGATGGACACTAGAGGGGCCATATTAACGGAGGCCGCCGCGGGACTTGGACTGGTCACGATTAACAGGGGCAGGGTGCCTACGTTCAGGGGGGGGGAGGGGGATGTCAATACCTGATGTCACCTTTGCATCCGAGGGGCTAGTCCCCGCCGTTGTCACGTGGCGAATGCTGGAGGACGAGTCGCTGAGCGATCACCAACCCATATGGGTTGAGCTGGACACACGGCGGAATGGACGCCACGGTAATCAGCCCATACCACTGGGATGGAGATTCCAGGGCAAGGAAGAGGAGGAGGGGAGACTGCGAGGAGCGTTCATACGAAACTCGGTGAGGTGCAAGTGCAATGGAGGGCAAGGGCAGAGCAAATTCTGCCGGGGAGCGGAGTAGGGATGCTGATGCAGGCAAGCGAGGATGCGTGTGATATGGAGTTTCCCAGGAGGCGGGTGCCTAAGAAGAAAGGATCACCCGCGTACCGGTGGACTTCAGAAATCGCGCAACTAAGAAGCCATTGTCTAGCGAAGAGGAGGAGGCGTCAACGGAGTAGGAGGAGGCATGCGGGCAACCTGAAGGTTAATGCAGATACGGGGGCCACGGACCTGAGCGGCGCGGAGTGCAAGGCGGCCAGAGACGCCCTGAGATACGCTATTAAGCGTAGCAAGACGCGATGCTGGGCTGAATTGTGCCGGTCAGTTGATGATGACCCGTGGGGCCTATCATACCGCATACACAAGAAGAGGCTGGGCCGGACCGGAGGAGGGCCGGTCCAACTAGACAAGCAGAGATTGGCAAAGGCTGTGCAGGACTTATTTCCTACTAGGCCTTGTAGGGTGAGGGGGTTAGACGAAGAGGTGGCTGATGAGGACCATATTCTACTCAGGATTGAAGAATTGGATAAGGCAGGCAGAAGACTTCTTAGACGCAAGGCTCCGGGACCGGATGGCATCGTGAATGAGGTCCTTTCACTTGCCATCCGGGAGGCTCCGGAGCTGTTGAGGGACGTACTCAACAGCTGCCTAGCGAGAGGAGAGTTCCCAACTGTATGGAAAAGGCAGCGCTTGGTACTGCTACCCAAAAGACCAGCATCTTACAGGCCCCTGGCGATGACCGACACGGCAGGGAAGCTGTTTGAAAAGATTATTCTGAATAGGCTAGAGGTGGCACTGGCAGCCAAGGGCGGGCTCAACGATAGGCAGTATGGTTTTCGTAGTGGGCGATCCTCGATGCGATTAGTGTGATCCTGGATACAGTCAGCAAGAGAATGGCTGGCACACTCAGAGCCAATGGCGTCTGCGCTGTTATAACGTTGGATGTGAAGAATGCGTTTAACTCCGCGGGTTGGGATCACATCCTGCAGGCGCTCCGATTACTGGAAGGACTCCCGAAGCGACGACTGAAAATGGTCAGTAGCTATCTTAGCAATAGGAAGTTGCTGATTAGGCATGTCGGGGGCGAAGAAGCGACATTACCCCTTACCGCCGGGGTTCCACAGGGGTCGCTCCTAGGACCGTTCCTGTGGAACGTCATGTACAATGGGCTCCTTCGCTTGCGACTGCCTGTGGGCGCATCGCTCGTGGGATTTGCGGACGACGTGGCCTTGGTAGTGCAAGGAAAGATGGTAACGGAGGTGGAGATTTCTGCAAACAGTGCGCTACGCAGGATCAGTTGCTGGATTGCATCCAAGGACCTGCAGTTGGCTCCTGCTAACTGCGAAGCTGCGGTATTTAACAGGAGGAGAGTTGCCCTGGAACCGAGGTTTGTGCTTGATGGACAACTGATAACCATCAAGGCGTCAATCAAGTATCTGGGAGTGTGGCTGGATACCAGACGGGACTTCAAGCCGCATTGCCAGGCAGTGGCGGAGAAACCCTACTGGCGGTGCAGCGCAAAGTTGCATTGCGGGTTGCGTGTGCCTATCGCACGGTCTCACTCAATGCGGTGCTGGTCGTGGCCTCCACCCCACCCATAGACCTCCAGGCCCTGGAGAGAAGGGAGGTGTGGATGGTGGGACGATCAGTCGACACGAGCAGATGTGGTAGCGACGAATAGCGCGCCAAGAAGATTAGCATAGCCAGAAATGCAGCACGCCCTGAAGCTAGATGCAAATTAATGGAAGGGTGGCAGCAGCGGTAGGTTGTGGACGACAAGGGAAGATGGACGTGGAGGCTCCTTCCCAAACTCGAGGCATGGGCCACCAAGCAACATGGCGAAGTGGGGTACCACCTTACACAGGCGCTCACTGGCCATGGATGCTTTGGGCGGTACCTGCACAGGATGGGAATAAGGGATAATGCAGACTGCCAACACTGTGAACACCCACGGGATGATGCGGAGCATGCGCTTTTTAACTGCCCCGCGTGGATAAGAAAATCGGAGGCGGTCACTTCGCAACGTTTTCTTGTCAGAGCAGGTTCAGACTCAACGACCTGCTGCAGAGGTGTTGACTCCAACGGACAGGAGGATCATCCCAAAGAACCGAAGAAACAGCCCCTGACGGAGGCACCATTTTGATCGCCAGAAAAAAAAGAAGAAAAATCAAATTAAGTTAGATAATTTTATTTTAATTTCGTTTGATAGAAAAAACATTCAGTATTTTTTTTGTTTGTTTGATAGAACCATGTATGTTTAATAGTTATAATATTTCATTGTGTTATATCTATAGAATAAGAAGTACATTAATGTACAACATAGAACAACTTGATAAAATAGTATATACATATTGGTGTAAAATAACTGGTAAACGACTGATAACTGGTGAACTTAAATTTGAATTTATTAAATATCAGGTGTGTGTGTACAATATAAGGTATGTTTCGTGACTGACCAGTAACAGTTCAACTTCCCGCTATGTCAACAATGATTTAGGTCGGTAATGCTGTCGTCGTTATTGCCAACACATATAGATATATAGATTTTGTATAGAACGGATAAAGAGGAGTATCTATTTTGTTATAAAGCCGTTCTTCAAACAGAAAATATCTTATTAACCTAATCACATAATATAAAGGTAGAAATTAGAATGCCGTGATCTGTAAAGATTGTGTATTATGCGACCGAGTTAATTATATAAATTGTGTATCAGCAATCCTTGCATTCGAAAAAGATACATTACTGACTCAATCAGCCGTTGAAAAGGATACGAAGCCGTTAAGTTTAACAATTTGCGAATCTAATATTACCAATAGAATAACATAATATTTCAGCGGTACAGTTTGTAATAATATTGTATTAAGGGAGAGAATAATTACCCACACAGGAAAACCCATTACCGTTAATGAATTTTGAAAAATAACGATTTATTGGATGATCCAATACATGGTACATAGTAATAATTCTAAATCAATGAAACTGTGCGGTGCGTTTTGCTTGCTAAAATAACACTTATATGACTTCCGTTGAGGAACACCGAACTTATCAAATAAAAAAATTGAACAAACAATAATTCAACGGTTGAATCAGAACTTAAATTGCTCGAGGGAGCTCAACGCGCGAACACCTTGGCCTCCCTAATGCGGGAGGTACTGAACACAAAGGAGGGAGTTAAAATAGCTCGCCCCTTCAAAAAGGGCGAGTTGCGTATTCGGGGCCTGGATGACTCTGTCACGCCGGAGGAAGTACTCTCCGTTGTGGCGGAAAATGGGGCATGTGAGCCCTCATTAGTTAAAGTTGGGCCTATTCGCATGGCCCAACGTGGACTGGGCACCGTATGGGTACAATGTCCTCTGACAGCGGCACTGAAAATTGCCGCTGCCGAGACTATTCGTGTTGGGTGGGTGAGGACCGGCGTCGACTTATTGGACGACCGCCCTCTCCAGTGCTTCAAGTGCCTGGAGAAGGGGCACGTCCAGAGCCAATGCAGATCGCAGTGACCGCTGCTACCGTTGTCGAGACGGCGGCCACAAAGCCCGGGAATTCCCGAGTGCGGTGCCCAGTCTGTGCCGATCTTGGTCGGCCGGCTGAACATCGCATGGGCGGGTTGAAATGTAACCCGCCCAAGAAGAAAGGCGGCGGTGGTACCGGGAGGAAGTCGACCTTGTCGGCATCAACCGCCCGGGCCACCGTCGCAGGGGGATCGGGGAAAGGGGTGGGTAAGGGGAGCACAAAAGCCTCCCCTCCTTTATCTGATGGGGTGGGTTCCTCATCCAAGGAAATAAAAGTTGGCCGGGAGGATGCCGCGAGACAAGCGTAAATGTCTCTCGGCATCCTTCAGGCCAACCTTAACCACGCCCGTCAGGCCCAGGACATGTTCGTCCATGGCCTGGCGGAGCGTGGATGTGAGTTAGGCATCGCGGCCGAGCCGCACCGTGTTCCACAAGATGACCCACGCTGGGCATCGGACACGGGCGGCTCGGTCGCGATTTTATGTGTTGGTTCGTCCCTCCCCTTCTCCTTTAAGGAGAGTGGGAGGAGTTTTGTGTGTGTGGAGTGGGGCCCATCTCCGTGGTTGGGGTGTATATCTCCCCAAACATCGGGCTCGCCGAATATGAGGATATTTTGGACGGTGTGGCGGTCATTGTCCGTCGTATTGCACCCCGTCCAGTTATTGTTGCCGGGAACTTCAATGCTAAGCCAGAGCGTTGGGCGCCGGGGCGCCGGGGCTCCGGAGTATGTATACGGACGTCTGTGACGTGTCCATGCCCCGGGAAGGCAGTGGGGGAAGCGATGCGTTATCAGCGCTTCCCCCGGTACCTCGTGGAGGTAATCCGGGACTATTTCCGGGAAAAATTGCTTTCGTTCCCGACAAAGTCGGGTTTTGTTGGTCGAAGGGAGGTAACATGCGGGGTTCCACAGGGGTCAGTTCTTGGCCCGCACCTGTGGAATCTCGCGTACGACCGCGTTTTAAGGTCTGTCCTTCCCTCCGATTCATACACCGTGTGCTATGCCGATGACACATTGGTGACGGCCGAGGGGAGACATGGGAGGAGGCCGTAGCCGTGGCCAATTTAGCGGTGGCCTGCGTCGTGCGCGCAATTAGGAGCGTGGGTCTGCGGGTGGCCCCCCAGAAGACCGAGGCACTGTTTTTTAGTGCCGGTCTCGGGGTAAGTCTCCCGCAGCCCACGTTTTTGTGGATGGACAGCCCGTCGCAGTGGGGGTTCAGATGCAGTATCTGGGCCTTCAGTTGGATGGTTTTTGAAAGTTTGGTCCGCAATGCGGTCGTCTGGCTCCCAAGGTGCTGGGTGTGGCGTCGGCTTTGAACCGACTCCTTCTCAACCTTGGGGGTCCTGGCGGCCGAGTGCGACGTTTGTACGCCGGCACCGTCCTAGCCGTCATATTGTACGGCGCCCCCGTGTAGGCGGCTGCCATGCTGGAGGACCGGCGCATCCTGTTATTGGTGCGTCGGATCCAAAGCCGTCAGAATCGCACGGGGAAATAGGACCGTGTCGGGCGAGGCAGCTCGGCCCTGGCTGGTTTCCCCTCCTGAAGTTGCTCGCCGTCGAACAGGCAGATGTTTATGTCCAGCGGCGGGAGCTCTAGGGGAGGGGAGTTGTCTTGACCCCCAGGGTCGAGTCTACAATTCGTTGTCAAGCTCGGCGGCACGTGTGTTGCAAACGCGAAAGGTTTGGGTTGCGCTTACAGAAAAGATATGCAAACTGGATGATTTTTAACTGACTTTTATTTAGTGACTGCACTGTTCGAGAGCTAGACGTCGACTCACTGTCCTAGCGTACATGAAATGGTTGGTGGAAACCCTATTTGCAGTTAAGGGTCCTTTCCCAGAAAACCAAAAGAACCGGAGAAGAGTACGGTTGCATTTCTGAGATCTGGTTTGTCTCTAACGGCAGACATTGCAATAGGCAATATCTCTGTAAAACCATTAAAAGTAGGAAAAGAAAAATAAAAATATGCTAACAAAAAAAGATCTGAAGTGGCATCCGCCGACACGTGTTAGAGGAATGGGAAAGATTCCTCCTCACCCCGAAGACTAGGTCGGAGGCACGCGTCCCCGAGGCCATCCAACCCCTTCTCCGCGCGTGGACGGAGAGGGGCCACGGTGAGCTCAGTTTTAGCATGACGCAGGTATTCACTGGGCATGGTTGTTTCGGTGAATATCTGCGTCATATCGGGAAGGAGTGTACGGAGCGGTGCCACCACTGCGAGAACGGCCACGAGGACACGGCGCAGCACAGGCTGGCAATCTGCCCAGCGTGGTGCGAAGAGAAACGAAGTCTTCCTTTGTAAGTGATCGCGTTGGGTTACAGATGTGGCCAGCCCATCGCCCAACGTCAAGGGGTCGCAACTGAGGATAATGGAGGCACTATCCTCCGTAGACAGCATCGACGAAGATTGCCGGTCGAAGTCTGCAAAAAACGGTGTGATTCGGGACGAACTCCAAAATTGCTTGGACATAGTGCACAAACAGCAAATCCCTTGTCACACTGTGACCACCCTCACACTGAGAGCTCAAGAATCGGGTGTGGCTGAACAAATGAGGAACTCCGGAGGGAATTACAAACCCTGGAGGAGTCAACACCTTCATAAGAAGGTGGAGGACTTGCTGGGCTGGAAAGCACCCCACACGTCACTGCCGGGGGCTCGTCCGCCACGATCTCCGGTAAGGCGTTGGGCTTCGCCGTCGCAGTCACCTCCCCGGGCATGTTCGCCCGCGGGGGTGGCACGTTATATACGAAGGAATGCACGGGAAATCCCTGAACACGTTTTCGAGGAGAAGGTGTCTCGCGTCGTCGCCCAGAAGTTACGGGATCTGGGTATTACGCAGGCACTGCATGTTGGTATTGGTTCTCTTCTGCGTCTCTCGTGGTACAGAAGGTGGTGGCCAAGAAGCAGAAAGTGGGGCATAACGCGGGATCAACAGCACCCCCACCAAGTAGTAGCAGCAGCAGCGTCCCTGAGAAGGTGTCTGAACCGGCTCCCGCCATACCAATTCAGAGCACCCCCTGGACTCAGGTTGTGGGGCGTAAGGCCAAAAAGGCCACCAATAAGGCCCATAAGGAGGGGTCTAATGCCCCTCCCAAGCAAGGCGGAGCGACGTCTACATTCGCCCGCCTACGAAGAAAGTTAGCTCCGCCCAGAAGGCCCCAGCCTCCAAGCGGCGCTCCCCCATAACGGCTGCGGTCGTCATCGCCTGCCCTAAAAGGCAATATGGTGATGCGATCCGCACGGCCAAGGAGAAAATTGACCTGGCCGCCTTGGGAATACAGAACATGCGCGTCAAACGCGCTTTCAGCGGAGCACTTCTTCTCGAAATCCCAGGGACCGAAGAAGCTCAGCGTGCAGATACCTTGGCCACCCGCATGCGGGAGGTGTTAGGCGAAAAGGAGGGGGTCCGAATAGCTCGCCCCCACAAAAAGGGCGAGCTTCGAGTACGGGGATTAGATGAGTCAGTCACGGCGGAGGAAAAATGGAGACTATGACCCCACTTCAGTACGAGTGGGGCCAATTAAGATGGCCCAGCGCGGGTTAGGCACCGCCTGGATGCAATGTCCTCTGACAGACAATATGAGTAGGCTGGATGAGGGCCGGCGTCGACTTACTGGATGACCGCGCCCCCTCCAGTGCTTCAAATGCCTGGAGAGGGGCCACCATCAGGGCCAATGCAGCGGCACTGCAGATCGCAGTGAGCGCTACTGGTGACGTCGGCCACAAGGCCCGGGATTGCACAGCCCGGTTCCGGTGCCCAGCCTGCGCTGACATCGAATGGGCAGGTCGAAACGCAACCCGCCCCAAAAGAAGGGCGGCGGTGGTACCGGGAAGAAGTCGACCTCGTCGGCATCAACCTCACGGCACACCGTCCCAGGGGGATCGGGGAAAGGGGTGGGTGAGGGGAGCGCAAAAAGTCTCCCCTCCTTTATCTGTAGGGGTGGGTTCCTCATCCGAGGATATAGAGGTTGACCGGGGGGATGCCGAGAAGCACACGTAAATGTCTCTCGGCATTTTCTAAGCCAACCTTAACCACGCCCGCCAGGCGCAGGATCTCTTTCTGCATAGCCTGGCGGAGCGTGGTTTCAAGTTAGGCATCGCGGCCGAGCCGTACCGCGTCCCACCGGACGACTCTCGTTGGGCATCCGTTGGGTAGCGATATTTTGTGGCGGTTCTACCCTCCCTTTCTCCGCAGTGGAGAAGGGCAGATGTTTTGTTTGTGTAGAGTTCGGGCCGATCTCCGTGGTTGGGGTGTACATCTTCCCAAACATCGGTCTCGCCCAATATGAGGATGTCTTAGACGGGGTGGTGGACATGGTCCGCAGAATCGCACCCCGTCCAGTTATAGTTGCCGGGGACTTCAATACCAAGTCAGAGCATTGGGGTTCTTGGAGGTGGAACGTGAGGGGCGAGTCCGTTGAAGAATGGGCGGCGGCACTTAATTTGTACCTGATTAACACACGCACAAGAAGTACATATGTGTGGCGGCAGGGGAAATCTATCATCGATCTGACGTTTGCCACCCCCTCCGTCGCACGCATTATCACGGGCTAACGGGTGATGGAGAGCGAAACGCTTTCCGTTCATCTTTAATCATCTTTGAAAAACCACGGAGATGGGCATTCCACCGCCTGGACGGCGACAAGTTATTGGCCGCCGTCCTCCTGACTACGTGGCCAAAGATCGGGCCACCCGGGGAACTTGATCCTCGGAATGAACTAAGCTGGCGCCGGGGCATGTACACGGACGTGTGTGACGTGTCCATGCCCCGGGCGAAGACATGCTCCCGGAAGGCGGCATACTGGTGGTCGTCCGATATTGCCGAAATACGGCGTATCCACCAGTACGTCGGTACGCCACCAGTACGCCGCTTCACCCGCGCTCGAAGGGGCGGGGGAGACAGGAGGACGGCAGTGGTTGCGATTAGGAATGTAAGGCGATTCGCCGCCTGGCCGTCGGGGTGCCTAGAGTTATGGCACTTACGGCTGGGGCTTTAACGCACATGGCGGGCCTGGCGCGACACTATGCACATGGCGGGTCCGGCGCGACACCCACTTTAGGCCCAAAGGAGCTGGCTAACTGACGGGGTGGTCCGACGGGACGCTATGTACATATCGAGGGATGCTAGACACCTTTGTCCTTAGGATAGGCATCACGAAAATGATGCCCTGCGAGTCAGTCCCGATTAGATCGCCGAGCAGTTTAGACGTTTCGTAGCCTTAAGTTCAATACCCTGCCCTGAAAGGCAATCTGGGAAGCGATGCGTTACCCCCGCTTCCCCCGGTACCTCGAGGAGATAATCCGCAATTATTTCTGAGACAGGACACTGTCATATCCTACCATGTCTGGGTCTGTGGGCCATAGGATAGTCACTCGGAGGGTTCCACAGGGATCGGTCTCAGAACCACTTCTGTGGAATCTCGCGTATGGCAGGGTACTTCGCACACCTTCCAAAATGTGGCGTCGTGTGTTATGCCCATGATACACTCATCGCATCCGGTGGGGATACTTAAGAGGAAACCGTAGCCCTGGCCAACATGGCGCTGGCATGTGTCGTGCGCGCAATTAGGAATGTGGGTCTACGGGTGGCCCCCCAAAAAACCGAGGGACTGTTCTTCCGTGCCTGGTCTGGAGGTAAACTACCCGCGGCTTACATATATGTGGATGAGCAGCTTGGGGTCGCGGTTGGGGTCCAGATGCAGTATCTGAGCCTCCAGTTGAATGGTTTTTGTAGGTTTGGCCCGCACTTCGACCGGCTGGCTCCCAGGGTCTTGGGTGTGACGTCGGCTTTGAGCCGGCTCCTCCCCAACCTTGGGGGGCCGGGCGGCCGAGTGCGACGTTTGTACGCCGGCTCCGTCCTGGCCGTCGTTTTATACGGCACCCTGTGTGAGCGGCTGCCATGCTGGAGGGCCGGCGCACCCAGTTACTGGTGCGTCGGATCCAAAGGCTGGTAGCCGTCAGAATCGCACGGGGGTATAGGACCGCGTCGGGCGAGGCAGCCTTGGCCCTTGCAGGTATTCCCCCCCTGGGGCTTCTCGCCGTTGCACGGGCAGACGTCTTCGTCCAGAGGCGAGCACTCCAAGGGGAGAGGTGTTGTCTTAGCCCCCAGGGTCGAGACTGTCATTCGGTGTGGTGCTCAGTAGCGCGTGTTCGACAAGTGGGATAGATCCCTGCTTAACCCCAAGACCAGGTCGGAGGCATGCGTCGCCGAGGCCATCCAACCCCTTCTTCGGGCGTGGACGAAGAGGGGCCACGGCGAACTAAGCTTCAGAATGATGCAAGCAGGTATGCACCGGCTCAGTGCCGTATACATGGGACACAACTGGCTATACCTTTTTCTCTTCATTTTTCAACTATGGTCCGAATAGTGATTAGTCGAATGAACCGTGGCGAGTGTTTAAATTTTCCAAACTGCTTAAAATCGGCGAACTATTTGAAAAAAAGTCCAAACAACTCAAATATTCGAGCACTCATAAAATTTCGAATTACTTGTGGATAAATGTTCAGTTCGAAAGTTTTACGTATTACATATACTCTGTTACGTAATTATCATATATGTATGTTTCGTATTATTATAATTTCCTGCTCAGCTGACTCTACATCGCTGTTCAACGACACCGTTTTAGTGTCATTTAATTGTGATCGACATTGAAAAGGATCGTTAATCACCTGTCTCATAATATTATCTCGATGAGAGCTAACAATCTTCGAGAGAAATGTTAGAAGCAAATAGACTGTAATCCGAGAAAGGCCGTTACGTATTTAAATCAATTCATTCAAGTAATTCATTTAATGTAAATGTAATAGTAATTAATAGTAATTTTTTTTAATTGGTAGTAATTTTCTAATTCTAAATTAATTCTAATCTAATCTAATCTAATTCTAATTCTAAATTAAATAGTAAAATTCAACTAAAAGTAAACCGGCAACAGCCACTTAAAGAGAAATAAGTTAAGTGCGCAACAATTTGGTGCTTCGAGCCGGATCGTGTTTAGTTGGAGTGTTACAAATCGTTGGACATTATTCGGCTATTCCGTAGCAAAAGAAAACGAACATCTGAATTGTGCTTGGTGAATCAGCACATCTGTAGCAGTGAAACCACGAGTTATAATGGATCAATTAATCCAAGAAAGTTTAATGCAATCACGGCTAATACATAATGCACTCAGTAACTTTCGGAAGCTGGGGAAGGCGAATCATTCTCCCGCTGTAATTCGAGGGCGAATTGCATTTTTTCCAAGTTCAAGTTCCAGACGATACATGTCCAAATAAAGATGGCTACAACCGAGAAATAAGTTAAGTGCGCAACAACTTCCAATTTTCGAATTGTTCGTAAATATCAGAATTATTAGTGACGACGTTTCCTGCACTAGAAAATAATCTTTCATTTGGTAAATGGCAAATAATTATTTCGGGGAAGTTTAGTGTATGAAGTGAAGTGAAGTGTAGTGTATAATAATTTTTACATGTAAATATTTACATGTTGAATATTTATCGCCAAATAACTCGAAAACTTACGAGGGCTCGTATATTCGAATCGGTTGAACTTTTTTAATAGACAACAATGACCGGAGGCCATAGATATGTTAATAAAAGTTGCTTGTATGTACCTCATTTATACGCTCTTTAAGTTTGGATCAATGACATAGAAACACTCTGTATATTCATTCCTGATGTTATCACACAACCCGAAATTAATTTTCTCCACCTCTAGATTAATTCTTTGCTTGTCGCACGGATGAAGGTGGACTTTTCTACTTCGAATCCAATAGCATATAGTATTTACATTATGTTTATATTTCAATACATTATACGCTGTTACAAACAACGTGTATGTAGTGTAGGATCCGATTCTCATCTTTTGTTTGCAGGGATGTAGTCCCTAACGAGTGGAGGGTTTTTGGGTCCGAGATGTGTGTATGTGTGTGTGTGTGGGTGCGAGACGGGAAAGCTGTAATGCGATCGGCAGTGTCGCCGATGTGAAGAGTCGCTGTCGAACCGTCGAAGAGGATAGTTTTTAAGAGTCGCAGTCGTATCGTCAATGACGATAATCTTAAGTCGCAGTCGTGTCGGTTAACAATAAATTAAAGTCGCAGTCGGAGTCGCTGTATTAGGGTTTACCTAATAATAAAGTTGTATAAGCAGGGTATAGAAAGCAGTGAAAGCAGTCGTTTTTAATCTAAACCCTTCCGTTCCATATCCTCTGGTATAAAACTACTACAGAGTCTCTTTTAAAAAAAAAATAAAGAGGCCTACAGTAGTAGTAAACATAAATTCATAAACAGTACGAGGATATAAAAGACCCACGCAACAGCGCAGCGCAACAGAAAATAGAACACTCTTATGTATAGACAGAACAGACAGAATACTCGTACACACAGAAGAATTATCGCTCGATCAATCGATATCAAAGCCTAAGAAGTGTAAAGATAAATAAAAAGTTGTTTCCTGTTTTAAAAAGAAGAAAACAGTGTCTTCGTTTGTAAAAACGCCCTAATAAATCTTGTAAACTTAATATTCTATATAAAATTTTGAATACACCTAATGTAGGCTTAGATATTATGGTACCGGCAGTTATAGAATACTGTAAGCTGATCAATATCTAACAATAAGTTGAGTAAGTGGTTGAAGCCCTTTGACGATAAATTATCTAAGCCATGATATTATGCTGAAAGTTTTCGTATTGGATAATTGACAAGTGCACTCAATCTCATTGATTGGCGACATACCAAATTATAAAGAACTTGAATCGACAAAATTGAATGAAGGCGAATGTTATGATCCGTGCCGTGTAAGCTATCAGTCGTCTACGACAAACTTTTCATTCTGACCATTAGCGATTTTTAATATTAAAGGCTCTATAATTGTAAAACATTTTATACTGTTATCATTTAATGTATAATTATCGCATTTGGCACATTTATGATGTCATCCATCAATTCTAATCATTCAATAAAAGTTGTAACGTGGCTGTTCAATATTCCGTTAATTCTATTAGTAGAGCTTTAAGCCGCTTTTCCGCTTTAAGATCTTCCGCCGATCTTCCGCTTTAAGAAAAAGAGCAAATCATCGAAGCGTCACAGGCGTGACACGTTACAGCTGGACTAATCAGCATCGAGTATTAAACTCGTTAGTCCAGCGTCTCAGCCACTCATAATGAATGAGACGAACACGTGATGACTTTCTCTTCCGCTTAAGTAACGCTCTTTATCCTGTTTGAATTATTCAGCCATTGTAGAAAATCGTTCTGATTAGACAACAGCTCTGTTCACTGTGGTTTTGCAAAGTATGGTATAAGGCGACGAAAGCATATTATTTGGACTTCTCAAGCATTCTACTCATTGGCACTACCCACTCACTGCAAAAAGAAACACTCATTACATCAGCTAAGGAAAATTAATAGGAAAATTCATTCAAGTACCACGTGCAGCACTCAGGCATTACACTCAACAGCGCAACTCATTTTACACTACTCATTTTAGACAAATCATCACGATTATTAACCGGCTCTCACGGCACTTTGTACAATTTGTTTATTCATTTAGACTCACGAGAAGTTGTCAGGGTGTGAACAGATTAATTTCAAGTATTCTACATTAAACCAATTCAGTCAGGTTCATTTCTTCACACACACACACACACACACACACTCAGAGCACTCCTCACGCATGGTGACACTAAGACTCAAGAAATCACTCATTGTATCATGTCATTGAATTTTACTCGTCGAACGGAAACTCAATAAAATATGTAAGATAGGAATGTATACGATTGCCTTTCTGCTGTCACCAGACTCACTCATCCCATCTATATAAAACCATAAGCATTATTTTACAACAGTGGCAAACGCGTTTGCCCGTTACAAATACCCACCTTACTGACAGGGTCCACAGTAGGGGCGCCGTCCCCGAAAATTGTCGAGCGCGGCTCTTCCGAATATTTCCGAGCGCGTTTCCTGCGCTTTGCTCGTTATTACGCCGAGGGGTACTCAATTGTTTTTAGAGAATCCTTTCTTTTTATAACTACCTGTAGGTAGCAGCCTTCCCCGAATTAGAGGAATCTTCGGGCCCGTAGATTTTAGGGGTCCTAGGGCTTCGTATGAAGGACCACCAACTCAGTTTAAAGGGGTAAAACCCTCGTACTCCGAAACTCGTCGTAGACGATTAACTGTGGTACTACCCGCGACCGAGCCGATACTGAACCGCCAAAGGAACATTCGATTACTCCGCAATCGAAAAATTAGTTCCTCTCTAGGAACCAATTAGCGGTCGACGTGCACCACATATCGCTAGGAAAGAGAAGAGCGGGGATACCGATCGGTACCTCGCGCATCCCTACGCAAAACGGAGCAAACAGACTCTTCCGCGAACTGGTAGGCCAGTTACAGTATATGCATTACATTAACTCTTGTGCTAAGTGGATGAAAGCAGTTAGCCAGACTAAAAGAAGATAATTCCAGTATCTTCGGCTCATGAGTTTTGCCCCGAGTTCCAATTTAATTTGTAAAGGTCGGGGTATCCGCCCAAAAGCCACCTTCCCGTCGGAAATGTCCCGTTTGTTTAATTCTGTCGGTCCAATCGGGACACATCGGCGCCGTGTATTGCCCTTGTGTAATGTACACGGTATTCGGTACGGGGCCGTCGTTGCGATACGGGTCGTCGCGGCCTTGCATACCGGTAGCGGTAAAAATTCGAGTAGTTGCATGCGGAAAGTTGGAGTTCGGAGGTCCCGTACCTGGCGGTACATGTTCCATTCAGATTCCTCAGAGTTTCCCTGTAGCGAGTGTGGGAAGTAGGTGACCCTGGGAATAACGAAGGACCCTATTTTTTCTTGTTGAGTTGTATGGGAAAAAGGGGGAGTAGCGCGTTGAGTACCTCGCGACCGGTGAGGGGAATCGTGGACCCGTTCGATAAGTAGACGCGATATTTATAACAAAATTTGAGTACAAAACAAGTAAGTCACTTATTTTCGTCACATTGAAATGGGATTAAAGAAAACAGAAAAAGTGGTAATGAGTATCGATCCCTCGATCTACCGATCACCAAGCTCGTACTTTGCCATCGCGCTACAGCGACATCTGTTCGAACTATTATTAAAAATAAATAAGGTACTCTGTTGAATGAATGAATTTCAAAATTGATTTTCTCATCAATGCTTCAATAGTGCGACTTACTGCATGGCTATTTGACTGTCCTATAAGACTACTACTTGCTAAAAAAAATGGAGCAAATTCATGATCCCAACGTTGTGCCTTCTCCTTGTAAGACTAACTACGGACTGAGGGTGTTTAGGTTTGTAGTCCCGAAGAAAAACTCGGGACTCTTCGGAAAAGTGACGGTGGGAGATGGTTGTGGTGGCGGTAGCATTTGGTGGGGATGGGCCTCATGGGTTTTGGTTGTCGACTCTGTGTACAATAATAATAATAATAATAATAATAATAATAAAAATAATAATAATAATAATAATAATAATGATAATAATGATAATAATGATAATAATGATAATAATGATAATAATGATAATAATAATAATGGTTGTAGAGAGGTTGCGTCCGTCGGACGTAACAGTGCACTTTGTACGCTGTGCTTTTCCATTAATAAAACTGATATTTCGATTTTTACAAACACTATATGGCGCATACTAGAAACGATGGTCGTTGGCCAACGGGGTGTGATCGGAAAGTCGCTCGAAATTGCGGAACATAACATTAATACTTGTTTACAAACAATGTACAATTATTAATTATTTGTGGATTGGGAAAAGTTAAAATTTAGTTTGTCATTACTATTTTTACTAACTTTCGTTACTTTATAATAAAGACTTTGACATACATATCGACATAGCATTTCTTAAACAATCAAAGAACTAATTCATGTACTTATCAAATATGCAATCACCCACACGTTGAAAATCATTTAAGCTTCTTCGTTTTTAAGTGTCTTTTTTGCGACTCTATATTATGTGTTTCCTCTTGAACAGCGGTCGCCAAACTTTTTGACTTCACGGACCAGTAAATTCATAATTTAAATCTCGCGGACCACTAACAGGATAAAATATACAATGCAGAACAGCAGTACAAGTTATTTACCGTGGCGTTATTCTATGAAATAGCGTTTTTATAACTTTTCACGTATTGTTATGAATAGAATTATGTTTCAATGCATCTTAAAACATAACTTAACGTGATGCGTAAGTATATTCCACATTTCTCTGGGGACTAGCGAAATTTTCTCGTGGACCACCACTTTGGCGACCTCTGTTCTTGAAACATTAAGTACGAAGAAAATCCCGTTCTTAATACATTTATTGCATAAATTACACATGTGATGTGATTTTCAGGCATAGTATTGTCGGTTTTGTATTTCTGGTTCTACTTTCATGTAGTATAAAAGGCTACAAACTTCGCAAATATATCTTTGCTTACATGAAAGGCGCATCAGTTGCAAATGACCAACGATCTTTCCTTGTGTTTTAACTCAGCTAATCGGTATAATTGTTTCGCATTCTGTTTTTAGAAAATGAGTGTATAATGAGTGTACGACTTTAGAAAGAGATTGTAAAATAAGAAAATGAATGTGACAGTAATTTTTGACACTAAATGTCCCGTATTCTGCTAAAAGACTAAGTTCAATTATTTCAATGATTAGATTATAAAACGAAATATATACTTTTGGCTATCCATCCCTTTCAAATTCGACCTCAATATTTTAAGGGCCTTTTACACGGTCAGGTCAAATCTCTCTTCAGTTTCACTTTCAGTTAAGTCGTCATTTAAGTTAATGTATAAACGACGAAACTGATTCTGAAGCTTGCAACGGAATTCTGAAACTGAGAATCAACACTGATACGTGGTTCGATCGGAAAGTCTGCAGTTATCCAATCAGTTAACTGAACCTTTAAAGACCCTTTAAAATTCCGTAAGACATCCAACTTACGATTGTACGGATCATTTTTTATCACCCTTCGCGTGAATAACCTTTAATTGACTTTCCGTTGATCGATATTATTATTTATATAAAGTGATATAATTTTAACAGTAACTTATTCGACTAAAGTGTGACATACCGAAAAATGGTTACATATGTTATACTCTTTCTACCCTAACTTAACATACATCAACAGCTTTGTTGTTGTTGCCAACATCTTCTTGCTCAACCAATTTTTAATTTTGGGTATTTATAAGTGTTGCATGTCTCCGTACGTATCTATATGTTAATACGTAAATTGTATAATTGTCCATGTGTGTGCTTTCAGATGCCTTGATTTAATTATTACAGAGCACAGGTACCCCCGTATATAACATAGTTGTTAGGTTTCTAAAAAATGCCGTGTTATGCGAATGTGTGTTATACGAAACAAAGAACTAGAACAAAAATGGGGTTAGGTTAAAAAAATTAAAAAAACATACTATTATATTTTTATAATTGAGAGAAATATCTTTATTAAAGCAATTTTCACAGAATGTATAACATGTTAATATGTATCAAACAATTTTAAATTAAATAACAGTAATTAAAAAAGAAGTTCTTATTATGCTTCGTGTTGTTCGTAGATTTCTCTAATTCTCAAACCATGTTCGAGTGAAACTAGGATACACTAGGATACCGTGGTGTACGAGGATTTGAACGAAACTGTGTTATAGAAGTGTCGTGTTATACTGGGATTACCTGAACGTAATATATTTATTAATGATTCAAAATTGGAGTTCATGTTCATAACGAAAAACATACGTGTAATTATCCTTTTTATCTACGTTGACAATTTTTAGACAATCTTCCAGTATGTTTGATAACATGTTTGAAATGTTTGAAAATTTGAATATGTATAAAATTGTAAAGTAGGGAATTTCTTGAATTTCACGCTGAATATGTGAAGTATTTTACTTATTTAAATTTCTTATCTATTTATATAATAAACCATTGCATCAACGTTTGCATCAAATGAACGCATTTGATATTGAGAAACAATTGTTACGACCTGGCCCACGGGAGAGGTACATATAACGGTAAAGGGAATTCTTGCTCCAAATAAGTGTATGCGCACTAGGGTGCCACTGCAGAGACTTCACTGGGGCAGTCAAGAAGAAGGCGAAACAGGAAGGGAGCGTTTCCTATTGGGACTGTCTGCAGACTACTTATCAGTAGGGCTATCTAGACAGATTCCTGGCCTAGATTCTGGCGATGCTCGATGACTGGACATTGTATATATTGAAGTACGTTGACATTCGAGTGCATGCAAGAAAGTAATGGACCTCTAGCGCGGATCAACATTTGACTAGAGACTCGTCGGTAGTATGACGAATGAGCGAGTGACCAGAGCGTCACACGAATATACCAATAAAAATAGTGTTTTGATGAAGTTTGTATCTTTGAAAACGCAGGATCATCGATATTTTTAAAATTTAGATGATATATGATGACCAACATTGTTGCAATAGTTGAAAATATATATTCAAAAATATGCGACAGGTCAATATGCATAAAACTATACAAACTATAATGCACGAAATGGCGAAAAATGAAAAATGTGTACGTTAGAAAAGGTGGACGCGACGGATGTCTTCAGTGTAACAAGACTGCATGAACGAGTTAAATTATCACATTATAATGATGCATCTTAGATACAAAAAACTCGCACAAAATAATTACAACAACAAAAATATAAAATTGTTGTGTTTCTGTTGCCCATTATGTCCAAACCATTGAACAAAAAATTTAAAGGACTACTGTACATGATGAAGCTCTGTATTTTTTATAGTATAACCGTATTTCTACATGTTTGACGTGTTTCGCGATCTCACGTATTAACACCCACGCGATCATCAATTTTCAATTAACATGAATTTATCATACGCTTTTCAAATTATACTTTTTGGTGTTATGATGTTACAAGTATATTTGAGATCTGGGCATCCATGATATAGTGAGATGTATATAACTCTGGAACAAGACATCGAGCATTTAAGAACTGCTTTGGAATATGTACACTTATGCGTAAAGAACTAGGGGAATTAAACGTTCTTTATCTTCATATTTTGTTTTTGTCAATGTCACGCACGTGAGAATAATAGAATGTGTGTTCTCGCGATGAAGCAAGCAAATTCATGTTTGAATTATATGCTGGATAATAGTACGGTGTTTGAAGCTGAATATGGAAGTGTGCTATTCTAGCGTTAATTTTTATTAAAATGGAAATACTAGAGAACGACGACAACGCTATTGGCTATTTTTTATGCTCTTATTCTTTGTTAACTAACAATAATACTTAACACAATCAAATTAGGTATTTTCTAAATACATGCAGAACATGTAATGCATGTAGTAAAGCATATTGTTAACATATGAAAATCTATGTTCTTTATTTAGAAAATGTTCTGAAAATTTTACACTTAAATATGTCTCTTAGACAATTTTCATTTCACTAATATTGTTATGCGTTCTAATACATGTATAATTCTATTTGATATAACATGCTCCCCAAACACGCAACGTTTGAAACATAAACATATGTCTCTATGTTCTTAATTGCTTTTATGCAATTTTTTAGTGTTAATAGCTATCGAAATTTTCTTCTGCAAGATATATCCTAACTATATGATTATATTTTTAGGAAGCCCATATTAACCCCCTTTGTTTTTGAAATGTGTTAAGTTGTATATATGATATAGAACCGTGAATATAAGTAGCATAGTCGAAGAAACGTAAATTTTTTTTTATACCAAAAGGAACTCGATATACTATTTGTGAATGCATTTTATCTCCGAAATAAGAAAATAATATTTACATACAGTAACCTTAATTTATCGTTCTCAAAAAGTGTCAAACATGTATTATAGAATTAAAGGACCCATTATTAAAAATTAAAGTTGCTTATAGTTCGACGGTTAATCACATATTAATTTTCTCGTGGGCTTTAAACAAATTTACAAATTCATCTTTATAAATATAAACGTTCAATGTACGAAGTTTGTCAGTCTTTATGTTACTTAAAAGTAACCGTGCCATGGAGAAGGTTCACCATTACCTTTTAGAATTCTGAAGAAACTAAACCATCGAGTAAAAAGGATAAAGGTATAGTTCAAAGTTGACAGTCATGGGTTGTTAGAAAAGTAATATTTAACATACGACACGATCTTTTCTTAAATAAAATGTGTCAGGATAAGTGAAAATATGAATTATATTGCAACATTACATACAAACACTAAACTCTAAGTAACGTACTCTATGTAGATCTTACATATGGAGAGTAGATGTCATAAATTTTTTATTTACGTAAAACTTTAATATAATGTGCACTGTTTTTTAAACAGTCAAAATTTTGAAATGTTTAAGAACTAAATACGGTAGTTCTTGTAAGTAAAAAAGAATGGTATTGAAGGACTTTAAGTGTGAGTAGCTATTATGAAATTACAACGCACTCATAGAAATGAAAAATGTCACGAAAGAAATACAATGCAAATGGAGTAATGCCAATTTCTGGAATTATGCTACTGATAAGAGTTAAATAGAATAACAAATAATACTTGTGAATAACAAAAATTGAGTACAAGGTACTAAAATGTAATGTAAATATAACTTATTAGAGACTTATCAAGTAATTTCTTTTAGTAATTTTGGCCATACGATATCGACTCGTTTATTCTTGGAATATGCGTGTCAGAGGTGAACTTATAAAGATAAAAATTCAGTTTTAATAACGCCTTTTATAAATATTTACCATTTGACAATATGGTAAGACATTTGCGGAATATTCCTAACATTGCTATATTTATATACAATAACATGTAAATTTGATAATCCCCAAAAAATCAATAAACAAGAACTAGAATATACTGAAGTATACGTGAATCATAGTTATGTGTTATCATGTGAATCATGTTTAGTCGTGAAATTATTAAAGATCATGTCATATATCGTATCTGAAGAAAATATTTGATATTAAACTGCTTTGTAGTGAGAAAACATGTGTTTGTTATGGTTTCAAAATTTATACATATTATTGTGTGCGCAAGCGTATGTATTTAATAACCTTTGCGCTCTGACTGTAGAACGTTTTCGAAGTCAAAAATTGAAGTAAGAAATATAAGTTAAATAATTTTTCAGTCGGAAAAAGTACGTCAGAAATTTTGATCTAAATATTGTTTTTTTTATTTATTCACTTTGTTAACAAAATTCGAAAGGGTTATGATGTATGCTATACGCCACAGACCGTACTCAAAAAGTCTATAATCTCTAATATAGTGATGGTTAATTAATAATAACCGATGATCGTTAACCATCACCATGGGTTATCAATAGAAAACCAGAACGTTCTGTTAGTCTGAATATTTCAAGTGAAAACACACTATGATGATTTTGTACATACAAGAAAATATTGTATTTATAAATAGTGTAGCAGATATATATGGCTAATATTTTAAATGTGTAATAAACATTTTGTCAGTGTATGCAGTAAAAACGTATTTTTACCATACACGTTGTCTGTGTATTATTGTATAACATTTTCATTGCCATATTACCAGAGAAAAAACAACGTGCACAATTCCACAAAAGAATATTAAAGGGTTATTTAGGGTAGTATTAACTTTAAGCCGAACTCTTCTAAATTTTTAATTTATAAGTAGTATTCTTAGGCAACACAAACAACTCAAGTTTCCCATGCCGTTTTCCGGAAGAATGTACATCGAAGTGAACCTTACGTACTTTCCAATACTTGAGTAAAGTGGTGATAATGAGGATGGTGATGATGATAATAATAATAATGGTTATTACAGTGCATTACTGGTTGAGATAATGATCAAATATACATTTTTCCGTAAAAGAAGTAATTAAATAATTTAGGTAAATCAGTTTAAACCGTGTGATACGCATGACCTATTTCCAAATACAGTATTGCATTTAGCTTCAGTGATATGTTTTCATGAGGGACAGCGCATGCCTGTATTTAAGATTTCTGGATATTTTTTCCAAATATAAATTCCACGCACACACCTATACCAACGTTTTAAATAATATGTACAATATATACTTATATCTAGAATAATTATGTAGTAGAAACTTCAAAATCATAATCATGTAATGTTGAAATCTGTATATTTATTCGATTAAAGAAGTGTGAATAATGAAGATTATAAAGATCGCAACCACGTCGTTTCATTCAAGAGATCCTACTGAAGTTGCAAGGAAAAAAGACTTCTGTATTTAGCCAGTACTTTATGTGAAACTACTGAAGGTCACAATAGAATGTGTATTAGCATAACATTTATCTACCTCTGATCTGTAGGAAATCTTCAAAGAAGAATATTAACAGAAAATGGAAATCAATATTGTGTTCAATGATTTTCTCTTTATAAATAATTTTTATTGGATGAAATACAATATGTATAAGCCCGAATAAAATAACCAAGTTAACAAATGAAGCATATTTACAACAATACCTAGCGTATTTACAATACACAACTTGACATATAAATTTCTAGGTTTACTAATTTTTACGTAGAAAGGAATGATTAATCTCCACAATAGAATGACAAGTATCGTATATATAGTTATAGTAGTAATAGGTACTATTAAATACTGTGATTTAATGTTGTTAATGTACTGTAACGTTGTATAAAAATGGTAAACGACTAAATTGTGTGTTAGGTATTCGTTAAAATTATAGATTTTTAATCAGAGGTAGATATTAAGTCGCAATTTGCCTTTGTTTTATTCCCGTTCACACGAATTAATATGCGTATATGCAAGACATTCGCTAGGATCTCATGTGTTATTGACCACAGCAGTCAGATGTTTCCAATCTATGTATTACTCCAACAATTGGAACATTATCTTACATTACGAAGTTTTATATCTTATTACTAGCGGCTCACCAGTGAGTGATGTCTTCACGGCATGCCTATTGGTCGTACGCAATGCTAAGTTTAGATTGTTATTAAAAAAGGTTTTCAACAATTTCTTTTTAAATAGCTACAGTAAACATGTTACTTGGCAAACGTTTAAACTGCACATGTGCATGTGTAACTGTGTGTGACTTAAAATATTCATGAATTTGGTATATGTATCATGAACTTTTCCAGGAATTACAAATTGCCTGCTGTATTGCAAACCAATCATAAGCGTATGTTAACGGTAATAAAAACTCATATTGGTTTGATATGAGCGCGACAATTTGTGCTTTCTGGTTTTGTATGTAATGAACGCTTTTTGCATCAGTATCTCCCATTTCAACCGATATTTTTTATTCCGCTTTATTTTTCACGCTTGTATTTTTCATTGTACAATCTCATTAACAATTATTTCTTGCCTGGATAATAAAGATGATAGATTTATATTAACAGTCCCTCACAGTATACTCTGTTTCACTTCCTCAATTACTTTTTTTCTAATTTTTCTAGATTATTACCAAATGTATTGCGTACTGGCAGCACTGTTTTCATTTGACGTCACGCATTATACACAAAAGAAATATACTAAATAAACGATACTCGCACGGCACTTTTATGGATTAGAATTTTAGTTCAGGAGTAACTGTTTGTGCGAATTGCGCCTTCGTACGCATTTAAGGCGTCCACCTTTTTCTGTACCAACCTTGAATCTTGAAGGCTGTTCGGTTTTTTAGAATACGGCCAATACCGTGGTCTTCTTTTTAGGGTCAATACTCAGCACACATCAAACACCCATGAAAGATTATATAGGAGTTTCCTGGCTCGCTGAGGACGGAGGTCTGTAATTTGTAACAAATACAGCTGAACTTAGAGTAATTGAGTTTCGCCTATAATAGGACCCGTGTTGGCGAAACAGTAATCTTCATGTGTTTTTTCGTAGAAGAATTATGCAAATTCGGATGTTATAAGTGTACAAAATTTATAGGTTGTGTTCTATCAGTTTTTCATTCTTCGTTTTGAAATTTAATAATCACAAGGGAATTAAACGTTCGATTATTTAGTCAATATCGAACGCTGATTTAATCCACAGCTTGACGAATGCTCGTCTTTGTTTTCTCTTCCTTCATGCTCGATTAATCAATAAGCTCTTTTTACGCTCGAACGATAATGTGCTGCATTCTGGTCCGGTTCAGTGGTTCTGTAGATCGCCTCAAGTAGGATTTGGAAGTTGCTGTGTCTCCTGCCTAATATCGCTCTTTAACTTTACAAATTCTTTCGCTATGTCGTCGTTATTTCTCTGTGAAAGTATCCTCAAGATTGTCCACCCAGTTTCATCCATGTTAATGCGTTTACCCAAGGAAAGCCAACACGCACATGATCCTTCGTCGAAAATGTCTTTGAGTTGTAGAACTGCAACTCCTACCAATCGATCTGGTCGCCCGAAGCAGTAGTCCTTGACGCAAATGTGTAATTCGTAGAAATCTAATTGTTGTTGTTCATTACCAATCATGCTGTAAATAAAAATACAGTGGAACATAAGAATAGTATAATTATGTAACAGTGTTAAACGTAGTATAAGTTCACACGATGTTACACTAAACGTCGTTTGTCACTACGTTGGCAGGATAGCCGATCGCGAGTCACACAAATATGTTATATACAAACCAAACTAATGAGCAATTCTCATACTTTTCTTATCGTCATACTGATAATGACGTTACTAATGAGTACGTCATTCTCATTATCTCTCTCATGAATCGATCTTGTTCTCTTGTATGTAATTCTAAATTACGGCCAAGTATATGCGATAATTACGTGCCCCTTATGATCAGTAAACCCTTCACCGTATTGACAAATAGGGTAACAGGGTGAGAATTGAAAATTAACAGCTTACTTCATACAGATGCGTGAAATGTTATATTTGCATTCTTTTAGTCGAAATCACAGACTTGAACGTGTTAATATCAGTAACATAGAAAATGGTATCTCTATTAAAATATAAATAGCGTGTATGCATATTCAATTTTTTCTACATTACACATTTTAAGTCTTTTATAAAATATTTTATGAAAAGCTCAATAAAGATGGCCTAAAGTTTTTTATTCTGCTGACAAAAGCTGGTAGGAGCATGATAATATTGTTTATTCTAAGTGAGTGCAACAGTAGCAATGTAATAACATACATAACTGTTTTTGAAAATAAAACAACGATGTCAATTGGTTTATTCGGTATTATTTTCTTACTTATTATTTTCATTGGCATCATATATTACTATATCGTTTTACGTTTGGATGACCAGTTCAATGGATATATGTGTACCTGTAGTTTAAGGTACAAATTACAACCTCTGCGTGATGAGGTCTGTGCTTCAAATGATGAAATACGTAGCTTTGGAATTTGTGTTTTTTTCATACCTAAACTGTTAACGTGTAACAAGGAGGGAGTTAGATTTTCCTTATGCCGATTTTTTTATGGTTGAATCAAGTGTAGTTTCTCAGAAAATTAGCAAAGGGAGACGACGAACCTTTCAAGTGTTATAAGTGCTTGACACATTAAACCATGATACGGTGGTATGGGGAACTGTCTCACGTCTATAGAATTACTGGTTTAAGTTTATCTACTTCTACTTTGTTTCTTCTACTTTAATTTTTTATATTTTTATGTAGATTCCTCAACGTTTATTTTAACATCTGTGTAATACCACTTTTTTCGAAAACAAATGTTTTAATATCAGTTTTTGAGTTTCTAAAAGTAATTTTAACGTTAATGATCATAACAGTACCGTCCATTAATACGTTAATTATTAGCTTATGTTATCTCGTATTATAATGAATGATTCTTGTTCTAATAATAATGAAGTATTTTTATTAAAAAAATTACACAGGGGGCGGAAAGCAAAAGTGAAGAAACATTTCATTATGTGAAACAGTGTTACCAACAATAGAAGTAAAAGAAAGACACAGAAAAAAACGAAAAAGTAGTTGGATTACTTAGGCTTGAATCAGCGACCCTACAGACATGAGGCGTCTTCCTTGTAGGGGAAAAACGTACGTAAACAAGTGATAATAAGGACTCTTACAGCTCATGAAAATTCTTTTTTTGGGTTTTTTCGAAAATGATTGAGAGGCGCGTCATCGCTTTTTGGTAAACTGTATTTGTTATAGGAAATTACACGTGGACTGACTATAAAAAAGTGTTAGCGTTAGAAAAACCTGACCCTCTTCTTGTTAGACAATGAGATAAGAAACCAGCATTGCGTTCCTGCTCTAATAAACAGGATTAATATTACGAAAACTGGTTAGTAACTTTAATAAATTAATTGCGTATTGCTCCTACTGAAGATAACAGTGTATTTTTCATGAAATACTCTTAATCGTACAAAAATGTTCGTAATACGGCCAATACTTACAAATCGAAGGTCTCGTTAAACTGAGGTGATAAATTATTGCTTTTCGACTTAGTCGTGTGCTTTCGTTTCTTGCCAGCAAGGTTGGGTCCTATAAGATTCACTTCTACATATGGTCTGAATATTCCAGTAGATGATAAGCTTTTCAAATCATTTGCTGCGACCACTACAGGAGAAATATGATAATGTAAGCAATACTGTCAGGAAAAGTACTAGTATTTTTTATTATATGACAATTATGAACCTTTTACGGTGACCTTTTGCTCGCCTGTTCCGGGATGAGTGAACTGGTCTACTTGAATGCTAACTTCCCCTACGGATCCCTCGTTAGCATTTGCGGTGTCTGGAAAATCACAAATTATTGTTAATCTGTTACGTCAAAGATATGAACTCTTTAGCCTTTAGACATGAAATTGCACAATCTTATTGTTTCGCAATCAGGTGTTTAAGTAACCTAGCAATCTACTGCTTCCTCTACATCTAGAGCGTTCTACATGCTCTACATATATACAGTCTACCCTATTTCAGAACATCTGGAAATAAGGAAATGATTCTACCAGAAATATTATTTAAACCAGCTTTTTCAATTTCCAGCTATATACTGAAAGGCGCTTATTACGCAAGGATTATAGAGGGTGGTTGACACAATTTGTTCACCCTGAAGAACTTCTAAAGTATGCCTCGTATGAAAAAACTTGGAATGGAAAACTTGTATAGGTTTGGAGGGGCAGACTATGTAGTGCATGTAGTTTTTTTATAGGTGGAAACGTTTCGGAAATTTGAAGGCCAACTTCGTTTTTTTAAACGGAATGCTGTATTATTTATGCCAAAATATCGAGGAGTGTTAAATTGTGAGAGAAAAAGTACCGACTTTTATAAGTCGTAAATCTAATACTAACAAATAATTTCACTTTGTTTCTTGAAAATGGTCTGTGCGTAATGTCAAGTTGCAAATTCAATACCGGCAAAGACTTCCGTAAGGCCGCAGAATTTACGTGATATTGTTTATGAACATTACTGATTCTACGTAATCGCAATCGTGATTCTATCCTGTTCGTGACTCAGTATTGAAGTTATCATCAGTGTTTGTACGTTACTATCTGAGTAAGAGAAAGCAAAAATGAAATTTAGTCATTTTGAAAAAGTGGATATGGTTTTAGTTTATGGTGAACGCCGTAGAGATGCAACAAGAGCTATTTATTCTAAACGAACTCAATCATGTCGATTGATATTCGAATGACTCTGGAATTGTTTCCAGGAACCGAAAGTTTTAATGTTACAAAACGTAACAGTGTTAAGACTACTATTTCTGAAGAAAATACTATTGCGGTCGTAACAGCGGTAACAGAAAATCCTCATATTAGTACACAACAGATTTCACGAAGTTTTTGTGTTAGCAAAACAAGTGTGCTTCGAATTAGTTATAACGAAAAACGTCATCCATTCACCTCGTATTTCATCAGAAAATGCTTGGATCGGATCATGACAATCGCTTTCGACCGCATTCTTGCATCATATGCACAATTCAGACATTTTTTTGCAATGGAACACGTCTTATGGAAATCTTTGCTGGTATTAAATTTGTAACTTGACTTTACGCACAGATAATTTTTCAGAAATAAAGTGAAGTTATTCGTTAGTATTAGATTTACGGCTAATAAGGGTCAATACCTTTTCATTCCAAATTTAACACTCCTAGATATTTTTGCATAAAAAATATAGCATTCTATTTAAAAAAAAACGAAGTTGACCTTGAAATATTCGAAATGCCTCCACCTATAACAATAATAGCACGCACACAGTGTGCCCCTCTAAATCATACAAATTTCCTATCAAAATCTTTTCTATACAATGCATACTGTAGAAGTTCCTCAGGGTGAACAAGTTGCGCGAACCACCCTGTATGAACTACGTTAGGGTCGATTTACATCACTTGTTTATACAAGCTAATAAATCGACGCTGACACATAAGATACACGATTTCGAATACGATGTGTTAGTTTCGAAAACGGAAAATTAAATTACAACTCTCTTTTCAGGTCTGTAATAATTCGAAAATAAGAATTCGAATCAGTTTTCACAGTAAAATGGTGACGGGGATCGTTTAAAATTTCGCTATAAAACAGTATTGAATCAAATTAAGAACAAACAAATTTCAAAATACTGTCTATTTCAGAGAATCGAAAAAGTGAGTTCTTTTTTCAAGAAGATGTGGTTTTAAGGAGCATGTTTAATCCACACATTCCAAATCGTTATCCGTCTCAAATATTTTTTTGCTACAAAAAAAGTCGAACAGTTAGTTTCTTTTCTGTCTGTGAAGCTGTATGTGACAGAATGAATTTCGGGAAACAATTTTATCCCTTATTTTCTGAATCATCGGAATGCAGGAAAGTATGTATATCTTATGTGGTTTGTCGTAGCATTTATAGTATCAAAAATGATAAACATTGAATTGGGAAATGAGAATTTGTATGTGATAAAGATAAAGATACTACTTTTCTATGGCATAAAAATAAAATGACGTGTCGTGAATGAGAAAATATATATTATGATTAATATGTGATGATAACCACTCACATACATATCAATACATCAATCCTTCTCTGATCACCTAAATTAAGTAACATTAGATATCACTGAAATATTTTTTCCACTAAAAGATTATGGATCGCTAAGTTTGCTAAAATCTTGGCTTGTTGAAATTATTGCATCCCAATTAATACGTTGTAACAGCCAGAAACTTCCGAATAGTGTATGTGTAGTAGTATATTAGTGAGAGTAGCGAGGATCTTCCCGGCACGAAAATATAAACATCTTAAAGGTATGTAAGGCCCCCCCGCGACATACTTTTCGACACATAACACATTACGACACACGTTATGTCTTGATGACACTTTGTGCTTTAACATCATTGTATCTTTACGTATTACCAGTGTGAATCTCTTTGTAGACATCCAACTGAATTGTATGAAGTCGTATTGAGTAGAGAAGCGGGTAAAGAATTAAGATTCCTTTTTAAAAATAAAAAGAAGTCGTCCTCATCTGTGACAACGTATTACAATTTTTTATTCGACATGAAAAAATAATACGTTTGACGTGTACGATCAGACAAATCATAATAGCCATAAATAACTTATGTTATTTAATACCAAAGAACATCATGTATTATACAGTATTGATAAAGGTAAAGCAATTATGTATAAAATATTCTTTGTATGTATTAAATACTTTCAAGTGTGCGGCAAAAAGAGAAATTGTTAAAATAATTTTTTAGAGGCTTTTGGTACGTGAGGTACAACTAAATTCAGTATTAGAATGTTCAGTCTACAAACAAATACCATATTTAATTCAATTATTTTAATTACGAATAAAGTTACGATAATTTTTGTGTTTGCAAATAGTATACATCAATTCTTCAAGGTGTATCTGATCGAAAGGAGTGAAAATATGTTTCAATTAT
The DNA here is from genome assembly GCA_963989215.1 of Hedychridium roseum. NCBI lineage: Eukaryota > Metazoa > Arthropoda > Insecta > Hymenoptera > Chrysididae > Hedychridium > Hedychridium roseum. The sequence continues at coordinate 4,542,034 of OZ022307.1, read as the reverse complement.
TTTGTCTATTTACTTTATTGACATTTGGAAGCAACTTTATGCAACACCGTTATAATTATTAATCTATTCTTTTCAAAATGGAGTTATTTAGGTAAAATAGGGAACACACGCGACTAGGTATTGGACTGAACTTGGGATGGGTTTACGGTAAAAACTTTAAAAACAAAACGTAAAAACTCTCAAGTTTTTTAGTTTTCCTTCTGTTTTTCTTCTTTGCTTCAAGTAAATATTGCGAACATTCGACAATGAACTCTGTATATACTCTTTTAAAAGTACAATCAAAGCGTTTAGATAGGCAAACTTATCTCTTACTAACTGTCTTGGTAACTATAATAATTATATAGATCATTTTCTGAAATAAATAGTTTTTCTAAACAAATCATACGTTAAAATTACCTCGCACACTATTCTCCTGTTTTCCTTATGCGTGTATACAGGGTGACCCATCTAACTCAGGCATCGTAAGTATTTCGCTTATTTTTCAGGATGGAAAAAAATGTTAGAGGAAAAGGTATTGTATTCGAAGGGGTAAATATTCTGATTGTTAAACAAATTTGCTCAAGGTAATTTTTTTCGAAATTTCAAGGTCATCGTTGTTTTCTTAAATGGAACCATATATTTTTGTTATCATATGATGATAGCTGAGGTCAAAGCGAGTTCATTGACGTATGACACTATGACCTTCAAATGACCTTGAGTATAGAAATTTCGTAAAAGTTTGGAAATTTATCCAAATGGTAAAATAACAGAAAAAGTAATGAAAAAAAATTTATTTCAACAAGTGTTCAAAATGATGTTCGTTAACTTCGATGCATTTCATTAAGCGATTCATAAATGATTCAGTAGTTTTTCTTATTACTTCCCTGCTGATATTAGCACAGGTAATTTTAATACGCTTTTTCATGTTTTCCGGTGTTGTGGAAATGTCGTTGTAAACTTGTGATTTCACCGCACCTCAAAGAAAAAAAATCTAACGGTGTAATATCTGGCGTGCGTGCCGCCCATAGAATATCAGTACCTCGACCGATCCATCTTTGAGGAGACTTTTTTTGTAATACTTGGCGGGCTATTAATAAATTATGAGCCGGACATCCATCATGTTGGAACCACATTCGGGATCATTGAGCAATGGAAATGTCTTTTAATAGTTCTGGTAGCTCATGAGTTAAAAAATTTGCATACTTTTGTCCAGTCAACGTGCCGTTAATAAAAAATGGTCCAATAATAATATCACCGAGGAAACAACACCATACGTTTACGCTCCATGGACGCTGATGTTCAACTTGCCGAAACCATTTTGGGTTTTCGGTGCACCAATAGAGCATGTTATGCCTATTCACTTGTCCATGACTAGTAAAAGTAGATTCATCGGTAAAAAGAACGTCGTGAAATAAATTTCTATTCCTTTGCAATTGCTGTAATGCCCATTCACTAAAAACAACGCGATTAACAAACGTCATTACCATGGAGCTCCTGGTGCAATGAAATGTGTTATGGATGATATTTCTGATACTGCAGTATGCGACATACACTTGATTTTGAGATACCCGAAAAACAGGTAGTTTTTCGACAACTTGTAGATGGATCACTATTTACTGCGGCTAATACTAAAGCTTGTTTATCTTCTCCAATAGCAGGTTTCGATCGTTCTCTTTCTAACGATTTAACACTGCCTGTTGAAATAAATAACTGAACAATGTAGTCAAAACTTTATCGAGAAGGATGATTTTTTTCGGGATATATTTCTGCATAGAGTTGAGCTGCCTGTACAGAGTTTTTTCCAGCCTCACCATAAATTAAAATCATTTCAAATTTCTCTTGCTCACTGTAGAATATCATTGTTTTATAATTATCTTTCGCACTTACAAGCTCGTTTCTATCAAAACAGAGTACTAAACTGACTGTGGTAAACCAAAACAGAGAACTAAGTACCAATGTTTACAATTTATTTCCATCAGAAGTATTGATATGGAAGCTGCAAAAAGCGTGTTTACTAATATTAGTCAAAATTCAAAGTACTTTACCATTTGGATTGATTTCCAAACGTTTATGAAATTTCTATACTCAGGGTCATGTGAAGGTCACAGTGTCATAGGTCGATGAACTCGCTTTGACGTATGATAACAAAAATATATGGTTCCATTTAAGAAAACATCGATGAACTTGAAATCTTGAAAAAAATGACCTTGAGCAAATTTTTTAACAATCAGAATATTTGCCCCTTCGGATACAATAAATTTTTTCTCTAACATTTTTTCCATCCTGAAAAATAAGCGAGATATTTGCGATGCCTGAGTTAAGTGGGGCACCCTTTATAATACACACATAAGTGTGTGTTCTAATTTGGCCTGTGGTGTAATTCATACTTTAACATCAATTGCTCAGATTACTGTAGGGCAATTTAAATTTACCCCGCAATCGTATCCAATTTATGTATCGATACGTGTTTACGATTGTGGGTATCTGACGGGGACGTTCTCTGAGTCGAGTGGAGAATCGCTCTCTCTCGACCAGACCGGCCTACTCTTCGGACGTACTGACGCCTTGTCTAGATCAGATGTAAGAATTACATAATTCACCCAATTATAATATATTTATATATTCATCAAAAACTGTATCTGTTACTCAGTTAATTTCATTCATGCCCTCGGGTACCCTCTAGTTTGGAATTCGGCACTAGTACCATCTTATATTTTCTTTGGAGTTGAGACAGGTAATTAAATAAAACATCACATTACTCTTTCTGGTGTAATAAGAATGGATAAAACTACGTGTATTGCAGAAAAGTTTCATTTTATAGCTTTGATGAGAGATTCAAAAATACTTCTGTGCTTATAATGTAACAATTAGCCCCAGTCTTATATAATTCTTTTTGTACCGATAATTAAATCATATTCATTAAAATGTTGCAGCGATACGATTTTTGCGGCGTTCTTACATACTACAGGGTGACTCACGTAAGAATTGTCACTATTTTCACACATTTCCAATCGTTTCATAAAAATCAACTTTACTAATCAATCTTTAATAAATACCAAACTCCAACAATAAAAACTGTTAAATACTTATCTTTTAGTAAAAAATCAAAGTCCACTTCAGTTTTTTGAACGTAACAATATGCGGCAGCGTGACTTTCTAGTGACAATAATCCCGTAAATTTAACATAAATTTTTAATGTTACTCAAGATTTTTTAGCACCGCCATATACAGAGTGATGTATTATAATTGTGCCACGTTATCACCTCTTTCATTATTTATTATTCGAAGAAATGTTTTAAATAATGTTGTTCTAATATTGTTGAGTACCTTCTAAATCAATATTAAGTTCGTATTAAAATTAATCAACAGACTTTACAATTGATTGGGAGGGACCTAAAATTCACGTTCTGAAGAGACCATCAGCATTAGGAGAAGTTATTATGATTATTTAACCAATGGTCACAGTGTCATGTATCATTGAATTTGTCTTGAAATTAGCAACAATATGCTCCTAAAATACTCGAACTGATCTGAATATTTTATTTAAGAATAAATATTTTAACCATTTCCATCATTATAATTTGTTGTGCATTAAACGACGATTCATTTTTTTTATAATCCGTTTTTATCAAACCAGTAGTGGTGGTTAAAATGTAATGGTACCACTTATATAGGACACCTGGCGCAATGATATTCAACGAATACAGTCATTGTTCCCGAATGGTACATTGTACTGTTCTTGTGAAGGATAAAATTTTTGTGTGGTGTATCCTAAAAAAACTTATCCGAACTGTGAGGAACAAGGGCAGATAGTACTCAACAAGTGGCAGAAAAAAGTTTGAAAAAACGTGGGTCGAAAAATTAATATTCTCAGTGTTATAAACAATTATCTGTTTCAGTTATCCTGCGCAACTTACTCGTTTCAGGTACTCAATCGTAGTATGAAAACAACGAAATTTCGTCTGCTGATGATTACAGAAGGTTTATAGGACATTTCCAGAAGGTAAAAATGATACTAGTCAAGATTGGTGAATCCACTCGAACCCGAAAACGAATTCTACTAATGGATATATAGGTTATAAATAGATATATAGGTTCACTAGATTTTCCTCCAATATATCCGCTTTTATACCATGCATACATAAATAAATTTACATATTATATTTTGGCAACGATAATTAACTCTAATTTTACATATTATTTAGACATAATTAAAAATGGAAATTGTTACGTCCCACGGACGCAACCCCTCTACAATTATTATTATTATTATTATTATTATTATATTTTTAATAAAATTCCCTTTTCTGGGGCTTTTTTTTTCCTTCTCAGACGGGCTTAGGCCAAGTCTTGAGTGGTGTTTATGTTAGATTTAAGAATTTCCGGGTGATGTTGCATGTTTTGAGTATTACTGTTTTTTGTATTTGTCCGTGTATGTGTGGTTCCAGTTTCAGTTGTTGTAAATGTTTCTTGAATGAATGTGGCGTGATTCCTGTTGCGGATATTATGAGTGGTATTATGAAGACCTTCTTTTGATTCCATATTCTCTGTATTTCTTGTGCTAGTGGGTGATATTTTTCTATTTTATCGTTGTACTTGTTGGCCAAATTGGCGTCATTAGGTATCGAAATGTCTATTAGGTATGTTATTTTTTCTTTCTTGTCTATGAGTGTGATGTCCGGTCTATTGTATTTCATTGTTTTGTCGGTGTGGATTGTTACGTCCCAGTACAATTTGTGTGTTTCATTTTCAATGATAGTTGTGGGTGTGTACTTGTAGTATGGTGTTTTGCTTTGTTCAAGATTGTATTTGTTTGCTATTTCTTTGTGTATTATTTTTGCTGCTATGTTGTGTCTTTCCGTGTATTCTGTGCTTGCCAGTAGTTTGCATCCACCAGTTATGTGATCTGTTGTTTCGGAGGTCTGTTTGCATTTTCTGCATCTGTCGTCCTGTATGTAGCTGTCTTTTACTATGTATTTTAAGTAGTTCCTGGTAGCGATTACTTGATCTTGTATGGCTATCAGGAACCCTTCCGTCTCTGGAAATATGTTTCCCTTTTGTAACCATCTGTATGTGTCTGTTTTACTGATATTTTCGTTTCTTGTAATGTAATAGTGCTTTCCATGTAGTTGTTTTCTTGCCCAGGTGTCCATTTTCGTTTGTGTGTTCTCTTTGTCGTTGTAATCGTCTATTGTTTGGATTCGTGTTCCGAGGTTCAGGGGTGTGTAGTTTCTATCTGCTTGTACTATTGCTTTATGCAGTTCGTGTTCGTTGTTGTGGAAATAGTAACGTAACTTTTGTATTTGTCTGTTGTGAAGTGACTGTATGTCTATTTGTCCTCTGCCTCCTTCGTTTCTGCTTATTGTTAGGCGTTCTTTACATGATTTAGGATGTAGTTTCCGGAATTTTGTCATTTGTGTTCGTGTTATTCTGTCTATGTTTTCGAGGTCTGTTGCAGTCCAATTTATGATACCGAAGGAGTATGTTAGTATTGATATGGCGTACGTGTTTATCGCTTTAGTGAGATTTTTTGCGTTGAGTTTTGTCTTTAGTATTTTTACAAGTCTGGATTTGTATAGTTCCTGTAGGTGTTGCTTTATGTCTGCATGGTTGATTCGTGTGTTTTGTTCAAAGCCAAGATATTTGTATGTTTCGTATTTGTCTAGGTTGTCAAGTGTTTCGTTCTGTAACGTTCTTTGTGTATTGTCTGTGGTCCAATGTCCTTTTTCAATGTGTGTCGTTTTGCATTTCCCGATTCCGAATTCCATGCTTATGTCTGTTGTGAATTTTTCCGTGGTCTTTAACAGTCCTTCTAGCTGTTTATTATTATTATTATTATTATTATTATTATTATTATTATTATTATTATTATTATTATTATTATTATTATTATTATTATCATCATTATCATTATCATTATTATTATTATTATTGCGCACAGAGGCGACTACGAAAACCCATAAGGCCCATCCCCACCAAATCCTACCACCACCAGAACCACCTCCCACCCTCACTTTTCCGAAGAGTTCCGAGTTTTCCTTCGGAACTAAAATCCCAAAACCCTCAGTTAGTCGTAGTGAGTCTGTAGTTAGTCTTGGTCTAGTAGTTCTAGTTTAATTAGTCAGTCTTAGGTTTAGTTAAGTTTAGTTTAATTTCGACAAAACACTCTCCATTCTCACATCACAGCCTCACTACCAATCCGCTCTCTAGCCATTATCCGCTACCAACTCCAATATACATTCAAGCAGTCCTGAATAAGTACGAGTCTCAGTCAGTCATTTTTAATTATCACACATTCCCACGATTCGGGGCGTAACAAAACTAATTATTCCTTGTATTAGTTGTTAATCTTAGTTTGATTTTTAATTTTCTAATGTAAGGAAATTAATTAGTTCCTTCATTAATCACGTAGAATAGTTATTCAAAGTCACACTTTATAGTTAGTATATCACCTCCGCCTGTTACGGTTCACTAACTGTGTTGAAAAACTAAAACTTGGATAGGACAAATATCATTCTGGAAATGAATATGTGTAACGGGGCCAGCTTTTTTACATCGTTATCTGATATATGCAATGAATTGTTAATGTAGGTAACGTAAAATATTTCCTTTACCAAAAATTGTTGTCTTTTTTAATTTAACAAGTCTTCCATCGAGAAACCTCTTTTGGATAAAACAGATTTTTCTATCTCTTGTGGTTTTCAAGGTATATGAAAGAAATAAAAAAACAACTGTTTCAAAAAAAGTTTAAATTTTTTAATGTTTTCTTTTTTAGCTGGATAGGTCTTTTGAAAACACAAGTTTTGTATCAAACATTTTTTTTGATCGCCAATGATTGACTTACTATATTAAAAAACAAAAAATATTCCTAAACGTGGTTTTCCGCAGAAAGAAATGCTCCTGGTATTTTCCTGTGTGTTATACACATCCACCAGGATTAGATTAAATCAGAATTTGTCACTTGAGAAACCTTTCTTGTCAGTGTCATAGCATCATACTTCGATGTGGACGATTTCTCTAGTCTTTGGACACAGTTCACTGTTCTCTAACATCAAACTGAACATTATATGCGGCATACGTTACGTACCTTGCACGATTAAACTGCTGAAGTGTTTGAGAATCACCGGTATACTTGGATTTCATTATACGCAACTAATATTCGTATACTGATATTCTCTGTCAATTCTTGTTCCGAGATTTCATAAGTCATAATTACTTGAAAATTCGTTCCACTCTCTCTTCACTCTGTTAGTTAACACAAATGAATGTCGATTCCAAGAACGGTATGAAACATTAGAATCCGTTGGAGTACGTTAAACTTGGTAGAAATTATAAGCAGTTATTTAGTGTGAGTTGGAATAACCCATGAACAAAGATAACAGAAACTGCGTATCACGATAACCAAAAAACTCTAGGGATTTTCGAACGTGTCCGTAATTTAATTGTGCGAAGGTAGACTGGGATCATCAGCAGTCGACACATTGAAGAGTTCCAATGTGGGACAAAACTTTTGTGCAGTGCTAAGGTTTAGGTTTGTCGCTATCGATGAACAACGCAGTAAAGTCAAATGCGTTGAACTGTGGTCCAAAACTCTAGGAGAATTCTCTACGCCGAAGCATAAATCTGCGATACTGAGGTGTTGGTCACTGCTTTCGCCGAGCAGCCGTGACTTACACAAATTGACCTACTTAACATCAATTTTCAAAATCCTACAAATCGGTAGCCTGTCATCAGAGCGCGCAAATATGTTAATAAAATAAAACTTTTTTATTATTCAGCTCCTATACCGGGTGAGGCGTTTAAAACCGACCACCTAAATAATTCAGCTGCTATTGATAATATGAAAAAATGAAAATGAAACAGAACTTGCTTGATTTCGAAGGGATTATAATTTGATGTTAAAAGTATTTTTGTAGGAAGGCGTGTAGAGGACATATGAAGTTCAAGTTCATTTTTTTTAATGCAATGATATAGTTCTTTATGTGCAATCTAGTAGATCATTGTTGGAACCTTTTGTTTTGTAAATTCGCGCGCATAGCCGCAACCTCTTTAGCTGGGAATCCCTGTGTGTGAACCCGTACCGCGGGACGTACGCACGCTTTGCTAATTATAGACTGTACGGAGATTTTTCAGCCTCCAAATAAATTATCCATTAAAACACGTTTTCTTCGCTTGATTTGCACGCATACCCTAACACCTCTAACAATCATTTAAGACGCGTATAATTGTTAGAGGTTTTAGGATATACGTGCGATACTCAATGTCACCATTTTGAACATTTAGATCAGCAGTGCGTTATTAGATGAGTAAATCACTGAATTGTTCAATCGAACCAATTGAACCATAGGTCTTAACCATACGCGCCATATACTGCTATACTAGATAGTACTTACGTAAAAAAATTTATCATTGCATTCAAAAAAATGAACTTCACCATCATATGTCTTCTACGTGTCCACCTAAAAAAATACTCTTAACATCAGATTATGACCCCCTCGAAATGAACCAAGTTTTGTTTTATGCACTTTTCCCTATTACCAATAGCAGCCGAGTTATTCAGGTCGCCTGTTTTAAACGCCTCACCCGGTATAGGCTTTCCAAGGTATGACTTATGTCATTGTTATACCTTTATGAGTTTCTTACAATAGGCAGTCCAACTAGTAACAGTATCTGAAGTTGATATACATACTTGCTTGCAAAAAATAAGGAGAATGAACATATTGAATAGGAATATAAAGGCCATAAGACGATAAGCATAGGGAATCTCGGCCCTAGAAGGATATTTGGATCATCTTTTGAGAGTATGTTGGTACTAATAAGATACGTTGTTCCTGCAAGATTCAGATCTCTATCTATTTTGGTTTTTGAATAAATCGAAAAAAAACGAAAAATCAGAAAATAATTTTTTTCTCAAAAACGGCTAAACCGGTTTGAATGAAATTTGGACACATTATAGAGGTATATAAAGGCTATACTCGGGAAAAATAACAGCTCATAATCTTCATAATAACCGTTTGAAACAGACGATTTTTTCTGAACTTATGCTTTTTTTATGATAACGTTTTCGTACAATTTTCAAACTAATTTTTTGTTATGTCCTTTTCGATGTAGAATAACCTCTCAAATCTAGGAATTGATCGAAAAAGTACGCCATATTGAAAAAAAAACGATTTTTTGATATACAAATCGATTTATTTCAATGTATATACCTTTGAAACAACAGAAACAAAGCTTATTTGATTAAATTATAAGTGCAAATAACATAAAATATTTAAAACAATAATATGAAAATTTTTTTTATTAAAATATTAAAATATTAAATTTTTTATTTATTTATTTAATAATAATACACAGCCTTTGGCCTCGCGTATGGACTTGGTTTACAAAAATAAATCTCTCTCATTCATCACTCCGCCTTCTCCTTGTGTTACTTCCTCTCCTATCTACTACCTCTTTTCTTAGTTTCTCTACCCTCCTTATCCACTCCACTACCTCTTTTTTCCTCTATCATCTAACATTTCGTTTATTTCTAGTATCCTCCCTTTCCTCTCGTGATACCTCAAGTGTTCCAACTTTCCTTCCTCCCCACATATCCTACATTTCCTATCCATTTCTACTCTCCAATACATATTCCCCTCCTCTACGTTGCCACATCTTATTCTTGCTATTAACCTTTGACTTCCTCTCTCTCCTCTCCTTTTTAAGTATCTTGGTTTCCCACTTATCATTATTTCCTTGTACCTGGTGTTGTATTTTGAGCTATATACCTTGTTATGAATCCACTGTCCGTGTCTTTCTAACTCACTTCTTTCTATTTTACCTATCAGGTCTCCTCCCCTTTGACTGATTCTTCTCGCTTCCTATATACTGAGCCCATTCTGTCTCAGAAATTCTTCCCTCTCTTCCACTTTTCCCCTCGTGTCTTCCTTCTCCTTCTCTTGCAAGCACTCTTTTAATAATTTCTTCCTTCCTTTCCTGATTCTTTTCCAAATTTTCAATGCTCTTTTCATACAAAAGTAGCTTTATCATATAAAGAATAAAAATTGATTTTGATTTAACCAATATACTGATGAATAATATTTGTATTGATGTTTTCAAATGCAAAAAGATACTTTAAGTAAAATTATTAACATCTCAATATAGTTTATAATTAATTTTTGAATATTTAAATATTTTAATAAAAAAAATTGTTTTCATATTAATGTTTTGAATATTTTATGTTATTTGCACTTATAAATTAATCAAATAAGCTTTGTTTCTGTTGTTTCAAAGGTATAAAGATTGAAATAAATCGATTTTTATATCAAAAAATCGTTTTTTTTCAATATGGCGTACTTTTTCGATCAATTCCTAGATTTGAGAGGTTATTCTACATCGAAAAGGACATAACAAAAAATTAGTTTGAAAATTGTACGAAAACGTTATCATAAAAAAAACATAAGTTCAGAAAACATCGCCTGTTTCAAACGGTTATTATGAAGATTATGAGCTGTTATTTTTCCCGAGTATAGCCTCTATATACCTCTATGATGTGTCCAAATTTCATTCAAACCGGTTTAGCCGTTTTTGAGAAAAAAATTATTTTTTGATTTTTCGTTTTTTTCGATTTATTTAAAAACCAAAATAGTTAGAGATTTGAATCTTGCAGGAACAACGTATCTTATTAGTACCAACATACTCTCAAAAGATGATCCAAATATCCTTCTGGGGCCGAGATTCCCTATGCTTATCCGTCTTATGGCCTTTAGATTAGAAAAAAGTAATGTTGTCTTTACTTCTATAACACATGCTAAAAAAAATATAAACATGTGAATTTAAACGGTCTGAACAGTGGCGTAGCGTGGGGGGTGGCAGAGGGGGCCATGCCCCCGGGCGGCACAGATGTGGGGGGGCGGTAAAAAGCAGCCAAGCTGGCTAATCCTGTCTGCTTAGATCAGACAACTGTATTGTCATCGGGACTACATATGTAGGTATTTATGCAGGAATTTTAAGGCAATTGGACATGTATAATGCTGAGAACATTCCTCACAGCTGCCATAAGTAATTCCAGTTGTGAAAGAAGCTTCTCTAAATTGAAACTGATTCAAAATTATTTAAGATCTACAACGTCCACGTTGAGATTAGCAAATCTAGCTATTTTGACAATCGAATAAGAGATACAAATTAAAATTGACGAATGTATCAATGAGTTTGCATTACAAAAAACACATAAAATAAAATTTTAATCTAAAAAAGACGTTTTATTTTGAATCCAATTGAAATAGTGACAGAGCATATCAGATTTTTTACAGATTTTTTTGCTTAATTGCGGAAATAGGGGGCGGCAAATTTTGGGTTCGCACCGGGTAGCGGAAATCCACGCTACGCCACTGGGTCTGAAACCATTCAAGTTGTTTCCCGACTATTTTTAACAATCAGTTTAAAAAGAAATACACGTATAACACAGAACATCTGAAATTCAGCCCCAAAATGTTTCAACATTTCAGTGTTCTAAATGTTACATATTTGAGAAGTGTTTTATGTTACATATTTAAGATATACTATGTGTCTGAAGCGTGTTATATATTTACGTTTACGCATACATTGTACGAACTACGATTGGTCACTACTTGCTGTTGTATGCGAACTTCGATTGAGTGATAAAATATCAGTTCACAATTAAAATTATACTATGGAGGAATATTACATTGTGGTCATAGAATCATATTGTGCGTGAGTCATCTGCTTGATAATGTAGATGAGTGTTTCAAACTCAAACGCAGAAAAGAGCTAATCAATTAAATGTAGGACGTGTCCCAGCTAACTCACCGCCTTGCATTTGTGGCATATTTTTAATGATAGAAAATAATTTTCTAAATAAAAATTGTTCAATGCCGGGCGTGAATACTGTGTAGTTCAAAAAATTTCGTTCAAAGTCATGTTTTTTGAGATGTCAAGGTCATCGATATATTTTTGCGTGGGATTAGATATTGTTTTATCATGAAGCGACAGCGGAGGTAACGGCCTTTCCAACGACCTATTACACGTAACTTTGAGCATGGAAATACCCAAAATAATTGGAAATGTGATAAGTGATTAATTGATTACGTTAAACGGTTTAACCCTCGGAGTACGGTACGAAGCGTCCAGCAACGGGGTCTTTCGTGACCCACACCGATATTCTACTAATACATACTTGTAAACCAAAAGAACGATGAAATGAATTGAGGAAGAGTGAGATAGAGCGAACAACGCGTTGAGCGTCTAAACAAAACATTGGCATAATCTTCGATATATAGGTGGAGACCCCCCCTTTTCCCCCTTTAAGGGCGTTCACTGTGCCACTACTACACGTAGCATCATCTCTCGTCAAAACACTTGGGTCTGTAGTGACCCCGTTGCCGCACTGCGAGGGTTAATAGAGAGCAATGTGGAATGGAGGAAATTTGTGGTGTTCAAGATGTTGCACTATTTGGATAGTATTAAACTTGTTTTAGGAATTCCATGATAATATTCCTGCTCTTCGAATCATTCCATTGAATGGATGGATGTTTAGCTTCGGCTAATGTTAGTAAATAAGTTTCTTGCATCCTCAACAACGAATACTTTCAATTTGCAAACACTGATAGGTTTCCAATTTCATGTACTAGTATCAGTTCGATTGAGAAATTCATCGTAATCAATTTTCCTCAGTAATTATGAGAGCTTTTGTTATTTTTGTGGAAATGTGACATTTTTAGGTGTAGCAGAAAAAATTGACCTGATTTTAATGTATGGTGAGGCTGGACGAAACTCTACGAAAGCATTCTGTTTGCTAGGAAGCATCCCGAAGATGCGTATTCGAACTGCATGGTCAGACAACGATAAGGTGGGTCAGAGAATCAATTTTTTATCGAACATTTATTTTATAATAATGTATTTATAAATTTTCTCTGTTAAACCATTTAGCGTATTATTATTCTGTGAACTAAAACTTACACGAAAAAATAAAGGCTTTAACAAAGGCGCTTTTGTTGCTGGGCCGTTACGACTTACGTGAACAGTCACATCACCATTTAAAGTTCACATTTATGAGTATTTTTATTTTCAAATTTTCAAAACATAACAAGTTTAAAAAATATAAGTTTAACTACATTTTATTCTTACTTTAAGAGAATCATTAAAATACATCATTTGAACGACAAAAATAAAGATTTTTATTTACGAGTCCTTTTTTTAATTTGATTTTTATCCTGAAACCTGCCATCTTTACCTCTATTCTAATATGTCAATGTCAGTGTTTTTGTTTCGTATTGCATTATGAAGTATTAAACTCTTAAAGTAGAATGTTTTATCCATGAGCGGAAGTTTGACTTAATTCATTTCAAAACTGAAAATAATTGCCGAGATACATAAATGCTTCCAAAGTTTGACAACATTGATTTCGGGAAAAGAAATTATCAAGGCTGCAGCCGGCCAGTATGCGATCACTGATTTAGATGCTGAACTAGGCAGTGAGTACCGTTAAGATAATAATTTTTAAGGGTACAATAATTACATGTAACCCGATGCCCATGTCTATACAGGGTGTCCCACGCAACTGGCACAGGCTACACCTCCTAAATGGTTGGGAATGGAAAATGTTATAAGTGAAAGTTACATGGTATCAGATGGTGCATAATATGCAACTAATTTTGTGCACTCTAGTGCATCGGTGCATCGGAAAAATGCAACCGCACTTTTTCTTTCAAATGCAAACCTATGTTCTTGACTGCACTAATCAATGCAGTTTCTTGTGCTCTAAATAAAAGTATTAATATACTTCTGCACCAAACTTATTCGTTAGGAAGTTATCGAAGTTAAAAGTTCTCTGAATTATTTCGGACTCTCGGCAAATGTTGGAGAATACCTACGTTATGTTCCATTACAATATTTGTCAACATGAAGCGGCTGCTAATACTAGTCACTGTAAAATTAAGGCTTTGCAGCCTCAGTACCATTTTATATTTATTTTATTTTATATATATTAACTGCTTCACTATTCGTAAATGCCATGGTTTCGAACACTGGGTTGGCAAATGACCACACACGGGTAGTGAATGAAAATCTTAATCTTAAAGTGACTAGCATTAGCAGCTGCTTCATGTTTACAAACATTCTAATGGAACATAAAGTAGGTATTCTGCAACATTTGCCGATAGTCAGAAGTAATTCAAAGAACTTTTAGCTTCGATAACTTCCTAACGAATAAGTTTGATACATAAGTATATTACTACTTTTATGTAGAGCACAAGAAACTGCATTGATTAGTGCAATCAAAAACGTAAGTTTGCATTTTTCCGATGCACCGATGCGCTAGAGCGCACAAAATTAGTTGTATGTTATGCACCGTCTGATACCATTTAACTTTCACTTATAACATCTTTTTATATTCCCAACCATTTAGAAGGCGTAGCCTGTTCCAGTTACGTGGGACACCCTGTATACAACATATAACATAAACGATATAACATAAACAAACGAATACTAAACACACCATGATTAATGTGAATATCTTTCTGGTATTTAAAACGTATTTGATATATGTGTCTTGTATATTCTGTTATCTACCCACAACATAGTTTTGCATTTTACTGTGTATATTTTAAGTTTTTAAAGCATTTTATTCTATATAGCAGGAACATTATACGAAGCAGTTATCGTGCCACCGGTTAGAATGCAATTAGGGTTATACATTCGCAGCTGCCATTACCAGGGCCAGCTCGTGGGCTGCAGATCATAAGGGAGATATGTATTAATGTAGCACATTTTTCAATACTCAATGTTGGCACAGTGGTTGGAGCCCCGACTCGTATGCACGAGGACCTAGGCCAGAATTAGTTGGACCGTCAGCGCCCTTCTTTCATCCTATCGTCAACAACGAGAACCGATTAACGGGCCGAATAGCCTCCAGTCTGGCAGCGCCCTCTACAAATTAGTGTCAGTAGTGGGATAGATGGAAAACTATCGATCCACACGAAAAATCGGCCACCAGTGAGAATTTGCGAAGAATGCCCTTCAGTGATGCAATCATGGAAGTTGTAAAGAGAAAAAAAGAGGTTCCCTTAGTGACGAAGGCGACAACAAAGGTCTGATCAAAGACTAAAGACAGAGACTGAGTGTCCATTAAAGAGTGAGGTTCGCCAATGAGCCGAAGTTGGTGTGCGTCGCGGTAACACATTAAAACGAGAGCTCCACCTAAGAAAAGGCCTTTAAGGATGACTGTAAAAGCAGACAAAAGAGGAACATTTAAGGGCGAATGTTCATACAGGATGACAGAATGTGGGATCGGGGCCTTCTGTCCGAAAAGGACTCGGTAAATCGATAGCGGAAAAGGGCCAAACCACGCTGGCCTTGCCCGAGAGGGCAGATTTGAAATAGAGAACCGATTCACGGACCGAACAGTTTCCGGTCCAAGAACGCTCCCTACAATATTTCTATAGCTTCCTCCATAAATTGTACAGAGAAAATGGACAAATGCTTGGGCACAAAACGTGTGACCATATAGGCGTGTAAAAAAGAAGATGTGTTGATGTACAAATCTGCGTTGTGGTTCGAAAAGCCGCAAGTGTGAAAAACATTTCACCTCACCTATTATCATCTCAAAACTATAACTCTTAATAAAACTCTAGGTATAGAGGGTATTATATTTTATCTAACCCTTGCAATCAAAATATGTCGGTTGCCTTTTATTATACGGAAAATAAATGGAATGGCGCAGAGGGGCAAATACTCTGATTAACAAAACATTTTTTTTCAGTGTTTTTTTAACGAGCAATCAATGTCACTAATATTTTTTAAATGGACCGACATATTCGTATTACCACGCTATTGATGCTTATAAATAGGAAAATTCAATAGCATGAAACATATTGATCTTCATGTGATATTGAACAAGAAAAATCTCGAGATGTGAACTACTAATTCCAATACTTGTTCGAAGATGAGCGAATTTAAATGAGGCAGTTCAGTCAAGTCTCAATTTCATTCAACATGAGTTCCATTAACTTATAACAATACATTTCCGGAACCGGCGAGTGAATGATTTCTTTACATCGTTGAGAATCTCTACAGTATGGCGCTACATGGACGTAGAATCCACTCCCGCATGTTTTTTGGTGTTGTGAGAATATTACTGTAAACTTCATTTTTTATATATTCCCATAGAAAAAAAATCAAGTGGTGTAACATCCGGCGATCAAGCTAACCAACAAATTCTGTTGGTAAACATTAGGAATTTGTACACAGTACGCTATCCCAATGATACGGAAATTTACTCGTTTACCGCCTTCGAATAAGTACTGAAATCACTAGTACACATCTCGTGATTTTTCCCGTTCAATGTTACATGAAGGGCAACATATTTCATGCCATTGAATTTGTCTTTTTACGAGTTACAATACTGAGGTAATAAAGATGTACTTAAAGAAACATCGGTGACTTTGACTACTCGCAAAAAATCAATTAAAAAAGTTTTATTAATCAGAATATTTGTCCCTCTCTACAGTTCATTTTGTCCCCGAACACCCTTTTTGTGTCATAAAAAGCAACCGAGGCAAGAGCTAGGTAAAATTAACATTATTAAAAAATATTAACATTAATATAGTAATATTAGCGAAAACTATTAACTGCAAGAGTCAGGTAAAACATCCTGCATGTGCCCCTTACGATCAACTGTCAACCAGACCGCCGAGATAATGATAGTCCAAATTGCATTCTAAGGGATAGCACGATGTTCGTGAAATATTTCAGTATAGGCGGGCATGTAAGCGTATCAAGGATGTTTTTATGCTGTAACACTAATAATCAAAAATGTATTTGAGTCGTCTGATTGGGACAGATATTATATTCCTGAAACATACCACAGATGCTTTATCCTGCTAGGAGACAGTCCATCCAATCTATATGACTCATCCTATACACATGTTTAATTACAGTAGAAACTCGCTTATCCGGACTAGATAACATAAAGCCTAACTTGGACTATCGAAAATCTGGACAAGTGTAGGATGTCGTATAGGATGTGCACAATTAAAATCAGAAAGAGTACATAGCTCTAAATATAATAATTATACATATACATTTAAAATACACTTCCTTAGCTCTTGGTGTTCATTTGAATTTAGTGATCTTTTTACTTTGTGAATATCCTATATTATCTTATTTTGCCCAGAAAATTAAGATCCGGATAAACCAGTTTGTATCGTATAATTGATAAATGCTATTTATGAATGGACACTATAATTGATAGTGGTGGAGGCAATAGCACCAGCGATAGCAGTAGAAACATGAAACAGCGCCAGTACTGAATGCCAAACTATGGTGCATCAAGACGCCTTTGAATATTTGACTACGAAATGATTGCACGGAAACACCTAATAAAAATAATAAAAATAAAAATAATAAAAATAATAATAATAATAATAATAATAATAATAATAATAATAATAATAATAATAATAATAATAATAATAACATCAAGAAGCAAAAAAAATATTTTAGGAATTAATACATTAAAAATTGTTCTATATATTCTACACAAATGTCACAAATGTCACAGCTAAAAATAGAGAAATCATATAAAAGTTGTCTTGATTGATAATATTATTAAAATCAACATTTTTCTAGTCGTTAGACAAACTCGGTCAGCGAATTCTTCGACGTGATATTCGAGCTAAAGAATTTCGGTGGTCAGGGATACCTTGACGACTCTCTCGTCGGAGAGAGGGCTTGCTCTGGCGAAGGGGTTCCTCGAGGCTTTCCATGCCTTCGGCTCCTTCCCCTTCGTCACCTCTCTCGCTGCTCATCGAGCGTTGACGCTGACGGAGCGTTGTCGCGTCGTTCAGTGGCACTGCCCGACAATTTTTATTACGGTCGTGTTAAATATTAAATACTATGCATGCCAGCCAGCGAATTATTCATCGTTTTATGATTAATACTTTCAATACATGAATTAGGTTTCTATGTGGAGAGCAGAACAATAATATATAACAAAAACAAGTTTGCCAGCACGCATCTATGCGTGTCTATGGTGGTCTGTCATTGCGCATACGCTTTTATCTGCACAGCCTGCTTGAAAAATTCAAGGACCGATGCTTTAAAAAAACAAACTTTATGCTTGTTAAATTTGTACTATTTCACTCTTCTATACAGGCCACCCGCTTTTCAGTCTCTTGTTGTTTTTCATGTAGTAGCTAAAAAACCTTGTGTAAGCTTTGTTTTGGTATACTTTTGTATTGCACCCTTGCCACCCACTAAATCTGACTAATGTTTTGGTTACGCAAGCCTTTCATGAATAATTTTTGTTTAAAGAAAAGGAAAAGTCCGTTGGAATCAAAAAATGTAATGGGTTATAATCGTTCGACGTGACTTGATACTTCGGTTATAAACTACCTCACAATCGTTAAAGAGTACGCGGTGTCATTCTCGGGTGAATGTTATTCACGCACATAAGTAATCTCCCCTTTATCAAGCTCGTTGCTCGTCCAATACCTTGGGCAGCGGTTTGCTGAAGATCTTACTCGCAACAGCAGGATTTGTTGGGAGTAACTATCGAATAAACAAAACGTATTTAAAGTCACTAAACATACCGGCATTAAAAAGATCCGACGAACTGTGGGTATGCAAGTAAATAGTATACCAAACAACGCTTTATTCGACTTGTGGCAAGAAAAGTAAGCAAAAGTAAAACGCTCATACGTAAAGTAATTTGTACTTACAAAAACCGATTTTTTAGAGCATCAGACCGAAAATTTTGGGATATTTGTAATGTCACATGTTTCAGAATTTTACCATCAAATAGTTATGTTAATTTTTATACAATCAGAAGAAACATTGTAGCAACATATACATATCGTAACATACAAGTAGAACATACAAATTTTAAGACTACATACCGTTGACTAGACAATTTTTGGCTTTTCGAAAAAAATGATCTCGTAATTAATAACAAGTAATCCAAGACACACGGACGACATTTCAAACAATGATGTAATGATGAAAAATATTTCTTCTAGAAACAATTAATTGGTAACTTAAGGGAATTAAAAGTTGGAAGATGACCAATCTTATTTGACCCTGATAGGCGAATCCTTGTTTCTTTTTTCAATTTTATCTAAAGTTGGGTAGTGTTCAATACAGACATCATTAAATTTATTTTAACTGATACAACTTAAGGATAAATGAACCCTATAAACGATAGAAATATTTTTCTACACTAATGAAGATGAAACGATCATTTATGAATTTACCTTGATTGGTTTGCGACGTAACGAATGTCTTGATAAGTGTATCTGTTGTCTGCGTATATAGGCTTAAAGCGTATCGAAGACTCTGCAACTCTGGCGATTTCTCTAGGAAGTTCTTCTTCAGACCATTTCCACCTGCATGGAAATATTGCTTGATGGTATCTAAAGCAACGTCTAAAACTGCGCATTGTTTTGGCGAAAGATTCTTTTCGACTTCCTTCGAAATATCCTGTGAATGAAACGATTCACATTAATCCAAATAAACGGAATCATTAAAGTATTTATTTAAAAAAGTAGAAATATCACACCATGACACCGCTAAGAGCATTCTTAACGTCTGGTTTCCCGGTCATATGGTTCTTGAACAACTTCGACATGTCTTCAATCTTTGCGTTTGCTGCGAGGTTCTTTGCATTATCAGTCAAGTTCTTAAACATCATCTGCCAACCATAAACAGCATCATGTTAAATATTTACAAACAGAATAAATGACAGTATATATATATATATATATATATATATGTATATTCTCGATCTTTAAAAGGTATCGTTTACTTTGCATTTGCCTTGAAATGGTTAATAAAGCATTTAAAAAGTAATAATAATAGCGCAATGAAATTTTATTTACACTCTTATCTGTCATTGACGGTAACACCACGGTTTTCTCCAATATTTTCATGACGATTTTCCAAAGTTCTTTGAGCATTCTTTTTAACACTGTTTTCTCGCAAGTTTGAGCGTATAAACTAAGGCTGCCATCAAGTAAATCCATTAAAGGTGTAAGTATTTCATCTGCTTCGACGGCAACGGCATTACGTTGATTAGGTTGTGATAAATTGACCTGCCCCCCGCCCTTAACAGAAAGAAGAAGGTCTCCTAGTTCTCGAACAGAGACTGTAATTCGTGGCTCGAGACTTTTAGCGAAAAGCATCGCTAAATCGTCTAAGGCCCCATTTAATTGCTGCTGTAGTTCCTTTAAAATGTTAGCTGCGTCTTCTTCAAGTTTCTCACCACCCATTAATGCGAACATTTTTTCCAGCTGAACTCGCAACTGTTGAACGTTATTCATAAGGGTGCACGCCTACGAACAAGATATTCAGGTAAATATATAGGAGAAATAATTTTGTAGTAGATGAAAAATAATTGTGTGTACCCTTACAATTCTTTCGTCTTTCACATGTATTGGGAACTCCTTTTTTACTATGTCAGCGTAAGCAACTAAGACTTTCACGATGGTTTTTGCAAATCTTTTCATATACCTCTTCCAGATTTCTGGATCAGGGCATTCTAGCTTGGATACAACATCAAAGCACTGGGTTAGCTGTGTAAAGACGTCGACGACGGATACACTAAAAAGCGCGTGCTCGCTACTTTTTTGGAACTGGAAAATGGAATGTGAAAATACATTGGAAACATTCCAATTATAATATTATTAAATATCAAAGTAAATGTACATCTTTACAAACATTTTGTTAAATCGTCGATATTCTTAAGGCGAATCTAATTTTGAATGTAGTGGCATCTAGGATTATGTGCAAAATTAATTTCGGTTTGATTTACTTGTACGTACCCCATCTTTTTTGTCCCTAGTAAAGGCACCGTGCAGATATTCTAGAGATACGTCATCATTTTCGTTCAGCCATTGCATAACAAAAGGTTCAAACCACGACGGATATTCTGGCACAGCACCTTTGTATGGTGGTACATCCATAACGTAATTGGCATGCAACCATTTAACCTTAAAGTGTAAATTCATGTATTCTGACGACTTGCACAGTCTTTGTTGTTCATGCTCTTCCAAAGCGTATTTCATGTCTACAGCAAATAAAGACCACATTGTAGCGGCTGACAGCTGTCCAATATTCAATTCTTGCGGAAACTGATTCAGCACGGGTGCATAACTATTTTTATCCTCCTCAATTACAGAAACTATCAATGCTATAAGCTTATGCCAAAATTCGAGTGAGTCTAATCGAGGTCCATGATCCTCAGAATCTTTTTTTCCATCGCATGGATCTGCCTGGAACTCTCTATTGTAAAGCACATAACAATTCTCAAAGAGAAACTGATATGTAGAGCGTAGACAGGCCTTTACACAATCCTTCACTACTGTACTCGCTCTTGGCGGGCTTGACAGCTCCTGCACTTTCATTCGAAAGAAAGTAATACTCGTCAGTAAGTCGACTGTGCTTTTTAGATCCATTAACTTCTCATGGCTGGAGGCCGGGAAATTATTTCTGTACGAAGACAGATCAATTCGCAATGAATTGTGAAGTTGATCCAGAAGCTTGACGAATTTTTCTTTCTGTAATTTAGTATTTTATTATTACTTTTATTACCATTGTTCACTTGTATGTGCTACTATATTTTTAAAACACGTTTTTGTAAATTGCAAATTAGTTTTCAGCAATTACATTCCATATAGCGAAACGAGATTGTTAATAATGACTGTATGTCATCATCTCATTCCTAAGATATGTTTGAGAAACAGGTGAACAAACTTTCAGAGCATATTTCACACGCCGTAAGGATAAAAAAACCTTATATTCATCCTTACGGCGAGTAAAAAATACTCTTAAAATTTGGCCATCTATTTCTGCGGGATCCTGTATAAAGGTTTAAGTTCCATACAGGAAGCAGCGTTAAATCTCTTGAAGTATAGAAATGTAAATACTTTATGAAATACTTAGCATGTTCAGCATGTGTATGTAATTCAATTTTATTGTTATTTTCTAGGGGAATCAGGACAAAAAATAAGTACAATGTTCACGCATTGATTATACCACGTAGACTATCAAAAGAAATAAGAAACAAAATCCAATAGTGGAGACTTCTGTGCTCTAGTAGTAAAACCGTCACAATCCACTCTCCATTCTCAATTATAATTTTGCAAAAAAAATATTTTAATATTGAGGAAAAGAATGAACACCATATACGGCTTGAAAAAAAAATTGTAGACAACCCGAAAGAGTATTATAAAAGCGACGTAATAAAAACGCATCCATTATTAACCACCTGGATTGGGTGAGGAGATCAATCTGTACGAGCTCTCGAAGAATAAAGCTTTTTTTAAACGGACAAAATCACCGTCCTCATTTGTGATGATACATGAAATTATACCATAAAAATTTCGGCATATTACTACAAGAACGTTCAGTATCACATGTTGTCAATTGATGTACGCCTATTTTCGTCATCGCGCGGCCCTCACTCCGTGGCAATAACATCGCGACAAAATCGCGAAACGTTTGTTATAATTATGCTCTTAAAAATTGCGAGTTAAAAGGGTCATGCGAACTCAGTATATAAGGCCGGGGAAGGTAATATTTAATTCGGCTTCTCTTCCTCTGCAACAATGTGTACAATATTCGGTATATACTGTCGCCGCAGTCGGACAATAGACACTCGACCGAAAGCATCGATACGAGTAATCTCCAAGAAGTAACAGAAAAAACGTCAATAGCGACTTCTCCATCTTTACCTTTCTCCACAATCGCGACTGACCTCGCGCACTGGACACTGTCGGCGGCGTATATAAATCTGCCTCGACGCTGACAATGAGAGGGGAACAAGTCACTCGTTTGCCCGCGTCTTACGACGCCCTACCAATCGTCTGCCCCGTTACGACGTATCATAAGGAATCCCAGTTACAAATCTCTCGTCTATGTTAATGTCGAACAGATCTGGACGCCCGCATCCTCATGAACCTCGTTCCCAAAGAAGAATTACTAATTCACTCGTCTTCGAGCGCTCTGACAAACGGAGTAAACCCGATCGCAGACCTTGGTCCGCAACCTGCTACCCCACCCGTTGAAGGGAATGTCATCACTCCCTCGTCTTCTCCCCACCGAGTGAAACGAACCTGCACTCGCATCCCGAGGAGTATCAAACCCTTCTCTTTCAGTTATGAAAGAGCGTAATGGCCTCCCTCCCTCCGACACTCCCAGGCCACGGACGTGTCGCGCCTAAATCACCCACCCCCGTCTTCAAACGTTCGTACCTGGTAGACGTCGCAGTGATCCATTTTCAAACATCAGAAATGCATTTTTATTTTAAATTCTGTTAGGTCGTCAAGGATGAAATTTGTAGAAGAAATGGGCGAAGTTGGTTGATAACTTACAAATTTCATCCTTGACGACCTGATATTTACTATTATTATTTTATTTCTCATTAAGCTTGTAATCAACTTATAGCAAAGAATTGATTAGTAGACTTCGTTAGACAGAAGTATCTTAAAACTGCTTTCCATGGGTATAAGATTTCCTTTGTACGCATGCATCCTAAATTTGTCGCGGATTTTATGAATTAATTTTTATTGGGTAAGGATAATTTTGCTTCTATCTCTATTTCAGGATCAAGAATGTGCTTTAGTCTTTTCATGTTTCTAGCGGTAAATTTTTTTTTTATTCCTTAAAGAGCTTTTCAACCTTACAGGAGTACCCAAACAAGGAAGTTTATCCACAGTTAGACCAAAGTATTTATTATTGTAAAATGGACATCACTTCTCAAACGTGTTACCCCATGATGAAACGTAAACTCGTCAAGTCCATTATCGCAGCTTGAAGTATCACGCAGTTCGTAAATATTGGGTTGTTCGGAAAGTAAGTTCGTTTTTTTCCCAACAAAGGACTTAACTGTATTTTTTCACAGCCAACTTCATTCTTAAGCCGCATTGTCATTATATATTTTGAGACCTGATATAGTAAGGCTTGTTTGTGAAAAAGTTTGATTGATTTTGCGCAATAGTTTTTGTTTGGCTCGCTATCAAATATGGAAAGTCCAAAGCAGCGTTTTCGACATATTTTGCTTTTTTACTATCAAAAAGGTAAAAATGCTGGTCAAACAAGAAAAAAATTATTCGATATGTATGGAGAAGATGTAATGACAGAACGCTGGTGCCAAAACTGGTTTGCAAAATTTTTCAATTTTTTTTTTTTACTTCTAACGAACAATATCACGATCAATTCTGAAGTGTATACTGTCGTCAATTGGACAAATTGAATGATTCACTCAAACAGAAAAGGCCAGAATTGATCAATAGAAAATGCATAGTGTTCCATCAAGATGATATAAGACATCATACAAATTTGGTAACTCGCCAAGAGCTTTTACAGCTTGGGTGGGATGTATTGCTACATCCACGATATTCTCCAGATCTGGCACCTTCGAATCATTACTTGTTCCGGTTTCTACAAAATTTTTTAGACGGCAAAACCTTTACTTCAAATCAGGACGTCAAACATGACTTGGATTAGTTTTTTGCCAGCAAAGATCAGAAGTTTTGTGAGCGTGGAATCATGCTGCTGTCAGAAAGTTGGCAAAAGGTAGTGGACCAAAATGGACAATATATAATTTAATAAAATATTTATACACTATAAGAAAATCGTCGTTCATTTTCACAAAAAAAACGAAATTACTTTCCGAACAACCCAAGCTTTCTTTGGTCTTAGTTCATGGTGTGTGTGGTCTCCGACACTTTCTAGTACTCAAATCGCAACTTCATAATCCAAAACACTATTCAACAAAGCAATGGGAATGTCAAGTTATTTTCTAATCGTGTTGAAATGTATAAAATAGCATTATTCGAATTGTACACATTTTTACCGGTAGACCATCAATATTTTTGCAACAACATTCTTCAAGCTTTTGGCGATTAATTTAACTTTAGTGGGGCAACCGTATGTCGTACAAAACACTTACAATGTCAACTTTCTCAATTTTGCCTTCCCGTGAGTTTTTTATCGTTCAAATTTCTTGAAAAATAAAACCTTTTTATCAATCCTTATGTAACGAGAAATAACTGTATTATATGCTTTTGCGTACCAGAGCTTGAATTCATTACCGCAACATTGGCGAACTCAGCTTCAATTTATCTTCCTTACATAGTTGCACTGATCATGCTTTGCATCCGAGTGTTTTCAGGTGTTTAAGATATTTTTAAGGTCAAGGATATGTAAAAAAAGGTCAAATGGAACTTTACCTACTTTTGTCCGCACACGTTTAAGTCAATATACTGCGCGATGAATGCCATCCCCTGAAAGACTTTTTGGACAATTAGCGGTAACGAACATGGCTTGGAGTTTATTCGTCGTTAAATCTTGACGTTAAATATTTCTAATATACAGACCCGCTAATACATGTGACTTAACGGGGAACTATCTTCAGGTAGCATTCCGTAGGTAAAAGCTTTCAAGATTTCGGAAGGTGTGCTCTTAACCTGTTGTCGATTCCCAGTCACGAAACTGTACGAACAAGTCTAATAAGCTCAGAAATGTACTTTATGAAGTTCTTTTTAGCTTCAAACATTGTTCTTAGTAGAAACAAAGTGATAAAGTAAGAAAAATCGTCCGAAATAGTCACATGATACTACTCATTATCAAGTGTTGGGACTTTTACTGTACCTCCAAAGTCACTGTACAGTAATTGATCTATTTGAATTGGAGACACATTAAATTTTTAAAGAAAAGAGTAAACTCGCTTTCGATGCAAGAACAGCATGCTTCCTTTGCGTAGGATGATTTCGAAAATCACAGTTCTTACAAGTTCTCACAAAAGTTTATTTTGCTTTGTTCGGACCAGTATAAGCTTTTAGGCCATTAAAAACTACAAAACACGTTTTTCAATAGTTTAAGTCAATAATTTAAATAAGTTTAAATGTTAGATATTTATTTAATATTGGGTATTATGTTTAATCTGCCTTTTGATACACACGTAGTAGCAATGGCTTACAGAAGAAGAACGAGTAGTTACAAACTTAAAAAGGTAAGGACAAAACGGACAGAAAAAGGTGTTCTCATTAGAATGGGGATTGAGTAAGGCGCGTTTGCAAATCCAACATTAAATCTTTAATAGTTTAAATCAATGAAACTTCAAGGTTCTTCGAATGCACTTTTCTTTTACGATGACATGTACACTGCTTGCCATACAGAAACATATCTTAAACAAAAAGTACTCAATTTTAAATGTAAAATTATAGGATACTATCGAACAAATTTCAGTTGGACTTTTATTAAAACACCATTTTGTCCCCTTTCACTCATAACAATATTTTTTGAATTTTGTTTTATAATGAGAAATTCTGTTAGATTTGAACGATCCGCGATTAGCACGTGTGTGCCCACACTGTATTAATATATTTTGTTCAGCTGCGTACTTATTGTCTTCATCTTGATCATCACTTTTGCTTGTGCGTTCTAAACTCCTATTAACACCCTGCTAATAAGTTATGGTCCCAGGAGGAATATTAAGTTAATCGTGAAATCGGAATAAAACGTTGAAAATTGAACACGTGCCCGTGTCGAGGTCAAAAGTGTGCCAGAAAATTAACAAAAATGATCGCGTCGAACGTCGCCCGCACCAAAGCGTTAACACGAGAAAACTATGATACGTGAAAAATGCAAATGCGTGCATTATTGATTAAAAATGACGCGTGGTCATACGTTGGTGGTGAAATTCGCATGCCAATGCGGAAGGCAGGGGACAAACAGCCGGCGGCGGCATGCACAAAATGGAAGAAGACTGATGAAAAAGCTAAATCTGATATCATATTATCAATAAGTGCTTCGAAATTAAAATAAATTAAATTTTACGAGACGTCGCACGAAATGTGGACACGGCTCGAAGAAATTTATCAGTCGAGAGGTCCGGCGAAGAAAGCTACATTGCTAAAGAGGTTAATATTTCATAAAATGAAGGAAGGCGATGATATTCATGCACATTTAAATAAATTCTTTGATGTCATCGACATGCTGCAAGAAATTAACGTCGACATAAATTCAGATGTACAAGCGATCATGCTGCTGTATAGTTTGACGAACACATCCGGGAACTTTCGATGCGTAATAGAATCAAGAGATGCACTGCATCAACCGGAAGTGCTACCTGTGAAAATCGTTGAAGAATACGATGCATGGAAAAATCAATCGGTTCATGAAGTGCCGAACGCGATGATTGTTGGTAAATTTCGTGGAAAATCAAATTTCTTGAATGGGAATAACAAAGGGAAATTGGAAATGGAAACTTTTAAATATAAGTGTTACCGATATCGACAAGTGGGACATGAAGCCTCGGAATGTGACAGAAAACTCGATAATACGCGGCAGTGTACGAAAAATGAAAACATTACTAGTTTATATGTGGCGAACATTGTAGAGAAGGTGTTGCGTACCGTGAGTGCGAGCCACGATACTTGGTGCATTAACAGCGGCTGCACGTCACATTTGTATAAATATGCGGATGGTTTCATGAATACTTTAAAATAGCAGCGACACCTCTTCAAAATAATGAAGGCAGCAAGACAGACAGCAGAGGACGGAGGTTTTCAACAGAATTATACCCTGCTCTATGCAAACGGATCAGAGCAGAAATGGACAGAGAAACTAGACAAGGTAGTAAACAAGATCCGATAGAGGAACTAACTGAAGTTCTGACCAGAGCCTGCGACGAAATTTTGCCAAAACGAGGTAAAGGGACTATAACCAAAAAAAGTGTGTACTGGTGGAACGAAATAATCGCGCAAGCCAGGAAACGATGCGTAAGCCTACGGAGAAAACTTACAAGAGCCCGGACTTCGAATACTCAGAGAACAGTGGATATCCTTGATAGACTCAGAAAAGAAAGGAAAAAACTGAAGAAGCATATCTTAGAGTCGAAAGCAAGCCATTGGAAAACATTGTGCCGAGAACTGGACGAAAACCCATGGGGGACGCCTACAAATAGTTAGGGGTAAGATCAAGAGTGTACGAACCCTACTGAAGATAAGGAGATCGAAAGAAATCGCTGAACACCTCTTCCCCACCCATTCGGACTTCACGAGGGAGGTTTTTGATGAACAAGACGTCACAGTTCTTACCCGAGACGAACTCCTGATAGCGGCTACGATATTAAAGCTCTGCCTTCTCTCGTCTCCGTTCTCTCTATCCGTATAGACACTTTCTCCCTCTTTCCTCCAAGCTCCACCTTTCACAAGTTTTAATTATATCTGTACTCGATTATGCAGATCTCGTTTACGCACCATGTCTATCGGACACTTCTAAAAGGCGAATCCTATCGGTATACAACGCGTGTCTCCGCTTCTCATACTGCCTACGCAAATATGATCACCTCAGCGAGGCACGTCGAAAATCAGGATGGCTCCCGCCTAAACTGCGTTGGGTCTTACATTTATGCTGCTTCACCCACAAGCTCCTTAGGCTTGGTTCTCCGCCCTATTTGCGCTCTCTTCTCCACTCTCTCGCGGATGCCCACGACTCACAGAATTTTACCTTCTCAACGCGCTTTCAGCATGATCTGATCTAAATTCCGCTCCTCCTTCTCTTATTTGGCACCACGTTACTATAATTTACTGCCCCCACAAATCCGTTCCATAAGTTCCCTCGCTGCTTTCAAATCTGCTGCACTAAACTTCATTTCTTCTCATCCTGCTGTATTCGATTCCCAGGGTTAGGTTGCAAAGCGGCTTTGCCGAACCTCGCCCGTGCGTCTGCTACATATACTATTCAAACTACTTAATGACTTCTATGTATCACATACCTAAATGTAGACGCAATAAAGACGTATTATTATTATTATTATTATTATTATTATTATTAAAGCAAAACAAGAGCCCAAGACCGGACTCGCTGCCTGCGGAAGCCATTAAGGCCTTCGTTACGTCTTGCCTCACAGAAGTGCTCGAGGCAGTTAATAAGACGATAGGGAGAGGCGTCTTCCCCTCCTGCTGCAAAACCGGCAGGCTAATATTCATTTGGCAATTTGGCAAGAAGCCGGGAAAAAGCGATGAAGACCCCTCGGCATATAGACCAATTAGCGTACTCAATAGTATGGCAAAGTTGCTGGAGGCAATAATACTAGGTAGATTAGACGAACAGATTAAAATTAGGAAAGCACTTGCAGAAAACCAATTTGGATTTCGTAAAGGCAAATCGACAGTTGCAACGATTTCGAAACTTTTTGAACTAGTTAGAAACGCGCACGAGGTAGCTACTAGTAGAAGGAAATATTCCTTAGTAGTTACATTTGATGTTAAAAACGCGTTCAATTCCTGCTCCTGGGAAATAATCCTCAGGAAACTTAAGAAGATAGAAATCCCAAGGTATCTTAGACGAATCCTGGATAATTATTTAAAAGATAAAGCCGTTCTCTTGGAAGGTGAACATACCACAAAGATACTTCCGGTTACCAGCGGTGTTCCCCAGGGGTCGGTCCTAGGCCCGACACTCTGGAACGTAATGTATAATAGTTTTAGAGGTCAAAAACGAACAAGACATACAGCTGCTTGGATATGCTGACGGTCTAGCATTAGTGATTTGTGATAAGGACATCCATCACCTACAAGAGATCGCAAACGCGGTTATTCGGGATATCCTGATAGAGTTACGAGCCCTTAGGTTAGAGTTAGCCCTGGTGAAAACTTCAGCGATTCTAATGTCTGGCAGACGTCCTGTACCTCCCTTCCAAATTGAGGTGGAAGATACACAGATTGTACCGTCACGAACCATAAAATACCGGGGGTTCTGGTTGGACCAACATAGATCGTTCGTAGTACACTCTATGGAAGTGGCCACACGAGCAATCACGGCCCAAACCTCCCTGGCGAGGCTTATGCCCAACACGGATGGACGTAGAAGTTCCAAACGGAGGATTATTGCGACAGTTACCATGTCAATTATTCTATATGCCGTTCCGGCCTGGTATAGTGCCTTCAGAATTAAAAAGGTAAGAACCTGAAAAAGGTAAGAAGAAGATTGTCTATCCACAGAAGAGCGTGTATCAAAATCTGCGCTGCATATAGAACGGTCTCAGATGAGGCGGCTTATGTGGTGTTCTCGGTCCCACCTTTGGAGCTCCTAGCCCTAGAAAGGAAACTTGTATATGAAGGAATGGAACCCTTAACAGCAAAGGAAAAGACCTCGGAACGCTGGTAGAGAAGATGGGACAACACCTCCAAGGCCAAATGGACGAAACGAATAATACCTACCTTGAGGCCATGGATTACTCGAAATCACGGAGAACTAACATATGAACTCACCCAGTTCCTTACAAGACACGGATGTTTCGAAGCCTACCTACATCGGTTTGCATTAACGGAAACAAATAGAGGTATATACTGTGGACAGGTGGACACCACCTCATACACTATATTTGCATGTGACAGATGGTTCGTACAAAGAAGAGCGTGTATCGACAAGATAGGCTCACTCACACCAAATAACATCGTGAATAAAATGTTAGAGAACGAGGATCACTGGAACACTATCCTGACACTCATAACGGAAGTCCTACAGCAGAAAGCCAAGGTGCAAAATGCAGCGCAGGGCCGAAGTAATGTCCGATAGGACGGTTCAGCCTCCTGCGCTTCGGAGGAGGGTTTTTGGTCGGTCGGGCCTGGAAGGTATATCCAGGAGGAGTCCGACACTACCCGTCTTGTTCGGGGGTCCGTAATAGGATTTCCCCTCCTCTGTTAATAAAAAAAAAAAAGTCGCGGTACACGAAGCTCAACGGAAAAAGTTTAAATTAAATAGTGTTTTACATATTCCCGATCTTTGTACTAATGTATCGTCTGTGTAAAAAATAACCGATTGCAGTTATGACATGATGTTTGAACGAAATCGAGCGGTGGTGGTCGATAAATTAAGAAACGTAATCGTCAGACCCGATCACAAAAACAATCTATATTATCTTCACGGGATCAAACAGTATAATTCTCATCACCACAGACCAGGTATAGGGATAGACCACTCATGAAATGTATTTTCGTGTCACCTCATTGTGGGGCTCTAGAGCCCCATTACCATTTTCGTGTCACGCCCAACGTTATCGTCCGGGAGCAGTATAAGATGTCAATGCTGTGTATGGCAGGAATTAAATCTAAATTTTAAAGTTTTTTACAGCCGCGTATAATGTAAACACGCGCTTAATAGCATGAGCTTTCAATTGTTTTTCCTTCTCCACGGGAGTCCACTTTCGGTTTAGTAGATGTATAATTGGCCAAACGCGATATTACGCTGCGTTCATACCGAGACGGAGGTTAATGTGACGGAGCCTTTATTTGGATTCGCTCGGAAGAGAAGATGGCCAAGTTTGAGTAGCCGATTTTTTCAAATTTTTTGTAACATCTAGTACTCTCCTTACACAATACGTTTACTAAGCCATTCGAACCAACTTTAATGGCATCTTTCCACTGCTATACATCTCCTGCGCTCCAATCAGTACGAGCACTTTTGTAATTTCTTGATACAATTTTTTAATTGTTGATAAAAATATAAATCGCATGGTTGGCACACAGGATTGCATTTTGGGAGTATTATAATATTTTTATTGTACAACTGTTTTCCCCCATTTCATTTGAAAACACGTCAACGTAAACAGCGAAATTCGTTAGTCCCTCTCCATGAATCAATTAGTAACACAAAATTTTCGATTCATCTACTTTTTGTTGTACAAAAGGTAAGAACGTATCTGACCCCTCCTGCAAACATATAAATACAATCGATAATAGCCATCCCGATAAATTAATAGAATGTTTTGCTGTATACAACTGCATTAATCTTTACTATCTTAATTAAAACTGTGTTACTCGCTCTGAACTTACAATTATACAGTATTGTCTCTCACTTTGTCCCGCGATCGGGTCCAAGCCATGACAATGTGAGATGGTGGTAGTCGTTTTGGTAATTAGCCGAAACGAGCAGGGTTCCAAGCCGGCGAGCGCCGAAAATGTAAAGACCGATGAGTCATCACAAGAAGAAAAACTGATTTTAAAATTTTTTTATTTAATCATCGCGAAAGTATTATATCCGAATTATTAAGGTTCTTGCTATTAAAACGATACCAAACACGACTGTATTTGCACAATTTCAAGAAAAAGGAGAAAGAGGAGACACCAAAACCTCAAGAAAAGAGAAGAAATATAAGCAAGTATTTGGAAAATGCAAATATAGTCGTGTTTGATATCATTTTAATCGCAAA
This sequence comes from Hedychridium roseum, assembly GCA_963989215.1. NCBI lineage: Eukaryota > Metazoa > Arthropoda > Insecta > Hymenoptera > Chrysididae > Hedychridium > Hedychridium roseum. Next base: position 4,509,843 of record OZ022307.1, on the reverse strand, counting down.
AACCTGTGCAATTCGGATATAATACTTCCGCGAAGATTAAATAAAAAATAAAAAATATCATTTTTCCGTCTTCTGATGACTCTTCTTGTTGTTTACATTCCCGGCGCTCGCTGGCTCGCAACGCTGCGCGAATCTCGCTCGCTTCGGCCAATTCTAGGAAATGGTGGAGATACTGCGGGGACAAAGTCAGACGTAAAAATCGGGACAATATGAAGGGCAATACTGTATTCTGTCTGTACAGCGTTTTGAAATGAAACTTTTCTGTTTTAAAAATGCTTCATTCTTTAAATATTTAATTTTCTTTTCATATTTACAAAAGCAAAACTATCAAAAATGAAAAAAAAAATTGGTCAAATAAGACTAGAAAAACCCTGGTCATTGCAGCGTTCCATTCATCAGTCTTCGGCTTACAGCCTCAGTTGCAATGCTTTAAATGAAGTTTTAATGGAAATAATTATATAAGTAAATATCGCGTCAATATTCAACCCCGTTTTTCATAAAAATTGTTTAGAGCTGGATCGTGCGGCTTTGCAAATTTATTTTATATGGAGAGTACTACATACACAAAATTTGTAAAAAATCGGCCACCCGAATTTGACGATTTCTACTAGTTAGAGTGGGTTAGAGTGGGTTAGCTAGTTAGATGGCCCGTTCAGCCCGATTCGAGACAGAAGTGGCCAGAGTTGCGATCGTGCGACAATAATCGATGTGCCAATCATGCATCACAATGATTACATTTGGCAACATCGCTAAACTTGGTCAGTAAAACAAGAGGAAAGCGTTTACAGTTCCAAATATTACCGTCATGAAACGTAGAGTGCGCTCGATCGCTACTCTTTTTTGACGATGTCGGTAATTCAGACCTGGTGACACGAAGTCCCATAAGGTGAAAGGTCTATTCCTATACCTCGTCGGTGTCATAACATCACGGAAGATAAACCACGGACGAAAATTGGTGCCCTAGATGCTTGGCATTGTCGTCTCGGACATTTGAATGTTTGGGATATGAAGGAAGCGGCGCGAAAAGGAACGATTGTAATACCGAATAAGGGGAAGTTTGACCCACGGTCGAAGAAAGGTATCCTTATAGGATATAGGACTGACTCCAACGCCTACAGAATTTGGGTTCCTGATGAACGAAAAGTAACCGTAAGTAGAAACGTGAAGTTCGTTGGAAAGTTCGATACACGAACAGAATATAATTATGCTGATTTTTTATGGAAAATCAAGGCAATTCCTGCACGGAAGATAAAGACATGGCGGAACACAAGAAACGTGAGGAAATCGAAATCGAAACATCTCCTATTGAAGATAGCCAAGGTCAAAAAGGTCAAGTTGTACAAGACAATTTTGAAGATTACCAACATCGGGAGCAAGAAACTCCAAGAAAAGATTATGGAAGACCTAGAATAGTACGTGCCGGATTAAGGGGAAGACCTTGCAAAGAATATACTCAAGTTGAGGCTAACTACGCAGACGAGGAATATGCCCTTGCTACGGAAGTACTATCTAACAGGGCTATATCTAGTGAAATCAAAGAAGAGTGGTATCAAGCAATGGTCCCTGAAATTATATCAATTTTAAAAAATGATATATGGGATCTGGTTGAGCGACCCACAGACCAGAACATTATCGGACGCAGAGTGATGCTCCCAAATAAATATGGAGCGAATGGAGTATTAGAGCAAAGAAAAACAAGAATTGTTGTACGAGGATTCGCACAGCGTGTAGGTGTTGATTTTAATCAGAAGAGTGATTTGTATACCTGCATTATTATTATTATTATTATTATTATTATTATTATTGTTATTGTTATTATCATTGTTATTATTGTTGTTGTTATTATTATTATTATTATTATTGTACATAGAGACGTTTACCAAAACTCATAGGCCCATCCCCGCCAAATCCTACCACAACCACAACCATATCCCACCCTCACTTTTCCGAAGTGTCCCGAGCTTTCCTTTGGGCCTACAAACCCAAAAACCGTCAGTCTGTAGTTAGTCGTAATTTAGTAGTTACTAAGTTCTTAGTTTAGTTAGTCAGTCTTAAGTTTAGTTAAGTTTAGTTTAATTTCACACTCTCCATTCACACATCACAGTCTCACTACCAATCCGCTTTGTGGCCATTCTCCGCTACCAACGTTCTTTAATAAACGTTCAAGAAGCCATCAAGAAGTGCGAGCCTCGAATAATAATTTTTCCACCATACATTCCCACGGTTCGGATCGTAACAGTCACGGACGCTGTGTTGTCACCCAAAATACAACTTGAGATCGCACCACTGTGAGGAGGTAATAGGTTGCACATTGTAAGGAGCAAATGTATTAGAATACGGCTATTCACGCGCGTACTACGGAAAACAAAAAGGGTAGAAATGGGCCCCGGCAGTTTAGCTATATCGAAATTTATTATATATCAACATGTGTTTTTTACGATGAGCAGATTGCAGCGAACCCAACAGGATAATGACAGACGAAATTGCATTGTAAGACATGGTACGGTGTCTGTGAAATGCCACATGTGATGTACGCCACATTATAATATTACATACAAAGGATAATAAAGTACTTCAATTATTACTTCTGGTCTGACGTTTTTTAATTTGAAATAATGTCCAATGTTGTTAAACGTAGAGAAACGAAAAAACTATTGCAGGATGACGTAATTTGCAATAAATGAAAATCATCAGTGCGACTATCGGTGAGATCGAAAAAATAAATGATATGAGATGTGTGCAGTGTGCCTGGTTTCGATTGTTTCGAAGTGTTTCGATTGTTTCAACTAGGAATATCAAGTGACTGTAAGTGCGTGGTGTGATTTACTTGGCGGTGTGCTTTTAAGGTGCTGAAACTGCATGAATCCCGTCAGGTAAGCTCGCACAGATAACACTATAGAGGGTGTTTTTGTGACACGGGGCCAAACTTGAAAGGCGTATAAATGAGATAAATAAAAACAACTTTTATTAACATATCTATGGTCTCCGGTCATTATTGTAGATGTCACAGTCGATTGAAAGTCCCCCTGTATGCACATAATTTGACGTCACGGCGATCCATCGTCGGCTGAGTTGAGACAGTTGAGGACACTTTTTTCTCTTCATTTTTCAATCATGACCCGAATAGTGATTATTCTAATGAGCCGAGGCGAGTGTTTAAATTTTCCGAACTGCTTGAAACCAACGACCTATTTGGAACTATTTGGAAAAAAAAGTCACCTACTAAATGAGTCCAACTTACTCAAATATTCGAGCACTCATAGAGTTTCGAGTTACACTTGTGGATAAATGTTCGGCTCGAAAGTTTTACACATTCCATTATACCATCAGTTTTCCAGTTATTCGTAAATATCAGAATTATTGGTGATGACGTTTCTTGCACTAGAAAACAATTTTTCACTTGGCAAATGGAAAGTAATTATTTTGAAGAAATTGATTGTTATTTGCTAACATAGAAACGTCCACACTAATAATTTGAATATTTACATATTGAATATTTAGCTCCAAGTAAATCGAAAACTTACGAGGACTCGAATATTCGAATGGTTTGGACTTTTTTAGTGGCATACGTTATTCAATTCAAACAATCGAACCAAATAAATTCCGAATGCGTGCACATTCCTAAACACCAAGTGCACTGAATACACTGCACAAAACTGTACTTATAATAATTGTTCAATACATCGGCCTCCGACGGTCATACACGTTTCGCACCGTTTGACGATTGAACTGCGGACATGAATGACTTGCTCGCAAAGAAACAACAACCCACTTGTAGAGGGATTATGCTCCTGGAACGTAACATTAATCGTCTTTAAAAAGATGTGATTCAATATTGTGTACAAAGCATTTCGATTTTTCATGGTTCGTGTTATGTTGAACGTTGCTTCGTCAGGTGAAAATTCGACAAATTATCTATTTAGTTATAACTGTAGGATGATGTAATTTAGAGTGAATGAATATTATCAGTACGATTGTTGCCGAGTTCGTAGTGTTGGCGCATTGTATATATTTTACGTTCGCGCGCTCCCACTTCTCGCTATGTTATTCCTCGCGAGGACGGAATTTTAATGATCAGGACGCGACTCCCACTAAGAAACATCGACAGATCGGTTAGTGACACCGATTATAGAAATTAGCGGGCACGGTAGGGGTTCCTCTAAGATATAAATATGAGTAACGAGGAAGGCCCGCAGGTCATCGTCAGGGTCGTGGTCACGAACTAATAAGTAGCCTCCAATAAATTCGAGCCAAGCATCTACCACTGCTGCATTAATTTATTTTGACCGACCCATCCATCCCGGCAGTAGAAAGAATGATGTGGATGAAAGTTTTGCGTATGCTTCGAGTTTTTACTGTTTCGATTAGGAATATCAAGTGTCTGTAAGCGCATGGTATGATTCCGTAAGAATTTTTTGCAATGGACAAAATTTAAGGCCTCCTTCACTTCACAAAATTTAAACACCTTCCCTGTGGACCATGTATTATAATTTTCTCCTGTGACGTTTCCTCTGTCTTCAATCAAGATGCTCATGATAAACTGAATATTCAGTATATTAGTTATTTTAGTATTTCACACATGATACTCGTATATATTTTGCACAATTTATTTAGATGCACGCTTGTTCTAATGTGCAAAATAATATAGACAGATACTTTTTGGAACTTTCAAATAAATTGAGTGTGCACGAGTTAATTGTTTCAAGATCTGCTTCTCCCTACAGCGATTATATGTAAAACAATTACAATACTAATAATTGGCGTCTATGTTGCACAATTTTGGAAATAATATTAGCCGATACTACTTTCAGCTTCATGTCTTCCATATAAATAGCAATTTCGACGCATAAATTTATGTTTTCGTCAAGATAGATTACGACTTTCTTACTGTTTTTTAATTGGTTTACATTGATTCTATTATAATAAACCACGCTCTGCTACCACAACAGGTCATGGGCCCAGGAATATCACGATTAATATAAAAGAAAGTTAATATAAAAGAAAAGTGTTTCTTTTTCGAAATCATGTGTATTGTCGGTCGAGATTGCAGCGAGCGAAAAAATGGCGAATCTCGCGAGAATCGAAACTCTCAAGAAAGACAATTATGATACCTGGAAGATACAGATGCGCGCAATATTAGTGAAAAATAATGCATGGTGTTAAATTAGCGGTGAGTCCAAGGCGCCGACAGTGATGGACAATGATGCGACGTCGGCAACGGCATTGAAGACATGGTTGATGAACAACGAGAAGGCAAAATCCGACATAGTGTTATCGATTAATCCGTCGGAACTTAATAGTTGTTTAATGATGGCTGGGTTAGCGGTGACCCGTTTGGAACGGACCGTGTGCTGCGTAACCACTACCACTACTAAACGTGTAATCCGTTAGTTCTAGAGGTGGCGTCCGGTTCAGTATACGAGAAACAGTCGAAAGTATTTCTTCACGTTTATGTGATTCTCATTATTATGAGTAGTCTAGTATTGTTTAGTTTTTTGTTTATTTCATTATTTCAGTATTTTCAGTAATATATAAATTGCTAGTATTACTTTATTATAACTGTATTATTTTGTAATAGCCATGTTATACAGTAAAAAAGTTGTTATGGTGAAAACAGAAATGAGATAAATAAATCAATGCAAATGAAATAAAGTTTCCATGTACAGATGTTTAGTGAGAAACGTGAAAAGACGGAAATACACACACATAGATAAACGTAGTTGCTGCACGGGTCACGCGAGACCCGGCCACCGGCCGTAATAGTCCGTTATGTGAGGGTAGAGTAAACAAATAAAGGACTGTAAGGCATCAAATGAGGTATAGTAGAAACTAGAAAGAATTTATCAATCGCGTGGTCCCGCACGCAAAGTTACATCGTTAAAGAAGCTGACACTGTAGCGCATGAGCGAAGGGGAAGACATTCGTGAACATCTCAGAAAATTCTTCGGTGTCGTAGAGAAGTTAAACGAAATGGACGTCGATATCAATCGATTTTCAAAGTCGATATCAAAGGATTTATTAGCAATTCTGTTGCTATATAGCTTGCTATCAAGTTTCGAAAATTTCCGCCGCGCGATGAGTTGACGTCCCCTGATACGTTGCGCATTAAGATAAAATAGAGGAGAGCGACGCACGAAAGAACGAGACGTGCGATACCGCGCCGAATGCCATAATGGCTGGGAAGTACGTCAAGCATCACCGCGTGAAGAAGAACACGTTTCGGAGTACAGACAATGCCAATGATGACATAAAATAAAAAAATCAAGTGTTCGAAGCGTTTCAGCATTTTAAAGCGTATAGTATATAGCAGGGCTCGGAATTAATGGCACGCGACGGCCGATTTTCGAAGCTCACCCCTCCTCCACCCGGCCGCGCGTCTTGCTCCCCGCTGTTGTCCAAGATCTCGAGCCAGCCAGTTCAATCATCTAACGGTGCGAAACGTGTATGACCGTCGGAGGTTGACGTATTGAACAATTGTCATAAGTACAGTTTTGTGCAGTGTATTCAGTGCACTTGGTGTTTAGGGATGTGCACGTATTCGGAAATTATTTGGTTAGATTGTTTGAGTGGAGTAAAGTAAGCCATTAAAAAAGTCCAAACGATTCGAATATTCAAGCCTTCGTAAGTTTTCGAGTTACTTGGAGATAAATATTCGACATCTTAATATTCGAATTATTAGTGTGGACGTTTCTAAGTTAGCATTATTAGCAATAAACTTCCTCGAAGTAATTACTTTCCATTTAACAAGTGAAAAATTATTTTCTAGTGCAGGAAACGTCGTCACCAATAATTCGGATATTTACGAATAACTCGAAAGTTGGAAATCTATTGGAATATGTAAACTTTCCGAGCTGAACATTTATCCACAAGTAACTCAAAATTTTATGAGTTCTCGAATATTTTTGTCGTTTGGACTTTTTTAATAGATAATTTTTTTCCTATAATTCGGTGATTTAAAGTAGTTCGGAAAATTTTAACACTTCCTCGGCTCGAAAAAATAATGAGGAAAAAGTCAGCTGTGTTGCACGCATACGGCACTGACAATGAGCCGGGGACGTATCGCGGAGCGTTGACCGCATCAGGCAGCTGAATGTGGGTCATGTTGCCTACCTATAAGCGGATATTCAAACGGCTGTACCTTCGCCAATAATGACCGGACACCATAGGTATGTTAACAAAAGTTACTTGTTTTTACCTTAATTATACGCTCTTTAAGATTGACAGCACTTCATAGAAACACCCTGTATAGAGAATCAAACGGGCCGTAAAATTAAGACCTTCTAATCGGACAATGGGAGAGAGTACGTCAATTCGGCGATTGATAAATTCTTGTGCGATCACGGGATTAAACGCAGGTTATCTGTCGCATACAATCTGCATCAAAACGGGCTAGTGGAACGGAAGAACCAAACGATACTTGACACAACAAGATGTTTGGTAGCGCAGTCAGGTTTATTTTCGTCGTTTTGGGCGGAAGCCGCATTAACGGCGAACTACATTCGCAACCGATGCCTATCAAGAGTCTTAGAGGAAAACCCCCTTTCGGGAAACTGTTCCTAAAGCTGCCGAGCGTAAAGTATTTCAGAGATTTCTAATGCAACGTATATTTTCTGATTAATGACCCGAACAAGGGGAAGTTCGAACCGCGTTAGCGGAAGGGAATATTCGTCGGATATTCCGAGAGTTCGAAAGGATATCGTGTATGGGAACCGGTAAGAAGACGCATCGAGATCGTGCGCGATGTAACGTTTTTGGAAAAATTTAGCGCAAATTCCGATCATTCCCGCGACAGCTACATCTTGAAGAGCTGTCGGCGGATGCTACTTGAGATTTTTTTTCGTTAGAATACTTTTATTTTTCCTTTTCTCCTTTAGTATAGTCTTACAGAGATATTCCAAACATTGCCTATTGCAATGCCTGCCGTTAGAGATAAAACAGATCTCAGGAATGCAACCGTACCCTTCTCCGGTTCTTTTGGTTTTCTCAGAAAGGACCCTTAAGAGTAAATAGAGTTTCCACCAACATTTTTATGTACGCTAGGACAGTCAGTCGACTGTCTAGCCCCCGAACAGTGCAGTCACAAAATAAAAGTCTATCAAAATATATTCAGTTTGCATATATTTCTCGTAAGCGCAACCCAACCCTTTGGCGTTTGCAACAGAGCCTTCCTCTCGAAAACGTCATGGACGAAGATTGTACCGAAGGATGCGACGGCGAGTACGACTCTATCGAAATCGATTTGCTTCCCGGAAGTGATAATCGATTAAGAAACAGGCATGATAATGACGCCCCTGAGAATCAGTCGGATGACATCGAATCCGACGGCAGCGCGAGCGAAACAGGCGCGGATCGTGGGAATAGCGAAATCGCGGGTCTGTGCAGGGGTTGTGGTAGCCCTAAAAAGATACGCACCGGCTCACGGGGAAGACCCAGGAAATAGTACAATATGGTGGAAATAGGAAACATCGCAATCGAACAAGTTTTCACGTCTGAAATCCTTTTGGAGCGAGCTATCAAGGGCGCGGACGCGAACAAGTGGTATGAAACAATGACCGTTGAATTAGGATCCATAATAAAAAAATGGCACCTGGGAGGTCGTCGAACGCCCCGCGGACGCGATAAGTGATTGAAAGTCGTATAGTACTCCGAAATGAGTATAAGCCGAGTGGCGAGCTCGACCGACGAAAGGTAAGGCTGGTAGCGCGCGGATTCGCACAGCGTTCCGGGATTGACTTTAACGAAACCTTCGTTCCAGTTGCTCGCCTGGAATCGGGGAGAATTTTGGCCGTCCTCGCGACTCAATGCGACATGCGTATTCATCAGGTAGATGTTGGGAGAGTGGTGGAGGAGCTCGTCGCGAGCGGACGCGTTGGGAAGGCGCTCCGCAAAAATTCCGAACTGGGGCGGTACATAATCGACCCAGGGGAAATATTGCGGGTGAGGGAAGAGTAATAGTGGCAGACAGTTGTGAAGTGAGTAATAGGTGGAAGTCTAGTGAACTAAAATGATAGTAACAGCTGAAAGGTGCTAATATATGGGACACCTGGTAATAAAGCTGGGACTTTCGAGGTCGGTTATTGACACGTATGCGACAGGTGGCATGCGATGGTATGAGTGATGACTCCGCGCATGCCGGGACATATTGCAGACTGTTGCTAAACCGATACGTTGGTCATTGAACTGTAGTGGGCGAACTTGGCGACAGCGGTTGCATGGAACTGTAGGGCATCGGGGGGGGGGGGGGGGGGAAGGCGCTTGAAGCAATAAGCGCGCGCGGTTTGTAAGAAAAAGCTGCATGCAGGGTTAAGGGCTTTCCGGTATTAGGCGATGAACTCTTGTGCTGGAAACATGTGTGTCTTGCTGCCCGTGCACTTCCTGCTTCATCTGCATCAGAACAGCCTTCGCGCTAAAGAAAATTGGGACCTGTAAAGTAGCAGGTAGTTAGGGGAAGGGAGCCTTGCTAGGAGACAAAAGTCTTAACCTAGTAGAATTGGACTTACAGGACGGCTAGGGGCTATGTAGGTCAGCTATCACGGTTTGCTGAGGAGCACTAAAAAAAGTAAAGAGACTAATATACGTGCGACAAGCAAGTAGAAGTGAAGGGAAAGAGTGTTACGTGGCGATTGTTATGCTCACGCCGGGACTGGCTGTGAGGCTGCTGGCACACGCGGATAAAGATCTTGGCAATTAATTCGGCCTTGCCGAACTTTGACGCTGTGTGTCGGTTCGAGGATGCAGCCCTTCGAGGGTGCCTTGCAGTCGGACATCATGGTTGTACTGCGGAGACCGGTGGGGAACAACGACTGGCCGGCAACTGCTGAGCGCTGCGAAAACCCGAGGCGGCAAGGCGAGGGCACAGTAAGTGAGGTAATACAAGCAAGGCATTGAAGATGGAGAAAACGGAATACTCCAGCATGTCCGCTGATACGAATGACCAGGAATGGTTCGCTTCTGTTGGCCGCTTCTGTTCCGTTGGAATACAACAGAGAGCGAAGCGGGTCCTGGGAGCGCATGTGGTGCAACTGGAGGAAGTGAGGAGTAAAATAGACGTTATGGTCAAAGTCTATAAAGACAACAAGAATGTCCATAGCGTACTGAAGCAGGAGCTGTCCGACTTGGTCTTAAAAATGAATGACCTCATGGACACGGCAGTAGCAGATGAAGGATACTGGAGGGCGGTGGAAGCGGAGGCGAGGGTATTATCCGATGCTGTCTCGCTAGAAGTGGCTGCGAGTTGCGTTAGTCGTAAGAGGAGTAGGGGACTCATGGTCAACGAAGCGACGCAGACCGTGGAAAGAATACTCTCACAAACGATTAACCAAACGACAATCGAGGGAGCTAATGGTGGGCAGGGCGGGAAGAAGAGGAAAACGGCTACCCCCCACAGGAGTGCAAGGGGACTAAGAGGAAAAAGACAACCTCTATGGTCCCGGATGTGGCGCAAGGGGGGGGGGTGGGGGAAGCTAAGGCGCAGAAGCAAGGCGGGGAGCATGGAGGGCCATCCAAGCTCCCCTCTGCTGGGGAAGCTGGGGACGCTGGGGCCTCTGGGGGAGACTGGACTGCGGTGACTGCCAAGAAGAAGAAGAGGAGTGAGAAGGGCAAGCAGAAGGGGGATACACCTCCTCACCCGTGTGAGGACAGACCGGCAGAACGGCCGCCACACAAGGGAACAGCGAGGAGAAGAATGCTGGACGGGGTTATAATCAAACAGCAGGGGATAACTTACGCGGACAGGCTGCGGAAGGTCAAGGGAGGGGTCATATCAGAGGATATGGGCAATGACGTTGCAAGGGTTAGGAAGACACGCAGCGGAGAAGTGCTTATAGAACTGGTCAGAGGGTGTGAGAAGATTGAACATCTGAGAGAAGAGATTGTGAGCAAGCTGGGTAACGACGTGACTGTCGTCAAGATGGTGCCCAGGGTGACAGTGGAGATAGTAGACCTGGATGACCTAACGGTGGAAGCCGATATAAGGGATCTGCCGAACGGTCGAGGGCTGTAGAAGGGACGATATACGGGTCCTTTCGCTAAGGCCAGCGTTTGCTGGCACGCAGAAGGCGGCATTAACGGTAGTCGAGGAGGTAGCATGGAAGCTCCTTGCGGCAGGAAGACTGAGGGTCGGGCTGGTCAACGCCAGAATAAGGAGCAAGGAGTACGTTCCTAGGTGCTATAAATGCCTGGGGTATGGGCATTTCTCGGCACAATGCAAGGCGACGGTGGACAGGAGCAGGACCTGTTTCAGGTGCGGTGGAACTGACCACGTGGCTAGCGGTTGCACGATACAGAAACCAGTGTGCATCCCATGTGCAGACGCTGGCCTGGGGAGCAGGAACCACTTCCCAGGAGGCCCTGACTGCGTAGCCTTCAAGAAAGCGAAGGAGCAGTGGACCAAGAAGAGGAGGGGATGATAAGGATACTCCAATCCAATCTTAACAGGAGCGGAGCTGTGAAAGACCTGCTTTGCCACTATGCATCAGAGCGCAGGGCAGGGATTCTGCTAGTCAGTGAACAACCCAGAAAGCTGAGGGGAGACGGATGGACGGTTGACAGGGGGGGCTGCGCAGCTCTGCCAGTTCTCCCCCGCCACTTGGAAGTACCGGTTGAAGGAGCGATGGAGACGGTGATGAGTATGTTATGACAAGGGTAGCGGGCGTACGTATTTACAGCTGCTACCACTCGCCCAACATACCTACGGATGAATTTGAAAGGGGAATGGCGCAGCTGGAAGCTAGTGTTAGAAGAGGACATGTCCCTGTTCTGATTGGCGGAGATTTTAACGCCAAGGCGCAGGAGTGAAGCCATGGCAGGATGGACACTAGAGGGGCCATATTAACGGAGGCCGCCGCGGGACTTGGACTGGTCACGATTAACAGGGGCAGGATGCCTACGTTCAGGGGGGAAGGGGGACGTCAATACCTGATGTCACCTTCGCATCCGAGGGGCTGGTCCCCGCCGTTGTCACGTGGCGAGTGCTGGAGGACGAGTCGCTGAGCGATCACCAACCCATATGGGTTGAGCTGGACACACGGCGGAATAGACGCCAGGGTAATCAGCCCATACCACTGGGATGGAGATACCTGGGCAAGGAGGAGGAGGAGGGGAGACTGCGAGGAGCGTTACATACGAAACTCGGTGAGGTGCAAGTGCAATGGAGGGCAAGGGCAGAGCAAATTCTGCCGGAGAGCGGAGTAGGGATGCTGATGCAGGCAATCAAGGATGCGCTTGATATGGAGCTTCCCAGGAGGCGGGTGGCTAAGAAGAAAGGATCACCCGCGTACTGGTGGACTTCAGAAATCGCGCAACTAAGAAGCCATTGCCTAGCGAAGAGAAGGAGACACCAACGGAGTAGGAGGAGGCATGCGGGCAACCTGAGGGTTAATGCAGATACGGGGGCCACGGACCTGAACGGCGCGGAGTACAAAGTGGCCAGAGACGCCCTGAGATACGCTATTAAGCGTAGCAAGACGCGATGCTGGGCTGAATTGTGCCGGTCAGTTGATGTGACCCGTGGGGCCTACCATACCGCATACTCAAGAAGAGGCTGGGCCAGACCGGCCTTTATTTCCTACTAGGCCTTGTAGGGAGAGGGGGATGGACGAAGAAGTGGCTGATGAGGACCATATTCCACTCAGGATGAAGAGTTGGACAAGGCGGCCAGAAGACTTCCTAGACGCAAGGCTCCGGGACCGGATGGCATCGTGAATGAGGTCCTTTCACTTGCCATCCGCGAGGCTCCGGAGCTGTTCAGGGACGTACTCGACAGCTGCCTAGCGAGAGGAGAGTTCCCAACTGTGTGGAAAAAGCAGCGCTTGGTACTACTACCCAAAGGGCCAACATCTTACAGGCCCCTGGAGATGATCGACACGGCTGGGAAGCTGTTTGAAAGGATTATTCTGAATAGGCTTGAGGAGGCACTGGCAGCTAAGGGCGGGCTCAACGATAGGCAGTATGGTTTTCGTAGGGGGCGATCCACCCTCGATGCGATTAGTGTGGTCCTGGATACAATCAGCAAGAGAATGGCTGGCACACTCAGAGCCAGTGGCGTCTGCGCTGTTATAACGTTGGATGTGAAGAATGCCTTTAACTCCGCGAGTTGGGATCACATCCTACAGGCGCTCCGAGCAGTGGAAGGACTCCCGAAGCGACTACTGAAAATGGTCAGTAGCTATCTTAGCAATAGGAAGTTGCTGATCAGGCATGCCGGGGGCGAAGAAACGACGTTACCCCTTACCGCAGGTTCCTGTGGAACGTCATGCACAATGGGCTCCTTCGCCTGCGACTGCCTGCGGGCGCATCGCTCGTGGGATTTGTGGACGACGTGGTGTTGATAATGCAAGGAAAGATGGTAACGGAGGTGGATATTTCTGCAAACAGTGCGCTACGCAGGATCAGTCGCTGGATTGCATCCAAGGACTTGCAGTTGGCCCCTGCTAAATACGAAGATGCGGTATTTAACAGGAGGAGAGTTGCCCTGGAACCGAGGTTTGTGCTTGATGGACAACTAATAACCATCAAGGCGTCAATCAAGTATCTGGGGGTGTGGCTGGATACCAGACGGGACTTCAAGCCGCACTGCCAGGCAGTGACGAAGAAAGCAGCCGCCTGGACAGCCATACTGGCTGGGTTGATGCCCAACGTTGGGGGACCTAAGCCTAGTAGAAGGAGGTTACTTTGCAGCGTGAACCACTCGGTAATCTTGTATGGAACCCCGCTTTGGGCTGGGACGGTGGTGGGCACACCTAGGGCCAAAACCCTACTGGCGGTGCAGCGCAAAGTTGCATTGCGGGTTGCGTGTGCCTATCGCACGGTCTCACTCAATACGGTGCTGGTCGTGGCATCCACCCCACCCATAGACCTCCAAGCCCTGGAGAGAAGGGAGGTGTGGATGGCGGGACGATCAGTCGACACGAGCAGATGTGGTAGCGACGAAGAGCACGCCAAGAAGATTAGCACAGCCAGAAATGCAGCACGCCCTGAAGCTAGACGCAAATTAATGGAAGGGTGGCAGTAGCGGTGGGATGAGGACGACAAGGGAAGATGGACGTGGAGGCTCATTCCCAAACTAGAGGCATGGGCCACCAGGCAATATGGCGAAGTGGGGTACCACCTTACACAGGCGCTCGCTGGTCATGGAAGCTTTGGGTGGTACCTGCACAGGATGGGAATAAGGGATAATGCAGACTGCCAACACTGTGGACACCCACGGGACGATGCGGAGCATGGGCTTTTTAACTGCCCCGCGTGGGAGGGTCGAAGGCGCGAACTTGAAGAGGCTATAGGAACAGAGGTCACGCCAGACAAGATGGTGGCGTTGATGGTTTCCTCTAAAAGCAGATGGCAAAAGATTTCAACTCACGCTGAGGCTATCGTGAGGGGAAAAATACAGGAGGCGAGGCGCCGACAAGCCGAAGATGACAGCAACGATGGATAAGATGCCATAGGAGAGGGGGGTCGACAGCAAGAGCGACTAGATAACTTGCCCCCCGAAGTAATGCTGAATTGCGGTCCCGGGGGGCAAGCGTGAAACAAGGGGGGTTTTTAGTTGGTAGGTCCATTGGCCTCAATGGGAATCCAACACTACCTGGGATACTTCCCAGGTGCCTATGAATAAACGGTAATTTTGATGAGGAGATTTTCGTGGAATTTCCTCGCCAAATCGAGAAACCCCTTGACATTCTTATCGAAAGGTACGATAATAAGCCTAGGGCAAAAGCATTGGAAATGTGACATAGCTTGCAGCAGGGCGACAAAGTTTGTCTAATGTGAAAGGCACTGTACGATCTTAAGCAATCGGGGCGCAGCTAGCATTGCCGATTAGACGACGAAATAAACGGGTCGGATTGATTTCGAGCAGCGTTGAACCCTGTGTCTATTATCAAGGACAAGGGGAAGACATTCTATTAGTTTTCGTTTACGTAGATGACATTCTAATAGCCTCGCGAGAACTCGGGAAGACAATCTCTTTCAAAAATCATCTGAAGTACATTTTCGAAATTAAAGAACTAAATGACGTAAAGTGCTACCTGGGAATCGAATTTCGTAGTTCGGATCGTACTGTTATGTCGTCGATCGGGTGAGAGGTGGGGCAGGTTGAACCCTTGAATTCTCTGTACACTTCACTGACTTTTGACGATACAAGTATTTATTGTAAATAGGC
This sequence comes from Hedychridium roseum, assembly GCA_963989215.1. NCBI lineage: Eukaryota > Metazoa > Arthropoda > Insecta > Hymenoptera > Chrysididae > Hedychridium > Hedychridium roseum. The sequence continues at coordinate 4,494,686 of OZ022307.1, read as the reverse complement.
AAAATGCTAAGATTACAAAGTAGTGGTAAAACTGTTGCTATTCTCGAGACCCAATACCTTGGTGGTGCGTCTACGGTTTCTAGCTTTTATGACTGCTCTGAGGGTCTTCTGGACCCTGCCTTTTTATTACCCCTTGTGGAGCTGCTATGTTTCGACATGGCAGATTTTAAGCTGGTATCGACTCCGTTAGAATTAGACGTAAAACTGCAAAAAGAATGCGAAGAAGTGCTCCCATTCAGAGAGCTTATCGCTTATCGGCGATGTACCTCGCGGTAGCTACTAGGCCCGATATAGCGCACTAAGTCAATTCCACAATTGCTATGGCAAGATGCAGTGGATCGGTGCGAAACGTATCCCGCGATATTTGAAAGGTACATCTCATCTCGGTCTTACATATAAGGCAAGATACCGATGGAGAGCTACGCCGCTGCCGATTGAGGGAACTGTCTCAGGGATAGAAAGTCTTTCACGGAATACTGTTTTCGTCTTGCGACCGCCACGATTTCCTGGGGGTCGTAGAAGCAGAAAAACGTTGCACTCTTCTCCGTCGGAGCGGAATATATGAGATTAAGTGAGGCCACGAAAGAGGCTATATACTTGAGGCGTTTTATATTAGATCTAGGTTTCGAGGCGTTGGCAAATATTACATTGTACTGTGATAATCAGGTGAAGATAAATCTTGTACATATTCCTACTGGCAAAATGGTGGCCGACGTTTTTACCAAAAGTCTTGCAGGTCCGAAACACAAGGAATTATCAAATCGAATCGGGTTAGTGGACTTAGTTCAGACTTTCAGGAAATCGTCCCGTCTCGAGGGGAAGTATTGTAATAAACTTTCGATCGCCCTTTTGTATTGATACCCGAATGCGATACGGAACGGGTTACACCACCACTCTCTTTTGTTTTCCGGGGTAAAGAACCAAAAGCGACTCCATTAAAAAGCTCGTCTCGCTGTAAAACCACCGCTATATCACATTACTATACTATACCACATACCACAGCTACCGCAACAGATTCATATTTCAATTTCTCATAGAATAATTCGACGTTTCTTGTTTTTTCTTAAAGGAGAAGTAACTGTCAGATCGATTATAAATATTACATCTATGCGATGCATATCTTACAAATTGATTATTATCCATTTATGATATTTCTAATGTGTGTTGTACTCTGATTTTGTACTATGTTGTAGTGTATTTCTGCAATGATATTTGGACACTCTATGAAACTATTTAAAACTCACCCCAAAGTTACTGGCCGCGAACCTGTCACTTGCTGAAACAGCTGAACTAGCTGTTGTATGCGCATAATAGGCGTTTATGTTCGCCAATAATGTGGACATGACCGCTGGTACTCCTGGACATAAATACTTCGTCGAAAGGCAGTGGAAATGACTGAAAAAGAGGGAATTACAAATTAGACTTAGCTCGTGTTCATATTTTTAATCATCTCCAATTTATTCTAAATACTCCGTCATAAAAATGTATAGACATAAACTTCGTACGATGTACATTACAAATAAAAAAAATGTGTAACAATTCTATTTAGAAAAATGAAAATAACATTCATTCATCAATAGGTCACTGTACAAAGTTCATCATAGGCGGTTCAGTTACATGTTTGTCTATAAGTAATGTACTATAAATAATATAAAACAGCCGCTTAATAGCAGACATCCCATTCTAATGCATAGCGTTTATCCCAAAAAAGTTGTGTCATGTATGTTTTTGCATAAGTAATTCGTCGAAATTAGATTTTCAGGCAGTGAGATTGGGACGTTCAGAACATTTTTTTAACGCGACATTGTGTTTATTGAAAAAATAAATTTAAATGTAAACAAAATACTGCCTACGTTCTTTTACAATGTAGCATTTGCGGAATCTTTTAAGTACAGTTCATATTTTTATATTTGAAATATACAGCTCAAATGGAATTCCCGTCTAGTACAACCAGGTCCCTTATGAATCATCGTATAGTATACATGTAGGATCCAACCAAGGGAAAAATCGGGAACGATAATAATGGGCACGAAGTGATGGATTTTTCCCGTAAAAATAATAAGTGTATTCTCTGAAAAAACATCAAACAGTCGTACTCCCAGTCACACAGTTACACCTTTCTCTCGCGGTTCCACTCTCGCCTTCGACTCTTTTATTTCTACCCTCGCGCCCTCCCCCATGCATCTCCTGCACACCTTCGTTTCCTCGCAACCGATTTCCACATTCTTCTCCTTTCACTCTTTCTTTCACCCAAAATGCTCCACACATTCATTCACCTTATACACCCCTACATACATATGAAGTAGAATAGAATTCCCTAAGTAAATGAAAAAAAAGATTAACCTTGAATATATAAATAACGAACATTTAATACATAAATTAGAAATTTGCATACCTTAAACAAATAAATTTTTTTTATATTAATTGAGAAACTAGATGTCATGTAATGTAAACAGAAAATTGCAAAATTTCAGAAAATTCACATAATTTCTGTAAATTGTTGTAGGAACTCAAGACTTTTAGTTGGTCTTGCACCCGTTTTTGTTATTTTTAAAAGTTTCAATTCACTTTATTCGATACTTGCCAAATATTTTTCTATCACAATTGAGAACTTCTAACTCCTTGTCCTTTTTCCCAAAAAACTCAATTAATGTTATATAATCCTTTAACTACTGCTACAAGGAAACATTTAAAACTTTTCCTCCCATATTCCTCCCTTTCTTTACATTTAATCCACGCGTAGTTCCCTACTAACGAGGAAACTATTTCAATTGTCCCCTTCCAATTTTCTTGAGCTTGTGATATGTTGGAGTTTGTCAAATAATAAGAAATACGTAATTATTTATCTGTTCTTAAATGGTGATAAGGGGTAAAATTCACCGTCAAAGTTGGGTATGACAAGGGGTGTTTATATAGTTTTACACAGAAGACGTACCTTAATTGCCACTAAATCAATATTGAAATATTTCTTACGTGGAATGATAAAATTCTCACATTCGTCTTTCTATGCACTCTTATTGCAAAGGGATGGAACACCCTCTGCAAATTTTAATTTTAATGTAAAAAAGTAAATTACAAACTATCCGATTTGAATGAAACAAAAACCAGATTATAGAACAAAAAATCAAAATGGGCGTGTTTTGTATTTGTCAGATAAACAAATTTTAAGAGGAAAAGCATGCTTCCAAGCATGAATTTGCTCTATTAACGTTAAAATCATTTTGTTTATTTTTAATTGCCAGAGACCTCTTATACAGGGTCTCCCGAATTTAAATAGTAAAATTTCAGGAGTGTGTGGGGGACCAAAAAACTAACACAAAAAGTCTTTTACAGATTTGCCGTTTTTGTTTCGTTTTGGAGAAAATCGCAATTGGAAATCAATATTGGAAAAAAACCCGAAAGATTGAATGTAATCACATTTACGCATTTTTTGGAGCACAACTTTTCTAATTATTTAGAGGATATTCCCTTGCAGCAGCGGATTGAAATGTGGTTCCAACTCGATGGATGTCCAGCTCATTATAGCAGAGCTGCTCGAGCTTGGCTGAATATAAATTAACCACAACGATGGATTGGACGTGGAGGAATAGTACCTTGGCCACCCGATCACCTGATATGACACCCATGGATTTCTTCGTATGGGGAACCTTGAAGCAGAAAGTTTATTCGGTGCCAATCAATTCAAGAGAGCAATTAAGAGACCGAATCATAGATGCAGTGCACCAAATATGACCAGAACAATGTTTAGCTGCAATTTATCATGTTAGTGCTAGATGTACTGCTTGTATTGCTGCAAGAGGGCAACATTTTGAATAATATCTACATTAAATAGATGATAACGTAAATACAATGTAAATAAATAAGTACAAAAACGAAAACTTGTTTTGTTTCTTTTTTTGTGATTTTCTCCAAAACGAAGCAAAAACGAGCAAATCTCTAAAAAACTTTTTGTCTTAGCTTTTCGGTCCCCTACACGCTCTTGAAGTTTTGCCATTTAAATTCGGGACATCCTGTTTACTCATCTATATGACTGAAAACAAGACGCCATTAAGTTTTGGATTGTTTTCTTGCGGTTCATTGTCTCTGCATGTACCATATACTTACCGGGTGAGGCATTTAAAACAGGACATTTGAGTAATTTGTTTGTTTTTGGAGATAGAGGAAAATGCCTCAAACCAAATTTATTTGGTACCAAGGGGCTGATTATCAGATGTTAGTAGTTTTTTGATAGGTGGAAGCCTCAAGGAGATGTGAAGGTCAAGTCTGTTTTTTTAATGGAACTTTATGGTTTTTTATTTACATTTTGATAAGGTACTTCAAGACGAACACAGTGACCGATTGTGGGTGATTGCGGGCTAGACCGAGTGAACAAAGCAAACTATGTCTAAGTACACGCACACCTAACGAATTTTTAAACAGAACTTTCTCGACATTGAAGCCCTGCATGAAAAAATTTTATTGTATATTTTCGATTCCATTTTATGTGAGGAATCACCCCATTGTCGGTTCTACCACGATTTACCAAACACCCTGTATTACTGTCGCTGTGTCACAGGTTCGAGAGTGAAGCAACACCGACATGTACACGAGGCATTTAAACAGGAGGACGCGGAAAGGACACTCAGAAGACAAAATAAACTTCCCCTACTGTACAAAGTGCAGGTCTGATTGTGATACAGAGAACTGTAAACGAACATGTCGCGCTGTCCACACCAAGAGTCGTTCAGATCAGACAAGTGTGTACAACGTAAGTGTTACAGTCTGTCCTAAAGTGTAAAACAAACAGCGAACTATGGTGCAGTTTAATCCAAATAATGTGCCGCGGTTACTGTTAGCGTTCTTTAGTATACTGAACATACCGGATTCTCCAGTAAATAATGTGGAAGTGCAAGTATACGACGTGATAAAAGTAATATTAAACAATTTCACCGAAAAGGTATCGAAACTTGACGTGGAAGAAGACACAGTATTGGAATTTGAAAATCCGGACGATATTTTGGAAACAACTGGTATACCAGAATTCGCCGACGATGACGATGCAGAGGTATATGAAACCATACCGTATGAGAAGTATGAGTATGAAAGAGTAGAAAGAATATTGTGCATCTAGGACGACAATGGTCAATATACGTGTAAAATGGTAAAAAGGGAGAGATGCGCTCTGTGTAGAGCACGTGTTTACTTCTACAGAATATAGCTACAATTTCAAATATAGATGGTACAGTTCACAATGTGTGAATAATTAATAACAATACCAGTTTATTCAAAGATGCAAAAAATGCAAAAATTTCTAATACAAAAGCTGTTACCGCTCCGAATTTGAATGAACGATTAACTCGAAAGCAGTCTTACGACGTATGTAACATGCCACTGCTGAAAACAAGAATACGTGTACTACATTGATGTTTTAGGGTAATTACAAGACGCAAAGCGTAAGGCATCCTAATATTATATGGATATCACATACGTACTACATTCTCACGTCATACTATTATACACTCCGTGTGCTGAACGGCACGGAAACATAAGTTTTGCAATAATGGTATGCCGCAAAAAAGTTTTCGATGCATAGTGTTCCGAAAAGAGATGTAAATTAGGAACTTAATGAATTTGCTCGGACCGTGGGGTTTGTGTAGTTCGGTTTATTGCAACCGGTGATCGATGTACAAAAGAAAGATCTTGAGAAGACACGTGAGATCACAAATAAAATAACTCGTGCATGATGCAATGAATAAACAATGAGAAACACAATGTAGATTAAAATGTGTCGACTGATCTGAGTTAAAAACTAGTTGAAAGTACACTGATAAAGGCCAAAAAAATGAGAAAACTTGGGAATACTCGAAAATCGTGTGGTGTCTATGCTGGTCAAATTATAACTGAGAAGCTCCTTTATTCTTGCGAGATGCGTTTCCATGCGACGCCTATCGGTGATATTAGGACATAATTAAAGAGAGTCAAAGAAAGAAAGTCTATCGGGTAGTGCCCTCTTATGACAGGTTAATTAGGCGGAATTAACGATTCCGCAAGACATAGTGATTTAGTGCACCACGCGCAAGTAATTATAGCGACAGCTCTACAAATATCACAACGCGGCTACGCACGGTTTTTGAAACAAAAGTCAACAGGATTCGGAAAGGCTGCAGGTCTCTTTATACGTAATCGCTTTTATACGAAGAATATTTAAACAAGTTAACAAAACGCGACGAAGAAAATTGATTATGTACCAGAAATTGTAGTTTTAGAATGTATCTCGTAAATGCAGGTTAAGTTGAAAATCGAGAAGTAACAGTATCGGAAAAATGTCGAACAAAGTTTTTCCACGGGCGGAAACTGAAAATGCTGCACTTTCTTCTGCTGGCCCTCTTTCCACTACTATTTGCTGCACAAAGTAAAAGAACTAATGTAGGTCCAACATTCGGAAAATATACTTGGGAAAACCAACGGCGAAGCAGTTGCTGTGTTACTTTTCCCGATTTGCATGCTGTAATAAGTACTTTTCGTGGCCTGAACATTGTTTCCTGCACCCGTGGTCCCAGTTCTCTACTACTTTCTTTCAAGACCAGGAACAGTGATGACAGAGTCTCCCATCTGCAGAGATCAACGGCTGAATCGTATACCTATGTGTTGTCGCAGATACTGATTGTACCGCTCCTTCTACAGTTTTTGACCCCCGTACAGCTAACGTGCGGCCACTATGCAATTCTAACTCAAATCCACTTTGTTCGGAGTTGTATACATTGGCTGCTCCATACAGTGCTGTATGCCTTCTTACATTTTCTACAAAGTCGTGGAACTGTTGTGACAGATCCGCCTCTTGGCGTTCAGCTCTTCTGGTGACAATTTTCGTTATTTTGCGCGATAAGATATCATGTGCCTTTTTGAACTATCGTACCCACGTCGATGATGCTTTGAATTGAAAAAGACCGACCGTTACTGCTGCTTGGAATCCCACCGTGAGATGTCTACAGGGTGTTTCTTTGAAGTGCAGCCAAACTTAAGGAGCGTATAATTGAGGTAAAAACAAGTAACTTTTTCTAACATACCTATGGTGTCCGATCATTATTGGCGAAGATACAGCCGTTTGAATATCCGCCTACAGGTTGACAATATGAACTACATTCACCTGCCCGAAGCGGTCAACGCTCCGCGTTACGTCCTCGGCTCAGCGCCGTCGTATGCGTGCGACACAGCTGACTTCTCCCTCAACATTTTTTCGAGCCGAGGAAGTGTTAAAATTTTCCGAACTACTTTAAATCACCGAACTATTGGGAAAAAAATTACCTATTAAAAAAGTCCAAACGACAAAAATATTCGAGAACTCGAAATTTTACGAGTTCTCGAATATTTTTGTCGTTTAGTTTTGTCGTTTTGTCGTTTTGTCGTTTTGTCGTTTTGTCGTTTAGAACTCGTAAAATTTCGAGTTCTCGAATATTTTTGTCGTTTAGTTTTGTCGTTTTGTCGTTTTGTCGTTTTGTCGTTTTGTCGTTTAGAACTCGTAAAATTTCGAGTTCTCGAATATTTTTGTCGTTTGGACTTTTTTAATAGGTAATTTTTTTCCCAATAGTTCGGTGATTTAAAGTAGTTCGGAAAATTTTAACACTTCCTCGGCTCGAAAAAATAATGAGGAAAAAGTCAGCTGTGTTGCACGCATACGGCACTGACAATGAGCCGGGGACGTATCGCGGAGCGTTGACCGCCTCGGGCAGGTGAATGTAGGTCATATTGTCAACCTGTAGGCGGATATTCAAACGGCTGTATCTTCGCCAATAATGATCGGACACCATAGGTATGTTAGAAAAAGTTACTTGTTTTTACCTCAATTATACGCTCCTTAAGTTTGGCTGCACTTCATAGAAACATCCTGTATATCATGTACTGCCACTCGTCTCTCACTTGCTTTTTGAACTTTATTTAATACGGCTCGGGATATTCTGTCAAATTTTTCTGCTATCGTTCCGCCATGTTCCAGATACATCAATATTTTCCAGCTCCGTAGTTGTTTTACCGATGTAACTTTGCGGAATATATATTGCACTGTTTCCAGTCGTAGCGGTTTTTGCGCACCGCTTTCCAATATGCTACTGTTCTTACTTCATAATCAAAATCTACAGTATCTCTCTCACGTATGCATGTATGGTGTCGTGTTGTATACCTCTGCGTCGCCATCGTCAGCGGAGTCTGGCATACCAGTTGTTTCCGGAATATCGTCCGGATTTTCAAATTCCAATACTGTGTCTTCTCGTCAAGTCGTCAAGTGTCGATACCTTTTCCGTGAAATTGTTTAATATTACTTTTATCACGTCGTATACTTGCACTTCCACATTACTTACTGGAGAGTCCGGTATGTTCAGTATACTAAAGAACGCTAACAGTAACCGCGGCACATTATTTGGATTAAACTGCACCATAGTTTGCTGTTTGTTTTACATTTTGGGACAGACTGTAACACTTACGTTGTGCACACTTGTCTGATCTGAACGACTCTTGGTGTGGACAGCGCGACATGTTCGTTTACAGTTCTCTGTATCACAATCAGACGTGCATTTTGTACAGTAGGGGAAGTTTATTTTGCTACCCGAGCGTCCTTTCTGCGATCTCCTGTTTAAATGTCTCGTGTACATGTCGGTGTTGCTTCACTCTTGAACCTGTGATACAGCGACGGTAATATCTCCAGATAAAAATAAACATTTGGTTTTGAACTCTGTATTTTTATCTGCCACTTCTGTTATTCGTAATCCGCTGCGTCTCGCCACCCAAAATACACGATAACACATTTATGCAATGCTTGAGTTACGATCTGCGAGTTGGGCCGCACCCCTTTGTCCAACTGCGTACGATCTATACGTGTACTGGACACTTCGATCGCGATTTCCTATTCCGGAAAGCAGTCTCCTATACCTTCACACATACCATTGAATTCGGGCTGGAATGCTCTTTCTTTTCTGTTGTTACGACCTTTTCTCAATTTTTAAAAATAAAGGTGGTGGAAGGGCGGGGGAAGTTTCTGAACAACAAGAAATTTTTGTAACTTTTCTTGTGACAGTTTTGTAAATTTGTGAAAACCGTATAACTTTTATTGGTACAACGTACAACTTTTAAACGTTTTTTGATTAGACACGCAGCTTTGTCGCTATTTGCGCAAACGTGCAAGCGCAGGTTTTCCTTTAAAGGCTGGTTTCGCCCTTAAACTCGCGTTAAGGCACGTATAAAAAAATACGTGTCCCTTAATTTGAACCCCTTTGCAACATATCCAAAACTCGTCAAAATCGGAGAGGGACAGTCTGAAACGTTCTCTTGTGAGACATTGGTTAAAACTTGGAGGGCGTATAAACGAGGTAATTGTAAGCAACTACAGTATTGCCTCTAACTTTGTCCCGCGATCGGGTCCGAGCGAGGACAATGTGAGAGGGAGGTAGTTGTTCCGGGAATTAGCCAAAATGAGCGGAGTTTCAAGTCGGCGAGCGTTGAGAATGTAAACATCGATGAGCGACGATGAGTCATCACAAGAAGGAAAAATGATTTTTTCTATTTTTTATTTAATCATCACGGAAGTATTATATCCGAATTGTTATGGTTTTTGCGATTAAAACGATACCAAACATGACTATATTTGCATAATTTCAAGAAAAAGGCGAAAGAGGAGGCACCTAAACCTCAAGAAAAGAGAGGAAATAAAGCGAGCATTTGGAAAATGCAAATATAGTCGTGTTTGATATCATTTTAATCGCAAAAACCTTAACAATCCGTATATAATACTTCCACAATGATTAAATGAAAAATAATAAAAATCATTTTTCCGTCTTCTGATGACTCTTGTTGTTTACATTCCCGGCGCTCGCCGGCTCGCAACTCTAAGAGGCATCTCGTTTGTTTCGGCCATTTCCAGGAAGTGGTGGGGATAACTCGTGGACAAAGTCAGAGGTCAAAATCGGGACAAAGTTAGAGGCAATTCTGTATTGGATTGGTTAAACTTAAAATGGATTATATAGAGGGCGCTATTGTTGGAGAGAAGGCCGTAGAACTATAACGGAAGAATATGGCATGTCGTAGTAAAAAGGAATAAAGAGCTTACTAACAAGAAAAGTACCCGAGGTGTACCTCACCGATTTTTTTCTTTTTGAGATATGTTATAGTAAATCAAAAACTGTTAGACACGTATTTTTTTGTACGTGCCCATAAGCCAGTTTAAGGGGTGAAAACTGCCCCTGAAGGACACCGCCAAAATAAAAACATTTTTTTTGTCCATGAATAAATACGATAATTTAATTTAATTTATTAATATACCTAATATAATTAATATATTAATATAATATAAAGGAGGCCATAAAAAATCAGAGTATAATTATGTTAAACCGGAAGGAGAGTATATAGACGCTCACAATATCTGTTGAATGGCATGCCAAATATATCAAGTAAGGCAGAGTGCTGATTGTAATTTATGATAGCCCTGGACAAGTAAGAATTGGATCCATACTTAGTTCTGTGCAAAGATACATGAAACATAAAGTTGTTTCTAAACCTTCTTGGAGGGATTGCAAAGTTAACCTGGCCTAATAAGTACGGACAATGTAAGTGATAATTTAATAGTTTGAATAAAATTAAGTGATCATTCATACATCTCATAGATCGTAAGGATCGCATATTAAATTTTGATAGAAGTGGCGTATAATCATGATCAGTACGAGAAAACTGATAATGTAAGTTAAGGGTAGTTTACCCCCTAAAAGGTGGTTGTTTTTAAAAACGCCGAAAGTGGTCAACTGCTACTTCTTATTTTCTTTATAACTGTACAATTTTCATCGTAATTGGTGTAAATCTCTAAGTTTTATACAAAAAAATGTTCCGGAACATTACGTTTTTCCTCAAATAAAAGTAAGGGTGGCGACCCCCATTTGTCAAAATATTATGTATAGTATTGTCTACTAATGTGTAATGATCTCCCAGTGGTTTTTTGAAAAAATTGTACCTAGTTGTGAAGAAAACAGCAAAAAATGTTTTTTGGCGGTGCTCTTTAGGGGCAGTTTTCACTCCTTAAACTGACTTATGGGCACGTATAAAAAAATACGTGTCTAATAGTTTTTGATGTACTACAACATATCTCAAAAGGAAAATAATCGGTGAGGTACACCTCGGGTACTTTCCTTATAAGAACAACATTTTAGTTCGATTACTATGGATCGTATACACATAAGTGTTTATGTATATCAGATCCATGTCGATTACAAAGTTGCAGTCATGACAGTAGGCCGAATACAGCGACATTGTCCGAACAAATTTTACCATTGTTGGACGCGCGTGTCGTTCTCTCAGTTGTGTATCAGTTATAGTTAGAGCACGTGTTCAGTAGCACAAGATTAGTGACGCAATTATAGTTACGCAGCTAAATAATTATTACCTAGTGAAATATACCTTATTATTTACTAAAAGACTGTTTTAATAATATAAAATATCTCTGACCCAAACGTCTCTTTAATACTCACATTTTGGTTGATTTTGACCCGCGGCCAAGAAAGGTTGCCGACCCCTGCTCTAGTGCATCGATGCATCGGAAAGTTGCAAATGCACTTTTTGTAAATGCAAACCTACGTGTTTGATTGCACCAATCGATACAGTTTCTTGTGCTCTACATAAAAATATTAACATACTTATACCCTAAACTTATTCATTTGGAAGTTATCGAAGCTGAAAGTTCTCTGAATTATTTCGGACTCTCGGCAAATGTTTCAGAATACCTACGTTGGGTTCCATTACAATGTTTGTCAATACGAAGCGGCTACTAATACTAGTCACTGTAAGATTAAGGCTTTGCAGCCTCAGTACCATTTTGATTGCATTTGCTAAACAGAACGAACATATCAACTGCTTCACTATTCGTAAATGCCATGATTTCGAAACACTAGGTTGGCAAACGATCGCACACGGGTAGTGAATAGTTGCTGATGAAAATGTTAATCTTAAAGTGACTAGCATTAGCAGCTGCTTCATGTTCACAAATATGGCAATGGAACATAACGTAGGTATTCTGCAACATTTGCCGAGAGTCCGAAATAATTCAAAGAACTTTTAGCTTCGATAACTTCCTAACAAATAAGTTTGGGGCATAAATATATTAGTACTTGTATGTAGAGCACAAGAAGCTGCATTGATTAGTGCAGTCAAAAACGTAGGTTTGCATTTGAAAGAAAAAGTACGGTTGCATTTTTCCGATGAACCGATGCACTAGAGTGCACAAAATTAGTTGCATGTTATGCACCGTCTGATACCATTAACTTTCACTTACAACATCTTCTTCTATTCCCAACCATCTTTGAGGTATAGCCTGTTCCAGTTGCGTGAGATACCCTGTATATTGTATCTTGGGAGCAGAGTCAGTATCCGACGCACCGGACTCTACCGGGAGATATAAGTGAGTAAAATAACTTTATCATCTTTCCTGTTGATCCACGATTCATTTATTTTGCCACATATTTCTTAAATATTTGTCCTTTTCTTGGGTCATCCTAATATACCCACCCTTATTCTGTCTTAATATATAGTAGTCTCTTATTCGTTCTTGGCTACGATAAGCAAAGTGGCGCCCAAATCTCGAGTTGCTGTAAAATTCCGTCTTAGGGCCCCGGCAGCCTCTGACCCAGGCCACTCCGGGTGGTAGTTTTCAATTGGGAATATTCCTGATTGGAAACTCCCGGTTGATAAATACCCAGGAAAGGCTTACGGGCCTTTCCTGGTGTTCGCGAGGTAATAACCGGTTTCAAATGCTTTTACTATGTACGTTGCATTTCTTAACCTCTTAGGCACGACGCGCCACTACAGTGGCTAATACTTAATTCGCGGTGAACTGTGCCGTACAGAGAAACAGCCCCGCGCAAAATTCAGCCGTGTTTAAGAGGTTCAGTATGTAGGATCTTTCCAGAGAATTAATCGGGGAGTGATGATCAATGATTAATTTAATAATTCAGAATACAATTACTAAAACTCTATATAAAAACGCTCGCACTTCTTTCTACTTTTTCGTCCTGACACACACTGACTTACACATACTTTTCACCCAGCCCCTCGCGACCCCTATCATCCACTTCCATTTTTTCCGCTTCCGTCCACACTCGCGTCTCTCATACTCCCTGAGCTATACCACAGACGAGATATAGGATAGACCTAACATCTTACGGGATCAAAATTATAGTTTATAGTAATATAACTATAGTTATAGTAATATACAATCATAGTAATTATAGTTATAGTAATATATAATTATAGTTAATTATAATTATAGCGCTGCTATACATTTTCAAGCTGTATTGGTAACATAAACCGTGACACTAAAATGGTAAGGCCAAGAATATGGCCGAAAAATTACATTGGATGTTAGGTCTATCGGTGCCTATACCACCGACGAGATGTAGGAATAGAGCTTTTACCTTATGGGACTTCGTGTCACCAGGTCTGAATTATCGACATCGTCAAAAAAGAGTAGCGATTGAGCGCACTCTACGTTTCATGACGATAATATTTGGAACTGTAAACGCTTTCCTCTTGCTTTACTGACCAACTTTAGCGATATTGCCAAATGTAACCATTGTGATACGTGATTGCCACATTGATTTTCGCGCGATTGCGACTGTGGCCACTTCTGTCTCGGATCATCGGACTGGACGAGCCATCTGACAAGCAGAAGTCGCCAAGTTTGGGTGGCCGATTTTTTACAAAATTTTTGTGTATGTAATACGCCCCATATAAAATAAATATACAAAGCCGCTCGACCCAGTTTTGAAGCATTTTTAAGAAAAACGGAATTGAATTTTTCCGCGATACTTATATTTATTTCCATCATAACTTCATTCAAAACATTGTACCTGAGGTTGTAAACCGAAGACTGATGATTGTAACACTGGAACGACGGGAGATCAAGTCTCTTTTGACCAATTTTTTTTCATTTTTGATAGTTTTGCTTTTGTAAATATGAATAGAAAATTAAATATTTAAAGAATGAAGTATTTTTAAAACAGAAAAAGTTTTATTTCAAAACGTTGTACAGACAGAATACAGTATTGCCCTTCATATTGTTCCGATTTTTACGTCTGACTTTGTCTCCGCGGTATCCCCACCGTTTGCTGGAATTGGCCGAAGCGAGCAAGATTCGTATGGGGTTGCGAGTCAGCGAGCGCCGGGAATGTAAACAAGAGTAATCAAAAGACGGAAAAATTATTTTTTTTTATTTTTGATTTAATCTTCGCGGAAGTATTATATCCGAATTGCTCAGGTTTTTGGGATTAAAATAATAAACGCGCTTAACCCTCATACGCTTCTGAAAAATAGTTACTTAAAAGATTCTCGGGTGATATTTCACCCATTTTTGCTCTATACTTTAATAAAGTTATAGATAATCTATTATTCTACATTTCATTGATTGTTAATAAACTGTTTTATTTTTTTAATTATATTTTACAGGTATTACATATATGAATAGAATATTTATGCTCGCCACATATAGATTTTTTGCAAATTTCACAAACTGCGTATGCTTTCTGATTTTTTCCTACACACAATTAGCATCGAGTTCCTGTAATTTTTCGTTTTTTTATTTTTGATGAAATTGATGGACCAGTAATTGCTTGTATAGTGTTTACTACAGTGAGGGAGGCAACAGGTCTTGTCGAAATTTCTTCTTTTACTAATAATTCTCCAAGTTCTTCTAAGAACAACCGTCGCCTGTACACACAGTCCTCGAATCTTTGTTGAAACTCAATAATATCATTAGCACAAACAGTGCAACTAAACTTTCTGAACCAGAAGTTTATAACGTGATAACATTAGTACATATCGAGTAATTGAAAAACATTCTATCGAAGTAAAAATGTGTCAAAAAACAACGTAATAAACTCTTTTGAAAACAGTATCTAATACATTTTACATGCAAACGATATTTGGGTGAAATATCTCCCGAAGGACTCTGTCGGTACTTCTTATTTTACAATGTTACTATCATATAAAAAATGTTAACGACTTGTGTCTTGCATTTAATTGCAAACTTTAGACAAATACATAAAGTTATAACACATTTAGATAGAAATCAAACATCGTAAAGTATTTGAAAAAAGAAAATGGGTGAATTTTCACCCGAGGAGCGTATGAGGGTTTTTTCTTCAAAACAACGGAAATCTGGAGATCGTTGAAAACTATGAGATATGTATTCTTTTGTTTTTACCAACAAAGAGTTTAGAAATGTCCATTTAAAATGTAAAAAAAATGTCTCAAGATTCATTCTACAATATTCTCGATATTTATTTAGTTAACTCTACAGATCTTGAAACGAAGTATGGTACTTTCCATTCTTTTTTTGAACTGCTCTATAGTAAAGCCCGGAAGACAATAAAGGCATAGCCGTCCCACAAATATCGCGACAGGGCCCTGTTAGACTATATGCATGTATTATGCTCGGGTACATGCGTCGACCTCTAGAACGAGGGTGAGAATTAGATTCATGTATGTAAGAGGTATAACGTGTTCAGTTAAGAGAGAGATTATTATTGAAGTTACTTAAATATAATAAAGTATTGTTGGTACCAAAGAGGTGTTGTACTTTAACAGGCCCAAAATCTTAAAATAACGCAATGCGTTTGTTAATGAAGTATTGGCGGGCATAGTTCAAACGGAGCGCCGTCGACTAATTGACGCGTTCGAATTAGATGTCACGATATCGACCCGCCACCGCCGATGCGAACACAAATTTATGTTAAGTGCACCGGGTTGCGTCAGTCAGATCCGGGCAGCTCCGTAAAGATATTTCTGTGCAACAACTTAACCTACCGTTAAGTGCCAGTTCCGGGCATAGGTCCGGCAATAAATCGTGTATTGTGTCATCAACGGACTTAAACATTATTCATTTCCCTACTGCATGACGAATCCGTTCGAGCCGCCAGCAACCCTCTGGATGCAGTAATCGGTGACGGCAGAACTCTAACGTTCTTTCCGTACTTAACAGCGTTCAGGGTTCACTATCGCAATGAAAAAGAGAAAATCGAACAAATGAAAGAAAATAAACATGAAATGGAAATTCGACATTTACATGCGAAAATAACGTGACAAAAGACGAATGTCTACTATCCCGCCTTATCTAAAAAACAAAGGAAACGAATATAAGACTCATTAAGGGTCCGAACAAGGCAACAATTGACCCAAACTGTTTATTGTTTAGGGAGACCAAGGTGGATGCAATGGAAATGCATCGTAGAGGGGGCTGTCTAATAGGACAAGTTTTAAGATCAAAAGGGCTCCTTGCAGGACCCTGAAGGCTCATTCGCGTTACAATTTTTGTGGCGGCGTCTCCATATCTCTCTATTCTCACATTTTCTCCGTGGCGTTCGCGAACTGACAAGGGAAGTTTGGCAACTCGGAAAGTAAAAAAATTATGAAACTCCGTAAATAAGTAGCGTAATTCATACCTAATACAAAGCTATTTTTTGATCGTGCCATAACTGGGTTTTAGGGAAGTGAAATCACTCTTAGAAAAATATGTGTAATTCTTTTTATCGTGAAATATCTCGAAAACGGTCAGAGCGGTGGTAGTCAACCTAGTCCCTACCGCCGACTAGTGGGCGTTCCAGCTTTCATGGTGGGCGGTAGAACTAAGTTGACTACCACTTATTTAATTAATTAAATAATATTTCCCCAGACTTCATGCTTCTATGTATGTAAAATATAAATAAAACGATAGATTTAACTACAGTAAGTTGTTTTATAAAGATTTATTATGCCAAACTTAGCGAAAGTCCGACATAAAGTATTTGGCAAGTAATTATTATTATTATATGCTTTAACTTGCTCTAACTCTGCTTTATAAATCACTATTACAGTGGAACCGGAGAGCGGTTAGAAAATTTTACTACCAACAGAGATACAAAAGTGGGCGGTAGGTTTAAAAAGGTTGACTACTCCTGAGTTAGAGGTATTGAATTTTGAACCATGTTACGTCCCACGGACGCAACCCCTCTACAACTATTTTATTATTATTTTTATTATTATTATTATTATTATTATTATTATTATTATTATTATTATTATTATTATTATTATTATTATTATTATTATTATTATTATTATTATTATTATTATTATTATTATTATTATTATTATTATTATTATTATTATTATTATTATTATTATTATTATTATTATTATTATTATTATTATATTTTTAATAAAATTCCCTTTTCTGGGGCTTTTTTTTTTCCTTCTCAGACGGGCTTAGGCCAAGTCTTGAGTGGTGTTTATGTTAGATTTAAGAATTTCCGGGTGATGTTGCATGTTTTGAGTATTACTGTTTTTTGTATTTGTCCGTGTATGTGTGGTTCCAGTTTCAGTTGTTGTAAATGTTTCTTGAATGAATGTGGCGTGATTCCTGTTGCGGATATTATGAGTGGTATTATGAAGACCTTCTTTTGATTCCATATTCTCTGTATTTCTTGTGCTAGTGGGTGATATTTTTCTATTTTATCGTTGTACTTGTTGGCCAAATTGGCGTCATTAGGTATCGAAATGTCTATTAGGTATGTTATTTTTTCTTTCTTGTCTATGAGTGTGATGTCCGGTCTATTGTATTTCATTGTTTTGTCGGTGTGGATTGTTACGTCCCAGTACAATTTGTGTGTTTCATTTTCAATGATAGTTGTGGGTGTGTACTTGTAGTATGGTGTTTTGCTTTGTTCAAGATTGTATTTGTTTGCTATTTCTTTGTGTATTATTTTTGCTGCTATGTTGTGTCTTTCCGTGTATTCTGTGCTTGCCAGTAGTTTGCATCCACCAGTTATGTGATCTGTTGTTTCGGAGGTCTGTTTGCATTTTCTGCATCTGTCGTCCTGTATGTAGCTGTCTTTTACTATGTATTTTAAGTAGTTCCTGGTAGCGATTACTTGATCTTGTATGGCTATCAGGAACCCTTCCGTCTCTGGAAATATGTTTCCCTTTTGTAACCATCTGTATGTGTCTGTTTTACTGATATTTTCGTTTCTTGTAATGTAATAGTGCTTTCCATGTAGTTGTTTTCTTGCCCAGGTGTCCATTTTCGTTTGTGTGTTCTCTTTGTCGTTGTAATCGTCTATTGTTTGGATTCGTGTTCCGAGGTTCAGGGGTGTGTAGTTTCTATCTGCTTGTACTATTGCTTTATGCAGTTCGTGTTCGTTGTTGTGGAAATAGTAACGTAACTTTTGTATTTGTCTGTTGTGAAGTGACTGTATGTCTATTTGTCCTCTGCCTCCTTCGTTTCTGCTTATTGTTAGGCGTTCTTTACATGATTTAGGATGTAGTTTCCGGAATTTTGTCATTTGTGTTCGTGTTATTCTGTCTATGTTTTCGAGGTCTGTTGCAGTCCAATTTATGATACCGAAGGAGTATGTTAGTATTGATATGGCGTACGTGTTTATCGCTTTAGTGAGATTTTTTGCGTTGAGTTTTGTCTTTAGTATTTTTACAAGTCTGGATTTGTATAGTTCCTGTAGGTGTTGCTTTATGTCTGCATGGTTGATTCGTGTGTTTTGTTCAAAGCCAAGATATTTGTATGTTTCGTATTTGTCTAGGTTGTCAAGTGTTTCGTTCTGTAACGTTCTTTGTGTATTGTCTGTGGTCCAATGTCCTTTTTCAATGTGTGTCGTTTTGCATTTCCCGATTCCGAATTCCATGCTTATGTCTGTTGTGAATTTTTCCGTGGT
Source organism: Hedychridium roseum (assembly GCA_963989215.1). Lineage (NCBI taxonomy): Eukaryota > Metazoa > Arthropoda > Insecta > Hymenoptera > Chrysididae > Hedychridium > Hedychridium roseum. Next base: position 4,475,979 of record OZ022307.1, on the reverse strand, counting down.
CTTTAACAGTCCTTCTAGCTGTGTTTTAGTTGCGGCGTATAGTTTGATGTCATCCATATATATTAGGTGGTTTAGCGTGTATTGTTTTTGTTTCTGATGCCTGATGTTGAAACCGTATTTGGTATGGTTTAGCAGGTTGGATAGTGGGTTGAGGCACATGTTGAACCAAAGTGCGCTGAGTGCGTCTCCCTGGAATATGCCTTTGTTGATTTTTATTTCGTCTGTTTGCATGGTGTCTGTTATTGTCTTCAGATGTATTTTGGTTCTCCACGTTTGCATTATTGTGTATAGAAATTGTGTATAGAAATAATAAAAATGATTATTATTATTATTATTATTATTATTATTATTATTATTATTATTATTATTATTATTATTATTATTATTGTCATTGTCATTGTCATTGTCATTGTCATTGTCATCATCATCATCATCATCATCATCGTCATCATCATCATCATCATCATTAGTATTATTATTGTACATAGAGACGACTACCAAAACCCATAAGGCCCATCCCCTTCAAATCCTACCACCACCACAACCATCTCCCACCCTCACTTTTCCGAAGAGTCCTGAGTTTCCTTCGGGACTAAAATCCCAAAACCCTTAGTTAATCGTAGTCAGTCTGTAGTTAGTCGTAGTCTAGTAGTTAGTAAGTTTTTAGTTAGTAGTTAGTCAGTTAAGTTTAAGTTTATTTCAATGTTGCTTTGAACCATTTTTAATACAAAGATCTCAAATTTCTCTCCGGCTATCACCACTCTACCATAAACAAATACAATAAACTAGCAAATCTCTCAACAACAAAGTGTCTATCCGAATATTTAACCCATTAACATCCAATTACGATTCGGCACGTAACAACCATCATCAGTATATGCATAAATTCTTCTGCACAACCTCTTTTCACATGTATAAGCCATGTTTATGTAAGTTTTTTGTAAATAAATAAAGCTAATATTATCGAATTTAAAGCCCGTTTTAACAGTCGTCGTTAACATAATGACCCTAAAAAGTAATGTTTCAGGTATTATCTACATAAATTTCAAACGGCTTGTAATTTTTATTGTCATTATTATATAACACATGGTTTACGATTAATCCGAAACATTTCCAAATTTCACTTCCGAATTTAACGCAAGAAAACGGTGGATTTAGAGCATCAAGCATGTGTGTGGAATTGTATCTCGTAAAATAACAACGTTTAGAACGCGATTTACGTTTGACAACGTTGACGAACTACGAATATTCCAGCTATCGGAGTTAAAGAAATTTATCATGTTGATGAGAGTGGTTTCAATCTTGAAATACATTCTGGGCAAACATTAGTGAGAAAAGGAGTGAACACCGTGGAAGTGTCGATTCAATTCAATAAAACATTTAAGAGCATATGTTCATATAACATTTTTTTCATACTTTCGCTTGTAGAACGCGCTGGCAAAGTTATGCCGGAAAAAACTGGGAAACCCTGTATGTAATATACGTATTATTAGCGAATCACGGGAAATTTGTAATTTATATATATACTACCACGACGCATATGGTGCAATCGCAGTAAGTAAAGGTGTAAATTAAATCTAAATATTTACTTACTGGTATTTCTGTAAAGCGTAGAAATATGTGCAAGATTTCTTGAAAAGTCTGATTTAATAAAAGGGGAGTGTGTGATAGAGAAAAAATGGAGCAGGCTCTAAAATATTATTTTTACACGTATTTCACATTTCCAGAATGATTAAAGTATTTCTCAATTTTTTATATTCATTCTGTACAAAATAAAATCAAATGTTGATGTAGATTGCTTTTACAAAAATATTGGCTCTTGTGACTCTCTCTTCACGAATTTATGCATATACTTCGTGGAATTGGCACAAACTATATCGGTAAATTCTAAGTTTTTAAGCGCTTATGTTTTTGCGTAAAACTTTTCATTAACAAACAATAAATACTTTCTAGTGAATGTTACAATTTTCCATATGAAGACTTGGTTGCACAGTGTTGATTGCGTTGATGATTTGATGAATTTAAATAATATGTATTGTGTCATTGTGGAAGCACGTGCGGCTTGTATCTGTCATTTTCTTTAGTTCTTGGTATTATTAATTAAATTAACTTTTTTCCTATGGTCCGTTAAGCAAAAGAGTGTACTTGTTCTGCATATAATAAAATGGCATCGACCGTGGTGGGAGTTCTCCCATGTGCTCGGGAGCACACAGTCAAATAACGAAGGCTATTGACTTGGCTATATTGACTGTCCTATAAGAGAGTCAAATAACGAAGGCTATTGACTTGGCTATATTGACTGTCCTATAAGACTACTACTAGCTAAAAAAAATGGAGCAAATTCATGATCCCAACGTTGTGCCTTCTCCTTGTCAGAGTTCAATACGCATGCTCAGATAATAATCCCGTGTAAATGCGACGTCGACCGTCGCTTCGTCGAAACGGGACTCATCAAATCGAAGGTCAACTAATAAGAGCACGGATGCGCAGAACAACTGAAAGCTGATCCCACTCAAAGTACACTCTCTCGCTGAATAGGCTATAGCTGAACACGTTTAACTCACATTTTACCATTCTCATAACATATGATATTTTTTCGTAACAAATTATTGTGATTACAAAAACTACCGAAAATGGGACACCCATTTCTAAAAGTATCTTCCTTAATAAAACGTGACTGTATTTTATGAATTTAGAATCGTAGAACGTATGGGATTATTATTAAATGTTGAACTGTACATACGTCATAGCCTGATAGATGCTTTCGATGCCATAGCGCATGGCGAATTCGTCGACAAGTTCCTCGCCAGGTGGGTCAAAGTATACTTTCCAAGCGTCGTCACCTTTAGCCTGGGGCAGGGTAACCATCCCGCCATTTTCTTCACAGAGGCTGTGAAAAAGATTCTCGTGCAGGCAGGTGTACTGAACGTGATAAGGTGCTACTTTTTCCTCTCCCTTGATTTCGACGCTGATATGCAGTCTAATAGCACCCGACACAGCACTCTTGTCCGTCCGCTTTTCTAGGTTATACCAGACGTCCATTTCCCCGCTCAGTGTCCTCACTTCGATGATAGTTTGTCCAAGGAAATCGTCACTTTCCCGTGTTAACTTCTGTCTCAGTTTAGACTTCAAATCATTATCCTCGTCCCATACTCGTACTTTTATACGATCTGATGAATTATGACACTCACTGTAAAGAATTCAAAATTTATGTATATGTTTTGTTCTACAATATGAGAGAACAGCTTAAACCCTTCCCCAGTTTTATTCGTCAGAGGTACGTGCAAGGCGGAAAAAAACAAGCGACTATAAAAACAGAAAACATGTATAGGATATATATTAATGTGTTCTTATGACCAATAGGAGCAATTTTGAATATAAAAAATACCCATTTTCTGTCCAATTCCTCTCATTTTATAACACTGCTAAAGAAGACTTCCGGCGAAATGGTGAAAATGGAGAGACATAGGTGAACGAGAGTAAGGAAAAGTCGAGGAAAATAAAATATCAGAGAGAAGTAAGGGTAGAAAAGAGGTGAGAGGAAAGGTAGCTAGGAGGTGGGGGAGGAGGGATAAGGGCAGAGGAAAGGAGGGAGAAGAACAAGGTGGAAAAGAGGTGGAAAGTGAGTGGAAAATTAGTGAGGTTAGGAGAAAAGGAGAGAAAAGGGAGGAAGCGAATAAAGAAAGGGTGATAACAAGAGACATCTAGTAGGGAGAAAGGAAGCAGTGGCAAGGAGGCATAGGAGATATGATAGGATACATGGAAAAGATGATAGAATAGATGGAAAAATAAATAAAAGGATTAATAGTAGAGGTAGAAAAAGAGAATAGTAAGACGCTTAGAGAAGAGATGGGAAAAATTAGGAGAGAAATGGTGGAAAGAGAAGAAAGATGGAGAAAGGAAAAAGAAGAACTGACAGAGGGACTAAACAAGGTGGAAAACACAGTAGAGAAAGTAGAGAAAATAGAGGAATTAGAATGAAGAATGACGGAGGTAGAAAAGAAAATAAAAAAGATAAAAGGAGAGAGAGAGCAAGACACAGAAGAAGGAAAGATACAAGAAATAGAGCATAGAATGTTGAGAATGGAATGGAAAGAATAAATGCAGGACAGAGAGAATAGGAGAAGAAACACAATTATTAAAAATTGGGGGGGGGGAGAACAGAAAATGACAGAAAAGGAAATGGAAGGATGGTTAGAGAGAATAATAAAAGAAAAAGTGAAGATAGAAAAGGTGAGGGAGATAAGGAAAGGAATGATGTGGGTAAGATTAGGAGGAATGGAAGGAATACTGGATGTTCTAACACAAAAGGAAAGGAAAATGAGATGGAAAATCAAACAAATAGCATGGGAACAGAGAAAAGATGGGAAAAAAGTAGCATTAAAATATGAGAAAAAATGCATGGAAGGAAGATGGTGGAAGTGGGATGAAAAAGAAGAGAAATTAAGAAACTAGAGAGAAAAGGGAAAGCGAGGACAATCTAAGCAAAACGGAATCAGAAGAGAAAAGGGAAAGGAAGAAAAGGAGAGAGAAGGTAAAGAATGGAAAACGAAAGGAAAAGGAGTACAAAATAGGCTATTGGAACGTGGCAGGGTTAAAAGAGAAAAGAGAAGGATTCTGGGAAGATATTACGGAATCGGACGTAATTGTGATGCTGGAGACTTGAATAAAAGGAAAGGAAAAGGAGGAAATGGAGAGGAAGCTACCAAATGGGTATGTATGGATTAGACAAGGAGCGAAAAGAATAAATAAGAAAGGAAGAGCAATAAGAGAGATGATGATGGGCGGTAGAAACGAAATAGCAATAGGAGACTGGAATAAGACAGATGAGGAGAAGGAGGGAATTATAAAAGGGATGATAAGGGTAGGAAAGGAAAGGTGGAAGGTAATAGGAGTCTATGTAAACAAAGATATGGAAAGAAAAGTGGAATACTTAGGAGAATGGATGGAAGAAAAGGAAGGAGAGAGAAGTAAAATTATAATCGAAGGGGATTTCAACGCAAGGATGGGAGAAGAAGAAGTGGAAGAAGGAGAGAATGGGAGAATGGGAAAGGGAGGAAGTCAAAGGATAAGAAAACGAATAAACAAGAAAAGAAGCTAAGGAAGAGAATAGCAGAGTTAGAATGGGAAGTGTTGAATGGAAGAACAAAGAGAGATGAAAAAGGAGAATTCACATATACAGGAGGAAGAGGAAATACTATGTGATTTGATGGCAGACATAGAAGAAAAGATAGCGAAGGTGGAAGGAGGGGTAAGAGTAGAAGGGGTGGGGAAAATTCATACACTGGCATACGCGGACGATATAGTGCTTATAGCACAAGACGAGGACAATATGAAAGCGATGATAAGGGTGCTAAGAGAATACGTAAAAGAGAAAGGCCTAGAATTAGGTAAATATAGGGAAGACAAAAGTAATGAGATTCAGGGGGGAGGGTGGAGGAAAGGATAGAAAGGTAGAATGGAAATGGGGAAAAGAAAAAATAGAGGAGGTGAAAGAATTCAGATACCTGGGATACGTATTTCAGAAAAATGGGAGGCAGGAAGGGCAAATAGAGGATAGAGCAAAGAAGGCAGGAAGAGTCATGCGACGGTCAAGGAAGAAGGATGTTTAGAAAAAACTGGAAGAGAAGGGTATGGATGTTCGATACGTTAATATGGACAGTGATGAGTTATGGAGTGGAAATTTCGGGTTGGAGAGAAAGGAAAAAGATGGAAGTAATGGAAGAAAGGTATCTGATTGTGAGATGGACAATGGGAGTAGATTGGGTAACACCGGGATATATGCTAAGAGAGGAACTGGAAAGGGATAAAATAAGAATTATAGCTGGAAGAAAGGCATAGAGGTTTGAAAAAAGGTTAAGAAGAGGAGGAGGAAGTGAATGGGTCAGGAGGTGTTGGAGGTTGATAGTGAGGAGGAGTAAGAAAGGAGGAGGAAAGAATAAGGGAAGGGGAGAGGAAAGGGAAACATTCATAAAAGAGACAGGGATGGAGGTAGGAGAAATAGAAGAGAAAAGGGAAAAAGGAGAAATAGAAAAAAGGGAACAGGAAAAACAAAGAAGAGAAAAGAGAGAAAGAATAAGGGAGTCTAGATATAATAAATGGTATAAGGAGATAGTAACAAAAGGGATATTGGGATATTTAGAGAAAGGGTGGAAGGAAGAAAGATGGAGAAGAATAGAAGAAGAAAGATTCAAATTGGGGAATGAAATGGGAGAAGAAAGGTACAGGGAAAAGGAAGAAGAAAAGGAGGAAATGTAGACTATGTAGCTGGGTAGAAGAATGATTGGAGCACGTGTTCGAGGGATGTGGAAGAGGAATAGAAGAGGGGGAAAAGAGGAAAGGCGAAGAGGAGGGCAGAAAATCAAAAGAATAATGGATGGGATGATGGAAGGAGGGAGGGAGGGAGGGGAGGGGTGAACGGGAAGGAACGAAAGAAGAAAGAGGGTAGGAATAAGGGTTACAGTAAGGACAGAATTGTAAAGAGAGCGGGAGTCCCTGGTGTACCCCGCAAAGGCACTGTAATAAATATGATATGATGGTGATAACACTGCTAAAGGGTTAAAAATTGATCAAATTGTTATCATCATCATATTTAAATATCTGCTTAACGTATCACAATACGACAACATGAATACACTTACAAGTAAAATTTCTCATGCCAAACTGGATTCAATTCCCGGGGCATGGTCCTCGTGCGTTTCTTCACTTTTCCCACCTGGACCGTAACGTAAGGATCCGATGTGCCACTTTTGTCTTTAGCAATCAAACCTTGGGCGCATATTACTATGGAACGAGCAAAATTCAGACGTGAGAAAGTAATCTGACAATGTTTCTAAATACATTGCATTGTTTAAGACGCCTGAGACTGTACCGTTTAAGAAGCAAAAGAATGCTTAATATTCTATGATCTATGTAAGTAAAACAGAAATACGTGTTTTGCTTTGTAAAGAACGTTTATTCATCCAACACTATCAAATACGTAAATCTACTTGGATTACAAGGCGCTGGTAAATATTTATACCATTAAAACAATAGAATCTCAGAACGTCTATCCATAGAAATTCGGTTTCTATGTCGTTCGTAAGACTAGAATAGAGATAAGGTTAATATTTCAACAGTACTACTTCGTAATAAATAAGACACTTTTGGTGAACTGTTAATGTTCATACACATGTTTCTATCAAATTTTGTAAAAACTAAGTTCATTATTTGAAAGGTAATGAAAATTATAGGAATATTGCTTAAACATGCGTAATCAATGTTCTGAAAGCGACTATCAAAAAATGAATTATATTTTTTGAACAATTTTTATTTCTTATCACTGTAATTTTACTTATTTACTTGTGGTTTTTTACACAATATTATGGCATTAGTATTGTACAATATTACAGTAAAGTAATTTTATACAACTCTATGTTCATGGCTAACGAACACCGCGGGCATTTCTTGTCGACTATGTAAACGACAATTTTCCGTTTTTACTCAATTGTTGTTATCTTCTAATTTATTGCCCAGTTAACGGAAATCATTCAGAAATAAAATATCATTTGGTACCTATAATTCATTCAGACTTATGTCTCCGAAAGAATTCTACGAAATTCATGATTCGATCCAATACAATTTTTCAATCAAGATGTCATTAAAAGTCTAAACAGCAGTTACGCGTCATATTAAAGTCCATGCATCACTAAAAATTCGATAAGTACTGTTTTCGTAATCGTTACTTATGACCTTATGATAGCCGTGATGAAAGCGTGCAAAAGCTTCGGAATGTGATCATAAGATACGTACACATGTAAATACACAAGTGGTAATAACATATACATATTGTATATACATAGCATATATGTACATTGAAATCATTGCACGTGCAATGCATGGACACAAATGGACATACATTCCCATGCTACAATATCTTTTTTAATGCCTTATACATTTTTAGCAAAATGATCTCGCTGATGAATCTTGAATTTAAATTAACCATTAACAATATCGTTTCTACAATAACGTTAACTTTGTCCACTTGTATTGCCTGCTAATTTCGGATTCTTCCTTGTACGTTAATTAACATTAATTAACGTTAATTAACTTGATTTATCATGTTATTCTGAATAGATACTTCAACAATGTGAGCAATTTTCTTCACAATTAAATATTATTTAATTTTGTGATAATTACGCTGTGCAGAATAAAATACAAATCACTACCTTACCGTCACAGCCAAAAATGTTATAGTCTTTAATATAATCATATATATTGCGCAGAAAACTTGCCATAGAAAATTGTCGAAAGGTGCTTAAAACTTCATTCGCATCCTATCTGTTTGCATGTGACGCGTATATGTTTATGAATATGTTCAAACGCAATGCAACGTACAGTTCACGATTATAAAACCGTAAAGAGAACTGCAGGTCGCGATTTTGAAACAACTGACTATTACCAAACAATACACAGAGCGTAATTATGACATATACCGCAAATTGGACTGCGTCTAGAAAGCGTTAACAGGAGCAACGCACCTGTGGTCTCTGACAATTATATTCAGTTTTACAGCCCTTCTAAAAATGACCACCAATAGATCAACCTGCATTTAAAACAAGCAACTCGCGACTCAAAGCTGCTCACCGTTCACCGTGTGCCACCGTCGGAGGACGATACATCGGACCATATTTATAATAATCATAACATTTACGTGGTGTGCTCAAAGTAATGCAGTTCAGTTGAGTTGATGTAAGCGATCAAAGCAGTAAAAATAGTACACAGATTGACCGATTGATGATCAATTTTAGGAGGACTGTAAAACAAAAGATAATGATCGGAGGCCAGGGGTATATTAATAAAAGTTGCTTGCGTTGATGCTTCTCCATGCTTTCCAACGTGTAACCAATGTCATAGTTGTACTTTATGTTTATTTCATAATGAACCTCCTTCAATGAGTATCAGAGACATAATACAAATGCCCAACTGGCTGCGTGGGTGGTGCGACAATACTATATATTGATTACAATGAATTGAAATTCATCTTCGGTAACTCAGGAAATGATTATCCTTTGTTTTATTTCAATTAATGATAAACGACCCTGTTTCTTACAGACTTTTCTTAGTCTTATTATTGCCATTGAAAATACAGTTAAAACTTCAGAGACACAACTTGCGGAAATGATAATTTTATTCATAAATTATTTTAATTTTCTTGTCACAATAAAACCTTCAAATAATATAAAGAATAATTGTGGAATATAAAAGAAACTGGATATACATCACGAACTTTGTATTTATACATCGCTTAATATGATTTTTCGCTGAATTTTTACGTTATTAGGAGAACTCAAAATTATAAAATTTTATAGACAGTAAAAATATACTGCGCATGTTAACATATATACCTCTTGCGGTGGTATCGGGTTAGATTCGTCGAACTGAATTCGAGCACTTTCAGAAAAGAGGCTGGTGTTTCGGGTGCATGTACATATGCTTGTGATATGCATGTATGCATAAGTATGCTTGTGAGAATTTTGTTTAGGATAACGCAAGGACTGCTGCATCAAGGGGATTATCTTGAAGGGCAATTAAAGAGACGCAGTTTTAACCTTCCAGTACAGAAGAGCCTTCTAGGCCTTCGGCCTTATTCTGTAACGAGTTAGGATACGTTGAATACAATCTTATATCACCCCAAATTTTAATTTTAATCTTAATTATTGAAAAAATAGCAAAATCAGGTTCTAAATCATGAGAGGTAATTCGCACTGAAATACATTTATTATAGAAATATAATTTTTGCGTATTTTCAGCATGTTTGGGATACAAATGTATCTCACGCGAGCACCAAAGGGTTAACGTCGCTACGAGGAGTTTTATGGTTGAGCATTAGTCTTCCATTATTATTAATTATTATAGTTCTATTTTTATATAAATATAATTTCCATATTCAATACATCTACGCAATTACCAATTAACTGTCGCAATTATTCTAACAAAATTTTGGAGGGTCAGCCAAGAACGAAAGAACCATAAATTCATTTAAATCTGAAGGGGTAAATCGCGAGAATTTTTCTGTGACAATTCTGTCTGGTTGGTTGAAATATAATGCCTAACCGACAGTATGAATGTTTTAAAGTATCTTTTGGGTTATGTAAGCCACCTTGCATTTTTCAAAAATTTATAAACGCAGTCTGCAAAAGTTAAACTTTAGTGGCTGTAGAATTAATGTACATGGAGGACTTACTTATTAGTTATATCATCTAAGGATTATGAAAATGGTTTAAGGAATCGTAAATGCGTGTTGGACGTAGCAAGCCTATACGGTCTGCAAATAGATTGGGGAAAATGCCAGTTTCTAGATAAAAAATTGAGTATTTTGGTCATGTGATTGAGAAAAGGAAAAAATGTCGTAATGAAATTTCTGTGTCTCCTGAGCATTACAACTTTGCAAAGTTCTCTGGGTTTAACGGAATATTTCCGTCAATCTATTCCATGATATTCAATAACCACTAGGTGATTGTCAGATCTATTGAGAGGGAAGAGAGATTTCGGTTTTAGTATTCAAAAAGAAGAATTCATTCAATTGTTAAACGCAGCTTTAGATAACAACCCTGTGTCAAGATTATAATGCATCACTCTGTACACTATTGCGCTCAAAAATATTGAATAACATTATAACATTGTATTGAATTTATAGGATTATTGCCACTAAAAACTTATGGTGCCTCATACTGTTGCGTTCAAACAAATTGAAGTAAACTCCGATATTTTACTAAAAGATAAATGGTTAACAGTTTTTGTAGATTATAATGGGTCACTGTGTTTAAGGTGAGAGCGAAAACGGAGTTACATGGTGATGCATGCAATTTAGATTAGGAGGGTATTTTGCTACAAGGGGATAATAATGATGGCGCGTTTCATCTCGTATATTATATGTGCGGAAAAAGAATTCCCTTTGAAGAGAAGTATACTAGCTATAAACCCGATGTTCTCGCAATAGTTAAATCATTAAGGAAATGCACGGTATATCGTTCAGAAACACTATATTATAATCGTTACTGATTGTCAAGCATTTTCTATACAACAAACTAAAAGATATAAATTATAATACTTGTAACAAAAACAGTAACAGTAAAAATACTTGTAACAAATACTTGTAACAACTATGAGGGTCACAGAACGTAAACAAACATTCATTCACATTGTACGCTTATCTGTATCCGGAAATGTTATTCGTAGTTTGATTACCGACTAAAGTACGGCTTCGTAATATTCAATCTTAGGATTTAATTTTCAAAAATGCGTTACACAATAGCAGAGAAAGTGGAAATGGTTATCGTTTATGGTGAACACTTGCCAATTTGAACACAACGTAAATAACATGAACGACTTAATGTGACCTTGAATTACTTTCATAATAGGTCATTGTATTCGTCTTAAAATACTCTATCGGAATGTAAACAAAAAACCATACCGTTCCATTTAAAACATCAGAGTTGACCTTCACATCTCCTTGTTGCCTCCACCTATCAAAAAACTAGTAACATCGAATAATCAGCCCCTCGATACCAAATAGGTTTGGTCTGAGGCATTTTCCTCTATCTCCGAAAACAAGAAAGTTATTCAAGTGTCCTGTTTTAAATGCCTCACCCGGTATAAAAGGTCACCGGCAATTAAAAATAAACAACATTATTTTAATGTTAAGAAAACGAATTTATACTTGCAAACGTGTTTCTTCTCTTAAAATTTGTTTTTCCGGATAATACAAAAACCCGCTTTGTCACGACTTGACCCTCGGGAGATCTGTAACGATAAAGGGAGTTCTTGCCCCAAGTTTAACAATAAGTGTATGCGCAGCTGGGTACCACCGAGGCACATAGGGAGAAAGCGAAATAGGAAGGGGGCAGCATTTGGTGTCGGGACTTGCTTACAGACTCATCAGTAAAGCTACACTGACAGATCTTCGCCCTAGACGTTGGAGATACTACAGTATGATTGGAGATTATATACAATATGTATGTATGTATGTACACATATGTATGTACAATATGTATGTACATATGTATGTACATATGTATATAGAAAGGCGAAAATTCCACTGTTAGCGAAAAATAGAGGACCTCTAGCGATATACGGCAAATTAGTCACGCTGAGCAGCGTTGTACGAATGGACGAGTGACTGGAGCGTCACACGCCTATTTTGTTTTTATCTACAATCTGGTATTTGTTTCATTAAGATCTGATAACTTCTTTTATTTTTATATTACAATTAAAACATGCGCCAAACACTCACTCTGTGGTACTTAGATACACATTATTCGATAACACTCACAAGGAAAGTACCCGAGGTGTACCTCACCGATTTTTTTCCTTTTGGGATATGTTGTAGTACATCAAAAACTATTAGACACGTATTTTTTTGTACGTGCCCATAAGCCAATTTAAGGGGTAAAACTGCCCCTAAAGAGCACCGCCAAAAACCATTTTTTGCTGTTTTCATCACAACTAGGTACAATTTTTTCAAAAAACCACTGGGAGATTATTACACATTAGTAGACAATACTATACATAATATTTTGACAAATGGGGGTCGCCACCCTTACTTTTATTTGAGGAAAAACGTAATGTTCCGGAACATTTTTTTGTGTAAAACTTAGAGATTTACACCAATTACAATGAAAATTGTACAGTTGTAAAGAAAATAAGAAATAGCAGTTGACCACTTTCGGCGTTTTTAAAAACAACCACCTTTTAGGGGGCAAATTACCCTTAACTTACATTATCGTATTTATTCATGGAAAAAAAAATTTTAGCTAAATCTTTGAGAAATTTGGTTCTCAATAAAACTGATTATCACTAATTCAATAGTACAACCAAAAACGCGGTAATTTTTACCCTTTTATGGGTGGTTAACTACCCCTCGTACATAGTCAGTTACGAACTTATCTTACACAGTGATTGTTTGAACTTCCGTAGTCCGCGACAGAATTTCAGATCGAGATTTTCAAGTGTATTTGTTATAAATTGTAGATAATTTCCGGATTTGAGGTAGAAATGCATACTGGTCGAACTTTGGCCGTGGAAGGAGAACAACAAATTCAATGTATGGTACAATCAGTCAGCTCCACGACCCACAGTTATACTATTTAACCGACAATATCAGCAAATGAAAAACTTCTTTCACCGCTGTTCATTGTAATGAAGGAAAAAACAGGAGAATTTGGACCTATAGTAGAAGCAAATTTATTTACGGCCTCTAACGTTTATATTACGGCTTCGAAACTAGGAAAACTAACTTCAGGTATAATTTGTTTTTCCAACATTTGGCAATAATCTCTCTTGACATTATTTAGGTACTATATATTATTTTCAGATCATTTTAAAACTTGGTTGGAAAACGTATATTTACCAAATGTTAGTTCTTCAAACGTTTTGTGCTTGATTTGTGGAGTGGACGTTGTCCTGACGTTGTGAGGGAAGCAACACCGCTTAATAAACATATTAACTTGAAAACAATTTCGAAAGGCACAACTGGTAAAATTCAACCGTTAGATGTGTATGGCTTCAAAATATGGAAAAATTATGTAAAACACTTTTCGGACAGCGTAATATTAATGAATGAAGATTTAAATTTGCACTTCAGGAATGTTATTCCTGATCAAACTGCAATCTTTACTCCATCATCAGCTATCTTCTCCAAGATACGTAAATTTATTTAAATACTCAAGGTATAAAACCGGTTACATTGATGATAAACCAGATATGTTCGACAATCCCGTTGATTTTAGTTTCGGGGATAAATACCATGTTAAGTGCGATATTGAAGGATGTTTTAATGTTTCAATTGTAAGATGCTCATGGTGTAAGAAGTCTTTATGTTTGAACCATTTTTTTCACGATTACCACTATTCTACGAATTATAAAAACCAACAACTATCGAGATTACTGCATAAACATTAAACATTAAAAATTATAATAAGAAATTTATTTGGAACCAAATATACTTATTAGAAACTTATAAGATAACGAGTGTTATTAATAACCAGGAAAATTGAAAAATGGCGATCCCGCGTAGTATTACGCCTAAAACTAGAGAATTCTTACGTCAAATTCGGAGATTTTCTACAATTTATAACAAATAGACTTGGAAATCTCGATCTGAAATTCTGTCGCGGAATACGGAAGTTGAAACAATCACTGTGTAAGGTAAGTTCGTAACTGACTATGTACGAGGGGTAGTTAATCACCCTTAAAAGGGTGAAAATCACCGCGTTTTTGGTTGTACTATTGAATTAGTGATAAACGGTTTTATTGAGAACCAAATTTCTCGAAGAATTAGCTAAAATTTTTAGGGTAATTTACTCCCTAAAAGGTGGTTGTTTTTAAAAACGCCGAAAGTGGTCAACTGCTATTTCTTATTTTCTTTATAACTGTACAATTTTCAGTGTAATTGGTGTAAATCTCTAAGTTTTACACAAAAAAATGTTCCGAAACATTACGTTTTTCCTCAAATAAAAGTAAGGGTTGCGACCCCCATTTTTCAAAATATTATGTATAGTATTGTCTACTAATGTGTAATAATCTCCCAGTGGTTTTTTGAAAAAATTGTACCTAGTTGTGATGAAAACAGCAAAAAATGGTTTTTGGCGGTGCTCTTTAGGGGCAGTTTTCACCCCTTAAACTGACTTATGGGCACGTATAAAAAAATACGTGTCTAATAGTTTTTGATGTACTACAACATATCTCAAAAGGAAAAAAATCGGTGAGGTACACCTCGGGTACTTTCCTTGTCCGATAACTATCATCATTTTTGCCGAACTGCCGCTAATTTTTTGTTTTGCAGTTTGAGATTCATATACTTTATCGAAACTTGGAGACTACAGGTTGTTAGTAAAATTTGATTGCATTCATCCCCTCTATACGTCATCCGATTTATGATCAGTATCACTATTACGTACTGTATTTCCGAGGCTTTAATCAAGAAAGTGCTGCGGCATGGTATAAATGTCTTTTTCCTCCGTAAGTTTACGTGCTTGGCACGAAGGTCGCAACCTAAGTTGCAACAACAAGCAACCTAAGTTCGAGTATCAATTCTCAATTTGTATACAATTGAAAACGTGTTGAAAAATCTCCAAAAAAGTCGCTATGTCAGGTTTAATTAATTAGAACGGTTCTCTTTAAACGTCATTCAAGGGGAGAAAAGAGATGAAAAAACTTAGAAGAATAATTTTCGTAACAAAACTGGTAATTGAAAAAGGAAAAATAGACCGTGCACAATTTTAAGCGCATCGTTATGATACTTCAAAAGAAAATTTGTTTTCCTACATGGAGATGCACATTGTTAAAGGTTTTAACTAAGCTTGATGGATATTTAGAGCATATTGAGGAGTACAAGTTGCAATTCACTTCTGCGGAAAAATACTTTTATAGAAAACGGATAGTTTTTTAAACGAGGTATACAGCCAGGAAAGACAAAAATTCAACAACTTTTTCTCAAAACGTTCATCTTAGAAAAAACCTTTTCATAGAAAGTATGTTTCTCTAGACAAATTTTCAGTTTCTCGCCATGAATAGTGAGTCATAATTTTTTGCATACGAAGTCATTCTTTAAGTAACTCATATACCTATCAAATGAAGGAAATAATTCATTTTCCTTATTAAGTAAGAATAAATAAAACGAGGATGGTACAAAGTGTCTGTTAATTTGTATTTGTGAACTTTATTCATGGTGGTGAAATTCATTAAAAAATGTTTGAGACAACGTTACTCATTATAATATCATGAACACTGAACGATCTCAAGAGTCCCACAAACAGAATAACGAACGGGATATGCGGAATCTTGAGTAATGACGGCAATTCTATCGGATGTATAAATTAATTCGGTTAATTAGCCGATATATGTTCATACAAATTTATACGTGGTAATATATAATATTAAGATCTTATATTTTTAATCAATATTTCCTTAATTGATTAAGTAGATTATTTATTCGGAAATACACTTCATATCTGAAATTTTCATTCAGCTGTTATAATTTACTAGTTGTGTGAAAAGTCTAAAAATTTGTATAAAACATCGTATTTGGAAAGTAGATATGTGTAATAGGAAAAGCATCTTTATGTCGTAAACTCCTCTTAAACTCTTATCATTCTCTGTTTCCCAGTACTTTAATTTTGTGCAGTAAGAGTGAGATGATCAAGGCATGTAGAGCGGTGAAATAAGAATAGAAACTTTGTCTTTGGACGAAATAAGTTGGCAAACGATATGCGTGCATGTCCATTCCCATGACTCTCTTCTTACATTATCGGTAATCGCTGTAAACAGCATGAATCACAATTTCACTTTTGTAACATATTTTCAATTTTTTACTCTCGTATCAAAATGTCTTTCTTCTTTTCAGGATTATATTCTCATCGGTTCTTTTCATTACTACAACAAGACTACATAAAACGGTTGTATACATAAATGCGGGCAATAAGTTGCCGTTTTGATGCATTCTCTTTTTGCTTTTATGGACACGAGAATGTCACGAATTTAATTTGAAAAGAAAGTTTAAATATTTTTCAGGTTCCACTATCATTCATAACTATTTTAAGGGCCGTTGAAGGAGCACCGAGGCACTGTAACCGGCACGTTACTACCGGCTGATGGCCAGAGATTAGTCCGCAGAGGGTGCAGGGGACAGGGTCCACAAGAATACAATAAATTATTAATATAGATAACGTAATAAATATGATCATATTTCGTAGTTCTTAGTAGTATATAATTCACGTCCGATTATGACAAGTCTTTCATGATTAACTTCTTTTTTGGAAGATATTTTATTTTGGTAGATTGTCAATTGAAAAATATTTTTTGTGTGAAAACCTTTTTCTGTCTTTTGCGGTTTTTAAGTCATACAAAAGCAATCAAAAAACTAAGTTTTTGGAAAGTAATTCCTTCTGTAGAGTCCTTTTGTAGACCATGCTGAAATGATGTGAGTGAGTGTTTGGGCAGCATGCAATAACGTTGCCGATCACTGCATTTCTTAGAAGTTACGTATCACGGAATGTAATGTCCACACAATGCAACCTCGTCTGATACGGTATATACAGGGTGTTTCTGTGAAACTGGTCCAAACTTAAGAAGCGTATAAATGAAGTAAAAACAAGCAACTTTTATTCATATACCTATGGTCTCCGACCATTATTGTCGAAGTTACAGCCGTTTGAATATCCACCTGTCTGTAGACAATGTGACCCATATTCAGCTGCCGACAGCTGCCCGATGGGGTCAACGTTAAGACGATACGTCATCGGCTCTGTGTCGCATACATGTGGCACAATTCAGCATACTTTTTCCTCTTCATTTTTCAATTATGATCCGAGCAGTGATTAGTCGAATGGGCCGAAGCGAGTGTTTAAGTTTTCCAAACTGCTTCAAAACGACGAATTATTTGGAAAAAAAAGTCACCTCCTAAAAAAGTCCAAACGACTCAAATATTCGAGCACTCATAAAGTTGCGAGTTACTCATGGATAAATGTTCAGCTCGGAAGCTTTACATATTCAAATAGATTTCCAACTTTCGAGTTATTCGTAAATATCCGAATTATTGATGACGACGTCTCCTGCACTAGAAAATAATTTTTCACTTCGTAAATGGAAAGAAATTATTTCGAGGAAGGTTATTGCTAATAATGTTAACTTAGAAACGTCCACACTAATAATTTGAATATTTACATGTTGAATACAGGGTGTCTCATTTTAATCTTTACACGCAATCATCTCGAAAAATATTCATTTTTCGAAAAAAGTGTTTAAACGAAACGTACTCTATTGGAAGGGGAACATTCATTGGTACACACTGTTTTTTTCTAGATGGAGGCGCCTCTGAGATTTGAAGGTGAGCTTTATTTTTTTAAATGGAAACATGGTTTTTTTGTACACGAGATACATAGCTTAGCTCAAGATGATTCCATTGATCTACAATATGTTTATTATCTTCTAAATTCAAAAGGACGACCTAAATTCGAAGGACGACGACGACTAAAGTTTTCCTGGTAATTTGCCTGCAAGCATTTATTATTCGGACCTTCATATTTTCGGGTGTCGTTGGCTCTTCCACATAAACTTCATCTTTCATGTAACCCCACAAGTAAAAATCCAAAGCTGTTATATCGGGCGACCTTGGTGGGAAGAGTATCGAATTTCCTATACCTATCCACCGTCCAAGAAACCAATAGTATTAGTACTTGAGGTCGTTCTGCTAGTGTTTGTAAACATTAATATCAATAGCATTAATGTTCATGGTCGCCCTTTTGAATTTAGAAGACAAGAAACATTTTCTGGATATGCAGTGTAAGAATATTTCAAAGCCATTGAAATGACCTTGAATGACATTTCAAGGTCAACATATTGTAGATCAATGGATTCATCTTAAGCTAAGTTATGTGTCTAGTGTAAAAAAAAAACCATGTTTCCATTTAAAAAAATAAAGGTCACCTTCAAATCTCAGAGGCGCCGCCATCTAGAAAAAAATGGTGTATACCATTCCCCCGTCCAATAGAGTATGTTTCGTTTAAACATTTTTTTCGAAAAATGAATATTTTTCGAGATGATCACGTGTAAAGATTAAAATGAGACACCCTGTATTTATCTTCAAGTAATTCGAAAACTTACGAGGACTCGAATATTCGAATCGTTTGGACTTTTTTTGTGACTTATTTTATTCAACTCAAACATTCGAACTAAAGAATTTCCGAATACTTGCACATCCCTAACCACCAATTGCACTGAATACACTGCACAAAACTGTATTTATGAAAATTGTTCAATACGTCCGCCTCCGACGGTCATACACATTTTGCACGGTAATACATATACGACGAATTGCCTGAACACAGGCAGATTTTCGAACGGCTGTAACATCTACAATAATAGGCAGAGACCATAGATATGTTAACAAAAGTTGCTTATATTTACCTCATTTACACGCCCTTCAAGTTGCCCATGTCACAGAAACGTCCTGTAATAGAGCACAGCGACAACAGGCCTCAGATTAGTCGATTCATCGAGCAGAGAAGAGCATCAGAGAGAAAATCTTACAATTAGTAATCGTTTGGTGGTTAGCTCCAAATAGATCATATACCACTCTACTGTAATGTAACTGTATTCTGATAAAGTCCAATTATATTTCCAAAAATTGTCTTCTTGTACACTAGATTCTACTTTCTCAGCTACACAGACTCATTACATGTACACAAGTTTCGTTTAAAAGATTTCTTTCAGTCGAGTTATATAAAAAAAAGTCGCGAAACTTTTAGGGATGGTTTCATCCTATAAGGATCTTTTTTCCCAGGCAAAAAATTGCCATTTGTACTACTCAATGTGTTCTATGTATTCACCAAGTTAGGTTAGAGTCAGAGTTTTCCGCTTACAATTAGTAACCTTCCTTTGTTAACCGGGGTAGTACCTGCGCGAAAAGCAGGCGTTCCAAGTTGGTACTCTGGTTCTAGATCATCCGATAGCCGTTTTTTTTCGACACCCACAATATGGTATTTAACTTTAAATTATGTGTACTGAAAATTAGTACGTAAAATGAAGTGCAAATAAGTGCGTATCATTTCAGTTGATAAGTCGACACGACAATAAAAGAAATTTGAGATGAACCACTCAAAAATGACAAAATATTCTCCATTAGCAAGATTAATACAAGAGCGTAAGCCTCACAGAACGTTGTAAGATTATTTTAATTGTAACCCTACATCTGTTTAGTAGTACATTCTGTATTATATTTTGGCATAGAAGTTTTCTAAATTGTGACGCAATTACTAATAAAATATTTGCTTAGAAGCAAAAATATCTTAAGTACAGTAAGTTTAATCCTTTAACCCTAACCCCTTAAAGCACTGTTTTTTGCAGCGCAATGGCCACTGACCCAGTTAACTCGAGCTTGCCCGTTAAGGGGTTAACGTCATTCGCGGATAAGGTATAAAATTATAAAAGAGATATAAATTTATTGGTTTCATCAAGTGCACGTAATGGAAGACATTTCAAAGAACAATGCAGATTAAATGCGATATAAAATAAATATCGTTACAGAGTTTACGCACTATTGTATCTACAATTATTTTTGCTGAGAATTTAGGAGCTTCATTAGGAGCTTCATTTAGGAGCTTAAAATACAAAATATTCTTTATATCAATTTATCCTATTCTACTAAAAAGATTACTACTACTGCTACTACTACTATTACTACTACTCCTACTGTTATCATTATTATTATTATCCTGTGTAAAATCATTCTCGGGCTAGGGACCTCAGTTAAATAACTATAGGTTTCGAAATCAAGTAATAATGTGTGCTGTTTTAATCTCATGGTTCTTAGAGTAAGGTAATTAGCCCATGTTATGTCATTATTGCGTTTGCATAAGTGTGATGTGTAATTGCAGGCGTTACACAAGTACATGCTATGAAGTGACTGCACGTGTTCGTTCGTTGTATTGTACTGAGGTTCAGGTTTTTGTAATACATAAGTTAGTGATTGCGGTGGTTTTACTGATGATGTGACTATGTTATCATTAAGTTACATTACAACTCTTCATTGTACGAAATTCAGGGCTAAATTCTACGAGCTTTCCGTCTTTGTGTCTAGATATGTCAGTTAATGTTTATTGCGAGTAGTATTTTACGTGTTTCGTGATAGTGTACTACGATACATTTTGATGTGTGATCGGATATTGAGACAGTTCTTCACTACGTGATATGTAACTATGATATGCAGGGTGTTTCTGAGATATTGGTCCAAACTTTGAAGGCGTATAAAAGAGGTAAATATAAGCAACTTTTATTAACATTCCTATGGTCACCGATCATTATTGTTGATGTTACAGCCTTTTGAAAATCCGTCTGCTTCCAGGCAATTCGTCATATATGAAGCTGCCTACAGCTATCTGATGTTGCGAACATCACGGCGATACGTCATCGGTTCAGTGCCGGATACATGGGGCACAGTTTACAAAACTTTTCCTCTTCATTTTTCTATTCAGATCCGAATAAAAAGGGCACTAAACAAGCTATTAAAAAAGTCCAACCGCCTCGAATTTTCAAGCCCTCGTAACTTTTCCAGTTACATGGAGGTAAATATTCTGCATGTAAATATTCGAATTATTATTGTGGATGTTTCTCAGTTAGCATTAATAGCAATAAACTATCTCGAAATAATTCCTATCCGAATGCCGAATGCCAAGAGAGATTATTTATTAGGGCAACATCGGACAGCTGTAGGTAGTATGACGAATTGCCTGGAAACATGCGGATATTCAAAAGCCTGTAACATCAACAATAATGACCGGAGATCATAGGTATGTTAATAAAGGTTGCTTATATTTACCTAATTTATACGCCCTCCAAGTTTGAACCAATGTTTCAGAAACACCCTATATACAGGGTGTCTCATTTTAATCTTTAAACGCGATTATCCCGAAAAATATTCGTTTTTCGAAAAAAGGGTTTAAACGAAACATACTCTATTCGCAAGGGGACATTCAATGGTACACACTGTTTCTTTCTAGATGGAGGCGCCTCTGAGATTTGAAGATGACCTTTATTTCTTTAAATGGAAACATGGTTTTTTTTTGCAGTAGATACATAGTTCAACTTAAGATGAATCCATTGACCTACAATATGTTGACCTTGAAATGTCATTCAAGGTCATTTCAATGGCTTGAAATATTCTTACACTGCATATCCAGAAAATGTTTCTTGTCTTCTAAATTCAAAAGAGCGACCATGAACATTAATGCTATTGATATTAATGTTTGCAAACACTAGCAGAACGACCTCAAGTACTAATACTATTGGTATTCGAAAAAACTTAAATGAAATGTTTCTTGGACGGTGGATAGGTAGAGGAAATTAGATACTCTTCCCACCAAGGTCGCCAGATTTGAGAGCTTTGGATTTTTACTTGGGGGGTTACATAAAAGATGCAGTTTATGTGGAAGAGCCAACGACACCCGAAAATATGTAAATATGTAAGAATATTTCAAGCCATTGACAATGACCTTGAATGACATTTCAAGGTCAACATATTGTAAATCAATGGAATCATCTTGAGCTAAGCTATGTGTCTCGTGTACAAAAAAAACATGTTTCCATTCAAAAAAATAAAGCTCACCTTCAAATTTCAGAGGCGCCTCCATCTAGAAAAAAACAGTGTGTACCAATGAATGTTCCCCTTCCAATAGAGTACGTTTCGTTTAAACACTTTTTTCGAAAAATGAATATTTTTCGAGATGATTGCGTGTAAAGATTAAAATGAGACACCCTGCATATCATAAATTGGAGAGCGTAGAGAAGACACCAATACAAACAATTTTTATTAATATACCTATGTCCTCCGATCGTCATCTTCAGTGTTGTGGTCCTTCGAAAATCGACAACCAGCGGGTGAACTTGCGCCTAAAACCAGAAGCCTAAGTGGCTTGCAGATGCTCGGCTATTCCGGCGACTAACAACTAAGTGCTGTAATGTTGGGTTACGATGGGAGGATACTCTCAATGATAATCAGAGACCCCAGATATGATAACAAAAGTTGTTTGTATTGATGTCTTTTAAACGCTCTCCAATTTATGATATATGTCATAGTTACACCCTGCACACGTACAGTAGTTTTGGAAATGATTCACGTGCTACATATCCACTCTTATATGAAAAGCAAATTATTTCATAGCAGGTACACTTCACCCAGAGACCTATTAAATGGACATTGTAGATCCACATATCTGCTTTTTAGGTGAACATGGATAATAAAGTTACATAAGGTTACATGTCATTATTTTCTCAACACTTACTCCGTAATAGTTCTATTATTTAAAATGCCTGGTGTATAAGTTAGCCCCCCAATTTTGTAACATTATTTTAGAGGTAACGTGTATGCGATGGACCAAATAAAGTGCTACAAGTTGTTTTCTCCGAAACCACAAGATATCAACTTGAATTTTTTTACATTATTCACTTTTTTACGTTTATAAGGACAGTGGGACTAAATATGTAGTGTGTAAAAACTTTTCCCAGGGACTCGTAGGTGAACGAAGCGGGTCCCCCCATCTTTTTAAATATTTAGATTGGAGTATTTATTCTTTTTCATTCAGAAAGCTCTCATTAAAATTCAGTAACATTTGCTCAAAACATTTTTATTATTCTACATGATTAAAGGATTACAACACAGAATTGAGACCGATTCTCTCAGTACATTTAAAGACTTTCTAAGTTATTGCACATGGGAAAACAGATTTCTTTGTATGATCTTGTATCTAGTTGCTCAATAGTGGAAAGATAATTTCTTGGAACATTTTATCAACAACTTTATGTTCGATTAGATTAACTAGAGAAATAAACAGACAGCTTTCAGATTTTCAAGCTTTCTAGGCAGGCTCTCGAAAGAATTAATAAGTCCATGGACACCATATAGAACATTTAATAAAATGATCCTTGACCCAAAATATGTTTATTTTAATATCTGTGAATGCGAGCCCAAAGTTTCTCTTCTCGATCACCTCTTTAATCCCCTCATGAACTGTGAAGATAAGAAAGAATGTTTCAAATAAGTTTTATTAAGTTTGATGATGGCTATCTTAATAAATAGCTGGATATCCCAATGTATTAAACAAAAATTAAGGGAGTCTGGTTTTGTCCTCCTAGGAGCCCTCAAGAAAAAATGTTGATAAAAAATATACCGGGTGAGTCACGCAACGTGACGACTTTAAATTACTCGCGAACTATGCACTACCGAAAAAAAGTTCTGAGACAGAAGTTGCATGGTATCAAGGGGGTCATACAGTGCAAAGATCAGTTTTTTGTTACCTTACTTTTTTAACGAAATACGAAGGTGACCTTCAAATTTTTAAATGAGGTGACCCACATTTTTTTATTCATTCCGATAGAGTATCGGATTCTGAACAAAAAAGTGTATACTAAGTAGGGTCTGAAGTTAATAGTTATGGAGATATTAACGAAACAATTTATCTCTTATTCACAATCATATTCAGCCTATTCACTTCGAATTACAGTCGGTCACGAAAATATTCGGACACCACTGTGGTTTTGACTATAAACCTCCACATTTTAAATAAACACACAATAAAAAAAAGCAGCGGTTTAACATATATTGCGATACAGCCTGTAGTTAACAAAAACATAAAAAATATTTATTTACAACATGTGATTACATAAATAATAAAAGAAAACTCATTTGCTCATTTGCACATCACAAAAATGTTCGGACACTGGCTATACTTCATAAGTTTCTAGGTTCCAGGAAGTGATTGAAACAATGTTTGTGAACACGTCGTTTGATTTGTGACAATTAGTGATTTTTCATCGAGAAAAGAGGAAATCGATTCGCAAAATTGCAGATTTGTTAAATATTAGCAAGAGCACGATATGGGATGTTGTTCGACGTTAC
The DNA here is from genome assembly GCA_963989215.1 of Hedychridium roseum. NCBI lineage: Eukaryota > Metazoa > Arthropoda > Insecta > Hymenoptera > Chrysididae > Hedychridium > Hedychridium roseum. Next base: position 4,451,549 of record OZ022307.1, on the reverse strand, counting down.
AAGAACGAAGGTAGAATTGAATCTATCTCTCAAAGCGGACGCAGACCGATCCTGGGTATACGCGATAAACGCTCTATAATTAGGAGAATCAAATGTGATCCTCGGATAAGTGCCCCAAAGTTAGCAGCTGAATTAAATGAACACCGTGGAATATCAGTGCATCCGGAAAACATAAGGAGAGTGTTACGATCAGAAGGCTACAATGGAAGAATAGCTCGAAAGAAGCCGTATATTAACGCAGCGAACAGGATGAAGAGATTAAAATTTGCAAAGCACAGTGAGTGGTGGGAAGACGTAATTTTCGCGGACGAGTCTAAATTTAATATTGATGGAAGCGATGGAAGCATTAGGGTATGGCGCAAGTCGAAGGCAGAACTGAATCCGAAACATTTGCAACCAACTGTGAAACACGGTGGTGGATCTGTAATGGTGTGGGGCTATATTTCGGCCCATGGAGTAGGCGAATTAATTTTTATCGACAACATCCTTGGCAAAAAATAGATATCTACACATTTTGCAAAACAATTTAAAAAAAAGTGCTATTAATATGGGACTTGAGGGTAGGATTAAGTTTTATTAGGATAACGACCCAAAGCACAAGTCCCGAATAGCGCAAGAATTCTTGTTGTATAATTGCAAAAATGTCCTTCAACCACCACCGCAATCACCAGATTTGAACCCCATAGAAAATTTATGGGATGAATTGGATCGCCGAATTCGGACAACCCCCATAAATTCAAAAGAAGAATTAAAAAAACGTTTAGAAGAGGAATGGCCACGTATTGGTCAAGATTATTTAAGAAAAATAATTTGCAACATGCCCATGCGATTACGACACGTTATAAAACATATGGGGTACCCGACAAAATATTAATACCTAACAAAAAACTTATTTTTACTTTCATTGTTGTTTGCGATAAAGAAGTCGAAATGAGATAGGGTGGATCTATCCTGACAAGGACGAGAGGGAATTAGGCGCGTGAGGTTATGAGCAGGAAAAAATGCACTTCAGAACTCAACTCACTCGGTTTAAATTTTTTTTTGTCTCAACGAACAACGTATATTAGCAGTTTGTGCTTTTTAACAGTGCAGCACAATCGATCATTGAGACTACCAATTTTCACATAAGTTCACAGGCGAAATGTTCTCAATTCTCAAAGAACAGAATTGAGGTTCTTCAGCGATCGCACGATATACCTTTCAGCTCACTCGCGTCGAGGATTCCGTATCGATCGCAAAAGCACTTGCTGTTTTATTTGAATGTTCGTTCGAAAGATCGTTGATACGTCTGTACTGTATGAGGTGTCATAGAGAAGAGAGTGACGAACAGCGGGATACGGAATCGGCGGCGCTTAGAACAATAGTTTGTGAGGCTGGACGACACTGTATTAAAAAGTCGTTCGATCTACGAGATACATCGATGCGCACAAAAAACTACCGCGTGATGATCATCGACGCTCAGGGCAATATACAAAAAAAGAGAATACAGGAAACGAGTGCCCATGTAGGGCCGTTACAATTTAAATCTAAATGTTATTTCTTAACATTCATAAACATAGTTTTTTTAGTGTCCGAATATTTTTGTGACGTGAAAATGAGCAGTCTTTTTAGTTTTCTTTTATTATTTATGTAATCACGCGTTGTAAATAAATATTTTTTATGTTTTTGTTAACTACACGCTGTATTGTTATATATATTAAACCTTTGCTTTTTTTTATTGTGTGTTTATTTAAAATACGGAGCTTTATAGTCAAAACCACAGTGGTGTCCGAATATTTTCGTGACCGACTGTATGTGCAGGATAGGATGGTGATGTTTTTAACAAAGTTCTTGCACCTAGTAAGAGTTATTGCTAAATGTAAGAACTTAGAAGTTACCAAGATATGTTACTTATTGTCAGTAAGCGTAGTGTAACGATCGTGGTAACAGCATTATTCGTGAAATATGAAATTCATAAATATTGAAAAATATGATATGATAATTGCCTATGGGGCAAACCCACTCTATCTCTAACCCACTCTAACCCACGTGAGTGGAATGGTAGTCTAAGTGGATTAGAGTGATTATAATGGACAACAGTTCGAACATTACCTAAAATAAAACTTCTTTCGTTAATATCTCCATAACTATTAACTTCAGACCCTACTTAGTATAAATTTTTTGTTCAGAATTCGATACTCCATCGGAATATGTAAAAAAATGTGGGTTACCTCATTAAAAAATTTGAAGGTCACCTTCGTATCTAATTAAAAAAGTAAGGTAACAAAAAACTGATCATTGCACTGTATGACCCCCTTGATACCAAGCAACTTCTGTCTCAGAACTTTTTTTCGGTAGTGCATAGTTCGCGAGTAATTTAAGGTCGTCACGTTGCATGACTCACCCGGTATAGTCAGAACATCTATGTCATTTAACTTAAAAAATTCGGACTGTGAAGATTTATATGTGTTATTGTGAGTCTTTAATAAACATTTGTTCCGTGCTATACGAAACAAAGAACTAGTGCTGAAAACGGTGTTAGGTTCCAAAAATTAGAGAAATATATTACAGGTAACCCCCGTATTACACAGTTGTTAGGTTCCTAAAAAATCCCGTGTTGTGCGAGTCTATGTTATACGAAACAAAGATCTAGTAAAAAAAAGGGGTTAGATTCCAAAAATAAAAAAAAAATAATATTATTTTTGAATAATTGGGAGAAATGTCTTTATTAAAGCATTTTTCACCGAATGTATAACATAATATATATTAAATAATGTTAAATTAAGTAAAAGCAATTAAATAAGAAGCTGTTCTTACGCTTCCTGTTGTTCGGGGAATTCTCTAATTCTCAAACCGTGTCAGAACGAAACCGTGCTATAGAAGTGTCGTGTTATACGGAGGTTACCTGTATTATATTTGAAGACTTCCATTTTTAATTTTGTTTGACAGTTTATACTGACCCCCAAAAATATTGACACGTGTTTTAAGATATCCTGCGCATAGCACATCCAAATTGATACTCAAGGGTGTACATAGAAATACATAATCATAAATGCTTTGTCCATTAACGTGGAAGATCACAGACAGCGCGTTTGTGATTCATGATCAACGATATTTGTTCAAATTGTGATAGACATCACGAATTCTTTAAATATATCAGTTATCGTGTCACCTGTGATGGCGATCTTGCAGGACCACTTGCTGGTACCCTCAAGGACGATCTGTTCTGCTTGCTCGAGGCTGTCTATGTGCGTGTCCGGGTCGACTGAAAACGTTGTGCTGAAAAGAAGACAATGTCCTCGTCATCGTACCGTCCATTGACAACCTCGCGCACCGTTGTTATTTCGCCTTCTTTTGGAAAGGTGTGCAGGTAACGTCGATAGTCTATCGAGAAAACTTTTTAAATGAAATTATTGGCTAAAGTGTTCAATACTTCATATTATTCTTTATCCTGATTACTTATGGACGACTGTCAGTGTCGGCAGTAATTATTTAGTACATCAATCAGTAATAATACATTTAAGTTGTATTAACAATCCCTTCCTTAGAATAAGAGTAAAAATAGGATGTCAGTTTTAAGAATGTGTGGCTAGGAATTGTCCTGAAAAAGTAAGTTGAATAAATCTCTATTTCTCTCCTACTGGTTCATTTAGTAAGAGCACATTTATTTTTATATTCATCATCTATCGCTACGTTTTCAGTTTAATATCTGCTTTCATATTCTGCTTTTTCATATCTGCTTTAATATCTGCTTTCTACGTGTTTTGTTCAATAATGAAGGGACAGCAGATTTAATCAATTGTTTATTTTATTAGTATGCCGCAATCACATCTCTGACTATGCAGCTAAAATTCTAATTATCTGATCACAATATATTTATATTTAAAGTTTATTCGACTTATCTCCTGTATAGTAATTTCCTCTTACTTACAACGTTTTTGCAGATTTAAACATTTTTACAGATCAATTCCCAACAGGCTCCCCGTCCGACGATGAATTTTCTATAATGAATGAGACACTGTAAAACGGGTAATCTTTTAAATGACGAAAACACGACGATCTATATGATGAACTGTATTGTGGTGCGCATTAACGATTTCTTACATCATAATTGAAGGTATTTTTTTAATTTGTTTCGTTATTTACTATTATGTATTGCTACACTATTGGGATGCTGATGTAACATACACTTTCGATTGAAGGAAATATTCAAGGCAGCCACAATTGACTTTGTTCATAATGTTTTCATCACTCAGTTGGTCCCATTTCACATCAACAAAATTATTTTTTTCTGCAATCCAAATATTTCCGTTGAAATTTTCCCATTATTCATGAAAAATGGAATATTAATTCGCCGTTTTTATTCATCATTGATGGCAAAAATTGACTTTCACAAAAAGAAATCCAACTTATGAATGCATCAATAAAAGTATCTCATTTGTTTAAGAAAATGCAGCTTACCGGATACAAATGGGGAATTTATTCATAATAAAACGGCACGTTAATTAACTGTTTTGAGAGGCTTTAGTATTTATATAAATACTGATGTAGTGAATACAGATGAAGTACTAATAAATATTCCTAATGTACTGATAAATACAGATGTACTATTTATATAAATATGCAAGCATTATTCAAGGAAATTATGCATACTCATTTGCATAATAAGCGTGAAATATAATCTTATCCATTATTAGCTTTTGTTCTGAACATTTTTAAAATAACAAAGACATTAATAATGGATTAAATAATTCATAATTCTCGATTGTCCTTACTTATTTTAATTAAGCCGTTAAAGTTAAAAATTCATAGTAAAGGAGAGTTTGGAACGGATCCGCATAGAGTATATCTGGTTTAAGTGTGTGCACAATTATTTCTCAAGTTTTTCAAAATAGAAGTTTTTTGTGGTAAATTTTAGATTGGATCGAGGACTGTATGATAACAATAGTGTAGGAATAATTACAAAGAACCGTCAAACGCTTGCCAACGATTGCCGTTTCTCTCGTCTAACGTCTTTCTTCTTACAACTCTTTCTCTTCGGTCGCTTTTGCAAACTTCCTTCGTCCGCCACATTCACCCAACTTCACGCACGCAGTCGTCCAACCTAACAGACATTCAGCACACTTCAGCACTCATTCTTACACTCATTCCTACACTCGACCATTCTACAAATCATCCGCCTCGGATGACAAATCATCCTGAGTCCACGGTTTCATATACTCTGCGCTTGAAGAGGTTAACATCGGACCCTCTTGCATACCATCCTTCCGCACATCATACGTATCAGATCCCTTAACTTTAATTACAACATACGGTCCTAAGTACGTCGGCTTTGAATTAAGACCCGGTCCTAACTGGATTCGTTTTACAGCAACCAAATCGCCTATTTTATATCTATGAGGTCGTCGCCGTCGCAAATTATAAGTCCTTCTATTTTCTTCTTGTACTCTTAGGATCTGTTGTTTCGCTTCTTGACGTAGTTCATTCCGAGCATCTTCGAAGTACTTTATCATCTCGTTGTCAATGATCTCTTTTAACCTCAAAATGGTTTCTCCTTTCATTTTTACACCCATAAGGAGTTCGAATGGAGTAGTATTTATACTTCTTTGGTATGTCGAATTAATGGTACGCTGAACATCGTTGACATGCTTGTACCATTTCGTTGGATCTTCAATTGAGAGTTTTGCTAGTGCAGAAATTATTATACGGTTTAACCGCTCTACTTGTCCGTTAGCGCGGGGCAATCCTGTCGTTATTGTCGAATGGTTAATTTTTTCCTTCTGACAATAATCATTAAATTCAGCTGCAGTGAAGGCTGTGCCTCTGTCTGACACTACATGGCATGTTTTCCCGCTTTCTTATTCATTAGGATACATGGTATGTAGTTAGCGATCAAGCGTTCAATATATGGTACTAGCTTCGGTATATAATAGTCCTGCTTCACTAGTTCTTCCGTTTACTTCACAGCAAAGTGTCCTTTCTCATGGGCTTGGCGTATCAAATCGTTCTGTATCAACTTTGGAATAACTAATAATTCGCGTCCTTCAACAAATTTATATAGTATACCATTTCTCATAGAATAATCTTCATATGGTCTTTCTTTTAATAATTCTTTAATGGTATTAATGTCATTATCATTTTCTTGTGCATTTCTGACCTTCGTGAGCACACCATCAATTCTTGCATACATAAAAGGATATCTTGCATCTACATTTGTCATCCTAGATCCAGCTCTATGTTCAATACTGTAGTCAAATTCTTCTAAGAGCAGAGCCCATCGCGCCACTCTTGTTGCCAGGTCTTTCTTGTCCATAGTTTTCTGGATCGCTTGACAATCGGTAACTATTCTAAATTTAATTTTGAGTAAGTACACACGAAATCGTTTTAATGCTTCGATTACTGTCAATACTTCTAGTTCGCAACTTGAGTAATTCTTTTCAGCTGTCGTAGTCTTTTTACTCATATAGTACACTGGATGATACTGGTCATCGGCCGGTGATTTTTGCATTAGGATAGCTCCATAGCTGTTTTTACTTGTGTGGGTATAAATTTCAGTCACGTATCCTGGATTATAAAGATTCAAAACGGGGTTTTACGATAAAAGTCTTTTTAGCGTGTCAAACGTCGTTCTCTCTTTTTCATCAAACTGATACTTCGCGCCTTTCTTCAACATGTCTATTAATGGCTTTGCAATAATTGAATAATTTGGTATACATTTTCTAAAATACCCTGTTAATCCGATGAAACTATGCACTCGTTTTATCGTCGTTGGTTCCGGAAATCGTGCGACTGCCTCTGTCTTCGCTACTGATGGATAGATCTGTCCTTCTTCCACTACATGACCCAAAAATTCGACTCTCTTTTTTAAGAATTGACATTTCTTTATGTTCAGTTCGAGACCATACTTCTTCGCTGTTCGTAAGACCAATTTGAGCCGTAAGATTACTTCTTCTTCATCCTTGGCAGGTATTATCACGCCGTCTAAATATGGTATAGCAATGCCGCGATTTGTTAGAGATCTAAACACACAATTAATAAATCGCTGAAATACAGAAGACGAATTGCATAGTCCGAACGGGACCTTCAAAAATTGGTATTGCCCATTATGCGTTACAAAAGCTGTATATTACCCACTCCGCTCAGAAACAGAAACGTGAAAAAATCCGCTCTTTAAGTCAATTGTACTGAACACTCTCGCATCTGATAATTTGTCGAGCTGATCCTTAATAAGGGGCAACGGATATCTATCTTTCAAAATAATATTATTAACTTTTCTGTAATCAACACATACTCTAGGTGTACCATCTTTCTTTCTAACAACTACAACAGGACTTGCGTATTCTGAACTACACGGCTCTACAATCCCTTCTTCTATCCAATCATTCACCTGTTTATCCACTGCTTCGCGTTCGGGTACAGGTAAGCGCCTTGGCCTATCAAAAACAGTCCGTTCTTCCTTAATAATAAGATTCATTTCAATGTCGGTGGTTTTAATTATTTTCGGCTTGTATCCCAAAACTAATTTTTCGACCTCCTTGCGATGCTCCTTATTATTATGTTCGCCAATATCTAAAACGTTATCTTGAACAATATTAATTTCAGATAAAAATATAGTGGGTTTAGACTTTCGGATGGTAACGCCGTTTATATCAATTTTCACCTCGGCCAAGTTCAGAATATCGCTACCAATCACAGCATCCATTGACATAGCATTATCTGGTAAAACGTAAATCGTGCTCGGAAATTTTTCCATATCGATAGATATAATTGTCTGAAAGTACCCCAACGTTTTAATCTCGTTCTTTCCAAAACCCGTTAAAACAACTTCGGAATCACGCAAATCGTACGATCCACTTTTATTATAAATACTCTCGCGGACAATACTAACCTGACTGCCCGTATTTATCAGCGCACTCATTCATACATCGTCGATGCTAACCTTCTTATACATGTTACTCATTGGCGTGATCATTATGCTATTTACCGTCGGTCGTACCTTTAATGAAGCAAATGATTTTCCATCTCTATTGTTTTCGCAATTGGCCGCAATATGACCAAAGTTATTAAACTTGTAACATTTTTTTCCTCAAGCCTTATTCTGACAATGTACCGATTTATGTCCCTTCTCATTACAGTTGTAACAATACACTTCAACGCTCTTGATCGTGCCGTCCGTCTTACGCCAATGACCTAGTTTTTTTGTATTTTCCGCCTTCCCCATCGAATTGTCGCTCCTTTGGTACGCCCTTCCTTTCTCCTGTTTTTTTACACGAATAGATTCGTACACTTTTAGCCGCTCCTTAAAATCATCTAGCCTCTTCGACCCGTACAGCACCGTCTTGTCCGCGTCATCCGGAATGCCATCGATTATATATTGAATCAATGCCACATCTTCTATAGATCCATGGGATGCCAATTCTTTCATCCTTAGATAATATTCGTGCAACGATTCTTTCTTTTTAATTTTTCTCGCGGCGAGCATTTTATGTAATTTGCCACTGTGAATTTTCATGGAGAATTCATCAAGCAAAATCTTCTTTAATTTTTTCCACGACCTGATAATACCTCCACTTTGTACGACTAATTTTGCGAGACCCGTGAGAGATTTCTTTGCCAGTGGCGTAGCGAGGGGGGGGGGCAGAGGGGGCCATGGCCCCGGGCGGCACAAATGTGGGGGGCGGCAAGGAGCAGCCGATCTGGCTAATCCTGTCTGCTTAGATCAGATAACTTTATTGTCGTCGGAAGTACATATGTAGGTACTTATGCAGAATTTGAAGACAATTGGACAAGTATAATGCTGAGAATATTCCTCACAGCTGCCATAAGTAATGCCAGTTGTGAGAGAAGCTTGTCTAAATTGAGACTGATTAAAAATTATTTAAGATCTACCATGTCCACGTTGAGATTAACAAATCTAGCTATTTTGACAATCGAACAAGAGACACAAATTAAAATTGAGGAATGTAGTAAAGAATTTGCATTGCAAAAAAACACGTAGAATAAAATTTTAATCTAAGAAAGACGTTTTGTTTTGAATTCATTTGAAATAGTGAGAGAGCATCATAGATTTTTTTACAGATTTCTTTGCTAAATTGCGAAAATAGGGGGGCAGCAAAGTTAGGGTTCGCACCGGGTGGCAGAAATCCACGCTACGTCACTGTTCTTTGCAAATATTACCTGCTGTAATTCGGTCCATCCGTATAATACAGTAGCTTCTTCGAAATCGGATATCCATCGTTCCACCGGATATGTATTTCCTCCATCAAAAGCGCGTATCGTCTCTTCGACATCTCTGTAGCTCATCGAAAATGTTAGGTTATCAGGTGGTGTGCGTGTCATGTCACTTGTTTGAAATCCGCCAATTGCCGTGATCGCGTTGTTGTTGTCTCTCTCTGAGTCACCATCTTCTTCTTCATCGTTCTCGTCATTCTCATCGTCCAAATTTTCGATTAATGAATTTAAGTCCATTAAACCGTGGCATATGCGACTAATTAAATCTTCTTTACTCCCGCCGTAGTCTAAGTCAAGTATGTTACAGCAAGAAATCTAGTCGCCTACTGTAAATCTTCTCGCGTACTCAATTTTGACAGTATATTCTTCCGAACCGTCTCTGAATTTAAAGCCTGGAAATGATCGCAATCGTTTTCGGTTTCCTCTATCACCACTTTCTTCAAAAACAAACATGTGCAATGCCTTCGTCGAGGCGACCGACGCCGTTTTAATTTTCTGTTTAACTGTCTCTATCTGCGCGAGATTTTCCATTATGCTTGGATACTTCTTACACGTCACAAGAAATAAACTGCACAATCAGTCTTCACTCGCGTCGTCTATACGCTTCGTCTAAATGCTTCGTTTTCGAAAGAAAAAATACCTTCGCGCACGTTTGGTCTTCACGTGTTAATTGCGTCACACTTCCGTTGTACGCGTGCAATCGTCGTCTTTTCGTCTTTCGTTTTTTTCAATCTTTCAAAATCAACAACTTCGTTAATAAGCAAACGTTTTGGTACTTTTATCCCGGACGAATCCCCAATTTTGTAGAAACACAGCACCGTCAAACGCTTGCCAACAATTGCCGTTTCTCTCGTCTAACGTCTTTCTTCTTACAACTCTTTCTTTTCGGTCGCTTTTGCAAACTTCCTTCGTCCGCCGCATTCACCCAACTTCACGCACGCAGTCGTCCAACCTAACAGACATTCAGCACACTTCAGCACTCATTCTTACTCATTCCTACAATAGATTTAATTTTTCAGGGGACAATTATGTACAGAGATTTCATATTACCCTTACTTTTCTACTTTTACTTTTCTAAATGTGCGGTACGTATCTGTGTGTGGAAAGGAGCTCCTCGTGATTTCAATGGATCAGTTGAAGAGAGTTTAAGCCATTGAAAGAAGGAGCGAAATGTCGAGCAAACTTCATCGCAGTTTTGGAATTTGAATAAAACGATTACGTTGAATTTCATGGCAGCAATACACCGTAATACTTCCTGAGGTACCTAATTCTATTAATTTTCACTAACACTTTCATTTAAAACGAGGTGCACTACCATTCAGCATGGGCGCGTTATAACACGAATTTTCTGATTGGTTCTTAGCCCGCAGCATTCGCCAATAGTGCAGTTATTAATGTAGGGGCGGGAATTTATCCGTCACCTGAATACCATAAAAATACCCCTACGGTCAACATCACGTGCTTGCCAGACTTTTTAGTCAGAACGTTAACGTAGATAGTCAGTATATGACAGGTAGTAAAACATCTGTCTGACAGGAGGGACTTCTCCGCGGATCTAGAGAAAGTGCGCTTTCACACATCTGGTTCCAAGGTAAGGCCCTTCCTGTAAGAGGGATGGACTTCCAAAGCTCTGGGCAGTGGCCGTAAGACTAACAGTAACAGTACCAGTGGCAATAGTAGATACGGTGGTAGTGACGTCAAGTCGAGACAGCACCACGTAGCTATGCCAAAATACGAAGAAACAATTAACGATAAACGATAAACGATAAACGATTGACCATTGACGATTAAAGAGTAACTACACGACGACGAACGATTTTATATGTAAAACTCATCTATCACTACACGATTAATAAATACAGTTATCACGAATCACCCGCTTTTGCTTAAACTATTTGACTTCGCTCTGGTCAGGAAAATTCCTCAACAAAATCCCACATTAATAATCGAAACTTGTTTTTTTGTTTTGTTGGACTATTCTGGATGTTGTTTCATATAAGAAGTGCACTGTAAACCTTTCTCATTAAAGATGATATTACCTTTAAATGTGAAAAACTGTGTTATTCTCATCATGTGAGAATGTTTTGTCAATGCACAAAATGACACATATCCCATTTTTCTAATATATGCTGAGATGTATTATAAAATGGATTAGAAAATACAAACTAGGTAATAAAAACCTTAATCTTCCAAGCGAAGTCAATCTTTTCCATTTTCCTCATCAATTTACGAACCACAATTATTAAAACAAACAATGCAGTAGTTTATCGACTTGAATTTAATTCCTTCAGTTTTCGTCAGCTAGTTAATAATAGAACATTCCGTGATGCGAACTTTTTTTTATTTCCAACTGACATGAATTTCTAAAGCATCAAAAATTACAAGACGCATATTTTTATAGTTTCTCAACCTCCCTCTCATTCTCCTTTGTTCAAGACTATTCAGTACTGTTAGTAACACCTCTTTTTAGGATGGAACGTAAAGTATTCGACGAAATGAAAATGACGTAGAAATTTTTGCATGTAATGACCTCAGAAATATTAAATTTACTGTCATATTCCTCCTCCAAACAAAGTATAGTTTTATAATATTGTTTTATACATTTCCTTCGATTTTTTTTAGTTGTCTCGTTTAGGTCTTTTATGTTTTGGGGTACGGTTTCACGAGAAATGTATCAGTCGTACGATGCTGCGCGAATTCATCTGAATACACAGATTGTTCAAATCAATTTGATTTTTTTCTGGACTGCTACTTAGCTCTTTCAATTGAAATAGTTATTTATATCAAGCTATTTAAAATGTGTAATGAGAAATGAATATCTATTCTATCTCTGTACACAAATTTGTGGGACACTTAAGATAAAAACTAATAATAGAGATACATATATTTAGGCAAACGTGCCATTTCTATATGTAATAGTTGATTTTATATCTAAGAAATGATAATAAAACGTGTTTCTCCTGTTAAAATAACAATTTTTTTCATTTAGAAACATGCATGTTCGAAAACTTGATCACCTGTTAACGTTCTTTTTAATTCCACTTATAAGAAGTCACGACGCGAAGCTATTGGTACTGGTAATTTGTTCGATTAAATCAACAGATGATGACACACAGTGTGGTATTCCCAATTTGTCACACACCCAATAGGGGCGTCCCTTGATGCCTCCCACCGCAGTCACGATCCACGCAACACGCCGTCAACTATCGCGGAAGAGTTCGACATTCGTTTTTGTACACACCACCGACGCAGTTGTATCTTAATAAATACAAGAAGAAATTTAGCCTCTTTTGATAACTCTAACGATTCCGTCACCCTCAACGATCCGTCATCGTTATCGTTAACCATCGTCAGGGTTGAGAAGTAACGCGTTACTTGCAACGAAAAAAGTTTACATTTTTCGGTAACGAGTAACGAATTTAACCATTACTTTTATCGTTACTTTTTGGAATTTTTTGATTTATTTAAATTATAGTTCTTACCATTTACGGGTGACAAAATTTTAATCTTAACTATAAAGCCAGAAGTAAATCGGTCAATCGACATTCAGATATTCTTACTACATTCTTAAAACGCTTGAATGTTTGAATGCCGTAATTCGCTGCCAGTACTGAAAATTTATAGTGTACGTGACGTATTTACTATCTTTTTATGCAGAATATTGCAAAGAACCTACTTATATAAAAAAAGTAGATGGAACAACTTGCAAATCTCCAAATTCTTTTTTATGTAGAAAAATTTCGTTTGATCCATTTTATGTTCCCGTATGAAACTATAATTTTGATGTGAAATCTCTTTTTATATAAAACGTAGAAAAAATGAAAACATTAAAGTTCTCCAACCTATAATAATTTACATTTATTATCTAATTCTGTTATCTACTCATTCAATTATCATTGATTTCAATTATCTAATCTACTATAATTTTTTTTTATTTGGGTTAGGTGATGGAACCTTTGGCGCGTATATTAGATATTTTGCGAAGCGATATCGGCATGTATATGGGATATTTACTACTAGTTCTAAGTACTTTGCAACAAAAAATGGAAAACCTCAATAAATCTGATCTTAAAGATTGCCATTCATTGGTTAAAGCTATTCAGCAAGGTTTAAATAGAAGGTAATTTATTTAATTCAGTTAACGTTAATACATATGTTATTTAATTTTAAATAAAGATTTAATTGACAAAATATTTTTTTATTTAAAAATATTGATTCAAAAGCATTAACTTTAATAAAACAAAGAATGTCGCTTGATTTACTATATTTAATTTTAGATTCCTACAATATGTGAAGAAAAAGAATTAATAACCGCAGCTTGTTTACATCCTAAATTTAAGTTACTTGGATAATTTAATGGGAATCCGTTTCAACTGAACATTCTCCAAAAGCTGGAAAATCTGACGATCATGATGATTTTTTCATTTTTTAGCAAAAAACTGTGCGAATTGAATCTAAAGAAAATGAGTTGCAACGGTTTTTAAAATCAAATAACTGTAATATCGAAATGTTGAACGACTATCCAAAAATCAGAAAACTTTTTACTAAATATAATACAGTTCTACTGAACAGTGCGTCTGTGGAGAGAATGTTAAGCGTTGGAGGCTCTGTATTAACACCACAAAGAGGGCATTTACAAGATGAAACCATGGAGCAACAAATTTTATTAAAAATTAATAAAGAATTTCGATTAAATATAATAATGTTTATTTTGTAATAACCTAGTAATGAATTGTTCACAATTTTTCTTACTCAAAATAATTTATTTATTAATATTATAAAAAAGTAACGGAAATTGTAACTACTCGTTACTTTCTAATAACTGTAACGGTAACGAGTTACTTTTATAAAGTAACTTTCCCAACCCTGACCATTGTTTAACATCTGTCCCCGCCGTTTGGAAATCTTAGAAGTGGGATACCTGAAAGAAAAGAGAAAAAAGGAAATGAAAACAAATTTGTGCCACCGACTAACCAAAACCGAAGAGGACGAAATACCGCGAAAGTTCAATGAATTGAAGTTAAGCACTTTGAAGGACATGTGTGCAAATCAGATCCTGAAGCAATCGGGACTAAAATCAAAAGAACTTGCGCGCTTGATCCAACATTATGGTTCTGAGGAAATACCCGAAAACCTTGAAGAAGAGATTGATGGGTAAGGCAGCACGAACATGGTCGACGTTAGTTCACTACGGACGGTAATCGACAAGCTCAAGAAAGTAGTGGGAACCTGGATGCATACGCAATTGCAATCGCAAGCGTCATACATGTACTAGGATGAAGGCGAAATCAATGATAATACCTTATCTGTATGACCATCTTACCGACGACCCGCCTAATCCCGGACCTAATCGTACTCGTGAAAATGAGAACAATACCTTTTTCAATTGCGCATGGGATATTGTGGAAGTTCTTCCGGAATTTCACCCCACTAAAACGTCGTCGTTGAATAGCAAATAATTTGTCACGCGAGTGAACAGGCGAGTGAACGACGGACAAATGGAAGGTTTCACAGATTGCCGAATCTTTAGGGAACAACTAACCCACGATATTCCCGTATACGAAAGTGACGCCGATATCTATGTACATTCAAATGACTTCGAGTGTCAGACAAAATGACGAACCGCTCGAGGAGTACCTATACCGGATGTGTGTGAAAGGACCCCGAGTATCTCTGAATGATGCCACCATTATCAAGTATATTCGTAATGGACTAGACTATGCAGGCTTACAAAACCCATTACTAATCAAGACTCTCGTACGATTAATGATCTATTCGTATCCGTAAAACGATACCTACAGGTCGTGCAGCCGTTAACAGAGACGAACCGTAACGTAAATTGGGCCGACCGCTACAATTTCTTATATCACAGCTATGAGATGAATGTACTAGCGATCGTCGAGTCTCTCGAACGATTCCGTGTTTATCTGCCAGGAAAACATTTTCGCATTGTGACCGATTGCTCGGCAGTAAGCAGCGCTAACAATACCAAACCGCTTGTACCCAGGAGAGCTCGATGTTTCTTGAAGTCGCACGAATACGATTTTAAGATTGTACACCGTTCCACAGAGAAGATACCGCACGTAGATTCGTTGCACCGTGCACCGTATGAAGAACTGACTGAACCGGAGATCGTGACGGAAAATATGATGAGGATCGAAATGACTCATCATGAGCGGCTGAATATCCTGCAAATGCAAGACCCGAAATTGAAGAACATCTGTAAAATTATCCGAAGAGAGATTTTTTCCGAGCAGAAGAAACTGATCAAGAAAGAATACTAAATTGAGAACAGTTGTTTATACCGGAAGGATGAAACTGGACTTAAATTGGTATTACCCGCTGCCGTACAATGAACAATGTTACAACTGTATCATGATCAGATGGGTCATTACAGCGTTAACACTACAACGAATCCGTCAAGATTTCTGGTTCCGTGGAATGCAGAAGATTACGAAACAATACGTGACTGCATGTCTGGAATGCTGTAACAACCACAGTAAAGGAGCAAAAACCGAAAGAGACCTTCACGTAGACTAATTGGTACAGATATCATTCGCGAGTTAACATATCGATTATGTCGGACCATTTTCGACCGTATTTATAGTCAAAGAATTGATTTTTTATTTTCAATTACAGGATGTCATCCCGGACTGATTGGTCGAAGCATGCACGGCGAAACAGAATTGAATGATCCGGACATGACGACGAGTGGGGGATGAAAAGAAGTGAAAAAAAAACCTTGAACAGTGACAAAAGTAGAAAATATGATTTGTTGCCCACCATCAAAAACCGCTGATTTTCCAGGAAAGTGATTCGCACGTGATGGAGTACATGATGGAGAAGTAGGCCCTTACGTTGTTCGAAAATCGTCGGGACAAGACCGATATCTGATTCAGGATATTGATGGCATAAGGCGTACTTAAAAACGTTATATAGTTCTGTCGATTCTGCAGATAAGCTGAAACCCTGGAGTGCGTCCATTTCCCATGCTCCTGAGGATACTGATGAAGAAGCCAAGGAAAACGACCGATATGAACCGAGGATGGCTCAAGGTCAGGAGAAGCCGACTGTCACGCACCCAATGGAGACATCCCTTAATGCCTCCCACAGCTGTCACGATCCACCCATCACGGAAGAGTTCGACATTCGTTTTTGTACACTTGGCCGTCACAATTGTATCTCAATAAGGACAAGGAGAAACGTAGCCTTCTTACAATTAGTCTAGTAGTCCCTTAGTTTAGTAAGTCCCTAAATTAGTTAGTCAGTCTTAAGTTTAGTTAAGTTTAATTTAATTTCAACGTCACACTCTCCATTCACACATCACAATCTCACTACCAATCCGCTCTCTGGCCATTATCCGCTACCAACTTACTTCAATAAACATCCAAAAAGTCATCAACAAGTGTGAGTCTCGAATAATCATTTTTCCACAATACATTCCCACGGTTCGGGTTGTAATAGCCACATATATAATTTTCTATACATTTTTAAATGCTCAAGAACCCCAGAAAATATTATTTTAAAATAGCATTTATAAATTTACGTTAACATTCTTTGTGACTGGTACAGCTTAAAAGCTAAAAATTTAAAGTTCAAAAATATTTGTCTTTACGTATATTTAAAGCATTTAAGAATACACTATTCTAATATTGGTACATATTATACTACTACAGATCATTAATATTAAAGTTTAGGAAAAATGGCAATGAAACCCAAGTATTATGCCGGGTACCGCACAGAGTAGTTTTAAGAGCCGCAGATTGTTCACCGTTAGTCCAGTATATTAATTATTATTAAGTAGTATTAATTTATTTTTGTGGGGTTGGCCATTAGTTATAAAAAAATACATTAGATTAATGTATATTAGTATATTGTATATCATAATATTATATGTTAACGTGAGAGGAGGTTCCAGTGGAATAGAGACACTTCTGATAGTGAATATGATATAATTCTCGGTTTACTTGCTTTACATATAATATCCGTGACAATAACAATTAATGCCGAAATACATGGGGGCGAGATGGACACGGCTAAGAACGGGAGGCAAGAGAAAACAAAAGAATATGATGCAGGCGAGCACCTCCTGGATACGCGAATTATAATCATTTCATTATATATTGTTACAGCTGTCAAGTATGATACGAAGTTCGCAAGGATGAAGTACAGAATGAAGGAAGCTTGTTCATATCGTTACTAAGGAGTTATTGTGGATACCAGTTCGCTGTTTGTTTGTATGAGAGTTCGAGCCCGGCTTCGGTACACGCCAGACGTGTTTGTAAATAAACTATTCGCTTCTTCTAAAGTATTGTAATTTACTCTTTTGCGATGCCTCGCGGACCCGCGCGTAATAATATCATTATATAATATATATCAATATATAATAGTATGTTGCCGTGGAAATCACTTTTGCAATATAAAAATATGCATCTACGAAAGAAGTGAAAACATAAGAATATAGACATCTTCACATTATTCAACTTTCCTGTATATTGCGTTATCCGAAAAGTTCGTGCTGATTTTGAAAGAAAATTGAAACACAACGCATTTAATGGACTTTTATATAAATTGGATTTTGGTATTTCTAACATTTCTACTAATTTACGTGTCGTATAACAAGGGTTATTGTCGATCAGTGTTTTAAGCTGATCTTCGCCTGCGGTAGAGGGTCTACCCGGGCGTTCTTGATCTTCAAGGTTGAAATTACCAGCTTTAAACCTAGCAAACCACTTTCACAGTTCTTTCAGCTACAGCACCTTTGCCGTAAACAGCGCATATCTTGTTTGCCACTTGTGTAGCATTTTTGCCTTTTCGGTAAAAGAAAAGCATGAAATGCCTATAATGAACCTTATTTGCTTCCATATTCAAAGGCGTATCAAACTCACAAAACTGAACGTATCGTAACCAAACATTTTTCCAAATATGCCTGAAGGACCGTCTTTTAGAATTTGTGTACATGTTATTTGTTTTTTTATCATTTTGATATATTCAAACCTGTCCTTATGCCACCTATGGAAAAACGGCACGAACTTTCCAGACGACCCAATACAATTTTGTTCTATTTCTAACCAAGAAACAAGAGAAACTGGCCCAGTTGAATTACTAACCTTGTATAATATATTGGAAATTAGTCTTGGTTATGCGATGCAATGATTTTTCAATCCAACTGACTTTCATGACAACTCTAACAACAATTCTTTTCCAACAACTCCTTGTCGACTCCACTCTCCTCAACTCTTCTCTCCCGATTCTAGCAATGCCAGGGATATTGACCCTTATTCATACTCTACACCCCACGTTCATTCATAGTATTCATACATTTTATACGCATTCACTCACTTGTGCTACGTATCCTTTTTCACGGTCACGAACAGCAAGGTTCTTATGCACCCTATTGGAATAAGACCTAATTGCCTGCCAAATTTCAGATTCCCAGACCTTATGGTTTTTGACATATTTTTCACCAGATAGAGAATCCCAACTGATAATTATATAGACGGTGATCCAGTTAAATCGATCCACTAGAATCTTTGACATTGTTGATAATACTAAAAAATGTAACAGACAAAAATTAAATGTTTTCAGGGGGCACATTATCTGATGTAAGTAAGTTTTTCCTATATGGACGCGTAAAAAACATATCAAGATCAGCTTTGCTTATTTAATTAGAATCATATAATTTTGATCTTCATCTACGCGTCCATACAGAAAAACCTTACTCACATAAGATACTGTGACCCCTGAAACTATTTAATTTTTGTCTGACACTTTTTAGTATCATCAAGAATTTCGAAGATATTCGGGTCGTTCGATTTAAATGAGTCACTCCGTACATAGATTAGTGTTATTAATAACTATTAGATATTTTAAATTTAAAGGGGTATCTGATAGGTAGGGGTCCACCGTATTTCCGGCGGCCCTGCGGTGGCGCTATGCAAAATAAGTTCTTTTCCTTTGTCTTGAGTTATGAGTATTCGTTTAAGGTGCGCTCATACGTCTCTTGTTAAAATAATATAATTCACTACATCTTATGCGGTGAAGCTAAATCTAAAGACCAAAGACCAATTATTCACATCTAAATTATCATACCAAAGATTGTTTGCCAAATATTTTGTTTCATAAGTGTGTTCCATTGCAATAAAGTTCAACAATAACAACTTGTACAAGTACAGACACTAGCCTCCTAAATCCATAGGACCCGTCCTCTCTACATCCAAACACTGTACACTGCCTCCCATTCTCCCTTTTACAGAAGTGTCCCGTGTTTCCTTGTGAACATGAAAATTTGAAAACTTCAATTAATTTTTAGTATAGTTTATGGTTAGTTAAATTTAATTAAGTTAGTGAGTCAGTTAAGTTTAGTTTTAATCTTTACTTTAGTACCAAATCAATTCCGATCCATATAAAACTCTTCTGTGGCTAATACCACACTACCATAAATATTCAGTAGAGCAATAAATATCAAATCAACGAGGTGTGCATTAGAAAATCAACCCCTCAACTAAGAAGCATGGTTTGGCCCGTTCACCAAGTCTTATCGGTCTCATATACACTATGCACGACATTTGTTTTCACATGATACACTTTTTAGAAACCCGATTAGAAAAATCTGTTGCGTATGCGTGTACTTCGAAAAGAATTGTTTTCTGTTTCTTTCGTTAGATCGTTAATCTTCTATCAGTTTTTCAGACTTTACGTTGGAAAGATGACGCAATAAATATTTGGTAGAGTGGAGGAGAGAGCGGACCTCCCTCACATTGTCAGTGAATTGCTGACTCTTTAGGCGAAAGGGTGATCTGGTCGGACTCCACCGGGCTTCATTTTTTAAAGTATAGGGATAAGACCTCGACGTTTAGGAGACCAATACTATCAGTTCTTATAAAATAAAATCGGCGATTAGATGGGTTCTAGCAAAACTGGCTACAGTCGTGGAAACTCTCAGACCTGTACTACCAAAACGTTAACAATGTCACTCTGTTTTAGTCATATTTTATTATTCTTATTGTTTCAGAACCTAGTTGTATTTAACCTGTAAATTCGTTCTTCATCTTTTTTACAATTATTTTTTATGTATATCGAAGAAGTCAAGCCACAGCACAGAACCGGAGCGTCGATCCCACTTGTTAAGAATATAAATTGTTTGTACATAATATCATAATACAAATGGTATATTGCTTAAGAGTTAATCTTGATTGTAATGCAATTCTGTTGTTTCTATTCTCTCGTTATGACCCTAGTTTTCAGCTATCTGTTATGTAATAGACATCGGCCCTACTTTTTAATAGTGTGACTGCGCCGGGTGCAGAACGTCGTGCGATGTTGCGACTAAGTCCCTGGGTGCAGGTGGGGGTTAGCAGTGGCTGGACAAAGAAAATTAGGACAGTACCGATTGATGTATCACTGGAAATAAACCACGCATTTTAAGACCATCCTTACAGTTACGATTCTCAATTATACATCTATTGGTAATACAACGAGCTTTGGCCCTTATACCTGCTTCTACACACTCATTCGTACACCCATGCACTCCACATGCACTTACGCAATTATATTTCGCTTTCGTTCTTTTTTCACATGTAGCGTTCTCATTTAACATTTCTAGATCTTCACGAAGTTTGCACCCACTGGAAAACAAACATGGACGAGTGTGTTTCACCTAAAATCTCTTCATTTCCGTCTACACCATTTTTCATAGCCTACATTATCTTACAATTTCTCCCGCACCTCTATCTGGCTAAAAAAGAATATTGTTATAAAACTTGCTCCAGCACCAAACAAGTTTGATTTGGAATATTTTTTCCATAATCAGGTGTAGACATGAAAATTACATGACGTTTAATATCTTTGGTATAATATTACACAGACGTGAGGAGTTAACCTGCATTTCAATTTGTCTTATGATGTTATCTACCGGATGAATAATGGGGTATTCAAAAATATGTGGATTGACCGAATTGTGAGTTGGACAATCCGTGTTGGGACAAAAGACAAACGCGGTGATATGTTTGTAGGGTTTGTTTAACAAAGAAAAGACCGACGTTAAACTGCGAAGTCCACTCACATCCCAAATACTTTTTAGAGTTTAATCTACAGGAATGCGTTAAACAGATATAACTTTTAGAATACCTTAAAGTTCTGGGACCGTTTATGAGATTAAGCCACCTTAAAGATAAAAAAATTACGCAATTTAACAGAATGTTCTGCAACTCGAAGGTGACAGCTGCAGTTTTCACTTTTTACAATAATCATGCCGATATTTCGGAATTGAGAACAAAAATAAAAAAACTATGAGTACAGTGGACTGTTGCAACCATCGGGATTGCAGCTTTTTATCCGTGACCAACGTTTTTTCATGTTAGCCTACACATTTTATTTTAATTGTAAAAAGATTATTTAAAGAGCATGTAAATACGCATCCAACCCGCCCACAAGCACGGTACATGAGCAGAACAAAACATGAAACAGCTTTCGCATCATTTCAAAAAAGAAAACCATTATTTGTAATTGTTGAATTATATGCAGTAAATATCATTATACCTCAATATTTACAATCGGGTGTTTAAATTTGTATTTTATTCTACATAATGTAAGGCGATTCGGCGCCTAGCCGTCGGGGTGCCTGCAGTTATGGCACTTACGGCCAGGGCCTTAACGCACATGGCGGGCCTGGCGCGACACTATGCACATGGCGGCTCCGGCGCGACACCCATTTCAGGCCCAAAGGAGTTGGCTAGTTGATGGGGTGGTCCGAAGGGACCCTATGTGCACATTGAGGGATGCGATAGACCTTTGTCTTTAGGATAGGTATCACGAGAGTGACGCCCTGCGAGTTAGTCCCGATTAGATCGCCGAGCAGTTTAGACGTTTCGTAGCCTTAAGCAACCAAAACCGTTGTATTCAAAGCAGCCCTAATAATTACCAGTTTATCCTGAACATTACGTCTTCGCTTCACTTTATTTAAACCAGCCATCCTTACAATAATTATTTGTATAATCACATCTAACAAGGAAACGGTGCGAAGTGACCGCCTCCGATTTTCTTATGCTTGTGATATGTTGTAGTCCATCAAAAAATAAGAGACACGTATTTTTTTATGTGTGCTCTTAAACGGATTTAAGGAGTGAAATTCACCTTCAAAGTTGAGCATGAAAAGCGGTGTTTGTGTAGTTTTACATAGAAGGAGTGTCTCTATCGCCACTAAACCAACTTTAAAACATTCCTTACGTGAAATGATGAAATTGACATATCCATCTTTCTATGCACCCCTATTGCAAGGGGGTGAACCGTCCTCTGAAAATTTCCATTTTAATATAAAAAAAACTAATTATCCGATTTTAATGAAACAAAAACCAAATTGTAGAGCGAGGAAAAACAAAGTTGACCAGTTTTCGTATTTTCCGAAAAAAACATTTTTTAAGAGGAAAAACACATCTTTAAGTATGAGTCTGTTCTCCAAATGTTAAAATAATTCTGATTAATTTTAATTGTCGGAGACATCTTATACACTCACCTATATGCCTGAAAACAAGATATCATTAAATTCAGGCTTGTCTTTGTTGTTTTTCTTGTGATTCATTTTCTCTCTTATGAAACTAATGTCTGTATTCTGACAATGAGCAACAGTGATATTCTTCGAAAAAATGTTTAAAACACAGCAATCTTCAATTACACATCGTGATTCCGAAAGCACCTCAAGAGCAAAATCGACTGGATTTTCGAAATTTTCTGGTCGTTCTTCTATGTATCCACTTTTGAACCAAGAATATCGGAACAAATCTTGATACCTTGGAGATGATGACTGGTTATGAGCAAGGGACTGTAATTTAATAATAATAATAATAATAATAATAATAATAATAATAATAATAATAATAATAATAATAATAATAATAATAATAATAATAATAATAATAATAATAATAATAATAATAATAATAATAATAATAATAATAATAATAATAATAATAATAATAATAATAATAACAAAAGGGAAACATATTTCCAGAGACGGAAGGGTTCCTGATAGCCATACAAGATCAAGTAATCGCTACCAGGAACTACTTAAAATACATAGTAAAAGACAGCTACATACAGGACGACAGATGCAGAAAATGCAAACAGACCTCCGAAACAACAGATCACATAACTGGTGGATGCAAACTACTGGCAAGCACAGAATACACGGAAAGACACAACATAGCAGCAAAAATAATACACAAAGAAATAGCAAACAAATACAATCTTGAACAAAGCAAAACACCATACTACAAGTACACACCCACAACTATCATTGAAAATGAAACACACAAATTGTACTGGGACGTAACAATCCACACCGACAAAACAATGAAATACAATAGACCGGACATCACACTCATAGACAAGAAAGAAAAAATAACATACCTAATAGACATTTCGATACCTAATGACGCCAATTTGGCCAACAAGTACAACGATAAAATAGAAAAATATCACCCACTAGCACAAGAAATACAGAGAATATGGAAACAAAAGAAGGTCTTCATAATACCACTCATAATATCCGCAACAGGAATCACGCCACATTCATTCAAGAAACATTTACAACAACTGAAACTGGAACCACACATACACGGACAAATACAAAAAACAGTAATACTCAAAACATGCACTCAAAACATCACCCGGAAATTCTTAAATCTAACATAAACACCACTCAAGACTTGGCCTAAGCCCGTCTGAGAAGGAAAAAAAAAGCCCCAGAAAAGGGAATTTTATTAAAAATATAATAATAAAACGTCTTTATTGTGCACATACTCATAAAGACATACAAAAGAAACAAAAGTTTTATAAAAGAATAGAAAAATGCAGAGACAGTGTAGTATGTGCAACGGGCGAGGTTCAGCTCTAGGCTGTTTTGATACTTAACCGATTTATGTTGGTTCTCAAGTGTAAGTTTATGTCGTAATCATGATTGGAATAAAAACGTTTCTCAGCCTATTTTTTAAGTGCTTTGTAAGTAAATACATATTAGAAACTGTTGGATGATAATTTCAGTAGTTGTTATGACTGTTTTTAAGTTGGCAGTATGAGAGCTGTACGGCAGATGTAAGATCGAGAAGCCAAACTGAAGTGCTGTTATTTTATGTTAATTTTTCCTTTAGTACAGAAGTGTATTTATTTGAGTTCACTATATATGTGCTAATAAACCTATCAACAAATTACAGCAGAAACATTAAAGCAACTTTTTTAACATCAAATTAATTATTTCAACATACCAGAAATGAGCTTCAGAAGTGAGACCCAATCTAACTCACTCTAACACACTTACAAAATTGCCCACAGGCAATACTGATACACACTCGATAGATAAGGCGATAGATAAGGGCTATACAGACGGTTAATATTAAAAAAATATTGCGATAAGGAAGGAGGCTATTACCATCCTTGCGAAACGGAGAGATTATACATTTTCTATAAATTGTATTATAAATGTATAAATTTGGGGCATCGACAATTGCCGATTATTAATATCTATATATATTCTAACGGCGGTTCTAGCACACCATCCATGTATGCAGTCGTGTATTACACAACTGCACATTGCGCTTTAACTTTTTTTAAATACAGCAAATCAAAATATATTAACTAAAGAAGTGTATATTACACCTTGATAATGCCCAAAATAAAATAAATTATAATACTTCCTGTTGTAACTAGCGATGTAGTGCGACACGAGACTGCGAGTTACCGCCCTTTGTTTTTGTATTTGGTCACGTGACGCTACTTTTTAACGGGTGCATATTCATACGCCGAAAACAGACCCGAGTCAGTCGTTGACCATTAGTTGTCCGCCACAGATATCTCCCGCGTTTTCTCTAATTGTACCTACACTTTCAACAAAACTAGTATACTTTAATACTTACGTGTATATGCGGCACATGCAGAGACAATGAATCACAAGAAAAACAACAAAGACAAGCCTGAATTTAATGATATCTTGTTTTCAGGCATATAGGTGAGTGTATAAGAGGTCTCCGGCAATTAAAATGAATCAGAATTATTTTAACACTTGGAGAACAGACTTATACTTGAAGACGTGATTTTCCTCTTAAAAATTGTTTTTTTCGAAAAATATGAAAACTGGTCAGCTTTGTTTTTCCTCGCTCTACAATTTGGTTTTTTTTTATATTAAAATGGAAATTTTCAGAGGGTGGTTCACCCCCTTGGAATAGGGGTACATAGAAAGATGGATATGTGAATTTCATCATTTCACGTAAAGAATATTTTAAAGTTGGTTTGGTGGTGATAGAGACACTCCTTCTATGTAACACTACAGAAACACCACTTTCATGCTCAACTTTGAGGGTGAATTTCACCCCTTAAATCCGTTTAGAACACAATATAAAAAAATACGTGTCTCTTATTTTTTGATGGACTACAACATATCACAAGCATAAGAAAATCGGAGGCGGTCACTTCGCACCGTTTCCTTGTAAGGTAGATATTTATGTTTCGAAGATGTTTCATGAAATTCCATTAGGGAAACATCGTACTCATAATTTATCCAGTGTAAAACATCAATGAAGTATTATAATCGCGAAATTACATTTGCATTTGCGGATGTAACTTAGTTGCCGCAAAATACAATACATAGGACATATAATCTTCCACCAATATGTAGATTTTCATGATCATGAGTTTAGTTAATAAATGTGATTATTCCGTATATATGATTGGTTGTAAAGCTAAATGGTCCAAAGTTTCTTTTAGTCAATATTAAGGTACACTAAGGTTTGTGTGCCATTGATGTAGTACTTTTACTTTAAAGCAAAAAAATGTTATAAACTTTGTAATATTTATGAATGTTATACTGGGTATTTCAGGGAAGTCATGTCAGTTTTTAGAGTGCAATTGGGACTG
Source organism: Hedychridium roseum (assembly GCA_963989215.1). Taxonomy (NCBI): domain Eukaryota; kingdom Metazoa; phylum Arthropoda; class Insecta; order Hymenoptera; family Chrysididae; genus Hedychridium; species Hedychridium roseum. Next base: position 4,425,434 of record OZ022307.1, on the reverse strand, counting down.
TTATTATTCCAGCGGGTCGGTAAACTGCTTGTCGTAAAGAACACTTGCGTATACACAACGTTTCAGCTTTTAGCTGCGAAACTTTTGAAGTATATTTTACAAGTGGAAATAAGAAAAAATGTTCTGTTAAGTTCGGTTAGAAACAGGCTATTACATACTTATGAATAAAAATTGAAACATAACACGGAATAGGCAATTTCACGGAAGATGTGGCATTGTCGTTTTGAGAAAACAGATGGATATAATAGAACGGTTGTCTATCGCACTATGTTAGACAAGTTTAGAACTGACAGGATAAAAATTATGATCACAGGTGGATTAGTCGAAAGAGTCCGTCCTGTGGCCTTCGACGTCACGAGACTTAATACCACTTGATTATTACCTAGAGGTAACTTGCAAAGACAAGGTTTACAGTAAAAAAGTGACTTCGCATGAAAAATTAGTGCAACGAATTAATAACTTAATTATTGAGATTTAACCAAATTCTCATGAAATTTTTACCATGACAAATTCCATACTACATCGGTGTTAAGCTTCTTTTATTGTACAGCAACACGATTTTTAGCAGCGAACTTTGGCATAATTGAGGTAAAAACAAGTAACTTTTGTTAACATACCTATGGTGTCCAGTCATTATTGGCGAAGATACAGCCTTTTGAATATCCGCCTACAGATAGGCAACTTGACCCACATTCAGCTGCCCGAAGCGGTCAACGCTCCGCGATACGTCCTCGGCTCAGTGCCGGATGCGTGTGACACAGCTGACTTTTACCTCATTATTTTTTCGAGCCGTGGAAGTGTTAAAATTTTCCGAACTATTTTAAATCACCGAACTATTGGGGAAAAAATTATCTATTAAAAAAGTCCAAACGACAAAAATATTCGGGAACTCATAAAATTTCGAGTTACTTGTGGATAAATGTTCAGCTCGGAATGTTTACATATTCCAATAGATTTCCAACTTTCGAGTTATTCGTAAATATCCGAATTATTAGTGACGACGTTTTCTGCACTAGAAAATAATTTTTCACTTGGTAAATGGAAAGTAATTATTTCGAGGAAGTTTATTGCTAATAATGCTATCTTAGAAACGGCCACACTAATAATTCGAATATTTACATGTCGAATATTTATCTCCAAGTAACTCGAAAAATTACGAGGGCTCGAATATTCGAATCGCTTGAAATTTTTTAATGGCTTACTTTAACAACTCGAACAATCGAACCAAATAAATTCCGAATACGTGCACATTCTTAAACGTCAATTGCACTGAATACACTGCACAAAACCATACTTATGACTATTGTCCAATACGTCGGCTCCCGACGAGTTTTTTCGAGTCTTTTCGAGTTACTGGGAAAATTTTAACACTTCCTCGGCTCGAAAAAATAATGAGAAAAAAGTCAGCTGTGTCACACGCATCCGGCACTGAGCCGAGGACGTATTGCGGAGCGTTGACCGCTTCGGGCAGCTGAATGTGGGTCATGTTGCCTATCTGTAGGCGGATATTCAAACGGCTGTATCTTCGCTAATAATGACTGGACACCATAGGTATGTTAACAAAAGTTACTTGTTTTTACCTCAATTATACGCTCCTTAAGTTTGGCAGCACTTCATAGACACACCCTGTATATTCAGGCTTTTAAATCTTCAACTAAACTGTATTAATTAATTCTCGAATTCTCTAATGGCAGCTGTGGCGTCATCTTTAAAGATTATTAAATTTGTCTAATGCGGTAAGGGATAAGTACAATATTCTAGTAAATTCAACTTGATTCATAATGCAAGGGGTAATATATTAATAGTTACTGCTAAGTTTATTCTATAAAAGCATTGTTCACGTTCCCTTTGATACAATGTGAAATAATACAATATTTCCCATTTTTTTGTAAAACGGGATTTATATCTATTTTTTACAACAGATTTTTGTGCTGTATAAAATATAAATACATAGTGATCGATTATTTCCCAATGTTTAAGGTTCTTTAAAAATCCCTTATTTTTGTTCATCGTGAAAGAGGCACTACATTTCGGCATTAGCAGTACATAAAAATTGCAAATAGTCCTATAATTTACTTAATGACCACATATAGGCAATATACAATACCCGGTATTTTTCTTTGTTAGCTATAATGACGCTTGTATATAACGTGTACCAGTAAATGACTTAACTTTAGTGTAAGGCTTTGGCAGAATTATGCGCACCACAAAACACCGTTTATGCGATAGTTCACGGCCAGTTAGTATCTTTCTTCACCCTGCTGACAAATTAAAATTTGACTTGCTTTAAGGTTATTAGAAATTGCTGGTGTCTACCACATACTACAACTTCTGCAAATTTTCTCGTCATTATCATAACTTATACAATATACTAAAGAATTAACAATTCTGTTAACTGTTATTCGAAACTACGAAAATTCGTTAAACACAATTATGGGCCCAACTTTTTTCCGCAAACGGTTTACAACTCGATTGCTTACTGACTGTTAAGAAAAGTATACATATATAAAAATTCTACAATACCCAACGATATCAAACTTGTACTTATAATGCAACATTCAAACATGTCGTTTTATACCTAACACCATATTCAGCGAACGAATGAACTTATGATTGTGGGTATATGATATTGATTACGTGGTTGAATACTAGAACGATTAAATAATCGTGTACACAAATTGGCCAGTACACTCACCCTCCGGATTAGCAACAAAAGATACAGACATCAATATAATAAACATCACAGACACCGAACATACAACGACAACAGTGTGCAAATGATGCACTAAGTTTGAAATGATGATGATAAATGATGAATACAACATACAAAGTGTTTTATAGAAAGTGTGACAAGTTGAAATCTCCGAACATATTGATGATATTAAAGTGATTTTCGTTAACTTCATTGCATGAAAGGCCCTTTTAAAGTACCTGCGAATTTCTTATGTGAACAATAAATGACAGGCAGATCCTAAGTTCACTTACTTAAAATGTATTTATATCTATTTTTTATAATCATATAATCCTAAAAAATGAAGAATGTTTACCTAGATCATTTACTTAGTTTATAATGGTTTCAATGTCTTCGCATCAGTAATTAATTGGAACGAAGAAACACCTACTTTACGCAAAAAATTGTTAGTGAATGTTATATTATGGAGAAATGTATCTAAAACCGTATCTAGAGCTGCCACTGCATAGGACCAACTGAGACGAAATGTGATGTTGTGTCCAGCTGTACGTGGCCCCGCAAAGACTTGATAATTTCAAATTTTCCACTTTTTTAAAAGCTCCCACCCTTCTATGTCGTTTTAGCCATACGCATTTACCTGCGTCGTTTTGAGTGAACCGATCCACTATCGATATGTTTGTAAATCATATTTTGAACGTGCAACTTCGTTTAATTAATCGCGCGTGAAAAATAAATAGTCGGAGTAGTAATAGGTGAGAGTTTGAAAGAAGCTCGACGTTGTTTAGTTTTATAATCTGTTCGCTTAAACCCCCTGGTACGAAATTATTTTATTCGCTACAAATTATTGTCTCGGTTTACACTATACACTCTTGTGTTGACGGTGTGGGTAAGTACGTATGAGCAAAACACGACAAGGAAGAAACGAAAAGTCGCAGACAAACTCAAATAGTCTTTTGTTTGACGAAGTTATAACAAAAATCAGTCCAAAGTTGTTTGAAGATATCGATTTGTACTACTTCATGTCAAACACTTTGTACACGTATTGTATGGTATAAGTTTGAATAATGTAAAGCACAAAGTTTTGCTGAGCTTGTACAGACAATAAAAGTTATTCAACCTGACAATTCCAATTACGGAGATATGCACTTAAAGATCTTCTTGATTAAGTAAGTACCCTCGCAGTATAAAGATAGTTTTCACATTATGGTGAATTTTCCTTTGTGAAACAACTTACCAGCCGTAGGTGACAAAAATTTTTTAATGAAAACAAAACTTGACAAGTGTTATGTGGAAGAAGTTAGCACACTTTTGAACATTTTTGAAAAATAAGAAAATTTTTGTTGTGCTGAGTTGTGCCCGACTTGTGCCGTCATGTGCCGTTCGAATTTTTTTTTCAACATAATAATTATAAATGTTATGCCGCTGTCAAAATTTTGAAAAGAAATTAGCGTGGACATTTTTGGAAAATGAACAAATTTTTATTGTGCTGGGTTGTGCCCGATTTGTGCCGTCATGTGCCGTTCGTAGAATTTGATTATTGTGAATAGCAAAAAAGTTACGGGGTTTTGAAAATTTATCTCCTTTAATTTATTTATTAATTTTTTTTATTTTGTTTGTGCTGAGTTGTGCTCAACTTGTGCTGCTTGTAGAATTCAATTATTTTGAATAGAATAAATTTATGAGGGTTTGTGCTAATGAAATAATATACAACAATTTACTTTCATCGGGAATTATATTACAAACATAAATAATTATTTTTTCAATATTTATTATTCAATAACATAAATACATAAGTGTGCATGTATATCTTTTTCATCGGATATTACACAAACAGATCCCTTTTTCGGACTGTCATTGAAATATACCCACTGTCCATTAATTTTTAGGTAAATTAAGGAAGATAAATTTTCAAAACCCCGTAACTTTTTTGGTATTCAAAATAATAAAATTCTACGAACGGCACATGACGGCACAAATCGGGCACAACTCAGCACAATAAAAATTTTTTCATTTTCCAAAAATGTCCACGCTAACTCCTTCCACATCAAGTGTTTGCAAAAAACATGTGCTAAACGATAGTATGTAGTTGAGCCAGCTGCTACTGTGACGAGTCTGCGAGCTGCCGATCGTAAGGGACATACCAAACATTATACATTTCGATAGTAATAATGACAACCGACAACCAAGCAACCACTGTCCAGACGGGTTGTTTGTACGTGGCGCGCACCCACGCGAGGACAGGTAGATGTTTCTCGGGGGCAGTGTCACCCTTAGAATGCAATTTGAATTGGAATTATCCAGATAGACTGATAGGTTGCTGATCGCAATGAGCACGTGTATAACATGTATTTATAATATGCATATGTAACATATGCATATGCATATGCGAACTAACGGTCAGCGAGCCGTGTCTACATTTACGCGCCAGACTTTTTAGTGCTTTGCAAAACTTTCACTCAGACGGCCACTGCGCAATATAACATCGGTTAAAATATCGGTTTACCAAAAGGGGTTCACTCGTAGACTTGGGAAAAGTGTAGGCTTTTCATAGCGAGACCAGCGAATAGCATATGTAGCAAGTATATAATACAATAATACTATTATTGTAGCAATAATACTATATATAAGAACCAGCAAGATTGTAAGAACATTAATCTATCACAACATTATTAATAAATGGAGTTGATCACAAGTCATCACTTAAATCATCACCATAGAAAGATGGATATGTGAATTTCATCATTTCACGTAAGGAATGTTTTAAAGCTGGTTTGATGGCGATTGAGACACTCCTTCTATATAAAACTACACAAACACCGCTTTTCATGTTCAACTTTGAGGGTGAATTTCACCCCTTAAATCCGTTTAAGAGCACATATAAAAAAATACGTGTCTCTTATTTTTTGATGGACTACAACATATCACAAGCATAAGAAAATCGGAGGCAGTCACTTCGCACAGTTTCTTTGTGAGTTAAATTTAGTCCGATTGTTTGAGTTGAAAAAAGTAAGCCACGAAAAAAGTTCAAATGACTCGAATGTTCGAATCCTTGTAAGTCTTTGAGTTACTTGAAGATAAATATTCAGTACGTAAATATTCGAATTATTAGTGTGCACGTTTCTAAGTTAGTATTATTAGCAATAAACATCCTCGAAATAATTGCAGTCCAAATGCCATCTGGAAGATTATGTTCTAGTGGGGGAAACATCATCGCTAATAATTCGGATATTTACGAATGACTCGAAAATTGTAAGTCTGTTGGAATATGTAAAATTTTCGAGTTGAACATTTATCCACAAGTAACTCAAGACGGTATGAGTGCTCGAGTGTTTGAGACGTTTGGACTTTTTCAGTATAGGTGGTTTTTTTTCCAAACAGTTTGTCGACTTCAAGTCGTCCGGGAAATTAAAAAAAGCGTCTCAGCTCATCCGACTAGTCACCATTTGGATCGTAATTGAAAAACGAAGAGAAAAATAGTGTAGCAAACTATGGCCCATGTATCACCGTGACATCAACGTATCACGTTCACAACGAACAGATGTAGGCAGCAGTACGTGCCACAAATTACCGAGACACAGACTTTCGAAAGGCTAGAACATCAATAATAACAACCGGAGACCACCGGTATATTAATATAACGACGCGTCAGCGCGCGTTACATACTTCAACCGATCAGAGCAATTTAGATTTAAATTTTAATGGATGAGAAATGGTTGTCCCCTCTCTGGTGTAACACCAATCAGTGTGTGCGTGACTTGACCAATCAGGTGGGTTCAGTGATGAGAAGCTCGGATTGGGAAACTGAACGGATATCGAAAGAAGGGGCTGGTGGGACATTTCTTGTCGAGACACGAACACGTATACATCAGATTGGCGGAACACTACGTCCGATAATTCACACTTCCTCGCCCGATTACCCACGCTGAGATCCGGGGTATCCTGATATATAAAGTCTTTAGATAGATTTAGATAGAAGTCTAAAGATAAATAAGTCTTGATAAATAAAAGTTGCTTGTATTCATCTTCTCTATACGCCCACCAAGTTTAATCCAATGCTTTAGAAACACCCTGTATAACATTTTTTTCTTATTTAGAATTATTGAATACACTGTCAAAATTTGGAACATCCTGTATAAGTACATTGTATATTTCGATATATGTAAATGAATGCTCGGTATCCATCACTTATCTCTGCCGCCCTCACGTTTACCATGGATTAACATCGCGATGACTGTAACAACAGCAAAGCAATGGCTGTAGACGAGAAATACCAGGACTTGTCCACATCCAAATTTGTTATATACATGCGTACATGTGCCCCTTACGACTGACAAGCTGCCAGTTCGTCAGGATAATAACAATTCAAACTGCATTGCGAGGGGGAGCACAGAGTCCTTGCAACACCTGGATGTTGAACGGCGACCCCTCTGTATACCACGACAGCGACAGGCAAGGTTCCCTACGATAGGCTGACACGGCCTGAGTTGAATGACAGCCGCAAATATTTCATTTTCTATAAGTGTTAACCGTTTATTTGTCGTGTACTGTGCATATGATTTTATTTTACTACTACTTCGATAGGGTTTGTAAGACAGAATATCTTCTTTCGTGTGGTAGTAATTAGCCAATTACAGTGCTTGTATTCTGTTAGAAATAAATCGAAATATGACAGTGGATTTAATTCCATCAAAATGTTTCTACATCGGAAAAGTCGTTATTTACATATGCTAATACATTTTGCGCTATACTATACATTACTTTTTTACAATACAATTTTACAAAACTTTATTCAAGTAAGAATTGCCAGGATGGAAAACTTTTATTCGTGAAGCGTACTTGTTGATCAGAATGATAACAACGAATGATTCTGGCAATTATTTAGAAAAGATCCTTCCATAACAGTATTAATGACCATTATATTACTTGTAATAGTTTAGTTTTAGTTTCATAATGCATAAGTTGAAAATGTCGTTTGGATACAGTTGTTAAGAAAACTAACATTAAATATCGATAATGACGTGTTAAAACTGTGCATAATTTATTGCATCTAGGAATGTGTTTATGTATATAATGTAGATAAAAAGTAGTATAAAATAAAATAAATACATTTGTTCACTTATGGTTGATAAATGTCTATCTTACATTAGTCTTCAAACAGCATGTTGATTTGTTACATACCATTTAATGATTCGATTTCGTTAAGGCTTCCTCGAGTTCGAACTTACAATTAGTGTGGAATCAGCAGCAGACGTTGGTTACACAAAATTTATTGGAAAGTAAAAGTTTATAATGTATAAATAATTGCAATTGTTCTACTTATTTTCTTAATATGTGATTTTAGCTGTATATACCGGATAAGTCACGTAAAACAGCCAAAAACACCCAAATACGGGTATTAGTATCAATGATAAGAAGAAACGTCAAAGAGGAACGTTATACTGTTTGAAAGGGCAAATATGATGATACTAATAGATCTGCTGATTGTCTAAAACCGAGTTAGTGACATGAATGATCTGGGAAAAACCTAATAGTCTGGGAATCCAAATTTTACATGTCAATGCTATCCCACGATAGCTGATCGAACCCAGATTTCTCGACTCAAGGTCATAATATCCTACATTGTTGAACTCGTCCTGATATCAGCTACTACACTATAAAATGAAAAATATATAGTGCCATTTAAGTAATCACCAATGACCTTCAAAAGATCTTTAAAATAATGTCAATGTAACAAACGAGATAAGATTTGGGATCCGATAATATTTCAAGGGACGCCTGATGACAGACCAATGTGTAGTTGATGAAAGAGTACGGAATTTGCTCTGCCAATCTGAATTTGTCCTTTTCTATCCAGTAGTTGATGGTTATACGATTGTTTGGATCCCGATGAAACTCAAACTGGTATAAAATGATAACTGATAAGATGTGTCCTTAAACTGATTGTGGTAGAAGACAAACGCATATCAATTTACCTTGTTAAACCCCACATGAAGCTCATTATACCGAATACCTAACTGAGTTTATGTTTAAAAGAAAGTATGGTTTTAATGGCCATAATAGAGCTCAATTACACTCATTTCATGAGAGATTATTAAAAAAGAATCTTTTACCAATGTGTGGTTTGTAAATCTACGACATCTTCCTATTGCTCTAGATCTCATACTTTTAACATCTTCGTTCTTCAATATTACAGGAGAGTGAAAATTTTTAATGATAGGTCTGTAATTTACGAGTCGAAATACATAATATATTATAAACGTATGGATATTAGTGTGAACTGATCTTTTCTGAATAATTATCACTTTGCTTTGCAGATTATGAGTTTTGGTTTATCTAAATTTAATATTTCAAATATGGTTAATAAATCAATTTTTAATGAATATAACACCAGTATTTTGTTAATACGGGATGTTTATGTTTATTATTAAAATAAACTTTCCGATGAACAAGTAACACATAATGACAATACAATGATCTCTATAATGCATATGAATGGCAATGAATACGACACAGCAGCAGCCATCAGAGCGAGGTTCGTCATCAAGTTTCGTTATGTTAAAGTAATAAAGATGGTAACGATAAACACCATAACCGTGTATACACCATCACGCGTCGTATGAAGAAGAATACTGACGTTAAAATATACATATGTATATAAGTGTAAACATAGGGAACATCTGTAATTTTTAAATGTAAGTCTAGTATCCACGGGCCCGATATTTTGCGAAGTCTATAGAAAGCCAGCTGGAATCGTTGAGCACGAAACGAGGCCACAAACCTGTGATGGCGATCTTTGCCGACCACTTGCTGGTACCGTCCAGGACCGATTGCTTCACTGCCGTCATGTGGCCCTGATGTGCTTCCGTCGTTACTCCAAAGACTGACCTAAACTCCCACATTTCTTTCTTTTTGATATGAGTTGTGCCAAGAATCTCACTCTCAACGCAGTTCCTTCATCTTATTTATCACCATATTTATTTATTACCATACTTATACTGGCAAAACTCACATTACAAATAGAAAACATAATAATTATTTTATGCGATTAAATTTTATTATATTTTACACAATATTTTACATGTGATTAGTCATCAATAATACTTTTTAAATTGATATGAATTCGTTAGTAAATTGGAAGTCTGATAACAACATAGAGTGGTGAATTAATTATAATTTAGTCGCACAGAATATGTTGAAATCGACACAAGTTACGCAACACACGGTTATGTCTTTTTTTTTAATCAATTTGGCATTTTCTTACTTACTATATCTAATTCATCAATTCATTTTGTTGAATAAAAAGTTAACGGCCCCTTTTTGATTCTCGAAACTGTGTAGTATCGAATAATTTTGAACTGACAATAAGATCAATGCCATTTACAGCTTACTTGTAATTTTAGCCAATCATTTCGACTGAAGATGACAAATGTAAACTATTAATGAAATTTTTTGGGATTAGGCATTATGAATTTTATCGATGTATCGACGATACCAACACGCATCAAATGAAAAAAGGATACGTATTAGCTTAATTGTCGCACCGATTCATCGTTATATCGAGTTAACTACAAGCAAAAGATTTGGTAGAAATTGTGGTAAGACAGAGCATGTTGTTGTGTATAAAAGACGATTTTTTAATGTTTTTGTGCATATAGTTGGTTAGTTTCTAACAATGTTCTCTTGGATTAACAACCCTTTGGTGTTAAAATATCTACAGCAGCACGGAAGAAATAGTAAGTGTGAATCATTACAGTTAACAAGTAAGACTTGAACGGCACGAAATTTACAGTGTTACACAAATAAATATGCATTTGAGCTGTTTATTTTGAAAGTGGTGTAAGTTCCATTTTGAAAAAATTGATAATATGGTTACTATGGTTACAAATTAATGTTAAAGTTTCATTTGTAAAAGGTCTAAAATTAGTATGGAACAATATTTATGCTAAGGTCTATATGTTTATGAGAAAAACAAACCTTTTAAAATGTTTTATAAGATATTAATGAAACCAAATACGAAATTCTAATTGTTGTATTTATTACCGAGTGGAGAATGATCGAAAGTAGTGTGTGCGTTTATGGATATTTTTGTGTACATTGAAATGTAACCCTTTTGGTATTGCACAATATGTAAAAGTGAACTTGCACAACTTTTAAAATAAATGACTCATTTATAAACGTGAGCTTATACAGACGTTTCATGGACTTCGTGTTACCCCTTAAAACGCACCTTGAATTCTCACTTATATGGGGCTAGTGGGTCACTAATCATGAGGGACACATGTATATGTATACACATTTCAATCGACTATATTTCCTAAGGGAGTATCGTTTACCGTCATGATTGTCGTACCACCACAGTGATCTCGACGTTGATCCGTAGCAGACGTGAGTGTGAGAGAGATAGGCGATCGACATTGGGAGCTTGTTAATATCGAAGCTTATGTTATAATGTGTACTTACATATGTCCTTAAGATTGACAACCCACCAGATTGCCAGGATAATAACAGTCTCAGTTACATTCTAGAAGGTAGTGTGGTGATGTCCGTGAGACGTCTAGCGTGTGTTTCGCGTCAATTAATGATAGTGTTCGAAAAATATTTGTAGCCGATATGTTGCGAGCAGCATATCGATCAATGATGCGATCGCCATGTCGGCAGAAAAACAATATGGGTAGAGCATAAGCACCGGCAAGCTATCCGCGGCAACTTGTCCGTATTGCCGGGATTAGGTGTTTAAAACAGGCCACCTGAATAACTTCGATACCATTGGCATCAGGAAAAAATGCATGAAACCGAACTTGATCGGTTTCGAGGGGATCATAATCTGATCCTAGTATACTTTTTTCTTGGTGGACGCATAGAGGACATATGAAGGTCAACTTCATTTTTTTAAATGCAATGATATATCTTTTTACATACGGTCTAGTAGGGTACTTTAAGACGCGTATAACGACGTATGGTTCAAGGTCAACTGCGATGGAAAATAATTTACTTTGAGGAAATGATCAGACACTTCGGTGATATATTTATTACATCTGAGCGTTAAAAATGGTGACCTGGAGCATCAATGCATACTTTAAAGCATTGCGAGACGGACAATACAGCACATTTTATGCATTCCAGCCACACTTAGGTCGATAGAATATCGCAAACTACCATTCATGGGTACAGTGAAGCGTATAATGTGGTTCAATGTTTCTTCCCATTCAACGACTCATAATAAGACTTTACAAAAGCGACATTATTAGCAACCAGAAAAGATAGGTAAGTGTTCGATCATTTCCTCAAAGTAAATTATTTTCCATAGCAGTTGACCTTGAATGATACGTCATTATACACATCTTAAAATGCCCTATTAGATAGTATATAAAAAGATATATTATTGCATTTAAAAAAATGAACTTGATTTTCATGTCTTCTACGCGTCCACCAATAAAAAAACTACTCACATCAGATTATGACTCCTTCAAAACCAAGCAAGTTCGGTTTCATGCATTTTTTTCTCTTACCAATAGCAGCGGAGTTATTGACATGGCCTGTTTTAAACACCCCACTCGGTATACATTCATGATCTACTTGTGATCGCTTTCGAAGGGTACAACGTTTAGATCTCATGATGGACAAATTATGTGGAAAGTTGAGAATTGAAATCGTTGATGTTTGGCACTAAAACGATTAAAGTGATTGTTCTTTATATACGACAACATGCTTATACATTTTCACCAAATCTAGTTGAAATTAGTGTCTCTATAAAACTTTTCTGGTTAGCGTAATGAGGGGCATACATCTGAAGTTCCAACAATGTCTAAACTTGACCAAAGAAGGCATAGACGCGTTAAATATGGTACTACAAAAAATCGAGATTGCGGTTCGTACGGTCTGAATAAATTTGTTTTACACGGTTTTACTTAGTTCAGAATATTTGTGAGAAGCTTTCAGTTTTATATTTTATATTTTATATTTCAAACTTTATATTTTAATTTTATTATAAACGAATTTTGTAATAATAATGGGAAATATCTAAATTAAATTAATATGATAGTAATGCAGTAACAATACAATCCAGTAATTAGTTGTATCTAGTTTTTAATAGAATTTTGTAATATGAAAACGAGTCAGTTCCCCTTGATTTGAATATAAATCTTTGTGAGACGGATACACATATTAAATGATAAGTAATTGTTCTAATTAAGACACCAACTCTAACTCTGTTACTTTCTGAATATGTGTAGTATCTTCGACCAATATCATCGTTTTTTTTCATTAATTATGTGTTAAGTAAAGAAAATTACAGAGTCGGGATCATAATATACATAGAGGAAGGAAGAAATAGCACTTACCGGATTAGCTCGAATATTTCTGGCTTTTCCCGTTCTCTCTGTTTCATTCGTTCCTTCATTGCTGTAATTATACTATTTGCCTTATCCTCAGCACCATGTTTCGAACTTTTTTCGGCCGCTCCTGCGTAACACATTATTAAAAAATATCAAGTTACAGTTATAATTATTTTATATATATACAGGTAACCGTCGTATAACGTGAAGGTTACGTCCCACAAAAATTCCGCGTTAAGTAAATCGCTTTATGCGAAACTCACCTTTCATACAGAACGAGAGATTACGTTCTAATACATAATTACATAAATCGACATAATGTACATAGACAAATTAACTTCATTTCATCATGTCATGTCAAAAAATAACTCATTAAATTCATTTTAATCTGAATCACTGTCATTTAAAATTACATTTCCTTTCTTAACAGTGAGCTATTCATTGGGCGGCCAACTTCATCAGATGAAATTTCTTCGGTACATACGTGTGGTTTCCGATCATTACAAAATTACCCCTGATGGGCCACTCTAACCTACTTGAATCCGGGAACCCGTGCTGCTCAGAGCCACTCACCAAGAGCGAAGTCCAACAGTTCAATGCTATAACGTTCTGTTACGCTGCGAGAGGCCCAATCCATTGCACTTCTTTTCATTACCTTATTCACTGACACCAAGTCAACTGAAATGCGTAATTTTTAGCACCCCGAATTAATGTTATGATTATTATAAAAATTGTTTATGTAGTCCTTCGACTAAATAAAAATCGATTCGACTAAATAAAAATATGTAGTCCTTCGACAGTGGCACACGTGTCGTATTATCGCACGATCAAACGACGGACACATTCGATAATTTCGTGCGGTGTGTTTGAAGTGATGCAGTTGAGTTGAGTTGATATCAGTCAATAAAACAATGAAAGCAAGCGCAGTGAACTATTTCTGAAACTGGGAAATATTCCTACACTATAGGAGAACGCTACGGCATTGATTATGAGTTGTTTGATTTGGTCCCGTTGAGCAGCGTACAAGCCGTTCGGATTACTGAATTCAGCCACGCATGAACCCATTTGTAGTCAATTCTGGAAGTTCTGCAAAACTCAAAATGATAATCAGGGATCGTAGGTATCTAATACTCAGTTGATTCTATCGATCTCTTAAACACGTTCTTCTATTTACGACTAATGTCGGTAATGTCATTACGCTTTTCACATATGTGCACAGTATGTTGCCTTTAAGAATCATCACGATTTTTTACCCATGTTTGCAAGTTGTACGGTGTTAAAAAAAGATGAATAATTTTCAATCATCCGCAAATTGTAATAATGGAAATTATCGAATATTTATTTAAAGAAGTAAAACTTTAGATTTCCCCTTCATAACTTCCGACGCACTTCACATAAATGTTTTACAAATGCATCGCATAAAAATGATATCCGTTACGACGTGAAGTCAATGTGCCGTTATCCGACACTACCACACGTTTCACAACAGAGGACAAGTGAATTGTGTAACCGCGCGAAACCCCGAAGCTCTTTGTATGTCGCTAATATTCATGTAACGCAATTGACAGGAGAGCAGATGCGCGCCTTTTTCACATAGTAGCTAACATAATGCACCCAAGCCTATATAAATCCTAACGCACATGCATGCCAACACTCTCTCTATCTCGTATCGGCTACGATTGCGCAAATAATTTCAGATTTCATATTCGTACATACACCTGTAGCATATTAACCGTTTACCCATATCCACTTAATATACAGTTAATATACATATGAGCCGTTTATTTTGAAAGTGGCCTAAGTCCATTTTCCAAAAAAATCGAGTTAGCTACGTTAATAGTTACATTTTTACATGATCTTTTCATTCTGAAGCAAATAGTTACTAATATACAGTCTGTTCAACAAGAAAGGAACCGGCACTTTTCGAAGAAAAACAAAAGAAATCTCTTTGTGTTCTTATCGGCGCAATCGTACGGTAGGTGCGCTACGTCGCCAGTACTAATTCATTTCAGTGTTCTTTGAAACGTGTAGCAAACGGACGTTTAGTAAAATGAGTGCTGCGTACGCAAAGCGATATGAGGCAGTCTTCCTCTGCACACATGAAAAAGGACCAAAATTATCATATGTCGTTGCCACCAAAGTGATCAAGAAATCGAAGAAGTTTGTTGTGAAGTGGGTACTACGGTACGCACAATCAAAAAACCTTGACGACCTTCCAGAACGAGGGAAAACGAGAGAGACGTCCAGCAAGCAGGACAAAGCGGTATTACAACTGTTTCAAAGTAATCCCACTCTGCGACTCTGCGAGGCTAAGGTTAAATTGTCCCAAAAGGGTATTGATATCAGTATCAATACGATCAGGCAGCGTTTGCGCGAGGCAAAAATACAGTACCGGTCTACGAGCGCGAAACTCCTGCTATCAGAAGCTCACATGCAAAAACGTATGAACTGGGCAACTGAAAATATCGATCGCGATTAGTCGAACGTAATTTTTTTGGACGAAGCGACTTTCTGTCGTGGATTTTCTGGGCGCGGATTTCAGAAAGACGTGTTTGGTCTGCCCCCGGTAAAAATTTCATCCAGCGTACTGTCAAACATCCTGTAAAATTGAATGTCTGGGGATGCTTCTCGAAGCACGGATTTGGCTGCTTGGATCTATCCACCGAGAATTTCAACGCACAGAAGATGATACAAATTTACAAGCGTTATCTCCTAAAAACAGCCAACGAAATGTTTGTACCCGATAACGAAGATTGGGACTTACAAGAGGTCAATGACCCAAAACATCACAGCCGCCTCTGCAGAGCTTGAAAGGAGGAGAATGGCGTCATTACGATGGATTGGGCCTCCCAATCTCCTGATGCCAACCCCATCGAAAATGTGTGGGATTCATGAAGGCTAAGCTTGCAGGGAAGCCTGTGTATAATTTAAAGCAGCTTGCGAAAGTTATTAGAAAGATATGGCGTTCTCTTACAACGGATTATGCCGAAAAACTTGTCCAAAGTATGCCCAGAAGGTACCAGGCCATTCTCGACAACGATGGCGATTGTACCGTTTATTGATAAAAAGCGCCTTAGCATTTTCAATGTACTTTTACATAAAAAAATTAGAAATAAATATCTCTTGTACTTTTCAAAAAATTGCGGTTCCTTTCTTGTTGAACAGACTGTATTTACAGTCATTCAAATTTTATTTTGAAAGTGGCGTAAGTCTCATTGTGAGAGTTTCAAATGGATATGGAAAATATTGTGCAATAAAATTTTACGTGATCTCAGCTTTATGTTTAATTATCAAAGTAACAGCTGAATTATCAATGTGCAACGAATTTGTTATACACAATTTAATTTCAAATTTCACTTTCGATCCGCGAAACGGATTCATACGGGTCTCCGGATATGCCCTTGTAATTTTCAGCAATTTGCTAATAATTTGTTTACAACAAATTAAATTGCAAAAAACTGTATAAGAATATTAATATTAATTGTCAGAAACTATAGTTTGGCCATCTTGGTTCGCTGCGCCGTCTACGGTTGATTTCTACTCATTGTGAGTCGACCTTCTTAAATTAAGACTTTGTGTGTTCGAGGGTTCTGTTAGCGACGAGAGTATTGTGCTTTTCGCAGAGTAACGGTTGAAGATTGTACGTCCAATAAAAACGTGCTTCTTTTTGTTTTTGAGTAAAACCCAACATTAATATAATAATATTATTTCTTAAATAATGTTAATCATGCTAATTGAGATGATAAATTTGACACCCTTAGAAACCCAAAAACATTATTTTACTATGTTAGCTGTTACCCACATTTTTAAAAAATAAAATAATATAATAATATCATAATATTTTTTTCATAAATTGAGTATTTTTTTCAATTTGAAGCATTTTAAATTATGTTGAATGGACTTGGGCTCTTTCAAATTTTATAACGAATCTGGTTGTTAATTTTGAACGTAGCTTAACTCCATTCTCGGTAAAAAAACGCATATTATTCACTTAATAATTGCCATTATTTTAATAGGGACTCTAAATTTAACTCCTTTAGATACACCTGAGCAGTATGACTCATTGGTATCCTGTACGTATATTTTTAATTGCATTGAAACACAAACCCTTAAATATCTCAAATTAAGTATAAATGTACTTAGGCCACTTTCAAAATAAACGGCTCATAAACAATTTTGCTGTTTCGTCTTTGGTAACACTTTCGCAAAAATATCAGCAATCATATGTTCTGTGCTAATGTAAACAATCTTTACAATACCTTTTTCTACTAATTCTCGAGTGCAATGGTACCTTATGTCTATATGTTTGCACCGCTTGTGATATACTGGATTTTTACATAGTTCTATAGCGGTTTAGTTATCACAATACACTGTTCTTGGAGTATTTACGTAATTTTTACAGTCCATATGGGTCAACAATCGCCACATAAACATTACTTCTCTACAGATTTCCGATACGGCAAAATATTCTGCTTCCATAGTCGATCATGGAACAGATGTTTGTTTTATAGATTTCCAACTTACTGGACCACCGGCTAACATTAATAAATTTCCAGTACATGATTTTCTATCATCTGTGTTGTCACCAGTCCAATCGGAGTCCGAATATGCCGCTAATTTCTCATCAGATTTATTATACCCTATTTTGTAGTTACTAGTGACACTTAAATATCTGAGAGAACACGTTGTGCTAAAGCCCAATGAGTTCGGCCAGGATTGGAGGTGTATCGGCTCAATGTAGCCGCTGCAAACTGCCGCTATTGCCAAAAGAGTTCTTACGATTTCACGTCGAGCTACGGGAGCAAATAGCTCCTCGTAGTTTACTCATTTATGTTGTGTGTGGCCGTGTGCGACTAATTGCGCTTTATATTTGTTTATGGAGCCATCTTTATTATGTTTTGTCTTAAATACCCACCGGTTGGTGAGAACCTTTTTGTCTGTTGGCCGTTCTTGTTGCGTCTGGCTCTCTTATTTAGCGCTTCTTATAGCTCTTAGGAATCCAACATAAGGTTTTTTGTCTGTTCACGTTTGGAGAAGTGTTTTAACATGCAGTGATTTTGTGGGACATTAATTTCGAAGGTATGTTGCGGTTTTAATTGCGCCAACCCATAATGATTGTGAAAGATCGGCTTGTATCATCATCATCATCATCATCATCATCATCATCATCATCATCATCATAATCATCATCATCCTCTCCTAGCCATTTCCACCAGCGTGGGGTTTGCACGTTCTGCAACACTATTCTGTCGCGGCGTATATTCTACGCTCAGTTGGCGTTTTATATCTTTTTCTTCCAAGTATTTTGTAAAATTGTTAGACAAATACTTCTGGCATTATTTGTCTTCAGCTGCTTGATTTGGCAACCAGTCGCAGTCTAAGCTTTCTTTATTTGTGTGCAGGTTCATGCCATCAACCATTTCGTGCTGTTTTAACTTTTTGATATTGCTTATATTCCGATGACCGTATCGTTGATACCATCTTAGCAGGTTATTATCTTCTATGTCTATTCGCATAGCACGAGCATGTTTTTGGTTTACGGTATATAACTGACCGCGTTTAGTTGCTATCAACGCTGTAGTTCCGTTCGGCCGTTTTACTGTTGCACTGTTTCGACTAAAGTTTACTACGTAGCCTTTATTCATAATCGCTGAAATTGGTAATAAATTGCTCTCAAGATCGAGAACATGCATTACATCGTTCAATTCGATCTGATTTGTACACTTCGGATTTGTTTTTACGTCGTTTTATTTTTCCGGTGCCGTACGATTTAACACATTGATCCGCGACGGTGTATACGTTAGTTATTGCATTTTTTAAAAATGTGAATTAGTCCGCGGCATTGCATTTTTGATAGAGTTAACCCTTTTAAATTATTAGGATTTGGTAGTTGGAATGTAAAATAGGTTCATGTTTTATCCCACGCTTAGTAAGCTCTTTATTTTGATTTACTACGACACATAATATTCTTCCGTTACAGTTCTAGGGCCTTCTCTTCAACAATAGCGCTCTCTATACAGGGTGTTTCTATGAAGTGCTGCCAAACTTAAGGAGCATATAAATGACGTAAAGACAAGCAACTTTTGTTAACATACCTATGGTGTCCGGTTATTATTATCGAAGGTACAACCGTTTGAATATCCGCCTACATGTAGGCAACGCGACCCATATTCTGCTGTCCGATGCGGTCAACGTCACGGCGAAAGTCACGGCTCACAATCAGTGCCGTATACATGAGACACAGCTGACTAAACCTTTTTTCTCTTTATTTTTTCGAGCTGAGGAAGTGTTAAAATTTTCCGAACTACTTTAAATCACCGAACTATTGGAGAAAAAATTACCTATTAAAAAAGTCCAAACGAATAAAATATCCGAGAACTTTTTTAATGCCTTACTTTATTCAACTCAAACAATCGAACCAAATAAATTCCGAATACGTGCACATTTCTAAATACCAATTGCACTGAACACACTGTACAAAACTGTACTTATGACAATTGTGCAATACGTCGACCTCCGACGGTCATACACGTTTCGCACCGTTACACGATTGAACTGCGGACAGGATTGACTATCCGAAAGATCGCAAAGAAACACACTGCTTTTTCGTAGCTGCCACACAGTCTTTTACACTATCAAATAACTATGATGGTGTGAATGTGAAATCATCTGCTTGCTTCCGACACGCCACGCTCCTGCGAGAAGACCGTAAGTTCGGGCACAATACAAATGCAAGTGTGTTTTGAAATATGATCCGTTTCCCCGTCTTTATTCGTATCGCCGAGCGTTGACCGCATCGGACAGCTGTCGGCAGCCAAATATGGGTCACGTTGCCTATATGCAGGTGGATATTCAAACGGCTGTACCTTCGACAATAATGACCGGACACCATAGATATGTAAAGAAAAGTTGCTTGTTTTTACCTCATTTATACGCTCCTTAAGTTTGGCAGCACTTCATAGAAACACCCTGTATAATCCATTTTAAATTTAACCAATTCAATAATTTTTCCTTTCATTGTATTGATATTTCGTTGGTTCACTGCCGCCAGTATGGTTTTTAATCATTACAACATCAGTCTTTCCTTCCGCGTTGTCGTAGAGTGTGTTTGAGTCCCCGTCTAGTTGAGTCCCCGTCTATTGACACTCCAAACCAAACTTCAGTTTTATATGCTACTTCGAAAACACTGCTCTTTAACGAAACTATATCTCAGAGAATAGTGCATTTTTCTCCATGGTACTTCGTGTTAGCAGGCTTCACAGATCATACGAGAGTACGAAATGTGTGCTATCGTCGGAAGACGGCAGATCAAACAATTTTCATAATAAACCGTCACGTGGTAAAATCGTCTCTTCTTTAAAAATGCTTTTCCTCTCCCGGCGAACCCAAGTTTTCTGTAAGATAACCTGAAGATTTCCTGAATGAATAAACTTTGCAGTTAACGATCCAACTCGAATCATCACTTGCATAATTTCATATGACTCCCTCCCATGGCTGTCCAATATTGACGGGCAAAGGAGTTATTTCTATTACCCGATATCCGGTAAACGAACAGCATCGGAGCTTCGAGCGAACATTTCAAAAGGATCGGCACAAAATCTTATGGATGAATCCCAGTCCGATAATGACTCATATGGCGAATCTTGTTTACCACGATGACTCCGTAATTGCAAGAACACCGACGGCCAATACAGGTAAATCAGTATCGTTTGCTATGCTGTCGTCACACGTATTTCGAGGTGTAAAATCAATTGGTGCGTGTTCCTTGTACGAGATAGTTATAGCAATGAATACAGTGTTTTTCCCTACTTAAAAAAACGAACGAGACAGCGGAAAAGATCCATTCGTTGAGTTCTTCTACTCTTAGATTATGTAAAGGTGAGGGTATCTTCACAAATTATCAACTTTCTCTTTGAATGTATGTAAAAAAAGTTAGTAGTTTTCAGTCCCATGCTTTATCCTCAGGTGATAAACACGCATAGAGACGACCAGTTAAGCGTAACAACCTTGATCCACTGGATTTACTGTAACGTTCCTTACGAAATATTTCATTGTAAAATATGCTGCATTTGGAAAAATAATTCCTTTACGGAGTCACTGGCCACGGCCATACGCAAAAAACCGACGAGTCATATCGTCATAACTAAGACCTTCAGCGTAAATCTGTTCAATCGTTCGAACCCTCAGGCTCGATTGTTTTCTGAATTTCTTCTGAATCCCACAGATCTTAGTTGTCGAATTTGGTTCGCCCTATGAGGCGAGACAAAGTTTTTGTTAGTATGTGTTGCGATTCCATTTGTTATTAACGGTCAGCGCTTTCACATCTTTGGAGCTCTTTTTCGATACTTTTTTTACGTTCTTAGTTCACTATAGTTAATTTTAACGGACAGTTAGAGTGGGTTAGAGTGGGAATAGTTGAACCAGAGGCAATGCGTGGATAGTCTAATTTAAGCATAGTATTCGGAAAATTGGAATTTTTTATTCGCAAAAACTAAATTGGTTACACGGCTCTTGAGTTAAATGATATCCAATCCACCCCTTCTGTGCAATATTCGGTTTAATTAGCCGATCATACAGGTTGACGAGGCATTTAACCGTGGTATTTTGTGATCTTTTTCCTCCGTTATCCGACAAGATAGCTCTGATCGATTAGAGACAAATAATTTCGCGTCGAAGATTTATCAATGGTTGCAATACTGGACCCCCTTCGGCATATCTGCGAGTATGATTACAAATTTTACCACTTAACATGGGACGGTAAAATATCGCAACAATTATTAGAAATTTCCTTGGCGAACATGGAGGTATAAAATATTGTAGCGACCATTACAAAACATAACTTTCGTGTGGCGGGTTAAAAATAATAAAGTTGAGTTCAGTTGATGCGAAAAAACCATCGAGTGGAAACAAACACAATAAACCGTGCTCCAAATCTGGGAGAGGCTCCAAAACCAAAGCATACCACTGCGGCATACACTCGGTATAAGTTCCTTGAAACTATCGGCTCTCTCTCTCTCTTGTCCCCCTATTGTCACGATGGCAACGTTAATCGATATTTTCTCCCATCATTTTGGACGCGAATATTTTCTATTACATTCACATCTATCATCGATTTATATCAAAATGTATGCTTCATTTTTTCTCGCGATGAGCACTACTGCAGAGCAGTGACGGGCAGAGCCGTTCGCAAGAGACTGGTACAACTTGAAGTGATCATATGGTATAACGTATGTTAGCATATACCTATATACCCATGGTATATCATGTTTACATAAACACCGAACATAATGAACGGAGACCACAGGTGTATTAGTAAGAATTATTTATCTTAATATCCTCTGGACGCTCTCTAATTTATGGCATGTTATAGTTACATCCTGTATGTATAGGCACTTGTAAAAATTTCTTTTGTTTTAAATGTTTTTCAGATCCAACTTTGGATAAAGTATTGGTCATTTCTAAGGTTTAATCCACTGACCAGGAAAATTTTCGGACAACAAATACTGAGATTTATGTACATCTAATGAATATATTACTTAGTAAGAAAAAAAGTTTATACTCACTTTGGAGACAGTCTGCATTCAAAAGATCTTTACATTTTTCGTGACATTTTACGCCACACTCAACACATCTCACTCCTTGTCTCGCGATACCCCAAAGAAGGCCTTCACATTCATAGCAGTATGTGGGTGACGTCGCTGTCCAGGTGATGAAATTATGTGGGGTGGTTGAGGAAATCGGGTAGATCATTGCTTGTAGAGTTTTCTTGTATACATGCATCTTCTGTGGAAATTATAGAGCACTTGCATTAACACAAATGATCACGTCTCCGACAAAAAACCGTACCAATAATTATTTTTTTTAATAATATTTTCGTATTTACTAATCTCTTTGCATAGATAATATGTTGTAAGTATTTTCTAAGGGGGAAATATAACATACAAATCGGGACTATACATACAGTTTTAGTGTTGCAACGTTTGGTTTTATCGTTAATATGTATTCTCATAGTTTTCTGTGAAAATTTGAATCAGTCAAAAATTAGTATGCGAAATATCAGAAGTTTATAATCAACTACAGCCACGGAAATATTGTGTTAGAAATTGAAATAAATGTTTTTTATGCATTTTCTTAGTTCTGAATGCAAAACCACGTAATTCTTTTCCTGTAGTTATAAAAAAACCCTTTAATTATACAACCTTTAGACCTTTAATTACAAAAACATATAAAGGATTAATATAGCTATTATAGCCAAGGGCTAAACACATTGTACTGCAGTAAAAAAATTGCATAATTATTTACTGTTTGCAAAAACAGGCGAGAATTAAATAAATAAGAGTTTTAATTTCTTAATTTAAAAACGCGACTTCCTTATGTTCCAATAAATTGTTTAAATGGTTGCTTAAAATTGTGTAAATACACAATGTGAAAATATTGAAAATACGAGGTATTCGCACCAAACCATGCCAGCGATTAACGCCGATTTTTATTGTAAATACTAATGAGCTGCCGATCACAAGAAGATTCTAACATATTTTTACACAGATCAAAGTTGTCATAAAAAATATTTGTTTCCTTGAGAATAACGCCGTCCTTCATTACATTAGTAAGGTACCGATCGAAAGGGGCTACTTATTGGGGGGCCATCTAAAAATATAGCTGGCAAATATATGGATATTTACAGTGATAGACAAAAAATATTCACATAGCTACGCAAATTAACCTTTACGCAAATATAGGCAATTAACTATATATTCAAGGAAGTAAACTTATCCAAATTACGATACATAACTGCGCTGGAGTACAGTTTGACCTTGATTTACAGATTTACGTTCACGGGACATTTTTTCATCTATTTCTTGGAGTACCATATACCCTTAAATTCTTTGACTATATTTTTAGATTACCTTGTATATTTCTGTCTTGATTATATTAGATTAGACACAGAAACCATTCACATCCGAAAGAATGATAGGTGGCACGGGTGAACGTGACGATAGCTGTCAGAATGGGAAAAGATTGGTGTAGTTGATAGGCTTTAGAACCTTATACATAGTGTTCCACGAATACTTTATCATCCTTTAAAATGACACTAGCGTTATAACTACCGTGGTGAACTGATAAGAGATACCAGGTACGTATCCTCTACGTCCATTGTTTTCCTTTTGTTATAGAGATGATCGCGCTGTTGCCAATTTGGGGCGAGTAATTTTTACCGCACTCACAACCGAATCATTTCGAGCGGCGTATATTGATACGCCAAATTGGCAATAAATTTGTACATTCTTCTCATGATTTCATGCGCAAATATTTTCTCCCATACTTGTACCTACTACAGATTAACGCCGTGATCACTATGACAAAAGGGAAACAGTGAGTGAAACACACAGGTGCAAAGAGTTTGTCCATATCAACATGTATGTTAATAGCATACATGTGTTCTTAACGATCGGTAGTCCAACACCTCGTTAGGGTAATGATAGATGTATTGCAATGCAAATGGTAGTGCATTGCAAGAGGTGACAGAGCCTTCATGAAACACCTCGTATACGTTATATCGAAATATATGCAATACATATTGTACACCTCACGATTCTGACGGCGCAGAAAACCGGCAGGAATATTCGTAAGAAGCTGGCACGGTTTGACGAGAACATCTAGTAGGTATAAATTGGGGTATGCGGATATACCATAAACTACAAATGATTAATAATAATAATGTTAATCGTATGTGGGCATGCAAACTTTTCATTGTATATACCACATGTGATGTATTAAAATTTTTTTAAAATGAACGGGTTTCGTATTATACACATCATTCTGCTAATAATAAAATTGCACCTTTGACATTTGTTAACAAACAATAAGTGACTGACCAAAAATAGTAAGTGCAAAGCTACAGAATTCAAATATTTCTTCCTTTTTTATGAAAAGAAGTATGTACCATTGCAGATTATGCAACTCTGTCATCGAGTAACGATGTCATTTAGACTATTTTGAAAAACTTTTAGGGTTCGTAAAACATCATACAGCGTGGATTTCAATCATTTTCAAATTATTTCTAAACTTATTTTTCGTTTAATTGATTCAATTTTGTTTAAAAATACTTATAGTTTCGGATCATTATAATAGACAGATCATCATCATATGTTGACTTTTCACTTCTAAATAGGAATTCAGACTTTAGTGTAACGTGTGTTATATTGAAACCACATTTTACTGTTGACATCATTTTCAGTTATTAAATAAAACCGGAAATCTGTTAATAGGAATGACGTAACGAGAGAAATTATGGAACACACTACTATCCTATTGCGAGTTACAAAAAAATTACTTATGTTAGTATATTACGTTTCCCATATTTACAAACAGCTGTATGTTGGCTCCCTAATATAATACACACAGTTCAGTACAGTTTTGTCTAATAATCTATCTATGTTTTTTACATATGCATGCGTATTTGTATATATAATTATTTTTTACATATTATCATGTAATCTTATTCTGAATTTTCATACTTCAACTTTTAACCTAATCTCTAAAACTTGGCTTACTAGGACACTATACATTAGGTGATAATAGGAAGTACATAACATAAAGACACCCACCCCGTACAACCATAAGTGCCTGCGGAGTGTGGTGGGGTGGAGTGAGGGGGGATCTTGTGTTCAAAGTCACAGACAAAGTCGCTTGACAGCACTTACGTGACATAAAATAGCGTGGAAATGAGGATAAAATTCAGCTCGGTTCGTATGAAAAAAGAAGAGAAGACAATAGTTAAATTAAGCACTATCATTGTTTTTGCCTTACAAACATAATTTTGGTTACCATTATAATTAAAACTGAACTCACACAGCGTGCTATTACAGAACGTCTTTTATAACAAAGTTTTGTAACCGTTTGATTTTGAAAGTAATTGTATAAAACATTGATGTGCAGTGTATTTCTTAATGAAGCACGTCAAATTCGTGTATATTCATACTCGTGTAAGAATACTTTTACAAATACATTTAACCCTCTACTAGTCGCGGCTCTGAGATAGATGAGTTCGCTCGTGACTATCTCATACATCAACTTCTTTTAAATTGTCCGAAAGACACGAAAATACTTCGATATCTCTTAAATTAATAAAAGAATATGTTTTTTTATAGTAATAATAATAAATAAAACTACAAAATAACTGTATTTGTCGCATACAATGAACAGTTAAATAAAGTATGTAAATTATTAAAACGGTGCTAATCGTTTCCCGTCTGTGGCTAGAAAGATAGAAGGCCTGCGAGCGCGGAGATACCATCCGGTTTTGAGTGAGAACATAATGTAGGTTTATTAGAAATCACACGACTAATGGAGGGTTATGGATGTTATTTCAGTATTTTTATTACTTCAAGTTTTCGCATATAGTTATACGCATATACTATATCAAGTAACAAATATTTCATATGGGAAGTGAGAAGTACCTACAAGTTGCAATATATAATATGTCATAATATTGTTTATAAACTATTGATTGAATTTATTGTAAACATTTAAGATTTATGAAGATTGCAACCTTAATATATGTATATCCCTTGCGAAACTTGTACAGTCATAAAATACCGAATTGTCAGGTCCTGCATTATTTAAAAAAGATCCTTTTATGTACATGCTTATATGTTTCACGGGCTTCATGCTTCTCCTGAGAATACAACTTCTACAGTTACTACCATAGCGGACCGGTGGACTGCCGAACGTAGGGGGTTCATAGTATATATATACGCCTATTTGACACAGACAAGCTCCCGATGTCTATTGTCTATTCTCATTGTTTTCCTGTCGCGATAACGATTGCACTGTTGGTTGGTACACCACTCGAATACTCGTGCCTATTACAAATCAACATTGCGATCGATATGACAACAGGAAACAATAGAGATAATAGATAGGTATTGATAAATGATAGATCGAAGAAGATACAGACAGATGCCCTTTACGATTGGCAGTCCATTAATTCACCACGGTAATAGCAGTGCAAGTTGCATTCTATAGTGTGGCATGGCATTCGTGAAACATCTGGTGTATACAGTATGAATTACGCAGTTGGGCCAGTTTATATATATTGTTTGATTAGAGATAGAAAAAAGTTGTAAAGAAGAAAGTTTAATGGTACAAAAAGATCTAGATATTCAGTTGCATTTACACAGTTGCATTTTTTTCGTAAACCCGATTATGCCCCTTAAAAATAAACCCTAAAAAGTTTAAATGTATCTCAAGGAGTTTTCTCAAAGATGAAGTGTACTCGCGGTCTTTTTGGTGTTAAATAACAG
The DNA here is from genome assembly GCA_963989215.1 of Hedychridium roseum. Lineage (NCBI taxonomy): Eukaryota > Metazoa > Arthropoda > Insecta > Hymenoptera > Chrysididae > Hedychridium > Hedychridium roseum. The sequence goes on along the minus strand of OZ022307.1, from coordinate 4,398,102 downwards.
AATTGATTAGATTGCATTGTTTAAAAATAAAAACGACCGTGTCATTTTATCATGAACAACACAAAGAAACAATTTACGAAGGGCTTACTGTGTAACAGCGAAATGTTGGAGTATCTTGAATAAAGCACGTGTTTTATTAAAAATTAAAAATATCTAACGAAGCACTCATTTTTTTAACGTTGTATCCGAATACTTTTATGTTCCCGAATGCTGGTCTACGTAAGAAAATATGCAGTTTTATTAATAAAAAGGAAGCCATAAAACAATAGATATTTTTATACCATTTAATTTTCTCTTCAACAACTTTTTCTGCCTCTAACCTAACAAGAGATATAAACCGGTCAAATTGCGCGACTCACTCCGCGTATGTTTGTATATGTATGTGTGCATACACGATGTTGAAGGTTATTCCAGACATTTATTGGCAACGTATTCTATGCATGAAAGTAAGAAAAAAATGTTGTATGAAACCGTCATTTATAATAACGTCGAACGGGTTCATTTCACTCTTTTTCTAACCAGCATGAAATTTGTGTGTCCCGAATCGCTGAAAACACACTGAAAGTCAACTTAATTGCTGAGATTAAGTATTGTCAGGAAATTTCTCATGTAATTAGCCCAGTGCCACTGTAATCTCAGACTTACATAGGAATAAGTGGACAACACTTTAAGCAGCAAAATTACGTCATTTTTCCATTTATATTATAACAATTCCGCGAACGTATTATTGGTTGACTTTCACATAACATTATTTTCTTATTTTCGCAAATACATAGAATATGTTAGCAGCAATTGTCCAACAAAACCTCAGACATCCCGTATATTTTTAGACATGGTACGTGTGTATGTGTTTGTATCGCATTTCTAAAAAGTCACGCAATTTCGACAAAGTTTTATGTGTTTAACGTAATGCGTCGATTGTATTTTGCCTAGAAAACATACATTATATTTTGTGCGATGTTTGACACCATTTATACATCAGAATTTCATATCAATATTTGATGTTTCTACCGTTTTTTAAAAATAATTAATTTGCATTGCATTTTGCTATACTGTAGCGAAAACAATTTTGTAACCAAAAATGTATATTATAGATACAAATAAGGACTATTATGCACGGGCAATTTTTCAACAGCACGAGCATTTGCCTGCTTTGAATGTGTTGTGTGCGTGCTCACTTTTATTGACAGTAATGTGAAAAAAACACGCGGTGTTCAGACCGTCAAAAGAACGCTTATACGTGATAGGTCTAACATAAGTACGCGATGAATTTAAACGATTGACGATTGAATTTGAAAAATTACAACTTGAAAAAATACAACTTGAAATGGGCCTATGTCGAGAGAACAAACTTTTTATCAACGGGCTTTGTTACTGTATATCCTTTCCACTTACTTTTAGTTTTTTGGACGACCATACTTTTAAGCCCACCACGTACAATTATAAGATCTACATATTTTTTTCTACGTAATAAACCTTGCGTAACTTAAATTATTTTTGCACACATTTTTGCTGTAAATAACTGAAGAATGAAAAAATAAAATCGCCAAATATTTTTAACAGTTTACATTGTACATAAAATAAAAATGTGTGTATGTTCTCAGAAATAGATGATTGCATACAATCCATACCATGCCTAGAAGTGGACATTTTTTAAGTAATTATTCTTAAATGCCTAATTTTGTCATTTACATAAGCATATCAGTGTTCTCCTCGCTTTGAAGAAAAACGGAGTGTACTTGAATGACAGCGGGTTTAACCATTTTCCTTTGGATTGATTATATTAATTTTACGTTTTGATGGTTCAGATTTTATCGAGACCGACTATTTTTGTACTATCAGCATATATTACCGTGATATACATCTTGTAGGGAATAATAACGAACTGTCCTTTAACTGACAGTGACTCTTCATTTTTGAAGGATTATAGAAGCAACGTTCTACAGTCGTAGACGTTAATGCTATACAACAGATTACTGTATATGCAGAAAGTTTTATCAGGTGATGAATATATTAACAGAAACGTTAACAGCTAAAGAAAGGAACATTATCTTGTTAGAAATTTTGTTCATAAAAGAATCTCCAAAATCAGAGACAAAATGATTGTCAACGCTTCTTATTTGCTTATCAAAGTGCGATAACTCACTAATGCTATCGAAAAGTAATGAAATGTAGTATTTACTATATAATAACATTGTATTCTAAACTTTTATGAGTTATTTCTTTTGCAGGAAACATATTATTCGATTACGCCTGTTTAGTAAGGAAAATAATCGATACTGCAATGTTTATCACAATTCTAGTAGTCAAAATCATATTTTTAGTAGTCATGAAATAATCATATAGAAAAGTTAATATCTTACCAGCTCTTCGTCGTTTAAAGTTGCTCGGGGTACAGCGGATGTAAGACCTGCATTCCTTTTCGTCGCCGCCATTGTCTGGGGAATGACAAAAAAATTAATACACGCGGGCGTATACATAATATCTTCAAGCCTGTTTTTAAGTATAGGCAAAGGACAAAATCAAGTTATAAGAGAAAGCTGACAGAAAAAATACAAGATAACATAACATGTTATATAAGGCAATAATATATTAGCAAAATATATATTGTGGAAAAATGTAGCTTATTTTGCAAAGTTTGAAACATCAATACAATGTCAGTTGCCAATATTTACATGTGAATATGTGAAAAAAAAACTTTTTCTTCTATCACGCAGTGAAATGGAACTGATATTATCCTAGGGCATTAAATGAATAAATGGCAAAGCATAAATTTAAACTGTAACAGTGAATCAAACGAAATATATGGCAATTTATATACAGTGAATAAAGAGGGATGCCTATCTTATGTCAGATATGAAGACTATTAGAACAAGATTTATGTTCTTAATATACGGGTATTCTTAATAAACTGAGTTTTGTAAAGTATATTGCTAATTTTAAAATGGTGATAGAGTGATTATATTTGAAAAAGTATATATACATACTGATATTCATTAATTTTTACAAGTGTACTCAACAAATGTAATTGTATTAAAATAAACTACTCTGAAAATATTACAGACACCATGATCTGTGTTGTTATTGTACATGCACGCAGCAGGGATGGGAAGCAATAAAAATATAATACCAGCGGTACTCTCTACTCCAAAGGGCGATATTGATAATTGTATACTTTTATGCAGCTTATGTATGTGTGTTCTTGTTAGAATTTTGCAATCACTATGCATATGTTAATTATGCGCAAGCACACATTGTAGGACTGTCTATTAGTTATCTTAATGTGGATTAAGTGCTATGTAAAACACGAATGTTTAATTTGAAAATATGAATTAACTATCTGATATTTTGTAAACCTCACGTTGTTAAAACACAAAACCGAGAGCTATTAGAAAGTGTAACCAGACCACTGTAAATACAAAACAGACATATGTTATTATTTGCGCACGATTAAATTATAAATTGTGAATCATCAATCACATCTGAAAGTTTTTTAATTATTTACTTTTAATTTGAGTAAAATGTAAACTATACAGGACTTATTTTAAGAATGTCTTTGCATTATTTTCTTTTAATTTAGTGCGCCTTAAAACAGATCATGATTTCATTTTAGTAAGGCTCTAAAGTATGTCGGAGTATTATTGAATAAAGGAAAACTTCGTCAAGTAATTGAGATTTATTAACCCTCCAATTTGCTGGCTGGGCTCTTCAGACATGTTTCCCTTATGAGACTTTCGTTTTGATTTGGCTACTGGAAAGTTAATTTAATTCTAATAACGTTAAATTTGAATCTTTCCTTGGGCAACTAAACAACGGGCAAAGCGTAACAAGCGAAATGTAAAGATTTTTAAACAACAGTTAGTAGCAATAGTAGGAGCTCTCACGATTGCATAAAAGTGTATTAACTATACTTCTGAAATGACCCGTGCATAGTGTATTGAGCATTAACAATACGTGGTATATCATGCTAATGATGTACAGGTACCTATTTCTTTTCATCTCTTGTTAACAAGGCTTGTTATTTCGCCCTTTTTAATGTGGTTTTTTACAACTATATAGTATATAATTATTCAGGGTTTTTCATTCAACGTGAACATACATTATTCCTTTTTGTTATCTGTGTGGATATACAAAATCGTTTAACAAGGAAATATGTGGAATAAATAATTTATTCGAGGTTACAATATTGATACAAACACGATAATTGATAATTATGTTATATTCATTGCATATTTTCGTTGAATGGTAGGAAAAAATAACACAAATTCAATAAGTATTGAATGAAAAAACTTTCAAGTAAGCTTGTACAAAATAAATAGTGTATGTATGGCAAAAAGGGTAAGATCTGCAATTTATATGTTTCAGATATTATGTTAATCTCGTGGGAGTGGACGTTTTTAATGTATGTATGCTGAAAAACGTATGAAAATATGTTATAAATATTTGTGTTGGCGTTAACCGAGCAGTATCAGCAAATGGGAGAGGTCGTATGTCATATGCCGTATATAAAATTCTTGGTTTCGCCTCTATAAATACGTTACTTTACGTAAAATTATTCGTTGATCATATTGTTATGCATTGTTGGTTTTGGCCCTAGGCCTGCAACAAAACCTTACAATGAAGACGAAAAAAAGTTTTATAAATTACAAAATTCTGTCACAATACGATTTATTAGATTACATTACAGCATTCGCCTGGCTTTGGTTGTTAAAATTTAACTCTGACGACTAATGTTTGATGAATGAGATAATTTGCTTAGGACTAAATAAGGAGCAGTGGATATGCACCTTATGAACTTTATCTGTATTCGTCACTTTTTCTCTAAATCATAGTACACCAAGCAATAATTCGGTAGCTCTGAACACAGAGTTTATTCACTGGACATTTTTCTTCGTATGAGCAGTAGGTATGAAAAACTTTCGAATGATTACATTCAGTGGAACAATCTTTGCAATGTGGCACACACATGTACGGAACAATCAATTGTTACTATTTACATGCATGATTATTCTTACACTTGCTATTTATTGCTTGGCATTTGTGTTAGACGAGTATAAAATCTAAACTACACATTAATGATATTTCCGTATGTAGAAACGTAAATATCAATGTAAATGTACAAGTAAATATCAATACAAGTGCTGTAATACAAGTAACAGATGTAAACCTAACATTAAATGCAATCATTAAAATATAACATCATAACATTAAGTGCAAATAAATACTTAAAAAATGGACACAAATATGACAGCAAATAAATTATTATTAGATATTTCTCAATGTTCATGACCGCTCTCTTGAAGATATCAGCGGTACAAATAAGAAACTATAGAAAAGGTGTAAAACGTAAAATTAGCATGAAAAGTTTAAGATTGTGCGAGGTCCGAACGCACGCAACAGCAGAAGAATATTTACTCATTACTGTAATGTTAGTTAAGCTTTAGAAGTGGCTTATATGAATTTATGAAATATATGTGGAAGTATATTCTTCAGTTTCATATTTAAAAAAATTAACATTCTTTAATGAGAATTTTTTTGAACCTACGCCATATTTTTCATACAAATATAGTAAGTCTCAATCTATACGATCTCGATTTGCCTTATACTTTTGCAGAATTTACGGTGTAAATCGAGGGTTAGGTGTACATCCTAGTTCAACCTATTTTAATATCAGATTGATGATTACATTACTTCAACAATATGTGTTTTGAGGATTCTTGTTTACTGTCATTTGTTTCTAGCCGAAGAAAGTTCATTAATCACTTTTTTGTTAAATGATTATACCGATGTTAAAAGTGCGTAAACCCTTCATGAAAACTGAATCAGGGTGAGCGACTAGTAATGGATACCCTATCAGTTACAGACACCCCCACCCCCGGCTTCTGAGTGAACACCGGGCCAGTGACCCGCCAAATGCTGCCCTACACACTTGTCTTACATTAGAAGTAAAAAAAGGCGCTTTGTCCAATTGTCAAGGTAACTTCCTCTTTAATCTCTTGTTTTTTATCATAAAAGTCCAAGGTATCCATAACTGATGAGTGTCAATTAATAGCCATTCACCCTGTATGGGTATGTTCGATTAGAAGAAGTAAATTAATTTTTACGGTTTTGCGCTGTGCATATGAAAAACAATGTAATAACGTACACAAACATGACGACAGTGATAAACACGGTACGTAGCCGAAAGTTCATAATAATACAAAAATATGAAAACGATATAAAAATATGAAAATAATCCTATGACTTATACATGCATACATAACCCTATAGTGCGAAATGAAAAATAGAAGATTAGCCATAAGACAATAATGTGGTATTATGCGCTGAATAAGCAACTACATGCTGTACATATAAACAAGCTTTGTTACTAATCTTGCTAAGGAGACATGTAATTAATACCTTCAAGACCTGGAGGAAGAGTTTTGACATTTTGAGTTATTTTCAGTCAGTGGTTTTGTTTTTTCAGGTGTTCAGGTGGGTACAACAACGGGCGCCACAGAGAACAAAGAGATCAGCATAATATGCCGGTTAGTACATGTCAGTTGTACCTTCATTTTATGTGATTTAATATAAATTAGGTACATAAATAAGATGCACACATATCATATTAACGATCATATCATGGATCTTTCTCCATTCACCAAGGAATAAGAATATAATCAGAAAAGTTTCAATACCGAAACCATGATAATGTTGTAGACGTTAATACGGTTTACAGCACAACACAAGATGCCAGTTAATGGTTATAGGTTCTTCATTTTAAAGTAATATTTTCGTTGATTCTATGTGATGTGTTAGATACATAATATTCCTTTGTGACGGAAAATGCGAATTACTGGACTGTGACATTTTTTTATGTTCGCTTACGCTTATTTATTAATGCATACAGTTATAAGAAGCAGTCATACATAATTACCGTGTAGTAATAACACATTGCATAATAAGATGATTAAACTTCCATGTTTTTAACAGGTTGACTGCCGAAACGTTGACACGTTTAATCCGAATGCGGGTGAAACATCAGTCAACATGTTAAATCATGTCGAAATATATTACTCCCGTTATACCCATCACTGAATTTGCGCAGTTGATATGTTGCATATTGTTTTATTAGAATTATATTCTCGTTAAAATTATATAATATTACGTATATACAAATAATAAGCGAGGACATAGTTACGAAAAAAGACGTCCCTTCATGACAACAGAATTTAATTAGCAGTTCACGGTTCCCGCAAAACAAACTCAGAATAGTATAAGAAAAAGAAAAAAGTTCAAGAAGAAGAAAAAATGTTTCTTGATAACCCGTATTGATAACCCGTAAAACTGAAACCACGTACGAAAAGTACTACGTAAATCAAGCGATAGGTGTATTAATAACGATGAAGATTATGATGTGTACAACAATTAGATGTAAATTGTCGACATTAAACTTTCACAGACACAAACAGAGGTTTGGTGGCAATTACGTGATTTACGGAAGTCAGGGGGAAGTTTATTAATTCGCTTTTATTAAAACTGTTGTGGAGATATTTTAAATGATTTATTTACCTATTTAAATGAACGACATTGACTATTGACGTTAATACTTAAACTTTCGGTGCACGGACGTCGCAAATATATAATGCGTATATATTTTCGATCGCCATTCATTCGCCTCTTTCAGTTTTTATTCTTTGATGTAGAGTAAAGCCTCCCTTATCCGAAAACTCGTCATCTGAACCATACTTCCTTGTAGAATGTTATATCTATATCGCATGTGTATAAGATATGGGGCCCATAAACATTTAAATAACTATTGTTGTAAGGTGATCACAATTCAATGCCACTTCACAATTTTCACATGAGTAGCATCCGCTTTATTCGTTTCGATTAAAGCCGAATTTATTCGATTCAAAGTTCCTTGTCGGCACATTAAACAGTTAGCATTAATATGAATGCTAGTGCATTTGATTTTTGTACTTAGGAAATGTATTAGAATTCAGTTTTTTTAATATCCAGGTAAACCTCCTACAACGTGGTTTCGCTGCAACGTGGCTGAAAAAATGTTTCTTTTTGATTCTCAATTTTAATTCAAATTAAAATGTTACACCATAAAGGACAGTTTTTCTCTTTTTAGAACCGAATCCCAGTTTTGTATTTAGTTAGTGTTTCGTATAATGCGATTTCCTACAACGTGGTACTTTGAAGGAACGTATCTACCGAACTGTCGGAGGTGTACCTGTATTTATCTAAATCAGTTCTAATAAATGCTGCACGGGCGAATACTGATGCGATTGGAGTATAGATATTAAACATGCTTTTTTTACATTTTCTCTGGTCGTGTATATTGTTCATCGATAATATTTATTGCACGATTCAAATGCATGTAGTTTGAATTCCGCGTTGCGAAAATCATAAATATTGGGTTAACCAATTATTTATTACAGATCTTGAACAAAAGACTTTTTTATTTGTTTTCAATTGACACACATATCTGAAAGAAATGTCAGAAGACATATTCTAAAAAAAACTTTTGTCTACTCGGACCAGGACATTTATCTTCATTTGGAATGGTCTGTTAATAATTTGTAAAAAAAACGCCATGCTAATGGCGAAAATGGTATGTATGTCACAAATTACTTTGTTGAAGCATATCCAGTTCCACCGAAGTTCACAAAGTTTAAAAATGAACATTGTCGCCCGGAAGTTAAATGAAGATCTTAACGACATGGAGAAATGAATAGTGACAAAATGACCACACAATCTGAAATATATAATTCAGGTATAGTAAGCAGTCTATATATCGTTTATTTTTTAGAATCAATAAACCGACCCGCTAAATTATTCGTTCTAGCTAGGTATCTGTAGTACAGCTTGTCATCAACAGTCAATCCAATATACCGGAACACTCGTAAATTATTAATAGACCACTTTTACTATTCAATATTTATTTTGTGGATATCCACATAACGAGAGAAATAATTACTGTTTTGCTCTTAAGCTGAACGAGACGCAAGATATGTGCCGATGACATTTGACCCGACTTATACAAATATGTGAGATCAACCATTTAGGTTCTCATAAAAAGATTCATGCCTTAAAAAAGATAACAATACGGCACTGATTTGTGTCAGTGTTACGTGATTATTCTCTTATTTTCTTCATAGTATTTTCACTTCTAACGTACCAACAGATACGTATGAACAAATTATTTCGGGATTATATGTACTACAAACACATTCGCTTCAAGTGAAGAAGATCCACTAGTAAGAACTTCAACCCTGGAGACGCGCGTGCAAGGCACACATAAATAACAAATCGTAAAACTTTCACTTTTATATTAATGAAACTTATCAGAGTCATACTATTTTAAAAATAGACCAAAGGTCTATCACATGCGACGTCTGGATGTATCCAGATTTAGCCGCCTATTCCTATCTGCTCTCCTGTCACAATTTATCCCTGTACCATCTAACAATCAGTGACGAAATGAAGACGAAATGATGACGTGTGGTGTTGGCCACGGCTGAGCATCACGGCAACACATTAACTAAAGCGTCACTTAAGAAGCCTTGAGATGACGACGATGCAGTAGAATATTGTAGGACGACTGTTTCTACAGAATGATCAGGGCCTTTTATTCGAAACAACTGTCTGGATCAGTAGATAGAGCACTGATTTATATTCCAGAGGTCTTAGGATCTGTTAGATGCCGGTTATAGCGTTGATCCTACTCTTCCGTTTATGGGACCGGGTAACACAAATTGAACCCCACTAGGTCAGTTAGATTGCAAGCGTCTCTTTTCCGCTTTACCATCAACAGTGAATACTGGTCCACAATGACACCAGTCCTACAGCACCTCTGCACATGTTACCGAAAGAAAAAATGTTTGGCCAGCAAACGTTGAGGTGTTTCATCCCATTTAAAACGTTTATTAGCAAAGCAAGAAATATGTGTTTAGTAGTTTTTAATGATCTACAAATCTTTGTCGGTTTAAAGAAAAAACAATTTTTTGTTTTTAGGATATTCCTTTAAGTAAGTCCTTTAATAGTCGTTTAGTAGCTTTAAGTAGCCAATGTTCACGATATGACGAGACTTATCATTCATCATTTATCATTCATTTATCTTTCATTTCTAAGACGAATGTTTAAAACACGTCTTCGAACGGACTAACAACATACGATGAAAAGTATATTGTGCAATAACGCCAAACAGGAACCAACAATGGAGGAAATAAGATGGAAATAAGAGAATGTCCACTTCGAAAACACTTGCATGTAGTAGAGTAAGCCCTATCTGTATCTGTTTAACTGATGAATCTGTCATATAGGTTCATGAGAGTAATTAACTTTGTCCAAACCAGTATCATATTAATAACTGATACCCAGGAGACCGAATGAGAGAGACCTATCTGGCTCCATAGTGTTTAGAATACTATTCACAATTGAGTCGGCTGAAGATAGCGATTGAAACTATACGAATCATCCTTATTGTACTGATATCGATTGCGAAGCTACAGTTTAGTTTATTCGAAATATTTCTTACACACCCATGTTTATCATTAATGTTATCTTCAAGATTTCAACAGAATTAATTGTTAATATAATATTTGAATCAGTAACAGGGTTTTAGGATTTCAACGGCATAAACAAATTTTAATTAATAACTAATATCCGACAACATACTTATATCTTTCATTGTATCTCGGGTTTTGTATTTCATTATATTATCTTTGACCATGAAATTTTTTATAATTCATGCTTAATCTATTGTGTCTACCTTGCTGGTTCATAACCAGTCCCATTGAATATTCCTACCTTTCTTTTACATTATTTTCATCTAAATAGCTCTATGTTCTTCTTTTAAACATTCCTTTACCGTTCACGGTTTTTGCGGTGTTATTTTTTCGAGAAACTTAATGCTCTTCTTTCTACTCTTAACTTGTTTTATATACATAAGGTTTTCCAGAGTGTGAAAATCTACTCCTGCTGCCTATTTTACGAATTTTAACTGCATTATTTCTAGCTTTAATCATCCTTTTTGTTTCCAAATCTCACAGCCACATGTTTTTCGAAGTAGTTAAGTAATATGATTTTTTCCTTGAAATTATTTCTGACCTGCCTTTTTTTTTCTTGGCCATATCGTACTTTCTCTATCGTGTGTCGTAACACTTATATTTTTTATATATGTTTTGTATGTTTTTTGTTTTATAGATATTTTACATATATATTTTATCATGAATGTATTTATTTCTTTCCATTATTTTCTACAATATTTAATTCAGCATAGCAGCACATATCTTGTACGTATTGTTCAGCAATACTACCCGTGTATAACTTCCTGCAATATTCACATCTTCGATTGGAAGTGACCGTTATAACATCTTTTGTTGAGTTTCTTGAAAAACATTATTCATTTGAGAGCCTTTTAACGACGTCTTCTATTACAATTCTTCTGGTTTCCGAATTGCATCTTTTAGGCGTACTTCTAAATGTTCATTCACTACCACCTACTGATATAGGAAATTGCTTCCCTTTTCCTTTGACCGCAAATTTCATACTTCACACGCTTTTTTTATGAATTCCTAAATTCATGTTACAGATTTTATGTTTGCTATCTTTTCGTTTTCTTGCTTCTTCTTCTTTCATCCTTATCTCTAAAGAATTACGTCAAGTATTAGTACATAGGCTTTCCTTCAACTCTCTTTCTCTGCAGTATGTACATTACTCATCTGAACACCTGCCACAAATTATACTTCTTTTCACATTACATTTTTTATCATACTCTCTTCATTTGCATTACATACCTTCTGGTTTATTTTTTCTCTACTGTTACTAGATTTTCTTCCTGTTATCTTTCGTCTGTGGATATTATCAAAAGTTTGTCATCCGGTTCTATACTTTCTTCGAGTTCTCAATCACTGGTTTTAGCTGTTGCCTTACAATCGTTGATGACATCATAAATCATCATAGATATTGTCTTCTTTACGAAGATATCCTTTCCATCTCCTTCACCTGTTGAGTTGCGATTCAGAATACTCCATCCCCGTACCTCCATCCTGGATCAATTGTTATCAAGCAACGCGAGTCGCCCAAGGTCTACCACCTTGGGTCGGCCGTAAAAATGTCAAATCGGAATATTTACAGCCGTGAATACGAAGATTTTCCAAAAGAGCCTGTGTTGTCAGTACGGGTTATTCACATCGTATGTGGGTACTTCACAATAATCCAAATCCCAAAATCTTAAAATATGCAATGAATAAAACCCGAACTAAAAGCTGTGAGGGTTCTCCAGATGATGGCAAACAGCTGGCCTAAATATAAAAAATGTGTTAAACAAAGGTGAATTGATTCCTGCTCATTTTTCCAAATAACTACACGCGACGCCGAACCTTTGCCGGTTTTCCTCTCACGTTTCTGACAATCTAGAAACTTACACGTAAGATCATTTTCTCTTAATAACTAAGACTCTCTTGCTGCCCTGTTGGTAGATTTATACCTGAGTTTGAGGCTCATAGTACTGGGAGCGCGACGAAGCAGTTGCGCACTCAAGAATTGAGTCTAAATCCCAAGTTTTTGCAAGAAAGTCTCAATTAAGGCCTTTTACACAAAATTAGAACCCTTAATAAAAGATTTATTTTACCATTTTCGCCCGCAAAACGATTTGTAACATCCGTCAGGATGCCCTCAGAAGCTTTTTCTACTCCTTTTACTTTTTGACCTTGTTTACGTGTAATTTGTATACAATCTATTTTAGTGCCTTCCAGTTGTTCTTTTCCATTGATGTTTCTTCTAAGCTCCCAAACTAAATTTCTCAGATAGTGAGAAGCAGTATGTAACTATCCCCTGTATAACACGGTAATTAGGTTCCGAAAAATACCATGTTATGCGATACTATGTTATATGGGACTAAAAACTAGTGGAAACAGCAGCGTTGCGTTCCATAATTAACAACAATATAGTATTTTGTTTTCGCAACTCTTTTTGAGATGTGTTTGTTAATAATATGAATAATAAATCGAATACATACCAATATTAAAGAATGAACACTAATTTTTTTTTTCTTCAACACTGATAAGCACAATTAAACGAGGGCCTTTTCTTTGCTATCATAGTTCGATTGAATATTAGTTGTCGTCTCAAATGGCTTTGTTTCTTTGTGCGATACCCATTAAAATAAAGTCACTTTCACACGTAGGAAATAAGATTCGGAAATGATCAAACTAAGAACAATAAGAAATGTATTTCTTATCACTATTGTTGCCGCTTGGCTTGAACATACAGAAACAATATGCTGCAAATTCTTTTTCTGTTTTCCATTCGGCCGGTTGGCAATGTCGAAATTATACATGAACATACTGACGTTTTCTGCTCTTTGTTTTTTACTGTACTCGGCGGCATCGCAATGTCCCATAATCACTTACACAAGTTTAATTTACAAACTAGTTTTCTTCAACCGAGTTTCTCCAAGTCTCTCTAACCATGTTGGAGCGAAATTGAAGGATTACCGTGTCATACGGGAGACACCTGTACAGTGCATACTGACATGAATTAATTATTTGGCTTCAAATTTATGTCGTTTTAAATATACAAAAATGATCGGTTACTTTGATTTCTGTTAGATAAATATTACTTAGGAAAATATAAATAGAAATTTTATAAAATTTTACACGTATATAAAATTTATTACTGCAGCATACCTAGTTTTGTCCATCACTATACAAGGTGTATAGTGATGGACAAGTGGAATTATATTTTAAAATATATATTTTAAAATAATACGTTCGCGTTTTTATCTTTTTGTTTGAATACTAGTTTCTTTGGTTATGGCTTTCCTAAACACCTTAATTTTTTATGTGGAAGAAGTTAGTGTAGATATTTTTGAAAAATAAACAAATTTTTGTTGTGCTGAGTTGTGCCCGACTTGTGCCATCATGTGCCGTTCGTAGAATTTGATTATTTTGAATAACAAAATAGTTACGGGGTTTTGAAAATTTATCTAATTACACTCATGTCTTTAATTTGATATTATACTCTTTGGTTGAGGGTACACGTGACCTGACTGGTTATCAGTTCGTATTTTCAGGATGTATGTTCAGGGCTGGCCTTCTCTATAAAGGGGCCTGGGTGCAAGAACCCATTTGGGGTTCTAAATTTTGTTCGCATCACCAAGAATTAGTCTGAAGATTGTCGAAATTCAGAGACCTACAGTAATAATGTTTACGATGAAATGTACTTTTCGTCATACTGATAACGATAGAAATATTGTCAAGTTTTCATGTGCAAGAGTACATTATTTTAGTTCTTGATCATGTTGGGGCCCCCTCAATCGCGGGGCCCCGGTGCATAGCACCCGCCGCACCCCCCAGATGGCCGGCCCTGTGTATGTTGCACAATGTGTACTAAGAAGATGGATAACTCGAAGGACCACTCTCTTTATGAGAGAAAGAATCAGTAGACTTGTGTAAATTAAAGAAACAGTGTACATTGGGATGGAAATACGATGTACAGGGTGGTGTTAATTGTATTGTCCATTAGGACTAGCTTGTTTGGAATTGCTTTGTAGACTGATTTGCCTGTGACGCTGAGGTTTTCTCCAGGACTCGGAGTATCTACAAATCCTTCCTGGAGAGGTTTGTTCTGATGTTACAGCAGAAGTTTGGAGGTGGTGAAAATTGGCACTACGATTCCTAGAGAACTTGTTTGTTCACCGTGTGTGGCGGGCCCTTTTCTGCGCACGCACTGTCATCCAAGTACTCTTTCATAGCTGACCATGCACATGTGGAATGCTAGGATTTTTAGTGTTGTTTATTGTGAAGGGTTTCTGAATCAACATAGGCCATCGACATAATCCAGAAACCATGGAGGTAAAACAATATACGCTACCAATGTCTACGAGGCGCAGCAGTGACGGTCCTCAGGTGCAAACGGCCTTATGTTTTGCATCCTAATACTCTTGAAATTTCTTGAGTTTCCTTTCGTGTTCGGCTTACTTTCCCCTTCACTTACTTTAATCCTTTAATAATGTAAGATGTGTGAATGCATGAGTGTCAATGCAATGTGTATGAGAGATGCATGAGTCAGAAGTTGTGTAGCGTGCGTGAGAGATGTGTGAGTCGATGCGAGCCAGAGGGAGCTTTTGTTTTGGATGACGATCTAAGGAGTTCCAGTTTTAATCCTGACCGTGAGCGTGTAGCTGTACTTTTCTATCTGCATTAATAAATCCGACAATAAGTATGTTGTTTCTTCGCATTTCTTTTCCTTGGATTTTATTTTCTTCTTGATGTGAGCATTGCGTCGTAACTTCAGCTTGTAAGACCGCCGGGGATACAATTTTCTACGAGTCTCTTTTGGTGGTATGTAAGAGTTTGTTACCTTTCTTTGAAAACTTACTGCATTAACGATATCTTTTCTGTACCATTTTGCTTACACAAGCTTTCTATATCACCTTCTTACATTTTGCAGTCTTACATTAGATACTTTCTGAATGGTTTCTCTGTTTCTTCTTGATGCAGCGTTTTCTGTACTTTTTCATTTACATTCATACTCGTTTTCTATCCTTTATTCCATTCATTTTTATCTTTTTGTGATTTCGTTATCATTTTCTATATATATCCCTACACAGCTAAGCGCATACGAGTATATATGTATGCCAATATTCTGAGTTTTTTTCTGTATCTTAGAAGGGATGCTTGCGAAGTGAAAAATTCTGACTTTTACCAAATTTGGTAAATATGCAGCACGTGCATTGAAAAGTATGAAGAACAAAATTTTTTCTGCGCGTTGCATTAACCAGAAAAAAGATTATTTCATTGCAGGAAGCAATACACAATACGAACGCTCCGGAATCCGCTTAGGCAGGAGAAGCAGAAGATTCATATATGCATTTCATAATCCTATGCAAGGTTGTTAAAATATATTTCGTAACCCTCTGTGTAGAGAACAGACCATTCAAATCGAGAACAGTCCATTCTAATCTTTTGCAATTTTCCTTGTATATTGCGTCAACAATATGTTTTTTTTTTAAGGATTAGGTTTACGATATGAATGTCAGAAGTTATCATTTTAAGAAAGTAATATAAAAGAGACACTATTTTTCCTGAAGAAATGGCCTGACTGATATGCAGTTAATAAAGCAATTTATTAGTAAATGAATCACGAGCTTACCAGTTCGGAAACCAGCGGTACCGACTTCCGACGTGGTCGAATGTCCGGCATACTGTCGATATTGCTGTAAAAAGGATTGTCCCCGGGATGCCTATAACATAAAATACATTGGTAAAATACATAATCAAAGACGGCCAATACTAATTATTTCATTTTTCTCAATAACACTCATGAGCTGCTCTTCTCTATTTTTCCATAAATACAAAATACACAAAATATATAAATACAAAATATAAAAACAAAAAGTCAATATCTTAATTACTTTGTGATTTTTGTTGTTTCAAATATACAAGCATCACAAATAGATTACTAATTGAAGCAGCAGCGTGTCCAGATCGAAATACATATTAGTCTTCAGAGGTTGAAGAACTTAATAATTACAATAGCAGTAACAATAATAAAAGCTCGATGATGCTCGATCAATGTAAAAAGCTCGATCAATGTATCCGAAAAATCCGTAATCCGTAATCCGTGTAGTGTAGTGTATCCGTAATCCTCAACAGGTATCTTGTTAGAAGTTCATCATTCTCATGAAATTCATTCGGTCAAAAATATTTGATGTCATCTTTTTTATAATACATGCCGTTATAAACATATTTTTCAAAATATCTAAATGGAAATCTTATCGATTGCCTGGTGAAACACATTTTCTATACTTCCTGAAACTTCATGCTGCTGTCTCCGTATTCAACGTATTTTTTATCTGTTTCAGCTCTGTTAAACTTGCAGTAAAAATTATTTATGGTAAACATATTAAAAACCGTTACATAATAACGAAAAAATAGTTTTCCAAAAATTCAACTCCTCGACAAACATGATAAAGAATTTAAGTCTTCCTCATGCAGTTGTATACTGACACCGAAATACACCTAACGATACAGAAATTACAGATACAGTAAAACTTCGATTATCAGAACTAATGGGCAGGCATAAGTGTACAAATAATAGAATTTTCAGGTAATAGACAATTTTTATCACACAAAATTTCATATATTTTAAATTAAACATAAACAATAAACAATGCTTTGTGTAAAAGCTTATAAGTCCGATGTCTTTTTAGCAGTTAAATCGCACAATTTAATGCGTTTCATTAAGACATTATTACAGCACGGGGAATTCGTAGAATGCAATTTTCATACTAAACTGATCGTCACAAAAATGTAAATATTCTGTGGAATACATATACCCGAATTCTAAAATACACTGTTCGGATAATAGAGGGTTCCAATGAAAGAATATTTAGGTAAAATAGCGTTCTGATAATTAAGCTCCTACTGTAACTATGTACTTCGCTTGCTTTAATTAAAATGCTCCTTTTAACACATTAACAAGCGATGCGTTTTACTCTCAACTTGAATTTAGCCCCAGAATATTTTATTTATATTTATTTATATTTTATATATATTTAAAACAAATTTAAAAAAGGCTGTCCACTCTGAAATGTCGGTTAGATACTATGAAGTTTCACCGGTGATGTGTTAAATATTGTTGTTGTTGTTGAAGAGATTTGTCGGTTTATTAACTGTTTATGGTAGCGTCATAATAGCCGGAGAGCAATTTAAGATTTTGAAAATGGTTCGGTGTAACATTAAAATTATACTAAAACTTAACTGAACTTAAGACTGACTTATCAATTAGATTTGAATTTGATAAGAATGATCAATAATTGATAAACAGATACATATTGGCCCCATGTACACGGGGCATCGCGCACGTGTGAATATCATTGAAGATTATATAACTCTAGAAGTTTGGTTTATTATGTTTGTCTTGAGTTTGTGTATTCTAATGACATATCTATGTATTAGGTTAACAAGAAAATCTAATAATTTCCGGTTGCGTCAATAGATAGCGTTATGTTTGTTTCGTTATTCTTCTGTCAATGTTATAATTTTTTTCTTTTGCGATTTGGTAGTTGGCACTTTAGGTTACTATAGAAAAAAATTCCGTGTAATTTTGTTTACAACTTTTAGTTTAGGGTCAATTTTAACGCGGAGTGCAAAAATCATTTTCAACATATTTTACTTTTTTATTTTCATAAAGACAAGAAAGCGGCTGAGGCTCACAAAGAGATATGTGAAGTTTTTGGTGTTCATTGTTTCACAGAACGCACGTGTCAGAATTGGTTTAAAAAATTTCGTTCTGGAGATTTCACTTAAAGATGACCAACGCTCTGGTCGACCTTCTGAAGTTGATGACGATAAATTGAAAGCCATAATTGAATCGAATCGTCATATAACTGTGCATAAAGTTGATTGAATAAAGATCACTTTTTTTGTAGAAAAAATTGAGTTTTATTTCACATTAAAAACTGAAATTACTTTCTTGCCAACTCAATACATGAGTTGCATATGAGTCGTAACGTATCTGAATGAGTTATAACCTTAAGCTTCGTGTATCTAGATCTTTCCCATCCCACAAGTTTTGTAATTTATCAATATCTAACATTATAACTTCATTTCTTTTGTGTGATCTTGAATATTTCCACGTCATATATTGTTAATCTGCCTGACAGCCACAGGAAGAAGCGAACTACAGCTTACTATGAAAAATGAGTACCACTTGACATTTCGATATCTATTATAGTTTGTGAAAATTAATTAAAACTATCTTGTTCCTTGTAGGAAATCGTAAAAGTTTTTGCTTGCTACTTTTTTCATAAAACTGTTTTATACATAAAATACGATAGACAATAATGTAAAGCTATAGCCTTTATTGAATAGAAATTGTAACATCATCCAAAGGCCAAATAATCTTGTGCAAGATGTCTTTTAACACTTTTTTATGTAACTTTGTATATATATAATTACCCATTTGCACGTCCGCCGGATTCGCCACCTTGTCCACCGGTGTTCTAAAAAACAAAAAACAAATTTATTGAAATCAGGCTACTAACAGTTGAGTAAGAACATCAGGGTGCGTGCACAATTGACGTACCGAAACAATACCGCAAAATTTGTTTCGAGGAAATAAAGAAGAATTTCACATCTTACTTTAACAGATTTGCGACCGTGGAATAAAATGTTGAAAATGCCAGAAATAACTACAATAGTTTTTCTGATATCCATACATATCACGTATTTAGAATGTTTCGTATAAAACGTCATGCCCACGACCGCAATCGAACAATGCCTTGCCTCTTATTGTTCATTCTTGAATAGCGATTAAAATGTTTTGGACGAGGAAAGTAGATAAACTAGCAATGAGGAAAAGATGTATATATACACGACGTTAAACGTAAAACATGATAATTTGTTTTTAAGTTTATGAGCAATAAATCGAACTAACGGGTAATATTATACAAAGCGTTTTTTGTGCACTCTTTCATTAATCTTCCTTCATAAATTTATCATTATCATTTTATGGTTGGAAGCTGGTTTCTATTCATTGTATCACTAGTACATGGAAACTTTATTTCATTTGCATTCATTTATTTATCTCATTTCTGTTTTTACCATAACAACTTTTTTACTTTATAACATGGCTATTACAAAATAATATAGTAATAATAAAGTAATACTAGCAATTTATATATTACTAAAAATACTGAAATAATGAAATAGACAGAAAACTAAACAGTACTAGACTACTCATAATAATGAGAATCACTTAAACGTGAAGAAATACTTCCGACTGTTTACTACGATTGTTTCTCGTATACTGAACCGGACACCACCTTTAGAACTATCAGATTACACTTCTAGCAGTGGTAGTGGTTACACAGTACACGGTCCGTTCCAAACGGGTCACCACTGACCCAGCCATCGTTAAGCGAGTATTAATGACTTATCTGATACTATACCTGGTACCAACCACGAACCTGGTAAAATTCTTAAGCCAGTGTTTCACTGACGTCCCTAATTCCAAACCCTAGCTGGTAACTTGCCGATCATAAGGAGCCCGTATAATATAGTGAATGTTTTAACGTAGACTAGCACTCAGAGCCAATCAAGTATACCCATTCTCTAACTGTCGTCATTGCGACCTCAACGTTATTCGGTGTTTCCAGCGCTCTCGGTATTTGAGGTGAAAATATTTTCAGTCATACAGGCAAGCACTACGGATCTACAGCAAAATATACGTATTGTATTTATATGCTTCTTGTAACAAGTAGTGTCACCCGCACAGTGGCCGGCCAAGTTGTCTCATATAGCTTAGGACGGCGTTTAAGAAACTTTCGATATTTCACAAGATTTTTTCGAATAATTTATTACCAAACCGGAGTGACTGCTGCTGAATGACTTCTCGCGTCTTTTGACTTGCATGAAACTTAAATGGGACTTATATCAGGTTTTGAGTTGGATATATTTCTGGTATTTATGATACAGCTGGTAAAGAATAACATTGCTATTTACAAAAGTATTGGCAATATTCTGCTTACGATCGGCAAAAGTATAGAAAGCAAAATCAGAATAAAATAACTTATTCTTAAATTATATGTTTTTCTTGGGCATAAGGGTAGATCAGAAGAAAAGAAAGAAAGAATTAAGTGATTATGCGAAACAATGTTATAGTATATATTTAACTAATACATGAAATTAGACAATAAATGATTATTTTCGAAGGAAATATTTTCCCCGAGGTTTGTAGCATCTTTCCTCACATGCTATACTTTCCTGTTCCTCCACGCACCCCTACATTCTATATTGACAAGAAGTTTTGTTTAACATCTATACTTGTTTTACGAGTAAGATATTTTTCTCATCCGTTATCAATGCTTAGATTTTCATAACACCCTCTTCTGGATAACATCTGAATCTGAAACATTGCACAGTGCGCAATACTCTATGCAATGAACAGGGCGATCCAGTTAACTCGAATATTGTTAAAAGATTTTAGAATTGCCAGTTTGTCAAAAAATAATTTATATAGTTATGTACGACTGTGTAGAGGCTATAGTACAAAGGTAATTCGTAATACGGATTTTAAAGATAAAGTCATGAAGGACGGTAATGTACTACATACGTAAACTCTACCGAGATTGTGTCACGAAACTATGCTGAGAAATATATGGTTCCATCAGAAAAATGATTTTCATTTTGAAATTTTCGTGCGAAAATAAATTTTTTAATCATATTTTCTATTAATTCATATCATTCACAAATTTGTATAAGCTAATATAATTAATTTTTTGGGGATCTCTGAGAGAATTTAAAATGTTCGAGTGAAGTGGACCACTCTGTGCTTTTTTGGTGTTCATCTGCATTATTCAGTCTGCATTTTCTTTAGTGCATGTTTGCAATTAAGAGTTATTATCTCCAAAATTTATATCATACACTATACCTTTTCTTCACTGTAATTTAATGGATGAGCGAAAAAATGTTATTTCGTAACACGTCATATAAATATAACGTCATGTATAATACTCATAAATTCTCTTACCCATAGAAATATTACATTGACTTAGAAATAGCATAACAAGTACGATAAGTATTCAGAGTTAGCTGCAAAACAGCTGCATGTATTTTTCGAATTTTTTGCTTTCATACGCGTACTGTTTTCGCCGTACTTAAATTTTTCTTATTTCTTGTTCTGGTTAGCTCAGTCAAATAGTGTCAGTGATAAGTTGTTAAACTTTTTTAATATAAAGACTTAGGTAATCTTGGCGCATAGTCCTATGTAGTTATTCATGACAAAGTAGATGCCTTCGAGAGCATTTGTAAGGAAATTCATGCACTAGATAAAAAAGAGTGATGACAATTTTTCCTTTATGAACGGTAAAAATTAAAAGTAATATTACAACAAACTTCTGAGAGTAATAATATAATTCGACAGTAACGCAAATGTTTCGTACTTAACTACAACTATTGATCAACACATTATTTGATCCCGAGGCTGTAAAGATTATAATGAAATTCACATGCGATTCAATAGGGAAAAATCTCAATAGATCTCAATAGACAAAAATCGTAAATTACCACGAACACTTAAAAATAAACAGTCTTTTATAATACCTCGATAACAGTCGCAATAGAGTAAACTGAGGTACATTGTCACAAAATTAATTTACGGATAAAGTTAAATTATTCAAGTATACAGGCGGACCCATTATCACGCGATTATTTCCCGCATTATTAGATATTCGAAAAAATATTTAAAGTAAAACTTACTCTGTTTTGCGAAGGACATACTTATGATCGACAGATATTCTTTCTAGGTGGAGGAGCACCTAAGACTTCAAGCTGACCCTTATTTTTTTTAAATGGAACAGTATCTTTTTTATTAACTAGGTGTGTAGCCCACTTCGCGATGAATTTATAATGTGTATATACAAGGTACTTCGGAAATAGATAGCCAAAGTTTAGTGTCGTGGTCTACGGTCCCTATGGATGAAAAAGGTCGTATAAACATAGGTCCGAAAACTCTTTGCTTTCGAGATACAAATACTATTGTTGTGGCAGGGTATTTTAGGAATACTTAAGACTTACTTAAAGAAATTGCTGAAAATTATGCTTCCGCATTGCTTCTGTAACAAGGCACTGCAACAATACACACATTGCTTCGAACATTGTCGAAGACGCTAAGCTTTTTTGTAGTTTCCGTTAGTTGGTACATAGATAAAGTGATTACCTATTTACTACACATTAGAATGGGCCATCTTAATGACAGTCTTAACTGTCAAACGTGTAGATAGAAACTGATTTACTGCGACATAAGCTGCCGACACACGCTGTTTCAAAATGATTGACTTCACTATAATATTTACTTTTAATAGAAAGAAAGTATCGGCAGTACTCGTAGTACTATATGTGACAATTATTCATATAAACCTTCAGGCTGAACAAAAAATGTTTACACCTCAAAAGCAAAGAGTTTTCGGACCTACGTTTAAATGGCCTTTTTCCATCGTTAGTGAGAGCAGAATAAGATACTAAATAATTAATAAGATACTAAAGTTTGGCCATCTATTCTAAAACACCCTGTATAATATACTTTGTAATAAATTTTAAAATATTTCTTGTAATTATCTTCAACAACAATTTTGACCGAATCTAACAGAGTATTAGCTGTCAAATACTTCTACCAGTATTTTACTCTAGCCCCTATGTCAGTGGCAGTCACCCCGTCCCCTATATTATCCACTACCGTACTGTATATTGTACATACTTTAAGTCGTCTATACCTCCTTCGAAGTCTTGGGTTTTCTAGAAAATCTAAAGTCTCAAATCAAATCACTTGTTTTAGAATCGCATCATATACTTACACACATTTTTTGTTTAATTTATGTAGTGGATATTAATAAGTAGTATTCTTTTAATAGAAGATTACGATACATAATTTTTTTTGTAATGAACGACACAGTTTTGTACTTCTATTCATTATTGTGGTTAAAATATGCTTTAAAACACAACCAGATATTGCATTTATGTTTTTGTGCGAAATAAATTTGTTGTAACTAGCAATCTAGTGCGGTACGGGACTTTAAGTTAACGCCCACTGTTTTAGCCCCCGTGACACCCCTTTCATGTGTAAAAGATTCACACGCGATAGCGGTCAACGAAATAATATACAATAAATTAATTTGCTTGGAACGAATTGGTATCTACAGTACGGAGGAAACCTCAAGATTATACCAATAATATTGGAAAATGATTCAATGATGTACAGTATGGCAGTAGTTATGATATATTTATCAGAAACATGTGTAGGATGACGTAATTTAGAGCGAATGAATATTATCAGTGTGATTGTCGGTCAGTTCGCAGAAAGAATGACGTGGATGAAAGGCTCGCGTATACTTCGAATTTTTACTGTTTAGACTGCGAATATCGAGTGTCTGTAAGCGCGGGGTATGATTTGCGGGGTATGATTAGCGGTGTGCTTTGTTAGATGGCAAAACTGCGTTGGTCCCGGCACGTAAGCTCTGCCAGATAAGCCTATATAAAAGGATGAGGACAAAGAAAGGACCAGTGAGAATATTGCGAGAGACCAGAGAGTATTGCGACAGTACAGAGAGTACAGCGAGAACACAGCGAGAACACAGCGAGAAAACATTGTGTGTTGTAAACAGCGAGCAGCGAGAACATTATAGAGAGCCAAAACGCTAACTAAGAAGTAGCAATAGAAATATTTGTATCGACGAAATAAATATACTGAGAATAGCACCGGCAACGCGTGGGATGTTCATTGTTTGTTGCCAATGAGAAACCCTGTCCCACACATGCTTAATGAGGGACTCACAAAAGTATGCGAACGCTATAACACTATTAATATTTTTTGCATTTTTCCTTGCAATGAGTGTCAAGAATAAAAACGTTAATATGTTTAGTTGATGTCGAGGTACCATTTCAGTAACATTAACGTAAAATTGTGTGCCGTAATATTTAAAGTGAATCCCGAAGAGCCAGAAACGCAAAAGTATGAGCGAGAAATGATGCTTCAATTTGCATTAGGATGGAAAATCATATAACGAGATTGCAAACAAAGCTACTAACAAAGCCCCAACAGGTAGACCAAGGAAATTGACCGAATATGACGAGAAAATTATCATTCGTGAAGTGAAAAAGAACCTACCATATCCGCCCCTAATCTCATAAATATGGGAGCTAACATATTTGATAAAGAGGTTCATCCCAAATTGTGTCAACGTATCTGACGAAATAATGATTTTCATGGCAGAATATTACGGAAAAGCTGCATGTTAATAAGGAGAATCGAAAGAAAAAATTGACTTTTGCGAAAACACACATCAATAAAGGTAATTCTTTTCGGGATAAGGTAATTTTTCCGGATGAATCTAAATTTAAGATCTTCGGCTCAGGTAGTTTAACCTGTGTATGAAGAAAACCAAATATAGAATTGGAAATTCAAAATTTACACGAAGCAGAAAAATACGGAGATGGATAGATTATGGTATGGGGCTGCATGATAGCGAGTGGTACTGGACATTTAATATTTATTGATGGATTACTTGAAAGTGCCGGTAAATTAGGATTATTGAAAGACTTCGATTTCCACCAATAACGATCCCAAACATTCTGCTAGAACATTGAAAGAATGTATCATACATAATGCACTACACATGTCAATTACTCTATTGCAAAGTCGGGACGTACGTTCAATTCAAAATTTATAGCTCAAATTGGTAGAAGATTGAACAAATTCTAAAGAATATCAAAGCAGATGCTTAAAGATAAATTATGAAAGTACTGAATTCCGTTCAATGTACTTTTAAAAAGTCATTGGGTTGTTCAGAAAGTCATTTCGTTATTTTTTTGTGAAAATGGAAGACGATTTTCTTATAGTGTATACATTTTACAATACCTTTACAATACCTTTTGCCATCTTTCTGGCAGTAGCATGATTCCACGATATTTACTTCTGATCTTTACTGTCAAAAAACTAATTCAAGTCATTTTTGACGCCCTCATTTGAAGTAAAGGTTTTGCCGTCTAAAAAATGTTGTAAAGACCGGAACAAGTAATAATCCGAAGGTGCCAGATCTGGAGAATATCGAGGGTGTAGTAATACATCCTACCCAAGCTGTAAAAGCTTTTGGCGAGTTATCAAATATATATGAGGTCTTGGATCATCCTGATGGAACATTATACCTTTTCTATTGATCAATTCTGGCCTTTTCTGTTTGAGTGAATCATTCAATTTGTCCAGTTGACGATACACTTCAGAATTGATCGTTATATTGTCCGGTAGAAGTAAAAAAAAAAACAAAAATTGAAAAATTTTGCAAACCAGTTTTGGCACCGGCGTTCTGTCAATACATCTCCATACATATCGAATAATTTTTTTCTTGTTTGAACAGCATTTTTACCATTTCGATAGTAAAAAAGTAAAATATGTCGAATACGCTGTTTTCGACTTTCCATATTTGATAGCGCACCAAACGAAAACTATTGCGCAAAATCAAACAAACTTTTTCAAAAAATTTGACAATGCGGCTTAAAAGTGAAGTTGGCTGTGAAAAAATACAATTAAGTCCCTTGTTGGGAAAAACCGAAATGACTTTCCGAACAACCCAATACATTAAGTCATTGTAGTATAAAACGTCGATTGAGACACATTATTACTTCTAAAGATGGTCCAACGAAATATTAACATTACGTAGTGTAATAATATATCTAACGTTTTAATACTTTTGTAAGTTTTCTAGTGTGTGTTCCTAATAAATGTATCACAACTACTACCTACATTGTTGAATCATTTCCAAATGTTTCTATAATCCCGAGATTCCCCCTTGCTGTATACATCAACTTGTTTTAAACGAATTAGTTTAATATACAAGATTTTCTTCATTAAATTTTGCAAAGTATCACCGTTCGAATACTTTGGTGACCCACTGTAAGTACAAAATTTCTTCCCACTTTATTCCGTTATTAACATAACAAAGTAGCGATGAAATACAAGGTGTAAAATTAAATGTTTTACAGGCTAAAATCCTAGAAACTCGGGGAGATACAAACTTGGTCAACGTTGCGATCCTCATCTATAACATAGTAACAAATCGGAATTTCACTGCGATGAAAATATAAAAGTCACCTTCGACGATTTAAATAAGAAAGAAAGACTACAATATATGATTCCGAAGCATCCGAATAGTTTTCATTTAGACAATTTTTTTAAAATAATACGCCTATGGAAAATTATCACTGGTTGAAGTGCACTGAATAAGTCGGAAGGTTTCAGTGTGGTTAAGCACTAGTAAATTTGTAATTGGTTTGAATTGCAACTGATAATGAGCTTCAATAACAACCTAAGGTACCTGCAGATCAGCACTCCTCTAATGAAGAAGAATCCGCAAGATGAATCAAAGGGATACGCAGCAAAAATCGAAAAGGAACTTAGAAGAAGAAATCTGATTCTTCCCTAGAAGAAGTAAAATGGTCAACTACGTCTTCAAAGTTAAACGAGAACGAAAAGAAAACTCCAACGCCAAGAATCCAGGCAAAGGAGTTACTATCTCCCCCAATTAGTGTTACAGGTATCAGTAAGTATAACACTTTGCACACGCTACTGAAATAAATATCCAAAGTAGAACTTGACGTCGTGATCTTGAACAACATCGTACGGAAAATTAATACATCTCACTTCAATATTTACAGGGTATTGGCATCGAAGTTGAATGAGGAAACAAAACAGAAGCATACTTGTGAAACCAAAAACGGAAAACATTCGTGTAGTTGCAACAAAACTTCATTTATCATGCTCTACGGAGGGGATAGTACCGTAGCTCATATAACAAGATTGCAAAGCGAAAGAGGCTGTGGGTCTTGTGAAGAAAGAAAAATCAGTAGATGACCAAGGTAAGCAATCAGTGGTAAGCGATCACTATCACAGTTCATGTTTATCTTTGACAAAGCAAGAGAGATCTATAAATGAACCAAACCTATAAAAGTAAAATAACAATGAGCATTGTGGGTAAAATAGAGGCGCAGTAGAAAAACAGCAAAGCCATACCATAGTGCCAACAATGCGAATCATTCAATTATAACCATGCTTACGGTAAAGGAGATTCTCAGTGTTTAAAATGCGCAGATGGGCATAGTATCGATAACTGTTCACACGACGGGAATATGCCTGCCAAATGTGGAAAGCGTAGTGAGTAACACACAACTTTTATTCGAAACGTTTTTCGCTTGGGTGCGCAGTTTAGCCGCTATTTGCGTAAATGTGAGGCGGCAGGTTTTCCTTCATACCCTGATTTTCACTCTTAAACTCGGGTTAGGGCACATATAAAAAAACACTTGTCCCTCTTGTTTTGAACCCCTTTAGAAC
This sequence comes from Hedychridium roseum, assembly GCA_963989215.1. Classification (NCBI taxonomy): domain Eukaryota; kingdom Metazoa; phylum Arthropoda; class Insecta; order Hymenoptera; family Chrysididae; genus Hedychridium; species Hedychridium roseum. The sequence continues at coordinate 4,370,223 of OZ022307.1, read as the reverse complement.
ATCACTGAAGCTAATCAAAGCCGGGGAGGAATAGTCTGAAACGTTCCCTTGTTAGAATAGCTGAATGGAATGCAAATAGACTCTTACAATTAGATTGATTATCAGAATTGGCATTATTCCTAAATATTGAAATGACAGTTGTCTGTATTACATCGGAGACCCGCTTTACAATAACATCCACAACAAAAGTGTTTTCCCTTTACTACTTCATGCATGCCTCCGGAAAGGTGGGAGATGGCGCAGTAAAATTTACAATAAGAATATAAAACATCGTGAGAAATAACAATTGCTAGACATTGCTCCAGCGTTTGATGAAGTATAGCATAAAGGACTCAAGCTGCAAAGAGATTTATCTAATTTTGAAAACTCATATTTGCGATAGATACTTCAGGATAAAGTGAGAAGACGAGTATTCCAATGTGAATAAGAGATCAGCGGGAATGCCCTATGAAAATGTCCTTGGTCCAATATTGTACTTATTGTACAGCAACGATATACCCACAGTGGAAAAGTGTAGATATCGTCATCTTGGCAGTAGGGAACACTGTCAAAGAAACTCCTGAAAAGCTGTAGAAAACCGCCAACGCTATAAACGATTAAACGAAAAGATGATGGATTAAATTGAGTGAGTTAAAATCGATTCATATAAATTTCATGAATGGAAAAATCAACAAAGTGGCCACTTGTCGTTAATTAATAATAGATACCATGTGCAAATATAGCAAAGTATTTGGGGATGCCTCTTGACGTTAAACTTATGCGAAATGAAGATGTCAAAATAACAGGAGAAATTGAACATTAAGTACAGAAAAACGTATTGGTTACTTCGACGGCAGTCTGTGTTAATCATAAATAATAAGGTACTCATTTAATGGCAAGTATTGAAACTTGTTTGGACCTAAGGTATACAGTTGTGGAGCTGTGCCATATTGTGTGCTACCTATGAACAAAGGTGTAAATTTCTTATGGGATTAGTCGTTGGATTTTAGCCCAGTGATAGTGGGTCGATTATGCTCAGTTCACCAACCTGGAACATTTGTCGGCGAATAATAATTTACCCCTTGATGGAATCATACAGAACAGGTGAAGTTGTTTAAAAAGAAATGTAGTGTCAGTGTTTTAAGATAAATAAGCAATTAAATTAAGTTTAACATATGGGAAATGAGAAAACATTATATTATCCCTATATTCACGGAAACTACGATACGAAAAAATGTTTTCCTGCTACAATAGAGTATTTATGACAATAAGAAAAATACCTATTAAATTTCCAGTACTCGCTGTAAAATTACTACGTAACAGGTATGGTACAGTATGATGCTATTTGTATGTATATCGATCGATTTCCATCGTAATAAGAACGAGTGTATCAATTGATTTACTTATTAATCGTGTCCTTAACACACGCAATTTTAATAATATTTCGCAAAAGCTCACCAGTGTATAAATTACAGTACAAGTGGAGTGTATATTTTTTATACAGGCTGGTCCAATAACTATCACCATCTTAAACCTCTCCGAAATTGTGAGAATAAGGGGAAATTTATGTAGCAGCATATACATAATAAAAAAGGAACTATCGAATGGCAACATTGATTTTTTCAAAGGTCGAAATGCTTGGGACATATCAAAGTCATCTTCGTTTTTTAAAATGGATCGATGTTTTTTTTCTATAGTACGAGAGCAATACTGGGACCAGTGCAGTGACATATTATAAGAAGAATGAATGTGTTTTAAATGGAAATAATTAATGAAACGTAAATTCACAGAAGATATTTAAAATGATGACCACCGACATTGATGCAGTATTGTAATTTATTGTCTACCGATTTAGTTGCAGTTATAATATTTGAACTTATTGGAACATGCATTACAGCACCGTTTCTCAATCTTTTTGACGCGAGAGCCAACATATTTGTTTAGAGTAGTACCGTGATCCAAATGTTTATTGTATACAATTTGTAACAACCTGGTAATCTGGGTTTACTCTATGTTATACAGAGTAGGGCAATAACTATGTCCATCTTGAAAATTGCCGTTATTTGTAATAATATGAAAAAATGTTACATATAAAACTTGCACGGTAGAGAGAGGGAAATATTATGATACAAACATTTTTTGCGTGGATGGAGGTATAGAGGATATTTGGAGGTCATTTATATTTTTTTAAATGGAATGCTATGTCTTGTTTATCACGACATGATAGCCGGTGTTGAGACGACTTCAGCAAGCTATCATTGAAGGTCATGCAAGGTCAAATATGGTAATAAAATAAACTTTCTTACATTACAAGAGATGTTCGATGTGGTAATCATTTGCGTCAATGCAAAGTTGCAATCTTCGTATCTCTGCATCACGTGCATGTCTTATCGTCTCTGCACTTATTCTAGAACATACTGTAATTATCCGTTGTTTCATATTTTCTGCTGTAGCGGATACTTTTTGATGAACAATATTTTTCAATGCTCCCCAGAGAAAAAAAAATCTAATGGGGTTAAGTCTGGAGAGCGAGCTGACCAAAAAACTAATCCTCCACGCCCTATCCATCGATTTAGGTAAAGTTCTTTAAGTGCATCTCTTACTTTCCGAGCATAATGTGCTGGACATCCGTCGTGTTGTACCCACATCATTTGGCGAACGTTTAGCGATACATTTTCTAATAAAATTCCCAACGTACTTCGTATGAAGTGTTCATATCGTTCGCCATTAGATTTCCACGAACGAAATGCGGTGTGATTATTTGATCACCAACGATTTCACATCAGACGTTAAGTGACCATTGTCATTGATTTTCAACTTGTCGTAACCAGTGTGGGTACTCCAGTAATGCATATTATGCACGTGATGCAGCGAAACAAAGATTGCAACTTTGCATTGATGCAAATGATCACCACATCGAACATCTCCTGTAAAGTAAGAAAGTTTATTTTACTACCATACTTGACTTTGCATGACCTTCAATGACAGCTTGCTGAAGTCGTTTCAATACCGGCTATCATATCGCTATAAAAACAACATAGCATTTCACTTAAAAAATAGAAATGACCTTCAAATATCCTCTATTTCTCCATGCACGCAAAAAAGTTTGTACCACAATATGTCCCTCTCTATACCGTGCAAGTTTTGTATGTCACATTTTTTTATATTGTTACAAATAACGGCAATATTCAAGGTGGACATAGTTATTCCCGCACTCTGTATAACATACAGTAAACCCAGATTACCAGGTTTTTACAAATTGACAGTAAGTTCTACATGTGGAAAATAATATTCGGTACACTTCTACTGAGAACGGTTGTGTACAATTCCGATTTATAAATTTAACCAAGTAAAAAGACTAAGGATTTGAAATAAAACAAGTTGTTTAAAAATTATAAAACTCACCAAAATAATTTAAATTATATTGATGAATTCTTACATAAATATTACATAAATTATCAGTTCGTATATTTTTATTTTTATTTTTATAGTTTTATAGTTTATAGTTTATTTTTATATTTTATAGTTTTATAGTTCATTATATTTTTATTTTTCAAAGTTTTCATTTTTTCATTTTTTTCATTTTTTAAAGTTTCACATGACTTTGAATATGATTTTGACTATGACAAAAAATGGACGCAACGTGGAGATGTAAATAAGTACCTCTACCTTCGAAAGAATCATCGCGAATCTAGTCTCTTCTGCATCATGCAGATTCTGGTACATAACTAACATAAACCTTGTACAGTTTCGGAAAAGTGTAAGTTGGTAATAATTATTCGACAATCGTGTATAGTATAAGCGACGGTTGTTAATGTAATTGTGATGACGTACCATAGTCTCCTCTGTTCGATGCTATCGCAATTGCAATATTTTTATATGAATTTTTTGCGGGAAAAAACTAGAATGAAATCGAAGATGAGGAAATTTTAAATTAAAAGAAAAATCTCTCAATAAAGTACCCTCGAAGGCATAAGTGATGTAGCGCAATTACAACCTTACATCAAATATTTTATCGAAATATAATTATCCTAGGAAACGTGCACTTGACGACGAAAACGACTTTTCAGGTTAGAATAATCTACCCGGTTTACATTATTGGTTAGGCCTTAATATTGTGTACTTAAAAGCAGCTAAATATTAAACTATACGTGTATATGCATTGATCCTTTATAATGATATGGATTTATATTAATGATGGTATTTGACTGATATGATACCAATGCTACTACAATACGAAACGTTCTTACGTGACGACTGGACAACAAAACAGCTTTAAATGTAGTTAAATTTCTTTTTTATGCCTCTTGAATATAAACGACATAGTAAATGCGATTTGATATATTTGTCTTGAACATAACTAGAATACGAAAGCTGTCTTTGTCTTTGTCCACCTAATTTTGTTTACTTTGATACAGTCATATAGTGTTTTCATCGGGCATTACATTCAATCTCACAATATAATTTATTCACAAACATAACGTTACAATACGGAAAAGGTCATGTGTGCAACTATTACTGTGTGTAACTTCAGAATTCATCCTAATATACTCGTGAATTTCTTTTATTACAAAACTGTATAAATATGCACATATGTTGACGCAGACATCAACAAATTGTTATTATTATTTTTATCAAACTGTGGAAGTTAATGTCGTGATCCTATTTATACTATGCTATATCGTTAACAAGTTCACTCCTCCATCTGTTACCTCATAATATACAAGTAAGTACAATCATTTCTTTTCATAGACCACAATAAATGAATATCCAAGGAGTCTACCGATACCGACAGAAACAGAATTATTCTATACATGCAGAAAGAAAGTTGGTATAAAACTTAGGATCGCATAGAACATTTTTACTGTTCCCTACGTAGAATTGAAGTATTAGAAATATTTATTAATATTATTTGCTATTTATTAATAATATTTATTAAGAAATATTAATTGCAAACAATATTTTCGATTAATGTAACGGGAACGTTTTGATACTACTTTTTTCAGTGACCATTTGTGACATTATTTCGTTTCGAGCACAATTTCAGTAATATTCATGCAAAAACACGAAAACAAGATATTTAGCGTACGTCTTGTCAAAATAACTCGTTGAAAACGTTGGAACGATGTAACCGTTTGAAAAAACTAACCTGTAAAGGAATTACGCAAAATTACAGGATTTAAATTGCAGCAATCAGCCAGTGGTAAGAAATATCGGCAAACTTTCTTGATGGTGATATGTATGTATGTAAACAATTTAAATGTAGAATTTCGGAATTTTGTAAACAGCGATATACAGAGTGCACCATATAAAGTGATACAAATCAAAATGTCCAAACCCGTTATTTATATTGGGTTTATCATTTTTCAAAATTAATCGTACATGCCGTTTGTTGTAGGCAAATAAGTAAACCCTTTCGTTCCAAGTGGGGTGGTGCCAAATCAAGTTTTCTGAATAAGATGTGAGATCATTTTTATGACACTTACGTAAGTCGTGAATAATTACATAGCTTTGCTTGGAACATTTCACTAAATTATACGTGTATCCAAATTTATAATGGTATCAATTACCACCATGAATTTCATTTCATGTAAAAAATGCCCATTTTTGCCTATTATCCTTTTAATTAATGTTAAAAATGTTTAGAAAATTAGTTAAGGCACTTCCCATCTAAAAAGTATAGCTCACTAACCTATGACAGACGGGGACTTGCAATTTTCTTATTCATATACAATAAAAAGTACCCGGGTATGATGAAGTTCAAAAAAACGTGTCATGAATAAGTTCGGAAATATTGACTCGTAACTCTTTATATGTCTCGAACTGTGCGGATACACAAATAACTAATTGTCCAGAAGTGTTAAATTACAAGTGAAAACCAAGTGGCAACAACGTACAGAGGTACATATATATTGTTCACGACAGCAGTTTTTCTATCTCATAAATAGCATCTAATATAGAAGATACGTCAACGTTGTTGTGCACGTGTATTCCGAAAAATGGATACATGGTATGCGTACGTATGACGCACAAAGGATTCTAAGTTTGAAGTACAAACCATCAGGGTTGAGAAGTAACGCGTTACGTGTAACGTCGTTACCGTTACAGTTACAGAAAAAGTAACTTCGTTACATTTTTCGGTAACGAGTAACGAATTTAACCGTTACTTTTATCGTTACTTTTTTGAATTTTTTAATTTCTTAATGTATTGTTCTTACCATTACGCGTGACAAAATTTTAATCTTGACTATAAAGCCATAAGCAAATCGGTCAATCGACATTCAAATATTCTTATTACATTGTTAAAATGCTTGAATTTGATTAGCCGACTTACTCACAGTATATAAACGCGCTATTGCGTTCCGTAATTCGCTGCCAGTACTGAAAATCTATAGTGTACGTGACGTATTTACTATCTTTTTATGCAGAATATTACAAAGAACCTACTTATATAAAAAAAGTAGATGGAATCAGCTTGCAAATCTCCAAATTGTTTTTTATGTAGAAAAATTTGAAGAAGAGTTGCAACGATTTTTAAAATCAAATAACTGTAATATCGAAATGTTGAACGACTATCCAAAAATCAGAAAACTTTTTATTAAATATAATACAGCTCTACCAAGCAGTGCGTCTGTGGAGAGAATGTTTAGCGTTGGTGGCTCCTGTATTAACACCACAAAGAGGGCGTTTACAAGATGAAACCACGGAGCAACAAATTTTATTAAAAATTAATAAAGAATTTCGATAAAATTTAATAATGTTCATTCTGTAATAACCTAGTAATGAATTATTCACAATTTTTCTGACGCAAAATAATTTATTTATTTATATTATAAAAAAGTAACGGAAATTGTAACGACTCGTTACTTTCTAATAACTGTAACGGTAACGAGTTACTTTTATAAAGTAACTTTCCCAACCCTGCAAACCATTAATAGTTCACACAACTACAATTATGTCACTACTTAAATATACTACATAACCGTATATCAGTCATTGTATTTCAATCAATTGCATTATATAATTTTATTGAGGTTTGTCCAGCAACTTTGATAGTGTATCTATACTGTGTAAAATAGTAAAAGTACCATCAATTTACACATAGCATTTTCGGTCCTGTATAAAAATTGTCTTTAATTAAAATGCCTGTTTAGCATTATTTACTGCATGTATTACAGTATTACAATGAAGCATTCAAAATCTGCAGTTGATGACTCAGCATTGACGCAGTTCATATGTATGCATCTATGTATGTACAAGAAGATGATCAGAAATTTCTTATTTCTGGTTTCAAGATTAGCAAATATGCATATTACTTTTAACAGTTAATAGCAATTTCAACCCTTTTGCTATTACGAAAATTACTGAGGAAGTAACATTTAATTATTACCCCCTCATTTCAGGTATCTTTCAAAGCTCAGTCTCCCTCTGTTTTTGTACCTGTAGGATACGAATCTGATAAATGGGTTGCAAACGTTACTCTTCCCCGAAGACGAAGTTGTGTAATATTAAAAAAACATACCGCTTAATTTTTTATTTTGATGTGAAAATCAATATTCTTGTATCGTTTTCCACAAATAGTAGACAAATTTCCACCTCAATAAATTGCATAGAAATGTTATAAGATTAAAAACTGTTTATTAATCATACCATTCATAGTAAGCCACCGCAGTATTGGTTGGGTTATGTTGGGTTAAAGTGGACTGAAGTAGATTAGAGTGTGTTCAAGTAGGCATTTTCATACTGATATCAAAGTTATAGAACTATACAGGGAGATGTCATGGAAATCCGAAACAAAGATAAGGAAGTACTGTCGATAATTTTTATAATCACATTTGTGATGTAATAGTTTCGTAAATTACCATTACAAAAAAAATGGAAAGACAACAATTTTTGCCATAAAACCCTTTTTCAAATTTAGCGGTTTCGATGTGATGATATCAATGGCTATTTTCTATTTAAAGTGGACTTGCATAAATGAGGAGAGAAGACATCGTGGATATGATTTTTTCGTAAAGAACGTCGTTCATGACTACTTCGAGACAATTAAATGGCATGTTTTTCCCAGAGCAGTGAACCATGGACTATCTGGAATGAGAACTACGAGTATATGTATCTCTCGTTATACACGATTAATTAGTTCAGTGAAAAAGTTGCGATAAACAAAATCGCGTAAAGGTAATTGGCAAAAAAAAATGAAATCGCTACATCGCGTTATAGCAAAGTCACAAAATTCGAGATCGCGTATAACGAAGCATACCTGCGTTGGAAACTGGGTTGCCCTACAGGAAATAGATAGTAGGCACACACTTCTATTGAACACATAATTGATGTGAACACAATGAATATATGCACTTCGCATGTGCATAAAATTTATTTTGTGTAGGGTCAACTGATTAACATATAAAGTGTTGGGAAACTTGTTAGGAAAATGCATTAAAAATGATTAATTAGTTGATCTTAAGCTGAGCATTCTCTTTTTTCGGATAAGTTGCATTCATAATTAGTATAAACAAAATTTATGTAAAAAGTGTGTTTTTATAATAATGTTCACCAAAAGTGCAAAAGAAGTAAAAACTCAACATTGACAATAAAATTCATTTCTCTCGAAGAAAAAATTAAAATCTTGGGACATTTTAAAAACGGAGAAAAAGAAGGGGTTGTTGCAAGGACTTTGAATTTAAATGAATCAACAATTCGTACAATCAAACAAAATGAGCAGAAGGGCAAAAATAGTGTTGTTGATGGATCAACAATAAGAGTACGTGATATTTTAACGAAAAAAAAAACAGAAAAATCTTTAATTGGAAATTTATGCATTATATGCAATGAAATTTTGTATACAATTTCTAATTTTTATAAATTTGTGCTATGTATTTGTTAAATAGTTTATGTTCTTTTAATTATATGAATTCTTGAATGACTAAAATATGTTTTTCTGAATGCCATTGTCGTTTTTATAATTAAAACAACGCACTACAGAACATTTTGTATGAAACCTGAACCTGGTATAACTCGATTTCTATAACGCGTGATATTTCTGGAACCTAACCATCGTGTTATATAAAAGTGGTATTTGTTGCATTAAATAATTTACGGAAAACAATTAGTTCATTACAAAAACGTATTACGATAAAATCACATTAAAAATTTGTTGTTAACTGTTAAGCTGCGGTTAGACTTAGTGCAATGCAGAAAAGTTTGTTTACGCGTGGTTCATCCTACGACTTTATACGAGAAATTAATGCAACAAGTTCGCGTTCGATTATAACGAATTTTTGTATTGCAAATCTTGCCTACTAACCAGGTATATCTGCATGTATATGCATAAGATTTTTGTCTCTACTATGGTCACATTCATTGTTTTGCTGACAATTCGGAAAATAAAGACATTGAGAAAGTAAAATACAGTCTTGTTTAAAACTCCCGTTAAAATTTAAATTCAAATAAACATTGTAGAATGTATTATTACAGGCATAGGTTTTACCTATCCTTGAAATAACCGTTACTATTTTTACATTTTCTGCATGATTAAGGAAGTTAATCGATTTAGCAAGTGAGAATAACACTATGAATCAGATGACGATTCCGAAGAAATACGTAAACGTTTTCTTGATCCTGGAATTCTGACAATAAATCGTATTTAAAGAGACCCATTTAATTCATCATTTTCCACATCCAAATGCAAGATATGGGAGAAGTGATTGTTTAGATGCGACAGTGAATGAGTTTCTTTATGTAAAGTCTAATTGTAAGAATAAGTGAGTGTTAAGAGTATGTATTTACAAAGTACACGTGAGGATCTTGGGCGAGAAATCAGATAACTGTTTCGTTATGCGAGTCTTAAGAATACTTGAGCGACAAAATTGGATGGATTTAGGGAACGCACATGAGGATTTTGGGTGCGTACGTGACACAATGTAGGTATGTCGTAGATTTGTGTAAATGCATGTGAAGTGGCGTAGCGAGGGGGGGGTGGCAGAGGGGGCTATGGCCCCGGGCGGCACAGATGTGGGGGGCGGCAAGGAGCAGCCGATCAGGCTAATCCTGTCTGCTTAGATCAGATAACTTTATTGTAGTCGAAAGTACATATGTAGGTACTTATGCAGAATTTGAAGACAATTGGACAAGTATAATGCTGAGAATGTTCCTCACAGCTGCCATAAGTAATGCCAGTTGTGAGAGAAGCTTCTCTAAATTGAGACTGATTAAAAATTATTTAAGATCTACCATGTCAACGTTGAGATTAACAAATCTAGCTATTTTGACAATCGAACAAGAGACACAAATTAAAATTGAGGAATGTAGTAAAGAATTTGCATTGCAAAAAACACGTAGAATAAAATTTTAATCTAAGAAAGACGTTTTGTTTTGAAATCATTTGAAATAGTGAGAGAGCATCATAGATTTTTTTACAGATTTCTTTGCTAAATTGCGAAAATAGGGGGGCAGCAAAGTTAGGGTTCGCACCGGGTGGCAGAAATCCACGCTACGCCACTGAGAGGTTGTGAGTGTGTTAATGAGTGGTGGAACGAAGTAAAAATGCAACAACAGCGCCAGAAGTGTACGGAGCACGGATGTATAAGGAAGTAAAACGAGTTAAGCTACAAAGTTATCCTAATCAATTCTGATTGGCTCATTACATCCAACACTAAGGAACCACCATCTCGTTCTTAATATCCCTACACAAGTAACAATTATTAGTTTTATCTTGATATGGCGTTAAAATACTTTTTGCAAAAAATAACTAATACTAAAACTATAAATTCTTTTTTCGATAGTCTGAATGTGCTTGCTTCTGCGGCACTGTATTATAAGACTGTTACTGATTAACACTTTGTAATTTGGCAACAACATAATGCCGTCGCGGCTATTTCAATGTTGCGCTGTGATTTGTCAACGTTGGTTTGATAAAGAAATGAACACATATTATATCATGTACATAACTGGTAACATAAAAAAACGTACGAAAACTCATGGAAACAATCCTTAATAAGACAAAAGTAATCATAAATAACTGTTTTTATGATGGGATAACGGTAAACATTTCGCCATTATCATCTAACATACCTATGCGGTTGTATTAAAAAATTACTGAACTAAAATTGTATAGGCGTTTGAACCAATTATTCCAATTATTATTCCAACAATACGTATAATCGTAATTAATTTCATTGACTTCTGAAATAAATGGTTTATTATTCCACGGCCAAACACATTTTAGTCGTTTCGTGGCGTTAAAAGCCGAATTATTAAGGAAATTTATATTAAACATAAAAAGTTAAGCATCAGTGAAGTGCTTTGGCAGTAAAATTAAAAAAAAATCAAACTACAGTTATTCACTTTGGCCTGTGAATGGCTATTATCCTATTGTCTTGCAAACACGTTTGTAATGTGATCATAATTGAAATCCCAGCGCATATTAAATTAATGATTTCTCATTTGCTCATCTAATGAAACGATAAGATTATTCTGTATTATTTAAGGAAACAATGGATTGATTATAATGATTAATTATAATGATGGATATAATGGAAGCGATAACGAACACGGTTGAATCACAGAGTGAAGAATAAGTTTATATTCATAAGAACAAAAACACACCTTTTTTAAGAGACATAAATCCTACCTTGAAAAATATCCTTTTCAATATTATTAAAAATGATTATAATGACGTGTCAATGCTTCAAACTATAGACTTTCTGTTCACACCAAATAAAATGAATTGCGAATACCGTTTTAAATAATGTAAGTGTAAAGCAAAACTCCTAGGGCTAAAAATAGAAAAAACGAAAACAGCCCACTACGGGCGGAGTAATACTAATGTGTATCGAGGTGCCTCCGTGGCTGCACCGAAAAAACAAAAGACAGTACCACCCACCACCCAGCACCCTCCACCCAACCCGGGAAGTATGTGCATGCGATTTTGAAATACACCATACTACTCAAGGAACCTAGAGGATTTCTTTAGCTCTAATTGGAAAGAGTGTTTCCTCGCCTCTCAATGAATGATTTCTGCTTGTCTACCTTACGTCATTAAGGATAACGTGATCGTAACTACTGTATTGGTATCGTGAAAATTTACTTGGATCTGTAAGAAAGTATATTAGGATAAGATAGTGTTAGGATAAGGTCACCCAGAAAATTTTGAGACATATTTAACATTTTAGTCAGAAAGTAACTTTCTTACAACAAAACGTTGAATATGAATTCTAAGAAGTGTTAGTACCGTGTATATTAGTGAATACCATTGCTATCTCGTTAACCCTATTTGATTTCATCTATTTTCTTTCTCTGCGGGTGTGTAAAGAACAAACTATATTTGTATCCTTTTGTTTCTGAGGATGACGTGAAAGGGCGAACAATAAGGTATTAGAATATGGATGGTAACTGGTTTAATAAGTTACGAAAAAGCTAACGGCACATGTCAGAAATTGTTTAAATTGCAATTGTGGAAGGTTTGAATACTTGTTGGAATGAAACTGGTTTTGGATATAAAATATGGAATATATCAAGTATTTACTTTTAGATTACTACGTACATATGCGGAATAATCAGAAGAATTGACTGATGTATTTACATATTTATGTAAGTACGTAGCTGTAAAACAAAAATGCAATTGCATCATAGCAATACACCACTGTAATTGCGAAAAGAATACCGTCAGAGGAAGCTGAACTTTAAACATCATTAAACTTTGCAATACAGTAAAGCCTGTTTTTGTGCGGTCCTTTTTTATGCGATTTTATTTTTGTGCGATTTTTTTTTATGCGGTATATGAATCTCAGCGGCGTTGACACCAGTTTGATGTTTCCTATCAGCGTACATATACATGTTGTGGACTCCTTGACGGTAATGGATCTGGACTTCGCGACGCTCTGTTCATTTGTTTTAAAAAAAATCCAGATTCCAAAAAAAAAAAAATTCTAAAAAATTTGAAACGCATTTTCTTAAAATAGATACTAATGCCGAAAGAAGCTTGAAATTCCAAGAAATGCATGTCTTGCTATCGTGACGTGCAGAAGCAACTGACCAATCGGCCGCCGTTACAAAAACTGATTACTAACTTTATAGTGCCAAGAAATAAATGAATTGAAATCGTATCTTCAAGCGACGAAAGCGATATTGAACCAATTCGTCACAAGAAAATGCGCGTTTTGGATTACGAGTAGCAGTGAATTATTTAATGTGCATTTTGAAAACTTCTCCGTGTATACAATGAAAAATTAAATGTTTTTAAAATGTTGCTAGGTCTAATTTACTTAATTAATTTATTTGAAAGGATTTTCTGATTTATTTCGGAAATAATAGATGTATTTTCTAAGTACGACTTTTTTATGCAGTCCCTGTCCGCCGCACAAAAAAATTTTTAGGTAGTATATTTAGGTAGTATATATTTTAGGTAGTTATAAAATTTCGGAATATTTTTTTGTACGATTTCTTTTATGCGGTCCCCATCCACCGCATAAAAACAGGTTTTACTGTATCTTCGTTTAAACCTTTTTCTCGATCTTCATTTCTAGGAAAGAGCTATACAGTCTGTCGCAGTTGTCAGGAAACTCTTGTCTACAAATCTGGATGGATCATGCGACAGATTTTTAAAGTACAAATCAACCGCTTTTTAAACACGTCGTAGTTATTTTTCCCGGACTATTAGAATCAGCAATTTTTCGTATAACGCTATTAACACATGCGATAATGAATATTAAAATTTGTACAAGATGGGAGCATAGTTTACTTTAGGCAAGAATACGGCAGCTGTAAGGCTGTAACAGCGCGCTATCAAGTCATCTGAAAGATCGGTCACCCAAATAATTTCCACAATTTTAAAGATAAGAAGAAATAAAGTTTAAAGTAAAAGTTGTTAGGTATACTGCGGGATACATTTTGTGATAAAGATTTTTCTGATTTTTATGGAGCTGCGTAAGAGAAATTCGAAGGTAACTTTAATTTTTTTAAATGGAATTATGCATTTTGGGACATCTAAAATTGTAGCCTCCTTAAAACCCGTTTCAACTCCTTAAAACTCCGTTTCAAGCATTATGATCTGTCAAGATCAATCAAGGTACGAACATAGAAGAAGTCGCAAAATGAACTTTCATCGGAAATGTTTTTGAATCTGAATTTATGAATAGAGTAATTTTCGATTTGCTCGGTGATCTCCGAGCTGTGCGATTAACTTTCCGTGTTGCTTGCTCTTAATCAGTGTCTTCTCAGAGCGTTTTCTCCTGTAAAATTTCTGTAATAATTGCTTCTGTAAGAGCTGCTTCTGTAATAACTGTGCAGTTATTAATGAATGTATTTCGGCTCTTACGGCAATGAACGCCGGTTCGCTGAGCCTCTACTAATTATCCAGAGAAAGATTTCCGGATAATAAAACGAGGAAGAAGAATTCTGATGTCAACACGTTAATGATAATTACTCAAAATAGGTAGGAAGTGCTATCAAATCTAGGAACTAAGCAATCCTGATGATTCGGTGCGCTTAACTCTATATTCCAATTGTCATCTATAACTCAATAAATAACGATTCAGAGACACTTAAATTATTCCAATCTAAATGCCAACAAAAGTTCAAATTGGTTGATTTTTTCCAACTACTAAGACAAATTACGACCTTATACTAAACGAGACGAAAGCTAGAAAAAACTAACTAAACTTAGAATGTCATACTTCCACTCTATCGACTGAAGCACATAAGACTCCCGTACTGCGTATTTTCCCGCCCAATATTTCAATTGACCAGATGGCAGAAGACTTGAAAGATAAAAATTTCTTGTGAAAAATTTTGGCCAAATGAAGAAGACAGCCGATGACGATAAATTTCATTTTATCCTCTTTAGATTGCCACTTTGAACATTGATGCACCTGTCAAAGAAGTAGTTCGATCAGTCTGCTAGGTATCATCAGATTAAAATCTTGACATTTTTATGTCATAGCAAAAAAAATATACGGAACAAACTGACGTTTGACATTAAATATGCAGACTGGAAAGCATTTCGTTCGTTCATGGATGCTACTACAAATCTATAAACCCAGACATACTACATAAATGTACAGGACTGATTGTGAGAGCGCGTTGCAGCTGAAATCCAAATACTTATCAATGCAGGGGATCTAGAACATCTAAAATTCAACCAATAATACGATTTATTATTAAAATTAAAATATTTGTAAGGCGTGCATTCCAGACCACCCATTATAATTGAAAAGAAACCTTTAAATTATGTAGTACAATGGATTTCAAACTTATTAAAAATTCGCACAAATTATAAGTGAGATAAAATTCTATTTAAATTGGCAGGAAATGTTAAGAGAAAAACGAAAAAAATTCCACCACTTCTTAAGAATGAACAATTTATTCCAAATGGAGCTTCGTCCAATGCATTTACTTGTACACGTGGGGATAAAGATTCTTCACTTGCTGACAATTTTGAAAATGTTTTAGGTATGAATTCTGAAGTAGGATCACCATCTTCCGCTTAAAAGACGTTAAGAAGCAATAAATTCTACCTAAAAACTATTCCCTACAAACGTCCCTACATGTTTTAAAAAATGACACCAAAAAATTGCTTATCCACTTAATTGAAATTATTAATTAAGCTTGATGTTCGGTCAGATTCCAGATACTTGGAAACTAGCTGAAATAGTAGTTCTTCCTCAACCTGGTAAAAGTTCCG
The DNA here is from genome assembly GCA_963989215.1 of Hedychridium roseum. Lineage (NCBI taxonomy): Eukaryota > Metazoa > Arthropoda > Insecta > Hymenoptera > Chrysididae > Hedychridium > Hedychridium roseum. Next base: position 4,354,565 of record OZ022307.1, on the reverse strand, counting down.
CAGTGCGAAGTAACTATCGCTGTACCTTCCTTCATAGCTGTTTAGCAAACTGACTGAGAACATAGCTAAAATGAGGGTAGTTATATTTATGAAACATAACACTATATTACCTAATTACTAATGCGGATTTAGAGCTCAACATTCCAATAGTTCTCATCTAACGAGAGTGTTAAATATTATTGAACTCAATTTTAATTTAAATAATAATACTGGAGTGGCATTTCTTGATGCCGAAAAAGCCTGTGATCGGATTTGATATCAAGAATTGATTTGTAAACTTATTCACAAAAATTTTGTTAAATACTTAATCCACCAAATTCATAGTCATTTATTAAACGGAAAGTTCTACACTTCTATTAATGATACGAAATCTCATTGCGGTTATATTGTATCACGTGATACTCAGAGCATAAGTTTCGGACCAATTCTGTTTAATATATTTTTCAATGATCTTATTGATCTGAAAATTAAGTGTTATGTTGCTCTATTTGTTAACGATGTTCATTTATGGTTGATTATCCACTAAAAAACGGCCCGACTTGAACACCGATGTCAAAATAAGAAAAGATTTAATTCTTTGATCTAATTGTGTAAAATATTTGGTTATTCATCGAGATAGTAAACTGACGTTCAAAAAAGACATTAATATACTTGTAATATATAATACATGTGAAAGGACCGTTGATCTCTTGCAAACATTATTCCTTGTTATGAATAGGAAATTTTTTACTTAATATAAATAACGAAAAACTTAGCCATCTTCTGCATATAAGACCTCTGTTAATGCACCCTTGCCCGAACTCCAGACTATTTAAAACAAATGACCGAGATTCGTTGAATTATTTCCAAAGTGGACAGCCACACTGCAGCTACCTAAAGTACTAGACCTTCCTGAAGTTAAAGAGTATGTTTTAAAGTTGTAGAAAACTTCCTTCGAATCACTTGACTCTAGTGGGTATCGGCACATAAATAGCATTGTGGACTACTCATCGGGCAGTTTAAAATATACATAAAATTTCTGTTTGTGCACATTTTATGAAATTTGATTAATTTTTATGAAAAAATAACGCTCAAAAAAAGCGCGCAAAAGCGCTTTTTTGTTACGAAATAAAAGTAAAATGCTACACATACAGCTACATAAAGTGAAAAGCTAAATAAAAGCTAGAGAACAAATAAAAGCACATATTCAAAAATACGACTATTTCTTGACTAAACTCTGTGAAACAAATCTAAAGTTCACGGCGTTAAAGGTACACGCTTGTATACTTGACTTTTTCTGTAGGTGAATCAATTGTTCTGTACATTTATTATGTAAATAAACATATAAGATAAAATGAGATAGGTAGTTTGTGGCGGAAGTAAATAGCGATGATACGCCACCAATGAACCATCCTTCATCATAAAGATCCTTCATATTAAGAAATCCTAAAACACGGTAAGTGTACAAAAACAATTTGATGGACATCGTACTTTATTATTCAAAAGAAAAGAGAATTAATGTGAAGTTTATTTACGGTCAAAGTGGTCAACGTAACGCAAAACAGTATGAATGTTTGAAAACCGATTTCCTAATTGCACCTGGCCGTCTTAGTCTGCTTGTTCTATAATGGTGTTTAAAAAAACAGCTGCACGTATAAACGTCTATTCTTTTTCAATTGGTTCATAAATTCTGTTCCGGAAATATTCATTATGTATTTTCACCTTTTCACTTTTAACGGCGGGGAACGTTAACACTGTCTTAAGGAGGGTGACAAAGGTAAGTGATCGACAATGTAAGATGCCATTTAAAATAAAAAGTCAGTAGTGCGTCCCTCGGTACGAAATGAAATTCACTTCAAACATTATTTCTTATCTTAAAAGTTGTGGGCATTATTCGTGTGACCAATGTTAAGCAATTGCCTTGTATATATTGGTATAAGTAAGCTTCCTACGCCAATCGACTACTCCCATCTTTTTCAACTCTTCATCGGACGTGATATTGATCAATACGTCTCTCTCATCATTTAGGCGTCTCTTGTCATCGACATCTTCCCTTTCGACCGTTTTCAATTATTATTATTGCGCTTTTTACAATTTTTTGTTTTTGCAAATACACATGAGACATAAACTACTACAAACTAACCATATAATAACAGCATTTAATTATTTTTTAAATAATTCTAACACTATAAATGTTTTGGATGATGATGGTAAGACTAAAATTGCCGGCCTTCGAATAATCTTTTCACAGATGATACTTTGCATATACGGCTTTGCTTTTTGCAATTGCAAATGAGTCATAAAATATGGTGAAAATAAGTTTTTTTTATATCAAATATTTTGTAAAGTTTTATCGAATCAGAAAAAAAATTTAAATGGATTATATATGTACTTATATGTAAGTATATATTTATAGATATTTACAGATAGGTACAAACAGGTGTACGCTGAACCTCGTCCTTTGCGCTGTCCACTTTTATTTTGTTATCTCCCCAACCTGTTGTAAGATAATAACCATCCCTTGTTTGTACAATTTTATATTAACACCTAATATGCGAACATGGATGTAATAATTAACCGAAAAAAATGTTTATTAGTCCACGTGCATGTAATATGCTAGCATATAAGTATACCATATGCAAGTGGGTTCATACTTCTGTCATAGAAACATGTCACTACGAGAAAAATTTGTACCATAATAATACAGAATATTCATAACTGTAGCAGGACACAAAAGATACAGGATATTTTATGGACATAAGAGAAAACATTTTTCTCCTCATTATAAAATTATAATAAAATTTTAATAAGATTGCGATCCATTTTACGTATTCCATTGAAAAACCTGTTTAAGTTTTAGATATGTAACATTATCGTATTGCAATTAATATTTATATATACCTGATTATTTATTATTTTTAACGAGTACCTTGAGGTAACAAAGAACACTGAAAGAAATTTCGGTTGTTGGTAGGTAGGATGCAATTAACACCAGAATGGACGTGTAAATATTTAATCGACCTAACTTTCAACAGTAATTTATTTTTATTTCAGTTTAAAATAGTCTACATTGACATCCCTTTCACGTTTTTTAATGCACGATTATGCCGTATGTTAATTGTAAGTGTCACTATTCTTTTATCAGTCTTATGAATATTTAAAGAATAATTAATGAAGAAAGTTTTCAAAGTCTTAACTGACTATTTTAATAGGATGATTTATAACAAGTCTGACGAGAATACAAAATTTACTGAATTTACTGAATGTAGTAGTTAAAAAGCTAGGCCGGAAGTATTTCACAAATAAGTTTTACAAATAATGCTGTTCGAATGTATCATATACTGCCATTCCTGGAGATTATTGACTCTTCTCATTAGGTAAGTGCTATACACATTATGTTTTATAAATGCATGTAAAAATAAAATACACTGAGCTTAATATATAATGAGGATATAAAATATATACATGCCTATAATTACGACATTCAGTACTAATTACAACTTTGCAAAATAAATATTCTATCTCAATAATTATCAACTTAATATTAACCAATTGACAGATTTATATGGGTACTAAATTTACCCGAATATGTGTATACTAATGCATCGTAGCTATATAATTATTTATGCCTCATTAACAAAAAAAATTGTTTTTTAAAAAGGACGTTTCAAAAGAAAAAGTCGAAGAATGAACTTCGCAAACAATTTTGACGGAGCTAGGTATAGGTAAAGTTCAAAAATTGTAACATAATAACTTTTTCATAATCTTAACTCAACAATACAAGCGGCCTACAAAAAACAAGTTTTATCTTACTAATTAGATTTATTACTTTGTTAGACGTTTACTCTCATATTGTAAGTTTGAAGGATGTCCACCTGAAGTAGATTTTAAATTTTACTGTCTATGAATTTTACTTTTAATCGGAAAAACAATAGGTTGCTAAAACAAAGAGAATTAGCTGTGATAAAATTGTAGGCACCGCTGAAATTTCTGAAAGGACAAAGGAGATAATGTAGGCCTCCTTATTTTAAAAAGAGACTCTGTAGTACTTTTGTACCAGAGGATATGGAACGAAAGGGTTTGAATTGAATACGACTGCTTTCTATACCCCGCTTGTAGATATTTATTATTAGGTAAACCCTAATACACCGACTTCGACTGCGACTTTAACTTAAACGACATGACTGCAACTTAGAATTATCGTCTTTGACGATTCGACTGCGACTCTCAAAACTATCCTCTCCGACGGCTCGACAGCGACTCTAAACATCGGCGACACTGCCGATCGCATTACAGTTTTCTGTCTCACACCCACACACACACATACACACACCGCGGACCCAAAAACCCTCCACTCATTAGGGACTACGTCACCGCAAACAAAGGATGATAATCGGATCCTACAATAATGTATCACTTCTTTCTTTGATTGAACTAGTACCTTGCACATAAACTTCTCTTAAATTGTTGTGCAGCACAAGTCCAATGAATAATGCCAAGTTAAGTCTTATAAAAATTACATCAAAGTGCGCGAATTGCGCACAGTGTGTGTAATTTTGAGGACCATGATTTTCCGGATAAATAATGTTCATTATTGCAGAAAGTGAAGGCGTGTAACTGATATACAACACAAATTCAGATGACAATATTACGTTTAAATTGTATTGTATTGTACCGTATATTACGTTTAAGCTGTATTGAGCGTATAGACAATTAATGGCGAGTGTCATAGTACTGCTTTAATTTTTTTCGATACAAAAAATAAGGGCGTAAGTTGACAATTTTGTTGTAGCCATTTTTTCTGTATTATTTTCTTGATATTTTCATGCGTAGCTTTTATGTGAATTAATGTGGGTCATTACACTCAACGGCTGCAACAATTTTTTGTCAGACGGCCAAAATAGAGCAATGGTGCGTGATAAATAATTGTAGTGATTAATAATTGTAGTAATTTTTGTGATTTATCGAAATTTAAAAAATGTATAATTGCCGAAGAAACTAGTGTGAAGAAGACTGATTTTTATAGTTACCGATGCAATTATCTCTCAAATTTATGAACACAAAAAAAAATCTTTGTACAGAAAATATTCTGTTGAAAGGGGGACACAACTTATAGTAAAAACACTTTTTTTACTAAGTTTTTTACTATAAGTTTTTTATTAAGGGAAGGCGTTAATAAGATTTCAAGATCGCATTGGTTTTTTTAATGGAACGTGGTATTTTTTTCTCATAGAATGATAGTCCCTTTTGAGACGAGTTCAGTGACTGACACCTCAAGGTCGTCCATTTCATCCTTTTTTTGTTGTTTGAAATGATGTTCCGCATTAATTTTGTTAAACAATTAATGAGAACATTCTAATTTTCTGTAATATTTCTCCTTTGTTTCACCTTTAACAAATGTTCTGCCGAGTGAAGAATTCTGCACTTTTATTGATTTGTGTGTGTTTTTGCCCAATTATATTAAGTTTTTAAACAAATATGCTATTGTAACACGGGACTAAGATGTTGAGGGCCTGCGCTCATGTAAGTGCGATATCAATATCCTAGTATATTATATTATCTGGCTATGATACCTAATTGCGCTGAACGGCGCCCAATTCTCCACTTCCTGTGACAATTGATAAGTAAGTTGAGACATTAAGGATATTAAGGATAAAAATCATAATTTTCATATTTTTCAATTTAGACATTTTTTTTGGCAATAACGTGTCGCAATGTAACATTTACCTCCCTGAGTATTATTCATATCAAATATAAATATAAATACATTGGTAAATAAATATTTATACTTTAAATGAGATGCGTTATATCCTTTTATTGTTTTTTTATATCATTAGGAAGTTCTTGCCGTGTTATTTAATAGAATATTGTTATCTTTGGTAACATAACTAATGTTTTCACACATATTCGTTGAATAGGACGTTAAAATGAGGATTGGACGTTAAAATATTTATGCTCGCACTTATTTGTAACGTATTCTGATTAATGTTTTCATGTTTTTGTCCAGTAACACTTCCATTCATTCCAGAAAGAGTGTTTTCTATTATCTCTACAGTGTATCAATATTGTTTACGTAAAAAACATTCAATGGGGAAAGTACCACATGTATTGCATGTATTATAATATCGAATTATTTGAACGCTTCCGCACATTTAATTATTTACCATGTAGAAAATTACATGCAGGTAATTCACAATGGAAACTCATTAGTTTTAAGGACTATGATTTTGTATAAAAACACGATATGAATGTGAGAAGTGATATGAATGAGTGTATACAATGTGAGGCAGAGGCGATCGACCGATAGAATAAGCATTAGTATTAAGTTTACGATAAAGTTAAGGGTACGAAAAAGAAAGTTTGGACAGGCAGTCAGCGTCCAGCAGCTAAAGAGCGAGGAGCTATTGAAAACTGTATTTACTGTTAAAATATATTGTTTTCTGGTTATGACGGAGGTCGTTCTCATAATCAATTCCATACACATTGGGAATTCCCCATCAACGAGATATCCTTTCCGAAGACCCGTCTAAGAGGAAATCCCACATAAATAAAATTTTTGTGGATCCAAATACAGGAAGTTGTGATGAAAGGTTATAAGCCTCCAACAATGAGACTCTACAAATACCTTACCTTATACCTTAAGATCTGATATGATTAATAAAAACTAATATAAAACCCTACTAATTATATTTTAGTTACATTTGATTTCCATCCTAGGCAGATTATATCTTAATGACATCTAATATCATGTCCTAAAATGACATTGCTCATATAAAGATATAATCTTTACTTCATATATGTCTCAAATTGTCACAGCATAATCAAATACCAATCAATTAAAACTGCTGTTCTATGGGATGTTATTCGCATACATATTTGTACATGCACTACCAAGCAAATCATGCGATAGGACAATTAAGATTTCTGTTTTAGCTGTCAATACGAGGAGATAGTCAACAAAAGCAAGTCCTTTTTTGTAATTCTGCGAAGCAATGACCTCAGAAACTGCACTCACAATGTCATTTGAAATGGACCTATACACCCTTTTTGAATATACAACCGTCCTAAGAAAAAATATACAAAAAATTAACACTTTGGGTTCTAAATTCACTCTTGGAAGTCAACGTTTTTAACAAACGTATCATAAGAATGATTATCTACAATTGCACGATCTTTATGCAGCATCTTCAAGTCTTTACGTATAGTATGTCGTAACTATTTATACAACTGGTACGTTTGAGTAGCTCTTTTTCTAAAGCGTGTCTTTACTTTAAAATGCAAGATGTATGTTGATATTGTATGTACTTATTTTTCTTTATCCTTTTTTAATAATAGAGTTGTGTGCAGAAACATTAGTAACAGCAATTGAAAAAAAGCTATATAGTCATTTAAAGGAATTGGGCAATTTATTTTTCTTCTACTACATTATAGCATCTAACAATATAGTAAAGATCTATAAAGTTGGAAATGATTAAACAACTCTACTCTCGCTTTTATCATTTTTTCCATTTTCGGCGGAAACAGAAGAATAATTTATCTTTACTTGATTGATCATACATACAGATATGTGTAAATACATTGGCAGCATATCACATAGACGTTAGATTGTAGTTGCTTAAATTCTTTCATATTTTTTTATAACGGAAACGTCAATCAGAGTTCGTAGTATTTACTTTGTTATTTACCGGCAATATTATGTCATGCTGCACACACACGCACACGCACACAAAATGAGCGTCCGTATGGTTGTACAACATGACATACATATACATACGTATATATATAGTGGTTATACGTTTTGTGTATTACACAGGGTGGTCCACATAAAGTGTTACGAGCTATTTTCTCTAAAACCACTGAAGATATTTGCCTAATTTTAGTTGTAAATTAAATGGCTCAACTAAATCAATTGGCTCAAAATGGGCTATTTGATGCATAAATATATTTTGTGCGCAAATAAAAGTTATACGGGAGGCCCCTTTAGTACCTCTATGACCCCCATCATTTTTCTAAATGGCACGGCGTATATTTTTTCATATTCGGGTAGCTCTCATCTTGATTGAACTTTTACTTGGAAGATTTTTTTGTATTGTGAACTGTTAATGAGGCAGAGCGAAGTATTCGTATCCAGGGGAAACTTGTGAGCGACAAAGAAAATCATCAAAGTAAACGTATTCTTGATTAAATATAATTTTATTAATTATTCAAGATGGTGACCACGGGCTTCTACACACTTGTCAATGCGCTTGCAGATATCGTTTCTGACACTTGATAACATTATCGGAGTAATAGCTGTTTTTCAAAAAGTTTCCCCTGAATATACGTACATAATTCGCTCTATCTCTTTAACAGTACATAATAAAAAAACATGTTTCAAGTAAAGCTGAACAACCACGATGAAAGCTATCAAAATGTGGAAAAAAATATACCTTGTTACATTTAGAAAAATGAGGGTGGCATCTTTAGTAGTCTTAAGGGGCCCCCCATAAAAATATTTTTTACACATCAAATAGTCACTGTACGATAAAATAAGGTAAATATCTCTAGTGGTTTCGGAGAAAATAGCTTATGACACTTTATGTAAACCACTCTATGTATAGTATATTCACTGGGGTATTGAAAGACCGAATAATGAACTATAAATATCGTTAAGTGGAGTATTTCAACGCGCGGTTTACGATCTTCTATGTCGTACTGAAATGTGATAAAAATATATTAGAGGGCCATTTCCTCTAATGGTGTTACGCAAAAAGTTGTAATAAGTGTATGCAAGGCATAGTTATTGATGTCCGCATAAGGATTTAAAGTGATGCTTTCGTTGTGCGTGAAATAGATATACATACTTGTTGAACATTGTTACAGCGATAGCTTCATGACCACTTCCGCATATGCAACTTTAAGTTTGTTAATTGTGTGAAAATAGTTTAAAACTTAGTATTTTTTTATCAATTGATTATCGAAAATACAGCAAAGTTTGACACTTGTGATATTTATTAATTAAGGAATCAAAAACTCAGAAGGTTTCATTTAGAAAATACTGTGAACAGTATTAACGCCGTATTCGACTGTTTTTATTCCGAATAAAGTGTCTGAATTTGAAGTATACAACAAGACCTTCATTTATAAAATAAATGTTTTTTTGTCCGTTGTATGTGGACCGAAGCACATGTATATGTATATTTTATACGTATCTTCGAATCGGTTATTGTGTACAAAAATGCAGCGTTCTTATCAATACGCTGGTTATTAAACTACTCAAATAGTTGCACACAATAATAAATTGTCACACTAAATAAATACATGTTATCACAATTTTATTTTGTTCCATAGATAAGTGAAAGCAATTTATAAGTATTATCGTGAATGGAATTCTATGATTAAATTTTACCCGAATGCATATTGTTCATATTTATTCACTTTATTAAGTTGCGCAAATATTCCAACACTAATGACTAGTGCTTATGACACTATCACAAAAGCGAATCGAATGGTTAAGAACTGTCTAATTAGTTGTTCGTCTTCAATTATGGAATATCACTTTTATGCCATTTTGTAAAATTTCTGAGCTCTTAGAATCAATATTGACACATACGTATACCTATTTCTAATCCCTTCCAATACTGCTTGGCCGTGCTTAAATAGTATTGCATTTACATCGAATGATATCTATGTAAAGTATCCCCAAAAAATCGCAATATATCTACCTAACTGTAAATATTTAAGATGATGTATTAATCGTTAGTCAGACCGCAAATGATATTTGCATTGATTGAGTACAAGTTTCATATCGGGTTCTCCCTCCACATTTCAATAACTTGAAACATTCCACACATAATCAATTTTTAAACACATTTACAGTTCATGACTTATGAACGTATTCGATTTTCCGAGTATGTGAACGTATTGAACGAATTTTGAATACATAGATAAAAAAATCGATCAGGCAAAATTTTCTGCCATTATTGAAAATGAAAAAGAAACGGATGTATAACTGGACATATGTAAAATATAATTATAAATAAATAAATATGTGAGTTAGTGATATTTAAAAAAATTGTTTTATGATGGTATCCAACCTCCAAAACTCGAATACGCTTTACATAAACTTTCACGTCCTCACTTAATCATGATACTTACTGCTGTATGCCCCTGTGCGACAACAGGCTCTTTCGATGCTTCCTCGACTTCCTTGAGCTTCTCCTCAGCTTTTCGTTCCTTAAGAGCCTTTAAAAGCTTCCATTTCGAACCAGGCGGGCCGGGACTAGCTTGGCCATCCTTTAAGATGGCATCCGAAGCACTGCCACCGGAGGAAGTTTCAAATTTGATCTTTGGTAGGCTGTGTGTCGCTGTAGTACCTGTTCCTGCACTACCGGTGCCATCACGATCGAAGCCTTCGAGGACAGTGCTTTCTGAATCCCAACCACCAGGAATACTGACCGACATCTCGCTAGGTGGTAAACTTACACTACCTTCGCGAGAAAAAGAGTCGGATTCCTGGAAGACCTTTTCACCGTGACGGAAAGTTGATCCGCTAGAACTTCTTCTTGTTGTTTGCTCATCACTGTCTTTTGGTATTTCCCCATCTTCTTCCTCGTATATTGAATGCACCGGACTATCCGGACCCGAAGTTTCACCGGAAGAACCTTCTTCTGTATATGACGGAGGCTTCATCGCATCTTTTTTTATTTCCTCCTCATGAGCCCACGTATGATAATCCGTAACTCTTGCAAAAACTGTTTCGATACTCTCCGTTGGATTTCGCTTCGGTATTGGCTTTTCATCTCGATGTTCAAATTTCTCTCTTATTACAGATCCAGTCGTACCAGAAACGGGAGAATTTTTGTCAGCCTCCTCCATGCTCTCTTCTTGTGGTTTCGCTTTAAGCTTGAGCTCTTTCAACACGAACGACATCTTCTCCTTAACAACTTCATCCGGTTTATATGTTTCCTCTTCATCTAACTCTTTGTCATGAACTTCTCCAATTTCGGATTCCAATTGTGATTGCCTTTCAAGTTCCTCGAGTTTTCGCAGTTCATAGCAGTACCATTCATCCTCAGAATCTATCGAGTCCTCTGTACTTTGTCTCCTTGATGATACTCTTGACGTACTTCTGTATGAGTGTGTACTCCGGTTGTCCTCATCAGGTTCACCTGGACGTGAACTGCCCGATGGTATTTCTAAAGATTGTTGATGCCTTGGGAGATACCTACCCATGTAAGGATGGCCTTTTATAGTGGGAGTCCATGGTGCACCCTCGGATTGCTGTGTTTCCTCCATAGTGCTTGTCATCAATTCCGGTAATTTACTTGTGTTAGACTTCTCGTTCTTCTCATTCCTCTCGGTAGTGTCCTCAGAATATTCGAAAGTAGCTTCCATAATTTGGCTTGATCCTTCTTCGAACTTTTTATCGCTGATTGTTTCTTCATTCACGCTTTGCTCGTCAGACACAGTGGAAGATTGTCGTTGACGGTATTTACCCAACGCTCTGGATACAGCAAATTCCATGCTGGCTCCACCTAAAGTAACAGGTGGTAATTTTGGAGCTTTTTCGTTCGGCGCTTCGTCTGAGCTACCGGCAGAGCGTTTTATGTCCCCTACAGTTTGGAAAATTGAAGATCCAGCCGAATTTAAATCATTACCTTTTCCAGATGTATCTTCATCGATGGTAACAGGTTGTTCAGCGGTTTCGAAATCGTTCGATTCACATTTCTTCTGATCCCTTTCTTTCGACCATGTATCTTGTTCATTTTGTTGAAGCGTAGGTTCCTGCTTCTGTTGAAACTGTTGTTGCTGTAGATTTGTCTGCTCTTGTTGTACGTAATCTTTTTGTTGTTGCTGACTTTGAAAAGACACTTTTTGTTGTGATGGTTGCTGCTTTCTTTTTGTACTATTCGTTTTGACTTTAGTGAAGAATGGAACTTCTTGGTTTACATCAGATAAAACACTGTCTTCGTCTTCTGACAGACCACTTTGCCTGCCACTGCTCCACTCAGTTTCAGATTGTTCTGGATCAGACAAAGACTGAGATTGATGATTGCGACGTTTGGCTTTTTGAAGAATACCAGAAACAGTAGAAACTAATGTGTGCTTTTTCTTTTTTCTAGAAACATGTCCTTTGCCTCGACCTCTGACTGCCAATGTTTCGGTAAGAGGTAATTGCTGTGCATCTTGCGGTACAGTCAAATCCTCTCTTCTAACCCCGCCAGGTAGAGACTGACTTCTGTGTCTGCGGTTTAGGTGGAAATCAGGTAGCCAGTTACTCATTGAGGTCATTGCATTTTTCAGTGATGAGCCTCTTCTAATTTTCTTCGACGGTTTATTAGTTTCTGTGTCATGATCTTTAAGGTTGGTAGCTATGCTGATATAGCCGGATTGCGAAACTATAACACTGGATGCATCAAAATATTCTCCTTGTTGATTCTGCTCTATGTGTATCCTTCCAGATCCTTGATCTCGGATATATTGATGCTCCCTTTGCCACTGCCTTTGGTAACCTTCTGTCAGTTGCGCACTCTCAATATTGCTTAGCTTTTGACTATATGGCGGAAGTGCTTGTTGATAAGCTTGTGTGTAGGTTTGGTTAGCATACATATTATGATATTGATGCGCGTGATAGGAAGGTGGCTGGGGATATCTTTTGTCAGCGTAAGCTGTCGGAACGTAACTATTATCCGAAGTTATAGATCTGATACTAGAAGAAGTTGAATCATGTGGTATTTGCTGCTCCATGGAAGTTAACCAGGAATTGTCTACAGCTTCTGCACGTGACAAATTCGTACTTGTTGGATAATAGGATAAAGCATCTGTGATATTTCCAGTTGGGAACATGGTGCGATACAAGGCCGATTTATATCCATCCTGGTTAGTCATGATTTCCGTATACGACGATCCCCGTGAAGCTTTCTTAAGGTGTACTACATTGGTGGATGTCTCATTATACTGATGTTTACTACCATTATTTTGATGCCTCATAAACTGATCAACAGATTCTGGGTAATAATCGGTATTTGTAGTTTTTGGTACATAAGTACCTGATCCACTGGTATAAACACTTGTGATAGCTTGTTGTCTGTTACTACCGGCTACAGAATATATTGCTGGTGGTTCGGATCGATAAACAAAATCTAAAGCTGTTCCAGCAGGGACAGTATCATACATATGCTGCACAGTTTGCGGACGAGAACGTTTCTTGGGACTCTGATTAGTAGATACTGTAAGTGCAGCAGAAGGAACAAAGTTAATATCTTCATTAAAAGGTGATGACTTTAGAGATGGATAAGACGACAGATTAATTGCAGTTACTTTATAAGAATGCTCAGTCGTCATTATGGCATTTGTGAAGGTGTCTCGACCTTCTGGAGTGTCGTAAAGTGGTTCTTGTTTAACACTTGTTTGAGTTGTTTCCGGTAGGGGTGGTATTGTATTAGAAGCTATAGCAGCTTGCGTGGTTGGAATTAAATTTAATCTTGCATTCTCCGTAGCATAGCACACTAGTAATTTAGGGATAGAAGCCTTCGGCGAGCTTGGTGATTTATCCAGGCTACTCCAACCACTCATAGAGGATAACCCAGAATCAGATTTTGCCGCTACTATATTCACGGTGGTACCAACTTTTGCAGTATGCTTAGGCGACACTTTTGGCGATTTTGGCGAATGAAGTGTGTGTGGACTAAGACGTCCTTGTTCGGATGATAATAAATTTTCTGCATTTCTCAAAAAGCTGGGGCTCTGAGATCTCGTATCTTCGATTTCTCCTTCATCAGTTGTGGCCAACAAAAAAGAATCTGCTGAATCCTGTGGTGCTGGGGGTGGCGGTGAACTGGGTGAAGGACTGGGTGGTGTTCTACTTTCAGGGAAGTCAAGATTAAGCGGTGCCCCATTTCCGAAATAGCCATCTTGCCTTGTTCGAAGACTATGTACACTATGTACACTGTGAGCGCTACTGACCGACAAGGTCGGTGATGAGACTTTATCAATAGTATTATTATATATAGTGGGGGAAGCACAGGTAACTGCGGCAAAACTTTCAACCATAAGATCGGTCAGTTCTTTGTTTTCCGCATATCCTTGAGCAAAATTGCCGACGTCTATCGGTAACTGAATAACTGCATCTGGTCGTTTGTCTAGTAGGGCTGCTGTGTACCCAACCTTGGGTGGTGTATAGCTAGTCGATATTGTATCTAAATTATTTCTAGATGCAGATATTAGCCTCGGTGAAATCGACCTCGCGGTGAAATCTCCGTCCGTTGTTAATCCACTATCAGTGCTAACCCTGGATGCGGATCGGACTGTCGAGCTGGGACTTTTCGAGAATGTCCAACTGTCTACATCGGCCTCTGCATATATTTTTCTCAATTGTTCATCTATACTGCTCGTCTCCTCATTCAATTTAACCTCGGTTTCGGAACTGTATTGACGTTTCGGAGAATCTATCAATTTGGATTGAAGTTCGATTAAATCCTTTGAATCTTTTTGTAATTTATTTGTAAGTCTGTCTAATTCGTGTAATTTTTCCAATGCTACTTGATCAATAGAGCTTAGTCGGGAAAGTTGAGCGAGATCTTGCTCGCTAACACATGGAGTGTTTCCTCGATAACTTTTGTAGTCGGCTGCACTGAAAACTTCCCCCTCGTCTTCATCAATTTCTTCCTCTTTGTTTATTATCGACGGTTCAATTTCTTCTTTACATGGTCTTTTGGATGGTTCGTCGATATCCTTTTCATCTAACAAACTTTTTTGAAAAACACTTGCATCAAGTTCCTTTTTGCCGTTTATGTCTTCGTCTTCAGCTTCTTCCCAAATCATTCCCAACTGTGATGTGGGCCTTGAAGTATCCCCAGAGATCAGATCTTCCCTATAGGCGTTATTCAGGCTTCTGTAGAAAGCTTCATCTGGAATATTGCCTTCTTCTTCCAATGTCTCCAAGTTCCTCACATTTCTAGGCATATCAGCTACATTTGTGGTAGCTGCTGTAGTATCTTGTGTAAGACTGTGCATTCTCACCAATTCCTGCTGAGCCAATTTATCTCTCAACCCATTAGTTTCTTCGATTCCAATTGTAGCACCGAGGCACTTTGCGATAGCATCTAGTTCACTAACGGAACTTTCTTGATTTTCCAGTGTTTCATCGATTGTACTCACGTTCTCGTGAGTGCTTCCGCTTGTATAAAATTCAATTAACTGACCGATTACAGTTTGTTGCTCATAAAGTAGCCCTTCTAATTTTTCCAAGCGCTCCCACATTTTAATGTACTCTTGACTTAGCAAGTCAAGCGCTCTCCATGCGTACTTTAGCTCCGTCTCCAAAATGTTCAGTCGTGTACCCAATCTTTCCATGTAATCACCGATAATGTAGTCGATGTTACTATCTCCCGAAGGGCCAAAATTTTGTAATACCGGTGAATGTGCCTTTGGGCTCGTAGATGTTGACTCACTAAACTTAGTAGAATCCATTTTTCCACGAAGAATTATCCTTCGAAGCAATTCTTAATTTTATATATTATCTCAATGACGTATCATTTAGTAGACTATAATGATTTAAACAAAAATAATCAGATCTTCAATAATGGTTCTACAGAAAATGTAAAACTGGTGTTAGATGATTTATCCTAGTCTTCTTTAGAAGGCAACTGCTGCGCTAATGTAGTAGGCGCCATTACCTCCATATCGGTACGCTTATGTATTTATTCTTCTTTGGTTCATTTGATATAAATAGGGCAAGGAAATGTTTTACATATCTTTGCTTCAGTTCGTTGTTTCCTTACGCACTATATCGTGTACACAAACTTTGGATGCCTGCCATGACACTGCTAGTAGCACTTCGTAATCAGTCTCGAGTTTTCATGTCGATGTCGCTATCTGTAAAACAGGAGCAAAGGAATTGCATTGCTTAATATAAACATAGCACGTACTTAATCAGTGCTCAATACAGTTTCCATGGTAAAGTACTTTTACGTAAGGACAAGGCAAACAGACAGGTATTAATATTGCATTATGTTAAGCAAATCAGAAAGATATTAAAAACAAGATCGGTTATACAGATCATAGCATGTGCAACTCATTTCAGCCATAGACTCATCACATAAAAATACATTAAGAAATTCTTGTGAATATGTTGTCCTCATTGACTTTGTTTCACAGTTATAAAGCTTTTTGTATTCCAATAATTTTTATTGGTAAACTAACTTTTTATTTGTCCTGCTTGTTGCCTAGACTTAAATCCACTGGATTATTATTTTACGGCCCTGAACAGGTATCAATTTAAAAACCTTTGTCAGTGTTCCAAGAAGTGTATGCAATTTTTGAACAGTCAATAAACGCTACAATACAATCATAGGTTTGCCTTTAAGCGAAAAATAGTCACTTTGAGCACTTCCTGTTGAAATAAACAGCTGTATATTACTAGAATGCAAAAAGGGCTATGATTCTAAAACAGGAT
The DNA here is from genome assembly GCA_963989215.1 of Hedychridium roseum. NCBI lineage: Eukaryota > Metazoa > Arthropoda > Insecta > Hymenoptera > Chrysididae > Hedychridium > Hedychridium roseum. The sequence continues at coordinate 4,338,148 of OZ022307.1, read as the reverse complement.
CAAAAAACACATGTTCGTATCAAATTTTTTAGATATTCTTGTAACCTGAGATCCGTCCCGGAAGTCCGACATGTTATGAAACACCGTCTATATACTTTCTACATTATATCAAGACTTAAGCTATCACATCATAATCGCGAGGAGTTGCGAGTATATCTGGTGATGCTTTTTATTGTGCAATTGGTTTTTATGTTATACACTGTATTATAGACTAACGATGAAAAAAACCTAATCCGAAGGTTTTAGTATTGCTTTACAAATAATTATTTAATACGTTTCATGCCGCAACAGTTGTTTGTCATCGATGGCGCTAACCCTCGCGAGACAGAACATATAAATATAAATCACTTGAAATTTTCAATATTCCAACTAATATCATAAAAAAGTACATAATACAGAGTAACGTACGAAATTAATAAAAAGCTGATTATCAAATATTGGGCATATCAGCTCCTTTCTACAAGGACAACTTCCCAAATGGAAAATTTTGATTTAAACCACGCTTGATGAATGTGTAAAGTATAAGAAGGAGTTCAAGAAGCATTTTTTTCGTAGAAGAGCACTTAAAGGATCATACTTTGTCATTTTTTGACGTAACTAGTCAACCGTTGATGCTCGAAAACGTTTATTGCTGCAGATCTTGCGTCTTTTTAAAAAACTATCGTGCTTAAAAAGAATAAATTAAAAAACAGTACTTACTTTCTTAAAGCGTTAATTTTTTTCAAATCAATCAAAAATATTTGGATGTAAAAAATGTGTCACAGTAACAGACTTATCAAATTAAAAAGAAAAAGCTATTGATATTACCAGAATTGTCACAACTGCATCTGATATCTTTATGTAAACAGCCTGACTCGAACTGCTATTTCTCTGACAGGCTAGCTCTGACTTGACTTGACTTGACATAGCTTGACTTGAACCGTCCCGAGTTTTGGCTATTTGCCCTTTTTATATCGACAATTCCTCCTTCACCATTAATCGACGAAGGGTCCTACCTCGGGACCCGATGCGTAGAAAAACATACATTTTCTCTAAGTCCGCGATTCAGTCCTTTTTGCCAAGTACATACACGTTTTATTATCTGTCATGTACCGGTCCTCTATGTGAAAGTTTTGCCTAATATTACAAAGTCTGACGCGCATATGTGAGCGCGGCCCGCTGACCGTAAGAGTTTACGATTATCCAGGTATACACCTTCATAATTTTTCGCCCGTAAAGAAGTACTTCGCACTCCAAGCCGGCGTTGTTATGCGAAACGAACAACTCGAAAAAATTATTTCATGCAAGCACAAAATTGTAAAAATACATATAATTTTGTCAGCGAGTGAACTGATCAGCGACGTACAGTGAACAAAAACGACAAACGATGATGATTTTAAACTTCGCGATTAATAAATACAGTGTAATTGTTGCCTTTAGATTGCCCTTCGAGTTTTGTAAGAAATCTCGGGCGTTGGTACGAGAATGATCTACTAATTATTGAAATACAAGCTAATACAGTAGTCCGATAATATCTGGGCAAAGAACCTATTTGAAAACTTCGCTGGTCATTGAACAATTTTTGCGAGGATGAACATGTCGAACCATCCAGTGTATTTTCACCTGTCCCAGTCCAGAACATCAAGCCCTTCGTTGTCACCAAAAAGTCTTTGTTTACGGTTGGACCATCTCTGTCATTTCCAGAGCAGTACAAGTAGATTTGTATGACAAAATAAATGTATATTAAATAATCCAGTGATACATGATGCATTTTAAGAAAGATTCAAGCGTTAATCCGGTCCGTATACCGTGTCACTTACCTATACCGCGATTCAAATATATTTTTATAACTAGAAAACCAAAAACTTCCGCAAACTTGACATATACTATCTGAAAAAGTATAAACCCAAGCCTCTAATACAAAGTTTTTTTTTAATAATCAGGCGATATTTTTGGGAAAATGCAATTTGTATTCATTTTTGAAAGAAGAAGTCCTGGAAAGATGCATAAAAATTGAATTAAAATATCTAAACATAAATTATATAAAGATATACACATTTATGAAGCTCTGTTTTAGGGTCTTTCGACATTCTATATGTCAAAAACGAAATTGCTTTGACACAAACGCCCGTGCATATGTTTAACTATTTTTATCGCGGAATTGCCTACTACAATCTCCTTGTACCCCCCCCCCCCCCCCCCCGACCTGATGAATCTTGACCGTTCCTTTGTCAACCACTTGAGCTATGCAGCAAAAACAAGTTCGAATAAGACGTGCAATAAATTACAGAATTCTGCTCAATGGGAAGACAAAAATTGTCCTTTACATATAATGTGAGACACATAAGTATATTTTAGTCATTAACTTATTAGAACTCCCTACCACCAGTTAACTAAACAGAAACCTTGATATTTGTTTGAGGTAAGATCTAAAAATTTCCACGGAGGGAGACAGACCGTATGGCAACGCTTTTATCATCCTGATAATTATGTATATTTCGATTATGTTCATCACATATTGTGAAAGAATTCATTAAACGTAATTACACAAATTGCATAATCTTGATTCACTTAACATTGCGCATTTGTTATCTTGCCAAATGTTTAATGTTTAATGGTAACTTCGCGCCACAATTATACAGAATTTCATATTGATCACAATACCAGGTTATCGGAATGATTCGCAACATACTTTATGTGTTTGTATAAGACTACAGCCGACAGTTTCGTTCTTCCTTAGACAAGTATAGTCAAGTAAATTAATTTTTCTTGATTATTGAACATGTCACAATGTCCTCTACTGTGAGAAATAGTGATTGAGAAATAGTTGTTTCTATCTTACCCTAAAATGAACAATTCTGAACAATGTTTACTACATATTGTGTTGTATCCATGTAAAAAAGGAAATAGTGCAGCAGTTTTGACAGAGAGGTTTTGTAATATTCACGGAAAAAAGCATTACATACGCATTCAGTATTTGAACGAAGTGGTCAGCTGAATTCAGGAGTGGAAACTTTTCTCCTAATAATGAATCACTTTCTGGAAAATCTTCTTGTGCTGACACAGAAAAAATACGTGGAGAAATAAGAAGTCCACGACGAACTCCACAAAAAATTGAATTTTCCCTCGGATTTTCCCAATCAACTATTTTTGACGGCGAAAAAATGGGTATGGGTAATCGACACCATGGGCATGGATGTCACATTAGAGTGAACCTTATGCTTCAGTAATTGAAATTTTTCGGGACGTCCTTCAGATTTATAAGACTTCATGAAAAAATAACGTATGCAACATTTCAACTCGATCAGACAACGGGAACCCATGACACATTACATTTAAACTTTCGAAAATTACCGTCATTCGGCCCGGTTATAGATAACGTATATAGTAAAATTTTCGTTCATATTTTTTCCCACAATATAATACAAGCACATGTTTCCATTAAAACAAGACGTCTACAACCTGGAAGTAGCAACAAGCAACTCGAAAAAGTAATGTTTTACCTTGTTATATTTATATAAAATATCGGTCATTTGAAGTAATGGCAGTCACACGGAAAAGCAACTTTCTCTGCGTACCACATCTCGCAAAAAGCAACTCGAAAAAGTAATGTTTTACCTTGTTATATTTATATAAAATATCGGTCATTTGAAGTAAATGCAGTCACACGGAAAAGCAACTTTCTCTGCGTACCACATCTATATACAGGATGTTCCGTAACTGATGGCATCACCGGAAAAGTGATGATACTACATGAAAAAATAAGTACAGTACAGAATATTTTTCATGTCAAGGCTGGTTTCCGAGAAAATCGAACTAAATATTCGTCCAGCATATAATGCTTGCACTTTACTCGATACATGTCTCGTCATAACGAATGTTGTTGTGAATTATTGTGTCAGTTCAGGTTTATGAATAATGTACTAGGTAATAAAGAATACACTATGAAACAGAATTTTCAAATAACGATAAATTTTATTATTGTCTGCCCGCTCAAATTGAGGCAATCCTCAATTCACGTTCTCTGTGCCCTTTGACCAGTGTGCCAGATGAATTAGAGGTTCTTACACCTGGACAGCTTCAACAGTCATTCTGGTGGCGTTTGTCAAGGGAATACGTTACACAATTGCAATACCGAACGTAGTGAAAGTCTGTAGTTCAAAACGATGAAATTCAAATCGGCAAGTTAGCATTAATTCGCGACGAAAATCTACCACTGTTAACATGGCATATTGGTCCAATATGCGCAGTACATTCGAGTTCTGATGGGTTGATACGTGTTATCTCCCTCAAAACTACTGGACGAATAATCCAAAGATATGTATGCTCCCTGATATGTACACTCTCTATAGATTAAGTCATTACTTCTTCTCAGAACAGCGTTATACCTTAAGATTATCCTCGTTTTTTAATTACTCAACTTGTTATTTACTTTGTATTCTACGTTAATTACTGAGTATAATTTCGACTACGTGTATTGCCTTTCTGTGTTGTTGAAGTTGACCGGAATGTACTGTTATGCCGTAAGGGCTATTTTACGAGAGAATACGCACTCGTTGTCTGTGAGATGCGTTTTAATAATTTTATGGATAGCTATTGAAGTGGAAAAAAGTAGTTTCTTTTTATCCGTGAATATATATTAAAAGAAAAACGTCTTTACAGGTTGTCGGAACGGGAGTGCGCCCGAGTACGTCTTTTTCTCTGTACCTCCGGATCGCACTCTTTTGCAACGGAAGCATTCTCAGGAGAAGCGGTGATAATAATTGTCTTTCTGGATACAGCGGATGCAGCAGCAGCTGCATTCGTAGTACAATTTGATCCCTACTGTCTAACTAATACATAACCGTACGATTTACGAAGGCAATCGATGGCAATCGATGCGACACGTGTGGCGCACCACGCGAGAGGGTGTAAAATAAAGGATTTTGTAAGACACAAGGTGATGTCGAGACGCTCGGCCAATAAACATATTAAACCTCCCAAGTTCCCCACGCCATTATTATGTTGTATTTTTTTTTAAATAAATAACACTAACATTATCGAATTTAAAATCTATTTCAGTAGTCGTTGTTAATATAATGACTCTAAAAAGTAATATTTAGAATACTGATTACATAAATTCCAAACAGCTTGTAATTTTTATTGTTATTATTATATAACACTTCTTAAAACCGAATTATGGTATGAACAAAAAATAGGTTTGTATTAGACATGAATTACTCTACTTATCCACGAAACTTCATAATTTTTTGAATATCCAGATCCTTAACTTCGCTCGTTAGATTCTTTCGAATCTTGTATAAAGTAAGTATGTAGTGAGAAACAAGTCTGTTTCTGCAGTACTCCTGTAATGCCAAACTGTAGCAGATTATTTGTACATGGCAGTTTCTTTTGTCTGACTTATAGAAAGCATATAGAAATCAAATGAAAGCGATTACTGTCGACTAAAAGATCACCGTATACATTGTTACGAATGTGTTATAGAATATTATGTACAACCGGGTATCATTTTATGCGTATCATTTTTTACGCGATTTTGAAATTATGCGGTGTATTAGGTCCCACGGACGCAACCCCTCTACAATTGTTGTCAATATTATTATTATTATCATCATAATTATTACAGATACAGACAACAACTACGAAAACCCATAAGGCCTATCCCCACCACAATCACCTCCCACCCTTACTGTTTCGAAGTGTCCCGAGTTTTCCTTCGGAACTACAAACCCAAAAACCCTCAGTCTGTAGATAGTCGTAGTCTAGTAGTTAGTAGGTTCTTAGTTTTAGTTAATCAGTATTTTAATTTCAATGGTACTCCGAACTATTTTTAATATAAAGATCTTAAATTGCTGTCCGGTTATCATTACGCTACCATAAACAATATAATAAAGCAACAAATATCACGACTACAAAGTGTTCATCTTAATATTTAACCCTCCAACATCGTATTACGGTTCGGCTCGTAACACGGTGCATATTTCATACAACTTCGGTGCAACCATTCGAACATCTATATAATCAGCTGAAATCATTACTTTGGCACATGAAATTGGTGGAGAAGGTTTTGATACATTAGGCAGAAGGATGTCGACGACTTGCTTGTGGATAATGCCTTGAATGATGATGATATTGTTAGTATAACTTTAGATACCGTCGAAGATCCAGAAGATCCAGAAGATCCAGATAGTGAAGCGGAAGAAAAACTTGCCTCTTACTGCAAGTACAATTCAAGAAGACCTTGAGTTTTGCGATAAATTAGAAAATCAGTTTCTTGTTAATGACACAAATTCTGAGCGAAATTCCAACATGTGTTGAAGAACTGTATATCTGGATATCACGAGCTGTGTAGAAAATGAGTAAAATCGTCATCACAAAGCTTAATCTCCAATTACATTCTGAAAAGTAAGAAATCAGCAGAGCACGAGGATGAGGCTAATTCTTTTTGTGAAGAACCATTGCCTTTACCATATAGATCTGACACGTTGACTACCTCTGCTGGTGATGAACGTGATTTCGCTCCAGTTCGCAAACGTTATCAAATAATTCAATTAATTGCTCCAGTTTTATGCGGTTTTAGAAAATTGTGGAACGTATCCCTAATTTTTCAACGTAGGTTAGGATTTTTTTATACGATATTTTTATATATTTAGTGTTAATTGTGACAGTAGGGGAATATTCAGGTTTAGCACAAACAAATTTTAATTAAACAACAATAAAATATAAAAATAAAATGAGATGACTTATGTTAGAACCAAAATGCCGCACGTCTTTTATAATCTCTCTTTACATGAACTAAAAAACTCGCATTCGCACGACCTCCAACAACGTTAATTATGCAGTATTCGCCCGTGAATTTCGCAATTCTACATATATTATTGTACGTTTATTGTACATAGTGTATAATAGTGTCAGCAAGCTGATCTTGTTGATAGGATAGTCCACATATGGACAAACCCTGGCCCGCGGGCCGGTACCGGACCCTTACTTCTTTTAATCCAGCCCTAGTCTATTCACAATTCACAATAGCTCTTCACATTAAATTGTTATGTCGTTCAATGTATTATGAAATTTATGCTTTAATTTATTATCTCGAGACAGAATGATAATTTGGCCCCCGAATTAAGAAAGGTTGCCCATGCCTGGGATAGATAAACGACGTAACGTGACGAACATCCGACTTGAATGGCCGCTAATATATCAGATTTCGATTAAAATATAACTTTAAGCTTTCGATTAAAATGTAAGCAACACGAGCTCGCCAAACAGTATGTTATTTCAACAACTAATGATCCTTGTACCGTGCGTCACTGTAGTCAGCGTTAATGGCGACAGAGATTAAAAGAAGCTGAAAAATACTTGAATATCATCTCTAATATTACTTTGCTGTTCGAAGATTTGGATCGAGACCGAATTCTTCCTAGCGTGTAGCTTGGAAGAAGATTCTTGGCAGTTTGGAGGGTTTGGTCACGTCTTAAAAAATGAATATAATTGATAGACTCGAACGGCAGGAAGAACTGCCATTGGAAAACAGTCAAGTCCTAGACTTTACTGATTTGTTCGAGACAATTAGTGTAAGATGGAGGTATACTTAGTTGACATGAGTTATTTCAATCGCTCAAGGGTACGTTTTGTCTAGCCCTATAAAATCTCGGACTAAACCTTTCCGTATAAGCATGTGACAAATATCAAACTCGTAAAGCCTTTTGACGGCGAAAATATATAAAAGTTAATGTATAGAAATGACATCAGTATGACATCATCAATATGACATCAGTATGACATATGTATAGAAATGAATGAGATCAGGACGTCAGTATAACATATGTCAGCAGTACCTTGCAATAAAAAAGGCATGGGAGGAGAAAGTCGAAATCTGGATTATACTTCCAATAGTTTTACGAGCTGAATTTACGACGCAACAGGCGTGAATGATACGTTTTACAATAAGTAGAAGAACAAGACGGTTCACAACAAACCACGTCAACGGTGTAATACATGACACTATTGTTAGATAGTTACAGTAGCAACGAATGGTTAGATGGCAATGATACGCAAGAACAGATACCGAACTAGGATGCCCGATTACGGACATAGAAAACAACAAATTTTCCATTTGCGCACGGTGGCGATTCTAACGTGTTGGATTTGCAAACACACCTTACTCAATCCCCATTCTAATGAAAACACCTTTTTATGTCCGTTTGCCCTTATCTTTTTTTTGTAACTACTTGACGTTCTTCTGTAAGCCGTTGCGACTACGTGTGTATCAAAAGGCAGATTAAATATAATACCCATTATTAAATAAATATCTACATAACATAACATCGTACTCATATGTTTATAAAATAGAAGGTACCTTCCTTTGATAAAATATAAATATGCCTCCAAATGGTTATAAGCAGTAAACGTTTTCAACAACACGAACGATTTGATTATTGTAATTATATCAGTAAATTCAGTAATTATATTAATAAAGTCAGAGAAGTTTAATAAATAGCAAATTCTGATTTCGCGCTGTTATGTGTATCCCCCGCAATAGTTACCCATTACAGTTAATTTTAACTTAAAATTATTAATATAATAATATATAATATTGTATCTTTATTATTATTATATTTTTATTTTTTATTTTATTATTTCATTTTCTTAAAATTTTTAAGACAGTCAATAAAACCTCGAACGAGACATGAGTGCCTTTCTGTGGCACTCAAGACGAAAAACAATGGTCCAAGTATCCCAGGGAATGTACCTGGTTAACATTTGGATCATGTGGATCAGAGGAAAATGATACAGAGCTTTGGTGTAGTTACTTGTCTTGTATAGTAGTCTTGTATAGTACTTGTAGTTACTGTCTTGTATAATCTGAATTGTTCTAACTGTTCTGGCTGTACTATTCTGTTCTGTTTTGTTATTTATATGAAATATGCTATTGTGGATTTGGTGAAGGAGGTGGAGCGTAAGGATCTCTTTTTCCAATAAGGAATTTAGAAATGTGGAAGGAAAAGGGAAAAGAAGGGATCGAGTGAGTTTTGAAAAACCTCTGTAACTTTGACATACGCCATATCGCGCAACACTTGTGCCACATGACGCGCACCCCCGACCATCGCCACGCGACGGTGGCGTCGCGTGAACACATCTTTTTCGCGAGAAAATCCGCGCGACCATCCGCGAACTTTAACACGCTGGTAGGTGCTCGTGGGTCTGATTCTCCAGGGAGGGGTTTCTAAATGAGCTGGAGGATCGGGCCCGTCGTCATAGAGTGCAGAACCATTGAAATCACCCTCTTAAAAACGAAACAACCGCGGAAAGAAGGGTGCCCGGTAGCACAACGCAAGGCCGTGGGGGGGTGAAAAATCACGAGGCCTCTCTCCATGGTCCGTTCTGGCGCATAAGGCCAGGCCCTGCTGCGGAAGTCAACAACAACTCGAAAGTCTAATATAACTATATCTTTTCTGAGTGAACAAACAGTCTCCATTCTTTCTCACTCGCTACACGGTCGGGAATACTTCGCGCCCCGATCACCGCCGGACGCGGCGACCTTGCTCGGTCGCATACGTGCCCCGACGCTAGGGGGGGAACGTCGCACTCTGACGCCCCGATTGCGTCACGACTGGCCGCGTTTAACGACGCCCCAGCGTGATCGACAATCGGTCGCGTCTCTGCTGCCCCTTTTTTTTTCCTCGATCGTCGGCCGCGTCAATTGCCCCGACGAATTCGGTCGCGCAGGAACGTTGCCCCGTTAAAGCGGAGTACCCATCTTTCCACTCCCGCGACCAATGCGTCCATGCCGAACTGGGCTGGACGACGGCTCCGAGCCCAACGCAAAAGAACCGGGGACGATCAAACTCCGTCGTACACAATCTGCTCGTTTCCGAGCGACATAATTGTCTCGAGAGACACACAACACGTGGGGCATCCTCAGCCAGAGGCCCCTCCTCTCGAAGACGGGTTAACTGTAACCCCTCCGACCACCCCTCGCGGTAGGGCGCAGACCTGCCCTCTCACCCCTGGGGGCATCAAGCCTTCCACGTACGGGTACGAGGAGCGACTGCTTCCTCACCTCCCGTCCGAACCAACCCAGAAGTGAACAAAGGACTTTGGACGGAGTGATAGTCGGTGGCTACCGTACCGATTCGCAGAGTTGTTCGGGGCCGAAGCCATACGCGAGGAGGTCCAGGACGCCTGGGCTCGTCTCCGAAGACGCGTGGTGACCTCCCACGCAGCAACTAACTCGGGGCTCGGTCGAGCCTCGAAAGGGCCAACCCCCCTTTACGCACCGGGGCAGCCGCCTCTGTAGATAACCTTCAACCGCTCGTTTCCGAGCGTCTCTCTCTCTCCCTCTCCCTCTCCTTCCCAACAATATAAAAATCATCATTCCTCACCCTCCTCTCATTGGCGTCCTTCGCCCCCTCTCCAAAGACGTCAACTTGCTAATATGAAAATGTTAGTTAATGAATTTTAACTCTACACTGTAAGACACCGTTAATATCGTCTTGTAGGAATCGGCCTTATCAAATAATAATGTATAATAAATGAACCCTAAGCGTAGGGCAAGAGGAGAATAGAAGCCATTGAAGAGATGTTGATTGAGAGAAGCCGTGAAGAGAGTTTGGACGAAAGTAAGTTAGTTCGTGAGCGACCAAGTCGGGTCTTTAACTTTGATAAATAAATGATCTGAATAATTACCAAATAAGGTAGTAACGAAGATAGCAGCACACATTGTACAGAAATAAAGTAAGGAGGGTCTATTGTGATGTGTAATGAATAAGAATGAGCAACCATGTGCAGATACTGAAATAAACCAGTGGTATATTGAGTTCTACCGAACACCCTCTGAGTTTATTCTATTGCATTAATATCCGGGCATTCAACTCCTTACAATATTGACGATAATTATACCATAATTCACATGCGATTACGACAATTTTTCATTACAAGATTTTTTTTTCATTTCATAGGTCTATTGAGAACCATGTTTTATATAATTCTGTTATATTTCTTTATTCTATCTCTTTTGGTTTGCAAATTGTGTACAAAAGAAATGAAAAAATTAAGGTTCTTAGAATGCAGATTGAGTTTTTTAATCTCCTCTTTCCTAAGTGCATAGCTCTTTTAAAAGGCACAAGTTTTATCTAAATCCTTCTATGGATCGCCAATTGTTGGCTAGTTATGTCAAAACAGCGAAAACGTTTCAAAAGTCTGAGGAGTGATGTGAGTCCGTGAAAGTGGTTTTCTACTGAAAAGAAATTGTTCCTTGTGGTTCCCAATATGTTTTCCATATTCACCAAGTTTGATTGAAATCAGGATTTGCTACTTAGAAAACATGAAAAAAATTCTTCTAAGAACTCTTCCAACATCAGCAATCGCTATCTGTTCGTCGCCGCGTAAAAACCATCGTTTCTTTCTCACACTTGATTGTCTCGCCACGAGTACATAAAACAATTATTGAATTTTCCTGAATACCATTTTTTACATACATTCAAAACGATTGTAATCTGTAATTGTAAACCTGGGGCTAAAGTAATCCTAGAGACAGATTATTAAAACTTAACAAACCAACAGTTTATCCCCCATCCTTACTTCAAAAGTTTGTCTCAAATGAGTGTCATTCAATCTAAATTAACTTCTTAATCTGCAAATGTAGTAAGAAATGATAACAATCATGTCGTCATTCATAAAGATAGTGCCTCATGCAAGGCAAAGCCATTAACTAACGGAGGAAACTTTCCAAGTAGCAAATTTTCATTTAAACCAAACTCGGTGGATATGTAGAGCATGAGTGTAAGGAATAAATGTTTCTTCTGTGAAAAGATCACGCTTTGAGAATTGAAACCGCCTTTCAAAATTCTTTGCTTTTTTTGATCTTTTGATAGTACAGTAAGACCCCGCTTAACGCGGGTGATACGTTCCAATAAGTTCCAGCGCTAAACGAAACAGCGTTAAACGAGACAACTTAACACGTACATATTTAAATGTGTAATGGGGATCAGTGTAAAAGAATAGACAATAAGAAAATTTATCAGTTCTTTTTTGTTTTATATATTTTGTAAATAAATACAGCTAATAAATCAACTGTGACGCAAGAAAGATGCGTTCGTACTGTGACTGCGACTTCGGGGAATACAGTTGGAATCTTTATTCTGGACAGACTAACAAAAGAACGTTGAAAAAGATACATAGTGTACACCGTCGCTATATAGTGCACCGCTTTTGGTTGGTGCATGGCCGTTTCATTTGCACACATATACAACAAGTATCAATACAGTGTGCGATTTAGGGGAATCCCAATACTACTGCGTAAAACTGAAACAGCGTTAAGCGGAGCAGCGTTAAGCGGGGTCTTACTTATTTAAATGATCAAACGAACTTACCTTAGTGACGTTTGATCATGATTATATCAGCCGTCTCGTCCTCTAGTCCATAGATATTAGATTACTAAGTAGTGCGATTTAGTTGTACTGCATGCCACACGCTTTTAAAAAACATTTGAATTCAGCGGACCCGCGCCCCACTTCACGCATCGCCCGTGACTCCTGCTCCGCGTCTGTCATTCAGTTTAAATCCAAGAAAATCGTAATTCTGATTTCTTCTTTCGTAATGTTCCATTAATTGGGATTATATATATATTTGTTGTTATTAACAACCGGGAAGGGTGGGAATTGATCTATCGGACGAGACGGCTGATATAATCATGATCGAACGTCACTAAGGTACAATCTGTTCAACAAGAAAGGAACCGCAATTTTTTGAAAAGTACAAGAGATATTTATTTCTAATTTTTTTATATAAAAGTACATTGAAAATGATAAGGCGCTTTTTATCAATAAACGGTACAATCGCCATCATTGTCGAGAATGGCCTGGCACCTTCTGAGCATACTTTGGACAAGTTTTTCGGCGTAATCCGTTATAAGAGAACGCTATATCTTTCTAATAACTTTCGCAAATTGCTTTAAATTATACACAGGCTTCCCTGCAAGCTTAGCCTTTATGAATCCCACACATTTTCGATGGGGTTGGCATTAGGAGATTGGGAGGACCAATCCATCGTAATGACGCCATTCTCCTCCTTTCAAGCTCTGCAGAGGCGGCTGCGATGTTTTGGGTCATTGACCTCTTGTAAGACCCAATCTTCGTTATCGGGTCCAAACATTTCGTTGGCTGTTTTTAGGAGACAACGCTTGTAAATTTGTATCATTTTCTGTGCGTTGAAATTCTCGGTGGATAGATCTAAGCAGCCAAATCCGCGCTTCGAGAAGCACCCCCAGACATTCAATTTTACAGGATGTTTGACAGTGCTCTGGATGAAATTTTTACCGGGGGCAGACCAAGCACGTTTTTCTGAAATCCACGCCCAGAAAGTCGCTTCGTCCAAAAAAATTACGTTCGACTAATCGCGATCGATATTTTCAGTTGCCCAGTTCATACGTTTTTGCATGTGAGCTTCTGACAGCAGGGGTTTCGCGCTCGTAGACCTGTACTGTATTTTTGCCTCGCGCAAACGCTGCCTGATCGTATTGATACTGATATCAATACCCTTTTGGGCCAATTTAACCTTAGCCTCGCGGAGTCGCAGAGTGGGATTACTTTGAAACAGTTGTAATACTGCTTTGTCCTGCTTGCTGGACGTCGCTCTCGTTTTCCCTTGTTCTGGAAGGTCGTCAACGTTTTTTGATTGTGCGTACCGTAGTACCTACTTCACAACAAACTTCTTCGATTTCTTGATCACTTTGGTGGCAGCGGTATATGATAATTTTGGTCATTTTTCATGTGTGCAGAGGAAGACTGCCTCATATCGCTTTGCGTACGCAGCACTCATTTTACTAAACGTCTTTTTGCTACACGTTTCAAACAACACTGAAATGAATTAGTACTGGCGACGTAGCGCACCTACCGTACGATTGCGCCGATAAGAACACAAAGAGATATCTTTTGTTTTTCTTCGAAAAGTGCCGGTTTCTTTCTTGTTAAACAGACTGTAAGTTCGTTTAGATGAGTTAAGCTGGCGCCGAACTAGAAGCAATTTTAATAAATTATATGGACCGTTTATTTTAAAAGTGGTGTAAGTCCATTTTTTTTAAATGAGATATCACGTAATTTATGTTTAATTTAGTGTAAACTTTTTATTCATAACTAGTTAGTATTTAATTTCTTAAAAAATACCCATGCTTTATCCAATTTAAAATTGGCCGGTAAAAAAAATTGCGTAACCATTGATTATGAAAGTGGCGTAAGTCCATTTGCAGCTCGTAAATATACATTATTTTAGTTAAATTCGTCTAAAAGCATTTTATATAATGAAATTACATATTGATAAATTAGTAGCAACATTGCTAGACTTGACACCATAAACCTATATTTTTTAAGTGGCTAATATGCTAACCTTTGATTTTCTCGAAACAACAGAAAATGGACTTGTACCACTTTCAAAATAAACGGTCCATATCTCAAAAAATTGCTCGCAATTTGCTCATCAACAATATAAAATTGCTCTAGCGGTAGCAATTATTAAAAAAAAAGTTATTAAACAATTTCGTAACAAACACTAATTTGACGATTTCTAAGTTATCCGAGTACGAACGGGATCTTTTCTGGGCTCAAAAAATTACGATCAATTTGCTCATCATTGCCCCACCTTTTTATTTGCGTTTTATTAATGTTTTTTGAATTAAAAATAGTAATTAAATTTTCGATGTTTTAAGGCCTGGGAAAACGATGGTAGCGCCGCTAGTTTTGAAACATGAAACTAACACCAGTCAAAGTGGTTCTCAATCCAAATCTGAAATAACAGTTCCCACGAAGGAGAGTCCGCTGAAAAAAGTAATAAAATTTTCTCTACTGATTTTTGGGAATATTACTATGACAGCGTTTAAAATAAATAAATTTGTCGTGAGAATAATAAATTCTATGATTCGTAGTAGTAAATAAAACTTGTACATCTTGTACTCTAGGCTAAGTATTCCTGAGGAAGAAAACGCTGAGATATCAGCCAAGTTAGCGTTGTAAATGTTCTTTTCACTTTTACAATATTACCACATATAAAGAGATTCTTACTTGTTTATACTTGCTCCTTACAAAAATTGATTTTATGACATCGGATGCTCGAGAGAGCTTTGATGATGCAAAAAGAAAAATGCGAGAAAGAAATTATTCTAAAATGGACAACTTACATCAAAGATGTCGAAATCCTGTGTACGCATTTTCAAAGAGGAGATCTATTTCAATTGCCATTAATATTAGCAATACTTTATATAATATTTATTTTATTTGGAGTGTATTTCTTTAAAAAGAGCTCAGGATTGTTAACTGCAGCTGCTGTTCAGGGATATGGAATCTTGGGTAAGATTTTCGCTTTGCCTATTCCTGAATTGAATGATTCATAGCAATTGAAAGTTTTCTAGCCGCGAGCTATCGAAAAATCATCAATTCATATCAGTTAAGGTAGTCTTATCGTTACAGCGTTTCGGTTAGATTTCACTGAAATTGATGTCATATGTACATGTGTGTAAAATTTCAGGGGCCTTTATCGACTCAAAACTAAGATATTTATTCCTGAAAATCGTCATTTTTCGTAACTTCCAATAAGAGCCCGTGTTAAATATAGCAATATTATACAATGAATATCTCGATTTTTTTGTCGATGAAGCCTGTTGAAATTTTGCACACATTTTTATATGACATCAAAGAAGCTTTAATTAGTTTTTACAACAATCTTATGGAAAAAAATGTCATGATTTGGTTTATTATATAACAAATAAACTGTACGTAGGACCAATTTCAATTTTGAGTATGTTGTTCTTTAGTCGATTTGCAACAACTTTTCTTAATGGACTTAAACGCTCTGTCCACTTGGAATGTGAGAAAAACGGGAATAAAATTTTAATCCCCCCCCTCTCCCCACGATACGACTACCTTAAACTCATTTGAGAGAACTTTGAACAGTCTTATATATACTATATAGTTTATTTTATAAATAGTTTTATTCGTGAAAAAATAAAAAAAAATCCATGCATGTGGAGTACGTATGTCTTAAACGATCTTTTAACAATGTTTAAACAGGTTCACCTAGAAATCCAATCCAATTCAGGATGAAAATGTGGGCTGCCATTTCGAAAGAGCGCGTGCTATCAGAGTTGTGTCTTTTTGACATCATAAACACAACCGGAAAAATCAAGTGGTTCAAAGACCCAGTATGGAAAGAAATCTGTAGAAGGTTGGATAATCGGATGCAGCCGAAAAATTTATGTTTGTACGTCCTTCAAGACCGAAACAATGTTCTCACTAAATATAAAGATATCAAGGGTGTTTATGGTGAACTTTCGACAACTGAGTTTAAAGTCGTAGGTGATGCGTCAGCAATTCAAATTTCTGATGATGCCATTGATGAAAATAATTCTTTTGACGGCGATGAAAGCGATTATGAACCGTATGATAAAAATCATGAACACACTTGCTATGATAAAAAGATCAATTTTAAAGTTACCGTACTTGGCGAGAAATGGGAGAATGTGAAACCAATCGAAAAACAAAACAGAAATGGAACAAAATATTTTGCGTTACAATCAGGCTGGACTCATGTTCTTAATGAATTAATTTGGCTTGAAAAGAAAATAACTTGTCCGATTTCCTTTAAAGGACACAAAACTGTTTACTGCGATGAGAATGAAATTCACTTGATAAGAATAAGAAGCTCTTGTAAAGAATGTGGAGCTCAGATATATATAGAGAGTAAAATAGATCATAATGAGGCTGTGAAACGTTAGAATCGTTAGTATTGTTAGAAAAATTGATCGCCCGGGTCAGCAACTCGGTAGCCACATCTTTTTATATCAAGTAACAAGCTACATCGGTGATTTAATAGTTCCAGTGGCGCAACTTCTATCAGAACGCCAAGACATGCACAAAAAGAATGGTGGCTCCGAGAATGTATATGCAGTAATGCTAAAATTCCAACCGAAGTTGTCACTCATATATCTATAATGCTTCAAAATGCCATATCGATGGCTTTTAACCAGATGGCGTACAAAAATTATCTTTTAATTTGTTATCAGTTCTTGAAACACGAAATTAATCAATTGCCGCAGACGTATCTGCGCATTGACATTGCACATCTGATACATTGGGCAACGAGACTTCCCTGTCTTTCGAAAGTCAAATTCGCAGTTAAAGATTTTTATTTGCTATACTCCGCTATTTGATATACTCCGGAAATTTTCTTTCCATGACTCAGTCAATTACGACGTTTTAAACAAAGTTTCCACTTGCGAGAATAGGATCGATTGTCCTGACCATTTAAGTTGCCGTTCCGAGGTGGAGTTCGCTAAAAGTAACAATTTTCCTCCTGCGATATTTTTCCAAATTGAAGACAGGGACGCAATTTCTAAGTACATCGATTTTTTATCTAACGAGACATTCGACAAAAACGTTGCCAAAAATTCTTCGAAAGATTTCGATAATGCAAATATATACTACTGTCCAGAAATAGTAGCGTCCTTGAAACCTCTTTTCTGCCAATTTCCGGGTTGGACTAACGCAACGCGGTCTTCTTTTAAATCACCTCACACCGTCGCAACTTCCGCATCATCGGAAACTTATTTTCGAATCATAAAAAATAAATTGTTGGAAAATCGCGCGCCGATGCGAGCTGATAAATTTGCAGTAAAACACATAGCCTCGATCAATGACGATATGATCGTGTCGCGAGCGGCTCTTGAAAAAAGGAAAATGGAATGCGAAGGTAAAATGAATCCAACGTGTTCATTTTCATCTTCAGCCGAAAATATAATCATTATAGATACAATTTTACCCGCGAACAAAGAAAAAAAATTGTACGAACAGCGAGAAAATTGGCGGAACAAAGGAGATGATAACGACGATATGTTTTTTGAATCTCACGACACTGACCATCATTTTTTGACTAACTCGATACTTGATATACGCGATTTTCAACCAAAATTCCACTCGAGTAGGAAATCATACGAGAACATTGTTTTCAAGCAAACATCGGAAAATAGCTTTCCTATTACATTCTTTAATTCCGAAAGTTTGATAATGGAAAATCGCGTTGATCCCGAGCCAATCATAGATAAAATAGACTTTAAAAATCGAGGAAAGTACGTTACTCCCTGCCCAGAAATTAATTTTATTCATGAAAAGTCTGAAAGAAGCTCGCGCTCCTCTCAACGCATACTGTGTAATGGATGCCACCAGAATCGAAAACTAATAAATAAGAATTATTTCTATTTTAGCAATACATGTCCTTTCGATTCTGTTTTGGAAATTCTTGTCGCGGAATATCTGAGCTCTAAACCGTTCCAAACTTTTGTTGATAGCGATGAGAAACAATCTAACTGCATATTTCGCATGCTAAAGATGTATGTTAAAAGAAGGCCCAAAAAAAATATACGATGAACGAGCTTATATGTTTCATGCATTGTACTTGGCGAAAAACAATAGAATCGACTGCGAAGATAATGCGTCACAGTTATTTCAAAGATAAATAGAAAAATACACTGCACCAATGGAGAGCACGAAATGTCAGCGGGCAGCGTGTTCCGCGGTAAAAACAAAAAAAAAAAACGATTCTAGACATTAATTTGAAGCCAATCTGGCAAGGAGGTTTTCGTGTATTGCAAGAAATCGATGAAAAATCTATTAAAAAGTCATCTAACTTTTTTTGTAAAATCTGCCGCGAGTATACCGTATTAAAAACTATACATTTTGAAGCATACATTTGCATCGACACGGAACACGCATGTGTTGATTCAATCGAAAAAACGAACGTTGTTAAAGAAGGTGTATACCTACGAGATATTCCTATTAAATTAAGACTACGGAACACCGATTTCATTTTATCAAGTATTATCGTGTGTGAATCGGCTGCTTATTCGACGTCGTCCACCGGCCACTACATTGCCTACACTAGAACGGTTGATAATAAATGGTACGAACTCAACGACTTGAATATTAAATCACAACTTATCACTGCTGATAGGAAAAGACTGAAAATTGTTCTAGTGCTTTGCGTACTTGTCTGAAAAACCGCCCGTAATTTAAGAAAGTACAAACTAGTTTGTAAAATATTCCCGCAAAAAGAATGCGTGGAAAACTTTTTATCATACTTCACTTTCTTACTTACGTTCCTTCTTCCGATACTAGTTACTAGTGTATATGTATAAATTTATTATACTTTTCAGTGTACTTTGCAAGAGGGCTTTATTTTCGGCTTACGAGTAAAAGAAACCTTATGATAAAAAAAACAAATTAGATATAAGATTAACACATAAGCCAATGATTTATTTGTCTGTGATTGAAAAATACTGATTGTACACATTGATAAGGTGCATAGATTCCTACAGCGTGGGATAACTGTGATTTAAAAAAGTACAAACTATAGTTTGTAATGTATAAAGCAATATTTCCACAAAAAGAATGCGTAGAACTGACTTTTTATAGTACTATACTTTCTTACTTACAATATCAGTTATAGTAGAACATATTTATAAGTCTATTATCTGTATTTGTATGTGTTTTTTAAAAATACTTACAGTACAAATTTATAAGATGCGGAGATTTATAAAACATGTGATAACCGAATGAAGCCAAAAAAATTACATTTCTATGTCCTTCATGAACCAAACAAAATTTTCATTTTTTCAAATATAAAGATATTGAAGCTATTTACCATGATCATTCAACAACCTAGATTTAACCCCTTAACTTGTGCGCTCGAGTTAATTCGAGCGCGCTAAACAGGCCAAACTGTGCACACTCGAGATTATTCGAGCGGCGTTGTATTTTATGCTGTTTATGCTAATTTTGTATTTTTTGTATTTTTTTGCCAAGACAATCTTCTAAAGTGTTTTTTACATATAAAAAATTCATATTTTTTTTTGGCCGGTTTTTTTTCAAAAAATCTGTGCGTTTGGGTGAGCCTCGTCTCTTTTCCTCAGTGTTTCGTTTTTTTCTCTCTGGCACACGTTTTATTACACTTTCCAACCGAACTCTCTTTCGCGGGAACTGTTATTTCAGATTTGGATTGAGAACCGCTTTGACTGGTGTTAGTTTCATGTTTCAAAACTGTCGGCGCTACCGTCGTGTTCCCAGGCCTTAAAACATCGAAAATTTAATTACTATTTTTAATTCAAAAAACATTAATAAAACGCAAATAAAAAGGTGGGGCAGCGATGAGCAAATTGATCGTAATTTTGTGAGCCCAGAAAAGATCCCGTTCGTACTCGGATAACTTAGAAATCGTCAAATTAGTGTTTGTTACGAAATTCTTTAATAACTTTTTTTTCATAATTGCTACCGCTAGAGCATTTTTATATTCTTGATGAACAAATTGCGAGCAATTTTTTGAGATATAATTCATTAAGATTGCTTCTAGTTCGGCCCTATATCACGCCATCTCGTCCTCTAGATCAGAGATATTAGATTACTAATTGTAAGTAGATGTTGAATGATTAAAATGGCGATTTTTTTATATATATATTTCTGTGTATATATAGATACAGATGTATATATTTATTTGCGGAGTAACAGATTGTCAGTCATTTCTAATGACATGACAAACGAATAAACAGAATTTGTTTAATACTTAAACAAAGAAAAAACAAAAGAGCCAAATCAGAGAATCTGGTAACATAAAGAATGCTCATTATTCCTTATTCTCACAGTTCTGCATCCAATCTACAAACCGTGATTGAGGAACTATGAGGCGATTGTAGAACCTTGCGAAACCATTAGAAGTATCTGTCCATCCAGTAGTCTTCCTAAATTAATGGCTAAATTAACCCCCTTTCTTTGCGCGGCTGACGTAGCGGCGTGTCTCGTGCTATGTGCTGTAAACACGCCAGTATTCACACTACACAGGCTCAAACCTTTTTTAATCCACCTATTTAGAGTTGTCATGGAGATCTCTTTATAAGGTTTTCGCAGGGTGATAAATAACCGATCTGGTAATCCAGTTTACCTTAAGGACTTTGTTACTTTGATATAGCATGTTATCGATGAGGCTACACAAATTCTTGGTTTTTCTGCAAACCATGGAATCGAAAAAAGTGGTTGATGTCTTCCGACGACTGAAGTCTTTATATTCTCGTCTATCATAATTAAAGTCTCTTTTTTTGAAATAACGTTTTCCAAACGAATCTTACATAAGGTCTGCGCTCTCTGCGCAGTGATTAATGCTAATAATACCGATAGTTTAATTGTTAATTTTCCCAAGGATAAATCCTAATACCTTCATCGGGTCCCAAGTATAATTATATTTTGGTTTTGGTGGTTTAATCTTTGAAACGCCTCTAAAAAATTTCTTTAAATCTAAATCATTGCCAAATTCAGTTGCGGAGATTAACGAATTTGCCGAACTATAGCTATTGAGCGTACCATATGATGCTCCCTTATCAAGTTCAGTTGATAAGAAATCAATAATTTCCGTAATTGCCGGTGTATAAATATCTATATCCTTGTCTCGACAGAAACTCCACCATAACTTAAGACCTGTGTTGTACTGTTGAATAGTTGTATCTGTAATCGATGCCATCATTATGGTTGCTCCTTTCTCAGAGATCTTCTTTCGGCGAAAACCTTTCCCGATAATTTCCCGGTCACCAGGGTAAGAGATTCAGCCAGCGGATGTGACATCCTAACAGGAGACATTAGTAAGTTTGATGATGGACCTAGTACTAACATATCTTCTATTAGTAGATCTTTAAACTACGGAAGCCAAACTTGAGTTGGCCAAAAGGGAACTATCAAATTCCGTTTATCCTCCTCCTCTATTATTTTCTTAATTGTACGAAGTATTATACTAAAGGGTGGAAATGCATAAAAGAAGTGTTGAGACCAGTCGATGGTGAATGCATCAATTGCAACTGAGTTGGGGTCTCTATGCCAAGAAACATAGTTTTTGCACTTTGCATTACTATTTGACGTAAATAAATCAATGTCTGGATGACCGAATTTCATGGTAATGCACTTACAGAAAGGCGGCACTTGCTCCCATCCCGTTTCCATATTAGAGTTTCTTGATTCTTTGTCTGCTACAATGTTTTCCTTAGAACTGATGTACAATGCGTATATCCAAAGATTGCGACTTTCACACCACTGCTATATTTGTTTCGTTATTGCATATATGTAAATGATTAAACTTAATTCCTCCCATACGATTGATATATGATACAGCCGTTGTGTTATCAATCCTGAGTAGTATATTACATGTTTTCAAATCTCTAGCGAAACATTTTAAACCGTATAAGGCAACTATCAATTCTAGCTGATTTATGTGAAACTTCTGCTCTTCCTCGCACCACCAACCATATGTTTTTCCCAGAGTGCAATAAGCCCTCCAACCAGTCATCGATGCGTTAGTAAAAATTTCGAGGAAATAACAATCTCGCCTTATAGGGTTTTTTGCCACTAAAATATTATCTTCACACCATCTAAACTCTGACTGAAGATAATATTTTAGTCTCATATTTCTCTCATAATTTCCCTTTGCGGCCGTGATAGCGAGATATTTCTCTCTTTCAAACGTTTTTGTGTAGAGAAAACCGTATTTTGCTGGGCACACGGACACCAACAACCCAATGAAACTACTAAAGGTTCTAATTTTACATGAACATTTGCTTTTAAGTGTTTTAACCAATTCCAGAATTCTTACTCGTTTTTTACTATCCAATTCCACATGTAATTTTTGGGTGTCAAAGACGAATCCCAAAAATATGCATCTTCTAGACGGCGTTAATTTGCATTTATCAAAATTTAGAATAAACCCTAAATTCTCTAAAACCTTTCTAATTTTTCGTAAGTCTTGCGAACAACGTTATCGACTTGAGGCAATTATGAGGAAATCGTCCAGATATGTTACGACAAGGATTCCCTTTTCTCTTAGGCTAGATGCAACAGGCTTCAGTAGTTTTGTGAAGACAAAAGGTGCGGTACACAGTCCAAAGGGCATACAATTGAACTCATACAATTCTTCCTTGAACATAAATCTTAGAAACTTTCGGTCCTCCAAATGAATAGGAATTAGGAAATATGCATCCTTTAAGTCGATTTTTCCCACATAGTCGTTCTCATTAATTAATTTCATAACTGTTCTACTGTCATCCAATTTAAAATGTGGTGGTATTATGAATTCATTTAATTTCTTTAAGTTCTTTAAGTGAGAATAAATCTCTTATCACCATTGGGTTTATCAACTAAAAAACAGCTAGATATAAATTATCCGTCTACTGGTAGACATTTACTGACCACAGCTTTGGCTAATAATTTATTAATAGCCTGTTCTGTTTATAGACTTTCGCTGACTGTTTGAACTCTTTCATATGGCATTTTTTGTTGTTTTGGGATTGACTGAAAAGGAATTCGGTACCCTTTTGTACTACTCAAAATTGTTCGGTTTGAGGTAACAGATTTCCAATGATTTTGAAAATATCTTAAGCGACCTACTGGTGTATTTACTTCTATCGCTTTATCGGTGTCTGAAATTTCTGACGCCCGCCGACAAGCTGAGTCTGGCGAGGAGTTTTCTTCGACCGGCCCCTCCAGTTTACAGGATTGGACTATTTAGGTCTGTGATTGCCGGTTTTTCCGTCTTACGATGAGTCGCGGACCTTGATGAGAAACTAGTAATAGCTGATGTGGCTCTTATATTGTTTCCCATCTTCTCAGCTGCTGCTGCAGTTTTAGGATTTGTTCCAAACTCCTCTCCGTATAAAACCGCGACCGTCAAATTGTTTTCCGCTAATTTTTTAGCAAATTTATTCAGCGTTGGAGTAATGAATGACCTTCTGGTCATCGATATCGAGTGATGCAGGTCACAAAGCAAGCTAATAGCATTGCTAAAAGATTTTATAACATTTTCTTTTTTAAAATCATCTTTTAAAGTATTGTCTAGAAGTCTGCCCAAGGCATAGATGACAGCTTCTAAACGAGTCTGTGATGTCACCTGGTAATTGTCTTTTTTGATAGATAATTCGCTCATTGTGGCTAGAACCTCTGGATTAAGTAAAGGGCTTTTAAGTAACGAACAATTTTCAATTGGTGGGTACGCCTTTACGAGAGTGTCTCGGTTTTCTTTCGATAAACCTGATTGTAAAATTTGTTTCCACCGTTTGGTCAACTTATCATGAACCTTTCCGAGTGTCAGCGACTTTTTTGAAGAGTCCTCTCCTAGCATTTCCAGAAGATGATTCAGTACTATCCTCACAGGTTCCTCCGTATTTTCATTTGTCACAGGTAATTCGTCACCTGTGACTTCGACTACTTCATTATTAAATTGCGACATGTCGTCAAGGATGCGACTTACCTCTATGCTAAGTTCGCTATGGGAAGAATACGATGATACTTTCACATTATGTTGCGTCGACTCTCGCAGAGTTCGGTCACAATTTATCGAGTTGTTACTCGTGTTGTCTCGTCGTGCGTCTCGTACACGATCTACTGTCGTTTCTCTCAGAGAACGATCGATTGTGTTAACACCTAACTCGAAATCCTTTTCACAACACCTGTAAGGACTTCTTGAATGATTGTGTTGGCTTTTATCCCGAGAATGATGATTTTTTGAACGCGATCGTCATTTGCTGCGATCGTGATGGTGAGATAACCTTTTTAACTTTTTCATTTCCCTTTCGAGATAATATACTTGTTCTTTCAGATTCTCACTGTAACTATTCTTCTCCCTATGATTCTCCGTGCTCGAGGATCTGCTTGAACTCCTGTGTGCTCTAGAATGTTTGCTCATATCGAATTTTATATTTTTTAAACGTAGAAGAAGAAAAAGACGCGTGTTATATACACTGCACAAAACAGATGAATGACGGACGCGGAGCAGGAGTCACGGGCGATGCGTGAAGTGGGGAGCGGGTCCGCTGAATTCAAATGTTTTTTAAAAGCGTGTGGCATGCAGTACAACTCAGTCGTACTACTTCGATATCTAATATCTATGATCTAGAGGACGAGACGGCATGATATAATTAACCAACCATTGGTTATTGTTACGAACCGAACCGTAATATGATGTTGAAGGGTTAAATATTAATATAATCACTTTGTTGTTGAGTGATTTGCTGGTTTATTTTATTTGTTTATGGTAGCGTGATGATAGCCGGAGAGCGATTTGAAAGCTTTGATTTGAAAATGGTTCGGAGTAACGGTTAAATAAGACTAATGTTACGTCCCACGGACGCAACCCCTCTACAATTATTATTATTATTATTATTATTATTATTATTATTATTATTATTATTATTATTATTATTATCGTTATTATTATCGTTATAGTTATTGTTATAGTTATTGTTATTGTTATTGTTATTGTCATTACTACTACACAGAGAGGACTACCGAAACCCACAAGGCCCATCCCCACCACATCCAACAACCACCACAACCACCTGCCACCCTCACTTTTCCGAAAAGTCCCGAGTGTTCGGGACTACAAACCTAAACACCCTCAGTCTTCATTTAGTCTTTAGTCAGTCTTCACTTATTGTTAGTCTTAGTTAGTCGTACGTTAGTTGTTAGTAAGTTTTAGTTTAGTTAGATTAATTACAACACTCACTCTTCATTCATACACTACAGTTTCACCAACCATCCGCTCTCTGGCCATTCCAAGCTACCCAGTTTAATAAACAGTTAAAAGTCATCTACAAGTACGAGTTTCAAGTAGCCATTTATTCCACTACACCCATCACTACGATCCAAGTCGTAACACTAAACTTAACTCAATTGACTAACTAAAACTAAGAACTTACTAACTATTAGACTACGACTACGAAACTGAGGGTGTTTGGTTAAGGTACATAGCTTAAAATATAACACCAGGTATAAGGAAATAATGATAAGCGGGAAACCAAGATACTTAAAAAGGAGAGGAGAGAGAGGAAGTCAAAGGTTAATAGCAAGAATAAGATGTGGCAACGTAGAGGAGGAGAATATGTATTGGGGAGAAGAAATGGATAGGAAATGTAGGATATGTGGGGAGGAAGGAAAGTTGGAACACTTGAGGTATCACGAGAGGGGAGGGAGGATACTAGAAATAAACGAAATGGTAGATGATAGAGCAAAAAAAGAGGTAGTGGCGTGAATAAGGAGGGTAGAGGAAGTAAGAAAAGAGGTAATAGATGGGAGGAAGTAGCACAAGGATAAGGCGGAGTGATGAATGAGAGAGATTTACTTATTTTTGTAAACCAAGTCCATACGCGAGGCCAAAGGCTGTGTATTATTATTATTAAATAAAATAAACTATCACAATGTACGAAGGGCTAACAGAGCTGCAGGGAAAGAAATAAACATTTAAGGCTTCTAAACCATTTGTAGAAAAATATAAGTATAATAAAAGTATCTAAATGCTCTTCGGCACAAAAATGTTATTTATACCTATTGCCTAATAAACCCCAAATATTGACAAGTATAATCAAAATCAGAATTTGCTACTTTCTTTTTCAGTTTTTTATTGCAAAAGTGTAGCGCAAATTTTTTGAACCTTAATAACGATAAAAATTTTATTATCATCACTTCCATTTCTGACTGATTCCAAAAATATTACATGCAAATGAGGAAATTTCATGTATGCCTCTCATTTTAATTCGCTGGATACGAAAGCTGTAAGGTTATCAATGAAATGGACCTATGAGTGTGTGGAAAGGCAGGTAAATATTGCAGGTATGTGTGCAGATAAATAGGACAATAGGATAGCCCCCTGTGGGAAGAGAGACACGGATTATGTTATGGAACTGGACTCACGGGAGGGGGGATTAGTTTTTAGATAATTTACACAACGCAGCATTAGAAAAGAAAATCATTAGAAAACGTATCATTAGGAAGAAACTTCGTTTCAACTTGCAAAACAAATGGTAAAAAATATCCTTATTATTTCTGGCCTGAATATTTTACGCCCGTACTTATTACCGGTTCACTCTTCCTATTGTTTTAGGCAGTAGAACATAAGCAAATAACAAAGTGAAAGATTACGTTCTGGACCGTAACTAAATTTAATGGGTCATATCAGATATAATTCAGTATGCTTGAAATTAAAATAACACCTAAACTAATAATTTTTAGACATAGCATTATTAACATGTTTTGTAGAGGGCGAAAAACTGCATCGATTAATGTATTTTCAGTTAAATTTTTACTTTAAAAAAAGTGCAATTACATTTTGAAACTGCACCGGTGCACAATAATGCATACAAAATTCAGGGGAATATGTATACGTTTAATACCATTTCATTTTTTCGTGTGACATTTTTCTCTATCTCCAATCCTTTCAAAGATATAACTTGGCCCAGTTCCGTGGAACACCCTGTATATTCTGATTAACACCCTCTAACTTCTTCTCCTCTTCTGCTTCCCGGTCTACCGTTTTAGCTGTACATTTCTTCTGTATACTTCCTAGCAACACCTTCTTGTATTTTGTATTTAGTTCAGTAGAATAAATCATAATCGAGTGCCTTATGTAAAACATCACGAATAAAACTCGAGTTACAACAATTACCATTATTAAACTAATGTTAAATTTATAAACTATAATGCACTAAAATGCGCTAAACCCCGCGTTATTGGCACGCAACGAATCACGCACAATCATAAAAGTAATGAACTCCATTCTAATCAGACAATATAATAATATTACGTAATATCGAATCGTAGGGAGTATTAAGTAAATTCTCTGTTGTGTCGATTTCTGTTACTCAAGACATTTTTAAAGGGAGGATTATCAAAATTATTTCCCTGCAATTTATGACACGCAACTTTATCAGTTTGTAAGACGACCATTCTTTTGTTCAACTAATGCATTGCAACTTGGGGGTTAAAGAGTCCTTGTTCATAACAATTCAACTTCTGTGTACACGATTCCATCACAAGCGAAACGTTTGAGCTTGCACAGTATGCAATTGTGACGAACGGCGACAAACATGAGGCCCAGATGTCCCCTAGACATCGCTGTGGGCCCTAAAACCTAAGCAATGACGCGCCTAGCAATAACCAGCGCAAAGAGGTCAGTCGTAAATGTCAAGAGGTGAGGATTTCCAGTCCTAGAACCCGAGCTTTTCGCCACAAAAGAGGTATCAGATTTCAAAACCCGCGAACAAATTTCTGTTCCGAATCCTTTTGAGGAAATCCCGCATCCCTATAGTGATTTTGTAGAAGAATTTACAAGATCACTAGAAAGTTTCGCGCAATCTAAATAGTTTTGCCTTGTCCCAGGGGAGCGTCGCATAGACGCGTTACTACCCAAAATCTCCCAATCCCACTAATACATAAAATCACGGTTCTACTATACGGTTCGTAACACAATTTGTAACTATGAAATTAATTTCATTCAAGATTACTGTTAAATCGAAAGCTTCTTGCTAAATATCTTTGGGTCACCTAATCCAATAAAAATAGTCAGGCTAGTAAGTAATACTAGCAACACACATAAATTCTACAATCTATTCAAATTTTCATCACAGTATCTTGAAAAAGGGACTACTTCGGTTTAGATTGAAAAACGGTTATCTACCGAATCTCGCCCTTGCGTTTTGCACTTCGACCATTTCTCTTTTACTATATTATTTCTGCCATTTTCTTTTATTGTATATACCTTGCTGGCGCAATAAAGACATTAATAAATAAATAAATATAGGATTCAATTTACTAATTGTAAACACTTTCTGAATCTATTAATATTTGAATTATTCATTTTCCCTTCAGTTGTAATGTTTGTACTTGATTATTTTTAATGCCGTGTATTCTTGAATTTCCATTAAATTGAAATTAGTTTCACCTCGTTCTAAATTTTGAATAATACTCATTTTTCAAATGTAAATTAATGTAAATTAATTGCGTATTTGAGAGTTAAGAAGAATTTTGTTCATTGAAATATATGTTCATTCACATTATTAAAAATACCACTATTTCATCATAAAAAAAGTATAATATACTTCTGATTACAAAAAATATAAATAATTCCACAAATGTATGTACATGTCTACCGGTTTAAAGAAAAAACAAATTTTAACTCCCATGATGTTCCCTTGTGAAAATAAACATTTAGTTAAAATTGAACATGAACATATTCAGTAAGCAAAAATTATATAGCATCTAAATTCAAAAATAAAAATGTACGAGTCATATAAATTGTTGTATGTGATCATACATGTGCACTATGTTGTGTGACGGTGGCGAGCGCGCCCTCCTACGGGGGATGATATATACGCGAGAAAGTCTCTGTATGGTTTACGTAAAAAATAAAACCTGAGCTGTAAAAGCATTACGCCTTCTGTCTCACGATACCTACTAGCAGAACAGATTGCATGTGGCTCAACATTTGGTAGCAGAGCGTGGTTCCTGCTAATTGTAAGTGAAAAAAAAAAAAAAATAAATAATACGAAGATTACGGCGGACACGTGGTGAATAGGTTATAAAGAACACGTGGTGCCAATATAGAAAGAAAAGACACGTAATTAAATCAACGGTTATAGAACAACTAAAAATGGCCGAATCAACAGGAATCCCACTGAGCAGAATAGAATTGTTAACAGATAAGAACTATCACGTGTGGGCGTTAAAGGTATCGGCGATACTTAGAACGCGGAGGCTGTTCCGGGAAGTTATAGAAAGTGAGGAACCACCGGTGGTCCACAACCCCGAATCACAAGAAGGGAAAGCAAGGAAAGTATGGGAAGCTAAAAATGATGAGGCTTTCGGTATAATAATTACAACTCTATCAGACAGTCAGGCTGGCCAATTTCTAGTTGAGAACAAGGTAAGGAACGTATGGGAAGAGTTAAGGCAAATGTATGCTGGGGATGCTGAAGATAAGCGTATAGATATAGGACTAGAACTAAAAAATATCACCATGACGAATGAAGAAACAGTATGCGAGTACATTAGCAGAGCCAAAAATATAGCCTCTCGGAGTGCTGCATTGGGGCACCCAATACCAGAGAGAGAGATAGTATATCACATAGTAAGGGGCACTCACCAAAAATTAGAAAAGGCAGCAATGGTGCTGGGGCCACAACGGAGCGCAACGTTAAATGAGGTACAATATACATTGAAGGAAGAAGAAGAAAGAATTAGTCAGGGTGAAAATAACAGCACCCACAATTCACATCAAGCTTGGAGGAGTGAGAAAGCATATAGAGCAACCAACGATAGAAAGTTCAAACCAAATAGGGACAGCGGCTGTTTCATATGCGGAAGAAAGAATCATCTGGCGAGGGAATGCTTCTACCGCCAGAATAATAGAGGTGAAACACCACATAATAGAAGGAACACAAGAAGGTACATAAGCGGTTCAAGCAGACAACAAACTACGAGAAGAGAACAAAGTAACATGGCTATGAGGAACAGAGACGAATTTACCTTCCAAATAACCGACGACACCAATTATACAGAAGATAGAAATAGAGATGAATGGACACTAGATTCCGGCTCGACATCACATATGACACCAGAAAAGGGGTGTATGAGAAATATAGTACCATACCATACAAAAGTAAACTTAGCTGAGAATGGAAGAAACATGGAGGCAACTGCAAAAGGAGATATAAAAATAACTACTCGAACACATAAAGGTACAAATACAATCACAATTAAGGATGTACTTTTTGTACCAAAGTTGCGTACTAACTTGTTGTCAATAAGCCAACTAAATAAAAATGGACATAGAGTAATATTTGAAAACAGTATTGCAAAAATAGTAGGACCAGCAAACAAGGTAATTGCAGAGGCACAAGAAAAGAATGGAATATTTATACTAAAAGGTGAAATAATAGAACAAGTAAGCCTTGTAGAAGAACTGAGTTGTCAAGAAGAGCAAAATCTTAAAGGTGCAAACCAAGAGAATCAAACAAAGGGCCAAATACATGAAAAAATGCTATGGCACAAACGGTTAGGACATGTGTGTGACGAGTACTTAGATGAAATGATAAAAACAGATGCGGTTAGAGATATGAAGTCAACAACAGGAAAGTTAGGCACATGTGAGTCATGCATCATTGGGAAGTTAACACAAAAACCACACAAGGCAAAAGATTCCACGTGTACCGAACCGATGCAGTTAATACACATGGACCTATGCGGACCAATGGCAACACCGTCGATGGATGGAAATGCATATATATTTGTACTAGTCGACGACTATAGCAGATACACAACCACATTTCTACTAAAGAGCAAGGATCAAGCCTACGAGTACTTCCTAAGGTACATGCACAAGTGGGAGAACCAATTGAGTAAGAAGATCAAAGCCGTTAGGTCTGACAACGGAAGAGAGTTCGTCAACCATAAATTTGAGGAATTATTCAAGAACAAAGGCATAAATCATCAACGAACAGTGGCCTATAATCCTCAAAGTAATGGTATCGCAGAGAGGACAAATAGGACACTTTTAGACAAGATGCGCACCTTGCTAATAGATGCAGAACTACCAGAGAGATTTTGGGGAGAAGCATTGATGACAGCAACGTATCTAAAGAATATAACTCCCACAAAGTCGGATAGAAGGGTAACGCCACAAGAGAAATGGAGTGGAAGGAAGCCCAGCGTTTCATATTTGAAAGTGTTTGGATGTATAGCTTATTATTACATACCAAAGCAAATGAGGAACAAGATGCAGCCAAGAGCTAGATCTGGAATATTTGTGGGATATTCGTTGGAAACTAGAGGATATAGAGTATATAGCACTGAGGAAAATAGAATATATAGTGCTAGAACTGTGAAGTTCAATGAACAAGAGAAAGGATCCAAACTACTGATAGAAAAACAAGAGATAGCACGAGACGGCAGTAACGAGCCATCACACAGAAATGAAGATTATATAGTACCGTGTAGCATGAGCGGAGACGGAGAAGACAAAGGAGCAGAAAACAATTCACAAGTGGGAGAAACGATAACTGGCAATATGGAAAGCGAAAATCAAAATGAAACAAACCCGCCTGAGGAGAAGAAAAGGGGGAGAATAAAAGGAAAAAGCAACCAAGAAATAAGAGAAGAGCATACCAGAAAACTGGCAGAAAGGGAAATGAAACTCAGACTAGACGGTGTAAGAAGATCTGGGAGAATAGAGAACAGGCAAGAGCAAACATACAGCACAGAAAGTCAAGATGAATTTATACCAAACAATTATAAGGAAGCATTAGAATCTGAAGACAGAAAATATTGGCAGAAAGCCATGGAAGAAGAACTCAAATCGATGAGAACACACCAGGTTTGGGACCTTGTGACCAGAGAACAAAAAATGGAAGTCTTAAAAAGCAAATGGGTGTACAGTAAGAAGAAGGATGCAGATGGGAAAACCACAAGGCACAAAGCCAGGCTGGTGGCCGTAGGATGCCAGCAGAAAATGGGCATACACTATGAAGAATCGTTCGCACCGGTGATAAAATTGGAGACTGTTCGGGCAATGTTGGCAATATCCAGTATATATAAATTAACAATTAGACAGTATGACGGGAAATCCGCATACTTGTATGGAACACTACAGGAGGTAGTCTACATGGAGCAACCAGCGGGCAGCGACACAAACAGGCGTAAGGTATGCAAATTAAATTGAAAAATGGTGATCCCGCGTAGTATCACGCCTAAAATTAGAGAATTCTTACCTCAAATTTGGAGATTTCCTACAACTTATATCAAATAGACTTGAAAATCTCGATCTGAAATTCTGTCGCGGAATACGGAAGTTCAAACAATCACTCTGTAAGGTAAGTAACTGACTATGTATAAGGGGTAGTTAACCCCCCTTAAAAGGGTAAAAATAACCACGTTTTTTGTTGTACTATTGAATTAGTGATAAACAGTTTTATTGAGAACCAAATTTCTCGAAGAATTACCTAAAATTTTTTTTTCTATGAATAAATACGATAATGTAAGTTAAGGGTAATTTACCCCCTAAAAGGTGGTTGTTTTTAAAAACGCCGAAAGTGGTCAACTGCTATTTCTTATTTTCTTTATAACTGTACAATTTTCATTGTAATTGGTGTAAATCTCTAAGTTTTACACAAAAAAATGTTCCGAAACATTACGTTTTCCCTCAAATAAAAGTAAGGGTTGCGACCCCCATTTGTCAAAATATTATGTATAGTATTGTCTACTAATGTGTAATAATCTCCCAATGGTTTTTTGAAAAAATTGTACTTTATTGTGAAGAAAACAGCAAAAAATGGTTTTTGGCTGTGCTCTTTAGGGGCAGTTTTCACCCCTTAAACTGGCTTATGGGCGCATACAAAAAATACGTGTCTAATAGTTTTTGATGTACTACAACATATCTCAAAAGGAAAAAACCAGTGAGGTACACCTCGGGTACTTTCCTTGTAAGTAGTGCTGTGCCTAAGATTTCGAACCGACTTTCGTTTTATTTAACTAGAACGGTGCCTTTTCTTAGTTTCAATCGTGTAGCTCTCGTAATGTTTAATGATCGATATGTATATCTTCCAAGGTCATTTAAGGCTATTGACGATTGTTTCAACTCTTCCTTCGATGAACGTCCAGAAGACTATTTTTATCGGAGCAATTCGTTGTTTTGGTCGCAAATATGACGCTAACCTACATTAATGATTTTTGTCACTGGAAGCGTTATTCAGGGACAGAATCAATTAATGTATTCCCGCCCAATATCTTCTTTTTGAATACAAAAGTTTAAGCAACCTTATGGCCGTTCAGCGAAAGAGGACATCATGATTGTGAATAACCCTAAATGGCCTTGAAAGATCAACATATAGGTCAATAAACTCGTCTTGAAGAGGGTAACATGTTTAACTAAAAAAAGATATTATTCTAATAAGATAAGTAAAGATCACGTTGAAATCTTACGCGCACCTAGAAGGACCACCTAGAAGAAATGTATGTCCATCATAAGATGTTCCCCTCGGGATGGGGTAAGTTTGATTTAAAATATTTTTTTCCAATGACGAATAATTTCAGAGATAAGTGCGTGACAAGATTATAACGAATTAGCCTGTATATAGTCGCAGATATTCATTAGAGTATTGGCGAGAAACCTGGGCGTATAACAGCGAAGTGCGACGGCGTGGTATGCCGAAAATTATTAAAATTCAGCCTGTTAGGTAAATGCGGCGTATTCTTTATAGCTTTCTTAAATAGCACGTTTAAACATGGAAAGAACGAGACGTACGTAACTTCTTTTATTCTTGTTGCATAGTTTGGAGTTACACTTGTACTGACCTCATATGCAGCTGTGTTTAGAGCTTATATTTCTGCATGACATAGCTTTCTTTTCAAACTTTTCTTACAGGTCACGCCTTCAAGGGTAGAATTGTACTGAGTAGAGAACCTTGTTTACACCGCGTATGCAACACAAAAAATATTGGTTTCTTGATGTACGAAGTGACCTACTATATTGTTGCACGCGATTATCTCTTAAATTATTCGTTATTCGAAAAAATGTTTCAAGTAAAACTTTCTCTGTTTCGAGCGAGACATCTTCCAACGGACACACATTTTTTTTTAGGTGAAGACGTTTCGGAGTTTTTAAGGTGACCTTCCGTATTTTTAATTGGAAGAGCATATTTTTTTTTAATTAGTTACGGCCGCCACTCTTTCCTTACCTTCCGCAATTGTAAGGATGACCTTTGGTAGCAATACCTTGAATGACAGCTGCAGTGATGAAAATCAGTACTGTGAGTTCGCGCCGTGTTTACATACGAATCGTTGCCGTTCAGCGAAAGAAAACTTTACGCAATCATGAATGTCCTTGAATGACATTAGAAGACTAACAAGTCAATGAACTCGTCTCGAAGTAGGTTACAACTAAAAAAAAACATATTATTGCACGTAAAAAAATAAAGGTTACCTTCAAACCTCAGGCACACCTCCACCCAGAAAAAATGAGAAGATGTCCCCTTCGGAACAGAGTAAATTTTACTGAAAAGATTTTTTCGAATGACGAATAATTTCAGAGATAATCGCATGAAACGATTATGATAATATCATTTAAATCGACCCACTCATATATTTTTGAAATTTTTGATGATACTAAAAAATGTGTCAGATAAAATTTCGGTGGTTTCAGTGGAAAGAGCTGAAAATATTTTAACTGTAATATTGGAAAATTTCGATGCAGTTTTTATGCGTCACATCTAATATATTATGCTCGTATATCATGTGTACAAATTTTTATGGAAACGCTACAAAGGGTTGATGGATCATTTAGAGATCGAGTAAATCTCTGTATGGCGGCTGAAGAACGTAATTTTGAATACCAATTTTAGAAAGGTAAGTGCTAATACGCGTACATAGTACTAATGTCATTACTATTATAAATATTAAAATTACAATATGTTGTAAACTGAAGGTCTTCCGCCATAAGTCGCTTAGCACTTTTATGTAGGGAATGGCCACCTGCATCAATTACTGCATTAAAAAATATATGATTCCATTTAAAAAAAACAATGTTGACACATTGACACATTTTTTGTATCATCAGTATTTTCGAAGGTATTCCACTGATCCAACTTAAATGTACTACATGCTGTTTTATCAGAAACCACTGGAAGAATGTACTTACATTTTTCCATTAAATAGGACGAGGGGCTACCTATTTGGTGTATAAGAAATTTTTTTCAGTGTGCTATCATTTTTTAAATTGGAACAGCGTAGATTATTTTATTCGGATAACTTTCATCAAAACTGATTACTCTTACTTGATACATTTTTTTTATATTTTGCACTGTTAAAAGGTTAGTGCGAAGTGTTCAATTTGATTTATTGCAAATGTTTAGAGATGTCATTTCAAACCTATTTACAAATCAGTATTGAGGACATTATTTCTTAGAAGATATCAAGAATTTCACGCTTGAGTAGCTAGATCAGAGGTATTCAACATTTTTATAGCTACCACCCACTTTTGTATCTCTGTTAGTAGGAAAATTTTCTAACTGCCCTCCGGCTTCACAGTTGTAGTGATTTATAAAGCAGAGTTACAGCAAGTTAAAGCATATAATAATAATAGTCACTTGGCAAATACTTTATGTCGGACTTTCGCTAAGTTTGGCATAGTAAATCTTTCTAAAACTTACTGTAATTAAATCTTTTTTATTTATACTTTGCATACGTAGAAGCATGAAGTCTGGTGAAATATTATTTAATTAATTAAATCAGTGGTAGGCAACTTGGTTCTACCGCCCACCATGAAAGCTGGAACGCCCACTAGTGGGCGGTAGAGACCAGGTTGACTACCACAGAGCTGGATGGTTATCAGTATTGCCCCCGCTCCTTCGCAACTTAGATGTTTAAAGTGGTAAATTTTAACGAAAATGTTGATATGTTGTTAGTGCTAGGCGAATGCCAACACAACTACCGACAA
Source organism: Hedychridium roseum (assembly GCA_963989215.1). Classification (NCBI taxonomy): domain Eukaryota; kingdom Metazoa; phylum Arthropoda; class Insecta; order Hymenoptera; family Chrysididae; genus Hedychridium; species Hedychridium roseum. Next base: position 4,301,842 of record OZ022307.1, on the reverse strand, counting down.
GCCGTTGAAGTGTTCGTTCAACAGTTTTATGTACGAAAGTCATATACGTCATTTTTCTGCAAACGCATTAATAAGTATTTAGAAGCTCATGGCCATCATTTTGAGCATTTAAATAAAATGATATCTAAACAAGAATGCGTTTGCTTTGATGCCATTCGACGTTGCCCCCAAGTTTCCTTGGATATGGAATCTTCACTCTAACCCTTTAACAATGCACAATACAAAAATATGTTCCATATAAAAGTAATCAGTTTTGATAAGAGTTATTCGAATAAAAAAATGTATCCCATTCCATTGTAAAAAACGAGGGCTGTCTCTTTCGTACCCCTAAAAGTTCTCTTGAAAACAGTTTTTGTACACCACACAGCTGTCCCATTTAATACAGAAAAACTCAAGTAAATATATCCAATGGTCTCAGAGAAAACACTTTATGTGGCCCAGACTGTATAATATATCAAAACGTACGTCATATTTATTATGCTTTTTATAATTGGCAAACCGCCAATACAATGGCCAGCACTGTGTGATGACAACATCTGGCGTATACGTGAACCATAGATAAATGTCAACTATGCAAGTCACCATTACTGTGAACAACGATTATGCTGTGACCGAAACGGCAATCAATACGAATATGAATGCTATAGTCATTATTTCATCAAACCCGCATAAAAACTTACATTTGCCACTTTGCAACATATACCTACAAAACGAGTAGCTATGACACGAACGCTTTCAAACTGCAAAATTTTATAACACTCTCACTGAAACCTTTTACGATCTTAGGAGATTTCAATAGCCCTTACAAAATATGAACAAAATATTCAAAACTCTGGCAAACAAATAACAATAAACCAACGCACATTAATTTGTCCAATGTCTTCGTTAGTGCAATAAATCTAAGTTTACCTATTTCTTATTTATCTCAAGTGGATGTAGATTTCGAGGAAAAATCTCAGGCTCGAAGACAGAGTGTCCACAGCGTGACCGATCAAATGACGGCTAGAGTAGTGCAGAACGCAGTCAAATTGAAAATCCTGTGGGTTGTATAGAAAAACTAATAATTTATAGAATATCACATATCATTGTACTTTTGATGTGACTTCTTTTCCAAACGAAATTTCCAAACGCTAAATCCCAGTCGAGCGTCATTTCCGAAACATCTTGAGTTTTCCTTCGGGACTGTAAACCCAAAACCCTGAGTAGTTAGAATAAGTTGTTACTCAGTTGGTACTTAGTTAGTTCCTTAATTAGTTAGCCAGTCTTAAGTTTGGTTAGGTTTTAGTTTAATTTTAATGTTACTCCAAACCAGTTTTAATACACAGACACTAAATTGCGCTGCGACTATCACGACGCTACCTCGAACACTTTTAATAAATCAACAGATATCCCAACGACGAAGTGTTCATCTCAATATTTAGCCCAACATCATAAAATCACGGTTCTGCTCGTAATAGTAATATTTTTCACAAAAATTTCATTAAATAGAGGTCAATGACAAATCCAAAGCGAAAAAGTTGACACCGACAAGGGGGGCGGGGGGAGGTGAAGAACGCCAAAAGGGGGGGACGTAATCGAGGTACGTCGAGAGATGCTATGTTTAAAGTGGGACGGCTGTCCGCGACCGGGGTTGCCCCGGGGGGCACTAAGCTCGAACAGGAGCGGTTGGTAGTTCTCTGCGAGACCGTGACGTCCTCAGGAATAGCCCTAGGTGTGAGTTCGAGTGGGTTAGAATGGGCGACGGTTCTCAGTCGACGGACTTTTCGTCGTCGACCAGCTCTGTGCAGCACGAACAGCTGTGAGGATTCGGTCAAACGAAAATCGTTCTGCTGGATATCAACATACGGCCGAAAGAAATCGCTGCACCGGGTAGCGATCGGGACACGAGATTTGTCATATTCGACGGACACGGCAAGTGTTGTCGGATGACGTAACAATCGACTCTCCCTGGTTCTCCATTCTGTTTTAATATTTCAGGTTAATATTTACTATGGCTCTTCGTGGTCTGTCAGTATTGTCGTCTGCGCTGACGGGCCGTATATTTATCGCGGGAGCCGGGAACATGGACCATGGAGAGATGCCAATTTGTACTTCCTCTTCGTGGTCGTAAAAGTGTGTTTACACGAAGCCTTATTTTGGTCTTAATTCAGGGCAGGATCATTCCATATCCTTAGTGTACACGTACTTAGTGTACAGTTTGCAGTTCACCGAGATACGTTTTCTGGGTGAACTATCTCAATCCATATGTCGAGGGGAAGGAAGAAGTGGGTTTTCTACCACGGTGGCTTCGTAAATATACGCTGCGTACGCCACGATCATATTACACATAAAGGAATAAAGGACATTTTGACCCATACATATTAAAGGAAATCGAGGTACACGATAATAGTCCATTTTTTCCAGAATGCATGAACAAAAAAATCCGACCGTCTGGGATTATGCCTCATAGTACTCACAACTTCTTAAAATCAAGGAAAATACAGATCAGAGGTAACGACAATTTATCAAACCTAACTGTAATCAAGAAGGACATCCCAAAAAATAATCAGTGACTGGTGTTACAGTGTTTCTTCTTGTAATCAACGATAGCAATCAATGACGATAATGAAAGTTAAGAACGATGCCCTAGGCATAAAAAGTAATGAAAAATGGAAATACAATACACTAAAACAAACTGGGCAACAAACATTAGACAACATTTTATAAACATAAATTAAATCATATACAAAACACCACCAAATAAATCAACGGGAAGTAATACGAAAACTGTTCACCTTTTGCACAATATATAAGATTAGTAAGACTTTAAACTTTAACAAAAAAATATGTGGTCTTCAAAGTATTGTATACAGATTTTGTAATATCACGACATATGTACCTAGTGTCACAGCGTAGCATTAACCTTGGTGTTGGCAATGGTTCATATGTCAACAAGTGTCTTGGCACAACATTCGCTAGCTTTTAAAGTGAACACCGTTTGGTATTGCGCTTTGGCGACTTGAAATAAATCTAAGACGCAAAATAACAAGAAATGACAATATTATGTGACACCATAAATTTGCACTGATAATTAGAGTCAAGTAACCTACAACAAACCGATTATACTAAATTCTGACAAAACGATTATACGTCATCGCCATAACAATTTTGTGTATATTTCTGTATTCTATTCTTTCGATATTCAAAGGGCTTTCTTCCGTCAATCCATAAATAAATAATTTTATGCTTCTTAAAGGGTTTATATGTACTTATACAAATTTTAATGTAAAAATAGATCGTGCTAAGAAAATAATCATGAAAAGACGAGATTATTCACATTATTTATGAAAATGGGGGCTGTTATTCAACAGTCATATACATACAATATTGTTTCGGATATTCCGAAACGAATAAAAAACTTTCAACATATTTTGTATACTTTTGTCCGAATAGTAAAGGCATCGGGAAATCAAAGGAAAAAAAGGTGGTTTGAAATTATTACTAGAATTATGACGAGCACCAGTAGCAAAGTAAATCTTGATAGGCGAAAGGGCACAGCCGCTCACCAAAACCGTTGAATAATGCGTCGCGCCCAGAGTTCAGTATCGTAAAGGTCGGCCGTAACAACGTCAAGTTAGAGCATTTTCAGTCATGAGTCCGGAGACTTTCCAAAGATTCTTTGTTTACAATTACGGGCTATTCACCCTAACGTGAGCATCTCACTCTGACCCGACACTCGACACCTCAAATACGCAACGAGAAAAATCCGAACTGAAGGCAGTGAGTATTCGCCGATTGAAAGCGAACAGCTCACCAAAAATACATAAATGTATAAATTGCTTCTAAAGGAAATGCGGTACCAGAATGGATACCGTAAAATGTATCGTAGAGGAGGCCGTCAAATAGGAGAATTTTTAGTCTTATTCGTAATACAATTTTTCGTGGCGGCGTGACTCTGTCGGTCTGATTCCACATTTCCTCCGTGCTATTCGTAAAAACTAAAAAACGTCACACTAAACTAGACTATTCAACTCTCATGCTGCCTCAATCTTAAATTCAATATTTGTGTTAGAACTGTACCGGGAAAGTAAACGAAAGCCCAAATTTTCTTTCTCACATTTGGTTATCTTCAGACGATCTCGATTGATGCGGAGCGCTTCGCAGCAAATAGTGGTCTGGAGAACTTCAGAAAGTCCAGCGACATAGATTTTTCCAATATCTTGCGTAAAATTCGAGGCGGCAAGAAAGCACACATTAGAAAATTCAATAAAAAGCATTCGCCGCTAAAGAGCTTTCAGCCCTTAAAGAAATTCTCTCAATTCCCCTAAATTTAACCTCATCCGAAAGGAGTGTTGCAAAAACCCGTTATTATCCGAAACTAACCTCATTGTAATTCCTGCTAATCCCTACAGTTTGTAACAGGATACACATCTATGAGCATTTCTTTTAAGCTGATATTATATATTTCAATGATTACAATATATTAATTAAACATAAGATAGAATATTGTAAAAAACATCCTGAGGGTTGTGTCAATAGGAGCTTTCAAAGTTCCTCCCCGTAATAATTACATCCATTATTAATTTAATGAAATCACGCGCGTAAAATAATAACACGCTTCGCGGGCGGAATGAGTATTAAAACATCAAAAACAAATACATTCTTCATAATGATCACGATGCATTATTAATATTTTAGGGTGGAGTAAGATTATGCTAAACTTCATTGGCTGTGCGTTTTACTTTATGCTTACCTTTTATATGTCCTCTCTAATTGTATTTACATCCAACATAATAAAGACATTTTATTATTACAATTATTTTAAGAATACAATTATATCTTATATATTGAATATCATATACGCCAATCCCTTTTTAATAAATCAAACATTTACAATATTAAAGTAAAGGGTATGTAGATACCCCTCATAAAATATGAATGCAGTAAACGTGTAAACATCACCGGCTGTATAAGGTTATGTGGGTCATTAAGTAAATATTCGGCATGATGATTTTCAAAAAGCAGTCATGAATTTACACGCAGAAAATACAATTGATAGTTATTAATTCGTTAATTTAAATTAAAAAAATATGACCGCCCATGTAAAAAATTATACATTTTTTATGCATGTATTTTATTGCCTTATTTATTTCATTTTATTTGTTTATTTTAGTTAAGAATTGTGCATCTTTGCACTTACGCAAGAAAATACCATGTGGAACAAATAGGTAGTAAAGCGTCGTGTCACGCTACAAATCATCGACCGGTGCGCACTTCTATTTATTTCCTTTTTAACGTAGTAGAAGCAGGTCAGAAAAACATAGGCAACATAAGCTTTGTTCATAAATATGTAACTAGAGAATGTGATAAATTCACCGAAAGGCATTGTACTGAAACCGTTGCGATTGATTATCAAATGAATACGCACAACAAGAAAATTATTAATTTTCTATCGCATTTAATTTAATACTATACACATAGACATAATAGAAAACTACACTAACCAGAGTACAAACGCCAGAATTAACAACAGGCATTGTAATATTTTTATAAGAAGGAGTATATAATTAACTAAAAATACCTGATACTATAGTGATATTTCGCGAATAATATACATACTATGATATATACGTATATCAGGTATTCCACTGTAATCTTTCGATACAAATACTATTGAAGCTGTGCATAATATCAAATAGTTAGTCGGAAGGAAATCAAAAAGCTATGGCGGAAGTATATAACATAACTGCCGTATCTAACGACTTTTTTTTAAATTGAATAAGAATTAACAGTATAATCAGTAATCGATTTCTTGCCTATTGAACGAAATACGGGCACAACTCGAAAAGTACTATTTTCCTCAGAAAAGTGAAAAAACGAAAAGAAAGGAGAATATTTGTCAATTATGGGCATTCATTATATTAAAAAAAAACGTTTTCACTCGCTCGTTGTAATTGTAGTTGACAACCTAACACACTAACGATTTTTGTTCGGATATGTAAAAAAATAACTTATTGCAGAACAGTCCTGCCTACTATTTAAAGTTGAGAATAACTTGCACATGTTAAAAGAGGTTCGGCTGAACGCTTAAAATAGTTGGCACGTTGATTAGGGTTTGTACAAAACTTTGTATACTGCCGAAAGACCTGTTGTTCGACAGATAATGTTAAAAGCATAAACTGACGAGTAAAGAAAGCAAATAAAGTAAAGATTGTGTTTCAAATAAAAATTTCCACTCATCTCGAAGTTTGAAACATGCTCATATCTAAGGAGCACATGTATATTACACGTAAGATGTAGTAAGCGAAACGTATCAATTTTATTACTGTTCAAGTCGAAATATTTTGGCGTGAATTGCGGGTATTTTCTATGATATCTATACGAGTCATTAAAACAAAGTATTAATGAATGGTTACCGCAACAATTCGTATATATTCTATGTGTACTATAAAGTAAAATTGTAAGAAGAATTATGTATACTGCAATACAGAATACAGAATTTGATTGTAAATTTCATAGCACTGTAAATTTTACAAATAATTGTACCATGGAAGCTGTATAGCATGATTAATTGTGGATTACATAGACATTTTATAATGTATTACCTTTCGAAACACCGTCATAAGTAAAGCAGGAATTTCACGTGACGTCGATTTCTTAAAAGTAGATTAAACCAGGTACAACTGTTGGCGTAGATCTCATGTAACTCATCGTATAATGACGATATTAGGTAGGCCTTTTCACTCCTTCGTTGTCAGGGTTCTTCTTTTATTAAAGGTAAGGCAAATAATGCGAACTGATTTGCACGCATACGCTGCTTCCGTATCGACGCAGTTCAATGCAAAGGTATAATAGTAATTGACGGCATTCGTTTGGTCATGTCTCCATTCTTTCTTCGTCTTCCAGAAAAAATAGTCTTCTAGCAAGTAAATGATATATATACGTAGGCACATATATATATCATGCACGTGTTCAGAATCTTCATCACAAACGGACAAACTAGGATGCATGTAATACTATTTGTTAATCAGTCAGATACATGCGACGAATTTCTGTCTCTCTACAGTTTTTAAAACGACCACGTGTCGCATCGTAACATTAATTTGCTCAACTTAATCTTCTTTCCTAACATTCAATGGTTGGACTCTTGTTTTCTGTGCTTCACATCTCACGATGATCGCGATAGTTTTCAACACTATTTGATTTTTATAAATATTCACGAATGTTATTAAATCACACTTCATATTGTCACGTGATGATGTTTTACAATTTTAGTATGGGCCATTGCAATTTTGAGTCATTCATTACAATCCCACATAAAAATATTTGTTGTATATGCGGCTTTGTATTATTCGAATGGAACTGATTCATCATTGATTATGGTTACACAAAAATTCACACAATAAGTTTTAAAAATATTTATGTATCGCTGACCTGGACAAAACATGCGAATGTGCTGAAGGGTATTCGTTATGGGTATTCATTCATAGATTTCTTCTTCTTTTTTCTGATACTACAATTAATTTACGAGTAATCGTAATATGAAAGATCTCCAAGAAAATAAGTATTAAGATAAAAATTTAATTTCCTTTTACATATTTTAGTCATTCTATATTAGAGATAATCTTCCTATTCTTCTAATTTTTCTACTATTTGTATAATTTTAAACGCTAGGAATCGAAACGTTATTATAAGAACTTAAAACATTAAATAAAAATAGCAGATGAAAATAATATATAGAAATAAATAAAGGAATGGTAACGTAATCCGGGAATATTTAGCGTTACCAATCTTGCCAAAGAGTTACAGGAAATACGACGATTTGTTACTTATTAACATTAACCGATAAGACTTGTAACATATAATAGTCGTCTGAGTATAGTGAACATAACAGTACCCTAATCTCAGAAATGTGTAAAACTTTACACCTAATACTGTACACCTGTTAGCGTATTTTAGTAAATTACTGCAATCGATAAAATTTAGCTGATGTCAGTTCTCTGCCTCCCACTGCACATAATTTGAAGTCATAAAATTGATACATCATATCACTAGATGTAACTTTGCATGTTCGTGATTAAGAACAGAGTCATAACGTAGCAGGACTGTTGAAATTTCCGTAATATATCGTAAATTGAATAGACAGAGTGAGCGATTAAGAGAGAGGGAGCCATGAGGTCACAATCAAGAGTTCATACTGTCCCATCTCAAAATACAGATATTTACTTAAAATATACATTATTGGCGGTTAACTACAAAATTTATTAAAAAGTCCAAATAAGACGACACCAACTAATTAATTGCATATGCGAAGTAGTATTATGAAAATCATTTATACAAACAATTCGGTTTTCAGCGTTATAATTATCGTGGACTATGAAATCCTGCAAATAGTGGATGCAGTATGTGTAGCATTAATCTGCCATTTCCTAATATTTTGGTCCAACAGAATCTAAAAATTAGTATAATATAATTACTCACATTCGTCATGAGTTTTGGCTTTATTCATAATTTCTCGGTAGTCTACTTTTATAAAACCAAGTAAGTAAGAATTCTATAAAATTATTGTAAATTTTCGAAAAAATGAAATGTTCGTTATGTTTACATTATCATAGCAGACATACTTGTGGCACGGTCAACATAAATTCTTTTGTATGCTAATAAAACTGCCAATTCGATCTTTGCATCCTATGAATACAATACAATACAAACAATACAAACTACAATACAAGCTTGTTGCTTTTAACTTGTTCGATAGTGCCCGATAAAATCAGATGAATCAGTATGATTCAGACTATTAAATATGACCCTATTAATACAATATTTGGTTTACGTAAATATGTATGACGTCAGTCATGTGAGAATCAATGCATTCCGCTGTATTTAAAAAAAAACTCTCTAAGTGTCGTATAATTGCACATAATATGTTCACAGCCGGTTAAATATTCTACGATTCGAGAAACATGTATCCAAGATAAATATAAAGAAATGAAATAACATGATAGAAAAACCTCATTTTCCTTTACTATCTATAGGAGAATGTCATAGAAAGTGGGGCGGCTGTAAGAACTTAACGTACTACAAAAAGAATGTAAAAAATACTGTAAAAAAATCACGATTTAAAACCAACATAAACTTTTACACAAGTTATTATTTTGTGTTTTACTGTGCATTTCAGCCGACATATAACATTTTAGTTCCCATTGCAGTTCCTCCTTTTTTAGCAGAAATCTTTTTTGAAAAATATGATATCACTAATAACATATACATTCATTAATTTCACTTATACACGTTTTTAACCTACACAATTTGTTGTTAAAACACACTGTACGAATGAGAACATTGAATTTGGAGCATGCATTTAGAACCTATTAGATTCTTCTTAGTCTAAAAGTACTGCAAAGGGCAATGACTGAATTAAGTGGGGCCATTCACTTTGTTCATTCACCCGAATCTGTGTTCAAGAAATTTAAACTAAGAAAGTGTGAAACAACTACTTTCTTAAAAATAAATGACAAACTATTCAATAATACACACTTATGTATTTTTTCTATAAATGTTATATGCACATCTTACGTTCTATGTACCTATCGTTTAAAAAATTTTTATATTTTCCTCGTTATGTGAAAACGTTTGTAACTTTCATCTAACATTTAGTACACTACTCTGGATATGAATTTCGTCATGTCAGATAAAATTACATGTTAAAATGTCATTTAAAGAGTTAATGCTACAAATTTAATCAGGCTGTGTTTCATTTACACTTCAACATTCAATTCCAGCGTATCCATCGTTTTGTCCAGTTAGTCAGCTTGTGATACTATTTCAGATTGCATTAACATCAAAAGCAGTATTAAATTATTAATTTAATATCTCCCGAAAATCAGTTCAGTAAAAATGTAAGATCGGATTTCGAGTTTCTGCAGATTCCTCTGAAGTCTCACTTTCACGGCACTCCTTTTTGCGTTGAACTTGCGCCGGAATGGCGAAAAATCGGAGTAATGTCGGTTCACTCGTGAAGGTTCGGCGATGGTTCTTTAGAGTATATCGGCTGATCAAACTATCGGTACGGATAGAACTGTATTCGATAGTGACTTTTTTGTACCGTGATACCACTTGGGAAATCGACGCGTCGTCGTGGTTCTTGGTTCGTTCTCTCATTGAAGAGACGCGTGTGCGAGAAACGCAACCACAAGCACATACACGTACACTCCCGCGAACAAGAATCAAAGAGAAGGTGGAAGAGCGAAATGGAAAGAGAAAGAGGCACAGAGGAATAAGGAGAAGAAGAGAGAGAAGAAAAATATGGCAAAAGAGAGATAAGGAGAGGGGAATAAAGAGGGAGAGGCTAAGTGCAAGGAAGAGAAAGAGAGAGAGAAAGAGAGAGGGTTAGAGTGGGGGGAGAGAGGAGAGATAGACAGAGAGAGTGGGAGAGAGAGAGAGGGAATGGAAGCAACCTTCAACTGGTAAGGGACTAAACGGGAGGATGAATTCTCGTGAGAAACGGAGGGAAAGAAAGTGGGACAAGGGTGACCCACGGGATCGGTGGGACCCGTGTAGGCCGTGTGTTAAGCACGGCTATTTCTACTGCCGGCTGGCACAACGTGTATCACCGCTACTAACCTATCCATGCCTCCTTCCTTCTCGCCACGCCATAAGAACCACGCCGACGCTCTTCGTCCCACTCTTCCCAGCTAAGCCCCACCACTTTACCGTTGTGCCGCCGACCCGTACGTCCAACTACCCCAATCAACCCCCTAGCTCGCATCCAGCTGTCCCACCCTTCTGCATCAAATGCGCATGTCACAGTGCCGTTACCGTTACCGTGCGCACCCCATGCTTTCACCCTACCGCCAAATCCGTCGAAAGGCTAAGCTTGGCTTCAAACTTTCCGCTCTAATTTTATTTTAAATACACAAAAATAATGTTGTACAGAAGGTACGTTATGTAATTAGTCATTTGATTAAAACTTTCATTTTTACGTATCAAATACATGGAAGTAGAATTTTAAAAACGAGTAATAACAGTCTAGCTGTTTGCAGAAGAATGAACCTTTAGCCTTCACCACGGCCGTGGGATATATCGATCGAGCGAAAGTATATGAAATTATATGGGTCTGTATCCTCCTCGTATCTTTAGGTTGATCGAATGAAATGCGTAGTGAAGGTACGATGTCAAGCTCTACTAAAGGTACTACGAATATCCAGAGACTTTATCGTACTTTACATCGTGTGCTCGTTTCTTCTCCGAGGTTACTTTCTAGGTCTCCAGAGAAATTATTACTTCAGAAGCGCAGAAACAAGTCAGTAATGATGTCTAGCTAGAACTACTTACACGGAGTTTATGAAATATTCACGGACGAATAAGTACGAACGTATGAATGGTTGCGGCATGTACGAAGCACATTTATAATCAAAACGTAACCACATTCAGTGTCAGACGCACATTGTTTATTACGGTGCGACGTATTTTCTCCAGAATATAACAATATTTAACAATATAACAATTTTTTACTGATATTACTTACATTTAAATAACTATTTGAACTTATTGAAATAGGAAAAAATCGAAGTAGTAAAAATGTATATCATATACTATGTATTTTCCTTGTGAAATCCATTTTTTACTATAAAATAATAAGTTTCACTTTGTAGCAAATAACATAGTACCGGGCAGTAAACGTTAAGCTTAAATAATTGTTTACAACTAATTCCAATCCGAAATTCTTACAGGTTTACCATTAACCGTGTGCAAACGCGACTGAATCATGCGTTATTGAACATTGCTAAACGTCTTAAATATTTTGCGTAGATATGTTGATAAAAATTATATTACTTTCAATTTATCATCGTCAACGCACGTAAATTTCAGGAGGATTCATGATCTGTTTAAACAATTTAAACAATTTACAAAACTAGAAAAAGTATTAAATGTTGAATTCAATACTAATGTAAGATTTAGCTTGTAAACTGTTATAGTAGTAGGGTATATACATGACGGAACGCAATATCTAACAGTTAGAAATTAATTAGAGTTACACTTACAAAGCATCCGTATAACATAGAAAAATGTTCAGGTAATAATAGAATTCCAGTGTCCATCAATGTATTGAATCAACGTACTTACATGTAAGAGGAAACAATATAAAAATTAGAAATAAAAGTCAAGGGATCAGTAACCATTGTTAATTTTTATGTTTCTACATTCTGTATAGATGATACGAATATCAAATTCCTGAACCATTCTACCATGAAGTAGTATAATTCTAGAGGGCGGTTCGGACAGATTCGATCAAAGAAGGAAAGAGCCTCTTGCGGCAAAATGAAGAACAACACTTGGTTGGCAGTCCTACGGATTGCGAATGTTTACACGGCTTTAGCAACCTGATTTTTATAACAAGGCAAAAAAAAACTATTAATCATAACTGCACTAGGTAGGTTCATTATATGTGTTAGAAATGACTTATAATAAAATTATATGCCGCAAACATAAACGTAAGGTGTGTGGGCACACATAGAGTTTGTGCCACCATGATACGAACGCTACTCTATATTGATTTTCTACGGAAGGACCATACGGGAGAGTGAGTGAGTAAGATGCGTAGCTAGGCGAACAGGGGAATCAGATATATGTTAAGGTGTTGTTCTTAGTTTAGTATCAGTAATAAAAATAATTTATTATTAGTATTTAGAGTTAAATTCACCGATTCTGACATTTTACGTATGTTTTTGAATAGCGCATTACTTTAAAGAAGCCTTTAAATATAACGTGTATTGGAAAAATCTACAAAGTTATTTTTAAAGTAGAAATGCGAAAAATATTAAAAAATATATTTAAACACTTGTTTTAAATTTTATTACTGGTAGCAGTGTTCTTGGGTATATTTGGACATAAGAGTACATACATACATACAAGTGACCTTGTAAACCGTTTCCAGTTTCCTTTAATAACATGCTTTAGTGTACATGCATTGAAATGATAGATAGTGGATTAGACAAGTGATTCGAAAATGGTAATCCATAATTGAAGCAAACATTGCTTCCATGAAATACGTAAATGCACCTCAAGCTAAAGAAAAATAGCAAACATATGAAGTGCATTTTTAAATTAGATATTGGAATTTCCCAAAATATTCATTTGTCCCATAGTGCAATTTATTGGTTGTACTTAATAATAGACTTTTGGTTGTGGGGATGTCTGGCTATAATTGTGGAAGTATAAATAGTAAAGAGTATATTCAAGTAATACAAGTAATGATTTTGGAATGGCAAAAAAGATTTTTGGAAATGTACATTCTCATTTAACATTCAACTTCATCGATTCATCACCAATATAAGGAACTTTACGGGTACCGTATGAATATCTATAAAAAAATATTCAAGGACGATATAGCATCACAAATAATGTGATTCTCACAAAATGTTAAGGAATATCGCGGATGGATGGATGGTTAACTTTCTAAATGTTTATGCTCGGAAGAAGTGGTTTTAAAAGAAAAAGAACGTAAAAGGCTTCATATACTTCTATGCTTAACTTCCAATACCCCGAAAAGAAAATGAAATAGATACAAACTTCTATACGTATTCTTTATGAGTGTAAAACCCCTGTCATAGAACTTGTGTCTGTTAAAGAGTCAACGTAATCGGAATTACTTCGACACTTTTATCTTATTTCATGCTTTCTTGTCATTTCACGTCACTTGGGTTGTAATGCGTTTCATTCTAAAATTACTTGTGTAATCATTTTTTAATTTCAGTTTAAATACTTTTTATATGGTTGAAGAGGAAAATAATTTATTTATATCTATTTATATCTAGTAGTGCAATTGCTATGATAGTCGAAAAATTGCATTGTAAACAATCATCTTTGGATGATTAAATATTCGTCCGGATACACTACTTTTGTTACGTCCCAGGATTACTATCGTTATATACCAAATGTATACAAAGACATGATGGCCACCCAAATCCATAAGGCCCATCGTGACCACATTTAGCCACCACCACGCTAACCCCACCCTTACTTTCCAGACACGTTCCCAGTTTTCCTTCAGAACTGTAAACCAAAAACTCTCAGTCAGTTTGAGTTATTTAGTTAGTCATGAGTTAGTTTTTAGTTTAGTCTAGACTTACTTCAGGTTAGATAAATTTGAATGTTAGTTTTAGTGTTACTACCTAACCAATTGCAATTCACATTCATAAAACCGTACTCCGTTCACAACACTATCGCAAATATTTTAATAAATCATTAAATACTATAATAACGACATTTTCATTCCAAAATCACGGTTCAGCACGTAACATCAGCTGGTAGGAGCGGTATTCCGAAAAACAACACAACGTAACAAAGAAAAAGACGTCTAGCTATTCGTAACAACTTCTTTGTCTGCCTCAGTTTCGATTAATATACCATGTCATTTTGACACTATCAAGTACTATAGAGTTGTCATAAAAGTTAATTATTTCTAATGATAAATCTATTGTATCATGTTAGGTTGTTACGACCCGAACCGTGGGAATGTATGGTGGAAAAATGATTATTCGAGACTCGCACTTGTTGATGGCTTCTTGAACGTTTGTTAAAGAAAGTTGGTAGCGAAGAATGGACAGAGGGCGGATTGGTAGTGAGACTGACATGTATGAATGGAGAGTGTTTTGTTGAAATCAAACTAAACTTAACTAAACTTAAGACTGACTAACTAAACTAGGAACTTTCTAACTACTAGACTAAGACTAACTACAGACTGAGGGTGTTTGGGTTTGTAGTCCCGAAGGAAAACTCGGGACTCTTCAGAAAAGTAAAGGTGGGAGGTGGTTGTGGTGGTGGTGGGATTTGATGGGGATGGGCCTTATAGATTTTGATAGCAGTCTATATGTACAATAATAATAATAATAATAATAATAATAATAATAATAATAATAATAATAATAATAATAATAATAATAATAATAATGAATAATAATAATAATAATATTATCTGAACGAATCTGAAAGATTATCTGGAGAGGCAGAATAACTTGGCAAAAGTGATTCATCAATGTATTGTCGTCAATGTATATATTCATCGATGGATCAAAGCCTTACTATCAATACACCCCACAGTCTATTTTATCAAATAACACCGTAATTATTTATCGGGATCAACCTATAATCACTGACCATAAAGTACCGAACAATAAGCCAGATATACTGGTTATTCAAAAGGTGGAGAAGACGGCTGCAATAATTGAGATAGGTGTTCCAAATGACGACATCATACATAGAATGGTGGGGGAGAAGACAAGAAAATATCAGCAGCTCTGTGAGGGATTGAAACTACTTTACCGCCTAAAAAAAGGAAAAGTGTTTCCATTCATCATCTCCAGCAATGGATTGATACCGGAGAACACAGTGTCAAGCTGCAAAGAATTAGGGCTTCCTGATTGTATCTTGCTAAATATATCATAAATAGAGCCTAACCCTTGACTTATTGAGTCCGTGTAGGTGAATAATCCCAGTAATAACTGAGGAAGTGTGAAATTCTATAATAGTAATATAAAAAATAAAAAATAATAATAAAAATGGACACCTGGGCAAGGAAACAGCTCCATGGAAAGCACTATTACATTACAAGAAACGAAAATATCAGTAAAACAGACACATACAGATGGTTACAAAAGGGAAGCATATTTCCAGAGACAGAAGGTTCCTGATGGCGATACAAGATCAAGTAATCGCCACCAGGAACTACTCAAAACACATACTAAGAGACAGCTACATACAGGACGACAGATGCAGAAAATGCAAGCAGACACCCGAAACAATAGACCACATAACAGGTGGATGCAAACTACTGGCAAGCACAGAATACACGGAAAGACACAACATGGCAGCTAAAATAATTCACAAAGAAATAGCAAACAGATACAATCTTGTTTGAACTTGAACAAAGCAAAATACCATACTACGAGTACACACGCACAACCATCATTAAAAATGAAACACACAAATTGTACTGGGACGTAACAATCCACACTGACAAAACAATGAAATACAATAGACCGGACATCACACTCATAGACAAGAAAGAAAAAATAACATATTTAATAGATATCTCGATACCTAATGAAGCCAATTTGGCCAACAAGTACAACAATAAAATAGAAAAATATTACACACTAGCACAAGGAATACAGAGAATATGAAATCAAAAGAAAATCTTCATAACACCACTCATAGTATCCGCAACAGGAATCACATCACACTCATTCAAGAAACATTTACAACAACTGAAACTGGAACCACACATACACGACAAATACAAAAAGCAGTAATACTCAAAACATGCAACATCACCCGCAAATTCTTAAATCTAACATAGATACTACTCAAGACTTGGTCTAAGCCCGTCCGAGAGGAAAAGAAAAGAGCCCCAGAAAATGGAGAAAAAAGAAAAAATAATGGTTACAGAGAGGTTGCGTCCGTGGGACCTAACATAGGTAAATCTCCATCATTTCAAAAATGAAAAAATGTTAAAAACTAAAATACAAACAATAATCAGCTATTTTGCTATTTAATTGTAATGTAAGAAGTTATGCGATAATTCATATATGAATTATTGAAAAATATTTTGTGTTTAACATACTCTTTACGATTTTTATGTAAACATCATGTATTTCGCAGATTCCTATCCATTTCCTACACTTTAAAATAATTGTCTATTTATTTCCTACATTTGTTTTAGTGATTATTTGTTGATATAATCAATTGTTGTTAACTTAACAGGAAAGGCTTAATTGATTTTAACATCAGCACTCGTAATAATGACCAGAAAACAAAATACCTCAACGTATATTACAGAGGAAGAGACAAGAATGATAAAACAGAAGAAGAAGAAGAAGAAACAGAATGAACAACACAAAACACTCACGTACACTTGCACATACACCACATAAACCTATTTACTACACTCGTAATAATGATAAAGTTATTTGTACAAGTAAACGAAGAAAAATGTTTTTAACACTCATGTAGATCATTTTTTAACATGGTAAATATTTTTTTGCATAGCAGAAGTGGTGTTTCGATAGTGAAGCAGTTCCTATTATCAGCATTGCTTTCTTTATTTTCGACTTGTTTTTGAACATAGAATCACCACCCGGCCAGTTGTACCACGATTTTGGGCGACATCCTGTATTTTGTAAAATTAACTATCAAAATAAAGAATAAACGAAAACAGTACTTTATTTCATAGAATATATTTCAAAGTTTATAATTATGAGTAAGAAGAAAACAGCAAGCGCCACATTTTGCACAATATAATTGTATTGTTCTTAACATGCAAAACATAAAGTCTCAAAAATGTGATATGAATGAAGCTTTTGTTAGAGGTACCAACGTATACAGTTTTTACGATTTGTTAACAGTCTGACGAAAGAACGTAAAGTTTATTTGCAAAAACAAGTCACAAGACTCTGTTAATTTGATTAAGCACAACAAAAACGAATGGCATTTTGAGTATTTGCAAAGATGTGAAGATAAAAAATTTGGGAACGTGCTTGATTCAGAAATAGCATAAAATGTTCACACGAAGCCGTGCTAACTCTGTCTGCAAACGTCTTCCCTGTCCTGAGTACAGTAGTCCTGACAGTAAATAATGTGTCCTGACAGTGTCCTGACAGTAAATAATAGGGCGTTAGTAAGAGTAATATTGGTATTTGTACTTGTAAATTTTCAGCAATAGTCGACCGTTTCTAGTTGTGAAATAAATTAATCATCTCTTATTACAAAATGTTCACATATCCCAGCCTACCCCCCCCCCCCCTTTATTATTGCGAAGACGTACTCTTCCGAATACGTTCTATACAATTAATTGGCAATTCACGTATCAAGCGTTTTTAATAATTAACATTTTATTTTATTAAATTGTAATAATTACTTTTTTATAATTACTCATAGTTCTATAGTAATCAGCGACATAAAAATCCATTTAAGTTGATAGAAGATCACAAAGTTTGAAGCTTTTTTGTACGTTAGATGACACACTGAATAAATATTTTTATTATTTTTAAAAATACATTAATCGTTGAACGGTATTTTAGAAGTATTCAGGAAAAATGTGTTATATTCTACGCAATATATTGTACGCAATTGAAGTCATTTGTTGTGAAAATTTTCGCGTTTTTTCAAACATGCAATTCGCAAGGAGACAATATATTGATACCTTAAATGTGAAGGCCCACTTTGTGTCACGCCCTGTTTTTAGAAATATATGCTAATCATCATACAAATTATGCGAACAAATAGATACTTTCAAAAACAATTCCAGCATTAAAGAGTTAAAAGCTTTTAGGACAAGGTTGTTGTTACGTCCCACGACACAACCCCTCTACAACCATTATTATTATTATTACTATTATTATTATCATTAGTATTATTATTGTACATAGAGACGACTACCAAAAACCCATAAGGCCCATCCGCACCACAGCCATGTCCCACCCTCACTTTTCCGAAGTGTGCCTAGTTTTCCTTCGGGACTAAAAAACTAAAAATCTTCAATCTCGTAGTCGTAGTCTAATAGTTAGTAAGTTCTTAGTATTCGTTAGTCAGTTTAGTTAAGTTTAGTCTTATTTACCTGTGACTCCGAATCATTTGCAATTAAAAGCTTTTAAATCGCTCTCCGGCTATCATGACGCTACCATAAACAATACAATAAACTAGAAAATTTCTCAATAACAAAGTGATTATATTAATATTTAACCCTTTAACATCACATTAAGGTTCGACTCGTAACAGTTGTATGGTACAAAAGGGGTCATATGATGTCATAAAAATTATTGTTTTCACGTTATTCTTTTTAGAGATGTCAAGGTCAATTTCACTTTTCTAAAGAGAAACACCGATTATCTGGTTGCTACGGTGATAGCTCCGCGATAGCTCGGTGTTAATCTCATTACGAAGTGGATAATTAAGAAATGGCGTTACATTCGCTATAGAAAGATATTTGGCGGATTTAAGTCAGGCAAACGTGCTAGCCATGCAACATTTCCACCTCGTGACTTACGTTGTGGCATGAGTTGAACCACTTGAAGCGCGAATTGTCTTCACTTTCATTACATGCAGACAGTTGAATAAGCAGGTTAAAAAATGGATCGTTATATTAACTACAATAATTATATTACGAAATAGCACTGATTATTATTTCGTAATCTTTAAAAATGAGGTCTAAAATTACGAACCGTTCACATTAAGATGTACTATCCTCTCGCAAATGACGCTTGCGGTTACTGCGCCGCCTCGTTCTGGATCGTCAGAGGGACAATAAATAAGCACACGTTGAGATAGATATAAGCTTCCGAAAGCTATCGACTACTTTCTTCATTCCCAGTTGCCATAGCGGTCACAATGTTTATTGATAAACCCTGCTTTTATTTCGGGCGTGAATATTTTCTATTATACTTGCATCCTCTATCGACTTGTATCGAAATATACGCTATACAGGTATGTCACGGACTCCATGCTTCTCCCCAGAATGCTATTTGAGTTGCCATTACCATTGCCAGCAAGTAGGATGTCGATCAGGCATGTACATGTACACTCACTGTTTCGCTTAAATTCGTCGTTTATAGTATCACCGACGTTTATGTGATTTCGGAAAATGTCAAAGGTAGGAATTGTTTTCTTTTTTTTACGACAGATCAAAGGTGAAAGTACTTAAGCAAATTTTGTTTCATGTTTATTTTTTTCAAGATTTTCAAGTTATCGATATTTTCCGACGTGAATCGATGTTTTTTCCATAATGTTGTAGATGTCATGAATGCAAATGCAGCGAGTAACAGCAACATGTCAGATGAGCAACGTAAAAAATGATTGTTTCGATCATTTTTAGATTAGTTATTCAAATGTACACTTCATATTTTTCAAGCCTTTCCTTCATCTATGTATTATGGTGATTGGATACTAATTCTGTTAAAACAATGAAAATTTTTATAACGTAAAGAGTGTTCTGAAAACGAATATGCTTTTCGATATAATCCGATTTACAAGTTATATAAAAAAATAAAAAGTTAACGTTTTTATCAAGTAGGTGAAGTTTTTTCATTTTCTTCATAGCTTTTAGTTTATGGTTTTAAATTTTATAGTTTATAGTTCATAGTTTTAAAAACGTTCCCGTAGAAAACATGGACTTTTACTTGTCAATGTGTTCTACATATCCATCAAGTTTTGTTTAAATCAGAATTATCCACTTACGGGCTTCTTTTGTAAATGCGCATATTCTTAATTGAATTTCAAAGTTGTTTCCCTGAGCAAACAAAGAAACATATTAAATAATTTTGTTGTGTATATTCGACTTATATTTTACGTAGAATTACCTTTTCTGTGTCCTATCAACATTTGCATACGGTATTGCATAAATGTGACTTTCTGTATCACAAACAGTCTCATAATGCAGAAGAGATTATAAAAAAACGTAAGCAGCTTTCGATGTCGATTATTTAAATTGTAAAAATAGAATGAGTGATAATTAGAAATTGGTATAATTTTCAAACTGATAACTTATCCATTAAATTGGACAAAAGATAGCTAATTTTCCATATTCAATGAAATCTTCACAAACCTATGTTTTTGCTTTATTCCTTATTTAAGTAGCATTTGGATCAGCTGCCTAACAGTGCGTGTGTGTGTAAAAACTGAATAAAAAACTGAAAGGATTATCAAAAGCAGGTATTACAACATATGTACAACTTGATTATGCTTTGATCGTATTGACCAAATTAAGCAACGTGCAAACATACCGGTAACAATACTTGATTGTAAAATTAGGTTAGATAGAAATCTAAAGTGTATAGCTTTGAAATATTTTGGTTAAGTAATTTTACGCTAAAAGCGCTCAGCTTTGACTTATGTACCGATATCTCATTATAAGTCACACAATTCGAATGGAGAGGTTAAAGCAAGATCTTACTTTCAAGAAGAATAGTTAGTTGCATTTTGATTTGAAGAAAAAATGTCTTTTTAACACAGAATTCTTCCCAAGTTTCTAACATCGCCTGGCATTGAAGGTAAAGTTCGATGTGATTCGGTGTTCGCTAGACAAGCATGTGCATTTTCAGTACTTTTGAAGATACAACGAAAGGCACTTAAAAACACTTCAGGGTAAAGTATTCAGTCTGCAAAGAGAAATACGAAGAGAATGGAAATACAGCAAGTGAATGACAAAATAAACAAAAAATAAGGACGAAAATGAATCGTTATTAATTACATTCAATAATCCGATATTTCTCCCGTACATTCAAATGAATGTATTGGAAACCTGGTCTTGTTAATCGTAAAAAAGATTTCATTGTCTTTCATTGAACCTTTAACTTTCATTGAACCTTTAATATTTCCCATGAGCAAAACGAACAAGTTACCCGAACATAATTATCAAAATAATTTTTAAAGAGTGTAAAAAATTTGATATAAAAATATTACGTTGCATATTAGGTTTACTCCTTTAAGTAGAACCTATACACACCGCATTATAATGGAATTAATTAATTGGTGAAAAACATTCTGAATAATATATGTGTAATTTAGGTATTTCTTACAATAATTATTTGACTGGGAAATTTCATTTCATCTTATGGCTCAATAAATCGTTATGCTCCCGAGTTATTTTATGTTACTTACATGTTTGTAGATTGAGATGTTAGTTACATGATGTAGATAAGGAAAATTATAAATATGGAATACTCAGATTTTCCTAATATACTTAAAAATCACGCGATATTTTCAACCTTTTTCCGGTAAACTCGATAATTTTTTCATAAACAATTCAAATATTAGTATGCATTCATTATAGTTATCATGTTGTTCTTTCCTTCGCGTTACCTTATCATATATTGTTATGGAATTGTTTCATCGTAATGGTTGCCATGATTTTATAAATATTTACAACTATCTGTGCAAAAAATGTTATAAACAAAATATTATCCATTGTCTATCAACTACTGCTATACTATCTGCACTTTAATTGCATTAATAATAATCTTTATGAAAACATTAAATTCTCTTAACATGTTTAATGGCATTATAAAAATTTTTTATTTAATGTTGTAGAATATGGATATATTGAAACGAGTTTTACAGCAACACATACTGTTGTTTCTTATCATACACTTGGGAAATACATATTAAATATTCATTACTGAATATGCTAAACGAACAAGCTCATATTGTGTTCGATAACGATTGAATACAATTTTGTTGCGTGGAAATGAAATTACATCCCTCTAGTTAGGAGAGCAGAATTAGAACAGAAGTGAAAAATTATATCATTGGTATATACCAGGTGTTGTACTTGCGCCGTATCACATTTTGGATGTACAATTTGGACTGTCACTATTGGAGGAAGTTCGGAGTCTACTGCAAGGATCATATACTTATATGTATGTACATGCGCATGGTATATCTTGGAATAGCAAACTGCCGATACTTATCAACTACCTCGATTGTTTCCCTGTCACCATAACGATCACAGCCGCTCACAGTGATTCGGTTATGAAATAGTCATGATAATGGATACGTATCGAAAGATCATCTATATCGAAACGTAAGCTACATAGATGTGTACATGTGCCTGTTATGTTCGTTAGCTTACCAACTCGCTACAGTACTGGCTATTTTGTAAGTTACCTTTTACGGAATCGCATGGTGAACTTGAAGTGCCTTACATAATAGCGATATAAAAACGGATTTGAAATTGAAGCATTCTTGACATAAATTAATTTGCTGCTCTAACACTAACATAATTTTGCAATTCCATAATTATTTATAAACGATCTTCAAGATAGTCACCGTATACTGTTAGGTGAGAAATTAAATTATATGTAGAATATTTTCAGAACACAGTAGAATCTCGATTATCAGAACGCTCTATGAAGCAGGTATTCTTTCAATCGAACGTCCTATTATCCGAACAGTGTATTTCAGTTTATTTCAGATTATAATGTTTCAACAATATAGACTATAATGTTAAATAATGCTTTGATGACGCACATTAGATTATGCGGTTTAGCTGCTAAAAAGATGTGGAACACTTAGACTTTTATACAAAGTGTTGTTTTTTGCTTGTTTGTATTATTTTGTTTCATATACATGAAGTTTTACGTGATAAATGTTATCGTTCTGTTATCGTAAAAACCTGTTATTTGAACACTTGCCTCCATATTAGTTTCGGTAATCGAGATTTTACGGTAGTTCTAAAGTGATATCAATTGAATGATTTAATTCTCTTATATAATGTACATTTTGCATTTTCCGTCAGAGTACCCAATATAATTAATGGTATTACTGCAGCTCCTAAAGCAACAAAATGTTGCTAAATCAGTAAAACAATTTCTTATAAATTCGAATGGGCAATGTAAGTTTAAATGACTAACAGATTTAGTAACAAAAAAATTATGCCAAATTATTATCACTAACTGAATGGAAGATCTGTCTCCATAGGTGTTACTTGATTTTACCCTCCACTATTCAGCCAACATCCATTTTTCTAATTTGATTTAAACTATTATAGTGAATGTTAAAATGGATTGTAGAATAGTAAATGTGAAAATCAAATCCAACTTGTACGAATAGCTTTGTCACTCATTTAGTGGCAATATATTGCTACAATCTTTTTTTTTACATGATTCAGAATTATTTTTCGTTTCTGAAAACCTGTCAGCTAAATTCTTAAAATTTAGTTTTATCCCATTGACTACATTTCTGTTTTAGTGTTCTAAATATGTACGACCTAATACCTCTAAAATAAAAGCTTAACTAAGGAGACAGCATAGTGCTTATTTTCGTATTTTTCTAGCAGAGTCACATTTTTTATCGGATTTAATTGATGTGCTGATTATTTAAGGGTAAAGGTAATGCTCAAATTATTGTTATTCATATTTTCTATGTTTACTTTAAAATTAATTATATTTGACAACCTCATGAGAGTGACGAAATTTGCGGATTTTGCAGAATTCCATTTAATTACATGAAACTGCATAGCTATTATTGTACTTTTAGTTCATAATAACTGGATTTAATTTTTTAAATTATTGATAAGTAACTTGATATACACCCAAGGAAATTCTGATAAATAAAACATGTGACATTGTCGAAGGCTCCCCAGATCGATTCATTACAATAAGAGACAAACATTGTTGACTGCCGACCGACAGTTAGTGTCATATTTGGTGTCTACAATTTAAAGGAACCCAAAATCCAAGTAGCTATGAGCCACTTGAGTCTTAATAAAGACCCGACATTTTTGCAATAGAAAACTTTTCTTTTATATACTTTAATCTTTTAAATTAATTAAATACTTTAATCACGAGTCGTGAATTTATATACTTCAGTCAATCGTCCCTTCCTGGATGAATATGCATGTATACATATACGCACTAAAAACTGAGGATAATCAGCCACATAACAAATTTTCAAAAAATAACGCCAAAACTCTACCCTAGAACGCTCTAAGTGCAGTTATAATAAGCAACAAGCTTGTTTCATTTATTTTAATAAAAAAGGTCTGTGTGATTTTAGAAACATAGCATGACCACTGAAACTTCAATCAAATTATGCACAATATTGAAGTGCACTTGTGTGAATGAGTACTTTACTATTTTCTGGTTTGATTTTACTCAAATCTGTAACGTGCATACATCATGGGTAACATGATGGAAAGTTCATGCGTCTCCAATCAGTCTCATAGAGGGTGACGTAGTATTTCATAGTACAGGCTCAATGGGGGATGATCTCCCCTCACATCGCATTTTGATGCGTCAATTTGCCCGAGTACATATGTGAATAAACTTCAAATCTTTTAGTTCTTTTATTGACCACGAATAAATCACTGTTTGAATTAGGTGTCAGAATTAAGGAACCAACTTGTCGCCTTATTTCCATTGAGAAATCACTATAAAATTATTGTTCGTTAATTGCAATAGAGGAGGACGTTATTTATAAATTCCGGTAGTAACGCTGCCAAGCCATACAATGTTACGCATGCTTTTTAGTATCTTTGCTTTCGTTTACCAACACTGCGGTATTCATGATGTTCTCGTAAACTAAATAAATATTGTTTAGCGCGTCATACTTTCTGTATAATTAACACTTCTTCGGTTGCGGTTCTGGAACAGGCCAAGTCGGTTGCAGCGATCTCACAGACAACCTTCTTTACAAAATTTGTGAGACTCCAAAATACTTTAACACCCCTTAAATAAATATAAAATATATTTACATAGCAAAAATAATAAACAAAACGACAAAATAAGTTTTTTGTGTTATAAAATAAACTGTTAAGATAATAAATGGTGTTTATTAGCGAGTCCCAAACCCACATACCATAGAACATAGAACAATACAATTGGATAACATCAACAATGGAACTCAGTCTAGTGCAAAACTCATAGCAGAGAGAACAGAACAAGAAGAAGACCGGGAGAGGGTAACAGAAACGGCCACCCAAAGACGGTGGTGTTGCCTACTGTCACGAAATCCTAACATAAACGGTGACATCAACCATGCAAATAGTTGAAATCCCCTCCTCACCTGTCACTAGGAGGACAGAAGAGGGGGGAACGCCAAGCTATCATCCGTTTTTAAGTGAGAACATATGATGCTCTGGTGCAATCTGTTAGATTACCCGCGACTAACGAAAAATTAATTTCAGTTAAAGTATTTTGATATGAGATACAGTATCCTGCGATTCTGTGGCAACGCAGTGGCTGTCATAGTTTGTCGGTAAAAAGTTTAGCCATATTATTGGTAGCAGTACCATGATTAACTATATGCCAGCTTTTTTAAGGTATCAATTCAGCCCAAAAAAGCATACCAATGCAAATGCCAAACCGTACAATGAAATCGTTATATAATACAATAAATTATAAACTACAGATTACTACTACTATTATTACTACTTTTATTATTATTATTATTATTATTATTGTTATTATTATTATTATTATATTTTTAATAAAATTCCCTTTTCTGGGGCTTTTTTTTTCCTTCTCAGACGGGCTTAGGCCAAGTCTTGAGTGGTGTTTATGTTAGATTTAAGAATTTCCGGGTGATGTTGCATGTTTTGAGTATTACTGTTTTTTGTATTTGTCCGTGTATGTGTGGTTCCAGTTTCAGTTGTTGTAAATGTTTCTTGAATGAATGTGGCGTGATTCCTGTTGCGGATATTATGAGTGGTATTATGAAGACCTTCTTTTGATTCCATATTCTCTGTATTTCTTGTGCTAGTGGGTGATATTTTTCTATTTTATCGTTGTACTTGTTGGCCAAATTGGCGTCATTAGGTATCGAAATGTCTATTAGGTATGTTATTTTTTCTTTCTTGTCTATGAGTGTGATGTCCGGTCTATTGTATTTCATTGTTTTGTCGGTGTGGATTGTTACGTCCCAGTACAATTTGTGTGTTTCATTTTCAATGATAGTTGTGGGTGTGTACTTGTAGTATGGTGTTTTGCTTTGTTCAAGATTGTATTTGTTTGCTATTTCTTTGTGTATTATTTTTGCTGCTATGTTGTGTCTTTCCGTGTATTCTGTGCTTGCCAGTAGTTTGCATCCACCAGTTATGTGATCTGTTGTTTCGGAGGTCTGTTTGCATTTTCTGCATCTGTCGTCCTGTATGTAGCTGTCTTTTACTATGTATTTTAAGTAGTTCCTGGTAGCGATTACTTGATCTTGTATGGCTATCAGGAACCCTTCCGTCTCTGGAAATATGTTTCCCTTTTGTAACCATCTGTATGTGTCTGTTTTACTGATATTTTCGTTTCTTGTAATGTAATAGTGCTTTCCTTATTGTTATTATTTTATTGTTTTTTATTTTTTTATTATTTATTTATTTATTATTTATTTATTATTGTACTTATTGTTATTATTATTATCATTATTATTATTATTATTATTATTATTATTAATATTATTATGTTAGCGTATTATGTATATTTGGTGATCGCGCACTCCCGTTCCTCGCTGTGCTGTTTCTCGCGAGGACGGAGTTCGAATAATTGGGACGCGCACCCCACTTATTGTTAGTAACATTGATAGACTTGTTAGTTACACCGATTATAGAAATTAGCGGGCACGGTAAGGATTCCTTTAGGATATTAGTTTATTTAGATATTAGAATTAGATATTAGATATTATAGGATATTAGGATATTTAGGATTGTAGTTTAACTAAATAAACTGCCTAGGTGCTATCTACAAGTGCATATTGCCTAAGGTTAAAGTGAAGAATTTTCTTCGTGATTAAATCGTGATTAATCCTAAGTCTCTATTAGGAAATGGCCTAACAACTCGTAATAAACGCATCCTAATATTTATATTGTCCTATGATGATATTCATTTTGGTAATTCCACACAGTTAATCCTCCTGTAACGCGGTTTCGATATAACGTGATCTATAAGTTGTTGTATCGCTTCTTTTCACACATTTTTACCACGCGTCTTAAAAACCAAATTTTATGTTGTAGAGCAATTTAAATTTACCACGCAATCGTGTCCAATGTGTGGATCGATACACATTTACGATTGTCGGTATCTGACGGGGACGTTCTCTGACCCGAGTTGAGAGTCGCTCTCTCTCGACCAGACCGGGCGTACTAAACGGCATTTGTAGCGACGATGTAAGAATCAGATAATTATATATTATAATTAGTTATGATATATATATCTATTTAACACTGTATTTTTTACTAATTGTAAGTCAATTTCATTCATGCCCTCGGGTACCCTAAATTTGGAATTCTGACACTAGTACCATTTTATCTTTTTCTGCTGGGTTGTTACCAGTAACCAAATTGTTGTGGTTTTACTTCTTTAATAATTAACAAGGCTCTTACTACTCACTCCTTTATTTCTGTAAGATCTTTCTCTTTATTAATGCGAGGTACACCTCTCTATTCTCACAACGCAACGCCATCTAAAAAACTCTCTCCCGCCCTTCTAGCTTCATCGGAACACCACGTGATCATCTACATCACTTCCCCCCTTTGATTGCGTGGTGCTTCTTCGCTTTCAAATATACTTACATCTACGTTAAACCTAGTCTGTTAATACAGTCTCTTATTCTATTTTCACTCAGAGCTTTGGTCATAATATCGGCTTCCATTTCCTCACATTTTACCTTTTCAAGCTTTATGATTCCTTCCTTAACTGTATCTTTCACATAATAATATTTTCTATTAATGTGCTTCGTTCTATTAGATACTTTTTCTTTGTTTACCCAATTAATAGCTGCCTTGCTATCTGTCCTCATTACCACAGGTGCGTTATTTGCATGTCTCCCTTTTATGTTTTCTAAAATACTATTTACCCATTCCGCTTCACGCACGCCTTCATAAATTGCCACTAGTTCTGCTTCGCAAGTCGATAATGTAACCAGTTCTTGTTTCTTACTTTTCCATCCGATGAGGTTCGTACCAATCTTAACAGAATAACCACCATATGATTTCGCATCGGGGGTTGTACACCAACTAGCATCCGTACTCACATTCACACTCTCCTCGCTTCCCTTACAGTGTAATCTATAATCTTTGGTTCCATTGATATAACGATATAGTCTTTTTAAAGCTTTTAAGTGAATTTCTCGCGGATCTTGGCTATACTGCGATAAGCATGCTATGCTATACGATAAATCCGGTCTGGTACCTATAGCTAAGTACATTATAATAAGTTTTGTCTACCGGCGCTGAATTCGTAAATATATTGAGATCTTGTTGAGTGTCCATTGGCGTTTTTACCTTATTACATTCGGTCATTTTGTACTTAGATAATATTTTATTCGCGTATGTTTCCTGAGATAATTCTATCCCCCCTTCAGTCTGATCTATTTTAATATTAAAAAAATGTATGTCTTTGGTTTCTTCTAGCTCAAAATGCTTGCTAATATATCTTACGATGTTCTCTATACTATGGTTATCTGTTCATACTATTAGTAAATCGTCTACATAAACGGCGACTATCACAATTTTTTCGCGATCTAATAATCCATAAACGCATGGATCTTCTTCTAATCTTTCAATCCGACCAACTTCAGTACATTATTAATTTTCGCATTCCAGTAGTAACCTGATTGTGGTAACCTGTATATTCCCCTCTGCAATTTACATACGTAGTGATCTGTTTTGACGAATCCCGGTGGTTGCTCCATGAACACTGTCTCTCGCAGGTCCGCGTTCAAGTATGCTGTTTTCACATCATACTGCCGTATCTTCAAATTGTGCATATTTGCTAATGACTCTTCGCATATGACTCTTCGTAATGTATTCCTGCCTTTTGACTGCAACCCACGGTTACCAATCGAGCTTTATATCTTTCCTGTTGACTCAAATCTCTCTTTATAATAAATATCAATTTCCTCTTAATTACCTTTTGGTCGGCTGGCCTTGGCACCAACTCCCATATACAATGCTTCGCCATTCCCTTCAATTCTTCCTTCATGGCTTCCGTCCACTTATCTCGTTCCTTAGACTCTATTACTTCTAGGTAGTTGTCAGGTATTGATATTCCGCCGTTTATTGCTAGGTTCGCTCGTTCTCGTTTTGCCTCGATCCTTTCTGATCTTCTTGCACCTTCTGCTCGAAGTTTCTCTTCCCTCTGTTGCAGACTTCTCCTATGATCCTCTTGTGCCATTGCTTTGGTTCTACCAGATGGTCTACCTCTCTTTGGTTCAGATCCATCATCGTCTCTATTATTGTCTTCTAACAAGGAAACGTTGCGAAGTGACCGCCGCCGATTTTCTTATGCTTGTGATATGTCGTAGTCCATCGAAAAATAAGAGACACGTATTTTTTTATATGTGCTCTTAAACGGATTTAAGGGGTGAAATTCACCCTCAAAGTTGAGCATGAAAAGCGGTGTTTCTGTAGTTTTACATAGAAGGACTGTCGCTATCGCCACCAAACCAACTTTAAAACATTCGTAAAACAACGTGAAATGATGAAATTCGCTTATCCATCTTTCTATGCACACCTATTGCAAGGGGGTGAACCACCCTCTGAAAATTTTCATATCAATATAAAAAAAAACTAATTATCCGATTTTAATGGAACAAAAACTGAATTGTAGAGCGAGGAAAAACAAAGTTGACCAGTTTTTGTATTTTTCGAAAAAAACAATTTTTAAGAAAAAAACACGTCTTCAAGTATAAGTCTGTTCTCCTAATGTTAAAGTCATTCTGATTAGTTTTAATTGCCGGAGACCTCTTATACACTCACCTATCTACCTGAAAACAAGACATCATTACATTCAGGCTTGTCTTTGTTGTTTTTCTTGTGATTCACTGTCCCTGCATGTGCCGCATATACACGTAAATATTAAAGTATACTGTTATTGTTCAGGTATTTTAATTTATTTTATTTTGGGCATTATCAAGGTGTAATATACACTTCTTTAGTTAATATATTTTGGTTTGCTGTATTTAAAAGAAGTTAAAGCGCAATGTGCGGTAATGTAATACCCGACTGCATACATACTTGGTTGGTGTGCTAGAATCGCCGTTAGAATATATATAGATATTAATAATCGGCAATTGTCGATGCAACAAATTTATACATTTATAATACAATTTATAGAAAATGTATAATCTCTCCGTTTTGCAAGGATGGTAATAGCCTCCTTCCTTATTTCAATATTCTTTTAATATTAACCTTCTGTATAGCCCTTAAACGAACGATTATTTACAACGCTATCGAGTGTGTATCAGTATTGCCTGTGGGCAATTTTGTTAGTGGGTTAGAGTGAGTTAAAGTGGGTCCCGCTTCTGAAGCTCACTTCTGGTATGTTGAAATAATTTAATTTGATGTTAATTTGAATTTAATTTGATGTTGCTTTAATGTTTCTAATATGTATTTACTTACAAAGCACTTAAAAATAGGTTTGGAAACGTTTTTATTCCAATCATTGGTCAGATGAACGTTCGTTTGACAGATTCATGGAGTGGACATTGCCCACAAGTTGTTAGCCAACTTTCCCCAATTGATAAGCAAATCATTCCAATGATTATACCAAAGGGCACAGCTGGAAAAATTCAGCCACTTTACCTTTTCGGATTGAAAATATGGATGAATTATGTTAGACACTTTTCAGACAGTGTCATGTTCCTTGATTACGACATAAACTTACACTTGAGAAACAACACAATAAAATTACAATCCCTTGTTCATAACCAGTTATCATCTCCAAGGTATCAAAATTTGTTCCGATATTCTTGGTTCAAAAGTGAATACATAGAAAAATGACCAGAAAATTTCGAAAATCCGGTCAAATTTGCTTTTCGAACGTTTTCGCTATCGCAATGTGCACGAATATCGCTGTAGTAAGATGTTCTTGGTGTAAAAAATCGCTGTGTTTTAAACATGTTTTCACAGAATATCACCATTCCTCATTGTCAGAATACAGACATTAGTTTCATAAGAGAGAAAATGGAATTTCAACGAATATAATGACAATATAAAAAAAACTTTTAATGTAAGAATGTATATTTATACATATGTTTTTTATTGAATAATTGAAATATAAACGTGTATTTACAAATAATTAATAATAAAATTAACGATTACAGACATTAATTGTGGTTATTATATTCATGAGAAAAGTAATAGTCCTCTTTTCCTCACTCACAATCAGGCAGTATTGATACAGACTCGAAAACATTGTAAATAATCGTTCACTTAAAGGCTATACAAAAGGTATTAATCGGCATCATAAAGAGACACCGAGATAAATATGTCAGTGAGGTCCTTCTTTACTCATCTGCGCATTACGTATAAAATTTTTTTTAGAAACAGCAAACCAAAAATGTATTAACTACAGAAGTGTATATTACACCTTGATAATGCCTGAAATAAAATAAATTATAATACTTAAAAAAAAATAGTATACTTTAATACTTACGTGTATATACGGCACATGCAGAGACAATGAATCACAAGAAAAACAATAAAGACAAGCCTGAATTTAATGATGTCTTGTTTTCAGGCATACATATTAGGAGAACAGACTTATACTTGAAGACGTGTTTTTCCTTTTAAAAACTGTTTTTTTTTCGAAAAATACAAAAACTGGTCAACTTTGTTTCTCCTCGCTCTACAATTTAGTTTTTGTTCCATTAAAATCGGATAATTAGTTTTTTTTTATATTGATACGAAAATTTTCAGAGGGTAGTTCACCCGCTTGCAATAGGTGTGCATAGAAAGATGGATAAGTGAATTTCATCATTTCAAGTAAGGAATATTTTAAAGTTGGTTTGGTGGCGATAGAGACACTCCTTCTATGTAAAACTACAGAAACACCGCTTTTCGTGCTCAACTTTGAGGGTGAACTTCACCCCTTAAATCCGTTTAAGAGCACATATAAAAAAATATGTGTCTCTTATTTTGTCTCTCTTTGTCTCTTTCTTGTCTTGTTAATACAAGCTCTTCATCTTCTTCTATTGGATTCTTTGGCTCTTCTGATTCCACTATTAATCTTACTATATTCAGTTCTGCCTGGTTTCCGTTCTTCATGTACTTGCTTCCTTTCTCTTGTTCGTTAAATTTTGCGGTTCTTACTCCATATATCTTCCTGGTCTCCATATCATATATTCTGTAGGATCTACTTTCCTCGCTATATCCAACGAATATCCCTATCTTCGCCTTGGATTCTAATTTACTTCTCGCGCATTTTGGTATGTAGTAATACGCGACGCATCCAAAGACTTTTAGATATGACACCGTCGGCTATCTTTCGCTTCAGGCTTCCATCGCGATCTTCGTTGCGTTATGCTTGCTGCATGTTCTATTTTTTAAATATGTTGCTGTACTAATCGTCTCACCCCAAAAGCGTTGTGGTAACTCGGCTTCCACCAATAATGTGCGCATGGTGTCTAATAAGGTCCTATTCATCCTCTCCGCCACTTCATTACTCTGAGGGTTATGTGGTACTGTTCTCTCATGCTGTATTCCTCTCTCCCTGAACAATTTTTCAAATCTCTGGTTAACAAATTCTGTTCCATTGTCTGATCTAACGCGCCGCAAGCGTTTTCCCAGATGATTTTCATATTTGTTGATGTAATCCACAAAATTGTTGTACGCTTCGTCTTTTGTTTTTAACAGATATGTGCATATACACCTTGAGTAATCGTCGATTATTAGATAAATATATCTATTACCTCCATGAGATTCTACGGGCATTGGTCCATAGATGTCCATGTGGACAAGTTCGAGAGGTTCCCTGGATTGCTGTTGGTTTATGCTTTTATCTGGTTGCTGCTGCATCTTTCCTCTTACACAGGCTGCACAGAAATCAATGTTCATTGCATTAAATTTGAGGTCTCTTACCAATTCATGTTTTTCCATGTTGTTCAGGTATTCTTCACATGGATGATCCAGTCTCCTGTGCCATAGCATTTTGTCGTATTTTGCTCCAAGAGTTTTCTCTATTTCCCTCGCTTGGTATACCTTTTCCTCGTCTTGAGTCCGTAGGGTAAAAATTCCATTCTCTTCCTATGCTTCAGCCCTCAAAACATTCCCTGGTCCTATTATTATGGCTCTTCTGTTATTGAAAATTACTTTGTACCCGTTCTCCGGCAATTGGCTCACAGACAGCAGGTTTCCTCTCAGGCCTGGTGTATATAGGACATCTTTGATAGTTACCTTATTCATTCCTTTGGCCGTTACAGTTTTTACTTCCATGTCTGCCCTTGCCTGTGATTCCAGATACCTATTGTCCTCAGCCAGGTTGATTTTTACACTATCGTTTTTGATATTTGTCATTTCTTCTATATATGGAGACATGTGTGAGGTAGCTCCGGAATCCACAGTCCATTTGTATTTTTCTTCCCTGCCTGGTCTATCCATTGCCTCGAATGTACATTCTTCCTTGCTTTTGGCTGCCATACTCGTTTGTTCCTGTCTCCTAGGGTTTCTTCTATAATCTCTTTGACCTCTGTTCGGTCTAGGTCTACTCGTCTGTGCCCCATTTCCTGCGTCGTTCCTTCTATCTTGTCTA
Organism: Hedychridium roseum; assembly: GCA_963989215.1. Classification (NCBI taxonomy): domain Eukaryota; kingdom Metazoa; phylum Arthropoda; class Insecta; order Hymenoptera; family Chrysididae; genus Hedychridium; species Hedychridium roseum. The sequence goes on along the minus strand of OZ022307.1, from coordinate 4,267,856 downwards.
AAACAGCAGTCCTTTGCTTGATGGTTTTTTCTACCGCATACAAAACAAGCATTGTAGTATCCTCTATGGTGTGTGTCTCTCGCTGCGCGGTATGCTTTTTCCCCTTTCCAGGCTTGTCCTGCTTTGTCTTCAGTATTGAATCCTTGATTGATCCTTGCTTCTTCTTCTTGTAATGACTGTTGTACCTCCTCAATAGTGGCAGATCGCTGGGGTCTCAGCACCATGGCCATCTTTTCTAGTTTGGGATGTGTGCCTCTTACAATGTGGTAGATTATTTCTCTCTCAGCAATAGGATACCCCAATGATGCACTCGTTGCCGCTATATTTTTCGCTCTCGCGATATATTCACTCACCGTCTCGGAATTGTTCATTTTTATGTTCTTCAATTCCAATCCCAGGTCTATCCTTTATCCTCGGCTTTTCCCGCGTGCGTTGTTTTGAGCTGTTCCCATACTTTTCGTGCCTGATTCTCTACCAAGAATTGCCCCGCCTGTTCATCGCATAATGTCGTTATAACGTATTCATATATATGCGGATTGTTAGATGAGGATCAGAAAACCAATTCCGAACTGTGAAATTCGTTTTTTGATTACCAGAACGGAAGTTTTGTCAGTTCATATGTGGCAGAAACGAAGATAAGTGTTTGTGTACAGCGCAGGCATTCAGCTATTTATGTGCATTGGATTGTCCAAGTATCCGCATCCCTACCCTTGCTATCAGCTATAGTTGCATTCACATCGGTGCTTTATTGTATATATTGTACAGAGTATGTATATGTACATAGAGGATATGTATTACATAAAGTTCTGTTTCCATCAATTTTCCATAAACATAATTGGTTTATTTGAATTTTGCTTTCAAATGAGTACATATAGTACGTATGTGCAAGGCAGATCGTTTACTACCCTTTCAGTGGAGGTGTTGGAGAGCTCTAGAACTAACGGACGTTCGGGATACTGGTGAAGTAATTAGTTTAACAAATTTTATCGTTTATATTCTTGTGTTTATTTTTAACAAGGAAAAACCCCTTCACATAGTGAAGGAGTAAAAAAACCTTGTTATTAATTCATTCTTTCGTATAGATGATGTCTATAAGCGGAGATCACCTCCATTTACTTATTATTCTTACAGAACCTGTCTGTATGCGGAGATTACCTCCATTTGTTACCAGGCCGTACTTACGATCTTCTAGATTCTCTGTTCCTTCAGACTTCCTTCGGGAACTTGTATATATGGTTGACTCCTTGGAGTCGAGATGTGTCTTTTCGACAGTCAGATTCTTTACTTACTGAATGTCCTGTGATGCTTAGCCTTCCTTCAGGACTCGGTGCCTGAGAATTTTCCTTCATGGTGGGGATTGCTCGAGCATCACAGGAGTTGGAGGTGGACGACGTTTACCAGCAGGCTAGTACGAGGGTTTGTTTGTCCCGCAATTTCACCCAGGTATCTTTATGAATTGTTCTACACATGATCCACAAATGTATCGAATATATAATTTATGGGCATGCCAGGAATTTTTAAGTGTTTTTTATAGCACGTCTCGCGGAATTCCCAAGTCGTAAATACTTAAGAAACCGTAGATGTAGACCATTTGCCGTCCAGCTTTTGACCATTTACTCTGCTTCCTCTGCTAATTCAATACATATATACGCTTATACTCAGAAACGAAAAACTAAACTTAACAGGAGGCGCTCAAGCACTATTCGACTTACGCGATTTTTCACCTGGCGCGGAAATCATTGAAACCAATTAATCGCGTAAATTGGAGACTTACTGTATTTTTATTGATGTAAGTATCTTTTGAAAGTTCTTTCTGTATCTTTTGTATCAATGTATCTTTCAATCTGTATCTTTTGTATGAATGTAAGTATCTTTTCACAACGCCCGGTGAGTTAATTTGAATCTTTGGTAGCTAATGTACACGGAACTACATATATATTATATTTAATGTGCGCTTTATAAACGGCAGACCGACAGCCCAGTGACCGTTAGAGTTATTGAAAAAAAGGCAGGTACGGCTCGTTGTGAGTACCTGATATAGTAGATTATTTTAATCCTGCAGCTGCGAATTATGTAGAACTTGACATTTAATTCTATTAAGTTAAGTCATAAATAAGTTCCGTTTCAGTATATTAACTTTAATTCTCAATCAAATAAACAATAATTGTACGTTAATCAATTATATATTCACGATTATTTGCAATGATTTGTTGCCATTTAAGACTCAACTTATCGATACCTTTTGTATAGAGTATTGCTGGTTTTGACGTGGAAAAGTATTCAGCAAATTTTTGAACGTAGTTGTCCCACCAAAGCGTTTTGCAGCGACCGAAACAGATAATAAGATGGTGCCACGTCTAGTGAATATGCTGGGTAGGATAGAGCAGACCAACCAATCTCCAAAATGTTCTCCTGTGTTACTCTTGCTATGTGCGGTCTTGCGTTATTACGCAAAAGAACAACATTTTTCCTATTGACAAGCACAGGCACATATGAATTAAACTTTATTGGACACGCTGCAGGTGCTAAACGTACAAATCTGCGTTTGGTGTTTTATTGCGATTTAAAAACTTGAAATAAACAACATTGCGACGATCCCACTATACTCACAACAATATTTTTCGTTTGTAAAGCTCAACTTTAGGGACCGGTTCTGGAGATTTCTCTGCCTTTTGCATTGAACATTATCGTATGTATCTCATTTTCCATCAATAAACGATCTCCTTTCTTGCTTTCACGAAGAGCGTATGGAATCCAAACACCTAACTTGCTGACTTTTCTAATTGTAAGTTGCGACATATGGTGGATTGCGATGTGTTTATTTTCACTGCAAATTCTCGAGTACTTGGTGGTGTATTCCATTTTATTAATAATTTTAAAGCTTCATCATCAAAGTGTAATGTAAACCGTGATCTACATTCAATCATTAAAGACATGCCTCCAGAACGAAATTCTGTAAACTAATTTTGAACTCCTCAATCGTGTATGATACAGTATGATACCATACAGACTGTGTATTTTTTCACTTGTTTCCGTACCATTCTTTGTTAGTTTAAACTTCCACAACATGAGGTGACGAATGTGTATTTTCGATTCCATCATCTAACGATTGAGAAATTTATTATTTTATTACGATGTGTACACAGCCATTGTTTTGATAAGATTAAAGGATGCTTGTTTACTCCAAACAGTAACTAAAAATTAGTCGAGCATGATGAATAATTGTTGAGTTAGGCAGTAATTGACACGCCAATGTGGGAGAGAGGGCGCGCTTGCTAGGAGAGGTTCCCCCCCCCGTTTTTTAAGATTGAATAAGGGAAGATCGGTGTGTACGCAAGGATCAGCGGATTGCTTTTTCGGACTAACGTTCTTTTTCTTTAGTGTTGCTTCTTTTTCGTGAGTCCCCTTTTTTCTTTTATATTATGATCCACACGACCACTCAACAATAATTAAGAAAATTAATACGTTATTACAGTTTGTTCTGAGAAACAGGAATTATTTATGTCTCGACCTAATTGTTTTTTTCATCTCCTTCTGTTTTTTTATGTTTGTTATGTGTTTTTCTTCAAATTCATTGTTTCTACTTTGGATTGCTTGAGGGCTACCGTTAAAATGCGCAAAATCGAGAACTTAAAACTGTCTTCAAAACTGTCTTTAAATGTGCGACATTTAATAGATAAAAAGTATAGAGTACTATTGCAGAAATAGCGTTTTTCCTTTTTTTAATTTGTTACTCTTATTTATGTCACATTCATTTGTTTATTAAAATATTTTGCGTTCTCCCTGAAATGTTAGGATAAATTAGTATCTTGTATAAATACAGATAACCTCCGTTTAAGACGATATTCCTACACACGGATAGAGAATTGGCGAAATCCCTATGTAACGTTAGGACGTGGTAAGAATTCCCGAGAGCAGCTAGTTCATGAGCGCAATGTCGGTAAAATTATACTTGGATGAGTGATTATTGGACCGTTTATTTTGAAAGTGGTGCAAGTCCATTTTCTGTTGTTTCGAGAAAATTCAATCAAAGTCAATATGTAATTTCATTATATAAATTGCTTTAAGACGAATTTAACTAAAATAATGTATACTTACGGACAGCAAATGGACTTACACCGCTTAAATTCATAAATATTCTTAAATTCTTTGTCCTCCATCGATGTTTTATGTAAAATAGTATATGGTGCACTTTTGGGAAACCTCATCCAAGATATTTGCAACGAATTTACCTTCTCTCCATTAGTGTTTTTGCTTACCTATTTTTTTATTACGTTTTGTAGATTTTTTGTTGAAACGAAATTCTCTCGTTTCATTTAATGTAAAATGAATTTATTATGTTGTCTACATTGTTTTATGACATCATAATAATCCTGTGGTGTGTCATGGAAATTGAACTTACACCACTTTCATAATAAATGGTTGCGCAATTTCTTTAACCGGCCAATTTTAAATTGGATAAAGCATGGAGATTTTTTAAGAAATTAAATACTAACTAGTTATGAATAATAAGTTTACACTACATTAAGCATAAATTACGTGAAAACTCGTTTTTTTTTTAAATGGACTTACACCACTTTCAAAATAAACGTTCGACGGCTCAAAACAGAGAACGGTACTTCATTTAATCGCAAGATTGGTGATCCCGAAGTATCATTTATAAAAAAAACGTCAGTATGTATACATATAGTTTCGAAATTGCCAAACAGCCGAACGAAAAACCGAAAAATGATTTACACCCAGTTTGTTTCTGTACACTCAAGTCAGTCAGCGGTAATAGAAAAAAAAATCTCTTATTTGATTACTTTCATATCTTTTCCGCATTTTATTTCCTACACTTGAAAATGATTTTATTTGGTTGGACATCGCACAAAGAAGCAAAACGGTTTGTGACAGCAGCTAATATTTAGTGACACTATCATAGCAAAGGAAACGGCTTCATTTACCTATGCTCAACAGTAAAGGAAAGGACAGAAAAAGCGTTCATTGTTTAACATTAATGTATTTAACAGTATTAACATTAAAGCAACATTAATATTTAGTTTATTATTGACCTTTTTAACAAACTTATTTCTTCTGATAGTTATGAAAGCAATGTATTCTATTTTTGTTAGTTGCTAGGATGTAACCTTGAGCTTAGCATTAGTTTCATATTACACGGCATTTTTTGGAACATAAGTACCGTATCATACGAAAAATATCTATACATTATAATTGTTAACCTGCCCACCTTTTTATACATACAACAGTTTTATAAGCTTACGCGTTCATAAAAGAAACGTGTCTTTAGCCCAAAAGGTTAAATAGATCATATCGCTAGGTCGACCGGCTAGCCCTCTTGGATCGATGACAGGTTATAGTAAAATTTGGACTAATTGTAAGTAATGTCTAAAGGGTGACTGAAGAAGCTAAGGAGTGCCGTGGAGTTTTTAATAAAGTAAAGATATTGACCAAGGAGAAATTCGAAAAAAAGTGGACCGCCAATAGGAACCAACTGCGCTAAAACCCAGCAAGCAGTAGTGATTGAAGGCAGTATAATCACAAGCTTTGAGAAAAGACATTGTATTAACCATTTCTCATTTTTATTTCAAGATTCAACTATAACATATTTGTGTGGGATTTATGGATAAGCATTAAGAGTGAAGGTGTCATAAGAACTTCGAGATTGTTTGCTTTGAGTGAATGCTGACTTTCAAGAATAAAGAGAATTAAAACAGGGGACACGTGGCATTAAAGATATCGTAAACAGAAGCAACGATTGTTGATTTTGAATGAGGAATTTACCTGACCAGAGCGAAGTCAAGCAGTTTAAGCAAAAGCGGGTGATTCGTGATAACTGTATTTATTAATTATGTAGTGATAGATAAGTTTTACATATAAAATCGTTCGTCGTCGTATAGTTACTCGTTAATCGTTAATCGTTAATCGTCAATCGTTAATCGTACTTTTTATTTATTTTTTAATAATAATAATACACAGCCTTTGGCCTCGCGTATGGACTTGGTTTACAAAAATAAATCTTTCTCATTTATCACTCCGCCTTCTCCTTGTGTTACTTCCTCCCATCTACTACCTCTTTTCTTAGTTTCTCTACCCTCCTTATCCACTCCACTACCTCTTTTTTTCCTCTATCGTCTAACATTTCGTTTATTTCTAGTATCCTCCCTTCCCCCTCGTGATACCTCAAGTGTTCCAACTTTCCTTCCTCCCCACATATCCTACATTTCCTATCCATTTCTTCTCTCCAATACATATTCCCCTCCTCTACGTTGCCACATCTTATTCTTGCTATTAACCTTTGACTTCCTCTCTCTCCTCTCCTTTTTAAGTATCTTGGTTTCCCACTTATCATTATTTCCTTATACCTGGTGTTGTATTTTGAGCTATATACCTTGTTATAAATCCACTGTCCGTGTCTTTCTAACTCACTTCTTTCTATTTTACCTATCAGGTCTCCTCCCCTTTGACTGATTCTTCTTGCTTCCTCTATACTGAGCCCATTCTGTCTCAGAAATTCTTCCCTCTCTTCCACTTTTCCCCTCGTGTCTTCCTTCTCCTTCTCTTGCAAGCACTCTTTTAATAATTTCTTCCTTCCTTTCCTGATTCTTTTCCAAATTTCAATGCTTTTTTCCCTGCCTTACTTCTGATCTTTCCTCTATCCGTTTCTTTGTACACGATGTAGTCTGGTGTCCATCTGTCCAGTCCCAGCGTCCATTTTATATACCCTGTTTGTATGCCTTCCAGTTCTTTTCTCTCCTTCCACCCCCATACTTCTGCTCCATACAACATCACTTCTCCTACTAAATAGTCTAACAGCACCATTCTCCTTCTGAAGTCGTCACTGAACCTTCTTTCTCCTAATCCCCATACTGTTCTCATCACTCCGGTCTCTTTTTTAATCGTACTTCGTTTATCGTTAATCGTACTTCGGCATAGCTACGTTCGTCTTACGGCCACTGCCGTTCGTCCTACTGTTCGTCGTATGGCCACTTCCACCGTTACTGTTCCTCCAGAGCTTTGGAAGTTCATCCTTCTTATAGGAATAACCCCTCCGCAGCCACTGGTCGTGGAAGGACCTTACTTTGGAACCAGATATATGAAAGCGCACTTTCTCTAGACCCGCGTTCTAACTAAAAAGTCTGGCGAGCACGTGACGTTGACCGTAGGGGTTTTTATGATGTCCAGGTAGCGCACAAATTCTCGCCCCTACATACATGCACAGTGTAGTTGACACATTGCAGGAACAGAATTTCCAGAGAGCATTTCAACAGTAGCAGAAGCGCTGGGGTTGGTGCTGGATCACTACACAAGGGGATTTCCTTCAAGGGAATAACAACCAAATTTAATTCAGCTATGTTCCGTTTTTTCACGAGTCTAGTCTCGGAACTATTTAATCGATCTATGTACATGTAATGTATCAACAGGCATTTCCTATGCAATTGTGGGTTTAAATAAAGCCTTAACGATCCTGTTACCTATCTGGATCCCGTCCGCATCTATCTTCTTATCGTTTTCCATAACCGTGTACATGTCACCCGTACCTGTACGACCTACACTCAATCATAAAACCATACTCTTCTAAATTTTCGCGAACCAATTTCAGTAACTTTTCTTATTTTGCTTTTAAATTTTTTAACCGTAAAACCATCGCTTCCAACAATCCGTTTTCCAAGTTCCATTCCCACCCTCGATGCATCCGTCCACTTCCAATTCCCCAAATTCTTTGAATTGGTTAACCTCCAGTTTCGCGCTGCAGCTCCTCTATGAACATTTAATTCCAGTTTGTAACTACTTTTTAAGAAAGAGTAACTTTTATTCGGATATCCAATTACTTCGATTCAACTTCAGAACAAAATCTGTTTATAAGATCATTTTGTAAGACCGTATTTATACCAAATAAAGATTTATAAAAATACGGTCTGTGCGTTGCTCCGTTACATAGAGCTATTACGTATTACCTCACAAACGTTGCCAGTGATAAATCATCTTACATTGGCAATTTTCCAACTAGAAAATTCGGATTTTCATGAAACTCGATGAATATGTAAAGCATTTTTCGTGTTCGAGAGTTATATGAGCCGTTTATTTTGAAAGTGGCCTAAGTCCATTTTCCAAAAAAATCGAGTTAGATACGTTAATAGTTACATTTTTACATGATCTTTTCAATCTGAAGCAAATAGTTACTAATATATTTACACTCATTCAAATTTTGCAACACGTAAATTTGCTGGTTAATGAAGTGATGAAAAAGTTTATTTTGAAAGTGGCGTAAGTCCCATTGTGAGAGTTTCAATTAGATATGGAAAATATTGTGCAATAAAATTTTATGAAATCACAGCTTTATGTGTAATTATCAAAGTAGCAGTTGAATTATCCATGTGCAATGAATTTGTTATAAACAATTTAATTTCAAATTTCACTTTCGATCCGCTAACGGATTCATACGAGTCTTCGGATATGGCCTTGTAATTTTCAGCAATTTGTTAATAATTTGTTTATAATAAATTAAATTGCAAAAAACTGTATAAGAATATTAATATAATACTAATAATATTATATTAAATATTAATATAATATTAATAATATTATATTAATATTGTCAGCACTACTATACAAACAAACGAGACCACTCACAAACCTAAAATACAAGGACTTAATGGATTTATTACATTATATGCCACCTGCACACCATGTTTTGAATCGCATAAATTATGTTTTTGAAGTGTTGTGAAGATATGTAAAATAAATTGAGTATTGTTAATAATTTGTTTATAATAAATTAAATTGCAAAAAACTGTATAAGAATATTAATATAATACTAATAATATTATATTAAATATTAATATAATATTAATAATATTATATTAATATTGTCAGCACTACTATACAAACAAACGAGACCACTCACAAACCTAAAATACAAGGACTTAATGGATTTATGCCACCTGCACACCATGTTTTGAATCGCATAAATTATGTTTTTGAAGTGTTGTGAAGATATGTAAAATAAATTGAGTATTGTTTTTTCCAATTTGAAGCATCTTAAATTATGTTGAATGGACTTGGGCTCCTCCAAATTTTATAACGGATCTGGTTGTTAATTTTGAAAGTGGCCTAACGTTTTCTTGGTAAGAAAACGCATATTATTCGCTTAATAATTGCCATTATTTTAATAGGAACTATAAATTTAACTCCTTTGGATACACTTAAGCAGTATAACTCATTAGTATCGTGTACGTATATTTTTAATTGCATTGAAACGCAAACCCTTAAATATCTCAGTTTGAGGTTAAATGGACTTAGGCCACTTTCAAAATGAACGGCTCATATGTTGTGTGCAAAAACTAACGCTCTCTCTCAGATTATCAAAGTAATTCGCAAAGATTTGCGAATTGTGGGAAAAAATGTATTGAGCCTACTGTTTTTTGCGATTTTCAAGTCTGTTGTAAACGTCTTTATCAGTCATTGGGAGGTCGAATCGTCAGTCGCAAGGGGTGTAATAATAGATTGCAATTTATTACAAGATCTCCCACAAATAGATGACGCTTCCAACCATTAGCGCCACTCTTTCATTTCACTCCTATCACTCCTATGCGCCTATCTTTCATTTCAATGTAAGTCTGATTGTGAGATCTGTATAATGTAGACTTATAGATAAGTAACTACTACAACTCGCACTGTACGTCGTGATGTATTTGTTATCGTAATTTAGTTAAAACAAAGAAAATTGGAACCACATAAATTTGGCTATAAAGACAGTTCCTATTTTCGAATACTTTATCATTCTGCACGAGGATGATTTTCAATATTGGATGGCATGATACTAATCTGCCTCTTACAACACTCCATGAGAGGAGGCCGACTATAGCATGCACTTTTGAGTCATTACAAGGACATATGTCCTTAATTATAAGAAACGCGTGTGATGAGTAGTGTGACGAGCGCTGATAGCGGAATGAATCGTGGAATACGAAAGGGCACAGCCGGTCACGAGATACCACGGCAGGGTTCAAAATCTAAACAATGCGACACGTTCAGGGTTCAACATCGTAAGAGTCGGCCGTAAAACATCAGGTCATAGCGCTCCCAGCTGAGAGTTCACAGGCTTGTTGAAGGTTTTGTTTATAACTACGTATTATTCGCCGTATACGTGATCGTTGCATGATAACCTGTCATCCAGAAAAATCTAAATACGCATCTAAATAAACCCGGACTTGCTGCGGGTGCTCGCCAGATTACAGAAAATGGTTGACACAAAATGTACATTATTTACGGAGGAAAGAAGGACCAGAGTGGATGCAACAAAAACGCATCGTTCTCTTCTCTCGCATCGTCTCTCTATCATTCTGTCCTCACATTTTCTCAGTGTCGTTCGCAAATCTAACTAAAAACGTAAAATTCACTAGAAAAATCTACCTTTCTTATTGCTTCCAAATTATTTCTAATATTTGTGTCGGAATATTACTGAATTTGGAGTGCGGCGACGTGGTTGCGCACCAAGAAAGGTAAAGTGAAAACACCTTTTCTCAAATTTGATTTCTGCCGGACGGTCTCGATCTTCACGAATTCCCTTCGTACGCACAAACGGACGTGAAGAAGAACACGTGATGGAGTCACCACGCCGGACAAGCTCGTTTAATGGTGCATGTAACAGGTACGTTCTCTGGGTAAACGAAATCAGAATGTGTGTTATACTTAATGTACTACTCACAATTGGCAGTTCGGTAGCATAGTGAGTGACAAAGATGTTTGCAAGGGGTTTGTAAAAGTATACAATAGTACACGTATACGTTGTACAATATATTGTTCTAGCCATATTTCTATAAAAAAAGAAATATATTTATCACGAAGAATATATCATAATGAAAACATATAATGTGGCTGTTCTGAAATTACTGTAATTTAAGTAATGATATTTATAATAAACTAATGAAAAAAGTGGAAATTTAAATTCTGAAAACTGGGATTGTTACGACTTGGATCGTAGTGATAGGTGTTGTTGAGAATAAATGGTTACACGACTCGCACTTATTGATGGTGTTTAAAATGTTTATTAAGTTTGGTAACGTGTAATGGCCAGAGAGCGGATGGTTGGTGAGACTGTGGCGTATGAATGAAAAGTGTGTTCTGATTACACTAAACTAAACTAAACTAAAACTTACTAACAACTAACCTACGACTAATTTCGACTAACTAAAGACTAAGTGAAGACTAACTAAAGACTGAGGGTGTTTAGTTTTGTAGTCCCGAAGGAAAACTCGGGACTCTTCGGAAAAGTGAGGGTGGGAGATGGTTGTGGTGGTGGTTGGATGTGGTGAGGATGGGCCTTATGGGTTTTAGTAGTCCTCTCTGTGTAATAATAATAATAATAATAATAATTGTAGAGGGGTTGCGTCCGTGGGACGTAACAGGGATATATTTTTAGGATGTGAAAAATGATGTGGATCAAAGTGGAAAGATTTTATGTGAGAATATACTTTCATAGAGGATATGTGAATGATAATATGTTGCAGCATGTACAGCACATTATAAGGGATCAAAATCCCTTATGTGTGCAGAATTAAAAATTAGAGTTAAAATAGAAAGTTGAAACTCAGAGTCAGCAAAGCAGCGTTGTGATTTATTAAAGATTAGTTTAAAATGTATCGCATGCACATTATTCTGTGCATCTATAATTTATCTCCCCAAATAGTGAAGCACGTTCCGATCTTACACTGCCCAATAAGAGAAGAATTTTTTCATAATGTTTGAAGGTGAAATTTCGGTTCTTCAATTTTCTCAATCCACAATCTCACTTAATCTCAATTAATTGTAGTATGTAATATTTAACAACAGTGCAATTTGTTTAATACGTGTGCGGATCTTAGAGAAATAAATTATACAGTGCCATTTAAAAATGTGATGTTAATATTGATGTGTTACCCAATAAGTAAGGGTTTAGTTATTTTTATTCTTGGAAGTTACTTGTGATTGTCCGTTTGTATACTTGGTTAGTCCACTGGACCGAGACATTATTCCTGGCTGAAAAAATTACATTCCTGTACTTTCTAACAGATAGATTTTATTTTCAGGAAATCTCACTTTCCAGCGAGGCTATATTTTAGAAGTAGACGGTTTCAGATGTAGGGTCGTTTTTACTGCTAATATTTTGTACAAAAGCAATCAGAAACGAAACCATGTTGCATTTTATACTTGTTTATTCGAAGCATTCGAATAGCTATATTGCGTAGACGTAATTTTTGAAATGATTATAATTCGCGTATCCAGGGGGTGCTAGCCTGCACCACATTTTTTTGTTTCTTTTGCCTCCCGTTCTTAGCTGTATCTATCTCGCCTCATGTATTTCTGTATTAATCGTAACCATCACGAACATTCCATGTAAAGGCAATTAAACCAAGAATCACACTATATTAACTACCAGAAGAGTCTCTATTCTACTGGAACCTCCCGGCCCTCACGTTAACAAGGTTATGGGCCCAGGATCGCAGTAAGAATAGAATGATATAAGAATAGTGTAGGGTCGAATAAAATTACCAATGACTAGGTAAATTGCGTGCCTAAGATTTGGGTGTATTGTATATAGGGGTATAGGAGTATACGTGTAAGGGGTCAATGTATGTATGCGTATGTCCGACTGGACCGTTAAGAAGAGGTACTAAATATGACCTCGAGAGAGTTGGTAACGAGACACCGAGCCGTCTGTATACGAAGCCATTAATATAACCGTCCATCAGTTAAATTCGAAAGAGTGGTGCATTTTCTTTCTTTCTTTTCCTTCATCTCTATTCCACTGGAACCTCCCCCTCCCACGTTAACAATTTTATGCATTATCCACAACGGGCTACCAAAAAAGATTATCAGATAACCCCGTTGAATTTTTAAATATTCAAAATTTCTGTTAATTTTTAATTCCATATTTTTCTCATTTTTCACATTATAAAATGTTCTTCCGAGACGTAACGTATTTATTTCCGTATACAGAGTGTGCAACAAATTTGCGGCCTGCAACTATAGAGGTGTACAAAGCCGATAAAAGCAAACAAAAATGATTCAATAAATATCAGCCGCAGCATTATTCGTTGCTAAAATTTAAAACATTTTCGGCAGTGGAATGTTATATTCTACAACAAATGTCCAATATGCTTACCGTATGTTTCATCACACATTAACCATTACATTTATCTGTAAATTCTCATTACACGCTCGGAGATCTTTGGCTTTCCTCTTATTCGTCAACAGACAATTTGTTTAATGTACCAAGTGGTTTGTCGTGTGTCATACTCTTTAAGTGACGTCGAAATTGTATAATAATTCCGAAACGAATGATTTTTGGACCCGTGTTTATCAGAACTTTTTTGTTTGTTTTGATCGGATTTACATACTCATAAAGTTAACCGCTGTTGTTTTGCCACTCCATACGAAGATTTAATTGTAACACCTGTTACAGGCAAGTTAATATTATTACTTTCATATTATTGATACAGTCACCTACCCATTTTCATACTATTCTACTGTTACTTTTCGGACTATACTCTAATACATTATATGTTGCCAGACATTTTATTTTATAATTAAAATGTTCTATTCTAATCTACATTCTTCTAAAACCTTCGTCTGTATTGCCAAAGACTAACGTTACACGCAAAATGTTAGCTAATTTCTCTGTGGTCATTACAATGACGATCCTATAATAAGTTAATACATCATCGTTTCTCCAATTCCGATATGCAAAACCGGTCAACTTCAAATTCCGGAATTTCTATATTTCGAGAAGATTTTCAAAAAGTTATTATATTACTCGGTTTTTCATGACCCCGGGACCAATACAATTACAATACAATTTCAAAATACTAATAAGAATTAACAAGTATTCGTAAAACACAATTTCAAATGTTATTAATTTGCCGGGCTGGTTGCCAATAATAAGAGGGACATCAATCAATACAGGGTATTCCAGCCATCGTTGTGAAATCGAAAAAGGGGTGTGGCTGTGAAAAAATAAGTCGAAGGTGTAGAATACTTTTTTTCATATGTGGCTTGGCTTGGAGGAAAACGATTTTGAAAATCCGTCGTATTCGCGATAACTAAGAGATGCTGATGGTACAAATAAATAGAAGATAAAATATCAGAACAATGATAGGAAGCAAACCGTGGCATTGATTATGTTTACAAATACACGCATGATCAGAAACAGCAGCCTATACAGAGATTTGTTAAGTCGAGAATTGCCGCTAGTGCCTGCCTGCGGAATGGATTTACAACGTCGTTCTTCTCGAAAACAAAGCCTCATATGAAACAAATTTATTCTGTACTTTCGACTTATTTTTTCATAAACAATCACGTCCTTTTCGGCTGTACCACGATGACTGCGATACCCTGTATACCATATATTTGGACACAGATAAATTCCCGTGCCTGTCGCCTATTACTGTCACACTCGTATCTCGCATGGACAATGTCATGACTACGATGGCGACAGCAAAACTAGAATGGTAAGCGATAGACATCGGGAGTTTGGTTCTATCGAAATCTGTTTTGTATACATATACAAATACATATATAGTTTTGTATGTGCGAGTTTGCTCCCACGGTTACGTACGATAAAAACAGCCAACACTCTCGAAAGTGTATCAGTCCGTCAGGATAAAATGTCAGTTCAAATTGAATTCTAAGAGGTGGCTACAATTCAACGTGGGTTGCTGTTACCGTGACAGGAGGATAGACTGCCGATCGTAAAAAATACATCTATTCAGTATACATTTTGATATAGTTAAGCTCCCCAATGCTTATCACCTGCCCTGATTGGTTTTCTGTTGTCATAGCGATTGCGGCATTTATCAATATGTCGCACGAAATTATTTGCAGGTGAATATTTTCTGTCAGACTTGCGTTTACTACAAATCAACACCGGGATCGCTGTTAAGAGAGGAAAGCAATGGGAATTGGTAATACATGTCGGGAGCTCAACTGTATCGAAACATTCATATATGTACGTCTGCGCATTACGGTTGGCATGCCATTATCTCACCACGATGGTGGTTACTTTAGTTGCCTTTAAAGCAAAGAATACGGCAACCGTGAAACATCAATACATATAAATTAGTGACAATGGAATATATTATTTTCCAATTAATTTCTACAGTTTGTAAATTATCCCATTTAAAAATGAATAAAAATTATTTTGTGTATTATGATGTTCGGGAACGTTAAAGTTTCCTGTAAAATATGACTATATTGTGAGGTTACTGTACTCAGAAAAAATGTACCATTATAACTCTTAAGCATACTAATAAGTGTAAGTGTTATAAGTGAGTACCGATATTTTTAATTGTAGACTCACCCCCTTAATTTTTATTAAATGTTTACAACCAACGATTGTTTGAGATAGACTGGATATAAAAAAACTTTTCCTTGCTCTCGTTTTGAAAATACAGAAAAATATATCATAAAACTCAGATGATCCCGAAAGCAAGGATGACAAGAACATTTGTTTCATCTAACAAGGGAACGTACCCAAGTGTCCGGAGCGGATTTTAATGAAGCTTCGTAAATTTGTTAAGCATGTGAAAATCATAGAATTCAGCAACGTATTCCTGTTGTTTTGTGTTATTACAAAAATGCTGATGTCGAGTAAAAAAAAGGCGCAATTAATTTTTTTGTTATAAATCAATTGTTTTTTACACAATTTGTAAACATATTCATTTTGTATGTAAAAAACCATGAATCTTTTCCTCATAACATTTTTTTTTATCTACGATAGTTAACGAGTTAGAATATTTAAGGTGTAACTTCGAAGGGTGGTTTCACCCCTTAAATGTGCGACTCAGCCGATGTAAAAAAATACGTATCGATTATTTTCACATGCTTAACAAATATACGAAGTTTCATTAAAATCGACTCCGGACACTTGGGTATGTTCCCTTGTAAGATTCGTGTTATCAGAGTTCAGAAATAATCCAGTATAACCAAAAAAGGAAATGTTTAATGATCTTAAATTTACGGTTGATAAACTTCTTGTAGTTATTACATTTTTTACGCATTCGCACTTTTAAAAACATACACTCCTTATACAACAAAGTCTTTCCGACCGTGAAAGAGTGCCTAGTTATATTGTAAAAATTAAAAATTCATAAAGACTTTAAGGAATTTGATTCCTCGAAGTGCTTTTCCACAGAAAAAGAAAATTGTTGCTTTTACTCTCTGATAAAAATTTTTGGTTGGACGATTTCCCTTCTGGAAGGTATAATAATTTTTTGAGTAAATGTAAATAAAATCCTAATAATATTTACCTTTGGATTCTTCACTGTAGTTGATAATACATGATAAGTATGTACATATATCGATAAACTTACTACGAAGTCTGATGGCACGTATGCCACCAACTTATTGGACAGTTAATGCATGAACATTCGTATACGTGCAGTCGAGTTATCGCTAAACAAATTCGTTAGCCCTTTACATATGTCATTTCGAGACATCGGTACGGGTCACGCAAGTTCATTGCGAATTCAATATTTATGAAAAAGTTTGATTGTACACATATTCTATTGGGTTGGTGCATAATTATCAGGCGTTTCTTTGACGTGCTATATTTTAATAAAAATTTACAATATTTTATAAATTTATGAATGAAAATATTCTTCTACTTTTAGGTTATAAAAATGCGTGTCGATAATCATACTCATATTCTTCATATTATGCTTTACCACTTTGAGAAGAAGGATGAAAAGCAGCGCAGTCATTTCACGATCTCAACAAACTTTTCAATGAGGGCACAATCAGCGAAAGTCGATGCAGGGAATGGTTTGCCCGTTTCAAATCTGGCAAAATTAGCTTGGAAGATAAATCACGAACAAAATTTATGACGTTTTCGATAACTTAGTGGCGGATGTCAAAGTATAAATTGCCTGAAACAACCGTGAATTCTTTGCCCGTGGAATCAACCGTCTTCCAAGCAAATAGGAAGCAGTTATTGAAGTAGATGGTGACTACGCTCCGGATTAATCATTTAAAAACGTTACTGTTGAATTTTTGTTTCCTTTTTCATAATAAATAGTGTTCAAGAACGCCTGATAATATCGTTTAAAAACGCCTAATAATTATGCACCAACCCAATATATCTTCTCACGAGAGAAAATATTTGAATCAGCTGTTTCTGATAATTCCCTTTATATTTCTCGTTATTGGTGTCAAAAAGAATGGATACACGTTTCCATACTACTTGCTACGTATTCTGCTTTCTATCACGTACTTGAAAATCGAGCATATAGGTATTGAAGCTCTTGTGTAGCTTCAGTATGTAGATATGCAGTCGGAATAATAGGCTCTTAACACTCAAGTCCATTAAGAGGCAAAGCATTGTACACAAAAAAGACTCACCTGTTATTAACGATTTTGCACGACGTCGCTCAATAAAATTCTCAGTGGCGTAGAAGCCGATACAAATAATTGTACTCACCTGCAACAGAAAATGTAAAATGTATATAACGTATGTAAATGGATACAAAGCGCAGATAAATATATTACAAAAAGAATTAGTAATTAAGTATATGTTGAATACTACGTCATATTTGTCGTATTTGTAGTATTAGTATGATTTACCTACTAGATACTAGATCAATCTTGAGTGCCAATGAAATTTCTTTGTACGCTTTTAAATAAAATTGTATGTTAAACTTATTATCTTTTACTTTAGCATGTATCAAATGAAAATTCAATATCCACCTCCAAATTTCTGATATACAACCTTTTTTTTCACAAGCTGTAACAGTGTACTGTAACAGTTCTCAGAATGTTGTCTTAAAGAACCGGGGTTGATAAATAAGATAAAATATACATGTGAAAACAACATTCGGTGCAGTAACATTTATTAATTTGTATTTATTTATTTACAAATACAGGGGGTTGATTAACATTCAGACATGTTTTTTTTTATTTTGCTTAGTTAACGTGGTGGTTGCAAGTGTCATGTAGTCAGGGTAGCTTCAACGGTAGGGTTGTGCAGAAGAGCAGACGAGTATGACATTGCGGCCGACACGTGCAGCATGAACGTATTGCGATCCTATTGTAGGATATGAAAAAAGAGTGACTGTTGGGTGCGAGATTAATTGAGTTTCTTTGTATGAATCCAGAGAATCCGTGAACGATAAAAGTGGCTGTGTTTAGAAAGTGCACGTGAGAATTTTGGGTGCGGACGTGGCGGAACTGGTTCTATGAAACTTCTCTATCATTTTAGAGCTTAATGAATTACAAAGTCATTTTCTTAGCCCAATTTGGTGCCATCGAGAACAGCTTTAAAAGCACAGGAGAGCTGAAAAAATATAATTCCTGCCACTTCAACACGCTATAATATACCAACAATAATTGGCTTTTGATGACCCAATTGTGCCTATAATTATGAAAGTGGTCTAAGTTAAAATTAAAAAAAAATAAGTTTATCAGTTATTTCACACCACATTATTTTAAACTAATTTAGTAATTCAATGGAATTTTTACGATATTGTCAAAAATGAATGATAGTGGTTGTAATTTCAACAATATATGGAATTCATTTAGTGTTAATTATGAAAGTGATCTAATCGTAAGTAAAAAATTTAAAGAAATTATATAAACATAACCTTAAAATGGCACGTGGCCCTAAAGATAAACGATAAACGATAAAATAAAAATATATAATAAATAAATATATATATATATACAGTATCCCACATTTCAACTTTTGTTTAAAATATTTTTTTGTTAAATTATCGCAAGTACTTGAAAAATCGTGAAAAGTGTTATGTGGGACACCCTGTATATATACATATATATATATATATATATATATATATATATATATAACGATAGACCACAAATTTTTAGTATCTGGTCATTTCTTTCTACCGAATGACCGTGATTTTGGGTTGATAGAAATGACAATAAAAAAAGCATTATGAATTGATTATGAATTGATAGAAAAGTGTAGAAGAAGAAATACATTTTCACAATAACACATTGCTCTGTATTTATTAATACTCATTTGCAACTACGTAATTCGGGTTCAGTTTAACCTAGTAGTAAATATCATGATGTTCATTTATCCCTGAGACAACGACAACGCTCGGAAAGAATCTTAAGCTCTTCCGATAATACTCCTACACAAAGTATTTAACGTGCTTCGTTTCAACTACAGACAACGAAACACGTTTTGGAGAACATTTCAAGCCGATGAAAGATTCGCATATCATTATCTAGCTGTTCAAAAATTACTTTCACCTGATTACCGGAAAAGAGTTGAATTTTGTAACTGGTGAAATGTAAATGTGAATGCAGCAGAAAGGGACGATTTTTTCTCACCAAGGATATTATGGACAAACAAAGCGACTTTTATAAGACAGGTTGTATTGAATTCTCATAATAATTATGTATGGGCCCACAATAATCCATGTTCCATACGAGAACGAAAATTCCAACACGAATTTCGGTGTGATGTTTGGAGAGGTATGCTTGTTAGTAACCTGCTCATTAGGCCGTTCTTCCTGCCTGAGATATTGAACGAATTACTTTTTAAAGGGTGTATAATAAATAACATTTTTTTATGTCAGCATGTGAGTGTTCCGTTATAAAAAAAATTAAACCACTTTTATTACGGTGAAGGGTAAACCAGCTGTCCTAGTTCGCGAATCAGCAAGTAATTCACCAAAAGCTTTAGTAAAATCAAAAGTATCAAAATCGCGAGTATTCTCGTATACATATATAGTTTCATAAACGCCATGAATAATTTTAAGTAAAGTGAGCTTAATATTTCGTCCTTCCCAGAAATCAACTTCCAAACTGATTAATTTCGCCTCTGTAGCTAAAAAGTAATATACGATTTTTTCATGGAATTTGGACCCGCCATACTAATGTACAGGATTTTCTACGAGTAAACTGACAAATTTCATCAGCATGTTCAGAATGTTATTTCACATGAAAAATGTTATATATGTAATGTTTTATTTTGTTTACTGGTATAAACCCAGACGCGAAGGGACAACATGGTAATAATATTAGAAATCCAAAATTAGGGTACCCGAGGGCATGAATGAAATTATTTTCGTAAAAAAATACACTTTAAATAAATATATATAAAATAATTACGAATTGTCTGATCCTTACATCGCCGCTACAAATGGTATTCAGTACGTCTGAACAGTAGGCCGGTCTGGTCGAGAGAGAGAGCGACTCTCAACTTGGGTCAGAGAACGTCCCCGTCAGATACCGACAATCGTAACTGTGTATCGATACATATATTGGACACGATTGTGTGGTAAATTTAAATTGCTCTACATATATACAGTCAACTCACCTGTAACACTGGACTTTGAGAACACGGTTTCGATACAACACGGACCGAATTAACCGTGTGATAGGAGGGTTGACAATACCATGGATCGATTTGTCTCCGTTTTTAAGATATCGAGGGTGTATTGTCATAAACCACAATTAATTGGACGTACTTTTGCATTATTATTTTGAAATCGTGCTTGACACTCACATATTGCACTATATTTATACATACCGTAGAACCTCGTTTACCCGAACATGTTGGGGTACAAGGCAGTTCGGATAACCAATGAGTTCGGATAATAGGGTTCCATTACTTCACTAGTTGCTCTTAAATAAAGACTGACGTTCGGATATCTAATCAGTTGCTTACAGAAAGTGAGTCTATCCCTGTACCTAGACAGTATGTCTGGTGATATACATATGTACGAAAAGAAAACGAGTGGTGTTAGAACTTAATGTTCTGTACAATATTCTTAGTACAATATTCTGAAGCGGTTAAAGAAGGGCGAATCAGGAACTGCTTTAGCAAAGGAAAAATGTCGGAAAGTCAACCATATCCAGAATAAAATTAAACAAAGATCAAATTTTGCAATACCGTGCAAATAAACTGAAGAATAATCGCCAACATAAAAATAAATTATAAAATAAATTGTGTACACAATGTATCAAAAATTTACAAATACATTTATTGTGTTAAATCGTATGTGAGCTTAAACAAAATGCACGACCGTGTTCAACTTTAATGTTTTGGAGGCCAGCTCTAGTTACATATAATATGCGTTCGTATAACTGATAGTATGCTAGATCGTAGTTTGGATAATAGAGACTCAATTATCGGTTCGTATATCTGACGCTGAGCATTTACTTGTTCGTATAAACGAGGTCCAGATAAACGCGGTTCTACTGTATTGTTAAAAATAACTACGTGGTGCGTTATATATGTAAGTTCCGTTGACCGTATCAACTGAATATCGATAAGATCGTTCTTCATGTTTCATCGATGTTTATTGTTAAGTGCTTACGTGTATCAGGCATTTCATTTCAGTACACCCTCGATTTCATGCAACCCCATAAAAAACATTATAGAATCTCCTAACGCGATAACTAGACGTGCCAGTATTTCGGTCCATATCTTGATATCGGAACTGAATTGACCCGTTGTTTACAGAAGATTTTTTGTTCAGATTGACCTCTCACATATATTGACAAAGTTTGTTGGTTTGCTTGCGGAATACCTTGCAAAGACACTGACGGATAGTTTACTATTTTCATAGATTGGACAACAAAGTTTTTTTAGAAAAATCAATACGAGTCTCATTACTGAGAGAAAAATTAAAATGTTAAACAAAAATATGAAGGATAACAGAATTTGCCCAAAAAATAAAGTGACAAAACCTCGATTATCGGAACTAATCGGATAATAGAATTTTCACATATAGAACGACAACTTCATGTAAAACTTCATATATTTTAAACTAGTCAATACAAATAAACGAAAAAAACACGTTGTATAAAGGTGTGAAGGGTCCGTATCTTTTTATCAGCTAAATAGAATAATCTAACGTATTTCATTAAAACATTATTACAACACGAGGAATCCGTAGAATGCAATTTTCATACTGAAGTGGTCGTTATATACGAAAAATTGTAAATATTGCGTGGAATGCATACAACCGAACTCTGAAAAACATTGTTCGGATAATAGAACGTTCCAATAAAAGGACATTTGGTTAATAGAGTGTTCTGATAATGAATGTTATTGTGCTGTATTGGCTCTTGATGTGACATATACCATTACGACAAAGTTGACCAACGATTCTCGGTCACGAATTTATGTAAGAACACCTATCTTTTTCAGTTCGTGTTACCCGAATAGTGCTAAACAGATGACGAACAAGGACTTATGGCCTACCTATCAATAAAAAATCGCGCTATGGATTAAGTAGCGAATCGCTGCGACGCGTTAACCCTCTAATTGGCCAAAAGTTAGTGTGATAGAGCTAACGAACTGCAAGCTGTAAGGAACTACGCTGAATCGAGAGCAAACATCGGCACACTCGCTCGTCAAGTCACAAAATGTGTGTTCGAGAATATCGAGTTAAAAAGTGTTTCAAAGTACCAGTTTGTATTCTAAGCAGAGTTTCGTATGAGTTCTAATAACGTTCCATGGAAAAATTTGTATTTCTTGCATAAATTTCCTTCGAATTTAAATTGTTTTCTTTTCCTAATCATTTATCATCTATACTCTTACAAAATAAAACTTATTTTATTGAAGAAAGTTTGGTACAAAATGTATGAGGTACAGACGGTAAAAGCAAGATTGAAGAAGACACAAGGAAAAAAATTATTCCATAGCTTTGTGGGTCAATCGATGGCAGCGCTCTTATCGATACTTGAGACATCTATAGCGACAAAAAAATACAAATTAAGACAAACAAAAATTATGACAACATATCTTAACATGTACCATGGTAGCAAATTGTATAAGAGGCAATGATTTTCATCCAGTAGATTTTAAATCTCTCACAAATCCATAAACGGTATTCTTTACACCTTATAATTCTATGATACCATATTTAAATTATTATAATATTCCAACAGTTGTTTCTGTCATATTATGTATGTCATATTGTGTATTCTGGATTTTCACCCTCAAAAGATCTGTTTGACGATGTGAATTTTTCTGAATCTTATTGTAATTCATTTTATATTGAAAACGAGTAATTACGTTTCAATTACGTTGCTTTCCTTCGTTTTCCCTTAATCAAAATTTCTATAAGTTGTATATGAATGGACTTGTCACTGGTATTTATTGTTAAAATTTCACACTCCATCAGTATGTTTCCTAAAGTAACATTGTCGTAACTCAAATTTATAAAACGCTGCATTGCACAATAGTTCATAAGGGTCCGAAGTCAATGTAACATCACAGTTATCATATTCTAAAATTGTATGAATTATTAACGACCTATAATCACTCAAGTTATCTCAAATTATCTTTAAAAAATCCTGTTCAAATTTTAATACCATAATGTTTTAATAGCAATACGTAGTCGTTCAATTTAATTTCTTGTTTAATAATTTATTCCAGTTATCTGAAAATTTAGTAAATTCCTATTGTGTACATAAATTTCCATTAATATTATTTAGATAATACTTATAAACCTATAAAACAAACGAATCCTGTTGTTATCCCGTTTGTGTCTCGAATTCGGTCTGTACTTGAGTTCGTGAGAGAGAATGACAGCCGTGGTTTCAGTTTTCGTTTGTTCTGCATACATGTGATCTTGTTGGATGACCTTAATTGATTCGACGCACAAGTGTTAGAGTTACCGGTTTTTAAACAATTAGCATTTAGGAATTGGAACGTAAATAAGGCTCATGTCTTGTCCCGTACTTTGTAACCTCTTTATTTTATCTTGTTTTTTCAATTTATACTCTCGTGAAACTTCGATTACAGTGGATAAGATTTTAGACACACTCAATACACTTAACTCAAGTCTAATTCTAGTAATGTATAATATTATATACTAATTGTGAGTCGATGGTATAGGAAGTCAGATGTCAAAGTGGGATTGAAGTTGAGGCTCTTGCCGAGCTCGTGGTGAGTATCTTCATTAGCGATGGGCGAGTTGAGTTATTTTAATCGAATAACTCGATTTACACTGTGAGCGAGTCGACTCGAGTTGCTTTTTCGTCAACCCGAGTGAACTCGGTCAGTTTAACCAATCCGCTCTGGCCGCGGCGCGCGTTGGCGAGTGAAGCGAGTCGAATAATCTAGTAACTCTCATTGGATCAATAATTGTAATTATTACCCATACATCGAGTCAACAACCATTTATACTCGAGATACTCGAGTTAAAGAAAATGCGACTCGTCCCATCCCTAATCTCCATTACGGCCGAGTCTGGCTAATTATGTGAAGAACAGTCATGTCCTCTGCAGTCATGTACCTTAAGCTTCGATATTAGGAGCATTCGGTGGGTGTTGAGTTTACAGGTGTTGACCCGTATAATAATGAAATTGGACCGATGTTTTACATACATATGTCGTGGCCCATGTGTTAAAAAACTATTAATAAATTAGAAGGTACTACAAAATGTGCAAGTGTTAGAAACTGTTTTTTTCCGAATCTGTTAGCGGTGACGACTCGAATTTTTATTAATAAATGGGGCACAAAGACTAGCTGTTTGACCAAATTTTTATCGAAATTTTCTTACTCTAAATGTTCAAAGTATTGCTCATTTACTTTGAAACATTTAGTGTTATTTTTCAATGTTTTCTTGGACACAACTATGAAGTTACGGAAGTTACGGATGAAGTTACGGATGTGCAAGCTTCACAAATTCCTCCCTTTGTGTCGTCGTTCATTGTGAGAGTCATAACCTTCCACCACGTAGTCATAACCTTCATTTAAGATTACCCAATAAAAAATGTGGTGGGACGAGATTGGGAAAAGCAAAAAGTTACAAAACAAATTTATCACGTAATCCATTTGTCAATAAATTTTTCTTATAAATGGAAACGAGTGTTTTCAGCAAAATGTGACAGAGCTCTGTTTCGTTAAAATCGTATTCTCCAATCTAGGGATGCATCCTCTAAAATACAGAAAGAGTGTTTCTTAGAAATTTAGAGCAAACTGCACTACTCAAAGGGTCGTCGAATAAGTGTGGACCAATGATATACCTAACAATGATGCCACATTAAAAGTTTATGGATCTGCGATATTGGAGTAATATAGTCCGAAGACAAAGACAACTCACAACTAGCCAGTACTGCAAAGTGTGACTATTAATTTGTCCAATATTGGCGAACGTTGCTTTGTCATAAGAAATTATCGTGTATCCCTTACCAGTTTGCAGATTTGCCGTAATTGCGACCAAAACATCGACAGTGTTATCTTGGTTTGTCACAGTCTTGTATTTTTTTATTGTTTATTACACAAACTACCGGTATTCCGAAGTTGTTGTTCTAATTATAAAAATAACATGAGAGGTTTTCAAACGTGATAATGTTCGATGGACAATTCCGCACTTTAGCGATAATTTTGTTCGCATTCGCTTAATACAGCAGAACCACAATTATCCAAACGCTCTACTAATCAACTGTTCTTTCACTGAAATCTTCTATTATCCGAACAGTGTACATCAGAACTCGGATAAATCTATTCCACATAATATTGACATTTTTATGTACATAACGATCATAACAAAACTTGAGACAATAGTTTAGTATGAAAATTGCAATCTATGCGTTCTTCTTGTTGTAATCATGTTTTAATGAAACACATTAGATAATGCAATTTTGCTGATAAAAAGATATAAGACCTTTAGACTTTTATTCATAGTGTTGTTTTTTTGGTTGTTTGTATTGATTAGTTTAAAATATATGAAGTTTTACGTGAATTTGTCGTTCTATTATTTAGAAATTCTATTATCCGATTAGTTCTGATGATTGAGGTTGTACTGTATTATTATAATATGTTAAAACTTGTAAATGTTTATCATCTCATCTGTATGATCTGGGAAGAATAGATAAACATGTACATACATATCTAGAATAGAGCTAATGTCATCGATAAGAAGAATTTTAGAGTGAATTCAGCGGTTTGATTAACATTTTTTGTTATATATAACTGTCTGCCTATGCACAATAGCAAAAAAAGTTTCAGATGGACATCATCAGGTTTAATAAAGAGCTATCGGAATATGTAAAAATTTATACTCCGTTCTATTAAAAGAAAAGTAGGAAACCCCCCTTTACGCCTTTCGAGTCTACCAAAAATGGATTTTTATCCATGAAATAAGCAGTTCTTTGTATCATTTAATTTAAGAACAAATTCAAGATGTTACTCTAAAGGGCCTTTTGCATGGCCAATTCAGTTCTCCGTTCAGTTTCCGTTTTAGTTTCAGTGCGTTTCTTTTGGAAAAAGCAGGGGCATTTACACGATTCAGTTCAGTTCTCATTTTTTAGTAAAATAGTATGGATGACGGTAACCATAAAAAATAAAATGAAAAAGAGTTCTTTTTATATTGTTACGAACCTAACCGTAATTTTATGTTCATGGGCTACATTTTAGGATGAACCTTTCATTGATATGATATTTGGTAATTTATTAAAATATTTGTGGTAACGTTGTAATAACCGGTGAGCGACTTTCTGTGTGTGTATGTACGTGTGCACGTGTGTGTGTGTGTTAAAGGTAGTTCGGAAGTAATACTAAAATTAACCTAAAACTTAATTAAAAATGTGTAAGTGTGGGATATGTAGGAAACGTGATGCAAGGCGTTACGGTTACGAACGAGTTTTTAGCGAGTGCTCGAATCGATCGCTCGTGATCGTACGATTCCATTGTTCTCTCGCGCCTCCATGTTTTCGCCGTCCCTTGATTTGTGAGTAAACAATCACCGAAGTCCGAGAGCGGCGCTGACACTTCGATATTGTAGAGGACAACGAGGGCTTTGTGTCGATTGCATGCGACGGAACGGCGGCGCGGGAGAAACTTATGTATCTCAATTGCCGTTCCGCTTACGCGTGAGTCGACGTGCCTCGGTCGACGCGAGTGCCGATAGGCCGCCCACAGTAAGTGTAGATTGGACTAAAACTAGCTCATTGCTAACTAAAAACTAACCAGGGTTGGGAAAGTTATTTTATAAAAGTAACTCGTTACCGTTACAGTTATTAGAAAGTAACGATTCGTTAGAATTCCCGTTACTTTTTTATAATACAAACAAATAAATTATTTTGCGTAAGAAAAATTGTGAACAATTCATTACTAGGTTATTACAAAATAAACATTATTTAATTTTGTCGAAATTCTTTATTAATTTTTAATAAAATTTGTTGTTCCATGGTTTCATCTTGTAAACGTCCTCTTTGTGGTGTAAATGCAGAGCCACCAACGCTAAACATTCTCTCCACAAACGCACCGCTTGGTACAGCTGTATTATATTTAATAAAAAGTTTTCTGATTTTTGGATAGTCGTTCAACATTTCGAGATTACAGTTATTTGATTTTAAAAACCGTTGCAACTCTTTTTCTTCAGATTCATTTCGCACAGTTTTTTGCTGAAAAATCATCACGATCGTCAGATTTTCCAGCTTTTGGAGAATTTTCAGTTGAACGGATTCCCAATAAATTCTCCAAGTAGTTTTCAGCAAATTTCAGTAAAGAATTTAAAATTAAATATAGTAAATTAAGCGACATTCTTTGTTTTATTAAACTTAAGGATGTTTGGGAGATATATTAAAATAGCCAGTATTTATTAAAAAAATTGTAGAATATTTTAATAAGTTTCCCAAGGTCCCTCAAAAAATTTGGAACCATTTTACTAAGCCGTTCAAAAGTTATAACAGTTTTGATTTGTAATAAAATTACACGTAATCAAATGGAAAACGTGCTATCACGCCCATTTAAGTAGAGAAATATTATTGAAAAAATAGTAAAAATAATCTGTAAATTTGTAAAGTAATAGATTAAGTATCTAAAAAGCAGATAGGAAAAAAATATTTAGTACTTACCGAATTGTTAATGAAAAAAAAAATAAAAATAAGTAAGATTCACGAGTATATCTAAGCCAGAATGTTATTTGGAGTGAAAACGTGGCAACATCGCAAACAGCTGCGTGAGATAATACTATGACAAATTTGAATTCGTCCAATGCACAATATGCATACGTATGTACGAGAAGTTGCCACAATTTGGAGAAGTCATAATTACCAACTATTAAAACGTTGCGGTGTTGTCACGTTTCACTACATAAAAATGACACTTATTTTATTTAATTAATTTATGAAAAAAATCAAATTCATCGTCATGTAGGCATATATTTGTTTCCTAATTTTTTGTGAAGTATATTCAAATTATTTATATCATTTATTTCAGATATAAAAAAACTTATGTATTTTCTTATTTGAAGTTGAAATCAAGGCGTTTTCACTGCCAAAAGTTTTTATTAATGATTACAAATATTAAGAATTTTATTTAAATCTTGGTAAAAACAATAAAACTTGTGTTATTTCAGGGAACTCAACATTAAAAACAAGTTTACGATTATAAATTTGTACATTTAAATGCCTTAATTATAAAGATATTCGTTTAATTAAAATTTTATATACTTTTGTCTCCGATTGTACCTCCCAAACATCTTTAATGCTTTTGAATCAATAGTTTTGAAGAAGGTCACTCACGATCGCTACGTTAGGAGCATGGCCTTGGGCATCACAAAGTGGGGGAATTGAAGGGTTGTTCTGCCCAAAGGCACTTTCGGGGCCCAGAATTAACAGCGGATCTTGGGTGGCGCCTCCCAATGTCTTTAACTCCGCCGACCCCCGTTTCTTCTTCTGTTACATATCTTGATACAAGTACAGCCAGGTGCCAACGTCGTTTCTCTTTCGTTTATCTTCCTTCATTATATCTACTATATGTATGTACGTGTCATCGTTTATGTTCGACATTTATCACAATAAAATATCTGGTTACTGTTTAACAAGTTTTAAATAAAAAAATATTTTGTTAATTAAATCTTTATTTAAAATTAAATGACATATGTATTAACATTAGCTAAATTAATAAATTACATTTTATTTAAACCTTGCTGGATAGCTTTAAGGTCAGTTTTATTGAGGTTTTCCATTTTTTGTTGCAAGGTACTTAGAATTGGTAGTAAATATCCCACATACATGCCGGTATCGCTTTGCAAAATATCTAATGCACGCGCCAAAGGTTCCAACACCTAACTCAAATAAAAAAAAATATAGTTGATTAGATAATTGAAATCAATGATAATTGAATGATTAGATAACAGAATTAGGTAATACATGAAAATTATATAGGTTGGAGAACTTTAATGTTTTCTTTTTTTCTACGTTTTTTATAAACAGAGGTTTCGCATCAAAATTATAGTTTCATACGGGAACATAAAATGGATCAAACGAAATTTTTCTACATAAAAAACAATTTGGAGATTTGCAAGTTGATTCCATCTACTATTTTTATATAAGTAAGTTCTTTGTAATATTCTGCATAAAAAGATAGTAAACACGTCACGTGCACTATAGATTTTCAGTACTGGCATTGAATTACGGAACACAATAGCGCGTTTAAATACTGTGAGTAAGTCGGCTAATCACATTCAAGCATTTTAACAATGTAATAAGAATATTTGAATGTCGATTCACCGATTTACTTATTGCTTTACATTTAAGATTAAAATTTTGTCACGCGTAATTGTAAGAACAATACTTTAAATAAATCAACAAATTCAAAAAAGTAACGATAAAAGTAACGGTTAAATCCGTTACTCGTTACCGAAAAATGTAACTAAGTTACATTACTTCTCAACCCTGAAACTAACTACTAACTGATTGATTGAGGGTTTTGGGTTTGCAGTCCCGAAGGAAATCTTGGGTTGCTTCAGAGAAGTAAGTGTGGGAAGTCCTTGTGATTGTGGTAGGATATGGAAGGGATGGGCGTTATGGGTTTCAGTAGACGTTCTCTGTATCTCTACACGTAGCTAATAGTAATATAATAATAATAATAATAATAATAATAATAATAATAATAATGATAATGATAATAATGATAATAATGATAATAATGATAATAATGATCATAATGATAATAATAATAATAATAATAATAATAATAATAATAATAACAGTTGTAAAGGGGTTGTGTTTCTGGGATGTAACATTGTTTTATATTTTAATTGAATTTCGAACTTTAACACACACCAAACATGGGAAACAAATACAGATTTCAGTGAAATAGTTAAGAAAATTGAGATCAACGTTATTTGATATTAAATTTGATACCTACATAGATTTGGACATTATTCTACAGTCAAAGTCTCGAAGAGTACGACTGAATTAAGGTCTGGTCGGATATACTTATTTACACTACCAGTTAACGGGTAATAACTGATCGAAAAATTGTAGATGTTCCCAGCAAGACACATACCCGTTTCAAGTTCGGTTCGGACGTTCAGTTTTTTCATTTACACATCAGTTTAACCGATAGCTTAACTGAAACAGAAACGAAATAGAGAACTAAACTGATCGTGTAAAAAGCTCTTTACAGTTTCACAGAAAACAGCTTGTAACACTTTATGTGGGCTTCCTTGTATTGGACCATTAATCTTCTACAAACTCACATGAATATAAATTAACCTAAGCCTAATACAAAATTATAATTTACGGTGACAACTGACAAAAGTATAATTATAATTAACGGGTAGGAAAATCGACAATGATTTGCAAAAGCTATTTATATAAGCTATAGAAGTATTTTTTACGTTATTTTGTTTTGTCCCTATTTGTAATAACTTATTTATACGTCGCAAATAATACACATATAAAGTAT
Organism: Hedychridium roseum; assembly: GCA_963989215.1. NCBI lineage: Eukaryota > Metazoa > Arthropoda > Insecta > Hymenoptera > Chrysididae > Hedychridium > Hedychridium roseum. Next base: position 4,237,186 of record OZ022307.1, on the reverse strand, counting down.
TCCAATAAAAATGAATATTTGTATCTTACTCCGGCCATTAATTTCGTATCTATCTATAACCGCGCTATTTAAAGTGTTTAAATAAAAAATGTTGAACGAAGTGTACGCTGAGGAGAACCTATTTTCAAAACTCGTATTATTAAACGTGTTTTTATATTTTTTATGTGTCTGAAAGTACATAATTTCAAATTTTTTGATCTGTACATTTGTGTTTAATGGAAAAACAGTGCCCCTGTTTCGCCGTTGTTAGATTTCGAAAGATGTCTATAATCGACTTCTTTAAAAGATGACGCCACGGAATTAGCAACATCTGTGAATTTTTAAATAATTTTAAACACAAAAGCTTCGACTACATGAAGATACGATATACAATGCAAGGTACGTAATGTGTTACAAGCTGTTTGCTACCTATTAACCTAATAACCTATTAACCTATTAACCTATTGCTAACCATTATTATTATTATTATCATTAGTATTATTATTGTACATAAAGACGACTACCAAAACCCATAAGACCCATCCCTACCACACCCAACCACCACCACAACCATCTCCCATCCTCACTTTTCCGAAGTGTCCCGAGTTTTCCTTCGGGATTACAAATCCAAACACCCTCAGTCTCGTAGTCGTAGTATAAAGTTAGTAAGTTCTTAGTTTTATTTAGTCAGTTTAGTTAAGTTTAGTCTTATTCAAGTGTTACTCCGAACCAATTTTCAATTCAAAGCTTTTAGATCGCTCTCCGGCTATCATCACGCTACCATAAACAATACAATAAACCAGCAAATCTCTCAACAACAAAGTCATTATATTAATATTTAACCCTTCAACATCACATTACGGTTCGGCTCGTAATAGCCACACAAAACTAACACATGGCGATTTAATCAATAAAACCGCCCTCAGGATATGCGAAGAATGCGAAAAAATACTTACCGCTGAACACTTACTAATTAAATGCACAAAATTAGATAACATCAAACAGAAAATGACAAAGGAATTAAAATCCTTGCTGACAAATCCAAAAAATTTTGTAAAAATAATAGAATATCTAAAATAAGCTTGTCTATACAACGAAATTTAGCTACTAAACGAACTACAAATTTTTACTGTAACCATTTAACTGTAATTGTATCCCCCTGCCTATAACGGGCACCTATCGAAACTACCACAATACAACCCACTACCACAAAAACATGTATAAACCATTGTATTATACTATGTATATATGTATTTATATTTTTTTTAATGTTGCTAATAACCATCAGATGTTGATGTGACAATAAACAAAATTAAATAAAAAAAATATATTTTATTTGAATCTGTATACGTATTAAATGAGTCATTATAGAATATATTCTAAAGTTAATAGTCCAAGCTTTAGATTCACGTGGTACTCATAAAAATAAGCCAACATGTTTTGCTAAACGTACGTCTAAAAAACAACAGTTTCTGAATTATAAAGGAAATATGTTTTATCGGAAAAGATTCCGACATTTAGATTCCGACATGATAAACAAAATAAGGAAGAACGTGTTAATAAATGTTTCTGTGGGATGTTACCAAATATTTAACTCAGGTGTCCTTTGTGTCAGTGATTGTGGAGACACTTGAAAACTATATTATACTCGAACTCAGCTGATTCCTTAGATGGCATAAAACAGTTAATTCAGGATTGTCGTAACGAAATACGAAAGATAGCTGACTGTTTTGAGCATGTGCAAATCTTAATGAAGAGACGTGTCGAAAAATGCATCGAAGTGGGCGTTAAACATATCGTACATCTCCTATGAAGGAATAAAGTATGTAATGGGTTATCCTTGTAACTCAGAAACAATTGATTTCTAAATCTACGTTTATCAACTCGATTTTGCTTATTTTTTATAGGTACTACGCATGACTTCGTCACTGGCAACCATTGTGGCGGCAAATGTGTTAATAGTTTGTCATGAAATTTCTTAATACACTCATGTACAATGATAACAAATGACAGATAACATTATAATGAAACTCCTTGGAGAATAAAGATGGTTAGTGCAAAGTTATCGGCAAAATTCATACCAATGAAATTGAGTTGTTTAAATAAAATGTATTTTCTTTAAATGAAAATATAGTTTGTTATTTATCACACATGCAAAATTTCAACGTATTCTACTTTCCAGGCGATCAATGTGGTGGTCACTTCAGTTAAACAATCCAATTTTTAATCAGTCCACGCACCCTTATTATTGCGTAGTCTTTGAGTGCACGACTCTCCTTGTATTCCTTCATTTTTATATGTCTGAAGGGCAATGTTTATGATTACAAAGTTATTTAATAGCTGAATTGGTGTCCAGTTAGTTTTGTATAATACAATTTTTAAAAAGCATTGAAAAAATGCAGAAAACCACTGTGGATTGTGAGTTAAGAGATTAAGGAATGGTCCATTTAAATACTATCACCAGTGCATATTATGCCGAAAGTACCAAAATATTTTTTATAGACAGAATGCTATCCTTCAGAATGCATCGCTAACTATCACTATGTTGGAGAGCTGGTTCGTAAGGAAGGCATGTGTGCATATAACGTATTTTTCGACAAAAAGAAATTCCTGGTACTTAATGGTAGTGTTGATTACTGGCAGGCGCAGAATGTAAGGAAGAAAAGCGGTGTGATATATCTCTGACAATGACCATACTCTTACGACCGGCAGCCCAGCAGCCAGTCACAATAGTATTAAACCAAGTTGCATTCTACGCGGTGGGACGGAGTTCGTGAAACACTTGTAATGTGTATATTGTTTAAAATTTTATAATGGTCGTTTATGAATATTTTATGAGTAACTTACGAGTTCATTTTTCAATCCAGGAGGGCTTAGAACCGTGCTTATGCGTCTGTGTTTCTTGATAAGTTTGCTAAGCCTCTGCGTCCTCTGCGCGCAAGTTAGTGCTTTTCCCGATATTTCGAAAGTGTCTTGTAACTCATCTTCCAGGTCAGAGATTTCTTTCTCAAGTGGTGGACTATGTTTTGGTGTCACTGTGCTTAACGGTACGATTTTTGCTATTAAAGTTTCACTCCGTACGCTCCAGTTCGATCCTCCGTACTTTTTCATATTCATAAAATCGCCAATGCTGCTTCTGACTTGACTGCTGCTTAACTGCAGATTCATTCTTGACAAGGCTGGAGAATGTGGGGGGGACTCCAAGTAACATTTTTCTACAGACCTTACCACGTCTGGTAGTTTAAATTTGTTTTGTAGTTTATCTAAATCCGATAAGGAAGATCCTCGGCGAATTCGTGCACGTGACTGAAATATTTGTTCTTGTGTCCTTTCTTTAGCACGAATAACGCTTTTAGAAGACGTGGATGACTTCATTGCAAAGAGGCCTGCTTTCAAAGGAAAAAGCAAAGCCCATTCAGTCGATTTCGATCGTCCTTCCATTGCTCTTTTTATAAGTTCCTTCCTAAGTTCGTGTCGGAAAAATACATCACTCTGGTACTCTTGTTCGAGGCCGTAGTATGATCGAAAATTTTTATACTTCTGTGGTTTTATATGCGTCGGACTTTAAGTTCATATAAAATAATATTCTTTACTTCAACGTTTCGGCTTCAAAAGGCGTTACGATGAATATTCACATTCTCCCCATATTCTAATATTACGTTTCTTTTTTCACGCTATCAGAGTCATGCGTTGGTACATTAAACATTTCGTCACAACAGTTTTATCAAAATTATTTCGTCAACAAATACTCTAAGGTGCCTTATTGTCTATTTAGTCTGAAACACTACGAACTTACAGTTCTGTGATCACCTGACTATTCTTATCAACATGATAACATAACATCCGTTGTTTCATTTTAGAACTTCCGGTGAAATACAGGATGTAGACAAGTTGCTATGTGTAATTCCACTATACGTTGATTGTTTCATAGTAGCAACTGACATATTAACACTCGTGGATATACATTATTTTCGTGTTATTTTTCTCACTCGTATAACAAAATGCACATCTTCCTGTTACTGTAAATAACACATTAATGCTTTCAATCATAATGCTAGTTTCGTGCAATATTACGTCCGACAACGTAACGCGCTTTTCGTATTTCCTTAGCTTTTTCGTAGTAACTCACAGATCTTGTTTCTAAATCACAAATATCAATAATGGACTTGTAATCCAACATTCACCCACGTAGTTGCACCAAGAGCTTTTGTTGAGACACTAACAACTAAGAAATGTTTTTTGAAGACGCACATGCTTGTTTGTTACTTCCGCTTTTACCATTTTTTTAAGTTTAACTGCACCTTGTTTGTTAATATATCTTATTATAATTATCCAATGATTTTTCGAGTGACATTCTCAAGAGCTTTCGTCCTTTCAGCACGGACAGTATTGCCGTACTCACGCTGATTCACTGTTACAATCTACACTCGCGTTATCCCGTCATACAAGAGCCATGCGAACGAGGGCGGTCCCCTTGTGAAGGACCTCACGGCGATATTTTTACTTAACTTAACACGGCTCCCTGTGTCTTTTCACTCTTTTCAAGCCATGGACAACACTTCCGTCCAATAAAAGCCTAATAACGATCAATAGTATGTTGCTCCGCCTCCTTTTCGGTTCAATGAAGTCTAATGTTATAAAGAACAACGAAATTTACACGATAAGGCGTGATTCACTTCAACTGCACTATTTCCTTTTTTCAAAGTCGTCAACGTTTCAAAATTGTTTCGAAAGGGTGAAATGAAATAACTTGTTTGACTAACGACTCATAAACAAATATTGTTTTATAAGAACGTACAGGAAAAACAAACAAATATTTTTTTTTCGATTAATCCGTGGTAGACTTCGAAAGAACCAATCTAGTACTGAAGAGGATAGCTTCCTTGCCATTACAACAAATGTTAACCGAGATAAGCGAATGGCGGGAGGCAAGACCTTGAGGCGAAGGTGATATTAACTGACTCGTCACCAACACTATCGCCACTATATCCACTCGTCATACGGGCTTCCGATTATAGCATGAGCAACCGATCAACTTGGCCTACATAGATCGTCCCCAACCAACTTTTGTTCGCGGGTATGGGTACCTATTTTCTTGTAAAGCATTAATTATATTCGTAATATATTATCATTCACTATCAAATTGAATGTAAATGTTATTACCACAAAATTTGTGGTATTTTATGGGACGATTCAAATCACGTGTCTTTTTCAAGAATGTAAAATTCTTATCCAAAAACGATTTCTTGTATAGCACAGTTCAAATTAAATAAGTAACGCGTGAACCATAATATTTAGTTCTTTGAAACATTCGAATTTTTCTGTGTGCATTCCTTTGTGTAGTGGAAAGTAACAAAAATAGTTGAAATAATAACGAAACAGGAACAACCAGGAATACCAATTTTTTCCAAAATTATAATTATGCTCTAATATACTTAATGTTCTACGTAAAAATTAAATTGTTTGCTCAATTTACAGATATTTTACATAAAGTAACGATGTGCATATTTGACTCTCAATTTATTGTTCCTAGAAAATTTTCTGTAGAAAACATATCAATTAAAAATAATATTGAAATGATGTTGCCGAATGAAATTGAAAATAATATTGCCGACAAGTTAAAACATAGTCAAAATTAACGGCACCTGAGATTACTTTGATACTCAAAATAAATTTGCCATTATTCTCTTGTTGTTAATTATTGTTTAGCCTGTATTGAAGTTCTGGAAATATACGTTTATAAGAGAACATGAAAAAGAATGGTTATAAAAGTCCCTTCAGTCTTATGACTGAAGTTATTCCAGCCAGAACTGAAATATTATAATATTTATGAGTTCGCTTTAGTAAACATTATACAATTACGTCAATTCGTAAACGGCAAATTATGTAATGACATATTTCCTGTCATAGTAATCATTATGCAGTGATATAAATATAATGTATCACACTCAAGGTTATTATTAAATATTATTATTAAATAATATCGATAACAGGAAGAGAGCCCAAACTTGAAAGGCTTTACCCTCCTGATTTGTTTGACAATGCAAGACCGGGGTGTGGATTGGTATTTAAGAAATAAATGAAGAATATACAGTACAAAATAAATATGGTATATTGATGGTAATCTTTGAGATACAATTCTGTATTATTTGGCTTGTCACTTACAACCTTATGACTTTACTGCTCATTTACAACTCTGCACATGCAAGGGATATCTACTCTTATACATGCTACAATACACTGACATTCATTCATCCGTGCATCTCACACGCATTCACACATATCTACGCGACTCTTTTTCTCACGCGTAGCGCCCACACTTAAAATTCGTATACCTGCATGAGGTTTACATTCACTCGAAAGCATACTTTCACTTACAATCTGCTCAATTTCACATAGACAGTTTTCCACACCCTAAAATATTAAATAGAAAATATTTTTATTTCTTATGTTCTGTTTCTGAAATTCACGTTCCTTCTACATGCAAATTTGAAACATTCGACTATCCTAACAATGTTCTGAAATATATGAGGCTGTAATCAAAACAATGGTATCTCACCAAATTCAAGTGAATACGAATATGTAATGAACAAAGTCGTATGTCATGATATCTGTATGTATGGAAATTCTCAGAAGAAGACGTTAGACAGCTATCAGAGGCGATTGTCATATAAACAAATGACATTTTATGTGCGCCCTATTTTACGTAATGGGCCACCATTAAGCCCTAACGAAGTCTATGGATATTTTTGAAAGGAATTCTCTTTTCTTAAGCTTTGATGAGAATAAAATCAAAAGGATTTTCTTTGAGTGACATTATTACTGCGTCATTTTAAGTAAACCTTATTACAACAAACTCATATTGCTTTTAACAAACACGTGTCCCATCTGCGTGATTTTTGGGTGCCAACCTACTGTTTCTAAACGAAGCAAAACAAGCATTATTCTGAGATATAACGATTACAGTGAGGAGTTCCCTGGTGGATGGCAGATGCGTACTTAAGAACCCACGATTAGACGACAACGCTTCGTTAATGGACGTTCTATGTTAGCTGTTGTACACGGTAGCTCTACAAATCCAACATATGTCACATGCTTTTAAGGTCACGAATACTGACAATAATTGTGCTTTGGCCATCGCTATTCGTTTTTACACACGAATTTCTGAAAAATTTATTTCTAAAGTGTGCGATGAAGAGAGGCCGAGCAAGTTGTAGTAAATTGAGGTAGGTATTATGAGATCCGTGAATTTCGATGATTTTCTAGCCGAATTAGTAATACGAATCATCAAATTCAAGAAAAATAACAACAAACGAAGAAAGAAAGCGTAGCGTTATCGTGGGGATGATATAGAAGCAGTTAAAAAGGCACAGTGATCACCCGGAATGAAGTTTTCATCCAAATACTTGGATCCTTATTGTGATTAATAAAGCGTTAATAAAGAGGTTGTTAAAAAAATACTAAATTATCAAATTACAAAAGTGTTGCGTAATGATTGGTATGTTGTGCAAAAAGTAGGTGATCACGAAGGAATGAGTGACGAGACTGATAAAGACATATGGGGGCATGTGTCCCACCAAAATAGCCGAGCGTGGGGCTAGTGTATTTCGGCCAAAGGAAAAGGCCTTGATATCGTGGTGTCGACGAGAACAATCCCTTCGCTTTTATTTAGGAGTCGCGAATAATGCCTTTGTTGCGCCAATGTACGTGTCAAAGGCGACACGTGACATAGTTTTATGCGTATGTAAGGCACTTTTGGAATGAATAAGTATATGAGTGCAAGCGTCATTTTGTATATTACAATATTTACATGTATACATATATACGCCTATGCATATATAAAATATGTGTATGTGTAAACATGTTTATTAGTTTCAGATTTTGGAAGTAAGAAAAAAGTTGTTGTATATATTCATTTGTCTCGTTGAATATATTAAAATTTTTTATCAACAAAAACTCAATTCTGAGTTTAAAACTGAATCAGTTTTGTTTGAAACATTCTTCATTGAAGTGACTACAGTGGTGAAATGTTCATTTTCGTGAAGATCACAGTTTTTTTACGTTTTCAAGGTAATAAATCATTTTTTAAACACAACTATGTATTTTTTATCACAATATTATAGCTGACATTAAAACAAATCCAACGACCTATGATATTATGGCGGTGAGATAATTCTGAACCGAAATACACGTGCAAAATCAGAGAATCATAAAGGTATTGAAAATATGAATATCCAACCAATGTAATGGGTTTTTTTCGTGTAAAAGATTTACTTCTACAAATGTTCGAAATAATGGACATTTCTGTTGACATATTTTTAAAAACTCTGGATAACAAATACTCTTGCCCTACGAATAATTTGTAGTGTAATAGCGATGCATGCTCTCATTATTCGTTCTCGCGTGTTTGCCGGCAACTTCGGAACATCGTAGTAAACACGAGCCTTATAGCTCCTCACAGGAAAAATCAAGCGGGGTTCGATCTAGGAATTTAATGAAAAATGGCGATTACTTTGAACGCGTGTTGAAATAATTATTCTGCACAAAGAATCGTATTACATTACTTGGATATACTTATTTTAAATACCTTTAAAATAGTCTGGAGATGATGATATTACAGGTCGTTAGATTCGCCTTAATGTCATCTATAACGTCGTGATAAGAAATAAATTGTTCTGTTTAAGAAACCATCGATGACCGTGAAAACGCAAAAACTAAGACCTTTACAATAAAGAATTTTTCATTACTGTATCAGCGCCACTGTATTATACAAATCACCCCATGAAATTTTTCTCGTAACTCTACAAGGTCAGAGATATTTAGGGTAGTCGCGTTAAATGCACTACTCAGTATTTTTGTTAGAATAATTATTTATATAAAGAATGCGAAATTAGTGGGAAAGTAATTTCATTTTTCGCACATGTAAAATTGACAAATAATAAACGTTTACGAAACTGGTATTAACAAGTTGATAAATAGTTGATTGACAAACAAATTTGATTTGAGTATAATCCCATTTTCATGGCATACATTTTTCATTAAGCAAATTTGAGGAAGTCAACGGTTATGGGTGCAGACCTCCTATAAATACAGGAATTTTTAGTGTGGACGCTGCGCGTGAGAAAAACGGGCGCGTAGTGTGGGTGCGTGTGAATGCGTGTGAATGCCTGCGACATGCACGGATGAATGAATGTTAGTGTATTGTAGTACATATAAGAGCTGAAATCCCTTACACGTGCAGAGTTGTAAATGTGCCGCAGATCTGTAAACAAGTAGCAGTGTTGTAATAGACTTGTAAAGTTGTATCTCAACGATTACCATCAATAATATACCGTATTCATCCTCTACTGTGTATTGATCATTACTCTTTTAAATATCGAACGATATCTCGATCTTACGTTGTTAAATAAACGAAAACGGTGAAACCTTTCAATTTTTGACACTCGTCTAAGATTGGAAGAGAAAGCCTTTAATCCTTATTGAATAAATTAGGCATTAATTTATTAAATAGTCCCCTACGATTATATTTTTATGAGACGTTTAAAAAAGTTCATGATAACCGTTGAAAAAAATATTTCACCTTCAAATCTCGAAGAAAATGTCATTGCAAGAAATTCAAAAATTTGACTTTAAAACTGTGGTCGCAAAAATTGCACCCCATTACCAGTGTGATACTAATCAACAATATTTTTAAGGTATTGGAGCATGAAATTGATTAATTATATAGCAGGCGTTATAGTAGCTCAGAAGCGTTTTCATATTCCCGCATTACTGCATTATGTCATATTGCGATCAATGATAGCGATACAATATTTAGTTTATTTAACCAGTTAATACGACACCTCGTGGTCTCATCTGATAGATCGATAGCAGACGAATGTGTTACACGAGGAAAGCGGGTTGTGTTTTTGTCTTGAAGGACCGGTAAAGATGCGGGTATCTGTTATTTAACTGCAGGGTTTTTAGGGTCAAACTGTTACACCACCTTTCATACAAATAAACTGAAAGTATGTTTTTTATATGATTAAAGAAAAATAAAGATGATAACATTTTTTTACGGATTATATTAAATAATTAAGATAACTAGATAGACCGCTCTGATGAACTGTTACTATCGTAATTTTTTGAATACTGCAAGATTTTGTAGTTTTCTACAGTTTAATAATTCGGTAATTATAACTATTAGGACACTATTAGGACACTCACGTTAAGCTGCATGATGATTTGATTGTAGGCCCAATGCCATCTCTGTCGCGCTGTCATCTGAGGACGCTCTTTAAGCTGTGTCGGGATAGATGCAGCCCCAACCATGCCAAGTATTTCATCGTCTGGTGGAGGTTCTGGAGGACTTCTCGGTGGTGTATCCATTTGAACACTTTCCTCCAAAGATGGTTGCTTGGCAATGCTTTCTAATACAATTAATAAACTAAATGAATTAGCAGAAACTAAATTTATTATTTTCAAACGAATATAACCGATGATCAAAGCAATTTTTCACAAGCTATGAGATGTCTAGAAAAGGCAAACACATTTAAATGTAGCGTTAATGAGCACCGTAATAAAAATGAAATAAACTACAGGATGTATTAAAAGAATATCATTAAGCAAACCAAATAGCCGTACCTTAGAAATACCCAGTTTATATTTTAAAGTCAACTTACCACGTGGACTGCCTGTGTGTGACATCGGTGGTGTTCCTTTATACGGTTCAACAAGAGAATTCTCTCGAGAACTACGTATCAAGGCTTCTTCGCCACGTTCGTATCTATAATAACAATATACAATTAAATATAAAATCACAATAATTCGATAATATGATATGTATTTTTAAAATGAAGTATAAAAAATTTTGGAAAGCTTCAATCAATTTCTACGAAAGATCAAAGTAAAAACTCAACAAGATAAGACAATGACTGTAAATGAAAATTATTTACAGCACTCTAAATACATTTGAATTCTATTATGAAATTGTGAACGAATCTACTGCTAACTGTAGAAATTGTCTTTTAAGTTTTGTAGTGAATGTACTATACTACAAGAATAAATAGTTCATATATGCATTTGTAAGCAATACAAGTAGTCAAGAAAAAAACTTGTAGAACGCTTTCATACCTCTCGAGAGTTTCCTCTCCCATTTTGTAGTCTCCATTCACAGCACCACTTAGTGCGGTTTCCGTTTCATCGATAGTCTCATTGTCTTTAAAATAACCACGCTGGTAGCTCTCAGCTCTCGATATCGGCTGAGGTTTGGTGAAATTCTGGCCGTATGTACTAGTTCTGGTGAGTTCTCTTTTCTGATAGGAGTCTGTTCTTGCTAATGCCGGCTTAAAACTGTCTTTGGTAGACGAAGAGAAGGAATCTTTTCTTCCTTGCTGAGCGTAGGAGCCTCGTCGGCTATAAGATTCTTCTGAATAATGATTAGAAGCATAAGAATCACCTCTAGTGAGCTTACTTTTGTGTGAGTGCGTTGAGTGTTGACTCAATTGACTCTGCTGTGACAATTGCGAGTCTTTTCTTTGAGGTTCACTTGGAATAATCTCTGAATACTCGTCAGCCTCCATCTCTTCCTGATAAGATTCACTCCTGGCCAGCCTCTTACCGTTAACTTGTGTAGTATTACTACGAATTGCCGGTGCAATTGTCATATCTTCAGTGGTTTCACTATTGTCATTTAAGTGGTTCTCCATTGAAACTAATGCTGCTGCTGCTGTTGTTGTTGGCGGCTGGATTTTGATCGCACTCTGATGTGAATCAACCACACTGGCAGTTGCAGGACTATCATCAGCTACCGAATACTCGCTAAATGCCTTTTTAGGCTGGCTACTACTAATCGAACTCATCCCTGTATCAAATGAATCCTTTAATTCGTCGTCTCTAGATTCTAGTGAATCAGTGTTTTGCTGAACAAGAAGATTCGTATCCTGTTTTCCTAGCGTCTGTCTGAATGAACTCAGAGAAGAGGTATCTTGGTTATCTTGGTCCGGGTAGAAATAGCCGGATTCGGCTGAACGATAACCATTCACCTTCGTTTCCACTTTGGAAGTACTTACTTGGCTATCAAGCATTTCATACTCTGCAGCCTCACTGTTATCCTCAGCATTATCATTGTATGTATGTTGTTCAAGGGAATGTTGGTAAGAATTTTTATAATCAGGATACTGTTCTTCGTATCCATTTTTATAAGTTGCCGTTGTGTTTTCTTCATTAGCAAACGGCGTTCGATAATCCTCAAAGTGTTGTTTATCATAAATCTGGTTCTGATAATTTTCTTGAGCATTAAATGGCACTTGAGGGTAAGACTTTGGATACATCTCTTCATAATCGGTGGTCTTCGTAATATTATACTGCGTATCGTATTGGATTTGATAATCGTGACTATTTTCTTGCGCATGTTCCGGAAGCTGGTACATATCCTTATATGAATTCTGCAGGTACGATGAATCACATGTATTCTGTACTTGAGACTCATCGTAGCTTCCACCGTAAACAGAGGATTGATTCTCCATTTCGGATGCATAACTTGTCGTATACTGCATATCCTGAGTAATTTCAGGATAAGAAGACTTGCCAGTAATCTGTGTCTGATCATTGTAGATATTTTCAAGATAGCTGTCTTCTGGCAAGTTATCCTGGCTCCGATAAGCGTAATTATAATCCTCATTGTAGTCAGACTTGTAATAACTCTCCTCAGACGGTGTCCTGGTCTTTGGCAGTTGTCTGCTAGGCTTCGTTGGTGTCGGCGGTAACTTTTTCCCAGTACCTTGTTGTCGAGACGTTGGATGCTGTTGTGTTTGCGATAGTTTCCGCCGTCGACTGCGACTGTTATAAATAACATTTACAAGCATTAGCTTTCCGTGCAAAAAATATAATAAACGTACTTAATTACTCAAATGCGTAACAAAAAGTTTATTAATATCATCAGTTTTAAGTAAGTCAAATTGGTTAAAACTGCTGCAGATTATTTTCATTTTCTTTCCCTGCTTTGTAGGATATAAGTCACAAATTAATTATTTGAGACTAAGGGAAAAACGTTAGAACAAGCATTTCAAAGAGAGCCGCTGCTAATAACATAGGTCACATAAATTAAAATATTATCACGTCATTGGAGACAATGCTGAATGTTGATAATGCCAACTATCAATCTATCCTTAGTGCTGGACTACCTACTGCTATGTTACTTATAAGCCCAATTTTATTTTTCCTTGAAATTTTTACACGATTATGATTTGACATGAATTGGAATAAAATTCCATTCTCTTTTTACATGATTTGTTTTAATTTAACATGACCGGTTCAAATTTTTAGAAAAGGAATTTTTTGTATTACAGTGAACAGCGCGCTCTTCCGCATTATTCACGTCTGTTTTGTTGCGTTTCTTTTCCAATTGAAACCGCACACGACGACTTAACAAAAAACGTGTATGTTTATTGTCAAAAAGTAACAACGAATAAAATCTTTCTTTCATTTTTATTTTCAAATCATAATTTGCTTTATATACCACATGTTTTATACATGTGCATCCTGTACGAAATAAACAATGCAAACATGTAAAAGTGATAAGATTCTAACATGAATTGCAATATCGTTTATCGTATTATTTTTGTTGAATTTTTAGGTGTGGAACCAACCTTCTATTTTTCCCTATGTATAGTATATTACTTTACACGCATTCTTCTTGGATTTTCTATCGTGTGGAAACAGAATGGAGTGAATTGTAATTTCTTGGCAATTTTACACCATTTATAAAGTTATAAAGAGAAGATAAAGACAATTATCTACATGATGTAAGGTGTAAACGTAAGAGATAGGTAAAATAAGAATAACTTAGAAGGTGGGCGCATTAGTTAGATTAAGTAATGTATTCTTTAACGTATCAATTGGCACTGCCTGATCTCGCTGGGCAGTCAGGCACCACGACCCCCCACCTGCACCCAGAGAACCAATCATAACATCGCATGATGCACCACACTCGTCACAGTCATGTCAACAAACAATAAGGCCGATGCCTTTTGCAATAATCATGTTATTCTATTGAAAACAAACTTCTATAATTCACTTTTGCAGTTTTTTTCTATTATGGCTAGTTTGATGAAGATAAGATAAGAGAAAAATATACAAGATTTTCTAAACCGACATAGCACATCTAGTATATTCTGTCATTAATTATTGCTTTAAGTTCATTGTATTTGTTGTACTGGTTGGTCTCTTATTAAGTGCACTGGAGCAAAAATTCATATATTACAGTTTTGCTGCCACTAATTGTAAGTTGGATATGTTATTGAACAGAATTTGAAATTCATTAAAAAATGTGTTACTGCTAACTCGTGCCCCTTTTTTATAGTCTTATAGTAAATGTCTTTCGCGCGAAGATCGTCTCAATCACCATTCCATTTAAAAGTATAGCAAAAAAAAGTAAAGCATCCCATTTAAAAAAATATTTCCTATATGTTGGATGCTCTTATCTGTTCGTTTGTACAGTTTTTCGAGATATATGTATTCTGCTAAGTATGCGCTTATTTCCATATTCTCTATGATGTATTACTTCGGAGTATTTCTGCATGTATTAACATTATTATGTGCTGCGATACATTTTTATTCAACACTCCATACACTGTTAACATTCGGACAAAAGTACTGAACGACGTATTTAAACGCCGAAAAAGTAAAACTTTTATATTTCGATTCCAAAACCATACAGTGGAAAGCTGCCCGATGAATTCTATCACAGTTGTCTAACATTCGGAAAATTACCGATGGCATTTTCATTAGGTTATGCTGTCAGAGCTGTACAGTGAAGGTAAGTAATAAATAATGCTGGAAAGGTGAAGAAAAATAGAAATTGGGGCAGATATTTACGATGCCTGCTGACAACACTTTTGACCAGATCTATATTATATTATAATACCATTTCCATGTAATGCAAAACTTGTTTGAAACATTTCTAAACAGTATAAATCCTTTTTCGCTGAACTGGAGGTTATACAAGTTTAAACTGTCAAAGAAAACGAGACTATGAAGCGAAGAGAGATTTGTCAAAACGCTTTCGGATACATAAGGGTGTCTATAGTAAAGGTTGTCAATAAAAATGCCAAAAGCTACACGGTGAATTTCAATTGTTTTTTTGCTCATGAACCTATTATGGTATAAATCCTGCTGTTGCCGTCTTTTTAACCGGATACAACGTCGTAAAAATCGCTAGGTTATTCTAAATATTAATTAAGATTATGCTGCACCTGTGATCAACTTCGTCGGACTCGTAACTCCGTTGTCTCGTGACCATGGGCCTGTAATCTGGTCGGTGGATGCCAATGCTTGATGCTGGCCTCTGGGGAAGTATTTTTCTATTCCTTTTGTTTTCGTAATACGTGCTAGACCCAGAGTACCACCGTCCTCTACCGTCCCATTGTGCATCTGCGTCATTGTGATCGTACCTAAAGTGTAAAACGTAATTAATAACCTTATTCAGTAAAATCTCTTATTATATACACAACATCGGTATGAAACTGCTTAAAAGTAACTTATCTAACTACTGTTCATATAATAATATTAAGATACAATGAAAAAATTAATTCATCGTGGGATATCACTGATTTTTAAAATAACTTTATTATTTATGACTTTAAATGACCTTGTAACGTGGGTCGCTGAATTCGCCCCAAAAGCAACTGTTACTCTATAATGTAAAAAACATAATGATCTATTTAAAAAAGATTGTGTAAATTAGAAATTGGAAATTTTTAAGAATTACAGTGAAGAATCTTTCACAGTATGTCGAATATTCATTAGGAGTGCATACAATGGAATTTGGGTTCATGAAAGTACCTGAATTGCTACGGATACGTAGCAAAAAGGAGTGAATGCATGTGGAAATGAACGAGTGATTAAAAATGTGTAGATAAACTTGTGACAACGGAAAACTGTAGCGAAAACGGCAAAGTTATTCCGAGTCGCGAAGAGTAAAGACGTTGAGGACGCCTATCGAGCAGGAGAAGAAACTCGACGCACCTTTTTCCCTGTGCCACTGCAGTGAAAAAGGGTGAAGATGTGCGGAATTAAAGAGCAAAAGAAAGTTTACCGAGTTCAATTTAATCATCTTTACTTCACTACAAACAGGTCTAAAGATCAATTAATATCCCCTACATTATGATCAGAAATTTCCGAGAAAATTACATCGGTCGCTAAATTTTAAGTGTGTAAAAATGATCCTGTATATTGTATGATAAACCGGATAAATTTATACATTCAATGTGCATGGTGTAACAAATACCTCTGCTTAAAACACTTTTTTTGGTGACTTTTACTTCCACGAAAATGTCCAACGAATACTTTGTATACATTTTGTACTTTTTAGTGATTTCATGTATTCCAAGATTTTACATATCTTGTGTTAATTTACATACACTTAATTGATAAATGAAATTAATTATTTCCTTTATTAATCTGATAGATTAATTATTAGAAGTCATACTTTATACTTAATAATTCTTTCTTTCAGCCATTATTATTCACTTGTTATGCAAAGAAATTAACAATTTGTATAAGACAGATCGCATTCTGAAAATGGATATGTATAATCTGCGAAACGTGTCTGCAAGTATTCAGATAAACATAAATACAATTTCATGACAATTTTTTTATATCAGTTAGAATCAGGGTCTTCCGTATGTTTATTGTAACCACATTGTCCTTAGTTAATGTTTGCTATCTTTTTCGCAAGATTGTTATGTATTAGACCTGTGCAACTGGGTAAGCTCTTTTCCTTGCATTCCCTAACCCTAAAAGATGAACTAGAGCCCTCTGACAAAAACGAAGTCCGCGATGCAATTGAGGGATTCTATAATAATAAAGCTCCTGGCACCTATATAGGTTGGTGAACTATTTGTCGTGAAAACGATTAAAGTTGGTAAGCATTGGTGGGTCGATCATATTGACAAGATGGATGAGCAAGAAATTCTCAGAAAGCTGATTGATGAGGAATTATACAGAACCCGACGGAGGAGCGACCCTAAGCTCCAAGGGCTGGGCAGTGTGAATGAAGATGCCAAAAGCCAGATGGAATTCGTAATTGAAGAACAGTTGTAGTCCCGAATGAGAAAGACCGCGGAACTTTACCCTTAATTTGAGAATATGGGTGTATGTGATAATCTCTCAACTACAGTGCCGGACAAAATGATAGCACACGTGTGCTATCTTTAATTGCTCGGAAACTATGAGGAATTTTCCAAATGTAAGAAGGAGCACATAAAGATCACGTCGCAAGAAGAAGGAACTTGTTAGTAAGCAAAAATGTCCTCCTTAATATCCACAGTTCGCAGAAGAAACATGTAAATACTGAGGGCGAAATGATAGCACACTTACAAAATCTACACATATATTTATTAAAAAAACACAATTAACATAAAAAATTAATAATGCGTACAACCTCCCTGGTTCTCAACGGCTTCAATCATTCGGTTGGGTAATGATTTAAAAAGTCCTTTTATAGAATTCTGAGATAAATTGTCCCAATTTTTTACGATGGATACTTTTAATTCTTCAATGTCATTGTATTGTTTTCCATTTTTGTACACAGCACGTGCAAGTTCACCCCAGCAATTTTCGATTATATTTAAATCGGGCGAACGGGTAGGCCAAGGCGAAACTTCAATTTTTTGGGTTGCAAAATATGCACTCACAATTTTGGCCTTATGTATGGCCGCATTATCATGCTGAAAGATGAAGTTTCCTCTTGTAGTGTTCTGTGCATGTCTATTTATTTGTTCCGATATTAATTCAATATATCTTTTACTATTCATTTTGCCACTAATGAAATTAACATCAGTTTTGCCGTTGTAACCAATTCCAGCGCAGATCATTACTCCTCCGCCACCCATTTGTCGTCGCTGTTTCACGATTTTTTCCTTTCGGAGGTCATGGTAATAATATGAAAATCCATCAGGACCATCCAAGTTGAATTTCTTCTCATCAGTGAATAGAATTCTTCTCCACTTATTCTTCCACTGAATTCGATTTTTTGCGAACGTTAGTCGTTCCTTCTTATGTTGTTCCGTTAATGGGGGTTTCTGCTTCATCTTCAGCCATTGAATAAACTTACATTTCTGAAGAACACGGCGTACGCTTCGGATGTTCGCTGTGACACCTGCTTTACAAGCAATTTCGCGCGATGTTAATGCTGATTTTGATGCAACTCGTATAATTGCCCATTTGTCTCGTTCTGATAAGGTAGATGGCCTTCCAGAACTCTCTTTCTTGCCATAATTTTCTGAATCTTTTAATAGATTATAAATAACTTTTCGGCTCCTCTTCACAACTTTTGCAATTTGAGAAATACTCAGATTCTGATTATTCAGTTCAATTATTACTTTAATTTCAGTTTCATTTAACTTATTTCCGCGGTCCATATTGATACTTGATCGTGTAAGATGCGATACTAGTTACTACTTGCTAGACGAGCAACAAACTACGGAATAACGTTAACATACAGTTTAAGTGTGCTATCACTTCGGCCTCACTATTTACGTGTTTCTTCTGCGAACTGCGGATATTAGTGAGGACATTTTTGTTTACTAACAAGTTCCTTCTTCTTGCGACGTGATCTTTATGTACTGCTTCTTACATTTGGAAAATTCCACATAATTTCCGAGCAATTAAAGATAGCACACGTGTGCTATCATTTTGTCCGGCAGTGTACATCCACAGTATCATAAGCCGCTGCCTTTCTATCGATATTTTAAAGAGTTTTTTACAAGCCAGTGTAAATAAGATAGAGCTAAGAAGTAGCTATACCTTCGTACAAGAAAGTAATTAAAAGCGTTGTACCAACAACATAAAAATGCAGATCTTTCATAACGTCCCAAGATCATCTTAACCAAAGTGCGATATGACGGTACTTCATCAAAAGAAGATTTAAAAGAAGCACTTTTAGAAGATTGAGGTAACATTTCAATTGGTGTAATCAATAAGTTGGTTAATTCAATATCAAGAAGGTCCAAAGATATCATAAAATCAAACCGGAACACACTACTTACTAATGGAATGATGAATAAATTAATTTTATATCAACGAATTAGTAGTATTATTTTTGTATTCTGTATTGGTAAAATCAAAACATATAAATGTTTACTGTGTCTATTTCCATACATTGACAAACTTTTATTAACATTTACGAAAAGTTCACGAGTACACCTAGCTTTCTTTTTACACGGTATTTTTATAACACGTTTTACTTAATTTACCACGGTTGGAAAAACACACACTAATTCATTCGCAGAATATGTCATGAAAGTCATACGTATCCGATACGAATATTTCAAACCCATCAATTTTCTTCACTATACTGGACAGTGCAGCTGTTTTTGGTTTTTAATTCTCTTACAACACATGCAGTAAATATACCAATTAGCTGAAAGGTACCGGTCGTTTATTACAAGCAAATAAGAATAAACTTTTTTTTATACGTAATCTGGAAAAATTAGGTTTTACAAAATGCATGAAGGAGCAAAAGCACAAAATTTACATGTTCATGACTATTTATAAGCATCTCGCAGGTAATTAGTGCAGCGTCAACGATGGCACAGACAATCCTTTCTCTTCAAGAGTAATAATATTCATTTTGTTTGCGGGACTTCCGGTGTAACGGCAAAAGTAAAAGGACGTATAGGAGCGAGCGTAAGGAAAAGTGAAGGAAAATAAGGTAGAAGAAAGAAGAAAGGGTAGAAAAGTGGTGAGAGGAAAGGTGGATAGGAGGTGAAGTGGAGTGATAAAGGCAGAGGAAAGGAAGGAGAAGAACATCGAGGAAAAGAAGCGGAAAGAGAGCGGAAAATTTGTGAAATTAGAAGAAAAGGAAGGAAAGAGAGTAAGCGAGCAAAGAGAGATGGAAATAAGAGACACCTAGGGGTGAGAACGGAAGCAGTAGCAGAAAGACAGAGGAGAGTAGATAAAGTAGAGTAAAATGGAAGGGGTCGCGAAGAAGAGGGGAGAGAAGGGGGAAGGAAGAGGAAAGAGAAGGAGAAGACAGAAGAGAAGGTGAGAGGAAGGCCGTAAAAGATGGATAGCTGGATGAGGGAAAGATGCGGGAGAGTAGGAAATATAGAAGAATACATGGAAGGAGGGAAGAAAAGGGATAGAGAAGAGAAAGAAGAGGAAAAGTAGAAAGAACCAGAGAGAGCTGAGATAATCTTCAGAAAAAGTAGAATAATTGAAAGGTCACCTATAAAGGAAGGAGATAGCGGGAAAGGAAGCGTGGAGAAGATGATAGAGGAGATGAAAAGAGAAATAAAAGGACTGATAGTAGAAGTGGGAAATGAGAACAGTAAAACGCTCAGGGAAGAGATGGGGAAAATTAGGAGAGAAATGGAAGAAAGAGAAGAAAGATGGAGAAAAGAAAAGGAAAAATGGAAAGAGAGACTAAATAAAATGGAAAAGAAAGTAGAGAAGATAGAGAAAATAGAGGAGTTAGAAGTAAGAGTGACGGAGGTGGAAAAGAAAATAGATAGCGTAAAAGAAGAGAGAGAGATTAAAGCACAGAAGAAGGAAAGATACAGGAAATAAAGGATAGGATGGCAAGAATGGAATGAAAAGAAGAAATGCAGGATAGAGAGAATAGGAGAAGAAACATAATTATTAGGAATTGGGAAGGGGAACAGAAAATGACGGAAAAGGAAATGGAAGGATGATTAGAAACGAAAGTAAAAGGAAAAGTGAAGGTTGAAAAGGTGAGGGAGATAAGGAAAGATATGATGTGGGTAAGATTAGGAGGAATGGAAGATAAGAGAAAGGTGATGTTAGGAAAAAGATACATAAGAGAAGGAAAAGAAGGAATATTGTACAACCTAACGCAAAAGGAAAGAAAGATGAGATGGAAGATCAAACAAATAGGATGGGAACAGAGAAAGGAAGGGAAAAAAGTAGAAGTTAAATATGGGAAGATATACATAGAAGGAAGATGGTGAAAGTGGGATGAAAAAGAAGAGAAATTAAAAAACTAAAGAGAAAAGGGAAAGTGAGGAGAAAAGAAAGGGATGTGTGTATGTGTGTGGGTGTGAGACGGGAAAACTGTAATGCGATCGGCAGTGTCGCCGATGTTTAGAGTCGCTGTCGAACCGTCGGAGAGGACAGTTTTAAGAGTCGCAGTCGTATCGTCAATGACGATAATCCTAAGTCGCAGTCGTATTGTTTAAATTAAAGTCGCAGTCGGAGTCGCTGTATTAGGGTTTGCCTAATAATAAATTTCTATAAGCAGGGTATAGAAAGCAGTCGTTCTTAACTTAAACCCTTCCGTTCCATATTCTCTGGTATAAAACTACTACAGAGTCTCTTTTAAAAAATAAAGAGGCCTACAATAGGTTTTTGGAACGTGGCACGGTTAAAAAGGGAAGGAGAAGTATTCTGGGAAGATATCAAGGAATGGGACGTAATTGTGATGATGGAGACGTGGATAGAAGAAAAGAAAAGGGAGGAAGTAGAGAGGAATCTGCCAAAGGGGTATGTCTGGATCAGACAAGAAGCGAAAAGAATAAATAGAAAGGGAAGAGCAATAGGAGGGGTGTTGATGGGGGTAAGAAAAGAAATAGCAACAGGAGAATGGAATAAGACAGATGAGGAGGAAGAGGGAATAATAAAAGGGATGATAAGAGTGGGAAAGGGAAGGTGGAAAGTAATATGAGTCTATATAAACAAGGACATAGAGAGAAAAATGGAATATTTAGGAGAACGGATGGAAGAAAAGGAAGGAGAGAGAAACAAAATTATAATAGGAGGGGACTTCAACGCAAGGATGGGGGAAGAAGAAGAGAAAGAGGAGAGAGAGTGGGAAACAGGAGAACGGAAAGGGAGGAGGTCAAAGGATAAGAAAATGAACGTGCAAGGAAAGAAGCTAAGAAAAAGAATAGCAGAGTTGGGATGGGAAGTTTTAAATGGAAGAACAAAGGGAGACAAATAAGGAGAATTCACATGTACAAGAGGAACAGGAAATACGGTAATTGATTACGTGATGGTGGGGAGAGAGGCACTAGACGACATAGAAGAAATGGTAGTGGGCGAGCAAGTGGAGTCAGGTCACCACCAACTGGTAGTTAGCATAAAAGGAGAAAGGAAAGAAGAGACCGAGAAAAAAGAAAAGAAGGCAGAATGAAGGAGAAGACAGGAATGGAATAAAGAAAGGATAGATAGACATAAAGAAAGAACAAAGGAAGAGGTGGAAGGGGAAAAAGTAGAGGAGATATGGAAAGAATTAAAGAAAAGGATAGAGGAAGGAATGAAGGAAGAGGAAGAAGGAGGAAACGAAAAGAAGGAAAGGAAGAGAAAGGGATGGTGGGATCAACAATGCAAAGAAATGAGAGGAGAGGTGAAAAAGGGATTAAGGAAATGGAAAAGAAGACAAGGAAAGGAGGAAGAATACAGAAGGAGAAAAAAAGAGTACAAAGAAATATGTGAAAGGAAGAAGGTGGAGGAGTGAGAAAACTTTATTATAGAGGTAGGGAAAGCAAGGACAGACAGGGAGGTATGGGAAATACTGAAAAAAGGAAAAAAGAGAAAAGGAGGTATCTGTAAGGAGATAAAGATAGAAGAATGGGACGAATATTATAAGGAAGCTTTAGGAGGAATGGAAGCGAGAGTAATAGCAAGAGGAAAAAGAATAAAAGGAAAAAAATGGGAGGGTGATAAGGAACTAGAAAGGGACGAATTCGAGAAAGCGGTGAAGAAACTGAAGACAGGAAAGACAACAGGGATAGATGGAATACAGGGTGAAGGATGGAAATATGCAGGGGAGGGGGTAAAAAAAGGAATGTTGAAAATTATGTAAGAAGATATGGGACGGAGAAGGCTAGCCAGAAGAATGGAAGGAGGGGGTAATAGTACCAGTAAGGAAAAAAGGAGAGGGAAAAAACGTGAAGGAGTACAGAGTAAGAGTGATGCCGGCGATGTATAAGATATATGCTGCAATACTGGCGGAAAGATTAGAGAAGGAAATAGAGCAAAAAGGGATATTACCGGAAAGGTAGACAGGGTTCAGAAAGGGAAGAGGCACGATAGACAACATATATGTCCTGAATTTTGTGGTGGGGAGGAGGATAGAAAAGGAGAAAGGAAAAGTCATAGCATTATTTGTAGATTTTAAAACTGCATTCGATAGTGTAAATAGGAGTGTGTTATGGAAGGAGATGAGGGAAAAAGGCATAAACGAAGGGTTAATAGAAATAATAAGGGAAATATATGGGGAAACAGCAAATAGAGTAAGGGTGGGATAAAGGCTAGGAGAAAAATTCTGGACAGGGAGAGTGGTGAGGCAAGGATGTCCGTTAAGCCCAATGGTATTTAATTGCCTTATAGCAGACATAGAAGAGAAGATAGCGAAGGCGGGAGGAGGGCTAAGAGTGGAAGCGGTGGGAAAAATTCATACATTAGACTGGAAAAGAAGGGTTTGGTTATTCGATACATTAATATGAACGGTGATGAGCGGTGATGAGTGGAAATATGGGGTTGGAGGGAAAGAAAAAAGATAGAATCAATGGAAGAAAGGTATTTGAGATGGACAATGGGAGTAGATTGGGTAACACGGGGATATATGATTAAAGAGGAGCTAGAAAGGGATAAACTAAAAATTAGAGCGGGTTGCAGGGCGTGGAGATTCGAAGAAAGATTAAGAAGAGGATGAGGAAGTGAATGGGTCAGGAGGTGTTGGGAGTTGGTAGTGAGGAGGAGTAGAAAAGGAGGAGGGAACAGCAAAGGATGGGAAGAGGAAAGGGAAGCGTTCATAAAAGAATCAGGGATGGAGGTGGGAAAAATAGAAGAAAAGAGGGAAAAAGGAGAAATAGATTACGGTGAAATAGAAAGAAGGGAAAAAGAAAAACAATGAAGAGAAAGGAGAGAAAGAATAAGGGAGTCTAGATATAAGAAATGGTATAAGGAGATAGTAACAGAAGGGATACCGGGATATCTAGAGAGAGGGTGGAAGGAAGAAAGATGGAGAAGGATAATTAGATTCAGACTGGGGAATGAAGTGAGAGAAGGAAGGTACTGGGAAAAAGAAGAAAAGAGAAAATGTAGGATATGTCAATGGGAGGAAGAAGGATGGGAGCACGTGCTAGAGGGATGTGGAAGAGGAATGGAAGAGGGCGAAAAGTGGGAAGAGGAACAGGAGGGTATAGGGGAGAAAATCAAAACGATATTGGACGGGGAAGGCAAAGGGGAAGTTTGGATGAAAGAATGGATAAGAAGGGAAGGGGTGAGGGAAGGAGGGAGAGAAAGGGGGGAAGAAAGGAAAGGAACGAAAGAGGAAAGAGGGTAGGAGTAATAAGATTAATAGAATAAGAAGAAGGAGTAATTAGATTAAGATTCAAATAAGAATTGAATTGTAAAGGGAGCGGGAGTTCCTAGTGAACCCCGAAGGGCACGGTAATAAATACTGTATAGTTTGCGTTAGTTTAACGCGAGTTGTCTACTTTGTTGTAAATCCATGTTTAAACTCTTTTTGTACACAGTACGAATGCATCGTGTAAAAAGAGATCCAAGTATGTTTCCTTTCATTTTCTATTCATTTTGCAAACATCCAAGTATACGTCTAAATTGATTTTTTCGTAAACATTTATTAATAAATATTATTATATCAAGTTTTCGTTAAAAATAACCATTGTACGTATTTGTTGCACTCATATACATGAACATCGATAAAGCATAGGGCCAAAACACAGACAACGGCGTACGATATGTTGAATGCAGTGAGATATTTATTCATGTATTGCTTACAAATTTCAACCAATTCAAATGAATATCACCTTATACACAGGTTGTAAACAATACTTTACTACCCACATCGTAATGCTGTCCATTTTGCTCGCAAGAAAAACCATATGGGATCGGACTTTGAACGATCTACAAGGTTGTATTCAGCACAACATGTATAAAAATCCTATTACAAAAATCTGATGTGTTTCTATTTAAAAAAACTACGGTCACTTTCAAAATTGTCAACACACCTCCACTTAGAAAGATGTCATACGAATCATCTAATACCTTTCGAAAAATCGTGCAATTTTCAACCCAATTATCTTTGTAGAAAAATACAAATTTTGGCGTTAATGAAGGCGGTAATTGCAAATGGGACGTCTTCTGTACACAAATACCGTTGACAATTGGTACACGAAGATTAAATATTTCTAAACATTAAATACCAACATTGAATTCACCAGCCGTTATTTCGTAACAAGAAAACTAAATTCATATTGGATATGTACTTTATTACCACGACTAACTTAGCAGTAATTCTCATACTTTTAAGGTGTTATTGAAATGTTGTTATTCAAAACATCCTTACCTTTCGTCTTGGTACACGTATCCCGTAATGCTGTCATAGTATTCATTATATCTAATATCCGTATGACATTCTGGATATGTGGCATTCATTTTTCCCGCCTTTCCATTACTGACGTATCCGTCAGTACAATGCGAATTCTCATCATACAGGGTCATCTGCCTTTCGAGGGACGGTCGCCTATGCGGATCTGTGCTCCAAATGGGAATAAAAGAAAAATTCATAAGCGTATTTAAGGGTTAAATGTACCTGACTTAATGCCAAATGAAAAATAAAACCTTTGCACTCACCTCTCCTTCTCGATGAGTTCGTATCAGAACCTGGATAATATTCTGTATCACTATAAATCCTTGTCTGATCTACAATTGCACTACGATATTCGTATCCTTCGCTGTACCAACCATCTTGACTGAAATAACAGGGACAATGACAGATTTTCATGATATTTTCTGAATGAATATTCAATGACAGTGTTTTGGGTGGAATGTGTCAAGATCGATACTATTTGACGTTCTTAGAATGTGAAATAAATAAATTCTAACTTAAGCTAAAGAGATGTTTTAATTGCCAGAGCAGGGTAAACGTTAGGACGTCTAAGCTATCCATTAAGGTGTAGAAGTTGCAAAAGAGTGAGAGGCAAGCCCGCAGTACCTAATAACAGGAACCCATTAAGATACATTAAGACGGACAACCTCGAAAAAAGCTGACGGACTTACAAGGAGGGTTTCAAATGGCAAATTCTGATTTTAACCAAACTTGGTGAATGTTCAGAGTACACTGATTGTGAGAAATACAAGAAGCATTTTTTTCTGCGGCAAACCACGTTTAGGGGAGGGGGAATCATCTCACAAAGCTTCGGGGTTTTTTCGTTTCTTTATATAATTAGTCAACCATCGACGATTGAAAAAATGTTGTACACGAAACTTGTGTGTTTTTAAAAAGAAAAATCCAGTTAAGAAAGAAAACATTAGAAAGTTCTAAATATTTGTTGAAAACGACGATTTCTTATTCTTTTCACGTAACTTGCAAACCACCAAAGATAGTAAAACCCTTTTTACACAAAAAATACTGCTGGATAGAAAAGCTGTCAAATTAAAAAAGAAAAAATTTGGATAACGGGAAAATTGTCGTAATCGCATGTTATTTACATACGTAAAACTACGAAATTTGTATTTATTGATTGCATATATTAGTTAAGGAACAAGGTTTTCCAGTTACACATATCCATTTCTAGAATGGTATCTGTTTTATGCACGTTTTCGGTATTCCACACAACTAGTGAACCTTAATAAGCAGAGGAAACTCAGATGCACATAAAATGTGTTTTCGTATAACTAATGTACGTAATTAACGAAGGAAATAATTAATTTCCTTAAATCAAAAAATTTAAAAAAATTTTAAACCGAAAATTAATTCAGAGGATAATTAACTTCCTTTATTAGTTGTGTGTAATATAATGCACAAAGCTGCAATGAATTATCTTCCCCAAAATATGTTACTTTACTTGCAAACGCATGGCATAAAAGCAGATACATAGAAAATCAATCAGATGAATTTATATACAGGGTGTCTCACATAACACTTTTCACGATTTTTCAAGTGCTTGCGATAATCTGACAAAAAAATATTTTAAACAAAAGTTGATCAACTTTCGATTGGGTTACTTATGGTCCTATTGCTTGGCCACCATGATCCCCTGATTTGTCACCACTAGACGTCTTTCTATGGGGTCATTTTTTTGCCTTCAAGGTCATTTGAAGGTCATGGTATACTAGGTCGTTGAATTCGTCTTGATACAGAATACAATACTGTTAAGTCAAAAATACAATGTGCCATTTAAAAAAATGAAGGTGAGCTTGACAATACTAAAAAAAAAATGTTTTCTAACTTTTTTTATTGCAATGTATACCCAATTGAAAATTGATCAAGTTTTGTTTAAAATATTTTTTTGTCAGATTATCGCAAGTACTTAAAAAATCGTGAAAAGTGTTATGTGGAACACCCTGTATATGGCACGGTTCTGAAGATTCGAGCTCCGTAGCTGTTTGTGGATCTCTCGTGATCGTTCGGTGCCCGCGGGGCGATGCATGAATTTCACTTCCGCAAACGAGTCCCACCAATGTAAATTTACAGACATTTTGTATCCTTTAGTGATATTATGTATTCCAAAATTTTTACATTTTGTTGTACATTATCTACACATGCATAATAATAAAAATTAATTATCCCCGTATTAATTTTTAATTTTTACTTCATTTTTTATTTTTTAATTGACGGAAATTTATTGTCTTTCGTTAATTAGGTACATTAGTTATTCGCAGGCACACTTTATATCTAAAAAGTCGGCCTCTACCTGTTATGGTTCACTGGTTGTGTCGAAAACCTAAGATTTGGGTAAGACATTCTGGAACTGGGTATGTGTAATGGGAAAAGCTTCTTTATACAATCGATTATTAATGCGATTGTAATGTGTAGTAGCGAGAACTTTGTAGGGTCGTTATGTGCGACAACGACACGATTCCGCACGCACCCATTGGTCATAGCATAGATGCCCGATTGGCCCATTGAACGAGACCTTTATCTTTAAAACGTGGCGTAAAGACAAGGGGGCGCACGACGGGGCGATGCTGAGATTAGTAAGTTGCTAGCCAGTCGCGAAACTACATGTTCATCAATATATACGTACATTACAAAGTTTATTGAATACTTTTTATTTTCCCTACAAATGCATAAATTTATGCAATCAATTATTAATGTAAATAACGTAATAAATGTAAACGTAAATATACATTCCGTAGTTTTATGTATTTAACTGGCATGCGACTACGACTAATTTTTCCATCATTAAACATTTTGTTCTGTTTTAATTTGACAAGATTTTCATCGACATTTTTTGTGTGAAAAGGTTTTTTTTATCTCTCGGGGTTTGCAAGTTATGTGAGAAAAATAAAAAATAAACGTTTTCAGAAATAGATGAATTTTTTCATTTTTTTTCTTAGCTGGACATCTCTTTAAAAATATACAAGTTTAGCATACAACATTTTTTCGGTCGCTTATGATTGATTAGTTATATAAAAAAATCGAAAAAATCCCAAAGCTTTAAGGAATGATTCCCCCCTATACTTGATTTACCGGAAGAAAAAAATGCCCCTTGCATTTCTCAGTGTACTCTACACATCTACCAAGTTTGGTTGAAATCAGAGTTTGCTGTTTGGGAAGCTTCCTTGTTAGAGCTTGTAAGCTCTCACCCCTTCCTCCTGAATTGGTACAAAACATCAGAAGCAGGTAAGACTGACTAGCGGATTATAGCACCGACGAAGTAGAAAAAGAACAAAACAGAGGAAATACCATAATTATACCACTACTTTGTAGCTCTTAATAGTTATAATTTTATTTTCTATCAATAAATGTGAAGTCGGTGTTATACTGAAGGTTTTTTTAAAAAAATTTCTATGTAAAGCTGTACTATAAAAAGCGAAATATTGTCATCTCATTCATACCACGTTTTCTCGAAGTTGTTTCTTGTCTGTTTTAATTCCGAATCCCACGGCATTAGCTATAATATATAATCTACAGCATCATTAAATGAACAATGTATATTTAATTTTATTATACTGGATAAATTCATTGTAAACTGTATATCGCAAAACTGTGGCCGGTGTGTTCGATTGAAGTGCATACACGGAATTATTTCTCAGGCTAACAGAAATGGAAAAGTTTAAAAAAAAAAAGACTTCTTTATTTTTGACAGAAACTATGACTTTTTACTTGAATTTTTATGAAACATTACTTACAAAAATTTCAACATCTCCTTAATGTTTTCAATGGAATTGTACATTTATATTTCTCTGTTTGTAAATTTTATGAAGCATTTAACAAGATGGTGAATACCTCATTTTCTTAGTTCTTTAACCATACATTTCAATGACATTCGATGAGAAAATTAAGTTGTGCCATCACTTTCAACTCATGAGGAAAATTTCTTTTTCTACACACCGTTATAAATTTGTAGAACGTTAAAGACTATCATGCCCTGGTTTCTTTTGGTTTTGCTAGCGAACAATTTCGTAGGGTAAAACATTCCCCCAAAGTTTGGCAACCAAAACATTCTTTTTACGATACATGAAAACCGTTTGCGGTATCAAACAAATTTTAAAACAAATGTTGCACTATTTCAAACGTAAAATTAAAAGGCAGGATCAGAAAACATTAGCTTTACCGGGTTTTTTTACAATTTTCTAAATAATTGACGCTTTATTTATTGGAAAGAAGTTGTATTTTGAATACTGATGCAAACGAAGGGATGTAGTATGTATAACCGTTCTCACTTTAAAAATGCGAAAATCATTAACATTCTCTTACAGTACGGACTCACATTAACACTTGTAGTCTTATATTGGGAAAAATTAAAATAATTCTAACGTTTAAGTTCATATAATGTTCACGTGGGGCAGTGTAATAAGCTTGTACCTCTCTTCGTAATTACACATACTACTTAACTGGATTCTTATAAGATTCTACTCTAACTGATTCTATCCGATTCTATTAGTTAAGTTTCGGCTCACTCATCCTTATCTAGGGCTAAGCGTAGGATTACCATACTATCAAAACTCAAAAACGGGACATGAACAGGACCGGGAGGAGGGGAGAAATAGCTGTCATATTATTGGGTTGGTGAGAAAAATGTTTGGTTTTTGACATTAAAAAGAAAACAATAATTTTGACATACTAACAATTTATTTAATCAATAATATAATTTCTTCCATTGTTTATGACACTCTTTCATCTATCTATCGCCTTATTAATACCACTTTTTGAAAAGGTTGTTGATTATCAATTTTACATATGCCGAAGCTAATATACATTCCCACCAACGCAATAATAAAAAACAAGGCAACATTATGCGCCGTAGCACTTTTATTAACATAAAGTAATTAAAAAATACTGTCGTGGTTTCCGAAAAATAGATAGTTAAGATAAAAAAAAGTTTTTCATCCCACAACGCGCTGAGACTATTTACAAAAATTGCGATCAAACACTTTTCAAGAACACTACGTAAGATATTCGCAGAATTTGTATGTTGATTGACGGCTTTTCGACATTACGGTGTGGTGATTAGCAATGAATTGCGGCGCTTTGATTGGGATCAGTCGGTGTTACGTTCTGTGGTTTAAACTGAAATCTGGCATTCTTTGTATAAATCATTTTTCTAACAAAAATACTAGGTAGTGCATTTAACATAACCACCCTAAATATCTCTGACCTTGTAGAGTTACGAGAAACATTTTATGAGGAAATTAGCATAATACAGTGACGCTGATACAGTAATGAAAAATTCTTTTTTCTTCTATTAAGAGCATTTTTACATAACAAATAAACAAAGACATTGCATATTGAAATTTTAGTAAAAACATAAATAAAATAGACCAATAAATGAAACTGTTTTTACTTTTTACTGCTACCTTATATTTTCATACTGTACGGTCATTTTTTTCTCAAGCGACGAATATACTTTTCAAACGCACTTAACGAGTTAACTCATAATTTCGACACTTAAATTTATAAATATGTTTAAATATGCTTGGTATAAAACTAGATATGTTGAGAAAAGCCCAGATTTCTTCGAAACCTTTACAGAATCTTGATTACAATCAGGTCCGCATATAAACTATTATATTTATAACTTATTATAATTTGAGTATTTATAACTTGAGCATTACTTGTAAATATTATAAGCCGTACTAATGACATTCATATTAAAAATAGTATGACTCCTTTACAATACAAATGTAATGAAAATCCAATTCTAAAAAAAGTCCAAAAAATGCGATATAAGGGGAGACGGTACAATTTTTTTACAGAAAATCCCAAACCAATTTTTTCTGATACTGCCTTATAATTCTACGTTTATAATGGTGTAACTTTTGTTTTAAACATTTTTCAACAATATTTTGAAATATGTTTGAAACCTGCCTTTCAGTTTTTAACGCTCTTCAAATCTTAACTGCTTTGACGAAAAAAAATGTCGCTCTCTGAACAATTATGTGTCGGAGTGAGTGTCGGAAGAGACGACATGACCTTAAGATGAAAGTAATTAATTGTGTGATTGCATTTAAAAATTAACGCAAAAATAAAGTTGAGCCACATTGTTATACTTACGCTATCAAGAGCAAAACAACAATTTGTTGAATAACTGTTATTTTTAATAGCCTAAGACATTATTATACGTCTGCAATTAAATCGGACAAACTGTACATTCGATTCATAAGATTGCTACCTTTGTATCGATACAATGACCGTTATTTAAATTTTCTGGATTTTTACATTGGAGTGACTAATGTTAATAGGGAAATATCATTTGTTGCACTAATTAAAATTGATGTAGAGAAAGGAATAGGATTTTTCAGCTTGTTTTTAGAAAAATACGAATATTAATAAATTAGGTTAGAAAAATTGATTAGCATAAATATTCATTACGTTATTGTCGAATGTGCTTCATTAACCACACCGTGATGTGAATGAACCTGGAGAAAATCGTGCGTGGGGAACTTTACTAGTAAACCAGAAAGGGTAACCTTTATTGTAATCTATAAATGGTGTGAAATGATAAGTTGCAGTCACTATTTAACATTTACACTATTTATGCTATTGTTTAGTGTAGATGAACATAAGCGAAATAAATTTGTTAAATTCCTCATGAGGTTCCAAACGTGTACTTATTTCGTACCTGTCCTCGTAATCCCACGTGTGCTTCCGTCGTCTGAATCAAGAAAAAGAATAATACACGGTTTTCTTTAAATTAATAAAACGCACTTCTCGAAAATTAGAAACATTGAAAAGTGAAATGTTATAATGTTCGTGAAATATAATACAAAAACTTTAATCAGACTGCTGTTTCTAAGTTCGTTACTAAAATACATACACATGTAGCTATAAACAGTATATGTCAGTAGAATTTGATGGTTTTCACAACGCTATTAAGGAAATGCGGGATGAGTAAAATTAAAAGAAAGACAGCTGCAGACCAGTAATATAATTTAATTTACTAATCTGTACTTATTTTGTAAAAACGACACTTTTATAGTCTTTTTTCAGCCGATACAATCGCGGTCTTATTGTGTTCTTTGTGTTCAGTTGTATTCAACAAGTTAAATTGATGTTCATTGTAAAACGATATTAAGGTATTATTATGTAACATTCGGTAGAGAGGAAGCTAAACTTTCGCTAAGAACATTTAACTGCGAACGTTCCCATGGTAGATTCTTGCTTACTCGAGAAACTTGACAAGTGGCAAATTCTAAGTTTAAGCAAACTTGCTCGATATGTAGGGTATGACGAGTACATAAACAACTTTTCTGCGAAAAAATACTCTTAAGTAGATGAAACCATGCACCAAAATGATTCTGCGGTTTTTTGTTTTTTCAATACAACTAGGCCATAGTTGGCGACTGTACAAAATTTTACCGAACAATTTTCATCTGTGGTTTTTTGTAGAAGTAATAATTTCAATATTGACGGAGGTTATAACATCAAATGTAATTTCCTGTATATCTATCAACACCAAGTTGTTTGACTGTCGCCCTGCGACCCCTTAGAATGTAACTTGAAGGTATACATGTATATTTCTCTATACTATAAACCAGCAAATAATGCACGGACAAACCCACCTCCACTGACGGTAACGACGGTAAAGAGATTTACACTTTAATTGCAATTACACTTTCAGATATATTTTAAATTTTTACCGTTATTGTATCAAAGTGTCGTCGTTCATTTCAAGACCATAATTTACGATTGTGAACAAAACCACGAAGTACTCACCGGGAGTTTAACAAATTACAGTGTATGCTACACAAATACATGAGCCCTTTACGATCGGCAAACTATCAGCCACTCACGTTAGTGGCTGATAATTAAATGATCAAACGAACTTACCTTCGTAACGTTCGATCATGATTATATAAGCCGTCTCGTCCGATAGATCATAGATATTAGATTACTAAGTAGTACGACTGAGTTGTACTGCATGCCACACACTTTTAAAAAACATTTGAATTCAGCGGACCCGCTTTCCACATCACGCATCGCCCGTGACTCAGTCCTGCTCCGTGTCCGTCATTCAATTTAAATCCAAGAAAATCGTAATTCTGATTTTTTCTTACGTAATGTTCCATTACTTGGGATTATATATATTGTATATATTCATTGTTATTAACAACCGGGAAGGGTGGGAACTGATCTATCGAACGAGACGGCTGATATAATCATGATCGAACGTCATTAAGGTAAGCTCGTTTGATCATTTAATTATATCACGCCGTCTCGTCCTGTAGATCATAGATATTAGATTACTAATTGTAAGTAGATGTTGAATGATTAGAATGGCGATTTTTTTTATATATATATTTCTGTGTATATATAGATACAGATGTATGTATTTATTTGCGGAGTAACAGATTGTCAGTGATTTCTAATGACATGACACAAACGAATAAACAGAATTTGTTTAATACTTAAACAAAGAAAAAACAAAAGAGCCAGGTCAGAGAATCTGGTAACATAAAGAATGTTCATTATTCCTTATTCTCATAGTTCTGCATCCAATCTGCAAACCGTGATTGAGGAACTATGAGGCGATTGTAGAACCTTGCGAAAACATTAGAGGTATCTGTCCATCCAGTAGTCTTCCTAAATTAACGGCTAAATTAACCCCCTTTCTTTGCGCGGCTGACGTAGCGACGTGTCTCGAGCTATGTGTTGTAAACACACCAGTATTCACACCACTCCGGCTCAAACCTTTTTTAATCCACCTATTTAGAGTTGTCATGGAGATCTCTTTATAAGGTTTTCGCAGGGTGATAAATAACCGATCTGGTAATCCAGTTTACCTTAACGACTTTGTTACTTTGATATGGCATGTTATCAATGAGGCTACATAAATTCTTGGTTTTTCTGCAAACCATGGAATCGACAAAAGTGGTTGATGTCGTCCGACGACTGAAGTTTTTATATTCTCGTCTATCATAATTAAAATCTCTTTTTCTGAAATAACAATATTTTCCAAACGAATCTTACATAAGGTCTGCGCTCTATGCGCAGTGATTAATGCTAATAATACCGATAGTTTAATTGTTAGTTTTCCCAAGGATAGACCCTCGTTATGGTACTATTCTTCGAAGAAACTTAATACCTTCATCGGGTTCCAAGTATAATTATATTTTGCTTTTGGTGGTTTAATTTTTGAAACGCCTCTAAAAAATCTCTTTAAATCTAAATCATTGCCAACTTCAGTTGCCGAGATTAACGAAATTGCCGATCTATGGCTATTGAGCGTACCATATGATGCTCCCTTATCAAGTTCAGTTGATAAGAAATCAATCATTTCCGTAATTGCCGGTGTATAAATATCTATATCCTTGTCTCGACAGAAACACCACCATAACTTAAGACCTGTGTTGTACTGTTGAATAGTTGTATTTGTAATCGATGCCATCATTATGGTTGCTCCTTTCTCAGAGATCTTCTTTCGGCGAAAACCTTCCCCGATAATTTCCCGGTCACCAGGGTAAGAGATTCAGCCAGCGGATGTGACATCTTAACAGGAGACATTACTAACAAGGAAGCTGTGTGAAGTGACCGCCTCCGATTTTCTTATGCTTCTGATATGTTGTAGTCCATCAAAAAATAAGAGACACGTATATTTTTATATGTGCTCTTAAACGGATTTAAGGGGTGAAATTCACTCTCAAAGTTGAGCATGAAAAGCAGTGTTTGTGTAGTTTTACATAGAAGGAGTGTCTCTATCGCCACCAAACCAGCTTTAAAACATTCCTTACGTGAAATAATGAAATTCACATATCCATCTTTCTATGCACCCTTATTGCAAGGGGGTGAACCACCCTCTGAAAATTTTCATTTCAATATAAAAAAAAACTAATTATCCGATTCTAATGGAACAAAAACCAGATTGTAGAGCGAGGAAAAACAAAGTTGACCGGTTTTTGTATTTTTCGAAAAAAACAATTTTTAAGAGGAAAAACACGTCTTCAAGTATAAGTCTGTTCTCCTAATGTTAAAATCATTCTGATAAGTTTTAATTGCCGAAAACCTCTTATACACTCACCTATATGCCTAAAAACAAGACATCATTAAATTCAGGCTAGTCTTTGTTGTTTTTCTTGTGATTCGTGTTCTCTGTATGTGCCGCATATACACGTAAGTATTAAAGTGTACTATTTTTGTTGGAAGTATTATAATTTATTTTATTTCGGGTATTATCAAGGTGTAATATACACTTCTGTTGTTAATACATTTTTGGTTTGCTGTTTCTAAAAAAAGTTTATGCGTAATGCGCATATGAGTACAGAATGTCATCACTGACATATTTATCTCGGAGTCTCTTTGTAATGCCCTCTGGCTGTTTTATAATCTCAAAAATTTTTAATCTCTCATTGCCAATTTTACAAGGATGATAATACTTTGCTTACTTATCTCAATATTCTTTTAATATTAACTTTTTGTATAGCCCTTAAGTGAACGATTACTTACAATGCTTTCGAGTCTGTATCAATACCGCTTGATTGTGAGTGAGGAAAAGAGGATTATTACTTTTTTCATGAATATAATAAACATAATTAATGTCTGTAATTGTTAATTTTGTTATTAATTATGTGTAAATACACGTTTATATTTCAATTATTCAATGAAAAACATATGTATAAATATACATTCTTACATTAAAAGTGTTTTTTATATTGTCATTATATGACGTTGAAATTCCATTTTCTCTCTTATGAAACTAATATCTGTATTCTGACAATGAGCAACAGTGGTATTCTTTGAAAAAATGTTTAAAACACAGCGAGTTTTTTACACCAAGAACATCTTATTACAGCGATATTCGTGCACACTGCGATTGCGAAAGCGTCCCAAAAGCAAATTCGATCGGATTTTCGAAAATTTCTGGTCGTTTTTCTACGTATTCACTTTTAAACCAAGAATATCGGAACGAATTTTGACAAGGAATATGGAATGAACTGAATATGGACAAGGGATTGTAATTTTATTATGTTGTTTCTCAAGTGTAAGTTTATGTCGTAATCAAGGAACATGACACTGCCTGAAAAGTGTCTAACAGAATTCATCCATATTTTGAATCCGAAAACGTTAAGCGGCTGAATTTTTCCAGATTTTCCCTTTGGTATAATCATTGGGATGATTTGCTTATCAATTTGGGGAAAGCTGGCTAACAACTTGTAGGCAATGTCCACTCCATGAATCTGTCAAAAGAACACTTACTTGATCAATGATTGGAATAAAAACGTTTCCCAGTCTATTTTTTAAGTGCTTTGTAAGTAAATACATATTAGGAACATTAAAGCAACTTTTTTAACATCAAATTAAAGTATTTCAACGTACCAGAAATGAACTTCAGAAGTGAGACCCACTCTAACTCACTCTAACCCACTTACAAAATTGCCCACAGGCAATACTGATACACACTCGATAGCGTTGTAAATAATCGTTCACTTAACGGCTATACAGAAGGTTAATATTAAAAGAATATTGAGATAAGGAAGGAGGCTACTACCATCCTTGCAAAACGAAGAGATTATACATTTTCTATAAATTGTATTATAAATGTGTAAATTTGTTGCATCGACAATTGCCGATTATTAAAATCTATATATATTCTAAAGGCGGTTCTAGTACACCAACCAAGTATGTATGCAGCCGGGTATTACACTACCGCACATTGCGCTTTAACTTTTTTTAAATACAGCAAACCAAAATATATTAACTAAAGAAGTGTATATTATATACCTTGATAATGCCCGAAATAAAATAAATTCTAATACTTCCAACAAAAATAGTATACTTTAATACTTACGTGTATATGCGGCACATGCAGAGAAGATGAATCACAAGAAAAACAACGAAGACAAGCCTGAATTTAATGATGTCTTGTTTTTAGGCATATAGGTGAGCGTATAAGAGGTTTTCGGCAATTAAAACTTATCAGAATGATTTTAACATTAGGAGAACAGACTTATACTTGAAGACGTGTTTTTCCTCTTAAAAATTGTTTTTTTCGAAAAATACAAAAACCGGTCAACTTTGTTTTTCCTCGCTCTACAATTTGGTTTTGGTTTCATTAAAATCGGATAATTAGTTTTTTTTTATATTGAAATGAAAATTTTCAGAGGGTGGTTCACCCCCTTGCAATAAGGGTGCATAGAAAGATGGATATGTGAATTTCATCATTTCACGTAAGGAATGTTTCAAAGTTGGTCTGGTGGCGATAGAGACACTCCTTCTATGTAAAACTACACAAACACCGCTTTTCATACTCAACTTTGAGGGTGAATTTCACCCCTTAAATCCGTTTAAGAGCACATATAAAAAAATACGTGTCTCTTATTTTTTGATGGACTACAGCATATCAGAAGCATAAGAAAATCGGAGGCGGTCACTTCAAACAGTTTCCTTGTAAGTTTGATGATAGACACAGTACTAACATATTTTCTATTAATAGATCTTTAAACAACGGGAACCAAACTTGATTTGGCCAAAAGGGAACTATCAAAATCCCTTCATCCCCCTCCTCTATTATTTTCTTAATAGTACGAAGTATTATACTAAAGGGTGGAAATGCATAAAAGAAGTGTTGAGAATGGTCGATGGTGAATGCATCAATTGCAACTGAGTTGGGGTTTCTATGCCAAGAAACATAGTTTTTGCACTTTGCATTACTATTTGACGCAAACAAATCAATGTCTGGATGACCGAATTTCGTGGTAATCCGCTTAAAGAAAGACGGCCCCTGTTCCTATCCCGTCTCCATATTAGAGTTTCTTGATTCTTTGTCTGCTACAACGTTTTCCTTAGAACTGATGTATAATGTGTACATCCAAAGATTGCGACTTTCACACCACTGCCATATTTGTTTCGTTATTGCATGTAAATGATTAAACTTAATTCCTCCCATACGATTGATATATGATACAGCCGTTGTATTATCAATCCTGAGTAGTATATTACATGTTTTCAAATCTCTAGCGAAACATTTTAAACCGTATAAGGCAGCTATCAATTCTAGCTTATTTATGTGAAACTTCTGCTCTTCCTCGCTCCACCAACCATATGTTTTTCCCAGAGTGTAATAAGCCCCCCAACCAGTCATCGATGCGTCAGTAAAAATTTCGAGGAAATAACAGTCTCGCCTTACAGGGTTTTTTGCCACTAAAATATTATCTCCCCACCATCTAAACTCTGACTGAAGACAATTTTTTAGTCTCATGTTACTCTCATAATTTCCCTTTGCGGCCGTGATAGCGAGATATTTCTCTCTTTCAAACGTTTTTGTGTAGAGAAAACCGTATTTTATTGATAGGCACACGGACACCGACAACCCAATGAAACTACTAAAGGTTCTAATTTTACATGAACATTTGCTTTTAAGTGTTTTAACCAATTCCAGAATTCTTACTCGTTTTTTACTACCTAATTCCACATGTAATTTTTGGGTGTCAAAGACGAATCCCAAAAATATGCATCTTCTAGACGGCGTTAATTTGCATTTACCAAGATTTAGAATAAACCCTAAATTCTCTAAAACCTTTCTAATTCTTCGTAAGTCTTACGAACAACGTTCTTGACTTGAGGCAATTCTGAGGAAATTGTCCCGATATGTTACGAAAAGGATTCCCTTTTCTCTTAGGCTAGATGCAACAGGCTTTGGTAGTTTTGTGAAGACAAAAGGTGCGGTACACGGTCCAAAGGGCATACAATTGAACTCATACAATTCTTTCTTGAACATAAATCGTAGAAACTTTCGGTCCTCCAAAGGAATAGGAATTAGGAAATATGCATCCTTTAAGTCGATTTTTCCCATATAGTCGTTCTCATTAATTAATTTCATAGCTGTTCTACTCTCATCCAATTTAAAATGTGGTGGTATTATGAATTCATTTAATTTCTTTAAGTTCTTTAAGTGAGAATAAATCTCTTATCACCATTGGGTTTATCAACTAAAAAACAGCTAGATATAAATTATCCGTCTACTGGTAGACATTTACTGACCACAGCTTTGGCTAATAATTTATTAATAGCCTGTTCTGTTTGTAGAGTTTCGCTGACTGTTTGAACTCTTTCATATGGCATTTTTTGTTGTTTTGGGATTGACTGAAAAGGAATTCGGTACCCTTTTGTCCTACTCAAAATTGTTCGGTCTGAGGTAACAGATTTCCAATGATTTTGAAAATATCTTAGGCGACCTGCTGGTCTACTGAATTCTATCGCTTTATCGGTGTTTGAAATTTCTGACGTCCGCCGACAGACAAGCTGTGTCTTGCAAGGAGTTTTCTTCGACGGGCCCCTCCAGTTTAGAGGATTGGAATATTTAGGTCTGTGATTAACTGCTTTTTCTGTCTTACGATAAGTCGCGGACCTTGATGAGGAACTAGTAATAGCTGATGTGGCTCTTATATTGTTTCCCATCTTCTCAGCTGCTGCTGCTGCTTTAAGATTTGTCCCAAACTCCTCTCCGTATAAAAACGCGTCTGTCCAACTATTTTCCGCTAAATTTTTAGCAAATTTGTTCAGCGTTGGATTTATGAATGACCTTCTGGTCGTCGATATCGAGTGATGCAGGTCACATAGCAAGCTAATAGCATCGCTAATAGATTTTATAACATTTTCTTTTTTAAAATCATCTTTTAAAATATCGTCTAGAAGTCTGCCCAAGGCATAGATGGCAGCTCCTAAACGAGTCTGTGATATCACCTGGTAATTGTCTTTTTTAATAGATAATTCGCTCATTGTGGCTAGAACCGCTGGATTGAGCAAAGGGCTTTTAAGTAATGGACAAGTTTCAATTGGTGGGTACGCCTTTACGAGAGTGTCTCGGTTTTCTTTCGATAAACCTGATTGTAAAATCTGTTTCCACCGTTTGGCCAACTCATCATGAACCTTTTCGAGTATCGCTGACTTCTTTGAAGAATCCTCTCCTAGCATTTTCAGGAGATCATTTGGTATTATCCTCACGGGTTGCTCCGTATTTTCATTTGTCACAGGTAATTCGTCACCTGTGACTTCGACTACTTCATTATTAAATTGCGACATGTCGTCAAGGATGCGACTTACCTCTATGCTAAGTTCGCTATGGGAAGAATACGATGATACTTTCACATTATGTTGCGTCGACTCTCGCAGAGTTCGGTCACAATTTATCGAGTTGTTACTCGTGTTATCTCGTCGTGCGTCTCGTACACGATCTACTGTCGTTTCTCTCAGAGAACGATCGATTGTGTTAACACCTGACTCGAAATCCTTGCTGCGATCGCGATGGTGAGATAACCTTTTTAACTTTTTCTCTTCTCTTTCGAGATAATGTACTTGTTCTTTCAGATTCTCACTGTAACTAGTCTTCTCCCTATGATTCTCCGTACTCGAGGATCTTCTTGAACTCCTGTGTGCTCTAGAATGTTTGCTCATATCGAATTTTATAGTTTTCAATCGTAGAAGAAGAAAAAGACGCATGTTATATGCACTGCACAAAACAGATGAATGACGGACGCGGAGCAGGAGTCACAGGCGATGCGTGAAGTGGGAAGTGGGTCCGCTGAATTCAAATGTTTTTTAAAAGCATGTGGCATGCAGTACAACTCAGTCGTACTACTTAGTAATCTATTATCTATGTGAGAAATGATACAAGTGTGCGTGGACGAATGTGAGAAGTGATACGAATGAGTGTATACAGTGTGAGGCAGAGGCGATCGACCGATAGAATAAGCATTAGTATTAAGTTTACGATAAAGTTAAGGGTACGGAAAAGAAAGCTTGGACAGGCAGTCAGCGTCCAGCAGCTAAAGAGCGAGGAGCTATTAAAACTGTATACACTGTTAAAATATATTGTTCTCTGGTTACGACGGTGGTCGTTCTCATAATCAATTCCATACACATCGGGAATTCCTCATCAACGAGATATCCTTTCGGAAGACCCGTCTAAGAGGGAATCCCACATCTATGATCTACAGGACAAGACGGCGTGATATAATATATCATTCTAACATGTTGATCGACGTCCATGGAACATCTGATAGGCCAGCTCCTGTCTAGCACACACATTTGTTAAGATTTTACATTACTAACCATTTCTTCCTTCATTCATTTTATAGATTATTTGTATCGACATACACTTTGTATTTAAAAAGCTTTCCCCTACCTATCACGGTTAATCAGTTGTATGGAAAAACTGTAAATATGTGTAACACACTTGCCTATATCGTAAATTATTATGTGCAATACATTAATAAGGTAATAAGGGTAAACCTGGACAAAAATTTCATACTTTTGGCCGTGTTTGTTATGTTGAATTGCTGTATTTTTTATTTGTTTCATTTGATGGATCTTTTATTGAGACGCATTGTTTTTATAAAAAAAAATTGTTTCCTAGCTATTATGGTTCGCAAATTATGCAGCAAAAAATTATAAAATTAATATGTTCAAAAGGCAGTTAAGTTTCTTTAACTTTTTTTAAAAGAGATAACAATTTTTGTATGAAACATTCTTTTCATTGCCAACAACTAATTATATACAAAGCACAGAAAAATTGCAAAACATTGGAAGATGGTTTCACCAGTCACATGTGATTTTGTGCAGAGAGAAGATTAGTTTCTTGTACTCTTCAATACATTCTACATACCTACATAGTTGGTTAGAACAGAATTTATCACTTACGACGTTTCCTTTATGAGTGAGCGAAGCGATGGAAGAGTTGGGAGAAATATTTGTCCCTTGTGGCACTTCGCGCTAACAACCCGCACAACATCAGAATTAAAAAAGCGCATCGGTCCGGAAATTCAGGTAACTGAGGCAAGTTTATTGCGGCACGTTATCGCCAGATTTAAATGTATATCATGAAAATGTGTCAATTGTCAAAAGGAATTAAAAAGACGATTTTTTAAAAACATGTGTAAGTTAATAAATGGTTCGTGCTGCTATATTACAACCACACACCCGTTTGTCATTATCCAATCCCGTTTGTCTACAATAGCGCTTTGAAAACTACCAAATGTAACTGACTCATCTTTGTATAATAAATACGAAAGTTTTTATTTTAAGACAACAATACCACTCATCCAAGGTTTAACGAAATGGTATTATTACCTGTTCCGATGGAAACGTTTTATGAACTTTCTGCAAGAATAATGAGTTAGATGTAATTATCTTTTATCTACCTATATTCCTTATAATGTTTCGGCCGGCTGTTGTAAAAAAGTGGTTCAGACGATTCAGGAGGTTGCTGGCCCTGTGAATACCTTGGTAGTAAACCTTCGTCGGCATATGGATCGTCGTATCTCGGACTGTGACATGAGTTGGCATATCCTCCATAACCGTAAGGTTGTAGCCTACCACTCACAGCAGTAGGCAACTGAAAATATAAATAATTACATTAAGTCAATTGGTTATACAGTTCCATATGTTGGTTTATTCTCGAACAACAAACAGTTTCACTAAATTAATTAATTGTGTGACGTTCGGTTAGAAACGCTTTATTACAAAATTATAATCAAATGAAATTGAAATAGATGTTGAAACGGTGTTTCTAACCAAACGTCACACAACATTTTTTTCTTATTTCTACTTGTAGAATATGCACCCG
Source organism: Hedychridium roseum (assembly GCA_963989215.1). Taxonomy (NCBI): domain Eukaryota; kingdom Metazoa; phylum Arthropoda; class Insecta; order Hymenoptera; family Chrysididae; genus Hedychridium; species Hedychridium roseum. The sequence goes on along the minus strand of OZ022307.1, from coordinate 4,194,230 downwards.
CAGTTTGGCCAGTAAACCCCAGGACAACCTGTATAATGATTTACCTAATTTTTATATGTAACAAATTTTTAATTTGTTATCGCTGACCTAATGTGTCCTGCCTTATGTTGTTATTATTTGACAAAACTGTTTTGTTGTTCAATTGTCATGCATTTATAATCAACTACATCATCATAAGATTAAAAAGTGCTGTACGCACGATGTACATGTTTTACATGTCCGATAAACAATTTCGTTGTCATTTAGTATCAACATTTTTAAGTAGAATGACATTTCTTCTCGGCGCCAAACTGGCAATGCGGTTTTAAAGAAATATTAAAAATTAAATATTAGCGACACAACATATATAAAGACTACTGTATTATTTTATATTTAATTAGTAAGATACTCCTTAACGTAAAATAAACGTGCAATACCTGGTGATCCTCTCTTTCGTAGCTATTTTCTCGCGATGTTTCAAGTGATCTTTGAGGCGTCGCTAGTTGGTTAGCAGCGGTTCGAAACTGTGAGGCTGAACTGTTTGCACCTTGTCCACCCACCGGATAGTTCAAATCAGACGTGTAATCGGAATCTTCTGAATAACCCGCTGTAAAACATTATAGAAATATGCCATATACTACTTTTACAAAGAGATGGAGTAGATAAAGACGAAAATGTTTCTTATATATGGAGTCCATTAGTTAACATGTATACCTGTAATCTCTTTCGTAATATTGAAGCATCCGTCCAATGTTCAAAAAAATTCACGAACCTTTCGATTTTTTTTATATCATGATAATAGATTTATTCATATGGAAGACTATTCACGCAATCGGAGTGATTTATTTATCTTATAAACACTTTAAAATATACCAAAAAGTTGTGACGCAAAATGCAATGATTTTAGTGCTATATCAAGCGAAATTGTGCTAATTCATTACGCACAACGATCACAACGGGGTGCCGATTATAAGGATTACATAAATATAGCACATATCTCGATATGGGTTATGTTACAAACTAAATACGTGGTGGAAGTTGATCATTCGATATAAATGATTGAAGCTTTTGGCTGTGTTAAGAGTTGTGGTTTGGTAAAGATTTAGGCATTGTCAAATAGCGGAGGGGACAAACTGTGATGATCAGTGGTAAAATAGATCTGCGCTTTCTTGATTTGTAATATTGTAAATATCACGGTGTTATGCACACACACAGAGTTGTAGGTCATATTTGCAGTTCTCTTTGACTAGAGGTTTTAAATGTCATAATAAGTGCAGTTTTTTTATCATTTATAGCAAATGTTACATCAGTTTTGTGTTCCTGTGGTTTAAGAACATTTTTTATCTAAGTATTCTCAAATATAGCATTCATACGAGGTACTCAAATAGACTGCGATTACACCTCAAATAATTTTTCATTCATTGGGCAACTTTCAAAAGAAAATATCTACTGTACACATAACAGCATCACCTTTATGAAGAAATATAAAGCACTTAAAATCATTGAACGACGCCTCACAACAGTTTTTGACATGTTAAATTAACAACAACTAACAATTTCTTCGTATGGCAGGGGAAATTCTGTACATGTACATCACAGATAAATGGTATATACAGACTAAATGATTTCGGGTAGTAAAATTCAGTCAAATATCATCTGCCTATCTTTTTCTGTTGTAAACATTATGCACATTCGCTAATAAACTGACAGAATTTTACGCCTCAACCTAACAGTTCCCTGTTTTCTATTTATTTTCGATATTCGATCTTTCCCATATTGAGCATACCACTCAGCAACTGTACAAGCTCTATTAATTTCATATACTGCAACTTTCATGGTACCTATTTATGAACAAAGTTACTTCAAATGAAAGAAAGGCCATTAACAAATTTAGGAATAATTGTGCCAAATTAATTAGGTAAATAACGCTGAAGAATGATGGGCAGACATTATTTAAATACACTTGTTTTGGTAAATGGTATTTGGTATTTGACTGAATTGTACTAAAAACGATGCGGTCAACCTTCAACAACCATTGGCCTGCAACATAATACACATAGCACACAAGAGAGGAAAAGTACCAAGATGTACTCGAAAGGCTTTGGATTGTAAACACCCAACATACTTTTTAATAACGTCTATATGTTAACATAGATGGCCGGTATAAATGTTGAATTGATTACATCTTGTATACACACTTGACAACGATGAAAATCGCGGCCTACGTCTGTAGATTATGTCATTGCTTACTGATGTTTACTTACTAACCACATTTTAAAGGTATGACTAACCTTGTTAAAAAAGGAATTATCAATCAGGAACAAAACACATAGTAGGGGGTTATATAAGTGTGTTATGTTAAAAATACGAAATCTGGTAAAAAGTTGTAATGATTCTCAATAATTGACCATAAAAAGGAAACGATATGAACAGGATTTATGCGATAAATTATTGGTATTCGATTCGTTCATTCATCATGCACATAAAAATATTGTTAAGGATATTTCATTTTCAAATATTCTAATTATTCCGAAAATGTTATCGTACTAAGGAATTTTTCGTTCAAGAAATGTAAATTAATTCGAGAGAATCAGAAAATTGTTAAGATTAGTTGTTAACAGAGATATACAGGGTGTCCCACGCAACAGGCTGTACCGCCGAAACGGTTGGGGATAGAAGAAAATGTCATAAGAAAAAATTAAATAGTGTCAGACGACGCATATTATGCAACTAATTTTATGCACTTTTGTGCATTGGTGCATCAGAAAAGTGCAACTGCACTTTTTTTTCAATGGAAATCTATGTCTTTGACTGTACCAATCGACGTAGTTTTTTATGCTCCATATAAAAGTACTAACATACTTATGTCCTAAACTTATTTGTTACAAAGATATCGAAGCTGGAAGTTTTGTAAATTATTTCAGTCTTGCGGCAAGTGTTCCGGAATACCCACGTTACAGGAAGTGTTCGAACGGTCCTCCATTGTAGTCCAAGCACTTTTCCATCCGCTTCCTGACGTTGGGCAACAAATTCCTAACGTCCCTTTCTATAATTTTACATATTTCTTGCCGAATGCGTTGTTGGAACTCCGCAACATTAGTAATGGGGCGCGAATACACCCTATCTTTTAAAGATCCCCACAAAGAGAAGTCGAGGGGTGTGAGGTGGCCATAAGATCGGCCCTCGTGTACCAATCTATATCGTACCATAAGTTTTATTTAAATGTTTAGCAACTATCTGTGAATTGTGTGCTCGAGCACCTTCTTGTGGAAAGTACCTCATCTTTTGGCGTTCACTTACAAGGAAACTGTGCGAAGTGTCCGCCTCCGATTTTCTTATGCTTGTGATATGTTATAGTCCATCCAAAACTAAGAGACACGTATTTTTTTATATGTGCTCTTAAACGGATTTAAGGGGTGAAATTCACCCTCAAAGTTGAGCATGTAAAGCGGTGTTTGTGTAGTTTTACATAGAAGGAGTGTCTCTATCGCCACCAGACCAACTTTGAAACATTCCTTACGTGAAATGATGAAATTCACATATCCATCTTTCTATGCACCCTTATTGCAAGGGGGTGAACCACCCTCTGAAAATTTTCATTTCAATATAAAAAAAAACTAATTATCCGATTTTAATGAAACCAAAACCAAATTGTAGAGCGAGGAAAAACGAAGTTGACCAGTTTTTGTATTTTTCGAAAAAAAAACAATTTTTAAGAGGAAAAACACGTCTTCAACTATACTTCTGTTCTCCTAATGTTAAAGTCATTCTGATTAGTTTTAATTGCCGGAGGCCTCTTATACACTCACTTCTATACCTGAAAACAAGACATCATTACATTCAGGCTTGTCTTTGTTGTTTTTCTTGTGATTCGTTGTCTCTGCATGTGCCGCATATACACGTAAGTATTAAAATATACTATTTTAGTTGGAAGTATTATAATTTATTTTATTTCAGGCATTATCGAGGTGTAGTATACACTTCTTTAGTTAATACATTTTGGTTTTAGTTAATACATTTTAATGTATTTCATACATTTCATACTATTTTTGTTGGAAGTATTATAATTTATTTTCTTTCGGGCATTATCAAGGTGTAATATACACTTCTGTAGTTACTACATTTTTGGTTTGCTGTTTCTGAAAAAAGTTAATGCGTAATGCACACATGAATAAAGAATGTCATCACTGACATATTTATCTCGGAGTCCCTTTGTGATGCCCTCTGGCTGTTTTATAATCTCAAAATTTTTAATCTCTCATTGCCAGTTTTACAAGGATGATAATAGTTTGCTTCCTTATCTCAATATTCTTTTAATATTAACCTTTTGTATAGCCCTTAAGTGAACGATTATTTCCAATGCTTTCGAGTCTGTATCAATACTGTCTGACTGTGAGTGAGGAAAAGAGGATTATTACTTTTTTCATGAATATAATAAACACAATTAATGTCTGTAATTATTAATTTTGTTATTAATTATTTGTAAATGCACGTTTATAGTTTAATTATTCAGTGAAAAACATATGTATAAATATACATTCCTACATTAAAAGTTTTTTTTATATTGTCATTATATTACGGTGAAATTCCATTTTCTCTCTTATGAAACTAATGTCGATATTCTGACAATGAGCAATAGTGATATTCTTTGAAAAAATGTTTAAAACACAGTGATTTTTTATACCAAGAACATCTTACTACAGCGATATTCGTGCACATTGTGATTGCGAAAGCGTCCCAAAAGCAAATTCGATCGGATTTTCGAAAATTTCTGGTCGTTTTTCTACATATTTACTTTTAAACCAAGAATTTCGGAACGAATTTTGACAAGGAATATGGAATGAACTGAATATGGACAAGGGATTGTAATTTTATTATGTTGTTTCTCAAGTGTAAGTTTATGTCGTAATCAAGGAACATGACACTGTCTGAAAAGTGTCTAACATAATTCATCCATATTTTCAATCCGAAAACGTCAAGTGGCTAAATTTTTGCAGTTGTGCCCTTTGGTATAATCATTGGAATGATTTGCTTATCAATTGGGGAAAGTTGGTTAACAACTTGTGGGCAATGTCCACTCCATGAATCTGTCAAATGAACGTTTATCTGACTAATGATTGGAATAAAAACGTTACCCAGCCTATTTTTTAAGTGCTTTGTAAGTTTTTAAGTGCTTTGTAAATACATATTAGAAACATTAAAGCAACTTTTTTAACATCAAATTAAAGTATTTCAACATACCAGAAATGAACTTCAGAAGTGAGACCCACTCTAACTCACGCTAACCCACTCACAAAATTGCCCACAGGCAAGACTGATACACACTCGATAGCGTCGATTAAAAGAATATTGAGATAAGGAAGGAGGCTATTACCATCCTTGTAAAACAGAGAGACTGTACATTTTCTATAAATTGTATTATAAATGTATAAATTTGTTGCATCGACAATTGCCGATTATTATTATCTATATATATTCTAACGGCGGTTCTAGCACACCAACCAAGTATCTATGCAGTCGGGTATTACTCTACCGCACATTGCGTTTTAACTTTTTTTAAATACAGCAAACCAAAATATCTTAACTAAAGAAGTGTATATTACACCTTGATAATGCCTGAAAGAAAATAAATTATAATACTTCCAACTAAAATAGTATATTTTAATACTTACGTGTATATGCGGCACATGCAGAGACAACGAATCACAAGAAAAACAACAAAGACAAGCCTGAATGTAATGATGTCTTGTTTTCAGGTACAGAAGTGAGTGTATAAGAGGCCTCCGGCAATTAAAACTAATCAGAATGACTTTAACATTAGGAGAACAGAAGTATAGTTGAAGACGTGTTTTTCCTCTTAAAAATGGTTTTTTTCGAAAAATACAAAAACTGGTCAACTTTGTTTTTCCTCGCACTACAATTTGGTTTTGGTTTCATTAAAATCGGATAATTAGTTTTTTTTTTATATTGAAATGAAAATTTTCAGAGGGTGGTTCACCCCCTTGCAATAAGGGTGCATAGAAAGATGGATATGTGAATTTCATCATTTCACGTAAGGAATGTTTCAAAGTTGGTCTGGTGGCGATAGAGACACTCCTTCTATGTAAAACTACACAAACACCGCTTTACATGCTCAACTTTGAGGGTGAATTTCTCCCCTTAAATCCGTTTAAGAGCACATATAAAAAAATACGTGTCTCTTAGTTTTGGATGGACTATAACATATCACAAGCATAAGAAAATCGGAGGCGGACACTTCGCACAGTTTCCTTGTTAGTAGAATCTCTGTATCATGTAAGAGAACTGGTAGGTCGGATTCCAGAAAGTTTACATACTTTTGACCGGTTACTGTTCCGTTAAAAAAATGTTGACCGATAATCCATTTGGCAAAAATTCCAAATCTTGATCTTATAGTAACTGGTATTAGCAGCCACTTCATGTTGACAAACATTGCAATGAACCATAACGTAGTAGGAATTCCGGATAACTTGCCGCAAGACCGAAATAATTTACAAAACTTTTAGCTTCGATATCTTTGTAACAAATAAGTTTAGGGCATAAGTCTGTTAGTATTTTTATATAGAGCATAAAAAACTGCATCGATTTATGTAATCAAAAACATAGGTTTCTATTTAAAAAAAAGTACAGTTGCACTTTTCTGATGCACCAATGCACGGAAGTGCATAAAATGACTTGCATAATATGCGTCGTCTCACACTGTTTAACTTTCTCTTATGACATTTTTTCTATCCCTAACCGTATAGGCGGTACAGCCTGTTCCAGTTGCGTGGGACACCCTGTATATGTAGGTAAAATTGTGAGTTTATCCTCGCGTTTTGTATGAATTGATTTTTCTGTTAATCCTTTTCAGTGACACGGTGGTTTTAGATTAAACCGTTCATTCTTGCGTTGATGTAAGTTTAACCACGTCCACTCATAGTTGTTTAATCTTACGTAATCGTACCAAAGAGTTTGTTCAGCTTTGGTTTTTGAAAGCAATTCTTCAAGCAAAGTCGCAGGTGACAAATGTAGATTTTTGCACGGAAAACTCAGCCAGTTAAGTGTACAGAAACTTAGCAAATAGTTGAACAAAAATAGATTGCTCATACAAACTATTTTTTAGTAATTATGTTAGTACCTTACATTAGCTGAACGTCATCGATAGGAATATAATGCAGTTTTTACTCATTATGCGAAATACAAGAAATTTCACAGTTTTATTTTATAATCAAAAGACCCCAAGATTAAGCAGCAATAGCTAACTATCTTTTTTTATTAAATGTCAGTGTCTCATAGAGTGAAATCGTTTCCCATTATAATAATGCAACACATTAAATACCAATTAAAAGAACTACGGTTAAATAAGTTAATTCATATAAGTGTACCAATTATTAGTTGTAAGCAACAGTTATGTGATTCTGTGATGTGATCTGTAAAATACACCTAAGTGAAAATCGCATATTATACTGCATTAAAGAAAGGTGCCAATTATAATAAACCTGTCGAATAATTTTGCACTATTTCCTTACATTTTTTGATTGATAAATAGCGAGTATTTAAAATGTAACAATAAATATTTCAAATAAAATATGTCATGTACTCACAGTGGCCTATATTATATAATAACTGTCGGCGTGCCTGTTCGGCCCGTGCCTCCTGGTCCATCATGTTATTCAGCATTTCCAATTTCCTCTGCAGGTCTGCTGCCTCCGTGTTCTCGGGGTCTTTAGTAAAAAGACAGGCATACACAAGTTTTACATTCACTATGTTTTTGATAGTTATGTATATCTACTATTAGCCTTTTGTTCGATGTACAATAAAAAGAAGAGTCGAATCCACCTATTATTATCGGCTATTTGTGGTATGTCTTTAGACTATACCATAAATTGCTATGAATACGTTCCATCAAATTTTACAAATAATACTTTAGAAATATTCATGTTTGTTATTGACATTTTGACAGAAATACCCAAGGTACGTCTGTTTGGAAATGGTGTTATATCAGAATGGTAAATTCCACATGTTTAAAGTACTAAATTTAGATATCCATGTAACATATATTTCTGAAATTGAAGTACTAGATTGACGTGTGAATCTCTTGCTTTATTACTCCCGTGGAAAATCATTTTTTTAGTTATTGTAAAGATAAGACTACCAGCAACATTATATAATAATAGTGTGTAACTTGTTGGTTTTTGTATACAAATTGAAGATACAAAACTTTAATCGCTTCATACATTATAGTGCTCGAAATATTAAGGCAAACATCTTATTATCCGCATTAACTAGATAGACTTATGTAAGAGATTTATATGAAATCCTTTAATCGTGCGCTCTGAAGATCTGAATTATTTTACATTAGTCCTACTATTCGTTTGAGAATATAAGAGGTAAATCAAATATAACATTCATTACGATGTAGATCGCTAGTGCGTGCGAGTGTGACTGAAAATATTCGCCCCTGAAATAATGAATGAGGGTATGGAGATATGAAGCATACATTGTATGCTTCATCTTCAAGTAGATATGCATGTACTCGAAGGTAACAGAAATTGCAATAGTGCATACAGCGTGCTTTATAATATGTGAGGTGTATTTTAGCGATGAACAGAGGACACAAAAACAATAAAGAAAGTTCATACGAATATATGTCTTATTTGATCTTGTTTTCGAGTTACAGTCATTTTTATACTCTTGACATTTAACATGTGAAATGTTATGTCTTCGAAATGTTTTATCTGGCAAACGCTTGTTAGAGAAACGGATTGCATATGTAAAGTAAAGACATAATAAAGCAATGAGTTTAAAGAGAAAAAAAAGTTGTACAATTTAAATTCAACCATCCCAGTCTTACTATCATAACCATTACAGATCACCTAATATCTCTTACAATAAATATGACAATATGTAAGGTTATACAAGGTAAAACGAATTTCTAATATCAGAGCTGCGAACTATATTCAATACGCTTTTTGTTTAGTCTTCTCTTAGCTTGGGCGTAATAGAGTTTGCCACCGTGAACTCACTTTAAAGTTACCGGTACGCCTTCTATTAACATAATTGTAAGAATTATCGGCGATGATCAAGACGCCCCCGATCCCGAACACATATTATTTAAAAACGTACCATTGGTATGGACCATTGGATCATTGGCACAAAGGACCATTGGCATGTGGTAGAAGTTACCGTGGGCATTTTTGAAAAATAAAAAAAGTTTTTGTTGTGCTGAGTTGTGCCCGACTTGTGCCCGACTTGTGTCGTCATGTGCCGTTCGTAGAATTTGATTATTTTGAATAGAAAAAAAGTTATGACGTTTTGAAAACTTATCTCCCTTAATTTTTTTTTAAAAAACTTTGTTTGTGCTGAGTTGTACTCAACTTGTGCTGTTTATAGAATTCAATTATTTTGATTAGAGTAAATTTATGAGGGTTTGTGCTAATGAAATAATATACAACAATTTACTTTCATCGAGAATTATATTACAAACATAAATAATTATTTTTTCAATATTTATTATTCAATAACATAAATACATAACTCATGAACTTCGTGCAGAACAAAATTGGCGCAACAAAAACGTTCCCCATCAAAAACCTCGCTATATTGACCCCTTTCCTCAATTCGATCCATCTCTGAAACCTGCCAACATGATACCTGTAATAGTGAACGGAAATTTTTGTCTAAATATTAATAATGACAACCAAGTTTTTGTCATCATTAATACGGGTTTGATAGTATCTGCCAAATTATAGCTATAAGTTTACAAAATAATAATAAATTTAAATTAGCAGTTAGTGCTATTGATTGTGATTTATACAAGTGTGCAGAATGTAAATAATGGATAAAAAAAAAATTTTATAAACTAAGAAAAGGTTTATTAGTTAATTTCAAAATGTTTGAAATAAAAACAACTCGAACTGTTGTGAAAAAGATTGACGCAAATGTTAATTTTGGCAACTTGGCGATTGGAATGTTTCATAATTCACCCAGTTCTATATTGACTTATACATGCTTTACGTGCAATAAAGTCAGTCATAACAAAAAAGCTGTACTCGATGTTGATTTCAATATAATGCGCACAGCAGGAATTAAAAAACTTTCCAACGCACTGTCTAGTTGCTTGCTGAAACGAAAGAAATGTTGCAGAAAGGAACAAAAAGTTGAAGCATCTTTAGGTGTTCAGTTAAATATAGAAATCGATTTGGGTGATGAAAGCAAAACAAAACTAGCTGATATTCCTTGGAATGTATCAATCGATAATATAAATAATAAGAAATATATATTAGCAGGTGTAGTGGACTACTGTGGACCATTTAAAAACCGGTTCGTGGGCCACTTCACAACATACGTAAAAATTAATGGGCAGTGGATAAATTTCAATGACAGTCTAAAAAAAGGATCTGTTTATGCAGTATCCGATGAAAAGTATACATGCACACTTATGTATTTATGTTATTGAATAATAAATATTGAAAAAATAACTATTTATGTTTGTAATGTACTTTCCCGATGAAAGTAAATTGTTATATATTATTTCATTAGCACAAACCCTCATAAATTTACTTTATTCAAAATAATTGAATTCTATAAACAGCACAAGTTGAGTACAACTCAGCACAAAGTTTAAAAAAAAAAAATTAAGGGAGATAAATTTTCAAAACCTCATAACTTTTTTTCTATTCAAAATAATCAAATTCTACGAACGGCACATGACGGCACAAGTCGGACACAACTCAGCACAACAAAAACTTTTTTTATTTTTCAAAAATGTCCACGCTAACTTCTACCACTTACCATTGGCACAAAGAAGCGGAATAGGCGTCTCTCGTTTATGGCGTTTCCAAAAAGAAAGGATGAACGCAAAGGGGAGAGTATTGGAACTCTCCGGAAAATGAGAATACGTCATTCATCGGACGTCCATTGTAGCGTACAGACGTGTCGAGAAAATATAATATTCTCTCTCCAGTCATCGACTATCACATTTAACGCGTCCACCATTCTGGCTTCTTATTTTTGTTCCTTACATAATTACTATCGATATTTATTTAACTATCAATTCACGCAAATATTATTCCATATTAATTATCATCAACCAGTATGGTTATCGGTAATTGTCGCGACGGTGAATATGAATACTAAGAAAATGAAGATTATGCTCATATTTTGAAACGTATAACGAGTTTCCAAAATTTATATCAATCATTTCATTCTTCGTAAGCAGTACTAAAACTTCTTCTATCACTAATATCAAAAATCTACCGTTCTCAAAGAAAATGCTGAGTAGTTAGAAAGGAACGCATTGTAATATGAACATCTAAGGCAATGAAATGCATAAAAAACACGGACTGAGGAGACGAGTTCCCCTACTGAGCCTCCATCGTGAAGTACAGATGTGTATATGTCATGTGCAGCCTATCAAAAACTCGATAGGCACCCAACAGCTCACAAGGCATGACGTACGAACTCTCAACGGTGGCCCAGTGGGGGAAGTCCCCCTCATGTGGCTTCTTGTGTTAATATGGATATATAAGTCTATATCACCTCTAAGTTCACCTATATTAATTCTTTTTTAGATATTTTCAACGAGTGAATTTGTCGGCTATATTCTCAACAAACATCCGCTACTGGATGGACTTGTACCACTTTCAAACAAATTATTCTTGCAATAATGCTTTATAGTTAATCTTCATTTGACTAAGGCTTTACTGCCTTACATACCTTTTATTCATCACGAATACGTCGCTATGCTAACAATAATTGTAAGGGAGAAATAAGATTGAAATACGAATACAATTACTATTATTAGTTATCTTAACGAAAAAGTTATATAGTTGTCTTATTATAAATTCTTTTATAATATAACTGAAAGTATTGTTCATGTTTTTCATAACTTGTTATTATAGAAAGTGCTATAAGTCGATTTGCAGCTAAAAAACCTTTCATTTTCTTTAAGAATTTTATTAATTCTTATTACATAATAAAATTTAACAAGTTTGTAGCTTTAAAAACACTACCCGAATTTATTAACCTTTGACAATGTTTTCGGTTGATTCAAACGCAAACCCTTAAATATCTCAATATATGAGTAAATTGATTTATACCACATTGAAAAATAACTCTGCGTGACGTCATTGTGATATGCAAATACAACGAATTCTAACTGGAAATAGTCAAACGCTATCTTGGCCTACATACATTCACCTCCATACTGGCTCGAAGACACGTACGACACTTGACTTGCACAGTAGCAAACCTTATATTATGTTCAGTATCGTCGCCACTTTCACGAACGTTTCACGTGGCTAAAAAACTCGACGCCTGTGCGATGGTTTCTAACTTTGGTCTTAGATGCAATTAAAAAAAGGGTCAAGTCCTTGAGTGGAGCGCCTCGGAACGACACGAGTACTAGTTCTTTCTTTGAAGCTCCTGGTCTTCACTGACTAGATAGCACATCATTCTGCTACTCACTGCAGCAAAAAGAAATTTCTCCGTCTTGCTTCTTCTCTATGAAAATTTTCCGCGCCCCAATAGTACAAGTTTCCGTTTCCCCCCGGAAAAACGTTTTGTTCCCAATAAGGAAAAAAAGATTCTAACACAATTTCCAGTATTGTATTTTAAGCGGAAGTTTAAACGCTAAATAGAGAAATATACCTTGCGGCAATTACTTGAACGTGTAAATAGATGTTCGTAAACCTATCTATCACACACCTGATATGTATTATATATATGAAATGTGTATATTATATATATTTCTTATATTTTATGCATTCTATAGGTAAAAGTAAGAAACAAGTGTTATATAAAGATCGGCTACAAACATTTTGTTAAAAAACTGCGCGTAAAAAGTTACATGCAGTATGAACGAATGTTTCAATCAAGAATGTGAAAGTTCGATTGTGTTCATTATATATATATTTTTTTTTATACTTTATTTTATAATGTACAACCAGCAATTTTGATGCGTTTACAATGACATGATTATAGATAACACTCAGTAGCGTTTCTACTTGGGGAGGTTAGACAGAAAGGTCCGATGGCTTCGTTCTTTTTAATCTTCTTATTCCGATTACACAGGTTGAGAGGTTTTTCGGTAGTGGATTAGGGTGGTTTTGTATTCTGTCTTTGTGGGATGTGGCGAATTTCTTGACGTTCTCGTAGATATAATTGATTTGTAGGTCCTTATGGAGGGTTTTATTGCTGATGAACCATGGTGCTGCTATGATTGTTCTTAAAGCTTTGTTTTGAAACCTTTGGATTATATTGATATTTGACTTTTTTGCGCATCCTCATAGTTGGATGCCATATGTCCAGATTGGTATGAATGCTACCTTGTATAGTAGAATTTTATTTTCCAGGGAGAGTTGGGATTTGCGTCTGAGGATCCAGTTCATTTTTTTTATTTTTATACCCATTTGTTTCCTTTTAGCCCTGAGATGGTCCTTCCAGGTGAGTCTTTTGTCTAAGTGTAAGCCTAGATATTTGACTATATCTTGTGCGGTTATAATCTGTCCGTTTATTGTGATTTCAGAGTTTGTGATGTGTTTTGTGGTGAATATGACATGTGTTGTTTTACTTGCGTTAATTGTGATTCTCCATTTTTGGGCCCAAGCTGTTATTTCATTGAGTGAATTTTGTAAAAGACTATTTGCTTCGCGTGGTTTTCATGAGCCACTAAGATCGCTGTGTCATCGGCATAGGTGGCTGTCAGTACGTTTTCTCCGCAAGGGAGGTCAGCTGTGAATATTTGGTAAAGGACCGGACCCAGTACGCTACCTTGCGGTACTCTTGCTTGGATAGCATATTGTTTAGAGAAACTGTTGTTGTGTTTCACATGGAAGTGTCTTTCGCTTAGGTAGGATTTTATGAGGAGATAAAAGTTCTGTGGGAAATTATATTTGACTTTGTAGAGTAAGCCAGTGTGCCATACTTGATCGAATGCTTGGCTTATATCTAAAAATGCGGCTGAACATATTTTGCGTTCTTTAAAGCTTTTTTCAATTTTGTTCACTAATCTGTGTACTTGTTCTATGGTAGAGTGCTGTTCACCGAAGCCAAATTGGTGCTGTGAGATTATGTTATTGACAATAGGTTTGATCCTTTTTAAGAGTAATTGCATTGTAAATTTGGGTAATGGCAACTAAGGCTTTTTGGGGTATTTCTTTTAGTACTTTGGCAGTAATTAGGCCGTATCCTGGCGCTTTTTTGTCATTGAGCTGTTCAATTTCTTTTCTTATTTTTAGAATGTTTGATATACATATTCGGTTGTGTTGGATTCTTTTCGTTAATTATGACTGCAGTGCCTCCATGGGCTGTCCCGTCTGGATGTTGCGTGTGGTATAAATTATATTTGTGTATATTTAGATAATTCCTGTCTGTAAAGTGTGTCTCTGAAATTAAGAGAATGTCTACCATTTGTTCTTTAAGAAATGATTCTACCTCGCATTTGTGTTGAGCTAGTCCGTTTGCATTCCATACGGCTATTCTTATTCCGTTGTCCAGTTTGTAATATGCGTTTATTATTAATAACAGTTGTTAGCAGATTTATCATCATACTATTTTGGTTCATTAGTTGATTGAATAGAGATTCGAATTTGTTTAGGAATTGTCCTAGTGTTATTTCATTCTTGTTTTCAATTTTTTCCTCCTCGACGTGTGATGCAGTTCCTTTGGTTATTTGAGAGTAGCTTATGTTTTCTTTTATTAATTGACTATTGTTTACTCTAACTTTTGTTAACAGGTTTGTTCCGTGTTGTTTGTAAGTCGCTATATACTTTGCAGCCTTTGTAGTTTGCAGGGTGAGGTCCATCACACAGTATGCATTTAGCCGGTGTGTCTTTACTTTTCTTGCAGTCGTTTGTTACATGATTTTGGGCACATTTAACACAGTAAAAAGGTTTTGTGCAGTACGTTTTGGTGTGTCCGTATTCCGGACATCTATGACATTGTGGTATTACTGTTTTTCAACGCGGCGGTTCAACTGTTATCTCAGAGTTTTGTAAGTATTTAATTTCGTAGATTTTGTTGTTGTTTCTGCCTGGTTCTTGATCCATATAAAATAATGGCAGTGGTTGTTTGGTCTTCCAGCTACGTACGTTAACTACGTTTCGAATTTGAAATCCTTTACGTTCTCATTCTTCTTTGATGTCTTCGGTTGGAATGGAACAATGTAAGTTTTTAATAACGACTCTGTAGGCTCCGTCCTGTTTTATTTGATACGTATGGAATGCTACGCTGTTTTGTTTGAGGAAATGAATTAATCTACGGTAAGCGTCTCCTGTGTTAGTATTTACTTTGACAGCGTTTTCAGGAAGTGTTTTACACGTGAATTCTTCCGTTTTTAAGACGGTAATAATGCTGTCTAGCATCGATGGATAGTTACTTATGTTTTGAAGGAACACAGGTGGTGGTTTTGGTACAGTTTTTTTATTTGAGTTTTCACTCGGTGTTTGACTCGAATCGTCTGTGCTTAATACTGACATAACGGTTTTGACAATCTATATGTGTATTGACAGCTTCGATGTTAGTTCTTTTTGTCTAGTGGGGATGATTTTGTTCGTATTCTCTATTTCTTTTCGTTTTTCGTATTGGTGTTTGTTGCCATGAAATATTTGCATCGGTATCGTATGTATCCATATCTGATTATGAGTTTGATTCAAGAGCTTCTGTATGTGTGAACATTGTTTGCATATTGTCTCGATGGAAGACGTTATAGTGTGTGGTGTGTGTGTTTTGAAGATTTCTGTGTATGATATTTGTTGACATGACAGGTGCTTGTGTTACCTGCGACCAGCTGAGATGTGTGGTAGGAGATGTGATCGTTATTGAAGTGCACGGCAGTGTTGGTGCGACGGATGTACGTCCACTGCCTTCTTGCATTTTGTTGCTTTGTCTCGATTTTAATAGTATTTGCTGTAACGTGGCGTGCTAGTGCGTGATATTTCACTCTCTGGCACGTGACACTGATATGCGTATGTTTGTAGTTTGTTTACAATTACTCCGAGATAGCCAAGACGTCTATTCACCACGGCGGTTCGGTTATTACTTCGTGTTCATTATATGTATGTATTTAATTCATGTTTACCATCTTCAAACAATTTAATGTGACGGTTAGTTTTATGTAATTGACAAACGATCTTTTACACGATCAGTTCAGTTTTCTTGGAAACCTGCTGCGTATTTACATTATTCAGTTCACTTTTAATTTGTGACCAAAACAAAATAAACGACGACAACGAGTTGCATTGCCATTAATCTCAAAAAGTAAAATGTAGAAGATTACTTTTAGCTTTAGATTTTAATTAAATTACGAACTACATTATACAACAAATGTGGAAAACGGCGATAGATTTAAATTAAATTAGTAAGAAAATCGTAATCTTTCAACATTATTTTAACTCGAAGCTTCAGAGAACACAACTGAACGGATATTGTTAGAGCGTACACGAGAACTGGCTGTTAAGCAGTTCGTAGTTCAGGATATATATATATATATATATATATGCGCAATGCGGGATGATTCAATTGATGGATCGAAGGACCACTCTTAAACTTGGGAGAAATTAAGTCAGTTGAGCAGGAAAACAGTGTGTATTAACAGAAGAACTGTATACAGAGACTTGTAGTGTAACTCCCTTCGGAGTGTGTTGTGTGCTGAGTATTGTAATGAAGTGAAGTTCCTCTGACGCTGAGCCTTCCTCCAGGACTCGGTGGATGTGAGAATCCTTCCTGGAGGGGGTTGGTTGGGCGTCACAGAGGATGGAGGTGGTGGACATTGGCAATAGGAATTTTGAGTGTTACCATGTGCGACAGGCCCTTTCGCCCAGGTACTCTTCAGTATACTTTATGTTTGGCTCCGCAGATGGCCCTTCCAATGTCCATTCGGAATGTTAAGATTCCCGAAGTATTAAATTATGGTTTTCACGTGTGGACGGCCATGTGCTGTGACTTGAGTCAGGATGACCGCCCACCTTGAACCCCACGAATTGATCTATGACCTAACAGATATGTCTGTTTACACGTCGAATTAACTGAGAACTGATTACATAGTTTCAGGCTCTTCGATCGAGTCACATATCCGATTCAGTCTCACAAGTCAGTTCGAACCTTCAGTTTTTTGGTTTATACATCAGATTAACTGGTGGCTCAAAGCTCGGTCTACACGTCCAGTTTTTTACACTGTTTTACTTTCACAGTTTTAGGCTGTCATTTCGCGTAGATGATATAGCAATTGTTTTATGAGAACTATACAAACACTGAACACTGGCTTGAAGATCTTTGCGCTTTCAATCGCTTTATTTGCTCCGTCTTTATATTTCAAGTTTAGTCTTCTCGTCACGCTTGGGCGGAGAGCACAATTATTTATTCAGTGCTGGCTTTTTTGGAATCCATTTGTTTTGATGAAAATAGATATTCATCATTGGAACCATTTATATGTATAAATATCAAATACTTGGCCAAAGCTGAGTAAAAAGACGTAGAAAAGGACTGCACCGTGAGGACGCACGAGTTTGCAACGACTTATTGCTCAGTGTTGCCTGTACATATAAAATTGAGTAACAAAATCACCGTGTAGACTTGGCTAAAATTAGACTGACCGAGTATAAAGCCCGTAAGCATTCAGTTACCGTGTGAACTAGCATATGGTATCAAAATCTCGAGTATTTTCAAACGACAACGGGATGTACCGAAAATGGTGATGCGAGGCAACAAAGGGCAATTGTGCAAATCCTCGTGCAAAATTAAGTCAAAAATATAAAATGACAATTTTCGATACAAGGCTTTGTTTTTGGGAAAATCAACTATGAAGTTCATGACTTGTAGCAATGTCGAGGTTTACTTGTTATCATTCTTATGGCGTCTAACTAACTTTTGAGTGATTAATATCAGTGAAGCTATCGCGATGATAGGTTACAAATAAAATGCAACTTACGAACGAAATACGAAGAGCGTAGCTACATGTGTATGTACGTAGAAACCTGTTCAACTGACCCGTCTTAAATGCACACGTACATGACAAAACTTTATAGTCGATTTTCTCGAAAACGAAGCCTTCCATCAAAAATTAGTACCACGATTTTTAGTACACCTTGTACATTCATTTCGCGTCGGGAAAATGCTCGACGTGTCTTGAGCCAGTATTAACACAGTTTAACAGAAAAAGAATGCACATGTATGAGTGCGCATAATTTATTACTGGGTAAGATTTCCAGAAAAAGAATCCAAATAAATAATAAAAGTTTATCTCATGAACTATTTTCATAGGTCATGGTACTTAACAGTGTCGACTATCAATTAAAGAGCAATAGTTTCCATGAATAGCGGATGGATCATGTATCATGAATTCCAGTAGTTACGGTTAGTGCGTTATAGCGGACAGTACATTTTCATAACCAGACAGAATGAGAGAACTCCTCGTATTCTATGATATTTCGTCAACTCGACGGAGACTAATCTAGATTCCATACATCTTCTAAATAATAGTTGAAGATCAATGATTAAAGATAAAAGATACAATGAAGATCATTCAAATAAAATACGTTCGATCAAGAATGTAGAAAAAGACGTAAAAGGTATCCAAATTTTATTGGATAAAATCAAAGCACATTTCGTTTCAAAGCAAACCGTTTCTCTGTACACACGTTTTTAACCACCTTCACCCAAACGTTTTTAATGATATTTAAATCAGGTAAGCAGCTATATCAATTTAAAACTTACATTTTCTTTAAAGTAAAGAAACATTCTACGCAAACTGAATGTCAGCTTTCGAAATTGACATTCATTTGTGTTGACGTAAACTATCTGTCAACGCCGAATCGGTTACTCGAGGCAGAGGCAGCCGTGGTGAACAACGGGCTGCGGTGACTTGATGGCGCCGCAAAAATGATAATATTCTTTCTTATTTGGTCGTCATCAAAGGGTCTTAGCTCCGCGAGACGCGGACTAAGCTAGCATTTTTGTGAGGGACCCAGATCCGAATAAACGTACCGTAAAAAGACAAATTTTGACTCAACAATTCCATATACCGTTCACCGTTAATTTCGTTCATTTCTAACAAGAGCATTACTTATTTTCATGCACAGATTGACCTAATTTTTGCAATTTTCAAAAGCCTGTAAAATGGACACCAATTCAGTATCTTCAATCATACAATTTGCAATATTTGAAAGAGTCTTTCAACCCTTAAACACGAAAATTAACATGTATAAAAAAACATGTCTCTTAAATTTTTGTCTTAAACGATATATTTCTTACTCTTCCCTTGTCAAAATGCAATGTGGATAGTCACTGTCCTGGCGGACTGTTAGATTGCCGATCGTAAGAGACGACAGATATCGGGAGTTTATCCGCATTGAAATTTATTCTAGTTCGTCAGGATAATGACAGTTGAAATTCCATTGTAGGGGGTGGCAGAACATTCTCAATCATCTCGGATGTAGTTGGCGATAAAACTCGCGACGTTGGCAGTGTTTACTGCAAATTGAGAGACTAGGCAATTATTAATGTGTGAGTCAAAACACTCCAATGTGACTAAGTTTCTAACTGTTGGAAAGGTTTATGGAAGATAGCCCACTTAGCCTTAACAGTACTTTATTTAACAAATTATCGAAATTATTTCAAATGCTCGGGTTGCTTCACATACAGCCGTTACAGGCAAACTTTTGCGTGACATTACAGCGAGAGAACTGAAGAAGTAAGAAATAAAAATAACTAGCGCACATGGATATCATGATGGGGGTTGGACCAAGAACTTTACTATGACAAATTTATTACTGTGACAATTAGTATATATCGTAATTTAAACGGAACGCCAATCATCAATTTTAATCGACATGCAGGAAAAATGATTCATTTTTACGAAAAAATACGCAGTAAATCGGGATATTACTGTCTACAGACAACTGACATTGACGATAAAATTTATGTTATAAAAAATTTGAATAATTTTAAGCGAATATCTTCTATCTGTGAAATTCCAAAACGTAATATATGTATAACATACTACAAAACCTGAGTTAATAGCATCTTTTTATCATAGTTCGAATATTAAAAATAATTGTTTTGGCTGACATGAAGCCAATGTACCATTTACATTTGGCATGCAACTATGTTCTATTCAGACAAGTAACTGTAATCAATAACAATTATGAAAGTAGGAATATGACACGATGATCCCATTTGATTGTGTATTATATACCGTTGACATGCTGAAAATTTGAGTCAGTTCTTGCTCACGCAAGAGCAGGACTGAGGTCGCAACACTATTGATTCGCAATAAGTCGACGACCGGGCAGAACTTTTCTGGTACTTGGGAACAGATTTCCTGAGTGTCTTAAATTATCACGTTAACCAAAAATACTTGTCTCATAAGAAAGTACATAGATACAAGCATATTTTTATAACACGGATATGCTGGACTGTGAGTTCACATGACTGACAAAATCTTTGTTGTCTGAATTATTTAATAATTGAACCGTAAGTGTTAAAAAGCTACAATTTCCCTATTCTCGCCTTTTCTTAATTATCATGCAGGGTAATATCCTGGTGGAATATTTTTTCTTTAATTAAGCCGGTACAGAATTGTATAACTTTAAAAATTAGGAGACATGTGAGTTTTAATTTTTGCTAATAAATTATACAAAGGGATGAAATTGTTTGTTGGACATCACCTATTGTTTACGATAACATGTAAACTTTTTATCATATAAAAAAATTTTTCAAACAAATTTGTCTTACAAATTACTTACAAATTTGTTAGTTTGAAGTGCAGAATTACACAGCAGTATCCGCCAAAATTATTTTCGGGTTTTTTTTTTGGAAAGAAACTCTCCTCGTTCCTATTCTTTGAAATTTTTGTAACAATTGGAGTTTATTATACTTTCATTGAAAGATAACTGTAGCACGTTTTCTGACGTAAATTAAAATATGTACTATTTGTGGGAAACGGGGTTTGAGCATTTCTTCATCCCCAAACACTGAAGCCTTCTTCCATAACGCTAATCACATCAGTACCATGCCCGAAAACTAGACAGCTTTTTACGCGAATATTTATGTTTCTTATCCGTCCCGCCAGGGACATAGCATATTGGGAGCTAGCTTTCAATCCTAGTAATTACGATAATCGTTAATGTCGTAGCCAATGACTAATCAGATCACTCTTCGTAAACATAATCAGTCACAATAACGTTTTTCATCTTTTCGAAATCTAACGTTACCGCCCGCATGTTTGTATTTTTACTCGGTGTAAGAATGCAAAAGAAGACTGACGTCTCTTTACAAATACGACACAGCAGATCAAGTTTTGAAGTATGTAGAGAACAAGTATAATATCTTACTCGTACATCCTTCATATTCTTCGTACTTTAAATACTTTTATACCGAATAGCATTATTAAATAAAAGCATTCTTTATAGTTTTTAACACTAATGTAAGAACGTATTAAGAGGTAAAAGGGGTAAATGCTGCATATGTTTATTTGAGTCATTAATAATGCTACAATTACTTTGCAATAAAAGTATAATACATTTTCAATTATAAGAGAAGGAAAGAGGTAAGGCAAAGTTTTTCTTTACGAAACAGTCCATAACCAATTTTTCTGATGCTGCTGTGTAGTTCTCATTGAATCTGAGTAACTTCTGTTTGCCACATTTTTTGATTTTTCGAAACAGCCTGTATTTAAGTTAACAATAAGAAGACATGGATAGTTGTTAATCCTTGACACCTTCTTATGATGGTTATGTAAAGTGTTGTGTCGCAAATTCAGCTCCAAAGACTTCCGGTTGTACAATTCAAGTTTCTCTTCCTGTACCTTTTTTATTGCATGTACTGCTAACATACATATGTTATCCAGTTTTGTAGTACATGTTGAACAACCCTCCCGTGCTTTTCTACCACTTTCATACCTTGTCATTTGTACATTTTCGCATTCAATAGGCCTCACGAGTCTGTTATTTGTCACAAACTTGTGCGGAAAAGTTTAATTCAAGATTTTATACAGCTGGGCAATATTTACCCCGGATCGATAGAGGTAGCTCTGTTGGAGGCCAAATAGGATCCACTCACTTTTAAAGATATAATATATTCTAATGTTTTATTATATCTTTGTATTACACGTGAAAGAAGTAGTTATACACGTTCTTGAAGGTGAAGACAACAGAACGAAGAAGAGAAAGAGCAGAAGGAGGAAGTTAAGCAATCTTAATAGAGTGCGTCAACTAACGGACGCCGCCAAACTTAAAAAGAAGAAACGATGATGATTATCGTACATGAGAACTCCAACAAGCTCAGATCAATGAAGAGTGTGTGTACCTCCAGCTTACACTAATTGTCTAGCACCAACCAGTAAAGTCTTGGACCTCGCTTTTTACGAGTGACAATTTTTCCTTCTGTACGAGTCAACCAATTATATTCATTTTTTAAGACGTGACCTGCCTCTCAAAACTAATAAGAATCTTCTTCCAAACGGCATGCTAGGAAGAAGTCAGTTTCTATCCAGCATTCCGAGTAGCGGACAGTCTTAGCAAAAGGATGTCGACCACTGAGATGGTCAAAACTTACGCTTCATTTTGGGTCTAACTGTAGCTCTTCAAGTCCTGAAGTAGCAACGAATGACAACTTACTTACATATTATAACTTACTTACATATTGCGTAACCCCCCGACCCTCGCTACGCGGCCATGGCATCGCGCGAAAGCACATCGCTTCGCGATGAAATCCGCGCGACCACCTCCCAATTTTCACTCGCCATTAAGTTTCCGTCTGTCCGATCCACCCGGGAACGTTTCCTAGATGTGCCGTGGATCGGGCCAGTCATATTAAAATGCGACTGCGCGGAAATCGCGCTACGGAAACCGCGACAACCGCAATTACAAGGGGGCACGGTAGCACGAAGTAAGGTGACGGTGGGGGGGGGGGTGAAGCAACACGAGTACTCTCTCCATGGTCCGTTCTCGTTCATAAGGCTGGCCTCTGCCGCTGCAGACGGCAGTACCCAGTACCAAATAAGAACCACCACACATAGTAAAATATATAGGGGAGAGTTGCCGACTGCGTACTGGTCACCTAAATCGTACCAGCTCTTTTCTTTAAAAATTAATGCATTTTGATGCCTGCTGGTGATAACGATACGAACTTTTGTTTATGTCAATAAAGTAGGACCAAAAAGTCATTCGCATGAAATGTTGGTTTGTGTATGACAGAAGCACAAAGAAATCAGGCAAGTCTGATGTTAATTTTAAACGATTTTAATCGGTTGAATCAATGATAAATCTACAGTTTCTGAGGTAGTCTTTTATATTTTTTAAAACTAGATATGTTATATTATTTATTTCTATTTAGTTTATAAAACATGCTGATAATATTTTAAAGGTTAGCTTAAATTATTTAGCGGGACGTCATTTTCCTAAATCGTACCAGTACGATTTAAGATACTGTTATTCAAATTTTACCGGGAAAGTAAACGATTTACAATATTTCAAATTTTGTTAGCATGGGAAAGCAAAAATATTATGAGTGAACAGAAGAACAGATGAAATTAGCAATAGAGGCTTACAGAAATAAAAAATACGGATTCAACGAATGTTCTCGACGGTATAAAATTCCAAAGCTAACATTAAGAAGACACCTCCAAGGATTGATAAAAAGACCTACTTCTGCATTAAAAAAGGTTGGAGCAATGAAAACAAAACAAATCAAACAAAGAAAAATTGATTTCACGCCTTTAACCAACACCGCTGCTCCAGTTCCTGTAGAAGTGAAGAATGAAAACGATTGGTTCTGTTTTCTTTGCAATAATTCTTATCTAGAAAACATGAAACAATGCTTAAAGTGCCAAATGTGGGTACATGAAGCTTGTGGAGGAATTTCGAAAGAAGAAAATATTTATTATTGTCCTAATTATATTTAAGTTAAATAGTGTAATATTATATTTTATTTTTCTGTTGTATTGTATATTAAACTTAAATTAATCGCAAAAAAAAGTTTCTCTTATGGTTTTTTGTATTTTTTTAATTCAACACATGAGATACAACTTTGGAAACCGGCTGGTACTATTTAGGATACCGGTTGCCTAAATCGTACTGTTCGCATGATCTTATAAAAGTGTTCATATCACAATGATCTATTAATAAATATTTAAAAAATTATATTAAATTGCAACGTCGATAATTAATACATAGATACAAAACATAATTTTTGCTCAAATTTCTACTAAAGAATGTATAAATTGCCTTCGAAATTAAGTGGTACGCATTCGGCAACTGTCCCCTACGCCAAATAGAGAACGCATCACAACAAGGACCCACAGTCGTATCTCTCTCTCTCTTGGCATGATCATGTTATTAAAGTTTCTAACCGCTTTAGCAGTCAGCTGCATTGTCTAAAACTGCGCAGGAATCTACTTCCGACGTGGTTATGTGCCCGGCTAGTGAGTACCTTATTAGTACCTCACATAGACTACTGCTGCCTTGTCACTGGGAATATGTCGGATGAACTAAATTTCATTCTTCCGAGGGCCTTGAACTGTGCAGTTAGATTTATTTTTGATCTACGGAGAGATGCGCATGTCACTCCGTATTATGAACGCCTAAAATGGCTCAAGGTCAGGAACAGATGTAAGTACTTTCTGGCCGTGAATCTGTATCGTATTCTAAGTACGGGCACGCCACTGTATTTACATATATAGGCTCTTCTCTTTTATGGACAAGAATCGAGCCATGCATACTCGAATTTATGATTGTGATCTTTGCAGGCCATACCGTAGATTACAACTGTATGCCAACTCATTTAGGTGTTCTGCAGTGTCGCTTTGGAATTCTTTGCCATTGTGCATTAGATCGATATCTAATTTTAATGCCTTTAAATCCGCTGTTTATGTTCATTTCCTTCAAATGGGAAACGTTTAATTCTAATTTTAATTTTAATTTCAGTTTTTCACAATAATTGTAATATTCACTGTAAGTCTACTTTTGAGCTTTAATATTTAAGTAATTTACTGCTCTCTTATTGTATTTAGTCGGATGCTCTTAGGGGAGTTGTCCCAGAGCAAAAAAAATTCTCTCTCTCTCTCTCTTTCTCTCTCTTATTGGCGCCCTTCGCCCTTCACCCCAAACCCCGGAAGACGTCAAGGTTTACTGTTTCATTCACAAGTTCGACCACTTTATTGTATGTAGTGACGCGTATAATTTATATACAATTGCAATAGAAGTGTCATCTATCAACTTTTCAACTTCTTCCACGCCCTCTCCTCAAAAGCAGTTACTACGAGTTAAGTCTCCGAGTACTGAGTATCGGCGAGTTACCACTAAAAGCCAACAAAACTAAGTAATAACAAACATAAAACACACCTTCCTCATTAGTAAAAATGAATATATTTTATTGGGTTGTTCGGAAAGTCATTTGATTTTTTTTGTGAAAATGGAAGACGATTTTCTTATAGTGTATAAATATTTTATTGAATTATATATTCTCCATTTTGGTCCAATACCTTTTGCCATCTTTCTGGCAGTAGCATAATTCCATGATCTCAAAACTTCTGATTTGTACTGTCAAAAAACTAATCCAAGTCATTTTTGACGTCCTCATTTGAAATAAAGGTTTTGTCGTCTAAAAAATTTTGTGGAGACCGGAACAAGTAATAATCCGAAGGTGCCAGATCTGGAGAATATCGTGGGTGTAGTAATACATCCCACCCAAGCTGTAAAAGCTTGTGGCGAGTTATCAAATTTGTATAAGGTCTTGGATCATCCTGATGGAACACTATACCTTTTCTATTGATCAATTCTGGCCTTTTCTACTTGAGTGAATCATTCAATTTGTCCAGTTGACGACAGTATACACTTCAGAATTGATCGTGATATTGTCCGGTAGAAGTAAAAAAAAAAAAAATTGAAAAATTTTGCAAACCAGTTTTGGCACCGGCGTTCTGTCAATACATCTTCTCCATACATATCGAATAATTTTTTTCTTGTTTGAACTGTATTTTTACCATTTCGATAGTAAAAAAGTAAAATGTGTCGAAAACGCTGCTTTCGACTTTCCATATTTGATAGCGTACCAAACAAAAACTATTGCGCAAAATCAAACAAACTTTTTCACAATCAAGCCTTACTATATCAGCTCTCAAAATATATAATGACAATGCGGCTTAAAAGTGAGGTTGGCTCTGAAAAAATACAATTAAGTCCTTTTTTGGGAAAAAACGAAATGACTTTTCTTTCACCAAGTACACAACACACCTAACCGAACAAAATAAACATCCATACATTCAATACAATCCATCTTACCCATCTTTGACATTTATGTCAGTTAACACATGAAACAAATTCCACAGAACAAGTATATACTTAACAAATATTGTTTACATTGAATTTTATTCTGGAGTATTAGCCTTAAAAAAATAAAATAAAAGTCAGAAAGACCTAAGATTATTGAAGAGTCGGATTACTCAAACTCTATTGTAACATGAATTAAATGAACAAATTTACGCATTTGTTATTCAATAAACTTATAAATTTTATATTAAACTCAACACAGTGGCTTTCATGTTTCTAATTGAACGCTGCAATTTCAATTTATATCATTCACGTAAAACATATCAGTCCCCCTATGTAACAGTATAAAAGTACCTGCCATCTCACATCTCTAACGTAAGTCCTTATTTTCGAATTACCACAGCAACCAACACAGGCGCGTGGTTCAGTATTTCGAGCACTATAATATATTAAAAGCAGAAGTTGACGCGCGGAAATTCTGAAAAGTAGACTCTAGGCGTTTATCCACAAGTAAAAAAAATTGCAAGGTGAACTGAAAATTCCATTATCCAACATCCATTTATTGAATAACTATATTAAAAAATCTGGTTTTTGCAACATCTATTTTTGAATTTAATTATGAATCAATCAACAGTTCTTATCTCAAATTGTAGCGAAAAGATTTTATAAACATTTACCATTGCGACCTAAATATATTTTATACACTCGTAAGCTCCTAACAGTGTTCTACGTTTATAAAATTTAATACTCTATGGAGGACAGGAAACTCGATACATATAACAACTAATTTAAAAATGGATAGACGGTCTTGAAGAATGAAGAAATAGTGTTTTACCCAAAACATAATTGGAAATTGGTGAAGAAATGTGGATAACACCATCAAACGTAGTTCCGTATGGGATGTAGTACTATGAACAACTTATAACACCGATCATAAGTTTAGATGTAATTAGTAATAAAGTCAAAGTTCTACTATACTATTCTAATGAAGGAACACTGCAAGTAATGAAATATGCATGCAAATATGCATGCAAGATACACAGTATTTATTCCTTGTATAAAACAAAATATCACTGACTTACCGAACGGTAATTCCAAACGACAGTCTATTAAAAGAGAATGTCCCGTTGGTTTTTTTGTACCCATTATGTCAGCACCTCGCATTTCCAGCTCCGAATCTAAACTAACCCACTGTCCAGGACATTCCTGCAAAAAATAACCAATAATATATGTAAATAATCAATATTAGATGGAAATTCCCAGATGTTAATATTAGGTCTTTGTCGAATACCGTGTCAACCCTTAGAATGCACTTTTCGTTGTCATTATCCTTACCGACCGGTAGGTTGCCGATCGTAAGGGGCAACATATACAGGATGTAAGAATGACATTAGTTCATAAATTGGAGAGTGTTACAGCAGTCGCCGATATGTCAACGTTGGAATACCTGAGTATTGACTATTCCCTTATGTATACCCCTGGACAAAACTTCCTTGGAAGATCAGATTGCAAATTGTTTCAAAAGAGATCGTTATCGTTACGTCCATCTTGTAATGAAATCAAAATTTAAAATGTTCGGTGCATTCCATGTTACAAAATCGTTAAAGATTTGTCTTATTCTTTATGACTTCGTTGCGTTTCATAGATGCTAATAAAGCACTGTGTAGTGGTGGTAGGGACAGGTACCGTCTCAAGCCAACACATTATCTTGTAGTGTTTAGATATTATTGTATTAACGAAGAAACGTCAACGAAGAGCGTGTAGAAGAGATGAGCACAAGCAACTTTCTGGTCTCCGATCAATATTTTTGGTTTTACAGCATTTCCAAAATTGACCACAGTGGGTCAATTTACGCCTGAAACCAATAACCCGCGTAACTCAGTGCTGCTCGGCGAGACTAACGAACAGACCAACAGGTCAGTGTCGTGTAGTGTTGTGTTACGGTGTAGGAGTATCTTCCAGTCTCGGCGCACAGTTCACTGCACCTGTTTCCCTGCTTTGTTCGCTGACATCAACTCGACTGAACTATATCACTTTGACCACGCCACAGAAATGTTACATTCATTGTAAAAAATTATTCGATGTGTAGTCTTCGGACGAACGCACATCTTTTGTAACGTCATTCTTTCATCCTAATTTTTATATCCGAACAAAGCAGTGAAAACAATTTCAGTGGACTGTTCAAGATTCAGAGATACATTACGGCACCAAATTGCTGACCTTCGTGAGACTTGCCGAACTACTGTGAGTCGCGAAGGCTGCCGGTTTCTGGCGCAAATTGACTCACTTGTGGTCAAGTTTGGAAGGGCTCAATACTTAGTTTCAAATAAGAAGACGTCCGCGATGCGACCAGTTTACGTTCGTTTTGCGCATATCCCTACTATAGCAGCCGTGTATCATGCGAAAGTTACTGCTATTGGTGAATTGGTTATACAGGGTGTCCCGGGGATTACCGGTCACACTGTGGGAACATATTCTACAAGTGGAATTGAGAAAAAATGTTACGCGAAGTTCGGTTAGAAACGCTTTATTACAAAGTACGAAGTAAACTCTCTCGGTCAATAGACAATACGCGTATATTATAAAGTAGTGTACTATAATTTCCCTTTACATAATTACGATAGAATGTTCTTCGAAATAAATAAAAGATAAACCGCTTTATATAAAAACTGTTTTAAAAGATCGGTACCGGGATTAAATATTAAAAAATCATCAAATCAGGCTGTCATTCAGAATACAAATTTCTTAGTTATAAGAAAAGACATGAGAGGAAAAACTATTTTTTCATTTAGTTTACCACAATGGATTGTTGAAACACCAGAGTTACGTGTATCGGAGGTTTTATTGGGGTAAGGGGAATTATTAAATTTATATGCACGAGTTACTGGTCGGAACAAGGTAATTTACTTCTTTCGCAGTACTCGGGTCGTTTCCAGCCAGATCGTTATCGGTAATTGTCTAACTGCTTTTCGTCTCGAAGATGTAATGCAATGATGTATATACAATGGTATATTGTGTATACAAAATATACAAAATAATATGTAAACTGCTCAATACGTGTAGAGGCCCAGATGAACAGGTTTCAAATGAAATGTGTACAAGATTGATATTCTTTTACGATTGCAATGGGATATACGTAAGGGATAGGTAAAATAACTGGGAAGACGGGCGCTTGGTTGAATTAAGTAGCGCGTTCCTTCACATATCAATTGACACTGATATGTGCAATTGATCGGGTCGGGTAACCCTCGGCGGGAAGGCCGGGGGTGGTAACTCACGTGGGGGAACGTAACTCCCTCCGTGGGCCCACCTCCGTCACCCTCCCGTCGCGGGACGTTTTTGGGGCTTAGGCCCCTGGAGTCGGGGATCACCGTGCGGGGACGCGGCCCTCGGCTCCCTATTTGGGGGCGGGTGAAGGGGGCGATGGCCCCCACCTCATCGAGGATTGGAGCTCGGTTTGTCGAGCAGGGGGGCGGGGAATCTCCCCTCCCTCCTGGGTTAGGATTGGTACGGGGGTCCCCGGAAGTAATACTTTGTAGTTCCCGGGGGCCCCCGGCATGCACCTGAGGATGGCCATCCGACGGGTTTTTAGTGGGTAAGAATCCCACATACCCCCCTCTTCTTTCGAAGATTTCTTTTCGAAGATTTTCCCGTCGTAAAAAAAAAGTTGATATAGTTGATGTTGATTTATTGAAATGTATATGATAACGCCGTGACTGATTAATTAACTAACTAAGCTTAACTCATGACCAACTACAAAGTAACTGATTGTGAGGGCTTCCAATTTCGAGCTTCTGGAAAGTGAGGGTGAGACGTAGTGGTGGTGCTGGTGGTGGTGGTAGCGATTGGAAAGCCGCTGTCTGTATCTCTACATTTGATTTATAATAATAGTAACAATAATAATAATATGATAATTATTATTATTATTATAACAACAGTGTTGATTGTAGAGTAGTTGTGTACCTGGAACGTAACAGCCGCCTACTTGCAAAGACATTAAAACCCGTCTTCTTGTAACTATGATTCAAACCTTTAATGTGCAATTTGCCGTTGATTCGCTACAAGTTGTACACGAGTCTAGAGTTCTCGTGTAGATCGATATCATTTTTGCTGCTATTAATATCTTCGAATAACCTATGCAGTATTATAGATTGTGAAAGGAGCGTATATAAAAGCGATAAGATGGGTAACTTTTTTGCTATGCAAAATAATCAAATTCTACGAACGGCACATGACAGCACAAATCGGGCACAACCCAGCACAACAAAAATCTTCTTATTTTTCAAAAATGTCTACGCTAATTTCTTCCACATTATAGAGAGCCAAAGCGATAGCAACAGAAGTATTTGTATCAACGAATAAATGTACTGAGAATAGCACCGGCAACACGTGAGATATTCATTGTTTATTGCCAATGAGAAACCCTGTCCCACAGAATTGTTATCATGAATGATGACTGCATAACTGAATTGTTGGCTAATACCATTCCTAACCGTTTATGAGTCCAGATTTATCAAAAATAAATTAAACGAAGTTCTTGAGGTAGTCTCAAGATTTTAATGATCAGCGGGTCATGTGCACACAAACACGTCAGACTGTTTATTGCTTGAAAAAATGCTCATTCCGATGGTTAACTGAGAATGAAGTATACGATTGGCGATAAAAATCTACTTGTCAAAAGAGACTCTCTCGTGGATTTCGATGAAGTATGTGATTTTTCCGCATATTTGATACCACGGTAGGACAAGTGTAGGTGATCAGACACTTCAAGATGCTCATCCCAGAGAGCTCAAACTATAGTGATTCAGACTGTTTCATTACTCCAAACATAGATGCATCATGGTTCACAGATATGTCCGTAAAAGTGACTATAATAGAGTAGTATAGGCGATAAGTAGGTAAGTGACTATAATAGAATAGACTGCGAAGTCGACCACTGAATGATCTTTGATGTCGAATTGTATGCAAGCGTTCGAAACTCTATGAAGGATTAATAAAGTCTCCCTGATGTGGGTACTAGGGCATAAAGACGTGTCGGGTAATGAAACAGCGAAAAAACTAGCTAAAGAAAGCAGCAAAAGTTCCAATCAGTCAGCCTCAAACGTACCTATAATATATGTGTGGGATTCCCTCTTAATTATATTAGCCTGCATGCTGGTAGGTAAAACTATTACATTTTTATCATTTACGCGCTTCATTAAAATTTCATTTTCCATAAAATAATCTTCGTAAGGTTCTTTTTCTAATACATGACGTATAACGCGCAATCTTTCTTCCTCCTCTTGTTTTTTCCTAATATTCTGTAATACCGTGTCCTCGATGAACATAACTGGAAAACGACTAAGTGCATCTGCGTGCTTTAACTTTTCTCCCGCACGGTGTTCCACATCAAAATCAAATTCTTCTAACGACAGAGCCCATCTTGCAATTTTCGGTGATAAGTCTTTTTTTTTAAGTGTCTTTTGAAATGCTTGACAATCAGTAACTAGTTTAAATCTAACGCCTAGCAAATAAACTCTGAACTTTTGGACCGCTTTAATTATCGCTAAAATCTCTAATTCGTATGAATGATACCTTCGTTCGACTTCTGACGTTTTGCGACTCATATAATAAACTGGGTGACAATACTTTTCATTGCTGAATCTTTGTAATAATACGGCACCTAATCCGTCTATACTTGCATCCGTATGTAGTTCCGTTATCGCTTCAGGATCGTAAATACGAAGCACTGGCTCTTTAGATAAAATGTACTTTAATTCCGAGAACGACTTTCTTTCAGCTGTATCAAAAACAAAGACTTTATTCGATTTTAACAAATCTGACAATGGTCTAGCTATCTTGGCATAATTTTTTATGAATGTGCGGAAGTAACCTGTTAAGCCTAAAAAACTCTGCACATGCTTTTTACTCCTCGGTTCTGGAAATCCCTGTACTGCTTTTACCTTTGTCGGTGATGGGCGAATATTCCCATCCTGTATCATGTGTCCTAAAAATTCAATATTTTCTTGAAGAAATTTACATTTCTTCCAATTAATAATTAATCCGTTCTGACCTGCGACTTTCAATGTTTCCTCTAACTTCATAAATGCATCCTTGCTATCGACACCAGGGATAATAAGGTCATCCATATAAGTTAAAACTACCTTTCTCCTTACTAGATCGCCGAAGACCTCATCGATAAACCGTAGAAAACTGGTAGGACTATTGCACAAACCAAAAGGTGTTTTAAGAAATTCGAATTGTCCATCTGGGGTAACGAAAGATGTGAACTTTCTACTATCCTCCGCGATTCTAACATGAAAAAAACCGTTTTTAAGGTCAATTATGGAAAATACTTTTGCTCGCGTTAGCGCGTCGAGACAATCCTCGATCAACGGCATCGGAAATCGGTCTCTTATCATCTTCGCGTTTAACCTACGGTAATCTATACAAACTCTGTACGTCCCGTCTTTCTTTGGTACCACAACCACTGGACTGCTATACTCGCTCGTGCTCGGTCGAATTATCCCTTCTTTAAGCCATTCATCTATCTGCTGCGTTACTACTTTTTTCTCCTTTGGAGCTAACCGTCTTGGCTTGGAGCAAACTGGGATATCGTCTGTCAATGTTATTCTAGTTTCCGTCCGTGCGTCTATCTTTGTATTCGGTTCGTAATTCTGTATAAGTCTTTCTATGTGCGTCTTGTATGGCTGTCTTGCATCGATTTCGTTCGTCTCTATATAGTTTATGTTCATCATCTCGCTAATATCATCGCTTTCCTTCCTTGATTCATTATCGCTCGTGTCTGTGGATATGCCGCCTTCACGACAACCATCGTCGTCGCTCGCTTTTATCGATTCTTTCTCCACTGCGTTACTTGGTCTTTCATCCGCTCGCCGTATCTCTACTCGCCCTTTGTTTATACGAACGTCTAAATTTGTTAACAACTCTCTTCCTAGAAGGACTTCGTCACGCATATCCGATCGGCTTACTACAAATACATTGGTCTTATATTCATCATTCCCAATATCAACCTTCGCTTCAAATTTTCCTCTCGGCTTTGTTATCGCGTTACCGAATCCTGTAAATCGTCGAGCAGTTTCGTACAATGCCGGTCTTCCTATTCGGTCGTATATGTCTGAATTTATTACGCTTACTTCGCTACCTGTATCTAACAGCGCATACGCGGGTAAATCATTGATCTTAAGTGCGACTTTATCGGTAGACGTCTGAATGGAATTAACACTCGATACCTTTCTGTCTGACCGATTCGACTTATTACAATAAGGTGCTATGTGCCCAAAGCTTAATAGCTTCTGAAACATTTCAATCCTTTGTCTTTATTCGGACATATTTGATAGTCGTGGTCGACCGAACCACACCCGTAGCAATGATCTTTCTTTACCGTTGGTGACGCAATAGTACGCGGTGACGCTACCTTCCTTTGTTCGTCTCTCCTATTACGCATACTTTGTCCGGTACCTTCCCTTATTTTATCAAATGTTTCGATATTTTTCTTTAATTCCGAGAGCGTTCGCGAACCATACAATATTGCTTTATCACGACGCTCGCCTTGCAAACCATCCGCAATATATTGAATAAGAGCTACTTCTTCGATACTACCTTGATTTGCGATTTCTTGCATACTATAAATGTACTTACGACTACTTTCGTTCGGTTGTTGCCTGCGCTTGAATAACTGCGAATGAATTGTTGCTGGATTTACTTCGGTTTTGAATTCTTTGATTAACCTACGCTTTAAACAGTCCCATGATTTAATTTCTCTCTCGAACGTGATGAACTGCCTCGCCGAACCCCTCAGCATCCGTTTCCCGTAGACAAATTTTTGTAGCTCGTTCCATCCCAACAATGCACTGGTATCTTCGAAGTCGGTGATCCAATGATCTATCGGCAGCTTGTCATCTCCGCTGAAGTAGGATAAACTATCCTCCACATCCTTTATAGTAAATGATGCGACCTGCTGTGTGATTGCGTCGACTGCCCCTCTTCCTCTGCTTCTTCGCCTGTCGTTTCGTGCTTCGTCTTCCTTCTCCTGTTCGGATTTTTCTTCACTGTCCTCGTCTTCTTCATCTTCCATTGCGTCTTTTAAGCGATTTCTTAATGCTTGCTTGTTGCCTGCACTAGGTAATCTTAGCTTCCTTGCTGCTTCTCTTAATTCCGCTAGTCTCATTGAGTCGATCTGCTTATGCGTGTAACTTACGACCTCTTCGACTTCGACTGCCTTACTTTTTCCTTCACGTTTCCGTTCCGGATATCGCCTTTCTTGTGACGTGTTTTCGACGATAGATTCGTCCAGCTCTTCACGTCCACTTTCTTGGCTTTCTTCATTTGCTTCGTGCGTTACTTTGACTTGAGGCATCGTCCCAGCTTCTTCAGTTTCTTTCACTGTTTCACTGTCTTTCGTCACTTTACAGTTACACTGACTTAGTATTCACGCGTGGTCAACTTTCCTCGCGCAACACCCTTACAAGTCTTTATATTGTATTTGTTAGACTTTGTCTATTCTCATAAGTATCCCGGACGAGCCCCCAAATGTGGGATTCCCTCTTAGACGGGTCTTCCGAAAGGATATCTCATTGATGAGGAATTCCCGATGTGTATGGAATTGATTATGAGAACGGCCACCGTCATTAACCAGAAAACAATATATTTTAACAATGAATACAGTTCTTAATAGCTCCTCACTCTTTAGCTGCTGGACGCTGACTGCCTGTCCAACCTTTCTTTTCCGTACCCTTAACTTTATCGTAAACTTAATACTAATGCTTATTCTATCGGTCGATCGCCTCTGCCTCACACTGTATACACTCATTCGTGTCACTTCTCACATATGTATGTAGTATCGATAGTATATTCGCCTTAAACATGCTAGCGAGAAAGTACGTACAAATTATTTCAGCATTGTACTTACAAAGACATCATCTCCATTCATAATTAAAATGATTAATTAATTGTATTTAATAAATAAAGAAGATAATTAATAAAGATGTAAAAGTTTCCGTATTTATCATTAATCATTTATGTTGCAAATCTATGCACACGATATGCACTACAATGTATTTATAGCGCGACCACTGTGACTTGAACCTTGAAGGAAGGCGGAGCGCGAGTGAATATGAGAAGTATTGGGGAGAAGGCCACGCCATGTGTTTACCTTTTCTGCAGCGCCTATCATCTGATTTATGTCCCTGGGTTTCGCATATATGGCATAAGTCAAAATACCAAAATAAAAAGTCAACGCAAGGAACAGTCACTAATGATTGTCACTGGCCCCGATGCGTAGACCGTAGACATCTGAGTGGGGGAGTAGGCCCACTCATCTCAACTCGCGCAGGCGCCCTAAAAGGTTTAAGTCAGAGTGGTCGAGCTATACATATATAGTCTGGTGAACCTCCAGCTCGTTGTTCTTGCGATCATTTCGTGTTTATGATTTAATGAATACTTCTTCTACATAATGAATACTGTTCCAAACATTCCTTTGGTGAATTTTACTTGTACAAACAAGTATACAAATATTGGGTCGTCCGGAAAGTTCGTGCCATTTTTCTATAGGTGGCATAAGGACAGGTTTGAATATATCAAAATGATAAAAAACAAAGGACATGTGTACATATTCCAAAAGACGGTACTTTAGGCATATTTGGAAAAAAATTTGGTTACGATACGTTAATTTTTGTGAGTTTTACACGCATTTGAATATGGAAGCAAATATGGAAGAAAAAACTGTGCGGAAGTAGTTTGCTAGGTTTACAGCTGGTAATTTCAACCTTGAAGATCAAGAACGCCCGGGCAGGCCCTCCACCGCAGGTGAAGATCAGCTTAAAACACTGATCAAGAATAACCCTCGTGATACATGTACCTAAATTAGTAAAAATGTTAAAAGTATCAAAATCCAATTTATATAAAAATCCATTGAATGCGTTGCGTTTCAATTTTCCTTCAAAATTGGCACGAACTTTCCGGACAACCCAATATAAATCAAACATAAACAAACCTGAATTTACAGACATTTTGTATCCTCTACCGATTTTATGTATTCCACGATTTTACATAGAACTCACTTGCACAACCTTGGGCTAATAGAACAGCAAGAATAAGAACAATGGGTACGCTGGCTTCACAAAAAAAGAACACAGTATACATATTTTATATTACTGTCCAGTCCTCAGTTGCAAAAAATACTGGACTCTGGGCTATTAGATTTCAAACCCCGAGGGCGTAGATAAAACGAGAGTGAATAGCCTTGTAAGCTTGGGGGCAAACACCGAGCTTTGGTTCATTCAATATCCTCAAAAAGTAAGTCGGGGAGTACAATAGAATATTAACTCTTTCGCGACGGATGTTTTCATTAGTAACGGTGATTTACCAAGTAACCGCCGTATATATCCGACATCCGTCGCGAAAGGGTTAATGCCGCGTGCTATCCACGCACTTATAAGGAAACTATTCCAACTGTCCTCCTCCGATTTTTTTGAGTTTATGATATGTTGTAATTCGTCAAGAAATAAGAGACATATTTTTTTACCTGCTCTTAAATGGTTTTAATGGATGAAATTCTACATCAAAGTTGAGGATGACAAAAGGGGTGTTCATGTAATTTTACATAGAAGGAATGCCTTAATCGGAACCAAACCAATTTTAAAACATTCCTTACGTGAAATGATGAATTTAAAAAAAATTAATTAAACAGTACGAAAGATGAACACGAATTCATATATATAAAATAAGTAAATTAGTAAAAACGTCTTGTAAAAGACATAAACACTCCGCGCAAAGACAACTAAGGAGTTAGCCGTCAAAGCACGTAGAATAAAATGGTACAAAAAGTCTGAAGCGCGGTACTAGGGAAACAGACTTTTCAACTAAAACAAAAAAACACTTTATAGACCTCTACGATACATGAAAGAACATCGCATTCATCACTCCTTTATGTTATAAAACTTTATAGAATTCACCCCATCATAGTTAATTTTCAAATTATATATAAAAAACCAC
Organism: Hedychridium roseum; assembly: GCA_963989215.1. Taxonomy (NCBI): domain Eukaryota; kingdom Metazoa; phylum Arthropoda; class Insecta; order Hymenoptera; family Chrysididae; genus Hedychridium; species Hedychridium roseum. The sequence continues at coordinate 4,156,989 of OZ022307.1, read as the reverse complement.
TGGCAAATCGAACGTTATCTCTCAGTCAACTCAAATCAGATAACCACAGATTTAATGCTAATGAAGAGAGAATTTTTCCAAGGTTTTTGCCCACTACGGTTCTGTTTAGGCTTAACCCAGTGCCCTCTAGTGGAGTTATCCGATCGGCAGTTAATTTAATGTAGCAGATTTAAAAAAAAAATGAGATGATGCAACGATGCACAGTCCTGTACTGCTCTAGAAATGACAGAGATAGTTCAGATGTAGAGAAAGACCTTTGGGCGTCAACAAAGTGCGTCAAGGTCTGGAAAGGAAAAAAGGGGAAAATACAATGGGCGAAATTGTCAGGGCCATTTTCGTTTCGAATACGTTTCTCGTAAAAATATTGTCGTCCTATTAGCTCCTGTTTGAATCTGTAAGTAACTCTCGTACTAAAGTCAGAGATTTCTTATAAACCCCAAAGGCAACAATTACACTGTATTTATTAATTATAAAGTTCAACAATTGTCAGTATTTGCCATTTTTCTTCACTATGTGTCGCTGATAACTTGCTTCAAATAATTTTGTCGAGCTGTTCGTTCCCCATTGCAAACCCGGCTTGGAGTGTAAAGAGTTAAATCCACTCTTTGAGTTAAATCCACGAATTTATTGAATAATAGTAAATATGGTTTCAATATTACAGTCATTCGGGGAACTCTTTTCACACTATGACATCTATCCTACATTGGGCGATGTAAAATCGTATACTTCTAAAGAAGAGCAGTTGCAACATCTTTTTAGTATCACAGAAAACTTCTCAAAAGATTCCTGTATGGAATAAGGTATTAATAAATGCCAAATACTTCATGTTGAAAAGAGAAAATAGTTAATACAAGCCTCAGACTTTAATATTAAACAGATAAGATAAACCCAATGGCCTGTAATGAAATGTACAAGTACCTTCGGATGTTGCAATTTAAGTAGAGAAGCCATAACTAAATTACAGATGAACTGAAGAGAAATTTTAACTCACGGTCAGGGTTGGGAAAGTTAATTTATAAAAGTAACTCGTTACCGTTATAGTTATTAGAAAGTAACGAGTCGTTACAATTTCCGTTACTTTTTTATAATATAAATAAATAAATTATTTTGCGTAAGAAAAATTATGAACAATTCATTAATAGGTTATTACAAAATAAACATTATTAAATTTTATCGAAATTCTTTATTAATTTTTAATAAAATTTGTTGTTCCATGGTTTCATCTTGTAAACGCCCTCTTTGTGGTGTCAATACAGAGCCACCAACGCTAAACATTCTCTCCACAGACGCACTGCTTGGTAGAGCTGTTATATTTAATTAATTAATTAAATAAAAAAAATTAAGCTATTATATTTAATAAAAAGTTTTCTGATCTTTGGATAGTCGTTCAACATTTCGATATTACAGTTATTTGATTTTAAAAATCGTTGCAACTCTTCTTCAAATTTTTCTACATAAAAAACAATTTGGAGATTTGCAAGTTGATTCCATCTACTTTTTTTATATAAGTAGGTTCTTTGTAATATTCTGCATAAAAAGATAGTAAATACATCACGTACACTGTGGATTTTCAGTACTGGCAGCGAATTATGGAACGCAATAGCGCATTTATATACTGTGAGTAAGTCGGTTAATCACAGTCAAGCATTTTAACAATGTAATAAGAATATTTGAATGTCGATTGACCGATTTACTTATGGCTTTATAGTTAAGATTAAAATTTTGTCACGCGTTATGGTAAGAACAATACTTTAAATAAATCAACAAATTCAAAAAAGTAACGATAAAAGTAACGGTTAAAATCGTTACTCGTTACCGAAAAATGTATCGACGTTACTTTTTTCGTTACAAATGAAAGTTGTAACGTCGTTACCGTTACAGTTACTTTTTTTGTAATTGGAACGGTAACGACGTTACAAGTAACGCGTTACTTCTCAACCCTGCTCACGGTACAATGCAATATTTAGATCACAACTGTCATCAAACTCATCAAAGAACACTTTCAAAACAATCGATATCTACGTAGGCAATTCCAGTCTTAACGTATACATTTCGAACGCTGATCGAAACGGACTGATACAGAGTTAAATGGGCTGAAACAGAGGATACGAACCCAGGAGTATCATTCAGGAGTTTACGTTAAACAAGTGGCATTGCCTAAACAACAAGTGGGATGTGGCCTTATTGGTTTAAAACAACTGAATGAAAAGTAAATAAATTCACTGCGCCCATTTTCTGCGATGAAGAAGAAACTTCCAAATTGCACAAAGCAATGCTCTTGGAGATAAAAAACCAAACGTCTTTCTGTTTTAGGCAATTGTACGTTGACAAGGAAGCCTGAAACAGGTGGCTGATGCCTGTGGGAGCTACTGAATACTTCGTGATTTCAATTCAGTATCAAGTACATACTATCAGAAATTATAAAAAGTATATAACAGAAGAAACAGCCACAATACATATAATACTAAAAAATAATACATAATAATAAAGTAATACATGGAGAAGATGCCACCTTAAGTTTGCAAAATTCAACATATCACAGTTACATGCCCAATCTGCCTACCTTTAACGCCCTAAACATCTGCCATATTACAAGTACACAGATGCCCTAGTTGTAGAAAGATCCAAATTCAAGATGTACATGGATCGACCAAAAAATTCCGAGACTAGGCCTAGGCCAAAACTAAGCAAAAAACTGAGCACAGTTGAATTAAATTTGGTCGCCATTCCCTTAAAAGTAATCCCCTTGCGCAGTGATGCACCAATCTTGGTGCTTCTGCCACTGTTGGAATGCTCTCTGGAAATTCGATCCCAGTAATGTATCGTGTACCATCTGCCATTTTCGCTGCACCTCCTTTACAGTGTCAAAATGGCGACTCATCAGTTGCATTTTCATTTCGGGAAAGAGGAAAAAGTTACAGGAGGCCAAGTCCGATGAGAAGAGGGGATGAGAGGCGGCGATTATTTTCTTGTGCTTCAAAAGCAAACTTAAATGAAGAAATATATAAAATATATAAAATAAATATACAAAATAAGTATATAAAATAATAAAATAAAGAATTGCTCAAGGCACAAAGTCACGAGAAGCTTTGGTAAAAAAGCAGCACACCTTTCTGTTTCTTTAGTCGGGTTATGAATTGTTGTCCTTTGCTTAATCAAGGGCCCACTTTAACCCACGATAAGTTTGAATCTAAAAAAAAATTTGATTGGTGGATGACCCACGAAAAGGGCTGAGTTAGCACACTTAACTCGTGAATTCCCATGGCCAGTAGATAAAAAAACCATTATCCGGGCTGGGATGTTAAGAGATAAAAATAAAGAAATAATAATAATAGTAATAATAATAATAATAATAATAATAATCGCCATATGTAATAGTAATGTGCAACAATGAACAAAGTTTCTCGTCGAAATTACATTTTTTTTTTAAATGTTCTAACGATAAAAGTGCATTCGCCAACCACAGCAATCTGACACATGTATTATTTATTCACGTAAAAATCCGCATTGGCTGCGTGGGGTTCAACATCGGTATCAGTTACACAGTAACATATAATGTAGTACCGTTCGGGACGTTGTAGTGGAAGTTTTCAATATTATTAAAACTTAATAGAACCTAATGAATTAAAAGAGGCCCTATTACACACCCGTATAATAATGCGTTTCGAACTGGTTCAATATATCGCAAATTATATAAAAGCAGTAAAAGGTTCATTAAACCAAATATTTCAAAATCGTTAGATTAGATCTGGGAATTCTCTAATCCATTTTCCGGCAAACTCGTACTTAGATTTTCTTCTTTAAAATCATTTAAAGGAGTCTGTGTGCACAAAGGTAGCTACTGCAATCGATAAGTAGTTACCCCGGCAAGATTGCAAGTAGTCAAGCTATCATTTGTACATAGTTTATGACAATGTTTTCATACAAATGAACATCATATTAAATACGTAATATAAATTAAACTTTTTCACATCGAGAATTTTGTCTTTAATTTTGATCTTCGCGGGAATCTTTAATCTTGAATGACATTGATGGTTGTGATCATTATAAACACTAACATCCCATTCGAGTTATATTACGTCCCCCTCGAACTCAGACAGTTTCCACCTGAAAGTTTTTGTAAAAATATTAGCGTGTAATTTATTTAAGATGGAATTATCAAATGCTCCATCCTGTATATGCTACAAGAGGAAGGTGTAAAAAAACCTATTTTCATTCGCCATAGCACTAACACAATTTCAGAGATATTTAAATAGTTCCAGGAAAAATGTACTTAGATTATACGTAATCTACACCTAACCCTTGAGCTCACCCAAATTAAGTTTTAGTGTACCGTGTTTGTGATATTTGGTGGTTGTTGTGTATTGCTGTTGGTGTCAGGTATCGTGATAGATGATGTGTGTTGCAACTGTTGTTTTCTTGACGACGATGTTGTAGTGGACTTAGTACTGCTGGGATCTGTCGTTACCTCATTCATATAAGATACTTCTGACAGCGGTACGTAATAGTAGCCCAAAAAGCGGTCCCATAGAAATCCTTTGCACCAGACTTCGACGAGGAGGCCGGCGTTCATATCGTTCGTCTCGCTAACAAACAAAACGTTACAATTAAAATAGACAGTGTAATAAAAATGATTCTGTGAGATTATGTATTCAATACGTTTTAAACTAAACCCACACATGTCAAACGCAGTCACAAGTACCATTATGTTATAGTGGGTTAGAGTCTAAGTGCAGATCTTGCACCATAATCTCTAATATTTATATGTATTCATATTTAGAATTGACTTAAGGTGAGTTGAATGACGGGAATAATCGTAGGGAATACGCAATACGCATACGCTTGACGTACGAAAAATAAGATGCACACATGAATTAATGCCTTTTGTAGCCTTTTGTAGCTTGCCATGTTGCTTAGAATTAAGATCAAGAAACGCAAGATAGCAACAATCAAGAAGAGGAAAGACCAGAGTTCAAAGGAGCAGAGCACAAGTCTTAGCATCTTAACGTATTTACAGGTGCTCTGTGAGCACACCGGCAACTTCGCCAGCATATTTAGGAGATCACCTGGTCGAAAAATTTTATGTAAACAGTGCGGTAGTTCCACTGCGCTATAAAAATATGAACCGAAATACTGATACGTTCAGTTGTTGCATTAGGAGATTTTTGAATTCATTAACCTGGTCTACGTTGGTACTAATAAGTTGGTAGTAAAAGCGATCTATTATATTTGAAGAATGTTATGGCTTCATCTTATTGTTGAAATGTCCATAGGACTGCACTCGGGATTTATAAACATATCGAATGTCAGTTATAAGTGACACGAGCCACAAAAAAGTCTATGGGACTGTGCAGTCAGAGTATCGTTTTCTTCAGTCAGTCTTGTTTTGAATCGAAACCAGTAAAGAAATACCTTCCGAGTAGCTTTGTCGAATAAAGAAATTATAAGTTAACTCAGCGTAATTATTACACCAGATACCCCATTTCGAAGAGAGATTATATCTCTGTTTTAATTGAGATGAATTGTTCGTCTCTGCGGTATTTATGTTTTGAAGTGATATGAGTAAAACGTTGACCTAGCTGATGATGTTCGTATGCAAGGGAACTGTTTACTTGGAATAACATTCTGAACCCGACAGTGAAGTTTGTTGGTTTGCTCATGAGGAATACCCTGTAAAATAGCCAAACTGATATTGCGGATTCCCCCACTCTATTTACAATCACTCACACCCGGTAACTTATTATGTACACTCGGTAACTTATATTCCAGAAAAACTCTACTGTGTTACGTTCGGGCAGCTTCCTCGATAATAGAGGAACACTACTACAGGTATTCTACCGAAAACTGAATCAACTGATGTTTCATAAAAAACAAGTAATTCTTAAATATACACGCGAAATGATAATAATTTCCGAATGTCGTGCTAGGTCCACGAATAACGTATCCTTTTCCTTTTTCCCGGGACAAATTATAAACAATGAACGAGAAAAAGGGGAGCACGAACTCAAGTATAAGAATTATGCATATTTTCACTATCGTACTACTTGCGAATGCCTTCGCTCGGGAATATTCGCGAGTGTCTGTATCAGCTTTACTTTAGGTCTCTGTTATGTGGTAAACCAGTTATGAGACGTATAGGTTTCTGCAGAGGGACAACAAGATTGCCCGTATACTACTTGCATAAAGTGAATCGAAGCAAAAAATTGATAAAAACGAAATGCGCATGTCGGCGCTGTCCCTTCATTGCGTCAAATCATGTTACAGTTATACAAACTCAAATAGGGCGTAATATATGGACTGATATATTCAGAAAGTTATGCCCATCAGTAAGTCCGTCGATTTCATCGTCTATCAGACTTGAGCTTTTTTTTATAGGTCCACTTGGAAATATGGGAAATAACAATAATAAATATAATAGTTGTGTATCCATTCGTTACACTTCTTTACCCATACATCACTTATTCGTACGTTCTAGTATGCAATTGTTTTATTCCGAACGCGACAAGGTAATTATCTTAAAACAACTTGTGCAATTTGTCTAAAAATAATGGGATTCACGCGATTCAATAAGACTGGCAAAATTATCGATCTATACACAAATAAGTAAAGTTGAAAGCCATAAGAATTGTAGCACTATTATCTGAAAATTCCATCATTCGAATATATACGTAGGTAGGAATATTATGAAGGCGGTGGTTCATTAGTAGTAAATGTAGTGAGTAGAGTATTACACTTGACCTAGACTACCCTTTATTCTCTTTGCGCATTACTTTCTTACTCTTTAGAAGACTATACACCTCTCATCTTTACACTTTGAGACTCCTTAGACTTCTTATCTTCGCGCTTCCAAACTCCGTACACTTCTAACGCACTTGCTATATTATCTCTTTCTTCTAGCACTCGTCAATAAACTTATAATTTCTCATTCATTTCGACATGCATTCACACATATCTGCGACGTGCCTGTAATAGGTCACGTACGTACCCAAAATCCTCACGTGCATTCTCTAACAAAGTTATTCTTATCACTGAAGTATTCTTAGGACTCGCATAAAGAAACAATCATTCGATCACGCACCCAAGCAATCACTCGTTCGTTAATACTCTACCTCAACTGTCCTTCGAAAGTTAATACATAAAATTCCTGTAGCTTCATTCTTATTTTACGTCATTTTACTCAACTATCCTTTCTCAGTATCGTAATTGAAGATCATCTTAACGAGTTTTTGATAAATATTTTTTATCTCGTTTTCCATATTATTTTCCATATCATTTTTATCTCACTTTTCTCATCCGTCAGGTAGCGCGGAGATCATCTGGCTCAGAGTTTTCTATAATTTCACACTCGGATAATGTTTTGCACTATTTCTTGACTGATGCCTATTTATACAGCAATTTCCTTTCGCTTATTTCGGTGATATCTGTGGGTTGCCGCAGTAACTTATCTTTGATATTCCTTGTGTCATAGAAATTAGTGGCTCTGATCAAAGTTCATCAAGCACACTCATCTCATCTCTATTGCAAGCTTTTAGCACGTTTAACCCACTGACAAACATTGTTCACATCCATACAGCCAACCCCATAAACAGCTTTCAAACGCACGTGTAATTGGATGGGTATCCCTTTTACACCCTGTCCCGCGTTGTAATCAACTCTAGTACGTAATGTATGCAATGCCGGCAACCGTCTGTTGTTGCTTGCCAGGCAATTCAGGAATTTGTTAATTAAAGCAAGAGCGTCGGATGAACCTTCGGCTTAGACTATTGCGTTCAAAATAAATTAAAGTTGTTTTATGTTAAAAAGAGGCGTAATAATTCACTGAAGCAGGATGCAACGACAAAGTATCGGTATACATTCGTATAGTAGTATATTCTATCCAAAAAGTAATAAGTTTTGTTAACAGCACATTTTTTTGTTTTCAAATATGGTTTGAGAAAACCAAAGCTTGGAGGCTTCTTAAGAAGAGAAAAAGAGGAAGGGGGCTGTCACTCTCGGGCAACAGTATGTTTTCTTCTTAAAAAACTTTGATAACAACACTTGTGTTGAACCCAGGTCTGGAGGCTTAACCAAAAAATAAAATAATTAGCGGAAGGGCTGAGTGACTGAGCTGTCTTAGTAATTCGTTCGTTCTTTTTATACTCTCTCTTTCGTAGGTGGTACGTAGATTTCATGGCGCAATCGATTGACGCGACTTATCATTCTTTCTACACAGTCACAAGACACAAAAAACTGTTTTTAACAACAAAGATTATTTACAGTTTAATGTACCATACTACTGCAAAACTTTATTCTGTTTCCTAAAAAAACCGTACGATGAAAGAAAGGTCTTGACAGAAACTTGACAGAAAGGTCATAAGACGATAAGCATAGTGAATCGGCCCCAGAAGGATATCTGGATCATCTTTTGAGAGTATGTTGGTACTAATAAGATACGTTGATCCTGCAAGTTTCAAATCTCTATCTATTTTGGTTTTTGAATACATCGAAAAAAACGAAAAATCAGGAAATAATTTACTGTGGCTTCCAAGTTAGAGCCGCGTCTTGGGATATTATAATGTAACCGACGTTTCGTCAACATTGCAGCTGACTTCCTCAGGGTCTGATGACACTGATACTGGCGTGTCACCAGTATGGGAACTCTTTAAATACCCATGTGTGTCGTTCCGGATGACCACACTGACCAATCAAAGAGATTTTTTGGTTGATCAGCTGGTCAATTAAAAAATCTCTTTGTCACAGTAAGTTATCATAACAACGATCGCGAAAGCCTCAAATCTTTAATTCGTTTCCTTTACGGGGAGGACGTAGCAAAGAAAGTTAACTCTTTCACAAAACTCCGTAAAACCCTTTCACAACATCTATGCACTTTGACTTTCTTAAAAAGATGCAGAGACCATAAGGTTATCCCTCGTTTCCTGCACCTTAAAGCCCAGTAGGAACACTACAATCCCAAAAATTCCTTCAACGAACAGGACACGCCCTGGTCCGAGAAAGAATCACGTTCACAAAGAAAGTGATCGACCAGACCTCCAAAAAACTTTTCCAATTCCACCTTTTCCTCGCACACACAATCAACCATAACATATGGAACACAATTGATCGCATCTCCTTAGAACAATCTACCCGAACACACGACCTGAGAACCGAGAAACAAATCAGCAAGTTCAACAAACTCATCACACCAAAAAAGACAACTGAACCCATGACAGAAACAGTAATCAACCTCACTAACCAAGACTTATCAACAGACGTTATTTCCGTTCTAGCCAAAGGCCCTAACTATGCGATTACCCCCAAGGCTATTCCTACAAAGGAAATCATTAGCCAAGTGGAAAATGCCATCTTCAAACTACCCGCGAACCAGGCAAATGAGATAAGAAGGGAAACAGTTAACGCACTCAGAACAGCCAAGCCTCCATCTCAAAACATCACTAGGGAGGAAAAGAAAGCCCTCAAAGACCTGAGAAATAACCCCAACATCCTGGTAATCCCGGCTGATAAAGGCAATGCAACGGTAGTAATAGACAAAATTACATACACCAACAAAATACACGAACTACTGGAATGTGACACCTACAAAAAACTACGGAAAGACCCAACCTCCCGAATACAAAGAACCACAACAAGTCTAATAAAAAGCACAGGACTGCCACAGGACATCCAAAAAACCCTAATAACCAACGACCCACAACCTCCCAAACTCTACGGTCTCCCAAAAATTCATAAGAACAACATACCCCTACGACCAATTGTCAGTGCCATAAACTCCCTCACATACTAACTTGAAAAATTCCTAGCCAGACAACTCAAACCATTAACCGAACAAACACATACATTCATAGAGAATTCCAGACATTTCGTACAGAAGATCAGTACCATCAAAGTACATGCCAATGAGATCTGGGTCAACTTCGATGTAGAATCTCTATTTACGAATGTCCCCATCTAGGAAACCCTACAGATTATCAAAAACCACAGCTCCTTCTCGGACAACCTTCTCCCTCTAATTGACCACTGCCTTAAGTCCACCTACTTCACCTTCCAAGAAGAAATTTATGAACAAACCACAGGCGCAGCAATGGGCTCGCCCATTTCACCGGTTGTACCTAACATCTTTATGGAACATCTAGAGAACAAAATTCTAGAAGAAGCACCACTCAAACCAACGACCTGGTTTAGATATGTCGATCATACCTTCGTGATTTGGAAACACGGACTCGACAAACTAAAACTATTCCTAGAATTTATTAACTCATTACACCCAAACATTAAATTTACTATGGAGGTGGAAGTAGACTCCAAAATCCCTTTTCTAGACGTCATGGTCACCCGGAAACCAGATGGTACGCTGGGACATCAAGTGTACAGAAAACCGACACACACAGACAGGTACCTGCATGCCTCCTCACACCACCACCCAGCCCAAAAACAATCAGTGGTTAGTTCCTTAGTCCACAGAGCGGTAACGGTATCAGACCCAGAACACCTGGATACAGAACTTAAACACCTAACTATTAGTCTACAAAGAAATGATTTTCCTGAACGCTTGATCAGCCACACAATTAGGAAAATACAATCTAGACACCACACCAGGGAACCTACAACTGAACCTGAAAAAGAAACCTTCACTGCTCGCGCTTTCCTACCTTATCTCAAGGCAACCACAGATCACATCAGCCGAGTTTTAAGAAAGTACAAAGTGGATACTATTTTCATACCACCAAAGAAAATAGCCAACATACTTACGTCTCCCAAAGACCCCAGCCCTCCGCTCCAGTCACCAGGTGTCTACAAGATCCCATGCTCATGTGGACAAGTATATATCGGCGAAACCGGGAGGAGCGTAAGTACACGGCTCAAAGAACATGAGAGGTGTACCAGATTGAAACAATTACAGTCCGCAATAGCGCATCACCATCTAGAAACAGGTCACTCCATCCGGTTTGACCAAACAACAATAATAGCTAGGACCTCTGGATACTTCCCCCGGAAATACAGAGAATCCCTAGAAATAATGCAACATCCCAACAACTTCAACCGGGATAAAGGATACAACATCAACCCAATCTGGAACACCCTCCTCCCGTTTTTTAATTGACCAGCTGATCAACCAAAAAATCTCTTTGATTGGTCAGTGTGGTCATCCGGAACGACACACATGGGTATTTAAGGAGCTCCCATACCGGTGACACGCCAGTATCAGTGTCACCAGACCCTGAGAAAGTCAACTACAATGTTGACGAAACGTCGGTTAGATTATAATATCCCAAGACGCGGCTCTAACTCGGAAGCCACAGTAAGTTATCATAACAACGGTCACGAAAGCCTCAAATCAGGAAATAATTTTTCTCAAAAACGGCATAACCGGTTTGAATGAAATTTGGACACAACATAGAGGCATATAAAGGCTATACTCGGGAAAAATAACACCTCATAATTTTCGTAATAACCGTTTGAAACAGGCGATTTTTTCCGAAATTATGTTTTTTTTTATGATAACGTTTTACCCGCCGGTTGAGCCCCTAACGGGCGCGTCTCCAGGTGGCGGATAGGAGGACGGCCTGGAGGGTCTGGGGCCCTCGAGCCCGCCTAATCGCGTGTGCTTGCGGCGGACTCGCCTCCAGGTTAGCGAGTGCTATAAGTAACTCCCAGGTCTTAAAAAGCCTGCGTAGAAGAACTAAAGGCCTCGCCGCGGACCAACTCCCCAAGCCAAGGTGGAAGCAATCGTGCCGAGGGCTGGATGGTACTGGGGTTACAGTGCCGCAAACGATACCCTTGGGGCACCTGGCGAAACCCCATTGTATTTAGCCTTACCCCCGTATGCAGGCTCTGCGGGGGTGGACACTTACTTCCTAGCATACTCGTGGGAACACTATATAGAGGTTCCTCGTTTCAAGCAAGCGGTCAAGCGACCGAGAGGAAGGCCTACGACGGCCGCCACAGTTAGCAAGGCCGGCCTAGTTGGGGCTCAGCGAGGGACACAAAGGACCATCGAAGGAGTCCTTAAAGGTAAGACGACGAACGAACTGGCGGCTCAAACGAGTGGGCCACCAGAGCCGACGTCGGGTGACGAACCGGCGTAAGCCAGCCCTAGACCGCATGCGTGACCAACCGATACCTACAGCCATTATGGCTGCCGGCATGGTTCAATGCACGCAGATAAACTTGCAACATTGCATTGCGGCTGCGGCTGTTCATAGTCGCAGCCTTGCAATGGAGCAAAGAAATATATCCTTTATACAGGAATCCTGGCTTCTAGGGGGCGCTGTAAGAGGAATAAATTCGGGTAACGGCACAATTATTAGTGCGGACCCAGAAACTATACCTAGGGCATGTTTATTTATAGACAATAAACACAACCCTCTAAGGCTGAGCAGATTCTCCTCAAGAGACATGGCGACGGCATTACTGAAGCTGGACACGAAGGAGGAGGGCACGGAAACAGTGGTGTGCTCAGCATACCTACCATATGACTCCGATCCTACGGACGACTCGGATCCTTCTCCGTCAGAGGAACTCAGAGCGCTGGTAGATTACTGTGACGCAAGGAAATTGAACCTAGTGATCGGGTGCGATGCAAATGCGCACCACGTCATCTGGGGCAGCAGCGGCATAAATAGAAGAGGGATCGAGTCACTCGAATACCTATTTACCACAGATATAAAGATCCTAAACAAGGGTACTAACCCAACATTTGTGACTCCACACAGGCAGGAGGTCGTTGACTTAACGCCGTGCAATTCTAGGATGGCTCAGCAAATAAAAAGCCATCTGGAAAGCGAAAACGTTGGCATGGAGAGTATTCTGCGAGGAGGTCGAGGCACTACCATTAGTAGCCAGACTCCGGAAGTTTTTCACCCTTAACCAAACAACGAAGATTGAAGAACTCAAGCGTCAGGACGGCACTATTACCGCCGACCATGAGGAAATCTTACAACACCTCATAGAGGTATACTTCCCGGGCTCCGCACGGGTGGTACAGGCTCAGACATGGTCTGGGCCTCCCACTGAGAGGGTGGGGCCCAAGGACTGGAAGCTTGCATCCAGGGTGGAAACTCCACAAAGGATAGCCTGGGCAATTGGATCCTTTAAGAGCTACAAGAGCCCAGGGATCGATGGAATTTACCCCATTTTCTTAAGGGAAGGTATTAGTGATATTATGAAGCACTTTTTTACCCTCTACAGATCATGCATAGCACTCGGGTATGTACCCAAGGCGTGGTGGGAGGTCAAAGTGGTTTTCCTGCCTAAACAAGGCAAGAACCGCTACGACACAGCCAAAGCATTTAGACCGATCAGCCTCACATCCTTCCTCTTGAAAACACTGGAACGATTGGTTGACAGGTACATAAGAGAGGGAGCCCTTATGACAAGGCCGCTACAGACAACACAACATGCGTACCAAGCCGGCAGATCAGTAGAGACGGCACTTCATTCCCTAGTTAGGGAAATAGAGGGTTCGCTTGACTGCAAACACTCGGTATTGTGTATGTTTTTAGACATTGAAGGGGCGTTTGATAACACCTCCTTCGATGCTATATGCGCGGTAGTTAGAGATTTCAACGTAGAGAAATCTCTTATACGCTGGATCCTGCATGCTGCGACACAGACAATCTCTACAATCAACAGCCTATCTCTACAATCAACACAGACAATCAACAGCCAATCTCGGTGGGTCCAATGTCAGAGCATGGGTACATAGGGGCTGCCCTCGAGGAGGGGTGTTATTTCCTCTCCTGTGGACCCTGGTAGTAAACAGACTCTTGGCAGGGCTCAAGGAGGAAGGCGTAGGAGTACAGGGCTACGCCGATGACGTTGTTATATACCTCAAAGGAAGTAACCTGTCGGCTGTGAGGGACAGGCTCCAAGGGGCTCTGAACCTCATAGAAAGATGGTGCAACAAGCAATCTTTGAGGGTTAATCCAACAAAGACGGAACTGTTGCTTTTTACGAGGAAAAGGGATCCTAAACCCAGGATCCTCTCGATATATGGCGATAAGCTTACGACCTCCAGGGAGGTAAAGTATCTAGGAGTAACCCTGGATAGGAAACTTTCTTGGAGAAGCCACATCACGAAACAGACTCAGAAGGCGATAGCCACGTTCTGGGCTTACAGAAGGATGTTTAGCAACACTTGAGGACTGAAACCAAGAATGGTTAAGTGGATATACACTGCTATTCCTAAGCCACAGCTCTCCTATGCCTCACTTGTATGGTGGCCTGCACTTGCAAAAGCCGCTAACAGAAGGACAATGGATGAAATTTACAGGTTAGTAAACCTAGGGATAACGGGAGCCGTAAGAACGACACCGACCCTAGCTATGGGAGCTCCCCTGTATCTAGAATGTACCGCATATATCGGTAAAGGCAGAAACAGATAAAGCAGCCTTCCGTTTATACACTGGAGGGGCATGGAAGAATTCCAGGCGGGGATACGCGACCATCCTCGGTGAGCAGCCCTTAAAGGGGCTGACGAAATAGGGATGGGACGGGTGTACCAAGAGTCTGAACCTTTCCAACAACTACCAGATCATCTTCCCAAACAGGGAGGAGTGGATTAACAATCAGGGGATACTTCTATTACCCAAAGGACTCGTTTGGTACACTGGTGGGTCCAAGACGGTGCTAGGTGCTCGAGCAGGTTTTTGGAGCAAGGGCCCCAATGTAAGGATTGTCAACTCGCTAGGGCACCTCACCACAGCAACACAAACGGAAATGTTTGCTAACTGGACATGTGTCAGATCTAATCTGGACAGGGGCTATAAAGGCAAACATATCTACATCTGCACGGACAGCAAAGCCGCACTCGGCGCTCTTAGAGCGGAGATAATAACCTCCAAGCTGACTGCCGCGACATGCTGACTTGGTTAGCTGGAAGCAACTGAGTGAAGCTACTGTAGATCCTAGGTCACTGTGGAATCCGGGGTAACGAGATAGCAAATAACCTAACCAGGTCAGGCGCATCTGGAGGCAGCCAAGTAGTAGACTATTGCGTGGGCATCTCAAAGACTGCCTTCAGGCAAGAGGTACAAAGATGGGTAGACCAATTCTCTGCCGAAACCTGCGAGGCCTCAGGAGGCATGCGTTACGCAGAAACCCTACACAGGAAGCCGTCGAGGAATCTAGGACTCACCCTTGTGGGACTAAATAGGACCCGACTAAGGATGGTACTGGGCCTGGTCACAGGACCCTGGTATACAAGAAGGCATTTAGTAAAGATGGGGCTAAGCACCGAGACAAGGTGCCCCAGATGTGAAGAGGAGGATGAAACTCCACTTCATTTGATTGGTAGCTGCAAAGGTTTAAAGGTAGTCAGGCTCGGAATTTTGGGCAAGACCTACCTGGAGACGGCGGATTACGAAAGCATAGGGGTAGATACTGCTCCGCTTCGCGGTGGAAGCAGGATTAACCCCGAATGCCACACGTTGAGCAATGCTGGTTAAGGGCTCGGGCACAATGGTCCATAGAGACTGAGCGCCCGGTAAAGACAGAGATACGATACGATACGATACGATTCAAAAATTGATTTTTATCTTTTTCCAATATGGCGTACCTTTTCGATCAATTTGTGGATTTTAGAGGTAATTCTACATCGAAAAAGACAAAAAAATTAGTTTGAAAATTGTACGCGAACGTTATCATAAAAAAAAAATCGGAAAAAATTGCCTGTTTCGAACGGTTATTATAAAGATTATGAGCTGCTATTTTTCCCGAGTATAGCCTTTATATACCTCTATGATGTATTCAAATTTCATTCAAACCGGTTAAGCCGTTTTTGAGAAAAAAATTATTTCCTGATTTTTCGTTTTTTTCGATTTAACGTATTTTATTAGTGCCAACATACACTCAAAAGATAATGCAGATACCCTTCTGGGGCCGATTCACTATGCTTATCGTCTTATGGCTTTTGGTGCGCACCCACTCAGAATCTTCATAGCTCATGGCAAAGCTCATTTTAATATTCAAATGCATCTAAAAAAGGTTGATATTTGTAAGGATGGCTGGCTTTGAATAATAACGTAATGCTTAGATGTTGACTAGTAACTCTTGTGATGCGGTTTATTGAAAGGGCTGTTATACAATGGTGATTGGTTGCATAACTTTACGGACGTCTATGTCGTTCGGCGATCTAACCGGAACTAACTAACAGGCGTCACTGTCGTGACGCTTTCTCTTGGGACAAAGGTCTATCGGCATCCCTCGTGCACGTGGCGTCCCGCCGGACCCCATCAGGCTAGCCAAGTACTTTGGGCCTGAAGTGGGTATCGCCCTGGACCCGCCATGTGTTAAGGCCCTAGCCGTAAGTGCCGTAACTCGGGGCATGCCCGAAAGCTAGGCGCCGAATCGCCTTACATATTTGGAACTAAAAACAAAATTCGAACATTCTATTATTGACGTACGCATTGTACCCTTCCGTCCGGCTCCGGCCCCGCGATAATGTCTCAATATCGAACGGCGGGGTCAACGCAACTGGAAACTCCTTGTTCCCCTTTTATCGCTGCTTTAGAGCAGCTTTGTTGAGACTCATTCTTGAACAAAAGCCTCTAAATTTTAAGTAAAATTTTTCACCATTCACAGTCTCTCTATCTTTGGCAGAATAAATAAAAAATAAAACGCCTTTGTTGGAAATTAATTTCCACTAACAATTTCCTCAATCTTAATTAGACAACTATTTCAGAGAACCACCAAAGTTCGCTACAGACATTGCACCACTCTTTGCCATAATTCTCTGTCTCTTGCGATCCTGGGAGAGAAATCACCAATCTTCTTCACTATCTCGTCTTTCCAACGTGTAACTTATCACCCTCTTTTCCTCTTTCCTTTCCGTGGTATCAACACAGTAGCAATTCTAGATGATTTTCGACTATTAAGTCTGGTAACATATCCGGCCAACCTCCACTTCAAATGGGCACTCGTTTGCAGACTTTTCAGGGTAAGACTTCTCCTCAGCTATCGGTTGCGGAATCGGTCGGATGTCTTCACGTTGACGATGCTGTATATGAATTGCAGGTGAGTTATGATATGCCTCCTATCCATGACTAACGTTGTGGACCGCATTAGAGCTCCGTAAAGATGACAAGGTACACACGCCCTTCTTGGACTTTCGCTATCAACCCTGCTGAAACTTGTGTGGCCATAAAAAGTGACCATAATTACTTCCATCCCAGCATTGTCCTCTTGCACAACTCGTTCTCTGCCCTCTTCTTGAAATTGACTGCTTGTGCAAGGTATATGTATGTATACATACAGGGTGGTCCACGTAACTTGCTCACCTCGAGTAATTCCTAAAATAGGTGTTGTATGAAAAAATTGTTTAGACAAGAGTTGCATGGTTTCGAGGGGCATATTATGCGGTGCATATGTTTTTTTAATAGGTGAAGGCGTTTCGGAGATTTCAAGGACTACTGCCTTATCTTAAATGGAATGCTATATCTTTTATACCGAAATATTAAAGAGCATTAAATATTCAGTAGAAAAGTATTCACCTTTATTGGTGTTAAATCTAATAATTAACGAAAAATTTGACGCCATTCCTTAAAACCTTACGCAGTCTAACATCACGCAAGATATTCAATATCATCAACAATCTCTGCAGGATAGCGGTGATCACGTGACAATGTTGCAGTTTTAGTAACATTAAAACTTCCGGTTTCTCGAAGCAATTTACGAAGTCTCTGGAATACACATCGAGGTGGCTGGTTTCGATGAGGATATTTCTCGGCATACATAGCCATAGCTCTTGTCGCATTTTTTTTGCACGCATCATAAACTAAAAGCATGTCCACCTTTTCGCTGTTGCTAAATTTCATTTTTTCTTTTACCTTACATTAATCAACACCAAGATAATACGTCACGTCACCAAAACTGCAACATTGTCACGTGATTACCGCTAGGTCCCGTGATTACCGATCTGTACGAACAGAGATCGTTGATAATATCGAATCTCTCGCGTGATACTAGGCTACGTGAGGTTTTAAGGAACGGCGTCAAATTCTTCGTTAACTATTGGGTTTAACACCAACAAAGGTCAATACTTTTCTACTCAATATTTAATGCTCTTTAATATCTCGGTATAGAAAATATAGCATTCCATTTAAGATAAGGCAGTTGACCTTGAAACCTCCGAAACGCCTCCATCTATTAAAAAAACATATGCACCGCATAATGTGCCCCTCGAAACCATGCAATTCTGGTCTAAACATTTTTTCCATACAACGCCTATTTTAGGAATTATTCGAGGTGAGCAAGTTACGTGGACCACCCTGTATATTAATCAACGAAATCTTGATCCCATAATTATTACTTTATTCCTCTTCGTGTTGGTGATGATCTTGGCCTTCTCAGTATTTACAAATAAGTTTGCCGGTTCGCACAGTGAGAGGAGGTCCATAATTATCATTATAAGTTCGGCTGTTGATCGAGCAAATAGGATCACATCATCAACGAACCGCAGGTGTTCAAACCGAACTTACTTTAGTCTAATTTCTTGATAATATACATAGTTCAGTAGGCAGTTAAAGAAGATCGGGGAAAGTGGATGCGTCCGTAGGACGTAACCCCCCTAAAACTATTGTTATTATTAATATTGGAGGGTCGGGGCCCTTCTATCAGAAAGAACTCTGTGGATCGGAACGGAAACGAGCAATAAGAAGATCTAATCGCAGTGGCGCGCGGTGGCTCAGTTGATTGGAGTCCCGACTCACGTGCGAGAGGTCTCTTAGGATCAAATCCCGCCGGGATCAGTCAGACCGCAAGCGCCCTTTTTTCGCGCTATCGTCGAGCATAGGAAACCGATCCACGAGCCGGAGAGTCCCGTCGACTACCAAAACCCATAAGGCCCATCCCCACCAAATCTAACCACCACCACAACTGCCTCCCACTCTCGCTTTTCCGAAGTATCCCGAGTTTTCCTTCGGGGCTGAAACCCCAAAAACACGTAGTCGTTGTCTGGTAGTTAGCAAGTTCTTACTTAGTAGTTAGCTTTAATTAGTCAGTCTTCGGTTTAGTTAAGTTTTAGTTTAATTTTAATGTTACACCGAACCAGTTTCAACACAAACAGCTTAAATTGCTCTCCGGCTATCATGACGTTCCCACAAACAGGATAATAAACCAACAAATCTCTCAACAACAAAGCGTTTATCTTGATATTTAACTCATCAACATAGAATCACGATTCGGCTCGTAACACCAGTGTATATCCATCCAAGCTTATCGTTCATTTCAGCATTTTCTCCTGGTCCCCACTACCTTCTTCTTTCACATACTACAAAACTTACCACCATCTCATTAAATAGCTTGATTCTTCTTTTCTAGTTCCTCCCAAATCTCCTATTCCCTATGTCTCCTACTTCCTTCATGTCATCCCTTTATCCTATGTATACCTCTTGACACCCGTTCTTCACTTTCCTATAGGTGAAATACGCATACTCTTGCATGTCGTCCATTCCCCTTCCCTCCCACCTCCACTTCACCTTGTTCATTCTACCCATCTCCCCTTTAAACTTGATTATGTACCTTCCTTTTTCTCATGTTCAATTCCCACCCTTTTTCTTTCATGTACTGCTACATCACTTCCGTTATCTTTTCCATTTCCTCCTCATCCATTGTCATCATCATCACCACGTCATCAGCACGCCTTAACGCAAAAACGATTGTCCCTCTTACAATTAGCCTCATTATTCTTCATCATTTTTTCTTAAAGTTCCTTTCATAGTGCGCCTTAACCCCAATTAATACGTTCAGATGAAGTTGGCATCCCTGTTTTAGACCGCTCATTGTCTAAAATTCTCTACCACGTTTTTGTCCTACCATAATTATGCATCGACTGAAGGCGAGGCTTTTCGAGTTTCCTTTCAGTGGTGCAAGTGACTCGAGTACATCACAGTCAGGTAACAGATTTTCGTCTGTTTTGCGCATATTCCCATTCGGTCATTCGCATTTCCATTGATTGCACTCCTACTTGTCGCGCTCCGTACCTAAGCTTAAAGCTATTCATACAAGATGATTGTTTTACGATATATATAAACTGTGGCTATTAATGGAGTAGGGAGAAGCTAGTTAGGTGGGAAATGAAACTTTTGCTATAGTTCGCAGGCTCATTTCTACATGCACAGAACAGTTATGCTCTCTTGTTACTTAGTTAGACTATATTACGGAGCCTTTCAAGTACAAAGGGTTAACAACATATGTTAGGAAATTAGCGATGTTTACAATTTGAAAGTCGCGCCGTAGAGTAATTAACGCGCTTATTTTAAATGTCGACCCGCGATATCGACTCTCTCCTGTTATTTGCACTCACATACTCTTTTTTACCATAAATTCCTCGCGCATTTTCTTTCCCACTCCAGCGCCCAAAACTGATAAGCCAGCTCATCTAGTTCAGCGCTATGAGGCTATGGGAGGGGGAAGGGGTGCGTGCTTGAGAAGTCAGAGAGAAAAAAGGGCAGGAGGCCCGAATGCACTTGCGGCTCTCGAGAGAAATAGACGTGCATTCCTTTACTGTTCTTAATTGCGATTGTGGGCGAGACACATATAGTGCTGTCCTGGCAGGACAATTATCAATATTGTCCTGAGGTGTCACTTTCGCGACTTAACGTCCATCGACTGCAACCTGGTGAGTGCTGTCCACGTTCCCGAGGCGTCGGGACCGGGTGCAGCTCGTAGTGGCCCTTCCACTCTCTGTCTATGATACGGCTGTACCCTTCATCTCGTAGTGGGACTTCCACGATCTATTCCTGATACGAAGGGCTGTACTCTTCAGCGAGTAGGTAAGAGGCCTCTAACTTGCGTTGAATGATCATTCGTTAGTTTAGTAACTGAAAGCTAGCTTTTATTCTAAAAATTTATGAACTCTAACTACCACGTTGCTGTTTCAAATAAATTAAACTAAGCGATATTGTCATTATGGTTACCTGCGCTTGTAACGTTCGAGGGGATCGGAATAAATCGCTTTTTTAATCGTATTATTCGCTTAAATTCATTTCTCTACTGCACAACGAATCCTTTTGACCTTCTAGCATCTCTCTGAATGTAATTATCGGTAACGGCGGAATTCTAATGGTCCTTCCGTATCTAACAACATACGGAAATAATGTATATATATGTTACCGTGAAAGACCGAAATCTGGAGAATGTCGACATTCACCGGTGAATGTCAACATTCACATAGTCGCTTGGTGTATGTCTGAAATATTTGCTAAATACCCTTATTTCTGACTTACACCGGTAAATGTCGACATTTACCACGCACTAATTGTGAATGTTGAACATGTCGGAAATTTACATTTTCTTCTCCGTAATTCAGTCGCTGTAAAACGTCACGAGGGTGACGTAACTTTTTCGCCTCTCTTTCTGAAAGGAGTGACCAAGAATTTAAAACACACAGTATATTCTATATGAGAAAAGAAAATAGTAGTAATAAAAAATTACTTACTTACGTGATTCAAATCTTATTTATTGCATCATCTTAAACATTTATGACACTTTGAATTGCACATAAGACTGACAAAGCTGACTGACTACCAGCAGAACAAAGGATTTGGCGGAAGAGAGCCAGTCGTCTTTTTGTCGGCTCCTCACTTTTGGACCTCCACCAGAGCATATCTGTGATTGTCGACATACACCGGTGAGGGGCCGAATGTACAAGAATGTAATGAAATATTCGATCTTTCACCGACGTATTTGGTACGTGTTGACATTCACCGGTGAATGTTGACATTCTCCAATTTCGGTCTTTCACGGTAACATATGCATGAATGTTTTAAAATAGATTTTCGTACAGACAAATTGATGTGTGAATTATATCGAATTATATCCTTCCTCTTATCCGATTAAACAGCTAGGGAGTCGTCTGCAGTCATTTACACGATCCCATCAAGCAACATTTCATCACGACATTATCTACTAATAGTTATTTCAAGATTGAAAACGCTTTAATAAATCTCATAATATTATGGTCCACCAGGACAAAGGTCTTCCACTTTGGCATTGGATATGCTGACTGTAACAAATATTGAATACAAACCTACTGATGTTTTCCCTTTGTGATAACAGAACGAAAGTACATCTTTCATTTCTTTATACCCTGATTAAAAATGAAGGACGTCACATGGGTGATAAGGCTTATCGGTACTAACTAAACTATGCCCTTATACACTGTATGTTGATTTAAACGCTCTACTTTACTTTCAGATCACTTTCTGGCGACTTGATTACACTGTAAGTTTTAAACGTTTAGTTCTCTAGGGGGCGCTGTGGGACTGCGGACTCTTCGGCTCAAGGATCGGTTTCTTAATGTCGGCGGTAGGGCGAAAAACGGGCGTTGGCGGTCTAACTGATCCCGGCGGGATTCGAACCTAGGTCCTCCCGCACAAGAGTCGGGGCTCCAATCACTGTGCCACCGCACGCCACAACGCTTAGATCTTGTTTTCTTGTTGATCTTAGATCGTGTTTACCGTATGGCGGTGCCGTACGGATTTGCCGAACCCGGAGTGCCTGAACTGGTTGCCGGTGCTGAGGTGTACAACATCCTCACCGGTGCTCATACCAGAGGACAAACGATACCATGGGAGGCGGAGGGGCCCCTAGGGCCAAGCCCTAGGGATATGGTTTTAAAGCTTCTTTGGCTATGACCTACGAATCCCGGAGGAGCCACTGGGATGGGATCTCGGTCTCCGGTGATGGGTAGGACCATTGTAGTGGCAGTGGTTAAATCCTACATCGCGGGCTAGAGGCCATGTGTCTCGACGAGTGAGCTACAGCATCAGTTCGGGTACCGTTCTGCAGGGACGGTAGAGGTTTAGGTAGGTTTCCCTCCCAACTAGTGATGATCCTGAATCGAACCGGTAGCGTTGCACTTCGGCGAACGCGCATTGATCAGGCGTATCCTGATCTCTCGCTCATGGAGGCCGCGCGGATTAAGCCGAAACGCAGGTGCTGCACGTAAACCACTGACGGATTCTGCTCTTTTCCGATCCATTGCGTGCTTTTTCGGATATAAAGTTCCGATCCCAGCTCTGATACAACTGAATACAGTAGTTATTTTATATGATTTGTGGCTCTTAAGACCAACTGCGTTCATAACACTGAACAAGAAGTGTTAAGTTATTTTGTTTTCTTCCGAAACCTTGTAAATGCATTAGTGCTTCTTGTTAATTTTAATAACTTGAACCTACATTTAAATTCAATTATGCGTTGATGAGCACAAGAATATAGTTTGTTTAGTAAAATTTGTTACGAGATCCTCACAATTGTTACACATGATAACTCATACGAGTAATGATAATAATAATAAAAGGGCAGTGTAGCTTGTGGCGAGCTGTTGGTGAGTAACGATACACCACAGCCGAAACAATCAGGTGGTTCTTCACAGGTCCCTGTCTCTGGGCACTCCCCATAAGCTGTTCCCCACCTTCTAAGTTGCCTTCTCCTGCTTCTTGTCTTACCTCGGCGAATCTATTCGGTGCACCTCTTCGCCCATGCCTCGTTGCTCATTCTCGTCACATGGCCTGCCTACTTCTAAATATATGGTTATATTAGTTCCTTTCTGTAGGTTCCTATTTCCTTGGGTATATCGCTGTTCCTCACCTTATTACTTCTTCTAATACCCAGAAAGCATTTTATCAATTTCATGTGAGTTGAGATCAGTTTTTGGTCCTATCATTTAGTAACAATATTTAATCCTCATACAAAATGGTTGGATATGTGGGCAAGATTCGTTTCCAGTTTTGTATAATAATTTTTGTCACGATCTTCTTGAGTTCTCAGAACTTTGACCACCCTATCTCCCTACTTCCTTTTTTGTTTCATTCTTAAAAGAAACACATTGTTTCGGGAATGTGTATTTGCTGACATCTATTTCCTAATTCTCTTTGCTTACCTTGACGAGAGCAGCATTTATCATCAGTTCTGTCATACTAGAGTGAATTTCTAGTTGGTGCTATTACATTGTCTTATTGTTAGTCGGTTCTTCGACTATTTCCTGCACCTCTTTGACTTCTGTACTTAGGAGATACATACGATCTATGAACCTTAAATTGGGTAGGCGAACACCATTGGTGACCGTTTTAAACGTTTGCTAGTCTATCTATAAGGCGCAGCTGAAAATGTTTCCTCCCTGTAGGGATATTATGAATAAAAAGATATTATGAATTTTAATATTAAGATATTTAATATTAATATTAAATTACATTAATATTTATGTATATTATGTATAATAATACATTAATAAGAAGAATATTAAGATATTATAGATATTATGAATGAATAGGAATTTAGTGACCAGATCATTAGATTTAATCTAGAGTACTCTTTATTCTTTTTACACTTCACGTGTTTACTTTTTGGGAGTCTACACACTTCTGCCGCAGTTGTTACATTGTCACTTTCTTCTCGCACTTAATACACTCGTAATCTGTTATTCGTGCACTCGCCAGACACAGTCACCCTTATCACTCAAGTATTTCCAGGATTGTTACAAAGAAACTCATTCGATCTCGCACACAAATAGGCATTCTTTTTTCATACCCTACATTCCTATCAAGGTGCACGTCTGCGGTGCTGTCTTCTTAAAGCTTCTCTATTAGTGCAACGCACAGTTGGTGTCTACGTCACTTTCTTTCAATGCTTCTCGGATGAACTCTTATTCATCGAGTCAAAGGTTTTATAGAAATCGGTAAAGCACATGTAGACTGCCAGACTGAATTTGATAGGCTTTTCTATAATCTAATTTAGAGATAAAAATTTATCTTGTTCTGTGTCATAAAAGTCATCAACTGGCTTGATTATTGTGATTTTTAGGATCGTGCACAAAACTCTATACATACAAGAAGAAAGTTTAATTGTAGGATAATCATGTATGTCGTCTCTGGGTCTTTTTTTTGGAGAACTATTATTTTCTTGGCTTTCCATTCTGCTGGCGTAGCGTTTAACTTCCAATGGCCATTTTATCACAAATGCACTGATATACCTACATGATGCAAATATACTATGGGGTCCGTGTAGTTTACCCGACAAAGGAATTCAAATTGCAACGAATCATCAACATATAACTGTTGCGGCGTATGACTCCGGCGAGGCTTATTGCTTTGGTTTTTGATTAGGTGCCGTGAACCGACCCTGTCCGTCCGTGAACCGACGTGCCATGAATGCGTGGACAGCCGAGAAGAGTGCAATGTAATTGAGTAGAGTCGAGTTTAAAATTGAGTTTTTCAAGGAATTTTAGAGAAGAGTGTTTTTAGAGGAGCTTAGATTGTGAAAAGTTTGTAAAAAAAAGCAGTGGAGTTAAACCGTCAGTTATTGTTATTTAATAAATCATCGCACTACTGGAAACCTGATCGTTTTGTACCTTTCGATCGGTAGAAATAAATATTAACTAAAAACTATCCTCTACAATACGTTTCCTAAATTTATGTTGTCATTAGGTATTTTGTGGACAGGTATTTCCAAATGAACACCTCTAATATACTATTTCTGTATAATATAATTACTTCTCACACGTGTACAGCAGTTCTTCTATTTTCAAATCTCTCTTATGCATCTCTTACGTTCAACTGACTACTACAAAACGCTACGCTCATTGCATCAACTTCCTTATCCGGTTTTACACTCTGCCATCTTACAGTCATTACGCTAATCGTTCTCCAATGGTAAATTATTACACTTATAACACCCTCTTTTAATAATTTGCCATTGTTACATACAGCATCACACATTATACATACTGCAGTCTCACACAGTGCATCATTCTCTAGTTATTAGCCTCTATCAATCCTATATCATTCCTTAGTTTATGAAATTGACCATTCGGTAGCCCTTTAGTGAGAATATCTGCCTGCTGATCTTTTGTATTTAAATACTGAATCACAACTATTTCATTTTTCAATGCATCATGAATGAAGTTGTATTTTAAATCAATGTGCTTTACCCTCTTATTGTTTTTGGGATTTTTTTGCTAAAGCTATACACCCCTGATTGTCCTCAAACATAATCAAACTTTTGACATCAACATTTAAATCCTTTAACAATTTTCTAAACCACATTCTATCTTGAACTGCACTACACAATGCAATTAATTCTGCCTCAGTGGACGAGAATGCTACTGTTTTTTGCTTCCGTGTTACCCAACTCACTACATTACCGAATACTTTAAATAAATACCCGGTGATTGATTTTCTGTCAATTAAATCTCCACCCCAATCTGAGTCTACATAGCTCATCAGCGGTATCTCATTCTTATCTCTCCTATATACCAACTTCAAATTTATTGATCCTTTTAAGTATCTTAATATTCCCTTTAAGTACTTCCAAGTGTCAACATACGCTTTGTCTTGATACCTGCTTAAATAATTCACGGCAAAACTAAAATCAGATCTCGACCCCAGCATTAAGTGTATTAAACATCCAATTTATTCTTTTATCGGCTTATTTATCACATTCTCTTCCTGTTGGGCTATAGACACTCTTAGTTTTTGGTCAATTGGTATTGCACGTATTTTCGCATCTTCAAAATTAAATCGCTTTTACATACTTAAAATACAACGCACTTGGCTTAATTTTAATATGCCTTTGTCTCTGTCAATTTCTATCTCTAAACCTAGGAAATTTTTGTTAATAAGACCAATTTGATAATACTGAATTTGATTAAAGTGGTGTCTGTTGTTCTTATTTTGAAATATAGAAGATGGCCGGCGAGTTGTGTCTTGACTGATTTCTGTGACATTAAAAGGCGTTTATTTTCTCTTAATATCTGTGCTGGTTTTATTGCTTATTCCACCGCATCCCATAATTTTTAAGTTCACTGTTACGTCCCACGGATGCAACCCCTCTACAACCATTATTATTATTATTATCATTACTGTTATTATTATCATTAATATTATTATTGTATATAGAGACGACTACCGAAACCCATAAGGCCCATCCCTACCACATCCAACCACCACCACAACCATCTCCCACCCTCACTTTTCCGAAGTGTCTCAAATTTTCCTTCGGGACTGCAAAACCAGACACCCTCAGTCTCGCAGTCGTAGTTTAACAGTTAGTAAGTTCTTAGTTTTAGTTAGCCAATTTAGTTATGTTTAGTCTTATTTTAGTGTTACTCCGAACCCATTATCAATTCAAAGCTTATAAATCGCTCTCCGGCTAACATCACGCTACAGTAAATAATACAATAAACCAGCAAATCTCTTAACAACTGTAAGGCGATTCGGCGCTTAGCCGTCGGGGTGTCTAGAGTTATGGCACTTAGCTAGGGCCAACGCACATGGCGGGCCTGGCGCGACACTATGCACATGGCGGGTCTGGCGCGACACCCACTTCAGGCCCAAAGGAGTTGGCTAGCTGACGGGGTGGTCCGACGGGACGCTATGTGCATATCGAGGGATGCAAGAGACCTTTGTCCTTAGGATAGGCATCACGGAAGTGATGCCCTGCGAGTCAGTCCCGATTAAATCGCCGAGCAGTTTAGACGTTTCGTAGCCTTAAGCAACCAAAACCGTTGTATTCATAGCAGCCCTAATAACTACCAGTTTACCCTGAACATTACGTCTCACCCGCCATCCCTTACACAACAAAGTGATTATATCAATATTTAACCCTTCACCATCCATCTACGGTTCGGCTCGTAACACTACTCTTCCGGAATGTGGTAGGGATACAGAAAAAAAGTAAAAAGGAACTCTGGGACTAGGTGTAAAACTTTCCTCTGTAAAGGATTGTTAAGGCCACCATAAGTGGGAGGCATACAATGTTTTATTTGATTGTTTGCGAGGGACGAGGTATTTATTCATGTTCCTCGCCACTGCCTCCTGGAGCCCCTCTTTCGTACAGTCACATGACCAGAAGTGCGTGCTCTGGGATCACGCGAGTGTGTGGCTACATTCCTGGACCAGGCCCCTGGTCTTACAGTCTCTTTTTCTGTAGCAGTCTATATAGACGCACGTTTGTCTGATAGTTTTTCTAATTTCTAACCGGCACGACACAAAGCTCTGATCTTGGCAGCTGCAACTATTTTCGCCTCGATTCGGAAGAGTATGATTTTGTGGTTCACCGCATCTCGTGGAAGCCCTTAACCGTGAGTGCCCTTAGTGGATGTTGATGGGGGGTTGGGTGTTAGGATAAGGCGGTGGGCGACTGGTGCTTGATTCGCATGTTTGGCAAACGATGGTAATTGTGACTTCGGACATTCATTTGAAATTTACCTTAAGAGAAATTTTAACGCCAAACAGGTAGTAAAGGAGGTGTGTTCATAGAGGACGAGCTGCAGAATGGATAGTTGAAAGACAAGAAAATAAGTAAGGAAAGAAAAGAACTCGTGAATGAGCTGATAAAGAGGATAAGACTATAATGAACGGGAACAAAAATGCCGACACCGACGGCGATGAACACGAAAAAGGAGTAGAAACGCTTCCGTGATAAACTGTGCAATAATCGATTCTGAAGGTTAGAAAAACACAAGGCTAAGAAAAGTGGACGGCAGAGTAGAATCCGCTAGATGTAATAGCAAATAGCTTAGGAGTACCATGAAACTACTTAACTAAGGAGGTCATAAAAAAAATATACAGCTGAACAAGCAAAGATAAAAAAGAATTCAGAAGGAGACAAGAGATACTGACATTTAAGAAAGAAGAAGCAAGGGAGCTGTGGCAGATACTGATGAAGGCTACGAGTGAATATATGTATAATGAGAAAGAAAATCCAAGGTAGTAGTAACATAGACAAGAACAATTAATGGGTTGGAGAATACAAGAAAAAGAAAAAAAGAAGGATATCATACAAAAGATCGAAGAAAGATAAAAATGGAGTATGTAAACAACAACCTGAAGAAAATTTTGCCATGGAAAGGTGGAATAAACAAAGCGGCAGCTAAAAGGGAGAAATAGAACTTGAAGTCGGAGACACAAATTTGGAAACTCGTTAGTGAGGAAAGAGAAGGGGAACAAGTTGTTAGCAGGAAGGTAGTTCAGACCTTATTGGAAGAAAATGTAATGAGGTCGGAAAATCTGACTGTTTGAATGAAAGATTCGACCTATTCAATAATCGCGTTTGCACAAAATCCGTAGCACGTACGGTATTATACAGGGATTTCCTCAATTTCCTGATCGTATTAGAGCGAAACCGTGTTGTAGGAATGCCATGTTGCATGGTGATTGCCTCTACACAAAATGGAATCTGAGTCTTGATGCCTGTACCCCTCAGGTACATTGTGCTTAAAGATTTTTACAGGGATAAAATAAGAACAAGCGCTGGGATAAGGGTAGTGTAGGGACGGGAATTTGTGCGTTACCTGCATGCCATAAAAACCCTACGATCAACATCATGTGCGCACCAGGTTTTTAGTTAAAACATTTACGTACATAGATGGCCGGTATGTGACCGGCAATAAAACATCTGCATGCCAGAAGGGACTTTCCCGCGGATTTAGAGAAAGTGCGCTTTTACACAACTGGTCCCAAGGTAAGGCCCTTCCACGACCGGTGGCTGCGGAGGGGTTGTTGCTATAAAAAGCACGAACTTTCAAAGCTCTGGGCAGTAGCAAATAGAGTGGAAGTTGACGTCACGTTGAGATGGCACAAAGGAGTTCTGCCGAAAGAACGAGTAACGAAGTACGAAGAAACGTAGAACGAAGGACGATTAACGATTAACGCATAGCAAAATAACGAGTAACTACACGACAACGAACGATTTTACATGTATAAGTAATCTATCACAACTTATTTACTAAATATAGTTATCACCAATCACCCGCTTTACTTGAAATACTTGATATCACTCTGGTCGGGAAACTTCCTCACGTCAAGTTCATTGAGACTCATTCATTGAGACAATTCATTGAGGACTCGTCGGGGATTTGATTGCAAGATCAAAAATTCCACAGTAGTCAACTACGAGGAAAGAATCACACAACGAAAAAATGGATTTTTGTAAGACTGTCTGAAAGAAAGAGTCAGCTGTAGAGAAGACGACAAAGGAAGTGCTATAGCAGGTAAAAAGTAGAACAGAATAAAAATAAAGAAGAAATTGAAAAAGCGCGGAGAGATGAAAGATTAGGGGAATGATTATTTAACACGATCCAAAACTCAAGATAAGATAGAAGGCACAAACATTACGGGACAATCGAAAGCCAGGGGAAAATAATGAAATTTAGGTGTGGGAACAGAGGGAATTCCGTAAGAGTAAGTTAGAGTACAACGACGTGTTTGAGGTGTGGGAGTCTGGGAGCGAGCGAGCGAGTCGCTGAGTCGGTTCCCAGGGTAAAATTTAGGTTGGGAGAGAGCGCATTGTGAGCGCGCGACGTGTGTGTGTCCTGCACAATTGAGGGCTTCTCTGATAAATACCTGAACACCACACAAGACATGTTGTTTGTTAAGATCAATTACGAGAACATTAACGGACTTTCTGCTGCACCATCCCGCGTAGCTGAGACAGTGAGGGCCTCGTGTTACTATATAATGTTAACAGTTGGAAGCAAAGTTGCTGGTAATTGCAACGAACGGACATCGTCAGGGTATTTAGCGTTGACGCACAAAGACGCCATAATTAGCGACATTAGCATGAGTAAGCGTCCATCACGATAACTGACATATAACCGACAGTATGGAGCCAACGTGTTCAAAAACGCGGACGTAAAGATGAAGTCCCCTAAACAAGCTGGTACAGATAGAGGTGTTTAAAACGCATGGTCCTGAAATTGAAGGAAACTATCGCAGACGTGGAGCATGTTGGAAGATGTTACACTTAGTGATTGCCAGTACATCAGCTCCGACGTCGAAGAGGTTTCAAGGCTGAAGGGTGACGGTAGAAAGGCTCATGTATGGGCATCGTGCAGACTCGATCCGGAGGTTTTCCGTGCGATCGCACGGAACGCAAGCGATTCGGCTAAAATGTTTCTCGGCATCTGAGAAACGTCATCAAGATCAGCAGATCCAACTGCTGGAAAGAGTCGTAGAAGATGATCCGTTGGGAAAACCTTACAGAGTCATCAGTCGCACGATTGGACGCGGATTTAACATTGGAGATCGTCGAAGTGATTTTCCTGACAAATGAGAAAACATTGAACATCCCTCGCAGAATCCATACCACGGTTCATTTCTATTTCGGCGAATATCTACACGATATAAATATGAGACAAGACACAAACTGCGCGCAATGTGAAGTCGTTGTTCTCGGCACAGGCTACACATTCCATCAGTTAACGCGCTATGAGGACTAGCAGATGCGGATACAGGAACCGTTGAGTAGGACAAAGTCTTTGAGCCGATGGTCCTAGAGCGAACACTACTCCGAAGCCACTATTATTGTTATCCGATTGCGGAAGAAGCGGCAGTCATGACGAGGGCGACACTAAAGACTGAATGCCGCCCACCACTAGTCAAAGGAAAACGTGTATTTTAGCGCAGACACCGACAGACGCAGGCTGGGGGTAAAACGGTCCTGAACCTCCTTACTTGCTCGACAGCGGGGCTGGAGGACATAGGAAAATGTCGTGTATAAATGTCGTGAATACAGTTCAAGAATGGCCGTTGCTCGGCCAGCATCCAAGCAGTTACTTCGGTAGATCCGGCTGCTGTGCAGTGCAGAGGGGGCAAAAAAAGTGTGGCGATGAAGAGGCCATAAGCAGGTTCTGGAAAGATAAGGAAGGGAAGTGATACAGACTCTGCAAAGAGGCAGAAGGTATCCTAGAACATCTAACGTAATACTGAGAATAACAAACAGGTAGAAATATTAAGTTAGATGAACTGGGAAAACAAAATACACACTACAATTTGTTAACTAGTTCAGAAAGTAAAAAACACATAGTAAAAAAGATATAGACGAAGAAATTGAAAGGAGAGCAGATGGATGAATGAATAAGGAATTTTTGTAAATCAAGTCTTTGGTTTAAGAAGCTTCTGGCCGATAACGAAGGAAGCGGTATGTAGAGGTACGAAAGACTTTTGATCCATTTAAATTTGGGAAAAATGCAATCACTGAAAATACAATATTTATGAAATTAGGAAAAACAGATGATAAGGTAAATAATGTGATTATTTTGTCCCCAATTTAATGAAAAATAAATAATTACTACTTTCTAGAAGATATTATAAAGTATAATAAAAGTAAATAATGAATAAAAAATAAAATAATAATTAAAAAAATAGAAGATAAAGATAAATAACTTTCGATATAAATTTCCGTACTTATTGAAATAGAATTTACAATCAAAAGATATACTTTGCCTATTTGAATGGCAGTAACGAAACACATTAGCAGGCAGGATATTGTCTAGTATTTATATAACAAGTTAAAGTAATAATTATGCTTCCAGTAATATACGTGTGATCAGAATATCTTAATCTTCAGCCTTAGACTAAAGGTTTAATCTCATAGGGTTCTTACTTGTTAGGTGTCTTCCATGTAATATAATCTCGTAAAGTAAGAGAGAGTCGAAATATGTAGAGCAGTAAGGCAAGGATAGAAATAATCTCTGTCTCTGGTTAAAGTGAAACAGGTAGAGGGGAGAAATTCAGTACTTTGTCTCTGGCCCATCTCTCATTCGTATGAATCTCCAGCTATATCAACTACCCCAATTCTCTTTACACTAAGAATAACGGGTGTGAACGGCACACGTTACAATTTCACTTTCGTAATACGGTATCGAGGTGTCCTCATTCTTTTTAAACTACCATCTTATTAGTCACTTTGCGAACTACCATCTACCTTTGTGAATATAAGTTAATAAAACTGTATTCTTTGTATAATATCCTGATGTTGGTCTTAATGATTTTAGTACTTTTTAGATTTCAGTATTTAATGGTTTTAGTATCTCTTAATGTTCCACTATCACTAAGAACGTTTTTAAAGATTCTTGAACGAGCACCGAGACGAGAGAACGGCCGTTGGCCGGGATTTAAAGCCGAATTCTTCATACGAAAATATTTTTGGATTGTATTTTCATATAAAATTGTAAAATATCAGCTAGGCATTTTTTTAACGTTAACCATAATGTGAAGTCCACTGGACCCAAAACGAAGTTATCGTCGACGCAATACGTCAGGTGTATAATAATAGCCAGTTCTCTTGAACATCATTACATTATTATATGGTTAAAAGTGAATTAAAAATACGTTTTGTAACTGCAACAATGATGGTTGGGATAACAAGGGAGCTAAAGGGGTGTTTAACACAATTTCTTTTATTCGATGAATAATGTTTTTAAGTTGTTTGAGTAACTCTAAACAATGTAAAGAAAATTGACTTACAAAAGGAAATCTTGCTCCCAGCATGGATTGGCACCCTTCACGGTGACGGTAGTTGATTTTACATTTTGTAGCTTCAGTGTGACGTAAGAATTGAAGTGCTCCGCTGAAATTGTTTCCAACAAAATCGGTTAATGTAAGGACTACGGAAATCAACTGCAACGTACTACATTATTCTATTAGGTCGAGTCATAAGTAACTTCCGATGCAGCTAACAATAAGTAGAATCTATTATTCGTATTGGAAGTTACTTATGACTCGACCTAATACAAGAACGAAGACCAAGTTAATAGCTATGTACGCTAATAGCTTTGATTTTACTAGTTGTTGTTAGTACTACGACAATGTTTACGGCGTGCAGAAAGAAAAACGGAGACAAAAGTCAAATTGAGTGAACAACAAAAAAATAAAACGAAGTTGCACATGCTTATCTCACCCACTCTATCGTATGAGTACTGAACAATATCATTTGATTTATATAACTAACCAGTGTCGAAATATAACAAGACAGTTCTGTATTTCGAATACTTTGTCCTAACAAACATATATTTGAACCGTAGGTTTGAATCGTCTACGTGGTTGGCCTGTTGGAGAGATTTACGACCAGTAAACGATTAAAGGCATTTCATTAAATGTAAATAAATACGTACTTATACAAATCTACCTCGGATAGAGATGAGGTTGTGTATCAAAATATAGAGGGTGGTCTAAATCCATCCCATTCACGATCACGGGGATTTACGAAATTTTTATCTAAGAAATATGTATTACATAAAAATGGGAAGGCAAAGTTGTAGAATTTTAAGAAGAATATCTCATCGTGGCACAGGCTACATATTTAGAGTTACTCAGAACAGTCTTAAATTCGGAACGTTTGTTGTGATTTTCCAAAAATGCTCGACAATCTCTCAATTTTTGCTGAATTTGCTACTAATGTTGTTCGTTGACAGGTAAAGGTCTTTTACGATATACAGGGTGTTCGGTAACTGATGGTACAACCGGAAAAGGGGGGATACTACATGAAAAAATAAGTCAAAAATATAGAATAAAATTTTTTCATATGTGGCTTTGTTTTTAAGAAAATGGACTTTGAATATTCACCGGGTACACGTGCACTTGACCATGTCTCGTTATAACGGATCTTACTGTAGACCATTGTAGATCACTGTAGATCAATCATTTTTGTAATAATTTAAAAAAAAAAAATAAGTTTATGGTTACTTTATTAGACTTTAGTAGACTATAGTTACATGCTACTTATTCTTAACTCTCGTATTCTTAACGTATTCTACTAACTTAACGTAAGCTACGTATTCTTAACTCTCCAGTACGATAAAAACGAATTCGAACTGCGATAATGATCCATAGCAAGATAATACGTTAGTAAAATAAACATTTTCGTGACATTGAAAATGTTTATCAATATAAATTTCAATCGAGAAAATGATCTCTAGTGAGTTCCGTTATAACGAGACATGGTCAAGTGCACGCGTACCCGGCGAATATTCGAAGTCGATTTTCTTGAAAAAATTTATGAAAAAATTTTATTCAATATTTTCGACTTATTTTTTCATGTAGTATCACCACCTTTCCGGTTTTACCACCAGTTACCCAACACCCTGTATTTATACGAGCCTGGCAGTAGGTGCTCCGAATTTTGCGATAAAAATATTTTGAAAGAAACGGCATAAATTAGATCTTGAAAAGTATCTAATAGTCACCATATTTATACTAAAAGTGCCCTTTTTTACGGTTAGAGTGTTTTAGAAACTTGAATTCTTTAAATCATTTCATGATGTATATTACGTGGCAACGTAATTTTTCAGGCGATAAAAGAACAAACCATACGTACGAAGTAAGTCGAATTATACAAGTAGATATACGTTTATGAATGCCGTAAAAATATTTATGTTCTTTAAACATTATACAGAATAAACCGCCACTGTTTACAAAAAACATTCATAACGCTATCACAAAGTACTGGGGCCTTTAACAATTCATTTCCTCTACCCATTATGATTGCATTTTTCACACAGCATTGCGCATATTTCGTATTTGTTGGTTTAGACATGAAGATCTTATTAAATTTCCACAAACTTCATACAACATAACTCCTTTAAACTTTTTCGTATGAGAATACATAAAAATATTTCAAAAGAAACGCACCATTCTAAATAATTAACACGTGTCAACATATTTTTCGAGGACTTGGTGGATGGAGTGAGTGAGAAAGAGACGTGTGCATGATTAGTGCTAGGAGGTAAAGTGATTAAACGCGGAAAATAGGATAATAAAATAGGAGGGGAGCGAACAATCTCAAAAAGAAAGGATAAGGAAGAGGTGGAATAGAGAAAGGCAGGATAAGAGAGAGGAAATAGAGGGTAGGAAGAAAAAGAAAGAGGCGATCAGGAAAGTGAGGTTAAGAAAGAGTACGGAGTGGGGAGAACGGGGAAAGGAGAGAGAAGAGTTTAGAGTAGTATAGATTATAAGATAAATTATAAGTGTAGACTATAGTATGTATAGAATAAAGTACCGAGTATCGATTAGTTGAGGTTTGATCAGCACATAGAATGGATGAAGAGGAAGGTAAAACAGGGAGGAGAGAGGTGGAAAAGGAAGGAACGAAGGAACAGACAGAGCGGAGAATGAGAGAGAGGGCAAACTCAGCTAGCATAACAGACTTCGTGCTAGTAAAGTCAAAGGAGGAATGGACGGAGGAATATAAAAAGAAGAAGAGGGAAAAGGTAGAAGAAGAGAAAGGAGTAGAATGCCCGTTTAAAAAGAGCAAAAAAACGAAAAGAAGTCCAAACTGGGAAAACAGAGGGGAAAGAAGGGAGAAAGAAGAAGAGTGTTACGTCCCACGGACGCAACCCCTCTATAATTATTATTATTATTATTATTATTATTATTATTACACAGAGAGGACTACCGAAACCCATAAGGCCCATCCCCACCACATCCAACCACCACCATAACCACCTCCCACCCTCACTTTTCCGAAGAATCCCGAGTTTTCCTTCGGGAATACAAACCAAAACACCCTGAGTCTTCACTTAGTCTTCACTTAGTCTTAGTTAGTCGTAGGTTAGTTGCTAGTAAGTTTTATTTTAGTTTAGTTTAATCAGAACACACTCTCAATACACACATCACAGTCTCACCAACCATCCGCTCTCTGGCCATTCCACGTTACCAAGTTCAATAAACATTTTAAACATCATCTACAAGCACGAGTTTCAAGTAACTATTTTCCACTACACCCATCACTACGATCCAAGTCGTAACAAAGAGATAGATTCAGAAGAGGAAAGAGATAGTGGACGGCAGGAGAAGGAAGAGGAAATGGAAGGAAGAGAAGATAAAATGGAAAAAATAGAGAGGTTGCTGGAAGGAATGCTAGCGGAAATTAAGAGAGAAATTGAGGAGGGGAAAGAGGAAAATAAAAAAACAATAAGGAGACTAGAAGAAAAAATAGAGGAAAGCATGAAAAAGTGTGAGCAGAGAGAAAGGAGACTGGAGGAGAGAATTAAGGAAGTAGAGAATAAGGTAGATGAAATAGGTAAAATAAGGAAAGATAAAATGGATAACGAAAAACAAGAGATTGCGAAGGTAGTAGTAGAAGGAATAAGGGGAGCGCAAAAGGGGGAGAAAGAAGAGATGAAAATGAAGAGCATTGAAGGAAAAGTCAAAAAGTTATCGGAAAAAATAGAGAAACTGGAAAAAGAGGAAAGAAAGAATAGCTTAGTAATAAGAGGATTGACAAGTGATAAAAGAAAGAAGGAGGAAGAAGCAAGAGAACTCATAGAAGAAAAATTTGAGACAGAAGAAGGAATAAAGAAGGTAAAGGCGATAGGAAAGGAGGGAAAAGAAATCATCTTGGTAGAGATAATAAACTGGGACTATAAACAGAAAATAATGAACAATAAGAAGAAACTAGGAGGCTCTAAAGTGTTTATAGACCACGATCTGTCCGAAGAAGAGAGGCGAGTACAGGGGATAATCCGGGAAAGAGCAAAGGGAGAAAGGGCGAAGGGGAATTGGAGTAAAATAGCGTATAAGAAGCTGGTGCTGGAAAATAAAACGCTTTGGTGGAACGAGGAACGAGAAACTTGGTGGGGGGAACTGCAAGAAAAGGAGGATTTTCGGAGAGGAGGAAGAGCCCGGAGGAAAGTAGAAGAAAAGGAGAGAAGGAAGAAGATACAGGTAATTTTCTGGAACGTAGCAGGACTAAGGAACAAACACAAGGAGATCTGGGAGCGTATAAAAGAATTCGATATTGTAAGCTTAGTAGAGACATGGATAACGGAGAAGAACTGGGAATGGCTGAAGGAAAAGTTACCAACGGAATTTAGATGGAAATGTGGGTACGCAAGGAAGACAAGACAAAAGGGTAAGGCGAAGGGGGGAGTATTAACTGGAGTCAGGAGGACACTAGAAGAAGAGAGAGAGTCAATAATGAACAAAGAAGAAGGACTACAGATGCAAGAAAGAAAAATAAAAATAAATAGAGAAACATGGAGGGTTATAACGGTATATTGTAACGGAAAAATAGAAAAAATGAAAAGGAAGATGGAGGAAGAGCTAGAAGAAAGAAAAGAAGAAGTCCTACTAATAGGGGGGAGGATATGAACGCAAGAATAGGGAGATGGAGCAGCACGTTCGATGGAGAAGAAGAAAAAGGGAGGGAGAGAAAGTCAAAAGACGGGGATACGAATAAGGAAGGTAGACACATGATAGAAATGATGGAGGGAAGAGGATGGACAGTGACGAATGGAGCAG
Source organism: Hedychridium roseum (assembly GCA_963989215.1). NCBI lineage: Eukaryota > Metazoa > Arthropoda > Insecta > Hymenoptera > Chrysididae > Hedychridium > Hedychridium roseum. The sequence continues at coordinate 4,118,974 of OZ022307.1, read as the reverse complement.
GGTGGAATAACAGAGAAGGAGAGTGGACCTCAAGCACAAGATAGTCGATTTTTAAATAGTAAATCCAGATGAGTGGGAAAAGATAGAAGATTTTGTGGTAGGAAGCAGAGTGGAGTCGGATCACCAATCGCTAGAGGTAAAAATAGAAGGGGAGGTGATGGAGAGAAAGATAAATAGGAAAAGGAGGAATAGGGAGATAACGGATTGGGGTGAGGAAGGAGTAAAATGGTATAGGGAGAGGGAAAGGGTGTAGAGGATAGAGGAAAGACGGGATAGGAGGAGAAGCTTGGAAATACAGTGAAAGCTACGATGTGGCAAAAATTAAAGGAACTAATAAAAAAGGTGTGGAAGGGAGAAAACTTCCTGGAAGAGTGGAGAGGGGGGATTATTGCCCCAAATTTTAAAAAAGGAGAAGAAAAGGACGTGAAGAATGATTGGGGGGTAACATTATTGAGCACAGCGTACCAGATCTACGCGGCAGTGCTGGCGGAAGAGTTAAGAGAAGAGGTGGAAGGAAAGAACATCTTACCAGAAACGCAGTCAGGATTCAGGCCAGGAAGAAGTACAATGGACAATATAGACACCATGCAGCACGGAATAAATAAGAGGCTGAAAGAAGGAGGGAAAGTATTCTGTTTTTTCATGGATTTCAAGGCTGCGTTTGACAAGGTGGATAGAGCGACGCTCTGGAGGGCGATGGCAAAAGGTGGAGTAAGAAAAGGATTAATAGAAAGAGTAAAGGAAATATATGAAAAAACAAAATGTGCTGTAAAGGTAGGAGAAGAGATCTCGGACTGGTTCTGGACAAGAACAGAAGTGAAGCAGGGTTGCTCGATCAGCCCAACCCTGTTCGCACTGCTGATCGCGGATATGGAGAAAGAAATGAGAGAAGGGCTAGTAGAAGGACTGAGAATAGAAAAGGAATGAATTTGGACATTGGCTTATGCGGACGATATTGCGATGCTGGCAGAGACAGAGTAAGCCATGGCAGAAATGGTGAAGAGGATGAAGAGGTACGTGGAAAAGAAAGGTCTGGTGCTTTTTTTTTTATTGTCGAGGGAGGGGAAATCCTTTATGGGCACCTCGGAAGATGGCCCAGGTAGTGTGGAGGTCCTGTCAGCCCTGTAGGTGGAGTTGGGGATGTCCAGTATACCCACTAAAACCCTTCCCCTAACCTCTCCAACAGCTGTGCCTGTCCCGCTGTTGCATTACTGCGGCCCAGCTGCTTTTTTGTCTCCTAGCCTTGATAGACTATTCTAACGAGTCAGAGGTTATGCCGTGTTCCTGCGGTTGGCCATCTAGTGTCACCCGTCTGATCCTTTCGTCGTTGGTTTTGGTCATCATTATGGCAGTTACCATTCTGTTAACCGTTCACCAGTTTTCAGGGCTTTCTAGGATTATTTCCATGAAGGTATCAGGCGTAATTTGTCTGCCACCAAGCTCTTCTTCCGCGACGTCTCTATCTCGTTGCCATCTATAGCGCTCAAATAAGGTGTGTTGAGCAGTGTCATCTCCTTCTTTGCAATATATGCAGCTTGGGTTTTCGACTTTCTGTATCCTATACAGGTACGTTTGGAAGCATCCATGTCCTGTAAGTGCCTGCGTGAGCCAGAAGTTTGGTTCTCCATGCTCCCGTCCCATCCATCTGGTGATGTCTGGGATTAAGGTTCTAGTCCATTTGCCTTTCGGTTCAGCGGAATTCCACCGGGCTTGCCACCTCCTTAGCAACCTAGTCCTTTCTTCTTTATCAATGTCACCTCCTTTTTTAGTTAGTTATCGTCGTTCATATTTTCGCTTTCTTTCGTCGGCCATTAAGTCTATTGGCGGGATTCCAGCTATGACCATCGCTGCCCGCGTGGAAACAGTTCCGTAGGCGCTAGCAATTCGCAGCGCCATACGTCTCTGCACTTTTTCCAAATGGTCTCGATAGGTGGAATGCTTAGAGAGCTTGCTAGCCCACACAGAGGCGCCGTATAGGGTGATCAAGTGCACCACAGAGGAGATGAGTTTCCTCCGCGCCGCACTGGGACCCCCAACATTTGGCATTAGTCTGCTCAAGGCAGCTGCTATGCCCGTAGTCTTGTTCGCTATCTCTTTAAAGTGCGGACCTATTCTAACTTCCCTATCTATAATTATGCTGAGGTATTTCACCTCTTTAGCCAGCGTTATGTTCTCCGATTTCAGCCGTATGTCAATAGGTCAAACTTTCTTTCTTCCCGTTAGCATTACTGCCTCCGTCTTATGCGGGGCCAAGATGAATCCCGCTCTAGACATCCATTTGTCGATTATCCATAAGGCTTCATTGGCCGTGGCTTCAATCTCCACTTCACCCCTGCCGGTAATTACAAGGGCTACATCGTCAGCAAAACCGATTATTTCGGCCCCTTCTGAAAGCTCAGTTGTCATAAGGTCATCATAGGCGACGTTCCACATGAAAGGGCCCAATATGGAACCTTGCGATACACCCGCCGTAAGATGTGTTGATGTGCCCTTCGTTGTCTTCATAGTATACTACTCTTTCAGATAAATAGTTTCGGCATATATTGATCAAGTCAGTGGGAACTCTGAATTTTGTTCGCAAGGCCTCTTCGATGTTCATCCACTTCACCGTGTTAACGGCGTTTTTAACACCTAGAGCTATCAGCAGGCCCAGGTTCCGTCCTCCCTTCATTAGTGCTAATTCTGCTCTGTTTATCACCGTTTGTATCGCTTCAAGCGTGGATCTCCCTTTCCTAAAGCCATGCTGTTTGGGGCTCAATCCGCCAGCTTTTTCGATAGCTTGTTCGAATCGTTGTAGCATCATCCTCTCCAGTATTTTTCCTGCCACATCTATCATACTTAATGGCCTATATGAGCTAGGTTCCTGTATCGGTTTATTGGGCCCCTTCCTGACCAGAAACAGTCTCTGCCTTTTCCAAATGCGGCAAAAGCTGGCCCCGGCCAGGCAGGTGTTGTATACCTTTAATATGTTATCGGGAATTGTGTCGAGTGTCAGCCTCATGATCTCTGCAGGAATTCCGTCAGTGCCCGGTGCTTTGCCTGACATTAGTCTACCAGCAGCTTCCACCATTTCCACCTTAGTGAAGGGCGGTGTTTGTCCGGTAGCTTCCCCAATTGGTGGGAAATGCGCAGGTGGATGTGTTGGAAAAAGTCCCTTAACTATGCCCTTCAACGTTTGTGTGTCCAATGTAGCAGCTCCAGATCTCCCACGTATCTTTTTTAGTACAATTCTGTAACCTGCACCCCAGGGGTCAGTATCTATTTCCTTGCACAGTTGTTTCCATGCCTTTTCTTTACTTCTTTTTATAGCGGTGTTCAGCTTCTTTTTTGTTTCTTTATTATATAGCATCTTGCGTTCATCATAGTAGTCTCGTCCTTGGGCCCGTTGTGCTCGTCTTCTTGCTATTATTGTATTCCTTCTTATGTCTGCGATTTCTTGCGTCCACCAGTACACCGGAGGTCGCCGTGAGTTACTACAGATTCTCGGCATACTCCTATCGCAGGCATTTTTAATGGTTTCCATCATTTTGATAGCGCAAGTCACTGCTGCCCCGTCGATTCCGCAGTCTGTCACGAATTCAGAGCTGTTTTCGATTAGAATTCTTCGGAAGGTTTCCTCGTCTATCTTTTTTGTTGGCCATTTCGGTCCCAGTTGGTTGGGATTTTGTTTTTTGCTTTTCTTCTTTTCCACTTCCATGTAGATATATCGGTGTTCACTTAAGCTGTCTTCGCTTTCGAGGACCCTCCAGTTGGAGAGGATTCTTGCAACTGAGGGTGTAGCAAAGGTTAAATCTATAATGAATCCGCTATTTCCCCTGCTGAATGTGTGTGTTCGTCCTCGATTAATAGTAGTGAGATCTAAAGTGGCACACATTTCCGTAACGTATTGTCCTTGCCGATCTTGAAAAGTCGCCCCCCAATCTGGAGACTTTGCATTGAAGTCGCCTGCAAGAATCACGCAGTCTTTATTGCAGAGATTCACTTCTAATTCCGTTAGCCGTGTTGTGAATATGAGCCAATCGTTTCATTTGGCGAGAAGTAGCAGCTATAAATGTACAGATTGTTACTGCTTACTCGTACAAATCCATTTCGATTCAAGTCGATCTCATTTATCGGGAAAGGCTTACTGTTTCGGACCCAGATTGCAGCTAGTCCGCCTCTGTCCGTGTACCAATGTTGGTTGAATCTTCGCGCTGGCTCACTGATAATTACGACATCGATATTCATTTCCTCAGAGACCTTACAAAGTAGATCCTGCGCTGCCTTACACCTATTTAAATTGATCTGCAATATTCTAATCATGTTGTTCGTTAACAAGTGCGCATCGTCTGCTTCAGATCCAGTGTTTTGTCTCCTTATTTCCCTTTGTCGCACAGAATGGACTGTTCAATTCATTTTGGCATTCCCTAAACTTATGACCCTCTTTGCCACAGCGGCGCCAGAGAAGACTAAAATCGACACTCTTACACTCTGATGCAACGTTTCCTTAACCAAGGCATCTGTAGCACCTTTTAATGTCAATTTTCTCCTTCACTTGGCAGGACAGCCAACCGATGAGGACTCGTCCTTTTTCCATAAGCTTCGTTACTACTGCCTTAGAGGCGATAACTACCGACTTTTGTGTGTCGTCATATGTGCGGTATAGTGCCAGTAGTTTGACTTGTTTGTTTTCTTCTGTCTTGAGTTCCCTTCGTATTGCCTCGTCGACTTCATGTTTTTCTGTTACTGAATCTATATTTCTGATCTCCATCTTGACCCTCGGCACCATAGCTTTATTTGCATTAGTATCGCCCACAGCTTTCTGTATCGCTTTTTGCATTTCCTGTGTTTTGTTACTTCCCTTCTTCAATTCTATTAATAGATTTCCCTTTTTTTTCGCCGTATCCTAGTAACTTCGCTTCCATTTTCAGCTACGTCATTATCAATTTTAAGTTTTTTGATTATGTTCTCATATTTGTTTGTCTCGGTAGTCTTTACCTCTATGGCATCCGCTTTCGGTTTATTTTTAACAGCCAGCTTGTTGTTATTATCGTTATTGGCATTATTTGTAATGTTTCCGACTTTATTCATCCTCTTTTCTCTTTGACCGATCACTTTCGACCAGATTTCAGGCCTAGGGATATTAGTGCCGCCGATCGCCGCCGAGATATCACTTATGAAGCTTCGGCTATTCTTCCCGAGCAGCGAACTTGAGTTATGGCGTTTTTGGCTCAAGACCGAGTTTGCATTGGTAGCCCTGCGCTTAACTCCGCGATCTATTTTGACTTGCCCGTTGGTTATGTTGTGGCAGTTGTCAATTTCTACGCTTACATGAACACATTGCACGCCCTTTTCCGCATATTTTTTCGTGTTTTCAACATTACAGCTATGGTTTACAGCTTTTACCTTGTCTTCCTCGGCCTCCAATTTGTCCAACCTGTCCAGGATTAGCTTCTCTGTTTTCGCCTTATCGTTCATCACCGTCTCCAGCAACACGAGGAGAGTGACAACCATATTGGTTCAGTCCCGCATCGCTACGTGCACATTATGTGTTTTATTCGCATAGCTACGCATTGCTAGCTTTTTTCCCACAACAGCTTGTATGTCACTTAGTTTTTTGCGTAATTCTTCTTTATTTAAATTCCCATTTTCGTCACTCCGCAGCGTCTCATCTTCACGTCCGCCATTAACCACGCTACCCTTGTCATCACTTATTTTCATCGTTTCAGAGTCAGAACCATCGTTCTCAGCGTCGCCTTCATCTCCATCACTTATTATCCCGTGTTACGACTTGTGCGGTACTTTTGATATTGTTGTATGGTTTCGGAGAAACGCTGCCACCAGTGTTACGACTTGGATCGTAGTGGTAGGAGTTGGAAAATGGTTACTCGAAAATCGTACTTGTAGATGATGTTTAAAATGTTTATTGAACTTGGTAACGTGCAATGGCCAGAGAGCGGATGGTTGGTGAGACTGTGATGTGTGTATCGAGAGCGTGTTCTAATTAATCTAAACTAAACTAAAACTAATTAACAACTAACCTACGACTAACTACGACTAAGTGAAGACTGAGTAAAGACTGAGGGTGTTTTGATTTGAATGATGCTGTTCGACTATTTAGTAGGAGGAGTGATGTTGTATGGAGCAGAAGTGTGGAGGTGGAAGAAGAGAAAAGGGCTGGAAGGCATACAAACAAGGTATATAAAGTGGACACTGGGACTGGACAGATGTACACCAGACTATATCGTGTACAAAGAAACGGATAGAGGGAAGATTAAAAGTAAGGCAGGGAAAAGAGCATTGAAATTTAAAGAGAGAATCAGGAAAGGAAGGAAGGAATTATTAAAAGAGTGCCTGCAAGAGAAAGGGAAGAAAAACACGAGGGGAAAAGTGGAAGAGAGGGAAGAATTTCTGAGACAGAATGGGCTCAGTATAGAGGAAGCAAGAAGAATCAGTCAAATGGGAGGAGACCTGATAGGTAAAATAGAAAGAAGAGAGTTAGAAATACACGGACAGTGGATTTATAACAAGGTACATAGCTCAAAATACAACACCAGGTACAAGGAAATAATGATAAGCGGGAAACCAAGATACTTAAAATTTGAGAGGAGAGAGAGGAAGTCAAAGGTTAATAGCAAGAATAAGATGTGGCAACATAGAGGAGGGGAATATTTATTGGAGAGAAGAAATGGATAGAAAATGTAGGATCTTTGTGGAGGAAGGAAAGTTGGAACACTTCAGGTATCACAAGGGGGGAGGGAGGATAGTAGAAATAAGCGAAATGGTAGATGATAGAGGAAAAAAAGAGGTAGTGGAGTGGATAAGAATGGTAGAGAAAGTAAGAAAAGAGGTAGTAGATGGGAGGAAGTAGCATAAGGAGAAGGCGGAGTGATGAATAAGAGAGATTTATTTTTGTGATCCAAGTCCATACGCGAGGCCAAAGGCTGTGTATTCTTATTATTAAATAAATAAATAACATATTTCTTGCCAAATATTTCAATTAGTGCATCGGTCGTTTGGGAAACGAATAAATCTTTGTATCCTGGTTAAAAAATTTATGTATCATTAGGCATTATCTGCCAAAATGATCTTAAACACTTGATCAATTTATCATTGTCTTTATTATTGTCTCACCAAAAATTACGATACTACACAAGAAAAGAACACGGAAAGATTTAAAAAATTAGTCGTGACCTTTTATTCTTAAGAAACGTCTTCAGCTATGCAAAAAACGTATTTATCCGTAAGTTAATCCCTTTCTGTACCATTCAATAAAAATTCTGTGGATCGAATAAAACGAGAGGTCTTTTATACAAACGCATAGAAATAAAATGCATATAAACTATGGCATGCAAATAAATTATAGTATAATGTAAATTCATCAGGGTTGAGAGAGTTACTTTATAAAAGTAACTCGTTACCGTTACAGTTATTAGAAAGTAACGAGTCGTTACAATTTCCGTTACTTTTTTATAATACAAACAAACAAATTATTTTGCGTAAGAAAAATTGTGAACAATTCATTACTAGGTTATTACAAAATAATCATTATTAAATTTTATCGAAATTCTTCATTAATTTTTACTAAAATTTGTTGCTCCATGGTTTCATCTTGTAAACGCCCTCTTTGTGGTGTTAATACAGAGCCACCAACGCTAAACATTCTCTCCACAGACGCACTGCTTGGTAGAGCTATATTATATTTAATAAAAAGTTTTCTGATTTTTGGATAGTCGTTCAACATTTCGATATTACAGTTATTTGATTTTAAAAACCATTGCAACTCTTTTTCTTTAGATTCATTTCGCACAGATTTTTGCTCAAAAATGAAAAAATCATCATGATCGTCAGATTTTCCAGGTTTTGGTGAATTTTCAGATGAACGGATTCCCAATAAATTCTCCAAGTAGTTTTCAGCAAATTTTTCTTTTTCCTCCGGATAACCAGTTTAACTTAAATTTAGGATGTAAACAAGCTGCGGTTATTAATTCTTTTTCTTCACATATTGTAAGGAATCTAAAATTAAATATAGTAAATTTTTAAGACATTTATAAGACATTCTTTGTTTTATTAAAGTTAATGCTTTTGAATCAATAGTTTTAAATAAAAAAATATTTTGTCAATTAAATCTTTATTTAAAATTTAATAATATATGTATTAACATTAACTAAATTAATAAATTACATTTTATTTCAACCTTGCTGAATAGTTGTTGAATAGTTTTAACCAATGAATGGCAATTGTTAAGATCAGATTTATTGAGGTTTTCCATTATTTGTTGCAAGGTACTTTGAACTGGTAGTAAATATTCCATATATGTACATGCCGGTACCGCTTTGCAAAATATCTAATGCACGCGCCAAAGGTTCCATCACCTAACCCAAATAAATAAAAATAAATAAAATAAATAAAAAAAATTATAGTTGATTAGATAATTGAATGATTAGATAACAGAATTAGATAATAAATGAAAATTATATAGGTTGGAGAACTTTAATGTTTTCATCTTTTCTACGTTTTTTATAAAAAGAGGTTTCACATCAAAATTATAGTTTCGTACGGATACATAAAATGGATCAAACGAAATTTTTCTACATGAAAAACAATTTGGAGCTTTGCAAGTTGATTCCATCTACTATTTTTATATAAGTAGGTTCTTTGTAATATTCTGCATAAAAAGATAGTAAAAACGTCACGTATACTATAGATTTTCAGTACTGGCAGCGAATTACGGAACACAATAGAGCGTTTATATACTGTGAGTAATTCGACTAATCACATTCAAGCATTTTAACAATGTAATAAGAATATTTGAATGTCGATTGACCGATTTACTTAGGGCTTTACAATTAAGAAATTATAAAAATTAAAATTTTGTCACGCGTAATGGTAAGAACAATACTCCAAATAAATAAAAAAATTTAAAAAAGTAACGGTGAAATTCGTTACTCGTTACCGAAAAATGTAACGAAGTTACTTTTAACGTTTTAACGTTACATTACTTTTAACGTTGCGGAAAAAGTAACTTCCTTACATTTTTCGTATTTGAGGGTTACTTGTAACGCGTTACTTCTCAACCCTGAAATTCATGTAAATTCAAGTAGTGTATTATGATCATATAGCTTAACTACTTGGTGTGCATCATGTCAAATTTTAATTTTGCACATGCTCTTGAATAATCTGAATACATACCTTCCTCGCCTACGAACCGCGCCTTTTTCACTGCAACAGAAAGACATATAAGTTAAATTAGAAGCAGAAATGATTCACAAAAATAAATAACTTTTAATGAAAAAAATCGAGATTGTTTCGAAGGCAAGTTTCCCAAAGAGAATACAGTGGGCTTTCGACTTTCGCACACTATTGATTTTTGAAAGCGTGTGCGAATGTTGATTGTTCGAAAGCAAAGGGATGTAAAAAAATATGCACCAAAAACTGTGTTTTAAAGTATTCATTTATCAATGTGTATACATAATGAAATTAAAGAGGCGTGTTTAAATGCTTTCGGGTGTTTTCTTTATAAACTTGTCAAGAGTTAATTGAATACCACCCTTTTTTTCGTGATAAAGATTGATAAAGATAAAAATTTCTTCACAGAAACTGTTTTGACCTCTTGATTGGAACAATATTGTAGTCTGGTGGCTAAAGTCTGATGTCCCCTGAGAGTGGGCAGCCCAGTAGCCTGCTTGACTCACGATGTCCCCTCAGAGGGGACATCCGGCCGCAAAAGCTTAAAAAGTTGAATTTTTAAACATGTGCGAAATGGCGAATTGTGCGAAAGTAGAATGTGCGAAACTCGAGGGCCGCCTGTATAGCTTTATTCACAATATTAGGTCAATTTAATAATTTAATAAATGAATCAATATTTATCCGGCTGCGCCGTCGTTTTAATCATTGTTTAATTTAATTTATTGTTTAATTAAGACAATTATAGTTCATAGCGAGTTTTGAAAAATATTCTGCAATAACGACTTTCAGTCAAGCCTCAGCCAAATCCTGATCGTTCACATTTATCTTTACTATTGTATTTATTAAAGTGCCCTTGCGGGGTACACTAGGGACTCCCGCTCCCTTTACAATTCCTTATTTCATTCGCTTTTTCATCTATTTGTTACTAATTCTGTTCTCTTGCTTTTCTCTCTCTTCTCCTCCTTCCTTCCTCTCTCTCCCTCCTTCCCTCGCCCCTTCCCTTCTTCTTATCCATTCCTTCATCCATCCCTCCCCCTTGCCTTCCCCGTCCAGAATCCTTTTGATTCTCTCTCCTATACCCTCCTCTTCCCTCTTTTCCCCCTTTTCCATTCCTCTTCCACATCCCTCTAGCACGTGCTCCCAACCCTCTTCCTCCCACCCACGTATCCTACATTTCCTCTTTTCTTCCTTTTCCCAGTACCTCCCTTCCCCCATTTCATTCCCCAGCCTAAACCTAATTATCCTTCTCCATTTTTCTTCCTTCCACCCTCTCTCTAGATAACCCGGTATCCCCTCTGTTGTTACCTCTTTATACCATTTATTGTATCTCGATTCCCTTATTCTTTCTCTTCTTTCCCTTCTCTGCTTCCCTTTTTCCCTCCTTTCCATTTCTCCATAATCTATTTCTCCTTTTTCCCTCTTTTCCTCTATTTCTCCTACCTCCATCCCCGATTCTTTTATGAACGCTTCCCTTTCCTCTTCCCATCCTTTGCTCCTCCCTCCTCCTTTTCTACTCCTCCTCACCACCAACTCCCAACACTTCCTAGCCCATTCGCTACCTCCTCCTCTTCTCAACCTTTCTTCGTATCCCCATGCCCTTCTTCCTGCTCTAATTTTTAGCTTATCCCTTTTTAACTCTTCTCTTATCATGTATCCTGGTGTTACCCAGTCAACTCCCATTGTCCACCTCAAGTACCTTTCCTCCATTGTTTCCATTTTTTTACGTTCCCTCCATCCCCATATTTCCACCCCGTAACTCATGACTGTCCAAATTAGCGTGTCGAACAGCCACACCCTTCTCTTCCAATCTTTTCCGAACATCCTTTTGCCTAGTCCCCATACCTGTCGCATCACTCTTCCCGTCTTTTTCACTCTGTCCTCTATATGCCCTTCTTGCCTCCCATTTCTTTGCAGCACATATCCTAAGTATCTAAATTCTTTTACTTCTTCTATTTTTTCCCTACCCCATCTCCATTCTATCTTTCTGTCCTTTCCTCCTCCCCTCCTAAATCTCATTACCTTCGTCTTCCCTATGTTCACTTCCAGTCCTTTCTCCTTTACGTATTCTTTTAAAACCCTTAACATAGCCTTCATGCTATCCTCCTCCTCTGCAATTAGGACTCTGTCGTCTGCATAAGCTAAAGTATGTATTTTTCCCACCCCTTCTATTCTTACCCCTCCTCCTGCCTTCGCTATCTTTTTCTCTATATCAGCTATCAGGCAATTGAACAGCATTGGGCTTAACGGGCACCCTTGTCTCACACCTCTTCCAGTCCAGAATTTTTCACCAAGGCTATCTCCCACCCTTACTCTATTTACCGTTTCTCCATATATTTCCCTTATTCTTTCTATTAACCCCCCATTTATGCCTTTTTCCCCCATCTCCTTCCATAACACCGTCCTATTCACGCTATCAAATGCTGCCTTAAAATCTACAAACAAAGCTATAACTTTCCCCTTCTCCTTTTCTATCCTTCTTCCCACCACGCAATTTAATACATATATGTTGTCTATTGTTCCCCTTCCCTTCCTGAACCCCGTCTGCCCTTCCGGTAGTATCCCTTTTTGTTCTATTTCCTTCTGCAATCTTTCCGCCAGTATCGCTGCATATATCTTATACATTGCCGACATTACTGTTACACCTCTGTAGTCCTTCACGTCTTTTCCCTCTCCTTTTTTCTTTATTGGCACTATTATTCCCTCCTTCCATTCTTCTGGCCAGCCTTCCCCATCCCATATCTTCTTACATATTTTCCACATTCCTTCTTTTAGCCCCTCCCCTGCATATTTCCAACTTTCACCTTGTATTCCATCTACCCCTGTTGCCTTTCCTGTTTTCAGCTTCTTCACTGCTTCTTCGAATTCGCTCCTTTCTAGTTCCTTTTCTCCTTCCCATTTTTTTCCTTTTATTCTTTTTCCTCCTGTTATTATCCTCTCTTCCATTCCTCCTAGAGTTTCCTTGAAATATTCACTCCATTCCTCTATCTTTATCTCTTTACAAATACCACCTTTTCTCTTTTTTCCTTTCTTCAAAATCTCCCATACCTCTCTGTCTGTCCTTGCTTTCCCTACCTCTCTCATAAAATTTTCTCGTTCCTCCTCCTTCTTTCTTTCACACATCTCTTTGTACTCTTTTTTTCTCCTTCTGTACTCTTCCTCCTTTCCTTGCCCTCTTCTCCATTCCCTTAATCCCTTTTTCACCTCTGCTCTCATTTCTTTGCAATCTTGGTCCCACCATCCCTTTTTCCTCCTAACCTTCTTTTCGTTTCCTCCTTCTTCCTCTTCCTTCATTCCTTCCTCTACCCTCTTCTTTAATTCCCTCCATATGTCCTCTACTTTTTCCCCTTCCACTTCTTCCATTGTTCTTTCTTTATGTTTCTCTATCCTTTCTCTATTCCATTCCTGTCTTCTCCCTCCTTTTACCTTCTTTTCTTTTTTCTCCGTTTCTTCTCTCCTTTCTCCTTTTATGCTCACTACCAGTGGGTGGTGGTCCGACTCTACTTGCTCGCCCACTACCATTTCTTCTATATCTTCCAGCGTCTCTCCCCCCACCATCACATAATCGATTACCGTATTTCCTCTTCCTCCTGTATATGTACATTCTCCTTGTTCGTCTCCCTTTATTCTTCCATTTAACACCTCCCATCCTAGCTCTCCTATTCTGCTTCTTAGCTTCTTCCCTTGCTCGTTCATTTTCTTATCCTTTGACCTTCTCCCTTTCCCTTCTCCTGTTTCCCACTCTCTCCCCTCTTCCTCTTCTTCTTCCCCCATCCTTGCGTTGAAGTCCCCTCCTATTATACTCTTACTTCTCTCTCCCTCTTTTTCCTCCATCCACTCTCTTAGGTGTTCCATTTTTTTTTCTATATCCTTGTTTATGTAAACTCCTATTACTTTCCATACTTCCTTTCCCATCCTTATCATCCCTTTTATTATTCCCTCTTCCTCTTCATCTGCCTTATTCCATTCTCCTGTTGCTATTTCCTTTCTTGCGCCCATCAACATCCCTCCTATTGCTCGTCCTTTCTTATTTATTTTTTTCGCTCCTTGCCTGATCCAAACATACCCCTTTGGTAGCTTCCTCTCTATTTCCTCCTTTTTCTTTTCTTCCATCCACGTCTCCATCAACACTATTACGTCCCATTCCTTGATGTCTTCCCAGAAACCTTCTCCTTTACCTTTTATCCCTGCCACATTCCAGAAGCCTATTTTGTACCCCTCTCCCTTTCTCCTCTTACTCTTTGGCTTCCCTCTTCCTCTCTTTCTTTCCCTTTCCTCCACCTCTCCCTCTTTGCTTATCTTGTTCTCGTTTTCCCTTTCTTTCCTCCTCTCTTTTCCTTCCCTCTCTAGTTTTTTAACTTCTCCTCTTTTTCATCCCACTTCCACCATCTTCCTTCTATGCATATCCTCCCGTATTTCATTTCTACTTTTTTCCCTTCCTTCCTATGTTCCCATGCTATTTGTTTTATCTTCCATCTCATCCTTCTCTCTTTTTGCGTTAGGTCATCCAATATTCCTTCCTTTCCTTCTCTTATGTTTCTTTTCCCTATCATTACCTTTCTTTTATCCTCTATACCTCCTAATCTTACCCACATCATATCTTTTCTTATCCCCCTCACCTTTTCCACCTTCACTTTTTCTTTTACTTTCTTTTCTAGCCATTCTTCCATTTCCTTTTCCGTCATTTTTTGTTTCCCTTCCCAATTCCTGATGATTATATTTTTTCTCCTATTCTCTCTATCTTGTAATTCTTCTTTCCATTCCATCCTTTCCATCATCTCCTTTATTTCCTGTATCTTTCCCTCTCCCGCTCCTTGCTCTCTCTCTCCTTTTACGTTTTCTATTCTGTTTTCCACCTCCGTCACTCTTACTTCTAGCTCTTCTATTTTCTCTATCTTCTCTGCCTTCTTTTCCATTTTATCTAGCCTCTCTTTCCATTCCTCCTTTTCTTTTCTCCATCTTTCTTCTCTTTCTTCCATTTCTCTCCTAATTTTCCCTATCTCTTCCCTGAGCGTCTTACTGCTCTCTTTTCCTACCTCTACTATCAGTTCCTTTATTTCTCTTTTCATTGCCTCTATCATCTTCTCCACCTCTCCCTTTCCGCTACTTCCTTCCTTTATTGGCGACCTTTCTATTATCCTACTCTTTCTGAATATTATCTCCGCTCTCTCTGCTTCTTTCCCCTTTTCTTCCTCTTCCTCTTCTCTGTCCCTTTTTCTCCCTCCTTCCATGAAATCCTCTATCTTTCCTAAGCTCCCGCTTCTTTCTCTCATCCAGCTATCTACCTTTTTTGGCCTTCCCCTCATCTTTTCCATTCCTCTTCCTTCCCCCTCCTCTCCTCTCTTCTTCTCGAGCCCTTCCATTTTGCTCTACTTTATCAGCCTCCTCTGTCCTCCTGCTGTGGCTTCCTATTTCCCCTGTAGGTGTCTCTTCTTTCCGCTTATCCTGCTTGCTTGCTCTCTTTCCCTCCCTTTCTTCTAACCTCCAAAATTTCTGTTCTCCTTCCGTTTCCCTTCCTCTTTTTCTTACACCTTCCTTTCCTCTGCCTACATTTATCTTTACTATATTTTTTACTTTTAAAATGTAATCGATTACGCATAGTATTAATTGTTCACATCATTTACGCCTCCCCTGATGCAACAAAATGGATGACTCGTAATGAATAACATTTCTATTAGATTTTTGCACTTAGTTAGTAACACAAAAAATTATTTAAAGTCGTGAAAAAGCTGGCAATCAGTGGATCACTGGGAAAAAGCCAATTCGTCAAGCAATAATACAACGTAGGCGTCTGATCGTAAAAATTGTTATACACATGAAATGTCAGAGATTCTGAAACGAGAACGTGAACTATGGTAAAAGCAGTAGTACTTGACACTCTTAAGAGAACAAAACAAGTTATTTTCATATATTTTTTAAAATTTCTTTTTCACCTCTAATGTGGTCACCTCGAATGATTTAGGGATTCTACAGTTCTTAATTTCTGTATGCCATATTTTAAAGTTTTTAAAATCATAATAAAATGCTAGGAAAATAAGTAAAGTATAAGAATTCACCAATAGTTGACATTCTATACAAACGCCGTTAAACTACACATATTTCCTATAAAAAAGGAGAACTCGCTATTACGACAAATCAAGCAAATCAATTGTATCATCAACTAGTCGAAAATAATTGTGTGAAAAACGGTCCTCTATACTACCAGTGAAAATTAAATCGCAATAGTGCCTTCAGTTACCCTATTTTAATTACTTTTTGGGAAGATCTCAACAACTGGCGCCCCTGTCAATAACTGATGCTTTTACCCTAACGGAACGGAAAACATCGTGACAGTTGAAATCAGAGAATGAATTTCATCGTAATTCATCTCAATTCAAGAATAATTCAAGGAAGATAGTCACAAAGGAACACCTCGAGGGCGAAAATTATTTCTTCTTCAAGTCGTTATAAATTTCTACATCATTAAAATTTACGAAACATGTATTTTGTTTTTGCCGATGAACTGTTTAAAAGGGTGAAACAGCCCCTCATAAATTGTTTTCTAAAACTTTCATTTTATAACATACCATGTCAACGGATTGTTATATCGAAAAATGTTTCAAACAAGTTATTCCGTTTTAAACGTAAAATTAGGGGAGAGTATCGGAAAAATTGTTTTGCGGATTTTTTTAGAGAAACATTCCTCATCTACCCCTCTTCATTGATTTTTTTTGTATAATTAGAACGTTTTCACACTTTTATGGCAAAGAAATTGTCGTATTTATCGTGGCACAAATAGTAGGCGATACCATTACTATGGTTAGTAGAGTTTACATTAATGGTATTTGGTACAAAAGTATATAATGCATAGAAACATTTTATACTATGCACAAGTTATAAATATTGGTACTTCACATATTTTACATGTGATGCTATGTGGACCTGATCATAAGTAAAAGTCTTCACACGACCATCGAAAGAATTCGGCCTTTCTTTAATATAGCCACTTTTACATGAAACCTGTTTAAACGTGCTTGTAAATCTCGGTGGTGAAAACCGATTATGAGACAAAAGTTGTTATTTGATAACGGTGTTTGTACGATAAAGATTATAATGTCACATTTTGAAACGAACGCTAAGAAAATAAAAAGTATAATAAACTCCCCATTATACGAAAAAAACAACATGTGTAATATGAGGCAATTTGTTTATACCGTAGTAGAAATTTACTGGGTAACTTTTGAGACTTTTATTGACCACTTTAACTACACATGATCTTGTCTGTCTAACAAGGGAAGTTAGGCAACCCGGAAAGCCAAAAATTATGAAACTCCGTGGATAATTATAGTAATTCATGCCTAATACAAAGCTATTTTGTGTTCGTGCCATAATTCGTTTTTGAGAGATGAAATCAGCCCTTGAAAAATATGTGTAATTTTCTTTATGGTGAAATATCTCAAGAACGGTTAGAGATATCGTAAAAAATACTGTCCAGGTTTTCGTCTAACAATTGTAAATTTAAAGAAGGTATGTTATTGCCTGGAAGACATTCCTTCAAAATGATACCGATATTCCACATATTCCAATCCCACAATCACCTGTGAATTCGAATGAAATTGATTTGCACAGTGAAATTCGCGACATTGTAAATAATTTTTAAAACGTACTTTCCGCACCAGTGACTGAATATGATTATGTACTTGATTTTGCTGATCCATCGCAACCACAGAGTGCACAAGCTATTGAGTAACATCACGTCTACAGAACAGGAAAAAGACACTATTGAGCCTGAAGGGACGGATCTTTAAATGACGCTAGGAGAGAATAGGTAAAATATGAGAAAAAATGTACATAGAGTAAATTTCACATCACGTTTGCTGATAAGATAGGTATGTACATTGCAAATTAATTATAAACCTTCATGTGTTACATAATAATGGCAATAAATATTGCAAGCTGTTTGAAATTTATGTAGGTAATACTTAAAATGTTACTTTTTAGAGTGATTACATTAACGACGATTGCTGAAATGGAGTAAATTCGATAACATTAGATTGAAGGACGATTTCACCCTCTAAAAGGGTTTTCTGTAGGGAAAAATTGCTCCTTACATTTTTTAGTGCGCTCTACACATTCACTAAGTTCGGTTGAAATCTGAATTTGACACCTCAGAAATCAGAATTTGACCTTCCTTGTCAGTAATAGGACTAACGGTTGTTATTGTTACTGTCAGAATCAAGCTAATACAAAATCGTGTGTACTATAATTCCTGCTCATAAACAAAAAAGAATGGTAGTGTCTATACAAAGGAAAGTTGAGGCGTTTCGTAAATTATTCTATAAAATTTATTAGCTGTGGAATGTGTTCGGAAAGGAAAATTGTACATTGAAGACTTGAATACGCATTCTTCATGTCGTTTTCACAATAAAGACGCCTTGAAATGAAATTCATTCTTGATATGTTGAAATAAACTGATATATCTGGGCATCAGTACTTGCCTAAATGTGTTTAGAGATATATTATTTTCGAAACCGAAAAACTTACTCAGTTCATTAACTGTATACTGATCGACCACCAACTCATTATGTAAGTCCGACATGAACAGATCGATTAATTCATCTCTAATACAAATAAGATAAGAAACTCACCCCCACAGTTCATGAGTTTCTATCATAAACTTGTAATTTAGTAAGAATTTAGTTTTATCAAAATACTGAATCCAAATCTCCATAACGAGAGAAAACGACACTGATTCATAACGATCAATATTGAAGTAACGACGAAAAACACATCCACCATCGCTATTTTTGTAATACGCTTTTGCCGTAAAGGCACGTTGAGAACCGGTTCACTGATCCGTGGGCACTATATCCTATTACACTGACAAGACAACGTCGAAAAATAATGTAACACGACCAAGGGTAAATTCCAAAACAGTTTTCAATAATCGTACGTTTCTTTTTCTAGTATTTCTGCTATTTTTTATTGTGTTGTGCAGACTTTCTCCAGTATTGTCAATAATTATCTTTAGTCTGTGGTATAATACCCACGTGGTGTTTAAAATTACCAGCTAGTAACTCCCCTATTCGATCAAACGAGAGATGGACGCCGTTGGGCACTTGCACGCCTAAACCTGGCGAACAAACCCGACATTCAGTTAACTTGCGCTACCTATCTTCCTTATGAATGCTGAACATCCCAATTTTCTGAATATTCAAGACACTGGTCATTATTAACTAAAACTGATAAATGTTAAAACGTGTTATTCTTAAGAATATACAAAGGCAGCACTGTACATCTTCCTTTTCTATGAAATGTTAGCTTTTTCCAACAATTCATCACCAAAATTATAGTTTACAACAAAACTAAAGGCACCAGTTTTAGAAAAGTAATGTCTGTTTTGAAAACAATATCAAGTTCCTACTCATAGTTCGATGTGAAAACTCATAATGTGCAATTCGACCTTTGATTTTACGCAATAGAAAACGTTGCCAAGATTTTCAGAGTGTAACTACGGAGGATAATTTCTACAAATCATTCCAGATACTTCACTTCTACACATGTACCTTTTAATCTCTACAAGTTAGTTGTAGTCAGATGCTTATTTTTCATTTTTATTGAGTTTCAGTCATGCAGTCTATAATAATGCAGTCTATAATAATGGAGTTCATAATGATGGCAGTCCCATAATAATGGAGATATACAGCGGGTCACGTTTCCTTAATCGATACACATTTACCGGTCTAAGTGTATTTCATTTACTTAGGTTACGTGAACTTCCATGTATGAATTTCGTTGCATCGTGCAACTCTCCAAGCAATATCTTGTAATAATCCGATAACGGGTTGTAGTGATCCAGAACTTCATTTGTTCAACTACATTTTGCTGCGTACCTTTGGAATTCTGAATTGGTGTAAAAATTTTCCTAGGTAAAATTTTATAGCTAACGGAACAAATGTTGCTCATATCCTTGTCCCCAGTCTCATAATAAATGTGACATAAGAAATGTGTAGGGATTAAATAGGCGTTTATTGGTTAAAAAAAGATCTTACGACTATACACGTTGTTTCTACCTTCTTCGCCATCATCTACCTAACCTTTTCTCGATTTTAACCTATCTCCATACGCGAGCATGCTACAACATTCAATATGTGTGCTACTTTGGATTAAGTAAAATAACTGTGATAATGCCATTGTTGTTACGCTTGAGTTCATTTTTGTTTTTGATGTATTTGTATGCAACAGTATGGAAGTAGTATCTTTTTGTTAATTTATGGAATGTTACTCTATATTCAACAAAACCCTCGAGAACAGGAGACTAGTCGCCGACCTACTATTTATTTTCAATGTGTTAAATAGCCATGTCAACAGTCCTGAGTTACTCGAAGATATGAAATGTAACAATATGAAAAAAAAGATTGTTTAGGTGCGAGGTTGAATGGATTTCTTTATGTGAATGCTAAGAATGCGTGAGCAATAAGAGAATATATTTAGAAAGTGTACATGACAATTTTTGAGAATTGGATTGTTTCTTTATGCGAATCCTAAGAATACCTAACTGATAAGAGCGGCTTACACTAGCTAGAGAATCCCCGTGAGAATTTTGGATGCGTACGTGACCTACTACAGGCACATCGTGGATATGTGTGAATACGTTTGAAAATGAGTAGAAGACTATCAGTGTATGAATGAGTGCGAGAAGAAAGAGGAAATGTAATGACTGCGGCAGAAGTGTGCGGAGTCTCAAGAGTGAAGATGGGAAGTGTATAGACTCGCAAAGAGTAAAGAAGTGTGCGGAGTCACAAAGAGACATGGACTGTAAATTACAAAGAAGTAAAGCCCAAAAGGAATAAAGAGTAATCCCGATGAATCCTAAGAACCTACTCACTACATCTACCATTTTTGAACCACCATCTTCTTACAATAACAAGTGTTCGAAATGTTGATCGTGTTGTTGAATACACAGCTCTGCTTTTTGAACTACATTAATATGCACTTCTTGTAGTGAATTATGTGTATTTTTTAAATCATCGAACTGTTATGTCCTCCATCGGGTGAGAGGCAGAGCAGATTGAATCCTCGAATTCACTGAACACTTCACCGATTTTTGACCCTACAAGTATTTACTATTCATTATTTATTATTCATAGGCAAAAACCTAAGCTTACAAATTGTTATAGGTAAATTATGGATATTCCCGAGACTCAATACCTCGGTGGTTCGTCTGCGGTTTCTAGATTAGGACTGCTCTAAAGCGGCTATTACACTACCCGATTGTTAGGACCCTAACTTAATAAGTTACCTCCACCCGGTAACAGTCTTCTTCGTCAGTTTTCTGCCTTGCTGTATGTTTTACGTTATACAGCGCAGTCCTTTTTTTCCCCCACTTGCAACCGTTCTCCTCTCTGTCGTCTTTCAGGTAGTTGTCGAGATCAAAAGTCCTTAAAATTTCTCCTTTGACAGTTTGGAAGGACTGACTTTTCGGGATTAATAGACCTTAGAATAACTGACTACGTGACTGTTATCGATTTCCTTTTAATAATGACACTTCTGTTGATTGACGGCTGTACAGGCTTATATACAAGGTGTCCCACGTAACATGCTCACCTGTTTTATTTCTAAAGTACGCATCGTATGAAAAAACTTTTTTTTAGATTTGTATGGTTCCAAGGGCTGCATTATCAGATGCATTATTTTTTTGTGTGGAGGCGTTTCGGATATTTCAAGGTGAACTTCATTTTTTTAAATGGAACCCTATATTTTTTATATTAAGATCTGAAAAAGCGTGATATTTTGAGTAAAAACGTACTGATTTGTATTAGTCGTAAGACTTTTAATTAATGAGTAATTTCACTTTGTTTCAAGAACATATTCTCTGTGTAATATTAGGTCAGAAATTCGTACTGTGATGCCTGGCAGGAATAGGGTACCATAAGGGAAGATTGTATTAAAAACAGAGATTGGCTGAGATTTATTAACAGACAGTGGAGCAAAACGACTGTTTGGTTTTGTGGTTTGAAACGGAGTGACGCCGTTCGCTTCGAAAATTAAGGGCGTCCCTCCGGAAAAGTGGCCTACGTGACTTATTACTATTTCACAGTTTATTGCAACGGTCCCTTTTTCGAGGAATTCCAGACAAGCCTGGAATTTGTCATAAAAAAGGGAAAAGGGAACTAGCTGAGACAAAAAGCAGAACCTAGGGTCTGTCCTGCATTATGTGCTTGGGCATTTGCGTAAATAACCAAAACGGTCCGCGGATCACAGTACTTACCACAGATTTCCGCAGGACAGCGTGATGTTTACATGACTAAGTTTATTAATACGCATATGCAGCACACTGGTATCAACATAAATGTTCGAACTGATGTCCACCGACATTAATGTAATGCTGCAGTCTACTAACTAATGAGGAAACGGACCTAACTCTATTAGACTATTTTTTGTGGGGCCATTTAAAAGACGTAGTGTACTTTGAACCACCAACAACAGCTGAAAATATGAAACATCGCATTCGGGAAGCATGTTGTACACTCATTGCCGATAACTCAGTTAAAAAATCAATTTCCCCATTCAAAATCAATGTCCTGCGGAAATCTGTGGTAAGTACGAATCTCTGATCTAATATTTCGCAGAGAATATGATCTTGAAACAAAGTGAAATTACTCGTTATTTAAAAGTCTTACGACTAATACAAATCAGTACTTTTTTACTCAAAATATCACGCTCTTTCAGATCTTAATATAAAAGATATAGGGTTCCATTTAAAAAAATGAAGTTGACCTTGAAATCTCCAAAACGCCTCCACCAAAAAAAAATAATGCATCTGATAATGCAGCCCTTGGAACCATACAAATCTAAAAAAAAAGTTTTTTCATACAATGCGTACTTCAGAAATAAAACAGGTGAGCATGTTACGTGGGACACCCTGTATATAAGTTCCGTCGAGATGACAACGACCTCTCGTCAAGTTTAATGTCATCATAACGGATAGCCGTTACAATCGTTACAACCCTAACTAGTGCACTTAGAGAGTCAGGGCGGTCGGGTCCACCCTGGGTCTCTAACTTCCTAAATAGGGTCCCTAACTCCCTAACTGTGATTACAATGCTCTAAATTAGGGTACTAACTGAGTTAGGGCCCTAAAAATCGGGTAGTGCAATAGCCGCTTAAGGGTCTTCTGAACCCTGCTTTTTTATTATCCGTTGCTGGGCTGCAATCCCAGCGTGGCTCTTTGTGTTTTTATTTAAACTAGACCAGACCTCTTTCTCGGAATGCTGGTTTCCATATCAAGTGCCACAGGCAGGCACTATTGCCTCGTTAAGAATTTCGTTCCTTATTCTAAGAATTATGTTTTAAAACTGTAAGGAGCATACATAACAGAACGTCAAAATAATGATTGGCAGTAAATCATGACAATGTCAATTTTTAATAATACTAACAAGAGCAGACATCGTGCAATTATAGTAAGTCTCGACCTAATGAATCTCTGTATAGGCTGCTATTTCTGCACGTGTTTGTATTCATAAACGTAGGCAATGTTATTATTTGTTTCCTATTATTTCTGTTATCATATTTACCAGTCTCTTCCATTATGTATTTGATACGATTCTTTCGGCTTCTAATACACTACTATTGATAAGGCAATGAAGTTTAGTGAGATAGCGGCTGAACATATCAAGCCTAGCAAACGCAATTAAACGGCTTGTTATTTTTTGCAATTAGTATGTTCTCTGTCACACCGTTTTCTGAAGCTTTCCGTTTCGTTTATAAGATCTGGATTATGTTTGTAAGAAACAAAAATAAATTGTGATGAAAAATATATAGGGTGTTTCGTAACTGATGGTACAACTGCAAAGGGAATGAGTCTAGATGAAATAATAAGTCGAAAATATACAATAAAATTTTTTCATATGAGGCTTAGTTTTCGAGGAAATCGACTTAAATATTCACCGGGTACGCGTGCCTTTGACTATGTCTCGTTATAACAGAACTCACTGTAGATTATTATCTCGTTTCGGGTTTGTATATAAACAGGATATTTAAGTATCGATAAATTTTATTATCACAAAAATTGTTGAAACTGTTGCCTATTGAGTCGAATACACAATTCTGCTCTTCAGACTAAATTTCAATTAACGTTTTCTAGCGTCTTGTGCTGTTTTAATCTATTGTAAGGTTCAAGGAGCGGTCCTGGGCATTGAGATAAAATACACGGGGTATCTCGGGGATAAAGTAGTTACTTATTCGATTGTTCATAATATACATAACGTTCCACATAAAAACATAAAGGGCACATCTGTACACAATGGTTGATCGTAACTCACTGCCTTGCTCTGCCTCGCTTGTTATGCTTGCCGTTTGAAAGCTAAACAAAAGCCGAACAAAGCCCCCAGTGTCCATACATCAAAACACATAACTGGCCTAACGTAATCATACCTTATCTCATAGACTCTTATATAATTTTATATACACTCTTGTATACTTTCTTATATACTCTTATATACTTAAATTAATTTTTAATAATAATCCACAGCGAGATTCACCTAAATATCTGGGTTATTATTAGTCGTACAAAAAATCTCCACAGGACAAAGTTGTACTGTTTCAAGGGGCGAATTTGATGATGGTAAAAATTTCTTCTTAAGGTCACTTTTTTACAAGATTTCAAGGTCATTGATATTTTTTTAAATGGAATTATGTATTTTATTGTTCATATTCTTATAGAGAATAAAATGACAAATTCAACAACCTATCATAATGTATGATTCGGCTCACCTGATGTCAAGATATTTATAGTTTACTTACGTGTTCCGAAATCATATGTCGTGTTCAAAATGATGGCCATTGGCATTGATGCAGTACTGAAGTCTTGTAATAAACGTTTTCTCTTTCCTGCGGCGTAAGTAAAGCACATGCCCTAGTAATTCTTTGCCTCATATCTTGTAGTGTCGTAGGGTATTCCTGGCAAACAATGTTATTCAATCAGGAAATAGAAAACGCATACAGATCGTTTACTACGAGACCTCAGTACTGCATCAATGCCAATGGCCATCATTTTGAACACGACATATGATTTCGGAACACGTAAGTAAACTATAAATATCTTGACATCAGATGAGCCGAATCATATATTATGATAGGTTGTTGAATTTGTCATTTTACTCTCTATAAGAATATGGACAATAAAATATATGATTCCATTTGAAAAAATATCGATGACCTTGAAATCTTGTAAAAAAATGACCTTGAGAAAAAAATTTTTACCATCATCAAATTCGGCCCTTAAAACAGTGCAACTTTGTCCTATGAAGATTTTTTGTACGACTAATAATAACTGAGATATTTAGGTGTTCCCATTTAAATGCCCCACCCTGTATATTAAGGAGATGCTACAAAAGAAATGCAACAATATTTGCGAAATTGTTAGATATAAAACAAAAAAATTACTGAAAAATACAGACATATATGGATTACAAGGCTGAATGAACACATTTAAAACAAGATTCCTTTCAAAAAATAGTATCCCCTATTCTCTCGGTATTTTGAGACTTTTTTATTTTGTTTAAATTAATGAGAAGACGATTCGGCTATGAATCCACGCATGTGCATTAAAAGATTTGACATACAACATGGAGTTTTTTCAAAATGCATAACATCTCGGATGTACCGGTTGGATCTAGTGAAGTATCATTAGTGTATTTTCTTACTTGTATTACTTTATTTATTTATAAAGTATATATAGCAAGAAAAATGTCATTATAATATTGAAAATAAGTGGATAGAAAATACAAATAATTTGCTATTTTTCGTTGAAAGGAAAAATATTCTTGCACCAGGTACAATGTATTACAGAAAATTGAAGACAGTGATGTAATATTAAAACGTTCTCTTATAGTTGTCCATTAAATTTAAAGTCAGCTTCAATGTTCGTTTCGTAACATAAGAAGAACGGTTTGTGTTTCATGACGCTCAAGTTTTTTGCATATTTTTCCGCGAGAATATTTGCTATTCCTTTAAGAATTAAAGTAGCGGTATTATTAGTGCTAATGAATAACGTGATTATTCCTTTCTTAAATGCACAATAAGTGATCTCATAATTTTGAGGTTGATGCTTTGTGGGTACGTGCATGTCTCTTATCGACATTAAATAAATATGTGTGACATTAGATACATGAGAAAATTCTGTCATACTTCTCCATGTACTTTCTACATTCTGCGAGTTGCTAAATTTTACAGTTTATTTCATTAGCTACTCCATACCCCTCAATGCATCTAATCGTCGATTATTTTGTAGGATGCTTGTTAATGCCACTGCTGTATTTGTTCACTTAACCACGGAATATAATATTTCACATCAATATTTATTATAAAAGACGTTGTTTGAACAATGAAAAGATTATCATTTTACATCAACAATATAATGCATTCTAAAGCAACTCGGGAACATTCCTGATATAAGTAGTACAAGTAAATATTCGTATTCCTGATTTGAGTGTTTTCATTATTGTGTATTTTATGATTTATGTAAATATAAATAATAAGTAGGACATGATATACAAAGAAATTAGTTGTTTACGTTTGTAAGTGCATGATAAGCATAACATAAGCAATGCTAGCAAATATAGAAAATTTATTAAAACTCTTAAATATAGTGTTTCGGGGGCAGTGTCTTCTAAACATTACAATTAGTTTTAAATTTTCAACATATAATATTAACAAATCAATATTTATTGGCAATCAAAATAATACTAGAGCAGAAAAGCATCAGCTAATATTTTGTAACTTTTTTGTATTACGAGTAATTTTATTACGTACGAATATAAAAAATTGGGGTGGACAAAAGAAACAAAGAGTATGTTCGTCAAGGATCTACAGATATTTATTGCACAGACGTATAGGAAACGAAATGATATCTATCTGGTACGGCTGCTTACAAAACGCAGTTTATAATAATCTTTAATGCAATGTGCCGAAAATTTACCTAACATTTCGAAATATGTCATAAAAGTATATTCGTACTTAAATATTATAATTAACGTGATTGTAACAAGCACTATTAAAAGTCAATATTACTCATTTTCATTTACAAAAGTGTACAAATTAAAATATATAGGATATTCCAGAATCGATGGCCCATACTTAATTGAGAAATGAAATCTAGAAAGCAACAGTTTCTGAGTTATATGAGAAAAATGCTTCATTTCATTATAGAATGTCTTTCGCCCACATTGATGTCTTGACACATTTTCTCAATGAAATTTGCGCACGCCCAAAAAACGAAGAGACCACAAAAAAGGTCCACCGTGATTAATCTATTCCTTACAAAATTTATTACGTAAATGCCGTCCGATACATAAACTACTACTGCGAATCTGCTTGAAAAAACATGACCCGACCAGCCAATTTCCAAACAATTTTGCCCAAACGATAATAGAAACTGTGACAGAGGCCATGCTGACTGCTAGATTCGAATATAGCATTAGGGTTTACGTCTGCATTAACATATACATATGTTAAGAAAATTATTTGTGCGTCCCGAGTAAATGAAGCTTCATCATTAACCCTTTCGCCCCTAATGCCAGATACAGGAGATTTCCGCGAAATGATTCGTCGTCTAACGGCGCCATACTGACGGCGATATTTACCGTAAAGAAGGAATTTAAAAAACATCATATACAAGTGGGAAATTTTTAATACACTTAGTACAGAGCTAATGGCAGAAATCAATTATTGGCTGAAAGTCACCTAAGTCAAAACTCCAAACACGATGTAGATACAACAACAGAGCACGCAGAATTCTCCACGCGGTAGTGTTACTCGCTACATCGTCTTGCAAAACAATCTTTCGTGTGCTCGTATCAGGATCTCTTTCTGGGCACTATTAGTCAAATACCCACCGCCGAGCAGCCTCATACGAAAGATATGCGAGGAAGTGAGGGGATCTGACAAGGAAACTACCTGAGGTGTACCTCACCGATTTTTTTCCTTTTCGGATATGTTGTAGTACATCAAAAAGTATTAGACACGTATTTTCTTGTACGTACCCATAAGACAGTTTAAGGGGCGAAAACTGCCCCTAAAGTGCAGCGCCAAAAACCATTTTTTGCTATTTTCTTCACAACGAGGTATAATTTTAATAAAACCACTGGGAAATAATTATACATTAGTAGACAATATTATACATAATATTTTTACAAAAGGGGATCGCAATACTTACTTTTAGTTGAGAAAACACGTAATGTTTCGGAACATGTTTTGGTTGAAAACTTAGAGATTTGCACCAATTATGATGAAACCTGTACAGTTATAAAGAAAGTAAGAAATAGCCGTTGACCACTTTTGGCGTTTTTAAAAAAAGAGCCTTTCGTGGGGGTAAATTACCCTTAGTTTACATTATCTTATTTACTCATAAAAAAAAAGTTGTAGCCAATTCTTCGATAAATGTGGTTCTGAATAAAACTGTTGATGACTAATTTAACAATACAACCAAAAAGGTTTTTGGTTATAACTGCACAGGTTTCATGATAATTGGTGCAAATCTCTAGTTTTCAACCAAAAAAATGTTCCGAAATATTACGTTTCTTCTCAAATAAAAGTAAGGGTTATGAGCCCCGTTTGAAAAATATTGTGTAGAGTAATGTCTATTAATACGTAATTATTTCCCAGTGGTTTTACTAAAAAATTGTACCTCGTTGTGAAGAAAACAACAAAAAATGGTTTTTGGCGGAACACTTTAGGGATAGGTTTCACCCCTTAAACTCGCCTATGGGCACGTACAAAAAAATACGTGTCTGATACTTTTTGATGCACATTAGGTAGTTTCCTTGTGAGTCATTTCCCCCTAACTAACGTCTGTAACGATTGTAACGGCTATCCGTAAGTATGAAATTAAACTCGACGAGAGGTCGTTGTCATCTCGCCGAAACATATATAAGCCTGTACAGAAGTCAAGCCAAAAGTAGTATTAAAGTATGTGAGAAACAATCAAGTAAGTCAGATAGTCATTTAGAAAGTCAATTAGAAAGTCAGTTAATTCCGAAAAGTCAGTCCATCCAAACGATCAAAGGAGAACTTTCAATGGATCAAAGGAGAAATTTCAAATTCACATTTAATTCCAACAACTACCCGAAGAACACCAGGGAGGAGGACTGTTGCAAGTGGGAGAAAGAAGGCTGCTCTGTATGACATAAAACGTACAGCAGGGAACATAACTGTAAAAAGACTGTTACACGTCAAGAGGCAACCATCTTGTCTATTGGTCATGAAGAACTGATTATCTTCCAGTCAAGCGACTGATAACTCTCAGGTTATTCCTTTATTGACGGATTTGTGGAAAGTGTAGTCTAGAATTCTCCGGGGTAGGACATCGATTCTACCTAACGGGGTCATCATCACCACGCCGACAGAAAGAGCGGAGGGCACACCCATGGGAGGTTCCCATGCAACGCGGAGGTGGGGAATAAGACGCCCGACTCTATTAATTATGCAGATCTGTGGAATTTCTCTCTTTCCCCTTCTTCATTCTTCGCTCGTCGCTTTCTTCTATTTCTCCACTATCTGCTTGCTTCGCAGGTAGTTCAACCCTGCGCTCGTTTGCACAAAATATTAAGTGAGCACCAAGTAAGCGTGGTGAAACGATCGGAACAAGAGATACCCAGTAAGCACGCCGGAGTTTCAGAATCAGCGATTCACATAGCAATTAGGCCATCACACCAACTTCTATTCCATTCGCTTATCTGCAATTAAGAGTGTGTGTGGTACATACGTGCATAAAGATAGACGGGACGAATTGGCCCTTCCTTCTCACGAGATTGATTCTTTTTCGAGATTGATTTTATGAAAATTCTTTTTCGAGGTAAATTCACGAATAATTTTATCGAAAGCGTTCCGTGTCAAATAATTGCCGACGAATGGCACTTAAGCCTTAAAGTGACTGATTTTAATGTTAACCGCGATCGAAGGCAAATAAAAAACTTCCTCCTGTTACTTATTTTTAATGGTGGGCGTAATGTAGGATCTACATTCCCGTCATTTTCTCTCCCTCATTCGATGAACCCCGACGCTTCTGTCTGCACGTCATCAGTAAACTATTATCAGTAAATAGGCGCTAGAAGAGTGCCAAGCACCCAATCATTCCCTAGAAAGTAGGAACGACAGGTAATATCGTGGCGTACGACCTGGTTGCAACGTCATAATCCAAACCTCCACAACTGTGATTCCCCCTTGTCCTTACCCCGATCATTGTTTACCGAATATTCCATAGGCCCTGTGCCACTCCTTGGAATGCAATTTGAACTGTTATTATCCTAACATACTGGTAAGTTCCCAATCGCGAGGGGTACATCTACGCACTCTGAGTCACTTGACGTTGGTACGTAAAATATTTTTGTTGTTTTTAAAGATATACACAGGGTGGGCAACGTCAAGTTTTTGCAAGCTATGCTTTCTTCGAAACCACTACAGATATGGTCTCCATTTTTTTATATTAAATGGGCCAGAAAAGCTGATCATTCAATACGTCATTAATTTTTTGGGGAGCTCCCAGGGGGAAACGGAGGCTACCCTCACTTTTTTTAATGACATTTTTTATCCGGTGTAGATCACCTTGAGTGTGAAACCGAATGGAGGCACTCTTGCTACAAAAGGCGAATGAAAATTACTCTATGTTCCTCCTGGACAATGACATATAAACATATATTTCGGTGATCACAGATCTACACTCCACGAGTATCGGGTGATTACTGGTTACTGCCCATTGTTCTTTTCGGTGCAAGGATGGAGCTTCCTCGATACCTTTTTGGATTACTCCGCGATTAGCGAACCGCTGCATAACGCTATGCACTACTTTCTTTCTTAGTTTTCTATTGTAGGCGGTTTGCTTTAATCCTTACACCGGATAGCTTTTATCAAACTTAAGAACATTTACTTGGAATATTTTTTGTCTTCTTCATAACTAAATGTTGAATATATAGAAGAAGTTTCCTACTCTATCAACTCATTAGATAGCATGGTCACTGATTTATCTAATAATAAGTGTGTGTTTCGCTCTGGTTGACTGTGTGTTGAATTGGTCGTTAGACACAAAAGGTAAAACTCGATTCACAGTAGCATCAGAAACGTCCACGGTGTAACGTCGCTACGTCTGAACATTATATATAGTACAATTTTTGTATACTGAACAATATGTATAGTTTATAGTACAACACTAAAAAGTTATGGCGATGAATTAAATTTACAATTAAATAAGAATTAAAGCGATTCTGACTCTGTTTGCAAATATGCCCTTGTAGCTGTTTACTCGGCAATGGGAAGACGATTTCTTTGAATATTGTGTCAACAACTTTACACTTATTTAGATCTTTTAATGAGATAAGTATACAATTTAAGTACTTTGAGGACTTTTTTGCAGATTAGATGTTTAATGTTTGCAGTTCAGTTTCTGTTAGTGAATAAAGCAGTGAAAACAAATGCAGTGAACCGCGCCACGAGACTTGAAGAAGGCTTCACAGTAAAGCATACGCTACGGCATTGTGCTAGTGATCTTAGGTCCCGTCGAGCAGATATCAGTCGTGTGCATTGCCTGTTTTCAAGCGCAGATTGACCTAATTATATTACATTTTCAAATGTCCGTAAAACTAAAAATAATGATCGGGGATCACAGGTACGTTATTAAAAGTTGCTTGTATTTACAACCTCTATAGGCTCCCTAATTTTTCACTAGTGTCACTGTTACACCCTGTATATCAAGATAAAATGGTTAAAGTTAAAATGGTTACAGTAAAAGGGGGCAGTTTTCATTCATTCAGGAAAATGTTACAAAACTTAAGGATAAGGATCCTTAGCATTTACATATTCTTTCTTTACGAGGGTGGCATTAAAACGTGATAAAAATCCTTCTGCAGAACCGTCAATGACGTAAAACTCTCATAGATCACGGAAATGGAAATAAAAATAACGGGGTGGCACGTGGAAAATTGACTCTCGAGAAAAGAAATATGTCGCATACAGAATAGAACTGGAATTGAGGGTGCGAAAGGAAAGCTATGAGAGTGGAGTATGTACTAAAAAAACAATCGTAACACATTGGTGTCAGCTGCAATGCTTGAGTTGCGACTTTTTTACCTACAAACAACTTCGGACAATAACGTCAACGTATGAATACAAGTTTGGTAGGAGGGAAAGCCGGGAGGCAAGCTCTGGCACCAACATATCTGCATACGATATTGTGCTCACTCTTGGTACTTTTTACGTTGTTCTAGGAACATCTATGAGAGTGTAAGTTTGTCAGTAAGGTATCACATTTTTGTGTATATTGCGTAAAGAAAGTAATTTATGAAAAAGAGTATTCACTCTCAGAATGTCTGCTTGTAAGTCTTACATCACCGTTACAAATACTGTTTCACTGATTGTCAAGTACTTTCATACACTGTTGTTATTTAACTTCCGAGAAATCTACAAAAATTTGTATACGGATCATAATTCTCATTAACTCTACATGCGGTGACATTACAGCCTCACGTTGTAGATTGAACCTCTTATAAGGAAACTACCCGAGGTGTACCTCGCCGATCTTTTTCCTCTTAAGATATGTTGTAGTACATCAAAAAGTATTAGACACGTATTTTTTTGTACGTGCCCATAAGCGAGTTCATAAAGTTCACCATCAAAAACCATTTTTTGCTGTTTTCTCCACAACTAGGTACAATTTAGAAAAAACTGGGAAGTAACTACACATTGGCAGATAATACTATGCATAATACGGAAGTTCAAATAATCATTGAGTACTCATTGAATAAGGGAGATTTGTAACTTATTATGTCCGAGGGATAGATAATTCCCCTTAAAATGGTAAATATTGCAGCATTTTTGGTTGTATTATTAAATTAGTGATAAACAGTTTTATTCAGAACCAAATTTATCGCAGAAATGGCTAAAACTTTTTTTTTCATAAGTAAATAAGATAATGTAAACTAAGGGTAATTTTCCTTCTAAAAGGTTGTTTTTTTTAAAACGCCAAAAGTGGTCAACGGCTATTTCTTACTTTCTTTATAACTATACAGGTTTCATCATAGTTTGTGCTAATTTCTAAGTTTTCAACCAAAAAAATGTTCCGAAATATTACGTTTCTTCTCAAATAAAAGTAAGTGTTACGACCCCCGTTTGTAAAAATATTATTTATAGTATTGTCTATTAATATGTAATTATTCCCCAGTGGTTTGACTAAAAAAATTGTACCTTGTTGTGAAGAAAACTGCAAAAAATGATTTTTGACGGTGACCTTTAGTTCAATTTTCACCCCTTAAACTCGTTTATGGGCACATACAAAAAATATTTTTTGTAATATTTTTTGATGGATTACAACATATCTCAAAAGGAAAAAAATCGGTGATGTATACCTTGGGTAGTTTCCTTGTTAGAGCAGTCAACTGTAGGTATATGAGCGAGACTGACAAAGTTGCCTTGTTAGGAATGTAAGGACTGAATACAACTAGAGATATAATTGTATTATCTCGGTTTCATAAAAATCTCAGGTATGTCACAATTACAATTCCTCCTAAATCAACTGACAAAGTATACAAAAATGTATCCCAGCTACATGTCAAAAGTCACATTTTCTCGTGTAAAATGAATTGTATGTTTCTCGCCGAACTGTCACCACTGAACATAAAAAATAAGTTTCAATTTTGATAGAAAATATTTAGAAT
The DNA here is from genome assembly GCA_963989215.1 of Hedychridium roseum. NCBI lineage: Eukaryota > Metazoa > Arthropoda > Insecta > Hymenoptera > Chrysididae > Hedychridium > Hedychridium roseum. Next base: position 4,086,125 of record OZ022307.1, on the reverse strand, counting down.
CTATTCCACCTTTCTTTTGAAATGAAACATTATTGAATTAGTTGTACGTAAGGTTTTAAGCAAGAAAAGCATGTTTTTGTACACCATAACGCATTATGTTGCCAACATAATTTATGATGTCAGGCACAATCAGCCTACAAAGCAGATATACAAAAGTGTATTTTAAAAATCACAGTTTTTGGTGAGTATTTAAAATGTGGACCCTATCTAAAAAACGATTACGGCATCACTTCTCGGAAGTATTTTAGTGTAGGTACTAAGTACGAACGTGTCGAAAGGAAGTATCGCTTTCAAATCGATTTCTGGTTATTTAAAAAAAACGAACGTTAAAGCATTTTAAGCAGTAAATCCCTCCCATAACAAATCAGGCCGATTGGGACTGAAAAGCATGATTACCTGGAACAGAAAATATGATAGTCCGGTTTTGTAACTGATACTTCCTTTATCACTTATGTCAACATTTTTTATTTGCATATTTAGCTGGCGATTTACTTAGATACTAGCTTGGAAGATATATCGAACGAAGTGAAAATAAAGGTTCGATGAAATTTTGATACATGTTTACATTACGTGAAACCGATTCGAAAACCGAATTCATTATAATAACATATGTATGTATCAGCTTACACCATCCGTACGAGCTGCCGTGTGTAGATTTAATTCAGAAATCAATCTATTGCACATCAAAATTCAAATTCATACGCGTATATTAAGAAGCATCACAATATGTTAAACCATGATTAGAAGTTTATATTGTAGAATAATCATACGAAACGCGATTCATCAAGAAATGAAGGTTAAATTCAAGAGGTGCTGAGATTGGGCACGATATTGATAATCATTGTAAAGGACAAGAAGAATAATGAAAAAAAGCAATGTTAAAAAATATATACAGCGTACTATATGATTTAGCGAAGTACCAAAAGAATACCTTGTTACCCATTTGGAAGAATCAGGAACTGTACTTCTTGTTATTCACTACGTACTTAAGAAAAGACTTCTCTTGTGCATTAACAAGCGTACCCTAAGTGGTCTTTCAATTTACATAACTGACTTCCTCAGGTAAGTACAGCACTGTACATTGCACGTCATGAGACAAACGTAGAAGAAGTGAATAACAGACATCTTCAGCATTAAACGCTTTAAATACCATCGCTACCACGATATCCCATATATTTAATCAAACGATTTTCGGTATTACAATTCAATAAAATTGTTTTTGTGTCTCAGTAAACCAAGATTTACCATAATTGATAACTTTAAATATTACATTTAAATCGCACGGAAAGTATTCAAAGCTTAAGGAGATCAGAAGACATGTCATTTATTAGTGAAAAATGTAGATTGTTAAATTTAAAAACTAGTGACTGGTAAGTTTGTCGTAAGTTCCGAAATATGTATATTCAATCGGAATGATTTCTTTTATATGTCGATGAACTAAATTTCTACGCCACTGACTATAATACAACACAGTCATATTTCAACAAACGTTGAAACATTTGAGAGACACTTGAGAACAAACACTTAAGACAGTAGATAAAAGATTCTGTTGCTCTACGAACAGTTTCTGGCGTGATAACAGTACATGCTCTTGGAATTCGTCCTCCTTTCAACATTTGTTGAAATAAATGTTTTACATAAAAATATACCACAACATGTGTTGGATATTCTTACTTTAAATATCTCCATGACTTCCTGATTTTTCACGTGTGTTTTAGTTCAGCTTCGTCTGATGATCATGATGTTAGAAGAGATTAGATTTATCTTAGTGTCAGCTACATCATAAAGACAAAAGCACATGGTTCTGTCTAAAAAATCATTGTTAATCTTCGAAACACAAACACTATGATCTTTACAAAAGTGAGTTTTTGATCACTGTCAGTCCTTCGAAATGAAGCAAAGTGTTCAATAGAATTTCTCTCGTAACTTTAAAAGCTTCGAAGATATTTGGGGTAGTCACGTTAAATGGACTCATCTCTTCATTTGTAACTGGAACTATCACTATGGTGGCGAGCTGGGGGATTACCAACGCATGGACCACATGTATGTATATAATATATGTATATGTGGATCACACAGTGGATCACATGTTGTTTTCTTCGAAACCTCTGCAGATGTTGTTTTTAATTTACTTACATTAAATGGGCAGAGAGACTAATGATTTAGTGCGCAACAAATACTTTGGGAAAAAGGCATTTTTTTCAAATGAACCTTTTTATTCGAATAGCTTTTATTAAACGTAACAATCGTTTCTTGAAACTGTAAGCTTGCGAAATAAGTCCTGACGGGGGAGCCTAAAAAAGAGAACAAGTAGTGGACGATAGACGTCGTATCGGAAGAGTCGCATGTACGAGGTACGCGCAGTGACTGCAAGGAGCAATAAAGTTTTATTCTAATAAATACGGTGTTAACGGTCTTCTATTTTGCACGGTAGCCTTACAAAACACTTGTTTGTATTTTGTACTGTTTGTTCGAGAGCTCTAGATCTAACGGACATTTGGGATACTGGTGAAGTAATAAGTATAGCAATTTAATCATTTAAATTTTAGCTTTTATTTTTAACAAGGAAAAACTCCTTCACTATGTGAAGGGATAAAAAAACCTTGTTATTAATTTTTTCTTTCTTATAGACTATGTCTATAAGTGGAGATTATCTCCATTTATTGTTTCCGGTAGAATTTGCCTACACGGCGGAGGAAGCCTCCATAATTAACCAGGTCGTACTTACGATCTTCTGGATTTTTTGTCTCATCAGACGTTCGTCAGGAACTTGTGTTTATATTTGACTCGTTGGAATCGAGATGTGTCTTTTACGATTTCAAGTTGCTCTTATTCAATTTGATAAGAATTATCCGACTAAAATTTCATTTAACAAAAATGAAGGGACCTTATTTCTCTTCCTAAAAGTCTCTCGCAAAAAATTTGTTACACACTAAATGGTTGTCCTCCTATCACATTTAATAGAAAAAATACGTAATATATAGTCGACATCTGCAGTGGTTTCGAAGAAAACAGTTTGTTGTGCGACCAACTTTACGTGACCTACCGTGTATAACATAAATTTTAATGTAGTCAAATACCCAGAGCCTAGTATAAATAGCCTAGCCTCATTGTTTTCCCGTCAGAGCGATCACGACATTGATTTGCAGTACACAGGAGTATGACAGAGGTAAGTGATAGGTTTGTTGCCGACAGCTTGTTGATATAAATATTTATGTTAATGTACATGTGCCTCTTACGATCGGTTACGTACCAACCTATTACGATAGTAACGGACAAAGTTGCATTCTAAAGGGTGGCAGGGCTTCCATGAAACACTTAATGCTCCATCCCTATGATAAATATCTGACGAATACAGCACAGTAACGTCGTGAATTTGCATAGGCCTATTGTAACTAGCAAGGATGAAGAGACACATATTGGTTATTACAAGTGCAGTACATAAATTTGGGCGCACGAAAGAAATGTAAACAAGATTCCCACAGAACATACTTATATATATCCTAGGGAATCAAAAAAATGATAATTATTTAATAAAATTGTGATGGAATAGTGATAATAAAGTGGTAAAATCGAAAGTGTAAGTGTGGTTAAAACTCATATTACTGTTTCATTTCCATTTTCTTTACATGTACAATAGATCCGTTTGTGAAATATTAGTGCAGAAATTTGCTGGTAAACCTACAGGGTATTCTATGTAAAGTTTTACAAGCTATCACGTTTGCCACCGTTAGACATATTAACTTGTACTTTTCTGTTGCATTACATAGGGTAAGGCGACTTACTATTTAATGGATGAAAAGTGTTGGGGACACCCTAGGGGGAAGAAGAGGGACATCTCAATTTTTAAGGGTGCCGGGTAGAAATGATCAAATATTCCGATTACTCTTATTAAAGTGGATAACATTGATTTGAAAAATTTTGTTATCCTGAATAGTTAAGAGTTGTAATAAAAAATATTCTCATATGTTACGTGTTTATTAAATGTTCAAAACAATCGCCATTACATCCGAGATATTCATGAAGTTTTTTAGAACTACCAGTCTCCCGAAGTCGCTTTTGTAATTGTAACAAAGTCGTATGCTATTTTTGAAGGTGAAAAGTTCAGCGAACATTTCAGCAATTTATCGAGAATCTCTTTGACATTTATCTAATATTAACAATGTGTTAACTTCCTTCACAAAATTTGTCGTCACGAACGTCTGAATGGTCAGGAAAGTATTGATAACTGGCACGAATCAGGAACAGTTTGTAAATAAATGGGTAAAGTAGATGAACCTATGAGCAAGATAGAGTTAATGTTGTCAACAAAAAGAGACACAATGAATTCACCAATCTGTGCGAGGATTGTTTTTTTATTGTTGTAACTCTGTAATAAGTAAAAATGATTGAAGTGAATGTTATTAAGTTTGATAAGAGCTGTCTGAGTAAAAAAAATGAATAGCCTGAAGCATTTAAAGAAAGATTAGTGAACCCCTTTTTCTCACAATAAACCCCAGAAAAAGTTTTTACACACCATACAATCAGCCCCTCTGTTCCCTTTATCTTAAAAGAAATTCAAGACCACATATCCAGTGGTTTCGAAGAAAACTTGTATCACTTTATTTGGCTCTCTGTACTTACTAGCAAGAAAATAAATATTAAACAACATAACAGTGAGTAATAATCACACTTGCATTTTCACTGTTACAACTGTTTAACTTAACCCCCCCCCCCCCTGTGGTGCACCACTTTGTCGTGGTATGTGGGCTTCAGCGCTATAAAACAGGGACATCGTGCACGTGCAGGAGGGGTGATCGGTTCAAATTGTCTCCACGTACACCTGGAGACGCTTACCGCATTACCATCGCTCCCGGCACGAAGTACGCACAAGTGCGTGAAGGGGGTTCTCGTAGCAGAACTGACATCCCACTTGTGGGTTTTATATGCTGACTAAGAGTGCAGCCATTTGAACAGAGCGAAATCCGCGACCAGCCACGCAGGCGGTTACTTCGGTAACTGTGCGGCTGTGGGTTGGCATCTTCAGATGATGAACGGCCCTCGGGCCAACCTGCTGAGGACCGAGTTATGAAGGGTTCGCCCAAGCTACCAGCTCTGCCTCCTCATGACCCGCACTGGACACTCCGCCATCTACGGGATCCTCAGAGATCGCGTAGATGGAGGTGCTAAACGAGCTGGGTCCTATATAGGTAGGTCCAACTTGTCTGCGTCTCTCGAGACAAAGGCAGGGTTTTTCCAAGCAAGGGAGAAACCTCGAACGAGTTCCCTAGACGGTGGTGGTGGAGCCCCGTCCTAGGTCACCTGGGGGGTGCAGGTATGGCCAAATAGGCTTAAGTACTGCTTCTAGGGTTAAAACATAATAAGGAGTTACGTGTTTAACTTTCCCATCATATTTCTAATAAATAATGATAGTTTTCTGATGTCTTGATGTGTATAAACACGTGCTGTAGAAATTTTATATTTCCAATGAGCATACAAATTGATGGTTTTTTAACATTTTCTAACATCTATTCTAGTTTTGTAAGAAAAAATTAGTGCTTACTGTTCCACTGACACACATTCAACTGACATACATTCGACTGACAAATGAAATATTAATGTCGTCTGAATGAACGTGTTTTACACATAAATGTCTGAGGTTTTGTTTGAAGAAAAATGTCTCTTGTAAGCTTATGTTTCGTTAGACAAGATCTTTGCAATAAATTTAAGGTATCAGTAACAAGAGACATGACCCAGATGTTCGGAATCGATTTGATTCTTTTCGAAGTATGTTTCGCACAAAAATCATTATTATACGACCCAATTTTTAAAATGAATGGAGAAAATAACAATTCGAATATAAATATCATAAATTTTAAGATTAATTAATTCTTGATGAACTTTCCAATTTTATAACTGGCGTCCAGGGAATATTATACTGTTCTATATTTTTACTAAACAATGCATCAATTGCAAGCTTAGATAACTGAAGAAAAAGGACATTCACGATTTTCACACTACCAACTCGTTTTTCTTACTGATAAACAACCTACTTTTACGCAAATACTTTACGTTATAAATGATTTTTTTTATATTTCGTTTAGATATACGGATAATCATTGAATAATCATTTAAAAATAAATTATATGTTCACCCAACGTAAACACAAAGTTCCGCTTTTATAATACATGTACAAAACGAAGCATGTTAAACTGATTAAACACGATTACAAATAAAGAAAGTCTAAGTTTTTATCATTTTGTGAAACAACTGTTTTTGACCATGGAAACCTTGTGACGCAATATTAAGGATTATTACGTTGGTGGATACAAAATAACACAATTTCAGGAGAACCATAAATTTGTTTAAAACAATTAAAAATAGTTCTTAATGGTCGATATACTACGAATAAATTCAACATATATATTTATTACAGTGCCCTTGCCGGGTACACCAGGGACTCCCGCTCCCTTTACAATTCAGTTCTTATGGTAACCCTTATTCCTACCCTCCTTCTTCTTTCGTTCCTTCCCATTCTGCTCTCCTCTCCATCATCCATCCATCCTTCTCCCTTGCCTCCCCCATCCATTATTCTTTTGATTTTCTCCCCTATACCCTCCTCTTCATCTTCTCTCTTTTCCCCCTCTTCTATTCCTCTTCCACATCCCTCCAACACGTGCTCCCATCATTCTTCTACCCAGCTACATAGTCTACATTTCCTCCTTTTCTTCTTCCTTTTCCCTGTACCTTTCTTCTCCCATTTCATTCCCCAATTTGAATCTTATTATTCTTCTCCATCTTTCTTCCTTCCACCCTTTCTCTAAATATCCCAGTATCCCTTCTGTTACTATCTCCTTATACCATTTATTATATCTAGACTCCCTTATTCTTTCTCTCCTTTCTCTTCTTTGTTTTTCTTTTTCCCTTCTTTCAATTTCTTCGTATTCCATTTCTCCTTTTTCCCTCTTCTCTTCTATTTCTCCTACCTCCATCCCTGATTCTTTTATGAACGTTTCCTACTCCTCCTCACTACCAACTTCCAACGCCTCCTGGCCCATTCACTTCCTCCTCCTCCTCTTCTTAACCTTTCTTCAAGCCTCCATGCCCTTCTCCCAGCTCTAATTTTTATTTTATCCCTTTCTAGTTCCTCTCTTATCATATATCCCGGTGGTACCCAATCTACTCCCATTGTTCATCTCAGATACCTTTCTTTCATTGTTTCTATCTTTTTCCGTTCTCTTCAACTTTAAATTTCCACTCCATAACTCATCACTGTCCATATTAACGTATCGTATATCCATACCCTTCACTTCCAGTCTTTTCCAAACATCCTTTTTCCTTGTCCCCATGAATAAATTCAACACATTTTTGCTGAAGTGATACAAGTCCTTAACGTATTTAAATCCTTCAAAATTTGTTTAACGATGGCTTGTATAATATTTCACTTTTTAAAAAATAATGTACATGAGTTTCACAAAGTGATGAACGCTGTCTAGAGGAGTTTCCCAAGTGGCAAATTCTGATTTTAATCAAACTTCGTGGATATGTAGAGCAATGTACAATACAAACAGTAATTTTTTTGTTGTATTGATAAGCTAGTAACCCATTAGCGATAAACAAAATTATTATCTGAAACTTATAACTTTCTAAAAGGGTGGTCCAGATAAGAAAAAAAAGAAGATTGTAACTATTTTTAAAAACTTTTAATTTTTCTTAGATATAATTTGAAATCTGCAAGAGATGGAAAAAACCTTTTTATAGAAAAAATACTCCTCGATAAGGTAATGAAAAAACGTTATGTTTTCATTTATTACTGTTAAAGGAATCAATTGAACATTATTTTTTGGTACATATGTTGGCATTACAATATAACTAGATTTAGGATGCCAGGACTGGGAGCTTCTGGAACTCCCCACTGTTTCTTTCTGTTCTGTTGAATCTTGTATAACGCCACGTGTGATACTCGTATGTCTTGATTAATATAAAAATGATACCACATAAAGGTAATATAGTTCTCTTTTAAACGTCCAAGAATTCTAACAATTACGTTATCTACATTGATAGTTGATTAAATATATTAGTTTGCGATGTGAACAAATTTTTCCCGTTGCACATATGTATTTATTTCCAGAATGCTGTCTTATACCAATTATTATACTTATCTTATGCCGATTTTCAGTTTTCGACACAACTAATGAACCATAAACAGAACCATAAGAAGAGGAGGAAGACTTTTTAAATGTAAAATGTCTTATCGAATAATTAATCTTCTTATTTAATATAAAACGTAATTAATTTCTTCAATCTTAAAAATTAAAACTAGTAAAGAGGGTGATTAATTGCGTGTACTATCATGATATCAATAGTAGACACAAAATGTCTGTACATTTATTTCCGTGAAACTTTTTTGTGTAAATGAAATTCATAAAAAAAAATCTTTGAATCAGGGGTATTCATTACACTATGAACGCCGAAAGATCCTAAATCCCAAAAGAACGAGTTGGATGTGAGCAATTTTAAGCATACAAAGCGAATTCTACTATACACATACATTTATCTGGTTCATCTGACAACGTGTTCAAATATGTATACATAGACAGGTTTGTGCGCAGCACATAAGTTGTCCAATACCTGACACTTGCAATTTTTAAGTAAATTAATAAGGAATCTAGTTATATCAAAATGCCAAAAGGTTTCAAAACTTTGAGGTGTTAACTTCACTCCTCTAAACAGCGGTTTTCAACTGAAAGAAATGGCTTCTTCTACTTCTCAATGTGATGTACATACATATGTACCACGCTTTAATAAAAAAGTTAATTCTACATGAAGAAATGAGTCGTAAATGTAGGATAAAGATATTCTTATGGAAAACTTGATTTTCGAAAACTTCAACTTTAAAAATCAGTTGGGTATGCGTGCGTTTAACTACGACGTCATTTACTTTACAAAGACACTACTTACTTTCCTGGTTTTTTACAATGCCACGACTTGTCATATTTTAAGATCCAATCTTATATTTATGGGGTTATATCAAAACAGTCATATATTCCAAAGACGTCATTAGTTTTATAGATTTGACGGAAATTTAATAAAAAAAAATCGTAAAAAGCAAACATCACGTTTCATTATAATTTACATAACATATGTTAAAGTATGTACCGGATCCTGTAAACAGAAACGTGAATAGAAGTCTGTATCAAGATCCACTGAACTTAGGGCTGTCAGAATGTCAAGGCTAAACAACGACACAAGAGCTGGAGGGGGAGGAAGGTAGCTATATCATATCAATAATAAACAAGGCAACATTCTATATAAAAAGTAATTAAAGAACCAAAAATTTCAAATCCTTTTTACCAATGATTTTTTTAATAAAAACACAGGTAACTGAAAATCTTGCATTAAGGGGTAACACCACTGTAAATTTTTCAAGAAATCGATTTTTTTTTATTGGCTTAAAAGATGTGTTGAACTTTCTAGATTATGGGGAAAAAAGTTCATTACCTGAAAGAAATTAGTTTCCTGAAATTTCGAGCTCCACCGTAAGCGCGTCGGACGGCACCGAAACGACTACCTGCGTGAAATAAATACCTGCTAGGAGGGTACAGCCTATTATCCTATCTTTTCTATTCTAACACCCCTAGTACAGTAACAGATATCGTTAGAAAGTGTTTTTGATCAGTCAGAAGCATTTCCATACAAAAGTATGTTATTGTAGGGGCGGGAATTTACGCGTAGATCTGGATGCGCTCCAGGCTTTTTACTTTTAGGTAAAACATTTTGCGTGTAGTGCTTGTAAGTTACAATGAGTGACCACAAAGTGTACCAAGTAAAAAAAAAGTGAAAAAGCAAAAATGAATCAAGCACGCCGAGTTGTCTTTGACAGAGGCGGCAAAAGACGCGCGCTCTAGCACAAAATCTTTGAGGAAAGAGAACGAGGAAGAATATTTGAACACGGAAGGGCAGCTTTATGGTCCTGGGATAGCAGACTAATGGTAAAAATTTTTAAACAGCCAAATTTTTCATTTCTTCATGTCTATAACACATTGCAAAACTTTAAACGCGTTTTTATCGAAACATGATTTTTCCAATCGGCACGCAGCATAACTCGAACAATTTTCATTCTATCCATTTGAATTTTTAACCATATCTTAAAAATGACATTTTGTAGTGAAACACGTACGGGATTTTTGATAAGTTAATTTAAACAGTTTTTATGAACGAATGAGTGCCTTTCTTTTTGTCGAAAATCAAACATTCTACTTCAAATACTCGCCAATCACACAAAAATCAATATTTTTAAAATCCCGTACGTGTTTCACTAGCTATAACCATGTAGATTAAGTGTATTTTTTTCTTTTTTCCCAGATTTAAATTTGCATCAGCTACACTGCGTGCCGCAGAGCGCGTCAACTTCAACACGCCTCACAAGAATGGCTTCGGCGTCGTCATTTTTTAATATTTATCGATGATAATTTTTTATGTAATACTTGAATATATGTTTAATAACACCCTCGAATATTTTTGACCTATTACCTTTCCTTCCATCAAACAAAAATTCGTGAAAATACGCTTATTTTGAGGCTGTTACAGTGGTGTTACCCCTTAATTTCATTAAAAAGATAACTTTCGACTATACCAACCTCTTACGTCATCATTAGAACATTTGCAACAATATAAGATGAACGTCACTAAAGAATACGAAGATGGGATGAAGGGACGCAGAGGTTAATTACGGTGATAGTCCGGTAAGAACGAAACGTATGACAGCCCTAGCTTAACTGGATGTTGGTCAAGTGCTCGCATACTCACCTAATTTTTAAAGACGATCTCCTCAAAAACGAAGCTTCGCAGGAACAAATTTTGTTCTACATTCTCGACTTATTTTTTCACGTAGTACTTTGTTTTGTTTCGGACCACCCTCTATATACTGCGATGTGTATACGTATAAAGCGAATATGGTGAGTAAATAAAAGTTTGATATTGCAGTTTATACAGTTAGCAACTGTTAAGTACACTAACATCAAACAGTATGACAATCTGTCCTATACTACCTGTTTACAGAAGCCTGTTTTAATACTTTGACTGCCATGAATATTCAATTTGATACACTGACATTCCCTACTTTCTAACATTTGTATATAAATCGAGAACACTTTACATTGCTTCTATATATTGGGTCGTCCGGAAAGTTCGTGCCGTTTTTCTATAGGTGGCATAAGGACAAGTTTGAATATATCAAAATGATAAAAAACAAATGACATGTATACATATTCTAAAAGACGGTACTTTAGGCATATTTGGAAAAAATTTTGGTTACGATACGTTAATTTTTGTAAGTTTTACACGCCTTTGAATATGGAAGCAAATAAGGTGCATTATAGGCGTTTAATGCTTTTTTTTACCAAAAAGGCGAAAATGCTACACAAGTGGCAAACAAGATATACGCTATTTACGACGAAGGTGCTGTAGCTGAAAAAACTGTGCGGAAGTGGTTTGCTAGGTTTAAAGCTGGTAATTTCAACCTTCAAGATCAAGAACGCCCGAGTAGGCCCTCCACCGCAGGTGAAGACCAGTTTAAAACACTGATCGAGAATAACCCTCGTTTTACGACACCTAAATTAGTAGAAATTTTAAAAATATCAAAATCCAATTTATATAAAAATCCATTGAATGCGTTGCGTTTCAATTTTCCTTCAAAATCGGCACGAACATTCCGGACAACCCAATACAAGTATATCGTGAACGCCAGAGTGGTATTAAAGACCTATTAACATAGTCAAAGATTTTTATTTAAAAAACTCATGTGTTATTGTAAAATCTAGTCTATTGTGAAAAATTTACTTAAGGTTGTAATATATAAAAACATTTTACGAATCCACGTACAGAAATAATACAAAGCTGACCATACATTGTATTCTAGTAAAAGCAAATGATGTGGAAGAAAAATATGTGTAAAATATGTGACAATAGAAATTGCTGCATTTACACTGAAATACGCGGTGTTGGAATACAAATTTTTATCTTCGCATCGCATGTATCGTTTATGCACAGAGGTAAAAACACAAACTTTAAAAATTAGGTGAATATGCGCGCACGTGACTAACATCCAGTTAAGCTATGGCTGTCATACATTTCGTTTTTACGGGACTATCACCGTAATTAACCTCTGTGTCCCTTCATCCCGTTTTCGTATTTTTTAGTGACGTTTTTATCTCATATTGTTGCAAATGTGCCAAAGATGTCGTAAGAGGTTGCTATAGTTGAAAGTTACCTATTTAATGAAATTAATCCGAGATTTTCAGTTACCTGTGTTCTTATTTAAACAAATTATAAGTAAAAAGAAAATACAAAAAATATGCCCAAATAAATGAAATTCATAATCATATAGCAATTATTAAAAAAAAATCGTTTAGCAGTCAGAGTTCAACTCATCCCATTTTTAATTCATCTTACATCTCTATAATGGGACTTTTTATATGAATACGGACTTATCTAATTTGCATTCTATCTGAATGCATTGTACTACTGTTATAGATTGTACCTTCCAGACTGTAAAATTTGCAACTTTTAAAACTCAATTAATCATGGTATTGTTCATTGTTTGCTTCAGCTGATAAACATCTATTACTAGATGAAGTTGTCAATCAAGTTCTAAAGATTTTGTAAATATTAAATTTCATTTTTCTTTGACGTTTGTAAGCGCTACCTTTGATTTACGTATGTACATTATAATTCTGCTTATATCAGAAACTCTTTCTCTTGCGATTGTTACAAAAGCCGATTTGAGATAGTATTGTTTCAGTAGAGAATATCATCTAAAGAAGAATCCAGTAGAAGATTCCAGGAACAACGAACCGGAAGGATAACTTTAGTACTAGGTTAGAGTGGGGTGCGGGTTCAACGTGTGAATGACCCCAGATCCATACATCAGGGTCAGCTATTGCATTCAACTCCTGTATTCGATACTTTACATTTCCACATAAACCGCATCAATTTTTGACCAGTTTGACCAAGATTTGAATAAAACTGTGACATCCTTACAATATGCACATTTATAACAAACATTACAGGTGAATGTGGACTAGACCTTATTGTGCACCACTTAGAATTCCATATATGCTTCGTTATTTACGCGATTATTTATAGTGCCATTCTACTTCAAATGTAACTGCAATTATGTACTTTAGCACTGCTAAACTAAAACGAACATACGAATATACAGTTAGCAAAATATGAAGAAATATTACGTATAACGTTTTCGTAGTAGGTACTTTGCAGTTATAATAAAAAAGTGGAAATTATACTAATCGCCATTTTATAATATAAGTCAGCGGAATACGAAAATATGCAGATACACTGTGAGATATATATATATAAAACTTTTTCCACGTAATGCAGTATCAGAAAAGCATTTATAATGTGAAGAAAATAGTGTGACCTTTGAACAGAGTAGCACGTTCGCGAAATTTCAAAATGCACTATTAATGTAAAAATGAAGACATAAAAATATTATTGGCGGCGTATTTCGTTTTTTGTTTTTATAACCATTATTAACTCTCTGACATACGGTTTAATTAAAAGCATTGCATAGTTTGGCATAAGAAATACATGACACGCCAAAGACGTCATTTGCGGATAAAGGATAAGACATCTACTGAAATATACATAAGACAGATCCCAAAGATGCGTACTATAGTATCGTAGAAAGAAATGTATTGCAACATATAAGAACTCACCTGTAACGCTGAGTAGTGACATGATCGATGTAGTTTAGGAGATCAACTGTGTTGCCAAGTCGTCCTTGGAATATGAGTGAAGGGAGAGTTCAGAGTGGAACTTCACTGGTCACGTGAAAATTGTTATTACAAGGTATTAGAAATAACACCGAGACAGTTCCATTTACGATGAACTTTACGCACAGCCTTTAATGAGTTTCACCTCTCTGTGACAGTTTATGTGAATTAATATATACATATAATAGTGTATGTATAATTTTATACATACACATTTATGCATATATGTGCACGTGTGTATACATGTATGTATCCGGCATCCCCTACTCTTAATGCTGCTTAAAAGTTCAAAACGTGTGTACTTTTCATAATCACCGTGTGCACTGACCTACGTATCTCTATTTCGTCCTGCACGTATGTAATATATGTATGTATATGCATGTCACGTGTACAGTGTATGATACAATAGATTCCTATATTCCACGGTATTGTACAACGAATCGAAACTTCGTGGAGAGGGTAAGGCATGAGGGAGACTCAATGAGGGAAGGGAGACAGGAAACTATTGGGGTCGAGCTTTTTTATCATTCTCCCAATATACGCACATGATATATAAGGTCCACGATTTTAAACATGTACCATACTATACCAAAGGTGCCCTTTCCTTTACTTTTATTTTTTCCCTTGTTGCTTTTAATTAATGTTTCCAATTACTTAAATCACATGAAAGGTTTTCGAGTAATGAACCAAATGGCTTACATGCACACACCCTCGAAATCTAGAATGTGAGGAATGAATGTATAATGTGTAGGAGTGTATCTATAAAAATTGTATATGTATTTTTGTGAATATTCAAATATGTAAGTGTGTATGTTCTTGCGTTTAATTATCCGAATAAACTTTTCGTGCACCTCGACCGGCGTCGTATCCACGCAAAGTATATGTATGTATGGCGCGTCTCTTCCGAACAAGAATATGACGTTAGATGATTAATGTTGCTGCACATTACTGCTCATTATATATTGATTCACTAATGACGTTTCGCTTGTCGTTTTATTATCGTTGCTACCGGTCAAATGAGAGAACACAACTGCATGTGTAAAGAAAAACAGTGGTCACGCACAGTAACAATGTTCGCGAATCCGATTACGGCGATAATTTCTTGTTTTCACGTGGCTTTCGTCTTCGCTGTTGTCGGCCGTCGATTCCCTTATTATTATGTCCACTTCCTTCGTGCGGCAGAAATCCTCGTGGCCAACTGTCGTATGGTTTATGGTTAGTGATAAGACGATGCCGTCACCTACATGACGATAGTCGTAGGACAGCATAAAGGCGGCGCTGTAGTTTGACCAACCCGGTGTCATTATCGTCGTCCTCGCCATCCATGTATCGTCTGGAGTGGACCAATATCGCCGTACCACGTACCTGATGATCACGCGGAGATAGTGCGGACAATCGGCTGCTGAGGAAACGCACCCACCGTACCACCCTCCTCGTTACTATCATAGTAACGTCGGCTGCGTATGCCGTACCACGAACACTACTCGTGCTCGTCAAGGAAGCGCACGCAGCCGCAAGATACCACGATGACCTCGCCCTCATGCATGTCTTTGACGTTGTCGTTTTCTTCTCAAGTTAGCGCTCGTTAAATACATTTCATCGGTGTATCAAAGCCAGTAAGGAGCTGATGATGCGTTCCTCGTCGTCGATACGCGTTGATACGACGAAGGCTGGCGGTGCACGTAGAGTCGCAAGAAAAATTTAAAAAACACCAAAAGTATGACCAGTAAAATGTACTAAGGGTTGTAGGACGTTCGATCCAGTAGTTTGTACGGAGAGAAAGGTCCAGTGAATAATAGGGCATATAGCGTACGTGATATGAGTCACGAATTTATAAACCGTATCAGATCTCTTGGTCATCGGTCCTTCTGATGTTAGCGTTGCGAAAACTCAGGGAAATTTGTCGCAATCCATGTACGTGATTCCTATAGGGGTTCGCAAAAAATCGAACGCACGATGGACACACGCGACTCTGTTAATTCGAAGAACGTTGTTACGAACATACGCGTACTGCCCCACATTCAGAACTGTGCAGTCGGAGACGCCTCCGATACGTCGGCGCCATCTTACTACATCAACAGGACGCCAAAGCGCCGGCGTCGGGGATGACGTTGCTCTCCGGATACCGAATAACGCCGTACGTAGCCGACTCTGCACATGTAACCCTTCGACCCAACCCTGCTCTCCGCGAACCGACTTTCGTCACGAGCCTCGCCAGCTTGTCGTGCATTTTACTACGGCTGAACGATGACGAGATACGCTGCTGCTTGTCGATACACCCCCTGACATCGGTTCATACAGTATTCACGTCTGCTCAAATCATTCCATTTACATCACTCATAATGAACATTGTTCTACTTCAATTGCATATACATGGCTAATTTTTGTAGTATATTTGTCATCCAATCTAATATTGCAATCATAACCTGTGCACCAGATACTCTCATTTCTATGCTAAAATTCTAATATCCGCATATTTGTCCTTTATAAAAACAACATCTGATCGGATATTCAGTTAAAATGGAATTAATTTGCTATTTCCTCAGTGAACAAATGGCCATTGACTTAGAATGTTCATGATTTATTTCTTACGTACCGAACCAGTAAAAATCGAACATACCGAAATTTAATTACCACAAAATGTACAGGATTTTTATTCGTACTATGTCTTTTTACTTGAATAACAAAAAATTTAATTTCAGAGTTTGTTCTTCGGATATTTATTACAATTATATTTATTATACGTATATACCATGCAAATTTTAATAGATCGTCCGTTTGGTAGTTTTATCCGCATTGTACACTGTAATTTCTTTTGTTACGAAATTCAGTACCTTGTTAATTTCAGTCTCGGGTATCTATATCGGGGACTAATCTTTCGTTTTTTAGATTTTGTAGACATATACATTTTACTTTATGTAACTTCATATCTAAAATAAATTATATAGAACATTAGTCTTCTGTTTTTGATGAACTAGCGTGTATCATACTATAGATTAAAATATTAACTAATTGTATATCAAAGAATTATATGGCAACCATTTCTTTCTGCTAAATTTACAAACGTATTGTGAAACTTTATGTTATGTTGAGATACTCTCTAATATATTTCCAGTAATCATCACAATTTGTAATTTAATAGTACGAAGCTTTTATAGTTATAATGTCTCTTATAGTGTTGGGTCATTTATTCGTGAAAACTTAACACGGTAACGAGTTCTTAAACAATACTGAAATTTATTACAAATCTTTAAACAAGTATGAAAGTCGACTATCATTAAGGGAGCAACAAGTATCCGTTGCGTGGAGAATAGTATTTATTAAAAGTCACTACATTATTTCTGGATGAATTTACTCCCATATCGATTATTTAAAGTCGTGACAGGATATAATCACATATATTCCGGAACCTTCTCGTTCCGCAAGACAAATATACGAATTGCTTGACCAGCTTCTGAATAAATGATATAAGAGTAAATACATTCTTAGCCTTCTTTCTTTCCCAATAATTTCTTTCCCATAAGAGATTTTCGGTAAATACATTTAAATTAATAAAAGAGAGTGTATATTTTTAACACGATTATCGATCATATCTTGTGTGCATGCCCATCCCCAAGTTTTAAATAAGGTTTGGAGGGTTAATGAAAAGAAGCTTGTCCATGGAACAGTGACCGTTATCTATTAATACACTAACTGAGTGGAATGTATTTGCTTAGGTTAGTACGTGCGGAACGTAAACGAGCACGAATGAACGAACAAACAAGTCTGGAAAAGCTTGCTCACATTCATTTATTTAACGTACACGCGGCCTTATTCAATGAGCAAAATAAAAACATATATCTGCTAGGAGATTGGTTTGTTAATGGAAATTGCATGCAAACAGTTTGAAAATTTACGTGTAGGGATTCCATTAACTCAAGGTGAACGAATCAAAGGACAGGCAGTATCTGGAGCTTAACCTTTTTTGTAAATACCGGGTTGCGAAATTAAGGAAAAGTAAACCGGATATTGTCATGGAGATATTAATAGTTATATATATACACGACGTAGTAGAAGTGAGGATATAAAAATTATTCTTTGTTATTTAATAACGAACGAAGAATCATGAGAACAACGTTCTACCCAATATCACAGACAAGACTTTCAAAAATGTCGAGTTAATTAAAAACATCGGAATTGTGGAACATTTTACAGTAGATTCACAAATATCTGTAAAAGAAACGATGTCTATTTCTGGCGTTGTATTGTGCTACGGTCGAGCCGTTTCCCTTATTTCGCAGTTATACTACTCGCGTGCATTGATCGCCTGTAGTGCTTTGTACAATACTGACGGTACTACGCGCACCATTTGCACAGTTATATTAACTGCATAGGCGTGTAACATACGTGTTGCATGATATTCGATGCATACATGGGTATATATCAAGTCATAGTTTTTCCTGACAATTTTCTGTGGAACGTGAACATACTTATAATCGCTAATAACACTTGTATAAAACCCAATATAACACAAACTTACATTGTTTTATTTCAGCAAGATTGCAGATTTTCTGAATTGGGGGTTCTTTACTTTTTAGAAATTTTGATCTTACGAACGAATATAAGCTTTCTTAATACATATCTGTAAATATGTTTATCGGTTTATGATACTAGAATGTCTCTGCAGCCCAAAAGTTACCCAATCAAAACCATTTTTCTGTTAGTAGAAAATATGCATAAATGCTCGCAGATTCTACATTATGTAACATTCGTTTGAAATAGCCCACTCAGAACTCATTTAAGACAATCTTCCGAAATTGCACTTTCAACACAAAAAACCGGTCGAGAGTCAGAAATGGATTTCACAGTAAATAGTGCTTAGAAAATTTTTAATGACCGAAATGGCAAATTACTATCGCGTTAATTGCTGAGATGCTACTGAACTACGAGCCCGTTTCCCAGCCATTTATCCAACTTTTGATAAGTTGCGTCATTAGTTACATAGTCCCATATAAACTGTCAAGTGTGGCATAAGCAATAATGTGTCGTGCACTTGCCGTGTTATGTCAATAGGGCACATAGTAATGTAACAAGTCTGAACACACCTTTATACATAGAGCTGGCAGAGATGTATGCTCAACGAACTATCTTCGCGACGAGCAGAAAATCCAAATGAGGAAGTATAACAGAAGAGCGGTTCTCAATTCTAATAAAAACCTCTGTGAAGAAGAGTTAGGAATCCATATAAATTAACCCTTCGCGCTCCAATTTGTTTTGCGCGGCATACAATTTGCAATTTTTATTCGTGCTTTGCAATTATTATTTTCGCCCATAGAATAGCTGGGCCTGTTACGTATAGGGTTTTTTAATGTGCAAACAATACAGAAACCATAATCGTAGAATAATTTCAAAACCAGTTTCATTTTACTACATTATTAGTTCCAACTTAAATAATAATAACAATAATAATAATAATAAATAATAACAACAATTTAAATAATAAAAACATTAATATTCTATTGTATAATATTTGTTGAAACATGCATTAGGATGTAATCTAACTTGACGTTTGCAAATTTCACAATAATACATTTTTATCTGAGTTTTCCTGGTTGGACAAACAATGTACTTTTTCCTTTTTTTTGTGGAAGTATCTGACTTATTATATGAATTATTTAACTTCTCATGTTCTACATCATGTTCTAGATTATCATGCTTGACATTAATATTGGCCAAATTTCATGTTGATGTCTTTGTTGAGTGTTTCTCTGGGATTGAGAATGTATATGAGCTGCCGTTCTATCCCTGCGTATTCTTTAAGGTCATCCATGTTGAACAGGTGGTTTATCATATGTTTAGTTATCGCGTCCGTCTGTTCGTCTATGATTTCGATTGTATATCCGTTTTCAGATCTACTGAACGTGTTTGACAGCGGATTTAATGAAATACAGAACCAGAATGCACTGAGGAGGGTCGCCTTGGAATAATACGTTTTTAATATTAACCTTGTTGCTGGTGATGATTCTGTTTCTGGTTGTAATGTATAGCATGGTGTCCCATTTTCGCATTATGTCTGTGACAAGTGAGATAATTGTGGGGCTACATTGTAAATCGATCAATTCAGGAGCCACTGCATCGCTAATTAAATCGAATAGTTTAAACGATTTTAAAATTATTAACCCTATACAATGTTAATACAATTTTGTGGAATTGTTCAACTTTAATTACGAGAAAGACTAGTGTGGATTTTGAATTTTATAAAAAGGAATTCAATGCAACATTTTAAGTTATCGACGACACAACGAATATACCATCCGATGGTCTGTTAGGAAATGATTTGCTGCGAAATAATAAACGCAGAATCAATTATTTTTCACATACTCTTTTAGTACATTCAATTTCCACTCCTAGGTAAAACTCCTAAAAAAATGGATACGATGGAAGAACGGAGGAAGTCATTTCTATTAAAGTCTTAAATTCGCATAATCTCCAAGAAGACGTAATATCATTCCAATGATTACACAGTGATAACCCAATTCTTATTCCAGACACTATTATTAGGATCCAAAATAATAACGACGCTTTAATCACTATCGTCAATATTTCGTTTGCCTCTAACGAATATAAATTCCACGAAGCAATACAGACCTATATTTATACGGTTGGACTTTTACAATTTACACAGATTATTGCCCTTCGCAGTGGTTGTCTAATTGCAAAATCCATCATCTAGGTTAGTCCAATGGCACTTAAAGCTTAACAAATACGATTAAATTAAATGAAATTAAATGCAAACGAGACCGAATGAATTCCAAGGCTGGCGGACTTTCTACATTTTTCCCGGACACGCAAGCATCAATAACGTAACTATTAATAATCATCTTAGTTACCAAGATTTTGTTACATCCCACTATACTAATCAACACGCAATGGCCTATGAAGATAAATGTTCCAATAATAAAAATCAAAGATCCAACCGTATTAAACTGGTCACAAGATTTACATGAAAATAATTCATATGCAGATTTTGTACTTTCCAATTATGTATCGAAATTAAATCCTGAAACCATTAAGATAATAAAACTAGAAAAAGGTAATTAAACCTTCTGATTAATTCATCCACGAAACCTGAAAATGTAACGAGTGCAGGAGAAGTGTACGGAGCTTGGGAAAGTGAAGGGGAGGAGCATATAGACTGCTGAAGAGTAAAGACGTGAACCGCAAACAAAATAAAATTCAAATTAAATACGGAATAAAAGAAAGTAATAGTGCAGACAAATATGACGGAAATAAAATAACAGCAATAACAGGAAACACCTTGTGACATTGTCCATGTTTAATAATACAAATGCGAACACAACTAGAAATTTTATATCCCGACACATTTTTTTTGAGAACGCAGCCTTAAAGGAAAAAATGTTATTTTACATTTTCTACTTGCTTTTTCATGTACAATCCTCGCCTTCCTGGCTGAATTAAATTTAAGGGACACCCTGTATATATTTTTCTTTTTTCTTTTCTTATGCGATCAACTCGTTTTTACAAAATTTTTTGCAGTTACTTTTTATTCTTTTGTGGTTTTTACATTTCTTATCACTTTTTTAAATATTTGTTTTTAAATTACAAAAAATATTGTAGTTTATTTGTCTGTTAAGAGCCGAACCGTAGATGGATAAGGATGAAGGGTTAAATATTGATATAATCACTTTGTTGTAGAGAGATTTGCTGGTTTATTGTATTATTTATGGTAGCGTGATGATAGCCGGAGAGCGATTTAAAGCTTTGAATTGAAAAATGATTCGGAGTAGCACTTAAATAAGACTAAACTTAACTAAACTGACTAAAAAAACATCTTTGCCATTACTGGTAATCCTCCGATTAAGTATCTTGTACGCGAGAGAAAAGAACTTAGCAATGGATTATCACCAGATGCAGCCAGACAAAAGATGTTAGAGAGATGGCAACAGGATTGGACGATGGGAAATACAGCAAAATGGACAAGAACATTGATTCCCAACATTATAAGGTGGAGCAACAGGAAACATGGTGTACTAAACTATTATTTTACTCAGTTTCTCACAGGACACGGTGCCTTTTATCAGTACCTGGCGAGATTCAAATTAAGGGAATTCCCCATGTGTCCGTACTATGGGAAAATTGATACACCGAGCCACACTTTCTTCAAATGTGGAAGATGGACACAATACCGACAAGAATGCATTGACATGCTTGGGACCTTTACCCCGGGTACTTGCATTACAAAAATTTTAAAGGACCAGGAACATCGGAACGCCTTGGATACTTTTGTTAGAAAAGTTCTAACGCAAAAGATACTAGACGAACATATATGTAGGTAACCCTACTAGTGGGAATACAGGATGGAGGATGAAGTAATGCCTTGCGGTAGTCCCGTCCCCCATCCTAACCGGTGGAAGCGTTTTAGTCGGTAGGGCCCTGGAAACATCCAGGGAGGAGTCCGACACTACCCCCCCCCCAAACAACTTCCGAGTGGGTGTCTGAAATCGATTTCCCCTCCAACGGTAAAAAAAAAAAATTACTAAATAAAACTAAGAACTTACTAACTATCCGACTACAACTACGAGACTGAGGGTGTTTGGATTTATAGTCCCGAAGGAAAACGCGGGACACTTCGGAAAAGTGAGGGTGGGAGATGGTTGTGGTGGTGGTTGGATGTGGTAGGGATGGGCCTTATGGGTTTTGGTAGTCGTCTCTATGTACAATAATAATACTAATGATAATAATAACAGTAATGATAATAATAATAATAATAATGGTTGTAGAGAGGTTGCGTCCGTGGGACGTAACATTGTCATATTTCATAAAGTTTATTCTGTAGTTTATTGTTTTTCTTCGTGTTTTTATTATCCATGTAAAATAAATAATTAAAAATTGGACAATTTTTTACGCGGGTTTAAAGAACTAATTTGAACATTTTAACAAGTTTTTATCATGTTTTGAATGCAACTTGGTTATTATTAAACTCGATCTATTAAATGTACATCAGAATAACGTACTTTTTACGTCGCCATTGTCAAAACCAATTTATCGCGTAAAAAAGATCAGATGTATTTGATTGTTAAACTATAAGAGTCACTAGATGCACCACTCGCCCCGACATCAACGCTAATGAATATGTAATCTGCATTAACTACGGCCGTAAGGACTGTGGAGAAGTAGGGCTTGTAATTAAAAAACGCAGGTCCACGATTTTCTGGTTTGCGTATTCTAATATGTTTGCCATCTACGGCGCCTATGCAATTGGGAAAATTCGTGTGCAATCAGTAGTTAGTTTCCTTCAGTTTTTCCGCGCATAAATTTAGAACGTAAACACTTTCACATTGCGTCCAAGCACTTGACACTATCTCCCGAATAATCGCAAAATAAAATCTTGATCAAAACCGATAGAACTGAGGAAGACAAAAAATTGTCACAATGACCAGTAAATAATGATAGGGCAATGAGTGGAAGCTATTTACTACTGCCAATTACCTAAAAATTACCTAACAATCGGAAATTAGTTGCAAAAAATTGAATTTTCAAAAGTTATACAAAGGATCCTGTTCTCTTCAAACGACCACGCATTCAGACAACCATCCGCCTTATACGAATATGCACTTCTTATTTCTCACTCCGTTACTCCCCAGATTACTTCTAAAGAAAGTACATATCACCCATATGGTACGATGCAACGTTTCGTAACTCATCAAGCTCAAGCTAACCGGCATGAAAAATACGTTGTCTTATTTAAACGAAATGCTGATGTTCTTGCAGCACCCCAAATTCGAGAAAAATCAACAACAAAATCTGAATTACTTCTATTACCTTAAAATCATGTTATTTGTTCGTTATCTTTATTCTCTTTTATTATTTCATTAGTTTATTAGTTACAAGGAATTATGTTTGAAAAAGATTATTACTTTAAAATAAAAGCTTGGAAAATTAAAAATGCCTTTTCTTCTTACCTCAGAGTTACAGTTAATCTTTCTTCAGGGGGTACAACTATTCTTACATTTGTATTTGTTTGTGTGATATAGGAACATCATGTATAATAATTCGTCAAACGATCGTCAACGAACGTCAAACGAATTCGTCAAACGACTCATATGTGACTCAATATGTAAAAAATGTTTGAAAGTACAAACACAAGTTGTCGTATAATTGTTAAAGTCTTTTAGTTTTTGGCTCGCTAATTGATGTTATGCTATGTTATGCTAATCGATGCACTTTCGTTGTTATTTTATTTCACGTTATAATGAAGCACATATTGCAACTTTTTCGACGAACTCCATGTTTATTGTAGAATATGTACTGCACAGCCGCATGCGGCAGAATAGCCGCGTGGTAAAGAAACCGTTCGCTCATCCAAATGTTTTGTGGCAGAACAGCTGCATGCAACACAGTAGCCACACGATATAGTATTATTATCAGAGTCACACTCTTCCGTTCTCAAAAAGATTCTTTTAGGGAATTAGCGACGTTTATTGTTTGAAAGTAGCTCCGTAGAGTAATTAACGCGCTTAGTTTAAATGTCGCAATATCGACACTCTGCCGCCGATTAATCCGTACCATCGCGATCGATCTCGTTGCCGTTACAACCATTATTAAATAGGCAGAGTCTGTCACACCGCGGACAAATAAACACGTCATTAAAATTCTCAACATTACTGGATCACGTCAGTTAGATCCGTATTGCATATCCGCAAGTTATCGGCGCACAGGTTGGGTTATACCATTAAGTGCCGGATGCGTATGGTGTCATTATTGTTAACGCCTCCGGTATCGTTTGAGGAGATCGGAAAAAACCGCGTTTTTATCGTATTATTGGACTAAATACATTTCACTACCGCACAAGAAATCCTTCCGAATTTCTAGCATCCCTCTGGATGTAGGAACCGGTAACGGCGGAATTCTAATATTCCTTCCGTACCTAACATACTTGAAAAATGAAATGCGACTGACTGTTCTGATTTTTCCAAAACAAAAAAGTGAAAAGAATTCTTGCAAGTGGTTACTTTCTAAAATTTTAGTATCAGTACCTTAGGTATTTTATGAATTTCGGTATTTCCCAGGGTTCATCGTTTTCCTATTGAAGCAACCTCTTGTTTCATAGTCAATGCCGTAAGCGTTGAGATGCACGTGGGATCCGAGGTTTTAAGGATAAAAATTCCTATCAATTTTTATCTAACCCGGATGGTCCATACCCATTGCTGTCCACTCATAAAACCAGGTATGAACATCCTTTTTTCTTGAAGGATGATCCCCAGATGCTCATCGACATAGTTCTGTCGTGGTGACGGCATATAATGATTCACGATCACCCCGCCTTTCTTAGAAGTGGCTTTTGTTGTAGAAGGTAATGGGTTTACACTGATTTCGGATTATACGTATAAGATCAACTATAAACGACGATAAAGGGCTAGGAGATAAATCGAGTAGTCGATCGTGTAATATGTACTTGGCACGTTCCGTGTTCTCTTCTAATAAAACATCTTGACTAAAAGAACCGAACCTTCCTCCTTTTGCAAATTTATTACAATTAACACCCTGCTAACTATAATATTTTCCTCGGGCGTCCCTTACAACCTACTCCCTCTTTCTTTAAATTTGTCCTACAAATTAATAGTTCTTTAGAAGCCCTACATTTATTGTGCAACATTTCTGTTTATCGGATAGTATCTTGTTTCATATAAGATGTAATTCTACTGTACTTATGACGGATGAGGTGAATATTTTGTATACATATAGTAAGAAAGGTGATGCGTTTATGTTTTGTTGAGTTAGTAGCATCAGTGTTTTTTGATGTGAGGTATTTAAATCCTTGTGTAAAGAAGAGTAGCAGTTTTTCGAAACGAGTGATGGCTTTGGCGAAGAGTTCTGCGAGTTTTCAATGTGTAAATAATAGATATTTACACAAAAAATTGTGTATTTTACGTGTTACCGGGGCTTTTCAGTTGTGTATCTGCTTGATTGATGCTTCAACGTGTTCGGTGTCTAATTCTCTATTTGTCGTGCGAATGTTATTTTGAACTTGAATTTCTTTATCTCTAACCCATGTAGTACATTCATTACGATCAGTGTCATTTCATTGGATGCTATTGTAGATCAAAATGTTGCATTTAAGACTGTGTAAATAAGCTAGCAATTTCTGTTTTAGTGTGCCTAGTAATATGGTGCGGTTTTCTTGTTTGTTTTTCTTTATTTTATCCATTTGTTCTCTTGTTTATGGCCTTATAAATTTATCCTTTAGTTTATTTAAATCATCTTTTCATTTTTCTGTAAATTGTGCTATTTTTTTCTGAACGTGTTGATTTTCATTTCCGATCTATGTTGCCATGTGGGGTGTTACAATTTTGTCAGAATGAATCGGCGATGAAATATTCTTTGTTTGTGGTAAAGGGGTTCTAGAATATTGATTTCGTCTGTTTTATTTTTTAGAATGTCATAAGTTTTATAGGTTATGATACTAATTTGTTCTGATTGATTCAATTCTGGTAGGTTTGTTAAAATCGTCAGTCCGTTGCATTCTTTGCCTTTGCTTGTCTGTTTTTGTAACAGATGGCTACTGTGTCAATGTAGATGACTGTGAAGATGGTGGGGGTAAGTAGGTAAGTTGAACCTTACACAGACAAAAATCTCCCTCTTTCTCTCTCTCGCTAGTCCAAGGGATTTTGGGGTCGTACGTATATGTAGTCAGGAATAGTGAGGCTAATAGAAACAGCAAAATACGGAAAAGAGAACATTATATAAAGTTCTTGCACCTAGTAAGAGTTATTGCTAGATGTAAGAACTTAGAAGTCACCAAGATATGATACTTATTGTGAGTAAGCGTAGTGTAACCATCGTGGTAACAGCATTATTAGTGAAATATGAAATTCACAAATATTGAAAAATATGATATGGTAATTGCTTATGAGGCAAACCCACTCTAACTCTAACCCACTCTAACCCACGTGAGTGGAGTGGAGTGGTAGTCTAAGTGGGTTAGAGTGATTGTAATGAACAACAGTTCGAACATTACCTAAAATAAAATAATTTTTCGTTAATATCTCCGTAACTATTAACTACAGACCCTACTTAGTATACACTTTTTTCCTCAGAATTCGATACTCCATTGGAATGTGTAAAAAAATATGCGTCACCTCATTAAAAAATTTGAAGGTCACCTTCATATCTCGTTAAAAAAGTAACGTGACAAAAAACTGATCATCACACTGTATGACCCCCTTGATACCATGTAACTTCTATCTCAGAAATTTTTTTCCGTAGTGCATAGTTCACGAGTTATTTAAGGTCGTCATGTTAGGTAACTCACCCTGCATGTGCAGCTACGACAACTCCTAATGTCTGAGGACGAAAAATATCGTAATAACTCATGGTTCGGAATACTGCAGATATTGATATAAACACATGCGGCATGAATGTGTGAGTGACCGTTAGAATAGCGAATGTTTTCCCAATGAATCCGAACGAATGGCATGAATGTGTGAGCAACTGGTGTGAGAGCGTATGCGTGAGAGCGAATTATTAGCGAATCAACGGAAAATATGGGAGATGGATGACGTAACAATGAGCGAATGAGGAACAAAAGATGAAGAAAAGAGTAGCACTCCAAACGGAAACATGTTGGCAAGTTTGTTTGAATAACTCTTGATTATAACGAACAAACCTCTGTTTTTCAAACGTACCACACGTAATAGGTAAAGGCACGTCTCCGATTTTATTTACTATTTTAAATGCGATTTTCGTTAATTTCTGTGGACCACTGCGTGCGCTGTCTGGGGAAACCTTGGTGTTTACCGGCTGACTTGGCAGCACAATACTTTCGACGAGGGCGAGAAGTGAAGAAGGTGTTGACACGGATGATGAGGGTGCGGATGTTGCGCACGATATACATGGGGATGGTAAAGGTGAAAGTGATGGGTAGTGGTTGGCTATAACTCTTTTGGGTTCGAGTTGCGTCTGCCCTCCGTGTGTACCAGTTTGTTCAGCATCAAGCCGCTAACGGTTCGTATCCTGTCACGTCCATGGCTAGCTCTAGACATGCCCTAGTGATCACCCCTAGGCAACGGCCGTATAGTCCTATTTCTTAATTTTCTCTCCATATTGATTTTCATGGGCGTGCCTGTTTTGGCCCACGGATATTACTTTATATTCCACCTCCCCGATGACTAAACCAGGGAGCGCATTTCCCAACTTGCCACCTGTGAATGCGTTCGATAAGAGACAGGCGACTCCACACATCCATCACCACATATTCAACCACCCCATCGCTACCTCCCACCCGTACTTTTCAGAAAGGATCCCAATTTCTTCTGCAGATCTGCAATTTCTCAATCGCAATTAAGTTTTATTCTCAGAGTTAAGTATTAACCATAGTGTTAATTTTAATTTTAGTCAAGCATCAAATCGCTCCCTGGCGATAAACCCACAAATATAAAATTAAGCGGGATGTTTTTTTTTGACATCATCCCTTCAACTAAAAATTGTGGTTTAGTTCTTAATAATTGAATACACAAAGTATAAAAAAATCAGTGACAGGTACTACTGTAAACTTCAATAATTCTTCCAAAATGTCTGGGTTTTATTTCCTTACAATTACACCTTCGAAACATTCGTTGGGAGAAAGAGGTAAGTGTATGTTTGGAAAGGATGCCCGTTTTCCATCAGCTGCGAAATCCTTTATCTCTGTGTCCTAAGGCTTAAGTAATGAAACAGGAAAAGAGTCCCTGCGTAGCTGGTTATTTAAGTTTAGATCTTAAGGCTTAAAACAATAAAACATCAACAAAGAACGAATGGTGAATGTTTCGTGGCCCATGTTTGACATGCTCAGCATGGTATACAGCACCGGTAGTGATCACGTACACAGTGTTTCACATAAAACCTTACATGTCTGTACCTCCGAACTTGTTCATGATAGTGCTGAATATTGTTTTTTTCTTTGTCTTTCATTGTATGTCAGCCAAAAAATAGTATCCTTCCATTAAATAGTTAAAACGATTATTAAGGTAGAACTCATTGCGAGATACCACTTCTTCTTATGTACATTGTAGCTGTTACGTCCTACGGACGCAACCTCTCTACAATTGTCGTTGTTGTCGTTGTTGTTGTTGTTGTTGTTGTTGTTGTTGTTGTTGTTGTTGTTGTTGTTACACACAGAGAGGACTACCAAAATCTATAAGGCCCATCCCCACTACATCCAACCACCACCATTACCACCTTCCACCCTCACTTTTCCGAAGAGTCCCGACTTTTCCTTCGGGACTGCAAACCAAAACACACTCAGTCTTCAGTTAGTCGTAGTTAGTCGTAGGTTGGTTGTTAGTAAATTTTAGTTTAGTTTAGTTTAGTTTAATCAGAACTCACTCTCGATACACACATCACAGTCACACCAACCATCCGCTCTCTGGCCATTCCACTCTACCAACTTCAATAAACATTTATAAATTCATCAACAAATACGAGTCTTGGTTAACTAATTATTCCAACGACACCTATCACCACGGTTCAAGTCGTAACAGTAGCCTTTTTGGTTGTATTATTAAATTAGTGATAAACAGTTTTATTCAAAACTAAATTTATCGAAGAAATGGCTAAAACTTTTTCTTTCATGAGTAATTAAGATAATGTAAACTAAGGATAATTTACCCTGTTACGTCCCACGGACGCAACCCCTCTACAACTATTATTATTATTATTATTATAATTATTATTATTATTATTACAACTACATAGAGAGGACTACCGAAACCCATAAGGCCCATCCCCACCACTTCCAACCACCACCACAACCATCTCCCACCCTCACTTTTCCAAAGAGTCCCGAGTTTTCCTTCGGGACTACAATCGTAAACACTCTCAGTCTTCATTTAGTCATCTCTTAGTCTTTACTTAGTCTTAGTTAGTTGTAGGTTAGTAGTTAGTAAGTTTTAGTTTAGTTAGGTTAATCAGAACACACTCTTCATTCATCCGCTACAGTTCACTAACCATCCGCTCTCTGGCCATTCCAAGCTACCAAGATTAATAAACAATCTAAACGTTACCAACAAATACGAGTTGAGCAACCATCTATTTTCCAACAACTCCTATTACTACGATCCAAGTCGTAACACTGGTGGCAGCGGTACTCCGAAGGAAGACCGATTAATAACAAAAATCAAGAATACACCACTATCGTAACACTGATGGCAGCGGTTCGCCGAAACCATACAAAAAAAAAATCAAAAGCATCACACAAGTCGTAACATACCCTCTAAAAGGTTGTTTTTTTAAAAACATAAAAAGTGGTCAACTGCTATTTCTTATTTTCTTTATAACTGCACAGGTTTCATCATAATTGCTGCAAATCTCTAAGTTGTACACAAAAAAATGTTCCGAAACATTACGTTTCTCCTCAAATAAAAGTAAGGGTTACGATCCCACTTGTAGAAATATTATGTATAGCATGTTCTCTAATGTTTAATTATTTTCCAGTGGTTTTATTAAAAAATGGTACCTCGTTGTGAAAAAACAACAAAAAATGGTTTTTGGCGGTACACTTTGGGGATAGTTTTCACCCCTTAAACTTGCTTATGGACACGTACAAAACAATACGTGTCAAATACTTTTCGATGTACTACAATATATCTCAACAGGGAAAAAATTGGTGAGGTACACCTCGGGTAGTTTCCTTGTGAGTTCCACCCTTGATCGCTTATTGCTAATAAGATAAAAAATTTACCTTTACATCTTTTGTAACTATCAACTTTGTTGTGCATATATAAACGATAGATAAGGGTATACATGTTGCGTTTCTAAACAGAGAGTCGAAAAGTAAGTAAAAATGTTAAATTTATCTTACACATTATATGGGAGTCTACTGTATTTGTACATCATCTATAATGTACATCAATGCAATGAACGTTATAAGACTTTTGCTAATAACTGTACAAGCATTTGATATTCTGGAAAGTCCAATTCATAGTAATGAAATTAAGTTAAAAGAAAGTATAGAAAAAGTGTTATTGCACCGTATGGCAGAATTTAACAAGTTGGAAATTATAGAAAAATCTACATTAGATTTTCAAGAACCTTTCAAAGATTGGAAAATGCAACTTGTGGAAGATACTAATGTTGAGTAGGGTTCTGGTGTTTCTCGACTTGATCGTGAAACTTTTTCTGACGATGAAGAAAATTTACGGTACGATTACAAACAAAGAGACCTCGATTATTGGAGAAGTCCAAAAGCAAAAACTAATTTAAAAGTAGAAACACTTCAACGATGATTTAAAAAAGTTCGCCAGTTAACACGTTAGGCTCATCAGATAAACCAACGTCGTACTTATAGAGTGAAATTAGTATGTATGTATAACAGAATATAGTACTCTTACTAATCTCAAAAATGCCATAGAGTTCGTGCTAATTACGCACGATGTTGACCTTCGCAGATGAGCCTTACAAACGCAAAAAATAATCGGACATGAATCATTTCAAGGCTTCGCCATCGTGTGTGGCAGAGTTTAAACAAGTCATAAAAATAAATAAATTAATAACAAAAAGGTATCTTGCATCAAAACAGACATTAAAAGAAACTGCTGATAAATTTATCTCTGAAGTTAAATCACGAATTTTACAAAATGGTTTGGAAAACGTTTGCAATTCCAATCAATGTGCTTTTCAATTAGAAATCCATTCAGGACGAACATTATAATATTGGAAAATGCAAAATTGCTTTCTCTTCTTTTTATTATTTTGAAAGAACGAACTGGCCAATTGGGACTTACAGTACAAGAAACCATGTTCAAACCATCTAATGGTTTTATAACTGTTTCAAAATCTGGCAAACTCACTTCTGGTGTGTTGAAATAATTTAAATTTATGATAAACGAGTTACTTCAATGTTTTTAATACGTATTTATTTACAGAACACTTTAAAAATTGGGTGTAAAGCGATTTTTTTCCAAACGTTGGTCAAACAAATGTTTTTTCGATAGATTCATGGAGTGCACATTGTCCAGAAGTTGTTAATCAACTTACCCCAATTGACAAACAAATCACTCCAATGATTATACCAAAGTGCCCAACTGTAATAATTCAGCGACTTGACGTTTTCGGATTCAGAATAGGACCCATTAACATCGGATTACAGTTCGGCTAGTAACATACGCCTGTTTTGCTTCTCTTCGCTCTACAATCTGCTTTTTGTTTCATTAAAATCGGATAACTTATTTTTTACATTAAAATAAAAATATTCAAACGGTGATTCACCCCCTTGCAATAAGGGTGTATAGAAAGATGGATATGTGAATTTCATCATTTCACGTAAGGAACGCTTTAAAATTAGTCTGGTGGCGATTAAGGCATTCCTTCTATGTAAAACTCCACAACCACCCCTTATCATGCTCAACTTTTAGGATTAATTGCACCCCTTAAAACTGTTTGAGAACAGATAAAAAAAATACATGCCTTTTAGTTTTTGATGAACTACAATATATCACAAGCTTAAAGAAATCGGAGAAGGACAATTGAAATAATTTCCGTGTTAGTTGAAATATAGAAATTGTTAGTTTTATAGTTAGTCATGAGCTAGTTTTAATTTAATTTCAATGTTACTTTTGGACCAATTTTAATACACGTACACACAATTGCTCTCCGACTATCACATCGCTACCTCAAACAGTTTAACTAATTAACAAATATCTCAACAATGAAGTGTTCATTGTAATATTTAACCCAACAACATGAAATCACAGTCCAGCTCGTAACATCGAGAATAGAGAAAATCCGCGATGAAAATACAACTAATTGTAAGCTTACAACGTGAAGAAAAGTAGTTAAAAGTAGTCTGATGTATGCACGTATCGATTTCTTAATGAGCGCTTTCGCTAATTCTACCGGACTTTTAAACGCTCCTTGTTGACGTCCTATTTAAGTGGGTTAGAACGGGTCGTCATTCATTCGACCTTATTTTGGTAGTTTGTTTCTGTAAACAAGGTAACCCTACCATTGGTGCCGTTATTTGTCCCTCTTTTTTATGTCGGCGTCTCGACGACATTGATTTTTTTCATTAGTTTCTCCTTAGTTTTTCTGATATCTATCATCGATCCATATTATTTCTTCTCCTTGATCTCATAATTCTGCGCTTATTAATAAGTTATCATTATGAAAAGTGTCCTAGGCGAATTCGGTAAGTGTTCGGTGTAAATCCAAGTAATCGCACATAATCATATAATCTCTGACGGTTAAAATCCCATATATTCCAGGGACGCTCTTCGTAATAACTCTATTTACACAGTAAAATATTTCACAGATGCAGTACTCTATATTACACCAAACTTGGTCATATGTCGGATAGCTTCCTAATAGATAATGTCGTGATCAGTATAAATATGGCGGTATATCTTCTATTTTCCCATAGTATTCCTTGCACAGGTGTAGTTCCTGTTCTTCTGTGCTCAATTATTCCTTGGTAGGCGTTGTAGCCGTGAAATTGTTGATAGGCAATGGTTTGATAAATCCTAAACATTTTATCCGTTGTTGCGAACCTTGATTTTTTTCTTTCTACTAGTGATTTTGGTCTTAATCTGCAATTTTTCTACAGGTAACATCCGTATAACACGGTTGTTACGTACCTAAAAACTGCCGTAATATGCGAATCCACGATCTACAAAAAAAAGAGCTAGTGCAACAAAGGGAGTTATGTTCCAAAAATTAGAGAAACATACTACAGGTAACCTCTTTATAACACAACACCCCCAACACACTCCCATAACATATTAATATGTATTATATAATGTTAACTGAAATAAAAGCAATTCAATAAAAAGCTTATATTACGCTCCATCTTGTTCAGGGTTTTCTGTTATTCCCAAACTGTGCTAGAGTGAAACTGTCCAATAGGATACCGTGTTATACGAGGGTTTTCCCCAATTTTCCAATCGTGTTATAGAAGTGTCGTGTTATACGGAGGTTACCTGTATCTTTTTTTAACATTTCCTGAAAGTAAAACGATTCCTAGTACGATTTCTTGGTTCATCGTTCTCTGGGGATATTTCCCGGCTTCTTCCATTAAGTTTCTCATTTTCTTCGTGTCATTAAGTCCCTGGATTATTTGGGTACTTTTTCTTTGTTGTTGATTTTTAACTATACAATGATTATAGTGTTAGGAACAAATCAGAGAATTGGTGCGATAAGTGGGACGATACTATAAATCCAACAGTGCTGGATTGCACACTGTTATGTCATCGATTGTGTAAGAGGTAGGCAGGTTGAATCCTCAAATGCACTGAACACTTCACCGATTTTTTACTCTACAAGTATTTATTATTGATAGGCAAAATGCTAAGTTTGCAAAGTGTTACTGGTAAATTATGGATATTCCCAAGGCTCAACACCTCGGTGGTTCGTCTGCGGCTTCTAAATTAGGACTGCTCTAAGGGTCTTCTGAACCCTGCCTCTTTATTACCCGTTGCGGGGCTGCTACCATAGCGGAACTCTGTGTTTTTGTTTAAACTAGACCACATCCCTTTCTCGAAATGCTGGTACCCATAACAAGTGCCACATGCAGACACTATTGCCTCGTTAATAGTGTCATCCCTTATTCTAACAATTATGTCTTAAAAGTATGAGGACTATACATAAAAAGCGCGCAAACTTCCATCAGCGACGTTGTAGATGAGGTTTGTGACACTATAAGCCTGTTCGATCATTTTCATTTCCCAATTTCTTTCGTTTTTGTGTTTCTAGCGTTATTATTATTCTTTACATTCTAATTCGAATGAAACTCTTAATTTGATTCTTGTTATTCACTGTTGTTTTTGTCATTCAATAAAATTTGTGGAAAATTTGGTAAGAATAGACAATTGAACATGGGGTTGTGATACATTTCAAAGTTCCTTTTATGATTTTTAGATTAGGTAGATAGTACCTGCAGATAGGAGTCCATATCTACAGTATTACGAATATTCCTAAAATTTTTCTTTCCATGTCTTATTGTTAGTTCTTTGTTGTAGAGAAAGGTTTTCAATTCGTTCTTCTAGTTGTTGCTTTGTCATTTCTAGATGCTTTATATTTTGAGGTGTTAAATTTGGTCCTTGTATTTGGAGTATGCGTAAATCTGGTATAAAGATGTTTTCTTTTTGTAATTTAGAGATCTACAAACTGAAACTCCTCTTTAATACCATGATAGGAGTTAAGTCACCACGCAAAAAAAGAGAAATACTCCAGTGTTCGAGATCTCTAAAACTAACGGACGTTTGGGATACTGGTGAAGTAATAAAGTTAACAAACTTTATAATTTAAATTCTTGTTTTTATTTTTAACAAGGAAAAACTCCTTCACTGTGTGCAGGGCTAAGCAAACCTTGTTATTAATTTCGTATTTCTTATAGACTATGTCTATAAGTGGAGATTACTTCCAATTATTTAGTTTGATATTCTTACAGAATATATCTGTAAGCGGAGATCACCTCCATTTTTTTATTTTGATATGTAATTCCGATAGAATGCATCTATCGGCGGAGATGGGCATGCCAGGAATTATTAAGTGTTTTTTATGGCACGTCTCGCGGAATTCCCAAGTCGTAAATACTTAGGAAACCGTGGATGTAAACCATGTGCCATTCAGCCTTTGACCATTTACTCTGCTTCCTCTGCTGATTCAATACATATATGCGCTTATACTCAGAAACGAAAACTAAACTTACCACCCAGTGCCATCGTTGTCAAAAATACGGTGATCCCAAGAGATATTCCACAAAACCGTATAATAACGTAAAATGTGCAGAATACCACCCCACTAATAGCTGTAGCAAAAGAAAAGATACTCCAGCTAAATGCACACTTTGCGATGGACTCCAACCTACAAATTACAAAGAGTGCACCGTCTACATGCGACTCCAAAGGACAAGAACAACATACAGTGTTACAGTAGGACTAAAACTAAACACAATAGCGCTATCATGGTTATACCGACCAACGAAAGAAAATCTAAGTTATTCACAGGCCACGAAAGATCACGCACAGCGAATATATCATGATCTTGAAAACAAAATCATAATCACGGAACCCCTGAACATGTTTAAAAATATCATTGACCAATTAATGAATCAAAAGAGCATACTTATCAACCTACTCACAACTATAATTAAAAATTGTCAAGGTTAGCGTGGATAACAGGCCGAGAATTGCATTTTGGAATGCCAATGGATTGGCGTAACGTAGGCAAGAAATCGAGGTCTTTCTTTGTAGACTACTTTGAGTGTGAAACCGAATGGAGATACTCTTGCTACAAACGGCGAAAGGTACTCTATTCGAAGGGGGACATTCAATGGTGGACACTGTTTTTTTCTAGACGGAGGCGCCTCCGAGATCTGGAGGTGGTCTTTGTTTTTTTAAATGGAAACGTTTTTTACACTAGACACGTAGCTTACCTCAAGACGAATCCATTGATCTACATTATGTTGGCCTTGAAATGTCATTCAAGGTCATTTCAATGGCTTGAAGTTTTCTCACACTCCGCGTCGTTTTTTCGAAAAATTAATATTTTTCGAGATGATCACGTGTAAAGATTAAAATGGGACACTCTGTATAAATATATTTCGGTGATCACAAATCTACGCTCTACGGGTGTCGGGTGATTATAGCCTACTAGGGAATAAATTGTTGGCCAAAGGAGCAACAAGATAAGTATTAGCAACCCGCCGAGTAACGCTACGCGCTACTTTCTTTCCTTGTTTGCTATCGTAGGCGTTTCGCATTAATCTCTGAAACCCACTTTACTAGTAAAAATGATTTCATTATTCACAAATACTAAACTTAGGTAGAAAGACATGAGGGGGCAATACCATAATCATTAGCAATAGAATCGCACACAGCGAAAAGTAGAAATTCGAGGAACCCTATTTGTAAGCAACAACTATTAATCTAAACCTGTTATCTGGATTCTTAGATATACCTGACGGAAACTGCTCACTCAGAAACATAATTACGAAGAAAATGTTCAGAGCAGGGGTGGCCAAAACGTGGCACATGCGCCAAACCCGACGTGGAGAGTGTCAGTTACAAAAATTCTCTTACTTTTAACTAAGGATTTAATCGGCGAGATTTCGTGGAAATGTTTTTTAAGTGCGAGTCAAAACTTCCGCGTCGGGTGAAGTTTTCAAAACGAGTGAGATTGAGAACCTCAGAGTCCTCCCTTATATCTAGGAGGCAAATCACCACCTTCCAGCAGGTTTTTTCGCTAGCGTCT
Organism: Hedychridium roseum; assembly: GCA_963989215.1. Taxonomy (NCBI): domain Eukaryota; kingdom Metazoa; phylum Arthropoda; class Insecta; order Hymenoptera; family Chrysididae; genus Hedychridium; species Hedychridium roseum. The sequence goes on along the minus strand of OZ022307.1, from coordinate 4,049,130 downwards.
TTTCTTAAAATTATCAACATTTGGTTACCAAGGTTTTCCGCGTCCTCGGTCTTCTTAGAATCATTAGTTTACATTTTGACGTAAATTTACGGCTAGGACAAGGTTTCTCAGTGCACCCGAGGTATCAGCTCAAGTGTTTACTGCTTCTTTCTAAAATGTGTATATAAAACGAGACTTTAGGCACTTCGGTGTCTGCGGAAAACCCTGTAATTCAATATTGTGCGCAAGATTATGGCAACCATATGTATCTTTTTCATAGTGCATTCTTAGCTAAGTTTATTAAGGTTTCCTTGAACCGTGGAAAGGGTCACGGTCATCCTTTTCGTTTTTTTTTTGTTTTGGGCGCTCGTCCCTTTTCCGTCAGTGACCGTTACAATCTATTTGTCTACTTTATTTCATGGCTCTCTACAACATCCTCGCTATTCACTGCTCGCAGCTGAACTGTACGCTCCCTTTTTTCTCTCTGTCCTCTTGCTTTGTCCTCATCCCTTTATATAGTTTTATCTGCGACAGCCTACCCAACGGCACGCATGCAACTTTAGTACCTTCAAAACGCACCGCCAAGGGAATCACACCACGTGCTTACAGTCACTCGATATTCCTATTCTAAACAGTCGAAAGTCGAAGCACACGCAAACCTTTCATCCACGTCATTCATTTCTCCGAACTCGCCAACAGATGAACTGATAATTTTCATTTGTTCCAAATTACGTCACTCTACATAACCAATCACATAAATCTGTCCATCTAACAATCTGTCAATTTTTGGTTGCGCCAAAAATCTAACATCGATATAATATAGCGTGCCCAAAATAAAGCTCCCAGAACAATAGCCGCTGCACGATGGTTCATCAACAACGAGACTCTCTATAAAGATTTATTCATGAAATATGTTCAAGAATACATCAGCACGCACGCCAAATCACACAGAGAGAAATTACAACACCGTCCCAACGAACTGGCAAGCGATCACGTTAACGACGAAAACAATGTTCGAAGACTCAAGAGAACCATCCCACAAGATTTACTTAAAAGCTAAAAATATAAAAGCATAAAATAAAACACATTGTTATAGGGTACACTACTGTTACGACTTGGACCGTGGTGATAGATGTCGTTGGAAAATGGTTACTCGAAACTCGTACTTGTAGATGAGATTTTAATTGTTTATTAAACTTGGTAGCGTGGAATGGCCAGAGCGCGGATGGTTGGTGAGAATATGATGTGTGTATCGAGAGTGAGTTCTGATTAAACTAAACTAAACTAAAACTTACTAACAACTAACCTACGACTAACTACGACTAACTGAAGACTGAGGGTGTTTTGGTTTGTAGTCCCGAAGGAAAACTCGGGACTCTTCGGAAAACTGAGGGTGGGAGGTGGTTGTGGTGGTGGTTGGATGTGGTGGGGATGGGCCCTATGGGTTTTGGTAGTCGCCTCTGTGTGCAGATAATAATAATAATAATAATAATAATGATGATGATGATGATGATGATGATGATGATGATGATGATGATGATGATATTGATAATAATAATAACAACAACAACAACAACAACAATAATAATAATAATTGTAGAGCCCCCTGTTGTGGAATATAATATATGATGACCTTCTGAAAATGAAATTACCTAAAGGAACAAAACTCCTGAGCTATGCAGATGACATAGCACTGGTAGTAACTGGACGAGGAGAACGCGAGATCAAAGCAATGGCTAAAATGACACTACATAAGATAAACAATTGGATGAAGAATGCAGGACTTGAAATAGCGGCTAACAAGACTGAAGCTGTGTTTCTGACGGGAGGAAAGAACATAAACAACATAGAGTTAAGACTGAATAGAGACAATATTAGTATACAAAAATAAACAACATAGAGTTAAGACTGAATAGAGACAATATTAGTATACAAAAATCAACAAGATACCTGGGAGTGAGATTGGACAGAGCTCTAAATATGGGAGAACATTTTAGACTAGCTACACAAAAAGCGGCTGTGACAGAAACTGCTCTATCTAGGATCCTTCCGAACATGGGAGGAAGCAGGGCCTCTCGTAGGAAGCTAATAGCGTCTGTAATAACTTCCATAACCCTATATGGAGCGCCGGTATGGGCGGACAAAATGAACAAAGTACAACAATACAGAGAACTTTTTTTAACGGTGCAACGAAGATCGGCTATAAGAGTCATAAGTGCTTATAGAACGATCTCTAGAGAAGCGGTGCTCGTATTGGCAGGAATGGTTCCTGTGGAGATCATGGCTACTGAAAGAAGAGAAACGTATCTAGTTAAACAACTAGAAGATACCCCTGAAGAGACAGATAGAAAATTGAACGAAGTAAAGAAAAATAGGATAGAAAAGTGGCAGCAACGTTGGGAAAATTCCTCCAAGGGATGATGGACTCATCGGTTAATTCCCAATATTAAAAAATGGATGGACAGGTCACACGGCGAACTCAATTACTGGACCACACAGATAATGTCTATACACGGATGTTTCCAGGATTATCTGTATAGAATGGGAAGGGCAACCAGCCCGAGATGCGTATACTGTGATGCTGAAAAGGACACGACTGAGCATACGTTTCTTGAGTGCTACAGGTGGAAAACAATTAGAGAAACTTTATATACCAAATTAGACTTTAATTTTACTCCAGATAATAGAATTGACAAAATGATAAGTAGCGATAGTAACTGGCAGCTTATAACAGAGGCAGCAGTAAATATTATGAGCAAGAAAATAGAGGATGGGAGAACTAGGAAAAGAGACAACGACTTAGAGTTTAGACAATTCATATGACGACGACGATGATGAAACCAGTTAACTTACGACACATCACAGTAAATACGAACAAAACAAGTACAGATGCAAGAGAAATACGAGGAGAAAGAATCACATAAAACCGCACAAGCTTTCATGACGAGAAACACAAAACTCAGAAGAAGAGGAGAAGAATAAACACACTACATATAGATAAGAAAAAATCAAAGAAGCTGAGTAAATGACGCCGCCACCTGAAGAGATGCGAAAGCGGTCCCGGGGAAGCTGTTGGAGGGAATGGAGGGGGGTTTAGTGGGTATACCGGACTAGCACTACAATCCGGGAGTCTCATACTACCAGGGCCACCTTCCCTGGTGTCCGTAAGTAGGATTCCCCTCTCCTATCAAAAATAATAATAATAATAATAATAATAATTGTAGAAGGGTTGCGTCCATGGGACGTAACAACTACTGACAAGGGAATGTTTCGGATTGTTCTCCCCGCCCCCGATTCCTATGAGCTTTGGATATATTTTAAAGGAGTCCAAAATAAGGGACACGTATTTTTTTATACGTGCCCTAACCCGAGTTTAAGGGTGAAAATCACCCTCTGAAAGGAAACCTACCCTTCCACATTTGCGCGAATAGCGGCTAACCTGCGCATCCAAGCGAAAAAAGTTTCGAATAAAAGTTGTACTGTTTCAACAGATCTACAAAATGACCGCAAGAACGGTTAAACAATTTTTTTTTCAAATTGAGAAAAGGCCATGAAAACAAAACAAAAAAATCATTTCATCTCGAATCCAATGTTATGTATGAAAGTATAAGAGACCGCTTTTCAGACTATGAAATCCTCATCGAACTATTCAGTATACGTGTAGACCGTAGGCAGCTGGACAGAGAGATGCATCCCAATTGGTGCGTCGTAACTCAAGTGATACGCAAATATGGTATTGTGTATTCTGGGTGACTAGACGCAGTAAGTTACGAATGAATGAAGTGGCAAATAAAAATACAAAGTGCAAAAACAAGTCTTTATTTTTGTTTGGAGATATTAAAGGAAGAAAGTTTTTCCATAGGCGAAAACTTGTATTGTACCTGGCGATATCATAAGAAAAACAAATGCTGCACTGTTTTCTGTTGGTCGTGCTTTCGATACTATTTGCTGCCCAAAGGTGGGACACTGCGCAGACTACGCATCGAATAAGAGTAATGATATCGGTCCAACATTCGGAATGTATACTTTGGAGAACATCGGCGAAACAGTTCTTGAGTTGATTTTCCCGAATTTCATGTTGTAATAAACACATTTCGTGGCCTGTACATTGATTCCTGCACGCGTGGTCCCAGTTCTCCAAGACGACGTTTCTCCAAGAACTGTTTCTTTCAAGACGAGGAACAGTCGTGACAGTAGCTTTCTGTCTACAGAGATCAATGGCTAAATTGTATACCTATATATGTATTGTCGCAAATACCGGTTGTACTACTTCTTCTACAATTTTTGGTCCTCGTACAGCCATCGTGCCGCCACTATGCAGTTTTAACTCGAATCCACTTTGATAAGAGTTGTATACATGCGCTGTTCCATACCGTGCTATATGTGCTCATAATTATGAAAATGGTCTAACATAAGTGAAAATTAAAAAAGAATGAGTTTATTAGTTATTTTACATCACATTCTTTCAAACTAAATTACTTCAATGTAATTTCATTTTTTTTTAATTTTGACTTAGACCACTTTCATAATTATGGGTATGAATGTCCTTTTACATTTTCTACAAAGTCATAGTACAGCTGGGACGGAACCGCTTCTTCGCGTTCAGCTCTTCTGGTGACAATTTGCGTTATTTTGCACGATACGATATCATGTGTTTTTTTAAAGTTTCGTGCCCACGTCGATGTTCCTTTGAATTCAGGAAGACCAAATGTTATTGCTGCTTGCAGCTCCCACCGTGCGATGTCTATATCATGAACTGCCACTCGTCTCTCACTTGCTTCCTGAACCTTATTCAATGCTGCTTGGGATATCTTGTTCCATCTTTCTGCTACCATTCCCACATGTTCCACATACATTTCCTAGCGCCGCAATTGTTTTGAGGAATACACGTTGCATTGTTTCCAGTTGTAGAGGTTATTATGCACCGCTTTTACAATATGCCACAGCTCTTGCTTTATAGTAAAAATCTGCAGTATCTGCCTTACGTGTGCATCTTGACGGCGTAGTTTCATATATCTGTGGCTTGTCATCGTCAGCGGATTCCAGTATACCAGTTGTTTCCGGAGTATCGTCCGGACTTTCAAATTCCAACATTGTATCTTCTTCCATGTTAATAGTCGATACTTTTTCCGTGAAGTCGTTTAACGTTACTTGTATCACTTCGTATACTTGCACTTACACATTTGTTATTGGAGAGTCCGGTATATCTAGTATGCTAAAGAAGGCTAACAGTAACTGCAGTACATTATTTGTTCATTTCCGTCTGTAATATTTCCGGACAAAAATAAAGATTTGTTTTTGCACTCTGTATTTTTTATGTGCCAGTTCTGTCATATTTGTGCATCGCACGAGTTACGAAAGCCGACTCCTATATTTTCACATTGAATTCGGGATGAAATGCTCTTTCTTTTTTGATCTCATGACCTTTTCTCAATTTGAAAAAATGAAGGTGGTGGAGGATACATTTTTAAGAAAAAAATTTTTTAACTATTCTTGAGGCAATTTTGTAGACCTGTTAAAATCGTACAACTTTTGTTGAAAACGTTTTTCTCTTGGGTGCGCAGTTTAGCCGCAATTCGCGGAAATGTAGGGGAAAGTTTCCTTTCAAAGGGTGATTTTTCCCCTTAAACTCGGGTTAGGGCGCGTATAAAAAAATTGCTTCAAATTTTGTAAGAATGTTGCGTATAATATTACATGACATAGTCATAGTCAGTTGTTAACTGACTAGAAGATTATGACCATCCTTTGTACTCTCAGATTTATTTGCGGCGATTCATTAAAAATGAACTCGTAATAATGGCACCCACAGTAAAGAGGAAATACTTCCCTTTAACTTTATTAATCCTTGAAGCTTTAGACTTTTTTGCGAAATTTAGTAAAAAGATAGTTATATTTTTTTAATATGTAATTTTATTTCTTATTTAATTTTGTGTTGTGTAAGATATTGAAGTTTTTTATAGTTATTAAATAAATTTCATATAAAAGACATAAACAAAAAGAGGTGCAATGCGCGTGAGACAGTTTCGTTGGAAAAGCTTAAGTCGTTAAACCACAGCTTATGTTCTAAGTTTCATACAGAAAATATGTACAAAGAGGTTAATAAACATTTAAAAGTGAGCGAACAATACTTTGAACATCACTTTCACTGCTGAAAATGTAGAAGCTCTTTGAATTTTATTATAAAAAATTAAGCTATTTTGAAGTGTGGCCATTTCTTGTTTCTTATGTTTCAGTAATAATAGAAGACAAGACTAGTACCAGTGTGAAGATTCATATACATAAGCAATAAAATGGAGCCTTTACTAAAACAAAAACAAACAATAAAGGGTATAGGTGTAATGGCTTCCAATAGTAATTTACCTACTTTTAATATTTCAAATTATAAAGGACTAATACATATTCTTAGTTTTGTCCCTAATTATCTTATAACAATAAAACTATATTAGTCTTTATATGTACCAAAGTATAGAACATTAATGGAGCTTTCAAATGAGAAATATTGTATTGAATAATATATACAAGTATTATAAAGTTGTAAACTGATCAGCAAAGTTTTAGAAAGTACCCAGAACGAAATTTTTGTATCTAATATATTAGGAGAAACCTTCATTAAAACTGTTTTAATTAACCTGTATAAAGAAGTGAATCTCTTCTAGAAATAATCGGTCCAATCGTACACTTTCAGAAATAATTTCGATGACAGACCCGTAAATCCCATTTTAATTGAAATCATTTAAGAAACGTTTTATTGCAAGAATAGCAGAAAATCAACAAAGCGATAACGAATAATTCGATTAATTCAATAAGTAAACACAAGCACTTTATAGATGCAAAGGTTCACGTTACGAAATATTAGTATGTACATATTTTATTTATTTCTTTTATATAAAATATTTTTTACTTATGAATATTCTTTAACCCTATTTTTTATCGTTCTTGAAAGCCTTGCAGGTTATTTTGTAAGTGGTTCTACATTTTACAATTAATTGTATGTCATTTCAAAGCTAAATTCATTTTCTATGTTCTATTATAGATAAATATTATTATAGTTTGGTATTATGAAATAATAATAATGACTCGACACTGAGTATACCTCCGTGATGTATACTATTACTATTACTATTACTATTACTATTACTATTACTATTACTACTCTAATACTATTTTGATTATTGCTTCTTCCTTTATATGGTCTTTCGTAACTTTTTAGCAATGTTTTGAATAAATACGTAGAAGACTGTTATACGTAATTTTAGTACATTATTTCATTGTTACGATGATGTTTAATAATTTTCAATTAAACTAATTGCTGAATTTAGTGCAACAATATCAAAATGTAGTCCTTATTCAGATAGCTAGATGATGCGTACAGCGTATAAAGTATGAATGTCGCATTTCAATATAAAATTGGAGGAACCAAAGTAAATAGATTATATTATTGATGGCACATTAAACAACATGGTAATAGTCATGTTTGCAATTGTAATTAGAAATAATAAACATGAAATGCTTCTTCGGTTCAAAATCAAACGTGATTGATTGATCACATGTATGTATGCATACGCGTATGTGGGGTTTCTTTCCTCGAGCTTCACCAATCCGTCGCAATGGAAGGTCGTGAGCTCGCGGTCGGTCACGTGGTCAATCGGTGCGAGCCAATCGTCGCGATTAATGTTTACCACGTGATCATGAAAATCGAAATGGTGGACGTATCGGGACGCAGGGTCCCGAGAAGACACGAAGGACGATAAACTGGGAAAGGGCCTGTCACCCGTGTCATCGATATTATCAGTTCGCAAATGCGATTAAGCGCGTCTTTACTGTTATACTGATCACGACCTAGTCATATCAGAGCCGGCGCACGCACTTCAAGTGACAGAAGAACTTGTTTACCGAAGTGTCAATCTGCCCGTATTGTACGCGTGTTCCTCTGGATCGAGAAAACGGATAGAAGCGCAGGGGCATGTACTGTTTCATTGGTTGTGTGCGTTTGGAACAACTTGTGAAGAAAAATGTCTTTCTAAGAAAAGACATGTGAAGGTAAATGCAAAGACAATAGTATTGTCATGAGTGAAACTCGTACGTGCGGAAGTACATTCGAACACAGTGTTCCTTGTTTCCAAAAGAGTGTCTCAAGAGAATTTCACGATCAACGATGGAGGTAACAATGAAATTGTATTAAGTCAATTATTTGTAAAAATGTTGTAACGTTTTTGGTACCTGTATACGGTGATCGACAAGTGTCACACTTAAGAAGGGAATATCTTTCTTAAGGAGCAGTTCAATACCTATGTTGACGTTCACGCTTGCCGATCACCGCCGACTGGTATCATGGTCCTGACCTGCCTCCAAACGGTGTCGTAAGACGGACGGAAAGTGTTTTTCTGTGAATGATATTCGTTAGGTACCTCATGATAAGACCCACGACACCACTTGTCGTTTGTTATCATCACTGTGAACTATAAAGTATTAGTTATTTGCAAATATCTCGGAATGATATTTATTTTGAAATATCATTCTTAGATCCGAAGCGGTCATTTTTTCAAAATCTTTCAAAGTCGAAAATCTCTAAGGCTATACTGAGTGCCACATCAAATTTAAATAACAGTTAATAGCTTTAAGCATAAATTTCATACAATTTGTGTAATATATAGTGATTAAGAGAGGTAAAAATAAACCAAAGGATACACGTGTGAGTTATCTGTATTAATTGTTTTAAGGTTATAATGATTAAAGTAGTTTTTAAATATTATATTCGATCAGATAACATACGCATTGCACAGATTAAATTATTTTTCATAAAAGTAACCATAACTTTTAAAAATATTGTTAGAAAGAGAATTTAGCTTCTTTCAAATGAGTATTATAGTTTTCAGTGTCAAATAGATGTGATATGCAAGGATGCTAGTAAAATGCAATGGATCACATACTTATCATAATATCTGCAGGTAATTATGAAAGTGGTCTACGTCATAAGTTTTTTATATTGATATATTTTGACCATATCTTCATGTTTTTTTCATTGCTACTGATGTAATATTTGCAAGCGATGTAAATACTTTACATGAAACACAAGTGTACCATAGAGCCTATTTTAGCGTATTACAAATATAGATATATACTTAATTCTGTGTAACAACGCAACTACCAATTCCAGTAAGCGATTAAATTTTCAATTATTTTTCAACAACAGTTCTACATTATTATAATGCAAATTGATGTAACATAAAGTAACTAATAAATTCAATTTTTCCAGATTATTGGCTTAAGCTACTTTCATAGTTATTGGCATATATGTGCAATTGACTATAGGAATTAAATACTCGTAAACAAGTTCAGATAAACAAAAGTATGTGTAAACATATATTTCAGTCACTTGTTGCCTAATTTCAGCTATTTTAGGTATTTAGTATATACATGATTATCAGTATACGAAGTGCTTAAAAGGTCCCATGTGCATAACATTGTTATCATAGATTTTCTGATGTCTACAAAAAATTGTAATTGTCACTTAGATTTATGGCAGAATTCCTTTTTAGACCATTATGGTTTAGTTAAATGCATTAAATACATGCTCTGTGTACAATTAATTTAATTAGATTGAAAAATAAAATTGTAGTATATATAAATCTGAAAAACAGGGAGGCCAGATAGATCCCGAATGTTCTATTTAGTTTTTCAAAAACTTTTCACAGAAAATAAGGCCCCAGATTACAAAAGAGAATATCAAAGTAGAAACAAATCAAAGTAAAAAACTTGTTTATACAAACTTGTTTTGCTGTTTTCACAAATTGAATCTTTTTGTGATGCAAATATATTTTTATATAAACTTTGTATGTATAGGTTTATCTTTGAACTACATTCTTACAGTTGTTGATTATTGTTATTTGCATTTCCTTTTTGCAGAACTGTTTGCTGGTATATATTTTCTTCCAGTAGGAGCAGAATGTATAATAACACCTAACCTACTGCAATAACAACAGTGAAATATTCCAAGCAACAAGAAATATTTAGAATGTGTTAAAATGTACGTATTAAAATATCAGTGAAAAAACAAACTACTTGCTATCAAAAGTATATAACTTTGGATTAAATTGTGACTATGAGGATAATAATGAAGTAACCTACATTATCACATAAGTGTCAAGTGTTATACGGTAAAGTATCCATGCATACAGTTTAAAACTTCCTTGGACAACAGGACCAAGAGTAAGAATAAACTGTTTAAAAAGAAAGATTCTGTATTGAAATTTTCTTGTTAAAACCGTATCAAACAGGAGTTTGGACATTGTATGACACAAATCCAAGAACTCATAACATGGATTATTGATTATTGAAATTTATTTTACTTAGTATATATCAACAGAAAAATGGAGCAGTAAATGATTATTTTTCATTTCAATATCAGCAAAGAAAAATATAATTATAAAGTATGTAATGCCAGTAGCACATAATGGATCAGTGTGACAAGCAGAATCCAAATTAGATGATTTTAAGTAGGAATTAAAAAAAACTTATAAGTAACATATGTAAATACAAATCATAACAATCTGAAATAATCACTGAGTAAGAAACACAATGTGTGAGAGATATTTTAAATATCTGCATCAGCTGGTGTATACAACGGTAAAACAGACACAACACGAAGCAGCATATCATAAACATTGCATGGAGGATAGAGGATATATTTGTTAACCCCCTCACAGTTAAGGTAAATATTGCAATACTGTTGAAAAAAATCTTTGTTTGTCAGATTAATCATGTTCTATGCAACACTTTTTAATATCAGGGTTAGAAGACATGGATAGCACTGGTTCTGGAGTAGTGCAAGTATTTGTGGGTGATTGGAGCCATGAATATGAGGCACTGTCCATTAAAGCCACAAAACAAACTTCATCAGCTGAGATAGTAGAGTGTATCATCGAAAGGCTAGGACTGGTTGATACATCTGTGTCAAATTGCTACGAGTTAGCAGAGGTTGTAGGTAACTCTGTAGGTCAAGAATGTAAAGAGCGAAGACTTGGTCCAGCTGAATGCCCAGTAGCACTTATGCTACTTTGGCCCAAAAATGCTGTGCAACAAGAATATTACAGGTAAACTGATATAATCAATGTTTATAACTAATTGTGTAATTAAAACTAATGAAAAATAATCATTAATTAGTTAGAATTTTGTGTAAATTGAATTAATAAATCATTTTCAGATTTTATTTACGGAAAAAGCAATCAGATTACTTATGGTCAGACAGCAGGTTTCCTATGGACCCACAACTTCTTAAGGACTATTTTGACAGATTTCTGTATCAACCAAGGGATAAGGAGTATCCAGATCTGTGTCAGCTTCCAGATCTCAATGAACAGACATTATTGGATAATCTTCGAGCACGTTTCCTTGCTGGGAATATATATACATATGTTGGGAGCATACTGATAGCTTTGAACCCATTTAAATTTTATCCAATATATAATCCAAAATATGTGAAGCTTTATCAAAACAGAAGATTGGGTCCAGATATACCACCACACATATTTGCAATAGCCGATGCAGCTTATCACTGTATGCTTAAAGAAAAAAGAAATCAATGTATCGTTATCAGTGGTGAAAGTGGTTCGGGTAAAACAGAATCAACAAATTTCTTATTGCATCATTTGACAGCCCTTAGTCAAAAAGGCTCCCATGGTAGTGGTGTTGAACAGACAATACTTAGCGCAGGTCCTGTGCTGGAAGCATTTGGAAATGCTAAGACTGCTCATAACAATAATAGCAGCCGATTTGGCAAATTCATCCAAGTAAATTACAAGGAAAATGGAATGGTTCATGGGTAAGTGCTATGTTTTTTCCGTCATTAATAAAACTTCAGATTTATTTGTCTCTTATGCTATGCAGGATATAAATTACATTAACACTATTACTCTATTCTATAACATATCTACAGAATGTACATAGACATGTATACAGGATGATGTGAATCTCCTATGTCACAGTGTAGCCGTATTTTTGTTAAAGTTTTGCATTTCCAATAACTTTATAGGGCTGTGGTACAAAAATACTTGCTAGAAAAATCGAGGATTGTTTCCCAAGGAAGGAACGAGAGAAACTACCATGTTTTCTATTATTTACTGGCGGGTGCAAATGACCAAGAGAGACAATTATTGCATTTAGAAAGTTGTGACCGTTATAACTACTTGAATAAAAGTGGTTGCTATGGACTAGAAAATATTGATGAACGGCACGAATTCTCGAGATTAAAACAATCCATGGAGATGGTTGGATTCACACCTGAAAAACAAAGACGACTCTTCGCAGTTCTTTCGGCAGTCCTACTACTCGGTATAATTATAATTTGCCGCAGTATTTTTTCTTAACTTTAAAGATACACTAATTACAATTTGCCATTTTAGGTAACGTGGAATTCCAGCCGCGAAAATCATACCATCATCATGATGAAGCTGTAGGTGTGAAAAATCCTGAAGTGGTCGCTTTGATATCTGAACTTCTTAGAGTAAAGCAAGAAACTCTACTGGCTGCTCTCACTGCCAAACGTGCAAGAGCTTCTGGAGAAACTTTGGTTATTAACTACAGACTTCCAGAAGCAATTGCAGCAAGGGATGCAATGGCCAAATGTCTGTACGGAGCTCTGTTTGATTGGATTGTTCTTCAGGTATCTGTTTTATATCTTTCTTAAAATAATTTTTAACCAGAAATTTTCGTAATAAAAGGTTATCTTTAGGTGAACCACGCACTTCTCTCAAAAAAAGATACTTTGAGAGATCATCAAGGAAATAGTATAGGTGTCCTTGATATCTTTGGGTTTGAAGATTTTAAAACGTGCAATAGCTTTGAACAGCTTTGCATCAATTACGCCAATGAACAATTACAACATTATTTTAATCAACACGTTTTTCAATACGAGCAACGGGAGTATAGAAAGCAGGGAATTAGGTGGACCGACATTGGATACAGTGATAATTCAGGCTGTTTGAATCTAATAGAAGGGAAACCAAGCGGCCTTTTGTGCCTCCTAGATGATCAATGCAAGTCAGTACATATACACCTATGTTATACAGTGAAGTATTTGGATATTGCTGTCATGTCATCAATTTAATGTATACATTCTTTGATAGCTTCCCTGGTGCAACGAATGAAACACTGTTGCAAAAATTTAATTCAGTGCACAAAGACAATCTATTTTACGAAGCGCCACAACGACGAGAAGCAGCATTTGTCGTTCGTCATTATGCTGGAGCAGTAAAATACCAGGCTGCTAATATGAGAGAAAAAAATTTAGATCTCATGCGACCAGATGGTGTAGTGGGAGTGCTAAAGAATTCATCCTTGGCATTTGTTCGGGAATTGGTTGGTGCAGATCCGGTTGCTGTATTCAGATGGGCCATTCTTCGAGCATTCTTTCGTGCGCACTTTGCGTTTCAAGAAGCTGGCCGTGCTCATCGACATGGGAGGGGTACGTTGTTAAATGAGTTAATCATCTTATAGTAAAGTCTTGATAATCTGAGTTGTCCCTGGCTTTTTTTGTAACTCTGCCACTACAATTTGTTTGCTTGTTTTTTAGTTCACCATTGTGTTAAATGTAAAGAAATGTTTGTTTAACATAAACTTTCTGTAACTTAGATATTTCATTATATTACATTTAATAGTACAATTTGGTCTTTTTATCATTCTTCAGTAGACCAAGTCTCTGCTTTCTATTTCAGTGTATATGTACTAACTCTATGTATTTTCTTGTTACAGCCGATGGTAATAAAACCCTGGTACAAAATAGGTACAGGACACCGAACGAAAACTTAATAAGGTAAATATATCCATAAAAGTAGAACAACATAGTCAGTTTTGCTATAACAAAATTATAATGACATTATGCTTCTGATCGAAAATGTTTGATCCGCGTACTGTCATACTCCATAATATGTAAAGTTTACATTGTGTGTCAGTAATATTTGTATGAAGCTAACCAAATAGGCAAGTTTCTTTTCGTTAATAACTATAAGGAATCTTCATTACATTTACATTGAGCCAATTGTCTTTTGTCCCTGTAGCCATCTTGTGACGTTATCGGCCGTCAATCTAACTATTAACCGAATTGCGTAAGTGGTCTATTGATCCACTATCTGTGTCTTTAAAACAAGTTTATATTTTGTTAGGTGTTGGCTAAGCAGTTATGGATTTACAATGGTTTTTCATAAGTTATAAATTTTTAAAACATTTATGCAAGTACGTGACAGTACCATGCATTCTTTCAATTTGTAAATCCATATAATTTTTCAAACCTCCTGAATGTCTATATAATTTCTCTAGACTTCCGTGTTTGCACTGTCTGTATTACATGTAATTAGAGTGCAACTTTTGTGATTTGCCATATATTTGTCTTGTCATTCAGCAACGCATCATTTTTGCTAATAATTTTACGCATGGCAAGTGATGCGATACTAATGTCATTTAAACAGTTAATATCAATTATATCTTCAAATCTTGTTCTGTTATCAATTTCATTTGCTTAAATTGATTAAATGTAGAACATACGTGCCCATCAACCATTTCATTGACAATGATACAAACTTAATACAAAATTTCGTGTTTTGATTCACTAGTATCTATCTGTTCATTGTACACTCTGATTCAAATTTAACTACTACTTCATCTACAAACCTGATTGCTTCGTGCATTCGCAAAGAGAGAAAACTAAGAGTAAAAGAATTTTTCAGTTCGCACAAACATACTCGTCCGTCAACTTATCAGAAGCAACGCAGTGTCTGTTTATCACCGACCACTCCCACCGCTACATTACCTTCTATACAAATCGAAAACAACGACAGCGTAAACAACAATCGGCTTTCATGGCCGCAATTTAGAAATCTTAATCAATCTCAACACCCGTCGAATGTTACTACAACGAAGGGTTATTTTGTAAGAGGCAGGGAAGATCAGCCTCATAGTAATAATAAATTCAGGCGAGATACTCATACACCACTAGAGAGAGTTCTTCCAAAAGACGAAGCAAACGTCATGGAACGTGCTAATCAAATCGTCATGTATGTAGCCCGTACCTATTTGAATAACAATGTAATTTAAGTTACAAAATTTTTCACTGTTCTGCAGCGAAAAGGTAGTGTGTCTTTTATAGTTGATGTCGGTGGCGGGTTTCTTTTTCCGTAGAAAATGGTCTTTACGTAGGATGTTATGGTCTACCCGCGCAAAATAGTACGTCGCTCTTCGCAATTATTATGTTGTAGCGTCTCAGCTGTTATTAGACTTGAAATGTACCGAAGATAGTTTTTACAAATATCGCTGTCACCAATATTCTTCGCGCTATCTGATATCATTTCTACCACGAATGTTTCTACCTGCATGTTCATTTTTCTCAAATCGTAGACGACATTCTTATTTCACTCAGTAATGCACGATGTAACCTATTTGGGTTCAGATTCCTTCCATTGGCCTGTCTTTCAACTTGTATGCGTTTATATATATTATTAAACTGCCGCATTCATTACAGAGTGTTCTAAAATCATAGGTATAAATTTAACTGGTTAATAATACTCCTAAAAGAAAGTAAAGAGACTTATTAAGTTTTGGTCTTGGAACTAATTATTTTAAAGATATTTTCTTTTGAGCTTATAAATTAATTGTTTATATAATATGTATTCCGAAAGTGGGAAACTTCGATATAGCAATGTTTTGTTCTTTATTTCTCAGGTAAATCTTTTTCATTGTTTTTCTTACGTGCACCGAGTTTTCTCGACTTGTTGTGTTACTCTTCTTATATAGCAACTAACTTCATAAAACTTCACAAATCTTCCTCGCAATGAAAGTCTTATATTTAAAAATTATTATTTTTTCAACCGATTTTTATTACAAGTTTTTCTTTTTTTAATTAAGTGTTTCAACCAGTTAGATTCGCACCTTTAGTACCACTTTAATAATATTTTGGACAGTATACTATTACGAACGCTTATATGTCAAGCATTACATAATATTCGCATTTTTTGGCATGTTTAGTAACATAGCGAAAGCTCTATATAATATAATATACGAACTTCTTGCTTGAAAGGTATATTTTCTGAGATCCATGGATCCAAGTTGTAAGATATATCTGACATAAAACATTAAAGACATTGTAAAGCTGCATAGGATTAAAACCAGACTTACATACTTCAGTAGATTTTAATGTAAATAACATTATAATATATTTATGAACTCCTTTTGTTTGACTTAAGCACGAATTTATTTTTAATTAATCTTCGCACGAGGAGTATCGAGTATGATATAATTCTGAAGAAGGATGACAGTTACGCACCTTATCATTAATTTGCAATTATATAGCACCGATTGAGTTACTAAACAAATGTTAAGTATTTTTTGGGGGAAATTCTCACTGTAATGAGGCACGGGAATATATCGTTCTTGTACATTTCATTTAAACGAATATGTTCATATACAGCTCTATTAATATTTCATTGTTCTATTACAAAACTAAAAGATAATATTTTAAAAATGGTACTAATTTTTCTGGCATTGTTTGTTTCCATTATGCTAGCAAACACATTGCAATTATTTATAACGATTTGAGCACGTAGAAAATGTCAGCTTACGATTAAAAATATAATTAATAAGTGCGTCTATTTCAATTTATAAATAACAAAGTATGTGTAAGTTATTAATTGGAATGGGATCTTTTGATTTTGTTGTTATTCTTATAAATTTTGAAATTTTTGCAGGAAAAATAAGTCATTTCGTCCCCGAGAACGTGGGAAAAAAGGATTAAAAAATCTTCAAACGGTTAAAACTCTAGCCGGAAGGACACAAAGTTACGGGTCTGGGCCGGGGAAGGCAAGAAAGCAACCAATGACAGTATCGGCACAGTTTCAACAAAGTTTGCACAGCCTGATGGATACTTTAAATCAAGCAAATCCGTTTTTTATTAGATGTATCAAAAGCAATGCTAATAAGGTTCCAAACAAGTTTGACGAAGAAACAGTTCAACGACAACTTAGATACACCGGAATGCTAGAAACTGTTAGAATTAGACAAGCTGGTTTTAATGTTAGGTTGACATATGAAGAATTTATCCAAATTTATCGGATGCTACTTCCTAAAGGTCTATTAAGTTCACAGTCTGATGTCCGGGACTTCTTATTAACGTTGAACTTGAATAGAGATAATTATCAACTCGGGACAACAAAGATCTTTCTCCGAGAGTCCGAGAAAATAAAGCTTGACATAGAATTGCATCAACAAATCATCACGAGCATAACAACAATACAAAAATGGTTCCGTGCTTGCCTAGAAAGGCGGAAGTTCCTTAAACTGAAGTCTGCTGCAGTGCAAATTCAAGCATTTTGGAGGATGGTGATTGCACAAAGACTTGTGCACGGAATACGTGCTAGAACTGAAGCTGCTATTCACATACAAACTGCATGGAGAACCTATAAACAATGTAATTGGTATAGGAAACTTAGGAGCTGTGTTATTACTTTCCAAGCTTATGTGAGAGGTAATAATGCAAGACAAGCTTTCGCAGAATTGAAAAAGCGTAAAAACAATTATACCAGCAAAGTTTCGGAAGTTAAAAACGAACAAGTACATAGAAAAGAGCAATACGATAATAACGAATCATCCTCTATGGTTCAAGACAAACAAAAGTAAGAAAAGCTTCACATATCTGGTATTTATTATTCATTCAAGGTCTGATTGTACATTTTTTATTGTAGATTATTATCAACTGATGTATCTTCAATCGAATTCAATGTGTCATTTCGTAAATTCGAAGTGCAAAATCCTCTCTCACCTATAAAGTAAGTTGATCCATATAAGTATTTATAATATTATAAGAGGATGGAATCACATCATTCTAATATTTAATTGCAGAATCGACAGCAGTCAACGAGAATCCGCCATAGACGGCCTTTTATATTCTAGGCGAAAGCATACGTCCAACAAGCGAATTCTCTACGATACCACTGTGGGTTTAAGAAGCACCGAAAACTTCTTTTCTGAGGAAATAAATGACCGTAAAAGCAGTTTAGAGAGTTTGAGCAGTTTAAGGAGTTATGAATCTCAAGTTAGTGTAAATAGTTCAGAATCCCAAGATAATGTCAATTCCAAACCGGTGGCAAGTACAAGATTGAAACGTGGAGACAGTTCACCTGTAGCAGCAGTTAATACCAGCTTAGTGAATGCATCCGCTAGGCTGTCTTCGATTAGTAGAAGGACCGATAGTTCATCGACGGGATATAGTGATGGTGAAACTGACATGGAGACACCTAGTGTTGTGCAGAGTGCTCCACCGGCTTTCAATGCTGCCCCATCCTTTCCCAGTCCGCGAGATACTAAATACCAGCCAAATGTTAACCTTCCGCATAGTCCTAGTGCGGACGTTTGGCGCCGCAGGGGAGACTATCCGAGTGTTAGTTACAATGAATACGTGATGTCTTTGTCGCAAAAAACACCAATTGTTCGACCTACTAATGTATCTCAGTATAAGAATATTACCGAAAGCTTATTGGAGCAAACTCTAATAGATAAGCCACATCAGGCGCCTCATCTGAAACTCGATTTTGGCGATCGCTTTGTTCGCAACGATTGTCCACCGTCACGAGATCAACGTAGACTCAGCGATAATAGTATGACTGCCGATCGAATAGAAGCCCTTCCAGGGTCGCCAGTAGAAAGAGATCAAAATTATAGCCTGGGAAAAGATTTCAGCTACTTACGAAGACAGAATTCAGAAGGTGATGCATCACAGAAGATGGAGACGACAAATGATGATAGTACTTTAAAAGTTTCGTCATTAGCAGTATCTTCGTTAAGAGACAAATGCGTGAACCTTAAGGAGAAGACTGAGCCAGATGTGCCTGTGCGAAGCGCTCGAAGGAACAGACCTTCTAGAGAAGTACAGTGCAGATCTATGGGTGAAAGCATATCGGAGACAAGTAATCCTGAAGCGAAGAACGTATTTCTCGGGACTATTAAGGAGGGAGATTTTAACAAACCCACTAACGTCTGGGCGCGAAAGGATGGCTCTAATGAAACCACTATCCGATCCGTTACAGATTGGCCTGTAAAGAAGAATGAATCGGCATTTAAAGGTCAGCAACCTGGAAAACGTATGCGGTCGAACGCCATTACCACTCTCGAACTACGAAGGAGAAATTCTGATCCTGCCACTAAAATATCCGGTTTAAGTGAAGACAAATCGGGAGTGGATACAAGTCCAAATGATTTAAAACTTGCGCCTGGTATGAATCTTCTCGAATGGAAAGGGAATAATTTATTCACTCTTGCAGGCCATCGGTTTAGAAAAGTCGCTAGGTTCTCCAAGGATGACGTATGTGTTTGTTGCCATCAAAAAATGGATGCTTTTGTAACTCAGGGCTACAAGTGTGTCGATTGCAAACAATTGTATCATGTCAAGTGTATTCAAAATGGAGGTGTGCTTAAAATGCCCTGCATCCTAGCAAATACGCCGAACAGAAGAAAAAACAGAAAACCAGCACGTACGACATATGATTCCACTAAGCAGACTGTTGCGTCCAAATTCAGTTTGACTGGAACATCTGCTTTTTCGGATAGCACCGATAAGATCATATCGGATGCCAAAGAACTAGCACTAATGCAAGATTTCATCACGAAGAAGATTTACATCATGGAGGGCCAGGAAGAAGGCAAAAAACCCAGTGAAGTTGACCGTGTCTTCAAACAGGCCCTTAGGAAATTCAAAGACGATTTAGTGATAACTTACAGCGTTGCAATTCAGCAAGGTGTCGAAGGCAATATCAAATACACTGACCTAATTGCAAATTTTCTGCAAGTTATGGAAACCGTTTGTAAGCAAGAACATACTAGCGAAGACTTCCCTGTCACAATGGGAGTGAATGCCTTCAGAGGCTTCATGAACGAATTCATGACGATGGTTAAGACAGAGGCGCCAGACAAGCAAAGTAAAAGTAAACGGAAAAAGGAAAAAAAGCGAAAACAGGAAGAGCCGATACGTCACGGTAATCATATGTTCCAATTGACTATCATTAACATACCAACAGCCTGCGAAGTATGTACATCTTTCTTCATGTGGCCTATCGAGCGTGGCCTTGTCTGTCAAAGTAAGTCAATATGAATATCTTTGAAAATTTATCTGTTGGAACTCATCATTGAATGAATAAACGAACCACCGTATAGTCTCATGACAGTTTAGCTTTATGTATGAAAAATTTTACCTGTGACATTTTTTACAAAACAGGAAAGTACAATAAAGTAATGTTCGTTTTTTCCATAAAAAATGTTAGATCTATTAGTAAAACGTAACTATCTTACAACATGTAGCATGTGTTCATAGATCTAAACGTATATTTACACCTAACAACGATCATTGCTGAATTTAATGTTTCTGGCTATCTGAATTTTGTTAAAAGGATATATTGCAATAAAACTTTAAATTTCGCACCAAATCACAATGCGAACTTTTTCGATCAGTAGGAATAAAATATATTAAAAATTCTTCTAACGTTCTTTATGTCAACATATGACTAATGATAATAAAAAGGATTCTTACATACGCTGATGTCGACTAGGTAGAAAAAAGATTGTTTTCAAATGTATTAATTTTCTGAATGATGAAAAATGTTTTATTTATCTCTAGTTAACTTTTGTAAGGCATTCTGAAACTAATTATTGTCATGGGTAAATACGTACAATCTTACATTTCTAAAATGACATCAGAGATCGGCCACTTTATCAGGCTAAGGATTTCAATGAGCTTATAATAAACAATTATATGACAAAATTAAGCCAACATATGTGCGAGCGTTTATTTAATGTATAAGTGCGATGAATTAGATAGAATCAACATAAACTTTAAATGGAACTTCTTTATCATCACAGTGATTAGCCTGGTAGCAACAAGCCGAATGGATATCAGAAAGTTCGAGGTTTTCGTACGGCAATTTATTTATTTTTTTTTTAAGAAATTTTTAAGAAATTTATTTTTTTAAGAATTTTTTTTTTTTTAATGCAACAGCATAAATAATTCCATACTTTATATTACACTATTAAATAGTTCAAATTTTTTCAAATAAAAATTTCAGCATCAAGCATATAAATAATATAAACATATACCTAACCATACCTGAATTTACGAGACAACATGACTATGCTGTAAATAAGTAAATATTTAATGAGTGGACATTCCCACCACGAGCTCGGCAAAAGCCTCAGCTCCTACTTTACCAGCGCATTATCTATTAAAGTAATAGTTACTTTATTTGTATAATTAATGCTTTAATTATAAGTTCAAAAAATACACAAACTATTTAATTGTGTTCATTTATGTTGAGTGTTGCATTGTTGAAGAGAAAAAAGAGAAAATTTTTGCGGTTGCGCGATGCTTAAATGCGTGGTCTTTGCAGTATGAGTTCGGTTTTTTGCCACTAGGCTCATCATGTTATGAAATAGATATTTTATTTAAAGCTGATATAGACCTTATTATTTTTGCCACAGAATCACCTATTAAGAGCACATTGAAATCCCCACCACGATAACTTGGTCGTACCTTTGTAAGACGGATTTTGAACCTAAAACATTTTGAAAACAATAATGGGGTATATTTATTTTCTAAAATGTTCAAGTTTCATTTCGTTTATTTCGAAATTTTCCATTACAGACTGTAAACTCACATGCCACAAAAAATGCTACACGAAAGCAGCAACGGAATGCGGAAAGGAAGGCTCTCTGAGTGAAACAAATACTCGCAAAGTTTTCGGCGTACCGTTGCATAAACTCGATTGTGGTGATGGCAAAGTGCCGTTAGTTGTAGATCGATTAATCACTACTATAGAGATGCATGGTCTTTATACGGAGGGAATATACAGAAAGAGCGGTGTTAGTTCCAAAGTAAGAGAGTTAAAAACAAAGATGGACGAGGGAGATCTGGAAAAGGTGGATTTCGAAAATTACCAAGTGCATGTATTAGCAGCGGTATTGAAGAGTTTTTTCAGAGACATGCCGGAGCCGTTGTTAACATTCGAATATTACGATGATTTTCTGCATGCCGCCAACTTAACAGATCCCCATGATCGAATCAGTACTCTTTTTGCAATCTTGAAAAAGCTCCCGAAGCCAAATTTTGATCTCATGGAACGACTGATTGTGCATTTGGCAAGAGTAGCACTCCATGAACAAGACAATCGAATGTCATCTTCCGCTTTGGCCATAGTATTTGCACCATGTATATTACGAACAAACAGGACTCTTCCCGCGCAAGACTCATTGCAAGATGTTGGAAGGCAAACGCGTTGCGTTGAAACAATCGTGCAGGAAAAGTTGAGGATCATTCGAGCAACATTAGAGGATATAAGCACGTTGGAGTCAGCTTGTCATACGGCGACAAATCGATTGACGAGTTTGCGATCATCAAAGATGTTCAGCCCAGAGGAATTGAACCCCGCTGTCCCTAAGGAAGAAGAGGCATTCCTCGAAGATCATATTAATGAAATTAAAAAAGAGAAAGATTTACTTACTTCTACCTTACCAAGCTTAACCAGAGCCTCTTCGGATGATGATCTCCTTATGTCAGCAACAGATTTGGATGACGGATCTGTTGATGACCTCCTCCCGCCATCTGGTGGTAAGAAAATTTTTTATACACAAAACGCGACAATTTTTAGTAGCGTATGTACGGCGCGACTTTCGTCTAGTTGGTGCTGAGCAAATTAATCGTGTCAATTCGTAAATTCAATCCGTTAATATTAAATAAGGTCTGATTATCAGAATAAGAAACAAATTTTTATTTTCGACCAGGCAGAAACTGTGCATACAAATACTCACCAAAAATAATATTTTCAGCACATAAAAGGGATTCGTAGATTGTAAATTCTCGTAATTTACAGTATAGCAACTTCCAACACATTTCTGATACAATGTTTTTTTAAAAGATTTTTTTAAAAACATTTTTGTAAGATGTATACATGAATAGACATTATTCGTTATTTTTTTAGCTTTTCTGTGGCTTATCACGTTTTAACAAGTAAATAAAATGTTATTGTCATAGAATAGTATTAAAATACGTGTTCATTGTATGCTAGTGAAAGTCAGAAGTATACACTGGTTAGTTTGAGATATAGCGTTTTTATGAGAAAAAATACATTTCTTTTCATTTCAACGTTGCAGACAAGCTTCGATTTATGTTGTGCATTACTGTTTATATTAATAGAAGTTATTTAGAGTATGAACTCAGCATAATTATGCTGTAATTTTTTATTTAAGCTATTTTTTTGAAGAGACGCACTGTACAAAAAATTGAACGAAGCTTGGCTACGTGAATTTTCACAACTACCAATACGTACATTTTTTCAACAACAACATCATATAATCTCAACACTTATAGTCAGAGTGTGTAAAATGTCATTCTTGGAATATTCACAGATGGCCTTATAAAAAAAAAACCTGTACAAAGACAAGGTTCAGCGGATAATTCGTTTCCTGCAATAATCAGTGTTGACGAAGACATGGTAATGGTATGACCTTCGTCTGTCAGCGTTGCTATGGAGTTGAAGCGATAAATACAGTGATACAAATTGTTCGCTATTAAGCGTCAATCATCGACAGCGATCATGGATTCGGCCGTCTCGTTCCATTTGTCAGCTGCCAATGGAGCAAATATGTAACTAACTTGAATTTAGATAGGTCTCGTTATTTGTTGAATCCACACAATATTAAGCTGGTGTTTCGGCTGTCTATATATATTCTTCACATTTTGTCACAGAAATCAAAGCACCACTGTTTAACGGCAATGTTAGAAAGGGCACGAATATCCAGCTTAATGCCATCATATATGTAACCTCCATTTCACAGCGGACATTTGATTTTTAAGGCATTCCGTCTGTGAAGACTGTCCCCAGTAAAATATCGAGACTTTTTCAAAATTATCATCTCGATATTTTCTTTTTAATTCATCCAGCTGTAGGCACTTTATTGGCACGGTCAGTTTAGAAGAATGGAAATTAAACTTGTTGTTCGAAGAAGGTCGATGATATTTATGAGATATAATCCAGTGATATTCAGCCGTATTCTTGATGCGTTGCTAGAGAAAACGACTTATCAAACCGTTATCGCATTTAAAAGAATTCCTACTTTTTGTTCTGAATTGTTTCTCAATACAATCTGCACGGAAGTAGCTTCTTAGGTAGCGACAAGACTGGATCTCCTATTTCCCTCGTCGATCAATTATATAAGACGCTAACGTTGTTTATCAAAAAATGAATAGCTTATAAATATTTAAGATGGAATGAGTTGTTCTGCTTTTGTTTCTAACATTATGGCAGTTTGTAAAATAATTTCATATTATTAATGGTTCACACAATTTGATACCGGAAGTTAAGTAACACTTGGGAGATTGGTTAACGGGAAAATCGAAAGCCAAAATATACTTTGTACATATACCATACGACTGTCTCGTAATAATTTGTTATAATTGTTGTATTTACGAGAGACGTTACCAAGAACACATTTTTCCAGTCGACATTCAAATGGAAAGTGGGCATCGATTTATGTGACATTGACAAATGATTATTTCAGACTTGTTGTGCAGCGTGTTAAAATTGTGTCAGATACCATTTGCCTACACAAATTGATTTTAATGGCTTCTAACTGCCATTTTTTTGCTTTAAATGTTATTTTCCTTGGCATACAGCATCGGGTTTGGATGTAAGTCAGCTTGCTCTAGAGGCTAGATATGGCTTCTTTAGGTTATATAACGACTAAAATAGAAGAATGTAAGTAGATATCATTTAAAATCCATTTGCCTAGACGGACGGTATTTATACAAATTTTACTAAGGCAGATTCAAACTGTCGGAAATAATCATTTGCGTGCAACATATACAAATATATTGTATTTACGATGTCACTATTCTGCTCGTGTTCATTCTTTCTATTTTCATATCTTTTTCGTCCAGAGACTTATACAGCTTCGGACACGTTCGGAAGTATATATACAAATATATTACACGCATGAGTTCCGTTATATAGGAGTACTTATGTATGATTATATATGTGTGAACATTATATATATACATATGTATATATACACGGTTTTCGTGTGCGTAGTACTGACTAGACTTTTTTACTCGGAGATTTAGAGCGTCCGGTTTTAGTTTCGTTTTAATTACTTTATCATTCAGTGCGTTTTTAGTCTGCGCATTATCATTTTTATTTTAATGTACTTTAACCTCGCCTTTCTTTTCGCGCATTTTACAGCTAGGTACGCGACAGTCTGACCATTAAAAGAAGCGTAGAGATCAAATCTTGAAAAATTATTGCATTAAAATTGCGTATTCTGTGTAAAAGTTTCTTTTAAACGACTGATTAAGCTATTGACAGTGATGTTAAACCATTCTACTTGAATTGCACTGTATTTATTTCAGGCTGTATTATCTATGCTTAGTTTCTCTTAGATAATTACGATATTTATCACGTATTTCTTTCAACGAATTTTATTTGATCTTTGTTAAATCTGAAATATTAATGTAAGTGCCGAAATACCATTTTTAATTTCAATACTTTTAATGACTTTAATATTAAATCATTCACATCCATTTCGTACAATTACGTATTGTTACGTATCACATTTTTTTTATTTTTTTCATTGAGTTTAATCGAATAAATATGCCATTAATAGCGGATTCCATTTTGGTATAAACTTAAAATGAAATTAGTTAATTTTCAACGAAATTATCCTTCTTCTAAAACTTCACTGATGTTCCTTTTACTCTTTAATATTCATTAAATTCACGATATATATATTTAAGTTCATATTAAAAAGGAACAACGAAAAAACTCGCGAGACGTAAAGTGTCAAGGTATTGCAGCACGCAATCGATAGTTTTTGTTATCATAAATTTTCATTCTTCGAAATTAAATAATATCCCAAAGAATTCGCACTAGATCTTTTGTTATAATATTAGATCGATTCATGTGTGACTTTTATCCATATAACTTAATACTGACGAGAATACTCGAAGAACAATAGCATTGGCACATCTACTATCTATGTTTTTTCCTCGTCAAGTATGTTCCTTGTCACGTTCAATTCTGGGAGAATAAGCTCAGATTATCATGTCATCATAAATATCCTAGATTTGAATATCTTTTACACCTAAAAAATTTTAGTGTTTGTACGAATTGTTGTGCATTTTTGTTAATATTGCCGAAAAAATGCACGATGTGGTGATGATATATTGTGAACAAAAATTGTGTACTTCCTCTTGTTAAAGCCATGACATCGTATTAAGACTCTTCAAACGTGTAGTTGGTGAGATTTCCTTTCAGTCGAAAGACTCACTTTCAACGAATCGAACACTATCTCTTAACCGTAATATACCCTTTTTCCTGAAGTGCTTGAATATGATCTATGATATGAAACAACTCTATTTACCGTTGAAATGTTTTTATAGACATCCCTGAGAATAAGCTTATTGATTTCGATGAATTTTTCGGGAATATCAATAGGATGTGCTTGTTATTTTGTTATCAAATTTTTTGCAACGTTAACACTGCGTGGCTGTTTCTTGCTTAGACTAGTTCTTCTTCGTGTAGAGAAACCCGACTGTGCACCGTCATGTAATATAAAGTTTGCAAATTTTTCATTATTCCGAGCAGAGTGATATGAATAAAGTCTTCAATTTCATGTGTACATCACAGACTTGTGGTAAAAATGCAGTACGTCAAGATAATCAATTAATAATTAATATAATAAGTACTAATCGTTAATCGTATGAAAATATCGTTACTCAAACGCATACGCTTCTACTTTGCAAGGTGCTGTAAATGAATTTCAAGTGAGCGCAGTATGTCTATTCTGGGTAGTTAATTGTAAAAAAATTGTATAGAACTAAAAAAAAATAACGAAAGTTGATGCAAAGACTACTGTAAGTATCACAAAGTCTTGAGAGAAAGCGAGAACTTTGAGTTCTCTTCAGGAAAAAAAAATACTCAGCGTGGTTTTAAAATAAATGTAACAAATTTTCGCATTTCATTCAAGTTTTCTCAACCTGAACCCGGAAGATCATGAGAAAGCGGAGTGTACATTATGTAGGAGATAAAGACGCAAATCTCATGACAATATTCTTCCTAAAAATCGTGTAATATTTCCTAACCTGACAAGTCGGTGGCTATAATGCGCAATCTTTAATTCACTATATTTTCTAAAAATGATTTATAAAGGCGTTATATACCTCGTTTGCCGACGAGGAAGCATGCAAGCGGCATTTTGCATTGGCTTTTACTTCGGTCTCATTAATCGATAAATATCGATTACTTAATGCCGAACATGAGTGTGTATATTACCTTGTAATACTATTATTGATTCTGTATTAAATGTCTGGCGATTTTATATGTTGCCACCCTGCTGGATGTTGATTTAGCAAAACTTTTGTTGCGATTACTGACATGTTTGTTCAATTTATATAAATTTGAATAATAAAATAAAAATTTGTACGGTGTTATCTAATCTTAATTAGATATGTTCGTAATAGAATTGCTTTACGTTTTACATATTTACGTACATTTTAACATATTGAATTTAAAAAGTGGTAAAACATTACTAGGTTTATCTGTTGCAAACATTACACTATTAAGGTAATACATTTCTTTTTAAATGGTACATTTTAGAACAAATGGAAACTTAATGAAATATACTGTTGATCTTCATATTTTTTTAGCTTACAAAAAATAAATACAAACACGAAAACAGCCATAATATTTCACGCTTAAAAGCAAATAACCTTTGGTACTCAGTATTTTTAACAGCCAATGACTGTAAAAGACATGTCAAATCGTATGTTATAAAGTTACTAAAACCATACACTTTTCAAAACTTTCATGATTGTAAAGTAACGATTTATAATTACACCGCTTACTAACATTGTAAGTGATAATCCCCTGGGCTTTTTGTTGCATAAACGATTGTCAAGCATTGGATATATGTAAGTCACAGGGAGTGTCATTCTTTTGTAACACTGAAGCTTTCGAGCAAGTAAGCAGAGTATTGTACTATCGTACATTAAAGACCAGCGTAGAACAGTGAAAAAACAATAGTAATGAAAGACAAAGACAACGGATACTTACAGCGGAAGTGAAAAGGAAAAATGAAGTAGTGCAATGACAAAATCGGCAGTGTACGCGAAGCAAATGGAAGTATATCGCTACAAAACAGTGCCAGTTTTTGAGTAAAAGAAAAAGAAATACCTCACGGATGGGAGGAACTTTGCACGAATTAGTAAAACAGTTAAATAATTTGCATTGTCGGTACTGATTTGGTGGCCTCTTTGTCTTTTTTACGTATCATTAACTTCTACTTCTCATCATGTCGCAGACATTCCATGTTTATGTCGGCGATTTGTACAGATAAATCTACTGATATTTCAGTTAACTTAAGTCTTTCAATGCAGTTTTACATCTCAACTTTTCTAATAACATTACGTACACATAAGTTTATATCCATATATCCATGGAAATTAACATGTCCGAATGAAATCTGTTCTGTTCTCAGCGAACAAGAAGTAAACAAATAAACGATCGAATATTGCGAGTATCTTTCGCACTGCTAAATTTCCTTTTGCAAATTTCCTGCCTCATCATTTTTTACTAATCGTCTTTTTGTATTTTGAACACTGAATGGTATTATTGAAAAGAGACACTGTAAGATCGATAACCAAAATTATAAAAGAAAGAATTGAATAAGAAAATGCTTTCTTCTATAATATTATTCTTTAGTATTACAAATATCAGCATTTCAATTAATTTCAAAGTAATTTTTAAATGAACTCAAATGATGTGCGTATCGAAGATTGTTAAAGGAAAACCATCGTCGATTACGATTTCTCTACACTCGACTGATACAAGGAATCTCTGCGATGGTTGAAATGATCGGTCAACCGATACATCTACATAATACGCACAAAAGAAAGTTGGATTGAGGGATGATGGACTTGTCTTTTTGTCCTTCATACTTCAGAGTTTAAATTAAAACTTCATCGCAGCGATTAGAACTTTTATGACCTCGACGTGAGTCGGTCATCTTCAATCCGATGTCCAATTTAAACGGAATTATTCATTATCAAGAACGCACGCCGTATTGCTCTAATACAACCTTTAGTTACATATACATAGCTGTGTGTGCGCTACTTTAGTTCGAATATTTACTGTTTTAATTTGAAAACTTATTTACTTATGTCCGCGTGATTGTATGTATCTGAGTAAAAGGGAAAGTGTGTGTGTCATAGATTTTATGTATGGATGTATGTGCGCTCGTGAAATGGTATGTGCATTTATTGTCCGCGGCTGATTGTAATTTTATATAATATTTGTAAGGCAAAGGAAATATGATGTACAGCATACCTGACAGTAAATAATAAGTATTTACCGTATACCTAATGATACAAGAATTGTTGTTTTTTACCTACTTCATATCCCTATCACCGTCACCATTGCGAAGAAAACTTATGCGATTGATATACAAGGTTACATGGAATTTCATCCACTTTTTTATAAAAATAATAAAAAATACAGTGCAGTAAGTATTGACAACGCCGGGAGAAGCAGAATGTGTGTTTTACTCATCAAGTATTATGAAAATTGTAATTGGAATGTAGTAAGTAACTCAACTCTCTTGATGGTTAAATAATATATTTATATTATTGAGAAATTACAAATATTTAGGAGGCTGTCTACGACTACCTCTAACGGCTTTCGAGCGGCTACTAACTGCCAATCGTCACCTAGTAACACCGCCAATTAAAATCCGATGTTAGATGGCACTCTTGATAGCACCATCATATATATATCAAAGATATGCTACAGGAACATATTCAACTATGTTTTAAACATTATAATTTGAGATTACAGAAAACATCTGTTATTAGTTAGGTACAGATTGTGTATCACGTTCTGTTAGGTCATAGGTCACTTCGTGGGGTTCAAGATGGGCGGTCATCCTGACTCAAGTTACAGCACATGGCCGTCCACACGTGAAAACCATAATTTAACACTTCGGGGATCTTAACATTCCGCATGGACATTGGAAGGACCATGTGCGGAGCCAGCCATAAAGTGTACTGAAGAGTACCTAGGCGAAAGGGCCTGCCGCTCATGGTAACACTCAAAATTCCTATTGCCAATGTCCACCACCTCCATCCTCTGTGACGCCCAACCAACCCCCGCCAGAAAGGATTCTCACATTCACCGAGTCCTGGAGGAAGGCTCAACGTCAGAGGAACTTCACTACACGACAATACTCAGCACCCAATACGCTCCCAAGGGAGTTACACTACAAGTCTCTGTACAAAGTTCTTCCGCTAATATACACTGTTTTCCCGTTCAACTGCCTTCATTTCTCTCAAGTTTGAGAGTGGTCCTTCGATCCATCAATTGAATCATCCCGCATTACGCACATACATCTATATATAATATATCCTGAGCTACGAAGTGCTTACCAGCCAGTTCCCGTGTACGCTCTAACACGTTCCGTTCGGCAAAAAATCGACAAGAGATGAAGAAATCGATAACATTTTAACGAAAATGTAAAATTTAGAGACAGATTTTTTATCCACATGCGTTGCACACACAATGGGCCAAACAAGTTTTCAGAAGGTGAAATTGAAAAATTCTGAAGCAGTATAATTTCAGAAGAATAGTTAGCAATGATGCTTATTTACATTATTTGTACTTGTGATAAGAGTGAATATACTTAGTTGAGAAGGACAAGTTATGGTGTGGAGAAAACCAGAGAAAACAAAAATTTCGTATCCAATTGTGAAGCATGGTGATAGTAATGCTGCTCCCGTTTAAGGTCCGAGACTTTACTGATTGGTTTTAGATAATTAGTGTAAGGTGGTGGTACACACGCCCTTCGTTAACCTGCCCTACCTCTACTGGTCCACGGTAAATATTGTCTAGCTCTACCAAATTTCCGACTAAACCTTTCCTTACAAGTTTGTGACAAATAACAGACTCGTAAGGCCTATTGATGGGAAAAATATATAAAAGGCAAGGTATAGAAATGATAAAAAAGCGCAAGAAGTCTGTTCAACACATATGTATATGTCAGCAGTACTTCCAATAAGAAAAGGCATGGGAAGAGAAAGTTGAAATCTGGATTGTACCTCCAGTGGTGTTACAAGCTGAATTTGCAACACAACAGTTGCCATGTGTGCTGAAACAGCTTCATACTATTATGGATCGCAGGCATTAAGATGAGGTTAATTTTGGGTAATAGCATGTCTATGCGACACTTCCCTGGGATGAGGCTAAATTAGTGGGATTGAGAGAATTCCTTTAAGTATTGTGGAGCGGGAGTAGGTTTGTGAAATGCGGTTTTTAACAAAACGGAAGGCTCTCTCGCGGCGGATGCTTTTGTCGAATACTCTGAACCTTTATAAAATTTCGTAATTTGCGCTTTCATGTTGCCTCGGGTTTTACACATACTATGAAAAGATATTCTATGTCACTGGATTTTCTCGCATTCTCCAGTACGCTATCTGCAGCGATGCTCTCCGGATCAATCGAGATCATCCAGCAGTTATCAAATGTAAGAAAGAAAATTTGCGTTTTCGTTTGACTTTCCGGAGTGCGCAGCTGCTTCGCTGCACTCCCAGTTCAGTAATGTTCCAACACAAATATTAAAATTAATATTAAGGCACTACGAGAGTTAGATATTCTAAATGATCTTTCGTTTTACTATAATTAGTTCGCGTACGTTACGGAGAAAATGTGAAAAAAGATCAATATGGACGCGTTGCCACGAAAATTGTAACACGAATGAACCTTCAGGGTCCTGCGAGGAGCGCTTTTTACTTTAAAATTTTTCCTACTAGGCAGCCCCCTCCACGATGCATTTTTATTGCATCTACCCTGGTTCCGCATTTCTCCATAAACAATATATATTTTGGGTCAGCCGTTTCCCAGTTTTTTAGATAGATAGATAGATGAATTTATTATGCCTATGGCAATGTTAGGCAATATGTAAGATATACAATAAATGATTACAGATAGGAAAAATGGTTGAGATTTGGTTTGATTGACGACACGTCTTTTGTGGTAACAAAAGAAGCAGTATAATTTGATAATGACATCAGTTGTCTTGTACACTTTTCTATATATATCTTCTTACTTACGAATATATTTACTTTCTTATGTTATTTTTACTTTTACAGTTTTTACAGTAGTAAATCAGTATTATTCAGGTGACGATACTAACCGGAAGGAGCTCTTTCTAAAAAGAATCCGGCTCACACGCGCCACACTCGTAATCCATAATTAACATAAGGCAAAGTACCATTTCCAACAAAAATTATATACAAAGCAAAGCAGTAATGAAGAATAAGCTATAATAAAGCAAAAAAGAAAGAAAAGCAGGAGAAAATACGTTATGTGACTATCATAATTCAGATACGATCTCTCTCTGTCGAGAACAGATAAGAATGTAAACGAATTTTAAATGTATGAATGGTCTCTGCAGATCGAATGTCTGTCGGTAGAAAATTCCATATATCAACCGCTGCAAAAGAGAAAGACCTCTTAAGGCGTTCTGTCCTAACTTGAGGTAAAAGCAATTCACCTCGCACCAACCTGGACGAGCCATAAGAGTGTACATCCCGAGAACGTAATAATTCCCTCAGGTATGACGGGCGACCCGTTTGAAGAACTGTGTAGGTGACACAAAGACAATGATAGAGCCTTCTGTCACTGAACTTTAACCATCCTAATTCTCGACGATACGGCGCGATATAATCACCGCGTGGAACACCACAGACAAAGCGGACACAAGTGTTTTGTAAACGCTGAAGTTTCAGATTGTATACCCAAGTTAGATTAAGATAAACTGCTGAGCAATAATCGAATATAGGAAATATAAGTGCCATTATGAGTTTCTTGCGAAGACTTTGCGAGAGCAATAGACGAGATGCGGAAAGTTGCCTAAGAGTGGCATGAACTCTCATACTGACAACTTCTAAATGTCTTGTCCAAGTGAGCTTGCTGTCAAGAAAGAGACCGAGATGTCGGACAACATCAAGAAAAGGCAATGACACACCATCAAGCACAACAGGAGTTAAAGAAGCAGTATCAAGTCTCATAATAAACGGTGCACTTCCAAGAATAGTTACCTGTGTTTTGGTAGAGTTAAGACGCAAAACATTATCCGTCGCCCAACTAGAAACTGCTTTAACATCAGCGTTTAAGCACTCAATAGTAACAAAAAGGTCAGAAGGTTCGCAGTGGAGGTAAATTTGTAAATCATCAGCATAAACAAGATGAGACACATGCTTAAGGACATGAGCAATGTCATTCATGAAAATGGTAAAAAGAAGAGGGCCGAGGACAGAGTCCTGTGGAACACCTCAATCGAGCTATAGCCAGGAGGAAGATTCCCCGTTATGTCCAATTACTGATTGTGAGCGGCCAGAAAGATAGGAAGCTACCCACTTCAAAGCATGTTGAGAAAATCCAAGCTGCTGTAACTTACAGAGCAAACGAGCATGAGGAACAGTGTTAAAAGCCTTGCTAAAATCAAAAAGTACTAGCACCGTTAGTTTATGAGAGTCTATGCCGCGTCGAATATCTCCAGACAACCTAAGTAAAGCAGTCTGGGTGCTGAAATTAGGTCTGTAACCAGATTGGTATAGATCAAAGAAGTCATTGCTATCAAGATAATCGACGATCTGAGTGAGCACAATTCTTTCGAGAAGTTTTGATAAAAAGCAAAGATTCGCAATGGGTCGGACATGACTCATAGATGAAGGATTTTTTACCTTTTTAAGTGGTTTGACTCGTGACAATTTCCAGACAGTTGGGAACGCAGCCTCATTGAGTGAACGATTAAAGAGCGATAGAAGGTGAGGTAGAATAATACGCAACGAAATCCATATATCTCGAAGCGATATGTTATCTACTCCTGGAGACTGAGAGTTGAAATGTTTCAAGGCTTTAAGTAGATCATCAGGTGATGTATCCCTAAAATAAAAGGAGTGATCACTATAGGTTGCTTGTGGTAAACTTTCAATAAATTTTTGGACCTCAACTATCGACTCAGGGCATTGCGCGACTTCTGCAAAGTACCGGTTAATATCTTCTACAGGGAAATCAACACTACTATCCGACAAAGGTGGGGCAATACCCAGATGTCTGAGTTCTTTCCAAAGCAATCGTGGTTCCATGAGACTATTAAGACGAGCAGCGAAGAAATTTGTGCGACAGGCTATAATTTGTTTATGCAGTGTAACGTTGCAACTGACCCTACGAGATGCACGTTACTTTACTACCCGTTCCTTGACCCGTTCTATGTTCTACCCGGGGGGGGGGGGGGGGGAAGAAAGCCCGGTTTTGCTAAATATCAGATGTCTGGTAGATGTCTCTCAATTTTACAGGATTGGGAACTTTACAGTAGTGGCAATCTTTAAGGGCGCGGATAGGTGAGTGCACCTGCTAGCTCAGCCCCCTTTTTGACTAGGTAGGGGTTTACGGAGGCGGCGGGGTCCGCCGAAAGGGAGGAAAAGGTCTTTCAATACACTTTCACTATGCTTTTAGGTTGGCTAGGACCGTTTTCCCTTCCCGCGTTTTATTTAATAACACTTTTTCTATTATTCGCTCCTGGACTTGATACACTTAATCGCGTAGATTTCTCTTTCTCTATCTCTCTCTCTCTCTCTAACACACACACACACCGCTTTAGGGAATCTTTGGTCGCTTACCGCGATCCTTGGGACTCCTCCCTACTCTCCGGCTGTCCCCGGGCCCTTCTCGCTCCTCTCTCTCCTGCTGGGGTTTACTCTTCTTGGGCCCTTTCTGCGCTTGTCTCGGCCCCTTTTTTTCAGAAGCCTCGGTTCGACCTCCGGATCGTTCTCCAGGGACCACGACTTCTCCTAATCTCCCCTCGGTCTCCTCGTACGCCGGTTCTCATTCCGGAGCCTTCCTGGTGTTATCACCCTCACCGTTTCCTGATGAAAAGAGAGCGCGCCGTCGTCGACCGATCTCTTATTATCCCCGTACCGCGGGACATATCCGCCCCGGATGTCGGGTTGTTCTGAGCGTCCGGGGAGTCGATAAGGTAGAGCTCACTACCAGGGTTCAGTCGAACGCACTGTCTGTACTGTGGCCAGGGGAGGTAGGTATCCACAGATGACATCATACAGGGGCAGTGTCCCCACGCGCTCGCGGACTCCTTAGGCTCTCCGCAGTAGGGTCTCGAAGGAAATCGGTCTTTGACCGATTTGGATCAGGTCGGGACTACTGGTGCAGATCTTCGAGACACGTCGTGGTTAGCAGTCGGACCAAGTCGGTGAAGTGGAGCTGGCCGCTCGGGGGTAGGCCGTCGGACCTCGATTCACACACACCTATATACATTCACGCACTCATTCATAATTACGCATTCCACGAGTTACCATTCTCATACGGGTAAGAGAGAGTGGTGACGGACTCTCGCCCCCGTAGAGCGCCGTCACAGCAGATAACGGACTTCACGATAGCGTAAGAGAGCATCATACGATCTAGAGCGTTTATATGCACGATAGAGACGATCCTTTGTTTTTGAGAGATCTCGAAGATCCTTTGTAATCCAGGGTGATGTATTTCGACGAGAATAACGCGTGATACAGGGAGCATGCAAATCCAGTGTGTCAGTAATGTTGTTATGAAGACATTGCACCATATCGTCAACAGAAGACGAACGAACTAACCCATACCAATCTAGATTAGCAAGTGTGCCACAAAAAGCATTATGGTCAAGATTACGATAGGATCGAGCTCGATAGGAACGTGACTGCTGCCAAGATTTGTTAATATGTATGGTTACGAATATTAAGTCATGACACGCAATAAACGGAGCAGCAGATTGGCCATAAGAACCAAGCATATCTTGACTACTGAGTATGCGGAGATCGAGTAAAGTGTCTGATGTGTATACAGGGTGTTTCTATGAAGTGCTGCCAAACTTAAGGAGCGTATAATTGAGGTAAAAACAAGTAACTTTTGTTAACATACCTATGGTGTCCGATCATTATTGGCGAAGATACAGCCGTTTGAATATCCGCCTACAGGTTGACAACATGACCTACATTCAGCTGCCCGAAGCGGTCAACGCTCCGCGAAACGTCCTCGGCTCAGTGCCGTCGTACGCGTGCGACACAGCTGACTTCTCCTTCAACATTTTTTCGAGCCGAGGAAGTGTTAAAATTTTCCGAACTATTTTAAATCACCGAACTATTGGGAAAAAAATTACCTATTAAAAAAGTCCAAACGACAAAAATATTCGAGAACTCATAAAAATTCGAGTTACTTGTGGATAAATGTTCAGCTCGGAAAGTTTACATATTCCAATAGATTTCCAGCTTTCGAGTTATTCGTAAATATCCGAATTATTGGTGACGACGTTTCCTGCACTTGAAAATAATTTTTCACTTCGTAAATGGAAAGTAATTATTTCGAGGAAGTTTATTGCTAATAATGCTAACTTTGAAACGTCCACACTAATAATTCGAATATTTACATGTCTAATATTTATCTCCAAGTAACTCGAAAACTTACGAGGGCTCGAATATTCGAATCGCTTGAAGTTTTTTAATGGCTTACTTTATTCAACTCGAACAATCGAACCAAATAAATTCCGAATACGTGCACATTCTTAAACACCAATTGCACTGAATACACTGCACAAAACCGTACTTATGACAATTGTTCAATACGTCGGCTCCCGACGGTCATAAACGTTTCGCACCGTTAGACGATTGAACTGCGGACATGAGTGACTATCCGCAAGATCGCAAAGAAACACACTGTTCTTTCGTAGCTGCCACACAGTCTTTTACACTATGAAATACCTATGATGGTGTGAATATGAAATCATCTGCTTGCTTCCAACGCGCCACGCGCCGGCGAGGAGACCGTAAGTTCGGGCACAACACAAATGCAAGTTTGTTTTCAAACATGATTCGTTGTCCCGTTCTTTCCGACATTCGTTTCTCTTCGCTAACGCGGTGAAGACATCGTGCAGCGAGTTTCATTGCAATCTTTCGGATTCGTTCGTGTCCGCAGTTCCAATCGTGTAACGGTGCGAAACGTTTATGACCGTCGGGAGCCGACGTATTGAACAATTGTCATAAGTACGGTTTTGTGCAGTGTATTCAGTGCAATTGGTGTTTAAGAATGTGCACGTATTCGGAATTTATTTGGTTCGATTGTTCGAGTTGAATAAAGTAAGCCATTAAAAAACTTCAAGCGATTCGAATATTCGAGCCCTCGTAAGTTTTCGAGTTACTTGGAGATAAATATTAGACATGTAAATATTCGAATTATTAGTGTGGACGTTTCAAAGTTAGCATTATTAGCAATAAACTTCCTCGAAATAATTACTTTCCATTTACGAAGTGAAAAATTATTTTCAATTGCAGCAAACGTCGTCACCAATAATTCGGATATTTACGAATAACTCGAAAGCTGGAAATCTATTGGAATATGTAAACTTTCCGAACTGAACATTTATCCACAAGTAACTCGAATTTTTATGAGTTCTCGAATATTTTTGTTGTTTGGACTTTTTTAATAGGTAATTTTCTTCCCAATAGTTCGGTGATTTAAAATAGTTCAGTGATTTAAAATAGTTCGGAAAATTTTAACACTTCCTCGGCTCGAAAAAATGTCGAGGGAGAAGTCAGCTGTGTCGCACGCGTACGACGGCACTGAGCCGAGGACGTTTCGCGGAACGTTGACCGCTTCGGGCAGCTGAATGTAGGTCATGTTGTCAACCTGTAGGCGGATATTCAAACGGCTGTATCTTCGCCAATAATGATCGGACACCATAGGTATGTTAACAAAAGTTACTTGTTTTTACCTCAATTATACGTGTATATAAACGTGTATTTACAAATAATTGATAACAAAATTAACGATTACAGACATTAATTGTGTTTATTATATTCATGAGGAAAGTAATAATCCTCTTTTCCTCACTCACAATCAGGCAGTATTGATACAAACTCGAGAGCATTGTAAATAATCGTTCACTTAAGGGCTATACAAAGGGTTAATATTAAAAGAATATTGAGATAAGTAAGCAAACTATTATCATCCTTGTAAAACTGACAATGAGAGATTAAAAATTTTGAGATCATAAAACAGCCAGAGGGCATCACAAAGAGACTCCGAGATAAATATGTCACTGATGACATTCTTTACTCATCGGCGCATTACGCATAAACTTTTTTTAGAAACAGCAAACTAAAAATGTATTAACTAAAGAAGTGTATATTACACCTTGATAATGCCCGAAATAAAATAAATTATAATACTTCCAACAAAAATGGTATACTTTAATACTTACGTGTATATGCGGCACACGCAGAGACAATGAATCACAAGAAAAACAACAAAGACAAGCTTGAATTTAATGATATCTTGTTTTCAGGCATACAGGTGAGTGTATAAGAGGTCTCCGGCAATTAAAACTAATCAGAATTATTTTAACATTTGGAGAACAGACTTATACTTGAAGACGTGTTTCTCCTCTTAAAAATTGTTTTTTTCGAAAAATACAAAAACTGGTCAACTTTGTTTTCCCTCGCTCTACAATTTGGTTTTTGTTTCATTAAAATCGGATAATCAGTTTTTTTTTATATTAAAATGAAAATTTTCAGAGGATAGTTCACCTCCTTGCAATAGGGGTGCATAGAAAGATGGATATGTGAATTTCATCATTTCACGTAAGGAATGTTTTAAAGTCGACTTGGTGGCAATAGAGACACTCCTTTTATGTAAAACTACACAAACATCGCTTTTCATGCTCAACTTTGAGGGTGAATCTCACTCGTTAAAATCCGTTTAAGAGCAGATATAAAAAATACGTGTCTCTTATTTTTTTATGGACTACAACATATCACAAGCATAAGAAAATCGGAGGCGGTCACTTCGCACCATTTCTTTGTTAGGTCAAAGCACATGGGCCTCCACACGTGAGAATCATCAATGCTACGTCTCGCAGAGGATTTTACTGCCGCTTTCTGGACTATGTCAATTCAAAAATTCTGCGAGACTGGCAGTAAACAACACTTGAAATCCTAACATCCCGTATGGATATTGGAAAAGGGATTTTTAAGCCATGGATGGAGCCAACTATAAAGTGTACTAAAAAGTACCTGGGCGAAAGTGCGTCGACACGAAAAGGCCTACCACATATGGTAACACTAAAAATGAGTTTTCGTGAAATATAAAGTTAAATAAAACCCGTGCAAAAGTGAATGAATAAATAGACAGTAGTGATGATGTATTTTTTATTGAAGAATTACAAAATGATATTAGTGATTCTCACAATAGTATTAGTGAAGTTTATACAGGGAAACGAAAAACGGTACCCCTGAATTATTCAGATGAAAACAGTGATAAGGATAGTTATTCAACGAACTGGGAAAAGGTATCGTCAAACAGTAAAGAAATGCCGCAGAGGATTTTCTTTTCAAGGAAATCACATCCAAAAATTCTTTTAAAACTACTATTTGTGGAAAGAATTATGTAAGAATAACAGTAACTACTTCCATGCAAAACCAAATAAGGATAGCATTAAAGGTGAAAAGAGGACCTACAAATCATATTAACTGTAGTTAACACGCAAAATTTCGATCGTTTAAGTTAAATATGACTACGTGTAGGCAGACTTTATTGGTCTAAATTTTGTACACTTGTGAGGTAAATTTTAGTTCTTGATTAACTAATTGTCCTCTATTGTTTATTTTTGATATATCAATATTTACTACATGATTGCATAAAATACGATTCAAAAGAAAGCAAAAGAACTATTGTATTTTTACTTGTATTAGATTGAAAGTTATATTACAATAAATTAGTTTGAGTGAGGTGTACGGAAATTTGTTGACCTACTATACGTCCATGTTTATATTAATGGTAACGGTATTCATATTTAATCTTTTGCATTCATATCGTAAGTCACTTTTAATCGCTATGCCACATAGCCCTGTGATTTATATGGCGCAACATTCTTACCATACAAAATACTAAACCGGAAATGCTCTAACTACCTCGCTTAATTGTAAGAATGACAGTGTAGTATAGAAGGAGTTAGCATAATATTTTAGACAATCAAAGTGCATATGTTTTTCTTTATTGTGTTTTATTAGGAACACGAAGTTGCGTGGAGGATTATCAGTACGAGGATAGATTATCAGTACCGTGTTTCCGGAATGCGTCACATCATGGGTGTACCCAAGTTTTCGTCTGGGGGTGGGGGGCAAGTCAGAATTTTGCTGCAATCCTACCATGCTAATAATGAGCATAAATAATTTACATATTTACGTTATAATTTACGTTATAATTTATAATTTACAACGTTATAATGTTTATATATTTAAAAAGTAATTTTCTTGGGTCTGCAGCAAACTGATTTATGACTTTTTCCGTAAAAGAATCGCCCATACTATTCACTAGTATTCGGTGAACGCTCAGCATGCAGAGTCCATTTAAACGATCTTCAATCATAGTTGACCGCAACCAGGTTTTTACGCGTCTGAGAGATAAAAAATAGCTAGATCTAGGGGGACAGATCGGGTCGGGGGGGGGGGGGCGGTCGCCCCCCCTTACTCTCCCCCTGGTTACGCCCATGCCTCACATCATTTCTTAGTTACAGATTATTTTACATATACTTCACTATGATCCAGTAACAGAATATTGCACACTATCCTGAAACAGAAAAATTAGAAAAGTAAACCAAAGACGGAGATAGAAAAATTAGGGTGAACAAAAAAAGACAAAGAAATTTTCTTAAAGACGAAATATTGTTCATGCAGAAAAACGGAAGTTCAGCAAAGTATTTGTTGTGGTTTCACTTCTTTAATAATTAACAAGACTCTTACAACTCACTCCTTTATTTCTACAAGATATTTCTCTCTATTAATATGAAATACATCTCTCTATTCTTACAACGCAACGCCATCTAAAACTTTCTCCCGCCTTTCTTCCTTCATTGATAACACCACGTGATCATCTACATCAGTATTCTTCAACAAACTGTAAATATAAAAACAGATTGTACATCTATTATGTTATATGGCTAAACAATTTCATAAGTATTCCTACAAAGTTTGATAAAAGTTGATTTTCAAATCTACATATTTTTCAAGTATTTCGCAGTTGGTGCGTGAATAACATTAGATCATAATGATGAAGTCCATATAGGGGTAATAGATTTATAAATAACAAATAATATAATTATGTTAGCGTATCCATATTGTGTGATATAGTACATTAGATTTTTATGTTTAAGTTTATGTTTTATGTATAAGTGCAACCGTCCCACACTTCATACGTCCATCATAATCAATTCATGATATTTGTGGACTAATTATCTGTCAAATCCATGTTATAGCCTGCTTTTCTTTAGGCATTATTTTAATCATTAACGTAACTCACGCGTCATTTAACCCACACCTACTCCGTAGGAGAATTCTGATTGATCCATAATTTTTAAATATTAATATTTTTAACCGGTAGGCCGATCGCACTTAAAAGATGTTCATTTATTTCAGTACTGTAATCGTAAAGTATTTTGTATTTTTCTGAAACTTA
This sequence comes from Hedychridium roseum, assembly GCA_963989215.1. Taxonomy (NCBI): domain Eukaryota; kingdom Metazoa; phylum Arthropoda; class Insecta; order Hymenoptera; family Chrysididae; genus Hedychridium; species Hedychridium roseum. Next base: position 4,007,527 of record OZ022307.1, on the reverse strand, counting down.
ATTGTATGAGACTGCAAGAAAAATTGACAGTTAAACGGGCGACCTTCGGCTCAAATCTTTCTCAATTACATAATTAAGACTTAAATACAGATAGCATAACGAATAACCGTTGTCCCAAACGTGAACAAAAATGAAATAAAACCGTAATAAGTAAAAAAGACAAATTTCTTAGATTTGCTATGCATGCGACTTTCTTTTCCCACACCTCGTGCTGGCTTGACAATGTACTTGAATTGTACCCTGATTTTCTTGAGGAAGGCGCAGTAACACGTCAACAAGCAATGTGAGAAACCTCGGTTATTGGAAAGAATATTCACACGAGGAATTCGTGATTTCTTCGGACAATCCGTTAAGGGTTAATATTCTGCAATAACGAGTGAGACTACTCTATGGCATGAGTACAATTATGAACATTACAATGACTGCAAAACTTTTTATCTATATAATGTATAATAATCTGTAATCAGTAATGTGTTTCTTTTACTATTTTGCGAATAAAAATGAAAAATTATACTCTTATTCAATTTTATGGTTTTCTGGAAGATAATATGAGCTATAACAAAGTTAAACATTGTACTACTGATCTGTTCTAATTCCAGGCACTGTAAGATTATGAAGTATACGGAGGAACGGCATAAGTGAAAATCAATATGTTAGCGTAATACCTTAGATCGGTTACCATTACGATTCCTTCCTACCGTTTCTTCAAATAATCTGGCACCCATGAAGAAGTTCCGCGTAGAGCTGGTGTTGTCAAACTTTAAGTAACTCACTTCCGTTTGTAATTAATTTATTTTAATTAGTATCCTCTGCCAATAATCCGTAACAGTTTGCGAGCGAAGGTGGAAAAAGGTCCGTTTCCAAGTTTACAAGGCAGTATGAGAAGGACGATCGCGATAGCGAAATTCTTTGAAGATTCGCAGGAAAGATGCGACGACGAACGGTAATGTCCCCACAGTCTGGTAGAAATGAAATTCAGTTGATTTAGTCGTTCAGATTCGGGAACAATCGGAGGACGGTATATCCACACGAGAAATGGCCACAGGTATGTATTTCGTGAGTCCACGCGTTCCAGCAGTTTCCTCTTACCGCGCTGTTTCATTCCTTAACGCTTCCATTATTTTATTACGAATATTTTTCTTTATCTTTAATATTAATTTGTCGTTTAATAATTCGTATTCAATGTTCATTTGCCAGCAACTTATTTTTCTTTCTTTTATTTTCCTTCATTTACCTTTATTTTTACCACCCAATATACATTTTCGTAAATTATTAAATTTACAATTAATAATATTCCAGTACCTTGACAACTAATTTGTCCTACCAACTTACTACTGATTTGCAATCAACTCACTTTTTAGCATCTAACATACATAATTGCCGCTTGATTACTCCGCTATCTTATTCACATTAGATAAGTATAACATTATTTGATTGTTTAATTAATGGATGTTGTCCGCAAATTCAATTGAACTTTCTCTATACCTATAATACTTATAAAAGCGAAACAGTTGAATAATATGTACGATTTGACAATGTCAGTTTTAAGAAAGGAATAATAAAAGTACACAAGTACTTTTGATGGGAATAATACTATCTAAAAATTATATATATTTGTATTATGTGTATTTCTTCAACTTATTCCCACAAGTTGTATACTACGTTGTGTAGTTATGCCTAGTTACGTTTTACAGGAATGTATATACTTCAAATCAATACTCATTATAAAGAGACATTAATGATGAGATGCAAATGGATAAAAAAATCTGATCAAAAGGTAATTATAGTTGCATTAAAATTTTGATTCTGTATCTGAAAAGCCTACATAAATGTACAATGTACACATACCCTCAATATTTCATGGATATCGTTCCACCTTGTGTAACATAACTTGTGCTGCCAATAACGTCATAGGTGTTTATTAGGTTGTCGATCGTAAGAGGCACAAACGAATTCCAGGTGCATATCGCCTCTTCTTATTGTTTTTCTAAACTTGTTTGCTTTGTAATGTATACTGTATACACCAATCGGTGCAATTATTATTATTAAGAGACTCTGTGATTTTCATATATCTTTTCATGTGATTTTTTTAATTTTTACCGCGAGTAGAATATGTACTTAACATTTGTTCATTAATTTCTAAAACACTCTGAATAATCAGCATAATTAAAAATTTGGTTTATTTATATATTTGAGCGAAAGGCTCAAATAAATTTAGATGAGATTTTTGTTGGCAATTTATTTAAATGAGCATTATGTGAGCTGTTATACGAAAATTGGAACGCGTCTTCTCAATAGAGCGGGGAAGGATAAGGGTTATTGCGGGCCACAGTGTGTAACTTTAAGTAAGTGTCGTATTCCGTATTCACGACTCGATCTAACAGTGGAGATAATTAAAAGGATACTCTGCGGTGTCGTAGTCAAGCGGGACGTTTACTTTTATTTGGATAATCATGACATCTAATGTTCCCTGAGATTACAATTTTCAAAAGTCAAGTACTTCTAAAAATGTGATAGTGCTCAAATACTTTGTAGAACTAACCACTGAGTTTTAATTTCGTTATAATATTTTCACTATATTAATTCCATTATAATAATAAAAACTTATTTAGGTCTCTGAATGTAGCAACTAACAAAAATGCATTCATTCTTACACTAATCAAACAATGCCATTGTTTTGGTAATGTTTACCATTTACGTATGCTGCTATGAGTACAGCATGTACAGGGTGATCCTTGTAACAGTTGTCACGATATTATCACACACCCAATAACCTGCTAAAAAAGTGGTAAGCTAAAATTAATTGGTTTTTAATTGGCAATAAATTTCAATCATATAATTTGTGTGTATATTTTTCATTCAATAAAAACTGAAGGTCACATCGGCTTTTTTATATGAAACTATTATAACCTTTTGTGATCGTAACGTAGAGGACCTTAAAGCAAGTTCAACGAATACATAAAATATAATTTTAAATTGTATTGGATCTCAATAAATTACTTCTGCAAGACTAATACCTCGCTGTTGAGACGAGGGGCTCAGTAAATATTCACAATTGGTAGTTTATAACATACCGGTTAATAATATCGGTGATTTCCGAGAACGCATAACAGACGTATGTAGAAACATAAATTGTCCCAGTTTAATTGACGCTATGGATAAATCTATTGGAAAAGCGGAATTTTTTATGGCGGATGGTGGGAGGCCACTTGAACAGTTGCGTTAACTACTCGAATAGTGTGTTTTACTCATCACAAATCTGTTTACTTCACAAGTCTGTTTACGTTTTTAGCCTTTCTCAATCTGTATATACCAATGGGAAAAACCCAAAAGTTATCGACTATCATCCGGCCCCCTTCTTTTCCTTTTACAGCGATTGCAACGGTGATCGGTACCCGCACTTATTATTTAGTGCATGGATATTTTCTCCGTTATACTTTCTCCTACTATCGAGTTATATAAAAATATATTCTATATTTATGTATCCTTTACGATCGACAGCCTAAGAGCGCTTTAACCGGCAAGGTCGTTGGCGAGGAATTGGTATGGCTTGCCGCAAATACTTGGGAAGACCATTGGCGTTATTTGACGGGAATAATAATAATTACGTCTTACGTGGATTCTGTAAGGACTAATATTCATGCGTGTTACGTCCCACGGACGCAACCCCTCTACAACTATTATTATTATTATTATCATTATTATTATCATTATTATCATTATTATCATCATTATCATCATTATCATCATTATCATCATTATTATCATTATTAGCATTATTATCATTATTATCATTATTATTATTATTATTATTATTATTATTATTATTATTATTATTATTACTACTACATAGAGAGGACTACCGAAACCCATAAGACCCATCCCCACCACTTCCAACCACCACCAGAACCATCTCCCACCCTCACTTTTCCAAAGAGTCCCGAGTTTTCCTTCGGGACTACAATCCTAAACACCCTCAGTCATCTCTTAATCTTCACTTAGTATTTAGTTACTTGTAGGTTAGTTGTTAGTAAGTTTTAGTTTAGTTAGGTTAATCAGAATGCACTCTTCGTTCATACATCACAGTTTTCACCAACCATCCGCTCTCTGGCCATTCCAAGCTACCAAGATTAATAAACAGTTAAAGTCATCTACAAGCACGAGTTTCAAGTAACCATTTATTCTCGACAACATCTATCACGACGATCCAAGTCGTAACAATGCGCCAACTTATTATTGAATGAGTAGTTGAGAAAAAGGCACAACAACCGTTTCTTGAATAAAAAGAAAATATATTCAAAATATGATTGTTACAAGTAGACAATTTTACAGACTGGGTTGGTTTTTGGTTTGTGTGTAGTGTATGATATCTATTTCTTTTCTACTAATTGTAGGAACAAGTAGCAAGAGTAATAATAATTCTGCCAGATATAAGAAGGAATAGAGTCAGAAAAGTATAGTATATAAACAATAAAAATAGTCTTTATTATACACTCTTTCTTATTTAGTATTTCACTGTAATCATACTATTAATAATTGAGTTCACTATGTCAATGATACATTTTTTTACAAAACAAGTGTTCTCTATTATTATTAAATTAAATGTTCGTACATTTTCGCAGTGTTTGGCACGTTTGAGCATTGGCCCTCCCTTTACGGGAGTAGGAAGTGTAAACTTCCAATTTGGTAAAAGGAGGACATTGGAAAAGGTGGGAAGATGACATGGTTCAAAAAGCCGAAAGAACCTAAAATAGACTGGCCCAGAACAGGAAAGAATGGGAAAAATTAGCTATAAACACTGACATCTACTAACACAAGGAGAGTATAAAGCAAAAAAAAGAAAAATATGTCATTGCTTTGCAAAAAGTAACCGTGGATCATTTTCTACATACCACTGTGACGTTATGACTGACTGATCATTTTTGTTACACCTTTATGATACTCCGTTACCGTTAAAACTAATCTCTTATAAAGTACGTTAAATATTCCTTCGGGATCTGGAACTCATTAAATCCTTATAAAGTGATTTACTTAGTCCGGTTGGCGTCGTAACAATGACGGCTTTCATATATTATATTATTCTTGCAATATAGTACTTGGACGTCAAGATCTAGGTTCAACTTATAAACCACTTTATGTCCTGTTTCCACCGGATTCATTGTACTTACATTTAAGTACTTATTATATACTTAGGAACCAGTTAGAAATATTTTCGCCCAGTATTAAATTTTTATTCACAAGTACATAAAAAATAATACAATTGATCAACATTAAATCATATTTTTGTACAAGCATCACGGAAATTGAATGATTATAAATTGGCTAACTTAAAGTTTTTGTAATTCGACAATTGAGGAAAAACCTATTGTTGTATTTGACACTCTGTATTCATACTAAACAGAAATTAATGACTAATTAAAACACATTCAATTCACCCTCGTCAGATATATATCATAATATAGAATTGCAATCCACTTTTATTTTGATTGATTAAAAAAAAATGCAGGAAAGTAAAAAAGTAGGGAACAAATCGTACGACCGGCAACTTAATAAACAAACTAGGTCAAATGTACACGAATAAAAGCACAAATTATATTGGATAAATCTTATTTTAAGATTTTTGTTAGCAAAAACAGAGAAAAGTATACAGAGGTCCGTAAACCCAGAGACGTTTAATTTCAATAAATATTATCATATATATCGTTGCTAAACTAGAAGGAGTCATGCAGATGACAAAAATATTGTAAAAGTAATTGTAATTGTAAGCTAAAGCTCGGTAAAAAGAAATGCAGATTGCGACTCAATAAATATTTATGGGAATGTATTCATTATGACGAAGATGATATGCACGAGAAATTGATGTAAAAATAAGTTCTAATGTACATTTGACATTGACATTGACAATCCTGGAAAACCTGTTACAGGAATACGTCCTCTTCATGACTGTAATTATCCGTTACCTGCATAATCTCTCTACCATATGTTAATGTACGTAGAAGACGCTTCGTTTACGCGCGTCGAACGACTTCTCGATAGTGCTGTATAGAGGCAATCAAGTAAATACTGTTTGCTCAAAAGTTTGAGACATTTGAAGGAATTAGTTTTTTCGACCATGTTTGTATTTTGTGCGTAATTGCGCCATGTGAAAAGACTATCGATATTAGGCATGGTGCTAGCGGTGAAAATGCGACATACATAGAAGCAGGAACGAGGAAGCGAAGACACGTAGCTTTGAGAGAGTAAGAGAGCAGAAAAATTTTTGGGCAGCAGCCGGCCTCGTTATGCTGGAAAATCTGAAATCGATTGAAGAGAACCCTGTTCGCATCGGGGCGTCTGCGCGACATGCAGACGTCGACGCAGACGCCGAGGTTGCTCGCGAGGGTCGATAGGACGAGAGCCCTGGTTAAACCTCCACGAACAAACTACGTTGATGGTCCGCTAGCGGAAAGAGTGCAGGAGGGGGAAGTTACGGCGGCTAGATAGACAGAGGTGGTATGAACTAAGACCAAGGTAGAGCGAGTGCAAAAGTAGAGGTAGCACTGCTAAAACAAAAATCCGAGAAGACCGTGAAAGATAAATAAAAATAGCGAAGGAGAATCAACGGTATGAAATAACAAAGATAACATGCTAAATGACCGTATAACCAAGAAAACAGGACAAATTATGTATAATTCATTACATAGGGTAATATAAGCAGAACGCAAGAGAATAAGGAATAGCATAAACCCTGTGCAGCACAAAAAGTAATAAGAGAATTATAGGAAACCTAGCAAAAAAATATTCTGTTAAGAAAACAACAGAAATTGCAACTGCCAACCCCTTTCCTCTTTGTTCACCAAGGGAGTCTACTGTTACGTTCAAAAATCTCAATTCTGATTCATTATTATAACCCCGACAGAATTTTCACCATCAAACTAATTAACAATATTTTATAATTTTAATTAAATTCTCTTGTTTACGGAAAATCAACGTATTGAAAATTGAGATGCGGCACAGTAATTTAGTGCAATTTTTAACTGAATGTCCTTTTAAAGTAATTGCCAAAATGTTATTCAACCTTGTCTTTATAATTTCATCCATTTTTTTACACAGAATAATATTCTAAGTAAGAAATGTAGATGATAGTGTATAATGTCACATAGAACAATGACAAAACTGCAAAGAAATACTTTTTACCAGAATACAAAATACAAGGTCGTACTACAAAATGCATAGTATAAAATACAAGGTCAGTTCATCTAATAGTTATGATATTATCATTATTATTTTTGCGTGGTTCAGTGTCTATATGTAAATATTAATTATTCACATGATATGAAGCAAAGTCCCAGTTTCCTTGATGGTGGTTTTTATCGAATTACTACTTGGTTTATTTAAAAATTTCCGTACGTAAATAATTTACTACTATATAAAATAATGTGAATAAATTGCTATTTACGAATTTTGACTCTGTGGATACTTATTACATGATGTCTCTTATTTGGCTGTGTATGCATTAGCGAATATTTCGTGTTTAGCTGGCCCAAGAAGGGCAGCAAATGTTTCAGGTCAAATTAAAAGATGTCGAACCTATAAAAATAAATAAAACAACTGGAGAGAAGCATAATATTATACATTTCAATAATATACGTACTTTGTATGAATGTTTTGCAGCTTTTATGAACAAGGTTTTTGTATGGAAAACACGTCATCTACTAAAAATATTTTTAAAAACAATGTTTCAGTAGACAATAAAAATTTGTTTACGAATAATATAATAAATGTGAGGCTGATTATCTATAGACATCTAATTTAATGTCTGTGTGTATGTTTCCCGTTAACTCTTAAACTTTTGGACCGATCTAAACTAAATGTTATATAGTTACTCTACTTAAAATATAGCCTTGCATGAAAACTAGGAAGGGAAAATTGTTAAGGTACCCAATCCACACTCCCTGATTTATTGTTTGATTTTCACATTTCCCCAAATACTGATGTTCCAGGTATAAGAAGCTTGGACAACGCTGGGTAGCTTAAGCTGGTAGTACATACACGTTTATTGAAGTCCTATAAATTAAGGGATTACATTTGAAAAGGTGTAGAAGAACGCATAAGGCGCTGATGTAGTCATTGCAGAAATTGTATAGGATTATTATCATTTGTCGTTGTACATTTGGCAAGTAGGTAGTATGACGTTGATGAGATATACTATTTTCAGTGAGCGCCGCCGTATCTCTTACGCTTCATCCCGAAGAAAATGTCTAAGACAACCACTCATTTTGTTTCTTCAAATTATGCCGACCCTGCTTTGAACCTAGTTACATCATACTTCTCTTTAAGAGTCAACCCTTAACTGGAATAAGCGCAGCCGCAATTGCCATCCTATTACCGATACTTACGGACCAATTACCTTATAGCGGTTAATGCTTAAATAATCGGGCCACAGTCATCGCCCTAATAAGGTAACACTCATCACCTACTTTTTTACTCTCACCTCTTTGAGACCCTACCCTCACTCACGGACAAACTTTGGTTTTCAAAGTTTCATATGTCACGCCACTAGGTTATGGAATATGCTGCCTGAAATTATCCGGCAGTCTACATCTCCTGCTGCTTTCAAGACCTCCGTCTTCCATTTTTTCTACGAGCAGCAATCACGTGAGGACCAAGGTCTCTCCAACGCGATTTGATGTCATACTTCTGTGCATAGCCGCATTTAGCCCTTATATTCTCTCTCCTCTCTTTTTCAACGCAATATTGTACTTTAACTTCTCTATGAGCATTAGATTGTTACTTATATCTTGTTTATTTATATTGTAATGCTTTTCCTATGTCTCTCTGCTGTACATTATTGTTCATACTCTACGGGGTTTTGCCCCAGAGTAAATAAATACTGTTTCTCTCTGTCTCTCCCTCTCTCTCTTTCTCTCTCTTTCAACCAATAACTGGCATGGGATAATAGTGCGGTAACAGTACGAATAATAATGTGATGAGTGTGATTTTTCGAATGAATTGTGAATTAAAAATAGTTTCGATAAATGGCACTGTTCAAGGTGTACTGCGTTTAAAAATTATTTAAACAGAACAACAGTTAGCGGCAGCTTTAGAGCCTTAATTCCTAACGTTTCGTTTTAGGGCCAAGCTTCCCCCTTGAAAGTAGTTATTATTAATTATCACAAGTACATGTTCCTAACATTTGTCCCTTTATAATTCAGACTGTTAATTATTTGAGAAACAAAAAAATGTATCGCGAAGAGTGGTTCATCAATCTGGAAAACGATCATGTTTCTTGAATATCCCATGATAACGAATACTTTAGTCACTATTTATTTTAAACTACTAAGTGATTTTATCAGAAACCGCAAAAGTACTGCTTTCCAGGAGACCTAATTGAGTCTCAGGAGGAACTTCAATCCTTATCCCAGTAACCGCAGCAAACAATTACATCTAATACAGGATTTTTTCGTAAACGTCTATAGAAAACGAAATCGTCTATCAAAACTATAACAGATTAGTTTAAAAGGAACAGACTTTTTGCCTGAACAAGAAATATTTACAAGAGTGTATGTTAAACGTAACTTGAAATAATTTTCGTTAGGCGAATCTCAAAAAAGTCATGTCATTGTGTTTTTTGTGATAGGAACTTTTTAGCAACATTTGTTTTTAAACACGATGTCATTCATTTCATATATAACACTCAACAACAGTAGTCTTTCGTATTCCTGATTTGACAACTTTTTTTAACGCATATTGGGATACTTGATTTGTTCGGGATACATGTTGTAGACACTCAAAAAATTTTGACATCATTACGAAGACCACAATAATGTATATTAATTTTTAATTAACTGCAGTATTCATTCGTTCCCCAGAGAATACAAAAAATGTATACTGAAAATATTGATAAAGAGGTTACCATTTTAATTATTTTAAAACTTAATAATTTAAGTACTTTATTAATCATACTGTGCTTTCGAAAATTTTAGTCTAAAAATGAATCTTCGAAAATTCGTCTATTAGTGATCGTCCCTGCTAGAGTCTTCAAACGTAAGTTCTTCTTTTGGAGAGAAATTTTGTCAAATTATTATAAAGAAAGGCCAATCGCAATCAATTCGGAACCGTATTTAATTATAGGATTTTCCGATCCTCGCTGTCTGTGAGCTGCGAATTTAACGTTTATTAGGGAAAAGCAATAGATCATTGCCTGGTATTTAAAGAGGTATAATTGTTAATGCAATGTATGTACATAAAAATAACCGCAGAATAAAAAGATTTTTCCATTGGGTTAACTCTGTTTTTTGGCACTGAAATCCCCCCATTTTTGTAATATTTTTCTTAAGTGATATTACATCCCAGAATGTTTCCACACAGATAATGAAGGGATGGTAATACACAACAGATACATCTATGCAACAGGTTGCAAAGCTATGGATCATCAGAGCTAGGTATATGTACGTACAATTTAAAACTGAAATGTTAAATGTTGTTTTGTTTAAAACGAGTAGGTTGCCATGCGGGATGGGGGATAGGGTAGGCGGCGAAAATCGAAACAATTTCAATGAGTCAGAACTGTACACATGCCATAAATATTACAAAAATATATTTCTAGTTGTATTCGATTTTTATCGAAAATATACAGATATCCAAAATATTTAGTCGGTTACGCCATATATTACAACTGTACATAAATGTATACGTGCCTTTTGAGAGTCATATGCATCACTATATGTATGAACATGAATTAATTTACAGATACTTCTGCCAAGATAATCACAAATGGGAAACGTATTAAAATTTGATGTCTAAATAAATCAAATACTTATTAAGGACAATTATTTGTAACAGATTTTTCTCGCAAACAGGATGAATTACTAGTTGTAAATGTATCACAAAGTAGTTTCTTCAAAATTGTTTAAATACAAATTAATTTAAAGTGACTTGTGTAGCTTTTAAGTAACATGCTGTTAATAAAATTTAATACAATCATTTTACTATCTTAATTGGTAATCTTACGCATCTCACCCTTCATATTTTTCAAAGTTTTCAAACACAATTTCAAAGTAAGTTGAACATTAAAACTTTGTAATTAAGGTTATCAAATGCTGTTTAAGTTTCGCTTGGTTTGTATGCAACACACCGAATTCATCCATTCCAATCCAAATAATCCTAGTAATAATTTCATACAGTCAAATTGATCTCTTTGTGATATAAAGCCTTAATATTACGTTTATTAATTATACGACATTTTTTGTCTCGTGACAATGCCATATTCTTGACAAATGTATCTTGGTTTCAATTGGCGTGTCCACTAATATCTTTGTGGATGATATACGCAATCTGCTGATAATGTAATTTCGTCTAGGGCAGACGACGACGACTGTGGTAATTCGAAAGAACGTCTTCCCTCTCATTGCCAAGCGTCTTCAACCGCTTCTACCCCTTCCCTTCACCACGCACACCACCACTTGGATAATATTCGCAAATTGCCAGTAGTGCAATTTCCCCCACCTGGTTACAGCGCTTCCGCGGTTTACGACCGGTACTTCTGAAAATATACTGCGTTTCTCTCAGAAACTTCTCTAAGAGGACTGTGTGCGATCTAGCGCATCGTGATAAATTACTGAAAGCCAATAAAAAATATCTTCATAGAAATTTCGACAAAATATTTACTAAAGTGCCTATATTTTCTTAAAAATCAATTGGTGAACAAAAAACGGTTTTTCGTATATATATATATGATATTCGCCACGAAACTTACGTACTAAAAGCATATATAACGGTCTTTTTATGTAAGTTTGTATGTGTGTCAGAAAATCAGGTAATACTTTAATTAACGTGCAAACGAAAAAAATTGGCTTTGAAAGCAGCAGTAGACATAAAAGTAGTCGCGGCATAATTTTACATGATAAAAAACATAAACTATGCTTTACGATGCGTGACATTACGTGAGTTCTATCAGTATATTCATATATCCATATTTTTTAATTATGATCGAACCGTTTCTATTCATTTCTCTACTCTCTATTGCCCTTTTTTTATTCATTGTCGTTTACTTTTAAAACATTTAAAATGCCTCTTTTTCCGCACTCGGTGTCCATCGTATTTTACAACCTCCCCCTTCTTCTAGCGCTGTTTCTGTCCGTGTGCTCGTGCGGTTTGTCCGGCTTGTTTACGACGCGAGCATCGATGCGAACTTTGCCGAGGGGTGGAAACTCGATATAACTCAGGCTGCATAACCCCTCCTGGGCGCGATTCCCGAGCACAGATAGTGAGAGAGAAAGAGAAAGAGATCCCAACAACTCTCCTATTACGATGGCGACTAACACTACCAATCCAACAACGCTAGTACCATCAAGCCGGTTCATGGAACTCAACATTCTTCTCCTCAGAACTTACAGCCGACTTCCCATGCGTATACTTTTGAAAGGCTCACATCGTGAGTATACAGCAAGAGCTACAAAATTGAACGTAATCGTGCGAAGAATGTTTTAGGGTAACGACTGTCGTAACCGCTAAATGAAAAAGCTAAAAATTTACCGATACAGTAGATGGTCCACTTTTTCTTTTTACTGGTTTCCGAGAATTAACGAGTATTAATGAGTTATATATCTCAATTTACTTTCCTTTCACCTAAACAAATTACCCAATCTAACTTATTAATTTTTTTCAAAAATATTTTCAATGTAAAAACACTAATTTATTCTTATTTCATCCTTTAATTCAGTCTAAAAGAAAAAACTCCTCCATTCCTTTCGTCGAAACTTTGTGTAATCTTCTACGTCTTTTTGAGATAAATACAAACATTACCAAATTAAGGGCATTTACCTAATAGTTTTTCTTTTTGTCGTTGGCAAGAAAAAGGAGTAAATGACAACGAGATACATAATGACTATTAATAGATTATGTAGCAAATGAGATAACAAGAATAAGTATAAAAATTAGAAACATCAAGTCCTTACGGCTATTTATCCCACCCTTGGGAGTTAAAGTAATCGAACAAGTATTAAATAAACTTATTTAATGTACAAGAATATATTTTTAATGAATCGTTTTAATAGTGTTTATACTACACATGTTTACGATTACAGCGGAAAGTTATACTCGTAGATTGTACACCTGCCGTAAATTACAAAGAATGTATCCAACATGTATTAAAGACAAAAATAACAGTCTAAAGACCATTCGTTGAAGCATTCAGACATCAGTTAGCAGTATCGTGGTATCAGAAATCAAATCGAAATATTTCGAAGGATTTAAGGAGTTTGTCGAGGACAATACACGTTGATCGAAGGCATATGTACATACATAGGTACGTGCCTGCACGTACGTACGGAAAGAGCGAGTAACGTGCCGGTAGAACGATAAATATCGCCGTAAAGGCAGCAGAACGTTCCACGTCCAGACGCCGTTGCTGCACATCTGGCGCTGTCGCCATGAATATAACCCACTACCCCAAACTCCCCTAGACTTCCATCTCTCTCCTTCCTCCCACTCATCCCCTTTCCCTTCTCCCTTTTTCCGCCTGTTATCCTCTTTCCGTCTCCTGCATTTCTTCACTCGTTGGCTGGCGGACTGTCCTTCCCCATCCACCATCCACTCTTCACGTTTGCATACCCTTCTATCCATGTCTAGTTGTTCCTAGACGAGAAAGTTTCATCCTGTTTTGCACTGGTCTGAGGTAGTTCAACGATGGAGCCGGCTGCGTCGCATGGTCTATCCAGCCACAGCACCCTCGTTGTCAACCCAAGACCGAAGGATAATAGTTAGATTTCTGCCAACAAGGCTTTCCGGTCCACTCCACGATATAGTTTACTACATGCTCAAACTTCACAACAAGAATGAAAGGCCGATTTTATTACCCATTTAAACAAATTTTAGAATCTTCTCAGTTTTCTGCAATAATTTGGATCAAAGAGAAGGTTCGTTATATGTATGTCGTGTGTAATACTTATTTAAGTCAAAAAGGCTGTTTTTTTCAAAAGGGCATTCGGTATCGGAAATAAACTCATGAGATTCAATTACTGCTGATGTATAAGCACATTTCTCAATTAATAATTTGTAGGCTAATTTATTTGTAAGAGTTTGCTTTTCACAAAAAGTTCTGAAGCATCGACAGCTTCTAACCAACATTTGGTGGATATGGTACGTTCCAGCACAGCGTCAGTTGCACCCAAATATTCTCAATATCCTGTATGATTTGCTATGATTATAGATGAATAGTAATATTATCAACCTATATGTATAGTATCTATACACATAAGTCATGAAAAAATTCCTGTTTTTGTGTGGCGTGAACATATATTCTTGGAAATTTTTCCAGTTTTTACGGTTTTCCTTATATTTCTTGTGAGTTCACTGTTTCATTGATCGAAATGTGACATGAATTCCCAACTTCTGTGATTCTTCAAGATGCGTGGATGGCGCTATAAGCCGGCTAAGCATGCCGCTAGTCCAGTTTCGCTTTCTCGTGTAAGAGGAACAAATGTGTGGAGATGGAGCAAGTGGTGAGTCTAAGGGAGACGACGGACTCTGGTAAAGCCACAAACTAATTACGACCCGGGGCGCTATCCAGAGTAGTAGCGGCGCCGGTGGACTGATAGGGATTGCATAAGCTTCTGCGAAGGAGTGTAGGTGAAAAGAAGCAGGAGTGTTTGTAGACACGAAAGAAAGGCTCGAAGTGCTTCGCCAAGCTGTTGAGGGGAACTTGTGAACAGAATATGGTATTATCACGCTATTATACATAGCAATATTTATGGGTGTATAGGAATGTGAACATCTGTTTTATATGTTCAACATCTCGCAACGGCTACACCAAAGTGATAAAAGTTTTGGCTTCTTTCTTAGAAATGATCTGTATCTAGAAAGATACGTATAATTATCATTTTACGTCAAAGACACTACGTTTAGAGCCAACCGACGATTCACGCACATCTTTCCAAAGAAAAAGTCTTTCGTGTAGCTAAAGTTGGTCAAGATGTGTGTTACAACATTTACTGCCTAAAATGGTGACTCTGGCGAATATCATATTTTAATATAGACAAGTTCCCGTATATTATATATCGAGTGGAATCGGAAACTTTCTTATATTACATCCAGGCTATATGTTTATCACATATGCTACACTGAAACAGAAATAAAATTTTACGTTTTTAAATACGAGGATACATGGTAGAAAAAGCACTGCATAGCTCAGCATTAACATCATGATTGAAAATCAGTATAAATCTACTGAAATTTTGTGGAATTTTTTGTGGAAATAAAGATTTTGGGAAAAAAAGTTTATTTTTACAAGCCTCTGTTATTGAGTTAACTTCGTGCCAAACAATATTTTTCAATCGTCTCACAATGAATACCTTTTACTTTATTAACGGTCATGGAATGAAGGTTGTACTTCCTTGAGTAGGTGCAATATCGACAATAGAAGGGCTTAAAAATGTAACAGAACCAGTTTAAAGTATTCATCAGCAAATAAAAAGATACATGTTTCGTGATTATCGATGCTCTGTTCATGGATTGTGATGCGAGTTTGAAAAGTAGTATTAAGAAAACAATTTGGCCTGAGGATATTCTGAGATGAAGTCACGCATGGGAATGCCAGTACGAAGATGAATAGAAATCATGTAGCATAATCAATCTACTAATGCTTATTCCCCATAATGCCAATTCATTAAAAATGTTCAAAAAATGCACTTAACTTACCCAATTGTATCGTTCACAAACTTTTTGAAATGCCTGTATTTTGTAGCAATTAGCAATTTGAATAATTTCGAGTGACGTACGGATTAACATCACAATTGCTCTACTTCAACAGGAAAACATTTTCCACAAACTCATGTAGAACGTATATCGATTTCTCTATTATATTCGACTGCAACAGATAATGTTAGGTTATGTAATCTTATAAAAAATGATAGAAATCTCTGTATTGATTATAAATGTTGAAAGAATCTAATATAATCGTAAAAAAACTATGGAGATTTTTAGATATTTTCAGTTGTTTCTACATACTGAACGAATGAAGGTATCTGGTATTTCTAATTATATTTGTATGAAAGGAAATCAAAGAAAGATTACTTTAAAATAATCCTTTGAGGTGTCCTTGTTAACTGTTTACGCATCAAGAATGCAGCTACGCAGAAAGAAAGTTTAGGAAAACCTCGAAAAGGTGTTCGACGATTTACATTAAACCCGTAAAGTTATTCCTCTCTGAACCGCAAATTACTAAATGTAAGTCCATACATAATTACGTGAAGATTATTATGTACACCACCCAAACAGTGAATGTTATGGTTTTCAAAGCCCAGGATGAATGGACATGAACACGATTCTAGCCATTATTTAATAATAAATTGATTTCAAGATCATCAAAATGGGCGTTTCGAATTGATCGTGACTCTAAAATAGTTTCAATCCGAAAATCAAACGAATTTGTTTACGTATTTTTGGCATAGAACTCAAAGAGGATAAACAAAAATGTATTGTCCTGTTCTCGTTTTCAAAATATAACGGCAATGATAATGTCTATATGCGTGTTTCGACTATCCCAATACCGCTATCGACTATCCAATATCTCGTACCCGCCGCATGTTCATCTTTTCACATTGTTTTCAAAGTATGTAGACACACATATAATACACTCGTACGCAAATACACACTCATATTATACGGTTAGACAGTCCAAAAAACTGTCCGAGCGTGAGAATTCTGAATCGAAGCAATACTGAGACATTCCTTAATTGCAAACCCCGCAGGATGAAAAAATACATTTAATGGATTTTTGCGTCCCTGGAACGCAACCCCTCTACAACTTCTATCATTATTATTATTAACTACAAGTACAGATAGAGACAACGACTGTCCAAATTCATAAGACCGAACTCGAAGATCGAACCACCATCGCAACTACCTACCACTCTCACTTTTCTGAAACGTCCCGAGTTTTCCTTCGGGATTGAAAACTCAAAACCCTGAGTTAGTTAGTAGTTAGTTCTTGTTAGCCATAAGCTAGTTTTAGTTTAATCTACATTTGTTTAAGTTTAGTTAAGTTTTAGTTTAGTTTTATTGTTAGTGTTACTTCCGAACTAGTCCTAGTCTAGTCTAACTAGAACTAGTCCACACACACACACACACAAACAAACACGCGCGCGCGCGCGCGTACGTTCGACAGCGCAAACTCTGTAGTAAATAAGGTAAATAATAATCTGTAAAAAACAAACTCTACACACAATATAATGATTTAAACGGTACATATTGTTAACTAATCTTGGCTATAATACAAGACTCTTCTGTCAACTCTTTTGTTACGACTCTACTTACAAGAGTCCAGCTTTCAACTCTCTTGGTATAGGGATTTCGGCATTTATACTTACTACTAGGCACTGATACACACACCTATGCATCCCACATGTATTCACACTGCTACGCTACGCGTTCCTTCCTCTCACACGCAGCGTCCACACTCGACATTTCCAGCCCTCTATGAAGCGTACACACACTCGGAAATAACCATACACAAATAACTTTAATCTAGAATCTCTCCACTTTCATTCAGACATTTTTTCACACCCTGCGGAATTTTCTCTCTTGGATTAATACAGTCAAACTTTTAAGTCAAGTGAGATAGTGATGTGGCCTTATGCAGTCAAAGAAAAATTAATTTTAGTGGAAATAAAAAGTGTTCCACTTCTTTGAAATGTTATAATTCGAATAAGTTTTCAGTCAATTGCCAATTAAGGAAAAATAAAATGATAATTGTTACGTCCCACGGACGCAACCCCTCTACAATTATTATTATTATTATTAATATTATTATTATTATTATTTTAACTTTTTGTTTCTCGGGTGTGAGCCCGGTCTTTTGATAGGCTTGCGTGGGGATATGTGTCCAACACGTAGAGGCCCTTTGGAAAAACGATGAAATGAAGTACGTCTGCTGAGACCTGTCCTTGAGTCATTCATGGAACAATGTACCCATGACCAGGTTTCAGCAGGTGTCGGGACTTATTGAAAAAATCTGAAAAGATAATTGGTCTATGGAAATGGAGTTTGGGTGGACTAGGATATAGGTACTATTTCAAAGGAGGATCGGCCACCTGCTATAACTATCTTATCTGATGGTTATAATACGGCAGGCGGTGACTCGCCTATTTCTATTATTATTATTATTATTATTATTATTATCTGAACACAGAGACGACTATCAAAACCCATAAGGCCCATCCCCACCACATCCAACCACCACCACAACCACCTCCCACCCTCACTTTTCCGAAGAGTCCCGTGTTTTCCTTCGGGACTGCGAACCCAAACACCCTCAATCTTCAGTTAGTCTTTAGTTACTCTTAGTCTGTAGTTAGTCGTAGGTTAGCAGTTAGTAAGTTTAGTTTAGTTAGGTTAATTACAACAAATACTCTCAATACACACATCACAGTGTCACCAACCATCTACTCTCCGGCCATTCCACGCTACCAAGTTTAATAAACAATTAAAAACTCATCTACAAGTACAAGTTTCGAGTAACCATTTTCCAACGACACCTATCACCACGGTCACCTATCACCTATCCATTACAACAAAATCAAAATCATCACACCAGTCGTAACATAACACAGAACAATATTCAGCAATTGTAAAACCGAGAATAAAACCGAAAAGCGCCGGTATTTAACGTCACCTCTTATGGCACCACCGACTTGGCCATTTAAACAGGAAGGGTATGAAGCTCCTGTCACATATATCTCCTGGAATCCGTGAACTATCTTGGGGCGAAATTCCCTATGAAATATGCATTGAAGGCAAGCATGCACGCAAACCATTTAAACATAGTATTTCTCGACCGAACAAAATGTTACAGTTAATCCATGCAGATTTTTGGACAGCAAGAGAACACAAATCTGTTCATGGAAACAGATATATTATGGCACTCATTAATGACTTCTCCAAGAAAGTCTTCATTTGTTTACTCAGTGAAAAAAGCCAAGTGGATTCTTGTGAAATCGCAGACTAACAGAAGAGTAAAATTGATGCAAGTCGACAACGGAAAACTGTGTTAACCACAAATTCAAGAAGACATTGCAGCGTCGTGAGACAAAGTATGCTGCAATATGCTAAATAATAGAAACTTACCCTAAAAAATATCGAACCGCAACAGTAACTACGGCAGTCTACTTATACAACAAATTTTTTATAATATCTGTGGAAAACGAAACGTTTACAATAGCTTCATCAAACGAAAAAGGAGACAGAAAACACATTATTTGTTAGGTATTATGAAAATGCCTATGGCTCGCGATTCATCAATCCAAGAAAGAAAAATTGTTACACTGATGTGTTTAAAAAAGATAAGCATCATAAGGCAAATTCTCTTTGATTGGAAAGAAACGAAGATAAAAAAGCAGAAGACGTGGAAGACGAAAGTAAGAGCAATGAACTTAGAAAGCCGAGGACAAAACGTTCTTTTGATACTCGGGAGCCTGGAGAAGAAAACTTTACAGAAGGGAATGTTTTAGAATAACGAAGATTCGCTGATAAACCACAGGGCGTAGAAAAAGCAATGTATGGGCCGTATGCGGATAACTGGGAAAGTCTAATTAAAAAAAAAACACAATTACTTGATGAAAAATCAGATTTGTGAAGTAGTATATCCTCCTTGGAGGTTTATTCGTTATCAACAATCTAAATGTTATAGCTGTATATCTGTACGGGATATTATATTATACAAGGTAAAACGCACAATTGGGTCGGTTTAAATCTCATGTTTGGTTAGAGTGGGTTAAAGATAGAAAAAAAGTTGTAGAAGGAAAAATTGAATGGTATAAGAAGATCTATTTTCTGACGCCTACATTTTTTTCGTAAGTGCAACGATGCAGCTGCAAAAACGAAATAATTGCACAATTTTAAAGGGTGATTTGGGGCAGTAATCGATGACTTCCTGTATTTCTTACGATACCATGTAAAGTGTTTGTAGTATCGAACAATATTTTCATCAAAGGCTTCTCACTATTAAATGTAGAATTATGTAGAAATATCAAAAAATGTATATATGACATTTTTGTAAAGCATCCCCTCAGCTACTCTTATTTTTCGCATCTTTCTTATAATTTGTTAGAACCTTTTTTGTAAATTCGCACGCATAGCCGCAACCTCTGCTTCTGGGAATCCCTGTGTGTAAACCCCTACCCAAATTGTACGCACGCTTGGTAAGAAATAGTTTGTACTTAGAGTTTTCAGCCTTCCGATATACTGTCCTTTAAAACACCATTTCTATTCTTCAGTTGCACGTATACCCTAAAACCGCTAACATAATTTAAACTTTATTACTTTATTATTACAATGAACATTATATTATTTTTAATGACGAACAGTTTCGTGAAATGGTTTTCGCACATGGTGTTTATCTCAAAATATGACATTAATCTTCATTACAGAAACAACATTATCAAATTACAATTATAAATTATAATCAGTTTTTATCACCTACACTTACAAGTACGTTTAAACATGCTACGTGGCAAGTGGTTGTGCCGAAGACAAGATTCGTTCGATACTCTTGAAAACTTTTGCTTACGGTCAGATTCACACAGCAACCCAAATTATGAAATATGTGGAGAACCAGCATTTGTTGAATCACTTACAATTAGCGACTTTAAATATCTCAGTACGTTAAATACTTTTATAGCAAATACCATTAATTTATACCATTTACGTGAATGTTTCGAGCCATAGTACTGACTTCCATTATAGTTTAGAGTGCTAATGTAAGTTTATACGATAAAATAATACGAATTAATTTCGCATTTTTAATTTATGAAGGAAATAAATGTTGTATATGTCTATTTGCGTTATTAAAAATACAGATATCTCCTGTATAAGACGATATTTCTACGGCACGGTTAATCCTCGCTAAATACGGTTTACTATACAGGCTCGAATAATAATTATTGCAACCTTAAATCTTTTGGAAATTATGTAAGATAGAGAAACTTTATATAAGTGGAGCTGCATAATGCTGAAGGGGCTATTGAATGACGATGACGATTTTTTGTAGGTTAACAAAAACAAAAAACATGCGTTTCATAGTTTTTAACATTCTAAAAATTTATAGAGGTTTGAGAAGAAAATGCTCGTCCTTCGTTGCAATGCGTATTCTCGATTGTGTATCCTAAATCGCCAGAGCAATTGCATCGTTAGATTCATACAGTTCAATTAAGCCTAGCCCACCAACGAGCTAGCCAATTAGGCGCACGAGGATTTAATTGCATTGACGCCTAGATCGTTTCTAACACTAATTGATTGACGAGCAATACATGGAAATGTCCTCTATCGATTTTAGTGAAACTTCATGCACTAACAATAAGTAGATGTGTATGATATGTATTGGTGATATAGAGGACGTCGTATACATGTATGAGTATCTATGAGCATACAGGGTGAGCCCGAAACCGTAGTACGAGCGGTTTATTACGCAGAGTTTATTACGCGGTTTATTACGAATCTGATTGTTACGCAGTTTGATAAACTAAGACTTTTATAGCAAACCGAACTGTGTAAACACTTTTCCATCGTTGTCAATGTTTGTAAACACTCTGTCGGACAGAGACGACCGCAATAGTGGAATACACGACAAGCAAATTGTACTAAATCGTTTGCAAGTTGAACAAACTTTAAAGTCGTTTTTGTTGAAAACAGAGCTCCGGATGAGAAAATGTTATACAAAAATTTTGTCTTTTTTTTTACGTAGTATCACCCCCTGTCTGTTTGTACTACGATTTCCGACCCACCCTGTATATAATCTACAATATAACATGTACTTTTTTATTCGTTTATAAGCGAGCTTAAGGGGTCCAGTCACTGCACAACTTTACCATTAGCATGTTACCTCTGATGCTATTACTAATGCAGAACAATTACTTGACGCGCCGTTTTATGTGTTTTTATTAAGACTGTTGTTACGTCCCACGGACGCAACCCCTCTACAACCATTATTATTATTATTATTATTATTATCATTACTGTTATTATTATCATTAATATTATTCTTATACATAGAGACGACTACCAAAACCTATAAGGCCCATTCCCACCACATCCAACCACCACCACAACCATCTCCCACCCTCAGTCTCGTAGTCGTAGTCTAATAGTTAGTAAGTTATTAGTTTTATTTAGTCAGTTTAGTTAAGTTTAGTCTTAATCAAGTGTTACTCCGAACCAATTTTCAATTCAAAGCTTTTAAATCGCTCTCCAGCTATCATCACGCTACCATAAACAATACAATAAACCAGCAAATCTCTCAACAACAAAGTCATTATATTAATATTTAACCCTTCAACATCACATGACGGTTCGGCTCGTAACAACTGTGTGTAATTGTTAACAGATTTTAACGAATACAACTTATTTGTAAGCAAAAAAATCATTCTCTTGTTATTTTAAAAATTATGTGAAAATTTATGGTTTCTTCTGAATTTCTTTGTAATACTGTAAAGTTCTTACCGGAATTGGTGGTTTTATATTTTGCACGTTTATTATAAAAAAAACAAACGATTAAGGTGTATAACTAAATATTTTAAAATATTATAACAAAATAGTTATTCTCACTTGTAAGTATTCTCTGTAAGACCCCTTATTAACAATATTAGTTTTATTCTGGTCTTATATTTATCTCCTTCACATACTCGTGTAAAAACTAGACCAGATTTCAGATTGAAATTACGTATACGAATACTGTGCTTTGTTCTGAATTATATTTTTGATCGAAACCGAAGACTAACAAGTAACAGATAAATATTGCCCTTTCATTGAATCAATCAATTCAAGGATTCATTATTAATTAATTGAAATTAAAAGTGCATCGTTCTATATGAGTATACTTTTTGTTCCTGTTGATTAGAACATCATTACATATGGTTGTTTGTCAGATCATATTGATGCTTACCATATCCCGGAGATTAGTCACGTTTTCTCACCATACGGTTTGAGTCGGTATATATGCGTTCTATATCGTGAAATTGATGCTTCTAACATGACTACAGTAGACAAGGCTGTTAATTTCTTCCTCCAGATGATCAGTTACGATCACGTTGGTACCTCGTATTAGACCGTTTGTTAAGAATAGAGATATCAATTGCGTCAGTACTTAACGCATGACTTATAGATATTTCACTGTCCTATTGATAATTCAAAGCTGACCCATTTTAGTAATAAAGACACGTCATTCTGCACCTTACGCGGCCATTAGAAAATAGCGATGCTCAAATAGCGAATATGAAAATATAAGAAAAATCTGAAGTAGATATCAGTTGATGGACTGCACCGTTATTTCTTGTCAAAAAAACTTTCTGATGATCGGAAGTAGCCTATGAGAAGATGACTGACGTATAAATAAAGAAAGCTTTCGTCTTAATGCTTGATAGCCGAGCTGCATTTAGTTTTGCATCTCTACAGACTGGCCAAACTCTTGCGAATGAGCGCTTTTCCGACGACACGCCAGTTACTTTCTGCAGTCCATCTCGAGCAGTGAAAAAGGCTCATGTGAAAGGGATCTAACGACGATCCCTCGAATACTCTATCTCGAATGAGTATCCTTAATACTTATTCCATACAATCTGCCATATCTGCCAATAGGTAATTGCTATCCGTAGTGTAGCTAATCTCCTTAACATCGTTCTTATATTTTTTTCAGTAAAATTTTAGTTAAAATGAGTGATGTAAGTTCTTTGCAGGGTGATAACGATATTAATTTAAAAAATTCATTTTTAGTAATGCATTTTCTTTCCGTAAAAATCAATTTCGTAATTTTTATCATAAATGAATGTGGGATTCCCTCTTAGACGGGTCTTCCGAAAGGATATCTCGTTGATGAGAAATTCCTAATGTGTATGGAATTGATTATGAAAACGACCACCGTCATAACCAGAAAACAATATATTTTAACAGTGCTCCCTCTTTAGCTGCTGGACGCTGACTGACTGTCCAACCTTTCTTTTCCGTACCTTTAACTTTATCGTAAACTTAACACTAATGCTTATTCTATCGGTCGATCGCCTCTGCCTCAGACTGTATACACTCATTCGTATCATTTCTCACATGAATATTTAAATGAAAAATATTTGTACATAGCAGGGTCAAAAACTTCGACCGTTCCTACTCATAATAAACTTTTCAGACTTATACCACAGTCCATCAAACTCCTCCATTTCAATACATAAGTTGAATTATAACGATCATTTGATACAGTTAATGCAATAATCAATTTTCTATAAAACAATTGTTCAAAGTGTAGTATAATTAGAGCGGTTTTAAACAAACTGTCCGTATGTATATGCCAAGAGTACGGCTGGTCCCATTATTATTATTACTACTACTACTAATACTACTATTATTATTAGTGTGATTATTGTCATTGTAAATGAAAACAGACAGACAACGGTCACTGAAATCCATAAGGCTCGTACTGTCCACATGCAATCACCACCACGACTAAAATCCATTGTTCCACTCAGTCCGACAATCTTTATCTACTCTGACTACGTCTGAATCCTAAATGAGTCACGAGTTAGGTTCTGCCACGCCTTCAAACCATAACAGCGTAATAGGAAAAAATAATAACATCTGCCCTGTCCAATTTCAAAAGAAACGAAAGGTCCCTAATATTCTTTTTGTTCGTGAAATGGTCCTCTCCCTTGCCCCATTTAATGCAAAAAATAATTCAAGTTGACAAATTTGTTATAAGTCTATTATAAAATGTATTTTATTTCATGCAACTGTAAATACTAATGATTGTTAACCGTGAGACCGTCTGGGATAAATTTAGGATGCACCCCATCTTCTCAATTGAAGAAAACAAATAGAATCGCCTTTATGCTCAAAAACTTTTAACATTTCAAACATTATGGTAAATTTTGAACCTTTTTGCAGCTGTGATTAATGAATGAAAATAAAAAAATGGATAAAATTTGAAAACTTTGCGAAGTAACTATTTTCACGAAAATTATCCAATGCTTTCCGCTGGAGGATAAAAATTCATTAACTGGAACATGCGAGCCATGCGAATGCGTACAATTCAATTAGAAAAAAGGCAACCGCATTTTGAAGTTATATCCATGTTCCTACAAATGTAGCGACAAACATAGGAATGTAATGCACTCAAGACTATCCTATTTCACTTTTTAACTTACTTTGATAGCATTAACCACTTTAATTAGATTTAGCCTGATTGCATATAATATTCCATATAAACACAGTTTGTGTCCTGTTACGAGAAAGTCCTATTATTATGATTTATTCTATTAAATTTTATGTCAACTATACTGTTTTGTCAATAGAAGATACAATTCCATCATCACGCTACCATAAACAATACAATAAACTAGCAAATCTCTCAACAAGAAAATCATAACATTAATATTTAACCCTTTAACATCATATTACGGTTCGGCACGTAACAGGCGACCGTTGCCACTCCTAATGAAGGTGTTGCCAAAACAATCTGTATTTTCTTTTTAATCGCGTAGTCTAGATTAATAAAGTTCTTTTGGTTATTCGTTAAACATCTTTCATGTGCTCTACTTATTTAATCAATAACTCCTCTTGCGCATAATGTACGGATGTTAGCAAGATGATGGTTTAATAATAGTAAAGGTAGTGAACAGATTATTAGATTTGGCCAGCACTACTTTTTGTTCTCTTTACACTTTACATCTTTACTCTTTGAGACTCCGCACACTTCCAACGAACTCGCTACATTTTCTCTTTTGTCTGCAGCGTGCCTACAGTAGGTAACGTACGTTCCCAAGATCCTCACGTACATTCTCCAAACACAGCTACTCTTAACACTCAAGCATTCCTAGGATTCACACAACGAAACTCATTTGATCTTGCAAGCAAACAAACATTCTTTTTTCATACCTTACAATAACAAAACAGACTTGCCTGTGATGGGAGTCCTCACCACAAATTCAGCAGCAGCCTCACCCCCAATCCGGTTACCTGTATCATTGACTCAGAGTATAATAAACACGGTCAGGTAATATTACAGTGTGAATATCACGCTGTTCACTTGTGCGTCGGAAAGGGACTCGTCGAGTCAAAGGTCCACCAATAAAAACTCTAACGCGCAGAAGAAACTAAGACTGACCACTTGAAGTACACTTTCTCGTTAAACAGAGTCTAGACATCATGCCACCTCTTAGAATATAACTTGAACTGACACTACCATAGCAGACTGATGGTTTGGCGATCCTAAGACGTACATGTATGTGTTTAATAGAAACTTTGGAGAAGGATTTCTCCCTCATGGATGGTCACTGCTCTAAACAGAGTTGGAAAAACCCGCATATAGCATCAATAAACGGTGACCAAAGCGAACTGGGAAGAAGAGGAAGAAGACTGTAGCTAAGAAGCCATCTAGGTGACAGGCCAAGAAACCGGCAACTATTAAAAAAAGGAGCCATCCGGAAGCAGTGGCCCTCAAACTCAAGGACGCCACGGGATCATATACAAACATGCTGCGTACGATCAAAGCCCAGGTACCCCTCAACACCGTGGATGCCAAGATTAGCGGAATCAGTGGTATCAGTTCGACCTCCCCAAAGACAGTGACAAAGCGGGGACCCTAAAGACGGGCATCGTCGAAAAAAAGATTAGTGCGGGCTATGCATTGAACAGCTTGGCATGTCAAGACAACGAGGCGCACGTCGTCTTCCTCTGGCACGTGTTCGGAGATACGGGCCTAGTGTAACTATTGTACAAGGTTACCACGTTCTGTACACAAAGGACAAATTGCCGATTACATGGGTGTATTGCAGGGTGCAAGTGAAACCCTGAGTCACCTGCTGATTTGACCGCGGCTGCATAGCAACAGATCGCAAGAGCGCGTATGTTTGGTTCGCACCCTGAAAATAGTGCGGTGCGGCACCAGGCCGCAAGGACAAACACTGTAAGCAGAAGCCACGCTATGTAGTGTGAATAGACAATAGGCACTACAGCGGTAGTGCAAGTGCGCGAGCTGCAAACCAGTTCGAGTACATTCTTGACCTCAATCGCTGCCAGGTCACGCAGGACCTAGTGTATCAGTCAGCGAAAGAAAGAAAGAAAGAAAGAAAGAAAGAAAGAAAGAAAGAAAAAAGAGAGCGCGAATGGAGGTGACCTATACGCGGTACTATAACGTATATTATTCACACAGCACCGTAATTGTGGGATCTTCGACGATTACCGGCCGCACTTGGGACATAGCGGCCAGATCCTCAAAGGGACGGCAGGTGATTTCAATGCGGCGAGGTGCTGTATGGGGCTCTTACTTCGCAGACTGCAGGGGTGTAGCGCTCGTAGAATTCACCATGTAGCTAAATCTGTCTGCGTTAAATCGGCAACGAGCATTTGCCTTTCGCCGAAGTAATATCGGTTCAGTTATAGAAGTTTTTTCGCCGGCTGCGCAGTGGCTGCGCATGTGACTGTGTGGAACGTGTTAGAGGATGTTACACTGAATGATCATCAGTATATCCTTTTCGACGTTGACGAAGTCTCTAAGCCGATGATAACGGTGCCCCACGAGTGAATGTCGCGCAGCATGGAATTACGGGCTTTTCGCGGAATCCTGAGCATTGAGCTAGGTTAGAGTGGGTTAAAGTAGGTCGTCTCGATCGCAGGCAGAACATATTATGAACTGCTCAATGCGAGTGTTACCGGCGACTTGCTAGTGTCGACTGAACCGATGTTTGCCAACCTACCGGTGGACTGAAGAGATCGTGGAGCTGCAAAGAGTTTTCAAGGCAGTGCTACAAAGATCTCAGAAACGGGAAGCAAGGAGTTCTTGGAAATGAAATTAGGAGCGATGGAGCAAGAAAGCCAAGGGTTTCTGGACCTAGTGGATCCTTTCTAACGTACAGGCCCGAGTGGTGTAGAAACAGGGTTATCTCGAGTACTATTTCACACAGGGATTCACCGAGCGCGGATGCTTCGGCGAGTACCTACGCCACACCAGCCAGAAGCAGAACCCGAGCTGTGCGCAGTGTGCACGCGTTATTCACAGCGCGGAGCACATGCTTTTTCAGTTCCAACGTTGGGAGGCTCCGCGCAGAAGCGGAGGACGCCAAGGACCCGATATGGCCCACAACAACGCGGACAAAGAAACGTGCTTTAGCAGACCTCAGCAGGAGATAAAATGCTTCTGAACCTCCAAACTTGGCCAATCGCGAGGACGAGGGACATAAGTAACTGCCGCAAACAATGAGGCCAGGAGTAGCTGTTGCTCAGCTTGTGCCCGTGTAGTCGTTTCGGCAAATCCAAGCGGAGTGTAGCGGCGAAAGATGTAAAATAAGGGGACAGGTACCGGGAGCTTGTCTGTATAAAAATATGTTATTTATACGCATCTACTCCCCACAATGGGCAGCTCAAGTTACGCTCTGAAGGATGGTATGGCGTCCGTGAAACAAACATACAGGCTATAACATTATATGTGGAGTCCACTTCAGGAACGATTCAGCACTCAAAGCAATAAAATTAACATATGTAAACATATCCCTAATTTCGCGATGCTCTTGAATTATACCCCTTTTATGTTCCATTAATTCTCCATCCATTCATTCATAATATTCATCAAAAAACATCAATTCATAATATTCATCAAAAAACATCAATTCATAATATTCAAACACTTCGCCAATGCATTCAACAAGATATCTAGAAAATCTGGACATCTGAATATTTGGAGGTTTCGAGAAAATAAAGGTATGAATGACAAGACATTTACAGACGTGCATGAATGTATTGTACAAGATTATTATTTTGAATGCCTCCTGTCAAGATAAGTTAAAAGATAAAAATGACAAAAACTCGAAAACAAAACGAAATCGGAAATAAACTTCAAATGAATTTATTTTATTAAATTCCTTATACACCTGAGACTCTTTCTACATGATACTTTTTTACACGATTCACTTTTATATTTTTTTGACATTTTTTATTCACTTTTACACGATTTTCTGATTTTTTATCAGTAGTAAAAAACATATTCATTGTAATATAATAGAAAGCGACGATGAATAAAATGTCGAAAAAATGTTTGTTTGGTTTTCCTTAACACAATACCTTATCTTTCATGTGTTTATTAAATAAAATGTTGTCATAGAATATATACATTTTAAACTGCCTTTTTAATTGTTTGCTTTAGTTTCACACAAATTTTAGGCGACATTACAAATCGATTGTATAACGACTTTTTTACACGCATCAACCGTGTAAAAAGAGTCCCGGGTGTATTATGTTACAATCTATATTTGAACTTTAATAAATCTCCAATTAACGCACATTTAATTCTCCTTCAATAAAATCCCCATCCCTCTTCTTCCCACTCCTTCATAGGCGATAAATAGATATGCTTCAGTACTTTAACAGAACAGTAATTCACAACAAAAAATGAGAAATCTACCGTTGCTACTCACATGAAACATTAAGAAAGTATAATATCTCAAGAAGTATAAAATAAAAATGTAACATTATTCAATCAGCGCCCATAACAATTATATAATTTATCGGGTATACTCTTGCCAGATGGAATTAATATGCAGTATTTTCACATTGTCGGGTTAAACTCGTTCAAAGAAAGCATTTATATTAACCATATGTGAAAGAAAAACAAAACAGAGAATGTATGAAAGCATGCGAGGACAAAAAGAACATAAAAGGAGAAAAAAGGGCCGCACGTGATTGAGAGTTCCCGCTCCACATTGTGAAGAGCAAAAGCAAATGACCCTCATATGATATTCTGTCATGAGATATTGATGAACTCTGATGAAAGAACATAGACTGGCGATCGAAGACGACAGACAAAACCAATCTCAGCGTCCCAACTACGTCTCAATACTTAAAAGAAAAGTCCCCTCAATAATTACATTCTTCCTTCGAACTACTTGTTACTCGTGCGTTGCACAAGTTTTTCGTGGAAAACGTGCCAATCGTACTTAACTCCATAGTCTATTTCACGAAGAATAGCATGTTTTAGCAGATATAGGAATCTGTAATTCCGATCTTCTGTTGATTTTATATTTTTACAACTTTTACAATGTTTGTCCATTTTGGCAATTATAGTCGTTTACGGTCAGCATGGTAATCTGCAGAGCCGACTATTCGGAGAATGAAAAAAACCGTAATTCTTTTTCTTATGTTTATTTGTTTTACTGGTTGACATAAACCTCGACTTTCTATACCAATCTACACTTGAAATCTCAGTATTAATAAACACGTGAATAATTGAACATATTGCTAGTGCAAAACATATACGAAACGTATGAGTTAATACTAAATTCATATTAATACCTACGAGTTCCAGCGGTTATACTGATTGTGGTTCACTATACGATGTACACGTATACGTAATATTATAATAATTATAGATTGTAGTTTCTCGTTATCGCAATACAAGTTCGTAGAAAATTGATTCTTTAATCCGACCGAACACTAATTCGTTATATGCGTACATGTTATATGTATTTCACAATAATATCTACATTGTATTACATGATTATGACGTATTACCCATACGTATTAGGTTGTGCGGAAGAAAAATAATTATCACATCAAATAATTGATAAAATTGGTATGGTACGTGCAGTTTGATATACGGTAGTTACTAAATTTATACTGATGGTCGCAATTAAAGTCATTAGACATGTATCAATTTGGCGATTGAAACTTGTGATGTTCTTGCAATTTTACGATAAGTTTTTTTATCATTTCTCCTCGTTATGTTAACTGATATAACTGCAGCACTGTGTATAGATCATTATCAAAATATAATTTTCAAACTAACAGTTTTATTGCCAGATCAAACGACGCGATTGTTTAATAAATTAAAAAATAGGCATTTTCGAAAAATTATGTCTGTTACGTCTCGAAGACGCAACCCCTCTAGAACTAGTATTATTATCATTATTATTACATTATAATTATTATCTAGATATATAGAAAGAGGCAACGACTACCGAAACCCATAAGGCCGATCCTCCCAGATCCAACCACCACCACAACTGCCTCCCACTCTCACTTTTCCTTTTCCAATTTTTTTAAGTTTTAGATTGACTTTAATGTTTTTGCGAACCAGTTTTAACGCATAAACATTTAAATTGCTCTCCGGCTATCACAACGCTACCTCAAATAGTAACAATAAATTAATAATAATAAATTAACAAATATCACATCGACAAAGCGTTTATCTTAATATTTAACCCATCAACATAGATTCACGGTTCGGCTCGTTACAATGTCTCTTATCCTTTAATTAATAAAAATGTCCTGTCTACATCCGTGGAATAAAAAATTACCTTTCGTTGCCAAATTTTTTAATTTAGGTTCTCCGGACTAACGTTTACTTTTTTCAGTCCAATCGTATGACAATCCAATTTGTAGAAGGTGATCCTGGCCAATAGAAAAACTACCATAACTTCGTAAAATATTTACTTTGACGCAAAAGAAATTCAACCTAACATAACATTTTTCAAAAAGGGCCAATCATACACAACATTTTTCTGTCTCCTCAGTTTTCAAGATCTTAAATTCATTTTTAATTTTTTAAATAAATATCAAGTGTTTTATACGACAGTCTGTTGATAATTTTACTTATCTCTGTAGACTACGTTGAATGTGAAATTGAATGGAAACACTCTTGCTACAAAGGGCGAAAATAACATATCAATAACATTCTGAATAATAACATATATAAATATATTTCAATGATCACTCTACGAGTGTCGGGTGGTTACTAGTTACTGCCCATTGTCCTTTTCGGTGCAAGGGTGGAGCTTCCTCGATTTCTTCTTGGATTATTCCGCAATTAGCAATCCGTCGCATAACACTACGCACTACTTTCTTTCTTTGTTTTCTATCGTAGGCGTTTCGCTTTAATCCTTACATCTCTACGTAATTTTGTATTATATGACTAAAAATGATTGCCTTTCGTGGAATTGTTTGGATAATTCTACCAGTATTATAACGCAAATTTATGACAAAATGTGCATGTATTTCGTGAGTTATATACTTCAAAGGCAAAGTACAAAAGAATAATTTGTATAATAGTTCTCAAAGGAATAAATAAATTTCATATATACAATTTCTATACGAACGACAACACGGAAAAATGACTAATAATGTTAAGTAATATAATCTTATGAAAAATTATTCTTAAACGTTCATGATAGAAAATATTTATAAACGTTTGTAAAGAACAGACGGTCCATAACTGATTTGACAGAATTGGTCGCGTAGGGTTCTTTTAATCCCTGCTCAAGCAAAAACGAGGTGCCGGTAAGGACCTGCTCGTTAACGTCCGCCCACGAGTTCTCCAATTTCAGTCGACACCCCGACACACCTTGCGACTAACGTGTGCAGGTGTGAACTAAAAAGGTATCAACGAATTACGCTGTTGCACGTGCTGTCCGCCGTGAGTGAATTCATGGATAAAAGACATTAATGTCGTTGCCTGTCCCTCCCGTAATACACCGTTTGCTTCCGTATCGAAAAGACCAACATCCCCCTTCGTTTCCGTGACAAGAATATAAGGTTCTAAGACGTGACAAGAGCAACTTGACGGGGCCGCTCCTTATATTCGACAATAAATAACTAAGCAGATTGGCCTTGTAACGATGTACGCACGTGTAGCAGCATAACCTTACGCCATGTATGCCACGTGTAAAAGATCACGACGCATTTGTCGAGCATTCGTATATTTTTTATTTGAAAAGAATAAATAGGGCAAAGGTATAGAGAGGACATGTAAGGTTGATGAAGTCGGTGCATGAACCGGTGCTCCCGCATAAGGAAGAATCGACAGTGTGCAAGATTACGTCACCGTCCGTGTGGTACACCCAATTTCTCAGATGGATCGATAAGTAGCCGACAGAATCCAAAGAATGCTTTGACGTGACCTTTTTAATATCGTACAACGACCGGTTTCAGACGGAATTCATTGTTTATCCGAATCTGAAGAAAACAATATTTTTCAATTTTTCACCATTTTTAGATTTTTTATGTGTAGGCTATATTATTATAGCGGCTCTTGTTTATTGACTTAAGGATTTCTTTTTGTTTTATCTTTATGAAATAAAGAAGTTCACGAAAAAATTATATCCATAAATTGCCATTTTGATAAATCAAGAGGCAAACTCTGGTTTTTGAAATTGCAAGTTTTTCGTTAAATTCGGAGTTTGCGAACATTGTGATGATTTATCCTATTTTATAACATGCATCCGCTGTACTGTTATGCATCTGAAATAAAGTTTTACAAGAATAATGTTTTCCTAAAATAAACCCATTGTATGGAATAAGATAAAACTAAATTTAAAGTTGAAAAGTAAAGGTCGTCTCGTTCTCAACATGAATAATTAATAATTAACAATTTTCAGAGATTTAGTTCTGAACTCCTTTCGTACTCATTGTCAGTTGACGACATAGGCATGACCATATCGATTGTTACATGCGACCGGAACAGATTGCAGAAAAAAGTGAATGTTTATCTTTGTTGCGGGTTGTTACCGTACGTAAGTGCTAAAGCACACCTATTCTCTGTTTGATCAGGCCGCAATAAAGGCGTAGGATAATTGAAAGGAGTCATACGACTTACTGGTTATTGTTACTGTTACGTCCCACGGACGCAACCCCTCTACAACTATTATTATTATTATTATTATTATTACTATTATTATTATTATTATTATTATTATCATCATTATTATTATCATCATTATCATTATCATTATCATTATCATTATCATTATCATTATTATTATCATTATTATTATTATTATTATTATTATTATTATTACTACTACTACATAGAGAGGACTACCGAAGCCCATAAGGCCCATCCCCACCACTTCCAACCACCACCAGAACCATCCCCCACCCTCACTTTTCCAAAGAGTCCCGAGTTTTCCATCGGGACTACAATCCTAAACACCCTCAGTCATCTCTTAGTCTTCACTTAGTATTTAGTTAGTTGTAGGTTAGTTGTTAGTAAGTTTTAGTTTAGTTAGGTTAATTACAACGCACTCTTCATTCATACACTACAGTTCACTAACCATCCGCTCTTTGGCCATTCCAAGCTACCAAGATTAATAAACAGTTAAAGTCATCTACAAGCACGAGTTTCAAGAAAACCATTTATTCTCAACAACACCCATCACTACGATCCAAGTCGTAACAGTTACCTTTTCTTATTTTACTTCCTCGCGAATTTTATTACATTGCGCATTTAACCACCCTTAAGGATCGAATGCACGAAAGGAGCTGCCCGGCAGCAGTAGTCTCCAACACAGGACGTAAAGCCAAAGGAATGGTTGGACTTAAGCTTATATGAGTCCCCCCCCCCCCCCAATCAAAAGATGCAGGACTCATGCTACAAAGGCGCCCATACGTCATTGGGTCGTACATAAGTATACATTGGTTTCTTATCTGTTGGTTAAGAGTCCGTGCGGACATCGGTAGTAATTACAATGTATGGGACTGGGTCCATGACACATACGGCTAATTGTAAGATATTACAAGAAAAGCTGAAAGGTGCCAGCCATTTGTCCTGTCGCATTGGTTTTAACTATAACACTATAAAAGTTCAATAGTTAACTATAGTTAAGTTAACTATAAAAGTTTAATATTGCAAAGGGAACACTAACGGCTATGTGTTTTATCTATGACTCACACTGCGTCTTGGAATATTTATAAAAATAGGAAATTTACGACTTGCGGTTTTACTATAAGAGATACAGCAATCTGGCGACGTCTGCTTGTGGTCTTTGTATTTTACTTAATTATTCCTATGTCTTTTCATCATCAGAAGTCACTCTGTTTATAATTAGGTACCGGTAAAATAACAAGTATATAGAGTTAATAGAGTTTGAGCACAGTTACTTTGTGATATGTTCAATATGGGAAAGATCGTAAATTAAGGGTGGAAAAGGGAGAAAGGAAGATGTTGGGTTGGGCCGTAATAAGATATATCAATCAATTGTACCGCCATGAAGTGTAACAACACCCAATGCTCTACGGTTATTTTTTATTACATTGAAGACTTATTACCTGACAATAATAATGACCATCGCGCATAAGAAAAAAAGAACATAAAGGGAGAGGAAACATACCTAATAGACAGGAAGATAATTCAATACGACCCTTCTCAGGCATTTGTAATAACTTTCACATTTGGTGATTGAATTCAAACATATGTACATATTTGAACGTTAACGATTGTAAGAATTATTCAACAGGTACATTCGCAATAACAACAAACATTTTTCACTTCCTGGTCTTTTTAACATTGTATACGATAAAATTCATTGTTTTACGGCTTGATACTATGCATTGCACCGTGTTTATCGCGTTTTTTTATAAAATTAATATTGAACAATATTCGTAAAATCAACATAAAATGACAGCATGCAAGACCCGAGTCTGGCCACCTGTTTCCATTACAACCACTTTAAAAAATATACGCGAATTATCACCAATTTCATACAGTTTGTTTTAAGGCGCATGGAAGAATGAACAAAGCATGTGCAATAATCATATAGTATAGCCAGCACTCCTGGTGCTAACTCATTTCAGACAAATTCTATCAGTTAACTCGGTAAGGTGAAAATTGCATGTACAAAGTTAATGGTAGAACGTTGCATTAAAATCTACTAAGGGATGGCACGTAGGGCGGTTTCTGGACCGCACCGGCAAAAAACCGCAGCGCGTTCTATTTTTTCACATTTGTAATTATTCAAAGAATATTCAATTATTCAAAGAATCACTGTTAGTATAACGTGCTCCTGCAAAGAAAGTGTATATCTATTCCAACTTCACCACGTCCAACAATTATTGATTATTACCGACATTATTATCAATGTAAGACACCGCACATTCAACATGCGTACACATATATGCACGCCCATTATATAATGGTTAAGGGGATATCATTGAATTATGATATAATTCCCTGTTTCTGGCGCAGATAGACTTTGTATTTAAAGCCACAATGGCGAAATTTCATTTTATGCCTCCGTTTTCCTCCTATCAAGTTTGCAAATCATATTATTAATTCAAATCTCGTTCTTCTACTTCTTAACGTAGATAATGTTTTTTAATAGCATCACTGTACTCTCTAACTGCGGATATATTAGGTGTACAAATAAGTAATCCGATTTAATCCAGTTTAATTTTCCCGGTGTTTTAGTACAATGTTATGATGATATATAGCTATCCAAAAGAAACAGTTAGCGCGGATACCTATCAACACCAATT
Source organism: Hedychridium roseum (assembly GCA_963989215.1). NCBI lineage: Eukaryota > Metazoa > Arthropoda > Insecta > Hymenoptera > Chrysididae > Hedychridium > Hedychridium roseum. The sequence continues at coordinate 3,971,278 of OZ022307.1, read as the reverse complement.
AATATGTTTAAGTGAAGAGTTTGAACGAAAGCGTCCGTACAGTGGCAAAGGACAACGTCCAGTAAAATTGCTTCACGACAACGCGAGGCCACACGCTGCTTCCGACACTAAAGAAGTTATTATGAGCCTTGGATGGGAAATTCTGGAGCACCCGGCGAACTCGCCAGATATTGCTCCATCAGATTATCATCTATTTAGATCGATGCAACACGCCTTATCGGACACACACTTCGAATCCGTAAAAGAGACCAGAAAATGGCTGGACGACTTTATTAGATTTTATTAGAGATTTTAAAAGAGACTGGTTTCTTTCAAGATGGGATTCGTCAATTGCCAGAAAGATGGCTTAAAGTCTTCGAAAGCCATGGCGAATATTTTTATTAAATTTTTTTTGGCAGCATATTTAAAAATAAACCTTAAATTTTACTAAAAAAATTCAATTACTTATTTGTACACTCAATACTAAAATTGAAACAACCTTAGCTTAAAGACCTTACCTTTTTACCATTATCTTCATTATCAAAATATTGTTTTTGGAATCCCTGAATGGTATTTATTAACTTAATTCCCATGATTTCGCTTAAATATGTGTTGTCACAGTTTAGCTGCGTAAAGTTCGATTGACATGGTTAGGAATAATCGTTAAAATCAATTCTCAATGACAGCAGTAGTGTTTGCAATATGACGGATACTTTTATTTTAAAATGAAAAGCTATAATTTTCTTTTTATCACATGGAACTGACTATCACATCAAGTTCAGCAACGTTTGTTTTACGGACAGAACCGTGATTCTTGGTTGAGGAGTTGATTTTGTAATATACTTATAATGTACCTCGCTTGGTTTGACATTTATGGATTTATTGAAGTGTATTATAGCGTGGCGATGGCTGGAAAGTAACAAAAGAGGTTTTTTAAGAGACAAATTTAGATTTTAACTTGGTAGGTATGTAAAGCACATTAAGAAGTATAATGAGCCATTTTTTTGTGGAAAACCACCCTCAAAAATTTGGTAATTTTTTGTTTTTTTTTTCTATATAACTAGTCAATCATCGGCGGCCAGACAAATTTTATATACAAAACATGTGTCTTGTTAAAAGATCTGTGCATCTTAAAAAAGAAAAAATAGAAACTGTCCCTGAAAACATTAACTTTTTTAAATAACTTGCAAACCGAAAGAGATCCACGAAAAGAAAAAAAAATCTGACTGACATCAGGGACTACGTCGACTTTCATAGGATAAATTAAAATCAAAAGTGGGATATTTCAGAGAGATACATTTAGTCCTTTATGGTTCTGATTGGGAAGTGAACAAGAGTATCGTGTAAAATAGACATGCTGATGACCTGAAATGACGCTTTATCCAAGGTACAGTTGGTACTACGAGGTATCGCTGCCATAATGCAGAACGGTCCACAGTGTCAGGATAAAATTGCTAGAAAATGACCCCTTTGGAAACAAAGTCGAGACCCTTGACGAACACAAAACTTGTAAATATCTCGCCTTGCAAATTTTTAAGAAAAATAGTAAAATTTAGTAAAAATGAACTTGGTAACCCCTGACCTACACCATTAACTCAGAGTATAATACACAAGCTCAGCTAATATTACGGTACGAATATAAATCAAAGGTCAAGCAGTAGAGCACAGACGAGCAAATGAACGAAAAGTGGGTGCTTTTGTAGTACACTCTCTCGCTAAACAGCGTACGTGGTTATCAACTCATTTGCAATCGCATTGCTTGATTACTCATTTTCTTTTGCCCTTTGTAGAAAGAGTGTCTCCATTTCGGTTTCACACTCAAATTAGTCTACACAACGCGATGCATTGAGGGTTCACTATGACTGACGACTTAACTAACTCTATTAAAACTAAAAATTAACCGAGGGTTTTGGATTCCAATTTCGTAGAAAAATTCGGGACACTTCAGGAAAGTGAGGGTGGAAGGTAGTTGCGATAGTGATTGGATGTGGAGGGAGTGGACCTTACTCTTATCCTGCTAAACATAGTCTTGTTGCTGTTCAGCAAAAGAAAACTTTACACGATCTTAAATGTCCTTGAATGATATTGGAAAACTATCAAGTCGATGAACTCATCTCGAAGTAGGCTACACGTTTAACTAAAAGAAAACATACCACTCCATTTAAGATAACAAAGGTCACCTTAAAATCTTATTGTAGATACACCTGCACCCCGAAAAAATGCACAGGAAACGGCTACAACTCGGAAACAAGGTCATATTGAGCAGATGTTTATATGAACTTTTTTTAGCATACTGAATCTAACCCCAAAGTTATGCCCACATTTTCGGAAACATCCTATATAAATGACAATCCATTTCTGGCGCAATATTTTACGACTTACAAGATGAGCATTTGCAATCTTCTGGATGTGATAATGATAAAACAAAAAACTGATAACATGATTCTTTTTACTCAGCCAAACCCTTTCAGATTTAAAGGAGATAATTAGGTGTCTTATTTTTCATGACTCATCCGGTATGTACCGATAGCAACTTTAAATTACGAACATCAATGTGCGAAGTTTTTACTACCTAGAATTTTAACAAAAATCTTAACGATCCTTATAACTAGTGTACCTCTTATGACTAGTGTTTGATCCCAAATACGCATTTACCCATTGCATTTTTTAATATATACAGATCAATTCAAATACATGTTACTGTTAATGAAAATGTATATATCTCTAACATGTGAACTGTAGCCATAACAGCCAGTGAATCAGTAAAATTCATGTATTCCAATAAAATGATGGTTTCCTGTATACAATTGACCCGTATGCCCGCGTACCTTCATATTTGTTTTATATGCCCGAAGGATTCCAGCTAGTCAACCGAATAGACTACATTCCCCTCGTGTAGGAAGAAGCTCGAACAATTCGCTAGTTCTCCTTACAGAGGTTAAGGATACCTGGCATTGAAAGACATCCATCTTATTTCGATCCCGTCGATTATATATCACGAAGACTCATTTTATGAAGTCACAAATCGATGCAAAACACGGGAAACAGTTATCTTTGTTTAGTTTAACGATGATTAGAAAGTCACAAACGCAATGTCTACAAGAAAAATTTCAGGAATATTTAATAAAATGTGGGGAACAATATTTAACATGACACTTGTCAATGCAAATTTTAGAAAAATCTTGTTTTGTTTTTATTCATGCATTCGATGTCAATTTGTCGCAGTTTCTCTGCAAATCTCTTTATAATACATTAATTTATTACAGGATAGTCCTTTTCTATGTGATCATTACGTCATTTTTCAATCGGATCACCGTTCGATGTTTTCTGGATTTTACACAGCGTAACAATTAAGTTATTTACCATATTTAAGCAATTTATTTAAAATAGTTACTACATCTAAGTAATTTAGTTAAATTAGTTACTAACGGTGGGCTGAGGCCATAAAAAACACACAAGAAAAAGCAAAAACATTTATTAATACCATCATTCAATATAGTCGCGGCCCATTTTTGTACATTTGGATTGCTCGTGCATCGAATTAACTTCCGATAAGAAATCAAATTCCGAAGAAAACGCTTTTCCTCGAATCATCTTCATTTCAGTCGTCACAGTCTGTCGAATCAATGAAATAAATATCTTCGAGTATCGTCTTGTTCATGGCAATTTATACTTTAGGAACTAAAAAAACGTCAAATCTTCAACTAAAATCCTACGTACTGTCCCTTCATTGATCCCTGTTATCTCTCTTATCACACACTCAAAGTTCGACCCGCAGCTAAACACTTTTAAAGGACGTTTGTTGATTCTTCTGTTCTGGAAGTTGAAAACCTGTCCGTTCATTGTTCTCTAACGACTCTTGCCCTTCTTTGAACCTTTCATGCCGTTCAAACACAGTTGTTCGCGATAAACATTTTTCGCCGTATGCGACTTTTAACGTTTCAAACGTTTCAGTAGCTGTTTTCTTTAATTTTACACCAAAATTTAATAACTGCTCTTTGTTCCATTTTAAAGTCTTCGGCTCGACAAAAAAACTAATTTCATCAAAACGATTTTAATCCTAGAATGCATCAACCGAATAATTAGTCCCGTGTATCCCAAATAAATAACGGTAGTAGTATTACTGTGATAGTGTCAATCCTAGGAATTATTTGTCGAACTGTATACATCATTATTTCATATTACAACGGATTTAATATCATGTCTGTAATAAAGATGACACATTGTGAATACAATTTTTAGTGCAGTCCTTTACGAACAAAACTTTACCTCTATCTACTTGTACGTTTATAATAGGTTTTATTAAAATATATGTTCACGTTTATAAGTAGAGTGGGATATTTAAATGGGCACGTAAAAATATCACCTTTGGTAAGGAATATATAAAAGGTTTTCGAGATTTCATCCATACCTTTTTTAAGCAGAATGGTACATTTTGTATATTTTTGTAGAGCATGAAAGATTTCATTTTATCATTTCAATTCATTTATTTGAAGTTCACTTTATCTGAAAGTATGTGGATTGAAATTTCAATTAGTGACGTATGAAGTTTAATACAATAGCGATACCCCACAATAAATGCTTTATATGCATTTTCTTTCTCTTCCAGCTACAATAATTCTTTGGTTCATATTCTCCAGTGTCGTAGGTTTGTTACGATAAATAACAGTTTTTAGTTTAGTTTGCAGCATGTGCTTCAATTACGCTGGAAAATACTGAACGCAGTCAACCTTTGCAATGATTTCTTAAAGAGTTTCTTCTTACATCAGTTTCGGGCAGAGATGTATGGGTAGCCTCATTTAAACGTCCCTGCATGCGGCAGTTCGCAAATAAAAATATAATGAATACAATGACCTCTATTTATATTTGTGTAGCACACAAGTTCTGTACAAAATTCGCATGTAAACATAAAATAATAGGCTTTCACTAATAATTGTATACTCGTAACTTTTTGATTCTATTTCTCTTTGTTTGAAAATTAATTTTCATCTTCAGTCAATGTAAGGTTGCAATGCTCAAATGCTTCAAAAGTTATCATCCTTCCTTGTACTCCGTTAGAAAGAGTATCATACATTTTTTACGTAGATATGTTCAATCTTACATTTCACTTCTTGATTCAGTCCGGCTTCCGCAAAATCTACAATTTTACAATTATACAATCTAGTGTGTTGGCGTGCTTAAATTTGAAAAATGACTTACCTCAGTCACCAAGTCACTTTTATTTTAAAAACTTTCACTGTCGCATAATGTTCTTGTATTTATCTAATCGTTACCAGTATATATACGTCAAAGACCCCAAAGTGCTCTGTTTAGATTATTGTTATTTAATGTGTTTACAAATAATACGCCATCAGTACATTCATTCAATAATTTTCCGCAGTTAATTGCTAATGCTTTTCAGATTTATCTGTAACATTACGTTTAACAAGAAGAGGGCTAGACTTTACCTAAGCTGATTTTTTATAGTCTGTCCGCGTCTAGTTCCTGACAAAAAATCAGGCTTAGTAAAGACAGATGACACACCACTTCAGCGTTATTGGAAAAACCAAAAAGTAAAGTTTCATAGGCCTTAAGTAGCTGGCATGTTCAGTTGTCTCATGTACGATTATTACAGTTGTTTTAGTATCGGTAATTTTCTCTTGTTGTTAGTTTGATGTCTTTTATTGAATCGCAGTATCTGTGCGAAAAGTGCCCTATAAATTACGATTTTCAAGTTATAATAAAAAGATTAAATAATTAGCGTTTTCCACCTCTTTTAAAAAAAAATACTTTCGAAAAAGTATGTTTGATTGCTAACGACTATCTAGTTACATGAAGAAAACGGGAAAGTCCCAAAAGTTCAAGGGGTGGTATCATCCTCTAAATGTTTCTTTTCGCAGAAAAAATGTTCCTTGTACTCCTCCATATGCTCTACACAATCACTAAGTTTGACCCAAAATCAGAAATTGTCACTTGGCAAGCGTGCCTTGTAAATGGCATAACAAAATGAATTGTGGAATTTACCTTTTCTATCTTCAATATGTCACGTTGATAATCTGTTCAGAAAAGTGTACTTAGCTGTGATAGCTTGCGTTCCGCTCTAATTTTACATCCAGAACATTGAAACGCTTGTTAAAAATTTCCTTTAACTTTCCGTACATTTTATACAATATTATCATATATTTTTCCATTTAGAGTTATTTCTCTCAAACTTCTAAAAATTGCCCGTATACCGTACGTATATCGAATTCCAGCCTGCTTCAATGTTTCTATCTTCACCTTATCAATTTTAAAAGCTTCTCTTTTTGTTAATTTTAAGTTCCTGTAGTGAAACATCATTTCTACAGCCTCTATATGTATAACCGTTATTTGATTTATTACTTATGTATACTATACTTTGTAAATTGTGCATTTCATATAGCAAATCTACGCTTTTTCTTACTTTTGCTTTCGATGATTTTAATTCCCGTTTTCAGACTGCATTGGATACTTAGATATTATTTAATATTGTTTAACATATTGGATATTTAGATCATTTTATTTTTATTTTGGCGCCAAAGCTTTATACATATGTAGTAGAGAACTAATAAGAAATAAGACAAAAAATGAACAGGTGTTTCAAAAAATATAATTCGGAAGTATCCCTATTAGTAAAACTGTGTGCCAAACATATCCATTGAAGCACCTGTCGTACCACATAACTCATTTTGTACCTATCCCATGACTTCCACCCATTACCCTAATTCCAATAAGTATCAATAAGCCCAGACTGAAGAAATATGGTCTTGAAAACAAAGGAATCAAGTAAAAGTTGCATACTACGTACATTATAAGTGTGACTCTTCATGGAATAATTTTTCAGATAATCCCAATATGAACTTTCTATATTTGCTGTGTTTAGTGTGTGTTCTCACAGAAACATAAATATTTGTACGTATCAATGAATCATTATTTTTTTAACAAGTCATTTAATTGTCCAAATTCTAACATTTATTTCTTCGCAGTACATTCTACTTGGTAAATGATATCACACATATAATAATATTATTATGCAAAGTAATAATTCGTCCTCAGTTATGCTAATTACATAATTAAAATATTATACCTGTATTACTTATTACAAATAGGAGCTGCAAGATATTTGTTCATAGTTAAATAACCTTCTGAAGAATGAGTAACTGTTGCTCGAAATATTCCTCACAATTGATTCAAATTCACATCCCGGAAGAGGGTTTTATTTTCAGTTATAAATTTTAAACAAGTTCGTTAGAAATTTTTATGCGTTAAACATTTTTTAAAAAGTTTCGAGCATAAGTTATTCAATTTTCTCATGGCTACATAACCGTACAAAATTTCTTCGCATTGTGTTTAAAAAAATTAAATTTTACCTCAACTCTCTCTTTCTTGAGAAAATTGCTATATTATATCGATCTTTTGTTAGCATGCAATGATCGACTCTCTTGGATGATAACATTTACAGAAAAGATTAATTGGATATCGTGATTACATTCAGAGGTATTGACTTATACCACTTTACATGGTGTTCTACCTATAGAGTACAGTAGTACTGGGCGTTACTTACAAAAACTAACTAATGACCATAATTAATGACCGGTATAATTATACATGCGATACGAAATGACGCAAAGAGCGCATTAGGAAAAATACTAATTTCTTCTGAGTCTACCTCGACCCTTTCGCCCTAACCTACGTGTTTTGCTAGCGACATCCTCCCAATGGATACAATTTCCCGAAAAAAGAACTCCACTTTTTTAACTTCGGGATGCTTCACCTTGATCCTGGTGGTCTTCGGTAAAAGTAGCTGATCGATGAATTCGTGTTCTCCGCTAGCGGTTCGGCATGGGAAGGAGTGATCGAAAACGCCATGCGCGGGGAGTAGCTCCACAGAGAGCTTAAGCCTGCTCGACACCGATGAAATTTACGATCCGGGAGTCGAGGAACGGTATAAGCTTATCTGATCTATCGACCGTTCACATAAGAACAGGATTTTGCGTACGCCCGTGCGCAATTTTTTAAATATGTACACGTGTGATTTCCTTGACCATCTACGGCAAATATTTAATGAACCAAGTTTCTGGAAAAGTGCTTGATCCTGTTTAAAGTATAATTCACGATCACTTGAAGAAAGCAAGAACGGAAAATTTTAAATTCTCACTCATAGAGTATGAAGGGGGAAGGAATATACTATGGAAATATACAGATTTGATCGGGGTGAAGAAATTCTTTAAGTACAAGTTTTCCGACCGAAAGTAATGGAAGCCTCTTATCATTTTATTAAAATATTTTCGTATGCACAACGATCATATTTTGTTAAATTATTTTGCTAATTTACATTTCTTCTAATTTTGATTGCGTGACTTATGCTTCAATAAATGCCAAATTGTAATTATATAGCAATTGTGATATATTAACGATGTGCTAATTGAAGAATCCCTATAAATAAATAATCAAGATACCTTTATCCATTTTATCATAGATGCTTACGTGTCATGTACAATCTCTCAATATAACTTACGTATGCAATCATTGAATTTATTATTAATGTAAAAAAGCTGTTACCGAAGACTCCTAATGAATTTTCATAAGATGATGACAGCATGATACTTAATTCCGTTTTAAGAGTAGAGCTGTTCGGTAGGTTTGAGGTCTGCGGCTTTTTTGTAATTAACATCGTACCTTTTTATACATAGCAATTTTAACTAGGGCGGGTGAGAAATATTACTCATATTCACCTAAGATCATATCGCAAATGGATGTCATACTTGCCTAGTAAAAATATAATAAAGATAGTATACATACAAAGTGTGGCGTGGTATTATTAACAAATTTTATAGGGGTATTATTTAATGAAGCCGTGTTGAAACCTCTTATGAGAATTTTAATCAGCACAAATTTCTTAGCGGCATCATTTAATAGCATCGTGTTAGAACATGCAATGAGAATTTTAAACAGAACAGACTTCTCGTACTTCTACATGATGATAAACGTAAACTGCACTTTTATTTATGAGACGACCGTGCTCCTACTCATTAAGAACGTATTACACGTTATGTTGAGTTTGCTATATGAAAGCAAATGTAAAAGAACATATCACTACATGCTAGGATGTAAAGCTGAAGCTAATTGTCTCGCATACATATTTGTTACCCAACTTTGAAGTAGTTACCATATGGATTAAACAAATTAGTATGAACAAACTTTATTAAATGAATAGATTCATTAAATCTCAGTGAGATATTATAAGGATAAAAATGCCGCTATCAATAAAGAATAAATTAAAGAGTAAATTTCAAATATAATTCTAGTCGATCTTAACTGGTATGGATGATTCCCTTTTCTTTTCTGTCGTTACACAACTAAAAAACATATTACATAATTTCATAGGTGTGTATTACGGTCTATATTCATGACAATACTATAAACGTACGTATCATATTATATTCTACTTTTTAACGTTTGACCGAAACATTTTTGATAGGAAAACCTTGTGTCGAGCTACCTACATATTTTTAATGTAGCCGGTAAATCTGAATTCACAAGCAGGATATCACTATTTGAAAACATATTAACATAAGAGTAAAATGTAACAATGCATATAATATAACCCATTGTACAACTTTTCTAACTGATTTAGTTTATTTTGAGAAAAAACCATGCGTGCATGAAGCGTGATTAAAAAAATGAATTCAAGGTGGTTCTAGGGTGGAAGGGTAACGTTGGCAGGAAGTGAGTCTGTACTGTTAAAGCACATCACCTTCGTACAAATAATAAACCCTGGGGTCTTTACACCCATTTGAGGAGCGAGTAATTACTGCTGTAGGGTTGAAAGGGGGCAGATTTTTACGGTATATTTCCACCGGATTTGCGTTTTCAGACGAGGGTGTCAGAAAATGTCCTGATGCAGGAGTATCGCTCGTGACGCATTATTACCGAGACACGGCGTCGATAAAGCACGGTTGTACTATCGATCCGAACGAATCTCCGCTCTACCGTATGAACGTAAATATTGCTTACCGCCGCGATAACAATCTACCTTCTTACGGCTCAAAATGCACGAGAAATTTCACGCGACGTCAACATATACTTACATCTTTTTATTACTGTTCAATGTTAAGCGCCTTACGTGATGGTTGGACTGATTATGTTTACCAGCCCCAGATTCGTAAAGACTTTTTTACAGGGAGATATAACTTTTGAATTTGTAATAGGAAAATTTTGAGAAGAAAACGTTACCAAATGGCTCTCTATCCTGGGCGGTTGTCGTATAAACAAGCGCAGTTATATGAGAGCCTTGTTTTACGTCACGAGATACCCCCGGGCCCTAACGAAGTACATAGTATACTTTTGTATTCTTTTCTCAACCTTCAGAAAAAAAGAACTAGAAAGTTTGTCTGGCACTCACGATATTGCTTTTAGTGTCATTTCAGCCCATTTAATTATAATAAAATCATACTCTTTTTGATATTGTCAAATGAAAAAGTTTATTTGAAAAATTTATTTGAAAAATACTTGATATACATTCTTCAATTATGGTTTTGCAGTGTTGATTATTTTTAAGATGCGGCTTCTTTTGTTACATTTCATAATTATCAACTATTGACTAAATAAATTATGAGTACATAAATGAAAAGTTCAGATGATTTTCATTATACCGTTTTCAATAGGATATATATTTCCTATAGTATTCACCGAGTATTCTATCTTAATGTGGCCTATGTATTGAAAACATTCTTTAAAGTACGTACGTTTGCAATTTTTCATGACTGTTGTATGATACAGTTTATAATCCACTACAAATTTAAAAATTAAACAAATCATTTTTCCTTTTGTTTTTTAATATAAATTCCAGCGCAATTTGTTGTCGTTCATGTTGTTTTGGTCACAAATGAAAACTGAACTGATCCTTTTTTCTGATCGCTTTTTCTGATCGCTTTCGAAGAGAATTAAACTGAAATTGAACGGAGAACTAGATTGTCCGTGTGTCCGAGTCCTTAAAATGTAGAACACACTCTAGATATAGTTTTTATTAATCCAATACAAAACAAGTGATGCACATAACGTTCGCATTCATACGCATAGAAAAATTTGTAAATAACGAAGGAAATAAATTAAATTAATATTTTGCAAGATACCCTTTAGATTCTACAATAGTTTTCAGTTTTCGTTGGATAGAGCCCACTAGCAATCATGTCAGGCATTAAATTACATCATGTTTCTTGAAGAGTAATTTTCAATTGTTCCTTGTTTAAGATAGAGTAGATACGGATTTTGTAATCAAAAAATTCTCATAAATTCTCAGTAAGATTGTTGTTAAGTGATTGACACGGCGTTTTAAGATATGTTAATATCTTATATAACAACCATTATTTAATTGTAGGTCTTTTGCGTTTAAAGTCTTCGTTTAAAGTGCGTTTAAAGTATCTTGTGTAAATATGAAATTGTGTCTAATGCTCGTTTTGGGCACTAGAGACAAAATATGTTTTTCATATGTTCAAATGTTAGTCGTCTTCATCGCTAATCTTTATCGAAAAGAAAATCTAAATAACAATGGAGAAAGTATACTTTTAATGACATATTACAGTCGAGACTTTTACAGGTGTGTAATAAATTTTCGATCACGAAATTACGGTTGTCCGCTCTATTATTACCTAGAAAACGTGCATAAAGAATTTCCATGCTTCTACCTTGAGAGAATTTAACACACTTTCAAAGTATTCATTTTTTAACAACTCTCTAATTTCTAAACCAATGAAAATACCTTATTCAATTTTGACACGATTAAATCTCGAAATTGATATTTGATGCCAGCTGTTTCATAGACAGGTTAAGCCTTAAGGTGAAGTTTGAAATGTCACTATCGTGGGGGTTGGTGGATTGCTGATCGTAAGGGACACAGGTGTATACAATATTTATGTTTCGATATAGTCAAACTCCCGGTATCTGCCAACTTTGTCTGTCATACTCTTGACTCTTGACTCTTCTTAACGAGGATGAGCGACAAGCACCAGGAATTTGTTTATATCGAATTTGACATTATATGTGTAAATATGGCCCTCACAATCGGCAATCTACCAGTTGGCCAAGATAATAATAGTGTAAGTTGCATTCTAAGGGGGGGGCACGGCATTCATGCAACCTTTGTGTACATATAGACGTCATTAAGACCTGAGAATGAACCATAACATAAAACAGGCACCTCATAAGATTACGCTCGTTTATACATATGACGACCGCCTAAGATTGAAGGTTTTCTTACAACGTTTCCTTGTGAGAATTTTCATACACATATTTCGCTAAAGTTGAAGGATTATTCTTCTAATTTATTTAACAAGACTGGATCACAACGTGGACCGGTATTTAGGGATATAAATTATTGACGCAGAATATAACGCAAATGCAGTATATTGAAAAATAATCTTTGGCACATTACAGCGCTACTGCTCTGGCTCCCATTTACAACTCTGCACGCATAAGGGATTTCGACCCTAATACGTGCTATAATACACTATCATTGACTCATCCATGCATCTCACACGTATTCACACACACTCACGCTACACGTCCCTTTTTCTCAAGCACAGAATCCTTACTCAACATTTCAAGATCTGCACGAGGTCTGCATCCACTCAAAGATGTACTCTCACTTAAAATTTGTTTACCTCCAATTATGCGATTTTCCAAATCCCATAAAATGTATTTTTCATTGTTGGCGGTATTATTAATTAGTTGTTCAGAGTTACACAAACTGTACTTTCTTAACGTCATACAACCACGGTTTTGATCCGGCACAGAAAAAAGTATCTGCAGACTATATGCACACGAAAGTACAAAAAGTACTTGGGAACCACGTGTGCAGGCTAGCAAAGGGCATCCCATGCACCTTTTCCAAGCATTTGCTTAAGATTCTGTGTTACCGATGTCCACTACCTGCAAATTCTTGTAATGTCAGAACAACCCGGTAGAGAAGTGCTCTTTATCACGAGAATAATCAATCATCCAACACTAGTAGCCGAATCAACACCATAACCTTTATACACAGTTCATTCGTAAAGTACAAAAACAGAATCTATTTTTAAAATACATGAAAGTCCTAGCTCCTACATATCCTTTACACACGGAGCTACTTGTAGTTGACTGATGTCAACTTAATGGCTCACTGAAATTTATCCCTCCAGTGGATTTATAAAATAAAATTCTACATAAACAAGAAAAGAAATGTATTCAAGTGAAGGGTAAAACGGTGACAGATTTAAAAAATGTGGTGGGTAATCTGTAACCTCTTGCTAACCATATATACCGCTTTCTGAGGGAGCTACGGTTTAAGCGAAAGTAGATTACTGAAAGTCCTGGACGATCGTTCCGTTCCAGTCCAATCTCGAAGAAATTCGATCACGTGACTATTCGTAGGACGATAAGGGATGGTTCAACGGGATATTCGATTCTAAAAGAGTTTCTACCCTTAGGCAGAAAAAAGAATTATCTGGACTACGGTCAGTATAAGCGAATGCACGACTAGTAAGGAGTACACTAAAATCTGAAAAAATGCTTAGGACAACCTTGGGTTAACAATAAGATGAATAAAGAGTGAGCTTTGCTAATTTCGTGAATTATGTAAACATGAAAGATAAGTCTTTAACGAAATAAGGTCCTGTATTTTGTTAAGACAATCAATACCGGGTTAAAATGGAAAAATTTTGGGTTAAATAATCTATTACCAAACATTAATGAATGCGCAACGTATAGTCTTAAAACATGACGCATTAGTGTTATTTATATTGGCGTGGATTCAATCAATCTTTAAATATAGTGGGGCTTGTAATGTTTTACACTATTTATTATTTCTTAATTATCACACGCACGCTCACTCACCCCGTGAAAACGTACCACAGAAGACCAAACACTCGCGTATTTTTCTTTCGTCAAACATCGCGCCACCTATTTGCGCGATCATATGCATCAATTAGAACTGAACAGTGGTAGCAAATATTCGTATATCGTTTAGAACGTTTTTAATTATCAAACAAAATAAGAAAAAGGGTGGATTACAGTCTTGCGAAAGCTGCCATGCACCACAGTTACTGTGGGTACATTTAAAGATCAGTGCGCTAGAAAAATGAAGCCTGCCTTGCAAATTCAATTCAGACGATTTGAACAAGAAAGTACAATGTGGCAGATTAATCAAATCAGACTCTGAGAATGAGTGGGAATATATCTACTGAAGTATCACATTTTATGTATACTACTGTGTAACGAACGAAAATTTTATTTGGATAATCGTTGGATAATCGTGGATTTGGATAAGAAAATTAATACAGCGAGGCTGTTATCATTATTTTAATCTGCGAATATTACCATCTGATTTCATGATTTATACATGGATTGAACGTTTTCAACAACAGAACGCAGTGTGTGGTCGTCCACGATGTAGAAGAACTCATTTAGTTTGAAATGAAACTAACATCGAATGCGTCTTATGTTAGTGTACAGAAAAATGCTGAAATGTGAACTCGAAGACGTTCTATTCAATTTGAACTGACCCGCATATATCTTGAAGAACTTTCAATCATCAATTTGAAATTATTTGCATATAAAGTGCAATTATTGCAAGAACTGTTGCCAACGAACCCTCAAAGACACAAGAGATTTTCAGTTAACTTTTAATTTTAAAAAATGCATTGTTTGCATGGCTTTACAGATCTGGATTTTTTCCTTCAAAGTATACAAAGAAAAAAGCATACGTCTATACAGCCAATTACACAAATGATTACACACGCTCTACAAAAGAAATATGAAACAAATATTCGGGCCTGTTATACTACAAAGAGTGATGCTGAACTCCGTGAAAAGAACCAAAATTTGTCAGACTGAAAATGGTGGACAATTGCAAGAAATTATTTTTGACACCTAATGAGATAAAAATTTCATGTTGTAAAGATATACGACAAAGAAAAGATTACAAAATTAAAGATACTGAAGTCTTACTGTTTTCATGTTTGAAACAGCCTGAAAGGTAATACAAAATTCACGGTTTTAAAAAACATACACTAAACAACCGCTTATGACCACACCCATATAATCTGGTTTCCATTGCATTAATGAAGACAATATGATATTCTCATCTAATCAAACAGTGCAATGATTTTTACTGCCACTGTCCCATCTAAGTTCTTACCGTATCCCTGTGTACAATATAATAATAATATTTATATATACAAATATAATATAATTATAATATGTATATATACGAAAGTCGTATTCATAAAAGTTACATACGTGTAAAGTATCGCGCAATAAAAAAACATTTTACTGAAGAAAATAACCGTAGATTGGTTCGATACAATCTGTTGATTCCGGTTTGATCAAGGGTAGATTTCCGTATAGAGAACGATTTGAGTGAGATAGTCACTTAAGAGAAGTCCTTGCCTTCTACAACTGTTATAGATGAGGCTGAAGAATTGAACGCGGCCCGTCTAAAACACTAGAAATCACATTTAAGTTGTCGTAACTGGCTCGAAAAATCTGAAATTTCGGTCGTTGTTCTCACTCCTCGGTCAGTTTGGAAACCCTCCGAGATCAAGAGCGATAGATCTGAGATATTATAGGCGATCCCTTTCTTCACGTTGGAGGATTAGAGGAGGGTACCATACGTCCAGTGGGCATTATTCTCCCTCTCTATCTTTTCTCTCCGTCACGCAATAAATTGACGAATAATGTGAATACATTGAAGCACAGAGCCAAATAAAAGAACAATGATGTTCAAATAAAGAGAATGCAAAGCGATTGTTTCCATTAAACGAATGAATAAGAAGCACATTTTTTAAATGTAAATAGAAATAGACAGTAATAGTATTTATTAGATACATTATAAATTAATAACATCACATCATATGTTATATGATAATATGGCAATAATGACCTCTATTAAAATCTATATTTCTGTCAAATTTTCCAGCATAACGAGTAGTATTAATCGATTATTTTTTACCACAAAAAAAATCCTTATAGGTATCACTGTGAAAGCAATTATCGATTGAATCTTGCGAACCGAACATCTGGCACTGAAATTAAGGGCACTTAATACAGAAATAACTCACGGCTTTCTTGTTGAAAGAGCTAATGGTCATTGTTGAAACTGCGAAAATAGGTAAGTAAGAGAACGTGTGCAAAATAATATCTTAATTTACATGAAGTACGTAACACAATGAAATAAAGAAATAAACTGGAGTCATGTATAGTGAGGGAGGGAAAATTGAGTAGATGCTTACACAAATCGGTTATATGAGCAAAATTTTTTATTATCCTTCTAAAACACGTTTGCATTTATCATTAAAAAATAAGATATTAAATTTATTTCTGATAGATAACATAAGACTTTTGTCCATACAAGTTTATCCATGACTGCATCAGCTCACTAAATGATTTTCTATTGTGTTGGGTTGGCCAGAAAGTTTGTTGGTTTTTGCTGATAGTCGTCTTCTGGTGATCTGAAACGCAACTAAGCTTTGTACAAGTCTTGAAGGCACGTCGTTATTTAATAGCTAACACTGAACTGAATATTTATTGAATAAAGGTATTTCATAAACATGTTACAAACCAAACGATTTTCTTGGCCAAGATAATATTCCAGTAAAGTCTAATCCTAGGTATGTCTAGCTTTTCTTTCTAGCTGATTTCTCGTCTAGAATTGTAATAAATGTAAATAAATATTCATTAAAATGTATACTTTCTTTTTGTAATAGCTTAAATATAATATAGTATTATATTTGAAAGTTTAAGTAATAAAGTTTTTAATTCAGAAGTTAAAGTAGATGAGTAATAAAGTTTTCGCGTAGACATCACTCGCATTAGTCCTTATCTTATTGTCAAGTCTGTTTATTGTTTTTACATCATATAATACTTCCCATTTCACTCTCATCTTCATACATGTTCCTATGTCATTCTTCTTAATTTAGTTCTCTTGTGTGCAAACAATTTCCGGCTCTTCGTCTCATTCTATCATCCTTTATCCATCCTTTTTTGAATTTCGGGAAAGTTCAGACGCCGCAAACCTATGTGATCTTTTCTACAAGTGCGTAATAAATTTCTTGTTGTTATTGTTCTATGAATGATTAATAGAATGTAACGGCCCATCCATTCCACAAACTAGCACGTGAGACTCATTTCATATTGCGTAAATACGTATAACTTTTTGGCTTTTTGAACGACTAGCTACGTTTTCGTTGTGCCACTACACTGATTCACGAGGAAGGTTAATTACAAAACAGCACGCGATCTTCTCGTTAGCATTGTGCTTCTGAATAAGCCCCTAAAATATTCTGTGATAGGCATTATTCGCTCCAAAAATTGACGATGAAGTATATCATAACATGTGTCACTTGTCCTTCCTACCGAAAGCAGTCATTGATAGCATTGAACATTTTACGTGCTTCAGATCACATTTTGTGCTAATATATTCCATTTCACACGTGTTAGTAACGATAAATTGATATAGAATGAAATAATGAATAATGCCTTTCGAAATCAACATCGCAAAATATTATTCCCTTATCATGTAACCGATCTTATACTGCGTAACATTCAGAAATATTTTGTAATATGTCATTGTCGTTTTCACCCGGAAGAATATTACGTATAAACTAATACATTAATCGACTTAATGTCAGTGTCCTTGGAATCTTCGAAAGAAATTAACCACGAAGAAGATATACTCACTATATGATATTCATATGATTATTCCCTTATTATGTAACCGATCTTATACTGCGTAACATTCAGGAATATTTTGTAATATGTCATTGTCGTTTTCACCCGGAAGAATATTACGTATAAACTAATACATTAATCGACTTAATGTCAGTGTCCTTGGAATCTTCGAAAGAAATTAACCACGAAGAAGATATACTCACTATATGATATTCACTTTAAAACTCCCCAACTTTCGTCTGAAAAATTCTTTTGGGTCAGCGATTATTGTGGTAATAAGTTGCTGTTTTTTTAAATAAGTGATTCCTCGCCGAATGTTAAAACATGATTGTCAAGCGTAGCTGCTGAAGCATTAGTTACAGCGTTCTTTTGCTAACCCACATGTTATTACTAAATTCAGAAATGTATGTACACAATCACAGTTATGGGTCAAATCTAAACCTGTGGATGTAGTTATCAAAGATTGTTGGCGTTATGATATACAGCCATAAGAGTACAATAATCAATGAAAATTCCTCGTTAATCTTGAGATACATAAGTACGTCAATTGTGGTTTAATTAAAAACAGAAAATATGTGCACAAATATCGATATTGGTCCGCGGGGCATGAACGTAAACTGATACAGTCCATTTCCTACTGCGAATGCAGATTTTTCACTATTTTCCTCTGTTAAGGGTTGCCAATACCCACTCTGCAAATCTATGGTTGAAAACCATGAAGAACCTGATATAGCATCAAGATCTATTCTATATAGGTAAGGGATACGAATCTTTTTTCGTAATACTATTCAACTTGCGATAATCTATACAGAATCTTGTCGAATCTTTTTCTGTACAGAATCTTTTCTATTTTCTATACAGAACTTTTCTATACTTCTATTTTCTATACAGAATCTTTTTCTTTACTAGAACGATTGGAGATGCCGAAGGACTCGACGACTCCTCCATTACCCCTTATTTCAGCATCTTTTGAACTATTTTGTCAGCTTCCCTACGCTTATGCATTGGCATTCGACGTGGTTTTTGTTTGATAGGAGGATGATCCCCTGCTCGAATATGATGCTTCAGTAACTCGCACTGCCCAATTTGTTCAGAATCATTCGCGAAGACATCCTGAAATTCCACTAATAAACTTCGAAATTCTTCCCGTTGTGAAGAATTCAACCCTGTGGAACTCCTTTCGAATAAGCTCTCCAAAAATTTTGGAAACTCGTTAATCTCTGAGGAAATTTGCCTATTCCCCCATCGTGTATTTAGATTCCTATAAAGAGATAATTGAGAGCCATCTTTAAGTTCTAATATGCCCTTTTCCAAATCTAGACACTTGGCAACCTTCTCGAGAAAGTCTATCCCCAGAATGCAGCTGTCATCGATATCAGCTACGTATGCTTCTTGACTTAACCTCGTTCGACCGAAAAGAAAATCGAATTGTTTCTTTTCCTTAGTAATTCCTGATAATTCTTCCCCATCTACACCGACTATCTTTCAATTACCTCCAGGTATTCCTAATTCTTCAAGTCCATACATTCCATCTTTTCGTACAAGTGTCACAGAGGATCCCGTGTCTATAAGACAATTCGATGGTTTCCCATCGATAGATCCTTTCACATAGAGCCCTGAGTCTGAAAATTCAGGTGACAATCCTGAAACTATTTTGTACATTCTTTTTAGATTTTGCTCACAAATATTTTTCCCTTTTCTCATAGCTGTACTAACATTTTTTGCGATCAGACAACAACTTAACAAAAATAACTGTATTATTACTTTGAGAATATCCCCAGAGCTATATATGGAAGATTTCACTTTTCCAACTCTGGAGGCTGCAACTTCTCGGTTTAAGTTGTCCTCCTTGAATTTAAACCCTAATCGTTTTTTGCTTTCTTATTATCCCCTCTGTTACGTTTAAATTTGTTCTCATTTCTTTGCCTACATTAGAACTGAGTATGTCCTTCCTTTCCGCATTTCCAACACGTAATTTTACCTCTCCCCTCTTCGTTCGTGTCATTAGAATTATAATTATTATAAATGTTATTTATATTTCTTTCTAATTTGGCCTTATTAATGTTGTCCATCTCCTCTAAGCGTCTGAGGAGACCCTCCTCAAAACATCTGGCAAAACATCTCCTGCCCTCGGTGCATGCTGTCCTCCAAGCGTTCCACCATGGCACAAAAAGAAGTTGCAGGATCACCCGCCGACTCAGGATTTTCCCTTACCTCTCGCCACGGCGGTTCTTCGGAATCACGCGAATTTTCTCTTCTGTTTTCTGCCGCATTCATTGATCGCTTTTCAAAGCAATCTTTTGCTTGTAATCATCCCACTTCTGACACCAGTGTTACGCGAGGGTCCGCGGGGCATCGCAAAGAGTAGACCACAATACTTTTTAGAAAAGATGATTCTTTATTTCCATGCACGTCTAGCGTGTACCAAATCCGGGCTCGTACTGTAATATAAACAACGGCAAATCGGTATCCATAATAACGCCTTAGTTACAATATTGACATAGCCCTTCTTTCATCCCGTTCTTCTTTCCTGCGAACTTCGTACCATACTTGACAGCCGTAACAATATATACACTAACATGTAAGAAGGACAAACTCGGATTTGTATTAGAAAATGCAATTACATATAACCTTTGAATTACAGAATACAAAGGTCACGTAGAACATCACAAGAAATATGAATGGCGATGAAAGAGTTAAGAATAATTTGTACAATATCTGGATTAATCAGTTACTCGTACTGTCTTGGATAGAAAACCAAATCTTTATATAAAAACAAGATGAAACAACTATTACCATAGTATTGTATTAGATAATAAATGTCAGTAATGTACGATGTGGATAACTGCGTGAGACAAATTGAACAAATTGTAAGTGAAAGTATGCTTTCGATTGGATGCAGACTTCATACAGGTTGTGGAATTTTAAGCATGGTCGCTACGCGTGACAAAGACTTTTAACGTGCGTCTATGTGAATACGTGTGAGGTGTATAGATGAGTAAATGACAACGTATTACAGCACGTATAAGGGGTTTTAGTCCTTGATAAAAAGTATACAGTTGTTTTCTCTTGTTCTTGTTAAAAAAATGAGAATACTGAAATTTTTTCCTTCTCATTTAAAAGTTATTTTGCGCACTGTTTCCTACGTGAAATTGACAATTACCTGTATTCCTTTTGGAAAAATATGTCCTTTATTTCACAACCGGTCTTTTGACCGGTTACGGCGGCAATATGTGTCGATACGTTTAGTGTTAAACAAATGTATTATCAGAATTTGTATTTTGTAACATTGCCAATATTCAGTGTTACAAGTCGAACCATAATTTTAAGTTGATGGGTTAAATTTTAGAATGAACACTTCGTTAATGCGACATTTGTTAATTTATTCAAATGTTTGAGCTGGCGTTGACATAGCCGAAGAACGATTTTCTGTTTATGGATTAGAATTGGTTCGAAAGTAATACTAAAACTAAACTCAAACTTACAATTAGCTAAACTTAATTATGTGTAGATTAGACTGAAACTAGCACATTGCTAACTAAAAAATAACTACTAACTGAGAGTTTTGGGTTTGTAGTCCCGAAGGAAAACTCGGGACGCTTCAGGGAACTGAGGGTTAGAGTGGGAGGTAGCTGTGATGGTGGTTGGATATGGAGGGGATGGGCCTTAAGGGTTTGGGTAAATTATTGTTTCAATCTGTGTAACCAGTAAAGGGGTTGCGTCCCTGGAACGTAACATTCAGAATTAAAAATACATATAGAAATAATAGACTGTAGCGAAATTCGTTAAGTTCTGTTTCAGCCATATGCACGCACGTCATTTTTCTCCGAAACAAAGTCTCGAATTAAAGAAATTATTTTGCATTTCTGAATTATTTTTACATGTGACACCGAGTGTACTATATATTTCGGTTGTATTATGTTTGAACAAACACCCTATAAATAAAAGAAGTAAATCAACTATATATTAAATGCACATCACGTAGAAGAATCGGTTACAAAATTTAGTTAGTATACTTTAATATACCACGATGTATGATTTGATATGTTTCGTTTGATGTAACGAGAGAAAGGTAAAAAAGCATTAGTTTGTCTATGACGAGTTAGCGAACAGAAATGATGGTGGAAGCATACACAGTAGTTGTACAATTCAACTAGATTAATACTACGCATTTCTTCCACTATCAGTCCGCTAACACCTCATAAACAAACTTGACTATTATTCCTACCTTTTTCTCCGTATATCGAGTGTAAGAACTATTATGTAAAGGACGATGATGAGGAATACCATGAGTGCCAGTGTCATGCTCTCTCGAGAAATTTATCACTACTTGTATGTCTATAATAGTAATCAATTATGATAACCGACGATTATCTTCTAATACGACTGACAGAAATTCCTTCAATCATCGTAAGATAAACTACGATGCTTCTACTGTACGACATTATGTGCATGCCATACACTTATATGCATACGACTGTTTATACATGCGGGTAAACACCCCGATACACTACGGACTGTGCTTACACAAGTGTGCACACCCACATACATATAGAGTACCTTATATGTGCCATAGCAAACCAGGCCACGTTTAAGCAGAATTGAAATGCCGGGACAGAAGGTTTCATACATCAGATGTGCATATCACGTAAGCAATAAATCGCGTACATAGAAAGCTATCGAATAATTCAACTTTTTAAGATATTGTATAGTATAAAGTATGGTTAATACTATGTGTTTCAGGAATGCAATTCTATCCCTTGAAATGCAATTTGAATCCTCTAGTCTGCCGGGGTAATGACGGGGTGGTAGGTTGCTGATCGTAAGGGGTACATGTATGTACACAGAGTGATCCAATAACCATTACCACCGTAAACTAACATGAAACTATGAGAGTTAGGGAAATTTATGTAACAAATGTTACACAGTGCAGAAGAGGATAGTGAAAAGTGATGATGATTTTTTTCAAATCGTAGAAAAAGGAAGATGATTACCTTTTACATTTCCGTAATTAGTAAAACCTTAATCTCCAAATGATGTTCAAAAGGATAACCAGTCTAGAATGTTACTTATTGGTTGTAAAAATTAAATTAAATAAGAAGTTTGCAAATTGCTGGATTGCAGTCGAAGAACATCTTTCGATTTTTTCTTGTGAGGAATTTTAAAAGATTTATTTAAAGAATTACTACATGTGCAGATATGCAGCAATCAACTACTGATGCGTGTCCTTCAACAAGTTCACATATTGTAAAAAGCGTAATGAATGCATAGTTGGTAAATTGCAGAACTGCATCGATGCCGATGGTCATCGTTTTGAACATCTTTTGTGCACAAAAGCTCAATTAAGTAATTATGGAAATTCTAAAAATGTTTACTTTCTTTCCCTGCGATTATTGAATCTATGAAACTCTGGATGACCATAAGTCATAGATCACCACTGTTCTCGCGAGCCGCTATCACGCTATAGCAAAAAACATATAGATTCACTTAATAGAATTAAGTTGACCTTAGTATATCTGAAGTTCATTCACCTACAAAAAATCACGATCTCTATTCGATAGCCCTTCCTGAATTATGCAGCTTCTGTTGTAACAAATTTCATGAAGTTCCATAGGTTCCGAGAAGTTTAAGGTGATATCTAATAGTTATCGGTCCACACTGTATAACGTAAATTTCAATACGGACAAAGTCCCTGTGTCTATCGCCTAACGACATTGTTTGACTGTCACTATAGTGACCACGGCCTTGTTCCGGTATAGACATGAGTGTGACAGAGATGAACGATAAACACCTAGAACTTGCCTACTTATATTGCAATTTATGTGATATACTTTAAAGTGGCAAAATTGTTTGTTCGTTACAAACACCTCGCCTCCCCCAGCGGATTCGAATTTTTCTTACGAATCACCTGAAGACTTCTAGAGTAGCAAAATGTTGCCTTTAGTGGTCAAATGTTATTACCACGTATAATAATTGACGGATTAGGGAGGAGAATTCTGAGGATCGAATGACAGTAAGGTTTTATTGGATGCGTATTCGGATAATTAAATCGATCTCCGCATACATCTAGAATGGCCGTTAGAGATAGGTGATTACACTGACTACCTTTTCTGACTATTACTACGCAGTTATGTAATATACACTACCAGTCATAAGATCGAAACTACTACTGATATGTTCAAATTAGAGAAAATATTTCCTCTTCACGATAATAAACAAGACTTTCTCTATATGTCTTTATTAAACAAAAGGCATTTCTAGTCATTGTAAGGGTGAAATATTCGTGATCTGTAGCAATTTTTTGCAGAATGAACCTTCCCATCACTCTAAATAGCAATCGACTTGAAATAACCATTCTCGCTTTTACAGTTTCTTATTGTAACCAACCCATCACATTTCCAATAAATGACGGTGATTTTTTGATGATGGTTTTATATTTATAATGTACAGGGTGTTAAAAAAACCATTGAATATTTGTATATTCAATATTTGTATAGTATATAGGATACATTGTACTGAGTAAAAAAGCTTTAGTAAACATAGGCCGAAAGGTTAACCGTTTCTGAGATATAGACATTTTTGTTTCTTATTATCATAATACGCTGACATTTTCACGATGCTTTGTAACTGTGTAATATCTACAATCGCCGATCCACAACTAGCTGATTCTTAATGAAATCTGCTGTCGGCACTTGAATAAACAAAAATGTTTATATCTCAGAAACGGTTGACCTTTCGACCTATGTTTACTAAAGCTATTTTTACTCGGTACAGTGTATTCTATACACCAGTGGTTTCCAAACTTTCTTGTTCTACCGCCCCCTTTCTAGAAAAATGTTACATAGCGCCCCCTGGAAATTAATTTTTTTTTAATTTTAATAGCAATTAATAGGAAATATATATGTATTAATGTTTCTACCTTTTTCGTAAAATACAGTAAAGAAAGGTGTAAATTAGAAACATTGAACTTTGAAATTATGAAACTATTTATTGAACTCAGAATAGAATCACCGCCCCCCTGAATCGCTTCAGCACCCATCAGGGGGCGGTGGCGCCCACTCTGGGAATCACTGCTATACACCATATAAATATTGAATGTTTTATTTTGAACACCCTGTATACAAGCATGTTTTGAAGGGATTTTATATTTCTGTAGAACCATTCCAATCGACAATTTCTACCACTGTCCTTTTATGACGGTCTATTTAGTTTGAATAAACTTTTTAAACTCAAATATGCCTATACATACTGTAGAATAAATACTTCATAATAACTGTCCTTAAAGAAAACAGTTTAAAATAATATTATTTTTTGCTCTTTAACAAAGGTGATCCCAACTTTTATTGAACAGTGTATATTACACGATATGAATACAGATTCGCCAAATCATTGCTATTTTTGGATAAGACTTTATTAAAATTTTTGTTAACAAATGAGAGAATGGCACGGAAATATGAAATGATCTCGTTAAAAGGAGATTCGAGAAAACGAGACTGTATTTCAATATTTGTTGAGTTAACCGAATAAATCACAAAAGTACATCAGAATGACTCCTGAAATGTTTTTTTGCATTCCAATTGGAATTAAAGAAAACCTTATCAAGCGCTAAAATTTTCAAACATGCATCTCCCATAAAAGGAAAGTTTACTTTTATGCTGTTTTAGTGCCAGGGGTTTTTAAAAATCCGTGTCAGATTGTGCCATGAAGCGCGATAGCGCTTCCTTCATTTATCTGCGAGTAATGCCGACAGCTTGATGCAGGTTGTTTACGATTATTTGAAAGAATTTGAAATTTGTAATTACGAGAGGAAACTCTCGACAGACTCGAGACAAGATACATTCTGAATCGAGCGCGTTGCGAATTGACGATCGTGACCAAAAATAGCGACACGGTTCACCACAGTACGCGAACAACGCTATCGCGCTGCGTGGCACTAAAACATGTTTTACCGTCGTTTATTTGATTACAAACACCATTCTTATACATAGACATGACATGGCCGGGGAAAATTTCTATTACAATATTGTTTATCTTTCATGTCCCACAAACTTTTCTGTGGAAATAAAGTAGCTATTCATTTTTCGTTATCAGCAGTTTTAAATGACTTTAAATAAATCACTACTTCGACCAAAAGAATGAAATTAGTTGCTCCTGTTCAGACGACAAGCTAGATGTTCGAATGTGCATCCACTATAGCCTAAAGGTACGGAGCTCCTCATAACGATTCCAGGTCGATTGAGTTAACAATCGGCGAAAACGTCGAACTATAATAAATCTACCGGGAACTATTGATCGATTCGATTATTTAAACGTTCGGATTTGATATTTGAGTATCTTGGGACAATCTTTCAATAATTCTCCCTTTTTAAACGATCTCTTCCGAAATGAAACTTCGACTGTGTCTATCGTATTGTCTATTATTTTAAGAGATATTTGTTAGACTATATGCATGTATTATGCTCGGGTACGTATGTCGACCGAAGAGCACGAGGGTGAGAGACATCTGGGAGAGAAGTTTAGATCTTTGTACGAAAGAGTATAGGTATAACCCGTGTTCAGTTGAGTAAGAGATCGTTATTAAATTCACTTAAATATATATATATATATATATATAAATAAAGTATAGTTAGTACCAAAGTGGTGTTTTACTTTAACAATATTAAAGTATTTTGGGGCCTCTTGGGTAATTTTAAAAGAAATTTATATGTGAAATTGCCACGACCTGACTGACCTGTTCCAGCCCTGACTACTGGAGGGTTGAGGAAAACCCAATACCTAGTCGTAATAAGAACCTTTCTGGAGAATCCTGGAACCGTCATTATCGAGTTTTGATTTTTCCCACGGGGGCGGGGCAAAGTTTCTATTAGCACGTATAGCGATCTCTGTTCTTACTAACGGTCAGCGGCTTTATACCTTCGGGAAGTTTTACCTCGGTTCTTCCTTTACGCCTTTAGACCACTATTGGTACTTGTAACGGACAAAGAACCCCTTTCTCTTTGTCTACAGCTATTCTAGTTGAAATTTGACATACTCTTTATCCCGCAATAATCTATTGCCCGGAATGCACGAACATTCGAATTTAGGGCGATTAGACTTCCGGATAAATTTGCACAGAAAGTAGCAACGGACTGTACCACCTGACACCAAGAACAGAATACGAGAAAAATTAATAACATTGTGAAATTTAGACTACAAATGATAAAGTGTTGTGAATGTTGAGTCCTTTAATTGAGTTCTTTAATTGAGTCGAATAATTTCGCAAAGTGCCTTCCGCCGATCGATGCCTTTATTGAACCACCGTCTCTCCAACCTTTGGGAATTGATCCTCTAAAGGTCCTCTTTGTCCTCTAAAGATCCCGGGGATTACTTTTGCATGATTTCGAACAAGCATGTCGTCACGCGCGACGCCAAGACTGTTAGTTTCCGATATTTCGTTGGGTCGATTAAAGGCTAATACCGCGACATCTTTGGCGGAGGGTTTTGTCAATATCACAACACTTGCCCTCCTTTTCAAGATCAAATATAGTAAGGCGATCTTTACAAATTCGGTGGCCCAATTTTGGGGCCGTAAAATATCACACAGTGACCATTACAATACACAAGTACTCCTTATGATCGGCAATCTACTAATCCATCAGGATAATGACAGTCCAAATTGCTCTCCAATGAGTGTCACGACGTCCGTGAAACACCTGGTAAAATACGAGCTTTTATAGGGTAAGTCACACAACTGAGCCGATTTATATCTTTTGTTTCGTTAGACATAGAAAAAGTTGTAGAAAACGATGTATTTTTCTATGGCGTCACGTTCTCACGATGTATTAATTCTTTGCAATGTTACACCCTAATACTTTTATATAAAAAATACGCAATTCCATTAAAAATGTGCACTTGGACTTTTTCAGGTGCGTCTTTGCAGTCGCGAAAAAAGTAAAACCGTGAGGAGATATATCTTCTTATAATATTCAACTTTGTCTTTTACAATTTTTGTTTATCACTAATCGAATACGAGATATAAATCTGCCGAAATGCGTAACTCACCCTGCATACACCGGTTGTTAATTATTGTCAGTTTATAATGGAATCTCAAACGCATGAGTTATGTCATATTGAACGTTTTACATGGCCTCGTAAAACCCTCTGTGTTACAACGTAACAATGAAAATGATTAAAATGATAAGTGTGTACAAATCTTTAATATCTCGTTGAAAATCTCTTGCAATACGTTGACTGCCATAGTGAACACCCGTAAGTGGTCTCTGAATTTTCATGCACCCCGAGGGTCATCCGTGACCAGCACTATCGAAATTATTTAAAACTGCTTTAACAAATAAATGCTTTACAATATAGAATTCTAAATGACATGATTATTTAGATAATGTTGTAAAATGAAAAGTACACCTTTTAATAATAAATATTTTGCATAAATTAAGTGTTACGAAGTATTTTATTAAAACATCGTAAAAAAACCGCGGCTGACTATGACAATCATTATAAAGTACTGTTATTTTACCAGTGCAATTATGACTAGTTTTCTTACTCAACATTTTTACATTGTTTTTACAGCAAATCTTACTAAATTTTCACATTTTGTCTACTCGTCTTTCTTTTGGATGTTATATTTAAACTTTTTACGCAATCCTACAATCAACGAAATTGGATCCTACGAGTTTTCGTCGCGTTAGATTCATAACAAGAAATATTCGGCATTCAATCACTTTGTAGTCAGTTATCATTCTCCGTGTTCTTGTAATCAACCTCACGCGTTACTACATTCTAAAGCCCGCTCCACACTCGCGCGCGAATTCTTGCCGCGAATCGCGGCGCGAACACGGCGCGAATCGCAGCACAAACTGCTTGTATCCACATTCGCAATATTTCGCGGTTGATTCACTTTTTTTTCACTTATTTATTTCACATTATTGACGTTACTGTCAAAGATGGACCCAGAATTTACTGCTGCGGCAAGCCTAATGCTGTGCGCATTAGCGTATTATAATTACGCCTATATTAAAAGTGAAAAACAAATAAAAAAGAAGTGGAGAAAACGAAGATAGTATATAGTATATATATAGTATATATATATATATATATAGCTTAATAGTTAGATGACTCCCACTGAAATGAACACATCAATGAAGACGATATAGTATAATTTGATCATTTTACACATTATTTTATTATCATATCCTTGTAATAATGGAAAAGACCTCTACTGTGGTGTAGAGGGTAGGATATACAAAACTCTATGGACAGAGGTATTAACACTGTCTTCTCGGGCATTTCGCACATAATCTACACTGACTAAGGACAGTCTTTTTAGCTTTACAGAATGATCGCTAAAATACGGATGCTTGGTAAGATGAATGTACAATTCATTTTTGTAAATACAGAATATTTCCTGACCCGTAGATAATGACCATAACTCAAAAAGCTAAGTTTTCCCTGACTTGCATAAAACGTGCTAAATTGAATTACTGTCTTTCTAAAAGATTACAATCTTCCATCTTCTTGCAAGTAATTGAGAGGAGATCTCTGACTGCGATATAAGTTGCTCAACGAACATCTTTTCAGCTTCTATGGCAGGATCTGTTGGTCACTCCATTGATGAATCCACGAATAGACGCAGGATGGCCTGCGCACAAATGTTCTTTACAGACACGAAGATAAAAACCAGTGTACATATACGGCTTTTTCACTTTTACACAACAACCAACGGATGACCAGAGACTGATACACATATGTATATAGAAGGAGTACAAGAATGTTCAGCCCAAAAAATAAATAGATCAACTTCGTGCATATTACAACGAATACTCACATTTGATATTTTCGCTCTGAAAATAGAATACGCTTCTAGTGCATACGCCATACGATCCAAAAGAAATCAGACTCATCTATCGAAGAAAAATTATTCAATTTTCAAAATAAGCTTTACACTTTTAATTTGATGCAATTACTTTACCTAATAAAATCTAGTTACCGATTTACATGTTTTTATTGTTACGATATTCTGTCAGAATTTTTATTTGTATTCTTTATCGGTGTGATTGATGTCTCAAGTACGATGAAAACGCTACCATCGATTTGCCCACATACTGTGAGGGGGCGCCTCAATTTTTATAGTCTTCTTCATTCTTCATTACATCATCAATACCTCACACAGTATGTCTGAAGTTTTTCTTTAATAAACCAACTTTATTTTGTAACATTTATTTCTTTCATTCTCAAGTTAGGTACCTTTACGTTCAATAATTCGACGCGTTAACCAATTGATAGACTGACTATCTCACGTGAATGGGTGACAACGTGAACCCGCGATTTGGTCAAATAATCTGACTTACCATTTTTCTTTAGCACAACATAAACAATACACTGGTCTTGTCGATTGAATTACCCCTTATTTCATTCTCTTCACCATGCGTAACGTTTTAAAGGAAAAACAACAAATATTTACTACATTAACCTTTATAATAATTACGACAAGGTATTTTATTAGTTTAAAATAAGGGCGAGAAATAAAACGATGTAAAGGATGGTGCGTATTAAGTTTCTTTCCACAGAGGCACTTAGAAGGTGCAATATAAATCTTTAATGTAAACATTAATTAATTAACAAATTATTACGAAAAAGATATATAAACATGCAAACATAAAAATGTATATCGCAGACACATCGAAATATCAAGTTGATCGTATTTATCTAGTAAAATTCAAGTAAATACCATATGCCAATACAAATGAATTTCAATTTCATCTGTTCATTGCTGTTTTATCTTAAACGGTAATCAACTTAGAGAAATAGTATCTAACTACCACAGTAAACTGAACTGCATTGAGAAACTAGTTGTCTAGGCAAGTAATGTTTCCTGAAATTTAATGAACTATAGATAAATCTCGTCAGGATATATCTCTAAGCAGATAGTGTTTGTCTAATTTAGTGCACAGAAACCATCAGAGTGAAATAATTATTTGCCTGCAATATAGATAGTGTTTCACGGACGTAGTGCCACCTCTTAGAATCCTCTTGGTAATCTGGCGAGTTGCTGATCGTAAAGGAACATGTGTACATGGCATACATTTCGATATACAGAGTTTCAGTCCATGTCGCCTGTCTCCTGCCTCTTTCACACTTGCGTCTACTACAGATTACCGATCGCTGTGACGCCTGAAAGATAGTGAAGGTATACGATAGACACCGAGAGTTTGTTTGTATCGAAATTTATGTTATATATATTTAGATATACAAAGGTCACCTTCAAATTTCGAAGGCGCCTCCATCTAGAAAAAAAAACAGTGCCCACCATTGAATGTCCCTCTTCGAATAGAGTATGTTCCGTTTAAGCATTTTTGTCGCAAAATGAATATTTTTCGAGATGATCGCGTGTAAAGATTAAAATGAGACACCCTGTATATGTATCTATATTAAGATATATATTTAGTATTCATATGTATCATATATTATAAGTATTTATGTTATATATAAGGGATGATATAGCGTTTCTGAAGCATGTGGTAAGTATAAAGTAACACATATACAACTTTTCCTGATAAATCAAACTTCTGATGTTTTGTATTTTTTTAGATTTACTAATAGAAAAGTGTGTATTTTTAGTGATGTCACTTGAAAACAATTACAGAAGTTCCACAAAAGAGAGTAATAACAAGTAGATTGTCGTGAAGGGGAAAAGACAAATTATTACGGCGAACTAATAAATATCGGACTTTCTTTTTTTGTTTGTTAAATATGCAAATAACAATGTACCGTAATCAACTCAACACACCCAAATGATATTCTGTGCCAATGCTGATCAAGTCGGCTAACACACTCAAACGTTTTCCTTCAAATTTAATTTATTGGTCGAATTCTGATATCGCATAGCTAACAATAAGCTTTACCAGTATTAACTCTCCATACGGAATGCAGTATATCATAAACTTACATACGTTCATGAGTAAATTTCTTGTTAAGATTCTCCTATATACAAGAACATGTTTTAACTGTTAACAGTTTTGTGAAATGAAAATTTACTTCCTTTGCGTTAAGAATGTATAGTATTAATAAAATCTAGATAGCCTGCCTTAGGTAAATACATAGATTTAATAATGTGTCTACATGCGATACGTGATTAAAACTGAACGATAATGATAATGACGACCACTGGAGGGAAACATAGTTATGCTTTGTGTCACGTTATATATCTGCTTGTATCACGAAAAGTGATCACGATAGGGATACCCAGTGTTTCCTATGTTTTTACAGTTCTTGCGTGACACAGAAACTCTGTAGAATACTCAATTTCCATAAATCATCACTCTAAACGGCCTTCCAAAATGAGGTTAACGTAAAATTTTCATCAACAAATGGAACGTTATTTTTTACAGTGGTATAAGACCAAATTTTGAAAAAAAGATGACTTAATGCCAGTTTTAGTTATACATAGATATCTTCTTTTCAGATTTATAATAAAACAGTCAATGGTATACAATATCCTCATAACTTAGTCAACGGAAAATTAACTCCAAAATGTTATTGCAAGAATGTTCCCTTTGTAAGTGATATAAGTCTATTCATCGTATTAAATTATTATAGCTTACAGTATGTACCATGTGTACCAAACAAAACCGAAATATAAAGATTGCATTGATGTGATTAAAAATTATTGAATCAGCTGGCTAATAACATAAATGTTATTGACCGTCAATTTCTGCTGTCAGGTCATTCATTCGGTCAAAGATTTTGGAATTGTGGAAATAGCGCTAAGAAAGAAAGACCATTTATGTGCTGCTCAGGACTATTATAACGTAACACAGGATTGTCGACCAAGAAATAATTTCCTTTTACATGGAATGAAACGAGAAAATTTGGTTTCAACGATATTCCTAGGAAGAGGCAATATGAAACAAAAAAAGATTTGGACGAGAAATTATAAATTGGCTGAAGATACTACGAATGAGGATTCAAAGAGGTGAATACTACAGAATTTTTTAACAAAACATCTATAGAAGAAACTGCACTATTTAAAGTTCTGGATTTACTTGGAAAACAAGGAAGGCCGAAAAGTTTTAGCAAAATTACTTTGTTACCATTGTACGTAACTTCAAGACCTATAACAAGAGATAAATATAACAATATGATGACTTTACTGCCTTACATACTTCCTATTCACTATCAATACTTCACTATGGTAAAGGAAAAATAAGATTGAAATATGAATACAATTATTATTCAGTTACCTTAACGAAATAGTTTAATATTTATACTTGTTTTATTATAAATTTATTCATAATATAACTGAAAATATTTTTATTTAATTTTACGTTTACTTACATATCTTCATTTTAATTATTACATTTTATATTAAAAAAATACATCTAATAGAAGGCAACTTCAATTAAAATATAAATTTAAAATTGGTATTATTCATGTTTTTCATAATTTGAAATTATTGAAAGTGGTATGTGTCCATTTATAGCTAAAAACACCTTTAATTTCCTTTACCAATTTTATTAATTATTATTACATAATAACACGTAACAAGTTTATAATATTACCCGATTTTATTAACCTTTGCCAATATTCTTTAGTAGATTCAAGCACAAACCCTTCAATATCTCTATTTATGAATAAATGGACTTTCAAAAACAACAGCTAAAATGTATATCTCTGCATATTTATGTTGCCCAAAGAATTTAAATGGTACACCAATTCTCTATTCAGTTAACCAACAATGGAATAAGTATGTTTATATTAAACTTTATGTATAAATGGAAAGAAATGATTTGTTCTGAACAGAATTTATAATTTAATTATTACAAGATAATTTTTAATTAACAATTTTCCATTATGCATTTCTTGTGCATTATTGTTGCAAGATTGAAAAAATTTTGCCAAATTTTTGGCATCATTAACAATTTCAGAATGTTAAACACAATGCAAATTAAGCGTAAAACGAAATATCAAAGAATTCTTTATTTTAATTACTGTTGTCATTATTATTATCATTATTATTTATTTATTGGTCTCTATTCCGACCTGGATGATGGGTTTTTGGTACCATATTAGGAGAATAGAGTCAACAGCCGGGCATCTGTTCGACGTACAGATTCCAGAGCTAAGGAGAACAATGTTGTTACTATTATTATTATTATTATTATCATCATCATCATCATCATCATCATCATCATCATCTGTTAGGTCATAGATCAATTCGTGGGGTTCAAGGTGGACGGTCATCCTGACTCAAGTCACAGCACATGGCCGTCCACACGTGAAAACCATAATTTTAACACTTCTTCGGATCTTAACATTTCGCATGGACATTGGAAGGGCCATGTGCGGAGCCAGCCATAAAGTGTACTAGAGAGTACCTGGGCGAAAGGGCCTGCCGCACATGGTAACTTAAAATTCCTATTGCCAATGTCCACCACCTCCATCCTCTGTGACGCCCAAGCAACCCCCTCCAGGAAGGATTCTTACATCAACCGAGTCCTGGAGGAAGGCTCAGCGTCACAGGAACTTCACTACACAACAACACTCAGCACATAACACACTCCCAAGGGAGTTACACCACAAGTCTCATTTACACTAAGTCTCTGTACCAAAGTTCTTCTGTTAATATACACTGTTTTCCTGTTCAACTGCCTTCATTTTCTCTCAAGTCTGAGAGTGGTCCTTCGATCCATTACTGAATAATCCCGCATTTCACATATACATCTATACATATTCCTGAGCTACGAACTGCTTACCAGCCAGTTCCCGTGTACGCTCTAACATCATCATCATCATCATCATCATCATCATCATCACGAATATTGAATAGTGAAATATAATAATAGTTTACCTGTGAATGTACATACGTACGCGTAAAGAATACAATTGCAATAAAATACAATTTGGACTGTCATTAACCTGGTGGATTATCGATCGTAGAGGGAAATTTAATACAGATCAACTCCGCGATGGCCACGATGACAGTAAAAGAATGAAGGTAAGCAACAGGTACCGGGAATTTGTCTATGTTACGTCCCACCCCTCTACAACTATTATTACTATTATTATTATTATTATTATTATTATTACTATTATTACTATTATTACTATTATTACTACTATTATTATTACTATTATTACTATTATTATTATTATTATTATTATTATTATTATTATTATTATTATTATTATTATTATAGATAGATAAAGACAACGACTACCAAAACCCATAAGGCCCATCCGACCACCACCCCAACAACCTCTCACCCTCACTTTTCCGAAACATCTTGCGTTTTCCTTTGGGACTGAAACCCCAAAACCCTTAGTAGTTAGAATAAGTTGTTACTCAATTGGTATTTAGTTAGTTTAGTAGTCAGTCTTAGGTTTGGTTAAGTTTTAGTTTAATTTTAATGTTACTCCAAACCAGTTTTAATACACAGACATAAAATTGCTCTGCGGCTATCACGATGCTACCTCGAACAATATAAGTAGTAATCAACAAATCTCTCAACAACAAAGTGTTTA
The DNA here is from genome assembly GCA_963989215.1 of Hedychridium roseum. Lineage (NCBI taxonomy): Eukaryota > Metazoa > Arthropoda > Insecta > Hymenoptera > Chrysididae > Hedychridium > Hedychridium roseum. Next base: position 3,936,079 of record OZ022307.1, on the reverse strand, counting down.
TCTTGATATTTAACCCAGCAACATAGAATCGCGATTCGGCTCGTAACAGTCTACATCGAAAATGTTATATAACATTATAATAATAATAATAATAATATAATAATAATAATAATGTTGCTGTAGGAATCAACATTAGAACGCATTCGTCGCGTTCGAGATTCCGACGATTAGAAGATTTCTCTTTTTCAGTGGAAAATATGATGGAAAGAGTAATGCTTGCACGAAGAAGTGCTAGAGACACGTCGGTGTGGCTAGCTTTGGTGAAAATGCAGCATACCAATGTTCCCTTAGTCTGTTTGTCAAGTGTTGCCCTTTGCTTAGTCCAGCACTCACCCAATATCGTCATGTCACCACGTATGATATGCCTGAAGACTTTTATGCTACTAGATTATGCTACCGATTTTTTCCTTTTGAGATATGTTATAGTACATCAGAAAGTATTAGAAACGTATTTTTCTGTACGTGCCCATAAGCGAGCTTAAGAGGTTAAAACTACACCAAAAGTATCGCCAAAAACGACTCATTGTTGTTTCCTTCACAACAAGGTACAATTGTTTAATAAAACCACTGGGAAATAATTACACATTAGTAGTCAATACTATTCATAATATTTTTACAAATGGGCGCCGCAACCCTTACTAAGCAAAAATTTGTAAATTCGTTTTAGATAACTTTCAAACAGCTGTTGATGCTGGTCATATTGTCCACGATACAAATTTACGAAAATGGGCTTTACAAGCACAAAAAGATATTGGATATTTAAAAAAACACAGAATTGTAAGCAAGAAAGTCCAAAAGTTTGTCACTAAAAAAACAACAGAAAGGGCATTTTATTTAAGGGTAAAAGCTAACGCTTTTGTTAAAATAAAATGTTTGCTAAAATAAAACTGCTCATTCAAGAGGTAATACGTGTTTTTAATTCAGATTAGAGTGGATTTCAATTAGAAAAGCATACTAGTCGAACTTTGACTGCGGAAGGAAAACAACAAATGCAATGTATGGTCGAATCTGTTAGTTAGTGCTACACGACCCACAGTTAAACTATTCGGCTATTCGAAAAACAGCAGGAATCCGACCTATAGTACACGCAAATTTATCCACGGCCTCTGACGTTTACGGTAACGTTTAAGGTACGGCTTCGAAATCAGGAAAACTCTCTTCAGCTATCATTTGTTTTTCCGGATATTTGACAATAGTATATACTGACATTATTCAAGTACTATATTGTTTTAGATCATTTTAAAACTTGATTGAAAAACGTATATTTATCAGACTCTTCAAGCGTTTTGTTAAATGATTCATGGGGTGGACATTATCCTAAAGTTATGAGGGACGCAACACCATTTAATAAACAAATTAACGTGAAAATAATTCCGAAAGGCATAACTGGTAAAATTCAACCATTCGATGTGTATGGTTTCAGAATATTGGAACATTATGTACGACACTTTTCGGACAGTGTAATACTAATGAATGAAGATTTAAATTTGCACTTAAGAAACATCAGTATCAAACTGTAATTTTTAGTTTATATCAGCTGTCTTCTCCAAAATACATAAATTTATTTAAATACTCATGGTACAAGAACGGTGATAAACCAGACATGTATAACAATCCCGTTGATTTTAGTTTCGGGAATGAATGCAATGTTAAGTGCGATATGCAAGAATGCTCAAATGTTGCAATTGTAAGATGCTCATGGTGTAAGAGGTCTTTATGTTTCATACATTTGTTTCACGATTACCATTATTGTACGAATTATTAAAAGTAACAACTATCGAGACTACTGTAGAAGCATCTAAAAAAGATATAAAAGATTAAAATCTACCGCAACTTTATGTATAATGGGTAGTTAACCCCCGTAAAAGGGGGGTTAATAATGATAATGTTGTAGCCTTTTTGGTTGTATTATTAAATTAGTGATGAACAGTTTTATTCAGAACCAAATTTATTGGAGAATTGGCAAAAACTTTTTTTTCGTGAGGAAAGAAGATAATGTAAACTAAGGGTAATTTACCCCTTAAAAGCTTGTTTTTTTAAAAATGCCAAAAGTGGTCAACTGCTATTTCTTATTTTCTTCATAACTGCCCAGGTTTCATCATAATTGGTGCAAATCTCTAAGTTTTACACAAAAAAGTTTTCCGAAGCATTACGTTTTTATAAAAAAATAAGGGTTACGTCACCTATTGGTAAAAATATTATATATAATTCAGGGTGTCTCATTTTAATCTTTACACGTGATCGTCTCGAAAAATATTCATTTTTCGAAAAAAATGATTAAACGAAACATACTCTATTCGAAGGGGGACATCCAATGGTAACACTGTTTTTGTACCTGTATAATATTTAAATCGCTGAGATCTACCTCGGATAATTTTCTTGTGAGTCGGAATTTACATATTTGCAGGGAAAGAAATTTTTAGAAGTCAAAAAATGAGAAGAGAAAGGTAGCTGGTAAGAAAATCTACCACTCCCTTCTATTACGGGAAATACATTACTTGTACCTTCTCTTCATAAAGACACCATTTTTATTACAATAGAACGGTACATTACGAGCAATCGGACCTTACATCGAACAATTACTAAAACGCGCTTTCCTTCTGATCGACTCATCGACTAATTTGAGTCCCGTTATTATCGGGCTCTTATCAAGCTGAATCAAACGACATTGCATTGTGTCGACATTACGTCCCGCGACTCAGGTTCATGTAGCTTCTAAAACTGAGAGTGCTCGAAAACATTATCGCACACCACCTAAACACTCATCGTATCGTTTGTCATGACAGGGCTTGTTAAGGAACCTCTCGAAACGGCAGATTATAAGTCTTATTATTCGAAAACTGGGTCGCTAGGCAGTTCTTGAAATATTAATTCTACTTGTTATAAACACATACAACGAATGATAGAGAAGGGTCCTGTCTTCATCCGCTCTTTGATTACCAAAACGTTCCGTATGTTCGTCCGAGGGGTGTGCGTGCGTTAAGAAAAGGATGAATCGGATCCAAAGGGAACAATAAAGACGATAATGCGGACGATGAAGAGAACAATGGTTAAAGAGAGGCCGGACGCTCCTGTCAGATAATGAGAAGATCATTATTTTCGTGAACAAAGTCCCGCCGTCGTCGTCGTTGGCTCGTCATCTTCACCTAAGCGCGTCTTAATTAACATCTGCCCCAATTAGAACGGTTCTACCCAAAGTCTCTCTTTTCTCACGGTATCGCCACACCCGTTGTTCTCCATACTTTTCACATTTTTATAGCTGCTTTGTCTTTCTTCTAACTTTTGTGATGATCTTGATCCCGCTTACCTTCGGTTTTATATTGTTCTTTACTTCCTTCTCGACGTGCTTAACCGCAATCAATGGTATATACGATTCTTATCATCTACATCACGATGGATATTATGTCGCGACATTTACTTTATACCTCGTAATGTGTCTACTTAACATACATGATTTACTTATGGTGAAGCATAAATACAAAAATCGTATGTATCCGCTTAACTTGCAATTAAGTTTGAGTACCTTTTTCATAGCATTTATTGAGGGACTCACTCAGTTAACTCTAGTCAGAAGCGAATATAAAATAATATAATATAAAATGAATAACATGTTCCTCATTCTTGAAATTAAAGTAAAATTTGCTTTAACATTATTGGAGGTTATGCTATTGTTTGTTGTTAGACCGTTTACATTTATGGCAGAACATTTTTTATGGAACTATAACTGTAATTTTATGTATTATTGCACATTAATATTGTCATAATAACAATGCGTTTGTACTAAGAAGAAAATCAATTCATAGGAAATCTGAATTACATTTGTCATATAATACTTTTTCTAATACAAGGTGTAAGATTTGAAGTGTTGCAGACTGATATCTCTGAAATTATGAGATAGAAACTTAATTATGATTGCGTTTTATTGAATACGTCGAAGGCTTGTTACCTCTTACATAATGATATATCAAAACTGAATCGCCGTGAAGATACAAATGTCTCCTTTAAAAATTGAAGTGTTAATAGTTTGAAATACATCTATTATTTGTGAGCATCCATCAAAATGAACACTTTTTGTTTGTACAATGTTTCAAAATGATGTGTCTATTGAAAGTTACGACTTGTTTGAAGTGGGACGCATAAGTAGGAAGTATGCGATGTATGTATGTGTGTTTCAATTAGTGTGTTTCAATTAGTTTACTAACAAGTGCCTTACAGTAACAAGGTAATTAACACAATACGTGATCGAAAAGGTTGCCGCTAATAGAAGGAAATTCGTCACTAATCGAAGGATTTCGGGCAGTAATAGTGATACATCAAGTACAATTAATAGCCCGGCTGTTCTGAAAAATTGCTCAAACAAAACTTATCCAGTTTAGTTTAAACTTCCATATCACGTATTTGAAATATCCCCTGATATAAATTTTGTATAGTGACCTTCGTCATTTTACACCATTGAAATTTAAAAATAATTTAAAAAAGATAATAATTTAAATTTAAAAAAGAATATATTTTCGTGTCAAATGAAGTGCAATGAAGTACTTTTATCTTTCATAGTTTCACAGGCATTAACCTGTAACATATTCAATTTTCATTACTTAATTCAATCAATTTTATACATATTTCTTAAATATATGTGTAGCTAGGCACATTTTTTATTTTTTATCCTAAGGGCAATTATTTTCACTGAATTTGAATTAAAGTAATTCAAATTAATTCTGCAAAACTTGTGTTTATTGAATGCTTTCCCAATATGTTTTGCCAGCAGTCTCGTCTATAACTTCACGATACCGATCCACGAAATCCACCTAGTTTTGATCTTCCTTTCGACGATTAATACTATATTACAACGATCGTACTCATTTTCTATTCTCGTTTCATGATCTGCTTATTCTCGTTGTGACCTGATCCCGAAGTCTTTTTCGCCACTTTGGTTTGTCAGGGGTATTAATCGTGTACACGATAACGTCGTTGCTCGTTCCTTCCAACGTGACAACGACAACGTTATAGCATGTTACAGAGTCGGCGCATTAAACGGAGGAACGTAATTATTTTTCACGTTTCGTAGACTATTCATATATTAAAGTTTCGTTGAAATTGAGAAATAAAACAGGAAGTTCATGAAGAGTGTATTATACCAAAGAAAGTACATCATATAGGTACATATATCACAATTGAAGAGTAAAGCACAGCAAACTTAATCAGACAAATATTATAAAAGAGGAAACAGAAGGTTCATTAAAAATGAGGAATCAAAAGGAGAGAGAAAATGAAATATGTAAATAACTACTTAAAAACTGTTATATTTCATACTAATGGTACATCAAAGCTGTAACTCCATCCCACTTCTTCAACATAAGAAATACCGATAGTCGGCAGTTCTTTATTGCACATTTCATTGCCGATAGTAAGGTACTAAATGTAGAATATTATGCTTTTACGCGAATTCTATTGAGTGAGGAGTTCTGTCAATTCTTCAACTATCAATATTTTGTACAAATTGGTTACATATAAATACTTCAAATATAAATGTGAAGAGTTTATCATATTTCCCGCTTTCCAAACAATTTACGAAAATATTCAGGTCTGTGAAAACACTGGAAGTAACACAACTAGGGCAATAAAAATGCATCTGCGAGACGCATAAGAGCGATATACCCAAGAGAGTGGCAGATAACCGCACAGATAGAAACATACACTTGGCGCTACAGTATCGCTCAAATCTATAAACTTATCAAATAAACATGACCTTTTATTTGTAGCGTTTTGCTTATTAATAAATTAAACAGAACATTTCTAATATTCTTGATATGTATTTAGTGATAGAGGTGGGATTTGGGGAATATTCAGGTTATGCACAAATCATAATTTAAATCAATAATAATCCAAATACAATGAGATGAAACTGGTTATTTAGAACAGGAAAATGCCGCACGTATTATTACTCAATCTTTCTGGCTAAAGTAAAAAAAACTCAACTCCCTCGCCCCCGTCCGTATTTTGCGGACTTCTCCGCATTTGCGCGACCTCTAACGAGGTTTCGCAATCCCACATAAGTTATTAGTTTACGGACTACCATCTACATTTCCAGATGTGAAATATGTTTAAACAAATTTCTTAGCAACACTTATTTAAAATGTTAGAGGCGAAAGTTTATTTTCCATTCTTAAACCTGATAAAAATGATTTATACAACTCATTGATTCAGTTAAAATTAAACAGTTAGAGATTAATGTTTACAAACAACGATGCTGTTCAAATATTAGATTATGAATGTATTTCTGATAAGTTCACTAAACTTATGGCGAAAATAGTTTTGCTTTATTATAATTCTTATATGTAAATGTATATTAAATAACTAAATAACTATGATATGTTATTCATTTTTGTACAAAATTGTAAAAAGAAAATTGTTTAGTTTATGTCTGAGTTTATTTATTTTATAAGAACAACCAAAGATTAGTTTTTCTTATCACGTTTTTAATATGCCCAATAAATATGCATTTATCTGGACTGTTTTTCTTCTTATTGGCTTACGATAGGTTTTCAACTTTGGTGTTCAATTATCAATATATAAAAAATTGTTTGTGAAAATGAGTTGTCTCTCTTTTAATTTCGATAATGGATATTTTACTTTCGTTCTTTTAGCGTTTTTTGTTCAATTTTTTATTGTTTATAAGACAGATTACGCATTCTCTTCCGAGTGTTGACCATCTGCAGCATTAAGTTTTCTAAATCGATATTGAGCTCATAAAATGCTGATTTTGAAAATAAGATAATCATTTTAAATCAAACAAGTTATTCTCTCTTTGGTACAAGTTATCTCGTTGTCGTTTTTGAAAGATATTTTAGGTGGTAATGCTAGATGACATATCTTGTATAAAAAAATAAAGAGGAAAAGAAACAAGCGAAGACCGTGCATACGTTTACATACTGCATGAGCAGCATTCGCACCGATATCCTCCTTTTTCTACTTTTAAATTTCACTGCAGGCACGTTTATGTAGCGAAACATTTATACAAAATACCAAACTATGTAATAGTTATACCGTAAAGTGACTTGTTACTGTTTACCTGTTACGTTTCAAGTAACTGAATATTTATTACAGCTATATTTTATTGTATTAAGAACAGAATATTAAAAATGTATGCATTATCCCACGACTTATCGCATTAACAGACGCTTGCAAAAGTAACTTTTTATAGTTGCACAACAATTTCTACTATATCCGAAATTTAAACGCTAAGCGTACAAAGCTATATAGAAGTGTTACGAAGCGATAAAAAATAGAACGTCATGAGTATAGGTTATTAAAATGTAACCACTTTCAGTTTTCGAATAATATTCTCCTCTAAGATAACAGCAATTAAATTCTTTGAGATCATGAACTCAATATTATTCAACAGATATGATTCTATAAGTCTAATGTACGGTTCCATGTATCGTTGCGAATATTATTTCTATATTTTTAATAATCCAATAAAATCTGTCAACTATTTTTTACTATTTTTATCAGATTTAGTTTTTTCTCCTTTTATCACAATATACGGTTTTTGTCTTTTTAGTTTTTCTTAAAGGTTACCATGGTTATTAATAATAAGTGTTATTTCATGAAAATTGACTTGCGTCCGGTTATCAGGTATATAATCGTTATTGTTATAAATTGAATCATGTGTAATAATGTAATAAAGCCATGTGTTTAATAAAAATCTTATTCTATCACAATTGATTCTCCTATTTGATTGTCGTGAAATGTTTCCAACTAATCTGCTTTCACCATATTACATCTCTGAATTCAATTTTTAAAGCTTCTGTGTTCTAAAAATGTTATAAAAATTTTCCGCAGCTTCTACACTTATTGACAATCCTTCATAAAATTGTACACGTAAATAATACGATAAGAAATGAAAAATTAAATCAAAATGTCATTAGCAGAATTTCCATTTACCTATCACCTCAACGGTATAGTGTGATTTAGGTTTGCAATACTAGTAATGTGTGTAATTACGGTATACTTACTGTGTAATAACCATGTAAGTCAAAGTCATCCGACAATCACATTCATAATCATAAAATTTGTTTTATCCGTAACAGCATTTTCATTAAAATAGAACAATTCAACATCTTAAAAATCATGCTACTTCAATGAGACAAATGTATGCAACCATGGAATTTGTAGTGATCAGATATAAAACTCTTCAAATTTGTTTTCTTTTAAGCTTATATTAAACTTTAATACTTTAGTATATTGTACATTATTTCAGCAATTTCATATTTTTCGTTATAAAGACCTACTATATCGATAAAGAGGTAGTATTCATTAAAAGTAATACTGATAAGGCGCCTAAAGCGCATATTTTCTTTGTTAATAACCAGGTGCAATCATGAATCGATCATTATTATGCAGCACCTATTATTGTGAAGTACCATTAAATCTGCGTAACTCGCTAAATTCAAATAGCTTTCCATGCATAATTAGTGAAAAGTCTTTTATTCTATAAATTCGACATGACTATAGGTATTATTTATACTTAGGAAAAAATGAAGGTGGCATAGATAGACTAACATAAATGAAAGTCCAGAAAATAGCTGTATTTCTTTCAGTTGGGATTCTTTTAAAAGAAACTTCTCATTAAGAAGCATCCGTAGTAGAACTTCCTGTATTTACCTTCGATACTTCGCTCACTTAAACAAATGTACTGTAAGTATATACATAATACACAAGCCAATAAATATTCTGAAACAAAAATAAATATTTTCTGTCCAATTCTTTTCTGTACTTATTCTGTACAATTCGAAATGATTAATATTTTTAATGGTTAAACATTATTCTTTGTATTCATATCTACAATTTTTGGTATTTTAAACATTGTTCTGAGGTTGAATTTGTAACGGGGACAGCCAAATTAGGCCAACTTACATATTTGTACACATTAATACTTTATAAAGTATCTATTTAGTTATCCAAAAACTGTCTAAAATATTTTCATCTAACAGAACTAACTACATCTTTATGGCTATTGTAAATTGCACAAAATAATCAGCACAGAGTCGCACGATTTTAAACAATCTGTGTTTAACAGATATTTTAAATTACATGGTACATATGGACAATCAAATGATAAATGTCCCGGGCACTGAGCACCAGAGTTTTGATTACTTGGTCACAACACGTGTAATACCAGTAAAAGCCGTGAATATACTGTTAAGCCGTGACGAAGTCCGAACACCAAAGTGCTTGATCACAAAACTTATCTGGCCAAGAACCGTGATGAACTAATAATGTTCACCGTTCTCTAAGGCCTACTGTCTTCTTTGGAAATGATGAAAACTGCTTACGGAAAAATTATTAATAACGGTTTTAATGAAAGCATTATGTTAGGTAGAGAACATTCGAAAATCGTATTGAAATAAACGATGATTGAAATGAACGATTCTTCTTGAATTTCCATCTTCAACAATCGCTCATTATTTTTTGAGCTATAAATCATTTGAAGGTCATATTATCGTATATGTTTGAACACATTTCAATGTTGCGTATCTCATAATAAGCCAAAAATTGGTCGGCAATTCTCCGCCACCGCTTAATTTCCCCCTTCAAATGCGAGAACATTCTACTGGAGCATTTTTTATACAGTCACAAGTAAGGTTACAAGAATCCGCGAAACACCCTGTATGTATGTTATGTCTATATGTCACTCTACATATGTCATAGCATACAACACACATTCTAAACAAAAGAACAAACAGGTGACAATAATAAAAGCCGATATCAACGCAACACTAACGAGCTCTACATGATTGTACGAGTGGGGTGCAACATACCTACGAACTGGTGCATAGAGTTTTACATGTAAGCAAGACTGTATGCAATTCACTCGGAAAAACGAAATATTCGAAATATAGTAAAAATACAAATATTGTATATCCGGTAATTACGGAATCCAAGAATAATACAAATTTTTTGTTCATAACAGATTGTTCATTTTTTGTTCATCCTGGAAACAATGTTCTACTGCTAAATAAGATTAACCCCTTCGTGTTAAAATACAGTGAAAAAAGATACATGCATACATATTTTTCGTCGAGGAATTTTTTATTTTTCCAATGTAGAAAGTAGGTAATATGGAAGTTCCTAAAGAAGACTGAGCAGTCTAGTTTTTTACAGACAGGTCTGCAAAGTCCCAATTCTATGGTTACTTAACCTGTAACAGTATTATCTTTGTGCTTTATCATGAGTGTTCACTAACGTCATAGAAGGTAAAGCAGTAAAACTCCTTTTATAGATGGTGAAATCCTTTTTTCTATTGTTAGTTTCAGTATCTAATGGAGCTACGACAAAACTATTTCAAACCAGATATTTAAAATAACATAAGTATGAAATATAAACTATATAATCTATGTGACTTCATGTAAACTATGTTTTTTTCGTATTAATTTAGTTTTAACTAGTTCTTTTTCAGAAAGATTGAGAAGAAATATATTCATTGTAATAATCAAGGGAAAGACATTCTGAAATGAAATAAAAAAATGTTGAATAAAAAACCACCACATTAAAAAAAACCACCACCACAACTACCTATCACCCTCACTTTTCTGAAGAGGCCCGACTTTTTCTTCGGAAATGGAAACCCGAAATCCTCAGTTAGCAATTAATTTTTAGTTCGCAATGAACTCGTTTTAGTTTAACCTACACGTACTTAAGTCAAGTTAAGTTTCAGTTTAGTTTTAGGACTATCCGAACCAATTTGAATTCACACAGAAAATCGTTCTCCGACTATTGCAACGCTATCTCAAACATTTCAATAAATCAACAAATATCACATCAATGAAGTGTTCATCCTACAATTTCACCCATCAACTTAAAACCGCGGTTCTGCCTGTAACACCAATCAATTCAATTTTTCGCGTAATTTTTCCCAGCATTTACATTATCACTTATAAGGATTACATTTTAACGACCATTCATTATATCAAAATTACTTACAGCGAAAAACGAAAGTATCCTTATTGCTACGGTCCATCTCGTATAATAGAAAACTGATGATAACACCGTAGAGGAAATATTTATTTAAATTACAACTGGATTAGTACACCTTATACAAAGACACATTTATTCCTTTTATGATTTACGTATTTTGGTCGTTTAAAGTATATATACATATCTTTAGTTCTCGATTGATTCATAATTATAAAGTAAGTCAGTGATAATCTCTTCATTAAATAACACAATTCTGTCATGTCGCGAATATTCCACTTTTATAATCACAACATATGCGAAATATTTTGCATAATTCGAAATGTCGGCAATATCAAATCAATCATACGCAACAAAATTTTGCCGGGACAAAGCAAATTCTTTACCAAATTTTTACTTTATTTAGTGTTTACCATTATCGGGTGTTTCGGAGGGTATAGTCCGTTGCAACGTAAATATGTTACGATGATGTACCATCTTTTTCTAAGTGTGCTGCATATTTAAAAGAAATCCGTTTATTAAAACATAATCTATGGTTGCAAGCTCTTCGCAGCTTTCTAAGCTGTTCCCACAATAATTTTGTTAAAAAAGGATGTCCTTTGTTCACACCCTTTTTATTAGCTGTACACGTACACAATAATTTTATTATTCCGTTGATTTCATGTCTTATTACTTTCCAATTTTATGTGATATTATATTTTTATAATCAATCTCGCATATCTGAAAATAGTTAATTTATAATCTTTTTACTTATACATTTTTTCCTGCCACCAAGTGATATGAAATATATTGGAATATAGTACAACAATGGCATACACATCGTGTCACTTCACCATGTTTATGTTGCTTGCATGCCCTAATTTTCATCCTAAAAAATTGTTGACTGCTTATGAGCGATCTAAAGGATCAGAAAATTGTATAACACAGTCCAATAATTCCGTTGGAAATTTAAATATACTGAATAATCGTCTAAGAAAGATGTGCATTGACTCTATATTTCTAGTATTAGTAACTAGCACTCATTGTCAGTTTTCATAAGTGATTTTCTTCTTTAATTGATAAGTTTTTCTTAGATTCTCGTCCATTGTTTCATTACCTCTCATTTACACATATTGTAAAGTTACAATTTTAATATAATCACCTTTAAGTTGCTTCACATTTTTACAAAATAGTTATATGGCACATTATATAACTTGACATGACCAAAGCTCAATTTGTTAGAATGATTGTATTGTAGCGAAATATTGTATAGTAATGAAACCATGATTAGAAATAATATGCGATATTTTTAAACAATTTGTATAGACAACAAGAGGACCTTAATGTATACTTCAATATATTTTATTAGTCCATTCATAACTCGTTTTTACAGTGGCACGCACATATTTTGAAATACTAAACAAAGTAGTACAAATTTTACACAAAAAAACAAAGTATTGTTGAAATATTAGCACACATACTATTACGCGTGCGGCTATTTTGTCACGACATTCCATTAAATAACTAGTACGACCATTTATGAAGAACTCTTATTTATTTTTAAAACGCAACCGTCTTAGGCAAAGGACCGAGTCTTTCTCTGCTGCTCTTGTCTCGCTATTTAAGACCGTCTAAATCGCCAAGCAACCAATAATAAATGGTTACCGACATTATATACAATACGTACATTTCGTACGCTACCACATTCGTAACAATACGCTTGTAACCATCAATACATCTAGAAACCACACATTTCTGCATATGCCGAAAAATAACAATGAGTAAAGATTCCAAATTGGAATTTGTAATAAATATCGATGTTTGACCACTATCACTTGACCACGATCACTAATCATTTTTCAAAATAACCTTCCGGAGACCAGTGTTTTTTGTCAGGCGTAAGCGAAGTTTTAATTATACCTTCTCACTTTTTTAAAATCTTAAAACTTAGAAAATCTACGATGTTATCAATACAAGAACATTTACTAGAATGGCATGCAATTTTCCTATGAATTTTTCCCTGTGGTGTATTATGCAGTTTCAGATTTCAGTAAAGGATATCTGAATATCAAAAGATGGATAATAACAAAACTCGATTTGTCTGTGCAGAAGGCAAAATTTGTACTAAACTATATTTTTTATTTGTAGATACGAGATAAATATGTATATTGATTAACTAGACGTATGCTATGCTAGTGGCCCAGTTAACTATAAAACGTTCAACGATGAATGGCCTGTGATAGATTAGTTAACCGCTACGCTTTCTGTCTGGGTTTTCAATAATGTCTTAATACGTTTTCCAGCGATACCGTATCAGATATACTGAATTGTAAGAAGTTAGTTATAGCGTTATTGCATAAATCAGACAGTATAATATGTCAAGTCTGGACTTCCATTCTACAGCTGGAGTTTCCGCTTATATTTCTTATTCGTATTTACAAAATTTTTTATGCTGGATTCATGGTTAGAAGATAGTTATAATATGGACATTGCTTTATGATTACACATATTTACAATACAAAACCTGTCATATCAGAGAACTATATTTGAGAAGTTGAAACTTTCTGGTTAGGACAAACTTTTGTTCACTATTTGTTAGATAAACGGGAAACTAGGACTGCTTGTGAAATGAAATGCAGAATCAGGAAATACATTACAAAGATAGATGAAAATAAACGACTATCAGACAGTTGGATATTCATATGAACATACGTCCTTAGAATAGTACAAAAATTACCCACCGTCTACTCACATCGTATCAAATAACATAGAACCAGAAGAAAAACAAAATACACGTATTAAAAAAAATGTTAAACCTAAAGTATACGGTAATACGAAAATTAATAAAAAGAATAAGAAGAGCATGACGCAATACGTATCTTGTCTTGTCCCCTTTTTATTTCCAAAATTCGCGATACAACCCAAAAATAACGCCATTGTCAAGAGATGAAACGTATGCAAACCTGTGTAATTTATAAAAACGTTCCGTCACATCTCACTAAAAAAATAACAGTGAATAAAAGTGTCTAATAAAAATAGTATAGAGGATAATTAAATGTTTACTCGACCATTCTGCAAATTTTTGTATCGATATAATTTCATGAGTTACATTTTTATTGACCGTAAACAATAGTAAGAAAAATTCAGGATATTATTTTACGGCTGACAATATCTTTGACGATAATTTTAAAACGTATTTGTCATTAGGATTAATTGAAGTAACAAGAGAAAACAGTGAGACGGCATCCGTCGATCCATTTCCTGTTCTGTTTATATCTAACTGAAGGAAATCCCGTGGACTTGAAGAAACGCAACAACCATGTAGCAGAGGATCAGATTTGACATAATGTCCATTCGTCACGCAGAAGTAAGAAGCGTAAAATTTTCCAAGGAGAGCGCGTAGCGATACAGTCTGGCTGAAGAAGTCCGAGAAGAGTACGAGGAGCATAAGGATGGTAAAGGGACTGTGGAGCCGAGCGAAAGAATGCACGGGGTTTGAAAGAAAAAGAGGGTTGAACGAAGTGGATGGAAGAAGGAGACTGACTGATAGGAATGTAGGACGCGTGCGCGGGTCCCCGGGCGGGCGCGGGCAGTGCCACCGGAGCCCGGCGGATCAGAGCTTCGCCCGGGACGTCGAACCGCAGACCCGACTTTCGGCCAAACTCACCCGTATCTCGCCCCGTGTGTGTACCGCCAACAAGACAGAGCCATAAAAACGGGTTAATGGCATGGACATCAGTGGACAGATAGTGTTTGGCCCTTCCTCGTATTCGCTTAATTACCGATCGGATACTGCACAAACGAAAATTATATTTGAGGTGAAAGAAGAAGAAGGGCAATCAGGGGAAGAAAAGGACGACTAGCGCAAGAGTGAAGTGTGAGTAAAGGGGCAACGGGGCGGGGTGTGAAAGAGCGGAAATCACTTAATATAATTTCTCTGCGTATGGAATATGCGGAGGATGACGTGATAAATGCTGTAACTGAGTGTCGATATAGGTGATCGGTACCTGTAGGCGTGACGGTAGACAGTGAGGTTGGTGTCGGTGACGTGTGTTTGGAGTTATGACCGACAATTGGTAGCGCCGACTACTGTCGACGAGCTATTCAAAAGGACAATGAGAGTGGATTAAAGTGCAGCAGGATTATTCTAGTGCACCGATTGGTGTACTCGTCTTTTGAGATGTCAGTGACTCCGTCGAAGACACCCTCGTCCTCGTCGTCGTCGGCACCATCGTCGTCATCATGAGAAGGTCTTCGTACATCAACTACTACGTCCTGTGCCTCGTGTGCTGGATCCTTCTTGGTATCACTGGTAAGAAACTCTTTCAGCTGCCGTCCAAGGTCTTTTTAACGTCCTCAAGACCGTTGTGTGCGGTGTAATAAATGTTCGTGACGTGACGTCGTGCATGTGTTCACAATGATCAAACATCTTGTTTAGTCTTCGCAGGACACAACATTCTGTGAATCCTGATATTTTGTGAATTCCGAATCTGATATTTGAAGAAATGACATATTGTATTTCATTTTCATACCCTAATTGTACCTCGAAACATTACGTATGTAACAACTTACGGAAAGGAACAGTGGTCCTTACTAAAGATTTTATTCTTCGCCGTTTATGATACATCTGATGAAATGCAAAATTAGAATTGATTTGCACGCGTTATCGAATACCGGAAATAATATTCTGGAGCAAAGGTTTATTGACTTTAGCATAGAATCAAATATTGATCAATTATTCCGCCAGAGATTTGCTCTTGAAATAACTGTTTGTAGGTTACAATATAACTATTTCGGCAATATAATAAGTATTTATATCATGCATAACTTTCGTGTAACGAAGATTACAAATCTACACAGATTGATATTACTAATTAGTAAGTACCTTTAGTACTGCAATTTGTACTTAATTACCAAATTGATTAAAACTGCACTTAAAATCAGAGACTTCATTTCTTTAAAATATTATCAGGCACAATACTCACAGATTTCTCCATATTATGTGCTAATATCGTGATACACTTTGACGTGAAGTCAACAACTCTGATATTAAGATATCACGTGGAGATGTGTGAAAATGGATACATGCATCTATTTAATATTTCAACAAAATGGATCAAGCTCTGTGGAAGGAAAATCAGCGGAAGGTGCTTCAAGAAACATTACACTATAAGTGAGCATCCTTATATTACAATTCACCAACAACTTCTATAAACTTGTAAAGCCGAGCACAGATGCTCAGAATGGACGTCGTGACGTAGTTTCGTATTCTTAAATGAGGATCGCCGAGCCGAATAGATCCGAATAGAGAGGCCGTGGCCGCGTAGAGAGGCGGGGCTGTAGGGGACTTCTGCCGCGAGTGGATCGATCAGATTTTGGGGTGTAGTTGTATGTGCGTACTTGTGCCTCAAGCACACGGCAGCGTAAAACCAACAGTTCGCTATCTATGCCACGGGGCTTTGTATCGAACGATATTGACAAGCAAATCTGCAAATCGACAATTTTTAACCCAACGTGCAGAGAAATAATACCTGTAATTAATCAATAACTCTACACCTGGGTTCTGCGGACGTGAGTGAACTTAATAATCACTACTACTGAGAAGTGCTACAACCTTTTCTTATATAACTTCTTATAGAGAACTAAAAAAGTGTTGTTTTTTTTAGTTTAAGTGTTGTTTTCTCATAAATGATAACAGGTTTTTCAAGTGTCTTGTGTGAAAAATGAAAATAAAAATTATCACTGGCGTTTCTCAAATATACGTATTGTACGTTAATTACGAATTATGGGATAAAGGAAATGAAAAATCGAAGAATCGCACTTTTTTCGATGATTTGAAATAACCATTCTGCAGACTATTAAGGTACCAAAAATATAATTTTTCAGAAGCTAATAACACTGAGTGTGAACGATTATACTTTGTGCTATTTACTTTTTTCATATGCTCTCCTTAACAATCCCATTATTAATGGTAAAACAAGATAGTCTGTACCACTTTGTATGTTTCCCACTTTTTCGTATGTTCTACAATAAGTTTCATATAATTCAAAAGGCAGCTTAGTACATTATATAATATTCCCATTAAAAAATATTTCACAACCCATAGTGTTTTTAATAACAAGATCGTTTCAAATTATTCAAATATCACACATAAATCCACAATCATAATATACTAGCATGTGAAGACAACTGATTTACAAAGATTTGTTTTTCCACTTAAGTGATCTACACGATGCACATGTCCAGTGGGGAGCATAAAAATGGGGAAAAAATGTGTTGAAAATAAGTAACACACTAAACTTTCGTATCACAACTGTACTTTATTTGCACATTGTGACCTTTGACATAACTGGCTAAGCTATAATTACACTCTAAGCTATAACCTGATTCCATCACATTCTGTAATCCTTTATTTACAAACAGGCAATAAAGCTCGTGTTTTAAATGATAAATGGTAATATTCTACACGAGCTGCTAAATAGGGAAAACTTAAATTTTCATTTTCAACGAATAATTCGGTAAGTTCGGTTGGTTACACAATGTAATTAAGTAGTACTAGTTGTAAAGTACAGTAAGGAACATCAGTTTTTGCAATAGAGATTTGATATTTCGTGAAGTTTCTGAGCATCTAAAAAATTCGATTGTCGTTTTCTATCAAGCGTTAAAACACATAAAAGTTAATGCAAGTATGGATAACAAAGTACATGCTGAAAGACCACGATAAACAGCGTCACGACTTGATAAAATGATACGCTCTCTTTGAGATGCGAACCAATTTAAGACTTCACTTAGTACTCAACTGGAAATTTCTACACAAATGGACGCAGAAATTAACATTCACAATGTTCAACAACGTCTGACGGAAGTTTGACTAACAGGATGCTTCACCAGTAAGAAACTATTCGTAAGCCAAAAAACCATAAAGCAAAACTAGCTTTTACTAAAGAATGTGTGCTCTAAACAGGAGAACAGTGGGCTGCAGTACTTTTTATTGGTGAATCCAAGTTCAATCACTTTGGATGAAGTGGAAAAATTGACATACGGCATCGAACCGATGGAGAATTTGATCTATAATGTCGAAAATCGGTTATTAAAGGAAGAACTGTCTTTGTAATGATCTGAGCTGATATAAATGGCATTATTGACCCAGCATCTCTGAAGAGATGCTTTAGATGGGCATTGAATTTTTTTTAAACGAATAATAATCCACCCCACACATCGCACAAGGCAAAACGGGCTTTTCGAAGAGTGTAACGTTAATGACATGCGTTGGTCAGCACAATTACTGAGTGTCAATTCAGTAAAGCACATTTGAAATGACATTGTCGAACAAATAAAAACAGTATAACCTTCCAATATAAATTATTGATACGAGATAAGTGAAGAAACTTGGAACAATTAGTCTGATCAACTTCACCTCTCGTCCCTGTGTCAAAGATGGCTCACCGAAATATTAGTTGTTTGTAGAAAATATGTTGTTTAAGTGTTCAAATAAAGCATTTTTGACAAGTAAATCTGTGTGTCCCTATTTTCTTGATTCAAAAAATTTCCTTATTTTAAATTATTCCTTTTTTGCTAATGATACTGAAACGCAATTAATTTACAAAACTATATGACACTGTAAAGTTTAAGAACTGTACTTTCAACGAATACAAAGAGAAAAATGAAATATCAACTGTGCCTTCAGAACAACGCATTATACATTTGAAAAATGTTTTCTCTATTCACATATTTACCACTGTACATTCGTACATACATGTATATATTGTTAGAAAATACTGATTTTTATTTTCTGCATGTGTTGATGGAAAAATGCGAATAAAAAATAAATTTGTTTAAGGTCAAGTTTTCCCTCCCCTGATTAAATTCTGTGTCAACCCTCGTATTCTCACGCTTGACGACCTTCATCCTACCATCGACTGTCGGGGGTCCGCCGCTTTTCCAATATAGGGATTCCCATTTGTGGGCACCTTATTCGTCAAACGGTGATTTCTCAGTTTCTGCTAGAATAGTTCGATGATTTTCAACACGATGGAAGGAAATGGGGCGCGAAGGGACGACTTATTGAGTTCATTCGGAGGTACCTCATACAAATAGGTAACTTCCACTTTCGTTCGGGAGATGCTCTTATGGATGCACACGACATACTCCTTCGCATAAAACTTAAGATTTCATTTCAGAGTTATAAAAATATTCTCTATCTTAACAATTTTATTACCGACATATCTGAAATATAATATATTTTGTAACAGGCTTTAGTTAATTCGTGCTTTTTTTTATTGTTTTACGAACTGTTACATTGGCGTGCGAGTAAGTCGCCTGTACGGCAAGAGAAAAGGATATCATTCGGCAATAATCGGGTAAACTCGTCTCTCGCCTGATGTGTAATAAAGCCCAGACCGAGAGATTTTACGCATTGCTTCGCAGGACGCGGAACAAGAGCGATGTATTCCTTTTCTTTTAATAAAGTTATTATTTTATGTTAACCTTACAATAGTTAAAAGTGGGATCTGAATTTATGTGCGAATTTTTAAGTGTCCTAATGATTAAATTAATTCAGACTGTGTTTGAACTATTGTTATTCGAACGCAACTTGAAAATACTTATGTGCAAGATTTGAATTTGCACGTGACATTTGGAATAATTCAAACTATATTCGAACTTCTGGTACTCGGATATGGAATGAAAGTGCTAACTTGTCGCGAACTATAAGGTATTCATCTACTATTGTACTGTGTGAAGTATTGTCTACGGTTGTGGTGGAAATAATTATGTGAAAGTGTAAAATTGCCGACAACTAAAGATCGTAACATTTTATAAAAGTGAACGTGTACAAAATGAATCCGGACGAGTTCAGAGCTGTTCAACTGAAAGCTGGGATGCAAAAGGTGAAATTGCCTACTTGTGGCGATAAAATTGAATTAAGTAATAAATTGCAAGATGTTGATGTAAACAGTGAATGGATCTATGAACCTGAATTGCAAGAATCAAACATCGAAACTACACACCTGAAATACAATCAAAAGTTATTGTAAAGGCTATCTGCGATCTTTTAAATGTTCTTGATGGATTAGACGGCTGTTTGTTCCAAAATTTGGAGAAATAAATGAAGTTATTAATCTCGACATATCACCTCGATACAAATGTTGCTAAGATACCGGTGGGAGTGGGTCTAAAGGGAAATGCGTACAACTGGTTTCATTCTCGCCCCGAATATCCTGAATTGAACATCGATCAAATATTGTCGGAAATGCGTAACCTGTTTGATCCTCGACAAAGCAAAATAAAGTTTCGAAAATAATTCGAAGAAAGAGTATGGCGGTCCGATGAACCTATAGTGCCTATTAGCACGATAAAATTATTCTTGGAAATCTTATACCAGTAGGCGAAGAAGTACTGGAATATGTCATCGATGGTATCACAAACACTTATTTACGGAATCAAGCAAGACTTCAGCAATTTGATTCTGACACTATGCTCCTGACTGCTGTCGAAAATATCAGTTTGGCGAATGGAAAAGGCCAATCAAGTCAAGAGTCAACGTCGGCAGATAAGGATCACCGGGATACACGATTTCGGTTTCAAACAATAACACCTGCAACGAGTGCTGCGTCCACGGATAAATCACTGGTAAAACTTAGATGCTGCAATTGTAGTAAATTCGGACACATTTCTGAAAACTATAAATTACCCAGGCGAAATAAGAGTACACGTTTTAAGTACGGCGAGAAAGGGCACATTAACACTTACAAAGGTAAACAAGGACCAACACAGGTTATTTGTGTACATAGTGGGGTGCAAATTACAAACGATTAGGTACATTCGAGGTAAATAATTTAGGCATGCAGCTTCAATTGAAATTGGGTACTGTTATCGATAAGGGAAGTCCGATTAGTTTTATAAAGGAAGAATTTATACTACATTGTTTTATTGATCGATCTATTGTTATCGATACTACTTTTTGTGGAATCAATGGCAGTAAATTAAATATCCTGGGAACCATTACGTTTAATGTATATTATGATGCAGTTATTGAAACAGAAATTCGTGTCTATGTAGTGCCGGAAAATACTATTTCCTCTTCAGCTGTATTAGGTAGAGATATTTTGGAAAAATTTAAATTGATGTTAGCCGCATCGCCAGTAAACGTAAAAGGTGTCGTTGCTGAGGTTTCAAATATTAACACTTATGAATCGACTATTAATTTAACTGAGTCTTTGATGGTAAATCCTGAAGTACCTTATGCAAAAAAATCGATATTTCAGACTTTACTTGAAGCGGAACATGTTAAACCGGTACGTCCAGAATAATCGCAAGTTAGAGCAGAGTTAAAATTGCAAATTAATGAAATCCAACCATTTCATTTTTACCGAAATGTCTTTCGTATGTAGAAAAGGAAGAGTTGATAAAAACGTTGGATAATTTATTAAAAAGAGTATTATTTGCCCCAGTGATTCAGAATACGCCTCACCCGTTGTTCTTGTACGTAAAAAGAAAAGTGGATATAGTATGCGTATGGATTATAAAGTATAGAATAAATACATTGCACAAGATAATTATCCAATTCCAGTTATTGAGGATCAATTAACAGTATTAAAAAATAAAAAGTACTTTAATCTTTTGGACCTAAAAGATTTATTTGTTTCTTGCTAAACCAATGAAGGTTTGTTTCATATACATATGTCCACGGAATACGTAAAATATATGTACATCGTTTTGGTCAGTTTGACTTTGTAAAAATGCCCTTTGGGTTAAAGCCAGCGCCTACAGGGTTTCAGCGACATGTAAAGAAAGTTTTAACTGAATTAATTAAGTCCGGTGATGTAATAGCGTATATTGATGACTCCTTAATCACAACAGATTCAATTGAACATCACTTTACGGTATTGAAACGCATATTGAAGTTGATGGTACATAATAAGCTTAGCTTAAGCGGAGATAAGTGCTAGTTCCTGTGTACAAGAATCGAATATCTAGGGTATCTGATTACATTAGACGGTATAATCTGTACCGAATCTGGTATTGACGCACTTATGCAATTCCCAGAGCCACAGAATTTACGCAGTGTACAGAATTTTCTCAGACTATGTTCTTCCTTCAGAAAATTTATGTAAGGATTTTCAATGATTGCAAAACCGCTATATGATTTATTTAAAAAGAGTGCAGAATTTCAGTTTACTGAAGCTGAACTGCGTCCTTTCGAAAAAGGGAAATTAAAATTAACATCCGCATCAATAATAGCATTGTATGATTCTCGCGATTTGATTGTAGTTACATTGCTCTTTAGATTACATTAGTCTTTATTACATTACATTACATTACATTACATTACATTACATTAATAGTTACATTACTCTTTAGATGTTGGCACTGTTGGGTTTCAGCATAAAGACGACCTTAAGTAACATCCAGTATTTTATTGTTCTAAGAACACAACAGAAGCAGGGAGTAAATATCATTCCTTCGAATTGAAAACCTTAACTATAGTGTATACTCTCAAGCGATTCAGAATACATCTGCATGGAATTTCCTTTAAGATCGTGACTGACTGTAACGAGTTGAAATTAACTTTTCAGAAAAAAGATATTGTAGAGCAATTTAAATTTACCACTCAATCATGTCCAATGTGTCTATAGATAGACATTTACGATTGTCGGTATCTGACGGGGACGTTCTCTGACCCGAGTTGAGAGTCGCTCTCTCTCGACCAGACCGGCCTACTGTTCGAACGTACTAAACGGCATTTGAAGCAGCGATGTAAGAATCAGATAATTCCTAATTATAATATATATAATTATTTAACACTGTATTTCTTTACTAAGTCAATTTCATTCAGGCCCTCGGGTACCCTAAATTTGGAATTCTGACACTAGTACCATTTTATCTTTTTCTTCTGGGTTGATACCAGTAGCCAAATAAAACATTACAATATAAATTGCAAAGTTTTGACTATACGATAGAACATAGACCCTGAACGAATGAATCAATAAAGCAAGTCAATGCTCTTAGTTGATTGACCGAAATTCTTCTTATTAAAGATAATCCATTTGAATATAATTTTTCGGTTTGGAAGTCGCAAGATAAGAATATTAAGGAATTAATCAAAATGCTAGAGAAAACGGAAGTTTGAATTATATAACGATTTAATTTAATGGAAAAAGGGTAGTGATTTACTACTTTATGTGACTAAAATAACGACACGAAACAAGAATTATCTATTCCTTTTCGTTTAATAAAGTTATTACTTTATGTTAACCTTACACTTTGAATAATCAATAGCTTGTCACACACAATATATAGAACATTATTTACCCCATACTTACATATAATTCCTATCATATGTTTAATTCTGTTTCACACAATTGCGTAAAAAAATCTTATAGCATACATGTCAAATTTTTAGCAAATATTGGAAATGCATACTGCGATACTTTTTTGGTGATTGAGATTTTTAATAATCAGATTGTACTTACAATTTAGCGCTCTCGCATATACGTATATGCCTGTAAAAGTATCACACAAGTACAATTATTTATTGACCTCAAAGTTAATCGAAATTTTAACATAAGTGTCTGGAAGACCAGAAGAGCGATCTGCTTTCTAAAACTCGGTCAGTCCATCACCGTGGTTAGATAGGTAATGACAATATTACGCAGCCGAGTGATATACAGGGCAGCTGATGGACAAAGATACTCAATCTTTGACGGGTTTCTCAATGGGCTATATAGAAGTCGTTAACGGACATGAACTTCACTAATGACTCTTTGGAACCACTAATGGGAGAGGTAATTTCGAAATTGATTCGATGCATTATGCACGTATCTTCCATACGGCACACATGATGCTGCTAATTATTCTTCAATAAAAATGTGCAGCATAAGGCGAAAGATTGCATACATACATCTCTTGTTGTAAGAATTCTTTGTATGAAATTGCTTCTAAGAATACTATTTCATGCTTTGCGTGCTCTCTTTATATAATAAACGCATGCACTTTCCAAGAATCTAGAATTACAATTGAAGCAACTACTCGTGTTATTCTAGGTGTAATGTTTGAGAATTAGACTTATTTATTATCACTTGTTCCGTATTAATCATTTATATTCTCAAGCGTTTATAGTGAACATAATTACGCACTTCATTAATATAACAGTTGTCACAGCAGTGGTGTATGTACATACACTTCCAACTTACACATGTATACCATATGCGCATCTGAAATAAAACGAAGAAAAAAGTTATAAATACAACACAAAAAAACTGTTAATTGTATTAATAAAATGAGATTAAAAAGGTGCAGTGTTTTAATTCAACAAGAAATCTCTTCTCAAGTTTTTTAATCTAGAAATCCTGTGTTGATCTTTTTATGTATGATGTAAGCCGATAAGAGAAAAGTTTTTGCCGTTTAGTAAAAAAATTCCGTTAATTTATTAAGCAGGCAAGTTTGTATTTAGTAGCTCCGCAGTGCGTTGACCAAATTGAATGAGATTTTCAGAATATACATAACACGATGTACTCTACAAAACGTATATTTCAGATTTTCGTAACAGGGGCTGTAAAAAAAGTTGAAAAAAGTGCACTTTACATATTTCATTGTAATTTTGTAATTTTTGAAAATTTCGGAAATCGCTGAAATAGGTCAACAAGCAATCTGTATAAACTAACATCACTATAAATTGTTTCCCGATATATTCATTCCCTAAAAAGCTATTCAACTAAAACATGGTGTCCGAATACTTTTGTGACTGATTGTAACTGGACAAGCTCAAAATACATAATTGTCATATATATTTTCGGAAAGACGGTTTAATCAATATATGCAGTGAGTTCTCAAGAACAGAGATATTGCAATTTAAAAATTTGTAATCCTATAGCGCACGCTTCCAGGAAATACATTTTTTTAAAGAATAAGAGCGTTTCGTTTATTTACGCATTATGTATTAGGTGTACAACTTTGCTTCCGCCGTTTTTTTTTTGATATTTGAGGCTTTATTCTTAAAAAGTGGTTACCAATTCATAATTCAAAGTACTGTCTGTCGCTAGGTACTACTTCTTCCCATCTTTTTGGCAATTATCGTATACCATCTCGAAAAAACGATGCGTCTTTTGAGGCGATCCACGAATCGATCCATTTTTGCACTTCTTCATAGGAGCGGAAATGATGATCAGCCAGGCCGTGTGCCATCGGTCGAAACAAATAGTAGTCGGAAGGAGCAACGTCTGGAGAGTACGGCGGGTGGAGAAAACCGCCCATTTCAGCCTTTCCAAGAATATCTTGACCGATCTTGAGACATGTGGCCGAGCATTATCATGCTGGAGGATGACTTTGTCGTGTTTCTCTTGGTACTGTGGCTGTTTCTCCTTCAATGCTCGGCTCAAACGCATCAATTGCGTTCGATACCGATCCTCTATGGTTTCATTCGGATTCGACAGCTCATAATATATCACACCAAGCTGGTCCCACCAAATGCAGAGCATAGCCTTCGCACCGTGAATATTCGGTCTGGTCGTCGATGTGGAGGCATATCCGGGCAGTCCCCATAATTTTCTACACTTGAGATTATCACAGTGCACATTTTTCGTCGCCAGTCACAATGTGATGTAGAAACCCCTTCCGATTCTGTCTTTGAAGTAGTTGTTCACAAGCCAAGAAACGCCGTTCAAGACCTCTCGGTTTCAACTTGTACGGAACCCAATTTCCTTGCTTCTGGATCATTCCCATGGCTTTGAGGCGTTTCGAAATGGCTTGTTGAGTCACTGCCAATGATTCTGCTAATTCTTCTTGCGTTTGGCACGAGTCTTCATCAAGTAATGCCTCCAGTTCGGAATCTTCGAAAATTTTCTGTTTTCCACCGCCATGCCGGTCCTCGACGTCAAAATAACCGCTCTTTGAAACCACTCACGACATGTTCTTTTACTAACCGTAAGTACTTGAGAGTATTCGATGCACGTCAACTGCAGTTTTTTCCAAATGGAAGCAGAAAATCAAAACTTCCCGCAAATGACGAGAATTGGGCTCGAATACTGACATATTCGATCGAGAATAAATTGATGATGCAAATACACATTCACTAATGTGGTGCTGTCGTTATGTTGACAGATGTCCAAGCTTACTGTGTGACATTTTTGATCTGCCTATTTCGACCGGCACTTACCACTACAGTCGTTTATCGAAAAATGGCGGAAGCAAAGTTGGACACCTAATATATCCTGATATAGTGGCTGATTCCAACTTTTCATTAATTGTTTAGAAATCTTGAACAGTTATTACATTATTAATGAGTTACTGACACCGTAACTTTGGTTAATGTGTAATATACAGGGTATTAAAAAAACCATTCAATATTTATATGGTATATAGGAAACACTGTACTGAGTAGAAAAGCTTTAGTAAACATAGGTCAAAAGGTCAACCGTTTGTGAGATATAAACATTTTTGTTTGCTAGTATCATGATTGACTTACTTGCTTCCATCGCATACGATGTTTATATGAGTATTTATTATATAAACCGCGTTTTGAATGTTCTTATTCAAGTGCCGACAGTAGATTTCATTAAGAATCAGCTAGTTGTGGATCGGCGATTGTAGATATTACACAGTTACAAAGCATCGTGAAAATGTCAGCGTATTATGATAATAACAAACAAAAATGTTTATATCTCAGAAACGGTTGACCTTTCGACCTATGTTTACTAAAGCTTTTTTACTCAGTACAATGTATCCTATATACGATATAAATATTGAATGGTTTTTTTTTAACACCCTGTATATTACATATTATTTATAATATATATTTGCTGTCCAAGGAAAAAATGATCTTTGATGCTTCAACAAAATTTTGTAAACTATTTTCTTGATAGAGCATGAGCGGGTAGGAATGGTGTAATTTTTAGGAATAGTGATAGGCAGTCATAAGGTTATTTAGTCATCTGTTCCATAATTTATAGAAGATTCTGCAAAATCATCATCAGTAAAGTGTGAACAAAAAAAATGTATGAGGAAAAAAACCCACGCGAAGAGTAAACATTTAATTACGTATAAACATAGATGTTAACGTCATTGAACAAAGTAAAGTCGTTACTAAAACATTCTACAGTTTATGGTGAGTAAAAGCGTATGCATATTTTAATAAACCACATCGAGAACAAAGTCACTTTCAGAATGCTATCGTATCTACCTGTGGTTTTGAAAACTTTCACTTTTTTTCAAGCTACTATAATTTTCCTCAATCTGTCATGTGTGTTATTTATTCAACTATATAATACAGTGAATTAGAACACGTCTTCATCTGTAGTATACTGATGCGTACTTTAGAAATGTGAAAGAAGAGAAACATATAACTACTTCTACAAAGATTGTAATGGCATTAATAAGGTTAAACTAACGAGATATGAGCACAGTAAACATTATTCAATCTCTAAAATTACTCTTGCAAGTAAAGTAATACCGTTTTGAAAGTTATAAACTACTATTTATAATTAGAGAGAATCATCAAAAAACGTAACTTTAATTAACAAAGTCTTATGGTGACACTTAGCTAAACAAATGTGGATTATTAAGACGTATGTAACATTTTTCTATGTATCTACAGTGTTGAAAATAATGTAATGTTCAGTTCGTAATTAAAATAATTTTGCGATTTACATATTACATGTCACTGTATGAAAGTGCATACTCTGGAATGAATGATTAAAAGTAATGAAGAATACAGTATACCCTTGTGTAACACGCTACTCATATTTGAAAGTATAATAAATATTTTATTGTTATAACTTTAAAATCATTTTAATTTTCTGTAATGAAAATCACAATTTTATGTTTGGTATAACCTGTATGTCTTCTATAACGTGGATCGTATCCCTTGCATTTTACGAGTGTCTATCGTAATAATTTTTCTCTGTCACCTACTGTTGGGTTAAAATGAAAAAAATCATATCATTTTTTCAATCACACACAAGTCTTATATTCTTAAATTAAATAATTTTATTATGTAACACTTTAGATAAAAGAAAATGAAACACTATGACATGGAAACAAATCACAATAATAAAATTCGCCAACAGGAGAGAATGCTGTGAAGATATTGAGTAAGTGAAAAAAGCTTTTACGCATTATCCCTTGATGGTGAAAAGCTTTTACTACAAGTTTTACTAGAATAAGAACGTATCCATTTTTAATCAAAAACAATATTGACCGTAATAAGTGGTTTAAAAAATTTTATACAAGTAAACCAATTAAATTCAACATTTTTATGCACCTTAAGTTACTTACTTAAGCTTTTAATGTCCAAACTCGAAATAATTTTACATGCTAACTCCTTAACCAGAAACTTGTGTACAATCCACTCTATGTGTGCTCTCTCTGCATTATTACGGTCGCATTTCAATTCATGGAATAATAGGACAAGTACTCGTGGAGCCAAAGCCACTTACTTCCTTTCAGGGTGGTGTTAAAAGTTTAAGTGACCTTTCCAATTATTAGTAATCTAAACAAGCATGTCTGCAAGTTACCCGAATTACAATACACAAAATAGTAAAACCTTATTGAATCTCTGAATACCGAAATGGGCACTATCAATCTCTGATTAACACTGTTTCATTCAGTACCTAACTAAACGCTTCAAAAGACATACAATATGTACGTATTCGGGCTACGCACATCATGAACAATGGTGAGAAGAGCTGAGACTTTCGAAAACTTTAGCGATAAGCAAGCTACAAAACACATTTTTTATTAACAAGCAAACTGTCACCGACCTAATGTTCAGACCATTCTGATATATCACGTACAGAGACTGCTGCCAATCCTTTCGACTGGCAGGGTCATTTACTTGACAGATGGTCGCCTGCATGACGCTATGACTACCTGACAGCTCATACAGTACGTGAAGGGTTTTTTCCGAGATGCCAGTCAAAGTAGTAAAATTCCTTCTTCAATTCATCGTAACCAATTGTTTTGCAACAAAAATATTTGCCACAAGTCACCCACGTCACTATTCACACTTCACTATTTAAAGCCATCCAGAACTTCCGAAAATCATTATGACAGTTTCTCATAATGATCACTCACCGTTCCAAGGGACTTTTGTGATCTTTCCGTCATTCATCTTCGGGAGGTAACGGCAGGTAACGGTAAACATAGTGAATATAACTAGTTGTTTGTATGTATGTATGTAAAAGTTGATTATGTTCTGAGATCTGAGGTCCCTTATAAACATCAATGATAACAATTACAAAAATAGAGTAAAAATTAAATAGGAATCATGTTCATAGGTGAGAAAGCACTAAGGTAGTCGATCTTGTACAAACCAAAGTTGTACAAACCAATGTTGACTTATTTACTTTGGACCTCTCCATCCCATTAAATCGTAGTGCGGGAGTACATGTACCATACGGTATCGATTATCAACTGATCGGTTCAAGATTTGCGATTTTAGTTGACTCGCATTTAATTCGAGTTGTACTGTGACGGCATACAACAAACACAATTAAATTTGTTAATAATGTAAAAATCGCATTTATGACACTGCATTGCTTATATATTATTGACTTCGTCATATTTGTTACTTGTAAGATTTAATTCACAGTCTCTTATAAAAGAAATTAAGAAAATACAGTTTGCTATATTATATTGTCTACCCGCTACACATTTTGTACTCCTACATACACATACAGTCGATAATGAGAATAAAAGTTAATCTCGCAAGTGTATAGCAAATCAAAAGAATGTAGTATACTTCGAAAAAGAAGACTATGAAATATGTTCCGGCCAAAGCTACGTCGGTATAACATGTCACTTGCATTTGCATGTGGTGACTGCCATCTGCATGCAAATTAATAACATGACATACAAATGCGAAAAGCAATTTAATAACACCCATTCTTTGACTGTTTTATTTATACATATGGCGATATATTCCTTATAAAATATGCAAAAGGCAAAATTAAGTTCAGGCATATTTTTAAAAGTTCGATTACTTGTGAATGCCACTACTTTCATCTATCAACATAAAACACTTACGTCTGTGGAAAATTAATTCATAGAAAATACTATAGCACCATTATTATGTACCACAATTAATTAAATCTGTGTCAAATAGTTCTATAAAATTAAGTATGTCATGCGTACATACAGAGCACTCCTCACTTATTAAATGCACCATCATCTAGAGACGTCGTTACAGGAATCTGAAATATTACTTACAATTTTACTTCCATTACGCACATTTGTACTTGTGGTATTGCTATGTGAAATGAAATAATCAGTCGACAAACTGTAGCAAATATGAATATCTTTAAAGACTCAACAAATCTGCGCTTACGATTAGTCTGAAACAATCCCCACACTTAACTCGTATAGGTCTTCTTTAGAAGTGCTTTGTGCAAGACAAAGGCGCATAAGAATATTAAAGAAAAGATTTTGTAAAAATATATGTAAGCTTCGATATTAATGAAAACCATTTTTAAATGTTTTTATAACAAATAAATGGATACTTGTATCAAAATGCGTTCGATTCTTGAAGGTGAATTAAATTATCTTATAACTTTTCGTGGGTACGTTGTTATAAAAAATGTTTCCAGTAACTGTGCTGAATATTTTGAAAGGTATGTAATACAAGCAACATTGTCTTCCCTTCTGTGCAATAGATAATCACAAAAGGTTTAGCATTTTCTTTTCAATTAGAATGGAAGGTCCACTTCACACAATGAAGGTTAAAACCTCTGTCGATATCATCAGTAGACATAAGGATAACTCCTTGTAATGGAATTACAAAATCACGATGTATAATGCTTAATACATTCTATGTTAAAGTATTTATAATTAAAGTGTATTGTTTAATTTTACCCGAATATAGCTTACGAGAAAAGATGATAGATAATTGTGACAGATAATTGTGAATACATGCACAATCTTACTACACTTTATACCTATGTAGTGAAAAATAAAAGATTCAGTACATGTATTCACAATAATTTCTTCTTTTTGTTCTAACATATTGATTCTTAGCTGTGTAATAATAATGTCCTTCCCTATTGGATGTGAAAAAATTGACGATTCTGTATTTTCATTCGAACAGTTACTTTGTTTTTTGAGAAAAAGCAAACAGCCTTTTTGAAATCAGAAAATTACAAAGAAATTCCGCTACAGCTAGTTAATAAACACGAGCATACTGAAAAGCAAATTCGGGTCAATAAACACGAAAAGAATCGACGTTGAAGAAAATCTCAACAATTACACCTTTGGACAAATTTTAAAATGACAATGAAAATTCTGTAATGGTAGGGACCACTTCCCGGTTTTGAAAGTTAATTAAAGTTAAATTTGCAAAATTACTCTTTTATTTCAGATTGTAAATAAATATCACTGTGTTGTGCACAATATTCACATTAAAGAAAGAAACTTCCGCCATAGAAATGTCGTTTTAATATCTTTGTACACGTGTATTTTTTGCACAAATTGACTTCTTCCGTTTATAGATTTTAGTGGCCTGTCTTTTCAAAGACCGATAGTAATTCCCCATCATGACCACATCTCAGTATCCTTTGAAGATGTCTTGATGGAACCTTTCTTCTGATTCATCACTTAATGCACCGTGGTTTCCTAGAAAAAAATCCAAAATATGAATGCAAAAAGTGCATTTTCAGAGACGTTTTATAACAAAAGTTTTCGTAGCTTTTTTGAAAGTCTTCTGCAAGTGTTTCATTGTTTTCTTCTTTTTCTTATCAAGCAATTCTTTAACAACAGCATTGAAAGGAACCCAAGCAGCACATTCCTTTTCGTTCAGTGTGCGGTCAATATTATCATCACGCATCAGTTTAATTCTTTCCCCTAAATACTGAAACTCTTGTGCATTAAGCTAATAAATTATAGTTCTCAAGCAATGGAAAATAATAATTTAGTATATTGGTTTGACAGATTTAAATTATGAACAGTCAGACCTTCTTCATGAATAAGAGATTTTACTGCCGATGGTACATTCGGATATTGTATTTTATGTTTTATCAGAACTCTCAATTTTTTTTACACAAAAACATTCTTTCATACATAACTACACATTATAAACTGCAGCCTAAATGAAGAACCCAAGTTCTAATATCCAACGTGGCAAACAAAATATACGAAATAACCTTGCTTTATATTTTTAGTGATTGACCTTCTCCGAGATTGGATAATAAACTGTCGACGCACGTAATAAAATTGAGCCTGTGAATAAACGCAACTACGACGAAAAATTTAATCCATTTCATAAGTGAATTGATGTCCCAGTCCGTAATATTTTGTCAACTGTAATAATTTCGCTCTAAAATAAAGAAATTTCTTATATAACATTAAGAAAGACACCTGATAACTAATCGGGAATGGCGAGCACCTCGAATCGCATGTTTCTCGAGTTTCAAGAAACTCTCTATATTTGCCGAATCTCGTTTTTGACACCTATAATATTTTGTCACTCACAGTAATTTCTGCTCATCATGCAATGTAGTAGCTTAGAGTCCTCATTGAACAAAAAATATCATACCATAAAAATGCGACGTATTATAAATTTTTCATTATCATTTCGGAAATCAGTGGATCAGAATTGGTAAAAATCGAATATTTCCGGTTATGTTACTAAAATCTTGTCAGTTAGTGTTATTAATAATTTTCCTACTGTTTCGAAGGAATATTTGTAACTATATTTGAAACATATTTGAAATCTATTTTGTCATGAAATAACGTAACGTCTTTATGAAGATAAAAAATACTCAGGGGATATCTACAGACATACTAAAGGCATCAGTTAGATGTATCCATTTAATAAAGCGGTAAGGATAACGTAGTTTATGGCAACTCGAAGACCTCTCAAAATATATGTTCATACTTCCCAAAATTCTTCTCTAGGGAAATATAATTTCCAAGTACCCACACTCATCATTCCAGAAGATTTACGTCCTCTTCCCCTCAATGTTTTCCTATTTCCTGCGGTCACGTTTTTCTCACGATACACTTGTTTTCGCGGAACATTGCACCGGTAATAACTTTGCAAAATGTGGTTGGCTTAAAGTGGAATTCCGGCCGTATCTGACCGTTTCAAACATCTTCCAATATACTACGTGTTTATTTTCTCTTACAAAATACTTTTATAAAACACTACTTAATTTTTTAGAGAGCAAAGATCCAACTGTCTCAAATTTACTGTAGTTGAAATATTACGAGCATTCAAAAAATGAACGATGATTTTAATAAAACACGCACTTTCGTAGCACATCTAACAGAAGAATAACAACTAATAAAGACCGAGACATATATTATGTATAGGTGTAC
The DNA here is from genome assembly GCA_963989215.1 of Hedychridium roseum. Classification (NCBI taxonomy): domain Eukaryota; kingdom Metazoa; phylum Arthropoda; class Insecta; order Hymenoptera; family Chrysididae; genus Hedychridium; species Hedychridium roseum. Next base: position 3,902,821 of record OZ022307.1, on the reverse strand, counting down.
TGTATTAGAAGAAATCATTCTAATTCTGTTTCTATAAGCACAATTTTTGTAAGTTTACAAGTTTGACGGTGAACTGTAAATTTCTGGTTATTTTGAAATTATTTACAATTCTTCACCTTTGTAATGATAATACTAAAAATTCCTTCGCTGTTACGTTTCTATTACATTTTCGCACTATAATACCGTACATTTTTTAACTATGAGATAAGTGCCCATGAATAATCTCATAAAGTAAATTCCGCAAATTACACCAAGCACCTTGTCATCCTTCATTCCTGAATAAATTTTCCAATATAAAAATAAAAAAATGTACAGTTTATGAACTAGAACTCTACACTGTAGACAATATAAAAGATATAGGAGCCTAATTTTATCAGGGCAAGCCAAGAATAATGACAATAAAGAAGTAATTATTTTCTTGTCTGTAATAATCTGAGCTTATAAAAGAGAATTAACATTTCAAGTACATTCTGAACGTGAAAACTGCTTATAATGTGAATGATCTGAGTGGTTCAGAGTACAGTTTCCAAAATGGTTTAGGTTTATTATAATGCATGAATTATGTTATTAACCAGTTAAGTGTGTTTGACGACTATATCCGTCATGGAGAAATGGCAGAATTTTGTATCATGACGACTATATTCTTCATGGAGAAGTGGTAACAAAATTTTGCGCATGACGGATATAGTCGTCACACACTTAACTGGTTAAACAAATAACCCTATTTTAAAACAAAACATTGCTAAATTGCTTCATAAGCATTAACAGTCTAATTAAAATTTAATAGACGACTTACTAAATAATATTTGTTTTAAAAGCTGCCCAATAAACATGCTAATGATTCTTCAATCATCCGTAATCTGACCAATCAAATGTTAAAAATTGCATGGAAATTCCCTCTAATTATCCAGCAAAGATTAAACTTCTGTTGACATCTCCATACTTAGCATACTCGCCGGCATCACTCCGAATAGCAGGTTTTGCATTCAGCATGTTCATTTATCTTTATCGACACATTTAACATAAAAACGAACTGATTTGTAACTCTAACGGTACAAAAATTTAAGACATGATTGCCTGCCTGAATCATATTGGCGGATACGTTCAGTTAAAACAGATTTTAGATAATACAAAGACTGATATCTATAAAGTGCCTTGATTATACACATCAAACATGACCGAAAAGAAATCAATCATCGCAATCAATCTTTCGCAAATCAACTGGCAGAAATTTCACCGGCGATAGCGGTATTCATCGAACTTGTTATACAGCATTTTCTGATCGAATAACCAACATAATATCCGTTTCCAACTTCAAAATTTATACCAATATCGCGTGCATAAAGTATTTCGAAAAAATCAGTACAAATAACCCCTGTATAACATGGTTATTATATTCCTAAAAAATTCCGTGTTATGAGAATCCGTGTTATACGAAACAAAAAAGTAGTGCATAGAAGGGAGTTACGTTCCAAAAATTAAAAAAACATGCTACTATATTTTTATAACTGAGAGAAATCTTTACTGAAGCACTTTTCACCGAAAGTATAACATATTAACATGTTTTAAATAATGTTAAATTAAATAAAAACAGTTAAATAAAAAGCTCTTATTACGCTCCGTGTTGTTCAGGGATTTTTCGAATTCTCGAACCATGTTAGAAAAGCATCGTGTTTTACGGGTATTACTTGTACTCAGCTTAATTAAACAAAATATTAATTGTTATATATCTTAATAAATCGTCTACTTACGAGAAACGTTCACATGTTTTCTGTCGACTTTGTTGTGATTCCATCAACTACTGTCCGTGTTTTGATGGCCTCTTTTGAAAAATGCTTTTGCTATTATTTTTTAAAACTACAACAATTATTTACATGTATAAATTCATTGTTACATACAATATATAATACACGTATTATGAGTGTGTGTAACATTAGTATTGCAGAGTTTCTGTAGTAGTACTTTGCTGTAGTCTTTTATAGTCTTTCTGTAGTACCAGTATTGCATTCATTTAAATAATAAGCAACAACGTCCATTGCATACCCTGCATAGTACAGTAGAAGAAGCGAATCCTGTAACTACATCATGTAGCACTAGGATAAAGAGTTTTGTATTTACCAAAATAGAAATGAGAAAACAATCAAAATTAGATCAGGACTTGTTCCATTTTTTATATTTTAGACACATTTTACACTCACCAGGATCATACTTTCATCTTAAAATGATTATTAGGTACTTCATTGAATTACTCTGTAAAATTACAGTAAATACTTTAGTGCGTGCCAGAGAGTCATACTCATTAAGGTTCACTTATACAGTTTTGCCGTAATCCAAGATAACATTTCTGTGAAATAAAGACTTTGCGAGGCCACTGAGACATAGTCCGTGTACCTTCTAAAAATGTTGATCCGCCTTTGGATTCCGTGGATTAGTATCCATTTCTTGGAGGCACGATAGCCTGGCAGAGGGTTCTCGAATGGATTTATCCTGAAAAGTACATCGAGCGCATAACGAATGCAGAACACGTTCGATGCTATTCGCGGTGCTCTTCCTCCGTTATTTCCATTGTACCCGCCGGTACTAAAGATCTTTTCACATTTTCCCGTTGCAAATCTACTGCCTCCCACTTTCTCGTCACCACTCTATCTCCTTCCCACTGGTACGCTTTCAATCAGAATACTTTGTCAAAAGGATCTTTCAAATATTACGAAAACCTTACACATTTGCAGTTTTGAAAGTAGATCGGTATAATGGCTGGAAAGCTTTTGAAGTCGTTTCGTTTGACATAGTCATCTGACTGTAGATTCAATGAATGACACAAACGAGGGACACTTTTTCACATGTTACAAGTAGAGGTTTAGAAACATTTTCATTATAATGAAAGACGACAACAGTAATAAAGATATAACATGAACAATTAGAAAACATAGGCACATAACTTACTAAAAAACAACAAAATGTATGCTTAAATCGTTCTTTTATAACGATAGTCTATTTAATGTTACCATTTTCCGGAAGAGTTGTAAGAACCATTTCAATCTTTTGGGACAAAGATAATGTCTTTTCCCCCAGTACTCTTATCGTTCAATTATGTCGCCATCATTAATTACGTAACAACAATTTTATGTACTTTAAAATATGAAGTGATAAAATGTCTGCTAAAAATCATTGTTTATATCTCTAAATCCATATATTTTGTTTGTATACATCAGCTTAATTCGATAACGTGTATATATACATATATTATCCATGCACAGAAGATTAAACAGTCACATAAATAACTTTTTAACTCTTTTAGGAGTAAGCACGAGATCCCACTCGTTGGTAAAGAGGTTCGACGGCATCTATACCGGACCGTATTTCGATTCGAATACACCAACGAACATAACGGCGCAACTCGGCACTCATGCATACCTGCCGTGTAAAGTACGGCAGCTCGGCAACAAATCAGTAAGTCAAAACCAAATAACATTTTAGTTTACGTCCCCATTATAAATCCATACTACGTATAAATAATTTACATGTAAATTACTAAACTGAATGATTGGTTTCACGATGTTTGTGAAGAAGGCATGATTTCTATAACTTACAATTTTGTTATTAAACCCGGAATTGGAACTTTCAAAGACAGGTGTTTTATAAAAATCTAATTTAACAGTTATTATTGTGAAAATATGATTATCTTTATGAATACTATTAAGAATTTCAGCTTGAACAAAAACATAAATTTTTCAGGACTAATAACGTAATCTGCAGGCGTGTTACGTTCTCACATTTATGCAATCTTTTAAGGCTTTCTTATATGTGTCTTCATTAAATTTGTTTCTCTTGTAATTAACATTAGAAATGATAAACACCGTAAAATATCGTGTAAACCTCAAAATTTAGTACTCTAAGATCATAAGGTTTTACGACCAATCATTAATACAGGGTAACTTTTATACAATTGTGGAAGCGATTTTTTCGTGGTCTACAAAATCATTCATACGGAAAATGTTTTTTTGAGAAAGCGGCACAATATTCTGAAAACATTTTTGTTCTAACGAAAGGCATAAAAACTATTTCATGGTTACCTGAATTTATTTTAATCAAACGCTTTATTTTTTGTTATTTCCCGCTACTTTCGCAGTAATATCAATGGTGGATACTAAACTGTCTTGCCTCGGAAATGTATTTAATTATTTTCCATCCTCGTTCACAAGTTTGGTAAATAGACCAAAATAGATGTGTACACCAAGCGACACAAATCACTAATGAAACGAAGGCGGCTTATCAGAAGAGCATTAACTAGGACCTTCCCAAAGTTACGAATTCTATTTCAAACCTATTAATTAATACAAGAAACAGTTTCTTTCAATACATGTAGAGTTTTGTAAATTTTCATCTTTTTATATAACTAATCAATCGTTCTTGATTTACAAATAACTTTTCAGATAAAAGCTGAGAGTGAATTGGGAAAGATAGGAAAATTATTTTTTAATTCTATACTTTTTACGTTGGAGAAAACATTAATCTTTATATGTCCTTAGGGCAAAAATACTGGAACTTATAAGAATCATACTCATACATTATTCATAAAAATATTTTTCAATTCAAGCATGTATCTTCCTGTTTTCCTAGTTTTTTCCCATTTTCTAAAGAACAAGTATAACTTGATAAAACAGAAAAAAATCAATGTTTTGCCGCTGTCACAAAAAACATCGATATTTTTCTATCGACGTTCCACCCTTGTGAATGAATGAAAAAGTCGATATATCATCCAAGGCTTGTAGTCATTGCTTTTGGGATTCGTTTTTCAACCTCTTTTGCTGATACCGCAAATATTACGTATGCAACCGAAGTGCACACGATCCTGATGAAAGTCGGGCGGCAAAGACGTTGGAGACGACAAAGTGACCTGCGACACGCAAACTCCTCATACAATCATAGAGGGGCATACTTAGAGGCGCTACTCAGCCATCCCTTCGCCCGCCTTGTCTGATACTTATCTAGTGAACAAATTAAATGTATTTCTTTCGTCGTGCCGCGTACCATCTAGATTAGCCTCGACGGAATCTTCTTGTTATGTCTGATCGCCAAACGATAAATTAATGACAAAACTACGTGAAAGGGGAAGAAGGTTGATCGTTCAGAATCAGTAATTCGGATACATTCCACTTTCTCTCACTGTTTAAACACACTCTTTCTATTTTATCGTCTTTTTCATCCATTCGTAATTGCAATTATATAAAAATGAGAAACAAACGTCAGGAAACAGTTATGGCAAACAGGAATCAATTCAATAATGGAGTACAACAAATCAATTTATACTAAAAACATAAATATATTTACTTTTACCGAGACAAACATGACTAATGAAAAATTATATTTCAAGAAATATAATTTCAAGCCGAACGGTTGTACTGAAAACGAGTGAATACATTGTATCAAATAAGGTTATACAGCGTAATTCTATATACACAATAATTACTACGGTCCATTGCATTTATTCATTTAGTTTTTATAGAAGCGACCCGTTATGATTGTTAGGAACAAAAGACGTAGAAATGCTAAATTATTTGTTCCTTTAAAAAGAAGCTTAAATGGTAACAATGAAAAACTTAAACCACTTTTCATTTGATAAACCTGTATCATATAATAATTATTCAGTTCCCAATAGTAATCCAAAAAAGAGCTGCCCTTCCTGGAATTTCTCAGTTATACGATTGCAAAGAATCAAATGCTCTCGGCTCTTCATTGGGGCATATAATAGAAATCTGTAGCAAACATTATTCTTTGTTTGCCATATTAAAAAAACCTGAAATTATTTTTTCAATATAGCATACAAAATTATTTCCGGTACAGTTAATGTATTTGTGAGGTAAAGATATTCTGATGAAAGCATCGATTTTCCATTGACTTTTAAACATTTATTAATCCTAAGATAAAAGGTAGATAGCAAATTCTGTTGAGTGACATTTCTACGCCCCAAAACTTTTAATTTCACCATTATTTTGATAAATGTTTCCTGTAGAAGTTACTCATTCTCAGATTAGTAATGTTTTTTGGACTGTTTACAAATTTACTTCCGATTCTGTATAACATTCTTAAAACTTACTCTCTTTTTCGGGTCGCTTAGAATGGATTTCGAATCTTTTTCTGAATTTGAATGAACGGTCTCTTTGCTGGATGAAGTTAAAACCGCTACTCCGTTATAATAAATAGATTCGCATATACATACATTCGCGTGTACCTCTTTGTACCAAAGTTAGCAAATCACCCTGTAGATTTGCATATAATTAAAATTTTTATTTTTACATTGAAAAAGGTCTCTTGGATAAGAAGAAGGGATGCCCACATCCTTTCAGTGGATAGGACAATGTTCATCCCGGACGAAAGATTCCAAGCGATTTTTACTGATACTACGGACACCTGGACATTGCAGGTTAAATACGTCCAGGCACGAGATGAAGGCGAATACGAGTGCCAAATTTCAACAGATCCGAAGAAAAGTCACATCATCAAACTTAACATTGTCGGTGAGTTTTCAAAGAAATATAATATCGTTGTCAAATTAACGACGATCCTTAAATTGTGCCATTAAGAAATATAATACATAATTTCATAAAATTTGTTATATATATTGTTCACGATTTGTAATTTATAGTTAGTTTCAAGATTTGCTATAAACTAAAATAGCATATATGTGCGGGTGATTAAATTAGAATTTCCATTTCCAATATCTTCTCCATAAAAGTTAAATATAATTCATCTTGAAAAGCACTAGAAGTGAATAATGTATACTTGTCGAATCCTATTTCGGGGTACCTACCCACTTACCCCGATATTTCTTAACTCTCTCGTGAGGTTTATACCACAAGTATTGCTTTTATTATGAGACTTTACTTATTCCTATGAGTACTGTGTGTTACAACCCTTACATCCTTTTTTCTCAAACATCATTTACAAGTTGGAAACATACATGAAACGTATAGTTACTGTCCGACAATTTTCAGTGCCAATAATCGAGATCGTAGGCGATCGCGACATGTACGTAAGGACCGGCAGCACGGTGTCAATACGCTGTGTAATCAAACAGTCCCTCGAGGGCCCGTCCTACATATTCTGGTATCACGAGGGCGATCGCGTCCTTAATTATCAGCTGAATAAGATCGATATTCAAACCAAGAGGACCGATCACGACACGGAAAGCAGCCTCGTAATTCATAACGCGAATCGTCAGGACGAAGGCAACTACACATGCAGTCCAAGTAATTTAGACAGCGCAAGTGTGCAATTACACGTTCTCAATGGTGAGTATGTCAGATCAGAGAATACTCGGAATTTCATTAAATTCTAGTACTTACAAAAAAAAAGTGTTACGACCCGGATCGTGATTCTAAGTTGATGGGTTAAATATTGAGACAAACACTTTGTTGTTGAGAGATTTGTTGGTTTATTATGCTGTTTGTGATACCATCATGATAGCCGGAGAGCAATTTAAGATCTTTGTATTGAAAATGGTTCGGTGTAACATTGAAATTAAACTAAATCTTAACTAAACGTAAGACTGACCAACTAAAACTAACTACTAACAAGGAAACTGTGCGAAGTGACCGCCTCCGATTTTCTTATGCCTGTGATATGTTGTAGTCCATCAAAAAATAAGAGACACGTATTTCTTTATATGTGCTCTTAAACGGATTTAAGGGGTGAAATTCACCCTCAAAGTTGAGCATGAAAAGCGGTGTTTGTGTAGTTTTACGTAGAAGGAGTGTCTCTATCGCCACAAAACCAACTTTAAAACATTCCTTACGTGAAATGAATAAATTTACACATCCATCTTTCTATGCGCCCTTATTGTAAGCGGATGTACCACCCTCTGAAAATTTTTATTATAATATAAAAAAAAACTAATTATCCGATTTTAATGGAACAAAAACCAAATTGTAGAGCAAGGAAAAACAAAGCTGACCGGTTTTTTTATTTTTCGAAAAAAACAATTTTTAAGAGGAAAACACGTCTTCAAGTATAAGTCTTTTCTTCTAATGTTAAAATCATTCGGATTAGTTTTAATTGCCGGAGACCTCTTATACACTCACCTATATGCCTAAAAACAAACATCATTAAATTCAGGCTTGTTTTTGTTGTTTTTCTTGTGATTCGTTGCCTCTGCATGTGTCGCATATACACGTAAGTATTAAAGTATACTATTATATTTTTGTTGGAAGTATTATAATTTATTTTATTTCGGCCATTATCATGGTGTAATACAGTGGACGAAATTTCTATAAGAACACTATGATTTATCGTGGAAAGTTCATTTACTTCATACATATGCGTTATTGCAGTCATAAAATGCTTCATTGCTTTACAGTAGTGATACTGTGATTTTCGAAGCATTCTATGATCCCAATAACGCATATGTATGAAGTAAATGAACTTTCCACGATAAATCATAGTGTTCTTATAGGGTCCACTGTATACACTTCTTTAGTTAATATATTTTGGTTTGCTGTATTTAAAAAAAGTTAAAGCGCAATGTACGGTAGTGTAATAATTGGTGTGTATAATACAATTTATAGAAAATGTATAATCTCTCCGTTTTGCAAGGATGGTAATAGCCTCCTTCCTTATCTCAATATTCTTTTAATATTAACCTTCTGTATAGCCCTTAAGTGAACGATTATTTACAACGCTATCGAGTGTGTATCAGTATTTTGTAAGTGGGTTAGTGTGAGTTAGAGTGGGTCTCGCTTCTGAAGTTCATTTCTGGTATGTTGAACTACCTTAATTTGATGTTAACAAAGTTGCATTAATGTTTCTAATATGTATTTACTTACAAACTGCTTAAAAAATAGGTTGGGAAACGTTTTTATTCTAATCATTGGTCAGATAAGTGTTCTTTTGACAAATTCATGGAGTGGATATTGCCCACAAGTTGTTAGCCAGCTTTCCCCAATTGATAAGCAAATCATCCCAATGATTATACCAAAGGGCACATCTGGAAAAATTCAGCCGCTTGACGTTTTCGGATTCAAAATATGGATGAATTATGTTAGACACTTTTCAGACAGTGTCATGTTCCTTGATTACGACATAAACTTACACTTGAGAAACAACATAATAAAATTACAATCCCTTGTTCATATCCAGTTATCATCTCCAAGGTATCAAAATTCGTTCCGATATTCTTGGTTCAAAACTGAATACATAGAAAAACGACCAGAAATTTTCGAAAATCCGGTCAAATTTGCTTTTGGGACGCTTTCGCAATCGTAGTGTACACGAATATCGTTGTAGTAAGATGTTCTTGGTGTAAAAAATCGCTGTGTTTTGAACATTTTTTCAAAGAATATCACTATTGCTCATTGTCAGAATACAGACATTAGTTGCATAAGAGAGAAAATGGAATTTCAACGACATATAATGACAATATAAAAAAACTTTTAATGTAAGGATGTATATTTATACATATGTTTTTCATTGAATAATTGAAATATAAACATGTATTTACAAATAATTAATAACAAAATTAACAATTACAGACATTAATTGTGTTTATTATATTCATGAGAAAAGTAATAATCCTCTTTTCCTCACTCACAATCAGGCAGTATTGATACAGACTCGAAAGCATTGTAAATAATCGTTCACTGAGGGGCTATACAAAAGGTTAACATTATAAGAATATTGAGATAAGTAAGCAAACTATTATAATCCTTGTAAAACTGGCAATGAGAGATTAAAAATTTTGAGATTATAAAACAGCCAAAGGGCATCACAAAGAGACTCCGAGATAAATATGTCAGTGATGACATTCTTTACTCATCTGCTCATTACGCATAAACTTTTTTAGGAACAGCAAACCAAAAATGTATTAACTACAGAAGTGTATATTACACCTTGATAATGCCCGAAATAAAATAAATTATAATACTTCCAACAAAAGTAGTATACTTTAATACTTACGTGTATATGCGGCACATGCAGAGACAACGAATCACAAGAAAAACAACAAAAACAAGTCTGTATTTAATGATGTTTGTTTTTAGGCATATAGGTGAGTGTATAAGAGGTCTCCAGCAATTAAAACTAATCCGAATAATTTTAACATTAGAAGAAAAGACTTATACTTGAAGACGTGTTTTCCTCTTAAAAATTGTTTTTTTCGAAAAATACAAAAACCGGTCAACTTTGTTTTTCCTCGCTCTATAATTTGGTTTTTGTTCCATTAAAATCGGATAATTAGTTTTTTTTATATTAAAATAAAAATTTTCAGAGGGTGATTCACCGCTTGCAATAAGGGTGCATAGAAAGATGGATATGTGAATTTCATCATTTCACGTAAGGAATGTTTTAAAGTTGGTTTGGTGGCGATAGAGACACTCCTTTTATGTAAAACTACACAAACACCGCTTTTCATGCTCAACTTTGAGGGTGAATTTCACCCCTTACATCCGTTTAAGAGCACATATAAAAAAATACGTGTCTCTTATTTTTTGATGGACTACAACAGATCACAGGCATAAGAAAATCGGAGGCGGTCACTTTGCACAGTTTCCTTGTAAGTAAGAACTTACTCTCTACTAGATAACGACTGAGGGTTTTTGCGTTTTCAGTCCCGAAGGAAAACTCTGGACGCTTCGGAAAGATGAGGGTTGGAGATATTTGTGGTGGTGATTGGATTTGGTGGGGATAGGTCTTATTGTTTTCGGTAGTCGTTGTCTCTGTCTATAATAATAATAATAACAATAATAATAGTTGTAGAGGGCTTGCGTCCATGGGACGTAACAACAAGAAAGTATATTTTATTGTGTTCCTCTATAATTCATTAACATTTAAGAAAAAGATAAGTCAAAAATAATAATTTTACTGCAAGCACGTTTATTGCAATCTACTTTACTAGGGTGAATGTACGATGAAAAACATCGTATTTGGAAAAATATTGAGTAAAAATTGTACTGAATTATGTAACTTTTTTTCAAAATTTGCAATTTATTTCGAAAATATCTAACTTGTGCTCTTTCCCTGGAATGCTGTTGATTTATCACGCGAATATTCAAGCACGTACTTCGTACTCGAAGCTTTATAAGCTCATGTTTCTTGTGAAAATAAAATATGACACCCACTGTTGTATATACTCGAAAGAGTATGCTATGGGAGTATTTGTATTCAAGTTCCACAAAAGCTGTCATTTCAAGGGTATTGATCTCATAATAAAGAGCACCACCTGCTTAAATTTAGTAAGAGAAAGAAAATAATTACGCTTTGTACTCTTTGAAGGTATATAAATATGTAAAACATACAGCAAGATGTTAATATATTAGTCAGCAATAATGAAAATCTCAATTCTAATTTCCACAATAATCGTTTTATGGCACTACAAACATCGTGTTATTTTTATCTTAAAAAAAAGTAGTTGCATTGGGATTCCGGTTTTCCAATTCTCTTTATTAATTGTCTATTGAAAATTACGTCCGGTCAGCTATATTCAGCGTTTATTTGCACCAAACATTGAATTTCATTATGTACTTTCATAATCGCTTTGTGGCCGGAAATTTATCATCACAATCCTCGTGCATTTTAAAATATCAAATTCATATAAAGTTCGTGAAAAACGATTCAAAAGGTATTAACAAATTTCGCCATGAAGGCTATTATGTGACACGATAATAATAAAAAACGTAGTGTTAACGTTTTTCAAAAAAGAACATGAAACAGTTAGAGATTGATGAAGGTGAATAAATTTGAGATAGTAACCTTTTGTATTTTTGCTTCAGGAGAACACCCTGCTGCGATCCAGAGAGGAATCAGCTCCGCCCCAGGTGGTTGTCCTGCCGTGTGGTGGCTAGCCGGAGTGGTGACATTGCACTCAAGTCGGAGCGGACGTTTCTTTGTTTTCGTATGCCTGATCCTCATGGTGCTTTATTCGAAAAATCCGTCTTACTTCGCGTTGGAACGATAATCGAGATATGCCGCGGTAGGACATGCTCACGGATCGATCGTCCTTTGTCTCCGATATCAGAAGGACCCCGAAGTGATCCTTCAGGGACCGAAGTCTTCCTTCTCGAAAACTGATACTTCAAAGACTACCAAGTAACCAGGACACATGACTCCATTAAGAACCATTAAAACGAGATATCTGAACGAAACAAGAACCCAAGGTTTCTTGTGGCCTGATCATTCCACACCTTCGAAAACCAGTGTCACTTATTATAAAAATAACAAAGGATATTAAGCATAATAATTCTATTGATTTCTCAAGGGTAATAACATGTTCTCCATTCATTTACTGGTTGGAAAACAGATAAGAAATGATTACTGCGGAAAATTTCTTTCCACGAGTCTTAATGTTCACTCTTGTCTATCACGTTATCCACGTCAATCTGATTACTTCCAAAATAAATTTCAAGACGTACGATACTGCGCGTATACATTATCTACACTGTCCTAGCCGTATTATTCGTGTTCACTAATTTACAGTTAAATGATTTTGTAGTTGAATTCCAATGTAATATTGTTGACCAAAAGAAACCTTTCAAAGGAAGGTTGAGAGCCAAAGGATATCTTAACAACGAAACTGTTGCATTTTAGGCATCACTGATGAGATTCATGTCGTGCAAGCTGCGGTATCATAAAAACTGAATTTAAACCGTAATGGTGTTAGCGACGCTATGATTGAAGATTTTCCATTCAAATGAATTTCGAAAAATCTCGTGCATCAAGACAATGCGATCCGGCCCTTAGTAATTAGGATTAAGATAGTAACGCGATCTCTCGTAATGATGGTGCCATGTTTCCCGATTTTCACGATGATGAATGTTGTAAAAGTGAATCGATGATCGAACACAGCGTCATTTACGAGTGATCATGAAGCTCTTGATCAGAGACAAGCAGATTCGTATTAAACGTAGACTTCGTCCATGCACCTCTCGGAAGAATTGAAACTTGTTCGATGAAATGTAAAAGTAACTATATAATTCAGTACGCGTAATGTATTGCCAGTATAATGACCTTGTTTATATCAACGAAAAATTCTACGAAATATTAGTCAATTCATTAGGAGATATTTTTTGATTAACGAAACAAATAAATCAATCCGTACATTTTTATTTGACGATAGTTACTTCAAAATATTACCTGATTTTAAAACGTTGTTAATAATCGATGTACTTAAACTTTCTAGAGTAAAGAAAATCACTTTGCGCTAACTGTTAAAAATAGGACGATTCTGAGAATTCTGGATAACGTCCTCAAGCATTCTTGAACAGCTGTGATATTCATTTATGTTCAGTCATTTTCAGTCTCCTTACCACTGATAATCGTCTAACAAACGCGAATTAATTTCACTGATAATTTGCATGAAATATTGTTGCTTTAATGTCACTGATAAACAGAAAAATGTCCAAACTTAAAGTTCACAAGCTGCATTGGGCTGTCACTACTGTTCTATAAGTTTCAAGCTATTCTTAAAATTTATGCTCCTTATATCTTGATTCATAATACGCTGAAAAAGAAACTAGATCCAATATACACAAAAATATTACCAAAAAACCTCACATCTGTTGCCCAAGTTACTCTTCAATTAAGTAATATAATGAGCATGATACGGAAAGAATGTGCCATATTATACACTCAATACACATTCTCACAGAGTTAGATGACTCATGTGATGTTATAACTATCCATAATACTGCCAAAAAGATCTTGGGTATAAAAACTTCTGCCAGGAGTAGTTAATGAAAGGATGCTCATCAATTAATTAACTTAATGTCCCCTAGCTTTCGAGATCTCATTCCTGTAATATTAAATGCACGTAAAAGAATAGATATGTACATAGTCAAATAAACTTGTTTATCTATGTTTATAGTACGTGCACGTAAAGTGTTAATATTGAACAAGTTTCAGCTCGTAACAAGGAGAGGTGTATATACAAAAAAGATGCGATAAAGTTGTAAGGAAAAGAAAGAGAATATGAAACGGCAATGATTCTCACAAGGGTAAGCAACTTGCTTAAATGAACACTGAGAATAAGAATAGGCGATGAATTCCGAAATAACGCCGGTAAAAATAAAAAATTGGGATGTCTACGATTCATGTGATTGTAAATACATAGTATATAAATAGTATCACGTTAATTGCGATATGCCGTATGTGTTACATTAAAGATACTAAAACATGCAGACACAGAAGTATATAAATAAAGTTATTGTGTAATTTCCGGAACGTAAAATGCATCGGAAGCGGTCTGGCCGCCTGTGCTAACCGTTTCGAAAGTCGTCCGTTCTGTCTGGAACATTCCAACAAAAATTACTGTACTTGCTTCGACATATGCACGAGAAATGCCGTGTAATCAACTATCATGTTGCATATGTAACATACGTTTCTTCGAACAACGAATAGTTCGATTTCATTTCCTTCAGAAGTTGTACCATATTTATGTTAATACATTAATACATAAATCTTCTCCTATTTATCACACTTCACTGCACTAATTAACGATTAATATTAAGAATGAATATTTTACAACTTGATTATCGCACCATCAACTCGTACTCGGGGTACGTTCCTGACGTGATAATAGTGTGTTCCTACCTATCCTGCGCAACTTCATATTAGTCATTGCGTGTGAATTATACAATACATAAATATAACACATGTACACGTACATATATGTTACAACACTGTTTGAAATAGTGGAACTTCCTAACAGAAATGAAGCATATGAAACTCATAAGAAATTCAGTAGTCTCTGTTTTCTGGATTGCAGTAAAACGAAGCACGTACATTATATCTGTATATGAACTTTGAAGCAGAACGATACTGCTTCTGGACGTACACAAGAACATGCGTGTCTGAAACACGCACGTGGATAGCACGGGCCGGCCACACACGAATATATGTAACACTAATTAATGCCTAGTGTAAGACTTAACGAATATTCAACCGAAGGATACATTAAATGGCATAAAGTAATCAGGCGTAAAATATATGTAAACGCGTGGTTTTGTGCGTGCATGTTAGGTCTGCCTGACCGATGCATGATTCTTGGTGCGTGATGTTAAAACCAGCTAAGCGGTACATATATTAGCAGCTAAGCAAGAGCCGAAAATATATTAACAAGGGAGAATAAGAGAGAAAGAAGAAGGGAGGCGTGCGAAAAAGAAACAGACGTTCGTTAGACTGACGCTCAACGGCGTTGGTCGAATGACACATTTTAACATAAAAAATAAGGGGCAATCGAGGAAGCATCTTCTTTTACGGTTTTCTTCCTTCCCCCTTCCAACGCCTCGCAAGGCTACTCTACACGTATAAGAGAAAGAATGAACTCGCACGCCTCGAGGCCATAATTAAAACTTTCTCTTTAATTTAGACGGCCTCCCCTTGCGAGGTGGAAAGAGGGATTACCAACTTCCTCGTCGCCCCTTTGTCACGGCGTTGAATAAAGAGCAACATTCAGAAATAATACGAGGAAGAAAAAAGAAAGAGACAATGTGCGAACGCAAAACAAACGACAACCATCGTCTAAATAAGATACATTAACGTCGTAGACAACATTGAATTTTTGTACCAACCTAATGTAGCTCTTAAGTGTCGCATATCGTCTATCATTTTGTTCGGGATGCCAGCCCTTTGCATCCATTTATTCATTGTTTCCGGTTTTTTTAATATAGTAGGTAGGGGGGCAGATTGGACCAAAACGATGAAAAAATACATCCTCGGTAAACAATATTTACATACTCTCATAAGATTATCTACATTGTTGTTCCTGTTCACATCTTATTCTTATGCAACGTAGATAGGTGTTGATAAAGTATGAATTGCACAAATATTTGGTCAAGTATGAGTAAATGCCATACGTCTTTCAGATCTCTCATATCATTTTTTATGGTGAGACAAATCTTTTCTATAATGAGGAATAAAATTACTAATCCGTAAGGATACAAAAAGGAACCATCACGAACCTTATTGACATCGGAAAAAAATTTGTAACAGTCACGCAAAAACATAATAGATGACATTCTACTTTTATTGACATGTGAAAGCAGAATTAATCAAAGAATAATTTTAATATTGATGTTAATCCTTACTAAACGGAACTTGATAATTTTTGTATTTTACTTATATCTTGATCTTGAAAAAATTTCTACCTGAAGCGATGCAATAATACAAAGCAAAAGTTACACAAAAAAAATGTTTCGTAAAGAAATACATGTTTACTGCCATATAGTGTATCACGTGTACACTACTTATGAGTATTATATTAGGATTTTAATGTTTATTCTAAATGTCAAATTAAACATTTCATTAAAGTAAATATCATATTAATTTTTTACGATTTCTTACGACGATACATAAATACGATTGTTATCCGTGGGGAATGAAGCTGATTTTCTTGTTGTTTCAGGACAAAGATATACGCCATGATTATAAATCGTATAAAACGATTTGAAAATCAAAAAACCAGATTTAAGGCTAATTATGTTTGTATAATGAATTCAGTTGCGAAGAAAAATCTTAATTATATAATCGTTGACATAATTTCAATCTGCCCCCGAGCCTAATAATAAACTATCTGGCTCTGAAGAAGGAAGGTACGAATTTTGGAAAAACACTTGTTTCGCGAATAATGCTTGACCGTCCTGACAGTACGTCGATGTGCTCTTATGTGTAGATACCGGAGATATAGTTGTTTTCCGACAGTGTAGGTATAAATCGTGTGAGACTATGGAAACCAATTGCTATTGGCTTTGGTCTAAGGACGATTTCGTGTTTCTTCTGGCATATAAAGTACCATTATGGAAAGTACGAATATTCTTTTGTGAACATTGTGTAACATATTTTTGTTTTAGGAAAATTGGCAAAGTTATTCATTAGAAAGTGAAATGGTTATACGTTAATATAATCTCTTTTTTCTAACGAGGAGGGAAAAGGCAATTGTCCTTCTAAAATATGTATTCAAATGATTATTGTAATTTTAATCCTCTCCTGCTCATAGCGTGGCTAGTGACCAAGAGTGCTCTTGGTATTTTACACGCATGTCTGTTGTGAGATCACGACGTATGCAGTAGTTAAGAAAAAACCTTTCAAGTAAGAGGAGAAATATTTTACAAGTTGACGGCGATTGTCATTGTCGTAGTTCCACATTTTCCACTTTGTTTTAGAGTCACGAGCTTTTAATTTCGATACATATAATATTTCATGCACAGTTGTTATGGTTTTTTTGTTAATACGATAATTAAAACTTCTCGAATCGAAATAGATAGGAGAATAATCGAGCCCCCCTTTTTTAAAGATGAGAAAGTACCCCGGCCGTGGAGGGTTAGGAGTGAAGCGAGAAGCACTATGTTCCCTCTATCGTAACCCTCGCGACGGCAAAACTTATCAACCCCTCGTCGTCGTGCATTCGTAAAATAAAGTCGTTAATCCTGACGCAGCGCAAAACAAGGGAATATGTACGGATTAGTGCGTATCTATATGATCATCCACAACCAATGTATATTGCTCACGAGCCATTAGTGGATTGATACGCACTACGAATGTGTCTCCCAAAGCAAAAAAACAACCCGCATGCGACCGAAGTCGATGTCAATATAAAAGTCAAATAATACTGGGACCCCATTCGCGCGAGATCTGGAAAAGGGGTCTTTTCGACGACTTACGATGACCAGCAAGTATTTACAATGCACGAGTAACATACGTATCGATGGGTTTAATAAACCAATTATTTAAATTGGCTAGTCCCTTGATCTGCACGTTCGACAAATGATGACATTTTTCAACGAAAATGGAAAACTACGTAAAATCATTGTCGAGCGAATGAACAAGCGAGTAGCTAAGAGAAGATTCAAGCGGTTAAGTGAAAAAAAAAACTACGTGAATAAGTCCCTCGAAATAAGCCTCGTCTCGTGGATTCTCATCCGTACATTTTAACCAATTTATGGTGAATGAGAATAGACTAACGAATCTACAAGATGATGCCGAGGACATAAAAGGGGCGGGGAAATGCACCTTGTAAGAGAGAGAGAGAGAGAGAAAGTGAATACAAGGGTGATCGCACGTGTGCGCGAATGAAAGAGAAAAATTGAGAGTGTGCATAGCGAGCATGATTGAACGAAACTCGAATAAAATATTGCGGAGTGCCTGTGGAAGAGGACTAATAAATATATGTTAAAAGGATTCGATTAACGATTCGCCGTTTTCAAGACACACGTTCTTATTTTTCTCTGCCGTTTTGTATAAGTGTAGCCTCTGTTTCGAACACAAGGATGGTTAGGAGCACTCGATCGCAGCACGGTCTCTTAGTGGATGATTCTTCCGATATCCTGATAAAAGAATTTAGCCAAGCATTTGTTATTGATGCGTAACAATTGTAACTACTCAAATTGCTTGGCAAAAGCGGTCGACGATCGTGCTCTGAGGGCCATCCTTACTGAAGATCACTTTACAAGAAAAAGATTATCAAGTATTCCGTTTTTATTGAATTACACGATTAAAAAATCGAAAGGAAACGTGCTCCAAGCTATGTGTGTAAGAATCATAAAGCTTATAATGAACAACATTATACTATGAACTTACGGGATACTAAATAAAAATAAACAAACCGTTCACGTAGTCGTAATTCTTCCATTCCCCCTGAAGAAGTTTTTAAACCTTGATAACGTCAGGTAAGTTTGAACTCATATACTCATATACGAGTACAGTCTTTTTATGCGGTAGATACGTCCCGAAGCAAATTATTAAAATAAACTTAAAATCTCATACAAATATTTATAAAAATTCAGGAAAATAAGAATGCCGAAGTTTGTTTTAAAGCTTTATTCACTTAATTTTATAGAAAAGTAACGTCTTCTGTTCGTCAGAATTATCGTCACTGTTAGACAACATTCGGCAATGTTTGCAAACTGGTGCAAAATCATTTTCCTCACCAGAAGAGATAGCGTGTTAGATTGGTACGGTCTTACGACTTGTAGGGAATATGGGATTTTAGTTTTTCGAGGGAGGGTCCGACTCCGTTAGTGGGATTTATAGAATTTCCTTAAGGATCGCGTGAAACGGAGCTCGATAAGACAGAAGGCTCTTTTGCAACGAACGCTTTTATTGATGATTTTAAAGCTCTATATATTTTCTTTACCTATATCTTCTTGCCGCCATGGGTTTTGGACATGACAATATTATTTATTAATTTACCCCAGTGGATTTTCTCGATTCTTCCGGGACGCAATCTACTGCGATACGCTGCGGGTCGTTCGAGATCGTCCAGAGAATCAAATCTAAAAAAAGAAAATTTGTGTTCTGGCTTTACTCTTCTTACAATTAGTGGGCAGTTACTTCATTGTACTCCCAGCCTGGCATTGTTCGACCACAAATATAAGAAAACTGTTGCGAGAATGAGCCGGTGGGCCTTTTAGGATTTCGTATTTATAAAAAATTTTTCCTCTTTCACGGCCCCCTCCATGATGCATTTCTCCTGTATCCACCATGGTCCGCCATCATTTTGTGAATAACGCATGATTAATGCCAGCCGTTTCTATCAGCTGGTGAACACTCGCAGGCTTCAGCCCTCGTTGTTTTAAACGCATATTTAGGTTTTCCTGGGTGGCGGGTTATCATAAAACAGGCCTACTGTTGGGGCCCTTCTGAGGGTCCTACTGAAGGTCCTGTTGGAAGGTGAATAACCCGCAGTAATAAACAAAACTTTCTAGATCCCTTCAAAAAGTCACAGATCTCACGACCGAGAGCGTTCTGACTTGTTGTTTACGACCGTCTCTTATAAAAGCAAACCCTGAATGCAACACGATGTTTAGGTTTGTGTCCCGCGGTGGTACTTGACGTTCATTTATGCCTTTTCAAATTCCAGGGTTCCCTTATCTATCGATGCTCGTCACACTATAAAAATATGTATTTACATAAACAGTCGCTGTCAAGTGATAATCCCACTGATAGTTGCCCCTTTACAGCCTAATCTTTATCACATATGAAAAAATATTACGTAACGTGTGAATAGCAAACAGTCACAAAATAAGAAAAATCAAATCCGGCGCTGTCAATTACATACAGAAAAGGGGAAAAAATATATTACTAATTTCGCAAAATTTGAGACAAGAAAGAAGGAACTGTTCAAGTAAACAAGGTTCACGTTAGAATTAATCACCCGGATTTTTAGGGGAAATGGTAAAATTAATCTACCTCCCCATATAAGGGTAACTGTGTTATTTATTACATTTTGTAGGTTTATTGCGATGTATGAACCTTTATCTTACCAGTAAATTTTTCTAATTGTTACAAAATATTCTCCAACTTTTTTTGCTAGCTCATCTAACAAACTTTTCAACAGTATAAAAGGTAATATAAATAAAATATTTAATAAATAACAAAAATAATATATTTGTATCCTAGAACCATGATTCTCTAACCATCTTTTTTCATGGTAGAAAAGGCAACTTTATCACCGTTGGGACGTTCATCAACTCGGATGGTTCAAGGTGAGTAACCATGTTGACTCAGGTCAAAACCCATGACTGTGAGTACACAGGAGAACCGTCGTTGCTATATCTTGGAGACATTGGAATGACACACTTTTTACTGCCACAGTTTTTGGAGTATGTCTATTCAGAAACCCTCCGAGACTAGCAATAAAGAATACTTAAAATCCTAACATTTCACATGGACAGTACTTGAATGAAAGTGCGTGGGCAGAAAACGATCTGCCACACACGATTCATAAGCAAGTACTCGAGGGTTTCAGGGCCAATATCCACCACCTCCAAACTCCTGCCGTAACGACAGAACAACCCTCTCCAGACAGGATTTCTAGACCCATCGACTTCGGAAGGAAGGCTCAACATCGTATGCAAATCAGCCAAAATAGTCATTCCAAACAAGTCAGTCAGTCCCAACGGACAATACAGTTGAGATCAGCTCTCTGTACACCGCCTTTCCATCCCAATAAACACTGTTTCTTTAATCTACATCAATCTACTGATTCTTCCTCTTATAAAGAGAGTCCATCGAACTATCGTTTTGGTCAGCATCGTGCATCATACATCCTGATTATACGACCTGATAACCAGTCAGTTTTCGTGTACACTCACAAACAGTCACGTTGCAATATTACCGATTCACACAGTCCACTATATACCACAAAAGCACACATTACTAGAGCGTTAAAATCTTCGAGATGCATGTGACCTGCTTATATTATTGAACAATTTGAACGAATGAAACACTCCTTCAAATTATTACACAAATAGTGACGTTCTTGACTTTTCCCAACTTCGATTTGTGTTTAGAAAATCGGAGGTCACCTTGAAATAATTGGAACACCTCAACCTAGAAAGATTTCATTGGACCCACCTTACGTGTCCCACGAAACCGTATAATCTGTCCTATTTTGGGGTAGAAAGAGTAATTTCCACGTGAATGAAGTTGGTAATTTCAAGTGGAACATCCCATATATTATACTTCGCCATATTTACTTCCATTACAAGAATACAATGGTAGTTTTTTGTCGCACAATCAGTGATATTTTCAGTACAGAAATCGCCAAGTCACAGACAGCACGTCAGATGAATAGAGTGGATTATGTAATGGAAGTAAATTTTCAGATTTACATTATTGCGATTTCTTGCGATGAACAACGGTTTTCAGTCACTTTAAAACTGAGAAACGTGTTCATGACAAAACCTTACTTCCATGTTGAGAAAAGAAGAAGTACCTAAATTTATACCAGCAAATTTTGCCGCGAATTTGACTGTACAATAAAGTCTATAGGTAAGACCGTGCATGAATCGGCCAAGACACGCTACTAACGTGGCTCAGGCCATAATCTTCTTTACAACGTGACGCAGATAAAGTTGCTGACTGAAATCGTGTTTAAATGTACATTTAAAAGCCACAAATTTTACCCGCACAGCTTACAACTTAATACCGCAAGCAAAACTATATATGAATTGCCTCCGGTTTTAGGCAGAACAGTGCCATATCTGGAGATAAAGCCTGCGGACTAAAACTAACTCCGACAATTTAGTGTAAGAATGGTAAAGATTTTCGTTAAGTCTTAAGGCCCAAAACACAGATAAATCCTTGAAGTCAAAGCCCTCCTTCCGCTCTTTCTTCAGCTTGGAAACGCGAGCGTTTTTCATGGCAAAACTTGATGTTTACGATTTGTTTACGATTTGAAAACTTGATGTTACGTTCAGAATCGTATGTATAAACCCACATTACATACCCTACTCGCATAAATATTCGGACATCGTGATGCTTTCGAAGTCGCCAATTTATATCTCAATTAATTATTGTATAAACGCATTAACTGATTTTTAATGACTTAAAGCACTCATTTTAGTTTGTAGAAATATACACTGTATTTAATACATATAGTTTGCAGCATAAGAAATATTTAATGAAATAACTCCTAATTCTAATGTCGCAAAAATATATCATTTTATTTGTAACAAACAGATTCTTTAACAAAACCAGTATAATTTTAATATCTTGACGGATAATCCTTTTATTTTATAACATGTTCCAAACGTTTGGACATGTTTGAAATAATTTTGTTTAAGTAGCCTAAAGATATACGGTCCCATGACTCTGTTAACCGTATTTTTAATTGTCGTTCTTATAATATGACGATCTTATAAGTGGTGTTTGAATCCCACGACCTAATTCGTCATATAAACTTTCGATGGGATTAAAATCTGGTGACTGTGGAGGACGATGAAATACTTTCGAATAGTTGAATAGTCAATAGTCTTGCACTAAACAGAATTTGTGCTTCAAATCATTATCTTCATAGAACTTACAATTTTCACGGGTTTCCATAGTAGTTGTATTTATTATTAAGTTTTACTTAAAATTCACTAAATATTTGTTTTTATAAAAAGTTCCATCAATAAAAATTCATTTACCCATGCCAGCAACCGACATGCCAACCAGCATATGTCCTAAACCAGCATATGTCCGTTATTGTGTTTTATACTTGGTTTAAAATTTGTGGATGTTAGCTCTCGACTTGCTTCATGCCATACCATTTTCCGTCCATCAGACCCAAAAATGTTAAATTGATATTTATCTATAGCAAATACATTGTTGCCCATCAATCTTCTTGCTCATCGTTCTTCTTTTATTATAATTGGGTGTTTCAAAAATACTACGGCTTCCGGATATCAATGTGAGTCATTGTACGTCACACTCGAATGGTGGTCCTATTACT
Source organism: Hedychridium roseum (assembly GCA_963989215.1). Taxonomy (NCBI): domain Eukaryota; kingdom Metazoa; phylum Arthropoda; class Insecta; order Hymenoptera; family Chrysididae; genus Hedychridium; species Hedychridium roseum. The sequence continues at coordinate 3,879,621 of OZ022307.1, read as the reverse complement.
CACCAATGAAAAGACAAGAAAGCATTTTTGGCTCTAATTTTGAGATTAATAATTGCCGTAGAATATACCAATCTTTCTATAAGTTCACTCCAACTGCTAATTGACTCTTGACCACCCCATAATTTTTTCTCACTGACGAATATCCAGAAGAATGCCATCCTGGGTTGTGATTGGACCACGTTTTAACTCCTTAATTCATATAACAAACATACATGCACGATACAAGGGTTCACCACCAAAAGCAGTTTTTAACATTTTAGTCAACGCATCCTCTTTCGCAGGATTAAAAGAAAATTATTAACTTAATTAACAAGCTCTGCTGACATTTTCTGTATATGTACAAACTCACACAAAAGCAATAAGTATATACGAATTGTTCAAATTTTATTTCTGTAAAGTTTAACAAATTACGTCAATGAATACAATTTAGATAGTACAAGAAATAAGTTTTTGGTATAAGTGTTGCGACAAACAAGTATTTAAGAATATACATACATGTACAACTCTGTGCATTTCTGGTAAAGATTGCTATATAACAGCACTACTTAATTTTTATTCGGACTTTTTGTTTCTGTCCCGTGTTTTCATACATTTCAAAATAATTCTTTGAAACGTAAAAAGATAACATGCACCAACAATTCTCAAGATACCCATCAGCAAGCATTGTAACAGTAGTTCACTAATACTGGACCATGGCGACATTCCACAGCACAATTTAGTCAATACAAAACCATCCATACCCACAGTAGAGAAAAAGTTTCCCGTCTAAAAATAACATGATTACAATTTGATTGAATGTTAAATGGAGACATAAAAATATTTTACATTAATCACCCGCAGCCATCCGAACCCGTTCACTCGGAGCCAGATTTTTCAAATTACAGATTAACCGTGGTACAAATATCTCTAATTAATACTTCCATAGTACAGATAAGTATAATTAAATTTAGGTATATTAAAATAGACAATATGGCTTTGAATGACTTTTTTCTCGCTTTACAGATTAATCAAAGATGCAATTAACTTAGAAAATTTGTTTCCCGATGTCCCCAAATAATCGAGGGTATACTATAGTGAATATCTTATTACATTTACTAAAAATAAATCTGTGAACATTGAAAATAGTTGTGTATAAAACATACTTTGACGACTATACTATACTAACCAGTGCATCCTTAAATAATTGATTAGCTACAGTTTCTGGATTGATTATCTCACTTTGAGTTATAAGTTTAGTTTCAAGTGGTTTGGATAATTCTTCTGTTGCAAAACCAGGTGTATCTGTATCTGGTGGAAGACAAAGAGTCACAGAAACTTTGTAGGGTTCAAGTTCCATAGCAATACTTTCTGCTAAGCCACGAAGTGCAAATTTTGTGCTACAGTATGCAGAGTACCCATAAAGTCCTATAGAATCAAAATATTATAATAATTTACAATAATACTGCAAATATATAACTGGGCATAGAATGAAATTGTAAGTCAGACCTAATAAACCAGCTTGGGAGGATGTTAATACGATAATGCCGCTTCTGGCAGTCTTCATCCTTTGTATCACAGCTTTTACACAATAATATGTTCCATAAAAGTTAATATTCATTAGTTTATGTAATTCTTGAACAGAAGTATCCTCAATTTTTCCACAAATTGCCATTCCTGCGCAATTGACTAGCATATATATTTGGCCCATTGTCTTTTCAATATCTACTAATGCTTTCTCAACATTCTCATAGCTTGCGGAGACATCCAAGGATATGTATTCTATCCTTTGAGTATCTTTATTTTTACATGCTTGCAGTATTTCACTCTTGGCTTCTTCTAATTTTTGAACATTTCTTGCAATTATAGTTACATGTGCACCATATTTTGCAGCTAGAATTGCTACACATTTGCCAATTCCACTTGAACCACCTGTTACCTATAGATGATAGAAATAATTATTATATGTATATACTTACTAATAGAAAAACAACTATAATGTGAAATTTGCATGGTTACAACAACAACTTATTTTAATTAGACTAGTTTTGTCCCATCCAAATAACAAAACTTATTTATGTTTTGTTTCATCTACATTTATACCTACACTTATACCTAACATTTTTCTGTAACTATACGTAGATCTATAAAATTTATGTTTGGCTACTTCAAAAAAGTATTAGTATTAACTGACATTCATAAAAATTAATAAAAAAATGATACTTACCACAACGTGTTTATTCTCGACGCTTTTTAATCGACCGCACCAAAACAATTCTTTAATGATTAATACGACGACCAAGAAGACGAAACCAATTAAACACACACCGGATATGATAGACATCTTTAAGCTCCTTTAATTACGTGTGAACTGCGAAAATGCACTTCGTATAGTAATAACCTACAACACTTTTTTTAAAGATGTTCTCATCATTGCCGTGACGTAAATGAGGATGTTTCTATTCACAAAACATAAGGAAGAAAATATAAGGAAGCAAATCTTTCATGAAATGTTCAGTTTGTTGATTTACTTTTAGCATAACCGCTGTTAGCATACCAAACGTAGTCACAATTGAATAAACCGGTGCGGCTGCGGTACGTAGTTACATACACCTACTTACTCATGAGCGCGTATGAAACTATACACTTTATATACATAGATATACATATTGAAGTGTAGAAATTCCTGGAAATACTTTAAATATAACAAATTTTGATAGCAGCTATCTCAGTGTGATAAATAAGTCAATCTACGTGATAATTCATATTACCCGGAAAATACTTTGAGATTTTATAGTTTGTATGTTGAATTATTTCGACTGTGTGTAGTTTTCAACTATGTATTTCTCGGTCGATAAATTGGTTAACGTCTGCTCAACAATCAATGTTAAATTTTTTACCACTAACAACGATGAATATCAGAACAGCAGATTAAAACAATCTCATTTAATTAAAACAACTATTGAAGATTAATTTTATTGTTATAATCATATTCACTACACATAGCGTTTCTGGAAAGTGGCGCCATTAGTGCAGTTCCATGAGTGTCCATGAGTAAATCCTGCTACCATTTCCGTATCGTTTCAATGGTAAAGAAGAGTAGGACAACTTCAAAACATACTAAATTATAACTAGATCTAGTGTGCACATGTAACTCAATCGAAGGGAATGAAGATGGTTACAAAGCAGACATTGATCCAGTGTTTGGTGTTCCACTGTGCTCGGTATTGCATAGGCACAGTTTATATAGATAGGCACACAATTTCTTAACGTCTACCATTATATAAGTACATAAGTTATAATCTAATAGTTGATAACAACTAATAGTATGCATATACCTACCAAATTATACGTATTAACAGTTATATTCTCTATTCCCGCAAACTGCGAAGAGAACGTACATTCACCCTTGTAACGCGACACAACCCTCTGGCTTCCTGTCGTTATCCTTCCTGCAAAAGGTCACGTACCACCACCCCTGTCGATCGTTTACCTCATCCTGGGATTCGCTCCTGGTCGCGAGGTTAAAGCAGAAGCTTCGAAGTGGACAGTATACAATTTTTGTTCATAGGATGTCTTGAATCATTCAATAACTACCAGAAATATGTTAAATGTACCATATAACATATTCAAAATCATATAATTTTGTGAATATTACGCAGCATTAGTTCCCAAAATTATTGAAAATTATATATTTTCAGACAAACATTATAATTTATTATGATAGTATATCCATCTAAGATTACGATAAATAAGTAATTAAACAACGAAATACACTTTGTACTAGTAGAAAATATCATTTTACATAATAACAGCTTTCCACACGGTTTTCATACACATTTGAACTTCAATTATCATTACTAAAATCTACAACAGTGCAACAATATTTGTGTAATATGTGTAACAGTGCAACAATATTTGGTGTACATGGCACTAACATGGAAGTGATATAAATAGTAAAAGCACAAATTTATAAAAAAGATCGCACAAATAATACTGTAAATACTCGAGGTAACTATATATATTTCAAATTATTATAGCTTTGAATCCGCGATTTCTGCGTCGACTGATATACGTGAGGAGTGTGCATTTGTTTCAAATTATTTAGATCAACTCGTTTTTCAACCCTTCATGATAAGCGTCAATGCACTTATCATTTATAAGACTGTACGACTTTTAGTTATCATTTACTTAAAACAAGATATTTACATGCTTTATGCCCAGATTATTTTTCAGGGCTGCCAATTGGAAAACATGTAAATGTGCAAAAATCCAATAACTGCCAAACACACCACATTACTGTTGTCGTATGTAATACGAAAATTATGATAGTCATATTATATTACGTCGAGTTATTGCATTAGGGGCGTTGTCCTTTCGTTACAAATATTAATGCGATTAAATCAACATTATGATAAATTTACCGACTGTGAAAATATCATTCACTTCAAATACTATGTTAACAATACGTTTTTTCACTTATGTACATGTAAAATTTCACGATCTCTGACAATCAGGTGCAGTTTATTGTAAATGAAGCGAAGCTCTTAAGTTGCAGGCACATATATAGCATGGCTATCCCGGTTTCGAGCTCGTTCCGAGCTGCAGCGGCTGTGGCACGGGTGCATCGTCGCTCTATGATTCCAGGACGAAGCGAGCATTGCACCCGGCGAAGGGAGTGTCCCGTGCACCACCACCCTGTACGCCACCCCCGGTTACGCGATTCCCTAGCTACGACCCTGGGTTCCGTGTCTCCCGGGCTGCAACTGAGGGTGAACGCCCTCGCCTGACCCAGACTCAGAATCGATCTCCATTCGTTGCACGGTTGGCACCCCGCTGGCTCGTCGTATTCGAGGATTTTCCTCGAAACCACCGACTTAACCTTAAAAAAACAACGTTGTGTCTTTAGAATTTTAAATTTTTCCACATAATTATCAAATGATTAGGGACTGTGGCCAAACGATTACTAAGCTATTAACGTACGTATGTATCTCTTATTACAAGCCGAAGGGGCCCTTTTGTCTTAGGGGTAACACTGGTAATATTGTCAGTATAATTAGCAGCCATTAATACGACATTCACAATTTTTCGATACAAAACAAATGGATAACACACATGAAGTGAATTTCTTCGCACATGCGAGAACAACCCTTAGTAAGTCCTTGTGATCACCTTTACACCGTTTTGAACAATAATATCTATAATGAACTGGTAAAATGTGATTACACAATTTGTTTTTGATTTAACTGAATTATCTAGTAGGTAAAGTAGTATTTTGAATATCTAACAAGATTTTTTTAATGCAGTGTACATGCTAGATTATTCATTATCGGACGACTACATTATATCAAAAACAAATTGCAATTCATCCTAATTGCATATTTAAAATGTTTAAAAAGTGTCGTAAAATGCACGTTCCTGGAATCAATTCCAACAACTTTCAAAGCTTTGTAAATTTATTATACGTACATAATGTTTCAACGTTCAGGGTATTTTATGACGTTCTGACACACTTATCAATATACTGAATCACGTACATGTAGACATATAACAAGATTTTAGTTTATATTTTTTATTAGTGATTACATCAGCCGCAAGTGAGTCAGCTGAACAAAATACAAGGGTGAACAAATGAAAGGCAGGCGCGCGTACGTAGGTAAATGCACCGCAGCGCATTCTTCTGTTCGCTTTCTCACCCTCGGCAGCTCGAAGTCCAACGGACTTTTTAACGATCTGTTCTCGAGGAGTGTTCGACGTTTCTTTCGTAACGAGGAGGCTCCGGAGAGAAGGGGCGGAACATTATCGCCCCCAGGACATAATGCTTGCGCACAGTCTGTGAGACATTGTGTACGCCAGAGCTGCCTCGTAATATTACCAACGAAGAAAGGGACGATGTAAGAAGGAAAAAACGGCAGAATGAGTTCGGTGGATTTCTCCCTTTTCAAATACGCGATATCCATGTGAGTGAGTAATGTGAGCGTACATGCATGACGCATGTAGTAGGCATTTCACTAGAGGGTGTGGTATAATATGAATTGTAAAAAGGAGCATAAAATCGATGTTCCTCGTGTCTCCCATTTCTTAATGAATTCGATGATTTTTACCACCAATAAAGAGTAAATGAAATATTGGAAATAGTAAATGTTAGTAGTAGTAAAAAATACAATGTGAGTACCTCTTAAACGTTAAAATGGATATTTTTCCCATTAATTCATGTGGTAAACGTGTAAGCAATACAATTCTACTGCGTCAATACATCGCTGTATACTACTGCTGAATTCATCGAAGGTTTATTCATACATATTTACAGATAAAATAATTTTTAATCTAATTTAATTCAAGTAAGCCGAATTCGTAAATTGTATTTATAAATAATATTTTGTAAAAAACGGATTACGGTAGAAACGAGATAGATATTGTACAATGGCATGTATTATCCAAAGTCCATACAATATAGAAAATACTGTTGTCGGTTACTATTTGTATTGATTACCAGGAAAATGGCATCTTAGACATTATATCATCGGATGTCAACATTATTATAATTTACTCTTGTCAAAGTTATGGTTTTTGGATCTTCGTATTTCACTCCATACAGTAGAAAAAAATAACAAATATCGTAACCTTTATGGTTGTAGACAATAACATTCCTTAATAAATATTTGAAGTATTAGTAATAATATAGATTACGAATACTTGCATAGAGTATTACGAAATAGTCCCTGGATCTTTTATTAATTGCTTTTTGAACAATTTCCCTAAATTGTATCGTACACAGGCTTGTCGTAATCGTATTATTACAGATTTCTGCGCCCTACTACTATTTCAACAGAAAAACATTTCCTTCACCTGCCAAAATACCACAATTGAATTCATACCTTTCTATTGCTTTGGATTAAAATAATAGTATTCTGTGTACAGTATATTGTGTACAGTATGATGTGTGCGATTCACTCTTTATCATCTACTATGAATATATTAAGCATCCGATACAATAACAAAACTGATAGTACGTAAATTCAGTAACCCTTCAGCACTCGCGCCTCTGTAATGAGTTACGTTGCGTAGGATACATTTCTACCCCACCCTAAATTCTAATTTTTGATATTAAAAAATAGTGAGGTTAGGTTCTAAATCATAAGGAATAACTCATACTGAAATATTTTTATTATGAAAACATAAATTTTGTGCATTTTCAGCATGGCTGGGATAAAAATGTATCCCGCGCGAGCACTGAAGGATTAAATATAAAGCACGGAAAATGCATGTTACATTTGATATGTGATGGCGGGATTAACAATTTCCGTTGCGCACATGATGTAAATACTAATCGATATAATTGGACGACCGAATATACATACGTGACTGAATGTTTCATCACAACGTTATGACAATTATCTTTGAGAATATCAAGAATCTCTTTCATAGTACTAGAATCATATTTCATTATGATATTAAAAGTGTAGTATCCTTTAGAAAATGGTCAGAAACATCACGTTCTTTCACATTATAAAAAATTAGTTGTTTCAACTATAGCAAATTAAGTGATTATACTTACATAATTACCCTGCTTTCAATACATAATGAAATTATTTGCCCTACTGTATAAAATAACAAACCATTTTTTAACATCGAAAAGAATTTCCCTTAAACAGTGGATGAGCACAATATTTTGAAATAGTGCTAACGCCGCGTCTTTCCATTAAAATGGAAATAGTTTTAAAAGTAGTTCTCATTTTTTTTGCTTGTCTTGAATGCAAAGTCAGAATTTCAAAACGAGGTATAATTTTACCTTTGTTAACAACATTATCTGATTTTTACAAGTAGAAAAATGAAATTTCTTACAGTAAAGAGAACACTGTAAAGCTTATAAAAGAAAATTTCTAAATAGGTACGTTGTTCATGGTTTGTCGTTTTTCTTTTTGTATGTACAGAGATTTTAAACAACTTCACGTAATTTTCTAACTTTTAAAACAAAGAGCTGAATTGATTTCAGAGAGGTACTTAATATCCATTGCGTTATTGACAGTTATACATTACCGTTTCCCGTACCCTGCAATTATTAACAGATCGATCAGTCTATTCAGAATAACAGCTTATAACTTTTGATGAAAATATAAAATCTCTCAGTACATAAGTCACGGCCTCTCAACACGCAATCAGATGTAATATTAAATCATGTCTATGAGGACTGAAAAACAACAGCCGAGCCGCACCTTATGCCCCGACAATGATTCGATCGTGTCATAAATCGCCTGTCCGTCAAGGAAAAAGGGCGTAGGCAATGTTTTGGCGGCGAAAGACAAGGAAAGAGTATAGACGAGGGGTCCCAGAGAAGGTGATCAGAGGAAGGGTGAAAGAAATTAAAGCATCACGAGGCGTAGGAGCGTTTACTCCTGCCCATGGTGGCGGGGGAGGGTGATGAAGAAGGGGCTGCTCGGATGGCGTGTGTTTCCGGGGTGACAGAGGGGTAAGGAGAGATGTGAATTGCGCGCAGGCGCCCCTCACTCGCCCGTGACTGCACCGCAGGGTGGTTCAATGTTACAGGAGGGCACTGACCCGAGCCGAGAGAATCCACCCGGTACGGTGCACCAAGGTGGGTACAACCCCAATGCGCACGAGAGAGATCACGGAGAACCGAAGAGAGAAGGCCAGCTAGAAGGTAGGGGCAACGGACTGGGGGAGAGAGACCGCCAATGCTTGCAACCAACACAACCATCCCCGTAATTCCACCGCCGCCGATGTCGCTCCCCTCCAGGACCTCTACATCCGCTACCACAGCCACCAAAGGGAATCCAGAGGGTGCAACGGACCACCGCGGCCCGGGATAACCATCATCAGCTTGGCACAAATCACCGGGACACTCGGTTTATCTGCAACGCATCCTTATCGACAGTTTCCCAACTCGATTAAAATCAACTGTATCCAGAAAAACAATCTTTCACAATTTTTCTCCCTATAATTTAATAAATATCTAGGGTATTAATTGTAGTTCTCTTCGACACGGCACAGATTCTTATAATCTAAAAATGAAGGTACTGGCTAATTGAAATCGTAAATGTATATTTTTTAACCGTGTGAAGAAGCACATTAGGTATTCTTACTTTTTTAAAAAACTTTTAGAAAACTTAAACCAAGCATTCGTATTAACTGTTGTAGGAGTCGTTGCCAGATGTGAATAGATCAGTATTCAGTAGTTCGGGCCCGTAGATCAGTATTCGCTGTTGATGGTAGGGCAAAAAAAAGGCGCTGGCGGTCTAACTGACCCCGGGCGGATTCGATCCTAGGACCTCTCGTACATGAATTCGAGCTCCAACCATTAAACCAACACGCACCCACTGCGCTGAGTGTGAGATCTTCTAATCGGATTTTTCTTTTGCTGATCCACGGAGTTCTTTCAGATAGCAGATTCCGATCTCGCATTATGAATTATATTTCACACATTATGTTTCAATTCTGTATTTCATTAGTAACGTCGGTAATACTTGGAGCCAACAGAACAATTGCTTTATCATCTAAACTTATTTATATAAATACCACATGAATTTTCAGAATTGTAACCAATTCTGCAAAGAGCAATTGTAGTGATATTATCGCAATATTTTTCAAACGAATTGCACAACAAAATTAGTGAAATACCTAATAGTATAAAAGTTAAATGAGCAGTGCAGACCGCTTTATAGATGTATTGAGGTCATAGGTACATTTCTTTTTCTTGAAAATCCGCCGATTGGATTATCGAAAAGTGGTATGATCTTTAAGTAAAAACTTTCAGTTAATTATACGATTTCTTTTATTCCACAATAAACACTTTTCTTACATTAAAGACATTTTCTGTGCTGATTGTATAAGTGTTTGACAGACGAATAAAGTTGCATTTTAACGAAATTAAAACTGTTCCTTCACATATCGAGGAAAGGCACATGAATTCTTAAATCTTAATTATCACAGAATTAATCTATGATTTTAGTATCTTAATTTCAACAGCTTATGGGAATCTCTGTGCCTTTTAATTTTAATCCAACTTGTCAGTTTCAATGGCGAAGATAACTGCCTCCCGAAACGTAACCGACAGCACTAGGGAGGTTTCTCCAGCTGTGGAGCATATTTCGCAGCTGGATCGATTCCCTAATATGCTAATTTGTTAACGGTCTACCCCACGATATCAGACTCAGCTCTTAAAAATTATTCTATATCCAGCTATTTCAGATTTCTTGCGCCGTTCCACTTTTTGGTCATTTTAATGTGTTCAACCGACATTTTTTTCCAAAACAATTACAACATAATTTTTTTTATATTTTTAAGAACACCGTTTGGAATTAATTGGTTCTCTAAATTTTTAGAATAATATTCTCGCCAAATTATATGTCTGAAAGTGACATCACCATACATCTGAAGTGCAATATACGCACTTTATATTTCATTAATTTGTTAGAAAAAATTCTTACAACCAAGCACAATATTAATTCGAATTGATTATTTCTCCGCATTTGGTGTAATATATTTGGTATAATATAATACAACTTAAACAAGCTCGAAAATTTAATGATTGTATATATCTTCCAAGATATATATCCAAAATCGTTAGATTACACCTATTTAGATATAGATTAAAACAAATTCAACAACCCAAGCAGTAGCTAAAGTATTGCTGACTGTTCGTTATTTATTTTTAATTTACTTTGTGCTTCATTGATGTGTCCCATGCAATCCTGATATTTTGGTAAATAAAATGGTAGATTTAGACCTGATTGTCAAGATTAGGGTTAGAATATAAATTTTTCAGTTTGGAAGAAAGGTCTTCGTCCAGCGCATTCATCTTTCTCTGGCTAGAACACGACCCAGTAGAAATGCGTTTGGCCGATTCATCTTCCTTTGATACCACAGAAGACAACACGCATGCAAAAATTAGTTTTAATTTTAGCCCTCAACACGCAGGAAACAACGAGAAATATCACTGAATAACATTATTTACACTCTCCATCTTAAGTAGTAATGCTAAGTTGATTTTTCATCTATTCCAAATTCATATTTTTTAACTGCTTTGTTAACTGCTATCAAATTCTAATTCGTTAGAATTGTTATTGTATCATTTGTTACATTTTTGTCTGCACATACCTAAGTATAAAGAAAATTTGCATTAAAACCTTCAAAGACTGTATAATATTTTGTAGACGGGCCATATCATGGAGCTCTTTCTATTCTATTCTATTGTATTCGTTTTCTGATAGTGCTTGACCACTTATAAGTAACAAAATATCTTCTACGATTTCATATTTGTTCAATAAGATATAGTAAGATATCGTAAATATAAATGATTTTTCAATTCATCAATACATCTGCTAAAATGTTAACATTGAAGATAATAGGGATCGTTTTATTGAAGAAACACCAATTTCTTAATGGAAACATGAAAAGATGTATGCAGTATATTCTAAGACCCGTATGTTCGTCTGTTTTTTAGAAAATGCAAAATCGATTTATTTCGTTGTGACGAAGACAATAGACGTACAGAGATATGCCGCCAACAGAATTTCTTTAACCGAATCCACTGTGGCCATGCAACATTTTCCTTCTTTCTGTCATTCTTGGTAGAAGAACCGACGAAGGAGAACACGAACGCAATAGCGACGAAAGGAAAAGGGGGGGCGGAGAACGGTAGGGCCAGAAGCGTACGTCGTTATTGCGTTGTAGATGCTGGAGGATCAATAGCGCAGAGAGCCAAAGTGCTAGCAGTGTGAGTGAGAGTACAGCACTGTACGAAGAGGGGGAAAACCGAGAGAGAAAAACAGAGGGGAGAGGGACGGGACTGATACGAATAGAACGGAGAGAGGGAATGAGAGGGACTAGCAGACAGGACTTACTCAGGCAGAGGGACGGAGATGAGAGACAAAGGGTAACTCCCCTAAACCTCAGCACCCCGATCGCTAACTCACCCCCGTTCCATCAACTCTCCCACACACTTTTCCTTGTCATCTCGTTCGCTCACTCTACGTAATCATATCCGTCTTCGTCTATTTATATTCCTACCTCTATCTCGTTCGTTCGGATTCTATGTTCTCTCATTTCCCCTTCCTCCAGCACTCTGTCTTCGTCTAACTATCTTTCTCCCTATCTTTATTCAACTGCCCTCGTCCTCGATCTCTTTCGGGACCCCTTTCTCCCTTTCTCTTCAATAGCTACCCTTACCATCGAACAACCCCAGGAGTCGATGCATCCAGGGTCGTTGCTACCGGCGGCGAACGTTCCAACCTTCCACGCATTCCATCTCCTGGCTCCCATTTTTGCCCGCGCAGCCGTCCCTCCGTTCCTTTTTCCGTCTTCCATCTCTACCCGTCATTTTACCCTACTACACTCGTAACAAAACGAATTCATCTACGATTATCATACGGTACGAGCCGGGCGTTAATCGAACCTACGTACCATTTTTTACAGGCGTAATCTTATTTGTGTTTGTATGTACACAAAAGTACGGTCTGTCTCGCATACCTTGGGAGGACCTCGCGATCGACGCTAGGGGAGAAAGACCGCGTGTGGGTGATCCTCCTTGAGCAGAACCCCTCGGGAGATTTACAAGGACGTCTGGCGCAGTTTTCCCTGCAGCACTGTTCACGTCTAACTCCCCCCCCCTCCCATTACTCGAAATGAATACAATCGAAAAGAAAAACTTTGTTTCAGACATCTTCACTTTCACCAATTATTATGTTTATTAATTCTTAGTTTTTACTGATCATTGTAAAAATCAGTACAGCAGTCTCCATAATCGGAATTTTTATTGGCTATTTTCCATAAGGCTGGCTCTGAATTTTTTTCTTGGTATATTTTTGATTTTTACGTCCAAAATAAGCTGAATTGATGTTGGAAATATTGTTAAGCATGACTAGAAAATACTTATTATATACGAAACAAAAATGTTTCTTTATTATCTAACAGTTTTAACGTCATTTAAACTTCCTCATCGTGTTCACTAGCGGTCACAAAATTTTACATTGTGTAAATAGGTAGATTGATAAGTTAATTATGAATAATACATAACACTCTTTATTGTATCATTGGATGACTTCGCAGCATTTGTTACTGCAACTGCGCATGCTTATAGTATTAAAAATCTTTAAAAAGCGACTTCATATATCAAGCGTTGTTATTGGTTATTGGTTGTTGTAAAGATAGTTGAACGGGCGCGCAGTTACCAGTGACATGTATTCCACTGAAGTCAATAATTATTAGATTATTAATAGCTGTTTATTACACGTGGAAGAAGAGCGTGGCGAATATACAACACATGTGCATGCTTTCTGAATGTATATACAAGATGTCCCAGGTTTTTCCGTACAAACTTCGTCAGTATGTTCTATGAGTGAAAATAAGAAAATGTTATATGAACTACAATGGATAAAATCCCAATAAGAATAAGTTAGATACATAAAGAAGCACTATAATAAATTTTGTTTTTTAAAATAAATTTATGTTTTTAAATAATATTGCCACACCTGTTTTTTTTGGAATAACTTTTTAAAAAATGAATATATGGACGTGAAATTTGAACTGAAGCTAGCCCAAATGATTTACTTCTTTATGTGTTTCAGCGATATTTCAAATATTCAAATATTAAAAAGTTACGATTTTTATAGCACCCTGTACATTTTATAACTTTTTTTTATAGGCCCTGTCTCGAAAAACTAAGATGTACATTTTATACAGTACGTCACCTCATATATATCTTGTAAATTTCATTCAATTCGGAGAACACACGGAGAAGTTATGGTTTTTCAAAGTTGCCTATTTTCATGTAGTTTTAGCAAAATTGTTATGTTTTGGATCAAAATAAGCAACTAAAATAAATAGGCAAATATTTGAATATTTCGAAAACTGCTGAAACACGTAAAGAAGTAAATCGTTTGGACTAGCTTCAGTTCAAATTTCACATCGATATGTCCATTTTTTAAAAAGTTATTCGGAAAAAACAGGGGTGCCAATACTTATTTTACCCACTGTAAGCCTAAAAGGACTTTAGTAAAAAGTTATAACAAAAATATGAAATCCCTGTATTATTTATTTCACCCTCCGAACCCGACTTTTCGCAAGTCATAAAAATGAAGAATAGCAATATATTAAACATGTACATTTTTTCCAAAGTTCAACAAAATTTCTTTCGTTCTTAAAAGTTCTGAAATAATGAATCCTATCATTATCAAAAAATATACTATGCAGTACTTGCAGTATAGTGTTAAAAATTTTGCGAGATGTATAATACTAAGAGTATTCAAAAGGTTAAGAATACTTGCGGCATTGTGGGACAAAATTCTAGAAGGTATTACTCGTCACTAGAATTCATACAAGTCTTCATGATTCAGTCATTTGAAATAGTAAACACAATGAAAGTAAGATAAACATCATCAAACGACGTGTCACTTGTCTAGGCGTGTCACATGGCCAGACTAAAATTATGTCTTCCAATGCGCAATTCTAACCTTTGCCATAACATTGAAATAAAGTATTTTTGAGCCTGTGTTTATATCACATTTTTTTTTCTTATTTCCAGTCGTAAAACATACTAGCGAATTTTTTACGGAAAACCCATGAGACACCCCGTATACATATATAGCTTAGATTTAAACACGGTACCCGTCATGTTTGCAATGTTCATTTACATATTATTTGCAAAAAATATGATTAAATTCTTTTTACATAAATTCACATTTTTTACTGCAAAAGCAATCACGAAGAAATAGCTTATTGCAGATATTTAAGAAAAAATCATTTGAAGACCCTTGTTGCTATCTAATTTTTAATTTTACGAATAAAAGCTTCATGGAATTACAAGCTATTTATAAAACAAACAACAGCAGCAGTGTTTCCTTCACCAGTTAATCAAAAGTTTCCTGTTTTACTACTGATTCCTACAGATTTTTGCGTGTGTACTTTACAAGTGTCGGTATCCTGAAACCTACCACAGAATTGATGTTTCAGTCGCGCACTCAAAACTTCATGGGCGAAAATAGTGAGTGCATTCGGCGGATATATTATCTACATTGCAGCATTTTGATAATCGAAGTGATCTGTAACAACCCACGAAAACGATAATAGCATATGAACGTTCATTATCATGAAATAATTTTGTATTCGAAAAACTTCACAGTAATTGCAGCTTACAATCAGAGTGTAAAGTATAACAATATACAAGTAAAATAAAAAATCAACAAAATACGGTAACTATCATGCATGCAAGCAGCCAATTCATTTTGTAATAAGAAAAACGTGGTCCCTTAAAAGGAGAAACCAATCGGGCCAGACAAATTAAGCAAAAGAACGAATAGAGGAAGACAACTGAAAGTATAATCTGATGAATTTGTGAAGGATGATGACATTAACTGGCCTCGCAAGGCAAGGGACAAACACTTCTATCAATTATACATTATAATACATTTAAATGTATAATTTAAGTATAATTATAATACATAGCTTTAACTCAAGGTTCGCCCGGTGATTACAAAGAACTTTTAAGTCCCAAAAGGAAAGGTCTTTTATATTTATGCAGTAAAGTTTTTCTTTCATATTGTATTCTTAAAGAAAGAAGGATTATACTTTGTAATACAAACGTTAATTTTAAAACGCTAAAAAATAATTTGAAAATATTTGCATATACGTAGATAGACGCTTTATTATTGAATTGAAAATAAATACACAGAAACATATTTTAACATTAAGATATGTGTAAAAACAGAGTGTTATGTACATAGATTTATATGAACTCACGCGTCATTTGTACATAATGAAATTCGTTAAGTGACATCCACTTTTCTACAATATCTTAATTAAACACAATAACCAATTTTACTGTATATAATAAATTTCGAAAAGGTGCCGTAACCCAACAATCGTGTATTATTTCTGAGTATCTTTCCTAGTCTACTCTCTTACGAATTCAGGTTCTTTTGACGTAACGTCATTAATTCGTGTCGTTCCTTCATAAATATTGGACATCACATATACGCACCAAGAAATAATTACTGAAAAAACGTTAACAGACAATGTCTCGTGACACGTGCACGTTTAAGTACAGTATACGTGTGTATATTCATAAGTGAGTTGCTGCTACCTGCGCTATTTAAACCCAACAAATTACCTGTAAGAATCATAATATATGATAGATATGTATATTACAAACTTTTATATATTTATACCCCACCACGGCCAAGCCTCGTTTAATTAAGCACAGAACAGGTACATTCTCTCGGTGAATGAGATATAAGTTACAGTGAACGACGAACCATAGTGCAAGAAAGATGCATTCGAAAATCCATCTCAATATTTTCGTTACAATTAGGATCTGCATCTTATATTCTCCCTAGAATGAACAATTAATTACAATCCTAATGCATCTATAATTTAAGTATGCTAAAAATCAAATCAAGCCCACTAATCGTGGTTCCGAAAAATTGAAACTTTTACACCGGAAAGTTGTATGACATTTTTCTACTTCAAAAATAAAAATGGTCGTAGTGATCGTGTTACGTAAAATTAGTTTGAGTCCTGAAGAAGACGCTTTTGACAGGACGCTATATACCATTTTTTTCGCGATATATACAATTCAGTAAAATGTTACTGTGATTTAACGCTTATATATGAAGTTCGTGACAAATAAAAAAGTCTTCATAAAAAATTGCTGAATTTACATTTCCATTACAATGATAAAAGTATTTTTAATACGACAAACAGCGCACCCGAATATAACACACTTTTATCTGTACTTAAATATTAATTCACTTTTATAGTATAACAATTCAATATTATCACTATATTATCGAGTTTATGATGCGAGTATCAAGATCGTTTATCAATATCCATTAAAGCGATGATGATACCATATTAACACTTTTGCGACCAGTATTGCTGAAAGACGACTGCGAGTGCTCGTTTTTATCCGTGATCAATATTACGGCTGTAACCAGTATCCTGTTATAACTTACTCACGAATACAAACATGTGTTTAGCTTTAGCCACACAAAGACACAGTACTATGTCATCTGTCGCGAAAGTATTAAGTGTACGTACATTAACAGTCCGCCGACGGTGCCGGGTCAAATCTGCCTCGCAATGTTTTCGCCACGAGAAGGTTCGCATCTCGCTAAGAAAACAGTTGATTAGCGAGCTGCAACGCTCAAGCAGTTGTCATTTGAACATCGAGCTCGGCGCATCAAATACATTCAACAGTCCTAAATAAAAGCAGTGATACATATCGTTATATTTCTCGTTATATTTTTACAAGATGATGTGCAATCACACGGGCCAGTTTATTATATAAACATGTAAATAAATTGTAAATATGTATTTCCATATAACGTACTGTAAAGATAATCATACCCCCTAAAATTCATTTCACAACGTTTGAGTACACGAATTTGGTATGGGTCAAAAGTGGCCCGGCACCGTCACCCGGCCCGCCATCTAACCGTCAGCTGTCCGACTGTTAAATGAAACTAATTTCCACACGTGCGCAACTAACAAACGTGGCACTTATAGTTCTATTAAATCGTGATTTTCGTTATAGAGGGAAATTTACATACGAGACAAGTTAAAGTCATGAACTCCCTGCCGAACGTGTAGGGCAGGTGGCGTTTGTTGGAAACAGAACGAAGTAAACGACCCGCGGCTACTAAGCCGTTCGGGCGGAAATTCGCACGATAACACGACGTGTCAGTGGCTTCTTCACTCGGAGCGGATACGTACAGGTATGTACGTGACACGTGAACGTGGAACGTGCACAGGCGGCAGAAGAGACGCGGCAATAACAGCCGCACGAGAGTTGGGCCAATGCGTCCCAGGTGGGAGGCAGCTGCCAGGCAGCAACACCTGCCCTTCTTCTTTCCTGTTTGGCTTGTGATCCAGACGAACCGTTTTCAGAATCGCCATCAAAAGAGAAGGCCCAGCCCGAAGGTTCTTTAATCTCGCTATCCTCCCCATGTTCAGTTTCAACTCCTTACCTGCTGTCCACCTTTCATCTTTCAACAACGTTGCTGCACGTGAGGTGTTTTCTTACGCCAAAAGCTCCACCTTCGAAGAAGGAAAAGACAACGTATCTCCTGTCATGCGGGCGCGCGAGCAGGTGTTACATTTTTCTTACGGCACTTTCCTCTTATTATTGATGTTGTTGATGTTGTTGTTGTTGTTGTTGTTATTGTTGTTGTTATTATTATTATTATTATTATTATTATTATTATTATTATTATTATTGTTATTATTATTATTATTATTATTATTATTGTTATTATCATTATTACCGGCATTTTCGTACAATGGAACGCAGGACACACGATACAGCACATACGCAGTGTGATATCAAAAATGGTGATCGCTCCTCTTATCGTATGTACCCCGGTACGAATGACCCATGTAAACGATGTTTTCTAAATAAACACCGTGAATTTTTATTACCGTAAAAACCAGTTGCACTGTAAGTGAAATAGGTAAACTTCACAAATTCCTATACACCTGTACTAAATAAAAAGAATAAAATAGGTTATTTTATTCGGAACATTTTATTTAATTGGTAACGAGTCATACTTATCTTCATACGTACGAAATGTGTTGCAACAATAACTGGAAAAATTTGTATACTATGTTACATTATCCTTATCACACGAATGTTACGAAAATAGTGGTCATTTTCATAATTTTTCATTACACCACCAACGGTTAATTGTAATCATACTATAATAGAAAGTCAATTATCCCAAAAAATTCGATTGTAAGAGGTAAATGGGAAACAATAACCTGATGCAGGAGGTTTCATTTACATAACTCCAGGAAACGATTAATCTTATGCTCATTGATACCAAACTTTATTTTCGAATATGTAAAAAATGGAGTAATTTAATTGTGCACAGCATTTGGTCATGGATTCTTAACACCCAATACCGTGACCTCTCTGAAGCTAACCACGTGGCACGGACGCCGTTTGTTTAAAATGAGCACGCGCCACCACCTGCTCCCTATTACCCCCACTTCCCTAAAGAATAATACCTTCCTGCAGAGCTAGACAAACTACACAGGATGTTCCTTTCGTAGATAATCAACAATTCATATTCATCTACAGTGAAGACCTACAAAAAAGGTATTTGAAATCGTAACTCTAATTTCGGTATGTTTCTCCATAGAAGTGGCATTATCGGGAAATCAATATTTGACTGCGGATTGAAATTAATACAATTAAAGTATATTTTGAGCGCACAATAACGTACGGCGTAACGATTTCATCAATACGTATTTTGCTGTGCCATAACAAAAACCATCATAGTCGAAAGATTAATTAAAATGAGAATTTGCCATTTGAAAATCTTCTCCTGTCAATTCAATTTGCCCGTACTGTAGCGGTCTATGTATTACCCATTTCCATACAGATTATTTATCGTTATATTACTATAATATACCATGATATTTACATTTATTTTGCCATTATCCGTTGAATTTCAGCAAAAGCAATGCAATGATAACATAAACATTCTGACTGCCAAGTATTACTTAATAACATCCCGCGATATTGGCACTTGTACGGCTCAAACACAATTGTATTTATCGAAAATAAAACTCGACTATATGAATAAAACTATATAGTTTTATAAATTATCATTCTTATATAGCACACAATTATACATGACATAATTGCACATGAAGTTCTCCTCTGTAGCTACACGCATACATTCGCCATAGGTAAATAACAGGGATTCGTTGGTTTTCACAAATTTCATTCTACGTTATAGCTAAAAATGATGAATGTTGTCCAAACCATTACATTATTTACGCTGGCAACGATTTTTCATTCAACAAAGACAATAATAATATAATCATATAAGTGTTTTAGAAAAATGTTTAGAAAAATGTTTTAGAAAAAGTTTTATATGCGAAGAATGATTTTTAATAGGACTCTACACGAGGTGTATTGAACCGTCAGATTTTCCCCTCTTTGGGAAAGTAAAAACTAAAAGTACTGTACAATTTAAGCAATTTTTTTACACGGTATCACTTGCATCTCCCGTTATTTATAAAAGAGGGGTTAAAACGAACGCAATCAACAACAGTAGATACCTCTATTACATTCTAAATTTGTTATGAGAATTGTACCGTACAAAGTACGCAGTAATCGGTAACCGTTAGAAGTGAAGACAAAATATTATTGTCCGCAAATATCCAAATCGTATGCGGATACATTAAAAAAATTATCAGCCGGCTAAACCTAAAAACTGTCGTCAAAAAATATAATATAGCAGAAGACAATATTTACTTCGTTGCTGGTTTTGTTGTCATTGTGCTCGAGATGACTTTCGCGGCTAAGGGACCGAAATTGCAGTTCTGAAATATTCAATAGTCTGGCCTTGAACAAAGATTGCTAGGGGGAGAAAACAACTGCGTTTGACAGAAAGAAGTACATACATAAGCTTAGCAATATCAAAGGATTTTAACACTAATCAGGCTCACGCGGTACTGACAACCGAAAATCTTAAAAACATAGCGTCAGGTTGAAAATGTATAACATCTTGACCGTGTATCATTTTATTTATTTTAGTCTTACGGTTTTTGATAATATAGTAATTCTATATATTTCCTACTTAATAATCACGAATTTCAAAAATCATATGACATATTTTCTTTCGCGTAAGAAATCATACTTTTTGCTTAAAAAAGCTAAACATAATTATAATATTACTAGGTCCGTCCCTAAACGTAATGTTGATTATAATACTTATCGTTTACTTCTGTAAATGAAAAATGTCTATTTTTATATTTGTCTAATTTGGATCAACAATTATGCCCGTATAATCATCAGTGTATCACGAATATTTCAAACATATGTGTTGTTTTTGATATTACGAAAAAATATCAGAGGAAAAACCTTATGTTTCGAAGAGGTGAATATTAATAACTGGAATCCTTTTTTCAAGGGCACACTTTTTATAAGATGACAATTTAGGTCTAATAATACATGTTTTGTTTAAAAAATTGCATGTAACTTTTAAATCTTTCTTAAATAAGCGATTTATGTGGAATTGGTTGTTTTGCGTTATTCATCTTTTGAAATTGAATAAAACCATGGAATATAATTACTGAAAAAATTAGTACGTCAAGAAATATTTTGGGTCATCATAAAACAATGGCCATACGTAATCTATTATTAAGTTATTTGACCTGTAGTTGAATTCTTCTTCTTATCACCTACAATATAATAACAAGAAGAACGTTATTTTGTTAAAAAAACGCTATCTTTTTACTTGAAAAGTGGTCTACCAAACATCACATTTGTTCCTTTGAAACAAAGAGGTTTTTCCTCAGCTACGTTTTCCCCATCGTGAAAGGCAACGAAGATATTTCTAGTGATTCGATATTACAACCATCGGGGAAGTACCTATAATTACACACAGTTAATTACACAGTATATTAGGGCCTTCTCAGTTGAAGCTTGATGTGTATGTGTAGCAAATTTGAAATCGATAATTCACTTAACACGTTTTCAATTTACATACATAATAAGGAATATACACCGCTCCATCGATTGAAACATCAATTGTAATCTGCCCAATGATTTCCTCGATTTGTATACAGTTATTAGTAAAGAACATGAGTTCATTTACATAAAATGAGAATGCTAAGCAAACAATCATACCAATATAGAAGAAGGAATAAAGTAGTATAACATGAACTGATACGTTACGTATTTACTATCTTTTTATGCAGAATATTACAAAGAACCTACTTATATAAAAAAAGTAGATGGAACCAACTTGCAAATCTCCAAATTGTTTTTTATGTAGAAAAATTTGAAGAAGAGTTGCAACATTTTTTAAAATCAAATAACTGTAATATCGAAATGTTGAACGACTATCCAAAAATCAAAAAACTTTTTATTAAATATAATACAGCTATACCAAGCAGTGCGTCTGTGAAGAGAATGTTTAGCGTTGGTGGCTCTTTATTAACACCACAAAGAGGGCGTTTATAAGATGAAACCATAGAACAACAAATTTTATTAAAAATTAATAAAGAATTTCGATAAAATTTAATAATGTTTATTTTGTAAAAACCTATTAATGAATTGTTCACAATTTTTCTTACGCAAAATAATTTATTTATTTATATTATAAAAAAGTAACGGAAATTGTAACGACTCGTTACTTTCTAATAACTGTAACGGTAACAAATTACTTTTGAAAATTTGTAACGAGTAACAGTAACGAGTTACTTTTATAAAGTAACTTTCCCAACCCTGGAAAAAGCCATCATCATTAATATAATTATGATATTCACAGAATTTCGAATCGCCTTAGGGGACGATGACTGTCCCATATGCATACTGTTTAATTGTAGATAGTAGTACATCAGCAGGATACTTAAAATCACACAGTTTATTACAGAAAAAAAGATTAAAGAAGTAATTTCTTTTAATGGAAAGATATAACGCTAAACATTGCACACTCATCTTATCGTTCTTTATGCTCACCTTTCTTTCTTTGCAACGTTTACACTGACAATGTGAGCAAATAATATTCTGATACATGGCATAAACGGATTGAATCCATTTTACATATTTTCGCATTATCATCTGTATCTTATTCACAGCAGTTCAATTTTTATATCGCATTTCAATATGGAAGGTCTGGAAGTGTGGACTAGTTCTTTTTAAATCCTGTCAGTTTGATAGGATTCCAGGAATTACCCTGACAATTTCCTACTGCAAACTGTAAGAGTTCCGCATTTCCACCTTATCCTGTTTAGCTCTATTTCCTCCAAGCATCCACATTATACAGGGTACTAACTCAGGCATCGCAAGTATCTCGCTTATTTTTCAGGATGGAAAAAAAAGGTTAGAGGAAAAAGTTATTGTATCCGAAGGCAAATATTCTGATTGTTAACAAAGTTTGCTCAAGGTCATTTTTTTTCGAGATTTCAAGATCATCGGTATTTTCTTAAATGGAACCATATATTTTTCTTATTATACGATGATAGCTGAGGTCAAAGCGAGTTCATTGACCCATGAAATCATTCATTTTCTTCAAATCGTTGACTAATATTATATTCTTCAGGTTTACTACACATCATACAAATTTGTCAAGACCAGTCGATTGTTATAAACTGTTAATTACTGTGTCACTGCTACCAATTTAGTAGTGTAGTATGATCGCTGTCATAAGATGCAAGAGTTATGTTCACATTTCAGCTTTTTAATCCGCAATATATTTTCCTATCTTCTTTAAAATCTTATATTTAATATTATGATAGAGGATATTTTAAAATTTTTAGGTAGTATGAAACGCATTTAAATGAGCAAAAAGCTTTTATGAACTGTACTTTGAAATGAATTCTTACTCAAGCATAACCATCATTGAATTTACACGATTTTAGTCTTTTTTTAAAACACTATTAACAAACTTATTTGATAGGATGTATCTTAGTTACCGTTCGTGTGTTTATAAGATTTTAGGATATGCATAATTGCTTGTTCAGATGCATAACATAGAGAATGCATGTTAGTAAACCTTTTTCAAATCAACCGATATGAAACTTTGTTATGGTTTAATTCATCGTGTAGACTACATCTGGGGTAATTAAAAATTATAATTTGTAAGATAAGCGACATATCTTATGAACTTCTTCTATCATTTTTGTTCAACCTTACGGTACTAATATAAAATTGTGCTATGTATCATTCTCGTTAAGATTCTCATTAAGATCATTAAACAGTTGAACCTTTTCATTAATTACCTTGGACTGGGCAAGACTAATTATTTTCAATTGATAGCGAATACATAGAAATCTTACACGCTTCTCATAAAATCATAACGTTCTCGACCTATCGGAAAATTTTTCAAATACCCGCTGTAAAGTGTTGTAGAAACTTGAAACGTGGTTTGCTTCAAATTAAAAACGTTATTAACAAGGAAACTACCCGAGGTATACCCGATTTTTCTCCTTTTGAGATATGTTATAGTACATCAACAAATATTAGATACGCGTGTTTTTTGTTCGTGGCCATAAGCGAGTTGAAGGGGCGAAAAACTGCCCCCAAAGTTCATCGCCAAAAACCATTTTTTGCTGTTTTCTTCACAACTAGATACAATTTTGTAATAAAACTGCTGGAAAATAATTACACATTAGTACTACGCATAATATATACATAATATTTTTACAAATGAGGGTCGCGATTCTTATTTTTATTTAAAAAACGTCGATTTATTTCTTAATTATAATTTATTTATTAACGTAATTCTATGTATGAGGGGTAGTTAACCCTTATTCTATAAGAGGAAGAAATTCACAATAACTTGAATTATTAGAAATTCGGTTTATCGAGACCTTGATGCAGCCTAGTTGTACTTTTATTCGTTCCTTACTTTTGCTGTCCATATTGCCATTTCCGAAAAAATGTGGCACTATGTATTTTAACACAGGTATTGAATACAGTTCTATTAACCATTTGACGAAATCAAAATTTTATTAAAAATTACAGTAGATCATTTGATCAGTACAATCATTTGTATACTTGGGAATACAATCATAAAATTATAAAATAACTGATCTGTACATCGTTGGCCTTAAAATACTTTTAAATGTGTTACAAAACAAATGTAGACGCTATTGGAAGTTTTCTATGAAGAGATCTACTTAAATAAATATTACATTCTTTCTTTCTTTTCGCGATACCGTAAAGTCTCTTTTAATGGAGACGATGTCCCGTCCGTGTGCGTGCACGCACTAATTAATTGCGAATACATGTGAAACGCGCGACGTCGGGCTGAAATAATTCACGAGATCCGACCATGCGCCGTACACACCAGAAGGGGTGGAAGCGCGACGCTCTTTCAACCCCCTCTGACGCGTTTCCTCCACTCCGACCGTCTCTCCGTCTGCCTGCTGGATGCTCGCAATATTTACGAGCAAATCGTCCAACCGTTCGCATAGAAATTACTGGCAATTCGCTAATCAATACGCTCTGGCGATCGAAAAGTAGCAGAGCAGGAAGATATGCCGCCAAAAATAAATCACAATGCATTATTATCGGAAAAACACCTTCGGAAAAGAAGAGATCAAAAATTGGATGCAGAGACCCGCGGTTAATAATTTAAACCCCAGACCTGAGAGAAATATGTAGTCTCAAAGTTAGTAAAATCATGCGGAATAAGGCACTTGTGTGTTGTATGAAACATTTATTAATTGATAAAACTGATGAAAAAAGGGAAAAAGTTTGTAAAAGACAATCCAGGCAATGAACGTCCGAAAACAGTTTTAATTTTTATAAATTTTTTTTATTTTAATTTTAATTTTTGATTATATTTTTAATAACAGTAATAATAAAATTTTGGTAAGTGTACATCAAAAGAAATTTTTTCATAAAGAACTTATTCTTAATACTCCTAGATACTTAAATGAAGCGTGTACATTAAATGATTAAAAGTTTATAGTATTATTTTATATTTCTCTGCTACGAACCATCTCCGTAAAATGTGGATTAATCGAATATAATGAAAAAAAAAATGATAAAGACAAAAATTACACATCAATGTACTTAAAAAATCTGGTTTTAATAGAGTAAAGGTCCTCAGAATATTATGCTATTACGTAATGGAGTTTTTAACATATTTGATGTGGCATATGAATAATTGGGTACTATCCATTTTAATAATTTCAACATTCAAACAAAATAAACAAGTATGTAAATCTGTAGACTACATTGAGAAATATGAATATCGTTTTACAATAACACGTATAACGTACAACGTACTGGTTAAAAGTATGGAAATGAAATAATGATTTCAAAAACCTTCAGATGCGATTATATATGCGACTAATAAACTTTAAATCTTTTCACACATCAATAGAATGTACAATCAATCAAATCATGGTAGTAAAAATTTGTGTACTGGGATAGCTTCCTTGTTAATACCCAACCGTTACTCTTTATAGTACCTAACATTATACCGATTCACCGTACCAGGCAATTTAGTTACCTAAACAAGTCAGTCGCTATAGCAATTGAAATGAAATGTTCAGGGTTTGCGTTTGGTACGCTGTGAGCCCAAAAAATGGGATACAAGATCTTCACAATTTAACAGTATATGCAGCAGATAAACTCCACTCATATTTTGCAGTATAAAATACTCTTCAAGAATCCAGTCCCTCCCACTTTACTACGTGACTTTCGCCAGTCCACAGTTATGTACTCTTACGATCTGGTAGGACAACTAAGCTTGCTGCACTGTATGACAAATATTCTTGCCATTGGAAAACTAATGTCTTGTTAGATTTGTGCAGGTGAAATGCGCTATTTTGATCGCTATTTTAGGCATCCTATTTTGCGAAATTGATTTAAAATTTTGACATTGTGTTACTACATAGACTACTGTTGTAACAACTCATCAGCTTTGTTATCGTGTATTCCAAATTTTTAAATGTGCCGGTTTTTTGAAATTGGAGTGGAATCAGAGTAGTGCAATCACACATATATAGATACATCATCTATGCACGTTCCAAGTTTTAGCATTATATATTTTCTGTATTGACCTTCTTTTTTCTATATTCCCTTGTTGCTAGTTGTTTTGAGACTATGTCGCATGATCTCTTTTCAAGTAGATGAAGTACTTTATGAACTAGATGAGTCAGGACGGATGGGAGTTTCATTTTCTTACGAGGGTGGAAGAAGGGGTGACATACTCACTACAATACGTGTTTACCAAACAACAAGCAAGGAAAAAATAAGAGAAGAACCTCAACGATAGTCGATATAAACGAGTACAATTGTTTAACTTTTGGGAGAAAGAGGCCAGCAACGGTAAACGAAGAAATGATGATAGACAGGAGACACAAGAAGACGGAACGAAAAGCCGAATACGTAGAAGAAGTATGAGCTATTTTAAAACAACCAGCGAATAATACTCAAAAGATTTTCATCGTTTCAATAGAAAGCACGAAGCCAACATAAATAGAACAAACGCCGACAATACAAATCTCCTGCACTGGTGGTGATATTGATGAAGATTTCACTGATCTATGTGTGTAAATATCTTAAAGCCAGTTTAACTTGAAATCTCAAGGAGTTGATTATTTGTGTATATATCCTGGAAAACGATATCCTCAAATACATGGAGAAATCATGAAGCAATTTATCTGAAATGAAGCAGTTGTAAACGATACTTGTAAAAAATTATTTTTTTCTAGCGCGAATACTCTGTTTTGCCGAACTTATTAAACCCAATTAAATTTTAAAAAATGTAACAATGAAATATGTATAAGTTCATGTATTTTGCAGGTAATAACAAAAAATGATTGTTATAGACGCAAACATAGAACATGCAAACTATGATGGTATTTAATTTTTTGAATTGTGGAAGTAATGCTAATGTCCTCATATAAGTTAAAACTAACAAACGCGCTTACTTGGTGTCCAACGATTCGAAATATTATAAGATTCTATTATGTCACCATCTACCGAAGATAATGTAGTTATACTTAAAATTTTCGGGTTTATAAGGGACTGAAATTTACCTGACCATATGCGGATATTTTGCAAAATTGTTAATTACGCACCCACTGCGAATTAGTTTCTAAATCATTCTGTTTAATTTAGTTTGATGTAACCTTTCAAAAATTCAACACAATGTTTACTTATTAAACGCTAACGTAAATTATTACCTAATATTAAGATTCTAACTACAAGGGACAGATTTGTAATTGATGTTCGCATTATTGAAGAATATTAGCACAAAAATTATCTGTGACACATAAGGCAAAAAACGTTAGACGTAAGTCGACTATTACGCTCACGTTAATAATGTAAGATGTTTCTGAAACCCTTAATTTTGAAAAAAGTGGAAAAGAAACAACTGATTTGCAAACACACTTAATTTAGTTACAAAATCAAGATAGACTCTGCCATCGTTAATGTCCAGTAATTTTGTCTTACTGTTGCTTTAGTGTCGTGATTTTAAGAATGATTACATTCTTAATAAACGACTTAGCAAAAATAATCATTGTTTTCAAATAAATGGCGTATTATACTTATGCTTTCACCATTGAGATCATCAGGTATATGGAAGCACAAGTGAATGGAATGTATAACAAGAACGAATAAAACTTCAGAGGGGTTGGAATGGAAGGAAACCAAATATTCGTTGGTTGATTCTATAGATCAATACGGACCAACTACAGTCGTACGTCCGTAACTTATGGTAACGGTTTTAGTGCCGAACCGCAATAACTTCAACATGGTTTATGTACACTCCATTAACGATCCATCAATCTTTTGATAGAAAACAAATTACTTTCAAGCATCTACTGCAAAGAAATCACGATGGACGTGCTATATAATAATATTGTAGTTATCTGGCGTACTCGGCAAATGCAAGCAAAAGAAGATACTAATGTACGTTTTACATGATTTTCAAACGACGTGCCACATATAATGAGTGAATGAAACGGAGTGAATGAAGCGTTCGTTGCATTGAACATAATTAAATGGGCCTTTATAATATTTCCCGTGGGACTATAAACTTTTATGTCGATTGTCTGTTTTTCATTATTTACTAAGAAAACATGAACATCATTGAGTGAATGCCACTTTTACAAGAAGTAAAATTAAATTCTGTGTCCTTTGTATTATTCGCACTTAAAAGAGTATGAATATGCTATACGTTTATTAAATACTGTGAGATGAAATACAAAACGATAAATAGATCTGCAGATCTTATTATTTTTCAGCGCTTCCCTCGAGTTTTCCTTTTTCTACGTAACGATAGGGGTGGCAAGAAAATCTGGTTGCCCGGGTCAGTCCTCTCCCTCAATTTCGTTTCGCCGGGAGTCGTCGATCCTGGCTTGGATCCCCCCTACGACGGCGCGGCGTGCCTCGCGAGCCATGGGTTGCGTGCACACACCACCGCGCCACCCTCAGACGTCGATGGACGGGGGTGCAGCAGCCTGGGACAGGATGGAGGAGGTGGATGAACCGGGCAGGCAGTCTGCAGAATCGCACACGCACACCACCGAGGCGCAGGATCGGCGTGCACATGCTACTATCTATTCGTCTGTGCTTGTACAGAGGAAGCAAAGAGAGAGGGAGACTTCGAGGGAGCTGGTGAAGGTGGGACGGAGCAAGAAGAGAGAGGTCCGGTGGCTGCAGAAGAGAGAGACAGTAAAAAACGGGGTGGTACGCGACGAGGTCGGAGGAGAGTATGAGAGAGTAGCTGGGTTTCCTGGGTTCGTTGTCATGACAACGAAACCTCCGCTGCCAGACTAGACGGAGATTCGCGTCACCGACAAAAACAAATGCACATATGAGTCTAAGTGAGGGAGGAAAAATAGATATGCAGCAATAACGGTCGAGCTAGGAAAACGGTATAATATAAAAGAGAAGACGTCAAGGAAAAAGAAAAGGGTCACTGGGGAGAAAGAAGAGACAATTTAAGAAGGATACATTACGGAAAAATAAAATGAGGAAATCGGACGGCGGCAAGGGTGGAAACGTGTTCCCTTCGAAACTGCCACCGATATTGCTGATCACCCCTCCAAGATCGTTTTCTGCACAAACTCCCGCCCTATCTGATAGCCGTTTGTTGCACCGAATTCACCAGACCAGTGGTTCTCATACACGTCGCTCAATGGACGAACTTTCCGAATACTTTGACCCTCTCTTTGAGGGGGTTTGTTGCACCCCTGACAGTGACGCTCAACGTGATATATCTCATAAGATATTCCACAATTTTCTTCTTCACTTTCAATGCTATCGAAACTAAAATATTTCATGCCTAATAAGATCTTCAACACACATTGCGCATGTGGATTCAATAATATCGATTTTTATAAAATAAATATTTCGTAACACTTCAAAGATAAATATGTAGAAGGATATTATATGATTCCCAAGACTCTAGATATAATTTTATTTATCAATATAACATAATTCAGGAAATATACACGTATATAGTGGATGTGGGGGGTAATAATGGATACAGGGTATTTCGGAAATATGTGGCTAAAATTTAATAATGTATTTTACGTTATTGTGTTATTCCAAACTGTAATTCTAAACCGTAACGATCAAAAAACGAAAAAAAAACGATGATTTGAACATGGTTTACGTGACATTACCTTTCCGGGTTATACCACACTTTTTATTTTCAATAAAGTTTCTTAAATAACAAGTACAGCAGTCCATGGATTAGCAGAGGAGGATCAATAGCATAGTCTGTACGTTCCCTCAAGTGGAATAGCGTAACTTTGAAAAAAGCATTTTCGAAACCATCTTCATATCATTTTTTTCACCCCCACAGTGACTAGAATGTGGTCTTAAAGTTTCGCCACTTATGTCGGAAACACCCTGTATATATATATATCCCTCTATTGCCTGTATATTTGTGATAGATTTTCTCGATAAATGCAAGATTGTTTATTAAACAAAAGATAAGCGTTTTAAACACATATCTCTGAGTAACGTTACACCCCGTTCTTTTAATAATATGGTAAGTAAGTATGTATAAAAGTATTCAACTTTTAATAATAAAGCATATTTTATTGATTTTTTTTCATCTTTGCACAAATGCCACCCAATACAATAGGAGGATATATGTGTATATATACATATGAATACGTAGTAATGTACATACGTATACACCTATTTATATGCACATTCATTAACTCACGTATAATACATTCTTATACATCCAGAAATTTAAGCAAAACCGTGATAAATTGTAAATAATTATAAATTCCTTACATTTGTCATTACAATATTTTTAGTTTTCGTTTAATAAAATTGTGACTCGACGTCAGAAATTTTCGCAGATTATAACTGCAGCATTTATTTTATGCGATACCCATGTATGATTCACACACTTGTGCAAATGAATATATACATACATGTTTTTCCAGCGGACGATTTGACAAACATTTTCAAGCGAAATGTAATGAATAATTTAAGAAATATGCGTATAAATCGAGATAAATATGAAGATAAGAATCAAACAAGAAGAATCATTTTATTTTCGAATGACATTAAGAGACAAGCCGGAAATGAACTCATTCGTATAATTGTTTGTAATGTAAGTGAAACTTATTACTTATAATGCAACATAACCAACCTAAATCAATTTCACTGTGATTTAATTTCAGATTTCTTGAATGCGAGATACCCAGAATCCAAGCATCATACTCATCTGGGTGTACAGCAAAAGGTGATCGATAAGAGGGCACTGCTCGCTTGCACTGACCTGCCTCTACATCCACAGAATTCGCTCTCCACGTATCCCAATCGACATTACAAAATTAGAAACAGTGTCCCCTGATATGTTTTGACTTTTCCTTTAAAAATAAAGTACAACAATTATATTTTTATATCAAACAATGTAACATTAACCGACAATAAATTTCATTAGAAAAATGTATTTCGCAAGTGAAAAATAACAAAACTACACCTTGTCAACTGTGTGTGAGAAAACTTCCAAAGTTTGTACAACCTCTCTATAGGCAGTTAAATACGAGAAGAAAATTATGGGGATATTAACAATCGTAGATTCTTCGCACCATTATTGAGACCATTTTTTAGAATCGAAAATAAAGAACAAAATTAGAATAAATTTTGTTAACCAGGATGAACATATCGACTTTCAGAGCATATATGTAACTAATTATTAACAATTAATGTAAATGTACCTAGTTAAAATAACAGAGGTATACATCATATTTCGAAAATGCTTCCACGGACTTTAACAGCGAATTCTACGTATCAAAATACAGAAAAAGGACCGTACCCCGCACACTTAATTTTCAAGATACAGCTCTAGAAAAGGTTTGCCTATTCTACTTCTGCTGTCGACACAAGCACTACATTTTTTTATACCAGGAAACTGTTCACACCAACATTAATGAGGGGTAGTTTGAATAGATATCTGCGTGATGCTATTCATTTACAAGTCATTTACGAGTCTATTACGTCAAGGTTTTCAATAAGATGAAATAAATAACACAATCGGATAATGCAAATATGTTAGTCATATGCCATAAGATAGAAACAATAATCCGTAGTACCGCATGAATTATGACACAAACGGGTTCAAGACCAAACTTGTCACAACAAAGGTTAGAAACAGCTTTTGTCTCGTGGTTTCATACATTCATTGCTGTTTTTAATGATAAGATGTTCATAGATTCATGTACGAAAAACTTGGTGTATAAGTACACCTCATACAATTTTGGCACAATTTTATGTGAATTAATGTCTTGTTACAATAATAGGGAGAAATCTGAGGACTTTGAGTACAAATAGTTCCGCCTATTAACATCTTAATATTTCATAAATATACTCATTGTTACCATTATCTGTTAGTACCATTTATCTGCAATATTAAATAATAACTTCGATTCAGCATAGGGGCCATTTGGTAAATACCTATTTAAATATGAATTCTCCTGCTATTCGTGATACTACTAAGTTACAGAATATGCCAAATCATTTGAAGTTATAGACAGTAGTAATAAAACATTTAGATATGTAACCAATATATTCAGTATGGTTTTTGATATTCAGACTATTTATTAAAAAATTGACAAATACTGTCATGTTACGTTGAAATAATAACTGTAAAACTTTTAAGAATCCAAACAATTTTCCATGAGGGGTCTTGATTTTATCAAAAACATCCTTTTTTATCATATATATTGAAACTTACAATAAATAATGTAAACTTAAAATCAAGCGAATATTTTCTACTCTTTCCAAAAATGCAAGGCGACTTAAATGTTACGAAACTGTTACGAAAAAAATGTTTAAACGAAACGAAACATAGAGTATGTTTCGTTTAAACATTTTTTCGAAAAATGAATATTTTTCGAGATGATCGCGTGTAAAGATTAAAATGAGACACCCTGTATAATGGACAATACATTAATTTCTAATTTCATCCGTTTTCTCACCTTTCTTCCTTATCTCCAATTCTGCTACTGTTGTGTACAATAGACGGTTTAGTACAACAAACTAATGTCCCCAGTATCATACCCCTATCCCTTTCCAGCCATATATCATCTTATATCAGATGTTCCTGTTCAGGATGCCTTTCAATTCCTCATCTCCTCCATTTCTTCGTGGATTTATTTTCTAAAACTTTTCTCTTGCTCATTAATTACTTTTACAAGCACTACAATAAATCAAAGTTTAATTCGCGAAACACTAAATTTATACATGTATCTCGAGAAAATGCACAAATATTCAAGAGACTGCATACATTTCATTCGAAAGGATTCATTCAGGGGAACCGCATTTCGATAAAATTTAAAACAAATTTTGCTATACAGGACGCGAATTTCTTATATAACAGACGGATCCTGTAAACCATTCGTTACTATTAACGTATAAAAATCTCGCAAAAAAAGAATTAAAATATTCCGAACTACCAATTCATTATCATTCGCGACTGATTGTAATGGATATATATTTAGATGGTGTCTCAAGTTAATTGCTGCAAATCCAGCGTTGTAGTTCATATCAGAAAAGAGGCAAAAGTTCGATAAATATAGATCCTAAGACTAATCCTTTCAGAGATTTTTAATGTTCCAGTTCACAATTCAATAATTCTGTGTAAAATTACATGTACTGTAAAGTGATAGATATTAGAAAGTCCAAAGTGTTACCTAGCCACAAGTTCGTCTCGTAATGGATATTACTTGTTGCGAATAAATTTTGTTCATATTTTCGGTAATAGTGCAAAATTAATCGGTAAAGAGACACATCCATTTCGTTGCCACATATTTGTTATTATTACACCGATGTCACAGGATTTATAATCATATCATGAATTGACTTGTCCAGAGTGTTTCCTGTAACGATCACCACAATTTTTCAGAATCTCACTCATAATCTGAAAAAATGTTACAATTTGAAAATTATTATATCTTCTCCGATATTGAATCGCACTAATACAAATTTCCAGATTGCTTGATATTTTTAAAAAAGTACGGTAACTATACATTTTTCAATGGCAGCTCGTAATTTTTTTCTATCCGGTACAGTAGGCAGCGTTCAGACAAATTCACCTATATTGGGTAAAGTTGTTGTGTTTGAATAATATGCATAAAAAATCATTTTAAATCTAGTAACTTTCTTATTAACGTATGAATCCAACCATAACGCAATTCAGTGATACTTGGTAACTGAGTGTGAACAGTAAACAGACTTGTCTTCTTGTCCACGGTACGTAATCTTATTGTCATTAAACGTATTATAATCTTGTCAGTTTAGTGTATGTGCATTGAAATTCAATGAAGATAACAGAACTTTGTGCTGCGCAAAGCGACATGCAGCTTGAGCATTTATTAGGTGATCAATAATAATATGATTACGTAGCATGGACAAGGAGACAAGTCTGTTTACTGTTCACACTCAGTTACCAAGTATCATCGAGTTACGTTACTGCTTGGCTTACGCGATAATAAAGAACCTTACTACAGTTATATCTACTTGGCAATTTTATTTTTCCGCAGATAATACGTATGAGGATGAAAAGGTTATTATGCTTTTTTCCAAAAATAATGTCCGTCCATTATAAAATCCGACATACATAACTGTACTTGCTGCATTTGTATTTTGTAACGAACATGAAAGTTTAATAACATTATTGCAAAAGTAATACTATTTGTGGCTTCCGCGAAGAAAAATCGCACGTAAGTATTTTTCATGCATAGCCAAAGAACTACGGTTTGTATCCCTAAAAATTTTAATATATGTACTTGTATAAAAAATGGATACATGATTAAATTATCATTAATATTTGTTTACACTAAATCATTTGAATCTTGAGTTGAATCCATCTTTGCAGATATCATATGTACCCTTTATTCCGGTTTTCGTATAAATTTTCCATTGGTTTTTTTTTTCTTTTATCTTATTCCGATTTCTGTCTATAATTTGTAAATATATACAAAGAAGGCATGATGTATAGATAACATCTGCGTATTTCACTTATAAGCATTTTCAAACACGCGTTTTGAAAAATTATAATTCTGTACAGACTACATTCATATTCATATGTTTGTAACTGTATTACCATTTTGTTCGCAATTTATAATGTCTCACAAGAAACATAATTAAATTCCTTGGAACCAGACTGATTCTCCTAAAACACGTATTTTTGATAAGGAGAGAAGAACATTTTGAACAGCGTAGTTTGTACTTTTCACGATAATTTTCTCCTTGATAAGATTCATCAACCTTCCAGTTGAGATATATGTCTATAGAAATAGAATATAAAAAGTAAAAGATGATCCTTGGACCGTGAATATGTTATGTGAGAGAAAAGAGGATATGGAGGGTTACGAAATAATATTATTTTTACGAGTATCCTGATTATAGTAATTATAATGCACGGCATTTAAATTTATTTATTAGCTAACGCGAAAAAATTACATGCATATAAAAAAAATATATATGCAAAGTAAAAAATTGAGAGATTTAAGTTTCCACGTAATGAAGAACTCTTGATCACTGCCACTCCCCCACCCACCCTAACCAACCCTGGCAATAACAGGTTATTTAAGTCCTTCTACCCTATTTCTTTTCGTTATTTTATTACTAATTGCCATTATTACAAATTCTAAAGTTATTAGAAGTCATCAAGAAGAATCCCATTTATAGAATTACAATTTTTGATAACAGCTGGGTTATTTTGCTTCTTAAATCTCAAGCCAACATAACAAAATGTTTGATGTTTTACCGCTTAATTGTATACTTCAAGGAGATCAGTTTCGGAGACTTAAATCCTGTTCCATGTTAGTCCGAACATGCAAAAAATTTCTGCATGAATTTTTAATCATTTAAAGGAAATGGCGGTCAGTCATACGTTCTGAAACATAAATTAAACTTCTCTCCTATCCTCCATGTCAGTCTTACTAAATCACAGTAGGATTCGATATGATTAACGCCGTGGTAGCATTAATTTCAGCGCCATTTCATCGTCGTTGCGTCCACATCATTGATTGTCAAGGGTTTAAGATCAATTATCATGCGATGATTCGAAATATACTCAAGTAGAGGATATCTCCTGATTATAACTTACTGATTTAATAAACAAAAAAGTATTATATACTGTGAAATATCTTACACTTACCGATGTATAGCATATTTGAACGAATCTTTACGTGGAATACGCTATTTACGTCCTACTACTGTTTAAAATCAATGAAGAGTGATGATACAAACAAAAACATCTGTTCTGTTTTGATAAAATATTAAGGGATAACTGTTACCTAGGCAAATTTTTTTTCAAATGTACACGAAATGCTAGATTATTCCGAAGGAATAATTAATTCAAAAGAAAAAACCTCCATCTTTTTTGCATGAAAGGGAACTTTCAGAATACGAAAGTTAAAGAAATGCTGACTTATACCATGTAACAAGGTCATGCAATCTAAGCTAAATTTAATGAGAGAAATAGATTGCTAACGGGTATCAATACAGAAATAGCTATGGATGATAATCAAGAAAAGAAAGGGACTTACACTGTACTGTAGAAGATAACATATATTTCTTTCAATATATTATATATTCTACATACATAAAGCAATATATAAATATATCATCGACACACGACACAAAATCGTTCGGGTTAACACACGTACGTTATTACAGGCAGGATATGCGATTTCACGAAATACCTAAAGTGGCTCTCTTTCTCTATTTAAATATATTTATATATGTATTTATATAAAGACTTCTCTCGGCTCTCTTAGGGAGAAAACGATTTACTACGGAATTTTACAAAATATCCGACGCCCTACGCTTCGCATTACGATATACCTCGCAAATATATATAAATCGTGTAAACGTTGTACGTCTAACACACACGCGCGCGCTCTCTC
The DNA here is from genome assembly GCA_963989215.1 of Hedychridium roseum. Lineage (NCBI taxonomy): Eukaryota > Metazoa > Arthropoda > Insecta > Hymenoptera > Chrysididae > Hedychridium > Hedychridium roseum. Next base: position 3,842,760 of record OZ022307.1, on the reverse strand, counting down.
TCTCTCTTTGATGAATCATATAAAAATATTACCATCGACATCATCGGACTGTCCAGTCTGTGACTGCGTTTCGTGACGATATCGTAAAAGAGGAAGCTTGTCGATGTAATCGCAATTACGAAGAGAGAGGATGTTTAATGCGAAGGAGGCTCGCGATTAATTTTATTAAAATTTACGTCTCATGCAATCTACTTCTCCCAAGAGGAATTGTCGACGCCTAGCTACATTTCCGTTCGTCGTCAGAACGTCGAAAGGGAAGGGATAAACTCGTAAACATAGCATTAAAGCAAGAATATTCGAGTGAAAGATAGGGTGTGTGAGTGAGAGACGAAGAAAGAGAGAGATGAAGAGAACGCGCTAGGGTGGAAAAATAGGGATATAGAATAATCTCTTATTCGTAAAAAACTAGGAAGGGAAACAGCGAAAGGGGAAGAGAAAGAGAGAGAGAATCGAGTAATCATTCTTTCGACAATAAGATATAGACGCGTCTTTGCGTTTTTGCGTGAAAACTTTGTCGCCATATGCAACGTTGTACAAACTGGTCATTCACACAAAAAAGATTGAGTGACATATGTATGTTCTCTCACTCGCACACGTCTTGCACACCTTAAATAGTGTTTGTTACTTATTGCTTTGAAATTCCGTATTGAAGACGCGCCGGCCTATTTTAAAGCCGCGAAAACACTTTGGAAATGTGTAATATGTGGAGAAGGACGGGTGGTGGTGATGGAGACGGGAGGGGAGAGGATAATATCGTGGGTGTACATCGTAAGTTATTAATGTTATTAGTTAGACAGTGACCATCGTGTAACGTACGTAAAAACTATAGATTAGCGTATTAAGTGTTATTAATGTTTTCTGTTAATTTTTATATATTGCATGTATGTAGGTATGTATGTGAGTGTGCATGCCTGCATTCGTATCGTAAAGTGTCTATATGTCGCTCTTTGTCTCTGCTTTGTATAGATGAATGTGTGCGTGTGTGCGCGCGTATTGTGTCTTTCGTTTTTAGGCCTTAATCACTCATTGTACTGAGTATGTAGAAACGTGCTTACACAATTCGTTAATCCTTGATCGTGCGTTTCGAACATGTCCACTTTCGATTTACGTAAAATCATATTAAATTGCAGATAAATCGCATTAGAAAGAGGTTGTTTTGTTCATTTACATAATTTTACCTCATAATGTTAGATGTTATTACATTATTTGCAAATAATGTGTGTGTTTGAACTTAATTTATTTTTATGAATTTTTAGTGTTCCATGAAATGAATGACAAAGTGAAAACCATAGAAACGTGTGGAGACAATAAAACGTAATAACACAGTACTGACTGGCCATTACAAGAAGAATATTAATGGCACCTGCTCGAATGGGAACCAATACACGGGACACGTTTCTGCATCAAGAAATTCCATTTTTGGCGGTAACGAATCACTGTTTCGCCGATACTGGGTACGCGAGTTTATCGTTTATCATAAGCCTCAATTTTTCCCGACCGACGAACACGTGAAAGCGCTTCGATTCTCTTTTGTCCTCTCATACTTCAATTTTGAGGAATAGCCGAACGAGTCGCACTTCGCGCGGAACTAACGTTACCCTATAGTGTCTTTACAAAAATATATATATGTTTTATATATATTTATTCTGTGTATATATATATTCAGCATTTTGTCTATTGAAAACTATCATTAAATAATACTTCGACATTGGTCCGGACGCATCAAATAAATCAAACTAGCCAAGACTAGCAGGAATGAGGTTTAACAAAAGATTCGAGTGCGGAGCAAACCTTTCGAAATGTCTAATGATTTCTGCAATGGAAGGAACAGCCATTAAAAATGCCAGCAATTCTGTAGGCAACTAAACGAAAGTGCTATGGACGTTAATATTTACCTCCCAAGATAGTTGTTATGTATATGACATACTCTTTCTAAAACGAAACATAATGGTACAAATAAGATGTTTTTCTTTTATAACGGGAAAGTAGACAATATACTGGAATAGGTGCGTTGTTGAAATGGATTTTACTTGACACACACAATAAAGTGATTCATATCAAATAGAATCCATTTCCTAGAAGAAGACCTTTTTTAGGTTATTGAGTACATTGTAAAATACAATAATGTGTGGTGGAAATAAACGAAACTTTAACCGAGTTAAGTAATGCGGGATGCGCGATTGCATCTGGTTTGGAAGTCACTGTGTTTCAAATAGCGTAAACACGTATCACTCGTGGATTGGTGTCCGCTTGCACGACCAAGTGGTTTATCCGATCATTATGATCGTATACGTGATTTGTCCGACACAACACGGCCGTAAAACGTCGGTGTGAATATATGAATTTGTGTGTATTATGTTCTATTATTATATATACGTTCGCTCTTTTCTCACAATTATGATAATCAGTCGAAAAGCTATGCTCATGTATTACATAATGTATATCATATAGGTATGTAAATAAATATATATATTTACAGGATAACGTTAAATATATATGTGTATGTATAATAATAATAAGAATAATATATACTATGTATATATATATTTTTGTATGTATATATAAGTATATATTTTCATATATATATATATATGTATGTGTTTATATCACTTATCTGCACGAATCAATTGCGTTTAGCCATTTACTTTAGGTAGTTATAAATGCGAAATGAGTGAGTGAGCGAGCAAGTTAACTGAGAATGATCGATATCTCTGACTACTATGCTTCGGATTTTGTCATCAATTTTCTTTTAATGTGTCATTTTATTTATGATTCCTTTTACGACCTTTTCCCGCATGCGCTTTCAAATCATCGTTCTCGTTTTGCTCGTTTACGCACGGTCATATATACACGTACAACAGACAGTACATGCAACATAACCATCGAAATATGAGATTCGCGTCGTCGGTCTTATTGTTAGTCGGTTATTCGTAATAAAGATGCGTCTTAAGGTTTTCGCAATCATCATTTATGAAGTAACTAAGCTATAGGAGCAATGGGCAGTACGTTTTTTCTTCCTTACATATTTTTCGCTTTTCTCTCCTCTTAATAAATTATTACTTAATGGTGCGGTCGCAGGGCTCGTCGATCGTGGTGGTCGCACAGAGTCGTAGCATTTACTCTTTATCCGCTTTCTAAACAGGGATTTATTACTAAATTAAAAATGCGTGGTAAGCAGTGAAAATGATTAAAACCATTAAATTATTCTAACGACATATCAAATTATGCACAAACAATACAATTTCCTATTAATTTACTATTAATTTATCCGCGGAAGCGCCTATTTCAGAAATTTGTATCCTTAGAAGAAGAATTCCCTGGATACAATTAAGAACTATCTAACTAATCTAATAATGCCATGAGAATTGTAATTAATATGAGAGAGAGCAAAATACAAGACTGACCAATACGATCTTTTTTTATTAGATCCATTCTACCTGTAGTCTTCTCTCGAATGTCAAGGTACGGCTTACGTGAGTCAGTAGGTGATATATTCCTGTATTTATTGCTACGATACTGTTGACTGACCATTGGAAGGACGTCCCTTACTATTCGATACGCTAATTAAGTATCTGTGGTGTCACATCTTACGCGTCATTTTCTTATAGCCTAACACACTACACTGATATACGTATATGTATATGTGGTACCAGTTCACTAATTGTAAGATCTAGTTAATAAAAGTTCAGTAGAGTCGGCGACATTCCCATTCGCGCCCGTCGTTTTTTCACCTGGGTCTTTCAGAACCCTTAAATTCGACGAGTATTATACGAATAATATCAATCTGTAAATAGCATCAGACCTGTGCGACACGATGCAGTCATCGATAATACTTTTTATATATCGTCCACTATTATCAATTATAATATATTATATATTTTTATATGATACACAGAGAATTAGGTATAATTCATCGTCATATACATTTAGATTTAAATAGTACTTTTTTAAACCTTTATAACGTTTCATAGATCGAAAAATAAATATAAAAATAAACCGGGCATTTAGGTATTAATATTTTGTATTAATAAATTTTTTCTTCTCATCGCCTCTTTCAATTCACCTTTCTCTGTTGCTCGTTTCTCGTTCGCCATTTCGTCTACTCTATTCTTTGCTATACACTCCCTTCGGCTGATTGATGTGTGAACGGTTGGCGGCGGACAATTTATGATTTTACCCGTGTACAGATAATTCGCATGTCTTCTTTACGTTAGCAAATATTTCTGCAAATTTGTTGAGACATCGATTAATGAATCGATTGATTGAAGGACACATACCACTCATTTAAACGGTTTCAAGCTGTTCTACTTCGATAACTTTTAATAAATACATTCCTATTCTTGTGTCCTGTCAATTCTCCAGTTATAAGTTTTACAATGTTCACTGTCGATTAATGCGCTTTTTTATTATTATAACTTCAATCTAAAATTTTTGTTCCGCCGACATGTTTAACACCAGTAACCGAATTGCTGATTCAAAACCACTCACCGATTTATCGTCTCGAGGAACGAGCTGCGCGCCAGTTTATTAATTACAATAGATAAGATTTCTTTTTCGTCTTGAGCATTTTGCAACGTGCACGAAAAGTACAAAAATTAATTATTCTCTATAATATTCTCCACGTCTCTCACTCTTTCTCTCTTTTATTATTACTATAATTAATATTTTTTTATTCTTTTTTTTTCGAATATTCGCTCGATTCTTAGTCCATCAGAGCACCTACAATACTCTTTCCTTTCTCTTGATAAATATTAGTCTTAAAATCATTGCACGTGCTTCTTATTATAATCTTGTATGTTATTTGGGGCCGTCATGAATTAGAGACCGCGACAACTTGTGCCGTTACACTTTACATCTCTTTGAATGACAATATTTATGGATATATTTCAATCAATGTGTATTATTAACATACGCGTAGACCTGTACACGCGTATGTTTATATAATGCACAATATATGTGTGCATCTACGTATTCTTGTAGATATTAGTTGCTTTGCGATAGACAGACGTAATAATTATAAATAGAAGTATAGGATAGTTATTTAAACTCTTCAAACAAGTAGTATTCAGAATTGTTTTCTTTATAAAGCGTTATTTTATTAGTAGTATAGACTAAAAGTTCGCTTCTATACGAAAGTATGATACTATGTTACGATAAGGAAAATAATAATAATTATAACCCATAAGTATTAGCAACATGCGCTATACTATTGCAGCGTTTTTTAAAGTCTTTCATCAATAGCTTCCTCATGGAACGATAAGTCTCTGTTTCATGATCTAGTTAACTATTTTAGCTTCTTGTAATGCTTATTTCCGATCATGAGACGATCGTAAAAATGACAACCTTTCATATGCAATGCAGATTTGATATAATTTCTGTAACATTGCACAATAGAGACCCCCTTCCTCATAACTCGTATTTATTTAAATGATAGTCATTGCGAAGAAAAAGCATCTAACTGTACATTAAATCACTAGAAATATATCGAAAATATCATAATAAACATGCGTAAGTCAAGCCAGTAAAATACTCACAAAATTACAACGCCCTATTCCTACCACCCACCCAATATCTAGCAAAGATAAGGCGCCCTTAATTAAGGGAATGAATACAAAGAGAAGCAGGTTACTTTATGTCGACTCGTTCCTTACATGGAGAATAGTGGACTAAAGCTTACGGGGAAGGTAATACGTTGTAGTAGATTTTACACTCAGCACATGAATTACGTATATCAGTTAAGAAAGTTCACAATTAATGAAAAAGTACCATCACTAGAAAGAACGTTACTAGATGAACCAATAAATACGCTTAAACCTGGATTTGATTGCTGAAATAAATATTTCGTGTTAATCTTATTATTTCAACACTCGCCATGTGGCATTCGTAAATTTTTACGAAGTTACTAAACCCATATTTAACCCACTAAGAATATCACTAAGAACCAATCCATATCCAGGAACTCTTCGAATTGAACAGGAGAGCAATAAGAGTAAATTCAAAAAACACCTTTTACATTTTTCATCTTCAATCGCGTATCCGATCTATTGTTTTTAACCGTTCCCTTTTTAACGTCACTGACTGCAAGGTGAAACTTATCGTAATGGTGCAATTAAATTCGCGAACACAAATTACTACACGAACTATGGAACATTAAAAAAAATATTTTTAAGTAGAAAAATGGATTTTTAATGTAACACACTGAGATGACTTTGAGTATTTTTCAAATATTTGCTGGAATCATGAAGAAAATCATTAAATAACTTGGTTGAGGATGAGAATCACTGAAACGTTGTAAGGGGGTGGTTGGACAGGGCGTCGCCATGTCTCTGCGACCCCCACGAGTTATCGACCGAGAGAAAGAGAAGAAAGGAAGGGAATCAGATACAGAGCGAAAACGAGGAAAAGTGGGAAAAGGAGGGAAAACGAGACAGCCTCGTCTCGCGAAACAGTTACATCCCATATTGTTTCCCTACCCCCCGATAACTCTCGCTCACCCTTAACGGAAAATAAGAAAAATAGGTTGAACGGTTTCAAAAAGAACGAGAAATACGACATCAATTATCAGAACAACGAATTACAGACAAAAGGCGAGTAACCGAAATTCTGTCTATACGGTGCGTTACCGTGGGTACTATTTCTGTCATATATAAACCAGAAAGCCACCCGCATGCTTCTATCCTTGCTGGCACAAGCTGGGAGGATAAATCCAGAATTAGTACGAAAACGAGTAGCCCGAAATTCCGTAAACAGTAGTGATATCGTTACAGAACTTTTTACAAAGCTAATTCTTTCATCGATATCGTATAATTTATAGAAGTACCAAAATTGCAGTAGGTTAAGAAATAATTTGATTGCGTAACTCAACACATTTACTGTAACGAAACAAAATTATGTATTTAACCTAACTTGCCGAAATTGGAAGGAAAGCTATTCGATAAAAATATTCTCCATGAAAAATATTGAAGCTGGGAAAAGTAAGAAAATACGTCAGTTTCTGCTAACTCCATAGCAATTTACGTTACTCACATCCTGACGCATACTTGTGGTTCACACAGAAACCTGTTCAATTCCTTTGAGAGCTCAAATCATTGAATTTTAGTAGATTATCAAAAGAAAATCGCGCTCGTCTCCTTCTGGCTCATTTTTCTGGTCTTTTCGAGCTTTCCTCGCACGGAGCGACGAACTAGACACGGCCCTGGGATCGACCTCGTGGCCATTGGTGGCTACCTCCATCTGCCTCCTTCAACCTCTCTCTTTTCGCTTGTCTCTCGCTCCCTCATTCGGGTTCGCTCTCCTCGTTTCAACCCCTCGTGACCAAGTATTCTTCGCGATTTTCCAGCGGCGTGTAGCAGCGTATACATATATCAAAGTCTGAGTCGTACAATGTAGCGGCATGAGAATGAGGAAAAGAGATAAGAAAGAAGGTGGAGAGGAGGAAAAAGAGAGAGTCGTTGCCGTTATCGATCTACTGCAGAGTAATGGAGGCTGCCGAGGGTACAAAGTCGGGGGTTGAAGGTGGTACATAGAGAGAGAACGAGGAAACGAGGTGTAGCAGGGAAAGAGATACGGTAGATCCGTAGCTGTATAGCACGGTGGAAAGTTCAGTTGCTGCATTTATACGAATACGAGTTTAATAACCCCAAAATATTAAATTTTAAAGTAATACCAAAAAAGTGTCCCTCGGAATTTTCAGTAGGGATAAAAGGTCGTAAAACGGTTGATATACAAGCGGGTTCGATGAACCAGGCAATAAAAACTCTACAATGTACAGAGCATAACGAGTTCTGCAACTCCTAATGAAAATGTTGCGAAAGTACTTATTCAGCACGTAGAGCTTCAAACAGAGTTGAACTATCTAGGACATTTTAATCCGCATATTTCAATCGGGAATATTGAGAAAAGCGTCGATACAATCAGCGCGCAAAAGAACGATCATCAATTTGCCAATGGTTAAAGGATTTTTACGAAAACGTCTTCGTTGGAATTACGATCTTGATACGTGAAAACCGAGGCTAATGAAAATCTGAAATGCTGACGAACAACGTGATGCATATCGATAGGCTAAATAAATACGTTAAAGAGTGGACGAAGGCAAATAGAGCGTTAATAGTGGACATCTAAGGGATGCTTGTTGGAGAGCGGATTAGTTAAATTCGAGCCATCATTGGCACGAAGACCGCGTTTCGATTCGAAATGTCGGTTCAGGAGGAACGGCAACCACGCACCCTCGACATGCCGGCACCTATTATACACGGCGGTGGCGGCATCGACCGCAGCCCCAACGCTGCAATGCGACGTTGCCATCCCAACGGGCAACAGCCCCTGCCAACTCAAGCCGTCTTCAGACCGGTCAAAGTGGCCGCGAATTTTCGCCTCACCCTCTTCCCACGACACTCATTATTGGCCACAGCGGATAAGTACAGATCGGATTTGTATCTATTTTCAATTTAATGAAACAAACAATGGTTTGTCTTCCAATGGTACACACTCTATAGAACTCACTCTATAGAAAATTAATCTTTTTCGATTTTTCCATTACTAAGATATTAAGGATGATAAGTATTGTAACATGCGCGCGACAGATATTCTTTCTCATACTGTCTTCATACGCTAACCATGCTGAATGACCTATAGATGACTGTTATGTGATTCATTTCATGACTATTGTTTAACTTGTTACTATTACTGCAAAGTGCTTAAGATGTTGCCATATTCTGTACGAAAAAAAGTGAGAAATATCATGAAAACTTTAGCAAGATATATTTAATATGTACGCCTCACCATGTTTTTCCTAAACAGGACAAATGCTAATAATTAAATAAAAAAATTGTGATTGCGAATTTTATTGTAATATTCGAGGATGATTCCACAAGGATTTCAAATCTTTTTTTATGTCATATTTTTTATGTATTTATGACAATCAGAGCTAGTATAGTTCGGTTTACCCGCTAAAGCTTAAAGAAATTCAATAATCTGTAGAGAGGGTTATTTCCTTGTTCAAGAAATTAGTGTACTGGATAACCGATCCGTTTTACAATCTCACTCAACCTCGAAGAACTCTTACAATACAGTGCAATGGATTTTTCCTGGATATTTTCCTGCTTCCCCATTAAAGTTACTGTATTTTGCTAAACCATTATGCCGAGATGTATCAATTCCAGATAATACTGCCACATAAATCTGACAGGATTTAATAGATGTTGTATAATTACCAGTGACGATCAATCAAGATAATTGTGGCAATTTTATGCCAAATATTGCGATGCAGTCCAAATGTCATGTGGCAAAATATCATTTACACAATGGTATTGTAGAAAACATTGTGTTGTAACATGTTGTGTATGTTCTTATTACCAATTAATTAGAAAAATAATCATTTAGCAATGGAATGAAAAGGGAAACGAAAGAGCGGGAGAGAAACAGAGTTGATAACTTTGTAAGAAAACTAAAATACCTTATTAAAAAAGAGAAAACTAATAAGCTTTGTGTAAAAATCTTGTAACATTTTATTAACTTTATTTCAGTATGCGTTTGTGTCAGTGTTCTCTCTTAATTCGTATAGGTAGTTTTTCGTAATGAAGTATTTATTTTTATTGTCACGCCACAAGAGACCCTTTTTTTATCGGTACTATAAAATTCAACCCGACCGCGTACCCGAATCTTTCATAAAAAGGGATCATGACTCTTTTTCATACGTTTCATTACAAAACGGTATAGGTCTTATATAATACAAAAAGAAACGTGCCACAAGTAAGACAGTAACTGAGAACGTCGATAATGCTCACGAGAATTCGAATGAAGATGTACGATGCACACAGAATATAAAAAAACTATACTATACACGATACTATCTTACGATGATAAATGTGCATAATATGTGGGAATATATATTAATATAAAAAATAATTTCACGAAAATATATCTGGATATAAAATGAGGATTTCAATAAGCAAGCGGTTCGTGTCATCGTCGTGTAAACAATAAACATAATTCGTAATGAAAACTAACAGAGATATGTAAAGCTGACAATAATTGTATATCTGTGTGTAGCTGTATCCGTATAGTATCGGTAATAATATGATCGTTAAGTCTAATGAACATATTAACCGCCAAATACATTTACATGCGGTATTCACTATAATAGTATAGTCGGGTTGATACCTGTAGCGTGTTTGATTTTCAATTCGCTTTACTTTAGACGTAAACGTACTATTAACCGGACTTTCCTGCTACAAACATCCTTTCACACGCATAATATAAGTGTTACTAGACTTTTAATGTCTCAATTATGAAATGCAAAGATACTCGGGAAATAACGACAAATCAAACACCGTATCGGTGAACAACCGCGCGAAAACACAGGAAGGAAAACATAAGTACACGATATGTGAAAATCATATTATATATTAAAATATTCATAATGATAATAATAATATAATAATAATAATAATATAATAATAATAATAATAATAATAATAATAGTCATAATATATTATCGCATATCCATAAAATTACGTAAAAAAATATAGAAAATAATAAACTCGCAGCTATTTTATCATTTGCTCTTCCTTACTCTCTATCTTTCACTCGATCATTCTCTCGCTCTTTGTGAAGTCTTTCTCTTACACTCGAAACTATTTTTTATGTCGTTTCTCTCTCCCCTTTTTACTCTCTGTGTCACTTTTGCTTTTGTGGCTGATACAATTACAGCTATACGTACAGTATTAATTATAATAATAATAATAATCATCGTTAATTACAGTTAGTACATATATAGCATGTCTGTGTGATTGTTCTGATGGGTACGTCTCGCCGCTTTTCGCGAAAGTTTCTAGGTCTCGATTTCGGTAATATTTATATATATCCTGCGTATGTATGTCTACATTCTCTCCGAGTCTTATAAAGCGCAATCACCAATCAAGCATCCCTTTTCCGACATCGGGTTTGCCGCTCTCGTCTAGGGAAAGGATTAATCACAAAAAATGCTTCGAACGTTTCGTGCCACCTGTTAAGAAGCTTGTTACTCTCACGTACCAAGATATTCCGTAAAATGGGATTGCTCAAAGACGACTGCTCAACAAAACCTACAGCATATTATTGCCGATTTCGTAAGAACTATACAACCATCTCCATCGAAGCGATTGACACAGCCGTTTCGACACGATGCCTTGCAATCAATCGGCGTCGATCGCGGAAAATCACCTGCATAATACCTCCGTTTGAATTCCCTAATTCTCAAAACGATAATGCCCAAAATTGATGTATTTCAATTCGCTTCGTCGTGTCCGAGAGCAACCGGCTCGCGTTGGTAGAAATAAAACGATTTCCTCGGCGATCGATGTGAAGTCGGCAAAACGAGATCGGAACACATAGGAAGTTTTTCTAGGAGTAAGGACAAAGAAAGTAGATCGAGAGAAGGAGTCGGAGAAGAGCACGCGGAATTTTCTGCTCATATCACTAATGAAGTGAGAAAAGTATACAGGCGAAGTATACAGGCGACCATTGAAAGGACGACGAAGATAAAAGGACAAAATGCGTTTAAAGCTTGACAACGAGTTACAAGCTATGTATGAGCAGTCGTGCCCATCCTCATCGTAATCGTGCCAGTTTCACGAGACCCAATGTCTCTTTTCTTTCCATCGACCACGAGTGCAGAGTTTTCTTCATTTCAAGTATTCTGGATGTTAATGCAACAATCTCGTGGAGAATACGTAAATAAATTATATACAGTTAGAATAAAAACGACACGAGGGAAGAACAAAACGCGGTCGTTGTTGCTTTTTTCTCCTTCGTCCTTTATTTCATATTCACATGTGGTCGAGGTACACCGGTCAAGAAGTCGCGATTTCAGTGGTCTCCCATCTATACGTATAGTTTGCAAAAAAAATATTCTCACGGGCATGAACGGGACAACACTGGCCTCTTTACGGTGTGAAATTCTTATTCGCAAGGAATAATGAACTCAAAGACCGCATGTAATGATCATCACATTTTAGAAAATCAAAGATTTTATGCGCGATGACGATAAAAGTCAATGAAATACGTTCCACGTAGAGGAATCAGCTTTCATCATCATGGCGTTCGGACTTTACCGATTTTTTAGAATATGTTGCGCGCAAATATCGGGGTTATCATTGTCTTGGCCACCTTCTCTTTTCACACTTCGCTTGTCACCCCGCAACGAACGAAAGTAACCGCTACGCACAACATTCAATGTACAATAATAATATTAGCTATAATCATAATAATGCGATAACTACGATAATAATACATTTTATAATTATATATATAATATTTAAGATATAATTGCTAAGAAATTTGGGTGTCATTTACCGGTATTTAATAACTTTCCCATCCTCTAAAACCCACCCGATAATTTCCCCGTTCCCACCCCCAATGTATTACTGTGATTTTTGTCCCTTCGTCTTAATCAGTCGGAAATACCGTGGCATCTAATAATAATTGGCCTATCAGCATCATCTATCCCGATTTTACCGCCTCCTTTTCATCTCACTACATGCTCTCTAAGTAATTTCTAAACATCCATTCATAATTATTCATCCATCCCAGCTATCATATCCTTTTTTTCAATCTTTTTCTATTTTCGTCACCACGAGGAACCGCGATAATAATTTCTTTGATCTTCAATTTTATACGACGACACTGGCAATAATTAATAGAATAATATATATATATTTATATATTCATATATCTATTTATATCTGGAAATACTGATTCTCTAATCGCGAGGCGGTTGCCACCCTCGGATCGTGTTTCGCGACCAAGGATCTCGATTGACAAAGATTAGCTCCATGGACTCAATTTAGTCCTCTCGTGTAGTCAAAGAATACTTATTGCGACGTATTCTATGTAATTTCCCTATTCGAGGATACTAAAATCGAAATTGTATGGAAACAAAATGAAGAACATAAGAGTGCAATGAAATAGAAACGTTCATCTCAATATTATGGGATATCTTTTGCAAATAACCCCTGAAATACGATGATTTATATAGAACTCAGAGGAAAACTACATTTATTGAAAATAAGTGCGCATTCCAGTAGTTAATTATCGCAGGAACAGAAAAACAGAAACTTTCGCACGTTCTCTTTTGTATGCGTCCCTACGAAATCCAGAAGTTTTTGAGAAACTCGGGAAATGTAATGCGAAAGCAATGGAAAATCGGTTCGAAAGGGACCAGATTATTTTCATATCTGAGATCGAGTGTGTGGGCTGAGATATATATGTAAATACGTAGCCGTGTCTGTAGAGCGTAGCGTAAAATACCCGGCATCGTCAGTCTATGATCAATCGTTGATCGAATAATGATAATATACAATAATAATCAATTTCTCGCGCTGCCACAATCGTCGTTTGTGTAAAGCATGATCAGTGGTGTGTATGTTGCATATGCCTAGCGCGTATTTAACATTGTCATTGTGGACAACGGCTACGATTTGTTGCGACCTTTAAGATAATTAAGTAGATAAGATAAGTAATTAAGCGGTTACACGTTCGAGAATCACCATTAATCCCACATATGTACATCCTCACATTTAATTAATAGCACTGTACTTATAGATTGAACACACATTACACTTACGTTTACATTTAACACAATCGAGATACGCCTCAGAAGAGGCACGGATTTTACAGGTTTGTTGCAATGTACAAACGTACGTGTGTATCTGTGCTTACCTTACTTAATACATATATATGCGTATATATATATATGTATGGGATTGGTAATGCATATGTATACAGCAGATTAGATATTCCACCGTTCTCACTCTTAATCCAATTACCGCCACATATACATATTCATATATACGTGCGCTAACACGCGCGCACACATACACATATATTCATATTTATACGTACGTCGTCGTTCAGTTAACTTGAGAAACTTTAAAACGAAACAAAACCTACCAACTCGTAATAAAAAAGAAGTACGCGAAATGTCGATTATGTGCTCATATATCAAATGTATGGTTAAAGGAACGAGGAATTGAAACATCAAAAAGATTTCGCTACATATCGAAAGATCAACTGCATGATTGGTATTCCGAGGTTTCACGCGGTTGAAACATAACGAACTAATAGAGCAAAAAGTAAAGGACCAGAACACAAAAAGGGAATCGTGAAATCCAAGATCACGTGCAGCGTTCATAACTAAGTGATACGATAATGCGCACAGTGCCTTGTAAGAAAAAACACTAATTATTAAATACAAGATAGATATATATTATATATAGACCAATAAAAATAATAATATTAATAATCATAAAGACAATATTAATAATAATACGATAATAATAATCGGATATACCTATTCAATAGAATATAATCATATAGTAAATAGAGTTAAATTAAGCAACAACGATCATAGTATCCCTTCGTATATATGCGATTCGATATTTCTAAAATTAAATTATCGTGTGATTTTCTTTATATTCGTCCTAAATTTACATATTATTCTGTCGTCTACTAATTTCTATAATATCTGTCTTACACTTAGTTATTATTCTTTGAGATATGTATCGTCGTACGTGTATTCTCGCGTCCTTATATCGTTAGTCTTATTCAATAAACATTTCTCCTGTCCGACTTGTTCATGCTTACTCCACTGAGAGGGTTGGTTCACGGACCGAGGCCAAGAGATTGAAATTCTCCTGGGCTGCTCGCGATAGTCTTTTGCGTCTGGCAGAATATAAGCTGTCTTTCACATGTTTACTCTCTTTGCGCGATTCTCTTTATTCTGGCGAACCGTTTCTCTTTCTCCCGTTTATGGCCAACATTTCTCAACCGTTTTATTTTCGACCTCTCTCGTCACACGTCACGATAAGCATTTGAGTCTTTTTCACAACATCTCGCACGGAAGGAACAGTTATGCACGCCCGCACATCCGTGTATTCATCATTTTTGTCTGTACATTGCGCATGTACCGTGTGAATACATTTCATGTACATACATGCGCTAATCTGTGTGTAGGTCTTCTTTGTCTATGATTTGCTTCGCGCTTATTATTTTTTGTTTTTTTCTTCATTTACGAAAATGGCAGTTATCGGTCACAGCCAGTGGCTATTAATAATAATTTAAGTTTACGTTTTAAATACTTTACGATTATTTAATTTTAATGACGACATTCTATCTTTTTTAAATATTTCTTAAAACCCGATTTTGCGGAAACACGGGCTATCTACTTCCACATGTCCGTCAACGCGGTAGTTGTGAGCGTGTTCGGGTATGGAACGATGTTTATGAAGAAAAGAGGAATGAACAACGATAAGACAAAATGCCAACAATTTAGAAAAAACTAACTTTTAAAAGTCATAATGGGACTATCCTTGAATACTAACTGCTCAATGATATATCTACGACCATTATAACAAAAAAGACTTGGAATTTGTATTTCAAATAAAATTTTGATTTTCGTATGGCACTATAAATTAAAAACAAATGTGCGCTCGCCCACAACCAAACGTCGCTACAGAAAATACAATGTATAGTTACCAAAGGTATTTTTACCGTACTCCGAACAAGAATTGTAGCAGAGAGTCAGAATGCAGAGTATTTTCCGACTGTTAAATATTGTCCTAAAAAGTATTTCGCTACATTGTAGAATTATGCAAATATCTATGAAAATTTGCTATTACACAGGAAAAAATGCCGTTACGTAAAAAACAAACGTCCATGAGCAATAGCGTAAGTATTAATTTCCCTAAAGAGAATATTGCTTGTACTTAAATATTCCGCAACGGATTTGAAATGATATTTTATACAGAATATACTGCAATTAACGACTCTAAACAAACATCTTTTATCGGAAAATGAACCTCGGTTTCCAACAGTAATATTAATATATACTTGGGAAAAGACTAGAAACATCGCCATGTAAACGAGTTCGTGAAGAAATAAACCGTGGAAATACCTATGAAGTCAAATCATTTGGCCATTTTTCGTCAACTAATTATCGGAAAAATCCCTACCACAACGTGTGATCATTAATTTAATTCTTATGAAACTCAGAGACTTGTATTTTTATGTTTAACCCATCAAAGGCTACTATTATCGTTCTTGGCACAACAAGATCCATTATGTCGAAAAAAATAATATAGTTTTATGCATCTTGTTCTCTTTTACATATACTTTGCGTTAGGAACGTTAAGATTACAATTATTTAACAGTCATGTCTAGCAAAAACCATTGGAAGTGTTTATCACCACAACTCATAAAAATTGAATGTTAAGCTACATAAAAATTCAGCGGCTAATGGTTAATCGACTAGAAACATTTAAAAACAAGGGGAAATTTGAATTGATATACATTAAACAAAGTAATTCTGCAACCAATACAAAACAGAAGTCTTAAATGTACACTTGAGACTTCTCATTTTAATTTTTACACTAAATACATAAGAACTTTTGATTTTAGTATGTGAAAATTAAAAAAATATATAATGTATAACATATGAACATTATGGAATTACTATCAAGCTGCTTACTTTTCACAATTAAAGGGCATGGATTTGCCAAAGACACCTGAAATTCTGTGTTAAATGTAGAAAGAAAAGACTATACACACATAGCTGTCGTAAACTACTGGAAGACATATAACATTACAACTTCAAAAGTAATCTTTGTTTTCCTGCAGCAAAGAAAAATTCTTTTGGTTTATTATATTTGAGAAAATACTGCATCTGGATGTAACGATTTGAGACTAGATTAGAATGAGTTACTTAGAGAAAAATTAGTACTTCACTACACGTGCTATGCAGTTTTTCGTGCCAAATACATAAGTTATACAATGTATACTTCACGGCGTGTTAGAAAATAGTATGTTCTAAAAAAGACTCATGTTCATTTAGTATACATAAGAGCACTGATAAGAAAATAGCCTTTCAAGGGTTAAACAACATTTTTAGCAAAAATGATCCAAGTCTCTGAGATCTTTCTATTACTGATCTTTGCATATACTTCTATTTCCCTTTCTCCACATGCGCTTGGGTGAAGAGTCCGATTTTAGAGCGTAGTAGTTTAACAGGTTAAGTTCATTGTAAAAATGACTCTACGGCTACACGGAGTGCTTTTTTGGAGATACACGTGGCAATGCTTCAATGAGTAATAAAGCAGTATTTCAAATTCTTGTTATCTTAATTAATTTTGAATTAAACGGGTATTAAAAATCATACTTGGCCTCAAATCAGATCCTCGGGGCGATCTGAGCTGGGCGTTTTATTGAATAAACGTAACATAAGTACGTGCAAGACCAGTAATACGATTAAATACTTTGGTTGTTTTCCGTTAATTGAAATAAATTTAATTTCTTAATTTTCCGCAGCTTCAAAATTTCTAAACTATGGAAACTTTGTTAATTTAATCACGTAGTTGATTGCTTTTACGTTGAAAACACTGCGCAAATTATTGTATTTCCATAATATTTTTGGAAAAAAGCACTGCCCAAGCGTATTTATATATCTGTGTACATAGACAATGAGGTATGGTAAATGTGACGATTGTGACAACGATGAAACCTATCCATGGTGTCAGAACCTCGGCCAAAGTGAAGGCTGCCTAATATTCTCGCACCTATACATATAGTCGCTAATATCGATTAGCAGAAACTACCCCAAAGTCTAGCGGAGGTTCTTGACAACTGCTCACTTGACTCGTCTTTCATTATTTCAGCTTCATTCGTTCCGCGGAGTTTGCGCCATTCGACTGAACATTCACTTTGGACAATACTGATATTTTACTAAAACTAAACCACCATTAAGATTGATACAAAACATGACAATTTAATAATAATCAAGACAAGGACAAGCGTATTTATAAAATATAACTTTCGAACGGTATTACGCTATGCAGTAAAAAAAAGTCTTACTAGATTTCCCTCGGCGCAAACTCCATACTGGAAATTGAAAAATGCTTTCGTTGCTGTAGTACATCACTGTGTTGTTCTACAGATCGCGAGAATCAACCCATCCCTATCTCTGGTCTCTACGTCCAACGTTTTTCACATATTTGTAGCCGTTTGGCCAAAATCGCGCGCCACAGTCCGAGCTCTGGCAACCGCCCTGAACGTCCTTCTATCACTGTCTTATTTCAGCCCATTTTCGCACACTTCGGATATCTACCTCCTCATAAGTTCGTTTCAATTGTCGTTCGTTCGCACGGGCATACGCGTACACGCAAAAGGAGGGCCGTAGCAATATTATAGACAGACTACTAGCGGCATGTCGATCATTCGCTCGATATATACATGTACATAGATACACATAGTTGTACACATGTACATATATATGCATTAATCATTCACGCACGTATGTACCTATTATATATATATAATATATATCCCATTATAGATTACCTATATTCTCGCGTATATATACACGCACATCTCCTAAGAACTGCCCATCCTTATAGTATACGTATAAGTGCCTTGCTAAAAATTATTTCTTTCCGCATCAAGCATGGCTCCTACACGAATCATGCGTTCTTTACACTCCGTACACTCCGTCGACCCCGCCCTCCCGGTCATTCGGTAAACTGTTACTCAATTTCACAACGAAGTCAAATGTGGCAGATTCTCTGGCATAATCGAAATATCCGTGTAACGCGTATTCCTCTTATCGTGCCGATGTCAAAGAATCTAACGTTAAACGGAACGCAGATTCTAAAGAGGATACCTATAAATATATATTATATATATGTTTATGTCATCACTGTACTTTTCTCATATTTCTTCCATCTTTATACTTAACATAGAAAAAATATAGAATTTTACTTTGCTTCGAACTTAAATATAATAAACTCTCTCGAGTTTCGTTATAATATATAAATATACGTTTTAATAGTGTGAGCGTGCACGTATGGTCAGACCCACTTGTCTTCTGTATATCGGTATGTACGTTCGTATGTGTATGTGTCTATATGATGCCGTTTCGATATATAGTAACAAATAATAGTATATATTTATATAAATACATTTATGTGTGTCTTTTACGTAAAATTTGGCCCGCCCTAGCACGTGCGGATGTATTTATGTCGCTTATGACTGTGTGTAATGCGTATGTCGTGCGTTAACGAATGCATATTTAGTGTCCTGTTACGTGGCTGCAATAAAAACCCGCCAGAAGGAAGAGTCAAGAACGAAGGGAACGACATATGAACGAACCGTGGCGAGGAAGAAATTATTGAAACAAATACGACGACATATGTAGAATCGCACAACGATGGAGGAGATCCAACTAAAAGAGCTACCCAAAAACTTGCTGTATGCAAATCTGCGGCTCGAACGATCGAAAAAAAATTAAGCTCTCTTTCTTCTTTCATCCGCCACCGGTGGGTGTTTATATAATATAATATATACTTTTTATATCTATATATGCCTGTTATATATGTATGTGTGTATTATAATATACCTTGGCTTGTTCAGAGCTACGACTTGAGCATATCTTCGTTTGAAAATGGCAACGATTGATAAGAACTTTTGCTGATAAGAAAACAAAAAGGAAACTCTCGAACATATAACACATTACATGCATACGTATAAAAATAAAATGAAATATACACGAAGGACAAAGTGAGGGGAGACATCCGCTTTGACGACATGCGAATGCATCCCCTGGCTTAAAAAAAAACACAGCTACTTTAGATCTCTCTGCTTTTCCTCTCAAAGGACTATTTGACATAATAAACAGCCGGACGACATATCGCTAGCCAAAGGATTCAGCGGTCATGATGGCTTTGCTATTATGTGGGCGCTGGAAACGCACTTACGACGTAATTCCTGCTTAAACGGAACGTAGAAAAGAGAACGTAAAGACATCTTGTATGCTCCCCCTCGAATCCGATTCGCAAACATCGCGGTTTATGTACGGTATAAAACTTAAGTCGAACGAGAACAAAAAAAGAATGATAAATTGAACCATGTTTTCCTTTAAGCCATTCAGAACTACGAACTACGATCGTGCGTAAGTAAATCTGTCGGTTGATCATCAAGATGTACTAGTTTCCGGAACCTCTAATGTTACTCACGTAATTTACGAACTCATAATCACAGTTCACGCTCGTATACGAGCTAGCTGAATGCCTGATTCATTTAACATCTTTTTTTGTCAACGCGAGTACCAGTAAATACCGTGGTGAAATCCATAATAGAAGGTCAGCTTGAAACAGATTCGCTCTCGTCGAGACAAGCCGAAAAGTGAGCGTCGTCATTCCGTTGTCAATGACATCGCGTGTACAGTGCAGGATGTTCCCCAACATGTCGTGCAATGCAATAGAATAATATAATGTACCTACATAAATACATCTAATCGAATAAAAGCTATGTGTTTCATAGATCATTATGCGAGACAGCCTTCTCTTAAATCCGTACTCTCCTTTCAGTTTACGTTAACGATTATTACTCAATTATTACTAGTTTCGGAATACACTTAAGGGAGTTCAGGGTATATGGACCGACTTGTCCAACCTTTTTATCATTCTTCAAATGTCTTCCAAAAGCCGAACGACACCATCTAAGTGCCCTACTCTCCTCTCCTATACGATAATTCACGCATCTTTAGAATCTTATGATATAGATAAAATAACTTAATCGACAGTGCGGCTCTTCCTTTTATTCATTCATTCGTTTCGAGTTCGCGAAAGAAATAGAAAATTCGAAATTCTTCGATCGATCACACCCTGTTCTCATCGTCGAGCCCTACACGCATCCATTTTATGTACGTATTATTATTAGCGTTAAACATTATGTCACTTGCTATATTGCATATAGAAAGGTAAATAGCACTTTAGTAGCAAGCGACGTCGGGTGGACGAGTCACGCTATTTGCTGTTGATCTACGTCGTTGCATGACAAATCGAGGACCTCGTCTACTTTCCACTTCGTGCGCGTAGGTTTGTCTATACGTGAAAATGTGTATGTCTGTCTCTGCTGTATGAATGTATGATAAAGCATGAATTTTGCTTGTAATCCTGTGTATATGAGTGCTCGCTTCACATGTGAAAAACACTTCCCGCTGTTAACGCTTGCAACGTACACTCGATAACAATAATGCTCGCGTATCAGAAGACGTGCTCGATGAATTTAGTCGTTTGACAAAGCGGCGATATTAGGAGCCCTCCATAAATTCCAAGTGAATTTTCGGTAAATTCTTTAAACCATAATAATGGATCGATGATGGTATTCGAAATTCTATTTCGCTCTTATTTCAACGCTTTGTCGATTTCACGTATATGCGACTGAACGAAAATTCGGGTGATAACGATAGTTGCGCGAGAAAAACCGTACTGTCGTTACACTCAGATGTCTCGTTTCTAGAACTCGATCGCTTTACAAACATTATATTTTGAAGTCGTGTAAGGACCGTGTGATCACGCAAAATGCAAACAGCAGGTACGCAAAAATGGCAACTTTCAAGAATTTTACATGCATCTTTCTAGTTGTTTTCAGTCCAGCGCACTGTCTGTCATACTGTAATCATTCGTTACTACGAGGTGATCACACAGTCGTTGTAAACAAATGAAGGCCCTGTGTTCGAGAGAAATACCTTAATTCTAAATCAATTTTGAAATTAACGGTCATCGATGTAAAAAAACTACGCACATCTGTCCGAAAGTAAAATCTTTTTTTTTATCATAAATATTATTAGAATCACTATTTAAGTACTGCTCATTTCCAGCTTTAATGAAGATACTGGATTACATATACCGCTAATGAAATATGGAAGATAGAATCTAGAATGTCATGTCAAATAAAATAATGTTTTTAAGATTCGGTATATCCATCCTGCATATTTAATTGAAAAACATAAAAGAATATAACCTGAAAAACTTTCCTAAATTCCATATTTCGAAGTTGCAGTTGAACGAAAAGTTTGGTCCGAATAAAATTTATATTGCTCGGATGACCCCTGTGCTAAAAGCTCATGAATTTGTTCATTAAAATTATTGCCAAGTTTGTTCGTAATTCTTCGCGTTCGTAAACGGATTTGGTGGATATAACGGGGTACATCATTCGGGCATACCGTCGATATTTCTCTCACACACGAGACCCACATTCCGTCCGGCGACCGAGCCGTGAACACGACGATCCACCGGCAGGGTGAAACCCGACGATGACTAAATATAAGTATACACGTATATATTGTACAACGGGTGAGTATGTTTCTCTCTTCATTCTCGATCTTTCCTACGATGCCCTCGTGGAACTTAAAAGCTGGCTTCGTTGTATCCGGTCGGCGGGGAACGACTGCAACGGAGATATATAAATATTTCCAGGCATTCCCGGCACGATAGAAGTGGTTTATTGGCAGCAGTGGAATTGAGATGTATTGTGCGCATCCAGCGTCCCCGGGCGATGTTGGGGATCTCGAAATGTACGGTTGCACCGCGCGCATTGTCATTCCTGGTCAGAACCGCGGCTGCGAATCGGAGATCAACAGCAACAGCGGTGATGCCGACGGCAACGGCATCGACGACGTATATGGATTCGAAGGTCGTCGGCCGTCGTCCTCGGGTGGCCAGATGACGACGGAGGCCCGACAAGCGGCTGGAGCTTAGGAGAAGATACGCAGGGCTTGTAGGACTGGCCTAGAGCATACTGGGCAGCTCGGATCAGAACTCTCGCAAACTCGATTGCCACAATCCAGGCAGAAGAGGTTATGTCCGCAGGGTACCAGAGCGGCGGTGACCTCCTTGTCGTTACATACAACGCACTCACGACGGCCACCAGCGCTGCCGCCGCCGAGGAGGGAGTCCGTGGGCGACGCTGGACTCGCCGACGCCGGCGGGGACGGCCTCGAAGGGAGCGCGACGCCAGGGAAGGACCAGATAGAGGAGGCTGACGCCGTCTGCGATTCGAATGATGGCGATTCGCCGAGACCCTCGTCCCTTTCCAGTCCGGCGCCCCAGATGGCGAAGAGATCGTTCAGACCGGGAGCACCGGAACTGCTGCACGAACTGCTGCAGCTACCGCTGCTCGAAGAGAAAGCACCACTGGAACCGTTTGATCCATTCGAACCCGGTGGATCGAGGCATCCCAAGATAGGACCTAGACCACCGCGACAGAGTGCTCCAAGAAGATCCGCCTCCTCAATGCCCGGTCCCGTGCCCGTTCTCAGAGCGATGTGAGCCTCGATTTCGCGCCTCGCGGCCTCCACGCTTTCCGGTAGGCCCGTCACTTCGAATACGGGCTCCTTATCACGGCTGGGTGTCACGATGTAAGTGTGCGTCTGATGTTGAATCCTTTTTATGGTTGCGCCTTTCGGACCGACTACCAGACCGACCACTCTGTAGGGCACTCGTACCTGGATCGTCACGTGTCCCGGAACCGATGCCGGTGGTCCTGGGGGAGTTCCCAGCAGAGCGCCGAGCGAGCTCTTGCGAGACGCACGGATCTGAGAAAAATGCTCGGCCGCCGAAAGGATCTCGCGTTTTGCACGAGCCACGTCCTCCTTACGCCCAGTAACTACGAACACCGGCTCCTCGCCGCGCACTGGTGTTTTGATGTAGGTATTTGTCTTAGCACGCAGAGCCTTGATCTTGCAACCTGTAATCAAAATAAGCAGACGGTCTTAATGCTGTCGTTCCAATTTATTCCCATTTCCAAACTTCACCGTCTACATTGAAAACGGTGCATTGGAATGATTCTGGCCAAGGATAATGGTCAATTTTATGCAGAACAGCAGTATCAGCGCACTTGTAGTTGAAGTATAATACGAATTGTATACATGTGTAAAACGTATGACAGAATACGTTGTTGCAAAACACGTTTAATTTACTTCCAGTAATGTAAAAATCTTCGCAATTAATAGTCCCATACTCTACAATGTGAATATAAGGTAACGCAGTCTTTTTTATGTTACATTTCAGATTTCTAATTATCCTGTTTAAAACCTTGTAAGCTTTCACATCAAAATCTTTAATAAAGAAGTCAGTACGGCGAAATATATCTTATTTATAAAAATGATTCGCGATCCCCATTTAACAAGATGAGGCAAAGTACGTAGATTGCTCGCAGATGTTAAAGATCAAAAGTGAATGTAATAAAAAAAGGCATTTGCAACAAGCAAAAAGACTGGGAATAAAAATGTGAAGACAGTATTAGGGAAGAAGAAAGAGATAAAGGACAAATAGAAAAGATGGTATAGAAAAAGCACGGAAAGCAAGAAACTGAGAAAGAGGTTCGGAGCCAGTCTGGTCTATGGTCTCGCAAACTCCATGTCCTTCAGTTGGTGCAATGCCAGCAATGCAGGTGAACTGCTCCCCTCTCCTTGTTTCCCCCTAGCTACTCATCTTTATATCCACGTCATTCCCTACGTATTCTTCTCTTTTCTATCACCTCTTCGGTCATCAATCCCTGCAGTTTTTGCCATTCCTTTTACTCCCTTTTCTTAAACTGTATTTTGTTTTACATGCACAGCAGGGAGAGAAATAATGCATAAACACGTTTGAAACACTCTCCTCCTCTCCATGCGTCTCCTAGTGAAATATTTTCTTCGCCCTTTTGCAGTAATCAAGCTCAGAAATGACTACTATACCGGACTTTCTTTGCTACTCTTCGAGTCCAATTATGTTACTTTATAAAAAACATCAGATTCTATTGAAATCAGCCGATAAAATAGACTACCCACCCAAACGACATTAATGTGGAAACTATTAAATGCTGCTAAATCTTAGAATATTTTCTGAAACCGCGACTCCATTAGCGCGAACAGAGTCCTTGGTATAGGCGACAATGTCAGGGACGTCTCTGGTCTCCTGAGAGACGCCCGCTGTGGTATAATCTTGACATCGATACGGCTTTAAGCGCGCGATTTGCGACATATAGAGGTAGTTGCACTTCACATGGTTGAGGTGTGGCCGCCATTGGGCGGGTCCACGAACAATTAACGCGGCAATCGCATCCGCATCTGGGTCACCTCGTGCATGAAATTACAAGTTCATCAACGGAGCTGCTATAAGTTGTTGAAATGACTTCTTATTAAACGTCGGCGGATAATTTCTATAACAAACAGTGCACTATTATTGTTGCATAACTGATAGTGCGTAGAAAACGTACCATATCTTTACAATACTCCGTTATTTTTCATATATTTCTCACGACAAATCCCTGTGTATAGTACAAAGGACTATTCTTCAAGTAGCAATTAATAAGGACGTGTACCAAATCCATATACGAAGCATTACACTTTGAGTTAACTCCGCATCATCGCTTAATGTGAGTTCTCGTTCTCCGTAATATAAAAATACACCACGCAATTTGTCACAAATATCGTAAAATAACTTTCACTTTGCTACGTTGTAAAAATTACTTCCAATTTTACAGACAATAACGGCTGTTAATAATAAAGTTCTTTATTATACGACGACGGAAAAGAAGTATGAAGAAAACAAGAATAACGTTAAACTACAATGCAAAGAGTCCTTCGCGATACCTTCTTGAGACCTTCGACAGTGCCCTCGACTTTCGACATATAACTGGTTATACGCCGTAAACCGAGGAAGGCGCATACGTAGATGCGTGTCCTTAGATTAATATAGGGTAAAACCTGATCTGGTTCCATCGATCGCGTTTATTTTTGGAACATAACATGCATTTAGCTGTCCCTCTCTTATTCGGTTCCAGAGGAATTGCACAGCATTGCACAATTCGTAATCACATTTCTGAAAAGACTACGAAATCGCCAACACTTTTATCGAATTATTTTATATCTATTTACTTATACTTTGTTACGTTACATCTTTAAATAGGACATCTAAACGAATTAGCGGCATTATATTTGTAAAATTGATGATAGGCTTTAATTGACCCGAAATGTTTAAAACATGATGTTTAAAACATTTAAAACATGATGCGAATTCTAAACGGCAACTAAATTCGTCAAATCGCTTAAGGATAACGTCTTGTGTAAAAACATTTCTTGTCTCTTGTAACAGCATTTCTTATGTTTATATTATTACATTTTACATTTTCGGTACAGAAAGCAAAGAAGTTCTGACGTGGTAAACGAATCACGGATATCAAATTTCTTATTATTTTTGAAAGTTGAAACGTGTAATTTTTATTAATAAAAGGAGAGTAATTCAAAGCATAAGCGGAAACTTTTATTGTCGAAAATAGGAATAACCGAAATTAATTAAATCCAACATGAGGATTGTGGAAAGGTAATAGTTACTAGCAATAGTCGCAAACTAATTCAGGCAATCATCTTTCGTCGCTTATTTGTTGACGTACAGTAGACGCAAACTATAGTAAACAACTTATTAAAGGAAATCTATACTAATTAAAGAAAACATTTGATAAATACCTGGATTTCTTCCGAAAAATACGTTAATTTTATAAACTATAAGTAGGAACTGGCCTCCATATTTGCATATATATATATATATATATATATATATATATTTAATCAAGATTACCGACAAGTACACGCTCCTAAAATATGTCAATTGTTGAAGATTCAGTCGTTTAACTTACAAATTCCTTGAATCTTCTTATCTATTCTAGAAAGTATACTTATGATAGAAACAAGTACCACCCTTCACCCATTCCTACCCAAATACGTCATTACATTCATTCTTAATCCCACTTCTTACCTATGATTTTATTAAAACAGCCGTAGGAATGGAACGTAAATGACGATAGTGGACTGAGAGCATTGAGAGTTAGGTAGGCAAGGACACGTGGTCGCAGATGCATGTACACCGTATTACAGCAGGAAAAGTCGAACGGAAAGGTGTAGAAGAAGGAAGATAGTGGCACATCGTGGTCGAAGATAGGCGATGGTGGTTATGCCCGGCAGGAGAAAGGCGAGGTGGGGCGTGGGTCGTAGACGGTTGAAGGGCCGCGGCCAAGGTGAGGTGGGATGCATGGAAAAGAAAGAGGGAGACACTGCAGGCCATGGACAGAACGTAAGGCGCATTTTGCCTTTGTCTGATGCTTCGATATAATCAGTAGATAGGGCAGGTGCAAAGGTACACTAAATTGCCCTTTTGTCCTTGCCTAGGAACTGCGAAATATTATGAATAATTCCAGTAAGTTCTAGAATCCTGACATTGCGTAAAATAAAAAACAAAATACGTGAAATCTAAACGAGTTACATACTTTCAACAGGGTTTTGGACTCAGTTCACAAAATTTTCTACACGATTCCAGTCATAAATGTACCTAAAAATCTTTAAAACAGAATTCAATTCAACTTCGACGACTGCCACAAGGCTACTGTCGTTTCTTCCTCGTCAATCCCCGTCCTAACTCTCTTTCTCTCGCAGTAAGTGCCATTCATATAACCCGATGCAGAATGAGCACGTGGTATATTCCCCGCACAAGTATACAATGCCGGGCAAAATCTCCTGAAAGGCAAAGTTAAGGTCTATTCCCACGATACGTTACGCTCTGAAATAACGCTGTTAAAATCTGCAGTCAGTCCTACCCGGAGCAACTGTAGATCAATAGTCACTGTATTTCGCAGAAATGCGACTGCATTACGCTCGTATGTACATACATTCGCGTAAATACACGATATGTATCTATACATATGGTTGCTTGCATAGAGACCGTCGCACCGTCGTTTCTGACTGCTTCAATCCTTGCAAATGCCTCTGACCTCTGCATTCTTTCTTATTATTTAAAAATATTTTAAGTATAATATATGATAAATATATGTATTTCAAGACGGGCACGCACTTTTCACGTGGAAATGTAACGCGCTTTTAAGAAAAATGCGGATTCATAGCGTCTTAAGAAAGTATACATGAAAGTATACATGGAACCTTCTTTTCAAGGGAAAAGAAAATCTGCTAAGAGTTCTAAAAGGGCCATCTGCTCTTTGCTGTTTTAATTACAGCCGGAAAATGTCTGTCCGTGAAAAGACAGCTGCTTTCTCCAACTGTGCGTCACTGATGTAAAGCGGGAAATTGCCATAGAGAGCGAATAAGAGTTTTTGCTTGAAAATTCATTGACGATTAATGCCTTCGCGTGCATCAATTCCCGTACATATAAAATAAATAATTCCCAGTAAAAATTTCGACTCAGCAGCAAAATCTCTTAGGAGAAATGCTTCGTGACTATATAGCTACGACGTGTGACGAGATCGACCGAGAAGAACCCATGAATAGCGGTACCCTTTTCGGTTTCTAAACGCCCGTAAGTCCAGGAGTCCATCCGTGGGGGCACGAACCGCGCCGGGGTATCGCGAGTTTCTCAGGCAGGTCAGTGAAACTGCGCCGTCAAGTTGAAGGCCAACACCCCCACAATGCAACGGCCGAGGCAGCGTTCCCGTCTCCCCACCGAACAGCGCGCGCGCCTCGTCGCATCCTCGTTCTCCTACTCCTCCCACCCTTCCTTACACTCCACGACGACTACTTCACCGCTTCTCTCTGTCTCTCTCCACCTCCACCATTCTCTGCACCTTGTGCGTCCGTGGAACAACCGAGGAAACTCCAATAAGCTGAATAAAGTCGAGTTACGCTGCCTTCGTGGCGACACACGTTTCTGCAATATCACCCACACGTTTCCCATTAAAACCCTTTGCGTCGTGACAAATTGACCGCGGCATATGACCGGTTATACTCTTCCCCGTTTTTAATCGATACGAAAATGTAATCGACTACAACGTAAAAAATACGTAAAAGGGTATTTATATGTTTACTACCGATGAAGGATATGTAATCCAAATGCAGTATGTTGTTCGAGGTTATTCATTTCTGTAAGGTGAAATTAATGACGAAGTTCACTTTTACGCTACTTCCGGCATGTTATACAGAAAAAGTACATTCTCGCATGTAAAACACTTAACCATGAAACATTGATATGAGTTTGCAGAATAGGTACGGCCTATTTATATAGAAACCCGGTTGTTCCGGTGCTGATTATTGGATATAACGCGATTGGAAATAGAGATGCAATAGACTATACAAGTGACCGAACGCGAAGCTGGTTTGTCACCAGACGGATTACATATGCGTACAGTCGTCTATTAAACCCTAGACATGAATTCCTTGCGCCAGGTCTAAACCTACACGCGCTATTAACCCTGGAAATTTACCCACTGTATACATTTCTCTTTTACGCTCAGTGGATACTATAAATAAAAACCATGCTACATTCTACAGTGTCATACGGTTAAGAACGGGCAAGTAAAATGCATGTAAAATTTTATACACAATCATCAAGGAATTCAAACCCTTTAACAGAATTTCATTCAAAATTATGAATGTTTAGAACCATCACATTATTTAAAAAATGGCATTGCTTTTCCATGTTCAGGAAAGTTTTTAAAAGTATTTTTTACACAAAATCGTTTATAAATCAACATCATAAGTATTAAGTAAAAAAGTTTTACACATGACATAAAGCACACATCTCTCCAAAGAAACTGCAGTATTATTTTACACAGATAGAAATATATCTGTAACATATATTACTAATGAAAATATAGTGTAAGACCGGACGTGCAGTAATGTGGCGATGCAGGATTGTAAGTTATAGGGACAGACCCCTGATATGTAAGAAGCAAGAACGCTCACGCGTGCAAGTTATCCGCTCTTGGTTCTCAGAACGCACGCGAAACAGAACAAAGTTGGCGCTGTAGCTACGTATTTGGATATGATACTTGGAATATTCCGAAACACTAAGGATGTATTTCACTTAATACATACTTAATCAAATTTAAATTTTTCACATTGCCCCCTTTCGTAAAATGCGCATAAAGTTACAATATTCCATGTTGGTAACGTGTTAACCTTACAGACATAGTTAATAACTGTATTCCAAACAGCGATTTTAAAATTTTCTACCATTACCATTTCAATAATAAGATCTTAGCAATCTAGTAAATTCTTATCAATTCGTGATATCGTAAGCTTCGCGCTGAGTATTTACATTGTCTTTGGGGCACGGTATTTTCTAGGTTTTATAAAAAGTTGAAAAGTTTAGTTCATGGTGGTATCCATCCATTTCTGAGAAAATGTTCTGTCGATTAGTCTTCCTCCTCGGCTGATCGCTCGGACACTGCTCGCACACTAACCTTCCGTTGGAGCACATAACCGGTCATTCGAGCATTGAACATTGTGACGGTCGGAAGGTTAGTGCACAAATATTTATTGGAAATTGATTCCCTACGTTATATACCATGATGCAAAAAATGATTTTCCAACCTTCACGACACATTGCCAACATTTTCTACTTTTGCAGATTTATATCTGATTTCGTGCTTATGTAAATACTTTTAACTCATCTGCACATCATTCATTCTTTGTGACTGTTCCTTCTTATTACACAACCAGATAAATATGCATTTAAATTCTCATCTACTTCCCGTATAAACTTCAATTTTGTTTATTTATTTGATTTTTGCAATATTTATAAACAATACTTTCACGATTGCTACTCGTTCTTCGGTAGTATATATTTGACTGGTACTTCATTTTGTTTCTTTGTACGTTTCTATTTTCCTTGCGTTTCCTTCCCCTTTCTCTGTCTTATCAAGAATTTCCTTCTCTCGTTCGTCTATGTACTATGCATGCTGCAAGGCTTTCTCTATCCCTCTCTTCCTACGAAGGCCAGAAATGCCACTCTCCACTCGAAATAGATCGATGACACCAGCCCAAGAAACCCTGTGCGTATGCGCACGCGTTACAGGCTATACGCGTCTGTTCGTGAGTGGTTTCGGAGCCGATGTCTCTGAAATAACCGTGAGAGGAGCGACCGTCTTCGCCGGACAGGGAATATAAGGTGCAATGCACGCGACGTTCACCGTGCTTCACTCGCTCGCTGCAGTCGCCGACACTGTCTCGAGTGACAGTGGGGGTCACACTATATTAAGATTGAACTCCACTGACACTGCGCCCACTCCGTTTATGCCCTTCTTCTCTCTCTTTGCCATCATTCTTTCGGAATTTCTCTTTTACAGTGGTTTTTAGTAAGTTCGTAGTGCATTTTCAAAATCTGTTTTTGAACATCTTAATTGATACTTTTTCAAACATAGGACATAATTGTCAGATATCAGAAATTCAGAACACAAAGATGTCGTTCTGCAAAGCTGCAAATGACAGAACGACTACACAAATATTTCAGCTGTGTGAAATTCACCGTACGTATCGTAAACAAAAACCTTCTAATCAACGTTAAATCAGCTTTAACGGTTTATAACTAGAGTCAATCAGTATTATCGTTTTTCCATTATATTGCGCTGTAACCATGGACTGTTATCGAGCGAGAATTACACATTACATACCCAGCATATTAGCCAAGGACGCGGAGAATAGTACTTCCTGTTGGTGAAGTTCTATGAAACCGCAGAAAATTTTTTGGTGCTAGTCGAACTCTCCAGTCTTATGAAACTCGGAACAAAGTGAACTTTCTTGACAGGCGAGACAGAAATCGAGTGGAATACGATATGTAAATATTTTCGCACGAATGGTACAGTAAACAAATTTGTACTAAATAAGTGGCAAATTCATTGACACACCCTCCCCAGTTCGCTATGATAAACATCTAATGATTAAATAGCGTGTAAATGGTAGTTGACACTAATATGGAAGAAAGTTACGCAAAGAGAGTAATAACGGGATATCATGGGAGTCGTCGGGGCACAATCTTGGTACGCGGATGAGTCACTTATGAATTTACGAGAGAACCGTGACGTCGTCGACACTTATCTCTACGGTGATTCGGTTATAATTACATGGTATTGGTTGCCGCGGATTCGATATAATGAGACGTGTACGTACCCACCGTACGGCCTGTGCTCGAGTGAAAGAGCAACATAGAGACGAGCCGCTAAGAGAGAGTGAGAAGATGTTAAAGAATGAGTCATTCCACAATCGACCTACCTCAAACTTTCTTGGTCGTACGCGAAAACTAACAACAGGGCACAAAAACCAACATAGCCTTTCTGTGCACAAACTGAATTTTTATGTATTACACGGGAAGTCCGTTCATAAATTCCGATCGATATTTTAAACCTGGCATTCCAAAGATATTGTGAAACGAGCGTTTACATATTAGCACGTTATCTTGAAAGCAGCAAAAGTCAGAGGGTTTTCGGCTACATTTCGTAGGATTAATTTCCAACGTCGGTCCTTTATTACATGCTGTACGTTTCAGCTGCTCAGCACATTTGGCCCTAACAGCCGATCGATCGATCGCACGTCCCCTGACCTCGTGCACAGAGAAAAGGGTGACAAAAAACAGGGTTCGACCCTTCAAACGTAGGACAATCAGCTGTCCGCTGCCAGCTGTAGGGTCCACTGGAGTTCATAAAAAAAACTGTCTGAAGGGTCATGATGGAAAGTGAAGTTCCTACCAACTTAACTATTGTAGTTAAATTTAGTCATACAAATGTGTGTAATCAAATGTCATGTTATGGAAGAATGTGAAAAATGTTGATTGAAATAGGAACTACATGCTTACACACGATAAGTAATAAATATAAACTGTAATAACCCTAGAACGTCGATGACTTCACGATTAACTATCCCACATTTTTCGGCAGTTTTTTGGTGCGAAATGATTATAATTTAAAAACCACAACGAGAAACGATTGACCATGCTAATAATAAGATGAAGCTTAGATGCTATAGAAAGGGATCGGAGAAAGAAGGGCGTGTGAACAAAAGATAAGTTGGACGAATTGCGTGGAAACATTGATCCAAGCTCACACTACCTTCCCTTTGGATGAGATCCCTTCTCTCAAGGGGACAAATAAAATGGCGCAAGCGAAGCGACAAGTCTCCACCAACCCTCAGGCTTTCGTTCCGTTCGTCTTCACTTTCTGTATGGCATTGTATCTACACTTTACGCCTCTCGCTTCCTCCCTGACTGTCGTTTCTCCTCGTTTCTTTCCTGCCTCTACCTGGCCTTCTCACCGAATCGTCCTGTCTCCCTTCGAGACTTCGTTGGTCTTTCTTCCCAGGTAAGCATTCTGTTTAGACCCGCATTACAATGTTCCCCTATTTCGCCAGGGTACAGTGGAGGCTCAGAAAGTTCGAGAAGCCGAATGAAATTCGAGGCCATAGAGGTTCCTTGCGGATCGTCCGGCCAGACGACGTTTCTTTGTTCGATATAGCGTGTTTCCCTTCTTTTCTCTCCTTTTATCGCTTCTTTCGTCTCCACCATTCCTCCTGTTATTCTCTCTCTCCCTCTCTTCTATATACGTAGCCAGAGATTCGTTCCGTCCTTACATTTCTCGTTTAAGCAGGCTTGGGACAACTCGAAGCTTCGATGCTTTTTCATCCAACCATGCAAATATTCCAGCTGCTTTCTCCATTTTCTTCTTTTCCCATCCGCATTTTTTACACTTCTCTCTATCCTTGACTTATTTCTAATCTTTCTGATCTTTGCACATTTTCACATGTCTATTACCTCTTTCGTTTTCTCATTCTCTGGTATTGCCCTGTTCTTCATTCACTTACGTTCTAACATAGAAGATGTCGACGCAGCTGTTGACATCGCGAATATGTCGTGCCGTGTATGAATAGACCACCACCTGTACAGCTAACGTGATACCTCACTAGTGAAAATCACGTGAGCAAATAGAGTAGGCAATCAATGTGTAGATGGTTGATTCCAGGCGTAAAGAACTATGCCAATGGAAAGAAAATTTTGTCAAACCCAAAAAGTTTCCATTATATTGCCAATTACAGTTCTAAGATATGGCAACTTTTTCAGAACTTCAGAAATGTCATTTAATATCATCGCCACTTGACATTATTATGCATTGTTTAATAATTACCGCGAGCGTGATGTCTCAATTCAAGCTGTATCTACGTACCGCCTACTACATACTTGCGTTATGCCAATTCATAAACTTTTTTGCACATATCCGTAAACAAAAAGTATCCAGCCGACGATTTTATGTATCGATTTGAACGCGACATAGAGTTAGTACAATGAGAAATGAACTGAAAGGAGCATGCGCGGGTTCGTGAAAGGTGAGCTGCAAAACTCGAAGCGTGAATAATGTGCGTAACACAGTGAATTATGAAACACGTGCCCATACGAGTGTGCACGTGTATGTGTATTATAAATATATATTTGAATATGCATGTGTGCGTATCAGAAAGTTTACAACATTACTGATAACCGCATGTTGTTCTAACGTATCGATTTATTTTATAAGCGATTCAAATATTTCACACTAGCAAACTTTTCTATTAGATGAAATTTCTATTATTGCTGCGTATATGAAATAAATGAAGATCGTAATATAACTGCATTAAAAATGCCGCATACTCTATTCGTTTAATGCAGACTGTTCCCCAAAGCAATTTTGACCTAATCACACCTGTTTTGCAAAATATACGTCCGCATACAGACCAGTACCGTACATATACGTAGGGTGTCGAGAAAGCCTGACAAGGTGACGGTCCTTGGAGTATATCCCACGTTCCAGAGGCTACACCTCCTCTTTTTTCGAGTATTGTCATCATGACTCATGATTTCGAGGGTTTAGCGGGTAGAAAGAGCTTCGAAAGTGTGTCCACCAACTGCGTACGTGATTTTTAAAACTTATTTCTTCATTCCGATCCAAAATGTACATAGGTAGAAAAGAGCATGCATGCACACAGCCGGGTGTAAACCATCATATTTACGTCAGTACAGTACCAACATGCAATATAAATTCAAATTTTTTCCCAAAGTACATCAAAGTACAAACCGATGTACAAGTACAAATATAATTTGACATATTTAACAATGTATTTCGCAGTACATTCTTTTAACCACACCGTGGGAAAGTAGTAGTTTCAATAGTTTCCTACACTGAAGAATTCATTATTTGCAGCGTTATCGCTTCAACCGAGGATGTTGTGATAATTCGACCACCGATAACGCTTACATGCGACAGTATGTACGGCCGTATAATTTAGATTTTACAACAGGTCTTTCGACATAACCGGAATCATATCGTTTGTTAGAGCGCTAATCAGCAAAAAACTAACCGCACGGCAATGAACGATCAACAAAAGCGCAGTAAAGCATAACTCGATATAGAACGGTATATATCACGATAAGTCGAAAAATGTTTATACAATCATACACGT
The DNA here is from genome assembly GCA_963989215.1 of Hedychridium roseum. Classification (NCBI taxonomy): domain Eukaryota; kingdom Metazoa; phylum Arthropoda; class Insecta; order Hymenoptera; family Chrysididae; genus Hedychridium; species Hedychridium roseum. The sequence continues at coordinate 3,807,707 of OZ022307.1, read as the reverse complement.
ATGGGTTCCATCGTGTAACTGTAGCTAAAGTGATTGGAAAACCAGGGTCTATTGTCGTATAATCCTTTAACGACCACACCTGGTACGGTGATGTGGTTTTGAAAATCTGTACCGGTTTAAAAAGGAAATGAATTATTCCTTTGTGTATGCGTTTACAATATTTCCCACTCTAACCCCTTAGTCGTTGCCGTCGACATCATCCCCAACTAAAAGCACTACTAAGTCCCCCCTGGTTGACACGCAAACTTGATACACGTGCGTCTTCTCGCTTATTGATCACTCGCAGAAACAGACCCTTGTGATATTAGCGCCGGCACCGGTGTTTCCAGTCCGAGGTATTGACCTAACAGTGAATCATCAGCAACCATCCACCGTTAATGCTGTTACACAACTATCACCTCTAAAGTAACAATATCATATACGAAACAAAATACATCATTTTATACATAATCAAAGATAAAAAGTCTATACTATTTAAAAGTAATAATAAGTTATAACGTTATGGAAGAAAAAGACTTTCATTAATTTAAATATTTACTAATTTCCACAATAAAAATATATCTTTCGATTTATCTTATACTCTCGTCAAAGTAACACATCTTGCCAAAAACATGAGTCAACGGATTATCTGATTTGACAATCATAAAAATTCGAATTGGATAATCAAAATATTATCTTGAATTAATGAATTTAGGATTTAGAATTTAGCATGAATTTAGTATATAATAAAAATTATTAAGAATCAGTCCAGCGAAAACGAAGTAAACGCATCTTACTTTCTTAGCACGAAACGAAATGGCAATAGCTCGGCATGCATTCGTACGTCTTTGAGCGTTAATCGCGACACGGTGATTAGCAATACGGTCGGCCCCTCATGGTCAATAATTAATTGACGATTATGCGCGTGCGAGGACACTCTGAATAGCGGGCAAGCGCACGCGTTCAAAGCCCGCGCATTACACTCTGAGGCGAGCCGAGCAATATCTCTCTTACGATAAGCCGTCACGTCAGCATTTCATTGTTCTTTCCATTCACCAGCTAGTCTGGCTTCGCGGATGTCGCGCGTCTGCGGCCGGACGCGAGAAGGGAAAGCTTCGCGTTAAGACCGTGTAAATCTTTAATTTCTTTCTTTCCTTTCTTCTACCGCTTTCCTTCCTTCGGGAAACTGGTATTTTAACTTTCGATACCCTTAAGATAAAGACGTCAGGTTTGTCATAAATCTTTTGCCATTGATACACCTTGTGCAATCATTATCAATGGTAAATCAATAATAATTTCAGAAAATAGCTGCGTCTTACAAATATTTAACATTGTAACATATAATAACCATATTCGGACAACGAGGTAGTATTAATTTGGACCGTCCGTTCTTATTCGCTAGTTTATTGAGTCACGCAAGGACGTTATATACATATACGCCGAGCTTTTCCACCCTCACACATTGTACCCACGTGACAATCGATATAAGCTGTTGCCATATACCAAGCCTACTACTTCTCTTCACAGAAATCAACGAGGCAGCCTCGCCGATGGTTACTATGGGAACTTCCTTCATGAACGAATATTATTGGTGGATGGGCCAAATGCACGAGAAACTTGTCTATTGTATTGATACAATCTATCTGAAATTAATGTTGAATGTACCAATTCCATTCATTTTAACAACAAGCAGATGTATGAGGTACGTATACAATAAAATACTGTCACTCGAGAAATGTTTTTATATCATGTATGCCTAAAGGCCCATGGGTGGAAAATCACTGGTAAGTTACAGCTCAATACGCACAATAGTCTTATGAGTTACTTCGGTAGTAAGTGGTTCTGACAACAGCAGGCCGTGCCGCAAGCGCGACCTTAAAGGTACGTTAGTTCTACCGTTGACTCGGGACTCTTTGTCCTCAAATACTTTTTCTAAAGGTAGACTGCGGCCTGAGAGAAGGGTAAGTACCTGAAAAGAGAGATCTCGCAATCCCACGTCCGAGATTTCGGTCTTGGGTTTGGCCAATTTCGGCTGTCAACATGACAGTTGAATCTCTATATACCTGACTCAAAAGGACATTCGGTAGATCCAAGCAAGGATTTCTTCAGAAAATCGAGGAACCATAGAAAGCTCCTAAGTAAGATTATCTACGTACGATTCAGTTGCTTCTTAGACACAAAAAATGTTACGTCAGAAGAAAAGAAAATTCATGGTACAGTATATAAAACTACAAATTTTCGTCAATAGAAATATACGAAATCCATCGGTCGAAACGATTAGGCCTTTCATGCAATTCAATATACACAATTGTGAGGATACTCCAAATTGGTTTTAAATATAGGTAATTCATAGAGAGCACAAATAACACTTTGGATTGGTTATTCGAATATTTCATTCGGTCTAAGAGGAATTAAGAACTCACGGTCGTGAGACAGCTGGCATATTATTGCCACTGGACTTCGTATTTACTTCCATTATCCCTGGATATTCTCTCTGTCGGCTAATTCATATATGTACAACAGTAAGTGTCGTTTCATGGTCTGAACACATTAAGTGTCGCCTTCAAAATTGCATCTGCAGTTTGCCAAGCAAATTAAATTCTTTGACCAAATGTTTTCAGCTTATATGAAAATGGGTAATTGACAAATGGTATTGACAAATTATTCCAGAAATTGTTAGCTTTATGTATCTTTTAGATTGATGTAGTAGAATAAAGCGTATCGATTTATACATTTGATAACATATTTTGAATAAGATATTCATAAATTGCGAAGTTTATACAATGTACCTATTGAAAGCGTGTAATAACTCTGAATAAATTTCGATAGGGAAGGATTTATCGAAACGCTATTGTGTCCACTTTCTGTGAAAGTAAAATTATTCGTGAGATCACGCAGTAAATACCGAAGGCCCAGCTTCGACGCACCTCACGCCAACAAAACCTTGAAGGAGCCTGAGTTATCCTTGAGTTCTTTGCGAAATACTCGTCGGACCTCATGCACGAATTCGACGACGTAAACACAAGTACACGTGTATACGATATGCCATACCTTTGCATACCTTGCCCGTGTAACCGAATCGATATCCCCACAAAAAAGTAGGCCATACGGTCCTATTCTTAAATTCAGAATATGATTAATATTTACCGGTTGTACAAATCTGCTCATTTAAAATTTTGTTTTAACAGTATTTTAAATGTATTTGCAAATCGAACATTTTCTGTAGTTATATATTTTCACCTGCAAAGTGATTTAGACACACGTAATATCTGCAGTGTATCGAATTTTAAATAGTTATTTATCTAACGACTTATTATACAAATATAACTGAAGTATATGACAAACTGGTTTTAGCCGTACTGATTTTATTTAGATTCCATTAATCAATGACTGAGCACACAAAAGAAACCGTTAATCTTGTTAAAAAAGAGTAGGCAAATAACACCTACCATAAGTAAAATTTCTAAGGTACGATTGAAGGTTATTGATACTAAAAGTTCTGGAACCCACATAAATCTATCTTGTGGTAGGAGGAAACATCGATCTTCGTTTATAAATTTTGACATGTCCTTAGTGGACCGTCGGTGAGAATATATTTTGACGGTATAGCTGCCGCCTGGGGTGACGCAGTATTCCGTGAAGACCACACTGAAGTTAATAGATCCTCCAAGAATAACAAGTACGGGATAAACTGGAAACTCGTCGCAAATTAGTCCTCGTCGTCGCGAGCTTTCATCCGTGCAATGTGAAATCACTTTCGTAGAGTACTATATTACGTCAACTCTTAAATTGAATATAACAGTCGTAAGCATTTTAATACTGCTGCACATTTCATTACCAAATAGTTCAATATTTGATAACCTTGATAAAAGGTTTAGAACAACCATGTGTAATGCTCATGCTATGTGCATGTCACCGCCTTATAATGTAAAAACGCTCCGCTCTGTGCAGTGGTACAACGCGCTATTATTAATCAGTGATAAGATCATATAATAGAGCATTCCAATCGATGACACGGAGTACGTCCTTTCATAAATAAACGAAATAAATGTGCTGCCGATCCGCGGTTCAGCGTGAACGGTGCGTGTAATTAAATCTTTGCAATTTTCCATGCCACTATTATCCATATATTTTCAAATTAGGGCAAAGATTATATGCGAGTAAACTTAGAATGAATTCACACGTTCTTGTAAAAATTTCAAGTCCGGCTCCGATCAGAGCCAGTGCTTAACTGTCCCCTTATCGGAGACGAAATTCCTGAATAGAGTCACAGTCGGCTGGACACCGCCAGCGCCTTTAGAATTCCTCGAATACCGTGCACGACGAATCTGGTGCAGCTGCCAGAGCGAGCCGAATAATCTCGCAAATTTCGCTCCTAAAATGGATCTCCGACCAATTGGAGAATGATGGAGGATGAAACTGAGAAGAGGCATATAACGAATAAACGAATTGAAATCTGTTGACGCTAAATCGGCATATAAACCGAATGTTTACATTGTCTAATATACATCGTGCGTAAACGTGCGAAGGAACAAGAAATCGGCATCGGCTTATTGCAAATATATAGGTCACTTAACGTCACCCATCATAAACCAATCTCCAAAAAAATCTGCCTTACGAAATCTTTAGTGCAGTTGATGTGTGCCCCAAAAATACATATGTAATATTCGTAACTGCCGTACCAATCAAGATTTATCTTTAAAATTCATCTTGTATTCAATGCTGCCGTTGCAAAATACGATAAAAATGAATTAACAGTTTGCCTGGAAGCTGTACTATAAATAAGGGAACGTATATAGCGACGGGGGTAATTGAGCGCATAGATCGACGCCGCGTGTCGCATCAATGCGTAAGTACTTTTGCTCGCTTGCACAGGGCCGAAGATGCAACGACCCACGAATTCAAGAAACCGAGGAACGAAGGTGAGAGAGCTCACGTTGCCGTAACGGCGAGGTTATATGCGCTGGGGCATTTTTGTCTCCCACGAGCCAATCCGGGTCCTCCACCTCCCCCGTCGCCGTCCGTCGTCGTAGTTTTCTTCTTCTGCTTCCTCGAGGCCGGCTACGAAGAAGAGGTCTACGGAAAGGTGTGTGTGTGAACGCGCGAGTGCGGCACAGCACGGTCAGAGAGGGAGAAGATTCCAGTGGAAGAAGGGCCGTTCTGCCCCGCACATCCCACCCGTGATTTCCGCCGGCCTTGGAGCCACTGAACCACTCTGTGGTTCAACGATTCGACGGACCAGCGGTGCTCAACCTACGCGCACTTAACGCCCGAGTCCTTCAACGTGCTTCACTGCGAGCCGCACCATCGTACGTTACAGGCCGAGGATAAGATTGTGATAATAGCCACGTCCTTGTTTGGTCGTGATAACTGCAACCTACGTACGGTATACCGAACCCAAGAATGACATTGGATTTTTACCTCTCTTTTTTATGAATCGTACATCACTTTCCACCCACATTCGACTGCGGAATGAAGAGACAGAGTCGTAATTTCTTTTTAAAAGATGCACCGCATACAAAACCTTTCTTGTTCCGGAAAACGTGCGTCTGCTCACAGGCCATCAGTTTCAAAGAGAACATGAAGCGAAGTATATGGCAACGAATGAACACGTTTTATCGAATGCTCATGACGATCGGACAAATATTTCGTAGATTTGCGAATTCTTTAAGTAACGTTCAATACAGTCATTTACTTAAATATCGGCAGTCTTTGATGTACCTCGTAAAGGAATAGGTAGGTACTCGTAAATCACGCAAAGGTTCTCGGAAATGGTCGAGGTACACAGCGACCAAGGCACGAGCCCCCGGCTTTCGAATTCATGACACAGCGCAGGCACCTTCCGTTCTTCGCGTCCCGCCTCGCTCTACGGCCGACCGATCGGCGCCCAGCATAGCAAATAACACCCTATTTTTTGTTACTTTCTAAGTATCTCCAAACATCGACAGGAAGTAACGTCCAGAACAGATTTCACCTAACACCGTATACCCATGATCAATCCTAGAAAAAAATCGCCGGTCATAATAATTAAAGAGTAGTCCGTGTCGAGGAACTCTAATATCATGGTACATGGCATTAATTGCTGCGAGATAAATTTAAATATCGCGTGCGATTACAATTTTTTCTATTACGTCTTTGCGCAATGAAGCCCATTCAACGAGGAATATTGCAGAGACTAATAACGTAAATGTTTTTGCTGGTTCATTGCTATTTCTTAGTTGAGTTTCCTCTTGCGGGTCGTAGGTGCAGCTACGCCAGGTATTAGGACCATTATCGTTTGACATAAACGTTCGGCACGAAGGTACGTAAAGCTTCGTGAAATCCAGGTATACCTGCACTCTCCGGAGAATATTGAAAGGTGAGGTCAGGTACGTAGGACATGGGGCACGGATGACCCTCGTCATGGAATAATTTTAGAAATTTCTCTTCTCTTGTAAAAAGGATGGCACCTAGGAAGGAAACCTTAGAAATTGAATAAACCGAATACTAGACTTAATTTTTTGCGAATTCACCGTCGCTTCTTCCCGTTGCTCCTCTACCTGCTTTCGAACTAGCTTTTTTCATTTTTCATTTCTACCCGTAATTTATATAACTTTCCGCGATATCGGAGGACAGTGCATAAATCCTGGTAATAAGTAACATGTAACCTGCTTGTAAGTAATCCCGAAAATATTTCGTTAGGCACCTGTCGTGGGTAGTATATCGAAAGTTGCGTCTTGGTCGTGTATCCTCGCCTTTCTCTGTCCTCTGCTGCTGACGTAGCTGATTAACGGTCACGTGAGTGGTGGGCCAACGATTCGGCGAGATGGTTTTTGGACACGAAAGACAGGGCCGTCCGACTAAGCGAACGCATGGTGTAGGCACGTGTATGCAGGTGGCCGCGTGCGAGAGCAGGGGCAAGGACTCAAAAATGATGCACCTGCGGACGAATGCGAGGGAGTTTCGGCAGAAGGCCGACGACTCCGAGAGGAGGAAGGCGCTGCCTGCGACGGTTCCAGCTAAAGGGGGGCCTGACCGACGAATCGAGAGAATGAGAAAGAGAGGAAAGATTCGCAGACACAAATAAATTGCAAAAACATAATAATAGACAGAGAGAAGAGGAGGGGAAACGCGGATGAAGAAAAAGAGAGTCGTGATACGGAGTTCCTACAAGGAGGAGGCGCGGGCTTTGTCTCAAGGCAATCTGCTCTTCTTCGTGGCGGCTCTTCAAAAGACCGGACAAAGGAACGGACACAACGGGCCCCCACGGGTGAACCTATGTAAGATCCATTCGTCGACTGAGAACCTCTTTTGCGACTTCTTGTCTCTTTGTTTACGAGGTTCGCATAAATCGAGTCCTGATCCGATTCTTTGAACGTTCATCAAATTTTTCATGTTATTCATCTTTCCAATTAGTACAATGTTTGCATAGTATCTTCAGACACTCCTCAAGCATTGCTCGTAAAACTACAGCTAGTCAAGATTTCAGGATTTACGATTTAAAGTTGGGAAATAATGATAATATACATTTATCGAATTTTTTTTTAAGAAATATACGTTTGCAAGCGAAAAACTTTACTTCTTCTATTATGCAACTCCATATATTGGTTATCGACGGTCCTAACTGCCTTGTAAAGATACGTACACGTGTCTACAACTAGTGCATGACATAACACTTGAGTTGAGCTCGAAAGTCATTAACGTATATCACTGGCTAACAATTAGTGTTCGAATTGGGGTTACAGCGCCTTCCACAACGCCATATTAGTAACACGATTAATTAGAAGCATTTAGTATGCAAGTTTTTATGAAATCACTTTCTATGTTTTTCTCTTTATCCGTACTGGACATAGTATTGAACATATTTTTTTTAGCATTAGTAACAGTAGAATATGAGTGGATATAGATGTGTTGTAGACGGTACATGCGAACCACCATACCGGTTCAACATTACAGCGTCGATCGGGCGTTCCCCGCTCAACTTATATTAGCTCCAACGGATGGGGGAACGTTAATATTGATCAGAAAAAGCGCGGGAATGGTTATCGAGGATAGCCGGTAGTGGGTCAGTGCCGCCTTCTCTCAAGCACTCTCCCGTGTCACGAATTAGCTTGAACGTCTCGTTAGACCAGCCAGAATGTGCCGTCACCGCTTTCCCTTTCCGCGGGTATTGCGATTGCGTAACAAAAGGCCTTAAATTCTGCCACCAATATCTGATAAAACCCTCCACCACGCGCAACTGACGAGCAACAGACAATATTTACCGAAAATGTGATTCTAGTTAGGCATTGCAAACATGTTATTTAATACTACTAAAATACAGGTCCCTAAATATTAATAAAATATCATCTGTTCATTATTGTTCACTTAACAGTACATCATATTATGTATGATTGACTGCATAAGTATGGAAACATTTAAACAAGGTTGCGTAGTACTTTTAATGTAGTACAATTTGCATAAGCGCGCGAAGTAATCGCAGAAGACATACTGTATTCACAAGCAATGTCTGTAGAAAAAAGGAACAGTGAACTCAATAAGCTTGGAACCGATTGAGAGGAAGAACGGTGTCCTCAGATAAGAGCGAGAGCAAGGTGCTTGCTCGTACGCAAGTCACTCACCCACATAGAAGAGCGTGGCTCGGCGTTCACACGCTGCACGCGCCACGGCTACGTACGCCGTACAACCATAGACACAAGGAACGTCTGTGTGCACTGCACACATGGAGTGGCGCACGGCGAAAGGATGAAACCTCGACTAGAAAGAACCTGGCTGAGGCGGCAGTAGACAGTCTTGAATCTTGACCTAGGACACGCACCGCCGACTACGTCACAGTTCGACGTACTGTGAAGGCTCTTATGCGGTGGGTCGGCATTCACATACTTCGCCCTAGATGATCAGACCGTAAGACGTGCAGGAAACAGGTGAATTACCACGGGCTCTATAGAATTACTCTTGTGATGAACAACGAGAAGACGGACAAGGGCCACCCGTGCAGTCAGCAGCTATCATCTTACATTCCCCCGTTAACTATCATGTTTGATGTTTCACTATATCTTGCAATGCATTTTCGCCCACGCAATCTATGCGTATCCGCAGAATCAGTGAGAATACACATACTTGTAAACTTTTAGCGAAAGTACAAAAAGAGAAAATCGAACATACCGTGTGCCAAAAAGTGCCAAAAGGTGCCAAAAAGGCATTCAAAAGAACAAAGACGTGAAGCAAAGTGAACTCCGAAGAATAAAACATCATTAACATCCGGATTGCAATGCCAAGTCGCGGGTATTGTTGCAAATAGTAAAGTGCAGGAAGCGCGCGAGAATTAGCCAAATAGAGAAAAAACCATGTAGTAAGTAAATATGAGGTAAGTGTATATTTTGTGCATCGTGTGTGTTCGTTTTCTTTCATATCGCTTCTCCGCACGTATAGTTAACATTGTAAGCGGTGGGTTTCCGAACCACTTCCTCCTGCAACGTGCGGTCTTCGAATAATCGGATACTCGTGTGTGTTGCATAAAATGCGGATGTACAAGGCGTTGAAACAAAAATACCGAAAAAAAGACCTGCCCATACCTAAAAATGTTATTAATCTTCAATAAAAAGAACACCCTGATTTCTAATGTGTTATTATAGAAATATTAACTATCTTGCAGATATGTGAAGCTAGATTTCGAAATGTCTCTTTCAATCATTCGTTTATATGATTAGCCTTTTAAAATCTTACACATAATAAGACTAACAAAAGTAGAAAATATTTTTATTATAATAGGTTTTAATTAATTTATGAACTTTGGAAAATTAAAGATTGCATTGCAAAAGTAGTGAGGTTTGTTACAAGAGAAAAAGAAAAAAACAGAGGAAGAAGAGGTTAAGCGAACCCTCCATAGCCTGTTGTGTGTTCGTCCCTCTCGGATATTCGATATCCCGTGTGTACCCTCAGGCCCTCAACGGGCTGCGACCCGTTGGTAGCACCGTGCAACAAACAAAGACGTTTTCCACTTCCGATGGGCCTTGTAGGCCCACTCGAGCGAACCGGCCTGGGCGAAATCCTATCTTATCCTGTCTCACAGCATCTACATGGTCTTGTAAACCCTGCAGTGTTACTAATGAAAGCAAAAAAAGTTTAGGTCTTCATGGTAAATTTAATATTACAAAGAATGTCCGACAGAGAGATTTTAAATATTATCAGAATAATTAGATATATCGTTATTATTCTTGGAAAACTTTTAAAACGAGGGATAATAACATGATTCTTTTAGAGCGCCCTCAATTTATGAACAAGCATTTGATTTGTATTAAACTGTAAAATCCATACTTTTGTACAAAGGAAAAAAGTCTGTTTACTGGCAGTAAATATTTAGCATATTATATAATACATTAATAAATATTGATTCATGCAAAATGTGACGAAAGTTGTATGCAACTTAACTGAAGACTGATGCATACAAAATTATTCAGATTCAGTTGGTGTTCTCAGTAGAAACGTGCTGAATTCCGAGCACACATCGCAGAATTTATTAACAGAATGAGCCTATCCAATAGCAAGCTTTAATGACGTTCGCAAACAACGACCTTTCGGTACTACTCGCTTCCTGACTGAGCATGATATTGTCAAGCAGATTTAATTCTCACAAAAATTACTTGGCATTTACTAAAAATGTCGAAAAATCACAAACAGCATAAAATGCAGATTAGAAAAGGGCAGTTTGGAAGGCAAACGCCTTTGGTTCGAGGGCTAGTTGGTGCTTGTGGCAGACAGAAAAACGAAAAGAACCTCGCATTTCAGCCAACTCGCCGTAAACATCTGCTAGGCGGGAGACGTTGTTCCAGTGGTTCTCAGTCGGCTATCTGTAATGTCAGCCCAGGCAGATTTAAACTCAAGTGAAGCGTTGCTGGTGGACTGTTTTCCTCTTCGTCTTTCGAGGGCGCGTAAACGGTACCTCCCAATATCCACCGGCTGTCTTTGTCTTTGTCCCTTTCATTCTCAAGGATCGAGTGTCGATCGAGTTTCGAGCATGAGAACGGAAAGGACTGGGGTGTGGGTCGACAGCTGCTTCGAAGAACCCAACAAAGGCACCAACCACTACTACCGTCCCTGTCGGTAATTTCTCTTTTTTCCGCCCTCTGAAGTTTCATTCTTCAAAACAGCAGAGATGTTCTTAATCGTTCTGAGAAGTCATCCAACTCGGGAAATTCTCTTCCGCTTTTTCATATTGGATTTTGATTTTGACGAAAAACATTTCACAGCGTATGTATATTCCGGAAAACAGTATTTACAAGCAGTAGGAACATTCTACATCCTGTATATCACAGACAAAGAGGTTGAGAGAAGATTGCTAAAACACTACTTGCCACCAAGTACGACGGAGCAAGAATAGTGAATGATGCAAAAAGTCAACTGAAAAAGCTCTATTAATATGTATATTTAAAGTTTTCGCTCAAAATTTTTGCTTGAATCATCTTATATTAATCACAATTAAAAATACTAGTATAAAATTATCTTTTGAAGATGAATGTATTCGATGAAGCTCGAGAAATAAAGCACGTGCACCGCGTGTGCATCAACCGGCACGTGTGGTCTAAAGCTATAAATTTGTGGCAGTGAGAGGTAGAACCAACTTCTACCAGCGCAAAATATTCATCTCGAGGCACACTCTGATAGTTGAAAACATTTATGTGAGCGACGTTTTTATGTATCAAATTAGAATTTTAAGTTGTTCTTCTATTCGCTAACAGTTGAATGAACATTAGTTTTTTAAAATATTTTTCTAAACAGGACATTTATATGTTACTTTTATGCAAATTACCATTACTTCCATCTAGGAAAAACTAAGATGTTTAACATTTAAAACGCACATGCGCAAAAGCGGTAAGTACATATTGGAAGAAATATACATATATGTGACATTCTGTTATCTTTCATTGCTCGGTTTTCTTGGCATCTTTGCTCTTCACGTAGACCTGTCAACCGTCCAGACACTAAGTATCTTTCCTACAGCTCCATTAACACTGTATAGTGACACCAATATTTCATTCCCGTATCAAAACAGCACACAGAACATACACGTATAACTTTGGAAAAAGTGAGTAACCTCGCGAAATGCTAGACACGTTCGTAGCAAAGTATCTGAGAGACTTGTCCCTTTTCTCAAAGCCATTATTATTTCCAAGTATAGTTGCCATACACTAATATCGTGTCGTCGTCTGTGCAGTCATTTGGTAAGTTAAGTGTTACTGTATAAGTTAACTGTATAGGTAAGAGTATGCATTACCTCGATATTTTCAGGATAACTGCGTAAAATTTATCATATGATAGAAGACTATGATAAATCGGGAGATCTGTTAAAAGAAGAGCTGTGCAAAATCTTTTTGCACATCGCTTGCATTTTGCTCGAAATACAATTTGCAGTCCACGATATCCAATACTGTCGAAAGCAACCAGTCTTATGGGAGTAATGAAGCTGGGTTTCAAAGCGTTGCCATTCCTGGAACTTTGATTATCAATTTTTCCACGCGACTCTCATAAACACAGCGTCCTTTGAAAGTCATGTGATGAACGAAAGCTAACGACCTGGATAACTGTTGGCGATGTTTCCAAAGTAACGTCATCGTCGGACTACGATGTGACACGAGGCGACGTGTCTGGCGGCGGAGGCGCTCATTACAACTTCCGGCCTAGTGAGAAAGAGTAAGAATAGTGGGAGAGGGACGGAAGCCGAGGGTGGGAGACGAGAGAGAGAGTAATGTCGATAGAAAGATAAGCAAAGAAGAGAAAAAAGATATGAGAAAAGGAAGATGTGGTTAAGAGAAAAAAGAAGAACGTGACCAGTAGCACGAGTAAACGGAAATAATTACAGAGAAAATTTCAACGACAAGTTGGAAAGAAAGCCGAGAGTAAATGGAGAGTAACGTATAGCACCAAATTATTCATTACGTGTATCGTCGTACTAAAGCAACAGATCAGACTTATTAGAAGGAAATTCTAGTAAATCGGCACCAGTCAGATTCGCTCGTTAAACTGGGCATGAGTCCGATGACCGTTTCTAAAATGGCAAGCTTGGAGACACGTGAATGCAAGCCTCGCATACGTGTGGCACTGGCGCAGTTTATTTCTGCTACACACACGCGCGTCGTCGGGAATTGTACGCGACTCTCGTGTTATGGCAATGATTCATGCCGGCTATGTTAAACTGGTTTTCGAGCCGAGGTTGTCGACCAACGAAAAAAGGGGGAAAAGTCGCTGTATGCCCTATCTGTGGGACACAATGCGTAGACCGATTAGAACGAACTTGGGGACTGTGTAAGTTCTCCCCTTAATATATGATGCTGGGAAAAGACATTTCAGAACATCCGAAAAATGCTACGAAATACGTACACGCGAATTTGTTTAAAAAGAAAGTCATAGCAAGCATGAAACATTGTAGCACTGTTTACGTTTAAGACGAAAAAGGTTTGGAATTCCATGAATATAATAAATTGATTATGCAATACCAGATTTTTCGAAATATAGCGATATTTCGAAGAAGGAATTCTAAAAGACTAATTTTTTCGTCTTTAGTGAAAATTATATCAACAAGGGTTCGACAGAAAGTGCTCTAACAACAGGTGCATCCGTTGATTAAAAGAAATGACGGGAAAGCTCTATCCAAAACGGAAGGAACGATAAGCACGTACGGGATTCGTGTACGAACATTGAATTTAAAGCCCCATCAAACGTGGCTCGACGTCGATCTATGTGCACAAGTGCTAACGCTGTTGGATGGACAATATTAGCACTCTCAACGTGATGACCGCGAGAGGACGGCTTCCTCTTACTTCCCTGCGTTATCCTTTCTTTATTACTAGAGATCAACTCTAAAGAGTAATTAGCATGTAAGGCGATCGTTCAGTTGTAGTAGATGACTACCCGTGCAATGCCTCCAAGACAAGGATGCAGCGTAATTACAGTTAAATACTAATAAACAATGAAAGTTATCACACTCTGATGGTAGCATTTGCACGAGTGAAAATTTTACATGTAAGTAGATATTTCGAAAACTTACGAAAACACTATATAGGCATATCGTATACTGTGCTCTGGAACTAATGATAAGTATGTACATGTATACACAAAGACGGTAATACAATTTTAAGCTGCAATAAACCATAGCAGGCCTTACATTCTGTTATATCAGTGGAATATTCAATATAAAAGTGAAATATTCCAAAATCCGTGCAATCCGTTCATTCATAATCATCCGTGTCCTGTAACGAATTCCATTTTCTATGGATAACCCGATTAATATTTTCCAGAAAGTATACTTAAGTATATAACTATGTAAACAGTCTATCATTATACAATTTACTTTCCTCGAGCTTTGATTTCTTATGAAACTCATATTTCAACTATACTTCTCGGACCTACAATAAACTATTTGTATCCAAAACTTTGAAAAATAAGTAATGCCTATAGAAATAGCGTATTTCGATGTATTTGAAAAAGAATACAGTAGAACCTACGCATAGCTGAGGCATTTATCGAATATTTTTCTTTGACAGTGGATAACGTTTCCTAGAAATAGTCGGAGAATAAATTGTCCGAAAGCACATTTAGCTTAAAAGGAGACAGAATTAAGTCAATTCGAGGACTGATGTTCATCTTAACTATTCAAGGTTAGCAGGGACTAAACTACTTAACGTCCGTTGCGTGATGCCAATCACACAGAGCTTCTTTATTTATGAAGTACGTCCGACATATCGTTAAGGTTACAATCGAAAGTAAACATAGTAGATCACCTTCCCAACGGTCATGAGATAAGGACAAATCGTTACGTAGTTTAATTCATGAAACAGAAAAACGCGGACATGACCTACGGCACTGTCCACTGCGCAGAAAACTATACCCGCTTGAAAACAAAACGAATTCCGTTTTGAACATAAATTGGACCAATTGTCGCATTGCGCGAGTATCAAGTTTCTCACATCGGGCTTAGCCCATGCCAATGAACTGTCAGTGGCGCTACATGCGAGAAATTCTGGGACTCTAGCAAATATTGACGTAAAATTGCAATTTCCCGGGGTGGTAGTCATTTTTAAAAGCATTTGAAATTATGGCCATTTTATGTTTGTATTTTTAGCAACACAACAAACCTGCAGTGCGTGCAACATTAATTAATGAGGTCGACGACAGCTTCCAATATATTTCACACATGCGTCTGCCGTTGAGATCTCCACTTTCGTTCCCCAAAAAAAGGATTGAATAATTCTGTGGTTTTTTCAGTGATTTGATAATTCTGTGATTCTGTGTTTGATAAGATAATTGATAATTCTGTGATTTGATGTTTTCCCTGTCGGAATGTAGTACTCCGAAATACAGAAATTTTAGTTTCTTTGAAACACATTTTCATACTCGTTAAATTAAGGTCTAATAACATTAACACAATAATATAATTATTAAATAAACTATTTAACATCCGTAATAGCTAGACTTTTAAATCGTTTGCCAGACAAATTTGAGCAGAATGCAACGTAGCAAAACTACACAAATTCTTGTATCGAGTTTTGAATCATATTTAACAACCCAATCCCTTTAGACTGTGCTAGTAAGACAAAACTTTGTATGTTTCAAAATACGTACAGGGTACTTCTTCTGGCGTAGCCAGTTAGTTATTATTTGAAAATAATGAAGTTATAATGGCGGCAAAGATACGATGTTTATGCGGAATCTAACGATTACAAACCTGTCAATTTATGCATATTTTGACTAGAGACTATTGTGATACGCGTCGATACGCAAAAACATGATGAAACATCGTTTGCCTCGTACGCCTGATGACTGCTGCTCTGTCATTGTGACATTTGTTTGGGGAACGCGTACGATTAAAATTGGTGATGAATCAGAATCCATATAGTAAATTCCGCGCAAGCGAATCGCTATATAAGACGGTGAAATGTCCGGCGCCTAGTGAGAGGTTATGTTTGCGCTTACCTTGTCGGCCGACAATCTCTGCCACGTGCTCGCTGCTGGGCACCGGCACGCACTCGGTCATGTTCTGGCTCTTCTTCGAGCGTGCCTCTTCAAAAACGCTAGCAGGTGTCGCTTGGAGGGAATCGGGATCGTTACCGGTACCCGTAGTTGTTCCAGTGCCTGAACCCTGACAACCCGTGCTGCCTTCGAGACCAAGCATCGAAAGCTCAAAAGCAAGCTGTAGGGCCCTCTGCTCTTCGAGGGAGCCGGCTGTTCCGTTAGCCCCTCGATCCATTTCACTGAACAAACTAGTCGGCATTTTCCCTAATTTGCTTTTATCTCTTGCACTCACCGAAATCGTTCACTTAGCAACTCTTGCTATTTTTCTCTCGGTCTCGATCTCTATTTCTCGAAGTATAACGCGTCTCACAACCTTTCTCGCGTCCTTTTCGATCAAAGTTTACAATGTCCCGTTGGAAATGGTGTCTCGTTTACCAATTCTTTGCTCTTTAAAATAATCGAAATCCAGGATGCGAGAACGCACGTTGGTACACTGCACACACGACGCACTCTTGGGTATTGTGTCAATGAGACCAGGATAGCATCAACGTGTCTCAATTTTGCAATACGTCAAACGTTTCACAAAGGGAAGTTTTAATTTGTAGCAAAAACAGCGATGCAGCGTACAAAAATAAAATGGTCGAACTTGCGTGCAGTTGCCCCTTCTTGAATTCTTTTAGTTTTATTTGTCCGTTATTCACGAGTTTGTTCTACACGTTGAAACAGTGCAAATACCGGTCGAAAGTTGCTAGAATATCTGACGCACCCGTTGTGTCGCGTGCTTCGCGTCTGCTTACCCGTCTCTATTCTAGTCGGTTTTACGGATCTCTCCCGACGTATTGAACGTACCAACAGAGAGAATGGTGTATTAAGAAATACACGCGTTTTTTGTTACAATCCGAAACGCGCTTTCTTCAAGTCAAATTACGTTCGTTAGTCGCGTAAGTGTTACTCGTACAGGCAATAAGATCGTTTTGTTATTCGTATTTACTTGCGCCGTCTTTTCTCTTTCTCCTTTTCGATGTAGTAAACGAAACAACGTGCGTATCGCGTTTAAGAGCTTCGTCACCGACCGACTAACTGAAGCGTCCGAGAGCGTCGTCGCGCGACTGAACACCGAAACGGAGGCAAGCGAAGGGCGCGCGCGCTCTCTCTCACTGTCTCTCTTTCGTTCGTTCCTCCTTCTCTCGTGCTATGTCCTTGTCGTTCACTCCCCTATTCTACCTTTCTTGCTCCCTCTTGCCCTCTCGTGATCTTTCCTTTCGAAGGCAGGCCCGCGCAACTACCCTCTTGCTCGTGTTACCGCTGCGACCAACTACGACGTACTGCGACTGCGGCTGTCGAAGCCGGCTCAAGCCGCCATGTGCCGGACGCCGGCTATAAGCGCGTTTCATTGGTCGGCTCAGTCACGTGTCTCCACACCACCCCTCCCCACCAGTTGGTGACCGGCGCGCCGAAGTGTGAGCGCACCTATACCACTCTAGAGAGAGACGAAAACCAAGGATCGGCGAGGAAGAAAGGGGATAAGAGAGAGAGAGAAATGAACCAACCGTCCCTCCCGTACCGGGTTTCCTGCACGGCTCTGGCCGCATGCACTCCGCAGCTTCTACAGCTTGCAACCCCCTCCGTTAAGCCGCACTCTCGGGCCGGCCTTCGCGAAGTTTCCCTGTGGAAACTCGTCTGAATGCTGCGCGCCGGTCACACTGGCTGCGCGCTTCCCTTTTCTAGAGCGACGAACCCTTCGTACACATATACGTGTGCCCGGGCACTGCCAGGAGCTCGAGCTCCACACGCCGGTATCAGAGCTTTGAACGGGGGTGAGTTCTGCGGAGTTTAGTTCCCTATCGAATTTAATGCGTTGGACACTTTATTTTTGTTTTTTGTTATTTTCACAATGAAGTACAGGGAATAGAACTAATCTTAAGTTTGCAGTTTTTAATCGCAATGGGAATCAATAGTAAATATAATTTTCTTTTATTTTAGAAAGGAAATTGAACTTTTGCCTTTTCAGTACTTGTCGCTGCAGTTTCAATTATCGTGTTATAGTGTAATATATTTGAATGTATCAGAACGTGCAAATCAAATGGACATACTTCCTGAAGTATGTAGCCCAAACGAACTTTGCAACGTAAAATCCTCTTCGATAGCACAGCCATGCATTGGTCGGAAAATAGCATGGCAGGAAAATTTTCGATTAAAAACGATAATATACGGTAACGATGATTATTCATACGGCGGTGAACTAAATGTCTATTGTCTCAGTTTTATGTATTTCTACAAACGAATTTCAAAAGGAATATAATATACTACAAATGACTTCCATCTTGGAATAAGAAATTCTCAAATAAAAGGCACGTCACTGTTTAGAAATTCATTCACTATTTTCTGTATAATTATTGGTAAATTTCACCGTTATGTGTCATGAAGTTCTTTGAAAAATCATGAAATATTTCATCTAAAGTTATAGTAGACTATTACCGTAGTTAATCATAAATTTGCACAAAGCCATAATAATAATACGCTAATGTTTATAAAACTGTAAGAAGTAAGTTTGTGTTAACATTAAATGCATTTAAACTGACGTGACGCAGATAAACCGTTCAATCACGTAACGTTGAGTAATTATTATGTCATACATGTATACACGCGTAATGTATGAATGATTGTCCGTCGCAGAAAATATGCTCTTGCACCTGCTGCGCAAGCGAGTTTCGTTAGGTAAGTTCGAAGAAGGAATTTAGCTAAATCGATCTAATCTAGACATTGAAGGACCTTGAACCGAAGTGCAACTGCGACCCATTGTTCTCTGCCGATGACCCTCTGTCCTCTCAACGACCGGCCGATTGCTCGATTTTTAGTTGGAGCCGTGTACGATCGGGGGCCCTGTCCTCCATCGACACGACGGGACAAGGACGGGGACGGTTGTTCAGCGAAAAAGATTCACTCGGCATTGCAATACTGAACTTCGTTAGTATCTTAATCATAATGAGTAAATAAAGGCCTTCCAAACAGCGACCTTGAAGCGTTATTCTTTCCTCACGATGTGACAGATAATATAATTTAGTCGAAAATATTATATCATAGTATTATTACTCTTCTTAGAAATATTTTATAATAATTAATGTATCTATTAACGCATAGATCAGTGTGTTTCCGTAAACATGACTTCAATAATGTCCATTTCAATTAAATGTAATCTCTCAAAAACACATAAGAGAGTTACGCGGTACAGGTGTACATTAATTCTTGTGTATTTGTTACTATATTCCTTAAAGTACGTCAGTGAGCAAAATAACGGCGACAACGTACTTTAAACAGGCTACTATGTCGCAGAAAAGGCAACTGACACCACGGATTGACAAGCAATCACTAGGAATAGTACACGGCGTGTAACACTATTCAATTTTGTGTTTCATTGCTCGTGGAAAGCAACGACCCGTGCGCGTGCTTCTTCAAGGCTGTCTCTGGACGGCACCTTTTGCCAGTAACACCTGTCGATTTCTCACGAGACCCCGTGCTCTCTCGGCTACTCGTAAATACTTTTGAATTATTCTATGTACCTCTGCCTTTTTGGGACGCTATTTTCAACTGGTTCGATATTTCTTTATGTCGAGCGAAACGCATTGTTGGAAATAACAAATTTTTATAGGATGAATTCTTAGACGATCAAATAACAAATCTGAATTACATTTTAAAATCAAAATATATTTTTTATGTTCTATTAAAACGTGTAAAAGCTGTTTCAAGAATATACGATACTACTGTGTTCATTACAATTTCTAAAATTCGCATTACTTGCACTTATAAATATTTACTGCCTCAGTCACCATTTGCTTTAATGTATTGATCTGTGTAACGATTGTGTAAGTCATTGATCGTGTAAATAAAAATCTGTAGGTATATTCGAAAATGTTAAAAAGACAACAAATTAATTTAAGTGGCCACTTTAAGGAATAATACTGTACAAATAGAATTTATGACGACTAAAAAGAACTACAAGTTTTGCTTCTAAAAGTCTTCGACCATGTGCAAAGATTCATGCTCCATAAACAAGACACAAATAACCATTCGTCCTCTTCAAAGAGACACATAAGTTAACTGACTGGCCATTAACCGAGTACTTTTTAACATTCCCGCCACGGCTAATTGTATTTTGAATACATGCAATCGATTATCAGGTTTACAATCGCCATCAGTATTTTCTGAAACAATGATAATGCCTTTACAAGGTTTAATCATAGATCGAAAACTCGACCGTTTGGAAGATACAAACAATTTAGTATGTTAGAATCAAGTCTGACTTCTACGTGTTATATGCAACTTGAAGAGATGATAAGCTTGCCTGATCTTTGCATTGATATTTACAGAAAGCGTTCCGCATATCTTCTTTTCATTACTATACATGCTAGACATCTTTTTACAGAGTCACGAACTCTTTTGAAAATTCCTGGTCTTTGTCGGATTATTTGACAAGCACGCTGAATTCGATCTAGTAATTCTTCTAAGTCTTCTACAGACGAAGAATACAGTCTGTTTTCCAAATATCCTTATAGAAAAGTCCAAGGAATTTATATCAGGCGATTTTAGAGGACGTACAACTGGTCCCCTACGTCTTATTTACCTTTGACCGAACACCGTGTTTAAGTATTCTTTCACATTATGCACAAAGTGAACTCTAACCCCATCATACGTGTAAATCTATCATGATGCTACCATATTAAATTGTTTATATCTCAGGTACGGTTGAGTTTTCGACTACGTTTACACATGTTTTTTACTCTGCATGGTGTGTACTATCTGCAGTATAAGCGCTGAACGCTTCTTTCTTGAACACCCTGTATAATTCTTCAATATATTATTTGTCATTAAAAATACGTAATTCCTAATTGATGCTGACTAATTAAAAAATTACAAATTACACTTTTTTGTACACCATGTACAGGATTCTCTACTGCAAATGAAGGTAAAATCGGTAATACTTCAATACGTATGTATACGTTAGCAAAGTAGTACCGAGTTACTCTTATAAATTGCATTCAGTAATTATTCAATTAAGCAATGGATACCGGGAAGACATGTCTGTCGAGTTTCTAAGGGAAAATAAACTTTAACGGACTACGCTAATGAAGTAACAGCGTCCACGTGGACGTTCCAAGTTTCCTGCGATGCTTTACTTACCGGCATTGACCGTTGTACGCACGTATCTATAAGTACATATTTTTAAGATTTGCAACCGGTTGCGTTTTCTCTCTGGACGATCATTGTCGTTGCTTTGCGAAATGGGCACTAACTCGTCGTGCATGCTCGTTCTCTGACTGAATCCGTACGTGGTGCACGGCGCTGGACAAGCGAGCACATACGTGCACCTCCTGCGTAAGCGCACACAACCTACAAGAGAATGAGAGAGAGCAAGCCGAAGAGGATATTTCTTTCGATTTCGATCGCCGGGGTGCAACGCGGGAGAACCACATTGCTGGCCCGTGAGTTGGCGGCAACGACGGCGCCTGCGACGACGAAGAGGACGACGGTGCCGGCGAGGCAGGTTGGTTGCGCGAGAACGTGCCTTAAAGCCAGTGCCGTAAGGACGGATCAAAGTACCCTACGGCAATTTTCTATTTTCCTCCTTCTCATTTCTATGCGTCAAAGACGGAGCTCCGTACCTGGCTCGTACTTTTTTACCGGCAAATTTAGCGAACCGTAGAAATTTCTCGCGAATGCTGCCACCATTCCACCCTTTCCAATTAGCCACGCCTATGTACATTGTCTTATCATTCACTATCATTGAAATAACCATACATTAAGAACGAAACATAATTGAATTTTAATTAATACTATGTATTCGATCATTAGAAACACGTGCTTAATATTATAATAAACAGTACTTACATATGCAACTATTATGATTAAACTTACAATTACTTCCTTTTTTCCATTCAGGGAGAATTATTCCTTAATATTGCTATTCATTTCACTTATATCATTATAACATACATGTTCGATGTATGTCTTCGGTGCATTTTCCGTTCAATTATTTTCTAAATCGTATGGGGGTTATTTCAAGTGCAAATCCGTATTTTCGGTAGTTTTTATCATTTGCGAATCTGGCGTAAATAGACATCGGTGGAACATTTAATTCGATCCACCGATGTTTATTTGTGTATCGCATTCAAGCTGTTTCAAGCATTGGTCGAAGAACAGATTTCATAATTCAGATTATCCACTTGTAGTACACATATCGGTATTGTAACGTTCTTAATATAATGTACAATGTCCATATAATGTATAATGTTAATATAATGTAATGTAAATGTAAAGTATAATATAAGTAATGTATAATATAATATCCCTAATCACTCAACTGTGCTATTATACAGCAATTTGCTCATCCATAAAAGCACGATTCGCATTCTGCGAGTTAATAAAACGGACGCAGTTGAAGACTTAAACTCGATTTGCGCATTGAAGGAAGTTTCAGAATAACTGTGTACAATGATGCCAGGAATAAACTACCGGCTGTATAAATATACTTACTACGTACTGTTCTTTTGCTGTATATATATATATATATATTCCCACAAAGTTTACCGGAAGGACAATACCTGCGACTTGGGCTGTGCGACAGACCACGTGGAAAACCCTCTTCGTATTTTGCATTAGAACAGTTTGACAACGCAGT
This sequence comes from Hedychridium roseum, assembly GCA_963989215.1. NCBI lineage: Eukaryota > Metazoa > Arthropoda > Insecta > Hymenoptera > Chrysididae > Hedychridium > Hedychridium roseum. The sequence continues at coordinate 3,785,065 of OZ022307.1, read as the reverse complement.
TGTATATAAATATATGGGATATATAGTTAAATAGTCGCAGACGTATGAAATCATATAACGTGTTAATCATATAACAATGATTTTACGATATTTTCAATAAGGTTAATGTTACACTAATTATTAATAAAGTTACATGCGAATTAGCAGAATATGTTCAATGTGTAAAACATGTACGAGTTCGAATACAATATTAATTATTACGATCGTTTAAAAATGATACACTTCCAGCGTTACGTCCAGCGTATCGTTTAACTAATATACTTCGTCGTTCAACGGTATTCCTTGAATTTAACGGAAGTAAGGGCCAAACTTTAGCAGGATGGTCAGGTCTACGTTCAAACTTGGTTAGTTCATAAAGGCGGTATGAAAAATTTGCGAAAATTCCCTGAAAAGCAGAATAGAGGGTTCCTGGCGGGCCAGGTGGGTAAGTTTCAAAGCCTTCGTGTTTACAGCCGATCACTTTGGAGCATTCGTGCCTCCGAATACGAACCGAGAAAAGGAAAATGTTCCACGGTGGGCTTCTAGGCTGCCTTTGCACAAAGGACTCGAACTACCGATCCAGTGGCGTAGTCGCAAGGGGATAACACAACTCCAGTCTTTCTATAACAGTAAGATATATTTAATATCATGTATAGGAAAATATCCCTTCTTACTGGCTTAAATAATCAACTATTAATGAAGAGTTGTTAGATAAGGTTTACTGCATCTAGTTGAACAATACGGTGATTAATGATATATGTGAACACACAAAATGATGAAAAATTGTAGCCGGCTGAACCGCAGGCGGTGACAGTGGGTCTAGAATGAATTAATTGTAATTTAATCAAAAAAATGAAATCGCTGCGAAGGATGCTGTATGCAGTATTTCCGGTTTTGAATATTATGTTACGAGACACGCGCCAAGAATATTTCTCGCGACACCACTGATATGTCTGGAGCCTGCGAAACGAAAGGGAACAGGAGACCGTGGTAGGAAGCAGGACCGCCCTGGGGTCCGGGAAAGAGTCGCTGAGAGAAAATGAGAGAGCACAAGAGAAAGAGGCCTGGAAAGGAGGGGAAGTAAAGGAGAGAGAGAGAGATGGTAGGAAAGAGAGAGAGGAAAAGGAAAGGGAGAATGAACGGTCGGCGAGGAAGCGGAGGGCTGCTTTTCAGGCGGTTCAATAGATTTTGGTCTCAGCGATTTTTTTCTCTGCGCTCGAAAACGAAGGGGACAATAGCCCAGACGGAAATCGAGGTAAATTTTGAAGACTCTCGTATGTCCCACCCAACGCTAACCAACGAACGGAAGCTCCGGTTTCTGAGGCTTTCCGACCGATTTCTGAGAACGGATATACATCGGTGAAAATCAGAAGGAAGGACAGGCACGCGACCCAATGAGAAAGAAACGATCGGTAAGCGTCGTGACGATGCGTGGCATGGCCTCCAGTACCGCCGCCGCCCTATTCTCTTGTCTCTTCTCTCCTTGGATTCTCTTGGGATCCATGAGAGAGAAAGTCAGCCGCCATCGATTACGTATGGCAGTTGCAAGTCGAAGGTCTCAGCTGTTCTTCGACTGGACCAACGCCTGCTTTTGACCGTCCAAATTCACGAAATGTTCCTCAAAACATCCGCCATTCGAAGTCGGTGTTCTAAAACCGTCGACAAATAAGACTCATTGATAGTTCCAGGAAGATAATGATTCTCTATAACTACAAGTATTTATCACTTTACAAAATAAATACAATGCAGAAGAAAAATGAGTAAACGTATTCTAATGTTTACAAATATGTTTATTGAAATAAACATAAAAGTATTAAATGCATGTATTTCTTTTCTTTTACATTGCAAGTGTATAATATAATTATTTTTATTTTTATTATAAAAAACAGTGAAAAACATGACATTTTTCGTAAATTTACAAATTTGACTCACATCATATTGAGACTTAATCTCTTGGCATGAATTGACGTTTTTAGCACATCGTATATTTCTTTTGTCAAATTATACAAAGCTTTTAATTAAACTGTACGTCAAAAAACTCACTATACTGCGAGTCTCTATACTATGCAATCACTGAGCAGAGCTTGTGCATGTTTGACATGTTGCAATATAAAAGTAATTAATGTATCTTTGGCCCAGCTTTATCTTTTTTGCATTAACCTTAATGGAATACATTAGAAGTAAACCTTAATAGAATTACTAAATTACTTTTGTTTTGTCACTGTAAACTTTTCCCAATACATAAATAAGTGTATATATTGCACACGCAAAATAATTAATTAGTCGTATTGTGTCGATTAGCCGCTCTATGTGTGTAGAGCTAACATTAAAACACTGCTTTGAATAATTGAATAAATAGAGCAGGACATACAATAGAGTTTAAGCGATTTTAAAAACGGTATAAAGGGTCTTGTCAAACAATTGTAAAATTGTTGCACAATCCCAAAATACAGTGATCAGAATAGAGGGATCAATACCGACATACTACTTTGATTTGAGCCTGTATTTCAAAAGAGAGGCATTAAAATACAAATTTAACAGTCTGAACTTATAGTAAATTTTATTCTTTGTGGGAATCTCAATCGTCTTTTTTTTATATTGTTTTCGGAATTAGAAATTTTCTTGAAAGAAGTAACAAATTGAATAAGTGAAAAGATGCATGAAACTGCTTTTATGATAATACAGTATTAAATTAGCAATATGTAAAGTCTAGAAACTTGCAATAAAGTTTTTTCACAAAATTGTTAAGTTCTGCTTATGCAAATGGTAAAGCTAATAGCAGGAAACGCACGCATATAAAATCTTTCCTGCTGCAGCGCACTCAATGTGAGTTCAGTTAGCACAGGAAATACATTGAACCCAGAATTGTTCACACTGATCTGAAGAATGTCATTTATCGTAAAATAGATATGCACTATGTCGGTTTAAGGAATTCCGGGTATAGCTTTTTTAATCTTATTGCTGTAAAACAAGTCATAATAAGAACATAATCAAAAATAGATTATGGAATAATATTTTCAGTAGAGTGCCGTGCATAATAGCATAGAAAACTATCCTCACTTTGCTCGTATTCACCAAATTCAATGAATTGACGAATTCAGAAAAATCTTAGATACTCTCGAAACTGAACACAAGCTATAAATATAATGGATAACCATAAATTTCAAATATAAATATAAATAAAGTTGCAATTGTGAACATTTATCATCTCTTTCCAGAACAACAATTGCATGTTAGCGCGTCTTCTCTAATAAATAGATAGTTTTATAATAATATTACGTTCGTCCATCCTCACATAATTTGAAATGCTGGAAATTCTTTTATTATCTATACTTGTATAATTCTGAATATCGTGTAAGGTACATTAGGATAGAATGTTATAAGATTTGAAAGTACATTAGAAGGGGAATTTTTTATCAAACTATACGTAAGGCATAACATTAATTATGTTGGCAGTACTTGCGGAGTTGTAATTATTATTTGTAAATAGACAAATAAGTACGTAACATATTTAGTTGGTTATATCGAAATTTGCTTTATTACCTATGTTGCGATCTTCGAAACGTTCAGACATTTAAGCATGAATCAAGCATTGTTTGAACGATTGAAGTGGGATATCTCTTAATATAAAAATCGTCCTAAACTTAAATCGATTAGCTTTTTAACTTTGGCTTTTTAGGGGGAGGGCTTTTTTCGTGAGATTCGAGGTACTGTCGCTGGTCGAGACTGATTGTCAGATGCAAATGGTGTCGTGGTCAACTCGGTCACCTTCCGTCGGTCGAACGCCGTTGAAAAGATCGATAATTCGCTGCTGCAAGATGTCTATTTATACACGAGTATCGGTTGAGACGACATAGGACGTAATCCTCCACGTGTGCTTAACGGAGACTTACGCTTGTGATAGTCAAGTAATTGCATGAGTGCATTATTATCTACGGTGGCCTATTAGGTATAATAAACATATTATATCGTATTATACAGTGGAGTCTAACAATCCTTAAGATGACACTGTCTGCAATGTGCACATATCACAGAGATCATCGGCCGTGTGAAAAAATAAGTGACTATAAACGGAAGCAAATCAAGTATATACTCATGAACAGTCAGTATTTTAATGCTTCAGAGTTACACGATTACAGGCATATGTATACTGTACACTTTTTATGTATACTGTACATTAAACTAGGTGTCTACAAGATGCACGATGCCAACCATTTTATTGCAACGTTGGTATACGGAAGAATAAGAAATAAATTAATACAATACAGGAAAAATATAGATGCAACTATAAGAAAGACAATTGTAAAAAATCGTGCATGTCCTCCTACTGTGTTACTAGTCAGCTTTTCACGTGGTAACAATATCGTTCTTTGTAACTAGCTTGAGGTAGTAATATGGCATGTTACCATTACTCGCGCTTCCTTTTATGTCGTGTACCTATAGCTGGTGGTGATAAAATCCCCTCAGGGTGTTAAATATAGCACTTTTTTTGTTGTTACGACATAACTCTGGGATTACCAACAATGTTACCAACAATTACCAAATCATTAATGTATATCGGAACATGTGACGAAACTTCTAGTGTATAGATACAAATGGAGTTTAACTGCGGAAATCATAACTGAAAATCGAATGAGTGGTAGTAGTAGAAATCAGCTGTACTTATTGGCGGTCCGATGTGATGTTCCGATTAGGCACATAAACGTCGAGTTGGTTGTTCAACGAAGTAACACATAACGATTTAAAGTGGGACATGTGCCACGAAGGGGCGAGAAAGGCCCAACCCGATTGACAATGCGAGGGACGGCAGATGGAAAGGCCCTCTCGGCGGGCAAACAGCTGTTAGGCTACGGTAAGAAGAGGATGGTGGGTACGAAAGGTAGAAGGAAGGAGAACAAAGATATTACCACCTGGCTTACCTGGCCTGGCCTTCTGCTTTACCTGAAAAATCGACGACCCGGCATATACCTGCCGCGTGCTCTTTTATATGCCGGGACCTCGAGTGTACGCACGCACCCATCGATTCTCGGCGTCCCGTCGACGCAGAGGCTACTTGTATACTCTGCAAAAATTCTTTCGGGATTCGTTCCTTCAGCTTCAAGGTCATCGTTGACATAATTGTCATAGTTTAGACTAGCAACCATCCGGTAGGTCCTCTTTGCTGTGCAGAGCAGTGCACAGACAATAATCATAAAGTTATTATGAAAAGCAAGACTTGACTGGTCTGCACGATTGTACAGACATATTTTTCAATTTTCTATGTATTCTTGCATTTTGTGTACCACGAATGACGGTACCGTCATCAGAAAGGAATTACCACTTAACGATTTGTTTTGCTTTAACAAACAATTTTAGGCAAACAAAATTCAATTAAAACAGATTATAAATCTGTGCGTTTTAAAGTCACTTTTCTATTTCCCACAAGAAGGCATGATAATTGAAAGCAGTTGATAAAATTATCCCTGATACTTGGAATGATTCAATATCGAAATGTCCGAAGTAGGGATTTGAGAACTAAAGTACACATAACTATAAAAACTGAAGTAACTTTCTGAACCAAAACACTATGTGAAGTGCTGCTAGTAATTTAATGTTTGCGTCAGAAGGTATTCTCATCAATAAAGATATGTTAAACAGTAATGATATAGGTAGTCATTCGATATCAATCTTTGTATTCATGTGTACCCTTACATTAATGTTGCACATGAAGGTTTTTTAACGTATTTCTCTGCAAGGAATACGTTTTTAAGACCTGTACATTCATTTGTTCTGTTTTTTCAACAGTGTGTTACACAACCCTACATTAAATCAAACAGAAAACGAAAGCTGATGTACTATTAATGTAGAAAGGTTCCATATGGCAAGAAAGTCATGCTTATTCGTTATTTTGCGTGCATCAAACGACTGTTCATTTGAAGGTCGAACCAACGCACTCTCATTTCCGGTATTTCATGAGCCATATGTTCCTTTACTACCACTTCTATTGAGGATGCCTTCAAACACCAACTTCTGACCAATACGGTTCCATTCCATTTTCCTGGTAGGTCAGAAAGGGCAAAGCCCAAACAGATGGTTAACAATCACTTTTGGCACTAAGCTGATGTCAAGCAGAAACCGGCATTGAATTTCTTAACTTAGTTGCCGGACTTTTAGTCTACTAGATGCAGACTAAATTTTACTTTCTAAACCAATATTTGAATGAGTACTGAAAACCTCGTAAACCCTACACGGCCAGTCTGCGCCAAACTGATGCATGTTTTTCGTTAAAAACGGTAGAGAATAATATGGACCGTTTATTTTGAAAGTGGTGCAATTCTACTTTCTGTTGTTTCGAGAAAATGAAAGGTTAGCATATTAGTCAATTAAAAAATGTAGGTTTAGTTTGTCAAGGCTGGCAATCTTTCTACTAATTTATAAATATGTAATTTCATTATATAAATTGCTTTTAAACGAATTTAACTAAAATAATGTATATTTACGGGCTGCAAATGGACTTATACCACTTAAATTCTTAGATATTTTTAAATTTTTTGTCCTCCATCGATGTTTTATATAAAATAGTATATGGTGCATTTTTGAGAAACCTCATCCAACATATTTGCAACCAATTTACCTTCTCTCTATTAGTGCTTTTGCTTATCTGTTTTTTTATTGGGTTTTGTAGATTTTTTGTTGAAACGAAATTTTTTCGTTTCATTTCATGTAAATTGAATTAATTATGTTGTCTATATTGTTTTATGACATCATAATAATCCTGTAGTGTGTATGGAAATTGGACTTACACCACTTTCACAATCAATGATTACGCAATTTCTTTTACTGGCCAATTTTGAATTGAATAAAGCATGGGCATTTTTTAAGAAATTAAATACTAGCTAGTTATGAATAAAAAGTTTACACTAAATTAAGCATAAATTACGTGATATCTCATTTTTTTTAAAAGGGACTTACACCACTTTCAAAATAAACGGTCCATATAAAACTAAACTATCTAAGAGTTTCCCTTTGCACTCCATTGTAATACACACCACATTAGTTCATTAGATCAATTATTATTATATACTTTGTGATATAGAAAATTAATTTTCGCTGATACCTTATCATATAAAATGTAGTAAAAGAAACTTTCACATCGTTATTACATGTTTTCATGTAACTTTTTAAATTTATATCTTTTACTATGAAGTTTAGACCGCTTACTTATCTTTATCCCTTATCCATAATGAAAAGATTTAATTCGAATGCGAATTAATTATGTCCTTTTTTATAAAACATTTATTACAAAAACCGACACGATATAGATTACAACGATCTTAAAACTAAGAAATAAGTATACATGAAGTACAGTCAATATTGTAAAGTCTATGTAGGAATTGCACGTAGAGCTTCTTGTAGTTTTTTCCTCGCAAGAGCTACGCGATCTTCTTGTCGTTTAATATCCTCGTCAGTTATCGTCACAGCCTTGAAATAATACATAATGTCCATGAGTCTCACAAACATAGTACTAATATTCTATGCTATGAAGTATGTGTTATAACACATTCACCTTTTCGGAAAGAAACTTAAAATACATTCTGTATCATTCTATTTAAATTGATTAATCTAATTTCGTTTCCATAAAAAGATTATATTTTTAAATAGGTGTTATTTTCAATGTCAAACTTAATTTTCAATAGATTTTTTATGAAGTGTGACTATTTAAATGAATATTACAAAAATTTAATTAGCTGCGACCATTTTACAAGTATAACATTCGCATTTATGACAGTATAATATCCACCTCAATATATTGCCTTCAATGTATTTCTGAAGTGTGGACGGGAAAAATTAATAAAAAATTCACGTTCCTTCAAAGAAATTAACATTATTTACCTGTACTAAAGGTTGATCAGGATTTAAAAATACGCCGGGGTTTTTTTCTAGAGCAGTCTTGGATCCTGTTTGACCCGTAACAGGTTGCGACGAAACATGTAATGCCGTCGCTACACTCTGAAGCAATGTCTCCTCGGTAATATATGGTCCTACAGGTTTTAAGGATTTTGGTAGATCCATTGCATCAAATTCAAAGCCATCAGGATCACATGCCCTTAAACCTTCCAGACGCTTCTCCCAAAAGAGCTACAAAGAAATTAATTTTGAAGTGTTATTTGTGTATCTTCTTTAAACCTATAAAAACAACGACTACCTAATAAAAGCAAATCATCTAAGACATTTACAAACAGAAGAACTGTTTATAGACTGTACTAGTCACAGTTATGCCAATAACTAAGGAACTTATCTGGTAATGATGAATCCTCTTAGAAATGATTCATCCATGGAAGAAATAATAAAATTTGTCAAACAGCAATTAATGCAATAATAAAGAGTATTATTTTCTTAAAGATTGTTTAAAAATAAAAATTCAATACATGGCTAATCTGCTGCTTAAACTGTAGTGACATGCATCCATTTTGTCACCAAATATTTCACATTGTTAAAATTATATGGATATTGAAGTTTCTGCTCTGTGAAATAACATTGAAGATGGAAACACAAAGTAAGTGATGCTTTTATGAACAATGCATCAAGCAAAGTTACCTGTTTAGGTTTATCTTGGGAGCCGTACTTTCCATCAGTTTTATCGGCTCCTTCCTAAGGGAATGATTTGATGGTTGTATCATGACATTTGACAGGGACAACATATTAAGTACATTGAAATGAATATACCAGAGGAAATATTTTACTTTTATGAAAGACGTGTTGTGTTAAGTGAAAAAAGAAATTTTATCATCAGAAAGGTTTTGCATAAAACATTGAGATTGAAGTTAATCATAAAACCAATATTAACATAAAACTGCTAGAATCCAAGTGTGATTTTGCAAGATGAAAAAATTATGCAGTACAGCATTTTTCAATGTTTGTTAAGACCATTTAAAAAAGTCATACATGAGTTACTATGAAAAATACCAAACCTAATATGAACCTAATACAAACCTAATATAAACCTAATAAATATGATACAAAACCTAATTATGAAATATGCTGGGTTAGTTTTGAATATTGATTCCAAGCAGAAGTTGATTATATATATTTTATAATTCACATAATACCTTTCGGAAAATAAAATATCTTTAAAGTTGTTGTATGTGTTCATACTTCGTACCAACCTGCTTGGGTTTTTCCTGATTTCCATGCTTAATGTCCTTTACCATTCCTTCTTGCGTCTTATATATCGTAACAGGTTGTTTAAATATAGATGCTGTCTGTCTTATGGGTGGTACCAGCGATACATCATTTCTCACTCCACGACTGAAAATATTTCCTGCATAAGTCTTTAAATTTAAATCTGCCGAAAAATTTAAATAAAGTTTATATTGTACAATAGGAATGCATAGGTGTCGTATTTATTTTGTTATTATTTTATGTTTATTGTTCGAATAATTCTTATTCTATGATTAATAAATGAAAAGACAATTAATCTGTTTACAATTATTTTACGAAGCATTAAAATTACATATTAAATCGTAGTCCGCAGTAGACAAATGTTATTGAGGTTAGGATTTACTTGTTACGAAGGTTACGAATAATACCAAAATAAATCATTTTCTACATATGTGTAGAATTCTCCTGGAACGACCAGTAACGCTAAGGTGTATTATTGTATATCAGTTTAATATTTCATGTCCCATATATGCATACCTGTAATAGTAAACATCAACCTTTCCCGTAGATGACAACTGGTTTTGACTTTTCCTTGGCGCTTCATCTCTGGTTGGCCAATTTGTCGGTAATGCTGATGGATATTTTTTTTTCTCTACTGACATATTCATCTTTACTACTAATATATTTTGCTGCGTACAAGAAAAATTTCAATCACTTTAATAGTTACGAAATAAGCATGAAAACTTTAACGGTACGAAGCATCTTCGGCCATATTGAAACACTCCGGTTAGGTTTGTATTGTTCAGTAACATTACGAAAGTTAGATGATGGCAGCACATACTAATCAGGGGGGTGTAACTCTCCCCACCGTTCACCGGTCCTCAAATTAGTTCCAGGGTTCCAGGTTTTAAAAGTCTTAACTGCGAGGTTGCTATTGTAGGACTGAAAACAGCGCCATGTGTAGAGACTTCGGCAACTACAAGCAACGTCAAGCCACAGACTTCAGGGGTATTATATAGGGTATTATATAGAAGTCTGTGCGTCAAGCCACGTTCGCGCCATTTTCTGGTGCAGAATGGTGCAAAGCGATGTCTAAGCTTGTGCTTACGTTGCGTCAGATTTCTTTCATTGCATACCTGTTTTCTTGTTATTTTGCTTAACTTTTGTAAAGAAATTATTTAATTATTACATATGTATATGATGCATTGAGACAAATAAGTATCTTTGTGCCGAGCGTACAAATTGTAGTAATAATATGTTAATTAAGAACACCACAAAGAAGTATGAAAATTTAAATAAAAAGAAAAAAAAATGATTTCTGTTGAATTTTAATTTCATTACCTCTGTAAAATACAAATTAATTTTCTATTGGGATTGGAACCAGGAATACTACATATACGTGTGATACAGCACCCTCCTTAACGTAGATGGTGCTTAGGATTTAGGAACCAGTCTCGCAAGAGGGGAGTTATACCCCCCTGATACTAATACATTTCTATCTACTAATGCACTTTCAAATTTCGCGTTTTGAACCTGTACAGGCGAATGAATAATTACATGTTTTTATAAAGAAATCTCATTTATCATTATATAGCAACCGTAAAACCATTCACATACTATTAAGAGATTTGTGATGAAAAAGTGATGAAAAAAAACTCATAATACGATTTTTACGAAATTTAGAATAAACTTCAAATATTATGTCTCTACTCCGAATCATAAGAGAAATAGTTTTGCTTAGCAAATATTTACGCTGTAAAGCAACAAATGTATTAAATACACTCGAGGAAATGTTATATATTAGATTCGAACATAATTTTCTTGCAGTATAATGGTGGATAAGATACGTTTGATAGATATACAATGCACATTGACTTCTTAATTAAAATGGTTTATTTTGCATATTATTTATCTGTTAAATCCAAAGTAATTGGGGCGTGTGTGGTATTTTAACAATTGCCTATTACTGATCTTCACAACATCGCGATATATTTCCAGAAATGTGTGGCAAAAGGGAATGAGGATAAAAAGTATAAAATCCCACATACAGATATAGATGATTTAATTGCCGAAAGAAACAATTTCTGTGTAGCTATAGGAACAACATGAACTGTGCTTGGAAAGAACTGTTCCTCTTCCACTTCTTTCTTGTTGGAAATGTTTTTGCTCTACACGCATGTGTGTACACGTATGTAATAAAATGCGTATTCATTTACGCAATTTAACGAATACTGGACACAATTACATTGTTGCAGGTATAGAATGACCGACTCTTTGTCTGCTATTCACTCTGATGTGTGTCTTTTACTGTAAAAGAATATCGGTCTGTACAAATCGATCCATTAGTAAGTAATAAACTATTGAGTCTTCTTGAGGTATTGTTGTTACTATTGGTCTATCACTGATGCCGCGGTCGTACGAAATCATTCCTGAACTTATCGTAGTACATTGAGTCACGTAAAACTGATTTTGCCCGATATAAATTTAAATAAAATCGATATAACTTGTACAAAGTAAAACAATAAAACCCGTCCAATGTAGCTAAAATTTTAAAACGTGTCATATATCTATATCGAGCAAATTCATTACAGTTAATTTCAACAGAATCTACTACGCTGTTCATTAGCCTGACCCTTTACATGTAAAGAAACAGTGCTTAACAAGATTTCACTACGACCAAAGCGGTGTTAATGAATCGTGTTCCTGTAACAAAATATAAATCTCCATATGAATCGGCTTGTCTTGAATCGTTCGGCATTTGAATACCGCAATATCCCGGTGATTTTTGGGCGCATATTATATTATCAAAGAAATGTATGAACAAACTGTTTGATCCCGGTAAATAGAAATTCTGGGCCGACCTATGTTTTCTGTATCAGTTCTCGATTAAGCCTAGGGGTCATGATGAGTAGTCACAAAAATATCTTATTAAACATTTTGTAAAGTGTGTCTAATAGGCGTCGAATGTACGACGCTGCCTATCACGGCAGTTTATGGCTAAGCACTTAAAAGCATTCGCGTCTGTGTTTATGTGTTTCCATCCGAATATCGCGGGGCTTACAGTGTGTGGGCATAATACAGTGGATTTTTATATCGTAACTAAAGCACTACTACCGCATATACCGCACGTCATAAACTAAGGGACGATTTCAGCTGTGAATAACTAAAAAATAAGAACAAGAATATTTTTATATGTTAATCCACGCTGCGAAATATTTTGTCTTGCATGTTATAACTGACAACTCGTTTACGTATATAAACGCTGATAATTATTTAAGCAAAAATCATAACTGAAATCGTTTTGGAGTAGCAAATGACGCACACCGCATCGAATCATCGTTTGCCCTGGGCGAACATTTTAATTATCATTTATACGTCTACGTTGGATATGGCGAAGTAAACGATCGTCCGCTAATTACATATTTATTAAGTGGCATTTGTCTATAAAAATTAATATTTCTTTATGATAACTTTGCAATAACTAATGAATGGATAGAATTGTTTATTTCGCCGCATGCAAATTAGTGCACCAATGTTAACAAAAGAAATTTTATCTCTGTGCGACCTGTATTGGGACGTAGGATTTTGTTGTTGGTATTCATAGTGTTATAATGGGAGAAAAGTTTCGACCTTTATTATCGACGATCGTCTTTATTATTAGCGCGTCGCGTGTATCATAAAAAAGTTGAAGGAGTTTCAATAGACTCCTAGGATGCCGGTTACAATAACGTGGTAAATTAGACAAACTTATATAAACATCCGGCAGATTGAATAATAAGTAACGCTATTTTCAGCTTTTTCAAGCATCACAGTACGATCGAGATGATCGGTGAACGATATTACGACCACCGCCTGACGTTATATGCTCTCTCTCTCTCTCTCTCTCTCTCTCTCTGTTTCCACCGCATTTCACGCTCATGTTTTCACTCCCTTTCTGTCTAGTAAGTCCACAACATTAGTTTAGAGCTTCTTTCATCGTCAGGTACTCCGTCGTTTCTTAATCGGTATACACGCACACGAAAGATGAAATGCACGACGAAGTTTAACACATTATCTCGTCTACTTTTCTGTATTCTTTCGTGCATTCAGTCACGCATGAAAGATACCTAATCATAGAATCCTATATTACAGAAATGACTCCGCCAACTCTGACGTGAAAATGTTACGACTTTTCGTCAAGTCGTCAGATAGAACTTTGTCCGCACTGGTCTTCATTCAACCTTCACTGTATCTTACTCTACTGTCATTCATACAATCTATACACCCTTAAGAAACTAAGTATTCTCTCACTTGTATATATATTTATATATATATAATGTAAGATCAGTCCCCTGATCAGGCCCGGCTATTCATTACTCGTTTCAGAAGTTGATGCTTAATTCGAGTTCATCGAGCGCTGTATAGTTTAGCATCAGACTATCAAACTTCTTCACTTCAGCATCGGCTCTCCGTATCCAGAAATGAATCGACATTCAATCTCTAGCGGAGATGCAGTTTTATACGTAGTACCTTCTACGTTTAAGTTCCGATCAAACAGGACTGTAGTCGATCACTCTTTTCTCTCGAGATACGTGTCCAACGAGAGCGTCAGAACTGTCATTGGTACTTGAGTATTCTAGCATCACGTCACGTTAAAAGCTCAATATATGACCTCATATACTGTTGCTTTCTTGTCACCCGATCCAGTTACGATGTACTTGTCATCCGTGGAAATGTCGCAACTCAGCACAGATGACGATTCCTTCGACTGTAAAAGAAACATTTATGATACATCAACAAACTTTATAAATAAGTAAATCTGAATGTTTGAAAAAGTGTATATTTCCTCGTGAAGTAATATCGAATTTCGTTTTTGACTTGCCAATAATTAACTAAAAAGTGCGTTCGTTTCTGAAGATTAGCAATTTAATTTTATACAAAGCTCTTTGGTATATATTTTTTACTCTAAAATTTAGTGCTTCTAGTTGAAAATATCATAAAAAGCATACAGTATTAAAGTAAAATTAGAAACAACGCTTACCTGGAATATCGACGCACCATAGGGTGTGCGCCACGCATTCAGCAGATTATCTTTTCCAGTCGAAACGAACCACTTTCCACATGATGCAAAGCGCAACGAAAGGACACAGGATTCGTGTAAATGCAGCTGGTACTTGTCAGGTTTCGTCGCATGAAGCACCTCGACATTGGAATTCTCCATACCGACGGCGAGCCACTCCCCGGTCGGACAATAGCCGAGAGAGAAGATTTGCGAGGTGAAGTCGTGTTGTTGCAGTTGTCTGCCTTCCCTGAGATCCCAGGAGCGTACAGTATTATCCAAACCACCGGTCCATAGCTTTGAGCCATCCGCGGAAATGTCGATACAAGAGGCGCCATCCGTGTGACCCTGGAACTGCCTAACCAGGGTCTGGTTTTGCAGGTCCCAGACAGCAATATTGCCGTCACTGCAGCAACTGAAGCAAACCTTCGAATCTGGCGAAATAGCTAAGGCATAGCATGCGGGAGCAGAAGATGTAAGTTCTGCTTTGATCCTTGGCGTTGGACTCGCAAGGTCCCAGATACTGAGATTGCTGGCTTCGCCACCAACAATTAGGGTCCTGCCATCAGGTAGTAGTTTTACAGATCTGTCAAAATACAACAAGTACTTTAAATATATGCACAACATTTCGTTTTGCGTTTTTTACGTCCAAAGCCACGTTTTATGTATTCAATATTCACTCTTAAATGAGTTGGTGTATGTGAATAACTGATTTAAATGTACAGGAAACCCCTATATAACACGGTGGTCAAATTTGAAAAACTAACAAACATGCATTATATTGCTTTCATAGCTATCAAACATATAAAATCAAAAATCACCTTTAACATTAATTCCGCGCAAGAACTAGCTGTGACTGACCTACTAGCGGAACAGTTATACAATTAACTTTCAGACGAATTAAAAACTAGAACACCTTGTAGGAATGCTGTGTTTAACGGGGGTTGCCTGGGTGCTGTATTTTGAAAAGTCTGTTTTCATTAAAATGTTTTATAGCTCTTTTTTGTTTTCTATTAAAGTTTTGAACTGGTATGGTTACATTTTGTGCAATATTAAGAGTTAGGTCTCGCGTAACGTTAGGAATAATAATGTCAAAACTAGAAGGAAAGCCTTATATTGAATCAAATAAACGATATGCTTGGAACGAGCTCTGTCTAAAATCCAGTTTCGCAAACCTGATGTAATTATCACGTTGCAGACAATCCAACTGTGAAACGGGTTTCGAGCTTCCACTACCGCCCTGGCTAATGTCCCAAACTTTGACACACCCTTTTCCTCCTGTGTAAACGTATTTCGTTGGATTCGAGATTGTTACGGCGCACACAACTTCGCCGTGGGTTAATGTGTTTATTTGCCGCGCATGACGTGGTATTCCTTGTCCTATAAGTGCATCAGGTGGAAAGGGCACTGGCTGCATTTGGCCTTCACTCGATACGTGGAAGCTATAAGCTCTGTCCAAGAGAACATATTTAATTAGAATGGAATCCAACAACGGACTTATATACTCTATACATCATCATTACGAAACATTGTTCTATTAAATATTAATTGTAAAGTAATATACGCTATACACAATACTGTAAAAATTTATGGTTGACTATTTTCATATTTATCGTTTTTTTTTCAGTTTCTAGGAAAAATAATAGCGATGTATTATAAAATATAAATTTTCGTGGTACTTACGGTTTGCCGCCCGGTACGCCGAGAGGACCAAGAGGTGCCCTCATGCTACCATGAGGATCATAGAGTTGCTGAATAGGTGGTCTCGTGGGGTATCCGTTCAAGGCAGCTGGGGGATAGCCGAGCATATCCACGTGAGGTCCTGCGGGCGGATGATGAGGCGGTGGGTAATGCGGCGGGTAAGGTCCAACCGCTGAGGCCGAGACTAGCGGTTTGCTGGAACTTGATGGTTTCAGTCCACTCGAACCTGAACTACTACCTGTGAATCAGACGATCACATTTTATTTACCACCAAAAACGACTATTCTGTAGCAGATAAATAGTTTTTACATATTACAGAGGTATCGGCTAATTCGTAACGATAACTCAATCCATGTAGGACTAGACTTGCACAACTGGGTATCGCAAAGTGATTTTCATGTTCAATAATCACAGACAGAGACACTTCCACACGAAGAAGTGGTATGTCGGATTAAATCTTTTACAGTATTCCTTTAATTATCAGTTTGTCCTGCGATAAGTGATTGCTCTTAATTATGTATTACCCATTTCTTTAACGTAATTTTAATATAATACGTAACTGTCATGAGTTATTATTCTTACCAGCGGAAGTCGGTGTGACTGGTTTCGAAATGGGCGTCGTTGGTTTTTCACGTTCTTCCATTTTCTTCGCTGATGGAGTACTGGCGTTACTGCTGGTACCGCTTCTAGGCGAGGGCGGTGGTACTTCTTTCTTCACCTGACCACCAAGCTGCACCGAGGAGGAACCCATTTTGTCGAGACCATTCTCGCGTGGTGAAGAGGTGCCATTTGCCGCTGGACTCGTTGGCCCTTCACTAGCGTCATCGACGACTAAGTCTTGATCGCTCTTTTCACCATCACTTTGCTGTCGAAGAGTACGCGTACGAATTCATTAAGAAGGTTTATGGCAAGAAGAATCATGGAAAATATCATAGGATACTTACATGGCCAATGTCTTTGTCGTGCTCCTTCTTTAACTTCTTCAGATGTATATGATCCTGGTGCTGGGGATCGGGGGTACTGCGCGGCCTGTTGTACTTCTCTCGTTCCGCTGGGGATATCGAACTCCTCTGTAACAAAGACATTGTTTTATTTACTAATGGTTTACGAAATTAATCAATATCATTATCGATTATGATTGAAATTTTTATCTCTTATCTATGCCAGTTAGTATTCACATTATATCGACTGGACGAAAAGAAAGTTTTTAGGGCATTAAAATATTTATAAATCAGTGTAGTAATTTTTATAACCCTTTATGCACTGCTATTAGTTTTATGAATATCTTCCTAAAGTTCGTGTACATTGTACATCTCCTTCTGTCGGAAATAAGCCAACAAGGGGTACGATTCGTAGAAAGAAGAAAAAGCAGATGAGTTTGAAACACAAGGTATGTTGTTTCTGACTTTCAGAATTTTATGTTACGCCAGTAGATAATGTTCCTGGGTTATTTAACACGATTTTGTTGATTTCGTAGTGGCATTTTTATGGTATGAGGCGCTCGTCTCTCGATGGATTTACACGCAAGCAATGGCCGGAGACTCCTAGGGGAGATAAAGGGCAAGGAAGGGAATCTCAACGACTTCCCTCCTCGCGATTAAATAAAATGGTTTTTCCGCTGATGCTTGAGAAGGAGAAGGCGCTCCTGGAATTACTTATGCATCGTCGTCTGTTTTTATCAGCGTCGACCCTTCTTTCATTTCGCCGTCTTTCTCTGCATTTCGGCTCGCAGAAGAGGAAGAATAATATCGGATTCGAATGCCCAATTTTTCCATTGAGTTGTACGTGAATGCGAAATTGTGGGGGTTCACACACAGAACGAGACTTCTCTCCCTTTCTCTAGGACCCAAAGCTCTAAGGTCTCTGTTTCAATAATATGACATAAAGCTCACGGAATCGGATTTTGCTGAATGCATATCACATCTATTGTAAGTGATATATTAAAAGTGTCGATAAATTTCTATGGATAGAATTTTTTATCATTACGTAAATTGAAAATGTATCAGTTTATAACTGATAAAATATATAATATGTCGAAGACGAAAAAGACGTTCTAAATAATTATGTATTTACATACCTCATAAAAAGAGCAGTAGGAAACTAATGTTACAATTGGGAACGTTTTTTCAGCGTGTAAATCAAGCGAATCAAAAATAATGTTACCCCAAAAACACTAGCATCACTTGGTACCATCGTATTACTACCGACGCAAACTATTTACGCGTGGTTAGGACTTTTATGAAAAACAGACATAATATAATTTCTTTGTTTCTTTCATTTCATGAATTTAAACTTTTAGAGAAATGTAAAAATATTTGAAACCTTACATGGCTTTACTTCATATAACATCGCACTGAAGATCAAATTGACATGATTCAGAATTTATGTATTACTGTACAGTAAATTCTCAAAATAAGAAGTATATCTGCAAGTTTTTTATAAAATGTATAAAATATGTGACAGAATTTACTAGAATAAAGATCTTCTAACCAAACAGAATAAAGTTTAGTAAAAAAACGAAGAAATGTACCAAACAAAGTGAATACTAGATGCAAATAGATCTTCTAGAAAAATACATGTTGCGGTGAGAACTGTTGGGCCCGTAGAAGTCGACGGGACCACTGTTTTCAAAGACTGTGAAAATTGTACGCATTGCTGGCGTTCTCGGGTTAACCAATATGCTCAAAACGTATCGTTGACGGTAATTGTTATGAGCAACCGTTTTGATCCTCGATGCAGAAGCATGTCTTAACTCCGTTTTGTAAGTACGGTAGGTCTGTTCGAATTCGATAACTGCACCCCATCTTGCAAGCCCATAAATCAGCCCCGCCACCTTCTTTCGACCGTCTCTCCTGGGATCTCTAACCACTCGAACCGCCCACACCCTTTCTCCACGGCGTCGAAGTAAATCTCCTCTTCTCAATTACCCCGACTCTCTTTCCTCAGCCACGGCATCTCTTGGCTCGAGCCATTATCCAGGCTCTTTGGCATGAACTCTTTTCTTCCACTCTGGAAAGTGCACGACACGGACTGCGAGAAAAGTGCGCAACGAAAATTTAGCTTTAGAGTTTCGACAAGGCCAGTCTTAGGCTTGTTGATGGTAATCCTTCAATGCACAGAATATTTTATTATCGAGATTACCAAAGAATGTACGGACTGACATCGTAAAACGACGAAGTCTTCTGGTAAATTATGCAACGATTATTTGTATTATTGAAGTACACGCATTACAACTGCTGAAAGAGAATTTGAGTAATCCGCCAATGAATCCTGGCCTTTACAATGAAGAAATACGTACTCGAGTAACGACAGAATTGCACAAACTTGAATGTATACATGTGTCCATACGTGGAAGATTCTTTGAAGTACGGCATCCTCAAGGAGTCCTATTATATGTTTCTGCAGAGTTTTCTCGTAAAAGGATCTTTGGGTGGGGAAGGTCAGGAGGAAAAAGTCGGAATGAAAGAAAAAGGAAGGGGGGAGAGGGACGAGGACGGGAAGAGACGCGAATAGAGAGGACCGTGTTTTGTGCTCTTCACTTCCTTCAGCCAAAGACGACTGGCTACTCGTTACCCGGTAATGGGGAACCACTATTTATCCGTGCGAGTGGTGTGGCGGCCGAGTTTGCTGTAAAGGAAAGCTCGGCGAGAAAACACCTTTGGTACGCTTCTCCGGGATAAGGCGAAATAAGAAAAAAGGAGCGAGCGAAACGATGTGAATTGCACAGTTCTAAGAAAATTGCGGTCGGAAACGGAATGAAAAAGTTACACGCCGGAGCGCTACAAGCGGCGTATTATCATTGAAATGCGGCCAGTCTCGGAATTACCTCCGATCATACGGCAATGTACATGGTTGACGAACTTGATTCCTGAGAAACACGTATTGATCATCTGTTTCAAGTACTTTACCACATTTTTTCGTATTATTTCTACTAAGGCGATGAAGTAAATTTTCGCATGACATATGTATGTCTCGTTTGACATGTTGTGGGTACCTCCATACCAATATTTATTCAAACTACATTTCGAATCGTGTCAGTAGACATTCATACAATTAATTATACATGAAGAAGTTTAACCTAGTACATATAATTACCTCTTTTTTATTCTTTGGAGCGTCGAGAAACATTTTAGAATAAGTATCCTCGCATGAGTTACTCCACTTATGCACATTTTTCAAATCATCTTTTCCTACCGGCTTTGCCACCTGCTACATGCATATTTCTCTATTTTACTCTTCCTTTTTCTGTAGCCAATACCTTCGTTCCAACTCTATAACTTTTTTGCTTTTTTCCCTTGTAGAGAGAGGGATAGTTCGTGTCACGATCAATATGGGGGGAGGTACCCCTAGGGGGACGGCGGTAGGTGGGGAAAGCGCTGTGGGTACACCGTAGATATATAGAGTCTGTAGTGTTAGGGACGACTTGGTTTGCAGGAAGGCAGGCAACTTGGCAAGTAGCAGACACCCGTGTGGTGTACGAGGGGTGGTTGCTATCGAGGTTGAGGGGGTAGGTAAGGCGACGGGCAGGGGTGAAAGGCGAGGGTAGACGGCGTGCACGGTATTGAGGTTGGTGGTCGGTGCCATGAGGGTGGTAAGTGAGTGAGCGAGTCCTTCACCACGATGCCCCGTTTCAATCCACCCCAACCGCCCACTGAAACCACCCTAACCTTACGGATATATCCCGACCGAACGACCACCTTTGACTTCTCTCTGTCTTCTCCTTATCTGTCCTTCTCCTCCAAGGTTCTCTTTCCGCCATTTACTCTCTCTCTCCCTCTCTCTCTATCCACTTTGCTCTTTCTAGTCTGCACGCTACTCCACTTCACCCCTATTCTTTCCGCCTCGCTCTCGCCTCATACCACCTCAACCTACCCACGCAGCCTGTTTCCCTATTCCTCACTCCACTCTCGTCGTAGCCAGGACCTCGAAGGAGGTTACGAGCCGGTGTCGCGTCTCCCAAGACCCCGCAAGCCCAGCTGGTACAAGATTGCACCCAGTGGCTCTCAGCCGACTGTTTCTATGAAAAATTGGATGAACTCAGCGAATACCGTGCTTAGATTTGGGCCACAAAACATTTATTTTCACAATAAACATGGATCAAACTATGATGTAAATCACATTTATCATTTATCGTTTAAGTTTATACTCGTAAAGAATTACAAATCTGTGTTTAATTGTCCATTTTTTATTCCAACTGTTATTTTTCGTTTATTAATAAGTTTCAATGTAGTAATACTTTTGAAGCATTACTTAGGTAGCGTAATTGTGGAAATAGATGTTTTAGTATCCCACCCTTCTATGTACTTACTTGTATTATGTTTGAAAAATAAAAAATTTCAATGTTAAAATATCCCTGATTTAACATATTTGATATATGGACTTTGTGGATTGTGAAGCAGCATGACATTTTTCAAGGAGTATATTTCTTCGTTATCGCGAAGCAGGCTGGAGATGGCTACAAAAAGATGCATTATGTCTGGTAGACGAGTAAGTGTAATTTTGGTTACAGACTGTTCTGTGCGTCAGAAGCTTAGTCACTCATAGATGCATGGAATTTTTAATGACCGCGACACGTGGCTGCCGTCGGTAGGGGTTCCTCTGGAATTTCTCGTATGTTACTGGGTCACCGCGTGCATCCATCAGCCGGGCAATTACCGTCCGTCGAGTTTTACTCCTGCGTTACGCGAATTTGTAGGACACACTCGTTTGGTGAATTTTCGTTACTCGTCTCTTGTCTGTCCTTGTATTAAAATTATGTTCATCTCGACATCAGCAATGGTGACATGAACTGATGGGTTTACTTCAATCGTTTATAGACAGAATAACGCTTTCTCGTTGTTGACAACTTATCAGTTTTTTAATAATTAATTCAAAAACCGTGTACGATTATGCTATTTTTTCTACGGCTTTGTTTCCCAGTAATTATGAGCCTCATAAAAATAATTGAGTAACACCACGATGGAATTTACAATGACATATGTAGAGAAAAATACACATACATTGTAAATAGAAGACCATTTTTCTACGGCCTTACTTCATTACTGTCTCGACTCTTATTATCAGTATGTTTTATGCTTCATGTAACTCTTCTGGCTTATGTTATATCCATAAATTTCTCTGCCTGTCCCTTTTCGATTCTATGTACCTTAGTTTCAGATTTGTTCACGTTTTTTACGCTTCTAGATAAATGGGTGTTTTCATCTTCCTGATCTTTTCCTACTTTGTCGTTATTATCATATGCCTTTCTGTCTCTTGCACTATCTACAGGCTGGCTTAGGCTCCGCGGTCATATTTGCATCTTTAAAATAACTCGTCTCTGTTTGCAGGTCTCTTGTTATAAACCCACTGCTGACAACAGTAGTACAATTGTCAGAATTTTATAATGTCATGCAGCAGAATCTGCGTGGAACAGATGGTACGTTACTATTCGAAGCTTCTGTTCCCTAAGGTATTTAAAAATGATGGATCTTACGATTACTGCTACAACTGTTCAGTGTAGAATAATCAGTACCATTGTATACCGGATAAGAAAAGTAGTCCGGAGTTGGATGATAAAAATGGTTTATTCAATGCAAACTGTAATACACGGAGATGGTTCCGTATTCGCGACTATACAACGGAGTTCTGCAGAGTGTCGGACAGCACGGAGGTCTGAACCTTACAGTGACAAAAATCGTTCTCTCTATTGGTGCATATATATATATATGGTCTAAACAGCGGCGAAAGTAATATAAAAAAAGGGAAAGCTATTTGTGCAGCTGCAATGAGTAATGCTCTTATCGAAGGGTTTGCGAAAGAATGCAGAATGGTCGGAAAAGCGGCGGCCCTATCATAAAACTAAGGATTTAGATTATTGGTCTTTAAGACTTGAAATGCAATAATGGAACGAACGTCCTCAAGTTTGTATAGAATAGGGTAGGTATCCAACACCATAGCGAACACAACATACTTCAACTCTTTAATCTACATCATGCGTTTGATTTGAGATTATTATCAGAATATAAGTCGATTATTTACATATGTAATTGAATGTCAATAGTTATAAAGTACTTTTAATAAGTAATAAAATAATGAGATTACGATATTAATACAGTAGAGTAAATATTGAGTAATATTTATCATAATTTGAGAAATAATAATTGAGCAATATTGAAACAACAAATTGATGTATTCTACATAAATATATTAATATTCTTAGGCTATTAAGTTCAAGTCGAGTATGTCTTTAAGCGTGAAAATTTTTATAATTTGTTTCGACTGCCAAGTTTTTTTACAATTAGCTGGATGCAACATTCAAGCACAATTGTGAATTACATCGTGAATAATAATAATAAGCCTTTATTTCACTGTGAATAATTTGAATAAAAAACATTTGAGGTTCTAAAACTTGCGCAGATAACCTTTCCGCGTCGGCGACTAGACTTAAATATTTTTCCATGAACTCGTCGGACGAATATTTCACACGATTTTTCCAAGGATCATAAGCTATTCATTTAAGCTCGAATCGTAAAAGACTGACCTCTTCGTGAGAGTGGCATGATGCGAAAGATGTGAAAAGAGGGAAGATGTCGGGTCAAAGTAGTCTTTTACGAGATGCTCCGTCCAGCAAGCCGCACAGTTCTCGGTTTAAGAGTGCTCGCTAGAATGCGAAGGAAAGACATATCGAGAGAACAACAAAGAGCAAGTTGATTCGAGAAAGACAGATATATAGAGTGAGCGAGAGCAACAAGGAGCAAACACAATAGTCCGCCATAAAGTACCACCGTGTCATTCACGGTGTGGGAGGAGGACGGGGAATACATTTTTATCGCTCCGTTAGAGTAGTCGGACGCAGGCGCAAGACGGGCGATGGATATCGAGAGGAAGACCGGGAAAGAAGGAAGGAAGACGGGAAGGAAGGAAGGAAGGAAGGAAGGAAGGAAGGAAGGAAGGAAGAAAGGAAGGAAGGAAGGGGGCGGTGCGTTCGACAGTAATTGAAAAGCTCGTAGTGGATCCTGATCGTCGCTTTGTTTCGCATGCTCAGCGGTGTCGGGCAATTCCTCTATTATCTTGTCCGTCTGACTTTACTTCTATCAACTTCGTCTCATCGTTCGTTTCTTAAAGTTGGGAAAAACAAATGCAAGTAACAGGTGGCAAAGACAAAATTGATAATTAAATCAATACCTAACAGAAACAATAACATTAATTACATTGCAATAACGTTTATAAAAAGTTATGATTTTGCTTCATTATGCCCCTTAAATGAAGCAATCGTCGAAAATTTGAATGAATATTTTGAAAAAAATGATTTTCAGATCTGACTGGCAAGAAATCAAAATTGTAATATCGATTTCTGATCCTTCCGAAAGTCGCACTAAATGAGAAAGCGAAGAGGTTGCAGGAATGAAATAAAAGGAGCCCCATGCGAGAAAAAATAAAATGAATGCGCATAGCAGAATATACGGAAAAATGAAGATAGAGAACGCTTCGTGAGAAGGTGGCAAACATTGAGAGAACGGAAAGGAAGGGGAAGCAATAGAAAAAACTTTATGCAGAACAATGCAGACGGCGGTGCATTCTCGCGCGATTACCGACGCGCGTAGAAGGCCTTAACGAATGGCTTCGTAAAGCGTGGGCGATTTAAGGTCATTACACAACGCAAAAAAGAGACTTAATGGCTGCCACTGAGAGCGATGCGGATGAAGACCGGACATGGTATGGGCAGAAGACGGTAACGGGATATAGAGGGTGCCCAAAGGGAGAGTGCTGGTGGGACCATCAGTGATCGACCAACTGATTTATAGCGGTCGTGTTCTATCTACCGGAAAGAATGCCCGAGAAGGAAGAGTAAGCGTAGAGAAAAGAAGGAAGGAACAACGGGACCTGACATAAGAGACGGCGTGTTCAAACGAGCAAACGAAAATAAGGAGAATCGAGAGAAATTTATGCTGCGATTCAGAATCACAGGCTAGTCAAAAGATGATAAAGTGCGCTTTATTGGTACGTACAGCGCTTAAAAATGAAAATTTCAGATTGCTTTTTTTAAAGTCTACGTAAAGACCCAATCCCTTTACGGATTCATTTAAAAGTAATTCGTAAAATTCACACAGTATGTGTTATTGATAATATTGTTCCATTATAAAACAAGTAACTCGGCCTTAAATTTGTTCGTCCTCGGTCGTTCTTTGATCCATTTGTCAAAGCTTGCCACTCGGCGTCACTCAGCAACTGGCCATGGAAGGACTTCTCAGCATGCAAAGCGCGGTGCGTCGATTATAATGAAATATATACAGAACGAGCGTCATTACCGAGTGGTCTCGGCAGCGCTCGCAAAAGGGTTTATGAACAGCATTTTACGGACGACTCATTAAATTACGAACTAATTACCGGTCTGCAAATTATTAAAAAGCTTAGTCGGCTGTTAATTGCGCCATAAGTCGTAAAACGAGTTCAGTCGTCTGCGTATACGGCGCTTTTCGTCCACTCATCCATAAGCTCACGTAAAGCTACTTGAACACCAACGATTTTTATGCTTGAATCCTTTTCTAAAACCAGCCATACGACACTACTCAGAAGCGTATTTTCACTAATAAAAACTCCTACTTATTTGATTGATATTCTGTTAATTAGGTTGTTTTATAAGTAAACAATCACATAAACAGTTCACCCATACAATTCGATGTTATTTGTATTTGATTTAATTTTAATAATCAATTTAATTAATTATCTAATTTAATTATGTATATTAACTTCGATGATACTGGGCGAATTAATAAAACATTTATGTGCAATTGCAATGCATAAATACCTTATAATCACATACGTAAATTCGTGTTTCTTTTGCATTGTGCAGGTGACAATTACGTAGAACATCACATACAATATCAATCGCCATTTTACAAAACCGGGAATTTTTGTAATGTTCAAATGCTCTTTTAGTCTACACATGTGATGCACACGCCTGTGATGTGTGTTAATTACGGCAATGAAATTATACGCGAACTAAACATTAGTGACGCTGTATTCTTAGATTACCGCAACGCGGTTTGTAAATATTTTACATAAAAACGAAGAACGTTATTGAAGATTTATACATATACAACTATATACCATACTCGAAGTTTCTGAAGAAAATCGTATTAACGCGTTGGCATATTTACTGAAGGAAGTATATTGTTCGAATTTAACCCCGATGTCAAATATGTATCTCTTTGCAGGAGCAACAAACTATGTAAGATCCACTAATATGAAAAGGATAAAATCCTGCAGCGCGTATACATTGCGAAATAATATTTTGCAAGAAGGTGTTGACAAAATAAACTCTGCAGGAAGAAGAAACATCATTTCTATTCGTGGGACGCGCTAGAAATGTAGAGTAGTTAGAAGATGGGAAGGTTGAGCGGACAAAAAGGCGAAAAAAGGATGACCCGTTTTACGTTGGCTCTTTTCATTCCACCGACGATACGGCGCGATTTCCATAATAATTTTCCGCAATTCTCGTGGAAAAAGGGGCTAACCTGTGACGCCTTCTGGGATGAGAAGAACAGTTCGCCGAGGGGGGAAAATGAGTGCAGGAGAGAAAAAGCAACGAATGTCATAAAGGCGCAGAGATGTTTTTAATTAATTAATTCGCGAGAACCTGCAGATTCGCTATCTCATAAATTTCGAGAGTTGTGTGGAGTGACTTGGAGGGTCGGAAAATCTCGCCACCAACGGCAACGTGGTAGAAAGGGGATAGCGAGAAGGAACAAGTAATAAAGAGTAACGGGTTCAGTGGAGGCAGAAGAGACGGTCGTGGAGGAAGGGAAAGGAAGACCGTTTCAACGAGGGGAGGAAAAATGTGCGGAGTATTTAAATATATTAAGTACCTCCGGCAGGAGCAGGTATTAAGACAGCGTCGGGCAGTAAGATTACTAAGGAAAAAGTGGAAGGAGGGTAAGAATGAGAGAGAGAAGTCTGAGGGCAAGATCGAAGCTACCAGCGAGAAGAGGGAAGGTTAGAGGGGTGGAAAGCACGGGAGAACGTTTCAATTAGCAATTAAAACGTGCCTCTATCTAACTCCACTCAACCCGGCTCACTGTCCTCACCCTCCTGGGACTCTTGCCCCCCTTACCGTCGTCAACGCCGCCGATGCCATCTTGTAAATTAATTAATGCGCCCCTAACGAGATCAGAGGTGTCGGTAAGGCAGGAGAGATCAGTGGTACCCTACCATAGCCACTGAGCAAAAGTGGTCTCTTTGCCTAGGAATGGGATACAACCGCTGCTGTTAGACCGCTTCGGGGTTCCAGATCGTGGGAAATAAATCATCATGTATAATATTTTATTTGAATCCCACGAAAAATTGTTTATGCAATTCTCACTAGGAAGATGTCAACGAAAAATGTTGAAGTCGGATACTGTAATTTTTACAGATATATCGTTCAATTAAAACAAAGCTCATTTCTGCACTAAGTTTAATGAGAATGATGTGACCATTAATGCTACCATTAATGCTACCATTAATGCTACTAGAGTGACTGTCGATATATGACAAAAATCGTGTACTGTGACTTTAAACTTTACAATGACTTGTTAATATTGCAAGCATCGCTGATGATGGTGGAAGGGGTTAAATTAGCCGTTCCAGGGGTTAGGGGAACCGGCAGAGTGAACAGATAGGGACGTCTGTCGTGGGTTAGTGTCAGGATCTCCCTCCGACCCTTTCAAACCCTTTCATCGCCGCTTCACCCGCTTACATAATGCAGCCACTCTAATTAAAATAAATTACACTCTACCGTCTGTTCGTTCTAGCCCTCTTTGTCCCTCTAAGGTCTCTTTTACTCGCTATCTCGCTTTTTCGCCACGTATTTTTTTTCGGCACTCACCCTTCTGCCTTTTTTGCACCGCACTTTCAACCACCGGCGTCCCCCGTTCTCCGCCCCTTTAACTCGTTTATTTGCACTTTATTCGAGATTTAATTTACCGACCTCCGAACGACAGCCTCGTTGGTGAGCGCTGGACTCTGTGATGGGATTAAAAAAAGCGACAGGAAAGAGTCGGCCGAAAATCGAAAAAAGAGTGGGTGATCACGGATATCGTGATCAATGGGAAGTAAATCGCCAGAAAAATGGTCAAAGAAAGGAGAGAAGAAAGAAGATTCAGAATATATGGTGAAAAAATGATAGTCAGAAACCAACCGATAGTGAAAAAATCATTAACACCTTAAAGTTTTCTGAACGAAATGAGACTTTGCTTTTGCAAAGCTTTCCTCGGGCTGATTTGGTGATAGAATATCTATACAGTCAATTTTCTTTTTACACGGTTTTGATTTAACATGGTTTAAAAATTAAAATTTTTTAACGTCAAGTATATATATATATATATACACTTAAAATATTTACATACATATATATATATATATATATATATATATATATATATGTAAATATTTTAAGTATTTCATGATACAATAAGTAACAATATGTACATTCATTAACCTATTAATAGCAGAAAAATCAGACGCAATTATGAAGTTGTTAGCTTATAATCACTTTATCCGCATAATTTAAGATTTCACTGTCATTTATAGAACCAAATATGACAAAAATAAATAAAAACATCACAGAATAGGTGACTTTAGACCAGCTCTTAGGTAGCGTTGTTTTTTTTTTTTTGAAGAAACGATGAATATTACTTGCTTTTTACCTTTAATCTTAATATGTTGTTTCTAATTTTATTTTTATTGAAAATTCGAATGTGAATTTTATGTTATTACAAGTTAAAACTTACACACAGTTGGGTTTTTATAAAAACTTTTCTGCATGATCTATTGGAACTTATCTCTTTATAAAAAATTTTGTGTTCCGCTTCACATGGTTTTTGACTGTTAAGAAATGTATTCTGAACTTTATCATTATCAATATTTATTTTTTATACGGTTTTTCTGTATGTTTTCCTTTGGGACGTTTTTACTGCGTAAGAAAAGAACAGACTGTATTAAAAATAACTTCCTTACGAAGACACGTATATACAAATGAAATTAAGACATTTAGTGCCGGTCGAGACAACAAGTAGGTATTTTTAAATATCTCGTAACGTGGCAAGCCAGTTATGCCTTCCTTAGTAAGCTACGTTTACGAAGTATGCCGTTCACTAATTTGAGTAGTGCAAAGGATACGCAGGGCTGGTTTTCTTGGTGTTGCCAGTAAATAGATATTCCACTCTCGTTCAAAGCTTTTTTCTCATCACGTCTCCCACCGCAGACGCTCTTTTCCTTTTAGCGCATGAGCCGCAGCAGGCCCAGCCGGTTCTGGCTGTTTTATGAATTCGTTATGAGTCGACGCCCCCTCTGTGGTTGAGCCACGAGGGTGCGGAGATCCCACAGTCGTAGGTTTCCCCTTCGTTTCCCCTACCTTCCCGTACCGCGAATACATCGAGTTCTACGCTCTTCGCACGTGTTCGAAGGTCCGCGGGGCTTCGCACGACATGCCGAGAAATATTTTCCGCGTCGCTAGGATCTCGTGAAGAAGGGACGGAGACGGAAGTCGGAATCTTGGAAGTGCGCAAGGAAATGAAAGCGGAGGTTAAGGCGAAGAAAAGCGAGAGGGTGAGCTCGGTGCAAGCGGGGAGAAAAGCTGCTTTCAGAATAGGGCTGGCGGTGAGCTTACCGGTGCACGAATAATAACGACTCGCATTCTCTCCTCTGCTCTCCGGTTTTCAATTTGAGAGAGGAGCGTTCATTCTTCGTTTCCCTTCATTTTTGCGCCAACACCTATGTATACGTACATTCATTCTGACTGTGCAACTCCGTCCAGTTCGCCTCACACCTTTTTTCTCTTCCTGTATAACTACCATCCTTCGTCAATCCAATCACGAGATCGGATTGCACAGGTTACGTGAACAACGCTCGCGAGCACGGAAATGTTACTGCATAAAATGAAAGTGTTTACTACGGTGTATAATAAAGTTACGACCAAATAATGATTAAAAAAGATGTAATGGAATTTATATACTGTACCGCAATTCCATTGTGATACTTTGCGGAATATAGTATAATGGAGTAAGTCTGCATTATTGAATAAAACATTGAGTTTATAGATATATGTGTTTTTACTGTACCAGTTTACAGTGATAAAACACAAAATTTAATCTAATTTAGTTAACGGTATTGAAGTTTTTATTCATATAATAAAACTGAGCCACGATAATTACCATCAAAATGATTGGAGGATATTTCGGGCTGATTGTAAGACTTTACTACGATGAATTTTAAAAAGATAACTCTTTCGCAAAACAAGAAAAAGTTAATTGGATGATCCCAATGTGTAACTGTTAAAACGGATAAAGAATTTAAAATTTGCCAAAATATCAAACAAACGATTAGACACAATGACCGTATTTACACTTTTAGATTGATTTTGTTGTATTCGTGGTAATCAATTTGTGAATAACGCACAAGACGGAGAAAGATATGGAGGTGAAGAGAAGACAAAATTGTTAAGAGGGCGTGAGTGTAGTTAGAAGAACAAAGTAAGAACATGAAGATATGTCATTTGGGGAAATATGAAAAAGTAATAGAGAATAGGTTTTATATAAACTGAACACATGAATGAGAATGCACAGAAACACACCGCTATCTATCCGTGCTGGTGTAATGGATATATGGCGTCGATTATCAATCCGTAATAATTGTGCATATTAAACGCGCGCTAATTATCGGTCCGACGGGCGAATCTCCAACGCCGCCGGCAAATTGCATGAGTTTATGCGAGGTGCTGGCCATTAAAATACAGGTTCATACGGCTGCACACGAATACATGATACCGCACGTTCGGAGAAACGAGCTTTGACCACCAAAAAGATAATTGGCTACGAGTGAACGCATACCCCTGTGCACTGAAACACACATGCCAGTGTATTTCCAGATTGCTTTGCCGTCATCGCGTCAAACTGAATTACGTCGATCAAACGTTTCATTAAATAATATATTCTGAAATCCATCGACTGCTGACAATGCAATTTACAAAACAGCAAATCAATTCTACGCTTATCTGTTTTTCGGATTATGGTGGGCAAAAAATTGCAGCAAATAATGTGACAGCGGCTATATTATTAAAGATTTGTCGGTAATTTTGAATGCGCAATAATTTTCGTTGTTCAGCGAGGACCTGTTTAAAGACAATTATACGACGTACTTTTACCTTATAATCTTTCATTAAAAGATCAAAGACTAATAGAGTCAACACAGTCAATACCGATTCACATAATTTGCTGTCAAAATAACGATACATATGACAACAAATTTATAGTTCTGCATATTTTAAAGTCAATGAAGGACATCCAATACCTTCAGAAGCCTACGGGCTATAACGATAACTCGAAGCAAAGTCAACATTTTCGAGACTAAGTATATTTTCTTTTAAAATATTGAACCCAGCGACGATTTTCGGGGTGTTTGGGCGATTGCGAGAGGTACGCAAGGCAAGGATTGTAGGGTTCGCGAGACTTTTTTCTTCATTTCCAGAGCGCTTTTAATAAACGCGCAGCACGGCGGATGGTGCGCTCTATGCCGTCGCGTAGAAGACGAGAGGAGTGCAGGGAGTACAAACGAATGAGGGTGCTTTTGACGATGAGCTTTTTACGGCCTTGTGTTGCGGCGTACGGGCTTTTACGTTCATTCCACCACCATCACCATCACTACCACCACAACACCTCGTCCTATCACATCCACACTCCATCATTTCTACTGTCCTACACTATCGCTGTCCCTTCATTTAGCATATCTACGGCTGTCCTGCCTCCGCCTATCGCCATCTCTGTCCGCTGTTTCTCTCTTCTGCACCTTTACGCTGGCTATTCGGTACCCTATACGTAACCGATGGTCTAATTTGCTTTACGAGGTGAAATTTTACGCTGCCAAAGTAATTTACAGCGAGCCGTGCATTTTCTAACGGAAATCATAAAATCCAAACACGATTGGCAAGAGACCGCTGCAATCGTATTTTTTGTAAAAGTGGATATAGCTGCGATTACTCGGCTAAACGATCTAAGTTTCCCGGAAATTTGCTTGGTTCGTATAATTATTTTCGGATAAATATTTCCTCATTCATTTCATTAAATATGATTTGCTAGAATTGTAATAATAGACAGTCTATTTGTCACATTTTAAAACCCATTCTACTATCGGCTACTGAGAATTGCCGAATTTTTCACATTTGGTACAAATATTTGTACAAACATTTTCTGTTTGTAAGTGCAACGTATATAATATTTTTTGAGGTCGTGCTAGTCATTGATTGGAAATTGGTTACCCTCATTGAATAGATGAGTATTATTTCTGGGATGGTGGAAAGCGATTTGAGGAAGTCCCGCCATATTGGGCGGTTGGGCTGGCAGGCATGACAAGAAGGGAAGGAAGATCCCGCAGACCCCAAATTGAAGCTTCGGAGATAATGATGCCTAACGTAAGTGCCACTCGAAAGCGTGCTTACTCGAACGGCACTTTGGTCGATTAATCGCGAACGGAATTCTAATGCGCAATTTTCAGATTACACCAGCATTTTCTCTGCCTTGAAACAAGATTTTTTACCATTCGAATGGTCTTTGAGGAATCAAACGGAGTACTTTCTTGATATGACTAATGAAAATCACGCGCAAGAATAATCTTTGTTGTAAACCTCTCAATAAAATGTAATGTTTAAAAACAACGCAAGACTATAAGAGACATTACTTGTGGTATTTTGATAATCGCAATAAGAAATAAATATTCATTGACTTCGCTCATGTTATTAATGCCCATTCGATATTTTTTTCCGTCAATTACAAGATTGTCAGCTTTAAGATGAACACTCAATACAAAATAGAATGATAATAAACTTTAAAGATCAATGAAAAATTCACACTTACATGCCTCTCCTCCACGGGGTTAAGACCTGTAACAAAAGAAACAATTTATTAGTATTGAGATTGTCATAAGTAAATGCAAATGCATACATGTGAATGATACAAGTTTATAATAATATAATTCTATCCTGTACTTTTTTATATAAAAATTTTATATTAGCAGCCGTGGCGCCATGCTTACAATAATTACATTTTCAACATTTACATATTACATATTGATTATATCAGAAAACAGACTAGCTGTAGCTTTATCTCACAAAAGGATGGGCAGAAATGGAAAACAACCGAGATTTCTCACGAATTTCAAGGGAGTCATTGACTGCGAACCGCGGATGGAAAAGAAAACCCCAAAGGAACTGCATTGTCCTCGTAGCTTCGAATTCAGAGTTTGTCTTCGCTCGATTTCCACTACGTCTTTCGTTCTTCGCCATCTTTTCCGCTCGTTCGCGATGAGACGCGTTCCGTCTTATAGAAAATGTTCCGCCACCACCTTTTCCTCCTTGTGTTTCTTTTCATTCACTTCTCCCTATATCGGACAACGAGGTACTTTATACGAGACGTTTATTATGTTCTTTCCGCGCATATACACATGACACCCCGTCATACGTTTTGTTATTACCCGGTGATCTTGACTGCTATAAACGATAACGATCAAATTAACGTAGCTATTTCAAGCCTCTTCGCCGGTGCGAATGCTTTATAGCCACGTTATGGAGAATGATGAAAATTTTTACAACGTAATATTCGATAAAAGTTAATGAGCTAAGGTTGATACGCGACACAGGATTTACTACGCATGTCCTTACATTGAAGTTACGACTAATTGTAATAAGAACAAAACCTTCGATCGTTATTTATAACGGCGACGAAGCACCAAGCTATGCTGAATGTCCTTGCCGATCACATTATGAAATAGCGTGTGCGCGAAAAAAGTATGACGAAGTGTGAATTATTATCACACTCATTACATGCAATAGTTAATGTGGTTGACATTTTTTTTAAACGTACAAAAATTTTACATAATAAGTGAACTAGTAAGTGAACTGACTTGCATTATTCGAAACACGTTATCGAACCTTCTATGGTTATAATTTCCATGTGCGATTGTGAATAACGTTTTCCTGCGTGTACTCTAATAACGGTAAAAGTATTTGTATAACTTGTTATTAGAGGGCGTACGAGACGTCGAATAAATGTATGTAAGTGGGCATTGAAGATATCATAGCACCGTTTACGAGTTATCAAATTACAAGGGGTGGCACGACTACTACCCGGCAGAATTTCTTCGCACATCCCATTACTATTGAACCGGTCAAACATCAAGTTAGAGGGTTCCCGACGATAAGGACCCGTCGACAACGTCGTCCTGAGATCCACTTCCGGATATGACCTTCGTCGCGTTCCACAAGCGGTCGGGTGGTGGGAATTGTCCTTGGCAACCGCTTGTCGAGCCCGTAAAGATCCTGAATGCTCGTCATCCCCTTTGTTCTCTCTCGACGACTTACCGGTCACCCCTCGTCTTTTGACTCATACTGCCCTACCCTCTCCTGTGGGAGATCGTAAACGAACACGGAAGAGCGCGCATAATTTCCCACTAAAGCGCAAAGAGCTCGTTCGGCGGTGACGGCCAACGACTCATGCGACAATGTAGCTGGTATTCCGGGAAAATAATCGTAAATCTCGGCTTTCGTGCTTAATGACAATTAATACAGATGATTTCGTACTCCAGATAGTAATAACTATGAGAAACAAAGGTATCGCAAATCTTCCGGATGTTCCTGCCATATCCAACAGTAATAATCCACGGTCTTATGCATCAAATTTTCGCTCTAAATGTTTCAGGACTCCGAGATTGTCATTCATGTGAATGTTATCCAAAAATATATGGGCAGTATGCACCTGTATTGAACGTGCATAGCTTACTCGACGAATAAAGAAATAACTATATTCGTGACGACGTTCTCGTAAAAAGATTACATTTCCCGTGACACTTTAACGTACCAAATTATAAGTGTTCATGGAGGGCGTTAGTTATATGTCGAAGAATGTAATAAGCTCGACAGGAAAAGAAAAATTATATTCATGCTGGTTATCTGTCACCTGCCTTAGTGTATCGGAAAAAGGGGTAATATGTCTTCCAAAGTGATAGCACGCACGCTCGGCTTGCAGCCAACCGGTTTACGCTCATTTTTCGAGAAAGAATCCACGATAAAACGACGATATGGACAGGGTACTGGCTTGTAATCGTCCGTAAAGAAGCACCTCACGCCCAGTCATACTAACAAACGACGTAGTAAAAACAATCGGACGATTGATAGCGGAGGATATTATCCTCACAGACCCGACAGGACTTGGATTCCGACAAAACGACGATGTGGGCGCCGAACGATAACGACGAGGGGGACACAATTCACCGATTCAATGTCCCGGAAAGAAAGGAAGAAGTTTCAGTTTTCACGGTAGAAGTAGCCCGTATTATAGACCTGTCTTTCTGCCCAGTAAATCGACTATTTTCATGGTTACTGCATTATTTCGCGATTGAACAAAGGTAAATGTATTTGAGTATTAATAGAAGCTACTTTTATTATTCGGTGTTAAATATTTATTTGAAATTTCTTCTTATGAACAGCCTAGATTAGGATTGGTCGAATTTTAATGAGTGAGACAAATCCCGTAATAGTTATCCGAGTAATGGATATAATTTAAAATACAAGTTTTCGTTACATTTTACATGACTTTGATTAAATGTGTACATAATTTTGACTATAAGTGGTGTATACTTTCACTTGAATCAAACGCACAAAATTTTATGTTTCCTAACAATGTTGTGTAAATCAATAAAGATCGTAGTGTTTACTTGTCCATTGTATCTAACAAGTGAAGGGAGAAAAAAAGAGAGAAATATAAAAATATTAGACATGAAATATGGTTATTTGTGTAACATTGACGTATGTGTGTAGACCAGGCCATACTGAACTTGCTAAGACGTCATAAAATGTGTATTATTCAGCGAGCACACCCGTTTCAACGTTATGAACATCAACATACGAAGCATGGAAGGCGACATATCATGAATCAACGGAACTAGAGAATCCCGTTGCAACAGAACAATTAGACAACCGTAGATAAAGCTCAGAATGGAACCGACGAGGAAGAAGGAAAGAGAAGAACGGTAGAGGGGAGCGAAGGTTTAGGATAGGAGGCACGTGAATGGATGCGAGGTAGGATAAGAGTCGCGTAAGAGCTCTTGACTCGAGGGGAGATCCTAAGTACACTCATGTGAGATAAAGAGAGACATAAAGCGGGGAGACCGAAACGACCGAAAGGAGGAAGAGTGACGACAAAAGTTAGTCGGAGGAAGACGGGAAACCGTGCTACTTCTCTTTCCCTCTCGGTTTCCTCTTGCATGCAGCAGACAAGTAAAAGGACTCACTCGAGGCTCTCGCCAAGTTTGTCAGCGTTGCGCGGTATGTCAGTGTGAACATTCTTTCACTCGTACATCGTAGCGAGAAGTGTCGTGAACACCTTTAGTACACGAGGTGAAGAGAGGATCTTCCATGCGAAAACTGAAGATACCTGTTACAATTTGTGAACGGAATATTTTTCATAACGAGCCCGCGGTCTATGCCGACAACATCGGAGGACATCTTTCAACCGAATTTCTTGTGTGTAAGTTATATAAATATTGTTTTGTAGCAGACATTATTATATTCATGTATAAAAGTAACAACAACTACCATAACAGAATGTTTCAGAATATCTGTCAATGTCGACACATAGCGATTCGTGATGCCGTCACTCCATGCTGGTTAACGTTAATTACGATTCACGCCTATAGCAGAGTCCATTAGCTTCGTGACTTGTTTGTAAGGTGTTTTATCGAAGGAAGCTGAATCGCAAGGTAATCGTTTCCTCAAGGATCCGATTACACCACGTTCCCAACGCTGCAACGGCGACGGAGCGTCAAGATAAGTCGCGCCATGTAACAAAAGCGGCTAAGTTGCGCGAAACTCAATTAGGTGGTCGCGTTCCTCAAACGTCGCAGTCACTAAACGCAGACAGACTGTTCGTTTGACGCTTCAAATATTTGCAAACAAGCTTTAGCAACACGAGGAGAGAGAGAGAGAGAGAGAGAGAGAGAGAGAGAGAGAGAGAGAGAGAAGGTGGTATTGTACGAGACACTCAGCTAGCGACTTTTGTAAGACGAGACGGAGCACTAAGCGCGACAGGTCGTTGCAATTTGTAATGCGAATCCATTGACGTCAATAATCTTTAATTACATCTGATTACTTCGTATTTGCCCCCTGCGTGCATATAATATGCTGCTTATCTGTTATCCGCGGCTAAACTACGAGAATGCGAAATTTTATGTATCTATTTCAAGTAATTCGTTTATTTATTGTTTGTCGAAAAATATTTAGCTAAAAGCCATTATCCTGAGTTTTACCTTCTTTTTAGGATACGAGAATAATCGTGCGATAGATTTATTTTACTACATCCGTTTCAAAGGAAGTTATTAAGCACTTTACGACTAAAACTAACGTTTCTAGGAATGCCATAAAATTCGCGTTTCGTAGGATTAGTCCCGATTATGTCAGAATATACGAGATGTTTTGCAATTTATTCCTTTCGAGAATACGGTGTATATAGTAGAATCGTGATAATTTTAGTTAATACGGACGTGGTTTTCAAGTTCTTTGCAAGGTGCTTTCGTTTTTATTTCGCCTGTTAATTAAATATATACTAATGTTTCGCTAATAGGCCAGTCGTAGTTAATTCATACACGTAAAATCAGTAGATTTAATCTCGATAGTGATTTTAAATGTTTGATAATTATGACTGCAAAATAATGTTTTTTTCTTAGATTTCCGAAACTAATCCTGTCTTTTGTGTTAGTTCTTCGTCCGGTATAATGTTTCACATAATACGCTGTTCTTCAGAAATCTAACCTGTTTGCATTTAACAATTCTAAACCAGAATCCAGCCTTTGAAAAAAAAGCCAAAAGGAACTCGGATTATCAAAACTCCACTGTATTTGTTAGATGTACTTAAATACGTATATTTGAGACGTAGGCTTTAGGCGCACCTATGAGATTAAAGAGGTCAATTGACTTACCACCGTTAGGCTTCAGATCATCAGGCTGACTACGATGGAGATCAGGTTTCGCCAGCATCGATAGAGGATGAGCCCCCGTTCCACCGGGAGCCCCTGCCGCACCAGGTGGAAGACCTAAGCCGAGGAGTGCTGCTGACGCCGACGTCGGTACAGGAAGTCCCGCACCGGGACCCAATCCCGGAAGTCCTGGGATTCCCGGATGAGGACCTATCGCAGCACCCGGCGGCAGTTGCTGGGCGTGCATTTGTTGAAGAAGTCTTGGCAAATCTGGCCTTTGTTGCTGTAATTAAAGTCTCAGATTTAATTTCGTCCAAATACAACATTCTAAGTAGTTCTCGGAAAAGGAACGTGCGTAAGAATTAGCTGTAACATGTAATCTCGTTTGAGAATCGGAATATGTGTGTGTGTGTGTCTACCAGATGCAAGGGCAGGCCACGGCGAGACGTAATAAAATTTGACTTTTAATTGTGTAAAAGGAACACGTACTTGGTCATGAAATGATAAAATGGACGGAAGACATTTTTTTCGACAGAGTAACTAAATGAACCGTCGCTT
The DNA here is from genome assembly GCA_963989215.1 of Hedychridium roseum. Taxonomy (NCBI): domain Eukaryota; kingdom Metazoa; phylum Arthropoda; class Insecta; order Hymenoptera; family Chrysididae; genus Hedychridium; species Hedychridium roseum. The sequence goes on along the minus strand of OZ022307.1, from coordinate 3,746,673 downwards.
CAACACGACAGGTTCGTTAGAAGAGTCTGTTTGCCGAACGTGAACCCGCGTTTCGAGTGCAAACGAGTAAGTAAGCAAATAAATTCACGTGGGTGGGGGCGAAGTAGCACGAAACAGCAAAAAAGCACGTGCCTGTACTGCTACGGTTACAACTGATTAAACAAGTTCATTTATACAGCAAGAAAACATCGTTTTCGGCAAATACAATTGTCTAGCCAACACTAAATGTATTTTTCTATAATAATGACGCAAATGTAGTAATGTCGGGTTCGACAATGTCTGTAATTATCGACTGAAAAGATATCGTCGGAGCGGAAAACTTAAATATTTTCGACGTATACGACTTTTTATTATTCAAATTGTAAGTGAAGATTACTTTGTAGGCATAAGGAAAATTATACGTTTTTTTTAGCGTTATCTGTGGACCATGGTACATGTGTAATGCGAAAAAGATAACAGAGCAATTAAAAACAAGAGTATTTTAGATAATAGAAAAATAGTCCACAACGGTATAAGTTGTTCATAAAAACAAGTTGAGTGTTAACAATTTAAAAAGTTCCAGAAAAAAGTGCCAACATGGATAAAAGAAGCATAATTGCAAACGGAAAACCGATACCATTAATTTACAGTCTTGTGACAATAAATACGTCACAAATCTTAAGTGTATTATTCAAAACAGAGAAAGGACAAATGGATTGGTCTGTACAGGAGAGCAAAGTGCAGAGTAAATAAAGAGCAGCGATCGAAATGAAGACGAATACCACTTTAAAAGGCGAAGGTAACGAAGAAGGAAATAGATTGCACGTTACACACTGGCGCCGTGTACGCTCGTTAAGGCGGACCCAGACGAATATTCCGGGGAGTAGTTTGTCGAGATAATTAAATGGCTTAACGATATAATAACCTGACGTCTTGGGGTGGCTGTCTGAGGAAGAGCCACCCACAAAACACACCAACAAGCGCGCACTGTCTCTTCGTTCCTGTAAGATGGCGGCTGAAAAGGGACAGAACTAAGAACGGGCGTTAACGTTTCTGGAGCCTCAAGGAAACACACCGAGCTTTCCACTTACGATAACGATAATAATCGCGACCTCGCGTGCTTCACGTGAGAACTACTCTATCTGCCAACTATGTCTTCATCATCTACTACGGTTTACCATACGCTGTGGAGATTTTCGTGCTCTCTGAATTTATCCTCGTTCGTTCAAATGGAAAATTATAGCATTGTAGTGCCATCCGTAATGCTCAAAAATGTTCGACAAAATGTGGAAATTTAACTTATCAAACATTTTAGCACTCCGTTTCTGAGAATTAGAATTGTGATTAAAGCAAAAAGATGCTGGTCTTCAGGTCCGTTATATTGTCAATTATTCATTAATACATGGATTCAATAGATTACATTACAACGTTTCACGTTAGAGTGGAGGCAGATGCCGAAAAAGCAAATGTTTCAGCTACAATTGCAGTAAGTTGCATTCCCATACAGAGTCTTAACCTCAGCAGTTTTCATCGGCACTTGCTGATTCGACTGGTTGTGAAGATAGCACTGGAAGACTCGAGAAGGTAGACTTAACCTCCTTCCTATCTTCTATACCACACATCGTTAACGTCACGGGAAGCATGTTTTACTTCAGTCTGAAGAAAAGGTGTGCTAATCAGCAATGAGAGCTGACATTGTCGATTACGCGGAATGAAGGAGACGTAAGACATTTCGAATACGCTTCCAAATTCAGCACTTGTATAACAAGAGACATATACTGATTTGTACTTTACGGATCCAATGTTACTTCAGCTACATCCTATTAATTATAGGACGTTCATAAACAGTTAAACTATATTCACTTTTGATCGTTGCATAATTCGCAATAAATTAACTGTTGTAAGTCTTTGAAACCTACTGTTATATTATCCATTAGTTCACCCCAACGAAAGTACTAAGGCAAAGAGGAGCTACAATTGTTTAAATTTTTCATGCAATCTAAAATACAGCAGTGAGGATTTTAGAGTGCAGGGATGGGTTAAGGGCCACGGAATCCTAGGATTCTACTAAGGATTTGCCGCACGTAGGCGAACGACGCCGCGGATCCGGCGAAGTTTCCACCGTGGAGCGGTAAGAGTGGGAGAGGAGTATGGTGTAAGGGGTAAGGAGTTAGGGAGGGTAAAGTGGAAGCAGGAATGCTGATTAGTCGGTACTCGCGCGCCATAACACTATAACCTATCCGGCCAGAAACCCGGCTGTAGGAAGACTCAGGATAAGATTCGGGGTGGGGTCGAGCAAGCGTAGGAAGGTCGAAAGGGGAACGAGACGATGGAGGAGGGTGGAGAGAAGCCGGTGGCTTAATAGGGAGGAAATTGAGTGCTCGAGCAATATTGAGGAGGATTCGGGATTCGCCAGGATCGTATCCATCCGTCCGCTTTCGGATTCCTTGAGCGTGCATGGACTTCCTCCTATCACGTACAGAGATTCTCATCGTACGGACCGTAATTTCTAATTTATGTACTTCACGCTTCTGTTTACTAGTGTAATAAATTAAGTTTACTAGTGTAATAAATTAAGTTTAATAGTGTAGTAGAAGTACTATTGATATAAGACAATATAGAAAACTACAACTAAATTTTGACATTATACTAGTCATCGTGTGATTACTTTAACAGTTTATTTCTTCGCGAATTACTTATGTTCAGTGTGACCATATTTCGTAGGACATTGATATCATTATTTTCATTATGAGTTAATCAGATTATTTGTTATTAACGGCAATGCACACTTACCCCAATAATGGAGTTGAGTTCGGTCATGGTTATTTGCTTAGCGCGATCAACTGCTGCAGCCACTTGCTGCTGATGCTCCTGTGACAAATATGGCAGGATCTGGGCTATTATAGCATTTAGCCTTTTCGCTATCTCCGTCTGTAATTAAAGAAATTCAATTATTCGAATATGTTCTAATAAATTTATCTGATTGTGAAGATCGAATTCGATTGGAGAAAATCTAAGAATTCTGAATCCTCTAAATCTTTAAAGTTAATACTAATATTTCAAAAATTGATTATACCGAAAAGGTTTAATGGAATAAATATAAACCAATATTAATTGCCACAACTTAGCAAATCTGAAATCTGAATGTGTTATTAGGACAATGTTTCTGAAATGGAAAATAAAAAAAGTAAGTGAATACGTTTAGAATACATTTCGACGTTGTAGAGATAGGAATATAAGAAATGACCGTAAACCTAGTGTTAATTATTAGAACGTCTCTTCAACATAGGAGCAATTAAGTAACTTTATCTGAAGCGAAAGTTGAAGAGATGATGGGCAGGCGTCTCGTACATTAAGGAAGACCAAATTGCTGGCGATCAATTTTTAACCGAGAGCAGAAATGCTGGAGGTGCGTCTTTTCAATCGCAAAGAAAAGAGAGGGCCGTTTTGCCGCACCCTTTGACAGAGGGGAAGACGTCTACAGCTGCAGATGCGGCATAACCGGTCGAGGGTGTTTACGACGCCCTACGGGGCAAAGCCAGAGAGAGGAGACTGACGGGAATTAAATTAAATCCGCACCAGGAGCAGCGTAGACGTTCGACGATCCAATTTTCATCCAGCCAATAGGGGAAAAGTGCCGGGTCTAGTTACCTGAGTACTGATTCTGGCTGTGCCGGAAATTACAGCGAATAGTGGTATAGACCGATGATGTGCCAGACATATATGTCACTGATATCCTTATTATATGCATACGTCAGAAGAAAGGTTTGTCATTGAGAAAAATCATTGTCTTTCGTCATACATACTATATAGAAATCAGCCTTTAAAGTTCAGTTATAATAATACACTGAAAACATTAAACTTTCTATACAAAAATCGTAACGATTTGGCGTACCACATTTGTACAATATTTTATATAAAATTATCTCTTTTGTCCAATTGAACCAGATATTCCGTTAATTGGCAATTAGTAAATTCGTATAACTGAAAACAGACGTTTTGTATTTAATAATTCTTCAAAATTGTGTATTTCAATTTGACTGATTGTTGAAACGGCTTTTAACCTGTAAATCACAAGTAGAGCTTTTACTATGGAAAATCGAATAAGATATATAACCGCAATATGTCTAGGTAAAACGTCGTGAACAAAGAAAACTAACAAATATATTTTGCAGTCAATTTTTTGATTGCAATATGAGAAATTAAAGTCAGGAACGGTCAGATTCCGCAACGGCTGCAATAGGATAACGAATGCATTGATTGTGTAACAGTAACTCACATTCCTAGATATTCATGATTGTATATTCTCCAACTGTATTTCAATTTTTAACGAGCTTTTTAATGAATTCGCTGTCTCAACGAACGCCAGCTTCAATACAAAGAACGTATATAAAATGATATTAGATCGCTCACGTGAAAAATAAATTGTGAAATAAATGCTGAGGAAAGCGTTGAGGTAAAGGGTTCAGTGAAATTTACGGTGTTCTAATGCTACCAGTAATAATTCATGATTATTGTAAATCCATGTTTAATTGTAAAACGTTGACATACTTAACGTATTTCTTAAAATATTACGTGAAACTTTACCAGTATTTTAACAACTAAATACACCGCGGAAAACAATATAAAATCGATACTTTAACAAATCTGAGATTTTATTTCGTCTACCTTTTTACCACAGATAGGAAATGTGCAATGTTAAATATAACGTACTTCTGAATCGATAAATGATTTATCGAAATCAGAAATGGCACTCATCGCAGAGGAAGTAATGTGATTAAAACACACGGATACGGATACGGAAATGGCCCATTTATAGTAGTTGCGGAAATACATTATACCACGCTGCACCGGTGTTAATAAACCATCAGGATTACATATTGCACATTATGCAATGCGTGAGGAAATGCATCTAGTGGGTAAATGAATTTCGAGGTTAATGAGTTGTAAATATCCAATCTTGCGTATCATTCACACTGTTCTATTGAAACTTGAAGATATTGTGTCACAATTCACGTAAAGTTTTAATATGCGCTATTCGCAAAATTCTGGATGAATGTTATGCTTGTTCAGTGCAAGAATGTGTAGTAAAAGAAACTGACGTAGCTATAGAGCAAACAGTGAACTGTAAGAAACAAGAAACCGTAACGATGAAAAGATAACGGAAAAAATCATGACAATCAAGAACAGCCACCAGAAACTAATGAGAACTGTTATACAGAGTGTTATATTAATTACTCATAGCCTGCTGAATAGTAGTGATTGAGATCGTGTAATAATAAAGCTCGCGAAATTAACTCCACAGCTGTGTATAGACAGCAAGTCCAGCAAAAATCAACATTGACGCACTATGAACACAAACATCAATACAATACGCAATCTTTCTTTCAATGCCACACCTTTCACGGAAACTGTTAATAGTGTATTTTCTGTTCACCAGTATGACATTTCGTTATTGAAATTATATGCGAGGTCTTTACATTATTCAAAATTTTAATTTATCATTCTGCCATTGTTTGCTCTTCAGTTGTACCTCCTCCACACCTGTTGTTTGCATTTTTAAGTAAATACGAAACCTCATTAATTATAAGCATTATTGAAGAAAGCGGCGTGTACATTTTTAATGCGTACTATTTTACTTGCAAAAATGGGAGAAATCGCCGCGTTTTTACAATTATAAGATACGTACAGTCGGTCACGAAAATATTCGTACACCATGTTTTAGTTGAATAACTTTTTAAGGAATGAATATATCGGGAAACAGTTTTTAGTGATGTTAGCTTAAACAGTTTGCTAGTTGACCTATTTCAGCGATTTTTGAAATTTTCAAAAATTACAATATTACAATGAATTTTGTAAAGTGCACTTTTGTCAAATTTTTTTATAGCTCCTGTAACAAAAATCTGGAATATACATTTTGTAGAGTACATCGTGTTATGCATGTCCTGAAAATCTCATTCAATTTGATCGATGCAGTGAAGAGCTACAGCTTCTCAAAGTGACTTATTCTCGCTTGATTGTGCGAAAATTGTGATATTTCAACCAAAACTACCGGCTTTGAAAAGCTGTAGCTCCTCGGTGCGTTGATCAAATTGAATGAGATTCATGGGACATGCATAACACGATGTAGTCTACAAAATGTATATTCCAGATGTGTGTAACAGGAGCTATAAAAAAATTTGACAAAAAGTGCACTTTACAAATTTCATTGTAATTTTGTAATTTTTTAACATTTCGAAAATCGCTGAAATAGGTCAACTAGCAAACTGTTTAAACTAACATCACTAAAAATTTTTTCCCGATATATTCATTCCCTAAAAAGTTATTCAACTAAAACTTGGTGTCCGAATATTTTCGTGACCGACTGTATATGCGCTTACATTTTAATATTTAAGTGATATTTTAGCGGACGGTGGAAGCCACAACGTACAGAAGTTTACATAGTTACAAGGTAGGACAAAGTTCCGGGACATGAAAAGATATAGAAATTTCCAGCAGCGGAGTAAATGGGCAAATGGCAGAGATTGTGCTGTTGCGAAGGTAATTGCATTGCCTAGAAGTTTTCTGTGGAGGTGAGAGTAATCAACAAAATAATGAATGGGGCAAGTGCTGTCTTTTTTCACTATAAAAATAACAAACCATACGTGAAACAAAAATGGAGGGGTAAAGATAAAATTCTCATTTTTTTCAACTTCCTGCTGGGAAGTAACTACTCATTCTTTGAACGAGATCTTTTTCATAGTGTCAAATTGGAACATGCAAACAACTCATCGAAATAGATATCCATTTCCGATTGAACCGGAAAGCACACGAAATGTTTCACACAGCCGTTACTAAAGTAACAAAGAAATATTCATTGCCGAAAATATGTTGGTACATTTATAAAGTTGTTCACTTACTATACATTTTCATTTTCACAGTTTTTCAAAATTGATATCATTATGTATGTCATATGTCTTCCACTATCAAAAATATTAAATAAGTAATTCTTGCTTCTTACATAATACCACGAATCTTTTTATTAGTTATTGCCGTGTTATACTTATAGAGCACGTGCCACTGATCGAAATTCAAAATTCATAAGTCGAATTATGATTTTCATCTTTTTTTTCGTTCGACTGGCGTCAGCGAGTTCTCTCTAAGATTCTTCAGGGTCGTGACATGCCGAGAGGTACAGAGTACTCGAGTAGATGATATCTCGAGAGCCACAAGAAGCTGTCACAAAGTGCCCCACCCCCATTCTACACGTATATTCACCATTCCCGGGCATGAAGACGCACACACGTTCGTTCTGCAGGTTCCTCGGTGCACCAGAAGAAAACTCATGCACTCGAGAGCTTCGCGTACGTAGATGAGTAGCCACATACGACGGCGAGGTACTCACACAATTACGCAAGCGAGAACTGGCAACGACAAACCTCACTGCATAGAAATGAAAAGCGGACAAGTGGCTTCGATAAAATTTCCCTGCCCCTGAAACGTTAGCATGAACGAAATGCTCCTTCGCGCGCAGCTTCCCCTTATCGACGTCAACTTAACCTCAGATACTCTCGATAATCCAATAGTTAAGAGGGCATCTCAAGCTTCGACGATCGCCTTACGTGGCGAAGCGAGAACCACATCCAACGTCTCTGTATTTCCACTTTACGTATTTGCCAGATGCGAGAAGTCGGATATTATTAGGATACAATGTAAGTATCGCCCCGTGTTACTTTTTAAACAGTTTGTATTTAACGTTGTAATATTATAATAGATGTCTAAAGCGTGATGATCATGAAATAACGGTGGAATATTGTTGTTAATTAATTTTGTTGTTACAAAATAACGTTAATTTAGGTCCAAACATACTACCGAGTAACATGCGATGCAATTCGGAATAAGAAGATTTAGCTATACATTTGTACTTGCGTATAATATTTCATTCGCAAGCATTATTTTACAACTATTACGCAATTGATTATACGCGATTTGTTTACATAACATATGAAAATGAGTCTTTCAACATTCGCCTGCACTTAGTATACATTGAATACAATGTACATGACTCAGACAATTTATATTGGTTGTTGTTTAAAAACACAATATTGTAAATTTGCCATAGTGAAAAAAACACGACAATTACCGTAAGTAAACTGTTCCTGAGTATTCATTGTTAAAGGTTGTAAAAACATTTCTAGTTGTAGGGGTTTAGTAATTGATACAGTGATCGGGATAATAAGATACGTTTAGTAAAAATGTACACATTATTATTTAAGTTAATGTGAGTATATTGCAAAAGACTTACTAAAAAAATGTTTTTAATACAAATAACATTATTTCAAATTTGTAACAAGTACACACTTTGTAACAACATGAAAAGAACAATGCATATATCAACGTACACAAATTTATAAAGCTTTAGGCCGAACGAATAAAGTTTTGAGATTACAAAGAATGAGTTTGCGTGTGAAAAAGTTCTACGCATTATTATTAAGTTGTTCGCAGATATTATTAAACTATATAAGGCAGATAAAGCATCGTGAGACAAGAGGCAGCCGCATTGACCCTCGCAATATTTAGCCGCGGAGTTAGCAATGACTACCTCGAACTTCCGCAACTTTGGTGGCAACAAAGCCACCGGCAGCGTAGTCGAGACCGCTTCGGCCAGCGGCCGAGCCGGTAAAACGCTCTGTTACTCCCACTAACGAGTAAACCAGCGGCAGCCCGTCGGGACTTTAGCCCGGGTATTATGCCGCACGAGCGAATAAACCGAAGTAGTGCTCTGCAACTCCTCTGGTTTCTGTAAGCTCGTGCTACAGACTGGCTGGCCGGATGGCTTCGGTAGCCGACGTAAAGCTCAGCTAACGTCTGCGTGATTGCAATATCCCACGGGTTGCCGAGAACACGATATGCCAAATCCTCTATACGCCCGCGCCCGTTCCAAGTTTCTGTGTGAAAGGCTCGTGCATCGAACGACCAACGGCATAGGCCGGCTTCTACGTCCGTTTCTCCGCGTGTTCGAAATTCAATACCGTTCATTTGATTTTCCTCATTAAGGAAAATCGAACGTCGACATCATGATGGCTCCATTATTCGCTTATAGATAAACGGCTTTATTGACTTTAATCTTTAGTAATCCTGCGCAGGTGTCGTATACCACTACTACTACGGTATGACACTCGTACTGTTTTCATCGGAAAAGTTTTAACTGCATTTCTCGAGATTTGACTATTTAAAAAAGAATTACGGATTAACAGTAACTAACTAAGTGGCTCTACAGACACCAGTGGTTCTTGGCCTACCACGAACCCAACAATGTGTCTACGAGAGATTGGCAACTACGCGCCATATTATTCATAAAGAAGGGCTGATAATAATCAACAAATAAAACTTGAAGTAATCACCTACTTTGCTATGTCAGCAGCGGTAAAAACCATCACACATGCGAGAACGGATAATGAAAAAAGGGTTTTGGCGGTATACCATTCCATATGACAAATGTACGCTGCGCATAGGATTTATGTGAAGGGAAGGCGGACGTTATGCATGGACGCAATGACGGCAGCGGCAATACGCAGTGAAAATTGCTCGTATAAATATTAGAGCCAAGCCATTGTCATTCGGTTAATTTTCCGCGGTGTCGGATGTGAGTGGGTGGCAGGAAAACTGAATCCACCAGCCGCGCACAACCCTCGGGGGAATTTTATACGCCTCTTGCGCGTCGTCGGTGCTGCACAATGGCATTGCAGTGCGCGGATGCGTTCTGGCGCAACTTGTTTTTCCCCTTCATCCCTCGTCCCGATAGCGAGCTGCGCGATACGGGGCTGTGTATACTCTAGGGCTCCAGGGATCTCATGCGTGCGTGCCCCAGCATAAAAAAAAAAACGACCACTGGTGCGGATAGATGAGCCGCAACGCCGTTTGTGATTATCAAAACTTTGATCCTATCTATTCAATTCATGATGTGTTCATTCAACTTTTCGCACGAATTTCGTCGAAGGTAAATGTGTGTTGAACATTTTAGAGAAACGTCGGGTCGTTTGCCATAATTGGATATTTAAACAATTATACCCTAAGTGTGCATTTTTATATCTTACAAATATTATAAATTTAGCTATACCGAATAGTGTAATTGCATTTTGTCTTCTGCATTAATATCAAGAAAGTTGGATTGTAGGATTGTATAATGGAGGCTATAGATTGTACGAAAAGGTATGGGTCAGCAGATGTAGTCATAGATACACATATATACAAGCAAATTAGCAGGATTTAGTGGATTCAGTATTGTCTATCCCCAAAGGTAGAGAAGGGCAATCGATAATGCACAGGAAGGCCAGTCATTATGTACAAATGTTCCTGAATAAACAGGTAGCCATTAATTCCAATGGCCCACCGTCGTTACTTTGTACAGCGAAAGTGGGACATGACTTTCAGTGATTACATTTAGAGTACTGAGGAATCTTTGTGTAGGAACAGATCTCATAGATTCTCGTGTTTGAGTGTGGCTTTGATAAGTGGAGTAGCAGAGAGATTCAAAGATCATTGACGTTGCCATATGATGGAATAGACATTGTTTTCCATGTCTAATTCTAATTGTCAAAGGACAAAAGATAGCATACTGCGGCAAAAGAAATAACAGCAAGAAGTGTCTGCATACAGTAAAAAGAAACGCAAGTAATGGAATAATGTGTATAAAGAGCGGAAATCGAGTGAGAAGAAGTGAAATTGTCAGGAAAAAACTGAAAAACATGAGAGGGTAGGTGAAGTGTAAGTTTGGTCGATGGAACGAGACGAAGAAAGAGGCAGTGGAGGACGATAAGTGGACCTAGAGCTCCGATAGGGGCGGCTGGAGAGTCCGACAAACGGCTAAAGATCGGGATGTTTGGATGTTTGAACGTCCAAGTGCTGCCTCCGCACTCCTATTACTCCTCGTTCTTAAGCCCCACACTCTTGCCACAACTGTCTCGTGATACTTCCGTGCACAGAGTTTCCATCGTCCTTCTTGAAGGACAACTATTGCTAGAACACTGCAGCCAGAATCGCAGAACAATCTTAGAGATATTACAGACTCACGGGATCCGTTACAGGTTTGCTTACTTCCAAAGAGGTATCTTTGTTGTTAAATCGATATATAGGATTACAAATTTGATAAACGAATGATAAGACTACATCTGCAATAATACAAAATATCTGTAAAAATATGTACGTGTCCCGTGAATTTTATCACCTTGGATATTAGTGGATTTCGTTAAATGTTGCATTTCTCTCAGAAAAATTGTCAAGCGCAATATGATCTTATTTTGAGGAATTTCATCAGTGTCATATGTATAGTATATGTGAGGGTTAAACAGATTAAATTGAGACCGAAAATATTCTACAGGACCGCTAAATCAACTACTGTTCACTGTTATCCCTTCATTCCACATGTAATGAAACGATCAATGGAATCAATTTCGTATAAAGCTAAGTCTACCTATCATTCATCATTCATCGCCGTAACCAAGTGCACAGTGAAATAAAGCATGAATGACGTTGAGTGGAACCAATTGACATTTACGAGTTGTCGGGGCGACGATGTGTGAAATCAATTAATATCTACGACGCACGGACGAGTATGCACACCGAACGGTCCATTGTTTCGTATGGCGCGTCATCGTACTGACCATTGTAAACGGTACTTGAGTGCCCAGATCATTCTGGATTAGTTAATTACTTTCTGAATAATTGCATTTCAACGTTCCTTTTTCCTAGCCGTTCAATCCACACCCATCTATTAGCCTACATGAACTAACTATTTAACCTATCCTGAGTAATCCCTATTACCGTTTTCGTTTTACTGAGATATCATTAATGATGAGTGATAAGTAAGAGAATAATACAGAAGGAAAATGAAGCGAAATATAGATGTGTAATAGTAAATGCCTTGAAAGAACGAATAATCAATCTTTTAGTTCACTTTCCATCATCAACTACGTCAGTTCAACTGATACTCGGATACCGCGATTAACTCTCATTATTTAATTAGCTTCACCCCAGTTTCTCTTTTCGTTGCCCGTCGCCTGGTCCCAAGGGAGGAGCCGAAGCGTTTCGAGGTACGATGATCGATCAGCTTGTCAGTAGGTTATGGCCGGCAAATTAGCGGCACTCAGGATATTAGACGGTCGGGAAACTCATCTGTACGTAATTGAGTAGCGAAAGCCGGTAGCAGCCAATAATATCAGTGATCGTTCTGCGCGGCTATTAAGGGTGGTGAGCAATAGTGGTTACGTTAAACGCAAGTACCGTCGGTATGAAATTTTCGGTTCTAAAAACTGTGAAGAAAACATCTTCACAACTTCCACAGCATTCTAGTACATATTGCCAATATTCAATTTTTAGAAAAGCTCTATTCGAGAACCAATATTGACATCAGATTGAATTTTTCCATCTAAGATTCATTACATGAACTTCATATATTGTACTTGAGCTTCTGTAAGTGCTTCAAATTTGCCTCACCTTTCATTTCATTATCAGCGAATCGATCGACATTGTCTTAATAATTTAGCGGAATAAGGAGCAGTAATGCCTTCGGGACGTTTTGACCTGTAACACGGAGTCAAACCAATTCGTCAAAAGGATTCCCGAGGAAGGGAAAGAGAGAAAATCGGTGATTTGGAAGTGACTATTTGCACCCGCTAATACCTCCACATGCGCAAACGCGTACAAGATATTCATTTACATGTTTAGCCGCACGTGTTGTCTGATCTGTGGCGTGTAGATACAGGCGCGTATACTTTAGCGGTGTACTTGTCTGCGAGTATTTAAGCATTTACGTGCTCGTACACGATGACCACTCTCTGGCCGTGGCGATACGAAGCCGACAGAAACCGCTAAGCCCACCTGATATATCCACTCTCTCTCCTGTGCACGGCTCGATCCTCGCACCATCCTCCGAGCCCTTTCCTTTGCAACGGCCAGTCCGCTTGCGAACCGCAAGCCGCAACGGGCTACTGCCTTGATTAAACGCGCCATAGACCGCCATTATCGCTGATTGCGCTAAACATTAACGGACCGCTCGGCCGCCCGTCCGACCGACAACCCTCTGTCCCTGCATCCCGCCAGCCAGATTCGTCGTCGATGCTACTACCTGCCCATGATTATTGGTTTAACGTGCGCAAGAGAGAGGGAACGAGGGGACACGCCGAGGATCTACTGATGGGATTTTGGTTTCACTAATCCTATAGGGATACCTTCAATAAGCCGACTAGATATCATCTAATTGCCACGTTCAAAGATTTATATTTACCGATATTTCATTAATTATACATATGCTCGATTCTTCTTGTGTACGTTTTTCAATCGATAACTTAAAAAGGGCAAGTTTCTGGCAAATTATTAATATGTTTAAACAATATTAAAACTGCTTTAAGTGAGGATTGTTCAATTTAAGACAATTAATATATTTTACATGTTTGAAGCTTATACAGCATCAACGGAAGTCTGTCGGAAAGCGTCTTATCGAAATTTAAGAAACAGAAAAATGTCTATTCCGACTATCATGTTATTGTTAGCTTTCATAAAAATAATTCTGTACTTGGAATGCACATATTCCTAGCTTGACATGATTCACTTAAAATGACTAATTGTTAAGTGGTTCTTTAAGAATGTTTTATTTAAGAGTTACAAGTGACAGATACAAAAAGACAGGTAACATTTTCCAGATTGGAATGAAATTTCCTTCTGCATTTTTTTTTCTTAGTGAAATGAAAGATTGTGAAACGCAATTTGAATTATTCTCTGGAAATACGCTACACTAATTATAAGTAGGTCTTCAGGAGCGGAAAGAAGAATAAGAGGATCGCAGAGAAATTTCGTAATCATTACCCGCATCCCCTTATTTTCTTGTTTTATTTAGGAAGATACAAGTCGCGTGCAAGAGTTAGCATACGCGTACTTCAAACTCGTTTTCATCTTAGCCAGGATTAATGGAAGTACGTTAATTAACGCGAAGGCGTTGAAAACGCAATGGAATGACATCCGGCGGTCCGCGAGGCGAACAAATTAACGACTACGCTTGGCACAGGGAGAACCTTTCCTGGGTGCACTCGTTAAGGTCCCCCTTTCCCTCTTCCCTGTCTCAGCCGTTCTCGTGATGCTCAGTCGCCTCGAGTGCATCCGCGCCACCGGCAAATACGACGACTGCGTCGCGACACATTGAAATCCGCATTGTGAGCGCAGGCTTTACGATCGTTTCGCTTGAACCGCGGAAACGCCGTGGAGACGTCGTAACGTACACCGCCGACACTTGTAATTCTTTCGTGAAGAGAATAGCGAAGATTCATCTTCGATCCTTCTGTATTTTTCGTTGGCGAATTACATTGAATTTGGTATCATCGGCTCAGTAATATTAAACGTTTAGAGATTACAAAATAACCCCATCGTAAGAATGTATAGCACACGCCGAAGTTTTTTCTAAGTGTACTAATGATAAAGTTAATAAAATTAATATTGATATATTGAATTTTGATAAAAATTAATAATAGGCGGCATTTTCAAGATTTTTAAAGGATTTGAAGATCAGTATTTATGCGAAGACACTGGAGTCAAATAAATTAATATAATTCAAAGATTTTCGAACAACTCGCCGTGATGATAAACTGAAAATAATTGTAAGAATTAAAGAGGGAAAAACGCATGAGCGAGGCGTGTTGGACCACTTTTAGGTCGGCAAAAATACTTCAAGGATACCCCGTTCAAAATACACGAACTGAATCGCTGCTGGAAAATAGGAGAGCGAATCTATGGAATAAGTAGAACTGTGCAGTAACGGCACAACGAGACATAAGGGATTAAATCGTATGAACTTTGAAAAGTGCTTTTGCACGAAGCTGGCAGCAAGGGATGCAAACTATACGGTCTCTCCTTTTTTTTATTATTCCTATCGTCCCTTCCCCTTCTCGTTCGTACTCCATTTCCTCTTTTCCAGTGAAAACGAGTTCCTCCGCAATAGCAGGAGCAAGAGTGCGTCCGGTAGACGGTGGGCGGGCGGTGACCTCTTAACGACTCCCCTGGCACGAGAGGGCTAGAGGGTGTTCGTTCCACCCTCTTGTTGATAGCTGGCATAACGCTAACACCCCAGCATCGATAAAAGTGCCGAGCGACGAGCATAAACCGAGGAAAAGGGGAGCTACAACATTTCACGGCGACTCTGCTACGCTGGCACGTAACATACGTACAGCTCGCTGTTTAGTTTTGTCCAGGATAAACGCTAATCTGTCTCATTCCATCGCATTTTTCAGCTGCATTACCACAGCAGATATCCGAATTTTTTACAATCTTTGCATTTAGGCACAATTAAGTAAAATATTTAAAGCGTATGTAAGTACACTTCCGTTACGTTAACTTTTTGAATGAAAATTGAAAAAACCTACGTTAAAAACTGCACATTCTAACAGACTATTCATTCTCGCCCACAGTAGCAGTAAATTACCCGTATCTCGAAGCTGTTCTTGTGTTGGACGAAAACGATAATCGATTAACGCTCTGATTTCACGTAGTTGAACAATCCAAGCGAATATTAGGCAGACTTAAATGACAATTCAGAACACGGAATACAGGCGAACGCAGGAGACGTATAAATGAGCGGCAAGGGGTAGGGCGTGGAGACAATTAAGAGAGGCAAGTACGAAAAGAAATAAATATAATGGAACGAGACGGGAAGTGGTCGGGGGTCGCCGGCTAGTCGTTTGCGCAGGAAAGACGAGCTGGTACGCGAGGACGGCTCGTAAAAGTCAGGGAAATGACCGGCGTTGCCGCTGAGGGCATCAGTGGGTACTCGGTTAGGTACGTGCCTGTGCCTTATAAACGCAGCCGCTGCTACGAAACGCGCCACTCGAATATCCTCGTGAGTATACTTCGAAACCACCTCGGAGGCGTACCTTTAGGCCCGACGAGTTAACGACTCGCTCTTCCCTTAGTTCGCACTAGAGGGGAGGGTTTTAGTGCGAGAAATTTAAGTGCTCATTCGTCGACACGGGAGTTAAGCGAGCCTCTCGTCTTTCGCTTTCTCAAAAGGGTCGTCCTTAAATTTGTAAATCTGGTACGAAATAAAACTACGACGTACGTTGTGAAAATTCATTGCCACTTAACGAATATCTCCTGAACATCATTTCAAGCTCATCCTGTTCGTCTAATAAAATTCACTTAAGTATCT
Source organism: Hedychridium roseum (assembly GCA_963989215.1). Lineage (NCBI taxonomy): Eukaryota > Metazoa > Arthropoda > Insecta > Hymenoptera > Chrysididae > Hedychridium > Hedychridium roseum. The sequence goes on along the minus strand of OZ022307.1, from coordinate 3,730,523 downwards.
GTCTAAGCAAATATATTTTAATGGTACCTACCTACACTTCTTCCACGTTAAATGCTAATTAGCTAAGGGAAAAAAAATCTAGCAGCTACAATATACAGTAATGTATGAGAATGAGTATACTGTCTGTCGTAAACAGACTCGATGGGTAAACATTTACGGTGACTTTACTCACGATATCAATTACAAGCATTGTATTATATTATAATATTATGATACATATAGTTCCTAAATTACTGCGATAAGATTATAAAGATACCAAAAAGAAGGTAAGAAACAAAAGAAAGAAGTCACATGAAAGTGTGGCCAATTAAAGGGGAGAACGACGAAACGCGTGATTGCCCGAGTGCTGGGTTGAGGTGTTGAAGGTACATGTGGAGTTTGGCGTAGTGCACGGGTTCATTCGATTTTTCCAATAGTGATGCTTTTTCTTCTACTCTCTTTTCTTTACTACGCCATCAGGTTTTTGCTCCCAATAGGCAGCGCATTCTGCTCGGTTTGTTATTCCTGCTTTTTTCCCTCTATTCGATTCCATCCATCTCTCTGTACCCTTCTCTTTCTGTTCACCTTTCATACTATTTGCTTTTCTCTTTACCAATCTTTATATCCTTTTCGCGGTTTGGAATTCCGTTCTCCTTCGTCTCCCCCTGCTCGCACCACAGCCCAGTTTTATCCGACGCGACCCGGCGATCAAACCATTGGTGCTGCGGACGCAATAAGAACTGACGAACACCCAGACGGAGGTATGCACGTTAAGCCGAACTTATCCTTGAGTGAAGAAGCAAATGCAGATTGGTTTCGAGGGGGTTATTCGTGAAGCACCTGATGAGACTCTCTGAGCGTGTTTTCAACCTACAAAGGATGCTGTTTAGTCGACAGGGTATAGGACCGCGATCATCGGTAACCAATAATAAAAATCGAAGGTACATCGGACATCGTTCCTGTGAAGAATGTGCGGCAGATTCCACATCCACCGTTGTTCGTTAACTTGCGATTCCTGACAAAAAAATCTATCAGCGGTACCCTTAAAGGTAAAGAATGCCGACGGTAATAAAGCACGCATATAAAGATACGAGTTTTTTTATTTAACTCGAATAGAAAATGTATTGTTATCTGCCAAAGTATTAATACTTATGCCGTTCTTCAATCTGGGTTTATGGAAAATGGAACATATGACTGCTGACGGATTTGTAGAAACGGGAAAAAGGGCAAATTACGGCGCTTCCGGTGGAATCCTAAAACCAGATTGGAAAGGTAAAATGTAGTGACAGAGGCCGAATCTGGCGGTAACGATCAGCCAATATTCTATAGCGCTTTTTCGGAGGTGCGCTCGTTAAACCGATAAATGAATAATGAGCGGACTGCGAGCTTGTGGAGAACGGAGAGTAAGGGACGAGGAAAATGGGAGTGAAAGAAGGGAGAATTGCGAGTGGGAACCAGCGAATTGGACGCAAAACAACGAAATCGAATCACTCGCGGTGGTCGACGGTACTTTTCATGCGTGAATTTTCCCAACATGTACCCGTGACTACTCTGCCGTGTCTCTTTTCACCGGCCAGTAGTCTCTCTTTATTTATCTTGGCCATTCCTCTACTGAAGCGTGAAACATTCGTGCTACATCGCTGCTATAACGCAAAATCGAGAGTAATGCGCCAAAACATTTACAATACGCATCGCTTCCTGCAAATAAAACCAACGCACGTCTCGCTCCTTGTCGCTCAGAGTTCAACAATGAATCAAAAATCAAACAGGGCGATCATCTGTACAATATTCCATACATTGTTTTGCTGTTGTCTGGCACCGCCAATATAATCGGTGTTTCTAGTTTACGGATTTTTTTCCTTTTACACAAAACGTATTTGGATATATGTGGTATGAAACGTTCAAAAAAATAATATCATGAACATTGACGTTATAATTTACAGGAGACACGGTTGGATTGGTATGAAAGAAATGCTACGAGGAATGACGTTAATCACGGTAATAATTCCTAATCTTTGTAATAACTTAAAGTGGCACGGTCGTAAAATCTATGTAGGTATTTAATTAATTAGCAGGTATGTAAGGCTCTTCAATTGAACGAGCTAATTTACATTTTCTTTCAATGAAATGTGCTAAAGGTACGTTTAATGACCTACGCTAGGCCATTACCTTGATAAATGTACATGAGTACGTAAGCGGCCAACAGGAAAATGTAACAGAGCAGCCAATGTATTACCGGATGTCGGTTGCTACGGTAATTGTCGCGAATTGCTCTTGTGTATTACGTAAAAACTGAGACGGATGATTTATAATACATACTATCCTTCACGGTTTCTTGAGAAATCTAAGTTTATTTATTAATAGCTGCCTGATCAGCCGGAAACAAGATCCACGTTTTGCTGAGCACACGTACATATTATACCTGTTTGTAATATGTTATCCGCTTTTTTTTATTTCACCGTTATTCTTTACAGTCGTATTATAAACGTATTTTACAGTTTTAATTTATTTCACTCTAATTCTCCAATATCACTGCGAAGGTTCTTTCATTATTAGAATCACACCTGAATATGTGTAAGTCGCTCTACGTATTTATAAACATAGTATGTAATATGTCATTTCCTGTATTACTTATTACAATATGACATTCGAAAAATGTTATATGCCGTCTGCCGAAGTTTGAAAATACTTCCATAAAGCAGTCCTGGCGTCAAATGAGTTTTAAAGTTCGGTATATTCGTTGGAAGGAGGCGGAATGAAAGGGGGAAAAATATACGTCTGCGTGTAGGAAAATTCATGGAATACTAATGGTAACGGCCACTGGCGCCCGGCATTCTCTTTGGATATTACTTTTCCTCTTTTTCTTCCATGTAATTCTCCGCGCGCTCTCTCTCTCTTTCTCATCGAAGGAAAACAAGAAAGAGCACGTAAATCTCGCTTGGATTTATTCGTCGCGTTATACGTGCTTACGAGGGAGAAAAGGTGGAAATGAGAGAGTGAAAAGGGGACACACAAGAGGACAAACGACGGAACGTATGCGCGCCCTTGTTCTTGCCTCCTTTTCTCCTCTACAATGTCCGCATATCTCTATCTGAGTATGCGAACAGCTCTATGTACGAGTCCGTAAAACGAGTTGAAAGTGAAAAATTTATTTCAATGCGTACAGAGATACGGGTACGTGGATTTTTTGTTATATGCTAAGCTCTATCTATGTGACGCCAACGCCGATTGGGTAACTGTACCAATAGAAGCATATTCAAATATAAACTTTTGGTCTGTACCGTTCGTGTGAGTCTCTGCGATACTTCGCTATCGTGTTCCATTTGGACTACCTAGCCATCGGCTAGTTTATGAATGTGCCGTTCCTCACCATTCGCCTCTGGGTCATATTTCGCAGTCTCCCCAACATTCACTACTTCGCCGGTTTGGTACGAAAGCCGATTTACGATTTGAGGGGCGTATCCGGTTGGAAAAAGAAGAGTTCGAGGGTAAGAGATGGCGGAGGAATAAAAAGCTGGGGGCCCTAGAAGGGGCTAAGGAGGAGGAAATAACGGGTCGGGCTGCTAAATATTCAATAAACGCGGGCATTATTCCCGGCACGTCGTCGAGAAAGCCATAAGAAGCACAGGGAGGGGTGCAGGTGCGGATAAGTCGGCGGGGAAAAATCTCTAAGATGGCGCATTCGACGAGATAGGAAAAGGAGAATCACAAGAAGAAAGATAATACTAAAGATTGACCAGTTATCCTTGCGGATTTCGCTACCGAGGTTCCCGTCTAGTTTTATGAGATATCTCCAGGATACGAAAGTGTTAAGGGTATCAACATCCCTATACATCTACCAGTCAATTTCCAAATTGTCATGAATTGAGACAAACGATATATCGCTCAAGTGGGAGCAGTTAGCCCTTTTCAGACCCCACAGTTTTTGTAACTGTTCTATTTTTCATCAAATTATCAAGATAGTGGTATTCTTCCCAAAAACGCGTCTATACAAAGAAAATGTACCAATGAAAATGCTAATAAAACCCTGAAGCCGGTGGAACGTTTCACAAACATTGCAAGTGTAGTTACCAAATGGGAAAGGCTTTTAATACGTTTTCAAAAGCATTTCTCATTCGCGCAACAAAATGCAGTTTACACAGCCGTGAGTGTTGTGTTTTTATCTCCTGAGTGGAGGGATCAACGAAAAATAAGAATTATACGGGTAAACAAGATAAAACATGAACGCGAGACAAACGAATATTCGGAACTGTGACGGGGGCGAGAATCACGATGGGAGTCACGATCGAGACTCGTGTATTGTGCAAGACGTGAGAAACTCGAATCATCCGATCGGTGTAATAAATACGACTGTTGTGATAGGAATGTAAACGTCAAGGTCAAAGAAGCAGATTTCCCATGTGAACACAACGGGATGGGAGAAACTTTATTTATACGCGAAGCAAAGGAAATGCGTGTGAACGGGATTGCTAATACCAAACGTGCGATACGAGCTCTCTAATTGACTCGACGTCGTTTGCTCGACAAACAGATCGCCGCCGGCATTAGGGAATGTATTTAAACTAGGGGCGGTGCTTATCCCTTGCACTACCCCTTTCTAAGCGGGAATTCGATCGTAATGTAAAGCCTATCAGAGGAATTGCGTTGCCAACCACCATTTCGGGCACCAGTAATACAGGTTCATCAAGGAGGCAGTAGTCGTGCTAAGATTTACTATGTATTTCTTTTTAATAACTTCATTTAGTTTTAGTAACTCATCACGTTTTAGATTTTCAATAATTCAATCTGCTATTATCTATAAGCCGTCGAAATTCCATGTTTTATGAGAAGTTGATTTTTAAATGGAAATATTTGTGCAAAGAGAAAGCTGATTGCAATTCTCACCATTCGGCATACACGTTGAGTAATAGTCTCGTAAAATATCTTAAAATATAGGTATTTGGATCTCATCATCATAGTACAATAATTTGTAATAATATTCTCTTATACCGTATAGACTAATTTGGGCTTATTTGCATGTTATTACCTTGTTTACATATTTATTCAATAACCACTATACCCCGGGGACGTGAACATCATCCCAACCTAATTCAAGTTGCCTTCTCGTTCGCCCCTTTAATTTCAGATTAAGGTTCTTTCATAACAAACGGTATGAACGGTCGGATGATGTCAACTCTTAGGTTGCAGTATGCAATTATTGCAGAAATGAGGAACAATGTGTAAATAAATGTCGACAATAAACAATACCCTGCTTGTAGTTAACCGCATCTTCGCACATTTCTTAGCTAATACTACCAATGTAGCATTCTGCAGATTATATTTATAGATTATATTATATTAACTAAATTGTTTATATTTTTATATATAATGTTATTAGTTCTGCCATACCATTAAATTTTCAATGCTTTTGTAATTTAATTACATTCTTACCTGTTTATGCATTTCCACGTTGAGCCCATACGACATCTCATAATACTGTAAAAAAAGGGAAAGTTTATTAGAAATACAAACATGGTTACGGTATTCCCTAAAACATCGATAAGCATGCAAACGTCGCTGGATAATTGTTTTTAGTATATCCACACTGTTGTAATTTTGTAACATGCAGACACTGCTTTATGTACACAGAATGTAATGATCGTGCAAACAGCAAGAACATCTATAAAGTAAACCACATAATTGGTTTGAATTCCAATTGTATTGAATTTCGAAATGGGATTCATACCACGAATTCTACGTTAAGGATTGATTAGTTCGCCAAAACGTAATAAGTTGCTGTATTCATAACAAGTTAAACACGTTATAATATATCTGTCGATGCATTTAAAGACTCTCCTTAAGAACGTCAGAAAAGAGAACTGTTGGAAAGAGAGTCGCCTGACACAGCTACCAAATCGAGATTACATTGATCCATCGAGATTACGAAAAGCAGGCTAAATTGAGCCGTAAACTCCGCTGGAAGAGCCGGATCAACATATAGTATGAGAAAATGAGAAAAACAAAGCTGTAGTGGTCCATTACGCGCGACTGTATGTGTAGTTCATGAGCGTGTATGCACCCTCATGTTGTCCAAGACCGGTTTCTCGTAACACACCTTCCGACATCGTGTGTACAAGACCGTATCAGGGCTCATTTTACTTAATTCCTTCAGCGAACAGAGATTCTCAACATTATTCTGAAAGCTGAGTAAAATTCACATTTGTCCCGACTCATTAGCACTACTACGGTAATTCCAACATGATTGTATTAACCTTATTTTTGGATAGTATTAACGCAAAAGGATAGTAAACTAAAAATTTGTATTTGAAAAACACAAATTAAGCTAAAAACAGATATTTCTAGATGCACAACTTTTCATCTTTTTTGTAGGCTAACTAAGGATAAATACCAATGTAGAACGTAAGAGGCAATTATAAATTTGACTGTGTTTTAAGTACACTGAATGAATCAAAGATAAAATGCATTATTTAATATAATATCATTTAACTAAAGGAACCGACTACCGAAACCTGTCTACTATTGTTTTATATTTTTTACAATAATATGAATACTATTCCCATGTTCTTTTAAGTAAGAATGTTTAGTTTAGAGTATTAAAAATAGCCGATTGGTTACGAAACACATGCCCTTCAATGTTCTGATCATACAAAATTCTACGCAGATAGTCACGTAGAACATTAAAGTTAACCGAGTGTCCGTTTTGTAGTCACCGACGGAAAACGGACAATAGAAATCAAAGAGTGAAGATCCCATTGCTAGTTATTTCACGTTTAAAACGCGCTGAGACATAGTTGGACCCGCTTGTGAAAAAAAACAGCGCTTGCGTTGGTACAGTCATAATCCACGTGTTATGCGCGAGAAGAAAATACCAAGGATTGCCATTTTAACGAGGTTGCTGAATATCGTCAAAGCATTATTTCGTCCGAAATGGCGGTCGCTGTAAAACGGGCTTTATTGTGCGGCGATCGTAAAACGTCAAGCTGTGTCTAGCTGCGCTTAAATACAGATATATGTATAAACATCGAACTACTCGCGGAGCAAAGTCGCTTTAAAGTCTTTCACGACGAAGGAAAGGCGGCTATAATAACCGAGGGCGATATTGACGTGCAGTATATGAGCGCAGGAAAACGGAAAAATACATAACGATCCGATAATCCGTTAAACATTTAGCGAATCCGTTTATGTTTATGTGGTTTACACTTCGTTGTTCACTTCCTATGGATTTCCTGCTATTTGGCAGCGGTTTGTTGCCTGTATAAATGATAATAGCTCTAATTGTATTGATCATCTTCAATTCACGAGCACAAACGTTAAGCTTGGATTATTTTACCACAGCTCAATTGTTACGAACTGTCCTTTACGAATTGTTCTTTAGTCTAGTTTCAAATCTGTAAAGGCAATACTCGTATAACACGGTGATTGTGATCTTAAAAATTGCCGAGTAATGCGAGACTTAGAACTAATACAAAAACAGGGTTAGGTTTTAAAAACTAAAAAACCACACTATTTTGCTTTCATAACTATCAAACATATAAAATTACTTTGGAATTTCATTTCACTGGTTTTACGTGCATAAATTAACTTGTGAGTGGCCTATCAGCAGTCGTACGTTTAATGAAAAAATGAAATAAAAACCAAAACATCTTATAAAGATCTTAAAAGCCACGAATAACCTTGTTCCCTCGAATTCACAATTTAAATAGCCCACAGTAGAAACGTTCGGCACCGTTCTGATACAGCAAATCCACTTGCTTCAATGAAAGATATTAATTTATTCAATGACTGTGCATAATTGCACTTGAAAATCCTTATCACGTGCCGTGCTGTATGGGGGTTTCCCCAATATTCTAACTGCGTTGTAGAAATGCCATAGTATACGGGGGTTGCATGTATATTAAAGTCTTTATATGGAGGATATATGGAAAATTGGGCCTATCAAATCTGGTGATAAGGCTCTATAATTCTGTGCATTGTGGGATAAGTATGCATTCTGTATAATGGGTGTGAAAATGTCAGGAATAATTTAGTAGAATGAAGCGCCCATTTCGTTTTATTAGGAAGCTCGAACGGGAGACGAAGCGACGAAGAACGGGAGAAAGCCAAGTACAGAGGATGAGGAATTCCGGCGCAGCTGGAAAAGAGTATCGTCTTCTCTCAGTCACCCCGACGAAGTAATTGGACTTTAATTAATTGAGTTCTACCCAGGTTGCCCGAGGGAGGTCAGAGTCTTAATTACCGCACGACTTGAAGCATTACATGCGGGTGACACATTCTACACGCGCTACCACCTCCCAGAGAAAGCGAATACCAGTCGCAGCGAGAAATACATTTCCACCAATCATTAAAAGTATTATAGTTTTTCGCAGGATTCTTTATAATAACGAACTTTTATAATGAAATATTATACTTATAATACCCATGTAAACATATCATATTGCAATAAGGATGCATTTAATAAATTTTTAATTACTAGTAAAACTAGTAAGAGGACTCTTAGTTCACAAAATTGTTTGGCAGTATATAATGAAAAGAACTTTCAGAAACACGACTTTCCTCCGATGGGTTACCTTTACATATATAGTGATGTCACTTGCAGTAGCAAAACTTTTTCACCCCATGTCTAACTTTTAAAATTCTAAATTCCGCCTAGATATTTCCCGACGCGCTCTAAACTTTTAGGGTTATTTTATTAGGACTAGCACGTTGCCGGTCATTGTGAAAGATTACATGTCCATTAAATGCACTTAAAGATATGGGCATACGAGGTCCTTGTAGCACTTCTGCACTTAATAGAGATACACGTTGGGAACTCTCGCGATCAGTTATGTGCAGTTCACACGAGACTCAGAGATGAATGTGCAACGGATATATGGGGAGTTGTGTTAAAGGACGTTAAACGATCCGGACTACTGGTATTTATGCACGTTAGCCCTCTATTAAACTTTCCCCCCGTATCTCGCTCCGATAATACGCGAAGATCTTACTACCCGGAACACATAAACCCGTAGACTGGTTCCTTTCCACGATATACGCACTGATAATAATCGAAGAATGTGCTTTCCTTTTTCGGATTATGTGATGCTTAAGGAGGAGAACATCATGGAACAAAGTTACAGAACTACAGTAAATATCAGAATAATCATAGGTGCTGTATTTGTATTACATATTTTCCTTATTAATCCGAAAATGTCTTTGTGTGGGCGACTACAATGAATGTTCTAAGTAGTATAAATGAATACGTGGCGAAATGTAAAGCGTACAATAAAAATAAGTAAAATGTCAACTTGGACCAATAACGTCCTGGTAAATATCTTTCGAACAGTCTGTATTATAATTTGAAACTCGACACATAAATTTCGGGGGGCTACTGTGACTTTTTCTACGTTTTTGTTTCCATGTTTTTGTCCTTTATTCTCACTCATGCCCGGGGGCACCATTTCAAATTGAATTTAAATCGATCGCGTCGGCGAGAACCAAAGAGAAACAATTAAGGCAAACTTCTAATGGATTCTTCTTCAGTCATACCCGCTTGTGATCTCAATTACGCGACATATGCCGATTCTAACTGCGGTTTTACGACACTGACGTAGGTAATATCCTCCTCAAAACCAATGTTCATTGTATGAAATCTCATAAGAAAAACAAATTACTCTCAATATGCCATGTCCTAATATATCACACCATAACGAATTTAAAAGTAATACGTTTGCCTACTGAAATTGAATATTTATCATAATTCAGAAGAAATTTTGATTATGTTCAATGACTTTAATGCGTCAACGGTTTACATCTCTTCTTGTCCTGCGTGTTTGCAATCATTTGCTATCCATTACATTACAGGAGGAATGCCATTAGTATTCGTTAACTCGATTAAAGCATCCGGTTAAAATGAAAAATGGTTCAGGCGTTACGATCTAATATTACCTCAGCGCGATCATTTTAGTCGATACGACTGAGCCAACTCTTATGACAATGTACCGGGTGGTTTCGTATATGCCGATTGAGCGCTTCTCTCGACGATTTCTGAAGGCATATAGCGCGCTCGTAAAAGTTCACGAGCTCGACAATTACATGAAAGAGTCGTAAAAGCGTAATGCTCCGTGCCGCAGGCTATATCGTCATATAACGACGTCGTACAAGGATTCTACGCTTGACGGGACTGCATGCGGAAAATGACACCGACAGCATGTCCTCTCGGATCCGTTATTCATATTAGTAATTGACCGCTCTGGCCAAATGTATCATATAAATGGGGCGGTTGTGGTTTCCAACAAAATAAGTTCGCGAAATAAAAAGCGGCGAAATCCTTGCGTGTCTTTGATTGCGAGTAATGCTAGTTATTCTTGTATTTTTACTTTCCCGTGACAAAAATGAATCGTAGATATTTGGTAAGTTTTATATCGTACAAGCTCAGTGTCAAATGGAGTTACTAAAAACATTTAAACATGCAATAATAGTTTTATCAAGTCAATTATTATATGTACAGTTTTCGTTCTGCACATTACATGGGGTAGAAGAAACCAAAATATCAATCGCGATATATTAATATTTTATCAAATACCGTTGCCTCAGCTTAAAATTGGAACATATGCAACCACAGTTTCGCTCTAACACGATGAGACAATTTGGAAAACCTCCGTATAACATGACACATGATAGGGATTTTCAAGTGCATATACAATTATTAAATAAATCGATGTCTTTCATTCGAGCACGTAGATTTGCTGTATCAGAATGGTTGTGTAGAAAGTTTTTACTACAGGATATTAAATTTTTTCAAGTTTACTTTCAGGCTATGAAGTTTTTATTACATCTGCTGTTTATTTCAGTCGCAGCTAATTCAAGCGCGTAAAAAGGCTCGAATTAAATTTGAAACTGTTTTGATTTGGCTGAGCATGGCACAATGAAGTGAAACGGTTGGAGATAACAGTTGCTATTTAGTGAAACTATGAAACATATTTCCGATAGTTGTGAAAGCAAAATAGTGCACTTCACTGTAATGTACATCATTAAATCAAATCGATTCCTTTTCAAGCAAATTTTAAGATGTTTATCTCTAAACAGCAATTTTGATTTGGAAGTAAAAAATTGCATATATAGAAAAACGGTTATGCATTGTGTTTTAGATACCTAACGGCAAAAAGTAATCGCATGTCCTTTTTGTTGGTCGCTTTTATCAACAGTGCACGAGCTTAGACGATGCTAATTCAATAACTTCAACCTCGATTTCTGAACCTGTTGCTGCACAGCATGCGCGTCACGCAATGCGCTTTCGCTTAACCAAGCAATCATAGCACGTTCTTCGCCAAAAGATTTCAGATTGCAACGTGGTAAAAGAACGACACTACACCGATGTCAAACGAAATCACGGCATTAAGTAAAAACGTTACCGTGACGGGCGGACAAGGCTATCTGCGGTAGTCGTTAGAAAATATGAAAGTCCACGTGCTTTTATTCTCGATTCATTATCTAAACGTTCTAAACAGAACGACAGGCGCATCGCATTAACATTAATAATAAAATGGCCGGCGGGTAAGCTCGGGCGCATCAGCCGCGTAGCAAGCAGTGACTAATCGCCGACGCGGAGAACGAGAGATCGATGTTCGTTGCCAGCCGTCCGATCGATCGCTCGACTCTTATACATTGCATGGCTCTGTACGGCACGCAAGCGATCGCGCGTGCGCGATTAATCTTTATGCTCCGTGAATCGACGGAAGTGCCACGTCCACGCGAGGTAAGCGTCCGTGCATTTTATATCAAGTCATTTGCATCGGACGCCACGTCCGAGAAGCCGCGGTCTATAAATTACCAGCGTGCCCATATAAACGAGAACGCTCCGGCTGAGAAAGACAATAAACCGTGTTCCCGCGATGCTGCAACCGCCCAAGATTTCCGTTATTTACCGACGCTAACGTCTGGGCGAGTTATCGCGGTCGCCGCCAACACGAATCGAAAAGTTTTCTCTCTTTATTCTTCTCTTACATATATATATCTCTTACATATATATATATACATACATAGTTGCATTCGCGTTTTATCGGCTTAGGCAACACGAATAATATTCAGAACGTGCCTTCCTGGCAAGATTTGTCATCCACGATGGAAAAGTCTTGACCTCTCGTTTACTTTAATTAGCGGTAAACGATAGACTTTCACCAAGAAATCAGCAACTTACCACGAGAAACCAATATGGAATAGGATTACATCGCTATTGCATCGATTCGTTCCACGAACGTTGAATTAGGTAGGACTTCCATAATTAATGCTGTCTACGTTTATAATGCCGCTGAGTATTTGTGTATCGTGAAAACCGTTTGAAATGACATACGAAAGGGGATAAAAATAAATTTCGCGTCGGACGTGACGAAGGTAAATTCGAGAGTCGCATTCTTGAGAACGTGGATGGCTTACGACCTTTTCCGTCAAGGAGTCTCCGCGTGTGAGCGAGCATCTTGTAAGATACGGTATCTTTGAGCCTCTTCGCTGCTAATGAAGACACACACGCGCGCTTGAGGAGGATCGTAGGTATCGCGGTAATGAAGATTCGCAGGAGAAAGTGCCGCGCCACGTTCGTGCTGTGACTACATATGTTCTTTCCCGCCACGAATGAAGTAAATGAAAAATAACACGAATAAAAAAAACGGCTTATTATAGACAACCAACCATTTCGTCTAACCAGGTGCAATTTTACTTAAATAGATTTTAATGTGAGCCACAAGCTATGTTACGGCTTTGTTTTACAGTATTGAGTAAAACGTGATGTTTATAATTCTATATTTACATAAGTCTTACATCTTTTTTATTAAAATTTTGTGTTTGGAACTAAATTTATGTGAATTTTTAGGTGGTGAAACAGGTATGTTCAAATTTCAGATATAAAAATTTTACAAAACGATTTTCGAGAACTTTTTTAAGAATTATATATAGGGTAGTCTGTACTAGCTGGCCATTTTGAATAATATGATTAAAATGTTAATATTCACAACTAAACAGCACAAATATTCCAAGAGAACGTACGCTGTGGTAGTCTACAGCCTTTGTGCGTAACATCTTTAGAATATAAAATGCGGAGTGTACGTTTCATAAAAATAAAAAGTAGATCTCAGAATTCGTGATACTATTCTTAAAAATATATTTGTATGGAAATTCGTCATTGTTAATATGAATGCACGTAACATCGATTTGATGTCTTAGCGATTTTAATGCCATTATTACTCTCAGTAGTTTGCATGCAAGATTTCAATAAAATTATATTAGTATTTAATGGCTGAACAAATGTGCAGAGACTGAAAGCTTCAAAACTTAATTATGGCATTGTACAGCTCGAATTATATTATCTAATCTCCTGAGGTACAAAATACGAACAAACGATTATAGCCATTTTCTTTGAAATTTATGTTCATCGAAGCAAACTGAAAGACGCGATTTAGTTCTACGTTAACATCGTTTTCGTATTGATAATAGAGATTAAAGTATAATTAAGAAGACGATAATCAGATATGAAACATTATCGCTTACTCAATTAGCTAAGGTATCGTGTATTTATTTCAATCCCATGTCATTTATAGTTTCCTGGTGTGAGAACCATTCTGAACGATTTATTTCTGAAATTTAGAAACGATGAAAACGAATACATTCGACTAATACTTGTTGGATATTTAGTATCACGGCAAAGTGTTTTATACATCTCTGCTAAAGTAGTAGCGTAATTACCACAGCAGCCGACTGTGAATATATGGATATTGCACTCTCGTTTGAAAAAAGATTTGCCGTTAATGGAAATAGAAGCCATATCTCACAGCAAATGGTTGCGATCTTTTGCACGTACGACAATAAAGAAAGTAATTTATTCTCTAAATAAACGATCTCGTAAAACTATAACTCACCATTACGTAGTGGCGCTGCATCTCCGTCTTCTCCTGGGCCAGTTTCTCCAGCTCCAACTTAATACTGGACAGAACAAGCAGGAAAACGCACGTGTAAGCTATACGTTAGTAAGTGCAGGCGACATTCAAAAGCTGATATGGAATTTGTATGGGAGACGTGAATTCATATTTTTCATATTTTTCATATTTTTCATATTTTCAATTATTTCGAATATTGTGGAAAATTGTGTGCCAAATTTAGCGTCAAGCCAATCGTAAGTCGCACACGATGAAATAATGACGTGAAGAATTGAAGATTTTATTTTCGGGCTACGTGTCAAATCTTATAATTGCTTCTTTGATATTTCCGCTTATGATACGGTAATGTGTACCGTATGATGGCTACGGTAACGAACGCCTTCATTCTCGAAAAAAGGATTCATCACATCCTTTAACGGATACTATAAATTGATATGCACAGCCAAGCCATTAAAAAACACGCAATTAGTGCAGCCGCAGCAAACATCAATAAACACTGTTACACGCCAGTATCATATTTGCGCTATGTGTATTTCAATATACGCCTACACGTGTATGTATTTTGGCTGTATAACGCTTTTGTGCGATCGTTAAATATTTGGCTGAAAATTCCTTCACTGCTGCAACTACATTTTCGTCGACGATACTAACTCGAAAAAAGACCCCATACACTTGGCTCGAATTTTTAAATGAAGTTATTACTACTTTATAGTGTGCTTATAATTATTTTTCGGCTGATAATTTAGGAAAACAGTATAATACTTATCGCTAAAACAGTCGGTGTATTAGTTTCAAATAAAAATACAACATGACCAAGAAGAAAAGTGTGTATAACATGAAGAAAATTGTGTAGGGGGACTTTTTTAAGCTAGTATGTACGTGTATATGGTAAATATAATAACTGTAGTAATAAATGCTTGATAAGTTTTCTGCCAAATTGATGAAAAAAAAAAGTAAGACGAAATAATGTATGTAGGTATGTAGGTGTCAACTTGACGCTATTAAATAGAAATAATTTTTTATCCAATACTACATTCTGCAATTACATGTTGGATAAGATTAATAGACCATAATTGTAAACGTGATTGCTTTGCATCAAAATGGCATTGGAAGCACATTATACTTGTTCGTATGCACCATTAGCGTCGAAGAAAATCCTGTTTCTGGTCCTAATCGTTTTCAAACGACCACTTACTAATATTTTAATAATAACTGCATTTGTATCGACGAGAAATAGAGAGAAAGGAGGATGCGAGAGAGCTGGCATAAAATTGTCGGAGGTTGTGCACCCACAAAACCACACGTTCGTTCGTAAGCTTATTCACAAATAGGTATCTAACTTGTATGAGTAAACTCATACGGTTGAAAAGCCGCGTATGCGTATTTTGTGCGTCACTATATTCATTTATGTATCCACGGATGACTGTATGTAAACGTTTATATGGCCGTTTACACGCACATTGGTATACAGTGACATACCTACGTATGTAGATGTACATACAAATGCATGAGTCGGGTGCAGCATGTGCCCCAGGCACCGTGTACGTGTGTACACGTGCGCTCGTGTTTCTTCTGTACAACCGTTTACGCGGTACGTGTTTCTCTCCCGTGTCCCCAGTATTTTTGCCAATGGACGCCGGCAACGCTCGCGGCACGACGATAATTTCCCTCGGTTTTTCTCTTCTCCCGCCCGGAGCCGCTGTGTATGTCGCCGGATTATTTTTTATCGTTCTTCCGTACGTACAGCGCAGGCCATTCATTTTGAGGTGTCCCGCCTCGCTCGACTTTTTTTTTACCTCGTCTTTCTTCCGTCGACCGCTGTCGATACAAGAGCCATTCAGCTACGCCCTTACAACACGAACCGTTGCTGTCGCACATATTTGCCAAGAAATTTCCCCATGAATTCGACCTTTGCATTTTCACGAAAAATCACAATTTTCCCACAACAGGCAGATCATGCGCATTTTGATGAGATACTGCTAGTCTCCGAGTTCACTAAAAATTGTTAAATAAGCACGTATAGATTTGAATAACAAAAACGCGAGGAACACTAAGAATAGTCGCAAAACTGAAGTTGGAACACGATTATTGTACTGTGTAGTGGGTGCATGTTTACATTCCTCTTTCTCGAATCCTTTCTTATTTTCAACGGCTTACCAACACGTAATGCCTCTGTATCTCTATTTTTTCATTACCCAGTTTCTCGCGCTCCACTTTAAGGCTGTATAAAAAAGGAAGGAGAAACAAAGCGTTAATATCTACCACGATTCAAGTGCACGGCTTCTTTGTTCCTTCGTTCATCGTGTTGAATGACTGAATGAAAGAATGCAGAGTTAAGAAGATGAAAGAAGTAAAACGCATGATTGGTATATTGCATGTTTTTCACGAGACGGCGAACGAAATTAATTTTTTCCTTAAACTTTATCCACACTTTGTTTACTACGATATTTCTTGGACAAAAATTACTCAACGTAACTGCAAATATATGAATTTATGCAAACGATTACAGAGAAAGACCTCACATCGACGAATTTTTATTGTATATTTATATTATCTTTTAAAATGAAAAAAAATGGTGTATAAACCGACACAGGAACATTGTACCATCCCCTGTTCCATCGTACTAAGGAATTGAATGCAGTTATTATCAATTTCTACAACAGATGGGCTACAAAATATTTTTCTTCGCCAAATTATAGTAAGTTGTATAACTTGCAGAAACCAGAAAAGTGATTGTCACGAAGGCTATACTTTTAAATGGTAATTTCACTTACACGTAGTATTTACAAGTACGATCATAATCGATTTACAAATTTCAAAACTGCTAAATTTTAATTAATTTTGTAAAGTGCTGTATCTAAAATGTTACTCTGTATCCGATAGGTTTAAAAGCGGTCGGTTAAAAGGTTTAAAAGCGATCGACTATAATGAAAAAACACACCTTCCTACTTTTTTTTCTAATAACACGAAATATTGTGCGAAATAACGCAAAACTTAATGTGCCCTTAGGATATTATTTTCCAGATTGAATATTACAATAATCAGTAAGTTGGTAACAAAATAGTGACTACAGATATTGTGGGATTTTGTTGAGGAATTTTCTTGATCAGAGCGAAGTCAAACAGTTTAAGCAAAAGCGGGTGATTCGTGATAATTGTGTTTATTAATTATATGTTGATAGATAAGTTTTACATATGAGATCGTTCGTCGTCATATAGTTACTCGTTACTCGTTAATCGTTAATCGTCAATCGTACTTCGTTTATCGTTAAGCGTACTTCGGCATAGTTACGTTCGTCTTACGGCCACTGCCGTTCGTTGTACTTTTCGTCGTATGGCTACACTGCCCGTGTTCGTCTCCGCGTTACTGTTCGTCGTACTGTTCGTCCTGAGCTTTGGAAGTTCATCCTTCTTATAGGAACAACCCCTCCGCAGCCACTAGTCGTGGAAGGGCCTTATCTTGGAACCAGATGTGTGAAAGCGCACTTTCTCTAGATCCGCGGAAAAGTCCCTTCTCTGAGACAGATGTTTTACTACCTGTCATATACTATCTACATTAACATTCTAAAAAGTCTGGCGAGCACGTGACGTTGACCGTAGGGGTTTTTTATGACGTCCAGGTAGCGTCCAAATTCTCGCCCCTACAATATTGTACACAATAAATCGTCTTATAAATGAACGGTTTGTGTATGAAAGTTAATGTCGAATCTTCGCGGACTAAAGCTTTGTAAAACTTGCATAGTACCTTTACTACATGTAAGCGTACTGTAAGCTCTTAGAAATTTAAGCGTAAAACCAATAAAAATAAATAAACGAAAGTAAAAACAATTTACCGGCGTCGTTAATCAAACTTCCGTGGGACCTTTTGTAGCGGTAAATGGATGATAATATCAGCCAAGTAATCTGACCCGTAATTTGTCGAATCACTTCAACAGAACACGTATCGCACGCGTACCCCTACCGAATAACATTCGTTACAGTACGGAGTTTGACACCGTAGTAAACCCTTCCACGTTGTGAAATGGCAAAAAGAGGAATTAGTTGTTCCAAAGAATTTTTTCATGCGCACTCAGTGCCATTAGCTACTTAGAAACTACCTACTTCTGACAGCTCTGCACGGTAGTGCGCGTTTGCACACGTAAACGTAAAAACACGGGCGTATACCGGAGATATGCTGCACGCGACTGGGTAGGTATTTATGCGCATATGCATACAATCCAGGGGTTCCTCACCCGCGGTCACTTGCCCCTTGCGGACCTCCGCCTTTAATCGGCGCACCGACATGAAACAGTAATTTAAGTTTCCGTCCTTGGTGGAAATCGTGCGGCACGTGAGTGCGCGAATTGACACGTTAAACCGACGGGCACATAAATTAACGTGTCGACTCAACCGATACGAATCTCCGCGTTTCTCGTTCTACAAGAAACCCGAAGAAAGTTCCTCCACGGCAAAAAATTTTCACCGATCCAACGATACAAGACTTGCGCGGGGTATAATTGCAAAAAAGAGAGTATGTACTTTGGGACTAATAATATCTGTGATAATGAAATAATTGTATTTCCGTTTACGTGTGACAGAAAGATTGTTAAGTACCTCCTTTATAGATTAGTAAGTACTTCCACTTCGTTTTATAATAATTTACTATGCAAGACAATTATTTTTCCAAAATGATAAAATGATTTACGCTGCAGAAAATTTTGACGCTAAATTATTCATCACGTGCATCTTCACAAAAAATAAAGTGTACCATTGTGTTAAAAAATTCTATTTGCTTAATAATAATTATCGTCCGTTGCAAAATACGCTTCTATATGCAGGAAACTGCATTAAAAATAATTTTTTAACTCTTGGAAGTGGTGGATGCGATTCCCCGCCTATGTAATCATCGTAGGACACGTAGTATAAATACGTATATGTGTGCGTGTAATCCAAACGGGAGTCCTCGACGGTGGGTGCATACTTCAGTGTACACAGCTTCCGGTCGGACAAACAATTATCTGCCTACGTCCGTCGGTTTGTACGTTCGCTTTGCGTGACCGCCCACGTGGTATTTGCGCAGTCAGGACAGATACGGTCTGTCCGCAGGGCCAGCAGAAGATGCTTTTGGTTTGCCAGATATCGCCAACTTCGATTTTTCATTCCACTCAAAAAATGATCATTTTGTTTTTTAAATAGAATATTGCAATGTAAATAGTAAACACAGGGTTTGAAGTTATGAACCTTATGATTATAGAAAACCGTAGCATTTACAACAAAAAATCTGTTTAATGTATACTATAAAGTTGACAAAAGTGATTTAACGATCTTGTATGATCCAGATAACAGCGAAAGTGAAATCATATCGGTCGACCCTAAACCGCAGACTTTTAATAGCGAATAAAGTATAACGATAATACCTGTGGTATTGGGCTTGCAGGAAGTTAAATTCTTCTTTTATCCGATCACAGGATTCGCCGACTGAAAATTTAAACGGCTGCCCAGGTTGTGGCGGGCCCTGTAACATAAAAATGTCATAATAAGATTACGAAAGATTCAATATTGTTACAGATGTGAATTTCCGTCTTTCTGTTATACCGTGCAGCATTTAAGTCGAAATATTTACAAGTTTCTCCATTCTTGTCTTTGCTATTTCCGACTTCCCACATACGTAAACAAGATTTTTCAAACATATCCTGCCGGTACGGTAAGGTCTGACTTTGAGTGTTGTGTTCGATCATCCAAGACCGGATTTCCCTCTTTGAACGCAGACATTAATGGTCCTGGAGGGCTTCAGCTTCCAACCAAACAAAATCAGATTTGACGTGTAAACTGTTAACACCGTACCGCTGGAATGAGATTCTATTTTCACACGTAATCGACCGTCACGATCGTAACGTACAAAGCATATGGTAATCCCCTGGTGTCCCAGTTACACTTGTTACCGCTCACCCACGCGCTAACTGCTTCAAGAGATACACACACAAGTATGCATATAGCGTTGTTTGAGTGATACATCGAGACCAGCTGAGAACATTTTGTATGCTCAGATGTGTGGGCGATGTGTGTTGACTAAATGCAGTAGTTCGAAGAACCACTCTTGGAATTTGTCGAAGGAAAGAAAACTTGTCTGTATAAATTGGTAGGAAACGGTATATGTATTGACTGTTGAGAATATGTATAACATGAGTTATCGTGAAGAGATTGGTTTCAACTGATATTATTGTGACGCCAAAGTCTCCTCCGGGTTTCAGTAGATTTAGATATTCTCCCTGGAGGTGATTGTTCTGACGTCACAGTTGGTGGAAATTAACACCAAAAAACTCTTCAGTACATGTTGATGAGACGTGTGCGGCAGACTCTTTTCCTGTCTACGCACTTGGCTTTTAATTGTATATGCTCTTTGATTGGCCGTGCATATCCCCCAAAGTTCCTCTTCCCAATGTCGGTGCGGAACGCTACTAGCGTTGAGCACTAGAACATGAGCACTGGCGCTACTAGCACTAGAAATACTATTTCTAGTGCTCTTTATTGCTAGTCTCACAGGGTCTCTGAATAGATACTATGGCTATAAGATGGCAGAAATCGAGGCTGTAAAAAATGTTCCGTTTGTCAAACAAGCATATAAATTGACCTGAGTCAAAACTGACCACCCATCTTGAACGGTCCGAGTTAATCTATGTCCTAACAAGAATAAGTGGTAGAAATCTGTCATTGCTTTTGCTTTTATTTGACAAGTTTTTCGAAACACCGAAAAATACGCTCGCAATGTTAGCACAAAAATGGTATTGATAATATCATCTATCGTTCTTATACACTTTATTGATTCGTACTGAACTGTGTTCAACGAATGATCAGATCTGTTCCTGGAACACGAACTTCTGCTAAATATTTCTTGCTTTTTCCGTGTAGCGTGAAAGAACCAGGCGAAGTAATGTCGAGAGTTTTGTTCTTTATGCGCGAAAATCTCAATGGAAAGCTGCATTTTACCGACTTCGGTCGCGGCTCAACCAGCACGCACGACCGTAAAAGCCGCATTATTACCGGTAGTACCGGCAGCCACCTTCACCCATATATATCCTCCGGTAATAGCGTTACGAGCACGTTATCGATCGTTTTGCACGTCGTGTCCGGCAAAGCGGATATACCGCGGCGACGGTTTCGTAAAAGCACGAACGACTATCCTATTCGACTCATGATCGAGAACACGCGTTCTGCTGCAGATTACTCATTCCCAATTGCCAATTACATACCTCTGAGAACTTACGGCAGTTCAGTAATTTCCCAGCATCTGGTATTATTTCGAAAATTTTGTTACATTACACATCCCTTCGGGAATGATTGAAAGAACTGATGGACGTACTGGTACCTTTTTATTCATTCGTAAATTCACCCGTCTAAAATACTTGTAAACATCATCGTGGTGTAAACACTCTCTTTCTCCAAAGTACATATTTTGCGTGCTTCATCTCCATGTGCCACTCCTGAGTTATGTATGTGCATATTTAAACCGCTATTTGATATACGACTGCGAAGCCGTTGAAAGGGTGTCTATATATGTCATTTGACGTGAGCAGGGATAAAGGTGCATCACCGCGGAACCCGTATCTGAGCTTGCATAGTCAGTTATGTTAACCACGTGCGAACGCGCGCCTGCGCGAGTATGTATTTAAATGAAATCGAGCATGTGTAAACGCGTTGGTTTCCTCGCATCCCGTTAGTGGAGCGTATTAAAAGGCCACTCTCGCTGTTGGGCAGACGAGGGTGGCGCGAAATCGGTGAACCCTGCTGATCGGCAGAATCGCTGATCCCATTTGTACGTGCAAAGCCGCTTGCGAGCAATCCAATTTATTTATTGGCTTTCCTCGCGGAGTATTCTCCTACCACGAGGTCTGTGCCTAACGATTAGCTTTCATACTGTTCGGATTTACCGTAGAGCACTGATCGTAAGGCAAGGAACTGCTATTTACGCGATCAACTCGTTTTAGGGAAAAATACTCGCTGAGTTGGGAATGCAATCCACCGATAATTGATATGCCCTCAAGGAAAATACTCGCTATAGGAGAAACCATTAAAAAGCATACGCATACTTTAGCCTATACTGTTATTTTATAAAAATCACGTAGCTTGAGCAATTAATTTTACCATACAGCAGTACCGTGAAGAATTATAGTAAGAGATAAATGTAAAATTTACGAATTATTCGCAGAAAGAAACACGAATAATCCATTCCGGAAGATACGGATTTTTACTACGCGGTTAATATTTGCACTTCCCATTCAATTAACGAACAAATAGCGTACAGTATGGTTTGTACAATATGAACGATGTAGCAGAGATAGCTGGAATATCGCGGACTGAACTTCCCCATACTTTTTTGGTGGGGTAGTGCCGTAGCGGGGAATACACTGGAAAATACGGTTCGCCTCCGTCAAAAAGCAAAGCGCGAATTATGTCGTTTCAACGAATAATAATGAGAGAGTGCAACCAGCGTACGTCAATCAAGGTCCTTTACGTCCTGCGGCCGATTTAATTATCCGATAACGGCAGAATCCCCCCAATGCCATCGGTCCTTCTCCCCCTGGCCGTTGGCCGTTTACTCTGTCTCGCTGCCTTTTTACCTCATTCCACGTTGAAGAGCAATCACAATAATACGGCCGCCGGTCAAACAATGCAAACGCGATAGAGAGTCTCAATGAAAATGGCAAAATATACCTACCTCAATGATAATTAAAAAAACAACGGCATCCACAACCGGCCATCATTAAAATGCAATCTTACGGAAGTTCTTACATGCCACTCTATCCCAGAAATTTATGCTTAAAATAATATACCGAAAAGATAACATGAAATCGATATAGCTGTTATTTAAAAAAATAAATATAACGGTTTATGAAGCGCATCAAAAATGTATAATAACTTAAAATAATGCTTACATCCTTTGCATTGGCAGTTTTACACAGTATTGGCAGTTTTAGTTTTTACAAAAGGACATGTGGAGGTCGTACTGGTTTAGTATCGGCCGAAGAGTATCCAGTGAGCGTGTCGTATGATTGCGAGGTTTGTCATTAATGCTAACCAGTTGCAAAGGTATGTTTATCAGTCAACGACATGAATCGATGGGGGAGAGCTCTCCGTTTTGGCTTTGTAGCATCCACTCGAGGGCAAAGAGGAGCGCCTGTCCGCGTTGATCGACGAGGCCCTGGGTTTCGGCGTAGGGGGTATCCAAAGGTAACGCAAATCTGGTAAACTTTGGTCGGGCGCAGACGAAGAGATTCGTTACGTATACCAAGACAGAGGCGGAATGCTCTGAACAACTGACAGAGAAAGGGACGCAGGAGGGTTGGACGGTTTTCCTCGCACCGCAAAACCGCCGACTCGTGGCGCGGATTCCAAAACCGCCCGACGACCAGTCGCGACCGCAGTCGCCCTCCGACCAAACCACTGTCCAGATCGTCCTTTCCCTACCTCTGGCCTAAACTCCGAGCTCGTTTTCCGACACTACACATTTGCGAAAGCACAACTACGATGGAAAAACGATATATCACTCGGTCCCCCCTGTATTGTAAATATCAGAAAATTTAAGAACTGCCACAACGAAAGACAACTTCTCAGATATTTTTTATCGACAAAAAGAAGGTCAAATATGAGCTAAAAGAATTTCGTTATTGTCTTACTTGAGCTGTTAGTTCAAAATAAATACCTCGGTTCTTACGTAGACCGATGTTTCGAATGATCTTTTAAGGAAGACGGAAACCGCAAACTAAACGTTCGCGATCGATAAAATGGGAGCAGGAATTCGCGATGTCGAGTGTAGCTCTTCCTCTATGCTCCTTTGTGCTTGCGAAAGTAAACGCAGCGACGAGACACAGGCCAAGTCGGTTCAACGTTAAGGTTCAAACGGATTACTATTGTACCTTGACAAACTGGAGCACCAGCCAAACGCGGAAATTATGCGATAACAGCTCCCCTAATATCGGCAGACAATGCGCTTCCAAGATTTGCATGAAGTATACGCAGGCCGGACGACGTACAACGACACGAATACAGTGAGACACGAGGGGAGGAGGAAAGACGGGTGTAGGGGGGCGGTGGGGGGGGGGGACCACGTGGAAACGCCGTACGCCTGCTCTACGGCGGTGTATCTTATTGATCATTATGATTATTCCCCGAAGCAGACGGTGAATTCAACTCCCTTGACTGCGGGCCACGGCCGATACATTTGCATAAGCAATGCATTTTGATTCGCAGAGCCACATTGTGCTCAGAACATGGAATGACATAAATAATGCATGGCGTAATGATCGCTCACGCGCCACTGTACGCGTACGCCAAGTCTATACCGCGAAAGGGAGTACGAGGTATCCATTCCCCGTGATAATTCTCCCATTCCCGGCATCGCAGACAACCGCTACACGCATGCCGCCTACCTTCCCTGCATCGACCCACCGTACACCCATGTTTATTAACTCCGAAATGTATTCTTGAGAGTGCGTAACAAGTGTATCACGCCAAGTCAAACATTTATCATTTTAATAAATAACAAAGGTAAGAGAATTTTTTATATTCTTAAATATTTTCATACATACAACCATCAATATTTTTATTGAATCACTTCTGTCAATGATTCAACCTATTTTTGCAAAATTTCCAAGTCATCCATCCACTGTTATGAATACAATCAATATGGACAGCATGAGCGTGAGAATCTTTATTATGTTCGTATTGCTAGTGCTCACCGTGCCATCATAAGAAATGGAATATATTAAATTCCTGATTATCATAACAACAACTTTTGCAATTCAATTCTTAGAATCACCTGATACGACTTAAGAAAAATACAATGAACACTAATGAATATTGGCCCACTAATATCGTACTGCAATGGCAATGACGACGATGAAAATGTTGAGATGCTTGCCACTTTCGTCCGTATCAATCTCATCGAAGTGAGACGACGGGCTCAGTGTGGACTTAACTAAAAGCACCTGACAGGACGTACACACTGGAGTGTGTACGAAAACGAGCGCGTTGCGCATGCATTACACGTCGACGATATCCTTCCGCCCCCTTCCTACCGCCGCGGGTCGTCAAGCACTCGTGCAGATCTACGGATAAGAGGCGGCCGCTGCAGTTTAACCCGCCGAGCAATTAAGGCGATACGATCGGCGCTCTCGTGAAATAACGTCACACCGCGAGAGCTGCATACGTACAGATAAGTGTTAAGCTGCGGTTTCGCCTTCCGTCCCGCTCGTGCTCACATATCCGTGTCTCTCTCTTCTGCCTTCTGCCCAGAACATTACCTTCCGTCGAATCAACGGATCTCTTTCCAGGTCGTCCCTCTGCCGCCCTTCTATTACTTCGCAGTCGGACGACCATATATGGTTGTCCCAATGCACATGCGTTTACACGCTTGCCTTGCATCGCAATTTCACGGGTTCACATACCACGGGCGGCGACAGTCATGTGACGCTGTGAATGGTCAAAGTGTTCCACGGTTGCTAATGTTTGATTAAACAGGACATGGTTCAGATGAACTATTAAAAATAATCATTTGTAATAAAAAAGGGATTGTCAAGGGAGTAGTTACTCCTTCAGTGCTAAGTACTTTCGGTCCCGTTTTTGCAAGAAGTCTTTTTTCACTGATACAGCAGTTAGTCGATTAACTTATACCTCGATATTGATTGACAATGAGTAATTGTCTCTTTTTAAATGATAATACCCTACGTATATGAGAATGAGCGAATGGGAATTTGTACAAAAAAGAGGCCAGGTTAAAGTGCTTTTGAAGTGGTTCTGATAAAGGTCACGACACATAAAAATGAAGGGCATTCATTGCACCAGAAAGAAGGGCTCAAACAAATAAAAGGGAACTTGAAGCCTTGAAGATCAAAGTAGACGAACGCCAGCAGACAACGGTTAAAGAAAACAGATGACACAGCGTGGAACAACTTTCGTTGTTGACGTAAAATGGAGAACGGATGTTATGATATCAAACGAGATAGCATTAATCCTTTAAATGTTTATTTACGGATCAACGAACAACAAGAGACTGTTATTGGAACGCAATCACCTGGAAGAACATAAAAATATAAAACTGAATGTAATACAAGCGGAAACAAATATAAAACTTGTTTGCATTTTCGTTAATTTCGCGGAGCTTGTAAATAAACGCCGCAAATTAACCCTCACTTGTCCGTGGGAATAAGAGGAGGGTAAAATACTGCGAAACAAAAGGCCAGGGAAGAAAATAGACGTAAAAAAGAGCAGGCGAAAGGAAGAAGGAAAATTGAATGAACAGAAGCCCGAGTAAACAGAGAGCCAAGAGCAGTGGTCCGCCTATTCTATGGTAGACCGGGTAATTACTGGCCAAGCTTCCGGCTCCCTCTTTCTTCTGTCCACAGACGTCTCTCTCACTCCTTGGCCGTGGAGAGAACCGCGGCGAAAAAGCACGGCGAGAAAACTCAGTGGGCCGCGCGCCAATGGGGCGCGGTACTTTAGCGACACAAAGGGAGCTCAAATATCGGCCAACTGTCGTGGCCCGCTGCTTTCCAACCCCTACACCGAGCCCCGGTCCCTTCCTCTCCTCCCACCCTCTTCGTCCCTGTCTCTCGGGGTGCTTCCGAGGGAGGTCGAGTCCCGACAAAAGCACAGGCGCTACAAAAGCCCGACGATAATAGGAAGAGCTGCAAGAACCACCCTGCTACTTCGGCCGCCTAATCTGTTACAGTCATAAACCCCGTTTTTGCTCCTCCATCTATTACGCGCGGGCCGCCCCTCGCAAACGCTCTCCAACCTCTTATGCGTTATATATAGCACCGGCAGAGCATTGGATTCTCCTCCAGATTGATTCTTTCAGATGTCACGTACCACCCTTTGCACAAATATCGACAAAATGTTATGAGAAAATTCGTTGTGCCATATCATCCATTTTTTACGGCATTGCGATCTCTAATATAGAATACTTTGCTCATACAGTAGTAGCGGCGACGTGAGGCAAATCGAAAGATCAAAATATGAAGCACTCGGGATACCAATGAGTAAATTAATCTTATTAGTATGTTAAACCAGCTCCGGACGTCACAAACACTGTTCATCAAACATAACGATTCAGTATTTTGTTTCCTGGCAGGTGTAAAATCGTTGCAATTATTGTAAGACGGTTGAACGGTAAAAAAGTTTCATAGAATGAAAAAGGGGAAAGTGTTAACTGTCTTTCTTCTTCCTTTCTGTCGTCCCTACTACGATACTTACGACAATACCGTCCCTGCTGATATTCCCGAACCGATATCGCACCCCACGTTCCCTTCTCGGCCCTTCTTTTTTACGACACCCAGCAGCGACGAAATGAAATTTCTCGAGCACGATGGGTGCCACTCTTTTTTCCCCTCTCCCCTTGGTTCACGATAATCTCGTTATCCGTCGGCATTACAGGGTAGTAGCCAGAGAGCTCCCCTTTTTCCCCTCCAACGCAAAGTATGCGCAGTGCTACCGAAATTCGAGAGCACGTGGCCAAATCACTTGAGAGCATCTAAATTGCGATTGTAATCAGCGAGCCGCGTGTACAACGATCTGTTTTGTGGCCTGTAAGGACTGAATCAGTGCGATATGCTATCTACAGTCGATTTTTCAGAGACAATAACCAGCGAAATAAATACAAAATGTTTTGTAATAACAAAAACTTGTTTTATTTTTAGGATATCTGTAGTTATATAATCATTCTGTAATATGTAATATTTGAATACCACTTTATTCAATTTCGTTAATATGTATTTGTCGATTAATAATGCAGCAATGTTATGAAAATAATTATTACGCAATCATGATAATTTTACAAGATCAAAATTTCACAACTATTCGAAGACTGAAGTGGTGCATATTTGCAATCAATTCTTTCCTAATTTTAATGTAAGTATTTAACACCGACCGTTAATATTTCTCTAATTCTTAAAGGTCGCTAAATTTCTGACTTAAAAAAATATTGTTTTTACTTGCACACTTGAATGTACATCGAAAATCCATAATTGGATTTTAAGTCTTCCAACATGTCTATTATATGTTTTCATTGTCAGTCAAGGGCATCCGTCCAGTTTCTTCGAACCGCGCTGAGAGCAACAGTTTAGAAAAGAAAAGAAAAAATGAAGGGGATGCATGAGAAACCAAGAAGAATAAAAATATCCCTCATGTCTCCGGGATGTCGTGTCATTATCCCGAGCCATCTCGACGGTCGATCGGCCGTTTTTAAGAGCCGTGGCTTCCTTTATCTGCGAACAAGCTGCAGCTAATGTAGGTACCCGGTGGTTCGTGCGACCCGGCTTCCCTTTTTTTTTACTGGCTGCGAGTCGCCTTCGTGACCCCCATGCACAACGTATACGGGCACAATGTTCAGGAAGAAAAAAGCCAATGGAAGGGAGGTAATGGTAGTTGGAAGAAGAAGAAAATTAGATTGCGACCGAGAGAAAAGGATGAAATAAGTTTTGGCAAGGAAGAATTTCACGACCGTGGTGAGCAGAATAACAGGCAGGAAGTACTGAATTGCTTAGAAAAAAAGTGTCACTCGCCATATGGTGCATATGTATCCTTTGTTACTTAGTTTCTTTCTCAATTCTATTTTAATTTTCCCTGAGGAAAACAGCTCCTTATATAGGAATGAGCGCTATTTTACGACGAAATATGGCATATACAATTGAATGGGTACGCATTTTTGCATAGACATGTGTTCATAAATCTAATGATATGTATCCGGTTCGTTATGTTCTATTCAAATTACGCATAACACGATCATTACAAGACTTAAGATTGGTTTTAAACTTATGCCGACGAATCTTATCCCTTTAATGGGCTGTTAACGAAACAACAATTACGGAGAAATCGCGAGTAATTATAAAATTAAATTGGTTTAGATGACTCCGACTATATCAAACTCATGTACGGTACAAAATAAAAGATTTTAACAGCCCAAAATAATATGAGACGTACCTCTGAAAATTCGATTATCATCTAACGACTAGAGGAAAAACGTGTTCTCCAGTTGCAATTTTTCACACAGTCAAGCGTCTCGTTTTGACGGACCGCTCCAGTGTGTTCTGAGGCAAAAACATAACGACCGACGCAGAGACGCATTGGTGTATGCTCGAGTGTGTCAGTACAACCGGAGGAGAGTGCATGTCCTATCGGGTTCTTCCACGGATGCCCTTCGAAAAGCCAACGAAGCGTTGCAGTGTTACAAGCTGGCATATATAGCGGCAGTCGGTCGGGCGAATACGAAACTAGCATGGGCGTAGCACGACTAAACAAGCACAGCTTCGCGTGCGCGAGGATCTATGTATAGAGAGCCTCATGCGAGGAACCGCTTCATTCCACGTTAGCTGGCGCAGGCACACAAAGAGAGGGAGAACCGCACTCTACCGTACTCCGTCCTGGCGTATAGATGCCTTGTATAGACGGTGAGTGTATAGTTCGCAGCTCGAGAGGGAAGCCAGCGGCACGCAGCATTAATCGCAATCGGGATCTTCGAACGAGCGCCGCTACGGAACGACCAGCGAATCGCTGATAATTGTTCCTCACGGGCTATATAACGCCTTCCTGCTAACGCCGGGAGTTTAATGAGCCGTCTCTCCCACGATCTCGCGGGCTATGTACGTCCCACGACGTATCAACGAACTCGTTTTACTTAAAGATATGCCTGCTAAAGAGCCGCGTCATGAAAATACTATCTATAAACATAAATCCCGTCTATGGCAAGATCGCCGATAGGTATATGCTGATGTTTACATCTCACTAGCATAAACTACCCGGCTTCTTGTATCTAGCACGTCAGTATTTGTGGATATGTAAAAATCTAACAATAAATGGAAAGGAGGGAAGAAGTATCTAGGTGTCATAGATATTTTCCGCAGGGTCCTATAGAGAAGTCATACAAAAGTTGGTCTAGATCAGTCAAAGAATTTAGGAATTAACAAGGATCATAAGGACAGACAGTCCACTTTATACACATGCATATACAGATTAATGAAGACATTAAACCCGTTGCTGGACGTAGTCAAGAATTCCACGAAACCCACGATATAATTGATAATTATGTTTGTTGAGGAATAAGTAAACCACTCGTATTGTATTAACTATCCCGAATAGTTCAAGTAATATTATTTATACATGTTGCAGCGGTTGCTCGCATCCATGTATTTTCCACGCGTCATTATTACATTTGCTTTTGTTAAAAGAGCTTACAAAATGAATCCATTTAAAGTCAGCGCGAGCATAACACAGTGTCAGAACGACTTAAAAGCACATGCTCAGAGACCGTTAGTATACATATAAGGGTGGGTGTGCATGGAACGCGTGCGTAAGATACAGACGTATTGTTAGATTATAAAGACCTGTAGGTGAGTGGTGAGGAAGGAAGAGAATACAACAGTATAGAGCGTGTGCGAGCAAGGGAGTGGGAATGCGAGAAGGAAGGAGAGACGACAGCAGCCGCAGATGGGATCAAGCCGGTAGTATACGGTAGCCCCCATGTATATCATTAACCTCATCCTCGCTTTTCGCCTCGTCTCTTTACCCTCTTCCAGCACCTTTTCCACCTCCGTTACAAGCAGAGGTCTCAACGGTCCGATAAAACAGGAATGGTCCATCTCTCTCGCACTGGCGCGAACAAGACGACGTGCTGTGTCATCTTCTGTCTCTCTGTTGGCTCTTCCTTCTCTTACTCCGTATCTTTTTTTCACGAGTCATCCTTTGCCCGCAGACTGGTAATACATTTTGCTTCTTCTTTTTCCCTCGAGCGTTCTAACACACCCTTCTCCTCTCACGCCTCACTCTCTGGTCTTTTGTCTCCCGCCTCTTTTACAGCTTCAATCTTTCCCTCCCTTTCGCTTTCCTCCTTTTATGCCTTCGTGGCTTCGCGAGGTTCTCTCCCTCTTGCTTTTCTCTTTTACATCCTTCCTCCTTGCTCCGTTACAAATGCTCCCCGCTTTCGTCATTTCACTCCGTGTCCCTCCCGGCGTCAACCCATCGTACACAAACGAGTAATTAACTATCTCCCTGTGGGACACGTGTTCCCACCATGCTCTTTTTCCCTCTCTTCTCTCTTTGTCTTATACTCATGTAGTAACCTCGCACAATCAGTCGCACCGACTCGCTCTCTTTTCTTTCCCCTTAGTCATTACCGATTCCTCTTCCCCATCGGAGCTCCCTTCTCCTCCTTGTAAATTCTACGCACGCTACCCCGAAGCACTTTGTTTGCACACACGCTCTCATGTTAATTCGGCTTAACATCCCGAGTTCCTCGAGGGGTAAGGTTCGCTTCCAAAAATTACGGACAATCATCGGTGGGGTGCCTGCGGTGGTCACGGATGACCTCGTGGGGAATAACAGGGTCGCGTGTGATCACTTATAAAAAGTGAGAAATACAAATGGAGTTAAGGCTAGTCGCTTATGAGCTTGGGGTTATCGTCATTAGAATTCCTAATGAGTGTTATACCTCCAGTATTACACAAGTTCCATTTGTATACGTGATATCAATGAAAACTAGAGAAAGAAAGAAAAGTTTTTCTCAAAATTTATTACTTGAAGTAAAAGTCATTCACGCCATTCAGGAAAAAACAAAATTATGCGAAAGCATACTTCTAACATCGAAGAACTTGGAAAGTATATTAATCATATATTCAGTAACTTATTGTACTGACTATAAACACAGCAAAGTTAATCCATATAAATAGATAAAACCGAGGAAATAAGCGACGCCCGATTAAGGTGCAGGAGTACAATGGAGGTAACAAACTCGATTATTCTGACGCAACCTGCGGTAACCATCTAATGGGCGGGTACTACCTGGCGGCAAATTTATCTTTGGCGTTCATCTTCCCATTAACGGTGAATAATTTCGTGGCGTTTACGTGCCAATTTCCCATTCGTCTGTGTGCCATAAAATGATTGCTCGAGAACGACGAAGAGCTACTACAATGATCGACCGCGACTTCTTTTGCGATGGCTCGGATTCGAATCAACCATAACTATATTATCTGTTGGCGTAATCAAATGAAAGGTCAATTGTCAGCAATTGTTATTACCATTATATGTGCATTTTTTCGTCGCAAGAAGAGGTCTCGATGCACAGAACTGTAGGTCAATTCACTTATGATAAAAATAAAGACATTGCAGCCTTTATTTCATCATCTTCGCCCATACATTTCCCCGCTGTATAACGTTCGTTTATTAAAACCCGCCTGAAATAGCAACATAAGAGAGACTGTGTATCTTGCAAACGAACTTCTACCAACGCTGAGAATAAATTTCTTTTGTGACGCAAATGTTCGTCAACAAAGTTGGAACTGATTAGCACCGAAGTACGTAGGAGGTCAAATATTTGGGCATTTATTCATTTTCTATTTCTCTCTCGCTTTCGTCGATGATATCCATGACGACCCGGCCATAGAGCAGTAAAACCGAAGAAGCCAACAGGCAAAGAAGCGGGACGTGGAGGGACTAGAGCCAACGGAACATCCGACAAATATTTGCACGGGGCGGCTGGTTTGCGGAAACCCGTGTGCTGGCCGTCAAGCATTCAAAAGGGATACGTCCGTACAGACATTCACACAACACACAGGTCAAATATAAGAGGATGAAAACGGAGTATACCCCGTAAATGGCGCAGTCAGCTAAACGATCGATACTTGACAAAAAGATAAATGTGGAAAGACGTCTACAGTTTGGCACTCAACTTCCTATAGGTGATAATTGGTATATTTTACCACGAACTATTTTACGTTACATTAGACATTAAGCAGTACGTGTCGTATGAACAACTGAAGCAGCTGCTCATGCCCAAAGTAATCATGACGTAGGTATGTTTAAATAAATAATAAGTTAACCCATTCTTTCATGTGAAATTCGTAGTATATCATCGTAGAAATATAACGGAAGTATCGTGTCATTGGTGATCCGACGAGGTTCCTTCAAATATATGGACCCATTAAATGCTGATCGTTTCTCGGGCCCGACGATCTGGCACGGGAGATAATCGCTGCCTGGAGTGAGAAATTACAAAGGCTCTTAAAGCACAGGCAAGAAAAGCGAAGGCCGAAGGGATGGACAAAAGAGCAGGCGAAAAAGGAGGGAGTGAGAATGATCGAGGATACTCGTTAAGTACCCGACGTGCGTGCCGCCGTCGACGATAAGTAATATCCCCATCGATTGTGAGCCATGCCCTGAGGCAAACAGAATGAAGTGCAAGAGGAAGGAAGAAGAGGGACGCGGAATGTCCCCGGTCATGGAAGAGGAGTTGTCGATCCAGGCAAAATGTTCTTCTTGGTGTCTCAACGAGTTAAAAAGTAATGAAAAGAGAAGTGACCGTTCAAGTGTAATAGAAAAGGATAGGAAAAGCTAACATTCCGGTCCGCAAGGTAAGGGACTTGCATAAAGGGAGAGAAAGATAGGTTGAAGAAAAAGAGGAAAGAAACAAGAAGACAAACTGCCAGACGTAATGCCAATTAGTGTCATTCTCTTCTATACGATGGGAGAGTCCGAGCACATTCACAGTAGTAGCTTCCTCGTGCTTTCTTTCTCCTCTTTCCATCTTTCCAGCAAGGTTTACGAAGTGCTTAGACGTATTTATCACTTAACACAAGCACGAGCGCGCCTTGTTCGTATGTACCGCTGTTCCGACCATACCTGCCTTTTCGAGTTCGAATGCTCCCATGCATTATTCGTCAACAACGTGCACAAAATACTTGTGTATTCCCACATTCCTGTGATGGACATACATATAAGGATACGATGTGAATTGTCAGTTTTCTATTTCGTAGTATATGCATAACAATGTTTCTTCTGCGAGTTAAATTTTCAATGGAACGACAGACAATCCGTGAAAATAGCAGAACTGTCTATATAACAAAATCCTGTTAATAGGCACAGATCTGAATGTCGATAAATTTCATTGAATTCATAAACAACAGTGTTCCAATCCTGAGTCCTTTCATACAATTGTTCTCGATAAAGCTATTAAGGTCCACATTTGTCAAATACTATCAGAAAATGAATTGCGTTCGCATTAATGAGGAAATAACGAAATAACGTCAAATTGTTAAAGTATATATTGACAAGTATATATTGAGTAAGAAACGAGGGATGAATTAAGCGTACACTCAATATCACAGGGTAATTTGATAATTATTTAAATGAGAATTCAGAAAAGATCATTAAGGCTACTTAATTCATTCTCGTTGGTAAGTTGACGTATCGACATAAGCACAATCATCGTATCACAATAGTTGCACCGTATGAACATCTAAGATCTTGGTGAAACAACTCAAATAGAAAGTGTCCGCAAAAACTTATTGACAACGTAACATAACGAACATTGTAATTCATAGACTATCCATAGTGAGATTGTTCTTGAAAAAAATGCAAACCGGTTGGTAACCGGTAAACTTTCAGCGTGGGTGAAAGGAACAAAGAAATGAAGAACGAGTGTGTATACATAGCTTAGGAGATATATAGTAAGACCATTTAACCGTGTTTGAATATCCATTAAAACGAGGCATAAAGAAGATCGAAATTTGCATTCCTACATGGGCGGACGAATATTTTTGTAAATAACTTTCACCTCTCTTTAAGTACGTTGCTTAATTTCTTAGCAGACAGTTTCGACCTGCGAAAAAGGTTAAATCAAAGAAGCTGATTAGACTAATAGGAAAAGTAAAAGATATGAAGCGTGACCGGGAATCTCGAGGAGGGTGCCTCCTGTTCAAGTAGGAGATAATACAGAGGGGTGGTATAGAAACCACAGGAGGCAGAGAGTGAAAGAGCCAGACTTATGGGTAAGGGGCTCCTTCGACTCTCTTTTGCTCGCCCAGTAGACCAATTTACGGCACCCCAAGGACTCTGGTAATACGCTTCGGGCTCGTGGGCTCGTTTCTGGCCATTGTTGTGCCGGTCTGGGATTATTTTGGCGGAGAAGGGGCATTCGGATAGTTGCAGTCACTCGGTATTCCTCCATCCGTTTCGCATAGCCACCTTCCTAAGATTTATAACGTCGTGCAAGGTCACCTGTGAGTAAATCTTCCCTCGTTATCTGTTCATTTTTGTCAGCTCTATCCTAATAACGGTGATTGAGATTAATAATAAAAGTCGACTAGATGCTTTTAAACTGTTTTAGCGTATTTACCTTAACATATTCAGCATAACTTATCTAAAATTGATAAATTGATTGAAATTGAAAAATTGATAAATTACCTGATGGCAATTGCGTGTATTCGTTACGTATTCGGAAGTATACTTGTCGCTATACGTCTTATGAAAAAGGAAAATTTCTTAGTATGCTATTATATGAATGAAAGAGTCTATCTTAGAGTCGATTTCTATAAAAATAGACGTCGGTTAGCTACGCGTTAATTTTTATTGCTTCTGACCAATTTATTTCTTACCAGCAAGGCGAAACGTTGCTTTTATTAAACGACTTACACCAGTCGTCATAATATTCGAAATACTCAATTCTTCAATTCCTTAATTTCCTTCATATCCAGACCTTCCTAAAATAATTTCACACTGCTCTTGAAAAAAATGTTGTAAACGCCTATGTAAAAATTTCAGCTACCTCAAAAACGTTTAAGATGATTGCTTTTAAATACTTGCTCAAGCAGAATTTCGCCGCTCATTGTTTTACAGCAAGTACAATACTCAATTATTAACCGTTAAAATACATTATGAAAATGTCAGACAAGGGTACTAGACGTAAAGATTTAATAATCGTTACAGATTTTATGGACAAAGGTTTTTTTCATTAATACGTATCTACTGTATATGATCAGTAAATTACACATACATGTATGTGTATAGTATACATGTACCGGCCAATATCCGTAAGTGAATTTCGAGGATATATCCTCTGGGGTGACTAAAACGCGATTTATCGCCGACGGAAGCACTTGCAAGAAGGTAATAACGTGTTTCTGAGACGGCAGGTGTTCATAAGAACATCTTTCTTAAAAAAGATGTATGTTGGTTGTCCGTGTGCGCGCTCAAATATGATTCAATGTATTACAGAAAATTGCGTGATTAATTATTGCACTGCATTAAAAAAATATTGGATCAAATTTTAAAAAATTGCATAAAAGAGAAAGTAACAATGACCAATTAAGTACAGGCGAAAAAATGAGATACAAAAACAATTGACATCGACAGATTTAGCCATTCAATTCTATTGGATAGAAATGACAATCCCAAGCAAAATAAAAAAATATGTTTTTAAAATATATTTTTAACGAGAAGTATGCCGAGGTGTACATACATATATCGTGATTCAACTTGTGTCAGGAAACGATATAAACGGAGCATAATGCGTGAAATTTACCGGGCGTATCAGCTTAATGGATGATGTGACGCGCAAGATATCACCGTGATTCCATATTTCCGACCCACTCGTTTGCCGTAGCATGGAATTTTAATTCGTACGATTTACCGACATGCTCGGAGCCAAAAAGCGTCATCATGCAATTACGACGCTAACATTGAATTTATTGGAGCAAACGACACGACGTACACTCAGACCGCGTGTATAATTTATGCTACCAGACGTACCGCGTACACAGGTGAAATAATAGAAATGAGCTTATATTTCTGTAACACGAATGCGTTAAAAACGATACATATGTATTTCGTTCGAAGTAAGCCACATGAGATTGCACATACGTGTCGATATTGTAATGCTCATTCAGTGTTATCAATGCTCTACTTACAAAATATCGTCGACGAATTGCAAAACGAGCATTGCATATATCTAGTAGCTAAGTGAATAGGATGACGGCGCAAGAACTTCGAAGAACTGTAATGATTGTAACTACGTAGCACAAGAGTATGAAGAAATACGTCGATGTAGAAAGGAGAGAGACAAGAGGCAGAATTCGTTTTCGACAGTCGTCCAAATGGAAGCGCACGCTCAGGTTTTTCCAGCTGGGCATTCCGTGATACATTTGAACAGCGTATCAGCGCAAACAAGCCGATTAAAAGAATCAATATTTGCAGGATCATGCGTTCCTTACATCGTGCAACACCCGGCAAGATTGCAAGAAGTAATAATGCTCGCCTAATATTGCTTGTGTGTATATTCTGTCATAGCTGGCCTTGTAAGTAGACCAGCTTGTTGCCAATTCATCCCCCTCCCCCCATCTACCTATCCCTTGTCGTCGGCTCGGCGACCACCCTTCTGCTCCGACATTGTCGTTCGTCTCCAGAGGGACAAGGTCGGTCTTTCATGGGGTACCGTCTCTCTTTCTCCCATTAGATCCTTCCGCTATCTCTCTTTAACTGTCCTCGCTCTCGGTTTCTCAAGCAAGCTATAATATACAATATCGTCTGCATGTACCCAGCATAACTCCTGTTATTAGGGACGGACCAAATGAAGCTTTCATTATTTCATCGAAGAGATCTTCTTACCTTCTTCTAAGAACATCGTTATAGCATCAAGTAGTAGAAGATCATTGTTTTGCCGTCAGCCTCTTGCTTCATCACGATGGAAGGTTTTTATAATTCTGTATGTCGTTATTTACACTATGCACGATGATATAATTATTGTCCGTAGTTATTAAGCACTTCATTATACATAACAGACAATTCAAAGTATACAACCTTAGGTATACATTGTTTCGCAAGTGTACTGTAAGAATGTATTGTATTTGAAATGTCCCACTTAAGTTAGCAGACCAATCTCAATTGTCTACACAAGCCATCCGTATAAATTCCGATATCTGCGTAGTGTTTACGTACATTTATAAAACGACGTATTACTTATTTAGTGATTAATGTATGAAATTGGTCGTTCAACGACGTCGTGCGTTTGATGGAATATTAAAAAATGTCTGTGTATCTCGACAATAAGTGTATGGAGGAAACAGACAGGTCAGTGAGCAGGCGATGAATAGCCTTCTATAATTTCGATGTGGCATTAACAGTCGAGGTTATTAAATCCCCCAGAAAAATTCAGAACCCATGAAGAAAAGGTAGGGGAAGAAAAAAAAGGCCTAGCAACGGTTACCGCTTCACGATGAATTTACGGATCAACGATTCTGACTGTGACGAATCGTCTTTTGCAGGGGCGAAAGAGCTAACCTCGAAATTATCTTAGAAGGGGAGAAGAGAAGCACGAGAGCGAGAACCGGAAGAGAGCGCAGAGGGACTACTCGATATCTCGAAATCTCGAAGCGGGAAGAGGAGAAACACGTGCGTCCCAGTGGCACGTGTCCCGAGATGTACACTGTGTACACACAACCCTCACGTGCGTCCCTCTAGACTTATGAAATTGTGGGCGTCCATCCGTAGAACAGGGCGTCACGAAGTAGATTTCGATATTAATATGCAGTGCAACGGTGCAACGGTGAATTCATAATTGTTACCCGCCATTGAAATATATACTATTTAAGCATCATGCGGTTTGTGTATTATGCATATGAGGTTTATACATTTCAATTGCATATTCTTCCTTCATGAAATTGTATTTCACAATTGATTCAAATTAAACGCTCCGTTACGTTTATCAATTACCAAATTTAATGAAATTTGTAAATAACATAGAAATACGTGAGGGTTTCATATATGTTATTTTACGTGTTTGTCAAGGTAATGTAATCAAAGTTGTCAAGTCACACGAAAAGGTAGCAGAGGTAATATTTACTTTATACGGAGCTCACGTTACAAGGTACAAATGGTTTAAACTTAAGTGTTAAGGATACTGCGAGCGGGTGCTTACGCAAAGCAAAAAACGTCTACGCTATCGGGTATAGAGATTTGCGTAAACAATCACAAATATGGCTATAAAATATATTGTTTATCTCTTAATCAATCTGTTTTTAACTATCATCGCAGCGTGATTTTATAATTTTATGAATGTATCCGGTTAGAATATGCAGACTACTTGTATCACTTTCAGTAGGAAATGTCTAATACAAATAATAACGGTTATATGAAAGCGGAGTGGGTTGGTCCATAAGCACGGCTATCGTGCAAGGATCAGAAACGAGTATAACAAAATTAACAATTATGTAAATCGGAGACATAAGTCACACTGTCGGCATGGCCTATTAATAATGAAAAATAGGATTATACGATGAAAAACGGTATGAATCATAATTGTAAAAGAAAAGTTAAAAACGTGTCTTATACACGTGTATAATCAGTAATATGTATTGTCGTAAATACGAATGGTGTATATGTATACAGTGGACGTAAACAGTTCTCCAATCTGGATGAGATTTGTGATATTCGTACAATCTTGAAATGTTGGACAATATTTGACGTTGAGAAATAAAACGAAGAAAGCAAAATAATTTCGCATTAAATTCGAATCGGTTAAATCTTACGAAAATTGTATTCGGGCAAAGGCGACGGGTGAATTAAGAGTACAGATTAATAATTGGCTTAAGACGATTACATCAGTTGCAAAAAATATAAGTACTCACCGGATGCCTAGCAGCAGCAGCGGCTACAGCGGCGGCGTTTATTCCAGCGCTTGGATACATATTTTGTTTCGTAATTTCCAACTTTGATACGCGATGAATCACCAATTGACGTTGACTGCGCCTTAGAGAATCGCGCCAGACGGCGTCATGTCACGTGCACCAGCAATAAACCACTAGTAAGAATGAATAACTACACTGTCTGGAAAAACGCCCGCGCGTGCTACGAGAAGGAGCGATTCTTCCGATCGCTTTCAATCGACCGTAATTCGATCGACAGGATCCCCGCCTCGCTTCCGCGGCGATGATCCATTGGTCCGCACGTCATCCGCCTTTACCGGCTCATCGAGGAACCGATTTAATAATAAAAACCACACGTTATTACTATCAGTACGACACACCTCGCACTCGTAACAATACTTATTGGACGAAAGGAAAGGAAACGGTACACACTACTTTGATGCCACTGCTGAAAGTCCGGCACAAAGAGCGTGGCGTACCCCGTGCCCTGTCGGTAAAACAGGGCGACGCGAGGGAGCAGACGCCAACAAATTACACGGGTGGAATGCCCGCTTTCTTATCTTAACGTTACAAAGTTGCTACTGGTTCTTCCTGTGTTCTTCTCCGTTAATCCATTTGTTTGCGCACAATCAGACACACTTAGCACATTTACACTGCACTTCGGTATTTACGACCATAACGGGCAACGCGTCTCGTGTTTGAGGTTAAGTTTCCGGGTACTGAACGTACGCATGCGTTTTTCGTGAATTCCTGAAGCGACTCTTTCGTTAAATTCTCACTCTCGATTACTGACAGCTAGTTTTAGTTCTTCACACGCGACACGTAAGAGGTAAAAATACAAGCAAAACCACTACGAGAACGGACGACCGACCAAACGTACCTATCCCTCCAACGGCCTCGAAGCGACTGATGGACGAATAGATGGTGGGGATGGATTCCCCACCAACGGTTTACTCGAAACCCCACTCTTCCCGCCGAATCTCTCTGCTTCGCAGTCAAACCCGCCAAGCACCCCATCGAATGTCTCCCCTACTTTCACAGCCGTATTAACCGGCGCGATAGCTCCTTCACAATTAAGTCGCATTACGTAAGGGTCTCGAAAAGGCGAGCACGAAATCATGGCTCATTAATACGCCGGTACTATATCTCCGCTTCTAACTTTCTCTCTCGATCTTGTACATTTTCCAATTATATTCCGTCACTCCTTTTCACGTTATTTCATCGCCGGCAGTACTGTTGCTGTTTCATTGACGACAAAACAACTCGTCCAGACATGATGAATGACAATGAAATTCGCGTATAATGTCATGCACATTTTGTATGAAACACTTTGCGTAAAAAAATGCGTAAAAAACGCATTATTAATTAGTGAGATTGTACAAAGTCGAAATTAGCAATGCCAAGTTAATGATACAAGACACAATGATTTAAATTCTATTTCAATGATACGATTAATTGTACCGTTGTCATCAGAAATGGAGAAGATGGCTCAACATATTCATTTATCGGTATTGATTACACGCGTGTTTTTTTTTCATTTCTCTGAAACCATATTACTGATAACGCCTGGCCTGTTAGTGGGTGTCTAAACACTAATCGGATTTACACTCTACCACCTTTGGAATCTGCGTGGTTGGTAGATACGCGACTGATGACCAAGGAAATTGTTTTTGGAGCGTAGTTTTCTCCATCGATAGATTATCTGTGCTTGCCTACGGCCGTCGACCGTGACAATTAGGAGGATGACCCGTGGTGTTCTCGATACGCTATCGGCTCGGTAGCGATCGCGTATGCCACGGGTATTTCCATGGAGATTTGCGAGTTGGAGCACGAAGGCCTCTACGGATTGCAAAAGTTTTCAGTCACAGACATACGGTCGTATAAACGAAAAGAACAGAAGTG
This sequence comes from Hedychridium roseum, assembly GCA_963989215.1. Lineage (NCBI taxonomy): Eukaryota > Metazoa > Arthropoda > Insecta > Hymenoptera > Chrysididae > Hedychridium > Hedychridium roseum. Next base: position 3,689,294 of record OZ022307.1, on the reverse strand, counting down.
GAGAAGACGGTGAGGACGAAAGGCGAGACGTAAGCCGTGCATGCCATACGCCTAGATATTAGCCGCTCTCTCAGGGCGTTCGCCGTGTGCAAACAAATCGAAAGTTTTTCGCAAAATGGCCGTCACCAGGCTGACACGGATGTCCGCATAAACTCACTCCCTCCCTCCCCTCCAACCCTCACGGTTGCCGACCCGTCGACTGGCTGCCTCTCTCGCCACTCGTGATTTCCCTCGCTTCCCACACCACCGCAAATATGGCGCCTCCACCCGTTTTCCCAACCCCGTGTGCACCGTGGCTGCATAAAGTGAGAGCGCCGTGGATAGGGTATTTGTACGCGCGTACGGGCTCGACTACATCGAGGCTGCGCATCCTCATGCAATGGTGTAAGCGCCCATAGCGACCGCACACCATCTTCGTCGCTCCGTGTGCGCGTGTTCGCGCGCGAGGTTGTGATGTGTGTAAGGGGTGCCCCTATGTGAATATCGCCCAGCACACAGTCCCAAGCAGTTTCCTACTTGATTGCCGCTATCGTCCGCTAGCCTCGTAAAGGAACCGATCCACGCGGACTGTGCTGTTCGCCTCGACCAATGGCGTCGACGCTGTGGCTGCCTTGTCCAATCCGGTGGTGCCATGCCCCGTCGCTCGAGTCACTGCCGACAAAGAGTCGAATGAAAGCACGACCTCGGCCAATCAGCGCCCGGAGTTTTTCAGGCAGCGGCCGTACATCGAGTCCGCGCGGATTGAACGTCACGAATCCACGAGCAAGCCCGGTACCTATGCGGAATGAAGGTGCTACGCGAAGCCGCAGCGAAACATGAAAAATAGGGGGCTACACGAGGAAAAACATGGACTGGCCTGGAAAGAGGTGGTGGCCAAGGGGGAGGGGAGGACTCTGTGGGATGGATCCTACGAACCGAGACACCGAAGCCCGGGCGCACGGTCGGAGCGGCGAAGAGGATCCTGGCCTAAAGGACGGACGGGAGCGAGAGGATAGAGACCGAGGATGAGAATGGAAAAGTAACATAACGAAACGTCGATCCCATTACCTGAAGCTCCCTCGTTCCTTCTCTTTCTCTCGTGCTTCCTCTCTGGAGGGCAAAGCGCCCTGCACCATCGACATGCATCGAGCCTGCTTTCGACCCTTAATCCGAAGGAGGATTAGAAAACCCCATTGTCATGCTTCGTGAAACGATGTACTGGCCTGTATGTGTATACACATACATATATGCATGTACACACACTAATTACACAAGCTTGCAGGTACGCATGTGTGTTATTATATACATATTTAGGCGTATGTACGAAAGTCCCACAAAAGTACCGTGCACTTCGGCCTCTCTTCAACTACCCCTCGGTTTTCGAGCCTTACGCATCAACGGAGGCGACGGTGCAGGAGCTCATTTAATGAAATAAATACGCGACAAGCCATAGGGACGACGATGTCGATGACGTTAGGTTCGTTTATCGTTAAAGTACGATACTTTTTCATGCAAGTAGATAAGACTGATGACCGCATTTTTACCACGGTCAACTTCTTTTTGTCAGTGAGAGCAACGTACAAGAACCTTTATGGACGTGGAAGGATCATTGAAATCTATAACAAATCTGTAGCAAAAATTATGATCACAACCTCTACAGCAAATATCTTTAGTGCTGTAGTATAATATAAACAAACGTAAAAATAATATTATACCTGCCTTATACCATTTAGAAATAATTAAACTATGAAGATGTAAATGCATCTACAGTTATTATATTTGTAATTTAGCTATTTTGGTTACATTGGCTGCTATATTTACTGAAAAAACATGCAAGATACCTAGTACCCGCGCGTTATTTAAAAGTAGTACATATTTAAGAATGTGAAAACCGTAACATTCGTTTTACAAATTAAGAATGTGCATATGTAAAAGGCAATAATGAAAAAATGGTCTGTATGTTAAATCGGACAGCTACTAGTTCTGCTTTCTTTCTGTTTTTCCATGCAGGTAGGGGCTTTGGCTCTGACTACTGTGTTTCGAACGGTCTGCTCTCGTTTCGTGCCAGGCTCTTTATCTCGTTTCCATGGGGCGAAGGAAGGAATATAAGGCAGTGCCGGTAGAGTGTTGGCGAAGCTGTTGGTCGCGCTTGGTCGGCTGCGGTTTATGCGGAGCCGCCTTGCCCTACCGCTGCCGTTTGCGTGTTCGTCCGTGTTCGCCTGGTGGATACGTGTCCTCGGTGCGGCTCGGTGCTCACTGAACGACTGCAGATGAGAGGTGGAAAGGGTGGAGAGCAAGAGGGAAAGAGAAAGGCTGGTCGGAGAACAGGCAGGCGAGAATGGAATGTACGAGAGAGAAGGAGAGTTGCCAATCGTCAGGGAGAAAGAGAGAACGTGCATGAGCCCGAGGGAAAGGGCAAGAGAACTGGATATACACTGCGAAAAGCGATAGAACGAAAGGGACAGATGATGAGAGAGCGAGAGAGATGGCGGTAGACGGTCGAACCAGTCGCTGTGGTCGCTGTGGTTAACCGCACCGATGCTCTCAACCCGCGGCGACCTCGACGACCACATCGAAAATACGATCTCCTTCTCGTTCTACTGAATATCCTTCGCACATGTGACTGGAACGATGGTAATTTAGTTATGGATGATAAAAAACGACTACTTGCCGTGCATTAGAGTTCATATCACAAAATTCAAAGTGGAAATATAGTTCACCAAGTTTTAGTTTTGCAAATAAAAATAATTTACTAGTTATATTTTACGGATAATGCTGTATTAAGTAATTTCGTGAAATTGCTATGCTTTTTTATCATACCATAAAATATAAAATCAACGTTCAGAACGCTAAATTGTTGCGATGCCTATATGTTGTATGGTTACAATACACCGAACAGCCATACACAACCGTGTTGAGTGTGCTTAATAGAGACGTCTTTAATGAATTTTATGTAGACATATTTTTACCAAAATTCTCATAACAACAAGCTAAAAATAAAAAAAGGTAAAATTATTAGGATTGGCTAAAAGTATGCTTTGATCACATATCACATGACTGAATAAGGTAATCCATTTCATGTACTTTCAACATTCATTCATTCTTTCAACTTTCAACAGAATGAACAAATGAACTTAACGTGGAAAGAGTAAGTGTGTGAAATAACTACAATTTTTACTAAATCTTTGTATTTTCAAAAATGCAAATCAATTGTTGCGCCACAAACAGTGCTTAAAAAATAAAGTAAACAGTTCATAAGTATATTGCAGTATGTATTGCAGTATGTATACAGTGTGTATGTGAATATGATGATGGTTTGAAATTGAAAAAATCGCATGAGGAGGTATTCAATCGTGCTTTGGACGGTAACGATCGATGAATTGAACTGGATCAATCGGGAGGCATAAAAATCGTAACGAGCTGAAAGCGGTAAACATCACGCCCCTGTCGTAACCATTAACGTGACAAGGTCGGCCACAGTATGCCGTTTACCGCTTGTAAGACCATACTCTCGTAATTGAGATTCGGGGAATATCTCTTTCTCTTTTTCTGCCGTGGTGTGACCCAAGGCTGATATTATCCCTAAGGATCGAATTTCTAAACCAAACCCGAAGGGTCGCTCAGGGTCGTACCCAAATACTAACCTACCACTGCGGTCGATCAGGGGAGAAACCTTCATTTAATATCTCCCTAGCAGCTTACAGAAATACAACATCCTAAGCAATTAGTTGTGTGAAACTCAATGTCAAATGCAACGGTTTGAAACTACGAGAAAATATAAGTGAAAGCCATGGTATTTTAAGCGTAGATTCCGAAACAATACTAAGTGTCGATTCAATTTATCCAGTAATTTCACTCAGTGTTGTTTATTGCATTTAATACGAAAATGATATGATTATTCTCCAACTGATACACTGGCATATTCTTCCAAAGGAAATTTTGTTACGATGGAATTTTTAAGACGTTTGATTTTGGATTAATGAATGAAAGCTTCTGTAAGTTAATTTCTTACTGCATTTCTTCGAGTGTGATATCTTGATAGGAATGAAATGGCATTCAAAAGAAACTGGCGCCTACGAGCCGTTTGGCAGAACATTCGCAAAGCGGCTAAGACTTAAAGTGAATCCTCCGATTGTGCGGTTTGGAGCTGACAAATGTCTTGCGCGGTAGTTCTGCCAGAGGCTGTCCATACCGTTATCCACATTGTAAACAACGTTGCCAACGACGTTGCAGCCCGTCATGTCATCGGCAGACAAATTGGTTGAACAGTTAGAATCTACAAAGCTCCTGTACCCCTGTTCGCTGCTTAAAATTATTCTCCCCGTCTTGTCGAACGCTTTTCAACCTTGCCTTCTTCTGACTCCGTTAATACCGGTAGTATTTGACACACGGAATTAACACTACGAAGTGTATTTATGGATCTGGGTAGCCAGGTAACTTGCGGAAGGTCCCTCGCAGTCAGTCCGTCCCCCCTTTCTCCGTCGTCTTGTACCTTCTTGTTGCAGTCTCCCTCTTTCGTTTTTGAATTCGTTCTTCCCTTTTTGTACGGAGGAGAATTAATTAATGAGCGTGGACCGAACATTATCCGCTCTACCGACTTGCTGCTCCGGGTTATAGTGCAGTGGCGTGGGTACTTTTACATCGGGGTGAATTTTATATTGTTACTTCTTTAGTGAATATGGCTGTAGTAAACATAGCTATACCTTCTTAGGTGTATTTGAACAAAGTTATAGGCGCCGCGCACTGCGATATTTAACCACTTAACACTTAACAAAATGTCTTAAACAGTTTACATTAATGATGATGTTGATGAACACATTGATGACGAACTGTTATGATCGAAAATGTACTCTCGGTAAATAGAAAAGTGTTACCCTAATATTTAATGTTACTGTTTACTACTGAGCTTGGCTTACAAATATCCTTATAAGAAAATCATTGAGTATAATCATAGTTTCGTCATATCTTTTTATATATATTTACGATTTTGCTGAAAATCGGATGATTATTGGGTTATTGTTTGTAGATTGCTAGTATTCGTATTATTCAGTATCCACTTTACATGAAAATATGCATCGATTTGACGTAGTCTGGCAATCTGGGGTTAAGAGCGTGCCGTCAATTTGCTTCATCCGTGCGTTCGACGCCATTGCCCTACATCCACCGCACGGCGGGACATGGTACACGTGTATTCACGGTGTGTAACGCGTGCTCGAATATAGTGTTCTCAGCGTGCACCGATGCATTCACTGAGCACTCGCTGGGAGAGACGAGTAATGCACCTTTGCAAAGTTACACCAACCGTAGCATCGAACACACCTACGTGAAATAGAGCAACGAGGCGAGACCTTTTTAATTTTTTCGTGCACAATTAGAGTTTCCGGTTGCAAGGTTAAGAACCAACTGTACGGTCGGTCTGCAGTGAAAGGAGATCATTAGGTGAAGGCACGCTATTTCCCACAACTGTGCAAATTGGATTTGACGAATGGCTGATCCAGAGAGAATAACTACAAGTGATTAAGTGAAATTAGAAATCTATAGTTCCTTCCGGCCGTAGAGCATAATTCATACTAATACGCAATCATTGAATCATATTCCCGACTAATTGTGAGACCAGCCGTGTCATTCTTACACTTTACCCACAAAATAGTTCTTCACACTCACCCCTCCTCTAAACGTACACATCACGTATTACGGGGGAAGCGTGCGTGACGGCAGACGAACGATTCAAATGATGAGGAGGAGGACCCCGTCACGGTCGTCGCGGCCGTCACGGTCTGTTCATGGAAACGGCTAACAGAATTGTACCCGATGAAGGTGGAGCCGCGATGGGTAACCCGTAAGGGGAAATACGTCGGTAGATTTTTAACGGTCGATTTGCCGCGGTCCGAATCGTCCTCTGCCGGTTCCGTTGCTGCTGTTGTAGTTGCAACACCCCTCGGGCCAGTTAGTGCCCTTAAAACTCCCTTGCCGCGACCGTCCATGGCCCTATCTCCGGGTATTCGGTGTTTCGTCACGCCGGGGAGTCAAAACTGGCCGCAGATGTCGGCCATAAACCTCTCTCTGACTGGGGATGAGTCCGATGCTCTCATCACCATTCCCCCTCGCTCCTCGGCTTCTCACACCCCGTGCCAACGTGAAGTTTCGCTATTGTATTTCCCGCTGAATACACGCCCTTAAATAAATCCATCCACGGTCCGTCTTGTATGAACCACCCCTGCTGCTGTTGCTACCCTAGCTGTCGTTTGCTGATGTTGCTGCCGCTCAACGCTGCTGTTGCCTATATTAGGTCCGTACAGTCAACGTATACGGGCTCTTTCTCGACCTTTGTTGGTGCGCTCTCGCACACGATTGCCCCTCATGCTGGTTTGCAATCGTGCGTCCAATGGAGAAAACTCTTTGAGACTCCGGTAGATCGGAAGCGAAAGACGTCAAGATACGCGTGAGCGTGAGACGTCCTGCTGGCTGGATAATGAGGGATCAATGGGGAGGAAGACATACGTAGAATAGCGGGCGGTACCGAATAAACGAATGATCAAAGTTCACATATGCGTCTATGTATTGTTGGGAAATCTAAGGTTCAATCTTTTAATCAGAACGTAGGTTAATGTAGTACTTTTATCATATCACATGTATACAAGTTATGGCACTTTAAAAAGAATTGACTTCGTTTCTAGTGAAATGGATATAATGTGGATATATTGAAGCATCATTGGCACTAATATGCCAAATATGTGTGTGTGAAAATTGTCGATTCTCAATAGAAGTCTTCGAAACAAGTCTCGCATTTTTAGAGACAATGAGTTCATAAAAGTCGTTATTGCCATTGATATCAATCGAAAAATATAATCGCCTTACAAAGATAATCCGATTTTCCGGCGCTAGAAAAATCAGTACGAACGAAAATAGCAGAGATTTTCCACCACAATCAGTTCTTCAAATAGAAGGTTGGTTGACTCATGATAGTCAGGTTTAAGATAAAAGTTCTATTGAATACCTCTTTTTACCGATGTTTTTCACATTTCTGATTACTTTAAGTCGTTAAGCCGAAATCGCTAGAAATCATTTTAACGATTGGAAACTATCAATTTTATTGTTAAATCTCTTTGCCCAATTCCAGCCTCCGCGCAGTACCTCATTATCTGAAGTACCGGCGTAACAAAGCTGACGTAATCGGTCATTACTCATTTGTTGTTTTCGCATATGCATGGCAATAATCATAACATGAAATAATCGGTAATAGAATCGCCGAGCGATACAGCCGGCAATAATGCTTTAACGACCATCGAAACGATATATCGTCACGTCATTTCAGGCGTGCGCGATGTTGATGCTGGTACAGGCGAGATGAGCTGCGGGTTCTCGCACCGGCTGACTACATAGATCGCATGTGTATACACGATTACGATCGATCGATCTCTCGGCAGTCTTAACAGCCGTGACACGCTTATTCGGGATTCCGCGAGGAGATCTTTTAACGTCGAAGAGCGGCGGCGACGGCGGCTCGTTAATGATCGCTCGTCGACGTTTAATTAGCCGGGACTCTTGCTCGTGCTATTACGGGCGCGATCGCGCAACAGGCCTTAGCGCAATTCCGGTCCGTAACGACCGTGCCGTGGAAGCCGTAAAAGGCTGCTGCTTGCGCGCGAAACCGCGCCAATGACGAGAATCGTTTCTTCCTTCGCGTCTTCGTTTATACCTCCTCTGTCTTTATCAGTTTCACCGCCTCTAGGGCTCTCACTAACTTTCACGTCCGTTGCTCGTTTCGCGTCCCTTAGATCCTTCTTCAAGCAATCCGCATTTTATCATCGACGAAGTCATTCTCGTTTTATCCGAGACACCTGTTCGAAACCTCGTGCTGAGATGCCGCTTGCTTCCTTTATCGCCCATTCTTCATTTCATTTTATTCAACTTACTGGACATAACCTTCCACAATCTAGTGTCCGTCGTATTAGGACTTTTCTCTATTTCGCTATATCCATTCTACCCCCTATGTTATCTTTTCACCTACAGCAATACCATCTTCCGTCATATATTGTCTGTCATTTGACTTTATCCGTATCGCAGTGCTTGGCCATATTTATTTGCACTATTCTGCATTGGATTTGCTCCACCGGTTACCGTTCCATTTCCATTCGAATACTCCGCGTCGGTTCCTTTTATTTTCCCTGTCATCCTTTTTCATTTTATTCGCCGTACTTTAACTCACTCGTCTCTGTCATTCCCTATTCCTTCTTCTCTATTGCTTTCTTCTCGTTCCCTCGGCACCTTTCGTCTTCTCTTCGTGTACGTTGATCGCCCCCTTTCGTGCCTGCCGTTTCGCACGCACGAGGCGAATCGGCGAATTACGACGATTGAAATTCAATACCGCGCGCGGCCGAGCGGCTAATTAGACGTAGCTGCTACGGCGGCGGCGCATTGCATACCATACTGCACATATACGCAGTTTCCACCGTCGTCGCACACCACGTGTTGCACCCTAGTGCAATTGCGTACGTCTAAGCGTCTGCACGTTGTCCTCCGCTCGCCTGAACAGCCGATTAATTTTCGTCTCTCGCTACTCTACAGAGTCATTCCCCTCGAATGTTTCTAAAAATATCTCGTGAAATTAAATGAACAGTCGGGTGGATAGTGACTTTTTTAGGTGGATAGTGTATAGTCGGGTGGATAAACATGACATCGCAGTTATTTAATTCAGTATAACAACATCGTATATACCGATGGTACATGGAATTTAATAATTTTTCTTAATTATTGCACAATAGGGTTTTATTAGTTGCTGACCTCTGTTGTGACCCGAACTCGGAATAAGTGACTATAACGATTGATATCTGTACTTTGGCACCGTGAACTCTTCAATAAAGCGTATTACATTAAGTACATAGTTCTGAAGGAATATTACTCTAATAACATGGACATTACGGTAAACGTAGTATTAAAAGATGGTTGGTTCGATGAAGCAGCAATCAAGATCCGTAGCTAAACTCGTTATTACTGGTATCATTCTACTGGGCGGATTCATTACGAAGGTGTTATTATCGCCTCGGTTTACGTTGTTCAACAAAGTCGGGTATTAAGCGGTCGTTTGAAGGGCCAAGTTTATTAGCGGCCATAAGCAGCTGATCTCCTGTCGATTCGTGCTTGTGAACTTGTCGACCGTATACTTCACGATCCGTATTTGCCAGTGTGTAGGCCGGTCTACGTACGGTCATAAGCCATAATCCGTAAGCCACAAGCCGCAAGTGCCATAAGGCAGTCGAGACTGGCGGTGTTGGCCGATTAACGCGATCGGGCATGCGTGCCGAATAATTACTCATTCACCGTGTCGGCGGTGCGCTGTACTCAACCGCGGGCCTCCGGGCGTACACCGTGTTACGACATGGAAATCTCAAATGCGAGCACGATGAGCAACAGGGAGGAAGGAGGGTGGCGGCAACGTTTATCGATCAACGTGCTTCCATTAAATTATCTCGCTTGTGCGAGTGTATTATAATGCGGACGAATTACACGAGGAGCCGAGCCAAGTAATTGTACATACGTGCATCACTTAAAATTTCCCTCACGTCGTTTTCCTTCCACCGATATATCGTTTGGCGCTTCTCCGCCCGTTCTCTCTTGAAAACAATTAATCGTAACAATTTATAAAAACCCGTCTGTACACGGGAGCCAGCACAACGAAGTCGATCGCGTAGATTAATCGTCGTGGTATTTTCCAAACGGTAATAAGAGCCAGCTCGCACGGGCAGGTTTTTAACTGACCAACCGCATATGATGCCTATGCATTTGTGTGTGCGTGTGTTTTGTGCGTGCTCACTTGCAACGAAAACAATGTGAAAAAAATCAACGCACTGTAGTTTTTTTGCCGATCAAAAATCACCTCTGCGTACTGGCTCGAGCAGTATGATTTTATGTTCATGAAAGTGAAGAATGTGAGAGCATCGTATTCGTACAAAAAGTGTATAATGTTCAGTATGTTAATGAAGAATTGATTGACAGTTCAAATACAAAATGAAAATCAAGTGACATCGATAAAGAAAAATAATATAATACATGTCATGTCCAAAAGACAATTATCCTTGCATTAATTATGCACACAAACATCGTAAAAGTTATACAGAACACTTTTTAGTTGGAAATACATTTCGCGTAGTAAAAAGTTACGCTTCACATGAAAATTTTTCATTTAGTGGTCCTTTACTACTTTTCTTCGAGATAGCGGTAACATTCTGTGAAAATATCTTATGACTGGTCGTAGAACACCAACAAGGATGCACAATCGCGAGTACAGATGTAGTTGGAAATGCAGAGATGAGGCGGATGGAGCAGGCAAGTAATGATTTTCACTGCACACCAGCCAAGTAGTAATGTTGGAATCCATTTCGAGAAAACATGAAGCCGCGGTGGTTTCCAGGCTATACTCGCTGTAATTAGTGATTGTAAAATCGTGATTGGTACGTGTAACAACGATAACGACCGGTGGTGCTGGTATACGGCTTCGATCGGTTCGTATTTATGAGCAAATATGAGCTACACGACACGAATTGAATATCACTTTTAGCTTGGTCTTTGTTGCACTACCACTTAATTAGCGTAAATAGGAAGCAAGTGAATTGTTCTTTCCTGCCAATGATCTGCACTTATAATTCATACGCTTCTTGCATTACGCAAATTTTCGAAAATTTCTGCCACTTTATCGTACATCCATTTCTTACTTCGCTTTCTACCCATGGTGCTTGTATGATTTCTCTCCTTCCCTTTCTGTCTCTCTCTTACTTTGCTCGCGTCCCTTGACTTTTCCCTCCTTTTTTAGCTGCCCGCCAGTTATCAATTTTTTCAGGATTACCCGCCACAGCTACGATATTGTGTTATTATTATCCCTCGAATATACTGACGTACTCGTCCTGGGCAGTGCTGCGGTGTTATTATTATCCATGAGCACCAGGAGGTTGTCCCTAAATACGGTACGGCGGCGTACGCTGGCCTGGTGCCTTTCGTTAGTAATACATCGCTACGTTATCCTAATGGGTGCTGCTGGGCGTGTAAGCCTACTAATTTACGTTCCCTATCGTGCTTCGTCCTTCTCGCGCTATTCCCCGCGGTGCTCACTTTTCCCCCCTTTTAATATATACTTATCCCATAACGCATATTTTCCTTCTATGCCTACCACGTCTTTTATTCGTCTGTAACACGCGGATAAAAAACACAAATTTCGTATATGGCAAAGGGAAAGTGGTTTAGAAAAAATTGTTATAATAAATAGACGTAAAGATGATCGTGGTGAAGATATAGTTCAACAACACGAACAGAAAAGAATATAAAAGTAGTACAGCCAAATATGTATAACACGAAAAGAAATATGGAACAAGAATATTCAAAATGAAAAGTACGTTAAGAGGGAACCCCTCGTTGGCAATATAGATGATTGTCAGTAAATAAAATGGATAAAAAGAGAGGTATTAATAAAAGTAAACCCTTGTAAAAGAGATAGCCTGCTTTCTGGTGGTGATCGTTGTAGGGGAATAGATGATATACGCCCTAATGCAGACTTTCATCGAAAATTTATAACGGGGCTTCTGCTTGCGTCGTAATCGGATTTACGTTAGCTACGCAGAGGAAAGGGCGAAACTGCGAGGGGAGGTGAAAGACCATAGCATACAATAAAGGTTCATGTTTCACGATGACTTTTACTATTTTGTAACGTTATCAACGACGGTCGAAGATATAAAATCGTTTCTTGAATATTTTCAGTTATTTAAAGGCGGCATCTTGTTGTAATGATAAATTGAACTCTTATGTGGAATAATATTATAACATTATTTTTACTTGTGTCATGTCAGAATAGTTTACTCCTCTTATATGTTAATATAACGAATATAAAGTAATCATTATTTTCATCAACATATAAGACAAAACGTGAATATATAGTTCAAAAAACCCCGACATATAAAAACATCCAAAGGAAGAAAATTAAATAATAAAATCCGAAACTCATGTAGAAAAGAATGAAGTTAGTGCAAGGAGAACAAGGGATCGAAAAGAGAAATAAAGGAGCAGATAATCTTAAAGAAGGAAGAAATACGTGTAGAGAAAATAAAAGGATCTTCATAGATACTTGTGAAAGGTAAGGGAAAAGCGCGGCATAAAAACGCGCGGTATAAAGAGAGCAATAACGATCATGATGGTCGCCCTTCCGTCTCTCGACAATGGTTTCTCGCATCGAATAATAATGGGGCACGTTGCATCGCGCAATAGACATTCGACCGAGCAAGCACCGTCTTCGTGTTGGTGTGTGTGTGTATATAGGCGAGTGCTCCGTACGAGAGAACTGCCGAGCGAACATAATGGCCTTAGCACACATACGTGGCCGTTTATCTGCATACGGGGCGCGCCCTGTAAGAAACGGCCGACGTAGGTCTCTTCTCGTCACGGAGGGAAGGGGCCCGGCAACAGCAACGGCAACAGCAACGGCAACAGCAACAGCAACAGCAACAGCGGAGACGCGACCAGCGATTCCTCTGGTCGTGCCGAGCGGCCGAGACAATACGCCCGTTTATCTCCGATCTGGCAACCGGAGGAAAGAGTGCCTGCTACGACAAGGAGGCGATCGTACATCACGCGACGGCGCGTAGGAGCCGATAAATTATCGCCGCGGGACCCGGTAATCCGGCAAGAAGCTCCTGGCTTCGGCTGCCATTACCGCCGGTATTATTTTCATCCATTTACGTCCAGGAAGTCGAGGAAGTCGATGGCGTCTTTAATAAAGCAGTATGCCACTTCGGATAGATATAGATCTCTCCCGAGGAGATGGTAAATTGTCGAGTAGTCTTTAATAAAGTTCAGTAAATTGCTCCGCAGCGTCTGGTCATCATTTTACAAATCGTGTACGCAATATTATTATGTGTTATCTTTGCAGTTTTCCATCTTATAAAAAAAGTCGATACTTTGATCATGTAAAACTACAAAGTATATTGCATAAAGTTAAGTTAGAAGAAAACTATGAGTGTTAACAGATTGTTAAATCTTTCTTTATGGTCTTCCGTTCCTGTGAAATATTTTATTTTTACTTATTGGACCGGCGACAATACTCGTGTAGGTTGAAGGTAGTTAAATTTTTCTGTTTACCAACGTTATTGTTGATGGTAAAAATTCTATTCTATTTCGTACGAGACCACTACTATCTCTCCCCAAGTTATGCACATAAATGTATATCTTCATTTATCTTTATCCCGCAATGTAAATTTTAAACCCGATTTCTCTTAATCAAGGAAATCTTACCCCCACAGTAAATATTGTTTTGCACTTTAATTGTTACCTCTTGTACAGTCATGTTGCTTTTATCCGAAAATTCAATTTATTTTAATTCGATCGATAACACAGCGTGGGCGGGCAGCTATTGGTGAGATTTGGCGGAATATTTTCCCTTCTCTATTTCTTCGACCCTCGTTATAGGACTCTCCAAGTACTTACGTAGAAAGTTCGGTTGAGGAGTAGCCGCGTCAGATGATAGTAAATAACTGAAGGTCCTCGAGTAACTCGACCGTCCCTCGACGTTCAAGAGGTCGAACGTACACGCAATCGGCCAGTCGAATCGAAATCCGATATAACCCGGACGTACCTACGCCTTCTCCTGTTTCAAGGTACGTTTTGAGCACGACTGCAAAGAACGAATCAGTTTGAGCGTAATGCCAAATCAAACGTTTTTGTTTACTAGATTTCTCCTCCTGTTTGCTCAGTTCACTAAGCTGAAAAAACGTTCATAAATCATGCAGAGCTTGGAGAGTTTTCAAAATATGAGAATGTAATTTTAAGTAAGGGTTGGCATAGCGATAGTTTCTTACGTTTGTTTCTCCAACACAATTTCCATGTGCAGTGTACTCATACAGTGTACATATATCGATACTCGTATTTTTAGTTCCATTGTATGAGACCAAGGGAAAATAAACTGTGGATTAGAAACTTTTATTCTTAAAGCAAAGCATGACAGTTTTCACATTTAAAAGTATACTTTTCTCAGAACCTATTTACATACGTGGATATAACGGATTCTTGTACCATTTCTTTGTCTTCATAAAACCATTGGCAAATCGACAGATAAATTTAAAACGTAAATCTTTAGGAAATTGATTAATAATAATCTTATGATACTGGAAAAGGTATACACATATAAGAACCACCTGAACATAATTTTTTTCCAAGATAAGCTAAGCAAGTGCTCTTTTACGTGGCAGATCAGAATAACGTCCCCACGGAAAGCGATAATTGCCATTTTCGCGCCGCCTACGGTTGATTTACGTAGTTCGCAGTGATCGTCTTCTCCGTAGATTCGTGTGCCAGGATTACTACAATCTAGCGCTTCTTTAACTGTTGGCTGTCGTTATAATTCATCCAACCAGCGATTTGTATAGAGTAACAAGCGCTCGTGCCGTTTTGTACTCGTGAAACACGCGCTGCTCGTTCTACTTCTACAAGAAGATAAAGAAACGTAGCTTTACATAATGTACCTTAGATTCTGCGGACGAATGGCGGGCTAGTTACGTTATTAGCGATCGAGTTGCAGACGCACTTATAAATACATGTATCTGCATGGCTGGTTTCGCGGTTATGTGTTAGGTACGTTATATCTACATTCGTGTTCGTTATAATATATTAGTAGTAGTACCGGTTGCGGGACTATCGACGACGAGGGCAAGTTCTTAATGAATGCTAATATCCCTTGCTTGCAAATATCCGCATCTGCTAGGAGATAACATTAAAAAAAATAGCAGGGAGGAATAAACTAATATTGAAATTCTTCTGACGAAGCCGTTGGTTTGTTTAAAAATTTAAAGGAGGAAAAAGAGAAAAAGTATATGAAAGTATGATAAAAAGTGTAACTGCGTATGGTAAAAATTGTCGCACGAAGACCATCAAAGGCATCTAATTAGATTACCTACTTTACGAAGCAGTTAAAATTTCTTATGACCGCTGCACGTGGCTGCGGAAGGAAAAGCTGATTAACGCTGATCCATGCGAGAATCTTGAAGTAATCAGCTTTAATTTATTTCATGTTGAAAATTCTTCTACTAGAGTACTTCTTCGTTGCTATTTTGTCGTCCACCAAGAGTTGCTCAGTTACTAGCATATTGCTACATACTTACACCACTTAGACACGTTTTAGCCAATCCACATCATGATTTCTTCTCTTGTAGCCAATGTTTACCACATAAGGAAAAATCATTCTTAATTGATTGTACGTGTTTCACTTAATTGATAACACGGTAAACGTATTATATCCTTTCACGGAGGATTGTAAGGCTCGTTATATGGAGTAAATGACATTTGATAAGGTTAGCGGGTATCTTTAAACCGTCAGCATCGTGAGAAACGTGATCAAGCTCACGGCTGGGTTCATGCTTGTGTCTGTCCGCCTATAGTAATTACCGCAAGAGAGAGAAGGTTATTAACGAGATCTTTCGATAAGTAGTGACGGTTCGATCGAATTAACGATGGTACATGAAGGCCGGTTTCGCATCGGTGTACACAGGTACAGCGGTAAAAGAGTATATACGACCGAGCACCTGTATTTATCATGTACATGTGTCAGTATTTGCACGTGTTAAATTTTTGCCGCGAGCAAAAGTCGACACGAATCAATTTACACGCATCTATATCGCGGCACTGGGTATTAATGCAGGAGTATATGCGCAATCCGGTGTGCATCGGACTCGTTATCTGGTACGTACAACGCAGCAGTTCGCATGCAAATCGTATGTGCAACGAGAGAGGCAAGAAGGAAGAGGGACGGACGATCAGGGCGAGAGTGAGCAGAAGCAGATATTCAGAAAGAGAAATCGTCGGAGAGAGCGAGTGAAAGAGGCAGGTGTATATCTCAGAAAGAATGGGAATGAATGGAGAAGGTAAACTGAAGTGAGGTGAAATCACGGGGAAGGTGTGAATATAATAAAAGAGGATGTCGCGTGGTGAAAACGATCTAAGCGTCACTAAAAGAAAAGAAGAAAGAATATTGAAAGGAATATGGGAACAGAGGCAGGAATTCAGCGTGTAAATGGTCGCAACACTATCTGCCTCGTTGAGAAAAGTACGGTAATCCCGTCGTACCTGATAAATAGTAGTGCGTTGCTACGGAGCAATCATGACTGGAAGTAATTAATACTACGTCCTTACGTAAAAAGAAAGGCTATAAGTGGAGAGCGAAATAAGTGGCTATGAAGTGCAAACGGGAAACCATCATTAAAGGTGAGATCGACGTCGTTTGCGAGGAAAGCGAGGTAGATGTTCCTGAATTGAAAAAAACTATAAATAGAGTCGCTACTCATTTTGTTAAGTCAGATAATGAATAATGACACAGGAAATTATTTGCGTGATTAAAAATTATGCTTATCTGTTAGGAATTTACCGAAATTTGTCAAAAAATATGGTTAGTGCCGAGAAAAACATTTTAATACAAGCCAGAATTTTCTCATTTATATCTTGATTAAAAGATATATTTTATAAACTAAACAGTTAATAAAATATATTTCATTGTTGTTTCAATTAAATTAGAGATTTTTCTACAGAGACCACGCTTTGGAATAGTTTGTGACATGTTTTCGACTTTGTTATAAACTCTTGAAATATTTAACAATATAACATATATCAGATCATTGAACTGACATTTTTATTTTTAATTAACATGTCGGGATAACTCGCTACCAATTCTTAGAAATATCGGGTCTGCCTCGTTTGTTTCCTTGATAATATTTTATTTCACGTAAAAAATTTCATACGCCGGATGTTTTGCAAACATTGATAAACACGGCCAACCGTAATATAAAATGGATTGCTGAATTTAATACGTTTGCTGGTTTGTTGACACGTCAGCGACCTATGTAAATGTTGCTTTTTAAATATCGCCGGTAAAAAGTTATGATCAAAAACTGAAATAAAACTCTTGATAAAAACGTACGTATTAAGGAATAATACGACGTGACCGTTATTCTTATTTCCACTTAGCAAGTAATAAAATTGTTAGACGAAATATAATTAAGGTCAAGTCTTTGTGCGCATGATCGTTAAAAGAATCACAGTATTACCCTTTGACATTTTGTGAATGTGATATGTGTGATATAAGCATAGTAATTACGAATTGACAGTATCAACAGGAAAAAATTGAGAGCTCTCTGTAAACATGAGTCTGAGTACGGTATCAAAAGCATAGGCGCAAAGCGCAGATCGGTAGAAAATGCAAACTAAAAATGTAAAACACCTTTTTGTGAGAATTTTGTTATAAACGCTAGTCGAGTTTCCAAGCTTAATTATAATGACTTCATTTAGCACTCTCTACGTTTTAACTTACTCAAATTAGTTCCGAGGTATTTCTTGTTAGAAAAAAATGATATGTTTGTCGTTTCTCATTTTAAATCACATTAAAAGACAATGAAGAGCCTTTGACCCGCAGACACAAATTTCGTAATTTAAAAGTGCAAACTATCCACTCTGTAAGTGTTATTGTTTTTGTGCAGATACTTTAATATATTATTTCACTACATTCACAAATTTTTATGACTTCCTAAGACCGATTAAAAATAGGACATTTTATCCGTTACTTCGATAATGTACGCAGAAAAGATTAATTTCTATAAAGGCATAAATTGATACGGCAATTAAAATTCCACTTCCGTGGTAAAAACATATCGTCCCCGCTGAATTTTTCGGTGAGTATTTCAAAGACAAAGATTTCTAGTTCTCATCGTTACTCAGCGCTGGACGTTATTTTCCACTCCGGTCGCGCCAAAACGCTTTTGAAATGAATTCCTCGGTGACGGGACATTAAGAAACGTTCGGAAAAACGAGCAGGCCGAGGTAACGTCAAGCGTACGGTGGAAATGAATTTTTCATTCCGCGTTTAAAACTCGCAAAGCGGTCTTCGTGGGCACGCGGCACGGGGCGAAGATTAAAGGCCGCGCGGAACTCCCTCTTTTTCTGCCTCCTTTCACGAGATATCTGCGGTCGAAGAAAAACAGACGATAGACGCTCAAGGCACCAGATTTGTTGTTATTACTCGTCCATCGATTCGTAAACATCCTAATTACATGGATTGTGCGTATCTGTCAAAAGGCGGTCGTGAGGAAGGAGAAAAGAAATGTCAAATTGAAAATATATTTTTCGCACGAACAAAAGATACTTTGAATTACGAAGCGTATAAAAAACTAATTAGTGCCTTTTATCCAAGAGATCTCTGTGGATTAGTACAGGAAATTAAGATTAGTTAGTGAGGTCGTAGGATCGAATCTCGTTGGGAATACTGATCCACGGACCCGTACTGGCCTCAGTCCGGCAGTGCCCTCTATAAAACTCAGAGGGAATATGTATATTTAAAAGCTGCTCAGGGAGTGCAAATACCGTAAAACGAGAATCGACGTTAACATACGCTTACTGTTCGGCATTTGTTATTTACTACTTAAGTTTTTCACTGGGTCGTAACCGTCGCAAGCTATTTCCACTGGTTTTCCAAGCCGAATGCTGCTGGGCATTTCACGATGGTAAAGCGCGTAGCGGTAAACTTTCGAAATTAATTTCATAATGTCGACGGCCAGAGGATAAGGGAAGCGTTAAGAAATGAGCGGAAAAACAGGGACGTCCAGCTGAAATGAATTTTTCACTTCACGCTAAACCCGCTAAACGCTTCGCGTGATTTCAAACAAAGATTAAAGGGCGCGCGAGTAAACGCGTACGTTCTTTTTCTTCTTACTTTTCGTCCACATGTTATTCTCTGTGCTATCTACGTTTCTTATTTTCTTTCTTGCGAAGTGCAGTCTTCCTTACTTTTCGTGTTCCTGGACTTCCACCACCCTTCCTTTGGCTTTTAAGACGCGAAAAAGAAGAAATGACGGGGGCGTCCTCTCGCCATTATTTTTCATTGCTTACCAGCCCGATCCTTTTATTATTTCCTTCCTTACTTCCCTTACTTCCTTCCTGTGCTCCTTCTGCCCTTATACCTGCTTCTCCTTCAAGGCTGGACGTCAGAGAGAACACTACCCAGCGATTGCTTAAATTTACATTATGAGCTGAGTTACTGCTACGATGCTGCCGTCTCTGCTGTTTCCATTGCTTGTCGCGGTATAGCAATATTCTCGGATTATTCAATGAAGTTGCACAATTTGTTTTGCCCTGTTCAGGAAATCAGTGTGACGTCTATACTCGACATACATATATTCGCTACTTTATTTTATCACATTGTGAGATTCTGTGAGATTCGGTAAGAGTATTTTATTAACAAGATGACGTGTAGAGCCGCATGTTGGAACGATTCTTTATTTCTCAGAATATGTTATTATCAATTAAACTGAAAATCCTTGCTGTCGCAAATGAAATTCCTCATTTGAAATTACGCAAATTTATGAACATCTTTTTTATTAAAAGATATTAATGAGAGTTATTTACAGACTGTTACTTATGAATTTAACTCAATTATCTTTTCAGAAACTATGAATACTATATAACTTCTTAAAACGCATACAAAAATCGTATTAGGAAAATTAATAAATTTGCCAAGATATTTAATCAATATTATTGTACCACTAGGGTATACCCGATCCTGTTGAAACTGATTGGGTTAGCACTTAGACTGGTGTATAATCCTGTTAACGAGTCAGTTTGCAGTAACTTGTTCGGTTACAGAAATTTATAAATAGATTAGTCCAGGAAATTTACGTAGAAAATTTACGAAAAAACATAGATTAATGTAAGATCCCCTTGAGTTTACTAATTTCAGTAGGTATGAGATAAACCTAGGACGTCGAAGCTCCATGTAATGCTCACAAAGAAGACCGTAATTGAAAGGGCAACTGTCAATTATGTCTATGACGAAGGGTCCGACTTGTATTGACCATAACCACTGAATTACGACGTCGCATTTCATCGAACCCCACGTTGTCGTCTATCGTCCTTTCGCCAGATGCCGTCTTCCCGATACCGTCATATCCTCTATCGGCGGGTATATATCCGCGGTGGATTCTGTTGACGGCGAGGAAAACGACCAGTCGGCGACCGGGGAGAGCTAACGTCGGTGGAAAAGAACGCGGCTGCAAAAAAGGGGGCGAGAGAGAAAGAGAGAAATGGAAAGAAGACGGGCAACGGCAAGAGCAGTGGATGGAAAAAGGGGTTCGCTCTCTCTCGCTCCACAGATTAGAGTACGAATCAATATTGGGCAGCGAGGCGAGGCTTTTATCGGCGCTGAAAGAAAATCCCCTCGTTTTCTTCTTCGAGTGGGTTCCGAGAAAGCTTGGAGGAGTGGAAACCGAAGGAGGTAGTGGAGAGGGCGAGAGCGAAGGAACGTGGCGGCGGGCAAGCTTATATATAGAGATGGAATGAGAGAGATGAAGCGCGCGCGATGGGTAGACGAGGGGTACAGCCGTCGTAGGACAAGGAGAAGCAGAAGGAGAAGGCGGGGTGGTAAGAGGACGAGGATTCCGTCGAGCAACTTACCGGACTTCTACGTTCTCTCCACAGTCGAGGATTTACAGATTACGCGCTGGTAGACCGAGCTCTGAGAGCGAGCAAGTACGGGAAGGAGACGAAACTCGCGAAGAAAAGAGATGCCTAGCGCGAGAAAGATGGCTCGACTCGGAGAAAAAGACGGAGGAAAGCGGCCCGAGGAAGGGTCGAGGAGAGAATAAACTGGCGAGCGAGTGAGAGAATGAATGCAGGAGAGCACGAGAGATTCCAACAAGGGAGCGCGTAAGACAGATAACAAGCGAGCAAGCGAGGAACGGCATAAAAGAGCGAGTGACAAAGAAGTGGAACGAGTAAGTAAGCGAGTGAGCGAGATAAAAGGAACCGACAAGGGGCCGAAGAAACTCAAAGTCTATAAGATGAAGAGAGAGGACTCGACTGAAGGACCGTTCGTCGTTGTGTGTGCAAGAAAGACAGCGACACTCGAGTCCGCGCGGACCCAACGGTTCGTACCGGTGTGTCGCCTAGACCAATCCCGCGCGGGCTACGAAGGCGCTCAGCCAATCGCACGTGCCCTCGGGCATTACACGTTTATTATCGCACTGGAGAAAGAAATGACTGTTTATAAATAATTAGAGAGGTTTTAATTAACTCTCAGGACGGTGGGCTCGCCGCTATCCACCGGCGTTTTAATCGTCCCTTGCCGGTTTCGCCTTGAACACCAGCCACAGCTGACGCTGATGTACACAGGCCGCGCCGTTATTTGTAAAACTAAATCATCGATCTGCGTTGATCGTTAAAGCTCGCCGACGTGTCGTTGTCGCCTGAGTTGTTGCCGACATCGCTCCAATTTTCCGCAGGCGGTTCAACGTCTTACGTCACGGGTGTTCTCTCGCATTTATATCTCACACGATAGGAGACTGTCGAGGGGTTTCGATAGTACAACGCCGCTCGCGAGGGCTAATTCCCAAGGTATCGATTCTTTTAAAACCATTTACTTTATATCGGTACCGACCGCAACGGCCAGAAGAATTCAACCAACTATTCACCAACTTACAGAACAGAGAAATCCTTTTTCATTAATATGCTTTGCTCACTTAAGTTAAATATTTTTTCTAGGATACTAATGCAGATTAAGTGTAATACACTTAATAATGATTAATTAATTGAACAAGAAGTACTTATTATTTAGCATTTATTATTTATTATTAACAGAATTCAGTATGTATTAAGAAATTATTGACACAACGCTGTAAGTTATGCATAATGCATGCCTGATAAATATACGTATGTGCGACAAAATACCGCAGATTAACATAAAATGTTAACTCTGGTAATAGTTTCATATGAAATGCTTGTGCGGATAATGTAGTAACAAACTAAGCGAACAATATTGTTTGTTGTGTACTTTGCAAACAATTAAGTATATAGAATATAATGAAATGTAGCCAATAAACTGCTTTAGGTGTAATGACACTTAGTATGTCGCATTTAATGTATTTTCAGTGTTCTGCACTAGGCGTGTTGTATAATAATTAGAAGTGTTATTTCTGCCGCTTAGTAATTTTAAAAAATGTTTGCCCTTGCAAGAACTATAGACGTGTTGTTTGAAAAGAATTTGTGTAATATTTTGGTAGCATCACTAAATATTTATTCCACTTAATATTTGAGAAATGGAACTTTCTTAGACCTGAGAAGAATAGAGTATAAATCGTGTGCGTAACTTTGCTGCATTCTTGATACAGTTAAAAAGTAGTGTTGACGATGCGATCTACACTTCGGACCGTCATAAATTATATTCGGACCTGAACTTCCCGTTTATGATGTACGATGCACCCCGCAGTATTTTTCTTTCCGAAGAAATCTCCATTATTGCAACTACACCGAGATTGGTGTTCTCGTTCTACTAAGCTTGAAGTAGCGAAAGTCGGTAAACATCTTTTAGATGTACTGCATGGAGATTGCGATTTTCCGACATCGGTACATCTAGTATAACAACCGTAAAGTTTTCCGGTCTTCGTAGGTATCCGCAGTGTAATTCTCCATGCATAGCACAAAACAAGTCCTCCGTAGAAGTTGAAGACGGGCTAAGATTTCTCAAAATGACGTCACGTAATCCGTAGACGGTTTCTCCAGCTCGACGGAATCGTCAAAGTTCCAAGTATCCCGGTGGAACGAGTAGATCGAGGTTTATTCCACTTACCATCAACGGTACAACTGCGAGTCTACTTATAATGGTGAAACTCACGAACAGGTTAAAGCACGCGTGAGGGTGAGGGAATTTCAAGAGGTAGTAAAATATGGAGGGAGCATTCCAATGACTATGAATGCGAACAATAGCAAGGCGTCACTGGTATAATCAATCTTTACGCTCCTCGATGATATCTCCACACTTCCGTATTCATATACGTTAAATATGTTGCCTTCGCTTATCGGTTAAATCATTATCATCAACATACTGTATAAAAATTAATACTTGAAATTTACGCAAAGAAGAATGAGAGCATTATACAATTATATCATGGTGATAATGAGATAAAACTTCTTTACAACAAAAAATTTAATAAAAATGCGGTTCTCATTAAGTAATTATAATAATTTAAACATTTATGAAGAACATAAAATTTCTGTGTTATAATTTCGACTGTTTTTGTAATTTTGCATGTGTAGGTATCGGTGCTATGTTTGCCTACTATGGTCGTGCATGCGTCGTTTATAATGATGTAAAAGTATTGTTAATCAGAATACTGGGCCGAGGCTGCAGTTAATTGTCGAACTGGAACTCCAAGGCAGTTGACAATCATGAACATTGACGATACAAGGAATGCGATAGTGATACCGACGCTCTGTGTGTACCAAATCGGTTTCCGGATGAACGGTTCCGCGAAGCGATTTGTTATGCTGCGGAGCGTGCAATGGAGCCAAGCGTGACCCGTCGCCAAGTATTGTAGACATCGTGAATCGGCACTAAAAGAGTGCGCATACTCCCTGACCCCTTGGGGAGAAGGAAAGCCTATTGTTTTCTTTTATTGGGACCCAGTGAGAGGAAGGGGACACTATGTAAAGACCCGCTCGATGGACCATGGAAAAGAGGGTAATTACGTGGATGCCGCCCTACGTATGGCTAATCACGCGATTGTAATCTTAATGTCATCTAACTAATCCGAGCTAGGTCAAAAAGAAATACACTATATACAAAAATATAGCTCATTGTATAACAATGTTTCATTTACGAAACTTGAACATAAATGAAACATTTGTTAAATTGTTGTTTGCTGTGTGGCCACAACCATCATTTTCTTATGGGTGTGGTTATAATGGGTACAGGAACAGCAAGGTTTTAAGGGTGATATGTATTAGTTTTACGACTGTGTTCCAGAGTCCGATTAAAGAAGTTCCCTAAAAAGTCCTTAGGCGATGACAATCTTTTGTGCATGGGGTATCAGGTAATCGTTCGAGAAAATTGTAACTGATATGCAGACTGAACGTCAAATCCTCGACGTGTCGGCACAAAGATCGATCCTTTTTTTCCTTTCCATTTTTCATAGCGGCTCATTCTCTTTTAGCATACGTGTGTGCTTTTTGTGTCGAGGCATCGGGGCGAAAGTACAATGGACCGTATTGGATATATACCGGTGCGTATGTACATACACGGCCGAAGGCCGATTAAACGGGGCTTATACGTGGCATCGGGTCGGGCGGGAGACTTCTCGATGAGTTCCTAAATCGAACGAGGTTTCGCCCCTCGTTCGTTCGTTCGACCCCTGCGGCTCGAAGGGTATGGCGCATCCCTGTAGAGGCGGACATCGACGAGACAGGGGCATCGGGCCAACTGTTTGGAGAGACAGGGGTGCCAGAAGGGGGAAGAAAATAACAGATTTCCCAGCACACGCTCTCTCCCCTCATGGAGCCCCACTTTCCTGTCTCAGACGGAAGGACGGGCAGTAGAGCGAAACGTTAAGCGGAATAGAGACGAAGAACGCGAAAAAGTGAGGGAAGGAGAGAGAACGAAAAGGATGGTGGAATCTTTTCCTGCCTCTTCAAGTCTATTCTAAAGGGAAGCAAAAAAGTTCTTACCGACCGTTCCTTCCTCTTATCACTTTCCTTCCCTTTTCGATGTTCTGCTCTCCTTTTTACAAACACGATCCCCTTTCATTTCTCCGTCTCTTTTGCCCCCTCATCCCGATTCTCTACCTTTGTCTATTCTTCTTTGCGCGCGTAAGGGAGAAGGACGGAAGTTTCTCGTGGGTCAGTCAGCTGTGCCGCGGAGAGGACCCTTCAACCCCTCTTAGCTTGCTGCTGATTAAGGCATAAAAGGCGGTGGGATATATATGTACCCTCGGCTAGCGGACTCCGAGCGAAAGAAATTTGTTGGGTCGGGGATGGTCCGAGTAAATATGACGAGGGGAGATACCTAATTGTAAGTACGTTATACCTTAGAT
The DNA here is from genome assembly GCA_963989215.1 of Hedychridium roseum. NCBI lineage: Eukaryota > Metazoa > Arthropoda > Insecta > Hymenoptera > Chrysididae > Hedychridium > Hedychridium roseum. Next base: position 3,664,440 of record OZ022307.1, on the reverse strand, counting down.
CCGATGGGATTATATAGTTACTTCATTGCTGATTCTGACATCCTTTACTACCGTATGACTCAGTAATACCAGTTGTTTGAACAGTTGGAGATTTGTTAAAGACTTGTGTATGTTCAATTGTCTATATGAATACTTATTTATCAGTAGAATATATCCTAGAATATGTCAAAATGCAATTTATTACAGTTTGAAATTAAAAGCAAATGAAAATTGAGGCACACAATCTCGATTTTGCGAACAGCCGTACTTTTAGGGAATTGGTCCTCATGTCTTGAAAAACATTGCAAGTGCTGTTGAAACGTTGAAATTGTTTCACATATATTAATTTTTAATATCTAATAATATTGCAATATGTGGAGATTCATTAAAATACATAAGTCAATACTTGCAATCTGTAACAAAATGTGCATTTAATGCAATATTTCATATTTGATCAATTAAATAAGGCATATTATTTGATTGTATTATTTCTTAAATAGAATTAAATAAAGTCCTATGATGTTGTTTGTATTATTTTTTATTATTATTGTTTTAAGAAGATTTTGATTTACGAAGAGTATTACTTTCTTCGGCTATATGAAAATTGAAATAATTGTATTTACAATCCACGATTCTGTATCGAGTGTATTTCAACGGTAATCGAACTTCAGTACAATGTGTTTTTGCCCACGTAGTCGGTAATTTGTATCACAGCCAAATTCCTCCTGTGGCTCTGCAGATATTTGGAGTTTGGTCACGGCGTCGATGGCTATTAGATTTCCCGTGGGTCACGTTCGTGAACGTTCGGAAGCAATGTGTACACCTCCTCACGACGTATACTTGGTCTTTCGATCGAGAATCGATATAGGTACCCGTCAGCCGCCCCTTCTGTCGAAGGGAATAAAGGGAAATGGTATTATCGAAGAGACGACAAAGAAGAAAAAGGAAGAGTGGAGCGCAGAAGCGGAAAAAGGAAATAAACGGAAATAACTGGTCGATCTTCTTTATTTCACCAAAAGACCTGACCACACAACCGCAATCCGTTAAAGCCCGTAATTCACCGGCGAAATTACGAGAGGCTGACGACGAGCCTGCGGCCCTTGCCTTCTTTTGTACATTTCCATTCGACCGGGCATCATGATGTCCGCCACGACCACTCTCGCTATATAGCCTCTTATTTGATCACCAAAACTGAGTAGAGTTTGCCTAAAGTGAGTTGACGTACAGGAAAAATGATGGTGGAATATGCGCGGTACTCGTATAGCATAGCCGGATTAATACTCAACATTCCCTCACCATCATTCCGTTCCGCCAATGGAATGTACGATTAGATAAATTCTACTACATATGTACATATGAGTGTCTTGTGCATTTTGTAAGGTTTATTTCAACATCGATTACATTCGTATCTTTAGAAATCATATTCGATTTAGATGTCCGATTAACCATTCTGCCAGTAAGACACCTATTAAATAGAAAATTGTATCAATCTGAAGATAAGTTTTATTTGATTTCTAATACTTTGAGAAATGGTACAAATATGTTCCTATATGTATTAGTTATGTTGAGTTCCCAATTGTTTTAAAAGCTGAAGCGGTACAATACATATATCTGCACAAATATGTGCTGATACAAATTTTGTATTACGATTATTTTAGTAACTGCTAAACAGCAAAATGGTATCTGTTTATCAATGCAAATCATATTTGAATTTAACAAAACTTAAGTATCATATTTCATCAGATATTTACAAACTACGACTTAGGATATTTTACAAAAACATCGACATAGCCGAATATTTTGTGGAACACTATAAACAGACGTTCGACATGAATTATCTATTAATTTTGTAAAGTGCGCACGTGTTTCACGTGGCGTGAATGATAATAATGTAGGTGCCAACGTAAACGATGCCACCTTACATTAGCTCGTCTCATCTGATGTCCCAGACCTGCACTCGGTCGCTTCAGGCAGATGGATGTCACGCTTGAAAGGAATCCAGCAAGCGACCGATGTGCCAGAGGAATCATCGAATTCGTTTTGTGTTTCCCGATCGTTCTTATCGTGGTACCTATCTCCCGGTACTTTTGATATGAGAGAGAGTCTCGGCCGGGTTATACCGCTGTTGAAAGGAGGCCATCAGTCCCGTGCGCGCACGATGTTTGGTCTTATCTCTCGTATGCCAAGATTGCAGAGACCAACACGTCGATCTGTTTATCGAATCGTGCGCGGATACATGTACAAAGATATTTTTATATACCGATGTACATGCAGTGTCTATTTACAGATTACATATGAATAACGTAGAAGGCAGATAATGCTGACGGTAGTTTAGAGGCAGCGATTATGTCTACGAGACAAGTGATTGCGGATATCGCTACTCAATGCTGCCTCCAAGAGTCTTTAAATATAACATGACTTTATGCACAACGGAAGGTTATGAAATATGAAAGATAAAATCAAATCGATACACTTTACCGAAAGACATAGTACGAGAGATACAAAAAACATGAAGAAAGGGACAAGGTATACTGTATCTCACTTTCTGTTTGTATAGTAGCCCACAATCTTTTGGCCAAGTCCGCTGTATAAATACATGTTTTGCCTGTTAAGTCATTAATAAGATGATCTGGAAGAATGTAGAATTTAAATTGTACTTTCTTAAGATTACATCAGATCCACCAACTGATCATGTTTTTGTAATGTTAAACTTTATCAAATGCTGTACAAGGTGGTTTAAGTATTAAACTTAAGTTGAGCTTAAGTACTCAACCTGAGAGATTGGAATGTTGATCAATTTTCGGCGGGTTAGAAAATTTATCTTCCATTTCCTTTTTCAAGGAGAAGGTGGCAGTATAATGTCGGAGTGGTATTGTTATCTAAATCCTCGTCGGGTGACGCTTGGAGCGTACTAATCGCGGGACTTTACGACTCCTTGTCCTACCGGCCCGTCTGGCTCTCCCCTTACCGTCGTGAGTTAGTCTCCGTCGACCTTTTTTCCTTGTTCTCTTCCCCTTGAGTCGAGAACACGCGTCGTGCGAGCCGTAGGTAAGTAGTAAAGTCAATTTCGGGCGGGGTGCCAGAAGGTTAATGGGTCTATCCTATCGTAAATTTGGGCTTTAGTGTGAAAGCTGCTTGCAACCAACATGGACTTCCAACGGCTGACGTCTTTTGCCCTCTACGCTTTCTACAGTCCGTCAACAAACAGGATGCAGGTACCCTTCATTGTACTTCTTTGGTTTTTCGACTATACACTTTCTATCACTAATTTAGTGCATCTTTTTGTGTTTCTTCCTTTTCAGGTGCAAATAGTTTGTATTTTCTTCGATATATAATTTATTTACGTGTCATCCAAGTTCCCAACTTTTCATCTATTTCCTCGGTTACATTTATACTTTTGAACCTTACTTCAGTCCTACTTACTTTCTGCTTTCCTCACGAGGTTTTTATTCAAGTATCATCGTTTTCCCATTTTGCTGCAGACCTTCCGCATTATCACACTTTCTACTATTATACTACATTTTAATCATAGAAAGATTTGTAAAAAGTTTGCTTTACTACACTTTTTATATTTTGAAAACAGATACGTCGCATAGTCAACGAGTTTCGGGTAGAGAAAATTAAAATAAGACTCTTGTATACCGCAGGTAAGACTGGTGAAGTGCATTAATTATAACTCGAATTTCAGGCTAAGTCAACAATCCTTTATGTTGAACAGCATATACAAAAATCTTTGGTGTGTTAAAAAATATTTTTTTAGCCACTTTAATCGCAGTACTACAAAATGTTCTATAGTTAGAACCTATTTTTACTGTTAGTCATTTATAGCATCATAATGTTTACATACATTACATACTGATCGTATGTCATTCTGTCAAACGTTGCACCGTAACCACCATGGAAGCAACTTCAAAGATTCATCTAGCTGGAAAAACAACCAATTTTAGAAACTTTCATATCATGACAGATTGAAAAGTTGTTTTTCGTACCCGTTGCCCGTTTCAAAAACGTTAGTGAGTACCTACAGTTTACAAAAGTGAGATGTGGTGAGTTTTATATTTCGTATCAGGCACTTTCCCTCTACTAAAGTATGGGTCTCAAATTTTCTTGTTTCAATATATGTTTTATTTCAATAAATTGTGTAAAGATTAATTATTATTATTATTAAAGGGACAGTATTGGTAATTTCATGAAAAGTTCTTGTACCATTTATTAATTGCGGAAGGTATGTAAAATTAAAAAATTTGTAGCCATAATATAAATTATCGTTCATGTAAGAAACAATTTAACGCGTGAGTAAAGGCGTGACAAAACGCTAGCCCTCTGGGTTAATTAGATGCCACTCACAATCAGTCGGTAGTCTTCACTGTATCTTCAGTTTGCATTTACCTGTGTAGGTCTGAGGATCCACAGGGCTTTTACAGGTCAAAATTGTGTATGAATAGGATACCAGAATTGTACGTTTTTCAAAGACACAAAACCTTTTCAATGTTATAATGTACAATGTTTTAAGGAAGAATCACGAACAATAGTGACCTGCGATATTCATTCGCTTTAGAAAATGTTCACAAAATGAACACAAGGAAAAGTTTGAAAATAAGAACACGACAAAAAGTTTAGGAAACATGACACCGACCACTCTTCTTTAAAAAATACTTGTCGACACCTTATGCAATATCAACGAATAAAATATCATGAAGAAGGACAGGTAAGCAAGTTTTTGAATGTATTTTGATCATTTTATCGTGTGCTTTTTGATTTATAATGGAATACACCAGAAGGGTAAACTTTATTCTTTGTAATGATAAATTGTGAGAATATCTTTCTGACCCTTCATCATGTAAAGTGAGACTTTCATCCTTTAATGAATTTTTATGTCTACATAAACTAGCTGTTATACACCAGAATACCACTTTAAAGGGGATATATTACTTGACTTCTATAAACTGCTTATTTCATTATACATAAGATGTGTAGGTGAAAATGTGGGAAAAGTAAAAGGGAAAAGCGGCAGTTCTGTCGCTAGGGGGCTGACTTCTATAGGAACCAATAGACTTCCTCTTCATCATTACGTCAGTAATGCTGCCGGAAACGGTCCAGTGACAGTTTTATCGTGCAGTGTTTTATGGCCCTTACTGCAAAGATAAACTATACAATACACGTACATCGATCTACGTGTTGTTTCCAGAATTAAATGTTACATACGAGGTATCCGACAATACACTTGTTTCTTAGTGCCTAAAGTCACGACAAAGTATTTTTGAGAATAGTGGAAATCACGGAATAACACATCTTGCAGTGATCTGTATCTCTCCCTAGATACATGTTCACTTACCGCGATTTGTGAACTTTCGCCATCCGTGCTATACGTGATGATTACTTGTGTACCTTACCTTGTAACATCACAATCTCCCAGTGTCACCGTACGGTGCCGATCGTTTACCTCTTTCTTTCACAATCTCCTTTTTACCCAGTGTATGTGCGATCTATATGTGTTGTATGCCTGCAGGTGTTTTCATGAGCCGAGCAAAAACTCGGCGAGAGGTTGGTTAATTAAAATCATACCATGACGCTCCACAGCTGTGTCTGTTTCCCTCCCACCTGAGAAATTCAGCGCCATATCCTTCAGAGGGCATATGCAGTAACTTGTATAATCGCATTTGCTGCCTACCATTAGAATCCCACTGCACGGAAGAAACAAGAGTATACAGTTAGGGGCAGTATTTACATGCAGCTTATACTTCAAATTAAATAGGCGAATTTGGTCATCAAAGTGTATACTTATACTTCCATATAACTTGTATAGATACAGAAAGTACACTTTCTTCGATAACTGTCTAAAACGATAATGTTGATCGTTTTACATATATCAATACAAAGTAATTATGAAGTTGGTTAAAAAATGTAAGAATTTGGTTCAAGTATTAGATTTGAAATTCTATTAAATCACCTTGTTTAGAAATCATTGTATCTTTGTTATCTCATACGTGTGTACTAGATGTCTAATTAAAATCTAATAGAGTTTTCACAAGCACAAGAATTGATTGGAAATCACAATAATGTTACTATATTTTTAAAGAAACCTACTATATTTTTTAGAAAACTACTATAGAAAATTATTATAGAATAATTATTGAAGAAAACTATTATATTTTTTACTTCGAGATTTTTTTTCTATAATCATAAGTCACGACGACAAGCACCTATCTGTATAAATTATCATTTCTGTTTAGTCGGCTAAAGTTGAAAAATGCTAAACTAAACCCGTTGTAATATCTTACGTGGGAAATATAAAAATTGAAGGAATTACCGAAAGTGATCCTTAGGAGAAGTGGGCGGTTTGAACTAGAATATTCCACATACACGGTACGTTAATCTACAAAGCAGATCGTATTCCTTTGTATGTGTAGAAACTCGATCCCCCAACTCCGGGTTGGTCTGACGTAAATATTTGCTGACGATAATTCTTCGTTCCCAGCGGCGCACGAGTTCCCTAATTACCCGACATTATATACGTACGCTTACGCCGGTCACGTACGGGTTATAAACATCGTCCGCGCCTGCAAGTGACTGTAACAGCCTCGGAGATAATCAATCCCGAGAGAGGCGAACGCCGTGCAACACCCTTGGCCTCCTCACCGTCGCGTGCAAATATCTCGCGCATTAATGACATATTATCATCGCCGTACATATACCGTTACAGCGACTCCGTGCTTACAGGTAGTGCATTACGCGTACACGAAAAATCGTTTTCGTCAGCGACGCTTGCCCTTCTGCGTTTCTTAGGTACATTAATCCAGATTCGAGATGTGAGGGGGCAGATAAAGTCCTACCGCCGCTTGTATCTTAAATATTTTTTACGCCGGGAATTTCGTGCTAGTTATATCATCATGCTATGTTCCTCATTAATGTGTCATAATTTTTTATGTACTTATAACAAAATATGCCAATAGTAGTGTATTACTGCAATTCTAGTTTAATATGATAACTAATTTTGTACACCGCGTCGATTAACACGTTTTTTAGCTATTTTATTGTTTGCTCCAAATGCCTGACCCATGTTCCGTCAGTTTCACAAAAGACTTAATTAACTTTGTAATAATAGGATAACGTCCTTGCACCGGATACTCCTGGGGATTATGTTTTCTCAACCCTTATAATACGCTTATATTCGCCGTGCTCTGTATTACACACTAAAATTTAAACCAGGATTCTTGATCGGCTTTCAACATACGGGATCAGAATAATCTTCAATTTTAGATGAACATATCATCTGGCGGTAAGCATTTTATATAAGAAATTCTTGAATTATTACGCATTTTGCCAGATTTTAATGGCATCAGTAGTACGAGAAGAAGGAATGAGATGGAATGAGAGAGAATTAATGAGACAAACAAAAAGAAAAAAGGAAAATCGCCTGACAGATTGGTTGGATTGTTAGGCCGGATTATGAATGTGAACGTACTTTGGGCAACATATACATATGTATTATAACGTGTGGTGATGAACATATGGTAACACGCCCACATAAATAAATATTATAATTAATTGCTTCCAATTATACGGTAGCATTATTGTTATTATTATTATTGACAGACTAAACACCAGTTGTAATACAGACATATAATGTTGAAAACATCATACTACTTGTAAATATAGTCGTTAATGACAACATAACGTGAGTAGTGTTTAGTAGCACAATTAGTACCAGCAGCATCAAAATTATTGTCCCAAATTTTTATTGGACAATTTAACAAGTGACAACATGTAAATAGTTCAATCGTTATAAAATTGTTAACAAGTATTTCCTATTGGACAATCGAAAAATGATCTGTTGGAAAATTAATCCACGGGTAATCGGATTAGAGATACAAAAATGCAATTGTTGATTGTATTTTTATTTAACCATTTAAGCGATACGCTTTTTAAGCAACTAAGATTTTTATGAACATAAGATTTCGGTTCTGTATGTTAAATAAAATACGTTCAATACAATGTACATTGTATTTTTTCAATGAATATGTACATAAACCTTGTTGAAATGTCCCATACTTGTTAAATATATTATGATTTACACATCAGTGATCAGGTTAATTATTAGAAAAGAAATCATTATTAATAGTTTCGCATTTCTCATTATTTATTATGTTTATTTATTACTCTTACGCAAAAGAGATAATTTTCATAAGTTTGTAACTGGGTCGCTCATAGAGAGCGAATTCATATTTAATAGTAATTTTAAAGAATATTCTTTCACCTTGCCTACTTAACATACCCGAAACTCACAGGCAAATCGTTGGTAATAAATAATTTTTTAATGGCCCGTAAAAAATAACCGGTATATAATTACAAAAATGGACTTCCACTGCGTAAAATGATTTTTCAAATACATAAGTCATGACATAAGTTATACCATTGAGGAAAACTCAACAAATCAGTGTTCCGCCTTGCGATTAGATTCATTAGGATCTCGGTATATCCGGCAGCACTTAGCAACTCCATCGGTAGGTATAATCTTGAATACACCATCTGCAGAGGAGAATGCAGGATGCATTTACCACCGCCGCACGGGGCCCATGAAAATCGTTGCTGCATTCCGTATTCCCGGATTTCGAAATAACATGCAAATCCGACCGACCTACCAGCAGCATTTACGACGCTGCATATGTATACCTGTGTATGTTGGACGTTGTGCCTGTGCACGAACTGTGTATGCACTAACACACATAGACGTGAGCGTGCATGCGGCAAACTCTGTGTGCAAGCATGGATATGGTGCATGTATCCATCTACTCTGAACCTTCGACACGCAGAGTTCGGCTTTCTCGCGCATATGAATATTTCAATTCCAGGAGAAATTCAGTGAACCTCGAAACCGGTGCAGCCAACCGCAAAGTGAGAGAGAAGTGGATACGCGAAAGGGCGTAGAGTGCAGGCAAGGTGCGCCTCGGTGGTTCGAGCCATCGTGGCCGGAATCCATTGGTTTACCGTGAAATCTCTCCCTCTCTCCCGTCTATCACTCGATGTCGATCTTTCCTTCACGCAGCTCGTTTCCTCCCGCAAGAACGCTGAATCTGCGACGAATCTTTTATTTCTCGCCATGCTGATGCAGTTTTCCCGCAGCGTGTCACAACTAATACGAAATAAAAGAAAGTTGTTAAAAGCAATTCAAGAATATAAACTACATATAATTATCCTATAGTTAACACTAAATATTATCAGATATTCCACTGTTGTACATTTTTTTTAATCGAATCTGTAATTAAGTCTCGTCTCTGATAAAAATGGGACAATTTAGCAAACAATGGAAAGTTTAAAATATATTATACAACGTCTTTATTAAATACTTGCAATTTTTTATGTAATACATACCTGTAAAATAGCAGAAGGGGTCGTTCTTATCTACGAACTCATCATACAAGGGTGTATTATAATGTTTACCAAATAATGACTTATTAGACAAAATATCAAAGCTTGTTTTCTAATACAGTTATAGGTAACGTTGATATTACACACTGTATTTACGGAAGGTCCTTGACATGGTTCATATTCCTATGCTGAACATTGTTATCACTGACAGTATAATTGATCGGTTTGACATTGCGTCGATTTTCGATGCACCGTCAAACCAAATTCTACTATCTTGTCATTTCAACATAGTAAAACATATATGTACTTTCCTGTAAGCGATATATATCTACAAAACTTTAACGTAACAGCAAAATATACTTGTTCAATACTAACAAGCAAAGACAACTAAGAATAGCGTCATCGTAAAAACCACATCGTTTGAAATGAGCCACATCGCTGTTAGTTACTGTAAATTTTTTGTTAAGTTTTTTAACGTGAATTAACTATTAAACTTTCCTAGAAAGTTTGAGAAATTTGAAGGTACTTTGTAAACTAGGTAATGTACGGCATACAGAATATATAAATTGTTGACTTGTATCGCGAAATACTTATTAACTTGTAATATATCAAAACAAGTTCTTACAATTAGTTATGTCTAAGTATGATATATAATAAACATTACGAAAAGGTCATATTAATCGAATGTTAAATTCAAATAATGCTAATTGGCAAGACGTACTACTATATAAATTTCGAGATTCTTGTGTTTGCAGTTTGAATAGCTTAGTGTGCATATGTATGCTCGCTATTTACTTCACGTTCACATGTTCATTAGTGAAGATACGCTACTTGGGAGGTGTATACAATACACGCGTAAGCGGGAAAGTTATTATACTCCGATAAGGTACAGATAGTGAAGTAATAAGGAATACCACGCCCTACACCATCTCCCCTCTGTCACAGCTTCCCTCCATTGCCACCGCGAAACTTTGCTTATTGCCACTACGGGAAGTCTCTGCGACTGCTATTGTCACTTTCTAGGGTCCTTTAACATCCTCTTCAGTGTGAAAGGGTACTCGGCATTATGTGCAGGCAGCCACGTCGAGGGTACTGGAGGATTCGTTTGCTTGGAAAAAATTCATTTGCGGCCCTGACTTCCATCTCTTCCTTCTCTCTATTCTCTCTGCTCGCCCTCCTCCATCGCTCTCTAATTTCTGTTCTCACTAGCTATTGCGGACCAATGGTCTATCCACTACAATTTTTTGAATCCGTAAGTCATTCTGGAAGTAGAGGGGAGTGCTTGTCCAAAAGTGCTCCTCCGGCCTCGACAAAAAGATTGAAAATTCGATGATCCTGTCCAGTGAACTCCGACAAGCAAATATTGCGTAGAACTGCGAACTATGGCTTTTGTGCCGGTCGATTAGGGATGCAGTTTAGAGCCGAAGGACGGATTCCGCATTCTTATCTACTGGACTATACTGTCTTATCGTTCTTGAATATTGCATAGAACGTTAGATCGGTTTGTTCATTCACGCGATGTGCTCACTGTAATTTACGTGCTCATACACTGCTCGGTATAGGGGAAAGATGTTAGGGGGAGACGGACCGTTTCTCCAGGAGGGCTGGTTAATTAGAATTTAGTTAGATGGGGCGACTTACCCTCCTTGCTGGCTTGGCGTTAAGTGTACAAGATTATTCGCAGATAAACTAATTAGGTATCCAAGATCCGTGAACTCCAAGCAGCCGGGTATAGCACGTATCGATCTGACTCTCGTGATATACACCTACGGGATAATTTCATCTGATTTACAATTTTCTGCCTAGCAGCTGAAGCGAATTAGTACTAATTTCGTTACGTGCGCCGCTGTCAACGACTCACAATTAAAAATCCAACCGTTTCAAATCTTTGAATTCTCCCTGGAATCCCCCTTTGGTGTGATTTAAAAATCTTTAATCTCACATTCAAGCCGCAAAATAAAGCTTTCATTAATGTTTTCAAAGTTCCCAAAGCATTCAGCAAATCGTTATTACTGGAAAGGGGAGCCGAAGAAGGATTACCATGGAATTTCTCGCCTTTTTTGCTGCCGGTGTCAAAGAGAAAAACATTTTCAAGTTTTCAGTTTGGCGACGTTACTCCGCCGCCGAGTCACATTTTCTTTCCAATACGCTCGTTTTTCTTCTTGGCGCGACTCATTTCAATTAGGTAAGCGGTAATAAAGAAGAACGGTCCGCCGAGGTTGGTACTGGGGAGAGTGGCGGTGGGGTAGAATTTATCTCTCCCCTTTCCTAATTTCTTTAATTAGTGCGCGGAAGTCGTGGCAGCCGCTAGCGCGGTGAGATACAGCGCATCTAACCGAGCGAAACGTTTTCAACTCCCTGGCCTCCACCGCTTCCACTGCAAAGCCCACCCCTAGCTTTTCTTGCCAGCCAAACCATTCCCATTTACCCGCGTCTCCACCACCACCGCCGTCTGACTTCTCATCGTCGTCGTTTAGGATCTCCCTTTCCCCATTTCTTATCCTCATTCCTCCGATTCCCCTTTATACTGTCCTTCTCTCTCTACCAATATCACCGATTCAGTTCTTCAGCGCCTCATCCCCCGACGTCGACCCCGATGTGACTGTAGGTATCAATCTCACCCCCGTCCTCAACCCCTGGAACGTCGTGTTACCACTTCATTACCTTATGCGCCATAGCAAGTCGAGGGGTACGACGGGCAGAGGGGAACAGAGAAAAATGAGAGAGAGGGAAAGAGACAGACAAGTCGAGGAACGAAAACGGAGCAGAAGAAAGGAGTCAGAAGGGGGGAAGGTCGGGGTGATACGGGAATTACGAATCCAGTTGAGAGTCGGGTACAGTCCATCGAGGAAGTGGGATAAACCCTTATACTAGCGGAGACATTCGTTGAAAATATCGAAGGACCGTGGGATCGAGTTATTACATTTCCTGGAATAATTTCATAAATGGTACGGCGGAAATCAGCCGAGCTACCTGCGCATAGGACAACAGGAAATCTGGTTCGTGGCATGTGGAGCGATAATTTTCACGCGTTTTCGTTGGGTTTAACCATTCTAGCTCGTCGATTACCACACCTGCATATAGCTAATTTAATTAAAGCTGTATTCGTGTAACGACGTTATCTGCAGAGATTCGTGACTGCCGACGTAGGAAACGATCCGTATCTGGTTCGCTGGGTGCGGCGCGCGGCAGGAGCATGAAATAATTAATCGCCCGTTTAATTATGGCGATGAATAAATTAAAGCGGTCGAACTGCCACGAGTTGGGGAATCGATAACGCGCGAAATTCGTCAAGGTAGTTGATTTATAATGAAGCATAGTTCATTTCTTGTCTGTACTTACATACTTTTCTAAGATCTAGCACAGAAAATCTACCCATAAAAGAACAGGACGTTATACCGAGTAACGAATCAATGAAATGTAATGTTAGAGTGTAAAATTAAAGTCAATTATCCCTGGTATTTTCTTGATGACAATATGACTTTTTACCAACTTTAGTAGCATATACTTTACATGAACATAGCTCATTAATATTGCGTGAATGTTGCATCGTGTAATTATTTTGTTGGTCCATAAGATTACAGAGAAATCTGAATCTTCTATTACTTGAGAAATGTACATTCTTAGAATTATGTGTCAAGATTTAATTGACAATAAGAGGAAGTGTATACGTAGTATCATACGTTTCATAACCCAATTATGATACCAACGTATATTCATATTAAGAGTTTGATAGCGTTCCATTCATGAGCTTATCTTTTAATTGCGATTGTTACTAATTGGAGGCATAAATCAGTGCTGGAGTAATGTTACGCGAATATCCCTTCACAGAAAGTAATTTAACTTTAAGTATCATTCGCTGCGCTGATTTAGGGGAGTGCCTTCGAATAGGAGGGTTCACCACTTCCTGGCAACGACTGCTGACAATTTCTCGACCGCCTTTCGTTCTACCGCATCAATTATATAACCGGGAAATGTAATGAGCCCGAGTGCCGCTTACCCCCCGCGTGAAAGCTCAGAATTAGATCTGACCGGCCTATATACTGCGCAACCCCTCGACTGTCGGCATGGGGGGTCCCCTGATCGTCCGGCAATTTGTCGTCTGGCAGAAATTTCCGTTTTTCAAAAGAAAGGTCCTTTGAACCCCGCTACAAACTGGATACAGAGCTACGGTTGGGTGTTTATGGCTCTGGGGGTCGTCATGTCATAAAATTCATGAACGACACAGAGTCCTTCCATCGCAGTTATAGGCTGTTAACGGTTGTAAACTCGATATATCATAATACATCATTATTCATTTTATAGGTATATAATTATCTATACTTCGTAATAATACGTAAATAATACACCCACAACTTTCACAAATATGCAACTTCCATAAATGATATCTGATTTTCTCACAATTAAACAAATCTGTAACTTCTATCAATAAAAATAATGTACATCGCAGGTAACGTACATTTTCGTGGTTTTATGTTCCACGGAATATTTAGTTTAACGAGCAATTAGTATAGTATTGTCAATTTCTGGAAATTGCGCTACTAATTTTTCATCATTAATACAATATTGTATTTTGTATTATTAGAACAATTTATTTCGTAACAACCGATCAGATTTGTAATAGTTTTATGTAAATACTTGGACCTTGTTTAATACAGGACGTTACTGCCGCATAGCTGGATTTAATGACGATCGCTGGTTTGTCAGCAAATGTCAATTAATTTTTTATTTGCCCTACCCAATTTTTCATGCGCGCCGATGGCCCCTAACTTTTAAGGCCATCACATGCGACAGCTGATATGAGGGGGAGGAGCGTGACGAAGGAACGCTTTTTCGAGAGTCACGGTATACAAAGTTGAAAGTGGATTGCTCTCCCTATCTGGCCATGGAACAGATCCCCTCTCCAAGTGGCACGGGTGCATACCAGAACGCCGAATTCTCATATCCATTACCTCCTTTGGTCCTTAGATCGCGTCCGCAAACACGTGGCGCCACTCGATACATACCCTTCCTGCCTTTTCACTCACTCACTCACGCCCTCCTCTCGTTCTCTCTCACCCCTTCCCTCAATCTCTCACACTACACTCTCCGCTGTTACGGTCCTATTTACTGATGGACCCCTTTTCCCACCCCTAGGCTGTCGTACTAAATTGAGTGAGGGTACAGTCATGTTTTCTTAATTCAGAGCTGACGTCATCAGAAGTCTGAAAACCATTTTACCCTTACATCTTCCGATCGAGTAGTTCTACGCAGATTACTGTAATATTATTTCCTTTTTCTATCCTACTTTTACTGTCAATATTGGTACCTACTCGCTAATAAATAGAGAGTTTGGTTTTGCACAGCAGGATTTAAATGAGATTTGTGTAGGAGATGGAATTTATAATCGGTCTCCAGATTTAATAATAATCTTCTGTATTCCCGATTTAAGCAAACGTAATCTAATACATTAAGTATTAAAGATCTGAAACCTAATTTTAAACTTCTTTTAAATAATAATAATGGAAATTAATATCCCTTTGTTGTACATTTTATGATGGCCATTTGTCAATTACGTATGGCAGTTTAAAAAATTGATAAATGTTGAGTTAGTATTAATCGACAACATTCGAAACTATTCTTGGATATATGAAAAACGACTGTGGAGAAATTTTATCATGAGCAGTGTCATTACACACTGTTCGCCTGATACAAGAAAGCGACAGCTGACTCGCAAGCTCGAAAAACTGTCGAAATTATCGTCGTTTATTCATCAATAACAGTGCAGTATACTTTTCAGACAGACGATACCACGCGATAAATTGTCTGCTTCGACTGCTAGACTAAACAAACGGGTAAAGGCGTGCAAGATGTATACGTCATGGCATTCATCAATACCGGTAAAAGTATGCTCCCTGGAATATTTCAATATAGGACTTTAAAAGTCTAAAATACTGCTTTCATGCGATTAACGGATATTCAGTCAGTTCTGGTATCGTATTTCTAACTTAGTTTAAACAGTTGATTCGAATTTTGTCAGTAATATTTCTGATGATTGAATCGTTGATACTTAACTGGCATAAAAGAGTAATTTGTCGACTTAATTATAGAATGGTAGTAACGTAATAAATTGTAAACCTTGGCCGTATTGTGAATTAGGCTAACCTTCTACTGTAGTTTCATTCAGTATGTTGGAAACAGAGAATACCTACTTAATCTTTCTCACTGTTGTTTTCTAGAATTTTCATCTTTCACCTTTAATTAAATCGGTGTGGTTTAAATACTCTTTTGTATATTGTATATTTTTTTTGTATATTGTATATTATATATTATGTTGTATATTGTATATTATATATTGTATTGTATATTATATATTTTTCGTATATTGTAGCTATTTATTTTGAAATACTGTACACGAAGGTTCTAGTTATTCACCAACCTTCTAATTACTAAAGACTGTACATTAGTGTACTATTTGCAAAATCAATAAATTGTTTTTCCTTATTTATAATGCATGTCTAACTTAATCAATGCTTACTCAACAAAGTATTTAAATTATTATCTTATAATACGTTTAGCATATTTCTTGATATAATATTACTTTTTTATTGCTTATTTTATCTTTTATTTAAAACCTGCAAATTCGTTTGTGATTAATCTAGTTGTATTTTCTGAACCTCACAATTAGGTAATATTTACCCTGTAGATAATTAATATAAATTGTCTGTGTTATTGAAATATTTCAGACTGAAAATGATAAACAGAGATACGTTATTTTTGGTCATTAATTTTCGCTGCAAAGTGTCGGTTAAACCGTTCTTCGAACTTCATATTTAGCCATTTTCCGCGAAAGTACAGAGTGGCGCAGAAATATCATCGACCCGTGGAACCACTGATTATCCGAAAGTTTCTCGGCGCCGGGTATCGGAAATTTAATCGGCCGTGGATTATAAATCCCCCGTTTCTCAACCGGGGCGCTGGGATTTTCTTCGGGGGCGTCTGCCGCGCGGCAATAATTAATAACCATCGTGCAACACGGTTCGTTGCCGGAGGTGTTCGTCGGCGAGTATAGAGGGGCAGAAGGACGAGGCGG
Organism: Hedychridium roseum; assembly: GCA_963989215.1. Taxonomy (NCBI): domain Eukaryota; kingdom Metazoa; phylum Arthropoda; class Insecta; order Hymenoptera; family Chrysididae; genus Hedychridium; species Hedychridium roseum. The sequence goes on along the minus strand of OZ022307.1, from coordinate 3,648,020 downwards.
GGAGGAAGAGAGTTCCGGAGCTCGGGTGTCGGGAATCGTGGGCTTGGGTGGGATTGCGTGGGAGTAGTCGTTGGTTGGTACACGGCGACACGAGAACCCAGAGGGGTAGTCTGGATGAGCCTGACGAGGCTGTTGATACAATCACGAAAGCGCCGAGTGGGGAAGCCAAGGGCAGAGGGAGCCAGCCAACGAGGAAGCGCAAGCGACTGGCTCAGGGTAGGTGAATAGCGGTGGTGGCCTATTACCAACCCTTGCCAACTTCCGCCAAGCCGACATTACCCCCGTCCTTCCCTGCTCCCCAGCTTTTCCAACGCGCGGCGTTAACTGTGTGTATGTTCAACACGCGATCCCATGTTACACCCGTTCCATTGGGCACGTCGACTTTCGCACACACACACACACACTCACCCCCCGACATATCCACTGATACACGTCACGCAAGAATACTTGTACATGTAGAGAAACATACATACGGTAGTTTTGTTCGCGAAATAGCGTGTCGACGTTTCAGGTACAGCGATATTCACACCACCGTGTTCACAAATGCATCATGGATTTATACAGGGCTACAGCATCCCAGATGTAAAAAATCCAATTCGAATAATATTTATAAACTCGGACCAGAGAACAAAATACAGATAAATAAACACCTTGACATTTATCACGTCAGCAAACTTGTTACGCCGTTATAATAACGAGCTTATTATCAAATCTTTGTTATTATTATCTGTGTAGACAAAAAACTGATAAAGACGTCATATTGCTGCCTATTGGTATTAACTCGTAGACAGTAACGTGTTAAGTTTCCTTGATATGTGCGCATACGTCACTTACGTATATTGTTAACACGGCTTGCGGCGTGAGATACTAAAGTACTCGCGCGTTTATCGGTATATACAGTGGTGCCAGTAACACAGACATGAGTTTCCGGCTTCCCCTCCACTTTCTGGCTGTTCTGTCCGGGCAAACCCCCCACCCCTCCCTCCAGAATTCGAACATGCTGTCGCAGAGGCGTCGAGCACCTGTTTCCTCGAAATTGACACGTTGCCATATCCCACGGGCACGCCCACCATCGACGTCCATCAATCGAGGATACTCGAACGTGCGCTCGCACGGCGCTCTTGCCCTTTGACCGGCGTGTCCTATCGGCCAGGAGTTGCCCGTTCATCTCTATAGCTTCCATCGAGGGATCATCGTTATACGGAAGGAGTATCCGATGGAACGACGATGACTCTAGTGATAGCCAGTTAATCGTATTTCTCCGTTCTATGCCGGTTTAATTTACCGAATAATTAATCATTCCTCGGTATCTGTATTTAACAGATGTCATCTACATTTAAAGAAGAAACTGTTGTTGTTTCCATGGCAAATGCCTTCCAATGTTTAAATATATCATAAGTACTCTCCTTTTATTAACCTTTCTTTGAATTCCAAAGAGATTTCACAAAAACATTGCACTTATTGCCTGTGATAATGCACAATGAAGCGTAATAACAATTATAAAACGCTATTAGTTCTATGCAGCGGTCAAATGTTATAATAAAACTTGAACTTAAAATTCAAACGGTATTCTCCTATAATAAGAAATAAGAAATAAGAAATAAGTTTACTTTAATTTAATTTAAACAGCTTTACTTTAATTCAATTTAACAACCAGCACTGTGCGTAAAAAAAAGCTGTAAGTGTAGTTCTTCATGTTTCCTTAAATTTCTGAATTGTAAAAGCGGTATTAATTATGTTTTATAGTTATTACGAAGTAAAAATATTTTATTAAAATTTCCATGTTCCTGACGTGTTTTTAAAAGAATTGCGTGGTATGTAGATCAAAGAATTAGTATTAAATCTGGTATTTTCTTAGCGGCTATATGCTCCTTCCTATCGGCCATCACACATCGAAATCGACGGATGGAGAAATATCCATGGCTAGAGAAATTTAACGATTCTGTTGAGGTCAGTCTATAAAAATAAAGCGTGTCGTTTGCTCGCTAAAATTAACGATGTGCGGACGTGGAATATGGCCCTGGGCTATGAAACTTTTATGGGGAAGTAAACCTCGATATCTGAGGCTGGCTATACTACTAACCCAGGAGGGTGGAAGGTAGTTAAACGCAGAGGGAGATCAGGGAGTGTAAAAGAAGTAAAATAGACAGAAACGTAAGTAGAAGGATAATAGACGAGAGGTGAAAGGAAAGGAACTCGTAAGTCCATAAAAACTGACGACAGTACGCGTAAATATGTATAAGAGAAACTGAGATAATTGTCTGAGCAGGTATGATAATGTTGTCGCATTGGTAATTATTACGAGCTTTGCGAATTATTCGGTCTTCTGCTATGCAATCTTCGTTACGATAATACCGAGGTATATTACGATTGACTGCATTTCCGGTTGGCCAACTCACCGCGTCGTCCATTTACAAGAATCCGTGACACTTGTGTTTTGTCTGTCTAACAACAGGAAAAGGATTACGGGCCGACGATAAATGATATCATTGCACGAGTTTTCGTAATAAAACAATTTCGACGGTCATTATCAGAATCTCCATGATAAGCATAAAATTTGCATTGCATTTTTTTATTATAGGCTTGATATGTCATTTTTTGTGCCATCTTTTCACGTTGAACAATCATTTTAGCTACAAAGAATGGTGAGAATTAAAAAGCATGAAGTCCATTTACAATTCTGTTCAGAGTTCTGCGCACGTTTTATGTTTGATTTCTTCTGTCTGATTTTTATCATTCTAAAAAGACTTGATAAAATCATTCCTTTTTTAATTGAATGATCATGAAGCGTAGTCATAATGTGACGTATTACTCTTCTCTTTTACGCTCTACAAGAGTACTAACACCCGTCATGCGTGCAAGCCCGTCACTCTGATGGATACGATAAATCATAATTACTGCTCTTTAATTGCTGTACGGGATACCTCAATTCGGCACGATTCGCTATCTTCATTTATGTGTCTATCATACTCTCTTGCTCGTTTCTGTCGCTGTCTCTGTCCTCCGTTTCACTGATTTCTCATCTTCTTTCTCCCTTCAGCCCCATCTCTTACTCATTCTCCAGCGGACATAGACCGCGGGAATTTGCATGACACGCACGCGAGGAAGTAAAGCGAGCAGCGTCACTGATTGAGAATTAACATAACTGCAACAATTATTGGCAAATTGGTATAACTCGTTTGCACTCAACGTATGTGTGGCGATGTGTATGGAACGCAATAATATGACGCGTATACGGCGGCCCAAGAATCAGGAACTGCTCGTTGTTTTGCAGTAATCATTTTGGGTGGGATAGAAATTTGCGCCCAGTGTATAAATAGACGACAAAGTGTAGAATTATTATAATCCTATAATATTATACCTTATCAGACGTAAGTTAGTTCTTAAGTGACAAAATATATTTAATGTACACATTTTTCGGCCACTAAGGCTTAATAATAAAGATTAGTGCTATTTGTGGACGAACGACACATTGAGAAGTTTGCTTATGTTCAATGCAACGAGAACTACGAGAGCCATGGGAAATAAGTTAATTTGGTACGTTTTTTCGGTAGTTGTAAAAACATCTTTTCTGGACGTTCAGATCACGTAGGATACTCTATAAATCGTGCACGTTTCAACACATTTCGAGCAACGAAAGCAGGAACGAGCGACCTTTCGATATCGACGTAAACGAAGTGAAATAAATCGTAAGTCCGTGCCAATAAAAATCCACGAGAACTCCCTGCGATCGAGGGTTCGTTCCCGATGAACTTGGTGATTTATCGTGAGGATAGGAATAAGAGAGAAAAAAGACGGCTCTCGCTCTCGTGCCAACTACGGGCAAACGGCCGGGCGATCGAGCTGGTGCTCGATCGAGAAAAGCGGATCAGAAGGGCGGAGAAGTGAGGATCGAGGAACAAGGGACCGTCGAGGTTGAATTAAAGCGAGTTGTTCCGAAAACTTAATTACCTGTGTAGGCTCTATCAATTAATTTTCCTCGATTTTCCTGTATTCCTTCATCTCCCCCTGGCCCGCCTATCACAGCCACGTCGCGACCCTTTCCACTTCCGCCGTCACATCCCACCCCTGCCAGCCGTAATTCCATCGGCATTATTCTCAGCACGTCTGCCAGCGGTGGAAGGCTCTTTCTGTTCTCCCTCATCCCTATATTTTCCACGTAGCTTGCTCTTCTCTCGCTCTACTTCCCCCTTTTTCCTTCGCGTCCTCTCGCTCATCCTCCCCTTTCTTTGGCAGTTGCCGGAGGCGCGATCTTTGTTTCTCATTTACTTTTTATCACGACGACGGTGGCAACCTCGGCCCTTCCAACGACCCTTTTCCACGCCCGCCCTGACTCTCGCTGCCACCCGTCACCTCCACTTTTTTTCCAGTCTCACACCACCTCATCCGGGTCTCATCCTCTTTCATTTTCTGCTCTCGCCTGTGCTATATAGACTCGCGGAGGTACTTGGTCTCTTATAAATACGTGCCGCCGTCAACGTGTACCCTCTTGTGTGTCTGCGCACGTGCACCTATGCATTCCTCCGCTCCTACGTGCTTCAGTTAACCTACGTGAACTGTTTTTACTGCCTCGGTATTCATCTTTCACGTGTATGTGCACACACGCTTCGCCTATCGTTCCATGAGAACACGCTTTATACGTCGTAGTACTAGTACGCAAATCGTGAGCGTGCAAACTGGTATATATTCTTCATACAAGTAAGTCTATCCTCGTATGTCTCTTTCATCTCTTTTCACAACCTTCCTCGTCAGCTACATCGCCGTGCTTCTTCCTCCTGCTACCTCCGTCCCCCCATCATCCCACAAGCCTTTATTTTGCTGAAATCTCCAGGGATCTTCGGGGATCGCACTTTCCTACGGGAATATTATGAGATTGGAGTGGAAGGTCCACCGCCTGTGTCCTTTTTCCGATGTCTTTTCGTTGGCTTCCTCCCCTCCGAACGAGCAGCTTCCCGCAGCACCCCAGTCGATCCGACGGATCCTAGAAAAATAACAAGGGTAAGTCCCCTGTGTATTACGCATGGCAGGTACGGGTCGCTTGCTGTATTTCCAGTGGGAGAATGCAATACCGCATTGCACTTACCGAAATTTAACTGTATATTATGTACATTCCCAAGGATAATCTAGAATAAACGTAATGTGTCCAAAGTACATTAACACTTAATATTACTTAAACACATGCACTATAAATTGAAGCACAGTTGTTTTTACACGTTTTTAACAGGTGTAATAAGAATTGTGATGATTAATTCATTTCCAGATTTTAATGAACTCTTTCTGAGTTCGTTTACCATGTTTGCTATGTATATACAGTAATTTTTGTGGATATTAATATGGGGTTTACTTTTATACATATTTCGAACTATTATGATGTAGTACGACGCGTACATTCCATAAAAGGAGTAAGCGTTTCTCTAGGGTTTTAGACTGTCCTATTTCAAGATGTGTCTTCTCATTCAATACAGTCATCGCCCCAGTTCTGTATTTTAAAATAGCTGTAAATTTAGTAATACTCCAAAGAAAAATACCAAAATATATATTATTTGAAAAAGAATTTCAGTTAGCTAACATTATATTAACAATTTTTTATCAATCAGTCTATTTTAATGTTAAATGCACAATTTTAATGAATTAAGTAACATTATATCATCACAAAAGGGGGTAGGGAAATCATGCAACAGAACTGATTTGCCAAAGCATATAACACAAGTCGGTGACACCCTCAGTGTAAATGAACCTCGGTGAAAGCAGTCCGATTTTCACATGCACAGCACGCTGTCGCACGCGATAGGTGCCGCATCCTTTGCCGGGGGATAGAGTTTGCCCTAATATTGGATGATAATCGCTAATTCGATCAAAGCCATGCCCTCGGGGAAATATAGAGGCGTGCGAAAGAGAAAGGATTTTACGAGGGTGCAAGAAGGAGGGCTAGCTTTGGGGGGTGTATCTGTCCGAGGGTGTGTTTGGCGCGGGGTTAAATACGAAAACCAGCGTATCCAGCCACAAGTGCCCTCCACTCTCTGCATCATCGCTCTAATACTCAGCTTTGTGTCGTATTACAGAGCCCGTGCCGATGGTAAGACAGCGGTAGTGGGGATGGCAACGGTTCCGTCTATGCAAAGTACATCCGTCGAGATGGAAATGAAGGTGAAGGTAAATGCTGGTAGCGGATGCGACGGTAGAGATGGGACTCTCGCTGCGATACGGATGAAGACGATAGTTGGGAGGGTGGAAGGAAGCGAGACAAAGATAGAGATAGAGAAGCGGGGGTTAGAGCGGCGGTTGGGAGGGTGGTGATGAAGCCAGTAGCGGTAGAGTTAGAGGCGGAGGTGGCGCCGGTGGTGGAGGTTGAAATGGCGGTCGGCGAGTGTGGTCGTTGGAGCCGTATAACGGCGCTGTATCTCCGTCTCGCTCGCAGCCTGCTGAAACTTTCAGTAATTACTGTAATTAGTCCAATTAACAGACTCGCTCGAGCGCTCCTCCGACTCTCTGACCTCACCCCGTCCTTAACGCACATCCACGTCAACGCGCACCGACGGCAATGTGGAGGCTGCTGGCTGGTTGGCTGGCGATGTGGCTGAAAGCAACCACCCTGCATTACCATGAGCTGTATGTATACATATAGGTCCTCCCACGTATATATTAACACGTATACACACGAAACTACCATCGTACGTATAACTACAAGCGATTCTGTATGTACTCTAACACACGGCTGCTTCTTCTCTCTGATTTCGATTCACGGCGAAGTAACGTGTAGTGTATATGTATTTCGGGTGCTCGTAAAGTGACGGCGGCGTCTCTGTTCCCCGAGCTTTCGGGGATGCTTCATATACCTTGGAGTTTATCCTCCTGTTATATAAGCGAACAGCGGAACGCTTTGCATCATACGTCGTCGTTGAGCTTCACAGTTTCAACGTGATAAAACTCAAATAGTTACGCCAAGAGATTGGTGAATCATCCAATTTTCTTAAAAGGTCGTAGAACCGGAGGAGCAGACACTTGTACCTACTCGTACCATGATTCACGTCCACGGCATACAGCTCCTTCATGCTGAACCGAAGGTTTTCGTTTTACAGTCGGAAATCTTCGGACCGTGATTTAGCCGTCACCCAGTACATGCGTGACTATTGTGCCTGACGTAGGTGTGTGCAAGAAGAGTGAACGAGGGAGGAAGATAGGCGAAGAAAGGTCGCGAGCAAATTGGTAGAGAGGGATGAAGGCGGGTGGCAGGAGGTGGATGAGAGGGCGCGTTGCCATTAACACCTCCGCCGGTGGCGCAGTGTACTTCAAACAAATTAAGCGCGGCCGTAATTGCGTTACGGCTGCGACGCCGAGGAGTCTCTTTCGAGTTCCGGCAACGACCCCATCCCCCGATATGACGGTAGTGATAAACAAGGGCGGCCCGGCGCGAGACGAGGAGGGCGAGAGACGCCGGCGGAAGGATGGAACGATGGAAGGCTGCACCAAGATGGAATCTGCAGCAGAGCACCGCCGGCACGAGAGAAACCTTTGACCCTTCTGCCGCGTCACTAATTTTCCAAGTGCTTCGTAGCGGTGTCGCGTAATTCGGGACTTTATTGAATTCTATAAACGGTCATGAGTCCCTCAAAATATCTCTCATAAATGTAAAGAACACGTATACTCCGATTATTATTTTTATTATACGGTCATCCTCTGAGATTACCGGGTACTTACCCGGTATGTAATGTAATATGTAATTGTATGTATGTAATGTATGTATGTACGTATGGATGTACGTATGCAGGTATGTAATGTAATGTAATGTAATATGTAAAATGTAAAATGTAAAAAATATGTAATTAATATGTACTTACATATGTACTTGCATATTAATTACATATTTTCGTTTCGATCAAATTACAAACGTACATCAATGATTATCAACATTATTTGTTTCTCTTAAACACATTATGTAAAATGTTTTATAATAAAATAAATAACATTTATAATGACAGTGACGCAATAATTGCATCTTTTTAGTCCGAAGATTTTTTATAGTGAATGCAGAAAATTTGAATCAGATTCGAGTATGCTTCATCCGGTTTGAATTGTAATTTAACTTGCTTCTTCCAAAGTTTTTGGCACTGTCATTAAATTTGAACTCTTGTTCACCGCGTCCTGGCAATATAAACGATACAGTATTATTGATTGTATCGATACACGTAGGGTGACGCTTATAAAAACGGAAAACCGTGACGGCAACATTTATTCATGTTGCGGCGATCGTTATCGAGTGTCGAGTTATCGTCATAAACACCAATGTATACCGGTATTTGATGGATTCTCGTATTGGGTGCGTAAACGTACCCGATCGCTGGCCCAGGTAATGGTTCGTAGGATCGGATTTGACAGCGATCACAATATCGAGTTTACAGGCACTTTCACCTCCGAATAATATCCGTCGCTGATCGTACCTTGCTAACCGTAAAATTCACGTATGCAGCGTTCTCGCTCTCTTTTTCATGTTTAAAACTACTACTCTATACGTCTTCCTTCCTCCACGTCTACTGCTCTTTAATAGCCTATTATAACAATTTATAAGTGTAATTTTTCAGATATTTATGGCTTACAAAGGACGGTTAACGATCTCGTGAAGAGTCACTAGCATTCAGGCAACGATCTAGGGTATTTAATATAGGTAGACACATAAAAATAAATCAGGAATTACTATGTGCGCCTTACTGGTTATTACTTACACAATACCGTTTCATAGATAAATGAAAATGTAATATTGCTAATTTTTAGCAATACATGTGCAATATGCAGTACTGTATAATTTTAGGTTAATATTCTTTCTACTCTTTCTTTAATTTACTTTCCTAATTTAATTATGCTGATTGGCCTCCCTAATGCTTTTATTTATTTACTTATACCCATGTTTACTTTAAATGAAAAAAGAGAATTAAAAATACTACCGCCTTGCACAAGTTTTGTTAGATATTTAAATATGAAAATAATATATAACTAAATGTTAGTCGAATGCGACTTTCATTTTGTATTCACTACTGGGAAAGAAGATGGAAATCCTCTTCCAGCCAGTCGATCTTACAAAGAAGACATCTAATAATCCGTAAACACATTCTGATCCAATCGTGAGTTGTATACGCTCGTTCAATTCCGAGGCAGGATTCGCGTGAATTTGCGGCGGGAGCTCATTTGGAATTCTTCAAATGCACGCTGGTCTAGAGAGCAAACGAGAATGGAAGGTACATATAAAAGCCGTGAGGTATAAGAAACCCGCAAAGTTCGCTTGTATATTTTAATCAGCACCCCCTGTACCGTCCTTCTCTTTCTCTTTATCTTAGTCTTGTTTCTCTCTTCCATTCTGTCCTTGTCCGCCCTCCTTTTTTTTGTACGACACTGAACGAAAAGAGTTTTATACAATAAAGAAGAGAAAGGATGGAGATGAAGATACAGAACGGTGGAATGGACTAGGTAGAATGGAAGGTAGGTGCGGACAGAGACAGAGATGGAGCATCGATGGGGGAAAAACCGGGGTTCACCGTCCGGATGAAAAGAGTTGAATAACTCTGGAATAAAAGCCGAATAAATCTTTTTATTATGCTCAATCCCCGCGTCTGTTCCGCCTAACCCCACCGCCTCGTCTACGGTTCGTTCGCATGCTGTTTCTCTCTTTTTCCATCGCATTCTTCTTCCTTGTCTCTCCCTTTTCTGCTTTGCGCTTTCATACAGTGCTCCGTCTTTTTACTTCGACGTTTTCTTTCTCCTTGCCTCACTTATTTTCTCATATGTCTTCCCTTCGATCTGCCAGCCTTAGTTTTATCTCCTCCGTTATGTACCCTTGTGTTTCGTCACACATCGTTGGCGACGGTCGTCGATACGCTCCGTTAACGTTGATGCCGACGACACCACCCGGCAAAAATCTACGGGAGGCTATTTCGGGGAGACCGGGATTTCACACAAAGCCCTCTGAGATGGGGAAAAAACACCGTGAAAATACAATCACGCTCACATGCGCGGTCGCGTAACGGAACAGTGCTCGTTATTTTGTGTTAGTAGTATCAATTCAATCACCTCTGAATTGATGTCAACCTGTATACAAACGAAATGTTTTGACGGGCAAAAAACTATCGCCCCAGCTTCTAGCAATTTTTTACAGAACATAAGACTTACCGTTAAAAGTTTTCACGGAATTCGTATTTCTTATATATCCCTTTTTGTGCAGTTTCCAGCAAATCTGACTAAAGTATTACAACCGAAGAATTAGTAGCAATAATAAATTCTTCTAATTCGTCGGTAGTACAGTAAAAATCGGAAGGCTATCGGCCTCTCGTGATCATTCATCTGTAAATTAAGCGGCGCGATTAGAGACGTCGTTAATCCAATATCCAATGTGATTCGTTGCACAATTCGCGCGATGATTATTAATCGTTTCGAGGCCAATCGTTTTAATTTCGTTATGCCGTAAACTCTTCGAGTCTGTCAACTACAGTGACCGAACATTTTGGTGCGGGAAAGCCTGCGTGCGCACGTATCCTGAATAGGGCGTACTAATAATCGTACGATGTACGCGCGGCACGTTTCATTTAGCAAATTGGCAATAAATGGCGATGGCCATCGCGTGAAACTCGCCCCATAAACGCGTCACGATCACCCCTTCCTTCGGCGCCCACCCTGCCGTCAATTACTGCTTCTCCCTCTCTTGTTCGCTCTTTCTCTTCCCCCTCCATTGTCTCGATCGCGTCTGTCTCCCTCTAGCATTATCGACTTTCACCCCTTGTCAACCCTCCTTCTCTATCTCTCACCTGCCTCATTTCCGTTTCACTTTCTCGATCCCCGTCCTTCGGCCTTATCGCGCTGTCACCCTCTATCCGCTCGTTTGCCACCTCGCCCCGTCTCCGTCTCTTTACGGTTTACGTACACACCAACACTTTACCATTAACCCTCGACGAATTAAGTTCCGCGCGGGGTGATCGTAGGGAGTTTATAGGGTTAGGTTACCGTGGCCGATTTCAACCCCTGCTACTGAGATTGGTATCTACATCCACCGTCCTATGAGCCCTCTCCTTACCCACATGCCTCGCCATACGGGTGTTATTCCCCCTCCAGTGCGGTAGATGTGTGGCTTGCACGAATTCACGCACACAGCTGATACAAAAGTTACAGGCGGGACAAGTAGGCGCCTGTGTGAGAGCTGGTATAGCACGCGATCGTCAAACCCAAAGCCATAAACGTAAACAAGGGTTGTTAGGACAGCCTGCGGGCGAGAGACGGGTTCTTACAGCGGGGACTAAATATTTTGCACCCCTTCGCAGAGATTCTCAGCCACATCATGCGATCGTTTCAATTGCTCTGTGCGCCCCTCTCTCACTAACCGTGTAATAAAAAAGGTACTCAATGTTGCTAGTACCTTTCGTTAATGTTGAACAGTCGAATAAATTAATGGGAAATTATTTCTCTACAACATTTTCAAAATGAACATACTTATGAATCGCGACCTTTGCTATAATAAAAAGTTGCACAAATATGTATCTTGCTGATATAGTACACATTGCCATAGAGCTTTCTACCCAATAATAAGGGACATTTTATTTTTTATTCAAGTCTTGTCTCAGTGCCTAACAGTAAAATACGTGTGAATAATTTACAGTGCTTTAAAACGAAAATCGATCAACTAATTCATGAAAGATAAATCCGCAACAAGTAATCTATATACGCCGATCTTAATGAAAATATTTTCAGTCTTACGTTGTAAACAGAAAATAAATTTGTATTTTATGTAAGATGAAGGTACACATCAAACATCAATCTTTCCCTGGCACTGGTTCCCGTTCTATGTGCTCTTCTACCTGATCCTCTTCTATATTCGTTATTTTTTGGTACACTGATATTTTGATACAAATTAAAAGACTAAAACGAAAATGTTCACAAATGGTCATAGTTTAATCATTGCAGAAATACCGATCGACAGTAGTCATTAATTACTAGCAGTGCGACCAGTCGGTGAATCTACAACGGCTCGGCAGTGTACCGATAACGATCGACTGCAACGGCTCGACAAACGTTTGTTCATTCAAAGGGGGAAAAACTATTGATTTACGCGTCGGTTAAAACAACCAAATTACTTTGTACGGTCAACAGAACGCGAATATACCGTACCGGACTGAAAGCAAATCGGCTGGGCGCATCAATATTGACATTTTTATCTGGAAACCGACGGACGGGCTCTTGATTTAAACCGTGCGCCGATTGCATTTCAGCCCCGGTGCATCGACGCGTTGCGTCGCGTCGTGCTATCAAGACACGCGACAAAGGCCAGTTTTTCAAATTGCGACCAAAGTACAGCGTTCCCGCTGCAACTCAAACGCCCACTGTGTACCCTGTGTACTGCGTACCTTTTAAATTTGCATTACGCTATTTCGCAGGAACAGAAATTATAGTCCTGTACACAATTTTTACCTTTTAACATTCGTTAACTGGATCATGATATTAAAAGGGATCATGAAAATGAAACTCTCGTATTTTGCATCTTCGTAATAAACGAACGTTGACATCCATGCCCTACCGTGGGTATCGTTTGAAAGTAACGTACTTACGAGACAGAAGCTTGAATTTTAGGGTAGCCGTACAGAAGCCATGCAAGCGTGAAATATAAAAATGTCAACCCTGAAACGTTTCACTTTGGAGGGGTGAGCACGAGGGTTGGTGATCAATTTTAAGCTGTATCATACAGTTCAAAGAATGCCAAGTGAAGCGATTCTTAACTGATAATCCTTTAAATTTCTGATTTAAAAAATCAGCAGCATTGTTGATACATTTTACATGCGCATTGTAATTATATTATAACTTAAGGCCGACTTATCTAATCACTGGATTTGCAAAGAATTTAGCCCGGTACACGGCGAACGTGGATAGGGAATTTTATTCTGCAACGCAAGTGTATGAAAAGTGCGTGGATCTTTCCTCAGACATGGACTCTTGGACACCCATGGGACTTCTTTTGAGTCCTCGGCATCGTAACCGTGTGCTCCAGCGAGACACGAACGATGTCGTCGAGAACGCCATTGCATTAATCCCAAAAGTCTCGGCGAGGAGCTCTCTCGGGGGCTCTTCGAAGCGCAAAGTGCGAGCAACGTGTCGGTTCCGACACTCTCCGTTACCGCCGACGATGCACAGCCTACATGTGTGACATGCATGCGCGGCCCCGTCCTATATACATGTAAGTTACACATGGAAAAGGACGTGTCGTAAAACACGGCACATAAATTATACATATGCAGCATTCGTACGTAAACAGGTTGAGTGCGGAGGCAGACGATGTAACCAGCACCGGGATTCGTAGACGTGTACACACTTGGATCTGCGCCTACACGCCACTTCCGTTACGGTTTCACCGTCGTATAAACGGCAAAGAGTGGTGGAGAGGGTGAGAGATGGCAGCGAATCCCCTCGAAGATCAAAGGCGCGTCATGGAGCGCTGCTGAATAGTGCAGTGGTTTTACGAAATATCCACGTCGAACAGATGGATGGAGGCGTCACCCAGGGGCGTACTGACACCTGAGGAGGGGGGGACGCCGAGTCGAGATACCGCTATCATTCCAACGAGCGCAGATCAGAAATTCAAATGAGATGTACCGATGTTAACCACCATGTCTGCGATATGTAGAAAGCTCATTTCATAGTATTTTTATCATTCGTATTTTTATCAAATCGCGAGAAACACGTTTTATTTTTCCGATTCTGGAACTTTAGTAATAAAATAATATGATGTTAACAGAAAAGGGAATGTTCATTTTCATATCAAAGGTATGGAATTTGTATCTAGTGTAACGATAAGACAACATCTTTTACAAGATTCTTAAAGCACTGTTCAAAAATGTATCAAATCTTGATATATTTAATAAAATTCTTAATAATTCTCTAGAAGCCTGGATAAACACTGATGTCTAGTGGCTCTATACATGTTGTATTAATAATAATAATATACATCTTTTATTGCATCTGCATATTGTACAAAACAAGATAAAAGAATGCATAATAAAGAATACATATTATCAGACAGACGCAAGGACGAGGTTTGGCAAAGCCGTTTTGCATCCTATTACGGAAGGATGAGCAGAATTTTTATGTGGCTCCTATTTACTTTAAATCTAATCCCATTTGCATATAGAAAAAGTTGTCACTATTACTACCAGATACGTTTTTCCAGAATGGAAAAAATGCACGAAATTGGATACTAAAATGTTTTTCCATACATAAATACCGTTGTATGTAAGAAGTAGTGTAGAAAAGCAGCGATCATTTCTGACATGCAATTCTCTGACAACGATAAAGCGATTTTTATTCTGTGCTATGGAACCTTCGAAATCATATTTCAATATATTCTCGTTCTGACGAAGTCGCGCTTTATCATGAAAAATTCAGACGGAAGTACGAGTGTACCTTACTGTGGGCTTAATGTTGAAAGTTTCGTTCAGTTCCTGCACGGTTTATGAATAACACACGGCGAGTGCGAGGGAGTCCTCGGTCTATGCAGAAAATGTATGGCTGAGATGAAACCGGTAGCCGCTAAAAAGAGGGTTTCGTCAGTTGTCGACTGTGTTTCTCGTTCTCATGGATACGTGCAAGAGGACTGACTAAAAAGGGTGAATCGACGAGTAGACTGAAAGACGGGAAACTGAATTACATAAGAGGGGGGGATGAAAGAGACACCTCGAATAAAAATCGTCATGCGTGAAAGTGTCAAAAGCTAACGAACGCTTTCTGATTCACGTCTTCCCTGCGCCTGCACATCATCCGCATATAATTTATTAAAAGCTTACACATCGTCGTATCTCATTCGCGCACACATGTTACTGAAATAGATTAATGTGAACTAACTAAAATAAAATAAACTATTTCTTAGATCTAACTAACAATATAATTAATTAAACAGTTTTATGAGAATAAATATCAAATAGGCGAAGCTCAGTATGGAAGAAGTCTTAGGAAAATATTTATACTAAACCACCTATGTGCTAATAATTTTTTAAACAGTTCAGGATGTGAATTGCGTAGGCAGATATAGAATTTTAATAACGTTCTTTTAAAATTATAATTAGTAGATGCAACTGTTATTGTAAACATTATACTGATTGCTGTGAAGACATTATGAAAAATAATCCTCTGTGTTTATTATTAGATAAACGAACTGATAGCTGCAAAAGATATACTTATTTTTTTTCATTTTTTCACATGCCAGTTAATACCGTTGTTCTTATACGGATATTCAAAATTTCAATAACACGCTCAACGCTGTTAGTATAAAATTGTTTAGTAACTAACCATCTAGGATGTCTGCTTTACTATCTTATTCGTTAGTACATACATTCATACACTACTCCTGCTTTAATCCTCTTTCCTCATTCATTCTAGTTTCCACTTGGTACGTTAACTTTGACGAATTCTCACTTTTCCATCCACACAGATCTCTTTGAAAACAGCAGCTCGACTTTTGATACATGCTTACACTCAAGCCGCTCTTATTTCTTGCCAACATTAAATGAGATGCTTCGAGTGTAAACGTGTTCACGCCCACGCTCGTTCGTTCGACGTGATGGGAAAGTCTACCGATGTAATGAGTTTCAATGTAACTGGCTGTGAGGTAATTGTTTTTGCAATACCTGTACCACAGATGACGGTAACGATGCTAGAGACCGCAACGACAACGATGGTGATAATTAATGGCTTGCGCTCAGATTTTTCCCGCTGTCCGCATATGCTGTTAAGTACTTGTCGCGTTTACAAATACTCTACTACGTAATAATCACCTTGCAGTAATGAAGGGACGCACCTACACTTCAATACGGGAATCTGTTGGGAAATAATAATTAGTATGCGCTCAACACAACACAAATAATTTTTTATAGAAACCATAATTCATTATTTCAAGTTTTTATTAAGGAGAAAATTTCGTTTCTCATCCGAATAAGAAACAACGTTAGAGTGGGTTTTATTTCTTTGCATAATGATGGTGTAACTAACAATATTAGCTTATTTCTTTCGTAATAGTATATTGTAATTTGTGCTTTAGTTAACATTTATGAATCACTAAATAAGATTTTTTGTCTTCTAGGTATATTGTTTCACTCGTTATTTGTACAGTCTTTTAACACGAAAGAATAAACAGAATGCACATAACGCGGTAAGTACAAGTGTTAACAAAAAGTAAGTTCATTGTATGAGATTTTTAATGCAAATTAAAAGACCACGCATTCGAATTAGCTAATATACTTTTTACGAAAATAAACAATAGCATAGCACTTATATCCTTTGTACTAACAACAATTCCCACTTTCTAGGTAAAAAAATATTTGTTAAATATTCTCCATGTGCCCGTTTTTTCCTAACACGGAATGAGTAGTATTTCTTCTAACAGAATACTGCGTGTTAATATTTTGACACATACATAGCAGTTTTTAAATGAAGTACATATATGCAATGCTTTAATGTTTGTAATTCAAAGTTTTAGAAGGCCATACGAGTTATCGGATCGTTTTTGATGCATGCCAAAACGACCTCATTCCTCTAATTTCCCCTTGTGATTCATCGTGTTGTCGCAAACTACGTAGAAATCTCGTTCACGAAGTACCGTTTATCTTGTCTACGCAAATACGTTTGTATGTACATATGTGTTGAATCTTGCCTTTAACTTTGCCATATAGATCGCATAATCGTACTTGCAAATTTCCAGCAGTTTTGCACTCAGAAGACAGAAAATAGCGAATAATTTTTTAATGATACCGACGTCTGAAAATGTATAATGTTATCATTTATATAATTACATGAATACAAATCATATGAACAAATTTTCCTGTCTTCAGTACATTTTTCTTAATGACACCCACAATCATACGAGTACTAATTTTGAATAAGGGTAACTTATGAAGTGCTTTCTAAAGAATAAAAGATAATGGTTGACCAATTTTTACCCAGACTACTATCGCAATCAAAAACTTTGAATGTTTGAAAGCTTTGAAAGCGATATTTATTTAGCATGTCGTGCTCAGCATACCAAAATAGATCGGTAAATTAACTTTTCCGCCGGTTTTTTCCGCAAACTCACATTGATATTAATATTTACTACCCCCTCTTATCGTGGTTCTATATCCACATTCGATTTTTAAAGAACGATTTACTGATCTATACAAACTACACTCTACACGTTGCAATTTTACATTTTACATACACGTCAATTAACATACACGTCACAGAAGAATTATGTTTCTATGCATGAAATTCCGTAGGGTCATACGTGCGTTCCCGCCTTAGGTATTTATCTCGCGTGAAATTTTTCCTACGGGGCGGGCAACGTTACTAAAACGTTTTTCCTCTGGGACGAGGGTCGAGCCACCCCTTTACGACCGTTTAGCTGGCTTCGAGACCCCTTCGAGGCAGCCACTTACGATAAACAAATATGGCTACGATGTAGCGACGACTTCGCAGTGGCTGGTGACAACAACGACTATGGGGGATTGTCAAATTGATGAATGTAAACTACCAATTAACTTTCCGTCGTACTGGGAATCGTGCATAACAAGACATGACTTCCGTTTAGCGAAAACTGATATTTGATATTGCACTGCTATTGTCGTAATAAACGAAAAAAACTGAAAAATGGAGATGTATGCAGGCATATTAATTATTGACAGCAGAGTTTTATTATTGTTAGACCATCATTTTCATCAGTTGCTATGTGATTGTGTTTTCGGCTTAATTCTTGGAGTAAGGAAATAACGAAAAGGAGCTAAAAAACTTTCTGACGCTGGACTGAGTATAACACTTAGAAAAAGTTAACATCCTTTACGTACACATGTTTTGATTAAATACGAACAGAAAATGTGAATAGTAGTTGGACAACAAGACAAAGCTGCTCAGGTTGCTAAACTGAGGTAGCTAAATGGTAAGTGAATTAGTACTGTTAACAGATTTATATACACATGCGTACCTAAGAATCAGCATATTAGCAGGAAAGTTAAAGTACCTGTATAATTTTGCCACTTCTATTTATTTACGTTATATTATAAATGCTTTTACTTACTTTGTGATAAACATTGTAGTATCATATTATTGATTCAATGTAATTAAGCTGACTGTCGTGAAAGGATTCTGTTAAATCCATTGTTTGTTCTTAATACTTTTTTCTAATTGATTGAAATTTTTAAAAACCCCTGGAAACGTGTTTGTCTTTGGTTGATACTCTCTTATGACCGCCCAGGGTATTACCTATATATGTTTTTATGTCGATACCATTCTCACCGTGTGCAAATGTCACCTAAATTAGCATATCTTTGAAATAATGGGAATATACAACACGTCTGTCAATACTCGTGTCTTTTAAAAAAAAAGTCATTATGTTCGACACATTACCTTTGCTACAGTGTATGGAAATAAGAAATCCGATAGCTCGGAAAATATATGTAGAATGATATGCATCCAATTGGATATATAATGTAAAAATGATTTTCCGTTAAAACATCGATATTATTACTTTTACACTGTTAAAATTGCGTACTACACAAATGTATATTATTCTTTTTTTTATAATATCATTTATGTATTATAATAACATTTTAATGTATGAATGTATATAAACATATGAAGAAGTGTATAGACAAACATGTTAAAGAATTATTATCATTTTCTTGAATATTAATAAACTGTTCTCCTTTTATAATAATTTTAATGGTAATTTATAATGTATAAATGTATTATAAAAGAAGAGCGATTTATTACTGTTCAAGACAGAGATAACGATTCTTTTACCCGGACATTTTAATTTTTTATGATAAACTTATATAAAATTGTTAGAGATACTTTGGGGTATAAAAATAAGCACACAAACAGGCAGAAATATACAGGGGAGTAAAGATCGATAAGATAGTGTCGCAATCATATTTTATGATCTCACAAGCAAAAGGGATGTTCCATGTCGAACTTGTTGGGTCAATGTTTTATGATGCATAAATTATAAAAAAGACACGTACAGCATCGAAGGGTGAAGAGAACAGAAAAAAAACATCACGTGAGGGTGGTATGAAAATTTGTATAAAAAGTTACTTGCCACTCGTAAGACTTCTTAACGATACTCGTAATTTATTCATAGGTATAGCCTCGATAGCACTTTCTGCACACGCGCTTTGGTCACGTCGGTAGGAAAGTTTCAAACGAAACAAGAAATATTTCGCGAGAAACGAGACGAACTTATTGATAGACATGTATCAGTCTGCCATTTCCAACTAACACATGTAAGGTGTATGTCATTATAGCATTCGCGAAATGTAAAACGTACTTTAGAAAAGGAAATTAACTTCAATTGTTAAGCAAAGATTCAAGGACAAGTTGTTAACATAAACCGATTATTCTTGGGCGATCATCAAATTGCAATAATACAATTTTTGGAATACTTACCTTTCAGTAAAAAATCAATATCCATTGCAGTTTCTTATGCAGTAATAAGTATATGGTTTTATAGTATATTGTAAGTGATATCAAGATGAATTCAATGATATATAGCAATATAACCTTCTAGTGGTAATAATTACGAAAATGTTAGCTATTTTCTTAACAGCTTCCGCAATTTTTTGTCACACACATATTTTATTACTGTTATCGTTATACATATTTTCTGGAACACAAATAATATTTTCTCATTTTTTTAGCAAGTGGCAGTATTATCTTTTAATGTATTACACCAAATATTGAGTACGTGCTAAAATTATTCTAATATTGCAATTTATTGTCCATTAAGCACTGATCAATTTTTGTTCATAACTTTTTTTTATAAAACTATTTAAAGTGATACAAAAGTAATGAAGATACTTGCGCAGAATAGCCGGCATATTTATAGCAGTTTTAGAGATACAATCAATTTTACACTAGGTTGCTGTTATTTGCTTTGGGAATAAAAATATTCTAAGGCTTTCCGACGCGTGAATCTCGACGGAAAAACGTTCCAGCAACCCCGAGGGACAATGGAGTGTATATCTGCAGACGCATTACGCACGGATATCAACGTAATCACAGAGGGGAGGGCCCCTATCCTCCAGGTACGCACGTTCTGGGGGATGTCCTCTTTAAACATCCCTTTCGGGCTCCCCCGCGAACGACGCTACGGCGCGAAAGCCACTGTCGTAAAACCGCACACTTAATTTGCCTTGCAAAATTCCGTCTCTCTTTTTCTACCAATCCCCTCGCCACTCCTCAACCCTGCTCTTGAGTGCTGCCGCGACGGGAGAGCCCTTGCTACGGGTAAAGAAACGAGATAGACGGGGATCACGTGGGCGAATGAACGGTACCGAAAGTCGGCGAGAACAAGGTGGAACATAGAAACATAACGAACGAAATCCGTAGACAAAATTGCGGACGAGAGAAACTGGTCGCAAGATTGGTGATTTGTGATAAATATGACAAGAAATGTGGATACGGCGGGAAGGAAAACAGGATAGAGAATAAAATCGAAAGGAAATTAACGATGAAGGAGGGGCACAGGAGAAAAGGGAGAGGAGGAAGACGACGCATCTTGTGCGGGATTTCTCTTATAGCTGAAAGAGGGTGGCGAGCATCGGGGGATAAGGGCTCGAGACCCACCTTGGAACAAGGGGCGGACGAAAGATTGGGAAGGGAGCACGGAGAAGAAAAGTGTGCTTAAAATATTAACGCCGGAGGCGCTGCACAGCCGGTGATGGGAGGGCGCCGCTCTTTGTTCCACGGCGATGGAAAGAGGTTCCGGAGGGTGCAGCGTGAAAGAGGGCTGCGCAAACAGCCGCCAGCAACGACACCCTCCCTGCAGCCCTATTTCGCCTCGTGAAACGCCCTCGCCTAAACTTCAACGTCGCGCAAAATAATATATGAAATATGCGGCGCGCCGAATTTTCCACGTAAAGTTTCTTCCACCTGCCGTGGTGTGGCCGGAGTCGCGCGAGGAAACCGAAAAACGGGGAACTTGGCGGAGGGAGGGTCGTTCTTGGGGAAAGAGTTGCGAGGAACGCTAATGAAAAATCTTGAATTTTCTATCAAGGAATTACCGCCGCAGACCCGCGTACACAGACAATCTTGCTACAAAGTGTAAATCGCCTCTGGTTTCCTTCGTAGGTATACTACGTAATTTCAACGGAATATGTTGTTCAGGCATTTCACGATTACAAACGTTAATGAAACACCGAAATTACATTTAGGACGATCACAAAGAATTTCAAAGGACTTTATTAAAGAAAAGGATTTCAAGGAATTCTATTGCGTCCTGCTGACGTTGCATTTATAGAGTTTTTTCGACAAAAATTAAGGCCTTGGAGTAATTATTGTTAAAATATAATGAGACACAAATCATAGGTAAATTTATGAATCTTGTAATACGCTCAACTAATAGATTATTTTCAGAATATTGTTATCAAAAAATTGAAAGTATCAAATTAGAACCGTCAAATTAAAAGTTTGCAAAAATTGAAAACTTGAAATTAAAATTAAATTAATGTCTTTTTGATAATAAAGTTTCAGCAAAAATTATCGAAATTTTTCTAAAATTTCGCATGCTGACCGGAAACAGTAGTAAAACATGTATGATATCATAGGTACATGTACCATAAAGTTAATACAGGTTAAGGAAGTAGATCTTAACGAATTATAATCCCAATGATCATCAGTTTTACATTTTCACAAGAAGAAACTGCTATCACTAACATTATTATTTCAACCTATAAACTGTATGTCGAATGTTTCTGTAGAGATCAATTTTTACTCGCGAACCATATAATAACTATGTCCGTAGGAAGACCGCCTTCTAGTACACAGAAGCCAAATCGACGAGATTGTTTCCCGCCAAGTTAAAGGAATTCAATACACTCTAGTATTATAGAACGGCGGTAGCGAGGGAAGAAGTGAATCTCCTGAGTATGAAAAAGATCACGTTGTCCGGTAGGAAGCGAAAAAAAGGCGAATCGAAGGGCTGTATCAAAAGGAACGAAGAAAAGGTGGTTGGAAGGAAGGAAGAACGGCAGATAGGGTTTGCCTCAATAAACATTGCGTGTTGCCGAAGTTCGTGATAGCGTCGTGGTGTTCCGCTTTCCGTCTACACACACACACATACACATACCGATTCACGTTCACGGTACCCACTGATTCGTGACCGCCCGATGCAGCAAACTTTAGCGTGTAATCTCTCTTTTACGTAGGCATATAGTATATCCGTGCGGTCTCCCCGTACGCATTCGGACGGCTTATACACGTGTACGTGTAGACATGGGCCGTCAGCAGGACGAAATATTTGAGTTGCTCGACAAACAAGTAAATGTAAACCCGGCATTTACATTGACGTTTGCTTTTCCCCATCTCGCTCGTACCCTCCGGTGGCCCGCGTAGAAAGTGCCGAGTAGGCGGAGGTGCCGAGCGGTGAACAGAGTTTGACGAAGGTGGAGGTACGCAAAGACGTGGACGAGACGAAAGAGACGCCGGAGAACGAGACAGAAGGGAGCGGAAGGTAAAGAGAAGGTAAAGGAGGAAGGCCAACCGACTAACCATCGGGCAAATATTGACCGAGCGGGATATTGCTCCCAATGCTTGTTTGTTTATTTCAATATCCGTGACCGATGGGCCCGACGGGGGGTGGCCTGTGTGCACAGGGAAAGGAGGGACCGACTGCCGATGTGCATAACCATGTATATCTACCTTCTCACACACGTGCACCTTAGTACGGACCTATATACCTACGCATCGCCTTCTATGCACACGTATATGAAGAACTATACAGATCTGCAAGCATGTTCACGATACGAAGTACGACGTGCTGGATTGGCAGTATATATTTTACAAGGGTATGCGCGTCTATTTATGCTGCCCGACTGTATCTACTGATTTGGCTTTTACCCGAAAGTGCAACATCCGTCATCTTGCAATAATGAGCGCGATAAACGACGATAGCGGTCGGAAGGGCTGTGTCGAAACATACTTTTTGAGACTCATCAAGTATTAATGGGATTAATAACTGTGGTTCTACAACTTTTGGTTGCGACTATTCTACTATTGAGTTTAAAGATTACAGAGTAATCAAATAATTAGTTTACGGTTGTCAGTGCATATATTTTTGTTACTCTTTGCGCCATTAAAAATTGACGTAATGACTACTTACTTATAACCTTCGTGATAACAACAAATGACACATAAGTCCGTAGTATTTCTGACCTCGCTCAATAAACATTGTTTTACAGTTTAAAACCAAGTTTCACGATGAATCCAAGCGACTGTGGAATTATTCTACTAATTCACATCGTGAAATTTTAATGACAAATGTAATGCTATGTGGAAGTTGCTGTACTTCTTAAAATATTATTAGAGTAATGCCACATTATGTGCACAATGTAAAACGACCATAATGCACTTTTTATTAAAGAAATTTTGCATCGTGCGCTAACATTGTGGGAAATTCGATAGTGAAACTCTTAAAGCTGATTCCCGAGTCAGTTTCTGGCCTCGGAATTCGCCAACAATCTACATGACTAGCACGCTGCTTGACACTCCTGACAGGAAAATGAACACGTTGCGGCTGTTCGACACGAACATCGGATATCCACCCACATGTGAACTGACATACACGCTTTCTATGTGAGAACCTGAACGATACTGTAGCATACACACGCGCCAATATTCGCTTACACTTACACGAACGATATATCCAATCATGCAGAAACCGATAGCGTACGGATCACACTTATATACATAAAACGTTACGCAAATCGATTGTAGAGCCGCGTGGGCTTCTTTGTAACGTGTACACAGGCTTGTACCTGCACGTGGGAATAGGCACTGGCGCGGATGTGTTACAACGTGAGTAAACAGACACACGTTTCTCGAGCCACGTGGCAGCAGAGATGTCGGTGGATGCACGTGTTCCTCCTCGCACAGTCGGCGACGATAGATAGTCATCCGTACACCTTGTAAAACCGTTCGACGCCTCGGCCCAACAGAAACAATTAAACTTAATTAATAACTGTTAACCAGCGCCGCCGCCAACGCGCAGCGGATCGCCCGCTGTCCCATTCGATTACCTGGCCCCTTCCTTTCACGGACGCTCGTTTACGTTTGTTTCTGAACGAACCTCACCAACACATCAACACATGGCCTTCTCTGCTCCTATATAATCTAGTTAATTACGGCGCTGATTCATTACAGCAACCACGGACGACACGACGACGACTTTCCACGATGCACGGGTAACTGGTGTGAGAATTAGTCTGCACGTGTTTCTCGATGAAACGCGTTTCCCATTAATAAAATTCTCTTGCAATTAATCGCCACGGACACTGACTAGTTTGCAACTTCCCGCATTTTTCTGATACTGCGAAATCCAGGATTACGTCACATTCAATGTAATAATGTTCGATGCATTGTTTCATAGTGAGTCAATATACAATGTGTATATGATGTCCGCTTTGGTTTTTCAATCTAATTTAACATAGTTTCTATAATTTACGTGCTTGCGCGGAGGCATTTAAGTGTTGACATATCTCGTTAGAATTCCGTGTTCTACAGTACTTAAATTTCTCGGGAACAGTGAAATATGGATTGACGTCAGCGTGTGCTCAGCGTACAAAAATTGACGTCGACGCTACAAAATAACATTGACGTACATTTCGATATAAAACAGGTGTAATTCGTTTATGCGAGGTATTGAAAAATTGAAACGTGCAACTTGAGCACAATAAAAATTTTTAAAACCAATATTATCAAATATATCAATTATTCGTAATTACAAATAAACGGTTTATTATTGGTATCATCAAAACTGACGAAATTCCAATATTGGAGGATTAATAAAGGAACAGAAATTTGTGCTAACAATTATTTCAGACACTGCATACAAGAAACGATAATCCGTAATTACTTATTTAATGTGACTAACTCCGACGATGACTGATTATTTTACAAGCAATATTCTCAACTTCGTGTCGTTTGCATATGCTTTTTCTTGGCCTGACGACGAGAGAAACCAGAGCAAAACCTTGAGCACCACTGGCGAGCACTTGATTACGTCAGTTAGACGGTCGCGGCTCAATTCTGGCTATGAGGTTGAGCCAACCCCATTCTCCAACTACTCGACCACCCAGTTCCGTCCCGTTCTCTCGTACCCCTCTGTAGCCCCGTGTACGTTGGTAGCGTGCAAAGCAAATGTGCACCTCGACTCTGCCCATCTCCTCATCCCTCAGCAATCGCTCCTCCACTTCCCTTGTCCACCTTGTTCCGCAGGTAGCGGGAGGGGGAGCGAGAGAATGCGCCCGTGTATGTGAGAAAGAGAGAGAAGGAGGAAAGGGAGGGAGAGAGAGACTGCCGTATCTGCCCCCACTTGCTTAACGGGCTACGACGTGGGTTCCAGGCACTAAACGTAATTAAACGGATAGTTTCCGCATTAGCCGCGATTGGATAATCATTCATCGATTATCTCGGCTGTAGAGGGTGACAGACAATACGGCCGCGCAATGCACGCACACGCACGTCGACGTGCATCTATGCGCACACGAGATACCCAACTCGCGTAATGCCTTTTATCCGTGCGTACAGGTGTTAAATGACCGACAGGTTGACTCTCGAATTTCCAGATTTACCTGCCGCTTATTTTACGACAGCATTCGCTTTGTCTTGAATAGGGAAACATGTGCTGTTTAATCGCGTCTATAAAGTACCTGCAAAAACATGTGCACGTGTAATGCTTATTTTTGTAATGCATAAAGGCGTCGCTGAGTTAGTAGGAAGGTTTACCGTATTAATATTACACATAAATTTCCGCTCAATTCACTTTGTTCTAAGGATGAGACAGTTATGAATCTGTGAAACCATTGTTGGGTTGTAATAGACAAGTGTATACTAAATGTTACAGAACCTACGCTTGTACTGGGGGTCAAAGCGTTTATACAATATGCAAATACGTGACATAGTGTGTAGTAATCCAACACAAATTCAACACGCAGTTAACGTATACCTTTGTTGGTATTAACTTGTTAGAAAAATCCATGGATAATAAACTAAAGCCTTTAGAAATATTCCTTTACATTTGAATTTAGCACTACATAAAAGTCTACTTATGTTAGAAGAAGCAACTTTTTAACAACAACTCATCTAAATTTCTTATTCTTCATTATATCGAATTTTTCTTAAAACTGGCTATCACGTAGCGATTTTTTAAAGGACGACATGTTTCGACAAGCGTTCAATTTGTCGAGGGGGCGGACAAGCGGTAAGCGGGAACGATTCCTGTTCGCCGACTGTCGATCGAATTTTTCCCAGGGATTACAATACTTTGACAAGATAGGATTGACAAAAGCTCGGTTCGCTTTCCACTAGTTTTTGTCGTATGCCGGAATACAGCGATGGCGTAGCCGGGACCATCTCCGAGACTAAAAAAGGCAGTTGGCGTGCGCAAGATAGCGTGTCGAGGCGCACCAGAGTCTCGTGCGTGCGCGCCAAACTATCTCGCGGTCGACCGCTTCCCGGACATCCCTCGAGGAGAGGCGGATGCGCGTTATGTAAAGGCATTCTTCCCCTCTGACCCTTCTTGCTCTTTCCCTCCGTCGGTCCTTCTCCCTACTCGCATCATGAATTATGTAAGGGGGCGGCCGAGCGGACTCTCTAATTAATTCCAAACTCTGAGTTCACGTGACAGGAGGCCCGGGGAGGAGCGTGGATCATTGGACGATGCCGTGAATAAAGGAGCGATTTGCTTCACGAATGTTTCGTGACTGCCGCGCCGCGCCACGTATGTTCACCGATGTTCGCGTTACCTGCGTGCTAGATCGTGGGATTGCGCGGAACAGAGGGTGCTATCATTACCTTATCACGCGGTAACCGCCACCAACAAAGCTATGAAACCGTCGTCGGCCCGCTGCAACTGAAAGAATGATGATGCTAATAACAAAAATGTAATGAACGGGACGACGATTAAGATATATCGCGATTGTAAAAACGAATATGCATTATCGTGTGTCCTCAAATTTTGTCCAAAGAGAAAAGACAGATTTTATAGCATATAAGTGATAACTTTTTTTAATGTTTATTAATCAGAAAGATGAATGTCTCTTATTTGTTGCAGGTAAGATTCATAAAATAGTAGTTATCTATTCGAAATGAAATGTACCAAGGTAACCAGCAAGAAGAAACTAACAAAGCAAACACGACTTATACACTATGTTTTTGTTTCAAAGAAATGCCATTCACTGTGCCATACCTGCTGTTCGTTTTTAAAATCCACAGGAAGGTTTTCGCATGAGCAAATAGTAGAGAACCCGAAGGAAGGAACAGGGAACAAAAATGGAAAAGGACAGTCGATTGGAAATACGAGTGGCATATTCTTTTTCTTCTTTCATCAGTAAGGACAGAAGGTAAAGGTAAGTGGAGTAAGAGAGAAAAGGAGAGAAAATATCCGAGGGAAAGAAAGGGATAAGAAAAGAAGCAATCATGGAAGGCAGATACTTGAAACTTTGAAATTCAAGTCACTACGGTTCCCTTCAACTCGAAGACTGTCCCTGGAGACGTCCGCACATTTAATTTCGCGACTAAAATAGGGTTTACTTAGGTGCGGTTCCCCTCAATATAACATAGGAGGTTAAATTACGAGACTTTCAAAAATTTATTTATTTCTACAAATATGGTGCTAAATTTACTTGCAGAAGGGAGCATAACCTTTGCAGAATTTGCAGTAATATTTCAGACGGTGCGTATTATGAAAAATTCTGTAGACAATAAAACAGCGTATGATTAGGAGGTCAAATTGCGTTTGACTAAAATACGAAAAAGATAACCGGAATCGATCGCGACATTCAGAAGCGGCAAACAAACTTTGCATTAAGACCGTTCGGAATAATGACTTCTTCTGGAATTCCATTATCATCGCGCGGCCCAGTTATGGCGCGTTGAAGCTTGGAACGTTTTATCCATTCTATTGACCCTCAGTTTCATCGTTACCTTCTGGCAAGTTTTTGCGAATCTCCAATTACCCTTGTTTGAGAAAATCTTTTAATCTTTCTTCTGATTGTGAGTTCTTCGTCCAGAATATCCAAACATATCCAGTAATAAAGTTATATTCATTGAAATTAACATCTTATAATATTCAACCACCTAAAGATAGTTATATTCAATCACAGAAACACATTTATTTCACGTCTTTTGTATGGGAAATAGAATATACATGTATATTGTAAAATGTTTGTTGTCATTCGCATTATTTTAATGCCTCAGCCGTTTCGCTATTTGACGATCACCTCGCAACGCCGATAATTTTCTTGTTGCCCGCTATATTTCACCGAGCAAATGAAATAACCGGGTGTCATTTACCTTTCGCGGAAAATGTAATACTCGCAGTAGTTATAATACCCGCGCCCTTTATACGCGAACGTTGACGCGCGAGATATGGATGGACCGATCGCGCGCCGATGAATAAATAAACAACTGTATGGCGACGCTCGTTGGTCGCAGGGGATTGGGAGGCGGAGAGGCGAATAGATCGGTGTGAAACAGAAACATACATGCAGACGCATACAGGGCGGCTTGTATAATCTTCCGTCAGACTTGAGCGCGTGCGCGTGTCTGCCGTATAATTATCGCAGGCCGGAATTGGAAACCACTTTTAAACTCGGCCTGGCATTTATGAAACGGAATGGCATGGCGCATGCCGCTCTATATTGTGGCGGTGACCGATCGATTACACTCGTAATCAACGTATAGAGCGGACGCGTAAATGCTTCAAAAGATCCGGCGACACGGTGCGCGGGGTTGTGGGAGAGAAGCCAGGAGGGACCGAGAGAGAAAGTGTAGAAATCGTGAACGCGTGTGCGAAAACACACGACCCTTTCCAACCCTCCGCGCTCGCTACGCGTATGGCGTATTTGCGGACAGGCTTGTCCCGGACTGAACCGTTGTTATCCCAGTTCTAATTCGACTACCAGTTAAATTATTACCGGACCCGCGCGGCATTTCGCGGTCGCCACAACTCGGCAAAGCGCGGGTGCTTTTATGCTCGCTGGCACTGCAATCACAACGCGGTCGATGCTGCTACCTTTGTTATCCTGTCATTGGAAAAAGGATGAAGAGAGTGCGGCTGAGGGTGACCGTCAGACAGGGCTCACCGCGTGCGTTTTTCAAAACCGAAATACGCTCCATTATGGGAATTCCAATAATCATATCTCGACGGGAATACTAGTTTATCGAATATTCTTCATCTGATACGCAATTTCCTATAGACGCACGTTTCATGCTACTTACTACAAAATGCTCAAGAATTTTTGCCCTCTACTGCCTTTAAATTACAATAAAATATGATTATGATGAATAAAAAATGTCACAAAATGTGTTATGTTGTACATACAGCACATGAGATAATTGTATCATCCTATGGATAAATTTGACTTAAAGACGAAATTAAAACTATTTCCATGCTTGTACTTACAATTTGTGAATATAAGTAATTTTTCATATACAATTTCGCATAATTTCCATACCAAACCATCATTACGATCATCATAAAATATGTTTGACACTGTATTGTGATTTAGAAAGTTAAACGGTTCATAAAAGCTTGTAAATCTATGAAACAAAATCATTTTTCAACATATACAATTATGCTTTTATGAATTGTTGTTATCAATATTATATAAATATAATAATATCTATCTAATATTGCTCCTTAGTTTCTTAGAAGACACACAATTTCATTAATAATCTTGTATCGTTGAAATTGGTGTTAAACAGTTCCTATTTATTGTAGTATTTATTTTTTCACCCCGCTGCATATCATCTAGATTCATAAAAACTGTCCTACTATGCACGATGAAGAAAAATTTCTGCGGCAGGCAAGATCGCAAACTAAAGTGAATTCTCGAGTTCAAACTGAGTCAGACTCCGGTAGACAATAACTCACCGCGGCTAAAGCAAAACATTGACACATTGCACATGGAAGTTTTGGAATGCTTTCGGAGCCGGTAATTGCGGAAGTTACTCTACGATATTAACAGTGCTTCAAATACTCGAAACATCCGATAATCTGGTTAATTGTTTCAGTATATGGGTAACACATTTACCATATATTAGCACACCCCATTATTATCCACAAGCGTTAAACTATTGTAACTCTAAACTGTTCGCTGCCCACTGAAAATAGAGTATTATATCTAATGCGAGCCGACAAAATGATAGAAAATGGCGAAATGAGACAAATGAGAGTTTAACCTGCGAGTGAAAGTGCCACATTTCGATATAAAAATATAAATTCGTGATCTTTATAATTTTTGATGATGTTAGAATAAAAATATGATAAATCATATGTCAAAAGTGTGACCATTACCAGACAAATGGCAAACGGTAAAATTGATGTAACAATATATTCTTTAGAGTGAAGAAACAACATCAAGTAAAACTGTCCATGCATTAGACTTATCTGCATCAATAGGAAGAAATATAATATAAACATTATATACAAATTAAGTAAATTTAAAGTTGTGCAATTTACACAAAGATTGCAAAGAAGCAGTGATCTCTTTCTGTATATCAATGTTAGAACAAAATACGGAAAATTCTGCACAATTTACTTTCGTGAATGAAAACAAATACATATAAGCCTGAATCGGTTGCTAAAATTACATGAACCTTATGACATATACAGATTGTTTTTAAATTAGTATGAATGCTAGATAAATTCAATTAATGTTCGCAATTCGCACGTATCATTAAACATATATGAAGGAGAATTTAAAAAATACCTGACGCTGCAGTGAATAATGGAAACAGAGACCATAACGAATTTCATGTTTTACCGGAACTTGCATTTCTTGGAGATTAATATTTGGTCTGTGCGATTATCTTTTCTTTCTACCGTATCACGGTGGAGTACAGCACGGCGGACTGCGCCATTAATAACTAGCACGGCGGCGAATCGAAACGTCAGACGGCAATAATTTCGATCAGGATGTAGAAAAAAGAACGAAGAGGAACGACGCGTCTGTACGTTTTTCGATATGGCGCAGCCAATTACCCGAGGGCTTCCTTTCTCTCTTTTTTCGCGATTCTCTTTTTTCCATTTCCAATTCGGATGGATCTCCCTCTTCGTCTCCCGTTTTGTCCCTTCACGTCCCGTTTCTTTCTGGCGCTCGTTCGTTTCGCTAGCCGCTCGTCTCTCTGTTCCTCTCGTGCCATTGCTTCCGCTGCTTTCCAACGTGCAAAACGAGCGTCCACGTTCTGGTAATTGGAAATTTCGCGCATCTGACCCGGTTCACATGCGCCACTACGGTGCCGTCGATTTAATCCGCGGTGGGCGTGCAGATCGCATCGATGGAGGAGAAAAAAAACGTAGAAATGCCAATTGACGAAGCAATCGAGCGCAAAACGACTCGGTCGATCAGAACCGAGCGATGTTTCAAACATTTCCCCGAAATTCGGTGGACACCAAACTCGGCATGGAAAATGAAAGTTTGAACGAAAAGTCTGCCCGTTTTGATTAGTAACACGACTAAAAAAGACAAAGCAAATTTATAGTCGGTTGTTATCAAACGAAAAGAGTAACCATTCTTAAATTATATTTTTGCTTTCCCTATTGCCATTCACTTGCCGCTACGGTTTGAAAAAATTATCAATCCCTATTCTCAATTAAAATTTATAAATTACGATTTAATTTACATTCCTGTTCACTAATTATTCTTTAGTTGTTCGCTGCCATTTACAGATTTAGGAATTGAAACCGGTAACAATGTGTTTTGTTAGTACTTTCGCATTTTCATTTTCGGTTGTCAATAGTACTTGTACGAATTTGGTAAAAAATTAGAAATACTTGTAAGATACTTATGCTTATTTCAACAACAGTTTCGAGCACGTTAAAAATTCAGCCGTTGATATACATTTATATTATACGTTGTTGATATATACGTTGAAATACGTTGATATGTACAAGTTTCACATATTTTTTATATTCTTATAATAACAATATTATAATTATAATAATGACATAATATTTTATACTCTTATAAAACTCTTATAATTTAGAACGTAGTTTTCAATCACGTGTGCAAAAAATATATTTAACATACGTTAGTCGTGTACTGATGTAATATATTTGAACCTATGATATATCAAGAATTTCTAAACAAAATTTCATTGGACACGGCTGAAAAAAATATTACCTCAAGAACAAGATACCAGAGAAGACGTAAAAAAGTACCTATCGCCATAGAGCTGTCACGAAGTCATTGAAGGTTTTGCTCTTTTCCTCGAAAATGTGTGCTTTCATTATATTTCGCGCTTTTATTTTTGGAGCATTCGCAATACTTTCTTGAGACAAACAATAAGACGTATAACATTTTGCCGAACGTACGTATGAGTTGTAGGTCAACATGCCAAAAAATATCCGAAAATAACCATCAAAGAAAAACAGGGGCGAAGAGCAGAAGAAGGCTAAGAATGAGTGTACAGAATAAGAAACTGTAGAAGAAAACGTTCAGTTGGATTATAGCAGGTAGGTATGAGAAGAACGACGATAGTCATTAATAATATCGCGGCCTCGCGCCTCCGTTTTACACCCCTGACATTGGACAACTGTGTAACAATAATGTTCCGGGTTGTTCCGATATACATGAGGGCGTCATGACGGCGCGCGGGAATGATTGCGAATCCGAGTGAGGAGGAAGGGTTTGGGTGCGAGGAATGGGGAAACAAAGGGAAAGGGGTGAGAACTGTATCCACCCGCACCACAGTCAAGTAATGAAATTTGACTGGAAATTAACCACCGTGGTGCACGCACAGCCAAACATCCCTGTGTCTCGAGAGCGTAACCGGCCCTCTGTGAAAACAATATGCGTCTATAGGTATATGCGTCAGTACGTACACATATAGGAAAGTTGCGTCTCCACGTTCCTCGTAGTGTGGCAAATACGTGGTACACGGTTACGGTAGCAGCAACGTTCGTATACATATAAACGAAAATACCTACACGCTGTAGGGTACCTGTAATTACGGATGAACATATACACACGTGCATACGGATATGTAGTTCTCCAGTATATTATTCGAGTATATCTATATACCCCCCGCACAGATTACGTCACACTTATACGTCTGTGCGCTAGTATCACTACACACAGAGCAATTACATATGGATACTGCGATAATATCAGGCTTTATGGTCTCGTATGTATACATATACACATTCTTACGCACATATAGACCTGTATTCGGGCAACGACACGCGACGATTGCACGTACAACCTATTATGACGGGAGTGAGAGGTAGAGGGGTGAAGGAGAGATGAGAGTCGCTGGTCATCATTCGGGAAAATAATGACCAACAGCTTCATGATAACGATGAGTGGGCATTGCACCCCGCTTATACGTACATACATCATAATGCCGTACTCTAGCGTTCAGTATACCACGTCTTCCTGTTCTTTTTTTGCGTGAAAATCTGACAAGCTCGGTAAGATGAAAGGATCAAAGTGGACGGACTGTCAAGGACGACGGAATAATTTATCGTCGGTTATATAAACGCAAGTGTACGTATCATTCTCATTTAGGAGATACATTTCAGGAATGGTAACTATGTTTAACACATAATAAATCTAACAGATTAATTTCCAAAATGTCATTGCTGCACTGGTTTCGTGTCTTTGGAAGGCAACCACGGGAGAATGACGGAAATATGAAAAAATTGAAGAATACAAGGCACCCGAACTCTGAAAGGTAGAAAATGGCAGATAAAATTAACAATAGCCGGTATGGAAATTAAGGCCATTGCAAATGAGCCACAGAACGAGTAGCGTGCATATAATATGGATAACATTCACACATACATATACTCACACCGGTTTCAACCATTGACATATTTTATAACGGTAGTGGAACAAAAATAGATAAAAAGCGATGTAACTACCGGCGATAATAATTTACCATGGCTTCAAGTACTCGCAGTATCTGCAAAACGTAGGACGACGGGTTAAAAGCTCGACTGTGCAAAAAAACATGGGCAGTTAGCAATGGCGCATAGAGATAAGATTAAACGAGTATAATTCAATACATTTTTTGCGATCATCTCTTTTTACGTTTGCCGTGTGTTTCACCGGCGAACTAGAATGTTTTATTAGATGGCTGACAAAGAGGGTCAATGTCCATGGTGCGCGCGATCGACGCCCACCACGACGCGATATCATTAAAAGTATCGCGTACAGCGGAAAATGAAAATAATAAACCACAGAGCCGCCTAGTTATCTGCGATATGCGTTTGTTGTCATGCGTGCAAAATACCGACACTAGTTTATAAATTTAAATGAGCACGACAACCGTATGCATGGGAAGAAAATCGATCGTTCGTGATCTGTTAATTTCATTAGGACTTCTACTTTGCCTGGCATTCGTACTTGGCTACATGCGTACTGAAGTGTATCTGATTATAACGTGTACAACTACATCATACGCATACAACGTGCATATCTACTTTCCTTTATTTTGCAGAACGCGTGCGTACGCCGAGGTGGTGGCTTATCGCATAACATTAAGACCCGTTGATCCTCGAGATCGCTTTACACCCTTTTTACACTAGTATTTGCCTACTTCTCACCTGTGTCCACGTGCATTTCTGTCCTGTTTTTCCCCTTGTTTGTCCGTAAGCATAGTCGCAATCCGTAGCGGCGTTATCTCAACAGATTTATCTTGACGAATTAAAAGTCACTGATCTCCGAGGTTTCTTTGCACTTGACGCTCGGATCGGTCACTGCACGGCGATAAATCCCAGCCTGGCTCATCGAATTACAGGAAGTCCTGAGGCCGAGGGAGTGAGTCGTAAAATTCCTGGTCCGCTAACGATAAGTTTCGCTTGGCCAACGGAGAACTCTAGATGCTCATCTCATTAGGACGGTTTTATGAATCGTGTCTAATTTTCTGTAGACGTGCTCGGATAAGACAATCTGATTGACATGGCGCACAAATATCCTGTCCAGTCGGAAATCGATATTCAATCGCAACATTAGCAACGTTAATCAGGATCCATCGGCAGTGCAGGAGATGTACCTTGTTATACGGGTGGTATCCGGCAATGACTGAGCGGATAGCATTGCTCGGTGAATGGTGCATGGAAAGGGAACATACAGAGGCATACTCATAATCAGATCAAACTTGAAGGTACTCCTATCGCAGCTTAATAGAATTGTATTATCATCCTTCAGTGTTCAGATCATAACGCAGTTTTGAACGTCCAGTTAAAATAGACTAAGAAACGTTAACATTCATCGTTGATAGTGTAAACAAAACAAAGTTTTCAACGACGGTTTTCTCAATTTCGTTCATGAAAATAATTCATATGATACGATACATACGGTAGAAAATAGTTCTATTGTTTCGCTTAATAATTGCAAAATATACCTTTCAACATACACCTAATATGGACCTATAATGCGGCATCGATGTAACTACGTTGTGTAACAATAGCATGTAAATAATACTGCCGATTGTGATATGGTGATCGTTATTATGCGGGAAACTACGCCAGAAGGTGATTAGCCGTAAAGCAATCATTTATCTTGCAGTGTCCGTATTCACTTCGGTTATATGAAACAAACAACGGCAGAATATACATTCTTATATTTTACAAAGCAAAAAATCGCTTTCGTAAGAAATTTCAATAGGAAATATTATAAACGTGTTATTACGGACGTGATAACCTTCGGATATGAAATGTTTTGAAATCATTAATACAGATATTAGTAATGGTAATATAGTGTGACTGATAATAATAAAATCCACATCAACTCTTGGTAAATACCAAGTAAAAAGCAAATGCTTTTTACCACGAAAAACATACGATTCGTCAATGTTTCCGGTCACGATCGTCTCTTCGCATCGACGAAATCATTTGATTTCTACGAATTCCTGAAATTGGATTTATCCATATTCGCCGGGATCGAAAACGAGCCGATTATCGGAAAATAATTTTCATCATCCCCGGCCGATGTGAGCGTGCGCATCCCCCCATTTGAATCCTCTTTTCGTGGAAATGTTATCGTAGCTATACTCGTACCAACGTTTATTTGTCCCGCCGTAAGCCGAATTAACGAAACAATGTGATCGACGCACAATTTTCGAAACGACGACGCAAAAGTCGACCACGGCGCTAATCTTTCGTTAATTGGATCGTTTTACGTGAATGGCGATGGTGGAATCGATAATGGAGCGAATTGCGCGGAGAAAAAAGTGAATAGCCGACATTATCGGCTCTCGGCCCTCTCATAAAATATTTAAGCACTGCCATTCCGACGATTTGTCATCGGTGCTAATTCTTCGGGAAAACTACCTTAATCGAAATAATCGGCTCATTCATATTCGCTCTGGGCTTGATTTTAATAGGCAATTAATTCGTCATACGTTATCTTATACCGATAGAACAACAGCGAAAAATATTTCATACAACACCAAACCAAATAGCGACAATAATAGTACAACGTTTTACTTAATTACATTTTCGACAAGGTTGGAATGTGTAACCGTGTCAATCATGAAATGTGCAAAAATTTGGTAAAATATTGAATTTGGTACATTAATGTTTAACGACGGACCAAGTGAAATTTAGGAAACAATCGTTGTAAGAATAACACAGGCTGTCGACAGTAACAATTTAAATTTAGTATCACAATTACACACGCATACTAGCATGGAATGAGGGCTTGGGAGACTCACGGTATGAACTGAAAATTAAAATCATTGGAAAACAATGGAAATCAAACGCAGATATGGACAATCAGTTAAAACCACTCTCTGGCACAGTATTGTTATACCGTGAAAATTCGACACATTCATTATGGGTTAA
This sequence comes from Hedychridium roseum, assembly GCA_963989215.1. Taxonomy (NCBI): domain Eukaryota; kingdom Metazoa; phylum Arthropoda; class Insecta; order Hymenoptera; family Chrysididae; genus Hedychridium; species Hedychridium roseum. The sequence goes on along the minus strand of OZ022307.1, from coordinate 3,611,182 downwards.
CTGTAAATTTGTAAAACCGTTCTCCCTTTTTACAGATAAATTCGAAAAAAATTGAGAAGTAAATATTTCAGGCCTTGTGTATTAAGTTTTTCAACATACCAGACGTAGATTAATTAGAATTCTCGAACTTCGAAAACCTTTTTGTTGTTCCTCTAAACAGGCAGTTTCCTAATAAAAAATAATTTCCACTTCATTTTTATATATCGTTAATTATAGTAAGAACAAATAATAACTTGAAACATATACATATGGTTATGTAAAACATTTTAAAGTGGAACTGCGGAACAAGAAACATTCGATGTTATTCTATTTGTATCTCATTACATTATAATCATCTCTGTTAAAGTTGTTACGCGCACACAACCAAATATAAATTTTTCATTTGCAGAAATGGAACGTAACACGTATGGTATCATTGTTTAAAAAAAATCGCTTAATTAAGATGCTGTTAATTGCATGTTATTTTATATGTAGCATACGATAACAGTACTTCATATTACACAAGCACGTATTTGTTCGATTGTAAAAAAATTTCCCATTTATCTCTTGTCGTAGCTTTTTACATCTGAATTCTATATCCAAACCGGGGAGATATATACGTTGATTTAAGACCTTTCTTCGTAGACAATTAAAAAGAAAACAGTGGACTAATAACAGAGAGGACACAAGAGTTTATCGTTAAGTGCATAAGTAAAATACAACTATAATAGATATAGCAAGTTGCGCAGTGGCGACAACAGACGCAAGGTGAAAAAAGAAGAGGAGGAAAGAGACTACGTGACAGCTGCCGAGATGGAGTAATGGACGAAAGACGGGGAGTGGATGTACATAAGTATAAAAGTCGATGGTTGCGGTTTCGTTGGTAGTAGAGCGAGGGTGTATTGGAATATAAGGGCGAAGGGTGGGTAGTGGGTGGTCGCGAGGGTATGAGGGTAGGAACGGGCACAGGGGAAGAGTACAAGCTGTTTTATTATGCAAAAGCTTTCTCGGTAGTTGCGTCGCTCTCCGACCCTCTGCGCCGTTGCAGCACCGCCATCGAGCTGTGTAGAGGAGGCGGTGGCTGGCGGTGGATGGCGGTGGCTGTGTAGCGACCGTGCCGGGGGAGGGTTGGAAAAAGCCTCCGCCTCCGAATCGCGTAAATACGGGCAGCCATTTTGCGATAAACTTTTTTCGGTAGAAGAACGCCGCGCGCGCACCACCACTGCGCCACGGATATATACGTATACGTTTATGTGTGCCCACGGAGGGTGAAAAAGTTTGGACACGCTCGCGGCGAGAGGATCTGCGGTAACGGGGAGGGGGCACAGACGGGGGCCGTAGGATATTGTAGGTAGAATTTCGCGAGGCGAAAGCTTTCGGCGAGAACGCGCATAAAAGCGCGAGCGAGAGGAAAAGAGGAACCGCAAGGACGAGCGATTAATCTCCCGCGGAGAACCTCCTGCGAATGTGGTGTTCAAACGTGTGTCCATGCACCTCCGCTCCTCGCACCGGAAGTGTCCATGTACACCGGCAACTATACTTGAATTCATGAGAGAGCATGACTTCTCTGTGTATAATTAAACGTGTTCGGCCGTGGTGGGAGAGCTCGGCGGGAGTCTCAACTTCCTCCATTCTGGCACACGGCTTTCTACACCATCGACTCGAAGCATAATACACACCGTCAGCCAATATTATCTTGTGCATGTCACATAGTCCGCTTGTGCGTAGGAAGAGGACACGTAGAATCGAAGGTCATCGGATAGCAGCAGAAAATTGAGACCATCGCTGTCATGTTGTCTCGTGAATTCAAGTATGTAAAGCACTAACTTTTATAATTACGTTCAAAAAAGTGCTATATTCTGTGCAACGGATTAGCTCCTTTAGCGGGGTGCACTGCAATTATAATGCGTGGTAACCAATACGTCGTATTCAAACGTTGAAACAACAATTCACGTAGAAAAACTTATCGTATTTTTAAAATAACAATTATCATGTCAGATTTTTACATAAGTATTTATTGTGATATTAAAAAACCAATGAATTTGATACATTCTTTAAAGTCAACAAACATTGGTATTCTTGTAAATATCGTCGAAAATGACTTTGTTTACAGCGTTAGAAACGTAAATATGCTCTTACGTAATAAAATATGATTTTCAAAGGACGACTATCCCTCCGAAATCCGTGTAGTGAGCGAGTTTTATGATCCTCAACCATCTGACAACCACTTACAACTTTTGAAAAATAAAACAAGCGAAATGTCCTCAAAGAAGACTTTTTCCAATATAGCTTTCCCTGACAATCCCCGACTTTATCTGACGTCTTTATCTTTTTATCATTGATGTCCGCCGATTCCAGTGGAATTTGCGTTCTTCGAAGGGATCCTGCGAGGGAAATTTGTATCGCTACTTCGACGAAAAGTCTTTCTCAAAGGGTAGAAATGGAGATCATTTTACCGCAGCTCGTTCGATTGCTCGTCGATTGCTGGAATGCTATCTAACTATTTACGATGGTTCCTTAAAACAACAGGACATATTTTTCTTTTATCTGACTAGAAAAGTTTGTAAAATTATCTATGAAATTTAAAAACTGTATGATATCCCAAATAATGATAAACTATGAATATTTTCTTAATTGTAATTTTCGTGCGAACATTTTCCGGTATTTGACAGATGTTTCGTAAGTAGGAAGTCCTCTCTACTAGTTAATTCTCAATTCCGGCCCATTTTGTTCCCACAATTCATCTTCTGATAGTTCGTTTTTATACCCGTTCTGAATACTGAAAAAAGTCATTATATTGAAAAAGGAACGAGGGCTACCAGACACTCTTTCTTCGACCACTAATGCGCACATATTTAACGCCACCGAAAATGCGTGGGCGATCACTGTAAAGAAACGGATAAAATTACACAGCGAAAACTGAGAACCTAAATGCTTCATTCACAAAACCACCACAAAACACCGGGTGAATGAGGCCGTAGGCCCAAGATCGCGATGATGGAATCGCGTTTCGTGTAATAGAAAAAACGAGGACATGCAGATCCCCGAGATTGGAAGGGAAATAATGTGTGAAAAATGCGACGGGGAAAAGCCGTCAATCCAAGAGGGCTTTCCATTGTTCTCGAGGTGTTGGTGTAAAAAAGCGAGCAGGGGCAACGACGGATGAAGGGAGACCGATGTATCCAATTCCGCTGACTCCGCATCTTTTTGGCGCGGTCTTAACGGCAACAAGAAAAAACGATGAACAAGGAACGCGGTCATCATCGTATCTTCCCGACTTCCACGAAACGTCACTTTCGATGTTGAGCGGTATGTCGATGGTAGGAGATTCCATTCAGATAAGAACCACTTTCCAGATAACCGGATAATCGGACAATTCCGAGGAAACGTAACTGAACGACCAGCGAACGAGATGAGCTTGTTTTTCGCGTTCTATCGAGATGGCCGCGAAATTTACTAAAATTACGCACAAATAATAAAAGACATTCTATATCGACAATGAAGCAATTGCTTTCGCGTGAGATTCGACGGGTGAAACGTATGGACGAACCTCTCAGAATCTCGAAGCGAACTTTTCCAAGACCGGTACAAGCGGTCTCCAGACAGCGTTGGTCAATATTATTTTATCAAACATTACACCCAACGAGCGCCACATGGAAGAAGAAAGACAGGGCGGAGTGTCGTTAAAGATGACGTCGGGAAAGACGAGGCGTGAGAGGGAGTGAGAAGGGCATTCGGAAGAAGGTGGCTCAGTGGGTCCGGTCAGCTCCTAATTTCCATCGTACCCGATTCATTACCGGGCACGAAGGGGTGGAGAGGTTGAAGAAGGAGGACTGTGCGCACGGTAGCGCGGCGCATTATTACGAGGCCGAATTACCTAATTTCGCTGGTCGTTACGTTGTTTCGACGAGCCGGTGAGAGCCCCGCGGGTAGAGGACGAAGAAGAACAGGAAGAAGGCCGACGAGGCGAGGAGTGTGTGAGACTGCGCGCAGGAGAGAGAGAGAAGGAGACGGAGGGAAAGAGAGAACACCACGGTGGCGAGTCCTTCTGGCACCGAGGTTCGCGTTAAACCACCCCATTTGAGCGTTTTCCACCCCGACGACCTTATACCGTCAGGGTGGCCCGAGAGCGTAGCTCCCTTTACGACTGTCCGGTATGAAAGTCCGCGCGGACCGACGACGACCAATCAGACTCACGGACTACTCGACTTGTCCAATCAGGAGCAAGCGTTCTTAAGCAAAGAGCCCCTCTTTCCGCGTGCCGCGTGGGCGCTTTCAAAAAGAGCCAATTGCGGACGAGCCTCGACCAATGAGCGTCGCCAAAACAGTAGACTGCTCTGGTACGAACCGTCGAGACTCTCGGCCGACAGTACGTCGTTGAGTCCGCGCGGAGCGGCACGTCGCGAAGAGCTCGAGGTAGACGGCTGTGCGGCGGTTGAGCGCAGGGGGTAAAACTATTGGCCACCCACACCCGCTTAGTTTGTTCTCCCTCTCGCCACGGGTTCGCTTTCCCCGACGCCGACTCGGTCTGCCTGGCCGTGTCTTCGGTACCTCCATGAGGCCCTCAGGTGAAAGGAAAAAACACAAATCCAGAAGGACCAGGAAGGAAGGAGGACTGGTGGAGTGAAAGAGGGTGTGCCGGGGCCCACTCGTCAGGCTCCGCAGTCTCTTCTTCGCTGCTGAGCTTTTTTCGTTCGAGACGCTCGGGCTATATAACTACGAGACTGACGAAACTACGAAAGAGTCCTTCCAGCTCCTGTACTCCCTCGGGACGGGCTATTACGGCACGACAAAGTCCAGCCATGTCGCCTATATCGGATCGTACGTCAATATATCGCCGAACTAGCAAGCCGAGAGAACCTATTCTCTTTCCCCTTCTCTCTCTATGCACATCTCCATCTCTTCCTTTTATCTCAGCGACTGACCTCCTCGATCTTCCGACTATGTCCCGTGGCACTCCACACGATCGTGCTCTTTTGCGCCAAAGTCGAATGTGTCTCTCGATATTCTTCGGTGTGAGAGAGAGACGAAGGGAAAGGTCGGATGAAGTGGGCGAAAGAAAAAAGACGCAACCGGTGCGGACGACCGGAAAGAGCCTTGCTATTGTTTTAAGAGCTCTTTTAATAGCAGTGCTCTTAGTATAGGCCGATTAGAGAGCCCAGGGGAAGTTGCCAAGAAGACCAGATAACTAAAACTGCGGATAGTATTCGACTCAGCCCTGAAGTTGACGAATCCAATTTGGTTCACCAATAATAGCACTTCTCGGAGAAACTTTCAAGTCTTGGGCTATCCTTTCGACTATACGTTTGCCATTTTATCAATGCTCTTTAACTCAGTTTTGCTTCAAAATACAACAATAATATGCCTCGTAATTATACGGCTAATTGTAGATGTTTAAACAAATTTTACGATAATGACTGAATTCGTATACACACATACGGGGGACATAAGTATTAAATACAGGGATGATAGTACCTCATACTTAGAGGATTTTGACGTTTTCATCGCATGGTTATTCGTTTTACTTTTTATCAACTTGTGGAAACATACGAAACAGGCTTAACTCCCTACGCATCAAAGCATTTTTCATTTACGCACCCCTCCCCTCGCGGTCTTTCCATCCTGCATATTTCGCCTATAATACGACGTTTAAAATAATCCCATAGCACATAACGCGCGGTGAGTGACACGTTACCCGAGCCGTTGCGAGCTCGTTAATCATCAACGACGCGTACACGCTTGTCTCGTGAGTTTCCCTCTTGCAATTCCCCAGTAGCACCGTTATCCTAGGGTTTGCCAATTTCTCAGGGTCGTCGTTGCGACCGAAAGATAAGAAGAGCTAATTCACGATAATCGTCGGCCGAGTTGCTGGAGCTTTCGCGTGAAGCGGGACCGTTTTTGTGCTCCTTCTCTCATTTCAAGGACCGCCCTGCGCGTTTCGATTTCATAAATAGGAAACGCTGACGAGGCGAGAGAGCTCTACAGCCCTGAGGGAGAGACAAGTCGGCACCATTAATGCGGGTGGGGCGCGACAATGTCAACCCGGCGTGTGCGTGCGCGTCTGTACATACGATCCCGGCCGTGTTGCTCGACTGAAGTCGGCTTGTTCCACTTTTTCACGGCGCTCTCCCGTCGAGGGAGACATTTTTTTCCTGGCGCGCACCGCCAAGCTCGGTCCGTCCGTCCGACGGCCATTACCGGCCTCGATGTTTTGCGCGTTAAAATCCTGTTTGCAATCACGACACGACACCGCACGACGCACCACTATAATCTCGTAATCACACTCGCTCTCTCGCGCCTATGCGTCCCTGCATAATCGATTTCATCGTACGTCGTACCTGTAATCTCCGCCGCGCACCACGTTATTTCTGTCGTCGATCATTGTCTCAAAATTTCAACATAGCTTGTTCATCTCTCGCATCTTGAGAGGAATCTCCGGCAAAGGGGTATACTTGCCGTACTGGTAATTAAGGTCCTTGTCACGGAGTTGACACGTATTGCACGGATTAAAAAGTCAGATGTATGATGATTATCATAGGATAAAGTGCAGTTCTGTTTATTGCAACGACCGTGACAGGCTAACATGTGTATTGGCAAAGAACGTCCATTGGCACGTTACACGTCCGTTTTATCACGTAGGGAAACAGTATTGAATTATGTTGTTTAGCGGAAACAATCTGTCGTACGATACTTAAGATACACTTTGATAATTCTTATAGACGATAATTACATAGAGTTATATTTACACACCAAGGACAACAGATCGAAAATGTTAACTGGATGTCTGAAAATCGTCGGACGTAGCGAATGACAATGACAATTTTTTACGAGTCATATATTACCATTGATCACTCGTTTTAAATATACACAAGTATGCACGTTTCTTGCAGCCATTGTTTTTCGTGGAAAGTCGTGACGCACTGCTGATTAATCACAACTCCGTAGAAATGATTAAATATGTCGTGTTAATCTATAACGATGGCCTGTCATCAACAGGTAATATCAAAAACAGGAAAAGAACAAGTTAACGGAAAATAATTTCGTGACTGAAGGAATAGAAAATGGGGCATTTGATACAAGAATTGGAGAAGGAAAAATAGCGATGGGAAGAAAGAGAAAATTAGAGCGGAAAAAGAGGTGATGATCTACTTGTTCCATTGGACGTGTATACCGGCAAACAGTTGCGTATGCATGTACAACACGAAGCTCTGGCATCTGTCCCGCTCGTAGGAGTCTCTCTTGCTACGGCACATAACGTGTGTACGAAAGCATATATGTGCATACATATCCGCCATGAGGTGTTTCGCCTATATTAAACGGATCTCCGCGAGACTGAGCATTCCCCGTGCCGAGGAACCGCGAACAACTTACTTCCCCGTCTCGTGTACAGCCATCCTCTCTTTCCGCGTTTCCCGCTCGCTCTCGGCGCCTCTCCCTTCCTCCGTTTCTCGATCTCCTCGTCGGCTAGCGGTGAAGAGATTGCCTATGGAACGACACGGAGCGTTTCCAGAAGAGGCGCGAACGACGGAGACGGGAGCTCGAGGCCACTGAAACCAGCTGCATTCCCGGCCATTAGAACTCCGCACGGTAGTGAAAATTTACTGTCGTAACCCAGTCCTAATGCACTGCGCCAAGTACCGCGGCTTCGGCTGCAGTTATGGACATCCCGTCGGTTCTCCAGCGGCACGAGGGACTTGCCCGAGTATTTGTACCTGCACGTACGTGCGCGCCTTGTGTGCTCATCATGCTGATGCACCAGTGTCGGCGCCGAGTAAGCAGCGACGACCAGCCGAGACGCCGTCTTCCTTATTTGCTTGCACACCACCCACTCCGTATTTCACGCTCTTCTCTTTATCCAGCTTTCTTCTGTCCGCCTGCTTTTCTCTATTTCCGTCTCTCCTCAACTGTCTATATTCTTGTCGCTACATACCTGCCGGTCTTCCGCACGAGTTTCTGCCCGCTATTCCTTATTCCAATTCTCGATGGAAATTCCAATCGAATTGCCGGAAATTGTATCGGGCGAACTCAAATAATGACTAGGAATCTATCAGAAAATATACAATTCCGCTAAAGAATTTTTAATTTAGTTTCAACAAATTTAATTGACTGTTTCTCCTAAAGGGAAAGAGAAACACTTGAAAATGATATAATCGTAGACATTTGCTCGTCATAACCATAGTTAATGTTCAAGACATAAAAGTTTATTACTTAAACCCGCTAAAAACATACTTTTTTTTGAGAATTTTTATCACATACCACATAAATCTTGAGTATTATAGACAATTTAAATTGTCTGGAAGTTAAACCCAATCAGGAAGTAAGAAATTATCACACAAAATTCTTCAGGATTGTAAAAAGTTTATATAATACTATCCCTTGAAGAAATACAGATTTTTGTACTATACTCCATTATAACGTAATATACCTTATAACGTAAGAACGGTAAGTACGGTGCTGAATACTACTACAACCATGGAATCAAATATCCACGTAGTAGTTACACTATTGCTTTCTCTCCATTTTCGTTTTGGTGTTCGATACTACTTCCTGTGTTGGAGTAGTCCTGGCAAGAGCGGTGGTGTCATGCGGTGATGTTACCTGCCACCCTGGCAGACGAGAGGTCCGAGCGAGCACCAGGAAGGGACAGAGGTAGGAAGTAAGACGACAATAGAATAGGGGGCCAGAGTACGTCCGTCGCTCGCAATAATAGCTTATAGCCAGGGCCGCAGCAATTGTCCAGTTTCCTCCCAGGAGACTTTCAGACCCTTCCTTGCCTTGGCAGTAGAAAAACTTACCCCAAAGGTTCAGTAATCCCGAACCAATCTTCTTTACGACAATATACCTGAGGGAAGTAAGTTCCCTTTCTCCGAAATTGCCAGTAATTATCCTAAAAGGCGCTAAGCAGTGTTTGAGTATAATTTCGTATTATAACCTGCGTGTAATTACTTTATTTGATATAATGTAATACTTGAAGCATAATTACGTAATTACATTAGTATTCATGTAAATAAATGAATTACGATTCACAAAACAAAATCATCATCATTTAACAACGCACTTTTCGTGAATATTATTATAAATGCGTAAGGACTGTAATATTTTACAATACTTTAGTGAGACGTTACAAGTAGGATGTCCCACAAGATAAATGTGACTTCGTATGTGCTGGGATGTTGAAAAAAATAGTTGTAATGATAACAGATAGTAAAGCAAAGCAAGACTAGCATCAGCTAGCGAAGAAGTGTAGTCTGTTTAGAAAAACGCCGAGGTCCTTTAGAAAGGCAACTGGAGTATTTCTCCCTGGAGAACGTCTTCCTCGTAAATAACAAGAGCGAGAGGAGAGACGAGGATGGCTCTCTGGCTATGCTCGTGAGCCTCTTCCGAGTAAGGACCCTAAATCATCGGCATCCCAGGGATTCACGCTCGTCCTTCTTGATCGAGTGGGGAAAAAATTAGACGAACCGGCTCTTGTGCTATTGTTTCTCAAGAAGTCTACAGAAGTGCACATGCTGCAGACACACGTATTCCCTAGTCCGAAGCTTCGAGCGAAATAGAAATATATTGCCACCACCGTGCTTTGAGCCTCGCTCCGTAGCCTCGATTTCTAGACTCACGAAGAAATGGGAGAATGGGCAAAAACGCTTCCGTGACTAGTATTTCTTAGCTCTTCGTCGTTTACCCGTATCGTACTATCTACACAAGAATTACATCATTATCGTGCGGAGGATTACCCGAAACAAGTTTATCTACTTGTATACCGACGCGGATTTTTAGTCCCTACATAAACTAATCTCAGAAAATTATTCGCCCTCGACATTATAATTCTATGTGTAAATTCAGTGTAAGTTGTGCATTCAAGTATGTAACAAAGGACATGATTTATGACTGCGACCAGCTATTCTCGGTATTATCACGATCGTTACCCGGCGACGACTAGAGTATCTTCTAGAAGAGAGAACATGGATCCTTGCAGCAGTTACTGCGAAACCGGCGTTTATTAGCGTCCGTCAGGAAAGTTGGTTGACCAGTTGACCATCGTCTCCTTGGCAGAAGGTTGTCCACCGTCGACGTAGTTATTTCCTTCGCCACCGGCACCGTCTGCTGCCGCTCTCAAACGATCTGCAACGACTACTACGCTCGAAATGGCCAACCGACTCCATCCTACCGGGACGCAACATTTTCTGTTACGGCTCTTGTTTTTCTTTCTTTCCTCCATAACGCCCGTTCGCATTTCACGTCCGCTCGCGATCATCATTTAAATTTTACAACTTTCTATCCATTTTTCTAATTATTTTTCACGCCGTTTCAAGGATACTTACCAAGAAACAGGTTTGATATTGTCATCATAAATTACTGATTTTTATATTTCTTAAAATCCATTAGCTCATAGTTGGCATATATGTAGCTCGTTGCTTGAAACAGGAAATTATCAGCGTCATTTTACACAGCTCTGAGTAATCATTTTTAAAAATGTGTTACTAATTACCTGTCACATGTGTGGCTATTTTTTTTGGAAATATGTTTTCTTACAGTGTTAGTATTATAAAGTAATGATGCTTCCATGGGTTTTTCCCGCATTAGCAGAAAAGTGCATAATTCAATAAATAAATCAGCAATTTTATTCTACTAAACACATTTGTATAAACTTCTGTTCCAAATAAAAACATCATTCAAAACGTGAGATTTGTTGTCATAAAAAAATTCTTATTTTAACCACATAATGCTATAACGATTGAATGACTCGCATCAACATTTTCAGTGAAAGGTGAAAAGGATAAACTGAGTTCTCGTAACGGATTACTCGATTTTTCCTTTCTTGCATTCTCATCATAGAGTACCACTACTCTCGCCGCATTCTCTCTGACGACGTGACTCGGGCATGCAGGAACAGCATTCACGTTTAGATACGATTGCGGGATTGCTACGTGGCCGAAACTAGCGTTAAGTCGGCGTTAAGTACGGCCAGTGGCCGAGATTATCGTAGCGAGCCGGCTATTAGCGCCGATATTGAAATCGGCTCTCGCCTATAGAGGCCGGTCGTAGTCGTCGGAATAGCACGGAAGGAGAGAAAGAGAAACGGGGATGCAAACGAGAGAGAAATGCCATTAAAGCGCAGTCGGCTCTCGCCCGGTGATCGGATTTACGGCGATTTATGAACGTCGTGGCCCAAACTGTACTTCGTACTAGCCGTGTTGTTTATGCGTACACGCTCTTCAAGGAAATGGAGCGTATTGCAATGAGATTTTGCTAGACTTATACATTATTCGTCACATTGCCGTTATCGCGTCGCAAGCATTTAACAGAGAACGATTCACACATTTACGCTAATTTCTCACAGGAAACATTACCGAATAACGGCAAATTTTTATTACGTATAGGTCTGGTGAATAAGGGAAAGAAAATAAAATGAATGTAATTATTATACTCGGCATACTTATACCTTGTGCTAGAAAACGATTGTTATACTTGAATTTTGTTGGGAAACCCTAAATAAAAGTCCCGTAAAAAATAAAGGTCCCTTTTCATTTGAATCAATACTAATTGTTTATTTAAAAAAATAGCAGGTACAATTTTCGCAAAATTTATCCAATATTTAAAATATAACAGTTATATTTTGTAACCTGATTCAGATATCTGATTTAAGCGCTCAATGTGCTTCACTTCAGACGGGCTCTAGCATTATCTCTACTTTTATCGATGACGTAATGAAATCATTTTCACTCGTTTCGGAAATACGCCGATTGTAGAGAAATCGAACAAACCAATAATTACTGAACCGACAGCTAACGCAAATAGCAAATTTATTCTTACGGGAAAATTGATGGGGCGTACAGAACACGTTTTATTAAATACCCCTAATTTCCTGGCCGATCAACTAGTGCGGTTTGTAATCGCTGACACGCGATCACGTTCTTCTCGCTGATCGGCTGTGGGCGCTTTCGCCTTTGTCTTCTTGGAGTACGAGAAAAATTTAACGATACAAGTTACCGCACACGAAGCAGGCAACCTTTCGTGCCGATTACACCGTTGCGTGACAACAATGAGTCGTGGTGTGGGTAAGAGCGGTAAGTGCCACCTAGCCTTTCTTTATGTTAGAATCAGGGGGTATCTCAAACACAAAAAGATGAAACATAAAGGAGAAAGGGAAACCATGTAAAAGAGAAATTAGATCCAAAAACAAAAAAGTGTAATAAAGAAGAAAAGGAGGAAAGTACTACCGATTGAGTGCCACAAAATATGGATTGAAGGTATATATGAAACGGAATCGCACGCGAAAAAGTAACTTTAGGAAATCAATGGTGGAAATAAACCGAAAAGATTTGAGGAAACGAAGAAAATTAATAGCAGGTGAGAAATGGGTAACACTGAAGCAGACAAAATCGGAATTAACAAAAATGTAAAGTAATGAGAAAGCGAGGAGGCGAGAAGGATAATGTACAGCTGGAAGGAGAATAAAAAACAGAACGGAGGAGTATCTTCCACCTTTTCCCTTTGTCGTTAGAGGCACGATGTCTCTCTTTACTCGGGTTAAGAGGTGAAAAGGGTCACGACTTCGGAATTAATAATTTGTCGGTCGCCGAGTATTCTCGCAATTCAAACGACAGGAACCAGAGGAGCGCTCGAAACCTCTTTCTCTGTCCCATTAGCAGGAATATTCCTGTCTCGACGGATTCCCTTCCCACTGATCCCGAAGTCGAGTCTGAGGCTTCCCGTTTTTCTCCCCGTCTCGTCGTCGTACCCGTTGTCTTTTCTTTTGTCACCGATGCGAAGAGAAACAGGCCCTATATCTTACTCTCTTAAGCATCCACAACCGTCAACCGACTAAAAGGGAGATACATGAAGATAGAGAGAAAAGATAAAAAGACGAGAGATATAAGGTTCCGGAACGGAGATACGAAAATCCGAGGAGAGAAGACAAATATCGAGACTTATGTAAGGAGAAAAGGATTTCAACGTTACAAGAAAAAAGAAGACGAACATAGCGAGGAAAAGGAGATTGAGAGTGAGATAAGTAGAAGAGAAAAAGTTCAGCAGAGGTGTGACGGTAGGTCGAAATAGGAGTAGGAGTCGTAGAAATGAGTAAAGTGGGTGGGAAAAGGGGTAGACCGGGAAAGACGAGACAAGTGGACTGTCAGACACGAAATACGAGGAGAGGCGGGCTTGATAAACGACGCATCAAGCACGCCCGCTGAGCGTTTTCGTGCGATAAACAGAATAATTTGGTGTAGTGAATGGCAGGTTGATAAAACCGGTTAACAGCCAGTGGTGGAAATGGTCGATCCGGGTGCACTTCTCCTGAACGGTCATGGTGTGAACAGTTATCGATAATGGCCACTACTTCAAAGAAAGTAAGGAAGTGAGTGAGAGAAAAAGGCAGATACGAATAAAAGACGGAAACATGATGTCAGGAATCTACAGAACCGGAGTACCGCTATCAAATCCTTATATTTATGTGTATTAATAAAATTGAATATAAATACACGAAGGAAAATGTAAATATGGAGCACTGCTAACGAGAGTAGCTGTAGGAAATAAAGTTTTATTCCTTAGAGTCCAGTTGCCAGCATTCCTTGGGCTGCTCCTTGTGGCACTGAAAGATGTTAGGCAAAAACTTTCAAAGTTGGTGAAAGTCACCTCTGAATATAAACTGAAAAATGTTGGAAGACATGAGTATAAGATTATAGATTGAAGAGGAATTCGCTTAATAGTACTGACGAATGGTTCTCGGACTTAATAGTACGAGGAATTATAAACGATTTACTATAAAAACTAGTATGCGTATACTCGTTAGAGCGTGCTCATTAACGCGGATCAATTATAAGTATAATAGTGACGATGTTCATGTAATGACGTGTAAAACAAAACATGAACATAAGTTTTATAAAATTCTTTTGTAAAAACTCAGTTTCTTAGTCATGCATTTGTAAGTTCCGGTTTCGACCTGCGTCGAATTAACGACCTGCCTATAAGATATCTAATTATAGGTATATGTACTAATTTCTCGTATATCATAAGGTAACGTCACGGAAGGTCTTTAGAAAATGTTGTTACCTTGCCATCTTTTTCAAGACTTTATTAAGATTAAGATTTCCTCACAATTAAGATTTCTTATAACACTGCAAATCTTCGGTCGCCCCATTATGATTGACGAACTCTTCCCCCGATAAACCAAGAAAAAATATGATAGACAAGATACATATTTGCAGCCATCAACTATAATAACAAGCATTTCAACTGAACAAGTTGGGCTCTGCCTCAAAAATGGGTACGATATAATTTTTCCAAAGTATTTTCATGTGCTGAGTACGAATGTCCCAAAACGCAGTGTCGCTTGCAAAACATTTCCTGGTTATTTACAAAAAATGGCCTCTAACTCATTGTAACCAATAAAATTCTGTCATACGGAATCACACCGATTGGGAGTAGACAAAATTTTCTGGAATTCCAGTTCTAGAATTGTCCAGAACAAAAAAAGAGAGAGGTTTGAGAGTGACACTTTTTTATAGCATATTTATGTTCAGCATACCGAAATAAATCGGAAAAATGACTTTATAATCGATTTTTTCCTTAGACCTGTGTAGATATTTATCTATACAATTTTTCCTAACGATTGAATTTTTGTAAAATTTATACATAATATTTAAATTGAAAAATCAGTGTTACATCAAATAGCGAAGAGGGGCCGCTTGTGTATGAAATGTATCGTAAACTGCAACAAACCATACATATAAAACCATTAATTTGTATCGCGTTTTGATGAATGACAGAGAAGATTGAATCCCTCAACCGTTTTCCAAACCTCTTTAGCAATCCGATAAAAACGGCGCACAAATTCATAGTTGAGAATCACAGGCCGCCAACTGTTTTCAGGTATTTTGAAAGCATTATGAGAAGATATCGTTTAAAATTTTTCGGGGCTGTCAGGTTTGTACGCAGCTACTCGAGGGTTAAGAACGAGACGACGAGGGTAACATCGATAACGCGCGAATCCGCCTTCGCACAGGTTCTAATCTTCGTATAAGCCCAGTGCAATTTTGCCGTGCGCACGAGTGCACTCGCTATCACCGCGGAAAACCCAGCGGAGCGAAAAAAACCGCGAGTTATGCGGTGCTGGCGCACCGCGTGCTAATACCGCCTCTGAATACTCTCCGCGTTGTGTGTATGCGTGTAAGAGAGAGTGCGAGAAAGAGAGGGAGAATTTTGTACCGACGGCTCCACCGGTACTTTCTCACCTGCCTTTACACGCGAGACTACACGGTATACCCTTTTGCCGCGCGGCTTATTGTGCGTACGCGGAGAGCGTGCATTCACGGCTCCACGCGAGAGACAAAAGATCATTCCTCCTTACGTGCCCGCAGCCTACAATACAGTCCTGACTGAATCGAAAGAGCAAGGGAGAACGAGCCAGTGGATGGGCCAGTGGCGAGAGGAAGAAGGACAGACAAGGAAAACAGACAGAGAGATATGGGAAGGAGAAAGAGTGAGACGCGGAGAGAGAGAGAGAGTAGAGACTCGTCGCGGTCGAACCTTGCATGGTGCTTCAAGCTCGACGCTGATTGGCCCAGCTCTTGCGCCCATTGGTTCGATTCACCGTGAGCTCGACCGCAGTCCGCGTGGACGGCTATCGGTGTCTTTTTTCCAAGCACGAAACCCAGCATCTCTCTTTCTCTTTTGGTACCGACTGTACGTTCGATTCTCCCGTTCTACAGCTCAGCGTCGCTCTCTTCGTTGCTCTGCGGCAACAGCACTTACATGTCTCCTTCCTTCCACCAAAGGCGACGACTTTGCCGTCTCGCTTGCGCTCGAAACAGATATTACAGCCACGGCCAGCTCTTCTCGGGGCTCTCATCGACCTTCTCGGCAGCCTTTCCGCGCCTCTCTCGGGTCTCCAGTTGCTCGTTCGCTCCTTCGTTCTCTTTCCCTCGTTCTTCCCATCTTCGTTCATATACGCGCTTTCAAAATCCTTCTCCCTCCGACTCTGCCGCTCTCTTCCTCGAAAACAGTCTCTCAGCAGCAAAGCAGCGAGATCCCCTGGACGAGATATGAATTCACGTTCCTCCTTTTATATTCCACGCTCGCCTGCCCTCCATTTTGCTTGCTCGGGCCCCTTGTCTGCCCGGCCGATCTGCGACTACCGTATGTGCCCGCCGCGCGCGGCTATCTCAGAGGGTTCTCCTCTACCTCCACCTCTTCCTCTTTCCCCCTCAACCATCATTCTACGCTCGTTCCGTCGCACTTACTTTCCTCCTTGTATGCGCCCACGATCGTGTTGTTCGAACGACGTCGTCGTCGTCGTCTTCTTCGGCTTTGACCTGGCTCTCTCCTTCGTCGTCGTGTTGTCGTGTTGCTTTGTGCGATAGGCGTGTACGAAGATATCCTCGAACGTGTGTCGTGTATATAAGGGAAAAGCCCCGGTACTCCGCGTGGTCATCAACGATTCACATCGGAGAGGACAGGCGATAACAAAAAGGCGACGCGTCAGGTGGACCCTCGTTGTATATCTCCGTCTCATACTAAATGCAATCAAGAAGACGGGCGAAAATTAATGGACGCGAAGACACTACGCACAGAGCGAGACGGAAAAGAAATAAGCGGAGCGTTAAATATTAAAAACGATCCATCAATTAGCGCTAATGCCTGAGCATTAAGCGGGCTTGCTCTCTCGGTACGCATCGACGCGTGTTCGTGTGGAATGGTGTAACGGCGGAGAGAAGGCATACCTATACTGCCGATCACTGTATAAACATACACGGAGCTTTAGAGATGTGCGTGTACTCGACACGACGACCGGCGGGTATCATTTCGGTTCGTTAGGCGCGGTCCGCTGTCGTATAGGCGTTACGCAGTGTACATACGTCGCGCGCGGGGGAATACGTATGTAAAGCGTGTACATGTGTGACAGCGCTACGTCTCTCTCTGTCCGCACATGAATGCCGTCCGAGTGTGCTACCCGCGCCCACGTGTACGTGACTGTGTTAGGACATAGGCACGTATGAGCGCACGTGGCTACCGCTTGTCGGCCGATGATTCGCCTCGTAGGAACGCTTCCCTCCTGTTGTCGGCTCTACCGTGACATTAATGCAGCCGATGCGCCTAAGTGCTGGGGACGTCGATTACCAGCTGCGGCTTCGTGAGCCTAGGGAAACGACGCCGGACAGACCGGACGGGCAAGAGTCAAGTGCCGTGTCGACGCGCTGATAATCCTAAAAATTTTGATAGTCCCCAGCTCTATCTGAGTATCTACTTAAGAAACGAATTCCTTGAAGAGAGATGAATTCAAGTGCGTGGACAGAAAGCCATTTAAAAAATTTATTACGGAAACACGAACAATGTAACCCGATACACAAATTGTAATGAATGTAAAACTCGTAAACGATTATCGCTTCGTTTTATTCTAGTCGAGATAGATATCGTTTCTGTGTAAAACGTGTTCGGCATTGATTTTAATAACTGTTGGTGAATCAGTAGAGTGAAAGTTTGGAAAAATCTCGACATGGATGATACTTCTAGTCTGCTAAAATACGTGCATTTAAAGCGCATTGTCCGTAGATTTCAACAACTGGCAATGAAATTTCACAAGCACTCGAAACGAATTAATTAACCCGAACAATTCAAATTTGAATAACGCGTGGCTTGTATACGACAACAGCTAGAAGTCTTCACTTACACGTGTGTAATTTCCTATTGACCGTCATTTACCTACAAACGTACTTTCCTAGCCTCGTATAATTCGAAACGTGTGACGGCTTTAAGTGGTATGCAAAGGAAAAGTTTCAACGAATATCCTTCCCGGAAGTCGTCTGTCCATGTACTTATGCATGCACTGCGGTCGCTCTGTGGATGATTTGAACCCTGCGTGGGTCCAGCCGCCGGAGAATCGTCGAGTTGTTTATTTTTCAATGTGGAGACAGTGGAAAGGGAGGTAACGCGACACGGAGGAGAAAGGCCTGTCGTTCGTGGGCCACCGTAGGTCGGCAATGTCGCGGGACATGCATCAGGGTGCAGCAAAGCCGAGCATTATCACCGGTTGCACACACACCGTGCGGCTGTGGATAGTGCGGTATGGCGGTTAGGGGCGGTTAGGGCAGTGCACCACAAGGGTGGTCAAGCCGCAAACGAGACCACCGTCCTGGCTATCTGCTATCTGGATAACCACCGCCGCCGCTACCGCCGCCGACGAACGCCCACCTCCAAAATGCGTTGTATCCGTTACTCTACTCTTCCACCCCCTCCCCTCTCCATGGTCTTTTCCCCTATCTATTTATGTCGTTCTCGGCCCTACGCGCGCTTTCCCTTTCTTTTCATTCATCCGTTTCCATCGCTTTCATCCCCCACCGTCCAACCATTTCGCTTTTTCTATTATCCTCTCGTGAAACGGCTGCTAATACGCCGAAACGTTACCACCATTTATCGCGCTAATTCCGATCGTCTAGACTCTCAATGCTATCAAAAGTGTACGTTAACGGCCCTGTCACGAGGCTTGCCCGGACTCTCGCCGGCTCATGTCACGGATTCGAATCGCAGAATCCATTTCTGAACGAGACAAAGAACGGCCTTATACATATGCGTGTTTATGCGGTATATATGGCCGATGTTATTTTTATGTCGCTTCGCAGAAATTCGAGTCTTTTTCGGCATCTCTTGGTCAGAAATTCTGGCTAAATTTGCATATCTAAAAGAACATTCTATCCGTCATTTCGTGAGACCAGTTTACGGCTAGATCTGGCCAGATAAATATAAATCAAATGGCCTGTATAGGCCACCATACTGAAGCTAGTAAACTTGTGTAGGCAAACAAATGTTCCTCATTCACTCGCAAATATTTCTTCGAAACGTGTATAAATAACATCAAGGCATGTGTTAAGGTTTGCAACTGTATAAATTGCTCGACAATTAGCATTTTAAGTGCAGCAGATAAAAAAAGAATTACAACAACTGCCCGATAACTAACGGAAAGAAAAAGTGATAAAGATTCTGAAAAATTATGAAATCGGTATTAGAATTCTCAGTATTATCTAGCGTAAAACTCGGACAAGGAAGAATTCTGTTTTTTGCAATGATTACAGGTAATTGAATAAACCGGATCCGATAAAGCATCAGCTACTTTCGGAATGCACATAATCTTGCGAGAGAGTAGATATTATTAATTAGTTGTGAAAATGAATTTTTGTTGGCGGTAAAGTCAGCTTCGGATTGGTCAAAGGGTTATGCGTCATTTCACGGAGAAACGGGGTAAGGAATCCCGAGGTTGTCATCGCAGGCGGTACGCAATTACACGCCGGTAATTGCAGCGATTCTGAGTGGAACGCGCCGGCAGGGCAACGCGCAATAGGAATGGGCATTGCTCCTGCCGCGAAGTTTGTCTGCGCTCGCGCGATAAATTCCTTCCTCCTTTTCTGTACACAGGCTACTCGCTCGACGTGCATTTACGAGCGACTACCGAGAAATTTAAGCGTAGCCATGGCTCATCAGCCGGGAAAGCGGACGGCAAGAGGAGACGAGCACGGAGTCTCTGTATATTTATGCAGTGCATATAGGCATACCGACTTTTATGTCCGGACATATGTATGTAGCTACATTTACGATTCCGCATGCTCAGCTGCCGTCTTACGTATATTGCTCGCCGTTCAGAATTTCGTATAACTTTCTGCCGGTGTCTATGTACATACGTAGCTAGGCATTTCTCGAGCTTTCGCTTAAACCCGTCTTCGACGAGTACGATATGCTGCTTGACAGATAGATATATACAAGTGAGTCTGCAGGAACGGGTCAAAGTTGTACACCGTTTTATGAAAAAAATTAGCGAAAAAGCACGTTTGCGTTATTATAAGACGTACGTAATAATGTACGTTCACGATAGACACGTACATCTAAAAAATGTAGATTTCACGTTGTTGAAAAACACATGCTTAAGTAACCGCATAGATTGTGAAGTTAACGTCTTTTTTCCATGTAAATACATCTTTTACTTTGCACAGGGAATTGAGATTCAAGATCTCCGCTAATATAAAGAGTCGATAATCTGTGCAAGAGCTCCGAGCGAGATGATCCTTCCTCCCTTTCCCTCAGCCATTCTTTCGTTATTCGAATAAACGACGTGCACTCGCGCGGCGGCAATTTGCTCCCGGCACTCTCTCGTTGAGCCGCAACTCGCCAGGCGATCGCAGAGAAATTATTTCCAGCCGGGCGGATAGGAATTTCTCGCGGGTATAAACCTCCCCTTCCATTTCCCCCGCGCATCCCATTCCCCTTGGCCGTCCGAGACCCAAGGCGATATTTATTAATCCATGCTCTGGCAAATAAACCGATCGACTTTCATCGTTTATGAATCGACCAGGAGAAAACGAGCGATAGTAGGGAAGCCTGCCGGTAAAGGGGGAAGTATACGACCCTATAGACAATATATTTATGTATGTAGGTCAAACAGTGTGTAGTGGTGTGGATATTCACTGAGGAATTTAATACATATGTATTCGATGCGTATACATACATGCATTACAGTTTTACATAGGATTATTTTATTCATTTTTCATGAAATTAAAAGGGAAAAGCATTTTCGTTAAAGGATTTTTCCTTCATACATTGGGATAGTTTTTTATATGTTAATATTCATAATATTACTGCATATTTAATATTTATCCATATTGTAAGCTGGAAAAATTAACTGATGATGTTGAAAAATTTGAACTGATTTGCCCTTTAAGCAGGGTTTATTTGAAAATCGAAATGTGTCATGGAAACGCACAGAGTAATGAAATGACACAAATGGCAAGGAATATAGTTAATTAAATGCGCACATGTCTTGAGAATGTGTTGATTGTGCCTTGCCAAAAAGGATTTTAGTAGGATTAAAATAATATTTCGGTTTCGTTTACCTTCTTGATCACAACAAATAGAAATTTACGGAAGTTAGGAATGTTGACATGTCCCGTAATATATTCTTTCTGCGTTTACGTAAGCTGAACGATAGAAAAGTAAAATGCACATATTTATTTGAGCCCTAATGATTACGAGAAAGCTCTCAACGTTCAATTCCACGTTGCGACATCATTATCTGAATACTTGTAAATCGTAAATGTTATATGAAAATTTGATGATCGTAGCGAGGGAGGTGGGTGTACCTGGCGAATGAGGCACCTATGTTCGAGGGTGTAGGTAACGGTGTTGGAACGGGAAGATCGGTCGCGGAGGGATGCGGGGCTGCAGGAGGGACAGCGGAAATGCAGAGGAGCGTGGTGCGGGGGATGAGGTCCGACACGTTGGTGCGTTTATTAGTGTCCAATTGTGACGAGAACGAGGGCGGGTTGGAAGGGGCGAGAGTGGGCGCGGCGCAACACGAAAGCGAGCGCGTGAACTCCCTCATTTACGTGGCTGTTAATTTGCCACGTTTGTGTGCGCGGCCGTTGCAGAGGTAGGCCGATGGACAGAGAGAAAATTAGCGCTTTC
This sequence comes from Hedychridium roseum, assembly GCA_963989215.1. Classification (NCBI taxonomy): domain Eukaryota; kingdom Metazoa; phylum Arthropoda; class Insecta; order Hymenoptera; family Chrysididae; genus Hedychridium; species Hedychridium roseum. The sequence goes on along the minus strand of OZ022307.1, from coordinate 3,589,756 downwards.
TGTGTGGGTGCCCCTGCGTGCCGGACTCTCTGGCCGGCGCTCGTCGGCATGCGTTTCTCTACGTGCACCCCCGCGATATACACGGCAATATACGTATGCACGTGCGTGCGGGACCGCGTATAAACGCCTGGGTGGTCTCACCGGCGGTTCTTTTACGCGGATAAAAATCATCGTCGAGTGAGAAGTAGAGGAATCGGTTAGCCTTAATGCAGATCTGCTGGAGTGACGGGGTGGAAATTTATCGGCCACTCGTCTCGCGATGCACAGTTCAAGGGAGCTCGATAAAGGAAGCCGTGCAGTGTTCATTTTCTTTATTGGAATTTATATCAGCGATGAAATTTATTCACAAAGACAAAGGTACAAAGTTCGTGAATAAGGTTATAACAACATGATGCGGGGAAAGTATAATACATTCAACGTGGATTGCATCACACATTAAGAACAACATTTACACGTGCGATATTACATATTTCTGGAAAGCAATTTACCCTTGGGCACGTTAATCGTACCGATTACGAATATAACAGATTATTTCGCACAAAGTTACGAAACAATACGTATCGATCATTATTACGATAATTATTTAATCGCTCGTCTCGACTTTTGCACAGGAAGGTAAAGACGTGGACCGGACGTATTGCGCAGAACGTGACTAAGTGAAAAATACAGAAGAAATAAAGTGGATGAGCCAGCAAAAATAAATAAGCCAAAGAGAGCGACGACGTACATATCCGTATGTGGCCGTAGGCACTGCCAACTGAATTAGCAATAATAAAGGCGAAAGTGCTCGCGTGGATACGTGATATTCAAAATTCGCGCATGAAATACCGATGGTGCCTTCTTCGTCGTTCCGGTTTTCATATACCGTGCCCATCCTCATTTCAGTATCTCCCAGTCACGACCTCCGCTTGTTTGCCCTCGTCTCCCCTTTCCCTCCATCCCCGCAGCGATTTTATCCGTCTCCGCTAGGCATTCTCGCTCATACCCATTAGCCAACTCTCCTTCCATTGGCAGGGCGAAAATCCCTACCTCGATTCTGTCTTTATCGCGCTCTAACGCACCTTCCGATTCACCCCTCTAACGTTCCCTCCAGTTCGGTGCATATCATTCCGATGTAAATATAAGCCGTGACTGGCGTGCGGCATGGCATACCAGCCCCTCGTCCCATCCGCTCATTTCCGCCCGGTTTTTTCTCTGCTAACACATCGCGGTTCTCCCCCTTCGCTCTCCCCTTGTTACTCGCTGCACTTTGGCCGAGTTGCCGCTCGCTTGCTTGCTCGTTCCATAGCCTCCCGGTCGCATATGCAAAACGCGCCACTATTATAATAACATTACGCCGATGACGCTTTCATTGAATACGCGGCCGTGCACATGCATGGCATCGCTAATTATATACCTGGTGGCGCGTTTCGCACGGCACTGAATTCTCGTCGTCCCCTGTTTCCGTGGCCGGACGTTCCAACATGCACTGGCCTTTTACCGTTTTGCATGCCGTTTTAATAAAATTCTTCCACGTTCTACTCCCATTCTCTCACCTTTTTATGCTTCGTTTGAACTCTCATAATCGTGAAATTATTTTAAATCAATGGTTCTATAACCACGATCTTTTTAAACAAGACATGGATTTCTAGTCAGTTGTCAAATATGTGTGACGGAATCTCTTTATATAGGATTTTCGTTTTTAAAACAATTAATAGCAAGATATATGTACATATAAGTGTGTATGTATTTCGAAGACCAATCTTTTCAGAAATAAAGTGAATTCTTCCTATTCGCCTTAGATCTTGTACGAAAGAAAATCATGAAGATTTATTGTAAAATTTGTCGCATTAAATGTAAAATTTGTCACTTATCTACTCATCAAGTATCTATTATTCATACTCATCAAGTATCTATCTGGTACATTTTACCCAATAAAAATGTAAAATTTATATGACGTTTTCGAGAGTCATTGAATCTATGTAATTTGATCAAATCACAATTCAAAATCCACAATCCGGTTTAAAAGGAGCCTATAAATAAACTTGCAGCACAGTAATCGACGATATGTTTTGAATATGCAAGGAAAAATATAATGCTGCTGACATACGTCTTGTAGATCACTGATGAGTAATCCGTCGAACTTATTTGTGCGATCTACATCGACGAGCTAAAGTGTAAAATTTTTGCGTTTGGCACGATATATGAGGTTATGAAATAATAATTTTATTTAATGAATAATTTTCAAAGAAATATTCGTATAATTTTCTTGACGAACATATCATCATTATTATGAGCAGAAATAACGGTAGCAGACGGTACAAACTGCTCGGCATGACTTGTTAGTGCGTTAATGACAAAGCTCGCAGGATTAATGTGCCTTAGTTTCCTGGGAAATATCGTACGTCAGGAAACCATGGGAGGTAAGTCTATCTAGACACAAACGGGAAATAATGTCAATACCGTCGGCATTCCGAACACCGCACGGCAAAATGCCATTTGTACATATTTGGCCAGCTACATAAATGATTGGCCGTCATTGAAAGCCATCTTTAACGACGGGTCAGCGACATGACAATTCTGCGTAAGACTCTGGACCAGGAAGCCCATCTACAGAAGTAGGAAGATTATAATTCTCTACATCTACACACTTTTTGCGGTCTATGAAATGTTCATTACGACCTACCGAGCTGTAATGGCGGATTACAAGTTCCTGTAGCCAAGTCGATAATTAGTGTAGACTTTTGGACATTCTCTAACGATCTGGTTGCGAACACTTGGAATTCGATACTTACTGACCGAGCACTTCATTCGTGGCAAGAGATGTCGGTCAAAGTGAAACGGCCGCCGAAAGTACGCAGGTTTCAATCAATTAAGCCGAATTGATCTGTTTTATAGTATAAGGCGTTTCGGGAGAAAACAGTGACAGCCATTTGACGAATTCGTTTACTTGATTTTACAAATCTTTTACTATTCATCCTCAAAGTAAATACTATATTTATACTCATGTAAAATACATTCATGCACTCCCAGCATATAAGTTTGCAAATGTTTATGTGCACCAGCCATTGAAATTACAAGAAACCACATAACGAATTGATATTTATGCGAAAGTTACGTATCAGCACAATCTCAGAGATTAGTTTTTTATTTACATCCATATTTTTTTCGAGAAGACTAAAGTTGTAATTATAGTCTATTATACAGTTGTGATTACATAGATTAACCTTTGAGAACTTTTTGTGTGAATGTGGTAATTTGTTTTTTTTATTGAGAACGTAATTATATGTAAAGTAGTTTCCAATTATCCTGTTGGAACGAAGAGCGAAATAATCAATTGCTAAGTTATTTTCTCAAGTATTACGACTGATGTTCCATATCAAGATAATAGTCTTATAATCGCGTCAGACGATTTTGATGAAATCATTAACGGTGATTCACATGCGAAACGCAGTATTCACACTAACCGATAAATTTGACTAAAAAAATTAAATTTTTTTTTAATTAATAAAAAAATTAAAAAATTAAAAAAAAAATTTCCACTCAAGTATTACTTACGCCAATTTATATTTGACCCATAATTTGCGATCTTTGAAGAGTTCAACAAATTTTAGTGAGCCAAAATACACGGTTGTTGAATTTCTTTAAAAACTTTATTTGAGTTTTGTATATTGACATATTTTTTATTCATTGTTGTATAATTTTCTTCTTCCAATGTGGTGTTCATCATGTGCAGTGCCTTGTTATTAAGATTCGCAATCAAATATATTTAATTCCAAAACTATAAAAAATAACCCGCCGGTTAAAAGAACGAAGATTATAACATTTTATCGGCGTCATGGTGATATAATTTTTTTAGGACGTAATCTTGTTTACCAGGTATTAGTATATACGATAAAGGGGGGAAGGATAGGATATTGAAATGTAAACGACATTTTTGTATCATAGATTATCACTTTTTATTAATTCTCGTCCATTCATTAATCTCTAGCATTGACAAATATTTACACACTTCATTGTTCTTCTGTACATCGTAAGATGACATGTAGAAAAATATGACGATATGTACTTAAAAGTAACTACATATGTATACGTATATACAAAATTTACAGAGAAAACGCTAATCGAAGAGTTAATTATCTACCGTGTTTTTAATGAACAATGCACAAGCTCGACGTAAAAAGTGTGTTATTGACGGTCAGTGTTACGAAAATACGCATTCCTACGTAAAATATTGAATAATTTATCTCATGATCGATCCTTCATGGTTACGATTTAAGTCCCGAACAATCAGTTGGTCATTAAAACGTCTCACCGCAATTAAATTCATTATCTTCTCAAGGAATTAATTAGCGGAAAATTTTCTTGCGATAGCGAACGAGCGGCAAGAAAATATAAAATGAACGAACACCTTGTTTCCGTCCCGCTCACCGTCTGACACGAATATTCCCCGACGAAGAAAGAACAGTGGTTCTCAATGGGATCAATAACCCTGACGAGGTCATTCGCGGCAACATTTGAGAAATTATATACAGGCACGATTGACCAAATCATCGTCACGCCGAGGTGGGCCATTTCTTCATCCTGGTCCGTAGGTTCAGTACATGACTTCGTAGACTGTGGCTTTTTTGTCACCGGAGCCGGTAACGATATACTTATCGTCCGCCGAAATATCGCAGCTAAGCACCGATGACGATTCCTTTGACTGAAAGTCCAAATGAATACGGACGGTCAGATTACAATCATTAACTGCTCATCGGACCGTTGTGATAAATGATTTGCAAATGTGACAAATTCTTTAACTAATCAAAATAGAGAAAATCTGTCATAAACTTATACGTTTATCACGAAAACACTTAAATTTGACTATTTTTTAATCGCTTAAAAATTAACGAACGTAGCCTAGAATTTTTCACTCTGATTTCAGAGCGGCCGATATTTTAAATGAAGAGTATCTTGTTACAAATAATGAAAATCAAAGCTTAAATTTACGAAAATTTCTAGTGTGGTCTTCTTTTAGAACAGTTATTAAATAACGCATGAGAATTTCGACTAATAAATCGAAAAATCACTAATTTACAATATTAATGTGCGAATGTTTCACGACAATTTTATGAGTCTTTACGAAATAACCAGTATAAACTCACTATTCTTGTTTGCAAGAAACATAATTTTTCAATCGAAGTGGTTTCAGTATCAATGTCATTTAATCTTCAGAGATAAGAAACTAATTACGGGATTGTCCTGCTATTATCCAATTTGTATCGATATGAAACAGTCATACGAGCCGATGGTTAAAAAAAAATGATTTCAAAACTCACCTGGAATATCGAAGCTCCGTAGGGCGTACGCCAGGCGTTGAGCAAGTTGTCCTTGCCGGTGGAAACGAACCACTTCCCACAGAAAGCGAACCTCAGCGACAGTACACAGGAATCGTGGAGATGCAACTGATACTTGTCGGGTTTCGTCGCGTGCAGAACCTCGACGTTCGAGTTCTCCATGCCGACGGCGAGCCACTCCTCGGTGGGACAGTAGCCGAGGGAGAAGATCTGGGAAGTGAAGTCGTGCTGCTGCAATTGCCTGCCCTCCCGTAAATCCCAGGAGCGCACGGTATTGTCCAAACCGCCAGTCCAGAGCTTCGAACCGTCCGCGGAAATGTCGATGCACGATGCGCCATCAGTGTGGCCCTGGAACTGCCTGACCAGCGTCTGATTCTGAAGGTCCCAGACGGCGATGTTCCCGTCGCTGCAGCAGCTGAAGCAAACTTTCGAGTCTGGCGAAATTGCTAGGGCGTAGCAAGCGGGCGCCGATGACGTTAGCTCCGCTTTGATCCTCGGCGTTGGACTCGCCAGATCCCAGATGCTCAACTGACTCGCCTCGCCACCGACGATCAACGTTCGACCATCCGGCAACAGTTTCACTGACCTATACAACCCGAAAATCGTTTTCATCTTTCTGCCACATGTCTGTCGAACAGATTCTGTCTCTGGGGAGCAGGATTATTTTATTGCGAATCGTGTACACAGTTCTCTTTTGGAAAAAGATGGATGATTCTCCAAAAACATCATAATTTTTATAAACTATAATTTTGTAAATTTCCAGCTGAAAGACCATATATCTATGATAAGTAAGTTATGAGTATTTTGTGTCAACGGATGTAAAGAGAGAAATGCGACAATATCTACCTGCGGTCCGATCAGGTGTTTAGAAAAAGCCCTGAATATTTCGCTAACATTAATTAATATCAGACTTATTTAATTATCGCGAATTAAGAAAGAACTTTCAAAATTTATATGTATTTCACACATAGTAAGTATGTATTACTCACTATGCGGTTAGATATTACGGTTACTCGAAAGTATGACTAAACTGTACAAAACGAATGGAAAACTTGCATCAAGTTGGAGGTGTCGTTTTACTACGAGAGTATCGTGAATATCAGAAATCCCCTAACCGCAAGTCACAGGAGGGGAGCTCTGTGACGGGGCGAAGTGAGTGGCAGGTCTTGTCGAGGGGTTCTTCCACTTTCTCTTTCGACGAACTTGAAACCACGCGACTAACCTGATATAGTTGTCCCGCTGCAGACAATCAAGTTGTGAAACCGGCTTTGCGCTGCCGCTGTTGCCCTGTCCGATGTCCCAGACCTTGACGCATCCCTTGCCGCCGGTGTAAACGTATTTCGTCGGATTGGAGATCGTGACGGCGCAGACGACCTCGCCGTGACTGAGGGTGTTAATCTGACGGGCGTGCCGCGGTATCCCCCGGCCGATCAGTGCGTCCGGGGGAAAGGGCACCGGCTGCATCTGGCCATCGCTCGACACGTGGAAGCTGTACGCTCTGCGAATGTCAACACGCGACACACGTTAACGTCTCATTCACGAAAACTGCACCGCAGTAACGAAAACAGCCAGGGCAAGAACTGTTCACGTTGCTCATCTTCCGACCGAATGGAAGAATAGTTTTCAAAGAGGTAAGGAAGTCGTAGATGAAGAACAAACCGCGAAATATCATTGTTGGCAGAATTTAAGAGGTTCGGTGTATGTAAGGCTTATAAGAAAATTCAACCCCTTTGGACCTTTATTTAGTAACAATTTTTCTGTTCAAGTATTGCCCAGTGGACGCAGATGACTCGAAATATGATAAAATCATTTTGGATATTCTTATGTTCCTGATTTGTTGTTCGATTCTCAAATTGTGAAATGAAGATTCCGAAGTATTTATATGTTTGTAATAAATTTAGTCATTTAATGCTACTGAATCTAGTTATAACCCGAATTTGTACTTTACAACATTATTGTAGTAATTCAAAGTTTTATACTTTTAAGTTTCATATTTACTATTCTTAATAAGGTACGCATTGTTATATTCTGATATTTACCAACATAACTCCTTAATGTAGAAAAATATGTTATGAACAAATAGGGTCGAAGTATTTTATTTATCTCCAAACATAAATATAATTACATAACATTGGAAATTAGGATTTGCTGTGTACCAGTAGAAACTCTTATCGCCAATTGTAGAACGATATTTCTTTTTGCCCGTAAAAATGTCCTGCCCTGGGGAGAAAAGTCATTATCCAACAACACTACCAAGAACTGTTAAATAAATTCACTGGGGCCACGAACGCTCGCAGATACGGGCTAATTGTGCGAGTGAGTAAAGACGTCAGGAAATACTGTTAAAGTTCCGCGGTAGAGTCGCGTTAACGGGCTTTTTTCGCGGAAAGCGGTTATCGATCGGCCATAGGGTATAAGAAGAGCCGTGCTGAGTTTACTTACGGTTTGCCTCCGGGTACGCCAACGGCTCCCATGGGTCCCCTCATGGTGACGTGAGGGTCGTAGAGTTGTTGCAGCGACGGCGGCGGTCTCGGAGCCCCGTAGCCGTTGTAGGCTATCATGTCGACATGGGGATGCTGTCCGGCAGGCGGAAGATGGTGAGGCGGGGGGCCCGGAGGGTAGTGCGAAGGATATGCTGTGGGCACGCCGGGTGGCGGTGGCCCGTGCAAAAGTTTCGACGAACTCGTCGGCTTGAGACCGCCACTCGGCATCGCGGCACCCGACGTCGGCGTCAATGGCTTCGAAATCGGCGTTGTCGGCTTCTCTCGGTCCTCCATCTTCTTGGCCGAGGGCGTGCTCGCGTTGCTGCTCGTTCCGCTGCGGGGCGAGTGTGGCGGCACGTCAGACTTCTTCGTCTGTACGCTTGTTCCCATTGCCGGCACGACCTTGTCCAAACCGTTCTCCCGCGGTGATGTCGTACCGTTCGCCACTGGGCTTGACGGACCCTCACTCGCGTCGTCCACCACTAAATCCTGGTCGCTCTTCTCGCCGTCACTCTAAATTTTCAATTCTGTGCTTTAGAACGGCGGCTTCAAACGAGGCAAGTTTGTTTTAGTAACTTACTGACGTTTAAAATGCAGCAGTGAAAGGGAGAACCGCAAGAAAACTCAAAGATCGGCCAGTTAATTGATAAATACACTTTTGTAAGACCAAAACAAGAACGTAGGTAACACATATTTTATAGAATGGAATAATGCAATACGGATTTTGAAAATCCCGTGCAAGTTTTTTCATAAAAGCGATTTGTAAAAATATTGTTATTTTACTAATGAGTTATTATTTAATATCTTATCTCTTCGTTATAAAATTGTTTTTTTTTGTATTTTACGGGCAATATGATATTCGCTAAATGTCAGACATGAGATAAAGGTAATCTTGCTGATGCCTTTCAAGAACATTTTTAGCTGCACATTCGACTTGTATTATCTTACTCTAATTTTAGCAGACATGTAATCATTGCCAAAACGGTATTAATTAGTACGTAAAACGCTATTAACTCACATGTCCAAGATCTTTATCGTGCTCCTTCTTCATTTTCTTAATGTGAATAGGATGGTCGTGATGGTTTTGTGAATGATGTGAGTGATGCGATTCTTGAGGTGTGCGCGCCCGACTATATTTGTTTTCCGCAGGCGATATTGAGCTTCTCTGTAAAATAATTTAAGACTATCTTACTTTTACATCATTTCTATATCCGCGACGTGTACAAGAGAGTTAAAAATTTAGCGATTCTTTCCAAGCTCCGCAAACATAACGTGTAATTAGTATTGAAATCATATCGTTCGTAGATATTAAATGGAACGCGTTGAACGAAAGTTGTTTATCGACCGGGGGGAAAATAAAACCGTCGCTCGCACGTGTATATCTATCCGCACCCGCTAATCCCTCTTTAAACAATATGACACTATGGAGACCGAAACAATGGATTACCCGGGCGTTTGCCACGGAAGGACGACGAACGTGACAAAACCGTAATTACCTGCCTCGCCGGTTATTATCAATCGTCACGCGAACGCTCTCGGGATAATCGATTCCGACTTTATCTCACCCGCCACGCCCACGCGTTTCGAAGGCATTAAAATGTAATTTTCATCGTCGGCGCTTTGTTATTGCATTCGTCGATCTGTCGTGATTTATATCGTTCCAGTCGGTGATCCGCCCTTTGATTTGGCCAGCGTTCAAAGTAAAACAGCTCGTCGGCAAATGAAATTATGTAAAGTGGCCAATAAGTATCATCGTTTATATTAATGTTATTCTCGTTACAACGTAATGTATACAGTACATCACGTGCACCATGAGCAAACGGATAGCCCATCCAGCAATTTTTGATTGTCACACAAAACGGAACAATCAGAAACTAAAAGGACGTATTGAAATGTGGACGAGGCGGAAGCGAAGACAAAAAAAGGCAGGAGGTTGAAACGGATGTGTACGAGGAAAAAACAACAGAGATAAGCATAAGGTGGAGCGGTGAAAGGACGGAAGAACGAAAGGAAAAGGACGGAGGAAACGAGGCAGGAAGAAAAGAAGGAAGAGGAGCCGGCTCTTTTCGGGAAGACCGATAATGATTATAGAGTAGGCACGGCGAGGCCCGAGGGTAAGGAGGGGCAGGGCAATGAGGCAGAGAAGAAAGTGCCGTAGATGCAAGGGAAGGGAAGAAAATAGAATGCCGAGAGGCAGAATGAGAGGGCGTCGATGGGCGTTTCGCGGTCCTGCGATGATTACAGACTCGGCAAACCTACAATACACGGCTTGTCTTCTCCCGCTGTTCTTACGGCTGATGTTCCCCTCCTGTTCCTGTTATTATTTCCTTTTCTTCCATTTTACCACGGTGCTCGCACTCCCTACCTCTTTGCCTTTCTTTCCGCCTCTTACGTCCTCCCTCCGACGCCACGTCGTTACTTGCGATTTCTGCGCTCTTCCCTCTCCTCGTGCACGGTCCCATCAGGTATCGAGGTTGGACGATCTCTACTCGCATACCGATGCGTTCCTTATCTTCTTCTTTTTTAATACATCAGCGCACATCCCGCAATTTATCTTATGAAAATAGATCCCACGTCAGATTAACTTAACATCGGTTAATTGTGGACATTTCCGATGATACGTTCGGCAACTACGAATTAAGTAAAACAAGAGTACACTAAGTACTACCGTCTTATCTTTGAGAGCATACGAGAAAACTTTTTGCTTGTGTGAATCCTATTTTTATCCTTTACCCCTTTTTTCTTCCTTTTTCGTTGATAGTAGGAGTTGTGCCAGGAATATTAATGTGCTACTTTAATGTATTTCTATCTGTCAAACTAATGTCCATGTATGATATAATAACTTATTTACCTATCTCGTATTGAAATTTATACTATAATAATATTGTATTTTGACCAATTTTCATATTTATAGGTAAAATCAACATCATATGATTTCCCGGAAATACGAGTAATTTAAACAAAGATGTATACAGACACTGCAATTAATTTAATAGCATTTCAATAATTTTATGTCATAGTTTTCTCTATAGCCGTATGCAGTTGTTTTACTAAATTTCATCTCTTCACTATAATTGCCCCAGAACAGATGACGTTAACTAAATTCCGTAATAAACTACGTTTCTGTATCGTTAAATTTGCGGTAATATTTTTTCTCCTCGGATACAATTATTCATTTTAATTTGATACTGTCTTTTCACTGAGAACAGTAAGAATCGTGTTTGAACCTCATAAAAGCTGCGTTCGTATATTACGACTGATTTTCTATCTGTGCGGGGCAATAGAAATAACTTCCCCATTTCCTTGGGGCGTATGAGGCGTGACGGAAAGTATTTACCGTGTGTGTGTGTGTGTGTGTGTGTGTGTGTGTGAGTACATGGTACGTCTGGCTTCGTGACTACCTGATACTTGACGGCGGACGGATACATGAAATATTTATCGGGCAGCGAGTTCCGAGATTTCCTTAATCCGCGGCTGCTCGGCTTCTCGTTCACCCCCCGGACGACGACGGCCTGTTCTCTGAGTTTGCCTCCTCCGCGCGGCCTGTTTATGCGGCTCTCGTGCGTTCGTCGAGAGCATAAGTTGCACGTGCAGTATGTACTTGTGCGTGAAGCATGCTAAACCACTCCGTGTACCCTTCACGCGCACCAAAAGTTACACGTCTGTAATATACGTGTAATACACGAGGCCACCGTCGAGTACTCGTACGTCGAGTACCTTGTACATACGTTAGGTCCTACGTACTCTATGTACTTTCTGCGCGCACAAACTAGCCGGCGATTTTTTACTACGTTCAGAGGGACACGAGACTCGCAAAAGTATAAAAAAAAGTTAACACACGAGTAATGCAAATTAACTCATGCTACGGACTGATTGAGGGTAAATCGTTGGATGTATCTGCTATATGTTTTTAAACTCGAATCGTGAATTTCCATATATGGTGTATATTACGTGGATATTAAACATGTACGAGTGCCTATTTCATTCGAAAAATGTAATTTATCTCATAAATAAATAAGTATTAAATTACACAAAATTTTGTAACGAAGCGTATAAAGTACGAAGCATATACTCTATAAAAGCATATACTTTATATACAAAGATAAAAGAGACATATTGTAATGGAATAAAATTTCTTAATTAGTTTTATACTGTTAAACAGCTTATTTTTTTTATATCGACAAGAAATAGTTATTTTACTTTGTGTGAGAGCAAATACAAAAAAGCTTTATGTGAAACTATTCATTGAATGTAACGCGATTCGCATTTTCATTTTTCATGTGGTTATACTCAATGCCAATTTTGTGCATATATTACTGTCTATTATGTATGAATAATTACAGAATTAATCAATCTATATGAGAAAAAATGAAATCATGTGCATGCCTGTGGTACCCAATTCTTCGGTTACATTTTCCGGTACGTTTCATTTTAAGCGTCGCGATTAATCGGGTTATTGATTTAACATTTTGTTGGAAAGAGGATCAGCAGCATTCGGACGTGGAAAATTTATTCGTTAGGACTATCCTGAATGCTAAACGTAAGGGTTTAATGTGTAATTTAACGAAATTTATGATTAGAGAGCTCTCATTGCGCTCTCAGGTTTGCATAAATTGCGTGCTTATAAAAGAATCGTTAAATCATTATGATAAAACAAATTTTACTCACATGTCTCTCCTCCGTTGAGCTGAGACCTGTAACAACCAAGAGAAAACCGATTATTAATCCGGCCAAAAATAAAACCGGTATGTTTTGAAACACGATTTTGGCCGGCGATTAAACGATAAAAAAATTGAATACCCGCAACGGGTTCCACGCATCGATAGAATGTTAATAACGTGGGTCGCACGGGGATGGGCGTGGCAAAAGGGATGGGAGTACAACCCGTATAAATGATCTTCATGCATATTTATGTGCTTTTCGCTCAAAACCGTCGGCGTCCACTAACAGGGTGACGCAAACATCCGATCTATCTTTCCTTTTCCACCGTACCCAACCCCGTCCTCTCCCTCTCACTCTCTCTCTCTCCCCCTCGTTCACCCCGCATTTTTTCTCTTTGCCTTTTTCCAATCTTGCCACTCTTTTTCTCTGTCACATCACGATCATTCTGTTTCCCTCGATCGCTTGCACTGCGTCCTCTCGGTCTCCTCCCCCCCGACCGCGCCACCCCTTTTTCCCGTCAGTGACGCTCTTATTACTATCACTCCGTTCCTCCCTTCCGCCCGTTGACCCCTCGCCAGCCACCTCTCTGAAAGCGGATACTCGAAAAGCGCTTTGAAAGTTTCCAATCGAGCGAGCGCGAACCGCACGCCCACGTCACGTTGGCTACATATTTTTTTTTCTCTCATTTTCGGGCTACCGGTTTCCCACCCTCGTTTTCGCGTTCGCGAGGCCACTCCAATTGGATAACCATACAGCCATACACGTGGAATATACGTGCCCTCTCTGCACCGTCGCCCGTCTTCTCGTGGTATCGGTTTAATGGTAAAAAGGGGATCAGACGGACGATGACGTCGGAGACCCGCAGCGGTCGTTATGTAGGTGGCGATTTATTAGATCCATGCCACTTTAGCGTGGCATGGCAATTTCGTTAAATTCTTTCGCGTGCATAGATGCCACTGACGTCGCAATTAACTAACATTCAATAGGAAACCGATGCTAGTATAAATATCATCAAGTACCTGATTCTGCTTATCATGTCACCCATTTCGAGCATCGCATTATTGCTTTTACAATATGAATTACTATCACAATCGTTGAATATAACAATGGAAAATAAATAATTATTTCCTGTTTTATTTGTATTATCCTACTTGAATAAACAATATACACTGAAAGTAAGTCAAATATTTTTCTAATCAGGAATGATAGAAGGTTAATGTTAATGAACTTTGTATGGTAGGTATTACTTGTCATTAGTTCTACAAAGGTCAATAAATCTATGAATAATAATAACAACAATAATAATGTGTGATTAAATAATTTAAAAAATGTGGCATACATATCTTGTTTCTGTTATTTATTACCCTAAACGAAAAACGTTTATATTAATCAAACATATTAATAAGATAGCATTGTAATTTCTAATTAAAAATGTATTCTCACGACATCTTTGATAGAAAAAGGAGATAAGGTTCTATAGATTCATATGAAGGCGAATGATATTTCTGATGTAAATCTTGCGATATTAAGTTTGCAATGGTGAGTATAGATAAATGTTCGGAGTACGTGTGTTCGCAAGATGATCGTTTTAAGTTTACTATTTAAATGCTTGGCAAAAAGCAGATTTTGTAACTTACCGCCGTTACTTTTCAGATCATCCGGTTGTCCACGATGGAGTTCTGGTTTACCGAGCATTGACAGCGGATGGGGTCCCGTAGAGACCGGTGTTGATGCGGCACCCGGTGTTAAACCGAGGCCGAGAAGAGCAGCGGAGGCGGATGTCGGCACCGGAAGACCGGCACCTGGTCCCAAGCCGGGTAATCCTGGCAGGCCGGGATGAGCACCTATCGCTGTGCCTGGTGGCAGTTGTTGAGCGTGCATTTGTTGAAGAAGCCTCGGTATATCCGGCCTCTGTTGCTGCAACAACAAACCGACCGGTTAATTGTAATTTTTGCCTTCTCAAATCACACCTTGCCGGAGCGCAATTATTTCTCTACGCAAGATAAAACTTCCTTAAAAGAATAACACATGTATCGACAATTTGGGCCTGAAAACATAATCGACTGTAAACGGCTCATGTTTTGTCCAAATTGTCCGGATTTATCAAAAAGCATTATATTTTGAAGAAAATTTATACTAATAATTCGTGATATTATTGTAGTGATTAAATCAATTTTATTGGAGGAAGAATCGTCTGTTCAAGGTTAATATCGGAACACAGTTTGAGAACATTACAATAAATAATAGATTGTAAATACATATGGAGGTAGGCATTGCACTTGTGACGCTTAATCAGCGAAGTGACTGATTCAACACGACCCAATTGCAGTCGTGGAGTGAACCACTTGGCTGTTTTAGTTCCCAATGGACATTCCATCTATATACACGACACACGGCAATAAGCAGCATCGTAAGGGCCAATTTGTCGTGCCACAAAATGCTCTTCTCTCGTTATCCGCCCCCGTAGGAGCGGCCGGTTTTTATGTTAGTCCCCCTAGTACCGGCGATACGCTAACCCCGAGGCTATTGAGCGTGACGTCACGCGTTGTGTGACAGGAAGTCGAAATCGGACACTCGACTCGTCCTCGAGGATCCCCGTCGAGAGGTTCGCGCGGGGCGCTTAACAGGCGAAAGGGGGGTCGAAGGGTCGAAGACGAGTTGACCCCGTTGCGACGAGGGGCTGGGGTGTGTATGAAAGTCCTGGCAGGGGGGAGGGGATTGGGGCTCGAAGGACGGCTCGCTCGCGGCACCCCGATAAACTCGTTATAAGCGCGCGCGAATCGTGCTTATCGCGGATTTCACTTAGGCATTTAGGGGACATCCAGGAGGGGGACACGACCCCTCGTGGAGCACGAGGGTCGTTCTCGCACCCAAGGGTGGATTATGCGAAACAACCCCCCGCCTGTTATGGCCCGATCGTGGACGATAGTTATTTTCCTAGCGTCCAACCGAGCCGTCGGTTCGTTATTTCTCTCGTGCTTTCCGGCGCGAACAGCTGTTGATCCTTCTCTCTCCTTCTCCTTGCTTATTGATCTTTGTTCTTCCCGAGCCGTTGTCTCACGTGGCTCGCTTTATTCGCGATGTACGTTGCCTTCGCTTCCTCTGCCGCATTAACCGAGTAAATGTGTTTGGTTTCTCAGCGGGACTTATCTTGCACGCTTCGCTCGTCCCAAGAGGGTTTATTCTAGCGGCAAAGTGAAGACGCACGTGCGTGCTTCATGTAAAACTCTGTGTGATTAGACCCAGCGATCACGTGACGTTCGCCGGAAGTTCGCTACTGCCATTAGCACCCAATAGTTTCATACATTTTTTTGCAAAATACTCCCCATCATTTTGTGGCATTATACTAATTACACCCTGAACTAGTCATTTTGCAGTTGCCTGTAGTGTTATTATCATGTACATTACACATGGTCATTTGAGCAACGCTCGTTGGTCAATATACAGATAATTCTCTATATGTTTCTAATATTATTGAACAGCATACAGTGTAACGTAAAGCTGAATTACACTATTTAAATTTCTCGGTCTCATCAATGGACAAATTTTCCGAACCGTCTACAATCTTCGAATGATTACGAATTGAGGTTAGATTTTATGACACAAAAAGCAATAGACAGTAAATAATAATTTACGTTAAATATTGTTTTTTCGCCGCATACATCGTGTAATTACCGCATTGCACGCAGTAAACGTAGCAATCTACGATCGATCGACAGAGCGTTAAAAATTGTATTATCAGATGGTGGAAATCGCGTCTGGAGCGGCGGAGGGCAAGAGAGAGAGAGAGAGAGAGAGAGAGAGAGAATTGATATGCGTATAACGAAGTGCGGACACCTGCAGAGACCGGTGAGCGGGTGTGTGTGTTACGCCTGGAAAATCGGTGCTTTGTTCCCGGCAATGCGCACGTCCCGGCGGGCTTTCAATTCGTATTCGAAGTGCGACGTACGCTCGCACCGTGCGGCATCACAGGTCGTTCGCTCGTGCAACGCCAAACGAAACGTAATCGTCCTAAACGAGGTTTAACGCGCCATGAATAATGCGCCGGGGGGGCGAAGGCAGTCCTCACGGCGGGTTATCGAGGGGAGTGAATCGTCCCGTCGTGATTGCGTGTCGCCTCGGAGGTGCGAGTTTCCTACGCCTGAAGCGCATACGCCAAAAAGATATGAACGCGGGGAGTAAGACAAGTGAGATACGGGGCCAAACGACCGGAGGGTAATGGAAGCAAGAAAGAGGCAGGAGCGCGCGCGGAATAGAGCGAGAACGAAATGGAGCGCACATGGGGCCAAAGCGAAGAGGGGAATGTAGGGAGCTTTAGAAAGAATATTAATAAAACCTGCCCGAAAGAAAGAGGAAAAGAACGAGCTGGAATTGAAGCGGATGAAACTTAGGGTGGAACGAGTTGGCCAGCGAATAAATAGAGAATGGAAAAAGCGAAGAGGTGGTCGAGAGTTGCAGCGGTAGGACGGAGGGGACCGACTATGCGTTCCGTGTGCAGTGTTATTAAACGAAATATTGATTCAACCCTGTTTACCGAGTAATACATATTCATGGGAGCTGGCGCTTCTCTCTGTTTGCTTCCACTTTCCCTCGCCGTACCCCTTCTCCCTCGTCAATCTCCCTTTATGTCCTGTCACCTCAGCTTATTTCTATACGTTTAATTCTATCTTTGCAGACCTTCAGATACATGTTCCTTCCTACTGCACCTAATAATCCCGTAGTTGCTTCTTTACTGTTTGTTGCTGTACTTTTTTCAAACTACCTTGACTGGGACTGTTATTGTAAAGCAATTTTAAATTTCCTTTTAGGAATTTGAAGATAAAATGCTTCCGATGTTAAACTATACTTTTATTAATTCAATTATACATATGTTACGTTAATACTGTCCCAATTTAAAACGACTAATAACAGTGTGATGACTAGTTTTCGTTTTCTACATAAATTGCTAAACCATCCGTCTTCAAAAACTTATATCACTCGATTTTATTCTCTTTTCTCTGTTCGATATTCTCCATGAAAATTTCGCTGTTTGTAAGATAAAATTTTCCGTCCTGTGTTTTCCAACCTATGAACTTCTCTCCTCCGTAGGCGTTTTTAACCCTTAAGAAATTTCTACCCTTTTCATGTTGCTCTTTCGGTCCGTGTCTGCATCTGACTACATCGTGTACACGTCACTGAGCTTTCCCCCGCGCAAAGCGTTGCGTGTAGCAGACACGTGCAACGTGCACGCACTGATTAGCCACATGCCGATGATCCGTATTACGCAACTACTGTTAACCCCGACCACAAATTCGGATCACGCAACATCGATACGTCGATTCGTTAAATCGAGGACCTTGTTACGTCAACGATTTTTTTGCCTCCCAACATGTCACTCGCATGACGAAGAATCTTCGCTATTTTAACGATCACACCGTAAATATATGCACCTATCGGGCGTTCTTGCGGAATGTAGGACTCGTACGGTGAAATTAAAGTAATTGTTATGTACAGCAGTAGAACAATGTATCATGCTGCAAGGGGGGGGGGGGAATATCTGTGGTTTATGATAATTTGCATGATTCGATTATAATAACAATTACAGTGCGTCCGGCCCGACGATACGCGCTCTGCACACATGCACGCTCGTACAATTGTTTAGGTGATCGTATCGAGAATCGGGGAATTATTCGAGTCATGCACACGAGAACCGACTCGGAACTCAATTATACGCGGTGTGACGGCCGAATGCCAATTTCATCGGCGATCCTGCTTATCGCCTAAATATGCGTTGACTACGAAATAAGTATGAAAGCTACGCATATTATGCCGGAAATTCGTGGCACGAATTACCATCGAAAGTCGGTAGCGGAAACCTTTTTCAAATCATTGCTTAAAAATTAACGTATGATTTTTAACGTAGAGTATAGAGATAACAAATGGAAATCTAATTGTCGCCAAGAAATTCGTTTAAGTCGCTTTTGTTGATCATTTTGATAGTAGATATCCATTTAAGTTTTATATTCGAAGTAATGTGCACTTAAAAGGAACGTTAAAATCTCGCTTGATGACTTCGTACGGCTATAATTAACGTTGTGTATATAAAGTGATACTAGAATAAAGAGTAGATTACTGTTCTCGGTAATACAAAACATTCTCTTGGAAGAAAACTTACCCCAATTATGGAATTAAGCTCCGTCATTGTGACCTGTTTGGCCCTATCTACGGCCGACGCAACCTGCTGTTGATGTTCTTGGGAAAGATACGGCAAGATTTGGCCGATAATAGCGTTGAGCCTTTTCGAAATCTCCGTCTGTAACAAGAGAAGACAGATGAAAACGGGAACTCAGTGCGCACAAGTGTTGAACATTTCTTCGTGAGATGCACATAGAGATATACGTTATCGCGCAAGCACAAGTTAGACGCGAAATCAAGCTGCTCTTAGTTGCGACAGGATTTTGTCTCCGAAAGACGTAGGACAACAAAGTGATTTACATTGGTATCTTAGGCAAACACGCGACGTTTTAACCGCGGCGATTTATACGACGCTATTGTGGATACAGTGAATCGACGAAAATTTCTTCGCACGGAGTCGCACAAAAGTGCACAGACGGCAAATAAAATGTCAGCAATTCGGCGAGTAAACGTTACCGTGTCCGTCCGGTGGTGTGAAAAATAAATGACCGGGGTTATTTCTTTGGTGCGCGGAATTCGCGCTTACTGGGATCTCGGCAAATACAGGACACGTATTACACAAGGCGCTGCTAAGTAAATATACGTAGGCGCGAAATCGCGAGGATCCGCGCATACGCGGGGCGTGTATGTGCTTGTGTATCCAATTGCGATCTCCCGTCGGCCAGGACGCGGGGTCGGTCTATTTCCGGAGCGGTTTACGAGGACCTTAAAGGCGCCCGTGACACGTCACGGAAATAAACCCCGCGCTTCGTGGGAGAGACGAGGCGCGTTAACGCGCGCGCGAGTAACGAGAGCGGAGTTTAAAGATAAAGCTGTCGCCGGCGCATAACTATTTCGACCGCTTAACGGCGGAAGGAAAATCGCGGCCGCTCGTGCTCCTCGAGCATTAAGGGAGCGAGTGTATGCCGAGAGAACCGAGACGGAACGGTAGCGCGCGTCACATCGCGCTTTTACTACTCGGCAGACCGTCAAATAACGTCCGTGAGTTATTCGAAACCGTTCCGTTGGTCGAGCCCGGCTTCACAGCTACGTCTCGTCCAACGGTTCTGAGCACGACAAAATCGCCTCTCTTCTCGGAACATCGCGACACGGACCCACCGGCCGCTTACAGCTTGCCGCTTATTTCTCTCTCCGTCTTTCCGTCTCATCTGATGCCAGTGAATTCTCGCGCAGCCGTTCGCAGTCGATCGTGTCGCCGAGTCATCGCGGCAAATGTTTATTCGCCGGTATACACGCGGCAAACTTATCTCGCCTAATGACTTTGGCAAACACACCGACAGGACCCTCTCGTCGCGCGGGCCTCGCCGTGTGCTGAGAAAATAACGAATACGACAGGTGAAAAAAAGACAGCCTAGAGCCGAAGAAAGAGGAGAGGGCCACGGGACCTACGCACTCGAGGAGACAATGTTACCGTCGATTATCGCGCGCAAGACAGTTGCATCGTTTCACCGACGAATGGCCCGTTCGAGGCTAGAATAATATTTTATGTTCTATTCTGAGGACTCACCTGCTTATGCATTTCAACGTTTAGCCCGTAAGACATCTCGTAGTACTGTAACAGAAGAGAAAAAAACATTCTTTAAAAAAATGTTGACAAAGAATTTGTAACGCATGCAAAGCATTAAAAAAATAATGAATATCTTCTGTCGTTTAACTGCGATGAACAGGTTCTTGTGGTTATGAAAATGGAATGGAATTTGTTACATTTGTCAAATGAGTGATTCTCATATCAGCACCGTAGATAAACCGGTCGGAACTTTTATTATTAACACAAAGAAGCATGTCATTACACATTTCAGTAAGAATATCGTTTCTTTTGAAGGCTTGCTTTAATAATATTCTATATCGAACTGTCAAAGTTGCACGGAATAACCTTTGGGTTCAAACGTGCAGGGTCATTTGAAGGGAATCAATGTTATGAACTTTGGTGCGACCATTCGCGATTAGCGCAACTGGGTACGCATAGAGAAAACAGAACGACAGGGAGGCGGAATGCCATTTAAAGATAACCCAATTATCGTTATTGAGCTGAACAAAGCTCAGGATTGTAGAAGACATACCGAAGCTTTTACACGCAACGATTATTAATGGTCCGCGTTAAGCAGCTGGTGTAGGTATATACGCCGCACAGAAGTGCCTTTCTCTGTGAGAAATGAGATATCAACGGAAAACGCAATTACAGCTGTACAACGACCGTACCGAACGGTGCAATTTTTTCGCGATGATTACAGAGACTCGAGAAGGAAGCCTTGGGATTCAGCAGCGGTCATATTTATGTATGCCGTCGTAATTTACCGACAGCCTACGGAGGATGGCGATTTAATACGATTGGCCACGTTTGAATCCCATTTACTGCGCATACCTGTGCCTCGGTGAGGCGAATTCACAGGGTAAACTATTATAGCGCACCTGCTCAAATGTTTTTCAGAAACAAAACAATGTGAACGGAAAAAGTAGTGTAATCGGAATTGCGCAGCGCCGAGAGTGCTGCATGTGGTGGGTAAAAAAACGTGAGTGGTAGAGAAAAAATCTGGCTCCGAAAATGAAACTAGGAGTGTTATGAATACGGCGAGGTGTAAACGAGAGTAACGTGAGACTGAATGAAGTTCAACAAAAAAGGCCCTTTTTTGCGGGCCTGCGGAATGCCAGTTCTTGCGCGTCGAAAAAAAATGAGGATCGTTTATCTTAAACATGTTTATTCGCACTGTCGCTGCTGCAGAATTAACGACGAACACGATAAAGAATAATTCATCAAGGCGGGACGAAAGCGAAAGAGGTGGAGGTGAAGGAGGATGGGCGAGCGGATGATGATGACGGTGGAATCCGCGTGGATACGATGAAGATAGAGTGACGTTCGAAGAGAGAGAGAGAGGGAGAGGGAAAGTAACAGAATAGGTAACGGAAGCTAGAGAACGAGAGACAGACGAGCGCGCGCCTGTAGTACACTCGACTCGGGGTTACGGGTTCTTAATTTTACGGGCCATTAGCTCAGTAATTGCACGGGCGAATTAATTGCGCCGTAAGTAAGTTATTCCTCCCGCGGCGAGGAGGAAGGACCAGAGAGAAGCCAGGACGGAAGAAGCTGCTTGCGAGCACAGGTTGTTAAGATCAGCTATACAGGCCGCAAGCAACGGCAGGCAATCCTCACGCGAGAGCTCCGCGCTACCGTCTTCCTTTCTCTCTCCTTCCCTTCGCAGAATTCCACTTCTCTTGGTCCTTCATCCCCCCTCCTTGCGCCATCCTTCTCGGCGAAACTTCCGCGACTCATTACCGGCTTGCACAACAAATTAACGTCGCGGCGGAGGCCTCGACCCTTGGCATCGTCCTTAGCGCGGCGCTTGTTAATGAACTCGACGAAGAAAGCGAGAAAAACCGACGCGATCTTACGGAAACCTTGCCTCCCTCCCCCCCCCGCTGCCCAGCCCCTCTTTTCTTCTCTTCCGAAACAAGCCATCTTTTCTTGCACATCGGTTCCCGCCGTTACGCCTTACCCGTCGGTACGCGCAGAGTGTATTTGGCGTGTTAGCAAGCGTGCTTTTGTTCGGGCTCGAGCTTTTTTACAGGCCCAACCGGCGAGCCACTCGAAGGAAATGTCCGTGCAAAATGTTAAAACGCGCTGTACCTACAATGAGGTTATTTGCTCACCGAAATCGCAGGACTCGGCATTGTGCAGTCCGGCGCCCCGAGCAAGTTTTTCACATTTTTCCGCAGAACTCGCTATGCCAGGAGTAAATATTTCCGAGGTAAACTACTCTCTCGCCGAGTAACTCGCCGTTTTAAGAACGGAATAATGAATATCTCTTAATGGAATTTCACAAGGGCGTCGTTATCGCGCAACTTTTTTTACAGCCCTGTTGCTGCACTTTCTCACGGGCCGTACTGCGCTGCCGTCAATTGCTAGTTTTGTAAGTACAAGTTGCAAAGACTCCGAGAAATGAGTTTCTCGATTCGTCCCGCGATCCCCCCCCCCCGTCCCGGTTCCTCGTTCGTGGCAGTGTCGGTGCTTACACACGATTAATCGCGTTTAAGCTAGCCGTCTGCAGGCCAATTAAGTCTGTACAACGGTCGTGCAAAAAGACGCAGAGGGAATGAAAGCGGCCTCTCCCGCGCCACACGGCCCAAGTATACCCGGCGAATCTGTCGGGAAGCAAAGGCAAAACGGCAACAACGTGTGCTTCCCGTCCCGCGAGGGACAATAATAAATTAGTATCGAGCAGTTGCTCGTGTCGCTAACAAGACTGCGCGAACTCGTTCGGAATTGCATACATACATACGTATGTGACACGCGACAAATATGCATGCGAGACCGTAAATCAAGTGTCCGTTTTACTTGATTTAATTCCTTATTATCGGCATTAGTCCATTAGACTCGATGAGTGCGGCGTTTAAGCTCCCACCTTAAATTTTTATTGCTACTAGCCAGTCGATAAAAACGTATCAGATGAGAACAAAAAAAGGAAATGAAAACCGATCAGTATTCTTGCGATAACTTCAACACCATAAGTGTAGAACGTGACAGTTGATTACAAACGTAAGACGCACACATTCTTGTATTCTATAAGTAAAGACGCAATAGCGACTGAAGAATTAAAGAACTGTTAGAAAAAGTTTATAGCTCCGTTTACTTATGAAAGCATTGAATGTGTATCGATGTTCAGTAGATCATAGTCTATATTACCTTTCGCTATAGTGCGTACTGATATTATAGTTCATTGCTTCGTCATTAAGCATCAAAGCCAGTAGCAACCGCATTCTCTAAAGCGAATCAATGAGAACCGCTGACCCTTGGAGTCATTAGCTATGCACAGTAGGTGCGCACGAGGCATGCATAGGCCACACGTCTAGCATGTGTAATATGCGTGTACGTGTAGATTATTATATAAGAGCAAGTGCACCGGGCAGAGCGGCCGATGTAAAGGCAGCGTGGTGAGGAAGCAATTAATGCTAAGGAAAGCAAGGCGGTTTAGCGGTCGGCCAAGTGTGATTACGCTGATTACGGAGCAAGCCCGAGCGAATGAGCGAGAAAATCAAGAAGTACCAGGCAACGTGTAGAAGTGGGAAGAATACAGATACATGATTAATGTGTGTTGAGTATATTGTATGTCTTATGAAAATCACGTAGGATGAAAAAGAGACAGAGGGAAGTAAAAAGAACAATCAAAGGAGATTTGTCGTTTGTGTAGCTAAGAGGAGTGAAATTACAAGATTATTAATACATAATTGTGGATTAAATTACGGGCAATTTCTTACCATTACGTAATGCCGCTGAATCTCGATTTTCTCCGTGGCCAACTTTTCGCATTCCAGTTTCACTCTAAACAAAAAGAAAAAGATCATGAGTACGCGGCAGGATATGACGGTACAAAAATCGAAGGAAGATAAAGTAATTTATCAGAGCCGTGGAAAATAGTTAATTTTTCTCAAACTCAACGTCTTATACATTAGTGAAATTCCGCGAAGCTTATCGTGAGATTAGCCATGACAGTGATAATTAATTTTACCATAAACCTGTATACGAAACACGACATGAACATGAATAATTCCTCAGAAAGCGATATAAGAAACGGATCGTTCCCGTATGCAAATGAGGAATAGATTAAACGTAAAGTTTCCCAGCGAAAAAAAGGAAAGTTTCGATCCTGTCTGTTCGTTGAAAAATGCAGTACCACCGTGGTCGGAAGTTGCTGGTTTTTTCCCTTAATTCCGTATTCGCGACCTTTCTGACAATTGAGCATGTGTGCCACTAGCAGGGTGGCCCGATATTCAGCCGACGTTGTCGTAAATCACTTATGGCTTTTGTGCATCGCGTGCGCACCCCGTGGGGCCAGCTGCACTTCTTCCCAGGTTTCGCGTCTCGATATTACAAAGCGAGTATACAGGTCGGTAAGTGCATGTACGTGCTGAGGACAAAAGAGCAAAGCAGCGACAACGGCAGGTGCTACTTTATTTTACCATAGATGGCAGAGAAGAAAAAATTGTCTCTCTGACGTAAACGAACCAACGTAAACTCTTGCGTCAGAAATGAAAATACTGCTATAAGATACTACTTTTCAATCCCAATTACGTGGGAAGTAATGCTGCCAGTTCTCATTGCATATTTACAATAATTTGTTAGATGTATGGACATATACCTGTATCGTAAGTGCATTGAACCTCATCTATAATAGAGTACTAGTAGATCTTATAACAAAGGGAACTACAAAAAAAATGATTTCTCAGAAATACTATGCGTTAAAAACCTCTGTATATTAAATCCCATTAATATTTGTTAAGGAAACAATTATGCTAATTTGAAATTCTTGCCCTTTCATATTACCGTGCGGATCTTTACACTCGTTCATTAATTGCCATAAGTCACGTGTGATATTGCGCCTGAAGAAAGTTAAATTCCTCTTTGATCCTGTCGCAGGATTCGGCTACTGTGAATTTGAACGGCTGCCTGGCTGAGGTGGACCCTGTAACAAACAACATGATTAAGTTTTATGATTGGGTTATTAAACTCATAGACTATTTTTATATGCGCTATTTATTCATTATAAGTTAGTATATAGTATATAGCCTTCCGATGTACCGTATTCATGTGATCATGTCACAATGTCACATAACTCCCATTTAAAGGATAACGTCGTTTAAATTTCATGAGAACCTTTATCACGTAAATAGTGTGTAAAACTTTCTATCATAACCGTTGCGTTTGTTGCAGCTTCTATTAAAATAGGTATTAAATTTCGCTTTTAGGGGATTTACAGTGCACAGTAAAGTGTGCTGTAATGATGTGTATCTGACAAATCTGATCATCGACGTGAATGTACTCCACTGATCCATTGCACAGACGAAATTGACATCGATAACTCGTGACGTTTTATGAATTATTAATATTGCACGGGTGTTCGCGTAGGAGGAACCGCAACTATCACGGGAAAATTGCAGGAGGATTGGCAAAGGGCGAAGTATACAGCGAAGGCGGAGTATACCAGTGTGTCGGGCATAAACAGACGTTTCTGTCTGCGTGGTGCATTAGTGTGTACACACGCCCTCGCAAATGCCGACACATACACGATTATCCATGCAGGGCCGTGTATATAGCCCGACACTACACTCGACACGATCTCTCAGCTGACTGCAACGGCCTCGCCGAGAGAGAGCAAGTGTTAATTACATGTTTGCGGTGTCCGCGAGGATTACATGGTACAACCGAAACTATGAGCTTGCGAACTGTCCTATACGCACACGCACGATAAATACATGCAGCTAGCCCAACGAACCTACAGCGATAGACCGTTTAAACGTATGAGGTCCTACCCACGCAAGTGCAATGTACCCATCCCACTATCTAACTGCGGATCTTGTCAAATGCAATTTACACGTATATTTGTCATAAATTGCGTCAAGCTTGTCGATGGGAATCACGTACATGCAATTACAATGTTCTCTTATACGTTTGTAGTTTGACAGCGTGTGATTAGAACGATTACAACATCGTATTCAAAGGTTTCTATATTTCCATAATTTTTGAGTACAGCTAGGTCCAGTATATCTACCTTGTGGGTTGTTTTGTATAACCCTTTTCTGGTACTCATAATATAATTTTCAAGTAATCGTAAACTACTGTGTCTATGCCTGTTTATCTATTGAAATCATTTCATCGGCTAAACTGCGTTATAAAGTTATCTATAATCTAAGTTAAGACGTCTATAACTTTGTTTCTTTACACGCTTGGAGAATTTTCTTATCGAAGTGTTCCGCAAGTAGGAAACTATTGTTGTGATCATATTGTAAATGATTTCTTTAGCGGCAATTTATAGCTATCGTGACATTTGCTCCAATTATTAGGATCGATCTTCGAACAGCATCGAGAAACTGTGACTTATTATTGCATGACCGGCTGTGGGGGGAAATCGAATATGGATTTAGCTATAGATAGAAGGACGAACGAAGGGGTGAAACGATGCATCATCGACGAGACAAGAAAGAAAGAAGACTGCTCTGACTTATCTCGGGTTAAGAGGGAAGTGTTCGGGGCACCTCGTGACCCCGATCACAATCGAGCTGTTGTAATCGAATAAGAAGACTTCACTCCCTTCCATCCTCTCTCCAGAGTTACAGCTGCAGCCGACGAGCCAAATCGATCGAACGAACTATCTTCTCTCGACATGACGGAGACCTCTCAACCTCTTTAATCCTTTCCCTCTTAAAATTTATGCACATAAAAATTTGCTAACGATTTCAAAATCGCGGGCTATCAAAGTAAACCGTCCCTCCCCAATCACTTCTTGACCAGTAATCTTCCAGCAGAGCAGTTCGCTCCATTAAGAAAACGTCTTCGCGTCTAAGTGAATTCAATTGACCTATTTTAAATAAATTTAAAATAAAAATTCAGATTGATAGCAAAATCATTCCTAAACAAAGTTTTGGTTAATAGATATTCTCAGAAGAGATAAGAAATTTAGATAAGAATGCTTTTGAGGTATAATAAATGTTACACCGCTTTTTACTCTTTGAGTTTACTGTTTTTGCTTCGTTTCCTTCTACTGCAATTCCTTAGTTATCTTATTATATTTCGCTATTTTACATTCGATGACACGAGGCGGAGAACCGGATGAAAAACGGAGAAAACTAATCTCCGTAGCAAAAAGCGTGGGCGTTGAAGAGACAAACGTAGGCTATGATGCGTAACGGAGACATCAGTACTTCACAGCTGTTACGAGCGTTTCGGCTAATGCGTTAAAATGCACTTCGTTACGCTCTGCGCCGCAATGCAAACCGGGTGGCTCTCGGTGCAAGCGGTGTGCATTCATCCTCACGCGGACCGCACTCGACGGCAAGTGTATATAACACGAAATTATCGACCCCGTGGGTATCTTGCAAACTGGCCAACCAGTCCACTATGTTTAGACGGAGACTTTCCGAGCAATACAAGCTACACGGTTACCGCTTCGCGCAATGCTCGCTGGTTAATCGCAGCGATATGCGTGTCAACTGCTTTTAAATACCTCCGTATTTCGTGACGTCCAACAATTGCACGGTCCAAGAAAATAACGTGGAAACGCTCAAAAATTAATTACCATGCGATGACAGGAATGGAAAATTTTTATGTAATATCGCGCCAACGGTGGCATAAAAGATAGCAATTATCAAGATAATGTAAACAATTACACTGCTGCTATTTTTATAATTATTTGAGGAAAAGCAAGCTGGGGAAGTAATATGGGATGCGGAGTGGCACTGTCTTTACGGACATTCAAATTTACAGAGGAATCTTGAGAATCCTTGCATCGTACCACCGAAATATCGTCATCAAAGTTACTTGACCTCCATGGGTCGACAGTACATTGCGGTGTCCTCTACCCCGTGATAGCTTGCGGTCGGAGTTTACGCTGTCTAGTCGTCAAATATTCCAGATGTGAGACACTCGACAGTATGAAGTAGTAGTGAAGTGAATATGGACAGTGGCGGGTAAAAGTTAAATAGTCATTTCCGGAATGGTCAGTCTTACCAGATGGAGCAAAAGACAACGAGATGGGATAAAGAATAATATGAATTACCGACGGAAGAACGAGGCCGAGCAAACAATACATGTTAAAAACACAGATAGTTACATTTCTTGCATATTATAATTTCAAAACAAAATTCTTAACATTGTTTATTCACTTGACACGAAATTTTTACCGCATTTAAGTCTAATAAAAGCCGGTATACTTTATTGTAAGAATAATTTGCCATTATTTGAACATCTGAATGCTATCGCGATTATTATTACACTGGTATGTCTTGAGCAGGTTTATCAAATCAAAGATAAAAACGAACAAGTTTTATGTAAATTTCATTCATCCATCATTCATGGACGATACTTCTGTATACTGTATCCTAATCGTATGTATTTATGCTTTAATAAGAAATGTCAAATACATTATGAACACGTTTTCTACTTATTAAGATTAATGGGCAACGATAACCACATTATAACTTCAAATTGCATTACAATTAAAGCATTCATTATCCTTCTAAGAAAGCAGAGAAAAGGGAAGGCTGTATCGATTAACAAAATGTTTAAAAAGAGACGGAAAACAAAGATAAGAATGTGTAGTGAGGATCGATGGATAGCAAAGGGAAGGTGGGACGAACGGGGAGAGAAAGAGGGGTAAAGATAACCACGGACGAGGGAAGTCGCGGTTTTGTGGTCGCCGTGGTTGCGGCTTAGGCAAATTGAGATAGTTCGCAAGCCACCGTCCAGCTGACCCAACCGTCACGCCAGGATGCTGCTACAGAGGTTCAGCCAGTGAATATCGCCGGGCAAAAGGAAGAAGTGAACGTAAAAGGCGTGTTTCGCTGACGGCTCTGCGGTCACCAAGTGTAACAAAACAGCCAGCCCACGGAATTACTCTGTTCGCGGATTACGTAGGGACTTTTTGCAGAGGGATTCATGAATATGTTTATTGATTCAGCATTGCAGACCACCGTCGACCAACTTCTCGCCTGGCCGTTGGGAAAAATGTTTTCACAATGCTGCGACATTTGTGTTACTTAAAAAGTCCTCTATTTCGCGATAATCAGTAAACGGCGTTATCGCCGGTTAAACTTGGCGGGATTTTTCTTAGATTCACCGGCCGGTCGGGAGATCGACTGATAAGCGCGTATTAAATGGCGAGATATAATTCACCGGGAAACCGATCGATGAGTCATCAGTAACGTTATCCGATACGATTGCCATTCGAGGCATACGCGGAAATTATCGGCGAACACTGCTTTCAAGATAAACATCGCTATTTATTTACAGCATGCGTCAGTGCGTTACTCTACGCCCATTAAGAATGCAAACATCAACGACGAGAGGTATATCGGGTCGATCCATCACGCGTTTACCCGTCCGCGATAAACGGCGAGTCATCGGTTTCTCGTAGCAGGAAGCGGGCGAAGCCGGCACGAAAATATACCGACCTCCTACGACGTCGTAAGCCCAGTGTAACACACACACACACACACGTGCGCGCGTACACACATAAACGGCGAAATTTGACCTAACTGCGACACATGTCGCAGAATTTCCACGTGTTGGCTGGCACGGCTGAGAGCCACTGTCTTTCGTTGAAACAGCACTGTATTGTATTTGTGTGCTTAGCCCGACAAATATTAGCCACCATATCGCTTATGGTGCTTGTCGAGCGAGGGTGATGGTCGATGGCTCGTGGAGAGGGACGAGGGGGGAGTGCCTTGCGTTCGTAAACTCGTCGGTGAACGTTGGCGCAGGTATAGGCGACTTTACCTATGAGATAGACGTGCACATGCGGGAGGGAGGGGGCTGGATAGGACGGTGTCTGATTCGCGGCAGAGTATGTTTGTCCATCCGTCCAGGGTTGTTTGTCCTTGCTCTCCCTGTTTGAAGAACGTCGGGATCCCGCTCTGTGCAAACTCCTCATTATTGGGAACAGCGTGTGTACAGAGAGGGCACAGGACGCCGTTCTGCCTATGAGTGTACGGTGCCTAACTTACGTACGTGTGTGCGTGTGTGTGTGTGTGTGTGTGTGTGCCTTTTCTAGTATCGGACTTGTGCCGTCACGTACCGATTGATTCTTCCCTGCGGACACAGCCGCAGAGATAAACGACGTCCCAATTTTACCACGTTACTATGTGATAGTCATATTTAGTGCAGGAGTAGATACTGCCCTCGATCTGTACGCGGATAACCTTAGCTTATGACGTCGTATATTTTACAAAAGACCTGTACACATTAGGTAATTTATTTGAAATTGTGTTGAATTAAATTCAGTTACGTACTTCAACAATATCCAATTTTGTTCGCACAGACACAATGTGCCATCAGTTAAAAGAGTATCAAGAAAAACGTATGTTTTGCGTGTATATATTAGTGATAAAAATAGTCACGCAATTAAGATAATACTTCAATTATGTTAATCTGTTGTTGTTAATGTATGTTAATAATTCATTTAAATACTTTTAAATACATTTAAACACATGTTAATAAACTTGTATCCTTGATACAAGTGATACATGGTTGCACAAATATTAGGTTTCCTGCTAAAAAAGAATTACGAAATCGCTACTTTCAGAATGCGACTATTAACATGAACGTTGAAAGTGGTTTTATTGCAATTTAACTGAAACCAAACAACTGAAGAAATAAAAAAATGTTTGAATTACACACGTGTAGACATTTACGATATGTAAATAAAACTCAAATCGTTACCACTTTATAATTCATCTGTAAAGTTGCATTTTTTTAAAATAATATAACAAATAAAAAAAATGCTGCTCACTGATACCAGTATACTATCAGTATGCTGAAATCGTTTGACGTTCAAGCTGTACCTAATTGAATATTACTAATTTGTTTTATTCTTCCATCGATATTTTCAAATTTTAAGTATTACATATTGGAACCGTTTATAGTAATCATTTTACACTGCAATTTCCCCTGCAAATTGTTTCGGGAAACCTCCGCTCAGCAATAATCGGAAATTCTTGTGAAAATGGATATTTCGCAATTAATACCTTTTTCAGTCTATGTATATTAATTTCCTTGATATTCCATAACACGTAAAAATGCGAAAATTCGTGGAATTTCATAAAGGTTGATGAGCGCGATATTTTAAGAGGAATGTATTATTTATCAGCGAAATAATTTTATCTTGCTAAGCCGGCTGAACGTTTAAAATCCACCGAATTCTGCGGAGCTCGGATTAATAACATGTAGGGAGGCTCTGCTCATTGAAATCGGATAGCGGGAACACATCACGAGTATTGATTTTTTTTTGTAATAGTTGCGCGTTGTTAACTCCGCCGGTCGGTCGAGAGGAAGGGAATCACGGAGAAGTTGTTTCGCCCGGACCCTGCGGACACTCGCAGACGACACAATGGCAATCGCAGTCTAGAAGCGGCATACAAATACGGCAATATCGTCGGTGGGGGGGGGGGGGTGTCTCGCCGGAAATGCCGGTCGGTGAAGCGCGAAAAAGGAGCAGGAACCGGCCGAACGACAATGGGAGACCTTCGACTTGGGGCCTTAACCAACGAAAAAAGACTTGGCCTCTCCAAGAACCGCACTCCCTTTTGTACGCAACATTCCACGCTGGCTTATAAAAGGCTACAATGGGCCTGTCCATTTTTCCCCGCCTTCTACGTCCTCCCGAAATTCTACGCAATTTTCTACGCTTTTAGCGCGCTTTGGCTTATATTTTTTGCGGCTTGAATGAAAAGTTAAAGATGTAAATGCTCAACCTTCCACGCTTGAATTTACATTTGCTCCGTTCGTACCGGTGCAAATTAGTTGGGTCACATTTCGCGTCGGAGTACAAGCTCTCTTTGCTGTTAATATTCGTGTACTAAATGATACTCAAAATACGCAGGAGTATCCTAATCTTGGTCGCTGAGAAATTTCTCGATGTTTACAACCTTGAACAATCGTTTTGAGAAATATTAATAATACCAATCATGCTGCACATACTTTGTAGTAAAGTAGTTAATACCTTTTACATTTTTTTTATACCTTTAAGCAAGCATTCTCTCTAACAACAAATGAATATCCTGTCGTCCTTCTAACATTTTCCAACATTAGAGACTTGATGGGCGTATATTCTTTTTATAATTGTTTGGATGCACGAATCCGGAAGCAAGACTAGTACTTACGTGACAGTAACGTACAGAGTTATTGCATGAGTGAAAAAGGCAAAATGTTAGCAGCCGCAAGTCGGCAATGGCGCGTGTATAAATAGTTAATACCGCGGTATTTTAATTGAAGCTTGAATCGACACGTCATTAGCAAAGACCTAAGCTATTTAATCAGTAAGTAGTATATCTCGTATTTTCCATATAAGCATACGTACTGCTCGCGAAATCACGATGTTTTTTAAGAAACTAATAGCAGCTTTCCGATAGCACAGTCATCATGTGTGGCGCATTTATTCCTAATGTCACGCACAGGATCTTTTAATGGTTGCTTACGGATGTTGTTAAACATGACAATTAACGCGAAATAGACATTGTTGCTGATTAATGCTTATCGAAGGATAACGAGGGAACGAGCCAGTAAGCGAGCACAAAGATATAACCAAGCAGATTTACGTCATACGGCAAAAGTTTCGCAACGAATAACGATAATGTTCTCCGGGTAAAATATTTTTTACGCAGCACAAGTTCCAGTGCATATCATTCAGGGAGCAAAAGTGGGGCGCGCAAAACTGTAACGTATAGCGTAAAGAAATAGTCTAGTTCGTGCGCAAACTATTCTTAATGCGTATATGTTTAGATGATTTTTCAATACGAAGAAGATACCAGAATTTTATTATAGCTGCAGGATAATACCATTGAATGCTATGCGAATAAATAATACTCCTATATGGTTGATTTCCTTCTTTCAAAACCTTGTAGATCATTTTTATATTTTCCGAAAAAGCAAGACTGTCTTCTTTTTGAAGAATTCCAACCACATAAAGCAACAGCTGAGACGCTTCGACAGGTGTCTTGTAAACTCATCGATTACTTACGTCAACCAAGACGTAAGCTTTCTTCCAGATATCTCACAGCTAATACACGACTTATCAAATAACGACGTATCCACATGCGGCTTTCAATTTATCTTTTCTCACCGTGCTTTCTTTATTCACTTTCGAATAACGTAATACGGTTCGTGTTTTATTTTCTTCGGACGAAGAGTTTACCAGCGCGATTCATACTTGTTGGAATGCTTCTCCTCGTTGAAGAAATTGATATTCCAGGAATTATAAACATTTTTCAAGATGGCAATTGGAATGCTGGAATGCCAGACTTTCCTGCGACTCGCTGGCCTAGCCATATGCTTAATCTTCACGTTCGTCTTTGATTAAAATAAGAGAATTCCATCGGTATGGCACAGAAGGTATCACGACGGTTGAAGAAACAGTAAGAATTAAAAAAGACAAGGAGGGGGCCACGAGATGCAGGGAGAGATGAGCCGTTGAAACTTTCCGTTTGGAGTTTCGTAATGATCGACGAGCCAGTTTGCCCGGAAATAATATTTGTACAGCTTGTACGTAAACAGCCCTGGCGGCCCTGCAGAGCGCCAATAACACCGCCTGTGTCAACTCGGTCAAGCGCTGGAGTGCCTCAAATGAGTCACGATCGCTGAAGAAAAAAGTATATCCCTTCGAAAGACGTAAGAAACTTCAACGCTATTCCTCAACTGAAATTCCAAATGCACCTGACCCGAGGGATTTCGCCAGCAATTTCTCCAGACTAATATAATCCGCGAGAACGTTGGACAAAGGCACAAGCCGAATCATTTTTATTATGTTCACTGCCACCCGTGACTGGTGATGGTAAAGGAGTCAGTGAAAAATTGTCGTTTAAAATTTCCGAGAAATTTGAAACCCACTGCTCCGATTTATTTTTCGACCGATAACTTTGAATGGCCGCGATGACGTTGATAATCGATGTAAAGCCAGATTCACATTATGCTGTTCACGTGCGCTTCCGCTTGTCCCGATATGCCCGACACGTTGACGATTGCTGATGTGAGAAGTATGAAAGGTACACTTACGTGAGCGAGCCGTGGAAAGCACGCCAACAATGTGCTTCCACGGGAATACAAGCTGCCCCGCAATTTGTACGTCCCGCGATTTATAATGCTCGGTAATTACACGTAACACACTTCGCTCATTTCACGATGTAATTCATCCAGTGTAATTACCAATGCATAGTGCGGTTTCTGCGGAAGGTCGGAAGCGCTCGAAACTCGAATTTCATGCAATCGTACTTTAATCACTCTACCATACCCCTCTCTCACACTCCACCACCTCAACCGCGTAACTATCATCATCCACTACTACTGCCAGTACGGCCGGTGTCCTACCCGTTTCGATTTCAATGTCGCCCCGGTCTCGCTCAATATATCTAGTTCTCTCTCGTCCCACTTTCTATTCCGTTACTCTCATTACGCGCTCGTCACGAAGTAATTATCGCGAAGCTCGTGTAATAGCATGCCGCCGGCCTTAGATTAGCCTGCTCCTATACCTTGGATCATCACTCTTGACATTTTTCAGCTCCACCGCGCCAATGTATACCGCGTCAAAAATTATAAAGCTAAACGCTAATTACGTACGTACGTCCCTAGAAACCTGTAGATTAAAAATGTTGAGAAAAGTCAGGTATTTTCGATAAAATGGGATGACATTCGAAAAACACAACGAACATTTTCTATAAAATCAGCTGAAATTTCCAAGTTTTTAGTATTCCCAGAACTATTTTATTGTACGTCTCTGAGGAAGATTTTTGTCGTTAGAATTCTTTGCTTTTTAAACCGTTAATGTAACGGCGAATTTTTTACTAGTCGAATCCTACGGCGAATACTCAAATCAATTTTCGTTTGCAAAGGACGAAAAACGTAGGAAAAAGGTTAAGGAAGGAAAACGAATGATGGGCATGAGGACGGTGCATGGGATAACAAGTTGGACAAACAGACCAACGAGTACGATGTCAATGACGGGTAAACATGATCCGGCGCCGTAGCCGATTGCCACCCAGGTCAGTCTCTCTCTCTCTTTTTTTTTCATTCGGAAGGTTGCACCTGTGTTTATATTTCAGGCACTTGTCAACAATATGCCCACCCGCGCGTCCTTCGTGTAAATCGTAATCCGTCCCTGCAGGGCGGCGGAGTGGAATTTTACGGTCTCAGAACATTAATAGGATTACCGGATTAAGCCGTGAAAAGTTAAGAGACACCCCGGGAAATCTCGAGAAACTTTTCCCAAGGGCAATGCAGGTATCCTATAAGGTAAACGCTGGCCAACGGAAACCTCGTCTCAACGCTGGGCCAATTATAAAAGTGACGTTTTTGAGAAACACATCTGTATATCGAAGTTTATGAATTTTTCAGCTCGATAAGATTACTTTGGCTTTGTGCACTCGTCATTTATGTACATTTTCCAAAAGCCGTTCGTTGTAAATAGCCCGTAACGGGGGCAAATACGCGATTTCCAATGAAAAATCCAACTTAGCTGTTTGTACGGGAGAATTAGTATCGAAGCCTAAAATATTTCTCTGCTTGCCATTAGCCAGAAAAAACTCGTGCACTGATGCGTTTCACGTGTGCGCTGAAATTTGCATTTTTTTATCCTACTTTTTGCCCGGTTACGCTGTCCGCGACCGCTGTGACATCGGCATACATAAATGTACATAATATTTATCTCCCCACGTATATTCCACATACCCTCCCGGATGTTTATATACTGTTACATTTTAATCTTTGCACAAATATATCATAGGAATTGTAAGTGATATAAAAAAAGTGCTTATGGACGGAGCTAGAACACTTAGAAATAACATCAAATAGCGCAGGTATTTTTTTCAATAAATGGAAGCAATTTTTAAGGTTTCAAGATTCTTGAAGTTTTTTTTCACGAGTCTTGACGACTCTCAACATTCTTTACTCTGCATTGCTGTAATGTCAGTCAACATTACCTTGCACATTAATTTAATTCATGAATATAGTGTTTTTATTATTTAAACGTGAACACATCTTTCATCGTCTGAATAAAAAGATTCGTTCAATTCCCGCATAATATATATATATATATATATATATATATATATTATTAGAACAACATACATTATGTATTTATTAACAATTTATTTGTTAACAATGCATTCACGCGTAATGAATATTGAAGTGATTTAACCAATTGAAAACGACTTTGAATATGTTTGACCTTGCCTAATATCTCCCTTCAAGGCACAACACGGTGTACACAATTCCATTTAAAGAGGATACTTATGGTTTTAAACAATCACAACAGCTTACAGGTTACTTATTCGTAATGGTTTCTCGAAATCATTGATTTTCTTCCTGAAACGCTTTATTGCATGATCGAAAATTTCGAGAACACTTCGATGGAAAGATAAAAACGGCACGGCATAATGTAATTGGGAATATCAAGGGGAGCAACGATCGAGCCACATCGCGAATGTATGAATTTATTTTCATCCTTTACGCTGGAGTTTTTCCGTTCGGGAGGTTCGAGTATTTTCAAATCAAAAATCCCTCGCAGCCAAACATTTTTCCGATGTCGCTGAGCGATTTTTTTTCCTCTCATCGGGTCCATTCGACGGGCGTATGGGCCTTGGCGGCGCATACACTCGCGAAATACAGACGGATACTTAAATGCACGGCTGAAAGGTTGAAGGACGACGGGAAAACCAGGCTCGCGTCAAATTTTCCCGGCGGGTATTTGCACAGAAGAGCGCGCGCGTATTTAGCGCATGGAAGCTCGCTCGTTCGCGTTGATATGTGTATTCACGTGTGCAGCTCGTTTGCACGAGTACGTTCGCCGGACTGATGAAATAACGGGAGAATGAGAACGCGAATAAACCGTCGAGGGAAAATAAATACGGGAATGAATTCGGCCGGTCCGAAGATCCGAAAGAGGATCGCTATGCAGTTTACCGGCCACTGCAGGCATTGCCGAAAATACGACATTGCATTCCGCCGACTCCCCTTTCCCGCCCGCCACGGCAGGATTGGTCGCGGCCGAAGAGCCGAAAAAGAAAAAGAACCGTACAAATCTGTCCGTCAATAATTCCAACGGCTGTTGCTGAAATATGCATACTTCGGATCATGATATTCACAGCAACGAAGCCAAGATAAGGTTCACGCTAAAAATTATCGCTACATTCGACGACGTCGTATTCATGGCAGCTTTTGTTTAATTCAATATGCATATTAGCAGGACGTCCGCGGCAGATGAGCCTTGGCGCATAATACTTGCACGTACATCGCTTTTATGTTGGTTCCCTCGGATTTCATAATTGGCTTTTTCAGTCCCCGACAACGTGTTTTGTCAACGTTGCGAAAAGTGACTGACAGCTGTCAGCTTCCGTGGAATAAATTCCAATGAACCATAGAAATCATTTTGCTACATGTGCCAAGAAGGTCTCAATTTACAGTTTCATTGGTAATCGAGAATTGTGTAATACTTTGGACGCTATTCTCGGAAATAACGAAGATGAATATTTCAATTCCTGAGATATCTTTCTTTTTTACAAATGACGTTGAGTTTGCTCAGTGAACCCCGTGAGCAATTTCGAATGAGCAGAACTTTAAGAAATTCTACTCGTTACTTTTGGTTCTTCGGCAGGATCAGAAGTTGGAATTGAAAGACGGGCCTTTTTGGTACTGATAAAAGTTTCGGATAGCCTCCAGAGGTCCATACAAATAATCGTCTTGTGCCTTGAACTCGACTTCCTATCTCCATTTGGACCGAGCATACACACAAAAAGCAATCTGGTTAAAATTTGAAATATGAATTTACAAAGGGAACGAATTTCGCCACCAACTCAACAACTTTTCCATACAGTTTTTCGCAACGTTAAAAATTTATGTGTTATTTGACAAGACGATAACAATGTATCGAGTGACATTAACAACAAACATGATAAACGGTACGTCTATTTGGTTCTCTTACATTATCTTTTCCAGTAAATAACGACACGTAATATCTCATCACGTGCTGTTTTTGTAGGATATTTTTAGAAAGCGCATTCCATTGAGTTGGTCGCACTAAAAAACTTGCATTACGCAAGACCAACGGCAACTGCAAATTCATGAGCATGTTCGGTAAAAATTTGTCACTCGTTACACGAGAGAGAGAACGAGAGGAAGAGTGAGCGACTTCGGTCGAGCCGTATTGGCGTTTTCGGCAAGTGCAGGCCTATAATCCGTCGATGGAGCTGGGTAAAAAAAAGGAAAGCGTGTAAAGGTAAGAAACGTTGCGCAGGTAGGCACTTACCGGGTGCCGTGCAGCAGCTGCTACGGCCACAGCTGCCGCATTCATGCCGGCGCTCGGATACATCCTATTGCAGGAAGATCCCCGGCTCGTTTATGACGGATCCCTCGGCGTCGGGAGCCAGGAACCCGCTTGGACGCGATCGACGTATCTCTGTTATCCTTCAACGTGCTTCACGATATCCCAGGACATAGCCAGTGAGCACTTATTCACCGCCACTGCCACTGCCACCAGCACCAGAGAGGAGCACTTGCACCACGCGGATGACGACACAGAACTCCTCGGCAAATTCTCATGCACTCGCGCCACTCTCAACGTACGATGATAAACCCAAACGTTCCTTGCGTTTCGTGCGGTATTCCACGGTGCACTCGTGCCAAGGAACGAAGGGCCAACTCGGGGAAGAATAAAAGCTCGAATACGTGTCGACGGTCAAGTAACTGACCTACGTGCAAGAGCGAATGATCCTCCTCCCACGGCGGTCGGGTATCAACTAATCAACCGTCGGAGTCGAGGGGAAGCACTGCTCTCCCCACCACCAGCGCTTCAACCGTTTCTCCCACTCCTTGCCATATAACCACGTGGTCACACTCTTTGTCTCTCTCGCTCTGTCCTTTATCCCTCGTCGCTTCTCCCTTCCTCCGTCAATATATCCTTTTCTCTCTTACCCTTTTTCCATCTTCCTTCGGCCGTATGGGTGTCTTCGTTAGTCATACGACCGACGGCATTCTCAATTGCTGAGACTTACTCCCCCTTGAACGGTATAGTATTGTCCCTACCCCGCCAGGAGTGTATACGTATACTTCGGTACCCACAGTTCTCGAATAACAGTCAGCTTGTAAAATAATGCATCGACGAAACTATAAATGTTTTGTAAGAAGTTTGCCGGATAAGCAAAGTCAATAGATTTCTGCGAAAAAGGTCAAGTAAATGTATTGTATTTTGCTGTCTTATGTTTTTAAATTGAATTGGGTTGTATTCACTTATACTTATCAAACAATATACATGATAAAAAATGTCATCTTCATGGGTATAGCATATTATTACAATAAACCAGTAAACAATTTTTTTTAATCTTACTGTCATTTCATAAATCATATCACTTAATGAAGATATAAAAACCTTTTAGTGAAAATATTAACCGGACAAACGACCTACCTGTTATATCGGCTTATTGAACATTTAATAAACGTTTCCACTGTTGCAATCGAATACAGTGAATGTACATTTAAACGAGTATAAATGTCAATCGGCAGTTTTGTAACTTGCACATTCCGCAGCACTAAAAGCATTACTTATTTGGCCCGTTTGCGCGTTCCTTTCGTGCTCCCTTTTTAGATGGTTCTCGTTTGCACCCACGAATCCTCCGGAACCAAGAGTTTAGCTCCCCGCTTACGTATGGTTGTCCTTTCATCTTCTTGTCACCTTCTGTTTTCTTCCCTGGATATTCTGTTGCACTCCCTCATGATACGGCGGGTTGTTTCGGCCAAAACCTCTTATCGTTCTCTCGCCCCTTTTGTCCCCTTAACAACCACTACGCCTTCTTTGCGCTTTTTCTCCGTTTATCCATCTGAGGCTAGTGCGACGTCGTAATGTTTTTGTCACGCATACCAGAATTCCAGATTGTTGAGTTTAGCACGGTTGCCTTTTTTTACGATACGTAGGTAAACTTCGACGATTTTTCCCCTTAGTTACCCTGGCGTGCCTGATAAAACCGTGAAAGATAGAAATATTTGCCGAAGATTAAGGTGAAAGCAAGTGATAAGACATACTTGTTTCCGAACTTAGGTGTTTCCTAACAACAAGTGAAGACCATATTTGTTCTCCTTTTTTTGTGAATCGTTAAATTTGTGTCCTAATGTTCGTTGAATTTCAGGTATTTACCTTGTCTGTTTTTCTCACAGAAAAAGGTAAGACGATGACGGTAAACTTATAGTTCAGTTCATAAAAATACTTCTAAGAATCAAATACAGTCTGTTGACGTTAGAAAAATCCGAAACAATCGCAACGGAAACCTTACATTTCTTTACTCCATTACCTATCTGGGCCGTAAAGTGTTTACGATGTAAAACATTTTACACTGGTTTCTTTGAAAGCTTTTTTTCTAAACTGAGGCGACATGACGCCATCGCCTTAAAACAAGAAAAATTCCGCGTGGGTAGTAGGTATAACAGTATATTCAGTAATTATCGTGATCCGTTATAAAACATACCTGATTTTTATAGGTTTTACTAAGTAAAAATTACGACTTTTACAGAAAGACTTCTGGAATTTACTTTCAGAAATCCGTGTAATGTCGTCTACCTTCGCAAAGATATAATCGCCGTCAAATAAATTTAAACTTGAACTGTAAACTTATACATCTTTTATTTAAACAGCTTAGGAACACTATATGTACTAGTTGATCAAAATTTAATCTTTCTACGTAACAAACAAAAAATACAAAATTTATATACTTTCAATTCTACTCATTTTTGTTGTATATAAGAATAATTCAGATTGTTGTTAAATTTCTGCTTTTTGTGAACCCCCTTTAATTTTAAATATAAAAATTGGTTGGTTGTTTATCTACGTGTAAACAGCGAATATACATACGAATATGTATATTTGTTGTAAATTAGCCTTATTAAATTGCGAGACAGTGAAAAAGATAAAAAATGATGGAATAATTAGGGCTTAATAGGACACGAAAACATGACTCACATGAAACTTATTCTGCAAAGTCTCAGCAGATAAATACGTGTATGCGTGAGTAAGAAGGATAATTACAGGTAAAGAGATTTACTCGATAAAGATACCGTTGCATTGCTGGAATGCTTAAGATATGGTAACTGTTAATTGGAGTACAAGTCAAGTGACTCGGAAGAATGAAATTATATTATGGTATCTGTCTTTCGTGCAAACATTCCTGAACAATTACAGTTTTTCCGCATTCAAATCCGGATAAGGCCGTTACATTCCGATAGCGGCCTCATTGAATATGCAATTACATGCCACGTTTGCCATTACGTTAAAGAGTATGATGGAAAAATTTTGTGCTGCTGAATAAATCCTAAGAACGTGTAGTGAACTTCTCGAAAATAATAGTCGTCATTGCTTATCATGGTATCCAGGTGGACTGCGAAAGTATTGCTAAACGATATCTTCCGATTTAGCGACTGTTTAGCCAACTGGAAAATACTTCGTACGAATCCTATCTTTTCTCGGTGTAAACGGTACGGAAAGTATCGATACCCGATAATCTTTTGAGATTACTGCCTGTTGAGTAAACAGTCAGAACCTTTCAATCTCCCGAAATAGGTTCTACTCATTATTCAAATTGCGATTAATGAGCGAAAACTTCAAGTCGAACCACACAAGTGACTGTTTGAGAATAATGTTTCCTGGACGAAACCTATTATTGAAATCACGCATTTGCGTACACTACGTTCTTTTTATACCGACAACATTATCAGTAGCACATTAAGTGATTTCCCAAGCAATCTTTCTGCAGCTGCTTAAATAAACGCGATGTTCTAGAAACTAAAGTCATCGAAGTAATTTTAAACAACAGTTTATCCAGAAAAGTTCTTTGCGTCTTTTTAAATTTCGTTAAAAAGTTAATTTTTAATCCATTTCTCTATAATTAACTGTATGCATTATTGTAGAATACAGCTTTTGTCTCTTATGTATTTTCTATGTATCAAATTTACCAACAACCCGTCCAACATTTGGAACAAATTTCATGCTATTAAAGTGGGATAAACGAATAACCTTTGAATGCTTTCGCAACGTCCTTATTTTGCAAATTTTAAAAACAGATTGCCGCCTATCATATATCTATAATGCATCAGTCTCGACCATTTGTTTATCGTTGGCCACCACTTCAATGAAAATCGATATCTGTTATCGCGTCGATTACAAGGTGTTACTCAGCTCTTTGTTCGAGTCGGCTAATCGCATCGCGTAACTAATCGTCTGACATTAACGCTTTGAATTGTCAGACTACCTCCGAATTTATGACGATCAGAACAAAGTTATTCCTACCTTCCGTCAGTTCTACACCTTTTCTGATCTGCGTTAAATGACAAAATGACTGTACACGATAGGAGATTTATTCGAAAGATTGTAATATGCCGACTGTATTGAGATTGGTCAATTTTTTACAAAAAT
The DNA here is from genome assembly GCA_963989215.1 of Hedychridium roseum. Classification (NCBI taxonomy): domain Eukaryota; kingdom Metazoa; phylum Arthropoda; class Insecta; order Hymenoptera; family Chrysididae; genus Hedychridium; species Hedychridium roseum. Next base: position 3,547,195 of record OZ022307.1, on the reverse strand, counting down.
ATAGAAAAATGGAGATATTTCCCCTCACTAATCCCCGAGTACAGTAATTTAGTACTCTAGGTGGATTATATCTTTGCTGAATGTATGTGCGTATATACATGTACATAATTATGACGTATATGTGTATGCTTTGTAATAGCGATTTCACTTTGAAATAATATTCCGTTGCGAATCATCGGCGTATACACTGGCACAGTGGAACTTAGCCAAGTTAGTGTTAAACGTTAAACGGGTTCTGAGCTTTCTGTCCATAAATTACCCAGACTGCTTCTGTTTCTAGACCACGGACATTTCGAAGCGTCGGTCACGCAGCTGTCCCATATCTGCTATGCACGCGATATACATATACAATCGATAATTGTTTTGCGGTCTCAACAATAATCGCTTTTCTCCGTCGTATTGGCGCTCGTAATCGCCGTTGCAAAATTTCTTGCAAACTCATTGATGGTGCTAGACGCAATCGAAGCTGGCTTAGCTGGCCGCCGTTAACCGTTAAATGTATTCTTAACGCTTCGTAGATAAATTCAACGCGCACACTCTCTCTCTTTTAATCTCTGATCATTTGATCTCGAGGGTTACGTTGGACCGCATATCAGAGTGCACGGCCATATAGTTAGGCTTTATGTACGACTCTTTTATATTCGTATGTGTAGTTCGCGTGTATAATCAGCGATCGTCGGGTAATTTCAGCGCTAACCATTTATTTCTGGCACGATGCTATGCTCCAGTGCAACCACAAAATCCTCCTACGAAACTGCCCGTCCGCTGTATTAATTGTAATTTTCTACCATTTACTCCGCATTTAATGCATTAAACGGAATCTCCATTTTTTACCAGTCAAGTATATAATACCTACCGCTTTTTCGTATGCACGTTTGTTAAACAACAAAGATCGCATATGGCTATAAAAAAGGAGGATCAATTTTTATGTGTTATTACGTTGTCGAATAATCAATTAAAGTAAGCAATTGTCTACAATCTCCATTTTCATCGGTATACAAGAAATTGTGACAATTTCTTAACAGAATATTACAAGAACGCGTACCATGTACCTTCGCAGTGAATTGAATAAGCAACAAACCCAATTCTGAAAAGCGTTTATTACGAGCGTGATTTCCGTTATTTAGAAATCAAGCACAAGAAGCTTTCGTTCCACTTTCGGACATAGTTTGCACAATCCAAATCTTCGTCTTGGCGAATGGTGCCCACTAAACTGACGAAAACTATGGGCTAACAGCGGTGTATCGGATACTCGTGCGCGTATCTGAGTGCAGTTACCTCGTTGGAATACATGTTTATTGGTTAATTGTATTATCCGTGCCAAGTACCCGGCAGCCAGTTGGCTCGACCGTCAATCGGTACGCGGCCACCGTGTATATATACACATGCATCCGCTCGATATCTAGCTAGAGCATTTTGCGCTTCGTCGAGTTCTGCCGGGTGGAGCCGATATTACAGCCGCGCTTATGCCACCAGAGTGAACTACATTATTAGAGCATTACAGATGCACATTAACGATACTAATAATAATATTAGTTATTAGTCCATGAAAATGCACGATGCATTGGAAGAAACGTCGTGGCACGTGCGCGTAAGAAATCATTAGTATTAAGCAGGATAATCGTTCCCGGAAGCAGCATAATATTGCTAAAATTTCTGGCGGTTCTTTGCTATTTTTCTTATACCTTTGCCATGACTGTAAAGGAAGTATTATCGCATAATAAATTTGCTTTAACACAAGGTATCGCTCTATTCTATAAGCTACTTCGTGGAAAAGTTTACTTATGCGATGTGTAACGCCGTGCCAACTGTGCGAGTGGACGTATTTTATGCCTTTACTATTTCAGTTTCATGTATTTTTTATGACTTAGCTGTTTTAATGGATACATATTGAAGAATCTTGACACTGGCAGTGTGAGTGGAAATGATTATCAAAACGTCCCATGAATATTAGAAAACGAGGGATATAATTAAGTCTCGTCTCCATTAGCTCGTCTTTTGAAGCATCAAAATTTGATGTGCTGAGCCACGTTATAAATTCCGGGAATCGTGACTTGTCAGTCCGAATGAAGAAGTTTGAATGAAAAATCACTGTCACAAGAACGCAAATTCCAACATCTCTGAAATATTAATTATGATTTATTATATAAATTCATACAATACTATTCGTTTTCTACGGTTTTTTTTTGTTGCGTTTTTCGTTTCAACTTTTTTGCGATTTCTTTAACTGGTAATGCCATTTTAATTATAAAAAATAAAAACATTCTAGTCTATTTCCTTCAAGTTTTTATTCTCGTCTAATATTCGTTTCGCGGTGAGTTATGACAAAGACGACGTACTTATCTGTGGTAAGATGTTAATAAAAGACCAAGCAGATAGGTATAGTAGTACGTAAAAGTGAATATTGAAAAGAGGAAATGGTCGTGGACGGTAAAAGAATCCACGCAAACTGTTTTCGCTATGCGGTTGCTGTGAGAGGAAGTAAAATTGCTTCTGTACCACCGAGTAGGAGCATGACATAGAAAAAGCTTCGAAGATTGTGCAATGCTTCCCACTTGTTACTGACAGCCAGACGACACGAAGACAGAATCAGAAACGCTGTCGACGACAAAAATGTGATAGTGAACTTACCTCATAGTAAAAAAATGTCATCAATCGTTATGCGAAGGTTTTACGATAAATTTCTGCACATACTGAACAAACTTCAAGAATTTATTTCTAACTTCAATAATAAACTTCAAAACTTAATAATAAATATGAATTTTTCGATAATATACTTCAATAATATATATCGATTTACTCGAAGCCTATCAAGCCATATTTATCGAGTTCGGATATGAAATATTGAACGAAATCATGAGAGACAAATTTTTCCCTTGAAGCATTTCCGTCGTGTATACACGCTTACTTCCGTTATGACTCAAAATGCGACTACACAGGTAATCCTATTCTCGAATACTTTTACTACCTCGTACGTCATCCCTGGCTTATTGGCTTTCTTTCTAGATAAACCAGCGAAGACCTGCATGACTTACATGTGCACATCGATATTAAGAATTCGTAAATTCGTTTAGCTTGTAAACAATACACAGCCACTGAATAATTCTCAGCCTATAACCTTTTAGCAAATTCTTAAATAATATCTTTTTAAACATCTATACGAATATAATATACTTCAGAATTTCATGCGCAAGAATAATTCGCATTGTTTTCACGTGCCTGATTCATTTTCATATTAAATAATATCTGACATATCAGTCTAAGGACATTATTTTGACAGTACTGTTTAGATAAATGTCAATTCGCAACAGTGGGCACTTTCTAATTTCGACTGCTAATGATCATAGACCAAGGTCATTCCATCTCGGCGAACATAATTCTCTGCTGGCGCGTTCAAAGTCTGAAGTACAATCATGGGGTCACGGTTAGCCCTCTATCTGTCAAAATCCGGCATCCATGTAACGTCGGCGCGTACGACCTACGAACGCCGTGGAGATATTCCCCACGGAGATCTCCCTAGACGCAGGCTAAGCACGAGGAAGATAGATGGAGGTGGAGTAGAAGCCGAGACACGGCGCGAAATGCTCTTCACTGATTTCCTTCTCTAAATATGGCCGTCTTCGTGCATCCTCTCCGACGCTGCCGGCGCGTCTTCCTCTTTCTTCTCCTCTTCTTTTTCTTACTCTTTTATCCCGCCCGTTTCTATTCTGCGTGCCTTTCCCCTTCTTCCCCGTTTCCTTGTTTACCTCTCTTTCAATATCCCTCCCTCTCTCTTCTCGGTCGTGCGGGTGCATCCTTCTCTCTCTTGGTCGGGCTCCCTCGGCAACCCTGTCACTCCTGATAACCACCCATAACCGCCCCTGCTTGCCCGAGGTTCTACTTGATTGCCAAGGCGCCTTAACCTCGGCCTGGGCCTCGGTCGAGTCCGACTCCGCGCGGACTTTGGTTAAAACGTCGACGAGTAGCGAGACAGGCCTATAAGAGCGGAGATCGCTCGGAGATGGCCAACCTGCACAGAGAAAAATGTCAAGTGACGCCCAGAGGCGAATAAAGAGGCGTCGTCCGCCACGAAAAAGGCCAATCCAGCCGGAAGGCCGCAAGGGGGCCGACCAACTGGCGCGCGTTCACGCTGACAGACGAACGTTCAGTCCGCGCGGAGCGCTTCACGACCTTTATTATACCTTCCTGGTGTGCATGCTCGTACGTGCGGCTGTATTCGTGCGGATACACGGATATACCCGTAGGAACGACCGTACCACCTCGACGAGCTTGAGAATGTATACGGCGTAACCTCTTTCACCAAACGCCCCAAACCCCTGTCGCTTCTCTTCCCTTTACCCCGTCGTGTAACGTAAGTGCCGTGGCTGTCTCTTCCTCGCTCCACTTTTCCGTGTACATACGCGCAAGTTCTACGTCCGCTTCTCTTTCTCCCTTTAATTCAACCTGCCTATGTGAGGGTTTCCGACCACTTCCCTCACTCGCAATTTTTCTATGTCCCCCATGTGCGTCGCAACCGTTTTCTCCTGGGCCCCACGTTTCGCACTCAGCAGTGCTGCCCCTGTACGTTCCTTTGCACGCGTGGAAGAACGATAAAGAAGGAACGATACGACTGCGCGAATGTGGAAGGAGGAACGAGGGGAAATGAGAAGGATGCCGCGAATCGAACATTTCCGCGGCACGGACTACGGAAGATATTCGATTGGGGCGGCATCGGACTGCCATTTCCGCCCCCACCCTCCTCGCCCGGGGCCATACTTCAGTCTTTTTCTCTTCCTCTCTCTTACCGCGCGCTCGACACTCCCTTCGTTTCGAGTCCTGCACCTTCCACAAACTAGTCCGGTCAATTAATACCGGCGCCTTTCGCGTCCAACCTCGAAATCCTCTTGTTCTCCGTCCGCGCCAAGGCGATCAGGTACTTCGCTGGCGACGATATTGTTGCTACTTGCTAAATGCTTTCGTGACAAGCGCAACGGAGGTGTCGAATCGCATTGGGAAAGTTTTGTCGTGTTATTCGATTGTACGGTGTAACTGTTACGCATATACCTGTATGAACGTTGCACCGTCGTCGTTATTCTACGAATCTCGTTTTCCGTCGGCAGCTGAAAATCGTAAAAGCACGGCCATTGGGGACCGAAGTTAAGTAGTACCTGCGGTGAAAGCAAAGAAATACACGGTGTTTGCCGACGATTATCTCGATAATGATTGACTATCTCGTACGATCTAGCTATCCGGGGCTTGATCGGTGTGTCTCGCATGTAGTTACAGGCTCGTTTATACGCGCTGTCGAAGCTCGGCCGAAGATTAATGTTAATAAAGTTCGGCAACGATTGTGACGCTTCGGCGCCGCGCTTATAACGAGCAAGTCCCGCCACACGGGCAATTATATTTCATTACGTACGTATTTACGAAAGTGCCGACGAGCGGTCGGTCCGCCCTCCGGGTTTCGAGCAACAGCTTTCCGCGAAATTCGTGCGAAACTCCCAGCGACGCGACGCTCCAGCGAACGTTTTAAATAGCCATTTCGAAATATTTCACGAACAGCGCGAGCGATTCAGTTTCCCCGACACTTTATTAGCGCAGTCATTACGGCAATTTCGTTAGCGTGCCCTCCTTATCAAACGGCGTAAAATAATACGGAGAAAATATCGCTACGGGCAAATCTACGAAATAAAATATTCGGCGAAGACTCTGATCTCACTTAGCCGCTGGTACATAGAAAAAATCCGGGATTATCTCGTGAGCTCTGGATACATTATTAAAGTTTCCAAGCACGATTATTTGATTTTCTAGCGGTCGGTGAAGTCGTGGGAATATTTACCTGCTGTTCCCGCGTGATACGATGTACCTATATGAGCCCTTTTTCGCAGCAGTCCATCGATCGTTTTACGCGAGGCATAAAGTTGAATGAAGCCCGGTGATACCCGACGAGCGCTCCCAACGCATAACGATCGTTTTATAAAATGACGCGACTCTCGTAATTTTATTATGCCTTAATTCTACGAACGCCGGATCGGCCGGGAGGGGGGGGGGGGGTGGGAGAGCATTTGATGGAAAAAAGAGAGCGAGCCGAGCCCCGCTCGATATTCGACAGCAGGCTCTGGAATATTAACGAGCGCCTATTAGCGAGAACCACATGGCAAGGGGCGACGAAAATCCGCTTTTTGCGGAATGCGAGATGAAACCGGATTCTCCGTATTCCTCGGCTATGCTGCAACATGAGAGGAATCGACGGAGAAAGGAAGAGAAAGAGACGGGCTGATGCGCTGAGGAAAAAGTTTCGCGTAGAAATTTTTTTGCGGATATGTCTATAGCACTTGGTAAATATCCTTTTCATTCTCGTAATAATTGCCAGAACCGTACATGTTAAAAAAGGTGTTCTTCCTCGAGTGAAGTATGGGCGATTTCAAGTGTAGAACACATGTTCACCATAAGGAGCGTTACTTTCATGAAATGTTGTAAGTTAGAATTTGCAGTAAGCAGAATAGTCAGACAGGATGAAGAGCAATTTAAGGATAGAAGTAAAAAGAAGAAAAAAGAAATTACTGATGTCGCTGTGGCATTTATTTATTGTCTATAATTAATCTTTACAAAATGCACGTAGGATTCCTGAAAAAACGTTCTCATGTGAATGAATAAAGGAGCAATATCTAGTGAAATGAATAAGGAAATAAGACGGAAGGACAGTAGTGCGTTTGACTTGTTTCTTATATGTAAAGTATGGAACTACATGTGAAGGATTGTTTTTATTTCAATAATCACTAGATGGCAATATGTATCTTCGTAAGCCAAGTCTTTTTCCTAGGCTAAAATGCCGAAAAAACTAAAGGTACATATTAGAGGGCATCAGCTTTTATGATAAAACAGTTGACGGACCGTTTACTTCTAAAATAGGACAGAAGTATACTTAACGAGTCTAGTTAATACATGATTAATGTATCGTTATTGAGATTAAACGATGCAGGCTCTCGTTTATCATGGATATGATGGTGGAACGATATGGGTCATTCATAAAATAAATAAAGCTATAAAAGCGATTCGTGATAATTACGTCTGGGTACTTTAATGACTTGATAAAATGAGACGTGAACACCTCAAGTAAGAATAAACTTGAGTGAAAATATTCTAAAATAGTTCTTTGTACGAACTACAGTAATAGTGAGAATATTATCGAAGTAAGACGGTTGACTATCTAGGAGTTTGAGAATTGTTGTAAAAAGTAGCACAAAAAAATATATTATGTAAGGAAGGAATTGAGTAAACTAAATGCAAGGGAAGTCAGATAAAAAAATTTATAATCGCCTGATACCTGAACTTTCATTAGTTGGTATACTTTCAAGAGACAAACTTTATGTACGTGATAATTGAATGCTCGAAGAAATGGAAGAAGCACAGAATAACGTAGATCTAAATGCGAAAACCTCTGTGTGTTCGTGTATCGCGAATTAATCATCGCTCGAAAATTTTTATCGAATAATTAATATGCAACTGACGAAAAAACAGAAACTCATACTGTTATATAAAAAATACGGTGGATATTAAACACGCACAATAAAAGTGGATACTTGATATTATGAAAAAAGTACCACTGATAAAATAAATAATGGAGTGATGTGAATTTATTATTTCGATGGAAATTCTTGTATTCTGATATCGAGGAAAACGCACTTTTTATGGTTATAGCATGCTTTTCCAGGAAAAGCTGAAAAGCGATACAATATCGTGTACGTAAAAATAAAGCAATCATTTATAACCCAATGGGAATATTGTATCTTTCTTTACTTGGTGAGTGGATGTTGTCCATTAAGCTATGAATGTTATAATTTATACTGACTATTGCATACATGCAAGTACATAGCATAATGCACATTCGCAATAGGCCAATTTTTCAAAAAATAATATTGTAAAATAAGACCAGTAAGTGTTTGGAACTTCCTGCATACCTTATGTGTCTGCTACAAGTATCGACTAACATTATCATGCCATAGTTTTTCAGAGAATGACGATATATATGTGCACAACACAATAGAATCAATTCAAATAAAATGTAATATTAGGTACAAATGTAGAGTTTTCCAAGTAATTAATTGCAAAAATTATGAACAAAACATCATCTGACACATACGTGTACAACAATGTGTCCGTGATTAAATTCTATTCTGAATGAAAAAAACAGTACGCAAATTATTTTGTGCAAAGTTCTGTCGATATTGTGAAAGATTTGTTTAGGAAATTATTATTGAATAACACAATTGTTTTTCTTTAATATTCCGGAATGAATAAACAGAAAATGTGCATTAAAAAAAGAAATCAAAGATTACGATGCCATTAATAAATGATGTTTTCTTTAATACATACAAGATTTTATACAGTGTAGTCAGTAGCTAATAAAAAGTTTGCATACGGAATCCCCAACATCTTTTTCATACTTGAAAAATTACTGGAAATTAGAGTAAAAGAAAGCTTCCATATCCAACACATTACACTATTTTATTCGCCCTCATATCAGAACATTCTTATATTATAATTAAATTGTTTGTAGCAATAATGTAGCTACGTTTGTTTATTGTATACAGGTCTCATATGCTTCATTACGACACGCGAAATCAGTCCTGTATAAAGAGTTGCTTTTATAAATTAATTATCTACAAAAATTACAAAGTCATCCGTGGAAAGTGAGTGAACTTCATAACACAATATTCAACAAAGTGTACAAAGTGTCAAGCACATGTACATTTCGTTCCTATCATAGAGTCCGTCAAAATTCACGTGACTTGGATTCTTACACCAGCCGTATATAAATATTGGTATTCAAAATCATTTAGTTCAAAGCTATTCACCATAAATACACGAATAGTCCAGGGCTAAATGCTCTCTTAATACGAGACAACCGTTTATTCTCGTGAACTTATGATTGTCAACAAATCTGAGATGGTGCACTGATAATGATCTTTGCTTTTACCTATGTGAGATATATTAACAAACATTGAGAACACGTTGAATAAACATGCCGTCAAGTACAAAAGAACGTTTTTCAGCATTGACAAAATTCTTAGAAAGAATACTTCGAAATTGTTATAATAGGTATAGAAATAACAATCATAATGATAATAATTGTAACAATAACTACTACACAAGATAAAGTTGTTAAGCTCTATACGCATGTTATTATTTTTCTATCAATATAGTGATATACAAATTATGTCTATATTTCCAATAGAAACGTAGTTCCATAATGAAAATGTAGTAATATGTTACGGATTTCAATTTCCGCGCTACCACACACTTCAACACCTATGGGAAGGTGGGTATAGCATATCCCCTATGATATTTTTTTTAAGGTATTAAAATGAAGGAAAAATTGTATGTAAAACCTTTACATCAGGAAAGGTTAACATGTTTATGCCAGAGTACAAGATAAAAACAGCATACAAAATAAAATTAGTGTCAATTGGAGACATTTACTTCTTCTGTTTCAATTGGTTAATTACCAAAGGTTTAGCAAAATTTACACTTTTGTTGTTCCACGTACAGACTACCGATTTAAACAAATTATGCACATTGGTTCGGAAAATAAAAATGCTACATAATCTTTTGAGATCTGTAAGTCCGGACTATTTAAACTTATGCGTAAAGATTCTCTATATTTTGTGGCGAATATTATATTAAATTCGTTTTCTTATTTTATTACTTTGGAGGCCTTTCATGGTCCGCAAAGTACTTAGTTGCATTTGGAAAGCGCAAAGGATCAGGGAAATCTGGTGTTCCATATCTGTGTGGGTTTATACAGTCTCTAATCGCTTGTCCAAATGCTCTCCTAACTCCAGGGTCAGCAGCTACAGCAATACTGGCTCCTTCGACCTCGTCAACGCCTGCTCGCATGACGCCTTCTTTAATTAAACGTTCCATTGTCGCCGTTATCGTAGGATGATTAGGATTCGGGCTAGCTAACAGTTGTGGCTTTTGTTGTTCAATTAATTTGCGACGTTTACTTGGCAGTCCGCCCAAATACGCATCGCTGAAGGTTGTAACTCCACCGTTGGCCATTCCTTGCATTTGCAATTGACGACGTTGTCTCACACTGTCACGTGCAATTATGGGGACCCAATCCTGAAAAATAATGTCTTTCTTAATACATGAGTTCTATGCTACGTTCTACGCTACTTGTGCACTTTAATCTTTAAAGAAAGTATGTGCATAAATTCAATTATATACCGGCGGCAAAGACTCATGGCCTGGAAACGTTTCTGATATTTCTTCACCATCTTCTAACGATGTCTCATTGTTTTGTGACTTTTCTTCTACAATTTCTGTTTCCATAGGCTGTAATAATAACTTGCAATTAATTTAGTTTTATATGTATAATAAAAATTAGGAGCATCAAGATAAATTAGTTTTTACCTCCGGTTCTGCTTGCGGTTGGGGAGTTTGATTAACTCTCACAGCAGAAGGTGCTGACGACGATTGCGTCGGCACGTCTTTGTATACTAGGAGTGGTAGAATCTCTGAATCTGGTGGTTGCACAATCCGCGTGGAATAAAGACGAGAATTAACCACGAAACTATTGAAAATTAATTGTCGGAGAGCAGGATGTACGTTGCCTAACAACCCAGTCTATAAAATGGATAGAAAAGCATTATTTCAATTAAAATATAATGAACAGCAATATTCATAAAAGGTTTGTAATGCCTACCACAAAGCGCAATTCTACGGCTTCTAAGCCTGCTTGTCCACCACGAAGACAGTATCTCAATACAATGCATAATTGCCTCCCTAAGCTATTTGCTACGGGTAAAATTTCTTGTCCAAATCTTGCATCATCAACTTCTGAAATTTAATTTAATACTTAAAACCCTATCTTTTATGTCGAATATTTCAATAGAACAAGATTATGTTCGCTTACCGTTGTCGAATATAAGTTTTACTATAGTTTTAATATGTTGACCTAGTATAGACTCAACAGTTGCGCACATATCAATACGGGAGCCGCTCCTACTATTGTTGTCCTCTTCAGCCGCTAAAATATGTTGAAGATATGGTCTTAGGACGGAAAGAAAACGTCCCGCCACCTGTTCCTGAGTTGCATCTGGTGTGGACGCATTCGGAAAAGATTGCTGGAAAAATTCACGTAACGGCCTTCTGAGACTGGCCAGTGCGTCATATTGACCCAGGCTTATTCTTAGCAATCCTTCCGAAGTGATATTTTGAACCTACAATAAACATTTTTACATCAACATACACTAGTCAATGTCGAAATGAATGTCGATTCATGATTTTCAATTAATTACCAATAGAACAGAAAGATCTAAGAGGAAATTTTCTTCTCTACCAGTTGGTTGAGATGGCAGATCAGCCCCAAAACCTCCACTCTCTAGTATGTCTGCTATAGTAGATTCTCCAGTAATGGGATTACTGTATATACATATAAACAATATAATTAATTCTGAATTTGAAAATGAAATTTTAGTTATCGAGTCAACATACCCGCCTGGTTCTACAATTCCAACTTGAACATTACCACCGGTCAGCATTTGCATTATGTTTCCAAGGCTTTGCGCTAAATCAGAACCTGCAACGATAACATTCAATGAGATACAATACTTGTCTCTCAAGCCAACATAGCTTGTTATGTGGCATTGCTTTCATACCGCTTGTATTTATGCTTATACTAGCTTGGGGCTGTTCGCTTGCATTTCCAAGTACATCATGTATCCAATTTAGGAAAGAATTATTGGCATTGCTTGCTTGTGAAGTCGGTGGTGTTGTAGAGGTCGTAGTATTACCATTATTGCGTCCGGTATAAGACCAAGTTACTGTTGGGTATATCAACGTTTAGCGCTTTGTACAACCTGACACCATTTTCATATAAAATTCTCACCGGTTCTCGACTGCCGATTGGATTGCTCTGTCGTTGGTGCCGAATTAGACTGAGTTGGTTGTGATGCAGTTGACGTAGTATTAGCAGTTGTAGTGGGAGTTGGACGCACGTGATGTGAATTACAAGGAAGGAATGGATCAAAATCAAGACTTTGATTCATACTAGTCCACCCCAAAGGAGCAGCATGTTGATGGAAAACGGCATGCGGTGCATGATGATGCGGACGGGATGTACTGCGTGTTTGCGTTGCGGTTGTCGGATGTGTACCCATATTACTCCTGTAAAAGACAATCTCTTATAAATCTAATTCCAATATTGTTCGTCGTATGAATATTTATGCAATCTAGCTAGTAGTACCTGGCTTGTGTACTTTGTCCCGCATTTGTATTTGTGCTATCTATCGATATCGCAATTGTTTGAGATCCACCTATTGTTATGGGGGTAGCGTCACCTTGAGTAGTGGCAATACTGCCCCGTACAACCTGACCAGCCACAGCCCGGACTAAATTCCGCAAAAACTGAGACGGCAGTGGTGGAGCCATATCCCACGGAAAACGTTCCGAAGTATTGCCAGTTCCTCTTCCTAATAACAAGGTAAATGAAAGGTAATTTATTTAACGTGCAAATAATCAGCTTTAAACTTATGGAATCGTACCTGGAGCAGCATTAGTACTACTTTCGTTGTTTTGATTTTGTTCTGCACCTGGGGCAGTTTCCATATTACTCTCTGGACTTTCTTCCATTATCACTTCGACGTTATTAGGTAAGCTAAATACAGTTTCTGCAATGAATTTTTAACACCATGAAATTACTGATAATGGTAGAGAATACGATTTTGTATTTAATACATATTAAATGATAGCACATATATATACGTATATGTATGTATAAATAAATTAATACATATGCAAATATATAAATTGTGCACAGATATACACAAACAAAGTAAATTTCAATTAACAATTAATGAAATTAACGATCTTACTTGTTATTACATTTAATACGTATATATATAATAATAATAATAAAATTACCAAACGGAGTCTGTGTTGGCTCCTGTTGTTGTTGTTGTTGTTGTTGTTGTGGTTGATCGCCTTGAGGTGGAGCCGCATTCTCTGTCCTCTCTTGTGTGTTAGAATCAGGAGCATTAGATGCGTTCTGTTGAGTAGGTTCGGTTGCATTTGCCGCAGATTGCGCAGTGTTGCCATTATTTGTTGATTCGGTTCCATTATTAGTACTAGCAGCATTTCGTTCGTGCAAGCTAATGTGCGCCTGATCCGAAATATGCAATTAGTTAATTTTTCTCGTATGATTCTTAGTTTATTTTTTATATGAGTTGTACTTACTTCCACTTGGATGGGAATTCCAGCCTGCAGAATCGCTGAATGTTGTATAATAATTGGTCGACATCGTAAATTTCTGGGAGGTTGTTGCCCCATGTCAACTATTATGTCGCTCAATGCGTGACACGCGTGAGACATGTAATGTAAACAAGTACTGACGCCATCAATAATTCTTTGATTCGATTCTATACCCCTTGCTTCTAACAGCTGCATGAAAAAGTTCAGATATTTTGTAACATACATTATTAAACATAGATAACACTATTGTACAACTTATAGCTAACAATCAAACGTGTCTAATGCTATAAGTGTTTCAAGTTTTTTCAAATTCCGAATTACATACAAACATATTAAAGCTTACTGAACGACAACTTGAATTTGAGTGAAATCACAAACTAACAACTAACGAGTAAAAAAATAATAAGATTTTTTATTACAGATTGGTGCAAGGATAAAATATTCATATATTATGTTTTATTAGATTACTATAAATTTGTTTTGCATTTGTGTGCTAATTCAATATACACATATATGCAGTGGTTGACTTACGTCAGGAGTTAAAACAGAATCTGCAAACATAACTGCACGATAGTGTTCTATATGCGGTGTTAACCGTTGCTGAGTAGTTAATAACTGACCCAGTAGTGTCGACATTTGTTCAGGACGTGGTAATCTAGTAAGACAATTTATTGATTATAATGTTTAAGATTAGATTCGTCTGGATTCAAACTATATGTATTAAACTAAAAATTTTGTAACGTTACTCACTGAGGAGCTGTGCGTCCCCTTGTTTCTGCATTAGCTTCTGAAGTGGCCCCTTGGTCACTAGGCGCAGTTTCTTGGTTTCTAAAATCGCAGTAGGATAAATAATTCTGTCATAAATTGATGTATTATATATTATTATATGACATATTTTCTTTGTCTTACTCTTCTTGTTCAGTTTCTTGCTGCTGTGACTGGGAAGGATTGTCAAGGCGGTCAATAATGTTATTGACACGATCCAGCATGCGTCTTGCAACTACTAACCGACTATTGGATAAAGTGTTACTTAACTGGACTACATTTGAATCTAGAATACAGGAATATACCACATATATTACACTGAATGCATGAATATAAGAAAATATTAATACTCTTTACTAACCAGAACCCTCCACAATTTCAGTGGACACTGGCATAGGTAATGGCACATATACAGCATTACCATACATTTGGTCTCCATGGCGAGTGTGGTGAAAGTTTAATCGCTGTGTACCCGGACTTGCCCATGCAAAACCAACTACATTGTGACCATGAGTCTGACTGTGTCCTTGATTTTGTGGCTGAGCATCATCATTATTTCTTTGACCTGGCTGTGGTGGTGGTCGATATACTAAATGTATAACCTTTCCATTCACATCTAACACAAGAAATATATTTCAAAAGGCTTTCTTTATCTGGCTTTAATCTAAACAATATGTAACAGTTCCATGTATTACCATAATCATTTAATTTCTTATCATCCTGTAGTACTCGTCCACAATAAATTAATCTTTGTGATTCTGCTGCTACACCTACAGACTCTGCTATGTGTTCTTTAAATCCACGTACTGTTATTTGCTATAAATATAATAAAATAATGGAATTGTACAGTATTGTCACTTTTAAAATAATATTTAATAAAATGCAATAATTTATCACTATATAGTGATTATATAGACACTATATAGTTTTGATGATTGGCTATATTTACATATAAATTCATATAAGCTTGAATGTTTTATGTATAGCATCTCCCACCGTAATGCACAAATTATAAACGAATTATTATGTACTTAACCGAACAAGTTGAAAGACAAAAACAGCTTAAACATTTTTTGTAAAACGTTAGTGTGAGGTACAGAATTAATGCAAAGGAAGTAAAGTAACCTTGGTGAATGTCAAACATTCATGCAATAATTTTTCATTGCAGCATACTGAATTCATCTAACAATTTATCTAATGATACAGTTCTTAGAAGTTTTATAAAATCAGAATTTATAATCACTTATGGTACGTACATCGTCCCCTAACGTGAATGCATGATTCTGCGAATCTAATGTCTTCACCGTTATTTCAATCATGTTTTTGCAATTTCTTTCGGCAAGCAGCAAGTAGACAAATCTTGCACAAAATTATAAACGCACTACGAACAGGACGTGACTACGTCGGAGATCCCTTGTACACTCATACGGTTTTCAAGTAGGATGGTGACCAAGCCTGAAGATGAATACCACTGTTTCAAGAAAGTAGGTATAGAGTAGAGCTGTCGGTTTGAATATTACGTCAACTGACGAAATTTTTAGAAGAATAAACGATCTTCCCAAATAAACATACCGCGTGTACTATAATTCGATCAGTCCTTGTGTTAATCAATTACTATTCTTTTATGGATTCCGCAGAAGACGTTTTAAGATCAGTAACATGACGCACGTTATTCTACCCAGAATTCGCTTCATTTAATGATACGACGAGTTTCACCAACATGGCAAGAGATTATTCCCTATAAAATAACTGTGTTATCGATGGAGTGTCGATAAAGTAAACTAAAGTAATCGATGGACGTTAACTTAGATAATTTATTTTCATTGTTATAACAAAAATTTAGGTATAGATGGCCCCACTAGATTACGT
Organism: Hedychridium roseum; assembly: GCA_963989215.1. Classification (NCBI taxonomy): domain Eukaryota; kingdom Metazoa; phylum Arthropoda; class Insecta; order Hymenoptera; family Chrysididae; genus Hedychridium; species Hedychridium roseum. The sequence goes on along the minus strand of OZ022307.1, from coordinate 3,531,325 downwards.
TAAACGAAAAATTAAATGTACACCTACCCCCTGAGTTACACGGTACTTTTTTTACACGGTTTTCAAAATAACGGATTTTCAGAAATGAAAACTGTTAGAAGCAAAAATTTATGCTGCGCACATATTTGTACAGTCATTTTTTAGTAATATGACAAGGTCTACAAAGATCTATGCAAAGACCAAACACAACTGTTAATTATATATTGCGTTACTAACAATAAGTCATTCCGATCTGAAATTGTTATTAATTCATCACCTATCGAACCAGAAAAGATTAATGACCTAAAGATAAAGATAAAGATAAAGATAAAGATAAAGATAAAGATAAAGATAAAGATAAAGATAAAGATAAAGATAAAGATAAAGATAAAGATAAAGATAAAGATAAAGATAAAGATAAAGATAAAGATAAAGATAAAGATAAAGATAAAGATAAAGATAAAGATAAAGATAAAGATAAAGATAAAGATAAAGATAAAGATAAAGATAAAGATAAAGATTAATTAGTGATAATAATTATTTGAAACCTACAATGACTTGTTATTTGAAAACCTTTGAACTAATTTTGTACTTCTAGTTTATATAAAATGAATTACAGATAGCTTTATATATTTGTTATTTCATGAATGAACTGATATTTTTTGTTTTTTATTTGTATTTTATTTTCATTTTACGGTGAAATGAATAAATAATTAAATAACTAAATAACTGACTATATTATGCACATTTTGGTTTTTCGATTTACATGGTTCTTCATATAAAAATAAATGATTTTGATTTACACGATATTTCGAGAAACCGATTTTTCGTGTAAATGAGGAATGTCATTGTTATAATTATGTATAATTAGAGTAAATATGCTGATACGAATCTTTTTCTCCTCGCCGTTTAATTCATATTCAATGATAAAAAATTAAAAAGATTTAATATAATCTTGTGAAATAAACCAAGTGTAAATGTGCGACTTGAACTGTAAATGTCATTGTCAAGTCAATGTTAATCATTCCTATGTTATAATAAATTTCATTAAAATTTATCTGTCTTATTTAAGCACGTAATTATTTAATCATATTCATAGTTCAATCTGTTAAGTGAAACTTACTAAACTTATAACACGAAGTTATTCTAATGAATTAATAATGTTTATAGATATTAATTCATTCTTGGTAGAATCTAGTGCTACTTTTTTGTTGTACTGATTTGAGTAAGAAGTATATGTAAAACCAAAATTATTTCTATTACATGGTTTCCAATGTGCTGTAGAAAAAATAATGCCAGAGTATTTGTGCATATACAAAGATAGTACTACATCTATATCGATAACAAATGTTTTACTTCACAAAATTTATACAAAGAGCTGCTGAAAACCTGGATAATTCATTTCAATATGGTTGATAAATACAATTGTTCTACCCTAGAATGCTGTTATAAAAGATGTAGTTAGATTTATTAGTTTCATTACAAATTATTCTCATTATAAAATTCAGGTTTATTTTGCAAAATGAATGTCTCTTTAGATTAAAAATGCATTTCTGCCTTTTTAAGTCACGTAGTTCTATGCAAAAATTCTTTAATTTATAATAATTTCGAACTTCAAGATTAAATATTGTTGTGTTTCTAATTGTTCTTGACATACATAATTATTGCGTAACTTCACAGTTCATTAGAGTTTTTGAAAGTAATGTTAGAATACTTTTGCCATTGTGATTTTAGTAATACCATAAAATTGTAACTGACTGTTCGATAAGAGTTCATGTTTTCCTATCTGCCAGATATTCTAGCAGCTGTAAAAATACTGTGTTTGTCTATCTTTGTGATGTTACGCATTTGTGCCACACCTCGTTGAATATAGCACTTCTAATTCGTTGGAGAAAATGATTAAATTCTACACATTTGAATAAATTCCACATTTATAATTATAAATCATTTCAGTAATAATTGACATAGCCTAGAACATTGCGCTCTGTTGCTTATTTCGAACGTTTACTGTACAGAGGATAGTAATTAGATTTTCCTATATGTTTTCTATGATTTGTTTATTAAATATATGATTTTAACGTGGAAATAGTTGGGTAGTAACATTTACAGGAACAAGCATCGCATTTACAGTTACGTCGAACAAAACATAGTCTTCCAGGTACGACAAGTTCCACTTCATTTGATTGATTAAATAGAAGAACACGCAATGAAACGTCGTACACATAATTCTGCGACGAATATAAACTATGACACAACTATCTGTACTTTTGGGCGCAGTTCGGATCCGTCAAAATTAATGCGACCGATCCTTCGCAGCAGAAGAATGTTAATGATGCGTCAGTTTTGTATGCAGGAAGTACTGGTGTATACTGCTTCATGCCATAGCGGTTCCCGGCGCCTCAGTGTCCGAGTGAAAAAAGGGCCAACAAGACCCACAGAATTGAAAAACTGAGAGATTCACCCGTGGCAGGGTGCTCTTTTAAATCCCTTCGTAAACACTTGCCGTCAGTGGTTCTCACACGTGTCTTGGTAAGGATTTCGACGATTACGAGATTAAAGGTATTCATTATACAGTGTAAACAGTAAGACAGTATTGTACAATGAAATAATTTTTCACTATTATTCTACGCATCAGAGTAATTCAAAATTGACATCAAGGTAACAGACATTAATATTAATCGTTAACTGAAATTAATAGGTATTTACATAGAACCATATGGCAGGTAACGTTCACTTTCTGAAATCATAAAAAAAGTAAATTGAATGTATAAAGTTAGAAACTATAACTGAATGCGCTACAACAGTAGGCGTACAAAGAATCAAATTTGAAAGTGATATTAAAAAAAGCATATGAAAACGAAAAGGCGAGAAATAATGAGAATCGCTGTGCAAAAAAGCAAATAAGGGTTACCGTCGTGGCCCTACTGGGCAAGAAAAGAACGGGCTCTGGACTGAGGAGGCGAAGCTTCGTAATGATGGAGCTGCTTCGATTTAGCTTGTCTTGCAATCTTATACGTTAGTAGGTACTTAACTTAGTTAGGTCGTGCGAGCGTCGCTTCTTTTTCTCCTTGCGTAGTTCGGCGTGTTGTCTCGTCTTCATTATGAACTAGAACTGCTTCCGAGGTAGAAGACATTCAACGAGAAGTCAGAGAAAAAGACAAAAAGGGTAAAGGAATTGGTAAAGACGACGATAGCATAAATAATACCCAGAATTAAATTCCCAAAGCTAAACAAACCGGGTATATATGTGAAAAAAGATTTAATTGGGAATCTATTGAAACAACTCCCAAAAAAAATAGTATAACCATACACAAGTTTTCTTAGTAGTAGTGTAACACGGTGAAAGAAACAATGTCAATTATTTGTTTATTTCTGTACATTTAGCCGCATTCCACGCATAATAACGTGGCTTGAAGAAAAAACTATAAAGGAATTGAATTACGTAAATGATCTTAGAATGTGGAACGTTCTCTTATCGAACAGTTAAATCGTCGGAGATAATTGTAATCTATGGAAATAATAAGTACTGTTAATAAAAAAAAACCTCCCGTGGGCGATTATTCTGTAAAGCGTATAATTTGATGAATGGATATATCCAGTAGTGCGATCTCTCCGTTAATGTTCCGTGTTCTCGATGTGGCTACCGGATATTCCGTCTCTGTCCCTTCGTTTCTACGTCCTAGCGTTTCTGTCTTTCTTCGGGCCCGTATATACACGCCGGGGTCCTCCTCTTTTTGTTTCTTGACGGGAGTACGACGGCTTCTCGCGTGCGTGCCCCGAAGCTATGCCACTGAGAGAACAAGAAGAAAGGGGAGAGAGAAGGAAGAGGAGCGGTATATGTCCAACACGGACGGACTCTTGCAGAAATGCGTGACGCGGCGGACAGGCACAGTGTGCGTTGGCGCCAGGCCGCATTCTCGCATTCGTTAACTCGTACATCAGCCACTGGGAGCCCGAGAGCCGATCGTGCTCGTTCTCCTCCTCTCTTACTTCTTTTCCTCCTCCCCGTGTCCTTTTCAGCCGAGTTCGAAAATTCCATTCCAATGCTTTCCAGTGTCATTGTTGTCTTTCACCCGCGGACGCTTATCTACGGCCGATCTGCCGGCATGAGATTACCCACCGTTTTCCGTGCTTTAAGCTGCAACCAGCGGACTCGGATCGTTCCGAGGGACGGAATGTTAATTTACCTTGCTTTTATTTCTCTCCTACTAGCCACCCCTCCGTTGTGAATATCCATAGCGAAATCCTCGTTATTCCTCTGACAATGAAATGATACACGTCAGCAGACGGCTACGCGGTTGCGTGCAATACAACTATCGTCTGTTTCAGGTAAAAACAATGTATCTGTAGGAAAGTGGAAACAAAGACAAAATGTCGTAACTGTTAGACTTTTTAAACTTTACGTGAAAATTTGCTAACTTTCTTTTGTTATCAGTTACTTTACAAATTTTCTAATTTCGTGTGTCCTGAGACAAATCAAACACACTATATAGAAATGTGTAATAATTTGTATTTCTGCTAAAGTGCTCTTTTGTTACATAGTAACATGATTTATTCTTAGAAAAAGTTTATTTTGCTGAACAACGAAATAGTACCAATTGCACACGGGAAAAGCAAAAACATTGTTTACTAGCAAAATAAGCGATACAGGAGCAGTAGTAAGGATTTAAACTCCCAGATGATACATCATATACTTAGTACCTTTTTTACCCCGTTCAAACATTCACATTGATGTTCAACCGTGCTTTGATGACCTGCACCTTAAAATCATTTAGAAGCCACTTCTTTTAAATTTCTTGCGTCCAGCTAGTGATATATCTATTAGTACATACCTGAATGTTCATTTATCTTGACGGTAGCTGACCCCTGTCAAGCGACGGTGACAACGGTAAAGATACGATCGCTATTGGGGACGTCAGAGCTGGCGTGCGCAATATCTATTTAAACCCCCGTTCGTCCGGACCCTTAATAGTCGTGTTCGTCTCTCCTCACGAATCCGAAATATCAGTAAAGCCCGGCAGTGGCACGACGACAACGGCGATGGTCATTGAGATCCATCGGACCGGCATTCCAGAAGCCGTCTCCTGCACCGCCAAATCTGTCCGACACCCTCGTGTTTTTCTTTTGCAGGGCTACCTGCACGGCATGACGTCCACACCAAGTGCATTCGGAAAAAGGTACGATACAACGACATCGACAAATCACGTATTAAGGTAGAGTAAAAAAAAGCCTTTTTTTTATCCTCCACAGCCGTTCAGGTAACGTCCTGTTTAACGAAAAGCGTTTCCATTGGTCGAGTGAAATCATTCTCAAAGAGATATTCATACAAATTGTAATCTATTGATTAGGTTTTTTAGACTCATTAAGAATATTCGTCCGAGAAGAAATTGTTAATGATTTTAATTCTACACATGTAAGATATGTTTAATAATTTTTCGTTTATTGTATTTATGTTCCAGATTTTTCTCGTGTATGTATCATAATCAAAGGTGATAATGCGGCGAAGCGTAAAAGCGTACATGACTTGAAAAAATCGAACGAAAAATACAAATTTTTCAATTATAATTGCTTGTGAATATATAATAAGCTTTGGAAATTGCATTACTGTTGCATTTCGAAATCTATCCCTTTAAAGATTAATTCTAATAGGGTAATCAATTCACGCGTTGAAAATATTCCAATCCAGAAGTTCTAACAAAAAGGAAATTGTATTTTATTTAGGAATAAACAATACTCATATCATATGTTAACTTATAATTTGTAGAAAAGTGGGAAGTTTTGGATCACCCCCCAGCTGGAATTTTATTTTGGGAATGGCGTGTCTTCTTCACAACAGCTGACAAGAGTTACAGTTTGATCTATTTATCGTGTCGAAACACAGTAATACTAAATATAAATTATTTCAGTGTGGGTCATTGAAACTATTCACAAAATAAAACAATACCGATTTTCTTGTTTAACCATTAAAAGTTTGAGAAACGAGTTTTTAATAATCGGCACATTTTTAAGTAGGTAATTCCAAACGATAATTACTAGGTGCAGAGACTGCAATTTGCATTACAATTATATCAGCTGAAACATTAGCATTCTTGTATTCATCTTTCATTTTAAAAAATTTATAACCATCTAAGTTTTTTTCGTGTTTGTACCTATTTTTATGGCAACTTCATTGTATTGCTTTGATAGTAACAGTGTCAAAAATTGCTACTTTGTATTGTGATATAAACTTTCTAGACAATTTTACTCATACATGCAAACGTAAAGATGAAGCGAATCTTCCATAACCGTAGTTGCATATTATTTATGATCTTACGTTTCGCATCTTTTACAAATGTCAATGTTCGTCACTTAATACTAGGTTAAACTGATTCGACAGTATTGAGAAAGAAAGAACGTTAAACGAATTGCTTTAACATTACGTATCTCTGAGTAATTTCTATCATTTATTACATAACGCAGTTAATAGTATGTGTACATTCAAACGTACGTAAGACCCACTTGTGTATTTTCCATTGTACGGTAAAAGTATAACGCAAAGATTAACAACTCGCAATGATATTAAGGGGGTGTTCGCTTGATCTTTGAGAGCAATTTAATAAAGCTACGTGTGTGAAGTTTCCTGAGTATTCCTGTACCCGTGATGATTGATTCCTTTTCCATACGGCCTGTGAAACAAGAACCATACGTTGGCCTTCGATGCGTATTAGTAGCGAGTACGAGGAGACACCAGTGAATTATCTGGTATTTTCTTCCAGTCGACGGCGAGACCCGAAGAGGCTAAGCAAAGGTCAAAAGTTGAGCAACGCTCTTGTTATCGGTGCAAACACCGCCTTCGCATATGCAGCGTGGCGGCGGCAGTGACGAACGACGGTTCCTCATCTCTGTCGTGGAATCACCGTTGCTGTTCACCGTATCGACCTGTCCTACCGGGACGAAATATCGGCAAAAGAGATAAACGCGTTCTGGAGCCAAGACTATGGAAGGACACAGCCAGTGCCTTGGAAAAACACGGGACAACTCGCGCGTTAACATGGGACATGAATTTTTCGTACGAATGCTACTCGGATATGCATCTTCACGTACGTGTACGGAACCGTGTGGATCGTGAGCTCAGACGTTAAAAAGGATCATCGATGTTGAAGGAACACGAGTGAACCAAGCAGGAGACTGACAAAGGAGGACAGGAAGGGGAAAAGGAATCTGAGAAAAAGTAGGAAGTAAAGGAAAGAGACGAGAGGTCAGTCACGTCCGTAGAATGATAATGGAGTATCGATCGGAAGTATCGAACAAATAGACGAAGATACGGAAAGGTACGGAAAAGTTCAGGCGATAGAGATAGGAAAACAAACGTCAGATAGGTACGAGAAAAGGTATACGCAGGGTGGCGAGGCAGCGGAGGAAAAGATAAAGCGGGCCTCGAAGAGGAGATGGGTAGAACGAGGAAGAGATATTAGAAGGATGGTCCGGGGGAGGAAAGGAGAGCGGAGACGTGTTCGGTACACGCATCATATACTCGTCCTGAGAAGAGTGGAGGCCCCCAGAGGCGCGGCGCCGCGCTACGCCGAGACGTTTGCGACTATAAGTAAGTCCCGCGTGCCGCGCCGCGGCTTAATGTTGTTGCTGCGTCCGTGGCGCCAAGAGGAAGGCCCCCTGGCGACGATAAGCCTCCTTCGTGTCCGGCAGCAGCAAACAGAAAGACAGACCGAGACGACGAGGACAGGAGGGAGATAGGCCTTCTGCGGGACAGCACCAACGGTGAAAGCCAGACGGAAATCACGAGGCGGAGAGGGAAAGAGAGGGAGAGAGAATCGTGACTGCGAGAAGGGGAGAAAGACGCGAGAGAGGGCTTCGCTCGTGTTTTCCAAGCGCGTAAATACCCTGCGTTGGGGTGCCGATCACGACACTCCGCGATACCGCACGTTCGGGGAACGCAGTGCCACGCGGACCCAGTGTCAGTGGTCTGTCCCAAGTGTCACGTATTCGTCAAATTTTCCACCGTTCCCTCGATACCCACTCGTCGAGATTGACTTTCGCCAAGGATAAGTCCAACTTTTCTCCCGTTTCCACTGAGACCTGCGTTCCGGTGCAACTCAGTGAAACAGCGGAGAGGAACATTTCTCTACGTTTCCGGCGATGTCGGATAAAAGACGATAGGGCGAGGGTGCTCGGTGCGCAGGTGTAGTGCGAGAAAAGGCCGATAGATTTTGGAAATCAGTGGAAGAAGAGACCGGGGGTTTCTCGTTGAGCGTCGTCCGGTGTAACCGATAGACGGGTCAGTCGTGCTCAGAGGTGCGCGTGTTTCCGCGCGTGGTCCGCAAGGACCGCGTGAGATCGTCGACCGGTTGGATGGTGATTACTCGGTTTTAGTGGCGCGGTACTGGTTTCGTACGCAAAGCGATGTCGGGTCTTCTCTACACGCTCCTCGGGCTGGCGGCCAGCTCGAGCCTACATTGCGCGGTCAGGAGAGAAATCAGTCCGTGTACCTGTCGCCAAGAAGAGTTCTCCGCTCCTATCATTAATGGCGGACAGGTCACCAACGTCGCTAACAATCCCCCTCATCACGGACACGGCGAACGCATCGAGGTCGTCTGCGAACGCATGGACTCCTTCGGGCAACTGGCAGACGCTTTACGCGGAAAATTCACTCCCGAACAACAGATTACCCTCAGGATATCGCATTCCAATCTACGAGATATTTCGCGGCATGACTTCAAGGAGCTAAGGATGTCCATCACCAGACTCGAACTCAATCACGATCATCTCGGGTAAGTATTACCCATCACGTAGTCATTCAAATTTTCGCAAACACGGTGGCTCACTGGTATGAATCAAAATGTAAGCAGAATTTCACTTCAACGCTTCATGTACCCGTAACGGTCAGATACAGAACGGATAGTGAGGATGGTCTGGAAATCTTTTTAAAATATTACATTACTTTTCATCATTAAATTCACTCTTCAGAGACACCCTTCGAAAACTGTTTCACGGAAAACGATAAACTTTGTGAATGTATTTTATTATGAGAAACAGAAATCAAAGTGATTTTACATACCATTTAAATAAAAGGTCGGATTCAGGTTGAATAACATTTCTTTTTAAAAAAAGTAGCTGAAAGGTATACAGAAAGTGATTGAAGCTTTTGAGTACGTGAATGCCATCGATTTCCATGACAGTAAAAGCAAAAGGTGAAAATGTTATCTTAATCGTCATAAAACGTTGAAATTTTAAAAGTTCGTCTTTCAAAAGAACTGTCTCAAGACAACTATCAGACGAGTAGAGATCAAGCAAACGTGTATAACTGACTTCGCTGTAACACGCTTAAGAATTCGATAAATTGTTAAAAAATTCTTCGTATATAATGTTGTTTAGTGGCGTAAACGTATCACTTTCATACTATTAATAAAAACATTGTATAATAATACTCAATGATATTATTAAATAAAACTGGTAAGATGTACAACAAAATTTATTTAAGAAACAGCTGCTTTATGGTACAAAATCTATCATAGAGTTAATAATTGTTAAGAATTACCTAAAATAATGTTTTATCATGATGTTTCGTTTCGTATGAAAAAAGGCGTTACATTAGCAGATTTTTTGGTATATCTACTATCATGCTTTGGTCTTCAAATCATATTTAATCCCGATGAAATGTACATGGCTAAATAATTTTTCTAGTTTTAGGAATTTTCTTTGTGTCAAAGTACCATTTTATTAATTGCCTATTGATCTTAATATCAAAGAAGTAGGCTATGCTTTTAAATTATATAATTTCTTTTTATTTCGAGTGACTTCAAGCTGGTGAATATCCCAAAAAGTATAATTAAAACACAAAGTATTTGTGTTAGTTATTTAAATGGTTCACTCTCAACTGATAGTTCTAGTACCATTTTGTACCCGAGTTACGATAAGATGAACTTAACTGTAAAAACTTTTAACGTAACAATAGAAGTATATTCTTGTACCGACTTCCGTACGCCTGACCATACAGTGCTGCAACTACTAGCACTATCCATTCTTAATATTCTCCACAAAGTGGTCTCATCTTTGTCGATAACTTTTTCCCGTTCACACAGTAACTGAATTTATGAACACGGAAATTATATAGTTCAATGTAGTATGTGCACTTTACTATATTATATGCGCTCGTAAACGTGGCGTCTGTGTATATCGATTCAAGCGCCAGTATCTTTGCAAAAGGTCATCGTCTGCAATTGCGAACGTTGAATGAAGATGTGTGTACGTTACAGAACAATACTCGTGTGCTTAGTATTAATTCTTATAAATACCGTACTATATACACAACGGCGACGTAAACATGCGTCTATTCGCTCAAGATATCCGTTGTATTTTTCCAAACATTTTCATCACATAAAACGTGCAATGTCTCGTTCAGCTTGAATTAGACTCAAATTAGATCGTTTACGACAATACATCGTGCAGATATTCTTGCAGCGTTCCTGAACTGTCAATTTTGTAAAAAATATGACCGATGAGTGTTTTTTCGACAAACGTCGATATGTTATCCTCATATGTGTGGTTTCTAAAACGTATGAAAACAACGGTCCTTGAAGATTCCGAGCGATCCACGCAGCACGCGTATCCTTAACACGGGAGAAAGAGAAAATTGACATAAGAATGAAGTCTTAATCGTGCCTGACCTTTTCGAGGGAGTTATCAGCAATGGCCCTGTGCTTATCGTCTTCGAATAATTAAATAACGAAGCACAGTGAGCCAACATTAAGTGAATAATCGAACGATAAAGACCGTACGTTGCCTTCTTTCGAGATATTCCATTGGCCCATTCATTCTATGATACATCGATCCTGATAAGCATTAGCGCGGCTAACGTTTTAGCCATGCCCGATAATTATCAAGGAGTCGATACAATTAATTCACTGAGAATAGTATGAAGTATACGATGAGAAAAGGTCCTAGAACACAGTCTCCTCACAAACCTTTCTTTATATCATCCTGTTTTATCATCAAAGAAAGTTATGTGCAGCCTAATACGAATGTACTATATGCTACATAAACAAATATAAGTACATTGTAATTCACTCATTAAGATTCATTGCAAGTAGCACTGTTATAGTTTTCTAGAACACGAATTAAAGGTTTCGTATCGAAATTAGTTGGAAGTATAAAGTAAATTGGAAATTGTACGCACTACTAGTAGAAAAACTGTGTACAAGTGTGTAAATTAAAATTGTGAACATAATCGTCATCATCCAATGGACATGAGAATTATTAATGGCACGGAAATAGTTACTTTTCTTTACGCGCCACTTATATCTTCCGTGCATTTTTTTTCCAATTGATGAGTTTCGTGCCAAGCAAGTGTAAGAGATGTCTGCGAAGTTTCATGATTATATTCGCAAGCGTTGTTTTGTTAACGCCACGCATACCAATTGAAAAGTACAAACACATACGTCCGACGGGACACTTTTTATAAAGGTCTTTTTCCTACGTTCGATTTACAGTCGATGAAAAACACGCACTTGTAAAGCAATTTCCATTTGCCATTTTGAATTGTCTTAGCCTATAAGGACAAGTCGTAACTCAGGTCTCTCATATTGTATTCTTCGATCCAACCTAGAATCGATGGTTAAAGCATAAAAAAGGATTATTAGTTATACTAGAAACTATGTGTAATACATCTCATTCCGATGATTTGTGCTTGGTAAACATGTTTTCGTATAATTAATCTTGGATCGATATTTGGATGTCGTGTTGACGACCCTATTAGGTCGTTGCGCTTACTAATTAGGGTGAATAAGACATGTTTTTAAGAGGAATAGTCCGAAGAATGCGCGCAACATGGTCGGCATTTTCTCAATCGAATAATTGAGTATCGATCGTGTGTTGCACTTTGGTAATGCATTCACGAGGACACGTGCTTCTTGAAGCGTAAATGTGTCTGGACAGCGTAGATAACGTTATCTGAGAATGAATTTCCCGGCTCCTTCTAGAGCAATTCTGTTTACCAAATTATCATGAAAAGTCCATCGGTTGTATCGAAAACGTATTTCTCGATATTACTATTACCCTAAGTCTTATATAAATGTTTTCGTAAGATCTCGTACTTCTCATCACTTCGATTTTGGAAAATAAGTAAATATGTACATTATCCCTCCGGATGTATAAATAAAATACCAGTATTAATGAAATATTAAAATAATCTTATATAAAAATTGCCGAACGTTTAGTTGGTTTTGATGTTTTTAGAAATGTGTTTCCTTACATAAATAATGTAGAAACATCAAAGTTGTGAGTTGGCATTCATTAAGCAGCCAACTGTATGAACATATCTAAGAAAGCTGACAAACACTCAGTTGTTGCATTAAAGTGAAAGTACAGTTTAACATCTGTAAAAATTTTAAAAGTAAAAATAACCTGGTAGAGGTATTTTCAATAAAATATTTTAGTTTTAATCACCTTTTTATGTACCTGCATGAACGATTTTATTTTAAAACAGTAAAATACATCCTAGAAAAATAATTTTTCAGACACAATAAAAACAATGATAACTATTCAAAGTTCTACAGCAAATAAAATAAATGAAAAGTTCGACGTTTAGTGTGAACTTACGAAATCTCCAAAAAGTTAAAACACACAGGATATTCGATTGCTTCTGAAGATGAATTCGCCATACGTAAGACAGTTTTGAACAACAATGGAGCACGTTACGTTATGACTTTTTTATGCAGTTGACGAACTAGATTATACACCGTTTGCATTTATTTTTGAAAAAATCACGTTATCGTCATCTTGAAACTGACCTATCGTTACGTGTTTGCCGTACCATTTCGATTAAGATGAGGTTTATTTTATAAATGAGAATACTGTCATATGCGTACTTACATACGTCCGTTCACTATAGGATTCTCGAGTAATTTTTGAAAGGACCATAAACATTTCTTGTAACAAGAATAGGAAATGCTAATTTCAAAGTAACTAACGCATTCCTTTTTTATGATATTATTTACGCGACCTAGAAAATAAAGATTAATTGACACACGATTAGCGTGAGTGAATGGCATCGTATTTTTTTCGCGTACAGCCGTTGTATCGCAACTCATTGTTTTGATACTGAGAAAATGCAACTACGAGTCGGCATGTCATCATCATTTTAACATAAACGATATAATATCTCATAGGTCTATGCACGGCGAAGTTTTCGCCGGATTGGGACGTACGCAGTACTTGAGCCTCGCGGATAACGAAGTACCATCGATTCCGAGGCATATATTGTCTCATCTGTCACTGCTGAGAACACTGGACCTGAGCAGGAATCGAATAAGCCGCATAGACTCGGATGATTTCAAGGTACGCAAAATCACATCGTTCAATGCCACTGTCTTTTTCTCTGTAGAATATCCTCTATCAATCGTCCGTCGGGATCAATAGTGCTACGCGTAAAGCACCTTGAAAAACGTAAACATCGGAGCGTCGCTGATAAGCAATTAACTAGGAAATTGGGATGAGCGGACAAATAGCGTATTTTCTTCGGGGCTCGACGTCCTACCGATCGTTCATTGTTATGCCGCGGACGCATAATCGCCTGATAATTGCGCGTATGAACGGACGTGAAGTCGCCGGGGGTGAGAGAGAAAGAGAAGCGGAAAGAAAAAGAAAATGTTGGCAAGAGTGGCGGGACCGGGGAAGTGTCTGCCGCGAGCTGTGCACGTGACTGACCACGTGCACCATCTTGTTCTCGGCCAATCGCTCGTCAGACTGATTCGCGCCACTCGTCGACAGCCTGCATTTTTAACGACCGTAAACGTGTGTCTTTTGCAGCACGTTTCCTACGTCAAGGTGTACGTGTACACGATATGTAAACGCACGTGCAGAAATCGACGATGAGAACACCTCAGACGTTCTTGACCGCTAGCCATAAGAATAAGCTCGCATCCCCCGCTCTTCGCACGGAACTCTTATGAATGCGAAATTCACGATTTCTTCACGAGTTCTTCACGGCTGAGCAAACTCGCTTAAACGCATGTTTTTCTATTGTGTTTATATCTATTTTTCTTTAGCTCCAATTTTTTACGATTATTTGCTTAGTCCTTGAGCTCGCACTATGATGTACCATGCAAGTAACAGTAGCATATCAATGTCGATAGGTAGTTTCAAATGCGCAATAAAAGCAAATCAAACAAATTTAATGTATTCGAAATATTCTAAAGAGATCTAATCTGTCATTGCATCGTATATCTGCCTCTATTTTCTCCTTTTTAATAATACTATCTACTTACAACTTTTTCATTTCTATCTCTTCTTTTATTTCCTCGTGTACATAACAAATGCTTTAACAGTCATAATACTGCTCTTTAAATTTATTATATGCCATATGAGTTATGTAGTATTGTACTTTACGTTTCGTAATTTAGATCAAAGGCAGCCACGTAAACTGTGATTTTACTTACGTAAGTGAATTCATTCAGTAACTAAATTTTAATTTAACAAGTTTACTACCAAAATTATTCGAGCCTGACAAGTTGTGATTTATTAAAATTGTAAGTTTAAAGTAAAAATTGGTTTATTCAATTATTATAGTATACGTTTGCTGTTAAAGATTTACTTTATCATTAGATTTATAAAACAAAACGTAATAGTTACTTTACGATATGTTTTTGAAAATATGATCTTATCTCTGTGGCATACAATATACCTTGTATTTAATATATTTTAGTACAATCCAACGTTACAACATCTTTCGATGGCCGGAAATGCAATTTCCGAAATGGTACCTGGCTCGTTACCGCCGCTGGTGAAACATCTACACGTCGGGAGAAATCAACTCACTACTTTGAATCGAACGTTACGGTACGGATACTTTATTATCCTGTAATATTATTCTCATAGCAATCACTGTTTTAACGATTAAAAAGAAATTAAGAAAACTTTCATCGCCATTTTCCGTACTTAAATATCTTAAACTTGACATATTATCACAATAAACATTATACTTTTACGATGCATTGTTCACTGTAAGTAATAATCTAAAATTAACGACAATTAATATTAAGTTCATATGTTTTTAGTGAGTTTTTTTAACGAAAAAGTGTAGTAATTTGTAGTTTGACTAGATCGTACCTATTTACGGTGATTTTGCAGACATCCTGTTTACCATGCTCACGGTGCTCTTTATCTAATTGTCCCTGTTCATTATTGACGTAACAAGCGATTACTCGGCCGCGCACAGATCGTGAAAACATTTGCGTTTGTACGCATGTGCGAATGCAGAGAAAAAGAATGATAATTATCTTTATGACGTGGTCGGCGTTCGCACTAGTAAAGGTCGTTTCAGTAAAGATTAT
The DNA here is from genome assembly GCA_963989215.1 of Hedychridium roseum. Lineage (NCBI taxonomy): Eukaryota > Metazoa > Arthropoda > Insecta > Hymenoptera > Chrysididae > Hedychridium > Hedychridium roseum. The sequence goes on along the minus strand of OZ022307.1, from coordinate 3,516,023 downwards.
GACGTTTATATAGTAGTTGTACAAAGATTGGTATATTACATTTGCAACATTTTTTTAGTGCATAATAGACACTTGGAAATTTAAAACGCGTAAAATAAAAATGTATGGATCAAGAGTAATCATTACTAATTATAAGGGGGCATTATTCTTTTAAAAATGTACTGCAAAATAATACATTAGTAAATCAACTCGCCTAGCATGTATAGTCACAACATTTTTTTTAAATAGTTTTCTTTAATGTTTCATGATCTCGAATTGACCGATCAAAATGTTAGAAAAGATAGTAGTAATTAATTCCAATGATGGAAATTAAAAATGATTAATTGGAATAAATTTTCTTAGATATACTTGCAAATATTCCCTTCCAAATTTTTTTATCGCAAAAACGACTGCTTACTTTGTGTCTTAGTCTTGTCTATTTCCTTGGATATGATGTACAATATGGTGATATGAAATTTCCTAGAGACCTAAATCAACTGGAATGGTTGCTGATTAATTCCAACGAATTGACGTCTTTGGACGGTGAGTTGCCGTCTTCTGGGCACAATCTGAAGATGCTTTACGCCGTAGACAACAAACTGACCCATCTTCCCGTGGAATTCCGATTTCTTCATCGGTTAGAATCCTTGTTCCTTCAGCACAATAAAATCCGCACATTGGGTGGCACGTTGCAGAAGGCCCGCCGATTGAAATTCCTCGAACTCTCCCACAACGAGTTACAAGAGGTAATTTTAACATTTTCAACGAATGAAATAGTCTAATATTCTGTTAAGGTTACGAAAATAATCATTAATGGACGATGATTATTAATAATAAGTGACTAACGCTAGCATTTCTTTAATATCTCATTTTTAATGTATTCTCGATTAATCATAGCAATAGAAATCGTACGAAGCAGACGATTATTTAATGGTCATGAAAGTAATTGATAGTATATACGTTTTTGAGAATCACGTAAATGTTGATTTCATCTTTGCCTATGAAAGAGTAATACGACAATTTAAACGACATGCAGTGAGTCACGTTAAAAATTGTTATTCGCCCATAACGCGATTACTTCATTTTTATAGATAAACTTCTATACACACCAAATTATTAAAAACTGATACGTTTATGAAAACATGAATGACCTTAAAATCTTGAAAAATGTGATCCTTTCCAACTCAGTTTGATCTAAACAATTTTTCCATCAAACATTTATCGTATCATCGAAAAAAATAGAAACATTGATGATTCATACCTTAAATATGATATCTTGTTTGAAATATGATTACGAGACTAAAAACATCTTTTTACAAATGCTGATTTAAATGATCGTTCTTTATTATTTCATTAAAATGCAAAGTGTATTGTAACGAAAGGAGTTTACCAATTAACGTAATAGTTCGCAGAAGAATTCATTGTACATATTCACTTGAAACAGAAACTGATTTATATAAGTATGGCAGAAGGCATACGTTTCAGCGTCATCCTCATAATTCTCACTTTGGAATCTTCTTTGGAAAGATGTTTATCCAGTTGATTAAAGGGCAAAGTGTATTGTAATCAGAAGACTTTATGAACATAAAGAATGTAATGATTCGCAGAAAACAGACAACTTCTAGAATGATTCACTGAATTTTTCTTGAAAAACAAACAACTTTATAGAAGGTGGAAGGCATAAATACAAAGATGTGCGTATATTTCAGCATCATCCTAATATTGCTCATTTTAGAACAACATTCTTTCGAATTATCTTTCTTTAGTTCATTAAAGGGCAAAGTATTTTACGATGAAAAGACTTTTCCAACGTAAACAACGTTCATGGTTCGCAGAAGAGAAACAATTTCTAGAGTGATTCACTGTATTTCTTGAGAAAAGAAACAGGTTTAAAGGAGGTGGTAAGCGTAAATACAACAAGCCTGTGTGTATATTGCGGCTTCGTCCTCGTGCATCTTCGCAGCACGTGTGTACGTTTTCCGAGCTCGTTATTCACGCACGCGGCATACGACAAGCGGAGGCGTTCGTAAAGCATTAAGACAATTACCGCAGCAAAACGTAATTATTCCGGCGAGTGCTTCCGTCGTGTGTACGGATTAAGCCTTCATTGGAATGGACGTTTATTGATATGGACTGCCATGCTTCATTCGTTTGCACGATGCAACGTTGTGGTCTGATTTCAGAGGCTTCGATCTTGACGTTGAAGATTATACGTCAGGACGCACGGCGTCGTTCTTTCAGTTAACAGGATTAAAGGCCAATGCAAATGACTTTTTACACGCGTCTCTATCGTCACATTCATTTCCACTTTAGAACTGAAGGAAACCTTCATATAATGATTACATTGTATTCGACGTAATGTAGCAAAGACGCATTTTAGGATCAAAATTAATAACTTAAATTGTCGATGTTCGAAACATTTTTAAAATAATAATATTTATTTCACCACCATCCATACGGTACACAATAGCTTTTTGCATATACATAATGATTTACACACTTAGAACTTATTTATTTATTATTTATTTATTTATTTATATTGATATATATGTTTCTGTCGTTTAAAGTTAATACCTAATCTGATATTCCTGTCAATCCTAATTTTAGACCCTTTAATCTTATTCCTCATTATTGTATCTGTCCTTTCAGGTCGTTCATTATTTCCTCCTTTTCCTTCCTCCGACCTCCTCACCCGTTTTTTCTTCGTATATTTCGCTACAGTCATACGCTTCTATCCTTATCACCCTATTCAGTATTTCCTTCATTTTTACTTTTACCTCTTTCCCACTCCTTGAGGTCATCCCTTAAATCTATTAGTATGTTTTCGCATTTCCATATGAGTTTTATGCATCCTTTCTCTTTTCCACATATGGGCAATTCTCCTCTCTCTTCACCTATTGTTCTGCCTGTTTCCCTTTCAATTTTTTATTGTTTTCAGACCTCTCACTTCATGTCATTCATGCTATCTTTGTATTCTTTACACTAATTCGATCGATCATTTATATTCCAATTCTCTTGTATATTCTGCTCTATTTCTACCTGCAAGTTCTTTTGTAACCTGCCCTTCATTACCTCCTCTTCTTTCTTCCTTTGTACTAACAGTAAGCCAAATGTCTCCTCATCTTCTTCGAAAGCTCTGGCTAGACTTTTTTCCCGAATCCAATGGATTCTCATTTTTTAGGATTCTACCACCTATTATTTCCTATTCTCAATATCTGCAATAAATATTTGCTTATCTCTTCTTAAACCTACTCCCACCCAGTTTTTATCTGCTTCTATTTGCCAAATGCATCCCGGAGTGTTCCTATTTAGTCCCGTGCACATTTTCATATACTTGCTTTGGAGTCTTTCCACTTTTTTCCACATTTGCCCCTTTCATATCTCTGCCCCATACATTAACCCTGCTGCTGCCAACATGCGCAATAATTGCAGCTTTCTACCCAGACTGTTCACTTTCGAAACATTTTTTATATTTATGTGCCTAAAAATTTGTAACCTGTGCAATGACCCTCTCCTACACTGTTTTCGGTAAATTTTTTTATGCTGTTCGTTATCAATCATAATACGAGTTATTGATTAAGACTGAGTTATGACTTCATGAGTAATGACAAGAAATGATTTCGTTCAAAATTTAAAAAAAATGTAAATGCTATTGAATTATGCAGTTTCGTTTTTTACATTATTCCTAGTTGGGGAAATACAGCGTCTTTCGATTTTAATCATTGTTATTTAATTTTTGAATTGTTAATCTTTGAATTTTAGAAGTTCAAAGATGCTTATGTAAAAATTTCCTAACTAGTAAATTGCACCATTAATACACACTTACACAATACACTATTAATGGTAGGATTTTTAAAAACCTTTGACATAAAATAGAATTTATTTGAGTACCGATCTTCAATGAAACATCGTTTTATTCAATGAAGAAACGTACAAAAATCAGGCAAACGGAAAATTCTCTTACATAGGAATTTATATACATTTGGCGTTTTGAGAGTAGTCTGTTATTGTTGATAAGTCACTCTAAATATGCCGTTCCAACTTTGTTGTCTTTTTTTCCTGTCTTAGTCTGCCATACAAGATTATTAAAGCGAAAGAGTGATAGTGTAATTTTTGTAATACATTTTTCCGTTCGTATGATAATTAGAACGTAGCATACTTTAATGATTTCTGATAACTCTTCAAGACTTTCAGTATTTGTTTTCGTTTTCGTAATGGATAAATTCGGTACATCAGGATCGATAGATTGATTAATAAGCATAAGAGTACAGCAGTGTATATGAGAAAAAAAACTTGGTACAGATAACCGAGGATGACTTTGTGGAGGCTGAAATGTTGGAGGACCTTGAACTCGGCCACAATTCTATTAAATATCTGGGCGGTGGAGACGACAGTAACGACGACGGGAACGGGGGCAACAGTCCCCTTTACACTCTTAGGGCTCTTAAATCCTTAAACCTGACGCATAACGAGCTACGTGAATTCTCTTTTGCTTCTTTGCGTGGTCTTCGCGAGCTACGTTGGCTGGATTTGTCAAACAACAGGATATCCAGACTCCAACGAGGCAGAACACCTTCCGAGGTAATTTTACTACACTCACTGAACTAAATCACGACCAGCAATAATAGTACCACGTAAAATCCCTAATCTTTATTAATTTGTTCCATTAATACGTGATTGGAATAATTTCTTTTCACATCAGGAATATACAAGTACAACATATAATATTTCTGCGGAGTTCGTATTTTTTTATATTGAAAAAAAGGGAAAGTTGCATTAAGGGTAAAAGGGGTTGCTTATGCAACGTATGAAAAGAAGGATCTTTTTTTTCGTCTATTGCGCACAGAATCTCGTGGAGGAGGAGGGGGAGGAGATGGGAGGTGGGAAGATCCAAGACATGCATCTGCAGCATAACGAACTCCGAAGCTTGGAAGGCTCTTTGTTCATCGGAATGAAGGACCTCAAAAAGCTTAACCTCAGCCACAACGCTTTAGGACCGACTATAAGGCCGAGTGATTTACATGGCCTCGACGGACTTCGCGTTCTTGACTTGTCTCACAACCAGCTTACGACCCTTGAGGACACGTCGGAGGTACGTGAAATATTCACACGAACATTACGTATATTTATAATTCTTCTTACTTCCTATAGTTGTACAGCTTGTACATTTAAAGATAATTATTTGCTAAATTTAATGAAACATGAACGGAGAAAATATGAGTGAATGAAAGAAAATAAGTTTACTGAAACATATACTTAGAGATACTTTATTTTATTTTACGTATTTCACTTGAAGTTTATCTTAATTTAATACCTACTACGTAATGTAATACAAAGATTTGTATGACATTTCCTTTTTTACTTTTGCTATCGTTATTTTTTCATTCTGAATCGACGAATACGTGTAAATGGTTGGTCGTTAATTATTGCAGACCTGGCTTCCGTCTCTGGAAGAACTCAACGCGTCTCACAATCGACTAGTAACTTTATCCGAAAGAGATTTCAGAGGATTTCCAATCCTCTGCTGGGCGGACGTCAGTGCGAATGCAATACGTTCCGTCACGCCAGATCTAGTAGCAAATACTCACTGTACCGTTCACGGAGTCCCTGACGTTCTTCGCATTTATCTCCAAGGTAAGCAATGATTTTCCTCATCTCAATTATTCAACGTGAAAATTAGATGTCTGCCGCGTGAAGCCATACACGTGCATTCTGCATTTTTCCTTTTTTCTTCGTAAAAGCGCTATTTGTCGAACTGAAGGTTTTACATAATGAGATAAAAAATTTCGAGTAAATCATCGTAGAGTTGTTTCACTGACAAAAAGTATTTTGAATTACTACGAAATAAAGTAATACTCAAATGTGAATGCTGATTGACCGATGTCGTAAGAAAGATTGATTGAATTATTCCTATCAAAAATAGGAAATTTTGACAATAATTAAGATTTGCTTTCTTACTGATGTAATTTACTAACTTTTTTCTTTATGTCTGTGCATTTATTTTTACATTATTTAAATTTCCTTTTCATTTAGTCTTTTCTGCATTTACATTTAATTTTTTGCACTCCGTTCGTCCGATTTCACATTTGAAATTCTTCTGTATATGATAAGATATCAGTCGGGGATAATAATAACAATAATAAAATCGTTCAATTGAGTGATATAAAGTTTATATAATAAGTTATTATTTCGGATGTGAATGCAACGAATATAAATGTACACTTAACGCAAGTACGCAAAAACGAAAGATCTAAATTAAAATGATACTGTTAACGCGAAATTTCACTGTCACCATTTCGGAGAAATCAATTTTGCAACATTTGCCGGATTAACTATTTTTCTTCATCGATTATTCTTACGTCTGAGTGTCCCATTTTGATAAGAAGGCGACATTACTGACATTTGTAGATGTATATAATTATTTAATATAACAATCTTCACGGAGGATGGGAAGTCAGTGCTTCTTTATTCAGTAGTACAAAATCTGTGGTTGGTTTAATCAGGCGTGTGAGCGGGTTGACTAGACGGTAATAGTTAATTAATAAACACGTCATAAAGTAAGTAGCAGGGGTTAAAAGAGTAGATGAACGGCGACATGGCCATAGAAAGGAGTAGACGGCGACGAATGAGGAATAAATCATTGGCCGATAGTGGCGTGGTTTGCCATCGCACGACGTACACGGTATTTGTTACACGAGAGTTACATTTCACGCGATAACCCCCTGTCCGTGGCGCCATCTCGTATTATTTATTGTATGCCGTTCGGGCAGATCTGTCGGTTGTTGTTATTGTTACATGTAGCCAATACTTGGCCCTTATCGCCGCTGAACCCATTATCGCTGTTCTGGCTTCAGCAATTCTCTCATTTTTTTTGTCCTGTTCTTCCTTGCAACCGCGCCAGTAGCGCTGTTAAACCTTCCCTTTCTAGCAACCCGCAAAAAAGCAGAGGAAACTGGATAAAACGAAACAGCGAATTAAGATTGGGCCGATAATCAAGAGCTGTGGGCGTTTTCATTTGTAATCTCACAAAACTTTTTGTTCTGGCCGTTATGCAATTGAATGTACATGTATTTCGGCGATAGCTCGGTTCTTGTAAAGATAGGTACAGCAAATCAAAGCACTGCATTCACGGAACTATATTTTATGTGTGTTTGATTATAGAACGATAACAATTTTCAATTGACGTTGTTATTAATATTTCAAATGCTAAATGTACTTTACGATATCAACATGTACAGGAATTGCTCTAATAGTTTGCACAAAATCAAGTTTCTTTTCATTTCATTTTGATGTTTATAATTTTTTTTACTGTAATTAGCCTTACGTAACAAAACGTATACCACCAAAATGCAGAAATATGGATGTGACAGTGTACAAGACTCATGGTATAACGTGATAGAAAAAAGGAAGAAAGTTACAGAATTGACATTAATTAATTTAAATATAATGAATTGATATGATCACTCGTTTTACAATTGGATGAGTATAGTTAAGATTGCTGGTGGAATTTTGTATTGACCCATGAAATTGTTAGTACATGTGATTGAAAGTATGAGCGTTTTTCAATGAATTGCTACACATTGAATTGCAGACAACCCAGTAATGTGCGATGCTGGTTTGGCGGATTTGACGGTGGCTTTGGAGGTGAAACACGCGAAGATTTATGGAGTGGCGAACGATTGTCCGACGACAGCGTCAACGCCAACGGAACTGACACCCTCACTGCCTCCGTTGCCCCCGACCTTGCTGCTGGCCGCAGCGGCAGCAGCTTCCGGTGGTAACGTCTCCTTCGCCGCGACGCTCGAATAGACCGGAAGTGACTCTTTGGAGGATCGGACGTCGTGATCGTCGGCGTGGATTCGGCTTATAGAAGTCGCGAGAGAGCCGTGTGATTTGTTGGCACATGGCGCGGGAAACGGTGGCTGAGGCCGGTTGTCGTAACTGTTCTTCATCGAGCGAAAAATCGTGTAAAAACAGATAATACCAAACCGGGTATGTGCCAGTGGCTGTCGCGTTCTCTTCCTCTGCGATCTGCCTTGGGAAGCGACCGAAAGTAGACCGTTTTTTGTAACATGCTCGGTGGAAAACGTATCGACGATGAAGACGATGAACGACCGCTTGCCAATTCTCAAATTGCTGTTTCTCCGAGGATTGTCCCTTTCGGGAAGAAGGTCTTGAAGAATTTTCAGCTTCGAAGCATTCGTTAGTGTCGGCCATGTAGTCGTCGTTTGTGCAAACAGAGCATAGCGAAATCGTCAGCCCTTCTCCGCGAGAAGACGGGTAGATGAAAATAACGAAGCATATACGGGTGAACCGGCGATTTATCGCTGATTCAGCGATCAAGGCCGCGAGTTTATGCATCGTGAATATATATACTAATACTGGAATTTTATTTGACTTACGGGTATTTCTCAGAGCAGACCGCTATAGATGCTTTAAGAGGCCAATTAATGGAGCACCATTACCATAATGGGTCACGTAAGGATATGTAATGCGACCGGTTAGTATTGGACCATTGAAACGTCATCAATTATAAATGAACTCACATACTTTTTTATAAAAGACCAAATGTCATTCATCGAGGTATGTGCCGCGTGGTATTAGAATAGGTATAGTAGATGCTGACTCGGTCGAAAGGCATCTATCGCTTGCTTTATAGAGAGCAGAAGTTCAGTATCCGAATATCTTATTGTCGCATACTTTTGAAAAATGTTGAAAAATGCGAAGGACAAAATATCGCAGTCAAGTAGCAGTCTGCCTCGCGTTACAAACTGAATCCACATCATTCAACTTTTTTTGGTAACAATCATTGTACATGTATTGCCTCAATTTTTGAAGTATACGAAGGTACTGACAAACGGGAACCGAAAACTGAATTCATACAAGTACAGTACCATGTAAATTTAAGGTAGTTTGTATTAGAATGGAATTTCGTCATGTAAATGGAGTGACAACACGAAAATTAATAAATTCCAGTTCGAAAACAAACTATTGATATTACAAGACCTGGTTTTCGAAAAAATAATACTAATTTAGTATCGAAAAAGATTTGTTGAATTAACACAGTAATATACTTATTAAGAATTATCCAAAGGGCCTACCTTCTGTCGTCTTTCTTAGTAATAAAATCATGTTGTCAATTTTTCAATAGATTACATTTCACGTTCTTTTTGTAGGATTTCAATCAAGATCAATGTCTAAACATTTATTCATAAAAAGCTGTTTGCATACATTTTTCCTAAAAGTTACAGCCAAAATGTGTTAAACAATTTAATAGATATAACTCAATAAAGAATGACGGACCACGATACAATACAGTCTTCCTAACATATTTTTGTACAAAGAAATTTAAAATCGGAATAAATTGGACGACTTTTTTAAATTTAAATATTATTAATATTGTTCTGTACTAATTCAGTAATAATTTGTCGAATCCGAGCTTCATTAATATCAATAATTGTCGTTTTTAATTGTAAATTTTCTTACCCGAATTGTTTTAGACTAAATTTTATTTTGCGATGATTACATGATACGGACAGGAAATTGTTTATGTCTATAAAATGCACTACAAACAATATGTCAAATTTGCGTATGGAAAAATCAGCAGTTAACGAATTATTAGTTTTCTGTAAGACGTAAAATGTGCATAATTATTTGGGATAAAAAAAATTTGAACACTATGCATAAACAACTGAGAACTATTCATTAGTGTGTGAATAATGATTAATTGTCTTGCAGCAATGCATTATTTACGTTTTCATCACATTCCAGAATGAGTGTTCGAGCAAAGAAGAAATGGAAAATAATTTCTATTTAACGACAGTAACGTTTGTGTAGATTGCATTGATAGAATCCTTATCGTTAAGGCAAATATCACGAGGTTTGATATTTTCTAGGGGCTGCTTACGTTCTTGCAAACATTCTCCCACTTGTTTACTCAGGTACAAATACATTTTCGCATCCATTTAAAATGTGCGATTTCACTTGGTAACATGCGATTTAATTAAATAAATTCCATATCACTTCAATCATTGATAAGGTGAAACCTGATGTCATTTTTCGAAATGTTCTCAGTTGCTATTACTCTTGACGGTTGAAAGCGAAACAGAAAGAAAGTTTGCCCTGTCCCGTATAATGAACATCAAATAATTAAGATTTAGGGTGAAATTTCTTGTTAAGTATTAAGCACAATCTCGTCAGACAGTAGTTACCCTTTGCATGCTTCATTCACATTTATTTAATTCTTTGTATTAAGAATCTGTTGTACACAGGTAATTAGCACATACATCACCTGTTTATCGTGTTATTTATCGGTCCTAAGAACTATGGGTGGACGAAGTAACACAGATGTCCCGTGCGAGGTAATTTCACGACGGTTGGGACATAGTTATCATCGTAGTAAACACAGTTATTCGACGGCATAACTTCGATCCTCAATTAAGCTCTTTGATTTATGAGCCTCCTCAAAAGACCTTCGGGTCAATAGACTAAATGAAATCTGTTAACTTATACGGTGTACACAATATAGGCTGATTGACAGTGGGCGATCAATTGACCCTATCGTTAATTCGTGCCAATGGGGACGAATTGTTGCCAGCGTGTCTTTACGCATACGTAATAAACTGTCCTTTTCCATGTAACAGTCGATAGTGTAAATTGTTTACGCGATATCAGATCCATGGTACTGTAATCTACTAATGTTCCAGACAAATTTGACTGACACATGTAAATACGTAAGATTATAATAATTAACGAACTTTACTTTCTGCTTCGAAGTTTTAAGTTTTTACAGAAAGTTCCACTGTTCATACGGGGCAAGGTGTATATTGTCCATGTCAGCTGAAAGAAGTATTTTTACAGATAATTGCAGAATTGTTGAACGATGTTAAAGAAAGATTAATAAAAATAATGTTAATGTTAATATGAAAATGTTAGCAACTACAGCGTGTTATTCTTATATATGTAACAGAAAATGTAAACTAAGAGATTGGCTTGAAACTCTACCTCTCTTAGTTTATTGTGGATGATGGAAGGACATTTTCGGAGGTATACGGTAAATATAAGGCAGCCGTTAGTGCCGACTGCTAGCTTAATTAGCTAGAACTCATAGTCAAGTTAAATTAACTGCTAAGTATTTTAGACAAATACGTTATGGGCGTTGCTTGTACACAGTGAAAACAGTTTTGTCAATCTAGTTTTGTCACTTTTGTCAAAAATCAAAAAGTAATTTTGCTTCACCGAGTTTGTAAACTTACGTTGCTGTCTATGAAACATATAATCGATGGAAAACATCTTCTTTTTCCAACTTAAATTGAATTTACTTCGAAAATGCCCATAATATTTACTCTAAGTATAAGTTTAATCCATACAGCAGTATAACTCTATTCACATAGGTGCCATATTCAAGATAGGTGTAAGGCAGAGACCTGTTTATAGCTTTAGTAATTTATCCGCACTGTGATTCACAGTTTTCATAACCGTGGGCGACGATAATCAGATTTTAAAGCGCGGTAATAATCGCGACACTGTTTCAAATAAAACCATGAGAAACAGGCAGATTATCATGTAATTAACAACATATATTAATAACATAATATTAAGCCTGCGATTTGAGATATTAAAAGACCTGTATGTGTAATAAAATGTTTTTAAGGACATAGATTTTTTTTTAATAAATGTTTTACTCATTTTAGGTGTCATATGTTACAATACAAAAATCTACTAATCTTTAACAGGATTATAGGATGAAATGATTTATACATTAAAGATAGTATTGTTCTAAAGATAGTACATTAAAGATAGTAATGTTCTTCTACCTTGACTTTATATAATATTTTAAAAAAAGATATCTTATTTCACATAAAAAGGCAGTGACATCTGATATGATGGAATCTCCGGGGAATTGCACCAAATTCTTCAAATTATTCATATGCTTCTCTTCAAGCATTGGTTTAATCTCTTCAACTGAAACAAAATTAGTACAATGTATATACACACGGATAGTATTTAAGAGTTTCATTGACGCAATGCTTAAATATTGTATAAATTGGATTAAATAGAATATTTTCATATTACAAAGCATAATATTTACAGTTAATAAAGGCATAGAAAGGTAGATAAAATGTATTATTAAGAACATTTATGGAAATTAAATATAAAGCTTTTGATCAGCACATAAATACAGACCTTTCCATATATCATTGTTGTGCAGTAGGTCCACATAGTAGTTATTATTTTCCATTGTACCATTTGTTACAAAGAAGAGAACTTTTATTTTTTCATAACTGTCTACATCAGACATATCTATTATTTGTATGTCCATATCCACATTTTGTTTATAAATATAACAAGCTCTTTTAAAGGCTTCCCATTTTTGTTTCTTTTCCTTCTTTCTTTCATCCACATCTAAAATATTATATACATCGTATTAATATCATCACAAATTGATAAAAGATATTAAAAAGTACATATTGCTGTTTGATTTTACTTCTCAACATAAAAACATTTGAATTAGTCAAAGTATAATTGTCCAGTCCAGGTCAAAGACCAGTCAATATTTCTTTATTTACCATTGTTCATATAAGATTTTACTGTACTGACCTTGTTGTAAATCTACCAGTTCAAGAGACAAGTTATCTCTGCGTATTCGTGCATCTTCTAATTCTTTCTTTAACACATCTTCCTTCTTCATTGTATTTGTAATCTTTTTATCAACAATTTTGTGCTGTAGTTTTGTGTTATCTACCAAAGGTTTTAATGCTTCAATTTCTTGTTGCAGCATCAATAGTTTTTCAGCACTGGCGTTGTTTTTCTTTGTGCATTCTGCAAGGAAATATTGTGGTCAGTTTGTCATATCAGCTAAACAGACTTTCTGGTGAGTCAATAATGCAGGAATATAATTTATTGATCACTTTTTTCAAGCATCTTCAAAACATATTTGCTGTCAAACATTTATTTCACTAATTTTTATACGTATTAAATCGTAAAACAACTGATTGTTCCCTCATCTATTACATTCCCCTGCCCATTGTATTTATTATTAGTACTAAACTACTACCCCACTATTAGATAAAGTTCAGAAATTTTTAAGATTAATTAAAATTATAAAGTACCTACCAGTGGCGTATGCAGCAGCATCTTTGAATTTCGAAGCAACTGTCGTTCGAAATTTGTGACACGTTAACCTCAAATTTTGTAACACTGTAAAGTCTGTATTTTGCAAGACATCTGCGATGTCACATTCGCACTGTTTCATGTCCATTTTGTACGAATTCCAATCAAACTTGTACCAATGTATACAAGATAACTGTAACGGAATTTAATAGCGTCAGCAATTGCAGCAGACATTTCAGATTTGAAAATCCAATGCTGCCAATACAAGGGGCAATATTACCCTATATTGAGCGGCAAACTTACAAAAATCCAAAAACAAATGGTGTCGGGCACATAATTAATAATAGGTACATCCATGTCCATGGGTACATCATAGCATTACTTCTACATGCATTTATAGAACATATATGATTTAAATTATTATCATAACAAGTTTACATGTAATTGAATCCTTCACATTATTATGTAGGATTGCGTAATCGGTATTACCTATTTCATACTTATATTTACTGCTCATACAATTCACTATAATTCATAATTCATACTTATAATTTGTTATGAATTAAGAATTTCATTCTTATACAAAGATCCTCTAGCTACACAGTTTATTCGACGAAAAAAGTGTATAGGAAATAGCAATTAGTTTCATTGGATAACACTAGAACAACTAAGTGATAAATAAAATCTTTATTTGAAATACATTAAATTCGTTTAATACAGTACATCTGTTAGAGAAAATATTCCTAACAATTATAATTGCACTAATTAGAAATATTTCCAAGTAATTGATTTTAAGACATATGTTTGCAGTACACAAAATATGTGTTAGAGCAGCTATTTATAAGAATTCATTATTTATATTACAGTAATAAAAATAATTTAACATTTACATTTAATCAGACTTGCAAAAGTAATTAATAATCAGGCTTTAATACAACTGTGAAAGAGATCTTGTACATATGTTAGAAAGATTTAATTATTTCAGAACCTGTTTTATCATGCATGATAGAACATACAAAAATTTATCTATGTCTTAAGTTTTTAAAATATGAAATCGTAACATTAAATAACCTTGGAACACATTTTAAATTTATTTGTCATTAAGGTTAATTAATTTATGGAAGTAATGGTGGTCCATAGTGACAATAAAGGTATGTAAAGAATAGGTATTGGTATTATTACTGCACTTATACTTATCAGAATGAGATAGTTGGATCCAAATTAGATCTGTTTGGATCTGGTTCATCGCTCCACAAAGTTGCTGCTATCATTTCTGAATTTCCATCTTCTGTTAATGTCAACAATTGCTTCCCAAGAAATTTTCTAGATTTTGCTATAATTTCAGATCCTGGGATAGTGTTTGTTATAAGCATTAAAGGAGATAATCCTTCTTCTATATCAATTTGTGGCAAAGCTTTAACATGTACAGGCTTATTATTATTAGAAAATGTACCATCTATAACAGTAAAGTAAATTTTAATTTCTGAATCTTGTACTAAGTACTCAACTACAAAGAAGCACTTACCAGGACTTAGAACACTTTGTATCTTTAAACTCTCAGCATTGGGAAAATCGATTGATGCAATGCTATTATTTTTGCTAGATATATGAATTTCTGATGGCACTTGAACAGACATTTTGGTTGCATTTCCTTCTGGGATTGTCTCTATTGCTGCCTGTGCTGCTTCTTGAGTATATTGCATAGCAAGTTCTGCATGGCACAAGGATAAAAATAAAGAAAAATTTGTTTAAATAAACCATAACAGAAGTAGGAAGATTTAATTACCTTCTTTCTTCCTTGTTTCTACTTCAATATTGTTTATGATTTTATCAGTATTACATTTATGGTGTAATTGTTTACAGCTACTAGGAAATTGGGTGCCACATTTATTACAGAAGACTTTTTGTTTTGTATGATGCCTTACGTGATGTATCATAAATGAGTTATGTTGTGTTGTGTATCTACATTTATCACATTGTATCCATGTATGAGATTTCTTATTTGTGATTTCATCAGGTCTCCCAGATAATGATGTGTTATCTCTTTTCTTAGTAATTCTTGGTGGCTGTCCTAACTTTATTCTAGTGCTACATTCAATGAGTTCTCCTTCAGCTAAAGAATATTTTTTTTCCACAAATCGCAGAATAGCATTTCTTATAGTATGCATCTGAGTTTCCAACCGATCTAATGTATTTATAAGGTTTGCACAACTTCTACAAATAATGTCATCCTCACATATTACAATCATGTACCTGTAAATTGCAAGTATCAATACTGAAACACTTCTAATAGAAACATACATATCATCATATAACAAAATCTTAGTAGTATTCAAAACAGACAACATACTCTTTTCTTAATATCATTTATAGATTTCAGTAATGGGAAGAGATTACGAGATCTCTTCCTAAACTGAACTAAATACCGTTTAAAGCATAATGTAAATTCTTGTGTATACAATCTGGCTGAACTATAAACTGGGTGTTCTTTTTGTCATGTCAATAATGTTTGAATCGTATATATCCAATGATCACCTGTCTCCAACAAGTTCTCCCAATTTTTCAATTATTCTGGATCTAGAACTCTGAGTCTTACAAGTAGCCAACGCATAATGACGACCCTGGATTTTAATGTCGCAAACGAAACAACAAAGCTCTTCCTCAAGTACAGATGCTTCATTACTTTGGTTGACGGCAATTGTAGAATTGCTCTTGTTTGCACTAGTAATCGAGGTATGGTAGTCGTGGGGATCGACCGACAATGATGAACTTGTGGTAGCCATCCGCTAAACAGAATACGTTTATTATCGTGAAACACAGGTTTGAAAGTAGTTAAAGCAACTGATTTTAACGAAATATGAAGCAATCCGCGTTGGTAGAATATGAAGAAATACACATTTATATTATTGTTCTTACTAATATGCTACTTACATTTGGTTTAGTCAAATATGTATATAGCGCTTAAACAAACAAATGTGTTGTCTTTTTGTATGGTGTTTACATTTGCAAATTGTTTGAGGCGCGTAGTATGCATGATGTCGCTTTCATCGCGCGTTTTAATTTATTTTCCTATTAAATTTCTTTTCTTATAAAAATGATCAATGCAGTTGATAGCAGACCATGAATACCATTGCCATTTCATTCTGAATTTTAAATTTAGCTTTTTCAATCTAGTTAATTTATAATCAGTTATGCTGATATTAAATTTCACACGGATATAAAGTAAATATTATGAGATTATTAACAGGATCATCTACTTTTCATACTTCTTAGACACATTTTTCTCATTGTAACTTTTATTATCACCTTATCCATTATATTTGTAATAAATATTTTGATAGAGAAACGAAGATAACACAAATACAAATACCATATCTGATTTATTGCAACTAAGTGTTCACAACACAAAAATTTCATTTTCTAACATATTCATGTACATTTATCGAGCTCATTTATACATTTTCTTGCTTGTTATACATTTGCTTGATGGTTGATTATTCTTGCAATATTATTTTAAGATATATCGATGTCATTTTCCATTAGTCTTTTAAATTTTGTTATGTGCGTACAGGGTGGTTTTATGGATTAGAAAAACCAACCACTGCAGAGTTAGTATAAAGAAACGTAGTTATATTTCTAATTAATTGATCTATGCCTACACGTTCAAATAGAAAATTTCAAAATTCAATGATATCCAACAGTCGCATTGCATATTTACGTTTACAGTTCTTGTGTAAAATACGGCATAAAGATTTTTTGTTCACATCACTAATGTTTAAACAAACGGTTCTAGAACCCCACATATGTTATCGACTATATCGCATTCTTACAATATGTTATGAAATTACATCTTATAAACTTATTTCTTATCTGAACGCATAGCAACGTATAAAATCTTACGTTGTCGCATAAACGCAATCAGCTGTCTTCGTACTTTATTTGGATGATATTTGAACAGTTTTATCCCAAAACGTATTAGATATAAATAGATTATCTTTAAGTATACCTTTACGGACATTACGACGACCTACTTATACACAGGAAATAAAATGGTGATGAAATTCGCAAGAAACATTATCCGTATTTTGCACATTACTTATCCGGTTTTTCAACTTTAATTTTTACTTCTTGCTTCTTGGGATTACTACTATCTTTTTCGTCAACTGGCTTTTCTTCATTTTCCCTCTCACTGTCGGCACCAAGTAGCTTCTTTTCAGAGTTTCGGAATCGATCGTAACGAGAATCCTCATCATCGCTGGACTTTGCTCCTTGTTCAGCTTCTCTTAATATATCTCCCAAGTCTTTATCCACATCGTCCCATAATTTATCCGCTGCATCACCGCGATAATCATCGTCTTCATCTTCATCGCCTTTATCCATTTTCACACTTTTCTCAGCATCGTCCTTGCTTTCTTTCTGTTCACTTGCACTGCCGTTTTCTGTAGCATTTACATTGTTTACCATGGACGCTGGCGTAGGTCCACTTGCCGGTGTCGCACTTTCGGTGCTATTCTGAACTTTAACGTTCTCTGAACTGTTTCCAGGGTTGGAATTTGAACTAACATTAGCTGATGATGATGACTGTAGGTGAATTCGCTCTGCTTGCCGACGTAATGCTTTATCATCATTATCTCGAACATATCTGTGGAATGGAAAAAGTGGAAAGTTATATCTAGTATTAGTAATAACAATCGAATACAAGCTTTCTTGTCTTTACACATTTAAGCTCGTTGAGTATTTCATACGAAAAGATTAACTGAAGTTCTCGTATAGTAGCGTACCTTTTAAGATGACTTCGTGTGGAACAGTGGAGTGCGACTGCCCTTGCACTGTTTTCATTGCGTGGTAGATATACTTTACATAATTCGCAGAACTGTACTTTGACCGGCTTTATATACTCTGCTCCAACTTTAATCATCTGCTTGCTCGTCGGTTTCTTTTCAGGTTCAGCTGCAGTTTCACCCTCGACTTTTTCTTTTTTCTTTTTGTCACTAGATTCATCTTCTTCTTCTGTTGTAAATGAAAGTCAGATAAAATACATATGTCCATCTTAATGGGATATAATGCCATTTACTCTACCTAAATAGTTTCGATTTTTTGTTACAATTTAGTCTAATTACATATGTTTAAAACTGTTAAAAATAAATTCATACCATCGACATCTCCTACGGAGTCTAAAGTCATGAAATTGTCCAAATTCACTTCCTTATCATCTTCTTCTCCACCGCTAGACTCAGCTTTTACATCGGCGTTCCCGGCATTCATCCTTTCTTTCAGTATACTCTTTCTCTGAACAAAAATGTAAATTATTAGTCGCAAATTATGGTAATCGATATTACAGTTTAACTTTAACATTTTTGTTTCGTGTTTTCTAGTCCATAATTATGTTAAATCTAAATAAATATTTCATAAATATATACTAGTTCCTATTAACAACTTAATAATTTCTTTACATTATATTCAAAAGTACAATTAGTTTTTATTACTGTCTGAAGAACCGTGGTTTGTCTTGCCCATATTAAGTAGGATTACTGCATAACCACAGTTAATAAAATACTTTCGAGTTTTACAATTTCAAAACATTACACTATGTCATCTTTATCAATTTTTGCAATGTTCAAATTACTTGAAACTATTTGACATTTCAGTGAAACTTTTGAGTTTCAGCGTATTACATGCGAATCTTTATATATTACGGATCTGTATAAGTGCATTTTACCTTGATGTGATCCAAGGAACACATATGTGTTTCATATATCATAGGCGATCGGAACTGAATGCGGCAAACACGACAGAACGGTGTGACAAAACGTTTCATTTGACGATGCGATTCCGATAACTGATGTACAGCTTTGAAGGATCGATAATTGAGTTTACAAATAGGACAGAACATAGTGCGAGAGGGTAATGTGCCGCGTGCTGCATCTCGCGCTTCCACGCGTCGCTGTTCCTGTCTTTGTAGAACTCGCATACGCGTGAGAGTCGCTTTATGCTGTGACGCGATTTGCCTCATCGCCGCACTGTGTCTTCCCGAGTACAAATGAAGCGAATAATCTTTAAAAGTAACGCTACGATGAGCGCAGTGCGGACAAGTAAGTTTAATGAAACGTCTTCCGTCGCGCCTGCTAGGTAATTCCTCAGAACCTACGCTTCTAGCCTGTTCGGTCTTATCATTCTCGTCTCTTTCCTCATCATCGGCTTCTTCTTCATCCTCCTGTAGAATTAGTTCAAATGAATTAAAAACACCTTTAAGAATATTAGGTAACAAAACTGCATTGTATTGGCTTTACTTCATGTTTTTCATCTTCTTCTTCTTCTTCCTCTTTTATCTCATCATCTTTTTCTTCCTCGTCCTCGGTGTTTGGTCGGTCTCTATCTTGTTTGTCTTTCTTTCGTTTTTCATCTTTTTTCTTCTTTTCGTCTTCCTCCTCCTCCTCATCCTGATCATGCGGCTGCATTGACAAAAGTATAAATTCAGATTCTTTATTATAATAATAATTCATTTCATTGCGACGAAACGTTTGCAATGTCAATTTCTCCGTGTTTTGATAAACTACTTGAATGAGTAAGTTATAAAAATTACCTTTTCATCATCATCCCAATTACTTTTGTTATCGTCTTCCTCTTCGTCTTCATCAGAAAACTCAGCGTTCAGAGCTTTCATCTCTCTATCCTTCTCCTTCATGGTGGATCCTGATCCTGAGTCCTTTTTACTTCCGGATAGCCTAGTAGTACCGCTATTAATGGACACAGCAATGTTGTTTTGACTTATATTATTTTCCATCGTTTCATTCTACTTCCTTTGTCTTTCGTTCGATCATCGATTAAAATTCGTTCTGTCATATGGCAAATACCGCGATTAGTATTCGTTGATCTTATCCCCGTAATGAATGCGTTTCATACAGCGATAAAGTTTTATAATTCGTCCTTCTGCATAGCGTCGTGCTCTTTTTTATCTGCACTTTCGCGTTTTTGAATATATGTATATACATGTTTATGCGTATGTAAGGAATTATGTTCTTATATCGGTTCTAGTAAGTGCTACGTGCAAGAACGATAAATAATGGTGTCGTAAAGTACAAGTATCGGAATTGTCGTATCAAAATGAATTACATCGCATATCTTATGGTACGCACATTTCGTTTATGCGCACTACGTATCAATTCGCTCGTTATTAGAACCCTGCTAAAAGTTTGCCTCTTGGCAGTAGAATATCGTATTTGTGCGGTCGTTCAAGTCGATTTCGTTTCTCTTATTTCTATTTGATATTCATCTTGACTCTCAGGTCATCGATGTAGCCAGTTTGTCTACTGACGGATAAGCAAGCAGGCTACTAGGACGGTATTGGTGGTTCGTAAGTGATTTATTAATTAGTTACCTCCTGCGCAATTTGGTAGTAGCCATGCGCACACGCTGGATGTAGTCTCGCGATCGCGAACCTAACAGCTTACGCCGGTAGTCGAGCGAGTGTAGAGTTCGCTTGCGAGCCATGATGATGTCCGATCGTGAGCTCATCCGATGAAATCCACCTCCCCTTCCGGTTCCACGAGTCGAAATGCGACCTCTGTAA
Organism: Hedychridium roseum; assembly: GCA_963989215.1. Lineage (NCBI taxonomy): Eukaryota > Metazoa > Arthropoda > Insecta > Hymenoptera > Chrysididae > Hedychridium > Hedychridium roseum. Next base: position 3,495,361 of record OZ022307.1, on the reverse strand, counting down.
TTTGAGCTTTGGTGCGATATTCTTCCGCGGCTCGAGGTGTATCTCTGTGTCGGAGGTGCCATTTCACTTATACGGGGAGGTGGCGGAGGGGCATAGCTTCGTGAAGCCGAATGACGATCCTCCGACCGGTGGTACGACGAGGCTCGTTCGCTCTGTCTCTTGTCGTCGTACACGGCCGAGGACGATGATCCCTTATTATCGTCGTATGGGGCCGATGCTGATGAACCTCCGTACGATGAAGAATACCTCTGTGAGCCGCTACCGCTACCACCACCCTGCCAAATCAAATTCAATTGTGCCCCTTCGTTTTTTCATCCTTTCCTTTTTTCTCACTTTCTGCCCTCTCCTTTCGTTTACTCTATACACGTCTCTTTCCCCTTTTTCCCTCCTATCACTTATACTCTTTGTATACTTTTCTACAATTTTTCACGAGTCATCGTCAACGATATGTATTTGTCTCTCTGAAATCTCGTGCTCTCTCGGTTACCTCACACGATATAATGCCAACCATATAGCATAAATCGTCCAAGTTTGTACAGAAAGGTTCATTCCCGGTCGTCACACCCATTCTCGTTGGATTACCAATATAATGATTAACCCTCGCTAGTCTTAACAAGTACCTATTTTACACTGCCTCGTCTATTTTGCAAATAAGTTTGCATGCTACTGTTGTTTGCATATCTAAAACGATTTTAGTCTTCTGAAACCGTAGGTGGTGGCCTTGTCTATTATTTCATTTTGTCAAACCGAATTTCGTGCAATCATCATTTTTTTAACTGTAAGCCTTTCCAATTGCGTTTTGCAAGGGTAAATGACCGCATTAATGAAAATTTTCTTAAATTTTTTTGTCCACATGACTATTAAACATGATTATGACTATTAACAATTAACCAAAGTTACAGAATAAACAAAACAAATTAGATCAATAATATCAATATCAAATCAATATTATTTACTTTCTAATTGTGTCATTTTGTAAATGGAAATTATTTAAGAAAACAATTAGTGGGTTAGTGATAGTTTTTTTCTTCAAATTATCTAGTATATTTTAGCTTCATGCTAAGTATTTTTAGAGTTACTTATGTGTGAGTATGTAAAAACTAAATCACTTATAACTTGTTCAATTGCTGTCAACGACGTAGTATGCATTCGTTTTCTATTGGAAAGGCCTAAGAGTATGCTGGATTAGAAAATGACTGTTTCCATTGATATATAATTTAGAAATGTGCCAAATAGCACATTTTCTTTGCACAGTTCCCAGCGGTGCGGCAAAGTAGGGATGCTCTTTCAAAGATGCATCTTTTTGTAACTCGTCATTATTGCGCAAGAAGTGGTTATAGATGCGCAGATCTTTGTATGGTCAATAATGTCGATGTCATTATCTGTACTTTTAACTTCTTACATTTATGTTTCTATTCATCAGCATTGTAAGATAGATGTCTGTCAAGTTGTTGTCGGCATTTAACACGACTGTGCGTGGGTAATTACTGTGAGTACCATCTAGGTATGTTTCATTTTTTATTATCTGACGATTTCGTAGTGTTCCACCAGTAGTGCCCCAACGCAAAAAGAATGGGTGTTCAAGATGTTGGCTCGTTGCTTGAAAGGAAAGTACGACAACTTATAAATGAGCTTGCCTATTACTGTTACACTAATCTGTGTCCTGATACTAATTTATTTCAGTGCAAAAATACTCTAAGCTTTCTAAAAATGTGTTCCTTAATGTGTATGTCAGAAAACTTTCAGGATCATTTTCAGACCAATTAAAGAGGTAAACCATTAGGAGCAACTAGATGTTTCTCATTTAAAATTTAAATAACATGAAAATGAAAAATACTAAATAAAATATACTAAACGAAATACACTAAGTCACACTAAGGTATACCTGTTTTAGAATATACATACTTGGTAAGAATCGCTTCTTATCCTTTTACGTCCAGAATCACTCGATGAACGATGTTCTTCTCTCCCGGAATACGTGTCCTATGAATACAGCTGATGTAAAAAACCCGAAATAATTTGATTAATAATGAACACTTTTAGTACTTACCCGTGGACGTTTGTAGCTGTTAGAATGTTCACCTCTTCCTCCCCTATTTGAATATCTTTCTGAAGTTCCTATTGATAAATATGATAAACACAGGGTTCAAATCTTTTATGGTCATTGTATTAGAATACCATTATGGTTCATAAAAAGTAGATTTCACTAACCAGAATTATATTTTGAACGAGAATCGTAACTTGTTGTTGAATATTTAAAACGGCCTCCTCGAGAAGATGAGTAACCACCTCTTCCAGATACATTTCCTCCGGAAGAGCCACCACCCCAATCACTGCCACCAATACTACCTCCTCTGCCTCTGTAGGAACTACCTCCACGAGTGTTAAACCCACGACCACGAGAACTCATGGTTGAGCTGTAAATAATGCTCGTTGGAGTAAAGGCTAGTAGTAAACATGTAAATTGTAGTAAAATATAATGGTTATTTGGTTTGAGTATAGAAAATAATGTTCATAATGATGAGCAAAGATAAATCGTCAGTACAATTACATATTATTTAATTTGCTTATTTTGATCAAGCTTTTTACTGAACCAGTGGTACAGATTGAAAACCAACATAGTGCATTACTGATTCCCAAAATTAAATTTATTCTAAATCTAGGGAAAACATATAGAAGCATATTCCTCAAACAATGTGCTGCATGGTTTTAAGTGACAGTCACTATATTTACTATTTCCAGCTTTGCCCAATTACATACATAAATTTTCGTAGTATTTAAATGACATTTTTGCAAATTTTAATGAAACAGAACTTTGTTTAAAACTTCTTGTTTATTCAATATTCTTATAATGGACACAGACTTTAAAATACTCAATACTTTTTTCCTGTAATTATTATGTTATTCATAAGCCACGCATTCTGTTGTTTAATTACCAACCTGAATTTATTGTATCCATAACTCATGATTATGAGTTATCGATGATTTACAGCTGTGAGATTTGATGTCAGTTGTCTATGAACAAAGTAGGTAAAAGTTTATCGTATTACAATCTAATACACGTAATGAAGGACACTTTCTCACAACATTCATTACACAGTAATAGCCTATTGCAGTTATATAAATCCTTTGCTTAAAAATATTTATGAAACTATTTCTTTACTTTGTAATACATTTAGTATTCATGAATTTATACATTGTTCTTTCATCATAAAAACTGTTTAACTGAATAATTTACTGTCATACAGCAGTGTACATTCTGCAAAGATAAGTGAATGAATATTCACATTGTATGTTTACATTTAGTGTAAAGCTTATCTAGACGTAATTATTAAGAATACACACGAAAAGTATTTGTATTCACAATAATATATATGGATACAATATAATATATAGGAAAAATGTTCATGAAAGAAATAATCAAACCCAAGATTACTTCTGTTACGTAGATTGTTTACAAATAACATATACCAGAGCCGATTAATCATCCAAACTACGTTTGCGAAACGCGGATAAATACAATTTACTGCATTCCGACATTATAACCACTGTACAGCTCATCGCATTTCTCATAATGTGGAAGTCTAAAGGATCGGTAGCTAATGTTAATAATAGACATTGCCGCTTTAATGAAGTAATTCAACGGATGCCTTCTTATCGGTGAACCAGTAATCGAAGATTACGTGATCTTTTCCAAAAGTGCATGTAATTTTCGTGCAGAAATCAATAACCGTATCTTGCGCTCGGACGATGGCTTTTGAAGTCTCATGCCGAAATATACTTATTTAGGAATTAGACTTACCACGGTAAAACGATGTACGCCCTTTCGCTGAGATCGGTATTTATTAAGATTATTCACAGGATTAAAACTTGCTCGAAAAAACCGTACTTAACCACCTCGCACGCATGCCGTAGTCCCGCGACGAAGGTATAAAATGTCGGCTGATGCACAGTCCCGCGGCGTCGCAGGCTCCCCACCCTCGGCTTAAGGGGAACCGGGGAATTGAACCGGAACACAATATTCGCAGGCGCATCCTCAATTCGAAATTTCACATAGCACTCAAAGAATGATACTTTACGAAATTTCATCCTCACTAGAAAGTACCTTGTAAAATTTCGACAAGTACAAGATACAAAAATTTGATACTTTATAAGAAAACTGAATGTCAATATACGTTTTTCTATCAATAAGAAAATTGAATAAAAATTTAAAAAGGTTAAGATGAGGTATATAGTGAGAACCTTGAAAATTGATCAGAAATTTACTATTAAAACTATTATCCGACATTTAATGTACATTTGAGGTAAAAGGGTTAATTCGGGGGGGGGGGGGGAATAAACAAACATCAGTCAGTCTCATATTAGTTTATATTATACACCGATCAGATCAAATGTCATTTGCAAATGAAGTTTGTAATGAAACATTACATGCTTATACGATTTTTACATAACATTTATGTTATGTAAAACCATACGATCGAACCATAGTTCAAGTATAGTTATAGACTGTTCAGTACAAGACTGTTCATACATTATGTTTATATTATGTCTTGAACTAAAATATTTACGAATCCGAGTGTAGGGATTTAATCATTTTTGTGACATTAAACTGATTTATGATATTATTTTTATCATAGATTTAGAACTATCTGAAGAGCTCCTATTACTCCGAAAAAAGTTACGTATTAATATTACGGGTATACAAAAAGATATAAACCTAATTGCTATGCTAATGTACTCCTCAGTGCTTTATGTACAGTAAGGTACTTTAATGGGTCGTTTGCATTTTAAGTTTCTTATTCAGTGGAATCTAAAGCTTTTCCTGAATTTACAATTTATTTGTAGGGGATACCATAATTTCCACAATCACTCATAAAGTGTGTATGTACATATACATATACATATATGGTAGTAATATGTATATATATACATACATACATATATAAATATATATATATATATATTTTAAAGAAACATTTAACGTCGATTCATAGTTCCTACTCAGACGCGAAACTTAACAATTGCAAACCAAAGAACAGTTCAGATAACTATCCCTTGCTTTTGACTAATTCATACAGACTTACAGAATATGGTACAGGGTGAATATATACAGCAGTGAATAATGTGCTTGAATTTAAAAGCCTGGTTATTACGCATTGATAACACAAGTAAACACGAAAGTCTTAGCTATATGTTAAAAAAGAAAATCATGAATCTATTACTTGTTGGCTGCTTCTAGATGTCTATAGTAATTTTACACACAATTATATTTTGTTCTTGGTGTTAGCATGTGAGGAAGCCGATAGAGCACGGGCATTGTCTAAATGTTTGTGCTGCACAGGAAGCCAAAACTACCATGTGACTTTTATTTTTGAAAAGGGTCTGTACCCTAAATTATAGTTGTTCTGTTTAAGTCATTCTGTGGCTAAATTATATTTGTTCTGTTTAAGTCATTCTGAGGCAGGTAATTCCATGCCAAATCGGCGACTACTTGAAGTAGGGTCCTTCATTTGAAATTTTTGCTTTCTGTATATTCGTCAGTTGTATAGAGATGTTGCCGCACATTTTCAAAACTGAGAAGATTGTTTAACCTTGTATTACAGTTATTAATGAGTGTCATCAAACTTGATGAAAAAAATGTATTCTAAATTGTTTGATTTGGCATGGCGTTTATGGTTTCATCTCACACTGAAACTGTTAGGTAATTGTTAGCAGGAGGAAAGCGCAGCTTTCTGAAGCATCATAAAGCTGCAAAACTTCACGTTCTCCATTGAGCGAATACTATTAGCAAGTTTTGTACACCATCAATAATTTTTATTTTAACTACAGTAGTAATTTTATACTTAGGTTTCGGTTTACCTGCCACATTCCTTGCTAGTTTCAGCCTTATTGTCGATTTGTGTTCAATGTTATTTTTTCCAAGACAAATCAGAAAACAGTGGTATTTACTCATCCAAGTGATATTGCCCTGATGCTACAGAATTCATATTCATATTGTTGGAATGGTCATTATATTTACGGCAGTTTTCACAAACCAATTTCGCAAGTTCTTTAATTGTTTCATAAGGTCTACTGTCTTGCATTACTGTATGTAGTTTCTCTATACCTCCTTCAGCCACCACCAATTTGCAATATTTTTCAGCTATTAAAGAAAGAAAATATCTCAATATTAATTCTTTGTGTATAATACGGGAATTAAAGTTTTGTAGATGTATAAACATATTATAGACGTACGGTAAACGTTGGTAAGATTAGCAAGTGCCCAAACTGCCCAGTGTTGACATTCAGGTGTATGGTATACGTCTAACAAGCGTAGCAATGGTAGAAACGATCGGTAGTTAATATTACGTTCTGCACCCAAGTCCCAACGTTCAATGGCCCGTACCATCAACTCAAGCACTTCATCTCGGCGTGGTGAATCGATTGTCCAAGCGCGAACACCATCAGATGCCATGTGAGCCAAAATTCCAGCAGCGCTATAGGATACCTGTATAGGAAAAATTTCTGTTTTTTGAACAACAATCCATCAAAGTGTAAAAAGAAATTGAACAAATAATGTACATTAAATACCTCAATGCCATCACTATTTGAATGCAGCAAATTAGCAAAAACAGTTACATATCGATGTTCCATAAGTTGCACTCGCAGGTAATCTACTTCAGCTACATTTCCAAGTAACCCCATTATATTTCTGAATAACTCTTCTTTGTGTGGATATTGCTGTACAGAATGCATATAATGATGATGATATATGTAGTCGTAAGTATTAATAAATAGCCTTATATATATAAAACCAGATAATACATACTCTCACACATCTTAGGAAAAGTGTCATCCCCTTTTCATTTAAAAATCTTTGACAATTAATCGGTGTTTCATCTGTCATGTTCCACATGGTTGACCAAGCAATTTCTAGTACATCATCAAAGAGATCAGAATCCAGTCTATATGTAACTAATTGTAGCATCGTTTTAACACAGCCTAACTTTCCTAGAAGACGCTTTTCTCTTCCATCAACTTGACAAGCCAAGGAGTTTAACAAATAAGTTCCAATACGTTGCACCATACTTTCAGGTTCTGCATACTTTGCTGAATGCAAAAGTGCTCTTACCAACGTTTCATAATTCCACATCTACAAGAATATTTATCAAATAAACGTAGTAAACATAATTTGATCTAATGATATGTTTTCTCTACAATCATTCATTATGTTAGATGTTATAAGAGGGAAAATCAATGTCAACATGTTACACGTGCTAATGCATATAAAAAAATATGAATATGATTTTAGAAATTCTACCAACCACATCTTGTGGAATGCGAAATTGGCATAGTGCCAAACATCCGTTACGCATTATTGTTTCTTCATCCTTGTGGGCCACCATCCCGGCGATTAAAGTGCTAGTAATTCGTCTTCTCATTCCAAGTGGTATTTCACCTTTCTCTTTCATTTTTACTATATAATACAAGGTAGCACTGTAACGAGATTTCAATGTTGAATTATTTTGCAACAATACATACACAACATTTATTTGATATTTTGATAATTTACCTTCCTGGTATTTGTATTTCCTTTCGGTTTGGATGTTTTTCCATTGCTTCCAGAACAGTATATAGTGCTTGATCTAGCCGATTACAATTTTCATATCTGAAGAGATAGTATAAATCATTTAGTACTTTTTGTAAGAGTTCATGTTTATTATCCATACAAACATGTGCTGCAATTAGTATCTGGTCCTCATTTGCATCTCCTGCAATCTAATCCAGAATTCAATGGTTGAAATAAGTTTGTATAGTAAATCACTTCATACCACCAATGAGGACATTTCTTAAGGACTTACCACTTTTGCCGGAATATCATGTCTCATACAAGCACCATGTGCAGTTCCATAAAGACCCAGAAATTGCAGAGGCTTTTGAATTCTACTTGTTAGCCCATGTATGTCACATAGTTGATTATGAGTGGAATAATCCAGAACAGTATTTTTTATGGGTCGTTGAACCACTCCTCTACCTGCAAGGTTTGTGCCACTGATATCCAATGATACCAGTTCAGGTAATCCATTGACCAATTCAGCAAGCACCTCATCAGGCTTTTCAAATTGTCCATGTGCATAAATTGAATGCGAAATATCCAAGTGCCTGTAAAAATATCAATATCAATGATATTGTAGCTTCAGGTGGAATATAAATTTCCAAGATACCTTAGATGCTTCAAATGACAAACGTTGCTGACAAAAGGTTCTGTATTCACATTAAGTTTAACATTGTACAGTGACAGTGATACTAAATTTGGAACCATTCTATGAAAATAGAAGCTACCAATATCATAGTTATTAGATAGGTTTAAATGTGTTAAATTTGTTAAGCCTGCTAGGAGGAGGACATAATGTGGTGCCGATATCTTCACATGTCCTAGCATTAATCGCTTTAAGTTTGGTGCCTTAAAGACATATCCTCGTTTTGCATAATTAATTGAAGACTCTTCATCTAGAATAGAAGTCACAATGAATTAATATTTGTTGGTACATTGATTTTGTAAACACATGTAGATTTAAACATAGTGAAATATAAACAAATAAGTATAGATTTATTACCCAGCTGAACCCTTAAAGGGGGAATCACCTTGGAGCTTCCATGAAAAACTAAAGTATGTAAATTCTGAGAATGCTCATTTATGTGCTCGAGACAAAGGTTTGTTAGCAGATTACAATCTGTAAATTCTAACTCAACACATTTGTGGCTGGCTAGGATTTGTATTGATTTATCGGTCAGGTTGCTATTAACAATTTTAACACGTTTTAGTCTAGTGTTTGTTACATTCTTGAAAAGTGTGAAGAAACAATCATCATCTTTGGTTTTCTTGATGCATTGTCCATGTTCAATTATTTTCTCACATATTTCATGGGGAAATGCTAAACCCTTGCGAAGAATTCGTTGTCCATGCCTATTCTTATATGAGATGATGTCTAGATTATTGCATATAACTCTGTAGCACTGCTCAGTGAGACGTTCGGGAATTATATATTTTTCCGGAGTAATAAATAATGCATCCAAGTCTGCCATCATCCTGCACAGCAGTTTCGTAAAATCACATCAAAACGTTCATGTGAGAACGCCGAGCTCCTGGAATCACCCGATTTTAACTGTCAAGTGTGTCAGAACGTATCAGCTGGGTATACATACAACATCGTCACTCGAAAATTCGATGTGACACGAACTTTTTCTGTCGTCGGTTTCTCAAACTTTCTTCGTCGATGGTGTTCACTAGCACGTCGCTGACGCAGACGGTTTCCAAACGAAGTATCGTTGATCCAACGTTCGACTTAACTTCGTAGTTAACGTCACTTCCAAGCTTTTGAGAAATGTCGTTGCATAGCTGACTGCTGACTATTGTTCAACGACGCATACACATAAGGCATTTGACATTTTACTTGACCACCGTAGTAGAAGTACCTGGGACGTATACATATAATCTGATATAAATACCAACAAAATGGAATATATCCGTGTTCTGGAGTTCAGATTTGTACACTTTGCAATAGATGGCGATACTTAAGAAATATATACGTAGAGACCTGTTACAGACTCCCCGATTTGTATTACATGTAAATAACTTGTAAACTTCTTGAGGAAGAATACAATTTTAATTAAACCATAAACATTTGTAACAGCTGCTTTCTATAGTTCTACGTTTTCTTAGAGTCTGTCCTTGAGAGTGACTATCGTTAGTAAGAAGCTATAATAATTAAAAAAAGGCGGAAGAAAAATAATTGATCGAGATCGATTGTGATTGGTTAGATCTTTATGACGAAATTGAAACATAACGATATGCACATATTTGTGTGAATATAGTTTTGCGCATGCGCAAATAATTTTAGAGACGTCATGGTTACCTAACCAATCATAGCCCAGTACTACAAACTGTTTTCTTCGCCATGTTAGTGTTTAGATAGCGCTTAAAGTGGTTTAAATTGAAATTTTCATACGCTTAGTCCATAAAATTAGTATAACATCTTACGAAGAATACTTATAAACGCAGTTAAATGACATGCTGTTATAGAATAACATAATTTGAAGTTTTTCGCAACAGTTCTCCATCCATAGCATATTGCATCTGTAGAGCAAAATATCTAACATATTCGGAGACAACATCTGATACTCTTTGAACGGTTTAAATTCGTTCCTAATTGTCAGTGTTACAACTCAGAAACATCGACATGCGCACATAGTCACTTATATAACGTTTCTGCTACGTAGCAAATAATATTTGATAAATATAGCAAACACCTAAGAGAAACGTAAATGCCATATGCACCAGACAGGTGTGATAATTTTTTTTTATAGATTTATTCCAATAGAAAATTCCATTACATCTTTATGCTTTCATAGATCTAACAAGTTCTATTAATTATCTTCGACAACGCGAAAGCGAAACATATTATGATTGATCGATTATAAATTATTTAAGGATATTGGTCACATCAAACATTACTGTGATATATTTTGTAATACTTTTACGTATTAACTTATGACAATCACACTATACGCACCTCTACCTTTAATTTTTTACATCTAAAAATGCAAATGCCTAATTCTTGCATCTGCCTAATTCTGCATTAAAATTATCGAGTAGAAGAACACTCGCACATGATGTAATTGTTCATCATATAATATAATATTAACTTTAAACTAACATTTTTGAACTCAAGCCAAGTTCGCACGCAAAATCAGGTACAGATGCTATAACATACTAATACACAAGAGCAAACGAAACACCCTTCCCGTACAGTGTAGATTGTTTTCCGAACATATCAAAATATGTTCGTTGTTGTTCTGTTCGATCCCGATCCACCCGGTGTCTATTTTGCCCCTTGCATTGACAGATGTTCATGTTTGGGCGAGGAGAAAGTTTAGTTGTCCCAGCGAACTTTTCCTCTATAATCAATCGTACGTGATGTACCCGGTTTTAACCATATTTTAAGCTAAGTGCAGATTTGAACAGAACAGCGAAGAGAACATATTTGCAAATATTTCGAAAGAATGTCCTTGCTGTTCTAGTCACTGTGGCGGGTGTGTCCATACTTGGACAAAATACATATATTCACGAACATATTTGCAACGTGTTTCAATAATTGGTATCCTTATAATTGAATACATCGCATATGACTGGATTTTCGGGGAAACATTCGCCAAGATGTTTAAAGTGTTCCTAGGCCAAAAGTGAACATTTTTTTATCTTGCGGGCAAAGCCCGACCCATCGAGTGGATTTTAATTGTCTACAGTGTAGACAATTAAGTGTAGACTCTACACTGTTTGTTCTCATGTGGAAGAAGTTAGCGTGGACATTTTTGGAAAATGAAAAAATTTTTATTGTGCTGGGTTGTAAATAATAATAATAAAATAAAAATGTTCAAAAATAATCAAATTCTACGAACGGCACATGAGAGCACGAGTTGAACACAACTCAGCACAAACAAAGTTTAAAAAACAATAAATAAATTGAGGGAGATAAATTTTCAAAACCCCGTAACTTTTTTGCTATTCAAAATAATCAAATTTTACAAACAGCACATGACGGCACAAATCGGGCACAACTCAGCACAACAAAAAATTTTTTTATTTTTCAAAAATGTCTACGCTAACTTCTTCCACATTTTGCTCACCCGTTTTAGCCTGTACATAGCTCAATATATATTATAATCATTTGAATTTTATGAAATAGTATAACCTTTAGATGCTGAAATACAGAGATAAACTTCAGAAGTTTTGTGCTCTACAGGGTGCGATTTGCAATGGTAATTTGTAAAAAAAGAATGTAAGAATTGTGAAACAAACGAACGAACGAATGAATGAACAAAGAATCGCGACAAAGAATTACCAACAATAATCCTGTAGTTTAACGAATTTGTATTATAAAATTAAGTATTTCACTATCGATTGATCCTAACAAGAACTACGTTTTAGATATGTTTCGAGACAATAGAAGAATTTAGTTTCACAGTAAAAAAATTTGCTACTATTACTTGAATAACTCGTAACTTTCTTGCATGTTATTTGTAAGGTATATTATTTGAAATTCTTATACTGATTTTGCATTACAAAAATTACATTGATGGTTGATGACGACTGTACATTCATCAGGAAAGCAATTGAATAAGAAACGATACTAATATACTATAAAATGTATAAAAAACCTGGTGGTAGAGTATTGTACCTATTCGTTTTTTTTTAACATAATAAGGAATAGTATAGTTGATTGCACTCTTAAAGTACTAACTGCCACGTTGAAAGGTGATCAGTAGTATGGCTCGTCATTGTAAGGCAAGGGGTTAAAGGCGCACAATCATTACTGAAATAAATTGATCCGGTTGGATGGCGTCAATAACGATACAGTATGGTGAATAGTACTATAGAAACAATAGCCTTTGATTTAGAATTTACGCTATTTTTATAAGTATGTAAACTATATATTTTTTCTCACTGTCATTGATATTGGTTATTATATTGTATTGAAACAAAAGTAGAATCTGCTTTTTGTTTGATGCATTTTGTACAGGCTTCACAAAAAATATGTTTTTTATTTATGAAAGTTGCGCAAATTATATTATATTTTCCTGAAAACATTCTCCTCTTCTTGCATTGAACAGACATTTGTAAATTATAGTGTACAATTTTACCTTTAGAATAAAGTGACATATGTCAAAAAGTTTTCGTTGATATGACAATCGTTGACATTTTGTTGTGAAGGGGTTTTCGTTGGTAAAATTCGATGGGATGGTTCATCCATTTAAACTGTTCGTTAGAAAAGATAGAAAAATACCGCATAATTTTCCGCATTCTTGTTTTCAATTTTGATCTGTAAAGTAAATATATAAATTAACAACAAAGGTTACAATTTACTGTTGGTCCAATTTTTATTACACTCCGTTGGCGTGTTAAAAAATTCTTTAATTTTTGACGTTATTCAACCAGAATAGATCAATAAGAATGAAATTCTTTATTTACGAAGTATGCTGAGTTGATTGTACTATTACTAGTATAGAATGATCACTGGTACGGATTTAATATGGATTGTACCAGCACGAGTATTCTGAGGACTTTGATTAAATAATGACCCTTATTCTTTGTATTTCTAGTTCTATAGAGATCATAACACGTATTAAATATTTTCATTGACAAATCTTTGCGTTTTTTTAACAGGATACTTCTGAGTTTAATATCATACTTCAGACATTCAGCATTGTAAACATGTACATAGATGAAATGCATACTGTGAAGAGTAACCTTACTGACAAATATGTTAATATTCTGTCTTATTTTATAATATAAAAATTATAAGTTAATGAGGCATAGTTAAAATGTAGTAAATAGAGAGCTTATTAAGTAATATTAGGTTTATTGTAAAATAGTAATAAGGGCAATGTTAACTATGATCAATATTAACCATAATAAATGAAACAATGCTTCTTAATAAATGAAAATACTGATATCAAAAAGTTGATATCAAAAAACTTTACAAAAAGTTGACAATGCATTATTGCAACGTTTACGAGTCAGAAAATACAAATAAAATTGTCATCTTAACTCCATTGTTTTGCATTTAACTTTCATCGTAACATTGAAGGGAAATTATTCCACACCCGTGAAAACTTTTGCTTTAAGAAGCTTAACTGATCAATTTTAATTTTATTTTTTAATGTCTTAATGCAATCAATAATTTCCGTACTTTCTTTTACTGTCACGACATATTTTTAAGAGCTACGATAAGTTAAAGATTCGGTTTGTTAAGCATTTTCTTAAAAGGGTTTTATTGCTATCACGTGGTGCTATTAGTATCTTGGAGTAATTATCATTTGCTTCTACCATTTCCGATATCTTCGTTAATGAAGCGAGCAATTCGCGGCAATCGGTGTGGTCGGTCAGTTATTAGTGTGCTCCAGGTCCCCCTGACAATTCACATAGTACAACCTAAATATAGAGTGACACTGTGGCATTAATTTGTCGAATGAAACGATAGGTGTGTTGGTGCCTGGGGGACTGATCGCCATTGTGGGGTAGCTCCGCGGGGTACAGCAGAAATCTCTGCACTCTCTGTTTGTGAACTTCTCGTATGAAACTAGTAGCGAAATTTTTACATCGTAAATTGCGTCCTTTGGTATTCCTCGGTATTCATCTGATTAGAATTTCATCGTGGTGTACTGTGCACGTACGTATTCCATCGCAGTTTGAGTGTGTTCCGAAGTACGAAAAGTTGCACTTGTTGTAAGTGAATCACGTATTGTGTTGTAACAAAGTGCCTGTTATCACTTCGTCATTGAAGAGAATTCGCATTTTTCAAGATAGAAAAGACATTTTTGTAGATAACCGTTCGTTAGAGAGGTTCAGGATGTTTAATTGATATGTCAGTGGTTTTCAAAATTATGGTTGGCAAAAGGTAAATGGTACTAAAGTTTTCGGGTGTAGGGTAACGCATTAATAAAAAAATATGGAAATGTTCAATGAAATCATACTATACGCTTACTAGTAACTTAATAATTTTGAATTGTAGAATTATAATTTTTCGAAATTTCGTTTCCTCTGCGAAAGAATTGTGAATGAACTGCCTGACCGAGCGTGTCCTGTAACTACTTGTGAGGAAAAAATATTTTCTAAATGATAAAAGTTGTGCTAAATATTAATTTTGTTAGTACTTACGTGTACCAAACAGTAATAGCGTTAATATTGGGTTAGAGTATTGATAAAAAAACTATGATATTGTTGGTTGCACAAAAGTTGCCATGTAGAAGGTGCCGGTAATATGATGACATCCGCTTCCTAAAAATGATTTGATCGGAACACTGTGCGCCGGTACCACCGGAACTTACGTGATTGTTTTCCTGTCCTATAATAGCACTGATGTGCCTTAGACGATTCGCCGTTACACCTAACAATTCGTGATGACATCGTTTCTTTCGTGGACGATATGTTAAAAATAGGACAAGGTTGCCCGATGGGAACTAGCGGTGGTCAAACGTTGTGATTCCCGGAAGTCGCTCATTGTCCGTCATCCATCATCATCAAGACCCTACTTTAGATATACATATACGTTTCACGTGACGACGATGACCGCTAAATATTTGAGGACCCCGAGGCGCGACGGCATAACGTATTCTCCGACACTCCCCCGCTTCTTTCCCTTGTCCTCACCGTCCTTCTGTCCTTCACCCACCCTTTTCCAGTTGGCCGAACAGATAAAGACATTTTAAATCCCCACACGGGGGCCCTTCGGTCCGCAGATCTACGCAAGATTAGGATGAGGTGAGTCCAGCGGCGCTCGACGGAAAGGCTGGACAGAAAATAATGCCTTCGAGTGGAGCAGCTGGGCGGCCTAAGGTAGATAGGTCCACGAGCCCTCTGCCCTGCAAGCCGGTCAGTCCTGTGCAAGAACTCAAGGCTCTCTTCGCAGAACCTCCTCTCAGAGTCTCCAACAGCAAGGAAGCGGATTTCCGTTTTGAGGCGATCCAGTGTCTCCAATCGTCCGTTGTCAAAGAGACGAAATCACTGCCTGACCGAGGAACATGGAGCAGCAAGGTGAATGAACCTTTCTCAGAACAAACTATTGATCGTTTGCACAATACCATTCCAAATTCATTCGACTATCTAAATCATGGACACTCAATACAGAAATGAATATTCGGCCGATAGTGTACATTCTCAGTAACTCACGATAATGGATGATTATGGTGAGGGATAAAAGATCGAATGTTATAATGTTGTTTTTCATTTGTCGCAGGTCGAATTCATCTTATCGGTCGTAGGATTAGCCATAGGTTTGGGAAACTTGTGGCGGTTTCCTTACCTCTGTTACAAAAATGGAGGTGGTGCCTTCATGGTACCGTATTTCATCGCCTTAGCACTAGCTGGTGTGCCGATGTTCCTCATGGAATTGTCGTTGGGACAAATGATGACCATAGGCGGCCTTGGAGTCTTTAAAATAGCGCCAATCTTCAAAGGTACAGAGAAATCTATCTACTAAGCAAAATTTACTGATTTCTAAGGACAGCGATAACTATCGAAAGACTTCAAGTTTCTTAGCGTTTTTGTACTAATTTTAGTACACTGATATTCCAGCAAAATCTTTTCTTTCGCAAATTTGACAAGAAGCAAGAAATTAGGTTCAAAAACCTTCTTTTATACTTTCAGGATTAAGAAGAATAAAGAACGCATTTATAACGTTTTATTCGTATAATTTCAACGTTGCAACTATTTTCTTTTTATCGAACTTTCTTTTTATGTGTGGTAAATTTACGTATGAATATACCGGTAAAAATTCTGTTTACCATTCTTAATGGTATAGCAAAACTTCTTTAAAAATTATTTTTGTGGCATGTCATATGAGTGTATTAATGACTGCAATTTCGATTCCATGGTAACGATCGCTGAACAATTTGACAGATATTGAATATAGATACTAATTAAATAATTGATACTAAAAACTAATAGATACTAATTCGTAAATAACGAATAAGCTGAAAAAGTCATAAATCAATATAAATATATTTCATAGATCAAACAATCATTAGCGACGCTAACGGTTAATTTTAGATGGTTGACATTTGATTTTTAACTTAAAAATTGCCAACTGTCATTCAATAGTTACAGAATTATCGTAATATATAACGCAATCAGGCATGCTTTTTCATACTTATATCAATGTTAAGAAATTTTACAACACCACAGTTCTCTTATGTAGTCGTAAATAAAAGATTTAAACATATTTTCCAGTCAATTTTCTTTAGAATTACGTCTAATATTTGTAGGAGATCTTGAAATTACTAAATGACGTTTTTTTATAACTTCGCCGGTGTGTGTTATATAATTGTTAATGCATTAATTACATTATAATCATTTACAGGCATCGGATACGCTACGTGTGTGCTTTCTTGCTGGACAAATGTATATTACATCATCATTTTAGCATGGGCGCTTTTCTATTTTCTACTTTCCCTCCGGGCAGGTATGACACTACCTTTGGCAACCAATACTCTTCTCTTAAATTTAACAAAATGTGTAAATAACATTATCAGTGATAGTCGATGCAACTTTTCTATTTTAATTTTGAATGTTGGAAATGTGTATAACATTTACTTGGATCGACCTGTCAATGCCCGTATTTATTTCTAATGTTGTAAATATTACGGAAAGATGTGCCATGGAGAACCTGCGATAATCAGTGGAACACACGTTACTGCATTACACCGGTGGAACGTCTTCAAGCTCTTTGCTGGCCAGAAGGAGGGGACACGATATGCGCCACTTCGATTGGAAATTTGAGTCACACATTGCTCAAGGATCCGGTTAAAGAATTTTGGGAGTAAGTCCAAAGTGGCTGATTCGTTTGTAGCGCAGAAAAAAGTGGGTTCGTAACGAATTATTATGTAATTGCAATTGCAGGCGACGTACCCTTCAGATCTCGAGCGGAGTAGAAGACGTTGGTGGCATAAGATGGGAATTGGCGGGTACGCTGGCCATCGTGTGGATCATGTGTTATTTTTGTATCTGGAAAGGAGTCAAGTGGACTGGAAAAGTAAAGTGAATATAAATCGTCTAAAACCGAAATGAGCCTACCTCCTATAATTTTTCAACATAGGTATTTGATATACTGAGAGCTACTCTTATTAGAAACTTGTGAATCCAGGCGTTTATAATTACATACTTTATTTACGAATATTTATGAATTTCGGAGATGGCCGCTTTTGGGAACAGACGAGTCAGAATTGTAAATTAGATTACCTTAGTTGGTAGGATATTGCATTGTTTTTAAAAGATTTTCCGTACAGGTTGTCTACTTTACGTCGCTCTTTCCATACGCACTGCTGGCGGTTTTATTAGTGAGGGGCTTGACGCTTCCCGGTGCCATGGAAGGATTAAGATACTATGCAACTCCCAATTTATCTAAACTCGGTGATCCTGAGGTAAACTATATTTTCAATAGCAACATTTTACTATGTAATAATGATTCCCATTTATCAAGTATTTTCCACATTTATTTGTAAACATTTTTAACTTAGTTTTTAAAATACAGTATGGTAATATCATAAAACGTTGCGTTTAGAGAATAGAGAATGGTTTTCATAGAATGTTGTAAAATTATGTTTGAAATTCGTATACAAATAACCCGATTGACCCGATTCGGTTTATATTGCTTACTAGTACAAAAGTAAAAAAAAATATGTTGTAAATTGCAATGCCAGAAAAACTGAACTTGATTCATTGAGTGACATTTTCAGAATTACATTTGTGAAATTGTCAGTGATATATCTAACAATGAAATTCTTTCTGATGTAATTTTCCACACAGGAATTGTCCTCACTTAGTTACTTATGTTTCTTTATTGTTTATATGTATGATGTATTTTTCGTAATGTCTATAACACCATTTCAGTATTAGTGAACGTTGTACTATTCTACAAAGACAACATTTTGTGAATTTTGATAGTACGAATAGCATTTGTCATTAAATAATTCATGTGTGCATTTTACTTTTATAAAAATGATTTATCGAATTTTTAAGTTTTTCACGAGCAGATGAAACGTGCACAAAATCAATAATTATTCATCAAATGCATTTAGGTATGGATAGACGCAGTAACTCAAATATTTTTCTCATACGCCTTGGGCCTTGGAGCTTTAGTTGCCCTCGGAAGTTACAACAAGTTTAACAATAATGTATACAAGTGAGTATTATAGTAATGACATTAGGGTTCTTAAATATCTGGGGAAGTAAATAGTTATGATTTTAACTTTTCATCGCAGAGACGCACTTATTGTTTGCACAGTAAATTCTTGCACGAGTATGCTTAGTGGAGTGGTAATATTTTCCGTAGTTGGTTTTATGGCTCATGAGCAGCAAAAACCAGTCGCCGATGTTGCAGCTTCTGGTAATCAATCTATTTACTTTTAAAATTCTACCACTAGAACATTACAAATGAGCATCTAATGTGTATTTTTTCAATTAGGTCCTGGATTGGCTTTCTTAGTTTATCCGTCTGCAGTTTTGCAATTACCTGGTGCATCCGTTTGGTCTTGTTTATTTTTCTTCATGCTTCTCTTAATAGGTTTAGATAGTCAGGTGAATTATTTAATATCAAGTATCGTAACACGAAACCCCATATTTATATTAAGTAATTAATTATTTTAATATAATTGCTCACATAATGCATTCACGAAGTTTTCTACGTCGACAGTTTTGTACGGTCGAGGGCTTTATTACTGCTGCCGTAGACGAATGGCCCAGGCTCCTTAGAAAGCGTAAAGAAATTTTTATAGCCATCGTGTGTTTCATTTCTTATCTAGTAGGACTTACATGCGTTACCGACGTGAGTATAGTGTTTCTTTGAAAAAGTTCGTTTTTATTTCGCCGTGTGTTTTTAATGAACAATATTTTGAAACATTTTAGGGAGGAATGTATGTATTCCAACTGCTGGATTCCTACGCGGTCAGTGGTTTTTGCCTATTGTTTTTAATGTTTTTCGAATGCATTTCTGTCTCCTGGGCATTCGGCGTTAATAGATTTTACGACGGATTACGTGACATGATCGGTTACTATCCTTGTTTTTGGTGGAAAATATGCTGGACAGTAACTACACCTGCTATTTGTGTTGTACGTTTTTTCATTAAGTAGTTTCATTAAGTAGTTTCATTCATTAACTTTTTCATTTCATTAAGTATACTATTTTGAAGAGAAAATTATTTTATCGCTTATTCAGGTATTATTTATACAATTCCCTAAGAGGAATGCGCAAAACGCATTATATCGTTTTGGAAAATTATTATAAGGTTTTATCATAATTAAAGAAAGACGTCATTTACGATAAGACATCATATTACTATTAAAGATATATGTACTTATTTATAATTGTGTTTAACGAACATGTTGAATTTTATTTAGGGTGTTTTTGCGTTTAATATCATTAAATTCGTCCCCGTGAAATATCTCGCCTATGAATATCCCTGGTGGAGTCACGTACTTGGTTGGCTTGCCGGTCTTTCTTCGATGATGTGTATCCCGGGATACATGATTTACATCTGGTGTGTTACACCCGGAACTACCTCTGAGGTATGTGCACGTTTGTAAAAAAGGATTTTAGCTCGTTAAGATATAATTCATTGACGAAATTGTGAAATCAATTCCAAAATTTTTACAGAAATTTCGGAAGCTAGTACGAATAGACGACGACATTGCTACTTTGAGGATGAAACTGAATCCCACTAAAGCTGCCATGATTAAGTCCGAGCTCGAGAGTTATAATGAATGCTAGCGAATTTCTGGTATGATGTGTATTAATGGCACGCGTGTCCTGTGTCCCAGAATGACTGCAATTTAGCATAACATTGTAGATGGGTAATATCACATTGTTCATTTATCATCTCAACCAACAAATAAATACCACATAATTATCAATAAAAAATAACATTTCGTTCTACTATAAGATTATTATATTAAAATAAACACTTCCAGTTTTTTTATCGAGTACATATCACTATAATGCCATATGTATTACCACCTATACCACAGACTGTATGGTATATAACATATATGCATTAGTAAAGATTCTTACAAGTAAAAAATCAGGCTTAATTCTTAGGACAAACATATATGTAAGTACAGTTTATAACATAAAGCTGTAAATTTTAATTCCAAAAAATTCTCTGTAAACGTATGTCACATTTTAAATGTAAAAGTTTATGTCAAAATTAAACCTAAAAGATTAATTTATTTGGTTCTGTTTTGCATTTCCTGTATACGAACAATGAGTTGCTCCTTCCATTGTTCTTCTGAAATAGAATTTGCCCATTCTGGTATTGCAGTTGTGGGCAAAATGAATGATGCCATTGCAGATTTGACTTGGTCAATTTTGTCTGCATCTAAATCAATACTTGAACGATTACATGAAGATGACCAAACTTGTATAGTTTCTGATGGACATTCCTGTACAAAAGATGTTATTAATTTGTAATTGTATTAACATGAACATTGCCTACCATGTAAATTTAATTCTGAGCATAGGTACATTCAGTATTAAATTTTTCTGAATGGCTGCACTTACCAGTGGTAAGTTAGTAGGTGTTCCAATTATATCTGTAGGTATAGAATCTTCATCCTAAACATATATATATTTTTATGACAAACTATAACCGTAAGGCCAAAACACAAGTGTTTATTATAAACAAACCTCAACTTCTTCTAACATAGGATCACTGTCCATAGGCACCTGAGATAATGGCATGTAACCTGCCATTGTAATATCTTCATCGTCACTATCAGAATCATTACCCATTCTTAAATCCATCACCATGTTAGGTGCAGTTAAAGTTTCTTTTAAAGGTTCTTGTGTAGGTTCAGGGGCCATTATCTAAAATTAAGTAACACCTGTTTTATAATGGAAAAGGATGATATTACGCATTGAATCACTATTAATTGCGTATTTTTAATTAAAACAACAAAGTGGAGTATCATTTTTGGGTCTTAACCTTTTTATCTCTTTGAATGAGTTTTATTTTCACAATAGTCAACTGTATGTCACTTGTGTTTGTCACTTAAGTTGTTTAAGGAAAAAAATAAATTTCAGTTTTGTTTAATACTGTTTTCTGTATAAACAGACGAGAGGCAGCAATATATTTAGGAATCGATTTGTTTTCACTGCAACGAACGGTTTTGACAGATTACAGCTGATTTTGACGAAAACTTATGCTTATACCTGGCGCCACCTTACGTCACTGTAGACAATTACAAATTTTAAATACGTAGTATTAATATACACTGATATACACGAAGAATATCTCGTCTAAGTATCAATGTTAATGATGCAGGCGTGTTTAAAGATCTGTAATAATTTAAACATCCACTTTTTTAGTTATAAAAATGAAAACGCGATAACTTTCTTGCTTACTTAAGCAACTCTACAATCCGTCTCAGATTGTAGGTGTAGTAAATCTTCATTTATATAATGTTAACAGCATTGAAGATAAAAGTAAACATTATTAAGAAGAAAGTTGATACATCAATTTTTCGAGAGGATTCTTTATATATTTAATTATTTAGATTCTGCAGTTTCTGTGAATATAATTATTAACATTCTTACAAATTTATTACTAAAATTTTTTTTAATACAAAAGTTCTTCATTAACAGTTTGATTTTTTCAATACTAGTGAAGGGAATAAAATAAAAAAAATCGTAATTTAGTGTTCCTTTCCTGCTGGATCAAAATTGACGAAATTCCTGTTTTTCTGACCATTTATTTATTGTGCTATGGGGCAAGGGTAATTTTTTAGGGGGGTACCGTGGCTAGATCTAGCACATATTATAATAAATGCGATAAGAAAACTAACAATCGAACACGCGCATCCATGGCGAATTTTTTTGCGTAGAACCACGGCATTAAAAAAAAAGCTGCTGATAAGTGAGGATTCCTCGGCATCTTGTATGTTCGGTTATTTTACTATCCGAGCAAAAAATATTTGACGAAACGTCGCGTTGATATCACGTAGACGTGAGACCGTATCGTAAGACCGTGCAAGATTTGCTCTGTCACTGGATGAAATCCGCTTGCTCGGCGCCCTTCATTAATGTACGAGGCGCCATTACGTTGTCGAAGCTTAATACGATTTCTGGGTATACATGGCATTCGAGTTACGAAAACGCACACGCGCGCTTGTATTGCATATATCGGCTTATCAAATGTCACGTACCTAATAAATTTCTAAGCAGAAAAATATCTTAGCGCCTTCTTGTTATCGATAATCGACGTCATTGTTGTGACTGACGACTGACCGGCGGATATCACGCTTGGCTTTAATATCACGCGGCGACTTACATGTATCAGTGGGTCTTGTGAAGTCGTACGAATTACTTTGCTTTAATACACTCGGCGAAAAAGTTTCCTTAAAGATCTATGGTACGTCATAGAATTGCTCTCACAAAGTAAGAAAAACGTGAATAGGATCATTCTCGCCTAACTGTTATGTGTTAGTTTATAAGTAAAAGATTATAGATAAACTAAAATGGTGATGCGCTAATATAAAATGGTGATATAACAAACTGGTGTTGTAATAATATAAATTATTCTCGTGCGAGAAAAATGAATATTGTCGTAATGTACACGGAAATTGCGTACGTTTCGAAGTGCTTTTTACTTGGCGCAAAATTATTATTATTATTATTATTATTATTATTATTATTATCTAATTAACAACGACTGTAATTTATATTTCACGTCACTACCGAGGTTCTGTGCGCTTTGAAATGTTGCTCAGCATTTTCAAACGATATTTTATTGACTTTATTAAGCTGTTTATAGTATTCATCATGACACAGTTATAAGAAAAAGTTAGAAAACACACAATGTCTTGAATCTACGCTTTCAAGGGCGTTCGTACTGATACAAAAAATCTAAATTGCTTATCTCTGAAAGGAGGAGAATTTCGATATATTTAAACGTAATTTGTACAGGGGGTCCAAGGAGAATGCTGATATGAGTTCCGGCGATTCCCTCGCTTTAGCGAAGAGATATTACAACGGTAAAGTCGAGGAGCGTAACAGTGAAAACGAGCGACATTGACGAAGTATCCGAAGGTTATTTAGCGAGAAGGATTTATCGGTGAAACTTGTCTGCAGTTACGTTGCGCGTCGCTTTGTTAATTAATCGAACTAATGATTGAAGACCCCCTGCCATATCGACCATCAAAGACAAGGAATCGTGTGGGATGAATGGCGCCCCGCCGCTAAACCGGCTGCAGTAGTTCCTAATCCAGTGAAACGGCAAGCGGAATCGCGCGAGAAGACATGCCGCTTGTCAAAATCTTAATTCTTCTGCTTACCACCGTCGTAGCAGGTAAACATTCTCATTTTCTCTCTTTTCACCAGAGTCACGCGCCACCCTTTCATGTAAAATTTAACAGTAACTTAGAGATAGATATTCCTGTGTTTACCACGAGTTTTCAACGTATTAGTGTGGAGCAAATTAACGTTGTTACTATGGCTACCATGATGCAAATTAACATGAAAATTATTATTCCAGCTTCCCCGTTCCCACAAAACACGCTGCTCAACGACGTGGAAACTGCCATAAAATCCGTGTTTAAAGCGGTGCGTGAACCAGCAACGTTTAATCTTTATACCAGGTATGTATGTAATGTTTCGCAAATCATTTTTAGCGTTACTGAGAAAAAAGTCTGATCATTGGGTGTTAGTGGGTCGACTTGATGGAAATCCTTCTAGAAATATTCGTTTGGTTCGCTCAGTAATCATTGTACTTTCGAAGATGAATTATTAGTAAGGGCATATTATGTTAGCTGATTGGCAAATTCTTCAAATTCTTCAAATCCAGTTTCGAATATCTGTTTATTTATTTAATTGAATTTGTTGACGGGACACATATTTATTTTTTAAAACCATATTCTCAGAAACTTTATTCTTAGAAATGTGCAGTTAAATTATATTTCAGTATTTTTGTTATTTAGTTATTAGGAAATGTCTGAAAAACATTGTTTATTGGTTTTCAATATGGTTTACGGTAATATGGTTTTGGAACATTATGTCCTTCTACATATTACAAAGATGTAGATGAAGTATAGTAAAAAGAGAAACTCTATTGGATTTAAGTGCAGACAAATAGGCATTTAAAATTTATTTAATCTCTTTCCACGCCTCTACAAGATAGGTTTAAAGTTATTGATTCTAATAACTCTTCTTTAGTACCGGAATTTACAATTAATCATCACACATGCTTCGTTGAAAAGGAATTAACCTATGTACTTTTTTCTTGTTACTATTTTTCTTAACTACCATAAAAGTACCTTAATTTTTTAATGAGTTAATTAGTTTCCAAATAATCACTTGCTTCAACAAATATAAAATTTAACAAAATGTTCTCAAACAGTCACTGCTCAGCGATAGAAAAATAGTTGAGTTACCAATTAATTCCTATGTAACAAACTGTTTTTCAATAGAAACAAGTTTGAATAATATTATCAACACAGATCTTTGGAAAAATTGATTGTATAAAAAGTAAAACTCTGACAAGAACTGAAATTCTGAAATAATTCCATGCATGAAAATTCCTTGTATCACTTAAGCGACAAGAAGGATAAATACGAATTTAGATAGAGTGAAACGATTGAAAAGTTCAGCGTGATACTAAAATGTTATTCCGTGATAAAGAGTTTAATGGAATAAATATCTCGTTATCGACATTGTTTAAACGTGTCGTTAAGCACAGTGGATTGCTGAGTGACATCGCGATGTACTGATTGTTCTGCGAGTTGGTAAAGGATGCGTCAAATTTTTTCAACGATACGTGCAATGTGCGACCGATCGTATTCTATTCTCAGCGCTGACGCTCGATTTACTATCATTCACGCGTGAATATCGCGGGCGCGTCTCCGCTTCTTCTACTTCATCGGCATCTTCTTCTTTTCCTCTCGCTGACCCGTGGAAAGATGAGAAAAATGATGCGTCGATTGAACAGCACGGTCAGATCATCAGCGCTTTAGATCTCCTCGATGTTGTTTAGTTTCGCGACAGCTCGTTAATTCGTTGATTATGCAAATCGAGAAATGAATTTCGAATTAATCGTCTTTTGATAATTCTGTGCTATTTCCGTTTATGGCTGGAAAGGGAAGAAACGTTTCTTTACAATGAATTTCAGATGTATTCCAATTCATTTGTAGACTAGAATATTTTTATTCCGCTCCTACT
This sequence comes from Hedychridium roseum, assembly GCA_963989215.1. Classification (NCBI taxonomy): domain Eukaryota; kingdom Metazoa; phylum Arthropoda; class Insecta; order Hymenoptera; family Chrysididae; genus Hedychridium; species Hedychridium roseum. Next base: position 3,469,619 of record OZ022307.1, on the reverse strand, counting down.
CTCATACAGAAATCAAATATAATACAAGTTCCTATTGTTAGAAAACGTACATTACTTGTAGGATTAAATACAGGAACTAATTAATGCCTATCAGGTTAACGAGTTTTGCAAGACTTATTGCTAAACTCGCAGATGAATTAGATGATACGATTTTTATCAGCTTTCTCAACTACTGCATAATTTAAATCCAGTTACTTTCCAGAGAAAATCCTTTCGGAGAGGAGCAACTTTTTTTAAACAATACCGAAGTCTTGTACGCGTCTCATTTTAATGAGAGTCGTCCAACGAAGTTCATCGTTCACGGATACAGCGATACTGGAAATGAAGCCTGGGTGCGGGGTCTTATCGATGGTAAATTAGTTGTTTCAAGTCTTTAAGAAAGAGATTTTTAAACGGTATGATCAGCCCACCTCACTAGTAAAGTTTAACACAAACATATATTTTACATTTAATTCTACATATGTACATTTCAACGTCCATTTCTTTTACGTACTTCCTTATATCCCATTGTAAACGTGCTCAGACGGAAATTCGTAGAATTTTTAGGAGCGCAAGGAGAAATGGGAGAAATTTCATGACAATCAGGGTCAGAGCGATTCGGTAAACACGGAATCGTCGTCGTGAGGTTCAAGGGTCAGCCTGATAACGGGATAATTGATTATTTTACGAGTCTTTACTTTCGCATATACTTGCCGCGTTTCCGAAGTAATCTCACGAAAAAAATATACCCAAGATTTTTTTCTAATTATACCGCCGTTCGCGCGTGTCGAATGACCCTTCTAGCTAAACCGCCTTACGTATTTTCCATGGAAAACGGTTACGACTGTCATTACGAAGTTAGCATGGGGTGGATGATTGTGGAAAGGTTCGGTCAGTATAAACGTTGTTGAAGGCACGTAAGGCGTGTCGCAGATAAGCACTGTGCTTACTATTTATCGTCGTGCTTTGGATCACTGAGAATGTGTTTCCATTATAAGTCGCTCGTATCTCGCCGGCCGATGACGGGGGATGGAAATAATAAATGATGGCAAATTGAAAACATTGTAGCGTACTTGCTTCACGAGGACGTGAACGTAATCGTTGTTGGCTGGGGTGTCCTGGCCGGCGCCGTTTACCCAGTCGCTGCGAACAACACGCGCCAGGTCGGCGAGTTTCTCGGCGATTTCCTCGAATTCCTCAATCGCGAGTCCAATCTCGAGTATAAGGATGTCCACATTAGCGGGCACAGTCTCGGTTCCCACGTCGCAGGATTCGCAGGCGCTTACCTCGACGGCCGCATTGGTAGAATAACAGGTAAACAGTGTTTAAAGCATAGAAACTTATTAATCTTTAATCTCTAACTTATTAATTAATAGAAGAATAAAAGGTAAACACTGTTTAAAGCACAGAAACTTATTAATCCCTTGCCAATTTTGTATGTGTATTTGCCAAATTTGTATTTTTCAACTCTTCAATCACTTTCATTCGCCGTGAAAAACACATACACGTATCTTTTATACATGTTTTCTGTTTTTATGATCACCTATTTGCTTTGCATTTTGCACGTACCTCTGACGGAGTAAATTGGGAAAGAGTTAATAATACACTTTCATTACAATGTTCTTTATTTCGACAGCACAACATTGGAATGTGGATTAGATGCTGGGGACATAAATTATACACACAGTGTAATAATCTACTTACAGGACTTTGATTTTCAAGTTTCCTTGCATAAGGGATTTCAGCTGTTATACGTACTTCTATTGGGTTGTTCGGAAAGTCATTTCGTTTTTTTTTGTGAAAATGAAATACGATTTTCTTATAGTGTATAAATATTTTATTGAATTATGTATTCTCCATTTTGGTGCAATACCTTTTGCCATCTTTCTGGCAGTAGCATAATTCCATGATCTCAAAATTTCTGATCTTTACTGTCAAAAAACTAATCCAAATCATTTTTGACGTCCTCATTTGAAGTAAAGGTTTTGTCGTCTAAAAAATTTTGTAGAGACCAGAACAAGTAATAATCCGAAGGTGCCAGATCTGGAGAATATCGTGGGTGTAGTAATACATCCCACCCAAGCTGTAAAAGCTTTTGGCGAGTTATCAAATTTGTATGAGGTCTTGGATCATCCTGATGGAACACTATACCTGTTCTATTGATCAATTCTGGCCTTTTCTGTTTGAGTGAATCATTCAATTTGTCCAGTTGACGACAGTATACACTTCAGAATTGATTTCAGTTTTGGCACCGGTGTTCTATCAATACATCTTCTCCATACATATCGAATAATTTTTTTCTTGTTTAAACAGCATTTTTACCATTTCGATAGTAAAAAAGTAAAAAATGTCGAAAACGCTGCCAAACAAAAACTATTGCGAAAAATCAAACAAACTTTTTCACAAACAAGCCTTACTATATTAGCTCTCAAAATATATAGTGACAATGCGGCTTAAAAGTGAAGTTGGCTGTGAAAAAATACAATTAAGTCCTTTGTTGGGAAAAAACGAAATGACTTTCCGAACAACCCAATATATGTATATCCACCGTCATTCGCATATCCATGCATTTTACATACATTCACACAACCACATTACACATCTCTCTTTTTTTAAGCAAAGCGTCCGTTGTCTACATTTTTCATTCTTTCCAAACAGACATTTCTAATATTTTTAATATTACGACTTTTTAGAAGGAATATTAACATTTTGTAATCGTTATGATTTTTAACATTTGTAGAACATATTAACATTATATTCATAATGATAATATGTTGTTACAAAATTATTTGAAGGAGTATTAAAAAAATGACTCATTCGTTTAAATAATTACTGACATTTTGTGCCCTTTCGTTTCAACAGTTATTTTGACAAACGGTGAAAGCGCTCAAAATAAATATTTTCCTGGGAACAGGTTTGGATCCTGCTAGTCCTCTTTTTGAGACGATTTCCGGTATTGTCGATCCCGAGCAGAGATTGGATCCAACCGATGCACAATTTGTAGATGTAATTCATACGAGTGGATCTGCCTTTGGATTTCTCGCAGCTATCGGCCATGCTGATTTCTACCCCAACAATGGAAAGTTTCCTCAACCAGGATGCGATTTCATACCGACTACTAGTAAGTGTTCCTGAATTTGTAAATAAGCATCTGACCTAAACATTGCGTTTATAATTACTCAAGAGTTACTTCTTAACATTGCAGCATATTGTAGTCATTCACGTGCACATCAGTTCATGACGGAGAGTATAGGAAGTACGGCTGGATTCAAGGCGAGAAACTGCGAAAATTGGGAGAAATATAAGGAAGGTCGCTGCGATTACAACCCGGTAGTTTTGATGGGGGAATATGCGTCTACTTCGTAAGTCATTTTTGTTCTGCTATTTACCTTGTTAAAAAGGAAATTATCATATAATGTTAAACGTATGTAATATTTATTTTAACGTAAGAACTTTTTTTTAAACACACGTAGAATATTCTTTATCAAAGCCGAAAAGAGAAGAGTTTTATTAAAGTGTTTTATTTTCCTACGCGGAGTAGGGATGAAATTGTGTGTATTTTTGTTTCCCAGATTGCGAGGAAAGTTCTATTTGTCGACCAATGATGCGCCACCATTTGCGAAGGATTAAGAACTGCTTACACCGAATTAACTTTAAAACGACTGCAACAGTAATCGTGCTATTGCGACATAATAATCTGTACTAGTCATTTATAAGTTACTTTATTTATGCAACGACTTTCTATACGTATCTGTGCGTATATTACCGTTACTACTTTCAGTCGGTCTATTTCAGTGCGATAATTATTACCGATACTTCGTATATGCATACTAAGTACAAATTTTCGGAACTTTGCCTTTAGGACAATTAACTCCATTGTTTTCTGAATACCGTATATATATATTGTCTTGCAACTTTGATGTGTTTTAACGAAATTGATAGACGAGAGACTTGTCAAGTAAATAATGTACTCGACAATGTATTCGATAATTTTGTTAGGTCGTCGTGAGGCCGTGAATAAATCACAATCGGTTATCATATACAATGTCCCTTCAATACAACGTCTCATGTAAAATGTAAGAAGCTATTACCTCCTAGAAACTTTAAACTTCTACTGCTTGGCTACCGAGGACAGTAATTTTAGTGCAGTAATATTGTTTAAACGCCATGCATGGATCAATTCTGCGGGGATTGCTAATGTTTCAACTGTTCGTCATTTCCCGTGGAATAGAGAATAACCTTATTGAAGATTATTTCCTGTACAAAAAAGTAACGTCAGTATTAGGATTTTCTTGTGGCAATGCCAAAAGTATGTATAATTATTTATTTTTAAATGACAGTATCGGTAAGTTTTTATCAAGATACATATTAATAACACGCTGAACCAGATGATTTTGACCTGACAATGAAATTTAGTGACATACACAAATTTCTAACGGTATTGGCTCCCAATACCGTACTGTCGAGGAACATAAACACAGACGTATTGCTGGACGCAGATTACCATCCTCTGGGTGTTTTCTTGGATTTGCGTTGCTACGATCACAAGGATACAATTTTATTTCTTCAAGTATAAAACGAGACAAAACTTAAAATTTCTGAAAATGGGTTTTAATGTATTGCGTACATATTATTTTAATATTTAATTTAGACAACGGGAAAAGACTTGTACGATGAAATGCACAAATGGCTGATTTTCACAACCGACATACAGCAAAGTTTACAGTATTTAAATGATAGTAAATTTTCCGTGAGCACGGATCTCATATTAGCTGTAAAAATTTCCACTGGATATAAATTATATGATGTTTACAACCCTTGCAAGCTTTGCGGTGGTGAATTAAATACGACCCTCCTGGGCAGCTGGGACGAGAAATATGGGTTGTTTGTTGAGCTTAATCAGTCGAGAGTCCATAGAAGAGCTAATTTGCATAAATTAGCAATAAAAGCAGGGGTCCTAGTAAGTATCTATGAAAATAATAAATCCTCATGATTTTTATCATTTTAGACTAGTAGAAATAGTATAATAATTATGACTAGATCAGAAACGAAAAACGAGATATGTCGTCGAAGGATCTCTTCTTAAATTCTACGAATGTAAAAGACCGTGGGACAAAATTCGTGTACACCATACTCCAGCATTTGGCCGATGTTTACAATTTTTCGTAAATACTTTTAAACAAACAAGATAGTCAAAACAATTCTATGTCGGCTGATATTCTGTGTTCATTCTTTACATTCCTTTTCCAGGATACAGGTTATCGAGATAAATGTCAACGATCAAGATTTCGATGATGACGAGGAGTTGATATTTAAATCATTGCGTGAAATGGATATAAATATATTCATCACTCCAGGGGAAATGACTACGCGAAGAATGGAGATTGCTGATATGGTTATGCCTATATGGCCTATTCGGTTAGCTATTTGTAGTTTTCCATTCTACTTTACAAAGTATCATTTGGAGAAGACATTTACACAGATAAAAAATAGTTTATCTCCACGTTTTGCAATTAAATGAATTACTTCTCTATGTCGCATTTCGCTGTAATTTTTACCGTTATATTCTTTGTTTTCTCGACAGAACATGTTTTATATTTCGTAGTACCTCATCAATGAATTCAAGAGTCACCGAATTTCTACGACCATTAACCACGAAAGTCTGGTATTCCATGTTTATACTCATAATATTTTGTGTTTTTATTCTCATTATTGTTCTAAAGATAGAAAACTACGGCGATCTAAGAGATTGTTACGGAAGTTCTGTGCTTCTTATTATAGGAGCCATATCGCAGCAAAGTAAGTAGATAAAAAAGATTCACACTATTGTCATTAAAATAATGCAATTCCTTTTTGTACAGGTTCGATAGCCACGTCGAATTATATCTCTGGACGTATTATTTTCCTGCAAGTTATGTTCTTCAGCTTACTAACATTTAATTATTACTCAGCCAGTATAGTATCAGATCGTCTAATGAACGTAAAGATAAAAATGAACGATTCGTTAATTACTCTCGCGGATAGTAATTTCCGACTTGCTATTGAACCTGACAATGATACACAGAGATTATTGTCACAGGTAAAGAAGACGTTTTGATAAAAGATACTGAAACGTACCATGATAATGTTCAAATATGACATGAATTATCATTGTAAAAAATTCTACCTCACAGACGTCAAACGCAGAGATGAATTATTTCTATAAAAAACGATGGCAGAAACTGAAAGAGTCGAAGAAATACATGTCAATCGAAGAAGGTTTAAAACGAGTAGCGCGGGGTGGTTTTGCCTATCACACTTATGCCGATACTGCTTATCCCTACATAGAATCGAATTTTGAAGACCGTTTCATATGCGAACTCGGGCAAATTCACCTGCGAAAAACAACTTTAGCACTTTGGGCCCAGCGCAGGAGTCCTTTTACCAAAATACTGAGAATAGGGTAACAGCGAAAGAATAAGATTAGAGAATTGGGTAGCAGTAATTGTGTAACAGTAGTTTTAACGCTAATTTATTCTGATAGTATTCGCCAGTAATTAGCAAAATAGTAATTTTATTACAGTATTAATTTAAACATTAATTATATGCAATTTATATCTGATATTAGTAAAATAAAATAGTATTTAATAGTAATGTTAGTAGTAGTTGTGTAATGATTTTGTACTGTTTATGAATTATCGATGTTTTCAGGACGATAAAAATTCTGAATGCTGGACTTCTGCGACGACAAATAAAACTTTGGACTTCGAGGAAGCCTTTCTGTTCCAAAAATATGTTGGTAGTCGACGCGATATCATTGGAAGAGGCTGCTGCGTCTTTTATATTGCTGATAGGCAGTTGTATTTTATCCGCATTTATATGTATTGTAGAAAATGTTGTGTGGTGGGGTGTATGTAAAAAGTACAACAAAATAAAGAAATAGATAAAGCTTACATTACGTAATTTAAAAAAGGGCGGTTGGGAAAAGCGGTGGAAGGAAAAAGCATTTCGCCGGACACAGGCAGGTTTTTGGAAAATAGAGGCACAATAGACAATTTCTATATGTATATTATAGCATGTAACAGAAAGGGAATTAGCGAAAAGGAGAGGAAAAGTTAATGCGGTATTTGTAGATCTAAAGGCAGCGTTTCATTCGATAAAGAGAAAGCACCTATGATGGAGAATGGAAAAGTATGGGATAAGAAAAGGGTTGAGAGTACAAAGGAAATCTATGAGCTGACCAGAAATGTGGTAAGGAGCAAAGGGGGAGAGTCGAGGGAATTTTGGACGGTGTGGGACTCAAATAAGGATGCCCCTCCCCTGTTTACTGTATTCATTGCAGACTTGGAGAACGAACTGAAGAAGGGACATGTAGTGGGGTGGTAATAGGGAAGAACAAATTCTGGTCGCTAGTGTATGCAAATAACGTAATTCTAGTAGCAGCGAGGGAGGAAGAGCTAAAAGAAATGGTCTAAAGAATGGAGAAATATTTGGATAACAAGGAGTTAACTGTCAATGTAAAGAAAACGAAAGTGATAATATCAAGAAAAGTAGGAGGGAGAGCAAGAATGGCAGGATGGAAATGGAAGTAGTAGAAGAGTTCACGTATCTAGGAATATTGTTTCAAGGAAATGGAAATATGGCAGGAAATGTAAGGGAAAGAGTTAAAAGGGCAAACACAGCTTTAAATCAAGTATGGGGTATAGTTGAAAGAAAGTTTAAAAATGATTTTAGATTTAGAATGTATATGTTTGACATGTTAGTATTAAGTATTTTAAGGTACAGCGTGGTGTTATGGGATAGAGAGAGAGAGTGGAGGTAGGAAAGGTACAGATAAGACACATGAAGTGAAGGGATAGATGCATTTTTTCTATGTAACTCTATATAAACTTATATAGAAAAAATAAAATTTAATAAAAAACTCAGATTATATAGTTTTAGAAGAGACAAACATAGAAAAAGTACGTATCAGGGCAGGACAGAGGGCAATGAAATTTCAGGAGGTGGCAAAGAAGAAAGAAAGAAAGATATTATTGAAGGAATGTATAAAAGAAAGAGAAGGAGGACGACATCAGGTAAAGAAAGAGAGGAATACCTAAGTAAGAAAGAATGGGGTGAGTCAGTTGGGGTTTGAATAGGGCAAGAGATAATAAGCAAATTAATGGAGGGAGAGAGAGAGGAAAACGCAAAAATAAGCGCAGTGCAACCAAATAGTCAGGGTTAAGTACAATACAAGTTATGAATATTTAAGAACAGGAATGCTAGCGTAGTATTTAAGTAAACAAGGGAGGGAAAACAGCCAGAGTTTAATAGTGAGAGCGATATGCAGAAACGCGAAAAATTGGAACACATACTCGGAAGGAGTTGAGGAAAGCAGATGCGATTGTTGAAATACAATCGGTACAAATGCCAAAATTTATTCGTAAAGTATACGGGCGACACCTGTGTTGTGACTCAAGGACGAATCTTCCCACTCATCACCTTACTTCAAATAATTAATCTAACAGTCGCAGTCGAATAGAGTATGGCGTCCTGAAAAGATCACTTGTAACCACATCGTTTTCAATATTTATCCATTGTTAGATTATTTTATATAAACTTTTGAGAGTGAGAAAAAGAAGATAATTTTATTTATATCCACCTGACAGCGATTTCTGTAGGGAGAGACGGGGAGGGTTAAATCATACAGTAACAGATTGCAAAGTGTTGGAGAGGGAGAAAATAAGGGTAGAGGACATAGCGGCAGGAAAAGTGAGAAAATAGCAGAATGGTTGTGGGAAGTAGAAAGAAAAAGGAAGGATAAAGAGTGGAAATAGTTTAAGGAATTTTTGTAATCCAAGTCCTTTTCATAGCTATAAGGCTGAAAATAGTAATAAACCAGTATAAGTAATGCAAAAACATTAACATTTGCGAGTATAGCTCTAGAATTAATTATTAGATTAGTATTAGATTTACTATATAAAAACTATTAGAATTAATTTGCTAGTCAGTCATGCAAAATTATTAGGATTACTAAAACAATTACTGAAACAATTACTGAAAATTACTGAAACAATGCTGAAAAGTTTTTCAATTTCTGAAAATGCTCCAGTAAAATGGTAGATATGTACTATATACTTACGCTGAAGAAAAAGAAGAATATTATTAAATAAAATCGAAAATTAATGATTTTTATCTGCCGTGTATTTTACAATATAAGAAAATTCTATCGCTCTACAAAATTTTGTTCTTTATCATTCATTAATATACATGTTTATTATACGTTGTCTGTGAAGGTTTCTACATTTTCAATAAATCACAGTTACATATTTATGAATTCAGTCAATAGCGATGTGATTGACAGGCAGATAGTGGAGCACTAAAGACATTATTTTTTCATACAAAAATCGAACTTTAATCAAAATTTTACGAAACTTGTACATTTTCTATCAATCGCCGACTGGTTAAAATCAATGGAAGCACGAAGTTCGTTATCAAATTACTTTGTCCAACCCAGTGGAAACATGTTTTTACTGAAAACATTTAATAATTCATTTTTCACTAGAGATAAAGTAAATTCATAAAATGTGGAAAACATATGGGAAATGTTTGATTTTAATTTACTTTATAACTCTTTCTAAAGGACAGTATAATCAGTTTATTCGCGATTATTTCGTCTATAAGAAAGTGCGCGAGGTTGTAGGATATTCCTGCACAAATACTACAGGTATTGCATCACAAATTAAAACACCTACTAACTAACGTGGTGTACAATATTAAAAATATTCTAATACTTCTTATGGATCACTTTTGGTTCTTAAAAAGCCTAAACAACTAAATTAAATTATTACACATGTTCTATTATGTATTACAGACTAGTCGTAGTTCTTAAAAACACTAAACAACTGCATCAAATTATTAAAATATGTAAATTGCTGTATATGTTCTATTATTTATTACAGATCACTTTCAACTTTTAAAAATCCTACATAGCTTAGGAATATACGCCACCATAAAGGGACCCGGTGTGCGATTTGACATTGGTCAATTCTTACATGCAAAGTACTGGACGACAGGAGTGTTTTTAGATTTACGTTGCCGGGACGAAATTGTTACAAAGATAATTTCAGAAGTAAGAAAACTGAAATCTCCCTATCTTTAAGCACGTACAAATTTCTTAATATATGTAAAGTGGTGTACTTTATTTTGTATTTTTGTAACATTAATGGGGTCTACATTGAATTAAAAAATCCAGAGTTCGAAGCGAAGGATGTACGACTATTCGTACAATTGGCTGATACTTGGTACAAATTTCAACGAAAGTATATCGGTTTTAAATGATACGAGTTACAACATAGTAACCGATGTTGTCGTTTCTATTCCGAAAAACGACTATTATGATTTATATGACATTTTTAATCACTGCCGATATCGAGGAGGTTCGTTAAATGTTACAAAACTCGGTACTTGGAGTAAAAATAAAGGTCTGAATATTACTTTGACACAGCCGAAAATGATTAGAAGAGCTAACATGTACAGAATGAGATTAAGAATGTCCGGAGTGGTAAGTTTTTGAATTCCTATATTCCTTTTTTGACTATCGTGTAAGAGCTGGTAATTTATTTTACTCATCGCAACTATTTCACGAATTTTGTTGTATAAATACGTTATGAGTTTCTATTTCCATGCTAGATTTTGTACAGGCCGAAGAATATGCGGTTGGAAAATTACATGAACGACATAACCGCCAGGTCTTTGGATAGCATGCAAAAATTTGTATATGCAATGATAATGCATACCGCGCAGTTATTCAATTTTAGGTAAATTTTGAGTTCCTCATCGGGTAATAACGTAAGAATTAATTAGAAAATTGGGTAATAATAATTGAGTAACAGTAGTTTTAATAATAATTGATTGTGATAATATTCACCAGTAATTAGCAAAATGGTCATTTTATTACGATATTAACTTAAATATTAATTCTATATATTTTGATATTTGGGTAAGTTTTGATTTCCTTATTTTGTACTACGAATCTTAGTGTAATTAAAGGTGATTTATCTTATTCATAGTGTGCACGCTTCTGAAATATCTTGGTGGGATAAGCATTCTCTGCATGGGACGATATTCGATGTTCTTAAGACAAATGACATCGATTTCGGCAGTAACCCAAGAGTTATGGTGTCCGAGAGATTGGATTTTGCTACTCTCATCGGTGGAGCATGGCCTGTTCGGTAATGATTCAATATTCCATTATTTACACAGCTTATTTATTTGCCGTAAGTAGACGGTAATAGTAAGTTTATTCCAAATTCACAAATTATTTGGTTGCTGAATGATCTGTTCTTTTTTAATGTATCAAATGTATCAATTACTTTATTTTTCATTTACGTAATCTATTATTAAAAATACGGTAAAAATTATATAACACCTCTTAACCATTTAATTTTACGTTTTATATTCACAAAGTAAACTTTACTGTTTCAAATTGTATGATTTAAGTTTCCGTGGTATGTATCAAGCATTAGTATCGCAAGTTCTTTTTCAAAAGTACTAACTTCGAAATATTGCAAATTTTCATTCTGTAAATAACGAAGTTAATAATTTAAAATTACTGTATATTTTTCTTCACTGAATAATCGCGTATTTAGACATTTACAGAACATCATATTTAGTATTAAACGTTATTCCCAATTTTATTTCTTAGGCCGTGCTTTTTCTTGCTTCGCATGCCGTCGTCGAAAATCAAATTGGATATATTCCTGAAGCCCTTTTCGAGCGAGATTTGGTACCTCATAGTATTCTTTACAGCGGTTTCGGTAGTAACAGCGTATTTTGTAATAAAAGTCGAGTACGACAGCAGTAATTTAGAGCAAATAACAAATGCGATTGTTACGACCGTGGGAATAGTCAGTCAGCAAGGTACGCTTAAAACGCTATTTAGTTAGCACATAAATTAGATTAAAGTCTATACATTATATATACATACACACATAAACTATACATTATAATTTATAATACTTCTTCGGTGGGAAAGTATTTCCCTTTTTGACATTAAAAAAAAAACAATAATTTGTACACACCAACAATATATTTAATCAATAATGTAATTTCTATCCCTTTCTTTAATCAGCTATTAATACCACATTGGTAAAAGCCTGTTTTTATAAAAAATGGAAAACGAAATTACTGTCCCACTAACCCAATGACTGATTTATAATTAATCAGGTGCAAGTTATTTTCCGAATCGTCAGTATGCTCGCGTCGCTGTCGTGCAGTTTGTTCTCTTCAGTTGGATGCTGTACAATTATTACTCCGGCAGCATAGTTTCTGCTCGTTTGAGCGAGCCGCTTGATAAATTAGAAGATAATGTTGCTGTTCTCGCCGATAGCAATATAAGAATTGCCGCAGAGGCTACGCCCTACCTAAATTACTTGTTACAAGTAAGTGTGTTTTCAAAGATATATCATTTAATTAACTCATGTAACAAAGTATCATAAATCAAGATATTATGACCTATATACTTGTGATTAATTGATTTTATCGAAAGAAATAATGGATTGAAACCATTTAAAGGCACTGGCTTAAATTTTTGACAAGATTATATAAATCTGATTGATATAAGAATTTCAAACTGTCGATAATTTTTTAAATTAAACTGTGATGTACATTTACGAAAGTTACTGTTCTGTTAAATAATTGAGAGTTTTAATTTCTTCTTGTAGAAAAATACGCCAGAATCGAGTTATTTTCGAAAGAAACGTTGGGATCCACTGCCTGATTCAGAAAGGTATTTACCTTTGGAGGAAGGCATACGTCTGGTAAGCCAGGGTAAACTGGCTTATCACACAGACCCTAATACGGCATACCCGTACGTGGAAAGAATGTTTGATTCCAATCAGATTTGCCAACTAACAGAGATACATCTTTTTAAACAATCAGTAATGGGGATGTACGCCAGTCATAACGGTCAATTTACTGAGATTGCGAGAATAGGGTAGGAAACTGTTAAAATTATGTAACTAAATAGTATGTGGGTTGCTACATGTTTATTTATACCATAAGAATTGCACTTTACATATTGTTATGCACGAGTAAAAGAATTTTTATAAACTGCAATAGAATATAATAAATATATTATGTTCTATTTCATAAATTGACGTGAGCTACAATCAAAACGTACGCGCATGATTTTTACGTTTTTCACTATTTATTTTAAGCGAGACAAATATATATTAGGTGCACAAATAAGTAATCCAATTTTTTTAGTAAAATTTAAGGTTTATTTTTAAAAATACTGCCAAAAAAATTTTAATGAATATATTCGCCATTGCTTTCGATGACTTTAAGCCATATTTCTGGCAATTGACGAATTCCATCTTGACAGAAACCAGCTTCTTTTGATGCAATAAAATCGACCAGGCATTTTCTGATCTCTTCTACTGATTCGAAGTGTGTGTCCGATAAGACGTGTTGCATCGATCTAAACAGATGATAATCTGATGGAGCAATATCTGGCGAGTTCGCCGGATGCTTCAGACTTTCCCATCCCTTACTCATAATAACTTCTTTAGTGCCGGAAGCAGCGTGTGGCCTCGCGTTGTCGTGAAGCAATTTTACTGGACGTTGTCCTTTGCCACTGTACGGACGCTTTCGTTCAAACTCTTCACTTAAATACATTAATTGGCGTTGATAGGTATCCGCGCTACCTGTTTCTTTTGGATAGCTACATATCATCATAACATTGTACTAAAAGATCGGGAAAATCAAATAAATATAACACCAAGTTTTTGATCATTGGAAAAAAATTGGATTACTTATTTGTACACCTAATATATATACATGTAATTTTGTCAATAATTGTAGACTATTGCAAAAAATCGGTCTTCATGTAACAATTTTTATAATTTTAGTTAGTTTTCTAAACGTAATAATTATTCTATAGTTGTTATTAACTCCCTAGTTGTAATTAACTATTTATTGTACTTCCTATATCACAATGAATATGTTGAGTTATTGTTTAACTTCACTGTTCAAATTTAAAATTTGAATAATTGTTCTTTCCAGTTTGACGAAAATGTTTAATATGGGCCTTCGTGATCGGCAATTAAAATATTGGTCATCCAAAAAACCTCACTGCCAAGAAGACGCACTTTCGACAAGAGGTATCACCCTCCGAGAGATCGCACCCATTCTTATTTTACTAGTAGCTGGGATATTGTTCTCAGGCGCAATTTGCATCGCGGAAAACCATATGTTTAAAAAACCACAGAAGTGAGTCATTTCCTAATTTTATAAATATTGTGAAGAAGTAAGTATAATATTAATAAATTGGAGAATTCATTTTTTAGGTCAGGAGTATCGCATCAAGGACGAACAATTTACGTGAGAGAAAAGACCATGGATATAAAACTAGACGATTTGGATAACTTCAACTTATATAACACGAATAAAATATAAGTTATAGATTTACAATTGCCTTTAGGTGAAATTTTGTGCACATGTGCAACACGTATTTAATTATTAGTTCATTTATTTCGCCGAATTATGTAGTTTGTTTATCGCGCATAAAACGATTTGTTTTTTTTTTCGACGCATGAAATGGAATTTATGCAGTTATAGTATTAGTATTGCACCGTGTATTATAATTCTAAAACGTAGGCTCAAGATATGATCATACAATGTTGTACTTGCACAATCTTGAAGTGATCTTCTTTATCTTTCGTATTCATCTGTATTACACAATTACTGCGTGTATAATAAATCATTTTGATCTACATCGATAATTCTCGACTTGCACAATTAAGTGATGTGTTCTCTACAATTAAGCGAATATTTTCAAAATTAAGATTTATTTTATGAGACAACTCGATAATGTTCTTTACATAAGGACAATTTGGCGATTAACTTATGTTTTAGTAACAGTTATAAGTGATTTGTTGTCTTTTGTTTTTATAGAGTAATTTGATTATCGTGAATAAAATTTATTGTAGATAAATTTTATTTATTATTTTTTAAAAGCGATATTTTTCAAAAACCGAATATAATTTTAAACTAAAATCGAGCTATTATAAAACAAAACTTGATTTACATCTGTATTATGAATCGATAAAAGTATTAAAGCAAATTACGAAAAATTAATACATATGCATATAGCTTATCTAGATTGTTATTTTATTGGATATCAATTTTTAGCTATAAAAATTTTAATTGAAATTTCCCAATTGTTAATTTTCAATTTAAAAATTAGTAGGGTCTTCCCAGTCTTTAAATTCAGCAGGTAAATCCGTGAAATGAAGTTGCAATAATCGCAATAATTAACAAATATTCCTTCGATCCAGGCAACCTCTTTAATAATTAACAATAAAATTTGGATTGAAATTGCCTACTTTTTTATTTTTAATCAAGAAATGACACGACCCTCCCTCGTTTCCCTGCCTTTGAGTTCAGTAGGTAAAACAGAGTTGGCAGGAGAGCGGTCAGATGTCGCCATTGGAAAGTGCGAAATGAGGAATCATCGAGGGAAGATCGTAATGGCGTTCTCCGGCGGCGAAGTTCGATCGGAAAGATTGTGCCCAATTGTGCCGGGTGGCAAAACGTGTCTCCTAGGAGGGTGACGAGGAGGGCCGATTTCGTCGGTAACACGAGGCGGCGCGTTACATAAACGTCAAACGTCGAGGCTTACGTAATTGGAGGTTTGAGGCCGGCAGCGCGAGAGGTGCGCATATATCGCAACGTGCAAACCGTAGCGGCGTAAGCGAAATATTTACACGCTCATGTAACCAAGCTCTTACGCGCCAGCGCTTACACCCAGACGAGAGGGAAAGAGGCAAGGGGCCTCTCTTACACAGCCTATAACGCGATGCTACAAGGTAAGAAGACCCGTTTCGTAACGAGCCACGACCGTTTCAAAGTCAGAGATTCCCAAAGCCCCGTCCGCACGTGCGTGCCTGCAATTTCTCGGCATCAACTCGGCGATAATTAAGAAAACTTCATCGTTTTACAATCCTCGTCCCATCGTACAACGTATAAATAAGTTGCCCAACAGATCGATCCTTTTCTTACAAGGACATTGGGGTATGGACATTTCGTAGATATTTTTGTACGTGTTGCTATTACTTCGGTAATCGCGGTCGAGAAGGACCAAGTGTTAGGAAATTCTACAACTAATGGTTCCTGTTCCTAAAAGAAGGACATTTGAAAATGTCTATTCAGTAGGTGTTTTTTACGTAATGGTATTACTTGTCTAATCACTATTAAAGAGGAGGAAGTATTATGAAATTCTGCAACAAATAGATTCGGCGCCTGAAAGGACATTTGAAAATGTAAATTCAGTATGTATTTTTTTACATAATCGAATTACATGTCTAATCACTCTGAAAATATGTACATAATGCTCGACAAATTATTGCTTTTAAGAGTGTGTTAACTCAGTATTCTCTAATGGTACATCTACATGTATGTAAAGACATTACTGCTATCTCTGTGAATAGATATTATTGGACGGAATTGTCGCGAAGTTTCTGAACATCTCTGAATGGGCTTACAAAGGGTATTTAACGGCAATTTGGAAGCCCACGTATATATTTTGCGTACTATAACTGTCGTACATAACTAATGGAACTCCGGGAGCTTTTACGTAAGTTATGATGTTCATCACCGAAGCAAAATTTTCCTTTTTACGCCGATTCGATGTGGATTGCGTAAGTTTGCTGACCTTGTGCTTTGTAAGCATTTATAGTAGTGGTTTTATCTCGATCCTTTTGAGGTCTGCAAGAACGAGATCAATCCTAATAAATCGTCCATTAACGTTCCCAATGTATAATTATTTTTCGCTACCCTTCCCCCCTTTTTTCGTCTCATAATCTGACTTACATAATCGTAGTAATGTAAACAAATGTATGTAACGCTTACATAAGGCAGCCCCCTACCCGGCCTACGTGGTAAGCGACGGCGCGCAGCAACGGCATAATCTATTGTTTAGCAATAGTTATAGTTCGTTGTGTAACGGGCTGGTTAATGGAGACGATCGATAGGTATCGTTCGCCGGTGCCATAGTGTCGTACAACGAAATCGCACCGAGTTGGAAGAAAGAGGGCAGACGGCATTCGACGTAAGGAAAGAAGACGACTCATAAACGTACAATGTAGGCGAATGGTAAAAGGTTGAAAACTTCGAGAAGAAGTTGCTAAGAAATAAAAACGAGAATCCGAAGAAATGTTCAAAGTTGCTAAGAGAATATGAGAATGAAAAAAATCTCGCGATGATCCAGGCATTCGTGATCCTCGGCATCGGAGTTGTTTGAGCTCGACAAAAACAGTCCGATGATCTCCTGATGTGCTTAATGAGAATCCTCAGGAGCGATCGTGAAGATCATAATCCCTCACCGTTGGTACAACTCTTATTTGCGCCATAGGTCACCGGATAGATTACGTAGGTATTACAAATCAAAAGCGTGTTACACATCATCCGTGTTACGAAAAGTCACCTTACGGAAACTTTATAACTTTATAACTTTTCAGTCGAAATGCATATGTAAGTTTATCGATACATTACACTTGTATAAGCCGCGATAATTTCAGGCGCTGTCCGTAATTAAGATGTAACATTTTACTACTTTTCTGGAACTTTTATTTTCGTAAATAAATAGATCGTGTAACCAATTTTTTCCACTCTGCTGCATGTTTTGTAATTCATTAACATCCTATGTCGGTGGCAATTTTGTCTTTCTCCTGTAAGTAAACGTCTCGTTTTATATCTTCATAGAAATATTTTATTGTATCAGTTTCCCGAAGAAAGCAAATAAATATTTCTTGGATGTACTCCGAGAGTTGTACGAAGTTTATAGATGGTCTAATTGGTCAACTCGCGTGATGAGACCAGTGTTTCGTAATAAGGAAATGACCAGATCGAAGTCACAGAAATAGAAGGTAGTTATCGTCCACATTCATCGCGACAGAGCAGACGCAGGAAAATGAATGGCAACATTTTCAAAGGACGTCATTCGTCAAATAATATCTTAGTTTTTACATCTGCAGCATTGAAAATTGAGCACCGACTGCACTAACTCTTCAAGCGCACACACAAAAAAAAACAAAAACACAGTTTAGCCTTTTATAAAGTGTAATAGAATAAGATGAACCGGCCAGAAAAGTCTGTTTTTTATGTTTTCAATCACTCGCATTGGTGGTAAAAAGGCATAAATATACACTGGCTGAAAGAAGTCTTCGGATACTCCTTTCTTTCAGTTCAACACACTTTTCTTTTAGCATAGATAAGCATTGTACCATTTTCATAGATTATCACAAAAAAATTATAATAAATTCATTTAAGAATCCCAGGCAAGCGGATTTAGACTTTTTTGAGTCAATGTACATTTTCTAAATATTTCTTTGTTTCTATAATACCTAATGAACGAACATCGGTATGTATTTGTACGTAATTTTTTATGGTACTTAATGGTACTTAATTTAAACTTGGAACAAAAAGTGTTTATATTTCACGAGGTCCATATTGCTGGTGAAGTAACCATAACGTTTTACCCGTATCTCCGATGGACTAAACCGTAGCGTATTTTCCTTTTGTCCGTGCACTCCACGGACGGATCTGTTAAAGGGTAAAAGAGCTTTTATTTAAGATCGATGAAACAATTGACGGAGTACCGTTACAAGAACGGAGGTTAAAAGTGTTTTAATAGGATTACACAAGAGTCGTGGTTATGCGGGCACCTTAATCTGCATTGCGGCGCAGTTAAACTGATTACTCGCGTTTACGGGCTATCGTTGCAACGTTATACCTATATATGGCTAGTTTGATACATGAAGCAATCAGCGACCGTACTCGCGTAACAAGAGTTGAGGGTGCGAACAAACGTTCCGCTTATTCTCTGCGAAAACAGAAGCCTACGTGACAAAACTTGGGAAAGTCATCAAACCGCAGTTCAGGAAACCACGGGGTATTCAGACACTAATATCAAAGTTCTGAGTACATTGAAGTAAGTATTGTATTTTGGAAAAATGTGTAAGTATAACCGTCCTTTTAGATTTTAAATATGTAACTCATTTTTGTAATACACTTCCTTGTAAAAGAAGAACAATGTTTTAAGAAATTGTATGTTACACTTAAAATATTTTTAGTTGGAAGTATTCATATTGAAATATCTTTCTTTTTTAGGATTAATAAATAGCAAAATTCCAATAAAAAATGATTAATTACATAAAAATGTAATGATGTAGGAAATACTGACGATTTTTTCCATGATCTGTTGTATGCAAGTAAAAAGGAATCAATCAATAAATCTGTTCCCTTCCCGTGAAAGCCTTCACCCTTACTCCACTAATGTAATTTACAGAATTTCCACCGTTTTTAAGAAACAAGTGCGACAGAATGTAAAATTATATCCTAACATAAATGGTTTAACGATTAAAGAATCATTGACGATTTTCAGCGTGATCCACTGTACGCAGATCAAAAGAAATTAATCACTCAATCAATCAGTTACATTCTTCCGTAAACCCCTACTCTTATCCCGTTCATGTAGTTTACACATTCTACCATTGTTTACAAAAACCAACGAGCGTCAAAAGGAATCAATCAATCAATCAATCAATCAAACAATCAATCAATAAATCAATCATATTCTTCGGCAAACCCCCGCACTCTCGCCGTTTATGTAATTAACACACTCGACAAATCTTTATAAAAACTAACAAGCGCGAAGGACGGAACGAGAACGCTGCACATTTCTAAAGAATGATAAATCGTAATTCATACTGAATATCTGCGGGGGGGGGGGGGGAGATTGCCGGTACGCGATCTGGCATGCGGGTGCATAAGAGCGCGTTAAACGAGTTATTTAAATGATGTCCTAAATACTTATGCCTCGGTGGCTGGTTTGTCCGGCGATTCTTTTGATACGGCGGGAATACTGGTTGAGGTATTGTTAACGGTGATCTGCGATCGGTGGCACGCGACGCTGGGACACGGTGTTTCTTTTGCTTGCATTATCCAAGTACGCCAGAGGCGGCCACAGAGCAACCGGCTGTGCACAATGTACGCTTTTAAAGCGCTTTACTCCCACTCGGCGTTATGTAAACGTCAGGCCAGCCTCGCGGGATACTTTCACGTTGAGATTTTTGCCGTCATTGTAGTAAGCTATAACCGTATTACTCCATTTAGTCGGAGCCAATTGCCGCCGTGCATGAACTCACACACGTGAATACCGTCGCTCACACAATGGCCGCATGCAAATCTACTCTGCCCTCTCTGCGTTAATCCCATGGTAAATGATACCAGTCTGCGAGGGTAGGTATGCCAGTCCATTTCTTATGGCGTGCACCGTCGATGTATGTTTTACCCTACGTACTCGCTAATATGTGTATACGGTGTACAGGACAAAAGCATGTTCCTGTATAAAGTGTAGAATTAGATGTTCTAAATACTAAAGAAGTAATGTTGACATTTCTAGGTTTTAGTACGATTTATTTTTCAGTAATCGTAGTGTATGTATAAAGAAAATTATCTTGAATTTCATTTTTATATCATTTTACATTTTACATGCGATGAAAAGTAAATGTCTGTAAAATCTTTTAGCGCTTCATAGCAAAAAAGGGGTCACTATTTTCGAAAAGACAATGGCGGACAGTATTGTTTAGCAAGGTTTCTTACAATAAAAAGACATTTATAAATACAGTTATTTTCTAGACATCTTTTGACATGTCCCAATGCTAATTTCGTGATAACGATAATGCACTGCCCGTAGCACCTTCAGCCACCTTCGAGATAAGAACGAATTTAATCAACACGTCCCGCTGCAACGAAGGCAAAAAAGCAACAATGCTAAGCACGCATGAGTGTGCGGCGTGTTGTAAATAATTACAACCCGTGTGATCGATTAGCATATCTGGAGCAACGTTCAATTACGATCGCGTAATCGGTCGGCAAAGAAAAGGAACGTTCCCTGTGCTCGACACCCTTCTCACGATCCGCCGATTTAAAATTCACCTCTCGCGCACCACCTCCTCAACCGCGATAAGAGAACGCTGCTTCGGGACCGGCACGATTCTCTTGATTTATATTTGCCTACCTCCTGTTCTCCGTTGTAGCACAACGGAGGACCATGAGCTCAAATGGGCAACGTGTTATATACGGAAATTGCCACAGAGGAACGTACACGCGCGTAATGTTCCCCTCTTCGCCGGTTTTATTCTTCTTTTGCGGAAGATGTATATCACTTGCTCGAATTTCGCGCAACAGGAAGGCAGTCTTACAATTTCAGTGACGATGAGGCGGGGGGAGGGGACGGTGACAGAAGAAAGTTGTGGCTTAAGGTTGTTTAGGATATAAAAAAAAGATTAATAGTTACTGATTTTTGAAATTTGAAGCTTGCACATTTCCAAGTTTTCGATAAATGTTTCAGACGTAGATAGCCGAGTTCGCAGAATGAAAGTGCCGAAATGATAAATTGTAAGCAAGAATTAAATTTGCGCGGCTTATAATTGTCAATGTTTTGTTTTCACTAATTGAAATTCATTTATTACGTCATCGATTACACGCTTCACTTAAACGTACAATTTTTTCAAAAAGTATTGATAGGGTAAGTACAGAAAATTTAAAGACCTTGTCAGAGGTGGGTAATCCTTTATTTTTTTTCATCAAGAATTGAACGACTAAACAATGTTCAATTGAATTTTGTATGGCTATTTTGTGTGGCATGTTTATGAAAGCGAAATCCTTAAAGTTTGCACACAGTTTATCGCTGGATAAATATCTTTATTGCACGTTACAACAACGTCAATCGTAGTTTGCGGTTTTGCTCACCGTTTACTGCTTACTGATTCTTGGTCAGCGGTTCCATTTTACCGGTGTGCGTTGTCACAGTTGCTGCCAAAGTATTATTTACCGCAAAATGCCTTCTTAATCGATAGTACGTTACAATACAACACAATATCGACACACGTTGTATTATTTTTGTCACATTAAAACTTTTCGTAAAAATACAATAATGGAACTGAAATAATTAACTACTAGTGCAGTGTATTCAAAGAACTGATTTTTACCTTATTTTATCTTTCAATAAATTTGTTTCCACTGTATATGTAATTTATTTCCACTTTACATACGTAAAGTAAGATCGACATTATTAAATTGTTCTCACAATAAACATGATCAAGTAACGCAAATACTTCGTTGTTTGAAATACTAATTTTCATCTTATCGTCATTTATCATTTCATTTACGCTAATTGTAAGTTTGATAACTGTTGCAGTAGTTATCACGATATAAATCTAGAACATTTTTAACAGGGTAATTCACTTTACAAAAGATTAAATTGCACAAAATTCTTCGTATTGGAATATTCGGTGTCGCCTTAATAGGTTTCGTTTAGCTTAGAAAGTTCAATTTGCGATACGTAATGTTTACGTAAGTGATAATATTTTTGCATCAAACACTTTTGGCTGATGTCGGTTTTATTCGTAATACGCCGGCTCAGTGGTTCGTTCGTAACGCATGTCTTACTAATACTCTATTTTACGTGAGTGGATACACTCATTTTGATGACTTTGATGATTAACTGGTTATCAACAATCGCATAACAGTTTTTGATTGTGCAATATGCAAATGTTGCCCCGTTCATGAAGATTACGAGACGATTTTCGTTAGTACTGCAGGTATCTAGTCATGAAATTTTTACGTCCGTACATTCATTTTCGTTATTTTTTAATTATTTTAAACTCCTGGGTAATAGTTTATTAGCTGCTTGTTTATTAATGCTTAATTTTTATTATAATCAACTCTGCTGAAGGATTAGGAAATCCTTCAGTTTTAGGAAATTCTAGGATAATGAATACTGTTAATGATTCTGCTGAAGGATTATACTCCTAATTTTCACGCCATAAATTTACGATAATTATTAATAAACACTCGATAGGAACTATTGTATTGATACTACATTTACATTCACATAATTAATACTTTTATAACTACATTTGTAATAATATATTGCAATAAAGTCCTATTATTATTATCATTACATTATATTCTGTAAACCATTCGTATAGTAAATCAAAAAGAAAATAATTTCGTTCACTCTTTTCGCATTCAAACTTCTTACGTTTACTATCAGTTATTTCTTAAAGAAAATCATGAATGTTCCCGTTTGCAGGAATTCACGAATTTTTATTCACAGTTCTTCATTGAATGAAACGTGATATTGGGTGTAATTAAAAGAAGGTAGGCATTGTGCCGGCAGACATGCAGTATAGGACGATCCTCATTAACGAACCTTTTTAATGAATCTGACGACCGATGCTCGTCTGCTTTCGGAACAGAACCGGACGTGTGTGTCAGTTTACCTTTAGGACGGAACTGCCGAAGGGCACATTGCTTTCCAACGCTTAGAATCGCTAAAATCTTCTCCAAAGGTCGTTACATATTCTCGACTTTATTGGAATTAGTTTATGCGTCATCACTTGTCTCGACCTTTTTCACTTTTTAGAAAGAAGTGACAGCCAGAAGGTAAAGTAAAACTGGAAAATGGTTGATATGACGATCCGAAGACATATGTAGTCTTAACGGGTCATTTTAAAAAGATATAGGTTCTTTCGTTGTATCGAGAATTGTGTTTTATTAAGGTTTTAAATGTCAATAGAAGTGTCAAAAATGTCAAAAGGTTGGAAAATGGATTTGGAATTATGACTTAAACTTAACCAGAAATTGTTAGGAATGAGTTTTCAGTTCTCCAAGAAAACTCGGAATGTCTACTGGAAAGCAAGGGTGGGTGGTAGGAGATAATAATATGATAGTAATAGTACTAGTGATACTAATAGTAATAGTAACGATGTTAATCATATAATGATAATATCAATAATTACATTCAATGATGATAGTGGTTATCGGACAGAACGTGTTCATGGTTTGTAAAATCCTGTTGCTCATTTTACGATTATTCATTCATGTAATTACAGAGTCACAGTTTAATTTCAAGTAAGATGTACCATTTTGGAAATCGTCGAAATATTCAATATGTACCTAATATGTTTCAGAATCCTTCTCTGAGCGATCAACTTAAGGAATACTGTTTCATGTAATACGACCGTCCAGCATTTCCTAAAAATAAAAACGTATGCCCTCACCTGCTGAGACTAAGTGCCCGGTAAATTAAATGTTAATTGTGCAATCACAGAATACGTTTGGGTCATGAAATCTTCACGTAATGCGAAAAGTTAGATAAAGTCTGGAGTGCACGAGCGCTTTGTGTAACTCAAAACATTTTGTTCGTTGATAATATTAGATGTTTCCTTGGTATGATATAACCAGAGTCCGATTTTGGGTGAGAGTCTGAAATCGGCCGATTCGCAAGTGTTTCGAAATACTGCTTTATGAAAAACCATTAGGAAGGATGTTATGGCTGGCCACGATGTTACGAGCGGGCATTACTGCTCATTATGCCGTTAAAATTCTGTGTAACGTATTACAACGTAAGCGTCGCTAAACCTATTAATAGTTGTTACGTCATGGTATTGCCGTACACAGTTATCTCATTATGCAACTCGAAAAAGATAATACAATTATCCTGTCATCCTGCCTTTCTCCCACGGATTTCGGGCAGACGTTCTTGAAATCCTTCAAGACAAATTCTTTCTTATTTCGCGATAGTTCAATGGTGCGTAAGAACGCGCAATTTCTATCTTTTTGCCAAGTAAAATACTGATTGTATTTTGTCCAACCGAGCCTCATCCACTTTCTTCGGCAGTAAATCTTTTTTTATTACACCCGCCACTTTAGGAAAACGTGAAGTTACCAAGCACAATTGACAGGATTCTTGGAAAAGGAAAGAAGAAGTGAGTGAAACTTTCGTTTCGTTTCAAATTTATTCACTCGGTTTGGAGAACAACAATTTCACGTCTGAATTAATGTACTTCATTCCTCGAAATATTTTTTACACGTGTCATTTGGAATTTCAGCAACTGTTAACTGATTTCGATGAAATATGTGTGAGACAGTAATTTAAAAGAATAGAAGGTTGGCCTTCATCACACACAGACACACACTCACACAGTGGTGGGAATAAAGTCATTCCTGTACTGAAAAGAATCGTGTCTCCACGTAATTAAGTTAATTAATGTAGTTAATTAGTGTGCAATTAGAAAACACTTTCCTTCAGTCATTTACAGCGTATATCTATTTTTAATACGAACATTGTTTTAATTCCTGTTTAAAGTTCCGGATTACAATCTTTACAAGTTTGTTATTTATCTTGTCTCTAAGCATTACCACATATAATTGGCATTTAATTCTGTTAAACTTTACTGAAAAACTGTCCGATAAAGGTGTCGTTATTTTCACGCAAACCAAATGATATTCCTCAGTTAAGTTTATTTAACGGCCCGTGAGTTAATTAATAGCCGTAGTTCTTAATGATTTTTTCGGTTTTCCGAAGTCATGGCTTACAGTGGGTTACGTGTTGGTCTTACGACTCCGCGAACTAACGTAAAGCTTGCTTCGTAACGTTCAATTCGACAAAGTGCGCGTTGTTACTCAACGCGCCGAAGTTACGTGACGGCCCGTTCTATAACACAAGTGTTATATCTACTCTTGTTACGGTTTCGTCGGATCAGCCGTGAACAAAAGCAATGCTGCAGAAATATCGTCGATGGTACTTGGACCCT
Organism: Hedychridium roseum; assembly: GCA_963989215.1. Classification (NCBI taxonomy): domain Eukaryota; kingdom Metazoa; phylum Arthropoda; class Insecta; order Hymenoptera; family Chrysididae; genus Hedychridium; species Hedychridium roseum. The sequence continues at coordinate 3,444,012 of OZ022307.1, read as the reverse complement.
CGAATCTTCTGATCCGTCGCAAACTCAATTGAAAACAGATTGAAGATAATTTCATCTTTTCAAGTGTTTCACCCAAATCTGGAATTGTAAGCAAGGCCCGCAGTGAGTTTCTGCTTTAAAGCTAAAGACGCAAAATCAATAATTAAAGAGGATAGGGCGTTGATGCCGAAGGTCAGCACAAGGGACGATATCTACATGGAAAATTTTTAGGAAAATTATAGATGTGACTAGACTTTCGTTGTAGTATCTTTAATTGTGTAGGATAAAAGTTTCAAGTATAATATTTGCACAATTGGTCAATATTTCATTTAACCTGTCATTTAATAGTGATCAAAGTTAATTAGTAGCCAATTTGTGAGCTTATATAATTGCAAAGTTGGTTACATCACTTGACGAAATATTGGTGCTGCCAAGAAGGAAAAGGGTGTGTTACGTTATTTATTTCTGCATGGAATCTTACGATCCGTTTAAGTATTTTTCCTATATTGTAAAATTAGAAAATTGTACTTCTCCTTACAGAGAAATATTTATCCAGTTTTATGAAAACTTTGCTGAAAACATTGTTTGTTGTTAATCATGAAGAAATGATTTACATGTTTAGTCAATCGTTACAAATATACATTTTCTTGAATTTAAACTATTAATACGATTTTGAATTAAAGGTCAATAAATTCACAAGGGTAAAGATTTTGGAAAGCAGAGGAAAATTCTTAAGGAAGTAGTATAACCGTATAATTCTAACGCATGTTTTATTAATAATAGCCGAAAAGAAATTTTTTAAATGTTAATAAAAATGAATTCTATTGTTACTGAAATTACATTTCCTTCTGGGAATTTTACAGAATGCAATGAATATTTGTATATCTTAATTTAGGACTATATTAATATCATTTTATTCATATTGATTCTTAAGAACTACTCATTCGATCTTGTTAAAAAGAATAATTTAACTAATGCATAATTCAAAGTAGGTGGGAATGATGTAATTAATGATTATCTTGTTTATCCCCACAATTACAAGAAAATCGACGCGCAGGTATTGCTACTGATCGTTGGTACATTAATTACTAGTTATGAAATATGTAAATATATTGAAGAACTTGACGACAACCATGATTCTTACATCACATATACAGGATGAATCATTATACATTACCATCTTGAATAACAGTTCAATTCATGATATCGAAAAAAGGCGATATTTACTTTTTTCAAACATCTATCGAATAATGAACGAAAATCAGCTTCGTATGAAACATTTTTTCATAAAACTAAAACTGAACGTGTCATTGAAGGTGCTAATTTATATTGACTCACGCTGTATACATTTCTGCACATTGTACGATTTATCGTTGTAAGATATTTATAAAAATGGGGCCACGTTACCGAGTAAGTTTTGAATGACATTTGATAAATCCGGTCTCCTTTACTTGACAATCAGCAGAACGAGTGACACTATTGCGATTAATTCAATGGCGAGGGTCGAAGTAACGGCTTGTTGATTGCATTCTCCGCGACTGTGAATACCACAAGAAGATGGGTGTGAAAATATTACTGTGGCTAGATAACGCGTGACCGTAAATCACCGAGTGATTGTACAGTGCGTTACGTTACGTGGGAAAATCGTGAGATTTCAATTCTACGAAAAACACGAGTCTGACGAAACATAGGGGGACCTCGGGAATCGAACTGACGATCTTCGAGTCACGCGGACTGTTTGAGACATTTCAAAGGTCGTGATGCTCTTTTAGGCGTTTAGCGATAGTTGAAATGATCGACTCTTTTTATAAACTTCTCTGCAGGTCGAATAGAAATTCGATTACGCTTATATCGAGATATAACGTGTTTGCATTTTATAATCGTTTATTATTTTCATTATTTACTCGTTAAAATTCATTTACATTTAATCTGAGGTAGAACTAGGCAATTAAAATACTTGTTCAGTAATGTATTTGCATTTTATAATAGCTTATTATTTTCATTCTTCAATTGTTAAAATTCGTTTACACTTAAACTGAGGTATAACTAGGCAATCAAAATACTTTTTCAGTGATGTACTTGCATTCTTCAATCAACTTTGTATAGTTTTACAGTGCATGTGTGTGTGTGATAAATTTAACCTATCTATGGAAAAAAAAACGTGACCTAGTTGAGGTCTTTAAAAATGAGAAACATTTCTTATTCGATCGTCCTGCTTCATTTTTTACTTAAATCGACCTGAGAATATGAATAATTCGATAATTTCTTGAGATCTTTACGTAACAACGGCTTTATGTGGCTATCGTTTCTTTGATCTCACGATTGTCGTAAGCCGACCACTTCTAGTCGTAAATGCGTGACTTCCTTTTATCGCAAAATCGGTGCCACACCATATAGTACATAGTAAAAAAATTCTCGTGCCACCGTCAATAGTTGTTCATTGTGGTTTGTGCAATAAAACAAAAAGGGGCTGTGATTGCAACACACTGTAGGAAAACGTTGCCATGATTTTATTTTTTAAATAAGAATGTACAGATATCTTTAGTTTTTCATAAAACATAAACATATAATAGAGTGCATAATTATTCGTAATATGTATCGCTTATACATGTTATCCACGAAAAAATAGTTCTAACGACACGAAAATGGTAGTTTTAGTAACAAATGAAATTTTCAATTTAATAAACAGAAAGGGGCTCCGATTGCAATACACCGTAGAGAAACGTTACCTCATTTTCTTAAACAAGAATGTACAGATATCCTTAGTTTTTCATAAGCCATATAAACACATAGGCATAGAATGTGTACACTTTCGTAACATTTAGCTCTTATAAATTAATATTTCTTGGATAATTCCAAGAAGAAATCATTCTAACAATGTAGCGCGTGGATAAATATTTCAAGGAAAATGTTGCGAGCACGTACAATTGAAAAATGAAGATAGCTGAAGACCTCTGAGATAGGAAGGATTCTCTTCTCTATTACACACCATTGACGCAATCGAGATATTTCTGCCAGAGACGATACGAGAGCAAACGTGTTCCATCTGAGATTAAACAAGGGAAAGGGGCGGCTAGAAACTAGGAAACGTTTTGTATGTCAGTGATTGCTGAGTCCATAATGCATCGCGATTACATGGACAAGAAAGGTTGCACTTTGTTCGACGACCGCATGAAATAGGTAAAGATGGAAAAGATTCCCGGTGGTCTACGCGGGGTAGAACGTCTCAGTGCTATTTTTTAGCTAACGTTATTCTCTAACGTTTCCAAATCGTAAATCCGCCAGATTCATTTATGTTTATGTAAGATCGCAAGATTTACATTAATTAAAGTTCACCTACATATAAATAGGAATCCCGAGTAAATTACCAAAGCAGCCACAAATGTTACATTTCGCAAATGCGCGTTAAATTCATGGAATATCTGGAGCACGGCTCATAAAACACTATGATACTTCTTGTGAGGAACATCGTAAAATTTAGTTTCGGTAAGACTACAGTATTTCCGTAAGTGTAGAAAAAAATAATATTTGTATTTTATCGCGTATTAAAAAATGATTTTGCATTAGCGAAAGTATCTCCAAATATCGAACGTTATGGAAAAGGTAAAAAATGTAAGAAAATCGGGAAGTATTCTTAAACGACCTTACATTACCGTTGTATGTCGCAGAAAAGATACTGTTTTATTAACTCAGCGTACTATTGTCAGTATATGACGAAACGGTGCTATTTAAGCGAATAAAAATAGAGAAAATGGAAGATGGTGAAGGAAACAGATGCCTGACAGTCGGTCAATCTGCTCATTTCATCAGTGTTACATGTTTAACTCTGCGGGGAAATAGCGCGACAACGACATTCCTTGACGGAATGGCGAAAAACGTGCAAGGTGTAATGAGCACAGCAGACGGCAGATTAATTGGCAGTAAATATAGACCGCGCAATAATAATACACGTATGCACTCCTGGTTCATCGGCGGACATGTGCGATCATCGATGCATAAACGCGTGTTGCAAGAGCAATGCACGCCTACAGGGACGAAGTCAACGTAGGACGGCATTTTGTCCCTCCTGTCTAACCATTAGTTTGTCCTCTCGCAATATTTCTAATCCCTGAAATTTTCCTATAAATGAAAATCGATATCTGTGTACACTGTTCCATGGAAGTGTAAAAGCGACAAATCCTGGTGAATGTGTTATTATTAATACGTGATGGGAAATTCGTATTATAAGTGTAGAAGAATGAAAAATGTGTACTATGTCGTAACCAGTAATTTGCTCTCCCGTAATATTCGAAATCCCGGGAATTTTGCAAGTATCTAGAACTCGATACCCGTGTAAACTGTTGTAGGAAAAAGTGTAAAAAGAACAATTTTTGGTAAGTGTGTTATCATGGATGTGTAATCGGAAAATTCGTATTGGAAGTGTTAAAAAATGAGAAGAAAGAAAGTATTTTCCTCCAACCATTTATACGTCCCCTTGTAATATTGCAAATCTGTCAAAATTACTTAATCTTAATTGATTTCATTGTAAACTTACGCAGAAGAAATTGTGAAACGAATAAATTTTTAGGAAATTATTGTACTGTACGTTCATCGCCGGAAAAGATGTATCTTAAACGTAATAAACCTTCATTGTCTGTACATAAGTTAAGAAGATTTCGAAATAGGGACTTACCTATTCAACACATTGAAAATGTTTTACAATCTTTCATTGTGCAGCAAAATACGAATTCTGTAGGGCATAACGAGTTATCAATTGCACGTGTACCTAATTACCGGATAAGTGCCATTTCGAACAAAGGGTCGAAGTCGTAAGCGACGAAGGTGTCGGCCGTGGAATTCCGAATAGAGCAACGAAGAATCGAAAGACGTGGGACACGAAAGGACGAGGGAGGTGGACGTCGGAGAATGAGAGAAAGATCTCGTAATATGGTAATGCCGTACGGTCGGTGGGGCATTACGTAATGGTATACGAGAGTATACGGGAGACATCACGCTCCACAAATCGGCCAAGCTATCAGAAACCTCGACGTCCATTATGCAATGGAGATGCGGTTAACAAAGGACTCCTCGGACGGTATTATTACGAAGACGTTATAAGCCCGCTGGTACCGATCGAACTTTCCGTCGCGCAACATTCGTACAGGTTCATTCAATTCCCAGCATCCCCGGTTCCGCCGGAGGGACGAGCCGACGTTGCAAATATTTCAAATATTTCAAATATCGCAATGGGTGAAGCGTTATGGGATTCATCCTTCTTTCAGGCGATTCTTTCCTTTTATTATGCAGTTCTACCTTCCTCAGGACCTTCTTCAATGTTTGCTTTTAAATTAGAAAAATGTTCCTAATCGCTTCGTTGTGCTTCTTAAAGTTTATTGTGTAGTTTGTTACGTTTTCGTTTGTCCTTTTACTGTTCATGCGAAACGAAGAGTCGAAGCTCGAAAGTTTTTTTTACGTGAATTTCAAGAAAGAGCTTCAACGTTTTCGTAAGTTTTTTACCCTTCTTTTACGCCATTTCATTAGTTTTGGAATAGATCTATGAAATGTGTATAGGGGTAATGTATTTTTCTACGCGATTTTATTTCACCGCCTATTGAAACACCGATTTGTCGCGTACGAGAAATCGAATATTTCCGTAGGAACTGTTCGGCCGATATTTTCGGTACAGAACGGGGGCTGCCCGGAAATCTTTTCCATTGATCCACGACATCCCAGTTCACGTGGCAAAAGGAAGCACGGTTCTGAGTAATCACTTTAACACAATGGCTCGAGTCATAAACTCGTTAGACAAATGAGGTCACCCGCCGATCGTCGAGCGCGCAAAGTGATTCTCTGACATTTAATTCAGGGTTTCATACTGACGTAAGACCACTGTAAACGTTGAGACAGATTCGAAATGTGTCACAATTGCGGGACACCTGGAAAGGTACACCGGCCATTGTTAGATTAAATGCCTTGTCTATATCTTCATGGACTAAAATCCTGCCTGTCGTAACTGTCCCGGAGAATTAAACGTTTTCTGAGCAATTTCAAAATTGAACGTACCGTCTATTGCATTTCATTGTTAACGCAACGGTTACGTCACTACTATTTTACGTCGGATCTACAGATTTATCGTAAGTCTTTTGGATATTTGCCGACCGAGGCTGAAAAATTGCCACTACCACTTGAAAAACGGAGGGATTTTACCATTTGGAAATTCCCTAATTCTTGCCCAGCGTCGTTTGTCTGAGGGTCAAGGCTGACTACATTACCAAAGTGATATATCGTTCTTGGGGCTTTACCAGAGAAGACACAAGGCGGTCGATCTACATTTGCGCGATATAGTTAACTTGAAATATGTACAATATGCAAACCTTATGTAACAGAGAATAAGACGGTGGACATATAGGGTTGTCAAGAGTGAAACAAAGTGCATTTAATGATGCTTGCCTTATTACAGCGTTAATTCATATGCTATTGTCACGTTACAAATTAACCTTTCTCAAAAGTATGACTTTTACTTCTTCATGTAATAAAGCAAAATTGTTGCTTTAGAGCAGTAATTGAAGCGAATAATGAGATATTTTAATAATGTTCGATAGTAATTGAGTACTCCAACACAAGATTAACATATTCAAACGCTGAAAAATATTAAAATAATTGTATTGCATATTTAAATATATACTGATATGACAGAAAGGCTTTCGATATTATAAAATTGGTAATTGTAAATCCTATGTATGTATGTAGTTATTGTATAGAAATTTATGGATTTCATAAATGAAAATTTCAATCCAACAATAATAAACTGCTGATGGATTTTTAACTATGCTAATGTAGTATTTTTAATTTAAAGGCAAAGTTTAAACATAATTAGGTTCACTATGCATTAGAAAAGTAATATAAATAATAAACACTGACCGAATTTTCTCAAACGCCATAGTGTTTTCAGTTGCAAATGAGTAATGTACATTTTCTAAAGATTAGAGGAGATAATTTGGAGTGATAAAACGTGTAAACCCGGGAACATTTCAACGCACACATGTAATGAACCATCGCACTTTATTACAAAACGTCCTTTTACATACTTACAATCGACTATCCCGTTTCTAATGTTGTCTCAACGACAAACCATCCATTCGTACGGGCAATTAAGAGGGCTGTAAAAAGGCGGAATGCTCCTATAATTACGTTTCTCACAATCCGGTGACTTTTGTAACGTTCACGTGGAGTGGGTCTTGTGGATTAGGTCGGCACCTACCTGCGCGTTTAGCCACACACATACATGCACACACACACACATTCGTAAGTATCAAACCGGCGATAATAATGCCGGTGGATTTCGTCAGCGGTCCGCGCGTTCTCGACAATAGAAATGCGCATTAAAGGTTACGTATTTCCAGAGCTGCAGCCGACGTGGTTATGAAATACGGGGCAGGGCAGCAGCCACGGTGCAGTTATGTAGCCGTAACTGCGTGCCAAGTTGGTCTCATCGATGAACGGCACCGATGAAATCCTCTTTCACACGTGGCCGCTTTCGACTCTTCAATTACGTCGAACCATGACGAAAACTTTTCTTAATGCACCATTTTAGCGTGGATTATGAAGGCGCAGTCAACCCGTTGTTTCTTCACACTTTCAATTAGTCAAAAATTTCGTACTCCAGTTTTTGCTTTCTGTTGAAAAACCTTGGTGGTACATTGTAAAATTCCTGGCGTTTCTCCCGATAATTTTGAACACAATGAACGTTTCAGCGGTATATAATGATAATGAAGACATTATCGAAGAAGAAGGAACGGCGATGAACAACTTTCATTAACGAAATATGCCAAAGTTAATGTATTTTTTAACCTGAATTGTAGATATGCAGAGAATGTGTTTTTTCCTCGCAGGATAATATGAAGTGTGAAAATGATAAATTAAATTTTTTTAACTTTTATTTGTTATTCGACTAAAATTTTCGTCCAACATCTCCAGGAAATGCCGAATGCCTTTTCTGCAAAATGTAATAGATCGTTGTTACCATTTGTTATACACTTATTACAAGACAACAATTGTGATCGAAATTTTCAAAGTATTTCCTGTATGACTCGAGTTAGCTTTTCAATAATGAGAACATTAAGAATTAATTGCTCTGTACTGCTGTAAATTCAAAGCTAAATAATTATCTGTTGTTGTCATTCCTGTCTTACGCAATAAATTACGTACACCTTTGACCCCATAAGTACAATAAAACAAATATGTGACAATATTATTTGTCGTTACAAATGTCACAAATTCTGTATTTCACGTAAAACATTACGTAAAACTAACAACTTGTCCCCATTTCTACGTGGAGTAATGTACTGAATCACAACCCCGGCGAATATCACGATATTTTTATTCCATAGAACTATAGCTCAGGGGCAAGTAGTATTTCATATTCTAACGTGCGTTGAAAGAACACGCAGCCGGCCTCTAATTTTACCTACCCCAGACGGGATTACATAAATTATTTTCTAGCCATAAATTCGTCGCTTTACGAGCGCACCGAGTCTGCAAGTTGATCTTTGTGCCGTTTCTACGTAGACTTGACACGAATCGGCCTGTTTCCGCTTTAGTTTATTTATCCAAAAACCTTACAGCGAATGGAGGATCGAAAAGTCAAGATGGCATCCTATTTTCTCCTGTACCATAGCTTTATGGGATAGTCATGTGTAGAGCGTGGGGTCTTATGTTGTTCCTTTAATGAGAAATGTTACAATGCACGGAAACGTGTAGTTGTTTATTTGCAGGGTTTTTCACACAAATGTAATTAATTAAGCAGGATATTGTAGAATTAAAATAAAATGTATTATTTTATAATACTTGTGTATCTTACACTAGATGTTAATCTTCATTCATGTGCCTATTGCGAAATTATATTACTGTGTAAAATAAAATTGGATTCACATTTTTAATAAGTACTCCCTTATCTGGCGAACTTAACGAGATCACCATCATTATAAATTTTAAGAACCAACATTTAAGGTAATTTTATTTAATTTAGTGCACGTATTTCATTATGTTCAAAAAATGCAATAGATAAGTCAAGTAGGTCTTCTGAAAGGTGTGACACTGATGTCTTGTTTAAATATTACAGCCGTAGATTATGCGTCACATGTTTGTGATAAGTTAATATTAAGGAACCATAGGTTATTCAACTTTAGGAAACTAAAATACTTTCAACTGTACCAATATAAATTTATTGCTGCTTGTATAATACATTTTCTTCTTTATCTGCGTGATATATTTCAATACAGATATCAATGCATAATTCTACGAACTTCGTTTGGTTGGATTACGACCTAACTTTAGGAGGCAAAATGTGGCGAGCGTGATTAACTATGCTTTCCTTTGTAATTAATTATACTGTATGAGAATCGTTGGACATTCATCTACAAATAAATTAGGCCTGTCATCTCTAAACATACTACCCTTATTCGAATTGACTCAAAATTTCTATGAGAACTTAAGTTTAGGGATAACAATACATGTGTAATAAATAAGGAAGGGTGTTTTCATTTTTTGCTGCTTATCATTCTTTGTTGATTGTCTATGTGGAAGAAGTTAGCGTAGACATTTTTGAAAAATTAAAAAAATTTTTGTTGTGCTGAGTTGTGCCCGACTTGTGCCGTCATGTGCCGTTCAATTTTTTTTTTAACATAATAATTATAAAAGTTATGCGGACGTCAAAATTTTGAAAAGAAGTTAGCGTGGACATTTTTGAAAAATTTTTATTGTGCTGGGTTGTGCCCGATTTGTGCCGTCATGTGCCGTTCGTAGAATTTGATTATTTTGAATAACAAAAAAGTTATGGGGGTTTGAAACTTTATCTCCCTTAATTTATTTATTTATTTTTTTAATTTTGTTTGTGCTGAGTTGTGCTCAACTCGTGCTCTTATGTGCCGTTCGTAGAATTTGATTATTTTGCATAGCAAAAAAGTTACGGGGTTTTGAAACTTTATCTTCCTTAATTAATTAATTTTTTTTTTTATTTTGTTTGTGCTGAGTTGTACTCAACTCGTGCTCTTATGTGCCGTTCGTAGAATTTGATTATTTTGTATAATAAATAAATTAAGGGAGATAAATTTTCAAAACCCCGTAACTTTTTTGCTATGCAAAATAATCAAATTCTACCTAATTTTGGGAGTAAAAATACATATATAATGAGTAAGGAATGATGTGTTTTAATTTTCAACTGATTGTTATTCCCTGTTAATTATTCACGAGAAAAGTGAATTACCTTTACTTAAATTTTCTTACATTTACCGAAAATTCTACGAGAACTTAACTTTCGCAACAGAAACATATGTATAATGAGAGACGAAGGTTGTTTTTTAATTTTTACCTGAATATCATTCCTCGACGGTCGCCCGTCGATTGTTCGCGAGAACCGAAAAGTATCGGAGCGGAGTCCGGTGTTAGATTTTCTTGAATGGGGATATCCGGTTTCGATGATACCGCGTCGCTCGAAGGTCAACGGATAGAAGTCGGAGAAAGGCAGCTTTTTCGGCTGGCCATGACCCGCTTCGAATTACATAACCGATCTGTCGCCATTGCGGCCTTAAATTCCTGTTCGCCGGGCAACATGTACAAGAACCCCGTGTCCACGTGTGCGTAACGTTATAAAGGAATCCTGCGCTCTGCCGATAAAACTCGGGGTGAACACCCAGACAAGGTCAGCCTCGGTCGAACGAACCTTCGGGATGCACGTACGATGCACGCAGGATATGCGCCAGCCGGTTTCGTTCCTTTCGTACAAACGAACATGTCCGTCTTTGTAAACTGTAATGAACGAGACGTGTATCGAGACGTCGCACTCGTTGGGTTAATAAATTTTTGCTTAACTAGCAGCGCAAAGCGGTCTGAGGAACGGATTTTCAGTTGCTAGTTGAACTGTGAGTTTGTCGGATGATCCAACTGATGTGCCTAGGTGCTTAAAAACTAGTCAAGAAATAGGACTAAATGTTCGTTCAGTGTGATAATAGGGACTTGATAATCCTACTTAATGTGGACTACGAGTAGCTTGGATTTTTGGAAAGAAAAAAATAGCTAGACTGTACTTTTAAATATGATATGGTAAAATATTGAAGTTATTTAGATAGTTGTTTAATATTTATTTGCGTGTGACATAATTCTCGACTAGAAGATTCCAAAAAATTTCAGAGCCTGTCTGAGAAAACGACTTTGGATTATTAACTTATTATTGACTTTACGAACCCTTGTATATTTTTTGTTCATTGCAAATATACCCCATTCTTTTTTATGCAATACATTGGTTTCTTTGACAGATGTAGGATTGATAGATTGGTTCCACGAATAAAAAATCATGTAAAGAATGTTACTTACGACAAAAATTCTAATCTTTATAGATACAAAATTTATTCCTGTTTCATCCTGGAAGATTGGTATTAAACAAAAAATAAATGCAGATTTTGTTTGTTAAGGCCATGTTTAATTCGTTTTTAACAAAAATGTATATTAATAAAAGTATCGTCCATTAACAGGAAACTTCACTGATCCAATTTAACTGATGCAACAAAGTCGTCTCGTATTACTCACTGAAATGAAATCTCTTGTAATTGCAATTACATCCAAACTACACGAGGACTTGTTTTGCCAGACGCAAGAAGTATTTTAACGTGCTGTAATAATATTTTGATTACTTGAACATTTGTTCATTAGGCAGCGAAAGAACGTCGTGTTGCCTCGAGTTTGGAATTCCTTGGACTCAGTCGACACAGCTACTTTCGGTAGAAAAGCTAATGGACGATCGTAAAGCTCGTAGTATGCAAGGAAGAAATTGCCGTTTAGATACGAGAATACGGTCAAATGACTCGTTTGAATTCGGGAGAAGGAAGTGCATCATTTTTCTCATACACATTCTGTATTTTTTCAATCCTCCCAAAGATTCTTTTTTATACTTCTTTACGCGATTTTACCGAACCAATTTCGGCGTTTTCGCAAGTTTTCATTAGTTCATCGCGCGATTTCTTTATTTCTAGATCCGGTCTATCAAACGTACGTAAGGTTAGTGCATTTTTTCACGCGACTTTATTTTACGCGACCGTTGCCCCATCGAATGAATCGCATAAAAGGAAGGATCGGGTGTACTCGGTCAACGTGCATTCTCGACGTTGCAACGCGCGGGTTTGCCGCGTTGCTTAATTGGAACTCGTAAAGTCCACGCACGGATTTGTCCTGACGTTCTTTAATCTCGCGGCCTTACGTAATGCGAACCAATTTAGTCAAGCCTACGATGTACGTTTTATAAGTACACCTGTATGTTACAGGCGGCTTGTCGCTGGTATCCTGCCCCATTCGATATTCGTTCGCGCGAAAACGAGCGCGCCGAACTTTGGCTTTTAAAGTACCCAGAAAAGGGGTAACTGAGGAAAGTCGCTCGTTTTACCAGATTCATACGAAAATCAGTCAGTTTCAGTAATACTCGTACCAATTCAAACAGATACTGTACGAAGAAATTCAATCGTATACTTACATATCTTTCATGTAATAATCAAAGAAAAAATGTCACTTTTTCTTGGCAAAAGCACTAGAAATCCTTGAGATTTATACATTTATAAAAGGTGTACCTTGATGGTATTATGTAATCAGATTCTGACAAAAAAAGAGGGAAAAGTAATAGACTATTGGATTTTTATTTATAATAATGTTAACGCACAAAATTATATTGTATTATTCGCTTGAATCCAAACGTTAAAGAGGCCCTTTTTCTTCTGTAACAATACTCTTTTGTAGTGTCTCTTGTATAATATAGTACGTCACAATTTTCAGTTCACTGCTGGCAGTTTGATAGGAATTCATAAGCGAAAGTTAATTGGTTTCATTCAGAATAAATTGCAATAATAGAAATTGCTTCAATAGTTTTTATTGCATAAACGCTCAAAGCCATCTTGACTTTCTTAGATGTAACCATTATAATTTTCTGTAGTAGTAAATCCATTGAATTCACCCAATGTATTTTTAAATTGCATTAGATTTCAATACGTTATTTCTAAATGTCTAATACTTCGTTGTGTAGAAGAGGGTCTAAAATCGTAAAAAAAATTGCGAAATAAACAGATTTGTCATTAATGCAGACTAGCCAAGTAGTTATAGCAGGTGTTCACATTACATTCTATTTTCCGTAACACAAGTGGGTGCAGAAACATAAATTGTTCCAGTTAAATTGATGCTACGCATCAAGATCTGTTGGAGGGAGCCGAACTTTGTGTTATGGAAGGTGGAATGCAATTTGCACACCTGGTTTACTTACTTCAGTAGTCTGTACTCATCACAATTCTGTTTACTTGTCAAGTCTGATTACGTTTTTCACCCCATCTTGACAACGAGGTATCAGACTTTTAGAAATGGTTTATTGAGATCCAATGCAATTTTGTGTATTCATTGAATTTGTTTTAAGGTTTTCTACGATATTGTCACAAATAATTATAATGATTTCACTTAAAAAATTCAGGCTGACATTGATCTGATATCGGATAAAAAAGATTCGATCAGTTTCTATTATTGCAATTTATTCTGAATTGAAAAACGATTAATTTTAGCTTAAGACTTTTTTTATCAAGCCATCGGAAATGGGTTAAAATTTGTGGGGGCCATTACGAAAACGATTCTGTATACATATTACACATGATAATAAAAGTAATAAATTGCACTTTTGCCTGGTATAGATACTAGAAACCCTAAAGATTTGTGAAAAATATGTCTATTAGCGATAACATGCAATAAATTTCCAGCAAAAACATGGCGTTTTGTCATTTAAATCATGCGCTTAAAGAATGCAGCAAATTTAAAAATACTCACAATCGAAATTTTCCGAAGAATTTACAATATATCTATCTTGTATGTCACAATGAAGTGTGTCGAATATAAATTACATTGCCCTGTATGCAGCATACATCTTACTGTATTATGCACAATTTTTCATGCCGTACATTCAGCGATTTCACGCTGAAACTAAAAATAAATGCACGTTTAATCTCAATATCTGCTTTATGTAATCGACTTTTATATCTCGACGCCGATCGTTTTGGAAATGGACCCGTAGCGAATTTCACTTATGTCATTGCGGCTTTGCAGACGGTCACGAAATGACAATGTAGCGGGTAGCGTTTTATTGTAGTTGTGATTTACGTTTGTGAAATCGTTACTAGTGAATTTTGTAATATCAAGGTAAAGCAGCAGTCATGAATATCGTTACATATCGAACCCAGATTAACTCGTAGTGCGCGTAAGTATAGAGCTTACGTGGTTTATTATTCAGTAACATAGTATCAATCGCGAGCGACTAATTGCTCATTATTTATTATCGATATAACGCTATCGTTCCTTTCGTCCGTTAATCTCCTGTACTTACATAATTAGATTCTATTTAAATCCACGCTACGATTACACACGTTCACCGGGGATACATGCTTGAGATTCAGTTTGAAATGACGGATTTTCGCAATATCTAGTGTCGCTTGGCCAAGATCTCTCCACTCTCCATTGATATGTGCGTAATATTTTCACTTCGACAGCTGCATCCAGCGCGATGCTAATAACTGAACGGAATTTGTTGAAAATACCATATTGCAAAGTAGTTGTAAGTGCTATCGCAAATGTACGTAAATTGGTTATCTCTTTCGATAAACGAAGATACGTAATGTATAATTATCTGCCGATAAGGCCAACTCGTCACACAGCTGTCTTTATCTTCAAAGCGACAGATCTTCCGACTGACAATTAAATAGATCAGCGTGCTTCTAATAAGGGAGATATCTTCTTTCATCTGCCCTGCACATTAAAACTACAGCTTTTGGGTACTGAGAAAATTGGATATTATATTCCAAGAATATTAAGTGAATTACAACATATTTTTAGAAAACTACGATTAACATAAAGAATTCATTGATTACACGTTCATTTCATTTATGAATAATAATGACTAACCTATTTATTGCACATAAATAACTCAATAGCGCAAATTACTTATATCAATTCCAGTTGGTTTAAATTTCAAATTCAATTTTTCTTGAATTATGATAGACATTAATTACCGTTAAATCGTCGAAAAAATCGTAAAATCTTCTTGTGAAACGTGAGCGGGAATAAGACGGAATGGAAGTATTGCAATGTATCGAAAATAAATGTAGACCAGCTTGGTTAGAGTTTCGACAGAGCAGTTTCAGTTCCCAAGCAGAGTAAAGCCGACATTCGCCCTTTCCTTCTTGTGAACGTATTCACGATTTCAGACGTCTGACTGCGTAAGCCACGAGGGAAAACCTCGCCTGCGGTCGTCTCGTCCGGTCTCGTTTCCTTTCTGCGTAAATCTACTTTTAGACCGGTCGGTTGGATTAAAACAATTTCGCAGGAATACGGATCATTGATCAATGATGTTTTTCAGGAATGGCATTGAACGTGTCTACGTAAGGCGCCTTTAATCGTAAACCACCCGTACGGTCTTACGCGAAAGGAACATTTATAAGTAATTAACGTTAATTGGATCGCGGCTAACAGTTACGACTGGAGGTATAATGCTAACTTTCCGGACGGTTCTTAAGATCTTACAATTCTTTTTAATTAGCCTCAAAAGCGTAGACCCGCGTAAGCACTTCCGACGAATATTCAAGCGTTTTATGGGAACAATCGGCAAATTTTTATATCGACATTACATAATATTTCGCGACCGGCCGACGTTCCTCGGAGTTTAGTCAACCTTGACGGTAGTTACGTACCTGTGTGCGTGCGTCGATACATATAATGCGTGTACATTAAATATTACATAATCGGTAGAAGCTTGCCGTTAGTCAATGCCCACGTAAGACCGTGTCACAGACGTTACCGTCGGGCAAAATATGAAACAAACCACTGTGGACTTCAAGATTTTCATGCTTCCGTCCAAATCATCGGCCAAAAATGAATACCTTAATGACTCAACTCTAAATCGCACGTTTACCCTTTCGTTAATACCCTTAATTATTAATTCTGACTTTACTCTAACAATAAAAAGACGAAAAGAACTATAGATATAAACGATGTAAAAATTAGCACTGAACATCGTCTTTTCGCAAGAGAAAACTAAAGAATATGATTTTATCATTTTGTTACACGTTTTAAGAAGTCCATTCTAATTGGCACGACTTTCCGTTAGTCTTTATTTCTCGAAGTTACGAAGTTTGCACGTGAATTCATTGCATTACGCCAGGTGTAGTAACGGAACGATGCACATCGCCGGCACCATCCGTGAAAAAGGGTCAAATTCGCACGACTCCGCCACGGGCGGTGATTCCGAGATAACGAAATCCATGAAATCTGAAGAAGCGTACGACCAAGGCGAAAGGGTACATCTGCGTAATCGGACACTATTATGTAAGGCAAGCGAGCTTATGAATATTTTATATCACTACCGAACCAGTGTACCAGCTGTTTTACGGACACAGTGCTATCCCGAAGAAGGCAATTTCAATTATCGTTATACCGACGGACACGTAGGTTGCCGACGTAAGGGGCAAATGTGTGTATATTCCACATTTGTATGCAGATAAATTCGCGTTACCCATTGTCTATCTCTATCGCACTCACGTCTGTTATGGATAGACGGCGTGGTTAATATGGTGACAGCAAAATAGCGATGATACACGATAGATAAGCACTGGGGACTTGCTATATGAAAATTTGTGTTATACATACATGTGCCCCTTGTGGTAGGCAACTTACCAGTCTGTCATGATAGTGGCAGTTCGAATTGCCTTAGAAGGAGTAGCACAGTGCTCGTGAAACACCTATATATAGTGGCTGAAAAAAGTCTTCATACAGTCTTTTCTTTAAGTAGTATACATTGTTTTCTTTTTATTTGAAACTAATATGTCAACTTTTATAGTGTAGAGTACTGTATTATTTGTACAGATTATCATCCCGAAGAAAAATAATTATGAGCAGATTATAAGGTAGTAATAAACTTATTGAAAAATTCTAGGCAAGGATGTGAAGACTCTTTTGAATCAGTGTAGGTGAATTAGCAATTATATTGTTACGTGAGGGTCCGCGGTGCATCGTAACAAGAGTAAACTACAATACTTTTTAGAAAAGATGATAATTTATTTACATGCACGTCTAGCGTGTACGAAATCCGGGCTCGAACTCTCATAAACAACAGCAAATTGGTATCCACAATAACGCCTTAGTTACAATATCAACACAGCCCTTCCTTCGTTCCGTACTTCTTTCCTGCGAACTTTGTGTCGTACTTGACAGCCGTAACAATATTCTAAAATAATCGTAAAAAAATAGAATTAACGGATTGATCTCAATTTATGGCATGGGATGAAAGTATTAGCATGGAATTAAAAATCTAGCAAAAAGGAGATGAAAGGAATGAGTTGATCTGAATTTAACACATTCGCAGAAAGTAAGTTTCTAAATACTTCAAGACGCTGGTCATGTTGCAATGTGCAGCTATTCACCGTTAAAGTTTAAAGAATTAGCGAACACGAGGGAAACAATTATTATCGTAACATTGTAAGAGTTCAACTATGCATATATATGTATATAAAAACTGATCAGAAAGTTCCGATAAATACTATTTCATGTTCCTTCATCTCTGGAAAATTGCCAAAGTTTACTTTAAAATCACATACATTTCGTGTATCACGGATTCAGTAAATAATAGCAATTATGATAGCAAAGTTGATCTTTGTGAATGTCTTTGTTTAAAATGTAAGCCAAATAACATCCAGAATATTAATTATATTCATGGAAAATGATCGTCTTAACGTAAATTTACTTGAATTATGAGTTGTAAAACATTTGAAGTTAAATATTGACGTCCAAAAGATGCAATGGATTTTCAAATGGATTTACAGGAATATTGAAAAATGAAATTTTGGCAACTAGATTTGCGGTTTTCGTTGTTGCTCTGAACGAGATCCATATTTTTCTAAGCTACAAAGTAAACCTCCTTTGAAAACCAAATTAGACCAACTTGATTTTAACGAATCTAAAATTACCATTACCATTACTAATTTCGATGTTGACCATAACAATTTCATAATATTTTTCTGATACATCTATACGTGTCTATTAATGTTGACATTTGGTTACAGTTTCTATTTCTCAATACTCTTTCCCAATGCATGCTTTCAACCGTACGTAATAATATGGTATTGTTCGGCAGTTCACTTTTGTCTGACCTTTTTTATGCACATCCTGTTTCAAGAGAATCGTTACAGGGAAATTGTAAGCAACGTAATTCAAAATCAGTGACTTGCTCGGCGTTACTTTCATGGGATACCCACGTTGATAGAGAATGGTCTGTAAATCACATGCAAAGACCTACGTATGCGATCCACCCACCGTCGACAGTGGTTTTTACATTCTGAAAGCCGACACTATCACATAAAACGCAACATTTCTAACCATAACTGTTTCTGGAAATTTCCATCCTGCGTTAAAATTTCTTCTCAGAGTGTGTAGAAGTGTACAATGTTTACATTACGTTATAATAAGTGGTCGATATGTGAATTATTAAGTTGCAAAGCCGATTGCAAAGCCGATTTTCGACGAAAATATTTCTGCTGTTTCGCAAGTGCATTATAATCTGCTTAGAGTGACATGAAAATGAGAATCTGAAAATATCATTTACAAAATAATCAAGTGTGCGTATTTCTTTCATTGATTCCGATAAATTAATTTCTTCACAAGTGGAACATGAATATCAGTCAGTCTACCTAAACACCAAAATCTACTTATTTTCTCACATATGAGTCTGAAATAATTGTTCCCTTCTTATTGTACAATCAATTTCTACTAATACCATTTAAGTCATGAAACTCCTTATTTTATTTCACGCAGGGTCGTCTTCTTCCTTTTGAACGAGGCTGTACAAGCAGTGAAATCAGTGTGAGAAAAATAGTTTCGAACTTGCAAGATGGATACACCGGAGGAACGGTTGCTTAAGGAGTCGTAATCGCGCTGTTTTCGTAATTGCATTATTACGCCGGTATGTATAGTCACCTACGCGTTGTGCAAGCGCCCCGCGGGGTTTGCTCGTTACGTTGGCAATGTAAGCAAATGGTCGTTGTCTATTTCTATGCGGATGCGTGTGAGTGTGAGCGGCGCACGGGACAACATTAAAAGAAAAATTGCAAAGTTACCGGTGCTATCGGTCCGACGGCTTTATATAATCACACCGAATGTGCCTAATAGCGATGACGATTAAAAGACTAATGCTTTCGTGATATAATAATGACGCCGGGCGTGACTCAACATGTGCCAGAAATTTCGTAAGGAACATCGGGGCTAATGCTTTGTTGCGGATTTTTCAATTGTTTCACAGAATCGTAGTTTCATTTAATTTTTTTTCGATCTACATTAAGCTTTGGCAATTTGTTAATAATTGCGTTAATGAATGTATGATTCGGATCATTTACGTAGGAATAACTAGTGTCTTGAAAAATGAAAAATGTTACAAAAAATTATTAACTTATGACATTAAAAACTAGATAGTTTGATGCAATTTCTAAGTCGATATTGTTATTAGAATATGGAACAGTGGCATAAAACTGCTGAAGGAAGCCCTGTTATAAAAATCATATGAAATCGAAAAACCAATAGCTTTAATTACTCTTTGCGAGATTATTTAGAGAATATTATTTTCCAAAACCTCTCGAAATTTCGTACATATTTGCAAAAAACATTCCTCTTCTAAAATTGTATACTGACAAACGTTCCTTCGGCTACTCGTGTACTCGGATTTTGCCATTAAAAAAGTCAGTCTCGAATCACTGTGCGACGAGACGATCATGCAGCGACGGAGGGGGGGGGGCTTAGAAAAGCCAGCAGGCCGGCTTAACACAATCTCCGATTACATAAACTGTGCTCTGATTCTGTGCGCTGGAAGACCGGCAACTCATAGTCGTGCGAGTGCGTAACACGCGTGTGCGTTCTCAAACTCTTCTGCTCTACGATTCTACAGAGCGACTTCGCCTACGCCGCTCTGCACGAGTGCGTTACTTACGTGCGTGTGCGGTTTTACGCAGCTCGACGAGTAGCGTTATGTAAAGTCGGGCCGGGCGCACGTGTACGCCGGGAAAATGCTCTTCTAACGTATTCAGAGTAGCACGTGTTCGGCCTTTTTCTTTTTACCAGTCGCGGGGACCAAACATTTCTCCCAATTCACAGAATTAACGACGTGACCTGTAATAAACTCGTTACAATATTCACGAAAGATTCTCTTAAAGAGGATTGTCGTATTTAAGTTAACGTATTTGTGTTCGCAATGGATGAGCGAAATTATATTAGTAAAAAAGAAATTGCTTCAAAACGTGTCAACTGAAATATATGTATGTATGTGGGGAGAATCATGTTCTTAACTGGTAGTTTTAATTATGTGTTATACACTGAAATGTATTGATATTGTTCATAAAAACATGTAACCATATATAGTAATATTTAACTGATTTCGTAAGAAGGATATTACATTTTTTTTTATAAAATTTTAATGGTCAAGTGTTTTTAGGTAGCCTATCATAGTAAACTAATTTTAATTTCTTTAATGGATTTATGTGAACTAAATAAAGGACTGGAGCTGTTTATTAAATATTTAATATTTTATTTATTATCTCAATTTATAGTTCATTTAATGATGTATTTAATGATATAATCTTGTATTTAATTTAATTTTTTATATACTTAATTATATATTTACTTATATTTCATTTACAGATTAGTTTAGTTATACATTTACTGATCGTTTATTTATTAATGTATAAGTAGATGGTAGAATGAATTCAAATACGATGATCTTTTGTATTTTACTATTGGTAACATGTGCTAACATACACCTCTTGACATTTTATAGTATACACAGATGTAGAAAATAATTAAAGTAAAATAAAAGTTGATTTGAAAAAGAACATTTTTTCTTTTTATACAGAATCCTGTCCATTCTGTTTTATAGTTTTAACATTTTACGCCTTTTCTTCACAAATATATGTTTCGTAGGAGACGAAATTCACTAACAGATTGAATCACAAATATTCGAGATATTAGAAGGTAGATACTAATAATACGACAAGTAGTCTAAAAATATTTGATTATATAAAAATCATGACCGAGCGAGAAATTCCGAAAGATCTAGAAATTTGAGTTTTTCGTAGATGCTAACTATTTTGCGACGTTAACTGGCTATAGAAGATCATTGAATAAATAAATTCTCGACATAAATGTAACAAATAAACATTTCTACTGTGGGTAAAACGATCTTGGCAATCGCGCAAAACGGAGATTCATTTACTGCGACATTGTATATCTTCTTGGATTTTACTTTCAAATCGAATAATCGTAAAGATGTCACTTTCTGAAATGGAATTGCATATGCAGAGAATCTCCTTGTTCACGGTTATGCTTTTATTGACTTCTGTTTCCATAAGTTTCCTGAATACGTTATATTTATAGCATGAATCATTTGGAAATACAACCATGTTCCGACGAGCATCAAATTTATACGTTTTTTACTGCTTCAGCGAGGGATAAACATGTAACTATAAATGTGGATATTACATTCCAATTCTACGCGAAATACGTATAATACTGTATAATGCAAAATACAT
Organism: Hedychridium roseum; assembly: GCA_963989215.1. NCBI lineage: Eukaryota > Metazoa > Arthropoda > Insecta > Hymenoptera > Chrysididae > Hedychridium > Hedychridium roseum. Next base: position 3,422,422 of record OZ022307.1, on the reverse strand, counting down.
TGAACGATACTTACATAAGTCTTATAACACTGGGCAAGCTGTTTATGTCCAAATGTTATCATCAACTTGTCAAAGTTATCACTTATTATAAATCTTGCAGAAGTCCACTATTGTTCTTTAAATATTTGCAAACATCTGATTTCGCATTGCTAGTAAATAGTATGTTTCTAACACTGTTATGCGAATGATAATAATGCGAACAATTTAATTCGAACGATAGATGTATTATATGAAGAATTGACAAGATCAATTTGTTAAATAGCTTTCTGATTGCAGTTCTCATCTTTTCCGTCTCATTTTTCATTTTGACGCGTGGCACTCGTTTCGAATGAGTCAGGAAGACGGTTCTACTTGTTACTTGGCAAGCATCCTTTCGCCGTATCAACTCGTAGAATATATTAGTTCCTTGAGACCTTCTAGCGGTAATATCGTGTTCTATTACTTACTATTATTCGTGTATGGGTATCAAACTTGCCAAACTATCTATCTGAAACTATCCCAAATCAAATTATCTATCTAACTTTAACAGCATGATACTTATCTTTCTTTCCTCATTGCAGTGAAAATGAATTATTATACAATTTTAATTATATATTAACTATTGAAAATATCACTTAACATTTATGAGAAATTGGATAAATATATAAAAGAGTAGTGTAGGGATTTAAGAAAGATGGTGGTTCAGAAAACACTTCTCACGCACTCATTAATGCACTCATAATCTCTTATTTACTTTCACATGCATTCAAACATACCTGCAATGTGCCTGCAGTAGGTCACGTAGGCACCCAAAATCTTCACGTGCATTTTATAAATATATACATTCTTATTGCTCACGCATTCTTAGCATTCACATAAAGAAACCCATTCAATCTCGCGCCTAAACAATCCCCTCTTCATATCCTACAATAGTAATATTTTTATCATTGAGTTATTCTCTTATTGAGTATTCTGAATAAAAATATATCATGAAAAGTTATGTACCTATGCACAATTATTATTGCACACATTTATTAATATTCCAGTGTGTTATAATGTATGTCTAAATTTTTTTAATCATTAGGCTCCAAACAGGATCGCAGTTTGCTGTGTAATCAACTTCACTAGATTCGTATCGTGACTGTGTGACTTATCATTGTATAAATAAAAAGGTTACTCTTACATTATCAGACCATACTAATAGTAACTCTCCTAATCTCTGATTTCGCAAAAAGTTATTTATAAACCATACACTGTATTTCAAAAAATCATCATTACTCTGTCGGAAATTGTATAAAAGCTTCAAACTTTCTCCACTAATTTGTTGAACTCTCTCTACAATGGAAAGAAATAATAATCTCCGCACTAACTGAACTGTGTTGCGGTAACATTTAAATTATTGCAAACGATCGCCTGACTTATGGGTTACATGATGAAAGATAACTGCGCGATTAATCCCTATAATAGAGAAAAATAGAAAGCGTTATCGAGACGTAGCACTTAATAAATGAGGATTACTTTATTAAATACTGGAAAAACCCGAGCCTTGGACAATTGCCGCAGTCAACACTATTTGTACCCCGCCATCTTCAATTACCTTTTTTTTAACTATGCGATGACACAGGGCTAATCGTAGCATTTACATCCTTGTAAACGGTTGCCTGGTTTGTGCTTTACATGATAAAAGATTACTAGTTGATTAACACCTGTAATAAAGAAAAATAGGAGGTGTTATCGAGACTTAGCACTTAATAAATCAGGATTACTTTACTAAATACTGGAGAAACATAAGCCTTGGACAATTGCCGCAGTTAACACTATTTAAAAATAGTGTAAACCCCTCTATCTTCAATTATTTTTTTTATTCCGCGATACCGGAAGACCAATCGTCTACCAGGTCGTTGCGGTATCAAGAACGTTGGAAACGAGGACCTCTCCCCACCGTCAGTTCCAATTTACTCTCATTCAACACATAAAGGTTCAGAGTGTTTACGAGAGTTCGCTTTATTTTTAGCATCGCTGCCCCACCGATGCTTTTTGCGATCCCCACAATTTGTAAAACCGATCAAACGGAAATTTCCTAAACTAAAAGCAACGTCTCATTCTTCCAAAAAATGAAAATTCTCATGTTTCTTTGACTCATATACGCATATTTTCTTTATTTCCATCAAATTTACGAGCTACATACAGTATTTTACGCTGTTTTTCTCAGAATATTTGCAACAATCATTCGAGAGGAATGTCTTATTTTTTTATAAATAACAACTGTTCAATTTGCGTAACTTGTTTATATTCATTATACGCAAAATTGTTCGTTACAAGAATTACTCCACACTGGGTGTATGAGAATTAATTTCAACAACTCACGTGAATATGCAAATATCAGCGACGACGAGATTATAAATCAATCAGTTTTTTGTACATTACCGATCCATTTTAACGGACTCTTACGAGCATTATCGTCAGCCGTGTTAGACTTACAAAATTAGTTTTATATTACTCACAATTTATATCGGTATTCTAAACGGGCCGTCCGTTTCCTGACCGCAACGAACTGAAAAGGTTACAGGCAAAAACTCCTCGAAAAAGCGATACAAAAAAACTGTTCCCCAGCAGAAGAATGTTTTACTTAGAGGAAGTGATTTTACGCTCGTCGGATCTCGAGTGATTTTATTTTTCTCATTTTCCCTGCGGTGCTCTTGACTTTATTTTCCCGCGAATGCAGAAGAATTTGGAATACAATACGAGCGTTTACGAATAAATTACGCTTCGTTACGTACAGGGTGAAGGTAAGAGCATCGGAACGAAGGAGCCGACAAGGTAAGTGATTGCCACGAAGAATGACGTAGTTCAATTCAGCGGGTTGCACGTTAGATAATGTTTTCACGTTTTTACCTCTTTACTAAATACGTCATTTCAAGTCGATACAAAATATCAATCGCTAAATAAACTTTACTATTGCAGTAAGAACCAAAAAAACTTAATATGATAAAAAAGCAAACGTAAATGAGAAAACGCATTACCAAAAGATTGCTATGAATATGAATTCTTGTTTTCAAACTTCACTGCAAGTACCGAAATATTTCTCTTACTACTTTCCGCGATGCAGTACAATAAAGTAAGCAAAGACAAGCAGTAAAATGTATTATTGCGGTAAGAACTGAAAGATCTCGCTTAAAAATAAAAAAGTATGATGCAGTTGGTCGTAAAGTTCAGGAAAAAGAATGTTTGCCTAACAAAAGAAAATATCTCGTGTTGTTTGATTTATGTTCGACATAGATAGGACCTGTTGCAAGTTTTGCGAAAGTTTTCCAGCGTTTCGCGAAGATCGTAGGTTCCGGTGAAACCGGCGGATTGCGAATTCACACGTGCAAATACCGGTGCCTAACTCTTGGAGTTTCGCGATAAACCGCACCCTTTCTCGACCCTGCTGGCCTATCGGTTTGTTTCGCTCGTTCTACCTCTCCGGTAAAGTCCTCGCCGTTTAACGCTCTAGTAAACTCGTTGATAAACTCAAACCCGTAGGCGATTGCGAGGCGACTTATGAACGCGGGGGAACCTCTGTTATGTCAGCACGTTGCTTACAACATTTTCGGGAATAGACTTTTTTTTTCTTCAAATCGATCCAACGGTATGCAGCCGGACCAGGCGTAGCCATTGTCTCTATTTTTATCCCCGCTTCAGCCGTAAATTGTACGTAAAATACTCGGGGTAGGTGTTGGAAATTTCACAAGGGGATCGTGAGAGGCGTCTAAATTTATCCGTACTTTACATTTTGTTTAATTGATAAAAAAAGAAGGAAATATACGCTTCTCGCGGTGAAATGCAGCGATAATTGTTCGTAAATAAATAATGGAGACGCGTCGTGGATTTCGTGGAAGTTGCAAAAATTTCTTCAGAGAGTGAAAACTATTTTAAAACTGACTATCGGAGGCATGACTCACTTGCCGTTTCGTAAAACGCAAATGCAAATATGGTGTAGCATTTTCGCGAATGGACGTTTACTAATACGAGTATAAGCAGATTGTTCGCGATCGTTGCCAAATGGGGAAGTTATATAAATATAATACACAGGCGGCACACGTAGAGACGTACATATACATATATGTATATACATATTTACATATATATGTATGTATAGATACTGTGTGCGCAAAGTATATATCAAGACGGGTGTCTCTCTCGTGCGTAAACCATTTACGTAACGGCGAGATACGCCGTATTTCGATGATTAACAATTTGTTTTGCGATCGGCAAAGGTGACTCTTCGTGCGACACAAATACCTTACGTAAGTCGCCAGATAAATGCGTGTGTATGCAGGCAAAGATTAAGCATTGGCTTTTTCGAATTTCAACGTCAGCTTTCATGGTGCTCGTGTCCAGCTGTTCTTGGACTGTCGACAATGACGAAAACGCGGGGCGGGACGCTAGATCAGCGTCGCCCGGAGATCCCGATCGAGACGATCGACGGACGACTGCTTAATCTGCTTGCCGATAAAGACACCGGGGATCGTGGCTGCCGCCTTCGGTTCAATAACGTCGCTGCACGCGGCAGACATACTAAGCGGGGATCAGTCCCGCACCGGATATTCCCAGAGCTCAATCGACGACGTCCTGGAACAGTGTTTCCCAAAGCCACAATATTCGTAAAGCACATTTCACACAGAAAATCACGCATACAGCTCTCGCAGCCAGATATGCCGTACAAACGAACGAGTTTTTCAAATCTTTTTTACTTTTGGCTATAATTTTATTTATTTATTCTTCCATTGAAGGTCCTTTGCGTACGACAGGTGGCTCAGAGTGGGATACTTTGGGAAGCACTGATACAGAGCATTGTTCAAGAATGCATCGGCACGTTCTGCTGACCGAATCACAATTGAATCGTCAATCGGCCTTTCCTTGCCACGCCGAGGATAGAGACATGGCCGATTATGGTGATCAACAGGCAGGATGGATCCTTGGATGTTAGGAGAGTTTCTTTGTTAGTACGACCGATCCTGTTTTAGTTCCGGCAATGGTCGCTAGAAGTAAAATCGTGTAAAAAATGATGAAGACTTATGAAAACGCCGAAATTGATTGCCTAAATTCGCCTAAAAACAATTTCACATTTAATGTTTTACTTCGCATGAATAATCAAACAAAGGAAAAAACAAACTATAGAAAACTATAAAATGAACGTAGAATGAACATTCTGAAGCATAATAAGTTAGGTAAAATCTTTTTTTGTAATTTAAAAACAATAATAATAAAAAAACTAAGAATATAAAGTTAAGTAAAAATCGCGATAAGTGAGCAGATCGAAAAATAAAGAGTAGTGTATTTGGTAGTTTTGTGTTGTTGATCTCCACAATCACAATAGGATAGGTATTGAGTGATAAAATAATCTTCCCATAGTATAGCCATTAATTAAAACTTATCAGTCACTACGTATTTTGGTAAACGTTTTAATTTACTTGTGTATATCAGCTATTACGTAAATTTACACTTAAATGCCAAATATTTACTTTGTTCACTAAAATTGCACTCCATCATATGTAGACAGAAAACTGCGTAGTATTCGTTGCAACTTAACATACGTAATTATATAAAATAAAATTCATTACAACCAGTTGACGGCTAGCAATGACTTAATTTAATTTAACAGCAGAAAAAAGGTAGATGACTTGAAACATTTTGTTTCAAAGTGGTAGAATTGTTAATAGGTAATATAGGCAATTAAATGCGCCTAAAAATATTGCTGTGCTTTTTCAGACACTACTGAAATTGGCTGACTTGTTAAGAATCGACCAAACACAAAATTAATAATTCACTTGAACTAAAAGAACAATAGGAAAATTATCAATGTACTGATAATATTATACTTTCTGTCGAATTACCACAATTTTGACCAATTTTTCAAAACACGATTATTACAATTTTTCTTGCAATTTGTAGGTTTGTTTAGCCGCATATGCATTAACATTTTTAATTGATTAATAATTGAAGAGTAATTGTAATGCATGTTCACGAATCTATTAAGAATATGAATTAAAATAATTCTATAATAAAGACCATAATATTATTTCAAACAGAAATATTATGAGATGTAATAAGTAAGATCATATAAGATAATAAACGTTAGCATACTTCTATATTTTAGATAACGTTATTGCAACAGAAAGTACTGCAATTGCAAATAGAATTTCACGTGACAAAGATTCTTTTGGAAATTTTCCTGACTAAGACAAATGGTTGTTTCGGTAGGCGGTTGCTGTTATATAAGAAAACCGACGCGTAGGTATTACCCAGTTTGAATGAATCATGCATAAAAAATATAGAGGTCCCAGAAGATACATATCCAATACGTACAGTAAATAGTTCAATCGCTAACATGTGATCGTTCAAAAATGTTCCGATATCGCGTAGAAGAATTATTTAAAAAATTTCGATAAGAAAGGCGGACGACATGTCTGTTTCGGTGGGTGGTTTCCGTTTCGTAGAAACGTACCGACGCTTAGGTATTAACCGGTTTGAAAGAATCAATTTAAAAAAAAAATAGAGATCCCGGAAGATACGTATTGAATACGTACAGTAAACAGTTCAATTGCTAACATAACATGCGATCGTTAAAAAATGATCCGATATCGCTTAGAAGAATTATTTGGAAAATTTCGACGAGGAAGGCGGACAACATGTCTGTTTCGGTAGGTGGTTTCCGTTTCGTAGGAACGTAACGACGCTTAGGTATTACTCGGTTTGAATGAATCAGCCGTGAGAGAGGGGACGAGCTCTGCCGGCATTCGTGACCCGGCAAACGTGGAACGACATGACGGTTCTCGGGGCGCAGTCGTCGCCTTCTTCGACGATCCACCCTTCTCCCCCGGCAGAGGGGTGCGTCTGCGTACACGCTTTTACACGCACGTACATAGACCCGTAGGGACGAGTGCAATGGTGCGTGTGGCCGGCGTTAAGGGCGAGAATCGGGCTTAACGTTTACTGCTCATGCTCAGTGGGGAAGGGACCATCGAGGGACGCGAAGGTCCGCCGGTGGAAATAATTGATCCGTGGCCGACGTTCCACGACGCGATATTCTCCTGGCAAACCCGCGCGACTTATGTAATCCAGCTGGGCGATCGAGGGAAACTCGGCCGATCAGCCCGGCGATTTTCGATCTTACGCCCGAAGAAACCGACTTGCCTCTCTGTCGTGTGCAATCCCTTTACGTTCGATCGAGCCACCTTCGAAAACGCCGGCGACAACAAGTGTCCCGACGGCCTAGCACGTCCCCTTCGTGCCGCGACTTAGCCCTTACGTCGGCCTAACACGGTTTCATTGATCTGTGTCAAAGTCACGCGTTTCCTGCACCTACCTTACCTTCCACGGAACAAAGCGTTTCGCCTACTCTTTTCACCGAGAAGAATCGCCTGGCCTTCCTCGGAAATCGAAAAAAACTCATGTTTAGCAGTGTCTTCGAGCTATTGCAAACAATAATGTTGAACAACTTTAGTGAAAGTGACGGTCAAATGGTGTTATCATTGAAATATTTCAGCAAAAAAATTATTAAATCCTGAGAAACCTGTAATTCTTTATGGGGAAGAAGAAGATTCGTATGAAGAGGTAATATGCCGAGAAAATTATAAGCCAGTATTGTCAAAATTATGGTCTCTTATTTATAATTTTGCAATATCGAAAGAAAGATGTGGCGCGATAGTTATTATCCAAGTTGTGAACATTTTCTTGAAGTGTAACATTGCTCGTACGTATGCAATAATCGTTTCAATATGTCATCATGCTCATGATTGCGTAGGCGTAATTTACAAATAGCGTTAGTAGTATTTGTAGCAATACAGTGCACGTATAACTCTAGCTTTCTAATATTAGCATTGGAATATAACAATAGTTATGTAGATTCGGTTTAAAAATGTGTCAGTGACAAACAGGTCTTGCAAAACGTATTATATTTTCTACAAGAAAAATATTTTGAATATATTTCGATTACGTTTGATTGGCTTAAAACTGAAAAAGATTGCAAATATAATTCATGAACATAATTTTACGTTTAAGCGTCTATCTGTGAAATTTCAGGGTATACGATTGGAACAATTTGCAAATATAATTCATAAATATAATTTAACAAGCTTCTATCTATGAAATTTCGGGGCATACGATCGGTTTTTTGTTATTCTAAAAATTAAAAGTTTTGCATTGCAATATTCTCCAGGATGTCATAAAATGTTGTAACTTCATTTCAGTTTTATCTTCATTTTCTCGTCCCTTCTGCTACACTTACAATTAGTGAGTTGTTCAACTATCACAACCTACGCTGCTGTCATCGTCGGAGTCATCGGTATTCTAAGCATTTGCTGATTCAATCTGCACACGTACTGCTTTCTGCAAATATTCTAATGTTTCCTATTGCTTCGGCAATTTCTTTTTCACACGGTTGTCGTTTCTGCAATTCCTTGTCAGCATTTTAACAACTCAAAGCTTGTAAATTATATATTAACACATGTACAAATGAGTAATAGTGTTAACCGTATTCATTACAAAACTTTATATCGCACGTGTATCATTCGGTCTTAAAAAACTTGCACTTGTTTTCAGGAAGTCAGAATTGTTGACAATTTGTTTTTATATATCGCAAAAATGACTTCAAGCATTGAAAAATTCTTGTAGTTCAATAAATTCTTTACTTTTTTTTATAGATTCATATACTACGTGACTTGTAAAAATCTGTAAAACACCGTCCTTTGTTGGTAGATACTCAATAAAGATAAGATCGAAAAGTAAAACATGCTGAATCTTTACTGGCACTGTACGTATAGTGATTATGTAGTTTCACGTACTTTATAACCGTACGCTGATTTATCTGTATGTGCAAATGAGTCATTCTATTATAATACTTATCTGAGCTCACGTGTGTGCTAGAGAATGCGTAGTAAACATTCTCCTGAATGTTATAAATTATGCTCACAACCCGTAGCACGTTTATTTGCACATTTTTCGTACTACATACATATATCTATGCGAAGCATTCACTCTTGATATAACCATGAATCATATTTTTATTTTATCACACAATATACTTTAAACATAATGAAATAATCGGTTGAACAAGTGTGAGTTGGTAATATTGTATATTTAATAGCAGTGTTAAGTGACATATATTTATTACGGATTTGCTAGGCGCGTAAGAACGGTTCATTTTCGCACGTTTGCAAGCCCCAACTTATCTAAACACTGGTATAATAGTAATGAATGGGTAGTGCGAGGTAGGTCGAGTAGGCGTCGAAATTTTTGGCAAATTTGTAGACACTTTCTCAGAAGTTATGTCACATAAGAATCATCGAATTTCTAAGAGATGAGTGTTAGGCATAAATTGGAATGATGAACCGAGAGCGTACAATTTGAACTAATTAAACTACATTTCTAGTAAATCTCAAATCGTGTGGCCTTTTAAATAACAAATGAAACAAGAGTAAAACCAGCGTGGGGTAGCAGGTAAAATTTCTAGCAGTTTCTTTTAAACGATCTCAAAAGCCATCACAAATGTGATTCTGAATTTTCTGTCAGCTCAGTATGAACAAGAAGTGCAAAATTATTTCCAGTTCAATAAACAAAGTTGCAATCTTGATATCCTCTGAGCCGCTTGGCCTGTTAAATAATAAATAAAAAAATGGTGCCTGCGCGATAGGTGGAATAGCAGTAAAAGTTTGTTCTCTGTTCAAATTCCGTGAGCAATGCAACATGGTTTTTAGTTCAACAACGAAAGTATCATTCTTAATGTCTCTTGAGCCGCTTGGCCTGTTAAATAATAAATAAAAAAAAACCGTCTCTGCTCGGTAGATGGGATAGTAATAAAAAATTTGTTCCCTGTTTAAGTTCCGTGAGCAATGCAACATGGTTTCTGGTTCAACAAAGAAAGCAGTATTCTTAATATCTTCTGAGCCGCTTGGCCCGTTAAATAATAAATAAAAAAAGGAACGGTGAATGCGTGGTAGGTGGAATAGTTTGGTGCAGGGAGGTCGCTCAGGGCGCTGCGGTCGCACGGGGAGGCTTCGGCTTCGGCGATCGACTCTCCACTGCGCTGGTCTGCCGTTTTCTGACAGTGACCCGCGGGTTGGAGCGCGCTAGACGCTGACAGCCGAGACGGCAGTCGTCGTTAAACCGTCGACCGGCACGCACGTTCGCCGCCGTTGGTCCGCGCGCGTGTTCCCCGCCGACCGCGTGGTCCACAACTGTCAAACGTGGAACGAACGTTCACCAAGCTCGTTCTACACCACCGCGAACGTTTCGGGTAAAACGTCGGTTTTCTCGGTACGGTTCTCCTGTCCGAGTGGCGGAGTGTTTCCCGTGTTGACGATACCGGAAGTGAATCGCCGGTGTGACGAAATAACGAGATCTCTTGATTCCGCAGGTTTGCGCCGCGGAAGGATGCGTTTCGAGATCGTCGGGAGGCCTAAAACTCAGCTCCCCTCACGGACGAGTCCGTGAAGGTCCGGTTTTTCGCGGTGTAAAGGAATCGCTATGAAGCACGGGGTATAAGGACAACAGGGAAAACGACGAGCGAAGAACAGTGCTGCGGAACAGTGTATTAACCCGCGGTAGATCTAACAGTGTTTTCGATCATTCGAGAGAGAGAGAGAGAGACTGTTCCACTCCCACCTCCGAGATTCGGCGGAAACGATGGCCGAATTGGCGAAGGAAGCCTTCGCGTCGCGGAATTACCGTCTCGCCGCGGAGATGTACGAGCGTTACTTGAAGCAGCAACCGGAGAGTTTCGAGGTGCTCTTCGGCTACGGGGACTCGTTGGCCAAGTGCGGGAGAATACGAGAGTCCATAGGGATTTACTCGAGGTGCCTGGCCGTGAGTTCCTTCCCCCCGGAGAGGCTCAAGTACCTGGCGGGTGCTCTGCTCGAGGAATTCGCCGGCATTGCCGCGCCGACTGTCAGGAGGAAAACGGAACCGGCGACCTTCGGTTGCCCGAATTGCGAAGGGACCCTTTGTCAGCCGGTCACGACCAACTGCGGGCACACGTACTGCAGGAATTGCGTCGAACCAGGAAGGAACTGTCGTGCCTGCGGCCAGAAAATCGCCGTTGTCGGCGAAACCAACGTGCTCGTTCAGAGACTCGTGGAGAAGTGGTGGCCGAAGGAGAGTGAGGCCTGCAGGGCACGGCACGAGGGTGATTTGCTCCTCAAGGAGGGTCAGTTTGGTCAGGCGCTTGAGAGGTACAACTTGGCCGTTCAACTCGGTGAGTAAAAATTCCCACGAACATCACGTATTTCTTTCTTACCGTTCATTCATCTTTAAACCACTCGCAGACTGCGGGTTTTCGTCACGACGTAAATCGCCGATAGAGTGGACTTTGTCGAATTATATTCTCGATACGATGACGCAAAGTCAATGAATTTCTCAGTAGCCGTTGAAGTTTATTTAGGTGATTGAAACGTTGACATGTTCTGTTGGATCGATTTTGTTTACACGGAGAAGAGTGATTAGATGTTTCAAAGGACTTTCTAGATATTCTTAAAAGATACTTTCATTACCGAGGTTATTGTTTTCCAATTTCCATTCTGTTATTTATGTGACGCGTTAGATGATATATCGCCTATAAAACGAGACATTTTTTCACATAAACTGTTTTATTACTGTAAAGAAACTCCGGTATGCATGAAGAAAACTATTCAAATCAATTGCAGATTCTTACCTTCCTGTTTACTTGTCCTATAAAATGTGCAGTGACATTAATTATTCACTTCCGTTATTCGAATATGGATTCAGAAGAACACAAATAAAGTTCTTCTTGTTGTCTGTGAACAATTTGTGAAAAAGGTGTCTGGTAGAGCTCCCCTCATTTTGATGCAAATTTACATTGGGTTTCCACCTTTCCCACGATGTTCCTGAATTGTAGAATCCGACGATATAAATGCCAGCGGTGTCGTGAAAACGTTTTGCCCTAAAGGCATTCTCAAATGTGAAGGACCCAGTCCATTGGACGGCGCGTTGAACCTTCGACGAAGATGAATATTTCTCGGGACGTATGCAACGTTGATTTGCGTGCCTTCGTCGCATGAAACTATGGCTGTCGAAATGATTCTCCCTGGCTACAAAACTCATTGAGATACTTGCTGTTTACTATTCGCAATCTCTCGATAAACTTATCTGCCAATTAAGGCCAATTTTAGCCGTCCGATATGGCTTAGAAAAAAATGATTCTGCAGTTTGACGGATAATGTGACAGCTCAATCAACTGCATCCTAAAGTATTTTTATGCAGATGCGAATAAATTCTTCGCCGAGAGATCTTCGGTTTTTTTGCTGATATTCCGGCCGAATATTTCGATCCAACGTTGCCCCCCCTTTCCCAGCGCCAGATTCTTTTTCCGATTCGTTATCTTTTATTCCTCGGATACTATTTTTTTTTAATATCTTTTCGCTTTCCCCTATAACCAGGCTTTCGCTTTCCTTCCTTGTTCCTCTCGCACTTGCAATGAGATGGTTTTTAATCACGCTGGCCTGAGTGGTGCTGCTTGGCGATCGCCTTGCAATACTTCGCAGTCTCCTTTCTTCGAGTGCCCAGACGTCGAAATATGTATGCCTCTCGACCGTTCTACTTTCCCCACCACAGCATTATTACCCCAGTTAACCCTGCTTTTGGAGATGCTCGTAACTCGTGTCTTTTTCCATTATTTCAAAGGCATTACACGCTACATTTACCGCTCCTTAGATCTTTTTCTCGCAATACACATTCTTTTCCTGACTATCTATACGACAACTGTAGATTGCCCCCAGCGTAATGCATTCTTTATTAGCAATTCTTTTTATCTTAACAAGCGTGCCTAATGAAAAGCGATCCAACTACAGCAACTTATGGTCTCGTACAGTACGTCAAACGGATACGTATTTATACATCCTGCGGGGTGAATAATATGCGTTATTAAAGGTTAATTACAGGGGATTTCAATGGTATGTACTAAAAAGTCGCTGTGATGAGAATACTTTGTGTCATGTACATATGATTACATTGAACATGTACACACGCTTAAGGCAGGTCGACGCACGATGCACGTGCGGATATAAACCTGATAATCGTTGAGCAGCACTATTTATACACCAACTACGAAGGTGGACTGCCCTGCCTTGGCACGTTCCTTTCTTTTTCTCTAACAGATCGGCGTCTGGTATTTCCACGGTCTTCCCTTGTCTTTAAATCCTCTTTCGTTAAGCCTTAACAGTAATGTAGGCGATTAATTACCGAGTTCAGCGTTCACCCTATCTTCGTACATCTTGTCATGATGACGTGTTCCTGCGTTAACTGATTTCAAGAAACTATGATCTAACGCTGTATCGCCGATAGAAAAGATAACTATCCAGCCGATCATGAATTCGCGTCATCAATGCTTCTGATAGAATTGAGAAAGGGTACCTTTATTTATCTCAGTGAAGATGAGCAAGTATTATGTACGTAACGAAAAATCACTAACAAACACTCACCTTCTAAATTCTTTGTAGTGACTATTCTTTCATAGGTTTGCATTTGGTATCTCTTTGAACGAATCGAAGAAAATGTACATGTGAACTTTTATAGACGGCATTTCTTATTCACGCACCGACGGAGTTGAATTTGATTATACAATGATTCATTAAAATTGATTATACTTACAGAAGTTAGCGTTCAATTATTTCTTAATATAATTTTATTTTTGTGAAACTCTATTTGCGATAGTTGTTGTTGTATTTGTCATTCTCGATTTACCTCTGGATTTTAATATCTCCTATTCCGTATTTGTTACTCTTGCAAACAGAATTTCTTACTGACGCATGGAATAATCAGCTTTACTTACAGAATTCTACAATCTTGCTTAAGTGCGTGAGTCAGTTAACGTAATTTTGCAATATTCGCCATAGTCGTTGCTACATTTGTTATTCCGAATATTAATCTTCGCTACTCTACATTTGTTACTTTACATTCTTACTGTACACTAGTCACTCTTATACACGGAATTTTTAATTCACACACGAGATGAGCTGACTTCGATTACCGAGTAATTCCTTAAAATTGCTTTACTTACAGAAGTCCGTATTCTTACGTACCGTCTGAGTTAGCTAATGTAATTTTGCCTTTGTAAAGCTGTATTGACTATAGTCGTTGTTGCATTTGTTACACTGGTAGAGTGCAGCGTACGGTAGAAAGGGACGTTGCTGCGTTAGCCTGCGACAGTACAAACCGTAAGTTCACGGCCAGTCTGTGGCGGTTCTTATATAACGATACGAGAGAGACTCAAACGGAGGAGAGATTAGTCGCCGTGCTCCGAACCCATAACGACTTGTCGGCAATCATAGGGCACTTCCTTTCCCAAGCCGAATTTCTTCCGTCCGTTAGTCGTCACATCTGTGATTCTCGTAGAACAATTCTGTCTTACGTAAAGGACAAATACTTATCCTAGAACTTCAATATGTTCACCCACGGTATCCATTTTTAATTCTCTTATAATTCATGCTGACAAATTAGACAGGTATACGTAATGTCTTTAACGGATTAACATTTTAAGTTATGGAAAGTTATTGAAAGGGAGAAAATTCTTCGATATTAATTTTTGTCTAAAATATAATTAGACTTCTGATACTGGAGTTCTCAATAACATTTAAAATTCTTTGGAATGGTATAGGTTTTATTTCTGAATTGTGAAATGATTTTATCTTATTAAGTCAATCGAAAATAGAGTCTTGGATTGGGTGTGTCAGTTTCTTCACTGTCCTTGGCTATTGCAGTTAATTCCTTTTTGTCGAAGAAATTCCTTCTTTCTGTGTGAGCCGGGCTTTCTTCCCGAAATACCCAACGGCGAAGATAACAAAGACGATTAACGCATGGTCGATTAGTCACGATGCATTGCTCGCTCATTATCTCGCAGACGCGTCACTCTTCTTAGGAATCGTTTAATCGATAGCCTCGAATGACGCGTTTACGTTACAGGATTTCCGATGTTTTTTTGCATGCAACGAGAAGGAACGTTACGAACGTTTAGCAAATGAGATCGTCCAATAAATCTTGTAATTATTCTACGCGCAAAATGAGCGCCTTGTTCAACAAGCGAGATCGGGATATTGATTTTCATTTGATTAGTTTGTTGTTTAAACAAACGGATCTCTGTTTCACAGAGATACAGTTCCAAGAATTTCATCGAGATGTTACGCACGGTTAAAAGTGTAAGGCTGATACTCGCGTTATATAAGTGTCTCCTTTCGTGCAAGACGCTTATATCAGTGATGATTCGGCCGGCTGCTAGGTGAAATTTCGAGAAGAGATGAGAACGATCATCGTAATTGGGAATTGATTGAATCGTAGCTACTGGGAATGACAGATTGATCCGCGCTTTATTTACGTGACTTCATTTTCAAGTTCTCTCGGCTCCCCAGCGAAATAACCATAATTTTGCAATCTTTCTTACGCTCACCATTCATCATTTTACGCATTATCTATATTTACGTTTTCCTTTGCAATGGTTTTGAAAAGTTTGATCTTGCGCTACGTCCCCTCCGAACTCACGGTGGCAAATTTTATCAGTTAAATTTGCCGAGTTTAACGTGCTATCGTATCGTTAAATGTTGACTTAATCCGTTCGGACAGACGGAAGTCTGTCGATGAGTGAGTAGGCGCAATGTCAAAATACAAGTAGCCGCGGTGCGATGTCAGACACGTCAGTCGGCGAAAAACGGCGCTGCTGAAGATAGAGAGACTAATGGCGGAGGTGGTTTCACGAGAAAACGGGCAAGATGGGCAATAGGGTGAACGGTGGCGGGCGATTTGTGAAAGCCGGGAAGAATGATACATCGAGCGACGCTCACCCACCATTCTATGAATACTTGGTGGACGCGGGTATAGCCGTGCCAACGGGTATCCTCGAATCACGGAGACTCGTTTCTATAAAGCCGGCTATAATTAAATCCGGCGCGACGGTCCGCGCATACACAACACGCCTTCGGCACGCGTCGGTGCAACGTGCTTCTCGCGAGACAGGAGACCCGGTGACAGGAGGTGAGAAAGCGCGGGCTTTTCGAGCCAAACGGCTACTACCCAGGCTCCGTTTCACGCCCATTCTGCCGGCGAATCCAGTTACGTAAACGACGATCCCGTTTGGCCGCATGTCTCAGAAAAATTCTTCCTCAAAAGATCCCCCACTTTTTGGTGCAACGAAGGTACATAAGTGGGAGTTTCCTCGGTACTTTCAATGTTGCTGCAATGTTTCGAACAGAATTTTGTTTCCTAAGTACAAGATAATTGACAGAAAATGATTGGTAGAAGATAAATGTAGTTAAATCGTAGTTCTTTTTCGTAATTATATTTCGTAGTTCTATTTCGTAGTTAAATCAACTGTGCAAAATTCTAGAATACATGAATAACACGTAAAAAAATTAAGTAATACCTAAGTGTTTCTTCGTAGTTTTTCTTACTTGAAATTCATATAACTTAATGCGTTTTAGAAGCCGAAAATCAATTTCTCCTTATTCCGCATTAATGTTCTATCCTTTTGTACGTAAGTTAATTGTCCCAAACCTCAAACCGCTGTATATCCGACTTATATAAACAATTATGTAATACACTGAATCAATTTATGGGATTCTTGTTTAAAGTATTGCTTGCTAAAAGCGAGCACTGCAGATTATTGGCAGGTCAGTTATGTAAACTGTAGGGTTATTGAAAGTTCAGCATCGTAATCTACGAAGATCCGTACGTATCCTTCTTTACGGCAGCGCTTGGCAATACAATTTTTATAAATAACATTATATAAAGAATTCTCGGCCCGCGACATGGACTTTATAGCTCGGCTTTTACTTCCTTCCAGTGGACGTTACCGTTGTTGGCCGACGACGAAGGACGGTAAACTTTTTGTCGCCTTGGTAAAATTTCACGAGGAAGTCGCTGAGATATTTCCTTGCAGGAAAGTTAGCCGTGTGGGTATGGATTTCTGCCAAATTCGGGGTATCAGTGACGACAGATTCGCGGGTGGTTTTATTGGCAGAAAGTCTGGAGTCGACGATAGAGAGCCGTACGTGCCTGCGAACAGTAAAAAAGTCGAGGTGGATCAAGGGCGAATGGCGGTTCGAACGAATTGCAAAGGGAAGAACGAGAGTGACAACGTGTCAGGGCCACGATCCTCGGCAGAGGCCTTGTGAGGTCTCGGGTGAAAATAGTCGCACGCTGCAAGAATTCTCCCCTGTGGAATCCCAGATTCACCACCTATAGCAACGACTCACGTTCTCTCCTCGTCGAATAAAAGTCACTTTACCCCGGAAAGAAAACTCCGACAAAGCAAGACACAACGTAAATTTCATAAAATTTCACGAATACGATGTAACCGTACTTTTGTAACATGTCCTATACTTTGTACATTCATAGCACGTCCTGTGCTGCCTGAAAATACTATTTTCGCGATAACTTTGATTTCCGAAATGACGAATCATCTAGTTCCTTGGACCTCATTGAAATGACGCATTGCTCTCACGGGGCAAGTGTGTAATTCCTTTTTGGCGGAGACATTGGTACGGGTAAGTAGGTCGCGTCCTCGATTGTTGGGCGATCGCACGGCGATTCCCCCGCGCGTGTTGGCGGTAAAACGGCATCGTGGCCGGCATTGCCGTCGGTACGAAAGGTGGCCGATTCCTCGTGAATTGCGCTAGGGCAATCGCGCCTCGTGCTGGCCTTTCGTGTTGTCCCGGCAACGCCGTAACGACGTGTGTCACGCTCGAGCGGTCTTGCGGTATTGCAAATCCACCGGCACGTTTCGGTTATGTAATTACACCGAACGAAATTAATCCGCTGTGCGGCCCGCGATTCGTGTCAAGGCGAGAGAACCACCGGCGTTGCTTTCCTCGTTCTCCCACCGGCCACGCGGAATCTCATGATTTCGCGCGAGCCAACCTCCAGGAGCACAGTTCCTCGCGTCATCTCGTTAGCCGCTGTCGAAAGTACTCGTAGAAATCCGCGATGGGAGACAAATATCAAAGCTCAATGTTCCCCGGCTGTCGTGCATGCCATGTACCAGCGGAACTTCCACCCAGTTCCATTAAGGTACACGTGTTGTTCGCCTCGACTACTCGCCACTCGTCTACGTTGGCAAATGGACAATGAAAGCGGAGAAGAAATGATGACACTAGCATGCCATTTAAGACTTAATGGTGCGGGCCAAACAATCTTTGGAATTTAAACAACAAAGTCCTGAAATCTGCCTTAAAGAAAGCTTATACAATCCATACCTTTTTAAAGTTGATAGCTTGCAAAAATCCTATCTCTTTAAAAACTGTGCGAATGAAATCTTTGATTAACCAGCAACAAGTATAGTGTTTTATTTATATCAACGAAATGTTAAATCCTACTTGTAACATAAATTACTGCCATTAGAATGCATATGATTAATAATTTTCATTATATCACTTCGACAGACTGCATGGCTTTTGCACAGATATAACAAATTTGGATTTTCACACAAATTTGAGTATGTTCTTTGTCTTATACACTGTAATGCTAGTAGCATACTTAGCAGCATTAATAATAAGTTGTTATTGGACAGAAGGCATTATGGTAATCATTAACACAGGTCAGTTACATTATGCGTCTTACTGTGTGTCATATTATCCTCATTAAATCGTTACATTGTTAATACACTTGCTACGTGGTGCTTTATTTAGGCCCTCGGTATGGTTTATTCCCGTATATTCGTGCGAACAAAATCGTTTAAAGCATGTATAAGCGATTTCAGCGTTTCTCAATTCCTACAAGCATCGTAAAACTACGCACAACCTTGAGGATGTTTAGCTACAAGAAATATTCTATTTATTATCCGATCCGTATCAATACTGAAATTCCGTGAAATTAAGATTAACAGAACCCTGGGGCAAAGAGAATGTTTACCTCTTGTAATTGATTTAACAACCGATATACGTATAAGCTATTGATTCGCAGATGTAGTGTATCGTAAAGTACGTACGTTTTCTAATTAAAAGTATCCTAGGGAAAAAGTGAGACATGGCTATTTTAAGTATGTTTGTACCATCGAGTCGCCGCGGTCGATACTGCTGTTTTAACCTCGTGGTGGAAGGACTCGGCTAGTATGGAAATTCATTAATACGAGTCACATAGCAGCATTGTTCCGTTTACGTCTGTCGCATGAAGATCAGATTTATTTCATATCCTTGTGCCCATAACGACCCTTACTGATTACCATGTAATTATCGATTTGTTCAATTACACTTGAGAAGGTCAGTTTTATTTATCTTTAAACTGCAGGGTACATCATTGTGTGTCCGATTGTGTGCTATAATAAAGATGATGATATTATGTTGTGTATTTAATATTATTATTTCTTATTTTACCGAGGATTACTGAAAATTGGTAAATGTAGATTGACAGATTACAGTCACATGCAAATAGGGTAGAACAGTACATTGTTAATTACTATTATATCGTGCTTAACGTTAATAATAAACAACCAGAATGAATTGTATCCTAAATTGTTATTGTTTAAACTGTGCACATTGGTTTTTAGATTGCTTCGTATATTTAAATTATCATTATTTAGCAAAACAGCAAACGAAAAGCCGATTTATTAAAAAGTTTGATCAGATCTAGAATTATAGTTTTGAAACAGAAACCTTTCTTTGCCCATTTCGGAAAATTTAACTTGACCTACAATAAAGTAAAAGAAGTATCCGAGAAAAAAGCTGTTCGTGTCTCTTCTTTTTACATCTTAAGGGACTGGGAGGTTTGTTACGTAAGACATGTTGATGTTCCGATGTTACTCATTCTCCGGATCATAAACGTCGTCCATAGCGTGAATCACGCTTTAATCTGGCCTAAGATTTCTTTCGTATTCTGGAAGGCAGTGATAGCGATAGAAATACCTTCTAATCTCTCGCCATGCCTTCTTCTTACCGCCACTTTGCCCTGGTTCGCTTTCTTTTGCCATTTCTCGCTGTGTCTCTCTCTGGACGGTCTTTGATTACTGCGTCGCGGCGAGGTAAATACGCGAAAGGAAAACTGGGACATCGGGTTTGGCAACTCCCTTGGTTTCCTTTTTTCCCTCTATTCCCCTTATTTTCTCTATTTGGCTGTACGGTAACAGGTCTTGCGAGAAGCAGGCCTCGCCTCTCTCAAGACCATTAGTTCCCTTTTTCTTTCCTGGGAATATCGCTCTAACCAGCTGCATTTATGCACGTCCGCATAAACAGCGACCTACTTTTCTCCAGTTTCCATTGTAAATACCTGCCGAGGTATCAGTATCGAAAAGTCTTATCGGACGACGGTTTCCTGAAAATCGTTTACACATCGGCGTACCTTAATAGTTCCATACAATCGTTGCACATTGTATTCCCTTTCCGTAACGATTTATGTGTCGCTGACATGTACCTGCGGTTTATCGGTTTAGTGGGAAATGGTAAATTTAAGGGGTCCTTGAACATCTCATTCCCACACGGAGCATCGTTATCTTTACAATGGCGGGTCAGCCGTAGGTCAACTTTTTTCCTAGATGGCTATCGGAATTATTCTCGTATTAGGTCGCAAGGTACGGAGCTATGGCTTTATGTAATCGGGAATAAACGCAAGGCGATCGATGTGCCGAACTGGCAATCGCCGTTTCAGGCATTACACGATCTTCTGTGCGACTTGCCGCCAAGTTACCTCAACTGGACGATCAAACAGCATTTTTTCACGTGCACTAAGCATTGAGCAATCCCCGATAGCACACGCGTTGGTTCCCCGTATCCTTTATCGCGGCCATCGTGCTCGATCCCACGCGTGCCGAATTACTAGTTTACGTTTCCTATCAGCGTTACATAATCCAACCCTCCACGAAGACCCACGAAAAAGCAGAGAAGGCGTTCACGAAATCCTTTCAACAGCCGACACCTGCAGACCTGTAAAATCGCTTAGGGGACAAGGCGAGGGTCGAGAATCGTTAAATCACGACTCACGAAACCGATTGTTCCTTCCGTTACGTAACTTTACTCCCCGACTTATCGTAATTATCGCAGTAGACCATTGGCGGTGCTCATTTAAACAACGACAAGCAGATTTTGTAACGCACATGCATTAGAAATACGAAAATAAGAATACAACTGAGATTCTTTCACAGCTTTTTGTTCCGTTTCAATTGTACGTCTATGCCCGTAGAAATCTTATCAGCGTTAGATAATCTTATAACACGTTTTCTCTATAATGGTTATTCTATTATTAAACGAAATTAGGAAACATAGTGCTGATAATGCTGTGTACCAAAAATGCGGTGAAGCAGAATTTTAGGTAGGCATCTTTCGGTCGATTCTAATACGACATTATAAGATGCAGATATTCCGCTGGCCGAGTGCTTAAATCAGCGGAGAACTTTTCTTCGGCGTTACGTAATCTTCTTTGTTCACATTTTCTGTTACCTTTAGAACCCTCCACTCTGGAAAGCCACATCCTGGGCTAAAGTAGGGCAAGTTCGCCAGCTGGACGGTATTGTCAATCCTTAAGTGGAGTCGTCCTATATTGAGAAGGTCTTTTGTGTTTCAAAGAAACGACATTTGCGCAGTTCCATCACACTGAGTACGCAGAATTGACCTGAGAATCTATTTACCTATTTCGTCCCCAACTGACATCCGTCTGTCGGTTTTGCCGCTACAGCAGACATAAATGCATAACGCAAGGTTTACCCAGAATCGATTACGTCGAAGAAACGTAAATAGGGGTTCGAACGGTACGATGAAACGTAATTGAAGGACATGGCAAATCTTTCTTAACCCCTCGGCAGTATATAAACTCATCGGTAGATTTTGAATCCTGGGTCAAATCGTAAAATCGTATGACCGCTGGGTTTGTGTATCTTTATACAGAATCCCGGTGGGATGAAACACAGGGAGGGAGGGAGAACGAGAGAGAGAGATTGGGGTTCGAGTTATCAGGAAACGCCCAATTCACGGAACGCTCGAAATTCATGCTGACCTGATCGATATGCGGACTAAGTTACGTAAAAGGGGATAATAAGAAAACGAGCGTTATAACGCTCGCGATGTATATTTGCCGAGATAAGATAGAGCATAGGCAGAGTCACGTGCTCATCGTTCTGTCAAACTCTTTGTTATGTAAACTTTGCGCTTTCTTGGCTTTGCGCCATCTGCTGTCGGCGGTCCGCCGTAGTTCGCCACCACCGAAAGTGATGGAAACAAAGGATAAGGGGGAAAGAAAGCAATGGAAATAAACAGAGTGTAATTTATATTCCGGAGATGCAAGCGTGCGTCTTCAAATTTTTACGTGAATTACTGCATTTTTATGTAGCGTCGTAAAATAGTCATTTCATAAAGTTTTCTTGTGTGGTAGATTTTCATATTAAAGGATTTTGTATTGTTATGAATATTATAGCAGTTATTTGTTAAAATTACTTTCAACAAATGATAAACTGTTTGTTAACGTGAGAAGCAGAATATCGATTTCCATACCTATCAACATCGACGCTTCACTTACCTTTTTTACGTATGAAGAAGCGACACTGCATATTTATTTTCAATGTTTTATTTTCGGATCCTGGTTTCCGTGTCTTCGTATTGGAACAGTTTCAGATGCAAAAATTTGCTGTAGAATATTTCCGTAGGGAATATTACGATTAATAACTGTGACCAGCAAAAGAGAAATATTATGTACAGCTCACGATAATTCTATCATGCAAATTTTTACACCCTTTGCAAAATCTTTAAAGAATTGCCGGGAAAATTATTCAATGGATTGTTAATCTATGACCAACGCGAAGTTTTCTTTCAATTATTTTATTGATAAATTAGATAAGGTAATATTTTGTCACCAAATATGAATGTGAAATATCCTTAACGGATGCTCCAACTGATTTTAAATCTTCTCGAGATGAAACAAGTGTGGTTTTATCGATGCACAAGAAAGAAATTAATTCTACAATATGGGTTGACATATGAGTTTGAGAAAAATCATTTATGAGGAAAATATCCAACAAAATTGTGACAGGCGTTTGTTGTTTTAACTTTTAATAAAACGATTTTCGTGATCATCCTTAAAAAACTGATAAATTGTTGGTAGCTACATAATTTACATAGCAATTCTAAATATAGATTTTAGTTGTATAGTATTATGCTGTAACTGTGCTATAGATCAATTTTAAGAATCTGGGAGGATAAGGAATGGTACTAGCAACAGAATTAGATTAATAGAATATATGGATGATAAAAAATTGTATTGTTCTTGTACAAACAGATGTCGTCACTACTGGAAACATATGTGGTTTGGTGAAAAAGAAGTATACTTAATTTCCCCCGTACTGAAGAATAGTCATTAAAATCGCCCCAATTTAATTCGTGTCATAAGATTTAACACTTTTTACTGTCTTGTGCTGGTAAGTTTTTTGCTGGTAAACAGATAGTACTCAATTTCATTGGTAATTCAATAAATAACAGAGATTTTCATGAAAGATTGGTTTAAATGCAGCGAAAATTAGTTCTTTTTGCAGATAATCCTTTAAAAAAACATCTACAGAAAGTTCAAGTTGCTTTAACATCTGTTATCTCATTTTTAACTTTCCGGGGATACGGTTTTAATTACCTAGAAGTATTTTGAATTTAGAATCTGGCTTAAGTAGAGCACTGTTTCATAATGTGAAACATGAAATATCGCACGATTAAAGACTGCCGTCACAACACGTTCATATTTTATTCTGTGATATTATAAATATATCCCACTTCACAAAAGTATGTTAGTTATGGGGAATTTGTGAAATAATAAAAATAGAGAAGTGCAGGGCGTTATTTGTTCATGGAGTATTTTATGAAATATTAGTCCGTTTCACGTGAAAACATTTAAGTTCTCGAGAGATAGTTAATTAAAGAAAACGTTTATATATATGTATAGCTATTTAAGAGTTCCGAATGTTTCTAAAAATTCTTGAAATGGATGAAAATAGAATACAATTGTAAATTATGAACCGTAAAACTGAGGAATTATTTCCTGTTTGGACTTTATTTTCTTTTATAACCAAACGTATAATAAATGAGGCTGTCATTAGTTCTAATATTCCGTTTACGTGAATTGTTATTACGTAACTTTTAATTCGGCACGTTTCCATTATTATTTAAGACACCTGGAAACATTTTTCAAGGATCTAAGAAGGAAAGTCCAAACATTATACTACAGTTATTACATAAGTAATTATGCAATTTTTCAAGAATTTCGAATGATCTTCCGCGGGCGCTTCACAGTTCTTTTCCTTTGGAAATTCGCATTAAGTGACGTCGTGGTGCCCCAATAGACCGTTGAAATTCCACGGAGAAAAATTGACGTTGGATTACGGAGCGATCGGGGGAACCGTTGGGATCGGCCTGTCCTCGTCGATCGAGCGTTTACCACCTCGCGGCGTCGTGCATGGGCCGAATCTATCTTCTCGTTGTGATCGGCCGGCCGATTACGTAACGATAGATTTATATAAATGGTTACGTTGACACTAGGCTCCACGGCAGCGGAGCATCGGTAGCTACCTCGGCCATCGCTGCGTTATCTAACGAGCCGCGTATCACCGCTGCTTAGATATATCCGTCGGTTAACCGCGGAGACGAAACGAACTGCTCCAGACAGGAACATGCTGCGTGCCTCCACTACGGCCGGACAAATCTCTCTGGCAGAAACGTTATCTCACGAACAATTGTTTAACCATTTTATGCAGCCATCGCGAACATTGATACCAGCCGGGCGACGGATAATTCTCACGTAACAGGGAAGAATAATTCAGCTCTTTTTTAATGCTGTACCTTATGTGAAATATATTCCGCAACATCTGCACGTTGATTGTTCTTCATTTTTTCAAGCCAAATAGCACGTTGTTACGAAACAATGTGTTAATATAATAAGTAGTTGTCAGGTAGTTTGAAATGATTTTGACGCCGCTAAGAGAATTTAAGGGTCAAGGGGCGACATTTTCTTGCTGTACATTTATTTCAACTTATGTCTTATACTTTACCTTATGACAAATACACTCCGCAACGACTTCAGCATCCGCGTTGCTAAGAGAACTCGATTCCTTGGTTTTAACTCTTAATTGCAACGTTAAAAAATACGAGAAAGATTGCATATTTAATTATCTTGCAGTATCTCGCGCAGATGGTTAAACGGTATGTGGTATCTCGTATTAATTCGCGGAATTAATTATCCTCGACGCGCGGGTATCCTGTGATTTAGCAGGCACGGTCTGTCGATTAGGAAGGATCGTTCTAGCGGAAAATCGGGGGAGGATGCGATCGATTGTCGTTCGGTTCCGTGAAATTTCGCCGGTTGCGCGACACTTTGGTCGTTCGGCGACGAGCGTCGGCGTGCGAGGCACAGGGCCGGCCGTTTCTGTCAATTACATAATAAAAAGCGTTATGTAAGGACGAGCGCGGCGCATAAGGCTGGCCGGCATGCGTCGTTTTCGATTGCCCCGCGCGCCATGGATCCCGGCGGATTTGGGAAATCGCCGGGTTAAAGCCCGGAACAATAGCATACGTGGAGATGGTGCGAACCAGACGACACGTGCTCGTAAGAGGTATTATTTTCGTGCGGGCGATTGTCGCCAGCCGGCGCGACTTCTGCTCGCAAAATAGGAGCATCAATATCGGGAACTGACGCAAAGACGTTACGTGAATCTAGCTACAGCCTACGTCTTACACAACCATCGAAAATAATCGTTTGTTGTAAACAAGGATACAGCCGTCCCTGCCTGCATCCCGGTCAATTATTCCATTTTTATCGGAGCTCTTTGCACGCTGCATACGAATCGCGCTTTTACATCCTCCTACGAGAGAATCCCTCTCGTTTATCATCTCTAAGAGGAAATCCATGCTACAACTCGAAAACCGTGTACATTCTCCCGGGGAGACGATCAAGCGTTTGGTAAGAGAATCTCCTCGCTCGGGAGAATCGATAACAAAAGTCGTACATGCGTATATGTATATACATCTGCGTACTCTCGAGGTCCGTTATATCATAGCAATAGGCGCTAACTTCTCTTAAGGAATTACAATCGACATATTATCCTATTTTCCTCAAATTTCACCGAGCATTTGTTTTAGGTAAGAATGTTTCACGCAGGATTTTCGTATCAATCGAAGATAGTCGTACATTTAACCGTAGATTTAAGCTCGTAGGGAGATGAATTTTCGTGTTTGCTTATATTTTTGTGACACTGTCGGCGATCGCCGTGACATATGATCGATTGCGTTGGAGATAGTCTGAGCAGGTTGTATCTGAAGATACTCTTCGAGAGGGTGGAGAGAGTAGGTCAGAGACAGCGAGAAGTTCCGATCGAATGGAAGTTCGCCGGGAAGAACGTAGTGAAATCGGGGAGAGGGGAGGGAGAGGGGTACTTGACCGTGAAAAGCAACTGGCTCATAAGTATGCCCATCTCGTGGGATCGAAGTAACGAAAAACCAAGGATTCATTACTCAGCCCGCAACGTGCGACCTTTTGCCGGTAAATCGAGAGAAAGCTGGAAATGTTGTATCGGAAAAGGACTGGTCGAGAAATTGGTGAAATTTGTACGGTTATCAATTTATTCCACTTACCGGCAGTGCCTAAGGAAATTTTCGCAGACTAAACTGGATATTCGTTCGTTTTGAAAGTAAGTAACAGGGTATATGTTTAAACTTTCCGTCAGGGAATACTTTCCTTTACCGAAATATACCAATTCCCACTAAAATTTTATCAACTTTTTACGCTTTCTGAAGTAAAATGTATACCGGGTATAAGTGTGTATGTATAATGTATATCTGCACTGGCTAGACTGAACATTCTTCAATATTCTTGCGTTTCCAAAAAAGTTAACGGAGTATACGTTTAAACTTTCTGTCGGAGAAAGTTTTCCTTCTCAAAAAATTCAAGCATTTCAAAGTTTTAGTGATGTGCGCGTACTTAGATTTTGGATAATAATCAAGGTCATTTTGTATGAATACACCAAAAATAAAAATAGAAATAAAAATCTACTGATACATAAATGTACGCCGTGTCAAAAGTTGATAATTTACAGAAAGGGAACGTGAGTTTTATAAAAATGTTTTATAATATTGGGTCTTAGTATTGTTTATCGTGCGTTATTTAGTTTTCTCAACATTGTAAAGCGAAGCCAGCTGTGTGGTTGAGGTAATATAAACTAGGGCAAAGTTTTTAAGTACAAACTCAGAAGTTCGCAGTGTTGTAGACAACTACGCGTTTTAAAATATTCAGAGAAATAATTGAAACACGCACGCCGAAGAACTGCCATTAAATGGAGGAAAACGATTGTACAAAAGTAAAGATAACTTTATTGTTGAAATTTATACAGTATTCCTCGAAACAAAAGGTAACATTCCAACATTCTTCTAATGTCTTTACGATTATTTTCATTAACCGAGGGAACGGATTTACATTAATTTTTACTGACAAATTAATTAAGAATATCTCTGTAGCGAAAAGTATTAATTCCGGCAATAGTTTTGAAGAAATTTCTGTGGTCTTGGTTTTTAACACTTTTAGGACGGTTTGTGCATGGGTAGGTTGTATAGCATTATATATTAAATAAGGCAAACGCACTACTTTTCACTGTACTTTGCGCTCTTTGCAGAAAAGCTTTTTCTAAGAAGAGGAAGATTAAAATAATAAGGGATAATAATGAGGAGCATTTTGTTAAAGGGAGTAAGATGTAAGTAAAGAAATAAGCTGTTTATTTGTCTGTCCATAATCTACTCAACGATCCGATAATAACAATTTGACAATAATATCATTACATTTATTAACTAGATACACGCACACGTAAGTGATAACAGATTATTCATAAATATAAAATCTGCGCAATGTGATTTTTGGTTGTGCCATCAATGATCAGTGAAAATTATACACTACGTCGGAACAAGGCGTAAAATTTTAGCTGAAACTCACGCTTCCCCCCTTTGCTGGAGTGGCGACTATTTCTGTCGACGATAATCTAATCGTATCTTCGCTCTATTCATAACCCATCGTTCGGCTATGGAACATATGGTGGACACTGAAGTTCGCCGGCAATTATTCCCCGTAGGAGCGAATGGTTACGTAATACGGCAGTTTTGAGGGACGGTGGGTCGACGACGAAACGTGTTAGTCGACGATAAACAATGATTTCCGCGGGTGTTGCTTCCTCGAAGCAACACGGCAGTGGACGGTAACTGCTTTGGGACGTGTTTCCCGTCGCGTAAGCACTCTCGGTTTATCGTGGCGATTCAGTTTTCGCGGAAAGTCCCGTCAGCGTCTACAGACAATCGATGCGGATTGCACCGGGCAACGTATAACCACGTCGCTACGTGATCAACGGTACAGCGATATCGTAACAAACGGAACATTGCGTAAGGAGTCACTACTACCGCGGTCTGCATGCGAGCCTTCAAACGTTTATTCCCTTCCCCCTCAACCTTCCCCCCTGCGTTTCCATTTGCAAGACCGTTCCGTTGTACATTTTAACGAAGCGTTGAAAAACGGTATTCCCAAGCCCGCAATTGCCGGCAGCTGAGTCTTTTCGAGCAGGTGATCCTTTATCACGTTTAATCTTAACACTCAGCAGACATTGTACTCAAAGTTTCAACGTTGCTACCGAATTCACATGTTCGTCAAGTTGAAGTTGTTAGGGACGGGTACGTTATGTAAAATTGTGCTTATCCATTTCAGTGAAATATTGTACACGTAACGCGCAGGTGCTGTGTAATCAACGCTACGTTGATTGAAACTGAATGTTACCTATCCTTCCGTTACTTCTGTAACGCGAGCCACGCTCGGGTAATTAATTGCTTTAATTGAGAAGAACATCTCATACCTTTCGTTGATCATGAAACCGTTTAGTTTCGGCGGTGAGAATGTTTTATGCAGTGGCGCTCCATTATGAATCTTCCGCAGGTAATGGCGTCTAGTAAACTTTGGAAAGTCTCCAAATTTCGTGTGACTGTAGCACGGTGCTTCCGAAGTACGTCTTCATAATTCTCGGAAAAGTGATCAACGTTTCCGGCTGACTAATCTATCAAGATGTCTTATTACCCTATCGCATTACGGTTTACACAATGCATTAACGTACGGATGATCTCGGTAATAGACGTTGGCGTTTTCTATCCTTTTTCGTTTAACGGCTTCCGCTTAACGATGCGGAAAGGTCGTTATTTTTGACTCGGGGTGATACGTTCATGTGCAGCCATTTCCGAAAGATTCGATCGCACGTGAGCAGTTGCTGCTCATTATCATACAGAATCGCTGGGTTTTCACGGCTGGTTTCTCAGAACGATGCGCGTGGAATCCCGTCGCAATGTCACGAAACCTTACGTAAAGCTTCATTCACAATAAAGTTCGCGCGCTATTCAAGTATCTGATTTCTTTGGTCTTCGGAGATTTCGCGGAACCGCTTATCGCGCGAATTAAGTCGGGGAACTCTTCCCGCCCGAGAATGAAGCATCGTTTGTAATAACATTCCTGCGGTTAATGCAGTACAGTAAACATATTCTTGAGCAATTACATTCTCCGTTGGAATTTCCGGTAAAAAATATACATAAATTACCTAGTTATACCACTTAAAATTTGAATTCTGTGATATAAAAAAGGTGCATTGAGAGTAGGACTTATTTAATGTAAAGGCTCTTTATTAGCGTCGCTTGAATGCATTCGGTTATGCACTATCTCTGTTCCGACTTCATTATGGCCAGGCCTGAAAGAGAATAACTGGCATTAGCAGTTACCGCGAACCACTGGCTTATCGTGGATCATTGATTCCCGTGTTCGTCATATCTGCTCGAGATCGCGCAGATCACGTATCGATCCGCCGCGTCGGCAATGCTATGCACTCGCTGGGATGATGCAAAGCCGGACGGTTTCGCGAGAAATGTCGCGTCGGATATAATTTGGCAAAGCCGGACTAATACGACGAATCATGAGTACCGACTCACGGCTCTTGTTTTCTTACATCGCGCAACCCGGCTCTTTATCGATCCTTGCCAAAGCACCACGACTCTGTATAAATACTGCATAATAGTGCATACCGGTGCAACGTATGCACGTATGTACACGCGAGTATCCGTGTGCCACACTGGCATCTGTATTTTTAGATTCTCTCCGATTTTCGGAGGGTAGTATATGTATGTATCTGAAGGCGCGCGGTTTCCTCCGACGTCACGCTTGTTATTGGCGAAATTCGCGCAGGTGATAAGACGTTTACAAGGCTTCGAAAAACAATCTTCTCTCGAGAGTGTATTTTTTTTTAAGCGGAGATTCCGGTTAACGCGTGCAGCAACGATCTTGTATTCACGAAGGCGTAAAGTATCACATGCCGTCGTGGCTTTTTCGCCACGACGTTAAAACATACGTCGGGAATTTCGCGTCAACAACATTCGATCCCAATGCCGGAATGCCCAGTGTTTACCGTAACGGCGATACGATTAAATGTTATTTAAACGTCGCTGTTATTCCAATCGACAGCAAATAAGGCAACGCGGTGGCTGAATGTCAAACAAGAATTTGCTTTCCTGGTAAACCAACTTCGCTCTATCCACACGCAATGTATGACAATAATGACACATTTTTTAGGAACAGTGATAAATCAGTTATATGTACCACAATGTTTGTTTCATCGATTTGTCGCGCACAGGTTCAATTAGTATCTCACTTAATATAATGTCTCTACAAAATAATATTATAAATGTGTGTCTCTCTCTCTTAAGTTTCAAGTTCCAGCTCTATTGTTCTTTATTGTTGTTACTTCATATTTTGTTTTTCTGTAATTTTCTGTATTTTATTTTATTTTAGTCTATATTGTTATATTCCTTTTCATATTCGTTTACTGTATTAATTGCTCAACATTGTCACGAGCATTATTAATAAATCTATCTATCTATCTCTCTTTCTTTCCCTCACATGAAGCCTATCATTCGAGATTGAATGTTCGACACACGAGCGAAGGAAGGTCCTTTAAGAATTCTCCTTAAACGCCGGCAAAATTCCGCGTGGCCAGTGTGTCGGCCATCGGCGTTTGCAGGTAACGATAAATTGACCTGCGAGCGACGGGGACCAGAGGGGGGGTGGGCGTGCTGACCGAGGAGGACGGGTACGTAAGTCTGTGCAGCTGCTGCAGCCGCGGCGATGCGTCGGATCGGGTAGACGTCACGGTCTCAGCACAAACAGGGAGCGCGTTACGTAAAGGTCGGTCACCCGGCCATGTAGTTGCTTCTCCGTCACACGTACGGCCAATGCTCGGGGCGGTCTTCTCTGCGACGGTCGGTCGATTCCGACCGTACAGCTCTCAGCGAAACGCGCGCCGGTACGACGGCCCCGTCAGAGCGGCTCTCCAACTCCTTGCCGCTCTTTCCACACAAAACGAAGGTCATACCTTCCCGGCTACTCGGATATGCACTCGATCAGAACACTCAGAATGCATGGTTTAAACTTGTCGCCAGAAATCAAGGTTCCTTGACGAGAAGTGCGAGTAGACAAATTTCACTGGGTTTAAATTGTATGTTGAGATTCCTTTGTGCTTCTCGAAATGCACTTGCACTCGATCAGAAGACTCTGGAACGACGACACGGCTGAAACTTGTTGTCAGAAATCAAGGTTCCTTGATGCCAAGTGCGAGCAGAAACATCTAACTGGGTTTAAATTGTAGGTTTTCATTCCTTTGTGCTTCTCGAAATGTACTTGCACTCGATCAGAACACTCAGAACGCACGGATTAAACTCATTGCCAGGAATCAAGGTTTCTTGACGCGAACTGTGAGCAGAAAAGTTTAACGCTGGTAAAGACAATGAGTTTAAATTGTGTTTTTCGTTCCTTTATGTTGCTCATAATGCATTTGCGCTCTATTAAACTCCTTGATCGCGTGATAAGAACTCGTAGACAGAAATCAAGTTTCTTCGCATTAACACAGACCGTCGGTTTTAAATATGTTATGGGGTAAATTCATGGTGACACAATAGAAAGGATGAAAATATTTTAATTAATTTCTTTGTAATATTTAGAATGTTGTGCCTAGCACTAATTGTCAGTCTGATTGGATGAAATCTCATTTCTAAGGCTTCAATAAAGTAGTATACATTATTAATGTGAACTCGATAGGTATATCTTTTTACATATACAGAACGTCTAAATCATTTTTAAGTCTATGAGATCTCACGTTTGTTCTACAAAATGTCAGATGTGCGCTCACACTTCCAAATATTTGCAATATCTTCAACAGGAAGAACCATGATCACCACTTTTTCAGCATATCTCTTACAAGTAAATAGGTTTTACAGTTCTTTGTTTCACGGAAGAACGCACCTGTGTTAAACCGTTATGCTTGCGTGTACTATGAAATCCATCGAGTTGTACCAAGTATGATCAAAGTCCTAAGACGTTGACTCTTGCTGCTGTTCATCAGGTTTTTTTGTTCCAAAATTTTTTGCGGTACGGGTGAGAATCACAGTTCGACATTCGTCTGGTCAATTCTTATCATAAAATTCAATGACTTATACAAGATACGATCGAAAACTCCTATGATTTTGTTTGCTTCACATGTTAATCGTGTTTTTTAGTACGTGATATATGATTCAGTGAAAACTTCAAAGTTTAGTACTGGAAAGGTCAATCAAGCCTGTTGCAAAGGTTCGAAAGTTGAATAGTTGATAGAAAGCTGTCGATAACTTGTGGATTAATATCATTATACTCTTTTTTACATAATTTTTTCGAGACAGAGCAAGTTGAATTTAACACGATTTCAAAATATATCATGCATCTGTAATAATATTGACGCAGAATTTTTTCATTTACTTATTCATTCAAGTTTCATTTCAATTTTCAAACGATCATAAATCACTCGTGGGATATTACTATGATAAAAAATATGCACAAGTACGATGTGTATTGCAGAAGTTTATTCTTTGAAATAAGCCTTTAATCTACGAACTTCTAAATTGTTTCTTATATTTAGGCCAATCCTTGCATGTATGTGGTCTTAAGTGGTAAGCGATTTTAAACGTTCTGAATTCCTAATAGAGTGCTCTAGAGATTTTCTTGAATAATTATTCGGTGTTGACAAAACGTGACATAGTGAGTACCGTGTAAATTGCTTCGCTGGAAGACATTGATGACAGCGCAGGTTTCAGCTCAACTAGAAAACAGTGCAATATTCGTCCATATGATTTCACACATGTTGTCAGTACTAGCAAGATGACATATTTTCAATCAATTCAAGAGATGCATGCAAAGTTTAATTAATCGATAAATCTATTAGAACTAATTTACGCAATAAACAAATATATATATATACATATATATATATAGGGTGTATATTTAAAAACGTCTTTCAAAAGTCTCGAGTTTTTACGTCAATAATATTGATAAAGCAGACATTAAATGTATTTTTATCGATGCATATATCTACATTGAGATAAATCATTGCGTTGACAATAGATACACTCGCATTAAACATCAAGTTTTTTTCAACAATTGCCAATCCCTGTATTTCATTTTGTAACGATAGCAGAGTAGCAACAGCGAATTGTGTAAAGTCGAGTGTAGAACTGTCGTAACAAAATTGTGTAAAAGACGAATGACCATCGGGTTTGTTATCTGCTAAATCGTTTTCCGGGAAAATCCTGTTGCATTATTACTTTCCTCATTTCTGCGATGAGAACGGTGGATAAGATGCAAACGACTGATTCTGGAAGTTGGCTGTGTCGATGACCACAATGCGTACGAACTGCGGAAGTGGATCTGCTCGAATGAAACGTTTTGAATGCATTGTGCAGGCCGACTGATCGATCATCCGGAAACAGCCTTGACATTCGATGTTCAGTTAACGGGATATTCCTGGCAGCACATGTGTTCCACCAATAGCCAATGAATTTCCACGTTTCTCGTCATCTAGCAGCACGCGCGTGCGTGCGTTCTTTCATTCTGACAATCCTGAAATCAGCTTCAAACTAATTTTCTGTTTTCGTTGAAAAATGTGCAGAATGTCTTCAGTTTCATTCGTATCATGCAGAGCCAGTTGAACTTTTTTATGACGTCAGATGGTGCATTTTGATCCGTATTCGTATTTAATTTTACTTATGATTGTAACGCAAGTCACGGATAAATCAGTATTTTGCTTCGTGCTTCTGCTGATAAACACCCGATCATTGTTTGGTAATTCGCAATGGTATAATTTCGTCGCGGAATTTAATTGAATTTTGTTGTTATAAAACGAAACAGGTGCGTGATAAAGTGAACCTTTCTTTCAGTTAAACTGATGAGTAAAAGAACTTATTAATTAAATGATCGAGTAAACAGACATATCCGTTCTTTCCTTAGTTCAAATGTACTATCCAAGACATTTTTTAAGGTTAATAACAACGCAATTGCAATCAGTATATTCCTCGTCCATATTCCTTTAGTCAGAAGTGAGAACTGAATTGAACCGAACTGAAACTCAAACAGGAACTGAACGGAGAACTGAACTGGCCGTGTAAAAAACCGTAAATTAGTTGGATCAATGTAGTAAAAAGATCCAGTTTTCACGGATTGATAAATTCTGTTATTTTTACCTACTCTGCTATTACAATAAAACAGGTGTAATTGAAATTGATGTAAAACCCGGCGTAAAACACAAACTTTATTGCGTAAATAACTTCTTGAACGTCGGAGTTATTCGAACGCAGAAATAACATGTACTCACAGGTTGTCAGACTTTCGCAATGTCTACATTTGGGAAATTATTTGTTTTATTCGTACACATGGCACATCGAATATTTCGAATTTTCCTGATTGTAAGCGGTGAATAATGGTATCGATTTGCCGAGAAATCGCATCATGCACGGTGTTATTGCGCGTCGTTCGTATGATTATTATCAGATAATGGAAAGCAAGTGTAGAAAACTGTTGATATGAACGTGGCAGAGACAAAATCACAATGTACTGGCCACAATGTTTAAATTACCCGCTTATTCATGAATAAAGAAAATGATCATTGAATTTTTTATCCACTTTCGAATCTCATTTTTCTTAACTGCTATATGTATGTACTATGACGTATTCAATTTTATCATCAACATCTTAATTACTTATCATTGTATTTTTTTTATTTATGTATCTGCTGATTAGTCGCCATTGTAATCGTAATAAAAAAAGTTTTAGTCTACTACAAATTATTCAGCGGCACTCTGGTTCGTCGTCCAGTAATTATGTAATAATAATTAATACTTTGTACTACCGAGCTTGCGAAGTGTGTTGTAAATCTTTGTAGAATGTGGCAACGCAGCATTTATTGCAGTATTTGCACTTCTCATATTTCTGTGTACTACATTGTATAAGGCAATGTCACGTGATTTGACGGCAGAGGCTTTCATAAAAAAGGTAATTCCAATTTAGAATATAGTAATTGTTACAGTTACAAGGATTGTAATTAATGTTAACAAATTTCTGCACGCATTAATAGATCGTTAACAACTTTTATCACAATTTCTACAAAAAGTACAATAAACTTATTCAAAATATATACAAATTCTACGATTTCTACGAAAAGTACAATTAATGCGATGCAACTTTGTTACAAAGCTGCCCTGTTACCGCACCTTCATAAAATTGACATACTTTCAAATTTCTGGATACCGAATTCCATTTGACCGACCTTCTCTCCCCTTATTTTCCCCGAATCGATACGAAACGTACGTGTAACTTATTTCCACCGACCGTCGTCGCTCCCGTAACGCGGAATATGGGTAGTATTTTTAGCAACCTTGACATTGCCGAGCTATTCCCATCCATCGAGTCGTCAGTTTATTATTCCTATCCCCCGGGAGATATTTTTCCGTTGGCTAATCGGCCACGAGGGCTACGAGGGTTTGGCGGTGGCAGGGGGGGGGGGGGGGGGAATAAACGTCGGACGGAAAGTCGCGGCTGTTGGGAAACGTGGCGTTGGCCGGAAACCCGTCCTCGACCAAGCAAGGGGCTCTAGCCGGCGGAGGCAATGACATTGCTGACAATGCCAGGATGCACTCCCGCCGGCTGTGTGTCGTTGGCCGATGCCACTGCCTGCTTCTCTATCTCTCACTCTCCCTCTACCTCTACCTCTTTCTACACCTCTCTCTGCCCCCTCCTCGTCGTTTGTTCTTCGCCGAAACGCGTCGCTTCACGGTCCGCGGATCACGGTGATGCGACGCAATGTGCGGACGATTCGTCGCGTCGTGCCACGGCCGCGGAACCGATGATGGGCCGATCCAAGGGATCCCGTTTCCCACGTACGAATATAGGGGCTTGCGTCAGCCGCCCGTAGGAACTGCCCTTTCGGCATTTTTCACTTTCCGCCGCGGCGTGGCTTTTTTCCCCTCCTCTCCCCACCATCCCTTCCCAAGAAATCCGAGCAGATGTTTGCCAGCCGTGTAGCGGGGAATTTACAGCCCGCTGTCGGTCAAGACGGATGTTGAGGGCATTAAGTATCTTCCCGATTTCCCGAAAATATTCACGCGAAAGGTGGTTAATTGTCTAAATAAATAGTCTGAGGCTCGATTTTCAGCAGGTCGGGTATTCCTAACGGCTTGTTTAATCGAACCTTTGCGGTTAAACTGGACGAGTAATTGAGTTGCAGTCGTTTAATAAATTCTGTATGGAAAAAGATCGTTTACATTAACATCAAACATGTTGCAGGAAATATTAAATAATTCCTAATAGACTTTATAAAGCTAAAACAATTATTATTAAACTATTCAATGAATTCTTTAACCTATTCTATGGTACTTCTTGCACGAATTTTTCTGTTATGAGAGAAAATGTAGAGTATAAATTACAAGCTTACATCACTTGCTTAAACTGAGACCGGTAACACATTGAACGTCATACGTTTACGTTACTTCAATTTTGTTTTTCAATACATCCTTCCCAGATGCAAAGGTTAAACTGCGCTTTAATACGCACTTGTTCCGCTAATAATCCATTAGTGGCTAGAAAGGCAACCAAATATACTATCTTATAATAGAATTGAACCGCAGAATTGGTAAACAATGTGTGGGATAAATACTTGGAGGACAAGACGGTTGAATTTACTGCTGATTGAGGGATATATATCACAGTGTCGATAGACTTTTGCAAGATTTTACTCGAACCTGAATACGTAAGTTCCGAGCAATTAGAGGCGGTAAGGCTCACGGTGCGGAAACAGAAGAGACGGGTCGTCTCTCGTAACGATTGACCGATTACACTTACGTAACTCTAAGATCATTGTCCAGTTACGCGCGCAGCTCGCGAGGATCGTATACCAGACGCTTCCAGGCCGTCGTTTACACTTTACGAGTCCCGACGTTCGCGGAAATGCTCATTCTCCTATTTTACATTTACGACAACGGAACTGGGAAGCATGTAAAGAATGCACTGTAACGGGCTGCGTAACGACTCTCTTTCTTCGCAAATTAATGTCTACCGAAACGACGGTGTACATCATAGCGAATTGTTATATCTTCTAAGCCAAATGTTCGGACGCGAACGTTAAAACTAGGGAAACGTGCATTCTCGGAAAAGCTCATTTTCTTCTTTCAGATTTATGACGACGGAAGTGGGTTAAATAGGAATACGTAAGGAATGCACGGTAACGGGCTTGAGAAGAATTATTTTTTCATTAATTAACGTATACCTAAACAGTAACATATAGCGCAGTGGACTATTATATTTTTTAATTGAAAAGCTTATTTTTAGATTGAAGTGTAGAAATCGGCAGAAATGCTCTTTTTCTTCATATACAGTTATGTCAAAATATGTAAGAAACGTACTGTAACGAACTAAAAAACGACGTTCTTTTTTCTTAAATTATGTCTACATAAATAACTAATTTAGGTTCGTGCAAATTGCAACTGGTGACCGAAGGCCAGCAATGATTTGGAATAATAATTAAATAACGTATAAAACAGTTGTTTTATGTCTCAAACTTTTGATTTCGTATCGTTTTCTTTCAGAAATAGTGTTTGAAAGATTAAAAGCAATACATATATGTTACGGTATCTGATGAAGTTATCAACACTGAAAATGATATGACTGATTTAAGGAAAAAATTTTAAAATGGTTTTATCCTTTGTTTCAGCACCAAACAGTCCACTTCATTTGAGTAGCAGGGCGCACGTTTTAATGCTGTTAAACAGACCTCAAGCATCTCTTACTGATGCTGATCATGCAGTCAGGCTGCGTCCAGACTGGGGCAAGGTGAGCCATTTGAAATCATGTTTCTGCAAAATACAAACAGCAATGACTAATTAAACCGCTAAGATATCACTGAAAATTCTATCAGACATCTTTGTAATTTGTTTTTTCCTGCTGATTGCGCGGATAAAAATAAGTGACCAAATTCATTAGTGCAATACGACGTAAATATTGAACAGGCATTGTATTAGAATGCTAATTGAGCTGTTATTTTTTTTAGGCTCATTACAGAAGGGGAATTGCTTTGTCGGCATTGGGGAGACACGAGGAAGCGCTTTTCGCCCTCTGTATTAGTGTAGCTATCGATAAAAATCCACAAGCAATACGCCATGAATTAACCAAGGTAAGCATATTTTTACATTCGTTATGAATACTTTTCAAATTACAAACGGTCGAACATTATTCCTTTACACGAGTAAGACAAATTCAACTGAAGTGCAATTTTGTCGATCAAACTGCTTTAGCTACAAGTTTCGGATTATTTTTTGAAAATGCTGATATTAAACACAACGATATATCGCGTTGCCTTTGCATCACACAAAGAAATTATCTTCTTCCGTTTCGTGAAGTTTTCCATCGTAAACATTTCTGTTTTACATCTCTACCACAATATTTCTAAAAGTAATGAATCCTTTGCGAGGTTAAATCCTGTGGCTACGCATATCTTAATAAACGTAAATACAGTTTTGAAATAATACGTGATAAAGAGATATACCCTTACTAAAATATTTCTAAAAGTAATGAACCGTTCGCGGTTAATTTCTGTGGCTGCGCATATCTTAATAAAAGTAGACGTGGATTTATATAAAATTTAATGAACATATAATATCGTAAAAGAAGTAAACTTGTCCGCGTACAACAGCGTTTTCTGCACGGCCGTTACCCGCGAACTTAATGTCTCGGTGCGATAGTCCTGAGGTGAGTGACCCGAGGGACTGCAGGGATCTGCCGGGAAGTGACGATATCCACACGCCACTCGGTTGCTTGTCTTTTCGAAGGAATACGTCGTTTACGTGGACTGCATTCCACGGCGATAAAATTCAAGCGATTCCTTGTACGACTGGACAGGTTTAAAAGGCTAAAAAAGCACAGTTAAAAAAAGCTGTGTTTTATGTTAGTTTTACTTTGAATATTTCTTCCTAGCATTGCAAGTCGCGTGTCTTTTCGAGCGCAGCACAGTCTCAAGGATTACTGTGTCTTATAAACTAATAGGCTTTACAAAGGCTTGTCTATATACAATTGGATGGATCGAACGTTTTACATGGATGATAGTTATAATAAGGACATTTTCTTTTGCACAGTCAAATGTTCCGTGCGCTGTTCACAGCCGCAGGGCTTCTATTAATAATTTCTTTATCTGAAGTTACCATTGAATATGTCCTTCATTTGTTAGCTTCTGTCGAATACATGCTTGGAGAAAAGCTTTGATTATAACGTTAAGCAGATGTATTATGGTGTATGGTTTTCTATTCAACCTATTTGAATTCTAATTGAATCGTGGAGAATGAAAGCATTTGTAACCAATAGAAATCATTGAAAACCGTCTTGTCTGTTTGCGGTTCAGTGGCGAATTTCCAGGAAAGAGTATAATTAACGAGCCAAATGAATGGTTTGCTCAGACGCATTTCGTAGGTTCTTTCAGTCCGATCAATTAATTGCCTCCTCTAAAATAGCGAATGGAATATATGGAACGTGAAATTCGTTATCATTATCTACCTGTACGGCATCGAAGGACTTGTCAGACCATAGAAAGACTTACGTAAGGACAGAGGAATATCTTTACGTATTCGTGTGCGTTGTACCAACGACGAAGGTAATTGGAAGCGCGTAATTTTACTTTCTTCGTCGAAGGACAATGGCCGACGATAGGACGAACCTCGGACGTCAGAAATACCACGGCTTTCACGTATTCCCCCGGTAGATTCGTCATTAACACTGTTTTCAGGTGCTGCACAAGGTGCTGTCGGCTGGTTCTCGGCGACAGGGTGCCGTTTCCCCGCGAATGCCGTACCATTTAACCGAGAGAACGATACGCACGAGGAATCGTCAGCTGGCGAGTCACAAACGGAATCGCCGAGCGGTCCTCAACGGATCCGATTATGAGGACAATAGCAGCGGAGGCGAGGAAGAACTTACTCAGGTACACCTTTCACGAATCGACCGTCATTTTCTCCCCCTGGACCCTCTGGAAGCACAGTCACGACTCCAGTCCAGTCATGACTTATCGTTGAGCGGCTATTTTTAACGTATCACGATCCGTGGCCGTGCTGTCCAAACCAAACGAACCTCGTTTCATCCTCTTTCGTTCCTTACGAATGCAAAGAGCGCACGTTTACATCACTCTCTGATGTCAAGTTTTAAGTAGCACTTATGTAACCTGTAGTTCCGATAGATACACATTGAATACGTTTAGTTTGCAACGTGATACTGGTCCAGCAAAAAGCCTATGCTTCATACGAAATTGATGTTACTCTGCTAGAATGAACAGGAGGCGGGATTATATAAACTTCTTCGGCGGCCGTTGTGTCGGCTAAGTGGAATTGAACGTCCCCGCGAGAATAAATGAGCTCTCCGCAATATCGCGCAGTTCTTTTTCTAACTGCGAAATGCTATTAGTGTTGATGCTCATGCTGATAAATGATACTGTTTTCCATTAAACTTCTATGTACGGGTTTGTAGAGTATCTGAGGTCAGATATCACTGAATGTCAAGAATTTTAATTAACCATTTAGTGTAATTAGTGTACTTGAAATTTACTTTGTTCACTTATGACTAATTGGGGTAACGACTAGGATTTTTCTGATAAAATATTTACGGTTTCTAAGTTTTTATAGGATCCAACTTACCTCGGTTTGTTCTTTGGCGCAGTTTTTGTCGTGTGCTTGCGGAGAACAATAATGAATTCGCGTGGTCGATCAACCCAAAGCAAATTTGAAGGCTGTCGGGAAAAGAAAATAATTTACAAACAAAAATCGTTGCATGTATCCACAAGGGACATTATCTTTTAGTAGATAATTATCATTTTAAGATCATTGATACGATGTATCTTTTTAATTATTATGTAAATGCGTAGAATATAATTCTACGATCAAGCATATTGCATTTAATAAAAATCACGATCTCCATAAATGCGTACATGATGTGTCGATTGCGAAAAAGAAGCAAATATTGTGAAGACAAATTGCAACATTGCGTGGTTGGATAACTGTAAAGAAAAGTTCCCCGTCTACCTTGAAAATTGCATCATACAAAAATGTAAATTTCCAATGTGTCATGGAATCAACTCACTGAAATTTCTGGGAAAATAAGGAGCAAACAGTGCTACTTACAAATTACTACAAATTCGAACTTAATTTCAATCTATTTATTCGTTTCACTTATTCGACTACTTCTGTTGTACACTTAAGCATTAAAATAATTTAAAATAGTTCCTATCTTCCTTCTAGTTCAATAATTTGCGCTTAGCTGGTTTCTCCTTCGTGTACTGTAAATTGGCATTGTGTGTTTTTACTGGAACTAGTAAAATAATATTCTCAAATTTGTGAATTGGTTCTGTGCATATCTTCCTGCAAATTATTCTTTTGAACTGTCACTAATTATTTACGTTTTGTATTGTTTCTGCATCACCGCAGATTGTAAATCGAAGACTTCTATCGAATATTGCACCAGAAACCGAGACCAAACTGCGTGTCAATCTAGATCGTGTTTATCAAGACGTGGAAAAACTCAAAAGTAAGTTAACACATAACACAATTGTTTATAATTTAATGCACAGACATTAAAATTCCACAACTCGAGGCATTTTTTATGAGCAAATATTTCGCATAAATAACTACTGCCAGTGTCATAGTTTTAAAATAAATTTAAACCAAGTTTATTGCAGTACGTGAATACTTTTATGCTTATAAAAATGTTTCGATTATAGAAATTAATTAGCTGCATGTAATTTTCTTTTATTATCGCAGTCATGTACCACAATTGTTGTGTCGAATTGAAATCGGGATAGTTCGATGTTAAGTACGATTTATTGATATATCCAAAAATAGAAAACACTTTTCGCTGAACATGGCTAAAGATTATTTGAATAGAAATCATCTCATTTACCGATCTATCGTGAAAAATTGCAACTAATCGTAGAATGTCTGACTGGGTGAAGATTGCAGTTGTTTCAATGTTGATATTTTCATATTTTCAGGAGCTGAATTGAGATTTGCTGACGTGCTTTTACCACCTTTCTCTGGGGGTACTGCCGGTGAATTAGACTGCATTTTATGTTGTCGACTCCTTTGGAAACCCGTGACAACGCCCTGTGGCCATACGTACTGCTGGATGTGTTTAGATCGTTGTCTCGATTATTCCTCGGCTTGTCCATTATGCGTCACTTCCCTCGTAGATGTGAGTAACGAAAATCAGATTTCAATAATATGTAAAATGCGCTTGATTCCTCGATTATGCTAAATGTTAAAGATCTTTTCTTGATCTGAGGTTTATAACTGTTTGAATATCTCGTTTTGTGGTAATTTTTGAATATCCAAA
Source organism: Hedychridium roseum (assembly GCA_963989215.1). NCBI lineage: Eukaryota > Metazoa > Arthropoda > Insecta > Hymenoptera > Chrysididae > Hedychridium > Hedychridium roseum. The sequence continues at coordinate 3,379,726 of OZ022307.1, read as the reverse complement.
GAATACCAATTCTACTGCTATAGAGTTCAGAAGGATATTCTTCGAATGCTATATTATTCGTAGCTTTGAGCATTTTTAGTGCTGAGAGAAGTACACTTTGTCCGTCACCTCAAATATGATATTGCAATATATTGATATAATGTACATTTTAAAAATGTATTCTGAGATTTTAAGAAACTCGAAAATTTTGTTTCGTTTGAACAAAGTCTGCACAATTCATGAATGATGCCTTAAGTTTCGGAAATTTCGAACTGTTAATTAGAAATGGGAAAGGTAATTTCGGAAAATCATTGACTCGTAATCCTTGAACACAATTTGTCAAACGAGAAAACTTCTATTTGAAAAACTACGCGATAATTCCAGGATTAGTGATTGCTCAGATATGAAAGAAAATTAAAACATTACTCAGTGATTACATCCTTTACGATCGTTTGACTGGAAAAAAATCATTCATTACGTAACTCGACGTACGTTATATCATATGTCTGGAAGATTTCTTAAAAATGAGAGCATCGCGATTAGGAAATATCTGTTATTTGCCAATTAATGAAATCGTTTCGATGGAAGTCGTTGTTGTTTCAATTTTTTGCACCGTACATCATTACGGTGATTATTGAAACTCAGGATCACAGGATACGGTTTGTTTATTCCCTCAGCTCTACCTGAATCAAATTTGTAATTCAGATTCGTATTTATAACGGACGTGCAAAACACGTCTATAAATCGCGCACATTGTTTCGGTATTTCAGTGGACATGTCCTACGTCGACTGTGTGTCTCTTTTTTTATTCCGTATGTTCCGCATCTGTTTATACACATTTCATATTTATCTGGCCTTTTTTAAAAATGGCATCGAGAAGCTATTTTTTCCACGTTATTTTATGTAGAGATTATCTCTGCTTTAAATTGAGCATGCGGAACAAGACTATCATGCGCTCTGTTATTACTGACTATCAGCTGACAATCGAACTGATCCTGGCAGAAATTAAAATAGCGTTCGCGGCTACGTAGTCAGTTACACCTGTTCTTTGAATGAGATGGAATCGTTTTGTAATGGTTAACGACGCTGTTGATTGAAATGATTATTACTTGCGGTTAACCGCTTTGGAGCTTCCGTCTTCGCGGAGCTGTTAGCGATTGCCTTTATACGGGCATTGTGATAAATGACGACAATGAAAACTGCGACGACGATAAATCCATTTTGTGGTCCGTACTTCCGTCTAATCGTCATTTCCTAGTCTTTTATGGCAAGCACGTTTCGTTTCCCGTGTATTCTAAAAATACTTCCGCTTCTGTCGGAACTCTGACTTATCAAAACATACATTTGGGACAGATAAAGTTTCATAAAAGCCAAGAACATTTCACCCGGTGTAAGTACGTTCAAAAACTGCTGAAATAGAAAATTTTTAAAGCCATCATAAGCTGTTTGCACAGACTTATGCGCTTATTGTCTTTTATAAATTCCTTTTTGTTCACGCTTAAGAAACTTCTAAAAAAATGTTCACTATTATACATGAACATTGTCACATAAGCCTAGAGAGTTTAGTGTGAATTATGAAAATGCAGTAGAGCATTTTTCACGAATATTTTATTCTTCCTTCCTACATTTATTGCCTTTTACAAATTCCTTTTCAGCACGCTTGACGGACATCCAAAAAATGCTCACAGTTACACAGGAATACCCTCACATAAGCCGCAATGCAGTATTTTTGAAAAATATTCTATTCGCGTCCCCTACGTTTACTTACTGTCTTCTACAAATTCCTGAAACTTTTATAAGAACGTTGAGAATTATGCCACGAGCATCGTCACACTAGCACGGAGACTGTGATTTACATTACGAGAGTGCATTTTGCTCGGTGGCTGATTTGACTCTTTGGATTTCCGCGGCAAGTGTCGTCCTTGGGGAGAGTAAAGAAAGAATGTTTGATTCGCAGTACTTGGCGAGCAGCCAAAAGACAGTGACGGAGTTCATCGAGAGGGCCCTGAAGATAGTGGCACCGGCGGAATATGCATCGAGGGCGGCGAGTCATCGGTTAGAGCTTGTACAAGGCCTCGGGCTTCTCGGCAGCGAGCAGATAGCCGTTTTCGTTTGCACCACGGCCTTCCCCTGCGTCGCCTGCCCGCTTTTCGTTTACGAGCCGAGATATAGGTTGATGGTCAGGAGGTGTGTTGAGAGTGGCATTCGCCAGTTCGGCATAGCCGCTTGTTTAAACAGAGAAGCCACAGGGACAAAGAGGTGAGGGAAAATATACGGAGCATTCGTTAAAACGAAGAAAGCACAATATTTCGACCGGCAAACGTCTCTATTCCCCGCGTATCAGCTAAATTAATTCATGTATTAGTGTTATTCTAATCATTAGGGTAAAAGAAGTTCTTCACAAAGCAAGAAAACGTGTAAAATTAGGAAATCGTTGGAGGGTTAAAACATAAGATAATTCATGTACCAACGTTATTCTAATCATTGCTGTGAGAGAAGTTCTTCACAAAGTATGAAAATATGTAAAATCAGGAAATTGTTAAATGATTAGATTTCAATTTGTTTACAATAAAATTCAATGAACTTTATATCAATGGTGACTTAATTTTTTAGAAATTAATACTGTAAACAACCAACTGTTTAATACAAATGATACGATTGAAATAATTGTCAGAGTTACTCAGTTTCTCTTATAACGAAATCGTCATTTAAAATAGCACAATTGTATACTGCATCAAATTACTTGTTAATAGATGGTTTGATTATTGACACTTGAGACGACCTGATCATTTAAGATCGCTTAAGATCCCTTCAACTGTTATAAATGATTTTTTATAAAGTCAGATGTTATCTTTAGGTACGCAGAATACGGTACGATGCTCGAGATCAGAGATCGAGTGTTGCTCAAGGATGGTTGCAGTATTCTGAGCACGGTTGGGGGTAGAAGGTTCAGGGTACTCTCCGGGGGCGAGAGGGACGGTTACGATACGGCTCAAGTGGAATTCCTAAGGGACACTGCAGTCCAGGACGAACACCTGCTGAATCTTCTGGAACTTCATGACAAGGTGAAAATTTACCCACCGTACGATAATGAACATCAATAGGTAAAACCAAACTGATGGGAAACTAAAGAGAAGGAAGGAAAACTAATGGAAAAATATATTAATAAGATTAAATAAACACATCAATAAGACTCAATAAAAATGAACTGATAACCAACAAGAATAAACCGATGCTAGGTTTGTAAATGAAATGTCTGCTTAGACATTGTTCTAAAAATTTATGCTTATTGATGCTCAGTTTATAAATGAGACTGGCCTGAGACTTTGGTTTATACTCAGGACACTTTTATCAAAATTTAAATTTACATATACATATATCGAAATATCAATACAAACTGCGAATATTTTATATATACATATCATAGAATTTTTTCAGCGTTTAGTATTATATTGAACCGAGACAGTGCACCGACAACAGAATTTATTTTAATTAGAATAAAGCTCTTAAAATAGTAACTTAAATGAAGAAGCATCGAGAAGCAAAAATGTCAGACGAAAACCTAGCAGCAATTGGTTTATCGTTTTACCTTTCTTTTTCGAATGACATTCTAATTGATTACTTTGATTATTAGGTACGAGGGAAAGGCAGACGTTGGTGGGAGACGGTACCGTCGTCACAACAGTCCGAAATTCAGAGGGTATTTGGTCGAATGCCTGACACGGAAGAAGATTGGCCCAGACTGCCGGACGGTCCGTCCTGGACGTGGTGGTTGTTAGCCATTTTGCCCCTTGGACCGCAGCTGCAAGTCGGAATCCTCGGTACAACGAGCCTGGAAAAAAGGCTCAGGGCTATCGAGAAAACCCTCGATCACATGGAACAAAGGCAACTCACTGTTGCACCTGCGCCATCCGAGGAAACCACCACTTCCTCGAGCATATGCAGAGACGACAGAACTATCACGGAAACGGCAGTTTCCGTTGTCTAGTGATCTAATGGCGATTCTCGAAAGAAACAAAATACACCCACGATTCGGGCGAGTCGGTGCGCTACATGACATTTCTAAGCCCAGATTTACGTCTATTTAACATTTTCTTTCTCATAATGGTAGTCCACTAGAGCCTTTATACCTGATACCTGGTAATACATTATTAGGCGATTATCAGTGTAAATTTATTTCTTTTCTTTTAACGGCATATAATGTCACTAAGAAAAAACCTAGTGGTGAAAAAGTTTTTTTTGTTGGACTAGATTATGTATCAGGTGCGGGTATGAAGGAACTAAGATATTGTCCCGTTTCTATGAACTTTTGTTTTAACGACAGAAGCGTGAAGAATTTTTGGAGATGTCGGTGGAAAATTCGTTTTCTTTTTAACTCAGCAATACTGACTGTTTGTAAGATAATGACATGGGCAAATTTTCCATTTGACGTAAAACAAAAGCTTTAACGACTCGAGACGCTTTCATCTCTTATCTTTCTCTTCTTAAAAGTTATTCGTCGATGCGATGTGTCAAATTATTGACGAGAGCACGTTTTTTCGGGTCCATCTTCTTACAATTACTGTATATCGTAAGTAACTTTACTTGGAGCACTGTCGCACTCGGTGCCGACGAAATTTTCAATCGAACGCCTTATCGACGAAAATCACTGGAGACCAACGAAAAATATACGAAATACGAGGTGCATTTTAGCGTGCCATTAACCAGAAAGTATTTCTCATTTCTTCTTTAAGCACGTATTCGAATTTAAAAAGACCAAGTAGTGAAGAAAAATTCAACGTAACATATCCCCAGGGTTTCAAGTGTTTCGTTGATTAAGACGTTTCGATTTTCTTTCCGCTATTGCAGTACGCAAATCTGTTCTTCCAGAATATTATACATATATTATATATCTACACATATATATATGTATACACCTACATTTATGTATACACATACTCTTATATTTATATTGTAACCGAAGGTACGCGTTTGAATTTTCTGTCACATGTGCCGATCGGAAAGTTTTTCCGTCGTCGATTGGAAATTACGATTTCACGGCGTAAGAAAGTTCTGTCGTGTCGCTGACGGGATGAGCGCAGAAAATGAAAATGAAAATGAAAATCACGCGGTCACATTGTTGTTCCAATGCACGCGACACGAAATTCTCTTGCGCGAGTTTTTACATCTGTTTCTTTTTTTTACTCGGATATATTTCTTTTCTAGCGAAGCTGTAGATTTTTCGAATATCTGATGTCATGAATCGGATAATCCGACGCAGTATAAAAGAGGCAATTATTTTTTTACTGGTTTTGAAAATTTGAATTTATGCATCTGATAGTATATCGTACGACGAAGGAATGTGTCTCTGAGAAGAGAGGAATTTTCTTCTCTCAGCTCATCGATAGTAATGAAGCTGGGATTTATTTGAATTAGTTCCTTCTCCACGAGGAATCGTTAAAGATGTAGTTTCCCATTACATCTTGTCTAAGTTTTCTAATCACTATTGACATTCTGAAATGACATTCGTATAAGGGGATAGAAGGAGACTTTTTACGAGGAATTCGCTAGTTTTGACAGAAAATTCAAAATGTTAGTCTCTTGCGATTGTCGGAAGTGTTAGTTTTCTCCTAACTCTTTTTTTTTTTTAAATGAAACTACTTTAAATAAATTCCCAGTTTTGCATGACAATTACATCGTGCAGTGGACTCTGCACGAAATCATCCTGACTTTTCTACTGCTTAAGTCTATATTCCGCCGCTCATAAGACTACGACTATGCTGTCACATAGTAATTTATTTTCACGAGGTTTTTAATATCAATCGGATCCTAACGATCGTTTAAACAACTAGGAACGTCATATCAATGATGCAATCAAGTATTTACGAGGATAAGGATACTTAGGTACTTGTTGTTAATATTACTACCACATCGACAAACAAATGCCGCAAATATTGACTAGCATTGACGCCATTGTTAAGCATTGATGGACTAACATCGTCGATCCTTATTCTATTAATAATAACGATAATGATTCCTGCTGGAATTGATAATACTAAATACTTCCACTTTCGAAAGTACATGAACTTTTACTACGTTTTCTAATCGATATCTACACACACCCACGGGAAAACACCGAACGTACACTCACACACACACACACACACACACACACACACACGCAAACATACACATGCGCTTATCCACAATTAAAAGTACCCTTTATCTAGATTTTTACTCTATTCTCTAGACTTTTAAGAAGTTGTGAATCATGCATTGTGATATTACTATATAGCCTACTTTGTATATTGTTACTACGACATTACAAGCACTACGTAATGTAATGCAACATGACTTTCCATTTTTACTTCGACGTTTCTATATTTATCTTCATCTCTTCATATGAAAATATTGGTAATAAAAGTATTGTGAAATCGAAGGGCCTTGGGTTTCTTTTTTTTCCACACCTTACGATGGCTTCAGGTCACGAGGGTCACGAGTGAAGTTATTCGTATGAGTCGTCGAATTATCGTTCCCATTCATGCAGGATTATCGCTATTCATTCGCTTCAGTTATTATTTACCTTGAAACGCCCATGGCTGGCTATCTTTAACATCTGAGACCACTTTTACGTCGTATTTTACGGCAACTCGAAAAACGGAATATTGTCTGTCGTGTGTGAAATCTTTTCTGGGAAGCATGAGAGCCCAGTCGACTGTGCTTCACCGGCTATGAGCGGTAAGGCTGAAGAATATTTCGAGAAGTTCGCAGTAGCCCCTGCACCGAGCAGAGATTATTACGGCCTGAAGGTCCTTCGCGATGAGGTGCCGTTGGTTCGTGCAATTCCCAATGTCCACCGTAAAACCCGCACTGACATTTTCTAGGTGATACTTTACCTCTGGAGAATTTCGCACGGACCTCATAAACTGCCCATTGTCCGTACTGTCAAGATTGTCGATTTTAAGAAGGACAAAGCCCTCCAGGACGAAATTCGCTGCGTTTTCGGTGAGCCAGTTGCAATTAAAAAAAGGAAAATTTCATGCTCAACCGGTATTGCCATACAAAAGTTAGAAAAGTACAAAGCACTAGAGTTTGTAGCTTTTTTCTCAGTCTTTGAGAAATATCTTCTTTTATTTTTAGATGGTAGTTAACAGTTTTGTTCTTTGGTCATATCATTGTATATACTTTACTTATAGGAAATATATTGTTTGTTCCATTTTTTATTACTGTATTATGTTCTGATATTTAATTTTAATTTATTGATAACTGATCATTCTAAAGTTCGTGTAATTTTGTTATACTTATTAATATATTTACCAATGTTTTTGTTAATTTTTTCCCTTTATTCCTCTGATACCCATATTATCCTTGAAATTGTTTTAAAATTCATAGACTTAGATAGTATTTATCTTTTACCGTAGGTGAATATCTCTTAAAACATCTGAGAAACATTACACAAGGCGACAAAAGTTTATTGACGCTGCCGAAAACCCTGATTCAGAGGATAGTAGGATATTTACAGCCCTCTGATATTGTTAATTTGTCATTATTGTCCCACGCAGCAAACGAAGTAAACAAACATTACTTGTAGATAAAAAATATTAGATGTATACAGTAATGTTCAGGAAAGATAAATATTAAAACTGTTGAATCTCATTTTCTTAGGTATTTAACGACAATTCAATTTGGGAAATCGCGTTCAAAAATTCTAAGAGAACAAAAATTTTGAAAGACAAAGAATCTTATATGATGGCTTATGGGTGGAAAGAATTATTCAAAGATCAGCAGATGGAATTATCGGCTAAAGATCAAAAGGTACTTATTTGCTTTTTCATAATTATTAGCACACATTTCTTTGTGGAATTAAATTCGCTTGTACCCAAAAATGATGTGCACAAAATTTTGAAATTCAACCCTTGTTTTTTTTACGAGAAATAGTATTTCAAAAATGAAAATCCAAATTTTAGGTCAAATTTATTTTTCGTTTTAAACCACTCTCGCAGATTTTGTCGATCATATGCAACTTTACTTTCAGATTTCACGAACGCGATCAGCGATAAAACAAGAATCTGCATTATCTCAGCAGGAATCAAAGACACTAAACAACGCGAGACTTAAAGCTAATTCTTTTGCCAGTTCGAATGCAAATGTTGGATTAAAAAAACCCTTAGAACTGTGGAAAATGAATTTGTCAGTAGATAGTCCGACAAAAAAGTCATTTGATAGTCGGTTTAATGGTCCCACTAAATTGTCGGAAGATCATAAAAAATCGATTCCGGCGAAGAAGAATTTAAGTAACAAAACTGTAAAAAACGAGCGAAAGTCTGTAAAAATGGCGCACGAGTCAAAAAGTAATTTGAAAACTACTGAACTAAAATGGAATTCGTTAAACAAAACGTCGGATGTCTTGAAAGACGGAGCTAATAAAACGCACGTCAAAATAAGAAACAAGACGCTCGACTTGAGCAGATTTGTCGATGTAAAAAACAGTAAGGTTCAGAAGGACACTCAGTCGGTAAAAAGTAAGAATCAAGAAATACAAAGTTGTATGAAGAAATCCGCAAAGAATGTTGCTCAAAGTAAGTCCATGATTTTGAAGGCGGACAAATCCCTCGTAAAGGATGTTTCCGTCATTAAAGACGACAATTTCAATCTCACGGATTTAATAGAGTCGAGGGCGAGGAATACTCGCAGTCCAAGAAATACGTTTGATCACGGTTTCAGTCGATTAAATGATTTCGAATCACGCGTCGGAGATTCGAAAGGAAACGAAACGGTAGGAAGAAAATGGGAGAAATGTTCGATGGTGAAAACCGTGGGTGAAAGATTGAGTAAAAAATTACCCGAGAAATCTGTAATTGGGAGAGAAGAAACGATTGATTTGGCAACGGACGAGGACGAGGACGACATGTCTTATTTCTCGGACAAGCATTCGAAAGCGTGGATGGAAAAAATGATGGATTCTCTGAGAGACACTGAGTCGTCGGCTTTGAGAAGCCAACCGGAAAAGCCGAAAATGTACAGCGTTCTCGAGAATTATACTCGGCCCAGGGTAGTTGATGACGTCATGGATGCGAAAAGTTTTTCCGCGAAAATTCACAGCGATGAACTTTCTGATGGATCCCAGCCGATCAATATTTTTACCAAACTGTCAGCTTCTAAAAGCGTCGAAAGTATGGGCAACTGGAAAGATTCCCTTGTCAAAAGATCGCTCGATGGTCTGTCAATGACGCGGAAAACTGCGGCAAACGGAATAGATTCGATAAATTCCTTACCGAAGTTCTCAGCGCTGAAGAAAATTGACGAGGTCGTAGACGCGAAGGATCCTGGGGAAACGATGTCAAGGGGGTTTCAACTGACGCGAAAAGGTCAGCTGGACAGACCCGAGACAAGTAATTTTGGCCAACTTTTCAAGGACATCGACGAGGACGCTCAAAATCCGTACTCACGAAAACCAATGAACAAAAAGTTCGCCGGGAAAGATCAGATAAACACGCACGAATCGTTTGAGAAACCATTGACGTCGAAAAACATTAAGGAAAACCGAGTGAAAGCTCCAATTTCTAGAGGCACATTGGGTAATATCGACGCATTGAAATCTTTGGGGTCGAACAGTTTGGCTGCGAGAACTGCGGTCTCTAGAAAAAGTGATTAAACTGTCGTTAAGATCAGTTCGGCCCGAAAATTGTATAAATTTAGAGAAAACTTTGCGCAGAAAAAATAAAGCACTGTTTTGTATCTAGCTCTCTGTTTTCGTACGTTCAAATCTTCGGTGATTGGTTGTATAAAAAATGTACTCCTCGTAAGAACGAAGAATTTTATTAATCTTCGACGTTAACGCATTTTTCATCTTGGCAAAACTCGTGCTGGTACATAAAATAAATTCGAGCATGAGTTGCAGTGAGTGATATGTCTTTAAATACATGCTTCGCGTGGTATGTACATTATGTTGTTGCTTAAAATAAAATATTATTCATCGTGAGGCTAATAAAATATCAGCTGATTTTTTTACAATGTTCATTGTAATCTTATGATAAATTCAGCGGTACAATTTGTTACTTTTTGGCATTTTTAAAGCTTTTGCACACCTCAAAGTATTGATGGAATAACCAATTTCGAGTTTAAGAAAGATTTGTCGAAGTCGTATAATTACGAAAACTTCCATGAAATATAAATACTTCCTACGGTGCACAGCTTAACTGTCTTAATTATAATAGAATTTTTTCTACAACAGCATCATAACACTAAATATATAGCTATATTTTAGCATACTGTAACTAATCGTTAAAAAACAATGTTACATAACGCTACTAGTTAAATGCCTATTACACGTTAAAAATAACGCGAAACGCGGTCATTGTTTATCTACGACTTTTAACGTGTAGAATAACAGAACTATTCCGTCAGTAATTTATTGTCTTTATTACGCTTACAACTAATTAGTTTTCTTCGCATGAACTGAGATCACGCAATGTTATTCGGAAGCACGATAAACTTAGGTAATGTCTACGTTAAGGTTTTATCGTGAGTTTGTAATTCGTTAAGTACTACTTGTGCACTTCGGCAATTTCATCCTAACGTCAGTAGTGTCATTAACATTTGAATTAGGCATACGTGCCGTTAGACTTATATAAACAATCTTATAAATAATCTTCTTTACGTAAACGCACGGGGGATATTTCGTGCGCCGATAAGCTTTCTTTCTTTTACAACTGCAAATTACCATTATTTCCGCACATGTGTACATAATAGGTTCGATGTAGCGTTTCACGTGGTTCATTTACCTATCGTCTCACGTCACTAGAACATTCATCGTAATTGACCGTAGTTAGATAATCTGCGGATTACTTTAATTCATTAGCTTACTTAACCAGGCACTCAGAGTCTTTTAAAGCAAAACCCTTCACGTAGTTCTCCCATGTATTCCGGCATTCTCTCCCAGTTCCAAGAGTTCGTGAGTCTGAAGTACTTCGTGATGGGTTTCAAGCGTGGAAATAAACTACCGCCAGGGCTCGGTTTCATTATACATCCTCTCTATGTTGTCGCGCAGCATTTTCTCTTGTTCTAAAAAGTATCCGATGTTAGCCATTGAAGGGTGCAAAGGAAACGATAAGTTCAAAGGGAAGAACAATATTTGGCCCATGATTTGATGTGTTTTTGGGTCGGGGATAAATACCTGGTGTTAAATTAGCGATGACACACTGCTTCCTAAGGAATTCTAGGCACAGGGCTCGAGATAGACCGAACGCGTGCATGTTACACGTGAATGTCCTGAAAATTTAAATTAAATACGTTAATGTGTAACTACGATAGTAACGAATTTTTTATACGTTGGAAAAGTCACGGGGAAATCAGTGTTTAAAAACTGATTGGCAGGGATCGTGTAGATTTCATGTACACCTGAACCTTTTTTTACGCGATAGATTTTACCGGCAATGGTCACGTTAAGTAAAATCGCGTAAAAAAATACAGTAGATTGATTACAAAAATAAAAAAGTGACAAAAACGTGCGTTAAAACATGTTAAAAACTTATGAAAACGTTGAAATTGGCCTTTTAGATTCACGTCAAAAAATGGTCCACTATTAACTCTTTGTTTCACATAAATAATAAAACTGTAAAGAAAATACAACAAACTACAGAGTAAACTTCACGAAACGTTACGTATTATTTAAAACATATTTCGTAATCTAATAACGAACATTACAAAAAGATAAAACAAAAAATAAAAAATGATAAAACGTACGGGGAAAAAGTCTTGCGGATTTGAGTAGATTGCGTAAAATGAGAAATCGAAATGTCGGGGATAACTGTGTAAAAAAGTAAAAAATCGGATGGGGTGTGTACTGTAAAATAGTTTCAAAAGGATAAACGAAACGTCGTTTTTCATACCCTAATTGGCCGAAAACTATGTTAGCCTGAAACTTTCGATCCTCCGTAGCTAGGGCTTCCTGGTCGAGGGATTTGGGTCTGGGGGGAACGGGTCTCGATGCCCTTTCGCATTGAACAGCGTCGAAAAAGGCCGCGGTCCAAAACCTCATGGACATCCAAATCGGTTGAACACGCAAATGTGTGTATAAATATTCCCTGTAAGGTTCCAACCCCGGGACTTCGACTGTAAATAACAAAAGCAGTTCTCATTACGTCAGCCTTTCCAGATCACTAGGCTCGACAATGATTTTTCTAATGGACTGTAGCGCGAAATTAAAGAAATACTTGTCTTGGTCAATTTTATTTTCCGTTAAACACGATCATTGCGAAATATAGTCTGAAATTTCGCACTTCTGTAGATTTTTGTATTTGCAATTAAAGCATTATGGGCTTATGCTTTCGAGACAGATATAAGTAATGCATAATTCGTGTTAGAATTCTCAGTGAATTTCGTGTTATAGTTGGATCGTAAAAATACAAGAATCCTTTGCTTACCTTCGTGGTAAAAAGTAAAACACATGTTCATAAGGCTCTTGGCTGGTGCGAAATCGTCAGCTTCGTGACATTCGAAGAGGGCGACAGCAAAATGTTGGGCGAGGGAGTAAAACGAAGCTTCCGTCACGCAAGGACGTGCACGTCTTGCATTCACCACTCTGGAAAACCATATCCTTCCCGATTCTGTCTGCAACGTTACATGACAAGTTTATTTCGAGAAGCAATCGGTGCAACAACTGATCCGAAAAATGTGTGTTCAAACTCTTAATACGATTTTTTATGTTGTAAGAGGTGGCTAACCGACTTTTGGTGTCGATTTTCTATGCTAGTTTGCAAACTGTCAAGTTTTTAAAGAGTATAGGGCTTTCTACTAAATGAGCGTAGTAAGCAAAATTTTGTATGTTTATTATAATGTGATATGTAATATTTTATTAATACTGATGAAGAAAAGTTAAAAGTACTGTTACATCTAGTATTTAGTGGTGTATATTACTTTTAGATGTATATAGTAATATGCAAGCGTATAAATTATTTATTAAGCAATTAACAAATAATTTACGAATGTTTATCATATTATCAGAGAATTTAATTTCATTTGGGAAACGCAAAATGCGCTATTTATTACAAAATACGTTTCTGTCAAATATTTTGTTCTATTTACTATGCAATTTGTGTAAATTCGTATATGTCGAAAGATGGAAATCAGATAGTAAACTCCCTAAAGATTTCCGCAAATATTCTTTAATGCTCTTGATCTGCGTGTAGTTTAAAACTGTGTAAACGGAAGTTATTAAATCTACGCTGAAAACGGTGCGATCAGAATGTGGAATGTAAACGATTCCATGAGTTATGGCAATTAAGACAATTGAGTATCACTCGAGGGTAAATTGTAAGAGATTATTTGAGTTGAAAAGCTTTGCGACGTGGTTGCTTAAAGGAGTAATGGGGAGCAGAATGCTTTCACTTACGAGGACCATTTGGCCGAAGTTGGCCTTCTGCTCTTGATCGATACTGTTCGGCGAGTCGAACAACAGGGGAACGAAGAACTTCATAAATTCCGCAGCTGCCTCCTCGGACTGGCTGTCGGCCGATAAACTCGAAGCCCATGATTGAACTGACCCGGAAGATCCTGAAAAACGCCGCAGTTTTTTATTCATACTTCACTCAACAGACAGTCACGTAATACTAACGTAATATTCACTGAGGTGTCTGCAGTATTTTTACGATCGCCTAATAATATAACTACTAGGCCGACGATAAAAATGTGCTAAGCAAATGTTATTTGAGATTAAGAAGAACATTTAGTAAATTGTCAGTGCGCACGTGTGTAAGACTTGGAAAACATTTCTGTTAATATAATTTTATGCTGTAATAGGGATATGATAAGAAAACGTATAAATGATTGTTACCTAAGCAAACTTCTATCAAACAATAATACATATTTCAATTAAATTATAAATGTCGTGTAAAGTATTTATTTTTCGGATAAACAAATGGTAGAGTTGAATTGAAAAAACAATAAATCACATTACAGTTCCTAGCAAATATGTAATATGCGATAAAAAAGTAAGCCAATATCAAGGTAAAATATCAATGATTCCTGACAAAATATTTGTGCTCTTGTTAACATTAAACGTCTATTTGTTGAAATTATTTGAATTCTTATTATTCGAATGAAATTAACAAAGTTTAAATAGCTTTCAATTATATCAATATAAACGTAAATGATAACGAATTGTGCGAAAAAATGAGTAAATGCTTCGATGAACTTCAAATGTTTTTGTACTGAAATTATTTGAATTCTTATTATTTGAATAAAATGTTTTTGGCAATTACCTGATCGCTGCCACATTCTTCGTCCGTCCATATTTGAATCTAGACTCGTACTCGGACCATATCCATCCTGATCGCTCGTCGAATCACTGCTACAAGGCATATCTGAAATCACATTCTGCAGGAAACACTCTTCCAGCTGATCGTTATGTCATCTAACGCGTACAAAACAAACGCTGTAAAGCCAGTTGAAATATACACAATTACACAATTCCAAAGGGGGTCTGTGCCGGTATGTGCTTGTCTTTCTACAGAAAATTTCACGAGTTTACACACTTACTACTCCTTGGAAACGATCGTCTAATTGGCTAACATCTGCCTAGCAAGTGTGTGAAAGTCTTCAAGTAATTCTCATTCACTAAATTATCTTAATTTTGAAAGTACATTGGTACTTACGTCGGTGCTGTGAAACTTTACTGTAAAATTATTATTAATCGTTTGGAAAATATGAAGATTTTGAGACACGTTGCTAGCCAGATAAAAATTATCTTCAAAATAAGAGTGGATTTTGTTCAAGTGGAAGTGTTATTACGTGCGTAACTTGCATATTTTTTTAACCTTTCTTCTAAGTCACTGAAATTTGTATTATCGTATTGTGATATGTTGTACGTCCTTTGGAATGTTATGAAGTTAATATCTAGGACTACCTGGGATCGTGGCCACTGGCGTTAGACTATTGAATGCGAGCCGACAACGATTACTGTAATTGTTGGACGTCACTACGATTAGAACGTTTGTCGATTAGCTTCTACCTACGCACATGGCCTTGTCAAACGGATGATAATGTCACACGCAATCGTGGAAATGTTAGACTAGTCCTCAATAATACGCTGTTTGTGACGGGGCAACCGCCCACGTGACAGAAAATTGGGGCGGAAATACGGGTGACGTCTAAGTAGTGTCCAGTGTGATCGTATTGCTGTTTTAGAAATTTTGAACGCGGACAAGAATATTTGCAACGACGGTGAACAAAAAGGATTGTTGGCAAATCTATGGTTTCCCTTTTAATCAAGGACATGAGATTAAACTCGTGAAAATAATTTATAATAATGTGAATGTTTTAGTATGTGAACATAAAGAGTAATAAAAATAATGATCGTAGTGTCGTAAGTCACTTTATAAAAAATATATGAATTTATTAAGCACTTAATAATCAAGAACTCACTAATTAGGTATTCAATTTATATAGATTCATGAATAGTTTCATGAATAGATTTATATATTCATTATGAAGAATATACGAATATTATCTGTGAATATAATACAGGAATATTTGACAAGTATATATATCATTTACAATAGGTATGTGCATTTCTTGGCATTCACTAATTCAGTAAATAATTATTAATGAAACTCATATGGTTTTCGTGTGTCAAATTAAGTAAATGTAAAATACAGTCATTCGCAATTTTTTTTACCCTTTCTTAATTATTGAGAGAATTATGTACTCGAAATCTGATATTTTTCTTTCTAATTTCCTTTCAAATTGTTTAATAATGAGTTCAATTCACTTATGTAAATATGTACGTTGATACGTGTTCATTCACTAGTGAACATACATTATGGTTTTATGGTGATAAGCTAGCGTTGTACAAACACATATCCTTAACGTTTTATACGGGGCATCAGGGCAACACAAACAAAAGCACATGACGTACAAATCGTAATGTTGATGTACATGTAAGTTATACTGAATTTTTCTGACAACGACAACGTTGACAAGTCGGGAGGTTACGTTCTTCTACTTCGTAACTGTATCTAAAACAAAGGGCTGGGAACAATACGGACAACGTGTGAGAATAAACAGGACCTGCGGTGGCACACAAGAAATTCGAATTGACGTTGATTTACCTAAACGGAAAATGACCGTCTGATAGCGGTTCGGGGCCCTCGCTTTGTAAAAAAGACAGACAAAAAATTATTGTCGGCCAACAATCCCGATTTTCATGGGTAAATCTACCCATGGAGCTTATATCCTCTATCGAAAAAAATGTCGTTTACACGGCCCAAGCAAAGTTTCCCAAGGATAAGACTCGATGTAACAGTAATGAAATGTAACAGAAATGTAATGCTTTATTGAAACAATGATCAATCGTTTGATTCTCGTGCAGAAACTATTGCTGGGCCGTATACACCCATGTGATTATATTTTCTAATAAAAAAAAACGGAAAAAATCCCCAAGGATTATAAGATTGAATAAATGTAATTGTTAATTGCTTTCTTTTTTGTCGCACAGGAACCTTTGTTGGCTCGTGCGGTGTTCAAGCTTCGCTGAACCATTTATTTCTTAAAGATGAAAGTAACCGAGATAAGATAGTCGCTTACCTGCTTTGTAGTTCAATTTCTCGTAAGGATCGGGACCGGTAGCTTTAATATCCTGTTCCTGTAGCGGCTCTATACTCTCCTGACTGTCCCTATCAGGGCTATTATCTGGCTCCTCCGGGGCTTTCAAGTCCTGTTTCTTGCTTGAGGCTGATCTAGACGAGGCTATTTCCTCATAGGTCATTCCGGGAGGATACTTTCGCGAGCTTCTCGTAACCCCCAAGCTAGCTTGTCGCTCCAATTTATGTCGCGCCATTGCCTCGTAGTCCTCATACGATAAACCTGCACCGAATCTACGAAGAAATAAGTCGCTTCATGCCCTGGTATTATGGTAGTTTTTTTTCGAAGTTTTCCCCACGTTTAAAGTTCACGAAAAGCTAAGTAATGCTGAAGTTTTTCTTCATGACCCATACTAACATGTCCCACTGACAGAGAATTTCAGTGGGTCGTGATAAACTTTCACCAAGTTAATGGGAAGTACGCAATTTTGAAACCGTAGTATCAATAATGGTTTATCTCGAATTTTTCCCACGCTTACAGTACATGGAAAGTCATGTAAGACTAATGTTTATCTTCGTGACACATACCGACGTGTTGTATTGACAAGAAATTAGAGTGGGTTATGATAAACCTCTACCGAATCTATAAAGAAATAAATAGTTTCAAGTCGTGATGTCAATAATGATTTATCTGGAATTTTTCCCACGTTCACAGTACACGAAAAGTCATGTAATACTAACATTTATCTCCATGACTCGTACTAACATGTTGTACTAACAAAAAATTACAGCGGATTATGATAAATCTGCCCCGAATTTCCGGAAAAATAAATCATTTCAAATCTGTAGTTTCGGTGCAGTTTAAATTTCAAGAAATTATTGTTACTTTTGTAGTTGCATCTAAGGTAAATATACTTCTTACATTATCGTTATCACATTTCATTCTACACTAATACAATTGAAATGTAAATGTTATGCGCACGGTATTAAATATATCATTTATAAAACATATCCCTACAGCGTTTAAAAAATAATTTACAAATTATCCACTTCTTCTTTTCAGGAACAAAATTCTAAGTTTATCCATAATTTTGTATACATCGCCAAAAAAACATTTTAAAACACTATCTTCAATACAAGTAAAACTTTTTTAAATTCTCTAAAATATTAGGTATAAGGGAAAGTTCTGTCGTTCTTTTCTAAAGAAAAAACACAATTTTTTTTTCACTTTCCAAAGCAGTAAGTAGTCTGATGAATTTCAAACTTGAAGCCCACTTCTGTGGAAGTTAACGTGGGATTTGTCCTGATCATACTACGTAGCGTTGATCGAAAACGCATAAAAGTGCACGTGTTCAAAAACGACAGAACTTTCCCTTATACCTAATAGAACATTGAAATGAACATTTAAATGGAGGCTTATGAAATGTAATCGCGTCCTGTGACTATTTCCCAGCATAATAGTAATAATAAATACATAGCTTAACAATTGATAGATTTGCGAGATGGATTGAACGATTTGCGAGTCCCTCACCTTGGGAGTCTTAATTTCCTCGGGCCGAGATATTCTTCAGATTTAACGGGCTGTGGGGGTTCTGGAGGCGAAGAAGCTGACGATGGCGTAGTGGTCACTTCACTTTCTTCTAAGCTATTGCTAAGTGCCGATCCTATTCTGTTTCCGAGGCCCTGCAAATATTCACCACTGCCGCCCAAGGCTGATCTCACGGACCTCAAAGCCCCTCTCGTGCGTCCAATTAAGGACCCTCCCCCCGTGGAAGGTAAAGCTGTTGTCACGTCCACCATCTCCCTTCAGAGAAAACTGTTTAACTAGTCAATACCCAGTAATTATGGTTTCATTTCGTCTGACACGAAAAATCTTTGAAACAGTGCATTTTGCGTTACATTATGTTTTTCATTATTTACATTATATTTCGATAACACAAGGAATTCCAATTCTCCTATATAATTGCCAGTTGAGATCCTCTATTCGGAGAAAAATATCTCGAAAATCATAAGGATTAGGGAGCTGAAATTATTTTTCAAACAAGCCGTTGTAGGTTTGAGTGATAGTAAAAACAATGTCTAGAAAAATTGATACAAGCTCACGCGATATCTTGGGCCGTTGATTTTTCGATGAGTTATAATGCTAGTTTTTTAATATACGCCAGCAATATGTGTCTGGAATAAAATAGGCTTAACATTAAGTTTTCGTCGAAAGGGATTCTTACAATTAGATTGTACGGAATGATTCATGGGGTATCGTTGGCACGAAAAGGTTTCTCATCTTCTTGTATGGCAAACGTGATATCTAGTCCGCATTGCACTTAACGATAACGCAGATCTCCTTTAAAATTGATAATCTCTTACTATGGACAGCGATCAGGTGTATACCGTTCTATGGACATCGCGTCGGTCAGGTCTGCGTGGGTAAGCAGTAATCTCAGATAAGGAATATAAACCGTATTGTGAGCGTATGTAGGTCACAATGACCACCTACGCGTACGCGTACGTTTGCTGAAATGCACGAGTAGGACACACGTGGATGGTAAAACGATGGCAGAGTTACGTTTTAATCATGAGAAATCCTTGGCGGACTTCAATGAACCTATAAACAGCATATACGGCTTTGCTTATACATACTACGAAGCCGAGAAAAAATGGATTAATGGATTTTAGTTATGAGTAAATTACACAGAAAAGTGGGGCATTTATATTGCGTAAACACGTGCTTACTAAATACAAGAAATTATAAGTTTATTTTTAAATTATCTGTTTCATACAATACTCGTGTATATGCACATAGGAAAACTACGAAGAGAATAAATGATTTTCGACATTTTAGATAAGAAATTTATTCGCGGTGTAAAGTTTTATTGCGAAAAATACGTAGGTGTGTAATTTCATGGCTGGTATTTTATTTGCTTTGTCTCTACGAAACAGTCGTGCGCATAGCCAATTTCCAACCGATTGACCCACAAAGCACGTGTTTCCAATGCAAAAGTTCGCGCTGGGCAGTTAGTAAAAGCTACATTTTACACATTACGCGTGATTTTTTTAAACACAAGAAGAAGAATCCACTTTCATGTGCTTTAATTGTCGATACGATGTTGCGTATCGTGCAAAGGAAACTGTGCACCTTGTAAATGACGATTCTGTTACCTGTGCGTTATATTGCACTTGGACAAATATTATGCAGTTAAAGATAGTCAAAGTGAAAAACATTTACGTATCAATACGACAAATTTGCGTAAAAGGACTGTTTTGGAGAGAATCTATAGTTTTGTCGTGTAATCTTAATTTCTTTGGTATTTCAAATGCCGAAATCGGACAGAAGACCACAATAATTATCGAGACGAGATAAATAACCGGATATCCTTTATGATAAACTGTTCTTAAAGGTTTGGTGTATAAAATTTCATCTTACAGGAATTGCGTTACACTGGTTCAATCAGACCCGATATTTTAATGGAAACATTTTTATTGATATTCATTGAAAATATTAATGCGCTCCATCCTTTTGTTTTTATACTTTTTTGTTTTGTTTGTTTTGTATTTTTACATCCTTTTGTTTTTTTCCTTTACTTTTTTTCACTATCTGCCTTTACTTTTCCGACCATTTTCTTAAAGTTTGTTTTTCAATTATGAAAAAATATTCTAATTAATTTGTTATGTTCCGTATATGTTAATTTGTAATCTGTGATTTTTACATTGTATTTTTATCGTTTACGCGCAATGAAGAACTAAAAGTGGATTAGTTTTTGTACGCGGTTTTAAAGACCCAATTACAGCATTATCACAAGTTTTCATCAGTTTGTTACGCGTCTTTTTATTGTTGAGTGATTTATGAGTGATAAGAGTGATGCATTCTTCGTTCCTATTTTATTCTACGTGAACCTTGCCGGCATCAATCTATCGCGTAAGAAAGGATTAGGTGCATGTACTTCCTTTTTCGTTCGTTAGTATTTTCAGGAGTATGAAATTTTAGTACATCGCTTTGAGTGCATTAATTAAAGTAAATTATACGTCAGAAATATAGAGTACGAAGCGCTTTTACGTATAATTTAGGAATATGGAGTCCCTGTTCGTGGGGTAATATCGTTGAAAATCGATCTCAATCGACGTGCCTGTCAGAAGCTCGATGCGGGTGCTTCTGAATTAACATGACGGTATCGGTGTTGCGGGGATGGATAGAGGGATGCAATATCGTCCTCCACAAACATGCCAAGGCTATATATCAACATATCACTACAATTAAACTACCGTATTGCGACTCCACTCACGTTTCTCGCCTTCGTCTCGCCGCGTAAAAAAGTAAGACGTGTATGGCAGGGAAAATATCGTGCACTGACCATCTTTCTGTAATTGATTTCCTTTGAAAAACCGATGGAATTTTAACCGGGCATTTTAGCGATGCACCCTACAGTTTCACAGGTCAATTCACTTTACGTATTATAACTGTGAACAACGATTAAGGTAACCTTTTAAATAAATATCAAGGGTGAGTTGGTTTAATTTTTTTTAAATTAAACGAAGCCCGTTAAATGAATACATTTTTGTGTCAAAATTGAATGACGATGATTTGGAAGGAATTAAGAACTCGTGCAAAGCAAAGCTACAAAATAATTACGTTATGTAAAACATAAAATATAGAATAAAATTACATTTCATTTCCTCGTATAAACATCTAACTACATTTAGAAATCTCAATTGACAGTTTTTTCTCGATAATTATTATATAGTTCTTTTTGTTTATAATTCCGACAACATTAACGTATATAAATTGTTATGTGCAGATAAGTAATAGTTTACTGTTTACGTTATCTAAATTAAATAATATGCAGTCTTGAACTGCATAATCTTTTCCCTAACAAAACATGAATATAATTCTATGTTTCTGTGTATTTAATGCTGAATATTTCTTTTCGAAAAAGGAAATCACGCGATAAATGACTACATTCTACCGCGGTGGAAAGCGATACGAATTGATGGGAATTGAAAGAATTTCTAATGGGAGAAAGCCTTGTAAAGTTTGCCACGTGAATATATGCGACTGTGAGGATGAATGCAATTCAGCAGTATGCAACTGCATTGCAGCTTTGCGTATCTCATGCAGTAAAAGCTGCGGATTTTTATTGCCACTCGTTTGCCGCATGCGAAACAGCAAGACTCGTTGAGAAACACGTTGCAATTGAAACTTTGTGCTCACTGTGTCACTTCCTTCGATACTTTCAAAGTGAGCAGTCATTACAATGGCATGATCGAAACTTTAACAAGGGGACATCGATTATACTCAGCAATTACGACGTAACGTCTCTACACACAATTACAGGACCCAGTTACCGAAACAAGTACCTCGCAATATTCGTCAATCGAATTCCATAACAGACAACTTTTACGAACATCAACGACGACGAGTTCGAACACCTGTTCACTCTGTTAAAATCGAGTACATTTTATCTATGACTCTGGCTTTTCAGTTTCTCGCGAAAATTTTTGCCAATCGACGTTGCGACCGGGTGGATCGAGTTTTAGGGGAATAATGTGAAATGTCAAGGCGAAGAAGCGCGTTCAATGCGTACCGTGGTCAAAAGCACGAATGCCTCGTGACACGTGTGCGAAGAGCCACTTAGAGCTTCCACCTCGAGCTTGCACTACGGTCCGATACAGTTTCCTGCGCTCCCGGTTCCCTTCCCCCCGGTTACTCTTTACCCCCTTACTCGTCGTTCAATTTGTTCGGGCGCATGCGTTCGCGATGATCAATACCAGTCGTCCTTCTGTTCGCGCGTTGACAAGGCAGGGCCCTCGTCTCAGCGAAGTAACAAAGTTTTGCCGCTTAACGACGAATGGTAAAGCTCCGACGGACGAGAAAATAGAATGTATTCTGTAGAAGGTATTCGGTAGAAGGTATTATTCTGTGTAGAAGGTATTCGGAAGAAAACTTCGTGAATTTGAGGATTAAAAAGAGATAATAAATTTGACGATTGAAATTGCGATTTTCATGAACACGTGTATCGACGATGGATTTAGAAGGAACAATAGAGATACTTGACTAGTCAGGAACGTTGCATTATAATAAAAAAAAAAAATGAATTAATGCATGTAGGAAGAAATTATTAATAGAATATCCATGTTATTTGATACAAAAGAGAGTAACGATGGCTATTTTTTCCGATCGATCAGTTTCTTGCGTAACGTAAAATCAAAATTATGCAGCTTTATTATTGCGCGGTACAAATATTGTATAATAAATATTTTATATTGTAGGCAATAATAATATCTGTATAATATAAGAAATCTGATGAAAAAAAATTCAAAATGTTTTTCTTTTATTGCAATTATAACAGTGTAAGTAAATTTATTATAATAATTAGTTCTACCATAATTCAACGTAAATTCTTAGTACATAGTAGAACACATTTCCACTGGCTTTTATAGTAATCTTGACTATATTATTAAATTAATTCAATCAACAACTTTTTTTAGAAAATTGGATAATTTAAAATGTCGAACAATTGTATGTTCACGCAAGAATATCAGAAAAAAATTGATTTTTAGTTTGACATTTAGACAAATATTTATTAATAGCAACATGAGGAAGTTATACAATAATACTCCATTATTAACGAATTTAATTCCTTATTCTTCGATAATTCAAGCAACAAGTTAATTGTTTAAATTCATTACGAAAGCAATTCAAGATCCGGTTATCCAGCTAAATATAACAGAATTTAATATGTCTGGCTTACTGGTTATCGTCACTGAAGAAGCACCTGAATATTTTTATCTATTATTTACATTTTAATTAAAGTGAAAGCGAGTTTAAGAACATATCCGGTTTCAATTTTATCGCTTGTTTTTCTTGATGAATACAAGGCGATTGATACCAATTACGGACAAAGGATAGAAAAATCAGAAACCTTGTTAAGATAAATTCTCTTTCATCTATCACGTTGCTCTTTTTGATTTTATAAGTTGTCCTGATATCTCGAATAATCACATCGATTATTATCTGATTAGCTCTTCTGTGATGCCGCAAAAGATTATATTTTAATCCCTGATAGTCTAAATGATATTCTATAATTAAATGATATAATTAAATGGTATGGCATCATATTACGGATTCTTAAACTTTTATATATTTCAATATGTACCATTGTTCTTATATAGTTGAAACGAGGAATTTGTTGAAATTGAAAAGGAAAGCTGGTAACAGCTACCATTGTTGAAAATCATTTATAAATTTTGTTCTACTATGAAGAAAGGTCGTTGATGGTTAAATATTTCTGTTCGCAAAGAAGAAATAAATATGCGAAAGGAAATGGAGTTAAAGGAATTCTTCGCTCAAAAAATTAGACAGAAGAATAGTCAAATTTATAAATATGCAAGTAATAATATTACAACGTTAATACGAATTATTTAAGTATGTTATTATTATATCATGTAGTATTACACAGTATAATCAATAATGTCGACATACTGGATAATATAAGACCTGTTCTAAAAATCTAGATATTTCCAAATCTTTGGGCTTAGGTTTTATTTTCCGTTTCATGGTCGCACACTTGAAACATGGCTGAGAACAAGTGCAGCTTTAGCAGGAAGATTTATTTTAGTATGATCGATGATTGTACTGAAAAAGTGAAAAACATGTTTTCGTTATTCGTAAGAGTCTGAAATGAACATGTTGATCTGTGCTACGTTAATTCTCTAATTAATTTACCCAGTTTTGATTCCAGAGTCTAAGCTAGCAACTTCCACGATAGCTGAGCCCGCAGGAAGGTAATTCGACAAGTTCACTAGCTGAGGCTTATCATCGAGGAAATTGATAAGAAGAACCAGCGAATAAATGTTCAGTCGCCGGCTGACAGCCAGGACTTTGTTGTCATTGAGAGTAAAAATTTGATTATCCAGTGATCGCCAGTTGGACGGTAAGTAAGACGGATGAGTCTTGCGTAGATTCACCAAAGCTTTGTAAATCTTGTAGTGCGATTCATTGGCGGCCTTCTGATTTTGCAGATTCAATTGTTTGTAGTTGGCGTTGATCGGGAGCCAAGTTCGGTTAGCTCTGCTGAAACCTGTTGAGGGAGGAGAAATTCGATAACCGACAAATCCACACATTCTCGGTACTCAATGGTCGAACTAATTTAATTAGTACCTGCGTTTAAGCTGCTGTCCCATTGATAAGGTGTTCGATTAGGATCTCGCGATTCCCTTCGGAACTTATCCTTCCCGATGTTGCACGCCTGCGGATCTTGCGTTTCCTCCCAAGTTATATCTTCCTTATCTACCATTCCAATTTCCTCGCCATTGTACGTGACTGCCACTCCGGGTAGAATCATAGCCAGCATAGTCATCTGGTCGGCTCTGCCAGGATACCGCGTAGCAGTGCGGCTATTGTCATGATTGCCCATCTAAAAGTTCAATTTTCGTGCGAAAACTGCAAAGTCTATTGTACCATGAATTTCTCAAAATTTACAATTATTTTAAACTCGTGTATCATGTAAGTGGTTGGTTAGCTGTTAGAACCAAGAAATCAAACTAAAAGTACAGTTATTTCTGTGAATCGTTTTTTCACTAACCACCCAGTTAGGTGTCGAACCATTTGGTGTATTTTCCAACCAGGAATCGATGACGTTTTTGAAATCCACCGCGCTGGATGATGCGTTAACGTCGGTAATGAATTTGAAGTTGAATGGTATTTCAGATCCGTAATTGTAATATTTTATCGTATTCTCCAAGGTGACGTACGCTTCTGTCATCATGACCTGCAACGAAGACGGAAATATTACGATATTAAGATTAATAAAAATATATTTGACAAGTTTTTACATATTTATAAATTGCATGAACGTTAATGTCGACGATACTTTGGGAAGTTCTTTGAAATATTTTAACTTTTGTAATGATATACCTTATATAAATTCTACAATATCTAATTTGTAATAAATAAATGTAATCAGAGTTTTATTTATCTATATTTACAACGTTCCTGTCATAGCAAACTGCGGTATAATTCAAGTACATTAAATGTACGTGTAAATGAACAAAAAAATGTAATATAATATAATACATGTAATATACATTTGACACAACTTTACATTATTTTGTGGATACCTTTTCGTCTTCGTTGTGCACATCTGCGTAATCGTCCAGTACTTTTCTCCAGCTTCTTATGAGGTCGTATGTGCGAGGATTGTCCTGCGTGTAGATGTGCTTTAAATACTTATGCTCGTTCTCGTTAAATCCAGGCAAGTAACTCCTTGGTTCGTCCGGATAGTCGGGATTTTCGAAAAGATGCAAAACTGCGTCTATTCGGAAACCATCGACACCTTTCCGAAGCCAGTAACGAATTACATCCTAGAAACGTTTAAACGTAAAATTATCATCGAATTACTACCTATTCAATGAATGAAGAAAACTGTAACTAAGTACAGGCGGACAGTGTACGTACGTTTACAAGCATTTGATTGTAGATTCTTTATTATAAATAGATACAAAATATCAAAATAAAAAGTGACACAACTCAAAATTGTTCAATCTTCAATTTTAGACGGTATTCAGACAAGCGAAGTGATGTCTAGTTAAAAAAAAATATCAGATCTTAGCTGTCTACAGTTTCTGCCCAATACCCATTTATATATAATATAATTGAAATATATATTTCAATTGTATATAAAAAGCAAGTAATGGTCGATTTAGACTTTATTAGTGGATCATACGTGAAAAATTACGCATGCTAAATAACCTCAGGCTGACATTATTACATAATAACGAAAAACCTAAAAGCCCTAAAAACCTAAAAGATTTTAAAAACCGTTTAAACCGTAAATTGAAAACTTTTCAAGTGTATCACATCTACACCAGGAATACGACACATATAACTTATTGCCATTAACGTAGTCCTCATTATTGAGACAAAAATGGCCGGAGTGACTTACTTCCATTTCAGCTCGAACTTCGGGATTGTAATAGTTCAATTCCGGTTGTCTCCGTTCGTATTGATGCAAATACCATTGTTTACGAGAATCCACGTATTCCCAGGCCGATCCAGTGAAAAGACTGAGCCAATTGTTGGGCGGAGTTTTACTATCGTTATTCCTACCCTCTTTCCACACGTAGTAGTCCCTGTATTTACCTATCCCGGCAATACTTTTCTGGAACCACTCGTGTTTGTCGGACGTGTGGTTCGGCACCAGATCCAGGATTACCTGTTGCTCGGACAATTTCATGTAATTTTAATCCTCCACTTAGCCGACAAAGATGAGATTACTTAAATGATAGGTAAGGTATTACCTTTATACCAAGTGCCTTCGCGCGTGCGATTAATTCCTCGAAATCCTTCATTGTACCGAAAGTCGAATCTATGTCTCTGAAGTCCGCAATGTCGTAGCCGAAATCCACCATCGGACTTGTGTAGATCGGTGACATCCAAATTGCATCAATGCCGGATTCCACGAAATGTTCCAGTCTTTGTGTTATTCCTTAAAAAGATGGCACCGTAAGGGCTTGATTTCATCATTGTTTTTTTTATTTTATCGTCGTTGATTTTATCATTGTTTTTAATGTAACGCAATTCATAGAATCCCTCTCCCTGGTATAAGTAGTATGCTTTGAGACATTTTTATTGTCAGTTAGAAATTTCGTTCAAATGTTTTGTACATTTATTACTTTGTACTCAAGAAATCTTCAGAATATTTATTACTTTGCCCCGGTTGTAGGATAATTACTTTAAACTCTCGCGATCAACGAAAATGAGAATTAAGCACTCACCTTAAAAAAACAATAAATATGTACCAAATGTCTTACTTATTTTTAACAATTACAAATGTAAAGATTAAAATTATGCTTAATGTTAGAAATAGCTTAAAAGTTTCATACATTTGTAATTTTCTACTTAACTATCGTGAGTAATTTTGATTAGTTTCTGCGGTAATGGGATGACTATTTTAAACTTTTATGATCCTCACGATGAATAAAATTGAGAATTAAAATATGATTCTTTTTTAAAGAATGTTTAGTATTGTGAATAGTCTTAATACTATTTAATTTGCATGCATTAGAACATTCAATATTCGGTATTCTAAAGATGTTATATTCAATTACTGAACATAGTAATAAATTGGTAACCATATCGTATTCAGTATTCAATATGTAATGTTTTTCCACATTAAAACTAAAATTAAAATGAAAATGAACTATACTGGTTTTACCTTTTAAATCACCCACACCATCGTTGTTCGCGTCCATAAAACTTCGCGGATAAATTTGATAGAACACCGCGTTCCTCCACCATCCCTTATTTTTGATCTCGCACGAGGCGAGATTAACGACGACAAAAAGAAAGCACAAAGTTCCCAGTAGAGTCATACTTGCAGTACGATTACTGAAATCTACTGCCTCCGTTTACGAGTTTTATGTAGAACCTAAGCAAACACACTGTGTACATATTCCTTGTATTACTTACAAGTGTAAGCGAAATGCCATGACGTTTTTCCGTTATTTGGAGAATAACGTGTTTTCTTTGTAAGGTCGAGGACGCAGCTGAAATAATACGGTAGTTCCTAGAGATATGTGCGACATGTACAATTGTGCAATTATGTGCGGCAATTAACACGACGGATCAGACGGAGACAATTGTGTAATATTATGGATCTTGCAAGTGAGGAAAAGTCCATCTTTAGTCCACACCTTAATGCCTTCATCGTGGCGGGTGATAAACAAAGCAATGGGCGATAAGAGAAATAGAAGAAACGAGGGGGAAGTGAGTAGAAGATGTGAATAAATATTAGTGCTCGGGACGCTGGCAATTAACTAATCGAGTATTTTTATTTCTCATCAGAATTATGTGCAGTACAGTACTAATCACATATTTATATACGACGTATCTGCGTAACATATTGTTTGTTATTTCTCTGCCTCTTTTTTTTTGCTCGTGCAGTTAATGAAATACATCACATTAAACGGACACATGGTGCTGAGAGTTACTGATTATGTACACGTCCCTTTTTATTAAATTGTGCTGAAAATAACGTGGAAAATTGTATAGTTATTAAAGTTGATTCCTCGCCGTTTCCACTGGATTATTAGTTTCGTGAATGGCCAAGTGTCGGGGTGCATTCGTGGCTAATAACTATCGTCGATCCTTACAATTTCTTTGCCAATACATGTGTATATGTGTGTGTGTGTGACTGTGTGTGTGCTGAGTAAAGGTAAAATGTACTTCCGGTAAAGAGGTTCTTGCGCATGTGTGTCGCGTGATACTTACATTAACGATTAACATTATTGGTCAATTATCTTTGCCCGAAGCCTTTCTTTGTGTAATATCACGTTTAATATAAACACAGGTATTTGTTACTTTACGGATAGTACAGCTTAATTGCGAATTACAGACATACATCGTTTCGTAGTAGTAGATTTTCAAAGAGTAAGTGAATCCTTTTTTTTCCACGATAGAACACGAGCTAATGAATACCCACCCCCATATCCCTTTGATCTGAACCGCTTTATTAAACGTTGATCTTTTTTTTTCTTTATTTTGTCACCTGAGTTCACCGTCCGAGATTTCGTGGGAAAATATCTCGCTGTATCAACGGTTGATACGGGACGTTCTTTTCGGTTTACACCGTCAAACTGAAATTTAGCTTACTTCTATCATGCGTTTTGGCCCCTCGTCCGCTGCAGGAAGAAAATTACCATACGCGCGTTGTATTTGACGCGCGTATCGCTCACGTTCAAAGCCTTATATACATCTTCGTACTGTGAATAAGGGATAAAGTATCGTGCGCGGGGTCCCCCGGAAATTCGGATGGGAAATGCGCGTGCGCGATTTCCCGGGAATACCGGCGGAAGGACCCTTGACATTAAATATATTCAGTGACGTAGGTCGAGCAACATCGGTTTTAAACCCATCTAACGGTTCGCGATAGTAGTATACAATGAATAGAATTAACAGTAAGTGTAGAGGAGAATGTTAAATGATGACACACCGTATTTTATTCTCTTAACGGAATAGACAATTTCAACGTTATCGTATTGCGGAAAGTTATGTTTGAGCAAAAGCATTGCTTCGATTTATCATTAACTCACGTACATTGAAATCAACGTAGAAACGTTTCGAGTATACCACTTTTGTCGTTCTCCTTTTTTTTGTCCTTTTCGTAACACTAAATATATCTGTTTTGATTCTCTTCGATCGTAAACTAAGTCACATACATGCGTCTGTCGGGGAATACATTTTCCGTACGTTAGAGCGGTCTCGCGCGTGGCAAAGGTATCCCGACTGAGGAATACGAAATTCGTGCGTCCTCGCAAAAAGCAATTCCTGCGCGTCCTCATAAAATCCACTTTTTTTGTTCAATTTCTCAGGTACTAATGCGTGGATTTTAATCATCGAAAAGTAAGTAAGCTCCGTCGACAATGCGGAGGAATTAACGGCCCGTCGTCCCTATTAATTTTCTCGCTAACGAAATCAGGATTTACCGTAAGAGGAACAACGAATAATATTTTAATGGCTTCTACGACGATTAACAGTGATAGTCTTACAGCGATTAACACTTATAACAGCGAAGCTAAGGTGACAGACCTTGCGGAACGAATAACAGACATGTGATAATCTGGCAGGAAGTGCCTTTTGCGCGTTCTTTCTTTTTCCACTTCCACGCGTATCAAAGACGAGACTTAAAGCAACTCGAGGGGAGCGAAAGAAATGTAGGACGGATATGTTATTACCTTTGGAAGTACAGATATATATATATATATACTATCCTATGACATACCCTACGACGTAACACCCTTTGGTAATTATACATGTGTGCCTCGTAATATTTATCCTACGGGTTTACTCAATCGACGCTTTGTCACTCTACTTCTAGATTATATCAGTGATTTTTTCCCGACGATAAGCGGGGATACGCCGCGTTCGTGCTCCTTTCATGATTAAACGAATGAAATCCTTCTCATTTACTCTCTTTTACAAAGTAGCTTGAAAAGTCTTGAGAATTTTAAGCCCTATTTAAAAAAGGTACATGCGTTCCATGCGCATGTTTTTTTTTTTATAAAATCACTGCTATTAATTTAAGTTTAGTCTGTGTTATACGAGTGTAAAATATTCGAATTCACGCTGTCAGCTATCGTTAGTTTCCTTTTGGGAAACGGCGTAGCCCCACTGCTTTCTCGAAGAAATCACCGTACTATATTATTATTACTCCAAGTTCATGGAATTATCTCACGAGAAGTCTACGTGTTGCTCGAAGGAATATCACAAACGCAGAAATAGGCAGAACTGGCTACTTCCATAGTTCCGAGTACAGTTTCTATCGAAAATTTAGTTTAAAATATATTTATCCGAGTGACAATTTTCCTTAATCTTCGGTCAATCGTAATTATGCCCTTTCGACAACCTTTAAATGTTCGATTTCCGGTGGGGTATAAATGTTATTATTTCAATGAATATGTAAATTAGTGACTCGATGAAGATAGAAACTTCACAATAAGAAAAGTTTGTGCCGAATCGTAGCGAGCACACACGGCGGACACATAACAAGTACGTACTGTCAGATGTTTTCGAATTGTGCACTTTGTGTTATTACTGAAAGGATTTTGTAAAGCATTTGCTGGATTTTTTACAAATCGAACGTCACGAAATGTATGTTAATTTTAGCGAATAAAATAAAGATAATCGTGTACACAATGCAAAATTTTTATGAATTAAAAAACGTAGAGCAATCTTTCTAATAGGACGAATGGAAGAGTAGTAGAAATATGAAATTTACAATAATAATAGTAACTTTAATCTGGGTAGAATTTTAATTGTTACTCCTTTTTTTGAAACGGTAAGTTACTGAGATTTTTATCTATCGAATCGAATTGGCGATTGATAAAAACACCGATCTTTACAAGATTCGACACATTTACGACACGTGATTTTATTACAGGGAAACGTTTACAATAGATTTAGTGTTGCGTAAGAAAATATCGCTGATTTCGAAAACACCTGGACTGATTGTACAATTAATATACACTCAATGTTTGAATCTTATCTCCGTTGAAATAGTGGAAATTTATATAGATTTGAGATACTAAAAACTTTCGTAAATTGTCAGAGATATTTAGACTTTTGTTAATCCTAATGCAACAGCCACGTTAATTAATTTTATATGATAATCAAGAAAGCAATAACTATCTATTTGAGTGAACAAGATTTTCACTGACAACTATTTTTTAAAATACACTGCGATTCAGTAAAAAATTGCTCCTGTTTGAAAACAAATATTTACATTATTATCACGATACGAAAGAATATTTTTTAGAAAAATTGGACATTTAGGAATCGAGTATAATTGTGTTAAAAGTATTAATTAAGCGTAGAGATCCAAACACGAGTGCAGATTACTGTAAACCGGTTAAGTACGTACTTGTCGAAATTCTCTATTAGCAATACCTACGCTAATGTGCAATAAATATTGATATATCTGTTAGCTTTCCCAGTTCTGAATAGAATCCATTAAAATAGTGATCTCTCCTCTCTGTATAGTATTTACATAGACAGGAAGTTAACGCACGTCGGTTACAACGCTAAAGGTATTTCTTTCCATATTACATATACATATATTAAAGCTGCACCTTCACACGTGTATACAGGTATACACCTATTTTGAGTATATATTTATATATATACAAAGATTTTATTGTTAGTCCAGCGTATTACAGTATCACTACTACCACTACTCGATAAAGGAATCGGAAATGGCGACACTTGACCCGCTGCTTCTCAACCGTATAGTTTCTCTGTAAAAAGCATACGAAGTTCGGCAAGTATACCGGCGATGCGGATTTTTCCCGACTGACGGGGAAACCTATGCTATGTACTTTCTGTTTGCTGTACGTGCTGCGGATTCGCGCGAGAAACTCATCGATTCATTCGTTCCCGCGGGTATCGCGCGAGAATGGATATTGTGCGATGATCGCTGAATTCAATGCGCAATGACTTTCTCGTTTGTCCGTGGACTTAAAACGATTGCCGTCTTATTCGTGGATCGTGTCGAAAAGCGGTGCTCCATGGCGACGTCCGATTCTGTCGGAAGAAAATAACTGCGGTCCGTCGAGGAGTGTTAGAAAAACGAGTATGGAGTGTTGGCGCGTTAATGCGACGAGAAAATCTGTCGAAAGATCGATCGGCGAGAATCGAGGATCCTCGTGATCGTTATTTTCTTCGTCTTCGACGGAGAGTTATGCTTTTTATACGCTTTTAATTGTCCTTATGAATTATGTGCTTTCCTTCTATCGCAGGTCGTGTTACGCTTCAGGCTATGCTTATACTAAACAATCGCTTTTTTGATCATTTAAACATTGAAGGAACATCGCACATTAAACACAGTTAGGGCGTTGAACGAAAAATGTGGCTAATTTTGCTTGGAAATTTTTGCTGCCATTTGTGACTCGTCGAAACGTCAGCAAGTTTCTGCGGGTCTGATAAAATTACCAGACCGTCGAATTACAAAAATAATGTGTAGACGTAAACGTTGTGAACGTAGTGTTAAAATCTTGACAGATGTTGAATGTAATTCATAGCCTAAATTTTGTTTGGTCAATTACGAACTAAGTCAGCTTTTATTCTTCGGAAGTTGTATTCACGTTCTCGCCTTCTTCAGCAGATTTCTGTTCCTGTTCCTTTTGCGCTTTTGCTTCGGCATCTGTAAACCAATAACAAGTTATCTAAACACAAATAAATAATCAAAAGAAATTCAGCTCTATATGTATAGTTTATTTACATTATTCTTTTTCGCTATCTGCAACAGTTTTCGACCATGTTGCTATCATATGAGTTATTACGTCACTTAATTATTGTAAATATGCGTGAAAAACAATATAACAATTACAGGACAGTATTTACTTAAATAACGACGACTTAGTGTTTCATATTATAATTTACATGTGTTATATAGTTTAATATTTTAAGCAATATCTTAAATAGTTAATAAAGAAATATAATAATACCTCGGACCGCTTGCTCCTTCCAAATCCTTTTGTTTTCCGCCAGACACGGAATCCATGGTTTATTGATTTTAAATCTTCTCGTTTCTGCACCAGATCCTACATTCAACAATGATTATAATATATTAAATGTGCGGTTGCGTAGATGATGAAGAAAAAACACAAAAACGTTATTGAGAATAAACATAATTTGTAATGAAATGTTGATTATAGTAAAAATGCTCATACAGTGAAAAATATCTTATCCATCAATTATTTACCGATTTCATATCTCAATCATCATCATCCAATGAGGATAATCATGATTCCTGATAATTCGTTACAACGATTCTAATAAATGCATGAAAAAACCAGGTACGTTGCTAGTTTTTCCTTTTTTTAGGGGTACAATTTTGAAAATGGTAAAGTCTAGCAACTGAGTTCATTCGACTATAAGAAATAAAGAGGTCCGTACGTAGGAAAACTCGTAATGTGCTAGCTCTTCTCAGGCGATTTTGTCAAGTGTGCACGGAAGAAAGGAAGGACAAATTTGCGAAGAGAAGGAGAAAAGGTTTTACCGTTGCTCGATTCGTCGACGCTTTCTTTGACGTTCAGCGGTCCAAGAACCGTTTCCAGCATGTCGCTGCAGACTTGCATGCTCGGCTCGACGATGAACTCTATGAAACCTATCTGAGACTCGGCTACCAGCGTATTGTTGCGATCGCATAACGGCGAGAAGGGTAGTCCGAGTGCTCTCTCCTTATCGCCTTGCCGGAAAAATTCCTCTAGGAGCTGCATCGTCCACCTGCCAACCATTCACTGTGTAGGACAATACTTCGGCTCTTTCTGTGCACCGATCAATTTTCAGTTTCGACTTTATGCTACAGTTTTTGAAGAATCGATTTTTGAACAAGGTGTACATGTTTCGCTGTTATATTTCATATGGTTTTAAAATGTTATTTTCATGAACCGACGTTCAGTATGGGAAAGAAACACGTAATTAAGTACATTGTTTTATTTGTTCATATAGTTAATATTTGATGTGAATTCAGCAAGAATTAATTATATAATATTCCATGTAGTAGTTCTATAATTAGTATTTTTCTAATTAATATTACTAACGCCTTAGTTTTTGAAGAAACGAATTTTGTACAAGGTCCACATGTTTCGTTATTATATTTCGTATAGTTTTAAAATATGATTTAAATGGACCGACTTTGAGTATGAGAAGGAAACACGTAATTAAGTACATTGTTTTACTTGTTCATATGGTTAATATTTGTTCAAAATTAAGCAAAATTTAATTACATAATATTCAACTAAGTAATTCTATAATTAATATTATTCTAATTTAGTCGCTATTTTCTAACCATTTCAACTTACTTTAAAGATGGCTTTACTTTGTCTGGCACTTAGAATAAAAATTCATGTTACTTTCTGTTTTCCACGTTTCTCGGAATATTACGAGTATTAAAAAATGTCTTGACGCGTTAATAATGATTGTCGATCTGTACAGAAAATATGAATACGTAAGAGAACGTTAATTACCTGTGATGGAGGTCCCATCGTTTTGCAGGATGCGAAATGTCGCAACAGTGGAGAACGAGACTGACAGCCTTGCTCTTGTCGACGCTCGGTTCCGCCAGGCTGAGTAGATTCTTCATGTTTTTAAGCTGCTGAAAGTGGAAGCTCATGTCCGTGGCAAGAACCATGTCTATCACGAGGGATCGAAATTCACGAAATTCCTCCCTCGATAGATTCTGAAGGATGTTGCAGTCGTCCTCGCGTAATATCCTGTGAGAAAAACGTACGATCCAATCAATGTCCGGCATTAAAGGTTCAGAATATAAAGATTCGCAAAAACGGATCATTTTTCGGCTAAACTGTATTTCGTTTATTTTTTAGAATTTTCTCTACGTCGGTAATATTAAAAAAGAATTGTTTGACACAATTAAAGTGATTCGAAAGATTATCAAAGTGCCATTGATAACTACCAAATGAATAACGATGTGAATCAACGTTTTAACGTTACTTTGTTGTTTCTCGCGCAGAGAAAATATAATCACGTGTATGGTTAATTAATTCGGAAATAAGCGAGTAAATAAATACGGAACATCTGCGAACAGGTTGAAGATCTTAATGAAACTGCGTAATAGCTACGAAGGAAATTAGGTATAAGAATGCGTTCGTATGATTGCAGTGCTGTTATTATTCAAATTTGCATCGTACCGGAAGCTCGCGGAGATGTGGTGATTTTCCAGTACGGCGCGATCATTGTAGAGGAGGGCGGTATCGCTGCCGGACATTACGTGGAAATTGTTTGTGGTCCCAGTGTGCTCGTAGTCGTGAATAATCGCCGCCACGAGAGTTGCGAAAATTTCGAGATCAGTCAGCCAGTTCTGCAACAAGTATTAAAAGTCAAATTTTCATCCTCTCCCACCTTTGGGACTTGTGCACTTATTACGTACCTAAAACAATGTATTATTCATTGCGTTATACAGTTCGTAGCAAAGTTTAATTGAATTAAATTTAATACAAGATATAATAAAAATTCTGTTCCTTGAAAAATTTCATGGACATAGATTCCATTAAATTTCTGCTTATTCACATATTATTCTACGGTACAGGTAGTTGTATTACTTTCTGCACACATAGCGATAAATTATACTTTATTTTTTAGTGTATATGTATAATATTACTAGCTTTTTGTCCTGTATTACGGTATTTCGAAATGTCTTTTAATATGCTACTAATAAGAAATGTAAATATATATCGCACACCCGCTTCAGAAATGAGACAACTGAAAATTTTTTAATTTACCATTGAAGAAGTTTTAAATTCGTATAAATTTGAATGAACTATTGTTAAAGAATGTAAGCTTCTAGGTTGTTCTTTATGGTGCAATAATGTCGACCTGAGGTTATTTAGTATGTGTAATTTTTGATGTACAAGTCAGCAATCGAGTCGAAATTGATCTTTATTCATTATTTATATATGTTTATAATATCATAAATATATATAAAACGGGATTGAACAGAAACTATAAAAAGCCAAGATGTGTCGCCTTTTCTGAAGACAGCACTTCCCTCACACTTTAAATTATCTTCAACTTTACTTCGAATTGCTTCAAAATTAAACCATTTTGCATCGTGTCACTTCTAAAATGAGGATGCGGTATGCTGAATAAGTAAGGAAATTTCAATGAACTATTTTTAATATTCTTCTAAAAATACACATGAAACCGTTCTTTCGTAATTGCCTTTAATATTATTTTTAATATCTTTTGAAAAATACTTGAAATCAAAACTGACCATCAGACCGGTTTGGCACAGGATATAGTGCATCGTTTGCGCGACGTCTGCGGCGTGAAGATTATTATGATATGGATTCCGATGCCTGCAATATCCTTCTTCGATCCTACTGAGGAAATTCTCCAAAATCGCAGGTGCCACTTTGAACTTGTGCAGCATGCCGTACCGGTTGAGTAAGTCGTAACCCAAGTACTTCACCGGAGTGCCCATCGCGGCTTCGTTCAGCGAGAACACGTTGAACGACCAGTCGTCCAGAGTCTTGTAAAATAAACCACACGATAAAGTTTCGTGTCGCTGAAGGAACGTCGTGCGTAAAGTTATAGGAAGAACTAGCCTCAAGAATACAAGAAGATTATACCGAATAACGGGGACATTATTTCTTAACTTTGTTTCCCCATGTAAGGATTGAAACATTCAAGTAATGGAGAAAATGATGATACAGCGATTAAAATACTGTAGTTCGGTAGAACTGAAGGTATTGATAACGGTTTTTAAATATGTAGATTAAACTGGTGTAAAGGAATCTGTTTTTAATCATATTTCATCTTAATTAAACAATTACTTACAAATGATTTGTTAAAATAATCCAAGCATCATGTGAAATCATATTTTCTACACATTGTTGCACGATTTTCGCATAAATATTCAGTACATCATTTCAATGAATTTCATGAATCTTCAAACTACTATGAATTTACGATGAGCCAAGACTTTTATTCTCTCCGTTCCTATAAAACATTTTATCGAGAATACCGGCAGTCACCGTTAAATATTTCGACACTTTTAAGGAATTTTTATGGAAACAAAGATCGCGCGTTCGAGGTTTCCCAGTGTTTGGTCCCCCGGGAGCAAACTATTATTTTGCGATCATCATAAAAGGATTGTACTTGTGCATCGTTTGAGGGCTTTACAATTCGTTTCCCTGTGACAGAACCTACCTTGAGGACTTTGACGACTTCCGAGGGGAACTGCATGAGGGCCGTGTTGGTGACCCTCCTGTAGATCCGATCGACGAAGATCCCTGCTCTGATGGCATGGGCGACGGAGCGAAATTTCGGCTTCTCGTCTGCCTTCCGTCTCGTCGTGGCGAGTTGCCGCGTGAAGGTGGACGCGAGCCACTCGCGCACTTCCGGTGGCACCGCGTCCGGCTGGACCTCTGACAATTCGTCATCCTCGTCAGCCAGTCGCCTACAGGGGAAACCCATACGCTTCGTATTAGCACGTGAAATCCCCTGAGAACGACGACACGACGGGCCTGAATAGGCTTTCGTTTTTTTGTGCCCCTTGACCATCCGTGTACGAGAGAAAAGAACGAGGCTCCGAGAGTTCCTCCCTTCCCTCTTATCAATGCTCGAGAAATCGGTATATATGTATATACACATAGCGCTATCCGACCCGCTGGGTACAATGTAATCAAACTCCGTGCCCGGCTACGAGGAGAACGCTCGAAAGGTTTCCCTTTTCGCGGCACACTATTCACCCACGATTCGTACGATGTTCCGGCGATTCTGCCTTCTGCCCAACAGCCGATCCTACGTTTTTCAGGAAAACAGGCGCTTCTCTTGCGCCTCTCGAACTTCGAGAAATTCTTTACGCTAAATCCCCGCAAAGGAAAATCCTGTTTTCGAGCTTTGACAGTTATAAAAAATTGCTCACACGTGTATATACGCATATACGTATATTTCTGTCACTAAGGCTATATCTAAATTACACAGGAAGTACGATGATGAACGAGACTGATGTTTCCGGCTTGCTTTATTAGTCGGTAGTTTCTGTGAAACACAGATTTCTCGGTATGCAGATGCTTGCCTACGATGAACAGGCAGTAAGTCTTTCCTACGAGTACTGTTAGAATTGCAGAATTAGATTTTAATTTACTCAAAATCCTTTCGCTCGTGCGATAAAAAGCTCAGAATTTTACATTGCCTCAACGTAACGTTTTGCTTGCACACAACAGAAAAATCTATTCAGCGCGAAGAATGATTGCAGAATGCATTTACATGTTTACGACAAAGAATACTTATCTAATTCTTCAAAAATCTAAATTTACGGTGTTTTAGATATTATATGAAATTAATTTGTTGACACATATCATTTCTCTACAAAATTGAATGTAGCACGTTACTTTCATTTCCTTACGTAAAGTTAAAAATTAAAACAATCCATACCCTATATATTTACATTTATTTGAAAAGAATTTTGCTTCTGTCAGAGATTATCAGCTTTAAATAAAATTTTATAAGCACATATTCGGTAAAAAGAATTTAATATAGATTTGCAAAAAAAATTGTTTTAATGAGCTCTCATGTGTTCCTAAATGAATTTTACTAAATTTCCATATTTTGCATTCAATGTTCCTATGTTCCTTTTATATTACAGATACCTATTTTACTTACATAAAATAGTTTTACATCTATGTACGTATCAGGAGCTGTAATGATGTAACTCGATTTGGGAATTGTAAGTACCAATTACTTGAAATAAATTGGATGAACCGCACTGCTGGGATTAATTACGTTTACATATTGCTTAGCATCGATATAATAATCTCAATGGCTAATTTTAATTGCAACATTTATTTACTCGGATAATTCTAAGATATTTTAATACTTATTGCAATGGGTAATGATACAAAAGTAGGATATAAAAGCAGGAATGTGCAGGAAAACAACCACACAATTAGATATTTTAAAAACAGTAAGGAATGTAAACTTTTCATAAACAATAAAAACTATTGTAATAGATAAAACTACTAATCTGATTGGGTTATTATTAAAGGACAAGCCTTCCATCCCCTCCATTTTCATTTCCATTGTCCATTGTTTAAAGAAATAGTCGGATTCACAGTTATGGTTAATTTGGCAAATTACAGAAAAGCATGGAGGAAAATCGAGGGTCATTCTAAAATACCTACGTCGACTATCTACTGCAATGACCGTTTTTCAAAACCAAAGGAATTCGGTTACTCACAATTTATAATACTTATAAAACCACTATTATTACAAAAGATGAGACATGTACCGAAATGATGTCCACGAGCGTGAATAAGCCGGGCCTTTACGCAAATCTTTTACGATCCTTTCACGAAGATCCGTGATTCGCCGGGACAAACGTTCTAGCGTTTCATGCAGGTACAAAAGATCCAAAAGAATAGTATCGGCGTTCGCGGATGAAAGAAACGTCGAATGGCACGCAATGTGAGCATGAACGAAAGAAGTTTTGAATTCAAACTTTGAACAAACCTACGGCGTACACCCTGACGGCAAGTAGCGCTCGACTCCGCACGTT
Source organism: Hedychridium roseum (assembly GCA_963989215.1). Taxonomy (NCBI): domain Eukaryota; kingdom Metazoa; phylum Arthropoda; class Insecta; order Hymenoptera; family Chrysididae; genus Hedychridium; species Hedychridium roseum. Next base: position 3,339,621 of record OZ022307.1, on the reverse strand, counting down.
CGGCGTCTCTATAATGTAAAACACCAAGGAAAACATCAAATAGAGGTATAACATCGAGCTAACCAACGCCATGGGTTTAAAGAACTTGCTCATCAACGGTCTATTTACGTTTTCATGTGCGGTTGTTCGTTTAACGTGTGTACAAGAACATTCTCTTTACGAACACACAATTCTTTTATACTCTTATGATTGTATCAATAAACGTTTCATTCAGGGTTTTTGCTTTTAAAGGAGTTCTTGTGTACCACAGAGAGTCCTATATATTCATGCATCTTTGGAATATAGACAGTATAGAGACAGAAGAGATGAGGACGATGCAACTTGTATAACAGGCAGGTATCCACAGTGTGGGCAGGTTACACCTAAAAAGAAGTTCAGAGAGTGGTCTAGCGGGGGATAGGACTGGTAGAAAGATAGATTCTCATGCTATGTTAAAGCGCAGATGAAAAATTTATCGCGATTTATAGTCAATCCTCTGCGCAAAATCAGACGGTCCTTCAGTTTTTAAACGTAAAACAATTCCTGCTCGTAGATGCGTTTTACACTGACGCGCCTTTAGAACATTCTTTTATACACAATCATTTGGCTACGCAATTTTCCCCAACGCTACAAATTATCTTATACTTGAAAGAAGAAGAATAATTGTACGATGCATAGGCACAATAATAAAGTTCAAGTTATTCTAGAATAATCTTAGAAGATACAGTACGTATGGTGTATAGTAAGTTTAGTAGTTGAAAAGTACGGTGCATGAGAAATGTAATAGTTGTTTATTCGATTATGAAAAAATGCTGACACTACCAACAGATTAATACGATTTCTATTAGTCCTACTGATCGATTGGATCTACACGTGCGCTCGCACAACTTTATCTCAAACTAATTGTCGTATATAATGTCAACTAGAAGAGATATACGTGTTCGAAAGAAGAAATTATGTACTTTATCATTAGCTTTTTAAACATTCAGAATATAGGGAAGAGCGAAATTATTAACCCTTCGCATGTTTTCTTTCTAGCATTACAAATTTATTAACAACATCTTGTTTATTGAGATAGGAATGATATTTGCGAACAAGATGAGTTTGATGCTAAACCGATTTTTGTATTTTTCTGTATTCAATTTTAAACTACCTTAATTTTGTTTGTCCTTTAATTCCTGTTTGTCTTTCTGCGTTTAATTTTAAGCTTCAACATGTAATACGAGGAAAAGTATACATGAAGCAAAGGGTTAATATGAATGGTCGGCGTGAAATGACGTTGATCCTCCGATTGTCTATTCCTATTCCTTTCACGACCCTCGGTAAACCGCGAGATACAACGAAATGTACACCTAAAGTCTCCAGTCTGCCGGCATGCAGGCCGCAAATTGGAGTGGCAGAAGCTTTTGTGAGGTAAATACCGCAGTACATAACGCACGGTGCAAAGTTACCCGATAAAACAACAATTTCCACAGACGCGATAGAATTTTTCGCTGAAATGCAGAAAAATCATTATCCACAGTGATTATCCGGCAGGGAATACTAACGAGATTCTCGATATTACCCTATTTTTTGCAATGAATTCCCCGTTGCCCGATAAAAACGTGTCTTTACGGTTGTTTCAATAATATTCACGGAGGAAGGTCCGTGCGATTTGCCTTGAGTTTACAGTCCGCTTTTCATTGGGTCGTGAAAGGTAGAACGTTAGAGCGCGGCATAATTCTTTTAATGTATTTTCCCCCAATGGCGGCGTTTATTTAAAAGCGTATCGTTGCCGCGCTCCTCGTTTTATCACTCTTCCCTACGGGCTGTTGCACTGAAGCTGCGCATAGCGAGAGCATAATGCGTGATCGTAAACCGTGGGTCGTAAAACGATGAGCGAGTCTAATAGATGCGGTTCTTTTGGACAGGAAGGACGTGGACGGTTTTGCCGTTAAATCGTGTGTTCGAGGTATGAGCGTGTCGTGTGAGTGTGTGTATGTGTGCGTGTCTTTCGGGATGGAAATCTGAATGTTTCGCAACCTTGCCCACACGGGGGTGCGAAGCTTCCGTTTCTGGGTTACCACCGCGTGGCTCTGTGGTCCGTCCGGGTCCACGCCGCCCCCGAGGGATGTGGCTGACAGGCCCGCCCCCCTACGTGATGACCGAGAGCACTCAAGCCCGCCTGAACTCACCCTGCGGTAGTGCTTGTTAGTTCATGTATAGAAAAGAAGAAAATAGTACACAAGATTACAGATTTTCCATACAATTATCTCGTTCAACAGACTTTCAGAACCGGCCGACCGCCTCATTCACACCCCATCCGTCTCACTCTGCGGAAGAATGCCGGTACACAAATACATCTATATGCCGGTATGCCTATTATATGTATACACCTATGTATATATGCACAAGGAAAATAGTCCAACGGAGGCCCAGAGTCCTTCACCTTCCGCATAATCCCCTTGGACAGCCTCGTCGGTGCATCCTAGACGGTGTTATAGCTGCTGGAATTAATGCGATACACTTCACGGAAGGTACCTGCTGCACGAGTACCGGTTTCGTCGGGGACAGGAAAAAAAAACAGGTTCCCCGAAAAATCACGTACGTCGAATATCATCTTTCGCACGAACCAACGTCACGTCATTCTTTTTAGCCTTTGCTTTTACTCTCGAGACATTCTTTTTATTAAGTTCAACAACACATTGGAGAACACTGTCCGCTTGGCCCGGATTGTATTAAATCGATGACGTCAGAAAGAGAAAGAAATGCGGCAAGAGTAAAAAATATCGTTTGAAGAGAGGGTGTCGGATAACGTAGGCATTCAACATTCAAAGCAGAATTTGGAGACGTTAAAAATGACGAAGGAACAGCAAACATCATTTATCATACGGAAAATAAATTTCAATTATCCGTGATTTCATTGACATGTGTATTACAGAATTAGATTTTTAACGCTCGGTATAATACTTCCGACTTTTAATGTATTCCTAACGCAAATTTTAGACTGCAGGGCTTATAAAATTATACGGAATTATTTACGAGGAATAAAAAGTTTCACTATTAAAGACATAATAGTGTAACGCTACGCGCGTTGCAGTAAAAAAGTTTTTTCATTCTCGCACAATTCCTTCCGTAACAATTAGGAACTACTTCAACTAATTGCGCACAAACGCTTAAAAGACGGAATTTCTGCGCGTGGTAATCATTGATTGCGATAAAATTAGTCTCAAAGGGACGAGTTCTCCGGACGATCACTTTTCGAGGATTCAAAGAAAAAGGAAGAGCATAAATGAGCGTCCTGTGGAATTTCCTGTAGATAAAGTTTAACACATAAATTACCACAATTTAAAGCCCATCCATTCGTGATAGTTTCGTTCTCCCTTCTTTGAACGAGACTTACTTGGTTTCGTCGATGAAGACAGCTTCGAGTACTCGTGCTGCATAGTGTAAATTTCGTTGAAGTAATTCGGCGGATATTTCGCCATGTTGTAGCTGCCTCAGCAAACATCTTAATCTGAAACAAAATGATAAATAATGTAACGATTAACATATTTAAGCATGGTGCAGTTTTAATGTGTATCTAATGTTATTGAAAACCGTAGGAAGTAATGAAAATTTACATTTATCATTCTTATAGTGTACAAATAAACAAGAGTTAGAAATTCTATTAAAAATATTACATAAATATTCTATAAATGGGTAAATATGTGTATTAGCTTCTATTAATAGATTTACATGTACATCATTTTTTTGTTATTTATGTTTAACGTCGCTTCAAGATTGTTTTTTTTCTATTTGTTGTCTTCCTTATTTTTATTACAGTATTTTACTAATCACCTTCGTCTATTTAATCAATTCCAAGATTTTAGATATATTTTCTGATCATTTGCAAAGTTTGTCAAAGGAAAATATGCAATGAACAGAATTGGTTGATGAACCAAATTTTCTTCTAATCCAAATGAATCAACCATTGCTATTTCTGAGAAATAAATTACTTAGATACTCTACAAACAGAATTAAATTTTTTATTTTGTTTTTATTAACAGACATAAACCACACATAATTTTCGTCAAAACGTCAAAAATGACGCGTGAAATGTAGAGGACTTTTTCGTGAATAATGCGTGAGAGATATATTTGCGTACCTGAGGGCAGCTTTGTCGCAGGCGTCGGGGGTGTCAACGGCAGGCAATGAATCGGTCGCGAGATCGACATTGTCGAGGATCTCATCGAGATCTACGGACTGACTCGATAAAAATGTGTCGGGGGAACGGGGCGGCGGTGAGCTTTCGAAACTCCCGCCTCCGATACTTTTACTCTTACCGGAACTTCGACGTACTATCGTCAGTGTACCTTGCTCTGAAACAGAAACAGAAAATTCTGGGAAAAAAGTACGCAATGAAAAATGCTTCAAGTTCGATCACATTCGTTGGGCGTTGAAACGATTATTCTCGGTAATGGAATTAGTCTCGGGCATTTACCGACTGTTATTAATCACGCTGCACGGTAATTCGGGTCGTGCTGTTATACAGAACGGAAAATTAAAGCTGTTACGAGCTAATATTACTAAAAGTGAAGGAATCGTGAAATTTTTATTATTCAGCGACTGTATCGATTAGTATTAAAGGTGACATCGTGCCAAGAAGTGCATCTTTTTTCCTCAGTGAAATACTTAAGGTCATTTCAAGGCTATTTTTATTTTAATTTTCAGATATATTGTATACACGGAAAATTTATATGAAGTAGCGATATTTATGGTACCAAATTGAGATAAATTTATTGAAATTAGCTGTAAATATAGGATAAACATTATTATCTTCCAAATTTCTACATTTTAGGTAAAAGAGACCGTCAATGTAATATATGAAATTTTCTTATATATTCTACGGCTGATGAATTCAATTAAAAAATTGTATTAAAACATTGATTTTGACGCTTTTTAAAGCCGCTTTACAGCGCATCCCTTTTCTCTTCTTCTAAGATCTTCTATTGAAACATTTCTAACATGAATCGTTTTCATAGGGAATCAATAGGAGTGCAGTTAACAGTGGCAGAAGGTCCAATTGGGTAAGTGCGGCATGCGAGTCTCCCTTGGACTTACTAAATTCTATTCGATCGTGCACTCGAGGCTCCAACTATTCAATTAAATGAAACTTCGAAGCCGCCGGCGCAATGTATTTCTACCAAAAACAATGTCACTCGCTTTCCTGCGAGTGACACGATCGAAATTATAAAAAAAACAGGTCCTCGCGATCGTCAGAAAACTCCAACGCAATATTCGTTTCACATTTGTTCGTTGGTTTTGGGCCGCGCAGCGTGTTTGGATTTTTCTCTTATCCCGTTACAAAAATTCCCTCGATTCCGTCCTCACGTGCACAATTTTTTACGCGAACGCCATGGGAAAACACGCAAACGGGATAAGAGGATGACAGAAACTAATGGAAATTGTTGCGGGAAACGAGAGCCGCTTACGAAAAATTCTCGGGTATAAAAATGCCGATACATAAAAAGTTTAATCCTGTTTCGCAGATCGGTAAAATCACAATATAATTAGTTTTAAGGCAATTTTACATGCAACAAATCATTGCAAGTTGATAATACTGCCGATATCCATATTTTGTTAAATTTTTGTTAAGGTAATATTTGTTATTAATGTTTTCTTTCAAAAGGCATCGTTGACATCGTGTGAAAATTAATTATCAGCAAACAGGATATTATACGTATTATGTATAGGGTACTCCAATTACGAATATATATTAAGGAAGTGAACATTTAAACGTGAACGGACGTTAGTTTTATATTAATTTTATCAATTACACATTACGAACTTAAATCCTATATCCCGGCACGTTCTTTTTTCTTTTCAATCAAACATTTCGTATCAGTAATTGTTTGATAGCATCGGAAAAACTTATTTTTCAATTATCTTTCCTTATTCATTTAACGATGCAAAAACATATTTACTTCGTTATTACGATTGTCACTTTTCGGATTTTAATAAAAATTCTCCAGTAGATATTACGTTTTAATGATACCATTAAATAACGGTGGCACTTACTTGATAACTGGCCATTTCGGCCAGGCGAGGAGGGATTGTGCAGTCGAGGTACTGTGCCACTTGTGCAGCCGGGGGCGGCTGTTACGTTTGCACCTGCACCGGGCGAGGACACTCCAATGTCGTCTCTCGTGATTCGTCTATCCGGTGGAGATGCGACTAAAACCACAAAAAATGAAAACGATAACGTACACATCGTTAAATTTAATCCTATGCTCATATTTGAGTTACTCTGTTAGTTTTCCTAAGAAACTACATGTATCAACAACTTAAAAAATAATGATTCTTTATATCTATGTGATACTGAAAATTTTTACGTGTAATGCACTCATTTTATTATTAATCATTTTTATATGTAGAGATTTTCATATTTTTAGTTCCATAGTTAAATTAAAGCTGCCGCCTTTGTCGCCACTGTGACTTATTAGTATTATGTTACTAATGTTTAATTATGTTACTAATATTTACTAATTGTCAAGTATCTTATTTGTTCATTTCAAAATAGAATTAAGATCCATAGGTAATTCATTACATAAAGTATCTGGAAACTTTTAACTAAATTGACGAAGCAACTGTTCTGTGTATCGCTTATCTTCCCCTTGATATATTCAGTCATCAGTCATTTTTATATTCAGACGAGAATTTTGGTGCTTTTAACTCATTGGTTAAACTAAATTGTTTAGTACACCTCCTACGAATCTCAATATTGTGTAGTGTACATTTGATCTATGCATTTCAAACGATTTTCATTTATATAAAACATTTCGCAAGTTTTAACTAAATTAACAAAGTAAGTGCTGTATGTGTTGCTTATCGTTCCTTTGAGGAAGAGAATGCGAATTGAGTTGCGGTTTCGAAGACATTCCTGCAAAGTATTAAGTCATACCGTTGCAGTGGCAACGCGATGGAATGGACTATCGATCTGTAGCACTTGCGTATAGCCGGCAAATTAGGTTTATAGCGAATCGATTGCACTCGAGCAACGAATTCCTCCTGTGATTATCCCATTGATGAGTCCGCCATGTTCTTCTGCACAAACGTTTTAAGCGATCACTTCCATGTAATTTCCATGGCAAACTAATCTTCCAACGAAAGCAATCGCGCGGCAAAATGTTACTCGAAAATTTCCCTCTGCTATTGGGATCGCGAGAAAATCGTTTATCGTTTTTGTAATTAAAAGGGGATCATCCCCTCGTTGGCAAAATATTTTGCTTAATGAAAGAGTAAAATGTGCCGAATTTCACGAGCGAAGTTGACAATTTTGTCGTGAGGGTAGAAAATATGTCGGCCAATGACGTGGCACAGGCGAGATAATCCACTGGACCGTACCTGTAATATTAGTTTATTAAATGAAATCCCGGTATTTTGGTATTAAGCCTCGGCCCAGCGCGTCGCTTTAAGCTTCTTATGTAACCGTAAAATCAGCCGCTTTGCTACACAGGCAGGTGCTATAAACTTTGTTCTTCACGAAGACTCCGTGAAACCGTAGTCGTCGAGTAACATCAATATTTCGTTACAATGTCGATAAGCCACTGTTTAAACAGATTTCCTAGCGTTCTTTATGATGCATCTACCGCCAAGCAGATTTGCATATTTCATTACTGCAAGAGTCTCACGACCTCAGCTTTAAGAAGAAAGTTCCCACGGGAACTAACAAAATTTCTTATAAAAATTCACGATAAGGTGTACCACAAAAATCCGTTATATACAGTTTTACGTGTCGCGCGTAATTTGATTCTCGAAAATGCATTTTCTATGTTCATTTACTTTTGACGCACCGGTGTGTCGACACTAGGTACTTGGAGTATCGCGAAGCCCTATTACGGCGATCGATCAACTTCAACAAGTTCGTCGTTGTGTTTACAATTATTTACACGTGCCCAAGTAGAAGTGGACGTGACTGGCCGATGTCAATTGACAGGAACGGCAGAAGCACGGCGATTGCGCTGAAAAGGGGATACAATTCCCACGTAGAATCTCGAGAACGTTGGTAAATTATTCGACGAAATAACTGTCGATCAGTCCGTTTGATTATTCAAGCGGAGCGGTAAATTAATTAAATTGATTAAGCGTTATTAACGAGCCAGGAGAATGTGAATTGTTAGCGATTCAAGCGGTACTCGTTTTTCAAGGGAAATATCGTAACGGTATTTATATCTCTGCATTCGCGGCCTTTTCTCATTCTCCAGAGCTTCTTATTAAGCGACGATTTAAGGCCGATGTACTTTACTCTCCGTTAATTGTACCCAAAGTAACATGATTTATCTGTCAAGGGAAATACGAAAACTCTGTTCTGTTTCTTAGACTAAATAGTCGTTACCTTTTTTTTAACTTCAATTACAAATATTTATTAACAACGGGTATCGAAACCCCATATTACTTTGAAGATTAGTCTTGATTCTTTGAGTAATTGAATCAGTTGACGTGTTTTTGTGTTTTTCTTTTACGTTTACACTTAACTTACCCCTTTTATGTCGTCATTCTTCTTTAGATTTTAATGAATTACTTTTCACGACGCAAAAATGGTACGCTGTCGCTGTTCGTGCATGTGGTACGTATTTTACTGTAAATAAAGTAAGGACAAAAAATAGGCGGTGAGAGAACTTTTATCTCTCTTGTCACAACTTCGTTCCGTGGAGTAGTTTTATCGGGAAGAACTTAGCGCACGTGAGCGCTCGGAGAAAATGAAATAGACGGGGAAGTAAAAGGAAAACATCTGGGTACATGGTCGAAGTGGCGGGCGAGAAATTCGTGTAATCAGATTGTTCGGTTCATTGACAATACGAACTACATCGGCGTCTTAATAAGTGCTTAAGGGGAGACTCAAGTTCAAACGTGACCCGCTCATCGACCTAATTCCCGTATTACGCTAAACCCTCGTACCGACCATTTCAATTTGCATCTCATGTAATTTTATAACCCTGCTTAAAGCCCGGGAAAAGTGATACTTTAACGGGCTCACGCATAAAAATTCAATATGACCCCATTAAGGGGGAAATCGGAGGATATAAACGCGGAATTTATCGGCACGAAAATTCGCCAACGCTCCGTGTTCCGACGTGTTACGTCCCGCCATGTTAAACGGAATTTTTCACAATTCCCATGCTGTTTGTCGTCCAGCGAGTTATCGCCGAAAACACAATTTTGTTATCGCGCCCTTCCGTGACGTGAATTATTTACATCTTCCACAAAATCTGCTGTTTTGCAGAGAATTATACTTTTCGGGATGTTACGCAGACCGCAGTATTTACGATATTCTCTACTTTCCGTTTTCAAAAGCTATTCTCACTGATTTACACTGATTTACACTGATTCTGCGGTTTATTATGTAGATATTTTAAACTGCACTATCTACGGAATTATCGTGCGATTTTCAGGTCAAATCAACTTATAAATCTACATGCCTTAAGTTTATTTTATGAGTTTAGGAATATATGCGATCGCACATTCTTTTATTGTCTGCAAGAGTGGATACTAGTAAATTCAAGGTGATCTATGTTCAATTAATTTTTAAACAATACAAAGTTAAATTAAATTTTGATGTTGCCCAATGCATTATGTAATATTTCATTGTGATTTATGAAAACGATTCTTTGTAGACAGTTAGTATTATGGATGTCTTAAATTATAAAGAAAAAACTATGTATCCCTGCAAATCATCCTTGGAATTATGAAAATAAGGAGATAAAAAAACTACATACCTCCTTTAAATCATTTTTATTACTTCCTTTAAATTACTCCTTCAAGTTAATTCTTAATTTTACATTCTTTGAAACATTCCGTGACATTCTTGAGACAAGAAAATCCCGCAAAGGATCAGGGACCGTCCGAATCTGTTGAAATCCACTGCCGTGGAAATCTTCCTTGCTGTTTCAACGTCGTAGCGGGCAGTCACGCGTCAGCAACGATACTCGTATACATATGTTTCCCTTCCCTTATAGGACAAGCCGACCCCGGGGACTATAACACGATGCGTAGGCTACACATAATGTAAAATTACGGGTAAACTGCAGAAACATGCAAAATAATCGGCTTTCCCAACGATTATGCGGAAACTTGGTGAGACAGATGTTTCGTAATAAATTATTCTTAAAGGAGTAACAATATTTTACTAGAAATTAAGGGGAAGAAAAACAATAAGTAAAACAGTAAACGAAAAAGTAATAACACAGCAATGAAATTTGTAATGAAACAGTGTAATAAAATAGTAAATGTAAACTACATTGTTTCCTAAACCCAGATGATCATAAAAATGATAAAAATTTATCGCGCGTTTTATCTTTATGCCTTTTTCTTAATTTCCAATAATTTATATCTCATAGCATTACTTTTTATTTGTCTAATAATTAGTTAGGCTAGAGTTTCTTATTTTAGTTTAAAATGTGGTATACATCTGGTAAAGAGTACAATATTTCTCTGATACAGTGGGATTAATATCATTACTCTATATGATTTTCGCGTAAACGGTGCCTTCGTTCTAATGCTATTGTTAATTTCATTTTAACGCTTTTGAATTCACTCTGTCATCGCAAAAGAAAAGGAATTCTCTCGGTTAATTCTATTGGCAGAATTATCGACATTACCCGGGGCACATTGCATTTGAAAAAATGTGAGGGAATTTCGAAACAATTTATAGCGTATTTGACGGTCGAATGTTCGGAGTCTCCATTTGTCCGCCGGGCAATTACGACAAAATGCCAAACGCTACAATTCGGAATCCACGAGCCATTAAATTTTCGTGTGTTACCCTTTACAGTTAACCCCCGGAAAAAGTTACACATTCACATGTGAACATGTATTAGTGAAAGACAACGTTAAAAACAAATTGATCCTTGAACAAATTAATCCTATATCATATGCATAAGAAAGTTAATATGATCCGAGAGTTGCCACGTAAATAGGGAATTCAAATTTTTCATACGTTCAGAAAAAATTTCTTCAATAATAAGGAGTCAGATTAATGCAAGCGTCTAGTGGATTGAAATATTTTTTAGTAACTTTTTACCTTTATTTCTTGCTAATGAAGAGAAGAAGAATATGGCAATAATAACCAAATGATGTCTTTGCTGTTTCATATCATTTTGTTAATGTCCTATTGAAAGTATACAAGAGATAGGAAAGATTAAGTTGCAACATTCTCGTATGGTTCCTCTGAAACCGGTATGAGATGGTTTTTTGATTAACGATTCATTTTCCGTAATCGCTGCAGGTCTACGGACTAATAACCGGCAACTGGCACAATAACACGTTTCACGTGATAAATTACATTCCGACGCGCTTGCGATACTGTTTTTCCATGGATTTAATTAACGTCAGTTTCGTTCTTGCAGGGCAAGTTACACGTCATTAGCAGAGATGGATTTTAGCAACGTTTCACGGGAGTTCATTGCTGGATGAAAGGTGACAGACAGTACAGTAATTTTAGTTACGAGCAAACGTGTTTTCAACTGCCCCTGTAATTAATACGTGACAGGAGATTTTGTAGTTGCAACATTTTATCGTGTAACGCGGAACCTCCTCGAATCTGGCGTGTGTACGGGTAAAAGGGGGTTAAGTAACGTATCGACAAGCTGTAGTACGTCCCATGCTTGATTTTATTTACTCTAAATAAAACGTGGAATGTCAAGGAAGATGTATGTCGAGAAATACACATTTATGATACTGCACGATTTCCATATAAATGCAGAGCCATATTTCACTGTTAATATTGTGCATAAAATTTACCCAGTTTTGGCGTCCATGCTATCACATCCTCTCGTAAACTTAAGAATAATTGAGAAGAAAGTGGGATTTATGATGGTGTTTAAACAAGGCATAGGCTGTGATTAATCGGCTCGTAAGTTTTATTAGATCATCGATTTTCACAGCTTTGTTTCGGTGATTTACTTTGCACGCGGTACAAGAATTAACAGAGTTTTGTGCTTTACGGTTTCGTGGTATTGGAAAAAAAATGGAAAAGAAGGTTGAAAAAAATCGGAAAATGGAAGGCCTTGCAGGAACGGTCCATTTGGCTGCCGCAATTTCGCGCATCAATTGGAAGCCAACACATTGGAAGCCAATAGGTATTGTTAGATGCAGTGAAAAATTCTTCCGCCTCGGTCAGGCATATGTACTTCAATCCCGCGAATATGCAACTTCCATTTACGCTTTGCGTGACGTTGAACGATGGGCAGATATACGGATAGAAATTTTCTGTATCAGCAAATAACGGAAATCCCTAGAGTCGATATTACGTCGAGGGAAGACTTTCATAATAAACTTTATACACGCATAACGTTCACGTGAGACTCTAAAACTCGGTGTTCTGACATGAAAATGCATCGAGTATTCAATTCCGTAGAGGGAATAAACTGTTTCTACGGAAATACAAAGGCTCGACGCAAAGTGCCAACAATTTTCGGTTATTTTGCCTACCGGCATTATTCTTTGCTCAATTTTTTCGTCAATAATAAAAAAAATTATGTATTTTCAAATTACGTCTACAACGAGGACGAACAAAAGTATTGTTCCTTTAACAAAGTTATCCATTTTCCTATAAATCCCTTTTGTATATCACTTATGTAATAAATCTCAATTATCATATCTCGAATTCCTTAAAGTTAATAATTTTTATAGCACATGTTTTGCATCGACAATCCAATTTATTCCTACAATAATTTGATGAATCTTTCTAGCACACTGTCCGGGCTGTTAATGAGGATTACCCGTGAGACTACTTGTAAGGATTAGTGATACTAGTGAGGATTACTCGTTAGACATACTAAGAATCTACGTGGATCTTCATATTTTATGTAATTGACATTGAAACAGGGCACGAGGCAACGCACGAGGTTCGTTGACAGACAGACCGTGTGGGGGATGAATAATTCATGGGTTTGGGCCACGTTAACCATGGGCCGTCTCTTATTCGCCAGCCACCCATTGGCTTATTGCATTTTCGTCTGTCGTGAAAACTTTAACGAGCACTGCTTCCGTGTTGCGGTCATTCGTTAATACGGCCGACTGCCGGTTTTCGCCCCTAGGGCAAAAGCACTGATTATTCACAGAGACACCAGGTTTTGCTACCCTCCCAAACCAGTTCACAACAACAAATATAATAACATATATAATAACAGTCCTTTTATTACACAAACACCTTTTACGCGGTTTTAATTTCGTACATTTCGTTTTTCTCCCCATTGGTCATGCAGTAGCAGCACGGGTGCGCAAGACGAATGAAAACTGAGACCATGACAGCCATGCTCTCTCGTGCAATCAGCCGTAGAGTTAATCTGTCATTGGTCCTAAAAAATGAGGTTTTAACGTGAAAGTTTTACGTATTTTTCATATGTATGTGTGACTATGGAAGTTTTTCTCTGTGCAATGAATCAGCTATTTTACACATAATACAGAAAATTAACATTTAGTTTCACAATAAACTGTTTTATGTTCACTGTTTCTCACTTCCATTTTACCCTGTGTTATTCTAAATTATATTTCATTTTCGGACGTGATCAATTCTATGTTTATTTTCTTAGCACATTAATTTCCCAGGTTCCTTGCTCGACGTCGAAGTTAGGATTCGACTCCGCAAGAAAGCCCCAGTTATTTCGATACAATTCAGCGCGAAGATACGGAGACAGGCAGTAGAATCTATAAGTCTTTGTACCGACGCATTCAGGGATCTATCGGAACCGTAGATTTCCCCCGGCAGATAAATTCAATTAAAGACCTTCACGCCGACCACATAAAGGGGCCGGGATTGAGTGGAGATATGTAAGTTCTTCATCGCCCTTGCCAAGCCATTACCCCTCGGTTCCTCCTTCTTCTCGATCGTTAAGTTTATTTTCGATGAAAGATCTGATTGGACAATATTGACACCATCGACGGCCTCGTGAGAACTCAACAAAGAGCAGCTATGGCGACCTAACGCGACGATTCCAGTCGTATTAAATGACAGCCACGAAATAACAAAAGTAACGAGAACAAACCACGAAATTGCTTCCTTCTAATCAATCCAGTTTTGTTAATGTCCACATTTACTGGCGGATTGTCAAACGAAAAGATGTTACTTGCAGCCTGTTTGAACCTATCAATTTATTAGTAATAATTACGTTTATTAGTAATAAATATTCCGGACAGATACAATCGATCGGAAATTACATTTACAATGCTGCATATTTTCGAAGCTAGCCATACTTCCGCAGCGACGAACCGGAAATGCTTTTTAATTTAATGGAAATCCTAAACAGATACGTTGTATTAAGAACTGTGTTAATAGTATTGGACATTTCCAAATTTCACCACAGCTATGAAGTGAAAACGGGAACTCTTTTAATACACATATGTAACATCCTGAAAATTCAAAACTGATAGGTTGCGTTAAAAAATGCATTAATAAAACAAGAACCTTCTTCGTTCAATGAAAGTTTTAAAGTGATACGTTGTATTAAAAAGTGCATTAATAATGTTGCACGTTTGCAAATTTGATCATAGCCGTAAAGCGAACATAGGAACCTTTTATAACTTCATGGAAATTCCAAACTGATATGTGCGTCGAAAAATTGCATTAACCGTACTGCCGTAGCAACAAGGCAATCTAAAACATTTTCCCGGAAAACATCGACACACCCAGCGTTACATTTTCCACTCTTTTGCCGGCTACCCTTTTTTTGCATTATCGTCGGAATTTCCGGATGGCACTGGGAATTTGATAATAAAAATTGGGTGAACGTTATGGATGGCGCGGTACGTGCATGACGGTCTGCCTAACGTAATTTAACGTCGGCGCGTTGCCGGCACAGAGCACTCGATAATTTCCTTATCTCGTAAAGTGACGAGAGATACGACACCCATAAGGGGATCACGGTACTGGCGTTATGCGATTAAAATAATATTACCGGTCCCTGCATGGCACTCAAGGCGGCTGGGTGTGTACGAACGTTTGCTTCGCGCGGTACGCGGACAGACATGGGGAAACCAGGGGAAGGGGGGAGGGAACATGCAGGACTGAGGGGTCGACGAGGGTGTGACGGGCGCCACCGTGGGGAAGCAATTGAAGACGTAATGGGACGAGAAATTAGCTTCCCAGCGATACGCGACATCGTTTTATTGTCGCGGGACCGTGCGTTATCCGCCAAGGGAGAGGCTCTTAAACGCCGATATAAACGAATGGAAATAGACGGCTCATGATTGTACATCGATGCTACGCGAGAACTCAATAACGCAAATAAGAAGGCACGAGGAAAACAGGAAGTGTTTGCCGATATCGTGGGAATTAAAATGGAATTTCGGCAAACGTAATTATGTTTCTCTGGTGCAGGAAATTGTGATAATTGTGTACATACGTACGCGGAGTGGGCGCATGAAAGGGAAATAATATCGGATTTCATTAGTCGATTGGAGGAAGAGAGAATAAAATAACACGAGTGGGGTTTAATTTATTGAAAATATCTACAGAATTAAATGTTATATATGTGCCTGATTAAGCGCGTTATTTAAATACGTAAAATTCAGATAAAAATTAATTAATGTTAAATGTTAAAGGATCATTACAATCCTTGCATTTATCCACCAAATACCTCGTTTATTTATTCAATGAACAATGCAATAACTGATAGGACTTGCAATAACATTATTCCAAGTATTTCAATAACACAATTTCAGCAAGCACAGGGTCTCTCGTTATTATCTTTTTAACAGGTGAGAAAGTCGGTGTTATAAAGTTTCCTACAGAAGGACGTTTCGACGAGTCTCGCAGGACCTTGACGCAAAGTCCTTGAACCTGAAACCTTAGTATTAGGTTGGAAAGTTTCAGCGAAAATCTGTCCGAAGATTGCCATGCGTCCCAGGAGTGTCGCAAATGAAAGTAACGCGAAATCTCGTCGGTGTCATCTTTCTACGACTGCTATAAACTTCGTCCCTTGATTTCGCGGTTATTTTCTTCGATGAAGCTTCGCCCAGCCGGGACGTGTAGCTACCTTAGACGTCATGCAGTAATACGTATATTCGAGGTATATTTTACTGCCGTGGCAATACGGGTATGTAGATGAAGAGCGGCATATCTGCCGCATTAAACTTCTCACTGCAGTCTCTGTAATCCGTCCTCGCCTGGTTCCTGCTTCCGTCTCTTCTCGTCACACGTAAACGACGCCTTACCATTTCGCATCGTACCTCCCACGATAACCGGAATCAACTTGAAGATTGTCGCAGATTCAGCTGCCTTCGTATGTACCTAAATATACGACTTTCTCCCATTCCTTCGTAAGCAATTGATTAACAAGGACTGCGCTTATTGCACGAGCAAATGTGGTTAATCAGTTTGGTATAATGAGAATTTACTAAGTCCAAGATGCTTTGTCAAACATCTCAGCAAGTGGCAAATTGAAAATAGTTAGTACTCGAATGAAATACGTCAATTGTATAGTATAATTAGCAGTACTTGTGTTTTATCTTTCACGACTTTTTCCTTTAAATACATATGTTATTTATTTTACAACGCACGTTGCTTAATGCAGTTTTTCTAAGCTGATTAAGGGAACGTTTAAGTACATTTTTTCTTTACTTCCTGTGTTGTCAATTAATTTCATCTGTTTTGCTGAATGTTTGTGTTGTGACTTGCGATTGTATTCATTATTCCATTGGCGCGTATGTTCAAACGAACTAACGTCGCGTCGCAGGCTTATGTATTACGTCAACGAAAGGATCGATGCAGACGTAGGTCACTGACGTCCCCTATCCCTTTGTTACTGGCCTAACTGTGTTATTACCGGCAGTTGAGGCAGGTCGCGGACCTGACGTTGTAACTGACTTAACGAAACTTCGACCATTCCTTCGGGCAATTGCTTGGGAGTTTCATAGAAACCGGAGAAAGATACGTTGGTCGTTTCTTCCGACTCTTCTAGACAAGTCAGGGGGTAGTTTTCCACCCGCTCTCAAATAAGACCGTGATAAAACTACGTTTAAAGCCTTGGACCATACTTGGGAAAACTCTACACTAAGTTGTTTACGCTGTTACGTTCAATCATAAATAAACACAAAATATGTTGACGTTGGTCAAACTTGAAAACAGTAACTTGATATTTTGAAAATGGTTTAAGGGATGATTCGACTTTATTTTACTGATTTTTCCGATAGGTGTTATAATATTTGAGGTCTTATAATGAGCTTTTCTGCCGAAACAAAGATTGAATAATAACCTAATATCTATCATACAAAAAACACCTTCTTCACTTTAATCGTTTTTAATAAGAGAACATCAAGTAGTCTGAACCTCATATAACACTCGTAAAACGTTACTTCTTACATTTTCTGCATTAAGATTGAAATTACTCGCAAATACAGCTTCGTTGAATTTCATTTCTTCATTGAATAACTTTAAATCCCGAGGATAAAACTGCTGCCTACGGAGAATTAATCTTGCGCGAAAGATATTGATTAGTTCTGAAGAATAGAAATGTACCCAACGAGAAATGTAGGTATTAGTCAAACTTCCTGAACATCTCTGCAATTATAAATGCCCTTTCCTGTGGCTGGTGTGGTATAGTTTCGTCAAAAAGCGACGAAGGTAATGTCCGTTAGCGTCGCACAGGTAAACGCAATGAGTATGCACCTGGATTATTGATCATCGGTATTCCAGCTGAAGGGGTAGTCTAGTAACGGTCTGCAAACTCTGGCTATGTGAAACACGAAACTCAAGCGCAACTTCCGTATTACGCTATTTTCCATATTAACCCAACCACTGTTTATGAGCGTAATTACGAATACACATGCGCGAGGAGTTGGAAATTACTCGAGTATTTCGGTAGTGACTGACGGTAAACAAATACCGAATGCAGCACTCACAATCGTTAAAGAATGGTAGGTAAACGAAATATAACGATACGACATAAAAACTTTTTACATTTTACTTTTAACTGGGAACGCTATATTTATAACAGAATTTTCATTTTTAGACAATGGAATATTCCAGTCCCATTACGGTCAAAGGGAAATTTTTACATTTTTTCTGCTAAGCTTTGACATTAAGTAGAATATGTAAATTCTTCAACAATTAATTACAGAGACGGATATTTTCGTATTTATAACTTGTCAAATAATATACGATTATAATTACACGAAGATACTATTATCATTTTAACACTATAAATACGTTTATTATCACATGGTAGCTTAACACGAATAATTGGTTATTTTTAAGCTACATTTCCTGTCGAAATCTGACGTCCATGTGTCGATCTGAAAAGGGCTTATCAGTGTCCATTTTATACGCTGTTGAGCGCATCAATTTCTGCCGTTAATATTACGATCGGCAGGTTGATTAAGTTCGTAGTTATCGTACTACGAACCAGTGATCTCACTATGCAGGGAGAGTAGATCAACCGTTAAACTTTAATTCGATGAAACCAGCCGTTCATTAACGGTGCATCAGTTTCGATAAGATACCGCGATGCATGTACAGATTTACTGTACCTTAAAGGTATATACCTTCTAGGTTATTATGCATATGTATAGAGATACATGTACCTTAATTACACTTCGCGTACGATGCTGACAGAATATGTACTTCTTTTCATCGCTGAAGGTCGTGGAATTTAATTCGAACAACTCCAATTCGGAGGTAACAGTGTATGTAAATATTAATTAAAGTTCTAAAATATATACTGCACTTTCTTTTTATCGCACACCACCGTGCGATTTCATTGGAATATCTTTGAAGTCAACATCATAGATTAATGTTAATTAAAATTTTACGCGTTAAACAGAAATTTTTTCACTTCTTTCGCGCCAATGTCACTCGCCTTCGGTATAATAGTTTTTATAAAAGAATTGTGTTTAAAGTGAGCATGTAAAGCTTTTTCCACGGCTTTTGATGGAATACTCGCGAAAAATAGAGAAAACGCCGTGCACGTGCGCGACAGTACTTTCACAACCTTTTTGAAATTACGAAATTGAATTTTTGTTTGATGTCTTGTTTAATCGAAAATGCACTACTATGGAACGTTCTTTGAAATATCACCAACTCTAACGAATTTATAATAAAATTACAAGAAAAACTTTCAACAACGAATTTTACATTTAATTCGCGAAACGATAAAACCACTTTTCCATCGTTTGCACTCCCTTCAGAGAAAAATGGGTAACAATTATTATCAATAAACTTGTAAATCTATACATTTTACAGGAACATTCAGATTTTACAAACGTATTGTTTCTCTTTTGTAAAGAAGTTACGTAATTACATGGGCAGTTTGCACAAGTATATTGTTGTATAATATTCTATGAAAATGATAAAAACCATCAAAAAAGTAACTGCTATACCCTGATCGAAGTTTAATACATGTAAAGGTCATTCTGCCTGTAAGTTGTAACTATACACGTAATGATCGATAATCGTATCAGTAAGTACAGTAGGTGTGACGACTCCTGGGCCAATGAGATACGGTTTAAATGACCGCATTTTATAGTTTCATTATAATAAGTAAATAGATAAGAATTTCGCTTTTTTCATGGTACACATGTTCGCGCTGACGAAATCAAATTGATTATCATCGACTCCCCATGAAGGAAGTCTCGTGTCGCCAAAGAAAACGTTATTAAACTTTTTATCACGTCAGATTAAAGGTGTTGTTTTACTTTTCTAAAATCGAAGATATCGGGTTAGAGAAGACGCGTATCTTGCGCATAGATAATATTTCATGTGCCGATAGGTGCTCGACGTATGAGGTGACGGACGTACCTACACAGAAATCCTACTCTCTTGACATTGCATAACGCACATATAAAAGAGGAGACGTTATTCGGAACTCTGCCAGTGGCTACTGCCAGCACAGTGACAAATATTACGTCTACGTTTATGCCGGTAATCATACGATACGACTAACCTAGTATATTTTTAATTCTCCCGTCATCGTGCACAAATTAATATCGCCGTGCAACAGTTGACGATTTTTCTTCATTAAGCTCGAACGTAAGAAACAAATCGATATATTCGTGGCGGTTATAATTTTAACGACGAACCGTAGAGCCGATGATAAATCCATAATGAATGTTTGAGAAGTTTTCGTTTTCGAGATTTCGGACGATAGATGGGTAATTATTTGACCTACGTTTGATGCAGGAATCATGAAGGAGTTGATTGTGCTGTGTGGAATTTTGATGTCCTGCTCGTATGGATTCGAGCAAGCGAACGAAGAATGGTGGCAGAGAATGTCACTCTACCAAATTTACCCGCGAAGTTATAAAGACAGCGACGGGGATGGCATAGGAGATCTTAAAGGTACGATTATCCCTGTGCGGAGCTATTTTTGCAATTATATGTAATCTGTTGCATCATAATCGATATTTCAGTACAGGAGGAATTGCACGTACGAGGCTTTAAATAAACTCTCTTGATATTGCGTAGTTGCCACTGAATTAATTGGCGGCTTTTAATTAAAGGTTCGGTTTCAAGCTGATTTTAATCACCGGTGTATTTTTGTTGCAATTAAACTATTGTTTAATTGCACGTTCGGTTAAATCCACGTTCGGTCGTTATAATTGCAATTTTTCGTTCATCCGTTCTTGATGCCTTTGTTTACGTCGTTGTACAATAAAGCGTTTTTACCGGCAGAGAAATATGATATTCTTGTAAGTATGATTTAAATTTGAAGTAAAGCGTAGAAATTTATGCGAATATGAAAGTACACGGGTGTTAATGAGCGCGATAAAATTAACGGAGAGTTTACTCTGCCGGAATAGCTTGTGCTGGTAAATTTCAGGATTTCATCGCATGAAAATATCAAGATTACGAATATAGATTAAAATATCTACTGCCGCACTCGTTGTAATTAAATGGATAATAATGAGGTCGAGATTTAATCTCCGTTGTAAGATCGATTGATAAAATTTGATAACAATGGGCCATTTTGCGTGATATTCGTGATTACAAAACATCTTTTTACTGGTGAACGAAATTCGTTCAATCGTTAAATTCGCAGAAACTGAAATACAGAAATTGCAAGACAATGTTTTGACCCAAATTTAATTTACCTTTCCACTTGTCTTTCGGCTTTCCTTTTCTGTTTATAACGCGGACTAAGACGGCGATTATTAATATGGATTTAACAAACACGTAGAGCCAGCGTATTTTTTCACAAGCAAGACGCTTTGACATTTAAGGAGCAGAGAGAAAAATTTTCACCCGTAAGTCATTACTTTACGTGCAAAAAAGAGTTGCTTTCTAAGTAGAGACCGTAAAATATCCTGAAAGAGCTTTTAAAAAGAATCTCAAGCATCGCTTAACGCGCAGGCAAATAATGCAAGGAAATAATTTCGTTCTAGATATAAGGTTTTTATTATTAATTACACTCTGTATGAATCAAAATATTATTAATATATTCGTGGATAATTATTCAGAGTTAACATAAGCAGTAACTGCTTTTCTATTTCTCAGCACTTTCTCCATTAACCACCTACAAATGCTGTTAATAGCTTGTTCTAATTCTTCGAAAATTTTTGTAATACCCTATCTCGCGGTATCGGACCATAGAAAAATATGGTTTAGTGTTTAGTGTTTGTTGACAATCGTAAAGTATGCTCGTTGAGGATTCGACGAACATTCTCGAGAAAATGGCAGAAAATCCTTTGCGGCAATCGCGAATAATCGAACGATCGAAAAACCTTGTTTTCCCGCAGGGATCACCAGCAAACTGGACCATCTCTCGAAATCGAATATCGACGCATTTTGGCTCTCGCCCATTTATCCAAGCCCAATGGTAGACTTTGGATACGACATCTCCGACTTCAACGGCATCGATCCAGTTTACGGCACCATGGATGATTTCGAGGAGCTCGTAAAAGTGGCACACAAGGAAGGACTCAAGGTCATCATGGATTTCGTACCGAACCACTCGTCAGACAAGCACGAGTGGTTCCAGAAGAGTTTGAAAATGATCGAACCCTACACCGACTATTTTGTCTGGCACAAGGGGAAGGTGCTGGAGAACGGCACTGTCACACGTCCCAATAACTGGGTGAGTCAATTTTGGCATTTCACATTATCAGCAAAATTTCACTGTGTTGTGTAAAAAAGCACGTTCACTATATCCCGGTAAATGGGTAAGCAAACTTTTGAATTGCGCATTATAAGCAGAATTTTCGTGAGCTCTTGGAAAAAACAAGTTTAATGCATTATTCAAATATTATCGTAACAATTATGATTGTTTGCGCTGTTAATGTCATTTGCTTATGCAATTTCCAAACAGTTTTGATTTTTCCTGAGGAAAACGGCAAATGAATAGACATACGTTTTATACAAATCATATTATTTTCGTTAGTCGTGATGTTACATTTAGGTGATAAAAAAATGTCTCCATTATCACTAAGACTATACTACTTCTCTGATAAATTTCTAATTGGTACCATTTATATATATATTCTAGTTTAGCTGTATTATTAAATACTATGTTTTTTTACTTTTACCACAGTTTGTAAAAATACGCTCACGGTAGAAGCTTTTAATTCGCACAGAAACGCACGTGAATTATAGATTCGCGTGACTTTCAGATACATTTATGTACTTCGTTTCGCCGAGTATTTGCAAGCTCCCCTAACATTATTTCGTTTTCAGCTCGATCACGAGGGAATCGCTCTTGAAAATACGCGCGTCACGTTGTCCCCTGTTATTTCCCCCGGATTCCCGGATACGTGTGATTAAACCGTTATTTTAAACGCCCCTTTCGCGCGAATTTTAGTGATTGCGTGGCGTCAAAGGCTGAGGGTAAACAGACCGATTGTCCGGGTTCTAATAAATGCCGTGTTTGCCTGTGTTCGTTTAGGTGAGCGTATTCGGAGGACCGGCTTGGACCTGGCGGGAGGAGAGACAGGCGTATTATCTGCATCAATTTGCAGCCGAACAGCCGGACCTCAACTACTACAATGAGAACGTCATACGCGACATGAAGGTATTCTATCATACATTTTAATGCGTGGATACTAAGCCCCCCCGCTCGGCATCCGTCCGCCGCAGAAATTGCGCGTTTTGATGTCTCCGACTGAACAATCGCCGCGAGCGCCAATCCGGATTAACTTTGAAAATGGATTTCACTCGCCACGTCAGGGGTCTCGAGTTAGGCCCCCGCCGGGGACTGAATTTCGCTGAAATCTGTGATTGCTAGATTGTCGACGTTTGCGTCGGTATGTGCAAGAAATATCTAAGAAAATAATGTTCCTACGTTGATACCTTAAACTTGAGATCTTTTTAAAGAATTTAGTTAAAAAATAGTCATATTTTCTGTGATATGGATTTCTATTTCTTACGCAGTTTTAATAACAAAAAAGCGATTTTGCCTCAAGTGCTCGAATCTCTTTTATAATGAAAATTAAACAAATTTTATATAAAGTACATAAACAAAGATTGGTACAGTGCAGGCGAGCAGTTCGTAAAGCTTAAGTGGTTGCTATGCTTAATAGCAATTAGTAATTTAATGTAAAGTATATTTGTGCACATGTATTTTAAATGACGAATGCAGAAGATATGCGTTGCGTAAAATATGCAAGATGGAAAATACTTTTTCACAATCTGTGAATGACGTAATAAACTTCTATGCAAGCCCCATATCTTTATCTTTCTTTCATAAATAACATGCATTTGCATAAACATCTGCAGTCTAGTGATTAAAATTCACCGCGAATTCCACCCCATTAGCGACACGGAATTATCGTATCGCGCGATTTCCTTTTTTTTTATTCGGTCAGACATTCTCTACACGTTTTTTTCGAGGACCTGTTTTCATTATTTCAGATTATTACTACCATGAAATTGCATATATGTAATGAAGGAGTTTAAAAAAGCAAAGTCATTGTATCTTTGGCGGGGGGGGGGGAAGACATTTGAAAAACATTTCGAATTATACACCTTGAGTATTCTTTTGGATTATCCATAATAAATCACTAATGCATTAAATTTCACATTTTTTCGCGATAAAAGAATAAATTGTACGTTAAATGCTGAACAAAATTTTCAGAAATATTCTTTCTGGAAAAATGTGAATATTTTGGAATATTCTGGAGTATTCTTTCTGTATATTTGGCAAAAATGTCACTGTTATAGCAATTTTGATTAATACTTATGATTTGTCAGAAAATATAAATTTTTTAATGACTGAGTTTTAGTTAGGAATGTTGAAAGAAAAGTAATTTCGCGGTATGTACAATAGAAACATCGAAATAATTTCGTTAAAATAGTAGTAAACTGTTTGAAAATTCATCGAAGTAAATGTACAACTTTAAGCTTATCTTCAGGCCTTTGGAAGCGCTGGAATGTTCTTCCTCGGTTAGTTCTGCTAGCGAACCGCACTGATCAATGTTCACGAGATGCGGATGAATATTATATACGCTCAAATGATAGTGGTTAAGCTCGGCAGCCATGATCAAAGCCGCATTATCGAGTTATTAGGCAAACGGATTGTGTGGTAATATCGTTGGTCAGCACGCTGACAGTCGTTAGATAATGCAAACATGTCATTTAAATAAATCATGACAACACGGTCGTTGGTATTGTTAAATCTGTTATGTAAAATATTTTAATTCCATTTACACTATAGGTGCAATTTGCGAATTACAGATTCGCGGCGAGCGGTGCTTGAAAAAAATAATATTTAGATGAAACAATGAGAAAAACATAAAAATATACCGAAAATAATAACAATGAAAAATCAAAATACAATAATTTGTAATGATTTGTTTCGTAAAATATTTTGGACTTTGTACTTGACGTACTTCATCGAATTAAGAAATCGTGTACCTAAAATTCATACATTTTTGATTTCTTACGTTCGACATTTACCATCTTACAAAGACAGTTAATAAGTCTGTTTAGCTCGAATAAATTTGCCCCCCTGGCCTTATTTGCATAAATAAAGGTTAATTAAACGTACGAGTGCTTTTGAAAGGCAATGTCATCGGATGATCCGATTATTTCGTTGCCTCACAATCAGATAACCGCAAGCTCGATGCGAGGGGTAATGTCGTTCTCATGCGAGAATGAATATAAATCCGATGTAGACACTTTGCAAGGAATCTACTCTTTTTTCCCTGGTAACCATGAAAGTAACACCTGTCAGAATCTGGCCGCCGTGACAGAAAACTAGTAATGAATATCCGACATGTTTCGCATCGAAGAAGGATTTCATTTCTTATCCCCTCGCGCAGTGCTTAACGGCAAATACACGTTGCCTGTTCCGCAGCTGCAGCAGTAATTGAATATTGAAAGAGCCAATGAAAAGAGTGAAATTAATGTGCAATTAAAGCAGAATCCTACCTCAAGGTTTTACGCGCTATACAAACGAAATTTTCACATTCGTATCGGTAATGGGATTACCTTCCTCCGTGATCATACGTGTCTTCCTTGCGAGGTTTTAATACAAACATTTCCATAATAATGTACTCAAAAGCGACGAACGTTTGGATAATAATTTCTCGAGAAACGCCGGCGAGTATAAACCTCGTCCGGAGAATTTAATATCGGGAAAGGATTGTTTATGCGGCATTCACGGTAAAAGGTGTTTTTAATTGAGCCAGGCAAAATCTGTGATCGAGTCAATCGAACGCAATTAAACAAATCGTACGATTGTCTGAGGGTGACAGGAAAACGAGGCGCCGGTTAATTAAGTGCACGGTAAACGGCCCGCCTGTCGCCGGATGAAAATCCTCATTTTAATGGCTTCCACTGAACGGTCATTGCGTGGCTGAAAATTCCTGCGAAATCCCCGAGGCAGCATCTGCCTCTGTCCCCAAGCGCTACAGAACTTATAACGAATCTCTGTTCTTCGCGCCAGAGATATTGGATTTTTCTCACTCGCTCACCGGCTTAGCACCCCCTTGCAGCCAATCTAACGTAAAACTGCGAGAATTATACAGGTCGGTCAATTAATTCCGTCCATCTTAAACACTGATCTTAAATTTACAACTGTGAAAACTCGAGATACAAAATTTCGAACGATTGGTTATAAAATTTCTACAAAACTTCCATTTCCTAAACCTTCAACTGGAGTTTTAGAAAACTATGACATTCGCTTCATTGTATTTCTTATTGTACGATACTAAAACAATGGATCTGTACATTAGTGGAAACTGGAGATACAAAATTTCGAACCAATTGTTATGAAATTTCTACAAAATTTCCATTACCTAAACCTTCAACTGGAGTTTTAGAAAACTATGACATTCGCTTCATTGTATTTGTTATTGTACGATACTAAAACAATGGATCTGTACATTAGTGGAAACTGGAGATACAAAATTTCGAACCAATTGTTATGAAATTTCTACAAAATTTCCAATACCTAAACCTTCAACTGGAGTTTTAGAAAACTATGACATTCGCTTCACTGTATTTCTTATTGTACGACAGTGAAACAATGGATCTGTACATTGGTAATTATCGTCGCGATAATTACCTCTGGTTATTAATATCGGCCGTTTATTTCCGATAATGCGTTTCTATGGGTCTTTCCTGCTTCCACGCATTAGTTTGGCAGAAAGGTCAGCAATGAATAGTCTATTTTGTCAAACTTATGGGACTGTGGATGCCAGGAAAATTGATGTGCCGATCGTATCAACGCGCGATGACGACAATGCGGTGCAGTAATGAGGCCGATAAAAATCGATAGTTGGCCGGCCGGTTGAAAACCCACGGTTTTCCTCGTCAATGCTGATGACTCTCTCGCGTTTTATTAGACTTCGCTCTGGGTGTTTGCACTAGCATCAGGCTAGAAGAATATAATTTCGCGTTAGACAAAATCTCGTGCTGCGCGTTCGGTACAAAGGGAATTATTAACTCATCAAACCTTGCCGCTACATGTAGTTTACATAATTATCCAATATTTATTCTGCAAGTCTAATGTACACATTCACCATGGCATCTAAAAGACGTCTAAAATAAACGTTTCTGAAGGACAAGGATTGAAGTGTTAGAAAACACTGAACAATGTTAAAGTAATTTAAGACACTGTAACAAGAAATTGACGCGGTTTTTTACTTTATTACATGCTTACTAAATTTTTTAAAATTATACTTTTACTAAATTGTTGTATTACAATTATACGTCAAATCCTAATAGTGAAAATATGTAATTACAATATATTTGTTTATGTTACGTGTTTGTACATTGATACAAACACCTCGATTCCCCATAAACTCCTCGAAATTCTATCTTTGATTTATTTAACAGGAAATAATAATCATAATAAGCATTACGACACGGTAAAATGCGGAGCAATAAATAAACTGTTACAAACAGATTTCCGTTCTCTATTATGACCTACGAAGAAGAAATCCTTATAACAAGTATTACACTATACTGACCCATTTCCCAACCATTTGTCTCATTAAAATTCTAAACGCGTACCCTCACTGCAATCTCTCTCGTGTCGATTTATTTACACAAATCCATTTTTTCTGCCTTTACAGAACGTTATGCGATTTTGGTTGGACAAAGGCGTGGATGGATTTCGCGTAGACGCGGTTCCCCACCTAATTGAGGACGAGAGGTTCCTGGACGAGCCGCTTTCGGGGCACACTCAAGACCCAAATAATTACGGATACACCGACAAGGTGTACACGAAGGACCAGCACCGCACATACGAAACGGTACGCGGCTGGAGGGAAGTGATGGACGAGTACACGACGAAAGACGGTGTTCGACGTGTCATGATGATCGAAGCTTACACGAATATCCCGCTGACGATGAAATACTACGAGTACGGGGCACACTTCCCCTTCAACTTCGGATTTGTCAGCAACCTCGGCAAACACTCGCGGGCGGCGGATTTCAAATCGTTCATCGACGAATGGATGTCCAACATGCCCGCAGGAGCAACGGCTAACTGGGTGGTAAGCAAAGCTATCGCTTTACGGCTACCGTTTAACGAAATTCTCAAGGATTGAGTGAAAGTGTTGTTCTTAGAGCTTGGAACTCTGTATTGTTGCTTAGAGTTCTTAGGTTCGCGAAAGTTTTGTATACGGTACTTCGTAATTCTATTCGCAAAGTAAATGGTAAATAATAATCGGTGGCAAACAGAATTTACCGCTTTCAGCGATTATTCTACTTTGCATGCCAGTTTTAACGTACATTCAAATATTTTGCTTTGTTTATACATGCACAATGCAAGTGTACACGTATCAAATCCTGAAATAGGTATCAAATCGTATCAAACCCTCAAATTGTATTAATATACCCTGTTTCCATGTTTCTTTATTGCAATTGTTTTATTACGGTATTATTATACTGTATAATTGTTGCTTTTATTACGGTCGCTTATTTTCATATCTCATTAAAACCGATTGGTTGTTCTTGCAACGCTGCTGACGTAAACCGTGCAACTGTTAAACAACAACAAATTGCGATTCAATTGTGACAATCCTACTGTAACGTATTTGTTATTAGTACAGGCTGGAGATCAGGACAAACCGATAAACATTTCCATAACAAATATTACAGTATTTGTCTACGACTATTTACCAAACCCTAAATCATGAATTTCGAACTGTATTAACATGGCCTACTTCAATTTTATTAATCGCAGTTGTGTATCTTGTCACGTATACCATCGTTTATTTTCCCATCTCATTAAAATCCATTGGTCGTTCTCGCGACGCTACTGACGTAAACCGTGGGGCTGTAAAACGACGTCGAAATCCAATTGTGATGTATTTGTTATTTGTTCAGGCTGGAAATCACGACAAACCGAGGCTCGTGACGCGATACGGTTCCCGGGCCCCGGCAGTCACGTTGATGACGCTCTTATTGCCTGGCGTGGGCGTGACTTATAGCGGCGAAGAAATCGGAATGGAGGACACGTGGATCTCGTGGGAAGAAACAAAAGACCCGGCGGGATGCAACGCCGGGATAAACGGCTACGAAACGAGCTCCAGGGATCCCGCCAGGACACCTTTCCAGTGGGACGACACCGTCTCAGCCGGTACGTTGACTTACGCACAAATCTCCCTTTTTTCCCCGCGAGAATTTATCGCACCTACGGCCCGACGTAACGTGACATTCGTCGGGACGGGCAATGATTTTACCCGTTGTCGCATCACTGCGAGTCATTCGAAGATAAATAACAGTCGAAGTAAATACACAAATAAGTGGAAACTAAAGGTAAAAGTCGTGAACATTGAGAAGAATAATAATTTTACCAACTATCGCATGAGGCTTTTGTCTCCGCGATGCAGTTGACAAGAAATAATAATGAAAGTAAGTAAATGAAAATAAACCATGGCCGTTGATCATTTAATTTGGGTAGAATTTTTGAAAGTAATGCCTTGCGAAAGAATATTTATTATTACTTTTGTATTAACTTGCGTAAAAATTCCTTTGCGCTACTAAAAATGTTTCCATCTTTTTCGTATGGGAATCAGTATTTCAAGAAACTTCGTCGAGTTCTTGGATTGCCATGTATTATGCACGGTATCAGAGACTTACAAAGCATTTGCAAAATTCATAGCAGACTTGAAAAGTTGCACCGAAACGAATATTATAAAACGAAAGTTTAAAAACTCTTTTTTTTTACGTTGGATAACGTGAATCATTTAAAGCCAATCTTTATTAAACATTTACTAATAAAGATCGTCATAAGTGTGTAGGTGGTCACAAGATAATTTGCCATCAAACAGTAAATAAGTCTGTTAATTAGACTGATGAGTATCATTTTTTGCAAACTACTTAGATACATCGAATTTTACTAATTTTTAGTGTCGAAACGCAATTAAAACCGTACAATTTCTCTGTCTGCAAGGTGCAGAACGGTGACATCATTGTCAAGTTAGTGGATAATAGAGCGGTTACTTTACTCGAAAAAATATCGCCGCAAGTAGCCTACATTTAACGCAACACGATTACTATCGGCGATCGTGAGGTGTTAGATTTGGGGGAACATGGGTCCTGCTGTTGCGAAAAGAAATCTGGCGCCTTCGTCCGAAACTAACCGCGTGCTATCGATCGCCATGAGATAAAGTAACTTGTCGTTCGTCCAGTCAGCGGACTAATAAACCTACCTGTCGCTCGACTTTAATGGATTCCAGCCCCTCTAGTCCTTCGATATCCTTCTTCAAGAACACGCTCCCAGCAAATATATGTGGATAGGATTGGACAGTTATTAAGAGTTTAAGATCCTTGTGGATATCACTACCATCGCCTAAATGCTTTAGGAGCGCGAAAAAAAAACACAGCACACGAATTCACGAGATTTAATACGAATGAAATTTTTGAGACAGAGACAGTAAAAATGGCACAGTAGAATTTAGCAAAGAACTTATGACTTTTTTAGGAAGTGGAGTTGTCTAAAAAGTTTTTGAAAGTGACACAGGTGTAGGAAAATAGTTAGGTGTAACATTTCGAATTACAAGTTGACATTGTGTAGAAATATTGAGATAAAATTTTGGAGAATCGATCAATTATTTTGCAAAATTTTACAATATTTCTTGTCTCTGTTTCAATAGGATTTTCAACAAACCCGAAGACTTGGCTGCCGATTAATCCAAACTACAAACAAGTTAACCTTGCTGCGCAGATGAATAGGAACAATTCTTACTATGAATTTTACAAGGACGTATCCTTCCTGAGGAAACAATTCCATAACGACGCACCTTTAATAACGAAATTGTTAAACAACAACGTCTTTGGATTTACCAGGTAAATAATTAAGAACTTTGAGCAATATTTAATATTGTTAGACACATCTTAATATATAGTGGATTAAAAAATTTGCAAGAAAAAGTACATGCGTTTAGCAATCTGATATTGAAGGTTGCGATGAAATGTCGTCAAATAGTCATCAACGACACTGAAAAGCAGTATGCGGAATAACAGCATTGATAGCATTATCAAGAAAAATTCCTTACTTGGAGAAGTGATAATAACACTTGTGAAATTTCCTAATAGACAAACTGAGCACGGTACTTCCGTTTACGTGGTAATAAACTTTGCCGACCGAGAGGAGACTGTGGATTTATCAAATTTCGAAAAACTCGCAGATAAATCGAACCTTCATTGCACCACCATCAGCCCAGACTTAATGAATAAGTAAGTACACAAATTTCTACGTTTGATTTTTACAAAATTTAACAGTTAAATGATTAATTTAAATGATGTTTAATTATGTTCAATTTAAATGATGAATAATTTAAATCACCTTGTCAGGTCTTATCACCTTAAACTTCCATTACAAGCAATATTTTTAAATTTATGTTGAATCCAATATATTTATATCGTGTATAAACTGATTTAACTCTAACGAAATTTATATTTTCGAATTACAAATTTGCAATTGTTTGAACTTGTTCACATTAATCGTTGCTGCTTTTCGCAGAGCCAAGATCGTATCATCGGGAACACCCATGGATAATATTGCCAACGTAAGAATACCAGCATCAGCGTTTGTCCTGTGTACCGGTACCGCAAGTGCTAAGTAAATAGCACAAAAATAATCACCCACGTGTGCTTCGTGATAATCTGCCAAAGCCCTTCGCTGTTAGTGGTTTATTTATGTTTAAATAAACTCACTTAAACGGCGTTTAATTACGACCTACTACACTTTACTAGATTTTATTCGGTGACTAGACGGCTCGAAATATCTCGTATATACGTAAGGTGTAAAATAGTTTAAGAAATTTCGTAATACCTAAGCGACTTGTAGTTATAAAAGATAATAAACTATTGACAACGTTGCATTATGTAAGCGTTTTTTTATGGTGTACAGGGACATTATTTTCCGGGGTCCAGCGGTTTTCCTATCGAGCTTTCGATCATTAATACGGCTATACGTGTGCAAGGTATATACTTTGAAAGCACGTTGGCCGATCAGATAGCGATGCCGTGATTGACAGTGTGTCAGGCGCGTCGATCTTGTCGCCAATTAGAATCGTCATCGGATCGGCAACGTGTCGTACTCCTATGGCACACGTCAGTGAAGGCGTGAACGATCCTGTCCATTTGAATTTATCGCTATGACTTTCTACACGGATCGTCGACACCCGGAGGATTCCTTTTACGCAACTCTTGGCCTCTGTTCGTTTATTCTCTGGTCGCTGGGGCTTCTGTGCGCCGATTAAGAGAAATATCGTGGGTCCTATCTACACGAGATTGCCGTATTGCAAAGCAGAAACAATATCTTCAATCGACCGGCAGATCGAAACAGTTATTTCGCTGTTACGGCAACAGCTTTCTAGCTCTGAGCGAAGAGAAACTTTCAGGTGTTCACAATACCGCCGACAAGTGGAATAAATTTAACGGGCTCCTCAAACGACCGATTTTTCTGTCACTGGTCATAAACGAAAAACAGCATCAGTCTTTCCTTGTCATATAAAAATATAAATTTCGTCCCTATGAAATAATTGAATCGATGGTTGCAGTTTTTTTAATTTAATAAAATACATATTCTTTCATGATCGGCTCGCAACTGCTTTCGTTTGCAATATATCGCTTAATGAAAAGACTAAACTTTCTGACGAAACAGTGGATTTATAATTTATAACGCGGTGAAATCAATTATTGCTGCGCGATATTGTTTTTAAAGTTCCGTCAGCTATACCTCGCGCTACGCACTTGACTGACATACGCGAAATGATAAGACGATAGAAACAATGTGATTTTTATGATTAGATAAGGGCGTACGTGTATAATGAATAACCTAGACCCTCGTTTGCTAGAATTTCAGTAGCACCGAGAATTGTTATATCACTTATACGTTGCAACAATCCTCTGATTTTACTTGAAATCACGTTTCTCATGAAACAAAAATATTATTTTTAGGCGATTACAAAATACCACCAATCTTTCGCATTAGATTCGCTTTGGTTTTGTTTCCGTCTTTGTCGTAGCATTTATGCGGTTTTACATTTGTATGAATACGTGAATATTGTTCGTAACATGGGCATACAAAATTCCCTTTAATTCTCATTTCCTAGTCCCGAAGAATACGATAATTCGCTTAAAATAAGTACTTTTGTGCGGGGCATAACTAATGTCCCTAGACAAATTTCCCCAGTTCACGGAATTGTGAAAAAAGGTGGACATGACTAAAGAACGAAAAACAATCGACAGATTTTGAAGTAACTTCTTCCCTGTATGCACAGTACCTTTTACCACAGAATTTCATAAGCATAATGAATTCATTTTATAAGCATTATAAAGTTTCATAAAGTCAAAGCGTTCTATACAACTTTGTTTAAAATTGTTCAGTTTGTGTTGATACTGTGGAGTTCTGAATGATCGCACAATGGGGGATTGTTTCAAAGCCTCGTCATTAGGAGGTGTATTTCATCCTCGGAAATTAGCGAGTGAGTAAACAAGTAGTTGATTACGCTTTAGTGTAGGGCATCATCTACCCTTTGAGCTAGGCATACGTATGTGTGTGCATAAAAACGAGCGAATCGTCGGCAGAGAAGACAAAGAACCTTTGAGACTTAACAGAATAAAACGTTCCCCCTTAGAAAAAGAGGAACAAACGTACGTCCAATCATTAGTATTACGAAACTGTGAAAATTTAACGAAACACAATGTTACAAAAAGCAAAAACTAAATTGCCAAATTGAACAGAGATCTTTTAAAAAGTGTACGAAACGCAACATTTTTTTGCCTTTCTTTAATTCTTTCAAACGGGCATTGATTATGAAAATAAAATTCACAAACATAAAGAGTTAGGAAGCTTTTTTTTACGTCAAACGTTGTATTTCATTGACGAGCAAAAAGAGCGATTAATAATATTAATAAGTTAGATAGGACGTTCGATAGTGGATTTGTCGAACGAAACTCGGTGCTGTTTAGCAGCATGGATAGTTCATCGAAGCACTTGAACGGTCCGATATCAGGCACGATTCGCGCGAAAAATAGCTTCTCCCCCGAGCTCGGTTGATAAGGGGTCGTCCTTTTTTACCGCGCTCATCTCGATATAAATACCGGCGCACGATCCTGTACGTGCGTAATTCTAATAATGTTCGGTGCCGGAAGGTGCATTGTATTTTTCGCGCTGACAGCGAGTCTCGCTGCCGGCGTAATTCGCGATCAGGGATGGTGGAAGAACACGGTTTTCTATCAGATTTATCCAAGGAGTTTCAAGGACAGCGATGGCGACGGTGTTGGCGATCTTAAGGGTAAGCGGAAGTGCAAATACCCACGTAAATGGCATCGCGAGCTCAGAGTAGAATCGTTAGCGCTTTCTCGAGGACCTTGCTACGCGGTACTTCTCAGGCGGAAGTGCGAACGGGTTGATGGACGACCACGAAAGTGCCACTTCCGGTCACAATAGCCACTACGTTGCGGTACGCGCAAAGTGTTTCTTACGTTCTCGTCAACACCTGAATTAATCGTCCTGATCTTAATTATCCTCATTTTAAGAGCGACGATGACAGTTTGTAGTAATATAAATATTTACAGTAAAAAAGGGAATAGATCGTCGGCGCCAAATAACGTGTCCCCAATAGTACGTGCAGGAAAATGTAATGATTGTTTAGATAAAAATCAGTGCAGGCGTAACAACACTTAACCAAAAACGTGACGTAACGCAATGTTTTCTTGGCAGAGAGACAATGGTTTCGTAACGCCAAGCAGATAGCCGTTAATTTCAGTATAGACAACTAAAGGACAGAATGAAAAATGAAGATTCTTCTAATCGCGAGATTTCCGCGTTATTCGCCTCGACTCGAATTATCTAACGCGATAGAATGGCATTGAGCAGTGCAAAAATTACCCGAAATTTCAGAGAGTAATTCCACCGTTTACAACCAACATCGTTAAAAATTCTATTCATAAAAGATATTGTATCCAATTGTGAATACATACTTTAAAATAATATTCAGAATTATTGCATTACAGAGCTGTTTATTAACAATTAATAACTTATATCATAATTGTTAATAATTTGTTGATAATTAAATACTGTATGAGGTGAATTTGGCTCCGGTGGGACTTGCTATGAAATTTTCAAATGAATTTTGAATTACCCGATAAAATTCCGCGATGAAACACTACTTCGACTTTCATGTAAAATCTGTGAAAATCGAATGCGGACTGTTAGAGTTGAATCTAAAACAATTTTCTAAACATATGTTATGCAGAAGATAACTAACTTGCATCGGACATATGTCTGTATATACCTTGACTTTTATCGCCGGCCACAAAAATCATGTGTCTGTTGATAGAATTTTGCCTCTGTCGTTAAACAAACGTCGTTATCGCAAGGTCTTGGTATCATTTATCAGCAACCCCAGGAAAATGGAGAAGTCAAACCATATAGGCGGGTAACTAACGAACCGCAGATACTTCGATAATAAACCAAAACTATTGTTCCTTCCGTTTTTCATTTTACTCATCAGCATAGCCTAGTCGGATAAGTGACTGTTGAGTCGTTATTACAATTATTTCGAATTCTGCATTACAAACAGGCATAACTGAAAGCCTGCAGCATTTTGTGGATAGTGGGGTTGGCGCAATTTGGTTATCGCCAATCTGCGCCAGTCCTATGGTCGACTTTGGATATGATATATCGGATTTCAAGGATGTCGATCCAACGTTCGGTACCTTGGCGGATTTCGATGCGCTAATAAAACGCGCCAGAGAACTGGGACTGAAGGTAAGGAACTTCGAATAAACATGTCGCAACCCCGTTTTATTGTAATAGTGACACAAGTAAAAATTGTACAATTTTTCGGTTTAAAATGGCATTCAGACAAGCAAAGTGGTGTCTGTCTTTAGAAAAAAATCTCACATCCTAGCCTTCTATAGTTTCTGCCGAATCTCGTTTTACATATGTTTACATATGTTTATGAATATTAAATAACATCAGATCGACAGATAACGAAGAACCGAGAAACCCAGGATCCTTAACAGCAGTTCGGTAAAATTTGTGCGATCTTAAAATTTTTTAAGCCATAAATGGAAAAATGTTCAGTTAAGTCTCTACTTCTGAAGTGGGGGTGCGATATAAATTTTTTTATCGGTACTTAAGAATCAGTTATTGAGGTAGATACGAATTTTTCGAATGACGAACTTGAATTAATCCTCGCTGATGGCTACAAAAAAAGTTTGAAATACACGTGTAACTTAGGAAAGTAAACCTATAGAAATTGGGAAGGACTTTTCCGTAAATTGAAGAATTCTGACATAACTTCTGATTTCTTCGTCAAATCTCTGCAGTTTATTTATCGATGTATTGTATATTAATATTAATGAACAAGTAAATAGATGAAATGTTTATTAGGTGATCCTTGACCTCGTACCGAATCACACATCGGACAAGCACTACTGGTTCCAGCAAAGTGTAAGCAAGACTGGGAAATATTCAAATTATTATATATGGAGAGACGGACCGAGCGAAGGGAAACCGCCAAACAATTGGATAAGCTTGTTTAATGGTCCCGCCTGGACATTTCATCCTGACCGAAAACAGTGGTACTTACATCAATTTGAACGCCGACAACCGGATTTGAATTACTTCAACACAGAAGTGCAGAAGGAAATGCAAGTAAGACATTTAGATGTACCATTAATTCGCACAAAAAAGAATATCAAGTATCTAGAATATTAAAGAAGATTATTGCTATTATAGAATTTAATTACACTAATATTCAAGAGTGTTAGAGAATAAGAAGTGATTCAATTCCATTGAATTTCGTAATTTCCTTCAACTGAATATTGGTCCTGATAATTTATTCATTCTCATAGCTGTTTCTGTGAAATGATATTTGTAAAAATTGCAATGATCTTTCGTAGGACGTTATTCTATTTTGGCTACGCAGAGGAGTGGACGGTTTTCGCATTGATGCGGTGCCGCATCTTGTGGAGGTAGAATCGTTACCAAATGAACCGCTAAATCCACAGGGCAGTAAAAATCAATCTGATTACACGTATTTGACGCACATTTACACGAAGGATCATCCAAAAACTTACGAAATCATACAAAGCTGGAGGAAAATCCTCGACGACTATGCCAATGAACACAATGAGTCGGAGAAAGTACGTATTTTTTGAGATTCAAATTTGACAAAAATCACAACGTTTTGAAACTGACGCAAGGATATAACGAAATGTTGAAGTTATGAATAAGAGCAAATATATCCTTGTTAAACATTGATTGGCATTTAACGCTATTTTAGACTAGAAAGCACGCAAATAAATTTCAGCGCCGTCCTGAAAAAAGGAATTAAGAAGACACCTTACGAAAATATTCTGTTACAGGTAATGATGACCGAGGCGTACACAAGTTTGGAAAATACTACGAGATTTTACAATGTTGGTTCGCACATTCCGTTTAATTTCAAGTTCATTATCGAAGCGAGCTCGAAATCCAATGCAGCAGACTTTAAACGAATGATAGACGAATGGTGGAACGCAATGCCGAAAGGCAGTACCGCTAACTGGGTCGTACGTAATACACAAACATTATCTAACCGAAATTCTACGGAAAAATTTTCCAAACCTTCGCAATCCTTTGAGGCACAATACATGTTTCTTCCCGTGCGTCCATTAAACGTGTGTTAGTTATATCTGTGACAAAACGAAACCAGTGAGATGTGTATCGTAAAACGCTGTGCTTCGAGTTGTCTTAATATTTCAAGGTACAACGAAAAACAATTCACTGTGCATGTATAAGTACCAAAATTGTGTGACACTTTTTATCCCACTGTGCCCCGAAGAGTTAAGCCACAGTTTTAGCCTCTCCAATATATTTTTACGTGCTTGTCGACAGATGGGCAACCATGACAACAAACGATTGGCCACGCGATATCCTCAAAGATCCGATCAGATGGTTATGCTTGGCTTGACGCTGCCTGGTGTAGCCGTCACTTATTACGGCGAGGAAATTGGCATGGAAGACAAATCGGATATAACGTACGACGAGACGAAGGATCCACAAGGACATAACGCAGGACCAGAGAAATATCAAGAAGTATCGCGTGATCCGTGCAGAACGCCGTTCCAATGGAATTCTTCCGATCCTAGTGCAGGTTATATACAATTATTTATACAATTATTAAACATAAGACTGAGAGTTAATCTACGCGTAAAAAATATAGCGATTATTCTTTTCAAAGTCTTTTGATTACTATTGAGAACGTTTTAAGATACTTTGATACAATTTTAAAATCTATTTTTCCAAATTGCAATTCTTTCGATCCCAGTGTAAGGTATTTACAATTATTTTCCGTTTTAGCCCTAAGTTTGCCAAGCAAGTTCGGAAAATATATAATTAATCTACATATCAATGAACACAGCACTCTATTTCTTTCGTAGTGTTTTCATTATTACTGAGAACCTTTTACAATACTTCACCGCAACTTTGAATCCTGTTTTTTCAAATTGCAGGTGAATTTCTAGGCGTTAATATTCCGTACATATTACGCTTTATATATGTAAACGGCGACAATGTAATAAATAATACACTGATAAATCCATCGTTCATTTTCGTAACAGTAATGCGAATTTCGGATATCCTGTTAACGAATGCATTGTACCACACCGCACTGTTGTACGTTGCAGGGTTCAGTAGCAATGCAGCAACTTGGCTACCGGTTCATAAAAATTTCAAACAGTTGAACCTCGAGGCACAAAAGTCCGCTGAGCATTCGCATTATAAGGTGTACCAAGCCCTCACGAAGATGCGCAATTCGTCGCGCATATTGAAGGAGGGCTCGCTGAAGACGATCGTTCCGGGGAACAATAACGACGTCTTGGCAGTTGTAAGGAACCTCGGCAACGACTACCTCACCCTCATCATTAATTTATCAAACACGACGGAGCACACGGTGAACCTAGCGACGGAAATACACGAAAATGCCAAGATCCAAATCGCCGATCGCCAAGAATCCGGCAAAGCGGGGTAATTCAATTCTGGCCACCATTCATATTCCATTAACATTATGATACTGGCGCTAAAAATATTCTCGTGTTTAGAATCGCCGGCATTGATAATTCTTGTAATTTGTGTGGCCGAAATTTAACGGCCTTCGTGCCACCTGCTCTTGCTCTTCGGTCGCTTAATTGATGCATTTCCTTCTGTTTTCAGAGATTCTGTGAATACAGCGCAGATCGTTTTGAAACCGAGAGCTTCTTTGCTTCTCTCCTCCAGAGCAACCTCAAAAACCAACGATGACAATGGATCGGAAATGCTTCATGGCGTCTCCTTTGGCGCAATATTAATGCTAGTTTCAGCCATGTTGTTCGTGCACTTGTAAAAGCATAGTTCTTCAAACATATCTGAACTGTAGATAAATGTCATTCACTGATTTGTCTGATGTAAGCAAAACATTATTTTATTATTAAGGCAATTGTAGTGATTCTTATGTTTTCTAGAACGATGTAATAAAGTTTATAAGAAATGTATGCGAAATGAGAAGATCTAATTTTAAAGAAATTTAGTCAATCTCTGCAGGATAGTGGGAAGTGCAACAAAATTTTTTTCACAATATTTTCTCCCAGAAAACTCTCTTCCACAAACAAATAATCATTCAAAATTTAGTTTTCTGATCCTTAAAAAATACTGAAAACGTTAAACAAATGTTTAATAATGTTTGTTCCAACGTTTTTGTGGTATAGCTTACAAATCGCGAAGGATAACAAAAAGTTTTTTACAGAAACAATGCATTTCAATAAAAGGCCCATCCAAATAAAAAATGTATGAAGCATGTTTACGATTCTTACCATTTTTTTTATTGGCAAGAAATTTTCTTCATTTTTCACTTGATGGGTCGTTTATTGAGTCGTATTTTTTACATGAAAATACTATTTCTCATTTTTTTCGGTTCGCACGACATATTACAGAAATGTAAAAAATAACAAACTGTTTCACGTTTTAAATCTTTTCGCTTTTAATTTGAAAGCTGTTTTTAACCTATAGAACTTTGATATGAAAAGTTTTTTCAATTGCCAGTAAAGGTTGACCAGTTATATCGAAAAATAACGAAAGAGTCGGTAAACTTTGAGGGGTGGTTTTTCCCCCTCAAAAATGTTTTCCCGCAGGAAATATATACCTCTAAATTCCCCAATATGTTTTACGTGTCGACCATACGTAGTTAAAATCAGAATTTTCCGCTTTTCAAACTTCTCTCGATGGCCAACGATATACGTAATCTTTGAGTAAACATTTTTATCTTCTTTTCTAAAAAAATATGCGTCAAGTACACAGTCATTGCAAGTCCTTGACGAACATAACAAGTATTAATGTGAATGCATTCAAGTGGACTTCGTGAGAAAAATCATTATTATTGTGAAATGATATCGTAAACAACAACGGTTATCTGAACGTAATTCTGACGAGAATCAGACTCGGCATTACTCATAAATTTATTTGTAAAAAATCGTAACGATGAGATAAGCCGTACGTATTGTATTTACAAATCAACATTCGAAAAAAGGGATTCATTAAGTTGTTGCTTAATTGGTAAGATATTATTAAGAAATTACAAACTGCCAATGCTGTGTACAATTACATAAATAAATTTCCAACATTTGACATAATTCCCATAGATTTTATTGCATTTTTCATGTTTCACCATAACTGCACACTTTTACAAAGGGGCACGTACAGTCCTTTTAATTATGGACTGCAAAATTCTGTTTCTTCTAAGATACTAAAATACTTTCCTTTCTCATTTTTTTTTACTAATACCTGAGATATTTTCAATTAATTAACAATCACTTCCTATAAGAATATTCATTTACCCTGTCCCACCGTATCTATCCTGACCTTCTTAGCCGAAAATTACCAATTTTCTGTATATCTGAATTGCAGAAAAATCTTTTACCCCATGCTACTCTCTGGAAAGAAACATGAAGAAGATTATCATCAGGTGCACGCGATGCCTTACAGCCCTTTATGTACCTTCTGAAATTTATGTTACGGAAATTTAGACCGCGGTGCTACCTCTAATCCTCAGTTGAATTGAAATATGTTCACGAAACAGAAATTTTTATAGGCTTATATTTGTTAAAGCGAAAATGAAAGAACTTCAGCAATGAATGTTTATGAAAAATGTGTAAAAATGACGTCAGATACATTTCTTATATTTGAATAAAAATTTCTATATTTAAAAAAATCGGTTTAGAAGCAAATACATCATTTTCATTTTGGTCACATGCGGTAAGTCTTCTTTTATTTTTCTACTGTATAATATTAATATTCGTAGCAGACCTTGGCGGCCAGGAACCCGTGTATCAGATAACTCTTCAATGTGATTCTTTATTGTACGTGATGCGATATTTCAGTGGGTACTGCCCACTGAATTTATGTCCCTGGTTTCCCACTTACCAAATTGCTATTAATCACCGTACAAACGAAAATCATGGTTTCGAAATTGACCGCGAACTTTACCAGGAAAGAGAATATTTCGAGCCATTGTGTACTCAAATATGGTGTTTCTCTTGGCAAAGAATGAAACATTACTCGAAATATTATTCTGTAAATACCAAGCATAATATTGACCTTGTAAAAGCAAGCCCACTCTAACCTTTCGTTGTCTACCATTCTCCCGTATTATTCATATAACATTTTCAACAGAATGCGCAGTAAAAGATCGTTGCAAATTTCCAAACGCGCATGGCGTGACAAGCTAAGCCACTACAGTGATATAAAGAGTTCATTCGGCGTGAAATTAATATGCCAAGGGTTTTCGATGCACGCACACAACTACAGACGTACATCTGTTAACGTTTGAAAACGGGAAACACGTGGCTCACGCAATTCTTTTCCCCGTCCACGTTTCCCGTGCGATATCTCACGTGGACTTACCATCGGAATTTATGTTCCGGGATCCTCAGCCGCCTAACAGCCGGCGCTAGCCGAAGGAATAAATGAGTAACGGTGCGGAAACCGTTTTCGCCGGCACTTTTTCATTTGGGTTCATTCAAATCCGCGGAACATTGGAATTCGCCCCTCCGAAGATATGTAAAGCCAATTTCTCTCGAATTCGCGCGGGAAGGGAAAAAGGTGCTACCCGTCGTAAGGTTATTTATACGTTTCCACGAGGACTACTTAACCCAGCATAAACTTCAACCCTTCATCCGTTGGAATTCCCTGCATTTCTCTCACAAACATTAAGGGAAAACGTTAAGGGAATCTCAAGGGAGAATTCAACGTTCGTTTTGTCCCCCAAGTCATAAATTCCTCAACTCGCGACTTCCCGTCGAGTTGGATTAAAAACCGTAAACTTTATCTTTACCCTCGTGTTCGTTTGAATAAACTTTTAAAACAACAGTCGGTAGTGGGATATTTCAAACTGTAATAAATACCTGTGTGAGTCGGTTGTAATAATGGACAATTAAAGCGACGTACATATAATTCTATGACGATAATTACACGTCGATCTGTTAACGGGATTGTAAGAGTGAAAAGCTTATATTTCTTTGTCTATTCTCTTCCTTCACTGCGGTAGATTTACACAAGATTAATACTTCAGTTTTGACCTACTTCGGTATAAGACAATGCCCCGTTACCGACAAACCATTGCTTTTTCTGCCCACGAAGCTTTTCCCTTTCTATGAGGTTAATTGAATGTTAATTATTAACTGACATTTTCTAAAAATCGAGGATCAGTCGGTCATGTTCGGAGAAACAATTATTCATTCAATACACATAATGTCGATGAAAAATTGAGCATTATCGATGAACGAAAAATTATTAAATATTTCGATAAATCTTTGTCAGTTTAATTTACGTAACAAAATTCGTGTCGCTCAAAACAGTCCATTTTTTGAACCGTCAAATTTGCTTAATGCAAAAACATGATACTTATATTTCGTCGTATACGCGTACGATTGTACTTAACAAATATATATATATACCTGAAAGGACAAAAATTTATGAGAAAACCGCGCTAACTAAGCGACATCCTCGGTTTTAATGAAATCTTTTGTCTGGATGCCGAGAGCACTTGGAAATCTCGAATGTATTGCCAAGTTGTCGAACTGACGCGGGGCGAGGGGAGGGGAGATTATCCCCCAGTACTCTCTTCGGTTTTGTTTATCGATCATTCGTATTGTCGAGCTGCCGTGCGCTTTCATGGCCATCGACGAGCTTTTAATCGGCCCCATTCGGCGCTATACATCCGCCTCGCAAGGGGAATAAAGTTATAACGAGAAGGAAGGCTTTAAGGACCCGTTATATAGCGGGCTTTTGTCTGCCGGGCCATTGTATTATCGGTTCGTCGAGAATGGACCAATAAAACCGATAAGGCACTGTCAATGATCAGTCCGGAGTTGACGGCCTGTATCTTTTACGATGATCTCAGCCAATCCCGGCTATCACAGTCATCACCGTCTATAAAGTCAGCCGAGAACGAGCGAAGGAAATGTCGAAAATCGAAAATTGGGCGAATGTACAATTTTATCGGTAACGTTATGTCGCGAATAATCGTAATAATTGACAGTTCTATAAAATGTGGAATAATGGCTTAGCTTCCAGGAACAAAGTTAAACGTAGGAAATGAAGTAATCGTAATTGAAAACACGCTGTACCATGAAAAATCGTAATAATCCAGGATTAAATAAAAAGCAGAAGAGTACCTTATATTCTGGATAAGAAAATAAATGTTCAAAGTGAAGCAGTCGTAGTGAAAATTGATACCATGGATGATAATAATAATAATCTACAATTCTATAAAATATAGAATAAAACATTGGGTGCTGGGGAGAAAATTTTGATCGTATTTTAAAAGATATTTCCGTGACCGATATAATAAAGTATCGAGTGACATTTAAAATAATGATATATTTATCTAACTTGATAGCAGGAACTCAGAGACAGGATATCCTGAAACTGACTTTAAATTAAGGTCAGCTATATATTTTGAAATGCTCCTTGCGTTTAATAATACGTTAATTATCGTAATAGAGAAAAAGGTTTAATGGAAAAGCCTTGCGATTGTTTTGCAAATGCAAGATCTGTCTTTAAATCTGTCATTTAATTAAATCTGTCATTTTTCACTTTAATACCTGAGTTGCAAGGCTAAAACATGACTGTGAAGGATTCAATCAAGCACTGACGGATAAAAACTTCTTCGTCCGACGTGCGGTCCAACCGTTTCATCCATCCGAATAACGCCCACGAGTTCCACAGAAAAAAAGAGGAAAAAGTACAAGTTTTCTACGACCAAAAAGATGCAATTCCGATTCCGTAAAAATGATCCTGAAATTCCTTCAATTATGTTCTTTACGATTTATAATTATCTTGACTGTAGCTAATATTTTTCATGTATATTTACTTCATACTGACTTATACTTTTCATAGTTTATGTATAACAAATATTTATATTAAAGTTTCATTTATAGCTTAAAGATAAACATTGTACGCTGTCTTTCATATCATTTCATTGCACATTCTTTGTATTAAACATGTAAATGTAAAGTAACGATGTAAAGTAACGTATTAACGAATAAGGAGAAAGGGTTAATTATAATTTTATGATTTTTTTAGTTACCATGCAGTGGAATTTTCTTTTCACAGAATATTATGGCAATATTTGAAGATTATCTTTCTTGTGTTTTACTGTTTAGTTAACTCTTTGAATTGTCCGATAATTTCTGATGTTGTCCATTGTCTACTAATTTGTAATGATTAGGAATGCAATACAAGTTTCTATCGCTATATCAAGCTCTTGAAAGAAATTTAATTAAACTTCATAGTATCTACTATCTACGTCACATGCGAAAGGATTTGCTTGAAATTACGGAGAAGAAAAATCCCGGATACTCTGCTGGTAGTTTCAAATTTAACCTCACGAGTTTTTATCGAACGTATTTGACGCCATCGTGCAGTTTTTCGCGATAAGACCGTAAGGTTAATAATATTTAAACTCACCTTCCACAGGTATTTAACGAATTCTTCACGTTTTCCAATATTCTCTGTCTAACGAGCGTAAAATATACATCTAACTTTAAATCGCACGTTTTTAAAAATTCGTTGCTGTCATAACATCAGTGATAA
The DNA here is from genome assembly GCA_963989215.1 of Hedychridium roseum. Taxonomy (NCBI): domain Eukaryota; kingdom Metazoa; phylum Arthropoda; class Insecta; order Hymenoptera; family Chrysididae; genus Hedychridium; species Hedychridium roseum. The sequence continues at coordinate 3,294,673 of OZ022307.1, read as the reverse complement.
AATAAAATGGTTCAATAATAACTGTCAGTTTTAAATAATCACACAATACACGAGATACGATACAAATAACGTGTGTCTGAAAATTTAATCTCGATTTTATCAATCAAAATTAATTGAAAATGTGTATTAAACTTTAATCTTTATCCATAATCTAATCTTTATCTTTATCCATAAATCTTTAAACTTTATTCAACATCGTCGCGTTTGTGTGAAATTCAAAGGATATTCCAGTGTCCTCGAATTCGGTTTCCGATCGATAGTTTAGAGAGGAATTATGTTTGTTCTCAACGTCGTTTCGTCTGCCCGGCGATATTTACTTGTCGCTTCCCTGACGAAAAATGCCAATCGTTCGACACAGGCGTTACTCGCAAATCCAATTTCTATAGTGTTATTTGCCTTACTGCACAAGTACGTAGATTGAAATGTCAATAAGACTACGGTCGAGAGATTCAATTTAAGCTTGTAAAATCAAAGATTCTCCAACGAGTACTGACCGTTTAAATAAGTCACAAAAATTTCGCTGTACCCCAAAAAATAATTAAATGACTAACTTTCAGAAATGTCCATTCAAAGCTATTGTAAGTTCGTCTTAATTACAGTACTTCGGCACTGTGTTGCACAAACAATGAAAATTACGGGATTGAATTTCTCCTCTTCTGATTACTTTCTGCTGTTTCCCATTCTTCCCTAATGGTAACTACATTTGCGCAAAGTTTTTCCATGCAATAAGTCAAGAACTTCGTTTCCCGCGATAATTGCAAAGCCGACAATTTAGTGCATATTTTCGTTCGTTTTTTCGAGAATTTCACTATCTTTTTCCAGTAATCGACAGTTTATCCCGATAAGGAGTAACGTACATACGCCATTGGATAAATATAATTAATACAAGAAACAGCTGATCTATGCTTAGAATTGGCTAGCATTTGCTGTACCGATACGAAACGGTCTTTATGTACCGAGTAATCCTACGACCAGACGACAAAGGGTTTAAAGCTCGCTAAAAGCCTGCAAACGATTCAGCTCTTCGATTGATCAGCAAGAGTATCGCTTCCCCATGGCAACGTTTCAAGAAACTCCAAAGAAATATAGCCACAATTTCCACAGAAAATATGAAACTCGCTACATTTATAGCGCGATCATTTTTTCAAGCCGACGAAAGAAATGTATTTAGAAATACATATACATATTATACCAGTATATTTTACCAGTGAATTGATACCATAAGCAGATTTTTATTCGGTTATTTATTTTGAACGAATTAATACAATAATTAAAAGACATCTTTAACTCGATAAACAAACCACTAGACAATGTCGGTATGAGACTCCAAGTAAGAAACAGACGAATAGGAATACTGCTAACTCCGTAGGATACGTATTTAGAAGCTTTGTTTTATTTTTCGCCAATAAATTCATTCTATAAGCAGACATTTTTTCTATTACCTATCCTGAAGACACTGCTACAATAGTTCACAGACATTTTGTAGTCTATAAACAAACCACTTGGTAATCTCGGCATGAATTTCCAAGCAAGGGACAAACGAACAGGAGTACAGCGAATTTTGTAGGGCACGTATTTACTGCTCGGTTCGTCATTAAAGTAATACTTAGCAGGGGGAGTAGGTAGGTGGAGAGGTAAACAGGGTGCGGGTAACGGTAGATGTGACTCACCGTCGTCTTTTCGTCGATTCGCCAGGCAGAAGCAACAGCGCATTACGTCGCACAAGTTTGTAATTTGCAAACTTTCGGAGTACAAGTGTGGACGAAGTCGAACTTTCGCTCCGAGCACCGCGTGGCAAAGGCACGCCGGGAAATTACACTAATCGTTAACTGAATGACACTCGAGGCACCTCAGGCCTCGGAACTTCCTGTTGCATTTGCCTTCCACCGTGTAGGCTCGTCTGAAAGAGAAAACTCTGCGCGATCGTTTACTCGGATGTCTTAGGAATTGCTAAATAATTCTTTTCTGTGCTGCGAGATTCGTTCTAATGATCATCGTGGATGGAGAACAAAAAGAAATTTAACCTAGGCTTCCCTGGGAGAGAAAACTCTGTGCAATCATTTACTCAGAAATTTCAAAAATCTTCAAATCATTATTTTTCATGGCGCAAAGTTCGTTTTAATAATCATTTTAGGTCGAGAACTAAACAAACTTAACATAAGTTAACTGCAGAAGAGAACTTGACGCAATTTTAAAGAATTGTTTCCTATTGCAAAATTCGCTTAAAGAATCATCTGAGCCTAACAGTTAAATCATTTTAATCAATATTTTCATTAAACTCACAGCATGGATTTTAAATGTGTATTTCATTAAAATTTCTTCTTTACAAGCAGCTTTGATCTTCTTTATTACTTTATTGCTATTTGTTCAGAACTGTGTTATTTGTTTTAGTAATAAAAACGTAAATTTCTTGTCCCTTTTAGCAGTCCCGCAATATGGAAGTCCCGCAATACATAACATTTCACTTTGTACGAAAGTTAAATTGGACCTGTAAATTATTTGTATTATTTACACTGTTCACTGTTACGTGCTTTTTCGTACGACATGTTTGTTTTGGTTATAACTTTAGATTTTTCGAGTCATATCATACTCCGTAGATGCATGCTACGTTAATAACGGGCTTAATTGACCGATTGGCCGTCCTATGAAATCGTATGAGCACGTAATATAGGCTGTCAATATGGTTGACAGTTTGGGGCCCATACTAATGAGAGCCTAAGGGCGCGAAATCAAAACCCATTTGCATAGCTTCAAACGACCTGTATTTACATTCTACTCGAGCAACTCAATCTGCATGCCAGCCGCGATGGATTTCGCGCTTTCCGCACTTGCATTAAATATATAACACGGAATCCAGGATGTTTCCGTGAACCGCTCCATCTTCGGATCAACAACCGTTCATCAACGTCCCAAGGAATTCGCAAACCGTTTATGAACTTTGAAAAGTTTGTTCCCTCGTAACAAACCGCCATGTGTCATGTATTATTTATACGATCAATGGGGATATTCATGACTTTAGTGAAAGAGTCCAATTAGACGTTTAAACGTCAGAACACCTGCCAAATCGTCGGAAAAAGTTGGATCCGAGAAGTGAATGCACGATAATATAATGAATCGAGATTTTTAGCAGTGGAAAGTGGAACATCATCGAACTAGATATTATATTTTTCTAATAAGGATTATTTTAAGGTTCAGTTTAGGACTATTGAGGATAAGTATATTACGTAACATTTAAAACACTTTTAACAAAACCAAATATGATATGATGTTTATTGTAACATAAAATAATACAATTTCGTACGTTCGCTGGCTTATCGTTAATCGCTTCTTTTAAATAATTTTCTGCACGAACGAGTAATGCTTTTGTTACTCTCGCGCGTAAAGAGAAACATTTATGTGATGCGATTAATAATACTTTACACCGATAAATTCCATTTCCATATAATCGAGGAGTATCGAACAGTGTAATTATTTTCTTTACGTCGGCGATAATCCAGCACTTCGCCGATGTGATTTTCATTCGCGGGGAGAATAAGCGGATTTCGTGTCTAATAAACAACAGTGGCTTATCGAATAGAGCGACGGTGAAGAATAAAAATAATATTATATCGCGGATAGTTGGCAGAGGCAACTTCAACGATGACGTCGCTCACGGGTCATGAATAATGCATTCTCTTTGAGACATCGACGTCGACCGTAAGATAGTCACCTGAACTGTATTAACGCGATAAAAGAAATGATTTATCGTCCTCGGATTGGCCGTCCGAACTTCCGACTTTTCGTTCGTCATCGGCCAGTAACCCGCGCTTGTTTACATCACGAAGAATGTAAGAAGAAAGGAAAGGAGTGCAGTATTCTCATGAAATAATAAGCTTGATCGAATTTTTAAAGTTTATCATAAAGATAAGAGGATTAAGATCAAGATAACTGAACAATAAAATAAGATTTAATGAAGAAAGGAAACAGATAGAAGCAGGAAATTACGATTGGATTGAATCTTTACGTGATGTCCTGTTTGTCCATATTTTTTTGAAGATTTCGGAATAACCGTGCGTACATTCTGATAAGTTTGAAATGTGTACTGTAATATGATGAGTGCTTGTAAAATATGAGTGCCGATTCTCCTCGTACTTGTGGCGATTTGAGAAACGTTTCATCTGCTGCTACGACAACGGAACGTATTCAAATAATCGCGTGGATCATGGAATTCCGGAGGGAAAAGGCACATTGAATATGATGGAATCCGTTTACGCGTGAGCGTGTGGGTAAATATAGGTGAATCGAGGTTTCCCTCGTGTGTTGCGTAGGTATTCACTTACGCGCATGTGTAGCTAAATTTATGTGAGGAAATCGAAGGAAGGGTCTCCGCCGACAGAAGGAACTTAGTTACGCCGGTCCTTGGGTTTTGCCATCCAATTTCGACATGTTAACCAACTACATTCTTGCCAACTTCCATACATTCCTCCGGTGCGCCAGGGATCAAGCCGTGCACGGTTTATCGGAAACCGATTTCTCCCGGCGTGGGATAGCACACGATGGCTTTTCTTTTTTTTTCCTTCCTTCTTTCGTCCGCCACAGAGATGACCAACCGATTGGCCCGACTTCTGCCGCTTGTTTAATCATCGAATTTGAAATCGACCTTGTTACGCCGCCGACTGGTCCGACAACGTCGGGCATTTTTTATCGAGCAACTGACCGTGACATTGATGCGCCTGCAGGATTTTACACAGTCGATGCATTTCTCCGTCCACCCTCTCAGCTCGGAACCGTACGTACGAAACACGTTGCATCGAAAATGTGCGCTTTAATCGACTTACCAACGCACTTTATACAGGGTTATTTGCTTATTTTACGCGGGGAAATAATACTCCGTTTTACAAACACAAAGGTCCTTTGATGGGTCGCTTTTACATAAATTTTTATCGCGCGATGCAAGCAGAAATACAGTTTTCCGCCGTGAAAGGAAATTTTTACGTATTACTACATGTTCGTTGTTCGAAAACGTCAATCATTGCAGGGAAATTGAACTTTACGCTTTCCACATTATATTCTTTCAGGGAGAAATTATGATTGCCCCTAATGTTACACTCTGAAATAATTAGTTTGGTGCGGACATTTTTGCACTGCCCTGCTGCGAATTTTCCGTATTTTTTTAACCACGCGGTGTTCAATGGTCTGACAAACAAAAGCAGTGATAGTTCATCCATTTCCTCCTGGCTATTACCTATTGTGCAGATACAGATATACCGGAAAAAAGTGTATACCTGCAGGGAAAATGCGTAAAACTCACGAAAGTCCATACCCCAAGGTCCGGATAATAACATGCGACCATTTATTTCCGGTTTTATTACTTCCGCTGCACGGAACAATCTCATTCATGTCGTCGAAGACAAACAAAAAATTGATGAAAAAGGTCCCCAAAATGTACAATACTACCTTAATACTCGTAGATTTAATCAAGTAAATAAAGAATCGAATACAATATACGTTCGATCAAATATTCAATTAGTCAATGAAATAAATGATTGGTTTCGATTAGCTCGTGATAATTGTCCTTCGGTCCGAAGATGATTTGTTTAAGTAATTACAATAAATGCGTGACCGAATAATATATTAACCCGTGCCTACATTTAATGTCACGACGACAAATAAATTATCGATCTACGTACAGCACTTTTAGGCATATTTTTTAACGTTGTCCTTTTATTCCACTGCTCTCGTTATCTCGCGAATGTTGATTAGCGGAAAATTCAGTAAACGTGCCCGGCGAGGCGAAAACTTGCTGGTTCGTTAATTTTCTTAATCGGGAGAGTCTGAAAAAATTAGCCGTTAATATTTTGTCTTAACACTGACACAGGCAATTTCATTTCAGCCATCGCAAATGGAATTTGCGAAACGAGTTTTAAGAGTTACAGGAACAAAGTTTCGCTACAGCAGCATTCTCATTTCCGCTTATTGCGTCGCGCTACTGTCCACTCAAATAGTGGATACACGTTATTCGTGGATAAATCGGTTCATCCGGCATGAGATGGGACATTCTGCGGAATAAACCATCTTTATCGAGCGATTTATCATAGTATCGCATTTCGCAATTCTTGAAGACGATACGCTTCTCCGTGATACGCTCGTTTATTGGCTTTTCCCTTTGCCTGATTTGAGGAAATTCTCTAAGGACAAGAACGACGAAAGCGTTAAAAGCTTTCGCAAATCAACCCTGACAAATCATACCGAAAATATAAAATCAATACCTTCGTATCGAAATATACCAAAGGCCAGGTTCGAATGTAAATTCAGTTTAGAAATATTCGGCATAGTTCAAGGGTCGAGGGTTTATGGTTCGCGAAAGTTTCTAAAAGTTCGTAATCCTTTGACGTCACGCTAGAGGTTTACTTTGAATTTCGCAGGAAATATTTTACAACGATTGACAATATTAATTGCTCGTACAGGAGAAGCTTTGCGAATATAAAACTCCTTCATTGAAGAACAATTTTTCTGCGTAAGGTATGCAAAAATACTTTTTGTTTCACCTTAAAAACTATACTCATAGAACAAAAAAATACACTTTCGGGTATTCACGATGAATTCAAAGTTAAAATATAGCGAAAAGAGGGTGAAGAGCCCTTAATTAAGAATGAAAAGAATCCTTCGACGATCCTCGATTAACAATAAAAAGGACTACAGAGGAATGTCCTTTGATGTTACTGTTCTCAGGAACACTCGGTGGATCTTGATTCGGGAGAGAATGCAAATTATACCCGACCTCCCAATTTCTAGATTCGTAATGCTCCTGTTTGGAGTACCGATTGCACAGTTCAAAGAACCACGAGCGCTCAACTCGGTCGTAAAGTTTTATTTGCGTTGGTCGTGCAATAAATGCGACATTACAAACGCCCGCACGTTTCAAACGGAAAAATGTAAGTTTAATAAACATTACACGATCGTGTGTGCTGCCAGATGGAAGTCATTTGCATGTCGTCAAATGGAATATGCATTCCCGAATGCCTAAGGAAAATGTTACAACCGAAATAAATATCATAAATATCAACTCTTACGATTTCCGTGTCGCAATGCACAAAGAAAAATTAACTAAAGACGCAACGAGATGTTAGTTGCTAGTTATTAAAGAAAGAATATTACGTTTGATGTTAGACTAACAAAATGTTTCATAAAATCTCAAACTTCCCGTTTATTTACAGATTATCGTAGCGGAATACAAAAAGTAAGACTTTCATTGCTACTAACGAGTATCTGTGTACATAAAAAATTTATACATCTTCTCAGGTAGCTGACAGTTAATTTAATCAAACTGATTAGCATATTCCAGCAATCCCGTCTTTGCATTTCGTTTGGCTGAGAAAGTCCTAAGTTCGTTTTCTTCTCGAGTTGATCGCAATCACTCTGTGCTGTTTGAAACTTTACACGTGCCCAACTAGGCGATAAAATCTCGTTTAAAGAGTCGCCGGGACAAACGAGTTACCTCGAGGTGCTTGTAAGCCGCTGTACAAATGATAAAACAAAGTTTGGCAAACGGCAAAGCGGCGTTATGCCGTAAAAAAATCACGCTATCTGAGTCTAACGATCTAAGTCCTGCTGTTCTCAGCGATCGACGATAATTCCGTCCTCGATTATGCAGTCACATATCAGTGTTATGCATCTCATCACCGCTGCACCAGCTGCGTTGCAATTTTCATGTGGCAAGAAGAAGGGCTTGACGTTTGCATCATCGTTCAACTTCCCCGAAGGTTTTAAGAACTTTTACCCACCATCCCTCAACTGTGTATACAGGCCCGTACATATATATCTACGCTTTCCTACGGTACACAACGCGCTCTGTGTGTACACTACATGTTGAACAGAGGCAAACGGAACTATCAAACAAATGGCCAACGAATTTCGAAAATTCAGCCTAATGAATCGTTACCACAAGCACGGAAATGCGTATACGGGTAATTAAGGGTACGATGAAAGCAAGCAAATTCACTGCAACTAGCGTAATGCACGTTAAATGTGTTCGATTTACTCGTGCAGTCGAAGAAACAAATGTTGAATATTGAGTTAATACGGTTTTTTAGAGAAGTAAACTGTAATTCACTGTAATTGTCAACTTGACCGTGTCATCGTGTTGAGAAAATTGACTAAAGCCATGCAATATTTCAATACTTTAGCATTGAATGAAAGACGACAAAGCTAATCAATGTAAATATTTTGAGAAAACATTTTGCATGGTTGTAGAATTTATTGATGTTCTTTATCAGCGGTGCATTTACGATAGACTGATAAGAACTGATAAAGCTGTCCATGCACACAAGTTTTAGTGGACTGAAAAATCGCTGTATTTCAGTAATGCACAATACCTCAGTAATACCTACCTAACGCGGAAGTCAAAAGAGAAGGTCGTTAATTAATTACTTTACCTTCCGTTGATGCACTCGCTGAAGCGAAATGTTAACTTTTTAACGAGAAGATTCTCGGAGGGTAGGTGGAAAACTGGCACAAAGACCGCACGGAGGAAGTGTCCAGTGAAAACACGCGTTAAATGAGGAACGATCCCCGCGGAGGATGTTAAAATAGTGTCGCTGGGAAAAGACGCAATTCCAAGAGGCAACTGCATCAACACGGCGGTCCCCTTTGAATTTACTCTGCCGCCGCAGTCTCGTCGGACTCCACTGCACGAGTTTTCGCGCCGATCCATTACCGTATCGCCGTTTCCGGTGTTTCAGTTTGTTTTCCGCCGGCGAGCAATGGCAGCGATCGCTGTGCGGTCTTCCCGCGCGAAAATCCATCGCCGCCAAATCCACCCGTGGAATTGCAATTGTAAAATCTGTGTTTTCTACGACACATCGTTGAGCTTGGCTTTTCCTACGGGCAAAGCTAATTTGCAACACGGCATTAAAAATATGGCTCGTTTCGTCATTTAATTCCCTTACCAGTGTACGGGAATTAAATAAAATTTTCATAACGTTACGGTGGTAAGCAGTTTCTCAAAACCTATGAAATTGTCAATTTATTCGTTTGGATTATATGTATAATTTAAATTGACATATAACGTAATTATTATACTTTCGTTTGATAATCATTTTACCTTTTAACAGAAATTTTTATTCATCATCATCATTTATTTGTCCATATAAGACTGTTTGATAGTATTAAACCACTATAGAAAACAATATTGAAAAATTGCAATGTAAGACCCATTACTGTCTGGGACACTGAAATAATTTTCATAGACTTAAATTATATGTTTACTTTTAATTGATATATCATTCTTCTAGATTCGTCGAATGTAAATTTCATTTGACAATTATTTCGTCCTTCAATTAAGATCTGCATTATTGTCATTGTTATATATTTATCCATATAGAAGTTCTGATAACATTAAACCACTGCAGGAAACGATATTTCTTACAGCATATTGGCTAGGGAAATTACGATGTAAGACTCAGCAGTGTTTGGGACACTGAAATATTGAGTGACGGAGGAGACTGTTGTACCTGATGGTTTCATATCGTCCAATATTATCCAATTAACAGTCCGACTAGAGCCACCGCGCCAATAGTATCGGAAACAATGGCATGGCTCAATTGACGAAGGTTTTATTTACAGAACAACGACGAGTCATTGGACCGTGGGTTGGAGATAGGTTTATTATATTGCTACGTCTAGAGTCCTTGTATTTGAGAGATGAGTAAACTCAAATAAACAGAGAGCCAAATAGTTTCAGAATTGGCTTGTGCCGGGTTTTTCCTGGAAATGTTTGCTCTGGCCAGGCTGTGTTGAAATCGGTAATGTTTCGCCACGTGAAATACATACAATATAGTTAATCGGTAAGTAAGTATTAATTACGGATCATATTACGAAATTCGTCATGTTTGATGACCCATTTGCGAGAAACGTAAAATTGCTCAACAAATATTTACGCAGAAAGGGGATTGTAATGAGCTATGCGCAAAAGCCCGGTGCCAGTTCGTTCTGTGAAATATGAAAATTAGAGATATCTAAAGGATAATATTAAAAGCGAAAACAACAAAGACGTAAACAAATGGAAGCTTGAATGTAATACATAATTTATCCAGAAAAATAAGAATAATCATAGAAACGACTAATTTGAAATTTATCAATTAAGAAGTTTAAAATCTAACTGTACCATACAGCTACTACAAAAATTTTGCATAATGTATTGACGATATTGAAAAAGAAGTTAAATAAAGACGTGTTTTTTTAAAAGTTTCGACAGTCTTATTCTGCCCGAGGAACAGTAACGACGGAGAAGTTCCTATTGACGTCCGAACGGCTGAAAAATACATTCGAATTCGCATGAATGGTGCGGGGCAATTTTAAAATCGACTGCTTAGGTGTGCTCTATTTTCAGTACGTGCGAAATAAACCGCGGGATTTCGGCTGCGGCCTCCTCGGCAAAGCTGTTTGTTATTCCACTTATATGCAACTGGCCTGCAATCGCAAACGAAACATCTGTTTTGCCGGGGCTCAGGCTCATATATCTTTCCTGGGCAAAGGCCACTTTCCATCGAAAACATCGCTGAATTATATCGCGGATTCGCGGCAAGTCAATCGGGCAATTAACCGGGTCAGGACTGTCGTGGGCTGTCGATCTCGTGGAACTCGTGGAATTGCCGTCCCCGAACGACGACGTGGATTCCAGGTGAAACGTAAACCAACGAATCCGAAGGTCCGAAATTGGAAAGTGACTCTCCGGAGAAAATCAACGAATCCGTATCTTTTTGCCTCGCTTTGCTTCGTTCTCTCCCGGTTCCCTTTAATCAGATTCCAACTTTCACTATTCCCGTTTTTCGTCGTCTTTTCCTGTAATTAACGCGACTGTTATCTTCCGAATTTTTAATGAACGACAACTGTCGAGGAAAATTGCGAGAATTAACAGATTCTGTTTGTCATGTTCACCGAAGTTCTAAGTACAATTCTTCTGCGTTCTTTTTTATTCGATATCATTGTGTAACGTTAGGGCATTATATTTTAACAATGCACCGTTAAGGACTAGTCTCTTTCACCTTTACTGTCTATTTTCGTCATTGGCCGGGTTTTCAATATTTCATTCGATCTTTTCCTGCTGTTCGATTAGTCCATTATCCGGTGCAGTAGGAAGGAGAGTCACGTTGCTGTGTTTCAAATATGTAGCACGTAAGTAGTCGTGAAAGGAGATTACGTGTCATCTTCTTACTCGAAAACGTTTTGTTGCCCTTCCGGTCTGTCCGCTTTAAAGCCTATTATCCGCTCTTGTCCATCCTTTACGGAAGATTTTTAACACCCACGTCCGCCCACTGTGAACCAGGGAAAATGCGTTATATCCTGGGGTCTAGGTGCATAATCGACAAAATCGCAAAACCTTCCCTCGTCAAAGTTAATTCACTTGGCGAACCAAGTCTCCGGAATGAGTCAACAGAAAATTTATGGATCGTATTAAAAATTTAGGACATCCTCCTGGCAATTAACGCGAGCCTGAAATACAACGATTCAAACGTTTCAGCTTGTACGTCCTGCATGTTTCAATGAAATTAAATAACCCCCGTCCTTTCAACAAAACTGTCGCACACGCGTTTCATGAGTTCCTGTAATAAATGAATTTCGTCCTACGAAGGAAACTTTTGGTCAGGGCATAAGCATATAATGGACATTATAGAGCATGAATTTTCAATTAGTCATTCGTGAGGGGACGCTGAAATAGTCGTATAATGTTCCGTAACGTCGGGGTTTCATTGGGCGAAAAATAATTTCACGTTGACGAGCATCTGTCGAGAAATAGTCGAGGATTATTGTAGTCGTTGTTTCGTCAGGGCGAAAATGAAAGATTGACGAGATTGAATTAGTAAAAGGGGGATCTAGAAGTGGCTGTTGTCTTTCTCGAAAATCCTCAGGGCCCTTAACCATCCATGATTAAATTAAATTCGATCCGGTTAGGTAGAGATAAAAGAATAGGATTATTCCGCGGAACGACACCCTTTCTGTTTGACTTCTTAGCTCTTCCGCAAATGTGGTTAAACAGATCCAATTAATGTCGAACACCTCGAAGCCAGTCGGTATGAATTTTACGTTTTTCCAACGTTTCCTTTCCACGCTCTCCGTCCTCATAAAATCGTTACAATTCAACGTAAACAATGAGACGACTTCCTCCACTTGGACTTTACTTTCCAACGAAATTACGTAATCCAGTAATTTGTATGTGTCAAGAAAGAACATTTACCTACACTCGTGTAGGTATACGTTGAATCATCGACCCACGTGTTTTGTTATTGTGAAAGGGAAAGAGAGAGGAGAAAAAACATGTTACGGCTTAATATTAGCGGAAATTGGATAAGTAGCGTATAAGGAGAGACAGAACAGTGCTGTTTGATAATCCGGCCTCTTGGCATAATTCTTAATGACCGGCTTCTGTGGCTCGCGTGTGGATCTGCCGTGAAATGACGGTACGTCAAGTCACACACGATAAGTCATGACCGAATAATCGAAATATCGCCCGAGGGGAACTATTACCACCAACGACCTCGTGTTTATACGACTTTCATTTCGTATGCAACGCCACAACGTCACTAATTAGTGCCTAACAATATAATAATCGCCCACACTTTCACTTTCCATGAGATCATCGAATTTTCCATCCAATCAGCATGTTTACATAGCGGCTAATTTGAAAGATTTAAGATTTCACTCTTAAAGTTACGGTAGTCATCAATGTTATCTTCAAAATAATATTTTCTTTTTATTGATGTACAATTAAATGAACCAATGTTATAAAAAGAAGAAGATGCATTTCAATGTATACGTCAGTGTGACAGATTTCAGTAGAAATAGGTATATAATTAACGTCTGTAAATCTAGTGTTAATGATACCTTGAGGTTTTATGTAACAACTAACGCAGGTTGATATAGCGACCAACCTTATTGCCAATCGTAATCGGCGAGCAATTAAAATCAGCTTACTGCAATCAGGCAATTTTAGTTGCTTTATGTAATTTGCGCGAAGGAACGCCTGGGTGCTGAGCTTAAATCCAATTTCCTGCCTCCTACTCTTTCTTCTCGAAATCTTTAGAACTTGGTCCTTTTGATTGCGTCCACAAGAAAGGTTGACGACTTACGGTCTAATGGAGATCAAGAAATAACATTGCTTCGGGGCAATCGTAATACTCTCTATGTCGTAACAATGGTTTTCTGGCTGTAGGTTAAACCCAGAAAGTTCTTGAAAAATTTCTGAACTGCGTTAACTACTGGGCTTGTTGAAAAATGTATGACGACCGACGGGGTTCGAAGGTCGTCGATAATGAATCTAATAAGGGCTTCATTTGATTGTGTAGCCACGTAATAACACACATCGCTGTTGGGGAAATAAGTATGTTGCTTCGACGACAGAAATAATGTTGCGTCTTATACACACGGGGAACGTCTATTTCCGTCTATTAAGTAATTGTTCCTATGCCACGTCACTCTCTATGAATCGTTAAATAATACCATTCGTGTTTTCGGACTATTATCGTCCCGCAACTATCTCGATAGAGTCTCACGATTCTTGAAAAACATAGCGTGAAGACTGTGGGACGGAAATACTATTCCTAAAATGGGGCACTTTTTAATATGGGAAGTACGAAAGAGAATGTCGGGAGAATGTTTTCACGTAGCGGAGACTTAATACTTCACGTTATAAATCGTGTGAACGTTACGAAATGGTTGGCAAGAATTCAATATAGGTATATCATATATTTTTCCATCTTATCCGATTACAGATAATAAGTGGTCAAATTTCTTTGACAATTGCAACCAACGTATATTTTTCCAATTCATCTCCTAAAATCTTACTAAAATTATCATTTTTAAGATTGATCATTTACATCATATCATTTAAATGCTTGCGTACTTCTCGAAGACAATATTTTTCACCTTCTTATTATGAGAAAAAATTTCTCCTAATGTCGGTAAATTGATTTTGTTTAAACAAGAACGCATTTTTACAGAGAAACAACCACGGATGTGCAGTTCAAGAGGCAGGTGTATTTTCCTACAAGAAAAGATTGTAATTGGTTTCTGTCAACGGTAAAACGAAACATGCTGTGTAAAATATTGACATTCTTATACGTGTGTATACATGCATACATGCGCGTTGTCATCACACAAGAGACTGCTTTTTAAATTCACGTTAAACGACTTTTTCGGTTAACTTTACTACGCTCTTCTTTTCAATTTTTTTTTTTAATCATCATTCGTTGGCATTCTCCTTTTTTTCGACGATAGATACTTTGAAAGCAATTTACAAGGGATTAGTAGAAAACCCGTTGCTTTCACTCTGCACGGTTTATGGAACTCGATGATTGGCCCCGCTTTGGCGATAAAAACGAGAAGTGATTTGCGCTGATGCACAATAAATCCCAGCGGATGGCGTTACGCTGGGGTGTCCTTGATTATATTATTGCCAAGCGGGGCCGACCCAATGACTCGGTAATTTGTAATTCGAACGTGAAACCCGATATATCTCGAGCTTACAGAGGATTCCTACGCATAGACCGGCAATCGATCAATCCGCGGAGAATTACGAAGACGGCAATATTTTCTTCATCGGGATACCATCAACCTGATACGCGGCAACGTATCGTAACGTTTTAGTCGACGACCTGTCACGCTACCTTAATTTACGTTCCAGTGATTTGCATCGCCCAAGAGTAGTCGATGCGCATAATAATGGCCGAGGATACAGTAAAATTTTTGCCTATACGGGAAAGGAATTGCCTGACAATCATGCAAATTCTAAACTGCGATTCATTGTTGTTTGCTTGGATTTCTTATTTCATTCCCTCTGATTGTGGACAAAAACAATGCTAATGAAACTGGAATTCAAGTTAGAACCTAGTATGACAAACGTGGTAAAGTTTTGGTAAAGAGGGAAATATGCGTATAGGAAAGAATTGTGTGATAATAGTGTAAATTTTAAACTGCGATAAATTTTTTCGAGATTCAGTTTCCTATTTTTTCCCCCCGACGGGGGCAATAAGGTACTACAAGTGAAACTAGAATTCAAATTAGAACCTAGTACGATTAAAACGTAATAAAACATAAAAAGCATAAAAAGATTTAAGCGACAATAATATAAATTCTAAACTGCGATGCGGTCTTGTTCGTTTCAAATTCTTGTTTTTTGTCTGACTGTAGAAATAATACAGTGAAACTAATGAAACTAACTAAACTAGCATTCAAATGAAATCCTTGTAAAACAAACATAACGAAACCTTATAAAACTTTGCGAAAACGAGAAACGTGCATACGGAAAATCAATCGCGTAATAACGATGAAAATTCTCGACTGCGATGGAATCTTACTCGTCTGAAATTTATATTTCTTTTTCCCCGATCGTGTTAGCAATATTGTACAATGTAACCTGTAATTCAGCTTCCAGTACTTCACAATGTTCAAGCACGTGGAAATGACCTAATTTCGCTAACAGCTGCTGGATTCTCCATAATCAAAGTCCGTATGACATTTTCCAGGCATTACAGCAGGCCGCGGATAATCAGAAGTGTCAATCTTCATGAAAATTGCCAACATCGGCCCTGGCTGTTGTATGCGCTTTCGTGTTGCACGTGTAGCTTGCAAGCGCGATGGTCCTTGACAAGCTTTGCGTTGGCAAGCTTCGTTCATCGCTCTGACAGGAGTATCTACGCTGTTTTGTTTACACCGGGGAGATACTCCTCAAGTGTTTATCCCCGTACAACGCGGATCAACGGCGACTGAATAGCCCACCTCGGGAATTGCCGGTTTGATTGATCGATCCTCGATCATGATCATTCGCGCGACCGCCAATTTCTCTGAGTTTCGGCTAGATCAGACATTTTAATGACGCCATTAATTTACACCGCGACAACTTCGCCGCGCAGAAGGTACATATGTCCCCGTATATTTTCATAAAGCGCACGTGCCCGGATCATACCAACGGTGTTCCCGACTAATTAAGCACATGTACCCTCATTTTAACACTTCCCACGATAATACGACTGTTTAGAAGGTTTCCTCTAATTAGGGTAAAAGGTTACGCCGCGAATACGCAACTCGCAGATAACGGAAAAGAGTTCGGGTAATGATAAGTACGTTCAATTTAACAGTGCACGGATTAAATACACTTTCACTATAGCAAAATATATTGTTACGCTCGTAGTTTGAATCGAATAGAATTTATACAGATATGTTTTAGATATGTTTTAGTTATACAGATAGAATTTATACAGATATATTTATACAGATATGTAGTCATTGCAAATCAGATTTAAATTTATTAGTAGTGCATTTTACGTGTCGTACCTTTCGTATGTTTTATTGTATTTCGATTTCTTTGACAAAATATTTACTTACTAATAATTAATAAATATCATAGTGCTCAGAATGTTGTAATTTTTTATGTTGGTCATAATAATAAATTCGCAGACCTTGAGAAGAAATTTCAGTGGTTGGATTAAATTTTAAGCAGGCATCTGATAATTAATATAAAATCTAAACCTGAAAAAATATATTTTCATAGTTAACTCTATACGTTGTAACAATACCGTCAGTTTGTTATCGCAATTGTTATGTTCTTCGATATTTACATTGGGTTGATGTAAATACACAGATATTAGTACCGTTCATTAAGAAAAACAAATCGTGTAGCAATGTCTGTCTTAAAATATGCTTTTCTAAAATTCCATAAAGCAAATACGCAGTTCTTAAGCTTATTAACTGTACATATTTTTAATTCAAACTTAAGGTTCTAAATAGATTTGTATAAAAAAAGAGTAAATTAATTCAAGTGTGTAACGCTAATGTAATCATACATGAAATTCGTAATTTTCCGCTTAAACCCACCGATATCCTTGAATCGCGTAAATGAAAAATTTAAGCATACTTGATCGCGTAAGTCGCCTTGAATTTCCCTCTAATACACAGAACCATTGGCGCGAGGGAAGTCGTAATTTAGAAGCTATTCCTCATGAAACTTTTTGCCACGGACAGGCTTAATTCCACGGAACGGAGGAAGATGATCGTTAACGACACCGTGGGCCGAGACTCCGTAAGCGAACGGCACTGATAAGGAGAGCAACAGTTGCCGACTGGACGGTCGGAGAATGGAAGATAAGCACCTACATCCTCCGGCAGGCTGTTTTACTCACCGATGACGTAGCTGTAGCCGTCCAAGGTGAGAACGCACTTGCGAGTATTGGACGAGCTGGGAATGCCGGGCACTTGTCTACGAGAAATTCGTTTGCCAGGGCTGTATGAGGCACCCGTCGAAACCCCCGCTGCCCCCGGGTCAGAGTGGCACTTGTGCACGGGGTCCTTGTTCTGTCTAGACATGTCTTCTTCCGGTGTACCTCGATTGCGTTCCTCCACGGCCCTCGAGGTTCGCCCCCCCTCTTCAGGAGCGCACGGCCCTCGGCGGAAGGTTCCCCGTCCGTGAATTTCCCGGACCTTCCGATCCCATTGAGGGCCGCTCGGCACAAGGGTCGCGAATTAACGAGCGCTCCTGCCTACCAACACCCCCTCCCCCCTCTTCCTGTACCTATTTCCCGATGCTACGGTTCAGCAGTTTCCCCCGACGAGTCGTGAAGATTCGTATGGAAAAACACCAACACACCCGGCCGGGACTTCCTCCAGGCCTTGTATTCCCCTCACGTTCGACCGTCCGCGCGATACATTCTTCTCCTCCGTGGTTGCGTCTCCGCCGAGAGATTTCTGCGCGGACAAAACGATTCCTCGTATCACTGCCCTCCGCCGCTGAATTTCCCTTAATAGCCGGGAACTTTTGCACGGGTCTCTTGGGTCGGTGCGCGCGCACGCGGGGCCATTCTTCTTCGGGGCCGGAGGAGTTCGAAACGCGCTCGAAATTATTGGAATTCTTTCGCTCGGCCAAACGATTTCAGCGATCAAGGGCCGAGGCAGACTCGCGCGACTACGGGCTACGGGCGAGCCATTGCGAGCGGAGAAGGATGAACGAAGTTGGGAAGACTCAAAGGGAAGGCAGACTCTTTTAGCACGAGTGCCGGGTCAACAGTTGCAACTCGGGGAGCAAGTGCAACACGGTGCTCGTCCGTTTCATCTCGATGAAAGACGCCGCTGACAGGTATATTGACATTCCGTACACATAGCCTTGCCCCCTTTCGCGCCTGGCCCAGCTCCTCCTTTGCCCTCTCGGCCAGGACACGAACGATTTCGAGTTTAACCACCGTCGAGAAGATCTTCCTAGACGTTTGCCCGCCTTTTTCTCCTTAGCGCTGTCTCTCTCTCTCTCTCTTTCTTCGCCGCGGGAAGATGCCGTGGACGGTTATAAATACAGCGTTTCTCGACTGTCGGGCAAATAGACCGACGGGCGCTCGCTCCTCTCTCTTCTTTACTTCGTTCTCCGCTATAATCGGCCCCGGAGAAGCTCTATTATATTAGCCGCATCGTTATCTTCACCTCCCGCGCATCTTCTGATCGACTCTCTTGCCGGCCTTCCTAACGAGTCTCTCCTGCTCGACCTTTCAATTCTTTTTTCCTACATCAGAAAGGAGATTATTCCTGTAGCTTTGCCGTCAAGTCTGTAGTTATTCTTGCCCGTTTGTCTCACGTGCTGTGAAAAGAGTCCTTCTATCTTTCTCGGCAAACTTTCCTTGATCCTTTATTCAACTCCAAGCAACATCACTCACGCGTTTGCCCATTTTTTCGGGAAAATTGATCTTTAAATTTCTACTGATATTTCGCTCGCTATGCCTGCCGTTGACGGAGACTGTCAAATTTCGTAGGTTCAATTTACAGCAACACCTCAGATCCCGATAATTCCTATTCCACGACAATCCTGTCCCGTAGGCAACACAATTCAGGTGCTCGTACAAGGGATACCTGTTCCCGTATGCAGCGGGAGTTCTAGGCAATATTCCCAGAATACGTGACCCTGCAGTTGAGCCTCGTGTGGGTCGGCCTTTGTAATTTCGCTGGACCGTTCGACGGAGAAACACCTTACCGAACCTGCGGCATATCCGCGGATTACCGGCCGGCTCCGAACACTGAATTGCAGATGCACTTTGCACCGACGGCAAAGCTTATACTTCCTTTGCCCCGAAGGAACTGTTCCCGGACGAACCGAAAGAACGCACTCTGAATGGCCTGCCGGGATCCCTATTGGTTCTACCGGCCAGCGTCAAAGGAAAATGGTATTCTTTGGATTGTGTCAGGCAGCTGCCAGCTACACGACTGTGCAAGGAAACGGGGCTGGTTTAAAATTTCAGTAGTAAAGAAATGCCGGAAGGCCCAGCCGTAGCTGCATAGAACATTTCTTATTTATAAAGGACTTTCTGCACTTGTCTACGCAGTTTCCGTATATCGTCCGTCAAAGTATTATTAAAAACTACTCTCCTTCCTTATTAACTGTTACCCCGGATTGTTCTCACCGAGCATATTTACTCGAATTTCAGTATTAACGGTTTAATCGAAACCCTTTTTCTTTCACTGTCTTTCCGTACCTGTAAAAATCTTTCGATCCACTCTCGCGTTCCCTCGCGATCAATTTTCACGGAGGTCCGAACGGTGCGTCCGTTAGCTTCCACTGAACTTTCCAAAGCGACCTGTAAACGATTTTTTTCGCACGTCCAGGCGACAACGGCTGGGATTAATCGTCGTTCCGGCACGACCGATACGTGGCGGGCTTCAGGCCAGGCTGCTAGGTGCATCGACGGTTTTACCGTGACTCATTAATTACAGGTCGGCGGGATCCGTTAATCCCGCGTCGTCGGGCCCAACGGTTCGTCCATTTTTCACAGCCCTGGGATCCACTTTGGCCATTGTCTCTGCACGATTCGAGACGGTAAGTCCGTGAGGGTCGACACGCACACGTCGAGGTCGACGACAACGACGACCACGACGACACACGAGTTTGCTGCAGTTGCAACGCAAACATGCACGGATGACGCGTTCCAAGCGTCCCTCGACGTTGCTTTATCTGGCCGACGGATCGATCGGCGCTCTTTTCTTCTTTTTTTCTGTCCCCACGTATATCCGGCCGACGCTCCTAGCGAAGATGACAACGGCGATTCCGCGACAACGTCACGCACCGCTCGTTCTGTAATTCAGCTGGTTTATTGCGTCCCGGGACTAGCCCTTTCGCCTGACGGCTTCGTTGACATTCCCGCAGGAACAGGGGCCTGATCTACCGCCGATGGACTCTATCGTCTCGAAAATCCCCTCTTATTCATAGGAGCTTCCCCGCGCGAACCGAAAGAAAAGCCCCTGCAGAGTTGGCGAGAAAATAAATCGACCACACACGTGCGCGCGAGTGGAAACATGCTTGCCACAGAAACTCAAGAACATCGGACCTTCTCGTCAGGAATTTTGACAAGCACGTAGCTTCGTTTCTCGCGTAAAGTTCAGGAAGGTAACGTATCCCTAGGGATTCGCCGGACGAGGAAGATTCATGCCCAGCCGCGGAAATCAAACGAGGAAATTTTCCGTCCTCGTTATCGGGTATCTTCTGTCGTACTTTCGCTCGTACCTTCTCCCTCCCCCTCTTCCGGGGCTGTGCTACGGCGTTTGGATTTATCGTCGCGATTCACAAGGAGCCCAGAGGATCAAGGGATTCCAGACGCACGTTGCGCCGACAAGTCGATCGTCCATCCACGAAATTGCTCCAGTGATCGAGGCTCGATCGATCGTAAAGAAACAAAGGATCTTCGGCAATATCGATCCGTCTTGTCGCGTTGATATATTTGCGTTCAGTTTTCACGTTTCCCGCCGCGTCGGGCCACGCGGTGTTTACACGTTTTTATCGAACGCCGACGACTGGCCAATTATCCGTCGGCTTACGGAAGAAAAGGAAAGTTATCGATATCACGGTTAACACTTGTTACGAATAACTCGAAGAAAAAGCAGGACTTTACTGATAAAATCAGGCTTTCCACTCGCCACGGTATTTGCACTTTGACTCAAACAAGGTTACGCCGATTGTTAGTATCAAAAGAGTTTCACAGGTGACAGAAAGATGGTTTGGTCCTTCCTATTGGAATGCGTTTAGTGTACAAACGACGTATGATTATTAAGTTCTTTCACGTGACGATCAAATTCATTGAGTTTCTCTTTCCTCAAATGGGGAATTTCAGGAAAGTTCACATTTCTCTTGCAGTTTCGACGTTACTGTTGGAACACCTTCGTTTCACCGGCGCTTTAAGTCGATTATCCGCCTACAGAATTAACGCTCGATTTCGATGGAGGCAAAGTTCGTTGGATGAATGGCGTTGGAATCAGCAACGGTTCCCACACGTATTCTTCGCAATGCTTCGGGGCGCATGGCGATCACTGCATTAGCCCCCGGATGGAACGGAACGTAGTCGTCCTACCGAATTGCCGGGACGTGCCTGGCATAAGGGGAATTCTTAAAGAGCGACGCACCCTTCGAACGAAAAGGCCCCGGCCAACTTTAGGCCCCTTCGAACCCTGCGTTTGGACTACCACACGTGGAACCAGACTTCTGCATCGTTCACCGCAGTGAAATCCAAAAGGTCAGCGCTCGGTCGATCCTAAAATGACGCTCGAATCACCGAGAAAATTGCACTGTCCAACTTCCAAAACCGACCGCTCATGATTTACGTGTTTGCGCGTCGTAAAGGGGGAAACGTTCTGGAAGAGCCGATTAACGCTGTTTTCTTGATTACCATAGCGAAACAGTAATGACCGTGTTGCACCGCACGAACCGGCCAGCCTTATTAATGCGCCATCGTAAATCTTCGGCTTGGATCCCGACGATAAGGAAATCGTAGTTACGTATTCGGGGATTATACGATTACGTCGCGTTCGATCGGCCAATTGCGCTAAAATTTCACCACACCGCAGGAAGAACCGTGCACTCACACTTTTGCCCAGGGCAATCACCACAATTCGATAACGGAGAACGATTCGCGGGGGCCGTCAACTTGTGATTTGCCTAACGATTTATGGCGTCATTCAACGGGACATTTGTCAGTTTCGTGCACAGCCGTTGTTTACAAGGCAATAGTCTGCGGGTTGATTGATCGTTGCGCATTATTCTCGCGTCTGGCTGATTTTTCTCGCGCTGGCGTGCATCGGAAGGGTTGTCGATCGGCCGGGCCGAAGCCGGTCGCAGTGGAAACGGTCGACACGGGGCCGCCGGCGGGGTAGCAGGCGCCAGTGGAAGAACCGCGTGTCCGGTCAGACGTTAACGGAAGCGGGAAAACACGGGATCGCGCGACGACGGAGGACACGTGCGAGCTGAACCGCGGTACCGCTACAACTGAACCCATTCGAAACCTCCACCTCACGCCGCCACCAACCAACTCCCCCTACCCCGTGCCTCTCGACGGCAGTTTCTCTGCTGGTTTTCGCCCTCTCCTGCGACTTGCCGGACGAGCGGGCTCGACCTCTCCTCGTCCCTCCCCTCGGCCGATCGTTCTCCCTTATTCCATCTTCCGCGCTGCCGTGTCTCCTGTTTTCTCCTTATTGCCCACTCCCCCCCTCTGCGCCACGCTACGATAAACTCAGGCAGATTTCTTCTGTAATTATTACGCCAGCCGACAGCTCGTTTGGACCGCGGGGAATTATGAGAGAAATTAACGTTCCTCGGGAACAAAAAGGTTGTTATAATCGAGTGCCTTAGAAAAGATACCCTTTCTGTGCTTTAAATACAACGTCGATCAATTTCATCCTATCCGCAGTGTTCTCTCACGAACTCTCTCGTGTAATGCAACTTGGGAAAAGAGTTAAGGTATGCTATTATAAGAAATTCTCAAAGTACGACAGGTTCGGTCAGCGGAAACGAAAACGTATAATGCGATCAGTTTTAAAAGTAATTGTGTTACTTTATGCGCATAAAACAAGTATTTCAAAACTCATAATTCTCAGAAATGTACATGCTTTTTCGTATACAATTAGTCAAATTATATTCGCCAGAGTTGTAGCAGATTTATAAACATATTATTAATGAATAATAGCACTGTTTTTCAATTGATATGAAATAATATCAATAATTTAACAATCAAATATTCGCAGGTTTCTGAAATAATCAACTATTTCTGTTTTATACACTCACTTTGATAACCACATTTCGTAGGTTTCAGAATAAGGAATATTCATCTATATTATTCCGATATCCCTGATTTGTAAAATGGTTAAACTTCTTTGTTCCACCACGTTCATTCAATCAAGCTTTACGCTGAAATTCAAATCGCATTTAAATGCAGCTTTAAAGGAACGTAGGACAATTCCCAATGCGCCTTTAGCAAGGTAGACAAAATGAAAGAATCTCTTTCGGTGCATCCTCGTGTAATCTACACGACGAGATTTTCATCATTTCCCGAGGATAATAACAACTATTATCCCCCTATCGCGTATCATGCTGCTTGATAAAACGGTAAAATTACCTAAGGTCGGAATAAACCTAATTACTCTTTCTACGTCCACCTTTTTTTTCCTCCCTTTCGTCCTCGCTTCGAGCGATATCGTTTTCCCGTATATTCTCCTTTTAGCCCTCGGCTGCACACACACTCTTGGCCTAACACTTTCTTCCCAACCCTCGTCCCGCCTTCACCCTGTGTTCCGTGGGTAGCCCCTCAGGCGTGCTACGTGAAACGACGAGTTCGGTCTCGCTTTTCGTTAATAATGGCCGGCAGAAGTTCTGCAGTAATTAACTAATTACAAGAAATGGCCAGCAGTAACTATCCACGTTACCGCCCGTACTTCTGGGAAAATCGAAACCGTAAGAGCTTTCCATTCTCAAAATACGAGACTCACAAATTCGACGTTTACTCGTTCCGTTGCTCGTTGTTGTTGCTTTAAGAACCACGGCGCAGAAAGTGAAGAAAGTGTCTTATCCACAAATCCAAATCCGCAAGAAAATATCTACAAGTATCTGCAAGTATCAATTATTTTCATTTCTATTGCGACAACATCGTAAATATGGCCAAATAAAACCAGTTTCGCTACATTTTCGACTTTTTGTCCAATTCTGCTAATGCGAATTCATTTCCTTATGAAAAGAGTTTTACCCGCCGGAGCACGTAAGATTATAGCAACGATGGTCGTAAGTTTCCGCAACTTTCTGTATCACCAAACAATGCTACGTAATAATATCTGTTAATAAAAATAATCGTTGTAACACACAATACAAAAAACATATATTCTTAAATTTCCTAACTAGTTGAGACAAACACTTCACTTAAGTTGCAGATAATTCTTAATTCATTGCCGAGCGAATTTATTGCTTATGGTTAGAATTTTATTATCGAAATAGGAAGAAGTAATAGAACAAGTCCGGACATTTCATTGAGTGCACTTATGAAAATAAATTCCTTTCACCACTCATTCTGTTAGGCTTGACGGGCCATTTTTCCATTCTCTATTCGCCTGTAGCTGTTTTACTTTTCCTTTATCCCATTCTAACCCTCTTGTCCGCGTCGCTATATGTCTTTATTTGGCCGTTTCCGCTCGAAACGTTTCCTGCAACACGTGACTTTCACCCGATTAGCCCCCACGTTCGGCAAACCGACGTGAACAAGACCATCGGTTAATCAGCAGGACGTATTTAAATGTTTCCTAAGGGACGAGCTTACTGATCCTTGACGTCGTTCTGCTTTCGCAAGGAGCAAGGGGAGGTGTATCGATTCCCCAACAGTGCTTAAGATGTTTTCGTCTTTACTTAAAATCCTTTTCGATGAGTCGACGTTTCAAACTGTAAATGAATGATGCGCAAAAATGTCCAAGCTGAATGCTTTTAATGTAGCACATGAAAACCCGATAAATAGATGACGGTAAACAAGAATGATATGCATAAATTATTGTGATAGACAATTAGAATGAGATGTTTGAAAATTTTAATTTTCACGATTCCCGATTTTTTATATAGATTTTTTTGGTCCTTTAGATGGTTATTTATATCGATTAAATAATCAGGACAGACTGGTTTATCGGGAACTAATTTCCGTTCGTCATTTCCCTACTGTTCTACGTTGCGGTATTCGAAATCGTTAAAATCGCGTTCCGGGAAGCGGCCATCTGCGTGCAAGCGTAGTATGTGAAATGGACAAGTGACGCCAGTGAAAATTGTCATAAATAAATATGCAATTCCCCGGGTGATCGGCATTGCGATCGATTAATAATTACGACGACGTCGGACCGGTAATGGAGGGCACGGCAGGTCCAATATTCCCGAGTATATCGCGATACGTTACAGTCTTGACGGCATGGAAAACTCCGAGGGCTAAATGAAAAGCGAGCAGAGAAAAAGTAAAGCCTCGTCGGCGCAAACGAAGTGTTTCAACTTCCTTCAACCGTGGCGCATCTTTGGCACGAAACCCTCCGGCAGCTCTCTCCCTTATTGGTTTGTCGCAGGTTTCCTCCCGCTTGTTTCCTCCTCCTCCTCCTCGGCCGGTTTATCTCTAAGGATTCCCCGAGCCGCACGCGCGAACCTCCGCCGGAATCAAGCGGAGAACGAAACTCTACTAAATTAATCAGCGGGATCTCCGAATGCAAGGGTGGCCCCGCGTTTTCCATCGGCGAAAGCCCCGGGGACCCTAAGCGGACCGCGAGAATAATATAGTAACGCAAAGTAGTGCTTTTTAAAAGTCACTTACCGAGACTTTCATCCCCCTGGTCGGCGCGGAAGGAGGCAGGGGGGATGCAGCGAATAATCGTCCCGCCGTAACCGACTTGACGTTCTTTTGTGCTTTTCGGCCAAGAACCCCACGAATTTATTAACCCCCTGAATAACTCTCTAAGGGCCGTCGCTTTTTATTAAGCCCAGAAAATGAGAAAACCGCCGACCCTGCGTGCACGAGAGAAATGCCAAAAATGCAAGATACAAAGTTGAGTTCCTTCTGCGTCCTCTTTGCTGCGGAATTTCTGGGGTTTTTTTTGGAAGTTTCCGGAATTTTTTCGAACGGAATTTTTTCGGATTATTTCGAACGTTTCAACTGACAAAATCGAAGGAAATGAGAAAATTCTTGCCCGTATGTGCCTGGCAAAAATGCCAAAAATGCAAGGTATAAAGTCAATTTCATACTATATCCGGTTCTATGCCCTGTTTGCCTTAAAAGTTTGCGAAAATGCATTGAACAGGTTTCAATGTTTCACATCGGTTATTCAGAACACGTTTCAACACAATTATCAATAAATAACAACATACAATTTAATATAATCGTTTTCGGTATTATATAATATTTTCGGCGAAATTCTATGACTTAATGCACGAATTGTTTGTACATTTTCGCATATATACAAACCGAGCTTAAAATGGAATCCGAATTTAACAATTAAGCAAGCGTAAAAAGAGATACAATATTTTCCCTCTGCAAACGTAATTAAAAAAGAATCATTTTTTAGAGTATCACGTGTAAACGTTGCGTAACGTTCTTGTCTCTCGTGTTCCATCAGTTTGCGGAAGAGAAACTGCGACAATATTCTAACTGCCTGAAAAATGACCGGCAATGAACGAAATCCATTTTTGATCAGTTGTAAATCTGCAATATCCGACAGAAAGGTACATTCAGGATTCGCCCAACGATTCTATCTCAGTTGAGTGCGAATTGCCCACAACCGGCATTCACGTTTTATCACATCCTTCATAAATTCTTCTTTTTTTTCCTGTAACGTTGGCTAAACAACAAGCACAATGAATCCCACGTCCATTAGCACCGGACGTCCTTAATGGAAAAAAGATTATGCCGTAGCTGTCGATTAATGCGTGTAGACTCGTTAAACAGACAATATGGCAGTTAATGAACCAGGCCTAGCGATATACGCGCGATCAAAGTTATTACGATCCCACGTTTACTGGTCTAGATATCATACGTTTTTAGTATGACCCATAACTTACGTAATTTGCAATAAATATAATTTCTTGCGCGGCAAGAAGAGGTAATTATTCTATCTTATGAAACCTCTAATGAATGGTAAAGCAATTTGCTATGTACATAATAATTGTATATAAATAATACAATAACCTCTGTATGAAAATGATTGAACAAAACCTTATCGCGTATACATATGTGACAGTGACTTTTGAAACAATTTTCGTTACATCATGAAACAATTTCTGTTGAAAGAATTCTTCATATCAAAAGAATGGCAGGATTTTTTCACGGAGTGTTAAGTTCCATTCGCAAGTAAACGCGTACTTTTTAAACAGGATATCCCTTAATGATATTTTAAAACGTTCTTCCTCGCAATAAAATTGCTTGATAGCATTCATACAGAAAGAAAGATATAAATGAACTTATTAAAGCTTTCTTTATCTTCCGGCCTGAATAACGGACCACTTTCTATGAATAGAAATATATTGTTCTCTCTGAAGAGTAGAAATCCTCTTATTTGAAAATGCTACATATCTCGCGCGATATGACACGAGGTGTATTTTAAATTAATTTCCCTTAAAAGCGGGATTTTATTTCTTATGTGAACACGACAAATAACCGTAGCGTTATGTGTTATGCATTTATCCATATTTAACCGAATTAAAAAAATCGCCAAATAAGGCATTTTAGTTATAATTGCAGTTATTCTCTTTTAAATTGCCTTTCGCATGCGTATTTTTTAATTTAAAGCGATTAATTCAATGTTCTTCATCATATAAGTGAGTTTTAATACGACTTTGAAGTTCGCCCGACTTTCCAGCTGAGTTATCTCAATGTTGAACGTTATTATTCCAAAAGCATAAAGCATTCTGCATATTTAAATTTCTGTAGTTTTCACATTTGTGAAGTCGTGAAATCCAGACTCTGCGATCTCTGCTTTAAATGCTTCCGAAAGGTATTTCGCGTCCTTCCCGCGCTCAATTTTATATGTTTGGCTAGTTCTTTTATAGATATTCGTTTCTGACACCGAATAAGCTCTTCACTTCCGAGGTACTTAAATTTACTGTTCCGCCACAGCAAGGAAGAATTGCTGGAAATACACAGTTCGCTTTCAAAGTTTTTTTATCAAACGATGACTTATGTTTTCTGCAAAAATGGCTCCTGTAATAAAGCCTTTGTTGTATTCCAATAAACTACTAGTCCAGTAGATTTACGTTCGCGTGTAACAAAAGAATTCGTAATAACCCGCAGATCGACTACGTCTATACGTAATGAAGATTTTATTATAATCTTCACATGAGTTTGTAACTTGGATCTTTTGTTCAGCAATATTACAATATGTATTAATTTATTAATGTTCAGACATTATGTACAATGAAATTGTAGCATGATTTAAAATATGTTACTGAAAGAAACGAAATTAATAGTCCCACTGCAAAATTGATGGGGTATATACAGTCGACTGGTACAAAATCAAAGTCATTTTTAAGATTTTTTTTTTAAGACACGTTTATATATTTTATCACAGATCTTTTTTTATTCGATAAATATACATATCAAGATGTTCTACTATTTTTTTCATTGCAAAATACGTTTAAACTAGCGAGTTATACGTCATCTTGCACGAGGCCCCCCAAAAAAAGGTGTTTTGCGGTGGACATCGCCATTTTTTACTGAATCGTCTGAAATAAAAAAAAAGGACGGGAATCGTTAATAAATTGATTTTTCGTGTAATTAATCGTAGCTTTTTGAAAATTTTTTATTTTTAACAAAATGGCACACTTTTGAAGACAAAAATTCATTTTTTCGATAAATATCGGCCTCATTTCGTCAATAAAAAAAAAATTGACGGAACAAGATATGCTTCGATGAGATTGGAGGTATTATGGTTTTTAATAACTGGTTAAAATAACACAACGATCGGTCAAGCCATCCCCGAGAAAAATTGTCCACAAGCTTAGAAAACGTTTCAAGAAAAACGTGTTCAAAGTTTTTTTCCACTTTTAATACGTGAATGAAAAAAATTGTAGAACATCTTGAGATGTATATTTATCAAATAAAAAAAGATCTATCATAAAATATATAAACGTGTCTTAAAAAAAATCTTAAAAATGACCTTGATTTTGTACCAATCGACTGTATATACCCCCTTAATTATGAGGATAAAAAAATTAGATGATATTGTAACCAATGTTATGAATAGATTTGCAAATCGCAAAAATTCTGTCAAAAATCTACAAAAATGGTGTTAACCAACATTAAACGCGACTATGATAATACTTATACTTTCAAAGTACATGTATCTATATTTTTTCATACGGACGAACAAAAACATCGATTGCACTTTCGACAAACAAGAAGAGCGAGAATTTTATTGGATATTCTGAGTTATTTTGCCCATTGTCAACTGGAGCATGGTTCTGTAAGGTATAGATTATCTTCCCATACCTTAACATCATGCCGTAATTAGTCTCGTCATGACGAACGAGAATTTCAACGCGCCTGTATGAGGCGCGGCTCAATTTGAATCAACGGCTCGATTGGAGTCTAAACCCCGGCCTAATTTCGCTCAGCCTAATTTAACCGAGATTCACTAAGCCTCTTGTTACCATTTCAATTTAAGACTACCCGGCCGGAAAGGCGATGGTAAATATTACTTTGCCATTTACAGACATCTCTAGAGAAGTATTTGTTGTAGAAAGAACGATTAATTAAAATGATGCATGGATTAAATCACGATCAATTAGAACGTAATAAAATAGAATGCTGTCGAAATATCGTCGGAAATTTTCAAACTGGAGCACAAGAACGAAAAACGCTTAATAAAATTATGTAAAATATTTTTTATTATCTTAATCATTACAGATTCTGTTACATTTTATTGCATTAAATATTACACAGATATTGGGTGGGATTTTTTTTACATTTAGATATGAGTGTACTTTATTCACAAGTCTTATGGAATGCAGAATCATTGTTTCGAATTAAAGGATAAATCAATAAAATTTGCTAGTACGACTTTAGCGAATAATTTCCCTCAAATGTTTTGAATATTTCATTAAGTGGCATACATATGTAACTGCGTGAATACCGGATTTCAAATAGGTACAATCCTACCAAATATTACAATATTGTAATATTACGAATAGATTTGTTAAAATTATATTATTACGTAACAGAGATATTAGGCATATTTAAAGGGGATTTAAGAGCACTAAACTGCCTAAATGTTTAAAGAAGCCTTTGTTCTTTCGAAATATATTTCGAAAACCTTGGATTCCGGCTAAACTATTGGGATTTTCTGGGCAAAGAGTTGCGTTAAATAGTCTGTGGAGGCCTGCCACAAGGGAACTTTTCCATCGTTGTTCCTAGGAGTGCAAAGCGGTAACCGCAAGTCTGTGTGTATATTATTCCTCGTAGGCGTCGTCGGACCGTTGAAATTTATTAGGGCCAGTGTTTACAGCGTTCACGTGTACGCGGACGAAACGTCAGTGCCGTTTGTCGTAAAACGAACTTAGAACGCGAGCAAAACGATATATCTTACGTTTGATGGACTGTGTGTTGCCCTCGGGTAAAAGTATATCGTATGGGATATCACAAGTCAAAGCCATTGTGGGTCACATTATGTATTATCCTTTACATTGGGCGAGATTGCGAGGGTGAAGAAACCTGTGAATAATACAAAACCATGGCCATGCGTGATTCAAATACCCAAGCGGTAACATATTGCGCCGTACACTCAGAATTATCCCGTTGAAACTTTTGGGAATGTATTTTTCATGTGTCTAAAAGCCATATGCGGGACTTCTTTATATTTTACATTTACGCAATATCAGTTTTGAAAACTAGATAAACTTTACTGTCGAAATCAGTGCATAACTTTATTATCTACGGATACAAATAAAAATAACATAAATTCTTAATAGGCAATTTTTTTGAACAACAAGGCATTATAGTATAGTTAGTAAATTTTATTGGTGTTAAACATTTTTCGGTTAAACATTCAAAACAGAAATAGTTTAAGTTAAATACAGTGAAATATACTTTGAGAATAATTGGAATCAATAATTTCTTTCGTTTCCATTTGCTTAAATTATTTTACGAAAATACGATCGTCCTTATTGAATGCAAATGTGAAGGATAATTTGTGGCCGTTAAATCCTAAAGGAACCTCTAAAATGAAGCAGAATCTCAATTAAAAAGTTAAAATTGTCGGACTTAAATATTTCTCACCCGTGATAAATTTCTCCACCGGACGGTTTTAATTAAAACAGTCGCGAAAATATATATTCGTTTTCTTCGATCTGGAGTTAATTACAAAGCGTGAGATAAATTATCAACGATCCCTACAGTTTCCTACATTATCATTGAGAATTTTTCATCAGGGTTCCAGTTGATACCACGGACCAAATAGAGTTTGATTCCACGGAATCTGCCTTACCGACCTCGATCGAAAATAAACAGGCGGTTGATCTTTCTCTTATAATCCTAACCGAAAGATAACACAATAAAAAGGACCCGAATTCTGAATTGTTGTAAAACATAAAAATTAGAATTCAAAGTTTCCGTATAAAAGTAAGTTTCCTGCTTTTTATGTTATATTCAAAGATTAGTCGTGAAAAACAAAATTTACAACAAAATTTTGTATCAATAATTGCTAAAAATATGTTATTGATCGAGAATTTTGTTTTTTTGCTCAAGATACTTTTTTAAGTTATAATCTCTACTAACCTAAAAGAATTTGTCAATGAATAGTAAGTGAAACAAGTTTCGAGTGAACAATTTTTTTGTGAGATTTTTTTCTTTTTCTATAATTAACTGTGTTATTGCTGCTTTAAGCTAATATTAATGACCACATTGTGTTGACTTTGTAAAGTTGGTATAGAATGCGAAGCGAAATTAAATCCTTAAAGTCAAACAAGGAAGTAACCGCGTGACCTAAAGCTAATATTTGATGTGAATTAATTATTAGAAAGTATTAGAGACTTCTGTTTACATGTATGACATTAATTTTAATTTATTCAGAAGTTAGTAATTTTATTTTCGATTTAATGTGATGGGCATCAATAATGACTTTTTAACAAAAATAAGAACTATTGTTTTCTAGTAGTATCATTCTTGATAAAAATAATATCGTTTATATTCTTAACTTTTACAACGCCATTTGTTACTAACTTAATACATAAGTTAATAGAATTGTAAAGTACGTAGTAAATGTTAAATATTTTTATTTAACTATGTTCCATAAATACTACGTATAGTATTCGTTATTTCATGAAATATTACACCGTTGCATTCTTTGTAAAGCAAATTTACAGGTTTGAAAAATAGTAGTATCTTATTTTCAGATTTCGCGAGAGTATGATGACGCAAGTTTCTACGCAATTCACAAATTCACCACGAGGAATAATTATTCCGATTTCCCACATGTGAAATGTATTTGTTTTGTAACACGTGCTCACCGATTTGTTCAATTTAAACACGGTTCTCCCGCAATTATAACCTTTTTAATGGCCAGCATATTAAATGTCAAGCACTGTTCTTAAGAAGTTCTCATGAGCAGTCATCTATCGCAATAAACGATACGTCGTTTACGTGCAATACGTGAGAAATAATAGTTTCATAAATACGAGTTGCCATTTCGGAGACCAATTAAGAGTGTTTTAGTACATCACTAATTAATTATCACAAGAATAGGACTGTGAAGAGGAAAAAGTGTGACAATGGCTCGTCTTACAACAATTCTTTTCTTCGTCGCTCTTATTTGTTCCATTTGTAAGTATGTTGAATAGTGATTCAAAATTGTTTAACATGTTGTTGTTGTTTGACATGTTGTTTAATATGTACACACCATTAAATAACCATACTATATCACAGAAATCGTGACGCGTATATTCTTCGAATGTATTCGATTACTGTACACGAAATAGGAGGGCAAATAACGTCCAAATTAACACATTTGGCATTAAAGTATAAGTACTTTTCTGAAACAAGAGGAAATTAACCCCCAGGGAAACTGCCACCGTTACTAAAATAGTTATCAAAATAAAAGCATTACCAAATGCTAAAACTGTAGTTCTCTCACTGAAACCATAGTATTCATAATATTATTCGTTATATGAAAGATATTCAGATGAATTCATTTCATATTCCACGTAATAAGAATTACTTAATACGAAATTAAATCAGTTTCAACGAGTTTCACGAAATCACGAGAAATGCAGAATAATCAGACGTCTTGAAACTGAAATATTCAACTTATCCGAAGGACCTAAACCGTCATATTTGATATATCGTGGAAGTTTAGTTGGTCCCGAACTTGGAGTCGTGTCGTAAAATGTTGAAGGGACGGTTGACTACCAAAAATTGTCTATTCGCGGTAGAAGGGTCTCTCCGTCACACCGGCTGGTACGAACGGCACTTCACGGCACCGTAATTTCGCTAGATTCGCCGTCGAGCTTGCGTGCGTATAATGCACAACCCTCTCCTGATAATTCCTGACGTCATTTCACGACCATCGTGGAGAAATATTGGCCCGATATGAAAACGGTGCTGTGTCAAGAAAAACTCGCATTAAGTATTCCCTTTTATTAAGTTTTCTAGGAATACGATACTTCGTACTTTTATCGGTTACATTTTCTCGACTTATTACGATTTTAATGCATCAGAATTAATACACTGGTCGATTAAAAATTTATTTATCGATTAGAAATTGATTTTATAACATAATAACATATTGTTTTTGTATTCAACGAAAGTAATTTGCATTTGTAAAAGAACCGTGTTAAAAACATGTCGGTCCGAAAAAATACTTAATGCAGAAAATCTTTACCTTTGGCATTTATTAAAAACTTCTGAATTACGAATACTTCAAAAACTTTTTGTCTGCGGTACAACACTTTTTAGCTGTATGGAATTTATGAAAGGCGACGACTACCTAAGGTTAAGCTATATTACGGTTTTTGCATTCACCATATTGCCCATTATTAAAAAACCCATTTCAGAGGACGGTAAAATGTTGCTAGCATTATTTGAGGAGTGCAACTGTGTGGATATTACTGTACTTTATTAAAGATCGTCGAATATTGGAACTGCCTCCGTAGGATTTGGAATATTTGCGAAATATTCAGATGTTATATTATTCGAATATATTAGTCCCCACGCGTGTACTTGGATCATTTCGCTTTCTGCCTACTAGGAAAATGGCATTCGGGGTAAAATAATTTATGAGCGCACCACGTTTCCCAGGTGGTAGTTAAATATGTTATCGATAACGCTCTGATTGCTGTGGTTAAATACAGCTCTACTCGTTTATCTCATATTTAATAAGCATTTGTTTATTTTGCCTTTGCGAAATACGTGGTTATTCAGTTAATTAACATACTTAAATTTCCTGACGTGGTAAATACACAAATGCGTGCTTCCACCGCCATTGAAAAAATTTTACTCTCTTGCATTAATTTATTGTTGAAATGTGTAGGTAATAGGAAAACAAATAGTGAAATCGTACATCACAGATCGTTATATGGATATCTGACATTTGAAATAATTTTAATGCAGAAAAAGAAGTTGAACGAATTTTTGTTTATTCTATCGCGTGTACCTAATAATTTACTAACATTGGAATAATCTTAATTTTCGCACTGCCCTCAAATTTCATTCGACCGAGAAGACCTGTAAATTGTTTCTAAATAATACAAACTGTAGCCCAAAAGGCCGATGGCAAGTGATATTTTATTCCTTTCCGCTATTGTTCGTTTTCCTGGAAAAAAGGTTCGCCAGTAGAGTCAAATTTTCCGTATCAACGGAAATAACGGTGTGTTTTTTCACCGAGAAAAACTAAGTTTACCATAAATGAATCAGAACTTATCACACACAAAAATTTATTTTACTACCTCCAATTGTACACTGCGCTTTATTATTCCTTTTCAGCCTGAATAATAAATTAAGTGCAAACGAAAAAAAACAGGCCCCAGACTACATATTTTCTTAGATTTTTATTTTCGTATGAAATTTCCTCGTATTATATAAATCTCTAGAACTAGTAGAACGGCATAATTTCATTGTTACAAACAACGAGTACTTATCAGTAAATTCTTCCCCCGCTAACAAATATTGCGATATTCTCTTTTCATTGTTAATTATACCGCTCAATTATTCACAGACGCCTTAAACTTCCACCATTTTGGCCAATCTCCAATATCCTGTGATCCGAACGAGGAATACTCGCAGTGCGCGAGTGATTGCGAAGTTGGTTGTTACTCATTAACGGATGATGTTTGCAGCAGTGTAAGTATTGAGAATAAAAAAGTAGAGAAGTATACAGTGATTGAAAGTGCGGCCATTTAAAAAAAAATAATTCTGTTGCAATTGATACGCATGGGTGTAAAATTAAGAATTATTCTTATTATTTGTTGATATTGATACTCTTTTTCCTAATTTTAGCCATGCAAAGCAGGATGTATTTGTATGCCTGGATACCGGAGGCAAAATCCAGGAGGAAATTGTGTGTTAGCGGAAGATTGCTGAAAATTTCAAGATGTTCTTACAGTAGAATCATGTTTTATACTATTTTCCATTTCAATCAATGAACAAAGTATTTTTTCGAGTTTAATGAACAAAATCATTAAAGGTCGCACGTTCATCCATAAACTATGAATTATTAAACAGTATTATAGGCACAAAAATTGTTAACATATTCTTCAAAATATCATCCATATCTTTTGGTAAAATAACTAACTGCTTTTCAATGTAATACATTTCTGTAAAGATACCATATAAAGTGTGTATGCAAAACTAATATGTGTAATATCATGTGCCAGAAAATTCGATAGAAACTCAGGAAAATGTTAAACGATCCACATAAATTTGTGCGAGATATGCTTGAAGTCAGGAAAATTTGTTCTCATTATCAAATTACTTGTTTTTATTCAATCATCGCATTATTCCGACGTATTTCGTTCTGGCTTTAATAAATTATCTTGTTAACAATGAATTCTATTTATTTTCGTGTTAATCCTTCGTCACGGTGTAATAGTTTCCCCAGCGATGATAGTTCTCCGAAATAAAAGAAATAATCCTCGATCGGCTAAGACGCGGGAAAGCCTAAAGACAAAACGATGGCCGTCGTTTCACTCATCTGTCTTTTCCTGCGCAATGTTTTTCGCGTGGGTACATAAAAACAACCTAATCGACATATAGCATCTATTTGATAGACGAGCTCTTCTTCCGCGCCATATCTCCGACGCACGGGGCATTAGACTTTTTCCTCCTACCTTCCGTTCCCTTTTTTCCTCAACTGTGCGTAGGTTGAGCATTCGAATTTCCGATACCGCGTAATTCGGTAGACTCATTTTTCCAATTACTCGAAACGTAATGTATCGCAATGATCTATTAAAATAATTTACAAATAATATGGTCCAATTAATAACAGGGTTTCATTGATTTAATATACTTTAATTGATAACAGGACTTTTTTCTCGAAATTTTGTATAGATTGAACATTCATATTTCAGATATCGTGTAAGTTAGTACTCTAACATTTTGAGGTAGTACAAGTATAGCGAATGTCTAAAACTTTACTGCCCATTAAACAAATTTATGGGCAATATCGTGCAGATGTTAATTGACATCGTTGATACATTTTAAGCTGTCCTGTTACGTATATTTCGGGACTAGTACAGCTTAACCTTCATATAAAACGTCAGCAAATTTTGCGCGTTATTAAATTTTCCGTCGCGCTTCCATTTTTCACGGTACTCTAGAAAGGCTGAAACTTTCTCGAGTGACTGTAAGCTTCCTAAGCAATTATTTCAGAAAACTCTAATCCATTCCGCTGGACTGTGCACTTATCACCGAAGCACACATGCGTGAAAAGTATACATTAAAACCACTAGATATACAGAAAAATACAATATAAGATATACAGGAAAATCTCAAAATCTAAAATTCGTTTCAATTATAAATATATAACGAAGTTTAATGTATGGACACAATACACGAATTGTTTAAATAAAAATCCATAATAATTAATTACGTCATTTAATAAGTTACAAATTATTTCTTATTAGCAAACTGTTGCTACCAATCTAAATTACAAAGTAATGTGAAAAATATGTTTAATTACTTCGCTCAATAAGGACTTGTTTAAACAAAAATCTATTGTATATATCTACCTATATATTACCATCTATGATAATTACCTACGTCATTTAGTAGGCTATAAGTTATTTGTCATTGCTAAAATGATATTACCTGTAGTCATTCGCAGGTAGCGCAATTAATATACTAAATTACTTCGATAAATAATAATTCGAAAACCGATGCATAAAGGTGTCTGTAATACAAATTTTGTGGACAGAGAGCGGTCAACCAATTACTTCGATCAAAATTCTCCACATCTGTATAAATAACAATCTACAATAATGATCTATTTTACTCAATGCTCTAAAAATAATTTACTATGAGTAAAACAATATCATTGAAATTCGACAGCGATTTGTGCAATGAATGTCTTACGTTACTTCGATAAATAATAATTCCACGACCGATGCATAAATGTGGCTGGTACAAATTATGTGGCTAGAGAACAATGGTTGAGTAGGAGCTAAGGTACCGTGATAAATGTGTCTAATTACTTCGATGAACGAGGGCTTAAAGACGGTCGATGTGTCTTGTCCGAGAACCGTTCCTTCGCTGGAGAAGGAAGAACCGTCGGTTTCTCCGTCTAGTATCGATTGGACTGCGATGGGGTTAGAGAAACCCCACTACTCGACTTCCGTTGGCCAACGGCCAGCACTGACTTCCGAGAGATAGAACCTCCGTTCGCGTATAACTGAAATGCAAACGTGGAGCAAAGCATCTCAGCGGGCCCTGCCAATCATCCGTTTCCCAAACGTCAATGGAATCGCTCGAGCGCTTTCCTGCAGCGGAAATTTCACCTTTTCCCCAAATTATCTATAACTCGATCAGTGAAAGGTAATATTTTCCCTGTCAGAAATAACACGGTAGAATTTGATTTTGCAAAAAGCTGTTTTACAGTTTTATGAAATAATGTACTATGAAATGCTGAAAGCAAAGGTAATCTAAATGTACGAATAAATTAATTAAAAATCCAGTCGATACTTGGTAGTTGAGCGAGTAAACGGTAATTTCTTGAAAACCGCGGTAAAGCGTGAGTTTCTGTAATGGTGAGTTTATTTCGTAGGTTTGCGTGTTCTCTAAGCATAATTTGTATTACGAAGCCATTAAGAACAACGAAACTGCAGCGAGTTCAATGCACGGTCGATAGGTTTTCTCTAGCGTTTCTCCTGGCGAATAAATTACTGCAAATTGCAGGAAGATCACTTTTAAGAATAAGTTAAATTACAAAAGTTTTTCCGTTAGCAATGAATTGCAGATTAATCTGGGCGAGGTCGGCAATTGACTTGCCAGCAATTAAAATGTTAACAATCTTTTTAATCTGTGTTTTTAGTCTTGCGGTTCACTACAAAATGAAATGGATTGTTACGTTGCGTTGATATCCAAGTAAGCGGTGTAAGATGTAAGGTACGTGTCACCGGTATATGATTGACGAGGAATGCAAATAGGCGAGTAAAAAAGTACCGATAAATCAGGGTATTGCCTCGCGTTGCGTCGTTTCGCTGAATTGTGTATATGACCGGAAGAAGATTAAGCGCCATGCACGTGCGCGAAAGTTCCCGCAGTAAATCTAAATATCCGAAGATTGATCTCCCGAAACTGTAAAATCATGGTAGATAGAGACGTTCGTCGTGTTTACGGAAACGTGCGAACAACGAAGAAAAAACCGAGATAGTGACGGGGTGAATTGTGGAGGAAAAGAGGGAGAGGGAAATAGAAAAATGGATGAAAAAGGGGACAAGGAAATGATGAAAGAAAGGGGGAAAGGACAAAATACGATGTAAAAAAGAAAGGAAGTTGGTAAAATCATGGTAAATAAGGGATAGGGGATTATAATAGGGGATAGTCTTATAATAATAAAGGACTGATGAAGATGGACACAAGAAAAGTAAGAAAAAATGAAATAAGATTCCGCCGAGACGAATGTGGGCGAAAAAGGGAAAAAATGAAATACGATCTAAAGAAACAGCGAGGATGTTGGTAAAATCGTACAATCATAAAATAAATAAACCGAGAGAATAATGTGCGATGATGATGAACGTGAAAAAAGCGGGGAAAAGTAAAATAAAACTCCACTGAGAGGAGGAGTGGGCGGAAAAAAAATGAGAAAAGGATGAAACACGAAGCATAAAACGAAGGTAGTAGGTAAAATTCTAAAATCCATAAACCAGGTGGAAGCTGCCGGTGAAAACGAACGTGAGGAGAGCGGGGGGAAATGAAATAAGACCCCGCCGAGAGGAGGAAAAAATGCTGGGAGAAAAAGGGGAAAACGATAAAATACGATCTAAAAAGAGGAGGAAGTTGGTGAAATCATGGTAAGCGGAGGGATAATCTTGAACCGAGAGGAGAAACGGCCGATGAAGATGGACGTAGGGGAAGTGGGTGGGGGGGGGGAATGAGATAAGACCCCGCTGAGAGGAGGAGTGGGAGTGATTTGCAAGGGAGGGCCGGGGGAAAATGATAAACCGACCCGTTACACGGGGGAATAGCGGACAAACGGCATCGGTTAAAGAGCGCGGCCGCGTGGGCGTTCAACTATGGACGACACGCGGTGCAATAGCAAGTTCCCCGGTCGCAGAGGAGAGATGGATGCACTCTCCGGACGTTGTGCAGTTGGCGGGGAAGGCCAGTTATCAAGGGAGAAGGGAGAACGAGCTTCGCCCACTGCGCTGGAGGCAAAGTGAGTTGCAGATGCACTTCTTCTTAAACGGCACGCCAGGCCAATGCAGTTTTCCCCCGACGGTTATGAACGTGAACTGCAAAGTGCAAGGGGCTCAGTGCGCAACGAATCCGATAACCGGCGGATATCGTTACCCAAGACTGCAAGCAAAGTCAACGCACAGAATACACGGCATGGATTACCTATGGTTACTTACTTTACGATACCTTTTTCTATGATTACCTTTCTATTTGCGAACCTCTTCTATTTATGTAGTTTTTATATTTATAGCCACGGTCAGGGATACTGCAGTCAGAAATTAACCGGTTGTTTTTACGTCATTAAATTATCATCTGATACGAACAATTTTCCAATAAGTTTTAGTGCTAATGCTATTATGGGAATAATTATTGATAATCCATATGAATTTTTTCGAATGATATTTCAAATGAGTTGACGTATATTTAGATCGAATTATCTTCTTTCGATATCATTATTATTGTGTTATTTTGCACGCAAATGTAGCTACAGTTCCTGTATTAAGAATTTTGTATTTTTCTACACCTAATTAATAAACACAATTTGTAAATAGAAATTGGCAGATCTATGTTAATGTACTTTCAAATCCAAAGAGCTTCTGAAATTAATAGTGGGGAAACTCATTAGCAAGCTTCTTGCAGGGAAGCATAGCGTTATATTTGAAAGTGTTTTCGTTGGAGTTTACTTTTGTCTTTAAAACGCCAAAAGAACCAAAAAGAAAGGTACGTTGAAACTGCAGTATTCGTTGGTAAAATATACCGAGATTTCCTAAGTGAATTCCTGGCAGATGTTCGAAAAGTCAGAATCTTCTTGTTGCCAGTTCCTGGCATTCCGTGTGTTCACCAAAGTGACAAAATTTGAGCAAGAAATGCATGCTGATGACGTAGAAAATAAGTGAATTTATCCATAAGAATATAAGCGCAATTCGATTCAACTCATCCGAAACAATATGTACATAATTGAACTTAATTCTCTTTTATAACGAAGTAATTTTCTTGATAAACAACATTTTCTAGATATATTCGGATTTCCCTTATTTTTCATCTGCCGTCAATTTGTTTTCAGAAACTTCATTAACTCACCGACCCGTCAAAATATAACGCGGTTATCTGACCCCCATTAGCATGTAGCAAATATATTTAGCGAAGGACCCTGAACGTTGCAGAGGTTTACCGAGGTGTTTATAAACTACTTACACGATAATTTACCCATTAAAAACTATTAATCCAATCTCACATCCTGTGATACGATTATTCGGTAATTAGAATGCAAAAAAAAATTCAATGTACATTTGAATTTATCGCCGGCAAGTAACTAAAGTAATAAAGTAACTATTTTCTTCCAATATTATTGGCTTGAGAATCGTGACATGAGCAGCTGTTAAGCCAGATGAAAATTATTAGGTGCTGTTCGTTTCCCAGAATGCGGATGGTAGCAGAAATGTATCTTTCTAACTAATGAGTATAAATAGTGCTGTAAATTAAGTACCTACTGCGGAGCATGTGCAAGCAAACCGGAGGAAAGTTTCAACTGCGAAATAATTTACACGTGCAATTGAGATAGCGATATGAATATGTCTAACTGTCGCGACCTAAATGCAAGTTTTATCGTTTAAATTGAGGATGCATGCAGGGCTTAACTGTGCGACTCATCCACTAGTAAACTGTCAGTTCATAAACTTTTTTTCAAAGGTCCTGCAATTCAGTGTAATTTGCTTTTCAGTCTGTACAATAATGTATTTTATTCTGCCGTTTCAAATATATTAAAATACATGAAACACGAGATAAAATACAAAGTCAAATCATCGAATTGAACAAAAAAATGTAGTTAGCGATTTACATTTAATTGAATGAATAATTGCTGTATTTACTTAATCCAGGAAAACGCGTTGCTAATAAGAAATGAAACATTAATCTCCATTTGCAGTAAGTTGCAGTAAGTTGCAGTGATGCAATAAAAAATCAGCCGTACCAAAATTAATTATAATAACAGTAAAATCACCAATTCACACTCAATGTAATGAGTAATTTTTGTATTTGCTGTGTTTCGGGAAATGTGTTGCTGATGAGAAATCAAACACTAGGCTCAATCTGCAGTAACTGGCAGCCTAGTTTGGCCCTCTGCACCGCAGTGAATTGCAGCGATGCATCTGGTCAAGGTTTACATGCTTCCCGGCAGTCTGATGCACGTACGCAGTATGTACTGTCCGGTTACCACGCCCCCCCCTTCGTCCAGCAGCGGTTTCATCTCGGAATGGGTTTATTATTAAATTTTCCCGGAGGCTTTTGAACGACAGGTGAATGGAATTAATCAGAGCGAAAATTAAAAGCGCGATTTAATAATCGTGACTATTAGCCGGAACTTCAGGACGTAAATTAATCCAAGAACGCTAGCAATGCGTACAATTTTTGCATTCTCCTATCCCTCCACGTATTCCTCCAGAGGGTCTCTCTGCGTCTGGTGTTCATTTTGTTCTGTTTGTTTGTTTGTTAGTTGGTATTGTACATCTCTTCATTCTATGTAAATTTTAGTAACATAATAGAAGTTTGTTCCGTTTGGTTGAAAGAATTTTATGTGCGTAAAGCTATCGAGTATTCTAGTAATTTTTATCTATAATTATATAATTTTGATCTATTTTCGTAAACTTCGTCTCATTTAATAGATTAGATAAAAACCTTCCAGGTGTGCGTAATTGTTTTAAAAGTTTACTGTATAGTAATATACAGACTTTAAGACAAATCAATTTCATCTCCAACGTATATTATACGAGATAAAAAGAAAGATTTCTAATATTTTTACATTTCTTTAAAGACTGTATTTCATGAAATAACAAAAATTGAGAATTTATGCTATATGTCTTTTTAAAAGTATTTTTTACTCTTGTTAAGTTTAATACAAAAAAAAATATTATAATCTACTGAAATTAGTTAAATATGTCTGTTGAAAGTCTTGTAAATTTATGTGTATGTAATAGCAACAAAATTTCGAGTATTTTCAATGCCGTCGTTGAAACATCTATCAAAAAATTTACAAAGTGACAATACAATCAGTTCACAATTAAACCACATGTAAAAATAAGTTTCATTTCAATCTAACAATTCTTTTTCTAGTTAATCATTCTCCAAATAATATATTTATCAACTGAATCGGGTATATTTCATATGGCTTTCAGGGATGACCTTTTATGCAATTACGCTTGTAAAAAAATGACAAGGTGGATATGAATGAGCACTGATATGTTTATAGTGGGTAACTTCTTGCCAAAGTCCCGAAGTTTGGCGATAACTTCTAACACTGGCATAACTATCCGCTCGAGAATGTCGAAAGGTTAATAAATTGCAATAAGTTTCTCACTTTATACGGCCTTCGCCTGCACAATTTGAATTTCCACTTGGAACAAAATCAAATTTTGTGTTTTACACTTATAAATTCAATCAACAAATAAAATCTACAAGGATAAATACAGAAATAGATACAAAAACGAAGGCTAATTTCGTAGAGATTCATCTTTTATTAATTGACTTTTAACTGGGTATTGATTATTATTTTCAAACAGTTAAAGTGCAGATATATATCCATCTTTATCCTGAAATCCTGTAAAAGGTCAATAAATCTGCATGAAAGTGAAACTATAAAAAAATGTACAAACATCACTCTTTCACCAAACAAATTCCACCCAATTATTTCCCTGAATTGTTTACAATAAATTCGACGATTTATTGTCGAACTATTTTTCATCGGATAAAGATAGCCACGCAGTGACGTAAGTAACAACAAACGACAATGTTGGAAAACTTTAGCGGTAAGTTTTGTCCCTTTCTGAAATAAATATTCTGTTATTGTACTTGAGCCTGCGTTCCTTTAGCGTTTGTCCTTCGAGTGGACCGTCGTTCTAGTTCGCCATGACAGCATCATATGTTTCGGTGTTCGCACCGGCTGGGTTTTTCACTTCGTACACATCTCGGCAAATGTCATCGGCTTTCTGTACGCCCAAAAATAACGCTGACTTTTACTTTCCTCTATGTACATTTCTTGATCAATATCTCCCAACCGTCTAACAGCATTGTCTGAAAAACCCTAAAGACGTTACTCGTACTGGAAATAAAATTTACCGAAATCAATCGTGGCCCAGTAAGTAAAAATGTAATGTCTCTTATTTGCAATGTAGATGATAAACCGAGACGGTCATTCAGGAAATAATTATATGGAAATACATGTTTTTATTTGTCGACGATGAAAAACCTGGTGGCAGATTTTCAGTTGACCTCAGCAGAAAGCTCAAAAATTTAATTAGTAAACTATTAATTTATTATATTTGACAGATAACTGAAATTTCCCCTTGAAATGCATTTATTAAAATAATAATACATAAATATGATTTTGTGTAAACGCGAAAAGCAAAATCACGTGTACGAAAAATTCGTACTAACGGGTGCAATAATTTCATCATTCAATATTTGACATTTCGAATAATCTGACAATTTCATTGATACACCCGTCCCATTTGTTATTGTGTTGCACATTTTCTGCCGGGTTTGCGTGCATATCTGCAGGCACTTTGACACTTGATTATTCGTCCTTTAATCGCCTGCGACTCGCGGGAATATACGTGTGACAATCCCATGCGGGAATTATGTAAGCCTTGCGTGAACAATCCTCTTGTCGCAATTGCAATTACGGCACACAGAAGGAAGAGGGTGCGTGTAACAGTGAAGGTAATGTACGAT
The DNA here is from genome assembly GCA_963989215.1 of Hedychridium roseum. Classification (NCBI taxonomy): domain Eukaryota; kingdom Metazoa; phylum Arthropoda; class Insecta; order Hymenoptera; family Chrysididae; genus Hedychridium; species Hedychridium roseum. The sequence goes on along the minus strand of OZ022307.1, from coordinate 3,250,298 downwards.
GTGAAAAAAAGTTCATGAATTTAAAGCTATTTCAATGTTTTCTTTAATAGCTTTTCGATTTTCATCTTGATTCCAAATTCCCTGTATATTGTTAATGTTATAACTCTAACAATGAGTAATAAAAAATTCTATTTTTATGGTTAGAAAAGATAGGAAAAAATGGAAAAGCGAAAAGTGTACCAGCTAGTCCCAGCCTACCCCTCTTAATATTCTGTTTATTAATTTTTGTAAAAGTTACTTGATGGAAAAAAAACGTTACCAGTTGTACTCTGAGCGATACAATTTTTATTTCGTCCGTTAGAAAAAGCTGGAAAAATGATAAAGCAAAAAGTGTGCTAGCTACATACATATACATATAGTGCCGGTCTAGCCTTATTAGCAGCAGACCCCCCAGGGTGGGGAGATTTCACGCGAGGAGTTTAACCGAGGGAAAAGATCGGCATCGCCGGTGGCCGATACGATCAACGCCTCCCTGCAGTTTCGAGCGTCGCTCGGAAGATACGATCGACCGCAAAGCACTACTTATGGACCCGACTGCTTCGTTCCACGGCATGATTTACGCGCCGTATCGTATACGGACCATGACGGGCTAGTTTGTCACGGAGATCGCAATGCTTTTCCCAAGCAGCACGAAAATTGACAGAAATATTGCAGGACCTTGCGTACTTGCAATTTTGGACGGTACGTGTATAGGAATGTACCCCCCTCCCCCCCCCATCTGGAATTCTTCTACAAATCGTTATTACAACGTCGTTCGTTGTACGCCACAGCTGTGCCCGACAGTTGAATATTGACATATTTGTTAAATGGTAGATCGTAATTTAATACCAATATTTGTAGCCAGCTAGCCAAGTGATTTATCGTTGATAATTCTAAAGCGTAAACGTGTGTCGGCAAAAGTCGGCATTTTCTACATGTCAGCGTGGAAGAATGATAAATTAAATAACAAGTCACTCGAAACTATAGTGTATTTCAATAATTTGTAACTTGCTAAATCAAGATTAGCGTCTATATACAAACTTCACGGAGATCTGGGCGTTCAATTTATTATTCAGTGCCATTTCTGTTATATTTATTTTACTAATATTCTAATTCTTATTTTACTTCCTGTTCCTACGTTTTTATACTATCTGTGCGTGACGTTAACCTTTCGAAATATCTCTACAATGTTTCTTAAAATACGTGAAATGTCGCTATACATTGTAAGTATGTACACAAATATCCCCTCCTTTATCCTCGAATAAAATATGAGCTCAATTGTCACGCGACTTTCACTTCCACGTGGATATCTGACTCGATGGTTGTCGTGTCAGGTAGAAAAAGTAAACAGGTGTTTGATAACACACGATTCCGTGCTACTATTTCCTTGGCGAACGACTGACCATCGATATCGTCAATAAAGGATCAATAAAGGCCAGTCGAGACGGACAAGCGTTGGTTAGCGACAGAAAGTTGTTATGTATTGTGTTATCTGGCATGAAGGAAAATATTGGTCCGCACGTCGCGCGCGAGAAAAATAATATTTGCCAGAACCAGTCCGATTTCCTAATAAAAATCGTCGGTCACCGCTAGCAACGAAAAAGATTTTATTGTTAGAACAACAACTAAAAAAAATGTCACAATGTTTTTATTAATTGCAGCTTATTGATTTGAATATTACGATTTCCATTGTTTAGATTTCGAAAGGACTCATTTTGAATCGCGTACCCGAAGAATTCGTAAAAATTCTTCTGATACCTGTGCGAAGTACGTAAATAATCATCTTATTCTTTAAATAATACTATAAAAGTACAACAAATATTTTGAAAATTTCATCAAACAAAACGACACCTTGACCTATGATTATTAACGTACAACTTTGCAATTTACAATCTGTAGGACTTTCACCGTAGAAACGTCAAAAGCATTAGACAGAGATCAGTGGAATACGATTAAGTGTAATACCATATTGTCATCGGATAAGGAGTTGACGTTATCCGAAAACCATCTCTTTCTGTAACTGCCAGTAAGCAGATTATCTGGCGGGTGGGGTGGCCAATTCTCCTGAACCTTCGTACACAAATCGTGTCTTCTGCACGACCGAAATTTCCCGCTTTGACGAATATCCCTCGACAACGAACATATTTCTAATATCTTCAGGAAGAATCGCTGACATTTGCGAATACATACGAATCGATTTCGATAATATCCCGAATGTCGACTGCCCGCACGGCATACTAAACGCTCTTATTTCCACCAATATCTCTCAGGGAATGTCATGAGTGACTTTTTTTTATCAAGAATAGCTACTACGTGAAGGTATTAGCAATAACTAAATTTACTCTATCGTTCTATGTAGTCGCTCTTCTTTTTTTATAATTGGGAAACACTTTCAAAACGTAAAATTACCGTATGACGTATTACTTGCATCATTAATATTGATTTTTATTGATAATACTGCATCATTGATAATGATATAACGTTTAAAGAATGATCTTTTTTCAATTTTTCCAGTGAAACAATCGTACAAGTTCGTCGTACCGTAATAGTAAATTCATAATTACAGTGAATTGATTTTGATTTAATCTAATGTGAAGTAAACGAAAGGTATACCAGAAAGCAATGTTTCAAATAATATTACACATCTAATTAATTGTTCATTTGCTTAACACTTTAATAAAATTCTAATTTTTCCACATCGCCCATATTTTTGCGTATCATTCATACATATTTATTAACAGCTTTCTCTTACTTCCTACACATTTGTATGTGTTTTTTTGCAAATTCATGCATGAATTCTCGCTGTCCTATCGTTTCCGAGGCATATCATTCATGATAAGTGAGGTTTTTCTGGCGATGCAGAAACGGCATTTTTTACGGTCGATATACACGTACACCAACGTCGGTTGAACGAGCTGAGCGACTGTCCTACCGTAATGCGCGGTGGAAGTAAATCAACGAACCCTCTTTCTTCTTTTTCTTCTTCTTCCCCCTCCTCCTCTTTTATAAGCGTGATCTTTAATGCCTCGTTTACGCCATGTTCAATCGACACCATAAATAACCGGCTCAGCCGGAAACCGAATTTCACATCTGATAACTTCCCTAGAGAAATGGCTGTTTTACAAATAATCAGTTCTCCGTGAATTTCTCGATATTGATGAGCAATTTTGTGAATTTCATGTGCCTTCTGTTGCCCCAACAATACGATATTTAAAGTAGTATTAAATACTTTGTATTAAACTGTGTCGATTATAGAGTGTATTAAATGTTAACAGAAAGTTTTTTGATTGTATTAATTTATATTGGCTTTAGACATGGGTATTACGATTCCACTGACAGACAATTACGTTGAAATTATTATAGTTGAGTAATCACAAGCATATGCGACTGGCACACAGTACTCGATGTAACGAGGTATTACGTAGCTGGTATAATTATCAGCGTTGTAGAACAACCCTTTAATGAACGCAATTAAAAAGCAAATGTTTATATATCATGGTGCAATAAAGTGTACGAGACCTTAATATCATTAATTACCTTCACATCATTCATGAAATATTTAATACAATTTACATTATCTCAACGTCATTTAATACCACAATGCAGTAAATGAATATACCTTAATTTAGTTAATCACGCAATAGTCATCCAACATTTTCCGTAATTTACGTAATGTCAATATCCCGAAATATCATGGTACATTGAATTAATGAACCGGACCTTAGTTAATTACCTGACATTTGTTTAACATTTACTATTACATAATATCAGCATTATGAAATATCACAAGAGAATAAGTGCGTTTGAAAGTATAATTCCCTTAATTAAGTGATACTCCTTGAACGTCATTGCTGGTAATTGAGTTGTAGCTGCTGTACACTGAATTAATGAAGCCTTTTATTATCTCTGGAGAAACTAGCTGCGATAAGCACCGCGCGAAATACAACAATGGCTGCACACTCTGCGGTAATTATCGTTGCAGAAGCTCGACGGTAGGTAATGTCCCTCAAGCTTACTTATTCCTCAACCTGGAGAACTGGGGACGATAGAGGCATTGATTTACTGTAATCTTAAAGCCTCGTTAGCGTGCAGAGATTCAAGCTTAGAAATGCATAGCCCTTTATGGGCTTACCCTCAGCCTACATTTACTCTATTCCGCGAGAAGTTGCTCCCTCGAAACATCAACTTAAATTAGTTAATTAGCAATTAACTAGTTCCGTGATTGTCGCCTTGGATTCAGGTCAACCGTAAATGCATTGTAAATAACCTCATTATGCCAACAATTACGTTTAATTCGTAAGAAATATTTATATCAGTGTTATGAAACGATGTTCAAATTTTGTGTGACTAATTTCTGTTTATTCGTTTATTATCATTATGTATTTACTATACTTGAAAAGTTATTATATTACTTCGTACTTCTTAATCAAGACATCAATTTAAATGAGCAATTAGGTTAGCTTGCAGTTAATTAGTTGCGCTGGTGTTTAGATTTAATTTGTAAGAAAAGTTTAAACCTCGACTACGGAATGACGTTCGAGTTTTCTGCTACTAATTTCTGTTAGTTCGATCGTTATTTTTATATCTACTTAGTTAATTGCCAGTCGTTTGGAACGGACGGGAATAAAGTACCGTGATTGACGTCCTTTAGAAACGAAAGTCATGAAGAGCTACTTATGTTAATGATTTCTTATATTAGAAGCTACTCGGGAAATATGGAACGATGCTTTGGCAAACGTTGGAAGCAGAAGTCTCTGGCGAAGGAAAATGGAAATCGATATTTAAGTCCATTCTCAAGATGTCGTGACCAAGCTATATTCGCGTGCGGAAATACAAAGGGAAAAAGGCGGGAAAGAAGGAGAAACAGATAAGCGGAATCGCCGATGAAAATAATTCTATACATCAGTGCGTTCCCAGTGCGAAGGACATCTTTAAGGACATGGTACTCGGAAACGAACCTTATCTACCAGACATGATATCTTTTACCACAGAGTTTCGACAGAAGCAAAAGTTTCCGTGTCAATAAAATTGTAGAAACGTTTCCTCGTAAGACGTATTTACTCCGAAGGCAATTTAACATTTATCAAAAACTACTATAATTATCTAAAATGAAAAATATAGTCTTTAGACATCGCACAATAATTATGTTAAATACCTTATGGAAAAATGATATTCAGTGAAGAGAAAGTAGACTGTAATTAGAGGAATTGATTAGCAATTAGTTAAAAATTTAATAACTAAAAGGACTTTATATTTAAATTATAATCACTTAAGGAAATAAATTTTTAATTAAAATCAAGAAATTATAATTGGCTGATATTATTAATGTACAAACTACTGGCTGACCAATACATGTATCACTTCTTTTTCTACTTTTCCAGTTCCGAATCCCCATAATCGTCACTAATGGTAATCAACGTATCATAATATTTACTTTCCCCATCATATATTTATATACGCCAAGTGTACTGTATTTTGTACAAAAGAATAATACACATCTTTGTAAAAGAGTAAAGTACCTATTTATCCTTTTACTAATAGAACTATTACTATGCTATAATTGTAACAGCTGTATTATTGGAGTAAAATAAATGAAAATGCAGCATACACAGCATACAAGTTCGATTTTCTTATATTCAGTAATCTTCTTACCGGAAGTTTTAAGCAACCCCAAGTACTTTAAAATAAATCCGCATTCGGGAAATATTGAAAACGATAAAATTTCTTGCTTTTTGCAAATAAAACTCACTTTTAACGTCATCTTCCTCAAGGAAGTTTTAGTCTCGAATGGTGCTTACCTGCAAATATAAAAAAGAATTTCATGAAAACATGTTAATGTCTATTATTCCGAAAATACAACATCAAACATATAAAATTTAATAAACACATATACACATAACAATAATAAAAATTACGGTTAACGATGTATCTATGCAGTATTTTTATTCTATGCACAGTTTAATTCGCATCATATATGTTTATTATATTGTTATATTATCAGCCTTACCAGACCTAAATTTCTGATTATAGTACACTGATCAATCAGGAAACTTACACGTAATATGAATCCCGTATAAGGTTTCGTCCTAAATTACAGTGTGGGGGAAGTTTATCCGCTCAATCCTTGTAGACTGCGAGGAAATTATTTAATCGATTGAGAGTTCAACGTACTTTCATTACAGCCTGTTAATGGCCATAGCTATTAATAGAATACCAGAGGAAGCAGAATAGCAGTGGATGATTGGGTTAAAGATCGGAATATACCTTCACAAATTGTCGAATCAATCAGTCCAAATGAAATCAGTGAATATTTCCATTCTGCGTAATAATTATGTCCACAAAAGTGTGAATATAAATTAAGGACTGATCGATAATTCTAATAAAACAACTAATGTTACAAGAATGTTGTTCATACATGTTTTGCATTGAAATATATTACATGTATTTCTTTTTCCATTAATACAATATTTCTTGTTAAAAACGTCAGATTGTAAAGTCTGAACTCCGTAAGACATTCCACAGTATTATAATTATTATTATATATAGAGAAAATATTACAAAAATATCGGTCGTACATGTTTTGTATTGAAATATATTACACATATTTCTACTGTCGTTAACATAATATGTGTTTGCTGTCAGAACGTCGGGTTTTAATGTCTAAATTCCTTAAGATATTCCACAATATTATACCTGGTATTAAGTATTGAGTAAATGTAACAAAAAATTGGTATAACTATGCCTATAAATATAAACTATATTCAATACAAGTGGGAGTGTATTATGGCACGGAATCAACAGCAATTGAATTCGATATGCACGTCTTTTTCCAATAAAACACTTTGGAATATCGTATCAACGATACCATAATCACATTTCACCCTCTTATCGTAGAGATAGATCGGGACACGTGGAAATCTTCGTGCCGTTTTCGAACCGCATTCCTGCCATTTACGGTTATATTCGCCACTTATTGGTGGGAATCACACTGTGCAAATCTGCTTCAATATTACTCAAAATTCAAATAGTTTAAACTAACAATACGTGTATCCCTTTAACAAATAAACCTGGATTTTTAATCTCACAAAGCGTTAAGCTTATCTAGTAAGAATTTAGTGTATAACTATGGATAAGTGTAAAAAACAGTACGCGTATTTGCGGTACTTAATTTTTTAATCTCATCTCCTTTCTCAAAAGTATATAACAAAATTTCTCATTTTTAATCTTACAATCCATTAAGTCTATTTCTTAACAATTTAATGCTTGCATAGTAAATCTACTGCAACGTTTATTCAGCTAAAACTCGATAAAAGTGACAAATTACGTAGATTTGTGGTCTGTCATTGTCCAATTTCGTCTTGACTTTGCGAAAAGAAAAATATGGTTTCTCTTTGTTCGCATTTATTTCAACGATACTCGGCTTACCATGAACCTGCTTCGAACTTCTACAACCGCAGATCTTACGCGGTTAGCATTATACATATTAATGTGCAAGCGATTCATCGAAACCGTGCTTTTAAATGGCCTTCTTAAGCGTACTTTTTTTCTGCAAGACTCCATTGCGCGCATTTCCAAGAAATCAGAAAGTCATGTTGTCGGTACAATGGCGAACAGCGGTGGCTTAATCAGCCCGGTGAAACGCTATAAAATCTGACTTCTCGAGGCATTGAAGGCCGTACAATCGGCCACGGCTAACTAAACTCCAAAGACTCGGCCGGCATTATGAGACGGATCAATGCGTCCCGTGAACGCCCCGTGCAGCGGAACATGTTCCTCCCGTCCAAATGAATCCGGACAAAGCGAGAACTTCCGTTGTATTACCACCGGGACGGAATTTCCACCATAGTCAGCTGTGGCCGTTCCCTTCTGCGCCGTATAATGCGCGGAAATTACGAGATCGGTGGACTTGAGAGAAAATCCCGATCACGCGTGAATAATAAAACTTCCGAATTTGCCATTCTCGGTGGAACTTAAGGGGGGAAGCCACTGTGGTGACATAGAGAAAACACTATTTTTGTTAATTTTTTTAAATGAAGACCCAATGATCTGACCAAAAAAATTGTTTTACATCATAAAAATACATATTTTTAGAATACAAAAAAATATATCCCACAAAAATATCTTTTTTTTTTTAGTTGCAATACGCGTTACTGCCATCCTTTGCACCGAAAACATGGTTACATGGGCGACAACCTATCGATCGACCGGAATCTCTGAAATGAAAAATTCTTATATTTTCTTAAAGGATATGAGTGTAGTTTCAGTTGCACGTAGCCGTTTTTGAAAAAATTTATTTTTAGCAAAACAGCGTAGTTTTGAAACAGAAATGTGTAAATTTAGGGGAAAAGACGCCAGTTTTTTAAGGTTTCTGAAATAACTAATGTTTCAATCGCAAAAATCCTACGTACAACTGAAGATAAGTTTGTTATAAACATGTTCTCAAAATTTCAAATTGATCGGACGAATAATCATTGAGTTATGCTGTCGCCGAGTTTGGAAAATGTAGTTATGAGAAAAACGCGTTTAAATGTTTTACGACTGATTATTAACTGATTATTAACGATGAAATTTTGTTGCTTATCAAAGTGCATCTAATCCGGGTGCATACAATTAACCTTCCGCCTTTGTAGCAGCTTTTTCTACTTCGTTTCGGGCGTGTTTTTTAGTGAGTCTGCCCTCACGCGTCGCTCCTAGCATTTCAACATCGGCAACAGATATTCGACGTTGGTCCTCGTCGTTGCAATATTTCACCGCTGTTTCACCAATTTTAATTTTTAATTTCTCCATTACTTTTAGTATGTTTGTGTAACCTTCATTAAATATACACACAGCTAAGCGGGCAACTATTTCGACCACTGTAGTGCCGCTTGAAGATGTTTTTGGTGCGAATTTCCAAATAAGAGCTTTGAAGCTCTCATTGTTATTTTGGGTAAAACCACCAGAAGCGGTGTTATATGATGTATCTACCACGATAAAAAGCTATCCCAACAAATTTAGAGCACATACTGCTGTGCAGTCAAGATCGAACGACTGCATGTAACTGCACAAAAACTACTACAGCTGTGTTAGTTATTCGAATTTCAATATAATACTTTAATTATATATTTTCAAGACCTTAATCATTAAGAAAATGTCAAAAAAAATTTTTCAATTTTTTTAAATCATCACAGTGGCTTCCCCCCTTAAACCGCTAATGGCCAGATTCATTCGTCAAATCCATGTACACTGGATCCTTTCTTTTCACGCGGTAGATTCGTTCCGGTAATTGTCGTGTAAAATAAAACCGCGTAACAAAGTACATTACTCGTGTGAAAACTGCGTTAAAATTTGGGACGAACTTATGGAAACACTGAAATTCGTTCTCTAAATTCACGTAAATATGCTTTTCAGTTTTATTCTTTTATTTCCTACGAACAATGCAAATACACAGGAGAAACAAACTGCATAATAAACATTATGACACATAACGTATTGATTAAAATATTTTTTTGTGGATTCTGAATAAACATTACAAAAAAGTAATTGAAAAAGTAGAAGTAAAAAGTGATAAAGGTAAAAGGAAAAGACCTCGTGAAAAAAGGATCGGGTGTATATAAAATACAATATCTGTCCGTACGTTTTCTATAAACTGTTAAATCCTTTGACCGATCTGGAACAAATTTTGCATAGTTATTCCCTAGGACCCAGCGGAAAATATAAGCCACTATGAAACCTGGGCACCTCTCCCCTCTCCCCGGATTTATTATTTGATTTTCGCATTTCCACAAATGGTGATGTTCTAAAATGAAAACTATAAGAATAAATACAGAAAACTATAAGAAACCCGGACAACAGCTGGGTAATTTAAGCTAGCATTAAATACGAATCGCTGCGGTTAACGTAGAGACGTGCGTAGTATAATTGTATGGAGTATCGACATTCTAATAGTAAGATCGATGTACGTGACTGGAAAGGAAACACTAGCTACGTGCATATATATACCTATATTCCCCTGCGATAAGAAATTCAAGCAGAGTATAGGTGAATCGACGAATACCGAAATCGTGCTCCAATCCTGTTGTTAGATATCGAGTTACGTGTAAATTAGGGTAGCGATTGTTGAATACTCAATTGTTTCCAATAAGAAAATCTTCGCAGTATTCAAATAATTACACTGTGAATCACGAAACGAATTATTTGAGTTTGCAAACGGTTTTTTAGAGCAATAAAATAAGTTTGCATTCCAGCTGCAGAAGACAAATTTTGAGTATTTTTTGAAAACACAATATTTGGCTTTGTAATTTAAATTCAAATATCACAATATTTGCAAAATACTTGGATATTAATTTATTTGACCACTCCTACCACAGGTAGCTGATTAGAAGACTGTTTTCCCTGATATCAAAATATTACCGTAATTACAATGATATGGTATAAAGTCATGCACTTCTAGTTTCTTCCAAAAGAAATTTTTTCAATTATTTGAACGTAAACCTTGAATAAAATCTTATCTCCAAATACTCAAATTGCAACATCGGTTGTCTAATTCAAGCATAAATTACCATAACATAAATCAACATCAAGTAATTTTAAAAGAAACCTACTCATTTCTGAATACTTAAACCCCATTATCGTTTGTTCAGTAATTTTCTTATTTGACTCCCAGCATTGGATCGTTGGATCGAAATAATTCAAATCGTTCTCGGTTCATCGGCAAGTCGAGAAGAATTGCCCGGGGTAGTTTAGTAATGGGATTTACCTATAGTGTACGTTGCGCCGTCGAGCTGGAATGTCGCACTTTTACATTTCTTGAAGAGCTTCTGATGCGGCGAGGAAAGGGGGGGCGGCGGTGGCGGTCCCTTGGTCCCTTGTTTATTGGCCGGGCTTCTCACAGCCTCGCTCATCTTTCGCTCATATAAATAATTCGTAGAGTCACTGCCTGAACACCCCACTTAGGAGTCTGCGGCCGGATATACACAGGTTGCTTCATTCATGAGTCCGATGGTCCATTACGGAGATACATCGCGGCAAAGTTTACGGGCAAACCGCACAATGGCTTTTCCGCGCGCGATTAAAGCGCACGAATCCCCCGTGAGTTAAGAGCTCTCCTCCGACACGATTCCCGGCCAACGATGAACCGTAGATTTTTCGACAATCGCGCGCTTGTCGATTTCCGCCAGCCTCATCGGACCACCGCGTAAGTAAATCAGTTTGTCTTCGGTGCACACACGCACACAACCACACATACACAGAAATTCGAGCGTGGCGAAAGACTGCGGACCTTCTGAAATTGTATCTGTCGATTTTTACGAGCTTGGCGAACGACCCTCGCTTCACTCCGGCAAGAACGAGCGCGGGCAAACGAAGCTTTTTTTTCCGAGCACAGGAAAACTAATTTATTCATGCAATGTAAAGTTTCTTTCGCGCAGCCAATACCTCTGGAACAAGATTCGTCGGTTCGAACTTCGCACGTACGATTCTCATATTGCGTTTCGGGCAAACACGGTGGCAATGCGTTTTTTTTTCGAATGAAGGAAGGAACGTGAAAAATTTCTACGCGGTTTTTCAATGTAACCAATTAAGAGCTTTCGGTCTTTAGTTTTTATTTGTCTTTGCTCATATGCAAAACGGAGCAAGTCTAGTAAAAGAATGAACGGGATCAGAAAGCTCACGAGTTATACCTTTTTAATTCAATTTTAAGATTTTTAGTAAATTTTATAAGCCGGGAAGGTTACTAATTTAGTAATATACAGTAATTTTAAACACGCGTTACTAATATATGCATTCTTTAATTTTCCCATCCCTAGTATGTCGTGAATTTTATGAACATTTAAATTTTTTTAGAATCATACTGATATTCTACAATCATTACAATTTTAATAAATGGTCACAGTGTTGGAACTGTTGAGTCAAGTTAATTATTACACAGTATTAGATAATGGTGTGTCTGACGTTATGTTCTGATTAAGTAAACTGTTATGATTACAAAACGTCGACGGATCGCCAATTTATATAAAAGGCAATAATAATAAAAAAAAGATAACAGAATTTACGACCTATTTTATCCTCTGGAACTATGTCTGAATGAATAAAATGATTTCTTGTGTAATTGAAGACGTCTTATGTTCTGTACAAAAAATAATAACAAAAAAATGATTAAACTGAATTAAGATAAATGTTAAAAATTATTTACTGTAAAGGTTTCAAAATTTTTGTTTCATTATTGAATCAAGTTTCACAACCGTTGTAGCATCCGTTAAAACACTATATTTTCTATGAAAAATATAATGACAAATAAATGATTGAACTACATTAAACTGAACATTGGAGATCATTTCATTTAATGACTACGAAAAATAACTGTGCTGATCCACAATTATTAATTCCTCGACTTCCTCCTGTTGAATACTTATTTCTTTTCGTAGGACGATAAAAGCTCTGTGTTGATCGTCGGCCTCGGTTTTGCCCATATTTTGTTTTTGCCAGCCCATTAAAACAGTGGAATGTCGCCGATGCATCGTCCGCGCGTCCCAATCGAGCATTTTTTTACGACGCACAAAACGGCCGAGCCGATGGGATAATCCCCTGAAACGAGACGGGCGATCGATGTTACCCCGCGACCTGTTCTCCCTTTACGTTCGCACGGCGAGTCTTTCCTTCCTTCTCTTCCCACCCCCCCTCCCTCTCGGGTTCTGCTTTTTTAACGCGTCGAGGCCAATCGACGGTGAAAATCTCGCAAAGCACACGAGTGACACGTTGTCAACGAGCCCCGTCGCAAGGGGTGGAAATGGTCGAGCGGGAAGGGATGGGGGGGGGGGGGGCAGGGGGAGTTCGTCGGGTGCTACCAAGCCGACCATTTACGGGAAAACCGCCGAAGGTTAGAGTTCAAGCGCGCCTGGGGGATTGCCGGAGTTCTCACGAAAATCCGACGGATTTCTGCAGGGATCGGCAATCCCTGACGTTTCCGATCGGCTAGCACGTGTTTCTCCCCTCCCCCCCCAAACAACCCCTTTATCCCTCGCAAGTACACGGTGCGTAAACCGCGTTCACGCACGTATGTGTGTGTGTGTATGTGCGTGTGTGTGTGCGCGCGCGTTCACGTTCGACGAGAAATTGCGCAGGTAGCAAACAGGCGGAATACGCAAATCCGCAGATCGTCGGATTGTTGATCGATCGGTCATCGCCGGATAATTCCCCTCCTCCCACGCCGTGCACCTCTACACCTCTTCCCTACAGTCCAATAAATTCCTGGCGCACATGAAATTATTTCCTCGGCTTACCGTCCTTTCCCCGACCTTACGTACGGCCGTCCGTGCGGGAACAAATGCCTCGATTTATCGCGATCCTAATACATCCTCATGTTTTTAACGTGCCCCTGTCTGACGGCACTTGATAGATCCGTCCATCGTGTCATCGTAAAACGTGGAATTATCTCGATAAAATCGACTGTTCATGAGCAAATTACATATTTACTCCGGAGTGTATCATTTCGTGTGATGTTATTCAAAATTCATGGTTTTACACGTGTTTGTACTCAAGCAGTACATTTTTCTACGTCTCTGTCTTTTCAAGAACAAATTTCGTTATTTTCTTACCTGTAAAAGAATTATGAACTTTCTTAAAATATAACTTTATTAAGTAGTGTCCTCTTTTTAAGCTTTCATTCACTTTGCGTCTTTATAAAAAGCTGCTAAAAGTGTGAAACTTTGAAATAGTTTGTGTAAATTTTTCGATTATCGCCTGGAAATACATAAAATTGAATTCAGTAATTCATACGTTGAGTAATATGGAAATTAAATAAAATGGTGTCTTTCATTCGAGTTTCAGTTGAATCGTTCCTTTTTATCTAATGGACTTACTGCACTTTTAAATCATTAAACTTCTGTACCTACTACTGAATGGAAACAGGGAACTCGAAGAATACATTTGAATTAAACCATTTATAGATCAATTTTACGATTTAATTCGTTTTCATCATTCATTCAGTTTCATGCTACATTTAACTCACATTTACCCGAATTATCCTTCATTTTTTGAGGAATGACATCAATTTTTATGTTATCCAATAAATAATCCACAGCATGAAGAACGTATTGATTTGAGCCTGCATCTCATATTTACTGCCGTCTATAAAAGTTTAAGTACCAGTTGTATGAATGTAAATATACATCAATTTCTTCTTCCACTGGCATGGAAACTCGACAAAGGATACAGCTGATTTATGTTTAGTAACAGAACAGTTTACATCGTAATAAACCTGCGTTAAAAGATTTTAAGGCAAACAACATGATTGTCCAATATTTACTTTCAAAACATTCACTGTCATTCTCGGTAAATTCTTTCCAATTCCAACAAAATCCTAGCCTTTGCAATTACTCAGCGTTTTCGTGCTTTTTACTCGAACTTTTTACGCGCCCCTTCTTTTTTTCTGCTTTTTTTTTCGAGAAACCTTTGTCCCATTTGATCGTGGAAACCTGACAACGAATGCAACTGATTTGCTTTGATGACAAGACAGATTTCTTCGTAACTGCCTGGTTTTATTGTGATTTTCATTGTTGTAATTCACTGCAGTCAAATAAAAATTTTCTGTAAATTGCATACGATTCGTAAAAGAAATTCTACTTTTTACAACTATTCCAACTATACGCTCGCTGTTTTTCTTTCTGAATTTTCTTAAGAAATTGTGGGAATTGTGGGAATCTGTAAATTTAATCTAGATAACAGCATTGATTTCGTTATAATCGCCCGGCTTTAAAAAATTCTAAGCCAAATTACATGATTCGCAAAAATTCATTTTCGAAATATTCATTACAATTTTCGGTAAATTCTTTTTAATTCGAGAAAAGATTCTTGTTTCTGCAATTATTCAATGTTTTCTACGTATAATTCACCGTTGCAACCTGACCTGCTTTGAAAATCTTTATCACCTTTGTTCCAGTTAACTGTAGGAATCTTAATTTACCAAATTGTAAATAAGAAACTCAATTTCATCAGACCTGCTCTGCTCTAAAAAATTGTACGCCCAACAACACGATTCTTCAATTTTCACTTTAGAAATATTCATTACAATTTTCTGTAAATTCTTTTTATAATTCGAGAGAAAAAATTCCTCTTTATCCAATTACTACACGATTTCCGCTTTTAATTCGCAGTTTCTGCGCGCCGTTTTCCTTCTTCTTGCCTTTTTCGTGCGAAATCTTTGTTCCGGTTGGATTCGGTGACGAAGGAAAGACCGATTAATCGTCGACCGCATGATCCATACGTGACTTCGGAACAGTAAGCCGAGCGTCGAGTGCACTCGGCCGGTAGTGACGTGTCTAACGCGAACTCGAGGTGCGACCGGAAAAGAGGGTCGAGCCCACGACACTTTTGTCTATACCTCCTTGAATTTCGATGAGACTCGCGAGGACGGCCACTCGTAAGATCGTTCATCCCGATTCCATTGATTTAATCCAATACACTGGCGGCTGAATCATCCGTCGGAAAAATCGTGCAGCCGTTTCACCCGGAAACCGAGGTATATCACGGACGAAAGTGGATAGTGAGCTTCATAGTACATATGCATCACGGTTATGGCGTCACAGTTACCGACACTTACGAAATAATATTCGCGGTCCAGCAGATTTAACATACGCAAAACGCGAATAAATATTACCGATTATCACGTGTTTTTTGATCATTCAAACAGAGAGAAATTCAAATTCACGCGAGACAGTAATTGAAAGGATCATAGAAGATAATTTTACGAGAAAAATGTTAAAAATGGGACGAAACCTTCGGTGTAAGAGGTACCACGAAGTTTATGCAATTACTGGTGCGAAATATTATCTGATATAATATTACCGAAATTACCGAGGTTCACCATATTCACGTACCAACAAATTTCTCACATAATCCTTGATCATCCAATCGGTAAGAACTACAAATTTCCGTCAAATGATGGTTGAAAGAATTACGGAAAATTATTTTACGACAAAATGTTGAAAATGGGATAAAAATATGCCTTAGGTGTAAGTGGTATTACGAAGTTTATGCAATTACCGGGGTAAAGATCATCTGATGAGGTATCACCCAAGTTTCAACGGCGTCGTGATCAAAGGGGACATAAAAAAACGAGGACTTTTAATTACTCCTGAGCAAATGCCGTAGTTCCGAGGACATTATCGTTTACTTTTTCTTCCGCGGATTGTACTTCGAGAGTGGCACTTAATTTTCACCCCGTCCTGTGTAAATTTCTCGGCCCGTCGGATCTATTAAATCGCTGTTAATTGCTCTACACACTTGACGCTTGACAATATTATCTCTGGAAACAGGACGTACTTTGGATTAATCGATCGCCCGCCATTTCGAGGAAAGTACACGTCACTTTTAGTGTGAACTTTCGCCGATACTGTGTATCTTTCCTTACAAAGACACGTGTCCTCGAGGAAAGGACGTATTAAGGAACGTTAAGAAAAATACCATCCTACACGCGTCAACACAACCCCAGGGTTAACTAAAGTGAAATGATAGTTTTCGGTTAATATCCCAGAATTGACGAACAATGATCTAAAAAAAAGTTTCGTTCTGAAAAAAATCTGAATAACGGATGTAGAAATTGAGTAATAATAAAATGTCTATGTAGTGATATGCACAGTTTTAATCCCTCTTGTATTGTTAAGAAAAATATCTTCCTATCCGTGTCAGTACTACCTTACGGTTAAATAAAGAAAAATGATACTGTTCAATTAAAACTTTAGAGTTCACGTCTGACGACCTAAATAAATCATAAAACAAATGCTGTGTGACGGAGTATATTATGCCAGTGAAAGTCGTAGAAATTTAGTAACATTAAAATGTTGTCTGTGTAATGGTAGACATAGTTGTAATATAAGGATATGTCTTTCAGCAAAAAAATGATTATTAAAGAAAGCTAAAAAAAAGATCCCACTATACACGTCAATACTGCCCCATGATTATACAAAGTATAATGACAGCATTTGATAGACATTTTATATTTCACGTCAAAAGTCAAAATGTGTAAATAAAAAAATAGTAATTGAATGATACTAAAATGTCGTCTATATAACAGCGTACATAGTACTACATTTCACATTTTAGTACATACTTTTGTTATGCAGAGTTAACGAATTTAAACTGTCTGTGATAGTAGGAGTAATCTTTGGTAAAAGAATGGTAATATAGGGAATAAATGATGTGACGAGAGGCGGCTGGGGAGTACGTAACGTTGAGTTAGTGTGCGTTATATTGAGTCTACGCGCCTCCAATGACGGTGTCCAGAGAGAAGGACACGATCCGCAGTACGGACGAGAATAAAGTAACAAAGGATATATCAGAGCCTGCAAAGGGCGAACATTTCGGGCTTTTAATTCTGTCGCTAAGTGAACTGCTATTAATAGGACATGCAGCCTCGGAATATAAAATAACTCGAACGTATTAATACTCTAGGAATATTTTGATAATGCATTCATCTCTGCATGGAATTGTTGGTATACAGATTTAGAGATAAAGAATATGACGCAAACGTGGTTTTATTAAAAATTTATGGTTGCGGAAACTGCTCCAAGAATTTTCGAAATGAACGCATGTTAATTGCGCGCGTTGTACGTAAATGTTTTTGAGAATGCACGGTATTTTCCAAATATGGGAGAGGAGTGATTTAAAAAATACACACGTCCAGGAGCGTCTGGTCCTGAAGCAAAACAAAATTGCTCGGGAAACAATGGAGTGTTCTTGCTATCCTTGCTGCGGGAGTTGAGCGTTTACGCGTCTTTGTGCTTACGGCAGCAAATCAATTGGACTCTCTCGTGCGAAGCATAGAAATTCACCGCATTGTCCGAGCCTCTCGATTCTAATGAAATCGCTTTTCGGAGACCTACGAGGACTTCGAAACAGCCGGGAGCCAAGGTAAACGCGAATTATTAAGGTCACATTTCGAACGACTATCCGCAATACCTCTCGAACCCGACCAAGTCTAATCGAACGTACTTCCCGTCCCTTCCGAACGGACCGACAATTACCAATAACGAACAGACTGACACGTTCAACGATCGTTTACGTTTCCTTTTTTCTTCAACTTCACAAGCATTGATTTACGTCGCCTGAAAAGCGCGAGTTTCACTATGTTCACAGTGTCACGGTTCACCGGGTAAAAGCCGGCCGTTGTTCGCGATAAACACGAGGACGCCGGTGCAACAACTGTTGGTAATCGTCGACGAGACGGGTAACGTGACGAAGCGTGGATTTCGCGCGACGGAACGTCCGCGACGGTTTTGCCGGACGGAAGACGGCGAAGCCCGTAAAACCTGCTGGCAGACGATGCGCGACTCCACGTGCCGCGGCCGGCGATGCGGCTTGAAAGCGCAAAAGCTCGCCTTGAATGCTTGCGCAAGCGTGCGCCGAGACAACTGGGCGAACGCCAATCTGAGAAATCCCCTTGTCGTCGGAACGCTAAATAAAATTGTCTCACGTTCCTCGGGGAGTTAGAAAAACAATAACCTCGATATATACCCTCGTAAACAAAGCTCCGACACGCACGTCATTTGAATTCTGCTTTCAAACGGTCCAATTATTCTACGCTCCAGATCGCTCGTAAATAATATGTTATGCTTTTTACAGGAGGATGCAAAAAGTCTGCCTTACAAGCGTATCGCGTTAAAGGAAAACTTATTAACGAGGTAATTATTGTTCGTAGTAAGGTAGAATTATTGAAAACTATTTCTTGCGAGAGAAATAATAATAATAATAATTTGTGTTAAGGGGTAAAATTTCTTACGGCGACATAGGATGTTTTAAGACAAGATACTTTATTATGAAATTCAGACTAAGAAGCTTATTTAAATCTTGGGTACGCAAATTAATGTTAATTGCGCCTCTAGTAGCGATAAATCAATACAACATTTCTGTAAATTCTGGCCAACGATTAATTGACGTTTAGCCAAAATTAATTGGCTGTGAAATGCGCATCGTCCGATAATAGGGAAAATCGTTGGTGTGTTAAATTTGGCACACATACCACCTAATTTGTATCTATCTTCCGGATAGTTTAGACAACAATTTGTACCTCGTAATTGTGCCCACGTTTCGTTGGTGGCAGACAAGCAAGACTATTTTAGACGAGTCATGCATTCCACAACAACCAGTGAACAAAAGGAGACCGTTCAGAAGGTCAGTACTCCGTTTTTCACGGTAGAAACTTTACAATGCAAATTGTACAGGCGAAAGTTTGCTTTTACTTTCGTTGTAGGTACTTACAGTTAATTCGAGAGGAAACAGAATCAGCAGCTGACCAGTGTCATCTTTTTTATATTCTGTATTGATCAGCCGCATTAATTAAATTCTGTATTAATCTAAAATGAATAAAAAATATAAACCTAAAATTCTTAAACGTCGTTTAAACTGTCCTCTATTTAGAAAGATTTTAAATGCTCGACCATGAGAAAAATAAATCAGACATGGTCACCATAAATTTGCTCACCGTATTCGCAATTTTACAAATTCTGCCAAATTCTAACAACATTACACGACCATTTACTTACTTTTTTCCGGCTCAAATGTAAGTTTCAGAAGTCCAGCTGGCATTGTTCAGTCATGAACCGTCAATGGACCTTTATTTTTTGCGCGGGGCAATAAAATCCTTCAACCTTATTTCCATACGTTGACAAAAACCGGGACTATTAGGTTCACCTACGTTCTTACTGCCCGTTTAGAGAATTTCCCAACGGGACTTGCTACCATGAATATCATGAGCAAAGTAAGAATACTTCTCATGTATGCGAATAATACTAATAAAAATAGACGCTTGTAGAGTAACTACTATAAGGAAAGGCAACAAATTGAGTGACTTAAAATTACCTAGATACCTAAAAAGTTGTGAATAAACTGACATTTATCTTACAAAAATTAGCTACCATTTTTCTATCCATTAGATAAATATAAATTTAATTAAAACAATTAATGAAATTTTACACACATGCCTTACTTGTTACTGGTGTTCAATCAATTTTGTCCCACATTTTGTGCTAACGTTATTATTACATACTTTGTTTATATTATTTTATTTCTTGTGTTATGATCGTATTATAAATTGATTATTGTGCTTGACAAACTCAGCAGGACTTATTCTCCATCATATTAGTTTCAATCAAATCTTAGAAGGTATTAATTATCTTTTATATTGATCACTACTAATATTAATACTGTATTAATACAAGTAAATTGCCTTCCTTATGCGACACCATTATACGCATTATTCGCGGTAGAATCAGGAGGAATGAAAATCGTAGAAGCAAATGTGCACAGTTACCCTAGTCACCCTCCAACAATCTTATTTCACTTACCATAATGGTGTCCAAACCGAACGTCCACTCTGTCTTGCCACTTTTACGACTATTGATCCATGAAAAGTACGTCACGACAGGCCAGCTTGTTATCTAACCGAATCATTTTTAGCTTCTATCAGTACATTTCGGTCGCCGGTAAGAAACTCTGGCAAGTAGTTTGAACTCAGGAAAAGTCTCGATCGATGTATTCCAGGTCAACTGCCTAATATTGATGGACAAACACTTCAGTAATGTCACTTGGCCCGGCAAATTTTACTTTCTTCTGTCACGAATGTTAAGGAATTATGAATGCACGGTAAGCAGACATTTATATTGGCTGGAGAATGTGTGTATAAGTATCGTAAAAGCTCGGGCTTTGTGCCTCGAAATAATTGAATAAAAAGAAGGTAACTGGTAAAAAATGGAAAAACTGAAAACAACACTTTAGGATTTAGAAAATGTTATAACTAATTATAAGCACGACTAAATCGTCTACTTTCGCGGATAAGTATTGTGGCTAATTGTTTTACAAAATTTCCCAATAAATTTCAATGAGTCTCATTCATTTATAAACACAGAAATTTTTTAGAAATAACGAAAGGTAATTGTATTGTATCGTCCGTAGTAATATTTATATTGAAAAATATATAAATGAGAATTGTCTTCCTCGCTAAAGATTTGCATTTTCTATGAGACAGGTGTACAAATTTAGCAACTAGAAACTTGTATCCTCTGTGGGCATGTCCGCTGAGAACTTTCCGCGAACGTCTTCGAGAGTCCTGTCCCGTGAAAAGTTTGCGTAGTTAGAATAAGATTTGTCGTATTATGCTAGGACAGAAATGGTAAAATTGTTTCTAAACTGTTCTGACGCGTCGGAACCTTACTTCACTTGGCAAAGTTACGTGCCCAACTTCTCCCCTATATTTTTAATAAGGAATGCTAAAAAATCTCTCTAACTACAATGTAATTAAAACTCTTATATTCCAAATGTTTTTGGCGTAAATTATTTTTATATTATACTTAATTTTTCAACAAGAGTTGTAATTCAAATAAAATGCCAGTATTAGGATTTTGACTAATTAAGCAACATTTAATGGACTAAAATTATTGCGTTAATCATAGAATAGGCGAAAACGAGACTGGAGTTCGGTCTACTTTAATCTACTTTCCGCATTAAGGGTGAATGTCCCGGGTGGCAGTCTGCCCCCGAGCGACTTTTTTGTTTTTTCCCACCGAGGAAAAACTTCATACGCATTCACAGGGGAATGAAAGCATACGTTCATTAAAAATGAATTTTCAAAAGCCCTCAATGTAGGAGCATATTTGTATGTACAGTTTACGTCATAATTATGAAAAATATTTGCTTAAAATTTATGAAATCATTTTTAAAACGACTTCTGCCATCTTTGTCCACACATACGAAATAGATATTTCCTATCATCCACAATAGGAAATCCCTGTGTAATCTATTTGACACCTAACATGATCGCTAATGAGTCCAAAAGTAATTAGAAATGATGAGTTGTGATTCTTTCTTCACCGTCTCGACTAAGGCAAATATTATTATAATGTTTCGTCTGTATTAACATTCGCATTAAATACACTGCGCAATTTAACAAGTTTCGCAATATTTCGTTTCAACCCAAATCTTAAATAACAATTAAAGAACGTTAAACTTTTCGCGGTGTCTATGAAACTTCAAAGTGTCAGCTTAGCCTAAATATTTAACAGCACTTTGCAAAATTTGAAAGTGTTACATGTCATAAGTTTGGTAGAGAAATAATTAGTTGATGGAGCTGGGGATGTTTGTCACAGAAAGCACGCTTCATAAACTTGGATAATTATCCACTTCACAGTTTTAGAAAGGGATAATGTGGTTCAAAGAGCTGAACTAATTGCATTTCCCCAACTTCAAAATTATGCAAATGGATGTGATATTCTGTTCCAGCAATCAAATATCTTATAACATGGCAGAGAAGAAGGCATATTAGGCAGAAACTTCCAGAGACTAAAACTATGTTGAAATTTTATACAATTTAATTGTTAAGTATCAATTTGAAAAAACTAGTAATCTATTGCTAAATGGAATTTTTATTGACTAAAAACAGAATGTTTCATTTTCTCTTTCAGTGAAGTCATCAGTTAAAGTGACTTTATAAATGAAAAAACTGAAACTGAAACTAAAAGGAGAACTAAACTGACCATCTAAAAAACTCTTCTTAAGTTTAAAATTGAAGTCCTCTTATTTTTACGTCTGCATTGAAATGACTAAAATTTAAGCGAATAATTTGGCTTAAGTCAATGGCTTGTTTATCACTTAAGAAAGTCCCTACAAACTCACGAATATTCGAAAAATGGGAAAAATCTAAACTGAGACGGAATCGTCGAACGTATTGGCAGAAGTTAAAGTCCCGGAGAAATGTCGAGTATGTTCATTAATTAATCTGCGCGGTAAATCGGGAGTTTGGCGCGAAAAAACGGGACCGTAAAGCGACGGAAAAGCCGACGCCTTGAGAGACGACCTCGTTGAGGTTCGCTAATGAACCCCGCTAATTAAGGAAGACTAAGTCCTCGAGCACAGGTGGCGGGAATGTAAATGAGAACGTCGACCGCGCGACGATGATGCCGAGAATGGCCGGGAAACAAATTCTAAATATCCGATGACGCAGTCGACGAAGACGATAATATTACAAAACCGAGGGGCGAGAATGGGTCGAGGGACAAGATCCGCTGGTCGAATTCAGCCGAACGAGTGTCCTGGCTGTGCGATTGTCGCCGATTGCAAGCACGACCCCCGGAGTGTAATTTAATTCAGGCACGAGATGAGCGGAGATCGGCTAGGAGGTGGACCAAGGACCGGCGGGGGGGGGGGTGCAGTGAAGGTGCCAACCACGAGAAGACTCGGGAAAGTCGATGTAGGAAGAGGCAAGGGAAGGGGGAGAGACGAAGGTGAGAAGGAAATGTAAAACGTAAGGATATGAAGTCGCATTCAGCAGATAGGGCAGGGAAGCTCGCAATAACCTTACATCCCGGAAAATCATTCCGTTTAACCCCCCAGGAGAACATTGCCTTTGGCCAATAAGAATTCTGCTACGGACAAGAGGTTCGCCACGATGTTTTCATGTAGCCATGAGTCCGAGGGCGACGGAGGAACAGAGGTATTCTGCATTACGTTTTCAGGGGAGAACAGACAGGAAGGAAGGTAAGAAGTTTTCGTCGCGAGAAGAAACGTCCCCGCAGGTGGGCGTAAGTCGAAAAACATGTGGGGCCCATTAAAGTGAGGGAAATTTGAGATAGCGCAAAGAGGGAAACCAAGTCGGCGGAGATGGAGGAGGTGCGCGGGGGCACGGGGTGGAGTGAAGTTTGCCGACTGAAAAGGGGGCCGAGCTCGGCGAAAGAGAACGGAAGATTGCGGGACATTTGCAAGAGATGCTGTTCCCGCCGGCGCCGGTAAGAGAGAAGGGGGGGGGGGCGTCAATGCAGGAAGGAAGCCGGATAGTGCAGTCGAGGAAAATGGCGGAGGGAGGGGAAACGGCGGCGATGACGACGCCTTGGCAGCGGATAAAGTAATGTTTCGGCGGTAGAATCGTCAGCGAAACAGTCCCTGATACCGGCGGTTAAGTGTTGCCCCAGTACCATTCCCCCCCTACGGT
Source organism: Hedychridium roseum (assembly GCA_963989215.1). NCBI lineage: Eukaryota > Metazoa > Arthropoda > Insecta > Hymenoptera > Chrysididae > Hedychridium > Hedychridium roseum. Next base: position 3,226,366 of record OZ022307.1, on the reverse strand, counting down.
CTATCTTCCCGTCTGCACTATTCCTTTTATTTTCTTGAAGACCAATCGTTCCTTCTCCCTTTCACATACGACTTCACCGTCCTCTCACCGGTCTCTGTTGTATCACAGATCAAGAGATTTCGCCCGAGGGGCGACGAAACCCCACGCCAGGGAATCTCCCCCGATTTGCGAGGATCCTCTGATTCGATGGATTATCTTTCCGAGAGTGCTTTCTTACTCCTCATCCCCGCCATCACAACCTTCAGCCGGGAGCCATGTCTTTTATTAGACGATAGAATAAAAAAGGATGTTTGCTGACTCCGTGTAAGCCCGAAAAAATGCCGGGAAATTATGTATAATATTTCCCCCGGAAAAAAGCGTATCTTCGACTACGTCTCTTTCAGATAATAAATTGAAAATATTAGCAAGCTTGAATCATTGTACACGATATACCCGATAATTGAAGAAATTTATTCCCTGTACGTTTGACACGAACAAATAAGGATTTATTTAAAATATAGCGACTAACATGTCAGTTCTCTGACATTCGTGTTTACAATTATACAAATTTATCTCCTGTATACTGTATTCAATAAATGAGAACAACTTCAAGGACGATTGAACCAAATAAATGAAGCAACTGCAACAATAATGCTTTTCTACTGACGGAAATAAAATATTTGAATTCTCGAAAAGGTCGTGAGGAAATCACGAGCTTACGTGATAATGGGTAATATTAGCATGTATTCAATAAATGAGAACAACTACAAGAACGATTGAACCAAATAAATGAACCAATTGCAACAATAATCCTTTTCTACTGACAAAAATAAAATATTTGAATTCTCTAAAAGGTCGTGAGGAAATCACGAGCTTACGTGGTAATGGGTAATATTGGCGTGAATTCCAGGGGATATCTGTCGCGCCTAAGTTGCTCTCGAGGAACCTCATGAGTTATGTCCGTCATATGTCACGGCGTATGACGGATAACGATTCAATAGGCCGAATCTATGACGGAGTGGGTGAGATTGAATATAGGCATCGAACCGGCTGGCATCGCGTTCAACGAATTAATGCACGGCCAGACGAAGTCTCGTTAGGCCGGTGCGGATAAACTGCTCTATGGCGGATACGTCACGTCCGATTTATTTTTCCGCCGATTCGATCCCGGCCATGTGCCAAGTTCATTCGCATGACGCTAAAACAGCGGACGCATTTATTGCGCTTGAAAGGAACTTGGCCGGGCTTTGAAATAATTCCCTCGCGAAAGCCTCGTATATCCGCCATTTGGCCCTAATTCAATGCCTTTTGCTGCCCTCCAATCGACTATGGATGTGCAAACAATATTAGGAACGTTCTATGTGCCAGCCGTTGTTCTCGAAAAATTCTGACAAATTGGACAAACAACTTCCTGCGCGATGGCGAGGAAATTTTTCACCAAGGATATATTAGCGTGAATTTCGGTTGGAAGGAAATGAATATTTATAAAACTGACTAATAATTGACATTGATAAATATCTCGTGACGCTTTATAATGAGAAATACTGTTTTTCGAAGCTTTGATCTTTCGTAACTCAAATAGTTCAGTAGTTCATTATTTAACGGTAACGAAAATGCGCGAAGATTGTTTGGAATAGATTAAACGTGGCAGCACTGTTTCTCCAAGAAGAAATCAATCTTTTTAGGAAACCAGCTGTACAAGGAGAGGATTTACCATCAGTTCCTTAGACAGCGTGTTAGGTAGGGAAAGGTATGTTCAATCTGAACAAACGGCTCGCCGGTGGAAGGAAAAAGTTACACCGGTCAATAAAAGAATATATTTGCCGGCGTTCACCGTGGAGTTCCCTATACGAGGATAAACGTAAACGATCCGGTGCAAATGGGACGAAGCTATAAACCGATATACGTACGCGCCTGTATCGTAAACGTCGCCATCCACGAAATACGAGCTAAAAACACGAGGTATACTTAAAGCAAACCTCGCTGTAAAAGAAGCTTCCTGCAAGCCTCGACGTTCCTTGCAAATCGTAATATCTTGTTTCGCTTTGAAGACCAAAAAGACCGACATAAAGGAAAACACTGAAGGAAACGCACAGGTCGGTGTTTATCTGTAAATGCGTCATTCGATTCAGGCAACACTCACTGTCAGTCAAAGGGCAATCAATAGCTTAAGAAATGTCAATAAACACCATCGTACTCGCGATAATAATGTACAATTGACAGTTCTCAGGACAGAATAAAAGAAAATAGACTCTAGACGTGTTCGTTTAATTGTCAATGGTCAGAAATGATTTTGAATAAAATTCCTGCGTAAGTGTTTCGGATTCATTTACAGTCATTAGGGACGTTTTCTGGTGTTTTAAATAATGCGACGAAATGATTCAATGACCTTCATTGTTAAACAAAGATATAATGATTTGTCACGTTTATTAATTCACATATTTCTGTAAACGTGATTTGACCCATTGTATTATTATTCTGTAGACTTTTACGGATCACGCGATAATTGGGTCTTCCAGCTGTCTAACAATTGAAAACCTTGGAAAATTGCGAAAAATCCGAGTGCATTTGGCACCGCCAAAATCTCGCTATGTCTGTGCTCGAGGTGCATGAGAACTAATTCGCAACGGATACGCTCCAGTTTCGACGATGCATTTCTACCGTGAAATTTCATCGACTAGAAATTCGTTGGCATTCACAGCGGGCGCCGTAAACCCAATCTTGCGTGCGCGCGACCAAACTTCGCCATTTTCATACAAAACAGCAGGAAGCGCTGCCCATTACCGTCGTTATTTCCGCCATGCAGTGCTTCCCAATTAATCAAACCAAGTACAACGGTCATCAGTCATCTGACTCATCGATCGCGCGAATATCCAACGGTTTTTTTTCAACCTTTTTCGCCGAATCCGCTGGTTTTTCAGGGCCCCATCAGTCGTTTATAATCGTTCGAAAATTTCGATCACTAGAAATGTTGATCGCGAAAAAGTAAATTCGATGCGAAGAAAATAGTACAAACTTAATGTGTCAATTACATGTAATATTAATTACAAAACAATTTTTCCAACGAGATGTACTTAATTCTTAAGTCTTAATCACTTAATTCTAGTAATATTAAAGCACGGAATATTCGTCTCGAGCAATTGACGTTCTTAAATACAATATGTAAAATGCTGTATCGTTTCATTCATGAAAATAAATGGAGACCATAATTGTTTCTGCTCGCGACAGACTACTCAATTCACTTCTCACCTACCATTGAAAACGGACAAAAATAATTTTCGCGATCAATCGCAAATTTTCGTCTCGTCCGAACATTTGACTTAACGATCGTACACGTTGAAATCGTCCAAACTCTAACAAAACTCAACAAAAACGAAACTGTGAATTGTTCAGGAACTACGTGTTTGTAGAGGAAAAATTGAGAGAAGCGTCGAAAGGAACGAGAAACCATGTGCACGTGCGAACGGAAACATCGCAGAGAACCTATGTAAGGCGTTACGTGTGCCGAGTGTTACGTGTGAACGGCATTGTATAGGTGTAAATGATATAGGCCGGCGCGTGGATACGCCGAGAGATGCATCGGGGTATCTGCGATATCCCGAGCTAAATGTCAGAGGACAGCGGCGTGAGTGGGCGCGTTTCGTTTTAACAACCCCGTAAACTGATGTTATGCATTGACCTGTTTATCGTCGTCGAAGGAAGAATACAGCGGAAACGAGGACGCCACTTACGGAATGGACGAAGCGAGAGGGTGTGCAACGAGAAACGGTGGGGAAGGGGGGCAAGGGAAAGGGAGCGGAAGGTGGAGGGTGAATGAAAGCGAATCATACAGTTTTCTTCGTTTAATTTCCAACACGTCCTTACCATCAAAGACATTGATTGTTCAGTAGGCCTATCTATTGAAGAATACTTTAAGATATTACGTATTAAAATATAAAGTCTACGGTATGTATGTTCTTCCCCAAATGACGTGTCAGTGAAGTAAACTGTGCGTGATTACAATTTTTATATGATTAAAAGTCGTGCATACGATACGGCGGAGAGCGGTGGGTGAATGAGAGCGAATAATATAGTTTTCATTTTAATTTCAAAGACGTCAAAGAAAATAATCTTTGAGCAAGCCTACCTAATGCCAAATAGATTTGGTGTAAATTGGAGATTAGAGTACTACCTACTACTCAGAATTTTGGGTATAACGTATTAAAAGATAAAGTCCACAATTCGTATATTCGTTCTAAAATTCCATATGAAGGAAGTAAAATGTGTACGATTGAAACTTCTGTATAATTCAACGGCTAAGGCCGCGACACAGTGGTAATAATTTTAATCGTATCGTAATATCATGGTACTGATCATTATCGATTTATTTACGCGGGCTAAATGCACAGCTAGACTTAATTTACGGGCGAGGAAGATGGACGTACATGCGATACCGGCCGTCGGTAGTTTACATTAACCCAAATGTCAGAGGACAAAACGTTCGCGGGCACGTTTTATGCGAAAAACTCGGCGAACTGTTATTCATCGGCTTGTTTGGCATTTGCCTCGACTTTACGGCGCAAAGCTTGCACACCGCCAAACGGAGACCGTGACGCTTCAAGGAAATTACGTTGTTGCGATGGTTTTAGCACGTTTTCACGGCAGATGAAAAAGCACGCCGAAACAATACGCCGCACGTAAGTTGCCAGATCGACACAAACTTCAAAGCTTCAGTCCAAAATGACCAATTTGTACGGAAAGCCGATTGCAACAAAAATTGCTCTCCAACGAAATTTTTACACGTACAATGGGGGATGGACAATGTTTCACTGGCTCAGGAAACTCAAATGAAAAACTCATAGAGTAAATGGAAAAGTTGTGTTTTGCCTTGACGATTTTGGGAAATTTTCTTTCGATTCTACGATTTTCCATGTTTTATCAAAGATTGTTATCTTTTTTAAATAATGCAGATTAAAAATTTCGTCGACCTTCATCGTTGAAAAGATTATTTTAATTTGTTTATCTGTGTTTAGAATAATTCGATTCGGGCAGCTCTTGATTTTCGTGGCATTTTGAACTAAAACGTTTTGTATGTTATTTCCAAATCACCTGACGTGTTCACGAAGTCTTGATATTTGGGTCGAAGCTTCGAGGCATGAGTAAACTTTCCCGGCTCTAGCTAGATATATCTCCCTGACGTGACTGTTTAATGAAATGTCCAAGAATCTGCATTTCTGCTTGCACGTATAAAAAAGTTTCCAAGATTAGCAAGGAGACAACGCTTTGGACAGTGCGATAGCACATTAAACACAACATCCTTTAGAACATCAGCTAAAAATAAGCAAAGTCTTTCTCGTATAAATTATAACAAAAAACAAATCACTGAATACTATAGCGGAACCTAAGTTGCGAAAAAACGTAACGTTCACCTTCATCAACCTTTTAAAAAACTTAGAAACGTATGTTTTTAGTTTCGTCCGGTTGGCACGTTAATCCGAAGACTAGAAAAAACAGTATGCCAGAGCGAGGAAAAAGTTTGGCTTTGTTGCAACGGACTTTTATGGGTCCATGGAAAAAGAAAACGAAAGATGAGCGGGATGTCTTGACGGATGGTTCGCGGTGGCGCGGTTTCGCCGGGATATAAGGAAGGAATTTTAATGCATATACAGGCGGGTGCACATGTACATATCCTAAATGTATTCTTACATAAATGGATTGCCCGGAGAATGCAGATTCGTCGGAAGAATGTGATTACTGCAGCCTTGGCTCCGCACGACTTAGCCCGGGACCCTCCGCGTGAATGCTTCGAAACTTTATCGCGTAGAAGGTATTCAACGTGACCGTAAAGGCCGCTTTTATTAAAATTTTCATGGCCTCCGCAACCCGCAACCCCCGATAATCTCTTCGTCGATTGCATTCTCCTCTTTCCTACTTTACCCCGCCCACAACTGCCCCCAACGTGCCGGGAAATCGTCACCCTCGATTTCCAAACAAATAGCGGAAATTAAGAATATCTTATCGGCGAAACGGAAGTTTTCACGGAAAGGTCAAGGATTAACGAATCATAGATCATCAATCATAAGTGGATGATTAATAATAAGGTGATTTTTCAGATTATTTGCTCATAATCATTTAATTTGTGTTTAAAAATGTACAAGGTTTATGGATATTTATGTTTCTCGTATTTGACGACTAATGTGCGATACACTGTAAAAATCTTGCTTTGTAGATGTTTTATAAAAATTGTGCCTGTACAATTTGGCAAAGGCTGATCTTCGTTCAACTTCTTGTGTAGAATTGCAAAAAGGGGTTGATATCCAATCCTTAACTGTTGGTAATTTACCGACGTAAGTTACCCCCGAAGATTCACCCTCGACGACATTTCTGAAGGAATACTGGCGCCAGCTATACAGTAAACCTTGGCAACAGTACGAGGATTATTGATTTTAAACAACAAATTGCTGATAAACTCTCACTAACTTGACGATTGATTCAATAACCCAATAATTCATTCAAACGGTTCAACGCACTTGCCTTTGAAAATACACATGAAAAAGTTTGTATAAAAATAAACATTATTCTGAACGCTATTATCGCAAATCTGTATAATTTTAATTTTGTACAAAACACGAGAAGTGTGGGAAATATTGCAACGTGTATTTCGCGTAAGAAAATATATTTTCCGGCAAAACGGAAAACTGAGGAGAAGATAGAAAGAGGGCAGATGAAAAGATAGAGTTTTTCCTTAGACGCATTTGTTACCTGTCAGGAAATGCGAACTCGTAACAGAGCAATTCAACAACCAGCGGGAATTGTGAGTTTTATATTATGCCCGAGAGAAAATAAACCGACTATACTGAACCCCTGAATAAAATTGGGCGAAATTGGCGAATGCACAAAATGCTGTGGAAACACATTCAGCTTAACAATTCCTGCAGCAATCCGTAGAAATATCTTTTAAATCCCAAAATAATATTTTACGTGTACACATACAACTATTTTAAAAGTTTATTATCAATAGAAGTAATCGACAACTCTAACAAGATTTAAATTGTACTAATTATTTCGTAAAGATTAGAAGCCAATTTACATGAAATTAAATTTCAGATACACCGTAAATTACAGTCGTTAAAAAATTTTCAGTTTCCTTATATATTAAATAAATTACAAGGAACAATTACGGACAAGGAAATTAAACTTTGTTCATTGATTTGACTATATTTCTTACTTGTCATGAAATATTATATTTCATTTATTTAAGGGTACTTTTACAGGTGTCTAGCAGCGGCAACAATAACTAGGTGAAGTGGTACTTGCCGAAACTGTATACAAACCTGGCCACTTGAGATAGAGGCAAACAACGCTCGCTGTAAAATTTTATCACTCCGTGAAAGCTCTTGTAAGTGAAATTCACGCTATAAAAATATTTATGTATTCCAAACTCTGTAAGTATTATAAAACATGGATATTGCTAATGGTTTTATTAACATGAAGGTATACATTTTTATAAACATCTGTCACAACCTGCCAAAATAGACGTGTTATAACATAATATTTTTATATTTAGTTTTAAAATAAAAGTTGGCAAAATATTGGTCCGCTTAAAATAGCAATATCCCCTGCTGTTGAACAGAGTGGTTTTGAATTGGGAAAGTTTTTCGTCACCGCGCCACTAAAATACAGGACCGTTTTTATTTCGATGCGAAATTTAATCAAACCGAAAATTGTTTCATGTACACGCGCTGACAAAAATAATCAATTTAAATAAGTTACTTCTCTCGGAAGCGTTAAAAAATTAGTCGGGAATTTCATTCATTTTATGATTCACACCGCGTTTCGTTTACAGGAAGTCGTATTTCCAATACATTTGACACCATTTTATGGTCCATTTAACACTGCTGCCAGAGAATATCGTGAGGTACTATCGAAAAGAGCATTTTTAAACTGCTGACGCATATGCACTTCGCCAAGAGCGGAAATGTGAAATTTTTGTCCTCAATTTCGCCCTGTAACGCGATTATTTGTTAAAAATTTGATCGTACATTCGCCACTGACATATTCTTTCGACATTTTACCTATTATTTTTTTTATTTAACGAGTATACTTATGACGATCCGCATGGCTGCCGATGTTTATAGCCTATTTCGCACCAACGGCAGAGAAAATATCACGACTTTTCCGTTCAAACGGCGAATTGCAGCGAACGAAGTATTGAGCAGAAAAGCGGCAAACGTATTTCCTTTAAGTCCTCGTAAAAAAAGGATAACCGCAGGTCAAGACAACCGCATATTTCGACAATATTTCTCGAACCTTTCCACCTCCATGTTTTTCGTTCGCCTTCAATTTTAAAGCTGTTCGCGATAAAGATTCCCCTACTTGCATCGCGAGTTCGTAAATTGTGCGAGCGTCGTTGTCAATTAAAAAAAAAAAACTCATTGTCCATTAAGGTGAGCCATTGGATAGTGACTGCGATGGGCGAGACCGAAATATGAAATGAGCCCTTATCTTGGGAATGACGAGAGAGGGCAGAAATCTTTAGGCAGCACCTTTAACCCAGATTCTCGGATGGGTGCGCGAGCGCGGGTCTGCTTTGCTACAAGAGATAAGCTCTTTTGCAGAGAATGCAGATTAGGGCATGATACGTATGCATTTACCCGTGCATAAATCAAATTTTCATCCCTCTTGTCGAAGCGAACGGCTAGAAAGAAAGGGCGATCAATTAGGATATATTAACATCCTTCGAATTCTCCTTCTATTCACCTTGAAAATACTTCTCAAATTACCAATATTCCATTATAACCATTATTTTGTAATGTCTTTAAACTTTTCCTTCTATGGCCTTGAAAACGTTTGTTACATTACGAAGATTTCATCGTAACGATTACGTTGTAAATATTGCGGACAAGAATAGAATCACGTTGAATTATTATCGGAATTTAAATATGAATTTTTAACAATTTTTTTTATATTGTTATTAAGTTATTGTTTTAATTTGTTATTAAGAAAAATGCCAATATTTGTTACGAAAGGAAATTCAGAAACAGCTCTTTTTTAAAATGTGCGTATAAATGCGTTCTATTTTTATTATACTTTTTAATATGCGGGGAATGTAAATACTTCAACCCATTTTATGGTAATACTAACGTTCTACAATTTCATATTTGACGTCGGTTGAATCCTAAGTCAATATTTTGAGGGAACGAAAAATTCTTCTTTTCGAATATCCTTGGGGCTGAGGCAGAAAGGGAAAATTGTTTACATAACTTTTTGCCTATCTATATATGCCCTTTATTGTTAGTACTAAAAGTTTTCAAATATAATAATGATGTCCGAAAACGTTTTAATGGAACAGGAATGTATTTACATTCATTTATGAAATTCATTGGCATATTTGATTAGAAACACACAAAAACATTGACACCTCTGTTGGCAAGTTTAAGCATGTAGTTGAGGCAATATTTAGATTTCGTGCCTGAAAGCACACTTCTGAAGTCCTTCCATCTTTGTTTTACTATTATCATGCGAGGCAGCGTTAGATTAAAGTCTGCCGCGTTGTATGACTTTAACTATACTTCAGGGATGTTTCAAGACGCAAAATACTGGATCAGGGGGCAAACAAGCAAAGCAAATTTATACACATACCCACCCGTAATTATTAGCACAAAATTTGCAAAGATCAATTATGCGCAAAGTTCACAAGTTCAAGCTGCTTTAATACAGTGCTGCAATTTACCGTGCTCTTATTATTCTAGATAACATTAGATCCCAGTCTACAACTGTATAACTAAACTTCAGGTAGCTGTGAAACCATAAAGTAGTACCATACGGTATTTACGAACATTTCAAGTGACTGCGGAAAGTGTTCTTGCGGGGCTTGCTATCGCGAATTTCCTGACGATCAACTTCTCGTCAGTCAAACGAATGAGTCAATGGAAAAACTGTACAAGGAAGGCAGATAAATACACGGTGTTTAGCAATTGCTACAATTAGTATCACCGTTCTGCGCAAGGAAGGTCCAGCGGGCAAGTGCATTAACAACAGATTGAGTATCACCGATCCTATTATCTAATTCAGCGAGCTTAATGGCTCAATAATAGGGGGTTCGTGGTCACCCTAATGCGAGCGGGAGACACATCGATTAGGCAGAAAACCCGTTGCAACTGTAGCGAGAACACGTCAACCATACGACCCTTCCGACTTGAGGATATTCCCAAGGAAGAAAAACTAAAAACTGCCCGGCAAAATACGAAATAGAATACCCACCACCGGTAAAAAAGAGAAGCAAATGAATTTGCCGGAAAATTTCCAGCGTACACGGATCCACCTTCAAGTATCGCATAATTGCACCGGTGTCGGTCAAAATAATCTTCCCTTTGCCATCTCGTATGCGCATATAAAAGCCCTCTCACGCAGCATACATTTTTTGCCCGCTCATGAACCGGAAGTGCAGTAAATTTGAACGATACAGAGGCATCGTTAATATTTTATCGCGGTTCGTGGCCCGACGATTCTACTTCTATTATCCACGGCACCGTAATAAAAGCTTCATGCTTCGTAATATTCTGATTTAAGTTCGACGAAACCACACGTCGTTTCTTCCCGGAAACCCCTTGAATTCCACCAACAGATGAAAAACATATATTTCACGAGTGCTGGCAGTAAAGTATCGCTCGGTACGCGATACTCCGTCAATCATCGTAGATTCTGTCACAATTCAATCTTGTATCCCCTTTAGTGCTGAATTGTCACATTTTTCTGACAATTAAAATATCGAAAATAATAGGAATTGTAATGAAAATATCCTGACGTACCGCTAAACTTATATTAAGTTGTAAATATAGAAACCTGATTTACGAACATTTAAGGAAGGATGTAATTTGTGAAATTATGTCACAATGAACTAATCTTCTTGGCTCAAAAGAAATAATTCAATAGCTCTTAACAATACAAGAATTTTCCACTACAAATACCTTCTTTTTAAATAAGTGAACTGTTTTTACGGAAGAATGTTGTGTAATAAATCGTTAGAAGATTCCTTTCTTCCGGTGAATTTAATATCGACAACCGTGCATGATTTATAGAAAATATTTGATGGACGGGAAAATCCAGTGGAACGAGAAAATCGATTGGTCAACGGGAATTTATCGGCACAATCAAGTTTTTTCCCCGATCAATCGCAATTAAAATATCCCGGCGTATTGTGAGGGGAAAGCTTTCATCCGCCGCGATTTAATCCTGTCCAAAAATTTCGTCAAAAGTGTCGATTGTCACGAATGACCCCCTCGCGAATTGCCACGTCATCGGCGTGTCAATGACTGGATTAACTAATGAATGGGGCTCAAACGAAATTTTCCAGGCGGATAGAAAAGCCGCGGGTGACAAGGGCGACAGGATCGACCTGTCGGCTGGCCAACGTTCTCGATTTTTCCGTTGATAGGATCAATTTGCTGGTCAGGCAAATTTCAAAGGGCACTCGAGGACCGGATCGAGGGGAGAATTTTCGAATATTCGTAAACCCCCGGCCTGCAGCGTAGCGATAAACCAGCGGCGTATTGTAATTAATTAAGGAAGAACAATAAGTAAAGCCGGAGGCTACGACCACCTTCATTCCCCATCGATTTTCCCTCGGCATAGTGAAGAAAAACCGAAAAAAAACTTCGACGTATCAGATTCCCGGACAAATAATGCAACGTTTCATCACTGGAACTTTATAACATTCTTTTTTTTATATAAAAATCAATATTTCATATGTATATCAATTTCGTCACGCATGTCGATGAAGTTTATTTGAAGAAAATTTTTGGAAATAACCAACACGAAAACCTGAATTACAATTCGGGAAACACAATTGTAGCCTCGTATTGGGTCTGAGCTGTCTATTGTCAATGCAGCTTACAAACATTTCACAATGAATATTCATTGTCAGTAGAGGGGGGTGGAAGAGAAGTAATCCAATAATACGGGACGAAGCCGGTCGGACCGTCTAAGAGGCTTATTTTTTCGCGCGTCAATGCTTCCATCTCGATTCTTCAAAACTCGTGCGTATTTGTGTTACATGTACAAGCTGGAAAATTAAAGATGTTACGGGCTGAGTTTTTTATTTTCAACAGAATATTTAGCATCGAAAGTGGCGAAGTTAATTTTATTCAAAATAAAGTCATTAAATTAATTTCAAGGGCACAATGATTTTAAGTTTCAAAAATATTAGTTTGCAACACCTATAATTCTCCACCCTGTATAACAATATGAAACTATCACGTTTCCGTCATAAAGTTGCATTGAAAATGTATTTAACGGAATAGGATGGGTAGTTTAAACTTTATAATGATTTCAAAATATTCAAAATAATTGTACAGTTGAGTACAGATAATCAGAATGTAAATATAATTATTGTATGCTAAACTACATTATTAGTATGTAGCTAAAAGTATAGATTAATGTATTATACGTAGATGTAGGATGTAAGACATAAACCAAAAAATAATGAAGTTATAGACATGTACAATTTTTAGGTATCTCCATTATATTTCTTTTTTGCAGACTGGTAAGTTTAAATCGCCATTCAAAAATTCGTTGGTAAACTGTTATAATCACAATTACAGACAATTATAACAACATAATTCATTGTTCATACTATCTACATTTAATTAGCATAAATTGTTCATTCTTAAAATTTACTGCCAATATTGTATATCATGGAAAAAAATTAAAATTATTTTATCGCATTAAAAAATCTGTTACTTTGTCTTCAACGGTTTCTGAACGTGATTTATTACTACAAAATGGCAAGAAAAATTAAATGGAGGACAAGCAAACCGAGCATTAGTAACACCCAAACCGTAACACAGAAACCCATCGTTGCAGTAAATATCATTTGATCTCCCAGAACTTCCCACTGGATCAAGCGATATCCACATATGTCAAAGGGATATTTTTCCCATTTATCTCAACGTGGGAAAACTCTGAGAAAGCTGCCGTACGTCCTGGATAAAATTCCAGGACATTAATTTCGCAGCAGACATTATAAAACAAAAGACAGAATTTTTATCCTCAAATTGATGTTACGATCTTAGATCCATAGGTTTTTATGAAGGTCGTTAGTAATTTCGTTCTAAATAAGCATATATCTGGAAAGTATTTTATATTCATATCGCTATCTATAAGATTTCTAGAAATACCATGATTCCAGATATTTGCGAAATTTTCTCTAACTTGCGAGTTTTGCTAAAGTATAAAGTTGTAAGTACAAGACTCCAACGACAGTAATTCACTGGGGGAACTGTACTAATTACTTATCATGTAGCTATCGCTACTCTAAGGTAGTTAATTAGCGATACAATCAAGTAATAGCTCAGCTATGAAACTAATTTACTTGTCTTATAACTCGCGATTGTTAATTTCTCCTTTTTCCTTACTGTGCAGAACAAATTATTAACTGCTGACAACACCATATTTATATAAAGTAAATTATTTAAATATTTCATTTTCTTTATTTCAAGTATTGAACCCAGTTTCTTGAACATTTTGAGTAATCCTTTTTTTGTACAAATTCAATTAAATGCTTCGAAAAATTTGTATAACTTGAATCGAGTTGTTGAAAGATTTGTTACCATTTAATACACGTCTTATGTGGGGACAATTATTAACGATAATGGAAATAGGTTTTTAAAAATGGCAAGTTTGTGTAATTTGCCGGCAGGTGAAGAGTTGGTACGAGACCGTCACTTTCCACCGTTTCCACAAACCAATTGAGTTTCATGCACGTAGTAATGGTGTGGCTCGATGTTCGCTGTGAACCAAAATCGTTTCCTTTAGCGAAACCGATCCAATGCTCGAGGCACAGTCGGGCGAACTTGTTTGTCGTAGTTCAAAGTGGACGGGGATAGACAGGGCTTTGATTCGCCGCTGGACAATCGCGAATCGACCGTCATACCGGAAAGGAATTTCGCCGTTTAATTTCTACTTGTCGGATGCGTTGTTACAGCGTCCAAGAAGGACCGGGAAAAATCGATGATTGTCCGGCAAGTCCTTCGCTTTTGTCCCTGTTCCAGTTCTTTTGAATCCCTAATGTGCAAGTCTAATAGGACCACGCGTACTTGGAATATCGATTGTCGCACAATCGAGGACTTTTCAATCTCAAAGATCCTCCATTTAATTTGCCCGTCTTAACGCTCGAGAATACGTAATTAATGTCCTTTGTCAGTTCTTTTTAAACGCGATACCCGCCACTTATAATCCTAAAACCAGGAGTATGAGTCGCAGTGGAAAATCTGCCTTTGCAATGCAACTGCGTAAACACGAGAATCAGGTTCCTGAATATTCATCAAGTCGCAATCCGAGGAGATGTTAATGACTTTCTTCCGAAAAACAAAAGTCGAGAAACCTTGTACACGATAAAAAGAAAACTCGGTGCTCGACGTGCCGAGGAATGGTTTGCTGCAAAGTAAGGAATAAAACTCTGAAAGTGATGGAGTCCTTTCTAAAAGAGGGTCCATCGTAAGACGTTTATGTTTTTATGTTTGAACAAATGAATAATAAACTCCTCGCGAATAGTTGGAAAAGACAGGCTCGTTAAATCCTATCTTATGAATTTCTGATAAAAACGAAGTTATTTTCATTGAATTATTATTTGAGCATCATTAATCAGTCATAGTTTTTCCATGCATATTTTACCATATTAATCGATATCCGCTTTTGCCTGGCTGCATTGTTAGAACCGTACAAGTCATTTTTCAAGCCTTCAACCCCGCCGTTAAACAACTCGATAGTCATAAACGCCTTCGGCAACGTTCATGAATTTTCATTAGCTCGTTTTTACGAAGATATTTCAGGCTAGTTTTCAGACCAGCAAAAACAAAGGAGTCAGAGTTAGCGCAAAATTAAAAGAAAATCTCATGAAACGAACCCTTGTACTTTAGTTTCCAGATTCAACAATCTGATTTATGAACATTTAAGGAATGACATAATTTATTAAATTTTCATTCTAATACTAATCCTCCTTGCTGAAAAGAAAAAAATTTAATAACGCTTAGTCAATTTTAAGACGGAGGATGAAAAGAATTTTCCACTACAAACAAGTACCCTTTTTTTAAATAAATGAGCTATTTAAAGTAAACTTAAATAATCTGATAATCATCATAAATGCAGTCACATTTATATCTTTCTGAATTTTCGCGTTAGTCCAACCGTGACGAATCTATTACTGAACTTTTTTCACGATTAATTACAATTAAAATACCCCAACACACCCTTGAACTTACATTAACTTCTAGATACAGTAACCTGATTTCTGAACATTTAAAGACTGGCGTAATTTCTTGAACTGTCACGGCGAACTAATCCTCCTGGCTCAAAGGGACAAAATTTAATAGAGCTTAATCAATTTCAAGAAACAGCCTAAGGATACTGCCCTTTGCTTCCAACGAATGACCTGTTCTTACGAACGAATGATACACTTAAATACGTAAGTGTCGAGCGAATCGTTAGAAGATTCCGATTCCTCGGGTGCATTTAATATCACTAACCGTGCATGATTTATGGGAAACATTTGACAGGCGGGAAAATCCCGGGGAACAAGGAAATCGATCGGTCAGCCTGAATTTATCGGCACAATGAAGTTTTTTTCCGATGACATTGAGCGATGCGTCGCGCGATTTCCATCTATTACGGGTCCGTTCTAGCGTGATGCAAGTCACTTATGGTAAATTTTACGCTGTGTATCCGCCGCTCGGCAATTAACCCGATGTTCCTGTTTTACTTAATTGAAGCGTACCCGGACAAGAGACAGGGTGGGGGGAAGGGGAGACTTTTTTGCGGCTTCCACGACGGGCGGGCCATCGAAAACGAGCTCCTCGCGTAGTCGACGTAGGTAAAGAACTTTCTTCGCGGGGGATTAAGAAAAAAGGAACGTAGCGAGGAGAACGAAGCGACAGGCCATAAAGTCATTACGTCGCGAGGAATTATGCCACGGGCAGACTCGATAGACGAAAGGAAAAGAGAGAGAGGGAAAAGAAAAAAAACAGAGAAATCTCCACTTAGATACGGACCAAGTTTCTCAGGGGAGCGTAATTACACGCAGGAGCTGGCTCGACTCCGCCGTCGAAGAAAGACTCGTTTTCAGCCTAATAAATATAGCATGGAGATCCTTGAAAAACTGCCCTAAGGTTAACATGAATTCTTCATGGCCCGCCGGAAGCGTATCAGTCGCGAATTCTTCGCCGCTCAAAGAAACTTCAACACAGGACTACGAAATTCATTTGGAAATTCGTAGCGACGATTGTCATTTGCATGCGGTAAATTTACGGTAGGGTCTCGATAAGTAGTTTCCAATAACCCGAGGTGAATGTTTCCTTTTCTTTTTTTTAAAAAATCCCTCTAAATTTTATTGTGTGTTATCTAATCTAGAATTATCTAAAATTATGTTAAACACAAATAAATTTTTAGTAAACATGTACTTCTTCTTACTGTTAGCTGAAATATTTCGTTATATTATACTTGAAAACACGATTCAGCTATACTTTTGAATCTTTCGATAATCGGAAATGGATCCAGTTCACATTAACCCGTATTACCGAGACTATACAATATTTCTACGTGTACCTTGAGCTTACGAGGGCGAGGAATTAAGGTGGTATACAATAAGTGCGGCTTACCTCGTGCATGCCTATCGCTGTCCATTTCCTTTACGAGATGAAGACCGTCGTACGATCGTCCCTGGGATCACTGCATCTTGGAACTTTATAAACCGGGCTTGATCCAGGTGCTTTACGTTTCCAGCATAAGGATATCTCAACAGCGTCGTGCACTCATGGTGAAACTAGCTTCGCCAAGGAAGAACGGAGGATTATAACGCGGGGTTCCTGAATTCTCGTGGAAACATTAAAGTTAAGTCGAAACGGCATTGTTTGAAGATTCGGCTGTTCGACACGATACCACCGACTAACTAGCTGCTAAAGTGAGAATTAACCTTGACTCAAGAGCACAGCCCCTTGGCACTGTATACCTTCACGTTTGAGCACGACGACTTACGCGGATGTCATATCTTTCCGGTGAATCCACCTGGGCTTTCCTCCTCCTCGGACAAATGAACCATAAATTAAGCACCGCCGACGGTATAAATTCCGATAGGAGAACCTTCGAGATATTATTATTCCGCGTATGACTGTATTACGATTGGCACGAGAGTGTGCTGAATTATGGCGTAAGATATACGCTATATGTATACCGGGAGCAGGAAAATTATTCAAAAGATCAGCGCGACTGTCGCCACGGTTATTTCCAAGTTATTTCTGAAATATATTCGATTTGACCGCAGTCAACATTTGATAACAGTCGGGGTAATAATGATTGATTGACCGTTTCCGCTCCCCTTTCCCACCGCTTTGCCTGACCTTCTCCCCCGCTAACCCACGCGTTGTTTACCAGCCCCATTCTCCGTGGATCGCCACCGCGAAAATTAATTTAAAATCAATTACTGCCATCCTGCGTTGGCAGCGAATCTCCGCGCGTTTAAGGCCACACCGTAATTCCCCCGGAATCAACACTACCGATCCTCAAACATTAGCCCGTTATTTACGTAACAATCTTTACGCGACTGTTTAATGTTTACACGAATACTGATGAAATGCAAATTAGTCGTGAATTATCTGCCGTTTCATCGATCCAATTCTGCGTACGAACTATCAGCTTTATCGCTCTTTACCACCTGTTGTGTTGTGTTTATTGTTTAGGAAAATATATTGATAAACCTAAGATTCCCTTGTCATTATTGATTTTGCAATCGAAATACATCTTATTATCGTCGAAGGCACTGTAAGATAGAGGTTCCTGTAAGTTCAGCGAATCGTGAATGACCTAGTTGAACGATCCTCCCTTGAATAGATACTTTAAAGCATCAATAGCCAAATGCGTATAGCATGTGTGGTAACAATGCTATTGCGGTATAACTTTGAAGTTCACAATAGCCATTGAAGCATACCTTCCCTCTTACAATTACTGTTAGCCAGTTCCACTAAGGTAACAGAAACCCAAAAGGGACGTCATACTCTAATTAAACGTATCCAAATTTCCAATAGAATCTTAAGAAAATTTCTGCACTGTAAGTTCCGGTGGAAAATGAAAAAAAAACAGGAATCAAAGAAACAGCAACGAGCGAACAGAAATGGAAAGACTTGTCGTTACCCGCAACACAAACCCGAAAAGGAAGTTATACTGTAATTAAATGTCAGCAAATTTCGAATAAAATCGTAAAAAAAATCTTCAGCGGTAAATTTCAGCGCAGAACTGAAAATCAAAAATCAAAGAAACATGGAGAAACTTGTCAATATACGCAATAGAATCTCCAAGGGGAAGTCATATCGTAATTGAAAGTTTCGAAATTTTTCCCAAAAAACATACAGAAATGTTGAGCTGTAAATTCTGGCGAAAACTGAAGAACGAGAATGAGGGAAAGCCGTAACGAGTGGACTGTTGCGGCAAGACGTTTCATTCGTTTCTGTCTGCTTGTTATCGATTCTTGAAGAGGCCGTTAAAAATTTTCGATCGAATAATAACGCTAGGGGGATAAGGATGGCCCCGAATCGAGGCCGAACTGGTAGAGAGGAACAAAACTCGAGATTGTCACGTGTTTCCGCGGATAACCCGCGGAGTTTCCAAATCCTGCAACAAACTACGTCCTTAAATCAGCCGATGGGAAAAGGGCTGATAGTGTCCCGATAAGAGCACACGCGGCGATTAGCCGGACCTCACGGTATAAATTTGCTTCCGAGAGCGTCACATCGATTGTCCTGACAACCACGCATGATGCCGCTCCCCCCCCTAAGCATTTAGCCCCGCCCCCGCAACAGACTGCATATGAATTTCAGCTATGGAAATTTCGACGGTTCGCTTGGCCAAATAGCCGTCAAAACCGCTAATCCGTGTTTAATGTGACGGGCGAATCTCGATGGTCGATTCCCCGCATAAATTCTCCTTCCGAAATCGAATAAAAATATTAGACTAACGCTTAAAAATGTAAAGTACAATTTTGTGAGGAGAACGGACGGGGTATTAATTAATGTTTAACGTCACGCTCGTATAAATTGCAATTAAGGTGAGATTCTGATGCGGCGGTTAATGCTGTAATTAAATTCGGCCGAATCGGATCGAAGGTACGTTTAATTTCGAATTATTTTCACGCCTATCAGGAGCGACGTAACGATGTAAATTCGGCACGGCTCAGAGCCGGGACAAACGTAAAGCATTATTTTCCGTGCTATTGTTTGGAAAATTCGCACGCGTGGAAATTGCAAAAGTCCAATTAACACGGCGATTGCCGTGAATGCGGATAAACGAGCAAGCCGATGACATTATCTCTCGTTATTACGTTAGAGGGGAATGGCGATATTGTGGTGGCTTTAATTGGCAATCGATTTTATTCTCGCACATCGGATTCCCGCGACCCGCGAGAGACAATCAGTCTGCCGTTCAGCTTCAAGTGTTACACCGCGCCGTCCAATGAAATAGTAGTCACCGGTGTCCCTTTTTTCCCCCGCAAAACTGAGAACACAGAATTCCTTCTGACGAGCACGAAACGTCAACAAGTGAAACACGTGACGGGAGAACGAATTTGCCGAGGCGGGGTTCCCGAATCTCTCGTTTTTCGGGGCGATTCCTCACGAGGAAAAATCGTCCTCGCTCGTGTGTCGATCGCCAATCGTGTATCGCTCTTGCTGGATACGTAAAGCACAAGGAACGAACAGCACACGTTTACGGTGGCATTCGATCGCACTGGAATCTAGATCGAGGTTCGTGGCAAAGGCCTGAATTACGGTTGACAGGGGGGTGGTGGGGGGTCGAGTGGACAAGTGAGGGGGGGAGGGGAGGACCACTTGGACGTACGAGTCACCGTCCGTCGAACGGGTGTGAATGGGAAGACGGGTCTTTCGACGCGAGACCACGGTGCGGTTCGAACGATGAGCTTTTTCTCTCCTCCGGCTGATCTCCGGCTGGAGAAACGCTCACGGACAAGGTGCACGTCGACGGAATGACGGTCGACTACTGACGGTCTCACGCCGCCGACGATGGATCGCCGACACGCCGAGACGGTCCGCGGCAACCCGCGAAAATCTGATGCGTGCGCAACCCTGAATTCCGGTCCACGCTATACGCTCGTCAAACAGCCAATACATATCCAATTTCAAAATCAAAAAACTTGTAGACAGATTTTCTTTCGAGGTAGAGTCAAGAAGAAACCATTTTTTACCCTATTTAGTAATTTACGGGGTGGAAAATTAAGATAATGATGAGCTACTCAGCAGTGAATGAATGATACAATTAAACACCTAATATGTTTAATTTTTAAGATCAATACATATCCAATTTCAAAGTCAGGTACTTATGATGAAAATTTTCTCCTACGGCTAAATCAACAGAAATCTCTTTTTTATAGCGTTCAATAATGTATGATGAGTTTAATATTTAACAGTCAGTGTATTTGGGACTTCGAAATCAGATACTTACGGGCAAGATTTCCCCCCAGGGGTGAATTTTACCAAAAATTCCTTTTTTACCCTGTTTGGTAACACGCACGTGCTTTACCATGGACATTACTTTACCTTTACCTTTACTTTACCTTATTTTACCTTCCATTTGCCTCGATTTTACATTACAACAATATACAGTACTGCGTGGTGAGTGTAATTTTTCAAATTTTTTACACTCTTTGGATTGGTTTAAAGTGGAGTAAAGAAGATTTAAATGTGAGGATGTCCTTGACGGGAAGGGTATTTTTAAGATCTAGAAAGTCTTCTGGAAATTGGAATCGCAAAAATGGGAAATTGCTGTGAACAATGCCAGCAAGATAAGATTCCTTTGAAAGGGGTGGACTTTATGTCCTCAAAAGGATTCATTTTTGCTGTAAATATTATACATGACTGACGCGATTAATTAATTTATAAATTCCATTCGTCTACTGTTCAAAGCATACCAATAATTCTTGCAATTATTGATAATTGTGTCATTTACTAAGGTAATATACAGTGTAGGTACTGAATATTTTATCCAACTGATTCGACAAATGAATTTCTGTAATCAGATAAATCCGCTGCTAAAAGCCCCCCAGGTTATCACTTGGGTAATGGACTACAAAAGATAACTATTTTACTTTAGGTGATGATTCTATAATTTACACTGTGTACCCACGAAACAGGCAATTTAGCTAAAACTTGCGAGCAGAGACTGACGTAGGTAATTCAATAGACTCAACTTTCCGTACTATTTAATACAGTTAATTGACTCACGGTTTATTCCAACTCCGACTTTCTTTAAAGAAAAATTGCATTGAAAGACAAATTCTTTACTTTCTACAGCCACACAGTAAACTTGGAGGTCCTTGCGATACAGGACGCTAAATAATTCATGAAACGAAATCAGCCTGATGTTAAGGGCGTTAAAGTGTTCTGGCAGTTCGCTTAAAACTCGTTATTTTGTCACAGATTTTCGCGTGTATTATAAACGTACAGAGATAAAGCATGATTGCAGGAAACATAAACCTTTCAATAAACGGTTTATTAAAGACTGAAGCTATTGAAATTCGCCGACAAAGTAAACGAAACACTTTCATCAATTTGTTTTGATTTCATCGCTTTTTGCGGTGAAGCTATAACACGCCTGGCTATTAATGGCGGATTTAATGAATAAGAGCAATTAATTTCGTTGATGCGCATGTATACTCCGAAGAAAGAGAATTATTAAGCTGCATAAACGTTGGTCGGTTGATAAATGCGACTGTCGTGCCCGGTAAGATGAAACGACTATTCATTTCATTAACTAATCGGTTCATTAAACAAAGATACTTACTGCTATTGCAAATAGTTTGCCGCGAATATAAATATAATCCCTTCGAGAAAATATTCCAGTAACGCCATTAGGTAGTTCATCTGTGAACGCGAATAAAGCTTTCTATTTTTCACTAACGGAAATTTTTATCGTCAAATTCAGCGACCGGAAACGCCAATAGCAGCTCCTCCACCGACTTTTCAAAGAGGAACATACCGTGCAAAATTTTACCTTTCAATAAAGTGGTCCATTTCAAAGGGGGTTTATTAATTGCGAGATTTATAACATAGTGGATACATATTTCCAAAGAGCGATAAAAAAGCGTTTCGTAAAATGTTAACTTGAAGTAATGCCATATGCGTATTAAAAACGAATTGAATAATATTTCGTTATAAGAAATAATGTAATAATGGCAAGTATTTACGTATAAAATAACCAGGCAGGTAAATAATTTAGTCATAACTTTTCTGAAAATCTTTTTATAATCAAGGCAGATATTCTCGAATTATTTCCCAATAAATTCACCAATGTCTGTTTACAACTGAAATACATGGCAGTTATACACACACGGTTTTCCGTTTTATTATTTATATATGGATCAGTTGTGGTATCATTGGCAAATACAATAAAAATTTCAACAACTTCAACAGTATAACAATTTTGCGCAGTGAAACAAGTAAATTCCACGGCCAGTACGGCATTTATTTTCAATAGAAATATTAGAATAAAAAAATTAACGAAAGGTGGAACAGGCGGTTACTTGTCTGCTAAAAATAAAATATTCAAGATCCGCATTTTCTCACCTATTATAAAAAGGTCTTCCGTTAAGATGCATCGAGTGTGACGAAAATATATCAATAACCCACATACCGCTCGAGTAAAGAATACCAGCAGAACAGGAACAAAACGACATTGCCAAGTACCTAAAAACAGATCTTGAAAGACAGTGAAATGATCAAAATTCTGCTAAAAATATTCTTATACGTAAAAATAAATTAGGAATTTTATAGAAAAAATTCTTAATAATATAATTTACTCGAATTATTATTCCTCGAAAAATCAACCATCGGACAATCTCTTATTTTATGTGCCACACAAATTTTCGAGGAGATCGATACTCTAAGAAAATGCATCAGTCTATCAACTTTTTTTATGTACAAAATAACTGAAAACTTATTAATGCGAGCTAGATGTTCTGAAATTATATGAATGAAAGTAATACGTTAACTCGAATTTTTAGTTGAAGAAAATATATTTGCAAAATTAAAATAAGAATTAACTATCCATTTTAACACTTACGAGTTGTTTCAAAGTTTGTGAAGATAGATTTGCAAAAATAATCTAATCTACACGGATAAATGTGTAATTCTAAAGAAAAGTCGTGTAACGTCTTAGACCCAGTTTTTCCGGAAGCAGAAGAACCTCTGCTCATCCATTAAAAGTCCATACTGAGCGTCTATTATTGCAGGGAAATTTTGTTTTCGAGGAGTAATTTAGTTGGCGCGTATCAAAGGAGGGCTTTATCGAATTAACAAAATATTTAGTTCCTATGCGCGATCCGGGAAAGCGAAAATAGCTCTTAACGAAGTCAGCCTGGCATACTTGGTCGCGCTATGTCGTCATCGGAGTTTAGAATCCTTTCGCGATTGATTCGGTTAGTCCCCGTCGTCTCTGGCCCGTTGCTCAGTTTTGTAGGTCAGACTCAAAGCCCTTTGAACCGTACGCAAGACTAAGACAGCCATGAGACCGTCGCACGGCAATTATTTCGCCAGGGGAAGACGGATTAATAGCGCGATTAGACCAGCCGGTGAGAGGTGGGAGAATTTTTCGAGACGGGGAAGAGAATTTTTATCGACGTCGTCCACTCCGAAAAAGCTGTGCGTGCGCCTTCCGCTCTTTTTCCCTTTGGCCGAGGAACAAAACCAATATGCCCTTCAGCGAACCTTGTGCTAAATATAAAAGAAAACCGTACATAGCGGGAAAGCCCCGCGAGAATGCCGTTCTCGCACGTTCGTCCGATCCGATCTATTTACTCGCCCCGCCGTGTTACGTACTCTCACTCTTAATTACTCCTCGGCATGAGGATGTTTATTATTCACTCTCGTGCGCGTTAAACGAATTTCAGAGACCTCTCGCCTCTCGTACATTTTCCAGAAGAGCGTCCCGAGCCGCCTGGAAGGGGTGCTGCTGTACACTCACACATACACACACACACACGCAGACACACACAAGTGCACGTAAATACTGACACAAGTACACATACCCATACACACGAGTACACATACGAGCGCTCGTTTCGAGAGGAACGGAATGGATCGGAGGGAAACGGAAAGACGTAGAGCGGCAGGGGGAGGAGGAGGGGAGAGAAAGAGAAGAGCCCAGGGGAAGAAGGGAACGGGCCTTAGATATTAATACGTAGAGCCGTTGTCAGTTCACTTTGTAGATCAGCGACGTGTAAGATCGACTCTATCGACGACAGGGTTTATACCCCTCCGGGGTACACCGTCCGTGATACTTTGTCCATGTTGCAAGGTGAGATACTAAAGGGGATGTCGTAATAATGAGGGTAATAATAATGCCTTGTTGTCCACGGCTATTCGTAGACATCAACGTTGGATTCTATCTCGGATACTTGCTCTCATCGGGAACCTACGGGGAAACGAACAATTCTACAGCAGCCCCAGTATTTCGTGAATACGCCGAGAAGATAATTGCCCATATAACCTGCATCCGTTGTTGAGGACGTTGGAAATTGGACGATTGCTATGTCTCGCTATATCCTATGAATCTTGTTCCACTTTCAAACGAACGAGTTTTCCGCCAATCCGGCGAATCAATCGTCCTACAGAAAACATATTTTACCTTGCTACGGATATAGATCAAACATTTGTCGAAAAACTTTATACTCGCGTACATCCGTCCCGCAATAAGTTTAGAAAAGTTTCGAACTAACTTTACGTAAGTCAGCATTTTATAATACTTTCTCTTATTGTTAGTATCACGAACGGATACTTGAAATAGTAGATGAGTAGAAATATTCATGTGAATTCATTGCGCTAAACAAGTTAGTATTTTCATTATTTACAAATAATGAAGAACGTCGTTAAAAACGGTTTTCTCGTACAATGAAGCAGCAGAAGAATTTGACAATTACGGAATTTTGGTGATAACGTATCCAGCGTTGTGGTTATTTCGAATAACCGTTAATTTCACGGAAGAAAAATATTTAGCGATAACTCGGACGAGGTGGAATGGAAATATTGGAAAATTCCATTTACCGCGATACAAAACTGCATCGATATGAATTGCAGCGTTAGTAAAGGGAGGAAAAACCGCAATAAACGGGGAGTTATGTGTCGTCGGTAAATGATAACGAGAACGGCGGAGTTTCAATTGGAAAAAACGCCCAACAGTTATTCATCGTCGACGATCGCAATGCATTTCGCGGACAAAGTTTTTCCCGGTGGCGCGATATAACACAATTGCAGCGAACGGCGAATATATGTGTGAAGAAGTAGAAACGGCTGGAGAATTGTATAAAAAGGCAGGATTCTCGCAGCGAGAATCGGCCCGTGAAAAGCAATCTCCCTTTTGCCCTCTCCGTCTCATTGCCGCCATTTTGGCTGACCCTTCCTCGCGCTGCTAAATACTTTTATCAAGGCGAAGTACACCAGCCGGAAAATACGGGCTTCGGTTTGCATTTTCCCCGACGCGTTTCAACGCTAAATTCTCCGAGGACTGGCGTTAAAGAACGGTCAGGGAATTACCACGCGGAGAAATACAAATGCCCCGCGACAGGTATGCATTTATCAGGACATTTCCCATTTCTTGGCCAAGACCCTTCATTAACTGATTCAGCGAAAACCCTCATCCTTTCATAAATCGTACCGCGCACTCCATCACACCAGTCGCTCGCTCGGAACTTGACGCAAAAACGAGGACCCTCAGGAGAAAAAGTTCACATTTAAACGGCACGAAAGGCACGGAAACTTATGAACAATACACGCTGTCGTACAATGTATTCGTCGCTCTAAAGAATCGCTTGCTTTGAGGGGGAAAACGACGTTAAGCAAATAGATTTTTCTTGGAACTTCAAACGAGCGGACTCTGTCAAAAAACGGTCCTTTCTTTACCCACTGAATACGGTTTTCCTGAATTGTTGTGAAATTCCTCATCGCCCGGGCTTGAGGGTTTTCTCCTGTAGAAATCGTTGCTCGTTCCTTCGTTGAATTCTCGATAAGCGAAAAACTGCAGGAGTGGGTATCGGTACGACATTTATCTCGGGACCTGGGTGCTCGGTGAAATTAAATGAAATTGCCACTCGAGAAGTTTCTGAAATAACAGTTTCAATTGGCTGTGATACTTTTACTGCTTAGTCTTTACGGGCGTCGTCGAGAAACAGGATCCTGGTAAATATTTTACTTTCCTTCGATACGTATATAACGAATGGAATTACGCAATGAGAGGAACGTTTACCTGCTACTGCTTCTGTTTTCCTCATCGCCAGCGCCGAAATAGAAACTAAATATCCAACAAAACAACTCGATAAGAACATTTCCAGCAACTAAAATAATTGTAACTTCAGGGAGAATGTTGCTACTAAGAAACTTGTTAATAACAATTTTTGTCTGTAGAAAGCAGGTGTGGCATTTGTACGCTTTTACTAATTTATTGTTATGGTAATAAACAATATTATTCATAAATTTAACACAATCTTCGTAGTACAAAATGTGAATGTTATATGAATTAAATGCTGCATAATATCTTTGAAAAAATAACTATGTAACAAATTTCTTTTCAAAACTAGCATTTGTGTAAAATAATACAATAATATGTAATTTATCAATACACTGGTGTAATCTGCATTTATGTTAATTCAATTATTTGTCCGTACTTATGAAAGAACATCGCCGTTTTAACGAAATTCGATGATGAAAATAAATGTGAAAATGTTCGAAAATAAATATGATAAATGTGAGAGATTTCTACCGCCAGTGCAGGCCATTTTAATCATTTTCATTTAATTTCAGAAGGGAGTCGGTGAAAAAAACTAAAAAATGTTACGATTGAAATGGATTGCTAATTTAAACAATCGATCTCCGTTCATTCGAACCCGCGATCCAGCATCGTTACTTTTAATCTTTTAGATTCTTTTCGTATCCATTTCAATCACTTTTAATTTCATTTCATCGAGCGCACTCGCCGGATTGTAATGGTGAAAAAACGTTGAGATTGAAGTTTCGATAGCGGATGATTTATTTTCGTGAACACGAAAATGACTTTGAAAAGCATCGTCCCCTCACACGCAAATACGTCTACCGGTTTATGGAAATACTGGCTTCCACGGTCCTCGATAGAGAATCAGAAAATTTTACCAACATCCCGTACGTTCGACCGAGTAGAACCATATCGATGTTGAAAAACACGCTGACGTGGTTTTCTCCCCTTACGAAGGAAAGTGTTTATCATTCTACAGATGGTATCTTACGAATACGTCAGGCTATAATTTAGAAAAGTGCGTAAGTCACGCGCCACTAAAAACCAGCCCCACAATTAAACAAAATAGAATTGAGATATTTATTCGTTTTCTGAAAAAATGTATACTTAATAAGGTAATAAGAAAGTATCAATAAATTTATTACTGGCGGAGCATAGGATGAAAAATTCATTGAATTTTTGAAATAATTTCCGGGCAACAGTATGCAAATGCAGGTAATTAACTGCTGTCCAATTTTCGGAGTAATTAACTGTAAACACAGGTATATGCAGTGATGAAAGTCTGTTATTACGAATAAAGCCAACTTCAGTTAATAATGTGTATAAATAAAATTTTAACAGTATTTCGGAATCATCATAATATTTATATCTACCTAACCATGCATTTTGCAATATTTCAAAATACGTTTAAAGACAACTGAGAAACTAAGGCACAAAGTAAATTACAAAGTAATTGTATTTTTAATAATATAAGTGTACGTACGCTATAAAATTTGTCAGTTAAATGAAAAATATACGCACCTTCGATCGAATTAACGATCTTAAAATCAATGATACGATTAAAAGTATAATAATTCTATAATAATTATTGTGAATACATCGTCACAGGTTTCTCGAAAGGGTGGAAACTTTGTAAAAAATGTCCTAACAATGCACTAGGAACGTGTGGTATACGACGTTGCTAAAAATCGGACAAATGACGTTTCGTCAATATTCCCCTTCGGTGGGGTTCGGCTGAAACTCAACGCCAAGGGGTTTTTTTCACAAACAGAAGAGCAAACGTGATATGAAAATGCGTTCGCGAAGATACGGCAACAAAGCACATACAAACCATTGACCTGGGTAAAAAGTATATACCAGTTTCAATCAACGCGGTATAATACATACACATATGTATATGTACATAGGTATTCATCACATGGCCACGTGAATATAACTTTCTTATTAGAGAACAGCCACGTACTTGTTGCGCAATCCCTCGGCTTAACTCGACACCACTGAAATGCACTTGTAAAATATTCAAAAAATATGAATGAATACTTTAGCGCAAATGCACTGTAATGCCAGTCTCTCGTTTACTGTTTTAATTAAATATAAATAACTAGCAAGACTTTTTAAACCAACGTCCCTCTTGGTATTAGAGCTGCAAAGAAAAGGCAAAGGAATGTAAGAATTACAGAATAACGTAAATATAAAATTTTAATTCAGAGAGTATCGTCTGACTGATATTTTCTACAGATTTTTCAGGGATTGCTTGATAGGGTTGGGAGAGTTCAAGAGTTTATGTGAAAGTGTATTTAGACACGCAGGCATCTGTTTCTTTTTACAGTTCAAATTACGCAAATAATTGAAGCATATTCGAGGGAATTACTATCCACAGGAGAATCAAGATTCTAAACGTCTCACGTAAAAATGTAAAAACAAAGTTTTAATACTTTAAGTTTAATACTATTACTTAGTCTGTAATACAACACACGAATTTTTTAATAAACCGTTCGGCTCCAAACGAGTACCGCCTATTCTAATTCCAGTTGAAGCTACTATTAGCGCGTGATATTTCCAAGTAGACAGCTCAGAGTGAATTTAGCTGGATATAGCAAGGCCAAGTGTGAGCGAAAACTTGTCATCCATGAAATGGTAGATGGAACGATCGATCGATCGTGAGTATAGATCAAACCTCAGGCTTGTCCAACGGGGGTATTAACCGTCGATCTTATTTGGCCGTCGGGCGAAAGTACTTAGGATTCGGAGCGCGAGAAAGCAGGGGGAGGGTGAAGGAATTAATTCGAGCGCCTTGGAATTTTCGTTTCCGACGACGTCAGACTGTAGGTGGCCGATGAAGGAGGAATTGGTCAAAGACAAGAAGGAAAAGGGGGGATTCACGTGCTTAGCTCAACGACGTCCTCCTCTCACACGGTTCACTTCCTCTCCTTAACGGGACGGCGGAGTCTGATAGATGAAGCTTTTTGTGAATTGGATCGCCGGTTATATACGTGGCCTCCGGCCGATCTCCTCGTGAAAACCAGCAAGATTTTCCACGGACTAATCCGCGGGGGCTTTCAGACGCACCCGCCGGGACCGCCTAATCCTCCGTATATAGCTCAACCCCAGCCGAGATAATAGCTCGCTTAGTGACGATTTGTCTCTTAATACCGCTTTCGCGGGGCCGGCCAAATAGACCGGCCGACGAATAGAACGCCATCGTTCCGCGGCGCAATAATTTTACTTTAATCGCAGAAAACCCCCCGGTGATACGAGTATTTGCCCGGCTTTTGCCTCGACGTATTACGAAACGAATCCCCCGACGTGCATGCGAACCGTCGGAAAACTCTGCTTTTACCCCTCCCCCCCCCCCCCACCCGCCGCTCTCCCCCTCTCGCCTAGTGACTCACGTCGTCGTTGTTTATGTTTGTCGTCCCGTTAAAAACGGAATCGCCTGGCATTTCAACTTGACGTTCCGATGGTCAGATATTTCCGGGGCGACCCTGTTTTAAAAATAGCCCGATAGTCGATAATCCTATAGCTCAGCATCTCTCTGTCACCTACATGGGATTTCAGCGCATATAATTTACGTGGTGTACAATGAAAACGCATTATTCACAAGCCCGACGGTTATCAACGGGTTCTCAGGTCGGCGCTTCTCAAAGGAATTTTATTAATACGCTTCTGTTTAATGGACAAACGTTCATCGTGAAATACACTTCCGAGTGGAGGGCAAACGTTGCCCTTTTCATGCAGAACCCGACAATCGTGTTATTAACAGCTATGCTGGAAATTCAACGGAAGAAAAACATTTCAATAGTTCGTGCAGTCTCGGCCCGGTTTTATATTCTATCAACACGTAATAGCGTCTTTAAACGGATTACGCTTGATTAAGAGAAACGAGAAATTTATTCTCAAGAGGCATTTCGCGCTTTGAATTTAACTGCCAGTCATCGCGAGGTACAATAGACCGCGAATTTCGGAATATAAGCAGACGTACGCGGAATTTCAGTGACGAGTGATCAAAAACAATTGCTTTCCATTCCGGTGCATTTACTTCTTTGAAAGCAAACAATGTGTACCCTAGCACGTCCGTCTCGACTACCACTTTTCGCAACTGTGAAGTGGAAGACATTAAAATTGCACTGTTCCGTTCCATATCATTAATTGCGCAACGACAAAAGGATTAGAAGAGAATACAGACTAGCCAGGGTGCTGAACAAAAAAGCGGAAACGGAAAAACTGAGAAACTTGAAAGCGAACATTCTTTTAGACACATTAAAAGTGACGAACCTTTAACTAACAATAAGTATAAAAACACTGCAAGAAAATATTTCATTCTCGACATCCACTTATTTGCCATATGTTTTAATTGAATTATTTTGTAAAACTTTTTTGTTTATAATATTACGCTATTGATTTCATGCGATGTTTGTTCGTAATGCCCTTTAATTAAAGATGGTTCTGTTGCGAGAGAATGAGATTACAAACATGTTTTCAAGATGCTTATTAAAGTTCCGGATCGGAAGCACACTATTCCATTTTAATGAGCTGTGTACATTGTAATCAGTTAATATTCACTAGGTATACTCCTGTCTTCTATAATAACATGCAAGTTACAACGGAGCTTCAATAACAATCAAGCTTGTTGCTAAATAGCATTTTCCCAGCCAAAGCCGACATTTGCTGGTCTAGTTCCATTGTACAAGATTTTACTCGATGTTTCAAGTGATCCAAATATCAGCAATGATTTGTATGACAGTACTTTTAAAAATCATTAAAATGTAAAGAGGAACTAGTAAAGAACTACTAGATTATGGGGTATAGTTTAGTAAATTTAAAGAAAACTTAAAAAACTGTTTCCTTAAATTAAATAATTGATATAATTACGACAATAAATCTATGAAATAATTGTTCTTTTGATTCATATTGATTATATTAAATTTTTTGATGAACATACAAATACCAAAACCTATTTTTGTGACCTGTCACAAAAAATTCCAATAACTTTTTTGAGAAAACACACACACACACACACACACTAATAATCGTCCGTGCAAATTGCATAGATATAATAAAACAAAAGAATGTTGCAAAAAACGGTAATGAAGTCCCATTGTCGGAGTTTATTCGTGTTAGATTAAACCTTTTCCATGCAGCGAGAGGAGGAAACACGATATGTTACGTCGAAGAATGTGAGGGTTGAGGGAAGAATGGAACAATTTTAGGGCCGAAGTATTGGACGTGAACGAAGAGGTTGAGCGTGTAGGAGTCACTCATTATTCTCCCCTATATTAAAGATTCCTGCAGTCCGATTACCGAATGCCTCAGAGAGAGAGAGGGCAACGGGCACCCTTCTCATCCTGCTCTATCTTGGCCTTTGCGGGTTTCCGCAGCTTTCTCTGTTTCTCCTCTCTTGCCTTCCGTTCCTCCCCGTCCCTTGCCGCCCTTTTTCCTCAGCGCCGTCATCACCCTTAGCTCGCCGTCAGCGGCGCACCATTCCAGCTGGCCCGTTCTGTATCTCGATATTAGAGGTTCGTTCGTCCCAGCGAGACTCGATCGAACACCTCCATTGGTATTCCTAATGGCGAAGAAGGGCATTGAAGGTAATGTCGTTTAAAGGCACGGCCCTCAGCCATTACCGTAGCCCCGCTCCTCCCGTCGACGTCACTAAATCTCATCAACGTTCCCACTTTTCGATCTCACAAGCAGAAATAAGCGGAAACGTAACGAGTTATCCCGGCCACCTTTAACGCTCCACGGGCCACGGGTAATTACCGAAGCACCAGAATTACGGACCAGACGAATGACGCCATCAATGTCGCTGGATCGACTGGATGTTTGCCAAAACACCGGCAAACGCGACTACTCTTCGAAAGACCGTTGCAACTGACAGGAAACAGGATTACCTTGGTTCCGGGTAAACAGCCCCAGACGATGATCATTATCGCCGATCCCTCCTATAATAACTCTGTAATTACGCCGATAACAATTGGCAATGATCCGTAACGAATGTGGATGATGCAATTTTAACGACGAAGAAAGCCCCGCCGAGAGCAGTAAGATGCCGGGGAAAATTATTGGTACGTCGAAGTTCGCAATAACACTGCCGATGGTTCAATAGCAAATTTCCATAAGGGTTGCCTTTTGCGCGCTCAACAGCTGCGATTCATGCGATGTTGAACAGATCGTTAATCAAACTTCCCTGTGATTCGGTTTTGCCTGACAGAGTTTGTACGCGGGATACAATGGAAACGGGATGAAGATGGGGGACAGGCAGGCCGTCGGTCGAAACGTTAGCCGAGTTTCCGAATATTCCGACGAGCACGCTCCGCTAAATAATGACGGATCGATAATGCGGATGAGGGGCGTAGTACCAGTCCGTCGGCTTAGGAATTAAAGTCGAGCGGAAAGGTGGCTGTCGCGAGTTTGTAGGACGGTTCATTGGCTAAACAAATTCGATTGCCGCTTGCCGTTGATTTTCATCCAGAGCTTACGTTCCCAATAACTAGACACTTTCAAGAACTTCCGCTGAACAATAACTAACAAATAAATGCTTCCACTGAAACTTCCGTAATTCGTTTAACAGTGGGATATTGATGCTATGACAAAATGTGTAAAGATCGAACAAATTTTATTTTGTCATTCCTAAATTTTATGTCTTCCTTTTGTACCTGTGAAACATGTTCGACTGATTTTATCTGTTTTATGAAGAGTAGGGCATTATAAAACTTCTTCATGCGTTGTACGAAAATGAAACCGTACAGCAAACATAGAATTATTTTCGTAACGAAGTAGTACAAAATTACGTTCAACAAAAGTTGCTCATGAAAATTACCAACCTCGCAGAAAATTCATAACAGCAAAAGGATCTCCGAAATTTTACTTTTTTACAATCTTTTTACAGTGTTACAGTTTTACAGTTTTTCTGTCGCAAATTTTCGTTTAACTCAATGCACGAAATCCAATGTACATACGATATATGTCCAACATTGAAGTTGATGTTTATAAAGCATCGAAATTTTGCTTCTGTGCTTTCCACATTTGTCCCCAACGCGACAGTCGTAGCTTCCGGCATTGAAAGACGTGCTCTCGAGAAACTGTCAGAAAGTAGCCTACGGGAGTTTCGTAAACCAATCTAAAACACGGACAATTTCGTTCCCCATTCATCTCGGCCTTTTGTTCGCGAGAAGCAGTACTTTGATCGCATTCGCTTGGCATCGCGTAGCCGGTAATAATATTGTCCATTTACACTCTTCACACCCCGCAGTCGCACGGAGGCAGTCGTAAATCTTTGTAGCTGTTAGAAGTCGGAAACAGACATATTTATCTGTCTCACACAGCTTGCGTCATTTATGATTTTTCATCATTACGATATGAATTTGATTATCGTGCTGATGGAAAAATTTCATAGAAGTTAGCTTCAACCAGCGAAACTTAATTTGACATAAACTATGGCGATTATTGTTGTTATTCACGCGTACAGAAAACTGTTCGTTCATACACATTGTTTATTTAAATTCTCTTGTTTTTCTCTGTTGCTTCCTTTTTCTCGCAATAACACTGACGCTTATTTAATAATGAGTATATAATCTTATATTGCTCACGACTGAGAATGTAGATATAACGTGATGGATCCTAGTACAATGCGAAATTTTGCATGAGCGGCTTATCTTTTATCACGAATTATCATTTCGGCTACTCGGCTGGACAAACTAATTAAATTCAGTGCTAATCACGACCGACGTTAGAGTGCCTAAGCGCTAATAAGGATAATAAGTAAACGGAGTCTGCACCCAGGATTACGGCCATGTCGTTTCCAGGACTGCTCAAGAGTATGGCCAGTTTACCGGAAGTGTAAACTCCGGGCATTTTGGCTTGTCAGTTATGACCACCGCTCACCCATATAACAAACAAATGAACAGTGGAATGCAAAAGCAACGCGTACGAAGGCAAATTTGACGTAATTAGAAAACATCTATCCTACTGTGTAATTGTCAGTTGTATAGTTCTTGTTGTCATTTATACAACTGTAAAATTGTCAGTTAGGATCCCATGTCTGGCCAAAACGTCTCAGAAACCACAAGTCCTGGGAAATTGAAATTTGATACGCAGTCAGTTCTCACCCCAAAACAGTACGTGAGTAGCTGAGGGAATATGGTATCTTCAGATTTTACTTTTTTTTTTTTGTCAAGAAAGCCGCTGTAGGTTCAAGTGGTATTGAGAACAGTATCGGAAAGAATTGACACAAGCACATACGATATGTTGCACAGTTGAATTTTCAATGGATTATAATACTAGTAAATGAATATTCACCATCGTACCGTTCGAAATACTGCTACGTCAAACCACTGAAATTTGCTTCGCCGTTTAATTTATTGCTCGGCGTACCGATAAATAGCAGATGCAAATTCATTCCGCAATTATCGAGCGATTATTCATTTTGCTGACAAAGGAAATGTTGTTAAAATAAACGTCAATATTTGCCGAATAATATTAAGTACTAAATGAATTGCTGGGGGAGCTGATTTTGGTAAAATAGGCTAAATTTGTTGTAAGCTGTAGAGTAAAATTTGTAGATTTCAATGATAAAAACTAAAGATTTTACTTTATTTCAATTCATCCGAGAAATGTGTATACAGAAAATGCTTATGAATATCGAATCAATTCCATAATTACTAAGCGCTTTATCATGTATTTATAAAATGCTTTTTATTAAGTATTGGATATTAAACGCTAATTAGTAAACGATTATCCATTGTTTAACCAGAGAAATGAAATCGCTATGGAAATGAGTTTCAATATTTTCATAAATGTTTAAATATGCTAAATTCTTTACTCTAAGTATTATAGATAAATTGTATACTAAAGAAGCTTGGTCTATAATTTCTTAACGAGTATTGATACTATTAACTTTTGTAAAAAGATGAAAAAAATTCGCCTCGAATACGATCCACAATAAAAATTCTTAGTCACGTCATTCGGCAATGCATGTCAATCTGCAATTATATCATCGATATTGAGAGAAAAAATTAAATATCTGAAATTGGTAATTTTAAACATTTTCCCCTGGTTATATGAAATCGTTGAAAACTGAACTTCTTAATGAATCCCATTCTTCTGCAATATTCTTCCACATAATGACTAATAAATTACAAACCTTATAAATTAAAACCATAACTATTAAGCAATAATGATATTTCCAAAATGTCTGAAATGCTTGAAATTGATGACCCGAAATATTTTTCTCTGTTTATGGGGAATCGATGAAAACTAAGGTTCTTAGTCACCCCCATTGTTCTGCAATGCGCATATACGAAATATATCGAGCACATGCAGTGCGGCTTAGACGTCGACATCGCGATGTAGTACATCACCGGCGAGAATGTGCATAGCATCAATACCACCTGTTCTGCCTCTATATATTATTTATGATCTAGTACCCGGGAATATCGATGCGTCCTATAGACGTCTCGAGGAGCCTACGCGAACAGCCAGTTTGAAGATTCATGTTTCTTACGATGCGCAACAAAAATTTACACCACACTTCTAAGAAAACATATTTCTCGGCGAAACCCGAATATTAACTTGAACTCCGCATAACGCAAGTCCTTCCCGATGAATAAATAATGGAATAAACCGGGATTTTAAAGTTAAATTTTTAAATAAGATTTTAAAGTAAATTGAAGTACCATTTCTTTCGTTATCTCAATGAGAATTTCTTTGAGAATATTCGCTGTGTGGAAATGCGATGATTATGTGATAAGTGCAAAGGGTTATCCGTCTTGTACGAATTGTTGAAACGTGCAAATGAAACGCAAACGTTGCACTTGGTCGACTGAATTCAGTATAATTCTCGTAAACATTTCGGTGATATCCATTTTGCCGGCGTTCCGATCGTCGACATTGGCTCGCAGGCGCCTTATCGATTAACCGCCGAGTAATCCATCATCCGCGAAGGAGCTTCTCAATGGTTTTGCAAAAACCGTCGATATCGGCCGGCATTGAAGACCCGACGACTTTTCCGTTTGACCGATCTTTTACGGCTATGTACAAAAGGAAAGAAGACTGACGGCCCCCTGTGTATCGCTTGTATTTCCCCTCTGTCCCCCTTAGCGCCCTACTACCCCTCGGCGTATAAGTCACAAAAACGGGTGCATTACAGTAGCTTAAGCCGGTGTTTACACGAATGACGTGCACGGGCAAAACACTTAACTAAGGACCTCGTTTACGAAGTAAACCCCCGTTTTTCACACTAGGTACTTTTTGTCCGTGAACAGAACATATATACTCGAGATTGTAAGAGCATCGTGTCGGATAACAATGAAGTACCCTCGTAAAATTCTATCAAGTCCGTCCGTGCCGTCAGCCTATGCTTATGAGCATATTTAAAATCCTTCATAGACCGTAACTTTCTGAGCAAACAATTTATCAGTTTACCGAACATGGTAAAACCGAGGTTTCCTAAAGATGTTTTCTCAGGGCAAACAACGACGTATATCAGTATCTGTAAAATTCTTATTTTCTACAAGCTAAAAAATTTGTCAAGATTATGCAACTACGCAAATGTTTCAAGAAATTTTTTTGTTGGCTCAGATTTTATTTGTTTTTTAGCGATCACGCTGCAAAGTTGGCAACGTTGTTCAAATATTAATAATTCAATTCAATAGAATTGTGATCCCTGCTTTTTATATTGAATAATTCCTGTAAAATTTGGCTTACAATGCTCAAATTACACATTACATAAATAAATACACATTCTTTGAATCACCTAGAACCTTGCACTCTTCGTGTTCTTCCTCTTCCTCTTCCTCTTCAACAAATTTAAATCTTCTTCAATAATTTTGCTTGATTTAGTAGAAATTTTATGTCGATAAAATCTCATATAGGAAGTGACAAATTTTGGTAGATACAGTTGCAATAACATAGGACGAAATGGAAATGGCTCTTTACCCCAAAAGTCCATTTAGATCAGTGAAATCGGAGCTTCTAACGTTACAGCAAGAGAGTTGAGCAAAGCTCGGAAAACTACTCAGCATGCACATATATCTACGGACGTACTTTTACACGTGCACGCAAGTAAACACGGTTCTATGGGCCGGAAATTTAGGAGTAAATATTGGAACTCCAAACTCTGGTTATGTGTTGCCCCCGGCGAAGGAACTCTTGTATTTTGTGCCCTACACGCTAACGGGGAGTTTATTCGAGCTTATTTAGCTTTAGATGCGGCACGAAAATCCGGCAAACAACGGTCCACACGTTTTACCCGTTTACAAGTAGTTGACGAGATGTGGACAAAACTTGTGAATCAACAAAACACCAAGAAGATTTTATGAGATTACTCGATGCAAACAGTACTGTCATTCTACAATAGTTATGCTTCTGTAACATCTGGTAATGTGAAGAGGTGTTACTAAGTGTACTATAATTATAAGGATATAGTACGTTAGCTTTTGTATAAACGGTAAACGTTAATCATCTTTACTGAAATTATTGACTACAAACGCAGTAAAATCTCTTCAATAATAATATAATATATTCTTACAGTACACAGTGGCTAATTTGGCTTAATTTTTCATTAAAATATGGCCTTTGGTCTATTAGCTTTTGTCAAAAGAACGTGCGACAAAGAGATTGCTTAACATTATCATCTACAAGTATTATTTTACAGAAAGTGAAGATGACTGAAACACAAAGGAAATATTAACGAAACATCATTACCGTGAATTGTGAAGCGCAAACATCGTCATCATCATTATTCATCTTTTACCGCGCGTTAAGCCTGGACAATCTATCGCAGTAAGTAGCGAGCTTAGCGCGAACTTAAGGTTCCGCTGAATATTTCATACAGTTGACTCGCATATGCGACGATTTTCGTGGAGATGAACGTTCGTTTATCCGTGCGGATATGGAGGCCCGCGGCAGATACGGTGAAGTGCAGGGTGCACGACAATTTTCTATTTGGAAAATTACGTACTCTGTGCAATCCGTGACACAAATGGCTCTGAGTAATTAACACTTGTCGCGCTAACCGTGCTCGTGGCGGAAATTGAAGTAGCCAAGTCCTAGAGAGCTGGACGTTTCGCGAAAAAAGGATCCTTCCGTCAGCCTTCTTCGAGGAGTTTACGCTCGGAAAAGAAGCGAATCCGCTGTATTTACGGCCGAATGAAGAAGCTTTTCACGCAATTGCTATAATGCACCGTCCAAAGGAGACCAGCTGGCAGATGAGAAACGTAAGGCGCGATTACAATTCCGTAAAACATCTCATTCCGCTCCACTCGAGCTCAGAGGGAAAGGAATCATTAAATCTCGTTATTAATCACGTTAAGACTTTGTCTGCACGCACATATCTACCTCGTATACGTTTATTACAGTTGTCTTATTATCAGTACTTTTTTTCCTTCTTGAAGTTGATGGCTCTTTTGCGAAAAAGCATTGCTTGTATAGAAAGAAATTAAAAATCAATGCTTTAGTAGACAGTTTTGCAATGTTTTGTTTTCTACGCTGGAAGTTGTTTTAAAGGTTTAATTTTGATGTAGAATGTTGATTTAGATCATTTACGGTTGGCCGGTTGTATCGAAAATTCAAAAACATCAAGTTTTGAAAACCAGTTTCAATTCCTTAAACGTAATCTTTTAACAGAAAAAAAATTGTTCCTTATACTTGACACATTCACAAAATTTGGTCGAAATAATACTTTGGGAAACTTCTCTTGTTAGTTTAAAAATAACGTAAGTCTTACTATATTTAGGGATTCAGAAGTTAATCAAAACCTTTGCTCGAAGAAAACCTTTGAAGTAAGTAAAAAGGGTAAACTGTCCGATTGGCTAAATCTGAATAACGAATTTCTAAGATTACCTTGGTCTCAGAAAACGAACGGCTTTTAATGTATGTAAAATGTAGCATTGGGAAAAATTCGTAACCTGTTCTGTGCAGTTTAATACGTGCAATTTAAAAAAATAAAGAATTTGATTTTTCGATTTACTTTAGTTGGTTTACACGCTGAAGTTGGGACAGATCTGTGGATTTCGTGTTACGTGCCCGGCATGATAGTGAAGGTTTAGGACAGTCCGTGCTACAGCTTCAACTAGCGCCAACTCATCTGCTTTCTGGTTGCCCAATATCCGGTTATATCTCAGGCGGAAATGGTATACATATCCAGGGCCTCGGTACGTGTAAATCTCCATCCGTTACGGTATTCTGCGAGATATCCTGGGAAGGATACAGCCCTATAGGTATAGAAATAAAAAAAACGTACGAAAGTACCAAAATTGTTTTAAACAATTGTCAGAATGTTGTAAATAAAAGAAATACAATTTTGCTGAGCGGGTATGTCGTTGTAACGAAAAATTTGTTCTATAAAATGAATAAAGTAATTAAATTCCGTAAACGTAAAGAGTTTAGAATTTAATATTTTTCAACTGAGGATTTAGTTAATCCGATTGTATATTGTCCCACTTTATAAAGTATTTAAAAATATTCCTTAATTTTTTACTAAATTATCACCTACTACAGTAAGCACAAGATTCTAATAATTTCATTGCTATCCCTATTTGTTAAAAAACTGTGAAAGGAATACTTATTGATAATAGCAGTGCAAACTACTAGAAATTTAAAAGTATAAAAGTACACATTTTAGAAAAATATATTTCCAGCACATTTTACATTTACTTTCCATGAATGTATTCCATAATATACCATATTTCCAAAAAATAAATTACAATAAAAATTATATGAAAAATTATGTCATCTACAATTTTTACATCACCATTAATTATTACATTTTACATTAAAAACACTATTTTTATTTCTCGTGTTTTACGTTCTATTTTTTGTATCATTTTACAAACTTAAGTTAAGTATGCTAAGAATGTTAAAAAAAGTGATACGTTTTCTGCACAGTTCATTTTGAAATTTACAAGTATAATGAAAATTTTATCATTTAACTCTTTCACGTAATCTAAAAACATTTTAAAGAACGACAATTAAATTGTTTGCCAATAAATGTCTAAGCATGCAGCAAAACAATGTTTAATTACTTTAGAAAATAACGCTAATGAACTTCAGTTATTCCAAACTTTCTGTTCCGATGAAAACATTACGCACAACGTAAAATTGGTATCTGTTATTCTACGTATCATTCTTCTCAAAGGAAAATGGGGAACCGAAGAAGAATAATTGTGAGAATATGCTAAATATAAAAAATACCGAGTAATACGTAAAAAGAAATACAGTTGCTGGCTAACAGTGATTAACATGATGATATTAATCCATATGCATATCAGTATTCTCGCAGCGATCGTTGTTATTATACCATTTCTGTTCAGATCTGTTGAGGAAGATCCGAGAATCTGTGGGGGTTTTCCAATGGACTCGGGCTGGTAATCGGCAGATTATGTATCTGGTGAATCTCTCCTTTGACGATAAGCACAGGCCGCCGGTGTTATCAGATTCGAGCGAACAACGTTCACAAGGCAGGATCCATTCGATAGCGAAAATCGTCCGAGCTTTCATTCAATAGCTCGGAGTTTTCGTAAGTCCTTATGATCCCGCCGCGGAGAGTTGCATTTATAAACCGACATTAGAGTTCGCGGTGCGTTCACGTTTCGCCGACGTAATTGTTGAGGAGGAAGATGAGAACGAAGCCGACGATAGTCGACATGAATTGCAGCATCCCCGCTGAACGACGCTCGCTCCGATGCCATCTGGCTCTCTCCCGGGGTAAAACTTCGCTAACGGTGACGTACAGCAAAGTGCCACCTGCCAAACCTTGTAACACCGGCAGGACAACCGCCGACCAGCTTTGATCTGCCTGCTAACATATTTCAACTTTATTTTTCACTTTCCCTTTGTGCCGAAAGAAGAAAGTAACGTTCAAACGAACCTTGATGTTGCATCAAATTTAAAAATAGTACGATCATTATATCATGGTAGATGACTGTTTTCTTCGATAATGAAGTGTTGCGATAACAATTGTTTCATAATAATAGTTCAGAATAATATAATGATTGTACTTTTCGGTAATGAAATATTATGACAGCAATTCTTTTGCAATAAATTTGAGAATATGTAATTATTATGTTATCGAAGACAATTGTTTTCATTGGAAGTGGAATGTACTATCTAGACTCAGGAAACTCTAAGGGAACTCTGGTTTATACAGCAGGAGAGATCTCTTTAAATAAAACGAAAGTTTTTGGTGAAGCAGGAAGTTTCGAAGGGAAGTCCAAAGTGAATTGTTTCAATCAATCGACTTAAAACCTCTGTATCATTAACAAATGAAACAAACAAAGCGGTTTGGCTATTCTGAAATTCAACGGTAAAAACCCCTGTATAATAAAAACTCAGAATTTTTTGAAAGTTACTCCAACCGATATTACATCGACAGAAGTTTTGATAAGATTGTCCTGTAAGTTTTATTAGTTATTTTATATCTTACCTTATACGTAAGCATGCCAATTCCAATTCCCAGCGACGAGCCACTGGAAAACACGAAAATGGCAAGAAGAAGTTTGAGGACGGAAC
The DNA here is from genome assembly GCA_963989215.1 of Hedychridium roseum. NCBI lineage: Eukaryota > Metazoa > Arthropoda > Insecta > Hymenoptera > Chrysididae > Hedychridium > Hedychridium roseum. The sequence goes on along the minus strand of OZ022307.1, from coordinate 3,184,588 downwards.
TTCCCGCTCCGGCTAATTCCAAACCCAAGCAGAATCCAACGACGAATTTATGAGACGCGACAGCCGTCACGAGAAGCAGCACCTACACACGAAAATTAATAAATAACGTTATTTCACTGAAAATTTAACGTCGCTATTGACACACAGTGCGCACTTTGTTTGTTACGTGCAAGATATTCTGCTGAATTCGGCTGCCTCAAATTTTAACTCGCATCTCGTATAGGTCATAAATTCTCAAGTACGCTCGTTCCATTTGGATGACCGTATTAAACCACGGTAAGGCAGAAAATCTTACAACATAGAGCCTTTCAAAGTTTGATTAAACTTTTTAAAAGCGCTATGTGATAACACTTGAAACGAGATGATTTGGTATATAATCATGAACTGCAACGAACTAAATGCAGGAAAATATAAAAAAGTTAATAATCAAAATGCAAATTTAACAGATTGTTGAATATTTTCCTCAATGTTGACTTATCATCTCGTTAATCTGTCTAGAAAAATAGTACAAAATGTGGTAATTAGAAGAAAGTTAAGTGTATCGATTACGTTATTATTAACAAACTTTGAATGTCAATATTAAACAAATTTGAACCTACATTTGATTTTGCCGAATTACAGAACCTTTCCAATTCTTCAAACAATCAACAACTGAAATAATTATATTACCAAACTACCACGATAGTTAAAAATATACAAAAATGAATATCATGCAGCCCTAAAAATCTGATTATTTTGTGGAGGAATTAGGATTGCATACTTCGCCGACTTGGTCCTGCAAACCAATGGCCAAGCCTTCGAGTACCGCATGGACGGTCAACGCTAATAGAAGTCCAACGAGGCCGGTGTTCGAATCTGGACACGGTTCGGCGTGATTTCCGTGACAGAGGAAGGTGGTCTCTTCTTTACAGCAAGTTACGAGGGAGTTGTGGCTGTGCTGCATCGCCCCGTAGGTCGTAGGTTTTCGATTATTGGAAACGGCATTGCCGGAAAGGCTCGACTGATAAGGCAATTTCGGATTCCCATCTGGCATGCAAACGCTCCTGACGCTTTGCGTGGCGGCGCTAAATCCCACCTGATGAGAATGGTCCCGACAACGTCCACTGCAATCAAAGGCCATTCTCTAATTGCCATTAACGATTCACTCGTGTCGGAATTGGTCCGTCGAAAAGTGTCCCGTTCGTTAATCCATCGGGGCTAACCATTCCTGTACCGTTCAACGCTTAAACGCTTTTGCATCCCCGACAGTTTGAATCCCGCGATTCTATTATTTCGACGTATCGCGTACTGCATTAAGACTAATTAAATCGGAAATATCGGACTGCAAGATAATGAATTGCAGCAGGAAAATTGTATGAAATGTGTCCAAATGTAGCTGTTTATATCGTAACATTCTTATTATTGTCTAAGAAAAATATGTTTTGTTGGACATTTATTTATATCGCCTGCATTGTCTATAACTAACAAGTAAATATTTGATTTGATAAAATAATTTCAGTTTCAACACCCATTGAAAATGATTTATAATACCATGGACTAACGTGGATTAATATTGTTTGTAAAGCACATTGGCATTGCCTAGATTTATATGAAATTTATCAGCGATTTATCAATAACAGTCAGCAGTTTTTACGAATGCCCCGAGGTTATTGCGGAACTATCGTACATATGCGTCAATGAAAATAGATAAAAACGCTGCGCAAAAATACTGATATTAATAATAATCGGTCTTTCATTATTATTTACACACGATGGTACTTCATTAGTTGAGCATCATTCACTGTGAATTTTAAAACTCAGCATTTTTCGTGAGTTAATATCAGTGAAAAATTGCATGTATTTTACACACAGGGAAATCTTTAAAATTTCGCAGAGGATTATGCATAAAAACAACATTTTTAATAGTTAGCGCAGTAGCAAAAAATGTCAATTAATAAATATGAAATCGCGAATTAATTTTTTAAGACATACGTACATTTGATAATAAACAACGGGACTGCAATATGAACTATGAATGCCATAAAAACAGAAATCCATAAACAGTCAGCTTTTAGACACATTTAAAATAAAACAAAACAGATCCAAGTTTAACGTTTTACAGCACTATCAAATGAAGGCATAAAAATAGGATATTTTTATTATACCATAAAAAACTTTGGTTCTACGCTATTACTACAATACTTTGAACAACGTGATATTTACAAAGTAAAACTCGTTATTCCCACTTAAAGAATTGGAAGAAAAGTTTACAAATTTTAAAATCAAAATGATATATTTTACTGTGCATGAAGAACTTTCTTATGATGAAATTATTGTACAAAATATTCTGTAAAACATTCTTTTAGAACCCTTTATTGTGACTTAAAAGCTTGGAAATGAAGAAAAAGTTGGCATTTTATCGAGCAACAGGTACGAGCGTATTGCAATGCAGTCTTGTGTGCATCGTTCGATGTGTACCTATCGCGGCCTGTGTACAACTTTTTCACGATTACCGTAGATACGTGAGACGCGTGTTTCCGCGCGGGAGTAGACTTACACGTTGCCATCCCTGGAGCCGTGACGATGTCGATCGGAATTGGGCGCGTGATCAACGTCATTGCCCCAGAGGTAATGCACCGCCTCGTCGACGAGGTAGAGAAGCAGGAAACCGCAGGCGAACACAAGTTCCGCGTGGTTCGGCAGGTTCTCCCGGACTTCCGGTAACATGTGCAGCACCGACGTTCCCAGCAGTACGCCTCCGCCGAAGCAGAGAGTGCAGGAAAGCAGTAAACGCTGTTGCAACTCCTGTGCCCGGGAAACGAAACAACCTGGTGCAACGCCGACGATGAAGCTGCCGAGGCCGATGGCCAACATCGACACCAGCTTCGCCTCCATCGTCCCGAAGGCCATTTTCCTTCCGGGTTAGCGCCGTCTCGAGCGACGGCCGATCCTCACGAATAATCCGCGCTCACGACTAAACACCGCCGGGGACTCGCGGCCAGACGATCCACGCTAATCTGCCGTCGCGATAAGGTCACTTCAGAGATAGGGGAACGAACGTAGAAACTAAGTCGTCAGCACGGCGCTATGCTCTTTGGTTCCTCCAATGTGCGCGTACTATTTGTTTTCTTATTCCCAAGATAAATCTACGGGACTTTACATACATTTTGAGAAGACTTGCCTGGTAAAAGTACGAACACTTCCGTCATATATGGACTGACTTTGTTACGCTCTTACGAAGGTGCGAAGGGAATGAATCCAAAGACCGGGCAACGCTTGCTGACTCTGGGCAATGTTGCTGACTCTGGCCTTTGTCCATCGCGAGCAGAATTCGCGACAATATTATATTAACACCTGTGTAGGTACAATTTCGCTGGCCGAGAACGGCAGGTCGCCGACGCGGAAATAGTAATTAACACGACAATGAGAGAACAAAGAGATGTAATGCTATAATAAATAATGTTAAGCCAAACCGTCCCCAACGTTCCACTAAACGTCTTAGAAAAGAAAATACTTTCCTCCATTAGTCGGTTGTTCAAAGTTTCTTTATTATTTTTTTGAGAAAATGACAATTAAACGTAATGTAACTTATAGTCGTAAATTGTATCCCAATTGTTGCTGAAGGTAATAAGTGTCATGGTATTTAGGTACATATTAATTGAACGATTTTCAATTCGTACAATTAAAGTGCGAAAAACATCTGTTAGAGTATAAATATAAAGTCATGTAATTATATTCGCTGTAAAGAAGGTATTTTTACATAATTTTCCCCATAATGGTTCAATTATTCCTACGTTGATTTTCATAATATTTATAAATCGACTTTTCCAGATACGTCAAAAGCAACGCGTTATTGATAGGTCGATTAAAGGTTGTCCTGTTACTACGGCTATTTACAAAGGAATTTTTTGTTAAACGAGCATTTTATATGTCAAGGTACTCATTACTTCGGTGTACATTGTTAAAAAAATAAATAAATTTCATCTGACAGGTCTTTTAGATCTTAAGTGTGCACTTTGTAACTCATGAAAAATCAGTAATTCTCAAACCATCCAATTTCTCGCGAAAGTATTTAATTAAATGTTTTAGTCACTTTACTTTCATAAAAATCATTTTTAGAATCATAAATAAGTAGTTTAAAAATTGTCAATCTGTTATATCCCTGCAGACGTGTTATGTAATTTGGCAATTAATTTCTTCATTTTCTGGTGACAGTGTCCGATTTCTATCAAAAATAAAACAGGTCAAACCATTCTCATTTTAGAATATAAAGTACTCTCTAGTTATACATGAATATGTACACAATTATCTTCCCACGGAATCTTTACTTATCAACAGCAAGATAATTGTGATTGGTCTTTATAAAAAAGGGAAAATTACACGATTTTTATTTTACTATTAAATACATGGTTTAAATTACCTTTAAAACGTGTATGTTAATTGTATGATTTTTTTCTAACTCATTTGTTACCGTAATCTTGTCTGTTAAGCAAAGAAATAAAAATCTTTGATACTTGGCACGCATTTTTCAATAATTATCAAACATCATTATAAACTAATAATGTTTAAATAGTTTTAAATAATAATGATAAAGTAGTATTGTTACCGAAATCTGAGACATTTGCTCTACACGGGTGTTTGAGATAACGTTTTGTTATCTCCACGGAAGGTGTATATCTGTTGCGCTGTTGTAATTGAAAATTGCTGTCGAGCACTGATAAATGACATCGTAAGGACAGTTATTATTAAGTGTATGTAATTCTAATGACGAAACATTAAGTTAAAATGTAATGGCATATCTACATGATGATTGAATACATAAACATTCAATGTTATTCAATTACAATTCTACAAATCCATAAAATATGGTATATAGTTATGAAACAAATTCTGTAAACTTTATTAGCACATTAGATATAACATATTATGCAGGCCATTAATATATTTCCTGAATAAATAATTACTTATTAAACACAATACGTAAGAGAAAAACAATGTGTTAAATAAATTGTTGTTTATTTCATTCATTTTTATATTATTAATGGCTTTTAATAATCAGACTCTTTTAAATCGATCGCAAAATTTCTTTAAAAAGTAATATACAAAGATGTCGAAAATTTGGTTTGGCTCAAAATATTTTCTTTGCCGACGGTGCCACACTTTGATTGAAGAAAATTTCGATTAAAAACATCATTCTGAGTGACAGCTGGTGACGATGAAAAGAAATACATAACTGTATACAGTCTGGCTTTTGAGAAAAGACTAGGATTTTCATAATGTTCAATATTCCCACGGTGCACGTCAAGAGGAATAATATTCTAAAAATATACAATGCACGCAAACAAATACTATCGTATAAAAAGTGTTCATGTATTTTTAATTAGAGTTAAAACACAGAGCGAATGTTGAGGTTAGGATGTTGTTAGACACATTTACGCATGGGAAAACGTCACTATTGAAATCATGACTTCCAGACGAAACAGTTACGAATATAAAAGTCGTGAACATTCACGCGACCGCGGCCGGGATAGAGAATATAAGAGAGATAAACGACAGGATGATAGACATTATGATAAGAAGAATCGTCATTCGTACGATGACAAATATTCCGACTCCAAATCCTACGATGCATCCGAACAATCGTCAAGAAAGGCAAAAGAAAGGAGTAATAAATCTCGAGAAGAACCCGATAGCTCCAAAGACAGACGAAATGACAACGACTTTTCATTCTGCAAATTTAAGTACGAGCTGAATAAGGTTTTCTCAGCAAATTCGAATTTGGTACATGACCCTGAAGATTTCTGGAAGTTCGTACAGAAATATGAATCTGTTCAAAAAAGACTGAACACTGTTGCTACACATCCTACGACTGCTGTAAATTCAATAGGCATACCTGAAGTGTACCATAAATTACATTGTATTAACTTTAAACTAAACTTAAGTTTTGGAGAACTTTTTGCTAGGGTACCTCAAGAAAGAAATTTATCAGAAGAACACTTATTAAAGTTTAAGGATATAATCATTTTATATTTGGATTTTAAACAAAAAGAAAAGTTTACAAAGTTAAAAAAGCTGAGAGAAACACAAGCTAATTTACCAGTTGCCAACTATAGAGATGAAATAATTTATGCTGTAAAAAATGAGAAAGTAGTAATTATAGCTGGTGACACTGGTTGTGGAAAATCAACTCAAGTACCACAGTATTTGTATTCCGCTGGATTTAATAAAATTGGTAAGTCCTACACATTAACTTCTTCAATGATGAAATTCTTCAATTTTAAAGATTAATGCATGAATAAAATTAAATCAATTATTTATTTGCAGCATGCACACAGCCAAGAAGAATAGCATGCATTTCTTTAGCCAAACGAGTAGCTTTCGAAACACTAACAGAAAATCGAAATGATGTTGGTTATCAGATACGTTTTGAAAAGCAGAAAAATCAGGACACTAAAATTACTTTCATAACTGAAGGTCTCCTATTAAGGCAGGTAAGATTGAGAGAAATGTTATTTTTCATTTATTATTCATATATTATGATTAGTAACTGATCAATTTTAAACATATACAGCTATCTGGAGAATCAGTATCATTGCCATATGATGTGATAGTTTTGGATGAAGTACATGAACGCCACATGCATGGAGACTTTTTATTGGGCATAATGAAATGTATAATATATCAACAACCAGATATAAAAGTTGTGCTTATGTCTGCTACTATTAATATAGAGCTTTTTAGTACATATTTTGCAAAGGAGGATGTCAAAGTGCTACAGGTGGGTGAAGAAGAAACTTTGTTAGATACATGGCCCTGAAAAACTTATCTGTTTATCTGAAATTCTCCATTAATGTAGGTTCCTGGAAGATTATATCCTATTCAATTGGTATATAGACCTGTTACTATAGATGATATCCAATACAAAAATGATAGATTTAATCCAAGCCCATATGTCCAAATAATGCAAATGATTGATCAAAAATACTCTGGTAATTACCCGTTTTATAATTGATAAAATTAGTACAAAAAATGAACAAAATGTTTGCCTTTTACACAATATTTTATTTACAGCTGAGGAAAAAGGAGATTTGCTAATTTTCTTAAGCGGGATGAGCGAAATTACGGCAGTCGTGGATGCTGCTAAGGAGTATAGTTTAAAGAAAAATAATTGGATTGTCCTACCCCTGCATAGTACTTTGTCTATTGCAGAGCAAGATAAAGTGCGTTTCTTTTAACTGTTAAATGTTTTATTTAATCGTTAATTTGGTAGAAAATCAAAATACAGTTGCTTTAATAGGTATTCGATTATGCCCCTGATGGTATAAGAAAGTGCATTGTTTCAACAAATATTGCGGAAACTTCCATTACCATAGACGGAATCAGATTTGTAGCTGACAGTGGAAAAGTAAAAGAAATGAGCTATGACCCGTCTTGTAAAATGCAACGTCTTAAAGAGTTTTGGATTAGTAAAGCGAGTGCGGAACAAAGGAAAGGACGAGCTGGCAGAACTGGTCCTGGTGTTTGTTACAGGTAATAGGTATAAAATATATATTGAAACCAAAAGTTCACATAATACTCAATATTTTTTTTCCGTGCAGGCTTTATTCAGAGCAAGAATACATGGCATTTGAAAAATATTCAACACCAGAACTTCAACGAGTTCCTTTAGATTCTTTGCTACTACAAATGATAGCAATGGGTCTTCCGGACGCACGAAAATTTCCATTCATAGAACCACCACCAGCAGAGACTATAGAAAATTCCATACTGTCTTTAAAAGAACATGTAAGCACCATGTAGACATTCTGCTTTACGATATCGTGTTTTTATCGTTAGAGCCTGTTAAATTAATTTAAATTATGCATTAGGGAGCACTCACAGATAATGAAAAATTGACGAGCATCGGCAAAGCATTAGCTCGTTTACCTGTAGATATAGCAGTAGGAAAAATGTTAATAATGGGATCAATATTCCATCAAGTTGAACCAGTATTATCTCTTGCTTCTGCCTTAAGTATTCAAACTCCTTTTACAAACAGAGCATATAGGGATACAGAGTGTGAAGTAAGTAAATGAAAATAAACCCAGTTCCCTTCAGCTACTGTGTTATGACAAAATTTCCACAGACCGCGAGAAAAAAATTGGAGTCGGACCACGGTGACCCAATTACATTGCTAAATGCGTTTAGAGAATGGTTAGAAGTCAAACAACAGAGTTCCCATGAATCTAGGGGTAGTGGGAGTAACAGTCGAAAATGGTGCAAGAGAAGAGGTTTAGAAGAACAAAGATTCTATGAAATGACCAAATTAAGATCGCAGTTCAAAGATTTATTACAGGTCGGTATTCGCTATTTATCTACATTAAATGCTAAGAATTGGAGCTGCGACATAAATGCGAAAAGCAACTTATAAACGATAAATTTCTTCACAGGATTGCAATTTATTGAAAAGCCTTCCAGAACCAAATTCGTCCATGACTAGCTCAGAGCGCGCTCTAAGACACGGAGAGCTAAAGCTTTTAAAATCTCTTAAAAGAACGTACAAACAAACTGCGCCCCGAAAACGTAAACAACTGAAAACTCATTCGTTTGAAATAGAATTTGAAGATAACGATGACAATAACGAAGAAATTGACATAAAGGACGTCGAATTTCGGATGAGTAATGATCCGAATCAAGTTCAAAATTTGTTGACTGCGGCAACTGCGTGCAGTTATAAAGATTTAACAATGTTGAAATTAATACTGTGCAGCGGTTTGTATCCGCAAATTGCATGCGCCGATGAGTTTAACTATTGCAAAGTAAGAAACACACATATAATGATCGTTTTCCACTTAAATCGGAAGGAATTTGCCAATGAATGTTGCAAAATATTTTTAGTCAATGAGTGAGCAATTATATCATACGAAAGCAAAACCATACGTTGCTCTCCATCCAGTGAGTTTTTTTGGTAACCATCCACAAGTGTTACAATTACAAGAACCAGATGTTGTATCCATACCGGGGTTTAAAAGCAAAGTTCCTATCAGTCCAAAATATCAAATACTGGTATACCTGTGAGTAACCTTAATTGCCAGTTTCGAAAATTATACTCTATAATTTCAATCAGCGCTTTAAAAACGAATTTTTTAGATCTCTACTGGAAACTGTAAAGCCATATTTAGTGAACACTCTCAGAATGCCTGCTGCACAAACCTTATTCCTATTTGCTCATGAAATTGACACAAATTCGACATTCTCAACGTAAGAATCTCTTCAGTTTTACGATTTGCAATATTCAGAATTCTTCTTCCATTATGCTTACTTTTCTTGCAGAATTGTCTGTGACTCTTGGTTATCCTTACAATTTCCTGTGCCTGATACCGGTGCAACATTACTTATGAAAGCTGTGCACTTACGACAAAAGTGGAACTTTTTACTAAATCAACGATTACAGGGTAATTAAGTCAAATTTATTACTACCAATGATTTTCAACTTCATTAACAATATTTTATACTTTTCATTAATTATCTTGACTGTGTATCCTTCATTACAAACGTGTCGTATTATATCGGTTTAAGTAGTATACTATATTTACTGGTAAAATTATTTTTCTATTTAGACGCAAAAGATTCGAATAGTTCGAATCCAGACTACAGTGATGTGGAACATGAACTTACTCAACAACTTATCGATTATATGCACACTACAGTTCCATATACACTAAGACGACTCTTAGTTGCCGATTTAAAAACAATTTACGTCGGCAGAGGGGAAAATAATTTATCTGTAAAGCCTAATCCATTACAAGCCGATTTTGAAAGTGTACCAAATGAAAAGAAAGGAGGAGTATATCTCACTGAGAACGTTACATATAGCTGGTAAATCATTTTACTGGAATGCGATAAGTGATAAATTTTAGCTTTAGCGTTTCATTTGAAAGTAACATTATTATCACAATACTTTCATTTTCCGGTGTAGCGTAAGAGATGACGAATGGAGCAATAAATTAGCTGTGGAGATGCTGGAGACAGAGTGGACTTGTAGCACTTGCGAAATGCAAGCAATATTTAATAACATAGAAAAATTGCAACATCAGAGTAGCTGTACCAAATCAAAGTCAAAGGAAAGCGAGCGAAAGTCTGAAAGTGAAGTACGAAAATCAAATAGTCAAGCATACGAGTGTCCAGATTGTGCGCGAACATTGTACCTCACTCCTATTGAAATACTTAAACATAAGAAACAACACACAAAAACAAGTTAAAGAAAAACCGTAACTTGTAATACATGTAAATAGCTGTATTATATACAAACTTTTGTAAATTCACTTGTATTTAAAATGCGAGAAAGCTTACACCCAATTGTAAATGCTGTGTTGAAATTCAAATAAATCTTATACTATTTGACATAATTATAGTGGGTTCGATATGAGCTGACTCATATATTCTACTATCTGAATTTCACACTCAAATAAACTATTATTTTGTAGAAAAATGATTTATTATTCGCGAATGATTGGTTGTGGTATACAATTAATGATCACTGTTTCTACAAGAATGCAAAGTATATCACGTCCATGGTAAGAAATTTGAAAACATAAAACATCCTACGACGATATATCCCATAAAATACATTATTACAAGTCGATCTTGCATAGTATATTTTCTGTATGAGAATATAAACACTTTCCACTTAGAGTATAAATTCTCTGCATCTTCATAATCTGTTTCACGTATGTCTTTGGTATCTGATTTGTACGATAAAGACAAGGCACAAAACCAGTACATTAATGGACTTGCAGAAGCTAACAATCGCGTGCTAACTTGGATATGTACAAAGAAAATACTGAACATGGTTAAGAAAAATCCATGCATTACAAATGCTAACATATCAGGTGGATACTTCACCTTCTCGACTTTTTTCTGACTTTCAGCGGGAATGTAAAGCCCTAACGTTAAAACTAACTTCTTATGCTCCATAAAGAATTCTTTGACACACGTTATCATGATAAAAAGGATTGGTAGCGCTAGAATGAAATTTGGTATTTGTTTGATTTTGTAATACCTCATAAAACCCACGTCCCAGTACCTGTCCTGTAAGTAGGAATAGGCTACTGGAATTTTTGCACCGCACCAAACCGCACTTCCATTTCCTGGAAGTATTAAATCATTCTTCGACCCGTATTCAACAATGTGAAGCGGGATTTCCGTGATATCAGCTTTTGGCACACAGAATATCATGTAATTGTACACTTGGAGCAGTACGAACGGAAATGCCGATAAAACTGCCGTGTTTAACGTTAACAGAATTATCTTTGCAGCGGGGAGATAAAAATTCGTCAGGCTTTTTTCTTTTACCTTTTTGAACCAGAGACGAAATAAATTTTGTAACCCATTGTACACGGGGAAACCAATGTTTGTTAAACCGTTTGATCTTACTACAGTAGATATACCTAATGGTAAATAAATATACAGATTATTTCTGTAACTTACTAGCATGCTGTAAAACGTTAAATACGCGAACATAGATTCCGAGTAAGTTGCCGAGAAGAAAATACTTGCTGGGTTTATGCAATAAAGTACCGCCGCTTTATAGGCACTTATACGATTTTTTAAAATATCTACACTAAGGTCATAAAATATTAGCGCAGATTTGACGAAACATACGAAGTTAATAAATACCGCGGCAATAACCACTGCACTGTGGTAGTTCAACATAAACAACACTTTTCTTAAAACAATAGCCGTAAATCGAACGGTCATTGGATAAAGAGGATAAAATGCCATTGTATTCTCGTACGTATAGCCGTATTTCGCGATGTGTATGAAATATTGTCCGTCCCATCTCGTTAAACCATTAAATAAGAATTGAACTAATTTGTCAGCCGTCGAAACGCTTTCGGTTGGATCTACAGGGCTCTGAAATGCATCTGCATTATGGTCAGGGCATAAAGCGTTAAAAATACATTGTAACATGAAAATGGCCAACCGTGTAATAACGGAGAACCAAAAGATTTTCTCCCTTGCGCTGTACATATTAACTTTAACTACTACCGTATTTAATGAATAATCGAACAATTTGGTGTATATCTATAAATAATTCGAAAAAATTACGCAACCTATATGCGGACTAATATGGATGCGTACAATTAAACTGTTCATTTCGCTGAATCATCAGATTTGGTTTCCTGTTGCTACTATCGCAGAGAAAGGAAGTTTCGCCTTATCTTACGACTGGAGCCTCCTTCTCGTCAGTCACTGTTTGGATCATCCCCATACTTGTTCACCGGCAAGACTGTAACAAAAAACACAACAACAATGAACCGCAGAGTTTTTGTTTTGACTGTTCAGCTAACAATGACAGTGTTTTACGTACAGAGCAATGTAACAACAACCACTCCAGTAACGAAAGGTACACTCCCACCGCCGATATCATGTAAGTAGCGTAAAAGGATCTAAAAAGCATAAGTATCTTCTGCGTATCAGGTTACGATGGATCAAAGAATTTTTCATCGATACACCTGTGTACAATCTTCTCGAAACCGGATTCTTTCACAATGGATACTTGCGATTAACAGATACGAAACCACAACCGACAGTTTATGAAAAAAAGAAGCAGTATCTTATAGACTGGCTGCTCAAAGGATGCTGGGAGACGATCGACCGAAATTGTTCGACATATGAAGACAACGGGCCACCGGAATATCCTGGATACGACGGCTGGTATAATAATGTCGGTCGACCAGAATGGGGAGCTGTCGATACTCCGCTACTAAGAAGATGGCCAGCAGCTTACGAAGATGGAGTGTACAAACCTTCCGGATCTAACAGACCGGAACCGCTGGAACTTAGTGAACTACTTAAGGGGCCCATTGGATCAAAATCTCGAACGGGCAAAAACGCACTACTAGTCTTTTTTGGTAGGCAAACCAATCACGTAATAACGTTAAACGCTATGAAACAAAAATATCGAACTTCGCATGAGTATATTTTCATATGTTTTTATGAATTTTGCGAAATTATAGTTTACATCTCGAATGGGCAAAAGTGCAGTAATAGTTCTTTGTGATAGGCGAACTGATCACATAATAACGTTAAACATTGTGATGTACAATATATCGAAACTTTTGTGAAATTTAACGAAATTATAGCAGTGGTATGCATTTGAATTTAGGGCAACAAGTAGTGGAAGAAATATTAGACGCTCAAAGACCTGCCTGTCCACCAGAATATATTAACATAAATATTCCGGAAGGACATAAATACAGAGAACAAACTGGACACACGAAAATGCCTGTACTGCGTACGAGGTATTCCATGAATACAGGATACTCGCCTAACAATCCCCGACAACAGGTTTGCTATTTTATGATATGGGTATTAAGTAAATGGCAAGAAAAGTAGTAAAAATATGAGATCGTCGAAGTAATCAGTTGTTGCATCGATGTGTTGATAAATGTTTCAGCTAAACGAAATTACACCGTTCTTGGATGGAGGGTTGATTTACGGAACTACAAAAGCTTGGTCCGACGTTTTAAGAACATATTCGGACGGTACCTTCGATGAACATGGTTCGCTCGCATCTTCGCATGGTCAAATTTTTCCGGAATATAATACCGCCCGACTTCCGATGGCCAATCCTCCACCCCCGATTCGTCATCACGAATACATCGCGCGACATTACACGGAAAAAGTCGACAGGTTCTTCAGTGAGTAAAACACATCAAAGTTTTTTTACGTATACCCGTATGAACCTCAATTACTTAGGTTTCAACTCTGCTAAGCACGCATTAATATGGTTTATCTAATGAGGTTTATCCGATGAAAAACGATAAAAAGTAATGTTTCTCACTTTAGCAAACAACTGACACATAAAGAAGTTCTTTTTTCTCACGTTACAAGTCATTAAGAAAATTCTTGAGCGTACGACGATTTCCATTACGGTTTTCACATCTGACAATTGATTTCGGTCAGGCAAATTCGGTTATGATAAGAACTGGACAATCATGTCTCAATTCTAAGTCTGAGAAATCGCAGATTAATCTCTCCGCTATCTATTCCCTCTTTGGATTTCAACCGCTTTGAGGGTGTAGATTGTCGTCTGTCCGTCAGTCTGCACAGTGACATGCCTGCCGGGTCTCTCGATCTTCGTTTTTCCAATAGGTAGCACAAAGTTCCCGTCCAAAGAGTCTTCCGATAACGAGAAATTCGCTCTTCGTGTATGACCACGGGGTTTCAAATCTCTAAAGACCGCTCTCAAAGCAAACCACCTGAAATTCGCAACTTCCCATTTCGCCATTTCTATTCTTTCAAAAGCATTTCACTAAAAAAAACAACGTTCCTGATCTATATAAAACTTCGAAAAATGTAATTATAAACGAGAATTCATTAAAACTAATGAACACAAATATCCCCTTGATTGTGATCAAGTTTCAAACGGTAATAATGAGTCTTTCCCTGCTCAGCGCAAAATGGTTTTAACTTTGAAATTTGAATTGCACATTTTTAGAGTTCCACTGAATTTTTTGCTCAGAAGTTTTTATCAATGCCCGCAAAATTAAATATCTCGATTTAATGGATGAATTTACGATCAACTTGCCGCGTTAAGAACATTTTACTCTGTGCATAATACACAGTTCGCGAATATTAATATACAGTTCATTTTAGTTATATAAATTTTCGTGTATGTAGAATTGGGCAACCCGAGGGGCAATGAAAATCCATTTCTCCTGACTTTTGGTATAATTTGGTTCCGATGGCACAATCACGTGGCCAGTAGTATTCGGCGATATCATCCAGAATGGTCAGGCGAAAAAATTTATAACGAAGCTCGCAAATGGGTAATAGCAACGCAGCAACATATCGTGACCAACGAATGGTTACCCGAATGGTTGGGACGGGCGGACGTGCTTCCTGAATATAAAGGTAAATTCTAATAATTTGCTCCCGAATATTGAAAGAAAATCATTGTAATCTCGACCTTATCTTTAAAGGTTACAACCCGAACATTAACCCACAGATAGAGCAATTTTTCCAAGCAGCTGCTTTTCGCTTTGGACACACTCTCGTCACAGCAGGTGAACAATTTAATCAAAATATGTAAAAAAATTACTTATCTGCTTAAGTATTTTAAACTTTTACCCACGATCCACTCGCTGCGAACAAATTAGAATTGTGTACTGTTAAATATTCCGAGGTACTGCAAAAAGCACTCTACAAATGTGTTTCTTTCGTACAATTCGCACGTGTTATAATGCTGCTGAATTATTATGAAGTTCTGTATTGATGTCGTAGGTGTATATTTGCGGGACTATGGAAAAAATGGGTGTTCAATAATACAAGCTAATCCCGTCGTCAGAACGTGCAATAACTATTGGATGTCGCGGGTAACGATTAGTTCAACATATTTCTG
The DNA here is from genome assembly GCA_963989215.1 of Hedychridium roseum. NCBI lineage: Eukaryota > Metazoa > Arthropoda > Insecta > Hymenoptera > Chrysididae > Hedychridium > Hedychridium roseum. Next base: position 3,169,221 of record OZ022307.1, on the reverse strand, counting down.
TATTTACTTAAATTCCACACTATTTCATATTTTCTTGTAATGTGAATAATGGAATGCACGAATTTAAATTTCATTTTCTACGATTTTATTGATGTTTTAATTGATATTGAAAGGTCCTTTTGTTTTTTGCCATGGCACTACGATACTAAATACTTTTTACACGTAAAACTCTTGTTTAGAATTCCCTGCACTCAAATCTGTCGAGGATAAGCGGTGTTATTGATGTAGAAAGATTAATAATGGGAATGGCCATTCAATTAACGGAAGAGGAAGATCACAAAATAGTTGAAGACTTGCGAGGCAGTTTGTTCGGACCCCTGGAATTCTCGAGAAGGGATTTAATGGCGCTCAATATACAACGAGGACGTGATCATGGTCTTCCGGATTATAATACAGCTCGAGAAGCCTATGGTTTACCGAGGGTCAGCAAATTTTCTCAGTTCATTAATGCGGATCGTGAGGTATATAAAAATGTTCATTTTACTATTAGTAATTATCCAATGTCCGCCCTTGAAAGTATACAGTGCGCAAGTTATATTTTAGATAGAGGCGGAATTTATGCGATTACATAATAATTCCTTCGACGACATTGACATATGGGTAGGCGGAATTTTGGAAACTGTCGACGGTCCCGGTGAATTATTTCAAGCAATTATAGTCGATCAGTTCGAACGCATACGCGCAGGTGACAGATTTTGGTACAAAAACAAGAACAATGGGTACGTAAAATATTTGCATAGGGACAATTGAATATAATTTCTGCTTAGACTTTGATATACGTAGCATCATTGAATTTTTCACAGACTCTTCACGGAGAAACAGATTAACAGAATAGAAAAATTATCATTTTACGACATACTATTATCCGTAACGTCGATGGAGCACAATGACATCCCACGAAATCCCTTCAGGGCACCGAAATCCGGTACGATCGGAAATTAATAACGATTCACTGTTACCTCAATGATTGATGATAATTTATTGTTACCCATAAATCACAAATATGCTTTCCAGAAAAAGATATACATCCGAATTGCATAAAGAACAATGTTGTGAAGAACGGAACCTGCAAAACCTTTTTCGGTAATTCCTACCCCTGTTATCACGCCGACCCGATAAACTCGAGCAAAGTCGAAAATTGTACAGAACTGGGAACCTACGACTATTTCAGTAATAGCGGCATCTCCTTCATCCTATCACATCTTGGAACGGGAATTATATTTGCAGGTAATGCGTACATGCATTTATATAAAATCACGTAGATCGTGTTAATAAATGGCGTTTCTCTAGGTTTCGTAACATTACTTTTCTTCAAACTACATAAAAAGGAGTATGATCAGAAACGTAATAAGTTACGAGCTTGTAAGTCTTTTAAACAAACAGATGAACACGGTACAATGTATACTGGTAAGCATGTAGTAAACACTTAAATGATTTATCGATGAAAAATAAAAAATAACAGTAAGATTGTAACAGCCAGTGAGTGGGAGGGCCGAAAAACACAGTTGAAGCCAGTGATAATTACCCTAAATGTCGCAAATAAATATCTAGAGGTTAAAAATCAGCTTGGGTACACGATAAGAGCATTAGACTTCGCACATGCCGATGAAGCTATGGTATGACGTGTATTTACTGATTTATATATTCTATAATACTATTAGTGTAACATTTTTTATGCTTCCAGATGTTTAGAGCCACCGATAACAATTATATGATGATTAGAGTGCCTCATAATTACGATCTCGTACTCAAATTTGATTTCGATTATGTATTCGATTTATTTGTGAAAGCACTAGACGAATTCCTGACGTATCTGAATGTCAAGCAGAAAACTACAATCACCCATTTGTCTGCGATATTGAAACAGGCAGTCACAAAAAAAGATCGCCAGAAGAAATTGGAAAAGTTCTTCCGCGTTGTATTCGCGCAGGTATCGCTGACGGAAGATGTTTTACGTAGATGCATTACACTTAATGACTATATCTATCTATGTAAAAAACTTTTCAGGCATTTCATATAGCACACACGGAAGAAGAGATATTGCAGGTAGATGCAGCGGTGGCTAAAGAAGTAATCTATACGGAACTAACTATTAGCGAATTTGCTGAGGCACTCAGCATGCGAGCAGATTCGGAATTCATAAGAAAGGTGAGATTTTAAATTAAATGGAAATGTACCATCCCTTCATTAAGGTGTATAGGAAATTCTTGCCGCCATTCATAGGAAAATATCGTGAAGAATTTACATGATGAGATGTTTTTGAATGTTAGCTGTTTCGTGGTTGAAAAGTACATAGGCTATAAGCAATAAAATTGATCTGTTGATTTAAAACGTACTCATATACATTGTCAACTTTTAGATCTTCAACTTGGTGGACAAAGATAAGAGTGGTTTTATATCCTTTCGTGAATTCGTTGATATGCTAGTAATATTTTTGAAAGGTAGTGCGGACGAGAAACTGAAATTAATGTTCGATATGTATGACATAAATGGTACCGGTAGACTCAAGAAAGAAGACTTTAGGAATATGTTGAGGTAATGCTCAATATGAGCAATATTATTACATTTGTGATGATTTTAAAGAGGCAAATGCTATACTTGTTTTTCAGATCATTTATGGAAATAGTTAATGCAGATGTTACTGATGACGAATTAGAAGCTCTTATACATTCGATGATGAAACGTGCCGACGTGGCTACCAAAGAAACCATCAACTTGCAAGACTTTCAAATGATGCTTAGCGAATATAACGATAAACTCAACTATGCGGAATTAGAGTTTAACGTGAATTCCGACGGGAAAAAAAAGAAACTACACGCGAGTTCGTCGACAGTCAGATCCACTTTTATCGGTGAAGTGAGAAAGACAATGGAAAGTCTGTACGCGGATCCTAACGAGCTGAAATCAAGAGTCCAAGGAAAAATTGAGACGGAAGAAAACCACCGTCAGAGAAATACGATGATAGATGAGAATGAGAAAATAGTGAAGAACAAAGAAATGCCTTCGGATCATCATTGGTACCCTATAATGAAATACATAGCTAACAATCGATTACAAATATTTTGGGTCTGTTTATATACTCTGTTTCTATTGGCAATTTTTGCCGAGAGAGTCTACTGTAAGTGTTGTCATTCTCTCTTAAAGATAAAGAAATGATTGGGAAAATTGAAATGCGCATGATGGGTTGCAGATTATGGAATCCAACGGGAGCATTCTGGTTTAAGACAAATTTTGGGTTACGGTCTAACTATAACCAGAGGTGCGGCATCAGCAATGATGTTCACCTACTCGTCACTACTAGTACTGATGTGTCGTAATACTATAACATTACTGAGAGATTCCATTTTACACTTTTACATTCCTTTCGATTCTACGATTGAAATGCATAAGTATATTGCTTATTGGGCACTGATATTTACCGGTAAGAAACTACAAGAACTTTATATTCAAGACTTTTGATCGAATTATTTTTAAACAAAAACTGTTTGAGATACTTGAGAGTTCTTATTAATGTGTAATCATTCATTTGACATGTTTGCCAAAATCTAGTGTTACACGTGGTTGGACATGGATTTAATTTCTACCACATCGCAACGCAGACGGCTGACGATTTAACGTGCCTATTCCCAAATTATTTTCATGCGTAGGTATTATTTTTAGCGTATTATTAAAACTGACTACATATACAACATGTACAAGTGGAAATCTTGCAAATTCTCCGTGATATCTGCTTTATCATTTTTTAAAATTATCATTATGCATTTTTTCATTTTATTTGCGACTGGAATGTCAGATCGGAAAAAGTTAAACGCATTTCTTATTACACAGGACACACGATCTTCCCAAATTCCATTACTGGTATTGGCAAACAATGACAGGTTTAACTGGCGTGTTATTGACCATCGTTGTTGGAATTATTTTTATATGTTCCCTTCCGTTTGTAAGACGAAATCTTTATAATTGGTTCTCATTTGGACATTCTTTGTATCCAATCTTTTATATCCTCATGGTTCTTCACGGTAGTGGTAGACTAGTACAGGTAAAAGATTATATTCTTATCGCAGCAACTCATACTAAATGTTATTGACAATATGTGAAAATAGTAACCGAAAACTTTCATACCACAGGAACCTTTCTTCCAATACTTTTTTCTGGGACCAGTCGTTTTATTCGTTTTGGATAAAATTATCACAGTGACGAGGAAAACAATAGAGATACCGATATTGAAGGCAGATATTTTACCTTCAGGTACAAATCTTAGCACTGTATTTTATACTAATGTCAGTATTTGTGTAAACATACACGTAACTTCTGATTTCACGAATTGCAGACGTGACGTCCATAACATTCCCAAAACCGCCAAATTTTCAATATAAACCAGGTCAGTGGGTGAGGATTGCCTGCCCAGCGTTACAAACAAACGAGTTCCATCCATTTACTTTATCATCTGCGCCAAATGAGCACAATCTCACCGTACACATTAGGGCAGTTGGACCTTGGACCACTAATATAAGAAATATATTGGATCCATCGCAAATGCTTCATCAAAAATTACCGATGGTAATAATCACCATTCAGAATACCTTTTAGATAGTCATTTCTTTTATCGGAAAATACTTTTATTCGGAATAGGTTATACGTAACGAAAATTACAAAATAAATTTAATAATGGTCGCAGATTCACGTAGACGGACCGTATGGCGAAAGTCATCAGGATTGGGATAAATACAATGTGGCTATAATGGTCGGAGGTGGCATTGGAGTTACGCCCTTTGCGTCGATATTGAAGGACATAGTGTACAAATCGAATCATAATCTTCAGTTAGGTTGCAAAAAGGTGGTTAGAGAAACTTTTAATATGATGAAGAATTTTGAAATATAAACATTATTTTTTTTAGGTCTATTTTCTTTGGGTTACACGTACCCAGAAACAATTTGAATGGATGGTCGATATCTTACGAGATCTTGAGAAAGCTGATATAAATAACAGTGTCTCAGTGCATATTTTTATCACCCAATTTTATCAAAAGTTTGACCTACGTACAATATTGCTGGTATTTTATTAACATTCTTACCTATACTTTTCAAACTTTTGTTAGACATTCTGAAGACATGTCTGGGAAATTTTAATATTATTTGTTTGAGCTAATGTAATCAAACTATATAATGAATCAATGCTTCTAATGATCAAGTAGCTTTCTCTTAAACTATTTACTTCTGTTTCCATATCACACCAAATGCAAGAAGTTTTTGGTGACATTTATGAGCTGTAATAATAACTATAATTTTATGGTGTTTTCAGTATATCTGTGAACGGCATTTCCAAAGGGTTTCCAACAAATCCTTATTTACAGGCTTAACAGCAATTACTCATTTTGGACGACCAAAATTTTCACAGTTTTTCCGGTCAATTCAAAAAATACATCCTGATGTAAATACCTTGCTCAATTGTTTATACTCATGCACAAAACTGATTCTTAATTAATTTAATGTATGTTGTAGGTCAACAAAATTGGAGTCTTTAGTTGTGGAATACCATCACTGACACAATCTGTTGATGCTGCTTGTAAATCTCTCAATGTCAGAGAAGATAGCGAAGCATTATTACAACATTATTCCAAAAGTTTTTAATGATAATGTTATATAAACCTTTTTGTTACCAGTCTTGTTCACTGAGAACAGAGAATGATGTAAAAACAAAGACAAAATAAAATCTTTATATATTTGTTAAATACCTTCCGCGGCTGGCTCAATTATCAGTCGACCTTAATGTGTGTATAATAATTCCTGCGCCCTGTAGATGAAATCGAGACTCATTATAGTTTTTGCCAATGTTTTGTTTTCGAGTCCGACTAACCTCTTTTTATCCAACATCCTGTGTTCACAAATTGGTAGGGATTCAGTTACGTTACAGTTAAGACCGAACAGATAAGCAAAATATCTCCTGCCAATCACAAAAATCGTATTTGCATTTCGATAATACATAAATTTATCGTTCTACATAAGCTTGTGGGGTTATTACATATATGCATCCTGTATGAATTCAATTAAAATATTAATTCAGAATAACTTAAATGGATAAAAAATTCAGATGCAATTAATCCTGCACTCAAAATATTCAGAATACACAATTTGTATTCGGGTGAATTCTAAAATACGTTTTCGGTGCACGTATCTAAATACTTTCTAGAACCTGCGAGAAGTATCAGAAATGTGCGTTTATAGAATCGTAGAAAACCAAGCGTGCGCAGTAAGCTGAGCAACGTAAACAATTGGCAGGAATTGGCAACGTTGTAATTCGATTATTTCAGCAAAATCTGTCTTATTTCCTGCGCAACTTGTTGTGCCTTGCGACTCGCTCCGCTATATTATTTTTCAACAACAAGAATACGTGCATCTTTATACAACGAGAGATATTAAGCGTGATTTACCGGTATGTAAAGAATACCCTTCTAAACGTTGGCAAATATCGGGTATATTTTTACGAGTCATGGTTATTTTCGACCGGCATCTTCCCATTTCACTTCGAATTACGAATCTTAATGCATATAAAACGTAGGACTTCAGAACTAAGACAATATTTGCAAACGATATAATTATTTATGTGTTACAGGTGACAAGATGTCTGTTCCACTTAATCAGGAACATATTAAACAGTTAAAAGGTTTCATTGACCTATGTATTTCTTATCCCTCAATCTTACACCATCCAGATCTTGCTTTTCTTAAATCATTCATTGAAAAATTTGGGGGAGTGGTACCAGAAGATAAATCTGCCAATGCAACAGAAAGTAAACCTGATGCCGACAATGCAGCAGAATCAAAGACTGAGCCAGAGAGTGAAGAGAGTGACCTGGAATTAGATATGACTGGTGTCATAGGTCAGTAGAGTCATATTTATAAATTTAATTGTAACTTATAAAACAAGTCAATATTGAACAGTGACATAATTTGGTATAGTCTCAACACAATTGACTATCACTTGTCGCAGACCTTTATTTTCAACATGTATAAAACCTGTTTCTTAAATTTGTGACTATATTTTCTATAATTATATCAGATCTCAGTTCTGATTCTACTAACTTGACGTTAATTAACATAAAAAATAATGGGGACATTTATTGTTATTTCAGAACCTGACACTGATGCTTCACAAGAAATGGGGGATGCTTCAAAAGAAGCAAGTGAAGAGGAAATTGCAGAATCCCAGGCTAAAAGATCTGAAGCAGTCTCAGCATTTGTGGAGAAAGAATATGAGAAGGCTCTGCAACTTTATACAGAGGCCATCATGTTAAATCCACAAGCATCATTATTGTATACAAAACGGGGACAAGTGTACCTGATGCTTAATAAACCCAATGCTTGCATTCGTGACTGCAATCGTGCATTAGAAATCAATCCAGATAGCGCTGCTGCACATAAATTCAGAGGTCGAGCTAATCAGTTACTTGGAAAGTGGGAAGAAGCAGCGAACGATTTAAGACTAGCTTGCAAGCTGGACTTTGATGAACAGGCTGATGAATGGCTTCGTGAGGTGACACCAAATGTAAGTAAATTTACCAATCACATCCCATATTTGTCCATCAAATTGTTATTCTATTACTGGTGACATAATTGGAATATTTTCAACCAAATTTATGCACAGAGAGCAATATTTTGTCTATGTATCACCATTATCATTTTCTTCTAAAAGTCTGATAATTGAGTAAAAATGGTATCTGTGCTAAGTTCTTTTGATAAAAATTGAATCTTAAAATAATAGAACACATTTTAAGAATGTCAAGTTGCTTACCTGCATGTATATATAAAAGTATGTCGCGACTATACTAAACGACGATTATCGTGTACATATAGGAAAGACTGTTAATATTTTATATCTATCATCTTCACACTTTTATATTGATATTATAAAAGTTGTAACAATAATTCGCTATGTTGATCACAACATAAGTAACATCGAGAGCCCTACTTCCATCTCTTTATTTAAAAAAAATATTGGTAATATAGATTATTTTAAAACACGAGACACTCATTGGATGAATCGTCGTGTCTGCGACTGTATTTAAATTTATATGGAAAGGGTGTTGCCACTCGAATAAGTCAATATCATCTTGCTGGTCTTTTAACATCTCATTTCACATTTTACCCTGTACAATTAACAATAAAACGTGCTTGAGACAGAAACAATGCCATGCATATAAATGACATTCTTGACACACTTATTTAAAAAGTACACTTTCCTAAGTAATAATGATTATTAACATGATACAGTACATCTACTTAAACTAAAGTATTCTGTGCTTACATTAAGTAATATCGTTATACTTATTAAAGAAATAGTTACATCGACAATGCGCCGATGGTAACATTAAAATAAATTAACGTACCTTAATATTACTAATAATTATAACAATAACAGTATCAACAACTTGCATATGTAAGACTGGTCGATCACACGTTAAAGTTTTAACAGTACAACACAGAATGGTGGGCTACAATTAATAATACAGAATATATGATCAAGACTAAGATCAATGACAAGATTCATAAACGACTGCTTCCTTATTTAATTCGCCACATGATCGCATTTCTTATGAAAAATGCAAACAGTGAATTGAGGTAAACTGAAATAAATAAACTTGCGGTAGAGTGAAATCGAAAGCATGACAAGTTAGCGAGCAGAAAATTTATTATCTTCAGGTAGTAACTTCTCTTTTTTATTGTATATGATATCAGATATTTAGTAGCTTTATGAAAAACACAATCTATTCGTAAGGGTAATTCACAGGCCCACGAGTAATAATTTGCCAACAAATCAGCTTTATAAAGGATTTTATAAAACATGTTTTATTATGCGGGTATACCTAAGACTTCTGTCAATCAAAATGTGATTAACGGACTTCATAAATGTTGTTGACATTGCACGACTATTTGTTTCCGTTTGTACATTATGCAAGAAGTCTGTAATATTTGTTCACCGTAACGGTGTGTCTCCATCGCTTTGTCAAGCAAGACACGGAGAACATTATTGCGCAGTCGGGAATCCGGTTGTGTTCTAAACACTTTCAAAGGGAACTCTCACTGTCCATTTTTTTTGTTTATCGGAATGGTAACACTCAAACTGTCTTCCGTGTAAAAACCACACCTTTCTTGAAAAGCGGTTATTGCTGAAGGTATTCGTAAGATAATTGGTGTAATCCTGAGATCTTTTAAACTTGTCGCATTTACCGCATACCCTCAATAATAAGTTATCGTCAACTTATTGGGGACCAGTTACAACATACGGATATTAAGTGCGTATTCGTCGTTATTGCCATTTTTCCTTGGTCGTTCAAAGTTCATTCCTTTCGATCGTCCTCGTGTCCATCGCTATCTTTGAATGTTCCACTGGAGCCGATGCATGGGATCAGTCGTAAGCTGCGTCTGGCAGTGATGAGCAGCGTGACTGTGCTTCGATCTTTCGAGGATATCCAATCCAGGCAGTCCGCCTTCCGGAGGTCAGGGAGCGATTCTTGGTACCATTTCGACTAGCGTCGATTTTCTCCGATCCATCCATCTGACCGATCGAATGAAGCACCGGTTCGTACTTGATATGGTATCAAGAGCTCCATTCCAGAATTCGCCGTTGCACTCAACTCGGCGGACTACTCGTCTCGCTTTCGTGGACAACCGCCTCGACTGATTTCTTGTACTTGCCCACGAGTTCGGGCAGATCGTAGGCGATGGCAACGTCCAGCCTGTTGATAGGGCACCCACGGAAGTACGTGCAAGTCGAACTTAAAAGCGGGAAGTCATAAAGAGGATTTAGTCGGAAGAAGTCTCGGTAAACATCTGGGTCGGGGAGATCGTAACGCGATATGTTCGTCAGTGTGCTCAGACCCTCGTAAATGTGGTAGTCCTGAGGATTCTCGATAATCTTGTCACTGACATCCTTCTTGTTCCCAAAGAATGTCTTATGGTTGTAGTATGTTGTCAGGTAACAGTCTACCATCTTCGCGTGATTGCGCACTCGCACCTGGAAATATCGTATTCGACTAAAGCAATTGCTACTTTTAAGGAACACCATTCGTAGTTTTAAATTGTCTAAATTATTATGTATATGAGAACCATGCGAATTGGAAAGTGGTCAATAATATTTCTTTTAGGATTATTGTTTATCGCTATCTCTATGATTGATTTTTCGACGGTTGATCGCAGTTGCTAACTTACAGCAAATCTTCTGGCGCTAGCAATCTTGTGTTCCACTCTTTTGTCGACGGCGGAACGCAGGTCGCGTAAAAACGCACGTTCTTGAGCATAGAGGAGTCTAGTAGGTGCACCAGCTTCGTAAGGAAGTGACCACAGTGAGGTAGAGTACATTATTGGTGGCTCAGCACTGGACATTAATGGAGATATGTTCCAAATCAGAGCACCCTGGACTCTCATCAGTTCTTCCGGTTTCACTTGATCGGCTTTGTTCAGGATGATTCTTGTCTGTGTTAAAAAATTTCGTATGAATAACTTTGGCTTATTAATTTTCTATGTGAATTAAGCTTCAGTTACCTGATATTCCCGTCCCTTAAGTTGGTCAAGAATGGCCTCGGTTTCGGGCCCAACGTCCAATTTCGACGGATCGTAAACCAAGAAAATAATATCCGCACGATCGATGAACCATTGACAAGCATCATTAAAAGGGAACAAACGCTGTACTTGTTTACGAATTTCTAATATTCCTGGTATCTCAACGATATTTACCTATTCATAAGAAACGGTAAGTATTCCTGTCAAAATGTGAGAAGATTTATTTTCGCAATACTTACTTTCTCCAGTAATTTGTTATTTAACTTAAGGCCTCTAAGACGATCCAACATTCCTTGGCCAAACTTTTGTAATCCTGAGAATGTCCAATCGGCGGCAAGCTGTGTTCCATCCAGAATTTCTTCTTCTTCTCCATGCATTAAAATGTTAAAGTATGCTGGCGATGGTTCAGCTCCTGTACCATAACATAAAGAATCCGCTTGCTTCATACACATATTAATTCTTTTCTTTAACTTCCTAAACGAAATTTTATATTGCCATCTCGGTTGAACTTAATTTTCTTGCAAATATTATATATATGTATATAACTTATTGTACCTGTCCGTAAGGAAGTATGCTTGTACTCGATGTCAAGCAAGTAATTAATGATGGACGATTTTCCTCCACTCCAAGGACCCATGAAAAGTACAAGAGGTTTGGAGAATATTTCGGGATCTGAACAAAATATAAATGTAAATTAAGATAAAATAGTTGGACTTAAATGATTTTAATCTCACCTCCGAAATGTCGATTGCTCAGATCTCTGTATTTATATAAAGTTTCCAAGGGTTTTATCGCGTTATCATAAACTTTCTTCAAATCCCTGAGGATAATATCCGCTGCTTTCTCAATGCCTCGTTCCTTTTCCTCGTTTTCTTCGTCCAATTTCAGTAATTGATTAATATGTTCTCGTGGTCTAAGGTTTTCCGGCACTTCGATTTCTTGGATTAGATCCTCTTCGGGGGTTGGTTCTTCTTCTGTTTCTTCTCCTTCTTCTTCTTCACTCTCAGCTGTAATGGTGAGAATCAAAGTTTAAAAATAATCAGTTCATTACAGTTTTATATAATTAAGAAGAATTCGTAAAATCTCATTTAATGGCAAAGAATATTCCAACCTCGGATTTATTAAACAATAAGTCAGTTTTTTGTACCTTTCTTGGATTCTTCTCCTTCTGCACTGTCCCCAGCTTCTTGCGATCCAGTCTCTTCTTGACTTGGTTCCTCGTCGATTTCTCTTCTGTCCCGGGACTTAACTTCTTCACTTTCTTCTGCCGCTTCTGCTTCTTCCTTGGACGCTACTTCTTGCTGAGATTCCGCAGACGCAGCAACTTCTTCTCCACTGACATTCTCTTGTTCCTCCTTACTTTCCTCCTGAGTGTCCTGTTTACTATCGCCACCATCGGCTTCCTCGCTTGCTTCCTTTGCCTCCTGAGATTCGCCTTCATCGGCCTGGCTTTCCTCGTCTCTCATCGATTCCACTTCGGCGCTTACTTCCGCCGACGCGGTTTCCGCATCGTCCGCCGCTTCTTTAGAATCAGCCTCCTCCTGCTTAGAATTGGCTTCCTCCGCGGAAGTACCGTCCTCCGGTTTAGACGCGTCGTCTTCAGCAGTTTCGTCTTTTTCTTCGTCGGATTTGCCATCGTCGGTAGTCTTTCCTTCGTCGGATTCGGTTTCCGCCGTGTCTTCGGCAGACTTGTCATCGTCGACCTTCAATTCTTCTTCGGACTTCTCAGCCTCGGCGTCTCCTTCAGTAGAATCTTCACCACCCTCAGCTTTCTCCTCTGAACCGTCGTCTTTCTCCTCAGTTACTTCCTCGGTTTCCTTAGACTTCGTGTCCTTTTCCTCGCTTCCTTCTAAAAAAAGAAAAACCATCAATGCAGATATTCGTCAGGAAATTTATCCTTATTATATCGTTCATGGTCACGGAAATTTTATTATATTTTATTTTATATTATTTGTTATATATTGTATATAATTTTATTACAAATTCTTCGCTTTCTTCTAAGAAAAAACCATCAATGCAGATATTTCACAGGAAATTGATCCCTATTATTTCGTTCATATTCACGGAAACTATTATATATTTCTTCTATTTTACCTCCGTCTTCTTCTTGAGCCTCAACACTTTCGACAATTTCTTCCACGCTGCCCTGTTCCTCTTCTGCCGACGCTTGGGTCGATTCTACAGTCTCCTGGCTATCATCACCCGCTCCTTCCGTGGGCTTATCTTCTGTTGATTCGTCTTCCACTTCCGCCGCAGATTCTACTGCCGCCTCGTCCGATTTCGCCTCTTCTATTTCATGACTCGTCGATTCGTCTTCCTATGACATTCGTGCAGGATTCCAAAAGTCGCAGTTTTTCCGACTGATTACAACGATTGTTAATTGCATGTTAAATACGGCACTGACCTTTTCTTCAGCTGGCTGATCACCTTCTTCACGGCTACCTCCCTCCTCGTCGGCCCCGACCTCTACACTGGTCTGTTCTAAAGATCCTTCAAATAATACATTCTAGAGATCGTTGTGTCCCGACCGAGCAGTTGCTAATATTCAGTGTTACCTGTGCCGAGATCTTTCAGGGCCTTCTCGATGTAAGGTCGACATAAATCCTCCGAGGGTACCGGGTCCAGCTCCTCTTCACCTTGCACTACTAAAAAAACATCAATCGAAGCAAATATTTACACCAGAACGTTGTTGAAGTCATACATGAAATGTTCAAATAATTCTCTATGTATTCTGCAAACCCCTAAAACGTACATAACAGCAACGGTGTAAGGAAAACTATATTTTACAAGCTGTTCTCCTTGAAATGGCACGAAGATATTGTACCAGAATCCTTGACGTTCTTCCCAAACTACGTCAAATTCCTCTAACTTCCCAGTAAAAAGAGGGAATTTCATTTTACGAGCACTTACGAAAGATCATAGAACGACCTCGTCAGCGTTTCACGAAAGAAATCGCCACGATAAAACTGTGACAGTGAAAGATCTGTGTGACAAACATAGTTCGTGGGACAGGTGCGTCTGTCGAACGGAACGTCTCTTCGTTTATCCGGCAACGCGGCGATTCGCCAAGCTGCCAAGAATATTCATCAAGAATTCCCAACGGCGGTGCGGGATTACGCGTTTCTCGACATTACCGAGGGTAGACGCCGCGGATTAGATAACTAAGCTGGCCGCGGGGAGTAAAGACGAGCGTTTAACGCCACGCGACCGCCCGAAATATCGTAGCTACGCTGACGCAAGATCGCGTCAAAGCTGTTGCCGCGCGTTTAACCGCCCGTCGTGACTCGGACAATGACAGCTGTTCAACAGTTAACCACCAGCTCCAATTATTCCCCCCAAACTGCCCTCTGTTGAATTTCCAAAATTATCATTCGTTATGATTTTCCAAAATGCCGAGGAGTTTCTTATAGGTTACGGATGGAAACTAATGTACCTCAGTGACAGTGTATTTGATGATATACTTTAACCTTGACTCAACTAACCGGTCTGAGGCTTTTTATATCAATTTCTATTATCGAATGTATATGTAAAAAACAATATTCATTTGCTGCAATTTTGAAACGTGGTATGGTGCTAATGGTAATTATATCAAGGTCATCGGAGGTCATCAGTATCAGTTTTTGCTGAAATACTCTCTCCTTGGATGAACATTTTTTGCATTATAAAAAATATTGCGTTATTCTTCTAATTCGCTACCTGAGAAGATGTGCGTTGCTAAGTTTAGCAGTGGGTAGGCGTCGTTGAGCTGAGCAACACTCGAAAATATTTATATATTGATCACAGGGGGCCCACTTCTATCGAACGATTGCTTTGAAGACTCTGAAGTTGATGTTTACTTCGAAGGGGAATCGGATGATTCAGTCGATCAAAATTTTTCGGTTTTCATTCAGTTTCGTTTTCTTATGGAAGAAGAAACGATCCCGAGCAAAAGTTAAATAAAATTATTGTCGCAGATGTGGAGACGTTAACAATATTCGTGGTTATTGATTCTCGTCGAATGGCATTTTATTGGTTCTCTTCATGTGTCACTCAGGTTTTTCTCAATTGCTGAAATCTACTAACTATGAAGCCTTCAAACTCACTCTAACCCACTCTAACCCACTCTAACCCATTCGAACCCTCTCCAGTCTGCTTTTTAAACTTATCAAGTGGCACTGTTTCTTGTATTTACCAAAGGACCATCCTCTGTTATTGATTCAAACTAGTAATGGTGCCTAACAACACGACGGGACTGAAATATGATGATCCTGACATATTCTTAGACATTTCGTTAGCACCCGATATTTATTTCATAGTCATCTTTATTTTGGTCTAACGAAGAAAATTGCACACATTATAAAGTTGCAGTTGCTCCGTGAAAGTTTTCGGTACGGGTGATAGTACTCGAAGCAAACAGCTGTCACTTGGCAAGCATGTCGGCCGCGGTTAAAGATAGCACCGCCTGTTCTGTTCGGTGGTCCACGACACGTTTCATTTACTGGCGAATATCGTCGTTACAGAAAAGTTATGACATATATCACTTCAACTTTAACTGAAACGTTAACGTTCAAGAGCAACCCTGAGGAATGAAATTTACACACGTTAGATAACATCGGCTCTGAGTTTCGACTCTTATACTACGTGAGGATGAGAATCTCAAGAAGGAAGGGAATTATAACAGTCATCGTAGCTTAATATTGTGTTCTATTAATCTTTTCTCTTAGTGAACTAGCTGATTGTTCTAATTATATATTAGTCTACATGAAGAATACTGTGTTTTATTCGTTTAACATCGCTTCAGCGAAATGAAATCTGTTGCTTAGAAACAATACGGATGAGAACAAGGTCAATCACGTGAAACAATTACGATACACCTGCGAAAAAGCTGTTAAGCTCGGCGATTTGTGCCAATCCTGATTACGAGCTAACGATTAGAGGAACGAAAATATCATTCTGGGTATAATACACGTTGGATTCGCGAGGTTTAGAACACGGCTGGCACGAATATAAATGCCTTCGCCATCTACTTATGTAATTCTCTTCTTAGGCTGGCCAATAGTTAGTTACCATCGATTCCCAAAATAACGAATCCCTGAGTCGTTGATCGAAGCTTTTACTCCATACAATTTTACCGCACTCTCACATTTTTTCCCAAAGTCTACACTTGTAACAGGAGCTAATCACGATCGGACTTGGTGCAAAATCGATAAAAGGTCTAGTACATATTGCAAAATTCTTTTTTAACAAGACAGCTGAGTAATACTTCAACCGTGTACCACCCTATTTGATGAATCATTTCTTTATCGAACCTATGCCATCGGTTTTTCGGATACTTCGAGACGAGATGTAAACGTTTCTGCGACAAGATTATCAGAGGAAATTGAGATATTCCCTGAGCACCGAAGAAGAATGAAGCCTATGAGGGGGTAAGGCCGGTAGGCATTGGCGAAAGTGAAGTAGATGAGGAAGTAGATCCGTCATTGGTGACGAAGCCGACGCAATCGATCGGCGAGGATTCGTCATTCGATCATGTCGTCGGGGCAGAGGCACACGAGACACCGGGGCCAGGGTTCGCTGACGCGTGCCGTCGACTAAGACCTTACGTAACATTGACCTTCGTCAGTCAATCGTCACGCGCTCGTCGGCGTCCCGGCCACATTGTCGTCCTCGAATATCGTCGCCACTTTAAAACCGACCGACGGGACCGCCGGCCGCCGATTACGCTTTTCCAAAATTATCTTCCCGAAGAAGTTTCGCCAGAGCACTGCGGAAGAAATCGCCAGATAACCGACACCGCTGACCAACCTGAAAAACGTCTCGGCCCGAACGGCGGAAAATCGTTGCCTATCATGAGCCTACGTATCAGAAAATCGTCAGTTCTGGGAAGAGTAGTAAGATAATCGACGCTAGTGGTCGATCCGAAGAACGTGCTGGTTACAGAAAAATGTCTGGCTCAGTAATCTTCACGAAAAACTATTGTTCGTAGTAATTTTAGAGAAATGGGAATTGGTACGCGATGTTAATTACTCTAAAGAACATAGAGTTTTAATCTTTGCCAAATGTGCGGATTTACCACATTGTATGATTATGGGATCAGTGTCCAGTAATTCTGAATAAGGGTCATAGTTTGAGTGCAGATGAATAAGGTCTAAAAATTGGAGAGCTTAATCTTACTGATGACATCATATGTTAAATAGGAAGGTATAAAAACCAGCAGCACAGCTGAAATCTCAATCTCGATTGTGTAAATTCAGATACATCAATTTTTTATTTAACACATTGCCAATCATTTGCAACGAATTTGAAAACTTAAGTATGCATAATATCTTGGAGTTTAGCGGCATAAAGAAAAAATTCATTGAAACAGCTAAACCAAATCTATCGAGCTAGATCGAATCGTAGTTCTACACTTCTCACACTTGAGTCACATCATAGTCTGATTCTGACGCCCCTAGACGAGTTCTAGCGTTGATTTAGGTTTACATAATCAGTTATTGTAAAGGATCTGACGATCAAGAACGCGTGATTAGGACAAGAGACGTTTTACTCACGTTCAAGAAGGATTCTACACACATAGAAATTGGTACTGATGATAGATGATTCAGCGTACAATCTAGGGGACGAGGAAATCATTTTTCTCAAACCCCAAGGACATTTACCCACCCTTATGACAATTCAAAGGCCTCGTCCAATTTGACATTCGTGCGAAGAAAGTGCGAGAAGTCAGTAAAACGATGATCGAAGGTCAAAGGGACGAAACTTTCAAGTGTCAATGGAAATACATGTGACCCTTGACCCTGAATGACGATAGCAAAGGAAGAACACTTTTTCCCTTAGCGATCAAGGACGGTTGGAAAGCTCGACAAATGCCCTTGGACCTTCGGGTAGAAGGGTTGAAGTACAGGATAATGGTTAAGGGTTGACGAAAGGTACTTACCCTGCAAGGTGACGGCTAGGACACTCAATAAGAGGCCGATGAAGAACACGGGTCTCAGCCGCGAGCCCGTCATCTCGTTTTACTAGGCACTACACGATGAGCCAGGCTAGCCAGCTCCTCTCTCACTTCGATAGTCGCGTTCGACTCGAACCCGCTCGCGAGGAACTGGCATCGTCACTACCGCCAAACCCTGAAGACGCCCCTCTACCTCTCCTCCCTCGAGCTAAGACGACGCGTGGACCCTGCCGTTTTTCCTCTTCGTCTGCCCTCGCCTCGTCTTCGCTTCTATCACGTCCCATTAGCGAAGAACCAAACAGTCAGCCAGCCCTTCGGGCCATTAGGTCATCTTCGATGTCAACGACTACCCTCGCACACGGAAACGGCCAGGCAGTCTTCCTTGATTCACCTTGGAAATATTTCTGTGTTTCGTCCGATAGGCAGGAAGATCCGATTTTGTGTCAGGGCTACGGGAACGACGTGGAACATCTTCGAAGAAACGTTTAAGGCCAACGTCAAGTTGTTGAACGTCAACCCTGTGATGCAAACTCTTGCACACGTTTCAGAACCTTGTCTATCGTCGGCGAAATTTCTTACTCTAAAGGAACATCACATGAAAATATCATAAGACCCCAAATTGTTTCTCAGTGTTTTCCCTTCAGATGTTTTTGTATTCGGCAGTGTAAGAAAAACGTTCGTGTCCTTGGGAGTTTCTTCTGATCTGCATTCGAGTTGCAGCGAGCAGAGAAATTTAGTAGCCATAAATATAACCGAAGTTTAGCAAAACGCGGCAGTTTGTCGAGTAAAAATAGATTATTATGGGTTGCAAAAAATATCAAACACGTAAGAGTATGTTTACCGAGAAAATGTTTGACTACATTTCTCTGCTCATGAAATTGATAACGTTTTAGAATATAAAGCAAGGCAGAGGAATTTTAGCTTTTTTAAAACTCTCCGTACAATCAAGGTAAATAAAATTCCATGTTACTAATGATATCTATTCCGTGAAATCTGGCAAAAATTCAATCCTGCGAGGCTTAAGAAAGCTGCGAGTAATGAAGGATCTCTCCGAACAATGAAAAGGATGAAGCATAAGGAGGATATCCTTCGTGAGGGAAATTTCTTGGAATTTTGAAGAGTTTACAAATGATAAGGCGACGGCTGTTTTGCAGCTGGTGACAAAGTTCAAATGGAGCCCACAGGCCGTCCATTCAGCATATCCGCGTTCGACAGTCCGCTAAATTTAGGCTCGGGTTAAGCACGAAGAAGCGAATAGACCGGCCCGGGGTCCTCGATCTCTTGTTCGCCAAGACGAAGCCACGCAGTGCATGCAAATGACGATGCGCTTGACGAAAGACATTGTTGGTCGATGATCCTGATAAATGAACATCGTGACAATGACCGGTACCAACAATCCTCCAATCAGCAGAATTTCCACGAATTTCCCGGTTCGAAGTATTTACTGAAATTTGCAACCTGTAAGTTAGAACGAAACGATCAAACCTCTTAGTTTCATTTTTATATGTGATACGATAGGTCACTGTGTTGAACACTTATTTGTGGATATATCGTGGTTTATTAAAATGTCAATGAGGACCATGATTCTGTGGAATCATTATTTTCAAGAGCATTGCTCAATTCTAAGAGAATCTTGGATGCTTTTAATTTTTCCTTTACCAATTAAGAATCATCACTTGTGAATCTTGTTTTCATACGGTATTTAAAGTAGCTCATACCCCAGTACGTTACTTATGAAGCGCTAGGACAAAATGATAAAGAATGACAAGGTCTTCCCACAGATCGAAGATCTGAAGATCTATGGATCTGTTTGCCCGCGCCGGTCGATTGATGTCGATTTCAGTAGTTTTCGCCCTGGACTGTCAGTATCGATTGTCCTTCGGGGCTGACAACGTGGTACCCCGTCGGGTTTTGTATCTCGCGCGAATTCACCTCAGCAGCCACGGACGCGCATATTTAAAAATACCTCGATGGCCCGGTTTCCCAGCATGCAGAGTTTCTATCTGGGTGACAAACCTCCGGCGAAGACACCGGTCGAACGACGATCCTGCGGATCTAGTTCAAACGTCATCCTCGACCTCGTCCTCGCTACGGGCCCCTCACTGCCGCCCACGAAATCTTTATTTGCGACCGAAAGCTCTCGTCATCGATTATTTATCCTTTCTTTTTTCCCTCGCTAACCGCAGGCGTAATCTCAGTCAATATCGGAGGTATTTTTAGTGCCCCGAAGATCGTCCACTGGATGCAGCCCATGTCGACAGATCGCGGTTTCATTAATTTTCAAATAGCATTAGACATAAAAAAAGGACGCTTCCATTATTTCTTCCTAGAAGAATGAACGTTTCACATTTAAGGAAACAAAAGTGTCCTCTTACCACGCCACTTTCCGCGAAAAATTTCGTCCTTAACAGCTCGCGATGACTCAATCTCCTCCCGGTCTACTAAAATCGGTTTAAAAAAATGGCAATAATTTCCTTGACAAGTCACAGTGAACTCATTGACGAAGATTCCACGTGAATGCGCATAAATGTGTCATCGGCTTAGCTGGATTAAGTGCCTAAGCTGCACGAGGATGCATCGCGCGAATGAAGCAAAAACAAATACTTCGCTGGGCTCTTAATAGAGCCCTAAAAAAAGCCCAGCGATTAAATATACCTGCGGCGTGAACAGAAATAAAGCGTTATCGGGTGGCACTTGAGCGGTGGTGTTTTGTACGGCATTGTGTCGGTCGATCGACAGTCAGCGATCGTCTCGATAAATCAAAATCTTGGCGATGCGATCCCCGTGGCTGACCCGCCGGCAGATTTGCCCGTGGGATACGTGCTTTCGGACAGAGAAGAGCGTCGCGACGCCGTCCGTCTTTATATTTAGACGCCCGGGCCGCCACCGTATAAGGTGGCTCCTCGTGCATAACTTCCCCCCTCCTCCCCCTTCCTCCATCTGACCAGTGCGCGCTCACTCCCTCTCACCGGGTCGCTCTCAGGTGCCTCTTCCTCTTTTCCTCCTCTCTATCATTTTATTTTTCACAAAACCCATGCGGCTGTACGCACTGGCGAGCCTCTCGGAAGCTGCGATTCCGCAGGAATGCTCGCCGTAGCCGACTGCACGGCATCGGCGACGTTCGCCCCGACACGTCTAGCGAATTTTCGCCAAGGACGTAATTTATAGACTCACGATTGTAATATGTTCTGCCGAAGTAACTGGGAATATTTGGATTTCCGCTTGTTTATGGGGATCAAGTAGTCACCGTTTACACAAATATCGTAATTCCACGCGGCGCGCTGTCATGATATATCATTTTCTCCTAATACTTTGTGCGATCTTTCTGATAGGGAAAAATTTCGTGTACAGATAATTCATCGATACAGGATTATCATGCATACGATCTGAATCATAGCAAATGTATATATTTTCGTCTATTAAATTCTTTGTTCCTTAATGCAAAGACTTCCATTTAATATATTTAATATATAATAAATTTAACCGAACATGTGGAACGTATTTTGTACAAAAAAATTGAGTCTATGATATTTTATAATGCATAAAATCACAATAACAACGCATGTTTGTGCTTGCGTTTATTTGTGGGCATTGACCACACAAACCTACTATAAATATGAAATTCCGCACAACGTGCTATAACCGTAAATTATTCTCCCCACCAGTACAACGACGAGTATTTTGTGTTTTACGCGTTTACATTGTTTTAAGATATTGCTCTTTGTCAAAAATCAGATTCATTCGTTGTTGTCCTATTTCTCAAGAAAATATTCATGTTTCTTTTCGTAAACTTGGTTTATTTATTTTGCGATTCATAAACATCTAACACTTTCTATTATACGATTAATAACAGAAGTATAATAAGAGATTAATATACAGTTTATTATTTGGAGCCCAATTTTATCGTTTGTGACTGTAAATACGGAGAAGTAAAATTTATTTCAGGGCCAAAACGATGCTAAATTATTCTAATAAACTACTTACGATAGTCTTCGCATATTCAAAGCAATATTGTAAATTCTTGCAGGCTCGGAAGATCGAGGAACACAAGAGGAAACGGGAACGCCGAATTCTGGAGAAATTGGAACACGAGAGACAAGAGAAGCTGAAGAAAGCAAAGGAGGCAGCAAAGGCTCGCCAGGAAAGTACGCGACCCTCCCAAACCGATGCCGGTGCATCGCCAGGGGCGGGATACTTTTATCAATTCCTCAATGATCCCGAAGCTTGGAAAGCATTTGAGGTAAGAAAGATACTTTTAAAGAGCTACAGATAAGTTAACATATTATTATTCTTCAAATGTTAGAAAATCATCCACTCAATATTGGATACTAATTGCTCAAACGTTGTTTATAATATGATCAATCGAGATTTTATCACTGCGATAACGAAGTTATATCGTATTTATTTCGTTAGATAATTTTTCGTAAAATTCCCAGCCTGACTGCTTATGTAATACTCGAAAAGAAAATAATTTCTACCTTCTAATAAAATGGAGTTTCCTGTTCAATCATTTTGTGTTTATTGTGTTTATATTAGGATCCAGAAGTTGCTGAGGCATTCAAGGACATGTCTACGAACCCTGTGAACATTATGAAGTATCAGAACAATCCGAAAGTAATGGCACTTATCAATAAAATGGCATCGAAGTTCGGCGGAGCCGGAATGGCAGGTGGTGGTTTCGCGGGAATGCAGGGAATGAGTGGAATGCCGAATTTCGCCGGACGAAACGGACCGCAACAACAACAACAGCAACAGCAACAACAACAACAGCAACAGCAACAGCAACAACAACCACAACCTGAAGCACCTAAATCATCAGGTCTTCAAGACGATATTGAACTCGATTAGAAGGTAAGAATCGTTATAATCGATATTATAAATCCTAGCGATTCATTTAAAAATTGATCTTTGAATTCAACATTTATTTTTTGCAATTTTCAGGATTGCAATGGAGTTTGGCAAGTTCGAAAATGGTGTAACTGCGTTTGGCAACTACCAGTAAACATTACTGGTACGAGTTTTATTTACATCTGTGTAATTTGCTCGGTAACAAGTTCGTTTCATTATTTTAATGCATATTTCAAAGATACATTATCAGGATCAGAGTTCTTCTGTCCACTGACGTAAAGACTTTTTATTAGTCACAAATTTTGGCAAAAATGTACTGAAAATTCAATTATTCACGTCTGAGCACGTTTTTCAGCACGTAGTTTGCAATTATAGAAAACTAATCAACATGTTAGGGTTACCTGAACTTTCTTAAAACGTTCTGAATAAATGATTGAGATGTCATGCTTTCTGATTTATGCTATAAACACAAGGTACTTTCTTCAACACGTAATATATTCATAAATCTGTTAAGCATTATGACTTATTTTATACGTTTTTTTTTTAATATTGATCTATGTTATAATATCGTTTTCGTAATCTTTGCGGATCACGTATACCATTATGTTATCTTTCATCAGCATGCGAAGTATGGTACGTATAATTGTCGCGTTTTTATAGCGAGCCGAACGTTGCAAGGCAGAAAATAGGAAAAGAAATGTCCTCTACTGTTATCAGCCTATTTGATGTATGTATATTAAAACATTGATAGAATGTAAAATATTCGTTTGCAATCAATAGTATATCGCTGGGCGTTCGAAGTTTAGAGGTGCTGGTCCAACCTGAATTGTAAAAATATTCTACAGGATTCATTGATAAAAAAAATGAACGACAATAAATCGTTTCACGTAAATGTTACTGTCGTTGTACAGAAAAGATTATATTGTACTTACCTCCGTCGCTTTAAATGCCAGTAATAAAAATTGCTATACTCTAGCATAAACTAATTCGATAATAGATAGTTGAAAAATGTCATGTAACTACAAAACTTGTATTTATTTCAATTGTAACATTTACTACGACTCCAAGACTTATGTACTAGTTCCGGTATAAACTGCCGAATGTAATTTCTAATTGACTATCTAATAAACGCGACCTGACGTTCTATACAAAAAGTATGACTTTTTATTTACGATCACATACCATATCTGAAGACTTACAAATTTTTTAATAAATATATACAAAATGTGCGCTTAGATCTGAAAAATTATGACATGTAGATAAAGAGTTGTATCTTGTTTTATTTAAACATCCAAGAATCGCTTGTTTAGATGCAACTCATTCCCAATTGCTAACAACGGCTCAACAATGGCTCAGCAAACTTTGTGCATATCGTACGATAAGTAATCTGTCTATCTATACACAACTTTTTCCCCGAAATTATAGAGAAATAGATATTGCACGTTACACTCAAAGATTCGACTATAAATAAGAATAAGTATTTAATAATTCTTACTAGAAAGTATTACATTACTAGATTGTAATTTCGTAATAAAATATCCCAGTGTTTACTTACACGAGTACTTCTTTTTTAATGTACAAAAGTATATGTTTTCAACTTAAATCTTTATGAAATTCCACCACACATATAAGCTGTCGCTGGCGAAAATTGTATCGAGGACAGTTAACATTATTTTACCTTTGGTAAAGCCCCATAAACCCATAGTATTTTTTTACGAGGGTAACTTTTAATATAAAAAATATTTCTGAATACTATTCAGTCGTCGTTATACTGTGTATCGCTTGTTGCTTTTAATGTATAAATCGCAATATTTAATATTGTTATATAATAGTACCGCTGACATCATCCATTTTCTGCTGTTCATGAAGATGTTAGGAAAATTAGCATATCATCCAGACAGGGGTTATTAGATTGTTCATTAAATCAGTATGATCAGTTCAGGCAATCAACCGATTTGAAGCCAAATGGATTCATCATCAAAGTTTGTTCAATGAACGTTCTAGATTTACACCTTTACCAAAGAAATCCATTGAAGAGTGAGGTAAAGAATTTTTATGTTTTCCAGTTGACTGAAAAAAGTGATTGCGCCTTCATTAGAAGAAGAAAATAAGTCTACCTATTTGCGTTACTAAATTTCATTGTTAATACACAATCTTGTTATTATAGTTTATTAAGTTTGTCTAGTTTTGAGCATATGTAAGTTAGGGTGCCATGGCACTTTCCTGAAAGTGGGTGTCTTGATCTCTTCGGGGGAGGAAGTCTCCTCGTTGGCTTCCTCTATCGACGCTTCCACAAAATTCCCGCCATTGACGTTCCTGTCGAAGCTCAACACCCGTCGGTGCTTGCCCGGCCGATTAATTGTGCCCCAGAGCCTTGCACCAGGATCGCTCAATACCCTGCGGTGTTTCTTGTGATGATGATGACGATGATGGTGATGGTGGTGATGGTGATGATGATGATGGCCAGGACGATGGTTTTGAAATTTTCTCCTGGGCGGTGGCATCGCGTAGTCTAGACTCTGGGGCTGGACCAGCGGAGAACCGATGTGGAAGACCGGGTTCGGGTCTAAATATAGCCAACTCTGGCTGTCTATGTAAGGACGCAAGTAGTGCACTGCGTCGAGAGTGGATGGACCCTGACGAGGACTCTTATTCACGGGCCTTCGAATCGTCGAGAACCATTCGTCAGCTATGTAAGGCTCCAACGCGACGTTCTTCCGGCCGTGATCGAGACGTGCTCCAGATCGTAGTCTACGGACGTGAAGGAAAATAAATCCTGTGTGAATATCTCAGGCAGGTCAAATCATGGAAATAAGAAAAACCTATCATCAAAATCTTTAGAAGTCAATTTAATATCGTTAAATACGATGAGTAAGTCGAGGAATAACTAAAATTGAAAGGACGAAATTTATTTATTTTCGTTTTGTTTGTTTTGCTGCAGTTGTTGCTAGTTGGTGGATGTTGAAGAACTAACCTGGAGGAGAATCTCAAAAATGTTCTCTGCCGTCAGTTGAGCGGATGTTCGCCCCTCGGTGTTCTATAGCATTTGTTCCACGCTTCGAGCAGCAAAACACAACTGTGGAACCTGTAGAATATGACGAGAGGCAGTCCGATCCTCGACAAAACTCCCCAGGCAAGCACGCCGAAGAATCTCAGCTGAAGTTCCTGAGATAGCCAATTTTGCGTGACTACCGTATCGAATGCCCAGAGCACGGCGTTGCTAAAGAGCAGGAATGTAATGACTTGACGTCCGGGCTTGGCCAGCATTTGGAATCGCGTGATGCATGATCTCTTGGATGCTTCGGCGATGAGTGTGCTTTGAGCGAAGGATTGGACGAGTTGGAGGATCGAGACAGACAACAACATCGTGTACCTGCCCCGCAGTTCCTCCTCGTCTAGCGTCACTAACGAGCAGGTGCAAACGACGATCGTGAAGACGGAGTAAAGTTCCACGCCGAACAGGGCAACGTTAGTCAGCAAACCGTCTAATGCCGCTGGTGCTCGAGTGACAACGGACATTTGACGAATCTGTACAAGACCGCTGGCCGTCATGAGGATACTCAACGTCAAAATCGCTATCAACGTGCCGCACGTCAGCCAGGACAGAGTCGTCGGTGGGAAATTGTCGTCTTCACGGACCACGAGGAATATCAGAATCACCACTATGCCGGCCACCATGCAAAGTATCCCCAGAAATAAACCCTTGCTGGAACCGTCACAACCGACTCGCGTGTGACTCGTCAGGTCCTTCGTGCTGTGGAACTTCTGCTTGTGGAACGAGTGTCGACTTCTACCGACATTCTGGCCCATCACAAAGGTCACTGCCGCTGCGATTAAGCTACAACAATCGTTAAGGCATTGTCACTTTACGGAACAAAAGTATCCACTAACAAGTTACCACTGTTAAATGTGATCACTGAATAATTCACGTGCTTGGAATATGTTGTTCATTCACTCAGGAAATCATGGTTTTAGAGTAACTCATTTTGATATGCTAATAGTAATAAACCTTTACGCTAGCGTAACATTTTGTATTATTTAGCATTTGTTTTATTAGAAAAAAGTATTAACGAAACTACTAATCTTTTTTACTCTTCAAGATGTTAAAGAAGTTATTCCTACTCGATAGTTTTTCAGTAACAAAAAATTAACTATGCTTTTATATTAAGAATTGAAGTATATCATAAGAGGTACCTGAACTGGACTATGAAGGGATAAAGGAAAGGCATGCTGGACGTCCACAATTGTCCTAAGGTATTGGTATTGATGCATTCCTGGAGAGCAACGACCTGCGATATCTGCTCGTCCGAAATCGGCTGATACGGCCTGAAGACACTGGCTTCCGTCGAAACTGCGTCGTCTGAAAAATCATGTCGATAAAGTAAAGCGTCGGATAGATGTGTAATTTCGTAACGGCTCGACATGGACGGACACGAACCGACGATATCGCGTGACTGCCTTGTTAACGAGCCGGGAAATCCTCGGAGGTTCAACGGGGACGCGGAAGTCTGCGAACCTCGTTGTGCCAAGTGGACGAAGTACGTCCATTCCTGGGCTGAGTCCCAAATAACGAGACGGGCCCAAACGGCGATGTTCGTTGCCGCAAGATGCGTGAAACCAAATCTCGCGGCCAAGCCGAACCGTTCCACCAGCACCTGCATATTTTAAGAGACATACTGATGACTTTACAACATGATCTCCTATTAAACCGACGCTGATCTGTGTTAGTAAAATACAGAAAATTCGTTTATGTGTCCACATACAAGGTGGAAAATTAAAAAGAAATTTACAGGGTAGTACTTGTAAAACTTAAAGATGTCGCTGTAAGAAAGTAGTTTTGTCAAATAATGCTATTTTTGATACTACAGTGTCTTGAAAAGAAAAATTACATAAATATTAACTCGTAATTCTTTGAATTTTCTACTCTGGGTATTCTATTGGGGTGAAAGAAGATATTTGAATTTGAAT
The DNA here is from genome assembly GCA_963989215.1 of Hedychridium roseum. Taxonomy (NCBI): domain Eukaryota; kingdom Metazoa; phylum Arthropoda; class Insecta; order Hymenoptera; family Chrysididae; genus Hedychridium; species Hedychridium roseum. The sequence continues at coordinate 3,141,915 of OZ022307.1, read as the reverse complement.
TTGAATTTATTTGAGTTCCCTGGGAAAATCCCCTGAGAAGTATACAATAGAAAACATGTAGAGAGAACTTAAATGATATTTACATAAATGAAAGAAAAATATTGATGATATTAAAAATAAAAAGATAATCTCAGAGTAAAGATAAATAGAGTAAAGCTAGGGCAATGAATTATCATGTGTACTGAGTGCTGAGGATATGAATGTAAAGCAGAAACATGAGGACGAGCTATGCTTTACTATTTTGTGCGATAAACTTGATAAATTGCAGTTTTATCGGAAAGAGTAATTCTAACAATAAAAGTGTGATATGCTCGTAAATCTTTAACTCATCTTTTTTTAATGATACCATTAGGATGCATCATACTATTAATTATCAGCATAGATACGTGGGTGTGTAATTAAATAAAAGTATTGCATGGAAGACTTTTATTCGCAGATATTTGCAGTGCTTTGTTAACCGACTTTTCTCGATGGGCCGTCACGCTACGGTTCGAATAGGAAAATATATAGCTGCAGGGAAACAAATGCTTGCCTGTGAGTTCACGAAGAGAAAGTGCATCTGGAGGAAGGTGAACAGCCCGTGAAGTACCGGATGCACGAAAACAACATCGCTCAAACACTCCGCCCCCTGCATCATTGTGTGCATAGCCATTTCCAGACCGTTGAAGACCAGAGTGGCCAAGCCGAACACTGCAAATTACATTTATCACCGTTCAGTCCCTTTCGTTTTCAGTCCCAATATATTTTCAAGCCGACAATACGATGCATCTGTTCAGATATTTTATAATCTACTTCCTACGGACAATCCGTATAAATCTTCAAAAGTAAATTGGAATTACGAATATTTCTCGGTGACCAGGAAGAAAATTTAACAGCAATTTGTACAGATTACTTCAGACTTGAATATTGAGACAAATACTTAATTTCCTCTGTTCCATAAACGTCGTTAAATAAGGTTGCTACGAATCATCGCGTTGATAATAAGGAATCTGTGACGTTTTTTAAAGTCCCAGTACTTAATTTGTACGAATCAATACAGTTTCTACGAACTGTTCCAATGTCGGCGATGAAACTTTTGCGTAAATTAAGATTGATATTCGAGCGTTTCGTTCGAACGAAGGCAAATCCTTGGCACATTCTTGACGGACCAACGGTAAAGTTGATGATCCTTGCGCGAATCCACTTACAAAGAGCTCCGACGCGAATGTAGAAACTGGTTGGCGCGGTTCTGGCCCTCGAGATGTGAGCTCTCTTCAATGAACCGAACCTGGTGAGAGATGCACCGCCGAGTTCTGCGTCGTCGATGCCTGCACCGCCGCCACTCAAACTTCCACAACTGTCTACCAGAACCCACACGTAAATGCTGATGATCACCGCTATACTACCCACGTAGAGGTACATCAAGAACGCACCCTGCAGAAAAAAAACGCGTGAATTAATCCGACGATGGATTAAGAACTTTAGATTTTAGCCAAGCTTGCATATTCATGCATAAGTCAAGAGTTTATATTGAATCAGCGAAAGATTCTCGGAAACATGTAAAAGCACGAATCAGAATTTTTGTTATTTGAAATGACATAATCATTAGCTAATAATTTATTACATCGTCTACGGATGAGGAAATAATTAATACGATTTACCGAATTTGTCGACATAAAGTAGATTCTAATAAAAAATCGATTGAGGTGAAGAAAGTGTTGCAAATAATGTATTTCTATTTGTATCAAAAGACGGAGTTTTCAAACGTAAGGAAAGTGTTCGTTAAATGGATATGTTTTTAAACAAGTTTCAGAAACGTAATAAAATATTATTAGAAGATTTTTATCTTTTTCATTGACTGGTTCTGGGCGAAAGGTCTTCACGAATCACTTGGATCTACGAGTTAACAAAAACTCGAGTCTCTTGGGATCGTTCGGCGTAACGCGCATTTCCTGCAACCCAATTCGGTTACCCTGAGCCCCGTGGGCAGGAAACAGCCCCAGTTGTGCAGTGTATGCGGGCCCCGCAGGCACCTCAGGCCGATCCGTAATTTACGCGAGAAATAAAGCAATCAGGACGGCATGAACTCGAGCGCAATTACCAATGCCGTTTCAGCTGAAATTGCAGGTGTACACGGACAGATGTTCAATACGGATGATCTGACCTCTGTTTTTTACAGTCCTTAAACACACTTTTTGTGAGGTATTTTCAATCTTCCATTCGAAATGACCATTTCTTAATAGCTCTAAGTGTAGTAAAAATATTGGACGTCAATTATTTTTATTACGGAGAATTTACTGTACAATGATTTACAAAACTTTTAAATTTCATTACTCTTATTAATTCTGATAATTATAGTGATAAATGTTTCCGTGTTGAAACATTACTCACAAGTACGAGGAAACTTCAAATATTCAAATACAGATTACAGTTTTTGCTTTTATCTCTTGTACTTTGCCTTCTGGCAAAAATATGAGATGATATACCTGTAATTTTTAAACAAATTTTCTTTTCTCAAAAATAAATCGACATCTTGTCCCGTAATATGATGCAATGTGCTACCAAATACATTTACTAATTCTTTGACATTTATAGGGCAAATCTGAGAGAATATCACAATTCTCTTAACTGTTTCTTACGCCCCACGTTTTCCGTGATTAATTTTTTTCGTACTTCTACCCGAGGAAGATGTACGGCCGGTGATTTGTATGCGTAGAATCCTTCTGCTTTCTAGGATTTTCTAGGTTGATATATGCGGTAGATCCTGTATCTCTGCGCACTGTCGAAAGACTTCCGGACATATTTTTTGGGCCGGCTTACTTATTACGGGAATACACGCGCATACACTGGCCGCTAATGAAAACCCATGGAACAATCTGTTCACTCGATCGAAACGCACGATTTCTCATTCCCGCCATCGTAAAGTGAGTATAAAAGTGGTGAAATCGACGTTCGGTCGGATGGCTGAATAAATGGATAGCCGGAAAAGAAGCGTGGCTCCTCATAAACCGTGACCGCCGTTACGCTTGTAAGAAATTTCGATTACGATGAACCATGCGAATGTATCTTCGCGGCAGATTCCACCGGCAAATGAATCTTCAAAGTTCAAATATTACCTTCTGTATGTAACCGTACGTTCTTTGCAATGTCAGAGGAAGTAGTATTTTAACATTATACTGCAATCTAGTACACAATAATTCTACAGTTATGCGGTTGACAATTAACGGAGTCTCTAGTTAATTCGATAGTTTCAATTTTATAGTTTTACGCTGTGTTGGTAAAGTAATTTATTTGGCAAGGATTTTAAACAGAGCTTCAGTAGGTTTGATGTAACGAATAAAAGATTGCAATTCGTGAAATGGATGATTTCAGTAAGAATACAAATGTGTAATGTAATTTACCTGTAAACTAAGAAGTGGAACCGGAGTGTCCATAACTTCGGCTAAACACAGGGCCATCATCAACACCACTACAAGTTCCCCATATACATTGGAAAGTACGATCCATAGCTGGGAGCTAACGTAATAGAAAGATTAACGTTAAATAAAACGATACACATGTTTAATGCTTTAAAAGAAAATTTCAAAAGGAATTTGAATCATCGTTTACAGTATTTTAACCCTGGGTTAATTTCTATGATTTTTCATTCATTTGCATAAATAGTTTAACAAATTTACAGAATTTTACAGTGAATCATAATTTATTTCTCTACCTGGTGACCGTTATTACCATAAACATTAAATAATCATTTACTTTCCAAAAGATATACAACATACATGTGGTCTTACAATTCACTTTAATTGATCCTTATGGATAAATATTATTAATCTTTCTACGCTGTTTGACACGAAATTTCATTTCTGATGAACGTGGTCTTACAATGGCTCCGAATGATGCAGTAAATCATCGGGGGATCGTGCCCTGGCGAGGATCCTGGAGACCAAGGACTTGGGTGGCAAGGCCGACGACGAGGATGTTTGCGCTGCCGAAGGATCATTTTCGTTGGTCCTGTCACCCCGGCTGGGGGATCCTGCCGGTCCGCCCTCCACGGTGCCGCCGGTTGTACTTCCCGTCTCGTTTAAACTGTCTTTATCGTGATGTTCATTACTCGCTGCAACAGCAAACGCAATTCAATTTACTTGAAAAACTAAAACATCGCACGATCATTTATTGACGAATAGACAGACAAAAATGTACGTTATGCAGGGTGGAAAATTGAAGCTGTTGAGATGAATACTTCTACTTCTGAGATTTAAAATCGAGATGACTTTAAATTACCTTAGTGATACGACTTAAAAATAAAATTAACTGCATCACACGATGCCACTTGTGATGCAGAAGTTTCGTGTTTCAATCAGTTTTATAAATATTACCTTGTAACCCTTTTGATTTTTACGGATTATTTACGTTTATACAGATGGGCATATTGTAAAGACACTGGTAAGACTCTTCTAACTAAGAAAATAAGCAATGAAAGAAGAGATAGTGGTTCTGACAAAACGGGCTCTTCTTTGTCCTAGTTTAGACGGGTCAGTGAATTAAAAGACGGTACGTTATCAAAAATGTCGAATGCTTACATTTGATAAAGCCGATAATCTTACATCATTTACAAAAATTAAGAATAATTACATGATCATATTTTAATTAAAAATGATGTTTATACCGTAAAATATAAACTTGGTAATACATTAATTAATATTTTCTAAATAACTGAGATATGTATAACTGCATACGTGTACATAATGGTTTATAAACGTAAATAATAGTTAATAAACGCATTTACAAATTTGAAATGTAATGGAATAACCAGATTTGCTTTACCAAATATAATCGATGTTGTCAAGCATCTTTCTTGCTATTTTTTGGAAAACTGAAAATAACTTCATCCCTCACGTCCGGAGGAGAAATATATTTAAAATACTTCAAAATATTCGCATATTAAAAAACAAAACTCACGAGAAGAGCGCTACACTTCTTGGTATTTTTTATTGACATTTTTCAAGCAATTGAAGAAATACTAATGGTTATAACTAGTCTGAAAGACCAGCTAAACTAACACACACAAAATACTCATTTTCCACAGTCTTTAACTGTGTGTGAATGTGAAAGAGCATCGTAAAAACCTGTTTGATTTCGTGTGTGGTACAAGAACTCGTTTCAGTGAAACGTCAGTTGTACATCGTAAACCTAGTGCCTCAACAATTCTCATAGCTTTCCTTCGGTTCTTTTTACTCCATAATCAAACTGTCGAGCTTCTGCTGGTTTGTCAAAGAAATGATTCTAAATATGTAAAATCATTTATTAAGATCAGACTGCAGGAATATCTAATACGTTTATATATAACCTTGGAATAAAAGGGGAAAGTATGAGCGCAATCCAATTCTAGAAATTTTTAAGTATCATTTACAATTCTATATCGTTTGTGTATTCAATTTTCTTAAAAGTAATGTGAATATTTTCATATTGCTTTTGTATTCTATGAAAGAATATTACTTCGCAAGATTTTAATATGTACAAAAAGTAACATAAAAACAAAAGGATTTGTGGATGATTATGAAGTTCGGTAATGATTTCTTCGATTGTCAAGTTTACGATTATGTCTACAATGTCAGTTACGGTGTACAATGTCCCGCAAGTCGCTGATTCAGCCATCAGCGGCCAGTGTTGATTACACAGTTGCCAACGATTGCAGTTACCGGTTGCAAAGTTTTAAATCCGATTACTACTACTGAACCTCCACGTGTCTGATCATAGTTTCTTCAACTACTTCTTATCTTTCTCATCAATCACCGTTCTTCTTTAAACACAGCAATCCAAAGCCAACAGCTTTATTCCTCCGTTATTCCACCCTATTTCTCTAAACTCGCAAACATAATACCAATCGCATCATTATGGTTTTAAAAAAATTGTGTACAATAATAAATATGACACGTAAGGGAGTTATGTGGCATAGTGCGTTCGGTAACGAAGTTATGATTAATATTAGTTGCAATAAATGAGATTACAGAATTCCGGGAATTATTAATAAATTAAAATTCCGTTATTAACATAACGTCTGTGTGGAAATATACATTAAAGTAATAGCACGTGCGAAGAACTTTAATAGATGGTTTTCATTTCCATCTTTTATACATCAGCACGATGTATTATTTATATAATTTTGTTATCTTGCTTTCGCTGAAACGGAGACCGCAGGGCATAAACGAGATTTTGGCCCGAGGAGTCGACGGTCATAAGAAGTCATTAGTACAATTTAATTGTGATTAATGTAATTAATGTAACTCTTCACGGCCAGCGGATTTGAAAAGAACAAAGCAGCGATCCCGTTGCTCGGCGAAAGTGAATAAGATCGTGCCATTTCACATGCTCCTCTTTTTTCAACGGAGAACAATTCTCTGTGTTACGGAGATATGTACAATTAATGTATATAATTATTATGTATTATGAACCATTTCGTTTGGGAGGACCTAATCACCTTATTTAAAAGTTTCCACGTTGAATTATCGAAAAATAAGAAAAAAAGGAAATAGGAAATTTGTTGAAATTGAAAGAAAACACGATTAGTGTACAAAAATATTTGACTTGATTTAACTCAATAAAGAATAGTAACGAAATGTAGGTATTATTATATTGAAGCATGTAGCTTTCATAAAATATTAATAAAGCTAAATTGAGTCAATATATGTGATGAGTAAGTCAAAAAATACACGTCAATGAATTTGAAAATAAGAAAAATTATATTTAGTCTATGCAAAAATTTGTATTTTAAGGGGATATAAATATTCTGAAGGTGGGACATGTAGCCTTGATTTCTACTTAATTAAGCCGCATATTTCACGTTAATTAAGATACGAAAGACACGATGTAGTCGTACGAATTGCACGCATTTTTGTGCACGTGGAACGAATTCTTTTCATCCGGTTTTACGTTCTTCATTCATTTAACGGGTGGATTTGTGAAAGCGAACGACTACCTCAATATCGTCTCGTTTCGCTCACGACAAGTGCGACATCAATTTCGAATGTCTTTTTCATTATAATGCTGACGCGAAGACGTCGTTCCGTCCTTCCGTTATGCGACACACTATAATAGCAAGATTGTCAAATTCGTTTCGATTCACAGCGAAAATAATGAATAGCAGTTCTTGTGAAAGTCATTAGGAATATCTTACTTGAGAGTTCTTAAGAAACTAAACCTATTCCCTCGGAATCAATGAAACGTATTGAAATTGCGTATACCACACGAGATGCTATAATTATTAAAAACTTGCAAATGTTGAAAATCGTTGAAAATGTCCTAGATTATTCAAAACAGTCTTTATGAACGTCTTAAGTGAGAAGTGTCGAAATTCTTAATGGAATGAAAAATGAAAACAACGACATTTTTGTTGTTTATTTAAAGGCATCACTAATTTTTAAGGCAGTTGTAGACATTTGGTGCTCAGATGAAAATAGTGGGTGGCCTTGGCAGGTTAATTTAAAATGAAATACTATCCTCATTAGCGCTGTCTGATCATCATTTGTACATGTAAACGGACTAGCGATTTCAGGTGTACGAAACCTAAGCGAACCTAGCCATACAAATGAGAGAAAACGGTTGTTTGGCCAATTTGTCACAGATACGGTGCATCAATGAGATAAGAAAGTATTCAAACCTATGCACATTTACAATTAGAAATTTAACAAAGAACAATAGCGAGTGGCTATCGTATTTTCCACTTAATAATTATGTAACAATAACACTTTGCATATTAATCAGTTTGAATTTCTAAACAAAAGTTAAATTCAAATCAATTATTTATCACTAAAATCAAATGGAATCCACCAAATTTTTACAGTTATTCTCTTAGTTATTCTCACAGTTATTCTCACAGTTATTCACGTTAATCTACAATTACAACGAATTTAAAACCAACTACTGAATTTTGGCGAAGATATTTTGAACTAATTTTTTATTTTCATTTAGTTCTTAAGTTGACTTTAATACATTTTATTACTTGCAAGTCAGATGTAATTCGTTAAAATAATAATAGGCATCATCCTATTATATATGTAGGATCGAGAAGTAACATTGATTTGAAGAATTTTTACAATCCTCATTCGTTTAATTAACGAATTGATGATCTGCCGACAAAAATGTACTAACTGTTGAACTATGCAAATGTAAGAACGATGCGATATCGAGTACGTTGACGTTGAAAATGTCATATCAATTGACACTGACTGACAGGTGTCTAAATCATAATATTCTGAACTTGCCTGTAATTAACCAGCTCGTCCGAAATCAATGCCGTCAACGCCAGGCGAAGCAGAGGAAATCGAAGAATAGCAAATTACAGGCAGGATTCTATTTCCAGCGAAGAAAGGATCGTTTGACTGGCGCGTCAAGTTTATCGAATTTCCGTAGACGTGAGTTAATGCGCGAGAAATGAAGCACTATGATTATCATAAATGAATAAGTATCTGTCATCTCGAAATCGTTTATAATCTCGCGTTTGAGGTCGCTCGACAATATTCCGTTATTTGGTTGAACGTTCCTTCGTCTTTCCCCTTTCTTCTTTTCCTGCCTTTTTTCTTTCCTTTCTTCTTCGGTCAAGTCCAGTTATGCATTCACGTCATAATCGCTGTTATTGCAGGTGTACTAAGGAGATGCGACTGCAGTTTCCCAAGTAAACGACTCTGTGTCAAGAGTCAAAAGTCTACGGTCCAACGACAGTTGGTACACGCGGATCGTCTCTATCAGCTCGGCATTATTACGCGCTGTGGTGTGCCTGATCGATGACGATAAAACGAGAAAGGCAAATGCTTAAGCAACGGGGCCCTAAGGTTCAGTCCGGAAGTCCCTGGATAAATCCACAACCGGCAAGCCGGAGTTGTGTGCAATTCACATAGGTACTTCTTCAGAACTACCATATTCATACTCTTTAATTTTCCAACATCTACGACAGATATTTCCACGTTTGATCATATTAAAAATCTCACGATTTAATCATTGTGTTGCTATTCGTACGAGAGTCCTCTACCTTAATATTGTTATATTTTTAGTCAAAATATCGTGTATGGCAAATGCAAAGATGGAAAAGACAAGGAAATAAAGTTTAACGTACATTGATAGACATACGTAAGATAAATTGTATCTATATTTTTAATTATATCATTATGTTTATTATTTGCGAAGGGTGTAAAATAAAAGAACGAAATTAAAAGAGGTTTGTCAGAAGCAAGTATTTTTATCCTAAACTAAAAGTAATTAAATGAAGTAATTTTACATTACAATGTCGAATTAATACAGTAACAAAACGTAATGATGTTGTTAAGTGCGTTGTTAAAAATACGGCGAATAAAAACATGAGTATATCTTAAGTAAAAAATTGCAGCGTAGTAAAATTTATAGACTCTGCAAAACTGTGTAAAATAAGATTATGTCTTACCGCCGGTAAATGCTGACATTGAATGGGGATATTAAGGATATTTAAAGACGGCAAACACGCGTCGTATTGAAAAGGCTAAGTACCATTGAAGAATATCCCCGCGTCAAAATCAATAGCATACATTGCAGAGAAATCTCTATTCAAAAAGAGTGCAAATAATGCAATATACTCCTTGGTCTTCCTCAAGTACTTTCAGAAATAATAACCTTTTTCAATTGTGGTGATGGTTAAAATACTTAGAAACAAATATCATTCTTCAATAGAGTATCGGATCGATCCAAGAATATTACACACTTTCTACGTTTATATAAAATGTAGCTTATTAAACTTTCTTCGCGTAATTTCACTCTTCTGGTTATTATGAATACGATGCTGTATAATATGAATTATAACATTTGGATTTTCCGTATATACTTCCTCGAAATAGGGTATGATGTTTACTCCTTTGTTTATTTTAGTAAAACAATAATAAGTGCCTAATCAAGAAATATTTCGTGCACACAAAGCATTAATAAATATGTAGATATATTATACAAGGTTGCTTTTGGTTTACTAGAATTCGGTTTAGTAAATAAAGTCCTGTAGCACAATAGATCGGTAAAATCAGCACAATAATTCGCTTTCAGTGCGCACTGATAAAAAAAAGCAGTTCAAGGTCAGGCAAGATTTACCTTCTAGCCGCCTTGGGGAGTAGTTTAGATGGTCCCCGGCACAGGGGAGTGGTTCACCATCGCGATTGGCTTTGCGACAGATTTCCCGAGGTATTTTCTGGCCAGCGGGACGAGCCGTGAGATCTCGTCGAAAGATCGATCGAGCGCGCAAAGCTCGCGGGCCGATCTCGCGGAGCGGAATGACCGGTGTAACTCAAGGAGCATTGACTTCTGGGAGATATCGAGGAAGAACGGCGTCGCCGGTGGTGGTGGATCCGGAGGACGATGATTACGAGGATGACGGGGGTTCTCTCCGGTAGCCCCGTTTCCCGGGAACGTCGGCGTGAGGAGGCACGGTGAACACGTGGCGTTTAATCCGCCGTTTCCGTATTTTTCAGGGCCCCTCGCGGGAGCAGATGGCCTGCCGCGAAGAAATGGCCAACGATAAGATTGTCGGCCGAGTGAACCGTCCGCACTGGACGTTAATTCGTGCAGGCGCAAACGCTCCGTGTCTGTATAATCGGCCGGGGATTGCCGCCAATAAGGACAGTCATTAGCGATCTTCGAGGGTCCTTCTGACGCGGGGAAATACTTTACCGACAAGCCGCGGTATTTCAGACGAGTCATCGCGTTGTCGAGTTACGCTCCTACTGGAGAATTTCTACACATCGACGGCTTAATGAAACAAGGCCGGAGGTCCGCGAAGGAATAACGCCACACGCTAACTTAATTTACCAGAGAAAATGGCTGGTCATGGACAGAATCTAAGCCATTGGCGGGCTAAAGAAAGTCTATCAGAAATGAGCTTCAATCTCTACACATCTCGTATCTTCTATGAACAAAAAGTGTGCAAGCTCTTCCGTAATTCTTCTCCAATCTTCGAGTACTTACTTTAAGGCTTTTAGAGAAGTCATTTTAGATGGGAAGAATTGGTCGGAAACGTTTTTATTTGAAAATTTTAAGAAAGGTCAACAGAATACTACTCATAGCCAGAGTCTGCATGAATAACGGAGTAAAGAAAGTCAACTAGAAATGAGCTTCAATCTCTACAAGTTTAATATTTTCTACAAACAAAAATTGTACAAACATGTCTGCCATTTTGTTGTAATTTTCCAATAACTACCGCTTATTCTTAAAAAGTTAATTTTGGAGAATGTCTTAAGAAGAGAGAAAGAATTTATCGTAACTATCAAATGTGTGAAAAAAAATATTTATATTGATTAAAAAATATATTGCCTGACAGCAAGTATTTATAAAAATAGTAAATTAAAATTTGTTTTTGGTTTATAAGAATGTACCTGTTGTACCGTCTTTTCTACCCACATAAGTTTTTTCATCATTAATTCATTGCGTGCATAGTCTCATTTGCAGTAATTATATTATTACATACTTTGTAGCAATTAATTTGTTTTCGTTCTTATATATCTCTCGTGCCTCTAACAACTCTTATAATTTCTATGCCATGACTGTGAATACGCTTCTTATTATGCACAATAAGGACAGTTATTTTGCGCTGCCAGAAGAACACACTGTGAAGTGTAAGACTGAAAGAAATTTGTAGCGGCTGGAAGCACCTGTTAGATGAATTGTCTTAAGTTACGTTATCCCTGACTGAGAGTAATATCGCTACTACATTGCGAATTTTTCATCCAAGTCTACCATAATTTCCTTCCTTCAAATATTACATGTCTTTACCACTGTAACTTGCGTTAATATAATTTATGCAACAATTCATACGTTTTAAGCAAAGCGTGTAATGCCAATAAATTCAATAAAACCTTACTTACTAAGTGCATTTAATGTATAAATACATGATATGCAGATAAATGCAGATCATTTAATACTCTGGGTAAAGGTTAGTATTATTATTCAAGTGTCTCCTTTTTCCTGCATTATTATCTGCCGGAGAGTAACGAGGAGATATTTCAAAGCGCAGGAATGCACTTTTTCTATATTCAACCGTGCCAGCTAATCGCTTCATTTTACGGCACATAAAACAGGATTATGTTGCACTGACCAAAGATCCGGCATGTTAATTGCACTTACTTTGTAAGTACCCGCTATGCGTTACGTCTGTTCAATGTATTTTTCAAATACGGAAACGCATAAAAATTAACATATCAACAGCGATATTCTAACTAGGTATTTTAAATGAGACATAAATTGATATACTCTTCACATTTCACGTGACACATTTTTACCTTTCTTTAACTGCTTCTTTTTGCATATCTTACGTGTGAATAAAGGATTATATCACGTTAAATAAAAGTGTAAAATTGTGGACCTGACAGTTTTATTTAGATGCTAATTTTCCTTGTGGCAATTTCTGTTGCAATATGTCATTTTAGAAAATAAAGCGATTCTTCTCAAGTAGTTTCTAAAATCAATTCGTTATAAAGAAAGTGTCATTCGGACAGCATATTTGATAAGAAAGACTTGGGTAGAACATTTGCATACCACGTGGTAAAAAAATACAACGGGTTTCAGGTTATTCCGTTGTTAAAAAAATTATGTATTTCGTACAAGATGGTATTGAGTTTCGGAATATTAAAGGTGCGAAGGAAATAAATAACAGTTGCATTTCAACGGTTGTAAGCAACGACGACTGTTAAAATATCGAATTAATTAATTATAAAGAAGTGTCATTCGACCAGCATATTTGATGAGAGAGAGAAAGAGAGAAAGATTCTGATGCAAAATTTGCATATTTCACGGCAAAAAAATACAACGGTTGCCGGGTTCTTCGGCTGTAAAAAAAATGATGTATCTCGTCGGACACAGCATTTCTTTTCGGGATACTGTAGACGCGAATGAAAATAAATGATAGTTGCATTTCGACAGTTGTAAGCAATGACTAGGAGCGTGAAAACACTAGGAGCGGAACGAATGCAATACATAATCCATGAGATCGTCGATAATTTATGGGCGTAGGAACGGCTGAAACCCGTTTTGAGGAAGATGAATATTGAAAAAAAAATGACGAGGAAAGTCTCGAGGACGACACTTGCCGGACAACACTTGCGGGACAACTTCCCCGCTGCCAACAATGTCGATCCGCTTTCACGCAATTCCGCGTCACTTGTTTCTTAACGTCGGCGCATCTGCATTTCTACGACGCACGGAGAAATGATGGTTTTAGGGGACCGCATTTCTCCCCGCGAGATCATGCGACAAGAGAAAGTGACACGAAACTCGTGGTGGCAAACGATAGACGAGTTTAACTGGCTCCTCTTACCGCCAGAGAAATCCATATTTTTTTACATACCACGGCAATGTTTTTTTAACACTTTACACTCCGTCCTGGCCGCTCGGCAGAGTATTGCAAATGACGACCATAAATTAGGTATGCATGCATATTTCCAGTTTTAGGCAATCGAAACCGTTTAATTATGTATGATATGCAGTGTGAAATTTCGCTGTATATTTCTTCCACGCAGATCCTACCTTCCAATCAGTCTAAATAATTTTAGTTTCTTAAACCACAATAAATGTACCACCGATGCGTTATAACCATCGTGTACTGGTTCACATAGTGACTTTTTAGTTGACGTAAAATTCAAGTAATGTGATGACTCAAAGGACAGTAACAATTTTCGGCCCTGTATTTATATAAAGGCGTAAGGTGCAATTGTGTACTCAATGCAGTGTATGCAGGAACATAGGTCCTGAGTGTTCGGGAAAAGTGGATAACTGTGCAAAAGCGCAGTAGGATGCATGTAGCTGCATCATCGTCGGACACGGCGAAATCAGTTATGTATAACAGTGCCTAAGAGGCTGGTAACGGTGGTACCATATGCCAGACCGATCGTCATGTCTAACCGGCGATGCCTCGTTAATGGCCCCGCCATATCCGGTACGCTTAGCCGGATTTTCCTCTAAATCCAATCGTCGAAAGACCCACTAATGACGGAGCTTCAACAAATCGGACCTAAATTTGTGAACGTCGGCCACGGAGAAGAGAAGAATATCTCCGGTAATAGCACTCGACCTCATTTCCTGAGCGAGTGAGAATACAAAAACGTTTGAGAACATGATAGACATCAAGAAGTGTACCGGTATTTGTTATAGCGCTCGATTAAGGATTAGGTTTTCTAAAAATAAGTTGCTATTTACTGTAGGAAATGTAGTGTTGGTTTCCTTTTTAGATACGGTTCAATAACTCAGCTTGATCTCCGTGGTGTTTGTAAATATAGTGGACAAACATTATGAAAATAGTACTACAGAATATCTGTCGATTTCGCTTGATTTATCTCCTCATCACTTATTTTATGACACGTAATTAACTGTTTCTTCCGGTCTATAAAATCTGTTGTAAAATGATTCGATCAAAAATATTTCATGATCTATGCAGCCCTTTTTCTATTCACCATCATTACACAATTTTTTATAACCACAGTTGAATTTCGTTACATTAATGATCAACAACTTAATACTCTTAATCTGCCATTAATCACGATTAATCTACAAAACGGCGACCGTTCAAACTGTTTGTATTATTTCATGTCACGTGCGAACGTGAATAATTGCCGATAATTATCGGTCAACTAAAAGCAATTTCCGTGTATTACAATTGGATTTCGCCATATTAGTGACTAAAAATTGAATACTCCTGCTTGTATTATTTCACGTCACATGCGGACGTGGAAAATTATTAACAAGTCTCGGTCAACTAACCGTTAATCGTCCGCGGTCTAATATCTCTCGTTTGTCCGCGGAAATGTATTAAAATTCACGTCCTGCTGTTCGGCATCGTAAACGAGATGTCGCATTCTGTGTACATAGATATCAGCTCGTAAACGATCCTTTTCACGTACTCAAATATACACGCGTAGGAATGCATACCCTGTGCCGTTTTCTACCGCTATTCCGTTTCTGCTCTGATATACCGTACGGTCGGGGACAAACGTCACGCATATAAATGCACTTTTAATACCCTCACCGCTTGAACGGTATCGTCGCAAACGAAAATCTTATTAGGGCTTTTAAATCGACCTCTAAAACGTATACTGATTTTATTTGAAAATTGCTGTAGAAGAAAGAAAATAAGTATAGAATCTGGTCACGTAGCTACAGTTAAATGAATCTTTAAAATAAAATTGTCAATATGTGATTCGACGAATCGAGTCATTTGTAAAGTTCAAAATTGTTAATTCAAGTAACAAAAAATGTAGTAAAAATCAATGAATGAACCTTAGATATAATTTGTTGATAGGAATAACCTTGTGCCAACCATTTTGCCCCTCATAATTTGCTTTTCAACCTATCGTAAAAGTATAACGTGATTATCGACGATTTATTCCTCTAAGAAATGCTTCGGCTATCGGAAGCTTTGCTTCATTAATTATCGATGCCGCGAGTCGTAAGTGCATGTTTACCACTCTTACTTACGATTTATGTGGCGACCATCCCACTAATTAAGAACCGAGACCGGTAATTCCCGATGACGAAAAACATATCAATTAACAATGAACTCAGTGAAGAACGTTACCCCTTTGAACCGTTGGAGAAGACGTGGACGTAGCTGACGCTCCATCGGGAACATCGATTGCCCGTTCTTCTTTTCCCGAAAGAATCCCCTCGACGATCCTCGAGTCAACGTCCCCTTTGCACTTATTTTTCTCGGTATCAGTCGCATCGTCGTCCTTCCAGTCGGATATATTTTCCACGTCCTTTTCCTTTAGCGAAGTTTCGAGTTTACCATCTTCAAGGTCAGCTCGTCCGCGAATTTCCGGTACCACAGTTTCCTCGTCGTTTTCCCTGATGTTCCACTTGGCCCTCTGTCGATTTTCTTCGTGATTTGCCGCGGGAACCGGGTTTTCGCGGACGACGTCGCCGCTCACCGAGTCAACAACTTCTTCCACGAGTTCCTCCTCCTGCAGCATGTACTCTCGTCTCTCGTTGGGGTTCTGGTAAATCCTGTAAGGCCCGACGAGGCCCACGACACCGCGAGGCATGGCGATCGATCTTTTCCAATCCGCCTGGGCCCGGTCCATGTCTTCCACCTCGTTTTCGTACATCTCGCTGAAATCGAACAGACGACTGGGTTCGGGAAGCTGACTCGACGCGAACTGCAGCCACTTCCTCAGGGCTTCCTGTCTCGAGAGAATTTCCGCTTCACCCTTCTCGACCTGCCTATCCCTATGCTGCCCTCTTCGATCTTCCTCTTCGTTAACTAATTGCGATCGCGGTGAAACCTTCCCACCGAAACCCTCCTCCTGCGACGCTATTTTACGACTGATTTCCTTGTCATCCGTCGTATTTTTAGGAGGACGAAATTTCTTCTCGCTGGGACTCTTGCTCGTTGCTGCCAGCTTCTTCGGCTTTTTTACCACACTGTAGAGGGCATATTCGTCCTCGACCTCGAGCGTGGCTGAGTCCGAGACGTTGTTATTGTTCTCCACCGGCAGCCAAACGTAGGGCAATTCCCTTTGCTCGTTGGGGATGAGCTTGGACCTGAACTTGCCGTGCGAGGAATCGCGTTTGCTCTTCACGGCGCTTATGACGACGACGTTGTCACTGAAACCCGGAGGGTAGCTCCTCGTGGTCGTCTCGTTGCAGTCCAAAACGCTATAAATCGGCTCGCGAGTCGCCGTTTCGATCCATTTCGCTCTCTTTCGCAATTTGGACGCGGACCGTACTCTTCCAAGGCTGTTCACCGATGTTTTACCGGCCGCCGACGAGGTGGTAATGCTCGTCAATTCCGCCACCATCCTGTCGATTTTCTTTTAGGGCGTATTCGATCGACGGTACCGGATGTCACGCGCCCATCGCTATAGACACGGGACTCTACGAATACGCCCCACTGCCCGAGAAGATACGAATATTCTCACGTATTTGCCGCTAACTGTTGTCCACTGCACGTGCAATTAGCACAAAACTCCCTGGTCAACGACCTTGCTAGAAATTTTCAAAAATGCAATCACGCATGTTGAGGTATTCTTTCATTTCGTTGCTACGCACGTGTCACATGGTTTAATTTGAAGTGTGTGTCTCTTTATACGACATGACAAATATTTATCCTTCATTTACAGAACCATTAATATTCCCAAAATACCACGTATCACTGAACTCTTGATCTTTTTTTTAACAGATCTTTCATTTTCTGACGTTATGTTTCCGCTTTATTCTTCCACACATTTAAAATTCCTCGTACATCCTTTTTATGCGAATTTTAACAGATTGGATAACAGATTTTTGTAGACTTATTAAAGAATCTCGTTTCGTGTAATCTTTAAAATAATGATAAAGCAATTGCTCTAAACATCTGATTAAACGGATACGTAAACGTGTGACACTGGAGAGTATGAGCCGATTTACTGTGTTAAATGGAATAGACGAAAGTTGCCGAACTTCCGTCGACGAGTGCACGGGACTGTCTGAAAAGGTAAATGGTGTTTCACGACTTTAGTTTTACAAGAAAGAGGGCTGTTGACCGTTTTATGGAGGTGACTTGAGGTCGATAGTATGGATCTAGCTCTCGTTCGTGATCAGGGTGACGATGTAAAAGGTTTCACATTCTTCGCAGCCAATCTTCCACCTTTTCATCCCCTTCAACTTATCAACATGCAATCCTCCCGCGCGGAAAGTCGATGTAATTCTTCTTTTCCATCTTCTTCATAATATAAGATAAGAAGACTAATTGTATTCACGATTACTTAACAACGATATTCTGCATTTACAATCACCCTAACACAGTAAATAAAAAGCTGAGTACATCGGGAGTAGATAAATAGTTACAAGCATATTAAAAATATTAATGTAATAAAAATATTGAAATAGTCTCTGATATGATATATCAGAGATTCCTTTTTTAATCATATTATAGTTCAAAGAGTTGCAAGGAAATTACTCAAATACATTATTACTTGCTAGAAGACTCTGGAAATTATAAATGTGTATTTAAAGGAGTTCGTTGCTTTAAAGATTGAAGACACATGATTATCTGAAACCGCTGTTTGCAAAATTCATCAAATTTCAAAATAATAATACGGAAGTTCGTTTCTATTTCTATATTCAAAGCCGCGAACGGCATAGTTTAGTACCTAATATACTTTATCGCGTACATGCTGCTCCGTAATTACTTCTAATCTTCTATGCTTTGTCTATAATTTATCACCAACATGCCTCAAGATTTTTCCAAATAGACAGCAACGTGATTTTTTAGCAAGTACGAAAACAGTGTGCATGTTCTCTTCGCCAGTATAATAATATACATTAGATTTACAATCTATAAAATGTTGCATTACATTCTAACGGTATAACGTATCGAATAACTTCCTGTACAGCTGAAGCAGATGAGTTGCGAATTACGCGATTACCCTCGTCCACCGCACCGCTATTATTCCGCTATGTTTCCAAATTCACAAAATACCTTTTCGTTTCTTTTCTACGTAAGTCGTTTTTCAGGCCAGTCCTTACGATGGTGTGTGTATGTGTACCTCTTTGGCCTACATTCCACGGCGAGACAGTGGATGGATTTGGCTTACATTTTCAACGAAGATTTTATAACGCGAATTTGTGCTACGCTGACTCTACCATGTATCCCACAATTAGTTAATAAATAATGAGAAACAAAGTACAGGGGAAAGTATTTGAGTAGAACGTGAAAAAATATTGCAAAACGAATGTTGCTTAATATTTTTTTTACTATATTATAAATGGCGAGGTTCAGCAATGCGCTGATTTGCAACCTGACCAATAACAATTTAAACATTTAATGATAATGAAATACAATCAACATTTAGACATAAATAAACAGAGATTTTAAATGATGAGTAGGATGTTAATGTACGAATGGAATAAGGCAGGAGATTGTAATAATGAGATGTGATATAGTATATCTAATATGTAATTAGTATATTGTATATTGTATTGTAATATTGTAATATAGTATATTGCAATAAAGACATATTATTATTATAATTATTATTATTTCCTAACCAAAGCGTTTGTAATCAAACTGAACGGTTTGGCTGTAGTTTAATATAAAGTTATATAAAATTTAATATGTTCTAAGTATATGAACTATGAATAATTAATATCATAAATATGCACACCTATATGTTGAATTTGGAAACTTACTGTTTGTTTCAGAAAGTAAGAATATCGAATAAAATTGTATTCCAGTAAGTAGATAGAATACTTTATTGCGAATAACAAATAATTATATATGACTAACTATAACTATACTATAATTAGATTCGACTAACAAGAAATTTTAGACTAACCAGCTAACAAGAAATCTAATTATCTTAGATAAACAGTTTTTCCAAACAATTCTTATAGTAGCCAACTGTATTGCCCACTCGACTAAGACTTTGGAGGCCCATTATTCGCAAATGAAATTGATTACAGATTGCTACGTTTGTGCTATCAACGGAAATACACGTAAACGCACGTGGATCATCGCGAAGATTGTCATATTTCACGCGGCGCGGAAACCGGCATTTTTCGTTGAGGAGAAACGAAATCAGTCAGCCACTTACTAAAGAGAATTCCGCGTTGCTCGGTGAACGGGGCATTGTGTATGTCCGCGGTTCCGCGAACACGCGCGGATTTATAAACGGTGTAATTTAAGCGACCGTCCTGCGATTACCGCGAAATTGCGGATAATGGAGCCGCGTTGAATCCCGTCGACTGGCAGGACGGACGAAAGAAAGGCGAACGTCGTCCTCGTTGACGAAGGTATTCCTGCGCGTTCATCCTCGACACTTTTAACGTCGTTCGTCTTCGATGCTTCGGACGGAAAGACTCGTGATTTACCGGCCACTCGCTCGGGGTCAAACAGTTCTTATCGATAATCGCATACTCATTCGCGGAATCTCTATGATTCCGCACACAATATTCATAAGCGGTTTACGGCTAAACGAATTATACGATCGATCGTAAATGCAATAACGCTCTAATCGACACGCGTATTCGCACCGTCGTCCAACAGTTATTAGTTTCTCCGCATTATGAAGAAGGTGTTCCGGGGGATAGGTACAAGATTTCATATCTCAAAGCCACGTCTCGAAGCGAAGGTGATTAAGGTACATTGCTTTATCAACTGTGAAAATGTATGCGCGTAATGCGCAGTGAATTCCTGTAGATAGTAACGAATTATTAGTTATTGCAAACCTTCTCGGACAAGACAGTGGTAATTTATATTACGATGAACATAGATAAAGCGTTAGTTTGTTAGAAAAAATTATTATTAACACTGTTAAATATCCAACAAAAAGTACACGTGTATGTAATATGAATAATTCGCCTTAAACTTACTTTTATTTTCTAATTTTCGTCAGCAACTAATGAAATAGTTCATCTGGTCCTGTAGAACTTCTGTTTATAATGCCTTTGTAAATATGATTCAATTCATTATATTATCACGCACGAATCATCTTTTTCTTTTGAGTGTTGGTTAATAGGTCACCTCGAGGAGATTTTAAATCAAGCATGCGTTTTCTCCAGCCGGTTTACGACTGACCGGACCGGACGCAGAAGCTTCGGTCTCAACAACGCGACTCTTCTTTGATTACCTACGCATAATTTCTCTTTTCACTGTCAGTCAGTTGGACTATCGGAGACTGAAGAACCTACGAAGTGCCGATACGAGACGCGTGTAGTGATTAATGCAATTACCCACTCGTCAATGATAATTGGCGGTTTCACTCGTTGAACTTCGTCACGAACAAATCCTTTCGATTTGCCATCATTGTGATTCTCACAGAGTTATCGCGATAAGTTCGTATCTTTTTATTCTATACGATTTCACTTCTCTTTACCTTTCTTATTAAAATGATCAGTCAGGGATATTTCTTCAATCACGATAATGGCCCGTACTAGCGATTTTTCTTGTTCGATAATGAAATTCATAGAGGTATCGTGTTTAGTTGTATGGGAAGACAGAGTAATGCATAGTCTTTTTGTAAGATGACGTGCTAATTGTAAATGCAGGGCAAACGGGCTATACGGAACATTCCAACAGCTGTCAGCCACTTAACGGATCGGCAGATTTCCTCGTTAAAATGCATGGAACGTTAGGTACTCAAACCCGGTATTTCTTTTATACATATATATACACTTAACGTACGTGTGTAAATCAATCGATAGCTAAGCCTATCGCGAAATAACAGTAAACACATTATGGACATTATAGAAAATTATACAATTTAATTAACAAAAAGGGTAATAACAATCACACCTACACAAACAGTTTTCTCTCGGAATTTATCATTTTTTATTTTCATTGAAAAGCCTGAAGAAACATTGTTACGGTTTCGGATAATTCTGAATTTCTTATAATTTATTAGAAACAAAAATGATACGTTATCTTTGCGTACTTATTTAGTTTTACGTAATTAAGATATAAAACTGACAGTTTCACCGTTTAAAGTTCGTGAGTATATTTATATGTAAATGTTGATTATTGCAGTGCAATCGTTCATCCGTCGTTCTGGCACATTGATTGTAATCATTCATTCGATCACGCACGACTGCGTTGCCGTTTTGAAAATAAGGAATTGTGGATAAGTAGACTCGTGCGCAGACGCCGTGTAATGGATAATTTACTCGCGTCCGATCATTTTCACTTCCGTGAAAAAGAAAAGGGAAAGTCCGCAGTATCCGAGAATCACCTATTATTTCAACGAGCACCTATCGGAACTAAATGATTTATCTCTAAAGAAAAAATATATTCAGCAAAGGCCTCATGGATATGTTTCGTTTTTATAATCATTATTAATTAATAGTTACTAGTGACACAGCCGGTGCATAAACAATGAAATGTTTTCTGCATCTTTTACAGCTGATGCGTTGACCGAAATGTGTGAGAGAAATGTCAAAAACGTGACCCAAATAACGTAACTGTGTTTGCTTACATGATTTGCCCGGGTTAGATTCCTCAATGGGTTGAAGCGTTGACCTTGGCATCTTGGCTGCGTTAAATTTCCGGAAGGGTATCGATGCGTGTGCTTTGGGTATTCTTCCTCGGAGAATACGCACGGACATTCGGGTTCATTTATTGACCGTATTCCAGATGAACGAACACTGTGTCGTTCGCGTGCGTACGAAACATTTTTCATACGTTACATTTTCTTCCGACGACGCTCGCGCGTGATGTTTTACGCTCACGCAAGAAAGAGCAGAAATGTCACGTACAAAAGATACAGTTAGAAAACAAGCTTGTCAGTTACGGTAACAAGAATGAAAAATGGCTTTATTAAGCCCCGATCGCACGGTGCACGATTCTCACACTTCTTTCACAGATTGCACTTTCGTTTCGCACCAACGTCTATTGCGGAAACGTTCGAGGAATTTGCGGAATCCGTAAGTACGTAGACGGGTCAACGACACGGTAGTATAAATTAATTGCAACGGTAATGAAGGAAAATTACTTTATTAGAGTCCATTTAAATCTGTTCATTAAGCTTTTAATAATCCTCTGTTTACTGTAATCTTGATAAAGTATTTTTTGCAGGAAACGATTTGAAAAAATTAGGAATAAAATTGGAGAAATTGGAGATTTTCACAGTTTGTTCATTGAATGCACTTTTTTGTCGAAGAATCCGCAGAACTGCGTAAACACATGCGTCAAGGCACTGGAGAACAGTTATTCACAATTTTCATCTTTTCATTTCAATTTCTATTTTTATTAAGTTCCAATCCAACGGTGTATGAGTCTCTCACCTTAAAATTTACAGAATTGAATTAAAAAGTAGTTCCATTGAAATCCAATCGAATAATGTTTAGTTCTACGACACTGTTCACTGAATGCACTTTCGTTTCAATGACGAATCTTCTACAAATTAACCGCAGGAATGTGACTTTACTGCCAGTTGAGTTCGCGAACGAAATACGACGAAGATATCAATAAAATTCTGTTTCGTTAGACTCCAATCTAACGATGCACGACGCCTGTAACACTCCGCTCAGTGACTGCACTTTCGTCTTGACGTACAGTTTTCCATGGAGAACATTTGAGAAACCTGAAGACCGCGTAAATACGTTCGTAGATGAGCGGAAAAACAATGAACGACCGGCGAGTGTACACGTGGGCTACATGCGAGGAACGGTTGAGTGTGATGTCGAGCGTGACAGCACGCGGACATTGAAAAACCCTGTTTTCTAAATCGCCGCTGCAACAGGTATCCCTCCGAAGGAAGATTAACGACACTCGTGGACCTTGCGTAGCCACGAGTGCCCGTCGGACTGAAGAGATGAGGCCGTGGGGCGAATACTACGAGCGCCGAGCCGAGGAATCAGCGAGAGAGGCTCGCTTAGGTAGCGGCTACGAGAATAGTCGACTTGCTTCGTCTGATTCTCCATTTTCCTTAATCCAGTCTCTCGTTTCCTCGTGAGAGAATAGGAGAAAGGTGGAAGACACCTGGCCGCAGGGGGGAACGAGAGAGGTGGCTCTTAAAAACCATCACCGTCGAGTTTCTCCCTCTTCTTACTCTCAGCAAGAGAGGGAGAGTGACTGGATAGTACGTCGCTATCTCGGGGCACGCTACTTACTTACTCTTACAATTCTAGCAAAGCCAACTTTCTTTCGAATTCGTTCATCCTGATCTCCTAACGGCCTTTACCAAGCGATGCTCAGTAGTTTATGGTTCTTTCAAATGCGATAATAAAAAATGCGTGTTTTTATCAGTTACGGCGAAAGGTAACTGAGGAAAATATTATTGACAAATAATGCTAGTGAATTTTTGATATCTGTATTGAATCATACGACTTATCAAAATCTTAATTATATAATTTTGCATATTATATTTACTAGATACTGTATTATAGTTCGTATTTATTAAGCTCAAGGTATAACTTTCCTCTAAATTGATGGATGTGCTTTATGGCTCCATTTCACCTGTTCTTTTATCGATTTGCAGTAAATAAAAATAAAAAAAGATTGGTGTCTATTGCAAAAATTGCCCATAACATCGACGAAGTTTAATTAAGCTAACACAATGAATGTAATTATCAATTTAACTTATGTAATGTACAACGTTCTTATTCATTAAAATTTACAATGCTCTTTAAAGCAAAAAGACATTTACCGCGAAACAATGGCGGCAATAGATTTAATATACCGGAGTTACTTATTGGCGCTTTTTAGATGCAGTTGCACCAATCCCGTTGCACGTTTAATAGCATACAACTCAGTAATTTATTAACGGAAGTTGAAAGAAAAATATTGAATTCAAAAATATTGAGTAGGGCTATCATCTTTTTGTAAACCACGTAAATAACGATTCCTTTTCAAATACCTGTACGTAGACTTTTTTGTAATGGATAAAAGAACCGAAAACACAGCTAGTTCGTTTTATTCTACAACTGTGAAAAAATCCAAAAGTATTAACACGGGGAAGAAGAACACTACGTTACTGAACACTACGAGTCATTGTTTCAAAGATGAGATGCAGAAACCACAGAGCAAGGACATTAATTTAACAAATGAATTGTCCCTAACACCATCAAATAAGTATTCTATGAGTTCGAATGATGAATCCTACGTGATTATATCCTCAACAGGAACAGAATACAAAACAGGCTGTTATTTACAACAAGGTAGACTAGCATACAAATATAAATCAGCTGATTGCAAATGTATAATGTATTGCTTTATTGTTGACTGAGCAGAAATGAAATTTATCTTAATGAAAGTTACCTAGAATTTATTTGAAACATATAGATACGACATATCTAATTTCCCATGTCCAATTTATTGTAGAAACTAAACATTATCGATCGTATTTTTTTGTATTTTTATTGTATAAATTTCTGATACTTTGTAGGGTTAAATAAAGATATTTCGTGTCGTGAAAAAATTTCTGATGCGAAAAGAACATCGAAAGAATGTATTGAATCGCCTATATGGCGAAAAACAAAAAAATCTAAACCGGATATGGAGCATATTTTAAATACAATTGTCGGCTCAGAAAGTGATGAAAACGAATTTCCAACGTTTCATCGAACAAAATCCGTGCGTTCGCACAAAACGGAAGCTGTCAACACTACGCGTAGGAATTTAAAAAAAAATATCGCCGAAATCGAACGTGCATCCTATAATAGCAGTAAAAATAGTACTGACGTTGAAATGATTTCCGATCGGACGTACATTTCAGAAGAATTTTTTACAGCCAACACCCAATTAACTTTGCAAAATTTCGAAGTGTGTAAAGCGGGTCAAACGGGAGATTCGAATCTTTATCCGATGGATCTAAAAGTATGTCCAGAAGGTAATAATCTTTCTCAATGCTCGACTGTGCTCGGGCAAGATTATAATGCAATACGAAAAGAAGCGAATCTCTTTAATTTATCCGAAGATATTGACCTCGAAGATGAACAAACAATTTTATGCAATGATGATAACTTCGATATTGCGTCACCAAATGTTAAAGCGAAATTCGACGATTACGAAGAAAACAATGACATTGCCATTACTCCTGTTTTTGCTGAAAATGGACCAGACATTTTGTTGTCACAAGCAATCGACGGTATAGATCATTTTCAAGCATCAAACTCGCCAGAATATGATACACCGCCGTATTTGGAAATCTATTGCCCTAAAACTTTGGCGAGGTTCTCAAACTCCCCAAAATCGGATACTCCACCAGTTTTGGAAATTAATTGTAATGAAACCCTCGCGAAATTTTCTACTTTGTCGATAGAATCAGATAGCACATTATCACCGAGAATGATCAGTAATAAAAATAGCGAAGCCATGTTCGAGGCCCCAATTAACGATGCCCCTTCCCCAGATATGTTTGATAATGATGAAAGCAATCAATGCACCATGAACAGGGAATTCTCAGAAATTTCAGAATACTTTATATCTTCCAATAATTCAGTAACGATACTAAATGAACAAGTACCATGCAGTACAAAAACTATAGGCGCTATTGAATTATTATCAAATTATAGCAGCGAATACGTGGAGAAGAGCTTGAAGAAAAAATTCATGCCAATGTATAAAAAACTGGAGAATGTGAAAAACACAGAAGACGAATTCGACCAAAAGTTTTATGCATCTGATTCAGAAATACGTACAAACATTGGTAAAGCTTTAGACACTTTAAATGAAATTTTTTAAAGCGCTTATATGTTTTTTAAGCTGGTTAAATATTTTCTCGTTATAATACGCACTGGATCAAGGAAAATTGTGTATGTTAAAAACAACGTACCAATTATTTTATTACATAAAAACCTCAACATCCGCTTCATTGTTGAAGGTACTAGATTAAAATATTATAAGTGTGGACCATTTCCTCATGCTCTTGGAAAGTCATTAACCCTAAGCAGCCTTTGCCTATATTAATGTAGTCTTACCTGCACATATTGTTTTAATAATAAAAACTCTCTGCTGTTTTTTTATTTTAAAACAATCACAAAGAGGCCAAAACAGCCGTGAATCGATTGCACCTTGTCTTATTTAATATGCTGTGACAACATTTGTAATTAACATATTCTTAACATTGTTAATTAAATGTTATGAAAAAATGGAGTTTCATATAAATGAAATATGTATTAATGATACGTATAATGTAACAAATTACTTTCGTTACTTTTAAACGACATCATGAACAACATTATTGTTAAGAATTTTAATATCTTTAATTTTATTGTAAGAAAGTTGGTCTACTAGTACAAACCATCTGTACATGTGTGTTATCAGTATATTATTTAACTTAATTATAATTATCACATCAATTTGTACATTCACAAATGAATATGTCAAAAAGATATAACATGTTCATTTCACAATCGCTACTAATTTCATCAAACTTGTGTGGGTCGTGCTTGAAAAAGCAAATTCTTATAAGACTTATAAAGATATAAGAGGCTTAAATAAATAGGTTTAAGGTTAATTATTATTGTACACATTGTAGAATACGTATTTATGATTAAACTTTTATGTTCATTATTATTACTTTAATGTCTACTATTTCCTTTGCATTACCTCGACATAACCGTAATGCGCTATTTGTTATTATCTAATCATTCCATCGTTAAAAAGTCGCAATTTGTGCTTGTGTTACATACTAAACGTAAACACATGGATTTTTTTTAATTGAATGTTGGTTCATTTTCCATTTTTCCACAAACAATTATAAGTGAAAATGTAAACATTTAGTAACTAATTGCAAAATGCATACATTGTCTGATAGCAATGAAATGATTAATAGATAGCGTGCAACAATATTACTTCCTTATATTAATTACAAATTGTACAAATCAAAAGCAAAGATGTAATTCATCAATTACTATTGGTGTATAATGCTATGATTATGATCACTTCTTCTTAGAACCAAAACCAGAGAAACCCATAATCGCTGCCATGTCATCAGATGGTCCAGTTTCATCATCATTAAGTTCATCAAGTTTCCTTTTTTTATCTCTTCTTTTTTCCTTTCGATACTCTTTGATTTTTTCTTCCTATAAACGAAGATAAATGATCTATTAACAACATATATAGCATAAGTATTATTTGCAAAACAGAAACTAGTGTAATACAAACTTCTTCTTTCAGCTCTTTTACTCTTTGCTCTAAATCATAATCCTTTTTCTTCTCTTCCAGCTTCTTTTTGTTAATTGTAAATCTTGCTTTAACCTGGTCTAAAGTGGACCGCTCGATTTTCATGGACATTCCCAAATTGCGTTGATCTGTGAAAATTTACATTATCATGTAGAAACTCTTAATTGTTAATAAATACATACATAAATAATTGCATAAAAAGTTATTAGAATATTACGTTTAGTTCCATTGATATGGTCTAAGAAGTTAATAGAATCTTTCACAACACAGTCACAAACATTGCAATAATACCTGTAAACAAACAACATAGTTAATATTATGACTCCAAAAGCTCTGTTATTGTGCATAATGTAAAATCTTTACCCTCCAGTTTGGGAGGATGGTGTGTTTTTATTAATAACAACACTTTTTCCTAATTTGGATTCAAGATCTACTTTATAATCTCTTTGCTTTAGCAATTCTCTCTTTACTGTTGGTTGCTTCGGGATCCCTAATTCTTCTTCAGCTATTTCATCCTGAAGGCGTTGAAATGCCTTTCTTTCGTACTCTTCCCTGTTCCACTTTCTTCTATGATCATCCGGACGCTTAAAGAAAGAGACAAATTCATTCCCTTATGATTTAAGATTTTGAGATTTGAAAACAATCTGAGTTAGAGGTTATGAAATATGCTTATAAATAAACGCACTACAGCTCACATGTTTTCAAAGGATTACGAACAGAAAACGTTGTTAACAAATAACAGAGTGATTAATAATTTATATTAATCTTACCATACTCATGTTGAAAGTTGTTTCGTTAAAACTTTCCTTAAGGAACTTAGCTAAAGGTACCTAAAATGATACCTAAGATTTTTTGCGTTCCGAATACTGATAAACACTATTTCACCTAAATCGAATATTTAATGAAGAATTTGTATTGATCTTAAAATTTGCACACACTAAAGCACTCACTAAATACTGTTAAACACAACAGTACTTTACGTATAATGCCATCCGAACCTTGATGCTAAATGAGGAATACAAACACAACACAAATCAGCCTGATGTAGCCATCGTCATTGCAGTTAACTGCATTACCGTCTGCCCGTACTAATTTAGTGCATTAAATATTATCAGACGAAGTAAGAAGAGACTTATCATTCTATGCAATCTTTCGACTATGTGATGGTTTATAATAAACACAAGGATATTATTAAATGAATAACAGAAATAAGAAATGTTCTTTCGATCTAATTTGTACTTTATGGAAAATAATATACATATTTTTATAATCAACATTTAAATACATTTTTTGTACATAATATAAATATAATACATCTAAAGATATTTTAACGAGACTTTAGCCAATAAATAAATGTATATATCTTCTTTATCTATCCAGATGCCCACATGAATGACTCCTGAAATTCTGGAGATTAGAGAAAATATATAATTTTCAAATTTGCAATATAAGTTTATAGATATATTTTAACACAGAAGATATACCGTTATTGTAAAAGATCGGAAGGCACACTATTTGGCAAAGTTACTCCTAGTTTGGTGATTATAAATGATGCAATTTTACAACCATACTCCAAACAACTTTTTGGATCCCAGTTAGCCAAGACACCAGCTAAAAACCCTGCTACCAAAGAATCCCCTGCACCTTTAGCGTCCGCAATAGGAGCACTAGGGACCATTGGGTGTACCTACACATAATAATAATTAATATACGATTAAAATTCTTACGTATCATTACATGATTTTCTTATTATCCTTACCTGCACCGATTGTCCTTTACCCCAAACGACAATTGCCGGAGCAGATCCGCCTTGAGTCATAACAAATATGTTATCGGAACTCAGCCAGCTATTACTTGATGCACAAGCGACATCAACGGCTATTCTCTTTAAACTATTAAGAAGAAACGGAATATCCGTGACATTGTCGAACTTAAGCTTTAGAGCTTGTGCAAGGGCTACCATTTTCCCTGCATTACCAAATACGATTTTGGCCAATCCAACCATTTCGCATATAGCTTTACGATGATCCTTTGATATTGAATGATATAAAGTCCGATAAATGCTTAACTTTTCTATGGATTATGGCTCTTATCCATGTCAAAAGTAATAGTTTTTGCCATTACCTTGAATGTGTAAATGCCATTGAGATTAAAAGCTATAATTTTATCTTTCTCTTGAGCTTGTCTGATTACTTCTTTAGCAACATCAAAACTGTGTGTTATAAAAAAACCTTCAATATAAATTACTTTTACTGTATCCAACGATAAATCCTGTTTCCCAAGGTCCTTTAATGTATACATTTTTGATGCACCCATACTTGCTGTGACATTATGTGTTGACTCAGTTATAAATGATAAACGAATTCCTGTAGGAGTGGAATTTCGTTGTACAATGTACCTAAAATAACAATACGTTATAATTATGAAAGAATAACAGACATTTATAACTGACTATTATAGTAGTTATTAAATAGCCTTATATATACCGTGTATCGACACCTGTTGTCTGAACTACTTGCTCCAATAATTTTCCCCATGAATCATTACCAATACTTCCATAATAAATCCCAATTGATGATTCACAAACCCCATTACAAAGCCATTGCAGAATTCTCATAGTATTTTGTGCAGATCCCCCAGCATTAACTATTTGTTTTACTCTGTAATACCCATTTATTTAATTTAAAATGAATACAATAGTCTATAATTGCTTTTCTCTATCCAGTCTATAATGTTATTCATTTCGGAACACAAAATAAGTAACTCAGAATTTTAATAGATGCAAAATAATGTAATATATAGTACATGACAGATATAATGAACTATATTTGCTAAAAATGTGATATTTTGGAGAGCTAGTGCTAAATGTATTATTTAAAATATATTAACCCATGTGACACATCTTTCATTAGCTGCTCTAGTATTTTGTTGGGTACTTCTAGTCCAACATTATCATTTAAATAATATTTCAGCTGTAAATTGTCATCTTCCACAAGAATGACAATATCTAATAATGGATTGCCAAATGCTATAATTGCAGGTGTTTGTATTAGTGAGATAGCTTTTCGGAATGGAAGTTTTTCAACCATTTTTCATTTAATTTTATTTTATAATTAAATAATTACTGCATTCATGTTCCTTTATCATAAAATATTATTTTAAGGTAGTATCAGGTCCTGAAAAGTTGACAGTTGTATTTTGTTCACAAGATTCTAATAGTTTTGTACCATTATCTTTGCTTACCATTATATGAGGTAATAATACTGTTTATAATACTACGAAAATTACGATCATACAAAACTGGTGATATTGTTGACATTTCAATGGAAAACGTAATACTCCAGGTGATGTTCGTAACCTAGCATTTTAATTAATTAGAAGACAAGCAGTGACGAAATACAGAATAATTTAATAGAATATTAAACTCACTTGGTCGTAACGTATGCCTCATTTTATTTATTGATACGAAAAGTGGGTTAATTTCTAAAACTTCTATGTACATGATATACCTGTTTTTTAAACACAGTAGTATGTGCTACAATTACAAATGATGTTTACATTCGCATGCGCTTACTACGATGCACCAGCAGCAAAATTTAAATTCGTTTCTAAACAAAATAATGACAAATCTATGAAAATGAAATCGATAAACGGTTAGTATGCTAATGATTTTTTAACAGAGTTATCATAATTATACCATAAGTGAGTTAAAGGTAATGAACAATTGTATCAACTGTTTTACGTCTGATGCATTAGTAAGTTATAGTCTGGTAGAAGTGCATGGGCATTATTGATATTTTTCTGCTCTATTTGTTTTGTCGCTTTGATGAAACTGTCGTAAATGATTATTGTAAAAACCTGGCCTCAGATGTTTACGTTGATTATGTTTACTTCATTTATGAATCATCATTATCAATTTTGCTTGAAGGTTTACGAGGTCAAATACAGAATATAAGAATAAGGTCAATGCCGGCAAAAATTCAAGTTTATCATCTTTTCCATACAACTTCTTAGCATATACTGTGATTAAGAAGGGCGGGAGATATCAGCAGATGTTGTAAGATAAAATAGCTTATAAAAGAACGCGTAACTTTTTTTCATAATAGTTGATGATAGAATGTTAATGTCTGTTACTTTGTTAGTTTTATTTCGCAAAAGTGATTGTATCTACACCCAGCCTACACCTGAAAACAGTGTCGTATAATCGGGTTTTTTATTTAATGTTTAATGGTTTTCTAGTAAAGCGGAAATGTTCCAAAAATACGAATATAATTAACGAATATTTTTAAAAATTTATTACGTTTTTCGACTGTTGTAATAATTATATGATACATTTGTAACATGAATAAAAATTTAACAAATTCACAAGAGTATACTTACCCGGCATATCCCGTAAAAGTGTATTGTCATATGTCTATTCATATCCCTATGCGTTAGAAATACAGATGCAAGAAACTACTGTATTGTATTTCATCATTCATATACACAAGTGCGGCATTGTATATACAAGCACTCCCCAGTAATACTCATATTTGGCTCATCTAGCATAAAAACAGTTACTTTTATCCTTATCCCATCTCACTGATACAAGTGAGATATCTTCTTGCGAATATAACCTCATAATACTGTCAGACTCTGAATGTTGTAAGACACGTTGCAGTTTCCAACGTGCATGATCTTGAGTAAAAAGTTGCAAAAATAAAAGTAGTAGTGCTTATATTAATAGTGAGTAGACTCTTTTTTAAATCATCTTTAAAGCTCATTTGTCTAATACATAAAAATTAATGAATATTCGGAGTAGAAGTTGCTTTGCTATTCTTATATACCACATGTCATATTTTCTTTTAGCAAAGGAAATCTGTTCACATGTGTCCATCACTTTTAACGAATAATAAGCTTAAAGTCAACTGAAATTGTTGTAAAATACAATTGATTTTCTCATTTACATACTTAAACATGATTTTTTGCTTTACTTGATTATCATGAATTTTATAAGAACCTTTTTTTAGATCTAAAACATGCCAGAGGAAGTGGCAAAAATGTCAATAAGTAAGTCCCAACATAGTTGTTAAATATTGTTAACATATATTATCATTGTAAAATATATCTTATAATTGCTTACTGATGTTGATGTAGATGAAATTTATACATCCGACAAAAGAGGCAGTGATGAAAATGGAGATGGCACTGAAGAAAAACCTTTTAAAACTATTCTACAAGCTATGCGTCATGCAGGAAAGGAACCTTTTCCTGTAATTTATCAAGATTCTCAAGAAGATGGTAAACAGTATGAGCCTGCTTCTAAATCACAACTGAAAAAAATTCAAAAGATTTGGACTCGCGAACAATACAAAAATGATGAAAAACAAAAAAAGCTGCAAGAAGATGAAGAGAAACGATTGAAAAATTTAGAACAAGCAAAGACTATTGTGGTTGAGGAAGATAAATCACTTCCTGAGGCCAAACGCATTAAAATATATAACGGAGAAGAATATAGAGGGCAGCGTGTAAAATTATTTGGATGGGTTCACAGACTTCGTCGCCAAGGTATTTACTTATATTTTTTGTTTAACAGTTTATTTATCTGAAGTGGTTTTTTCTAAACCAAAGTTTTGTTACAAAAAGAATTAAGTGAAGTTTATATATGTTTTAGGAAAGGCATTAATGTTCATCACTCTTAGAGATGGGACTGGCTTCCTACAATGTGTGCTGAATGATAAGTTATGCCAAACTTATGAAGCACTGGTTTTAGCTACGGAAGCTACAGTTGAACTGTATGGTACATTACAACCAGTGCCTGAAGGGAAGACTGTAAGCTATTTGGTCAAAGTTTAAGGAGCTTCATAATATACTATATTTATATTTTCAATACATGTATGTACTAAATTATTACAGGCTCCTGGTGGACATGAATTAAGTGTTGATTTTTGGAAACTTATTGGATCAGCCCCACCAGGTGGAGCAGATTCCATTTTGAACGAAGAAGCTCTTCCTGATGTCCAGTTGGATAACAGGCACATAATGATTCGCGGTGAAAATGTAATTTTTTATCCGTTAATACATTTCATAACTTTATACTCCAGCATATTACATATCATCTTCTTTGTAATGTGTTCCAGACATCTCGCATTCTCATCATGAGATCTATATTAACCCAAGCTTTTAGAGATCATTACAAGTCAAGAGGATATTGCGAGGTAACACCTCCTACCTTAGTGCAAACTCAAGTTGAGGGTGGTGCTACTTTGTTCAAACTCGATTACTTTGGGTATGTTGACTTATTTTATTTAAAAGACAATTAATGCAAGTTTGTGTATACCATATACATATACCTTATTTAATTTTAGAGAGGAAGCTTATCTAACGCAAAGTTCACAACTTTACCTCGAAACGTGTATTCCAGCAATGGGTGATGTTTATTGTATTGCACAGTCATACCGTGCTGAGCAATCTAGAACGCGGCGGCACCTTGCTGAGTAATTAGTTTTGCTTTTAACACTGAATGACATATCAACAATATAAGTAACGTAATTAATTGTTCATTTACCTTTCAGATACACTCACGTTGAGGCAGAGTGCCCCTTTATTTCATTCGACGATTTACTTAACCGACTTGAAGATTTAATTTGCGATGTTGTTGATCGCGTACTTAAGTCGCCTCTTGGCCATCTCGTTAAGGAGCTAAATCCTGATTTCAAGGTGCCTAAAAAACCGTTTAAGCGAATGAACTACAGCGAAGCGATCGAATACTTAAAGGCCAACAACATAACAAAGGAGGATGGAAGTTTCTATGAATTTGGAGAAGTATATTTAACAAATACAAATATTTTAAAATTCAAAGAGACAAATGGTTATTATAAAACTAATTTTGATTCTTATTAGGATATTCCTGAAATGCCCGAAAGGAAAATGACAGACGCTATTAACGAACCAATAATGCTCTGCCGTTTCCCAGCTGAAATAAAATCATTTTATATGCAACGTTGTCCTGAAGATAAACGTTTGACCGAATCAGTCGATGTTTTACTGCCTTCTGTAGGTGAGATAGTTGGTGGTTCAATGCGTATTTGGGATTATGATGAAATGATGGAAGCTTACGGAAAAGCCAATATCGATCCCACGCCCTACTATTGGTATACTGACCAGGTAAAGAAGGATTTCTATTATTTTTGAAAAATTCCGCGCAAACGTAGAAGGTTCTATTTGCCATGTATTATTTGTTTAGCGAAAATACGGATCTTGCCCTCACGGAGGATATGGACTTGGTCTGGAGCGATTCCTGTGCTGGTTGTTGAACAGATATCATATACGTGAAGTATGTCTTTATCCAAGATTTTTGGAACGGTGTCGACCATAAACAAAATGACATGTTCACCAACGTAGTGATCTTCAAGCTTCTGCATTTAAATTTGATATGAAGTGTATAATCCAAACAGTACATAGTTTTTACATGCCAGCCAGTATATTGTAACAACAAAGAATAATAAATATCCAACGATGCTGCACACAAAAGAATATGTATTCTAATATTTCCTGGATTCTTAGAGTACGTCTTATAGTCAATTCGATGGATCTTTCTATGACCCAAGGTGCACAAAAACCGTATCTATAAAAAGCTCATTCAAAATAATTAACGGAACATTTATCCTGATAAGTTGCAGTTTTAATACTCATAGTACATACATTCATTATATATTCAAGTATATAACATTAAGACTTGCTCACTGTGAAAGTCTTCGTTAACATGTAGTTTATGTAGGTGTAAGCAAGTCAAAGCAACATTGATACCATCCGTTGCATAACATGTAATTTGAATAATGTATACAATACTGTAATATTACGGGATTAAGACTATAGTCTCTTGTTAAATTACTTAGTAGAATAACTTAATAATAATGATATACATAGATATATTACTATGAGAAATTACGTCTAACCATTATTTATATATATACATACACAAATATATATATGTACTATATGATGTATGTTTCCTATTTTATAAACGTGTATACTCAGTTATTTCTATAACTTTTCTAACAAATTGCTCGATACAGATTGTTCCCATCAGCATTGATCAGGACAGGACATAGAAAGAAAATTCAACTATAATTTACATAAGCGATTCACGTGGACTATTACACAAAGGTTGTAAGAATGCCGAATCTTCGGCATATTGCCAAACAAAGTATAGTAATTTACAAGTATAACAATCCGAATTAAATAAAATATTCCAATTCTGACAAATATAGGAAATGGAATCAGCAACAGCATATTTAAAAAGTGGATCATGATCAAGATCTGATGAGATGTTATTTCTTTGGCATTAATATCCCACTTTTAAGTAACTTATATTATGCTTATACGATTTCTGCCGTAGTTACTTAAAAGCGCTGGCTGCGCGGACATGCCAAAGTAATATTTTACAATGTAGCATCACATATACGTTGTAACACGATTTCAACAATGTTATAATAGTTCCCCATGCTACACTTTACAATAGGAGTACTACTTGGTTTTGCATTGAATTTGCATAGCATTTCGAAGTTTTACATAAATTTTCGTTATATTACTCCTTATTAAATTACTCCTTAAATAAACACATTGTCACTAGAACTGAAAAAAATAAAGATTTTCACCTTTTAAATATCTTTTAGAAGCTAAGAATACAGAAGAAAGTTAACTTATTTATTTATTATGACTGCCATTCTGTACTACTTTTTTTATTGAACGTATACACGTAAACCTGCTGTAATTAGAATGATATATTAATAACAAAGCATATCAATACTGTACTGACAACATTTAATTAATTGTACCGAAAACACGAACAAAGATTTTTACACGCAAAAAGGGTGTTTTTATATTTTTTAGCCAATAAAAAACTTTCTTTTAGTTCTTTGAAGTATTCGTAATTTTGAATTTTAAGTGTTAAATTATGTTCACATCAAGGACGTGTGCGATTCATTACAACAAGATTTTCAGATTTTTTTTGCTCTCCGTCTGTATAAGTCACTTGGAGAGTGATCAAATGATAAAAATTCTGTATAAGTGAAATGAAAGGTGATGGTATATTTGATAATAAGACGATCAGTAACACAATCAGACTTCAGACAGTCAGGATAATGGATTATAAATCATTTTCTTTCTTTAAAGTTAATTGACAAATTATTTGATTTAGTTTTAATAATTAAGGTACATACTGTACAGACAATAATTACGATAACATTCCTTGAGCATTTTCAACTAAATTCAATGAATATTCGTTTTACATGTCTAGAATTTTTTGAGTCGTGTATATTAGCAGTTTTAAAAGTACGCATAGATGTCCATTAAAGTACTTTTTATGGCACTACAAAGAAAAATAATTAAATTCTAAGAAGTCACATTGAAAGAGGGAGAAAGAGGAATAGAGAGAAAGAGAAAGAGAGAATTGACAATACAACGATAAATTTGTAAGTTATACATAGGCGTTTAAGATTTGTTTCTAAAATTGTTTCAAACACGAATTGTAGGTTTTGCATGATGTTTAGACAATCATGATCCTGTTTTAAACAAAATACATTTTTTTGACATTAGTTTCATCTTTTACTTAGTAGCTGCATTCTCTGCAAAAGGGATTGTAACAGATACCGTCGCCGATAAAAGTCTGCGTTGAAGTCAAACAGTGTAGACTTAGTAATATGTCATATTAAAATATGAACTTTTATAGATAACAATTGTTATTTAAGTCGTAAAGGTTACTTTCACATGAGAAAGGAATGATTGTTAATAATATCAGTTTTATATCAAATGTGTATTAAGGAAAACACATCATCTAAAATTATAACAGTCCGTGCTGCCGTTCTTTATAAAAGCTGATTTCTGTACGTGCCAATTACATTAGAAATCTAACGAAAGAGGCGAGTTTTCCTGTTTCCGATTGGAAAACTTCAATTTTAGGTCGACATGTAGTTGCAGTGTGCATCCACAAGGAATACGTTCTCATCTTGCGAAGTACCTGCTATAATGTGCATTAAAAATTTGTTCAATATCTGCCGATGGTAATGATATAGGAAAAAGAAACAACAATATTTATACAAGAGAAAATTGGTAGTATAATTTTGTAATGACTGCACTATAAGAAAATAATTATTTGTTTATAGCGAAGTAGAAAAAACTTTGCTTTATGGACATCAAGGTAATAAAAAAATACACGAAGTATTGCAAAATATAATGACAGAATTAAACATCATTTTTAACAAAATCCAATGTGCCGTATGTAAAATTATTACAATGTTCACTGATTTGTTTGTCGGACACTTTGTTGAAATGCACGTGTAATTATAGGCGAGAAAATGTCATACTGTTTCATTTACTTACGAGAAGTTACTTTTATTCAGTAATCTTAGTAAAGTGTGTGCACCACACAATCACGCTCTGGCAGTTGACGAACTTTCATTGAGCCATCTGCTCCGCATGAAAATAAACGCCCAGCAGAGTCAACGTGTAACTGCGTCACGCCCTGTCAAACAAATTCCAGAGATTTTAGAAGAACAATTACACAGTCAATTTGAAAGAAATTTGCGTAATTATGCACCTGTCCGATATTTTTGAAGAAACTTGATCTTGGATGTTCACCAGGGAAAGAATACAGAAGTGAATGGACGGTTAAACCCCATACCTGCAAAATTATACAGTTTAGAATAAGAATGGAATAAGAATGAAAGACGCAGTGCAACTGAACTTACTTTGATGTCACCATCTCCGGCTCCACTGACGAAAAATTCTTCATGTGGATCCAAAGCTAAGCATTTTATGGCTGACTCGTGTGCCTGGAACCTATGACGTTGCTGTCGTTGTCGAACATCAAAGATATTAATATCCCCTTTCTTGCCGCCACTAATTAATAACTGATGCTGTGGTGCCAAAATTACTGAACTTGCCCCTTGCTCATGGCACGTAAAACCTATTTAAGCATAATTTCAATTATGCAGTCGCATCTCTGCCGAAATTGAATTAACTGCCGGATTAATGGACTAAGTTTATGATCCTTAATCGTTACAGAATCAACTAATTTAGTAAGGGTCTTATCGTACCTTGAATAAGCGACTTATTCTGTGGAAGTAACGTATCCCACAGTGCTACATTACGACCTTCAGAACCATGGCCAGCTGTAGCTACAAGACTGCACGCTCCCAGAAAAACGAAATCTGCCGTCACCTTACTGTGGCACTCATAATTCTGTACAAGGTATAAATCACACAAATAATTCTTCATTGTACCAACAGTTTTAAAGAAGTTCAAAATTGGAAGGATAAAGATCTTACGAAGAATGGTCGTGCTGTTCCTTCTCTACATGCCACTTGGAACAGACTGAGATGTCCATCGGAATCTGCTACGCCGAATTTATTGCCATGCTGAGAAAAACGCACTCGCGTTACTTTTGCAAATGTCCCTGATGGCCTGGGTGTAGCGACTGCTGTCTGATGTCCCCATTCCCATAAAGACACAGATCCATCTTGCGATCCAGTTAAGTCTAAAATGAAATACATAAACGAAATATTAAAAAAATTGCCATTTCACGACAGAAAATTAACAGTATTTTATTCCTAGAACTAAGCGGATTGAGAGATATACTTACACAGTGGTAAAAGTGGATGGGATGAAATTCTCCTAATACCGTCGATTTTATGCTTCAGGATCTGTTACGATAAAATCAAAAGTAACATGTTGTATATAACAAGATCACGTTCAAGACATTAATATTGCAATCTCGAGTCGAATTAAACAGAATACTGTAAGGCCGATCATGAAACATAGCTATCAGTTTTAATACTAGATTAATAGTGTTCTTCCTTGACAACAAAACGTGATCAGTCATTCACTCTTGTCTGCAAGTTGCGACCAAGCCGCACATAGATTAAATAATTTACCGCCACAAGACGCAGAAAATTAATCAAACATTTTGTTATCTTGGATTTGATGGATCTGCCTAAATTTTGTGTAGCATGCGCTTGCATATTTTTTGTACTCGAAACATTATTCGTTGGAGTAACAATTTCTATTACCAGTGCGGTCCATTAGGGCTTGATTATCCAATGTTACAAGGACTTACGTTGGTAAGTTTGTTGTGTCTATCAGAAAGTACGCAACTATCGTATGTAAAACTGCGCGTGGAAGCAAAAGAAAAACTAATGGACCTTGCAAAATATCGCTACTCGATGTAGACGACATATCGAAGACATATATTGTAAAATGTACAGCCTAACTTAGGACAGAGCAAATCATCGGGGTAAATGACTAGATCTAAATTCCCATGCAGACGATATCCACATTCAAACCGCTACCTACAAATAATGTACTATATGATTCGATTATTTACAACAACCAAACATATAGAATGTCAAAGGAAAGATGGACATAATTAGTGACTTCTGCTTAAAGCATTCGTCAAGTTTGAGATACAAAGAACAGCACAATCAATTTCAAAACAATGTTATTTGCTGTGTGATTTCCAGAACATGCTGCGATTTTGCGCGTTCATTTCTGATTATTCTAACAGGTGCATCTGATTTGTAACACCAATAAAGAGCTTCAACTTCCAACTTCAAAGTATTCATGGAACTGCTTTCAAGGATGAAAGTGAAGATTTAAAAAAAATAATAGTCCATAGAGAGCTTTTTCTCGAAGTGATGTATTCTAGGTCTATAGATTTAAATGTTACAAACCAGATCGTCCTGATTAGATAGAGAAAACACCGAACAAGGAACTGGTACTAGATAGGCTAGGGTCTGTTAGTTATTAATCTCACCGGCTTCAACAAGTGTTTACTCCTATCAGCGACAAACTGACAGAAGCGCAGGTCGTGGGAGCCAGGAAAAGCAGGCATCCCCTTCATCTGAGCGAGCGAATGAGCCACCGGGTCAGTGATGCGGACCAAGATAGATGTTAGGCAAGCATTGAACAAGCAACATTGTATCCGTCACCACTTGTGCTACCCTAACCGAATGTATCAGACTCATAGCTCTCAAGGCTTCACCCGCGTCGACTGAACCATCGAATCAGCATGATTTCAAACACCACATTGGATCAAAATTATAGAATTTTAATTATCAATGAAAAATGTATGTGTAGATATACACTCAAGTAATAAATTTTTATCAGAATAGTTTTACCATTTAGTTATGCATTGTAAATTTAAGTATAGTCATGAAGAACGATAGCGAGTTGGTACAAATTTCATGGATTTAAATTTCGTAGTAAAGTTTATCAAGTGAAATCTAATTTTCTCTTGCTAAGCAAGCCTTGAATTTAGCCATGCCCTAATAGGCGCGGCACCGTGCAATCTCTGACTCGGACATTCCATGCAACGCACTTTTTGTTTCCAGATTACTTCTCCTACTTTAAGTTTATGAAAAGGGCTTTCACAACGCTTAGATAGGATCAACGAAGAAATTGTCAAGAGTGTTCATATGCGACGGTGCTTAATGTTACCACAAAATACGTCATTGCAGATGTGCACATGTTAAATGGTGGAATGGGATCAATCAGAAGCTCAAGCCATTTAACATTATAGTAGACAATATTGTAGAGGCGTAACTTTACAGAAGGTGTGTGCATCCGTGGCTGCACAGTTTTTACCTTGCATGTCGCAAAATGTCCCATTTTAACCAGTTTTAATATTTCCTTCGTTATTAAAGATCAAAGTGAATAAATTTAGAAACATTTCAGGATAAGCGATTAGTACAAGTTTTATTCCGAAATGCACCATTTTTCTTATACTCAAAGATATGACGAGCCAATTTCGGTTCTGGATAAAAAGAAAAGTAAAGTACTATATATCTTCCTTTGATAAAACTGTTTAAAATTTAATAAAACAGTATTTAAATTTTTTGTACAACATACGGCAGACATTTATCAAAGGGTATCTTTCAAATGATATAATTTTGGGTACGATGTCAAAATAGAGATAATGTTAACACTCATTGCTGTAAATTCAAGAACCGAGACCCGACGAAATCAAAATTTGTTTGAAATGGAAAAATTTCGTGCTTATTTCAATCAATCTCTAGTTATGAGAAATAATGACCACGATGCTAACCTGTCTATTTAACAATTTTCAACGAGTTTTGGTAAAACATGGTGATATGCAACCAGTTTTATAGGAATTGTATAATTAATAGACGTTTTGTATATAAATTAGTAGGTACGTTTCTTAATGAGAATATAATTATATTTTACAATAACTGTGTCATTATTGTTCATCCTGAGTTAATTTAAAGTTGCTCCCGCCATTACCGATTTTGCTTTTTCGTTCAGAAAAAATGAGGACTGTAAAAAGGTTCAAAAATGTGATTTAGATACAGTGCTTCGTGAGCGTTCTGAACTGTGGAAATGGTGTTCTGTGGAAAAAACCTAGACCTTCAGTGTACAACATTATTATAAATTTTTAGTCAATTTTAAAAGCAATTCTGTTTTAATTTACCACTTCAGAATTCGTAGATATATTGCCTAATTGTTGAAAACTACTGAAGTTACAAAAATTATATGTTTATTGTGAGAAAGATTAATATCTTTCCTCAAACTATTATGTGAAGATCGATAAATAGAACATGTTACAATTACAAACAACATAATTGCAATCTCCTAATCGTCCATAACTTATTTTCTTCATTTTTGCGTAGTTCTAGATTTTTAAAGCTTCATTTCCGCATACAGAAAGTTTTTTAACATGAAAACAGAAATTTCTGCACGAGAAAGCAATGGCAACTCTTTGTCGTCAAAGGTTTCTAAAGTTGTATCATACATACACGTGGGGAATTAATGAATAACAAAGTTTGCACACTTAAAGGGAGATAAATGACGTCCTTGAAGTAGCTAAGGATAATTTAATATTAAAAATTACAGGTTATCGAAGACGTAGTTTGCTAGTCCTATAATCTGTGATTACTTATTTGTAATAAAAAAGCAAATATTGCACTTACCACACTAGCACCGCGTCCACTCTGACTCGCTATGCCAGGTTGTGGTTGTGGACTGTTAATTTGGGGGCTCTGGGCGAGTAAGGGGCGATCGGCTGCAGTCTGCGTTTAGCAAAAAACAGGTACATATTTGATTGCGGCCTCAATGCGAAATAAAAAATTGTCAAAATAAGGCCATTTCAACTTAATTTTTTTCAGTATTTTAACCAATTCTCAAATGTCTTCTATACTTCTATAGTATTAAATGAGGTGCGTTATAAGCGCGTCAAGGGTTTCATCTACTATCAAAAAAAATCAGATGTTCTTGGACATGTA
The DNA here is from genome assembly GCA_963989215.1 of Hedychridium roseum. NCBI lineage: Eukaryota > Metazoa > Arthropoda > Insecta > Hymenoptera > Chrysididae > Hedychridium > Hedychridium roseum. The sequence goes on along the minus strand of OZ022307.1, from coordinate 3,099,066 downwards.
CCTGTATTACTAGGAAGCTAGTGGGTTGAACGGGTTCGGAGTCGGGTTGTTTGCTGAGGTTGATTATATCAAATTCACATTCATCTTCTAGCCACGAAGGAAGCTCTAAGAGCAGTGAAATATTCATCTCCTGGACTTCGCGAGGGGTGGCCAACGCCATCAATCCTGGATTGACCTAAAAGAAAAAAATAATATGACTCTCATAAAACGTATAAATGAAAATTCCTTTCTTTCTCGAATTAGAAAGAATAACAACATCACTATCCGAGAAAATAGCAGAAATATTGCGTATTTTGGGTGAGTAAAGACAATGTACACGGATTTTCCTTTACACCCTTCACAATTAACTCTGAATAAAAGAAAATAGAGTTAAACGAACCTGATTGAGACAAAAGGCACTGATGCTATCTTGTTCCTTATGAATAATTCTGACTGGTTCTGGCAAACTTGTAGTGCCGCTATCACTGCCCTTATCATCGCCCGTTCCTCTATTCAAATTCTCTACAGTCGCGTGATTGTTTTCAAGTACGGAAGTTAACGATCTTCGTTTTCCAAAGACAGCCCGAATGAATATATCTTGAACAAGTTCTTGCCTCACTAAGTAACACCAGAGACGATTTGCAGGTGCCGCAGACGCTAAACGAGTACTGGTATCATAAAAATATAGATGTTACTTTTTGAAAGATTAAATTGTTTAAATATGAAATCTAGTAGATAACCGTTAAACCAATTACGATGTAGTGAAAATAGGACATGAAAGGATTATACTTACTTAAATGGTGTGTTGCCCTTTTCTAACAAAGACCGATACTTATGTATTGCGGGTTTGCCAGGAGTTGGGATGGGATCCGGCGCACAACCAGGGATGTAATTTGGTGGTGGAGGGCCCTTTGCTTCTAATTCTTCTCGCAGTGTTTCCAACCACTGTGCCACGATACCCAAAGTACCATGAATCAAGGGACTGCTCACCGGTAATTCTATGATAACAAGTTTAAGATTGAACCATCAGAATTAACATGATTACGTGAATTCGCTTGAATACTCAGTTGATTGTTTCAATTTTTAACGAAAAACAAAAGTAATATTTCAGGTAAATGTCCATATTTGTTACATATCTACCTTGCATCTCTATGCCAGCTACCATAAGAAAATCTTGTAACTGTTGTTGTAATACTTTGGTTATGGCGACTCTCATGACGCGCCAACTATACGAATTCGGGTTCGAGTGTTCTGTATTATCCTTTGGTTTAATCTTTGGCTTCGAATTTGTATCGAACACATCTTCCTCATCTTCAGAAGTGCCTAAATCCGATACAGCTGAGTCCGATGAGTCATAGTCGATTTCATCTGCGTACTCGCTTTCTATACGCGGCTGAATACATCAAACAACATTTTAATAATGCAATGTCAAAACATTACAATCATCAGTCGATGAACAAGTTATACCTTCATTAAAAAGTAAGAAATCATGCTCATCTGAGGAGACACAAATTGTTCTCTGTATGTAGGTTTATCTTCCTTCATGTTTGGCTGTTGTCCAGTGAATTGTCCTAATAGTTTCATGTTTAATTTAACTCGTTGTTTAGTTAACGATGATGCCATCGTATTCCACATACCACCTGCAGTAAGTTGCAGTTCACTAGAAACACTATCCCCCCTTTCTACGCTAGTTGGACCACCACCCTACAAAACGGAAATATAACGTTATAGATTTGATATCCACAATCGTAATTAAAAACTGTATCGTTATTCATAAGAAACAATGTTTCCAAATGAATTATTTAAATATTTACTGACCTGACTACTAGTACTCGCTACGCGTAATAACTTCTTAACACCGCCTCCAAAAAGACAAGACCACGTATTATTGTCGAAATGGTGCCCACAAAGTCTGTAGAGGATATGACTGTCACAGCTTGACATAGCATAAACGAACAGGCTCAAGTACGTTGCTACGAAGGTTTCGCAGAGGAGAATATTTAATTTGGGCGTATCTTCGTCTTTCTCTCTCGCCAGCAACGCACGCAAACTAGTTACACCAGGCCATTTAGAGGGTGAGGTAGTTATGCATACTCCATCATCTGTTGAATATCTTCTATGGTATTTATTCGACGCCACTAAATGGCCACCAGAGAATTTTTCAACTTCTGCCACCATGGGAAAACTGGAGAGAATAATATTCATTACATGCAAGAAAGCCAATTTTCATAACATTAAGATATCTTAACACATTGAGCGCCGGCCCCGCGTTAAATTTCGATTTTGTTTCTATTTTTCGTTTTTGTTAAATTTCTATATGACGAATATGCAATCAAAATGTACTATTTTACGAAAATGTGTAAAGTTTTAAATATTTTCTTTAGCTACTTCAAGCTACTTCAAAAATAAGCAAATGAGGCCGGCGTTCGGGCTTTAACCGGTTGATATGTTGCCGGCGCTCAATGTGTTAAAATGAAAAGACTGTATACCTGTCTGGCTGGTGATGTTTCATTACAAAAGTGTCTGAATCACAAAGGGATTGGTAGATACAAGCACTCAAAGCAACTGCTAAATCTCGCATTATAAACACTTCGCGATAATGAGTATTCCTGTTAGACATTGGCGGATTCCTCATCTCTACCAATGTTTGTAACATATCGTGCGCAAGTGACTATAAACAATGATATATTATTAACATCCATGAAGAACATCGCAATACCCAGAAAAAAATTAATTATAAGAATAGGATTAAACTAACTTGAAGATGTCTGACAGGATCCGCGACTACAGTTTTATTACAAGCTACACTTGCACTTAACAAAGGAAGCGTTGTAGGGAATGGAAGAGGACTAAGTAACTGCTGCTGAGTTTTTTCTTGTTGTAGTTCTTGCAATAAAAGTACCAATTCCATTCTGACCGATGCCAGACCACCACCTGATGCTCCATGCAGAGAACAGTATGACAACAATGTTCTCAGTAACGTTTCGTTGGCTAGAAATTACGTAAAGATATTTATAACCATCTCAATGAACTTGTTATTCTCAGGTATAAGCATAGTATTATGCAATGCAAATAAATCACCCTTTAGCCATTTTTTTCGTCTAGCTGCTCTTTGTACTTTAGCTTCGAAGTCTAATTTCTCCGCTAACAGAAGTTCATGGAGCGTTGGTTGTTCACCAGATTTGTACGAAGGGACAATCTCATCGACCATTCCACCCTCATCTGGAATTTATGTGTTTGAATTGACATTCAAATTTTTGCTAACCAACGTAAATAATAATATTTTCTTGAAATTACATTCTGAGGCATTGTTCACATCTCCATCAGCACTTGTGCTATAACTACATAACTGCCTAAGCGCATCAACTTCTCTTTCCAACCAGACGTATAATTGATAACGAAGCTGTCCACCGTCTACTTCAAAACCTGTGGCTAATGTCGACAGTTCTTCCATCAAAATTTTCAAACATGCTACGAATTTCAGTTGCTGCGCCATAATGTCCAATTGGCCTATTGTCTTAGAATTTTCTTCTGAAAATATAAAGGTTTATCAATGAATCCTGCATTTAAGTGAAACATTTTTTTACGTATTTTTAGAAAACATTTTTACCTTCTTTGCCTAGTTTGTCGACATTTTCACTTTCTTTCCTATCCAGTTTCATACTCAAAGGCGGACTATCAGCATCTTCGTTGTCTACCGGATCATCATCCCAATTTAGTACTAAGTCATCGTCTTTCTTCGACGAGACCGGTTGTGACCAATCAGTCTCTGGAGCTCCCCAGTCTAAAGAAGCTGACGTTTCTGAAAGTCAGATAATTATTAATGATATGTCTCGATATACGTTAGTAAGAAGCAATTTCGATATACCTTGCACAGAAGCGGATTTCTTTGAAGTATCATCCCAGCTTATAATTCCTGTATCTATCTGAAAATCTTGTGCCTTAGCCTTACTTGGACTATTTAAAAGACCTAAAAATAAGAAAACATGAAATATTTGCGTTCGTATGTAATGTTACTTTTGATAGGAATATTGAACTCACTGGAAGAATCTTCACAATTAGTGTCTATGACCTTGTTAGGCAATTTCGATAAAACTTCGAGCGCAAGAGCAGGACAACCAGCTTTAAAGTGAGCGTGTGCTGTAGTGAAGTACAATTGTCTCTCTAATGGAGTAATACTATCTTCTAACATCAGCTGTTTATCAGGTTGAGTCTTCGTTTCAGCGCCGTAACTGAACCCTGAGATCACCACCGAGTGACCCTTTCTTTTATCTTGTGCCGTCGATGCGATATATTGTCTGATTAACAATGGATGAGTACGGAGATACACATAGAAATTGAATACATTTGGATTCGCTGTAATAACAAAGAAATATTTATTACTTACGATCTCACACAACACAGAAACATGGATACACGGATACACATTACCTGTAGAGCCTTCTGGTTTTTCAGAATCATCATTATACTGCGGATGTAAAGTGCCAACATTGGTTAAAAGTAATGTGTTGAGAGATCCCGAGTAATCTTTAAGAATCCATAATGCCATGCTACGCAGGAAGGGGTCAGGATGAGCTTTATTCATGTCCTGATTCTGTCCATCCTTATCACAGCCTAAAATCTCCTCGTACAATAATCTTTTTAAATTCGGCGATGTCGTGTCATCTTCGTAAAGACGTGCTATGATCATTGCAAGCTGAATATCATTTAATTTATTCAAACAGACATCAATGGCATCTTTCAAGGCTCCAGCTAACAAAAAGAACGCAGCTGCGTGATCGAATCTTTGTTTTCCCAGTAAAGCAAACGCATTTTTTAATGCAGCCTTCCTCCATCGATCTTCGACAAAGTTGTTCGAAAAGAAAGTCGTCATTCTTTCATCGCGCTTGTTCCTGAAAAGACCCCACACTAAGTTTTTCTTCTTCATAGCTAAGTAATAGATAGCTGCATCCAGTGGATCTTGTTTCTCCTGGAAAGCAGCTTTAGCGAGTTTTTCTATACATCGTTTCAGGACTGTATTGCTCCTTATCCACCAACCAACGCCGAGTTCTTTCAATATGGACCACTTCGGTTGACCTTTAGCGTATGATGGTATCAAAGCCAACAATTCTTCTTCAGATTCAGAATGGAAGGCCCAAACTAAATTATTTGTTGAGACGCCCTGTTTCTGAAATTGTGCTCTCTGTGCCAAAGGAAGGCATCTTATGAGGTAGTTATAATGCTTCATTGCTAAAAGGAATCTTAGGCCACAGTCGTCTAAGGAATCAGTGGAAACTGCTTCTCCGTCCGGTATGCCAGTAAGATTTTCTTTGGCGATGGCATTTTTTGCGGCGTCTATCGCAAACCGTTCGGCAAAGTCGATATTGCACGTCGACACGGTGTCAGCCAATGCGAGAAGATGCATTTGATCGAGACTGGACAAACCCGGCAAGTGCGTATGCGTTAAAAGACGAGACAATACTCTCCCCTGCCTTGGGCCGAAGTGAGATATTCCTTGTCTCTCTGGTACAGAAGATCGTCTGTCCTTCTGACGTGAACATTCATAATCCTCATCCAACATGTCATCCAATGATTCTCCTTCGTCCAAATTACTGTCGAACAGTGCATTGTAATCTTGTTTATCTTCATTCTGTTGTGCTAAGTTCGTTTCTTTATCAGCCAGTAGAAGTGTCCACAGAGGCAAAGGAGATATTGACGTAATTTCTGCGTAATCCAAGGTCACTTCCTCTGGTATTTGAGTCGTTGAACCTCGAGGTTCAAGAGGCGATGTTGTACCGACATAACTCACCGACATAGTTCTCGATCTTGACCAGCCCGATCTCTGCTTTACTAAACTCTCGTCGTCTACTCGCAATGAAGAGGAACTTCCAATACATCTCACTAAATGGGCTAGTATTGCTTTTACCCATCTGATTTTGCCGGAGTTTAAGAGTTCCATTAGTTGTTTAGGGTGATATTGTGGCAGAACTGGACACGCTATCCTCGAAGCTTCGAATAATCCGTAATCCGGCATGTAATCGAAACTAATGTTCTCGCTTTGCATTCCGCGTTTCTTCTTAGCATCGAGCATCGTTAAATTAATACTACTAACACGCGACAAATGTGGCATAGAAGACACGTTAGCTAATCGCCTTTGTGATGTTTCATGTGCTAGAGTCCTCAAATCCTCGTCTCTCAGATTTCTACTTGCCTGAAATTCATCAGATTCTTGGTGTTGTAAATTTGAATGAAAACAGTCATTTTTTGGATTTGGCTTCCATTGGGAATATACGTGCATTTCTGAATCCATTCCAACGACTAAAATACCATCGCGAACCCACGATATTTGCATAGGTAAGGGGGGTAAACCGTCAGCCGTAGTTAACTCTATCTTTCGTAACTTCATCCAACGAATTTCATCTACAAATTGTGGTTGAGCAAGCGATGAAGTTTTTCTCAGTATCGGTCTGTTGTTACTTTGCGACTCTTTCATTGCCTTCATATTCGCTTGTGCAAGATCTGAACATACTGGAGTAAATAACATAATCTTCGAACCAACCCCTACAGTCAATATGTGAGAACCATCTTCCTTTGACACCCAATCGAGTTGTACCAAATGTTTTTGAGTCAATGGACACGTATTGCCATTCTCTATTATAGATTTTCGTAAAGACTGTAGAGTGCTGAACGATGGGACTGCCAGTAATCCTAAAATAATTGTTTATACAGCTCGATCAACATTCCTTCGTACAATTAGTTTTAGGAAAACCGAAATAAGGAATTTACCTGCGTTTGATTTTGTACTTTCTCCGTTCTCACCATTTCTTGGTGATCTTACGTCTTCATGACTAAGCGTTTGTAAAACTTGTGTTAGCCTTTGCTTTTTCTGTAAAAACCTACTGTCATACAAATAACTAAGGTCCAAATGCTGATCCACCTGAATTCTAGGTAAATGTATATTCTTTAAATAGATCGTATCTTCTAGAACCCATTCGCTACCGCCTGTACTTTCGCATTCGTATATAGCAACGCAGAGATTCACATATCGAGAGTCAGGATCACTTTTCGGTCGCGTAAACGATTTCCCGTATTTATAAGCACAAGCTATTCGTCCGCTGTAAGCAGCGCTTATATTCAATGGCTGACCTAATAATTCATTAAAATTCGAGGCGTTCTATTATTTATCCTTTTGTTGATTTGAAACTATGATTCATGTTACTACTTTTGCTAAATACGTACCGGTTATATCAATGGTAGATTCTTTGTCTTTCCGTATCATCTCCCATTCACACCATTCGTATTCGAGTGAATCTTCTGATGTTTTTGTTACTTTACATTTCCAAAAGCGTATAGTACTATCACTACATGCTGTTACAATTATATATGGTGCAAAACAAGCAGGATATATTGACGAGCTGCTTAAATGCCCCGCTGCTGGAGCGGCATGTATGACCTGTTGACAATTATATTATATTTAATTCAAGATTATAACAAACAGAAAGTTTATTGACAATATGTTTAGTTATGTGTATATACCTCCACTCCGTCGGGCAGTGGCAATTCCTGAGTGCATACTTTTGTAGTTGTAATAAGCACATGGCTGTTATGGTGTCGACGGTGTAGGAACGCTGAATCATAGTCTGCTTGACTTTCCCGTCGACTCCTATTTCCAGTCTGACTCGGCCTGCGCGATCTTCGTCCTTCGGCATGACCGTATCTACTTGGTGTTCCCTCTTCATCTTCATCCTGAACCAAATGGGAATCTGGCACGTACATCATTGACCCTGACAGTCCTAAAAAGAAGCGAATGGAAATCATTTTTCGCTGAAATTGTCATGAAAATAATTACGAAGACGGACGAATTTACTCACCAGAAGTTTCTGGTTGGGATGCAATAATTAGACGCCACATGTGAACTGTTGTGCCCTTTTGAGTTCGTTCTAATACCACTATGTAAAACGGTTCTTCAAAGATCGCCGACTGTTGCAAGTCAACCATAGCATCTAACGTCGACTCCATAAGCCCTAGATCATTGGTAGATGTATCTATACCAGCCTGTTTTTCATCGTTGCGTTCTCCTGTGATTAATTGTTCTTGGAATACATGAAGAAACTGTGTATTCTGCCAATCCTGAAATGAAAAACGTCAACTTCGTTAATTTATGTGAACAATTTTTAGAGTACAACACTAATTTACACGAAGAATCCTGATGTTTCAACAGCAGCAACTTTGTCAGTATCCGATTACACTCGTACTTACGTGAGTAGCATCTGCAATAGCCTCAAGCTGAATAACGCAGCCAGGTCTGGCAGTCGATTGCTGGGACACGATTTTTATTCTATCATGAATAGAATGCCTGATGCCATCATCCGAAGATATATCTGTCGAAAGACTTGCCATGGAATCCTGCAAAAGTAGCATAGTATATTAAATAAAACTTTTTATAAAAATATCGTTATATTCCTGGCGTCGATATGCTCATACCATCATTCTACTGCGTCTTTCGCTGATCGATACTTCCGCTAATAATGTTCTTGCATCAATAACGGCTTGATAAACACGTAGACATTCCCCATCGCTCGCAACGAAACAAGCACTGGGTGAATTTGACAAGTTGCCCAGAGTTGTACTGGGTAATAATGTTGGTATCCAAGCAACATTGCTAAATGCTGAAATTTCTGGAGAATTAATGCGAGCCAATTCGGATACTCCACCGCTTTTAGATAGAGGACCAACAGCGTCTACTCTCCAAAGTATTAATTCACTGCAGAATCCCTGAAAGTGAGAAAACGTAAGTATACTTCGGAGAAAATTGTAAAGTAATTGCAAATTGTAAAGTAAGCAAACGAGGTATTGCATTTCGTACTGTAGGAGACATGACATCTTTTGACTTGTTCGCTTCCGATTTGTTTTGTCCGTTTTCTGCAGAATCCGATCCTTGCGATTGTGAATCTGAATATTCAGGTATATTGTGATGAGAAGTGGTTACTAATAAAGGAAGAACCGGATGGCAGGTGATGTCGTTCACCCGGAAACGATGACCAGAAGCTCTACATGCGTGACCTATACTTAACACCTAAAATAACATTATACAAAATATAGTGGTATTTGATAAATTAGCAAATTGTTAAAAAAAACTTGTTATTACCTGAGAAAATTTAGTTTTGTCAGCAAACGTGAGTTGCCACAAATTCAAGGTACCATTAGAATGCTTGGAGACCATTGACACGATTGGGCTTGGATGACTTAACATATCGTGAACGTGTTCTTGAGAGCTTTTGCCATTTTCTAAGACATTTCCGTTTTGAGTAGTGACACCGTTTTGATTTTGGTTGGCTAAATTTTGAACATTCTTCAACAACTCTTGACCTGCTCTAGATGTAAGAGTAGATTGATCTTCATCTTGTTCTATAAGACTTGGTAATGGTGTCGCTACATCATTAGCTATAAACAATACATTTCATGTTGTAACGTTTTACACTTAAAGGTTAAAACTGCATGTTATGCAATAATATTTGTTGAATTATCGTTTTTAATGTTATTTTAAATTGAAAGTCAATAGCTTACATTCATTTTGTTTGTTGGTTGTTGATTTGGCTACTTCTCTTATATTAAGCAACGGACCACCCGTATTGTGTGAGTACATTGATACATTGTGACTCATCGTAGAAGCGTCACCCAAGGGAAAGGCATTAGGTATGCGAGTTGAGAATGAAATTTGTGCTTGACGAAACGATCCTGGGTGATATTCATCTAACCATTCAATATGCCAAATTAAAAAACTTCCGTCTATAGGATGAATCGAAAAAAGGAGATCTGGATTGTGATGCCAATCACGCAACAATGTTTCTATCTTGGTGTCTAATGAATCTGGTGCATGATTCATTGTGGTTGTTGCGTCTGTTGCGATAGAGTTGATTGATGTAGTATTGCTGTAAGAAAAAAATTCAATATCGTGATGTGTGGAATTCATTTTACGCAGTCCTATTGTGACATTATTCGTCACTGATTATAAGGTGCAAAGTAAATGTTATTAAAAAATGTTACCTCAGGCTCTGATGAGAATGGGCGCTATGAGGTAGACTGTGATGTGATGAAGTTGTATGAGTAGTGTGATGTTCATCGCTGCTGTGATCTTCTTGACTCATTGAACGTCCACCAGCAGCGGGTTTCTGATTAGATTGATGCCGTGTTCCTTTTTCTACATTAATAGTATCAGATTATTTTATATTCGTGTAAACTAAAGATACAACATTTACGGATCAATAAAGAAATCATGCTGAAAATTATACTGATTCACTTTCATATACACAATATTTCATATTTCATTGAATAATGATCAAAACGGATACTCACTCGGACTATTTTCGTCTTCAGAATCGTGATCTGCATGTTCCGCATCTTGATGTAAACCTTCTTCTTTTTCTACAACTTTTCGAGTGAGTTCCTTTACAACAAACACAAATAATATGTTAGTCTGATAATTTCTTAATCGTGGCAAGGTCAATCTTCGAAAAAGTACTACCTGTAAGATATTTTCCGCTTGCATGGTAAAGTGCATCTCTTTATTATTTAACCAATGTAGGATAAAATTAGGTTCTCTCTCAGGATCTCCAGTAATTAAACTCGGTACTAAAGGTATATCTACAATGTGATAATTAATGTCAGTTGTCGATTATCCATTCCCCCCAAGAAATTAATAATAGTCGATTACAATTCATAAATTGTAAAGCATTTACGATAAAAAATTATAACATTGATGGCGTACCGGTTTCTGCATTGATGCTTGCGGCTAAATGAAAGTGCATTCCTGGATAATGACCAGAACTTTGATAATTATTATGGAAATCATGCACAGAATATGTAGACGGTAATGTTGGTAATGTCGGAGCTGTGTGACCCGCCTGATGCTGCTGTTGTTTCGCATGGCGACGAATATGAAAACACGTTCTATAAGAAACAAGACTTAATTATATTACATCTGTCTCAAATGACACGTATTATGTAAACGCTGCTATCGCACATACTTCATGTGTTTTAAACGTTGCATGAAACGGTGTTTGTGCATACTATGATGTCGATGTTTCCCGTGATGTCCATGTCTGTCTGATCCTTCAAACTGACTCATATTTGCTAAACCTTCGATCTCCGGTGGTATGGTCTCTGCCCAGACACGGCAAATATTATCACGACACGATGTAACTAACATATTGGATACAGAACCCCTAAATAGATAAACGCAAGCAATATAGTTTTTGCATGAGAATAAATTTAACAAACTTCACTTCAAATAAACGTTGCGCTGCAATGTCAGTTTACTTACTTCGGCATGTACTTGCTTGTTTTACGCCATGATAGATGTGTAACTGCACGAGGATGAGCAACGTAAACAAAGCTGTAGCTGTCACTGCCCAATGTTTGGGAAAAATTTGTATGATCCACGCTTCTTGTTGGGAACACTAAATTCCAATATTACGACGTTAAATTTTTATTCACTAGACAAAAAAGAATGTATAATGTCACAAGTTACTCAATAAATGCTTACACTGCTTGTTTTCAAACCAAATCTTTACAAGTCTGTCATTCATTCCCGTTGTCGCAAATAATGTTCCATCCGGGCTAAAGCTCATTAAATGTACCGGTGTTGCTGTGCGACATTTCCATACGCAATTCCATGCACCAGGTTCATTACCAGAAAATGTATCCCCAGGACCTGGGCTTTCAGCCTCCCCTCCAATTGAGAATGTTACAGCACCAGCTGTGGAAGTTCATGTTTTAGCACAATGAAAATAGTTAGACTATAACAGTTATAAAAAAAATAAGCATGTTATGGTGCTTTCCCTGCATATGGCTATGTATATATGAATATCATATAAAAGGATAACTGCAGGCCACCTGCTCGATATTATTTTTAACAACAAAAATAAACCTGTAAACTGATTTTCACATGCGCTTCTGCCTCCTGCAAAGATGTCCACATCTTTGCATAGCTGTATATAATTAAAAACAGTTCAAATGATGTATAGTTGAAGATGACTGTGAAAGCATATTTTGGAGCAGCAAGTCTGTTCTAGAAGCTATATTAAGCACCATTCATTGTAACATACAAAATAATTTTAATATAAGGAACAAAATATACCAGAATAAGGCAAGTTTGTCATGCAAGCAATAATAATTTGAAATGTTCATTCTCAAAGCGAATGAACTCACGATCTTGTGATGTATTGGCTGTAACATGTTGTTCACTTCCTGTTGTGGCGACTTCTTCTGTTTGTAACAATTTTGCCTTTGCAGCTGTACATAACATTTGTATATCAACTAACAGCATAAAGTGTGTTGTATGCATTAATAGTTATGCTGATATTTTTTCATTTGCATAAAACACTGCTTGCTGCTGTTATTTCATATCACATGATTAAAGAAAAAGATGTGTCACTAACATCAGTATCAGCATCTTATCATTGTGAATTTTATATTGCACTATTTTACTTCTAAGAATAATATTGAAAACATAAAGAAGTTGATAAAATCTTACTATGTTCTTCTTGGAATGGCTGGATGTTTTGATGCCATAATTGCAAAAGTTCTCCACCTGTTAACAATCTTGTGCCTTCTAAGTTCCATGACAGAGAACTAATATTTGACTCTGTTTGTAAACTTCCAGTTTGAACCCAACGATATTCTAGTTGCTACATGTGAGAAATTTGTTATTAATGGCATGTAAAAAAAGGAAATATATATTAATGATATCATAATAGTGATACCAACATGAGAACATGTGCTGTGTATAAGCGGCGTAGGCTCAAAGATGCATATTTGTTTATCATATGCAGCAGCAATTTTTCCAGTATCAGTACTGCAATCCAAACAGCTGATTCTTATGTAGTTGTGTACAGCTCCAGGTATTATCTGAACTCTTTCAAAATTGCTCGCAAGGATCACTATATTACAGCCAGCAGCGTATGCCTGTATTATATAAATATTTTGTTTAGTTTTATTCTTCTACTTTTGAAATGAACATTATGTATGCAACAGAATTATAAAATTATCATTTCTATTGTGATTTAACCTGATTATGAAATACGGATTCAGGCTGTCAATGTACGTAATAAAAAAGGGACAAAAATATTTAAAAAAATTTTATTTGCTCGGTACTGAATTTTGTGTTTTCCGGTTCTCACGTTTTTGCTGTCAAGGCAGAAGTTACAACGCCGTCAGTATCAGAATACACGTGACGTATATAAATATACTATACAGGCACGGCAGAAGAAACTAATTTATAACGTACAGCAGCATGAAAATAGATAAGGACTGTCGGGCATCGTTCGTAATCATAGATAAATATGGCAATCTGTGCAATCGGAAAAATGTACAAATCCACGTGTGCGTAAAGAAAGTAATCATAGATGTACAGCGAAAGTGTCATTTAATCAGCTGACTCCTGTACTGTAGTGAAATCCATATCGACTTTTTCTCTGTAGTACGACCTCGGAAATATAAAGGTCTGCACGTGAAAGATACTGTGTATGAGGGGAAACGTTTACCAGACATACGATAACTGGTAATGATCTGGAAAAACTTACGGTAAACGATATCCCTTCGACAGAACCAACGGCGTAACAGCGGTCGCCAGCATTGCAGGCTCCGCTTAATATCTGATGACAATTCATATTTCCCCGAGTAGATTAAATCATTTTTAAAGGATTTTATTTACAACTAGAACGTGTATTCCTGCCGGCACGGTTAACAGTCACTCCTCAAGCTACGACCCTGAAGGACTGCTTAAAATTGACGTGACACAGTAATCCAACAGTAGAGGAGCGGCCATCTTTAAATGGGTCTCCTTCTCATGGTTGCCACATTTTCTTAACGTCCAGTTAGTCTCCTCGTTTTACGACAGATTGCGGTATAATCGTTTCATTTCGAACAGATCTCTTCGCTAATGAATCAAGTAAATACGCGAGGTATACACGAAGAAATATAAAACCTGGGCAAAATCTTACCCTCTGATGATTTCCATCAAATTCATTGAACGTACAAACACTAATTCACCTCTTATAAATTTCCTATAAAACAAAAGAAAGTTTAATTGTACAACGGATATCATTACGGACGAATGAACTACACAACTCTTCGCGCATAAGTTTATTATGCAAACGCGATAATTCTGTGTGAATGAAGGGAATGGTGTCACTGAAGATGGCATGAACAGTATTATAAATTTATTTTACTAACAAGTTTTATAAATTAGTACACTGATTGTCAGAAATGTGTGGCGGCTGAAAAGAGGACTTTGATTTATGATACAAAAAAAATTCACTTATATGTGTCTGATTTTGTCTATTCCGACAATTGACACAACATAGCCACACCTCTTATAATCCAGTGTTCAGGTGGTTTTGAAGTAGGCAACCACATTGCTATAACAAAATTAGTAGAATGTCCCGTGGTTGACAAAACTCCTCGACGTTCGCTCGTTTTGTAAAGCGGACAGGTATAAGTTAGCCTTTTCTTCACTTCATCCTTCTTCATGGGAAGTAGCCATAACTATAACACATGTTTTTAAAATTACGAAACGTCTTCTGGATCAATTGTAAATTATGAAAAACTTTTTACGCTGAGAAACTTACGAAAGGCATGCTGTTGTAGAGAACTTTGGGTTTACTCTCGTCGACTACCATTTTTTCCATGTTAAATCTTGCTCCGTCCAAGAATAAACCGTAAACATAAACGCCGTTTTCTGGCGACTGCTTGAACTCAGTTTCTTTTAAGATTATAAAATCGTACACGAGATGATCTATAGGTATATGATATTTCCTTGCGTAATTTTGTCTGGCGCCTGTTAAAAAGGCCTGGGTAAAATAGAATCCTGAGAGCCAAAATGTATTTGGCGGACCATCATCGTACCAATTCTGTGTAATTTGATAACAATAACATATTAATTTCCAAAATTCATTAACTTTTTATCAAATGATTTCAGTGCATTGTATTTATTTGCATTATCGATCCGATAATCGATCATGGTAGAAATGAAGAAATACTTTATGAAGATAATAGTACCTGAAGAAATTTAAGCCGTTGTAAAAAGTCATTTACGTAGCTACCCAAAGGTTTCAATGATGGATAAGAATTTTGTTTCCACAAAGCTGGAATTCTACCGGTTAAAATAGTTGCGTATACCTCTTCAAGTTCGAAGGACATGACGATTAGTCCTGTGATGTAAAAGCGTTATTACAGGTTTACAGAACTGTAGAAAATGTAATCACTTAATCGTTGCAACCTTTTATAGCTTTTTGCACGTTTACGAGGCTGCTTCTGATGCATTTAAGCA
Organism: Hedychridium roseum; assembly: GCA_963989215.1. NCBI lineage: Eukaryota > Metazoa > Arthropoda > Insecta > Hymenoptera > Chrysididae > Hedychridium > Hedychridium roseum. The sequence goes on along the minus strand of OZ022307.1, from coordinate 3,083,777 downwards.
ACTTATTAAATCGACCCATTTCCTGAACTAATACGGTATTCATACTCTGACTGTAAGAGGTTGGATACTTCTCAAGCGCTGTATGCAGGTCATAATCTTCCGGTAGTCTTTTTAAGATATCATTAGCTACTCCGTACACGATATCGTCACTCGACATCTCTCCTGTTCCCGATTTTACAGTTTCCTGTAGGTACATTAAAGAGAAACTATCTTTTAGAAGCTCAAGTTTAATGTAAATACAGAATAAATGAACAAGTAAACGTAGTTAAGCAATATTTCATAAACATTTATCAGAACAAATTATAATTTTGCGCTATGTTGATCTTGTAAGAACAAGATTACCTTCAATTCCCACAAGTCCTGCGTGTGTTAAAAAATAAAGGTAAATATCACAAATGCACAAGTAGATTAGTTATATACATATATTTACATAGAAATATACGTACTTTACGATCCTAAGTAGCACGCAAGAAATTTTAAAGTGCATTAATGCCTGGTTATCAGATCATATGAAGAACAAATTTTAATGCCATCGTTGAAGGATTATTTAAAAAATTATTCAATGTATACCTGAGTTAATAATAGCGACGAAAACAACAAGTCTGTTTCCTGTTGATCTTTGATGATATCTGCATTTTCATTCATTCCAAATACACTTGGTTCAATGATAAGAGGAAGATTTCTCGTATATTCTACGTACGCCTCGTATTCTTTTGCAGTAGGGCAGTAATAAATATTGGAAGTTGGGTCAAAATAATAAACTTCCTTAGTTAAAACCTCCCTGTACAGAAGTTAGAATTAATTTTTATCAGAAACACGAAAATATTAAACTATTTCACATTTGTATTTCTGATGAATTACATGCAATAGAATTTTTCCAAAATAGTGTTTAGAGTACGTCGATCCCATTCGTCGGTGACTCTGCCACCGTAATTACATTCTCCAGTGAGATATTTAAGTGCTTCAAATTGCACGTCTTCGTATTCGTTTAGAAACACGTGTAGTTGCAATACGCTGATTCTTAAATCAGTTTCGTTAAATTCATAGGGTGTATTCCATCCTATGGGTCCGAAACCCCTTCTTTCTTGAACAGTGGCGTGAAAGAAGCATAGCGAGTAGAGCAATTTTTTAAAATTATCAGATTGTTTGCAAGATTCGAAGAAATCGCTGTCGTTGATGGGATCGTTCATGTAAGATCTCAGAATGTTTGCTCTCAATCCTTTCGGGGGTTCGTTTGTCATTTTGATACTGTTTTGTAAAACGGAAATGGGAAAATGATCCGCTGGGTAGCTGGTTAACCAGAGACGAAAATCCGGATGAATTGTGTCTGGCAACAAGCCTTCACAAATCTTTTCTAAAGTGCCCATCCAGCTTTTGGCCAAATGACAATTTTGCAGCACAACCCAATGACCGTTCTTCACGCCTTCGTTAATTATCTGCTCGGCAATGGGCCCTTGACCTACAAAGATATTCCAAAGCAGATCGTACTATCAAGCTCACGCAATTAGTGAAATGTCAGTGTCGCATTTTGACATTGATTCCCATAGTCACTTTGTACACAATCAATCGTGGATTATTTTGGATAAAATAGTCGGGCGCTCACCTTGTCCAAGCGATAAATAAAAAAGACGACTGGCTCCGAATCCTTGATCATCTGCAAACTTAAGCAATATTTGAGCAGGATCTGCGCCAGGAGTGAGTACGAATATAAGTGGAATACAACAATTCGAGTCAGCAAAGGACGATGCCAAATCAAATGCTGGAGGTTCGACGAACTGCGGACCCATTTCCTCTAACAATAACGTCTGTTTCAGTCCTCTCATTTATATTTCAGATACAATTGATTAACGTACCAGTTAGTAATTGTAAAATACCTTGTACGAACATTTGAACTGCGGGAATAATTTTATCGGGTCGGATGCATCTTACGATAAGCATTCTTTCGAAAGATTTTAACTCTTGAAAAGGAGGTGGTAAACGTGCCTTCTGCGGTTCTTTCGAATCAAAAAACTCTTTCCACGTTTTCGTATCTTTCATAAATAATTCCCGAATGCCCTGAAAATAATTTTCATTGCAACAGTTTTCTCAATCTTTCGCATAAGCTTTTATTATATTCTGAGCGACTGACATTGAAGCCCTCGACGTTATCGAGTCTACACAGCTCGTCCCACTGTTTACTAGGAAGCCATACAGTTGGATTAACGTGTGGATTATCCAAGCCGACCCCCCCGGTTAGTAAAAATATCCACTGCGGTATTGAGATTTTGCCATCCTGTTCCAGTAAATTGATGACCAGCAACAAGGAGAAAAGCAATTTGTCTTTTTCGAATAATGATCTACAGATATTGACGTAAAGGGAATAGGTGAAATATTTCGTAAGGTCTTTCAAACGATGCTCAACAGTCTCGGCTGGTTCTGTGTTGTCAATTGCCATGCTAAAGAGATTGACGAACCAAACTAAAGAATACTGATACATTGGGTCTATATTCGCCAAAACAGCTGGAAAAAACATTTTCACGTGTTATCTTTGTTGCTCCAATATCGCGAAATACATTTGACTGTATATAAATAATCGTGACAGTTGGTTTTACCGATGGTGAAAAAAAGTATAGTGGAATAAAACGCGATTGGCTTATATTGAAGTCTGGCAGTATCGATTGACTTCTCCGTTAATTCCGTCGCTGCTTGTTTTGACTGAATTTCGTCGCTTAGATTCTTTGAAGAAGTTAACACATCGATTGCTTCTTCGTCTTCTAAAATATTACCCTCAGCCACAGATAAAACTTCTAAAATTTTGTCTTCCGTCTCCTTCAGTAATCTGAATGAAAGAAATATGTATAACATAAGAATAATATATGATTAAGTAATTATGCGTTATACTATACTTTTTATTTCTAGCTCCTTGAACGATTAACGAATTTTTTTCGGACTCCAAGTCTGGTCTTTCTTTTGCGACAACTATCCCCAATAATTGATCTTCCAATCCGCCTTCGGTTATCATAAAATTCAATAAAGTCACTTTGACCGTGATCTCGGGTAAATAATGTGGATTTCTTAGTTTCGTGGTGACATAAAGTCTTTGTGAAAATTACGATTAAATTTTTATTTTATGTATAGTGCAATTATTTGTTAATGAAGATTCAAATGCTTGGTACATTTACCTGAAGTTCTCGTTATACTCCACAATATTATCACCTAGTTTTATGCACAAAGCCCCACCTTGTTTAAATGTCTGTTTAAGCAGAATTGGTTCAAGCATCGCATCCAATTGTTCTCCGACATTTTCCAATAAAACCGGCTGACCAAATTGTATGGCATTTTCCAAAACACGGCCATAATCAGATTGAGTTAGACGTATAATGCTGATATTATTCTCTTTTTCCATGTGTTTTATCCATTTATTTGCCTGATTTTGTGGGTCGATCATAAGAGGCCAACGCCTCGAATTCCTGGATGGATATTACATATTATTGGGTTGTTCGGAAAGTCATTTTGTTTTTTCCCAACAAAGGACTTAATTGTACTTTTTCACAGCCAACTTCACTTTTAAGCGGCATTATCATTATATATTTTGAGAGCTGATATATTAAGGCTTGTTTGTGAAAAATTTTGTTTGATTTTGCCCAATAGTTTTTGTTTCATGCGCTATCGAATATGGAAAATCGAAAGCAGCGTTTTCGACATATTTTACGTTTTTACTATCGAAATGGTAAAAATGCTGTTCAAACAAGAAAAAAATTATTCGATATGTATGGAGAAGATGTATTGACAGAACGCCGGTGCTAAAACTCGTTTGCAAAATTTTTCAATTTTTTTTTTTTTACTTCTACCGGACAATATGACGATCAATTCTGAAGTGTATACTGTCGTCAACTGGACAAATTGAATGATTCACTCAAACAGAAAAGGCCAGAATTGATCAATAGAAAAGGTATAGTGTTCCATCAGGATGATCCAAGACCTCATACAAATTTGATAACTCGCCAAAAGCTTTTACAGCTTGGGTGGGATGTATTACTACACCCACGATATTCTCCAGATCTGGCACCTTCGGATTATTATTTGTTCCGGTCTCTACAAAAGTTTTTAGACGGCAAAACCTTTACTTCAAATGAGGACGTCAAAAATGACTTGGATTAGTTTTTTGACAGTAAAGATCAGAAGTTTTGTGATCGTGGAATCATGCTACTGCCAGAAAGATGGCAAAAGGTATTGCACCAAAATGGAGAATATATAATTCAATAAAATATTTATATACTATAAAAAAATCGTCTTTCATTCTCACAAAAAAAATATGAAATGACTTTCCGAACAACCCAATAAAATAATCATCCTAAAGCTTCTATTTGACGAATTATCATTTTTGTCTGGACAACTCACTTGACGATAATTCCATTGTCCACGGAGAAAGAGTCGCTGGGTAAACCAAAAATGTTCCAAGATCGTATTAGAACTGGGTCACCCAATACGTCGCGTAACTGGAAGTCTTGCGTGCATATTACTTTCAGATTCGTGCAAACCTCTACCCATTCCGCCACTTGCTTTACACGATATGGCATTGTAAATGGTCCCAGGTAAGCGACGATCCCAGAGGCGATAATAATATCACCAGCCAAGCTGTGATACCTATACATTTTTAATAATAAATTACATATCGCAAAGGTCAGACAGTGAAACAAACATTCACTGTTATTTTGTTCAATATAACAACAATTTATGCAACATGAATCATGATTTACTTGTATTTACAGAAGTAATTCATTGAAAAATTCAGAGCTTATTCAAAGTGGAGTTTGTTTGTATAAATAAAAGTTGAGATAAATGACTGTTCAGGAAAGAACTTTAGTTGTATTTTTTAAATAACAGACTAATGTTTCTTTGCTTTTGCAGTATACCTTTCGCCAAGTTTGACGGCATTCTGCGACCATCGAACGTATTCACCGCCCAAACCCCCAATTAGATTTTCAGCACGCTTTAATTTCATCTCACATTCCTTCACCTTATCCGACATAAGCTGATAATCTGCTTTCCTTTTGTTCAGCTCTTCCTCCAACGCAGCTAGTCTTTCCTATTTTACAATACGAACGATATTTGCAAAAATTTCGAAAATCACAACATTCACATCTTGCAGAAATTTCGAGCATTTGTAAGTAATAATTTCAGTGTATACGTACCGATTATACTTGATTAATTACTACCTATAAAATACCTGAACTTCCCGCAGCTGGTTTCGTTTCGTTTCCAATTTTGCCATCGCCGTTTCGTAAGTAGCCTCGGCTGCCGCCAATGCCTGCTTTTTTGGTGCGACAACCTTGGCGACTTTGTCGTATTCCGACATGGCGAAGACCCAGCGGCAAAGTCCTTCGCAAGCGGTGGAAACCTTCTTGATCTTCTCCGGATCGAAGTTCGGGTTCGGCAGATATTCCCTGCGGATTTTCTCCATGACCTTCTCCGGTATATTATCCTTATCGAAGTTCAGCAACGAGTCGAGGAATTTTGTGTCGCTCAACATCTTCAACGCGACCTTCCAATAGTCCTCCACAATAGACCCATCTTTCTCTTGAATTCTTTCCGGTTTTATTTGCTACGAAAAAAACATTAAAAAATCACGCCACTCTTAATCTCATATTATTCTTATATAAAATTCATTATTCTTGTTCTGTATTAAATTCCTTTATTATTTTATGTTGATGCTAAATTAGTTATGAACGGTGGATGATTTAATTTTGTCAGACCTTTAAAACGCAGACACTTTCGACTATGAGTTTCACCGCGTCTGGGGGATGTTTCATAGCTTTCACGACAGCTATGTCTGCCGATGTTAATGTGTTCAAAGCTTCCTGCGCTCGGTTCAAGATTGGCATTGCTTCTGCCAAATTGGCGTCACATTCTGCCTTTATCGCAGCTGCTTCGTCGGCAACGGTCTAAAATTTTTGCTCAATGTTGTACAGCATTAACAAGTTTAATACTGCAAGTTACATCGCAAACGAAAATGATTGAGAAACTTTACCTGTGCAGCCACTTCATCGACTTTCACTACTTTTTCGATTTCCGCCACTTCGTGTCTTTCTGACTCAACGTACTCTAGAATTTTCTGAACATCTTGGGTAGCGGTTATTAATTCAGGCTGTATGTTCTTCAGTATTTCCTGCATTTCTGTTACTTGTTGTTGCGTACTGTCCAATCTACCCAAACCACCCTCGTATCGTGCTTTGGCATACGCTACATCTCTATTGCAAAATAAACAAATAGCTTACACTTTTAATCTTCATTTTATCGGAATAAAATGTTTTTCCAATTATAACATATATGCATTTACGCTACACATACTTTTGTATCGTATTAAACAAATTTCTCTTTAAATACGTCTTTTCTTTACGTCTTAATGCTATTTAGTTCTATTAAAATAGATTGATAACACAGATTTAATTTACACTCACTGTCTTGTCTTATTTAATAGATCTTTGAATGTATTGATCATTTCTAAGTAGGAAGTTGGAGTCACGTAATTATGTCTGTTCAATCTGACTAGGAACTCCTCGCTCAATTTCTGTGTAGATACGTGGAAATATTGGCACATATCGATGCCAGCTTGTCTTTCGTGGTCGGTTAATTCAATCTCACCGAGAAATCTATTCGCTACGGCTAACAAAGCATCTTCTGGCCAGGGCTTTCAACAAAAAATAGTAAATGAACCACGAGTTTGTGTTTTAATCATAACAGATCCATAAAAGTTATGAAGTACCTGCAACCAGTCAATAGTGCAACAATTAACCAGCGCTGGGAACTTTCTTATCCGGTTTCTAAATCCGTCACCAATTGGGGACATAGTGACGACTATATGCAGCTGATCACGACATATTTGAACGAATAAATTAAATAGAGCCACGGGGCTGCCATCGGTTTGCATTGCTCTTTCACGTTGACGATCGATTTGCTTCATTTTCTCGCAAATTTCGACAACTTCGTCAGCAGCGAATATATTAGGCACCTACAAGATTAAATTCCTAAATGCCCAGCTTTGTCTTTTGTTCTGTCTATTTAAAATTATGAAAATGTTGAAATTTAGCATCACCTCCCCAGTGTTAAGCATGTTACTAATATCTTCCAGGAAATTCTCTTCTTTAATTTGCGTATCGCTGACGAGAAAAGTGGAATGCAGTTCCGTAGCCGTAGCTCTTTTCATGATTAATTTAATATCTTCGTGCCACTCGTCAATGCCATAATGCTTCGTTATCTCCACTTGTGCCACATCATAATCGCATATATGAGATGCTAATCGAGTTAATGACTGTCTTCCCGAACCACCGACTCCAATAAGAAGTGCGTGACTTCGCGGTTGTTTAATAATTCTGCATATCTTTGATAAATGTTCTACAGCAAATCTATAAACAAAAATTTCATCTATTACTGAATAGTTATTTGTATTATTAAGACGCAATCATTTTATATTAAACACCGTAAAATAATAAGGGAGAATTTTTGTGAAATGTTATTGTGCCGCGATTGAATTATTATAATTTATATTCTGTTTACCGAAAGAGGACTAGATTCATTGGTTTTTTAGTCATCGAATTATACTCTGTCAGATAAATTTCCACTATTTCTCGGAGGTGCTCTAAATCCGGAGCTTCTTGATAAGCGCGAGTATCTGCCTTAGTGTCTCCGAAATCGCAGTATAAAAGGTTTCTCAATTCGTTTTCGGTTATCTGTAAAAAAGACTGAGTAAGTCAACGAATATCAAAATTTTCGAAAAACCTACTTTATCGTTTTTTCGCTCCTGCAGCAAATCTTCGAACAAACTTTCCATCGTGGTTTCCATTCGTTCCTCGAGAGTTACGCGAAGTTGTTCAACCAACCATTTTATGTCCCCTTCGTCTACCAAACGATCGCCAAAAACACGAAGTATTTCGTGCACCCACAATCTCTTCATATTATCCAACGTTGGCATCGTTTCGGGAGCTGACAATAATACACCCTGTGGCAATGAATTTTATTTAACAAAGGCACAAACGTAAAATATTAATTTTGTCGGTATGCAACTACTGTAATTGATCGGTGATCCAACCTGAATGACTCTTGAAAAATCTCGTAGATTAAAGAGGTAATGGCACTTCGCTGGTGTGGGTAGCAAATTTTTTAGACTTTCTTTATAAATGTCTAAAGTTGCTAATACAACTTGATCGATGCACGGGTCAAAGTCCTTGCTAAAACCTCTGCAAGCAGAAATACATGGACCGTTTATTTTGAAAGTGGTGTAAGTCCATTTAAAAAAAAGTGAGATATCACGTAATTTATGCTTAATTTAGTGTAAACTTTTTATTCATATCTAGTTAATATTTAATTTCTTAAAAAATGCTCATGCTTTATTCAATTTGTTCATCAAATATGTTGGATGAGGTTTCTCAAAAGTGCACCCTATACTATTTTATGTAAAACATCGATGGGGGACAAAAAATTTAAAAATATTTAAGAATTTAAGTGGTATAAGTTTATTTGCAGCCCGTAAATATACATTATTTTAGTTAAATTCGTTTAAAAGAAATTTATATAATGAAATTACATATTTATAAATTAGTAGAAACATTGCCAGACTTGACAAAATAAACCTACATTTTTTAATTGACTAATATGCTAACCTTTGATTTTCTCGATACAACAGAAAGTGGACTTGCACCACTTTCAAAATAAACGGTCCACATATTGTCATAATTGAAATGAAGAAATTGAATTTTTAAAGATAATTACCTCGTGTCCAGGTGCCAGAGCACAATTTTGCTGAATATCATTATCATGACTTTGTCTTCGAAGTCAGATATCGTTAGGGTAAAGAAATGCCTTTTAAATCTGGGACTTACGTCTCTTCCCCCGCTAACCGGCGGGGCCATTGCACACATCAACTGAATGTCTATTAATTTTATCGGCGTTAATTCCTTCCTGTCGTACCTTCAAAGAGCGCAATTACCCATCATTAAAAACTTCCATGTATAATTAATGGAAATTTAGCGGGGTCAAACTTTAACTACATCATGGCATGTGACTAAAGTTTGAAATGACAAAAATGCTTGTGTTACTGTTTCTCGCCAACGAAAAAAAGAAATTGTACGGGTCAAATCTGTGTAACGGTATAATTTTTATTCTTATTGCATTTATGAAAACAGGAAACGTAACTGCAGAAGTTAAATAAATGAAAATGTAAAGAAGCCTACAGCTATTAAAATGTAAATTGTATTTCTTATTAACATAAATATTCCCGAAATATCTGCACAAATTGATTAAATTCTAAGTATTAAGAAATGGTTGAGATCAAATGCTTATGAAGATACTGTTAGACAATTGCATCATACGGGGTAAAATTAAGTAAAAAAATCGTGGAAAATGCATTAATTTCTTAACCATTTCGCCTGAAACATCCCATCGATCTAATGAATGATATAATTGATCACATCCCAAGTACCGAGACTTACTCCTAGAAAATTTCTGACCCAATTACCATTGCCAATGGTCCAACCACTGTCGTAGAAGTTCAATGGGTGGCTGTGCCCCGTAAATTTCCTTCATTGGTATGGAGACATCGTCGACGAAAACGATCCAACGTTTTCCTATGGGGGGTCCGTAAACGCCCTTCCGCCTTCTGTCGAGTTTGTTCATGATAATATCTTGCGTTTGGTTGGCGGTTGTTTGGGCGGTGAAATTTATGAACAACGGCTGATTGACCGTCGAGTTGTTTTTCTTCAGAAGGAAGTCAATTATGTAGACGGATTTCCCAGTGCCGGTGGGACCGACAAAGAGCACCGGTTTCTCGTGCTGAACGAGAAGTTGGAAAAGCGTCGTATAACGTATCGTCTCCACCGTCGGAACGATAATTTGATTAACAGGAAGATCGCGTGGAATCGGTGGAGCGTTCAAAAGGTCGTCGGACCATAATCTCCATCTTCCTTTCCCCTGCGGATAAAGATACCTCACTATTAATATTTTGCAAAATCCACTGCTAATTCCATCGGGAGAATAAACGATTATTGATCGAGTGTTATTTGTTTTAGTTACTTGCTTAAACAAAAATTTTAATGGACCAATGTACAGGATGTTTCGCCCAACTTAAGCACTTGAAACATCTCTATTGTCTTCGATGATACGAAGAAAATAAATATTTGATCAAGGTCATCGGAAAATCAAGAAATTCATGTTATTACATTTTTTCTATAAGCTACAACATTGTGATAATGCAAATATGTCAACACACTTAAAAAAACATCGATGACCTTGAAATCTTGGAAAGCATGAACTTAAAAGAAATGCTTGCTGATTCGAATATTGCCTTCTTTGACTAAAACAATGAATTCTCGAAATATTTTCAATTGTTCAGATGTATTACAGTTAAAGGCATTTCAAGTGTTCCAGTTAACTGAAACATTCTGTGTACAAAATGATGTGCAATATATAATTGTGTAAAACTATGTTTTTTGTTTTCAGTACTGTTTAAAATGCATTTAAAGAATTTAATGAGGAGACATAAATATTACATTTGAAAAGATATAAATACAAATAAATTTAGATAGGCAAATGAACCATATGCATAAATAACATAAAGATATGCAGACCTCTTTGATAAACCGGTAATCAAAAACAAGACCATCCTTGGGCATTGTGTATATATATGGCTTTAGAGGTGGTTTAACGGGTTCCGTTAACCGGAAAGTCTCCATTATAGCCACCGGAAATTCTTTTTCGAGCAAAGCATGAAACAAAATACTAAACTGTTCCCTGTATTTTGCTTCTATTGTGCCACCCATTGCCCAGATACAGGAAAAGAAAAAAGATCCCTGAAATATTCGAGATGTTGAATTCATATGCAACGAATATGTCTTCTAAATTGATTAATGTTTGAGATCTTCCTACTTCCGTCTGCGCCCGCAGGCTAAGGTCATCGATATTTTTTGAAACTTCCTCGTCGTGATACTCCTTGATAAAACAATCCATCAAATACGTGATAGAACGTATGAGATTCGAATCGGGCATGGGACATATCTCCTGCGGATTATACAAACTGACTCAACAGATTCGGGGCAATTTATCATCCGCCGATTACGAGCAAGAGTATTTATAGCTGTATTTTGTTTAACGATCATTCAACCGAAGTGTTCTTTAACGGGGAAATTGTTTACCTTCACGTCCCCTCGTCGTAATAAATGGAATAACGGTTTGCAGAATCTTATGAATAGCGATTCGTAGATGAATTTTCTTAACCAATCGTTCATTACCGCGGGCAATTTAGCGATCCATGATTTTAGCAAAGGTTCCCAGCCGAGAGCACTCGGTTCCATGTAAATCATACCTATTACGTTCGAAAGAATTCAATTAACCCACGTTTCAATTTCACGTTTTACCAGAAACAAATGATAAATAATTACCGCAGCGGGAAACAGTGGCGGGCGACGCGGCTTCCAAATCTAAAGGCTCAAAAATTAAATTCGTCGTCGGTGCTAATTGAATAATTTCCCCGCTCATTAGACACAATTTTTTGTTGTCATCGAGAACGGTGTTCATGCTTTCAATCCAGACGGCGTCTATCGGGCCGTCGAAAATCAGCCACTTGCGATTCGTGTTGGTTGATGTTGCGAAAGTTCGATAACTCACGGCCAGAATACCGTCACGCCATTCGTGGGACACTGGATCAAATTGCCCATATAATTGGCCAAGCGTCATAGACTTCGGATTCATCACGATTATTTCCACTTTGTGCTCGTTCATCAGGTTCTGAAAATGTCATTTTCAAAGGAAATTCGATTTAAATCTCGGGCATACGTTTCTTTAAAGTTAACCTGCGGAATCATGGTATGCATTAATTCAATATATATATAAATTTTATTTTAGTTATATTCATTTTAATTACATTCATTTTATATTGGTCTTATTGAAGCATCCTGTGCTCATGTATGAGATTCTGAAAATGCAATTTTCCAACATCAAGAGTTTGTCAAAAAACTCATCAACGTTTAGGCCAAATAATATTTCACTACCTTTCTCAAGGAATATTTTTCGTTAAATTTTTATCGATCTTACCATATTATTTATACAATTAATTTCTTAAAAAAATGAAATATGTTTGTGCCAAATAATATTTTATTTTTAATATTGAAAATCTTACTTTTTGTTCGCAGAGCTCGAGAATATCTGCTAATATTCTGTAGGCTGTGGTTTTTCCAGCGAATGGAAAACCAACGATCATAAATCCATGTCGGACAATCATCATCTCGTATATCTGTTGTATTTTTTCCAAAAAGACAGGTTCGCATTGAATGTTCGCAGCGGCGCAAGCTTCGTAAGCGCAAGTATTTAAATGCGTGTAATCCGGTTCAGGTAAAACGACGTTTGGAAAAAGATCTGACGCGATACCCTAAAGTAACCAATATATTACAATTTGTATTTACAATATATTGCGTGTAATTAACGACCTTGAATGAAACAAAACATTCCTTCAAATTATGTGTGAAATATTTAAATACTGAAAAATTGTATATTAAACTTACGTTGAACAACGCTAAATCGTGGTTCAAAAATTTTGGCAAATTAACATCCTTGATGCTGCGTAACATTAAAATATCTTCATTTTCTTCTGGATATCGGAGTTTTAGATTACCTGCTGCGACCAGCACGGATTTTACTGCTCTCATACCGTAATCATAATGATTCTGACTCGACAATTGTTCTGAGCATAATCTATATGCTATGACAATTTTTACTGACAATGGTCTAGCATTGTAAAAACCGTACGAATATAACGTGTTTTCAGCAATTAAAGCATAATCGGGCACCTATGGAACAAAAATTATTACGTCAGAGTATTTTAAAGGCAGAAAAATATGTACAATGGGAATTGTTAAACGATTGCTGCATATTTTATAATTCATTTGAAATTAACATAAACTTACATTACTGAAATCTCATCATCAGTATAACAATAAAATTTTAACTTAAATGTGTCTGTGTGCTTAATGCAAAAAGTGAATTTCTTCTTTGAATAAAACTGTATGTCTCATATGGGAGTAGAAATTCATGACTTTCTTTAACGAAATTTTCCTCACACAAAATAAAATCTTACACGTGAAAGTAAAGACGTTACAGTTTTGATCATGTTTGAAATAAGTCAATTAGAAAAGATATTTTCACTAACCATCATGGCTACCGGGCGGAATAAGGCTTTGAGATTATCGGGTAATTCTGATCTACCCGCGTAACCCGGATTCATCGTGATAAATACCGCGCAAGTAGGATCTAGCTTTAGTTCTGTTCCTTCGAAAATGAGACTCTCCTGACCAGCGTTAATCGCTCGCTGAATCGTAAGGATTTGCTGTGCCACCACCGATAGAACTTCCAGATCTATCCGATTGAATTCGTCGAAACAAGACCAAGCTCCAGTAGCTGCTAATCCCTAGAATTTCAAGATACGAACTAAGAATACAAATATTACCATCTAAATTGCCTTTATAAATTCATATCGTATCATTTTATTAGTATTATATCTTTCATGTCATTTTATTTGCTTTTGTAGCCCCATTTCGTGTATTGTGATATTAAGCTATACTTGTTAGTAAACCTTAAAATTTGAAGAAACGGAATGAAATATCTAAAAATTATGGTGTAATTCATGTTGATATTTCTTAGTATTTCAAAATGATGCTGTCTTCTTTTCTATTTTATCGAAGTAAACGACCGTAAAATGATGTCTTTAATTCCTTTTTTGCTGAATGATAAATGAAGACGTTCTTGTACCTTGAAGAATTTTCCAAGGGCGATATAATCTAAACCTTCCGAGCAATTAAACACGACACATTGCTTGGCGACTGCTTTCGCCAAATCCTTGGTGGTCTCTGTCTTTCCGGTTCCTGCAGGACCTTCCGGTGCTCCTCCGAGATGCAAGCTCAGAGCCCCGAAAAGCGTTCGATAACATCGATCCGTCAAAGGCGTTATCACCAATCTCGAAGAATTTCCGAGATACTCGTAAGCGTATTTCAAAGTGGAATTTATCATCATGGTGCATAAATCGTCATCCTATATATACAATGTGTATTAAAGTGTAACGTATAATTACTTTTACGCTATTTAATGTTTTTAATTAAGTCTGAATGAAAAAGAGATTCAATTTTACCATCCAATAATATCTCAACTGACAGAGCCATTTGAAATCCGTGGTATTTTTGACATTCTGTTCGCATAATTCTACTAATACATCTCTACCATGAACATCTAAGGTAACCAAAGCCTCTGCAACGAAATTTTATTAATTCTCTCAACGTTGCTGACTAAAAAAGTTAAATAAATCTTAAAAATTGTTATTACCTAGGGTGGTACGATTTTGGTGTGATAGTTCTCCACGAACGAGTTTAACAATTTCATTTAGCTCATTCGTACAGACATGTACGTATTCTTTTAAGTCGTCGGGCCCTTTAGAAATGGCGGTTGTGATCTCAGCGGTCCAGTAAACTTTACTGATACAAAGAATCGTTTGTCCTGGCCATTCTAATGCCCACCTGCTTCTTTCTTTGATCAAGTAAGCATCTTTTGCACGAATTACCTGGACAACGTGTTCTTTTAATTTCGGTTCTTTAATGTCTTATCGGTCCGTTGCATTATTACAATATACCTGTGCCCTGACACTCTTTTTCATGTCCGTTTCCAAGTTTAGGAGCCATTTTTCGACCTGTCCACGGGCCGCAGCTGTGTCGATAATGTCTTCAAGATCGACTTCTTCCCCCTCGGACGACATCATCATCGTAGCTTCCATTTTCTCGTTAAATCGTAGCTTAGCGATGCCTTCGAAACATTTCTTGAGATGCGGCTGGACTCTGCATGAAAAAACACCTTCAAGAACTCTCCTTTTAAAGTCGAATTTTCCAAATATTTCAGTCTTATCCGAACCTTGTAGGGTCCTTTGTTTCGGATAGAATTTCCAGCAGTTCGTCATTGGACAGGAAGAAGAATCGAGGGAAATAGAGTCTCTTTTTCTCCAAGTAGGCAGTCAGACCTTTCTGAATGAGATCCAACAAACTTGTGCATTTTTTCAAACGATCGAGCATTTTATCAATTCCAATAACAGACATGACGAGTGGATCAGCCGCTACGACCGACATAATTTCTCTCCAAATCTACGGATTACCAATGAAACAATTATTTACTGCACTATATTTTTACACAGATTATTATACAGCATATGGATTTACAAACTTTATCCACAGCGCTAAACCGTCGTCCTTCTTCGGGCATTTGTTGCTGAATATCGGGAGACGAAAAAATTGGTTCAAGGTACATCCAAGTGGCCTGCACTTTCAGCCAATAATCCATAATGTCCTGAAGTAACAGCAATTTCGCTTCCCATTCTCTGCAATATTAAGAGAAAATCCGGCTTACGAGATACGAAGAATTGAAAATAGGAAAAGATGGAATAATTTGTACGCACAGGGTGTCTTTCTCAAATGGTTTGATGTACAGTGAGTTTTTCATCGTCTGCGCTTTCGTGATGTGATCGTCAAGAAGTAATTGAATGTCGTCAACGCTAGCGATCACGTATGTGCCTGTATCTCTGTATGGATTTACTGTAAACGAGATTTCCGCCCAATCGGAATGCATTTTCAGCAGAGCTTTTTCCAAGTTTCCTTCCTTCGTGGCCGCTTCGGAAATCGCTTCGAATTTTTGAACGTAATCGTCCAATCCGTAGTCGAGTATCTGACAAGGATTTCCCAGAATTCCCATTTAACGTACATAGTCTTTCAATAAAAAAAAATAGCATATCACTGACGGAACATTGAGTACCTTCGCGAGGCTCATATTTTCATCGACTTTTATAGGAAAACCGACTATCTCCGAAACTTGTTCCCAATGACGACTCTTCATGCACGGATTTCCGAGGGTCAAAATGACCGGCATGTGTTCCTTAAATTCTTCGACCTTGATTCTTATTGTCTCGGCTAGTTTCCTCACTACGGGCTCTTGGAAAATTTTCTCCAGCCGAAATATCGTCCGATAGGCGTTCGAGGTTTCTACTTCTATTTGCTCGGGGTCGTGCAAACCCACCATAGAATCCATCCACGTGTCGTAGTTCGTGAGAAAGTCACACGCCGCATCGTACAGTTTTTTATAAGGAGACAATTTGTCAGCGATCTGTATATTTTAGACGATATTCATTTTATAATCAAGTCTTCATTATTTCTATTTCAAGAAATATTTCGCATTCGCCTACGGGAGGTTGTTATGTTTGTTTACTTGTTCAATACAAAATCAATCTATGAAATATGATTAAATTATTCTTGTTCGCAAAAATAACACCCCACAAGAAGATTGTGACAATCTTGAAAAAACGAATTATTTGTTTCACACAATTTCCATAAAACATTCACGTGATATTTGAACTTTCATGTGAATTTTATGTGTCAAATGTGATTAAAAATTGAGTGCACAAATATTTTGAACACCCAGACTTGTATATAAGAAGAAAACCTAACGATTTATGTAATAATATAATTTTGCATCTACATATAGCATTGATTGGTAGACTCGTACGGGGAAGTAAGTACCTCTTTCCGCAGGGGATATTGAGATATTTCCCAGCCGAACATTTCTTCCTCCTCGTTAAATTGCTCGATAGTCGTCATAGCCGCAATGAGCTTATTTTCCAAACTCGTGGCCTTCTTTCTGTAGCGGTAAATCTCATCGAGGTTGCCCCAGTATTGCAATTCATCGCAATAGTGAGCATAAAGTTCGAGGTCCTTCTCGAACTTCTCGATTCGCATTCTCAACGATTCCTGATATTCCCCCGTTTTGTTAGCAAAAATGTCTTTGTGTTTGCCAAATGTCTCCGATATCGTGTGGTACCTTCGTCGTAGAACTTCAGTTAACACACATGCGATAAAAGTATTGTATTAGCGCGGCAAGTTTTTACCAATAGAAAGCGAAGTTGTTGGTCTTCAATTCGACTGGACTGAGAAGAGTATAATCCGAAAGGAAAATTATGTATTTTATTACTTCTCGCAGCCGATCTTCCAGTTCGAAAATCGTTTCAGTTTCCGTTTTCTGTATGAATTTCCTCAGTTCCATTAATTCAGCCGTGTTCGGTGGGACACTTAACGCTTTATCAGCAATACTCTGATACGCTTCCCCTATGCTGATAAAACAAATGAACCGAAGGGAAAACGTCGTTTCTAAACACTTTCCAACCAACTACTAAAGCCTTCAAATTTTCTATTCATTCAAGTAAAAAACTAAGATATATTTATAACTGCAAAATGCTTATCTTAATAGACTCATGAATAAAATACAAACTTACGACCGTGATTTTCGTTGATAATCATTAACCATTTTCCTAACTAATTGTTGCTTAAGATTATTAGCCTCGTGCGCCATGTATTCCATAAATTCGGCCCTGCGTACTTCAAATAAACCCGTAAAATATGTGTTATCGAATTCTACGGGAATATTCTGCCTCAGCTTATCGTATTCGTCTACGAGTTCGCAGTATTTCTCGAAAGGATGAGGTGGATCGGCCTTTAAAAATTCTTCCACGTATTCTTCTTCATCGCCATTAATTAGAGAGATGTACTTATCGAAGTGATGCATTTGCAATTCTGGCCCAACTCTTTGGTCGTGAATTAGTTCTACAATCGTATTTGAGTGTTTTTCTAGTATTTCTGGAGATATTATAGGCTGTAACAATTTTATAATATTCATTTAAATGAACTGATAATATAAATTATCCTGAATAACAGAAAATTGTTCTTTTCGAAACTTCTGTTAATGTTGTAAAATTCTGTGAAAATAAAAATCAACGTACTTTTAGGAATTCTCCGAAATCAAAGTGATCGCCGTGAAGTTTTATTTCTGCTCTTTCGTAGGCAGTTACGGCCTCGCATAAGGAACTTAAAAGTATTAGTAGTAGATCCTTGAAGGACTTGAAAGGTGGATCGAAAGCGATGACCTTATTTCTCATGACGACGTTGATGTTGAACCCACACTTTGTGTACTACGAGCAAACATTAATGAACATATCGGAATTCATTAAACGTGTAAATGTCAATACTAGTGACTTATTTCAGTTTGATTGACTTACGGTTATTTGATGTCTAGATCCTCTAGACTGCATGTAATTACGATATAAATACAAAATATCGTTAGAAAATAAAGAATAATAAATCAGGCCTGAAGGAAGAATTTCCTCGAATATAAGTCTATTCGGAATTTAACGTAGTACAGATAATTAGAAATATTTTGTATTTTATTGGATATTTTTTTAACACGGATAATAGAAATTCCATTCGATTTGTTATTAGATTTGAATGTAAATTGCGTGTAACTATTTTGAATTTTGAATTGTTTGATTAAATTTAGAAATGTTTGAGGAAGATTTAAGTTACTTACAGCCATATGTGTTAGATATTGTATATAATCGTCGATAGATTTTAAACATAAACTTTGTAACTGACTCTCCATGATGAAAGCCAAGCAATTGAAAAATCTTCGATTTTCCGATTCGTTTGTCAGTGGTGGTAACTTGCCTTTTTTGTACGCCTGTCATTTAATTCGTGTGTGCCAGTAGTTTAACATATTCTACTTGTTTGCTTAGGTCAAAAGTAACAAAAGCTTACCGAAAATAATATGCTATGAATTTTTGGCAACCAGTACTTTTGAAAATGTTCCGTAGTTTTCTTAATCATTGTTGTACATGTACGTTCAAAGCTGTGTAGATCGTAGGCTTCTTCGTTGGCTGTCAATTGAATTTTATCAACTTGCCTCAC
Source organism: Hedychridium roseum (assembly GCA_963989215.1). Classification (NCBI taxonomy): domain Eukaryota; kingdom Metazoa; phylum Arthropoda; class Insecta; order Hymenoptera; family Chrysididae; genus Hedychridium; species Hedychridium roseum. The sequence continues at coordinate 3,064,992 of OZ022307.1, read as the reverse complement.
GGTACTAAGTAACAATTTCGAAACGATGAATTACAAAGAATTTAAGCGGTGGCACGTTTTTTCATTTACTTGTACTAACTCGAAATCTCGATACCAGACGTCCAAGGTTTTGCGCATGCAAGGATGATACAGAAAGTTTATTTTTTGCAATTTCGCTTTATTTTTCCGATACTTTACTCCGTGTTCCAGCGGGAAACTAGTGATTTCTTGTTTTTCTTTCGACACAGGTAGCTACAACATTTGCACTTTTAACGTGACAAATAACTATTCAACAATGTTATAGGAATAATATTAAAAAATCTTCTAACCTGGTTCTGCAACTTAAAATCATTATAAAACGGATCCTGCAGAATGAAATCAACGACAGCCTTTTTAATACTCATCGAATAATCGTCTTTCGCCTCAGTGATTAAAATTTTCAGTGTTTCTTTAAATTTGCTCTGCCATTTTGCGGGAATCCTTCTTAAAATCATCTGTAAATTGTTGTCATCTATCGTCCCTACGTGAACGTTGTCCACGCCGTGCATGATGTAAAAATAATAGCGCAAAAGTTCCATATCTTTCTCCGTCATCCAACTTCGACCGTCATTGCCATCGGTTTCTGTATCTTTCCGTCTGCTAATCATGCGAACTAAATAATCGCGAAACTCCGCTCTCTTCGTCCGCAGAGATAAAAAACAATTTCTCCGGAACTTAAGTTCCTTTTCTTTGCGTTCCATCGAATTAGTACGTTTCAAAATCCTAATGAAACATATTTCCAATGAACAAGCCAACGTACATACGTATAAATGACGAAATTATACAACAAAAATATCTGTGGTTTGAGACTAAAATATTTGATTTAAAATATTTGACAAAATATCCGATAAATATAGTTTACAATAGTAACAGCATATATTTATATATGAATCACTAATCTGATAGTTTTATAAAAAATGAAGGGATTTAGTTTTTGATTTTAATTCGACAAGCCCATAAGTAAAAATCGAAAGTATCAAATAAAACTACAGTTGAATGGAAATTGATTTTTATACAGATTTTATATTTTCCACTAAAACTCTTTTTACAGGGTTAACTGACCCTTGAAGCGACAATTATCGTCATGTTGATAGAATTATCAGAACCGAATAAAGAAGAAAATTCGTGGTCGATGTAGGACGGTTCTTGACGATCGATGAACATCAGAAGGGGAGATTTTCTGGTGTATCAGCCTTCTTATATCTAATCGGATATAGTAGGGGCTATTATTGCATCACTCACCTTGGTATATTCTTAACTCGAAAATCCAGAAACTGACTTGCTGAACCGCAAGTATTTTCCTCATCGAGAATTTCCCTTACCCCGTCTTCCGTGTGCCTTTCCCCAAGATGCTTTTTAGCGCGTTTTAAATTCAAATCGTCGGCTGTGTGGCCTCTTTTAAAAGAATAAGGGAACTTCCTGTGATCTGACTTCCCGGCCGCGTAAGGCATTCTTTGTTCTCGACATTCCGCGAATAATTCGCTCCTTTCAAGACACGACTCGCCGTTACGTGCACTTTTCTTCCGTGCGTTATGCATCTTTATTTTACAATACTTTCTGCACCTGAAATTTGGTTATATCTTTTGCACAACACACTTTCGTTCTAACGCACTCTGCAATTATCTCCATATGCCTAGCAGGATGATAAATCAATCCTGCAAGTACCTGTCATCGAACAGATTTTTCACAACAAATTCTCCCCATCTATTCTGACAAAATAACGGGGCAATCATTTCTTTGAATTTACCTCGGGCACATGTACCTGTTTTTTAGAATGTATCAAGTCATTTAAATACCTACCTTTAACGGAAAAACATATTCCACGTATTTGTTTCTACAATCGAGTTAATGGATAGTGCATATTTCTCTTCCCTAGGAAACGGTCGGCGCTATATATAATTCGAGGCGGAGAAAACGTTTTGATAGAATGGCACAGTGACATTGCAATACGGTTAGCCGTATTAAAGCTGAGAGTTCTCGACGAATTCGAGTGAAGTGCTACGCAAACAATTCTCGGGGTAATCACGTAACGGGCGTTTCCATAGTAATTGTCACCGGAGGTTGCCAAGGGTGATGTTCTCATCGTGCGAAGCTCTTCCTTTTACTGTTCCCTTAAACATATTTTCTTCTCTTCTGCTTTCCAAGAAGAACAACCACTTTTCTACACGCAAAGTAAAAGCGTAACAACTAAATTATTTACCAACCCGGTTGTCTTCACGTATATTTATTTACGTTTATCAATAATTAAATAAAAACTAGATTGACAAATAAATAAGTTCTAAATAATAATTTCTCAATACAAATATAAATAAGATCGAATGTTATTGGGTTCACTATTTTCATGTGAATCCTAATGTAACACAATATACAATTTCATTTATATTAAAATTCTGGTAACGTATTAACATATGTCAGAATTTGTTTCTTAATTTCTTGTATAAGAATAAAGCTAATCAAACAAACGAAAGTTTTTTACAACTAATGCAATATTCTAAAGCTACTTATAAAGCTTGATGGATGAAAAATGTTAGTGAAAAACGAGGTTACAGTAATTGGCGCTATTGCATTTATTTATTTGTCGATGGATACATACACATATTGCTCTACAATCTATACAGTCGTGAATACCATGTACGTATATATTTATTGTTGTATTTATTGTTGAGTCGAGTGTACGTAAAAATATGGATAAGTCATTAGTATTCTCATATCTTCTTCCATCGAGGACATTGCAGGAGGTATAAACATTGCCTTCGTATTGCAACATATTTAGAGCACCATTTGTGTTCAATAACGACCGTCATCGTACATATGTGTTTCTTTCTGATTGTCATTTCAATGATATATCATCTTGATCCCTTATAAATAGGGTAACGTAACATAATCATCTGAATATTTCATGTATAGAATCTTCTTCCAAATATCTTTTTAACAAATAACGCGGTAAACGCTATAGTACTTTTCATTATCAGAACCACAGAAACAATGATTTTGTTCGAAAAGTCATGTTAAAAATGTAACGCATTTTCTTGTGGGATTTTTTTCTTTCACCGCGTTAAGTAATTTAGTTTTACTTTCATTGTTAAATAGAGATTTCGATCAGTCTGCAGTTTTGAAAGAGCCTAAGACAAGCTTATTCAATTAAAATATCGCACTTGCATATCGCATAACTGGAAAGATAATATTACGTAAAAAATAATTCTAATGAGATCTTACTGAACTTACACATTAGATGAATAGTTTTTAATTATTGGATTGTGCAACATCATGGCCAAGAAAAGTGACTCCGAAATTTCTTATTGTTAAGAGCTGTTAGAAAATAGTGAAAGCATATTAAAAATGTCGCAGGTGGGGAAAAAATATTAAATATCTTATTTCGAGTAATGAAATGTACCAATTGTACAGACGGACAGTGAATTATTACATAATAATGAAGTTCGTAAATTTGTAATAGAATAAATATCAGTCCATAAAATTTTTCTGAAAACCTAGAAATAATTTTGATTATTTTCTCGTACCTAAAAATTGCTTTAGAAAATTCGCCGATTCAGGTTTTAGATTTGCCCGCATATCGTTCTTCGATAATATTGATTTTATAAACGCTATATCCATTCAGTCTATAGTTTTCATGAAATATATAAGTGAAACGTTGTGGATAAAGTTTAAAGAGAATAGTGTGTCCTCAACGTGAAAAAATGCTGATTCATTGAGAATATTCCACATTTTGACAATAATGAGACAGTGTGTGTGTGTGAGTTGATACTTGTGTGTATGTATGTACATATATCTTTATAATACACAGTCTACATCGTTTCAAACGACGTGGAATTACAATTATGTTATGTAGGACAGTTATTTCATTCAATTTCATTACACGAATTTTCGAATTCATTAAATCCGTCATCGTCTGAATGTAATTGCTTGACGACATTGCAAAAACAATGTAACATGATATATTGATAAAAAAATAAACCGTGTGGTTCAAGTACACGCAGTCCATTTAGAACTAAACTACGCTCATTATCATTGAACATTTGTATCTTATTTACAAATTGTTTTCTTCCGAATCGTTATCCGAAATTTTTTGTTTAAACTTTTTTCTGTTTACCATTATTTGTGGTGTCTGTATCACGCAATACTTGAAATCTCGAAAATTCCGTAATATATCATTTCATTTGATGCCGCGTCGGCTTCAGTAAAGCTCCGGGCTTGATCTCTTGTCAACAGAAAATGAATGACACGTTTTTAAAGAGTTTTTAAAGAGCTCGACCTAAGGCTATAAAAAAGGAAATGTCCTTTCCACATTAAACATGGTTACTTTCACGTGAATTAAATTCAAAGAAAATACGTACATTCACATCCTGTTTCTTCTGTGAAGATAATGTTAATTCATTCTTTCTCTTTCCCCTATTTAAATAGTTTGTAAGCTGTTAAAAAATTAAATACGAAAAGATAATGGTACATGAAAAAAACCGTTTGTGCCTTAGCTGTCATATGAATCATGTAATGAATATTACACAATAGAACGACAGCGTAACGGGGAATTCGTGGCTACAGCTTGAATTATTGATTTTCCTTCGGTTAGGGTTTGTAGGAGGAGACTATCTTTGCCAGCTGTGCGATATGCGTGCACATGTAGATGCGTGCGTAAAATAGCACGAATTTCTCTAAATACGTACTCGACCTTCCCGTTTTACTACGTCTGGCCCCATTTAATTGAATTTGTATGAGCGCCATTATCGCACGGAATTCACTGGATTGTCCATTGACCAAGGAATTCCTGATAATGCACGGATTAAATTACAGGTGCTCTCCGAATGAACGATACTAGATGACATTCCTTTGCACGACCATTCCCAATTCTCCTAGTAACTCCTTTTCCAATTTATCTAATTACTTTGACTCTTGCGGTTTCGAAATTTCTTTCTCGAGGGCGCGAAATTATTAACATCCGCGCAAAAACCGATGATTTACAATGTTTACATGTACGGAACGCTGCAAATGAAGCTTGTCGAATTGTTGTGCCTTTAGATTTCCGTAGCAGAGGTTCCGATGAAGATTAAAAGATGCCAGCATTATTTCTCGCCCGATCCTTCGTTCCTTCCCTTACATCTAACGTATCATGGTAACAACATAGACGAACACTTATATGGCTTAAGACTACGAATCCTTGCCTCTCATTTTGGTTCTGTGCGAAAAATCCTTAAGTATCGGCATGCGTCGCACACTTCACCGTAAGATCGGTGAGATTGACTTACGACCTAAGAAGAGAGGAACAGTCGACGGTTGCCTAAGTTCTGCGTAGTTCTAGCCGTGTGAAGCGGTACAACGACAATCGTAAAACTTAGAACTGTGCGAGCTGCCAATTGCGCAATGACGCTTAGCCTGTGGAGAAGTGAGTCCGCGAAATTTCGTCGGCCGGTAAGTACTTAAGGTTTTCTCGCACGGATACCCGGAAATCCCAGCGGATTACGAGTCCCGCGGGTTTCGCTCGTTTTCCCGCGATTCGTCGGCTCGATCGAATTGACTGTTACCAATTTCTTTCGCTAATGGCCCGCACGTTCGTCCGAACGGGCGTTCCGGCCGTTGACCAACGATTATGGTCTCGTGAAGCGATACCGGTACGGTGTCCAGGCGAACAGTTCTACAGGAAAAGAACAGACCATTGTGTACGTATATCGCCTATAAACGGCCGTTGGATGCAGCATGCAAAGCACTACGGGTTCCGGCAAATCCATATCAAACGAAATTCACGCCGTTATCGATCCCTACATATACAGCGAACAACGTTTATTGGACTTTAATTGAGCCTTGCCCAGACCGACGAATTTCTCGTAGGTAACCCATATTCGTTTTGCACTGTTCCGCTGTATGTGTATGGTCGTCGAGAAAATTAGTTTTACTTGATTCTCCGTGTCCTTTGACTCGTTGCAAAGGATTTATTGCATCGTGAAATCTAATTTACGTTGCAGAGATTCAAGAGAATCCTTTCTTATGGCTGGCAAATTCTTGTTGGACCTTAGACAATGATTTTCTGGTAGATTTTTAAAAATCCCTTCGAATATTTTTTTCGTTGAATACGTAACTTCCATGAAGACGTCTGGAAATTTAGGAGAGTCAAATAAAAATACACTTGAGTTATACAACGTTCTCAGTGTGGCATTGTTCCCCAGTTTTAATGCAATATTTTCTTATGCATTGTACAGTATTATCTATTACTATGTTCAAGTGTATGTTCTACGATTAGCTCTACTCAACTACTGTCATTCATTAAATGCGTCAGGTAGAAAAGCAAAAATAGACATTATAAAGTACATTCATATGAAAAATAATGTGAAAGTGGCGACATAAAACTATAAGGGGATGCAGTATGTTAAAATTTCTTCATCATTGAACATGCGGTATACAAACGCAAAGAATATAATTGTAACGCACGCTCAGGGAATTGAAATGGAGTTTGTTTGGGATTGTATAAATATTAATATACATGTGTCTATAAATCCGTGTATACAGAGAAAAGTTTGTGCGGTTAAAGTGAAAAAACGGGTCTTGTCGTGTACATCGCAGGTGTTTCGCTGCAATTCACACCGCGCTTGTGTATGTAGTTGTGAAATTTATGGTATTTGTACTTTACACATTCCTATGATCGCCAAATGGTTGAAGAATGATGATGACTGATGGTTCGTGACGGCCATCTGCCTTTTTCAAATGCTTCGACTTAATACTTTCGCCCAGTAACAAAACAACGCGTAATTACAGATATACAAATTAATTCATATTATAAAAATACAAAAAAAGTAATTTTTGTAGAATTTAGTCGATCTATAAAACAACCATTAAATATTTACACATATCCAATCGGTATTATAATTTCAACATCAAACTTAATGATAATTTTATTTTATATATATATATATATATATATCTGATTATCAATTAAGTAACACCCAAAATAAACTAAAACTGCTGGTCGGTCATTAATAGTTTCCGAAAAGAAACGTAATTAAAAATCTATCAAGTTCCGAAACGAAACCATTAGAATCTATAAAACAATCATTAGTCAAATCCATACATCCAATTATTATTAATACAAATTATATAACTCTGTGTCGCTTTTGCTTAAATTTAACGGTCAAAAGAATTAAAAACGATGAATTAAAAAAAGGCTAACGCACCGCATCAGCCTGTGTGATTGTCTGAAACTGATGGGTGGGTACAATATTGGTCCGCAGGTGAGGGTAAGATATTGGGTCGATGATGTTGGTAAGTCGATCGATGGCAATGCGGCGTGATGATGATGATGATGACGAGCACAATGCAAAGGCTAGGACATCCGATTCGGCAGTAGCGCAGCGACTACTACGATTCGTTTGTTTTTATTTTTGTTCTCGGAGTCTACTACGGTTTACCATTGTTGAAGCATGGACAAAGTGCATTCAGTATTCGATTGCAGAAGCCACGGGCTCGGTCGTTCCACCCAGCGATGATATCGCCTCCCTTCAATCTACTGCCTGCGCACATGCATTTTCGCTCATTTTAATAGGGGATCATCGATTTTTCAGGCCGCGATACCGTCGTCCTAAGAACTGCGCTCGTCTCTCTTTCTCTCGCGGCGCGATTTTGCGATAACACAATAGCCGATCCCATATGCGTCATTGTAATGTATCTCTCATTTTGATCGCAAACTACGAAGCTACTGCTAAGAACGACGAGACTCGACAAAACACGCGCGATAATTGCGGACAAGGGATGAATTTATTACCTTCGCTGCTGTCACCTCCCTGAAACAGATGATCAGTTCTCAGTAAGTTCTGACATTTTTATTACACTTTGTTTTTTAAAGAAAGCGTATGTTGTGGTCGCAATATCCGTTGCCCATCATTGCTCGACTAAATTCTACTCATCTATCAAAGCATTTCCACTCCAACATTTTGCTAAACGTTCAGACACGTTCAATAAATTTGTACAATATCAAATTTACTGAAGGTAATATTGTATCATTGAATATTCATAATGTAGTTACACACCATTTGTCACAAGTCGCTCTTCGCAAATTTATATTTTCACTAACTTACTTTCTTAAAAATTTGTTTACCAACACATAGATATTTCTAATTAAAAAGCAAACTATCCGCAAATTCAGGATGTTACAAGTGAATATTTCCGAAACTTAAAATTAAGGTGTACTCGAAATGACTCGACTTAACGACTCGATTTAAAAAAATTAATTTCAAATGATGTCACCTTCGAAACTAAATAGCCGCTAAAAAATTCAAATTTCATGTTTCACTCATTGTCAGTTTTAGAAATATTAGCTTCTAACACCTTCAATTATCTTTGATCTTAGGAAGTTGTCATTCCCTTTCATTATCGAACATTTCTCACAAATATGTTTCGATTTGCTATTTTTCAAAAGTGATGAACGGTACGCGTCGCGAAATTTCCGGCTGAATTACCTTAGTCTGAAGTTTCCTCTTGGATGCCTCGGTCGCCGCTGTTTCGATGACCTCGGTAACGAATTTCGTAGTTTCCCTCATGAGCTCCTCGTCTTCTTTGAAAGCCTCTTTGCGACGTTCCAATGTGCCCGACATCAGATTTCTCTCGTGCTCGTCCATGACGGGCGACTGGAACGATAGACTCGTTTTCTCCGTCATCGCGTTTACGTGCCTATGGTTTACACTTTTCCCCCGCAGTCCGATCAAAAATCCTCACGTCCCGGCGGATCCTGCATGATCCTCTTCAACGACTGTAATCAGTGCACAACAAGCGGTTACGAGAAAGTCATTCTTTCTAAGGGAAAAATAATTAATTGCTCGACGAAGAAAGAACAGTAATTAAACAGTCAGCCAGCTATTGATACATTGAATTTTGTTCTATTTAATTCCAACATTTCGACCATCTTCCAATTCCGGCTAAGACAAAAATTCTGTGAAAACAAGAATTTTGTTGACATTCAATGACGGACGTTCCGGATGTTATTGCGATTGCCGTATGCTTCTATACAGAAGGACGCGAGAGAACTGTGTTTTTAATATGAATACAGTCGTGCCACAGGTGGTACTCGTTTTCTTACACCATCACGCACATCCAGAAACTAATAATACTCTGTCTAATTACATGGTCGACCTAATCGCCACATTTCCTAGATACGATTTAACACGAATAACTCGTTTTACATAGTATTTGTCATTCACCGCAAGCAAAACAATCATATTTCTTCACTGTCCGAAAACGATTAGTTGGCTGAAATTCAAATGCACAGTAAGCATGCTGATCGTCGTTTGTACTAAATCCGATTTATCCCATTCCCCTGGGTTTCCAAGAAATCCCCCGTGGACTGTTACAGCCGATTCCGTGAGATCAATCTGTTCACAATTTTCTCCGGCTCAGAAAATTCGATCGGAGCATTTTGTGCAGTAGTCTCACGAGTCGTTGACGACGGATAATTTCGCCTTTCATCCGTGAAATCGATGACCCGGGAAGGGGAGATTTTCGAGTTGGACGCACCGGAAAGCGGGGAACCTTGTGGCTCTGTTTCTCGTTTGTTTCTTCCTGTTAAATACGCGCTGAAGTTCTACGTGGACCGGCCGGGACACTCGTCCACCTCGTAATGATCGGCCACCAACCAGGCTGGTTTGCCTGCCTGACTGAATATCACCCCAGCACACGACAGACGGGCATGCGCTCAGCGCAGCTCCCCTGCACCCCCTGGAAATTCGAGGGGCGGCTTTACAGCTTATAGCTGAATAAAATTCTCCTCCCTCAATCGTGCCGGCAAGAGTGCCTCGCTCACTTGCATCACCGCCACCCCTTCTTTGCGAAACAATGCATTCATAATTCCAGCCAGCACTCGGAAATTTAACTTCCCCTCCTAGCCGCTATCTTTTCTCTAACCGGGTTAAATGGCTTTCGCTTGGCTAACGTTAGTTTCCAATGACGAATGCAATTACTTAAACGGTATTCAGGTAATAATTACCTACAGCATTCTGAGGATATTTTAGTATCGATTAATTATCAACCCAAAGAATTGAACTCTATTGACGAACACTCATCGTTCCCCCAGCAATCATTTTTCTTACAGTATTTTATTCTTGGTAGGTTCTTCAAGTGAGCATCAATAAAAATTATTTTGTGTTCCTGTAATAAATTCAGTTGTACATTGCAACTGATCAATGTAGTACTTTCATCTACATCATCGTGCCTTAAAGATACGAAGAATGCTGGAAGGGTATCGTTGCAAAAGTATTTCATCATGTGCAGAAAAATATGGTTCTTTTTTCCCAGTACGGAGCGAGAAATTGTAAATTATTCACTACGTACAAAATATACTAGTTGATAACATTATATTAAATCACATAAAACGTCTTTTACCAATTTATTCCTTTTACCCATCTTTTCACTTGTAGAGGAGGTATATGACATTTTTTTTCTAAATACGTAAACTACAACGTTATAGAGTCACAAAATTCGCATCACTATTTTTATTTTAATAAAGTCTCCGAATTAAAATCTAGATAATCAGGATTTTGTTTTTGTTCTCGACTTCCTTTTCCTTCTGGAAAGTGCACGCTCGTAATAACTTCTCCATGTCCTCTGAATAATTTTAGCAGCACGATTTTTCTTGAAATATTCTAACTGTTCGAACAATGCCTTCATTACTGCATCCTTTTGCTCCTCCTTTAGATTGAAATACAGCAGGCGTTGTTCGGTTAATCGATCCTACAAAACACATTTTTTACTTCCCACGATGTGCCATTCAAGAATTTTAATTGACACAAATTTCTTCACAATAATTTAGTTATGACCTTAATTACGTTTTAGCAATATTAATACAATAAATTGAATTCATCTACATCTACAAACATCTACATGCATCTACAAACCTGTAGATTTTCTTGCTCTTCTTTTAACATATGATTTTCTTCTGTTAACTTCTGGAGAGTATTTTGAATTCCACCGATGTCGTTATCGTATTTAGCCAAAAGATTAATGTATTGTTTCTGCACATTTAAACTGTATTACCAATTTTATTAGTATTAGTTATATTTGTTTCCTGATAATTACTTTGAGAAAAGTCAATCTTGCATTAACTAATAATAATCATATTTGTACCATATTTCGCGTAGATAATTTTCCTGCATTCTACTTTCTTCGATTGTTGCCTGTATTTTCCTATTCGCTATATTTATTTCTGTCTGCAACAACTTCTTCTTCTCCAATGCCTTTAAACTAGTTGCTCTCATTTCCTCTTCAGATTTTATACTATAAATTTTAAGAATTTACTTCTACTCTTGATTAAAAACTCATTTTAATTTATATCTACAAGTGTTGATCATCGTAAAGAATTCCAGAATTACGATACAAAACGTAAATAGAAGTAAGTAAAAGTTGCTTACACTTTCTCCGTAACCTGTTTGATTGAATCTTTCTTGATGTTTTCTATAATTGACTGATCTCTTGCAATCTTAATACTAATATCTTTTACGAACTCTGTGAATTTCGTTTTTTGCTCTGCATATACAGTTTGCAAATCTAAAAAAATATTCAGCTATTGTGTGTGGAATAATACAAAAATGTATGCGGATATTTATTTACGGTTAGTTATTCCCCTACATTCTAATTCTTGCATATTTCTCTGCAAATTATCCTGGCAGGTACGTAATTTCACTTCATGTAGTTTCTTCTCTTCTGGTGTTGTTTTCAGTCTTACTTCTACTACTTTTTTGAAACGACGAAAATGGCTAATAAATTGTTTCATAGAGAATGAAATATCATTTCCAAATTTTTCGACAAATCCGTGCATATCCGGATAATGAATTAAAATCTAAAAACAAATAATTTTGAAGAAGAGAACGGCAATCACTTTACAGTTAATCTTTCACAATAAATTTCTTAAAAATCACTTGCCTCTATTAGTCTCCTAAGTTTTAAGTTCATGGACAAACTTTCATTGTTTTCACTTATTTTTTTAACAGACCAATCAAATCCTTCTTCATTGAAAAATCAGTTTCGTTTAGTACATAAGATATAATATAATTTCGAATAAAGATAATCAAGATGTGCAATATCAATACCAGCTGACGATGAATTATAATAATTATGTATTTCTTGAAGTAAACTAATTTCTGACGTTCCCAAAATTCCGTTTATGCCTTCACGTTCAAGGAATAATGGTAGATATGCCTACATTGGAAAAATTCGTGGATATTACGATGTGATGTAATTTTATGGGCAACATTTTTTAATCAAAATAAAATAAATTGTTTTTCATTACCGTTATTTGGATTTTCGCTATCAGTTCTGTCAGGCTTTTGTCCATTCCCTGCATTACCAGTTTTGGAACTGTGTTTTCGGACACCGACGTTCCACATTCATTTTGCAAACAATTAAACGAAGTCATATTTTAGTAAGAATACTTTCAAATTATACGAATGACGTACGAATTCACTACGTATTGGAGTATAAAGTTGACTGGTAGTCAACACAATCGGTGAATACGTTTCTATGGCTTCAGCGAATAATGATTTAACACTTAAATATGTCGCTGAATGGCATTATAATAAGCATAATGTTTATTTTTTTAAGTCCTGCTTTAAGTAATGTGGAAAATTAACAATAAGAGCTTTCTTTGATTATGTTAACGAAGGTCTCAAAATTTTTAAATAAAAAATAAGAGGAAATTACAACTAACTTCTGTACTTAAGGATTTTAAACATTGACATTTGGGGAACTGAAAAATAGCAATTGATAATTAGAACGTGTTGATAGATTTTATACTATACTTTTCTAAAAATTGAAATTCTTAATGAAATTGACATTACTTGTGGATTTTGCGGTCTTCTTGTTTCTTTTCTTCTATGAAAGGAGGATGTACTGGATATGTTCCATGAGGTATAGAGCGTGCTGTTGTATTTCTAGGACGTTTTTGTTGTTCCTTTTGTTGTTCTTCCTCTTCTAAATCGACATCGCTCCACTCGTCTCGACTTGGTGAATCGCAATTTCGATTTTTGGATTCTTCTTCTGCAGTCAATTTTTATATGGCAATATTTTAAATTATAGTAAATTAAACAAACGTTGAATAAAAAAATACTTTTCCCGAATCCAAATTTTTCTTTAATCCTGTTTAGAATTGAAGAGGACAGCAGACCTATGATTTATGTGTTTATTAACATTTTGAAGCACTCATTTCATATGGAATTAACATTAAAAAAACCGTATAATTACGTGAATCAACATTCGTCCCTATTAATACTTCATTATATGGATACTTTCGTAGCATTGTATAATTTTGCGCAGAAGTATTTGTTCGTGTACAGAAATTGATTTAACATTTAGCGTTCACTGAATTCAAAGGTTATTTTTGAAAACTATTACACAGTTAATAATTTGAAGATAGCTATATAATTGTCCTTCACAATTTCAACAGATACGCATATATGCATAAAACATGGCTAAAATGATAACGGTTTCAGTTAATAAGTAAACATAAAGAAGTCTTCAGGACAACAAAGTTTGTATGGAAACAAATAAATAGATTATAATTCGTAAGTAAATTGATTGCAACAAGTTTCTGATTATCATTAAGATGATTACTTTATACTTGCTACAAAAAATATTATGTGTAATTACATGTCTGATTTGTTATACATTGTTTATTTATTACATGTACGTTGTGAAATGAAGTTTGTAATTTAATACTATGCATCTATGGTACATAAATAAATGCAAATGCATATCACGGCAGATGCATATGTAACTTGGAGGTAAGTGCTGAAGTGGAAGCATACAAACATTTATACATAATTGTGACAAGTTGTCAGATAGCATTTCTTCACTTGTGGCTTGTTGATTCACCGCTGTAATTTTCTTGATATTTATAACGCGCATGTTTTACATTGATGACGTATTATACTACGACTGCCGATGTGTAATTATCTATGGCCATGCATTATTCTTCCACATTTTGCCGTCCGAACAGTTCAGTCCAGTTCAGTCAGTTCATTCGACAGTTTTAGGCGAGTAAATATGGCGTATCGCGGTGTGAAGGGTTCTGATCCATTTGTCTCGAAAACCTCGCGAAATGAGCGTTTTGCACAAATGTCCAAGCAGGAACAAATCATCCAACAAAAAAAGCTCGAGATTCAGGCAAAATTGCAAGAACAGAAAGCGAAAGAAGCCGTAGAGAATGCAAAAAAGTCGAGCTCATCAACTCCTGTGACAGTAGGCAAGGCCAATTCTCTAAAGTGAGTAATTGCTATTGTACGGTAATAGAAAAAAATTCATTTCTATTGTACGTGTTCTGTCGAAAAGCTGTCAAATTTCAACATTTTCAACTCCGTTTTAAACGTTATATTAGGTAATGATTTTGATTAAAGCACCGCCGTGACGTTTTATTATTGATTTCTGTATGTATAATACGACTTATTATTGTAAGTAAAACGTATTAATTCTTCTCTACGTATCGATTTTGGGAGGATATGTACATATGAATAACTGCATTTTATTACACAAATGTAGCACAGTTCCTTCTTATATTTTGAGGTTAGATTTCACTGTTTTCATTTCATATGAAGATGATGTATGCTAAGCGTTGATCATATTTTGATTATGTTTACATGATCAGGTCAATTTATCGGATTTAGTATTTGTTGTTTAATACGTCGGTCATGTAAAATGTCCTCCCGAAATTCTAAATTAAAGATCTATTATAACAAAAAGGTAGCAAAATTGACTTGTTACATTAAATAGTTATAAATTCATTATAGAGTGGTGTGTAACGACCAGTATTTATATCTGCAGTAATATTTTTGTTTTATACAATGGATATCTCAAATTAATGTAAAAAAAGAATAGTTTTTTTACATTGTATTTAGGTCAACATACGTGTTTATTTATAGAAAAGAGGACGAGAAGCCAGCATCTTCACAGACAGTTAATCTATTTGCCAATGATGGAAGCTTTTTAGATCAGTTTAAAAAGATAGCCAATAATAAAGGCAATGCAAAACAAGAACCTCAGCAATTGAAGAGTGAAGAAAAACGAGAAGATAAGAGAGAAGATAGGAATTATGAAAGTTCTAGAGATCGTGACAGAAGATGGAGTAATGAGAAAAATAGAGATTGGGAAAATAGAAGAGATCGTAGAAGGAACGATTCCCGTTGGGGAAGAAATTCAGACAGAAGACATAGTTCATCATCTAGTCCATCACCTACTAGACGTAGAACTTCACCAAGTCCTGACAGAAGGCATAATTCTTTTCATCAACCAACATCAGGTGGACCACGTCCACATTTTAATCAGCAACAATATCCTCCTCAGAGTAGCAGCCAGACCTCTTCCATTCCTCCCTTAATGTCTCAACCTGTAATGCAAATGACAAACATACCTCCTCCCAATATAAGAAACATGGCACCGAACGTCCCACCTCCGAGTATGACGAGAATACAACCTTCAAAGAATATTAATAATAATTTTCCAAATGTAGAAAACCATTCCAACAATCCAAGAATGCCAATTCCTCCGCCGCATATTATACGGCCACCCCCACCTTCTATACAAAACATTACACCTAACACAACTGTACCACCACCCAACTTACAATTGCCCCAAAATGTGCCTATACCCAATTTGCAAAGCATGCCACCTTCAACAGGTTCACAACAACATATTATTTCAACTCAACAATGTAATGTTCCACCTCCTACAAATTTACAGCCTCCAAACATTCCTCCTCCAAATATACCACCACCTAATATGTTACCACCAATGTCACAAATGCCACCCAATATGATGCCAATTACTAATTCTCAGCCGATTGTGGTGACCGTACCGAAAGTTCCCAATATTCCACCTCCAAATGTTATGCCACCAATAATAATGAGTGCTCCACCACCTGTACATACTGTTCCATCAGCTATTAACTCAGTTCCTCCCCCAAATCTGACCATTCCTCCGCCAAATGTTCCACCACCAAACATTATACAAAATGCACCACCACCACCCCATCTTATGTCCACTGCTTATCCATTACCAAACCCAGTACCAATCTCAGTAGGGCCACCAAATGTACAAATACCACCACCTGTGAGACCTCAGAGTAATCTACAAGGTTCAGAACAATTAGGTATGACATTTTTGCTGTATGTTATAAATTATATAAAAAAGTTGTACATAAGAAAAGACAGAATTTACTGTGATATTTCCATAAATAATGTAGCAACATTGTTATGAAAATATCAAGGCGAAACAAAAGTACACATAAGGTAGTTATAGTTTGTAACAGTATAAGTACTGCCTATTTGTGTGACTTGAAGTTATTTATAAAAAGTATTAGGGTATACATATCTGACAAAGGATTCTAAGTGTGTCCCGTAGAGGCCGAGCAACTGGCACGCATCGTGGCTGATTGTGGAGATGAAATTGAACAAGAAGTACGAGAGAAGAATGCCCAAGATCCTAAATTATGGTAACTACTGTCCTCACTGGCCCTCAATTTGTATTTCCATTCCATGATCCCCTTCCACTACCGATATTTAACACCGATTGAGTGTACAGAAATTTTCCATCCTAAAATCAAGTACTACTCTGTGGAAAAAATTCTTTATTTGAGATTAATTGTACAAATTATTCTTTCTACATTTTTTTTACATATAATAATGTGTACTTTGCACAAGTATGTCAAAGAATCAATTACATCATATAGCACATTGTCATATATTTTAGACGAAATCCTTGTCACATGCTTCATTTTGTATATTGTACTTGAAAACAGTTTAATGGACAGTTAAACATTAGTTACAAATCAGAATGATATTTTTTGGTTCCACATTGGGTGATATACAATTACACCAGCTGTTTCCACTTACCTATGCGCAATTTATAGTAGCATGTTTATTACAACAGTCACTAAAAGTGCTACAGATAATTACAGACATTTATCTAATCCTCACTTGTACGATATATTAGTTAACAACGAAAAATATTCTTGTAGTAAAGTTATTGTCATACTCCTCTCTTAACATCTCAATTACGCAACAATCACGTTTCCCAAAGAACCATAGTTGTAAGATGTTTTACATGCAACAGGTACCAAAGGAGTATATGATACAGTTGATTGGCAGTTTGATATATCCTCAAAATTGTTTGGAACCTTTACATTTTTTTCTATGTCAGCAAATTTTATCTAGGTGTATATCTTACTTGGCAGCGTTTTAAGTATTGTTTTAATCAAGGTTTCTGCACCAAAAGCAAAGTGCAGCGTATCTGCAGTACAGGGGATTGGTGGCCAAGTTTCGTGCTGAAAAATCTGGTAAGGACAATAAAAGCAGTGGCACAGAACCTTATTGTCCCGAGGAGGCTTTGAGTGACAATGATGATGTAGACAAATCGCAAAAGCGTTTATCTCAAAACGGTACGCACAGTAATTTCGATAATTCTCATATAATGAACCCGCCAAGTGTAATAATTTGAATTTATTTTTTTTATAGATCGCCCTAAGGATGATACAAGAGAAGAACGGAAAAGAAAAAGAAGAAGTCGTTGGGGCGATCCAGATAATAAAGTTCCCATACCGGGTATAAATGCACCACTAACTCCTGGTAAAGGTGCTGGACTTCCACAACCGGGTATTGCTATACCAGGCCAAATTGGTCAACCAGCAGTTATTATACCACAACCAAAAACGCAAAACACCAAAGGAAAGAATCCAATGCTTACGAAAGTGTCCCGTAGTGATCCTGCACTAATTCAGTACGCAAGGCAAACTTTCGGTACACTTGATCTAAGCGAAGAGCAATGGAAGAAGGCCGAAGATCACTACAAAGTAAATTAAAACTATAACGTTGATTGTTTTCTCATTTTTATTACCACATCCACAGATTTACAATTTTTAAAACGTGTATTGCAGATAAATCTCTTATATCAAAACATATTGAGAAAGAGAGAAGAAGTTAAACGCTTGGAAGCTCAAGGAAAACACAAGTACGAATACGACAGTGACGAAGAAACGGAGGGTGGTACATGGGAACACAAATTAAGGTCAGCAGAAATGGAAGCAACACAAATGTGGGCAGAAGAGCTCACGGCGCAAGCAGAAGGCAAACATCACATCGGTGACTTTTTGCCTCCAGATGAATTGAAAAAATTCCTGGAACAATATAATGCCGTTAAACAAGGAAAAGAACCTGATCTTAGTGATTACAAAGAATTTAAATTAAAAGAAGATAATATAGGTAATGTCTCATGTATTGTAAATTTATTACCTCATTACTCGTCAAGTTTTTAAAACATCTTGTTTGTAGGCTTTCAAATGCTACAGAAACTTGGTTGGAGTGAGGGACAAGGTTTAGGTAGCGAAGGAAGTGGGCGCATCGAGCCTGTTAATAAGTGTGTTTAATTATTTTTAATAATATACATTTATGGTCCGATATAAAATAATGATTTGCTTTTCAGGGCAACTAATAGGTTTGATAGTGCAGGGTTAGGTTCAGAAAGACCAGATGGTATATCAAGGGATGATGATGAGTTTGATGCTTATCGAAAAAGAATGATGCTTGCATACAGATTTAGGCCTAATCCGCTGGTAGGTAGACACTTGTATAAATATTTACAATTTAATCAGATGAGTAGTATATGAAATCATAATTTTATATAGCAGTAACAGTCATCGCTGATAAATCATGAAATTAGTGTCAACCGACTTTTATAATATCATGTTCAATTTACTATTTATCTGTTGTTGTATAATTATTTGGTTGAAATATTTGTTGTATAGAATAATCCTCGGAGACCATATTATTGAGGACTGAATGAGACGTATTATCGTGATATTCACATTGCAAGATTCTACATTTTTTATCTGAATATTAAAGAAGTATAATTATTTTGTATATCTACATTTCATTGAGTAAAATGATATAGATATTGAAAATTGTTAACCTAAAACAAATGCATCGTTGAATAAAAAGATCAGTTAAATCTACTCTGACATAATTCTGAACGTCCGTTCAGTTTATGCCGCATCCGATGGTACATTATAAATATTGTACATAATTAAGCAATCTATACTCTAAAATATTTTGCTAAACATTTGATGAATTCTTTAATAGCATGTGAAATATAATAGATGACTAGTTTATTTGCAAGAAAAATAAATGTAACAGTATAAATATTCGACGCTAAATTCCTATTTTAAACAAATGCATTTGAGTTTATTATATTCGCGCATATCATATATACATAAAAAGAATTTATGAATATATTAGCGTAATAAATCATTCTTCATTACCATTCACACATAAGTGTGTTGTATGAAAATGTCAAACAATTTATAAATATGAAAGCTGGAACTTCGTGCCAAAAATATAATCTTAAAATTGAAAGAACAAAAAGAATTGTATGGCGATGTATATAATTTTTTTGCATTCATGTAATTTCCACATTGTTATTCTCTAAATTTAATAAAATGTCTTAAACTGTTACATACATAATGCACTATATTTATTAAAGCATGCATAATGAATTAATAAAAGACTGTTATTTCATCTTCCAAGACTTATAACTGTTTGTTGAATGCTAATTGCTTTTATATTATTCCATCAATTCACAAAAGGAACAAAATATACATGCACGTAATTTATAAGTGAAGAGTACACCCTTCTTGTTGTTATACAAGATTTTAATAAATAGAAAGTGATTAATTTTACAAAATGACCTGAAAAGTATGTACATGTATTTTTCCTAAGAAAATTATATTTTACGCCTATAATTGGCTAGCTATTTTGAATTTTTTATAGTACTTTATGATAACATTAACACAGATTATAGCTTTAATAAGACTAAGAAATTTCGGCCTTGTCAGAATTATTATTCAGTGGAATAGATTTTATGTACGTACATGAGGTATTAGAAGAAATAGAATACACACAATTGTCTAAAATTATAATTAATAATGCTGCTGTTTGTCTTTTATTCAAATATTTTTCAGTGACACAGATATTTCAAATTGTTATAACAAGATAATTGTTGCCAAACTGATATTTACTATATGTATGTTTTTTATTAAACAGCATAGCATTCATGTATAACAAAGTATTGTAGGAAGCTTCCAAATGTAATTCATTGCACAAGAGGTGATTTTATTATTAAATATTTTATACGTAATAAAACACTTACATAGTTTACATTTCTATGAAGTAGCGAAATATGTAAATTATTTATCTAGACAATATGACTAATTTGGAATTTTCCAAGATAAGAATTTTAAGTTCATCGCTGATGAACATGATTCAGCCTGTTTGTTAATCCCAAGACTTAACACGCAATTCAGGATCGAGAATGGACCAGTTAGGAGAATGTTTTTCGCTAGAAAGCCAGTTGAAATCGTCAACACAATTCCAGTTGTTAATTTTTGGATCGAGGCCGGCTAAATTAAAATGGTTTGCTTGGTCTTCATATGACCAATTGTATGGAGCCAAATAAATTTTTTTACTATCTTCTATAATGGCTCTGCTTGTGACATGTAAATAAATAGTACATTCCGTTGAAGAATGTAATCGAAGTTGTTGACAGGCAAAGGCAAATGTGCAATCGTGGCAGTTGTCAGCGAATACAGATGACGTGACGGGACCGACTAGGATGGTGCAATGTTTTAAGTTAGTCATGTGGAGAGTACTCGGTGTTCCATATATGCGTACCGTACACCGAACCAAATCAGAAAGTAAGATATCGTTTTTATTAACGTTTTCAGCATCTAGCACTAACTGTTCATCAACTTTACCCAACAGCATACAGGTATTATCTCCATACATGGTTGATAATTTATTGAGCTGTTTTGTTGTCCCATTAACTATGCTTTCTGATAAATTAAGATCTTTCAAGCCATCTGCCACATCATATGATTTTTCAGGTTTTTTCAACACCTTTCGATTTTTGAAGCCAAATTTCTTTTTTGGTAAGAGTTTTATTTCTAAGTCTGATGCTTCGTTTTCCAACATTTGCAACTGCTCTTGTGCTCTTCTAATATCATAAACCATCAGAAACATTTTGGATTGCGCTAAATACATTTTGAGCATTTGTATGTCTTTATTTACTTTATCAAAAATGCCAGGCAAGGCTGAAGATGGGACGTTCAGTGCATCATCTAATGTGTCCTTAATATTTTTACATCCAGAATAAAATGTGTCTTTAAAATAGGTACTTTGCTCTGACTCCACTGTAAAGCATTGTCTTTCTTCTCTCCGTCGTTCAATAACATTCTTGCGTTCACGATCTCTTCTATTAATGTTATCTTCTATGATACTGGCTGAGTCCATGTTGATATGCAATTACTTTTAACAATGAGAGTTTTAGCTTTTGGTATATTATGCTTGGCGTAGTTGATATTTTCTATATGTTCAGAAGCCTTTTAGACCCTTCCTTTGTTTTATTTATCAGACAGAGTTGACTGCGAATCCACTTTTTGAATACCCTGAAACAGTACATTAGAACAAAATAAAAATAATCCACTGCCATTTCTTTGTGTACTTTTGTGATAAATATGTGCTCCCCTGAAAGAGTAACATTAATGAACTTACTTTTTCTATTTCTTTTTCACCTGGGAGCATATATTTAACCACAGTGTAGCCTATTGCACCACCAGTTAAAAGAAATACTGCATTTCTTAAAAAAGCCATGAAAACTTATTGGTCGTCAATACTTTGTGTCCACAATTTCAAATCTGCAGTTCTCATACTATTATCACCAGACAGTTGTTCTCCAAGCGAGTAATATCCTTCCAATACACTCGGAAATTTTTGGTGCATATAATATCTAAAATCTAACAAAAATATTTAATGAGCAGACGGTGCATTATTTGAGGTTAAGTTAGACAGAATAATCGAATAGATATGATTATTGCCCTCTTAAATGATACGTGTTACGTTTACATTAATAGATAAATTGAATCTAAATAGTACAAGCATCAGAAAATTTGAGGTAATATGTAGTTAATTTACCATTACCAGTTAATGAAGTTGAAAAAATACAGGGCGTAAACAAGTAACGACAAATCTGAAGAGAGATACATAACCCGTTCTGCCCGTTCCATAGCGACGTGAATCATAACAAGAAATAACCTAAAATCGCGGAATACAATAAACAACTCACCTTGCGATGTATTCATACGATGCCAGACTGCGTACGATGCAAGCAGCGATATTCCTTCGATGATAAGGAATGCTTTAGTGCCGGTTTTGAAAAATTGCAGAATTCCTGATTTGGGCTCTTTCCGAAGCATACTAAACGGAGGTGGGATTTCCTTAAATGGAAATCATCGATACCACCTAGATAGAACGTACAGTACTCTGCACAAAATCTCAAATGATCGAGACACCGAGGCGGACGAATTACAATGGAAAGAGAAGGGGTAGAAAGTGGTACAGAGTGTGCAACCGGCTCACCCACGTCTAATGTGTGTCAATATATGTACATGTCTCCTTGCATAAGTAGATAAGAACTGCCCCCACTCGTAGGTATGACGTCACCGCGCGAATATTTAAATTATCGAAAATATTGACCAACAATCATCAATTCATCAGTTTCATCGATAAAGTAAATAACATGGATTACATCTTTTTCGCATCAAAGATACATTATGTCTGTACTTTGATCTTTATGGTAATGCTTATATTGTGTTACAATGTGCCTTATTATCTCACAAGTCTGAATCAAACTGATCGTAAGACAATAACATGTATAACGTTTAAACGAGTGATTTTCTTTATCAAAACACAGCGTAAAGGTGTGAAATTCGTAAGATCCATTTTTTATTATAGAGCCTTTCATACATAAGTAGGCACAGCAAATTTTCAACTTTATATAAGTAAATCTACCGTTTTGATGAAATAAGACCATTTTCTTACAGATAGTAATTAGTATTATCTTTGTTACAAGTGCGGAGATCTCAAAGGTACTTGTTTATCAAGTTATATTCGATATTTTAACTTATTCTATAGATAGTTTACATAATCATTAAAATTATTTTCAAGTTTTTTTATATCTTATAAAAGTATATGATGAGTTTAGAATAATTTATGCTATTATTTAATTCTAAAGACACAACCATCTAGTGAATATCATGTTATTTGGATGGTGCTATCTTTCTCTATGTGTACATGTATTTACATACAATTTCGTGTGCAGAGAATCTGTGATATTATAATATGAACATCGTCTAAGTTTTTAAGAATGCGCTGGACACGGGTATCGTAATTGTTTATCATTATCTTCCAATCATACTTTAAAAACTTGTCATACTAGATATTTTTTAAATGTAGAAGAAAACATTATCTGTCATTACTTTCGATGATACAGTTTGGTGTAGTTAGAGTTTTTCATTCATTAGCTTTTCAAAAATAATTGTATCTCTAATGGAATTACAGGATAAGGCAGTATTCTTATGATACTTTAAATAAAAGTATATTTATCATTTTATTTACATACGTGCTACTAGGAAAGCGGAAACTCATGATTTTGGATATTGCCAAATATATCTTTTTACTGAAAAGAATTTATGAAGCCAATTGTTCAGATATTAATTTCATGATGAATATTGACCATTGAAGAAATAATTGTTTCTCTTTGATCTGACATTATCTTTTTATTGCTCTGAAAAAATATTTTAAGTTAGATATTCTGGTTATTGAAAGTTAATAATATATCGGATTTACAGATCTTAAGGGAAGTTATTACGAAGGTGATTTAATTTATTAAACTCTTCACGAAGTAAGAAACAAAATTATTGCACAATGTGCAAAAATGTATTCGATCGTTGTAAATTTTTCACTGGTACTTCGATAACGTGAATCTACGACGAAATAGATTTCATTTTTGCGTAGAATACTAGTGTATTCCCTTTATCCAAGGAATGAAAAAGTGAGCAATTTACAATTTGTTGGTCATGTGATGCGCGACTGTAGTGCACTTTTTATTCATTGCTTATGATTTGAAGTTTATCGATTCATACCACTGAATCTTCATACGTTTTGTTATTGCTTCATCAGTTTAATGGACAGTACAAATTTGTCTTATTAGGCTGAAAATCAATAAGCCACTAAATAGTATTGCGTAATTATCAGAGGGTAGGAATTTTATGCGGTTTCTCCGTACACACCCAGAATCATTCTAACTGCGAAGTCAAAACCATTGAAATCAGTGCTTTTGTTCAGAGGTAGAAAGGCATTATGTATCATGTAATTACGATGCAAGAATTCTCGGTGCGTATGTGAAAAGAACGTATGAAACTTCGCACCGTGTTAATCACACGTTTTAGTCAGAATATTGTGCAAATTAGCCATTTTTCTTGTATAAGCTTTACACCTTCTATTTCGAATAGGCAATGTCGGAGTATGAAGTATGTATTTTTTTCAAACTATGATAATGCACTAAAATTTTCAATTACATCTCGAAGTGCTAAGGCACCGCAGGTAAATGCAAATGATAATAGCGAATTTTATATTGGTGTCAGGGGTATTTTTGCATATGTATAATTGCATCTAGATAATCTATGAAAAACACATTTCACGCATGTAATAATGTGCTACTGTCCTTACTCATTTTAAAGCTT
Organism: Hedychridium roseum; assembly: GCA_963989215.1. NCBI lineage: Eukaryota > Metazoa > Arthropoda > Insecta > Hymenoptera > Chrysididae > Hedychridium > Hedychridium roseum. Next base: position 3,040,373 of record OZ022307.1, on the reverse strand, counting down.
TTTTCGTGTCATTCAAGTACTTGGCATAATTATTGAAGTAGGTTAATAATTTCATCTCATTAACTGCCATTGTACTTTTAAATAGCGAAATTTCTATTCCATGAATGCGTTATTTTCTCATTGGATGCTTTTTTACAACATTGTACTTGGCGAATATTACTCGTGCTTCTTAAATGATATAATGGCATATTTATTACAATACGTTGATTATTATATATACATTAATACATTATGTACAAAGACAGTGTACATCTCAAAGTCTAATAACACAATAAATCAGTACCGTATTTGCGAAAATAATCAACATTCAACATGTTTTAATTGTATGCTGATTAAAAATGCTACACAATTTATTATCGCATAACATTAGAAGATCTACATTAACATTTAGTTGTCACTTAATTTTATCAAAAATTTTATTTTGGCCCTTACACTAAAATTTTGTAGCACACTAAACAGTATTGAAAATCGTACTAAATAAAAATATTAAATAAATGTACGATATAATGATGTATATCTTTGAATTATGTCTAATCGAAGACTCCATATTATTCTTTATTAGCTATTTACCAGGAATTTATATATGTTGTTTACAATTCGCATTATACTGATTTCATCACAAATATGGCAGTTAACAAGAAAAACATAATGTTCACAATTTCTTTCAAATATGTATTAATATTAGACTTTAATGCAAAGATGTAGAAAATTCGGTTATTAAATTTAAAGCAAATTTTGTTTTTATGTTCGGAGTGTGAATTTTTCAGATGCAAATATTTAATTGCAATGTTCCCGTTACACACCTACAAATACCCCTGTTTATGTATTCACTACTGTAAAATTCTAACCTCTGTATTTTGATTATGGCGTGACTGCTTGTATGTTTATAAAATTTTGCCTCATGAAACATGTTTAATTGGTGTAGTACATATTGAATTAAAAATTTATCAAACATAGAGCTGTTATTTACAATATTTTATTGGAACGCTAAATCAATTTTGACACAGTTTCTGCCAAAAAAATATTCCTACTGTAACGTCACAAACCATATATATTCTTTGCTGTAGTATTCTTACTCATGCACATAAACTTTACCCTTACACCAATTCTAAGACGGAGTTTGTTTATTTTCTATTCTGCCGTAACCTACTTTAATTACCGTATTATGCTTCTTTTTATTTTCGATTATTATCTAGCACAAGTAATCCACTCAGCTTCAATCGTCATAGTGAAACGGATTATACAGCTTAGTATAATATCCGCGAACTAATCGAAAAGAAACATACATACAAACTCCGAAGTTATCAAAGCTTTTCAATTTGTTAACAGTTAAATGTTAACACTCTGATTCCTTGTTCATCTCCGTGGATAACGAAAAATCCATGGATTGATGATGCCGAGGCACAAAGGAAACATAGCTTCAAGGGCAGAAGAAAGTCAGTGTGACAATCAGTAAGACAGTCTTTTGAACACCATGAGGTCATGGGTACACTGATGTGCTGTAGTTCGCTACGACACCATTTCGTGCCATCCGCTACCATTCAAGGAATTGCTCTCTGCTGAAAATTAAGTGTATTCTTAACTACACAACGCCAATACTAACCATATTGAAGCTGAAGCTGGCAGCCGAGAGTTTAAGGTCATATTCTCTTTAGCACAGTTCTCCAAAACCTTTCGTACAACAGACCCAAGTATTACAGTTTATATCCTGATAAAAACTTACTATTTAAGTATTAAAATGGTTACTAACTTACTACAAAAATATAAGTGGCCACCAGCTATTGGCTGCTACTTCCAACTTCATCAAACAACCGTATTTTATGCTCTATTTAATACCAAGCAATCCAAGCACGACTTTTTACAGACATCTTCACGTTTTGTCGTCACGAAAAAACACCGCAAATTTCGTGGACGTTATCTATATAAACTAACCAGTCTTGTCATTGTCCGCTCGTTCTGGGGATGGGGATGGTGATGGTGATCTTGGGCCCCATATCCTTACTGTACAATCGTCAGATACAGACGCCATCATTTGGTGATATACTGGATTCCATGAAACACAATTCACTGTCCTACTGTGTCCGGTCAGAGTTGCTATGGGTAATTCCCTTTTGATATGCCACACGTAAACCTTATTGTCTGTAGTCATAAATTATATTGAAAACGGCATTAAACATATGCAGTGGTACATGCACTTATCGATACATACGTACGTAAATTGAAACGTTAAGCAATAGCATAACATAAAAGGTATTTGTATGTTTAGTGCAAACGTTATTAAACAAACCTTCACTGCCAGAAGCAATAAAATCTTGATTAACGCCTCCAAAACAACTATGTATAGTAAAATGCCCTTGAGTAACGCCCTGAAAACGTCTTACAAGGCATCTGTCTTGTAAATCCCAGAGATGAACACCTTGATTAGCGACATTGAGTAATGCCAGCCTGTCCGCTTTATTCACACTGAAGGACATCACCGGATGATCTTCTTGAAGTCTAAGAGATACACGTCAAGTCAGTTGTAAATATACATATTAAGCTACAAAGTGAGAAAGAATTATCTTACATTGTGAAATCACATAATTCATCAAAATTATATCCACGAATTCGATGATGAGAATCGGCAGCTAGAACAGTTTTTCCATCACTTCTACACCATAAACATTTTACTCTGACACCTTCCCAGGAGTCGGATACGTTGCCGTCCATGTCCTGTCATTATGAAAATATTAATCCATGTTTTACAGCATCAAGATTGAGTTATATTTTCTCTCATATTGCTGTTAGCTTCAAATCATTAATTTCGGAGTGAAGTTATATGTTATATATACGAATGTCGGTTACTTACACATTGGTAAAATTGTCCTCTAAGACCACCAGTTACAAACTTATTTGAATCACGATGCCAGGCACAGGCTGTCAGAGAATCGTCAGTACTCTGGGTACACTTAACACGCAACTCGCAGTCGGGTGTGTCTATGCTCCAAAGCCAAAGTTCGGGGCAGTCTTCGGGCCCACAGGCTATGAGGTGACTGCTGTCTGGACTCCAAGCGATTAGAGCAACACCGTAAGTGTGTCCCTCCAGTGTTTTCCTGTGTGTTACTCTCAGTGTCTCCTACGATGTAGGTGTTAAATTTAGCGAATGTTGTAGGTCACAATTACATTAAACTTGCCCTTGAATAACGTTTGTCTATATACTTACTGGATCTACATCCCAAATAATTACAGTCATGTCTTTAGATCCTGTAGCTAGTTTGAGACCATCGGGGGAAAACTTGCAGTACCAAACTTCGTCACAATGGTCATTGAGCACTTGTGTGGTATGGCACGGGAACTGTTCTTTGCTGCAGCTGTGATCCACGAGCAGCGAAACGTTTTCTAAGCTTGTCTAATTTTAAATAAATTTTCAATTGTAATCAGCAAATCATTTTCGTTGATAATAATAGATAGGAGAATGTACACTAACGGAAATCACGCTTTGCACAGGCATGATTAGTAAAAAGAATTAATTGACTTTACACGTTAAAGCTTTGCACTGTTACTTCTATTTAATAATTATCTTCGGATTATTCAGTACCTGAGTGTGAGTAATATGGTATGTGCACTGTTGATTTTGCATTTCCACAGCTTGGCACAGAAGAGAATGGAGTCTGCGTGGAGGTAACATAATTGAAGGTGGAAGATACCTCTGAAGTCGATCCATTAAAGCAGCCCTAGAGGATGAACCTTTGCCATCCCAGCCCGCGCGTGTCTGTCAACAAGTGTCTATTTGCTAGTGATCAAATTTTCGGTTGTGCGTTAGTTTCCAAAACTTCCTGTACGTATACAGTCATTAAATCTTTGGGAGAAGCAGCGAAGAAAGATAAGCACTGTTTCTGAGAAGGGATCATTATGGAAACAATGTGTGTTGCGATAACGTAACAATAAATCGGGAAATACCTGTAATTCGTCGCGTCCACTACACATCATAAATGCAGATAACTGATGGACGCGGCCAATATTGTGGCCCAAAGGTGTAAGTTCATTGCGTAAAACTTGTAATGCTTCTAACACTAGACCTTCCTCCAGATATTCTAAATATTTCTGTTCTAGTAGTAAAAACTTCATTTCCTGGAAATATGTATATATGTTAATACAAAACAGAGGAAGTAATTATATAATTACAGTACACAAACATTTTACCACTAAACTCTGGGTAGCACCATTCAGGAAGGACTTAAGTTCATTAAGATCATGATCTGCCTTGTTCCAATCTCCATCCATTACATGCTGCCGAAATTTTGCAGCTGCTGGATGGTCCAAGCGACAACCAGACTCCTGCATAAGCAGGTCTGCTGTACGACTATAACAAACATAAATGATTTTCCTTTGTAAAAATTCAAATTACACTACATTGTCTACAATTTAGTACGATAAGTTAATTGCACAAACAACACAAAATTTCAAGAAACAGAATAACAAAAGCTGTCCATCACAAAGATTGCTACCTAGAAGACTGCTATTTTTAACTTGCATACCACTTTGCTTCACTAGTCTAATGTAAGTTTTATGCGTGTTATTCTTGAGCAGGTTGTCAGTAATGACAATGCAATTCTTTGAATAAATTTTACTTATTTTCTATGCACATGTCTTTACATTTACACAGCATGATAAAGTACATATAACTGGTAGATACTAGTGTCTATATTTCAAGGTTCTATAATTAGCTTTCTCCCACCATATTGCACACAGTCCAGATAGGTTGTGATACAATGCATTTCATCAATGTATATAGCCAAAGCTAAAGAAACAAAGAAAGACTTGACTTCTTATAAAAGATTGCTGTTTTTTCTTATCATTGCATGCAATTGTTGTCGTCCCTATGTCAGCACCCCTTAACTGACATATGTGAAGTCATAAACAAGTTCACAAAATTTATTTTTGGAATATGAGTAATTTTTAAAATGACATTCCACTCTTTGTCCATTTTGTTAGTCATCAATGATGATTTTTACAGCACTATTTGCCACAAAATATTTCTCATATTTCTGGTTTACCTTTAACATCTATGATAATGGAGCATCCTTCAAATGTCATACAATTACTCAAGGTGAATAATTATCAAACAGATGATTAAGGGTAAACGAATGATACATACTCTAGCCCAACTGTCTTCAGGTGCTGACCGATGAGTCTTACGATGTCTTGATTAGTTTTATCCATAATTTTAGAAGGTCCCAAGTTCTGATTTGTTTCGCCATTCACCACACTAACATCATTATCCGTTTCAGTCAAGTTGCCATTGGTATGAGGTCCACCAGAATCTGGAGTAGCTCCATTTTGTTGAGGTCCAGAGGAAACACCGCCGTTTGAGGCCTGCTGCTGCATTATGCTGTTATGCACACGGAAATGTTACCCGTGATGGCAATACCGTTCCAGGCTACTAATGCGTACGCGTACTAATAGTTATATTTCATTGATGGCAACTCTCCAGACTTTTTCTCTATACTTCTGAAAAGCACAAAATTCTACGATACGCGTACAAGGGAGAGAGTTACTGGACTATTTGATAATGCGGAGATTTTGACAAATAATAAAACCAGTCGAGGGACAGCGCGTATGAAAGGTATCCGACGTCGATACGTCTTGACATTCTGCAAGGAAGAAGATATAAACGTGAGACCGTCATTGTGCGAAGGGGAAAGCCCCTTCAGGGGTGCGCGTGGTGTTTACTAGAAGGCGACACCGCGGTGCTCTCGGTTCGGACGTGCTGTGAGGTTAATATGAGTTTACCGATAGTTTTCCATGTCCGGGGCGAAGTGGCACTCGTCCGCTGGTCGTAGGGTAGCCGGGAGCGAACTACGGGACCTTTTGCGCGGTGGCGGAGCGAGTCCACCGTCGTCCGACTCGCCGCTCGAGGCCAGGCTTATGCGCGTACCGCCCCGTTTTTCACACGATTATTGTCCTCTCTATGGCTCTCTCGGTGGCCGCTGGTGGGGCTGGGGCTGGAGCACGCACGCAGCCACGGTTCCGTTCAACGATGAAATTTCGCTCTCTCGGCCTCTCCCCCCGGTTTTTTTCCCTTACGCTACGGACCGAACGGTCTATATACGTCGTTCTACCGCGTCGTCGGACACCTCGCTCGAACGGACGCGAAAAAAACCACGGGAAACGGGGATGCTCGTACGCCTGCCAAAACGGATACGAACAATGACTGCCACACAGCTGATACTTGTTTGGATCGTCGTTTACGTCACGGCCGTGCTCTTCTTTGCTTCGCAGATAGGTCCGCCGACTGCCTTCACCGCAGATGTCCGCTCGGCTGCGTTTTCCTCGTAGAATCCAGAAACGAGTCTACCCACCACCGATGCATCGCAACCTGGCGGCATCTGTCAGTTCTATTTATCGTTCGGCGGGCATTTCAATTCGTATCCTTCACCGTTCCATACAAATCCCCTGTTTTCTATTGTCAATTAAACACTGCTGCATCCATTTAGAAACCTACAATCTCCAAATTCTTAATAAGATATTTTCACTTCGTCAAATTTTATTGCATCTCTCTGTCTTGATTATTGCAACATTATTTAAGAAGTACCTTGTAGGTATACATAAAATAGTTAAGTGTTAAAAGTTTAAAATTCATTAGGAAAATAGAAAGTTTTCATATGAAAATTAGCAATATTCTAAAATTTATATTAATTCCTCTTCGTCAATGTCATACCTTTTGCCAAATTGCAATCGCCAGTGTGGCGTAAAAAAGTGCACTGAAATTAAATGGTTTTATTCATGGCTCTGGCACTATCTGCTTCTATAAATAAGATTAATTTTTCTTTCTTGGTAAAAATAAAGAACGTATTCAAAACTCAACGTAATATTAATAAAGAGAATCACTTTTGCCCATGATATGTTAAACTTAAAATGATCTTCCAACAGAGCTCATGTTTCATTGCATACATATACCGTTATAGATATTTTTGGCTATATACTTAAGAACTCACAGTAAAAGTACAAAAACATTTGTGGATGATACAAAGTAAACTGCATGTTTGATTTCGCCGAAGATTGTAAAAAGATTATGGATTGTTACTTCTCATTTGCAAAACATTTGGAAATAAACTCCTGCTGTATTAAGTAATAACACTTAATATTGAATAACTACCTTCAACCAAAAGTGTGAAAAAATAGCGTTTAAAATATATCGTGCTATTAACTTACCGTTATATGGTGTAAAAAATCTGCGATACATGTGTACACCACGTCGTAGACAGATTTATACTAAATGACCGGACAATTAAGTCACGCGAAATGGGTCATTAATTTTAGAAAGATGTACTCATTATAACCAGACATCTTAATAATCAGGCAACAGGTTCCAGAAATTTAGCGTAACGTACCCAATCCGCATATTTAATTATGAACGATGGTCAAATTCTTCGTTAAAATTCGATGATAAGTAACATAATTTGCGTCATTGTCATTGTTCCGCTGTATAATGAAGATTACTTATACATTCTTTTGAATGAATAATTGGGTGTAGAAATCTTAATATTCACGGAATGTAAATGTAGAATACCTTAATTCATATCCACATCTTTGCTCGTATGTTTAATTTTAATGAAAATAGGTATGTAATTTAGAACATATATAATGGACAAGAAATTTGTAGAATACGAACATCAATAATTACATATTTATCAAAAGATGATCTAAAACATGTATATAGACATGAATTTCATTTGTGAGATTGTTTGTAAGCTTGTAGAATTTTGTCTCGACAGAAAAAGCGCGTTACTGATCTTTACTGAAAATAATTAACATTAATAAATAGTGATTAATAACGTGTTACTTCAGATAACATAATTAACTGCAAGATTGCTAATCGTTTATAAGCATAATTTCGTTTTGAACGAAAACATTAATGTGCAGTCGTTCGAAACGATACAACGGCAATTTTTAAGGAAAATTTCCTCCCGTGTTAATTAAGAACAATCTTAAGCTCATTAAATACAAGCAAACTTGTATACGTACATAACTGCACGCATCCGAAATATGTTTTGAAGATATCAATTTTTACACCTGACATCCGCAAAAAAAGAATTGCTTTAAGTGTACCGGCAGTACCATTAAAACTTCTAAAAAATTTTATAATTTTCTCCGAATTATTACTTGATTGTCTTATTTAGGAGATATTAAATGTAACTTAATTACCTTTACGGTAAAAACGAAAGATAAAATATGTGAGTAAATTATGTACAATATTATACTGTTTATACACTCTTTAACAAAGGCACATATTCTATTCTAACGACTACTTTTACCTTCTGGGACATGCTTGTAAGGGATATAGTTCTTATTTTTCTTTCCGTGATTTTGTATTTGGTTTTCGACCAATATTCTTGTCTTCGTACACTATAATGTTTGCTCGTCACTTACTTGGTATGAATATTCAAAGTTGTCCTTAAACTAGTATTTCGGTAAACGTGTGTGTTTGTACATAACGATACAGATGTGAAAACCTTCATGTGCATAACCTGTGAGTTAAATTAATAATTATCAATAAACTTAAGTAAGTTAAGGAACAAATTCCCTTCAGTAACGTGAAATATGATTTAGAGGTCAAATAATACCGTTCTTACAAGCCGAGACGTTTCTTAAGTTGTATCAGAGTCAGCGAGGCGCAACCGTTGAAGCAATCCTTACACAAAGTCGGAGGGTATGTGTGTGAACTAATAAGTTTCTACAATACTATTTACTACTTACGTATATCAATTAATGACTGTAACAATTTCGTATTGCAATACAGTTTCAGTAGAAATAAAACAGCTATCAAAAATGTTTTATGTTAATAAGGTTTAAGACTTAAGGAGCTAATAAAGCTCACTACAATATTATTTAGAAAATGCTATATTATAAAATATTCTAAGATACTACGAAATAGAATGTATTGCATCAGTCTAAAAACAATCAACTTCCAAGAATGTTTTGCACATTATTAGCGTCATTGGGTTGCGGTAGTATTGGACGGTCTTTACACATAGTCGGGGAGTATGCGTGCGAGCTAATAAGTCTTATTACAAATTATTTACTAGTTGGGTAAATAACAAACAATTTCAGTACAAGAAAAACATATATACATATTCATTACACATAAGACAATTTCATTAGTGTTGGACAGTACTTTTGCAACGTTGGAGGGCATGTGTGCTAGCTAATACCCCTTACGACAAACTATTTATTACTTATATAAACAAATTATTCGACGGAATAATTCCAGTACAAATAAAACGGTGTCCAAAGACGTATTACGAGATATAAAAATCATCAGGTTGTGATAGTGTTGGATAGTCCTTACCATAAAATTTAAGGGTATGCACGCGAGTTCATAAGCTTTTCTACAACCTATTTGATATTTATGTAAATAAATTAATGAATCCAACAATTTCAGTACCGGAAAACCATATATACATATTGAGTGGGATTAAAACAATTTCCAACGATGTTTTGTGAGTTACAAGAGGCATCTTGTCGTGGTAGTGTTGAACAATCCTTACACCAAATCTAAGGGTATGGATGCGAAATAATAACCCTTATTACAAACTATTTATTATTTGTATCAAAAAATCATATGACGGAACAGTTCCAGTACAAATAAAACAGTGTCCAAAGACGTATTACGAAATATAAAAATCATCAGGTTGTGATAGTGTTGGATAGCCCTTGCACAAAATCTAAGGATATGCGTGCGAGTTAATAAGTTTTCCTACAATCTATTTCCCATTTATTTAGGTAAATTAATGAACCTAACAATTTCAGTACTATAAAACCATATTATACATATTGAGTAGAATTAAAACAATTTCCAACGACGTTTTGTGAGTTACAAGAGGCATGTGTCGTGGTAGTGTTGGACGGTCCTTATACAAAGTCCGAGGGTATGCGTGCGAACTAATCCTACGGTAAGGTTAGTCCGTTGGTCGTAGGAAGCCGGCGTGTGCCAGCAGTCAGTTACTCGCCGGCCGTCGGTGCGGTATGTCGTGACGGTGTTTCGGTGGTTTCCGCACGTTGTTTCTCCAGGACGGCGTTCAAATTATTCGAAGGATCCTACTTGCGCGCAAACACTTTTGCCTAGGAAAAGAAACCCATAATTGCGCTGACCATTGATCTTTGTCCCGTATCTTCCCGTCTCTCTTTTTTGCTCCCTGCCCTTTACGTTTTTTCTGTCCGGCGCGAGCGATAAGAATGCCGCTGGAGGGCCGCTGAAACTGCCATGTGAAAAAGGAATTCTTTGGTCGGGGCCAGAACCGCGGTGTTATCCTTCTTTTCCCCGGGGGTACGCGCCGACGAAGAAACGTGCAGTTTGTGCTGTGTTGTGCATTTACATCTACCGCTGCTCATAAGTGTTTACACGCTGCCACCACCTGTTGCGCGTCTAACGCACGCTGGTTTTTTGTGTCTTGTTGGATTAACCGGATTACCCGCATCGCTAAAGGATGTCCTGCCCGCGGTAACTCCCCGTCAAGACGCACGAAAAGGTGAGGAAATATATGATGTTCATTCGGAAACGCGGCATGAATGAGATCGTACAAATGTGAAAAATCGTATTTACTACGAGGGTCAGGTACGCGCTCAATGTTCTTATCCAAGCCTGCCCACGGTAAAGTATTACATTTCACCTTTCAAAAACTATCTGTTCGTTTCAAAAAAATTGCACCAAACGGAGAAAAGAATTGGGCGTAACAGATAATTAAGTTGCTCCTGGAAATAGTTCGTAGTATGTAACAAAATGCCGAGGAACAATCGAGTCGCACGTCGATGTAGAATTTGGTATAATGATTTCGTCAGCGTTTAAATATTTTTACGAGCCTGAATGGTACGTCTTCCTGTCACGATCCTGACCTTCGTTTTACCGCGGTAAATTGCTATTAGCGAGTACCGCCTACTACAACTTTACCACAAGATTTCGTGGAAATCAAGAAAACTGGAAATCTCACGTTGGATTTGTTTAATTATTCACATACATTCATGTCCGCGCGAAGCTATTTAAATAGCCGTCTACAAATATTGATTCTGAAGGTTTGTACGCATGATGAGCTCTTCAGACAATTATACGCGCTACTACCGTAGTAAAATCTCCATCGTATGACTATAGACTTTGGAATGTGTTTTTGGGGTTCTCATTCCATCGCTAGTCAGTTGGGCCACGTGCATAGAATAGTATTTATATGAATTTACATCATCTGTAGGAATGTCATCGTCTTGATACAAAGGAGATTCGATAACAAATTCGGCACATAGTGACCCTTTCATTCCTTTCAAAGGTTCCTACATTTCATAAACCCTAAATTCACGCAACTGTGGACCCGCATTGCTTTCCTCGTGTCGAAGCTCCAGAATTCTCATATTTGCGTAACACAGGAAAGTCCTTGCCTGGCCGATCGCATTCCAGAATGGCGAAGTGCACGTTGTACTTGGGGTCACGTTGAGAATCGGCGAAAAAGAAGAACCATTGGCTAGCGCATACCGGACGCTGGTACTCAAAAATACAACCGCAGGTACCTCTTCCCCTAACTCGGAATTCCTTTCCGCCAAGCCGACAGGCTTTTTAACGACCTTTCCCTGTATCCCATTTCCGTAGGTGCGTAAGAGCCAAAACGTTGCTTTGCCTCTGCTATTGCTCCAGTCGTGATTTTTCCGAGTGCGTACGCGACTCGTGGATCGTATATGTGCATACAAAACACACACCGAAACAACCACCGCACGACGGCACGTCGCCGAATGGAATGAATCGTGATGGCGGCCCCACGGAGGGGAGGTTGTCTCGCATAGAGAGAATCGCCAGAGGGGTGGGGATGGGCAGGGGGGAGGCTGCCAGGGTGCACTCAGCCGGGAGGGGGGAAGACGCATTCCATTGCACCGCGCGCATGCGCATCACGACTGCCCAGCACCCGCGCATTCTACCGACCGCGTGTACTCCTCGCTAGGGGTGGAATTACTATGCACTCCGTGGATGCATTATTGCTTTACCACAATTCCCTGGTTCGCTAGATGGCCGAGCTTGCATTAGGACAGCAATTCTCATACTAAAATCTACGCTTCTTCGAAGGTTCATACGATATTCTATGTTTCTCTTACAACGTATATTGCACATTCATTTATTGAAATGGAATAATTGTGCAAGAGGAAGTGTATATGTATTTTGTTCAAGGAACGAAGTCTCCAATTTTGAAAGACTGGGTTTTAAGTAGAGCTATAAATGATAGATAGGCTTATCTTACTTTAGGCTTTAGGTGCGCAATTAGGTATGAAATCCTTTGTGAGTTTCAATGTTACAGTAAACTTTTTTATTAATGCACATGGGAAAAGATGTTACGATCAATATTCATAAGATTGACTTACGGACGTAACGATTTAAAAACATACTGCCACACTCGTGCTTTTCGTTAAAACCTTTATGTCTGCATAAATGTATTATTCAATTGGAAAAGTCGTTATATGGGTAATATACAAAATAAAAGATGCAATGTGTACAATGCATAATGCGAAACAGAATATAAATGCGTATTAGAGTATATCTGGTTTTTAAGTAGGAGCATTTTTAGGCACGTATGAATAACCGTACTTCAGATACTTATGGGCATAAAATATATGCGTAACCTGCTGCGAATATAGAATAAAAACATTATGGAAACTCTTAAAAGTACATTCAATTTTGAATAGCAGATATGCCGAAGAGTGAATAATCTTGCCATACTTCCTTTTAATAATTTAAAATAATCGAAACAATTCGGCGACTTTACGAAAAAATTCCTTTATCCCTATTTACAATGATATTATCATATTTTCGTCATTTCTTCATTTTTCTCCTAAAAAGCCACGAAAATAAAGGAGGGTGAGAATTCGTAAACATGACTAAAATCTTCCGCGATTTGCCTACACACAAGCAAGATTCTCAGGACGGAAAAAGTGTTGAGATATTCGAAAAAAAACCCTTTCCGAGAAAGACTGGCAAAGGATGGTCAAATTTCGTGAGTTTCCGAGACACGCCCATATTTCCGACCCGTTCGGATAAGTCCGGATTGGATCGAGAAAGCCGTAATTTTTCTCACTGGCTGCTCTACCACGGACCCATCAGTTTCCACGATTTTTTACGAGACTTAACGAACGAAGATGACAGATCCCACGATGTACGTGGGGCAATCCTTCGTGGAAGTTTCTCGGTAACTCTCATTTTCGGTCGCTTGACGGACGAATGGTTGAGAAGCTTTCATAGGGCACTTTGCTGCTCTGCACTTCGTATCGTCATGACTTTTCGACACGACCACTTGCATTGGACATAAGGAAGTTATCTCTGTCGGTCCTTTTCCATTGCCTCTCTCGTCGGCAAGAACTCGGAGTTCTTCAGCGTATGAGTACCTGTATTCCTCGTCCCGATGGTGTGCGTACGTGGCGGGAATGTTCAACATTCCACCGACTGGGAGCCGTGGATTCGAACGAGCGTCGGTGTAACAGTACAGAATTGTCTGATTATAGGCGCAGAAAACGGTTCCCCGCTGGCGGTCATCGCCGTAACGACGCTGCGTTGAATGTCAACTCGCACGGCTGGTTTGTTGTCCGTTCTAAAATACATAATTTAGGTAGCTTTCGGAGAATGGTGTTCTATATAAACAAGTCCGGAGCAAAGGCCGGTTATCTGTAAAAGGAACGAACTGCCCACGGCCAGCGGCCAGCCTCGTCCAACGTATTCGACCGTAAAAATGAGTCCGTGATTAGCGAGAAGGACATCCATCCTGCAACGGTGATTGCGATAACAATGCATTGACGGAAAAAGGAATGCCGGCGGTATTCGAATTTATTAGCGTCGTATATCGCTAGGCAGCTCGACTTTGTGCATTTCACGCACTTGAGCACGGGGTACGGCCGTGTAGTATGTGTTATGTTTGTCCTGCGTAAATACGGCCGGCGCAAAATACTTTCCGAGGCTGCATTGGAGGCCGTTGTGCCGACGTAAATAATACTCCAAGTATTCGCTCGTTTCACGACCGAGAGGTCGTGCTGAGACCTTTGCAAGGGTCTCCTTTGCAATATGATGCACGAAATTTCCTCTCGTATTGCCAATAAGAATAACATTCTTCGGGCAATATTTTCGTAAGAATTTCCTTTCAAATTCGCCACCATTTAAATGTAAATGCCAATACTGCATGCTGTAAATATAGCCCGATAATGTATATTCTATTCTTTCAATAAATATTTAGTACAAAATGTTGCAAACTATCATTTAACATGAGAATGTCTATCTTCATATTCGGTTCGTGAGAATAAAATTCTTGAAATGTTGCGGAGTTCGATGAGAACCATTTATTCCGCTTTGATGAAATACGTATTAGACTCTTTCGAATAAATTTCGATAAAGCGACGGCATTTGTTTAGCTAGCGACGAATTTTTAACATCGTGGATAGCGAAATTCCAGGCAGAAAAAAGTGAAAAACGAGTATCACTGCGGAACCTACTGGCGTTATTTTTACATAGTCACGATATTTCTTGGAAGTAAGATGAGGCAAAATTCTGTCCAGGTAAAAATCACTAGCTGGGTCACGTAGCACTGCACATACCACAGTGTGCGAGATTGAGTGTAAGATAGCGGGGTGAATAATATCTCGATGATGGCACGATAGGTCCTTGGACGTGACAATCGTCCTGCTCTTTTTCCTACTATCGTCTCCGCTACGGTGAAATAGAGCTTCCTTGTGATTTTCTCGGGAACGGATCGACTTCAGATGAAATCGACTTTTCAGGAACCTCCTCCGAGGAATAACGGTAAAACCCTCGATCGGCGTACGTACTTTTACTGAACGACAGGGAGATTATATGCCTAGAGCATCGCAATTAAGAAAAAAATCCCAGGCCTGTACAATTTGGAGTTTCTCGAAAAATAATTAAAGATGGCTTGCGTTTAGAACGACTCGGTTCCAGACCCCGTTGTTACAGACCTTGTATAATAATGGTCCTGTCTCTGAGTAGCGGTATATAGCAGGCTAATGGCGACCTCAGAAGTATCCTAGTCTGGCATTCGTCATTTATGGGATCCACTTAAAGTTACGATGTGTGTCTGCTGCTTCACCGTGTAAATCTACGACTTTAAGTCAATCCACAGCGTGTAAGTTTGACACGACGTATTGCTTCGCAACGGAGCAATGACGTCAGCTGTCTCGACTCCGAAGAAATATGCTCTAATAATCGGCGTATTCATTTTTTTCAGACATTCTTTAAAACCTTCGCGCGTGAAACCGTTCGATCATCGTTCTTACGTTCATGCTTGGGCCTTTTCGTTGAACAAATCTTTGACCTTCCAGCCATTTTGTTCACGTCAAAATCACGGGGAATCTGGTGGTCAAATGTTTGATGCACGGGTGTTTCTGTTTCTGTTTGCCCGGTGTCCTTGTCTCTTTTGTCCATGCCCGGAGGAGTAGCGTAGTGGTAAAAATTCCCTACGAGGGTCTAAATATTCTGTGGATTCCGTGGGGTGATTATAATTCTTGGGTCGAAGATGCCTCGAAGGAAGGAATGCCGAGGCGCGGCTAAGACAAAGCGCGATCTCTCTATCCCTTTCTCCCTCGCTCCCTCCCCCTCGTTCTGTTTCTTTTTGCACCCTCTATCTCTTTAGAGATTAGTATCTTCTGTAGCCGTGCGACAGATGGTGGTCGGTAGCCGGAGAGCCCGAACTCTATATAAAGCACGAAACGAGCAGCCTTTTTCTTCCTTTCCTTTCGACTCCTGTCTTCCTGCCCTTTTTGTTTCTGTGCCAGCACACTTCGCGTTTGTTCCTTCCCTTTCCCCCCTACTCTCGTCTTTGCTCTATATGTCACACATCGCATTCCTTTCTAATATATCATTTTTAGTCTCGTCCATACCTCGCCCAAATCGATCTTTTCATGTAAACTCGCATAGGTGAGTTATAAAGCTGAAAAGGATTTCAAATGAACAATTTACTTAAACCACTAAATTTGTCCCGACAGATTTCACTTTCTCCTAAGTTGATCCTATTTCCGAAATATTCTGAAATTTTCTACTTAAACCAAGATAACATTTAATGACTTCTTAATCTACAGCGAAGTTTAACGTTTCGCTTCAATTACTTATTACGATGATAAAGTTACGATTAATTTTGGAAAATACATATGCAATTATCAGGGATTGAAATTGCAATTTTGTACCACAGTTTCTTGTAGCAACTATGTTTCTTTAACTTTTAGTTTCGTTTGTCCGTTAACGGTTGAAATATTTTTTTTTCTAACCCCAGGCAGTATGTCTTATTATTATTGGCGGATGTTTGAAAAGTAGACCAGGAGAGTTCCTTTCGTGCAACATTCCACTCCCATATTGAATCCGTTGCGTACACTGGCTGTCCGCGATTATCATAATTATATCCTCGGTGCGATGAGTCATAAGCCGCGTGCATTGTGCGCTTGCAGCCGAGAGAGTCGATCGTTGCAGTTCGATCGGCACGGCGTTTCACATTGCAGCGCGTTCGACTGGCGCTCGTTTTGGATGCACGCGCAAAAAAGATTTATCCGTCGATCGGCCAACTCCCGATACCGTCTCGTCGATGCCAATTATACTGACCATTCGCCTGACGCAATTCTCTCTTCGGGCTATTCGGCATTGTGTAATTAAAGATCAAGGTCATGCTACATTGGGCTCGACAAAAAATAACGTACCGACGGTCAATCCGTTCAGTCGAGTGTCTAATACCACTTCCCTTTGTTAGAAAGTAAAATCTGTAACAGAGATACGCGTAACTTCGATCAACTTTTTCTTCTATTCAATAGGCGTTTTCGAATTCTACCGCGCAGGCTCTATTTGATTGTTGCTTTAGCTGAAAATTCTATCTCGATTGTATTCAATGAGTTTTTCTAAGGAAAGTGCGAATGGAATAAAACGTTTTGTAATTGCTTGACTTTTTCTGTTGATTTATTTATAGGTATATATGATTTTATGTAATACCTTAGGGAAGTAATGGTTTCGTTTTACAACAGAAAGCGAAACCCGAAGGAATGTCTCTGTCGGATGAAAAGTAAAAGTTTGGTGGGCGGATATATCGTGTCGAATGTAACTGATATATTTCTTGATAAGGAAATGCATAGTTGAAGTATAAACGTGGGTGGACCAGTATAGTGGCAACGATATTCAGTGCTACGAGCACATTTTTCACTTTAACTCAATTTATTATTACTCCCTTTTCAACATTCCGCCGATCTTATCCTCTTTATGCTTGAGTTTCCCGTCATAGAAAAATTTCTTCGTTGCATATGTAAATGATCTTTTATGTTATTCCTGTGAGAACATGGAAAAATGCCTCGCGTTGATTCTAACAAGATTTACCGAATGGGATTGTTGACATTTAAATAAAAAAAACGTCAGGCCTCTGGCGCGTAACTAATTAAGACTCCGAAGGCCAAAGTGAAGGCCCAGAAACGGTTCTCTATAAGCCGTGTAAAAATGTCTTGAGCGGTTTCTGCATACCATTGGCCATATTTCAGCGAATAGCACGGTGTAAAGTTAGCCCGAACGTGCCGTAGAGTGGAATTCGTGCGAAGGGCTTGCGGTGTTTCGACCTTCACGGTCACGATGTAGCCGGATTGCATGCTTCAGTTCTAAAGTTCCAAGACCCTACCGAACAGTAAAACGACATCATTTTCCCCAGCCTGTAGTCGCGCAAAAAAAGTACCAAAAGTTCATACCGTTTATAGGTATGCGTATTTTTAAAAGCAGGAGAAATATTTTAAATATAATTTGACTTTGCAAAGAGCAAGATAAATAAATACATCTTCTTGCCATTTATTGTGCTTGCATAAAAGAAAGGCGAAGGAATGACTTGATCCCGTGCCAAAAATTCGACTACACTGCGAGAATTGAATTTTAAGATCCTAGCCAAACGCCTAGTGCTTGTTAAGACTATTATATTTCGATTAGCGATTCTTATGGCGTTGCGCACGTGCCATTGAATCCCAGAGGGAACTCAGTAGCTAACAATTGTGTCCATCCTTCCCTGCCTATACTTCTACGTAACACTATTTCACTTATCGTTCAAAGAATGTGCAATTTTTGGCAACTTTAATGAATAACTCGTCATTAAAAGAAAACAACAACGACGATCCCTTTACAAATAATTGCGAAAACAATTGACAAATCTGAATATAGCTTAGTGACCGAACGTTTTTCTGATCGTATAAAGTATAATCTGCTCTACAGAAAAAAAGAGTTTGAAATTCAACTAATAACGTTTGTCAAGTTCCCTCTGTGACAGCGAAAAACTACCGAACGCTGTTCCTTCTTGTTTGTCCTATCTTGGCATCCTATCTTATTAGCACCGCATAGAATAAATGCGGCTTTCATGTTCTTCGAGTATCGCGCTGGTACTCCGTATTTGTACCTTCGGAGTCGGCGTGAATTCGTATCGAGCGATAATTTGTGTTAGGAGCGTGTTTTTGCGTGCGCGCGTCTACGCACCGCCGTATAAAAACCATTTAAAAGGATCCCGCCGTGGTGGGTTCCGATTCTGGAGAACAGCACACGTCCTTCTCGGTAGAAATAACGAGGGACGGGAGGAAGTTCAATCCCTTTTGCATCGTAGTCGTTGCTATCGTCATCATTATCGTCTTAGCTGTTGTCTTCAACCTCGTCATTAAACGTCCTCATTTTTCTGTTCATCCTTGAGATTGTCTTCGTTGTCACCATTATTGTTTTCACTGTTGATACCATAATTCGTCTTTATTTGTGTCGTCGTTGTTAACACCTTCGTGTTGGTCTTCATCGTTGTTTTCATCGTTACCATTATCACCTTTGCCGTTATCATTATCGTCTATGTCATAGTTTTATTCACACTACTGTCTTCATCGTTATTTGCATTATAGTCCTTATCATTATAGTCATTATCTTCCCCGTTGTTCACAACCGTGAACTTCATTGTCATTATTGTACCCTTTGTTTCGATATTTTTCGTCGTTATTAACACATTCTCCTTGGTCGTCATTGTTGTTACTATTGTCTTCATCATTGTCTTCTTCGTCTTCGCCGTACCTTTCACCGTCATTACTGTCTTGCCCGTTTTCCTTATGCCGACGATTGTCACTGTCGTTGTCTAGACCGGCGCCATTTCCACGATGATCCTTCGCCCTGATCATCATCATCATCATCGTGGTTGTTCTGTTCGTCAACGTCTT
Organism: Hedychridium roseum; assembly: GCA_963989215.1. Classification (NCBI taxonomy): domain Eukaryota; kingdom Metazoa; phylum Arthropoda; class Insecta; order Hymenoptera; family Chrysididae; genus Hedychridium; species Hedychridium roseum. The sequence continues at coordinate 3,021,173 of OZ022307.1, read as the reverse complement.
CGTCGTTCCTCGTGGGGATTCGAGCCGAGGGTAAGCCGAGATCCCGTGCTGCACGTACATAACATGTGCGGTCAGCGAGGCGCAATCGCCGGCGGATTCTGTTTCTTCGTCGCGCGAGCCGAGTTCTCTGGCCGGTCGGTTCGGTCGGTTCGCGATGGGAAGAAAACCCGGCGGCGAGCTCGATCGTCGCTCGAAAACGGGTGTGAATGCCCGTACGTGCCAGAAACGAATAACGAAGCCGCGGCTACGATCCACGATAAAACGCGATGCCGTTGGAACTCAGCTCACGTACGAATCCTTTACCTTGTACCCGATTTGCGAGCATTCTCTGCTCAACGTCGCCGTGTCTACGAGTCACGTTGACCCGGGACCGAACTCACGCGGTCTTCGCCCGACAGGGGCAGAGCAACTTTGTACAACCTTCCTCGGCTTTCTACAGGGGAAAAAAGTCTTTCCCTGTCCTCGCATTGATTGCCGCGACTATTTCGCTAACATGTGTCCGTCCTGACGTTCGCCATCCACTCCAGTAACCGCCATTAAGACAGTTGTACCACGGCTAACCGGTACTCGTTGTAACTACATTGTTACCGGTAAAGTGGTTACTACGATAGTTTTCTCCGCGTCAATTACCTGCTCAACTGATCGTTCTGGTATTCCAAAGAAACCTTCGACTTACTCTTTTACTTACAATTGCGAGCCTCGACTCATGTGGTCTACACACTTTTAATTCATTTCAATCGTATTACCTCAATGCTGACAAGTATTTTCCAGCATATTCCAATGCCATTTAATAGAAATTAGGAATCACTGTGTCAGGATGTAACTCCTGTTCTTAAGGGGGGTCTCAAGGGAAACAATGTTTTAAAAATATCTTTGCCGTGTACTCGGAATTCGACCACCCGGTAGAGCTGATTGGTTGGAAGGCTGATGCCAAGAGAGGAAAAAAAGGACTATCTTTGCATTCATACGGCGTCCACACGTTCGCGACATCCACCCACGTAGCACACGGGCCAGAGGAAGGCTCTCTACTCTTCGAAATTCATTGCATCCCTCCTTCTCCACGTTTTCCTTTCCCCCTGGCCAGTTATTAACAACCGTAAGTTACAGTGTAAGAGCACCGTTTCCTTAAAATCCGCTTTTTCTTAACTATAAAAAGCAATCGATACAACGTTCAAGATTAAGATTGGAGCTTAGGATAACGACGATTCCACGTTTCGAAACTCATCGTATCCCTCGTTACCCATACGAAGCAATCGATAAAAGTTTGAAGTTTCAGATACCGAAGGCAATAATACTATTTCTAGCGTGTAAGGAGGGAAATAGTTAATGGACGCTATTAGCGGTTCCCATTGGTGTACAGTTCTTAATGTCTTCATACTCGTAATCAAATTCCTTATGATGAAAGCTACATGTAATGCCACATGCCCATTTTAATTACGAACGTACGCATAACTTTATTAGTGTTTGCATAATCTTCAAGGGAAATAGCTCGTTGCAAGAAAACGTTATTCAAATATTGATCTTATTAGGAGGAAGTCACCGGCGTATTATGCGATCTTTGGCCAATCACGACGAATAAATGCAATTATGTAGCAAGAATAATAATCCTGGCTACATGTATATGCGTATGAGCGGATGATTTATTATTCTGTAATATCATTCGAAATACATTAATCAATATATTAATAAAGCAATAATTATCATTACATTGGATACGTGAACGATCGATGGCAATGAACCATGCGAGAATATACGTAAGAAATTCCGATGTACCTACGCTGATCTTTGCTCGTATTTGCCTTTGAAATGCAGAATTTACTTTGCGATGCTCTTTGTACTCGTGTCAGCGTGGATCGTGAATATCTATCGAGAAACTTGCCTATTGGTGAAAGTATGATACATCAACTCCGCACCGTTCGACGCTCACACGCATTCATCGAAATAATAGTACGACACGCAGTGTCAATGCACCGCGGAAGCACCATTCGTGATAATATTTAAACAGGGAACTTATTCTCTCTGCTCGCAGAATTTTTTGTGAATCGTAAACTTTGCCGAGGAATTAATTCGTTGTTATTAAACATCGACCTCGAAAGTAATTACTTTACTTTTGTACATGCCGTATGGGCAAAGACGATTTTTCTAATTAATAATGATATAATTGATAATAATCCAAAACTCATACGTGTAATTAATATTGCGATTAAAATATTTCTGCAGTTTCATCAGTGGGATATTATCATGAGAAGGAGATTGACGATATATTTGTCCTATGTGTCACGTTAATTACTCATTACACATAAATCCTCGCGAATCATATCATCTTTTCCTATCTACCCGGGAATCATTAAAATCCCTGTCACAACTTCGTAACTAATGGGTCGTATTTTTCCGTGAGTTCGCACAGGGTTTCTTTTCTCCGGGTCCGATCCTGGCCGGGGAGAATGCAGTATGCACTCGGAATGCAGCGCTCAAAGTAGACTGCTCTTAGCTATCGCCGTGTATCATGAAACCCGGCTACCTGGTGAAAGTACCTCTACCTTCGCACCGGGGCAAACGTGTGCGTACGTGGGTGTACGAATCGCGCGCACACAAATGCCCGATCGTTCGGCCGTGTACATGCACGACGTGGAACGGAGATACTACGAGATAGCATGGCACGTAGTGTCAATGTACTCCATTGTGTCATCCGTCATGGCTCGTGAGATAACGCATTCTCGGCAACGGACCGGCCTATCGGCAGATCGATCGTCGATGACAAATCGAACGATCGTCCCTACAAAACCCCCTAATGACACAGACATACGATTAATCGGCCAGCGGTTGAAGTTATTTCAATGAGGAGGATACGTCGTGACACGTTAAGGGTGGAGCGTCTTCAAATGTCGATGACACCCACTTTCGTCGATCAAGCCGTACTTAACGAGTCTGCCTTCAATTCTTTTACTCTTCGTACCATCACACGAGAAGTTTTTTCAAGGTTTCCTGCTTGCTGCTCGTAAGTGTCTCGTCTAAGAATGATAGGTACCAGCTTTTTGCAATGTACACTCGATCGTGGTTGATTTGAGATGTTCAACAAAATCAAGATGGTTACAAAAAGAAGAAAATAAAAGGAGAAGGGGTTCTTTTATCATAAGTACACAAACTTTGTTTAAAAACGGAGAAGTATTGTTATGCAAATTATTGCTCTTTGATATGTTCATTTGTAATCAAGGGGTATTACGACATCTTTTACAAGACAAAAAGAATGTAAAAACAACAGAGCAGAGAGGAAGTTCTTTTGTGAATGCGGACAAAGAGTTTGCAGTTTGCCGGACATGTTTATCCATCCGTAACTGCGCAATCTAATTAACACCGATACAAACCTACCCATTGGACACGCATATAGCGGTAAACCATAAACGAGAAATCCTTGGTAAATTTTCTAACGTGTTTTTTCCGCGGCTAAGTTGTCTAATGTTCGGGCTTATGCAATGCACGTAACTACGCGTAGATGTTGACGATTCTTAGTTATCTTCACGCATTCCAATCCGATAACTGTGGACCGACTTTTCCTACAGCGGTGTAGCGATTGTGTCTTTCGTTTCATCGTTAACGATACGACGGTCAAACTAGTAATGAATTTCCTCAATAAAAATCGCGTTTCATCCCCGGGAAATGCTCGGCCGAAATCACCGCAGGCGCACGTCGTTCCCTACATCGTATAAAAAACATGAACATCGGTATTTCATCGTACAAATCCGGTCTTATGTAATTCTATCGGGAAAAAACTGAAGTGCATTAAACGTTATGCACACACACACGCACGCATCCACACGCGTACACACATATCCACAGATATCAACAGATATCAACTCCTACATTATTTACCGGCAAATGTCCGTTAATCATTGCCACACGTCGAGGGAAAAACAAATGAAGGAACGGTCAACAAACACGATGCAAATCTGTAAAGGCGTTAACAAACAACGAGTTTAATAGCGGGAAAGCCGAAAAACTGGGTCTGTGCCTTATGCGTGAGGTTGACGTTTATTTTTCCCGGTATCCGTTTCGAGGTCTCGAGCATCGAAATTTTTCGGAGTTGACTTTGCGAGCACGTTCGCGAGCCGCTCTTACATAACGCCTTGTACATAACCCGTCCGGCATGGCCGAAAGGAATGGTCCGCCGTGGAATGAAGTGGAATGGAATCGCCTGGAATGGGGCCACTCACTCTCCAGCCTACGCTATTCCGATCGACCGCCAGGAGAAAACTCACGTGCTAGTATCGAAACCACATCTACGCTCTTATCGTTCCATTTTCTCACTATTATTTATCCTCGCCCAACAAATAATCCATTCGTACTTTAAAGTTACTAGGAATATCACGGCTATTTTTGTATCGTATTAACTTTAAGTAATTGACTTCCCTAAGGTCACGGCGGGTGATCAACTTTTTCCCCAGTTTTTTAGGTAAACATCCTTACGGTAATATCAGTTCTCTACATGATCGGAATTTGTTGACGTAGCAAGATATTCTCGAGGAAAATTACGATGTCTCCGATGTTTTTTTCATATTGCTGGTTAAACATTTTTTCAATTTTCATCGCGGGACAATGTATGCAACGGCGAAGCAGCCAGTTGTTATAATAAATGTCCCCCGAGGGCGTCGATTACCGGGTCTTACTGATGCTTTTTTTTTCTAAACTCGTCGATCTTATTAGAAATAAGTATACGTCGTTAAACCGATCATCAAAAGCTCATCGCGCTCCTATCCCCGATTTCGTGCGCGACGTGCCCTTAACAAAATTCTTGAACGTCGAGCGATCTGTCGGGACGGCGTTTGAAAAAACGACGAAACGGTTCACGAAAAGACGAAGTGAGAGAAGGGAAGAGAACTGGATGGGGCAAGGGATGCGTAGCGCAGAAGCTCGCCATTATATTCACATTATAATCCCATCAGTGGACTCCCCGGCCTAACTGGACAGCTACGAATAATACACCATGCACGCCTCTACCTTCCATTCGTCGTCTATTCATCCATTCGACCATAACGTAGGTGGCCAAACCGCGTTTGCCGGCCACCCGTAATTTATTCGTGACTACTTCAACTAACAAAGATCCTGTGACGAGGACTGAATCAATGCCCCAAGTAACATTACATAGCGCGTTTTCATAATTCATCTCTAAGCCGTCGAGAATGCCTATGCGCTGACTCCTTTACGAACGAAAACAAATTATTCAAGAGTTCGTACAACTGCCTACTGGCTTTCCTTTTGCGCTGCCAAATTCTGTTTGTAAGGCGTTTCTTGAAAAGAGTAGAGGATTATGATAATCGAATTTCTAAATTAACGCTATCTCAGGCCAAGTGTTCTTGTAAGGGTTGTTGGAGTGATTTGAATTAGTCGATTCCTCGAAGATGAGGAGACGTCTCTGACATTGCAGCGATAACCTACTGCAGGCTGATGCAGCTGCACCTCGCGAAAGAAGGAATCCCAGTTACGCGAGCGTACAGGTCTACGTACGAGAGGCACGGTATCGCGTATAGCCGAGCTCACTTCCGTCGGAGGCGTACGGCCAGAGTGTGTAAGAATCGCTAGCCGAAGGAGAAAGAAAACGTCCAAGGAGGTGGGGAAAGGGAATAAGAAGGCGACGGAGAGAGCTGAAGATGATTACAACGCAGTGCGGACGGTGTGTGGAGATGGCTGGCCGGAGGAAGACGGCAAACAGAGGGAGGGGGGAGGCTCCAGAAGGGAGGAAAGAGCTGAACAGAGGGAGAAAACGTTGTAGGCACAGTCCCTTGAGAACCTCCTCCCCTGCTCTATACATACATACAGAATCTCTCCATCTCTTTCCAACGAACCATCCCTGCACCCGCATCTGCTGCCCTTCCTCCTTCTTCGGGCCCTTCTGCCACCCTTGTCCTTTCTCCCTTCCGCTTCAACCACCCATCCCTCTCTCTCATTGTCGCCCCTCTTCCCTTCCGCTCGCTCCTCCTTCCACTTGGATCCCCCCTTCTCTGTCCTTCTTTTTCTCGTCGATTCCCCTTTTAGATTTTCTTACCTCGCCGTTTATCCTCTTGGCCATCTCTCTCTTCTCGGCCCTCCTTTTTCCTCCGGTCTTTCTCCGTCTCCTTCTGACCGGCCAATTCCTCGTATTATACCAGGTTGCGGCGTGGAATGCGGGCGTCCTTCGTTCGCTTCGAGCAGCGTCCGACCGATGAGGCCCCGCTAGCGTTATCCTTCGCCGGTCCTTCGCGTTTGTGTTCCTTAGGGCTCGGCCAAGTTAACCTGGAATACTCGCTCGAGATGCGCGCCTCGCGTTTCTTCTTCGCCTTGGGATTCGTTAAACCCACTCCCGCCTTCTGCATCGCACAATGCACCTCGCGCCCCTCGCTCGCACGTGTGTGCTTCCCGGTGCACACGAAAATCACGCACTTACACCTACGTCCCTACCTAGTATGATCCCCTCGGAATTCGAATTCCGCATTTCAGATGACACCTGATAATCCATTCATTTTTCACCGTGACATCGGCCACGAAAAGATACGTCGCCGAAGGGCCTTTAAACTAGACTTCCTTCATTTTGCCCCTGCTTATAAAACAGAAATAAAATTGCTCTACGTATTCCTTTTGTCGTTTTTATCGGTGATATCACTTTCGAAAAGCTACCTTTTACAGCGCCGTAAAGTAGAATTTACACGTGCGTTTAACATACAAATGTATGGTATAAGATAAATTCTTTTATTTATTTAACAGCGTTCTTTTCCAAATTTATCTCAACTACATGCGACATTAAATGTTTATGTTACAGGCATACTTGTGCAATCGCTGGAGACGGAGGATTCGAAGGACGGGAGAATCTAGGTAATTGAGATTTTGTCCGAAAGTTGCTTTCGCAATACGTTCACTGCAAAAACCTAAAGAAATCATAGACCTTAAAAAGTACGTTCTCTCGTGGTTCCACAAAATTCTTCATATTTATTCTTAACAGAATCAGTGACACATTGCGACAACGAATGAATATTGTCAACAGTGACAGTACTTCTGATTAAGAGGAATCGATTCGATCTTATTATCCTTTTAATTTACTCGTTGAAAATCCTTACCCACATGAACGGCAGAATTAGGAATATTGTTTCCCCTTCCCCTACGACTTAGAAATACGTGCCAGTGAGGAATGATGCTGTTGAAGTAATGCAGCTTCGTACTAGAATTGACGCCTATCGAACGAAGAAGTCAGGAAAACGACTTCCTGCATTTCGCGATCGTCCAACTACCGTCTATGCGTTTCTCTCTCCGTCGCTCCCTTCCCTTGGCAAGCCCTTACCTATCGCCGAGGTGTATACCGGGTTCATTCCCTGCGAGGTAAACACAGGGTTTCCTGCCTCATTCCGTTCTCCCATTCCTATCTAGCCCCTGTAAAGTCCAGGTTTCAATTACGTGCTCCTCCGGTATGCACACGCATAGGAGCATGTACGGTGCCGATACAGATAAATCGGGTGTCGCATTAATTCTCCGCTTAGCATGCCGCTGCTTAATTAAAATTCGCAGCAGGATCAGATTCGAACGAAAGAACAACAAATCCAGGGGACAATGTCGTGCGTTGCTTTCTTCGGTTTTCTCACAGAAACGTTTGCTTTTAGAATTTCCGCTAGAGTACTGCAAATACCTAGGAGAAACTCGTAAATCTGTGGTACTCGGGAATCAGGAGATTTTTACATAACTAACGTACTATAGCAATATTGAAATATGAATTTGTATGAAGAGAATCATGTTTTTCCCTCAGATAAATGTTGAATAACAGCAATTAAAACGTGTTAAGCAGAATGTATAATCCATTTGCAGGGTAATTAAATTGCTTTTAGAAAGACTTCAATTCCGTCATATACATATATTTGCTTATTCCGTGAGTATAATTATTTTAATTTATCTTGAGACCTGTTGAAGGAAAGGCGGATACAGTGAATGTAGTCATTACAATATTTTTCCACGATCATGCTTTATTGCCTGAAAACATTTACTTAATTTTCAATGTTTGAACGCAGACCTGTTAATTGCGGCCTAATGGGTTGCTCGGTGTAAAATGCCTCGTTTGCTGACGCCAGTGCACGACTTTCAAGTTTATTACGACGTTGTGGTATGCACTAGTGCAGACTCCTCGTTGAGCACGATTCTCTCTATGAGGAAACAGAGCTGTTTCACACGCTGCGAACCGTCTACGGAGATGAAAAAATCTTCAACGATCTTGACTATAGTGAGTGTTCCGCGCTAGCATTCTCAACTCGGAAGCCTTTTCAAGACTCGCTCGCGTCTACGGTCTCTTCTCACGAAATGTCGATGCGAGTTTAGCGATTAAAGCGCTGATACGATGTGAGCGAAAACGGAATGTGGTTTCAATGAAGGTAGCCGCTAAGACTGGCTTCTAGATACGAGCCAATGGTCTTCAGATTAAAACTCTGGAAAGTTTTCTCGCTGAAATATTCAAATGTCATCATTTCTTACGGATACCGACGGCTACCATTTATCGCTTTCAAACGTATTATTCCGTAAATGATATTTTATAACACTCGACACCGGTCTATGTGTGCAATGTTGTAATATTATCGTATTAAGAAACGTGGGGCAGTAACTTCAATGACAACAAAAATTATACAATTCATTCTATCGACGCATGAAAATTTTATAGAAGTTTCTCGAGGTTTAATCCTACATTAAGACGGTCTAAACAGAATTGATAAGGGCTTTGACTGAACACGTATTTATGAGACCGTTCCTTGTTAATTTAAGAGAACAAAAGCTAGGAATTTCCGCAATAAAAAATAACGAATAAATCGTGAATGGACCTTACCACTAACAATACATTTTTAAGATTAATTCGTGAATTCAAAACGACGTAAAAATATGGGACAATAATCCTATGTTGATCTGGGAAATTTCTTTCGTACACTGGTTTGGATCAATAAATGACATTTCCATTCAGTGATTGATCAATAACTTCTTGTACGCCAATGCCGGGGAGAGTCAGAAAATCCTGAGACGGTTCGTTTGAAATACGACGCGTAATGAAAACGGGAATCTCCGAGTAATAAACTGCTGCTACTGCAGTTAACGACGTATTTCGTTACGTGGTCAATTAGTGCGGTGCTATCCTCGGAATCTGATGTCTTTGACACGCGAATTGTACAGTTACCACGTTTTAATGCCAGCCGACGGACTTAGAGGACGCGTTACAACGATACGCCTAGACCTCGCTGCTCGTAGCCTTGTTAGTTGATTTCGTCGAATTCTGACGTCATGCTGCGAATATTTACACACACAATGTGTTCTAATGGGAGCGTAGATTAACGTGCTTAGCTTCGGACTCATCGCAGCAGGGATTTCGTCAAAAAGCCACGCCACGGTTTTATACTTCTCGGGCTTCCTCGGAATAAAAATTCGCAAAACAGTTAGGCGTATGTATATGGGCTAAAGACATGGGCCGAATATTCAAGGACTTGACATTTCCATACAAAGCACAGGTGTCTAATGAATAATCCCAGCGGGATTTGCTATTTTTTTTCCTTTCGTTCATCACATTCTTCGAGACTTCGTAATACCCTTTGTTTACCCCTTCCTCATTTGTGAGAACCTTCTTACATGCTTTTATTCCATGGAATTCTACTACTTTTGTTTGCTATTTTTACAAGTATTTCATGAAAAGTCCCAGCTGAGTTTGCTCTATATTTTTTAAATCATTCACTACGTTTTTCGAGGCTACAATACCCTTTGTATACCCCTTCTTTATTTGTGAGAACCTTTTTATCCGCTATTATCTCATCGACTTGAAGTCGCGTCATATAAGCATGCCTTAAGTCGTTGGACCCTTGGAAATGTGCTAAAATGATATTTCTGACAGACGTGTTATTGAGGCCTGTGGAATTTATACCCCCCCCCCTCCCAGCCCTTCGACGGTTGCGTGCAGTTGCAGATGTGCCCTCCGCTATTCTTTGCTTCGTGGCCCGCTGGTAGATCGCGGAACAAACACCCTTTCGGAAGACACTAGGGCCGGGTCTGTCCGTATTTTGCCGATGTTTTAACTTGGATCGTGCGAGGGCAATCGCGACAGTTATGTCCGTCGCATTTCCCAGCGCGATAGTTCATTATTCCCGGGGTTATCGTTAACGGCCGTACGCGCCAACGGTTTTACGACTAAAACGCACGGGGTATACGGCCGTACGAGGCGCATGTGAAAACGTGCTCGGGAGTTCCCGAGTGGAAACGTCAGTTGGTAATGCGGCCCTATCCGCGAACGCTAATATCCCGGCTCTCTACGCCCGATAAAGATACATTCGATGCATTTTACGAGCGATTCACCGCCACGCACGTAAGATAAATTTCTACGGCCGATTCGCAGGCTCACTCGCGGGTATTGCCGTGATCTACGCTTTCCTCTGACGGGATATTGCCAGCGGTTTCGACACGATCCTTCGCCGCGCAAAAGAGTTCGCCCGAATACGCCGATATCTTCCTTTAAACACTTGCGAAAGGAATGCCTCTCGAAATGTACGTTGAACAAAAAATACGGCGAAAAAATGGCAACCCGTAGGACTTGATTAACGATTCTTTGTCGAACGTACGCATCATTGATGTATCGTGTGCCTCATGAAGTTGACGATTTGATGAATACAGTTACTGATTTAGCGGTACAAGGAATGTTAAACATGACAAATAGTGTCGTGGATTATTCCGAAGATAAAATAAAGTCGACACGTTGCGCACTTTGTCAATTTTTCAAACTCGAAGTAATAATAGCCATAATCCTGGGCATTAGATTGGTGCACAATCTTTTCCAATGCAAAAAGTATTTTGTAAATGGCGTTTGTCGGTATTTTGAAACTTGGAATATCTTGTTGATTTTAACGAGGGTCTCAACCCTTTCCCAGTTTAATCCATCGTAGATACGCACAATGCGAGAAGAAAAATAAAAGACTCGCGTCTTTTGACCACAAAACGCAAGAAAGATACACATTCTTGTAGGGATTCCTCTCATTTTGTAACACTGCCAAGGGGGTTGATTCGTGCACTTGCTAACGGTAGGCATGAGATAGCGAGTATACAGCGTGGCATAGACGTCACAGAGATGGGTGATATTAGCCGTGAGGTCCTCGGGGCGTTAGAGGACGGCGTCGTGCCACTTCGGGATGATATTGTACCGTTACGTCTTGAAAGCGAGGCGGAACAATCAATCAGCTGTTGAGGCCGGGCGAATTTCCTCCTTATCCTTTGCTTTCCGATGATTTCCGGAGCAGCTGTGGGGGCTAGCCCGATGCGCGGCTTATTTCCTTACGTAAGCGAGCGCCGCGGGTCGTTGCTTGGCTCTCTGCGCGTTCTGTATGTCACCGTACGGGCTCCGCGCGGAGCCCGGGGAACACCAGTCTGACGGCATTCCATCGTGATTTGCGAACGTTTCGGTAAACGCTCTCTCGGCGGACCGCCGCGGCGTGCGCGCTGTTTACGTCTGCCGGTTGGAGTAGTCGCTGCCGAGGGACCTTCTGCAGCGCGGAATTCCGAGCGAGTTTATAGCCAAGCTCGACGGCCCGTTACGGCCTGGCAGGAATCTAACGCGCAGTTATGTATCAGCCTCCGCTGAAATCCACCGTAATGGCGCAGAGAACGGCCCGCGGGGCCCCTCCGGAATTCCGATGGCCAGTAGCGCCTTTTCGGCAGGTCCTGAGGGTACGACGGGGAAGCGCGCGGAAAAAATTACGCCCCGCAGTAACTCTATCGCCTCGGGTCGGCCCCGGAGAAACGTGGAATCTCAACGTTTCCCGTGGCTTCATTGATTTTTCAACGGTGCTTAGTCCCTTGCTACGTCTCACGTAGGCATTTGTCAAGTAAGAAACCATTCGACGAGTGTAACAAGACAGTGAATCTCACGAAATTATTTCAACGCAGCAAAATCCTCTTGTGGTCTTTAGATTTCGCACGATCAATAATGTCTACCCCGTGGGGACGGTTGTGTCTTTATTTTATTACTCATTCGAAGCCGTGAATAGTGCATCGGATCGTACTTAGATGAGAGATACAAGTTTCTGAATTGATGATCAGTATTTCTCGAGAAATCATAGAAACGCTACAACGAGGAGATAAGAAGGCGTTAAAATGATGAATATCGAAGATTTATGCTGACACGCGGCTGATTTGTTACGAAATTTCTAGAGTTAAGACAAGCGAAGACCAGAGGAAGATTGGAAGAGTAATTTCGTACTGATTTCTCGTTCCACATATTTTAATGATAAATATCATGAGTTATCGTTTATAACTTGCCCCATTTAGATCGTGAAATGACGTTAATTTATCGTTGGGTTTTCACTCATTTCGACCGTACTGCAAGATACGTTTTCCCCTTTTTGTTTTCTTCTAACTTTCGCAGCGACGAAAGGTGCCAGAAGATTGGGATCGAGGTCTGTCAGTTCGTTTTTGAAGAATTGCTTCGAAACTCGGCTGACAAAATATCCGCTTAGGAAGGTTGTGAGAAAACCAATGGGCGAGTACCACATGTACGAAATACGATAGAGATAAAAATAAGAGTCGTCTTCCTCGTATCTGAAAAGAGAATACATTTAGAATCATTCATTTTTTTCGATACATACATACAGTTTGGTTAAATATCAAATAAACCGTAACGGATTCAACTCTGAGCATTGAAATTTTCTTCTCTTCGACTCTCAACAGATACAAGCGTGTTTGATCTTAAGTGAAAGGTTAAATTCCCTGGCATTAATAAATGAAAAACTATGGGAAATTCATAATGCAATGGTGAATGAAACATTGCTCCGGGTATTTGCTCATTGCTCACAGTTTGTACGCATTCCCGCCCGGATCGTGGAAAGAGTTATCGTTAGTCTCGCATCAATGTCGAAACGAATTATCACCGTTGGTTAAGTAGATTCGACGTTCGGTTGGTAGTTTGTAGCAAAGTAGGTTCACATTCCTCCGTCGACATTTCCAGCTTCGGTATTGGCGGTTTAGGTTGGCCAAATCCTATCCAAAAGCAGAGTATTAGGCCAAGCAATAATCCAACGTTTGCTCCTCGATGGTTGCTGCTCGTGGAAAACATGCCCAGGGTGTACAATCCCAGCATAGGTCCCCCGACAGTACCAAAAATTGTCAAGGCTGCTTGCAACAGTCCGCCAAGGTATCGGCCCACAAACGCCAGACCAACGCAAGCCAGGCCAATCATAATCGTTAAACATTTACTGATAATTAGGCATCCCGTTGGAGAGATATCTTTCTTTCTGAAACACGTTTGGGTTTCGTTGTTCGGATCAACTCGTCTCTCGTAGAAACTTACAAACTCTATTGATTATTCATTTCTGTGCCTGGAACTAATCTTGAATAACAGTCGCGCGCGAGTAAAACTGTGATCGGCAAGCGCGTAAGCTTTTATTCTCGTATCATTACTTTGCAAGCCACTTCAGCCAACCAAAGTGATCTAATTTCCCCATTTACCACGATACAAGAATCTACGAAATGCTTTTCGCCAATACTTTATGGTTCCCTGTCTGTACGGATCATTGGCTCTTCAATTTTGAGTCGCCGCAAAAAGAGTTTGTTCGTCACTGCTCAGCCGCGTAAGTTAGCCAGAATAAAATGAGCGAGACAGAAGTAGAATAATTCGGCGGTAAAGGTAATTCTGCGCGTTGTCTCACCTCGCTCGGTAGACGGGTTTGATGTAATCTTCGAGAATGACAACAGCGAGGGAATTGATGGTTGCTGAGATGGTGCTGAGGCCGCCGCTGAAGATACCTGCTATGAAAAGTCCCGGCACGCCGGGATACTGCGACAGAGTGTCCATCACGTAAAGCGGCATGAGTTGGTCGTTCGAGCTGATCCTACCGGACTCGAAAGGATCACAGCCGCGGTATTTCGCGTGTATCGCCAATCCGGAGAAGCACATGATCAGCACCATGATTATCGTTATCGGCAGGCTCCACCATAAAGCCCGTTGCGCCGCGCCCAGATTTCTGAAAGATTCGTGCCTTCCTACAGGATTCCTCGGGGATTATTCAGTCCGATCCGCGGTCACGACCATCGATCGCTACCGTTGATGCACACGCGAGAGATCGTCCAGTGCGATAAGCCAAAGGTGCCTCATCGTCTCTTCTTCTCGCTATCTTTCACCGCGTAGGTAGTCGAATTACGCATTTATACGCGACGATCTCAAGATACGCTTGCATGGAAATCAACTTCCTACGGCGCAAAAAACACGAGGAATACCGTCGACCATGTCACGCTCGATCACTTCCTCAAAGATCATTCTTTTCGTACAAACTGATGAAATGTAACGACAATTGTTCGATCAAATTGACATCATTTTTTACCGATATCTGGAAGAGATTTGCAAATTCTTTTTTAAGAATTGTGTAACAAATGTCGAATTTAATATTTAATTAATGCTCGACATTTATCGGATACCTATTTTAGTTTGAAATCATTGAAATTTAGTGTTCGATTAAATTGCATTGCAACTTACTTAACTGTCAGTATTCTTTGTACTTGAACTTGATTAGTGCCAAATAAGTAGAGATACGTGCAAAAACCACCAATTGTCAAGCTCCACCATGTGTGCCGTACCGTCGGGTCCGCCGAAATGCTAAAAATATTAATACTACACATCAATACACGTTCCTTAAATGACCTCATGCTTAGCATTATCCTCCATATTATTGTTCAAGACAAGGTATTTCTCTCTTTCAATTTTCCTGCGCATTAACGTGCAATAATTTTTACACACTTGACGAACTCCAAACGAGAGTCTTCTGCGGCAATTTTCCATATCTGTTCGAAGCTGCCGACTTCGACGGCGGCTGTAACTATGACGGTAATAATCGCCACGAACATGAGGAGCGTCTGGAAGACATCGGTAATGATGACCGCCTTAATACCGCCCAATGCGGAGTAGAAGGTGCAGACTATTCCGATGGCGATTACGCTGGTGGTAGTTGGGATTCCGGTGGTGGCTTCCATCGCGAGTGCAGGGGCATAAAGCACCACGCTCGTGTACAAAACCAGCTGTACTGTGAAGGCGATACTTGCCAATAGTCTCGTTGACCTGCCATAACGTTTCTCCAAGTACTGAAAATTGGAGCAATCCACGCGTCATTTTAGATCGTTGTTTCCCAACGTGGATGTTGAGGAAATTAGGGAGAAGGGGGTGTTGTCCTAGAGGCGGTAGGGGGACATCGAAGAGCAAATGAGAAATAAGAACGTGCTTGAAAACATTTGGCCGCCTAAACATTTTTGAAACAAATACATAAACATTTACTTGATTATACAAGCATTACAGTGATGCTTACAGTGAACTTCAGTTTCTAATTATTTCATTTTCTTTGCGTCCAGTATGACTTTTTGACAGTCGAACATTACACGCACGACTGTACCCGGAAATATTGATAATAAAGATAGTTTACACGAAAGGGGCCTTGAACTAAAAAAGGTTGGGAAACTATGTTCTAGATCCTCTGTTTCCATAAATGTTCATTTACCTCAAAAGCACTTGTCGCTCCCAGATTAAAGAAGACAGGAACGTAAGAGTAGATTATGGCGATACTCGCGACGAAGTAAGACACGATGATCACGGAATATTGAGTGCCGTAGGTGTAAATTTCTGAACTGACTCCCAAAAGACTGACGGATGACATGAAGGAAGTCATAAGACCAATCGCAACTGGCAAGACACCCATCGATCTGCTAGCCACGAAATATTCCTAAGAACATTCCTCTTTTCTAAAGCCGTACATTTATTAACATCTTTATTGTGTGAAGATAATTGGCTTATTACCTCTGTTGTCTTCTTCCTTGCATTGGCCCGCCAATAGTAAATTCCAATACTAGAACTAATGAGTAACATCAGTCCTATCACAACATAGTCCACCACTACTAACGTTGCCATTTTCTTCGTTATTTTTACGGAGATTATTGTATAAAAATTTGTTGCATGAAGTTAATGCTTTAAAATCTTAACGAAGTTCTTGGCATTTTACATAATTAAATCACTGGTTGAAGGCAACTTTTGTACTTTGACGTTTAATTCCACACGTTTGTTTATTTGTCTGATATTAATAACGCCTACGAAATTATCGTAATAGGAAAATAATCGTAAAATTTTCATACAAAATACACTTCCCATGCAATCTATTTTCGAACCGTGAAATGTTGCTTGAATTGCATTAATCCTATGATATTTATCTCACGTCATGCCAAGATAGTGAGAAATCATAATCAGATAGTTATAGCACACCACAACGAAACTGCTGATTCTCCCTAGAATTTCGCGATTACACGAAACTTGCGGAAACTAAAATGTCCCACCACATTTCCTCGGGAAATATTTCCACTCATGTTGAATTGTTCTATTTCGATAGTCATCGTAATAAACGGAGACTGTTTGATACGCGCGAATTATTAGTCCATGCTCGCCGTGTCAAATTATTGCGGATCGTTTGTTGATAGTATCTCCGTATAATGTCTGGCAGCGACTGATATGCTATCGTTCGCGTTGTTGTCCCGCGTGTCACTAAATGAACACAGACGTTTAGTACCTGACGGAGGTGCCTGTTTGCCACTTATCAACCGAAATTCATATGTTATCGTCCGAGGAAAGCCGAAATATAGATTACATCAAAGATTACTCGATTAGGCAGCCAGTATTAATTAATCATCAAAATTTTTATGAACTTATCCAATGGAATTCAGATCATACAGATTTAAATAAATGACTTTACACTTTGGAGTATGTAAGAATCTTTAGAAATTGAAACTTTTTAGAAAATGATTAACGAAATCTTACAAAAAATGTTAATAGTAAGAGTTAAACTAATACTAATTATTATTATTATTTTACATTTCAATTACTCGGGTATTCTTGTATGGATAGTCTCTGACTATTCTTAACTGTCTGAGATATTTTCTGGGTTTGTCGATTACGCTTTTATGATTCGTCATTATTTGCTTCTGAATTTAACTGATAAAACCGTTACTTCAATATTAGATTCAAATCACTAACATGCTATTCTGCATTTGTGTATTGTCTTGTAATTTATTATTGACTCATCGAATTTTATAGTAATTGTGGTAAATAGGATGAAGCAACAGTTGATAATATATTACATAATTTAACGGTTTTATTAGCCTAGCTGAATATACAGCCACCTAATTGAAGACTATGATCTATAAATCGTAATAATAAATTAATGAAGCGTCTGATAGGTATACATAAGAATTCCATTTGATACTAATCATAGTAAGTGGAAATGTACAATAATTGACGGATAATTAAAATAAGCCATTATCGGTATGACGAAAGCAATGGGATTTATTACCTGCGAGATATTGACTACCAATAAAACAGATGCAAAAATTCTGTAATACTTTTTCGACCTTCCTGCGATTGGCCGTAATAAACATCAATACACGATCTAATGAGTAGCATTATCGTGATCATGACGCAATTCACATCTATTATAGTCCCTATACTGTCTTAATTGGATTAACAATGACGCAAGTTTAAATCATGTATTCAGTGTTAGTGAAATGTACAAAAGGGAAGCGTGTATTTTATTACCCACAATTTGCAGAGCACTATAATTTTTTGATAAATTTGTTAGACTGAGGTGAACTTAATTACGTATACGATCTTAGAATACAGTAAATTACTATTAAATTATATGCTTAATAACGTAACATATAACGATGCCTGTTTCTCACATTAATGGCAAGGAAGTTATTACAGTTATAATTAATATACGTAATTCTGTTTTCAACATTGCTTACAAGTTAACAATCTGCAATGTATTAGAAAGAATAGATGTACATGTATTCCTGTTCTTGAGGTTATACATTAAACATACACAGACGTATGAACGAAAAAACTAAATCAAACGTTTTTCCGTGAATTATCCTATCGGATTGTCCATGAATCGAGGAGCATGCTGGCATTGAAATGTCGTGTATGCGTTTTCTTTTGGCATATCTTATCGATCGTGTAAAATACACGCTGTCGCGTGTTTGCAGGGATCTGTGCCTACGCATTGCAGATACGTAAACGTACTTCCGCGTTCTTGTATTCCATCGGCGGGTGCGGGTGCATCTCGCGATTAGCATCCAAGTAAATTCCACTGTATTCCCTTCGCTACCTTTTTCTCATTCCCCGGTACGCGTACTCTCGAAGCTGTCGCGATGAATTATCTCATGATGAGGGATAAAAAAAGTAGTTGCAAACACCGTAAGCTCACAACTTTACAATTTGCACAATTTTCGTACGGTTTTCGTTGAATCGCGCGCACCGTGTTTGCCGTATGAATACATTTCCTGATTTTACGTTTTCTCAATGAGTAGAAACGTGTGCGGACCTTATTGAATTTCCATGCTTCTATCCTTGAAATCCACGTCATCGGCGTGGGACGATCTGTCTGTTTGTGAATGGTCCTTAGGAATTCTCGTATTAAGAGTTTCTACTGGATCGCGCTTGAACTGCTCGAACGAGAAAGTTTTCTCTACGATTGGCTAATTATCAACGTGCGTATATGGACACAGAGGTAGGAGATATCCGAAGCTATCGAAAATGCTTGTAGCGACGGTAAGGACAGTCGGTGGTCTATTAAGCATGTAAGACGGAGATGAAGTAGGCGGTCGGCGATAGATCAGATGAATGGGCGTAGAGACGGAGCGAACCGGCGAATGGAAAACAGAGCGAGACGTGGATAGAGTTGCAAGGTAGACGGTTACTCATGATATCGGAATGTAGTTCACATTGTTTATACAGCTCCTTTAACCTACGCACGCGTTTACTTACTCTCGGTTACATGATAAGAACCCATTGCTGGCGCTCTGACGTTGAGTAATCGACCGGCATCGTGTCATTGGTCGAGTCTTTCCTCTCCACGTACTCTGAATATTAGTTCCATCAACCCGTTCTTAACGCCCCAGAGCGAATCAGGGATTAAACCCGTTCTTTCCTTACGATGTAATTCAGGCGATAAGCTGTTCACTTTCCGAACGACTCGAAGGCTCAACAATGTCGACGAGTTTCATCAGAAAGTCTATAATTTAAGGCAAATGGCAAAAAGCTCCGTAGAGGGGCTCAAGCGCAGGGTTTTAATGACCGCAGATTATGTAAATTTTAACGATCCTGAAATCAGCTATATGCGTAATAATGATTTAAGTATTTAACGGGGCGTGTATGTGTCATTAGTGAGTTTAGAATTCGCTAGAGATTATCAGAATTTTAATGCTTTTTTCGTGTACAAATTGTAATTACACTCTAGCTTCACGACAGTTGTCACACATTTGAATCCATGCGAAACCTGTCCTATCGTGAATTCTACAGAATGATCCCCGGAGTTCTTCAACGTCTTCTGCGAACTGCTGTCAAAAATAACCTTGACAGAAGGTCGTTCCACGAAACCATGTTCTCCGCGTATAAAGTATAACGGATACGGAGAAGTATCGAAGAAAAACGGAAGAAAAGAATGAGTCTGGAAATGTGGATACGGGGTTTTATAATGGCATGGCAGTTGCGGCGATAAGAGGATATGAACGGTTGGAAAGGCTCGCAGGTTGGGGCATTTGCCAGAGAAATAGACTACTCCGTTGCGAGAAAGGTTCCTCGGGGTGTGGGCGGATTGCACGGTGCACACGTCTCTCGGTAATGGATCTCATCGATCATCATCCCTCACCGTTGAAGAATACCAAGACGTGCTCCCTCTTCCCACTGTCTCGTTGCCCATCGTTCATTATCACTCGACTGCATCCCCCCTTCCCCCGTATTCGCATATATCTGTCCGTCAGATTGGCACATTTCTCATTCCGACCGGATTGCTCGAATTTTTACCGATGCGATTCCCCCCTGCGGGATTCTTCAGCCTTCCCAAGGACAGGAGGACGTAACTTTTTCGCTTAAAGGTCAAACGTAAGGTTGCCGAAGAAGTCGTTGAAAATTTCGGAATTATTTCGTTAGATTCTGAGAAGTTCAGTTTTGCGGAATTATCAATCGGTAAACTGACGATTATTTGTCCGTTTCTCTCTTTCGGTTTCCTTTCACTGTTTCTGAGACGATGGAAATGGAGTAATGCCGAGTAATTCTCAAGTACAGGACGTAAGTTTGAGGAAGTTATCTTTGAAAGTTTCGGAATAATTCCATTAGATTCTGACATGAACATGGTTTTATGGGATGGTTTAATCGATAACCTGATGATTATTTCTCCATTACTTTATCTCTCTGATTTTCCTTGCACTGTTTCTGAGCAGATGGAAATCGAGTAATGTCGAGTAATTCTCAAGTACAGGACGTAAGTTTGAGGAAGTTATCTTTGAAAGTTTCGGAATAATTCCATTAGATTCTGACATGAACATGGTTTCATGGGATGGTTTAATCGATAACCTGATGATTATTTCTCCATTACTTTATCTCTCTGATTTTCCTTGCACTGTTTCTGAGCAGATGGAAATCGAGTAATGTCGAGTAATTCTCAAGTATAAGACCTACGGTTAAGGAAAAGAATCGTTAAAACTTTGGCAGTGATTCCAGTCGATTCTGGCAAGGTTACTACGGCGGAACGGTCCATTCGTCGACTCACGATCGTTTCTCCGTTTCTTTCTGCCTCTCCCCGGTCTGTTTCTGGGGAGATGGAAATCGAGTAATGCCGGGAGCGATACCGTGATTTACCGCGCCGAGCGAGTCCCAGAAGGGAGAGACTGCAGCACGCGCGAGTGCGCCTAGCTCACCTACACGTCCCTCGGCCCACTCGCGCTGGATTCTCTGGAAATGCCATGGTGATTTGTGCGACCGGTTACCGTTGCCATTTGCACAGTCCATCTCGGCCGGGGCGCATTGTTATACGGCCGGCGAGGGCCGATGGGGCCTTTAAACCCGGCACAGCCTGCTTATTTTCGAGATCTCCTTTCGATAATTTCGCCCCGTCCCGGCCACGAGGATGTTACGCGTAGGTTCCGTAATCGATGACGAAATACCAACGGTACTCCGCTGACTAAACCTACGGAATTAGAATAGGGATTTCGGAAGGATCCGCGATCGCACGTCCGATCACGTAAAAAACGATACTACTGGAAAGTCAGGGAATTAACTACCTCTCTGTAATCAACGGCCAAGCTGGACCAAACAATATGAAATTCCGACAAACTCTTTAGTAGAACATTTTTTATTGGTTTTCTTTAAGATACAGAGAATCAATTTCTTACCTAAAATCCCTGATTTCCGTTTATTTCATTTCTTGGACGACAACTCGAGAATTTTAACTAGAAATTCATGGAAAATGCCTTCATTAATCCCCCTTTGAAATTTGATCGAGCGATATGAAGTTTCAGTAGACCCTTTTATAGAAACTTGATCGGGTCCAGTGAGATGAATTATGCAAAAATGCCGTACTATTATCTACAATCCGCTCTTTCCGCTGAGCTATTATCATTTAGCCCGTGAAACAGGAATGCAAATGAAAAATTTCACGAGAAAAGCTCAGTACGATCACAAAGAAATTTCCGGTTTTTCCTTTTTGTTAACAACGGAAACACTATTTACTTTCCGCGCAGATTTATCCCACTCTAACCGATCCTGACCCACTGTAGGCTGCTCCAGTGTTGGCCAGCGACAGATTTCGCGCGATTTTGCGCCAATTAACGGACTGTTTATGTTAGTGCGGTTCTGCGGGAGTGTCGGAGAACCTCGGCAGATCTTTAATTTCGATATCCCGCGCGGCTGAGAAGAGCGTAAGGCTCGCGCAGGAAGGTTGCCGGTGTAAGGACGATAATCCTAAAGTAGGTGATCCTTTTTGGTTTTCAGTGAGGACGCTGGGCGTAGCGGCGACGACATGAAGCATGCAGCATGCGTGGTAGCGGTGTCACGGCTGCGCGGTCTTGCCTTCAACCTCTGGTGTCCGCCAGCCGCTACCTCGCCGTACACGCCCTTCCTGGTGATCCTTTTTACTTCGTCGTCGAGGTGAGACACGACAGCTTTCGCTCAAAGAACGTCGAGGGACCGTCTCGCGAATCGTCCGCGGAATCGTCGGCAGACAACGCCTTGCGAAATGGGCCAATAGGAGAAACCAAACGTCACGTATCACCTCTGATAACGTGGACTTGATCAATCCCTTTTAAGATATACGATTCAGAAAACTAAGGAAAATGACGGGTTTGAAAGTTCAGTTTCCTAAAAAATGGATCTCCTTTTGGCGAGACGGTCTCTCAATGTCGAATTTGTGCTGATATTGGGAATTCGAGGAAATTTGTCAAGGTTTCTCGGTTGAAGGGTAACTTTCGCTGACACTTTAAGATTTTTCCCAAGAAAGTACACCCAACTGAGACCCCATTGTCTTTCAACATTTGTAAAATATAAGCAAATGCGACGGTCAATCAATTTGTTTTATGATACAACATTCTTTTAATACGTCAAAACTCTTGGGAAGACACTCTTTCAATGCATAAAGTTTATTTGTAAATGGTAAACAACTGAAAAATCGTCATTTGTAGGCACGTAATTAGCGTTCGCATTTAGTTTGGTAAATCATATTCCTCGACGTAGGACAAAAATTGTACGGAAAGCTTTTGAGGCACAAACGTGGCCTCGGGGGACACGTTCCTGTATAACGAGCTCGTTAGTGCGATCTCACGTTTTCCATGCAAATGGAAGGGAAATGGCCTTTCTACGACGCAGCAGTGCAACCTTGTCGTCCTTTTGCCGGCATTTCTCATGACTCGCCGGATGTGCTCTACTTTAGATATAAAACAGAATTCTGCGTCTTTTCCCCTCTTTAAAAACAGATCTTCCGTTCTCCAGTGAAAATCCCAGCGCGATTTCGTATTGTTTCCCATTAACGCCTGTTTCATAATTAATGCATTTTTTTCGCATTTAGAGCACGTCTCAATCGCAAATCCCTCTTAAACTCAACAAAGACATTAACGATTCGTACGTATTTACAAATTACTCCTATTGAAGTACCAGATTCTACCATTATACCGAGGAATAACAATGATCGAAGTAAATAACTTTTTATCGACGAACTAAATATGACTTTTCTCCGATATAAAATAAGATATTTTTTCTTCGATTTCTTCGGTATAATCTATTTCGACTAACCTTCCGTTTAACAATAATCATCGAATCCGTCTTACTTGTAAAACTCTCTTTCCTCATGAAATAACCATTTCAAGACAGAACAGGGACCTGAACTTTCCAGCTGGCTGAATATTTCGCGAAAACGGATGATTCCATGAGAGTTGATCATCAATGCCAAGGCTTTCACAAGAATCCGCGCGATTCCCGCCATATACCCCGCGTCGTTAGAAACGCTGAAAGGTATTGTAGGCGGCCGCAGGAGGCGAGCCAGCAGCCTAGCGTACATTCTCACACGATACCATCTACCTAATTATAGCGAGGCTCATTTGTAAAGACGAGTCAGAATTCCTCGCTGCAACGAAATTCCTCGTTCTGCCTGCCTGACTTCAGCACTGGCCTGGAATCAGCAGGTTTACCTTTTTTTTAGGATTCGACTCATATTTCTGCTGCATTCTTGTCGCTCGATGATGACGTAATACGTTTATTCTGTCGCAGAGCAAAGCAAAAATATTACTGCAACTGTGCAGTAACTTAATGTTTTAAGAAAAGGGGCAAATATATGGAATTTCACAAATCGAGCGATTCGTGAAAATATGAATCATTTTTCTGTAGAACGATTGGATGGAGGATGTTAATCTTCCTTTAGCGGTCGTTAAATTTAAAAGTTTATTATATTGAAATATTTATCGAACTGGATTGTTCGAGTAGAAAAGTATTTATCAAATTATTTGTGATATTCTGTTATATAATACGTGATAACTGGTTGCTGCACAACGGCATTCCTCAGAAGCGATAGAGATATGTTTATGCTCACCATAATCTGCATAGGAAATAGCTTTTAAAATATGCATCCCCATTTTAAGAACTATTTGGTATTACACACAGCGTACAATAATCACTAGAATTATTTCTCAAATAAATTCTTTAAAGTCCGTAATCGCGTCAAGCTTTTCAACGTTTCTTACAATTAACATATTTATGTTTTTCTGCAATGATGCGAGTAATTCTTTAAAGTTGCCGCACAGATTTATACACAAGTTTACGAAATATCTGATGAAACGAGAAAAGAAGAAAAAGGAGACAGCTGCATTGAGGCGAAATACTGGGCGATTTGTATAGTCGTCGTGGAAGTGACTTTTTCTCGAAGTTTCCGTAGCAGGGCCGTCCAATTTGTAATTCATCCGGCGGAGGAAGACGGAACAATAGGGACGGGGTCGGGCGTAGGATTTTCCGTAATTACACGGTGCTTAAGTCTTGATTACCACGTTCGAATCCGCAAGACCGTCAGTCCTTGCGGCGGCGTGTTCACGTCGATCACTCGGTCTATCTCCTTTTCCCGCGAGGCTTTTGCCTAAGCTCTCTGTCCGGCAACGTCAGAAAAATGCATTCAATGTAAATGGCCTGGAAAGCATCGCGATACCGCTGATATCCCCAACATAACGAGTACATTGCCTTTAATAATTAACAGCGTGGCCGGATTATGAATGGCTCCTAGTTGGTGCGCGGAGATACTGTAAGAGTGCATTTACGTGTATTCGATAGACCGAGATTAATAAATATCCACCAATATTTCTCGAGATCGTTGCATTTTTAACCGAGCATTCAGGAAATTCTCCTTCGGTCCACCGAACGATACCCACTGTTCATTCTTGAACGATCGAAAATAGCGCCGTGGAGCGCCCCTAAGTTAGCGATAAAAACGAAACGCGCGAAGGGAATTTTTTACTGGTTTGACAAGTCGATAAAAAATGAAGACAATTAACTGTGTTTACGATTTTATTGAGGGATATGGTTGAACACTTTTACCTTGCGTGCGCGTGGTAAGTGGAAATAAACTTTAAAAAGTTCATTCGCGAAGTGCAGGTTCCTACGCGGAAGATAATTAATCGGTGTGCGGCAAACGCAAAACGATTCTCTGATTGCCATTAGCTTCTGATCGGGACATTCCTGCGCGTAAAACAGAGTACAACGAGCACACTGCGATAGTTGCATGAGGATTGGTATGTAGTACGCTTTCACCGTTTGTAATGTTCACGTACGTCCGTACGTGTTCATTGTATAAAGACAAAATTCGGATTATCGATTTAACAGAAATTTTTTTTACGGAAGTTGCCCCGCTGGTGGAATGTTACGAAAATAATCTTAATTTATGCAAAGGCAAATAACACAAAGACAAATATGAATGTCAGTGGGAAGACCAATTTATTTTGCATTTTCGCCAACAAGGACAATTTTACGGCAATTATTGAAAGCAATGGAGCAAACAGTGGGATATTGAAATACTGTATTCGGATATCAGAATAAATTTGTCAGTTACAACAATTTTTCCTTCAGTTTGTTTTCGTGTTAAAAAAACCATTTACATTATTTCTGTTATTTTTCGAAATCACAGGCGGGGAATGTCGATAAACAAAGAGAATTGTGCATCTGCTACAAGCGCACCTTGAGCAGAAGGCAGTGATTTTAAAATCTGAGTTAAAGGGGCTGTTTACATCTGCCCGTAAGCCTCGGCAGTGAAATTTACATCTGAATTTCTCGTGTTTACGCAACGTGACATGTAGCTACGCCGAGTGTGTATGTATATACGGTCGCTTTTGAATTGCTCCGGTCACGTGCCGTACACCTGTCAGGTTTTGAGCGTCCAGCGTGGTTGCATAATAGAGCCGCACATCGTTTGCTGATGAACGCAAAATACAATCCTCTCATTAAGAACTCCACAGTCGCAGGACGTTTACATGCTAATAAATCTTAAGATGAGAAGGAATTCAATCTAACTGTTTTGCTACTTCCGGTATTCTTTTAGTTCAAGCGTACTACGAACTAAGAACACACTCTTTGCTGCAAAATTAGCAATTCGACTGTTCATTGTTTCTTCATTAGCATCCTGAGTGATGCAGGTCGTTTACATTCTAATAAACCCTGAATTCTTTTGCCAGTACCAGTATTGTTTTAGCGTAAAGTGTATTACGGCTGAAGAAGGGAGTAATCTAAAGCTCTGAATACTTTGAATTAAAAACTCGTTAAGAAGAGATTTACATGTTAATAAACCACAAAATTACCAGGAATTAGACAGAATTGTCTTGCCAGTTTTCGTATTGTTTTACTCAGAATGCACTGTAAATGGAGGACAACAAGTTTAAACTTCTAAATAAGTGTCTGACTGTTTTCAAATACCTAATGTAACGACATTCAGAAATGCTACTTTTTATTTCGAGCATTCTACTTTGTTGATGAACGCCGATAGTTCTTCTTATCAATAATGTATTAACAGACGAATAAATATCCCTTAACGTTAATACATGTTGCGAATTGTTGAAATAATACACGCCTATGAATGATACATACGGAAAATTGATTCTTTAAACGTGATTGTAAACATTACAAGCGGAATTAATGGCTTGACGTGAGCTGCAGGCTTTTCCACGTGTTGCTTGTAAACGTTGCTCTTTCTTTCATAACAATGATGATGAATGAAAGAAGCGCGTGGGTCACGTCGGAGCGTTCCGCACGCAGAGTTCCCCGGCGTTTCGTCTGACGGAGGTCGTTTTACTGTTTCAGGCCAAATCGAGAGTGAAAGAGGTTTACGTGCAGACATGCATGCTTCTTGGCCAGCAGGGCATGCGAGACTGCGAACTCTTCGGCCTGGCAATATTGTCCGGTGAGTAACGTCATGCACATACACCGGCGCCAAATGGAATGCATTTCAATTTCCTCTTCCTCCGGCCTCACCGGCCGTGCGCATTTTTATTTCCGCCGTTTGTCTTGGGGCCCGGCCGGACGGAGAGGGCCCTACGGACCGGACCGATGAGTAAGCACCCCGAATGCTCTCCCCCTACGAAACCTACCCGCTTCGGATTACCCGCGCCATTTTTTTTAAACCACCACGAAGATCGAATTGCCGAAGCTCACGCGATTCACATTAGCCGTCGCGTTTGCCGTGATAGCGAAAGTGCTGAGTACGCGCGTCAGGGAATCAAGAACTACGATCGAGAAATCATGGCGATTACGCGCAGGGCTCGGCCAGTGCTTCGTCCTTGTTTTCCGTGTTATAACGCTGACGATGGGTCGTCTTTAAGATCCTTGTGTAACGTAAGCTCATTAAAATTACTGTAAACGTTATCACGTAAACCAGCAAAAAGTCATTGAATTTTCCTGAATGATCAATCCGAGCGATCATACCGCGTAAACATTTTTACGTACAATTCCGATGGTCAGAATAACATTTTTATCCTTTCTTATGACGTTTTTCTCATCGATTCATATCCAGTATATTTCGAAACTTTAACATAAACATAATTAGACTTTTATCAGTCACGACATATTTACGTGACTCACATTATTCTCGTGGCAATGATGTCGGTTTGGGACTTAAACCGTGAACTTTGGGATGAAACATAGTTGAGAAGTCCTTGTTAAATAAGGATCTGGGAAGAGCATCTATGTCATAAGAATCCCCCAGCCGAAGTTGTGAAAGCACTAAGCCTGATACCGAAGTACTTGACTAATCTTCCCGGCTTTTGCATACCATTCTTCCATCCCTCGTCCCGCGATCGTTGCTTATTTTCTGTCTTTCGCTCCGTTTCTCCCTCTGGCTTATTCTTTCATCGTTGCACGCTACGTTCACCCTTCTCTTGGCCGGCAGCATCAGCAGCACCGGCGGTAAGCCGGTCCGACTGGTACCCCCTCCACGTCGGGATCCTTCCTGGGCCTCGAAGGTCCTCTGGAACCCCCCTCCCCCTTGCCGCCAGCCCTCCGACCCCTCTCTCTTTCCTGGCTGCCTCTTTCTCTGGCACACACACATTCCAACGGGGTCCCCATCACGGCGCGGCTGAGCTGGCAGGTTTTGAAGCGCGCGAGTCATGGCACGACAGGGGAAAAAAAATGCAGCTGAAAAACCAGAACAAGCATAAAAAGACGGCTTACACCCCTGCGTCGATTCGCCGGTACTGCGGTGTGTTGGTGGGGCCGCTTTTACGTGGGTGTGGAAGCCAACGCGTGTAGTATCTCGGCATACCTATCGCGACCGTCCTCTCCTTCACTTTCTTTATTCTCGCTTCTTCCGCTCATCTTCGCCACCCTTCCTCTCTGCCCCGTCCTTGCTTCGTGCCCTTATCTGCCTTCTGTCGCGAGAGACGCAACGGGCACGAGAGGATCGCGACAACAGAAAAGGGTCCTCCATTTTCTTCGGCGCACCCTCTCCTTCCCTCCTCTAGCCCGTATTATTCCAGTTTGCTCTTATGTCTTAGCCACTTTTCGTTCTTTGTCTCACCGTTTTTCAGTTATCTCGCGTTTCGTTGGCCAGGCTTATGTCCTCATTGTGCAAATCCTGAGAATCTGACGGTAACTGCGATTTTTTAATGACACACTCAAGCTAAAAGGTATTAATCTTTTGGTGCTGATTTTGAAGCTTTGACGAGACAAATTGAGGAACGTCAACTGTGTGTTTCGTAGTCAAGCGTAATAGTTCTTCGTGTTACGAGTAATTTACGCGAAGCTTCAGAGATTGAAGGGCAACGCGTGCTACAGCTTTCGCGAAAGGAAATTCAAGACGTGCGACCCTGAGGAACGAACAGATAGAAATACAACGGACGCGAAACCGAGATGACCACTAAGCGAAGAGAGTACTCGAAAGTAAGATTCCACGAGAAAAGAAAGAAATGAGTAAGAGTACGATGGACATAAAAGGACAGAGAGGGAGAGAGAGAGAGAGTGCAAGGGGGTCTTAAAGGTGGATAATACGTCCGGTGATATCGCGGTGGAAAGAGGGAAAAATCGGGGAAGGGCAAACATCGAAAGCGGAGTGAGCCAGTGGGCGAGGGCGAAAAAAATAGACGAGGATGCCTCGACTCTGAGCGAGCCAGACGAAGAAGAAGAAGAGGAACAAAGTGGAGTAAGGGAGATGGTCGGAATGGTGCAGGAGAGAAAGAGCGAGGGCCAGCTCGGACGAAGAGAAAACGAGTACGGGTAAGACGGTAGCCCGGTGATTTGTATAGGGCCTCTCGTATTCCACCTCCCGGCCGGGCGTCTCCGCCGCACAGGCTCTTCGGGCCCAGAAATGTGGAAGGAGGAACAGCAGGCGGACAGGAATTGACGGCGAACGCCGCGGGAGGGGAGGGGGGGGACTACGCCTGACCAGAGCACAGAGCCAGAGGGAGAGAAGGCCAGAGCCGGGGGAGGAACGCAGGGGAATGGGGCCCTCGGCAGGTCCCCACTGAATATATATATGTATATGTAAACGCCTATATATACTCCGACGAATCGAGGCTGCGTCACAAGGACCCAAGGGTTCTTCTTTTCCTCTCTATGTAACGACCTTTTTGCGAGGAACCGTCTCTCTCCGCAGTTCTTTGCGCTATTTTTCTCGCGGAAATGGAAATTATTGAAAGATCTTTCCCTTCGCCCGAAGATGTTAACGTTCGATAACTCATAATTCCATTTCTACTTGTTGTTAATCCAGGTTAGAAGAAGAGTGTCGATTTAACCGTAGTAACGCTTCAAGAATACCACAAAAACTGAAGTTAATTAAGACTTAAAAGTTTCTTCAAAATTTCAGGGAACTATACCTGAAAGGAATTGCTACTTTATTTGATGAAAAAACAATCATTAGATCGTGCCTAAATCGAAAAACTAACGTACAAATGTACTGAGAAAAAATGTGTTTATCTACCAGGAAGATAAGTGCATACCATTTCTCGCATCTTTTTACTAGTTTATTACCATGACTGTGATTCTCAATCCCATTCCACATCTATCTCGTTCTCATGTGTTACATCATCTTTAGGTAGTTGAGAGGTGATTAGCGGTACGGTTAATCCAGTAATACAGCGAAGTTCCTAACGTCGATCCAAACCAGTAGCTAATGGATATTCATGCTTATTTTTAAGGCACCGGGCGACCAGCGCTATTGCGTCAGACTGTAAACGGAAAATATTCCTCCGTACCGTTCCTCGCTATCCTTTTCGAATTTTTCCGCGCCATATTTCCCGTTTTCTTTTGTTCTGTCGAATCCGTGGAGCGTTTATGCGACGGCCGTACAAGGACGAGAATTTATTCCGCGGAGCGTCGCTGCCTCTTCTCGTCCACCGCGGTATTTTTTCTTTACATCCTCTTTCCCCTGTCGACCCCTCCCCTCTCTCTCCACGTCTCTCTGTCGCCTCATTTCCTCCGGTGACTCGTCCCCTGCGGTCGTAACAACACAGACACGTGTCCGCGGAATGAGGGCCTCGCGTGAAT
The DNA here is from genome assembly GCA_963989215.1 of Hedychridium roseum. Classification (NCBI taxonomy): domain Eukaryota; kingdom Metazoa; phylum Arthropoda; class Insecta; order Hymenoptera; family Chrysididae; genus Hedychridium; species Hedychridium roseum. The sequence goes on along the minus strand of OZ022307.1, from coordinate 2,990,851 downwards.
GGGTCATTCATAAAGCGTAATGGCGTTTTATAAATTAAAACGCGTCGCCGTTTGATTTATATTACGCGATCGCTAATGAAGCCCGGGCCGAGGGGACGCGACGGCACGGACGAAGAGAAGGAGAAGAAAAGTTCCGTACGCATCGGCGGGGTTTTTGGGATTTTAACGCGGTGCACCATAATCGAAGTAGCAGATGGCCCAACTCTTTTCTCTCCTGTTTCTTGCTCCCCTCTCCTCCTTCTTCGTCTTTATACCAACCATCGCGTGCCGATCGTTGCTTTATCGCGGTTCAACTTCTCCCTACGGACACCCGATTACGCTCTTAGTTATATAGATGTAATATTTTACATGGGAAAACAGGAATTTGCATAAGGGCCTATTTGAAAGTTACTACAAGACGGGAGTAGAGAACGAAATAATCTGTTTCCGAGAAACATCCTCAAGAGGTTCTGGTATTCCTCAAGTATCTTGGTTTATAGTTAACCATTTATTTTCACGACTTCTGCCAACATGCTTCTCGCATCTGTTTCATCGTTTCGTATTTTCCCCCAGCTGTTTCCTTTATTTCCTGCTTCTTCTACCGGTATTTCCTTTCCGTTTTTACTCGCTCACCTGTTTGCATTCATCCCTGTTACGTCGCCTCTTATATTTTCTATTCCCAACGTTGCTTTGTTGGTTCTCGCTTTAATGATTTCACTGACTCTCGACATTGCGATTTTTTGCGGCCCGCAGCTCATAGGTACGGGTATTGCTATTTTCATTAGCCCTTATCGCTTCATTGGCCTCGACCGCTTTTTCCGTCTCTCCTTTCTCCGTAGCCGAGCATCCCTCCTGCTTTTCCCCCGCGGCCATGCCGACGTTCCGCGCGCACTCACTCCGACGTACGTGGCGTATTTTCTTCCCCGGAATAATTTGATCGGGATGAAATATGCGATGAGCTCCGGATAGTGGCCTCCGGACGTGAGAGACGGGGAGTGGAAGGGGGGGAAAAGGGGGAGGGGGCGGCCGATGGTGCTGATGCTCGTGATGTTAGTGGTGGTGGTGGCGATAGTAGTGGTGGAAGCCACATTTTATTCCAACCCCGCCCGCCCACCGCCCCCTTCACCGTCCTCTCGACGGAACTCCATCCATCTTCTGTAATGCATCGTAAGGCCCGCTATGTAATGGATGCATACGCGTTTAACGGCTTTCAGAAAGCCAGAGTCCTTGCGTCATTTCTATACGCACGACAGGCTCCTCAAGTTTCACGTATTCACTTTGCCCCGTTAATGATAATGAGCCTGGAGGTGTCATTAAAAGGATCACGCGTTACGATACACCGCGACCGCTCGCCTTTGCCCCACTGCATTTTCGTAATAATCGCAGCTGCGCGAGATTTAACGGATATTTTTCGTGGTAAATCGCCTCGCGTGTTACCGAAAATGCGAAGAACAAATTCATTGTGAAACAGGACGTAAGCAAAACATTACCAACATTATCATTGTACCTTTAGGTAAAAATTTCCTGCAATATACAGAATGATTTTTCTTTTTGTAACCCTTACATAAAGGTTAAACAAAATAAATGTGTTTTTTGTGAAATTCTCATTATAAGTTTATTAAGTTAATTCTCGTTGTAAATTTACTACTACTTTCTTGAGATGTCGTCATTGAATTAACATCCTTATCATTCAAGAAGTACTTACGAAATATTATTAAATATAATATACTTAAATATACCATTGTTGGACGTAAGGTCTTTAATGTGTGGTTCATTCGTTAGACTAATTTAGTGGCGGAATTTTACTGCTTACGCGAGTGGATGACGGTGCGAAATGCTTTCCGTCGATCGGGCCCCGGGGATTAAATTGATCGAGATCGCTCATTACGCGTTTCGAGAGGTATGCGAAGCATCGTTCAAGGTTGACGCGTCGTCGCTAGATGATGAGACGGCGGGACTAATGCGGAATGCTACCGCGAGGACTCGGCCATCGCCCGGTCCGGTCCATCATTTACGGCCTCCGAGCAACGTAGGATCCCGTAAACGGCAAGGGTCAAAGGCAACCACGGCAATGGAATGCCTTTTTTGCATTTTTTACATTTCTCACACGTCGATCCTCATCGCGGTTCAGATTTCCTATTGTAAATACGTAAATTTTCTACCATTCTAAGGAAAAAGATGGCGGTGCAGATATTTTGGGTCGTTTTTTAATTAAAGGACAAAATCCAGGTGCATGAGACGACCAGGGCAATGGAATGTCTTTTGCAAATTTTTCACATTTCTCACGTTCATCTTCTGTTGTAAATACATAAACTTTCTTCTATTCTTCTGTTCCATCCTTTCACCTTATTCTAGTTCTTTCTTTTAAACTGCAATATTCAAATACACACACGATAAGTAAACTGCTTGGTCCAACATGGTTTTCTACTGACAAAGTGCTTATTTCTTTCATTTTAAACGAAGTCTTGTTACGGGAAATGTAAATTAGGCAATGTCAGGGCCTGAAATGTTTATTTCATTGTTCGTTGTGGAAGCACAGGAATTGGTGGCAGTTTGCTCGGCTGCAGGCTAAATCGTTGGACATATTTTCGCGTGCAGGTAAAGTGATTCTCGTGAGATGACTGCGGACATTTATTTTCGCTCGGTTTTCGAGGGGTTACATTGTAGAAAGGAGTTACATTCGGTCGGTCTCCCGGCAATCAGAGGTGATTATGGATGTAATTACGGTCACGGTGCATCGCAGCGATTCCCGCGAGGGCGAAACACGTGCACCGAGTATAAAAAAAAGAAAGACAGGACGAACGCGGTGGAATAAATAGATGGAGAGAAACGAGACAAGAGGACGGAGAATCGGGAGGATTTAGGCGGAAGGGGAGGTTGGACGGGAAGAGCGAGGCTGAAATTGAGGGACTGAGAGGAGGGCGGCAAGTATTGTTTCTTTCTGGGAAACGGTTGGGTTTATGGGGATCGTTCGCCGGCGGCCGCCTTTTTGTCACGACGCGGGGAAGCATCGCCACGGCAAAACGCTCCTCCGGCAGAAAACCCAACAAGAGTCCTGGCCACAAGCCGTTCTCGCGTGGAGACGGGAGAAGTCGGCTTTGCGAATTCGCAGAATCAACGCCATTGCCGCGAACCGCAACGTTGACACACGGAGGCCTTTCACTGCGTGACGAAAGAAAGACTGCACCGCGAAAAAAGGCCCAAGACAATGCCGCGCTGGCGTGATCCTCCGCCTCGCGGTCGGCCCTTCTTTGCCTCGCAAAATTCAAAGTCTTCGAAATTATTTCACTTCCGTTCGAACGGTCCCTGCGGTGCACGCCTCTTCGAGCACCGTCTCCTTCCTCCGGGGATCAGAATTTCTCCGGGAATTAGCCCGCCATTTTTCCCATTAGCAGGAATACAGACGTAAGCCGTGGAGTTTCGAAAGATCCAGCGAAAGAGAGAAGAAATGCCAGGAGAACTTACAACGCTGTACTTTTTAACCGGGAATCTCGGAAAAATTTCACCCGAGTAATTTTATAAAAATATGTCCTTACGAGTTCCTGATCTGTTTAAAAATTGGAATTACTGGGCAAATGTTGCAATTAATTTTTTTGGTATTCATCAATAAGATGAGTAGGATGTTTAATCGAAACGATTCTTTTCTCTACAGTTTTACGACTTCACATCCTGTCCGCGGATTAGGATCATTTGTGCAATTATCGCAGTATTTCCCGTATATAACGGTCAATGGGATGTAAAATTAGTGATAAAACGGGTCCGGATTGATGCGAAAGGTTCGATAAAAACACAGCGAAATGGCGCGACGAGCAGAGGGGCGGAGGGGTGATGGGAGGAAGAGCGTTGCAAAGTATTAGTTTGTCGGTGACTCGAGGAAATCTCAAATGGGTTCGCTGGGTTGTTACGCCAGGGACTGGGGTTAGCCCTCGGGCAACATTCCCCGGTAATCGTTGGGTTATGGGCTTGGGTAACACAGGTGCCTTCTACGAGCGAGGGAGGAAGAGCGCGCTTGACTTACGACTTTCGCCGGACCGGCCGACGATCTATCGTAAGATTGTCATTTGCCGGTACATCCCCGATAACTTAGCGTCACCTCGCGCTGACCTTTCTTTTCACCGGTTACGTGGACTCGCGCGTTTTCTCGTTCTGTAGAAAGTGAACGCCAAGAAGGGAGGCGGGGCGGGGGAAGGGTGATGGGGAGAAACTTACGAAATAGCTTTTCATACCTTTACCTGGCCGGCCAGTGACGTTAGGAAACAAAAGTTACCGGTTTGCCTCGAGGTGGATGAAGCTCCGATCCTCATGGAATTATGCTCGGAGTTTCATTACTGCGGATCAATGCGCCGGCGTCTACGAGAATTCCGGGAAATTATGCCGAACGCGAAAGATCGTAATTTGAGCGTGGGCCCAGACGCGTTCTTAGGGGTCCGCTCGTTTACAATGCCCAACTTTTCTTTTCTTTTAATGATGCCCGGTGCTCGAGCGGCCCGGCAAGAAATACGATGTTCTGACCTTCTTAGGTCGCATCCCTCTCCTTGCCGTCCTGTCTGCCCGCCTTTCCCCGTCGTTCGTCCCCTTCCCCGCGGAATGGAGCCAGGACCAGGCACGGCAGGCGGTGGAGATCGAGGGTCTGGCTAGCTTTGCTACGAAGCACATGACATCCCCCGGCTCCTTCTTCCTTCATCCTTGGCTGCGTTGCCCCGTGGAATGCGGCCCCACGTTCCACGCCGTACGAAAGACTCGCCGGCACACGTGGCTTCGCTACATTCTCGCCAAATCCCTGAAACCGTTACGATTTTCGAAACAGTACAGAATTTCCCGAAGAAACTCTGCATTATACATCACCTAAGAGAGTTCAAGATTAATTCTAAGGCGTTTATTGCAGTAATATGCCTAAGAAGTAAAATAAATTGGTCCGCAGGAATCATAAAGAGCCAAGAAGATGATTACTTTTATCTGTATAGTTATACTTAGGTAGATTTGTTATATTCTCGAAAGATTTCTAAAACCATCACATTTTTCAAAACCGTACTTACAGAATTTTCCCAAGAAACTCTAGAAATTGTACATTTTACCCGATGTACGATAATATGTGATTAAATCTTCAAAGTATTTTACAGAAATATATCTCATATTTGTAACTGCAAAAATGATCGAGCGCTAAAGAAACACCTATTTTCATCTCTTTCGTTCTAGCGAGTCTTTAATAACAACAGATCTCCAAGTAAAAAACTTCGACTGGAGGAATAATGAAGCAGTAAGAAAACAGCTTCTTTCATCTTTTTGGTTGTATTTGGGGCGTTTCGGACAATTCATCAGAATTCATGGAAGTTGGACGGAAAAGAAACATGCTATATTAAAAGATTAGATCCATTATCATGTATTTATTTACCATTGTCAAACCTTTCATTAACAGCCTATTTAATGTGTAACACGTCAACAGAACGAAAGAATGGGAAAACAGTTTCTTCGTTTTTTTACGGTCGTTACTGCGATCAGGACGATCGCTGAGAATTGATCGGAGGGGACAGAAAAAAGGAAGCGTGCAATTCTGAAACATTATTCATACGATCAATTGATTTACCGTTGGCACATGCGTCATAAACATTGCTTTTAATGCGTTGACCGAGAAAGTATTTTCGAAAGTTGAGTCGCACGACGGTTGGATAAAAAACTTAACAAATCGGACACTTATTTCTCGGCCCGTGTACCTTCCCCCGTGCGGTTACCGGCAGGGAAATTCATAAGGTTGTTTATATCGCAGAGCATTCGCTCGGATCAGTACGGCGACGTTTATCGAGTCTTTCACTTGGTAAATACCGGGTGTATCGATCTGCTTATTTCCATTCTGCCGTTAGGCCCGTACAACGTCGTATCGACTATCCGATGAGTGGGCTGTTCGATGGCGGAGTTCACTGAGCGTACCTGACCCCTTCTTCCTTCATCCTTGGCTGGTTCCGCTACGGAATGCGGCTCTCCATTCTCCGCTGCATGAAAGGTTGCACGCACGTGGCTCCTGCACGTACACGAACGTCAAGGATGGCTGTGCATCTCGGGCAAATCGAAATATGCTAATCGCGGGACCTTCGAGAAAACCCGACCAACGCCGACCGCCGACACCGATTCAATTTCCTACGTACAGTCGAATTTTAGCGCATTACCACGTGATGCCAACGGGTACAACGATTTCCGTCCGTCTACCCCCGCATTCCGCGCTTCCGGCCTGAACGACGCCTAGGGCCTACGGGATATACACGGGGCTTTACGATTCTATTCGGGAAGGAATGTCACGGTGAAATATTTTATTGCCCCTTTGCCAATAATATGGCTGCTGCTCGAACAGCGAGCTCTGCAATTGCCGGGTCAACGGCATCTACCAAGCATCCCCGCAGTTGCAAGTTATACGCTAATATCCGGAGGACTGGCCGAAAATTTCGACATTATTCGCCAATGAGTTTAGAAGCGAATCACATGTGTCATGCACAGTGAAGACGAAAGTTGTAAGCTTTCGTTTCGAATGTGATGATACGAAAGAGTCATCGAAAAGCATACTTGTTTGTGTCTTTGTTCAACTCCTAAATTGTAAGTTAAGAGAAATATTCGGAATAATCTTTTGCTACTATCGTGGCGTGTAATAACAACATATATTTCAAAACAGTCTTGTTGAGAAATATTCAATAAATGGAATATATAAAAAAATTTCTTGAAATGATACAAATCATTCAGTTCGACGCATGGATAGCATTGTTAAACTGTTTCGTGCTATAATTTACAGTGTTTGGGAATAATAAGAATGTAAGTACCTGAAACTGAGAGACATTGAAAAAATTCTTTCCTTATGTCTTCATCTCTTGAACTTGTACGCATGATTGAATTTAATACACAAATAATAATTGAAAATTGTCTAGTGTCGGACAACCGTAGGTTGGCGAAGACTGAGAGGACAATAACGCGACGCAGGATTAATGGAATGCCGGTAATTCTTATCCTTTAGGAGAGACAGTGATTTTCGCGTACACGTTTGGCTGTCCGTGCCGTTGGGCCATTGAAAACCGGCGAACCGTTTCTCGCGAGGCGTGTTCCAAGTTTAGCATTCGTCGTGACCGTCTCGTTTCTCCTGAAAGAAGTCCTTCCTCGCGGCGGTGCACCGCAGCTGCGTGGCTGTTAAATTCATGAAACTGCGGGCGAGCGGCCGGCCGGCCCGTTGGCCCGAGCGAGAGGGGGCCCACGGTTCGGGGAGGGTGGGTACGGGGGAGAAGAGGGCCCGGGGTTTGAATCCGTGCGTGTCGAGTTGGAGGCACGGAATATAAGCGTCGTCCTGCGGTATGCGTCCGTGTCGTAGAGCCACGGACCGGGTGTCTGGATCCTCATGTGGGCAGGACAGGTTTGCGGCCCTCTCATTCACGAACGTCCCCGGGCCATGGGCTCCTTTCATTGTTTCGCCTCGTTTAAGGGTATATCGGCATTTCGGCGGGCTCCTATCAAGCGCGCCTGGCAAAAAGTCGATCGCGGAGAATGAGTCCCCGTGGTCCCCGCGGAACGACCATATCGGGACGGACGGGGAGTATTGGCGTGCACGCGCCTTCTACGGGGCCCATTCGGGTTAGCCGTGCTTCTGAATCCCCGCCGGCCGTAATACCGGCAGCCACGGCTTCCACCAACGTCAGAAATGTTTACCACCGTGGGCCCCTGCATGTCGGGAACCGGATGACGCCTTATCGCCCGCATTAATTCATGTCGGCCAAACAGCACCTGGGCCCCCGTCCTTCCAAATAAAATCCTTTTCCAATCAGGAGCACCACCGCCACTTCCGCACCCCGCCGATACTCCTTACGATTCTCCGCGATAACTCTCTGGCTCCTCCTTTTTCACCGTCCAATCTCTTTTCAATGTTCCAGACGGCGAGTATCTCTTCGTGGACCCCGAGAATAAACTAAGCAAGTACGCGCCCAAGAACTGGCGAAGCTCCCACACATACGTAAGTAAAGTACTTTCAAGAACGAAACTGTTAATCATTACACTCACCTTTTTTACCATCTATCTTCTGCCATGAATTCTTGCATTTCCAGAGGTAATTGTAATTGACGAATAATTCGAACACGCGTCTACTCATTGTAAATCTTGGTCGTTTTTGAACGTGTCTGTATTAAGGAAATGTGATAGCTTGCACCGCAGATCACGTAAATTATGTGGTATCCCGTGCCTCAATGCATTGTTCACTGTACTGCACTGTGCATACCTGAACGAGGAATTCGCGATTTCGGCTCTCTTGAGTGTCTCGCGGGTATTTGTGCCGTCAGTGTAATGCGATATATTCACGTGGACCTTGCAGAGATTGTCTTTTTCATTATAAAGTAAATATCTTAAAGCATATAGCTATATTAAATAAAAGATATTTAAATCCTCACGAAAGTAGAATACTCAAAATATACGAAAATGTTGTATAATTTTGTTATTAAAAACATTAGATGGTAATTATATTTTACTGATTACTTTTACAGTTGCCCATTACAATAAGTCTCAGCGAATACCTTCAGTTCAGTGGCTTGGTAAAAAAACCGTAATACTCTCTGATGAAAAGAATTTTATGTCATTTCCTCTAAAATCACTTCGGTATTTTCGTGAATCGGGAGATAATTGCTGCAATAAAAATGCAGAAGACGAACGAAAGGGTTTAGGAATTGGCGACATAAACGAATATTTAATCATTCGGTGCCTTTGTCAAGCGTGGATGCAGGCTGACGATGAGATCCTTCGTCAAAGTCTGAGCAATAAAAATTCCCCGTCAGGCGCCGTGATATCGTTCCTGCCGTTCGTTATCAGACGAATAAAACGGAGCCGTGCACATATACGCACGTCGCGCTCGGTATGACCGGCGAGTCGGTGTTGGTAATTAAATTTTGCCGAACGATGCTGTTTTGCTTCGTCTCGGGATATAAACAGTGAGCGTGATGACGCAGGGGAGTAAGGAAATACACTCGTGAATGCGCGTGCTAGTTTTTCCATTGCTTAACGTCCCATTCATGGTAGTCGTAGGAAACTCGCTGAAAGCATTCTGCACAGCAAAACGTTGCTTGTCTGTGTAATAATCCAGTTACTTCAGTTATTCAAAGCTAAAAAAAACAAATTTTCTTCCATCTGCGGATATGTTACTCCGGTAGTTCCTGCCTCACTACTCTTTTTCGTATTTCTACGCAATTTATCTCGTTTTAAACTGAGTAATTGAGTATGGAGAGATTCTACAGCACAAAACACGTTGCTTGTATATCCAATAATGCAGTTACTGCATTAGTTGCAGCAGTTACTGCAGTTACTTTCTTTCTATTTCAATGCAAGTTGCATAAAACTGATCTGACTCTAAATTCAGTATAAGATAGCACAAGAAATGATAGATTCTTACGACTGTGTGATATACGGTATTCACGTATGAAAGTATTCACGACGTGAACAAAATGTAGGGAGTAGCTGACGTCAGAAAAATATGATCGAAGTGCGCGTTTGTAGAGATTCGGGTAAGTGATAAAACACGATCGCCGTTGGATTACTTCCGTGGCAGCAGTCCCGGTTAAAAGCAACGACCTCGAGACGTATAAAACCCGACGAGTGCGTACGAAAAAGTGACGGTGAGGAGGGGAGTCCCGGCGGTTCGGGGAAGGGGGGAAGGAGGAAGAGAAAGAGAAGGGGGGGTTGTAAACTCACTTTGGTCAAATTAGCATTTTCATCCGGGGAGGGAATGGTTGCCGTGGCTGCCCCGAGGATAATGCTAAACGAGCGTACAAGCTGGACCTCCTCAAGACGAGTAGCCTTGCAATGTGCACGAAGATCCTGCCTTCCTCCTCGTCGTCCTCGTCGTCATCGTCCTCGCCTCTACTACGGTTAATCTCCCGCGGTATCTTCAAATCTCCTGCCGACCGATGGACCGGTGGCTGTTTGGCTAATCACAGCCCGCCAATAGTCGATAAATATTAAAGCTGCTTATTTGGGGGAACGTGTGTAACGGGCTACCGAGTTGCGCCATTCTTTCACTGCCTTCTCCACTCTTCCTTCCCTTACGGTCGATAATTACTGGAGAAATGAGCGATGATTGCGCGACAAAGTAGATGTCAGTGTAACTAGCCGTGCCATCAGTCCTCGACATCGAGAAAGGTTCCTGCTGGGTGTTTATATCCTTGTCCAGCGGAAATTGTGCAAACTGATCGTCATAAATCTTAAGAGAAAATCTTTTTGAATTAGATACTTTCTGCGCTGAAATCCTTGTGAAATTAACGAAGAATCCTATGAAGTATACCGTACTTTTTCAGCGAGTCAAATTCCTTATACCGACGGTACCGAAGTTCTTATAAATCGTTTGTTTCAGTTAGCATATTTTACGGTACGATTTGATTAACGGGTTGTCGTTGGTAGCAATCGTCGTCGGCATCTCGTGATATCTCGATATCGACAAGTCGCAGCCGGCGGAGGGGCACGTCAGGTTAATGACGGCCCACCAATAACCAATAAATACTCACCCCGGTAAAAGGGGCTACCGGACTACGTGCTTATCTTCGAAGGGTATCGGCCGCGAGGGTTTTCTCTGCTCGCACGGCCCTCAGCTATTAAAACTGGACTCCTCTTCCTCTCCTTTCCCTTTTCCGTCCCTCGCCGTCTGGCCTTCCCTACTTGCTCCTTTCGTCGAGATTCATCGTTCCTCCGTTCTCTCTACTTCGTCCTCTCCTGGCCCCCTTCTCTGCCGTTCTCAGCGTGTCCTTTGGCTCCTCTCTCTGTCTTTCTCGTTCCTTGGCCGGCAGTCCTCACTTCCTCCGTCCCTCCGCCGCTGGACCAGACACCAAATGGCAGCGGCCTAACATCGAGAGCGACGGTAGCAGCATCACTGAGCTTCGTTCGAACCGGTAGCATAACGAGCCGGATAACCGTCTTCATGGCGCGTTATTCATTTTTCGTAGATGATGTGTGTGTGTGAGTATGTGTGAATACCTGAGTGCTTCCATACACACTCCTTGCGTGTATCTACACAATCATCCAGTTAGCTAGACTTTTCGTAGCGTCGACCAGTTGCTCGTCTTATTTGCACTTGGCCAAGAATTGCATGGAAATTAGTCTTACCAGCCAGCTGAGCTACGTTTTCAAGCCAGTCCACAAAAAAGCAAAAGTAATATCTCGAGGCATTCAACAGTTACAGAATTAAGTGCGGAAAGACTTTTTACTGTAATGTCCCAGTGATAGAAACGTTTGATTTTTTTCTGGCAAACTCGGGCAGTTGTAACACGTAAAAATGAGTTATTGCACGTTGGGCTCGGGATTATTTCGCACAGATTTCCGCGTTGCTACACCTCGGGCGAATGACAGGGAAAGATGGAAGGGCAGTTGTGCAGTCGTTGATCTGTGGCCCTTAATCGTTAGGCAGACTCTCGATTTTAAGTGCAGCTGTACCCAGGGGACATATGCGGAGGAAGCCATCGTGGTAGAGAAAGATTCCTCAGGGCTCTCGCGTACTCCGCAGCCAGCAAAAAGAATGGCTCGAAGGCTCGAGGGTAGCGAAGACGTACGGGCACGATAGATTAATATTTATAGTCGGTAAAATATGCGGATAGGCCGACGGTATAATTTGCTACGATTTCACCGGAGGATCTAGGTCTAGACGCGTTTCGCCCCGATAAAATGACGGAGAAGGAGAAAGAAAGGGGGGTGACGGGAGGAAGGAACCGGAGGAAGAGAGAACGTTCTCGCTTTAATTTTCGGCTACTGAATTTCGAGCGGTCTTCGTTACAGGGTCCTTCCTCCTTTTGCCCATCTTTACGCTTTTATTTCCCCCTCGAATTCCCCCCCCCCCCTTCCCAAGCGCTCGTATTACCTCGTCTTCCTTTTTCTCGTGGATTTACCATCTCTCTCGGATGATGTATCGAGCCCCCAGCCGTGCACGCTAGTTCTAACCATTCGCGTAGCCTCTAATTTGTATTAATGAAATCCTGGGAAGCCTAGATCGCAACAATCCGATATGCCGCGAGGCGATATCCCGCGAGGAGATGGCCAATCTGTACAGCTCCTCCGCCCAGTTGCAAATGAAGCCGGAGACGATGGATTTTGGCAGCGGGCAATTCTTTATGATATACTCTGAGCCAACTCCCTTTCGTTCCGTAAAAATCGTCGAAGGATAGTAAACTAAACTTTAATCATCACCAGCCAAACGCACCGAAATTGCGTAAAAAAATATTCATTATTACTGTCAATGCCGAGGATTCGTATATACACTTCATTTCTTAACTTTTAACACTAAATTCCGAGCTGGCTTATTTGTGGTATGTCGAAAGACGAGACTTTCGTGAGCAGCGCTGGCCATGAAAATTCCTTAGAGGAATTTCTGTAGCAATTCTCGAGGGGCCCACATAACGCCACGAGGGCTTGTCATTTTGTTTCTCAAACAGACGCATACGTTGCTACCGCGTTTCGAGGCGCGTGGGCTGAAAATCTGCGGGGGCGGCTTTCACGGTTCGGCTGTATCGCCCACGCGGATCGTTTTTCTTGGCTCACAGGACCTGCCGAGCCTTTGGCAGCCGAGAGGTGGACTGAAAGAATCCTTTCAGAGGACCCTGAGTCTGCCTCTCCTGATGGTTATCTGCTCGCCAGGAACTTGAGAACACGTCTGAAATCTGTGTAATCGTACGTGTAAAAACATCGATCGACGCGTCGATTAACGACGATGCTTGTGTCTCGCAGCGGTTATTTCTACGGGCGCTGTTTAACTTGTTTAACGTTTAACTTCCACCGAGACGCTGCGTATTGTTCTACAGTTTTGCCCCTGTCTCTAAATAGCCGCACGATTATCAAAACAGGTCATTGTTCCGCTAATTTATGCCGGTCTGTCTAAGCGATCGTTGGAAACGAAGAATGGCGTTGCGGAATATGCGATCATTAGTTGCGAGGGGGTTCATCCGAGGTATCACGTTCCCCTTGTACGTAGAGAAAGTTTTAGAACGTCAAAGGAATTCATAAGCGAGATTCCTCTAGCAATCCGTGCGTGGGTTTTGCTTTTCATTAGCGGAGACGATGACTTTCGACCCCGTCAAAATATAAATCCGCTGCTAAGCGAACACCTTTCAAACTACCAAGAATCATATTAAATACAGAGAAATTACTGTTACCGTTTGATCCCCCCATTGTTTTCATTTAAACAATAATCTACTGCAATATTGATTAAAGACAGATTTCTTTATAGAAGTTTTACATATTGGGGAAAAGAATTCATAATCACCACATAACTTACGGAAAGAATGTAATTGAATATGTAATATACATGTTAGTTTCACAGTTTATAGTTGCTTTTATAGTCAGACAAATTTCACATTTTTTGTTGCACGTCCCAACGGCACTAAACACAAATCACCATATAACGATTTTATTTGATTTGCTTTTAGTATTACATCTGCATTTATAATTTGTGCTTTTTTCTTTTGCAGGGTTTAGATAGCAGTGGACGGCCCGCTTTCGTCCTTTATTTTCGTGTTCGTTATTACGTCGATACTCCTTTACTCTTAAGGTAAGGTTCTACAGTTCTTGGAACAAAATTTTACTACCAAATCACACACCGGAAGTAAGCATTTTTTCGCGTGTACTCGGAAGGACCACGACACGAAATATTACGATTAAAATTTGATCGTCGTGAAATTCGTGTGATAACAAAAAGAGTCGAAAATTACCCGAATTTATTCAAAGACCATTCACGCTTATTGCAACTACATCTGTCAGTGCTTAGCGGGCCTTGAAATCTCGTCGCTGTTAAAGCGTGCTTTTATTAACAACGAGGGAAGTCCTGGTTGATTCTCCCCGCAGGATAGGCCGAAATTCACGAACTCCTGTCCGGTAGCCAAGCGCCTAAATACCGCCTACCAGTCGTAATTATAAATCATTACGCGACGCGACGCGTGATAGATAGACCGGCGCGCATAAAATGAAGCCGGATACCCGGCCGGGTAATTATACCGGCGATCCTCCCCGCAGCAACCGCGTTCTTTGATTTCGTCTCGAGACCCGTGATTTACATCGGTTACTGCGACGTATTCCCTGCACGTCCACGTCGACGAGATGAAGCCGAAATTAGCGGCCAATGGCTCTCGTTCTTCCTTCCTTTTATTTCCTTCCCGATAATCTCAACGTTCGTTTCACCATTGAGCCATTGTTTTCGCCTTCGCGGAATGTTTAATCGACAATGCACCGTAGAAGTATCGCCGTTTATTAATGATATGGCGCAAGATTTTTCCTTGTGTTGACGAAAAGAAATAATTTACAAGAATGAAAATGCGGAACGTGCTAAAGTGTATTACATTAATGGTAAATTATATTTCGTTCCTTGCCGATTCCAACTTTAACATATTGTAATTTCTGTAGCATTACAAGGACAATAATGCACCTCTCAAGTCGTTTTCAACAATTGCGTTTAATAGAATTGCCATGTTAACGCGAGGAAATACGCATTATAATTTGAAGCTTTTTACGGAGTCAACGATATCGTTAAGATTAATTCGGCGATACCGTACGTAACGGTTTAATTAAATAATTCATTAGCTCTGTTACACAAAGTTAAGAATTCACTGGCCGTTTGGGCCCGTCGTTGAGTTCCGTGGGAAACCCGTTCTGACATAACTGCCATTCGCAGAATTTATTTCGAGTATATCATCGGTGGGATATAAAAATCCGGGGGCTCCTTGGACATTCATATTTTCAGCAGAAGAATTTCATTCTCGTCCGGTCTTTGCTATTCTCGCTCGCGGGGATAGAATCTTCCTGAATTCGCGTCCTCGCTTTTTTCTCTCTCCGGGCGAGATGTTGGCGTTGGCGACGGCGAAGCAACGGTGTCCTGCGAATGCTCGGCCCGTTCGTATAACGGGTGCCGCTCGGCAGATCGCAGAAAGTGATTTGCATAATTAATAATGACACGTTGCCGTTTCAATGAGATAAGCTCCTCGCAGGCCTGGCAGATGCGATTTCATCGTACCTCGAGTGAGAACCGCGCCTGTCCGGGATAAGCTGGCCATTTCGGCAACGCGGACAATAACTTGTCCGACATTTCCAAGTATTATGTCTGTCGAAATATTCACAATACGACGTTCACGCTGAAGTCCAATGCGCCAAGGTTTTTATCCCCCAAGGAACCTTATTACCTCCGGGACGAGCTTCGTGATTCCTTTTACTTCGAATTACGTGAAATTCAATAGTTTTTTTCTCGCGGAGAGAATTAAATAAACTACTGAGATTCTTATTTCGAAGATCGATAATATCGTTGCTATTGCTTTTTCCGTCATAAAAGATCTACAATCAATGAGCCAGTGGCAATATAAGTGTACTTGTTAGAAGGATGGAAATATGTTCAATTTGAAAATGACCTTCAATATCTTTAACACATATCCATGTATTTATAAAAGCAAATTTTGCCTGCTTGCAAGGTAATGAGAATACAATTTACAATCCTAATTACGCTTGGTCCTACAATCGATTAAATGGTCCTATCCACTTGGATATTTGACAAAGTATGGTAATTGTAGTTAATTCTCGGGGTTATCGAAGGCATACTTTGCGACTGATTCTCAATGAACGATCACTGAGAAAGTCGGCTTATGACATTTTTCCCCGGTCCTTTGGCTCGACGGGTATTTCTCTTGTTCTGTGTATACGTAAGCGGAGGACGTGTTGGCGTGTTTCAGCGATGAGACGACGCGGCATCACTACTATCTGCAGCTGCGGGACAACGTCGTCAGACATGGCGGTGGAGTGGAAAGCCTCCATCCGCACCACCCGCTTCACGAGCCCTCGATCGTCGCACCCCTCCTCGCCCTTGCCGGTCTCGCCCTTCAAGCCGACCTTGGAGATTATTCCGAGGAGCGGCACAAGCCACATGCTGGATCCGTTGGCTATTGCAAACCCACGGATTACCTTCCGCCCCACGTAAGGAACCTTCACCTTCACCGTCCCACCTTACATGAATTATTCACTAAAAAGCGATAAAAAGGAAACGAACCGCTCCGAAAATGGATTGCTTAACGAGTATTCATTTTATGAACTGTAAATTAAGAATATTGCGCGGCTAGAATATTTCATTAATTCAGCATTAGTAAACTTGGTACATTTGTTGAATGTAAAATAAATTTTTCGATCTTGAGTTGAAGCATCGAATTTCGAAGCATCGCATTTTGGATGTGTTTATAGTAATAAGTAGGACATTGTTTACAAGAATTTCTCATTAATTCGTTTTTTTAATGGCAAAACTCGATTACGTACGGAAGGATGAATAATATTTCTACGTAAGTGTTAAAGATTCTTTACAGAAATCAAGTGCTTGTAGTATTTTGATGCTACATATCATACGTACAATATTTCATATACATTTTTATTAATAATATGCATGCCGTGCACATACCTTCACATCCTAAGAAATTTTTAATTTCTCTTACAGAAATAAAGTCTTTGAATTAAGCGTATATTTTGATAGAACGAATCGTATGAATTTGACATCCATATTTGTTAATAAGGATACAGAATAATTTCAATCGAAAATATGTCTAAAAAGATTGGTTAAATGCTGAAACTGGCTAATTCGTGTTATGCATGTGCAGATGTGCATCGAGTCGAATGTGCTCGCCGTGCTGGCAGCACAGCACCGAGACAACCGCGGTCTCTCGAGGGAGGAGGCCGAGCTTCAGTACATCCAGGAGGCAGTTGCCCTGGAGGCGCCCCTCAACGCTCACCTCTATCGTCTCCGGCGAAGCAAGAACGAGGCCGGACCGGGTCGGATCCTCCTCGCGATTTGCGCTCGCGGCGTGCGAGTCTACGCCGAGGAGGAGACGCCGAGAGTCTTCGCGTGGAACAACATTGGCAAGCTCTGCTTCGACGTAAGTCAACGAAATATCATCCAACAAGTTCCCCTAGAATTGGCAACTTGTTGCTTAGATTCCCCCAGTATAGGAAAATATGATGATTCCTGTTAGCATCTCGTGAAAACAGTGTTGCGGTAATCCTGAGAATTGTTGGCCTAAGAAATGAAGAATCTGTGTGCTCAGTATTTGTTATGAGAATTCATTGTTTGGAGAAGTTGGCACAGTGGTTATATTGAAAGAACTGTTGTTAATCGTGGAACTAGTGGTTTATCGCATGATTTAATTTGAGTCACACGATGCAATTGCCGGCATGTAATTAAACACGAAGTGAAGATGCCGATTACGTGATACATGCTTTGAAGCGAGTGTACAAATAATGATGAAATTGTGTTATCGCAGCGGAAAAAATTCGAAATTCGTGCGGTCGATCAGCCGGACAAGCTTACTCTCTACAGCGGATGCGATGATAAGAGCAAACTCTTGCTGGGCCTCTGCCGCGACACCCATCAGTTCTCCATGGCTATAGCACCCAGGGTGAACGAAGCTAAGAGACGGGAGGAGGAAGGTAAGTTGTACGATGCTGTAAAGTGTGCCGTAGATGAACATTTCCCACCCGTAGAATTGCTTCGTACAAATCTATAGGTATCTTAAGTTTCACTATTTGGTATTTATCATCATGCTGATGATAACGAAATGTAGTTGTAGAAGAGTGATCAGAAACTGGCAGCGAAAGGGAATTATCAGGCACATGTCAAACAGGTTTCTGTTAGGTTGATGGGACTTAAATGATCTACTAGTGATAGTAAATAGTAAGTCTTATAGGCGATCATTTAGTAATTTATATTCATACGTAGATAGCATATTATAATCAAAGCTGATGAGTGACAAGATAATTTATATCCACTTAGAAAAATCTGCAGTTCTGTATTCAATAAATCAGTTAATCTCTCTAGGTCTTTGAATTGAGTAGGAAATTTCTACATTAATTTCACAGTTTTATACCTAATGAGTTTTATTTAACAATGTGGAAAACCGGCATCTACAAACTTTTGTAAAGCCAGCTAAGCCAGCAATGAAATTCATGTTAGTTGGTATGAAGTTTACCATTAATCACTATTACTAAAATAAGGGCGAACCCTAACACAGTTTTTCGATCGTTCACTTACGTTTCTTATTAAAACACCAGCAACAATGTCCATATTTATTACGTCTGTTGACTGTACCTAAAACAGGTATGTCAACGAACTTTGAACAAAAATATTAGCTAAATTTGGGAACTCTCAACCCTTTGTGGATCTGTGATTAACTGATACGCGAATGTTTACAGTGCCCATAGCTACTGTATATTCTCACTACACCTAAAACATCCATAAGAGCAAACTTTTAAACTTGAATGTATGAACACAAAAATCCTCGCAGTGGCTTTATCCATAACACATTTTACTTACACCCAGAACAATGATACGAGGAAACTTTAAAGCAAAACACTAGCTAAATTTTGCAAGACTTAACTCTGTGTATGGATTTATGATTAATTGGTGCGGAAATTCCTACAGAACGGAAAGTCCTGCGGGAGTGTTACATGTACCCCGCCCGTTGCAAGCTGAGCTTGACGGCGCGTGGGGGACGTGCGGACCAGCGTATCTCGGTGATATCGAGCACCTCGTCGAACACGACCTCCGGGATAGTCAGCGACCGGGTTCACAGCGAGGACGAACCGGACACAGCGCCGGCTTCGACCGAGTGTTTACCGCGACTCACCGAATCTGCCGTCTACGCCGGGGTTCAGAGTGGAATCGTTAATGGCGCTGACACGGACGTGGACGATCGCTCAAGGCCAGGATCCCCCGTTTCCACGGTCGACGGTGAGTTCACAGTTTACATTAAAACACACAACGTCTTCCCTGCAACGGGGACGTCAGGCAACGGTAAGAAACTCACTATCACCGTTGCGTAGACATTAATCCAGATTTAACACGGTTTAATAAAACACCAAGTAACACGCACACAATGAATTTAACTAAGACTTTTGCACAAGGCGGTACTGGATTGTTTATCATTTCGGAGAGACCTGTTTGTCAGCGCCTACTTTTGTCCAAGTGTAGTGTTAAGGCTTTAACTCACAAGTGTAGAAAATCTTTCTTTGGGCTATTAGAAAGCTTTGTGGTGGAGCAAAGTGCAACGTGATTGAATTGGTAAACAGTGCATGTATAAACTAAAGCGTTTACTTTGCTTACATTTCGTTTGTTATGAAACTTATTGGTGAAACTCTTGTTTTCGCTTGCATGAACGTCGGTGGACTAACTCTATACGCTTGAGTTGCTAAACTTTAGGTTTTTAGGATTCGATCGTTACTCGTAAGGGCATTCAGAGAACGTCATGTGATTGTAGGGCGTTTTACAGAAGTGGACAACGGGGATGCGACTCCGTCGACAGCGGCCTTGCGACATGCTTCAAGCGCAGTGGTCGCTGCCGAAGGTTCACAGTGCAGCAGCAGCTGCAGCACCGTCGTCGTCGTCAATGCACCTGCCGGCGGGCACTCGAGAATGCGTCGCACCTCGGCGACGTCGAGCCTCGAGCTGGGATACTCTCACACGGCACAGAATTCGGCGGTGTCTTCCGAAGCCGCCAGTTTCCCCGGCGCCATATACGATAGATGCAAGAAAGTTGAAAAATACGCCGGTAAGAAGAAACGTCAAACTCGAAATCAGGAAGTGTCCTGCAAGATTTTCGAACTATTCACGGAAATTTCAGCTGAGAAATGAAGTTTTATTTAAGTTCTATCGTTTACTTGATTCCTATATTAGTGGATTAACGAACGTTAGTTATGTTCAATGAAGTGTCTAGAGTTTATGTTGATACGTTATGTGTGTTAAGTTGAAGTATGGCATTTTACAGGCACGGATATAGCTAGTGAAACGAGCGGTGTGTACACACTGAGGAGCAGCGAGATGCAGGACGAAAGAATCGGCGAGCTGTACTCACCGACTGGCGATGCGAACGAATCTTCAGTGGCGAGCGACGTTTGCGCTTTGTCTTCGGTTCAGTCGACGACAGACGAGGCATCCGTGACTTCCGGTTTCTACACGATCCACAGCGGATTGAGATCGGAGACGAGTGACGTGTACACGGAGGACGCGGTGACGGAGGACCAGGAACCGATTTACAGTGTTTGCAAGGGCGACGAGGAGGTGGATAACGTAGTGTCGGGAGTTTCGCTCGACCAGCCACTGGACGACGCGAGATCCAGGAGCAACAGTATACTCAGCGCAGGGAGTTTCAGGGGCGATGGCAGTGATCCATCAAACGTAGGACCGTTGCTCTCCGCCGACGAGTTGTCCGACCTGATAGTCGGTCGTTACCCACCGAGGAAGACCATCAGCAATTCCATGGACTCCGATTGCGATTACGTGACGATGCCACCGCCACCGCCTCCGCCCAGGACCGACAGCGACGCGCAACTCCCTCCCCCTCCGCCGTATCCCGTGACGGTGAGCTACAATGGAATAGCTTCGCCGAGGTCGAAGATTCCCGACGCCGACAGGGAACCTCCGCCACCCCCGCCGCCATACAACGCGAAACGCGGCGATTTCGTACCACTGCCACCGAGGAGGATGGATCCTCCGCCTCCGCCGCCTCCGTACACATCTCCGAGGGAGAGGATTCAAATTCCCCCGCCGACCCCACCGAGGAACGACGCCATTACGCCGAGAGAACCGCCACCCCCGCCTCCGTACCCCGACGTGCCGGAGATGAACCGGCAGGAAGCAATTTCAACGTTATATCCGTCTGCCGCGGAGGATATTACCTCGCGGTTCGTCTCGATGAAACTCCAACCTGGCGTCGCTGGGGGTAAGGTGAACGTGGTTCGGGGCACTGCTTTGAATAATTCCTCGGTCACGTTGCCCAGTGAGATTCCTTTGATCGCACCGAAGCCTCCGCCGAGAATACAGCCGCCGACTTATCCGGGCGATCGGATGAAACCGACGCCCGTTCATGCGCCAGTCGCTGCTCTTGTCGTCGGTCCGAACAATTATCTCGACGTGCACGCGTCTCGAGGTGGACCGGTGCTTTTGCCCTACTTGGCGCCCCCTCCGCCCCCACCGCCTCCCCCGCCGCCACCGATGACTCATCACAGACAACCCCCGCCGATGGTTCATCCGAGACAACCTCCTCCGCCTCCACCGAGTCTGGCGACGGTCTACACGAGCCAGGTGGCCAGGTCGCAGATAGAACAGTATAAACAGCAGCTCTATTCTGACGTTGACTATGTCATGTTCCCCCTGAAGGACCCTGCCGTGTCGAAACAGGAGTACATTGACGCCAAGCAGGGGTCTCTTCTGGCTGCCATGGCCGCCCATCCACCCCCGCCTTACCCGTCCTTCAACAGTAAATCCTCGCTCATATACCGTAGTACACCTTATCTCCCGGGTTCGTCCTTCTCGTCCACCTCCAAGTTTGCCTCCAATCAAAACCTCAGCACGAGCGACACCAGCTCGTCGAATAATCTCTTACACAGCAACCTCAGCAGTCATTATGCCGCCAGCACGAGTTCTCTCTACAGCGGTGCGACCTGTTCCTCGGGAGGAAGTCACAGTCTGAGACGCGAACCACCCGCACCTACGAATCCTCACACGTTGCACGCTTTTTCACGCACCAGGAGCGACGAAAATATACTCAAGTGCTTTGACACCAGCCAGACTACCAAGATGCAGTCACTGCCGCAGTCAAAACATCGTAGGTTACCGCCGCCACCACCTCCACCACCTTATGAAATACAGGTGCGACATTATGTAATCGAAAATGAGCGATTAACAAGCAGCGGGATTGCCCATTTTGCATAGGAATTTTATAAGATAGCTCTAAGTGTTCTGGGTTTCTTTATGTTAACATATGCAGGGTGGAAAATTAAGGGTTCTGTAAGCTAATATTTCTGGAACTGAACGAAATATGAAATTTTGATTTTCTTTGTGCTGAAGGTAGAATTATGTGAGAAAGATCATTTCTTCTAAGTAGAGTCGTTAAGATTGTTTAAAGCACATCTTTTATTTTCCACTCTATGCATTAGGATTATTATGATGAAAGTACCACTTCATTATTCGTTGTCGCATTTATTCTTACATTTCTTTAACTTTTTTTAGAATTTAGAACGTGACCAGCCTCTTCCATCCGCTTCCTCGTCAACGTCTACGCCCGCTAAGAAGACGAACAAATCCGCCCTGCCGGAAGAACGTGAAGAAACAGCGAAGGAAGACGGAATGTTGGACATTCGAACATTGCGCGAGAAGAGTCGTAACTTGGACTTGCCGTTGATTTCGGCTCTCTGCAACGACCGGTATTTGCTGAAACAGACGAAAGCCTTCGTTCTTCCGAAACACCCCAGCGAGCCGACGTCTTCACCAGCGACGAAAACTGGCACGCGGAACAATGGCGGAGCCACTTCCAGCAGGAACAAATATCCGGTGAGCGGGCTCTCCACGACGCAGATAACGAAACCACCGAGGAAGTCGTCAGCGAGTACACACAGACATCCGTCCGAGACGAAGGGAAACGCCTACAAGGTTACCTCTTCCACAAGCGTGTCGTCTCCTAAAAAGGATCCAGCGAGAGCCTCACACTCGTAACGTTAGAGATAAACAGAGTGAATGCACACGATCGACGAGGCTGTCGCGTTAAAATATACAATTTTCCTCATCATCGTTTGTCGCCAACATGTTGCCTTAACTCTTAATTTCGAGGTTCCCTTTAACGAGATGAAAATATTGGTATGAACTGCTTTCAATGCATCATTTCTGCGGGAAGAATTGTCTCGCTGGAAAAGCGATATTGTTTTCTATTATTTTATGTAAGCGTAATAACTGGAAGCACAGGGGTTTATTAAAAAGATGTGTTTTGGAAAAACATGCTTGTAAGTTGAGCGTTAAGAAAACATGGAATATCACGTAACTGTTATTTTAATAGTTGAACATTTGAATTTTCACCGCAGCATTGCGTTTTGAGGAATTTTGTGATTGGACTGACAGTAAGTCTTCATTATGCTGTATCAAGCATGATCACGTTTTCAACATGGATTTACGTATTCGGATTGAACAAATGTATTTACTGTAACGTTCAAACATGGGAAATACGTATGGCATTTTAAATGTATTTTTCTAGAAAATTTGTATTTGTCAAAATGAGTTTAAAGATATCTTGCATTTACGCTTAATTTACGATATCTTAAAAATATATACGTTTCTCAATTTCACGTATCAGTCCGATTAGGGAAAATACACCAGGAAGTAGTATTTACTGTAAAAGCACAAAAAGTGATGTAATAGCGTCGATAACCGATTGATATTCACGAGTAAAATGACAATTTGCGGCAAAACTGAAAGTAATGTCGGTAATTCACGTACTGGTGTATTTACTCTGACGTTGCCTACAAAATGACTTTTTATCATTTTTCTTCAAAACCTACTTTCACAATTTCTGTCATCTCCTAGTCTTGAATTAACAATATCAATAGACGCCTGGGTACTCTGAAATATGTGGAATGAAAAGTAATTTTACTAATTATTTTTCGAACGTGCATTTTTATAATATATATTTCTCATATTGTGAAGATGTGTGGCAAAGTTTGGACAAAAGTGTATTTATGTACTTGGAATGCAATTCGCCTGTCCTTAGAAACGAACCGAAAACCTGAGCGTAAAGGGACGGTCAAGAATATATTTTTTTCCCCAGAGAATCGGCCATTCCTTTTCTATCGACATATACAGGCCGATTCTTGATCGTTCCTTTAACTGCGAGAGTTTTTCGACGACGATACGCAAACACCTTTTACCTCGGCTAAGGTACATTCCATCCCGTGTTAAGTTTAGTCGCCCAACGTAGTTAGATGCAGCAAACTATTCAGACAATAAGTACTTATATAGGTATTACCGACTTTCGCAGACCGTGCTTCTTCAACTCAGGGTGCCATTTTTATTGTTTTCTTTTTTTATAACTCCATAAATACTCAAACGCGTCCGAGGACCACTGTGCGAAGTTTCGAAACGAAGAAGTATTAGTAGAATGGATATTCGTGTAATCGCTGAACAACGTCTTGTCCCTGGAAATTCATGTCTCTTTAGATTTTTATGATCTCCCCCCCCCCCCCATTGTCTCGAGAATCCTTTTTTTTCATCAATCAATCTTGTACGTAGAATAGTAAGGATTTCGATGATATATCGTCCATTGTTTTTGCTCAATTAAGCGGTTGGCGCGATGGAAATTTTAAGTGCTATTCGCAAGCCTTACGCGAGACGATAATGTCAATGCGCTTTGTCGTGGATTACTTTGTAAAACGCGATGGTTCTCATTAATACTAATTGTACACGTATTACTATGTTTTCAGAAGGAACAGGTATCGATGTTCTACACTAGAGGAATAACGTCTCTACCTTAATGCTTTCACCATTAATATTTATTTCCATCCATTCCCTGGACTTTATTCTAATGGTTGGATTTCATATCCGTACAAGATGATATTTGTTGTCTATCACCGTCCCTGGTTTCGAAAGAAACTTGGATTTATTTTCCAATTTTTGTATATCTCTGGACAATAGGACGATGGTGAAATTTTGTATGGATATTTGTATTTTTGCGAAGTGCACGAAGTGTAGTACCATCCTTTAAAAATAATTACTCGTAATTCGCAAGAATAATTCATTTTTAGTTGACGTATTTTAAAATATTTTTGTTTGTTCGATCATAAATCTTCACCTTCGTCAAACTTAAGAATATAATCTATGAGCTTCGTGTTCGTCTATCTGTAAAATGTTTAACGAACATTCTTGCGACATTTCAAAATCAAGAAAATTTTCATATAGATTTCATCATTAGCCTACCTTGTGAAAATTTTAAAGACCATTACGAACCTGCTAGTGCGGTTGTCAATCTATGTTTCCTTTCCCGTGAAAAAGCCACGGCGCTGTGAAATTGACAACCACCTTGGACGGTAGTAGCGTTTAATGCGAGGTATTAGGAATTGTAACTTTCATCGAAAACAGTGAAAAGTCGAGACAGCGAGAACAGCAGGTACAAATCGTGAACGCTGCGTTGCAGGATACTTACTGGAAGGTAACGTGAAACGATTGAAGCTGTAGCATGTCTACTCGTGCGGTTACACCGCGCGCATTAATCATAGTTTCTAATGTTATGGGTAACGATGTAGTTATAATAACGACCTACTATGCTAGAGAATAATATTACAACACGGAACATATGTCTGTAAATAGTAATGCGTGAAATTATAGGAATTGTCGTAGTTGGAAACCTCATGTATGTACCACGCGCCACCTCAGTGACAAACAATAAACGTTTTTTTGTAATGAAACTATTTTTCTTATACCCGAAAAGTTATTCATGAATTCGCGTGAACCCTAAAGGTATGAAGACATTTTTTATTTCTTTTTAATTGTGTTAATCATGGCCAACTTTGCGTCATTGTATGAGTTAATTATGTTATGATCGGTGAGTTATACTGGTTAGCGATTTTTAATGCACAATGCCTTGAAAGGGAGGTGGGAATATAAAATTTCGTTTAATTTTATTTCATTATTTCAGCAGATTCCTGTATTACCTGTTTTATTTTAAACTTGCTTATTGAATAAGGGCAGGGGTGTGCGGGATTCCCGAAAATATTCGGGACACCCCTAAATAAGGGATATTAAAGAAATGGGAAATTGTTAATGAATTTATGGCAAAAACCTAGTATTTATTGGTTCACCAAACTTTTTCGTTATTGCATTCTTTGTCCGTTCACGCAAAGGGCTGAGGCATTTGCATACATACGCAATGATGTGATCGACTATCACAGTTAAACCGTGATTCATAATTTATTCCCGAGAAGAACTCATATTTTCGAAAGTCGGTTTCACGACCACAGCATTGTTAATATACACAATGTGCACGATGAGACTGGCAAAGAATGAAATCGCCATAGCAGAGTATAGAAGTTTTACTTCAAATTTACTACGTACAAAAAATACATTTACGGACTAAATACGAATCTATGTACAGTATGCCTACGAGTTTGTCGCATGATGTAGGTGCATGTGTGTTTTCTTGTACAACGTGTAGGTCTAAGGTAAAGGTGATTCACCATGTCACAGAGCCATGATACGCAATTTTCATGAAAGTTCGGTTAAAACGGATTACATTCGAGAAACTTGTTTCTTCTTTCTTTCGTACCTTGCGGATGGACACCTTGAAAATTCGTTAATTCTTCCGCGTCTGTCGTACAGCTTCGACACCTCGGGATATTCGCGAAAATGTTCGAGGGAAAGTAGTCGTCGTATTCGCAGGGCCAATATTATAAATTACACGTTAGGCCGGACATAGTCAACATTCATGAAACAGTTACCGACGATTCCAAAGTATAGAATTACACTCTTCTATGTACAAAATGTATACAATGTATAAAAACCGTAGATTAGCGTTACAAAACCATAATCTTCGCCTAATCGTATCGTTCGTGGGGTCTGCCGTGTACTCGCAAACGATTTCGTGCAAAGTGCTTGAGAAATACACTTATATGCATGCAAGTCCGATCGAATTCGTGTGTGTAGCTGTGTGTACGTGTGTGTCTGTGTCTATGTAATCATCGAGAAGATTTCAGGATCTTACGTCGTCCAACATCACGACCAGCCTGGTAATTTGCGAGTCAATCGTGCTATACCGACAAATGCATCGAGCAAAACTTTAATGCCTTTGGCTATGCTTTGCTCCATTAACTTACGTATATGCACGCAATCGTGCGTTTGTACGTGTACACGTGCATCTCCTTTAATACTTACAGTCAAATGGCCGGAAACACAAGTAATGAGCAGTGTTGGCAAAGCAAATAATCAAGAAATAGAAATGAGAAGTTTTGCTAAAATTTTACTGCCAAACTAATAAACGTATATTAATATAATCGTACCGATTGTCAACCATAACGATGTTAAACTTGCTACATGAATTTTTAATTTTTCATTAATTTCTAGCTGCTAGCCAGGTTAAACTTGCTAGGTTTTCGGCAAATTTATGATAATCGAAGAAAATGCATAATATATACATGGTCGATAATTAGTACAGATTACCTCTTCGTCATGAATAAAAACAAGCTCGTTGTTTGTTCAAGTAAATTGAGAAACATATCATCAACGTGCGAATTGTCACGTGTGTTAGTGAATAAAATAACATATCGGAAAGTCATTGGCGAGTGGAAAATGATCATTCGTAAAAAATTCTGCAATACAATACGGGTTATAAACCCCTTTACAAACTTTTCGTATACAATTATAAGAAAAGCAATGTCTGAAAACGTTTAACTAGCATTTGAAAGAATTTATATACCTAAATTAATATTCTTTAATTGCTGAAGAACTGTCTATGAACGTCTCGTGTGATCCTATTTTTTGAACGTTCGTATTAAATACATTGACATCACAGACAGACAAATATCGAAATCATGATAACACAATCATATTGATGAAATAGAATGATTTTTACAATAAAGAGTCACTCGTCGGTTTGAAACCAGGAAAATAGTAAAAGCAAATTTAAAAAATGGGTCGATTGAAAGGAATGAGAGAGAATGCGTTTCATTAATGCATTTCATTAACGCAGTTTTATAAAAGATGATTAAAAACAAACTAAGGTTGGGATTTTTTAAATTTAGAATTGATAGCATTTATAATAATATGATTCAAAATTCTTTCCGCGGAAAGTAGTATTATTTCAATATTAATATTTTATTGGTTCACATTATTTTTGTTATGGTTTAAATTGAATTTTGTGTCTTTTCTCAATCGTTTCAATCGACTTTTTCGCAGGGATTAAATGACTCCGAAAAATACAGGACACGAAAGTTCCTACGTGGAACTACAAAACAAAATGATTAAGTTTTGTAAATTTTGCGCTTTGGTGTGGATCAAGGACGAAATTCGTCCACTTGCTGCTAGCGGAGGTGTGATATTGCTTGGATATTCTACAAATAGCGTTGATTTGGCAGCCAAGTAAGAGGAGGGAGGAAATAGGCACGGGCAGTAATGAAGCGAAGAGAAATTAAACCAACAAAATAAATATATGTATATTGTTATTGTAACATACGCGCCGCATGCTCATTGCGCTTGACCAACAGAAGGGAACAAAAAGAAAGAAAAAAGAAAAAATAATCATCGTTGGGGTGCAACCGTCGCCCGAAGGCTCGTGTGAAACGGACTAAATTATCGTCGGGTTCGCGCCTGCTTTTCCTTACGAAATAAAATAGCCGCTGAACCGATGGTCCGATGTAAACGAAAAGTTTTGCCATTCTCACGGCGAAACACAACGAAAGAGACAGCATGCCGACAAGTCGAGAAAACGATCGCTCGTTTTAACTTTACAAAACCGTACGAATACTTACGGTACACATACAATCACACGTAATGCCCAAACGTGATATATGTATATACACATAGATACATACACACGTATACATATACTGGTATTAAGTAACTCGATATGTGACGCATATTTGGGATAGGTACAGTTTCGTGGCAGTTCCTTTCTTGTTTCCGTGTATAATTTTCGAGGGACCGAAACGACCGGGTTTCGTCTGCCGTTACACTTTCGTGCGGAAATACAATAATGTTCGCTTCGTTCATTCAATTATCTTCATATTTGCAAGGCCAGACGAAAGACGGTCCCCCGATGAAACGCTTTACTCCAGGGCCAATGTAAAACGCGTATTTACATTCCATTACGAGCGAACCGTCAAGAATGTCGTTCCGATCGAATTATGGTTCGGAGTAAATCGTCTCGGAGGACAGTCGCGCTCATTTCGATGGAACAATTTTCTAAGACAATCTGTCGGCTGTAGCCTCGTTTTCCTGAATAACGCAATCATTTTTACATCGTCTACATCGTCCGGCTTGCCGCAATCGATTGTCGTGTTCCGCTTTTTCGGATTCTTCCTGATACTGTTTTCATGTTCCACGGATTAACCGGTCGCAATATTTTCAAGCTCCACGGGGAGAATCGCGGCGCTCGGAACGCGCTGTGAAACTTAAAAAGGAAAAACAAAATAAACGCTCTCTACGAGAAGAAAAGAAAAATCCAACTGATCGAATACAAGCGGTTTTGTTAACGGGGTAAAGTCGACATATCCGAATGTAGTCGTAGTCTTACGAGGTAATATAGGTTTATCGCTAGACAACGGGGAAAAAGAAATCGTGATTTATGCTAATTGCGTAAAATAATGGCGAACAAAAAGGTGGCGGTAAAGTGACGTTATTCGAACGACCGTGCACGCTCGGTAGCCAAACGAAAGTCAGCACTTTCGATACGTTTTCAAGGAATTTTCTGTAATTTCATTTTCGAAAGTTGAGCAATTGACCCAACCGTAGCTATCGCTTTACAGTATTATTTATAGACATATAAATTTTACATTTTTTTCGTTAGATCGGCAGTTCAAATCAATCGCTCGACTTTCGCGCAGAAATGACGATGATTATGGAAAATTCTAGGATCAGCGGGCGTAACGTTCCTTGGTATTCATCATTTTTTGTAATTAAAATTTGGCTACGGAGACGTGTTTCCGTGTGAATGTCGTTTCGTCGAATACCGTACGCCTTAAGTACATATTCCTGGCATTGCTGCTCTTTTCAATAATTCGTTCTATTATCGTTAAAATTGGTCGTCTTTGGGCGATTCTATCCGACTGATTTTTCTGCGACGATAACAGCAATAATAACGGGTCATTTCTTACACGTAAAACGCGCAACAAATACGACCAGTCACAACCATGTAACCTAAATTGGTAACGATAATAGCGATGATAGTAATCGGCGATTTAACAAAAAGTGTCAATAGTACAACGTACATAATATACATATATAAACGTGACAATTATAGTAAAATATAATAGTAATAATAGCGTATAACGTAAGTGCTAGAGACAATAATCATAATAATAGTAATCGACTCTTAAACGATCAAAAAAATCTTTGCCCTCGAACCAGAATTTGTTCAGGATACGACCAGAGTTGTGCATATAAAATCTTATTTAAAAAAAAAAAAAAACAGTTTTCTTGTACAGTTTAGAAATTTACTCGAAATAGGTAAGGTCCTGGTTTGCTCAAATTTCTTTTATCAGTAAATTAAACCCCGGGGAAATCCTGAGGATACTCCAGTCCGATAGACCGATATGTTTAGACGAACGTAAAATAATTTTTAGCGCCCAGAAGACTCGCGTGCCGCGGACGATTGTGACGATGACGCGCGAAAATGCAATGGTTTACAATCGTATTGACATTTCTGACTAGGGTCCATTATTCTACAATGTTCACGGATCAAGACATTTCGACTTTCCAATGACTTCTTCCGCGACGTCAGAACGGTCCGCGCGTTACATCAGCGATTTTCGCGAGACCGAGTGAATTTTTTTTTTTTGGTGGGGGGGGGGGGAGGAGGAAAAAACAGTACTCTCTGGGTATTGCGCTCTAGAAGACGAAACACGCACGAGTTGTCCGACGGTTTTCAAGCTAGAAGAAGTTATTTCACAAAAATCCGGGACGTAGCCGTATCCGGCGACGTTGTCCGTGCATGCGCTCGACTCTCACCCTTCCGAAATCGTTCGCCGACCTGGCGTCGGATAATTAGCGTCGCGTAAGTACATCGATTAAATAAACACGTGTCTTTGGTAATCTTTCTTTCTAACGGAGCGCGACGCCCGGTTCGTCCGGTGATTGCGGCGCGTAAATTTGGCGCGCGCACTAAAGCCCGACGAAAGTGAAAATTGCCACGCGCACTCGCCGAGCAATTATACGCCCCGTGGTTGAGGCGAGAGTTAGTTCCTGCCTAAACAGCAACGAAGACGTTTCTTCCCAAAAGTCAGGGACTTTACGCGTCACGTTTACTTCCTGTTCTCGTGTTTCTCGCCGTGTCTTTGCGTGGTCATTGCCGTTTGGGCGAGAAATTTTTCTCCCTCGTCCCGCCGGGGGTATTCTGGCCGTGCTTCGATATTCGTTTCGTCCTGCTCGAGGGGGGGCGGATATGCGACTGACTAGCGGCGTCGACGGCTCCGTTTCTTTTGGTCTGACGCACAAATACACGCGCGCGTGCTCACGCACACACGAAAAACGCAAGAAGCGAAACGCGAGGAGAAAAAGGAATGGACGCGCGAAAACGGTCTCGCGGGCAAAACGTCAAACGTCTCGATGCTCCTCGTCCGTCCGTATTTACGGCTCTGCGATATTTCTCGACTCACGCGGGACAGGCGAAAACTTCGCTCTGCCAATCCTTATTTTCTTGTTTCCTTCTTTCGCGCGACGTGCTAACACGTTTTTATTTTCTTGGACGTTCCCGGGGACGATCCCCATTATGTTTCTCAATAACCCGCCAGGAAAAACGGTTAAAAGCTAAACTTGTTCGTAAATCTTTCCGAGTTATAGCAGTTTGCTAAAAATCGTTTTGTAGGACTTCAACGATAAAATAGCAAATATGTAATATAATTTACATACGCATTTGGAGTTTCTTGAAAGTATTGCAATTTTTCACATCAATTTCTTATGTTACAAACTTAGCAATGACCTGTTCTTACACTCGAACACTTCTGAGAGTGTTCAACGTTTTTTTAAAAAATTATTTCTTTTGCGTGGAACCTAATTTCTTGACGAAGTTATTTCTTGAGTAAGTATCGAAGCATACAATTCGAAATGCACGGTTTGAGCGGACGGTAAAAATTCATTTCTAATTTCTGCATTGCTCGTTTGACGTTCTTCTCTTTGCCACGCTGAAACCGTAATCTGAGTGGCGATGGACTTGCCGAGAATAAATTAACGACAGCACAGAAACACGATTGAACCTTACGAAGGGAGACGTTTTCAATTTCTCTAATGATTCACGTATTTCGAAGATACGACTATTCTAATCACGCATTTGTGCGATAACATTCTATTATTTTTCCTATCATCACACGGTGTAACATCATATTCCTCAGCGTTCCTTTCAAGAGTGTTTCGTGCGGCCGATAATATTTCCCGGCGAGTCGAAGCACACATGCCTATGTCATCTATTCCCTAATAAACGATTCTAGTCCGATACTATAGTGTGTAAAGTACCATCTTATTAGAAAATCATTACAAAATGTATGTCGCACTTGATTTCTCTATTATCCCTTCAGCTTTGTTTCCGTATAAAGCATACATTCTTCTGACGAGATACATATTTGCGAAACGATACGCGTCTCCGTTCTTCCCTTCATCGCTATCTCCTAGTTTTCTTCTTCCTTTATACATATATATCTATATCTCAATCTGTCGAAGTGTATCTATATATAAACAGGTGCGTCGATGTTGACGACGATCTCGACGGCGAGTCGATAAAAATATTTCTCAGTCAACGATTAATAATACATCTATACTTAATATGCCTAATTCTCTCGCCCGATGCTTCAGCTGTCTCGCTGTTCTTCTCGTTCGATCGGTGAATTTCGCGTCGGCCTCGTCCAAGCTCCGGATAATCGTCATGATATGCGAATACTGCCCTTATGGATAATAGTTTCGCCAATTCATCAAAACTTCCATAACGCGTAACGATAAAATTTCATCTGTATTAACACGCGGCTAACGGATAGCTGCTCAAATATTTTCCAAATTACGGTTTACGACTTTTCTGCCAATGTTAGCATACGAAACGATGACTACGAGATAAAAGTAATTTGCAGAGGATATTTTTCGTATCACGGCAGACATTTTAAAAAACATTTTCACGGTTTTGAATCATCACCGGACGATGAATTTTCCGGTACACAACAATCAGAGCCAATTATCATACGCGAATAAGTACTCGTAAACGGCCAAAGTGCTCTTCGTACTATGTATATTGTAAATATTATACATAGAGGCAGGTAAAGGGACGAGGTGAATTCCTTGTGTCGCGAAGGTCGGTTTTCTTAACGAGTTTCATGGCCGACGATTCGCAGGATTCAACATGGCAATGCACTGATGCATTGATTTTCGCAGGTCCACTTTTCGATATCTTCGCGGGCTCCTCCTGTCTTCGTTCTTCTACATTTTAACGCCCTGCTGGTATTGTCTGGTACCAGAGAAACCCATGCCCCTTACATCTCAGCGAGGTCAAAACCGGCGGTTCATACCCAGCAGCCATTTCCGAATTTCCCGTTCGTCCTTAAATTCCTAATACCTCCAAACACTGTCCCCCTTCTTCGCAAGTCTAATTCGACAACGAAAACAGTTGACACGTCGAAACGGTCCTTCCTTTTTTCTTATCGAGTGACAAAGCGAGAACGTACAATTTTTCAGGACAATTTCCCCTGGACCAAGGTTCGAGTACTTTGAGTAAACTTTCTGGTTCGCGCGAAGGCCGGAAATCTCGACGTTCTCTCTTTGCCGTACAAACAGCGAAGACGACAGCTACTCGGACGAGTCTTAGCGGCTAGTTATTGAAGGCCGGTGTCAACCTCGCGTCGATGAAACGGCCTGAGCGAGGGAAGGGGGGGGGATGAAGTTCGTGACCCGCGGCGTTTCCGTGACGAGGGCTGGAAAAGATCTCGCTGGCTTTTCGTTGCAAAGACTAGGTGCAGAGGAGGGGGGGGGGCGCGAGGATAAGAGCGAAGTCCCGGGCCTTCGGGCCCCGGGGGGTAGGGGGGTCTCGAGAACGGACACAAAATAGAATTCGCTCTCCAGGGAGAGGGGGTTGTGGTGACGGCTCGTGTGAGATAGAGAATTTTCGAGCGACGAGTGAGAGGCCGACCGATCGTACGAGTCGACCGATCAACCGACTGAGACAGACATGGCACGGCGACTCCGATCGAGAGTACATGGTCACAACGTCACAGGCCACCTGCTGGCACACAAACAAACACACGGACAGGTTAGTCACCACCACACACAAGATATTCAATGAACCTGCGTACAGGGCCACCGGTGCGGCCATTTCCTGCCAAGATTCCCGGTAGGCTTGCTTCTTTCCCTGCGCAGGCGATCGCCGGAAGACCGCCGAAAATCTTCGTGCACGGTTGCCGATTTTCTGACGAGTCTTTCGACATTCGCAGGGAAAACGTCGTCGCCGGGAAATTTAAGGAAATGCACCGCGCCGGGCCACCCTGCCTCTGCGCCACGTATCGCACTGATTCTCGGATCGCGGAGGAAAATGAATCTTTAGGAAACGACGAAAACTGTACAGGATTTAAATCGTTTGCAGATTACATGCTCGTTCGCAGTAATGAGAAACACGTAACGATTAATGCAAATAGAAGGTACGAAATGAATTTCATTAATGAGATAACAAAGGAAATTGATTTGTAAAGTCTTTTTATCCATTTCTCTCCGCGGTGCAGTCAGAATATCGAAATTTCAATTAAAAAAGATGTTACTTTTAGAACATCCGAAGAGACGAACAAAACGTAAGTTTTTTTCAAGAAGCTGATAATTTGATTTCTCTTGTGACGAACAAATTTCAATAAAGTGGTCGACAAATGGAAAAATATTTTTCGACGTTACATACATTTCAGAATAAACTCTGACAGACCTCCGTTTCCGAGTTGTATTTCAGTTTACGAAAATTCTGCAGTGCTTTCAGTCCGACATCCGAACATACGTGGCTAACAGGAGTTTATCCGTACCGTCGTTTCTGTATAGCAACATCAAGTATTTTTTTCAAACGTGTAAACAGAATTTATAAAGCCGGTCATGTATTGGAAACTCAACAGGTTCGATGTAAAAATAACTCTCAAGGATTTGAACCTTACAGCGTGACTTTGATTGGATAAAAATATGCCTGAGAATATCAAACGTAAATGTACTTGTTTTTTGGATTCTCGATGTTGCTATTTAAATGCAACATGGCAAACACGGTTCGTCGATAGTCCTCAAGCTTTGGATAAACATTAACGTGATTAGCTACGTGTTACACATACACGTATCGACGGTAAATTAGAAAGCGCAGCTCGTTGAAAACGATTGGCGATCCATGTGCGCCCGACGGTTTGTGTCGAGTTTCAAAAACACACGATTAATGTTAGTACTACCGACTAGAAAAGCGTCGTAGCGTCATTAACTATCAAACATATTGGTATTATTACGAGAGAACATTTGCATTTCTAATATGGTATGTACATTGAGGAGGACTTCGAATATTATGTGCAATAATGGTGTACTCGTAATAATGAGCAGACATGGGCATTTTAAGAAAATAGAATCACTAGAATTTCCTGCTAGATTCTTATTCAATAGGTCATTCTTTATATCCCGTTAATTATGTTAATACTGAAAGACATTATCCGTAACACATTAATCGTGTTTTTCGGG
The DNA here is from genome assembly GCA_963989215.1 of Hedychridium roseum. Taxonomy (NCBI): domain Eukaryota; kingdom Metazoa; phylum Arthropoda; class Insecta; order Hymenoptera; family Chrysididae; genus Hedychridium; species Hedychridium roseum. Next base: position 2,955,687 of record OZ022307.1, on the reverse strand, counting down.
AAGACAAAATTGATATCTAAAAACATCTTGAAAAATTTTACTCGACGTAAACTGCAGATCGACAAGAAATCGATGCAAATCATCTAGTTTGTAATGAACTGTTTTTACAAAATGGAACGAAATTGATCGTAATTCCGTTATGCCCAGATCTGATTGACTTTAAAACGTACCGTTCGAGCGGGCAAAAATTGCCCCGAAACTCGTGAGTCTGACGTTTTAAAGGCGAAGTGAGGTAGATCGTTTCGTATTCTAGGGATATTCCGCACGGTCAACGGAACGTAGAGAACACCGTCAAAATTCTGCCCAATTTGCGCAAAGAATATCAGAAGGGGAGACACGTATAAAAAAGAAAAGCATCACTCGTGGGTTCCATTTGAAGTAAACGACTGGCACGGAAAATCAAAGCACAGTATTTCACTGTCCGTAGAAAGCTACGTTACGTTAGTGTACCTCACATACGGAATTTCACGATGTGCACAAAGTTATTAGCACGTAAAGCTTCAATGGCAGCCTTTGCGACGAGATGGGTTTCCATTACACCGCCTGGGCGTATTTGCATCCTCGAGATTCGAAGAAACGAGTGCGCGTCTACCGCTATCTTGTCGATAATTACGCGATTAACACGAATACAGAATGCCAGGGCGACAGCAGTGCTCCAGAAACTCTGACTGACCTGTGCTTAAATGCCCTACAAAGTCCAAAAGGGAATGTGCACTACGGAGATTTTATCGATTTTTTCCCCTTTTTCGTGCAAACAATAACAAAAATTTAATCCATTGTCACATGAATATAGGGTATCATGTCAATCCTTTTGGATGATTTTATTTTACCTTCAAGCCTCGTGACTTATTGTTATAATTATATTCCTAACAATTCGATATTAAGCAACGAAATTATAAAGCAAATCCTAGATAACGTTATTTTGATATCTATATTAATTTTAATATAAATCGTTTACTCAATTTCAACCAATTATTTGGTTACTTCTTTTAGGAAAATCACAGGTACTTTCTTGCTAAATCAATATAGTGAATTCAAACTCACTACCTTTTTTTATACATCACAGATCACAGAGACGAGATGAATAGGCGACTATTGTTAAGTAGATTTACATTCCCTTTTTGACGGTGCGTAATCACGATTGAAATTTCAAGAAAGAACGACGTTAAAACGCATAGAAAATCACGACACACAATTGCAGCGAGGAACTCACGAAAATCCATCGGTAGTACAAACTATTACGATATAAAAAGAAATGGACGGACTGAGGCAGGTAGAGAAAAAAAAATCGTGTAGGACAACGTAGAAGTCTTGGATAAAAGCGAACGAATTGATAATTTGCGGACGAATACGTTGCTACGTTTTACCTCCGTCGGAGCGGGGGGAAAGAGTCTCGTAAAGTATCACAGCTTCGTTTAACGCGGGAACTCGGTCTAGGTCCTAGAATAAGATAAACCATGGGAACAGCGTGATTCGTGCGAGTCTTAAGTGTCTCTTTGGCCTAACACATCCGGGGGGAGAAAGTCCCGAGATTTCCTAGGGAGAAACGACTAATTGACTAGAGAGCGTCGCTCGCACGACGCTTTTGGAATACTGCATCCTTTTTTTTCTCCTCCAAATGTATGACCCGCTTCCTTTTTATTGCGGGTACCTCGCCGTTCCCTTTTTAAAGATAGCCCAGCGCAGCTGAGTCGTTTTAAAGGATTCCCGGACGTTGGGTTCCAAGCCGGTTGTATATCCGGTCGGTGGGTATCTACCTATGAACGGTCGTCGATGTCGGCTAGTATGGCTTCGATGCGTCCTTCGGCCGTTTCAGCTGAACCTTCAGTCGCTTCGTACCAATCTGGAAGCCGTTCATCGCCTGGATAGCGGCTTGCGCGCTAGCCGCGTTATCGTACGACACGAAACCTACAAACAATGCCATATCGTCACCCGCAGCCGATAAATACGCACATTGCCCGCTTCGCAGAAACAAAGGTTTCCGCGGGTTTATCAAGCTCACGCGGATTTCACGTAACGGATTACCTCCATCGGCAAAAATCATGGCAAAACTGATCGAACGACTCTTCCATGAGGTTCATCTAAAAAATAATCGCGTGGAAAGTCTCTAATGTTAGACGGATTACTCGAGTAATAAGAACTAATACCGCGGAGCTTTTAACGAAATTGTCAAATCTTGTTAATCCACCGGACAGAAATCATAATGATAATAATAAACGTCTTTATTGCGCCAACAAAGAAGAGACTCGCTAAGAATATACATACGACAAACGGTAAGAATTGAAAAAAAGTAGGCGCAAAGGGCGAGGTTCAGCAGTATGCTGTTTTAACGCCTTGTCTGTAAATTCACCGATGAATGACTGGAAAATACGTGAACACTTCTGAGTGAGGTGATTCGTTTCTCAGCGTAGCAATGGCGAAGACGAGCCGGCAAACGTTAGGAAATGAGGGCTCGTTTGACGAGGGGAAAATTGAATAGTGTCTGCGACAGCGTCGCAAAGAGGTTCATCGGGGAGAAGGGACAAGGTGGGGGGGGGGGAGGGGATAGAGATTGTTTTAGGTGCGATCGACTCACCAAAGCACTTGCTGAGTTTCGTGTGTTTGTCAATGAAGACCTTGGCGGATATGACGTTGCCGAAGGGGAGGAAGGTAGAGGCGAGGTCGGTGTCGCTGAACTCCTGAGGTAGGTGATAGATGAAGAGATTGCCACCTTCGGGGCCCTCGATCTGCTTACCCGCCGCGCAGAAAGTCGATGTTTGCGCCGCCGCTGCAGCCGCCGCCGCCGCCGCTGTAAATGCAGGGAATCCTGAAATCGTCGAGGCGCGTCGGTAATACATGCATCGCTCTTATTTCGCGCGTCCTAAGGTATCCGTGGCGGATCGGCAAACCAAAAAGCCCTCGGGGCTTCTCCGATTCTACACGCAACGGAAAGATCACGCAGTCCGCGACGATCCAAGCAACTCGGCCACGAGCAATTCCTTTCCGTGGCACAAACTACGCTTATTCTACGCAAACTTTGCCACGTGAAACAATAATGTCAAAAACATACGAAGGTCAGAGCTCAAAATAGAAATAATAGGCGCAAGAATGTACGCGCTACTGCATCTTTGGCTGTAAGTAGGCGATTATTAATGAAAAGTATAAGAAAATGCGGACAACATCGGCGAATGAACAGACACAGGGAGAAAATTGAGGAATTATTTCATTGCAAAAGAAATAATCTACAAATAGCTTACGAACGTTGTTCACTGTAACCAATCAAGTACATCATTAACGCAACAAACGTTTATCGCAAGAAAAAATATATTAATCTACTGCGGTAGCATAAAAGCATATTATTAACGTGTCCTCAGCATATGGCCGTTTTTCAATAAATAGCGGGAGGTATTTGAAATCGTGACATCTAAACTCCTGTGGTCAAAATATCAATAACCAAAACACAGTGTTTGCATTAAATACGAAGCTTGAGTTACATGAGGATGGTTCGTTGATTTGTTATTTCAAAGAAACATGTACACGCTTCATTAAAATCCCGTTGTTTTGAAGGATTCGTTAATTAATAGAGGGTGTTATTCATTCACCGGTGTACCTGCCCTACGCAGTTTTTAGATAGCGCGGTGTATTAACGTGCAGCCGAATATATTATACGCAGAGGTTTAGAATGGAGGGGATTTTAAGCCAGCATGATTAACGTAGCTACAGGTAGGCAATCTACTCGTGTTACTCACTATGCAATTCTTTCTTTTCCACGGTCACCGTCGTCTTTCCAATGAGAGCTTTAATGCGCACAGTTACTCATTAGAAGAAACAAAACGCATTCTTTCTGCGGATGGTGCGAGGAAAAAGTCTTTCGTACCTGCGGTTGCCGTAATGCAACTGCCAGCAACTTTCCTGGCTGTACATTACGAAAGAAATACAGGGCCGGACAATTTAAAGCGTTTACTCCTGCTTCACTTCTTCCGCGGGTACCAGTTTTCATCTTGTTTTTTATCCCTTTTTTATAAGCTTTTTCCACTCTAAATGCCGAGGTTTTCTGCTCCTTAGAGCCTTTTATGTGAAAGACCTTTTTTCTGGCCTCCCATTTCTAACTTGTAATTACAAATGGTTTATTCTCCGACTGTACCGTACGTTAATTATAAGTCAGTGTTTACTACTTTTTATTCTAAATTACTTCGCAAGTATTACATTTTTCCTCGTACAGAAATATTTTCCATTTCAATGAATTTAAATGGGAGAGCAATTTAACAGGTTGCGTAGCAACTTACTTATTTCCAAATAAATGTTCTGTCCCATTGGAGATAAACGATTTACATTGTCCGACGAACATTCCTTTTGGTACACCGTAGACTTTTTTCTCGATGTAAACATTGGCGAACGATTGGTAGATATTCGTTCAGTAATCTCAAAGGAATTTCGGCAAAGCAAGAATTACCTGCGTACTGCTGTAAGCTCGAATAGGCGTTGCTGAGGGAATCCAGCCCGTTTAAGGGTGTCCCTGTTAAGGAATTGAGCGCAAGGGACGTTACAGGGCTGATACTACCTCCCGTCGACCCTAGAAAATCGAGTCACAACAATGTTAGAACTCCGCTCATCAGAGTCTTCCGGAAATCACGAACATTCGGCCCAAAATACGCTTGCTCTCTGGATCGAAGTAGAAACAGTTATTTAGGCATGCCACATGCTAGAAACTCCTGGAAAATATCTGCGCCATTTACGTGCTTACATCGTTAATGTTCAGCGTTATAAGCAACCATTTCTTTTCTTTCTATAATCACAGAATACTAAGTAATAATAGCATTGCAGTTATTTTACATTCGCAAAACTGTCTGAATACGGTAAATCAATACTAACAGTCGTATTATATTTCTAACTAATATCGCGTAACATGAAATTTTCCAATAGTATCAGATATAACTATAAATTATTACTGTAATTAATTAGAAGTGATAACCGATATTCTGAATTCTCTAGTCTTCCAACATTTAAACCAATTTATAATTACTGAACATTTTCTTCAATAATTTGGCAAATTACTTTTGTTTCTAAATATTTTACAAACACAGGGTAATACTCTTGTCCAACCAGGGTGTCCTATAAGAATCTTTGTTAATACATTGTATTTGCAAATTTTTAGTTACTAATGTTTCTTGTTGATGATTATGTAGCTATATATAAATATGTACATAAGTTTTATATAAGCGTATATTGTACAGCGTCAAACAGGCAAACCTCATCGTGCTATTTACACTCGTTAGGACGGTAATAAAAAACAATAATCGTATTAATTAGCTAGACCCGACAATTGATACCGGAGAGTGCAACGTAAGACAGTAGGACGGCAAAAATAATGAAATGAAAATGATAATCAAATGAAAATGTTGGAAATGATAATCGGGGAATTACAACTGACACTGCTGTAAAAGGCCGCAAGTGAAATTCTTTTCTACACAACAGCTGCTGCTTCAATGAAAATATCTCACCTGCATTTCCGGTCTTCCCGAGAAGAGCAGCTATATGCACGAAAAAAAAAATATGGATCGTTAAAAATGACGTTTGGCCAAAGGAATGGAGACTATAATCTTTAGTGCGCCATGCCTCTATCATAAATCGCCAAAGTTGAGAAATTTATGCCTGCGTAGTTGTCACGTAAAAGTTTTTAACAGCGCAATTTTTTTTCCTTTCGCGTAAAAAATGTTTTCGAAACTTCATATACAGCACAGGCACAAGTAACTGTATTGAACTTTGAAACTCGTGAATTTTATGTACGTAGGAAATAATTTTTTTTTGGTACTTGGTTATAATCGTAAGTGTAAAATATTGATGATCACCAAAGGTATTACGAAATGGAGATTCTTCCACTGAAATTTCAGAATTATAATCCTCGAATTTTTTCAGCTTAACGTGACATTTTGTTCGTTATTTCTTGCACAGGCGGAAACAGGTGGAAGGATCTCATTTCAAGGAAGGAACGACTCGGCAATGAAGATAATGGACGAACGCACATTGCTCGACGATAAACAAAGTTGAAATTGAATGTCCTATGGTAACACGAGGCAGTGTGAATGAATACGTGCAACGCCAGGGGTTAGGACGGCTCGGAGCGAATGGGAATTAATTTAGCTCTTGTTAATACTGTACCAGGCATTTTGACACGTACATAGCGACATACCTGCTGTCGAATTCGCCAGTCCGCTCAATGCTGAAACACACAACGCGTTCGCGGCATTAGCAAGCGGAGTTAGTTACGGGTGTACGTACACGTTCCAAGTTACATACTTGGGCCAAGTGCACTAGGCGCCCAACAATCTCTATTTCCTTCTTCCTAGCCTCGAATACACGCCGAGGAACAGGACAATTGGCTCAACGAGACATTTCTCATGACACACGATCGATTAAACGCGAAATATCAGGAAAAATTGGACAAGCTATTTTCTCACGCAACACTGTTATTAATCCGACTCAATAATTTACTTGTTCAGTCAAACCTGCTTCTCATGGATGAAAAATCGATTAGGTAACAGATTTTACCCGGGAGAATAAATGACGAATTTCGTTGACTCATTACGCATTTACTCGTCTCGATAGAATCATGTCGATGTTTATCGTTTGTATCGAAGAAAAGTTTTGCGTCGTTTCGCAGGCGAATTTTTCTACCAATTAGACGATTTACATGCAGATATTTTTAGCGACACAACGAAAAATTCCCGGACGGTCAAATTGGAACCCTCAATAAATATGTACATAAATACAAAACGGTGTGGGGACATAAGTGACGGTAAATAAATTTCACCTATTTTCACAAAACGTCAGGATGCATGCAGTCAGTGAAGGCCAAGACGATAATAAGCGTATATTACATTCTACAATTCGTGAAGAAGTAACATGGACAACAAGTATGCGAAAAAAAAATACGATTTAAATTGCAGACAAGTTTCGTGTGAGTATTAACAAACACCTTTTACACCGACAGAGCTACCGAAGGTATGAGATCGTTATAAATTTTGTCTGACCACCATTAGCAGCCATTATAAGGTTTCTATCGTCAACGAAAATGGTTTAATGACGATTCGTGCGGCTAACATTCCATAACTTACTGTTGGGTGATACTTGAAGGTTGTTATTTCCGCCGGTCATTGCTGCCAAGGTTACGAGGTTCTGCATACTCATAGGTGATACCCCTGCGTTTGCTGTAATGCGAATGCGAAATTACTCAAGTAATAACCCACGGGCTTATCTCCAAAGTAAGCTAATTGAGGATTCTTAATTGCGGCTGCATCGGTCAGCGTTTCGTTTTACAAACATACGTTGATAAACGATATTCGTAAGTTCTTTAAAACTTACCCTACCACGATTTCCTACGTGTTCAAATTTGTAAACAGAAGATAAATTTATTCGTTTTTAAGAAGCCTCCTATGAATCGCAAATACCATTTATTTGCACACTTTCGAAAATAACATGAATATTTATCGTCGTTTAAATTACGTTTTTTTCCCAAAAGATACGAGTTCTTGTTTTTATATGGCTCTTATGTGCAGAATGGAATTACAGAGTAAAAACTTTGCGGAAGGTTACAGCGGAAAGAAGCGGATATTTCCTGCAATCCAATACGTTGCATACGTCGATATTCTCGAATATGAAATGTTGAAGGCCAAGTGTAGAAATTGATCGATATAGTTACGTAAGTCGTGTAACCGGTCTTCTCTCCCTTGCGATAAGCGTTCAACGTATATTTAACAGTGCGTTAATACTACGCATGCGAGACTGGCTATCATCGTACTGGCATGCTTCCCGGACCCATTAAACGTTTAACATTATTATTACGTGCGTCTGACAGCCTGCCAGCTGACTCAGGCGTATCGGTCGGTAAACTGTGAAGAGATTCCCCAAAATATTTGCCTGACTAATCGCGCGCGTTCACGATAAACAGAGGCGAGGACTGATAAGATCTGTTGCTACGTAAACGTCGGAAAATTGGGCTACGGGGACAAAAGCTTTTATTAGTCCGCTAATATAATCAACATTTTCGATATCGAGAGGAACATAATACGATCAAATGCATCGTCTTTTTCTTTCATGTTCCAAGGAACGAATAAACAAGAGGAAATGAAACTGGACAGTCATACTTTTATCGACAGACTTCATTTTCGTGAGACATTAGCAGGGTAAGTACACGATTTAAGTCTGTACCACGTTTAGTTTTATCCTCCGACAAGCTTACTTCGGCACACACGGTAGCAAGGGGGGGGGGAAGAGGGGTTGGTTTTGTCGCGAAGAAAATGAGTCGCGATCGAACGAAAGGAAAGAAAATAAGAATGGACGGACACTGACCATACTCACCGGCGTTGTTGCTGAGGGACGCCAGAGTGGCGAGGCCCTGGAGGTTCGCGGGGTTGATTTCCGGCGGGCTTGGTACCGCGGGGGCGGCGGCGTGCGCGGGGGTGGCGGCCCCGAGACCGAGGTGCTGTTGCAGCAACAACTGATGCTGAACGCTCGAGAGAGCGCTCGTCCCGGCACTTGCGGCCACCGGGGTCGCCGCACTCGTCGTCGCCTGCAGCTGCTGAAGTAGCTGCAAGGAGGTAGGTGCCAGGGTGTGTGTATCGTTCTGCAAGAGAGCACGTTACGTAGCTTCACTGCTGTATCACCAACGGACCAACGCACATCGCCGTTGATCATCCAAGATTCATTAATACTAATTCACATGGCACTTTTCAAAGTCACGGATTTACCCTCGGGATTGGACAACAGGGCTAGCTAAGATCCATTTTACGTGATACCTCTTGAAGGCTCGTCTAAGTTTTTCATAAGAGAAAGTGATAAGTGGCAAGCAAAGACAATTGGAAGAAATCGAGTGCATGGGGCGTAGTAATAGCTGGTATTCGTATTTCGTACATAACTAATCTATTCAAATGTTTTCAAGATTTTTCATAAGAAGAATGCCTGGCGAGCATAGAAAGATCGAAGAAATCAAGTAAATGGGGGTTTCTGAGCTGGTATTCGTATTTTGTAACCAATCATGTTTAGTATTTCGTTTCATGACCGAAATTTAAGTCAAGTATTTCCCACGGGATGTGCATTTAAAAAAGGTTTACATATCACTATGAAAAGAATGAGACATATTAGGGGTAGAAGAGTGCGTAAAACGCAAATAAAATTCTTGTTCCTCCGTGATATTCTCTAGGGGTGATAAAACTTACGGTTGTGAGGTAGTGTGGCGCCACATTTACACCGGCAATATTCCATAAGTTCGCCTGGAGCTGCTGCATTCTTTTTTGGTCCTTTTCTTTTTGCGTATCCGCGAATTTCACAACCAACGGCGACGAACAACCCTGAAACGAGGACCATCATGACAATGAAATTCTGATTAACACAAAACATTGATCACTTTGAGATAAGCGATAAACTGCCGAAATTGCTGCTAATTCATTTCCCGTCGCGATAGAGCAATTACAAGGGAATTATTTCTTGAAAAATCTTCCCCACCGATTCGACTGAATTCATTTCGCATTGAATATTGGGGACAATCGTTTTGTCGGCCGGGGAGTACAGTCATCGGGGGATAGCAGAGAGAGACGCAATGGTGTAAAGCGAAAATCGCGACGGTTAAGCGACGAGCAAGTTCGCGGAACACGCAGTCGGAAATATTCATGATATTAAAATGGAATTGCTGTCGCGGCCGCATGCCTTGGCACGGCGCTCTCCGGCGGTGCAGTTAGTCGAAACGAAATAGTAGGGCTCATAGACGTAAGCTCGTCGTCCCTGTCGCCATGCGCAACGAACCACGTGCATTTTCGAAGCATTCGCGAAATTGCGCCCTTAATGGCCGAAGACGCTCGGGGAATTCTAACGTCCGGGCGAAGTATGCAAAATACTCGGAATACCGATCCTTAACGATCCTACCGAGGTCTTCACGCGCTAGCCGGCGATAGTAATTGTAAATTAATGATCCTCGGCGATACGACCGCGGGATTATATTGCCAAACTGCTAATATCGCCCTGAATACTCGACGATCGTTGCCCACGTGGTTTCGCCGGTTCTCATTGTTTGCTTCTCCCATTCCGAGTGTATTTAGAAATTTTCCATAATTATACGAAAGTCAGAGCTATTCAATTTGTGTGATTCTCTCATATTATTTTATGTATATTAAGCGTCTCGTATTGATGATTTAAGCATCAACAAGGAAATACTTAAGTTGACAACGGTAAAATTTTAATTCGTTGCGAGAAGGAAATATAAGGACTTTTCGTGTCACTTACCTCCATTGTTTGTGAATGATGGAGAGTCTTGATGGCCGCGATGGCATGCTGTTTACTGGCAAACGTAACGAACGCGCAACCTTTACTCTGCCCGGCATTGTCTCTTAGCACCGAACACTCTTCTATAGTACCATAAACGCTAAACATGCTCCTCACATCATTCTCCGTATACTTCTTCGACAGCATGCCGACGAACAGCTTGCGCTCTGAAACAATCAAAATTTCGTTCTCGATTAAACGTTTGAACGGCTTTTTTTCGTGGATTTTATGTACGATATTCGCGATCATTGTAAACATTTTCCAAACTCGTTTTTTCCATTCTTTTTTATCGCGTTGCGAAAGCCTGGTAAGAAATTCGCGTGAAGTTTCTAAAAATTCTCACATTTTTTAGTAACCACAACGAATATACCTATACGTATACCTATATTTAAAATATGAAATTGAGATATCGCAGTCAATAATGTCGTGTCTGTTTGCCCTTTTTTAAATTCATTTGTATAAAAAACACGATAAAAGTTGATGAATCGCGCAGAAATGAAGCTTTATATAATCTTCATGTTGGTTCCTGCAGAATTACCTTTGCACTGAAAGGAAATGGGATTAAAGAAAACAAGTATGACCGAAGTACAATGAAATAAGTATTTGAGCGTAATTCAGGGAAAAGACATCTTCTGAAATTTTCTTTGGTGCGCGATATTGTAAATGCAGTATCTTATTCTGAGCATGAATACGCGTTCACCGAAAATACGGCCGGTGGGTCAGCGGGGGCTCATTTTACGTTGATAAATACCGGCTGTCGACGGTGGGAAGGCGGTCAATATTTACTTAGGGTCCGCGAGAAGAGCTTTGTCTCGGTGAAAAGCCGCTCTCTTGCAGTTCCATTCTGAGATATGCCCCCGGGCGTACACTGCACTCGGCCCCCGGAGTTTGGCCCGTTTGAAAATTGACCGACGGCGAATTCGCCGTTTCCGATTACGCGCATCATTTTCCCCGGGCATTGGGTCCTCTAAAATCCTCCCCGCGGCTGACGAAATGTCCCATCGTGCCGGTGGCCGCCCCCTCGTCGAAATGAACGCGTCGAAACAAAATGAGCAACGGCGCGGAAACGCTGACGCACGTTGACAAGAATCAGACGGGCATATTTATAATCAACTCGGACGACATCAAAGCGAGTCATCGATGCCGCTTTGAAGTGTCACCGGCAACGCCGTCGCTACGTTGCAATAACGAGTACATGACACGCGCATTTTCAAATCTACCCTGTATGCTTAACGAAGCGCCATCCAGAGAAAAGCGTTCACGGGGGAGAAGGGGTGTAAGCGGCCAGTATTAATTCATCGACCACGCATCCACGTGCTCATTTTTATACGTAACTTCAACTCCCCCGAATTGTTAGATGTGTTCCGAAACTTCAAAGAGTTACAGTATGACAGCATTCATTCTAAAGGGGACATTGTCAGTTTTAAAATTCACAGCCGTAATCTTGAAAAATATTTACTCACGCACAATAAAATTTGTTCAACTTCAGAGATAGATAATGTAAATTATTTGTAGGATTATTATTTTTAAAATAGCTGAATTAATGATAATTTAAAATCATCCAAATTTCTCGGAAATGCAGCTGATTTTTTTGTTTTCCTCAAAGCCATATATTAAATTTTATCGTACATACAAAAACCGGAAAAGTTGGCAGGACAAATCGTGTATTGTATCTACTGTGAACCACGAATTTGGTCTTTATACTTGGCAAAAGATAAAACTCTGTGCGTTAGCAAAGCGCAGCTCCGCAAAAGTCAAACTTTCGTCAGATTCATGTAGAAACAAAGAACAAAATTCGTTTCGGCCTGGGGGGAATGTGGGGGTTTGAAGGAATGAAAGGCGAACGTAGAGAGCGGGCGAGACAGGAACAATTGCGGAACACGGTGGGTAAACGAGAGTTGAAATCGCGCGAAACGGGAGGAAGCTGGGGCGTTCTCGTTGCAAACTTACCCGCAGCTAACGATTTAATTATGTTCCTAGTCTGGCCGGATATCCGCGGTTTCACCGGGGGATCGGATTTCCCCGTAAAGCCGGCGGGGAATCGAACGAAAATTTCAGTTCACAACTTCATCCGTTCTGCCGGTCGATCCCCCTCGCCGGAAAAATGCCAACCACCCTCCGGTTACCGACGTCTCTATTCTAGCCGAGGCCCGGGCGTTCCTTCGAACCTTCGTATCGGCGCCCACTCAGCTGCTCGCTTTTCTCCGTCCCCCCCCCCCCGCCCCTCCTTCCCACTCCATCGTCGTCCGTCGGTTTTCGAGCCTTGCGGCAAAACTGCGGACTCCGCGGAATGTTTATTAAATACCGAAGTCGTCGGGTTCTCTTCTTTTCGGACATGCCGAAATTTCCCGGCCCGAGGGTTGTGGCCAGCGGACGCTCTTTCAATCCTCCCCCTCCCCCCAACCAATCCCCCCTCTTATCCACGGAGTTGTCTGCTCGACGATTCTGGGAGCTATGAAATACGTCCGGTTGATCTGTGCACGGCTATAGGGCCAAATAACGCGGGCGTATTCCTATGCCGGAAATAAGGAAAACAGTTCCAAGGAAGTTTCGGTTTGCCCCGTTTTACGATGCATCTATCAACGTTACGAGCTCGTACGCGGCGAACGCGCTGAATGCGATTGTGTTCTTACTCTGGCTATACTTTATGCATGTCCGCCGGGGACATATTTCGTCGTCTTAATATTCCGTCGCAACGATTAATAATTGCCAGATCTGTTCGATACCGCTGGCCCCGAAACTTCGACAATCAATTAAAACGATAACGAACTGTATTATTCAGCAGCGTGTCACGGGGAATTCACTGGACGCGAAAAAGGATTGCGACGAAATCCGGGATACATTGAGCGTGACGATATCTTTTCGAAATAAATGTGTCGGCATGGTTTTTCCCCCCTTTCTTTTTTCATCGTGAACGGTGGGTTTAATGGAAAATTTCTTTGTCCGCCATACGTTTAGCGTAAGGAATTTCAAAGGCTTTGGGTAAGTGAATTTTCCACCGGGCTTCCGCGTTAAATTTCATTCAGCGTTACACAAAGTACCGTCCGCGGGGCGGTAATAATTAAAACAGGTAATGCGAGCGGAGTATAGAGCCGGTACTTGTGATGTATTTCAGCAGGAAGGACGCAAGGAGGATGATGAAGGCGAAGGAAGGAAGCCTGCAGTCTGATATGAGATGCAGATGGCACAGCTACGGAACGTTTGCCTTGCATTGAGAATTCCGTTAGAACGTCTGCACTCATCGCTCTGTTTCGCTGCATTAAAATATATCGTAGCTCTTGCCGGGAATACGGATAAACCGGGTCCCTTAGCTTCTTCCTTGATTACCTTGAGCCAGGTAAACTAAAAGACGCAGGCTTGCGCGATTGCTTCTTCATAAGTCATTTTCAAAGGGCTCAAAGAATTCGTCCCTGCATTATATTTAATCAACGCAATTTCCCCCCAGCTCGAATACTTCATGACCGTTCGCATTTTATCTGCTGTCGACTCGCGCTATTTTATACCCCTTAAGTTTTGATACAAATGTACCTCGAGCTCATTGGGTCGGGTTTCCACGAGGGCCGTCGGCGAGATGAAAATTGTCGACTAGGTAAAGGTCCATTTTTCGTTCTGTGCATTCAGTTACACAAAGCACGGAAGAAATTCGGCTCAAAATCTACCAAATGAAAGCCCACTTTTCCCCGCATCGTGGTCGATTGAAAACACTGCACCAGTGTGTCTCCCGAGGCATAATACACGTACAGTGCACTAGTTCTCCACTTTCCCGCTCGAGCGTTCGTTAATTATTCATTGCGGTTTTTATTCGCGATTAACGTCAACAAAGCACGATAGGCGTTCGGCCGCGAATCAGCCTGCATCTTATTAGGCGTACATAACGGTCGCTTTCTTCGCGGCAAGAGCATCGGCGCGTATGACGCGAATGAACCGGCGCTTTTACGGGCCAAAGGAAAAAAGACCAGCGGAAGATAAGGATCGGGCAAGCAGACGTGCGGAGAAAAGAGAGAAGGCGCCTGTGGGTTCCGCCGGAAAAGGGTTCGATGCACTTTTCTAATGCATACAACCTGATACTGCAGATGCCAGCCGAGATCGCCCTCGTCTTAGTCTTTGCGACTTTTCTAGCAGACACGAAATTCCATTAATGTCTAATCGATTCATCAGCCAACACTAGGTCTACGAAGGTTTTTTCAAAGTCATTTCAATTAAACTTGTATTTATTTTCAAAAGATTCATCTCCTCACATCATGCCTTTGATTATCCACACTTTTTTAATGTAATTCAGAGTATTTTATCTTAGGAAAATTTCTGCAGTTATTTTATATGCTTGTAAACTCGTTTCCTAATAACATGATTGTGTTATAATTATTCGAAATTCCTAATATTTAAACATGGGACATACATCGAATCTTCGGTTTTCGTGTTCTTGATGGAACAAAGTTAACATTAGTTTACCAATAATTTAATGGACTAAGTGCGTGAACCCTATATTTTTTCAGTAAAAACAAAATATCATCATCCACTAAATTTCTCGGTATTTTAATTTCCTTCGCGAAGATTCTCGTTGTTCCTTCCTCAGCGTAAAGGCAAGTCTTCCTGTCGTTCCTCCGGGAAGACTTATTAATTACCGTACAGAGTTCGTTGTTTGCCAGCACGGATTACGAGGGGGAAAACGCTAGCAGGGATATTACGGGAGATTAGATTTGCATTACTGGCCCGTTTCGCAGCGGGGCCCAGGTAAAATTCTTGGCCGTTCTAACTCGTGTCTGTCGTTGACGTGTCGGTCCGGCGCGCCATTCTGTCCGCCCAGAATGAGAATTAACTCCGTTAATTTGATTCCCGGCCTCCCGGCTTCGTTCGGATTAAGTGAATTTCGGCGGCAGCTGCCTGAAGTACCGCGCGGAGAAGCTACACCGACCTTCATAATACCGTTTAAGTGCTCGTACATACCATTGCCACACTTCTGTTTTCTTCTCCCATTTTTCCAGCCCACACCCTTTCCCGACTTTCTCTTTACCTTTCTTTAACCGTCTCCTCATCGATGCTTTATGCAGTAGTTTTAACAGTACATTAAAGGCAGATATTACATTATTCTCGCCAAATGAAGGTGGATAAATAGCAACAAAGTAAAAAATTTTATATTTGCTGTACGTTATCCTGGTGATTATTAATCCTATTTTTCCCGCGAATATTTCTCCCATTCGTTTTTTTATTTTTGAACCAACAGTTTGATTTTTGCTAGTAATTGATTGATCGATTGAGCCAACAAAATCGTTTATAAATTCCTGATCGGCTGAATCTCGCGCTGACCGTATCGAAACGTATTTCATAATCCCACAATAACGTTACAGCTGTTAAATCTTTATGATTCCAAAAAAGATCGTACGTCCAAGATATTCGTGCACGTGCGCACACGATAACGCCTTCGGTAAAACGCATTTTGACAAGTTTAACGTTGGAATGATACATTTAAATGTATGCAAATGAAGTCTCGACGTGCAAGATGACCCGGGCCTGTGATTTCGTTTTGCCAGGAAACGTATTGTATGGGAGCCTCGGAGGTAACGTTTCTTTTTCATGCAAAGCAGTTCTTCGAATTATGAACGTGCAGTGATGTAAATAAGCTCACAGTTTCGTCGACTTGCATGAGGACGAATAGAATAACATTTGCATTTGTGCGTATAACGTCGTCATCGTTTCGTCATTCCTCGGAGGAACTTTTCACTGTAGAAGCGCAGAAAATTCTGCATGTTAGGGAACGTAATGGCACGATACGACGGTAAAGTAAGACATTAAAGAAGCAACCGTACAAAACACTGATTCCTGCAACGATATTTTTAGATCGCTTCGCTCGATAGATCACTGTCCTCGGGTCAACTGCATCTTTTTTCTTCTTTTAGACTCACGTCAGTCTTCCGTACAATATTGCAAGAATTAACGATGCACACCATGTATATGTGTATATAAACTACGAAGAAATATGACGATTATTGTTTTATAAAATTCTCTTTTGCAAAATATAATATAGAATTAATTACGATTACTATTCGGGCCATGACAAGTGAAACGAAAAGATTAACCATGTAAAGACTAACCATATATACCATGTATATGTGTATATAAACTATGTTGAAATATGCCGATTATTGTTTTATAAAATTCTCTTTCGCAAAATATAATATAGCATTAATTACGATTACGATTTAGGCCATGATAAGTGGAACGAAAAGACGCATTCCCGTTGCTTAGTTTATTTTATGAAGTCAGGCGGCTTAACCGAAGTCCATTTTACGCACCTAATATGCGCTCACGGCGCAGGTATGCGTTTCGTCGTTAGTATGTCGATGGCAGTGCGTCGCCGGAAGTGACATCGACGGGGACGCGTAGGCAGTGAAGAATTCCGATCGAGTGAAACGTTAAGTAGTTAACGGCTACCCTTAATACAGTCTAACGAGTTTCGTGTATCCTTTATAAAAACTATTCAACAATAACAAGAAATACAACAAGAATTCATACAACACGTATAATTAGTTTTCAGAAGGTCTTTTGCTAGTTGAAAAATGGTACCTAAAATATCTACTTCCTACCCATTGGCAATGTCATTGGTACTGTTAAACAAATTTGAACATCGAATTGTTTAAAAATGCTGTGTACTGTTCTCGTGCAAAATTCGCAGTGAGTAATTACATGAATATCGGCAAGAATAATTCCAAGAAAAGAGAAGGAAAGGCACGTGGACGACTACGCCCTGTGGGGGGGGGGGGGGAGATTTAATTAGACATTTGTATGGGATCCGGCGTTTCGTGCTCCTTCCGGTTGGCCCTGCCAATGTAACCCCCTTCCCCCCGGCCACATCCTCGCCGATCGCCGCCCATTCTTCAGTCATTCGTATTCTTTGCCGCTTTTATTCCCCTTTTTTACGCCCACGGCATTACTTCCGCGGCGCTGAACTCGACAGAATCTTCACTTTGCCGGGAATTTCCGTAACTCTACTTTATATTATTTCTGCGAATCATTAGGCTCGCGGAAGGCACTGTTTCGCTTCGCAACCCGAAACGCCGGAATTATCGAGGAAAACCTTCAGCGCCTGGTTTTACGTCCTCGTCGGTCTCTTGAAATTATTTCAGGCCGATTCCACTTTGTTCCGCGGGTCTCCGGCTCTCGTTGCGAGCGCATTCGCTTCGTCATCGTCGATATCCCGGCGCAAAGGCTGAGGAAGATAGGAACGATAGCGGCGTTCGCTCGGTCCTCAGGATAATGCAGTTACAAAATGGAGAGTGGGTAGTCTTGGCCTTCCCGCTGTCCCCACGTTTCTTCGGTCGCTTCTCGTCCGCCTCCTTCTACATTCTCACGGGACGAAACGCTGAAACGCCAGTTGCATACCGAATCGGGGCTATTTTCAAGAGCTCAAGAGCTCAGCGATGCTCAGTCTTCGCGTCAGGGGAATGTATCTACCGTCATGGATCCTGTACGGCGCACGTGAAACCCCGATTACTGGATAGAGATTGCATACGTCTCTGTCGCTTGCCATTCCTCTCATAACCAAAGACTTTTCCAGAAGACTCTCGTCATCTTGCCAGCGGCGGGAAACATACTCTTTTCGTTTCATCCTAATCGTTGTGACAAATATTTCAGTTATTTAGGACAGTGGGACATCAAAGCTAAAGACACTTGCTGTTCCTTTAATAATCGAAATCATTTCCAAACAACTGATCACCTTTACAGCGATAATATCATACTTTTTTCATTCGATCCATTCCATTCCAATCATTGTTGCACGTATTTCTGTAAATCAGAATAATGGAAAAGGGAATAATTATCATCCACGATTATTAAAGCGATAAAGTGTAAAAATATTTCCTTTAGAATTCTCGTATATTTTCTTTCAAATTCTTCAATGGTACTTCATGAGTCAAATAGTCACGTGATTATCGTCTTACGTGATTTGAAATTTCGATCGGTAGTATGGGCAAAGGACCTAAATTTTTCATTCCTGGATGCATTTAACTTGCTTAGTAACTGCAAGACGATTACAGTATGTAATAACAATATTTCAAACGTTTTGAAGTATTCCTCATAAACGTACTCATTTATTAACTGCAATGCCGTCATTATTAATGGATTATTGAAATCATATTTACCGTACGCTTGTCACTTTTTGTCCTTACTTCGGGCATTGATTTGAATATGAAAATTTGTCAATATAATCATGACCAAAGAGTTGCAAACGACGAATGACGGTTTGGCAGCTTCAATCGGTCGGCAATCATCGGGAATAACGATGATCGGGTAATTACTGTACTCGTGCCTAGACGTAATCGTTGATTCGACGGTACAATAGACATGTCAGTCGACGGTGGCGGGTTGTGCTCGGAATACGGAAATCCATTGAAACGCAACGAGTTTCCATTTGGCGACTGAACGTACATACATTTGTGCGCTTGTGTGCGAGAATCGGAATATATCAGAGTCACGCATTCGCGGAAAGCTTCTCCTGAAGTCGGTCTTGCATGCGGTTACGTATGCAACGCTGAGGCGCACGATCGATCGAATCCCTCTAATGCTCCCGATAGAGACAGACATAGGTATTACCTTCCTCTCAGTAAATTATTTATCGTAAGAGCAAAGGTGTACCCAGACTTGTTTCTGCATCGCTGGAAAATCTGCTTCTTTATCATCGTACTTCTTGATAGTGAGACAGGAATTTCAAAGCAGAAATTCTTTGATAAATGAAAATCTTTCAAAGCTGTATCTTATTACTCTTTTTTCAGTCTCTTTATTTTTTACTAATTAATCCTAGTTTCGAAGCAAACATTCTTCTAAGTATAGTATTATTATTTTTCAGTATTACTATTTTTCGACTACCATCTGTCCAGGGCATATTATTATTACATCGTGAACCTTCATCCTCCTTTCGAAGCGGATATTCTGGCAAAACTGAAAACCCACGGAAGTCATATTATAATCCCTTTTTCCTTGTCTCTCTATTTTTGACTAGCATTAATCCGTGGCACGTTATTATTGCATCGTGAACTTTCACCCTCGTTTCTTCGCGGTTAAAAGCGTCGGCATAAAGCGCGGTAGGATCGTTGGCAATCTGTGCGACGCAATTTCAGGCACAAATAATTTTGCACGCGCTCAAAGTGCGTACGGCCGTTGCGGTCTCGAGATAATGAGGCGACTCTAGGTGCAGCTTACCGAGGCAGTAAGTAGGTTGCGACAGGTAGTCTCTCGCTTTGCCGTGGAACTACGAGAATACGGCGGACAACGCTGTGTGGAGAAGCGAGTCTATATATGCGCCGGCAATCGTGCTTCTCTTACACAACGAACGGCCTCCAGGCCTTTCTTCGATGCACACGGCGCGCCGGAGGAGATAAGTTCTGCCTCCGTCTTAGCCGGCAGTCCGACGAGGAAAACTTTCCACGCGGCACTTCGCCACGATGGATTGTATAAAACTTTGGAAAACAGCCGCTTCCAGCGGACTCCATGCTTCCACATAATTTAATGTCTTCCGCGATAGCTTGAATATCTCCTGGCATTCGACAGTATTCACCACTTGCCATCGCCGGTTCCTCACGTCAGCGATGTACGTAATTCGGCGATTTTCCTGACCTATGGCTGCGCAAATGTGCTCGACATATTTATATGGGAGATACAGAAAAAACTTTCCAAGAGAATACATAAAAAAAGGAAGCAAGTGCAAGTAATATTATTGTCCAGTTTCTTATGTTTAAAATCTCCTTAATTCGTGGGATATTCGACAATTTTTCTCACCTCGGGCTACGTCAAGACGGTCGACGTATTTACGTGAGATGGAGAGACCCCCCCTCCTGCCCCTTTGGCCGGCCGTCAAAAGGAGAAAATACACGGAGAGGCACTTTCGAGTACGCGACGAGAACAAACAAGGGCCTGGATGTCGTGTCAACGACGACGACGACGACTCGTATTCCTCGACTCGATATGAGGCACCTGCGTGCACGTTCGCTAGCGGGGAAAATGCTACCGCGGACTGTCCTACGGACGGACACGTTCCGTACGTGCACTTTTCCACAGGGGGAAACTGACAGCTAGAGGCACGTAATGCCGGGACCATCTTCCCCTGCATTCGACGACAGATCGTTTCGAAATCTTTTGTGTTCCTTACCCTTGGCATTTCCACCTTAGCTTTCCAACCGTAACAACGTCACTCGTCATAATTCCTCAGAGGTGAGTGTCGTGTTTACGGTTCTCTACGATGCAGCGTTTTGTTTTAATAGCAAGCAATTCTACGGCCGCCCACGTAATGCTGAGAAAGTTGTTCAAGTCATGCTAGACCTAATTAGCCAAGATAAAAAGTTAAAACGCAGTTATTGCCAGTAATCGACCGCAGTTTTCGCTGACCGGAAGTCTAGTTGTTTCTATAAAATGCAGGTACTCATTTAGACAGTCCGTAAATAGCACTGCACAATCATTGGAATACTCGCGTTAAGTAATGCGTGCGATCTATAATTTTCGCCACACGGATAATGACGTAAAAGTATAATATTAGGATGATTGTTCACATTTCAGGCTCTTCGAATGCCCGACACAATTGGCCACGTTTATCCTGACAGTATCCTTCATTAGCCAGTCCACGTAATCGGCATTTACGAAATACTAAATGTAATGTCAATGTCATTGTGAAATAACAGCCTTCATATAACCCCGTTAAGATAGGAAATAGAATGCAAACTTCTGTCCCTATATCATTATTTGATTGTTACTGTGTGATTGTTATGTTGTTATTTTGTAATTACTATCTATATTTGCATATTTTGTATACCAAATGGGAGATTTTTCCATTATGACAATAAATAAAAATTAAAATTAAAATTCAATTATTTATCGGATTATTTACAGATTTTTCTACCAACAAGGATTATGACTTGTCGTTACTTCATACCATTTTCAGATATTTCTACGGTCAAAAACGATTTGTTCTGCGAGCACAGAAAAAAAAATGTCGAATTCCGTGCTAACTTGAGAATTCGAGGAGTGTCTTTGCCGTGAGAAAAGGATTTACAATCGAGGACATTTCCTCGCCATTGCCGTGTTTCAATGGGCCTTGCATAACGCGGCGCTGCATATTAGACACTTTCGATCCGCTGTTCCGCACGTTTCTTAAGAGTAATAAAAGGGACGGAGTACGGTTAGCCGGCCTCTCGCCACGGTCGAGCGGAATGGCAATTTCATTCACGCACTCGGCTTTCGTGTTCCGTGAGGACGGCCTTCATTGATGAAATTCCGCAGCCGGCAGGCTTCACAATAACTCGACGATTACACGGGACGTGGGCGTGAGTCGTCAACTCGCAGGCTTACGAACGAAAAGCTCAGAGTTTCGAAACAATGCCGAGGATTTTCGAGATTCGTATAACTCGATGACCCAAAGAAAACGTACGTACAGGCATAAACGACAATTTTATTGCTTCGGGTTCCCGTTAAAACTGCACGTTACGTAAAAACGTCAAGGTTATATCCTCAATACATTTTTTCGCATTCCATGCCGATTGTTAATGTTTTCTTCACTTCGGAGAATATCGTCGTAAACACGTGACGTAAGCGTTATATGCGTAACAAATGTCACAAATATACCTGGAATATCGGTAAGTTTTCATAACGAAATTGACCGTTTCTTCGGGAAATCATTATTAGTGACTCATTAATATCATAATAAACTGTGCTTATTTGTTGAAACAGTAGCTAAGACACGCGTGTCAATTTGTTCTCTTTTGTTATCAGAGATTTCGATTGACTGAGTTTTACTTGGCCAGCCTATCACTGTCGCGGATGCTTCTGGGTGGCCAAAATATTTCACCGGTCGAGTCTTTCGAGCAGGAGGAGTTACACCAGCGTATTTAACTCGTCGTCAGTTTCCGAGCAGTCCGTCCCTGCGAGGCGGACAAAAGTGGAGACGAAGGCGTTGACCGCGGAAAAGTGAGGATATCCGAGCGAAAACGTAGAAAGGTTTCTGGTTTGACACACTCGGCTACTCGCCGTTACCGGATTCCGCATGGCGGAAGAAAAGTCCAGTCTTGCGGCCCGTAACGCCGTCAGAAGTGACGGACCACGGGTGATAAAGGAGAAAGCAGAACGCGTATGCGCCAGATAATTAATACTCTCCAATGAATGCACGGAACTTTTCGTAGATTGAGTTTCATGAAAGCTTATTTTCAGTCCATTTCCGCGTCTACCTTTGCGAATTCACGTGAAGTATAATTCAAGAAACCGGTCAAATATCTACTAACTTTCTTCTACTAGATAGCAATATTAATTCTGTTTAGAATCATTTTTCGAGAATTCCTCGACATAAAATGATCGATGATTCATCCCATATCATTTGTTTATTTAATAAAAGAATATTTAATAGTTTATTTGATAAAGAATATACAATTAGTAAATGACATTCGGTTGATCGTGATTTAACCGTTGCCCAGTTACTGCGCCATGTGGGAATACCTAGCAATCGGCGGTTGCATTTTTCCACTGCCATTGAGTCGGCGTCGCGGTTGCAGGTGCAGAGGATTCAGTGCAGAGCGCGTGGGCGAGAATTACGTGACAGTAAATGTCGTCATTCGGGCGGATGACCCGAGGCCAACGACCAAAACCGTGAACGTGCCTGAGAATGAATTGCATGTAAATTAAGACGTAAACGTCTCGTTCGATCTCTTCCCCTTCCTACCCCCACTGCTTCTCTTCCTTCGTTTCTCGTTCACGTTCTCAGTCACTCTGCTCCTTTTTCCCTCGCTATATTCCCATTTTCAAGGTCCCAACGAGTTCCGGGGAGGGTTCGATACGCCGGCGGTGCATTAATCTCCGTTCTGTTAGGTGTCCCCCATCAATTCTTCGGCTCTTCTCAGCACTGCCGGCAATTCATTTCACCGTCGCGCGGAAAGTCAGACGGCTCGGGTGTAACCGCGTTTAACATTGACCCCGATCCTTGACACGGCTTGTCTCGTGGTGTGTGTGTGTGTGTGTGTGTGTGCGCGCGCTCGCGCGACGAGAGATATACCGACCACTCTGACTTTCAGCTCGCGACAGTCTTAATGTGCCCGCTGCGTGTGAGGTCAGCAATTAACGAGCGCACACGATGTATATCTCGCGGAGTCGCTCGGTGATTCCTATCGGTCACGGGACTAACGTGCCAGCGCCGTCTTACATGAACGGCTAACAACGAAAAAGGCAAATGTGCTCGTTACAGCGACCATTAGCCCGGCTTATGAAAGGAGAATAAATATTGATGAATCTTCATGATAACGCTAACTATGCTCTAATTGCAGTCACGGTAGGACTGATTGTTATGTTAGAAAAATATTTGTCTCTACGGAAGGATCAGATGAAAAAATTTTTATTAAGTGATACTTAGGATGATCTATTCTGCGTTATAAGGGAAATGATTTAAATGATGAAATTATTTGCTAAGATTTAATGAGCAAATGTGGTCATTACAACGACCATTAGCCCGGCTTATGAAAGCAGAATAAATATTGATGAATCTTCATGATAACGCTAACTATGTTCTAATTGCAGTCACGGTAGGACTGATCGTTATGTTAGAAATATATTTGTCTCTACGGAAGGATCAGATGAAAAGATTTTTATTATGCGCTACTTAGGATGATATATTCTGCGTTATAAGGGAAAAGATTTAGATGATGAAATTATTTGCTAAGATTTATCGTAAAAACTGTAGAATTTCGTGGTGGAATATAGTTTACTTTTCGAACCGAGTAAAGGCAGTTCATCGCTACTTCGTATTGTTTATTCTACTAGGCAATGGTGGATGCTAAACAAGTTTCTACAAAATCCGTCTATTTTCAAGCCCGTGGGGAAACGAAGAAATGGAATCTCCGAAAATACGATATGGGTCATTTTCGTGTTGTGTTTGGCGCGAATGGCAAGGCGAAACGAAAGTTCTCGTGCAGTTTAGTAAGCGAGTTAAGAGGCTTGAAGTCAAATAACACGGTAAAACCACGACGGTACCAAGTGAAATATGTTTGACTACTTCGAAAGCCGCTCCTTATCCGTCGCCGCAGCCGGAAAAGAGAAACTCAAAATAAAGGACACGCCAAGAAGTTTGTTGCAGCAGAAACAAAACGTTTACAACGCCGTTCGAGTGTCCATGTAACCGTGTACGTTCGTCGACTGAAAATACTCCGGAGATATTTAACTATACCGAGATTACGTTTTTACAAGGAAAAAGAACGTTCGCGGAGGACAATTCCTTGGACCGACGTGTTCCCGTGGGTGCCGTTATTTGGTAAGATCAGTTCCCCTGGCCCCCGCGCCCCTCCGCCTGCGCGAAGAATGCATTCATCTCGGCACGGAAGGATGACGTACGAGATAAATTCTCCGGCAAAAATGCCGTCGACGAAAACTCGTTCCTCGGCCGGTCGTCCGACACGCTGACGGCGCAGACCGACCGAACAAGTTCGACTTTCACAATCTCCGCGAAACTGCATTTTCCCCGAAAAAAATGGGCCCCGCAGGTATTCCCAGGGTTTTTCTATCGTCCACGAGATACAGAGCCGGCCGGACGTAACGAAAGCAACGAAATAATGGTTTTCCTCGTTACTTCCATTCGGCGAAAGGCAAACTCGCGCCTCGGCCATGTCAAAATACCAGTCACGTCCAATTTTTTTTCGGGCTAATATTCAGCCAACTGTTTTTTCCTTTTTTCTAAACGAAGCCTCGTGTAAAGCGACGGGGACTTGTCGGCGTTAAATCGTCGGTTTCGTTATGCAGATCTTTTTTTAAATGCGACTCTGCCGGCTTTCGCGGGTCATTTTATCCAGTTTAGCATCTGGCCCGTCAGCTTCTTTCTCTACTTAAAAAAGATTCGTTTCACTTTTCATAATAACCAGCATTTTTCGTGCCAAACGAGAAAGCCAAGAAGAACGTCTATTTAAGTGCCTCGTATTTTTCACCGTTAACGCTGTTTCCACTAATTAACGAAAATCTTAACTACGTTACATACCGCATGAAAATAACATCACGAATAGATATAACTTGAAAGCGTCATCGATGCGTGAAGTTGTCCAAGTCTGTTATCGTAAGTGGAATGTTCACAGTTTCTCGGAAAGCATGCAACCCCGTTTCACGCGTCTGCTAATTGCATCTATGGCGCAGCGACAGTGCGGTAAGGTCAGTCGTGAAAGTGAATAAATCGTGGGCAATGTATCCGTGTGTTGGCCGTGATGAGATGCGAATTAATTCGCTCGTACGGGACACATACCGACACTCCGCACGTGTAGACATGACTGAGAAACGCGTTTAGTAAGAGATCCTCGGCCGGCTTTACACGCGATCCACGTGGAGGAAGGAATGCCGAAGAATTTCTCTACCGTGTTTTACGCGCTTCCCGTTATTTACGACGGTTTATCGTATCGCCCGGGACGAGTCAGAGATGTTCATATTTTTCTCCGCGATCCTCGGCGAAACGTTAAGGACAATCAAGCGTGACATTCCGGGGGTGTAACGCTTAATGGCTGCACTTTCAAACATCCTTGGCTTCCTTATACGCAGGCACGCGGGAAGTTACGTAACGATCCTCCGAGCCTCAGTGATGCAAGCTAGGTAAGCAAGATAACACGAATGAACAAGAGGATAACTTCGTAGCGCTGACGCACTCGTCTTGCCTTTGCAATAAATCATCCCGGGAGATCAAAGTTTTATGGAAATTCGACTTTCCTGATTTCAACGTTCCGCCGTTGCAGGCTTTCTTACGGTCGATAATGAAATTATCATTTTTCTACCGAGTTAAGAAATGAGGAAAATTCTTTTTGCTCGACGCAATGTTTAATCTTCAAGCAAAATTATCGTAGATGTGTAAAGGCAGTAAATCACTCTTGAAGACCAAAGTTTCATGGAAGATCAAGTTTCTTGATTCGAAATCAATTTTCCTATGAAATTACAATAAGCGAAATTCCTTTGATAGGCGCAACGCTTAGTATTTGGGGGAAATTATTAAATAAAATTATTGTACACAAGTAAAGGCAATAAATCATTCCTGAAGATCAATATTTTAAACTCTCTTGATTTCCACGTTCCGTTATTGCTGTTGCGGATCGTTCTCCTAAAAAAAATAATCGTTCGTTTGGTTTTGGGTGGGCGAAATTATGGTAAACTACAAAAATTTCTTTGCAGCGAGTTTCGAACGGTGCACAGTGCCCCGGCGGGCATTGCCCGTTGGATTTAGCAGCCGTAGAGCTTTTCCCTGCGTGACAGGCAGTGGTGCATATCGCATTTCGAGCGTGATTGAGGAGCACGGAAGGCCGACGCGGGCGGATCGGTTCATCGGTCCGTAAAAGTAGATCAGCCGGCGAACGTTAACAACGCTAACGAGCCCCGCGGCCGGGCAAAGTCGTCGTAGCGGCATTCTCCGCGCACAGATTTCTCGCGCGGCTTTTCCGTAATGCCTGCTTTTCTGTGGGAGAGAAGCTGCAAATTCGCCGCAAACTCGTTGCACGGTCGTTCCTCGGAAACGGCCTCGTAATTCCGACGGGAGGAGCGCTTGTTTCCACCGGGCAACTTCGCCCCGTAATCTCCGGGCCACGCATTAACGCGACCGTGTTAAGTTCTGGCACGTCGATATGTAAACGAAGTCACGACGGCATTGCGGACCGACCGACGAACGAACGAACGAACGAACGAACGAACGAACGGAGACACGGGCAAACGGCGATGCTTGGAGAGAGCGGAAAAGGGGCCGGGCGGGGGGGTGGAAGGGGGGAGGTAGCCGTCTACCGTTCAGTCGGATGCATTAGAAACGCGTTGCACTTTGTCAACATCGAGCGGCTTTAGACGTGGCGCCGTTCGTTCCCATGAGCCTTTAACACGGCGCGACTGATTTTACTTTGCCAACCCCCCCCCCCACCCGCCCCCCGGTCATCCGTCTTTCGCGGCCTGGAAATTTGACACTCTTCGAGCAGGAACGGGCCGCGAAACGATGACGGTGCCCTACAATGTGTGCTCACGGTGGAGCGAGCGAGAAAATAGAATTTCGCCCAACGTCGTCGATGCCACGTCTCGTGACTAATCCTGTAACGTCTTCCCCGTCCGTAGCTTGCAAAAATTCACGCATACCTGGCAGACAAAAAAGACGCGCGAAATCGCAACGTCGTGGACAAACGTTCCACGGCAAATGAGAAAATAGAATTGTGCGAGAGGCATCGACGCCGTACGTGATCAATTCTGTAATATTTAACCCTCCATTCCCCCTCAGTTGAGAAAATTTGACACCCTTTGAACTTCAAAGGCACTCACGAAGCAACTGCGAAATTACCGCGCCTTGCACAACATTCCACGAATGTTTTTCAAGCAAAAAATAGAATTTCCTCAACGAAATTGGTACTGGTCTTGGCTAGTTTTCTACCATTCGGCTTCGAAATTGTGCTACGTACCATTATCTAAATTGTACTTGTACCATATTAGCTCCTCACTTGACCTTTTGCTTGGCAGAAATTTAATATTCTTCAGGCGAGTAGTATTCTCTCAGTCATCAATAATCTACCCCACGCTTCATGTACTCAAATTATTGCAAAACGTTAAAGTCATTAAAAAAACGGTTTCTTCTTTCAATGAATTTCAATACGACCTCTGGCTTCACAAATATGCACTGAGATTCTCAGAAAATTATACAAACATTCTGTCTACATCCGAAAATTTTAATTTCACTCTTCGTAGCAAAAAGTGTCTTGTAATTATTAAAATTCGCTACAATGAATATTCGCGATGCTTTATTTGCAGTGAATTCCCACACGATCTTTGACCGGCCATTAAGTTTTCCTTGAACAACCAGCGCAGAACTGGCACATAGCGGCCAAAGAACACGGCGATTCTTGCGTGCATTTCGTCCGAGAAAAGAAAACCGCGGAGAATAGGGTCCGCGTGAACTTTTGTCCGTTTGAAATTTCGCGTATGTGCGAATACAGAGAAATCCTACGGTTCGTCCCTTTCACCATCGACCGAGCGACGGCCGTAATCGGACGCAGGAAAATGCGATTTTCTCCGCGAAGGATATATACCGGCAATGGCGAAATTGATATTCGCCACGACTGCGAAACAATGGCCGGCGTACGCGGAAAGTCTTCTCTCGCGGGACCTTCGCGATATTTATAGTTGCGTGGGGCAAATTGACCTCGCACCTTCGTCTTATTTGGACACTGGGTATACCGGCGGCATGCGTAATTGTCGCTTTGCGAAACGAGTGATACAGCTATCGGTAACCCACCAGTGGATAACGTATGCGCGCTGAATATGCATTGTTCCATGTGCCATTGGAAATCAAGCCGCGCTCGCCCGACTAAATTGACTTCGTGTATTATTATTATTATTATTATTATTATTATTATTATTATTATTATTATTATTATTATTAACGGCCCTCCATTAACCGTCTAATCCAATTTACAGGAACTTTCCGTTCGCGGTAATTGCGCGGAACTAACTTCACCTGATGCGATGGCACAGACGATTAAAGAATCTCTAGCAATTTAGATAGAGACAAATGTACCGTATGTTTTAATAAACTATGCGAAAAGTGTCGTACGTGTTTGTGAATTTGTGCGCCAGTATCGAGCAATTCCTTTAATTGCATTTCATTATGGATGACTGACCCATGTTCGTTAATTATTGCGAGAGAATTATCCTGCGATAGGCTGTTCAATTGAAAATCACGCCGCTTTGAGCCAACTACAATGACCATGTCTATTATTATTAACAGCCCTTTATTAACCGTTTAATCCCCTTTGTCATATATATATTGAAGGTTTCGTTGATTATTTCATAGGCAATACTGTTGCCGTAATAGCACAAACCTGCGTTCCCCGATGATTGAATTTTTAGTTTAATACTCTCAGCTCTTGGTCAATAAACTACAAAGTACGTTAAATTTTGTAAAACTAATTATTGTCTCATTGTAAGAATATTCTTGAGTTATCAACAAATGAGTGTATCGTGAAATTATTAAAAAAGTCAAGAACACACGTACGTAAAAATGTAAAGACTTTCCTTCCCACGCGACACTCGTTGGCTTTGTATATTTTACTTGGATACGTTGCAGACAGTTTTAAATCATGCGACAATACACGCGTCCCATATGCCAGTAATAATACAGGCGTATGTTTACTGAACGAAGAGTTGCAGAATCGACGTGAAACCGTGCGAAATCTCGCCGTAACATACAAGTACCGAGCAAATGATATTTGTATTTGCCGCAATTAACTGTAAATTTATTTGTCAACGATACAGGATGCGGGCAATCAACGCAGCGGTGGTCAGGTTGCAATCATCGATTGATAGGTTACTGATATCTATTTATTCCCGCATATCGGCAGATTGTGGAATAAATGTGAGGACATGATTTAGTTTCCAGCGGATACGCCGAACAACGGGGTAGCAGGCGAAATTCGTTCACCATCCTTCCGCTTTCAATGGAAGCATTTACGCTCCGGGTCATTTTCGTGCGAAAATAATGAACTTAAAAGACTTTCTATACAGTTAGGACCAGCGGAAGCACCTTTTTTGCGCGAAAATGTTTACTAAAAGGGTATACGGTGTCATAATTAATTGTGTTCGCCCAATTCATTTTCTATAGAACAGTTTGCTCATGCAAATTTTAGTAGCAAAGGTTTTTAGAGATAATGAAGTAGGTTTGGGAAATCATTTCATTAGTTTCTCGGCTTCAAAATATCACGTAAAATTGGCGTTCCTATACCAATATTAAGCGCAAACCGTGGTCACTTTCACGCTTATAATTCTGTTAAGCTATAATCTACCTTTAAGAACTATACAGCAAATTATTATTAAAAGTAGCATTAAGCTGATACGAAAATATGGCGGCACATCGGTTTACAATTATGAAAGTAACATTAATTTAGTCCAAGGGAATATTCAGTTTCATCAATTCCCCAGACAATACGGCTGAACCGAGGACATTATTGACGGTTTATCTTTAGACTCTTCGATTTAATCGATAAATTGAACGTGCCACTGGCATCTGGGCGACTTGAATCGGGTTAATGGTGCCATTATTATCTTAAAAACACAGCCATATCGATCCGATAATTTGATATGCCGGATTTAACGATGCAGCGATTACCGATACGCGGCTTCAGCGAGATTCGCGCAAGGACGAGCCACTCGTATTATTTCACCGCGACGTTATATCAGCGAATTCGCGTCTGACAAATAATAGCTACGTGGCCGAACCGTGCACCCACGAATTTACGTGCTCGACAGTTAACGTAACGTAATGATCGTCCGCTCCTTTTACAGCAAGCAGAACCACGTGATGCTTTTAAAATTGTACCAAGAAATAAGTCATCTTATAAACGCCCTACGCATTATCCTACTTTTTAGGTCGTCAAGCATTAACCATGCAACGGAAAATTGTATTAATAATTTAATAACAGGAATTCGCATAATTTTTATAACCGCGTTTCAAAGTATTCTTAACGTTATTTCAATACTTTGTAAAACAATCAGAACGTCGAAGACTGATGTAACTTTATTTAAGTTACGGCATTTCCATTAGTGGATTAATATTTCATTTTACCCGATCCAGGAATCCAATAAATAATTCTATGACATAAAAAGGAACTATTATCTTTTCTTATACATGTTAGATGTACCTAGACAGGTTAAGCATTTTGCAGGTAAAATTCATGGACATAGAGAGGAAGGATTTCGTTATTGATCCGCGAACATTCTCTTCCGTATCGTTAGTCGGGAAACCTTCATTCCCGCTGCATACAGCAGCCCGGCAAACCGGTAATACTGTATCTGCTCGGCGAATCTCTTTTGTTTGGCCGGTGCGCTGATCTTTTCGTCGGCGGGATTTTTAAGGCGCAATTTGCTCGATGTATCGTGCACGACTCGGCGGAATCTCTTATCTCGGACTTTAATCGCATAGCAACGACTGTTTTAATAATCAACAGCCGTGAGAACGCGTCTTATTTAGCGTTGATGCTTGGCAATGCCGTGTGTGCATTATGATTCGACTTTGAGCACCTGCGTTCTTTCACGCTCACTGCTACTGGACGGGCATTAAGAAATTGATGGAAGCTGACTTGAGCAAACGGCAGAAATACAAATCCGCAAATCGCCGGAACAAGGTGAATCCATCCAACGATCGACACCCTTTTCTCGCGTTGTCCAATTATTCCCTGCTCTATTACGATTATTCAGTGATTTGCCACGGCGAGCAAAACGCCGGAGTTCTTCTGTTCGTAAAAAAAACGGTCAGTTTCGACGCGTTCGTAGCTTACGTAACGAAGCTGAGCAATTGTGCGACGAGCACAGTGGTTTTATGCCGCGACAGGATTTTCTGCTCTACGTAAACGCGAACGGCAATAACAACGTCGAGACGTGTGTAACGCCAAGGTGGAATCGCGCAAGAATATGCAATCATTCATCGGCCAGGATAGTTCGTGAACCGCCGGTGACTACTCGTACAGCGTCATCGCCGTTATTTCGCTGTAAGGTGTCACTTTGCCAACGTGTCCGCCTCGATACGCTCGATAAATCGATCTGTCGGACAGCCTCGGGACGTGACTGCATCCACACACGTCACACACGTTCCCCGGTAATAAAAAAAAAAAAATACACCGAAGATAACGCCAAGCGCGTCTTCGGCACACGCGGGCGAATTATTCCTTTTATCGCTTCTTCGCGTATCCAATGCAACGGCTATGCGGTTTTCAGAAATTAAGAAGCGCAATTTTTATGCTTTATGCATTTAAAGTGGTTGAAAAAAGTCTATGTACACTTGGCTAAGCTTTTTAAATGAAATTATTACTAGTTTAAGATATGCTTATAATTATCCGATTTTTAGATGGTAATCCATGAAAATGGGACAATAGTGAATGCTTAAAAAGTTGACATATTAGTTTTAAATAAAGAGACGAGACTACATGGCAGGGGAAAAATGTGTGCACAATATAAAGAATAAAGTGCATGGAAAGTTTTTTTGTGCCAATGTATTAAAGGAATTCATGCAATTCTGCATTACGCAGGGAATATTACAGCGAAACGAAACGATTTGTCACGAGTAAGCGTCTAATGTCGAGTCGAATGAATTCGGTTTGCATTAATCCACTGTACCGAAATATAATAATTACGTAAAGCGAGTACATTGACGAACGAATAATTATTTTACAACGAATTTTGCAAATTTTACAACGAATAGAAATCAGGTAGGAACAGCAATAATAATTAGGTATTTTGAAGAATTCGTTGTTCATACTCCTAACACTTTTGAGAAATACACAACTGGAAAGAAACATTGAGTAACGTTAGAAATGATTGATAAATCTGAACAATCTGCTGATGCACGTTCAACTTTTCAAACTATCTAAAACGTAATGACGTTTGGGACAATTAAACCGTACGTTGATGAAATACACGACAATCTTTATCATTATCAGTTACGACGAACAGAGAATATCACGTGACGTATATCGTCGCGTAACAATTACTGTCAATCACAAAAAAACTGCCTATTTGCGCGTAAACCTTATTTTCCGAGAGATCGTGAGTCCTGAAAAGTACCTGGAACGGAGTACGGGACAGTTTGAGGCTGCGGGGCCCAGTAAGCCTGGCTGATGGCAGGATAATGTGCCTTTGAGCCGACGGTGGGCCCGTTGCTGTACTGTTTCCTGCTTTTCATCGCCATCGTCCGGACGGATCTGCCGTTTCCGTGGCAACCGGGGGCCTACGATTCCCGCACGATTCTTTCCGCTCCACTGCGGCTATAGAGCACCGGCACACTACACGGCGAAGCACAAAGCACGTGACTGAGATTGGATTCTTGCGGACAAGCGGTTACGAGCCATCGGCGAACGCGGAAAAAAACCGAACGACACGACGGTCCGGCGATTATTTGCCGTATCTTCAAGCCGCGCGCATTTCCCAGCGCTACCGTTTATCCTTCTGGGTTTTCACTTAGTGCGCAGAGCCACGTGCGCAGCTGGCGATTTCCCGCGGCGAAATCCTGCGGGTCTTCCTTCGTTCCGTGCGTTTGTCCTTCCGGGTACCTGGGGACCGCCGAAAGGAACTCCGCGGTTTACATAATCCCCGAGGTGTCGTGTTATGCAACGACCGGTATTAGTCCGACACAACAACTACCCGCGATAACACTGGGTCTCCCGTCGGTTACGTCTGATCGGCGCAACTGCGACAGCAGCCAAGGGCAGGACTTTTTCGTCCTTGGAAAAAGCTGCGCGCAGCGAAGAAAGACGAAGGTCCTCCTGTCGGTGGATGATCCCGTCAAGCCGGCGCACGGGTACCTCCGTTATCCGTCCTCCGTAAACTCTCGTTGCCTCGCGCACGATCACTCATCGCGGACAGAGGGCCTGCATCCGCGGCTAGACACTGTGGAAACACGAGAGCGGCACACCCGCGAAAATAGCCACCACCGGGGAGGATGATCGTGTGTCCCCGCGCGCCTTCACCCGCCAGATTCCACGCGCGTTCAAACAATACGCGCGTAAACGCTCAGGAATTCCAACACCGGTTAATCATCCCGCGGTTTTCTTGCGCGCCTGACCGTTCGCCGGGAGACTTGCTTGCACTTTCACCGGCGAGAATTTCGCGACGAGAGGAGGGGGAGGGGCTTCGGAAAACCGGGGCGACACTTTTTCACCTGTCTTGCCGGAGTTCGTAAAATACACGAGGACTTGGGAACACGCGAGCGAGTCTCTCTCTGATGTCTGTCTGTCTCTGTGTGTGTGTATGTGTGCGCCGGTTCCTCAGCGCTCGACGTCGGTCCCTCGCACGCGCTCAACAAGTGAGCACCGACGGTCGCTTCGCACGCTCGCTTCGACCGTTTCCCTCCCCGCGCCTTCACCTCCACCATCGCCACTCACTTACTCCACGTTCCTCTCCACGCGGCTCTTCTCCCCCACCCCTTCCGCCCTCCCCCTTCTAACCCTCTCACACTCCTTCCGACTACTGTACCCCACTCGAGCCATCTTCGTGTGTATTCTTCTACGGACTCGACGGGCCTTTTAATTACCGTTATTTACCGCAATTAGCGTTAAACTTTACGGTAACGTAAGGAGTCTCGAATACCAGTCGGCTACTCGCCATTCGTTTGCAAAAGGTATAACGTTATAGCGGATTTCATTCGAAATTCTCTTATCATAACCGCAGGATACTGGCTGCTCAGTGATATCCTTATCGCGGCCGGTGAATGCAATATGCTCAGCTTTTCTTCCTGGGTTAATAAACCAAACTCGATTCTTCGTATCGTTTTCACAAATATAAAACGCTGCTCAAGTTGACACATTGGAAACGGGGTTTTTTAAATTAGATATAGGACTGCAGAAATACGTCGTCTTGAAGGAAATTACTTTTTTAACAGGTGTCTCGCTGACTGAACCGCACTCTTTGCACGGTAATAAATTTTCTTAGAGGCTGATGAAGCTCTTCGCCGTGCAGGTTTATTCAAATTAAACGAGATTCGCGTCGATCGCATAAGAAATTTCCGCCATCTTCATGCGCGATAAATAATAATCTTATTTTCTTTTGAACCTTTTTTGCAAAGTCGATCATGCCAATACGGATTATTATCGACGATAAATCTTGCCTCGAGGCAAACTTTAATTACCGTCGCCTCTCGTGTTAACGACGATTGCTCGCCGTCCGTCTGTCCTTTTACCCTCGTAAGTTTCCCCTCCTGGCGAAAGCCGCGCGATCGATGTTAGTAAGCCAGATTAGC
Source organism: Hedychridium roseum (assembly GCA_963989215.1). Classification (NCBI taxonomy): domain Eukaryota; kingdom Metazoa; phylum Arthropoda; class Insecta; order Hymenoptera; family Chrysididae; genus Hedychridium; species Hedychridium roseum. The sequence continues at coordinate 2,920,664 of OZ022307.1, read as the reverse complement.
GAACAGCTGATCGCACGAGCGCGGAGATCCACGCACGTGATCACCTTGCCGCGCGATGCATTTTCTAGATAATTCGGTTCCGTCCCGATTTTTTTTTTCATCTCCTTCGCCGTGAAATCAAAGTGGACCAATGAGTGAACCACCTCCCGCCGACACCGTTTTGCCAATTTTATTACTCACGATTCGACGAAACATTCATCTGTATGAAAGAATTGTTTGAAATCCGAAATTCTGGTTCTAGTTTTATACGAAAGAGTGAGGGTGGGTCGAAAATGGAACCGAAAACGACATTATACAGTGGCTGTTATTTTAACGAAATGTCGGTTGATTCTGAAATCCGCGTAATTTTGGAGCGAGAAAATAATTTGCCTCGTTCTCTAGGTGAAATAACGAGAGGCCAGCCAGTCGACCAACAGAAGGATTTAAACGTATTTCAACAATAAACTAGTGGAACGACGATGTTCTTGAAAACGACGCTGTCGTTACTATGCGAATATCGTCGTAATTGTTGGCACCAGCTGATAGTGGGCAACCGGTTCGCCTTCGAGCATCACGTAATAAGAACGCACCGTTCAACAGCGAACACGTTAAATCGTGCTTACGTCGATCCATTTCACGAGTCCACGGCGTTTCCACCGGAGATTTTCAAGGGATTAACAAAGAAATTTTCATGCAATGCTCGTAAAAATTCCAATGACTTCAAGGACTATTTCAGGGTTTATTTGTGCACCGTCAACGAGGTTTATCAGTTTTCTGTATTGCATTTGTTCGAGACTGTCAACACGACAAGAAATCGTTACTTTCTTTGATAAATTTTGTATTTTTGTACTAAATAATATCCCTACAGAAATGTGTAACGAGTTTAAAATTCATTTCTTTACCCACGATGAAAAGAATATTTAGAGTTCGATAGCTTATATTTCCACATGCAGTATTTACGAATGTCAAGCTTGGAAAATGAATGTACGATATTGTTTGAATCTGACGTTTCATATTCCGTGGGTTTTATGTGTAACTAGCAGAGAACTGTCGACGATGTATCAACAGGCTAAAACCTGAGTAAACGGAGCGGACACGATTTTCCGTTGCGTCGCTGCATTTCTTGACAATAAAACGTCCAACACCTACGGTTCTCATTTACACGTTAAATGATCTTTCAAAAATTTCTATTACGTGTCACGTCGTACGCAGAAATAAACGGCGGATGACTCTCCTGACGGACCTGTTCAGCGATAATTGTTAGACGAGCGGTCGGTGTGTGTGCGCGCGCGCAATCACGTTTTAATTATGCTTCTTTACGAGGAAATACGTTTCAACGAGCAATCAGCATTTCAATGACTCATGGTCCTTTTTATAGCGACCATATCGCGCTAACTTCACGCAACGCACGTTTTGTTATTACCTATCAACGACGCTCAAGTGACGTTTCAAATACTAATTTCAGTGAAATTAAACATTTTTTTCAGTCTATTATTGCCGCTCTGTATCATACTTTTGAGATGCCTGGTGAATTATTAGTGCAAAACCGACACTATAAATTGTTTATCAGTAAAAAGAATTAAATGTTAGAGATGATTCTTATTAACGAAAATAACACTTCGGTAATTACAAGGACTTTTCGTGAAAAACAAGGAAAGGTATTGAAAGGGGGGCAATAAGAGAGTTCTAAATACGTGGACAACGTGCTATTACGAAAGACGGGCTTTCAAAAATAATTCGCGCTTTTAACTATTTTTAGCGTTGTTATGAGCGTAATCGTAGTAACCAAGATTAAAGATAGCAACAAAGAATAATTAGACGGTAATGACCATTTAGGTTTATTAAGGACACTTTATTAAACAACGTAATTGGCCGTTTAAGCGATCCACCATTTTTCTTATTATGAAACGAACATTTTCGGAACGGTGGGTAGGGCCGTGCCAAACGTGCATCATCATTACGACGCTGTTTGTAATCCAGAGTATATACGACGCATAAACAACTGTTAAACATTGCGGGCGCAGAGGCGTTTAAACGCCGGTATTCCTCGGTTTTACGTAAAAACATGGATAAATCGAACGATCTCCCCGAACGTCCTACTTTTAGCCTTCTCATTGCCACAACGGTTTATATCGTAAATGCGTACGATCTATTTCCCCGGTGCGTACGAAATAGATCGTCCCGACAATCGCACACTTTTCATTTTCGTAACAACGCAGTTTCGTTGTCTTTTACTGTCACTCGCATTCTCGGACCATTTTTCGTAGCATCGTAGAACTTGTTTCAGCTACACGTGTTAATGAGACACACTGATTTTTATATAAACATTTTTTCCGGCAAATTTAGTTGTTATTTTAATTATGATTTTTTTAACGTTGAAGCTATTTTTATAGTACGTAGTTAGTTATTTTTCGTGTACAATGCAGACGAGGAATACAAACTTTTAACAAATATAACCCCGTTACAGATATTCACGTGATGACCTAAATGTTTATACTGACATTTGTTTCTAGAAATTTCATTATTCTTTTAATTATGATTTTTTATCGTTTTTATTAAAGCTATTTTTTTCTCATAAAGTACATGACAAACACGATATTTTTTGTTCACAGTCGAGGCAACGGATACAAACTTTTAACTTTTAACAACGAACCCCAGAAAAACTGGTAATAATGGTTGGCACGTATTTCGAACTAATATGATGCACAACATAAGCGGCTTTGTTCTCGCGCGAAACAAGACCCTTCCTCCCCCTGGGTCGTACGTATTCGCGGTTTCTGTGGACATTTAGCAAATACCGCACGTGATGGAGGAGGGCTAGGAGACGGGAGGAAGGTGCAGGACTGAACGACAGCTAGTGTTAGATAGGCGGAGGCTACGGGGTCATCGCTACTATCGACGTTTCATGGATATTTGTGGCCTGCCTTGTCGAACGTCGCCGGCGATGCATTATTTATACGCTCCCGTATATACCGTGCGGCATCATCGACCCGTCGCATTATCAACTTCCCTGCGGCTCGAGCGAGTAAGACGCCTCCCTCCCCCCTTCACCTGCCGGTGAACTTCCCCTTCCTAACGTTTTCCAAATTCTCCTATTGGCAATGCGTCCATCACGCGTACGCGCGATTCGCGTCTCATTGTCAGCGAGCGCATCGGCTATTTTATGCTTCTTCACGGCCGTCTCTTATCAGGGACGATCGCCAGGTGAAATTATACGGTACGTATAGGCGCCGAGCGTGCCGGGGGAAATATCGCCGCGGAGTTGACACACTTCTCGCATCCAACGGTCTATTAACCAACAGGTACAGGACGTACTGCTATATTCGCGGACCGTTTAATGCAAATCATTTTCGTACCTGCTGTCTTTGTCAGTGGTGAAACCGCGCGCACGGAAGGCAACTTTTCGATAGACACGGGCAATTTTGACGATGAAATCAACGGGAATTCTTCGCGTCGTTAGAGTCCGACGGCTAATTATTTGCGGCGGATCAAGGGTGTTGCAAAAAGGGAACAAAATTGCGGGAACCGTGTGACAGGAATTTTTGATACTGTACGTCGTCATTACAAAGGGTACATTATTGACGGGTGTAATTAACAATGTTCACGGCCAATTATTGGCGATTATGCCAGCAGGTAATCCCGCTTAATCATTGACAATGTCAACATCAAGAGAACATTTTCGCGCAAAAGTTAAAAGTGCTCTCGTTTCATTGAACTAAAAATAAAACTGCGGCAAATGCGTGATATTGATTTTTTATACTGTACATTGCAATTACAAGGGGTACCTTATTGACAGGTGCAATTAACAATCTTCACGGCTAATTACTGGGAATTATGCTAGCAACTCATTGTGATTAATCATTTACAATGGCAAATGCCAAAGGACATTTTACTTCAAAAAGGTAAAATGCGTTCTCTCATCGAACATTTGGGAAATCATTAATAAACGCGCGAGAAGCTTCCGGCGGGTTGTCGACGGACAGTTGTAATTATCGATTTTCACGGCTAATTATTCGCAATTGGTCGATGACTTTGCCAAAAAGATATCGAGCGGCTAATCCGGCCAACGATCGATCTACCGTGCTGCAGCGAACGTCAACGAATACCAATTCCCTCGTGTCGGTGCATTGTATTTGGCAACGCTTACGTAGGGTGCATTCTCCCGTGGCCGGGCCGATAAACGGACTCTCGCCAACGAGTGTTCGGTTACTGGGATTCCGAGCATTACCGAGCGACTTCCCGTCCTTCTTCCTACTCCGTCGTCCACCCTTCCATTCGCCCGTTTCTCCACATATGCACGGCCGAAATTCCTCAATCGCTGCCCGACTGACCTTTAGCCACTCGCGCAACAAGGCAAAATTAAACCGCAAGCCGACAACATCTCTATTCATATTTCGTGACTCGTGATTTTCTGCCGTGATTTTGTCGCTCGAAGAAATGCTCGATAAGGACGACTTCTTTCTCCGGCGAACGGTAGGACAGTCCTTTTGTACACGTAGCTTTGTAATTAACGGAAGTGTCTCGTGTATCGAGGTCGTTGACTCGTGACGTAATCCTCGGAGATCGTCCTTTTTCCCTCCTGTTATCCACCGTCGTCGCGAAAATTCGTCGCCACTTTGCCGAGTTTCTCCGTGGAAACTGTGTAACGAGACTCCGCGGAGGTCGGCCATTCACTAAATCCATCGGTCGATGAGTTATTCGATAGCCGTACGCTGGCTTTTACGAGCCGTGGGATCTGTATTTACGCGCTGTGAACCACTGCCGAGTGGTAGGTCCACTCGGGGGCTATTCTTGTACGACGGACACGAGGAACACGACGCCGCGGAGAACCAGGGCACCAGACGTTCCGCGGCTTCTTCCGGTGATGGATCCCTTATTCCCCCCCGCGGAGGTCAAGCACATTAGTCGCGTAATAGCGCGGCGTTTTATCCAGGCAAATCCTTCGGTCCTGACCACAGAACGCCAAGGACTTGAAAATACTATTGGGCTAAGTTATCGAAATTAATAAAAAAAACACTCAAAAAATGGTAAATATCAGCATTATTCTTGAATGCGAGTATTAATGAGTAAGCGATCTTTTATGATCAATAACTATTTCTATTCGACTTAATTTACTTAAATAAATATTGCCAGGCTAAGTGATTAAAATTATTGAAAAATCTGAAAAAGATATAAGTATGAACATTATTCTGGGGACCGAATATTGATAAAATTTAAGTACAAATTACCAGGCTAAACGATCGAAATTATTCAACAACCAAGAAAGTGTAGATGTAAATGTTATGTATTTCAAATTGGGAGATTTTACTCTTGGAAGACCGTGAAGTTCAACATTACTAATAATTTCATGAATGCTTTGAGACTGCTCCTAATTCATTATTTATTCATTGTTACGAGGTGATAGGCGAAACATTTTATTCCCACGAGACTGTATACAAGGCCTTTCGAGATGAAACGCGTTAACCGCGCAACGACGTCATTTTGCTAGCAAGATTTCGTTCCGATGTCCTGGCTTAAAGGATAAGACCGTCGTTGTTTGTCCTGTCTTTATCACCTCCCCCTTTTCGCGCCTCGTTAAACGCGTTTACTCGCACTGTACTGTGATTAGCACGCTGACGTCACTTGCTACGTTTAATTTCAATGCAGTAACATGCCTTTTCCAATCACATATACTGCATCTTAAAATGTTACAACAGAAAAAGTCAATAATAAAGCAAATTAAGTCGTATGGGTTTAATTGAATCTTCATTTTAATGTGTACATACTCTTTGGATTAATAGCTGATTGTCTTAAAGCTCATTCTCTTTTGCTTAACAGAAAAATGTTTGCAATTAAAAAATAATTCTTGGACCATATCATGTAGGTACCTGTAAATTAATTAGTTTCACTCAGCCTTTTTCTCGTAAATTGCCACAGTTGACAAGTATTTTTGTAAAATGGCGACGGTCGAAGACGAGTGTATCGGGAGTCAGTAGTGATTCGCGGTTCCTAGAGTTGCGTATAAATATTTGGCCCAGCTCCAACCGGTCTGTGCGTGATCTTACTTACATCTGCTTCCCCTGAGCGAAGACGACGCTCTAATGTGAGACAATCGTTGTACGTACTGTTGACGACGATCATAGGGGCTTTAGGTTCAGGAAAAATCAATGCCAAAGTTCATCGAACTGTACAAAATTTCCTGGCAATGGCGGAAATTGGCAAAATGGGCGGTTGGTGAGAATCCGTGAATCACAAATTGCACGAATCTTTCATTATTTACGTATTTTTGTGTAACGGAAAGACTTCACTTCGTTTTCCCTTTTCCTTCTGTATATTCTCATTATTGTATTTTGTAGGACTTTATTTTTCTCATTATTCGGGATTTTATTTACTTGAGCTTCGTATTCCCTTGCAGTATCGTCAATACCTTTCACCGAGTAGAACCGGGAAATGGCAACGTTGTCCCGCTTTCGAGTAGGATTGAAGAAAGATGACCCTTTCTACGATAGAGTAGATTGATTTGCTTCCGGCATTGGCACGCGTGGATCAATCCTTTCCTTCTGGAAATCGTTTCTCAGCCATCTCCATTCCGCGCTGGCTATCGGTACAATCGCATTCGCGAGGGCGTGCATCGCCGTCTGCATGTGCACGAGGAGTGCAAGTGCAGGTCGTAGGAGCGCATAAAGCGGGGCTGTTTATCGCGCTGGCCGATGCACCTTGGCACATGTGTGTGTGCGTACGTTTCAGCTGTCACGTGAAAGCAAATGTACGATGATCCCGAGGAATCTCCTAGCTGGTATTGCCGAGCTACCGAAAGTCGTAGGAACGTAATGCCACACGGAAGTATCCTAAATTATTCTCAACAGATAGGCCGGACGTTAGCGACGCCTTCATTATCTCCCGGCGCGATTTCGCGCGTGGATTTTCTCTCTCTTTCCTCTCGTAAATTTCGCCCGCCGGATAAATCTTGCTTAATTATGTAGCATCGTCGCGAACACGCTTTGGCTGCCCTCGGAGAGGTCCGCGGAGCCACGGGATTCGACGGGCCTGTCGGTGCAGTCGTAAGACCGCCTGTACTATTTGAAGACCGCTCGAATCCATTCTGAATAGATACGTATGGCGCGGTACACGTACCACCAGCGGCCGTAGTTTATTTCAACGGCGACCGTCAGCTCAACGCATTATTTCACTGCAATCGTCCGCCATTCTCAAGACTTTCCTTGAGTCGAACAAAAAATACGTGCTCCAATACGCAAGTCAGAAATCTCTTATCGACCTTTGGCACTCAACGTTTTCCCGTTATGAGTCCTCTGCTAAAGGCTCGATTTATTTATCATATTCACACTTCATACATTTATTCCAATAATTGAACCTACGAGTCAAGGAATTTTATCTTTCGACAAAATGCGTGTCATTTATCTACGCATGTTGTTATTCGACTTTTTATCGTCACCGTATAATGCGAAGAATATAAAATTGACAAGCGGACGTTGAATGTGACGGAAAAAAGCCATGTGCGCAGTCTAGCTTGGAATTTTACTCGAGAGGCAAAAGGTGAAGATCGATAATACGAACGACAGTGGATTTATGCCGACGATACGATACCATCAGTCCCGCTCAAGGAACCCGAGATGCTCGACGGGAAAGTCATTCTATTCGTCGGATGTTTATGACTGCTCCATTAGATATGCGTACCGATCGGTGACGTGCACTAAACAAGTCGAGAACAATCGGATGACGATTTTAAAAGACCGTTGACAATTCCTACAATTCGTAGTTGCATTTTTTCCCCTTTCGCGTTTCTTTACATGTAATTCGCGAGATAGATAAGCAGGCTTATCCGGAGCACGAGTTTTCCTTTCATTGGAAATTCCACGAGGAGGTTACTCATTCGCGTACTTGTACGTGCCATCCTTAAACAATATCACGGATAATCCCTGCAATTCCCAGTTTCGTCATTGAATTCGCGAGACAGACGAGAGGGATTATTCGGAGAAGGAATTTTCTTTTCATCGGAAATTCGACGAGAAGGGTATCTAAATTACACGTAGCTCTACGTGGCCCGTTCACTGGATTCCGCACAAAGCGTTATCCGTTCCCCGAGCGGATGGATTTGGTTTATCGATCGATCGAGAAGCGGGAAATGTTTACCCGGGTTCTTTAGCGGCGCTCCTCTCGGCGCGGAGGAATTCGATCGCGTGTCGTCGCGACGGGATTTCCTCGAAGGAAAACAAAATCGTTCCGACGAGGGATGATGACGGCTCCGCCGTCGAGGACGGCCCACAATGGAGCTGCTTCAAGTCAGCGGATGTTCACTTAGAGTCAAGTGTTTGTGCAGTCATGTTTCATTGATGCGCCCGGGGGCTTCTCGAGAGCTTCTCCTCACGACTCAATGCGAAAAAACGCTACCTCGAATACGTATAAACGGCCGACTGTCCTGTGGAAACGGAATTCCTGCCGGAAAAAGTACCCAGGACTAACGATAATGTGAACGGTAGATGCATTAACGTATACGCGCTAAATTGTAAATTATGCTAAATGTGCCAAAGATTATAAAGGTAATCGTAACAGTATCAGGCAATTTAAAAAAATTTTTTAAATTTTCCTTGCCTTAAACATACCGAAGACTAACAATAAGGTGCGGAATACGTACATGAAATATGTGAATTTAAAGATTAAGTTAAATGAACTAAGGTAATTTGAATAATTGTTTGGCAATTGTAATGGTATAAAGATTTGTTAAGGATAAGATGTTACTTGTTGCAACGGTACTTATAATTTAACACCGATAATATATACCGGAAATTTCGGTTTGTTAACCTTGATTCTTTATTCTCTGCTGAACGTAAATATATTATAAAATTGGCTGTTGTTAACTACGTACATGCACGTATTAAATCGCTGCAAAATGTAAATTTAATTCGTACTACTTCGTTCTGTAAACGTATTGGAAGTGCGGAGATCCAGAGGACGCATGGTAACTAGCGTTAATAGGGCTAATTCAGTTAAGGAAAGACGATTCATGTGTTGAGTACCTATGTGCCTACGTATGTGTACAAGTATACATGTAGACTTATGTACTTTGCAGCGAAGCTCTAAGTTAGGCTTGACTCACAGCCCTATCCGCAAATCCCTGAGCTCTGCTTGATAAGATAAAGGTTAGCATGTGTAAGAACAGTAAAACCGTAAAACGCATACAACAATCGTAATGTGCAATATGCATGTGACCAAATCGTGGCAGCTTCGCCAACTGCAATAATTATAACGAAATATCAGACAGATGCGGAAATCGTGACAAGAAAAAGGATAAATATTTACACAGGTAACACTCATTAAGATTTATGTGGTTTTGAAGATTTTATTGACTTCTTGAAGAACTAAAAATCGACACAGAGGGGCAATTACGTGAATTCATATGTCCATTGCGTTTTTTGACCTTCAACAAGGCACGATGGTGATTATTTTATGTATTTTTAAGGTATTTCTCGATCACCGATTGACGTAAATCCACACATTTGTTCGCCGGGTGACAAAGCCCACATGAACCTAGTTTATGTTTTTACGCCGCGTTATGTAAACCGAGTGCTTTTTAGTCGCGAATGCACGGTGACGACAGTTTGGATTCAAAGGAATATGCGATATTATATCTACAGTTCGCAATGATCGTCCGAAGTTTCGATTTGTTCTTTTCAGTCTGGCCATGACGTAATGGTTCTACTACCTGACAGCACCGATTGTGAGTCATATTCTTGCAATTTGCAAAACTGCTGACTTTGTGGGTGAAGCATTGGATTATTCATAGCGGGTGTAGTGGTTGATTTGCATTTACGGCGCAGTAGGAAGAGGTGCTATACTCAAGCTTGACATAGAGAAAAATAATTAATGAAGAGCAATATCCTGCGAAATACGTCAAGATCAATGTTCAATGGCTCCAATGGCGTTCCGATCAAATGCGGAATTATTTATCGTTTTTCAGCAGTGAATTTTTAAATAAAATTAAACGACAATCCGACAATTTAATTAATGAACGATCTTTCAGTGTCCTGTTAGTCAATTATCTTATATACGCTCTTTGTTTATTAATTTTCTTCGCTACAGGGGTTCAGTAGCCATAGTCCTGTTGGGATTGTTAATAATGACACCCGATATCTCGAGTTCACATTTATAGCCTGATTATTTCCCCAGTTGCCGGGGTTTATTTCCCTTCGGGGAAGGAACAACAGTTGACCGTTCGATCGCGATTACACGGGATTACATTATTTTAAGCCGCTGAAACATCGCGTGGGCGACGTAACACGGCGAAAACGCATAACGCATTACCGCGATGCTCGTTACGCGGTAGAGAAAAGTGAGCTTGTTCTGTCAGCCAAAATAAACAGAATGTCACGAGTATAAATAAAGCTGCTTTCCCTCTCTCTTTCCTCTTTCTCTCTGGCCTTCTCTCTCGCTTTCCCGTCTTTCCCTGCCCCTGTCCCTCCCCTTCGTTTTTCCTCTGTTTGCGTTTCTCGCTCTCTCAGTCCCCGGACTTTTCAGCGGGTTGACGCTCGTTCGACACTGTGACAGGGGTCCTCACTGATCGGCGTTGCCTTCCGTCGGAAATGCTGCTAAAAGTGTCCACACTCGCGCCTGCGTCATTAACCGCGGTAATTATAGGACGACCGATAAACTCGAGTGCCACAGTGCCCCCGCACCGTGCCTCATCGGAAGTCTTCACCGAGACACGTCTTAGTCACAGAAGGAAGTCAGAGGGACGTGAAAAAACAAACTTCCAAATACTTTTTACATGTCTCGGAAGTTTCTCAAAGCTAAGGCACCGGGCGCATCAAAGGGAATTCTTTTTACATTAAATTACCAGGGGCGTCTATTATTAAGTTTTAACGATGATCATTATTTAAGGCACTCAATATTTATTTACAGGCCGGCAATTGTATCTTAAGTTACGATAAATCGTAATTGATGCTTCGAAGTCTATAAATTGAAATTAAAATCCACGTCAGTCTGACATTCTACCTTCGTTACAAAGAACTACACACATATACGTCGTGTAATGATTATTGTATCGCGTAAGTGTTCCCCTTCCGCGACGTGGCATTTAAATCCTCATTTCCCGAGTATTTTTCCGTTTTACCTTACAACGCGGGATTCCCAAGCGTTTCCGCCGTGGGTCGCGTACGTTGACGTATTATTTAAAAACGAGTCGAGCACGTTCCGTTTTCCTATAGAGGAAATCCTCGTCTGTGGTGGCACGTGCAGGCGTCCGTTTCGGGGCCCGTGCAACCTTCTCTCCTCGTTACTCCGCGTCACGTGTATCCATTATGCCCGGCGATGGTCCTCCGGTCGCCCCCCTTACCCCCCGTCCGCCCCACGCCGCTCTTCCGCATGGCGGGAGGGCTAAAAAGAGGGTAAAAAGCCAAAGGGCAAAAAGCACGGCCGGCCGAGCGAGCACGTGACGAGTATCGTTAATATTTCATTAGCATTCTTTTTCCGTACTCGCGGTCCACGCGTAGATTTCGATTTCACCCCCTCCCTCTCCAGCTCCCCCCAGCCAGCCGGGCAGGACTTCAATCGCGCAGATTTCATGGGCCGCGCAAGTGCCGGCAGTTATTCGTAAAATGTAGAACGCCCGGAATGGGGCACGGCGAGGCGAAAACAATTGCGTGCGGTTAAATCCGCGAATTGGAAACAATCGTGACTACGGCCGTCGTCCATCGGAATTGACGGGAACGAAGCTCCAAAGTTCCGGGGGGTCAAGCGGCAAAAATAGAGGTGTGAATGAACGTTTCGAAAAACTCTCGTTGCACTGCCCTTTCGGGTCCCCCGTGACGTAACTTCCTTTTTAAGCCAACCGTCGAAAAAGGACGGAAATTACGGCGCTTCGATTTCCTCACAGATTTATACTTCCTCGTGTCTTTCATTCTTTTCGTGCGTTGAACACGTTTCTCATATTATAAATTTGAGCTTTCGACAAATCAAGTGGACGGATCCTTTTGCTTCTTGTCGCAGAATCTACCGTTTCTTCTTTTCCTCCCCGTTTGTCGACTAACACCTTGGCATATCACTGGCTTTACATTTGGCCCGTGTACGCCGGGGCTCGATTACACCTTCTTTGAGTACGCAATCCCGGCGAACTCCTCAATTCAGCCAATTAATTAAGACTTAATGAACGCGCTTTGAACTGCATACTCCACGGCGTTATTGCGACGCGGAGGGGGATAACTATGCGTTCCACCTTTGCGGACGAGGTGCTACGTGATTTTCAATTGTACATTGTTTCTATGTAATTTCAACCGCGACGGGGTTTGTCTTCTCTGCTTTACCGACGTTTCAAGCGTGAGATTTCATGAGAAAGACGCTCATGTCGAAATGAATGTGTGGCGTTAGGGTAAAAATAGATAAATGAAGAATAGAAATGAACAATGAATTCGCATTAATTTCGCATTCGCATTAATTCGCAATTTATGACAGTTGCAGAATGAAATGTTATTTGTGGTTCGACGTGATTGTCAATTGTCCATGGTTTCTATGTAACTTTAAAAACAGATAAATGAAGAATAAAAAGAATAATAAACTAGTTGGAGAGTTAAATATTATTTCTTATTCGCATGTCGCATTTTTAAATTTTTTATCGATATAGTATTCCGATCTATTAAGGTATGTTCGTTAAGTAATGTACTCACGATTTCTATTTTCACTGTCCGCTGGTTTCATTTGGATTGGATGACGCATCTGAAAAGAAAAAAGAAGAACAAGTGAGTATATGCCGGTGTTACATTGTTTCCTGTTTTCTTGTTTCGTGCGCGATATCTGTAGTAGAAAATAAGTTTTCTAACTTGTAAGAGAAGCGTAATAGAATAGGTAGTTGGCGCACAAACCTTCCTGCAGTCGTCCAAGTGCGAGAAATGTAAAATTCGCGAGAATTGTTAGCGGCACTTTTTAAAATATGCAAAGCCTGAGATCTTATCTGCCACGCTCTCCGGCTATTTCCCTGACACTTGCCTCAAGAAATAGGCACAAAAACTACCACTGCAACTCCGACGAACCATTTTTAGACACAAAACGAACGTTTCGTGAGAACATATCTTATGAAACTTTAATTAAGATTAAAAACCTTTTCCGGCAGTTGAGTATATTTATTGTTAAAAAGCATATTAGATACGTAAGGTACAGGTAAATGTATTAGATAAGTATATTAGTTATTATATAAACATATGTAATAAGTCATGTTATTCGTAGATGGAAAGTAGAAATAATTAGATGATGAATTTGTTTTTGGCGAACATTTGTTATTAATGCTGATGGACATTTTCTTTGAGTTTTCTCTTAAAATCAGTTCTGCTTTATAAGGTAAAACGCAAACTGAATTTTCACGTTGTTCTTAAAGTGTCTATTGAAAGTCATTATGATTGCGATATTCTGCGCGTGATTTTCTAAGGAATTCATTTCCTAGGTAAAGCGCACTTATACACGTTTCATTCCTGATCGATGAGCATTGAAACGGAATCTAACGAGGAAAACAATTAAATCAGTAATACGGAACCCCACTTGTGCACGGACTTGATTTCGCCAATATACAAATCTACTTTCTACGTAGCCGATAAAATAGAGTGATCTACAGATCCAAGGGTTTCGTTTCCATAAATTGCGACTTGCCATACAAATAATAAAATTTTAAAAAATGCAGAACAGCGATGAGAAACAAGGTCGGAGGACAATAATATGTTACACAAAAATGATATAGGAACCAGTGGACTCAATAGCCATATTAACTTTCGTCAGCGGACAACAATCATGAATCAAACTACATCTGCAATTACTCTCCTTAACCTCTGCAAACACAATTTTTCACTCCTCAAAAGTGAACACGTTTTTCCGATCACTTCATTTATCCGCGAGCATTCTAAAGTTCCTTCTTTTTCAACCGACGTGCAAACTAGAAATAAACCTTCGCAACGACGTGTCATGGATACGTCATTTGGCATTTATTAAATGACGACAGCTCGGACGAACTTAATTGACTACTCTTGGAATAACAATGTACGCCGGCGTATCGTACGGAAAATCTGCCTCGTGTCCGTAAAACTGGTCGACCGAATTTCCCGTCGGGTTATGTCACGGGGACGTCGGTGTAAATTACGGACGGATAGATCACGAGCCTTTTACCCGGTCGTAAATAGTTCGTAGAACGCGCACTGACTATGTTGCTTGGAGAGTTGCCTGCTGCTGGCCCGCCTACTAAATCATCGCGCGTTCATCTCACTCCGAGAAAACTGATGGTGCTAATACAGTCTGCAATGGATTAATCTCCCGTTCCACCGAAGTACCTTGCTCCTCGGGTTAACAATGTCTACCTGCGCGTGTTACCCGGATTAACATTAACTCTGGAAAATTCACACTTAACTGGTTGTCAGATATCAATCACTTCTACGGGGTAAAGGACATGAGGATGTTTCATGAAAATTAATAATTATTACTTTATTTCGAGAATGACGGGTAATTAGTACAGGGGTTAGTACATTTTATACAGAAAGTATTTAAGTAATAATATTTTTTTTATTGCCATGTATGTCACCCTCTTTTATGATAAAATATGATCAATTATTGTATATAAAGTAAAGTATTACTAATTGAAGATTCTTTTTGTCGAACATTGTTCATTTTTACAGAATAATGTATATCAGGAAGTTTTATAAACATTATTAATTAGAGTTTTATTTTGCAAACGTCTGCTAATTAATATAATTGTTGTGCAAAGCGTATTTAAGAATTTTCTATTACAAAATATGTTCCTCTTTTATGGGGAATTAGTATTGCTATTTGCAGATCCTTTTCTGTATAACATGCAGTGTCTCGACAATATTGATCCAACATTTTTAATGGATGGGGGTGATAACAGCTGGTATTTTAGTAAATTTCTAAGAACGTTAGATAAGCTTTCTAGTTTAAACTTTTGGTAGGACGCGGGAAAGGAGGAAACCTTGCGAGGGCTGCGAGTAAAGGGGTTTTGCCGAAAGAGTAATTCAGGAATTTTCCTGGAGTGGGGGGGTTAAAATTAAGGGAGCTGGTAACGGAATTTGAAGTTACACCGTGGATGTTGGTCCTCTTTTGCCTTTTGTTCCGTTCCCATTCTTTTCGCCAGGAGATACGGCCCGGGGAAACTCTTTCCCGCTTGCTTTCTTTCTTCCTTTCTTTCTCCCCCTTCCCTCCGGCAATCTTAACCCACGGCTGGAAAATGGCATTCCCGGTGCCGACCCTCCGACTTTTAATATGTATTTCATCCGGCCAACAATACCGGAGACGCGAGGGCTACATCTCCCGCTCTCCTTTCGGCGAACGTCACTTTCCCCTAGTTTTACGGGCAAGTGTCAAAGAGCACCAAGAGGAAGAATTGAATTTACGGGGAAAAATTTAATTAGCGACAAGCGCCGCTCTCCCACCTACGGGTCTTCTCTTATTACCTGGCGCTGCGCTCTTTATTCGGACTAACGAATGAGAGAGAGAAATCCTTTCTCTTTCTCTCTCTCTCTTTCTCTCTTTCTTGCTCATTGCGCCCGTGGGTACGCCACGTCGGGAGTTCATCGCTCTTAATCTCGACGCTGGGACCCGCGGAAAAACTTTCATAGTTTTTCGGTGGCAAGCGTCGGGCTATATTCCAACTACCGTCGTCTCAGTCCACCCCTGCCCTTCGCCCCTTCACCCCTCCCCCCTTTTTGAGGCGCGAAAGAGAGGTCAGAGAAGTCGCACGGGAGACTCGACTTCGGGTTACAACGTTGCTAATATATTCTCATTCCCTGTCTGCTCGTTTTACCCAGCCGTTGAATCTTCTTTACTCGACTCACCAGCTGCGTAAGGATTGCGCCACTACCTCGGCCCTCCCCCTCTATTCATTAATCCTGCTTGCCACATCGCCGTTCATTTCCTGTCACCCGCTTTGTTTTGCCAAACAAAAGCTCAGGACAAACGCAATTTTCTAGCAATGCAAAAGCTCCAGCGTCATTAATGCAAGGAACATTGAATAAAAATGTCTTTGTCAACGTCCTTTGCCACTTTATTGTCTGTGTATTACAATAAACCGTCCTATGAAATAGAATATTAGGACTTATATTTTCTCTCTTTTCCTTCCTTCTTTTCGCGACTTTTAATTTCGACCTAGTTTCCCGCGAGTGCGAAGGGGTGAGTGCTTTCTATAATTTTTATCGCAGGGAAGTGCAGGTGATGGGTCCGGAAGATCAAGTCGTTCTCAACTTGCAAGAAGATTGCCCGTTACTTCGGCTTGACTTTTCCTGTTTAACGCCAGCCTAACCGCATAATTTTCCGGCGTCGGGAGCCTTGTTTTTACTCAACTTCCCCGGTTCAGCCGGGGAATTGCCATTCGAATTGGAAAAGGCAGTACCCTCTTCGGTTTCTTCTGCTGACGGTGCCGAGGAAGGCGCGATTTTTAATCTTCGCCATTTGCGCCAGCCTTCCCGCCAAGGGTTGCAAACTTTTATGATATTTGCGGCGAGAAGAAGAGGGTGAAAAGAGTGTCGGAAGACGATCCGAACTTTCATATAACGAATTTAAAGTGGTTTCATTTCTCTCCTATTGACAGTCCCTCGCCGACAACGTTTTCAAACGGAACTGGCCAAATGACAATTGAGTTACGAAGAATATTCCCACGTAATTACATTTCCAGCCTGACCAAATTCAAATTAGCACTTTCACGCATGTCCAACTGTTTAATGAAACTCAGTCTCCCCGAGGCCGGAAATTTCGCAACCATTTCAAATATGCTTTGATATCCAAACTCGCTTATTAGTTGCTCACACTTCAAAGCCCGTAGTAGTAGTAATAATAATTAGTATATTACAAGTTTGTAAACTTTGCAGATAGAATCCAGAATTACAGCGATGGACATGGTAAAAAATTAGCGAGTTTTAATTGCACAGTTTTAATTGCAGAGTTTTAATTGCAATATCTCCTTACGTTTTCCATGAAAAAAGTTCGTTACTGCGTTAGACTTTTTTCAACGAAATTGTCGGCAATCGACACGTGCGCGAAAAAGACTAGATCGGCGTATTAGCTAACGAAATGCGGTTCAGTCCTTTCCATCTCGGGGGGGAAGTGAAGAGGGTTACGAAGTGGACAGACTCGAAAGCGTTTCACTCTGACGTATTAGAATCGACAGATTCAAACGTCCTGGCCGTCGACTGGTCGGCTGTATCGGTCGTTATAAATTCGTTTCACGTAGCTGCACGTCGAGCAGCGCCGACAGGTTGAAAAAAGGAAGCGCACGGAAGGAGAGGCCAAAGGGAGAAGAACAGGGGGCCACTTTTTTACTTTCCCCTACGTGGTCGAACGTCGGCATCTCCTCCCCTGCCCCCCATCTCTCCCCGACTTGGTGAAAAATCTGCATGGATTCGTGTGGGCGGCGGGGACCACTCGACAAATGTGAACGCGTCACGTGCATCGGTGCCGACCACCCGAGGCGACCGGAAAACGGACGGCTCGCTACGTCCAAACTGATGCTCTCGATAAAGGAAAAAAATGACCGTCCCCCCCCCCCCCCGTGAAATTTCGCGGCTTTGACTAATACCTCGCTGATGTCCCTCCCCCTCCTTTGTTTTAATTCCCAACACCCGCCGAACGTCACAGAGCCGAAATTAATCGATACCCAAGCGGAATAAATGCGATCACCAATCTCACGGTTTAGCTAGAACATTTAGGCACAATGTTCGGAAGTATAGGGTGAAATAAATAGGAAATTCTATTACCTGTTTATTTGTGTTCTAAGGGTTGACGTTTCAGCGTTGTCGCTGTAGAGAAGAGAGAGACGGGGCGCGGAGATTACTTGTAAAAGTGATATAAAACTATCCTGAGCGTGACGTAATACGTTTCTAGGTCAACCGTGTTTCTCAAAACATGCCTTCCCGCAGCGAAGGCTTTATTGTGACTGTCAACAGAGTCGTCACGTAACGCTGAAACATTTCACGGAAAGAAGGGTGCGACAGAAGTGTACAGCCATGGAAATGTCATTTCCATGGATGGTCGTCATTTTCCTTCGAGGTTTTTGCCCGAAAATGGCGGCGACCATTGTCGTAGGACGAAATCTATCCTGTCAATTATTACGATAGCACTCGGCGCTGTGGAAATAAATGATTTTATGATACGCCCCCCCTCCCCTCCCCACCTCTATTTCCCATTAAGAAAACTCGACCGTGCCCGCGTGTTTATTCGCGTGCGAAACTTCTCCGCGATGAGTCATCGTCGATCGCATGAATTTTTATCGTCCCCGGAGTTCCCGTCGTTCCCGTCGTCCCGTTATCGTCGGCTCGGAGACATTGCCGAGCATAGGAAGACTTCCGCCGGTGCTGGGAACGCGAAAGTACGTCATTCAATTTCCGCCACGCAGTCCTTGCCCGCCCGGTACCGTCCTCTCCCTTCGACCATCCGCGTAACTGCCGCTCCTTTCTCTTCCAACAACGTCGGGCTTTTCCGGCACAATTTTTATCTCCAATTCCCGTCCTCCAATCTCGCTCTTCGTAATAACGTCGAATTTCAATCTAACTCACTTTTTCGTACGATCTTTTCAGATATGCCATTATTAGTAGTGATATACTATCATTGGGAAAATTAATACGTATAATCCATCCTGTTATCGAGACGATTATTCCTTTTCACAATGATTTCTATTTGCAACGAATTCAAAATTATTCACATCCCTCGTATAATCTTTTTCATTTCAGTTTCTATTTTTCGCTGTATTAGATGTCATAATATGAAGACGCTTAAATTATATTCAATTGATTAACACGGTATCCCTTAATCTGAAAAAATTGTCTTTAATTCAACCGTTATTTTTCAGGTTCCGTGGTATTTGTTTCGAAGAAAAATTCGAAAATCAGTTTTCTTCATCGTCGAAGATACGGCCGACGTTAAAATCGGCACACCTATGCCCTTTTCCCGGGGAATCCGTGCGCCAAGTTATGAGCTACAATTCTGCCTGCAGCGCGTTTAACGACTGCAGAATGCGAGCCGATACGGACTGGCGATTGTCTGGATTTTCGGAATACCAGCGGGCCACTAAAAGTGATTAAATTACTAGGCAAGGCCGGTACACTCTCGGTAAACTCCATGGTGATTGATACGCGGCCAAATGCACCACCGACCTTTCAGGGGTTCGGTCATTTATGCATCACGAACGTACTGACGTGTCTGTTTTAGTTACAGCAGTCTTCGTCCAACGTTTTTCCATGGAAGAATGTCATTACGCATTAGCCAGGCTCGTACAAACCGTCATATTTATTCCTTATCCGTTTTCAACATCATATGGACCATTATACGTATTTCAAGAATTTAAGTACCACTTTATTCCATTTTTTCTTACCATATTAAATACGCACGTTCTTTTTTAAGCTTGAGAATTTAAATGACTTCTTTAAATCCTATACTTTCGTAGTAACGAAGCAAAAGGCTTTCTTATACCGCTATTACTTTAACACGAAAATTATTTCCTACCCTCAGATCGTATTATTATGTTCGATTACTGTGTGCTTACCATCGATTATCCCGATCGTTTATGCGAGGAAGGCGAATGCTGGCACGAGGTATTCGATCGTACCACTGCCATTCTCGTGAATCTTTGTATGCCTTTCTGTGTGCGTACGTGTGTCTGTGTGTATGTGTGTGCATACCGATTTCGAGCGTTGATCCCCGAGGAGAGGGCGGTTCCGCCGATGCGCTACATTTCTCAGGGAAATGGGAATCGGTTTGAAGGATACTCCTGCGAAACTGCAGTTGGCAACACGCCCTCCGCCTATTCTTTTCGGGACACCGTCACACCGGGTCATCCGGCTGATTGTCGAGTCTAGGCGGTTACGTCGTGCTTCATTCCCCTTTATACCTTCATGGACCAACCAGAACCACACAGCGAATGCCGGGCAAAGATCAGCCGAGTATCTTTTTCATTTTACACGCGGAGGGGAGAGACCCGTCCGTGGGCCAAACTCGAGGGGAGGTTCCCCGCGTCGGATAATAATGTTCCTCGGTACAAGCGAAGTTTCTTTAAAGCCGCTGGACTTTGTGCTTTACGAGCCGAAAAGTCCCCAAGGGTTTCGGTTTAGGGGGTAATGCGATTTCTTTGAAATTACGGCCAAAGTGGATCTTCGTAATTGAATCACCATTCCGACTAATTAGCCAATTAGATTGTCCCTTGGCTTCGTACATGCGTCAATTATAATCATTCACCGAATTTTTCTAACCAGAAAACATTGATAAAAGTATTTAGTATTTAGGAACAACTCTCAACTGTTTCGTTAATTGTTTTAGTATAAGAGAGAGAAAGGCAAAACACAGTGCAGTATAATACCTGCATGAAGACTTAAATTAATCTAATTCAGTTTAAATTAGTTACTGAAATGTCTGAAATAGTTGACTATTGCGTTTTGTCAGTTCCTTTTTTATTACACAAATATGACAGAACAGCTTTCAACGAGTAAAAAATATTTTCATTTCGTTATATCACGGTTATCTACAGTGGATTTTTTACACACTTTTTGCGCCTTTTACTCCTGAAAGTCTGGTTCTGAGTAAACGTCCTTTCGTTCTGACGAAATTCTCTTCCATTTCCGTAAGAGCTGAGGCGCGCTCGTTGATAGCCGAATTTCTTGTGTGAAGTGGTTGTTTTTGCCTTGTCCCCGGGCAAAGACCGTAGTAATTTCCGGAAATACCGTAGGAATTTTCCGCTGGCTTGCAAGTAAGGCTGACATAACTTTTCAGCCCTTCGAGGAATCAACTTTAATCTCGACTATAATTGATACTTAAGAACATGATATTTAAGAACCGTCTTCTCAAAATACTTTGTTAGATACAATATATTACATTTTTGTTACGAGAGAGTAGCAATTTTATAAACATTGTGTACATTTTAATGCGATTAATGTCAATGTCGATAAATCAATCTATGATTGAATAATTGAAGGTAGAAACTTATATATTTATTTCTATAATATAGAACAGTGTGTCAATTAACAATCAATTAATAAACTTCTGTAAGAACGGTATAAAAATTAACGGTGCTACTGAGCAATGTTTCGGAAACAAAAATTCCAAGTGCCCTAAAACGTCCTTAATTACTCCACTTTTAGTTTATAACACTTTCAATTTTCCATCCTGCGCATGAGCGTATAAATTCGATAAACAATCCAGTTGAGAATGTGACTGGGTAATTTGATCAAGGAAATATGAAAATCACGACAGTAGGGGTAGACCGCAATAAATATTTTATTTGGCACTTCGCTAGGGGCGGGGAAATTTTGCCTCCAATCTCATTCAGGCTGTCGGCTATTTCATGGTTGTCTCTTCGGCCGTTTCACGGGGCGAACGAGCTCCGAAGAAGAACGCGAATCGATATAAAGGTGACGCGTCGTATCGCTCGGACTCGTCGTAGCCTGCCGTGGGCCGATATATCCGGAAATTGAAAGTTTCCTGCTCTGGACAGGAGGGCCGGCAGGTACGGGGAATATACGAGCCGGAGGAACAGAGACGGAAGGAGATTTGTCTCGCGGCGTCACGGGGGATCGGCGTTTCTTTATTTTTCCTCACGGCTCGCGATGGAAATACTCGGCGTGGTATGGCGAAAATGTTCAGTGAAGACCAGCAGGACACGGTTCACGTCGTACAATGTTCTCAGGGAAAGATAATCTACGATTTTCCCCGAGGAAAACCTGTTGGTGCTTCAAGGGACTTATTTCAAGACGCGATAATGATTTTACAAATACTCGTTTGCAATACAGCGGTCGGTTCATAGTTTTTTCATTGGCGAAAACTACGGGAATAAGTCGAGGATATGATTTATTCGATTAAAGAGCCACTTTACGATGAAAATAGTTTGCTTTGCTTACGAAAATATTCATCAAAATCCACGAAGATTGGCTTCTTCAGGAAATTATGTAATAATTTTTCATACAAGAATTAAGATAAAAATTGAACTAATATTGGACGAACATTAAAACTGCTTACACTGGGATATTCCCTGATTATGATTAAAGTATGTTACTCTAAAGTCCTGTACGTGGAACGAGATTCTCCCCGATTTCTAAACATTGTTGGTAGGTCGTCGATAAAGGCAGCAAAGCACGTCGCACGTTAATGTCTCCGGGGCAACTGGGTTCGTGTAAAACGATCGAGCAAAACCGAGCCATGCGGTTCTTGGAAGAATCAACGAGACACGTGCATGTCATTCCAGAAATCAATTTGTCCGCTAGATCCGTGCTTCGACTTTACATAAGCACACGTGTTATTGTTTAATGCAACCTTAAAAGCCCGCAATCGAAAGGGAAAATGTAGGGCAAGAAGAACGCATAGAAATGCATGGAACGTATTAAAAGTTTTCTGAAATACTTAATGCCAGAATAAGAAATGTATTTGATTAAATAAATGAAATACGAGAACTAATTATTTTTTCTCGCAAATGACGAAACGGGATCAGGTTGCAAACAGATCGTCATGAAGATCGCAATGAAAACAGTGAGATAAGCTTAAACGCGTCAAAGTACGTCGTAAGAAATGATAAGCTTCATCAATTTCAATTTTCTGCACGTATGGCGATACATGTTGATCGCTCGACGGACAAATGAGACTCAGAAAACTCCATCACAGACGAGAACGGAGAGGCGAAAGGGCTTTTTCCTTTCCTAAGAATTCTCTGACGAATAACTCGGCTGACATAAAACCACGTGGACGAAAAGTCCTAGTCGCGTTTTCACGGTCGACGTGGTTAGACGGGCATGGAAATGGGAACCGAAGATCCTCGGACACATTTCCCTTTGGTCCTGCCGGGTTCTCGGTATTTTCTCTTGCCGCGGATTTCATCGGATATTTTCGCCGAGCAGAAACTCGTCCCGCCGGCACTCGGAGCCGAGATTACACGGCGTAAAGCCTCGCGAGAAACGTGCGCTTTCTTCCCTTCCTTCGGCCCGTATTTACGCGACGGGGGAATCCTTACGGGCAATGCGGCCGGGGTTATATACACATCCACTGGCGAACCTTGCGGACTGTCACGTAGGACGAAACGTCCGCCGGGACACACCGCGAATCTCACTCCTTCTCTCTTCGCTCCGGATGAAAAATCATCCGGCCCCGGAATGGGCTCTCACCGCGTGTCGCCTACAAGCGACGATATATCGCCAGATATTACCTTAGCGGAAATTTCAGCCCGGTGGGGAGGGGTGCTAGGGGGGGTAGGGACCCTCTTCTTCGGGCAGGATTGAGGCCGTGCCAACAGAAATAGGCCATTCGTCTTTGCCCCGACGAATTGTCCCCCGGCACCAGGGAAAATCCGTCATTCGTCTACCCGTTTCGCCCGCTGTACTTCCCATTGCAAATTCGAATGGTGAATGCCGATGGTCCGGGCATTATTTCGTCAGGAGCTCGAAAGGATCAAAGCCAGGACGGTTTCTAATATCTTATGAAAAGGAAATAGGATTTTATCGATGAAAAATGTAGAAATAACATGGAGCAATATAGAAGTAATCATCGGAAGGTATTTTCAAAAATACAATAACCTTTCTTGCGGTATATTCCAAGTTTAACATACTTAAACCACGGCATGTTTTCCTCTGTGAAAGTGACATTAAGGAAACACTGAATCCTGCACTACCGTGTATAATTGGGTTTTATCTCATTAAAAAAAACCCGTCCCTTCGTGGCGGGTTCCATTCAGCGCGAGGGAACTCGTTTGCCCGGTTGAAAGGTCGGCGAGAAACATTTTTACGCGCTATTCCCCTGTTATTGTCCGTTTCTCCGTCGATTTGACTGGGCCCGACGGAGAGGGGAGGAGTTGCAGCGGGGGTCGTCGTGGCCCGGTGACGTTATTCGTCGTGAGCAGGGGAGGGGTGGTGGTGAACCGTCACCGGGAGCGCAGCGGGTAAAAGTCATTTCGGCCGGTAATTAGTTGCTCAAGTCGCGACAAATTGAAAAAGTTGGTGAGAAATGGAACGCAATTTAGTTGCCGGCCGCGCTCGACCGCCGACCGCAACGGCTAGTCCGCGATAATCGAGGCTGCCGCCGTTACTCCTGCGTGCACCGGCAAATCGACTTCCCTCAACCCTCACTCAACCCCCTCCCCTCTCCCGTCTCCACCTGCCAACCCCCTCCTCCTCGGTTTTTCCGTCTTCCTGCGCGGCCATTATACGCGCGGCTCGCCGCCGGAAAAACTCCCCGGCCGCGATTCTCTATAACCCCCGGCTTTTCACGGGAAAACGGAATAACGGAATAACGTTTGCCAACGTGTTCCTCCTGCCTCGACGTCTTGCCGGGCTGTTGGCGATTAAGGATCAAACAGTTTTCTTGCGCAAAGTGGGGAGTAATTGTTCGGTAAAGTGGTCTTCAAGTCTCCCGTCTACCTCGTAATCGCTTTTAACCATTACATTGTTTTCTGACAAAAAGCGCGCGTACCCCGCGGGAATTCGCTGTAAATTATTGTCACGCGAATGCAATGTTGTCGAAGCGTGAAACGATTATTCATAATATGTCGGGAGATCGAATTCTTTCATTAATAGGAAAAACTTTGAAATTGGCGAAATATAATTTACCTTTTTTGTAGTAGTTGCAGGGTTCGCTGTAATTGTTGTTAGAATTATTCGCCACAGGATATATATACATAGTTGTATTATATTTGTATCTATTTGTGCCACAACGATAATCATGTTTCTACTATCAGACGTTGACATTTTGAAACGTTAAGGGTGTTTCTTGAGCGCAAAGATTTCGACATTTCTTCCATATCTAGAGACTTCTGGATCGGTCGTCGACGTTTCGCCCCGACCTCGACGACCATTATCTCAGGGTTATAATGACGCCCATTATTTTTTGTTGCTACGGAGCGTGGCGTAATGGCGGGCCAAACGTTGGCCGTGAGGTTCGTTAGCGCCAGAAGAATCATAGGGTGCGATTATAGAGTGGAAGGAACGATGACAACGGCGACGACGGCAGTGAACCTGAACGACGTTAACATACCCCTCATTTCTGCGATTTACGGATCTATATGTCGGCATTTTTCTCACTTTCCCAAAAAGACTTCTGTGTAGACTATCTTGTCTAATCGAAGCAATGATTTTATAGCAGTTAGTCTTTAAGTTTTGTTTTTCCAAATTATTCTGTTCTCGTCCAGAGGAGAATTTTTTAGAACAACCCTTTGCGGATTAAGAGATTTGCGATAATTGTAAGAAAATTTTTCCTGTTGCCCGAAAAAGACATTTTTCTCGACTAACTGCAATATCGATTTTATTCCGGTCGGTCATTAAGGTTTATTTCTCCAGATTATTTTGTTATATTTTGAGAATTTTTTATTTTAGAGTATTTTTTGGGACGAATAAATCTCTGATACTTTTAAGAAATTTCTTCCTAATTCTCCAGAAAGGTATTTTTCTAGACTAACCGAAGTATTGATTTTATCCCGGTCGGCCATTAAGGTTTATTTCTCCCGATTATTTTGTTCTCCTCCGGTGGGGATTTTTTTACAACAAGGTTTTACGGATGAAGAGATTTGCCTGCCATGCGAGGATACGTGATGAGCATGGAGCCGGGAAAACCTGATTCCCCGGCAAGAATCTCGCGCTTTTTCGCAAATGAGGAACGGCAGGGCCAGGGATGACAAGCCGGTGTTCGCCGCGGAAGGACAGGAAATCCTCGTGAATGAATACCGTCGACTTCTTTTTACGGGCGGAAACGAGCCACCCGAGGATAAAGTGGGATCGCTTTAGCTAGGAACAAACGTTTAGCCGCTGGCGTTATTTAAAACGGAAATGTGGGTCAAACGTCCCGTATCCAACCTCTCTCTCTCTCTCACTCTTCATCCTTCTCTTTCTCTCTTCTCCGTCGGCACTACCCTTCCACCGATGGCTTGTCGTCATGTCCCTCCCTCCTTAACGCGATCCACGTAGCCGACGTTGCTTGACGAGGACGACCATTTATTTTTAGCCCTCTCCTACGAATCCGCGGAACCCGTATCTAAAATGGCCGCGTGCAGGTGCACAGAAGGTGAACGGGAGCATGAAAATAAAATGTACATCCTTGCCGGAAAAAGTACGCATGGTTAATCGTACGACAAGTCAGATCTCGTGCAGCTTTAACAGAACTCTACCCCTAGATTTCTGTAACGACGAGACGAAGTATTTCTCGATGAAATATTCCTCGGGCCAAAGTCACCCTTCTATTGGACCGAACGAACCCACAAATGTCTATCCCCGTGTAATTTTAATTACAACTTTCTCAGTGCTTTCATACTAGCCACCCTTCACGCGAAATTTAGTACCAATGGTTTTACGAGTTCGTGCCTCATGGGTCTACGTGCAATAAGCAGTTTAGACGTAGGCGGCCTAATACGATTTTCAGGCACGTTCATTGTATCATTTATTCCGTTACTGCCGTTTCTTCCCCCTTTACGCGCTTGCATCAAATGGATCCGTAGTTCTCGCTGGTTTTCCCTTGTATATATATATATCCGAGGGCCATAATATAGGTCGTTTCGACGGGCGCCTTCGGTAACGGAAACAGAGGTGTAATCTCCTGTCCTCGTCCATTTACTGTCTTTCAATGGCGACCCGACGCAGGACCATGAACGCCGCATTCTACCCTCTAGGGTTATTGTCGCCAATGGCCTCTAACCCTCCCGCAAAACCCCAAGAACAAGCAAGGACGATACCAACTAAGGCAAAAGTCAACACACCGAAACGACAGTACCGGAGAAAATTCTTCTACGATTTGCAACTTTCTTACTAAGACCGTCTAAATTAGTGCTAGAGTTTTCAGGAATTTCTCTCAGCAGTGCTATTGCGAATATTAGTTTCACGGAAATATTACTGATTAATGTTTCTCACAGCTGTATTACATTGTTCTAATTTAGGCAATAGTGTAACCTATTCTCTTTACATTACTGTAGAAAGAAGGAAGCATCTTAGAAAGTCACGTCATTAATTATTTTATAATTTGTGAAACAGTGAGGGAAATAAATATTCCCGTAGAAAACATATCCTCTTGACAACATTATCCTCTGTCTACTGTATATTTCTTTCTGAAAAAGGATCCTTACGTGTCCGTTTCCTGTCTAGGTAAATGTTACAGTAGCGGCAAGAACTCGGCGCGAAAAATGATCCGGTATCGTAACATCCGGTGTTTTCTTTGTCACGGAAGTGTAATGCGTTCCTACGGAAAGTTCGCAAGTACGCGAAACTTTAATTGTCTCAAGAGTTACTGCGGTTCTCGATCTTGCCCCTGCGGCAGTGACGGAATGCCTTCTCGAGAGTTTTCCGCAAAACTTTATCGCCGCGTACGGATGTCTTCTAAGGTAATGTGTTTGCGCCTTTTGCGTTAACAGAAACCGACGTGAAAACTATAACGGGGAAATTCATATTAGCTGTACGGATCATGCAAATGGCAATGTTGCAATATAAGTATGTCAACTAGCGGTTAATATACATAGCACTATGTTTAGTATTTTGTAGCCCACGTGATTTACTGAAAGATACGTGTACTGTATATTCTGTACAATGAGTGAAATTTAATACACGGAAACGATAAAATGTGTAAAGAAAGTGAAGACTATTATTATAATTAACTAATTATCTATCCAATTGTTGGAAACACAGTTCATGAACCTCATTAAATGGCGTAGAAAATATAATCTGATACGAAATATATCCACTGAAGGTATGTGATACTAATACAATGATTTCGGAAGTTATCAGAATAATTAATACAATTATAAATGCACGTTCACTGGGATGAATACCAAAATGCGTTCATGAAATTTAGCTTTTGCAATTATATGCCCTATCATGTTTCGTGTAACGTGTGAACCCTGAATATTTCTATAATATTTCTTGACTGTCCTGGTAGAAGAGGGTGAAAAAAGAAAGAAGAATTCAACCGCAAAGCTTATCCAAGATCTATCTCGATTTTCTCACCATTTCCTAACGCGAGTTTCATCCCCTGTGGATACTCATCGGTCAGTTACGATAATAAAGAGAAAACAATAAATAACAATAACCCTTACTATTATTCATTTTCTTTTTACAACACTTAGAGACTATTTTTAGTCAACTTTTTAGTAACATCATTGATCACTATACTTTCCTATTATGCATATTGTATGCCATAATTCTTTAAATTAATAAAATACTTCCCACATGAATTTTGACCGACTAGACTACTAGGAAGTAGATAACGCGGTAACAGAAAAGTCGGTCACAAAACATTAAGTGTTGGAAATGGAGGATTTCGGAAAATCATTTGGCCGTGGAGGATGATAATGCTGAGAATATCGAATTTCCGGTGGGAAAATTAATCTTTCCGGAACGAGTGGAAGAGCGACAATCATTCGTAGCGGTCGTTGTGACTGCGGGTTCGTAATGTGTAGTAGGACAGGAGGAAGGTGGGGCGGGGGGATGGGAGGAGTAGGAGAGTTTTCCTGGAGCACTCGACTCATTTCTCCGCGGCAACACAGACCTCTCGACTCGACTCGCCACTCGTGGAAACGAAATCCGATATGAGAAAAGCTAAACTCCATCGAACGCCAACTACTCCCACTCCTCTGCCCTTCCTTCCCCTTTTCTCCTTCCGCGACACCCTTCACGTGCCCTTGTACTTCCCTCGCGGCATTTTCGATCCTTCCTCGTTGTTCCTCCCCTCGCCATTTGCCCCCACCTCCTTCTTCCAGGAATCCAAACCGCCGTGGACCACTCGTTCTCGCATCCCAGCATTTTTAAACCTTTCTCGTTCTTCCCGCTTTCTGTTTACCCCCGCCCCCGCCCTTCCAATCCCTACTGCTTGGCTCATACCTCTCGTACCCCACTCGTCGTCTACGACTCTTGCTTCTTTCACTTAGCCACTCATCCAGCGAACCCTTTCATTGCGCAAACGTCGTTCTGCAATTCACTCTTATTTTCTTAGCGGACTGAGAGGGGATTGAAGCCCTTATATCGTCGGTGCCAAGTGCAAGTGGCGCGTGCTCGTTTCTTTCGAGCTTTCGGATCGAATCATATACACAACCCCCGATTAGTCATTTCCCCGGGCGTAAGTAATTTCTGCGCATATAACCCCCTGATGACTTAATTGGCCCCATTGCCCTTGGGAAGGTTTCATGCTACGTGACCTTTTTCAGAGACAGTCAATGGGTCCGATAGTAAAATAAACCCTAAGGGAGCCTTTATATTTTGATTTCATTATACTCATTCGAAAGGGTACTAAAGTCTAAATTGCACCCCCCATTGCTACGGACGCTTTTATGTCATTCGAATTGCGCAACTAATGTGGTATTAAATGAAATTATTGCAATAACCGTGGACATTGGTAAAAATGTAGCTACGTAGCTTCGCTTCTTTGGCATTTCTCCGGATTTTTATTTCACGAAAGGCCTCGGCGAGGATCGAAAAAATATTTAGCCGACATCCATTTCAATTAGAGCAGGTCTCCGGAAATTTCACTTTAACGGTTCTCGCTGGGCTCGCGGCATAAATTTCCCTGGGTAGCCTGATGACTGGTTGTTCTTTTCCAGGGGCCGACGTTTCATCGATAACATTTCATTTAGCCTGGTCGACCGGCGTAAGTTCCGCTCCAACTCCCCGAGTGGTAGTTATTTTATTGGTTGTCGAATAACGCGCTTATCGCGTGCTTTTGCCGGCGAAATATTTATGGTGCGCGGCCGCTCGATCGATAGAGCCACTTCCTGGAAGAAGGGAATCATTCTTGATGCCAGACACTCGGAAGCATCGCGTCGTTTCAAGCGTGGCTCATTCGATTTACGAGGCATATCATTTTCGCTGGCCCGTGAGACATGACCGACGGATCTTGGCAAAAGCACACGTGTTGCCCGCTCACAAAATATATTTGTCTGCGTGTCTGTGTGTGTGTGTGTGTGGATGCAGATTGCCAGTTCCTCGTCTCTGCGGCAGAGAGCAATTTGCAGTAGAATAGGCCGTGTATAAGCAGCCAAAGTCAGTGGCGCCGCCAAGCGTTTAACGTCAGAACTATTCCAATTTCCGCTCTTTTCTCAACCGATCACCGATGCTCAAAATTTCGCTCCTTTCATCGTTTTAGTTAAAAAACATTTGATCCTCAAGAAATGGATTGTCATTATTATTTGTTATTACGTGTGAATGTATGCAGTTAAATCTTTCATTAGATAGTTTCAATTTTGTTTAATAAAATTTAATTTATACGATATGGAAGTCTTATTTTAAATTTACGGTTGTACGATTTTTATGTAAAAATTACCGTAACGATTGTGTAATTGTTTGGAAGATAAATGTTGCTGTATTTAAAGAAAGACCTTGACACACGCTAAATGACAATGTCCATTTTTTAAAGTATTTCAGGAATTTATAGCCGAAGAAATCAAGGAAATTCAGCTACAGGCGTTGTAAAATCATGACTTTAAACAGCTTAATTGTTGGTTCACAATTTGAATAGTTAAATTATCCAGACTTCCAGATAATCCAGCTCCGACAGACGAAGAATATGCAAAATCTTGAATCGTAGCTCATGAAAACTGGGCGTAGCAATTGGAGTACACGAGTCCATGAAAATTTGTCTGCGTCGCTGTGGAGGGTCCATTTTCCGGTTGAAACGTTCAGAAGTTGTCGAGGGGTGAGAGGGGCGGCGACGGCAGCGGCAAGTTAAATCGCGTCTTGCCTGCCGGTTGCGCGTATGCGTTCGATCAATAATAATTATTCCCGTAAATTCCGGCACATATAAACGCGCATAGAGGTGGGCAAGGCCCGAGCGGCTAAACGCTCGTAATGACGTTTCGTAATTGCATCGAAAGTTCCCGGGGAAACTGTAATTATCGTGCGGGCGGACTTTCAGCGATACCTTCGACCGCGTAGACCCGGCAATCGCCACGGTGCGAGGCAGACTCGATTGCTCGATCGAAGGAAACCACCACCTTCCTACGTGCACGCTGCTCTCCCCCTTTTTTTTGCACTTCCATTTGTCGGGCCAAGTTCGCCACCGAAGCGAACCGGCCAACGCCTAATGGTTTTACACTCATTAGTTTCGCG
This sequence comes from Hedychridium roseum, assembly GCA_963989215.1. Lineage (NCBI taxonomy): Eukaryota > Metazoa > Arthropoda > Insecta > Hymenoptera > Chrysididae > Hedychridium > Hedychridium roseum. The sequence continues at coordinate 2,889,672 of OZ022307.1, read as the reverse complement.
TTTTCGAGGTTTTCTCGGCAATTTCTCCGAGCAACCTTCCCTTGCTTCAGCTTCTAACGTGATTTTATTCACGTTTTGTTGACCTTTATTCGTACACGTTATATGTAGCTTCATAAAGTACAACAAACATTGGAAAATAGTCCGCAGTCCGTGTATCGCTCGTTTCTGCGCACGATTTTATTTGACATTTTCGTCGCGAAAGTCTCAGGAGAATGGAATGCGAAGAACTGTCTTCTGTGGAGAACTCTACGCTTTCAACCACGCTGCTTTACGTTGAATCACTGAGATCGAAATAAAATCGTCGTACGAGCGTAGAAAATGGTGTATACCAGCTAGAGCGAGTCGTCGGCGGTCCTGTATTCGTCGATCATCAAAGTGAAAGTCACAGACTTACGGAGTCTTAATATAAATTTGGCGTGTGGAGGTTCTTGGATTACGGTGACAGGGAAACTTCCGGTCTTAGGTGGCTTCGTAGGCCTCGGGTATTATGGGTAATGTTGATTAAGGTGTCGAAAAGGTTGTGACGGTCGACGGGTGAAATTAGATGATTCGCGTTGGCGAACGATCGACAGAGAGTTCCGGTTTTGGCCGATTAGGCCGATTGCCCGAAAGGATCGCTCGATCAGGCCCCACCGGTTTGAATAATTTATTCGAACGACCAACCGTGTTAATATTCATTACTCGCACGGCTATCCTATTATACGAGTCGTCGGCTATCGGCTGGACTTGCACACACTCGCGTACAAGCGTTCATTACTCGTTTAGGCGAATGTGCCGGCGATTGATCGGAACGCGCTCGTCTACAGATTGTCAACCACCGACTGATTAGTCAAACATTTCTCTGCCGGCGAGATCGTTGATACCGTTCGACGACGATCCGACGTGTTTGTTCGTTATTATTACCCATCGGCATTCCGTCGCACTAAATAATTTCTCTAACTGACGGGTCGCTGTCGTTTTATGTACATATGTAAAGAGAGACGTCATGTTTCGAGAAATTACGCGTTAATAGAGAACAAACAAATGAGGTCCAGGAATTTGCTGAATTCTAGTCACGTGGGTTATTTCAATTAAACCGAGTCAAAGGAAAGGTTCGTGCTATCAATAAAATTTAACACGTTCTCGTATCTGCAGTTGATGATACGGAAAAAATTGAACACTGTTGCCGACGCAGATATACTTTATTGAAATGGCACACGTGATATTCGTTTATGCGATTCGGATTAAACAAAATTACGGAAGCGAATCACGTTAATGCGCGACTTTGTATGACTGATCGTCATTCATATTTCCGGAATGCATGAATGAAATTCGCGTACGTAATTAATGTATGTCCGTCCGAGTTATATGCGGCGGTTAATTATGCCATTAAATGGATCAATTATTTCACGTAATTGTCCGACTAATAGAATCCCGACGAATGACGAACAATTTAATTGTGCCTTAATGAATCGCGGGACATGGCTCCTCAATTATTCACTTCCGATCTCATACCGACCGTTGCGGATCATTTCGTTCGCTCGATAAATTGTCGGATATTCTTTTTACTCGTTCTACTTACCCCGCTGAAGGTTTTCACGTTGTGAAGAGCATTCTGAGCATCCAGAGCCGCTTTCCTTTTGTAAAACGTGACGAAACAACATCCTGCAACAGAGGAATAAACGACACTCGTGAAATGTTGCTCGACTTAAGAAGATTTTATGAAGAATAATACTGCTTAACAACCCCATTAACGAGAATTTACAATTTAAAGATGTCTTCAAATTGATATCAGCCATTGTTAACGCACAAAGAAGCACATTTGCTGATTTGGAATTATTAATTACATTATTCATTCTGTAATGTTGGCTTGCCCTGTAAGAAGAAACTACGTAATTTTGCGACATAAAAACAAACAATACTCATGAAATACCGCTCGACTTAAGAAGACTTTCTCAAGAATAATACCATATAACAACCCCATTAACAAGAACTTACAATTTAAAGACATTTTCAAATTGACCTCAGCCATTGTTAACGCACAATGAAGCACAGTTGTCGATTTTCGACTATTACAGTAGTCATTTTTTGACGTTAGCTTGCGGTGTAAAAAAGACCTCTGTAATTCCGAAACATCATGAAGCATTAGGAATTCCGTGTAACATTAACATTTCAGGAATCGGCAATTACCCGGGCCGTGAACGTGACCGTCTCGTGCGATAGACGGCCAGGACAGTGGCATCTGGCAGGAAGTGGCGGAAAAGTTTTGCCACTGTCGGGCCTCAAGTTGTAGGGCAGCGCGGTGGACGATGAGGTCGGAGGAATGGAACTCGATATGATAGACATCAACGGCGGTGGACTTTGGACAGCGGTGACAGGTCGAGCGATCGCTCCCCGGGAACCTCATCAGGGTCTTCGGGCGACCCTCCTTCCCTTCATCCCCCCCGCCCCTCGCGCCTTCAGCTGGATGTCCACCCAGAGCTGAAGGCGGATTGAACGGGTCGATATAGTTGCTTGCCAGTTGCTCAAACTTCCATATCCCGCTGTACATTTGGTCACCGGTGTTTCCATACTCGTCTTCCGACACGTCGAGACACTTCGTCAGACGTTTCTTTCGTTGAGTAAGTGCCGACATTCGCGACGGTTAAGCACTTAATATGACAGCGTCGCCGGGTAACGTATTCGCGAACGGTGCATAAATTAAAGCGCGGATGGAGGGTTATGTTGAGCGTGTAATTAGAGTGACCCACGGATTCAAATTTATGTTCTTAAAGTACAGTACGGCAGATAGAGAAAAGAATGTCGTACATGGGCGAATTATTCTCTGAATTGAAGTTCCTTGATTCTCATTAAACTGTCCTCATTGTGCTCATTCATTTTGTGTCAATTCATATGTACGCTATAATCTACGTTTCAATTCTTCTTTTAATTCTCATTTTAATTCTCATAACGGTATCCTCATTGTGCTCATTCATTTTACCCCAGTTTTTATCAACTTATATGTATACCATAATCTGCATTTTTCCTTTTTTAATAAAGTCTGTCTTTCGCCCCCTTTTTCTTTAGAATTTTCAATCTACTCTTGTTGCTGTTTGCTCCTTCAGTTCACGATGCTTTTGTTTCCTCTTCGAACTTTGTTCTATGCGTTCAGGGTATCCTACAGTAACGCCCAGGACTCTGCGGCTGGTTAGGGGACAGCCGGAAGGGTGGATTTAGTCAAGCCGTGCCTGTACTTCCCTCTTGTTCAGTTTGCCAATGGTTCTACACCTGCATACCTGAACCCACCACTTCCTCCTCTCCCCATGTGTTCGCCAAAGCGAGGAAAGTACAGCAGCTTAGGTCATGCGTTTGCCACTTGAAACTTTCGAATTCTAGCCTTGCGGAACGAACGTTACGCGAATGGTTTCGTGAAATTGCTTGTTCTCCTTGAAGAAGTTGACCAACGTAGATAGAAATTTAAAACTGTACGCTACGTTACAATAAAGACGTATGGGGAAAACGAAAAATAGTTAAAAAAAAGGTATTGTATAATTTCTGATAGAATTATCACAGGGAATACCGCGTGTAAAATTGTACTAGCTGGCCGTCAAAATTTTATATTAAAAACTCTGTTCATGGACGTGTAAAGGGTACATGATATTAATTTTTCGCGCAGTGAATGGTGCGTGTTTCTCACTTAATGACGTCTAGAAAAAGTAAGCACGTATTCACTTATTTTTAATTACTCTCGCATTCTGTCAAAATTTCGGTTCGTTAATGGATCGAAAGCTGCCAGTCGTAGTTTCCTATGAATTCTGCGTCTAATGATTTCGTACCTTCGCCATAATTACGAAGCTTAATTAATACGTGAAACTGTGATCCGTTCTCCAATAATGTAGCGGATGAACGTCGCGAAATTATAATAATACCTTGCTGACGCACGTACGGTATTACGAGCGGCATTTGCGGTATTTCTATTTCGCGTACCCAAAGCCCGCCTCCCGTTACATGTATCGCAATATTCTTTACGAACGAAAATGCATAACGTGCTTTATTAATACATTTTTCCCAAATTTTTTAGTCGACTTGGAAGGATTTTTCTCTTAACACAGCTAAAGTGTTTAAGAAAGAAATTTGTAATACTACTTTGATATCGTAAAACAATCTCACGAGTTGTCCAGGACGAGATATAATTCTTGACTCCGAGAATTTAGATTTAACCGAATAATTAAGGGGTGAAACAAGCGTGGTTTTAGCAAGATGTTTTTACGTAATGACTGAACGCCAACGGATCCCCTTGACGCGGGAAAGATGGACTGTACCGTAGCCGGGAAATTATGTTTCTCGGGGTAGCTAATCTTGGGTCATCATCGCTCGATAGAGCTTTAAATCACAGCAAGCTCGCAAGCCCCTCGCCGGGCCCTCGTCTTCGTAGCTTTGATGCCGACCACCCGCCGACCTGCTGTAATACTCGTGTCTACAAATGGCCCCATTCGTCGAGGTGCCAACACTGCCGCCCCGCGCTACCCCCTCTCGATCCTTCCCCCTTCAACTACAACCTTCGCTTCTCTCTAAGCTCAAATCAATCCCACGCTCCAGACAAGCCGGAACGTCGGAACAGACCGGTTTCGACATTAGTCTTCGGCAATTAAAAAGTTTCAGATCCTCCAATCGTAATGGTGCAATTCGTCGGGAACGTGTGTCCAAATCGCAAATAAATTAATTCCTCAGAGAAAAATCTGATATAATGTCGATTTATTAGCGATGAATTTGTTGCGGCGATCCATCTGTAATTAAGATTTTTTGCTCAATTGTATTTATCGTCGGACATTGGAAGTGGGTCCTGCAATTTATTGGTTGACCGTCATTAAATTGATTAATCGCGGCACACTGCTGGACGGAACATTGACGAATCGCGAGGGATTAATGTCCAAACGGTTTAGCAAAAAAAACAAATCGAGGATTATGGTGCGTAGTTACTACCAAGCTTGAACAGTGGTTTTAAAAATAAACGGTCTTGTTGTATTAGTTCGCCTAACAATGCGATACAAAACATCCAATTAAAAAATGCTTACGTCCGAGAAAATTGGTTCACCGTTTAAGTAATTGCACAACATTAAAACAGTACTTATCTAACATTGTCAAGGCTACGTTTGTAGAGTAAACAAATCAATCAGTCGGAGTGCATCGTATTTCTAATAAAAATATAACGGTTACTGGGAGTACCGAAATTAGTGAAACGATTTGATAATGGCACAATTGACGAGGGAAGGACATGGCTATATATCTGATAATTATTCATGGTTTCGAAGTAATAAGCGAAGTAATAAATCGCGATAATTGAGAAAAGGAGAGTCGCCCGTAGACACCGGCGAGAGTAGTAGTTAGGTGGGGGGGGGGGGGTTGGAGGTTCGCCGGAAGCGGAAAGATCGATTAGACGGGCACGATCTGCGATTCGCCGGCGAGCGGCTCGTTAAATCAGAATGAATTTAATTTGCGCGTCGGATTCCAGCGTCTGCAAAAATCGGGCGCGGAGCTCGTGCTTATGGAGCGGAGCCGCCTGCAGGCCCCTAGCCGCCATTAGGAATTCCCAATTCACGTCGTAATTATCACTAATTGGACTCCGGATTATACTCGCGCAACACTCGGTGCATGAAACGCCCGTCGTTCGCGGCGCGAATTATGCATCGGCCCGGCGCACGTCCTTTATCCATCTGAATGGGACCCAGCGGGGACCGCGGGCTTGCGGGGAAGCTAACGTGAAAGACACTTAGGCGAGCGGCCAGACGATTAGAGGACGCAACAGAGCGGATCCTTCCAAGACTACCAGACTCTCCGCCTAACCGACGTTATTCGCATGATCCTAATAGTAACCGCTTGAATCTCAATAAGCGGTTCAACGCACGCAAAGAAAGACAATATTCATAATTTGGCGAGATTCGTAACAACAGAGACAATGATGGACCGAGTTTAATCATGTTAATTAAGTTTAATCAAGTTAAATTTGTAAGAAATGTAAGAAATTACGTATAAAGATATATTTCGAGATTGCCAATTCTGTCTAATCGATGTTATGATTCTTTTGTTTATTATTCTCTTGCCCCTAATAATTGCTTGCGAAGAAAGAAAGACAATATTCATAATTTGATAACGTTCGTAACAACAGTAACAACGATAGATGGAATACTAAATTTAATCACATTAAATTTCCGAGGAAAATAACAAAATTATTTAGAAAGAATTTTTTAGAATTTATTTAGAAGATTAAATTTATTTAGAAGAAGATATTAGAAGATAAAATTATTTAGAAGAATTTATTTAGAAATTTAGAATATTCTCTCGCCCCTATAATTATTATGAAAACAGCTATTGCCCGAGTTTCGGCGTGGACGCTTAGTTCGTTCCTTCCGGATGCATTTACGCTGACGCATCTTGTTTTTGAGCACGATGCATCTGGGAGTGCATTACGAAGTAGCTGCAGGAACGCCGCAGTCTGGCGAAACACTATAGCTGTGCACGAAAACCGTCGCAAGGTAGTCGATCGCATGCCCTTCGACGGGGGATTCGCCGCTAATACACAGATGCCGATGCCCGATTAGAATCCACGGGGAAATCTACCGAGGCATGCTTCGGAATTTAATGTTCCTACCTCACTCTCCCGCCTGTCCTTACCGTCCCAATTTCCCAACCCCTTTCTCCTCTCGGAAAAAGACGTACGCGTGCACGTGTAAACATACGTGTACGATAAAGTAAAAAATATTGAAAAATACATATAGCATATACAATTGCCAGGGTTGGCCAAGAAATATCAGGTAAATGCTTAACAAAATTCAACAAGAACCATTTTAGTTGTGAAAAGATTATGAGATTAAGATAATTTACGTCATAATCGAGACATACGAGCAGATTACTGTCAGTTAATATTTATTGTATTGCAATATTCTTGCTAATCGTATTTAAATTCAATTAATCTAGTGACCATTAATGGACCGTTTCCTCCGCGAAGCTTTCTTCAGCACAAAGACCAATCCTTTCATTTTATCAGTCAGATTTTACGAATTACGTTATAAAGAACTGCACTGACTGCGTGTGTTTTTAATGCACACTGTGCACTTTGTGTCAGTGCAAACACGTTCAATGCATAAAGTAGGTACTGAGTTGCCTTTTTTCCCTGTTTTTCTCGGTTCTTTCTTTCAGGACAGCAGATTTTTTGATAACCTCTCCGCCATTGTTCGTCTAACTCTGTCCGCTTTCGTAAAGTCCCTCGCGTGCCTTTCTGCGGCCATCATGCAGGCACTGCTGATGCCCTGTGTGTCTGCCCGGCCCGGCAGACCTGCTAATTGCTTCTCTTCCGTGAACTGCAGAAACCCCAGCGTATCGCGTCCCACTGATAATTATCGTACGGTGTACGATTTCTTCGCGGAGCATCGCCGTTGAAATACCTAAAGCTCGTTATTGCTATTAGCCTCGAGAAAAAAAGAGAATTAAGCCAAATCGTCTTGCACTTTAAACGCCGTTTCCTGTTGCTTATTTCCAGCACGGTGAGTAAAATTGCCAATGTAAGTTCACTAATGGGATAATCAAGCCAAGTTTTAACGTCTTAATTCTCAAGGAGAGGAAATAGTTTAATTATTTATTCGTATGGTTCGGTCCATTGTTGCTACTGGTATACTTATTGATTTATTGTTATTGAGAAATTTACGATATGTATCAAAGGCAAAATAAGTACAGAATTAAGGATGGTAAAAATATATGTAACGAAAAGAACACAGTTAATGATTGCGATAAAAAGGGGGTTCTTTAATAAATCCTTGGAATTAAATGTCCGAATTTTTATGAATCTAAAGTCATGAACTATATAGTTACTTGATTTTTATGATACAGTAAAATTGAGTGAACCCTAAATCTCGCAAAACAGGGAACCAATTAATCATGTCATTTGAGGGTTATCTCCATCATAAAATTCGGTAGTATCATTTCCAGTTTATCATTGATTTACAAAAAGTCAATTATGAGGTCTCGACAATTATTATAAACACGTAATAAATATTATTAAAGCCTTCTGTGCGAGGCCATAACGCTATATCGTTTTAAATTTCATTCCTTCTGCACACGTCTATGGGTTTACGTAACGTTCAGTATTGGCCAGTGTGCTTCGTTACGTACGCCGGCGTATTTGTCCGCTTCCGTTTCCAATACGACGTGTATATATCCCTGTCTGCGTTTGAGCCGCTCTTCCGCGTGGCTTCGATAACGGATCTCCGGGGAAAGGGGGGGGGGGAGAAGGGTGAAGATAACGCGGCCCGTGGGAGATGTCGATGGAGATATCGTCAAAGCGAAGCGTCGATCGTGTTCATAAATTCGGCGCCGACCATGTGTCCGCCACTTCATTAGTACAGACACCCCATTCCCGGTATTCCTATTCTTTTATTTTCCACTCTTTTTTTATTCGCGATCGAACTAGTTTCCACTTAATTCCGACTGAGCAATTTTCCGTCTATATAAGCTAATACCGTCACAGGTATTTCGATCTCTCGGTTAAATATTTTACTTCTCTGAAATATTAGCTTCGGAAGAAGCGTCTAATTAAAGATTGAATAATTACCTGACAAGCGGCGTGCATTTTGTTGATCCTCTTTTATGTTTGGGATTGATATGACGTTATTAACCGATGAATTTGTTAGTAAATTGTCGTATGTGACGCCGAGATAGATTGCCGCAAGGGTCAAATAACAGTGATTTATGGTTTCCATATATGAAGGCACAGGAAAACATCTATATACGCCACACACAAGTATACCTATATGTAGCGATATTTGCGTGGGCAGTTTTGTCAATGTATGAAACTTTTGTTTATTAACAAAATCTGTATTTAATCGAACGAAAGGGTATTAAACATTACTATTACAACACTCTATTAACTGAACCTAGTTTCTATCGATTTACATCTTGTTCTATAATGAATAAAGTGAATGTCTGGTTAATGTCAGAGTAACGTGAAAATATAAGTATTCTGAATACGTAGACCGCGATAAAAGTCGAGCGGTAATTGATTTATCTTGCTTGTGCGCTTGTTTTTCTGGAATAATTGAAGCGGGGCTCTTGCGAGAAAAATATTTTATCGAAAGGATGGTTTCTTCGTGGAGCGGCGGGTGCGTGAAAGAAACATTTTTATCGAATCAATGGTTTCTTCGTCGACCGGTGCGTCGGTCGTGCACGGCCGGCCGGTAATATACGTATTGGCGTGAATGCGCGTGTGCGCAAACACAGCCATGTGTAAGTACTCGCCGGACGGGGATCCTTTGACCGGTCAAGCAACGTAATTTCTGTGATTAGGTCGAGAACAAAGCCTGGTCTCTAAGGAAGCCGGCAGCAGTCCGCGGAGAGCCTTAGAGAAGCAACGATCGATCGTAAAATCGATCCTACTTCCGCCGTGCGCCGGCGATCTTCCCGACTTCTGTAGCCACTTTGCAATCTTCCCTTCTCTCCACTTCCGGTGATGCCGCAGCCGGCTAACCCCCGAGCAAAGCTCAGCCGGAAGCTCGCCGCAAAGATTGCTATTCCCCTGCCAATATCGAGTTCACAAGATCCGCCGGTTTTCGAATAGTAACCGGAAAAATTGCCCCTACAAGCTGATGTACAATTTCATTCCAACGGTTCATTCCTTCCTTTCATCGGTACGCGTAAATATTTCAGTACAGATGCAAAACTTCAATATCCATCGTAGATATTACAGTAATTATGACAGCACAAGGAAGCGGAAAAAATGTGCAAATTCTCCGATCTATGGGTATTCTGAATCGCGGGGAGGAAGTGTACTTCCTTTATGCAGCAATTTTCAATACTAACTGGAAAAATTGTATAATACAATTTCATTGCAGAGAATCAATGCAAAAACTGTATCAATTTGAAATTATTTTCAAGCAATAATGTCCCACTTTCCTTCATCATCATCATCGATATTATCTTAATTGTAAACTTGCAACGGGCTGAAAAAACGTATAAGCCCATCGACCAATGACCATTCTGAAGCCTGGGGAAATGTACTTCCCTTTTGCTTTACGTGGCACTTTTCAAAAGAGTTTTCCGCGCAGGGGCTTGCACTTTCCCTTTGGCAGGCATCGCGCAAACGAATCTGCACGCGGGGGAAAAGTCAAGCGGAAAACCTGAATGCGAACACATCGTGTGAGGCCCGGAAAGGTTTTCCCGATAACATCGACATTACCATACGGCAGCCACGCTTACACCCGATGCCAGTTTATTTTCTTGCCGAGGAAAAGAGGTGGCCTCGGGATGGCCCTGCGCAGGCCGTATCAAGGCAGAAACCACTGAGCGTGCTCGCACGTTCGATACGGCAAAGCTCGTGCGCACGAGAAACCGACGAAGCAGGCTCGAATAATGTCGCAGGAGGTCGACCGATCTGCTGCGTCTAATTCCTCACTCGTCGGACAGAAAAATAACGCCTCAATATCGAAGATTTCCCTCAGAGAGTTCCTTCTGTCCTCCCGGGAAAATCTAACGTCTCCGTCGGCTTATTAAGGTAAAATAAAGAGTAAACTTTTGTCAGAAAAGTAAACACTAATGTGAGAGATTTCCGTGAGGAAGTTCCTTTTCTCCGCGAGGAGAAATAATCAATAACGAAGTGTGTAATGTGGCTCAACAAGAATATATCTGTCATAAACCATTGCAAAAAAACGGACAATGATAAGGTATATAATGTATATGCGACATTACTCAATTAGATAGGGAAGTAATAAGAATTCAATTATCTAGAAGTCCTTGTGGGGAAGAGAACTGATAAGATAATATTAGCTCAGCGTATAATAAGGACGATATAATTGATAGACGTGAAAATTTAATTGATCAAATTAATTCCTCGTTCCGACGTCTAAGTATGTTTCTCTTCGATCTGCCAATTATACTAAATACATTAAAGTCCTAGCTTCATTGACATTCGTGATTCGAATTATTAACTGCCAGATAATTTGAAGATTCCGTTCATCGTCCATTTTCTACTGCATTCTTTCGAGATATCCCAAGCACCATACTGCACGTTTACTATACTTGTATTTTACGGCTTTTTCTTGAGCTGAATGGGTTCTGATCCTTTACTATGCTGACGGGAACTGATTCATTTATTATGCCATACCTGCACGTCAGGCCGCTGACAAACGCAATAATAAATGTATTATTATACAGATGATGTATTATGACATACGATGCCATTCCCACATTAGGTGATAATAATATCATTTGAAAAATAGCCAAAACTTATACTCTCTTGTAAAGTTACTTTATTGTATCAGTAATTGAATTCTACATTTCCAGGAATAATAATTGTCTTTCTAATTATCGACAAATACAAACTTGTTCCTGCAAATGTCTTGTAATGTTTTGCGCGCAATAATCGTATACGTATACCTAATACCAACTGTTGCAGTTTGACATGCATGATGTCCAGCTGACAAAGAAGCGATATTTTACTAATAATGCTGGTACCGTAGAAAATAGACAACGAACTAAGAATCGTGCAATACTCAATAAGCCAAATGAATCCCGTCTGAAATACAAATAATCGATATATTGATGTACATAGAGGGACAGATATGATTGGAACAGTGCGTAAGATCTATGGTGATTGATTCAACAAGGCATTGTTGTTAGAAGGACGCTTTGCGATTATGGCGGTGTTAAGCCATGTTTCCCTAAGGTATGCAAGCCAGATGGTTTGCATATCTCCGCGATAGGAGACTTCGTAGTAGACAGGACACCTGTTCCCAGGTCCCTTCTGGCGTTGACGTCGACAGATCCGTTTATTATGCCACGCAGTCGATCATACGTTAGCCCCGGCAGACGGTCATCTTAATATCGCATCGCTGCTCGTGCATACACCAGAGAACACACACACACACACGCACACAGACCTGTATATACATAGAGACACGATTCCTGGGACACACAGGGAATCAAGCGTGCGTTTCGCGCATCCAAATTAACAGGCCGAGGATTAGCGCAGTAGCCGGGTGACCGAGTGGCGTGGGCTTTGAATTACTGGCCGGACAGGAGCGGTAAATATTAGCGGGGCCGCGATTAATCTCCCCCCAAAGTCGGAGAAATTGAAACGTTAGGGAGGGTCAGCTGGTCCCTATGACGCGGACGTGCGGCATGACCGACGATAGGCCACTTGGAAAATCCTTCTTGGGATTTATGGGAGCATGCGCCGCGGATTACGGCGCCGGAGCCGTTCCCCCTTAATGACGGCGGATATCGCGGCCGGTATTAGCGGGATGATTTTATTACGGCGCATCAATGCGTGGAAATTGAGCCCCGACGGCAGGGACCGTTTGATTGCGCGTCAATGAATCTACCCGAGGATTTGCCCGAGCAAGAGTACAATTCGATTGATCAAATTTCGATGTCCACCGAGCGTAATTGCTGAATCACGCTAATCGTGCATTACAGACGACGGTGGACCGTCTCGACAGACGCGAATCTTTCGTTTGTTCGTGGCTGAAAAGTGTGCGAGCATTTTTCAAGAGCATCTACAGTCGAGGTTTATTCATTTTAATCGCTGAATCACGCTAATCGTGCATTACAGATGACGGTGGACCGTCTCGACAGACGCGAATCTTTCGTTTGTTCGTGGCTGAAAAGTGTGAGAGAATCTTCCAAGAGCATCGCTAGTCGAGGTTTATTCATTTTCATCGCGCGAAAATGTCCGGCCGGCCGGTCGCTATTATTTCCCCGCTGCCTTTAAGCCGCCATGAAATTTTACTCTCGCATCCTCTCGAGCTCGTAACCCCGCGTAATGCGTAACACACGGTACATGAGAGTAACAAGGAACTCTTAATTGCGGCCGTCCTGCGATATTGCCGACATTTTTCAGGCTACCTCGTCGGCCACTCCGTTCGGAACGTCCTTCAGGCCATGAAGCAAAGCTCTCGTAAAAAAGAAACCGCTTTTACGAGTCCCGGGCAACGTCTCAGCGGAAGCCTTAACCATACGCATTTTCGGAACAGGACAATCGTTAATAATTTTCTTCCCGAATTTCAGGCAAACCCCCTGGCCAAATTACAAGGATCTTTAAATATTATCCAAGAAATGTCTTCTGCTTATCTCCCTTCGTTTCTTCTCTGTGAATAAACAGGCCGTAAAGTGATGTGTATGTCGATAATTCTCAGCTCGGATTCGGTGATCCGATGTTCTGAGCGGTTTCGGTCGAAGAAAGGATTCCGTGTCGTTTCGTGACGGTGCTTCGGAAGTAGACGGCAAGGAATTTCTCGCTAGGAGGAACCTGACAGTTACATCGCTGCCACGCGAGCGTAGATCGATATGGTTTATCGCAATAAGTCTACCGACAAATAGGAATCTTATCGGGCGGTTCCGCCAGCGGAAGAAACCGAGCGGACAGACACGGCGGAAAGGGTGGGGGAGGGGTTTAGGGTAAGACCGTAGCTGGCATAGACTTGAGACAAGGGCCCGGGAGATGTTCCTTCTCGGGGATATTATCCCGCGGGAGGAAGCCATCTTTTACGCGCGCGGAATATCAATGATGCCCGGCAAACCGATAAAAGTGTATCGAGATACTCCATGGCCAACAGAATTCGCCTATCAGGGATGCATTAATATCGACCGCACGTACACGGTTACACGGAAATACGGGTACGGTGTTTATCACCTTGCCGTAAAGGGACAAAATGGTGGACCGGCAAAAAATAGCAATTAGAACGTGAGTCTCAGAAGTATAAGTAAGAATGCTTCTTACAACGAGGGCATTGTCAACATTTTATCTTATGTAATGGCGTCAAAGAGGTAAATATGAAAGTAAAGATGTTTACCAACTTCTATGTATTATTTGATTCACGTACAGAATAATTAGAAAAATAGAAGTAAATTGTCCTATTGTTTTGTATCATTTTAGTCAGAGAAAATGGGACGTTACGTGTCGTGAATTGCTTGAATAATTACTTAGAATTTAAGAGAATAAATGTTTCATTGTTCACCGATTTCATTTTCGAATTTACCCCGAACTTATATTCTCCTGAAATAATCTTTCTCAGAAGCTTTGCTTTGTCGAGTTATGACGAAGCACGTTACGTAAAGCTTATGCAACACGTTACTAACACGATATTAAGGACGCGAAGTATTCGAGGGTTTATTCCACGAAGAACAGTTTGGCCGTCTATAAGAAAAGGTATAAATAAAAAGGTTTTCTTGAAAGCCTGGGGATGATATCAATTGTTCCTTTCGGACGCTTAATAAATATTAACTTAACATTGTCTTTACTTAATAATTTAACAACATCACTAAGAGATGTAAAGAATACGAACAATGGCAATCCCTGCCATGAAGAACAGAAGATTACGATATCTCAGAACGAATATTAATATACCCATTTGAAAATCAGCAAAAACGAATTCACCATTGCCCTCACATAACGGTTTAATAACATCACTGAAACACTGACGAATAGCAGCAATGGCGTTCTCGTCCATGAGCGTTGCACCGAAACGAGAACGGAAGATTAGTATGTCTGAGGACGAGCATTAATTTGTCAATCCCTGTGCATCGCAGAAGCCGCAGTGGCACTCCCATCACGCCGGTCTATTTCCTATCGACGTGGATCTCGTGCGATTATGTTCCTCTGTGCAGCTATTAGGCACATGGCCGGGTTTATCAGGCCGACCGAAATTCTAGCGGTGGGTCGATCACTCTCGACACTCTCGTCCATCGATCGGCCTATCCCGTTTTGATCGATGCCCCTTCCATTCCATGCCTGCGGAGCCGGCCCAAAAGAGTCCATCGGAAAAGTGCGTAATTCAGGTGGAAAATCGTTATCGCGCAGGAAATTGCAACCCTCGCCGAGACGAGCCTATATCGATTAGCCTAGGTTACCGTCGGGCAAACATGCCAGGCGATAAACCAGGGAATTATTTCTTTTTTACACTATCGACCATCGATGGCTCGTCCCGCGGCAGTCAGATACTCCCCCCTCCCCCCAGTCTCACCGCCGATCGCCTATAAAAGAGTAAAAAGTTCTCACGGACCCTCGGGAATCGACGTTCCGTGCCTGCGTGCACTCCGAGTGTATTCTTTATTTACCTGTCGGCTGTTTCAGTAATTCAACGCTAAGCTGAGATGGGTACTAATGATTGTTACCCGATGTTTGAGGGAACTTCGTTACATATTCAAACACCTATAATACAAATTTAAAATCTTGATATCCACGTAATAATATTAATACATAATTCCCAACGTCCGAGGAATCTTGTAAATCTGAGCTGTCGACGTAAACCGTCGCTACGTCGAATGATCTAATAATTATTTAACAAGCTAGACCACCCATACCGGTGTGTCATATTATTCTCGAATTACTGGTTACCTTCTGAATCACCGACGATGTATTCCATTCGTTTGATCGGTTCATTATCCACTTAGAGCGCGTATCGTGTTCCTCGGCGATGCGAGTCTGTAATAAAAGCGGCTTATCGTCCGTGCAGCAATTATTCGCGCTTTCGCCGGGTCCCGCGGCGAAAGCTCACGTCGGCTGTCGTAATTAATTTTCACGAGAAGAGGGCGGATAAGATCGAGAAAAATAGCGCGCGCTCGAGCGGACGTCACTCGATCCACTCGGACGGGCTGGCTGACAGTCTACGTGAGGCGATAATCGCTGATCCGTAATGTCGCGCGAATTAAGCAGAAGTAACGACGGCGCCACGAACGACGACGACGACGACGACTACGACGTTGGCAGGGATTAACGAGCGCGTTGCCGGAGGTCGATGCGCCAGTGGACAAAAAAAGACAGGCAGAGAGAAGGGGGAAGGGCAGGGGGCGGGAGAGGGAGAGTGGTCCTCGTCTAGGGCCCGTTCGACGTTAACAACGACGGCAGGGTGTTGCATCGATCACGTGTTCGACAATGGCCGAGCAAACAGCACGACAGTACGACGGTCCGTGGTTGATCTCCCCCCCCCCTCCCCGCCCCTCAAACCTCATCCTGTTTTTTCCGTTTCTCCTTTTTCCTGTCCTTCCCCCCTGTTACGTCTTTTCGTATCTTCCTTTATCGTTCGTTATGTTCAGTTGTCTTCATTCGTGCTTCTCCCTTCCCTTAGAGTCTCCCTGTCTTTCTCTCTCCCTCTGTGCCCCGGGTACATGTAAGTAGAACGAGTACACATTGCACCGACGGGCAGCGATCGACGGGGACGATTCACAACGGATAAGCAGCAATTACCAGAGAATTACCAGTACACAGTGTATCGTTCGCTACTCGATTAAGGCGGCTGAAAAGACATTCGATAGGAATCCGATTGAGCTCGTACGGGAAAGCAGTTACCTCTCTTCGACGATATATATATATGTACCTAGGATGGGTGTCAGTAGATTCGGCAGACATGGCCAGACAGATTTTATTCTACGAAAAAATTGCTACAGTGATGTGGATTTACTTGAAATTGTTAAAAGCAGTAAGTTAATAGTTAGATGTAGATTGCTGTAGATTGAAGTGATTGTAAAAAAATTGCAAAAAAAAAGTTCAGAAATATTAATATTGCAGAGTTATAAGTTAAAGTTTATTTTGACACTGACCTCAAATACTACCAACCCTCATTTTCATTATGGTTAAATACAACAGGATTTAAATAATTCTTTCCATTTTTTAAACACGCAACAATATTACAGCATTGACGTAAACCCATTGCAATTTATTTGAATGACGAAGGATCAACTCTTATTGCGTTTTGATCTTTGAAATTCCAACGGTAAAACGATGGGAAATAAACTTTCGTCTCACGCAGTAACTTTCTGCAAAACTTCGGGCTAGACGTTTACATCTTTCGATTAAATTTCGTTTTCGGGCTGCCTTGGGATACTAACAATCCTCATTTTATGCATCGGGCCAACGAGTTGTACGTTCGGGGGCGTCGGGACGGTTACGTATAAGCAATCCCGCCGGCGGCGGCGACTTTGGCTGGCGCGTTGCACCGCAAAGTCTCAAGATAATTCCTCGGAAAGTCGGCACGCCGTTCGAATGAACCGCAAGCACCGATAAAACGGGGCTCTCGGCACGTTCGCGAGTCAACGCCAGGGAAATTCATTGTACCTCTCTTTCCACGTATTTCCCTGACGTCGGTCCTTCCCTCTTCCACTCTGGCGATCACCCGCGATTCTCCCACTCCTTTGCGTTGTCGTTCCTTACTTTCCGTTACTACGGTTCTCCGGAATTTCTTCCCCAATGCCCTTTCTTTCTTTCTTTTTTTCTCTGTCCTTTTCCGAGGCAACAGAGAAAACTTCCTTCTCCTTTCCTTCTTTAATTTCGTTGCATATTCCTGATTGATACTTCCTTTTTTTATCCTCGGTCAATTCTCCCTTGCGGTTTATTTTTCTCTCGTTTCCGATATTGTCCTATCTCCCTGTTCCTGTATTTTTATTCCCAGTCGCAGGACGGAGGAAACCAAATACCTTGCTGATTTTCTCACTTTTTTTCTGCCTTGGCTCCGTTTGTTCCTCGGTTTCGCCTTTTCGTATTATCTCCCTCTCTTCCTCTTTGTCGGGGGATAGGTATACCGTGTGTCCTCGTCAAGCCGTGTATGCCTCAGGGGAGACTCTATATTGGAAGAAGCAGCGCGAAGTCGAGGGTTACCGTCTACTCTCGCTGAAAGAGCGTCGGGGAATAAAGGATTTGTTGTGCCTACGTGCCGTCAGAGGAAAACAATTATTTTTATCCAACGTTGCGGTGGAACGCATTGACTGACATCCGAGCTGGAAACATCCTTACTAATCCCCCGGATAAAATTACTTCGTAAAGTAAACTTACTCTTATCGAGTCGATCTTCAAATCGGATAACAACGCTTTCTCAAATCTAACAAATATTTCTGCCGAAGGATTGTTCGTTTCGATCCATCTCTCTGATTATTTGAGATTAACCAAAACAATCTTCTGACTCGAGAAAAAATACGTTCGGTCGTTTTGAATAATCCGACGAAAAGAAAATGATAATTTAATTTGGGACGACACGGTGCGGATAATTTTTGGAAATTTCCTCTATGCCCATTTCGCATGGGAATATTCCAAACGAGTTCGCGCGAGAAATAGCTCATTGCCCGGAACTTTTCGTAGTGTTATTAAAGATGAGTAGAATGTGCGAGAGAACGATTGTCGGCAAGGCGCGGAGTGTGGCGTGATTGCGTAAAATGCCCCGGCACCTAAAATTACGCTTCTGGGAAGTGCGCAAACTCCCAAGATAATTCTATCCCAAGTCCGTGGAGTATTTGTACGAACTGTCGAACGGGAAAACGGCGGTCTCAGCACGTTCGCGCTCAGAGGGAATTTCATGATTTCGTTTCTCTCCCTCCGATTGTATCTTCGGCAGCGCCGTCAATACGAGCCTTCGCCGTGAACGCGCGGGGATCTCCCGAGGCTCCTATCAAATCCACGCGGAGATTCTATATATCTTGGGAAAAATTTATACGCCAGGCTTTGCCGGCGTGGAAAACCTGAGAATGTTATTTACAACGTTCCGGCCGATACAGATCCGAGCCGGAACTTCCGAAATATTTCCATTCACGAGCGTACTTGCTGCTGCGTAAGATCGTATTAGTGAAATTCCTTGGTCGAAAAATTGCAACAGCCAAATAGTGTTGTCCCTTTCCCACTGTACGTCAGAAATTAGTTCACGGTTCGCACGGAATCTTTTGCATCGCTCGACATTTTTATCTTTGACGTTGCCTTTTGCACTAACTAGAAGAAAAACCAGTCGAGATCGGCATTACAGGCCGAGACAGAGCCTTCTTGTCGCTCCTTTGCCCTCGAACCGAGACAGAGACTGCCTCGTTGAGCGGAAATAATGCATACGGAGGAGGACAAAAATATATACATATATATACATATGCGCGGCGAAACGAAAGGAAACGAAAATGAGGTCGTTGCCGTGGCTTCTCTGTCGCGAACACCCAAGTAAGGAAAGATGCTTATGAATCGCAATGACATGCAAATGCAGCCCTGGGGAGGGGAAGGTGGTGATCGGCCAAGCTGGGGAAAAGGACAGAGGTCGAGGACAAACGAAATAAGCGGGGCTGGAACGAGTAAGGGGGGGGCGAGAAGGAAAAGAAATGGTGGGGAGAGGGGGTGAGGGGGATGAAAGGGGCGATAGCTGGAGTCCTTTGCGGGGGTAAGGACGGCTGGATCGCACGGGGGCGTCGATCCGTGAATCCATGAACGGCTCGGCCGATCGCTTGGCTGCCTTGACGAACGTTTTTCTCCGACACCTTTGCGCGGCACAACGAGTGACCTGGTTTCCAGCCAGCCAGCCAGGCCGCACGGTGAACGCTACAGACGTCGACGACGACGACGACGACCGTCTCCGCAGAGGAACAACCTACCTTAGCCGGGCAGCGCCAAGACGCCGACGCTCGGGCGTCGCGCTAAATGAACTCGATGCAAATAAATCCCGCTGCAGATGTATTTGCATATCCCGCCGTAGAGACGGACGTGCCACGAATGCGCGGATTATGCGCTCCAGCCGGCGACCACGAGTTTTAAAATCCGCTTAAAGGGTGCCAGCAGGAAATCCTATCCTCCCCCCCCCCCCCCCCATCCTCCACCCTGCTGCCGCAGCCGCAGGGCTCAAAGAAATCCCAACGAAATGCCAGAGGGAAGACACAACGCCTGGACAAGGGTTTCTTGCTGGTGACTTAGATACTTTCTAAATCGATTAATAGTAGAAACAGGAACGATCGTAGAGTTCAGAATTTTTCGTGACAATGCGAAAATGGTAGGTAAAGTTGTAAGGTTGATAGAAGTTTAAGGAATCTTAATAAATTCTTTTTGTTTTCACCGTTGCAGAGTTAAGATATTTTGCAATTTGTTCTGTAGATCCCTGTTTTTGTATCAATTCTTCGCGACGTAACGAACTACGAACTTCGAATTTAACAACAACTGAAACCGAGATAATACTAAATTCCTGAATTTGCAGGGACAATCGAAGAGTCAATTTTAATAAATTCAATAAAATCTTAAAATAAATTAAAATCTCCATAAATCCTTACTAAATTCCCTTGTGATTGTTCCTTTGGTTCCCCGTTTTTGTACAGAATTTTTTGCTCGAGCATTAAGAACAATTTCCCAGCGAGGCGAAGGTAAACGGCAGTAGACGGAGTCGGGGCCCCAGTAATTGGTGCTCGGATTGTTCGCGCCGTATTTCGCCGGGCTGCGCGCCATTTCCCGGACAATTCAACGAACGAAGTAGCGTACCCGCGGGACCGACATCTTCGGCCGTGCCATGTGAAGGGCGGTTTTTGCCGGGAAGTACGGGACACGCGTGCCCGAAACCGTCGACGACATTCCCGTGCGTGCAAATGGGTAGTCGAACGCAGCTACCTAACGGACGTAACGAGTCTCGAGGGGCCATTGCGGGAGTAGAGAAGTCAGAAGGAACGGAGCGAGCGGGGTCTAAAGAACGGCGCAGAGGGCGGTGAGGGAGCAGAGGAGTGGTCGGAGGAAACGCCGTAGAAATCATGGTAAAAAGCGCAGACGAGGAGAGGGGGGAGGGGGGGGGAGAAAAAGAGACGAAAGAGGAAATGAGGCGGAGGAGAAAAGCGGTAAGGGGAATTCGGAACTGGGGGCACACGGGGATGCGGTTACGGGGAAAAGAGCGGGAAAGGGGAGGGAAGGGGAAGGGGGGGGGGGGCGTTCTGGAAGGACGAAACGGTGGCTGGGAAGAGGAGTACCGAGCTCAAAGGAAAGAGCAATCGCTTGCTGCGGTTGACGAACGTGACTTTGCTTTCTCGTTTTCCGTCGAAAGCTAAGAGGAAACGATCTCCTTCCACTAACGAGTCACCGCGACCATCCTCCACCCCCCCCCCCCCCCCCCGGACACACCGCCTCTCCGTTCCCGATGATCCCCGAGGAATCCGGGGAAAAATGCATCCCCGATTTTACGCTCATCCTCCGGACCCGTCTCTTTCTGCGCGAATGCACATCGGAATCGTATTAATTGCGTCACGCGGGCCCCGTGGATTTCTCCTTCGTCCATCGTAATTTTCACTGCAGGCTCGATTAGTCCTGTCTTTGAGAGCGGACAGAATCCCGCTGATATCGAGATAAATCGATCTCGCCTTGACGAAATGCGCAGTTAGACAAATGTCTGGCAACGCTCGAAGGATACTTGTCCCTGGGTAAAATGCTGTTCTTCGCTGGATTGCCGGCGATTAAAATGCACTATGGCCGAGGGATAGTCGGTGGTTCAATCACCTTACCCCGTGAATGCCGGCGCGGATTAATCAAGAACATCAGTCGGTCTTTATCAGACAATCTCATTCCAATCATTCCGTCAACCTTTCATCGTGATTACCTCCATAGGCCGGGCCAGACGTGTGTACGTGCAGGTCCATTGTGCAGAGAGACACCGACACAGGGGAACGACGTAGCGTCAGTCAAAGCTCTTTGCGAGCGGCGAATCAAATTAACGTCATCGCATCCTTTCGGCCGTTCGGACGTGAATTGGAAGCCCATTGGCCACGCGCTCGCGTGTACGTCTGCTCGTATGTCCAACGGACACAAGTCCAAGCCGGACCTGCAGACCTGGCAATTGCCCGAGCAAAGGACCAAACGACCGGAATACCAGCACCAACCATACTCTCCCCCACCTTTCCTATCACGCCAATTCTTTACAACTTCTGCCGTGGAGCACGGAGAAAATCGGAGACGGTCCAACCATCTCATCTTCATTCTGACCTCGTGAGCTACTGCCACTCGTTAATGGGATTATTGACAGTTTCGGAATGGCAAATCTGTTTGTCTCGATCTTGGAAGACGGTGAGATTCTCTCCGTGAATTTATCATTTTCGAGCATTTCGTATCGATTCGTAGAGAATTAAATCTGCGCTTCCGTTTAATAATCAACGATTCCTTGACGTGGTAAGGTAAGAATATTCCACGAAGGGTGGTAGGAATTTTCCTGCTTTATTCGCTGACTCTGTAACCCGCGAGGAACTACAACGTTGGGAATTTCATCTACGGGAGTTATTTGGTTGCATACAGTTATTTGCGTTTGCATAATGGGTTTGCGCTGGTCTACAGCATACGATTTTAAGTCCCATTGTGTTTTCGGAACGTATTGACAGAAATTCTGGTAAAGCGCGCTTTAAAGCCCGTCGAAAGTCATGCCCGTTCTCCGTTCGTTTTCGAATCTTTGCATTTTTACGAAGGTAAATCGCTCGTGAATTTACGTTCGTAGAAAAAAAAACTTCAAAGCAGGGAAACGACGTTTTCCACCGCAAAGGCTTAATATCAAAGGGAAGGGCAAGATTTCAGGAATATTCACGAAGCGAATTTTTCGTTGAGCATCATGTAACAAATATTATACTATTTTCCAACCTAACGTTTCTCTCCAATTTCCACTTGTTTAAACATAGTCCAGATGCCGTAGGAAATTGTTACTAAAATCCGTTTGCAATGAATGTGCTAACTCTCTCGATTTCTTTAATACACCTTATACAGCCTTCTACACCGCATTAAATAGATTATACTTGCGTTAAATTTTGTTTACTTTGCCCTACTGCATTACTTTACTTACACTTTGTTTTCACTAGACTGTTCATAACTATTACGAACTCAAGCGCGCTGTTTACACCTGTAAGCGTACACCTAATACATTGTAAATGGCTGCGGTCGTCTATTAAGCAATAAATAAATAAATAAATAAATAAAAATTACGTTCTCTGCTGATACCTGCTTTGAATGGTTCATTTTTCACGAAGACTACTGATCGATGCGGAATGCTATTCCCCGGGGAACATCGTTTAACGCAAACGCATACTGCTGACCAACGATGCAATTGCGATACGTTATGACGCATAACCACGTTATGACTTATAAATATTAAAGTGTATTTCGCGGACGGTCGCGAACGGTTGCGGGACGTTTGATCGGTTAAACGTAGGCACGGGACTGTGTGTGTGTACAATATTAATTCTAATTGAATTCTCTCGCCACGGGTCGGATAACTTGGCTAATTAATTATGATGTTTTTCGTATTTTCCAGCGGTGATCACCCTTCGAATGGCCATTTGACTTCAACGTTGTATGCTGCCGCGTGTACATACCTGTTTAAATCAATACGCTCTGTAGAGTGTACATTTGCATGCACACTCTGCATACCGTTCATGTCTGTACATATCGACTGCATGTGAGGCTATGCGTTTCATACGATCCTCGGCATTGATTCTGTGTACCCTCGCCCGATTACTCAGTGACATATTCACCGAATGTGCGGGCCAAATAAATTGGCTAATATTTAATCGGTAAGCGACCTAATGTTTAACCAATCATGAGAAAAAAGCCCGACGCTTTTAATTAAACGAAATAAGAATTAAAGTGACACCCGGAAAAATGTCGAGAAGACGATACAGTCAACGTTTCGTTTATTTCATCAAGTCCTCCATTGCCAGGAGCGAAGAATAATATTACCGATTGTCCGCGAAGTCTTTTCTCTTCCGGGGAGGGGGTGGGGTTTCGTCGAAGGGCTTTATTAATATTTTGGCAATTTCTTCGCCATCTACGGATTCCCCTAATCAAATGCCGTGTGGGTCCCGTCCCCCCGTGCGATACGAGACGAGGGGTGACGTCGTCTCGCGGGTAAATGAGATTTCCCGAGGGCGTGCGAGGCCGGAATTTGCCGGCACGTCGATGCACCATCGTGCCACGCGAAGGGACGAATACGTTCGCGTTGTTGCGAACCCCTTCCAAGTCGGCAGAGTGAGTCGGCCACGTCAAAAGACCTCGGTAATTGGCCTTTCAACGGTCCTGTTAAATATCATCTGTTCCGCATAATCAACCGCGCGTCGGGAATCAAAGGATCCTGCGGAGAAGGGATGGCAAGTCGTATAAGAAAGTAGAAAAGGACAACCTTTGTTGCGCAAAGGGTAAAAAGTGGAAAAAATGAAGTTTTGCCATAAACATTTTCCTGTTCATAATTGTAAAGTTTTGCCTAAATATCGAGTCCTGAGGGAAAGGGCTGGGAAATCGTATAAGAAAGTGGAAAAGGACAGGCATTGTTGTATAAAGGGCAAAAAGCAGGGAAAAAAATATCGTATTACGGATATTTCTCTGCCAATAATTGCCAAGTAAAATCGATCTGAAACTATCGCCGAAGCAGATAGACTTGTGTCTGACGAGTGACGTAATCCAGGTCCGTCGTTACAAACAATTCTTAGATCGTTTGTGGAAAATCGTGTGGAGAGCTGCCAAGGGCCTGGTAGACGGGCCAAACGTAGATTCGCACACGATTTCGTTCAATTTACCGTTCCCCGTGCGATACCAGAAATTGGCCCTGTCCGGCGATCATGACTGGTGGTTCTTTTTGCAGGGGAACGATAGTGATTCGAGTTAACGGGGACATTGGCCACGAGAAGGACGATAGTCATTCGCCGTTAGTTCTCCCGGGCCGTTGTAAACTTGATTAAACGCTCTTGCCGCGCGTTAAGAGGTATACGCGTACTTCTCTGCCTGTGTACCGGCGAATCCCCGTGTAGGTGTGGCCGCGTATGGAAATGTAGCCGTACGCTCGAGTCGGGACTTGCTTTACGGATTCCCACTGGGTGAGTATCCTCGAGGCCGGGGAAACTTCCGGGTCCGTCACTGCGGACGCTTTCCACCTCGCACGCTCGGCAATCTCACGAATGCCACGCTCCTGCTTTGCCTCGATTAAGAGTCGCTGACGCCCCGTGCCGTGTACGCGTCGCTAACAAGACTCCTGACATCCCTGGGCAATCTAATACCGTACAACCGAGGGCAATATTTCAAACGGATGCGCGGGGCAACGCCAAGTTCCGGAACAAGGAGATACTGCCTCGGCAATCTTCGAAACAGCCAAACGTATCTCTGCGACGCACCCCAACGTAAATTCCTTTTATTAAACTTCAGGTACTCCTCGAACGGTTCACACAAGCCGGCGAAATTTTATTCGCCGTTCACTTGCGATTAAGCTTTGCTGTGCCAATTAACATAGGGACACGTGTTTTACAGAATTCCGGGAAATATTGAGAAAGACACATGTTTACATGTTTTACAGAATTCCGGGAAATATTGAGAAAGATGTTGCTTCGTTTGCGGCCAATTTAGGGTCCGCATGAAAATTTCACAGGGATTAGAGCGTAGGAAATTAAGACAAAGGTTCGCCCGGCTAATTACACGAGGACAAACGTTTTACAGAATTCCTCGAGATCTTGAGAAAGATGTTATTTTGTTTGCGGTTAATTCACTGCCGGTCTGCATGAAAATTTCACAAGGATTAGAGTGTAGGAAATTAAGATTAACGTTCGCCACGCTAATTACACGAGGATGAAGTCCTTTACACAGCGATGGCCTTTTGTGCCCGGGGCTATTGGACGATCGTGCGAATTGAGAAACTTTCATTCTCGCCGAGACCCGGGGAGGGGGCGACGACCGGATATACGTGCGGTGGCTTCCTGTCCTCCGAGCAGAACTGTACGACCGTCGGAAGCAACTTTACGGTCCGTCCGTACCTACGAAGTTCCGTAATCTGGCGAATTGTCCGGTCTTGCCGGCGCGATTGAGAATTCGATGCTGCAGGGCGCCGGGACAAAGCACGTTTACGTTCTAAACGCGCAAGAGCAAAGTTGTTCCACGTGAAAATACTGCCAATGCGACTGCCGTCGCCCCCTGCTGACCGTCATTTTCACAATTTCGTTAAGTGAATCGACGACATCAAATACGTAGTCCTTCGAAATAACCCTTTATTTATCTCCGCCAAAGTAATATCACTGAAGGGGGAGGGCTGTTGTTCGTTTCCATTCACACAGAAATATTGCATAAAAATACCCTACAGATATACGAAACTCCTTTTTAGACTTTGCGAATTTACGACCTGCCGCAGTTATAATAAGTATAAACCGGTCAGTGATAATCTTGGACAGTCTAGCTAATCAAGTTCCTTTAAATCACTTTGCAACTTTTTCCCCATAATTCGGGCAGGACTATGTAAAAAAAGGTTGGTCGTCGAGGGAATTCTCTGCAACAGAGACGAGCACACGGGGTGGTAGGTGTGTAAGCTTTGCCGGGAAAATCGATAGAAATGTTGCTTGCTCGCCTCGGAGGAGGATGAGGAGGAGGAGGAGGAGGAGGACCAGTCGGATCTGCTAAGCGCATTTCCCTACCACAAGTGTCACCATTCTGGGATAGCACCGTCGGCCACCGCAACGGCATCGGCCGTAGCGTAGACGCCAGTAACGGCAGCTTCTATGATGCAAACCCCTCAATGCCGACCCACGGCCGAAGCTTCTTACATTAACTTCCCCTGCCCCCCGCTCGCCCACCAACCGTCAAGCCGGGCCGCTCAGTCTGTAGTCCGATACCGTCGTCGGAAGTTTGCACTGGTAATGCCTCTCACTCGGTACACGCGCGTCTTTCCCGCCCAGTTTTACCGCAACTCCGTTCCCCTTTTCCGCCGCCCACTTTCCACCACGTAACTTCGCCGGCCGATCGATGTCGTTGCACTCCGCGTCCACTTCTTACCACTCGAGATTCCCGCACATGAGCAATTTTTTTCGGAAATTTAAAACGGAACTCTCGTACAATTTTCAAGTGCCCCGAGTTCCCGGTAATGTATTATATATAAAAAAACAAAGATTAATATCCCTGCCGTGCGTCTAAATATTCCACAGGGCCGTTAAAAAAATACTCGACATTTACCTGTATTGGGAAACGAGAGATAACGAAGAGAGATTATAAAAAACCAGGTGCATTTGAATGAACCGCGTAAAGTTTTAGCAGGTCGTTCGTGGGGGGGTTTATAATCCCCGAAGGGGTAGGTGCGGGGTGGGAACGGTACACGCGACATCATCATTTTCTAATACGGCGATAAACACGAAGCGGAATTAAACGATCCGCGGTGTACACGGAGACGTAAGGACGAGTGGTGGGCGCTGAGGCGAGGGTTAATTAACCTAGCTACTCAGGCCGAACCGAGATGTAATCTGCTCGGGACCGCAGCCGCCCGCAGGAGGATAAACAAACTGGCACCGAACCTTGCCAACAGCCTCTCACCGTTCGCCAGCGGGAAAGAGGTACGTAAGTGTGCACACGAATCCCGCTTTGCACTTACATACGCCGGTAAATGTGGGTAAGGGGCGAGGGAGGGGTGGAAGAGGAGGAGGACGAGGAGGAGGAGGAGGAGTGGCGTGGGTGGAAAAGGGCGAGTCTAGGGAATTTTCAAGCACGACGTCGCAATTACACCGGATCAGAGGGGAATATTTCATCTGGCGCCCTTCATCCGTCGGTTCCGATGGGAGCTGGGCAGGAACCTGTCCTCCCGTTTCCTTCTTTATCCCGTCCAGGGCGGATTATTAACGGGCAATTTGCCACGTCTGCCGCTGACTGTATTGTCTCTCCATTCTACGGGCCGAGCCTCGCTCCGAGCCCTGCGTCGTCTTCCCTTCGACTCTTCCGTCCCTACGTCCCACTCCCCTTGAGCCTAGCTGCTTCCTTCTATTCGGCCGACGTTCATTGGAGATCGGGCTCGTTAAGCGAGTCCCGAACCGACGGGGAACAATCGCACGCTCTGGATTTCCTCCGTCGACGCGGGAATAATAATGAATTTCACGGGGGTAACAGGAGGACGCCGAGCTCCCGGGAATTCGTAAAGATTCTTCTAAACATATGACGTCTCAAGCTCAGCCGGAAGTTCGACAAATTGTTGCAAAAACTGCTAATTGAGTCAATACTTTCCCCTTGTCATGAGAATGATCATTGTCATGAGAAATTCATTGAAATTATTGTAAACTACATGACCCCTCAATCTCAACAATAAATTTTAAAATTGTTGCAAAGTAAAATGGTAGACCAGTATTAAAGTCAACTTTCTTCTCCATCAGCGTGGGAATAATAGTAAAGTACATCACGTCTTTTCCTCGACTGTCTCAATTTTAAGAATAATTACAGTATCATCATGAAAAATCGCTCAGCTAAATCTATTAGACACAGATGAACCGAATAAAAATCTCACGAGCCTCGTGCCGAAAGCGAATCGTTTGATTTGACGCGAAAATAAACTAGCGAAGTTTCTGTGCGACGTGGAGGGTCGTCGATGGGACAGGAGGAATTTTGTGGATTTTCCTAAGCGCCTGGGTACGATTGCGTAGACGTTCGTCTCTCATGGGGGACACATCGGGACGTGTATTTACGTGATATTCGTCGGGTAATATCGGGATCATAGACTGGCAGCAGGTACACGTGTGTGCGGTAAGCTCGCGAAGGAGAGTAGGAACCGGCAGGAACAGAGAAAGCACCGGGCACGTCGCTTTGCTTCTGTTGCAACCGTAAGCCAGTTAGGCGGGGTATTTAGGAGGGAATTTGCCGGTCCCGAAGTTATACGTTATACCGTCTGCATTGTTCTCCTTTCCTCTTTCACGTCGGACCGAGCGTCCACCCCGATGGTCCTCGCGAATCTCGCCCGCAAAATCCACCCCCTCCCCTTCCTCCCTTCGCCGGCGACCGGACCAGCTGGAATTTGTGGCGGGATAAATTTAATAAGTCGCCTGACCAACTGCCGTACACGTTAGTCCAACAACTATGCCTACTCCGGTACGTGCCATCGCCTCTCGTCCTACGCAGTATTCAAGAATTTCTCGATGTACCTGGCTCAGGAGCATAAAGAATAGGGCAAATTTTTTTGAAAAGCTTAACGAAGGCTTAAACGCACATTGCAAAATTAAAAACACTGTATTATATCCTTTCGTGGAGCGATTTCAAGGTTTACCGGGTTTGAGGTTTTCAGGGACAAATGCGGGGGAAGGTTATTTGCTTGTGCAGGAGATGGTTGAGCGGAACAATAAAAAAAGGGCGAACAGTGTTAAACTCAGTCTATTTGAATGCTACAATACAAGCTCTTCGTACCACGTCTCGTCGCGAACTAAAAACTAAAACTCGACTGTCTAATCTGGCCGAATCGTTAATGCGTCACCGAGCCTCTTCACAAAGAGGATCGGTTACTCGGAAAAATCCCAGGCGTCGTCAAACCGTACGTGCCAGAAGGGCCCGTGCGCCCACAAAGAGCAAAGGATATAAACAATCGGCAGAGCCGATGCAATGGGTGCAACGACCTGCCTACGATAAGACGCGGGTTTTTTCCTACACTTGTGAGTGATGACGTGAAGCTTCCAATTTCAAAGTTATGTTATGGGCTAAAATTAAAGGTTTGTTCATCAATGACTGTTTCTCATCTTCTCCATTACTACCATAGAACTTAAATTCCCCAAATCCACTGTTCTAATGAGCACTTCAAGCATAAAAATAACGAAAATAATAAACAGATGAGAAGTACAATAAAATATTGTAACCTTTCTCAAGTTCTCGATTTTTCATGTTAACTCCATGAATATCGTATTTTTAAGAAAATTAAATGTATATAAAGGTTCGTTTGCGTTCGAAGTCATTAAACTTTACTTACAAGGCACATCCAGCGAAGCCCATTGTGAGGAGAAATTAATTTTCCCGAAGAGAATCACTTTTGCTCCAGCGAAACTCAATATAAAACACTGTCTCATCTTGCGGTTTTTCTTGTGCTCTGTTCCGTTTAAAAGCTACTTTTTAGCATCCATTTTCTTCGTCTTGGCACTTTCATGGGCACGGCGCATCGGGCAACAGGAGGAGAGCATTGACAGAATGAAGCGTTAAGGGTCGCGATGACCGTAGTAAAAACCGCGGTAAAGAAAAGGTCTGTGCTCTCGAGAGCGAATCACGTCGGACCACTGTGCAAAGTAAACAAGACGGACCCCGTCACGCCGTATCTCCGTCTCAATGCAACAAGCTATTTCCACCATCCAACCCCCTTTTTTACCCGGCCGACTTTATGTCGCACGACCATAGCAGCTTTTACCTAGCCAGTCGTGATTCCGCGGAGATAGAAAATGCTGAAACCTGTCTGTATTTCTGAGGGAAAAAATGTGACCAGGATTGGTCTTGCATGGGCCTCCAGTCACGTATTTTGATATTTGCGAATATTTGATTGAATGACACGTGTATAGCGTGGTACGTTTCAATCACGAAATTTATATTGGACGCAAACACTGAGAGTACGCACGAGGGGTGATGGATATTAAAAGGTTGCGGGAATATAGAGAACTGCACAGCACTCTACTGATAAAACATCAGTGCACTAATTGCTGCAAGACACATTTCATTCTATTGCCGTTGTCTTTTCGGTCATAAAAATGGTTCAAAAAATAATCTTTATTACGCTTCGTTTAATCAGTAATTTAGAAGTAGAACGTTTCGCGGTTTCTCGTACATCGGCTTTTCACGAGTTTTGCGGGTATTTTCTTGTATTTCCTCCGTTTCACTCAACAAAATCAGCGCGCCCGTTGTCTCAGCTACAACGAACACGAGCAGAGGAAACGAGTGGGTGAAAGTGGCCGGGGATTTTATTTACACGTGGAAATTTGAACTGCAATATTCAGCGGTAATGTCCTTAGCCCGATGTTTCTGACGGGTGCGCAGTCTTTTTTTATATCCCTGCAGTGTCGGTCGCGGGTTGTTCGTAAGGGGGAGGGTGGCTGTAGGTAAAATTAAGTAAACATTGCCACAGTGTAGCGTAATGGCTCGTTTGCTCGGAAAGGTTGGCAATCGCATGAAAACGGTCCGTAAAACTGAGGGAATATGTTATCGCGCGAGCCCGGAGACACATAGGCACCGGAACACACACACACACACACACACGGCCGCTACTTTTCGAGCAAACAAACCGCGTTGTTTCGGAAACGCGCCGGAGAAAATAAAAAGAGATCGATGAACGTTAAACGCAATTCCGGCCGCACGGTCCCGTGACGTTCTCCGTATTATTACGGCTGTATCATACGGCTGTACTCGGGCCGCGCTCAAGAATGCATAGAATTTTTCAATAGACCCGTTTCGTTTCTGTCGTAATGAAACGTCCCCGACATTCCGACCGGCATGCATCTCCGCAGCGTATCGTGAAACCACCCCCCACTCCCCTTCGATCATACCCCTGTTTCCACCCCCGATGATTTAACGTCGATGGCGATCAAGCCATTTTTGCGCAGAAAATTTGAGAAATTTTCAGCTGCACTCGGCGCGCAGGGAAGTTTGCCCTCTTTTTACGAGTCGCTTGGCTCTCGGCGATTTTCGTTGCGCCATTTTCACGGGGAAAGTTTTTCTCCGCTGGCTCTGCGACGTATCTCGCTTACGAGCGGAACGTGTACGGAGGTAAAAAATTGAAATCGCTCGCGACATTATCCAGGGAATCCGTGCACACATTTTTAAGGGCCTAAGTATGTCCTACAAATTTTTACGGCATCACCCGAAGTTTACCGCAATAAAATAAACTCCAGGGAAATCTGAACGAACGAATCTCCTGGCCAATGTCGAAACGTTCAATTAAATTCTTCCCCAAAATGGCAGTTTTCGGTCTCATCGTTAGGTTCCTTTCTTTTCAGCATCCTTGCACCATTTGTCATTTCATTTTTCAATGTCTAACTGTATCCTACAAATTTTTTCAGCACCATTGAAACTTTGCCGCAGTAGGATAAACCCTAGAAAAATCTGTCCGGACGAATACCCTATGAAGCATCGAAATATTCCATTAAATTCTTCCGCAGGATTGTGGTTCTTCGGTTTCGCCATTGCGTTCCTCCCCGTTTATCATGGTTGCAGCATTTTTCGCCATCGTTATCCTCCATAGCGCGGTTCTGACTGATTTAACATCGGCATTACGATTACGAGTTTGACGTACAACGATGGTCGCGTAACAGCCGCGATGTTACCTTTTGCGAGCGTAGGAGTAACGATCCGTGGCCGGGGGGAGGGGGCGGACGAGGATGGAATTATGGTTACGATTACGGCCACGGTTCGCTGACCCGGCCGCACGGGCCTTCGAATCAAAGTGACGCGGTTTAAACGTCCGCCGAGCTTCGAGTTAACGTAACACCGCGTAACGATCCGGCCCGGCAGATGTTCCGAATGACGAGACGAGCCATGCGACATTATGTAGCTTTCCCCGCCGGTAATAACATGGCCTTCCCAATTAGTGCACCGGATGATGCGGCCAATTAAAAACCGCCGGTTTAACTGGCCTTTTATTCGCGGCCAAATTCACCGGACATCTGCCTATTGGATATTTAATAAATAATAGAACAATAATAATATTTATTGTTGATAGAACAATAAATGTTATTTATCAACAATAAATAATATTTATTTATTATAACGATAAATAATATTTATTGTTCTACAGTTTTGACTGGCTCAGTAAAGAAGAGATACAAAACTCTTTAGTTCGACTCTCAGGCAAGAGAACTATAATACATTTCTTGGTGAATTCAAGTCTAAGGGAATGTCGTTACTGTTCTTACAAACATTCGTCTTATGTTTGAATCAATGGTTTTCGCGGGGGCTTTTTATCAGGGAATATGGCACTACGGGTAAATTATATTGCGTTGCACGGGGTTTATGTCCGGGGGGGAATGGATTTTTCACATTTTAATCAGAACGCAGCCTCGGCCGGGGAAATTATATTTCGGAACGCAACGACAGCCCGTACTTTGGCCGGTCCTTTTTTTCCCGGGGTTTATCAGCGTACGTTTGGCCTCTCGTAAAAAAATGAACAGTTGTTACCTAAACCGGAGAGTGCGGAGAGTCGTTTTGAAGTACCCCCGGTGAAATGAATGCTCGGCGTAGCGAATAAATGAAATACCATGGAGAGAGCGAAGCTCCCGGCTGCGCTGCTGTGTCGGCCATTTAATTTAATGGAATTCGGCGTTTAGAGAATAAGAATAATTGCGCGGCCCCGTTGTTTCGATTAGACGTCTCAAGTATTTCGAGTGGAGACGATAGTCGCCCGTAAGGAGCAAATAAATCAGGACCGAGCTTTCTACCCGTAAATAAACAAGTGTACCACTTGACGAGCTGGAGCTACCCGCAAGCGCCCAGAAGGGCTGTTAACTTCAACCTCCCGGTTGACAGAACGTACTACCGTGCACCAGAGAGGAAGGGAGACAGGGACAGAAAAGGGGGAGGGAGGGGGCGAAGCTCGTGGAGAATAGGTTTCGAGGGGTCTTGCTGAAACGGGAGGGCGAGTTCGTCTGGTTTTTTTAAAGAGCCACTAGTCCGGCATTCATGCACATACATATGCACATCCGTACACACATTTCAACGTGTTCATCGTACGGGCGGAGGCAACAAGCACGTCGTAATAACTCCCTAGCTAAAGGAATCGTTCCGGGGGAATTCGCCAAGTCCACGAAAACCATCGCCCTATTCGCCAGAAACAGAGATTTTCTCGAGGGTTTCTTTCAGCCACTGCATTGCGTTTCCGTCAAATCGTTCTCAACGCGAGAAAAACGTTCCGACGACTTACTTTTTACTCTACAATTTAATCCATACTGGCAAAACGTCAAGAAAGACACGTAGAATCTCTTTTTTTGACATTTTTTGTACGCATTGAACTTATCAACTTTGCAGGCAATTGTTTTAGTTAATAACTAATAACTTGATTACTCTGTTCTGCCGCAATTGTTTATGGTAGAAAAATGATTAAGTTCAGGTTATTCGACAACTACAATCTTGATTAAACATATGAAATTTTGTATTGTCGCGTAAACATTTGTCAAACAAAATTCTATTCCCCCCTTTGTACTTATACTTTCTCCGCATTGAACTTATCGTTTCCTTGTTAATATTTTATTAAAAAATTCGAAAACTCTTACATTAGACCGCTCAGACCTTCGTGAACGACGCTTAGCGTAGACAAATCATTGGGCTTTCCTCTGGTTATTCGACAACCGCAATTGCGTTTTATTAAACATATGGCCACTACGGATAAACGGCGTGACTTGGCTCCCCTTGGCGTAGCTGGCGGATACTTTAAGGCCGATTTTCCCTCTTTTTATCTGGCATTCGCCATCATAAAGAGGGGTATATTGGACCCTCATGCTCCGGCGGACGATAAGAGGCGTCGGCCGACGTCGTCCTCGTGTCCTACGGTGCCGGTAAAGGCCGTCCGATTTCACGTGCCGTTTAGCGCACTTTAATTCCATTACAGGGATATAGCGGCCGAGGTCGCGCGTAATTCCCCCGGGATAAGAATGATTCCCGGCCTAGCCGGGGGGAAACGACGGCCCAGACGTCTGTCCCCGTGCATTCTCTACGCTGAGAAAAGGAAGCGGGACGTTCGTCGATGTGCTTCCTGCCGCTTTTATCGCCGATGCGGACGGGCTGCACGAAAAAGGTCGGATAATGACCGTACGGCCCGTTTCTGATGCTCTCCCCGTGTCCCCCTCCCTCCCCGCCCCTTGTGCCAGCCGACGACGACCCGGCCGATTGAATTATCTTCATTTTTCCGACGCCAGGAACAGCCTGCAAACTACTTTCCCCAAGAACCAAACTGACGTTCTGCTTTATTCCCACCCCACCCCCCTCTGCTCAGGTCAAAAAAGCCTTTCACGAAATTAATCATTCCTGTATTTTGTAAATGAATGCTTGTCGTAGAATTTTTTAACTCTCAGATCAAATGGATCATAAATGTAAAGGATTAATAAATCGAGCGATTGGTAAATATAAATTGTATCGTTACTTGAAAGACGTGTTCTAGATTCGGTTTTAATACGACTTTTTTAAATGTGTCGTTTTACAGTTTTTTTTAGTAATAAGAGGTATGACGCGATTATCGTTGTTGCACGAATTAAAGTTGTTTTTTGGTGAAAATTTTCGTTTTATGGAGGACAGTGGACATTTTTCCGGAAAATTGGATCAACCAGAGCACGTTGGCTAGGCGTAGAAATTTGAGCATCTCCTGAGAGATCCTTTCGTATCCGATCCGAGGGTCGTTTATCGCGAACACGAGAGGACTGACAAATTTCCGAATGATTTCGCGACGGCCTGTACGCGCCGCGTGCGACGTAAGTGCACGGTAATTTGGCCTCATTTTGCGGCAACGAGGGGATTTAACGAGCAAGTAGAACGTTCAGCACGTGTGCGAAGAGACAGAAAGAATAAGAACAGGAGAAAAAGGGACCAAATTACAACGAAAGACGGGGAATAGATAAATGTTGCTGAAAAAGGTAGATGCAAGTAACAGTCAAGAAAAAGAAAAATGTAAACGAACCTCAAGAGAAAATGTAGAAATAGAAAAAATTAGTAAGACTAAAAAATAGACAAGGTAAAAGGAAAACTGGGCAAGAAAGACAGAAAAAGAAGAAAATGGTAAGACGAACAGTGCAAGATACAGAACAGAATAAAGTGCCTTAACCTTAAAGAGAAATGAAACTAAAATAGATAAATGCAAGTAACAGTCAAGAAGAAGACGATGTAAACGAACCTCAAGAGAAAATGTAGAAATAGAAAAGATCAGCAGTAGTGATAAGGAAATAGACGAGGTAAAAGGAAAACTGGGCAAGAAGGAAGACAGAGAAAAGGAAGAAAATGGTAAGTACGAAGACCGTGAGATACAGAACAGAATGAAGTACCTTAACCTTAGTGAAAGAGAGAGAAGGAGACAGAGAAAGGAAACGTGGAGAAAGCTAAATAGGAATGACGACAAAGAGGAAAGGGGGAAACGAGCTTCTAACGTTTCGTATCTCCGGTGATGATAGTTCGCGTTAACGACCATCGAGAGGTACGGGATAGTATGAGGTTGAAAGAGGAAGGAAGGGGATGGGTGGGAGAGAGAGAGAGAAGGCAAAGGAGACGAGAGGAGACGGGGAGATAGGCCAGCGGCTCTAATTGCCGACTAGGGATTTACAAGGGGTAGGCGCGAGGAATATAAATATCCTTGCCGAGATCGCCGGCCATTCCGGACCCGTTTTCCCGCACTCGCTAATCCTTCTAGGGATTTTTTAACGCACCGAGAATTCCTGCTGAGCATCGTCCTTACTCGTCGCCGTGTTCCCCCCTCCCCTCTCCGAGACTCGACTCTAACTTTAAAACGATACGTTCGTCCGCCCCACCCCCGCTGAATGCCCGAGAAACGTGTTCCTGCAATCCCCTAAAACTTCCAAACACTTCATAGGTCTTCCCTGGACTTTAAATTATGTCCTCCCTCGGAGGAAAGTTGTCCGAGGTGACCTATGTCTGCGTGTATCCGTGTGCTCGGTTTTCCTGCAAGACTCAGAAGAGGGGGGAAAGGTAATAAAAGAAGAAATAGGTGTATTAACGTGTGTCGATGTTTTAGGGAAAAATTGACCTCGTTGAGTTGTTGAGATTTTAAGATTTTACGATCGTAAGAGTTATGAAGATTTTTAATATACTTAGAAGAGATGTAGGAAAAGAAGATCAGCGGACATCTTGATCAGCAATTTGTGCTCGATCGCGAGAAGGCGAAGAAAAGGGGACAACTTCCTTATCACTTATCGCTTGACGATGGAATATTAAGAGGGAAGAAAGGAGGTTTTCAATGATAAGGAGATATTCGAACGGAGTACTTTCTTAATTGGGAGCTTATTCGTAATGAAATGGGCTGTCAGCGGGGGGAAATCATTTCACCGCTTATTTCATCGGCAAGACGGGACCGTACGATAGGAGATGCAAAAGATACGTATTAATTTCTTCAATGTCCCGCTGTACAAGTAAATTCCTCAGGGATAGTAGTAGTAGTTTATCTTGATTACCTTCAGTCCTTCGTTGAGGATTAAGAAGGATGATTGAGCGGCGCAAGGGCCCCGTCTGCTCGACTTTTTCGCATTACGGGACATCTTGTTACTTTGATTCCTACCAACGTGGATAATTAAAATTACGAGAGACGTCGCTACGTAATTCTCCATTACT
Organism: Hedychridium roseum; assembly: GCA_963989215.1. Lineage (NCBI taxonomy): Eukaryota > Metazoa > Arthropoda > Insecta > Hymenoptera > Chrysididae > Hedychridium > Hedychridium roseum. Next base: position 2,852,924 of record OZ022307.1, on the reverse strand, counting down.
TTTTTAATCTCCCTCCAGCTTGTAATCGGGTAAACAGTCGTTTACCGCTTAAACGAAATTATTCCGCTGAAGTACTAACGTTGCAGTAGTTTTTTAAAGTAATATCACGAGTCACGCAATGGCGAAGAGGCTCGTGATTAAACACGAAAATCGGTGATTTCTATTTAACAATCATTTTAACGTGAAGTTCAAACAGTTCGCTGTGTTAATATCATTTCGAAGGATAATTTTTTATCGACGTGCGGAATAATGTTGAATGTCTATTTAAGGACATCTTTTAGGTTGAGCTTGAACGTCAATATTGGGGGATTTCCGTCGTCTGCGGGGTTCAGTTGGCAGAGGGGTAGCTAAGGTGTCCAAGTTTCAGCTGGCTGCTCGAACCTGACTATCGACTTTCTGTCAAGTGACCAAACTCGGAGTCGACTTACAGCCTCGACTTGCAGCGTTACATTACAGAGCCCGGGACGTAAACTGAGGGCGAAGTAGCTTAAAGACTCTGCGCTCCTTAAAGGAGTATCATTACCTCAACGACTCACAGTCTGCGGAACGGTAAAGCAAGAGCCCAAGACCCTATTTTTACCTTTCCCCCGATACAAAGTCTTTCAAACGGAATCTTACTCTCTACGCCTTCACACTCCGTTCCCACTCGACCCTGCCCAGCGCTTTTTTAATTATCTCCTGCACTTCGAGGAATCATGATTTATTCGTAAACTTTTAATTGGAACTCCGAGCGGAAGGAGTTCCTCGAGAATGAGAATGAAAAATGTCAGTTTTTCCAACAAAGAGGAAGATCGTGTTGTAAATCTCATAGCTTTGGCGCAGTATACAAATGTTAGCAGAACGTTGTTTATTTATGAACCGAAAGATGGTTGCATTCTTGGTCCGATACAATGAAACCACGGGACGATGTATCGTTGATCACAAATGACGAAAATGGTATTAAAAATCTCGATGTACCGGCTAAAGAAAGGGGATGACTAACGATAAGCTTTTTTTGTTACATTCCCGGCAAATGCAATATCGATTTAGCAGGTTCCTACGATATCTGCGACCTTTGATGGTCTTCTTCTTCTCGAGCCGTTCAGCAGCTGCCTTCCCTCGGAAGGAACGTTTTTGCCGGATTCAGACAATCTGTTTCTTACGGTCTTTCGGCGTCTCGTCGAATCACGATTTATTACGGCAAGTGGCTCGTTGGCGAACCGTTGCCCCCGAAATCCATCAAAAGCCGATAGATAATTCCTGTCGGACATTCCTGTGACACAGATGCGACCTGGATATTTCCAAGTCCATTATTCTCGGTAATAAGAATGTCCTTGCATAAGTTTAAACGGTAGTCCTTTCGGAAGAATGAAAAATCGCCGAAAAACACGAATTTTCGCAACATTACATTTATGTTTGTATCGAGAAAGAGAAGTATTTAAAGAAAATAGAACAGTCCGCAAGATGTATTTTACTGAACACAATATAATGAAATTAATACACGCAAAAAATGAAGATTTCTATTAATTTGTAGTTAATTAAATTAATGTTGAATCATAAGTTACATGAAAATTAGCCGTACAAGTGTAGGTTTAATACTTACACCGGTTGGAATTTTTCATTGTACGAATAACGTGGTCGTCGAAGGAGCGACAGGAATTCAAAAAGGGGATAAGAAAAATCCGTTAGCAAAGGTATTTCGGGAAAACGGGAAGTGCGGAATAAGGGGCGAAAATCTGAACGTGTGCATACTTTAACCAAGATTGAGTGACTAGCAAAAACTTCGTTTCGCCCGGGCAGAGGGCTTAATGCCTCGGTATTATGCCGACTGATGGATGTCGCTCGTTAATTTTATAATTTTGCCGACGCTTCGAAGAGTAGAGGGGGGGGAGGGTAGGGGTAGGGCCAAGCGGACCGGAAGAGAAGAAAGCCAGGGACGGAGAGAGAGAGGAGCGAGGCAGGTGGAAGGTCGGACGATGATTGGCCGAGCGTGCTACCCTTGGCCCTGGCTACTAATATCAGCCTAGGTGGGATATACTCTTACAAATTGTCTGCCGCCACGGAGAAGGGTGCGCGCGAGGGGATTTGTCTCCATTAAAGGGATTGAGGTTTTGTCGTGCTCCACTTCTACTCCTTTCCACGCTGTCGCGTTCTCTCCCCCGCGCCTCCCCCTCCATTCTTCTTCCACTCCTCTCCAGCATTTCTGTTTCTCCTTGTTTCTAGCCCGACCCGTTCACCTTTTGCTCGCGCTTCAAACTCTGTCCATTCTTGCTGTCCCTCCTCCTCCCTCCCTTACCGCGGTTCCTGCCTTCTGCCGGTCCTTTTCCGACCTCTTTTTCATTCTTCGCTCCCCCCCTTCAGACGCTAAGTTCTTACCTCTGTCTAGCTGAAGTACCTGCCACGTCGGGAGACAAATCTTTGCCAGCAACAGGATTTCCCGGAGTCCACGGGAAACCGAGGGTTTCTGTCTGTCTCTCTCTCTCTCTCTCTCTCTCTCTCTCTCTCTCTCTCTCTCTCTCTGTCGCACTCAGGGCCTTCCCATCGACACGAGGCGTCAAACACCCACTAATGGCACTTTCTTTCTCCCTGGAGTCGCGAAATAATTCGCAAGGTCGCGCCGGGGCTGGAATTGGAGCAGAAGCCCCGGCTTAATATTGTTTTATCGGTCACCCCCTCTCCCCTCTCTACCTTACTTTCCAGTGGGTCGTCGCACTGGCCCGATAGCAGAGTGCCGAGAGCAAAAGGAAACGGGGAAAAGAAGGATCGGGGATAGCGGAATACTCTGATCAAGTTGATCTACCGTTTCGACCCTCGAATCGGGTCAACCTCTTTCACAGCGGCTAGGTCTTTTTCCTTTACGTCGTAACGTCGCTCCAGTCGAACGGAACGCCTAGGAATCCTCTGTTTTCCGGGCATCTTTTTAAGAACGGTGTCATCGTGCGCCGTGTCCTACATTCCTTTGAAAATTCATATGGAACGTAAGCTCACTTCAAAAGGATTTATCAGCTCCAGCGAATCTTTCCTTCGCGTCTTTTAATTCTTCATGATATTGCTTTCCATTGTAACGAATCGAATAGAAGAGATAAGTAATAATACACTCCAATGGAGTGATTTACGTTAATCAGTCAAGTTGTTACGAATAATGAGAGTAAAACAATTATACTTTTAAACGTATTTACTATCGTATAAAACGTAAGCTTACTTCGAGACTTTTATTTCAGTATTGTTCTATTTTCTATTGCAATGACTCTAATAAAAAGAAATTAAATAAGTTACGTTAATCAGTAGAATGATTATGTAGAACGATAGTAAAAGAATTATCCCCTTAAACACATTTACTTTCTTAATTAATAATTACTTTTGACTATACAACGACATCCTTCCCATTCAGTGAACGACATAAAAGTGAACAGTTCATTATAACTTGGGACTTAATCCGTCACGAGATGATTAATATTACCGCGTTCGTAGGCCATAATCAACTAATTATACAATATCCGTACGAAGGAAAGCCTTTCACCATTAATTATTGTCCAGGTATTATTGATTCCTGCACGATGAAATATAGCGGTCTTTAGCAATTAATATCGGGGGACTATGGACGGCTCGGAGAATCGATCGGCGAATTAAATGAGCCGACGGGCAAATACTAAGTCATTTTTTGACGTCGATCAAAAGCGCTGCGTGTTATCACGTTCGATTGACGAAGAAAAGTGAAGGTTATCGTGAGGGGAGGTGGGTTAGAACGCATCGACAACGGCGCCATTGAAACGAGGCGGAAACGCGGAAAGGAGAAATATATTCTGATGAAGCCCGTGTATACAGGACGATACGCGACGGGCCATCGGGTATAATGGCCCTGGGCAGGGACCCAATATTATCTGCCATTATGACGCGCATCGAGGTCTTCCGGACAATAAGATCGTCCCTTGAATTGATGGCGGCGTTCTTCTCCCACGGACGCCGCCATAACGGATTGGACCGATTTGTCAGACGCTTTTTCGCGTGTCCTGCGCGTCTCCCAGAGACGATATACTGCAAATCGTGCACTGCCCGTTCCTTGTTTCCCTCCGCCGCAAAACCCATCAGCGAATTCGCCAATTTAGAATCCCACGGCTCTTGAAGAGCGAGAGACAGGCAATCGTTGTCGCAGAAACGAATTTATCGCAACGATTTTATTGAGACTGAAAGATCGTAAAGGACCCAAGTTTCAAATACAGAAACATTTTCACAGTGTTAAGTTTACCAAACTTTGAGTCTATCGTGATCCAATTGTGTTACTTAAATTCTCCATGTTTCAATCACCTGTCACGTGCATCGTATTTTAGGTAGCAAAAATGAGGTTGAGCATTAACGTTGCAGAGACGAAAATTTACATACAATTCCTTACGAAAATACGACGCGGTTATTCACGAGTATATTTAAAACTGTTACGTACTTGTCGGTCGAAACGGCATTTTCAGCAGTATTCTCGAGCGGAATTCATTGACTGGCAGCGGCGGTGAAGAGATACCGAGCTGCGGAATATCCCGGCAATTATCACGCCCAAGTGACGGGGTTTGACGGTGACGACATGGCGAAGCGAGGATCTGCCGTGGTTAGATAAGCCCCGTGCAAATTTACCCGGGTTACTTTCGGAAGCGGCCCGAAATGCGCTTACATTACCCCACGCCCCCCTCCTCCCGTCCCCTACCTCTCTTTCCCTCATTGAGCGTCAAATATTTGAGCAATCGATGGCAGTTTTGCCGCAACCGCCGTGACAACGGGGAGAATTTCTTCGGGTGTCGTAAGCAATCGTCAAGCAGGATAAGCGCGATGATTTTACGAGTCCCAAGTACCAGGGGGGAACGATGGGGCAAGGGGTGGCAAACGGAGGGAGAAAAAGGCAAGGAATCGGGGACAGAACGATGCGAAAGAAAATGGAGAGAGTCGGTTAGAGTGGGTAAGTTCAAGAGCCCCGGGTAAGCACGCCTCGGATAAGGATGTTTCAAATTAAACTTGCAGGCACCTCGGCTCCTTGCAATTGGCCGGCCGCCAGGACTTGTTAAAATTCCACCCGACTGCGTGACTCGACGGGTTTTTGCTCAACGGTAATCTTTTAACTGCATACCACTCGGGGAATGCATTTATGAATTGAACACTTTCCGGGATTTTTGCGTACGGTATTCACCGCTCGTAAGAGTGGAGAGATTTAATAATCAAACGCGTGGATGTACGTTAATCTTGAAACAAGTTCTAGCCGTGGGCCTAAGTTAATCGGCAGAGCAGAAATTAAAGTTCGGGGATGATGGTCCGAGGGGGGATATTAATATGCAAAGAAAATTTAGCCAATGATTCAAGTTTTTCTGCGCTGCCACTGAAGTTTCCCGCACGGCGGTGTTCGAGAGTGCCTGTTAATTCGCAAACAAATCCTAGCTCCTAGCGTTCAAGTAAATCGACAGGGTGCAGTCATCGTGAGCAGTCCTCGCCGGCCGAGACGTAATTTTCAGGGTTCTGAAATCCCGTGGTATTATTCGAATCACGTTTCGAAGTGTCGTCCGTCAATTTGGCCCGCCATCAGCGGAATTCCGTGAAGACGAGGATTCGCGAGTCGTACACCGGAGCTTCGAGTTCCACGAGATTACGTGGATCAGAATCCGTTTAGGCGGCGAGCCCGTGCGCGTGAGACTTTAACTGGCTTTAACCAAAGTCTCGTAATTCCCTGCGACGAAACGTAACGAGACCGCCGGGCGAACGACCCCCCCTCGCCCTCCCCCCACCTCGCGCTTGCCGACACTCCCCATAAGAAAGTACGAAATCCCGGGCGCAACTTTAAATTAAAGAGCTTCGTTATCTCTCGGCCGGTATCATCTTCGGCGGCACGTCTGACGACCTCCGCGGGGCTAAACGAGTTGGCCAATCGCAAGGAAGATTCGCGGCAAAGCAAAGGAAGGGTCATTCCAACTAGTTCCCTTCAGAGAAAAAAAGCTTGTCGCCATGCCATCGCCCCCCTCTGTTCCTCTCGAGGTGTTAGGAATGGGACTTTTAATTCCTGACGTGGCCCGAAATTCCTGCAATTCATTCAGACATGCTGGAATAACACGCAAGGTTGCCCATCGATGACTGCACGGAATTTTTCATGGAACGAATTTTGAGAACTGACGGAAAGAAAATTGACACTGACAAAGTTTTGATGAAACAATGCCGAACAACAATGTGTACCTGTATACCTGTCAAATATTAAATTAAGAAAGTATATTGATCCTCTTCCTCTGAAAAGCATGTCAATATAATGAAAAATTATTTTAACAGAAACTAGCCAAATGTAAATACAAGTACGTAAATTTAGAAGAGTATTTTTACGTGACTTTTCCTATGAAAAAATGGGATTGAATCATCTGTTCATTTCATAAATCATTTCCAGGCGCAAAATAATGACTTTACGGGTCTAAGAAATATTTTTACGATTGAAACGGCGCGACGGTGAACGTTAATTGAAAGTTTTATCGAGGCAGTAAGAGATCATAGGGTCGAATATTAATGTTCCGTGGGAAGGATCCTTTGATGTCAGTTTTTCCCGGGACTTTAGAGAAATTACACAGTCGTACTCCAAAGTCTCTGGCTGATCGGAACGGCAGCTGGAATTAATAGTCGAATAATTGCGAACAAATGCGGGGCTTCTGCCGGAGAAATTCATCGGCGAGGAAAAACGGGGTAGAAAAGAAGGAGTGAGGCTCAGTAAACGCGTCTGGGGAATTGCTCTGCATAATAACGTTAGTATCCCGTGTCGCAAAGTTTTTCCTGGCTAACAATTACCGCGATTAACCCGCGAGGTCTGCTTTAAAATCCACGGGGAGAACGTAAAATCTTGGCAACGCCAAAACCCTTTACCGCGCGACAGAGGAGGGGGGAAGGGGTTTCGGTATAGGGAAAAAACGACGTCGAGTGACTATGCAGCCAGATGCACCGGATGCAATGACGACATTGGGTTTACGACTCAATAACCGTAAGATGCAAAGACGCACATGAGCGTTCGATGCTTCTCGCACGATCAACCTTACACGATTTCCTTCACCTTCTCGAAGATGTGCAGCTCCTGGAACCGCTTTATTTCTATACTCGAGGAATAGGAAATCAATTTTGGTACTGCAAAATACCGTCGTCTGGCGAAATTCAATTTTTTATGCGATTAATAGTGAATGTATTGAGTCCTGTACAAAGTTAATTGCTACACAAGTAGTTTTACGGTGACGCAAAATTGATGAATAACGAAAAATATCATATATAATAGTTCAATCAATATAACGGAAATTGTTTATTCTTCTCAAGGAGTGTGAACTTTAACAAATAAAAGAAAGCCATCAAATTTCACCTGGTTTTCATGGATATTTTAGTACAATTATCTCCTGTACAAGGAGTTTTACAGTAACGAAAAACTGTTATCAAGTAGAATAATTCAGTAAATTACGAAATACAGTAAAAGACATTACATTTGGCCTGGTTTTCATGGATATTTTTGTACGTATTACGGAAACTAACGTCGAGGTAATCTTCGGGTGAATTTAATGACTAGCGTCTTGTCGGGTCGGCTAAATGTGTTCTTTACGTTTTCCCGAAACGACTAATCGCGGTGCGTCAGCGGAATCAAGCGCTTTGGTAATTTCTCAGTCGTGAGCTAGTTTGGGTAGATGTAAGTCCCATGTGGTGATGGTGGTTTCGCGTCAAAGGCCGAGAGCAGCTGAGCCCCGAACAGCAGTCTACTTAGGGACGATTAATAGCGTGCCGTGATTAATGAACGAATGTGTCTACGTCGTAATAAGTGACTCCATATCGATCTTAGCGCTCGCCAAGGGATCGCGCGGAAGCGTCCGTGATTTTTGTTTAGCCTTCATGAACAAAGAGGGACTTTGGAAGGTCCGGGGATTGAGATGAGGATTACCATCGACAATTAATTTGTATCACCATTTATCAAGGAACTCGGGCTACGTCAGTCTCGGGGAAAGCTAATTTATTGCAATAACTAAACGGTTAATGGAAACACGTGTCACACGATATTTAATAATCAAATTGTAATATCTCACAGCTAAATGACACATTAAGTCTGTCACAAGTTGTTTCAACAGCTGAGTGCTAGATAAAAGTGTTTATTGTTTTGTTTGTGCAAGCCACAATTATTTTCGTGTATGAGCAAGAATATTTATGTTGATGGCCATTGAGAGATAGAGATTTTCTCAGGCTACGTCTGTCGTTTACATAAATAACGAGGGTCCCCGTTTGTTTCAGGAGCGAAATTTCCGGTCTCTCGAGTGCACTGCGTCGAGAACGACAAAAGCTTTTCTCTTGTAAGCAGCGGCCCACTTGTAGAATGAAGCCTTGTTCTTGTCAACAGTTTTTCCACGACCGCCCTTCCAGATTCAATGCTCAAAATCTTCAATTCAAACAGATTTTCGAAATTCCAAATATTACAAGAATAATATAGATAATATCGAAATTGCACTTCCAAAGCTGTTAAAACGATTTGTCTTTAATTAAGCTACGATAATTAACAACAAATTTTTATTGTCAATGACGTAATTAATAATGTACGATCAAGATTTATCATTGTTTTTAAAATCATTTACGATACAGTGAAAAAAAATCATGAATCAAGCTAATGAAGCTGTTGTTCTAAAGTATTTTTTAATCAGATCATTTTCAGCAGGTGTTAAAACTGAGGTTCAATGGAATTGACCAGAAAATTCGATAATTCGTACTCTAATTGATTTTGTACAGGTGATGAAGGGCTACAGGAATAATTGTACGTTGTTTTTGAGTTGCTTAATTTGCAATTTTTGCTTATCGTAATTTTCCCTCGTACATTAACCATCGTTGAATTTGACGGAGGGAAAGATGTTTTCGCGGGCCGAGGGGACTGGCTTTTTATCGTCGGAACTTTGGCCGTTTAATTCAAACGTCAATACGGGTCATACGACAGAACAAGCTTCGGCGGAGAAATTATTTTTTCGCCAGTTAATGTAGCTGTTCCGAACGAAAGTATGCTCGGCTTGAATTTCCTCACAAAGTGCCCTCGAAAATTAAAACGTCAGAAGATCGTGTCACGCGCCTTCGACCGTAACGCTCGGGAATTTCACGGTGAAAACATTTTTAATGGGTCCGAAATTACGGCTAGGGCCGTGTCCGACCGTGCGCAAACTTATTTCACCGTAAAATCTGAATGAAAGGAGAATTTATTTGAGGGAGGTATTCGTATGAGTTCATTAGTCGTCGAATGAATAGCCAGGTGAATAAATACAAGCACGTCTGTTAGACGCACATGGAAAACTGATGAACTCTGTATTCCGTTTCTGTGCGTATTCGCCCAGAGCCGATAAATTGGTCAATAATTCCGGCAACTTTGGCGGTGTATAATAATAAACCTGAATCAATGGACCGTTGTTTATTTCGGCGAAACTTATCTATTCAAAGCTCGGCTCTATGGCTTAACTAATTCGGGATACGCGGAAATTTCAATGTTCATTCGCCTCGGCGAGGCAATACGCTTCGCGGCTCGCGTATTGTAATATTTACCCACGAGTAGCGGTGTTTGGTCAGTGTGCCCACTGTGCTTACCCGCCGGGAACTTTTATGCAGCTTTACGGTCTAAAATGAATTTGCTTCATTATTTACTCTGAAAATATTACCTTCGGCATGGAGAAAGTGCCGGCCATGGCCGGCAATATCCCTTTATTGAGTGCCGCCGAGTTCATGTAAACCGCGCGTTTTATCAGCGATATTCCGATGCGCGCGCGTCATCATCGTTAACATTTCCCCGGATATTTCGGTAAATTGCAGATGAATAATGAGAAAGCCGCGAGCAATAAGTCGGCTATTCAATCGGCGGGCCGCCGGTAAGGCCGATGCCTACACGCGGCCCATAAATCCGGGCCAAATACCCGGCTTTGCCACGTGCATCGACCAAACATGCCGGGCATTAATCTAAAATTACGTCGGCCTAATCGAATTAAAACTTCACAATGCCTAAATAATTTCGTAGCGTTGCCATCAATTGCCCGCCATTGCGCGACGTTTACATTTCGCGTTGATTAATTACCTCGAAATTGTTGTTTACTAACGTCCATATGTATAATTACGAAAGCTGCGTCGGTTAGATTTTCCATGATACGTATCACGTGTTTCAATTGATAACATGTATTAAGAAAGGCATACTTTGAACAATTAAAACGAAACAAGGTAAAAAGCTGAGGATACAATAAAATATAATAAACATCAAAAGGAATGGTATCTACAAGTTTTGTAAGATACGTAAACTATTTTTTGAACTTAATATCAGCTAAGCTTAATTTTCTGTAGTAAAGAGTTAATTACAAGCTGTTAAATAAGAGTTTTTCCTAAGAATCATTGCGCAACGGGTTACGAAAACAGGTTATTTTGGAAAAATCGTTAGGATTACAGAAACTGTATTTTTCGATAAGAACCTTTCGGAAATGCCATTATTCTAACTTGTATTCATCCAGATTCGATCGAACGCCAGTCGCTGTGGAAGTTGCCCTGACAAACGAGAATACGGTTGAACGTAATCCGCTTACTTCCCCAATGTAAGTACTCAAATAGATATCTAAATGTACGAGTATGAAAATCTCCGCACCAGGTTTCATGGCTGAGTTCCAATTGTAAAAGATAAGGACAGTTGCCGGGCGTGCAGAAAAAAAACAACGTAGTTAACGCAAATACGTTGGAAAAATCGATACGAAAAGAATTTTAATTTTTCCATTCACGTAATTACACTCTAAAAACAGCTAACGACTTTGCTTGAATAATGTAAACTTGGAAATAGGCACATCTAAAACCGTTAGGCAATATTCTAATAAAACTGTCGGTACAGTGTTCGTTTAAACGAAAGCAAAACAATTCTCGTATCCTGATAAATTCTTCGCTTCCTTGCGCGATTTTTCAGCGTAAACCAAAGCAAGCATCCAATTTTACTCGGTGAACAGGGTTTTGCTGTTTTTTTTTCAAAATCAAAACTGTCCATTACAGGCAGGTAAGACGAGACGACGATTCGCGTATCCCGATGAACTTCTTTTTTGCTTGCCTGCAATTACTCCTCGTAGGATTTTTCGGTGTGCTTTGAACGGCCTCGAGGACAATCCCGACACGAGTAGACGTGGAAAGTAATTGACCGTGCGCAGAGAGCAGCCGCGTGTGCAGATGACGTCGAGAATCTATTCGCGGATACGTCGGTACGTCGTAGAATAACAGAGACGGTCGGTGGGCAATCAATACGGGAAGGAAGGGTCGTGAAAGCTCGACCACCGAGCACCGTCTGGACATCGTTTCCGCTACGTCCGTCACTTTAACGCGCGCCATGCACTTACTTTCTCTTATTCCACTTCATTCTCGCCCAGGGCCCTCCGTCTTCCGTCCATTTGTTTCTCCTTTTGGCCCGGGAGCTTTGCGAACGCGGACCTTTCCCTATAAGATCGCTTCTCTCAACGCGGCTAAACGAGCAGAAGAAAAGAGAATCGGCCCGGCCAGGCGGACCGGATAAATGATTCTTCTAACGAATCGCACGAGCAGTCCGTCCTCCAACGCGACAAGGGAATTCTATTTTCCTGATTTCACGCTCCAAGGATACCCGCCGCGGAGATTGTTAAGTGATGAAATTAACGTTACGCACAAACGCATGTATAACAGTTTTTTAAATATTTTAGAACAAAGTCGAATAGAATCTTATCATAAGTTCCGCTTTATCACTAATACCTAGTACTTTTAATGTTAAACGAATAAGTGGCATTTCGGGAATACTTATCACACGTGTTAATTATTATCAGGAATGATAGGAGTGTTTCAGTCGTTGAAAATGTTGTGTCTCAACGCTGTGTAGTTGGTTGAATGTAAGTGAAAGGTTATTGCGGGGCAGTCTGATCAAACACTTACCTTTACTACTGCCGGTATCCTTATCGCGGAGGACGTTGATCTGATGTACCCGACCGAATTCTTCGAATAAGGTCCGCAGATCGTTCTCGTCCATGTCGTGGGGTACTTGCCCCACGAACATTTTTATGTTATCGGGATCCGGCTGCTCCACGCTGTTGTTGTTCATTATGCTGCAAAATAAAGAAAAATGCTATTGTAAGGCACTTTCCTGCAGTTTTAAACAAGTAAAATATCAATTTTTAGCATTAAACGATGGACCATCAACTGAATCATTGTACAAAGTTACACACAGATGTACTTTAAACAATGCTATACGGTTGTTCATTTGTGAATTGCAAAAATTGGCGAACATGTTGAGAATATTTTTTAGCCTCGACCGGTCTGCTTATACTCCTCGTGTTGGATTTTGTTTTTATTGTTGCGGGAACACTTTGGAGAAGTGAAATTCGATCTCTCGGCTGGCAGTAAATGCCCGCAGTATAAAAACCGCAATAGTGGATAAAACGTTGACAAGCGATTCCGTAATGAAAAAGTACTCTTGACAAAGTCGATGATATTTCAGCGAACGCCGGTACGATTCGACGAGATATTAGAGTAAAAGCTACTCATAAAAGCGGCGAAAAGCTGGCATATCGGGAACCGACGATTCCCATCGACACGTAAATCGTCCATCATTTCTGCTGGTGCTTCGATAAACATTATTCCCCACCTCCCCCATCGTCCCTCGCAACCCCCAGCATCGATGGCCCTTCCCCCTGGCGCGAGTCGACCGACCATTTGCCGCTATCCCATACGGGATTAACGTCGAATTTACGCACCCGCAGCTCCAAGTCATGGATATTTCAGTATTTTAGTGCGCGCGCGAGGGCAAAACGCCACGGCGGTATTTCGTTGGCCCCGTGTGTACATATTTGATCGGCGCGGGCAACACGCTCCGCGCGTTTTCGCCCGCTAACTTTTGTTGCGCCGCTTTCCTCTCCTCTCCGCTCTGCCGACACAACCCCCCGCCCACCTACGGCGTACAGGGAATCCCGAGAGACTTGTACCCCTTCCAACCTTTCGTTTTCCCCGCGAGCGGCCTTTCAACGTTTACGTTTTAATCACCTAATGACTCCGCGGACTGAAGGCTCAGTCACCCAGATCGCCGGCACCGTTAAACCTCACGCATCGCAGATGAGCAAGAAATTTAAACAGGCGGTTCGGGAAATTCGGTATTAAATCTGCGCAGTCGGTAATTGTGTGGTACACAAATCGCTACGGTCTGTGCAGTAAATTTTAAGTGTCTTACGTAGAGGAAGAAAATCGGGAAGATAAAGTTATGTACATTGTCGCTCAGAAGTCAATTAATGATTCGAAAAATCTTAGGAAATAGTGTAGAAAGCTGTTGCTCGCATGGGTTATAAAATGAAATTGCTCTTTCATTTGTAGACGTAAATATTCATATGAATATAAATGAAACTACGACAGTTTTTAATTCGCATCTAGCCGAGATTTTTTGATCACACATCAATCGTAAGCAGAATTGAGAAACGAATAAAAATTCAGCCAAAAATTTGCCCCTTTTGAGTCATTAAAAACCGTGCAATTTGGGACGCCATTAAATCAACACTGGAAATTTGCTTGCAAAGATTTCTTGAAAAATACTTTTATGGTCGCCATTTCCGTCTGATTCGCAACTGCGTGCAATTCAAGTACGGTCTCATTGTGGGCACGTATTTATTTCGCGTGAGAAGAAATCCTTGCCGCGTGGAACGTTAGGGGCGGGGGTGAAGGGTGCTACTACGAGGAATTAGCGGCTAATGCAGGAACCGGGCAACGGTGCTATTCTTCGCGTGTGTGTGTGTGTGTGTTTCGCTGAGAATCGGCGGAAAGCAGGCGGCCTTCTGGCCGGAGTTATGCGGTTCGTCGACTGCGGCCGGTTATATGAGCGGAAGGCATTACCGTTTCGCGCGGTACGAACGCGACAGTTCGTTGCGTCGTAAAACTGCACTTGCATAAAGTTCCCCGGGCCTCTGGTGAAATACTGACCCAGTGCTCGACGCTTACCGGCGTTTCCCGGCGCCGATAAATCAGCCAACTTTAAAAGTCATTGTCGCTCGTGCCACGGCCGTCCCTTAAGTGCGACGCAAATTTTCCGGGCCGCCGGTCTCTCCACGTCGGCGGACCCTCCGCCGTAAAATAAACAACCGCCGGGTTAACTGATGATACGCCCGTCCCGACACGCAATGGCAAATTTATATTATTTCGCCAGAGGTCCGACGCGTAGCTCTACTACCGGCGAATGTTACGCCGACACTCGGAAAATCATTTCCCATCCACACAATCCAAGGAACATGTTTATCGCAAATTCTACACCATCGACGAAGCAAGGTGAACTTCGTATTAAGAACATGACATGTCATAGTAGTTTTGTCAGGTAGTTTTGTCGAAGGAAATGTCCTTTGGAAGATTTATAAATTATTCCGAAAATGTATCTTTCTATTTACATTGTGCGGGAAATATGTTTGTTGCAAAATTCTGTACCATCGACATAACAAGGTAAATCTACTTATAGCGAAAAAAATGTTGCCCGGAATTTGCATAAGTATAATCCTTAAATAACGTAACTTATTTATTCATAAATATTGTTAATCATGTCGTAATTATTGGAAAATTGTTAGCTATTAAAATTCGCATTATTAATCGATAATTCCATACTTTCGTTGAGCTTCTGTTAATCGCTTGTTGTTTAAAGACCTACCGGAATAAGCCATAGTTCGCAACCCTGGTAAAGCCGATTTTTCGCTCCGACGATTTGTTGCTGGGGTATAAAATCGAATTTTTACATAGGTACATTAACGTGTACGAATTCAGCAGATTTTGAAGCCGGGTCGTGATTGCCCCCGGGAATAAGGGGGAAGGTCTCGCGTTCGATCCGGTGGATGGAAGGGCTGGCGAATTTTTCGAGACTACCGGAGAAAGTTAATATTAGCGAGCGTGGTTTAAAGCGATTTTCCCCTCCAACGGTCCTGTCTTGTCTCGATATAAACGAAGCCGGATCGACGAAAGGAAGAAGCCCAGCGGTCACTATATACTCCCCCGACAGAGCTCTACTCCTCGGTTTATCCTCCTTTGGAATCAAAGACAGGAGTAGGTTAACTAGACACTCGGCTTTCATATCGGAAAGAGGGATACGGCCAAAAACGATCAACCCCGACCCGTTGGCTTTGTTAGATCCATCGCGTGCTCAGCAACTCGCGGGAGTTAGTGCTGGCCACCAACCCCGATTAGATTACCTGCTCGCTCAAGGGTCTATGTAAAAGTTAATGAGATATGTCCGCGACTTCTTCGATCCTTCATGAAGCCAAGGGAAAAACGATAGTCCAACAGATCAGAGGAAATGAACGAATCCTAGTGAAATTATGTAATGAAATATTTTCGAAAAACTAAAACATATATCCCAAAAGAATCGCAAAGTAATATGGAACAGCCTTGTTTTTAGCTTTGCGAGTAGAATATTGTACATTTTTTAAGGAACCTAAATGACCTCGTTGAACATTATTAAACTACTTATTAGTAATCTCATTTTTAATGTTGCTTGACACACTTTTAAGCCAGCACAAAGGATTTCTTGTGTTCGAAGAAGAATTTTATTGGTCTTGCTGATTGTCAACCCGGTTCCCATTTCCTATGCTACGGAACAAGATGGGGGAGAAATGCAAATGTGATCCCTGGTCGTTAATCGATAGAGCCTAACGGTGGACCTGGCATCGGTACTTTATTAGGACAGTAACGATTGTTAGCTACGCGTTTCCGCCGGCGATCGCTCAATTATCCCAGCCCTGCCGGTTTATGCCGGTAGGCGAACGTGCATTGTGATCGTTATCTTATCGGTAATGGAGAAACGCTGCTCCTTTCACGTCGGGTTTGCCGAATGAATGGGCAACTGCATGACGAGTGTCGGTGGGACCTCAGGGTATAGGGGTTTACCATCACGAAGGAGAACCATGCGATTGGTTAACAAACGCGTGATGGACATTGATGCGTACATTGTTTATTAATACCCAAGTGCCATTTTTTGCCCCGACAATGTACGGTGACTCTTGAAATTCAAACATTGTTCTCATGTTCCGAAAAGTATAATAAAAATTACAAGAAATATTACAACTAATGTTACAAGAAAATTACGAGAAATATCAAATGTCGAAATATTGCGAGAGAATAGAACATTATTGCTTTTGTTAACGAACTTTGTTATCCTGTGAGATCAAATTTCTCTTCTTCGATTTTTATTCTGACAAAGTGGGGTACTGTCTCGGATTCAAAAAGTGGAATAGGAAAATGTTGATTTCCTTCTTGACATTTCCATCTCTTGTTTCGGAAAGTTTAAACATTACAATGAATATCAAAGCCGGATGTCAAAGTATTGGAAGAGAGTCTGACATTATTGCTTTCGTTGGTTAATGTCGATTTACGTTTAAACCAAGTTCTTTTAATCCACTGGTCCGTAATTATCGTAAAAACTGTTTAATCAGAAAAACTGAACGACGGAACATTGTATAGTGAAATTGAATTGCACAAAATGGAATTATCGGCTGTCCGATTACAATGACGAAGAGAAACCTTTTGTAGCAGACGCTTAATAGACAATGATTATTCGCTTTTTGTCAGAGTTCTGTAAAGATGACGTGTATACAAGATTGCCAGAAATAACTGTGACGAGCGATAAATTGGATGACCGATAAGACAGTGTCACGAAAGTCGAGTTTCATTCTTTTTTGACAGACTTAATTGACCGCTTCGTTCGATCCTACGGTCCAATTGTTAATAACAATTCGAGTCGTATCATCAGTCTGTCGTACCATTTTTCGTATAACCACTTGTTCGCAAAATTTCTATGCGATGCCGTTGGCGAATAATGTCATTGTTATTTAATCGGGAGGGGGCAGTTATTGCGTGTAATATCCTTTCAGACAACAGGCAGATAACGACGAGGGGCCGGAGTGTAGATATATAGCTCGCTCGGTACAATCGTCCACGTAAATAAATGTCGATGGCCGAGGGTCCGTTATGACAGTTTCCTCCCTTTCGCCACGTTAATAGATTCGGTCGGGACCAATAACGGGACGAATCCGGGCCTTGAACGTTCGCTTATCCGCGACAAGAGGGAAGTAAGAATCTTGTCGTAAAGTCGCGGCCAACGACTCTGCGTCGTTGACTCTCATCAAATACGTGCTTATAAACACGTTGAAAAATCGACGATTGCTAAGGTACTCGTGAATCTTTTTCGGGTGAGAACTAATCGAGTGACAAATTTTTAGCTTCCTAGGCCTTATGGTTTTCCAGATATTTTTGAACGTTCAGAAAAAAGGAGAAATTCTTTGGGAAAACTTCTGAACTGACGATGTACCAAATTTTAGGTTCTTGTGCCTTATGGTTTTCAAGATTTTTTAGGTGGACAGAGGATTTTAACTAAAAATTATATACGGAATGACCCATTACAACCTTGGCATGTGATCAGTTCTCAAGTTATTCGTTATTCGAAAAAATGTTTCAAGTAAAACCCACCCTTTTCCAAGTGTCACATCTTAGGATGGACATACATTTTTTCTGAGTAAAGATGTGCCTGAAATTTAAAGGTGTCCATTGTTTTTTTAAATGGGACAGTATTGTCTTTTTTAGTTAAACATGTAGCTACCTTCGAGGCAAATTCATTGACCCGTGATAAGTCTGTCTTCCATGGTCATTCCAAGTCATTTCCGATCGTTCTATTATAATTTTTCCTTCGCTGAAAGAAGATATCAAGCCCGTCTTTATCACTGGCGCATGGGAATCTCCGTCTGCATGTTCAGCTGTTCCACCGATATTTGACTTCCGCCGGAAATCACTGTGCCCGCGGTTACGTAGAACGCGCTATGAATTTTCCATCAACTCATCGAAATGCAGGGACTAATGATAGTTTCGTAACAATTGGCACGATCGATCGCGTTGTTCGGCAAAAATTTTCGACAAAGCCCGGCGAAAAACGTGGCGAAACTTTCGTTGCGCAATGGTTGATTATTATAACGAAGCGAATTTTCGAGGCCGGTTTGTTGCTGTGTTTAGCGAAGGGCCAATGTTTGTAACGCAAATATTCGAAATCGGGAGACCGCGATACACGGATTGTTGCCATCGACGTTTGTTTTAAATGCAAATCCCGACGTACTATCGATTCAATGGAATTTATTTCGAAAAACACATTTTCCACAATTGTTTATCTCCGAAAAATTGACCGTTTTCGATTTTCTCCTCGTGCCAACTGAATGTACTTTTAAAATTGCTCGCGTGTGATATTGTTATTTCCAATTTTCTCATTCCTCACCGCAAATAAATATTCGAATCTTCAATATTGATAGAAAAGAAATGATATTTGTTATTTGTACCTACAAATACTCAGTTGAGTACCACATTATCCAGATATTACCATAATTCCCTACTTGCTTGAATGACGCGATAATTCGAAAATTCGATACTGCGTTACGTAAAATTTTGAATTTCGTAAAATTAATGCGGCTACTTTTCCCACATACAAATACCATGTATTACGATATTTGCACCAACGATGTATACGTAATTGAATATTATATAACGCCATCAACCAAATAATTCATACATACATACATATGTAACCGGCGAACTTCATTTATTATAAATCGCTAGCGAGGCATGTAAATAATCACTGGTCCATTACGTCAACCTGTAAATCTGCGGCCCATCATTCTCCATGCACCGATAAAACATTCACGTTATTAATCAGCAGAGTGCCAACTCATTTACATCATATGCATACGGTATTATTTAGCGACGAAACATTTCCGGCTGGTATTATATCGCCGGTTGGCCAACAATAAATTCCCGCAGGACAAA
Organism: Hedychridium roseum; assembly: GCA_963989215.1. Lineage (NCBI taxonomy): Eukaryota > Metazoa > Arthropoda > Insecta > Hymenoptera > Chrysididae > Hedychridium > Hedychridium roseum. Next base: position 2,834,144 of record OZ022307.1, on the reverse strand, counting down.
TTCCTAGGTATTTCGTTTACCTTTGTCCTGAGACGGAAAATCGCGTTAGCCTTGTACGGATAGCGTTAAATTCCTAGACTTCCGAGCTTCGGCGGCCAATAAAATAGGCGGACGAAGAGCGCGCGCCAGCGCTCTTTTTTCTGTGACTTACTCTCACCGTGAAGAAGTATAAGCGGCCAGGGAAGAGGAGTTTCATTGGGACGCGGGGGATCAGCCAAGCGAGAAGGGAGATGGGTGGTCCGTGGGAGCTTGAAAAACGGCGGGAAGACGGAAAGTTAAAGATACCGCGGGCACGTAGAGTCGCGCGTTCGCCACTCGTTTGGATAATATATGTGGCGATTTCGAGAAGTTACCGGCTTCGACGAACAATGGGTCCCGGGTAGTTTCGTTTCACGGAACCCGGGCTACGCCACTCTGGCGAAACTTCGCCGATATTTTAGTCGCTCCTGCGCGCAGCCGGCTAAATTCTCCTGGACGTCGGGCCGACCTTGTAACGCCTCTGCACTACCGTCGGCTTAATAGCTCGGCCGCTCGCGAATATTGGTATTGTCTTAGACACGAAATCCCGTGGCGTACCTGCCAGCCAAATTTCCCCCTGTACAAAGGCTAATGGTCCGCAACGACACGTTTTTCCACCCGGTAATACGTTCTGAAAAGAAATGGGACAAGGATTTTCGGCCAGGTAATTACATTTCCGTAAAACGAATATCTCGGGATGAAAGAATCATGTTTTTTATGAGTGAAAAAACGAAGAGAGATACTTCGGTGCAAGAAGAGCTGGGTAATTTCAATTCGATGCGACAAATATTTCGTGCCCTAATGGAAGGATACTTTATGTTTAATACGTAATAATAAACAATTAAATAATCACCACGAGTGCCCGAGTGCATTTCGATGAATATTTACACTTAACACAGGAACGATGGATTATTTTGTTTGCCCCGAATTCGATTTTAATTAAAATACATTAATATACCAAATGAATCAGCCTCTTATTGCAACGATTTCTAAATACTCGTATTTAATCACGGTTCGTCGACGTTTCAATTATACCTCAGTCGTTTCAAATCCCTCACGAAATTGACGTGAATTCGGAAAACGACAAGAAACTGAGCGTGGCTGCGAATAGGTCGCCGTTGAAGGACCGAGTTATTTCGGAATTGGAGCAACGCACACCCCCTGGCGGTGGGGGGGAGGTGGGTAGGGGTGAAAATAACGTTGGAGCAGTTGGTAACGTCGAGGAGAAGCGAAGCTTTGCAGAAAGGGCTCGTCACTGTCAGGAAAAGGGACGTTTCCTACGCACCGATGGTCGCCGTCACGTGAAGCCTGGACGAGGGACAGGATGGAGAAGGGGGGGGGAGGGGGTGGCAAGAAAGCGAGCGGGAAGGGGCGGGTGAACTCGGTACACCGGCGTAATCGAGTTTATCGGACAGACTAATTAGAGAGCGAGGATGGCGGGGTATATACCCCGAGGGACCGGCGGAAGACCGAAGGATCGTTTCCGCCATTCCAGGATTCCCCATTGCCGCTAGTTTTCCGTTCCTTGTGTACACGCGGCGGCTCTTTCACTCGATTATTCGCCGACGCTCCCCATAAAGCCACTCTGCCAAGTTGACCAGGGAAAGTAAAAATCCACGGAGAAGAGCGGTATAAAGATTTGACAGCGATCGTCGAGATTGTTCCTCGTGCTACCGAAAATCTGAAATTATGTCCGAGAAAAGAAAAGTCTTACCCATCGCTACTGCCTATTAAAGTTTATCTATCGTCTGTTATGCTAACATACTTTCAATACACACATTGAAGTATATTCAAAGTATTGTGTAATACACAATTTGGAATAAATAAGTATTATCAATTGGTCATTTAGAAGAGAATCCAGCGCTAGTTTTGTACAATGTTACTTACTGTACCAGCTGGGAAATCAAGTCGAACGAGGCCTGGCAATGTTTCTGTCATATTTTAATACGCGGTTAATTGACAAAGACAGCAAGAGTAGAAGAGTGTCCAGGCAATTCGTCTCGCGTTGTTTCTCATTAGCGGCCCTTGCGTTTGAGCGTGGGCGACAATCGTACGCGTAGGCGGCGACCCTTGGGCCAAATAAAGCGTTACGAACGGCAGGGTGCCACCTTTATTACGAGCCTCGGCTAAATGAAATGACCCCCGGTGCCGCTGAGACCTACTTATCGATTTTCAGGTAAACAAAAGGCTCGAAGAAGGACAAAAGCCTGTCCCGGTGAAAGGCCGTACTTTCTCTCGTCGCCGCGTTCTCCTTCATCCCGCTTTATTTTAATGCGCAGAATGCCCCTCAGCCCTTTCTCCTACTCCTCACTTGAGTTTTCGTTTCAGCGGAATTGAATAGATTCATTAATTAGTGTCTTTCCGCGCACCGTCATAAATGTATCTGTCATTATGACATTCACCTGTACGTCTGCTATACTTCATTGTTCTCCCTATTGTTATTTCCATCGCATTAATCCTAATTCTCGTTAGCCCAAATTTTCATTCGGCTAAAATGTATTTACGAAAGAACTATGTACGAACGTGAAACAACGCTTGGAAAATATGAGCCCTTGTCTTTTCTGAATTCCTTTTCTTTGAAATTGTACGTCCATAAAATATCGCGTTGCAACGATCGACGATAAAGTCGAATGCGGTCAAATTGCTCACCGTAATTCCATATTAGAATCGTATTTCGCGGAATTGCCCGGCATTCTTCGAAGATCGCGGCACATGTTGCGAGGTGGATTCTTATCTGCGTTGCGTGATTTTCAATTTATCGACTTACCGTCGATTCCGCAGTGGACAGGCGAAGGAACATCCCCGGCCGAGTAGAAACCATAAAATCGACGACAGACGATACCGTCGACATTTAATACGCGACGTTATCATAGAGGACGATTGAGTACTTCGATTTCCTGTTGTCTGCTACTTTGTTCGGTCCTTTAAGCCCGGTCGCTCGATGGAAAAATAATGCAAGGACAAACAGGGGAAACAACGATGGAAACTAAAATAAAATAACTCGTCTATACGAGAAAACCAGGGCTGAATTATTCGATACTTGCATGAGGTTTACACAAATTAAAAATCTTTCCTTGGTATTATCTTTCGCTTGTAATGCCAGATGATAAAGAATGCTGCCCGTGGGAGAATGGAAAGGGGCAATAAAAGTTAGGAATTGCAACAATGTGTACGCTCTTCATAGCCATTTTTCCCTTGCGATTAAATTCCCGGTACAATCAAATAAACATTAACGCGAGCTACCATGGTATTCCTATGTTTCACGGCGAATAATTGCACTTCCTCTAGCATCGCAGTGAAGCATCGTACTATCAATTACTAATCTCATTAGCAACATTAACGGGGCAACTAGATGGATAATTCCCCTCACTACAGTACCATGCGATCATTAGTACAATGTTCATACTAGTTTACGAGGATAATGCCTGATTACGATGATTGTTACGCATACAGCTGATAAAACAGTTAGCAGGTTACGATTTAGCCAATAATTTATCCGCACTAAAGATCTTAACTTTGCAACGGAAGAAATCAACATTGTTATTCGTATATTATCTCATCTTTGAATTTGACGAAAGAAATTTACATCAGCAAGGAATGAAGAAAAACACAGTGGAAAAGGAATGTCTTAGTCAGACAGCGCGCAGTCTTCTCTTTGCGACAGGAAAATGGTTATTATTTTTCGTGTATCTTTCGATTCTTTTTAGTTGGTGAATAAGATTTGCATCGGCGACGAATAAAAATGTGGCGAAATCGTTGAGACGATGGGAAACGAAAAACAGAGGGGAAAGAGAAGGTCTCAGCCAGACAGTGGCGTCTGGGAAAAATAAGAGAAAACGCGAACAATCAGCGATATAGACGAGGAATTGTCAGGGCGGTCGAGTGGCGAGCAAGGTTCTTCGTTGCGGCCGTAAGAACGGGAAATATCGTCGCCTTCGGAAGTTAACAAGTGACAAAAACAGCGTTCGACTTGCACGTCTCGATGGGAATCTCGGACGGCTGAAGTATCCTTAAATCGTCAGTCCATTTTTCCGCTCGTTAGTTGGGTATTTATTCGCGTCTCCTTCCTCCTCCTCCTCCTCCCCCCCTGGCCCTTTCTTCCTAGACGATTGATTTTCATTATTTCCTTCATTCCCTGTCGGCCGTGCCTCTTCTGGGCTTCATCCTCGACTTTCATAAGTCGCCGGCCGTCCTGGGCCAACCAATCAATTTTTACATCGTTAGCGTGATCAACGTTTCGCTATCGCAAACCAGTTTTGTCCGGGTGGTCGACTTAGGAAACAATTTCGTACAAAATTACGCGCACAAACATCGTTAGGTTCCTTAAACACGACCGAAGTTATTGTAAGTAAATATTCTTTCACTCAGCGTTACTTCAATACCGCAAAAGTTATTGTAAATATTTTTAGTTTATGCTCTGTGAATTACTATGAATATTGATTTTCGGGTGAACAAAGAAATATAAATTGTAGCACAAAGAAAACTTTCATTGGTTCAGTTTTTATCATATACATGAAATTTTGCGTTTTTGTAATATTAACCAACCAGCTCACACGTGGATAAGAAAAGCCTCAATGCTATATCACCGATGAGCACGAAATCTTTCTACCACGGGGGAAGAAACGAGTATTTGCTTAACAGGAGAATCGTGATCAGTTATACGTACGATTCGTTAGCCGTCGTGGATTGGTCTAGCATTAAAGCCTATCCGTGTGCAAACGCAAACGCACTGAATTAGAGCGAACCAATTTTCCGATTTTCACAGATGCGTCTAGACGTTCTGCCTAATTCTAGCAATTCTTATTGGTGACATTTAATTATTACAGAACGACCAAACAGTTTCGTGTAAAGATATACTGTATCTAAAGAATGAGGTTCATGAAATATTATTTCATCCATAACTCTATGTCCGTTCTCTATTATTTTTGTTTTAAGGACCAGTAGAATGATTTTGAACCGTTCCTTCGAGGAAGTCGGATTTCTTGGCCGAAAAACCGCACGGGGGCAAAGTAAACGCTTCTTACTTTGCTGATTAACTCGAGTTTTGAGTGTTTGCAATGGCGAGAGGGTAAACAGGATCCAGTCACGTATGCGAATGGCTAACTTGGCCATGTTGGCTACGGAGATCCTCGTTCGAGTATCTTCAACTCTGTAAACGAAGTTACATGCCGTCGTCTTTAAGTGTACAGCTAAATAAGTATTCCACAAAACGCTAACCAGAATTACCATATTGCGGGAAATATGCATTGAAAAAATATTAATGAAACACGTCCCTGTGAATTTTTCAAACTTTTCGCCTTATTAGTATTACAGCGTATTTAAAAAAGTATTCACTGTCTTTACAACACAAACAAAACATATCCTTGCAAAATACGATATCTGTATAATTGTACAACACGTTTAGCGCTGTCGTTAGGAAAGATTTTTGATAAATCATGTAAACCATCTTGGCAATCTTATTCCTCTGCAACAGCGGCACCTTTCGTGGAAATCGTATTTCTATTAAGCCCCGCAATACGTTTCATCGGCGGTCGTTTTCCGACGGTCGAATTTACAAACGCGTTTCTCCCGCGGCATATTAATTCTCTCCGACGTGTCGGGGTTCGACCGATATTCCGACGTTTTACGAGCAAGGGAAGGTCAAAGACGGGGAGAAGGGGGAGGGGGTCGATCGATATAGAGATGGGACTATTCGACATTGCCTGAGCCATTAGCGGCGCCAATCCCTAATTGTTTGCTTTGTCTCAGGAACTTCAGTTCCTACGGTCCCTGTTTGACGAGTGCTTTCGTACGAGCGTTGCACACAAACTGGCCGTTCCCCTAGCTATCCGCCGTTCTCCGTTTTCCCGATTCTTCCGTCGTCCTTCCCCATCATCCATCACCGGCATGACTCCTCCGCATGACTCTCCTTCAAGAAACGTTAGCCCTCGACTCAGCCGGGGGATAGTTTTTGCCGTCTCTATAGTCCAACGATCGCCACTTCATAATGGACCTTCACGCCTCACTTTCAACGATCAACGAAAAAATAAATAATGCACAGGGTCCGACTAATAAATCCCCCCCCCCCTGCACGTGCAACTGGCACTGCATTTATTCCTTTTATTCGTTTACGAAACCAAGACATTTATGGTGCAATAAATACGATATTTACGTTGCGGTAATGAATTTTTCTCAGCAACAGCGCGGAAAGGAATACGTATTTCGTGGGGCTTCGTTAATTAGTTTTTTTTTCGTGCTAAGTGACCCAGTAATAATGTCACGTCATTAGTAGGAGGCAAGATAAGCTTTTCCGATGTCTTAAATTCTTCGAAGCGGGCTATCTTTCTGGAAAGATCTTGGGACATTTAGACTCAATGAAGGTACTCGTGTTTGAAGATCTTTCAACGAAAAAAGCTTTCCGAAATGAAGGTTTATAGACCTCCGCTAGTCCCGCCGTTTAGGAACCCTTTCAAGGTGCACCTCATTTGAATCGAGTGAAAAGGGGTCCATAATTCTCGCCTACCAACCGAGACAAATTCAAATTTAATGTCATTTCGCGGACGTAATTTTCCTCCTCATGTTAAACCATATTTGCCAAGGGTCCTGTAAAGCTTACAAATTTGCCGCGCCGAATGTTCCAGAGATACGAACAATATTCCTTGTTTTACATATATGCCTCAATATTATGATTCACAACGATCAACTCGTACAGTGTATTTTTAATAGCGCGCTTCGATCACCGACACGGGAGAAGGACAGAAAGGTGCTACGAACAATGGCAATATAAATGGAAAAATGAAATAACCGAAAATCATTGCCCCGCAGTTTACGCTAATGCGTTCTCATATTTTTCAATCGACACAATTTTTCCAAAGGCCAATAATTCGTAGATTCGGACAGTTGGAGCGAAACGTACGTAGAAATTGACTGAACCGAGGATACCCCCGGGCAGGAAGGGGGGTTTTGGGGGTTGGACCGGTTTGTGTAATTTTAATCGTTAGATTTTCGCGCTCGTTTCCGTCTCGAACTGCCGCGTGGAATCGATTCGTCCAGGGTGCACGTTCGATTTGCGACGATCCCGGGGCCGATCCGCGGATGCGTGAAATCGAATCGAAATGAATGCATGGACGAGCGAACGATAAACACCGGTTACAATCGATAGTCATTAGCTCGGTGGGAAAGGGGTGGACGGGAAGGGGTTCATTGCAGGTACAGCATCGCCGGGGCACCGATGCCGATTATTCGGACGACGTAGCCGTTGGGAAAGGACCACTCACGATTCAGCTACGTTGCCCACGTGGAATGCTCCGCGATTCCCCCGTATGTGCAGCCGCATCGCACCGCCTACCATTGACGTCAATGTGTTTTACGGACCGTGAGGGGAACCTGCGGGAACTATCATCACGCACGTGATAACGCTAGAAGTGGCATACAGAACCCCCGTTTGACGACCGGCCACGGTCTGGACAAAAACAACCCCCCCCCCTCATCGTGACGATTTAACAGTTTAGCAAATATCGTCACATTTGAGGATTGTGACTGAGGATCATAGGACAGTGAAAATCCTTGGAAAATATTCGATTTGCGCCTTTTGAGTTGTGCATCAAGACCCATGGGAAATATCGAAACTCGCGAGACAATTATTACCTTTACGTTATTCCTTCAAGCAACACCTGATAAGAAGGTGTAAACATTCCTATTTCTAGCACGAGAACTTTCTTGAGAAAGCTTCCGAGAGGTTGTTCGTTATCGTCGGATTCGTACTGTTAATTTCAAAGTACTGGGTGAAGGATAGTGCTGAGAATGTTTGGCGAGACGTGTCCGTGCGGCCGGTGTGTTCGTACCTGACGACTCTCTTTTTGCATCCAAATATATCGTACGTACTCAATGCGCGAGTCGCGTTGCGGAAGCGACATCTGCTTTCGCATCGAACGTTTTCCGGGGTATAGGCGCGGTGTTGCCCTTCCCCGTTTCCGTTTCCCCGTTCCATCGACATCCGCGCGATCCTACGACCACCTCCCCCCTCCCCCCTCTCATCCCTACGGCATATTGCAGCCCTTTCTTGCCAGCGTACATGATACATGAGGCACATAGCCATGGCATCCCATGACATGACACTCACCCAGTCACCGTCCCGTGAAATCATACCCTCCCCCTCCCCACCCCCCTCCTCGCTCCTTCCTCCATCGGCCATCTTCATCCGCCTTTGCATTGGCCGACGACGCTCCTGCCGGTCCCACGTTCCCTTCCGCCGATGACCCCCCGGCACCGCAACACCCCTCAACCCCCGTCGTCGACGTCCAGGACTTCAGCAGTGTCAAACATTCCGTCCCAGAATGGCCCGGTGCATTCGCAGGGAATCTATGCCTCGGCGAGATTTTACGAATACTTTCGCGAAACTGACTTCCCTGAATAAACTGTCCAAACTTTGAGTGCGTTGAAAATCGTTTCATTCGTATTAGCTGTGAAAAGAGTGGAATCAAATATCGTTTCACCGCGCGGTCTTTTTCGTAATGTCAATGTAGATTTTCATTATCGAAGAACTCTGTATCAGCCAGTTCGTAGGAAGTTTGTAATTCCATACTCCGTTGAGAACTGTCGAATGAATCAGAGTGGCAGAGATTTTTTAAAATAATATTCACGTCGATCTTGTTTTGCAAAAAAATCTTTGCACGAGATAGCCATTAGGGAGTTCGCAATTCCATACTCTGTTAAAATTTCGCGAGAAAACCGTTGAGTGATGTTTTTATTGAAATGGATTTCTTGCCATTTAGTCTCTGCTGTGTTCGTAATTCTATACTCCGTTAAAGCCCATGTTTCCGGGAGAATGTCGAGCCGCGTTCCTTCTTGTTACGAATATAAACTGAGAACCATTACGTTTAACACGTCGGTGGATTGCGATTCGTTTGTATTGGACGCACGTCCCCCGCTGGCGGGACAATTTGTTGGAAATTGTTTTGGAAATCTCCGATCAAACTATCGTGAAAGCCTGATTTGCGACTAGTCGAGGCCTAATCGCTCTAAAGTTATAACGAGAGCCGGAAGGTTGGGAGGGGTGGGAGGGTTGGAAGACGTCAGGCGAGTAGAGGAAAAGACGGAAGGAAATACAGGTGCGTCAAGTAGAGGCTGAGGGAGGGGGTGGAAGCAGAAATAGTACAGACGACTTCCGTGCCACTCGTTACGCGGTCCGACTTTCGAAACTTGACGACGGGGGACTGACGTAGCTCTCTGTCTGTGTGCGTGAGCACACAGAAAAGGAATGGTCGTGTAGAAGTCTTGACGAGTCGGCGAAACGAAATCGAGTTAGACCCATCGAGTATAACTCGAAGCGAGCGCGATACCCTAAAATCCCTATCCGCTTTCTCCAAAATACAACCAAAAACCATTCGTGCGGTAAGAATTCTTAATTGCTTTTTAATCTTGTATTTTGTAACGAAGAAAGCTCAGGATAGGATAATAGGACAATTTCGAACAGTTTTACGTTCAGTCGAGACATGTGTAAAATAAAAGGAAAAATATAAACTGTATTGTCCCTTATTAGAGAGAGAATTTTCGGCTGAATACTGCTTTTGAAAATTTCGAAATAAACACAAACCGAAGGAGTGTGTATGTTCTGAAAATGGAGGACACATTCGATGACATTTAGGAAATGAAATTTAATCGAATTTTCGCGCACGTACTTCTACAAGGAATTTCTCGGCGGAATTTCAAATACCAAATGCCGCCCTCTGTATACTCGCGTGTGTCCCATTGAGTTGCGTGCGAACGTAACTGCACAGACGTATGTGGAATTTCAGCTTTTAGCAAATTACTGCGGAGTCGATGGGTGAATTCCTCTTTCATGACAATGACGAAAGTCCTGCTACATCGTAAATATTGTAACCATTACAAGTAAAAAGATTCATTCGTAGAAAAAGAAGTTTTGATTTTCCTATCAATGATTCATTTGGAAAATAAGATTTTAACGTTACTTTGATAGCTAAAATACACTCACTCGTAAGGAAGACCCATGTAGAAGATCTTTAATTTAATGAAATATTCTTCATAGAGCAATGTCCTAAAATTCCAGAGTTTTTCAAATCGTAAAAAGTGTGATATGAGACGAAAATCTTCAAGTCGAGAAGCCTGATCTTTCAATACATCAAAAAGTAATGATTCTTGTTACGGAAATAATGGGCTACTGGGTCGTGCGTTTGACGTTTCAATTTTTCTATGTAAGTCGCATGGCATAGTCCATGAGGATAATGTATCCATGTGTATGTCCTTGTATCCTTGAACGGGGGGTAATTGGATTCCGATCGGCCCGCAGACGGCGGCTGTTCGTTAAATTAAAAACGGTCTAGAGAACTTTTTAATTTGAACGGATCAAATGACGGGGAAGACCCTTAAGCTTTTAATCCGCCGGCACTTAGAGCCAACACCGTCTATTGGTCCGCCCCTTTGCTGGTATATACAGCCGTTTACGATGAACTTGCCGACGGAGTCAATGGCTGTGTTAATTTAATGGATATACCGTAAGTATATATCAATGGCTCCAATGCAGTTGATACTAAAGCGGGCACCATTCGAGATCAGATCAATAACCTATCCTTTACTCTTGCGGCAAAGTAAATACAAAATAGTGCCTTAACGACGGTACCGAGTAACCTGATACCTAGTTTTCCAATTTTTAATGCCCTTAAAGGGTGTGGTGTCGACGAGAATAGTGCGCTAAAACCCGCACACGTGCGGTAAGTAGTTTCTCTTGTAACGAATATCAGCGGAACGATGGATAAATGGACGATTCCGCGATTGAATTCTTCGTGTTTGTCATTTGGGTGGTCGGCTAACCGAGCTAATATCGCCGGCAGTTCTTGGTCTCTGATGGTACATCGATGGGAAATCGGCATCGACGATCCCGTAGTTGAAAGGGACCGGCTTTCATAGGAGGAACGTTGGTCAGCTCGGGTTCATCCACCTCCCCCCCCCCTCTCCTGGGGGACGAGGACTTCAAAAGCATCGAGTCCCCATTCAAATCTTAGACGGTCGACGGATGCGCCGGCTGAGGAGACGTTCATGATCAAAGATGTCACGGAAGTCGTGGAAGAGGACCAAAGGGTGCACGCCTCCGAGAGATAAGGGGGACAGACAGTCCCGCAAAGCCGAGGAGGGAGAGGGGAGAAAATGAGGAGGGTTCGGCAAACGAGTCGGCCGAGATCGAGCGACGAACGCCGAGCAACTGGGAAAGGGGACTGTATATTGCTATGTGTGCACTGCGGCGAAAGGAAAAGAGAGCCTTGCTAGCCGAGAAAAGACGTACTTGAGGAGAGGAAAGCCCGACGGATAATCACTGCGGCCGCCGGGGGAGGTGAGAAGCCACTGGGAACAGAGGACCGACGGGGGGCAAAAAAAAACCTAGCGGCGCGAAGCCCTTTCTGATTAGTTTTCCCTTTGGAGACGCCGACCGAAAACGCTGGCCCATTGAACGAGCAAAGGAGATATCAATCCCCCCGCAAAAGGACGATTAATCAGACGGCATTCAAGCTACTTGCACCGCGCGTAACTGCAATTTAACAAAAAATACTCCGTTTCCACGTTTTCTCAGCTAAATACATTTCGTGAAGGCTCGTACGTTAACTCAAATTCCCTGGCCCTAGGAGTATTCGTTCTCACTTCTTTCAATTACCGGCGTAATGTACGACACTGCCTGACACTTCCCTCTTCCCCCCCCCCCTCCCGCCTTCGCGATAAAACATTCCGCGGAACGACTTGGGCGGAGTAAATCGGATATCGGTATTACCCGGCGTAACTCGTTCGTATGATTCCGCGACATTACTGGGCCCACCTACGTGCCCGAATCCCGGAAAATAGTTTCCGCCAGCGAGGGGGGAAGGGGGGGTAGGGTTACGCGATTTATCGGCAATAACGAGTGCCCCGTCCGCGCGTGACCCCTTTTCACCTCTCGGGCCCCACGATCGAGGGGCCACTAATTCACCGTGCCGATACCCCGCGACCCCCACGGGGGAGGAAGCGGAAATCTTTCCGATAGTTATCGCGTAAGTCAGGGGCCCGATAGTGTTCGGGGGATGCTCGGGGATGCTCCGATACCCAGGAACGCGTTATCGCCTCGAGAATACACGGACCAAGGGAGAGAGAGAGAGAGAGAGATGTGGGGGAGAGGTAAGGATTGGGGAAGGGGAGGGGAACGGAGATACGGGGGAGTCGAGTTGTGGACGTATGCTGGATTTCCCTATCGGGCCATACGTTTCGATCCATTCCCCTGCTTTCCCAGTCTCGCATTCTCCCCTCGTCCCATCCCCCCCCCCCAACGCCTCTCTCCATGCTCGAACGTGTGTGATCGTCCCCTAAGGGAGACTGCCTCCATTAACGTACGTACCGGTCCTCCGCGTTTGTGTGCGCTGAATTTGTATGAATGGAGAGAACTTGCGGATCGGAATTGATGAATGGCCACCTGTACCCCATCCGCGTATTGAATATTATAGAAGTGGCCACTACCGTTGGGACCGTCCACGCTCGTTTTTTTACAATGATACTCTGTGTACATATATTGTATATATGTATATATTTACATGTAAAGGGAAGACACTGCTCATCCAAAATGCACCATTTTCCCATTTGTCCTCTTCTTAATATGACGGATATTTATTACCCTTAATTCGTTTACACCAGTCCCGAAATATTAGTTTGTAACATTTTTAACTATTCTTCTTTCCAACGAGTGTAACTTTGGCAAACATATAAGATTCCTGTTCCTCGAATTTGGGAGGACATGACTGACCAATTAATTTTCGCTGTCCCAACCGATAACCGATTACGACATTTCCTGAATCCTTCGAACCTGCTGAGCAGTAGTTGGCAAAGTTCCAAGCAGATCCTGTTTCAGGTTCGTTCGAAACAGTCCACGCGGTAATAAGGACAGCGAACTAGCTCTATCGAACAGCCGACTGCTTAGCTAAAGTCCAGGAGAAAAGGAGATAAATTCTAATTCCGGATTAAGGTTTATGCCCGGCAATCTCCCGATAGCTTTGGCGTCCGAGGGGCGGAAGTTGGGAGGATGAAGTAGTTACAGAAGGCGCTTTCAAATTAAGCACCGCCAGTCGCCACGATGCACACGTGGTTGGCGTTCACAGGAGAAAAGTCGACTTCCTCAGCAGCCACTTTCGGCTCACTACTCGACAATTCGCTCAATGGCACGATTAATTCTTCATAACTCGTTCAAACTCTTAACATTTACCACGAAGTACTCATAATATTTCCTTCAGTACCATTCACTGTAACTGTTCCAGTCAGAGAATTAACTTAAGAATCACTTTGAACTGCGATTCCATGTACAAATGATCATGGGCATTTATTGTGCGATTTAGCAACGTAATTGAGATTACTGAAATTAAACCGTACGCGAAAATAAATATTTTCATACAACTTAATCGTTCGATAAGTATTTGATTTAAAGCGGCGGATCGGTATTTTCCGAATGTTTTTCCTTTAATGATAAACTGCAAGGAGATCGGGATGGTAGAGGTATTCACTATTTTTCAGAATTCCCGTAATGGTTAGAATCCCTTTCAGTTCTCGAAAGCAATTACCCGAGAGAGCAGAGGTCTATGCAGGAATTGTCGAACCGTGACCATTTGTAGCCCAGGAGGTCGGATCGAAGTGGCCCATCAAATGCCTCGTTATTTCTCTGTTTTCAAAAACTCAGACTTGTATTGCGGAACGAGAACACTGGGAAAAATGGTAATAAATTCCGGCTCAACGAATGATATCAAATAAAATAGGTTTTAATAGCTTACGTTTATCTTTACTTTGTCTTATTCTGTCTGGAACTTCAACAGTTTTAGTACAGGAACTAACTGTAATCTGTAATAATTGCAATATACCGTAGTTTTGTGTCACGTCATAAGGGAGTAATATTTATGGTTATTTACGGAATACGTAGAAAGACGAACGTTGCCGTGTGATTTGTCACTGTCACGTCGAATTCCATTTTCCCTGGCATCATTCCCATGGTGCCACGGGAATGGCGTTTCGCATTACACTCGTGCAAAACCGCCACGTTGAAGATTGATACTTTTCAACTGTCCGAACGATGTACATATCGCAGAAAATATTTCCAATACGAACGTAATGCGTAATGCCAAACGTATTGCGCAAAAAATTCTCCACGATGTCCCAGAACATATTACAATGTGAAGGCTGCTTTCTCTCCTCGTATCGAAGGATAATAAGAGTAGGTATACCTGTGACACGTGCGGAAGGAAAATGGTCCTGGGTGAGAGAATCCGTGTATGACAAATGGAACGGAGTGGCATTCTGCGGATGCTGGAATCGCGTTACGTAACAAGTTGGTTCGAACATTGCGCGCACGAGCCTCGCCTCGTGACACACGGCGAGTACCTTGCAATTCACGACAAAGATATAAAGCAAAATATAAAGTTAAACCAAGACATAAAGGTAAATGCATTTGTTCTGCGATAGACGTATTAGGTTTTACCTTGTTGACAAAGCAACGTATACAAAATAAACTACTGCGTAAGTTGACACACGTATGAATAAAGAGTACACACACTTATTGCGTGAAAAATGTATTAAATGTCAAAAGATATTATTGCCAAGCACTTCCCTAATGCTTCAGTTCCGAATAAACGCATCTTTCACGAAAAACTAGCAATTTTCTAAGAAGATACAAAGGTAAATACATTAGTTCTTTAACAGACGAATTGATTTTTATGTTACCGACGACTGACTGTTGCATATCCGTTAAGCTATAAAGTTCAAGGATTTTGCTAACCGTCTTACCGATGCTTTAGTACTCGATAGTTCGCGTCCTGTTAGGTGCTCATATTGCGGCAGTTTTAATTGGATAATACAAGCTAGTGGTTCGGCTAATCCTGGAATTTAATTACACACGTTACGTGTCTGGCGTCGAGCTCGTTGACTGGGCTGATTATGAAGTTCGACCACAGGGGGTGAGTACAGGAGTCTTCCTGGATCCTAATCGCTAATAGCTGCCATTAATGATGAACGGGAGGGATGTGGGGAGGGGGGTAGGGGAACAAGGGTGTATCTATTTCGTAAGGTTGTAACCGCAGGAGAGGCTCGCATGAGTCACCATCGACTATCTCCAGTCTCTAATTCGGGTCAGGCCTAAAACAACACCGCGCTATCTAACATAGAACACGGCTGTCGTCAACGTTTCTCATCCTATTAACTGCGACGGGGGCCTATCCGGCACTTCGATTTTCGCGATATCCCAGGGCAAACATTATGGGCAAACAGCCGCCGGCCATCGGCTGCTTAACATTCCCAAAGCGTATCTTCCACCGAGCCATGTACGCATTATCGCGACATTCGCCCACTCCCCCCCTCTTACTCCCCGGGCCCTAGTTGCTTATTATATTCCAATTCAGGCAGTTCCTAAGCCATGCTCCGCTGATGAAACCTACCTGCGGCTTGTCGTCATCAATTTCACCGAGTAGCAATCTTGTGTGCTGACCGATCACGAGCAAGCTGATCAACAGCGAGCAATTAACCAAGGGGACTACGGTCAATTCAATTGCAAACATTGAGCGCTTGACGCGGATCTGTTGAGTTCTTTTCATGCACAAATATTTGGGTTCACCGAGACATTCTCGTTGCTTTTATCGCAAGTTTGTGTTGTCGGTTGTTTGCACGCTTCTCTGAGTCGGACTTCGTTTTAATTCCACCGCTTAATTATCCCGACATGTATGACAATGAACGCTGCACGAGAAGCGCGTACACGCGAAGACAAAGGTGGCCAGTGTGTCGACAGGTTGCTTTATTTTCAGGGCCCTTAAACACCTTTAAACGCCTTCAGTAAGCCGGCATCACGGGGGGTTAGAGTGCTGTGTGGCTGTAGAACGGCGATTTCGTCGTTTAATGTCTCCGTGCATTCATTTCACTTCTCCCCCCACACTTTTCCATCCCCCTTGTCCTGGCCTACCCCCCTCAACCTCGGCGATTTTCCCCGTATTTCAGCATTCTCTTCCGCCAAGTACTTCCTTCCTAGCCCCTATTTCCGTCTGGTTACCTTTTTTAATGCCCGAATACGTGTACTCCCTGTACGACTTCCTGTCAGATTAACGCAGTAGCTTTAAGCTTCGTAAAAACGAAAAATACATCACCCGCCGTCTACAAAACCGGCCTCAACGAACACTCGTCAAAAACCATTATACCCATTAATCAATAATCATTAGTCATTAATCCCTCTGTTAATCGAACAAAATACGCCGTACAAATCTTCGCGCTAACACGTGAACCTCGATCCTTAATCCCTTAATTAATTCCTACGGTTCTCCGGGCTAAGATGAACATCTGACCTGAAAACGCGCTTGACGAGTGATTAATTAGTATTGCCGCGGCAACTTGCTGCACGGTCGACCGAGGATTTAAGCCGCACGGAAAACGAGGGTTCCCGCGACGACCAATTGCCGCTGCGAAACATTGAGATATCATTCGCATGTACGTCCCTGTATCAGCGACGCGTGCACTTTGCCCCCGAAGGGGGAGGGGCGGGACGGGGTTCCGGAGGGTCGAGTTGCTCGCAGTGCAGTGGACGCGGAGGCCCTACACGGGTGGGTGCATATCTCGGTGATGTAACTCGTAACGGCCATGGAAAGCCCGCAAAACGAGGAGGAGGGAGGGGTAGGGGGGCGGGAAAGGGGGAGGGGTACCCCGGGCAAACTCGCAGAAACCCGCCACGACCTGCCAGTGGCAACGGCATTGTTCGGCCGACGGCCCTGGGACCCTCGCGAGTATTCTCAATATGCATTGTTACCGAAGACGCAAAGATGCGACTACGGCCCATTGTGCCGGGGTATTAGTTACAGCTGCGACGTAATTAATTGTCCCTGCAACGCTACGTCTCTCCCTTTTCGCCCTGCCCTCTTTCCTCCGTGGCTTCCACCACCCCCACTCCCTCCCCTACCCTGCGATCCTCGTTTCGTTCTTACGGCTCCGTTCCTGAGGATCTTAAATACAAGTCTCCGTAAACTGGTCCTTGCAGATTCCCCCCTCCCCAGACCCGTCTTTTTCCACCGTTCGCTTATCTTCTCGGTTTCCTTGACTTTTACCACGTTCTCTTTGTTCGTCCGCATTCAAAATTCTGAATGGAAGAGGCGGGAGCTTTCTTTCCATTCTCCTCAGCTTTTGCTGCTTTCCTTTTTTTTACCCCAACACCTTTTCCTCCAGTTTTATCCGTCTATCTTTATTCAGAATCCCAAATGAAATCATGCGGACGTTCTGGCTCCTTTGCATTTCGTTTCCCTCGGTTCTCGTCTAATCTCTTTTACAGTCTGTATCTATATCATCATCATCATCATTATCCCATTTACCTCGTCACCTTCTTCGGTTTATTCGCACAAGAGTAGTAAACGTAACTTTCCTTCTCGCTTATAACATTTTTTTACGTTCATCCACGTTCGTCATTCCTTCCTCGCGTCACTTTTCTATTCGTTTCCAATAATTTCGTTTTTTATGAAGGTAAGACCCGTCAGCGACAGGCACGTAGATCCCCAGGAAACATCGGCGATTGTATTATCGGATAATGACCGGCAAAGAGTGGAATTATCCCGGCCTATTACAGATGTTGAATAGAAGTGATTAAGGGAAACGAGCAAATGTTCACGATTATGAGCGCGTTTAATGAAACCTGCCGTAAAGGGCAGAAACATCTCGAGCGTCGAAACAATGACGGTGCAAGGCCTCGCGGAAGGAATAAGGATTACCGGGAACTTGAGACATCCTCGCGGTGGAAGGATCGACAGGGTAGCTTTGTTTAAGAAAATGGAAATACCTTAACGTTCTCGCGAGAACACTCGGAATAAGAGGATCGATCGACTTTCGATGCATCACAGCTTCCCTGGCTGAACGATGATCGATTCTTCTTCACAATTAGGGCAATATCGCTGGCTCGCAGGGAGCAAACGGAACAAGATGGTGGTAAGGGGTAAGGGGTGGGGGGGGGGGGACGCAAGAATCACGAAGTACTGCGACCCGGGGCGGCTGAGGCCGACACCTCAATTTCCTGCGAATCGATATGTCAATAATCTCGAAAGTAAGTGGTTTTATATCTTCCCTGGCGAGCGGGTCCGATGTTTACTCGGGAGATCCGAATAGAGTCTAATGAAAACAGAAGGCAAGCGCGGAAAGGAGATAGGATTGGCCCCGGGGCAACGGTTTTCTATCCCTTCGCGCTATCTATTATTCCTTCCCTCTGTGGCCATTGCCGCTGCTCGTACGGTGTTTATCGGGCCGGCGGGGAGCAACAACAATCGCGCAGTCGCGGCCGAACCGGAAGCACGGATCGACGGGTGAAAAAAAAAAGGAAAAAAGGACAAAAAACAAAACACGACGACGGCGGAAGGGGGGGCAGGGCCAAGGAGGGACGCACATCCGATCGGCGATGTTCGGAGGAAAGCCAGGCAAATAACTACAAATGGAATTAACGACGGCCCAGGAGCGCTTCATAGAATGCCTGATTTCCCAGCGGGCCAAAAATGCCATTTGCCCATGAACAGAGAGAACACGCTCGGGTGCACGGCAAAGCGAAAAACACACGAGGATAAACAAAAAGGCTGCTACGGTAGAAGGGGGAGGGGATTACCGGAGCGGGATGCTAAATATGAAAGTACCGAATTTCATTTTCCATCAAAATTGGGAGTACACGTTTTGCCCACCCTCCCCGTTTACCCGGCAAAGGGGTCAACGTTTTTTCCGACGTTTACGTTTTACCGGTATCCCCACCACCACCCCGTGCGGCGAATTGATGGAAGCCGATTAAGGGCTCCACGTGGTTCGGACAAGCCGGGAAATTTTCATAAGCCGCCGGTAGTAGGAGACACTGATGAAAACGGATTTGCACAATTAGCGGCTATCGCTCGGGCCTTCGTTCGCCGGGATTTATCGCTTTCACGAGTACTGGAGCGCGCTCGCCGAAATGCCGTATTAAACGCAGGGCAGTTGGGTAATTTCGTATTCGGCAGGGCCATTGCTCGGCGGATCAAAAATTCCGTTGTACCACGCTCGTCGTCGATCGCAGTGGGAAAATTTCATGATCGTGGAAAATGGAACGGGTCGATCGGCGTTAGAGAGATGGGACAAACTGTGTTTGGACACCAGGGATATATTTTTACTCTTCTTATAATGACATCTTTATCACTGTTATTGTTAATCAGGTGTAATGATACGTATAATAAGCCGAAAAATTGAAAGAAATTCACTGCCACGACGACCTCCAACGTTAATATTCCAAAAATCATTGGTATCAGATTATTAGAGGTAATCATTAATTTGCCGATAGGGGTTATCAATTAACACTGGCGAGGGGTCAGTGGTAGTCGGGCTTCATTTTCACGAGAATTTTCGACGATCTACCCGTGAACTGTACCGCGGGTTCCCTCGAGTGGGCCAACAGGAGAGGGAGAGAGGGGGGAAAAAATGGAAGAAATATCCCCGCGTGGTCGTCCGCATGTTCAAACGTGCCCGGCCGAATTTATGCGTTCGTCCGGCGGTGGGCCGGTTTATTCGTCGGTTACCTATCGTCGGCCTGTTTTACGATGCTCTTTGCATCCTACGCGGACCGCGCAAAAACCATAAACATGACACGTCACGATAGTGCATAAATATCGCCCGACCGACCATCGACATTCACTTTGACCCCGGAGCAGCATCGACGCTTAATGCAGTGTCATTCAAATGTTCGCTCCTCCACTGTCCTGTTGAATTTTTCCTCGCCGCGATGAACGTTCTTCGAATTAATGCCCCTCCCAGCAATTCGTAGAATTCTTAGAATTCTCGCAATAACTAAATTTTCATAGTTCCATCGTAACCAAAAGATTGTCCTTTTTTAAGTTTCGTTCACTCCTTCTGCTTCTACTTATTATCAGGATTTTCTATCTCAACATTTTATGTGTTGCGTAATTAACGTTATTTTCTTTACGAGTCTTTCACTTTCATCGAGTGATGACCGAGAATTTTTGTGTCTTATTTCCAGGGTAGTCGAAGTTAGCTTTACGAGGGTGTTCTCGATGGTATTTTTCGAGGAACGTGTTGGTGCGTTCCGCTCTCGTTATTCCGGAGACGTGTCGCCAAAGTAACCGGAAGACCCGCGTTGCATGGCGTTTATAAAATGGAGGAACAAAGGCGTCCTTCCGGTCGGAGGTCACTAGATCCTAGGGAAGTGGCGAAACCCGATCCGCCGTCTTCCCCTTTCACACTACGGTACTTTAAGCTCACCTAACGAGAAACGGGGGATGCTCTCCGCGGAATAACGACTACGGAGAATAACTGCTGCACAATGGCGCGGGGCACGCGATACGCTCGCGAATTGCACAGCAACAATCGCGTTTTTCCCTGCTCCACACGTACACACACAACCCCACGACCGTCCTAAGATACAATTCCGTAGGGAGATTGTCTACCGCAACGTTCCGCCGTCGAAATTGCCCGTTAGTCGTTAACTCAACAAATATTTCTCAACAAATATTTCTCAACAAAAATTCTCGCACTTATTGTGAAATTAATAAAGCTACTTGCGATGATGTTGAGTCAATTTCGACTATGAAGAGATTGTTCATCGCAAAACAGTAATCTTCGCGGTTAAACAATTATTCTTCTACCTGCTCTTTTTATCAAATTCGTCAATTAAGTCGGCGAAGAGATGTATTTTGCCCGTCATCTCAATTTCTGAATTCATGATACAATATTGTCCTAGCAACTGGAATGACAGGAACCAAGTAATTGTTTCCAACATCATTGGCTCTTGAGGTACTGGAAATAACTGACGGCACTAACTTTTGTCAATGAGTTCAACGAGTGTTTGCATTACAGCAGCGCCAGTTGAAAGTAAAACACGCGAACACGGTTGTTCCTGAAATCTCATCTAACCGTGATGGATCTTCCGGGAAGAGGAATCAACCCGGAGTTTCGTCCTTGCAGTAGCACGTACGGTTGGCACGAAAGGGCGTCTGCATTAGGTGATTGCTGAACGACACGGCAAGAAGGGGTAGAGGGTGAAGGGGGGGGTGGGTAAGCCGCAGAGTGAAGAAAAGAACGTCGAGTCTCGTGTCTCGCGACCCTCGTGCAATTTTTATGTCGAAACAAACACGCACGTTTCCACCCCGTCCCTTAACTCCTGGAACGGACACTGCCGACACGTTTCCATTCTTTTCCACCGCCTCTCCCCCTTCCCTTGGCCCATCGTCCGCCATGCTCTTGCACTCCTTCTGCATTTCGAAGGGCTCCCACCGTCCCCCCCTCCCCCCGGGGGTGATAGTTGAAAAGTTAAACACGGATTGGAAATTGGCGTTTCTTAGCGGCGGAGAGGAAGTTAACGTAGCGCCAGGAACTTTCGTGATTCGCCGCGAGGCTCTCGACGAATCGCGCATAGGACTTCCTCTCGCCCCTTCCCCCGCTCCGGCCCCTCTTGCCCCTCTTGCCGTTTCACCCTGGTCCCCGCGTGGTTGCTCGTTCGTCGGAAAGAACGTTCCCGGGGAGTCGTGTCCTACTTCGCAAGTTATAAACCGCGGGTTATGAGGTACCGACGTTCCTTCGCCGACAGTTCGCCCACAAAGGGCCGGTGCTAAAGTCGCCTACCCCCGGAACCCGCGAGGAGGAACCTTCGCGGCCAATCCGACTTCCTGTTAACTTCCCAACGTCGCGTTTTTTTCCTAGGGACGATTAAGCCGTCATTGTTTTCGTAGCGTCGACCTTACCCTAAGAACCCCTCGACATTTTTACGGAGCACAGGGAAAAAGGGTACAAGTCGCGCAGGTAGGGAACGGTAAGCGTGGAATAATAAAGGTTACAGAGCGTAGAGGGATAATAATATGAGTAGAATTTAGTGAAAATAAAAGAAATTGAATGTTATTACAGAAGTCGTAATATCGTGTTGGTAAATACAGTTACGAAGGAAATAAAGATGAACATGAAAAATAAAGGTAAAAAGTCGATTTTTACACGTCATCCTTGGTGATAGATGATGTATCTGATAAACGTAGAACAACAAAGTTTACTGAGTCTGATTTGCCGAGAAGTTGACATACCTTTTTCACAATACTAAATCAATGACGTGTTTTATTAATATAATTAGTTTACTTTTGTACCTTCTTCTGTTACTTTTAAAACGAGTGCCTGGGTATCTCAATGTACCTTGAACCCTTTTAATTTACACCGCTTGCTATACTGCGATAAAAGCGATATTATTATTCGACCAGCAGGCTGATTAAAAACACATGTACACTGCGTTTATGGCGAGCAGAAAAAACTTGTAATCAGTATTAAACACGGCTGGGAAAATGTCTTTCGTTGCATCAGCGGGGAATATTAGAAGCATCCTATCTGCCCTGAATCGCCGGTAATAATCGTTAACGCGGTAATTATCGCGGGCTCGGCTGGTTAAGGCAGTAAAACTCGGGCGATTGTATTAAACGAACTTCGTGACACGCTGAAAAGCTTCTACGTGATTTTCGCATGGGCTCGACGCAACGGTCTATGACGGTGGATCGACATTTACATACAAATAAGCTGCCCTGTTGATACTCTCCCGGAGTTTATCCACCGTTTGAATAAGCCTTCCTAGACGAGAAACAGTGTCAGTTGGTCCTTCTTGCTATGCAAAGAGTGCCCAACGGTCCACTTCTCCTCGGATCGACAGTGTTATTGCATCATTCAAATTCAATCGGAATAATTTGATACTCGCCTAACTAGTCTCTTACAGTGCCCGAGAGTGTGCTTATTAGAAGAAGAAAATCGCCCTGTTACAATCAATCACGTGGAAGAGAATATTTTCTTAAGTAATCAACGCAAGAAATCTGTCTTCATGTGAAAAAATTTCCATTAAATTGTAAGAGCAAATATTATCTTTCAAGTACTTCTCCTTCTTTCTTGTATATGATAATAAAATTGTTTAGTTAATTACACAGGCAAATGTCTCGGTATTATTCAGAAGGGTTTTTTTGAATATCTGCAAAAAGTTCACTGTACTGTGTATTGCTACACGTGTTTAGTTTCGCCGAGGATTTTCTTTAACTGAACAGCGTCATTTTCATCAATTATCGTATCTTCGGTACATGTGTACGACTCGGACGACCTTCTGCACACATCTACAGGATTAGCCGAATTTTCCCCAGAGTCATTAAGTGACTTAAAGCGGCGCAAATTGGCCAATCCGACCGTACCTGCGGGCCTTTTTATTTGTCGGTGAAACGAGACAAGGTCGAAGGCCGAGATCGAGGAGGGTCGGCGAGGACTTGGTCCTTTCAATTTTATGCAATTTCCTGCGGGCTTAAGTCTTTCGGCCGATTTAATAGGCGTCCTCCGGGCAATCGTAGGGCCAACAGAATCGAGGGGGTTTCCCGAGCGTCGTTGGCTTCCAACTAATTCCCCTTGAGTCGACGTCGCGTCTCGACCGACGAGCCAAACCGTCGAGAGGATCTATCGATCTTGCGCGCACCGCGGTGAACAACGAAAACGAAGCACGCCAATGGAAAAGGAGGGACAGGAGGGACGACGAGGGGGGGTAAGGATGGCTCCGTAGGAAATTGATATTGAACAGCAACCGAACGGCCCGCAGCACTGCTCAACAAGTTTGTTCGTAAATCACGATACATCTCGTGCCGGATACTCGCTTCGGGGAAAATCTACCCCCTCGAGCGTTTCCCCCTCCCATCACCCCATTCCTTTCCCTCCCTCTCTCCGCATTTCTTCCTCTCGACCCTCGCTTTTTCCCGCTTTCCCCTCACTCGGTCTCTTTTGCGCTCACACGTAAGGCCAACACACAGACAGACACACAGACACATAGAGGAGAAGTCTTGTACGTGGCCGAGCGTTTCCCTTTTTTCTCGAGCGTCTCTGGCGCGATTCCGACGAGAACGCTTTCCCGTCAGCCCCGCGAGACGAGTCGGTTAAAAACGCGAGTGAATTAAGCTACGGCCCCTGCCGACTTTCGTTTTACCCCTGAATTTTAATGACCGCAGTCCACTAGCGCGCCGTGCGCAAAGGGTTTATCTCCGACTCCATTTTCGTCTGACTCACGGCGAACGGTAATACACTAGCGAGTAGACGAGAATCGCGCTCAACTTGTCCGGCAGAAATGAACAGGAATACATCTACTTTCTACCGCGCGTAGCTTTTCTTTCAAACCCTACGACCGAAACAGTCGGCTTTGTTAATCAGGAATTATGCCTTTTGGCGAAATTCGTTGTGAGTGTTTAATTACGAGTGTAACTTATTCGATGATTTTAAGGATAAATACTGATTGGCCTTAAAAGGAAATTCAATTCCAGTGTCTTCCGATGTACTGTTTTATAAGATGATGATTAAGCTTATTCTTAGCGTTTATTTATTATCTTCTAGAATTATAAAATTTACTTTCTTCAAGAAACAAGTGTGGGTCGAGCGTTATTTTTATCAAAAAATGTTATCCTTACCATCAAATCTTGCAGACCGATTAACATCGTAATTTTAGTTGAACTACTCAGTGCTCGAAAGGTGTCCCAGGGAAACATTTCTTGTAAGGATGAAAAAAAAGGAGATAGTCTGGACGAATCACGGAGAGTCTCGCTCATAAATCCGTAAGGAGGTCCTGCCTTCTCGGTGCACTCACTGACGTCATAGGTCACCGGCCAGAGTTCTCGGAGTACCCGGCGGAAAGTTCGCGCGTAAAAATATCGCGGATTTATGGGGGAACTTGCCGGATTTTCCTCGTGCCGCGGTAATTGTCGGAGATGTATCGCTGTCTCGCAAGTTTTATCTTAGAAGGAAGACCAGACACGGACGATCACTGCCAGGTTCCTCTGTTATTCCGTCCCCGGAGATCAAAATTCGCCGAAGACAATGTCACGAAAAGTCGAAGTTCCGAGAAGGCAGAGTTACAGGGAAAAAGATTGGAAAACGGAAAAGTCAGAATTATGAAAAATCGAAATTATTGTACGTGAAATGTCCCAGGATATTGTTTCCTTTCAGTTCTGATTTTTGTCGATTTTCCAAGAAGATCTCAGCTTATAAGGCTTTTCAAATTACGATATCATACCGTCATTCTAGTTTAAATACCCCTAAATTATGATTAAAAGCATACATTGTTAAAGTATTTGCGGTAGAATAAGAAATTGAGTAATTAAATTGAACTGTACACATTCACGAATAAATTTATCTGCAAATTCTGAAACAGTAATTATTGAATCCGTTGGTGCATGATCATTTTCATTTCGACTTTCCTGTAAATTATAAATCCTAATGCATTTATTCTGTCCATTTGCCGCTCCCATTTTCAATATGTAATTATCATTTCATTCCCCGTGTAATTGTATTAATTCTCCGTTCGCTATTGAATGGCTCATTTTTATGCCACTGTAAAATTCCAGTTACAGCAAAATATTCCCCTTCAATTTCTGCGAAAGTCACCGACGCATGAGCATATGCAGAACAGTTTTGACGGTATTGGGTCTGAGAGGTGTAGGGGGGGGGGGTAAGCGATTAACTCGGTCAGTAGTTGTACAAACACAGTTTGTTGGCGGAGTTGGCCCGGTGCGGGCAAATGCCAGTAGTTCTGTTTTTCCGTGTTTCTGTGCTTTCCATTAATGCCGTGACAGGAGTTATGGCAATGGGACACGAACGGCCACAAAGAGTTCTCGTAATCGTCCAACGGCCGAGAAGCGGCTCTTCCCAAAGGACTGCCCTATTGCGCGCTATACGACACGCGATATTCATTATCGTGTATTAAACGTCCAGCATGTATTTCGATATCGTGCGCGCATAGGCTTCGCCTAGAAGCCTCAGTATAGGAGAATCCCTTTTGGTCGATGATGAGGACGACGGCGATGATGATGATGATGATGAATCCAGGCTTACCACAACGGTATATTGTGACGTGTAATGTTCGTTACGTAAGCCTAGATTATATATTTTTTAGGTACATGCATCGTATTCCAGCTTCACTTTCTACTTAATACTTTCTGAACTTAATTAAGATAATTTCTTTGCAAGTACATTCTGTTTAGAGTTGTGAGTTAACAATTATTGTCTTTGTAGATACAATTGTCAAAATTTATCAATTACACAATGCAGATAAACCATGATGCTCTGTGCTGTTCAATGTTTGCAGTTATTTGGAAAATAATTCTTCACAAATATATTGCGTTCAGAGTTGAAATTTGACAACCGCCATCTTTGTAGACACATTTATTGATAACCCATGATGATCTGATTACGACAATTAGCCGAAATATGAGCAAAGCGGTATTGGTGTCTGGACGGGCAGCGGAAGTGGCCGGAACTCGACCGTGGAGAATACTAACCCGTGCTCATCGTCCGCTACGTCGCGGTTGGATGTAAATTTTCGACATGTATATATAGTTTGGGGCATTAGTGTGCCGCTGCTGGCCAGTGTGGTCATCAATTTAACAGTGTAAGTTCATGTAATATAGCACGAGTTAGGACTCGGTCTCGACCTTTGACCAAGGCCCTTCTCTCTCTTTCCCTCCCTCTTCCTCCTTCCCTCCCTCTTCCTCCTTCCCTCCCACTTCCTCCATCCCTCTCTCTCTTACTTCTTTGCGCTTAAAGTCTGGCCGCATCTCTCCCCGTTGCTTCGGCGGCCTACCGGCTAAGAGGATTAAGTACGCTCGCGGGGCCACCGGACTATCTGTTTTTGTATAACCGTCCAATATTTCAGCCGTTTTTGCCGCATTAATCAAAGCCGGAAATGAATTTAACGAAGGCCCGCCGGGGAATAAAGACAGAAGTTATCCTATTTCCCGGAAAGCGCGGAAATAATTTCTTTCCAATTTCGCGTTTCTTTCCTTGCTTTACGTGTTGTATTTCTAGAAAACAAGTGCCGGAAATATTGGTCTCGGTACTCCGGACAGTTGCTAGCAGATACCCCGATAAGTCTGGAATATCTCTTGTATCCAAAACCGTTTTATCCTTTAACTCGTTGACAAGTCTATCGCTTTTTCTCAGTTTCCCAGAGTTATTTTTTCTTCTTTCCATGTAACGACAATGATTATTATACCATAAAGAGTTCCATATTATTCACCCGTGGGCTATTGATCGCGTTGCAAAATCTACACGTACAGATTCACGAAATGCAACGTCTTTTATGTTTTCCTACCGGCCGTAGTAAATACCATTGCGACAATTAAACGTTTAACGTTATTTATTCTCAAGATTTCCAATTGTTAATTACAGTGTAATTCCTTGTCGCTCTTTTTCTACGTATCAGTGTACTATACAATACACCTGAATATTTGCACAGTTTTTTTGTTTCAAAGTCATCTTCAATAACTTGCAGCAATTGCACTCAACGATAATTCTTATCCTACGAATAAATATCAGCGCGTTAGCAGTGAATCGTCGAATTTACGCGATTTAATTAAATAAATATTTAAATGAATATTTGCACGGTTTTTGTTTCAAAGCCATCCTCAATAACTTGCAGCAATTGCACTCAACGATAATTCTTATCCTACGAATAAATATCCGCGTGTTAGCAGTGGATCGTCGAATTTACGCTGAGCTTATCTCTCTATATTGGGCCGGGCTTTGCGTAAAAAAATCCATTCATTCCGTTCTGAACTATCGATAACCGGCCACGTTTGCGTTGTAACGCGGGGGCGGGCATAACGCGACGAATAATCAGCGGCGCGGCAAAGTGCCGAAGTGGAATCGCCATTAGGGCCATTACGCCAAGGACAAAAGTGGCCATACATAGACCACCTAACCAGCCTGACGTTTATGATACTATTAAGTTTATTACCAGCCGGTTGAGGGTGTAAGAACCGCGGATTACACTGCATACGCAAACACGTTTCTATACACACACGGGGAAGCGCGTATCGTCGTACATAAACGCACGAATTTTACTCCACGCTTTCGGTGGGACTTTGTACACGGTTAGGCAAAAAACCCTTCGAAGGACGCGTTGCAAAAACATGGAAACCACGTAATTAACGACAAATAATTGATTGTCGCGATATTGAGACATTGATGGGTAGTTGAGGATTTTGTGTGGTATTTTTCACATTTTTTTACATTTTATGTAACATATGTTTTGTATTTCATGAGAAAATCCTTCGAAAGATACGCGAGAAAAATGCGGAAATCACATTGTTAACGACGAACGGTTGATTATTCTGATATTAAGAAATTCGTGGGCAGATCAAGATTCTACGCAATAACGTATTTAAGAGATTTCTGATACTCCACGAGAAACGCGACGCATTGATCGAGGAATAATGTCCTTCTCTCGTCTTCGTATGGTTCTTTCGTACGTAAAGAACCAACGGGAATATCGATTTTCGATTAATCGATCGGCGAAGCAACGTCGTTGCGCGCGTAGGGCCATTTATGAGAGCGATTAATATTGTAAAGAGCGGGGCAGGATGGGAATGCAGGGCATACTTCACCCTCCGTGGAGAAACGGATCACACGCGAGTGAACATCCGGAGCATTCAAGAGCAGCAAGAATAAAAAAAAAACCTACAATTTTCAAGCTTCCTTTTCTTGGCAGACGTTAGAAAGCAAACGTTGCAACGTCCCATAAATAGTCTTCTATTTATCACACGTACAAACTCGATATCAACGGCAAACAATGAATTAAACGTATCGTGTGGTCGAGAAATTATTGAACCCTGTACTGTCCCTTTTTTGTAATAATTTATTAAGATGCCAGTTGCTCTTGTTACCCAAGTCACCTGTTTGTAGATTAAAATTTCCGATGGAAATTTAGTCGGCAAGAGCAATATTGTCTTAAGGATTAACGAAGTGAAATTGGTGTTGAGAATTTGTGGTAAAACTTGTGATTATATCAGGTGGGTACGAGATTGTTTCAAAAGGATAACAAACTAGTAACACTGTTTAATGAAATCTCAGAAAATTTCCACACAACGGATTATAATTTATCGCCGGTATACATGTACTTCTCCTACAATCATAATCTTACGAAATTCGTGCCGAATTCTTGAAATTTCCCTGCACAGCCAAGCTGCAAGAATTTTTCTAAATGCATGGGTACGTTTCACGGACGATTGCGAGTAATCGAGAAGCGATCAACGATTCTCCGGTCGATTTACGAAGAAGGGCGAAACAACGTCGGGCCGTGAGTCGAATATGCGAGCGTTTATTCATGTTATTCGTCCTCGGGTCGTGTTATTTTCCGCCTCGAAACGCCGGCCCAAGTATCGCGCCGGGGCAATTCCTCGCGATTGTATCGAGCATGAAACGCGACGGAGACGGGAGATAAATGGGCTAAGGGGAGGGGGGAGAGGGTGAGGGCGACGCACTCGGAATGTAATTAGGCCCAAAGCATTGTCGTCATTGTCGACGTGACCATTGACCATGACCACGGAGTACCATGCAGGGTATTCGGGATTCTCCAACGTCGAGAAGGCTGCCTTGCGCTCAGGCGAAACCACTTCTGGCACGTGCGTCTACACGTTAGTGGCATGCCTCTCCTTCGTTCGCCTCGAAACCCGCGAAAACCGACAGGACGGCACCGTTACGATGTTCCATTCGCCGCGGAAAAGTTGCAATTAACGGGAGAAAATGTCTAACAGAAGCTCGGGGACAAACCGACCAGCGCCGAACGCTTCAGTTGAATCCACACATCCAATTTGACACAAATTCACACAAATATAAATTGATTTAAGATACTAAATAATATGCGTATCTAAAAATTGAATTGAGAAACCATAAACAGAAGTGCGGTGCATTAATATGAAATAGATTTTCGAAGAAAAATACGCAAGTGAAAGTAAACCGTGTATGATATAATATTGTTCACCCGATTTCCCAGAACTCACGAGCCGTTTTAAATACATTTTTTCTTGTCTCGACATACAAAAATTTTTCCGTCAATTAGTAACTATACCAATCGTATTATCGACTTTCTCAAAATTGCCGCACCACTTTGAAAATAAACGGCTCATATTTTGGCCATTTATTTTCCTTCGGCAGATATCATCGAGTAGCATTTTTCGGAACTCGTGTCTGGAATTTCCGGTGCAACGGAGCGGACGTAGGAAAAGCTTGACAGGGTAAAGAAGGACAGAAACAGGGCTGGTTGTTCGGCATTGACCGGCCCTGCGCTGGCCGAGCGAATGTTCACCGCGGGTTATTACGTCGGAACAAAGGGGGCTTTATTCTAACGCTTACGGAAATCCGCGAGCGGATTTTCAAATGCCATGCCCTCGGGTAGGGCCGGGATTGTACGTCTGCGTGTAACGAAAGAGAGAGAGAGAGAGAGAGAGAGAGAGAAACAATTTTATTAATGCACTGGGATGTGATCCCGTTAGTGCAACCTGCCAACAAAATCTGATTTAAAAACCAAGGATGCCGAAGTTGATAGTTACAGTAATGATAAGTGAGTATCTAAGACTAAACTAAAACTAAATTAGACTAAATTAATCTGAATAATCTGAGAAGCTTGGGCTCACATGAGATAAGTTGCTGTACTGCAGAATTGAGTAAACGTCAACCGTTTTCTTGTGTATACAAATACTCAAACAGGCCGTTCTTAAACCTCGTCAGTCCGTCCGTTGCCCTTAGCTGAGCGGGAAGTGAATTCCAGAAAAACGCTGCAGAGTAATTAAAAGAATGCCGGTAAGTTTCTGTCCGACATTTGAGAGAGAGAGAGAGAGAGAGAGAGAGAGAGAGAGAGAGAGAGAGAGAGGGGGGGGGGGGGTATTCGTATCGCCAGGGGCGTAGTAGCGGACCCTTCCTGACGAATTTCGGGGGACATTGTTAGGCCTACTTACGGGCGGGAAAGCGGGCTTTCTAGGGGCTTTCCCGTCGGTGTGCCGCACGTGCAGGTGCGTGTTTCGCCAGGGGACACGTATGGGCTTTCATTAGCCACAGGAAATTAACCGAGAACCACCACAGCCAACACCTCCGCTCTCCACTCCACCCCCCTTTGCCTCTTTCCTACCCTGTCATCATGGCCCCGCAAGGAACCTGACGATGCGCCTGTCGATTTGCGCCCCGCGGGGCAACGGCACCGCAAATCGAACGACCGAATCAAACTCGCCAACGATGTCGTTCCCACACTGCCACTTCCAATGACAACTACGCTCCCTGCATCGCTTCCGGTTTATTCCTTCTACTATTTCCTCATAGGGTTTTCGGGTTTTATATCCTACGGTCCAAGAATTATTACATACCAGTCAAGGGAAATGTGTCAAAGTGGCGTACGACATTTTTTCACCAGAAATCAAAATGATCAGATAAATGTAATGATTTCTAAAAAAATTTCCTATTTTTCAGTATTAGTATCTACATGTATATCGATATTTAAAAAGATTAATAGTTTACTATGTGAAAATCCTTTTCAAACTGGCATTTAAGACTTTTTTTACCAAAATTGAAATTCTTCAGATACTGTCATAATTACCTCTAATCAAATTTTGTACTTCTTGGTATTAGCACCTACACAATTTTATTACCTACAGAATAAAAATCCAGTCCCCTTACAATCTCAAATGTATAGCTAACGTGGCAAATGTCTCTATTTTCTTTCCCTTTTTTTCTTTCTTCACATTCGACTTTCCATCGGTAATTCCACTGGGCGTCATTTACGATTGGTCGTCGGTTCGAACGAACGACGAGTGCGAGTAATACGAGTCGACAACGATCAGACCTCGTGCAGCCAAGTGGTGAGGGGCGCGGTGAATTTGCATAATTGTTTTCAGTTTACCGGGCTGCCTTGCCCTAATGAAGAAAAATACGTTGTCGGCGTGCCCGACAGTGCCGTAACCACCGATTTCCATCTACTCTAATTTCCCCTCACCTATTTCACCTCCCTCAAAAATGACGACATTAACATCCCTTCGAAGACGTGTGTATGTGCCTTAAGTAACGACGGCGAGTAACTCTTAGGCATAAATTCACATACTAAAAAAAGGTTCACAAAGACCAGAGGATTCATCGACATCAAACGGAAATTATAATACTCTCACTGAAATCTCAAGGAATAAATATTGTCATTATAAGGGAATTCTATTGTACATTGATAGGGTGGGGGAATAACATGGAATTTTTTTTCGCCTGAATTGCATGGTGCTTACAGAGTATTGCACCGTGTCCCGACAGTTAGAAACTGTCAATCGATTCTCCACCCTTGTCATAGGACTGAGTTCCCGACGTCGCGTCGACGGGTACAAGGGGGGAGGGGGAATCGGTCGTATTTTAAAAGGTCGAGCAGCTAGGCTGGTCACGTGTAGTGACCACCGATACGGGAATCGAATACAAAACTTTACAACCCCCTCCGCAACGTCTTTGACCGCCGTTCCTGCAGTTTTCCCACTCCCCCGCCTCCCCCGTGCAACACCGTTCATCCACGTGCGCCGACGACTACGTACAAAACCCTCTACTCACAATAGCGTACGTCTCGTTGGTGCGAAGAAAAAAATAAAATGCACGGAGAACTTGGTGAGCGCGAAACACGTACAGCGTGTCTTCCTGCGGGGAAAACCGTAAAGAGAAGAGATACTCGGCTCGTTCCACTTTCTATATCCACATCAAACATTTCCACTTGACACGAAGCCAGTTTTCCACGGATTCGTCGTAGCACGGTTCCCCCCTGTTTTCCGGGGGCGCAGAGTCTTCGGAGAATTCCTCCTCGCGATCTGATTTTTCCGTCACGGAGCGGTGAAACGACGTAAATTGATTTTAAAAAATGATACGGGCTTTACAGCGAATCAATGTACGTAGCGGAGAAAAAATTGATGGAGTATTTTAGACAGGTAATTAAAGATATCGAAATTCGTACTGAATGTTGCTGATAAAAATTAATTATTTGCAGAACTATGTACTACGAAACGTAGTATTAAGTCGTTTGAGAAGAAGCAGAAGAATGAAAACTTGCAGTATTTCTTGAATGATAATACTGACAATTACATAAATCGACGATGTATAATAATTGATATATAGTAATATAACGAGTTATTTCCATTTTACGCCCTTTTTTTGCCGTCATTAAGGCTTCTGAAAAATTCCAACGGACAGAAGGATAGAAGAATGGGGACTTGCAGGATTTCGTGAATGGTAATAGCGATCGCCGAGAGGAATGATTGCGGTGCGTTGTCCAGCCGTAGCCCCGGCCGGACCCTGGCGATAATGACGAGGGTCGTCAAGGATTTTGCCCTATTCATTTCTCCGGCGGTAGCGGCCGATTGCCATGTAAAAAGCGTGGATCAATATCGCGCGGGGCTGCAAAGCCTCTGGGCCCAGGGCACATTGGAAAAGTCCGTTCGCCAGAGGGCGCGATCGAAGACTCGATAATCGCAGGGAGGTTGTTCGCGGCTGCGATACGCCTCGCAGCGTCCAATTACCAATCCGTAATTGGGGCAGAATTTCTGCTGAGCTGAAATTTCTCGCACGGCCCTGCGCGGCCGTTTCGATCAGTCGTTACACGCCGAGGTCGCCGCCTTGCTCGTTAGTTAAACCGATTAAGCCGATCCTCGCCAAGGCAGTCACCGTCCGTCACTCCACTCCCCCACCACCCCGTACAGGCCCGTACCACCCTCCTTCACGGTCCTATTTTTCAGCCTGCATTTTTTCCCATTAGTTTTCGCTTGCGCAGCGAAAAATAAAGAGGCCTGGTTTCCCCTAAATGTACGGCACAGATGATTCCGAAATGCTCTCGCCAAGTTTCTACATCCGTTTTTCAATTAATGCTATAGTATATCAAGGAGATTTTAGCCCGCGTGATGTAATTTTTTAATGTTACAGGGAAAGGAGTTGACAGAATCGAAGACAGTTGACGTTTTTCCCTTTCATTTGCGTTCTTCGTGATTCAAGCAGAATTCTCAACTTGTGCGCGGTGTTTTATGTACAAGCAGTTTTCTTCGTTCGATTCTTTCGTTCAATTCATTCGCGCGTAAAAAATGATTTAACAGAATCGACAATGTTATAGAATAGTACTGCTTCAATGATGATAAAATTCCCATCCATTTAAGTTCAAGAATCGCAATTGACAGGCAAATTCTTGTCGCTCTGACGTTCCAGTCGTTTTTCTTGCTATTTAACTAGAATTTTGCCGACAGCGCCGTAATCTGCGTGTGCATCGTGTCGATTTTGAGGTAGGCGATGTCAGGAAGGACTGAACAAAGGATTAAGCACCGGTGCCGTCGTCCAGCGACTTTCGAGGGCAGCCCCGTGAAACAGGATTTCCCGAGTAACGAATAGCTCGCGCGCGCGCTAATAAACTGCAACGATGACCCAGTAAGAAACATAGTTTGTCGCCGAGCGAACGATGAAAAGGGACAGGGGGGTGGGGGGTGAGAGAGGCGAGGGAAGGACCGAGAGTTTGTCGGAATTCTCTTTGACACGCTTCCCGCTAACTCATCTAGCGCGCTCGAAGGACACTTTCCGCTGCTGCTTTTCTAATTAAGCAAGCTCATCGTTTGCCCAGCGCATGGGGCGGCGGTCCGCAGTGCTCATTAATCGAACGTTGGCGAAATTAATGCGCTCAAATCCGCTTGCCACGGGAAAATTTTGAATGTCCTACCAACCTCAGATGATGCCAACCCCAAAATCAAAGACGTCTGCGTATTATTCCCGGATATTGCCATTATTTCACAGTAAAAATGTAAGAGAAACTCTTACAAAAGATGTTACTATTGCTATTATACCGAGGCGAATTTTCAAAGAATGAATCAATCATGAAATTGTAAATTAGTATTATTTCAGGTGCTACCGGTTAATCGCCATTGTTTTACAGTAAAAATATAATCACGGATGATAAAACCAAGAATACGCTAATGAACTTACTGTATGAGTATCTAACAAATGTTATTACTGTACGAGTATTATTACTGTTATCACACTGTGCCGATCTTTGCAGGACATAAACAACGATTAAACTGTTAATCGAATTGTCCGAAAAGTATTATATGACGAGGTCATCAATTGCCGGTGATTCATTGGAATTTAGCGCGAAATGTATTGGCCGGGAGGACTGGAAATTTGGCTGCTTCGTTGAAATAAATCAGCCGCTGAAAATGACCGGACGAAAACGAAGTGAGTCGCGAAGGCAGACAACGACAGGCGATATAGCCGTGTCGGCCGAATTTAATTACCTCGTTTGGCGCGAGCGATGGCGCGCGGCACGGGGGTCAATGGAAGCGCGATAATTATGGAGTGGGAATAGGAAAGTACGGCTCGGTCCCGCGGAGCGAGGAAAAATTATTATCCCGGCATGCCGGCGACACGGAGAGGTGGCTCGCGATAACCGGTTATCGGGGTGTAATTCAATTACTGGATCTTCGTAGCGTCGAGAGCCCGGCATTGTGTCGTTTCGCCACCCCCTTGCCGGCGACACCGGTGTGGCCACTGATTCGTTATCGCCCTTCCGCCGAGGAAGCACAATGGTGTTAAACGGGAGATAACCAAACCGTTGTAACCATCGGTCTCGCCCGAGTTCATTGCGTCGCTGACAATTTTATTAACACTCCAAAGCTCGCCCCTGCCCGTTAGGCCAATCGATCCCGTGTACCTGCGTGTTACGCAATCCACGGGGGCTTGGGAAAAAAAAGGTTTGCCTCCGCTCAGTGCCGAAAAAGTCGCGGCAAATGTCAACCGGTCCTGTTAAATCTGTCATCTCGTCCGTACGCACAGGCGCTTGGGGTAAACGTAAAACGGGTTCATTTTGCAGGGATGAAATGGTATTTCGCTTTTATGATTACAAGTATAGAATATTCTGGTGAAATCGTCGCAATTTTTCCTGAGTGTTTCGTAAATTCAGAACCATTGAAAACAGCGGAAGAAGTAGATTTTGGATATTTAATGTTGAAACGTGAAATTCACAATTTATTTGGAATTTTATGTAGAACAACTGTTTATCTATATTTCGTCACATGTCAAAAACATCACGACGGTAGACAAAAATGGCACGCTGCTTTTCAAAACCTTCGAGTTCTTGAGTTTCCGAAATTCATAAAAATTGAAAAATAAATCGTGAAACAAGTATTAAACTTTACACCTTCAATTTTATCAGTCCGAAAGATTTCTTTGTAACTGTACATGGACCAACTGCTTATCACTCCTTGCATTTTGTATGAAAATTTTCGTGCTGTATCGAAAATACCGGAGCTGAGAATAGTGCAAAAATATTAAAAATAGTGTGCGCGTAATCGAATCGGGGCATCGATGAGCGATATTACAACTTAATAATTCAATTAACGGCCCTGATGGAATCCGCATTTTCAACGGCATTGTTCGGGACTCCTCTATATAGGGGAAATGCCGGTTGATTTGTTATCGCTCTTCCCTCATGGATACACAATGACATTAAACGCGAGATAACTGTGTCGATAGGTACTCGCAAACTCGGCAAACGTTCCCTGTGAATCGCCATTATAGCTTCGTTAACGTGTGCCACGGCAGATCCTAAGTTCGCCGCCAAGAAAGTCTTTAACGACTCGTTATAACTTTTATCGGACAACTGCTTTCGTCTAATGTTTATATATTGCTTCGGCACACTTTCGCAAAAGCGAGGACCCAGTAGAGCAAGGTTAATCTTCAATTTTACGCCTCACAATTTGTTCCTATCATTTTCCACGATAACAGTGTTAGTAAGGCAGGGTGTAAGAAAATAGTGAGCAGTTTAGACAGAGTAATAGATAACCAGGAACTTGATAAGAGACACATAGTACACGTTTAAAAAATATTAGATGCTGTATCTAAGTATTAGACCCTTCTGATGTTTAAACAATCATTATATGTAGAGAAATATGTAAAACATTATGAAAATTACTACCTGCCTTCTCTAATTAAAATCTAATAATTTGTGCTATAATCTTTTCTTTGCAAACAATCTAGAAGCAATAAGAAAATAAACAAGAGTAGGAAAATATAATACAAGTGGGAGTCAATACTACCGATGAGAGCCAATAATTATTAACTTGATGCATTAAAATATTTCTTATTTTCGAAACGTGTAAGTAGGTTTAGAAATATTATATACACCGGCGACCTTAAGAATCACGTATAAACGCGAATCGCGATGAAAACTATTCCCACTCAAGTTAGGTCTATTCCGATTCCGATTTATAGCGTGGATAAACTCTTTCTCGCTAGACTTCTATTCCGATATGCCTGACAATGTAAACAACTTTTTCCTCACGACAAGAAACTATCCCAAGGAACCAGTACCGTGCCAACTCGAGAAAATATTCGCGCATCGCCGAATCATATAACATTACCATAACGATAACGAAAAATATTGTTTGCCAATCGTTATGCTTAAATGGAAAAAAAATATTCTACGAAGTATTAAACGCGCCGCGTTTCAATCCATTAATGGGAAATATTTGTTTTACGGCAGATGAACTAAAAGATTTACATTACGGAGCTGGAAATAACGAGTGTGAAATATTTCCGTAGTGTGGGAGTATTTTATGCGATCCATTGCACCGTGGGAAAAAAGGAGGATAACAAGAATCGTCCATTACAATTCAGCATTTTCCACGACCAGGTGGAAATCCTAAATGAATATATGAAAATAGGAGTTCTCTCTTACCAGTCCATCTGCTGCATATTGTTGTTTTGATCTAACCGCATGGACATGTTGTCGAACAACTTGTACTCTACGGTGGAATTTTGTTGTTGACGCATTTAACCGCTTTTCCTCGACTTCACAAGTATGTACCCGCCGACACGACTACTTCGACTATCTTACTGCCTTCGAGACCCCTCTTACGATCGCTGTAACGTACGGCAAATTCAAAAATGTACAATACCTCTCGCTAAGGGTCAAACTCAAAAAAGTATAACAACTTTTCGTGTCCAGGATAACGCAATCAAATGGCAATATTCTTGAAAGGAAGGTATTAATCTGTATGAATTATTATTGATTTCGTTGTAATCGGGGAAAGGAATTATACGACGCAACGGTGCATAAATAATTGAAAAAGTGATTAAATAATCCTGACTTATTTCGTTGGATTACTTGTGTTAGAATTTCTGAGTGTACCATTTGGAAGAGTTATTCGGGATTTTATAAACATGTGCATTTGTCAGTGACTTACCGACGGAAAGCCCTCCAAGTTTTCGAAGGAAGCTCGTTCTTCACGTCCGCGGGAACAAAATACAATGAGGAAGGATGAGCAGAGCGGAAGACGCGTATTTACCGGCGAGAAACACTTTTGATGAGAAAGAAACGGCTAGTGCGAGGCACCAACGTAAACTGCCGGGTACGTGCGATCAAATTTTGCACAGAGAGCGTGAGCATCGATCCCACCGATCGTAATTTATCGTATCTTATTGGCCGTCGATCCCTACTCCTCGTCCTTAAGGACATCCAAATGGAAACGTTCGATTTTCGATCTTCCTGTGTTTAGAGTCGAAAGGGTATCGAGATGTTGACGTCTCTCATCAACGCAAAGGGCAGATAAAGAAATGTATACACAGGTAGAAATGCCATTTGAGAAAGGTCTTCCCTATACTGTATAAATTAATGAAGAAAATTACGGAAATTTTCGTACATAATTGTGGAATTAATCGACAGTGTTTAATGTTATCCACTGTAAAGATGATATAAAGGATTCCAAAAAGTTCGTACACTATTAGAATTGTAGAAGATCGTTAAAATTTTTGTTAATACTTTGCTATTCGATATGAAAAACAGGGTATTTAATAGATAATTGTAAAAAAATAATTCGCGATTTAGTACGTGGAACATTTTTTGGAACTTTTGTGGATTAAAAATGGGTTCAAAAAAGTACGTTATGGCAAACAAAGTAGTGCATAAACGGACAGTAACCGATTTTCATTGGGAGCGGACGACACGTTTGGTAAAACTCCGCGACATATGAAAAATTGCGGCTTACTTATTGATCGATTTTCACGATCGTTTTTCGGGAAACCCGAAAACCACCAACTGTCGATCGCAGTGAGCTTTCGTATTTGCATGCCCGTCCCTCGCGAAAACGTTTAACCGGTCCAAGTTTTTTCATTCATTATTTATCCAGCCAGTTATCTCGGAATTGCACTCACGTTAACGGTGAAATCGTGTTCACCGTCTAAATCGCTGTTTTCCGTTGAC
Organism: Hedychridium roseum; assembly: GCA_963989215.1. Taxonomy (NCBI): domain Eukaryota; kingdom Metazoa; phylum Arthropoda; class Insecta; order Hymenoptera; family Chrysididae; genus Hedychridium; species Hedychridium roseum. The sequence goes on along the minus strand of OZ022307.1, from coordinate 2,795,092 downwards.
ATGCGTTAAAACAAGGGAACATAGCGAACGGGATAACGTAAAGAGCGCGAACAAAAGGGGTAAAAAGTTAGGCCGTCATTGAAATTTAACAGGAAGAAAACAATGCTGAATAGGCTGGAACCACAAGGTTTTACGACAAAAACCAACACGATGGAAATGGTTCGATTTCATTCGCTGTTTTTCGGATCCGACGATCGTTTTAACCAGCGCGCGCTGTTAAGCCTTTCAAGCCGGTTCTATACTTCTGGAGCTTTTATTTCGTTCGATTTTTGAGTTCGTAATTTCGTATGACAATGGCCGGCTGGTTCTGGTTTAACCGTTATTCGCCGAGGAGTGTAGCACCATTGTGCGGAGTTTAATTACTTTGACGAGGAGAAGAAGTACAGGCGAAGAACGTGTATGCGAACGTTCTCGAGGGTGAAGCTGAAATTTTAATATGCACCGTGCTAACGGACAGCGAGAATGAATTTAATACTTCATTTATTTTAAAGCGCTCCGCCAGCTCCAAGGCATTACGTTCAACGTCAAGTTTCCGCCCTACGTTTTTCTCCCTTCGTATAAGCCACGCGGGGATTTAATCGGTTTTCAAATTCGCAAAACACGTAGTAAACACCATAGAAAATTAGTAATATTCAACGGTCGAGCACAATGAACTAAAGGAAATCATCATACCTTCCATGGCAAAATAGGATACGAAAAGTATGTTTCGAGTACCATTAATTAATTATACATGTGTTTTGTTGAATTCAGGAGAAATTCTATGAACCTCAGTGTAAAAATAAAGAACGTGTACGCGATGGTACAGAGAATTTATGAAGAGAGTTACATGACTACCTTTTTAGGAATTTTCTAAGAACGGTTTACCACGATGGATATAAGTGATAGGTACATCTTGGGAATAGCAGAGACCGTAGGCGAGTGTAACGTCGTAGGGAATATCAACGGCCGTGTTACGCGGGGTAATACGATCGTGCGGGAAATTCCGTCTTACGCGAAGGTTATGTAACGAGGAACGGCTTTCATCGCGATATGGTAGACGGTATTGTGCAAAAAGTATTACGAAAGACTCTCGAGGAGGACCTCAGCGAGTTACCCCATGATTTTCGCGACAAAGGGAAGCTTTGAGATCGCCGGAAAAGCGTCGCGTGTAAACTGATATTCCGTTTCGAGCGGCGCCAGACGAGGAAAGCGTAGTCCGAGCTTAAGAGGCGCGAAAGCGCGCCTAACTCCGGTTTAAGTAAGTTCCCAGCTTCGCGCCTCACACTGTACCGAGGAGAAGAGGAATAAGGTGGGGGGAGACGGAGGAGGGGGTGGCGGAGAAATAAGGTAGACAGACATGGAGATAGATATCAAGGGCGAGACTGGAATGAAGAGTGGCAGAAAACAAGGGGGAAAGGGGAAGAGCTTGCGGAGCAGATACCAGAGGAGGGAGAAGGAAAACGGTCTCGGGGGTGGACGAGAGTGAAGGACAGAGAGAGAGAGAGAGAGAGAGAGAGAGAGAGAGAGAGAGAGAGAGAGAGAGAGAGAGAGGGGGAGGGAGAGAGAGAGAGAAAGGGGGAAAGGGGGGTACAGCGAAGAGTAAACGGGGAAAGCTGCTTTTTGCAGGAACGTGTTAGTTCCCGTCGAGACCAGACCCTTCGGCTCCGAATTGTCCCCCTCCCCGTCCCCGTCCTCCTCGTCGTAGGCCAACAGCGGTAACTTTTGGTCTGAACTTTGCATCGTCATAGCTTTTTTCATCTCCTCCCCCCCTCCCTGGTCGCTCGAGTCCGCTAACCGAGCAGCCCCTCCCCTGGCCCTCTCCATCGTTTCTCCCGCAGTGTCTTTCCCGGCTTGTCCGGCGGCTGCACGCCAAGTTATTTACAAAAAAAAAAAAGAGAAAAGGGTGGGGAGGGGGGACGCGGAGGCTCAGCGCCAAAGGGCAAAGATTAAATTGGCCTTCGAGGAGATCATGGCGAAAGTTTCGCCGGGGCCGGGCACGGCTTCGCGGAGGTCGCGAAAAGTTGGGAGGACCTGTCATGGCGAACTCGAAAGACCGCTCGACCGGGCCTCACATTAGCCGCAGTTACCGCCGTAAAACTTCGGGATAACGTTGTTAGCGCTCGCGCGAAAATCCACAGTCCGAGCATATCGTTTTTATAAGGCCATGGCGCCATTTTATCGCGGCCAACTTCCGTCCGCGCATTTATTAGCCGGCAAATAAATTTTATCCGCCGGCGGGAGCACCCGCGCTCGTCTTTCCGTGGGAAACGATAACGCGGAGAATCAACGAAATAATGGCCTTTGCTCGGACTTTACGACTGTGAATTTACACGCGGCCGGAATCTTATCTGCCGATTTTGCATTAATCTTCCTGAAGTTTCCTCCGACGTGTCGAAGAATCTGCCATTTTTTCGTGTTTTCGGTGCAATGGCAACGTTGATGGACTGCAAATTATTTTTCTACCCCAAGTTCATATCAGATAATCATTCTATTTAATATTCTATGTCTTCCGATATTAGTATCACGAAGTACCTGTTCAAGCAAAATTTTTACAAAATTCCATTATTCTCCCCGTTTTACCACAACAATATTCACGTCGAAAATTCATATAAATTATTTCTGTACCTTAAATTCTTATGAGATAGTCATTGTATTCGGTATTTCGCTAGCTCTTGTGTGTAGTGTGTCCTGAGCCATCTGTTTAACTACGATGGCAATGAAAACAGGGAAAACAGGTAAGCGTCACCGCGAGAACTCCATTTCCTAAATCTCCATGGAGGGGGAATGGAATTGCCGGGTCCGTGGCGCATAGCGTGCTGACCGATACGTCCAGAACGAGGGGGACATAATGAATAATATCGTTTCTATTTGCATTTCATCGTTCCCGCACACATAGGGACGGTCGTCTGAGCCAACTCGGTCTTTTCGATGGCCGCCTACTGCACTCACGTAATAACGAAATTGACGCACGTCGCACCGCTTATGTAAATAGGACTGATGCGGACATTCGCGTTGTAGCCATTAAATTACCAGGGCCGTAGAAATGCGCCATCGACAACGCTCCACAATGTACAAAGATAAGGAAATCGTCCCTACGTTAGTAGGGAATCCCTAAGTGTTCTGTCAACAATGCTTCTAAATAGACATATTTCATTATATCGTCAGACGAGTGCTTTCCATCCACTAGGCGTTCCATTCACTTATCTCAAACTCAAACTTCAATATCTCAGTATTTTCATTCGCAAGAATCGACCTTTTCTTTCAAGAATAAATCGTGATCTGTAATAGATTAATGAATGCCGCTAAAACGTGTGTTTAGATCAAACGGTTAATTGCGATAAAATACATTAAAGCATTTATATTTAATGTAAGGAGAAGAACCTTACTGCAGAAATTCCAATGTAGAACTCTCGTTGATAATTCGAGTAGAATGATCGTCCTAAGACGGCAGTAAATCGCCTGAGATTGACTTATTATACTCCTCGTCGGAGTGTGAAAGCCGACGGTTCCAAGTGAATGTGGAATCACGGCCGGTCAGTTGGGTTCGCCGAACAGTTGTGCCGGAGTATTCAATCACGTGCCATTAAAGGCATTTAGGTAATGGAATTACGCTCTAATGGACTAATGCGCGTTTTGCTCCGATGTGACGCATAAACCGGTAAGCATGCTTTCGGGGCCGTTCGCTGTGTAGATACAGGAGGACGAGGAGATAGGGAGGAAGGAAGGGGTGGGAGGTGGTGAGGATTAGCGAGTTTTCCAAGCCTCCAGGACCAGTTTTCTTGTCGTGGCACTTCTGCTTTCGAGGCTTGCCACTCGGCGAGCCCGGCAAAAAGCCTCGAAAAACATTATTTGCCGGGGCTTAACGGCGGATCTGCCCGGCGAACAGAGCAAAAGGCAATTTACATTCAATTCCGGGAATCCCCGGTGTCTATTGGCTAAGGGACCGTTCGATAGGAAATACCCTGCTACACGGCCAGTGTGCGTCGGGTAACCAGCATCTGCATAATTTCTTTTAATTCCCCTCCGTTCCTCCGCAGTTAGCCAGGTATGTTTTTGTGAACTCCGGTAATCTTAGCTCCGAAGGACACGTATTTATTGGACAGAGAATTAATGAAATTTACGGGGGATATTAGCGACGTAACGCGAACGTGAATAAACGGCAGGAAACATATTAAATAAAACGCTCTCAGACGATTTCTTGCTCCTTTTTCCATCGGGACAAGCCAGTTGTTTTTATCCCTGCCTCGACTACCCTCACCCCCGTGCCCTCCTTCGTGTTTTCCATGCTTTCCCTTTCTTTTTGCGCTGGAATTGGTCTCCGTGTCTCTCTAATCCTTTTTCGATCCTGTTGAGCCCTTTCCCTTGTCCCCGCGTGTAGAATCGACGCGTCGCTCTGCCCTTCCTCCCACTTGCCGTCCTTGCGATGAGCAACGAGTGCAGGATGCTTTAGGCCGAGAATCCGGTCGATTTAGTCAGAGAGAGCTGGGGGGGAGGTGTGAGAAGGCCGTGGGGAAAAGCATGCTGGGCTACGACGAGTAGCATGCAATTAAACTTTCAATCCCCTCTGTCTTAATTTACCCTGAAAGTCCGTGAGTATCGAAGAATTTTCCGAGGTGGGAGGGGTGAAAGTACAGCGACGGAAACGGCCGTGAGGACACTTCTATTCAAATGTTTTCGTTTGACCTCCCCTTTTTTCCCCCTTTCTCCTTCTCTTGCCCTTCGCCCGTGCCGCGCGCCAGACGGCCTTCTTTTCTTTTCCCATCCTTCTTAAAGGATTTGCCGTTTCAAGGAATTTTGCCCCGAGGAGAATGTTTAACTTCGAGATGGGACACCCTTAGGCTAATGGAATGCATTATCGATCACGCAAATGCGAAAACACACACCCACGCACGTGGCGATGTAAAAAAAAATATGTCTCTGGCTAGAAACAGATTGTCACCATCAGCGAGATGCGGTAAACAAACACTAAACAGAGGCTACTGCTTAAACGCACCGCCCATTGCCTTGTATTTACTTGAGCAGAAAGTTCGACCAGTTTTTTAATATATTGTCGTTGCTATCGCAAAGAAATGAACGACAATTTTTTTGCGCAAGAACCTTTTAACGAAAGGATACATTTTTTACCACTATCATTTGTTCGGCCGAATTCAATTATTAACACGTCCTACGAAATATTAATTAACGTTCTCTTTGATCATTGCCATTCGTTACGTTCCTCTGGTTTTTTAATTTCAATTCGTCATTCCTGCGATTAGGGCTAATGTCCGGGTTGTAAAAAAGGGTTACGAAGCGCGTAATTTAAGATTTATTTTTCCAATTAATTCTTAGTGGGCCCCGAAGGAGGTTTTGTATCATAAGCGTTTGAGCGGGTTGAAAATGGCCGCGGGGGTAATAAAGTTTTTAATTTATGCGTGATATTCTTTGCAAGGAACCCGGAAGTCATATTTAACCCCACTATCAAATGGTATCCACCGTAAGGAATAACAAAGCACAGAAACCCCATTGATGCATCAACGGCATTATTTTAGGATTTTCGAAATCACATGTTCTACACGTAAAAGATGAATACTGTTTCATCTTGGAAAAAGGGTACAAATTTGAATCGAGTTTGTGATCTTATGTTGTAGAGTATAAAGATACAATTTCAACGTGAAATTAATATACAGGGTACGTTGAGAAGTAAACTTTTAACGAAGCCATGCGAAATTTCTTCTAGGATCGTACTTCGGTACGAAATTATAAAGAGATTCCCGTTACGGTGTCGCTTGCACTCCACGTTGTATTACCGTGTTTCAATTGCCAGGAACGAAAATTTACCGACAAGGGGCGGTATTAAAAGAATGATTAAAAGAGGGAACCGGGGGGAACGTTGGCCGGATCATTTCCCAAGCTCACCGACGGGGTTATAACTGCTGTGTGATACCCCTCACCCCGCCGTGTTTCCCCGCGATTTTCCTGCGAGCGGAGCCTCCTTTCTCCCCTTTTTTTCGCGAACAAAAGCACGCGCGCAGCACATTCTAATTAGAGGGGCACCTATTATGCTGTTGAAGACAGGTAATGGAACCCGCGGTGTAAAACTCCTCTGTACATCCCCTCCCCCTCTACCCCCGACAGCCTCCGCGTGTTCCACCTTCGCCCTTTCTCGCCGTTTTCCACTCGTTTACCCCCACCACCCCGCTGCCCCCCTACCCAACATTCCCGGACGCGTAAATCTGCTTTCTCGCCACCCCTCCTTCCCCCCTTGAGACACAATGGTCGATCGATCCACTTTCTTAATTGTTCACCTATCGAAATGCACTACGATCAATATTAATTACGGTGCATATTTTTCGTTTTGGAGGCTCGTTGCGCCGGGCGGATACTTTTTTCTCGAATACTCGTTATTATCCGTCGACGCAAAGGGCATCGATTGCATTCAGCGTGCGCGGGAAAGGTTATACGTTACTAATTGCTTGACAGAATCTCTGCTAATGAGCATCACCCGCAAATGCGTACGGTTTGTTGTAAGCTGCTTCATTAAATCCCCCCTCCCCCCCTTCCCTCGGTAATGATAGGAATATAGTCATTAAGCCGCAGTCAAGATGCAACGAATACCACGTCATTTGTATTGGGCGTAAATCACTAGACGGGAATAATTCGTTACTCACGTTTCATTCCGCGCGAAGAAACGAGAACGCGAAAAGTGGGATACAAACGATAATAAACTAAGAGCAGATCATCGCACTTAGGCGTTATCATCGACAGACAAAATGAAACTAGCGCAAATATCGGGCAGTTAATAAAAAAATTCGCCTGAAACGCGGCAAGGTAGATATTTTGTTTGCCGACATGGATTTCGCGTGATCACGTTTGCCGCTGTTTTTCAGCGGTAGCCCCTGGGAGGGGGGTGGAGGGGGGGGAGGAAGATTAATGAAGATTGCACGTTGATCCGAGGGAATATCGGTTTGCCGGGCGGACGCGTGTACAGAATTTCCACGTGCGCCCTGCACCGGCCTAAAACCTATGCAAACTCGCGCGAAGCTATGTAAAGCAATGCTAATCCAGCGATAAAACCCTCAGCCGGTGGGTCGAACGATACCGTGGCTTGATCGTGCATCCGTATGTATTGCCTCACGGCTAGTCCACTGTATTAGGGAACACCGCAATGCAGCCCGGCCGCGTATTTCCACGGTAATCCAGAACGGGCCGATAGTAACTCTATTAGATTTCCGCGAAAGGTTTAGCCAGGCTCGAAGGCGCAGACCCGGCCATTAAACGGTCGGTCAGTTATAAGCCGTCTTATCATCCCTCTGTCGCTCCTCTCAGGATTTTACCTGCGCCACGAATTACGAAGATTCGTTCACTGAACTCAGGACAGAATAAACGTGTCGACTGGTCAGATTATTCTTCAATATTTTTGTAAATGGTTCTGCGCCGGGAGGATCTAATAGCGAATTTGATACATCAGAAACGAACGTAATAAAGGTTCTAATAAAAAAAAATTCATTTAATAATGGAAAAGAAACAAAAAGTGTTGCGAACTACCCCAATACATATGTATCGACTGTTTTCTTATTTTTTTCATATTTTTGTAAAAGGCATTGCATTAAAAGTATCTAACAGCGAATGTGATATTCTACAAACGAGCGTAATAAAAGATCAAATAACGAAGTTCACTTAATAACGAAAAAAACGCAAAAAGTATTCCAACTGCACCGAAATTTAATACGTGTATCTACTATTTCCTTACTTTTTTCAATATCCCTGTGAAAGGTACTGCACTGAATGAGCCTAACAACCAAATCTAGCATCGCTCTATGACGATGGGACGAAAAAGTGTTGTAATCAGCCAGAGAATTTTATTTATGCCCTGTCATCATAATGTTATGGGATAAACGTGTAGCGATAAATTTATGCGGACGTTCCCGGTGGTTCTGGCGCAACTCGCCGTAGGCGGGAGAGTGTTTTTTTGAGTGTCCTGCAACAGCCGCATTTCGCGGCGGGGTGGGAAAGAGCCCTTTTTAGGGCAAGCCGGCGATTTAAGGGGATGATCTATCGCGGTTCGCGCGGGTCGGTGGGAACTTATGAACGTCCTTAGTCGGGGCATTAACGAAGGGAGCATTTAAAACTTGCGCACTTGGCCAAGTTCTGGCGCGTAAACATTAAAGCCAGCCGGCTGAGTGGCGCCGTTATTTCTTCTTCTACTTCGAGAGGGAGAATACGTCCGTCGTCTACCGGCATAAGGGCTTCGCTTCGGGTGATTACGGTGTTTCTGGCCGGCAGCTTCCGGCTGCGCCCAGTTCCCCTCCTATTCCCTCCGCCCCCTACCCCTCGCACGACGGCACATTCGAAGAAAAATACCGGCTGGCCTGACCGCTCATTTTACCGCCGGCGCGCGAGCTCACGTTATTTCCGTAAACGAAAGAAATTGCGCACGAACACAACGAGTGGATCTTGCGAGCGGCCGACCCGTCGGGACAATTAATTGAGACCCCAGCAAACGAGAAGGAACGATGCCCAGAGAAAAAAAAGCGTGATTACGGTAACTTCGATCTATTAGACTTAATGGGTAAATAGTATTTTTCGAAATAATAAGCTCATGTACCGTGGTAAATGAATTTTCGTTACTCGTCAATTTATTTTCAGGCGGATAATGAGGAAAGCTATTAATTGTTGAGAAATAATTGGCGAAAAATCGGCAAATAATCGCTGATAAGAGAGATGGAACGATGTGAAAAAAGAAGTCTGATTACAGTATCTTCGATGTATCAGATTTAATGATTGAATCGTATTTTTCTTTGAATAATATGTCAATGTATCGCGATAAGTGCTAATATGCAGATTAATTTTCATTGGTCGTTATTTCCTTTTCATGCGAACGACTATAAAAGCTATGAGTTGGTTGCATTGAAGCGATCGTTAGCAAATTTCCGCAGATATTCGTATGAAAAGGGTAAGAGATAATAAACTCTGTTCGTATTTACGAATTTATCACGGAGGAAAAATGAATATTATCTTGAAAGCAAGAGCGTCTATGCGAAGCAGTGTGATTCGCACAAAAGGGCATTTGAATCGTCTTTATTCTCTGAAACGACTAACTCGGAACGGGAACGAGGCATGTGAATAAAAATAATCATCCTTATAAAACGGAAAAACAGAGCATCTGCAACTTCAGGCACCGGGAACGTATTATCGTGATAATTAACTTTTTTTCCCCAGTAGCGAAATGAATCCCATCATAATACGTCAAAGGGCTTTCAAAGGTTTTCCTCTTTCTTTGACGTCTGCCCTGCAGACAGCGAATGCGCAGTTGCGCAGGACCATTTCCCCCTCCCTCCGTGCCATTGGAATTTAATAAAATTCTCGCTTGACATATGCACGCATCCGAGAGACAGATAGTGCGACCCAAGCCGAGGAATTTGAATGCAATCGAACGTGTGTAAAGCGAAATTGCTATCCTTATGGAAGCGAAATATTCCGGTTAGATGGTAGATTGGTCCGACGAGTTGGCCTTCTTTAACTTCTCATTGTTCTTAAATTTCTGAAATAATATTCTCCTAGCCTCGGCTGACCACGTGACGTTCTAAACGGGTCAGCACGACCCTCGTGCCACACGGTCAGAATGTTTTTATCGTCGCTCGTATGGACTTTTAATACCACTTAAATGAAGTGCTTCTTACGTAACGCTGTAAACCGGCTGTGCTATAATAAGACCTTTCATCCGCGTCCCCTTTTAGCAGAATTGCAATGAACCCGCGTATATCTGCGTGATTTTCTTGCCCGCCAGGGGATTAAGAATATGCCGCGCAAATAGTCAAAGAAACAGCGAACGTTTCTCTTTAAAAGCAACTTAATCCACTGTAATCCGTCCTTCCGGCACCATCACTTTAATTCCTCTGTTTTACAAGCGGGATTATAATATGACGACTAATTACACGTTTTCCCGGAATTTCTTTCTCCGCGGAATATACGCTGAATAATAAACACGACATCTATTAAAGGACAATTAACGTTCATACGAGTACAGGTACGATTGAAAATGCACGTATAGTTATTAAATTAAATTCGACTAATCCGTCAGTTGGCACAGTTCCACTTGATTCATTCCGGTTGAGTGATTTATATAAATGGAAACTGCGACACGCGAGTAACAGATAACATGTTCTATCATATCGACAGACAGTTGTAAACGATAGCAGATAGATTTTCTAAAGGACGACGGATTTAATTAAGACCCTCTATGAAGCAACTAATACGTTACGTAACACATTCTCTACTTAACACTATTGCGAATTTACATTCACGTTGATTTATTCCCCTGCCTCCGCAGTCCACAACTGACGAGCACTTACCTGAAACAAAAAATGCCAATAATTAATTTAATGTGTACCGTAAGAATTACAATACCTTAAACAACCACGATTACGAAATTGTGCTTGGACGAAACGATTAATGTCTGTTAAATTTTGTTTCATGTGCCGCTCTTATTCTATGTATACTTTTTATTTTGCGCGAAAACTTTGCGTTCGGTATTTGCCATGGGGATTATAATAACAATGGGAAGAAACACGCGCTTATACATCCGGATGAAGAGTTAGTTTCGGACTTAATGGAGGATGTGTTCGAGTTGTGCAACGAACTAAGCCAACCGGTGTCTGCGGAGTTTCGAGGAGCACGGTGAGAAAACGTGGCAAGGGGGCAAGGGGGTGTATCTGATAAGCGCATGCTAAATTAATTAATTAATTAGTTAAGATTATTCGTACTCGCCGAGAACACCGCAAACGTGACAACTTTACTCCCGAATTCTTGCTAGAAACGATCAAATTCGTCGTGGATTTTCGGAAATTTATTTGCAAGTTCCTGTTCGTTCTTCTAATAATGCAATTGGCAACAAAAAGGGTTTCATTATTGAAAACTGTATTTTTTTTCTTACTGTAAATACTGAGGTGAAGGTTTGAGGTTTTACTTTGGTTTTAATACACTTTCTTGAAATTCTTTTTGCGTCTTATAAACAGAGCATTGTGATGCTAATTTATTCTTGCATTTATGCACGTAGAATAGGATTGTTTACTCGTTAACGAAACAGCTTGAATTTGATAGAACAACCTGCTTCCCGGCAATGAAACGTCATTTCCCTGGATCGTTTTCATGATGTTTTCATTGCGTTCTCCGCGGGGAGATATTTTCGAAAAATGGCCTGCATCTGAGGGGGTATTGGGCAGGGTTGGGGGGGGGGGAGGGTTGAGGTTTTTAGCCGACGCAACGGCCGAGAAATCCTCCCGACAGCTCGTTAATTCCGCGACCGCGCGCGTCACGTGGCTATAATTGAAAACGTCAGGATCATTAGGGACAGCCTTGGAAAAATGCGGGCAGCAAATCTCGCAAAGGACGCGGTACGTTATAATGCGCCCCGGCATTTTCCCCGGAATTTTTTCCCCAGTGAATGCCGACGTTTTACGAGGAGCCGCGCAGCGGGAATTGTAGCTGGCCCGGGATCGTCGTGTAATTCTTCTGGCGCGCAAACCGGCGCTACTTTCTCGATATTCAATTTCACGAGTGATATCCGTCGAACGGAAACCGATAGGCCGCCTTTCGCCGGCAACGAAATTTTTAATTAACGAGGCTACACGCCGGCTGCTCGAAAAATTAACGAATAAAGTTGCGCGCGGTGGAAAGGCTATTAGCCGCGCTAAATAATCCCCCCTCCCCCTCCTCGCCGCCCCGCACACACCGTCCCTTTTTCCCTCCGCTAACCGAACTTCAGTGCGGAAATTAACATACGGTAATAGCCATACCCAACGGATGACTGAAATAAAAAACCTCGTACACGCACGTGCCGTATAATCATACGGAATAAGGGAGAATCTCCTCGGAAAACACGATGTTTTACCCCATTACCGGGGGTGCGGAAAAACAACGGGAAAAATGTATTAAAATCAGCATTTCTTATGAAACAAATATATTCGTTAATGGACCTGTCGGATGGACGCCAACTCGACCAGGAAATAGCGAAAAAATGTTTAGACCCAAATGTCTACGTTTCATCGTTATTCCTCGAATTGTACGTAAACAATGTTAAATAACTTTTTTTTTGGTTTAATGGACCTTTCGACCGTTAATAAACACTTCCATCGGTCGACATGTTCTTATATTCTTCCGTAACATTATCTCTACTACTCCATCTCATGAATTTTTCTCGTTTTTTTGCCCTTTTTCTTGCCTTCTCCCTTCCCCTTTGCTTTCACTCTCCGCTCTTCGCTCTTCTCTTTCGCTCTCCCCCCTCCCTGTGTCCCTGTCTTCTTGCTCCCGTGGCTCGAACGTTCGGGGCAGGGAGAATCGTGGCGATACCGTACCGGCTGGGACTCATGCGCCGAGGAATCTGATATAGGGTTTGGATGGAGTTCGGACAATGGGCAGGTTTGTCGTGCGGGTCGGTAGTGCTGGCACGGCGCCAGCTACATTGTCCGCGATGCCGTTCGTACAACTGAACTTCTCCCTCGAACACGTACGGCCGCGCGGGCATATATTATACGGCGGGCAAGGCCGGGGACCACTTGGTAACCGCGCGCGCTTCCACGGACCTCGCCGTAATGGAGAGGCGAAATTGTTTTCACGACCCACTGCCACTGCATTTCCGCCCGGCCACGTTTTCCTTTGGCCCTTTTCCTCTCTGTCTCTCTTTTTTTTCGGGGGGCACCATCGAATCCGACGGTTCTTCCGGTACCCACGGCGACACAGTTCCCATCTCTACGACGTGTCCATTGTTGATGGCATAAAGTCCCCGCGAGCGAAATGTACACACGCCGTTTACAATCTCGCTCTGACGGTGATGAAACGTTGTCACGCGAATCACATTGCACACTCGCTCAAGAATAGAACAATGTTAAACACACACACACACACAGAGATCTCATCGAGTGTCGTTGCTGTAACAACGGGGTTGTATTAATGTAATAAAATCATTGTGGTACGCGTATTTTATTGCCATTTTTTGCTGCATGTTCTTTCGTGTCTAATCCTCTCTGTATTCTTCCATGTAACTCCTGAGTGACGCGAGTACCGTGAGACGGGGGAGAAATGTGTGTAGAATTTCCCTGCACAATACTGACTGGCTTGCTAATTGTGACGAGTCCGGGGCTACAGGTTTTTCCCGACTCTCGGTCTCTACTCGACGGTAGACGGCCAGCACTTTTTACCGGATTTCGTAATGAACCTCCCGCTCCTTGGTTCTATTCTAATTTATTTAGTGACTCAGCGTCCGGTTTTTGCATCGCCGTCCACGGGGGATCTCCGTAAAACCACGATTTCCCGCTGTCAAAAAGAAACGACAAGGCGACTTTACAAGGCGCAACGAAAAATGGCAGAAGGGCGCATTAAGTGATTCTTTTTTCGTCTTCCTTCCTTAATCCCAATGAAAATAAAAGTTAAATCTATACACGTGCAAAACGTCAAGGTAGTAGTCAAAAGGACTACACGCTCCACAATCTTATCATCACCATTTATAAGTAGAAAATTAATGCTGTTACGATCTAATCTATCTCATCGAGAGTTTACATTTTTCTTTAGCGAAATCGTTGAGGTCGGTCCAAGAAAACTTTGTTTTTAAGATTAAAAAAAATTAGTTCACATCATCCCCAGTTTTTTATCCTGAATTTAGTTGCCACTGCACCGTGATGCATTAATTACATGTTTGCACTTGTCGCTAAGGGTAAGAATCCGCGTCGCGCCAAGTTTCCGACTCAGGTCTTAATTTATGTGCTAATCAAGGATGATCGTTGTTCCGTGCTTTCTCGTCCTTCGTTCGCGCGATTCCGCCGCTAAGTGCGTATTTCGGGAGCATGGGAGAACGGGCCGAATCCTCTGGGAACCGGCGTTTCACTTGTCCGAGTCAACGCCCGTTCTGGGACCGAAGACACCTGCTGTCCCTTTAACCGTTCGCCACTGAACGGGGTTCCCTCTAAGCGTACTTATGAATACGATTACGTCCCGCTTATACGTACGTCGAGCGATCTTCCATTTTACCCCTGTAAACCCCCCGACACTTCGCCTTAGATGTCCGGAAATTCAGATAGAACCCGTCAACACATTAAATGTCGATGATGGACGGCAATGCTTCCACGTACGATCAATGGGAAACCGTAAATCATGTAAAACTTGAGAAAAGGGATGTTACATTTCCTAAAAAAAAATGAAAAAAAGTAACTGATGAAATAGTGCGAAGGTTTAAATAAATATTGTGTACTCCTTAAGTTCTGATTTTTTGAAACTTCTAACTACGTGATTGCGAAGAAGCTGAAATAGTGAGTGTTTTCTGGAATCTTCAGAATTAATACAAGGGTTTTAGAAGTAAATTGTTACGTCTGTTCTTTGTTGAAATCGGCTGAATTTTCTAGTGTCAATACTGGAAAGGACGTTGATGGGCAATTTGTTAAACGCAGCTTCTTCACTGCGTGAGCGTTGCCTGCGCGTGGCGAGTCGATTAGTCGGAAAAAGCCGCGGAACGAAGATAAATGAAATGATAGCGGTGCGGATCGGTGTCCAGGATACTTGGCCTGCTGGAGCCATCGGTCTCACTTAGAAAGCGAAGAGGAGAAAAGTTTCGCGCCGCGGGGAACTTCGCGTTTCGGTCGTTTCGTAGTAAATACGGAGTTGGCGGGTGGAGTGGGTCGAACGGAATGCGTAACGATCGTATTGACCTTAGACGGGGTCATCCGCTTTTCCATTCGGATTCCAACGTCTGGCTGCTCAATGAACATCGCGTGAGAAAAGGTCGAAAGGAGCAGGGGGGGAAGGGGGTAACCGTCTAGGATGAAGGAATAAAGGAGAAAGGACATGGACAGAGGAAATGGGAAGAGTAAAGAAAGGGGAAAACCCAGAAAATTATAGAAGCAGATAAAGGAACTGAATGAAAAAAATACAAAGTAAAGAAACTCGTTTGTTTGACCAGGCAAAATTCCGAGGAGATAAATGATAAACACACACGGTATAAATACATTGCGAAGTAATGTTCAGTAAAGTACAACAGCACTGTTCTACCTCACTCTGACTGGAATTTCCGACTCTAGGAATATGGGAAATTTTTGTCCTTACACATTACGCGCTTAACATCTTCAGACCTTCACGAATTCCAGATTTACTCGAAAACATACTGAAATATCCTTCACTGTCGTCCCAATATTTTCACATGAAACAGGATAGAGAGTAAAGAGGGAAGGACAGGGGTAACAGGCATAGCGGAAAAATAGGAAAACTGGATAAATAGGCGTAGAGAGAAACAGGAAATAGAGGAGAGAAGAAGCGTGAGACGTGCATGGAGCTGAACGAGGGCTCACCGGGCCGTGCTATCAGCACACCTCGCAGTAATTACCCCATCTGTCTCTGGTGGTTCTCCAGGCTGGATACTCGGATCCTGCACACGTACTCCCCGAGCACGAGGAACCTTCTTCCCTCTTCCCCGGGAACCTTCTTCCTCGGGGCAGCTACCCCCCGGGCACTGTCTCTGTCTAAGACAAATTTATTACGCGCCGCGTATATATCTCGCTCTAGCATTAACTAACGCCCTAGACTCGGCCCTTACCCCCCTGCTTCCCTCTCACCCCGTCTGCTTCTTGAGAATCGATGCCCAGTTTCCCACGAAACCCGCGTAAGAACCGATTTATTGTCCTCATTGACCTACCGTCATTTCCTGCCGCGAGAAATC
Source organism: Hedychridium roseum (assembly GCA_963989215.1). Taxonomy (NCBI): domain Eukaryota; kingdom Metazoa; phylum Arthropoda; class Insecta; order Hymenoptera; family Chrysididae; genus Hedychridium; species Hedychridium roseum. Next base: position 2,779,434 of record OZ022307.1, on the reverse strand, counting down.
GGTCGTTGCTCTATTTAGCAAGGATCCCACGTTTCTAGTAAGACTCTAGATACTGTAGTGTCGTTGTAAGATTAAGCCATAAATGTAATTAAAACCTTCGGCGGTATAATTTTTGGCATTCTTAAATCAATAAATCAATAATAGTCAATGATAATTAAATCAATAATAGTGCACTATCGTTGTGATTCATTTGCAACGAAGTAAAATTAGTAGCGAGAGTTAATACATTTTTGAATTGTGAGTTAACATTGCGGAAAAGGTTTCTAATACTTTTAAAGCTGCATGAAATAGCGTAAACGATTTTATAACTATACCGCGAGGTAAACTTCGAGTGTTTCGCATCGGTTAACGTAAACTGCGAGTTCCTAACTAGCCAGACTGGCAGACACAATGTGAAGGTCTGTTCCCGGATTTCTAGTCATTCCGACAATGTCTATCTTTCCCGACAAACAGACAACCGGCAGACAGCTTGCCTCTGGAATCCCCGGCCTCGCGGAATCTTCGTTCGCCAAGACCGTTACACGTTTATCCCATTGTAAAACTGATGAACGAAATTACTTGTTAGAAAAGAAAATATTCCCCAGTATAATCCTACGTTCCTACAATAATTGCAGAAATCCAGTGTTGCCCATTCAGGATGTTAAAACCGAATCGTTGACGTTTTAATAGAAATTTATGCCTGCGTTGCAAAATGGAGATGTTTGTTTTTATTGCACCTTAATGCCCCGGTATCCAAAAGTGCGGTATCGATTTATTCAAGTCCCCATTTGAATGTGTCGTCAAAAGGGAACTTTTTGCCTGGTTTTTACGGACAATCGGACGGCATGGGGGGGGGCGGGGAGAGGGGGAAGAATGAGGCTTCCCCTGAAATTGAAAAGTCGAATCTCCGGGCTTTCGCGAAACATGGCGTGCTGATGCCAAATCCGTTATCAACGAGCGGCACGCACTCGCGGGGGAGGGGACGGCTTCATGAAAAGGAATTCTCGCCCCCAGCTGGCAGTGTCCGTCACAAATATCCCGTGATCCAAGCAGATTTATCTCGAACCATCGCAAAATCCTCCCACACGGCCTAAACGACGCAATATACGGGCCGCTCGTTATCTCCAAAAGGGGAGACTGAAGCATCTGTTATCGCGAAAAAAGGACGGCGCCGATGCAAACGTAGCGTTGACAAAAAAAAGCGTCGAGAGGGGCAGGAGGGGAAGGATTTGTCGGACGAGAAATAATGATTCACGAAAATTCGTCTTTTGAATTCCCTCGTCGTATTGTGCCTATCGTCCTGCAATCTCGATCTGTCCTACAATGCAAACGGCTCAGTGCATGCATACAGGTACAGCGGCGTGCATATATCTACTCGCAATAATACAGGTACGCCGAGACGGATTAAAATGAAATTAATGAATCCCCTCTACCTCCCCCCCTCTGTTCGTCCTCGATGTTCGACACGGGAACGCGCCGTTCCTGCGGCATTTCGTAAACCAATTTTCAGACAGCCATCGGCCGTATGTTCCGTTTCATCAGCCGTACAAACGGTGTACACGCGCGCACGCAATATTCGCCATTCGCTCAGTTTCCCCGGCGCCATTGGCCGATGACATTCGCGTTTTAATCTGCCGAGCGCCAGTGGAAATAAGGTCCACGGGTAGGAGAGGAGCCTGCCCGCCGATGAATCGAGGAAAAGGGAAGGGAAGGGGGAAGGGAGGGAACATTCGACGGAGATGGTTTAATCTAAAGGTCGATGTTTCCGACGCGTACTGGCTATCGCGACGGACTCGTCAGCAGTGGCCATCGTGTTCCTCGGATCGTCGGGGCTGAGCAACTTCGACGACACTTGCTCGCATGCCGGAATCCGCCGACGACTTTATTACGTCCTACGAGAATTTCGTGAATTCCCAGCGCTGCCGGATGAGAAATTGCCCCAGCCCCGTTTGCCGTTTAACGACGGCGCTCCGAATAATTCGATTTTTATTAACCGTAATTTCCCCCGAACGGGAAGATAATGATCCTCATCGCGGGTAATTAGTTCAAAGAAGCTTCGACGAAATATTATTTCGTGAATACGCATCGATTTCGAACGAGAAATTGCCTACTGTCATTTAAGGACGTATTTTAAGGCAAATTAAAAAATGTTATTACATGAATTTCCACGGTTAAAAATTTATTCTTATCGTGAAACGTGAGTAAAGATCGACGAGTTCGAGCGCAGAGTCCCTGAATTTTTATTACCGTACCTACAATAAGTTTTATTATTAATCCTGTTTTCATTGCCGTCCTAAGGGTACGTCACCGATGCAAAAGTTTTTTCCCAATGTTCGCGGATTTCATTGTCGACACGTACACTTATATTTGTGGAAATATGAGGCAGGGGAATTCGTGGAAAAAGCATGTCGGGTATGCCGCGAATAACTGCAAGCTCATCACTTGCGATTCGTTTGTAGGAACAGCACGGACGCGTTGAGAAACGCAAGGGCCTCCGACCGACCGTTCTACGACCGTAAATTACGAAGACAAGGTGCAACGACCCACTGAAGGGACGATTTTAGGTGACCTTTCAATGTTTTACGCCATTTTGCCCTAAGAACGAACCTCTGTTATTCGTAAAAAAATATTCTAAGCCCCAATTATCAAAAGAAGTTCACACAAATCTCGAATATTCTCTGTAAGAAAATATGATGATATTACAATAGTCATAAAATAATCATCAATCAAGTTCAAGTACCAAAAGAAGTTTACAGAAGCTGTCTAATCTCGAATATTCTCCCTGAGGAAGAATAACGGTATTAAAATAGTTCTAAAATGACCATTAGATTAGTACAAAATAATACTGATGCGAGAATATTAATTGCCGGGACGTCGTTGGCGTTGCAGGACAGTTATCGATGCTCTCGCCGGTTGATTATGTTAAACTAAGCGTACGTGCTAATAATGTCCCGATTCGTTGGGCCATCCGCAACGCGTGGTTACCGTTAACGAAGTGGCTCGCTCGTAGATAGTTCGGTAATGCCGGTAAATTTTGGTTCGCACGAGCCGTCCTGTCTATTAATAATATCGTATGCTGGCGGTTTAAGTTTGCCTTCTCGCGAGAATAACACGGGCTAGTGAGGCGGTGGTATCGAGCGCGACTATATTAATTGCGGGCCCAATTACCCCGGGGCTCTAGTGATGCACGCATGCGGATAATGTGGGTCGCCGATAAATCACCGGGGAAGCGGTGCAGCGCGCTCGTCTGCCCGGCGAAATGCATCTGCGCTGCACTTCACAGCCGGCACTCGCGGCCATAATGCACCGCGACGTGTGTCTCTACATCGTTTGACGGCCGACAGTAATGCCGCGATTGTCTTCACTCCGCCGGATAACGAGGGAATGTGCATCGACCGACATCCTCAGCGCTCCGTTCGAATTTACCGCATATCGAATTCGAATGCATCGAGCAACAGTGATCCCACCGAATTCCCTTATAACACAATACGTGTAGTACGTAATATAATTATTACATCGTTATAATCTAAGTAAAATATGTGCAGTTATAAAGACAAATTCTGTGATTGTTCAGAGAATTAAACACGATCTCGCTTCTCCTTTATTTCATGATCGGACAATCTGCTGTTATCATTAGTATAACTATGTTATGACTGTTTTAATAAAAATTTTGTAATCGCCCGAAATTACCGTTGTATTTTTTCTTTATTTACCGTCAATTTCTTGAAAATATAGTCATTAACGTTCGTACGGCAGAAACGTTTTATTCAATGAAGAAAATATGTGCTGCGAGGTAATTACCCCTCGTGGCCGATGCACTGCGACAAGAGTCGCGTAGCTATTAATGGTCATTTGGAATAGTAGAACCGCCAGTGTAAATCATACAGAGGGCAGAGTGTGGCGAGTCCGTAGCTCGGCCCGCAGAACCGAGAACCTATCATTTATACGGGTTTAATGGAAAGTCCTTTTATGTTCGTGCTCGCTGCGGTCATAAATGCGAGCACAGCGGCCAACAGTTTCTCCTACGTGCTCACATTTTCATCTGCGTTTTTCCCATAGGCCCTTTAACTCCTTTCGTCGCTTTGATCTTCTGCCAATATCGATCAATTTCCACGTGAAAGTAATAACCGTGCCTATTGTCCTAAGAAACACAATGAATGTCGTTGACAAACGTCAACGGGACGATTAATAGAATTTATGTGAGAGGGATTTAATGATTAAGATTGAAGTAATAGATTAAATTAAATTAATTTAGACTTTTTAATAGAAGATTATGGAATATCTAAATGATCAATTAACGTGGTATTTCGAAATCCCTTAACTGTAACGTTTTTCCGGTAAATGAATTTATTTTTCACGCTTCAACACCGAATGAAGGTTAATTTAATTTAGATTTTTAAATAGAAAAGTACGGAATGCTTAAATGACGGATTAACATTGCATTACTAAAACCTTTACGTTCTTGAGAAAATGAATTCGCCGTTCAAGCTTAAACACTGAATAAAGATTCAGGAGACAGCAGACTCCCGTGGGTATACATTAGGGGTAAAAAAAAGGGTGTAGGAGGGGGGGGGGAGGCCGTAATTCGTTGGATAGTACAGACGACGGTTTAATCAATGCGGCTGGAAAGATTGAATTCTTGCACGGAGGAAAACCTGTCCCGAGGGGGTTAGTCGTCCATAAATCTGCGCGTTTGTGCGTGTACGGTGGTCATTAACCGTGTCGAGCGCGACTACCGGCCGGCATGCCGGGTGATTCGGGATTCTGTACGTCGGGTAAGAGTAATCCGAAGGAAATTTAACGGCAAGCCGCGTCCCGGACGATAGATTCCCTGCCACCTGTGGGACCGGCGAGATTTCCTACGCCCCCGTATTACGTATTTACGAGACGAAAGTCGGTGGGCTCGAATAACGTCGTTTAATGCCGAACCCCCGCGGCAAGAGGAGAAGGAGGGGGAAGAGAGGAAGACAGAGAGAGAGAGAGAGAGGGAAAGTTGGTCGGCGAATTTATGCAACAATGAGGGGAAACACGGGGGGGGGGGCGGGGCATTTCGCAGGCTTTTGGCCCTTCTCGTTCCACACGAACAACCGCATCTGCTGCTGCCTTTCGCGCAGGCAGACACACCTTAGGCTTTTACAATAACCAACTAAAGCCTCTTACGGGGCTCCCGGGGGCCGGCATTGAAAGCAACGGTTACCCATGCACCGGGGGGGAAAATCTACACTTTTCACGTGATTACAGCGACCCGTAAACGATGTCCGCGCTTTGCCTTTCAAACTTCCTCCTCGATACGTTACCACTGGTCGCGGTTAGAAGTTCCGCGAAAAAGAGGCGCACTGTTAGTTTTTGCTGTTGGGAGAATAGAAAGCTCTAACTCAGCCAGTTTTGAGGGGGGAAGGAGGGAGGGGGGACGGCCGCGAAAGGCCGATACCGAGGGCAATCAAATGGCCGATATCAATCACTATGACCGGACTATATTGTTTGGCCGGAAGTTTAATAACGCATCGAATTTGCGGCGTTGCCGATGGAAAAGGAATTTCCCCATCGGCGCGATGCCGCGCTTCCCGCGGTGAAAGGAGGGCAAAGCGGTCGACGCGAAAATGGCGGGTAAACGATTTAAAAGTATTACGAAATCACTGGAATTCCCGGCTACGTCGCGCCGGGAAATATTCCGTGGAGGATAAAGAGAGGGTAGCGGACGCGTCTCCCGTGAAATTGGAATTCAATGGTACCCGAAGGTATCTTTATGTCCTGGGCCCCCCGCGAAACGACAAAAATGCCCTGTCGGATTCCGGCTCGTCGCTGTCGGGACGTGTAACGCCCGGGCTCTTCAGACGTGAAAACTGTTACGAGCGCGGAAACGATCGTTCGCGTCAGGTCAATTTTCCAGCACTGCAGATCTTTACTGCGACCCATCTCCTTCCCCCTCGCCGCCTGGGACCTTCGACAAGTCCTGCGGCAAAGGAAAAACCGCCGACATGTAGACGTAAATACCACAACATTTGATACGTAGGTGACGAAGTAAAAGAAACAACGGTTAACAGTTATTTCTCGTGTCTTTCATGGAGAAAGCTGAAATTTGTATAAAAGCATAGTTAAGGATATTTGAAGAGGAAACAAATAAATACGATTAGCTCGTTTTAAGAATGAAAGGAAAAGATAATTTTTGCCAAGGGTAAAAAACGCGTGATGAACAAAAAATACAGTAAACTAACTTAAGGAACAACAAAGAAACAATAATAAACGGCTGAAGAATAATATAAAAGAAAAGTTTTAGGCAATTCTCGCGGGAAAAGAAGAACCATCGACACGTTGACGTAAATATTAATAGATTTTACACATGGTCAGCAAAGTAAAAGAAACAAAGATTAAGAATTATTTCTCACGTCTTTCATTGAGAAAGCTGAAATTTTAATGAAAGTAAAGTCAGGGTTTTCCAAACAAGAATCTAATCCATATGTCTACGTAGGTGTTATAATTATTTAAACACAAGTTATAATATTTTGTTTCATTATTAAACGTGTAAAATTGATGCCGATGTTTTACCAGCTTATGAATTTTCAATTTAATTACCTGTCGTTCCCGGACTGCTCAATTTTCGCAACGACTGCAGTTACCTTCGCGTTCTGTCTCTTTCAGTTTGCGTTTTTGCCGATTTTTCCGACGGTGTACACGTGGGATATTAATCCGTATAACCGCGTATTGGCGAACCGGCGGTATCTGGATCGGGCGAAATCAAATGGTTATTGTTATTCGCTCTTACGGAATAATCCGAACGTATACGAAATTAACGTCATTATAGGGCGGAGGTGCCGAGGCAGTGCGCGCGAAATCGGGTGATTATGCGCCGTTTATTACAACGCATGTCGAACGTTTACCGCACGCGTAAATTCCGCCGTCTATGCGCCGACGTTACACCGGGCTGAGATACAATGAGATCTCGATTGATATCGAATTACGACCATAAATTGCGGTCTGATTCAGCCGCGTAAGCGCGGCCCACCTCGTATTATCCCCTAAATGAGCACAACAGCCCGTTCGTTCAATCACCGGGGAAATAAGGCTCTGAATGCTTCGCCGAGCAATTTACCACAGAGCAAAGGAAAGGAAATGCAAAGAGGGTACAGTGAGAACGAAACTCAGGAGCCCATGAGAAATAAAATTTTCCATTGGCAAAAACTCTAGCGATCCAGGAATAAACATATTATATATTTCCACGATTATTGTTTCAAGTGCGCACCAAGTACAGTGTTTACTTTCTACCCTACGCATGTATTTAAATTAAAAAAGACAAATAACGATTGCTACATTCTGCGATCAAACAGACTGGAAAATTCATTATTCGCGCGCATATTTATTTAACGAGCTGCGTGTTTCATCTTGCCGATGGACCGTTGCGAAAGTTAATTCAATTTCCGGGGGCGCATTTTTATCGCAAATATATGTACGTTTATGATTCTCCTTTGAAGTGCGAAGAGTGGAAGGGGGCGAAGGGCGGAAATTGAAGTCGGCAAGGAAACGGTGGGAACCGCGGCCACGTTGAATGGGCTTAATCGTTTCTTCGTAGAAATTACAAGTACCTCGAAGTAACGAAACCATTTGCCCTGCGTGACGACTAAATTCCACGAAATACAATCGGTCCGCGGCGGCACGCATTTTTCCGACATTTCCCCGAACAAATACGAACGCCAAATGCACGGCAATGTAGCAAAAAAAAAAGAAAAAAAACACCCCCGCTAACGTCTAATTCCGACGGAAAACGTTGTAGCACTTTTCCTCGGGAAGAAAAAGAAATGGCTCGGCGAATGTAAGAATACATTTTTGTCCCTGGGATGTCGACGGCAGGAAACGATCTAAGCCCAACGGACGACAGGGACAAACTTTGCCCCGTTATCGCCATTTTTTACAAGTGTCCTCGTCCAAGCCGAAAATTGCACCGACATTATCCCCGCCGATGACCACGTCTGTCTCCCGTGTCATGCTCCCGACGTATCTTTATTCCACCCTCCTATAGTTCGATCTTAGGCTTTTTACTACACGCAAATTCTAGATGTAAAACGAAAATAATGGGTACACTTAAGTGTTATTAATGGTTTACTTATCCGCACAACTGTTTAATTCATAAATAATATTAGCAATCGCTAAGGAAAGCAAATCGAAGCAGACAGCATTTAGGTGTAATACATTTTACACATGATTATTGTTCAAGAAAGTCTGAAATAATCGAATTCTCTGACTGTCCTTGTGTTATGATTTACTTTCGTGAAATATCAATGGCGCACGTGGAAGTAAATAATGTGAATCGTAGAGGAGTGAAGGATTTGTAACAGAATTTCTTCAAGTTGCGCTTCCGCGAGGTTCCCCTCTCTGTTTCGGTTGATTTATCGATACATTGCGCCCAAGTAATCGTGTTTTTGGTATCTGCTTGTTAATGCATCTCAGGCGGTGCGTAAACACGGCGCAGTCACGCGGCCATTAGTCTCGGGTCCGAGCCAACTGATGTCGTGCGATTAGTTTGGAATTACTCCTCGCCGGAAGACTTATCCTCGCCCGTGCACATCATCCACGTTATTTACCGAACGTAAGAGGATCTACAAAAGTGCCACGGTCTTGAACTTCACTGAAGTTACTGAATCACAACGAATCAAAAGAGACTCAAAGGAGTTGTCGAATTAGAAGAAATTCAAAAAACCAACGAATTAAAGGAAATTATTGCGATTAATCAAGATTTATCTAAACTCATCCTCTCTTGTCCTCCACGTTATTTACCGAACGTAAGAGGATCTACAAAAGTGCCACGGTCTTGAACTTCACTGAAGTTACTGAATCGCAACGAATCAAAAGAGACTCAAAGAAATTGTCGAATTAGAAGAAATTCAAAGAAACTGACGAATTAAAGGAAATTAATGCGATTAATCAAGATTTATCTAAACCAACGGAAGATTTTCCGCGAAAATTCGAGGGTGGATCTAAACTGATTCAGGGGGATATTGCAAATAGTTGAGAGGATTGCTTTAATTTCGCGAGTTTCTTGAAAGAGTCTGCGAGGAGAACGACGAGGACGAGTAGAGCGGCGTATTTGCGAAAGTTGTCACAGCATTGAGGATGGAATTTCGCGGATCACATGCCAGGGAAGTTCGCTATAACGACAATTCGAGGAACAAGTTCTGGGAAATTGGCTGGAAGCTTCGACGGAGGTCGGGGTGTCGGGATAAAGGTAATATCTTCAAGGCGGACCAAACAGCTCGGAACGTAGCGGCAACTCGTTAGTTAGCACTTGGAGCGCATAGTGAATCCTCGATAAGAATGGGAGGGTCGCTGGCTGAGGTTATCTCCGGGCAATAAACTTGGAAGGAACAACATCGGCCAGAAGAGCACCGTGCCCTAGACTGCGAAATTTCAAGAGCCAAAGAAAAAGGAGAAGAGAAAGATCCATATTTCTGAACAAACAGCTAAGATTATCTAAGACTTAACAATTGCGATTTATGAGTATCCATCCATTATAAAAATATAAGCAACGTGAAATCATTGGAATTTATATTTTGAAGAGCAAAAAATAAAGGAACGGAACTTCCCCTCAGAAAAATGCTTATTTTTTAACAAATCACTCAAATTTAACAGTTTCCACACTCAGATTTAACAGTTGCTATTTATGAGCATCCACATGTATTTATAAAATTATCCTCTGAAATCATCAAAACGTAATAACAACCTTATAATTATGGCTGTGTGGTAAACGGATAACTTCCAACATTCGTTTGATTTATGTACCTGAACAGCTAACCTTTATTAAAGATTATATCATCGTGTGGTGGGTCGAACAATTTGAACAACAAAATCGTTGATACATGTTTGCCCACTGGATTGGATTCAAATCCCCTTTTGTAGGGAATTAATGTTTTGTCAAAAAGCTGAATGAACTGCAGCACGATCTGCAAATTATGCATAATATTTTTATTCAAGAGAGGAATATGCATTGATGCGCAGTATGATTTACGATGAAAGGTTCGTCGGATTCGCGTAAAATCCTTTTGTAAGCCGACCGGAATCCATTACTACGTGGTTGATCAATTACGAGCTTTGACGGGGTATTTCAATTAACTCTATAGACTTAAAAATAATTAAGCTCGCTGCTGCGGCTCCTCGTCAATGGATTCTTTCATTCACGTAATAACACTTGCATTTTAATTATCCTACTATTAAATGCAAAATAGACATTTACAAATGAACGAGTGAGTTATTATCGTGTACATAAAAGGGAACGAAGATCGTCAAAGTGCGTTTTCCCGGTTTTTTTTTACGGACAGGCAATAACGTCGGTCAGATTCCCATCTGTTGAGCTTACAGATCAATGGTTCGATAAATGCCTTCAAGTTACTCCACCACTCGATCCGGCGAATCTCAATAAGAAGCAAGCTCTGTTATTTGCATCTGTAATTCAGTTAACCCGTACTTCGATAGCGATACTGCCATGCAAAGTAGCATTATCGGCCGGAATTTGCGGTACACCGGGACCCAGCAATTGTCAGCTCATCCTTCGGAAATTACCTGAGCTTGCAGAACAGTCCTGTGAAACTAATAAATTTCCTAGAAAACCGCACGAAAATTGGTCGCAGTGACTCATACCCGCTCTTCCGAGAAACAGAAGATTCACCTACTTTGTTTGGATCAATGAAAAATGTTCATATAGTTCGTGTTTGCGGCAACGGTTTCAAGATTTTTCTGCGTTTAATGCATGTCAAGAATGTGAAAATGGAAGACGGTTGACGGCGATGAAGGATCTTATGTTGCCATGGAAACTCGGCACAAAATGTGAACTTTTCCGCTATACTTTCTTCCGAAAGTTCGACGAATAAGCTCGAGGGAATATGGAGGAATAAACTGCTGCTGTTTAATTCTAATTATCCCTTTGCCGCTGAATTTCGTGACTAGCCGGGAACGTATAGCCTATGTCAGCCTTGTACAATGATTGGCTGTACAATCATGGCGGTATTCGAAAGAAATATAGGGGAAGGGGGTGGGAAATGCCGAAGTCGAGTGCAGGAGTAGACGGAAGTGCGAATCTATGGCGAATTCGGAGTCGTAGAAAAACGCGGGGGAAAAGGACGATTGTCGGGGGGACACAAGCGAATGGTCGGTAATCATTTGAGGAAAATGCTGGAAAAAAGGGACAGTGAAAGAGAACCCCCGGTACGAAGGGAAGCTTAATTTTTTGGAAAAGGAAATATTGTCCGTGCTCGAAAGAATTACAACGATCGACACGAGGAATTCAATCTACTTCTGCGGAAAAGGAAATAAAAACGATACTCTGCGGTACACGCTATTAAACGTAGACACAATAATTGTGTAATAAATCTAGAATATTCTTTCTTGATTGCTATTAATGTGTTCATATATGGATTTATATACTGTGATGTATGTGACGTTACTATCCGCAAAGAAACGAATGTCTCTATAATCGCGAGGAAGTTCCTTAAGATTCCACCCTAGGCTGGCCAAACATACTATTTTTCCCCCACATATATCAATCTACAGACATTTCCTGATCGTCTTACGGTTAGACGAAGTGGATATCATCTCCCACGGTACTTTATTTCATCGCAGTAATTTATTTTCTTTCGAACTTGTCATCGAAAGATAGTGAATTGTATTCGAATACTGGCAAAATGTCCACACATCTCATCGTTGTTCCATACAAGTTTTACTCAACAATTAAATTAAGACATCAACTTGTATTCACAAGAATGGCACTGTAGTACACAGAAGAGTGAAACGAAATCTTAAGATTTCCTGTAGGGACTGTTGCAAGTTATGTTGTTGATAAATTGCAACGTACAAGCGTGTGCATTGTTTGCGAAGAAACTGAAATCCTTCATCCCCTGAGCTTCGTAGGAAGCCACTCGAGTCGTCGGGATAGCATCGCCATAGAACACTCGTTATTGGCGAAAGTGGATTTGCTAAGCTGTTCCGCCGGATCTTTCGGCGGTCGCTGCGTTGTTGGTTGGCGGGTTAAGATCCGCGGAAGTGGCCGGAACAAATCTCTCCTGGCCATTTTTCGAGTTGTCAGCGGGACGGTGAGAGACGGGGGGAGGGGGGGGGGGAGGGGGGGGGGGGAAACAGGGTCTCTCGATCGTCTTACGTGGCGAGCTTCGAGTAGCGGGGGTAGTACGAGTTTTCCTCACACAAATGGAATTCGACGTTTGTCGAGACGCTAGTTCCAGTTGTACGTACATATGTATGTATATGTGTGTGTCCGTGTGCGTGTGTGTGTGCGTGAGCTCTTCTGCCTGCTCGTAAATATTACCGGCGAGATCTACGACATATCCGCTACGATTATCGGCGGATGGCTGCACCGTGGATCCACGCGGGAGGGGGAACAGGGGGGTATAACCGGTAATATTTCGTGGCCGGGGCCAGGCCGACAATGCTATCGGCCCGTCTTTTCTCATACCCGCTTCCTTTCTCCTCCACCTCCTCCTCCCCCTCGGGCCGCGTTTTCGATCCGACGTATCCTTCTCTCTTTGCTTTTCTTGTTCTTCGCAGACGCTCGCAGTCGAATATCGACCATGCTTCCTTTCCTACGTCCTTTCTTTTCCTTCATTCGCACCCTCTACGTTCCACTTACTTCTAATAGTTCCCTCCCTCCCCTCCCTCACTCTCTCTCTCTCTCTCTCTCTCTCTCGCTCCTCGTGTTTTTCCCGTTCTTATTCCATCGGCCATTTTTTACATTCGTTACATTCCCTTCTCCTTCGACTACCCCCCGGCTTTGTCTACGCGGCCCTCCGTCAGCCGCTCGGCGTATTTCTATCCTCCATTTCCTCCGTTCGTCCCCCTGGTCTCTCGTCTCCGTCGTCCCGCCCCACGGGCCGGCTCCCCACGCGGGCAGAGAATAATGGTTTTTCGTTCGATCGCTCGTCCTCCAGCCGAGCGAAGGTAGATTGAATTGGAAATATGCGATTCGCCAGTGTGTAAAGTCGTCAGGCCTTTCCGCGTCTTTTTTTCCACTCTCCCCTTTGCATCGTGTATCCCGCTCCTCGTGTCCACCACTCTTCTTTCTGCTCTCGAAAAATCTACCCCCCTCCCCCCACACAGACACACACACACACACACACACCACATCCCCTGGTCCATCGACGAGAACGCAGCGAGAAATTCTGTTATCCCTCTTCTTCGCGCAACGGGGTCAGAGTCTAGACGGCATAATTTCTGTCGGGCATATTCTAGTCGCGGTTTCCGCCTTCACCGCGACGGCAATTCCGCGCGGCATTCAAGCGCCAAACGGTCGCACTGCTTGCCGTTATTTCTGCACGCGTCTCGGTTCTTTTCCCCTGTACTTTTCACGGCTTATCGTTAGGAAAAAAGAATTCTGAATAGATAAACAGAAATATCTAATCTTAGGACAGCCTATCCGCTGAAGAACTCTTAGTTGCGTCGAAAATAATTTACAAATCAATGAAAACCACAGGAATGATTCTCAATTATACACAGATTGTACTATTTCTAATGGTTCGTTGAAAATTCTACCAGAGTTTCTAAATTCTTTGGAAAACTGTTGCACGGAGGACTACGCCGTGCGGATTGGATTTGTTTTATCGCGATACTTTGGCAATCGGTGAGACGGGGATGAGAATTCCTTGGAATCTCCGACGTAGGAAGAAGTTCTGCGTGGCACTTTGCCGGGTAGCAGAGTTCGTCGAGCGCATAACGAAGACTCGCGGCCTTTATTTTCGGAAGATCGATATCCGACGGGGAGGAAATGTCAATCCCGGCAACGGTACTCGCTATTTCCACATGGCCGACGGCGAAGGTAGTACGTCCCGGCCGACAGTCGATCCGCAAAGAGCAACGGTAAATCATTCCTCTGCTCCTCGGCAGACGATACCAATTTAGACGTTACCCCTTCACCGAGTTATGCCGTTCGCGCTTATGCACTGCCAAACGGCCTTCCCTTTTCCCTTCCATCAATTGCAATGGGCAAGTATTGCCCGGGCATCGATCGTCCCCTCGATCTCCACTTTTTGCACGTACATGGGTATACATAATTCACGGGTAAGAGAAAAATGGATACAGCCAGGGAAAATTCGGATAAATAAAAAATCGTCGATAAGCGAATAACTTGGATTCTTGGAAAATTGTTTATGATGTCTCAATTTATATTTGTGTTACGTACACGTAAATTATTTATGTAATATACGGTAAACGAATATCTTTGGCCTGATGATATGAACGATACTGTCTACGATGTTATATAATGTTATGTAAAATTTGGAAAATTTCCACGTGTACGATAGAAATACTGTCGCAATTCGTGCGGTGGTGGCGATTAAAGGACCTCTGTTTTCCCGCCGAAGCAGGGAAAGTGGATAATTAAAATGGAGAAACATGCAGATTTCCAGTAACACCTGGCATAAGGTCTTATTATAATACTTCCCCCCGTCAGCATTTGCTCTTCGGTTTCCCCAAGAAAGAACACTTTGTATAAAAAGGAATTTGCATACCTTCTTACAAAACGTACCCAGTTACCGAATATTCAAAGTTACCGAAATTTTCTTCCCCCCGGGAATTTCAATGCCGTACAAAAAGACCGGATAAACAGTACCGCATACATTGTCAGCATTATTTATACCGTGTTCCATTACACTTTGACGATTCACGTAAAATTGTTCACCGGGAAAAAGAATTAATGAAGAGTCTTGAGGCGGTTCACGGGTGGGGGGAGTGCGGGGTTGACAGACATTGTCGAGGGAATGAATGTTATTTATCGTATCCTGGGCGTTTCAAGTATCAGCCCGACCGACGGGTATGCATAAAACATCGGTCTAAGCGAGACGCGAATTCCGAAATCCATCGTACCTGTGGATCCGCCCGCAGAAGAGGTTTTCAAATCTCTGCTTGCACGATCATCAGCGTTGTCTCTCGGCGCCCCTCGAAGAACAGCGTAAGAGGGGAGGTAGGGGGAAGTGAAGTGGCCGCCGGCAGGGAGGAGGAAGAGGAGGGGGGGTTGGTGGGAGTCGTAGGCGTCGAGTCGACGACAGAACTCGAGTGGTCCGTGAATATTTATCGAGGGTACTCGGTCTCGCCGTGAGCGAGGATGCCCGGCGAGGGCGGTCAGGAGGACTATGAGAGAGAAATGAAGGGGGGGGAGGGTCGTAGGAAAGGCGACGGAGCGGTGTGCATAACAGGCGGAAGCGGAGGCAGGTGGGTTCGCCCCGGCAGAACCCGGCAAGAGTCGCTGTCGACGGAATTGAATCGCCACGAGTTCCAATGGCCCCGGGCAACTGTCACGTGCAGCTAGTTTACCGGTCTTCTGCAACGATACAGGCACGCACTAGCCACTCGCGCACATGAACATACACGCACACACACACAGAGACACAGAGCTCTCTGTATCGCGAGATTCTCTTTCTCCGACATTTGCCCGGCGTTGCAGAGAAATGCATATGCACGCTCACGTGCATGCGTGCTCGTAAATATGAAACGTGATCGCTGACCTGGCAATTGTTACACCTACCGTACGTGCGTGGAACGTGCGATTATCCCGCGAAACTTTTAATAACGTCTTATGTGTTCGACGCGGCGCGAACTTGCCAAAGGGAAAAATTTCCTGGTGAATTAATGAGAATCGCGTGCGTCGAGGGACGCTGAATTAAGGGTATTTAGGTTCAAAGTATTTAATGTACCGATGTTAACAGTACTTCCCGGAATTTACGTTCGCTTATAATTTCCTCGTGTGATAAAATAATGAAAATTTCACCTCTTAAAAGACCACAATTTAACAGTGTTTGGTTCAACGTTTTAATGCAACGATCAGTAAAAATTCCAGGCCCTACAGTTCTTTCCTTTTGATTTGACGATTAGATGAAAAAATTACGAGGACCATATCGACTCTTTGATTGAAGCTTCTGTAATTAGGCTTCTTCCAATTTACGTTCGTTTAAACCTTCCTTTGCAGTTTTAAGCGCGTATATTCTCCCCGAGAATACAGTGCAAGATAACGGCGCAGCTTGCGGAAGAAGCAAAGCCGAGCTTTCGTCGGTGCTGAGAGTCGAGCGAAAACAGCACTTGTTGCTCAGCAATGACCGTACGTCATCGAGATTTCCTTTTCCGGGGCGTTGCGCGCCACTCGGATCCATTTCGTGGAACTCGTCATTCCTCGCCTTCGCATTTCCGGTGGGAATGACGCGTTCGCGGGGACCGTTTGCCGGAAAGTTGGCGCGCGGATGACTGGTTGTTCGGATCCTTGAATCGGCAAGTTCCCGTCTTCTTCGTAACACAGACAGCGGAATCTGCTGACACGCCTTTCGCAGGAACCATTCGTCGAGTTCCCCCACCCCTGCCGCGTCAAAATGTCCGCGCAAATTTCATCGTCCTACAAAGCTCGGGAATCTTCCGGCAACTTCGAGGCTAAATCATCAAGATCCTCGTGTACAGGTACGTCACATTCGCACGGAGACTCGACAATACTGTTCGCGCCACACTCCCACAAGTTTTAGGCACGGAGAGTCCTGTTATCCCGTCGATCTGACAACGAAACCGTTTCTCGGTAAGTTCAGTGCGAGAGAATTCAATTGCGCAAAGTTGTAGGATTCTTTAAGGGCTCAAGGATTCCTTCGTTCAAAGAGAAGACAATTTGTTCCCATTTTAATCGTGAATAATATCTCCTTCGACTTTGCAATCCTCAGTTCGAACTATTTCTTGCTAATGGATACTTCAAGTATATTTGCAGTGTGTAGTTGTTCTTGTTATCTTATCGAGCCGATAATGAAGCTATTCTTCAAATTAAATCGTTGAAATTTGCAAGACTTCCGACGATGATTATACGCAGGAACGACAAATTTTCATAATGCATTGAGAGGACGATTTATTTCCTTTTAACCCTGAATAATATTTCCTTCGATCTTATAATCCTCAGTTCGAAATATTTCTTGCTGAGGGGTACTTGAGATGAATTTGCAGTATTTCGAGAGGGGAATGTAGTGACAGGAGGATCAACGAAGAGATTCGCCGGAGGAGGAAAGGAAATGGAAAAGTTGCTGGGGAAGCTTAAAAAGTTAGAGAGGAAAGTGAAGCGTTACGTCGACCGAACGTATCGAACTTGAAATCGAATCGAGCATCATCGGTAGACGATTTTTGCCAGAGCACGGAAAAATGTCGTCGCAGCGAAGTTACCGTGTAAATTTAGTTAGGTCTTCCTTGCAGCAGTTTGCTGAATAGAAATATAACTTCTACTTCAGCACGGAAACTTAGGGAATTCATATTTACTTGCTCCAGTTAACAAGTTACTTGATACAATGAATTTTTCTCTGTTCACCGTTATAATGGAGATTCATTTAGTTTCGGGGATAATTCTTGGAAGCCTTCACGTGGCAACATTTGTTTCAGACCGCAGGAATTAGGATGAAAAACTGCACGATACTAATAACCCACGGAGGAAGACTTAAAGTGCAATTAATCGTGGGCCTTACGTTATTAAGATGCAACGTTGAACGAAAGCCGTAAAAGCCGTGTACAATAGAGAATAATCTTTATGGCGTGAGAGGATTACAACGTCGATAGAGCGCTTGGAAGGTTTCTTTAGTATAACTACGTCTTCCCGCTGTGGTTTAGTGTTTATACGCTTACCTGTTAACCGTAACGATCACGTCTCAAGCGTAAAAATAATGAACGAAATGGAATTACGAATCGGCACGGGTGCAAAAAAAAAACACTTCTTTCAGCTTCGCCTAAAAATGGACCGTTGAATAAATCCTCAAGTTTTTCATCGCGCACGCGAGCTCATTGTAAAGCGAGAATTGGGGCAAAAGTCAGCAGTAAATTTCGCCAAGGTCTTCGCCTTGTTCCGGTGGTACAGGGAAGAATATTCTCCCTGGGTAAACGTTTTTAATGAGGGAACATGATGCACCGCTATATTCCGCTATTCCGCGCGATGCCAATTAAACAAGAACGGCTTCCCACTTGGCGTAATTTAATGACCCAGGCGAAAATACCCCGGAGCGGGGATTCCGTTGGAAGTCGTAATGCAATAGGCATGTAACACAAAAGGGGATGAAATACGGGCCTGTCGAAACCCTCGATAAGACGATCGACCCGTCTTATTTCCATGCATAACTACGTATCTCGAGGGTTCGTCGGCCGGATTTCCACAGTGCGGTCTGAAGGGGGGCGAAGGGGGGTGGAAACGTCCCTCCATTCGCCGTGCGTTAATCTACAAAGACTGGAAACCGAGAAGAGTCGATCAAGGGGAAACGGAAAGCATAAAACGCCTCCGACTGCGGGGCTGTCAAGTTTTAACGACAGCCCAAATAGAGCCTTGGTACCCTGTAATAGTATTTCCTTGTTCATCTTTGTTGAGGGAAACTTCATAGCAATTTCTTGCATGGAGCAATGTCATTTTGCAACGATTGATTTCAAAACTTTTTCGTCAATTCTCCTAACTCCAGAATCTGCGCTTTGTATAATAATTTCGATCCGCTAAAATTCTTATCTTCCTCTTTGACTGTATTCTTACATAATCTAAGAAAATATTTTCCTTCTTAAATCGTAAATATCACGCGCAATTACTTGCTCCTTTTATTATTTATGTATTCACTTAGGCATTATCCGTTGAAAAATAAGACCAACCTTACAGCGTTGAAATGTTACTTTAATTCGTAACATCAGGTTTACCCAAGGATTCTGTTACGTTTTGTCGATAGTTCCCTTCGGAAGGGATTTAACGGAGTTTCCCTACGTGGCTCTGGTGATGCTGCAATTTCCAAGACACGGGAACGCGGAGAGGGGAGAGGGGGGAGGATTTGTAAGAAGACGGGTCGCAGGGGCCATCCGTCATGTTTCGATATGCCCCGGATAAATATTCACCTGAGCGAAATCGGGGATGCGAGATGAGAGCCGCTGAAGCGGGCCCGACGGAATACATAACGCCGGCCCAACGAAACGGGCTCGCTCGATCGACGGCTATAAATCAGAATGGACACGCAAAGCTCGTTGCTCTTCCAGCCTCCAACGGGACAAACGCGTTTTCCTTAAAGTATCGACCCTGCCGAGCCCAGGGATGCCAGGGAAAACGGCTAGAAAGTGACTCTCGGACCGATACTCTTGTCCAACCCCGTCTCAACGAAATGATATCAATGATACAACAATCAATAATTCAACAGCAATATGTAGATGAATTCGCATTAAAATTAAGAGGTAATTCAATATTCTCGTGAGTGGAAATGAGCAATTGTCACTGGTATTCCTGTCCAACTGCTCAAGTGAAATGACGTGGTAGGACAAGTGGAATTTATCAAGAGGATTTGATAGATGAATTTTTATTAAAATTGTAAGTCATTCAATATTCCTTCGACGACGAGAGATTTTAATCGGTGCTTTCGCGAAGCACTTTCATAGCTTCGTGACTTGGCCTATCGACGTAATCCTATCGCATCCTGTGTATGAAGATTGAAATGACGAGCCTAAATTGGACGGATAAGCACTTAAAGGGAAAACTGATTGGTTCTTCGCTTTCGCTATGAATTCCGCTGTAACGAAGATTGAGAACAGATTTATGAGTTGGTTCATTGAGAAGTATGATAGTTGATTAATTTCTAAGGACGGTGCTTCGAGGGACGATAAATAATGGCAACTGAATCTTCAATAGATCGTCGAAGGCTTAATTAACGAGCTAAATCGTTCTTTGCCAACGGAGCTTCTCGCCTGCGTATCAACGGGCCGCATTTTTCTACGGTTTCCTGCGAAACGTGTATCGTGTAATAACGAGTATCCTAACTGTCTGAAATTGTGAATTGCGGCAAAGCGTAGCGTTTCAGCGACATTTCGCCCTGTTATTAACCGTAGGCCTTGCACCCGCTCGTTGTCGTCCCTTTTGTCCTTGCTACTACCACTCCCGTTTGTCTTCCTCTCTCTCTCTCTCTCTGCTATCTTCCCCTTAACCATCTATCTTTCTCCGTCATCCTCGCTGCGTGTCTACCTATCGACCTATCTTTTTCTAGCCCTGTCTATCTCTGTTTATCCGTCTCCGCCCGGCCAGCTTTCCCCCATTTCTCTCTGTCTCTCTCATTCTCTCATGACCGTGATAACCATTCGGATACTGTAGTCCGATGACAGTGACACATTACGCCCGCTTTGGCCGTTGCTGGCCAGTTAGTCCGGCCGGGTCATATACCATCGGCCCATAACTGGTAATTACACGAGCTGCGCGCCATTACCGCATTGGCCTTCCTTTATTACCGCCACGGTACCACGGAAACGGTGGACCACGCGTTCAGAAATACCATTTGTATCTACCGCCGGCGGAATACGATCATCCCAACCACAACGACCAAGGAACGACTTGACGGGAATGTACTCTTTGTCCAACTGTCCCCCTTTTCTTTCACCCATTCGTTTCTCAACGTCTCAACTCGCCGATTTTAATCGGTCCTTGACAATGTACAAATTTTGTGTTATCATTGGTTAAATTATGGAAGCAGTCATTGTACTTTTTAGTGTGTTAAAACTATTACAGGCCATTTTACGTTAAGACTACTCCTTTCGATTCCACGTTTTCGTATCCCTTTGCCGAACAGGTACAAAGGCCTTTGATCCGAAAAACGTGCCGATCATGCGTGAGTTTCAGAATTCTCACCCCGTACTTCATGGTCGGTCAATAAATTCCCTGCAAGTAATTCGGGGAACAGAAGCGGAGGATTGCGTCTTTTTATTAACAACACGAGATCTGAATGTGGATGAGATGTTAGTTTATACAAGTCTTACACACCTGCAATATAACATGAATACAACTCTATTAACCTATTAGCGGAATACTCGTACTTGTCAAGATAAAAATCACAAACACCTTTTCCCTTATTTCACAATTTTAATAGCCCAAAGAACAAATTTTCTATACACTGCTTTGACAAAGAAAGTCTAAGAATTGCTTTTGCACGAGAAAATCCTTAACACCTGTCGTGTTACACGAAGATTTTCTCAGTTCCCTAACCGCGTTAAAGGAAAACCATATTAAAGCAAAACCGTGCCGCAGGAATGTCATGAAAATTTTCTCTAATTTCTCATCGCGTTAAATGAAAAGCACGTTACAGACGGAAAATTTCATGGCTTTCACGGAGCCATTTTCGACATCCCGTGGAAGGGGTAGGGTAATTCATGCGTTGTATCGGAATGACGAGGCGGAACGCAGCGGCCAGCACGGCGGTGGTTTCCAATTACCGTGGCTCGGTTCCGTGGACGTTTCGCGTGCCGTTTCCTCCGTGCCTTGGCCGTCCAAGACGACCATGCGGTTCCCGCCGAGTGGGACGCGACGGGCTCGAACTGCCGGAGAAACCGTGAGGACGGAGGAGGGAGGGAGAGGGGGGCAAAAGCAAGGGATGTAATTAACGCGACCGGCTTACTGCGAGACACTGACGTATCTATCTTCCTGCCTGCCTTGGCAGAGGGTTGCCAACGGCGCCCAACTCCCACACCTCATCGACCTTCCGCGCTTACGTAATACGTGTTCCGTAAGACGCATGCATGTACACACCGAGACCCTCCCCCTCCCCCCCTCACGGCGACGGTTTCGCAATGCAGGAGCAACTCACCGACTGCATTGAGACCAACGGCGAGGGCCCTGTTGTAGTCCTCCAGGCACTCGGTTCAAGTCTGATTGCCAGATATCACTCCCCATACGAGGGGCTGTTTCAAATTGTTTTGCATGGATTTACATACCAGCAATGCAGCTACAACGTAGATTTAACCGCAAAGGGCAGACACGGGGAATTCAATTTAAAGTGCATTTTTCAAACTGTTTAAGGTGTTGTAAGTATGCATGACGATTTGAGCCTGTTTGCCAAATATCAGTTCCCTTAAGAGGGGCTGTTTCGAATTGTTTAATGCATATATATAGCCCTAACTGCAAGGGGTAGACCTAATAGAATCTAAAATATAATTTTACAACTATAAATTCGTGTCACAGTATCATGAACTCTTGTACCTTTGACTCCTGTTCCTGTATTTATTGCCCCTGGTGTGTAACGCGGAGAATTTTTGTTAGACGTAAGTGAGTGTTTATTTTAAGATATGCATGGAACAAAGGCTTGTTTTCCCAAGCGAACGTTGCTTCCTGTGCGACTTGTTTGCGTAAAAGAGAGTTAAGATCCGGTGCTTGCCGCTCGGTAAAGTCCTGGGGTCCTTTCTCTCGGCCGGTGATAGGTGAGGGACGTGTTACGTGGAGTTACGATTACGAGTCCGGCGCTCGTAAGGCGTCCTCGATGTTTCGGCGGAGTTCCAAAGAGGTCTCACGTTCCGCCTCCTCGACGACTCGCGGGATATCCGCCGCGGTAAAAACGTCCTGGCCCGTCGCCGTGGCTCAGCGATTTACCGCACGGCCAAAAAGGAACGACCCACCGAAAGCGAGTTTTCCACGGGGGCGTTTGCCAGCGACGTAAAAGTTTTCCTAGAGCCACGCGGGACTCTGGCCTCTCGCTGAAAAATTAAACGCCCTTTGCCGACCGAGTGTTGTCAATGCGATCGCCCGCAAATCCGCACTAGCCAACGACGTACTTGAAAACACGCAACGCTATGTCGCGAATGGCCCAGGCTGAGGGAGAAGAAAAAGGTTGAGGGCAGAGCGCAAATTGCGGCATTCAAATGTGAAATGTACTTCGGGAAAATCAGAGGTGTAGCGAGCTAATGTCTCGAAAAATGAAGGAAATAAGGAAATTTTTATTTAACAGGAAATGTTTAGTTGTTGAGGTTCTTTAACGATACGTGGATTTTAAGTTTCACAAATATTAGTATGTAACGTTTTTGATTTTCCACCCTGTATATCCACTTAACACGGGGTAGTAATTGGGTAAATAAAAATTCAAGAATCGAGCAACTCAAACACGGAAAAAAGACTGTAGTTATAGTAAAAAAAAAAAATGTGAAATTTCAACAGTGACTAAAAAGACTGAAGAACTGAACAGTTTGTGTGGTGATTGTATTATAATATAGTACTATACGTATTATGTATAGTACTCTATAAATTTGCACTTCCGCTGAATTACGCGAGGAATACTTTGACGCGTTATAATTTACCTGACAATCGTGACAATCTACGGTCGTTACAAATAACGTCTCGGCATGCGCGTATTCGAATCTCCGTGAAAACCAATCACGGAGCAGGTGTGGCTATAAACTTTCGTAAATGCGGCCGAAATGAAATTAGAACCATCGACAATCCCGTCGTTCGTGGAGATTGTGCGCCGACGATTTTCCTGCGTGTCAATAATTTTCCTTGAAACTGTAACTCCCGGCTACATTGTGCGCCGGCTTCCAATTCGGTCACGGAAGCAGCAGACGACGACGAAATATTGGGCCGCTTATCAACGATAAATCATCGAAAAGTTACTTCGGATGCGAAATACCAGGCGCGTTCGCCGATATTAGTGTTCACGTTTAAATGAATTTTCAAACAATTTCATCACGGTCAGTTTAACGCGTCGGGGAAACACGTCGCGAATATACGACACTTGCCAGAGAATATTCTGCCGGAGAAATTGAATACAGTAAATGAAGAACAACGGGGAACAAATGGGTTTATTTAAAAT
Organism: Hedychridium roseum; assembly: GCA_963989215.1. NCBI lineage: Eukaryota > Metazoa > Arthropoda > Insecta > Hymenoptera > Chrysididae > Hedychridium > Hedychridium roseum. The sequence continues at coordinate 2,755,885 of OZ022307.1, read as the reverse complement.
CCAGCGAACTTACGCATTTCAGTCCTTTTTAATTGACTTTTTCATCTGGAATCTATTCACTTTCTATCTCCGTCTCTCCCCTCCCTCGTGAACTACAAAGTTAAGCAGACTTAATCTTCTTAACAGAAAAAATGAGTCAATCTAAAATTCCGCAAAGTCCATTCCTTTCATTCTTTTTTCGCCATGAACCTTTCCATTTTCCACCGTTTTCACTGCTTCCGTGTCACGGAGAAGATTTACGCGTCATTTAAGGCGACAACATATTTTCTCAGCAGTGCGGCAACGATGACAACACTTCCTGGTTCTTCCCCCCGTGTAAGCCGGGCCTCTTGGTTAGAGGCTGGAAATAATTGTTAAGAAATCTGGCGGATGGTCCTAGGCGTAAGCGTAGGGGCGTAACGCAGAGACGCGTATGCAAAGTTGGTCGAGGGTTCACGAGCAGTGGCACCTGTCGGCCCGACTAATCTCGAACATGTGTTTCCTTGTGTTAGCTGGCCCGCCGCCAATGTACTGAGAATGGTCATTGTGCAGTATCTTACCGTATACGACGGCACCACGGTCCCACCGTAATGGAATGCATCGTTCGCCGGTATTCAAATACCTGTCCCGTCCAGCCACTAATTGATCGGCTTCCCCGGAGATCATGCAACTTGTTACACGCCAGACAATTATAATGTTATTCCCCTGCATGCCGCAGGGCAAAGGCAATTATCAGTATTTGCAACGAAACCCACGTGAGTCGATCAGCCATCGCTAAATGTCAATGAGACTCTCGAAATTAGTTTATTAATGCCTGGAAAAAAAGGAGTGGGAAGATGATTCGCCGGGTAGTTAGAGAATTGTCATTTTACGTTCAGGAAATTATTGGAATATTTATGTAGTGCTTTTATTCTGTTTCGAATGTTGTCGCATTGAAATCGGTTATGGGATTTACCTGTTGCAAATGACAATGCGTCTCGTGAAATACGCGAAAGAAAGAACGGAATGCACTTTTACACATGGACAAATAATTTACCCAGGTGGAATAAGTAAATATTTCGCGAACGAAAGTGTTTATTTACCCGAATCTAAATGTATAATTGATACAACTGTGCCATTGTTATTCCCTGGCGCGTCATTTCCCGTAAAAATTTGTCCCGTTCTTCCCATAAATTCGTTTAGCCGGGCGCCCGTGAATTTCACGGCTTGCCGAGAAACACTTCGCACTGGCTGAACTTGAGAATCGTGGTATAAAGCCGACAGAGACGTACGTCTAAATCGCCGAGAGATCACGGCTGATCACCGGAAGAGTCATGAAATTAAACGTTGCCGCGTGTTCGTTCGCTTGGTTGCCGATGTTTTCGTAGCGCAGGGGCGTCGGAGTTGATGTTAATTATAACTGGCACGGGGGGAGCAACATCGGTCGAAGCTGAAACATCCCGCTGAAATGACGAAAGCGACAGCTTTGATGTAAATATAGACGTCGGCACTTAAAGCGCCACGCATCCATCGTCCATTTAATCCGGCGAAATTTCCCGGCCTATTGCCGTAAAAATAATTCCAGCCGGGCTGGCAATGAAACGATAATTGCTCCTCGGAACCGGCCGACTAAATACGATTTTCGGCCGACTGTACCGTCGGTTTTATCGTCGATCCTTATCTCTGTTTGATCGGTGATAAGCCAAGTGCGGAAAATTCCAGCGACGCTCTCGGCAAACTCGCCGGCTGATAAGTTCTATCGTAATGTAACGTAATATAAACGGAGCATCGTCACGCGCCTCGCTACGCGGCCGAGTTCCTCGTCGTCTTTCTGGGTCGCATTCCACGAAAATTCTTTGCCTTACTCCAGCCGCATGATTTCTTATAATGCGCCAAACAACCGGCCAAGAACAAACTTTCCAGGTAAAACGGCAGTTTACGCTACGAAAAAAGATATAATATATCCCTTCACGGTTAATGCAGTTCGTCCAGAATTACGGAATTTACTGGCAAGTATTTACAAAACGTTTTGCAAGCTCTGTAAGTCCAACTGTACGACACGGGGTTCAGTTCTAATTTTATTACATTATGGCTTACGAGAAGTACTTAATTGTGAAAAAATCATCTATAGAAAAAGTGCCTTTTTTCATACATAGTTGCCTTGCTAGCAATTATTAATATTTCGCAAATGGTATAAATCACGAGGTGTGGTTTAAATGCAATTTTCTTACATTATGGCTTACACAAAATACTTAGCTAAGAAAAAATTAAATAATCTATAGACGTGGCAACATTCAATACCTTAATGCGTGTTCATAAATGAAACGTCAACCGTAGTAAAGACGTGCACTCGCTTCACTGCGGAAACGCAAGAACACATTGCACTTGCACAGGTGCATGTGGCGGTTCTGCTGCAACTGCAGTACGAACATTCGATTACTTTCTGCGCTCCCTTCCCGACTTCTCGTGGAAGTTCCTTTTTAATTATCTCAGAAGTCTCTAGGAATGTCTAATGAAAATTAAGACCACGGGGCGGGTCAATATCATTTAGAAATTGCATCTGATCACACTCGTTAAAAACATGACCCTTACGAAGCTTCCACATCACGTAAATCATCCGCCGAGTATACTGAATTCAATTTTTTTTACCAACCAACCCCCCGGAATTGAATCTCGAAATTCTCAAGAGCCGTACGAGTGGAAGGTTCATGGTGCGCCGGGGGAAAAAAAAGTCTATCTCTAACGGGGCCTTTTAAATCGCTTGAGAGTGGCTAGTCGCGAAAACTGCATCCCGCCGTACGTTTTGTCCCGGGCGCGTACCTCGCGGAAATATATGGGAAATATCATTTTCCTGCGATACGCCCGGAGAATTATGCGGGCGCGAGCTCGCTCGTCCGCCCTGCAACACTGCCCCCTCACCACTCCCACTTCCCCTCGACCCCGATGCACCGGAGATGCATGCAGGGGAGCCGAGCAGACGCGAAAGTCAGCGATTGATCTTCTTGTGCGCGTCGTGAAACGATGCATCTCCACGCCGGAGAAACTCAATGGCGGAAGCGGAACAGCGGGGGAAAGGGGGAAGGGGGGGGGGGAGCGGAAGCTACGGGCCCCGCGGAGCCTCACAAAGGAGAGTTAAGAATATCCTCGCTATGCAGGGCCAGCTGCGTTCTTAAAAGCATACTTGCCGTGGAATTCGCGCAACGGCGTCACGCCCTACAGTACCGCACGAATTTCCCGCTGACGTAACGTGTCCGGAAAAATGGCTCATTTCGCGGACGGTTGTTCGACTTTGAAAGTCGAACAGGGATTTCTGGGCTAATTTTCAAGAGAGGATTTTCAAGAAAGAAAGAGAGGGAGAATGCATTTTTAGTGTTATAGGGTTATGTCCTCAAAGAATAAAAAGAGCAAATGATAAGAATAATAGATCATTTAAGAAAGAAAAGTGGAAGAGGAAAGTAATGGAAAGTTAACGAATGCTTTCTGAAGTATGTAACTAACTTAAGATTAAGGAAAGGTTAGAGTAAGGTATCTAACTATAAAGATAAACAAAATAAAAATGACTGTGGTGCCATAGTGACATTTTAGGCGTATATTTTAAATAGTAACCAATTTAAGAATACATTGGATACATCTTAAAGTTTCTGTGGCAATTTGATGTTTTGAAAAGGTGCAGTTTAAATGTGAATTTAACGAAGCAAAACATTGAACGATATCTAACTGGGCGATTATTTATCGACGATATTTTCTCGACATGGAATAACACATGATACGGGAATACATCGATGGAAATACACACGAACGTCGTGGATATTTCCATCGTTGCTCTTACATGTATGGTTTTGAAAAAGCTCGCGAGCTTGTCTATCAATGAAACATTCGTCGAGGAGCTTTTAAACTGGCGGAGAGAACATTTATAGCACTTGTCGTTGGCGACACGTGGTTCAATGGGACTTGACTATTTGGAGCCGTGCGAGAAAAACCGGAGGATTATTTTATGAGATTCCGGGAAAGGACTATTTTCGCCATACGTCTCGGACCTTACGGCGATCATTGCTTTCCGATAATACAAATCATGGGCACCTGTCCTTCGTAGCGCACTATCGCGAAAACAAACAGCGCTATCGCGTCGATAAAGAACCCCGCTCCGGCGTGGCGCTATATTTCGTGTTCCTTTTCATCGCGAATAAATTGTCAGATGCAGGCAGGGGGCTTATAAAAAAATGTCACGCCAGTGGCCCCGGCGAAAGGTGTATAACAGCCGATGTTCCAATGAATTCTCCACGCAATTGTCATAGCGCCGGCCGCGGGGAATGAGAGATTGTGCGGCGAAAAATATGAGAGCCCGATAATAAGAGCGAGCGAGACGGGGAGAACGGGCCAGGCATAAAGGACGCACGATCGGGTGGAAGGGAGAGAAACTTTCATACGCGAATTTTATCCGTTTCCCGGGCATGAGGTTTTTAGCCACGCTTGTTGATTTATCGTACCCTGCCGCGGCGCCTACAATTTATATCATTTCACGCAACGTCGCTTTGAATCAGTCGAATTCTTTTAGCAGAATTCTCCGCGACGATGTGACACAAAGTGTAGCTCCCTGTACAGGGTGTTTCGAACATCATGGTAAAATCGGAAAGTAGGTGATTCCACGGGTAAAATTAAATCAAAAGTGTGGAATATATTGTCTTCGTATGAGGCTCGGTTTTCAAGAAATTCCACGTCGAGTACGTTAAGTGAATTGTGTATACCGGTGGATTTATAAGTTCCGAGCAATTAGAAGGAAAAAATTATTAGATTAGCCTTTGATAGATGTACATCTGTCCACTAATGAATAACGTCAAAGTTTTTCCTTCCTCTCGCTCTTATTACTGGCAACTTCTGTTCGATTACTCATTCGCGCAATTCTCTCTCTCTGTCTGTTTGTTCTGTCGCTCGTTAATTCATTCGTTCGCTCGTAGTCAATTTTTTCGCCCTGCCGGCGAGAAATCAGGCCGCTCGCGCATCGCTCGCGCCTCTATGTGTGCGTTTTATCTCGCCGGCACGGTGTACGTTATACCTGCTGATAAGAACGAATGCACGGCCGGTTATCTTTATCGCTCGACAAAAAAAAAAAAGCATTCTGCCCGCCATATGGCATTAACGCCCAAACGCCTCGCATATGCGCAACGTGCACGGACTTATCGAACGAAACGTAAGTCCTCGCCCAACAGGAATTCCCCTCCCCCACCTCAGGATTCCCGCGATCCACAGGATCTCAAGGAGGGGAAATCGAATTTGCAACACGTTCGACAGTCTTACGTCATTTCCCAAGGCAAAAAACTGGCGTGTATCCTAGAATCATTGATCTAATTGCCCTTGAGCCACTGAAAGTATAATGTACATTCTCTCGACTGTCGCCGAACGGACATGATAATTTTACTGCTCGACGCGTCTCACGAATACAATGTTCTCATCCGCGCAATTCCTTTGAACGGCAGTCGCACCACGGAAAATTACTGGACACGTGAGCGGTGATTTATCGCATCGGTCGCGATTTTCCGCGGGAATTGAGTAAACCCCGCCAGGAGGGAAAAAAAGGAATAACAAAAACCCAGGCGGAGATGGGGAATCCGGGGGTGGGGGGTGGACAGGGAGAGGGACGTGGGAGGGCGTTTCGTCGACACTCGTCTGTATATATATATATATATATATATATATATATATATATATATACATACACCGCGGACGTAAACGCGTCACAATTTCCTGGACAGTGCGTCGCAGCTGCATCCAATTTCCTGGCGATTGCGGCCGTGTACAAAGGACCCATGGAAATCGCAAACCCGTTAAGATATTACCGCGAGTGACCGTACGCACCGATCTGCCCGTCCGTTTATTCGGCCTTATCGGTTCCCCTGTTTTCCATCAGCGTAACGGCCCGTCGTTGTAACCAAGTCCGCGCAACATATTCATCGGGCCAAATATAAATGGTCAGCGGGGAAAAAAAAATGGGCAAACATAGAGGATGAAGCCGCGCGACGAAACACAATCGCTAGAATAGTTTTCACGTGGGTGCATTTGTCAGAAAGATTAGAGGGGGGGAGGGGGATGGTATTCGCGAAATTACGTTCCCGCAGCGTTGCTTGGTTCCTTTGATAATACACGCTATATTCCTGCGGGACGTTAAATGAAACGGATAATTTTCTCGTCTTTGTCGCGCGTAAAAGGAAAGCTTTTGCAAAGAGTGCCGGTTGCCGAGGGATCTTCATTTGCGGCTGAGAAAAGGGTTAACAATGGCCAGTGTACCTGGGCGCTGACGATATCTCGGACGGTCCGTGGCTAGCGCGGAATTTAATATCGCCCCGCGAGCGACTCGTTCGGAAAGTACAGGGCCGTGCAACGCTGCTCCGTGTATTTTTACACGGCCCGTGTAAATAACGTATATTAGCCGCGTTACACGCTCAAAGTTACGAAAGTCATATATCGCGACGTCGCGACGTTGCTATTTTAATATTCCCGCGCATTAATGAAGGCCGCCCGGCCCGCGGAATATATCAAGCCGCGCGTGGAAGAAGAGAGCGCCGGAGAAATTCCCCGGAAGCCCGGGGAAAAAGGGTGGGACGGGGGGAAGGGGAGGGCAAAGCATCGTGTTTCCGCGGTGAAAGAAAAGTAATGACGCTAGGTGAACAGGGATGACGTCGGAATAACGTCGAAGAAGACGATCTTCCCCCCCCCCCCCGACGGGTCGAATGAAAAGCTACACGATGCTATCTCGGCCCCGAGGACCGAAGGAAGGTCACTCAACCGGCACGAATTCGAATCTAATCGGTTTTCCCTGTAGCTACGAGATCTACATCCCCCGCGGTGGCAAGATCTATCTACTGCATGCACGTGCATACGAATGATTCCGCGCTATTTCTCTTCTCAACCCAATCCTGCCAACGGTTCAACAAACCTGGCTATGCTTACGAAGTAACCGCCCGATAGTACCTATTTTCCAGCATCGGTTTCCCCGTTGCCGAATTGCTCGGAAAACCGTAACTGATACGTAAAGAAAACATTTACAGGGAATGGGAATAATGTGTCGTGATTTCTTATGGAATGGAGTTGGTTACTATTTTGTATTTGTAATCGTTGGCGAGTCAACTGCAATAAAACATTCATTGAATTTGAAAGTTTTGTGGGTAATCTTGATTTTTTTCTTCATGTACAGAAAGAGAAATTAAAGGTGTTGTAACTTAATATATCTGAAACTTAAGGTCAATATTTTTTTTATTTCATTTCAGAATTTCATTAAATCATTCATTTTCCATAAAGGGAATAATGAAATCTGTTGATGAACCCTTTGAAATTAAATTCGTTTCAATCAACAAAACAGATGCTGCTCTTTAGAATTATTTAAGAAGGCAATTATTTCTTCTCGTCGTCGACTAATCAACATAAGTTTCTGGCCGACCGGCAATTAATCTGTTTTAAAAATTCACGGTAAAATGGAGGAAATAATTGACCTAATAAAGGAATTTTCGGAATTCTACTCGTGTCGATCAGCAGAACACGTATCGTTTATTACGATTTGTTAAGAAGGCAATTGTTTCTTTTCGGCGTCGGCCAATCAACATAAGTTTCCGTTGGACCGGCAATTACTTTTCATTCTTTCGGAAGATGGAAAGGTCGGTGCACGCGCTCTTCTCCCCGGGGGTTTCCGTTTTTCCGCTAATACATCGTTTCTTGGCCGTTGCCGCTATCTCCTTGAAGCATCCTCCGGCGTCGTTTTCTCCGGCGGAATGGCTGCTATTATTTTAATTATTAAAAGCTGCTGCAGTGCGGCTCCGTTGCCGGAGCTTCGGAGTTCCTCGCTATCCACGGCAATCGTGGCCGTTCGTTCCGCGTTCCGTTCGTTAAATAAATTGTGATATACAGGCCGGACAGGAACTGGCCCCGAGGAAGGACGGCGAGGAAACGATCGAGCCTCTCGTGATCGACGGCAATAAAACGTCGTCGGCAAGGATTACGATCTAAATGAATGCAAAAACGCACGGGGCCGTTGTGTCGCCGGGAACGGGACGCGCTGCCGGCCAGTAACGACGGAAATACAAACTTGCCCGCGGAGAAATCGATTGCCTCGCTTCTATAATTCGCCCGCAGTGGCCTCTGCCACCTAGAAAGCAATAACCCTATGCGCTGTCCACAGTGTTTCCCCTTTAAACAACGTTTCCTTCGGATCACATCGTTTTCTCTTGTGTAAATTAAAAATAATCGCGGCGAACCGCTAAATTTACTCAAAGACAAATATAATTCTCGCCAAATCTACCGTCCATAACATTAGCTTCTTTCTCTTCTTAATTCATTCACACGCAGCTCGGTTGTTGCGTTAATTTCAAACACTTGCCTTATAAATGAATTTCACTACTGTGGAAATGATGTACAACGATAACGTAAAACTTAGAATAGTATTATTTATAAAACGTAACGATCATCCACAGCAACGACCTTACATCTTTATTCTACATTTCTCTAGCAACTCGTTCGTTGCCTTCGTTCGAAAATTCTTCACTTACGTTCGGATCTCCCGACCTTTCGCCTTACGTACGGGGAAGTCGAGTGTTGACACGCCTATCTCATTTGGCATTTTTTATTGGACGCGCGGGGGGGCTTTGCCAGAGGGTAGATCTCGCGGTGGTTGCGACAGGAGCATCGGGGAAATGTCCCGTAATTTCGGGCCGGGTTCCCTCTTACGCCGTAACTTCTTCTAACGACCGCGGCTCACGGCACGCCATTACCCTGGGACTTTCAGGGCGCACGAGAGATGCCGACAGTCTTATCGATTCCATCGGGCCGCGCGCTTTTTCGAGCACGTTTTCCGCACACACACACATAAACACGAGGGACGGGGGTAAACGTTTGCCCAGATCTATCTTCATTGCGCGATCGTCATTGTTCTACGCGGAAAAAAACGTATTACTCTTCGTCCAGGTCGAACCATTTCCACGCGTTCCATTGTTCGTTCGAATATCCAAGTATATGATAGTACCGGGAAAGGGAGATCTCTCATTAGGCAATTTAATAACGATGATCCCTTCTTAATTAGGCCAAGGAATTAGGTTGGAGGTTTGCTCTCATTTCATTTTCTACAAATTTATTCGACATTTTGAAGTTCATCTTCATCGTTACAATTCTATTGTCAAAATTGGACACTCGGAAGTGTTATACATTGTTGTTTGTTACAAATGATTTACTGGAAATATTGAAAAATTTACAGTAATGTTTCATGGACTGCATTGCCATGTGCCCCATGAATATGATCAATATTGATCGATGACCGTTATATTCCGACGTGGATATGGACGCAACGTAAACGTGTAACCCAGGACAAGGGTGCCATGGACGTATCAGTGGATGATAAATTCTGGCGGCCTGGCGAACGTTGAACATCGCGCACGCATTCCACGTACATCGAGCAAACTCGGCTGATCCCACTGGGACGAAATCGAGAGGACGAGGAGGGCAGAAGGGCAGGGGGGGGGGAGTTGAGTGATCAAGAATTAGGCTGGAACAACTCGTCAAACAACCGTTGGAAACAACATCACGTGATATACCCTACGGATCGACGAGATTTTTCTCCGTTAAACGTCGCCATTTTCCGCGTAGCTGAAAAACGTCAGTACATCAAATAATCACTCGACCTCCCAGAGACCAGAAGTACGAGGCATTCAGGTAGCTGCATAATGCACTTCAAAGTGGCTTTATTAGTTATTAAAGAGTCGCCAAGTGTTTCGCCCAAGTTTGTTAATTTCGATATTGTCGGCCCGTAAATCTGTCCGTCGTTGGAAAGTAGTAAGGAACGTTTTGCTTATAGCAGTTGGGGAGGTCCGGCGCGCGACACTTGGCAGAACTGCCGTATAGCAACCTCGACTTACGAGCGTTATCAACGGAGAAATGCACGTGGCGGAATGATGGAGGACGAAACTTGGGGGGAAACTACGCGGTTCGTTCCGCTTTCGGGGGGGGGGGGGGGGGTAGTGGTTGTAGTAACGTTTTAGCGCGATCGCCGGCTACGAGCGAGCAACTAATTGTTCCGATTTATGCGTAGTTTAAGCGACCAGCGCCGTTGCGGAACTGGCTGTTCAATTATGGCCCCGGCTGGCCCAAAGCCAATCGTACTTCAGCCACTTTCGTTCCGCGCCGATGTTCGATCGTCACGGGTTTCCCCGTTGCGTCAGTAGGTAAGGCCGATCAGGGCTGAACGGCCAAGTGGTTCGTGACGGTTCATGCACAGCCATCGAATCATCTGCTCCGCCGCTTGGCAATGCCTAGCATTTTTTTTTACAACAGCATGAGGTTCGAGCTTTTCTCATACCGCGCGTAATCATTAACCTTGATGCGTAATATGCCAGCAACAGATAATGCAAAATTATTAACCCTGTGTGCCGTTTAGATGGTTTTTCTATTCGTCCTAGGAGGAAATTGAGGGTTTAAGTAATTTTCTCGATTAAAATGATCACTAGGAAACGTATTATCTTACTGCTTACTTTTCACGTGTACCCGCAGAGTGGAAAATTAAAGCTTTTACATATTTTTCTTTTAATCGAGTTGTTGAAAGGACACCTTCATTTTTTAATTCAATCAAACTTGATTTTTTACCTTTATGTCAAGGTGGAAAGTAAAACGTAATCATTTAATGCGCCATTTTCCAGCCTGCACGTTGCAAACATTGCGCAATATTGTTGAAAATTTCAACATTTGCCTCTATCAATCGGAGGAAAATAAATGACCCTTCGCGAGATTCCAGGTCGTTTCACGTGGAAGAATACGTAGACAAATTGGTCGAAAGTTTTTCGTAGGGTCGCACCGTCCGTGAATTCCCATTATCGAAGACGTTTCGAATTACTGCATAGCGGAAAAGATGCAGATTGCCACCCCTGCCCCCCTTCCCACCGTTGTCCCTCGAAGCTCCATTTTCTGAGACACGCGGGCGAGATCCGCCGCGGGAGGGGAATATGTGCTCGGGGGATGAGGGGTGGGCGGGAGTGGCAGACGCGACAGCCACGGCAGAAGGGCAAACTTGTCAGCAGAAAAATTGGAACGTGGATTAAAGGTCCCCCCCCCTCCCCCTCCTCCGGAAATACTTCTGCCGCGTCGTCATTCTTTTTACCCTCCCCGCCGTTATTTCCATCGTTGTCGCTCGCGCTTGAATTACGGCACTTTGAGATCTTTTGACAAATTCCTACGGGTCCCGGGATACATCCTCGACATTTTTTAACACGTCAAAACTTCCGGCACGATAGGTATTAATATTATCTCTATTTTATCCGTAATTATCAGAGCTTCAGGCGAAAGGAATGACGTATCTCTTCTGCTTCTCACGTTGGTTTTAATTTCGCAACCATCGTGACCCGTTGATTCCTCGTTAACGATGCTAAATTAGCGATCCGCGAAGAAGTGGCTCGGCACGTGACGGTCGAACATCGTCCGAAAAGATCTTCGACTGATCTCGATGTCAGCGCTACGAATACCTCGTTTGGCCGGCTTCGAAAGGCTTCTGCCAAATAGATCGTAAACAAGGCCGGCCCGTAGTATGACGAGCTCGTTCGGCTAGGGAATTTGCCGTCATTACTGCGCTCGCGAGTCAGGAGAGGTGCAAGGGAACGACGGGGAAAAGATTTCACGAGTAAATCGTCGATCGACCGGCCGAGACAGAAATCCAAGACCGGAGAATCGAAGATCCACGTAAAAACCTTACCCATGTGCTCCATCGCAACGTTAGATATTCAACAGTAAATTTAAGCAACTCGATGATCTGTCAGATCCAAGAATTCGTGCCCAAAGTTACAGAAATCATGAATATTATTTCTCAGAAACGTATATTGAACACATTATGAACACATATATTGATTCATTTAGCTCTTACTGAGTGAATAAATTGAATAAGTTAACGTTGTAACGAAAAAACTGCAGTTTGATGCGCAGTAAAAATAGGTAATATAATCAATGTTCGTAAACCTAGTGTTAAATCTCGTGATGTGCGGACCACCAGTAGCATTCCGCAAATCGTAAAGGTCGGAGTTAGAGAAAAAAGATTTCCTGCGGACTGTCCGTCTGACAGTAAACTTTCGCGGTAAGTAGAATCGTGAAGCAAACACGGGGAAAAACCTTATCGATCTATTCGCGCGAGTTGGCTGTCCTTAATGCGCTTCGGATTATCCGTCTTCGTTACGACTTTTGCCCGAACTGCAGCATCGCGAAGTTGCAGTAATCTCCGATGGGAATTTTCTAAGGAGAGCTATAGTATTACTTTTACGACTTACACCGAAGAGATTCGCTAGATGGCAATCACATACGGTGCAAATTACACCGAAAATTCGAGTATTTTTCTCACACAAAATTTCCAGAACACAACGTGTAGTTTTCAGGAATGAATAAACTACGAAATGACGTTTCATGAACCGTTACCGTTGTCAAGAAATTTTCCACGATTCAACGGAATTAAGAAATATTCCCCTCACGGGGAGGACGAACGGTAACCGATGAAATCGGAAGGCGAAAATCTTCGGCATCGGGGAAGATCGATGAGAACGTCTAAATCTGGGGGAACTATCGACATTTCCGGCATCGGGGGAGGGGAACGGCGGGACCGTTGTATTTCCAAGCGACGTCTATCCACGGAATCTCGTGTCCGAACGGCAGGTGAATTCCCGAGTAGTAACGAGTTCGATGCCATTACCTCCGTTGAATATTTCAGCGTTAGAACCCGTCCACGAGGTTGCCAGGGGAAAAGGCGGGAATAGAAGGACAGGGTGAGGGGGGAGAGCGAGACAGAAGATGCGAGAAGCGGACACGAGTCTGACTCTATTATTTAGCGGGGTTACACTTGCGCGCAGGGGGGCAGGGGTGTGTGTGTGGGGGGGGGGGAGTGAGTTGCGCGTTTAGGGCCAACGAATGCCACTTTGCCATCCTTCCGCGCGTTATTACGTATTATTCATGCGGCGACACTTGAATTACACATTCAATAACGGACCTCGTGACGAAACGCACGGCCGAAGCATCCAGGATTAACGATCATCGCCGAAAGGGAACGTACGAAGATACTCGTGAATGAAATTCCCTCGATTATCAAGTCCAATGCGACAGCAATCGACCGCGGGGCATGAGTTTGTTCCTTAAAGAAAACTTTAGCTTCAATTCAACAACATTCTCGTATTCAAAACTTATGCAATTTCACTGTTTTATATTTCCCTGGAAACAGTTTCACTTTTCCTAATCTACCGACTAATTTTCCAGGCCGTTGATAGTACGTATTTTTGGAACACTCCGCAGAACCGATGAAAAGAGTAACACAGTTCCGAACTATTGTCGTATTGTCGTGCTGGTTTCTCATTAAAGCAAGCCCGTGAACTTATTGCGGTGGGATGAGGGGGGGGGGGAGGTCAATGGTCGACAATTTGGCGGAGACGCGTCTTCCAGAGATTCGACGAACCGAGGTACGGCTTTGGCTAATATTGGCGAAAGCTCGGGTTTTGTCGACGACGACGACCAATGGATGAGTGCCGGCTGACAATAATTTACGACAAAATACGCGTGCCACTAGTAATTAGAGACACGCGATCCATGTCACACGCGACTCTTGGAAAGTGAAACTCGTTGGCTGATGCCTAAGAGCCACGTGAGAAGATCGCGTGAAAATCAAGGGTATATTAACTTAGAGAAATGTACGAGCTTACTCGACAGTCTGACAAGTCAATACTCGGATGCTAATGGCAAGAACGTTAATTCTTTAAACATTCTATTCGCTGTTCCAAGGAAACACTGTAAAATGTATTTAATGAGACCACTTGTTTCACGACAGAAATCTTTTGTTGTAAAAAGCTTTTTCCTTGCAGTAACGCGTAAATAATTATTCGACACTGGGCAATACACCTTTCCCGAGTCATCGTACTGTTCCTGAAGTATCCTTAATTTTGCGAAGTTTCCTTATCTATTTTAATAATGACCTGTTTCAGTGAATAAACAGTACATTCCGAAACTTGTGTTTGTCGGAGCTTCTCGATTCTCACAGCTCTTTCTTTTATCGCGTTTTACAATTCGATACGTTGGCGCGGCTGAATGAAAGCGTAAAAACGGAGTATATTATTAGACGTGTACGGTCGAGTCGAACAATAGCGAAGGACGGGTCAGATTGAAATAGCCTGACATGTGGGCCGTCTGACGAAGAAAGCTCGACGAAAAGAACAACATGGCAATGCGAGGGTTCCTGCAAAACCCTCGAAGCAAGAAGAACGAAGAACGAAATGGAGTCGCTCGAGTATAGCGCGTTACGCTTCGCGCCTGCAACGAATTGTCTCGCGCGGGTGAGACCTTCCCCCTCTCCATTTTCGACACTTCAACTCCCCTTTCGCCCTTTCCCTGCCTTTCCCTGCCTTTCCCCGTTGCCCTTTCTCTTCCCCTTTCATCTTCACTCCGCCGTTCCTCTGTTATTACGAACCTTCCCCCCACCCTCTTGGTTCTTCTAAACCCTCTACAATATCGTTTTCGAGCGCGGCACTGAAACATTAGAAGCTTTTCAGTCGTAATTAAATTTGCCCAACTTACCGCTCAAGAATAAACAGAAGAGTACTTCCACTTTTCGGTATCCTCTTCTCCAAATTGTGTAGCACTGAATTCAGGTAACAGTGCAGATGAATGTTTCTTAACTTAATTTAGGACGGAAAATAGGGACTAATAAATGTAACATGACGATTAGTGAAAGTGACACGATGTTTTAAGGTAATCTTCTGAGTAATTTAGACTGAAATGAGTTTCTATTCTACAAGAATCTACAAATGAAGAAGTCAACCGGTTATGGTTACATAATCTATTCTTGATAAAATTAAATACCGCAGTACAATTAGTTCTCTACAAAGAGAAATACATAGAAAAACATCGCGTTAAGATTCATTCTTTCACAAAATAACGCGAACTTATGGAACGGAATTCTTCGTATGCCGACGAAAGTATAAATAAATGAGAGTTCATTTATTTGAGAAGGACGGACAGCTAATTACGAAGTAAGAACCGGACGCATTGGTCAGCGGTTGGCACAACTCATCACGCGGAGCCGCTTCATCATTTCATTGAGACGCGATATATATCGAAAGTTGGCCGAGATTCAACTGCAAATCATTGGAACGAGGGAGTGCAGCGTTATAACGGCACGCGATTGCGTCGACTCTCGACCCATTTCGCGCTATGGAAACGACGCAACGACTATTTTGCCACCGATGAAATACCTCATAAAAAATGGACCGGTTAACTCGGGCAAAGAGAGAAAGAGAGAGAAAGATAGAGAGTGGTCTATGTAAAGGGAACTCAAAGCGGTGAATTATGGTTAAACCTCGCGAACGATGTGCTTCACAGTGGCTATTGTTTCGGTCCTTGACAAAATCCCAAGGTTTTGGTTACAGCTTTCTAGCACGATCAGTTTACGCCGATGCTCGGAACTGCGTTTCACGGGACCAAAAGAAAAAAGCAAAACGGGACGGGTCCGCCTGGCCGGGAAATTCCAAACGAATTTTCATCGGGAAATTGCCGCCCGAACGTCGAGCCGGGGGTTATATTGATAAAAAAATAATTGCATCTTTTTCGGGGGGTTCATCGATCCGGGTAAATCCTCGTAAGGGGAGGTTCGCGTATTTTTATTCGAATCATCGATCGAAATAACTGGCCTTGTTACGCAACAACTGGAGTGACGAGCGATGACAGTGCGGCGAAATCGTCGGAGTACCTTCATCCTATCTTGCCAGAATGTTACTGCCATGTTTACGAGAAACTCAATCAAGTCGAGACGGTGACGGGTACAGTACTACTGTCGCGGCTCGAGGCAAGACGATTTTCCGCGGAATGTCTTTTACGACAGTTTCTCCGAGGAGTATAAAAGATTCCGTCGGTTAAATCTGTTTACGCTCGCGCTAATGCCGTTAGCGTAAAAATCTCCATGGCAATTCGGGTTTACGATAATCGCAGGATACCGTTGCACATTCATACGTGTGTGTATTGCTATATATCGGCTGGCGAATTGCGGTTGAAGTGCGGTCGAAACCTTCGATTAGTAGCCCGTAGACAAACCGGCAATGATGGATGGATGAATAAATTAACGTGATTCAATGTACATGCCGCGCAATCGATCAAATCTCACAAGCTCTTGTGTCGGCAGTTCAACGTGGGGCCAAATTACCAAGGGACAACCGCCAATCGATTGCTCACGTGAATTGCACTTTTCCGGCGATCCTTCTTTACGCGAAATTTATGCGACATTTTTCCCTGCCGACGACGCATCGAACCTCGTCAATGTAAATAACCGATTCCACATAATATTACACGCATGACAACACTTATTACGTGTAGATGTTCCATCGGTTAAAAAATTCGTGAAAACCGTAACGGACGTCTCTATTATTATTATTATTTTATTTATACTTTATATTCTCGTGCCGGTCATTATTTACGTTGAACGGGAATAAGATTTCCTAAAAAAAATGTGGATCTTTTAATGGGGAAAGGTGATAGTTTACCGTGCGTTAATGAGCAAATAAAAGATTACTGACTACAAATGTGAAATATTGCAAGAATTTGGACCTCGTATTTTCCCGTTTCTGTCGTATGATCCGGCCGATTTCCCTGACTTATCAACTGGGCGCATTAAAACGAGGGTTAGCACCTCATAGTCCGCAGAGTGAAATCTCTCCTAAAGGCACGGGGCTGTCAACCCCACGCTGCAGAATCACATCAAACCCCTTTCCCCGTTGTAACGCGCCGACAATATTGCCGGGGTTGCTTGTTAATTTTCTACGGGCCATTATTTTTCGCTCGGCTAACGATGCTCGTGGAAATTTTTTCCAGCGATTCTCGAGCCTCTCCCGAAGAAATCAACACGGTCCGCGTCGTGGAACAACCGACTACTTCGAGGCATCGAATTTACCGTACTACACTGTGCTACGTACTCAATGATTCGAAATATTCGTCTCTTCAATTGTCAACGTAAAAATTCAATGTCGACATTCTTTTCGGCGTAAAAATCGACAGTAAAAACTGACAACTTATCGACGTTGTATTAAACATCCAATCCTTTACTTCCTCGAAATAGTCTTCATTTATTTTACATCCCTGCGCCTGTTTGAAGTTCCTTTCACTTACTTCGAAACACGCCACGAATCGGTAAAAAGTAAGTTTCAATCCGAGAGACGGTAATTTTCCGCATTATCATCATCATCATCATCGGTTCGTACAATTGCCATTGTCTTGTGGAAAAGTCCTGCGGGAGAATCCCAAGTCGTGCGCTTTAACACCGTTCAATCCGGTATAATTTGATGCTTTAACTGTGAAATCCGGGTATAGACCGGTCCTCGCATAAGTCAGTGTTAAACCGTGCGTCGGTTATATTCCGCTCGTTATCGCAGCAGGGGGGCAGAGGGTGGTCGGAGGGGAGTCCGGAGAGGCGCGGGGGGGGGGGGGGGGAATGGCAGTACCTCCCGTATTTTCGACGTCTGTTATACGAACCTCGTCCTGCCAGTCCACGCGGCCTACGTACGATTTTATATGCACACCCGTCCACCGATTCGTGTCCTTGCCCCAGCAGGACGATCCTCTTATCCACTAGTTTTAGCTCTGACTAACTCCGTCAAGCCATCCCCGCAGACGATACGTCCACTCTACCCTTCCCCCCCTTCATTCTTCGGTTCACAACAACGTCTTCGTTGATGGTTTACGTAAAACCCTTTTTGCGAAGTTTTGACGATTCGATACTGGGCAGAACAAACGGTAGGATCGATATTTACAGATGTCCAATTGGGGGGGGACAATTCGGCGATACCATTTCGGATTTTGAGGAGTAACAAAAATAGATAAATCTTGATTGGAATGGATCGCGGTCGATTGAGAACGGCATTGTTCGATTTCGGTTTCCAAAGGATCAACCGGTTCTTCCTTTGGTGGGAAGCTTTTTTGTTAAATGCACGTGCGAGTCTGTAGAATAGGAGATAAACCGTGAACGGTGGACGTAGAGACGTTCTTTGTCGGGGCCGGGTGGTTACGTCAAGCCTGTGTACCGCAGTATGTTTTCAACGCAGTTGGAAATCTCGGCAAATCCCCTTTTCCGGTGACACAAGTGCGCTTAAAGTGGATCTACTGCACGCAAACCCCACCGCACGTGCTTTTAGACGTTGCATTTGTTACAACTCCGGTCCAGATGCATTCTCAGCGCTAAATTCCTTACTTTCGCCGAAGCTGATTACAAATGGTGGCGGAAATTCGATTAACCCGGTCACTTTTTGTTACTTTCGTCTGGATATATCTTCGTTTCACCTAAATTTTCGTATTGTAAATGAAATCTATTCTATTTGGCTAAAAGGATTTGACGCGCATAAACCTAGTGAGAAAGTTCCTATCCAAGGAAACTTGATTTGTGATTACAAATTTGAAAACCTTCAAGATGTACCTGCTCGTTTTCAGGTTTTAAGTATTTAACCCTTTTTACACTTCTTTAAAGGTTTAATCTCATAAAACGCAAGGAATAATGAAACTATGTTACATGTCTTTTAGCCATGAAACTCCTAATTATGCGTAAAAATGTCACATCGCTAGAAAAAGGAACGATATAAGTCGCCATGTAATCACGAATAGTTACGAAACGTGAATTGAAGTTCGCTAAGAAGGTAACCGATGAAGTCCTTAACGTGTCTTGGAACTTGACAGGGTGTACGTAGAAGCCGGATATTCGGCGAGCAGTTATTTCTTCCCTATGTTTTTTCGTCAAGGGAAAAGATCGTGCAGAGAGTACGGCGGCCAGGAGAAAGGGGGGGGGGGGGAAGAGGAGGTTTAAGCGAGAGTTTAGCCAAAGCATAGGGCACGGGGTCGTTAAAACTTTGAAGAGATAAAGCGAAGGCTTTATCGAAGCTCCCTCTCGTTACGACGAAATTTCAATCCGCCGACTTTTCAGATTCATACAGATGTGTATCATCGAGACGTTAAGAGAATGCCGTCCAACTTTAACGAGCTTTAACGAGTTTTAACGAGTCTTACCGACAACTTTCGAAAGCGCGATGCGCTTCGATCGCTCAGATGCACCGACGAGAGAAACGAACTTATAACGGACTGCCGACTGCCCATCGCGCTGAATTACTCCATTTCTAAGGCGCCAGGAAAGTCCTTTAAGAGGGTATTTCTCGGCTAAATCACCAGCTGGATTTCATCATTTCTCTCCCTCTTTCTGTCATTAGCCATGTACGAACTGACTCGATAAAGTTTCCACACACTCAGCTCAAATATCTGATCGAACTCATTAATAACGTACAATGTGCTAATAATTATTTCTGTTGGGTAACAATTTATGAGAATAGAATGGTAGAAATCATTAAAAATTGACATATTAATTTGAAAGCGAGATGGATTTAAAGAAAGAAGTGAATAGTGACTTTTTTGAGCCAATGTACCAATGTTGAAATACACTAGAAAATTTTTTCCCTATCCATCTTGTTATCGAATGAATCTACGAGGCAGTTAATCTTTTTTTGGCTCATCCTGCCCCCCCCCCCCTCTAACCACCCCTCATCTTGCCTTTGTCTTCCCATTTTTGCCTCTCCCCTTCTTCCTTTTCCTCTTTGTGCCACGTCACTATCCACAATTGTGCGAACACCGCGGACCCAAATTGACTATTGTTTTTTCGAGTTTTATTAGCAACTTTCTTTTCAAACGCATAGTTAACCGGACAGATAAAACAAAAATACCAACTGGCCGGGCTTGATAAAACTAATAATTTACGCGGTACCCGCGCGTCGTTCACGCACGGTTCTCAACATTTTCATTTTTTTTCCGGGAAAACTAATAGAGCTGAAACGGAATTTGTGGAATGGTCGACATTGTCCCACCGTTAAAACCTTTAAAATTAAAGTTTGCCAATTTAATGGACGCTATTCGTCGGTCTCCGCGTGTAACTCGTACAATCGATACTACGCGAAAACAAAAGGTTCTATTGACTTACCGATTCACATAGGAGAGTTTGACACGATTAAAAATATCCCACGGTACTTACCTGAAAATCAAGGAAAATGTATTAGTAAGTCAGCTTATTAGCACAAAAATCAAATGTATTATGAAGATATTCGTAGAAATATATCTACTTTCTTATAAATTTTTACTTAAAAAAATACAGAAAAATTCTGTAACAAAATTGCCAATACTAAAAAGGAATATATTTTTAAATTCCTATACATTCATTAAATCTGAGCTGATGTTTTATGCACAATTATTTCGAAATGTCTTGAAAGAATGCCACTTTTTTTGCACGTGGATCAAGTAGACGAATACAGTGTCAGGTCAGACTTGAAGGAAACTTTAAGCGAAGTTACTAAGGTTGTTTCAACGCGCACGTGCGGCCCTGGCGCTACGAATTCGCGTGTCAAACGCTCGTGAAGCGGGGTAAGCTTAAAGCTCGGAGACTTGCAAGTCTCGCGGGCGAAGGGCGTGGGGTGTGGGGGAATTAAGGGGACGAAGGTAGCAATCGGGAGGCTCTTTTACGACCCCCGCGAAACCCACGAACCCAGCCGGAAAGTTGAGAAAGGGGCGAATGATTTGCGGGTTCTCGAATTGCGTGCGAGAAAATCCATTCTGGGGTCCACGTGTCTGGCCCCGGCCAATTTCTCCGAATCGATTCTTCGAATATTCGCCGGGCAACGTGTGCAGGGCAAAATTGTCGACAATTTCGGGCGCAACATACCTGCACAGGGAGCCACGGTTTTCGAAGGTACAAATTGCCAATCCTCAATTTTTCGGCAAACCATAAGCAGAATGAAATACCCAAAGTATTTATGGACACGAAACAATGATTTCCTTTGAAAGTGAGTAACGGTCATTACTAAAGATCGGGTAGGAAATATTGCTTGAAATTCGAAACGGAGTAGCTTTGAAAATGCGACACTTTTATTCGAATAACATTCGTAAAAGGAAAACAGTGAGAAACATCCGTCAAAAATGTCAGATTTCCTTGAAACCAGTGAGAATTTTCCCCGCAAGCAGTGTAGCTTTGGAAACGCGACTTTCATTCGGCGACAAAACGCAATTAACCCCAATAAAATCGAATTCTCCTGAAAGGAACAGCCTTGAAAACACGGGACTTTTATTCCGTGGTAAAACGCGAGCGGGTTTTGTAATGCAACGGGCCGATTGTGAGGATCGCCGGTGGGGAAATCGGCCTCGTCGAGGAGTGCGAAGGAAAACACGGGGGTGGGGGAGGGTTGGAGGTGGATGAGGGGCAAGTAACCCCGCGATACACGTGCAGAGCCAGCAATTCTCTGAAAGAGGATCACCCGGAGGCCGAGGCCGCGAGGCTTTGTCGCGTTATTTATTCGTTTAATTAACTCCTCGTCCCCTCGATAAACCTGCCGGGCTCGCGCTCTCGAGGTTTTAACGCCGCTGAGACACGCGTCCTGGATTAAATCCGACCGCGTGTCCTCCCGAGTTACTTCGCGCTCGTACGGACGCTTATTAAAATCCCATCGTCATTCTCGCACGCGGAAACTTTGCACGATTCTAACGGTTTACCGAAAAACTTTGGCGGTGATGCGCGAAAATGTTGATCACGGTACGTTTTTCGTCGTTAACGAAACGATTAATGATCATTGTCGAGTTCAAAATGTCGACATTAAAATCTGATACCAAATGTGCAAAGAATTAATCGTTTGTTCAATGATTTTTAGGGAATTATAGTTATACGTGCGCCGGAAATCTTTGCTGTTGATTCATAAAAATTCGATTAAGATTAAGATTAAGATTCCCTGCCAGATTTAATATGTCCACGTTAAATTCTAACAATAAACGTACAAGTAATTCATTAAACGATTTCCTGAGAGCTCGAAACGTGAAAAAGAGAATTCCTGAGCGAGGTAACATAAAATTCTCGTAATATGATGTTGTACTGGCGATCTTGGTCGTTGAATTCCGTGAATTTATGTATACGAATTCCCGAGTGAGTGGACGTAAATGAAACTGTTTGGGTCTCTCCTTTGGACGGTACATAGAGCTACAACGAATTTGCGCGTGTAAATCGCTTGCTATTCCATGGGCGTCGTTAAACGAGAGGCAAAGTTCCCAGTGAAATCAGGTCGTCCCTCCTCCGGTGGCGGGCGCTATTGGCCTCGGAAGTGACGATTAACCCGAGGTAAACAACTGCCCAATAACATGCTAATGCCAATGGGTAGCCGGGATCTGCCGTAGGTGGAGCATCAGCGTAAACCGAAGGGGAATGCCTGCTATAGACGCTGAAGCGGCAGAGGTAATTCATGCAAGATTCGCAATCCCCTTGGCGCTAATCGCTCTTTATTAACAATCAAATAAATCGCCCGTAATTCGAGACGCTTACCCTCGATCCCCGCGGACTGTCGATCATTAGCAAATATATGACCCGTAAATATACAAAACAGGCAAGCCTCTTATCCGCGAAGATTATCGCGAGGCAAATTCGATAAAAGTAAAAGAGGTTACCGCTGGAATGGGAAATTTTGTACTCGCTCGATGGTGACAGAAGCGAATAATCCAGAAGACGTTAATTTCGTAAGGTGTAGAAATTGCCAGGCAAAGAATTACCCTGTTAACCCTGGAAAATGTTGTCAGTTTGCTCGAAGCGCCGTGGTAATCGTGTTTGCCGGCATGGCAAGCGATCGAAGAATTTACTGTGACGGTTTCAGAAGCGGCGTAAAGCAATAAAGGGGGACAGGATCGAAAGGTCCAATAACACAGTTCCGGGAACACTTCTTAACTGAGTTTCAGCCATTTTCTACGTAGCTCGTCGGATCGAGCGAAACGTTACAGAGAATAATCAGTTATCCGTCTCGGAATTTAGTTTGCAAGTGTATCTCCCTTTCGCCTTTCCCTACAACGAATACATTCCAACAAACAAACTATTAAACATTCCCTTCCGTCCGTTTAACTGTCAAAAGTAAATGTGCGGAACGATCCTCGTCTTATAAATATCCCGTATTACTTTCCTACGGTTAGGCTTTCTAATTAAAGTTATTGCCGCTCGTCCGAGCACTTTAATACCGTCGCAGTGGCCTAGTGGCGCCAAGTAACACACACTTCCCGTCGATGGAACTTTTGCACGACGAACAGCGGGGAAAAAGGTCTTTACAATATTCATACCGCGGGGCGATTATGTAAAACAGCTTCACGGAAAGTTCATTTTCCCGGGCTGACAGGTTGCGTAACGGCCATCGAAAGGCTTAACGGACTCACCGAGCGGGGAATATGACGGAGAGGAAGGACGGTTCGAGGGTTGAACGACTCGATCGTTCATGATTATCACCAGCCACCAATGACATATCGCGTTGCTGCACACGCCGAGTTCCGGAAACGCCGAGCGGCACGCAAAAACTCCTCGCTCGATCCATCATACCCCGCGATGCGCCTAATTAAGATAAATCATCGGATATCGCCATTCCCGTGTATCGTCTAGCCAGTCGTCCAGAATTGAACATGTCCACGAAATTCCATGCTTACTCGTCCATTGAATTTTTCAAAAATTGCATTCCTCCTCTTTAATATTTTTATTATGTCAAAGTTTATGCAGATAATGTGCTTATCTGTCATACTCGGTGTGCACTTAATTAAGATAAATGATGGAATATCGAAATTTTTGTACATTCTACGGTCTGTCGTCCAGAATTAAACGTGTCCACGAAATTCCACGCTTACTGGCCGATTCAAATTTTTAAAAACTGGATTCCTGCTGTTTAACATTTTTATTACATCAAAGTTTATGCAGATAATATGCACATCTGTCATACTCGGTGTGCACTTAATTAAGATAAATGATGGAATATCGAAATTTTTGTACATTCTACAGTCTGTCGTCCACAATTAAACGTGTCCACGAAATTCCACGCTTATTCGTTGATTCAATTTTTTAAAAATTGGATTCCTGATATTTAACATTTTTATTGCGTCAAAATTTATGTACATAATATGCTCATCTGTCATACTCGGTGTACACTTAATTAAGATAAATGATGAAATATAATATAAAATTAAATGTGCCCAAGTTTCCTGATCGATTCGACTTTTTTAACTGAGCTTCTCTGTCTGGTGAGAACTTTTAAAATGTCCGTCCGATGGCAACGTGAAACCATTCAACAAAATCATTTTTAATGCATTGTATCGGATGGTTGGTAGACGCGAGAGGATTTGCATTTTTCGTCGACGTACTGGGGGGGGGTAGCGGGAATTTGGTTAAAAATTGGAT
This sequence comes from Hedychridium roseum, assembly GCA_963989215.1. Classification (NCBI taxonomy): domain Eukaryota; kingdom Metazoa; phylum Arthropoda; class Insecta; order Hymenoptera; family Chrysididae; genus Hedychridium; species Hedychridium roseum. The sequence continues at coordinate 2,731,689 of OZ022307.1, read as the reverse complement.
TCCTGGCCTTTGACGGGGAAGCACGTGTATTATCTCAAAGCTCATGCATATAATACGCTGGAGGTTCTCGAGCTTACGTTTCCGCAACGGTGGCGGAAATACGTTACGAGTCATATTACCACGCATCCAGGATGAACATCCATCAGTGGCTCCACCTACTTCGCGGTCGCTTTATGGATCCGACAAATTGCATTCGCTGGGAAAACGGCGCTGGTAGTTGCTATACAACCGCAACGGACTCAAAAGATTACCGTTGCTAGATTACCGAATGTTAAAAGCACTTCACCCGACGGGTCATCCCGGCATGTACAAGCGGATTAGCCAGCGGAATAACCATTCTATTAGCGGGTTAAAGCAAATTCCTTTGCTAACATTTCGGCCGAGTCCAACTGCGAACACTCAGGAGGATCCCCGTGTTCAGCGGCCTCGAAACATGGCCATTTTTATCGCATTTCCATAAGGCGAAAGACGATTAAACGACCAACAATGTTAGCCGGAGATTCGCGGTGGGACAATGACAATTCCAAGAGTGCTTCCTCGTCGATACAGCCCTGGGTGGGCAAAATTTAGTGGGACAAGAATTCCGCGAGGGTAGATGATATCGCTGGGAACGTGACGAATTTCCTCCTGACAGTTTCCCTCTCTTCGCACTTCCGATCGGCCTCGTCTGGCTTCTTCCCTTTGCTCACTCTGCAAGACACTTCGCTTATCGTATGATCAGTTTGCACGAGCAAGCGGCGCATTTCTATTTCTCCGGTGCCGGACGTGCTGGCGCGATCGCCGAGAAAGAAAGCTCGCTTTTCACTTCAACCCAGCCGCTAAATTTCTTCTGTCGGCCCGTAAGGCAATCGCTAGGTCGTGCTCGATATTCTCCGCGCTGTCGGGGAATGTAGACGAGGTAAGCCCTTGCCAACAGTTTATCAGCCAACAGACAGTTGATAACGAACAACGACAAGATAGAAAAAAGTTGTCCAAAATGTTACACGAAGACAGAAAAGCATAATGTTTAATGCCTGAACAAGATAATTCTCCTCTTAGTTTTTAGAATTCAACAAACACTGTACCTTTCCAACTGCATTAATTATTCCTCCGTCATTTCCTCGAGGAATATCTAAATAAGATAATTCTGTTCTTCATTCTTAGAATTCAATAAATATTCTACTTATTCAAACTGCCTTAATTATTTCTACGTCAATTCCCCGACGATACCGTTGCCGCCATGAAGAAGACAGGTAACCGGGGAATGGGGATTTACGGAGAGCTACAAATTGGCAATAACGAGAAGGGAGACAAATAGGGAAAGAGGAGAGGGGGGAGGTTGTACAGAGAGAGAGAGAGAGAGAGGGGGTAGGGCACAGTGGAAAGTCGTGCATGTAGCATATGCAGGGCGCGACAACGATACAATTTGGAGCTTTGCACCAGAGGCACGTGACAATATCAGCGCCATGTTATGCGGTACGTGCCCCTCATGTGTGCAGCATGGCCCGAGAATGCTTATACTTAACACCCACACAGACGTAGCACCGTACAATCGCGCTTGAGAACACGTTCACACGTGAGGGAGAGGTGTTAAAGTAAGGCACGGGGGAGGGAGGGGTGGGGGGTGGTGTAAGACCCTGGGAGAGCGCGAAGATGCTGGTAAGGTGCTGGATAGGCACGTGCTACCGAGGATTTACTATATTTGGAGTTGTCGGATTTGTCAGATTTCGCCGACTCGCTGGGACCCACTCGAATCCCGCACTCTTCCAGCTCCTTGAAACCGCTTTCTTCAGGCCTTTCACCCGTTTTTTTTTGCTCTCCCTCAGACGGCTCTCTCTCTATGGTTCTTTCTTCTCCGCGCGGACCCTGCACAGGGCACTTTTGAACGGATTCAGTGGCAGCCGGGAGAACTGACGGGAGACCGCGCGGTTCGCGTGCCAGACACGTCTCTAACGCGCGGCTGATATTACCGAGGAGAAAAGAAGCGACCAACGTGCGAAGGATTATCGCGGCCGAGACTGGGTTTCCTTTTGTTCGATCCCAATTTCAAAAACAGGACAGTTCCAAATTCAACGAGAAAAGGGTTTTTAACGATTAACGTCGTCATTAAAAGTAAATTTTTGCGAGCTAAAAATTGGAATAATTCTGCTCGAATTTATCTGGGACTATATGTGGTAAAATTTGAAAAACAATAAACTAGACAATTTATGTAAAATTTGTCAGTAAAATCATCCTTTTAATTCACAACTGCATAGGTTCTAGAGAAATTCAGCTGACGTGACTATTGCACTTCCGGATTCGACCTACCGGTTAGTTTTCCTATGGATTTGGACGACTCATCTCTGACTCTGGCTGTCAGGAAACTTTGAGAAACGTCGAAGACGTTGAAAGCCGCTGAACCCCGACAATGGCTCTACGTTTTCTTCTCGCCGAAGGTTTCAGTTTTCGTCGATGGCTTCGATAAATCTTAGTCGGGTTTTTGATATGATCGCAGTGCCAGCCTTCCGTGCGGATTTTAAGTGCAGACGGGTCAGTCGAAGCTGACGTTACGTGAGATGAAAAGACCGAGATTCTACCCTTCTGGCTCTACAGATATGGATTTAATTTTTCTGAAAGCGAACGGACGCAGTGCCGGTGATTCTCAGACATGTTGCTGACGTGTTCGAAGGTTCACGACCGATTGTACGTGACTATCAACACGTGGGAAAGATAAAAATATGATACACCGTTTGTCAAGAGTTAAGGCAAACATACTTTCGGGAACTCGGTTGATTCGTCCGCTGGAGATTTAGAAACATCTCTATCTTCCCATAGTCATTTTTTCCCCAAGCTCCTCATAAATATTTATCAACCTTAATCGGCCCGCTACCGTTATCATTAGCGACTTTGACACATTCGATGCGGCGACAATATTTAACGAATGGATCTGGGTTGAGGCGAATCGAGGCGGGGGAAGAAAAACAAATTTGCCGTCGAGCGAAATCGAAGAGATTGAAGATAATATCAGGAATATTCGATTCGAGTATCTCCCTACCCTCGAAGTCGAGAGGAACAATCGTGGGATTATACAGGGCATAGTGAGAGGAAGTCTTAGGTGCATGCCATCATTTCCCAACGGGGAAGATGGAAATCGTTTCTGTCGACATGTAGAAATTAATTCCGGCGCAGCCGTTCTACCCGAGATAAAGGATTCGAATCTAGATAAGCGACCCCTTGTACAATAGTCGAGGGTTCGCGAGAGACCCTTCTGCCGTGCCAGCTCCGCCTACGAACCATACATTTCACTTAACCCTTACAACGCCACTAAATTTTATGGCGTTTAAAGCTCCTCAAACATTTTTATGGACTCGGCAACGCTCGTCCAGCTGCCATTCCGAGAGACAATAGCCCGCCCTCAGACAAATAGATGAAATTTCGTTACAACGATTACGTAATCATCTCAAGTATACGTACAAGACACTCAACATTTCGTAGACGGAATAGTGCTTTTTCATGTAATCCTAAGTTACGTAAGTGCGGACTGATTAAATTCTACCTTGTCATTGTCAGTCATTCGGTTCTTCATTGAAAGTCAAGTTTGAGCAACGTAAAAATACGACTGCGATGGCAAATTATTTTATTGTCTTACACTGGTACGATTTTTTATTGTTCTTTGGAACAACAGGGAGTAATTTTGATACGCGCACGAGGGTACTTCACGTGACTTGCTTGGGGATGATTCCCTTCGGAATATCAAGGCGCGTATCCAGAATTCAACACGCTTAGATTACTCGGATGAATACCGCCCTTGAAATCGCGAATTTCGCGTTAGGCGGCTACATATTTCAGCGGCATCCTCTCGCGGAGGGGTAGATGAAGATTGTCGGGATGAAGATGGTTGTGGAAGGGGAGGGGTAGGAAGAATACAGAAACACGAAGAGACGTGGCAAGAGGGGCGAGGGGGAGTGGAATGCTGTCAGACGGTTTCAACAAGAGGTATCTGCGTCTTATTTCCCTTTTTCTTCTTTCTTCCTTCCCTTCCTCTCTCATTATCCTTCCCACCCTTCCCCTTTCCTACACTTTCCTTTATTCCCAGCGATTCTCCCCCGATCATTCCCCCTTCGCGCCATTTCCCTGTCTCGCTTGCACCCTTTGTCACGCTGTCTCATTTTCTCCCTTCACCTATCTCTTCCCTCCTCTCTCTCTCTCGGTCTTTGTCACTACCACCCCCCGCCCCTCGAAGGAGCCCTCTTTCCTCTGATACTCGCACGCGCACGGAGGAATGCGAGGAAGTTATTTTAGGTTCTCCGTTCCCCCTTCTCTCTCCCCCACACCCCCTACCACCCATCCACTCAGCGGCTGAGTATACTACGGGCACGTTTACGCGCCGTAACGAAATAATGAAGGACACTCCCTATTCCGATCCCATCTACCCTACCCCCTCCCCCCCTCCCCCCCGACGCCGTACTCTCCCTCCCCTGCGTCGTAGCTACGGCATCCTTCGTTCTCCAACATCCTCGTCTTCCGCTTCCGCGACGATCTCCACAGAATCTCTTGCCTACTGCTGATAAAAAGCATTTCCCGCAATTTTTTCCTCCCCCCTCAGCGTAAGGGCAACAAATATCTCTGCTTGAAAACGATATCTCGTTGTCCGCCGGGAAGCACGGGCAAAAGAATGCCGGGCACGCGGAGGGTAGAGTTTGCTAATTTCCTTCGTGAACGAACAATTTTTTTCACCTGCATGCTGCTTCTGGCAATTAAATCCTTCTCCCCGGTTTCCCGTATTTGCGCAGCATTGCATTTTCCTCAATTTATACGTCATAACGTTACTAGGTATGCTACAGTAGCACAGTTAGTTGAATAATTATTAACGACGGGGGAAATCCGTTGCTCCTAAAACCCGGCGGAATTTTCGACGAAAGTTATTTTGACGAAAATGCTAAAAAGTTGGAGAGTTTTTAAAAGTGATTAGCTTGAATAACAGACGCACTGTTCGACGGCAGAGAGTTATGCACGTTTGTCCGTGTAATCGCACAGTTTCCTACGGTCATTCCTAATTTTCCGGAATATAAAGCTTTTCATATCCATTTGTGCCAAGCATTCCGCTTTCCACTGCGCGTACTAATTTACAAGTTATTCAATTTACACAAAAATTCGCAAAAGCAATGGCACATTTCGCTGATCATCAGCGGTATTAATTAATAAAATTATTAACCGAGCGCATCAAGAGAGTTGTGCAATGAAAGAGACCAATTAAAAGGTTTCGCTAAAGGTTTCGTTGAATTTTCCTTGGTTTCCCAGGGTTCTAGTGGAAATTCCATGAACTTACGTATTTTCCTTCTGGTCTCCATTGGTCGAATTGGAAACTGCCGACTGCTTGGCCTGTTGCTTGGCGTACGGATGATGATGGTTGTTGTTGTTATTGTTGTGTATGTGCACCTTGTTGGCGTTGCTGTCCGTCGGCGAGCCTGGCGAGATCTTACTCGCTAGAGTGTTGAGGGACTGGAGCATTTTCATGGGCACTCGCCAGGCAACCGGAACTCGGTGCCTCCTGCTCTCTAACTCGCTCACCGCCGCGGAAGACAGGATTCCTGCGTTTCGTACGGTTTGAAGGTGTCGAAACCCTCAAACGCCACTCAATTCCACGAACCACCCCTATACCCCACTTGCTTCACGCGCACGAATTCACGAAACACCTGCAACCGAACCGCTAAATAATCGCGGCCAACGATTTGCTCGAAGATGCGGCTATTCCCCTCACTGTTCGACTTTACGCACTCGGTGTTTGCCTTCTTTTTTCTGTATCCGGTAGAATTATTCGCTCCAAGGGCGACTCGTGTAGGCCTGAGGAATATGGATGGACACTGGCCCGCGACCGAAGCACTATTTTCCCGAACACAGAACACGCACGATGCTAAGAACAGCCGGGAAACTTGGCCTGCGCTATTCTCCGGATATACTGACGAGATATATCGTCCTATATCGATAAGAATCTGTGGACGACGGTGCCGGCGATGAAGTTGTTGCGCTGACAAGACGGGGAAGGTCGCTCTAAACAGGCTTCCCTACTTCCGCAGACACGGAGACAAGCAATGATGAAGCCGGGCCAATTGATCACTGCGAAGAAAAACCGACACATTGTGAGAAAGTTGTTGCCTCCCTTACGCGGAGTATAATCGACGTCGTTTCCTCGTGTCTCGAGTTTCGCGTAAATTAACATCAGTTTTAGGAATTATTCGTTTGTTAAGCAAAGTTAGGTGTCACGGTAAACGTGTTTCCCTCAATTCCATAAAACTGAGATCTGTTACCTACGTGTTCTGAGTGAAGCGATTTATTTCTTTTAATTAATCTTTCAATTTCCTTCATTCGTTGGTTAAGCAAAGTCAGGTGTCTCGGTAAACGCGTTTCCTTCAATTCTATTTCATTAAACCGAAATCTATTCCCTACACATCCAAAGTGACTTAGTAGGTTATTTTCTTTTAAAGAATTCATCGTTTTCGACCCTCACAGTCTTTGCTTCTACCGCTGCGTCACTTCACTCAATGCATCCGTGTCATTAATTTACCGTTTCGGTTTGCCAGTTACCCAGTTAACCCGTGACTCGTGAAAATACAAGTGGCCACACTCGCCGCGGAATCCTTGGCGGAGACTTTCCGGGAGGGTAGACAGCGAGCAATGGGAAATCGGGTCCGTGAGCAGCGACAATAACGAATGGAAGGTAGCGCGAAAAGGTGGAGAAAAGAGGGTTGAGTGAGGGGGGGAGGGGAATAGCCATGGGGGAAGGGGTTGCAAAGGGTCGCGGGTGTACGCGCAGGGCCTCTTACGAGAAACTGCTTTACAACGAGTCAATTAAAAGTTTAAGTTTAATTAGAAACTCGGCTCATGCGCGACGAGGGCCCACTCGTTCGTTTGTCCCGCTTCACTCAATTCCCCTCCACGTCCGTGCCGCCCTTCTCTTCCCATTTCCCCAGGATCTTTTGCCCCTCGCGCGGTTTCCAGTGGCGAGTTTCCGTCGCGACGATTCTTTGCTCCCCACGAGGACCACTCTTAGCCGGCCACTTGCCAAAAAGGGGGAGGGGGCACAGACCGCTTTATTACTAAGTCTGAAAAAATCTGAAGGGTAGGAGGTGGGCACAGGGGGGACATAGCCGCGTCTTTGTTCGTCTTTGAGGTCCCGAGCATCCCGTTTCCCGTAATACGGCGCAAGGTAAGGAGGTCACGAGCACCAAAGTCCCGAAGAGATTGCCTTTCACAAGAATAAATAAAGAGACCGGCCGGAGAAAGGACGTCGCCGGGCGGCAGAGATTTCCGGCGGATAGCGGATTTCGCAGGCGAGTCAACCGACAGTCACGAGGATTGCGCGGCAGGGTGGGGGGTGTAAGGGGAGAGCCGAGAAAGAGGGGAGGGCAAGGTGGTGAACGTCGAGGAGAGGTACAATTACCGAAACTACCACTGCCGTCAAGTGTCAAAGGGGTAGGGAATAATTTAGCGCGCGCGAGGGAACATCCCCTCCCCCCCCGTCCTCGGCCCCAGAGTAAGAAAACTCGCCTCCGGGCAGGAAAAAGCGAGGCAGCAGAGAAGCTCACCTCTTGGGACCGGCTCGCAAGGCTTTTGTACCCCTTTGCCTGTCCTTTTCCCCTTTGTTCCCCCCGTGCCCGTTTCTTCCCCTCCCTTATCCGCCGGTCTCCGTTGTTCGACCGTCGCTCGGGCTTTCTCTGGCTATCGCTTTACACCTGACTTCGCTGTTCCTTTTGGGGCCGACGCCCCGATTCCCGACTTGGCCCCGGCGTCGGCCACTTGGCGCGCTAAAGCGGCAAATTAAAAACTCGAGACGCGCTGAAAAGGACGATTAGGGACTCCCCCTTGGCAGTTGCGCTTTATCCTCGTTATTCCACTGGCCGACCTTTTTTTCCCTGGCTCCTCGATGGCTCGCAGTCTCCACTCGCAGCTCTCTCACTCACTCTCTCTCTCTCTCTCTCTCTGTTCTCAGAGCTTCCTCAGACAATATTCCTCGTTTAAGGGCGCTCTCCCCGCGAGACGAACGACCGGTCAGGACTGTTTGGACGTTGACACTGCGCGATGAAACGGGCGAACGTATGGGCAAACGAGCGACGATCCTCTCGACGGTACCTGAACGCTACGACTGACGCTGGGAACCGAGCCGACGGCCATCGTATCTCTCGATAAGCCTTATCGCCGCCAAGATACCCCACCCTCTCTTCATGGGCCGCATCCCTCAGGAAACTACGATTTCAATGGCGCCCGATCAGCTCGCACGATCTATCTCTCCCCTCGTACAACCCCCCTGCTGCTGCTGCTGCACACCTTCCTCTGCGGCTCGAGTGACTCTCAGGAAGTTCACTACGTGAAGGAACACAAAGAATTTTCTTCGCCTCCCGGGGGACGGAACGGTCAAGGATTGTCTCACTGATTCTCAGCACCGTCTTGCCTTGACATTTGCACCCTCGTTCCTGCCCCCTCAACCTCAACTTCACGAGGACACCTTCTTCGTGTCCTCACCTCGACACTTTTCAACAATCGCTCATACTTCACTACGATACAGCAGGACTGTTGCCCCGACCAGGACTCTATGACGTCAGCATGCTCGTCGTCATCTGCAAGTAAGATTTAGTTTCTCTTAAAATCGGACAGTGGGCAAAACCGTGGGTCGAGGTAGAATTTTCCAAGCGCCGGCTAAGATCGAGGTGGTTCAAGACGAATTTCAACTTCGGATTTCTACGATTATCGAGCCATCGAATTTTCTTTTACTCTCGTCTGGGGAAAGTGGGGGCACGGTTCGCGTGTTCGTCTCCGGGCAAATACTTGACCTGGAAGATAGGTATGCGTGTTTAAAGGCAAATATTTCTCCAGTGCTATATCGAAATGACCGACTCAGGAGACGGTTGCCTTCAGATTAGATAAGACGTACGGTGCTTTTCCCTTTAGTGTTGATTCTCAGCAACCCGGTTGAAATATTGTACTATCCGCCTTGGTATTTCACGAGAAAACACAGAATTAACCAGTACCGACAAATCAAAAGCTCCATCATTAATAAAAAGTATTTCTCCCATCTTCAGAATCCTAAGAATGCCATTGGCAATGATTTTCGATGGTTTTAATATACCATAAAATCTATTGCAATTAAATTGTTAATCCTAATTCTGTAATTCATCGTAGATTATGATGAACAAGTACGGTATCTGACACAAAATTACGAATTCTCTAATTCGCCATTCATCGATTCGTAATCAGTGAATAATTCATAATGAATAATTCATCTCGCAGCTAAGTTCACCGTATGTTTACAATTTCTAGCCAGTGTAACGATAGTGTTATTTCCTGCTGGTAAACAGTTTTTCCCGTGTTTCAGGCAGAGAGTTTGAGGAGAAGCTGCTTGTATAATCCACTTGAGGAGAAGGCGTCGGGCGGAATGTAAGCAAGTTCGGAGTAGGAAGCTCGTCCCCGCTGTCTCGGGGACGAGTGGATTGCTTGGTACCTCGCAGAAATAACAGTGCAGTCGCAGGGCCGGTGTATCGTTATTGCATGGCTAAGCAGCAGCAGCACTTGTTTGCCAGGGCGGAACAGCCGTTTGCGAGCCGACAAAGAGGCATTGTTCGCCGCGGGATCCATCTAGCTCGCTGGCGCGCTATTTACACGGCCTAACTCAACATCATATCGCAAACTTCGAGCGGTCCTGAGAGCCAGCCGGACGACGAGCAGCAACTTTTATGCCCACGCCCAGAAGACACGTAGCCGGGGAACCAGGGGGGAAACCCGAGGAACCAACGACGGAGAACTGCGCCGTCGCAGTCGAAGTTCGAAAAAGTTTCGCGCACAAAGTTTCGTCGGACCCCCCCTCTGCGCTATAATTTCCCGCCGAGCAAAATTCTCATCGTTGCGAGTGTCCCGCGCGCGCCGAAACTGACGAAACAAAATCGACCCCACGTGTCGACACCGAAGGGAATGGGTCTTCCAAGTGACGACGCAGCGCACTAATTTATGATTCTCTTAACTTGGACGATGTAAATAATGAATAACAATGAGCCAAAAAAAATGTCCACGATCCATATGAATCGCTTTCCTCGAAACCATTTGAACTCCTACGCCCATTTTTTATTAAAATGACCGACAAATTGTTACATAACGCAATTTTTCACGCGCGACCAGGATCGTTGCAGACGCGTAATTGGCTGGAAATGGATGACACGGGGATAGAAGAGGAGGGGGTGGGGGGTATGATAGCCGCGATGTGACGCGGCATGATCGACCGCGGCTCTGACGCCGTTAAAGGTGCTAAGTTTGCCGATGCAATGGAAAATTACGTGGACGGTGGCCATAATTGAAATACCGTTCGGCGGAACATTGTCGCCGGCCGGGCGCGTCCAACATATTGCAGCAGGTGTGCCGACCAGTCCGCTGACGTTATTAGCAAAATTGCGTGAGCTAATTGACTAATTAGTGATTAGCGAGGGAGGCCCGATCCGCGCCCGGATGTATTGATCGATTACTGTTTTCGATCCGCCGCGGACGTGCATTATACCTCAACACTCCCTCCCCAACCCCCCCTGGTCCTCGCTACCCCTTCCGTCATGGCCGTTATTGCTCATTTTACACCGGCAAAGCATTCCGGGCCTCAAGTGCCCTGCGCATGGTGCCTGCATTATTGTCGACGTTGCAGCTTCACCCGCGACACTCTATTCCCCCGTCCCCACCACCCACTTCTCTGTCACTCTAACCCACACCCTTCCTCTCTCTCTCTCCCTCTCTCTCTCTCTTCCTCTTGGCTGATACGCGAAACGTCAATTCGTCGATAGCGTCGGCGTATATCAATTAACAATTAGCCACGAAAAAGCCCGTTTAATCCCGCCAATGCGTTGATGGATCGTTCCTCGGCCGCTTCAACCGCTCGTTTGTCCATGCGAATTTTCCATATGACCATTGACACTCCTCGTCTATTTCCATCAATCAAAAGTAGTTTGCCCGCCGACTGTGTTGCGTCAATACGCCCAACGACGGGAACGAGGAAAAATTGGAAGTGGAATTTGTCGAGTCATCGTTGCACGCGCAAAGCAGAAAATTAGACAATGTACTCGATAATGTAGATTGTTTTTTTTAAGTAAAAAGTTTCGCAGCAAAACGAGTAGTCTTCAATGCCGAGAAGAGCAATGAAAAAACTTGAAATTAAATAAAATACAGTCAATGCTCAGTGGATTGTCAACAAGGTATTCATTTTTTTTTAATCATTTGAATTCGTGATGATTTTCGTTCTAGAGCGATTCAAAGAAAAAATGCCGTGAAAATGAAGTTTTTCAATACGAGTAAATACATGCGTATGTACCTCCCGCGGGGCAAGCATTTATTTCCGAAGAATCATCTATTTCGGAGAGAAATGTACGTTGTGAGACATCGCTCGGAGATCGAAAGGAAAAAGTCTGTAGCGACGTTGGCCCATCAAACGGAACGGTTGTTCGCCGAGAGTTCGTGGGCAAAGTAAGAAAGTGAAATAAACAGGACGGGGCACATCCCATCTGGGAATTCGATGGGTTCCTTTCGCAGTGAACCTGGGGCTTACACAGTACGCAGAAAGTCTCACGGCAGAGCTTCAATCACGAGATTGTTCAATTCTCGCCCTGTCTCGGCCACTTCTGATTCCTCCTGACAACTCAACTTTTCCATTATCCATCCGAATCGTTCAGGACGAAGCGCTACACGAACATCCTATCCGAAGTAAAGCACGTTTTATTCGTTCCTAACGTGAAACGAAACATGTGCGAAGTATTATACTCGTTCTGACTTAATTTCACGTGAATTAAGACAGTGAAATTAGTGACAAGAGATTTCTGTAGAAAAAAGAGTCGTCTGTTTCGAAAATTACGCAAGTCCAATGCAGAAATCGAAATCAATCCAGAAATCGATAATGCAATGAATAATATAATTGAGAAAATCAATTTCTCAGGTGTAGGTACATGAAATTTATTAATAGCCTTCTGTTCTGTGTAAATAAATAATGCAGAAAGGTTTAAAATCATCACTACGTGAGACTTACATTACCCGTGGCTCACAAGTTAACGGTTTGTAGAAACCGTGTTTGCGACTCCGGGAAAAACGACGCAGACGTCTACGTAGGTTGAATTACCTTTTGCTTTTGCCCGCAGTTCATTGTACAACATGGACATTCGTTTGGTACGGTCATTGCGTTTCTCTGGGCCGATAAACTGGACTCCCGGGTTTCGTTTTTTCGTCTGGTCGATTGTAGAGCAGCGACAATCAGCCACGGAATTGGCCTAAGTGTTCTGTGTCACGGCAAAAATTACTTACCGCGACAGCGGAAGCGAGCTTTAATTGATTCGAGTCGACGTTTCCGGTATCGGCCGTTCATGAAAGATGCAACGGAAAGGTGAATTCGGCGCGAAGGGTAAAGTCGAGCGATTTTACCGTCCAAGTATCAGCGACGACCGTTTCGTTCGACTTCGCTTCGCGGAATTTCACGTGGTAAAACCGTGGGAAAAAGGCACAAAGGACGGGGGGTTGGGGGAGAGAGGTGGAAGGGGAGACAGGTACCTCGTTACCATAGAAAACGTGCAACGTACTCTTACGGGGCCCTTTTTAAATAAAAATCTCCCGACGAAGCGCGGAGACGAAACTGCGATAAATGCAAATTCTTTCTTCTCCCGTTTTTCTCCCTTCATACTGGTTTCCACCTGCCCTGGGAACTCTCTGTATATACGTCGCAATGTACGTGCCCCGATTACATAGATATCTACATACCCTCCGACACACCCACACGTACACGAACCTTCGATACACACCAATTGCCGCGCTAGCAGCTATTATCTCGCCAGCTTATCTTACGAATTTTCCTACGTCAACGTTTATAACCAGGCGCAGAATTACAGGTGCAATTTTCTGACAATGTTATATCCAATTTCCTCCGACTAGTTCAGTCGTTACAACTTAACATTAGCATTATTAGAGTATATTGGATTTTGTGAAGTTAATATTAAGACGCGATAACGATAGAAATGGTTTTGTAAATTTTATTGGCAGTGAAGTAGATGTGATTTTAATACGATTTTTAAATAGTTTTAGACGTGAGTTGTAGCTGTAGTATTGCAGTAATATTATCTTAAACTTAATATTGTTACAGTACACTTTATTTTCAATGATTTTGTTAATTTCATTTGAAAGTGTTCGTTTGGTACATCTGACTTTAAGACAGTTTTTAAACGATTTTACACGCAAGAATATTATCGGAAATTTAACAGTGTTACAGTAGACTCTCATTCTCAAAGTTAATATTAAGACAATATAACGATGGCAATGATTTTGTTAGTTTCGTTTGGCAGTGGCGTAAACGTCATTTTAAGCTTCCATTTTCGCCGCGCGATATTCCCTTTAAAGAAGCTTCCGGGAAAATAGTAAATAGCAGGCTTGCGGCGGCGAGCCTAATTACGTTGTCGTATTTAAAGGGGCGAGAAGAGCGCGAGGCGATGCGTACGTAAACGACGCGTTAAACAAAAAGGAAATGCAGCCCGGCTGAATGGCCATTCGGCGCAGCTGGGTCGTCGTTTACGGATCCGCCCTCGTTGGCAATTAACGATGAATGGAAATCCCGGCGGAAAGAAACCGTTGGCCTTGCACGTCGTGCGTCTGGATTCCCATGGAAAATTTGCATGAAATGCTCCGGCGCAGTCAACTCAACGGGCCAGACGTCAACGGTTTCCTGTCAAATGCCGTGGAAAAAAAATGACCACCTCAATGAAACTTAGGTATTTTCCCCTTGTTTTCATTTTTAACGTACCAGTTAATTAAGCTATATCGAAGGTTCCAGCGTACAGTCGATGTGCGTCGTTTGAAAATAAATAGCGCGGTCATGAAAAATTCCGAGTGGAGAATAATAAAAAAATACGAGGACACGGTCTGATCTATTTTCGCGAATAAAATCGTAACATTGTTTGTGTTATTCTACGGCAAATACAGTTTTCTCCGGTGTATTTCATTTCTTTCTGCGCGCCTAATGCGCCGGAGCAACATGCGAAGATCTTCGAAAAATAACGGAGAATAATACGTAGCCGGTGGATTTTTGCCGAAGAAACGGACGAACGATTTTCAAGGGGGTACTGTTGTAGAACGTTCCTGTCGATAGGCCTTGCAATTCTACCGGGTACAAGTCCACGTAAAAACAAGCAGCACCGTGAGAAAGAACATTCTGAGAAGCCAAGGAAACCGAGTGCAATTTCTAGTTGGAGTGCAATCGACAGCGACTTGAGCCAGCTGTACGCAACAGGTACCCGTGCATTTACTTTTCGCCGTTAGTGTCTAATTAACTTCATCCTGGATCCTTCTTCCCCGTGACGAGCAACCCCGTTCCCCCGCGTTACGTCATACAAATCGTGAAATCTCATTAACTCGCCACCTTAATCATTCGCGCAGCTGTTAAATTGTCCCGTAGACAGAAAAAGAAATTAATCCTCATTCCAGGGAAAAAAAGTAAACGGTGCAAACAATGACACGAAGAGAATTCAAACGAGAAGTAACGTAACTCTTTCATGAAGGTATTGTAAGTTTTGTAGAATATTTGAAGATGTAACGAAATTTAACGGAGGAACAATTTTATTGAGGTACGAAGATATCCGTAAATGAGAAATTTTCCCTATCTCTACCGACGAGTGCCGATGATTTCTCGTCGACGAAAGGATTGAACACGTGTTTGAACTTCGTTGAACACGTGATAAGGCCCCTCGAAAATGACGGCGACCGTCGGCACGGCACGTTTCTCCGTCTTGTCGCACTTGCCGGTCGAATTTGAAAAGTTTCAAACAAATCCAATAACATACGTCGCGCGGAAAACAGAACTCCCGGGCCATTGTGAATTCGTCGACGGTGCATACTACGTCCCAGGGACGGGCCATTTTGAATTCCACGCGCGACCAGGAAAACGCGCCAACGGCAGAGCTTCTGCCCACGGCAAGAACATTAAGGCAGGAAAGGCATTGCCCCCCTCCACCCCCCCCCCTCGTCCAGCAGTTCATCCCCTTTTCACTGTTCCGCGTCACCCTCCCCGGGGCCACTGTCACGTGTTTTACTCGCACCCCAGCGCCATACAATACTATTATTGCCGGCAACATCGACGAGACGAAGTTCCGCCGAAGAATAGCACGCCGACTGTGATCGGGTTCGGGAAATCCCCTGCGGACCATGCACTCTCGTGTTTTATTTTAACATTCAAACAAACGAAATACACGTGCGAGGAGCCACGTCTCATTTTATTAGCTTCGTTTTCTCGAAGACCGAAGAAAGATAAGAACAATGGTTGCGACGTTAAGGAAGAGATACTTAACAAGAAAATATTTCAGAATTTTTTCCATGAAATCCACCTGATTTCCACGGTTAAGATTGAAACAAATAAAAAAACTTGCATGAGAAACTACATTAGCCTTTATTAGCTCTATTTCTCAAGGACGAAACCAATTAAGTTTTATTAAGAACGATACAGCTGCCTCAATCTAGGATAGAACGATGAATGTTTTCCATGTTTTCGCAAGGACCTTTAGGAAATGGATTGGCTGATTTGCCTGGTCGGTCCGTGCACACGGGGGACTGTAGTGGTGCAGGTGCATTGGTTGGATCGGATCAAGCTGACCGAGTCCTATCTGCGTACACGCGCCAGGGGGTAAGCACAATGGAAATATTACCGGTCGAGCGATCCGCTACGCCGAGCGCGAAGATGGTGGAACCTCGCCGAAAAACCATGCCAGTGGATTTCCATTTTTATGGTCCCGGGGTCCCCGCACATGTCTCGCGGGAATGTCGAGCAGGACTCCGGCAGACGGCGAGCACGCGTCCTGGATTGGCCCTGCCGGCTGCTTCGACGAATCCTTTGAAATGCAATCGAGAGAATATCGAGCAGAGGACCGTTACCCGGACCCACAATCCCGTTGCCGAATATAGGATAGACAGGAACACGTTACCGCGGGCTTTCGTCAACAACTTCTTTTTAACATGTATTACTCGAAGAAATTGACCGAATCCTCAGGCCCGGCCAAAGATAACGTGCTAAGAAATAATGTTTGTAAGCGAAAGATTGTCCTGTCATTGATAAGAATAATAAACATATTCTTGGGGCAGTGAGTTGATGATTGATTTAGTGTTTAGTGTTCTAGGATAATCTTTGGGAGAAACTGAGGTAATTCTTCTAAACAAGGGAATATAGAAGAGAAACAGTTGAACATTTTTCAATCGTTCATAAAAATGATAATCATAATTCAGGCAAATTCGTTGATTCCTATTTTTTAGCTCAACAATTGAAAATTGGTACAATGTTTAATGTTGTAGAATGATTTTTGGGAAAATCTAAACTGATCCTTCCACCGAACGCTACAAGCTTCTGCAAAGCATTCTCTGGTTTCCTTTGAAAATAAATAAATGGGATATATTTTCCTCCAGCGTCCAAATTTCTGATAAAATACGGAAAACAGAAGACACGAAAATTTTCACCCTATGCTCGTTTGCCCTGCGTGCTTGTCACGCACAGCTAAGGCGAAAGTTGCAGTTTAGACCGAAAAAAGGGGGCGACGGATGAAGTCAATGCGAATGTGGATGCAAGCTTTCCACGACAAAGTTTTAACTAGACAGTTGGGAATTTTTCAGCCGAGTAAAAGCGCGAGTGGGGAAAAAGGATAAGGCAGCAGCGAATTGCTATCCTTAACGCAGGTGAGTATTATAGAAGGCAAAAAACTCCTCGTAGAATCTCGCGTTCAGGAAGCTTTCCTTATTTTCCACTGATTCCTGAACTTTTTCGTACTTCCGCAACAAATAAACACTGCCGTGCCATTGCACACGTTAATCTTTAGTATCCGAGAAAACGTTCTTATTTTCCAAAATATGACATTTTTTAAAATATATCTAACCAACATTTACAACAACTACACTTCTATCTAAATTTTCATCGTCAACAGTATTTGTTTAGCTTTCAACAAGGTGTTCGTAGAATTGACGGTTTTTAAATGTTACGCTGGTCGCGATTAAGTGAATCGACTGTTACTTTAGAGTACGCGGCAATTAAAAATGATGCCACTGCAATTTCGATGGTGAGCGTCGCGGAATAGTATAGGTAGTTGGATTTTGTGAACCGTCAACGTTTTGTACTCTGTAGGGGGGTGGGGGAGGGAAGGTTATTGTCCGTCCTGACGTGGCTGACATTCGATTGCCGTTTGGTTCTGCTGGCTGTAATGCGAAACAATTTTTCCACCCAACGGAATGGGTTTTGAATTTTAGCACGGCAGGCTGAAGCCGACTATAACACGTTCCATCTCTCCTCTTGTCGGTCTGCTGTAATTTAAATCAAATGGAAACTGAATTACCGCACGCAGGGAACGCTGTATAATTCGTCTCCCGGAAAATGTAATACCTACCGCGGCGTATCGCGATATTTTCCGCTAATTTAAAAACTTTAATTTATAACCACGAGCCATCTGACAGTGTACGCTTTCTCTACAAAGCACCGAAATGTCCGCTTGACAAAACCATCAGGAAATGAAACGTATAGGTACACGCATGAATTATTCCTCCATGTACATATTCCCATCAATATTATTCCTACGAAATTTTCCACCAGACCGAAAACCTTCGTGATTTTCCTTGAATTTTTCGTCCCTCATGCAACGTCGGGACTACAAAGCATCGACACGTTCGTTTAACAAATCCATCAGGGAATGAAACGTGTGGATACACTCATGAATAATTCAGCGAGTTATTCCTATCGATATCATTATTCCAAACTTTTCAACCACCGTCAAAGGCTTCGTTGATTTCCTTTTAATTCTTGTTCTTTCGCCAAAGTTGACGACTATTTGCTGAAGCTTTCGTTGTTCGTTGGTCTCTGGACTGCGTGGATTTTGGCATAACCATCGAAGGAGTCAGTGTTCCGTCCGAAAGCGTTAGTCGTTAATCGGAGGAGTGTAGAGAGAGAATTCGCCAAGCCGGACAGTACACGTGCGAGAGCCAGGCACAAGGCTCGCACGTCCCGTACCGACGCATTACCGTGATTGCAAGCGGGAAACGCTAATTCACTAATGCGCCCGGTTTTCACGGACGCCGAGCCCGTGCAGACGCGCAAGCTCATTGTCAGCCGTTGCGGAGAATGAGAGATTATATGTTAACAGCTTCGCAATAATACTCGCCTGTATTGTCAAGTGCTTCGACTAATTGGTTAGAGAATTCGCCTTGGGACCTTCTCTGTTAGTCCCATAAGCTAGAGTCGTCAATAACAGGTGGAAACAATTTCATTCACTCTGCCATAATATCGTTACTTCACAAATTTCATAGCCATTGCGGAGAATGTGAGATTATGTGTTAACAGCTTCGCAATAATACTCGCCTGTATTGTCAAGTGTTTCGACTAATTGCTTAGAGAATTCGCCTTGGGACCTTCCCTGTTAGTCTCATAAGGTAGAGTTGTCGATAACAGGTGAAAACGATTTCATTCACAAAAGCAAATTAAGTGGTTTGATATAGGTAATGTAGAATGCCATAATATCATTATTGTGCCGATTTTCAAAAGTCGATATTTTAATCCTGTATGAGTGGCAACAAATGTTAATGGACCCACACGTGTTGAATGTTAAAATGAAATCATTTTTATAATTAATTATCGGGAAGAATTCAATATCTGCATGACACTTGTAAAAGCAAGATTTTATTAAAATTGCACGAGAAATTACGCCATCCACTGTTACATAACATTGGATGATCGGTATTTGTCGAATATTTTCTTGGCACAGTGCTTAATTCAGTGTAAAGGTATTTTTAGAAAAGCCAATTTCGCGCTGCGCTGATATAATGCCCGTTACATTATGAATTCTCGATTACGTTTTCACGCTCTACGCCATTTGACATATCTGCCTGAGGACGGAACCGCAAATGCTTCAATTATGAAACAATGAACTAGTTAGAAGCGTCGAGTTCTGGGTGTCCTCCGTTTCACAGCTAGTGCCAACTGATTCCAACTTCTCGTGCTAACTTGTTACCATTGTTACGTTGAGTTAACCACCTAACTTCGTACTGATCTACCCTGTCCTTCTCCTTTCCCCTCAGCTTTTCTCTGACTTTTCACCCAAGACTTTACCCCCGGAAAATGATCCCATCGATGACCTCAATACCGATTACCTACTAGGGCAAATAAACAGCGATAAAACACAAGCCATTTACGACGCACATTTCCTTGTTGTGCAAAGGGGATAAACAAGGGATAAATAAAGAAACAGATATGTTTGTACAAATAGGAAGTAATGTAAATAATGGTTGCTCGATACAAATGATCTGTTAAGGCAAATAAACTCTCTTAAAAACGAATCATTTAAGACCCACAAGCTTCTCTCTCTTAGATATTCAAAGAGTTCTACATCTTTCTGTAAGCACGAAAAACTGCAAAAAAAATCATTGTTCCCGTACCAATCATCCAACTCCGTCAAAAAGGATGAACAACCTTCTATCTCCTACAAGTTTAAAGAATTTTCAAGTAAGTGCATCTGTGCAAACGTCAACGCAATGAACGACTTTGGAACGAAGTACCAGCCGCATCGGGAGATTCGGATTAAAACGCGCGCGGACGTTTGCAGGGGCAATAACGTGGTGCAGAATGACGGCTGTAAAGTACGTAATCGCAGAATCCGCCCATGAGCGCGATAAGACAGGGCGCCATACGACAGTACATTGCGTACACGGTAAACGCCCTCTCCGTGAAACGATAAACAACGTTCACGGGCCGTTGATGGTTTATGTTTACACTTAGTCGGAGGACCGACGATCTCTTCGACCTTCTCTGTCCTCCTCTCTCTACTCCCCCCTCCCCATCGGTTGGTCCTTGTCCCGGGCTCGCTGGGAACGGTTATTTATCGAGCCCGATGCCCGGGTTCACGTGTTCCTATCGCACGTTTCTTCGTTACGGCTCTCGTGTTTTCTTACCGTGCCGTAATCTCTCAGCTTGCCTCCCCCCCCTTCCACTGCTCTTGGAGTCCGGTGCACACTCGTTGGCCGTTTCCTGGATCCCGTCCAAATTGAGCGCGGTACCCTCACCGTTGGATTTTTAATTTCATTCCGAGAGTAGCGGCCGAATGAATGGAAACTTCCGTTCCCGGAGGTTAATACAACTTTATCCCGGTGCCACTGTTATACACCCCTCCCCCTCCACCCGCCGAGGCTCGATCTCTTCTACCTTCAATTATGGCCTACATTTCGTTTGGGAGATTCCATTGTGCTCGCACGCGAGGAGGAAGTTCCTTAACGAAAATTGCAACGGTGAAAATGCGATAGGTGTAACGAGATCGCGAGTCACTTGACGGCTCGAGGAACTCTGAGAAATTCTCGCCGTGTTTCGATCCGTTTCTTAGGCCTATTCATATCCCCTCGATGAAGGCGTAAACGAAAGTGTGAAATTTACCGAGGGTCCGAGTTACGAAGAGAGTTTGATTATTGTTCAAGCGAGCTACAGAGATGTGTGGTAAAATATGAAGGAGTCGTAAAAAGCCGGCAGTACAAGTGAACCTATTTTAGTTGGCGCGAAAGCAAAGTCTATTCACTGAAAAGCGTGACCGTAGCGTCAACATTGGAAAGCCCCGGCGATACAGTTCGTTCGACTTTCAAGTTGGTTAACGCGACTCCATTGATTATAGGCCTTCTCCTCTTGCAATAATAACCATTGCCGCTACCCTACCGAAAAGGCAATAACTCTTGCGTCCTGTGAGCATTTCGGTTCGAGCCGTTCCTTGAAAGCGGTGCCACGTTAAGTGGCAGAAATTTAAATAGAGGGGAGAATGATATATAGCGTTCCTCTATTGCCCGAGGTATCATGAAAATGTAAAGCGATACGATCATCAATTTTTTCCCATTGAATTTGATTACAGCGACAGAATGGGCTTGGGCCAACCGTGCCGACTGACTTCCATTCTTCGTACTTGCCGATCGACTTTAACGAGAATAGCCGCTCGATAGTCGCCGTTGAAACTTTCTTCCCAAACTAGGCGCCCGAGCCTTAGACACACTTAAAACTTCTACGTGAATACACGTAACGTCGAAAAAGTACCCGAGCAATCTGACCGGGGCGAGGATAAATATGTCGTAGAAAAGTGTTTTTTTTTTTGCCCACCAGATTGTGAATTCCACGAGAATCAAATTCTGAAATATGACGTGGGCAAAAAGAATTTCGATGAAAAGAAACCAGTTTCTTATTCTGTCTTTTCCCTTTCTGTCTGAATTTCAGTATGAAATGGTACAGTAATTTTTTTTATTGTAAATGAACGTGTACATCGATGAAAGGAATTCTTTTCTTCGCTCTGTCTTTTCTCTTCTCTTATCTGAACTTTAGTTACCACGATTTTTGAATCACGCGACGACCTTTTCGTCGTAAATAAACGTGTGAATCGAATCGTGCTGTTTAAAAAGCTTTTCTTTATCCCCGTGTAAGTCGACAACATAAACGATTATCATGCCAGCGATATCGCCGATATAGATGAATACATCGTGCGCTACTGCGTCCCGAATCTTTTCTCGACGTTCCTCTTTGCGGGGAAACAGTGCCGCGACGCGGAAAACCTGCAAACACACGGCGCGGGCCGGCCGGTCGTTCGAGCGGCACAAGTAAATTCGTCCCCCGTATTTGCATGCCGCGATTACGAAATACCACGAGGACGGACGGACAGGTGTTTGCGCTTCGCCACGGTATTTTCGGTGCACGGCCACGTCGTATTCGGGTCGTCCGTTCAGCGACAACGAGGAGAAGGAGGAGGGCGGGGGTGGAGGAGTGGGTGGGTGGTAGGTGGCGAGGGGGTGGAGGTGTACGAAGAGGAGGAGAAATATCGGAGCTACGTTGAGAACGATCCTCTTTCTCTTCGCTTCCGTAGAGTTCCTCCTCGAGCCTCGCGGGCCACCCCCTCCCCCCCCCCCACTTTCCTTCTAGCCAAGCCGGAAATGGACCCACGGACCGGGCAGTGAAGGTAAAACCGGGACAAATGCCGGATCTCAGCTAACCCCGGTGACCGTGGAGCGTTACTACGTTTCCACCGTTGCCCATTCGCCGCAGGCCTTGAGAACCTGCGACATCGCCGCCGGGTAGTCGACGTTCCCCTCGAACTACTTGTTGAGAAATCCAATGCTCCCGGCACCGTAAGACGTTACATGCACGCACCCGATCCTCGCCATTTGCAATTCATATCGCGCGTTCCTGCGGTGCATCGCCGAGGATTCACTTCGGCCAAACGGTCAACTGTAATGTCTTAAATGTTCGTTGCGCTGCCAACACTTCGACAAGGCTCGTTACAAGAATTACGTCTTGTCTTGCGTACAATTGTGTATTCGTCGATATGCATTCGAGGAATTCTCCAGGGGTGTCAGGAAATTAATATGACTCGTTGTGGAAGGTGGAATGGACAAGATGAAACTTAAAATCAAATTGATAAATTGAAATATCACTGGGAAATCAAATTTCCGTATTACAGAAATTTACATGTGTGTGAAGAAATTAATGTGGTTTGTTATATGGGGTGGAGAAGTAAAGGTGAAACATAAAATAACTCAACAGGTCAGAATAATTTGAAATGACCTGTAGAATTTGACATTTCATATATCGTTTAGTTTCTTATTCACAAAAAGCAAAACTCTATCTAATCGACAGAACAGAACATGACAGACCGAAGGAGCGATATAAGATACTCATTTTTCTTTGTGCAAATTTATTGTACTACGGAAACGACCGTGAAATTAATGACGTAACGATAATAATCATTTAGTAAGAATAAAGTGGCCATTGGTTTGTTTCACGAAATCCCAGTGTCGGCACATAACGAGAAAACTCCTGTTGTATTGACGGATGATATTAAATATTGTCACATGACATATATAACCCACGATTTAATTACCTATTTGCTCACTTCCCGCGAAATGCATTTGTTGCAATTACCCGACATTCATGATTCATCCAATCGAATGAATTTTGAACAGACATTTTACCTATTCAACGGATTATTTTTACATGTGCACGTTAGCGGAAACGATGATTCGGGCTGTCTCTTAAGCGGGAAATCGATAAGCCATGAATTAAAAAAAAAGCCATGTCTATTGACAAACCTCGTTAGAAAGGTGTTATGTATGTCAGTGGATTACGAATATTCCCTTCTGTCTCGCTTCCGGTTCTGAAAGCCGCAAAAATTCTTCCCGCGGGAACGCTCGGAAAATGCGGGAAAATGTTTGTCGCGGTCGACGCGAAATGTCGCCGGAGGCGCGCAATGGAAACCTCTGGGGTTAATTAATTCGAAACACGGGAGATAGGTTTCGTATCGGTTCAACAATGTTTTCGATGCAAAGCGGACCGTTCGGTGAATTGACATAATTAAAAACGCCGGGGTTGATTGATTCCAACGACGAAACACCAACGAATTCGTTCAGTAAGGTTTTGTCCCGCTGTTGACGGTCTTTTTGTTGTCTGCCATATCGGTTTCCCGATAAGAAAACGGATAGGGAATGGAGAGATGAGCCACACGAGTCGCGGGGCCAGTGATTTATGAAATTTGCCTTAAATAATCGAACGGCAGTCGCTCGGTAGGGACGTCACGGAACACAAACAATTTCGGTAACGAGTTCCAGCTATTAGGCTCGATCGGGACGCGATTCTTGGGGCAAATGTCCCTACGTGCGTGAAATCGCTCGTGCATAGCCCGCGTATCGACTATTAGATTGCGTGTCACGTGCGATCACCTCCAACCGTGCGTGTGCACTTTCGTTTCACATGCGGGATGGAAATGCGCCCTACTCCTTCGCACGGAACCGAACCGTGTTCTCTGTCGGCCGGACGAAACTTCCAGGGATTCGGCCAATTTATGGCTTTAATCAATACCAAACGATCCGTCTTTCGAGCCTCCCTGCAGAAAATGTCCAATGGAAAATGCAGATTTCAACGAGGCTCGAATGAAAATATAATGCTAATTCTCAAGCATTTAACTGTGAGGTTTCCAAAAAGTTTCAGGTACGCGGATTATTCACTTATCAGTTAGACAGAGTATGAATAATCGGTAGGTTATTGTCTGTTAGGTTGGAGAAAATTCAAGACAACTACACCGAAGAAGTTAATTGCATTTGTATTGCATTTATATTGCAGTTTATGTTATGATCTTGACAAATATTTTTAACATATTTCAAGTACGGAGATTGTTTTCTTGACACTCATGAAGTATAAATAATCATTAGGTAATGTTTATTAAATTTGTTGAGTTTGTCGTCCTGGTCGACCTGGTGACCAAAAAGCGATCTATTATATTCTAAGACTGTTATGGTTTCATCTTATCGTTGAGATGGCTGCACTCGGAGTTTATAAATATATCGAATGCCAGTTATAAGTGGCATGGGCCACAAAGAAGTCTATGGGACTGTGCATTCGTAGTATGTCTTTCTTCAGTCAGTTTCGTTTTGAATCGAAGCTAGAAAAGACGTACCTTCCGAGTGTCTTTCTTGAATAAAGAAATTACAAGTTAACTCAGCATAATTATTATATCAGATATCCCATTTCCAATAAAATTGAAGAAATTCAACACTATTACATTCAAGAAGTTGCTGAAACCATTTGATTCCGTTTGTTCAAGTTATTATTTAACAATTATCTACAGACATACACTTCTATTTTGCTCCGAACCTGACTTTATTAAAATTTCACTAATCGTTATCTGTAACTCACGTTTTTACGTTTACCCAATTTCTAAACTGATTATTCCCCCTTAAAACTGATCATTAAAATACAGTGAGAGAATGTGAAAACTATTTGCCGGCTCATGTAAGCGTGCATTACCGTAAAACGAGAGTAACATTTACGAATGAAACGGTTGCGAGGTTGGATGATAATTAAACTGGAATAACTCGGGCGAATAATTGCCCGCAGACGGGGGGTTTCATCGCGTGGTCTCCGACGCAAGTTCCTCGCGTGCCCTGGCTCCTGGTCTCGCGGTCGCTCGGCAAAATTCGTCGAATAACACGTCCGTCCGGTCGTTTGACCGACGTTCAATTATAGATTCGCAAACCGTGCATTTAGCGACGCCCCGAAGGAAGCGAGAAAATGAGTCGGTACAACGTCTACGCCCGCGGATGAGTACCCAGAAATATTCTACACGCATGTCTACCCCTGCGCACATATAGACGTGTAAGAATTATCAACGATTTTCGCGACGCACGTGGTCCCGAAGGTATAACGTTTAAATACATACCGGACCATCTGTACAAAATGCGAATTAGACACATCGTCTATCTTGTTTCTAGAACCAAGGATCGACGCAAAAGGGAAGACTACCGCAATTCTCCGGAAAATGAGTGAAAATTATATAGAGAATATAATATTCAGTCTCAAGCTCTGGCCTATCTTATTTTACGTGTCCACCATTCGGAGCCTTCTATTTTTTCCTCACGAACACGCAAGATATTTACATTGGCATTGTGAGAATCGTTATTGTCCGTAGAGTCTGCTGGTGCACGTCCGTGAGTCGCAAGTTCCTGCACGTGGATTCCCGTATGAGCGTCTTGGTACACAGGTGCACGCACGTGGCTTCTCCCATGGGCACGGTCTTGCACGCACACGCACGTCTACACGCGTATATACATATGTATATACATATGTCGGAGAGGCGTATTTCTATATACGCGTGCACGTGTACGCTCGGTTCTATAGGTTGTTGCGGATTATGTAGACCGGCGTAGGAACATGTGTTCGTTATATCGTCCCCGAGGACTTAGCAACTCTTGGCTAAGGCTTCCCCCATCCCCTCGTCCCGCCGTACTCGTACTCCTATGTACATTTGCTTTGTACGTACACCTATGCCCTCGCGAGGTAAATATTTTACTTAGCTGTGCCGCGAATTAAGCCAACTTAAGCAGATCAGAACACCGGACGAGACGTTCTTCCATTCATCGGCTGTGTAATTCAAATATCGCAATTTCTTCCTCACAGGAAATGACGACGTAACGTTGTCGAGTTTTACATCGCAAAATTCAAAGACTTCGTATAGGCAGACATTGTTTAACATTTTTCAACGCATTATAAATGTCTTATACAACAGTGTCACTAAAGACAGTAACGTTATTATTTACATTTGCGATCCCATGATAGTAAATTACTAGGAAACAATTATTTTTGCCGAATTTCAGCCACTGTTTATGTGATACTCTCTGCCACATTAGAAATGTTTGGTGCAACTGTCTCACTTTTTTCATAAAAGACAATGTTTTTACACTTTTTAGTCTCGTTACGATGAGCTATGATTTACGTAACTGGTTTTCAAATTTCTCTTTGGTCTTCTCTGGTATCTGGACCTTCTGTTCGTTAGATAACTGCTACACAAGTGTGGTAGGGTCACATGAGGTTCTCCGTTGTCACGGGAATGTACTCGGCGCAAATAGAAATAATACGACGGGTCGAAAGTAAACAGGTGTACAGTAGCGTCGGTTAATACACGTGGTAGATGTAATATACGAATAGAGTTCGTGGGATAAAGGACAGTTCACAATAACTTGATAAAGACAGTGTGAACAGTGTTGAACGACTTCCATGTTGATCCGAAATTATTGAGGACTTAAATAAGCCAAGGGACAAATTTTGACGAAAAAAATTGTTTTCGTTTAACTATTTCTGGCAACACTTGTGCGAAATTTCTGCTTTCCTAGGAGTGAAGTAGACGAGGCTCTTAAAACTCAACGATACCGGTGTTTGCCTGGCTTTTTATTCGAGGAGAAGATTAGACGTGTTATCTCATTCTCACACGTTTCTAGCGATAAGATACTAAAACCTTACGTATGATGTCAGCAGACAAGGAGATTGTGCCTTTACAATATCCCGTGTAAGAGTTGTAAGGAATACCCGCTGTCGTCGGGGATAATCCAAAAAATTTATCACAGATAATACCGTGAGACTTTCAAAGGAAAAATGATTCATTCTAATCCGTAGAATCAAGCCCCGTTCGGCTAATATTATCTCGAATCGATAGCTTGGACTTTCGTTGGGAATGGAAAACCTTGAAATAAGTATGTCACTTGACCTGCTTTACGTACGTTTAATTCCTTCAACGTCCACCTTTTGAAAATATCAATTATGACATTGCTATATTAAGATGAGATTAAAATCTGTCAACAGCCGAACGTTGGTCGATTCTTTCATTATCTTCCGTTTCCTTGAGGAAATCCGTCGTCGGTACAGTACAGCGAATTCCGTAACAGGCCGAGGGGCAATCGCGTCGGCAGTTCCTCTTGTGCAAGACACGTGCGTTTGTTTGCATAATGAGGCAATTAATCGCCAGAAGATCGCGCGGCAAAGTAGCAGTGAGGCGCCGAGTATGTAGGACGCTCGTCGAAACGAGTAAAACTGCCGATAACGTAAATAATTAACGTCGAGGTGTCCCACGCGACAAGGGAAGTGCGGGAGGAAATGGCCGCGGGTCAAGTTCCGGCTACGGTAACGAACTTTCGTCGGCCGAACTTCGCCGTCGATGACCCGTTGATAATTATCCTCGATACACACCGTCCATCCACCGCAAAACTCATCTGGCACAAGCGATGCATGCACGCGAATCCCGAAAATTTCGTCGTAACTCGAGACTCGAAGTTTTGTACGGACAAAAGATAATAAAAGCGAATAAAATTGCGTTCGCCGATAACGAATGAACGTTCGATCAAGTCAGAATTTATTCGTTGTTCCAAGTATTTGTGTTGCCTTTTATGTATATTTCTTGTTAGTTTTGCGAAATTTTACGTTAGTGTTATTATTAGTTCTTTGGAGCTTTTTTATAGTTATCATCCGGACGAAATATTCGGTTAAGAAAGATTCACTCGATCAATTATCTTAGGTAAATATTCATACGAATCAATTAGTGATAATACGTGTGACAATTAATTCATGGCAATGAACTCTGGTTTTACTGAATTAAAAATCTCGAAGAACATGGCACAAGGTTACTGCCGCAATTTCATGAACATTTGTAAACCTTGCGAGGAACTGGATGTGAGTTATATAATAAAACATTCACGTAAACGCTGAAACATGCCTGCGGAACTGCCATATGAATGTTACATCATCGGTTTTGCGAGCACAGCTCACGGATGATAAGATACAAAGATATATGTATAACAGATTTCTCATCTGAATTAAATTCCTACATCTGACGTAATCGAACGGTACTGTTATCAAAGTTCACCAACTACCTACGTAAAATAAAAAGATAATATGGTGCATCATTGCAATTGACCATCATGAAACAGTTTAGAATCATCAAAAATTCCAAAACGCCCGAATGGTACAAATTTATCATTATTTTTTCATCAGTTACATAAAGTATAAGACCGATTCAAGTGACTCACGAGTTGTATGGAGCCGTGCGTTAGTTATGCGTTAGTTATGACGTTTTTGAGTGACGGAGTATTTAATTATCTGCCTTCATCATTGCCATTAACAGTCATGAAACAGTTTAAAATCATAGAAAATTCAAAAACACCCTTATAGTACAAATTTATCGTTATTTTTTCATCAGTTACATAAACTATAAGACCGATTCAAGTGAATTCTAACGAACTGTATGAAGCCGTGCGTTAGATTATGACGTTTTCGAGTTACGAGGATATTTAATTATCTGCCGCGAGCGCTGATCGGTCGCATAAAATTCCTGGAAAAGCTCTTTCAGGAGGGAGTTTCGCAACTGGCTGGCGGAGCCGCGGATGCACCGCGCTGCTGGTGCATTGGTGTTTATGTCGAACGCATCCGCGACGGTGGCTTGTAACGCGGCACACGTGGCGAAACGCTCGAAGAGTATTTTATTACTCGAGCGCCGGATAATGCCGTATGCATTCCACTTGTTCGCCGCGATGTGTATTGTTACGCGTGCACGACGTCTGCGGATAATTTCCTACGGGGTATCCGCCATGGGACGTTTACCTACGGGAATTCACGCGAAGGAATTAACAGATCTTGCGGAAATGAAATCAGTGAAAATGATTAGACCAAAGAAAAAGAGAGAGAGGAAATGAATTTTTATTGTTCCAGGGCTGCGAGCTATAAGAATAAAAGAAGCGTAAATAAAATAAAGGAAAGGTGGCAAGTGATCTTGCGACAATATAATTAATTTAAGTTAAAAGAAAACTGTCAATTCCTATCACAGAACGAGTCAGGGTAGTAGACCTAAGTGTAAAGATTCAGCAAAATCAGGAATAGAAACAAAAATATTAATAAGGATTTGAAAGAAGAAAAGGACTAACATTTTTCTAAAAAACTTCATAAACCCGAATCTAAGATCCTGTGTCGTTTGATATAGCTCGTAATTTAAGAAAACCTTATTTTTCTTCTTTTAGTTTAAAAAACTGGCGATTCTAAGTAGAGGCGAAGTTCGTCGCGGTGATGCAACATGGAATATCGAGGAACGCCGAACGTTGCGGAATAATTCTAGCCCCCGCGTCGTTTGGAAATAAAACCGATGGGCCCGAGTAAATTTGACTTTGAATGCGACATTAACGATTCGCCGAGAGCCGAGAATCGGAGGACGGTTTTCCAGCTCCTCGACTTCCCCGGCGAATATAATTGTCGGCCCGAGGCCGGGACGTATTCCTGACACGTGACGCTACAATGCAACGACGTCCCGCGTTACGTACGTACGTCCTACTTATTATACGATCGCACTGTGCCACGCCGACGAAATATTTTCATGACAAAGGGGACATCTGACTGAACGTCCTCGGCCGAACTACGTTCGCCGCTGTTTCTCTCCGACTTCGTTTGCCGACTTCGTTTCCGTTTACCGCGAAAACCGTCGACCAACGATCCACGACACTCCGGGCAACGTGTTTCCTTCGTCCGCGGTAAAAGGTGCCCCCGAGAATGGCCGTGTTAAGGTTCTAATGAAATCCTAAAAGCTAAGGGGAAAAAGGATGGAAAAGTAGGGGAAGCGTGAAACGGAAGAAAAATACGAGAGGGGAGGGCAATTGCGAAGGGTTCTCGAAAGGACACGCTGCAATCTCTAGGCCGGCTTGGGGGGCAAGGCTGGGGAGGGGGGAATGGACGAGTTTCGAACTGACGCACGTGACAGCGAGCCACGTTTTCGAGGGAAAAAAGCGCAGCCCCGGCAACGAAATGCAACCGCGTGTCGTTATACCTCGTTAGTTATAATGAGGCTGAGCGACGCACGTTCGTTATACGCTTACAAATTAGCCACGCCGGCCGAGGGGAGGGGGGAAGGGGAGGGGAAACAGCCCGTGCGCCAACGCACGAGGGGGGTTAACGAGAGGGGTTGGAAGGAAAGGCATCACGGAATATCAGGGTCCACGGCTAACAATGACTTTTTCAACGTGTTACGCGCTTTCACGGAAATACGGGGTAATACGGGATTTTATGAATTTTTCTCGAATTTACTCTTAATTAATGTCGAGCAAGTCGGTCAAGAAGTACGCCGGACTCGCGCGTTCAATTAAAATTCTACAATTTCACGGGAATGTAAAGGAAACTGGAATATGTGGCAGTATTGATAAGAATTCGCAGAATTGATTGACAAATTCCTAATAAGAATTTCACTGACACGAAGAAATTACTTTCTAAGGGAATTTTTAATAAGTCCTACGTTCATTTGCTTGTTAACGAATAAGAAGTTCGCTAGTCCTATCCAATTTACTTCCTGTCAAGATCCATAAAATGATTGAAAATAAAATAAACATACAGCAGTATTGTTATATTTCTTAAAATAAAATTCCTTGAAATACGGTCATGGGGAAAGGACAGTCTCCTGTCTATCGATTAGCTCTCTCTCCGTCACGGGGAATGACTGACAGAGAATAACTGACAGGGGCGGTCGATGAATCGATCGGAATTCCGACGCGAGCAACGAATAATTAAGCCTCGGATTGATCGATTGATGAATTGCCGGACTCTAGCGCGCTAAATCAAGCGGTGGCCTGAAATAGACACTCGTCGTACCGTCCGGAACGTTCCGGAGTAAAGTGTGAATCGGATATCGGCCCCCTTTTGCCCGTTAAACCGGCCAAATATCGCAGGACCAGCGAAAACTTTGCCTTTTCACAGATTTTCAATGAGAGCGGACAACGAGGGTTTGGAGTAATGAGCGATCTTGAAATATCCACGTGTTTCGCGCCTCTGTCACCTACGGTAAGGATGGGGCGAGGTCGAGTTACGATCGCAATGCTTCCCCCCTCGTAGAGGGATAGGGGGGGGGGCGGAATACGATGCCCGGGAAAAAGAAGGAAATTCAAAACCTCCTCGCTTGGCAATACGTGCTTCTCGTCTGATGCAGCGTAAGCGTTTCTGCGTGGGATTCCAAGTGCTCGGGACGCATACGTAGCCTGGCATCGATTAGCTCGAGTTCGCAACTGCACCATAAAGTGTACCGTTGCTCGCTATGCGCTGCACAACTCCGCAACGTACTCCGGTATGTGCAATCTGCGACACTTGTAAACTCCAATCAGTACGTGAAAAAGGGTGATCTTTCGTTTTGTCTCGATACTCAACTCAGAGTACGAAAGGAAATATATTCAAAGGTGAGTTTTATCGAAGTCTTATTCCAGAAGGAAATAAAGTGATTTCGAACAGAACTTTTTACAGAAAATCAATGCTTTTTGCTCGTGCAGCAAAACTCAGTGCCGCGAAAAGAACTTAACATTCGCATATAAGTTTAACGAAAGTCAGATTTTTCGAAGAAAATAAATAGATTCAGAATACAGTACAATACAAAGTAGTTCTACTTGAACCTCGTTAAATGTTCGGCGATTATAATTTATTTCCTTTTTATAGAAAATCGATATCGTCGACGAAGCAGGTGCAGATCGCCGAATAGTACGGTGCATTATTTAGGTGCAGGCCAAAGCGATGTGTCTAAAATCGAAAGTGAGACCGCAATTACGAATCGCAATTACAGGTGTTCGGTGGGCAGGGAACAGCGTGTTCGCGCGGGGAAATGAAGGTATTGAAATCTACGGGATCGGGCACGCGCCGATCTGTCAGGCCGAGGCGAAACTAATTAACTAATTAAACCCCTTCCACCGGTCGTCTAGCCTGCCATCGGCTACAACCGCGCTGCAAGTTGCCCTAAACAAGGTTTAAACTGGGTTTTTGTCAGTTAACAGTGACCAACGTCGGGAGTTTACTCACTCCGGACCGGAAGGCACTATTAAACTGTAGTTAGGTCGGCGAGTACGTTGGCCGGCGCGATTTGAAATTAAATTTGTTCGGTAAACGAGGGTTTAGTGATTTCGCCTTGCGAGTAACGCGCCCCTCCCGCGGACCTGTCGCCGGAAAATCGGAAACGGAAGAGAGCGGAATAACGGCAGAGGTAGCAAAGGATTTTACGGAGCCAGTCCGAGCAGTTTCACGGCAGTTTAATCCCAACGTTAATAAACAAAGTCAACGAGGACTCAAAGGGATTATTTCTCGTATTAGAAGCTAAAAATGTAACGACGTTGAAAGACTCTTGTAAATAAATAGTAAATTAGATCACTTTTAGTTTCCTTTAAGAATATCTGACTCTGCTTTACAGAACGGTTGATTCTATTTTTAAGCACTTCAAACCGTCGGTTAATTGACAAAAGCAGCACTATTGTAAAGGATTATTTCTAATATGAAAAGTATAGGATAATAAAGACGTCGAAACGCTCTCATAAATAAATATTAATTTACGTCGCTCTTGATTCCCCTTAATAATTTCTGCCTCTATTTTAGAGAACTGTTGCTTCTATCTTCGTTTACAAAATCGAACAGATTCTTGATATTTGAACCCGTTGATAAATCATTAAAATCAACGCGATTCAAAAGGATTATTTCTAATATTAAACGTTAAAAATACAAACACGCTTGAAAGCTTCTTACTCTCAACTTCGTTCAGAAAGTAGCACATGTTTTGGATATTTGAACCAGTCGATTTGGGAGTGTGAGTAGACCGATCTGTCGGGATGAGTGAACAAACGTAAAGAATCTGAGTTGGCGCGCGTCGCTTAGAGCCATTTGCCGTTGCTGCGAGAAGCAAAAGGGCTTTTGGCTTTGCGCGAATTCCTATCAGCTGGGAATTTCCAGCGAATGCTTTCCCGCGCGAGCGCGTAAACCTTCCGGCAAAAGGGACGCGGGAAAAGCGCGTTTCAGCCGATGACTTCTTTCGCATCGACCCACGCAATAAGGTCAATGTTTCCGCGCTCGCTTTGACGGGGAACGGGCTTTCATGGGCGGCTAATGAAACGCGCCATCGGGCCCGGCATTTCTAATCCGCTGGCCAACAGAGCCACTCGCATCCCCCCTCCCCCCGGCCATGCCGGACACGCTCGAGTAACGACGCACGGGCCAGTTACGAACATATCGTAATACCAGTGCCCTTCGATTATGATTATGGGATTGTTTCAGACGCGAAGTTCGCCAAGCGGGAGTTGGCCGAAAGCCAATCAAACTCCGTGCATTAGCCGCAGAGCCGCAACTATGTTCCGCCTTATTGCAAACACACGTCTGACGGAACGCAGACGACGAACAGAGGGAAACAGCGAATAGCCAATTGGAAAAAATCAGAGAATAACGAAGATAGTCGTAGGGTGGTTCCTTGGAGAAATACTTGAGTGGCAAAAATAGGGGTGATAATGATATTGTTTTAAAATTTCTTTGTAGTGTGCTCTTACTAAAATTAATATTATGGATAGTAGAAATACTTCACAAAAACCTGACTTAACTTCCCAAACGTTTACCCTTGTAAAATTTAAAATATTCATTCTGCGCTACTATTTTCCGTTTGGTCCTCCCAGTGTTCTGAGATTCGCGCTGACAACAGTTGATGAAACGTAGAATACAGACAGAGAGATATAACAAAAAACAAGTTGCAGGAAATGCTGAAATAGCGTAGAAAATCTGAGGATCGTTTCTGAAGAAATATTTGAATTAACCAAAAAGTGTAAGACTACGAGAACAATGGAATATATCACAATTACTCACGAATAATGGAACGACTTCAAAAAAGCCCGACTCAATGATCCACGTGTTTATCCTTGCACAAATTTGACACTCATTCCGGGCCGTTATTTTCTGTCTAATCGTCGCAGGACTCTGAGATCGACGGTGAAGAGTTTACCTCGGTCGCTCGGTATGCATTTCCTCGGGAAAACTTGCACGACAGAGCTCTTGGCCGTCGTCCAAGTAAACTCGTAAAATATACCTACGCATCCGGCGCGTACGTTGTTCTACTTGAATTACGGGTTCGGTCGATAGCGCCGAAAAAAAGGGGGGAAAAGAAACGGGAAAAATCGACGGGCTGCGCTGGCACGTGACTGGTAACGTGAAAATTCCTCCGAGTCCCTGTCGCGCGGAATTCCAGCGGTATTTTCTTTCCGGGAGGTCGTCGTATACGCAAGTCGGCCTAATTATAGAGGTATACCGTGAGCACCGTCGACGACGCTCTTCAACTCGACTTCCACCTCCGCAAAATACATCAACACGACGATACCCAGCTCACGATACGCACGGTTTTGGAACTCACGCTGCCTTCGTTCGTTATAACAGAGGTACAACCCAGCACGACACGTAACAATTGTAATTTTCATCGAATTTCATCGATTAAATGTACCGTATAAATCCTTTGGTTTGATAATACGTTGGTGCTAAAGACGTGTGTATTTAAAGTAAATAAATTGCGTTAAATATGATCGAAAAATTCAGTGTAACGATTTGCTTTTCATCTTCGATTTTTAATGATATTCTTGGTTTCTGGAGCAGTGGTGCTCACTATTTTTTCCCGAAGGTCTATATACTTCTCAAATACAAACTTAACCGAGATCTACTTCCCTGAACCATGGGTGTTAAAAGATATTAGTTTCCTTGACGTGTTGGTGATATTATAATGATCGGCTTTAAATTCTTACGTGATCGATCGATCGATCACGATCTATCTTACAGGCACCACTGTTCCAGAGGGTATCCCCGCCTTCAGGTATATGCAGCGACTGTTTTTTTCGCCAATAACGTAACTGAAATATGAGGTACATAAGCTCTTTTTGATATATGGATGAGCATGGTTAAGCAAAATGTACTTCTATCAGTCACGGCGATAGGGGCCATCGAGTTTTACGTTATACACATACAACGCGACATCCGTAATACGTGGCATTTTGTAGCGAAATACGAGCAGTGACAGTGACGAACCGCCAGCGCAGAGACCGTTCTTTCTTTTTTTTTTTAAATATGTATGAATGAGTGTAAAAGCTGCCAAGCGTTCCGTAGCGACAAGTTCTTTATAATTTGTTTTGAATGCCGAGGCAATTGTTGTAAGCCGTCATCGAGCCAAAGAATAACACGAAATAAATCGAGCAGTGTTTCTGTCCCGTCCGTAAGCCTCATAAACCATGTACTCACCTCAATGAATTACGTTACGTCACAGGAAATTTAAAGATACCAGCGACGTACATGAGAATCATCGTAAGCCCTATTTCGTGACATGTTTGTTCTTTAAATTTATGTCGATTAAAATGACCATCGAGGCAAACGTTAATTTCTGTTCCTCTTTCTTTTAAATCTTTCTTTCTTTTCTTTATAACAATTCTCTAATCGCATATTGTTCACTTATGTACAGTATTCGAACGCAATAAAGACGTATGTATATAATTTGCTCAATTTTCAATTTACAGCTTCTCTTTGGTAGTTTGCGTAGACGCGCGTGTGTGGGTGTGTGTGTAGATCGATTGACACGCGGTTCCCGTGGGCTCGTAATATTTTATGTCGTGCAATCGGCCGGTGTAAAAGCATCCAACGGTACGGCCGCGCACGTGTCTGCTAACGCACAATAGCGGGGAATTCTTGGTTGGAGGGGAAACGACGTGGAGGACCAACGTCAACGTCGATAAGCGTCGCACATTGCTCCGCATAGGCGGTTGACGTGTCGTCGCACGTGCAACTTACGAGCATTTTCGTTCCTACCACGTCGACTGCCATATGTAACGTTCCCAAGCGAGAAAGAACGAACCATCGGTACGCGGTAGTCCGCATCTTTCTTCGACGACTTCGCAAAACTTCACGGACCAATACATTTTTCACAGAGCGCTCCCCCGGCGATTATTTAAGCAGGAATTACCGGGATTTCTGGCCTCGCCAGTGAGAGGGATCGATCGTTCCTCGCGAATGTCACGAGGAAATGTTTGACAGAAAGAAACGAAAGGAAAGAATAAATTATTCCTAGGGAATGTTTTGAGCAAATATTTTCCCCTGACACGAAAAAATGTCCGTGTTATACGTATAAGAAATTGAAACTTGACTAGCGGATTAATAAGTCCTGCTTAATGGTTCCTCGTGAGCGTCATTAATTATGTCACACGCAACGGTTAAGCAATATCGGACCGATAAATCGACGTAATCGAAAGAATTACGGGCATGAATACAAAGCGTGGAAGAAAAAGGAGCGATATTGATCGAGAAATGAGAAGCGTGTAATTATCTTACGGTCGATTTGTACACTTACTACTGTCACAGCTTGACCTTAAACGCTCAGTGAGCAAAAGAAAGGCAACAGAAGACAGCGAGAACATTTCACACGTTCGACCTTTATCGTACGAATCTTCCCTGTTGCATAGAAAAACTAATAATACCATCTTCATAACATGTTGACAGTTTCAAACGAAAATTTCTTCGCTTATTCGACAATTTCTGTAATTATGAGACTACTGCAAAGGGTTCTCGCACGGGAACGAACTGGCCAGTGAGGCATTTTTCAATTTCATCCACAAACTATGAATTTTCGCAGAAATTTGCTCCGGTTGAGAGGACGATCGTGATTCCGGCAATTCCTTTTGATGTGGCGCAAATGGTTAATTAGAATAGCCTCAACTACATCTCGATTGACCTCGCGTTCAATACGACTTCGCTCCAAACTGTTGCAGAGCCTGCGTCAATCGCGTGAAATACTTGCCTCGCATATCTCCATAGAAACAGGTCATTAATTATACCGCTAATAATACCCCAAAATATTTGGATTTACCGGGAATGCGGTGCACCTGGCCACATGCGTCAGCGAGTAAGTAGTAAACCTAAAGCGATACGTAAAGCGAGCCAGTGTGCAAGAAAAACAATGGGACAACATTCTAATCGGCGATTTTCTCCCTGCGCAACGAACTCATTCATCCTTGTGCCAGTATAACATGTCGAAGCACCGATCGCATGGCAGATATCATTGGAAATGACCTCAAAATGCAGTAAATATTATGACGCTGAGGATAGAGTGTGAGGTACAAGAGAAACAGTAAAAAACAGCTAGACGTCCTTGCCCTGCCTTCCGATTCTAATCGGTAGTCTCGATTTATCAGTTTACGCGTGGTTAATAAGGAAAATTAGACGCGTGTTTCAAAATAAGAACGATTACACACGTCTTGTCGTAGATCGTTAAAACGATACTTTGTTATTTGATAAATTGAGGACGAAATGCTCGACAGGGGACCGTCACTCCATTTCCTGCGGTCCGCTTCGCAATTTACTGTGTTTCCTACGAGTATCGCATATCGAAAGACAAAACGTGCCAGAGAGGATGTACGGCCTCGTTGTGAGGCCAGGTGGAGAGCGGTCGCCAAGATCGAGCCGTGTGATCTATCGATCGGCCAGATCCGCGAGAGATCCGCGCGATCGTTCGCCACCGCGGGCTAATGTTGACAGACGTTGCCAGTGGGAGGGGCGGGAAAGGTGGAGCACCAGAGAAACGTGGAGGTGGCCAGCAAGGAAATAGACTGCGAAGAGGAGAAATACCAGAATATACAGAAAGGGAAAGTGAGCCGCTGAGAAAACGAGAGTGAGAAAGAGTGGGTGGGGGCAAAGCCAACGGAGGGGTAGACGCGGAGTGGGGCAGACGAAACAGGAAGATTGGCAGACGCAGAAGGCAGAAACGGAGCAAGAAAAAATCTGGCCAAAGAAAATGACGGACGAACGGAAAATGCATTCATTTGAAAATCAATTTATCGCAACTGCATCTTATGAACACAATTATTTTAGTCGATTCGAGCATCACGATGTAACAAGTAGCTATGAATTATTTACTATCAATGTAGAGTATTACGTCAGCGTTGTAATATTGATTTGCGCTGATCTTTGCTAAAAGTACTGTTCATACTGCACATGAATTTCGTCGTTTCGTTGTGACGAATCGCCGGGGACCGAAGACGCATACTTGATAAGGGGCAATGGCTGTAAAAAGAGAATTAACGAGGAGCGATCGAGGAGAAGAGATGAGCTCAAAGGGAGAGGAAGTGAGACAATGGTGTCAAACGGAGAAGGCCAGGCGCCGGTATGTCAATGTAAACAAGTACTCTCACGACACGTACATAGATGCCGCGTTTACACGGCCGCCGACATTGCCATTAATAGAATATTATGTAAAGGGAGAAAAGATCGCGATCGGCCGGTACGCACGAAACTCAAAGACCGGCCGTAACGTGCGTACGGCAAAGAACCGACACGAGCGGTGCTATATTTTTTTTTCTTTTATTCGGTACATGCACCGTCGAAGAAACTGTCGAGGACGCGTTATGCTAATCGATCATACGACAGCTGGTCCGTCGGCCGTCTGCCAGCAACGTCGTTTCAACGTTTCGCCAGCCAACACGACGGCCAATGAAGAACGCACAATGCCGCACGAAAGCTTCCATCCAAACTCACGAGGACTTTCGTAACAAACGTCTATTGACAACTCCTCCCGATCAGCGGGGACAGGACTGATCAATAACCGAACGATTCTACTACGACGTAGAATAGTCCTACGGGTATGGTCATTAGGAAAATTCAATGCTCCAAAAGCGTTTTCGTAAAAAGAAGAAAATGTTTCGTGTGTCAATTAGTGTATTACACGACCTGGATGTAGGAGAAATGAAAAAATGTAGAGAGAGGATATTGAATAGTATTAAATGGAAAAGAAAGTAATATGATTGATTAAATGATGCGATTGTTTCATGCTGAATCTGGCTTACGAGTTTTTTAAAGTTTCTTTTAAACGGTCCCTTGTCGTCCTTCTCGCGCCTTTTCCTAAATCCTTTGACGAACAGCGTGTCAGTAAAACTGATTGACAGTTCCAGCTGGCGGATTTCAGCCCTCAACGAAGTTCAAACTCGGAGCAATTACGCGCACGTTTCGTCGATTTTCTCCGAGAAGTCTACGTCCCGCTCAGCCGGAAGAAACGGCGCGTAAACTGCGTGACGTCATGAAACTGATATCATTGGCGAATTAACACGCCTACCGATTCCTCTGTCGCGTAAGAAAATAAATCAACGACGTCGATAATGCGCGCGAAACAGCGTGTACGGATTTTCAAGTGAATCGTGCAAATTCATTTGCGTGGATGTTAGGTTTAGGTATCAATTATTGAGATTATTTCTCAGAGGAATCTTTAGAAACCAGAAATTACAACGTAAGGAAGTATTCTTCGTAATTGTATTTTTCGGTTAAGGCCATGAAACAAGAGTAAGAGAGAGTGTGAATGTTTTTTAGTTATTAGTTATAAGATTGTTTCTTATTGTTAGAAGAATCTTTTGGAAACAGGAAATGTCGACGTTAAGAAGCATTCCTTACTTTTGAGTTAACCATTCTATTTGCATTCTTCAGTTACGCACGTTGTTTTACGTGGTAAAATTTAAACAGAACATCACAAACAAACAGACGTTACGGATTCCTGTACTTTCCGTAAACATCGCCAAGAGAAGCTTTACATTTAGTTTGCGGAGATTCGATGCTCGATAATGCTGCTTTCTATCTTCCAGGTCGGATCTTTGTTCCAGGAACTTCCGACAAAAACGGAAGGTGGTTCGAAGTAAAATGAAGGGGTGCCGAAATGACGAGGGAAACTCGCGGTAAATACCATGGGCACTTGGCCTCTGTCACACGTGTTATCCCGGGAAACTTATTTCGCCGTGGATAACGTTATCCGCGTATATTGAGAACCCGCTGAATACCAAGTACCCATTTAACTTTGCCAACTCGGCGAAGAGTCTTCAGTCGGCCACTTGAAAATCGCCGGGCCTCGAAATACGAGTGGCCAAAGTTCGCGGCGTTTGTACGTATATCAACTTCAAACACCTCGTCCCGCGAGCATGGGCAATCGAGGGGGGATGGTTGGTACGTACCTACCCAGCGGTCATAATCCCAGAAACTTCGGTTTTACTGAAAATCACAGCACGACGGCCCAAGATCACTGGGAAAACGTTGCGCGTGGAATCTCAAGATTCCTCTTCGTTCCCTCGGCGGCTCCAACTGTTACAGTCCCGGAAACCCCGTCGACCGGACGTTCCTCGCACTGTGTGTGTCGTCGACACTGGCCGTGGGCTCTGACTCTTCTTAAACCGCCGGTTAATCCGGACTTCCTGGCGAACCGGCGTGGAAAAGACTAGCGTGTACACACGGCTGACGAACGAGCACGGTCCAACGCGAACAGGTGGGCAACACGCCTCTTCCACGTTCTACGTGTGTGTCTCACGTACGTGTGTGTATGTGTGTACGTATGTATGTATATATACATATATACATGTGTCTCGGCAGTGTGCGTACAGGTGTGGAATTGTGTCGTGTGCATATGTAACGTGTACGTGTATGTGTGTGTGTGTGTGTGTGTGCTGTGTGGGTGTGTGTGAGACGAACGAGATATCACGCACCGGGATAAACGTCAACGGAGAATACGCACGCGTCGCGACGGCTTGACGTCGACTGAGAAGGAGCGGTTTCGGCGTCTACCAGCCGCACTGCCGCCCCTGCCGCCGCCGCCATACGGCCCCCACCATCGCCCTTCGGTGGAGGCGCCACCGACACCACCATCCCCCGCTGATACACGATCCCCCGTTACCCTGCCCCCCAACCCCTCATCCCTCTCTGCACCGCCGACCAAATCCCGCGGCCACCTTGCCGTCCGCGCCGAACCACGAGGTTTCTTCAGCGACCTGGCAAACCTTCCCCCACCACCCCTCTGCATTCACCCCTCACGCACATCCCCTTCCCGTCCCCGGGCCCTTCAGTCGCCCCTTCGGCAACTCAACCTGGCGGGCCCAAGTGTCGCGAGTTCCTGGAAACTGCAAGCTTTTCTAATCGAATTTGTCACGAAAGTAGAATCAGTTATAAAATTTCTAAATTCTCAGCGATATCATCGTCAAGAAATTCCACTGAAATCCGTTATTCATGGAATTCAGGATTCTTTTGTAATGGGATTTATGTGAAAAATTGTACAATGGTGATGGAGTTTTCTGATAGAGTTTATATATTCGTCGGAGAATTGAGAATTCTTTTGGATTTATACGAAGTATGTTGTATTGTACAGAATATAATCGACATACTTTCACTCATTGTGATAAATAACGTTAATTTAAACATTCAATACTCTTCTTATCGTATTAACTACATACGCAGGATTTTAATTTCGTGTGTATTCAATTTTTAGAATTTATTTCTTGGCAACCAATGATAAATCCAATGATATTTTCTGTGTACATTCTACATGGTCACGACCTTCATGGTGAATCGACAGTTTCTCTAGAAATAATAACCGCTCAATACTTGTTATTCCTATGTCAGAAACATGCCTATTACGTTGACAGTGTCACTTTCTTAATAATTGAAGAGTAAGAATCCAATTCAATTTATCCGATAATTTCAACGATAGTTGTAAAAAAAAGTTGGCCATAATCACACTCTTATGCAACATAAATTCACAATACTGTTTAAAACAAATATCAACGATTCTTCAGTCATTACGAATATTCAATTACAGCATAACGATCAGCGATTATTATGAATATTAATTCGAATTGAAGGGTTTTTTAGTTGAAACGAGTAGCATGTTACAATGTACCCGACATGAAACATCATTAATAATGGTCTTAAAGTACAATGCCACGAACAAAGGGACTACAGCACGTCGGCAAACAATGGAAGGTCAAGTTACATCTGATCAATGGCTAATTAATAGAACCATTACCGTGCATAAGCCGAAGCCCGGATAATTAGATGACCGCGGCGTTGAGCGCCCTTTGACGGTGTATCGTTATTAACGGCGAAATGCCAGCAGGTGACGGTTATCAATAATTCCGCGATTAATCGAAATGTAGAAGTGGACTGCAGGTGAAGAATGCCGGTGAGACGAGTGGCGTGAATTTCCAAAAGTTCCGCGACATTTCCCGAAGTATCGATTCGCGGACATCGCCGGCGAATTTTCAACGGCCAGTCTCAAAGGGGCCGGAAGTGGGGGGATGGGGCCGGGGGGTGAGGGGGGTGCGCGAGACAGAGGAAGAGGGCTGATCGCACGTCATACTCGGCGCAAGCGGCTCTAACCCCAGGAGCGTGCCGCTGACGGGAAAGTTACTACTTGGAGAGAGGAACTTTTTAGAAGTTCGCTACGAGGAACGACGCGGAGATTAGCCCCGGGGAGTTGGAGTTTCCGATGTACAATGAGTGGAATCCAGAAACGCCGAGGTAAAAATCGATTGTCCGGTATCCAGCAACCTACCCCTCCCCCCTCTCGAACCTTCCCTCGTCTGAGGCGGTCCGCCGGTCGGTCGAATAATAACTTGTAACTGAATCCCTGCAATCGAGTTTACGAAATGAGCGGGACGTATAAGAAAACACAGCGGGGGCTAATTATAACGGATTCAATTAACGACGTTTGCGCAGGGAACTATGGCCGAGAAGGCTCGGGCCAAGTACGAGCACTTTCTGCTGAAATGCTAACGCGCAAGGGTTCCAAGTGAGGGAGGGGGGGGGCGGTGGGGTCGTTAAGAAACGCGAGCCATCCACTTCTCGCAGACAGTCGTTCGTTATTTCGCGTTCCTCACGGTTCCCTTATCTCACGGGGGAGGTGGATTTATTCAAGGGCGAACAGGGGCCCACGATTCGATCACGGTCCTCGTTGAAAAATGTACAGTCGAAATTCTGTCGTCGAAAAAGCAAAACGCAAGACGAGGCAAATATTTCCCCATAGCAACGAAATATGTTGTGTTCCGACACGCGGGTAAATATTGCATTGTTCGAAATTTCCTGATTTCGTCGTACCTACGAATTTGAGGGAACGCAATTTTTAGCTTGAGGTAATCTTTTATTTCGCCAAGGGGGATCGTCGCTCAGTAGAAGAGGAATAGCACGGTTCATGAGGATAATGCATTTAACGAGCGTACTTTTGAAAAGTCCTGTAAAACATTTCCTTGCCGAAGTTTCGTTATGAAGATTAAACAAACTCTGGGAAATGCTTATCAACAAATACATTTACGTTGATCGCGCGAGGAATGCCGCTGTACGTGAGCGTAATTACAAATTAAATATGCGTGTAGTTTAGCTCTCTCGAATTCTATCTCATTACACGTCACGCGGCCCAATTATATATATTTCTATGGCAAGGCCGTATGTATACAGAGTTATTAACCTTTAATTGCATTGTCATGCAGAAGTATATTACTTCTCTGGTTATGACATGTGCCAGAAGTTAGAGAACAGCCTGCAGCTCTGTGTTTCCTCGTCTAATTGAATTCTCGAAAAGCTTTCGAACTCTCCGTCGTCACTTGCCGCATGATAATATTCACTCTAACGTTTCAATTATTATTGCATACCGAAGGGAAGGTGCACAAAACGATAATACTTTGCTCCACTGTTTTTCTGCGTCGATTAAAGACCAAGGTTTCAGATTAAAAATACGTGTTCATTAAAAGCGTTGATGACGATAACGAAGGGATCTCATGGATATTTCTTTTTTAACAGCCTGTACATAGACATACGATAGAAATAGGATCCCAAGTCCAGGCCCTTGAGTGGATCCTGCATC
This sequence comes from Hedychridium roseum, assembly GCA_963989215.1. Taxonomy (NCBI): domain Eukaryota; kingdom Metazoa; phylum Arthropoda; class Insecta; order Hymenoptera; family Chrysididae; genus Hedychridium; species Hedychridium roseum. The sequence continues at coordinate 2,687,932 of OZ022307.1, read as the reverse complement.
CTGCATCTGGCTTTTGAGAAGAGAACTTCAGGAACGGCAGAGAAGTTCGACTCATGGCGAGCAGTAATTAACCCGGTCGCGTGCACACGGCAACGGAACAAAAGGATCCCTTTTCCGTCTGACGGCCAGCCGGTTTTTCGTTTTATTCTGACCGCGAGACCTCCGAGAACGTACAAGCACCGTGATTTCCTCCTCGTCTTTTAACCTCTATTTGCGCTCCGCTGCTAATACCAGCCATGGTTAAAGCAGCTTTATCCGCCGCGAAAAAAGCCGCCATTTCTATATTGTTAAGACCCGTGCTCGCGCATCGCTGTAAAACTCGGCCGCATTAAAAGTATAACCATGTAACCATCCTCGCACCCGGAAACCGGAGCTCAATTATCTTAAAGTCAAGTGCAAGCCTCCCCCCCTGCACTTCCTGCCTGATCTGTAACGCTCTTCACTTTATTGTATTTTATATTCGTTTCATTCAGCAATGCCATCAATGGATATCGATGTTTTCATTGTTCCTCGAGTGTAACTTCAAAGTTAGTTCTCTTCCGTTCATCGATTCGATTACAATGAAACGTCTAGACACGTTCTTCAGCGAGGTTTCAATTAAAACCAAGTACACGTTTTAATTAATCCGACAAGGGTATTCCGTAAGTGAAGAAACGCCGAAGAAAGGATACAGTTGTATGTCTTCATTTTTTCTAATGCTCAGCAGTGTTTCGGAAGTTAAAGCCAGCTAGCTCTGCTCCGGTCGTTACGTTTAGTGGGTCGGTAAACATTCGCGAGGGAGAGGAATATCGCGTGTTCTCTCGAGCGAAAGGGCAGGGACGTAAGGGATGCAAAAGATGGCAGATCCACGTGTGGTTTCTCGAGGAGTACCAAACCCGTCGGCCCTGTGACGTTGTAGCCCACGATGTGGGGAAGATGGTGAGAAGGGGGGAGGGGGTTGGACGGTCGACCGCAGAGAAACAAATCCCCAGCGTCGCGACTAGCCGACATATCGGCCAGAGAATATTGTTACGTCATTGCGGTGGAGAGATGAGAAATCAAGTGAACCGTGAGAATCGCATCGGGGAACGTATAACCGTGGCCTCTCTAAGCCTCTGCCGGTGCATCCGAGCGAGTGCATTCACGATGGAAAATAATATTTGTCCCGTGTATCACTGCCGTAGAACGACCCCTCTCGTCCTGTCCCGCTGATTCTCCGGTTCCCCCTCTCCCTCCGTGCAATTGTCCCTGTTTTCCTTGTTCGCTTGAGTACCCCCCTCCCCCACGAGCAGCGGTTGCAAAGCTATCAACCGAATACCAACCTATCGTCTCCTCGAATCACCTAATCCGATTTTAAATCTTATTCTCCGAGGATCGAGACTCCTCTAATTGAACCCGAGGGCCCTTCAATTATGCCCTAAGGGGCGATCGAAACATTTTGATCGGTCAATTTATATCGACCGCTGGAACGTATTGTGCAGATACTCTGATCCTCTTTGTACAATTCGCACAAAAGACAGATTTCTACCCCCATTTCTACGTGCCGAGTCGGCCATTTAAATCAATATTATGATGATGATGATGATGATATTGATTCTTTGAATATACGGCTGTACCCTGTTTTCCTTCCGTCGCCCTTAACGATACCCTCGCAATAAAGATATCGATCCACAACTCCGCTAGACAATTTCCATTGAGCTTCCCCAATAGCGAAAGGGTTGGACGAGCAACCCTTGTCCCTCGACGTTTCCCTTGTCACACAATGCGTATCAACATGTCGATTGTTAACTTCGCCGACTAAATTCCACCTCGTTTACAATTAGTTTCACTGAACTGCTCGTCCGTCATTTTTTGCCACGCAAAGTTGTTCGGTAATCCACTATAATCCAGCCTGACTGCGTTATCGCTGAAAATATAGCAATGTCAATTGTACAAACACTCGGGCAAAATATTTTACGACGAGGGGAAAGAAACGACGACAATTTGCTAATGCGAAAGGAAAATATCTTTGGTCGATTGGAAATCGAAGTCCTCGGAAATGAGCACTGCCGGAATGGGGAAATCTTCGTAGAAGGGAATCCGTGCACGGTTATTGTATCGAGCCGGCCAGGGGAAAAAGCTCGTCTTAAATCAGACGTCCCCCGTTTGCCCGTAGTTGTTCGCAGCATCGATCAATTAACGAATTAGCGACACCGGTACCAGTAATTACCGACGTGTCCGTGCGCGTGCCTGTGATCAACGAGTCCCCCCTCCCTCACCCCCCGTCCCGGCTTTACCTACAACTACACACTTTTGGCCGTACGTACGTGCGCGAGTGTGTGCGTCGTGCCGGATTTCTCCGTACTCCCCCTCTTCCGCCCTCCGGTAGTTTCGCCGAGTCTTCCATTTCGAACTGGTAACGGCGCAACGCCCGGGAGAATTCCAGAGCGAATTAGTATTTAATAGTGAAACTTTCGTTCCGTGAGGAGGCTATCTTTCCTCTGACTTTCGGAACGCCGCTGCAATGTGTCGTGTAACAGAGCAGCCGAGCGCGATCCTTTCATGGGTATTTCCCGAAGAGAACGTCCGCCCTCCGCCCCCCTTCCCCCCCTCTAAATAAGAAGCGGACGGGTCGTAACTTCCGGGACAGTTTTCACGGGAACGCAATTTCGTGCGGACCGTTAAATTAGATTCATCCGCGCTAAGGCTGCGTCTTCGTCTTCTCCAGCATCTTTTGTTCGCCGGATTTCCTTTGCCTCGTGGCGCACGCTTGGCCAATTATTCTTGCACATCGACTTCTCCGGATACAAAGACCGAACTTCCGGTACGTGTCAATCAGCGACAAGCATGGGACATAATCGACGCGCTGTGCTACAGATCATTTTCTTTCTCAATTGCTACTCAAAGTAGATTCTTCCTTGTGCAACACCTCTTATCGTTAAATCATACTTCTTTTCGATTTTTCTAGGGTTCATTACAATTACGTCTTAATTCGTGACAGATTATTCTTGCTCTACTTCTTTTCTTATTTCATTATTTGCCCATTTGCACGTACAGTCTTGACGAAGATTCGTTCTTTCTGTTAGAAGGTTGCTTCTCTTCTTCTTGACATTTTTTTTATTGTCTTTATTCGTATTCCTCGTTCATTTCTTTCCTTTTTTAAAAAGATAATCCTCATTTCCCATCGAGCAGTATCTGGGCATTATTTTTTACGCCCATCAGAACGAAGGAAGTTGCTTCTCATCAGTCCCTTCCGATTTCCCGACGGGCCCTTCGTTCTCACTTTTTCCCCCGCCCTGCCGTCCTTGGCCGATCTGTACTCGTCATCCGCGAGATGTTACACACCGGAATATTTCCTACTTTTCTCGTATCACGTTGTGACGCGGGACGCGAACCGGAATACTACTCTGAATGCCCACTTGTTTGCGCCTAGTCATGCGTACGGATGATGGCCATGGCAAATTAAAACGTCAGACCTCGGGAGTTTACATTGCAGTTTACTCAGCAGAACGGACAGAAGGATGAGGCACGAGGGAAGAAAGGGACAAACGTACAAGCGTGCTGGAACAACGGAACTGCGTGAAAAGTTAGGACTGTGATTACGAAAACGCGTAAAAGGCCACCTCGGTATTAAACGACTAACGAGGAATAGTGACACGGAAAAGTGAAGAAGTTCCAATGCAAAATGCTGGCCGGACGATTAAGTGTTCTAGAAGAAATCGTAGAATCTTTTCGAAAAAGAAGAAAATCGCAAGGGAATTCGGTGAAAAACAGAAAGTAAAGATTGAACTTAAGAAACAGGCTGTAAAAAATGAAATTTTACGATAAAATTGGAAAATGGGAATGATAGAACGTTAAATATTATTCTACAATGTGTACATTAAACAATTCACTCAATCGGCAATCCACCGACTTATCGCTATACTTTAAATCCAGAACATTTTCGCACCGTCCAAAGTCTTGGTTAATCGTCAGTTTTTCAGGCTTTCCGAACTGATCATCGATGAATACTTTATTTGGCCGGGACGGGCGGCCAAAGTTAGTTATCCGGCGTTTTAGCTGCCCAACTCGGGGCAAATGGGGCGCCGTATAAAAAGGCACGGGCGAATACAAAGACGATTGCACGGACGATGCGCAGCGGAGATACGATGGAGAAGCAATAGAGAGAAATGAGGAACGGGGAAGGACAGGGGGGGGAGGAGGGCGAATTCCACGGTTGACTCGCAGCAATAATATGCACACCTGTTCGGCCGGGGTAATGGATGGAGCGTGGGTGGCGAGAACTGCGTTGCCTGCTGCCAAGAACCGCGTCACGCTTACATTTACTCCGATGCAATGGCACGGGGAAATATTCGCCCGGTGCGGCTCATCATGACGGCCGACGTAATGCACCGGCCCGACACCCAGCGGTTATCGAGCGGAAAAAACGAAAATGACAACGGAAAATACGGCACGAAAACGCTTCCGTGTGGAGCAGGACAAAAATGCCTTTTTCGTCGACGATCGAATCGAACGAGCCGCGGACAGAGAACAATCGGTCCTCAGGGACGAGGAATTATTAGCAGGGAAAGCGGTGAATCGGTGTACTTAGAAAATAATCAGTGAAATTTCTAAGAGAACATTGCTTAGATCTAAAATGTAAAATGATCAATCTTCAAGACGGAAACAATCAACTTTTAGGAACAAGTAAATATTACTACCGAAAACTGGTAATTAGTGCACTGGGAAAGTAATTTGTAAAATGTTAAATGAAAAGTCAATTGTTTCCAGCCTATAAAGTAATAGGTCTTCGTAATAGAAGATCAACTTTTCACTTATGCTATGTGTTACCTAACGGATATTTATTACAATCTGTTAATGATAGTTTATGAAACGTGCTTGTGAGTTTAACTCGACGACAAAGAGTGTATTTGCTTTACAGCCGAGTCGATTCTTGTAATCCGGGGGAGCAGTTAGGAGTGAATTAGTACAGACATTTTGATCTGGTCTACTAGATCTTACGTAATGTATCCAACAACAATGTGGGCGTTATAAAGAAATCTCGGGGGAGTTGGCACTAAGCACGATTCACTAGCTAAGACGTTTTACCCCGGCGACATAAATCAGATTTATTCGCAGGCCACGTCCCAGTGATGTTTCGTGTAAATTGCAGCTCCTCGTCGGCTTTGTCAACCTGACGTTAACGTCCGCACAGTCAGATGAATAATTCGATCGCGCACGAGGTCTTTCACAATTCCAATTACCGTTGTACAGAACAAAATAGAAAACTGCCGGCGAAGTCGGTCGAGCAGACAGCGTATTCGAGCAGCAAGGAAAATCAACCGATAAATTCTCCAAAGCGGACGAAAACGCGTATTTCTTCGAGTAATTAAATAGGACTTCGAACTGATAAAGTATTAACTTCCATTTCATAATATATCTATTTCTTTGATTTAGTGCACCTTTACATTCCGTTACTTAATATACTTGTATCCTAGAATACTTTTGTTACACCTTTTTTGGAAAAAGATAAATTTGCAACTTCGGTTTTAAGAAGTTAATCGTCTTATTGTTAGTATCCATATCGTTCAAATGTCGAAGAATTAATATTGAAGAATTGAACAGGGTTTCCTTGGTGGTAAACTATTAATCACCAAACCTCGTGCACCTGTACTCTGTAACACTTTTACTACACTTTTTTGGCAAAAGGTAAACTCGTGACTTCGGTTTTAAGAAATTACTCGTCTTAGCATTCACATGGTTGAAATATGGAATAATTAATATCGAAGACTTGAACAGGGCTTCGAGCTGGCAAACTCTTAACCACCGAACCCTACGTACACTTGTACTCTTTAACACTTTTATTACACTTTTTTGGGAAAAGGTAAATTCGTAACTTCGGTTTTAAGAAGTTACTCGTCTTCGTATTCTCCGCATTGAAATATTCACTGCGCCTTCACCCTGCAGGGATGCATCTCAACGTTGCGCGCTGGTCTAACGTTGGCGTGAGAAAAATTCGCGGCAAAGTTCGGCCGTAGTTTCCCGCGGGCGCTCGGTAATCGGCGGGAAATCGTCAGAAAAATTCCGGACGGTCGAGCCGTCACGCCGGGGTTTCGACTTAATCTCCGGGCACGCTCGACTTTCCCATTTGTATACAGGACTCGTCCGCTTCCTTCGATCCCTTTTTCGGCGGCGCCGCGACGACGCGAGGGTCCCTTCTCCCGCTCCAAAGTGATTGCGTCCCTATTGACACGAGTTTATAGAGAACCCTGGACGGCCGGGGGACGTGCGAGGGGGTGAGAAGAGGCGAGCAGGTGCTCGCCATTTTCCCCGCGCACACCCCTTCCCTCCTCTACAATCCTTATAGATAACGCGTCGTTTGTAACTGTCACCGCGGGCCGGGAAGAAAGATAGTTTATAACTACGTGCAACTAAGTCCAACACAGCCCCCTCCCCTTCCCTAACTCGACCTTTCATGATCCAGTACACTGGCGGAAAACTCAAATCTCTGCACCCCGGACGAACTTTAATCCTCGCGTGGTTTAGCTGATAAAGTTAGCTCGACTATGATCAACTAGTGCAAGTCGCCAAAAATAACGTAACGTGATTACATCTCTTTTTCTATTAATGATAAGAAATGTGTCGAAGAATCTATCGAACCTTTGACGTGCAACGATATCATTCTGTTCATGTAGAAAATTATTACACTTCTACCTGTCAGACAATCTTTCCCCCCGTCGATATTCATTCATGAGGGGGGGTGGGGGTAAATTAGAGGTGGCTTTTATTAGAACGACGGAATATCGTCTGGTGACGTGAAAGGAAGAGTGAATAGAGGGCCGAAGCTAACATCTACCTGGCATTCACGTGCATTTCACTGGCCCACCACCTGTCCGTCGATTCTTCACCCCCTCTGGCCTCACCCCTTTCCTCCCCTTTGCGCCCCTTTCCACCCCTTTGCCTTCCCTGGCGAGTCTGGTACGCGCTTTTCGGGCCGAGCCTCTGTGTCAGTGGAGGCACGGGGGTGACTAATGTTACCTGAAGGTGGATTTGTATACCGGGGGAAATCGATAAAGGGTCGGTCGGCCGTGAAGGGGGTATTACGGAGTGACGCCCCCGCGATAGAATGGAGCGCGCGAGGGGAGTAGGGGGGAAAGCAGGAGGCCAACGCCGACACGGACCTAACCATCATCCCACCATTATTCTTCTCGCTTGCCCGTGTACTCGGCGTTCCTCTGCGCCCGTGAAATTCATCCGACGCGGCCCGATCTATGAATCGCGAATCATGACCTACGACGAAAAGGGGGGGAATCACGTTCGATAACTTTCGTCGCTTGTTTTTCATCCCTGTGGAAAGTTAAACAAATTTTTACGCTCTACTTTACGACGACGCGAACATAGGAATTTCAAGGATTGCATAGGAAACAAGTATAAAAAAAGGGCTTTGGTAATAACGAGTCATGTGTTTGCAGTAAAAATCAATACTTTTCTTCTACGAATACAAGTCAAAACGTATGACAAAGATAATTAACGATTCGTTTTTCGTCGAGCCATAATGCTTACAATCTTCTTTACAGGGGCCTGCATTTTCTTAAGGCAAGTATTACTACATTTTTCTGTAATTCTTACAGCTCTGTTTGTAAGAACCTGAATTCCCTTGAGGCAAGTAATATTCCTCTCTTCAAGAACCTACATTTTCTTTAGGCAAGTATTACTACATTTTTGTGTGTTTCTGTAATTCTTACAGCCCTGTTTGTAAGAACTTGAATTCCCTTGAGGCAACTAATATTCCTCTCTTCCTGTGAATATAAGATGGAACGCATGACACGCGGTCGGTAGATTTCTCCGAAGAAGACAGCCACTTTGTTGGAGCCTGGGGAAGGGAAGGATGTTTATTCGGTTTTACAGTATATCGTAGACGAGGAGTAGGGGGTTGTGGTGCGGGGCACGAAAGTTCGTTTGGACGGGGATGAGCGTCGGTCCGTCCGTCCGTCCGTCGGAGGCGCGCATCGCTCTCCACCCAGAGGGGAATATTCAGAGCCGTACAAATGACCGCGAAGTGATAAATAATGTAACGGAGCACGGTTCTCGTGTTACGTGTCGGGAGTAACGTATCGTTCCCATTATACGTACGTACGTATGTACCTAACGTTATATCCGAGTAAATATCGTACCGTTCGACCGGGGCTCGGTTGCACGTGCTCGCGAAGGGACGGACGAACGGGCAGGGGGGAGAGGAGAAGGGAGGGGGGCAGGGGAGGGGAGGGGCTGCTCATTCGGCCGGGGAAAACCTGGCCGAGCGCTTTGCGCGCAAAGCTTTTCCGTGCTTCCAGTCAGCAATGATTGTCAGAGCGGTTTCTCCATTTCATTCCCCCTCCTCCCCCAGCGGTACAATGTTCATGAGTTTCCACGATGACGGACGGTTCTTCGGAATTAATATACACTGGTGTATTAAATTCCTCAGCGCAAGTGCCCATGAGAGCTTTACTGAGGAAATAAAGCGCGTTTCAGCCAGAAACCATCGAGAGAACTACGCAATGGACGAATAATGTGCTAAAGATCGTTCGGCAATTTTTCGTAATCGCGTGTGATCGACTTAGAGTTCTTTTTGTAGAATAAACATTAGTCGAAGAATGTCCCCGTGCGCGGCAATTAGAGCGATTGGAAGTTCCCGGGTGATTCATAGGCGAGCCGACTGCGTTTTAGAATTGCCATTGTCGCGATGTGTACAGCGATAACAGCGACATTATGTCGCCTACAGCGGCGAATATTCCAATGGCACATTAATTCCATTACCGCGCGGCTCAACGTGGCTATTTGAAAAAACTCCCCCTACCTTCCCCCCTCCCCTCCGCACAATATCGCGTGCATGTTATTCACGCGTTTTAAAGTCACTCGGCAAACGTACACTACAATTCCCTCGCGCTGAGAATCGCCACGTTTCCCATCGCGAAAAGATAACGCAATGACCAGGAAACTGCACTATTCCATTACAAAATCAAAGATTCTCCATTCTGAGTGTCACGGAAATTTCGAAGACTAAGAACCCGATGATTTCAGCGAGAAAGTTCAGTGAAATTCAGATTCGATCCACGTGATTGAGCGGAAATTTATTATTACGGCGTTAGTTTCCTAAGAAATATCATTTTTTATCAGCTGCCCGTCCCACGTTCCGTTGTAAAACTTTTCGTGCGAGTTCTCTGCGCGCGTCAATGTAACGTTTGCAAAAGAGTGCAAAAATGGCGGTAAGCGGATATTCGGCGTAGGCGCACCGAGGAGGGCTCGCTCAGAATCTTTTTTGGGTTATCTCCTGCGACATCGACAGTCGTTTTTCTCCGGGGCCCATTGTGCTAAGCCAAGCCGTACCTTCGGTAAAACCTTTCACCTCGGGAAACTTGCGAGCGCCCGGAAGCCCCGTTATATCTGGGAATCGGCTGGCTGTATCGGAAGCGTATTAACAGTCCGCTCCCGCGGGGAAGCAATGTCAATAGAAGGCGGAACGGGATCGCCAAGTGAAAACGACTCCGAGGCATTGGGCAGTCGGCCAGGACGACTTTGATATCATCCGCTGTAAGCTTCCGTCCTACGTTTCTTCCGTGGCTTTTATATCTCGCGTATTCGAAATCTGTACTAACAACCGAGACGAAACCGACTGGGACTCTTACGCAATAGAAACTAAAGTTAGGCCTGTCTAATAATTTTCAAGAAATATCTTATTAAAGTCAAGTCAATATTTAAGTGAATCATATGGAGTACGAGAAATTTTGTAATATGTATGAATTTCAATTATGTGAATATATGCATATGAAGTAATAAGCATTTCAATGAAATAAATATTTTAGTAGAATTATAAAGTTATTAAGATACTAGGAAGCAATACGTGTATTATACTTGCAGGAATTGAAATATTCACTGGACGTGATAAAATTTGTGTTTGATCGCACGTAAAATGATTCAAAGCCAAATGTAAAAGAATTAAACCGAAACTAAGTGACAAATACAAAAGTTTTTGAATTTACGTGTACCTCCGTCAAGTAATTTTATAAAAATTTCAGCAAAAATGTTATTCTCAAAGCCGCATTCGTGTTGTGATGCGAGTCCTCGGGAGTGAGTTAAATTTTGCAAAGCCAGAAGCAGCCTAATAGACTCTCGCCGGTGTTTGAAGCGATGGGACGAAGGAAGGAATACGACGCCAAGTTATGTCTACCCGAGATAAGAGAAGACGAGCAATTCATTCCACCGACGCATCCTATCTTATCTGAAGTGCAATGCTGATATCATACGGGATTCGGATTGCTTTTTGCTCGCACGAAACTCAAACAACGACCACTGTGCCGTATCAGTAATGAGAATGATTATCAGGCAGGACCAGCGGATTAGCCTCAAGGCGGGTCAGTGCCCACGTCCACGATAAATTTAACAGGGGGTTGTGTCCAAATTCGCCGTACTCCTTTGGTAAAACGTAACAGACCTAATCTTTAGGAAAACAGTTGGTGGAAAATAGTTGTCAAGATATTTCAAGTGATATCGCATAATCGGTCGTGATTTATTTAACACTTCGGTGAGCAATAATTTGCAATTGAGAGAAAGTAGATGCACCATGATAAGGAGAGATAAGAATAAAAAATTCGTCCATTAAACGTTAAAGGATAAATGAATCAATTGTATGTGTTAAGTAACTAAAAATTCGATATATACGTGTATTGTTTACACATTATTCCGACTTTCTCGCGATGAAACGCTGCGTAAACATTTTCCACCGGTGGACGAGGGTCAGCAATTCAGTTGCAACTGGGGAATCTCATAATTTCGCTGTAAAATCGGGCCCAAGTTTTACTCGTGTGTAGGGTCGTGAGCAAAAGACCATTTCCCCGTAACACCGTGCAACTTTCCGCAGATATTGGAGGTCGCAGTGCACTTGCTGCGTAGCTTACTGCGATATTGAAACTCGAAGGGCACCTCGAGTCCCGGGGAAGTCAGTGCACAATAAAATCGAACGGCCAAAATCCATCGTGCGGGAAGGAGAAAATCCATTTTCTCCAACTACACGAAATCCTCATTTTTATCAGAGTCATCATGCTATACGGTATAAACTCACTCGGGTGGAAAGGTATCAATCGCGGCAAGGTTCTCGGCATGAAAAGCGAAAGCACCGGCTCTGCCCTCGGTATCGCGCTATCGAATTCTCAAGTCGAGATATACAATAAAATATCGCCCTCCGATATCGACCCCTACTTCGTCTGGGTTCGCCAGTCCGACGTATTATACAAAGACACGCACGTCGCTTACGAAATGCCGGAGTTGTGTCCAATTCCAAGGAAAAATATATTTTTTTTCCACCTAACGCCTGGGCCGATTTACGTGAAATCGTTCCAAGGAATTTCGAATTATGGAAAGAGCTGTTGAGATTAGAATTTCATTGTGTGCATATATTAAAGCATTTTTCCGGTAATTCGTAAACAAAAAATATGGAAAATTTGTGTACAAGTGTTTTCAGCGGATAAAATTCATTTGATCTCTTAGCCACGTAAATTCTATCGGATTTACATCGAGTTCACCGTGCCTTTCGATGCACACGTCACGAAGTGAACGATGAAAATCAATAAATCATGTATCGCGCTTCAGCGGCGTGCATTTATTCCGATCATAATTAACGTGCCCTAAAGGAAAGTATGTTGATCCGGCGAAAATTATTCATCCGAATCTGTATTCATCCGCGCAGCTGGGGAATGCTTTTAAATCATTCGCATCGTGCATCGATTTACGAAATTCATGTTTCCTCGGCGACGCGGCTGTAAATTTCCCCGGAAAAAGGTGTTCCATTATTTAGCGCAACAAGCCGATTGTCGAAGAAACGTACGAGTCTGTAAAATCAGCGGGCTGAGGGGAGGGGCAGGGGGCGATGGGGCTTATCCGTCCGATCGAAGAATCGTAAACCGTGTAGATTCTATCGTAGCTTCCTTACGCCCCATCCAGCTTGCGGAAACGCGCATACCGTAGCGGAAGTGCCGGCGACGGGCTTACGATAACGACGATATCGAACCTCCAAACGGATCGAATTCGCCCGTACCGCTCATTCACTTACGACATTCAATAGCGCAAATATTCGCAATAAAGAGAAACCGTAACGAGACGCTCGTAAGACCAGATAAGAAGCCGCGTCTTTTTATTGGCTACTGAGAAACGGTTATGCAAATGGTCATTCGTTATTCTCCCCCACGGTTATACGGTTTCAAGGCGTTTTATTTTTTTAGATATGCCAAACAAAAATTTCTATCCTCTTTTGGTGGTACCTAGATAAGTGAAGTTGCTGCGAAACATGTAATTTATCGCACAGCATTTTTAAATACGTAATAAAATAAAAAATTATTAAATAGCTACAACTAAAATTAACCTATTAATTAACTATACCAAGTAGTAGCTATTTTAAAGTAAAGACCTGTTAATTCAAATTTACTAAGTACTAAATGAAATTTCTTTAAGCTATCATTGCTTTTGTGATTTAATAATACATATTATTTTATGAGTTTTTAATACATTAAAACTACTACTTTAATCTATTGTTGATGTTATTATTTAACAGTACGTGTTACCATTTGAATTCTTAAATTACGTTGATTGGTATCACGACAATACTTTCTCACCGAAGAATCTGCAATAAATTCTTGCTTTCGCACTTAACGATATTTGCGAGCAACTTCTTTCACCGTTCTTCAGTATTTCGAGTATCGGTTGCATTGAAACGCGTGCACGGGATGAGTATCGATCGCACGAAATGTAAACTTCCGTAGGTGGGTAGAGAAATATAATTCAAACATTGCGCGGACATTGAGAACGTGACGTTGCAGTGCGAATAAAAGCAGCGTATTCCATTGCTGTTCCGTTTACTCTTTTATTACCCCACGATATTGGCACTGCGAAAAATTTCATTCAATGCCGAACATACTACGTCTCGATGATGTAACAGCGATAAAATCCTCGTGCGTAGCTGACGAACCACTCAATATCCCATAACATTACGGTTTTACGCGGTACCGTCAGGCTTTATTGATCAGTAAACAATTTTTTTTAACCGCCGAAAATTGACACCTCGTTTAATAATCTCAGTAAAAAAACATAACCAAAAAATAGAACTCTTTTGGAATGATTTTCGTCAACGCTCCGGAACCTTTCAGCAACTATCAATTTACAGAGCTCTGTGTAAAGAACTCTTTGTCTCGTTACACGATAGGTTTGCCAGGATACTTTGGATTAAGTGTACACGTAAGCAATTCCGAAGATAGATGTATCGATTACACTGACAAGCCGGGATAAGTAATCATGCATAGCGTTGGAACGGAGTTCTTGTTAGTATTCAAAGTTGCGCTTGTGCGCTTTGGCAAGTTTATCATTTGAAGCCGCTCTTCGATATATAGATTGGATAGGCCGCCGGAAGAGCATTACCGGTATTGGGAAAACACGCACATGTGTTCAGAAGCAAGGCTGATGCACGGCACCGATTGAACCAGGCAAAATGATCTTTACGCTGCCAGCGGGCAACGTTGCAAGGCGTATTCCTCTTACAATTATATTCCCTTTACCAGCGAAAAAACTGGCTCATGAAAAAAGCCAATGAGTTCTAAAAGATCCTAGCGTTCCGATGGATGAGGAATTTTCCAAGCGCAGGAATTTGCGTGGCGAACCTAAATGAATATTCGACGAATTTTAGTGAAACTTACGTGTACTGCAGGCTGTAAACGGATCTTAGGGTTCTGTAGATTTGAATTTCTCGGCAAGCGATTCGACGGATTTAGCCCACCTGTTCGGAGAAGAAAAAAGATTTGTCGGTAAAAGTAATGAAGCAGAATCGTAGTGTATAGTAAATAACGATCAGTGTTATTTTGTCGAGTGTATGTTTAGAAAGAAGTATTTTCTTGGCAACAACTGGGGTTCTAACTTAGCATTAATCTTGTCATTAATTACCTCATTTACTTGACATTTAGAAATTTGTTGTCGTAAACCGCGTCTCGCGATTTCTTCGTATCGTCACGCGACATCGCCTCCGATAAATTATTACGCTGGTGTAGTAGTAATTACTACAATGGGATAGCAGGTGCTGCGATACATTTTAAGCAAACGAGCTTCATGTTCAATTTGTCGGAACGACACTCATTAACGAGGACACACGAAACTCATGTAGCCAGGCGAGAAAAATAACTATTATCCGCCCAAGTTTTCTTAACGCGTTAAAATGTTTATTTCGAAAAATGCCAATTACAAATGGGCAGATATATTAATTTTGTTCAATAATTCACGAATTTTAGGGATTAAAATGTCCTCTCGCAATCCTTAATATAATCGTAATCAATTTTAGATTTGTCAATGGTGTATAAATATTTGCCCTACATTACAGGCGAATGCTTTTAATGAAATGATCGTGCTTCGAATAAGCACATTCGTAGGTGTATAAATATCCAGCCCTCCGCACAGTCACATCGACACTGCGGTTCGCTCGGGATAATTAAATCCCTGAGCCGCGGACATAATTGCGGAATTTCCAAGAAACGGCCGATACCTATCGAAATTTCTCGCGTAAGAGAAAACCCCTCCCGTTCGGCACCCGCGATCCGTGAAATCGTCGGGCTTTGGATTTGTATGGGCGCACAGGAACACTCACACAGAGAGACATGTATTCGTCGTACAATCGCCGTCTCGAATGTCTCTCGGTAAGTTCGGCAGGGAATAATTAGGAAATGGCTGCGAGCGATGTAGGCACGGCGGAAACGTTCGGTGCTCTCGACGCTGCGCAACGCGGACAAGGGTGCTGGCCGAGGGTGTGTGCGGAGGGGTAGGGGTGGAGGGGAGCAGTGGGGCCCGAAATTTGGGGTGTAGAGCGTAACAAGCGTAGCTAACGAGCTACAGCAGATTTTATGGGCAGATGGAGATGATGCGATATCCGCGATTGATGCCGCAGAACCGAGTGCGGGGGCTCTCCTCGGCAATGAGACAGATTTAACCCATCCCATTATTATAACGGCCATAACCGACGGGCTATACATCCATTGCAATCAGCGGCACGCAAAGGAACGATCTCGGCGACACGTTTCTAAAGTATCAGCGGTACTTTGCCATATTCCACCCCAAGTATAAACCGGTCTGAGCTTCTAATTACACGCATTGCTAAATACGAGGGACCTATTGAATCGGGAGAATTAAATGGCAAAGCAGTAGTAAAGTAACTCTAGTCTTTGCCGAGTAGTCAGAAATTTCAGGTAAATGGTAGATTGGATGTCAAATTTGTGCATAGTCTGTAATACTGTGATATTCTGAATTTCGTCGATTTCGTAGATGCAGATCATTGTAATATGTTTTTAGGAAGAACTGGATTTTGTTACAAGGAAAACTGTGACCCGGGAAATGTTAATCTTATTAAAATGGCGTTTGCGATGGACCTGGCGGAACGGTTGACACAATTCGTGTTAGTCAATTTGGGCCACGGTCTTATGCGTCTACGGTAAAATAAAAATGCACATAATTAACGTGGCGGAACGTCGAGATGCAGCATCCTTCTTCGTCAGTGAGGATAATCGTGCGCTTTAGCCCGCGGGCTTTGTTGATCGGCCATGTATAATTTTGGATAAAATCCCTTTCCATATACGTCATTTACCGTCGCCAGGAAAAACCCGATCGATTTGACTAGGTCGGCCTGCCCCGGCGCGATATGTCCATCATCGCGCGTGGAAACGTGAGTTTCAACCATCGGCGGAACTTATACGACGCGCAGAAAGCCGATCGACGTGGAAACAGAAAACTTGAAGCCCAAAGAACCAACATTTTCGAGGATATCCATTGTAAACGGGTTATAAACGATATACACGATTAAATGTATTTGTCTGACGATTCGAAACAGACGATTAATTGTTAAACAATTGCCATTTAAGCCGTGACGATTAATCGAAATATTACAAGGAAAATTTCTAAGAGTTTGTTCATTCTTTTATCCTACATTTACTTCTTAACTTTCTAATATATTGTATATCTCATGTATCGTTGACCTTAATTTTGCTCTATTACCCTTTCTGGTGAGTAGTTTATTTATAAAGACAGATATTCAACTCCTATTCTTTCTTTCCTCACAGTCACTCATTTTTATCTCCATTTTTCTGCTTTTCCCCCTGCGAACCCTTTCACCCTTTTCCGCTTGTTTCTCGATAACTATCTATCTGCTCTCTTTTCACCGGTTTTTTCTGCCTCGGAGGCTAAGTCAAGGAAGGGCAGATAGTTATTGGATGTGAGGAAACAAAGAGCAGAATGATCCCTCCTGGATTCCACGGGCAGCCGTAACTTCAAAGGGGAAATGGCAGATGCCGTCTTAACGCGCACGGTCAGTCCTAGATGCTTCATTAGATTCTCCTTTTGTCCCGTGGATTCGTCTTTTGTCCATCGACTCCCACCGTATCGTATCCACCCGGCAATAACCCTCGCTAATATCCAAGGAAAAAGGTAAAACAAACAATTCTTCCACTCTTCGCAATGTCCGATGTTTTCACCCGTTTCATCTTTAGGACAAAATTGTAATTCCTCATCAGACCATACACACGTGAGGACCTTAAGAAAAATTTAAGACAGATAATCAATTCATTAAGTTAATTATAGTGAATTTATCTTAATTACGTATTTACACTCTTTACTTAAGCTTTCGTTTAATTGTGATCGTTTTCTTTTTGTAAATATTTCTTGTACAAGCTGCGCCACGTTTTGATGGAATTAAATAATGAATATAGCTAATTCATCTTTTCGCTGATCTTCAGAGGCTATTTACGATTACCTAGATGGCTCTTGTTTACGAAGAAGACCATTACGATTAGAAAATAATGAGACTAACACGCGGGGTGGCCGAGTTGAACGATGCACCGGCAAACCGCGCGGTTTTCAACGTGCACGCCGGTTAGGCGGTTTATTTGCTCGGCTCATTGTACAGAGTTTTTTATGCACTGCTCGGTGGTAGGCCACTTACAAAGGATCGTTGGCAGTGGGGCTATGTGTGCCGACGTTCCGGCTCGTTGGGGCTGACTCGCTCGATCAATCATATTTTTTTCGGAGAGCACGGCAACCGAGTTAAGTAAGTATATACGCCGTCGGCAGGATGCCGAGCTACGGGAAAAAGGATCGCGCCTGGACATCCAATCTGCGCTGCTGCTCTTCCGTTCTGTCATCCACGCGCCTATCAAGTTAGAAAAATTTGTCGACAATTTTAAGAATTACGCGAACAGTCGAAGGACCTTCGACCCTCGGAAAGACTTTCGGTAAAAGCTTGTTCGGTCGTTAAGGGATGAGCCATGAAAGAAATTCGAAATGTCTGTTCATTCGTGTATCGTATGAGAGATGGTGGGGGGATAGGGGGCAAAACGAGAATCGAAGAGACGAAGAATCTCCGGTGCCCTTTCTATTTACACTCTCTGATAAATATGTATGTGCCTGGTGACTGCGCTAAGTCAAACTAGAATGGGTATTTGGAGACCTGAGCTTCAAAGAGACAGATTGAATACACACCCTTGACAATCCCTGACACAGACCGAACCCTCTTCTAAAAGTCGATATATACGAATGATACCGTACGAACTTCCCAGGACAAGTAGATTCAAGTAACAGCTGGTACCCCCGCCGCCCTTTTCGAATTAATGAGGATCGACGGGTCCTCGTAAAATCAACTAAACTCACCCACCTGTCGCGATTGTCGCGGATTAACGATAAAACATGTACAAAATTTTTAATAAGAAATGTTTCATACAACAATATGGAAGAAATTAATTTCAATTCAATAGAAACCGTTATTATTTCTGAATGTAACATACGCAAGGACGTTGTAAAAATACATAAATTTATTATTACCCGTTTGCTGAGGAGAAAAAAGAGACATTTTTATTTCGTTTGCATGAATTATTACAGTTACTTATGGTGCTAAATCATTGTAATTTAGGAGGTAGCTAATGGCGAGCGACGTTCGTGATTGCCGAGTGAATCCTTTCCTTTAAACCGTGGTAGCTTGATTATTGATTTTTCCTAGGGGATTCGTCGTCCGGTCATTCAAACCCTTCCTCGTCACGTGTCCTTTGAATGGAGACGAGCGAGTGTACGCGTTTACCGTGCATTCAAATAGACTCCCAATAAAAGGGCTCGAACTGTCCCGTAGACCTCTTTGATTAACCGCAGACGTAATAATTGTAGCGAAAGGGATGCAGGATAAGATACAACTAAGCCGTAATCCTAAGGTTTCTACGAAAAACGTCAATATTTTAGCTTTAAACGTACAGTTTATTGTATAATGTTTACATTGTCATTGTAGGTAATATTCAGTAAATATTAAATTAGATGTAAAACTGTAGCATATTCTATTACACTGTAATGTTTAAAAGTTACTGAAATATACAGATAATTGTAATACGAATTTTATCACGCAAAACTATGATCAAGAAACTGAAGAGAAAGTTTTATTAAAATCTTTAGTGCATTACATAGATTTGAAATTTTCCTTTTAACGGCAATTGCAATGAAGCTACCGATTTGAGCGCTATTCGTCATTTCAAGGATTTCAAAGCTCAATGAAAAAAATGTATGAATATGGGATGGAAAATTATTGGGTAGAAATGAGAGACAGGGCTCGTGGACGTATGACAGAACGTTCTTAAAATGTGCTACGTTTCGACGTTCGAATTGGTTGATCGTCGAGGGAAAGGCCGACGAAGTACTCTTGACATTCCCCCGCTGAGGACGCGACGACGTCAGCGGATTTCCCGGACAGGGCAAAGCCGGGACGGGTGAAAATATCAGCCGGTGAACGTAGTCGTGCGATATTACCGGGAAACGTGATTAGAGCGACGAATGGCCTGGAAACGACTGGCTTCGTTAAAATTGAAAACCAGCGAGCTTGTTCAACCACGTGTCAGGTGTCAGCTTCCGGCTATAAATACCGGCTCTTATCTGCATCCATCGTTATGCACGCTTAACAGCGTGGGCTAATTTTGATACGACCGTGTATTTCAAGCCTGGCAATGGTTCTCCGCGAAGGACCGACGAAGACCGTACGCACGGAATCGCAGAAAGGCGGTATTACCGGGGCCAAAGGCAAACGGCAAGCCGGGAAATCGGCTTTACAGTTGTCCCATCTTTACTTTCCCGGTATATTGAGAAAGCCCCGAGGAGTCGTGCTTCTTGCGCCGATGTATTATTTTTCTTGCCGGCGAGTTCGCGCCGCGTGACCGTCGTTTACGAGGTATTTCTCCGAGGAGAGGGACGTTTCAAAGGCAAAGCAAAGTAGCAACGCTCGGGGTAAGTAATAACGCTTTTAAAGCACTACAGACGTCCTGACGCGCAAGCCCCCTTAAGAGCGATAAGGAGCTTATTGTCCGGGGCTAACGTTTCCCCCAATCCGCCTTTTTATCGATGAAGAAGCGCAGAGTTAAAAGCGACGGTTAATAAATTAGCGCGGCAAAGTGTGCGAGGAACGCTTTAAGGATGCGTCGGATGGGCTCCGCGGAGCGCTGAAATTATTTATTGTCCTCCCACGCGCGCGCTTCCATTTGACGCGGACTGTTCAATAATTAAGGGCCAGCAATTAGGCGCAGAATTTTAGGGCGATTCACCCTTCCGATCGCGACGGATTGACTTTGGGAATTTCGATGTTAATGCACGCACAATGGACGGCCAATCGGAAGCCTTTTCTTTTATCGGATTAAATGCATTTTAGGGTAGAAATAAGGGGGAACAGTCGGCGCAGGGGTCGTGGAAATTTTTCAGCCGCTTTCTCCCACGTTACTCCGTTTCCCTCTCTTTCTTTTCGACCACCTTTCCCGTCTGTCCTTTTCCCTCTCCGTCTGTCGTATTCTCTCTTTTTCTATATTCCCCCTCCCCTCTTCTCGTCTTTTATCTCGCTCTTCTACAATCTTGCTTTGCTTCTCTTCCTCTTCACCCCGGCCGCCACTCTCTGTCTCTGAGTTTCTTCGTCCCGCAAGTTCGTCGGAGCTACTCGGATGGGTCGAGCCGTCTCTCTGTTTTCATTACGACATTAAGAACTTTATCGGCAAACCCTCGAGTTAATCCATCCGACGAACCGATCCGCCGGGACGATGAAGTAAAGTGGCTGCGTATGCACAGAACGCGAAACTCTGCCGACGCGATGGTCTCCAAAGCAGACGTTCCCCATCGATCGACTTTCCACGACGACGTTACCAGATTTATCCCAGGAAACTGTGTGTTCCGTGTCGGCAAATAAAAAAGACAATACAAAACCGATAATTTCTTCCACGAAAATTTGTCAACAAGTCGACAATAAAGTCGACGAAATAGTCGACAATGACACACCATTCACGTACGTATATTTATTGTAGAAAAATGAATTCATTGCAAAATCCTTCTCAGACAACGTTACCAGAGTTCTACTAAAAAATTGTATACTTCGTATTACTAAATATTACACATTTGTCAAAAATTAATCAACGTTGACACAGGACTTACGCGTAATGTCTCGCGAGTATGTGTTATTGTTTTAATAAAGTCATCGAATTACTGCTTATTGATATTGGAGCTTCTGCGAAACAATGGAAAATCTGTTATAGCGTTTTATCGATCCCGTTGGACGGTTCAAGGCGTACTTCGCGCACATAGCCATGAAAAGAATCAATCAAGCGACCGGAGATAAGTCTTCCGATAATGGAAGAGAAGCTTGTTGCCACGCGCTGGCAAAGTACAGCGTCATCGCATGAAAATCGGACAATATATTCAGCCCTGGAAATTCATCTCCAGTCCGAGAAAACAGACGTGTCGAAATTGCAGGCAAATCGAGTGTGAATGTGATAATTCAATGTCAGGACACGAAAAATTTGATCTGAGGGAAGAATAAATTTATTTGGAAATGATTTCTTCTTATTCACCGTATTGTCATTACCTCATCGACTGGTTAGAAATATATTATTTCGCTTTATTAGGCGTTGCACCTTTTTTTCAGGAGAAAGAGGAATTTTTAAGAAGGTAGAACATTAATTACGTCGTGCAGAAAGTAATTCACAAATATTGAAAGATCTTAATTAAGAAAATTGCGTGAAGTTGTAAGATAAATTTAGTCGTGACGGAATATCAGCATAATAAACAGGCGATAAATGAAATTGTACTTACACTTTAATTACTTAACAGTCTTAGAAATAAGGTACTTCGAATTCTTTTCGCCTTGAACTTCTGTGACTCTGAAAAATATTTCTGAAAATATGAAAATGTAAGATTGATCTTTAAGAATATGAAATAATACTACACTTCCTAACGGAAGCTATTGGTCCTGCTGAATTTTTGATTATTAATTCCGATGATTGAGTGTCCGGTAACGAAATTACGAAATCAATGAAGCAATTTAAGTGCTATAAAAATGGCGGATTAGTCGACGGGCGACCATTGGAGCGTATCAACAGTGCACTCTGTATCATCAGTAATTAACTCCCCGGCAGAGAATGGTACCGGTTTGATGAGGAATTAAATTTTCTCATCGCGTGCTCGCCGTAATTACGTGCTTTAATCTCGTCAGAGGAAGTTTCATCAAAGAATGTTCGTCGTGACCGAATCGACGTGTCTCTCTCTCGTTAGAGAGAAAGGAAAGTTGGACGGGAAGAAGCCGCGGGAGGAATCAAACGGTCGCAAAAACTCGCTCTTTTCAGGCAGCTACCCTCACGAATACGGAATAATAAACTGTCGTCCGTGGCGATACAACGAGGAAGTCCTTTTTTCAGGAATCGTTAAGTAGAGCTCATTGCGTTCGAGGGGCCATCCAGTCATTAAGGAGAAATACTTCCCCACCTTCGTCTCGACTCTCAGATTCCTTTCATCCTTCTCTCCCCTTCCCCTCGGGCCGAGGGCTAGGCCCGCTCACATTAAACGATTAAACGGACAACATTCGTCTTTTGATAGATTGACAAATTTAAGTACACTTGGCGCACAACGATATCACTGTGCGAGCGTCATTCAATTTTTCCACGAGGCCAAGGGAGAAACTAAGTGTCTATAACATATTCAAAAGATCTCTCACGGACCTGCCGTCGCTAAATTTCTCACACTTTTCTAAATCTTCGCCTTTCGAAGGGCTCTTAAAGGGTCTTAAGATGTCTTAAGAGGGTTTTCAAGACGTTTCGCGAAAGTGTTTAAGACTTCTTTTCCGTTACGTTCCACGGGTATCGATTCGTTGCTGAGACAAGTTCCCTGCCGGCATTTCGCGGCGATGGTTCATGAGTCGCTCACTTATAATCTTTCGAAAATTATCGGCGCACAAAGCGACGGAAATTGAAACGAATTTCCCCGATCTCCGGGAACTGCGAGACTCGGCGCATTTTTATTAAAAGAACGATCAGCCGAAAGTTTTATCAGCACTCATACCCACACCGGAAGTTTAACTTTCCCCGCGCGTTCTGTGTATTCCCCAGAATAGGATGTTCCGCGGAATTTCTCAAGAATAGCAGTTACGAGGGCTTTATTGCGCACTCGCCCGTAATTTAATATAGCTTAATGTACTTAGCGTTCGATGAAACAGGAAAATTTCTTGTCTAGACTATCGGTTCGAAGTTCGACGGAAGGTCGACGCTTTCGATTTACAAGCAACGGGAATGAACCTCCAACATCACCCAAGTTCAACGAATTTATCGCCGAATATATCAATTTTAAGCCAAGAAAATCAATACCGACTGCTATTAATATTTCAAGAGTTCCGAAACGTAGTTTACTTAACATACATTCCCCGCCGGAAAGTTAAAACCTACGAGTGTAAGTGAGCTCAAATAGATTTTCGGAAAATCAATTCCACCTAAGATCATTTCTCATTTAACTCGTATTTTTATTATTCATGAATTGAGACTAGTGCAGTATTATTAGATTAATTAGTCGACGATCGGTGAATGTTATTTTCGAAGTGATTAATGTTTCAAATGTTTCAGCTGCTACATTTTCGAGATATTAACGTCGATTTAATCCGTAGCTAAGAGTTTTCCGAGGGACCTCTTATCAGAGATGGTAAGCTGTCCCACCTCTCGTAAGAAGAATTACATCGAGTTAAGTTGGCAACGCCACCTGATACCCCTTAAGACGTATCAACGTGTACATCACGTACATGTGTCTTTAACTAATCCTGGATATTCCATTAAACTGGCCCTTCCAATGAATTTTTTAAAAGTCCATCCACTTCAAATTCCCACCCGTGTTTCCGAAATACAATAGAATCCATCAGGACATTGCTAATAAGGAAATATCGATGAATTTATTACGTTATCGAATTATTCAATGTCTTAAGTTAAAGTTATCGTAGAATTTTCTTAATAACAAATGATAATAGAAATGAGCAATAGCACTTTTATAGTTGCAAGTTGAAGTTATCGCATAATTTTCTTAACAAATGATAATAGAAACGAGCGGAATCACTTGTCCAGTTGTAAGTCGAAATTATCGCACAATTTTCTTAAGAACGGATGATAATTGAAATCCGTGGAATTGGCTGGACATTTTGACATAATTTAACTAATCTCCGTTGGCAAGTGTGCGTGAGGTTTCTCGTATCTGGCGAATTCGCAATTGCCGATGTTTTGGAATAGGCAGAGGGGCTGGAATTCGGTGGAAACGAGAGTCCGTGGAGGGCGATATTCCGGGCCGACGAGCGAACTCCCTTCGGCCGACGTGCCTTGGAAATCTTCGCTGTCGGGCCGGACGGTTACCTAATCCATTTGGCCGAGCAACTGCGCCGAAACTCGCGGGACCCGACGGCCCCGGCGGAGCCCTCGCTAACTCCGGGAAAACGGGGAAAGCACTGCGGATTTCCGATCCATGGATCACCGGCCGAAAGTTCCTACGTCGCCGAATTTCCGCGGCGATATTTCCGACGCGGCCGTACCTCCGCGCCCGGCGAATGCACAACTTTTCCCTCGTTAAGCCTCGAATTACACGCGGAGTTTCGCAGCGCCCGCGAAAACCGATAATTGCGTAACGCGAATCTTTCCAATTGTTTCGATACGTCGATTCGTTTACCAGCAGGCACGGCGATGAGCCCGACAACGACGTAATTAATGAAATCACCGATACCCGTCAGACACCTGTAATTCCGGACGTGGATTTCACTGTTCTCACCAGAATTATGTGTTCTTAATTAGTAACGTTAATCAATTTGTCAAACACCTTGTACAAACGTCCTCCTTTTTCTTCTTCTTATTCTGCTGTTATTTAACATTGCATCGATTATATATTTCATTAATGAAATCACCGAGAGTCATCAGAGTATATTGCATTTTACTGGTTTCGCTAGAATTGTATGTTGATAATTATTAATGTTCGTTGCATCGTCTCTGTTTAATAAATAAACATTCTTTCTCTTCTGCTTTTGTTAGCATCTACATTTTACATTGTATTTCATTCTTTCATGTAGATGATTCTCACATTCGTAGAGTAGATGTCACGTTCATTTATTACATGTGTCACATGTTTTTCTATTTAAATAAACACTCATACATCGTTAGCAAGAGTAAACGCGACGTTTTTACTTTCTTTTCTTATTTACGTCTCTGCTATTGCCGACCGCGACGTTCTTTTATTCCACTTTTACGGAGTAAAACTAATTGCTAGCACAAGAATAGTAGCACATGCTGCTAATCCAATTATACGTCCTACATTTAGACGCAAGTCGTTTGAAATGCGGTCACAAATAGGCAAGCGGATAATTTCGTCATAAATCATTTAATTGCCAACTTCGTAATTCTCCGACACCCTTTACCATTTCGCCTTGCTTTTGCCAAGATTTTCTCTCTCTCTCTCTCTCACACCCTCTCTCCCTCTATACCTCGGCTTATGGGATAACAAGCTCGGGTTAATTGTTTCGAACTTAACGCCACATCCCACGAGATGAGCGCGGTACTTGATGCATATAATTGAAATATACTCGCGGCCAGACTGCGTGTTGTAATTGCGCCATGTCGGCTCTGCGGGGAAACGAAAAATGTTGGCAATGCGCAAGAAGTGGAGAAGTTCAGCGAATACGTTAATTAAATCACCACCGTTAATGCCTTCCAACATTAGTCAGTTATTTCGCGTTATTTAATGTCACCGAAATTACGTATAATTTAAAACACCCGTGCAGTAAGTCACACACTTTTCTGTCGTGCGTTGTTTCCTGTGTAAATGTTAGAATAAACAAATGTAGCAGTACTTTAATCTTTTACAACGACGAGTATCGGATTATCCGCCCTGCCTGACGTTGTTTCGCGCAGAAACCAACATACTATCCGCCTGGCATAATTATTTTCCCCCGTGATTTAATATCCAAGGAAGTTCCGCGCCTCCGAGTAAACTCCGCCATGGTATTTCAGCCTATGCCGGATAATCCGATTTTAGCGCGAAAATAGCCAGACTTTTTTCCTATTTTGCTTACAGAGTTTCCACGAGCAAATCTAATTGGAAACCGGTAATCGACGATATTATTTAGCCGATCGCGGTGGCGAAACGTTGCTGCCCCGAGGAATTGCGCGAGGAGATTTAGCGGAAAATAACAACAGGAGTTTCAGCGTAAATCCGGATAATTGTAGCGGCGTTCATGCAGCGCACATTCCGCTTCTTCTTGTTATTCCTCTAATTACTCCGCGGAATGTAAATTTTCCTCCTTTCTTCCCGACTGCCCCACGTGTTTCTCGCACGCGGCGGGTAAGCCCGACAAATAAAACTTTTTCTCATCAACCGACCTGACGACGACAGTTTGACGTGCCCTGATATTTCATTTTCGTGGCCCCCTCTCCCTCTCTCTCTGTCCTCCCTCCCTCGTTCCGTCTTTCTCTTCGAGGAATTTCGAGGGTTCGGCATATTTCTCTGCGGTATGTCGATCGATCGCCCAGATACTTGCCAGTAATTTCTACGCATTGCCGCAGCTCTGCCTCTGACTTACGACCGGTTAAACTTTTTGGAAAAGCGCTCATCCCTCAAAAGCTTCGTACCCGATGAAAAATTTCCCCCCCTGACAAGGTGTACGCAAACTTTCACGCTTTTTATAACATCGCGCGAATCGTCATGTATACATCACACAGAAATAGGGCACATCTAGCTGTAAACGCAATTTTAATTCTTAATCACGGGAGAGGGAACATACGCCAGGATTATGAGATTCTCTGGTTAAAGGAAAGGTATTTTTGTTCTTAAGAAATTTTTATAAACTGGAAAGGAGAAATAAGATTAACTAATGATTGTGTTTAATCGTTGTTTATGTTGAAACGTGATATTTCGATTATCTAAATTCTTTTAGGGAGTAGTATTAATTGTATTATAAATGTTTGATGTGTGACACTTGTAAAGAAAGCAGTAATAAAACAATTTTCAGTAAAATCGTAAGACATTTAGAACCTTGTCTAATTCTTTCACGCTTGTATACTTGAACCACTGGTCTTTCGTCTGCCTGCAAACGGTTCTGTGGTTTGCTACTCTGCTCAACCGAACCTTCGAGCCGTAATTATTTCATTTAATAACCTACAGTGCCCACAATTCCCACACAAACCAATACACACGAAATTAATGAAAACTAATAACAGCAGATTTACATATCAATTCTCTATAACTTTCACACGTTTTCTGTAGTAGCGGAATTCGCATAAATGTTAGAATCTTATATAAATTCGTATCCTTCGTTGATTCATGTTGTGTTAAGTCCAGTAAAAATGAAAGAATGTTTGTTAGCTTGATTTAGAGTAACTGTGCCAGCAAAGTAATTCACGTTCTTCATTAAGGATTTAGGTCCGGTGAAAATGAATGAATTTTTGTGCGCAACGGTGGGACAGTCATAAGTAGGTTGTCATTTATCTATTACTGAGTTAGCAGGTCGGCTAGAATTCAGCCTAATCCTCCGACAGTTGGCCCCGCAGAGCTCCGACCATCAGCTTCTGGTCTCGTCTGTCCGCGAACGGCTCTGCGGCTCGCTGCTATTCCGTTCGGCTGAGTCGTTAAGTCAGCGGCTAAGTCGTTTCTGCCCGTCTGGCTGCTATGATAACCAGCATGGATGCTAACTTCTCGACAAGCGAGTTCACGTGGCAACAGGAATTCTCGCCGAACTTACGCCTTACAAGTCACACGCGACGATACGAAAGACACGGCGCAATGCGATGGCAATTAATAATCACCGGTAAGGCAAGACATAATGTAAGTAAAATATAGATAAATGGACGTCAGTGATGAGACAATAAAAATGTCACGTATTTCTTTATAAAGGAATCGTTTGTAAAAAGTCTTTGATATTAGCGAAACATGTATCGGAAGAATTGATTTGATAATACTATCGTGCACAGCAAACTCTAATTTTATACAGCTAAAAAATACAAACGAAAATTGATGTACAGAAATTTTTCAAACTTCCCTGTGTTATCTCTTTATTACGAAATTACCATACTGGCAAAATCTGCATGGCGAGAATCTGATTTTGTCGTATCAGAAATTGGCGATTTGCTGTTTCGAAATTTCATTCCACGTTATACCGGTACGCAGATCAGACCGAGACTCCCGATATTCCCGGGATCGGGCGAACAGATGGCACTGAGATAACGCTCCGGCGAAATTCCTTTTCACAAACTCGGGAAACGTAGCTTTCCCCGACAAACTTTGTGCACGATCTTGGCCTGGCCCGATACTTCTTCCGCGGGAGGTTCATTCGCGAGGTGGAAACGTAAAATTCAACGAAATTCATTGGCAGGCAACGTCAGAAAAAAAACACGAGGGAACCGGCATAACGGACGGTAAATGAATTAACTTTGGCGCGTGGGCGGCAAAAATTGCGGAAAATGACCGATCGCCCAAGTTTCGGCTCGGCCGGTGAAGACAGCTACAAGGAAACGACGAACGAGATAACCGAGGGAAGAGGAGCCGACGAAGAAGACGAGCAAGAGGGGGAGGGGCGGGGGAGTGCGAAATGTTTTGCCGGTTATCGAGGTCGAAGTTTGTTACCGGACGAGTCGCGGAAATGGCGAAACCTTGTCAGTCAGTCCTCGCGGTGCCGTTCTCCCGCGGGGGAAAAGGGAAAAATCAGCCCCGATATAAACCCCCCTCGCCCCCACCCCCGGCCCTTCAGCGGCAATGCGACTAGCTGACGGCTCAGTGAATTAATTCAAGTCAACCGAGGGGCCAATTTCCGCAATTTTTCTACAACTCGTCGCCGGCTGCCTTAGCCGAACCGACGAAGCCAAACGTTTTCTAGGACGCTCATCGCATTATCCGTTTCCGGCTGTCGGGAATACGACGATCTAGCATTCGACTGATCAGCCGGATTGAAATACTTCGACGTCGAGCAGTCGCGAATGAAAACTCCACGCAAGGAAAAGTAGAGATCGTTAAAATTTCCGAGAAATTACGCAGCGTTGCATTGTTGATAGCGATAATGCGTTAAAGGACGTACAGCGAGGGAAAACTCGGGAGAAAAATCATAAATAATTCCTGTATTCATTGAAATAATCTCATGTTTAACACTACAGTCGCATCTTTCAGATACCAGTAGAACAAGTGTTTTATCAGCCGTAGAATTTCTTTATAATCAATTGTATTATCCCTGAACAATTCTAATTAAAAACATGTCCCTTTGAGATCATCGACCCAAACGACCCAGATCATATTTACGTGTTTCGTATTCAAAGGTCTCGCGAGGGACGAAATGGTAAGGGGGGGAGGAGGGGTGGACGTGGCGAAGAGCCCGTTCCACATTCCTCCCTCCGGTCGCCTACCTCCTCTCCCCGCCCCTCGTTCTTCAGGCAGTATTTAATTTCCGGATAGCGGGTGGCTGCATCGCGACGTCGTCACTTGCCGAACAATGCTCGGCACTGATAGATAGATACGATCCGAGCCAAGCCGTCGGTCTATCTTCGTTCCTCGGCCGCAAGCACTAATTATAGACGGCCAATGGGAAAGCGTAAACACCCGTCGCGGGTCCTCGGAAAATTTATATCTATTCATCGATTGCAACGGCCGACGCAATGTCCCTCCACGGCTATATTTGGAAAGGTGGTAGGGGTGGGGAAGGGGTACGTAAAATCGCGTGGTGCCAGAATTCTGACGAACAATGGCTTCTCAAAAACACGCGGAAACTTCTCGCACAGCTCGCGATAATGCGCGGCCGGCTAAATGACGGTCCTGTGACGCAATTCTCACGCTGTACGAGCACAGAGTTCGGGTGGATGTTCATTTCCGGTCTGCCCTGGAATTTTAAAAAAACAAGAACAACACGGTACACGGGAATGCGTAGGTAGCTTACAAAATTTGTGTCCCTTCATCGACCGTTGCGGAAAAATAGTAACAGTGTTTGTTGGGTATAGGAAATTGTAAAGGTAAACTACTGTGGCATTTTAATGACCTTGTAAAATAGTGCAGAAAATTACGCGATAATGAATAATACGGGAAATGTGATTGCAGGATTCTGGACGTAAGGCAACGCTCGAGTCGCACAACTGACGATTAAATGGCAAATTAATTTGCAGTTTGGGTAGAGGTTTGCAACGAGAATGCCACACTTGTCAAGTTCATTATTTCGTTACGAAAGTTGTGCATAATTTTTCGAACGCACACACTTTCTCTCGTAGCAGCGAGACGCCTTTTCCGTATTTGAAAAGTAATTTGCCAATTGATGACAGAAAAAAGCGCAGAGCGGTATAGCCGCGGCATGAGGGAACTTTCAAGCAGTGGAACCGCGAAATCGAGTTGGAAATTTATTTTCGGCCTTGCCGGGCCGCCTGGAAACAAAGAATACTCGATGCGGCGAATGTATAATTTCGTTTAATACCGTTTTGATAGCGTTTCGAAGCCGTGGAAACGGTCGCGCGGTCGCTCGTAAATATCAGTTTCCAAGGGAAGGAATATACATATCGTATGCGGCCCGGTAAAGTAATATTTCGCGAAATCCACCAGAGAGAGAGAGAGAGAGAGAGAGAGAGAGAGAGAGAGAGAGAGAGAGACTCGTCGGTCGGCCGACGCGATATCTGCGAAAACTTTCCAATTTCCCGGCAATAACAAAGGTGGGTGGGTCGATATATCGTCTCACTGGTAGGAGAGGATGAATGTCGGCTTCGGTACACTCCCACCCCGACTCTTCCACCCCCTTTACCTGTATACATATACCCCCAGCCACGTGTGCGCATACACATACATGTATATATTTGTGCCAATTCTCACGAAAGAGAATTGTACACTGATCCACAGGCGTTTCGTGTCGGTCATAAAATTGTGTTTGTCCACCTGTGTGTATGTATCAACGCAGTAGAAAGAGAGGGACGAGGTATTCACACGCGGTGCGTGTGTTACTTGTGTTGCACGTAGATGCAGAGAGGGTCAATAGTATTGTATGTGTAAAGTAGGGGGCGAGTGGTGTTCGTTCACCAAGTACAGAGCACATAGTGTTGTTCCGCAGCAGCAGCACACAGGGTAAGGCCTCGTAGCTGCTCACCGGTGAATCCTACACAAACGTCGAGGAAAGTGAGAACCCCGTGGACTCGGACGGGATGGGGACTGCAGCAGCGGCACCTCGATTCCGGCATTTATTTCAGCTTTGTTTCCGTTGAAATGGCAGTTGAAACTGGCGGGGACTCGGCAGCGCCGCACGATAATTTATTAAATGCCGTCACGTCGGAATAATAAGAGCGATTCATCCTCCGGCTGTCCTCCCACTGCTCCTCTCCAAACCTCCCCCCTGCCCCCCACCCCGTCTGCCCTTCACATCCCGCCGCTTTGCCCGCTATCTTTTTACTGGCAACGCGAAAAAAAGACTATGCACGGTGAACCATATTTCAGCTTGGATACGGCGCGTCTCTGCGCTCGTTCGACAACGCGATGTTTCAGGGGAAATAAAGCTCGCATAATTGAGTGCCCAGGATCGTCAATACCTAAGGCACGTAGCATACTTCCATAATACGATGAATTAACATACTTTGAAGATTCCCAGTTGACACGAGAGTGTCTTATTTAATGCAGATTTTACGCAGCTCAGATCTGGCTTTAACAATGTGTCTCACGAATTCATTCATCTTGAAAATCGTCAGTTGATACGAACGAAAGTACATATTGTCTTATTTATCGTAGGATTTTATGCAACGCAAAGTTTGACTTTAATGATTTAGTGGATCTATAGTTAACGCGCACACGAACCTTTCTTTAATGCACTAAATTTACTTATTTCGAAAATCGTTAGTCCGCGCGAATGAAAGTGCTGTTTCATTTGTAGAAGAATTTTACGCTGCTCCG
The DNA here is from genome assembly GCA_963989215.1 of Hedychridium roseum. Taxonomy (NCBI): domain Eukaryota; kingdom Metazoa; phylum Arthropoda; class Insecta; order Hymenoptera; family Chrysididae; genus Hedychridium; species Hedychridium roseum. Next base: position 2,656,753 of record OZ022307.1, on the reverse strand, counting down.
ATTTGCCGTTAACAATTTGTTTCTGAGGAACACAAAATTCCGGGTCAGCATTGAGATACGGCGGCGTGAACCGAACGCCGAGATTTCTCTATTCGGCTCAATATACGCTCGGTTGTCCTGAATTTTTGCCAGTGCTGCCTCAGTTTCGTCTCTTTCCCTGCTGAATTGGCCAGATATGCCGAGAGTAGCCTGCAGGATTTTTATCGGCCCGTTGTTCGCGCGTTTCAAACCCTCGTGTGCTTTTGTATCATTGTTCCGTGCAGTGGACATTCGCGGAAAAAAGTCCCGGTCTATCTTCTGACTTCTGTTTCAAGTTACGAGCAGTTTCGACCTACCTCCACTGCAAAACATCGGAATTTCCACGCAAACGTACCCCCACGAGCCTTATCGTACTTCGAAAGGGAATGGATAAGACACTTTCGAATCTCCGCCCAATTTCCTACAAATAAAAAATTAAAAGCGTGGAAGAAAAGTAAAAACTTACAGGAAAACGCTGTTAGCAGCACTTAAAATCTGCCTATAATGTCATGGGAAATGCGAGAGAAATGCGATTCTTCATTTCTACCCCGAGGGACAGGACAATTGATCGATTTTCGTGACCTGGTCGATCGATTCGCGGCGATTTAATCCGCGCGGAAAGGATGAAACCGTGGGCACCTCGCCGGACATTCCGTATACATTTGGCGGACGGCGATTGAAGACCGAAAGCGAAGTACCGGGAGTACTAATCGCATTCGCCGCACGATTTACATTTAATCAAAGGGAAAGCCCATTGGCTGCGCTTCGTGCTATTTGCTTGCCATTGAAATCTCTCGCCACTTCACGTTCGCTCACTCATTTGTGCCCCTACCCCTGGCCCCGACCATTCCCCTCGGGGGTCTCCAGCGGCACTTGGAGCGGAGAAGTGCAGCGCCGTTCGCGTTCATACGTAAAGTCGAACATGCCCGAATCCCGTCCTAACGAGGGTCCGTGGAAACACAAAGAAAATGCAGTCCTTTCCCACCTTTTATTCCTCAAAAAACAGGGATTCGTTCCAACAGTTTTTACAGTATTTAAAAGTCGAAAGAAGACAGTAGCTCTTAGAATCTTTCCTGATTCATTTGTAGTACCTACGCGTGGTCCCATATTAAACTTATTATTATAAATATTGAATTTTCACTTAACAAAACGATCCTCTGGTACGGACAGCATAAGAGACCGATGTTGCCAATTGTTCTCGTGAAATCCATTCAAAGTACCTACGATTGTGCGAGCGTCACTTTAATCGGTAGAATTAGCGAAGAACGAGGGAGAGTCGGATGTGCGTGTATATACGTGTAAATATTCCCGGGGAGATCGCGCCATGGAACGGTATCGAATGTATCGCTGTTTAATTAAGGACCGAATTGCCATTCGCTCGATTTTATTTCACGACGCGCCGGCGAACGAGTGAATACCGGCCGTTCCCTGTCCAGTTCTCCTTTTGCGAGATCGCCGCTGAAAAAAGAAGACGGGTGAACGAGGGAGAAGAAGAGCGGGGGGAGAGGGAAGAGATGGTAAAGGGCGTAGGAGGAGGAGGGGAGTATATATCCGGCGGGTGACTGGGTTTTATTTCGAGGCGCAAAGCGCGTAGGTGCAGTAGACGGAATCGAGGGGAGGAATAAGGGGGGCACGGGGGGGAGGGTGTAGAGTGGGTTAGAGAAAAGAGGGAGACGAGCGAGCAAAGGGTCCGTCTACGGTGCCTCGGTATCTCGGATTTTCCGTTCGGCCACGTTCTCCTCGCGTCCTTTCCTCCCCCCGGTCGACGTTCCGCAGCCCGGAGCGGTGCGAATCTGTCCGATAAAACAGCGGACGGACCATTAGCTAATCCTCTGGAGGGTAAAACAGTGCCCGAGGGGCCGTTGGGAAGTGGCAGCAGGCACTGCTCGACAGAGGAAAGAGGTGGCCGGGGGGATAACGGGGTGGGGGGGGGGGAGTCTCGCCGGGAGAGATTTCAGGGTGTGCAATTGATTGGCGCCGGCGACGCTCGCCGACGCCGTCAGTTGATTAGAATGGAGCAACACGGAATCCCTCTCTAACCGGCTAATGGCACGCCGCAACCTGTGTTTACTGTGATCTCGGACTTCGCTGTATGCCGCCCCGCGGATTCGTCATCTGCAATGCCAATGAAATGATCGACGCATTAGACGGTTACCCGCCTCCCCCTTCAACCCGTCCCCCCTGTCGACGGCCGCCGACAATCGCTGAGGATCCACGGGTCCGGCCGGAACTCGTGGCGAAACTACAGAGAAATCATTTGCCCGTTTCCACAGACCAAAACCTCGCAAGCCCAATTTACCGGCCGCGCGTGACGGGATTAAAATGCTCGGCAACTGCGCAGTTAGGAAACAAGTTTTTTCCGGTCATTTCCTGTCCCTCGTCCGGGCAGGGTAAAAATTTTTGACTTTTTTCGAGTGGGATTAGCCGGGGAAGAAATGTTTCCCCGAATCACAGATAAATGTTGCACGTGAAAGTATTAGATTTCTGAGCGGTTAAGAAAGAATTTTTTACAGTACGAATTAACGGGGTCGTGTGTTTAGGAAGCATGTTAATAGACAACATCAACTGGTAACCTAAGATAATTTCTAAGCATCTACAGATAAATGAGACAAATATGAACTATCAGCTTAAACATTATTTTCTGTAAATAGTTACTTAATATTATATTAATAATGAAACGAATACCGTTAGGAGGCGTATATACATGACTTGTTAGCACATTCTGACTAACAAATTTACCATTGTGATAAATAAATATCCTAAATACCCTAACATTACGCGTTGATGTTCTTTAATCGAGCAAACGTACTGGAGAAAAGTTTAATTGAAACTCGATAAATTCCATTAGCGCATTCGATGGCAAGTGAATTTACGATCGATCAGAATAAATCGATCCCACTCTAATTGAATATACATCATTAACAGCTATATCGGTAGAAGAATAATTTATTGATTAAATTGCGTAAAACCACTCTTCTTTTTACACGGTTCCACTGCAGCGTTGGTCACAGGTGCCGTACGCTGAGGATTTATTTACAACGCATGTTTCGCAATACAGAAAACTTGAGGCCGAAATTGCGGCAATTTCCCGACCAATTCACTGCTTTTTTCTGTAGATTTACTAAAGACCAAACAATCTTTTATTTGCCTATCTTTATTACTCCTCCCGAAGCACATTATTTTTGCGCACAAATAAAGGGAACTCCTAAAGTTACCGCTAAAAAGTGTTTACATTTTCGTAGGCCGAATAATCCGAGTACTTCTTTTATAAATGGACCGGCGTAAAATCCAATAATAATTCAATGTTTTTGCCAAGGCAACGCAACCGCTCGGCCCGCGTGGAATCGAGTTAAGCTCGGTTGGCCCTGAATCGAGGCAGATTTTCGGTTCGCCGAAAGCTGTTTGGCCCTGGCAATAGGGGGGGGGGGAAGTCTGTCCTAGGAGGTATGGTCGTCTCTAAGGACAAGGACGGCTGGATATTAAGTGGAATTATCGGGCTCGTCCCGTCACCCAGACTCGCAGGCATCGGTCCCCCTCCCCCGGGTGCCTCGCGGCCCGGAACATCATCTCCTTGGCTCAATCTCAATAACAATTATTTCCGTTATTAGAAATTTAATAAAGGGCTCGCGCGAGCGAGGCCGCTTGGGGCTGCCCTTTGACGAGCGAGGGTGGTTCGACTGAATGGCCCGCCTGGATCGCGCGAGCGATATCGGTTCGGGGGAGCACGGGGAGAAATGGCAGAAGACGGCCTAAGGTGGCGACAGCCGGGACAAGGACAACGAGGAATGAAAGGAAACGGCGAAGAAGACAGAAAAAGATAGCAACAAACAGTGGTAGACAGCGAAAGACGGTAAAGGGCAGCAATGAATAGTAAAAGAAAATGATGGACAGTAAAGATGATAAAAGATAGCAATGTACAGCAATAGGCATTACTAGACAGTGACAGGTAGTAAAAATCAGCGACCACTAAGGAGAAACATCGAAAGCTATGAATAAACCGAGAATATCCGACTGGATGCGAGAGGAGTGATGAAAGGAGACGACGAATGAGAAGAATTTAGGGTAAGAGAGAAAAATACCTCACGGAGAAATACAGGGAATCGAAAAAGGTATAGTAAAAGATTTCGAAAAAATCTCGAAAAATGCTGAGAGGAAGAACAAAAGCCCCGAAAAATAACCACGAGGAATTTAGATAAAAATTTCTTTGGAGGCTTATACATATGTTTTGAACTTTATTTGAGGCTTTGTGCAGTGGTCTATTTGAAGTTCTATTGAAGTTTCGAAACTTAATTGTCGATCCACGATTTACCTATGATTCTAACGAACGATCGTTTCACGGCGAATCTTGCTTGAAAAATGTGAAAAGTTTTTGTCCTACATGAAAAATGAATGCTGGAAAATGTAATAAAATCAGACCGCGGGAAAAACAGTCGGGAAATACGTGTGCATATTCAGTCGGCGAAGGCACTAATGAATGGTTAGTTAGAGAAAATCAACGACTACTGCAATAACATTTTTCTCTTGAGAGAAAAGCCACATAAATAATACATTGTAGTCAAATTCTTTATTCAATGGATCCACCTGAACTTCCGAAAATTCTGAAAAATTTAGAGAACATCTGGAAACGTAGGAAAAATGGTGAACCGGGTGCCCATTGACACAGATTCTCGCAGCTAAACATTTCTTTAAGAATACCAATACAGTTCCGTCCGTACGTACATGAGATACATGTACTACACAATAGTTTGCTTAGTACAAACCCTCGGTTTTCCTTTATGGGGAAAAGGGAAAAAAGTCCGCAGTGTCGAACGAGGAACAAAGGGGGGAAAGAGCGAGAAGGAGCGAGACAGAGAGAATACGAGGAAAGCATTGTCGGAGAGGAAAGAGGGTAGGGTAACCCGCGCGGGAGGAATGTCATAGCTCTTCTCGAATCGCCGGGGTGACGCAGGGATAGGGGAACAACGGGTGGAAGGCGGGAGGCAGGGAGAGGGGGGGGGGGGTGCCGTCGGGACGAAGTCGGTGGAAACGGGCGACGGTAAGTGAAAAGCGCCGACAGATTCATCTGTATTCCGTGAGGTGAAAAGTCTCGAGATTATCTTCCCCCCCTCTACGGCGTGGTAGACGGGGCACGCGTGACCCATTCCCGCTAAAGATTTACTTGGAATCTTTCGCCGAGCACGGCCCAGCATTCCCGCGGGCGATGGAGATTTTAATTTCCACTTTGCGCCGTTTCATTCCGGCGGAATGGTTCGCCGGATTTCCCCGTGGGACCTTCCACGCAGTCGACGCTTTCTAATGCATCGAATGCCTCTTAGCTTCCTCAAAAGTCATTCCCGTCGATCGCCGCCACTGAAATTCCAATGTCTTTCTTACCCTTGCCGGAAGATAACTGCGCAGTCATTTACAGCTGTAAATGAAATTCGTCTCTGCTTCCTGCCTAAGTTAAGAGAAATCTATTGTAAGTCTAATGAAACGTGCTTTCGCCTACTTCCTCGTGCGTTGTGGCAAACTTTTCACGGTCGACGCTCAGCAAACACCATTACGTATCGTTCTAATCGCACGTTTCAATCATCGACCCTCGACATTAGCCAGAGGAAATAAAATATGTCCTCCGCTAAATGACTGTCAGTTCAATAAAAAATGAGATTTCATGCATTTCCAGTAATAACGTTTGACTTTTAACAATACAACTTTAATATCTCCGAACATTCATTCTTTCTCATAATTCTTTCAAATAAATTTCCAAATAACCAGACAATATTGTTCGTCGGTGAAATCGATAACGCGCAATCGCGGGGTTCAATCTTTCCTTTAAACAATTCCTTTAGGTGCGTAAAATTCGCCTATTTTCCCGCGAATTCCCTGAACATTGGTGAGTTGCGGTTCGTCGAAGATCCGGAAAACTGGAGGCCGGTGCGAGGATAAGTGCTTCTCAAAGAAATGGATGGTCCTCTTAATTTTTCCAATAATGGCCTTCCCGTAGGAAGGGTCGGCTGTTTATCAGGCGCGAGTTGCCCGGTACACGAGGTTCTCGCACGAACGGCCGCTCCTACACGCCTCGTATTTGCCACGATCGGAAAAGTTCGCTCGGGTATTAAGGGGGAATGGGGAGTAGGGGGGCAGGGGACATGGCCGGAGGTACAAACCGGCAGAAGCTAATAATTCGGCGGCAGTTTCGGGCTCTCGATAGGTTTTCGATTTCAAGTTCCTCGGACAGCTACACTCTCTCACGGACTCCACCTCTCTCTCTTGGTTACACACACATATATATATATATTTCTGCTTTTCGCCCGTCCTCCCGGCACCGTAATGGCAGGACGTACGTTTCAAAGAAAACCGTACCACGTACGAGCTGTTTCAGTCTCGGCGACACGTACAGCAGTAATGCACACGTGACTTTGATACTCGAGAAGACGAAGTCGATGTAACGTTAGGCCGCCGCGAAAGACCATATTCCCTGCAATTGCCCGCAAGGTGTCCTCCTATTTTGCCACCTTCAACTCCTCCACTAATTACAGCACCTTCGCATAGTCTTCCCAGACATTGTCATTGCCTTACACGCATTACGGCCCAGCTCAACGAAACAAACATACTCTCCGACTTATTCGCTTTTAAGAACCATAATATCCTGTTTCAGAAAAATTACATATAAATGCTCAGCGGAAGAAATGTTTCTTTAGCCCCGAAAGAAGTTGAAAGCTAAATACTTGCAGAGTAGCGCGTAAGTGTGCTTGGAAATTTCTTACGACTTATCATCCGAATTTCTATCTCATCTGAATATCATCTGAAATATCATCTGAATATCATCTGAATTATCATCTATTCACAGTTACGAGCAACACCGTTTGTTCGCCGGTGAAAAGCAACATCTCCGGACGGACCGAAAATTATTTTCCCATGACTCCTGGTTTTCGCAGGTAACTTGCCGGCGGTTTCGCGGAGACATTGCCCTACGATGTATCAAGGGAATTACTACGAAGCGTTAGGGTCCCGGCTCGCCTAACCGTTACACCCTGCAAATAATTACAATTTCCTTGGCACAATAGTTGCCAAGTAGTTACGGCGCCAGACCGATTCCGGTCTGCCCCCCCGCACTGCTCCGTGCGTTCGTACGCACCGCAAGGCGTAATAATCCTCTTACACCGGCGCGACTTCATTAAGCATTCAGCGCTTCGCGGCAGAACCTTGCTCAGTCGTCGGAGTAATTCTTTAAGACCGCACGGATAAGAACCTGGCGAAGGATATCTACCGGGAACGTTGTTTCCCCTCCGCCTACCCCTCCCCCTCCTGGTGCCTCTACGTACTCGTAACGGGTATTTACGTACGCGTTATGCCGTTAACGATTTATTAACCTTAGCCATTAATTATAAAGACTCGATCGTTACAGTCTCAAGAAAGTAACGCTAAAGGGTTCGCTAAGTCTATCAATTATTCATTCACTGTGTAAAAAGTAGTACCGCAAAATTCTAATAATAGAACACTAATCAACGTCGTACCATTTGTAGGATTTTTAATCACGGTACAAAAACTGTTACAAGGAAAGAATTGTAAAAAGTATGAGTTACAAAAAACCTACAATCTGTTCAGTGCACAAAAAGGTAATACCGTAATTAAGAAATCCTAATAACTGCACGTTTCTCAGCGTCATGCTCGTTGCAGGACTTTGATTATAGAGTTAAAAATATTGAAATTAAAGTAATTGCTTTATTAGCTGTATTTCCTATTATGTGAATTTTTTCCCGCAATCATCCCCCAAGTGGAAGGTCTTAGAACGTTGATACTTTCAAAGTACCCACCTCGGCAGGACTGAAAACAGATGGCACGTCGTGGCGAAGGAGCCCATCCTCTTCACCTAACGATTCATACCTAATCCTCAGATCAAAGAGTTATGATGCAGTGTCGCCTTTGGCTCGGGTTCGTTCACGTCTCTTTTGTACGTCTGATTCGATAAGTATGGTCGGGAAGGACTGTTCAAAGGCGTCGCCGGTAAAACAAACTACCTACCGTTCTTCCTGCACCGTCGGTTTGTTATTTCAGCGGGTATTACAGGGGGTAAACGGAATATGCTCCGGGTTGTTTGTCCTCTGTGCGGCTGACTGTCATGCCGCGTCAATCGTCCTAACACAGTCTCCAATCTCCAGCCCTATTAGCGCCAACAGGAGTCCCTTGAATCTCAAGAATACTCCCTCTCCCTTTCCTCTCCCGTCCTGTCCTTCCTTCGTCAACTACGCCGCGCTGTAAATAATGACAGGACGAGCGGAGACGACGAAGGACCGGGAAAACGCTGACGCGACGGTCCTACAAGTCGAGAACTTTAGACTCGATGCAAAACTAAGGACTGTAAATTCGTACGATCGGTAAATCTTTGTTTAAAACGACAAGATTTGTGAACAGCCATTTCTGTCACGGTTAATGACTCAGGAAAAGTTAACTGTAAACAGTGTTGCGTTCATACTTTTCGTTTTTTATTATAATAAACTTGTTAGGATGTTGCATTTCATATTTTTTTAAATGAATTTACGATTGAAACATGTCCCGTAAAACATATGAAATATGGTGCAAGGTATTTCTTCGTGTTCCTTGGAACGGGTTTATCGAATTATAAAGTCCATTTATACAGGGGTTAAATATGTCGGGTAACAAGAGAATTTTGCCCCTTCGGGGCATGTGGTCCTCGGTCCTTGGAAAGTAGTAAAACGCAGCCCCGAGGGCAATAAAATGGAGCCGCAGGGTGTTCGCGCTGTAGCAACGAATGCGGCCCTAAATTCCCGCAAATGCCGTGAATATCGGCGTGAAATGTTCCCCCGTAGGTAGGTGGCGTGTACTTAAATAGTGGCCGGGGGATAATCCGCGGTGGTTTTAAACGATCGACCGGCGTGTGTACCAAATGCTTCCGGTCCTCGGTTCGGTACTTCCGGGATAATCGAGCGGCCACCAGCTGCGCCCTTAAGAATTCTATTAAATATTGTATCAGCGGTCTCGAATTACGCCGAGTTTCCACCGGCAATTTCATTAACGCGGTTTGCTCTTCCGGTTTGCCTTAGTAAGTACCGCGCGTTTCTCCGCCACGTCCGACGGTCCCACCGTATGCGCGTCTATGAAAGACCCTCCCACCTTGTTAACTCCATCGCCCAGTCCGAAGGGAGGCCTACAGTTTCTACGACCTTCCTAAACCTCCGCAAGATGTATAATATTACACGTACTTCTCCCACTGTCCTTGCCTAATATCATTCCGCGAGTACAAGTCCGTCGTTACTCCTTGCCCATTCTTTTGAATGGAACTACTTTTCACATCTTAATCGACCAATCGACCGAAGTACAATATAAAACTATTACTCCTCACATTTCCACAGTTTTTATACAACAAAATTCCGCGACTACGGGTCGATTTTCTTTGTAATTCTCAATTTCTTATGAACCATGACAATAACCTTGATCGACACATGGCTGTCAAAATCGTTCCTTCGTTTATTAGTTGCGCTATGTACAGAAATTACGCAATTTTTGTGGAAAAAGTGTACAAAAACTGAGAGAGTGTCCTAAGTTCGACCACTTTTACGAAAGGATTGCACTTTCGACAAAATGACTGAGGAAGGGCTGAAAATTCCGGCGTGATCATTTATGGAGAAGTTGTAGGACTTTCGCGTGGTTCAGGCGGGGGGGAGGGGGGGAGGGGGAGGAGGAGATATCGGCCGCTTTCGCGCTGGGCATCCATTTTTGTTATCGGACCGTTCGTACGGGCGGGCCATCGGAGTATCTCTTTACGGCGATGCCCGTGACTCACGGGGACTTGATGGATCGGTTTGCGATCGCCCGTAACCGGAAAGAGCGTGTCGAGAGCAAAATAGAAGAAGCGCATTGGGAATAGCGTGATCGATGCGTCTATTCAGCCCGGGGACCCCGACGCCATAGACTCCGCGGAGAACTTTCGCGATGCATAACTGCCCGCGGGATCGACAGATTTACGAGGAGAACGGCTTCTGCGCTCCCCGAACGCAATAATCGTCCTCCCCACCTCACCCCCCATCTGTCCCCATTGGTCCACGCGCAAGTGCAACGCAAGGGAAACTTCCGGGTACGCGGGGAAACGCGCGACGCAGTTGTAATTGATCTTACTTCGTTACTCCCGCTCGGATTTGTACGCTGCTAATCGTCCCATTTGCTCTTCAATCAGAAACACTCGAGGGAATATTGACGATTTGGGGAATAGTATAAAAATCTTTTGTTTTTTAAGAAACCTCTGTCGGGAGTGAAACGTGCTATTTTGTTCACTGAAATGTATGAAAATCGTCGTAAAATAATGGTCCCCGTATGTCTTAAAGTTGGTCATCTCATGGGTAATAAGTATTTATTACGTTACTCGTAATGTGAATTTTTACCTGTTAAAAGGGTTCGATGGTGCACTTGTTTTATGCGGTTTAGATGTGGATACTCGCTTGCGCGTGAGGAAAAAATGGGGAGATGCGAAGAAAACGTTCAACATGCAAATGAGGCTATCCGTTTTGTTAATGCAAATATGCTAATGCACGTTTCCCCGTTGTTTACAGCGTTCACTTGCATTCTAAAAGCTGGGCTAGGGCAGAAAAAAAAGGAGGATGGAAGCAAATCGACAGAAAAGATGATGCACGGGGCCGGAGTGCATATGGAACATTCAACTTTTGCTTCTCAATGAGAATATTAAGTATAAAATTACGTCATCGAAAAGAATTACGCTAAAATGGAAAACTGAACTCTCAAAATCGTAAATTCAATGTAAAATGTTTGTATAAATGGCGAAATAGAAATTAGAGAAATATATAAGTATTGTCGAATTGGTAGTTTACAGGCTTAAGAGAACAATAAATATAATATTACGTTTATACAAAAAACTGGTTCATTGAAAAGATAAATTTAACGTAAAGTGTTTTCACGAACGGCCCAATAGAAATTGGTAGAATATTTATATTACCGAATTAACAGTTTGCAATCTTAAGAGACGGTCGGGCTGTATTTTTTTTTCGTTGCTTGAAATGGTCAGTTTCCTGCAGTAAGCTGTCACGTGTCGCATCGCGCGAATAGCTAGTTCGACCTCGAGTCCTTGGGCGAAAATACAAAAGTTATCTCCCGGTGGGACTTGGACGAGTAGCAGCTCTACTTTTCGTATTTCCGTCGTGGAAGTTCGTCGCGGCATTTCAACGTAAAGGCGAAAAGCAACGGGAGAGAACGGCGATGGCCGATATTTCCGATTCTTCGAGGGGGGGGCAGGGAAGAAATGTAATAGTGAGTGACTCGATCGTATTAAAGTTTCACGCACCTCGACCACCGACGACGTTAATGATCCCCGACAACTTCGCACTCGGCAAAACAATGTCTTCCCCCACCCCCCCCCCTTTCCCAACATTCCAGAAACTTTTGTGTCGTATAATTCTGAAGACCTTCCTGTCGAAGAAACGGAAGTTCTTTCCCAAACTGTAATTTCGCCGATGATTTCTCAATCCGAGTTTTACCCCCATTTGTGCCGAAGGTATCTTCATTTCACGGGAGTTTTCATTTCACAGGAGTATAATACACAATTGCCAACATTATTAAAAAAATTTAGACTGAAAGATTTATCCGTTAAATTATGTCGCTACGAAATTTAAAAAATACTATACATAATTTTCAGTGTTATAAACGTTTCACTATTAAATTATGCGTATTTTATTTATCCACCGAAAAATGCGGCTCACTGTGATTATTGTTTGGTGAATATTTCCTGAATATTAAGTCTTTGAATCTGAATGTCACTGTTATGAGGTGATTGTTTTTATGTCTGCACTAATAACCATTTGAGTTCGACTGAAAACGGACTATTAACTGGCCGCAATCCCTTTAAACGAACCCGATGAGACTTAGCATCGTTGGAAATTTCTCTGTAGTTTGACATCTACCTTTCGTGCTGTATAAAGATCTCCTTAGTTTAACTGCCATGCAGTTCTGCAAACTTCTTCCTCGGCGCTCAGTGGCGTTTTCACTTCTTTTCGCCGGGTCGTTTAATCGGGAAATCGATTAAAGGACTACTCGAGCGGGTAATGGTGCTAATATAAAGCTCTATAAAGGTAACTGAAACGGAAATCTTATTGCAATCTCAGGCCAAATAACCTAGAAGCTAACGATATCAACTATTTCCGTCGTAACGACGGCACATAATTGCTACCAATGTAGAGCGCACAGGCAAAACACCGAATGAAAATTTTATCGGCATGAAACAACGAAATAACGTACGCATAGGATAACAACATATACAAGATGACCCAGTTATAATACAGATGATTTTATACATTATTCTGAATTTAAATAAACTTTGTAAAAAGGGATATTTATTTTTTCCAGGGTTGCATTTTCTTGTATTACTGATCAGTACATTTCGTGGCTGTTAACATCGATATATTTTGCTTTATTTTCAACTTTCCGTTGACTAGAGACTGTTCATCCTTTTCCCAGCGCGGACTGCATTTACGACTTCTCTCAGACTTACCATCTTTTTAGCCATCCGTGATTTACCGCTGAGAGACTGAGTTACTGCGACAAAGGTTAACGTACCATCGGCATATATACTTTACATTATGTGAAAGGAGTGTATGCACTTTTGATGTACGCCCACGTGAATGATAAGACGGTTCTTAAGTATTCCGCCTGCGTTCTCGGGGGCACTTTTTCCTCGGGAAGACGACACGTAGCTCTTACCGGTTTTTGAATGAAAAACTAAAGCCCGCGATGAAATCTCGCCGGCAGTAACGGAGATATACCGTATATAAGATGATCCGCAGGATCATTTTTCATTCAGAAACCAGCCACTGATTTATGCTTTTCTTAGGATTTACGAGAGAAAACAGTTGAATGAAATATCAGCAAGCGATAAATGAGCGAACATTTAGTCCCCACCAGTCCTGTTTCTTCGGAAAAAATCTGATAAAATTTCGAGGTCAATAAGAAGATACGAAATTGAAGCGTATATACGTAAAAGGCGAAATCGAACGGTACAGGTTTTCGTCGGGGTTCGGGCATTTTTGTCGGAACGTCTTTCCGATTTTCGTTTAAACGTAACATTGGCCGAGACCGCAATCTGTCATCGGATTATATGATAAGACTAAAGCCCGTTTTATAGACACTTGCGAAGTTTGAAAAGTGATGAATGAAGGGTAACGGCGATATACAAGACACGGCCGAAGGTACGACGATGGGAGAAGGAGAGGGGGGGGGGCAGTGCGAGGGCAAGAGAGAGAGGGACAACAAAGGAAGGTTACGGCGAAAGAAGGAGAAGAGAATTTCCCGGGAGAAAGCTTACCGAAGGGATAAGGTCCTACACAGCCTTGGAAAAACATTGGACTTTCAAAGAAAAGTGCTCGCGGGCAATGCGCATATAGACGAGATTCCAAGTTAAAACGACACCCTCACTCGCCTCCCCCCTCCCCCCTTCCCGCTTTCCAGCTCGTTCGTCGACTAAAATCGAATGAAAGCTTCGACGACTCGCAAACTCGCGTGGCGAGCTTTTCTAACGACGTATTAAAGTGAACCGTGCACGTTTCCCCCCCCCCTCTCCTCCTCAACCCTCGCCCCACCGTCTGCCTGATTAACCAGCGCAGACGCTTATGGAATTGGATTTGTCCCGCCGCTGAAAACTTAACGAGATGGGATACCAGCCACGCAATCCGACAAGCAGTCGGAACGGGCCGTGCGATAATGAAGTTGGGCTATGCGCGTGTTGCCAGCTTTGTCCCCGCCACGGAAGTCATTTTCTTGCCAGTCTTGCGAGTCGCCACATGCATCGGAAGAACCGCAGAGAATTTCGCTATGAACTATTGCTAATACAGGCAATGGCCGACCTTAGGAACGGTGGAAAAATGGAGAGACAAGTAAGCTGTCGTGCTGAGGTGATGGAATCATTGAAATACTGCAAATAATGTAGCGTGATAAAGAAAAAGTCTGTTCGTGAAGCGGAAGCTTCTCCGAGTAGTGTCAATATTTCATTCGGATCTGTTTTATTTAGCTATGAAATTGATACGTCAGCCATGAACGGAAGGAGAGACTGAAAAAAGAAAGGCAAATAAACTGTCGTACCGAAGAGCTAATACAATTTACATATTACACAAAGTCGAAATAAAAGAGCATGATAGGTACAAATTTTATTCATGAAATGTAAACTTCCTTGATTATTGTAAACCGTTGAACTTGGGTCTGTCTTATTTAGCTATAAAATTGATACGTCAGCACGAATGGGATGGAAAACGATGAAATATTGCCGACGCTCTATCAAGAGACTTATTGTTAATTTAACAAACAGACATAAAAGGTATACGAGGAAGCTAGAGATTCCAGGAATGAGTACAAACAGTTTGGTTAATTGGGGGGATAACGTTGTAACATTACTCGTCGATTAATACTCGGCCGGCAAGTATGTAGGAAATCCCGTTTATTCGGCAGTCTTTTTTCTCTCCCGGGGGCTCGCGGAGCGTTTTCTGCTCGTTGATGTTTAATCGCTACGTATTCGGCGAGTGGCTCATAATAAACGAGGCGTAGCGCAGGTTCGCGAGTTTGCCGAATGCCGGAATCCAGGCCGACGTCGCTCGGACGTGCCGCAATCGCAAAGTAGTTTAATTGGATTTTCGGATAGATTAAACAGCACGCGGGCAACGGCAACGCGGAATACAGCGAACGCGACTCTACGGCTGTACCGAACGATCGTCGCCAGCCTCGCTATCGCCACGTTGAGAAATTCGCCGACAACAAATTTCCCATTGTACCCCCACTTCCACCCCCCTGCTCTCCACACACCTCCAGTGTCGTCGAATTCGACGAAAGCAGCAAAGTTTGCGCAGCAACGTCATCGTCCGATTTACGTGTTCGCGTGCACTCCCCGCATTTCCAGTGGGTTATAAAAAAAAAAAACATACGGAGTTGGTCGAGTCAACGGCGGAATTTTTAGATAACAGCAATTGCGGGGGAATTAAGTCTGGGTCGTAGTTCAGACAGGAGATTCATTATCGAGGATTCTTAAGGTTTTTGCAAAAAGATTTTCTGACAATTTCTGAGAGAACTTCCTTGGCGAGTGATCATGTTTACGGCGTCTATTTTTCTACCATCGGTTCGTCATGCGGGACCAAAAATACGAAAATTTCTCATGGCACATGTCAATGATAGACGCTGATTTATTATGAAATACAATCTGGGTTAAAACTGCACGGTTATTGTGTTCGTTTCAATAATTTCCAACATGTCACGTAGCCAGATTTGTCCGCAGATACTTATTATTATATTCCCTTTAATAATCAACGCTAGATGTATTAAGATTGACGTAAATGTAGTTAACGTCCCGTCGATTTAGCATTGGACAGTCATAAATAACAACCGAAATGAACCAGAAAATGTAGGTCATACGTGCTGATTTTCGTGGAAAATTGTGGAATATGTACCAACCGATTTGTATGTATACTATTATAATTACTGTATTAATGGACAGGAATGATTTGAATAAACCTGTCATCCATTAGAATGAAACAAGTTCATTTCGTTGCTTGCATATTATACGTAACAGTAAAATACAAGTGCAGATACTTCCTTATACCAAAAATTCAAGGATAATAAAATCATTCAATATTTCATAAATTATCGATAACGTTATGTCATAAAATGATTTGTAGGAAGGTCAGATTAAAATATTGACGTTAGTAAGCAATATTACAAGGGGAAAGAAGGGGGCAAACGGAATCATGCTGCGAGCGTTGATTGCAATTTTACGTATTAATGGGAAAGCACATTCATTTTTCTAAATATTTCAGTGGTACAGGATTAACCGAGAGCTTCGTAGCTTTGTACATTTTGAAAATGAGTTTTATATTGCGCCGCATGTTAAAAGGAATTTTTTTCAGACGTCTACGCGCTTTGCGAAATGAAGTCCCACACTTTCCTCTGCTCCAAGTTTTCAAAGTTTTTATTTATTCTTTGTGGAATAATAAATTTACATAAACCTGCATGATCTGCCCAGACGATCACACTGTTAAATTGCGACTGAATGATCACGGCGAATTATGTTCTTAAATAAATTTTCCTTTGTCGCTTACGTATCGCTGTATTTTCCTGCTCAAAATAATATTTCAAAGCTGTAGGGGAATTGTAGTTGTAAAATTGGTTCAGCGATGGAGCTAACAAGCAAGGCAAGGCAGTTTAAGAAACTCGTTATGGCAAAACACCCCCGTGATTTCAATTAACTCGCACAATATTATTCGTGCTTAGAGTTCCAGCTGGGTCAATACCAAAGCCCAGTCGGTCGCCTCGCCTTTGTCTGCTAATTTAAAACAAAGGACCCAGTCGGAGTGTTAAGAAGCTTACGTCCAAAGCTTGATCGATTAAGCACCGTCATTATAAAAGCACAAAGTGACCGAGTTCACGACAGAGGTCAATCTCAACACAACGATGCGAATGGCACAAATACAAAGAGAACTACAACATTTGCCCAGCGATAAAATTACAAGACTTATTTATTATAGTTTTACGACCCGTGAAATTTTTGGCGAATAGGGCAAAGAACGACTAATTCTTCGTTACTGAAAAAATTGATGAACTGAGTAAGTGTCAACGATATTTTTCTTCTTAAGTAATTATAGTATGCTTGCATTTGTTACTGAAGGGTAAATCTAAATTCTTCATTTTATATAACGGATAAAGCGCCGATGGGTTTTAGTAATTCACTGTTACGAAACTTGTTTTCCATTTTCCGCTGGCATCGTTGGCAATGGACCATTTGTCTGACGTAATACAGCGTGAATGATTGAAACGCAAGTGTGCAAGGATGAAAAGTTAAACTTGTCGGGAAGGGGAGTGCATTAGCGCTGCATTAAATAACAGTGTAATATGACAAACGTAAAAGCTATGTGGAAGGTCCTCTTAAAAGCCAGAAACATCGAATGTATACTCTTTGACAGATTCAAACCTCCCGGAGGGTAAGGAATACGGATCCGGATTCCTCGTTGAACGGGATCCAACTGCCATTCTGCTCCGCTTGAGAGCCTCGAGGGGGAAGGGGGCAGGAGGGGGGAGACGGAAGAGAAGGTTGAAATTAATCTTCTAAAAGCATCGACAACCTTTCCAGAACGAAAGCACAGGCAACTCGGCTATTGGTGTGCGTTGTACTTAAGAAACTTTCCGACGCAAAATCTTCGACGAACCGTTCGCCTTAGGTAGTTGCGGAATAACTTTGACGCGAGGGCCGCGCGTCAGGAGGAACAAATAGGGTCGGCGAGAATGAAACGAACTTTCGACAGTGCTAAATAATCGAAGAAAAAATTTGATCTCTCAACCGAAGTCAATTATAACGAGATCGACGTCTTTACGGGGAGACGAAGAACGGAGGGAGGGAACCGGGAAACTGTGTTGCTGACAAACAGTTAGTACCGAGAGGTATGAGTAAAAAAGGAATGAAGTAAAAATCAGTAAAGGGAATGAGTGAAGGAATGAGTAAAAAAATATCTTGAGGAAGTTAGAGAAAAATTTAAAAAAAGCTGAAAAACGGAAGGAAGAAAATGGGAAAAATCGCTGATAAATAGTCGATAGCAAGAGATATTTTTGCGTAAAAATGGTAGTTAAAAAGAAAAGTGAAAGTACGACTAGAGCAATGAGAAATTAGATTGGGCAAAAAGAGTCCTGACGGAGTTAAAGGGAAATAGTTGAACCGACTTTAGGCTGTACGATGCGATAAAGTCGCACGGGAAGTATCTTCTGTGGTATTTTCCGTCCCCTCCCCCCTATCTTCCGGTCGTGAAAACACCTGAGGGGTCGAGGCCAACCGACGACAACTTTATTACCGGCCCTGCGAGATCTGCAGGGGCGTATGTATTATGTGAAAAGTGCGTTACCTTCGGCCCGCTTTTCCCGGCAACGACGAAATTATCGTCGAGGTATTCGCGACGTTATTAAATTGCACGCTCGGTCCTTTGACGGACGGCTAGGCAGCACCGGGAAACCCTTCTTTCCGCCTCTAATTTAATTGTTTCCCACCGTACGGCCAGCGAAACATGCCTACACATGGTACTCCATTTTTGCCCATTTTCGGCGCTCAAACGCGCCGGGGACAGCACTTATTTAACCTAAATGGCCTTTCACCGAAATAATTCTACCAAGTCAGCGCGCACGTTTGCATTTGCACTTGGGGAAAACACTTACTTCTTATCCGTGTCATTAGTCAAAGTTTCGTACGCCCTGAGTGTATTCATTCGTACACGGAAAATTCGGAAATATAATAAATAAACTTGTTCGTAAACTCGTCACCTATCCCACTGAAACTTTATTTAAATATTCGTAGCTACGAGGAGCAAAGAAGTAGCCGTTGCTTTCTGAAGGATTTCAATATTAATATTGAATATAGGTATCTTACATTAAGTCAGGACTTAAGGGAATCGTTTACGTTTTCCTTTTACTCCGCTATGAAGCTCTTAACGGGGAATCATGAATGTAGACGACACAATGGCTGATCCGTCTTAGCGAGAGCTATTAAGAACGTTAAAAAGGTCCGATAATCGGCTCGGGGAAACATCGCGTTGTCTAACGCCAATTGACCTTTGACCCTGCCGATGAAAGAGCCCGACGCCGGTAATTAGTCGACGATGCGTTGAAAACATTCCAACTTCGGTCCCTGCCGTTTCTCTTTCTCCAGGGGTGCGGGAGGGGAGGAGGGTGGGACGGTGAAAGGGCAGATGACATTAGAGCGCAGCACTGGCCAACTAGCTTGAATTAATTTCGTTTCCTCGGCGAGCGAGAAGCGTCGAGTTAGCGGCCAAGTTGGCGGGGGCGGAGGAGGAGGGGTAAAGGGAAGAAAACGAGAGGAGGAAGGAAAACCGACGGGGGGAGGGGTGCTCACAGGCGAGAAAAAAGAGAGCAGGAAAAGCGGAACGGGCGGGGGGGGGTAGGGGAGGATGAGGTTGCACCGAGGAAAGCCTCGAAGAGTACTTTGTCGTTGGAACGGGAGGGAGAGGGGGGTAGGTAGAGACGAAAGTTCGAGGAGAAACGGGATCGTAATTCTCACGAACCGGCTGCAAAGGGACCAAAGGAGACGGCCGACTGGCCGACGGGCGAAGGCACCAAGGCCGATTGGTCCTCGACTCCCCGACGACTCCTCCGTAACGAGTTGTAAATCGTTTTTGCTTGCCCGCGCAAGCAACCATGCGAAAATAATAGGCACCGCCGGAAAGCAACGGCGATTATCGACTTCTCGACGTCGAGTGGCCCTTGGCTCGGCGAAAATAAACAAGGCAAATAAGTCAATAATTATACACCCTCGCCCGTTGTAACACCGGGGGACACTCCACGCAGACGGAATTTACGAGGAAAATTATCCTTTCGTTAAGTAGCGGAAGAGATACTGGTACAATTGTTTATCAACTTGCCGCCTTGAAACAGTAGTCCGTGTTATTCCACGGTAATTGTTACTCTTAGATAGTTTTATGATTCAATTTCGATGCTTCTATGAGATCAATAATGTTTTGCACTCGGCAGAACGAATTGTTCGACCATCGAAATATCGACTATCGACTTGTCATACCGCAAAGTCTTTCACAATCCGCTTTCCCTGGAGTTCCTCTGCTTCTATCAAACTGTGCGCGTATGAAGTTAATTTTTGTACAATAAAATCACTTACAAGTCTACGCAGAATTATAGTCCCGAATGTTTTCTTTAAATAATTAAAGAAAAAAGGAATGTAAAAAATGGGCCCCACTTTACCATTTGTCAAACACATTCAATTATGCGATATTTTCGAATTTTCAAAGAATGCGGAGGAGTACTGTAAAACGTGAAAAATTTTACCGAAAATACTCTTAATAATTATGTTCCCTAATAGTTGGATCAACTAATTCTTGTACACTATAGAATATACAAATAAGGCAAGATTTATATAAAAAATCTTATTTACGAGCTTGCCGTGTGAAAAATAAAGGACGAAAAGTGGCAGACGGAAAATGCAGGTGAAATTTCGCGAGAACCACCAACTCATGGGTCTGGGGGCGTGCGCAGGGGGCAGAAATAATTGGGGAGCTCGTAGGAATAACGGATGCCGCGAAGCGGAAGTGGCCCGAAGATCGTCCCGAGGCAGTTCTGTTCCGGAAGTGGCCGGCCCCGGGCGGGGTGTGCAGAGGTCAGCGGGAATGGTCCGCAGGACGTGTACGTGGGCCGCTACAGCAAAATAATCCGTTCGAGTGAGAGAGGGATTGTAATCCGGCGCGATATTAAATTTAGTTTGCCCGGGAACTCCAACGGCGAGCACACGGTACGAGCATTAACTTAAACGGCGCGGTTAAGCTCCGTAATTAATTATCGTCGGGGCTTATGTACGGGCCCAGCCAGCCACCGCGGACTTGACTAATTGCGGTCGAATCTTCGCCGAGCGATTCGAGAGCTTCTTCCGCGCGCAACTTTCGCCGTTCGCCATGGAAAAAAACCGGGGAAGATGGATCAATTCGTCGTACGACCGGTTCTCACCGGTACAAAGGTAATCGCGAGGAAAAGGAAATGGGCAACCGGTTCAACGGAACATGTTGCAACGAGTCAATTTTGTTAACACTGGAGTCGTGGATTCTAATGCAAGGGAATAATCATAGCAGAATATGTAAATTTTGACGGCCTCATTTTTTCTTTTACGTATTTTTATATTCGGTAATGTAGACGAATGAAAGATTCGGAGACGGAAAGTTATAAAGGACCTTCAAACACGGCTCATTCTTTGTGCGGTTTTCTGTTTCAGCTTCAGTTACAGATTTCATTTGTAACCAAAGGAACATAGACCAGAAAGTACCGATTACAATTTCCCTGGTGCTAACATTAAAGAATGTCTCTGAGAGTACAATTGAACCGAGGAACCAACAGGTACGTGTGTTTGCGCGATCAATTAACCAATGACCGATAAGTGATAACTTTAAACCCGTCCATTGAGTCGCATATTACTTTCAGTTTGAGTTCTGAGCTTCGGTTTTGTCGCACGTTACTTTGACCGATGATTTAACTGAACGGAGAACTCATCTAACCGTGTAAAAGGCCCATAATATATAGCGAAACGATGCTGAAATGCAGAGGTGTCCATCCCAAGGGACGGGACGACGTTGAATGTGCAGTGTTACCCTATCGGCGACGATAAATTACGCGCCAGTTGGTTGTTCAGCGAGCAACCGACGAGTGAAAAAATTCCGCAGTACCTGTCAAAAACCACAGAACACATCGGCGCTGTAAAGTGTATCGAAAAAGTTGGCGGTCTCAGGGGGTCAAACTTTTGCAAATTAGTCGGAAAGTTGAGTCACAAAGCCCACGAGGGAACCGAGGAGTAGACGTAAAGGTGGTTGATCCAATAAAAAAAAGCCCTGTAAAATGCGACGTAAATTTGTAAATAAACATGAAACAATATCATCGACAATTTTCCAAGAGCAAAATGAAATTCGTGCAATGGAGGGTTAAAATTCTCTAAAAATCCCCATAGGAAAATTGTTTATACTGTCACAGAAATCCTCATGGGACGAAAGTAAATCGAGTCCATCGATGGCCATAAATCATTCCGCAGTTTATTGTTCATCGGGAAACGACGAGTGAAAAAATCTGCCGGCACCGGCGAAAAACCGCAAAACTCAACAGCGCTGAAAAGTGTATCGAGTACATTCGGTCACGGAGTTGAGAGAAGATTGGCCAGCTTGTTTTTTCTAAAAAACCAAGGCTTACGTTTGAGGTTTTTAACGTCCACATCGAGTCCGATCGAAGACTGGCCAGTAATTTCGAAACGAAGGTGGAATTCTTCGGCATTTAATATTCCCCGAAAACGCTCGTGGAAACGTTAAAGCATGATTTACCGATGCGACTGTATACATCAGCATCGAGACTCCACAGTTTGCCATTAATCGCCAGGGACGAGTGAAAAACTGTGCCGGCGCCGGTGAAAAACCGCAGAATTGAACGGCGCTGTAAAGTATATCGAGTACGTCCGGTCGCGGAGTTAGTGGAGGATCGGCGGGGCAGAATCGCGTCGTCGACGGCTGCAACGCAGAGGTGTCAGGGGGGGTGCGCGGCCTCGACCCCGGGGGGGTGTCGGCAGCAGCTGTGAAATGTTTATGAAGGCCCGACTAATTTATCACACTCGCACACAACGCTCGGATATCGTGCGAGCCAACGATCCCCACCCCTTTCACTTCCCCCTCCCCCCTTTGCCCGCTGACTTTATCACAGTTGGCCCGGTGGCAGGTCTCGCGACGTATCGGCCCTCCCTGAGGGCCGGCAATCGATACACCTTCGAACGGAAACAATGCTACACCTCGGCGCCGGCCAAACCCGAGGAAAAAGCTTCATCATGGGCGGCCCGGTGCCGCCAAAAGACCGGAACTCAGCGGACCGGACGAAAACGACGCGGAAAACCTGGCCAACCGACCGAGCACTTACGTACTTATTGCCATCGTTTCGAGCATCGCCAACACTGCGAAATCGCCGAACTCAGCAACCAAAGGAACGGCTCTCAGCGACGACGTTCCGAAAAAATTCCCTTAGTCGCCATCCTCAACGACTCAATCCTGTATCAAAGTTTCGGGCAATGGAAAGCTTTGTTTCCATTGTACTTCCCGGATTTTCCGAACAAATTGAATCATTCATTTAAATAACGTGAGAAGAAGTGCTTTTCTGAAGCGATAAGAACTTTTAATGAAGCAAAAGTTATATCTAATACAAGCAACACTACCGGATTTTCCCAACAAATTGAATCATTCATTTAAACAATGTGAAAAGAAGTACTTTTCTCGGGCGATAAGAACCTTTAATAAAGCAAAAGCTATATCTTACACAGGCAATACTTTCCTTTCTGATTATTTCCTTCCCCGTGTGTATAGTATGGATTATCCACGTTGAAGAAAATAACCGTAAACGACGAAAGGGGGGGAGTAGACGTCGGGGAATGATTGACGGACATCGCCTAAACGGCATGTGTTGCCATAGGACATTGTTGAGGACAGAGGGTGGGTGGGGGGTTGGGGGAGAGAAGTTTGGGCATGTGCCTCCATCGAGACGTTCTTCGGGAACATTTGTTCGCTCCCACAGGTATCATAGGATATAGCGGCACGGAGTGACAAGGGAACAGGACAATAGGAGTCGTCGCGTAACATCCAGCTACGTTTTTGCAGGATCCTCGGCCTTCGTACGTGCCAGTACGTACAACCTTGTGTGTTTGTGTGTGTTGTCCTGCACAATGCGTTTGGGAAGGACGGAT
Source organism: Hedychridium roseum (assembly GCA_963989215.1). Lineage (NCBI taxonomy): Eukaryota > Metazoa > Arthropoda > Insecta > Hymenoptera > Chrysididae > Hedychridium > Hedychridium roseum. The sequence goes on along the minus strand of OZ022307.1, from coordinate 2,633,496 downwards.
CGGGCGAGTAGCTGCTTTTAACCTTTCCACGCTGACGAGCTTACTCTTCGCCTTCAAAGCGAGGACTCTTTATAGCGCTGAGTAATTGAAATGACGACGACGTTCCACATTGTACCGAACTGCGTCTTGCGAAGAGAGTCCTCGTGAATCTACAAGTGAGCAAGTTCGGCACATTTCTTTCCGGCCAACCACTTATTAACGCGTATTCCACGCATTGCTGGCATTCCAGCATAATTCCTGAGAATCCTAGCGCGAGGATCTGACCTACTTTAAGAGGGAAACTTTCGACCTCCTCTCCATCAAACGAGTTAAGCTCACCTTCGTGTTTAGTGGATATTCACCGTGCGCTACCTCATTTTCTCCTAAGATAAAAAATGCCCTAACTGCCAGGGGAATTAAACAAAATTTACTGGCATATTTAAATAGAGCTGAAACATGAATATCTGTAAGGACGAAAAATGGCAAGGAATAGTTTCAATTGCCGTTCCGATTAATACCAGGTCTTCCGTATTATTAGACATTTGTTTAAATCTGTAATCGTGTTCGTATTTCCACGGTCGATGAACCAATCAGTCGTAAGGATTTGCCATAGACGTTGAATTTCCGATAGCTTTAAAACGTCATTGTCTTTCGCCGAGCCACACGATCCGACGTCGTCGTTCAAACTGAAAGTCCTTTTGACGATATTTAGTACGGCTGTGTGGGTTCTACGTGTACCGATGCACGCGAATTGACTTTTCGCCGAGTACAATAAGTGCCTTCGTTTCTGCCGGGAAGTTGAGCTTATGTGCGTGTACCGCACATAAAAACCAACCGGGACATTATCCTCCCTGAGCGGATGACACGGGCAGACTGTAGTATTGTGTTAAAGCGATTTGTAACGCGGTCAAAGGCAGAGTGCTTAAAAAGGAAGACGAGGAGGTTACCTTTCTTCCCCTAAGAATAATATATCAAAAGATACACCGAAACGTTAGGTAAAATGAAATTCTTAGCCTTCAGACGTGCCAGAGTCAAAGAAGAACGTTATTCACGATATTCAGGGAAAAAATGGCCTAGCAGATTAATTGTGCTTGGAAATATTCAAGCATTTTATGCTCTGCTAAAAATCATTAAAAGACGAAAGTAGTTTGATCATCAGAATTCAAATAAAGTATTGCGAACTGTCTTTCTTTATCTTTACAAACGTATCTTCATGTTCATGAGGATGATGAAATTGAGGAATATATACGTAAAATTTTAAATTGACATACTTAGTGTGTGTTAACATCGTTACAACGTTAAGTAAAACTCAATAAATAAAATGAACCCGAGTAACTGTGTCAGAGGTGTTTCCCACCGTGAAATGATTTAAATGGACGACATTCTTGAGCCGCCGGGTAAATAAAAGGCCTTTTCCGAGGGCCGAGTAATGTCTCGTGCCGTTTTGAATTTTCGCCCGGCACAAACGCCGGAAATGCCGTGCGACGAAATTCACGCAAGTTATAGAGTGCGCACTTTATCGGATGATGGTTTGACAAACAAAATCAGACGGGGGATGTTCATAACGGTTTCGCGAGAGGCCATTAAATTTTTCATAACATCGCTTTTAAACGCGACCCAGGCCGGTGCATCGATAACGTGTATGCGTTTCCGTCCGAATGTGCACGCACGTTGCATCTTTAAAACATGCACAGGACCGTGCACGCGCGGTTTACAGCTCGCTCGATAATGCAACGTTTCATTTAAATTATGCACTGTTATGATCCATTGGACCGGCGCTGATTCGATCGCCGTTCGATAAGCGAACATCAACCGGCGATACAAGTCAAACTGTTGTTGATGCATGACGCTCGAAAAAAATTACTTTCCCCCGCAGGGGGGATTCTCGATCAAATTAAATGGACTTCAAACACCTGACAAACGGAATATTTCAATGACCCTATGTCTCACGATTCTTTGGACGGTTAAACATTTAATAAGACTGCAGTAGGTAAATGTATTCGAAGTTAAGAATAATTTGCATCATTTGGCATTGAATTATTCTTCAACACTTTCTAGGATTAGTATACGGAGACTAATCTTTAAACTCTGACCATCCAATGAATTGCTGAACTTCGTCAAAATTAACTGTTTTAAAGACTAGGAAATTCACGACAATTCTACTGTTTGTCCTGTTTATTTCGTACTGTTACATTTCTTGCCACGCACGTCCGGGCGCTAGGAAAACCATTGCACATGATAAGAGGGTATATGGGCGAGGGCGGGACAAAAGCGATCAGAAACCGCCGCGTGTTTTATATAAACTTTAACGTCAGCTTGTTCAAGGGAGCTCGTTACACGTTAATCCTTCCGCAGCAAATACGGCCTTCCTTTTTTTTCCACTCCCCCTCGTTCGCTATCTTTGTTCGTCTTTGGCGCGGGCTTACTCCACTCGCCACTCGCCTTTATCCGCAATATTAGATACGCAGGCCGGTCGCATGTAAAAAATGTTAATTTCGCTGCAGCCCTCTTCCTCCGTCAACTTTCCACTACCCTCCTCTCCTTCCCGGTTCCCCGTTCCCCTGCTCGTCTACCCTATACTCCGACCTTCCGGCAGGTACGGTATTACAACGGCGCCTCTTTACGAACGAATATCTAATACGCCCTTGCAGGCGCTTGTTTTCTCGCGTCCCGCATAATAAAAGGGATGAAGAGATGAAGGGAAAGAGAGAGAGAGAGAGGGAGGGGGGAGGGGAACAAAGAGAGCCGTTGTAAGACGAAGCTGAGAGAGAATTGCGGGAGAGGCGCGGATAGATTGATGAACTAAAAAACGAGAGACGAGGGAAAAAGAAACGAGCGAGAATGCTGAAAGTGGGAAAATAAAAAGCAACGGAATCTCATTTGTTATATTTCATGGTTGAGACGCAACGCGAGAAACATGAAGGGACAGGAAATGGAAATTAAGACGAACCAGATTGCCCAAATCGAACAGAATATTTTTATCACAATTATTCATGCTCGATTTATTGCTATTGAATACCGTGATAGAGACAAACGTTTACACATACACAGTAATATAAAGTGTAACAGTTTATCCCTTTGAACCGTTTCCTCCTGTAAAAACTTTGCCCACCTTTTGCATCGGACGACAAAAGCTGCTACGTATTCTTTATGTCTTTTTCCGCGTGCAAAATTCGTGCGCGATGGTAGAAAGTCCGCTGGACAATGCAGCGTCTTGACACAATGTTGGGGCGGAGGTCGGAGGGGGAGGGGAAAGTAGTGCGTGAATTGCTCCATTAAACGCGCAACCCCTTTTCTTCTCTCGTTCGTCCCGTTTTCCTTATTGGCGAAGGCCGTTCGCGCGGCATCGATCGGTCCGCTCGTTACGGACCTTTTCTACTTGCGCCGGTACGCACAGCATATCGGATTATCGTAACAAAGTGGAGACGGGAAAAGGGACGCTCGCGTCCGAGCGGAAGGTAAATGCGTAAAAGCGCCGACACAGAACGCGTCGAGTCGGTGTTTTAAGAAACTTGTCTCATTAGGGAAAGTTCAGTCCGCGGGAAAATCGAAACGTCTTAGGTGTGAGTCCCTGAGAAGGAAAAATATCTTGCAATGGATTTGTAAGAAAATGTTGTCGAGAAGAAAGAAGAAAGGAGAAAGATTTAAGAAAAGATTACGTCATTAATTCAATACCCCCATTGAAAATATTCGGAAACAGAATTTTGGAATTCTGAAGTTGTATTACGCAGGAGAATTTGATTACCGCAGTTGTGCGGTACATGCTTTGTTAAGGGTAATAAAAGAATATAAATTGCACGAAAACAGTTGTACTCAGCGGGTATTCACACTTGGCACAGATCGATTGCCCGCTCAGCTAATTTAGTTCCGAGGCACTCAGCTAATGTCGTTTCATAGTACTTGGCTATTGTATTTTTGCGGAAACTATTTACTTCGGCTCAGAACTACTCAAGTGATGGGCATTTAAAACGCTGGACTCGTAATTTACTTTCGAACAATTACCTTTTTCACGTACTTGCATGTGCATAAATTATTAATACATTTTTATTACTAGCTATTTTATTATTTACCTTTAACATCTCCGCGAACGTTAACTATTTGTTAGACATTTGTTTTTCTCGACGCGAATCAACGTCGAATCGCAGTCCTTCGAATCCGTCATTGCGATTACGTAAAATATCGTACATAAAATATTCCGTTGGAGTACGTCGCGGCCGAAAAGCCGGCCAAAGCCCGCTTATATCTTTACCGGCAACTTTTTTCCAGCTCTTCATGGTCTATCGAAATGGAGCTATCGGTTCGGCCGGTGAGTCGGACGGGAAGCAAAAAAAAGGAAGTCACAGGGGGGGGGGGGGGGGTAGCAGTGACAAACGAACGCGACGGTAATCCTACGATAAGCATGAGCCACCGAACGAAAATCGTTAAAGACCTACGGAGAGTTGGCGGAGTGGGGAGGGGGGACAGGGTGGAAAGGCGAAAACGCGAGGCAAACCGGACGCGTCAACCGCACTCGTAATCGGGGTTAAATCCGAGTACTTTAACGAGGGGAAACACACTCTCTCTTCCTCTCTCTCTCTCTCTTTCTATGGACCAGGCTGTCCCATAAATTAGCCCATAAGTTGGCTTCATCCTTCTGTTCTGCCTCGGACGGCAACCGGGCCGCTCTTAATTCCGCAGTTGCATCATACCGCAAGATTTACGCGTCGCGGCCGTACCGCGTAATCGTCGGCTCGCCACGGTAAAGTAGACACGTGCATACATCAACGACTGGGCAAACCGATCCCCGCAATTTTCGGCCTGATCGACCGCGCGGTAAACCAACGAGAAAGTCTAATTCCAGCCTCGATCCAACGGTTGATTCTCCATTTGTAACTTTTCCACGATTACGTTAAGGTATTTGAGAGAAAGAGAGAAACAGAATTTATTAGCCTTTGGGGTTAAGAACCCATTTGCTAAGGATTTTCAATGTTATTGTCAAGGACGTTAAAATAAGAAGCTTTGCAATAACGAGATAAATGAGTTCGAGGAAAAGAATGCGGAGCATCGTGTGAAGTACTTGAATCGACATAGTACGAAAAATGCAAAGATAATATACGATGATAGGAGAGTGCGATAAATATGGGAAATTATGTATGGTTTCGTTGGAGCGAGGATAATAGCGTCTTTGAATTACAAAAACGACGGGACGGTCGTACCGCGAACGTTCCCCTCGCGCACGCGTGCCAGATAAATAATAAAAATGCATTATTCAAGTGGTAACTTCATCAGCAAGTAATTCAAAGTTGCCCCGGCGTTTCGATTTACCGCGGCATCGTCGCTTCCGTCGCTTTTGCCCAGCGACTTAAGGCAAGTTTTCGCCAACTTTAGCCGAGCTCGCAGTTGACGCGTGAAAGCGCGTATACATATACATACATACATATCTGTGAAGAACTACGCGCCATCGTGTAAAAATCATTCTCGCACTTACCCGATCGTCCTGACGTCACGGCGAACAGGCCGGAAGCTCGATCCAACGGTAGGATAAAAAAAAAATATTCCCCGATAGACAGGAGCGAATTCACCGAACGAAACTACCGACGACCGCGCACCGGTCTTTGGAAAATACGAGAAACTAAACACGACCGATCGACCGGCAGTGCGTAACGGACGATACGTTATATTCGGAAAAAGCTGAATCGTCCAACTTCCCGGCGGGCACACACGATGCACGTCGACGTAAACGGGTCACTGAAACACATAAACAAGAAATATGCTTATCGTACGATCCTGGAACACGAGAAAAGTAGGGGGAAGGGGAGGAGATGCGAGACATAAGGCATCACGCGGGTAGCAGTGGCAATGAAAAAGCTTCGTGAATTTCCTCGGCGGTAGGTTTAACGAATATCCTCGGGAAGAAAGGACGAATGGGAAACCCGTTGCCAAATGACAATTGAAGACCCGGGGGGAGGGAGAAGTGCAGCCGGTGAATATTTCAAACCGTCCGTAACGGGGATAGGTGAATAAGTGAGGGAGGATCGAGGGAGGGGGAGGAAGGTGAATATTTTTCGAGGCGCCTCTGTAATTGGCGAGTTGAATCATTGATTAGCCGGCAGGCAGACGGCTTATGCTCACCCCTATCACACTCTGCATTCTCTCGCCGATTCTACGGTATCTACTCTGTCCCCCCTCTCCGCCCCTCGCCCCCCACTCTCGGCAATCCGTGCTCGTTCCCTTCTGCCCTGAGGGGCCGAACGGCCAGGGTAAGGACGTAATGTAACCTAAGATATTACTCCGGCAGATTAAAACTCGGCGAATGGGAGAAAGCCCTGGGCTTGTAATAATGCTGAAATTTAATTAGCCCCACCGACAGGGCCGCATCTATTCTCCGTAACGGGCCGAGAGTTATGGGCGCAAACGGTTTTGCAATTTCGGTGAGGCCCCGGTTCCTCGCGCGGAATTAGCGGCCACGGTATTACGCCCCGTCGATAATCTCGTCATTTTTCTATCCCGCCCGGCGGAAAATCCAACGCGGAAAACGCCAAGGTAATTGCGTTACGCCGGACCGAAGTTTATGGGGCCAGAGCTTCATATTCCCGCAGTTAAGTGTAGCAATTTAGCCGACAATTCTCGCGTTCGCGGCCAGTCGTACAATGATCGAGCCGGAAGGTAATAAAATGGACTTACAAAGAAACGGCACGAATTTTACCATCAATTTTTAATGTGAAACATTACGACAGTGCACGCAGACCGATCAATAGACACCAAATGTAGGAACAATGCGTATTTTTTTGTCTTCCGTATGAATTCGTCGAATGCATGCCCGTGGGAGAAACGAAACGATAAGACGAATGGATCAATAGAATCGCGGGGTGAAGGGGATAAAGCAAATGTTGAGGCAAAGTGTGAGAAGGACGGGTAAACTTGGGAAGGTGTGGGTGCGCAGTTAAATACCTATCTCAGTCGTCAAATGTCAAATTAGCCCGCTGTCTCTGTCAAATTGTGTAGAGCGATACTAATGGTACAGTAACATCGTATGAATAATTCAGGTATCTCACTAATTTAACGATACCGACAATTCGCCGGCTCGCGTGGAACGGCCGCGTTGAAATTCGAGAGGAACGAGCCAGGCGTCTCCGGAGAATTCAAGATTTCATGCTATCATGCCGTTCTCTACGCTGAATCTGCCCGTTCAGTGGCCACCAGCTGAAAATCATAGCGATAAAACCCGACGATCCCGGGAATCATGCATTGAATTAAACATGCGCCAACGATTACTAAAAATATCATGCACGGAACGAATTACAGTGTTTTACACGTAACGTCCCGTGAAGAATTACAGAGTTACGATTATACAAAGTAAGTAGGATGAACCAGTTGCCAGAATTATAGATGTGTTTTTTAGATTTTTTAATTATTTCTTGTAATAAGAATTCGGTTCTTTTTATAGCGATAAAAATATCGTGTAAGGAGAAGATAACGATATTTTACACGCAATATCCCGTGAAAAATTATGTAGTTGTGATTAATGGTAAAGTAATTAGGATGAACTTGTTCGGAGAATGATGTATTAGAGAAGTGTTTTTTTAGGTTTCTATTATTCCCTTTTTCCCTGAATCTACTAAGCATTCGGTTCTTTTCGCACAATTTCTCAGAGATTCCGGCTCGTTCCTCGTGGAAGTTCCTGGGGCGATTCGAACGGGGAACGATCCATTTATTTCTACCGCGCCGACAAATTGGGAACAACGAGCACAAAGGGCGGAATCGCGCGAAGGCTCAAAACGGCAAAGTTCCCCGGTCAAGGAGAAATCTTTTTCTCCGTTTGCCCCGTCAAAGGGAACGTGAAAGGAGAGAAAGAAAAAGAGGGATAGAGAGAGAAAGGGAGAGATAGAAGAAGAAGAAAGAGGCAAGGATGGATAACGAAGACCGAGTGAACGGAACGAAGGGCACAAGTGCGTTGAAGAACGATCGGAGGATAATGGCGGATAATTAAAGGGGATTAGCCAGTGAAAAGGTTATGAAGAAAGCCGCGGGAAAAAGAGAGATCGAAAGGGGATCCCTAGGAAACAGGGCGAGGGCAGTTAGTTGCAGTTACTTTCGTTTATTGCGATCAGAAGTCCCTCGATTCTGCCCTCCCCCGTTCCCCCGCAACTCCCGGCGACTAATTAAACTAACTCGGCCGACAGACGAACGCGGCGAACCGCACTCCGAGGGCTAACGAAATTGATGAAAATAAAAATCAATCGCCTTGAGAGCCTTCCACCGGCAAGACCAACAGTTCTCTATTTATCACCTTCGACTATCGCCAACCTCTGAATACAAGAAAGAACGAAGCAAACAAAAATTGCTCCGTTTCCAAGAACATCGCGATGAAAAGGCCAAACCGAGCACTTTGATTAAAACTTTCCTGATTTTAAAATGGAGTCGGACAAGTCGTAGAGTGTCAGCCTTTTGTTGCGCTTTAAACAGTCGAAGCGGAATGTACAATGGCAATCGGAATGTATTTATTGGTAAATAAATGCGCAGGCGAAGTTAACTCGACGTAGGATGGGAAATTTTAATGAGCTGCAAGGGAACGATGATTGTAAATGAGCAGATTGTAATTAGCTTACTAATTATTATAACTTTTAATAAGGAACGCCAGCGATAATGCAGTACAAGTGATAATACATATTATTGCTTTCCATAATAATCAAGCTTATAGGAACACTGAACAAAAGTGGATAAAATTATATGGACGCACTATTAAATGCTTCAATAAATGTCCGGCCGTTTCAATCAGAATTTAAAGGGAAAATTCAATTATTCGACTGTTTCGATTGTTGCTCATAAATATTCATACGTTTTAACGATTGATTTCTTCACATTCGTAAAATAACCGTACTCAATAAAACGGTCATTTGTCTGAACGGATTTTATTATTACGCTCCGTTATCCCTGGGCAATAATGTAAAATACACTGATTTAAATATCATTTCCAGAAGGCATTTATCTCGTCCATACCGATATAAATGCCATTAATTGATATTTTTCACAAATACGATTTTTCGCCATTTATTACAAATATAGCAATACGTATTTTTATAGCACCCAGCTCCCCGTTTTACCGAAAACCATTGCCAATGAACAATAAGATCGAACACGTAAATTCCGCGCGAGTGATGAAGGCAGGAGAATTTCAGCAAGCTGTTATGAATTTACCGATTGTGTCGTCGAGGAATTCCTCGGAGCATGAGTCCCACTCTGGCTGTCATATAAGCCTCGAATAAGGCTAAAAGCTTCGCACCGGCGAATATTATCATCGCTCATCGCGAAGCTTGACTTACAGGCACGTTAATTACGTCAGCAAGGCACGTGCAGTTACGGTAAAATTGTCGCGCAAGGAAACCCCTTGTCGCATATCCGGTCTGTGCTGCTATCGAGACAGCTGACGTAATGGAATCGGAGAAGACAGAATTCTCGGTAATACACGAATTTCGTGGGATTATGCGAATTCTCTCACGCAACCGGTCTCCCGGTTACACGTGTATGTTCTCGTAAATTTTTCATCCAATTGCAAGGTGTATGAAAAATCTTACAGACAATCGTACGCAAAAACTGTCGAACGTGAGGCTCGATTTTTTGCTCTATACAATTACGTGAATTGTACGAACAAAAGAATTGGAAGAATTTTCATTGCGAATCCCACGTTTTCATGTTACATTCGAGATAAATAATAACGAGAAAGCTTTAGATGTGAAGTCATTACATAACAATGAATTATCAATAATTGGTTGGAGAATAAAGGAAAAAATGTTATTGTGTACTTGGTCCTTCGATGTTCAGCAATTTAATGATTCACTAATCAAGAGAAGTTGATAATATTATAAACTTTTGCACAATCCTGTAATCGATTGCCTTATCATTACTATTATTTTCATGTAAGTAGCAAACTCCTTTATCTTTTACGCAACATTAGCAGTAGTGGTGCAAAACTTTTCGGCCAATAATAAACGTATTAAGAATGCTCAAACGCCCAGCGGGCCATTATTTCTGGCCGGTTAGATGTGCGATCAGAAGCGATACTTTTTTGTCGATTATCAATGACTCGCGATTCCCCGCTCGACGAAGACGAATGATTGTGCGGTGGACCGAAGGGAGTGACGAGGGGGGGAAGTGGGGGTTGGGTTAGCGGTGGATTTCAATTGGCATCACGTACGGCGCGTACCTTTTCACGGACGAACCAGCGTCTTTCTTGCGTAACGATGACGGGGAACGAAGCCGACGTTTCTCTATCCACTCGGGGCCAATTTTGCGGTAACGCCGAAAAATGAATATAAATAGACTACGACATACAAAAAGGACACGAAATAAAAATGTCACTCGAATTGATTTTGTCACATGGCTCGGCCATCAACGTCAAACTGTCGTCGATTGGCGTCATGGTAACGCCGATCGATCCATCGACGGACTTCGATCTATCGTTACAAGACCACCACACCCCCCCCCACCCCCCCGCCGCGGGGTAATCATCGACGGATGCATAAAGAAGAAATGTAATAAAGAAAAGTCTCGTCTTACGGCAAATTCGAATTCCAATTGCCTTAGAACTCGTGTTCCAGGGAAGTTTCTCCTTACAAAGATCTCGCGTTCTTATTGCCTTATCATTCGCGTGAAACGGGAGCATAACAAAGGCAGGTTTACTCCGCGAAGGATATTCATAAATAATAGTTTAGAAAAGAAGTAATAAAGCTTCGGAGTACCTTTGTAAACCCTCGGCAAAGTACAATACTTCTTTATTAGCTCACGAAAACGCAAAGGAAAAGGAGGATTGCTACGAAAAACGAAATATTTATAGGAATTCTCTTTTGAAAAAAAATCCTTTCCTTACCTCACGAATATTCTCCTACACCGATCTTTGTTACAATATCCTTTATTTCGCTAAAACTTATTGTCAATTAAAATGTGCATAATTACGCAGTTAGCACAAGATCTATTAGAAGGAACATCCAATGAAAATTTCTCATTCACGCGACTCGTCGCAGCGTAAGTTTCGTTCTTTCTGCGACTGTTCGTCGGGTAGGGACGGATAAAGTCTATTTCGGTGACGATCGGGGACATCGTTGTCGAACGAGCGATAAAATCGGTCGATGGACGCGCGAAAAAAGTACCGGCGGAAGTTCCCCGCGTTGTTCTCTCGTTCGCAAAGCGCCGTGTCAGGGGGATGACCCGGGGAGAAAGAGGGAGGAGGGGTGGGGCGAGAGGGTGGTGCGGACGTACGGCTAACGATCGTGTAATTCGACGAGCAGCCGAGCGTTTAAGATCGTAACGACGAGAGCCGGACGGCTGACGTACGTTTACGACAGGTCCGCTTCGTTAGAATGTTACGGCACGTAAAAGACACTCATTACGGAGATTTATCACGCGTCCGACGCGTAAGGCTAGGCAGATCGACGTAGATCGGCCCATTAAGACCGATTTCGCTAAACCAGCGAAAGCTCACTCGACGCACCAAATTTCCACACTAAATCACTGCGTCCATCAATCCAAATCGGACGAGTCTATAAAAACTGTCAAACGATTTTCGTACTGATTGTAATAAAAAGTCTCAACGAACGAACTTCTGTAGTACGTTATCACGTGATTTAATCCAAGACAATTATTTTACCATTAATCGCGAAAACTGGATATATATATCAGGATAATTTTCCAACAGATATAGATCTTTACTCTTATTTTACTCCGCTTGCATTATTTTTACTATTCATTCGAATTGTCCTAAACGTTATTGGAAAATGAGAGTTAAGTGAATCGAAGTTACAAACTGACATTCCTGAAATTGAAGAAAATATGAAATTTTTATTTTTCCTCGCATCGTGTAACAGGGTGAACTTTTTCCTAAGTGTCGTCGATAAGATCGTTTCAGGGAATAGCCAGCTCGTATTCTGATTATCCGTTGGATCGGCCGTGTATGCTTTAACGTGTAACCGATGCCAGCGTTGCCGGTACAAATCGTTCGGTACACAGACGGGGTTTTGAGGTTTCGCGGGCAAACGAGCCGCTTTAACTTGGCAGGACGCAGCTCAGCACGGGCTTCGCGGCTTCTCTTACGCCGGTATAGAGACACTAGCCTCCAGCGAGAACGTTTTACCCGGCATAAGCGTTTGCGTAACCTAAGATTGACTTTAAGTTCGCTAACCGGGCCGGGCCGACGTAAACGAACGCGCAAGACGAGGAGAGTGTAATCCGCTAGAACGTAAGTTAAGCTGCAGTTAAGCGCTCGAGCCAACCCGCTTGTATATCTCCAACGACGTATTGCGATATACGCCATCCAACCTTACCTCCGTTATTAGCACTTAACTCGTGGGAAAGAGGGGTGAGGGGGCGAGGGGACTTCCGCTTGGTACTTGTGTCTACGACGGCTAGCTTTAGAGAACCACGCGTATTGCAAATCGTATAATTCCTGTAACTTTGCCCTTACCGCCCTTACCCTTACCGCCAAACTCACTATTATATCTTATTTCATTGATTTATTTCTTAATTTTATGTTACTTTGTTTATTTTTGCTATATCTTAATACCTATCCACAAATATCTGTATTTCACTCTACTCATCAGCTCTTTGGAATTTCTGTTCTTTGTCCATATGGACCTAAAAGCTCCTGGAATAAATCAATTCTCTCTCTCTCTCTCTCTCTCTCTCTCTCTCTCTCTCTCTCTCTCTCTCTCTCTTATTCGGGAGTAAAATAAACAATGCAAGGTTTAAAAATACAGCGACGCGAGTGTAATTAGTTTGTTATTATTTACTTTCGTACGTAACATGAGTTAGTGAGTTAGTGAATATATTGTTAAAGATCAGAATGTATTGTCTTATATGTGTGTTTGAATATGTTACAAATACACGATGCACCCTGACAGTTTGCCCATTACTTTTCAATAAAATTTGAGTAATGTTTAATAAAACTTTATGGCAGGACGTTCGCCGGAAACGTTAGCCTGAATTTCGCCTACGTCCTCGTTTAACTTCATCGACCCAAGTTTATTTCACCCTCGCCGTAGCGAGACATAGTCTACTTCCTGTTACGTTCCTTCCACTTCGCAGGTACTTTAATGTATACGGAAGTACGGCATTTCAAGGGCTGCTAAGTTGAGTTTCGAAAAAACTTGCGATTCGTGGCATGTTTACGACTTAACTTTCGGGCTCAAATCCATCGGCCTGCCTCTACGTGCATCTACATTCATGCATGGATCGAAGCCGACGGAATGGCCGAAACTTCCGATGGAAGAAATGATACAGCAAAAGCCGTGGGACGAAGAATATTCATTGACAAACTTGGCGGACTTGAATTTTTCCACGGTCCAAGTGCAGAACGGAACTTACCCTATAGCTGCAAAAACTCTTTAGCATTCTCATCCTGAGGAAACTGAAAACTCCTCTCCTTCTTACTTAGCTTCTTATTAGAAAGAAAATACCGCGGACGAGAAGAAGTTGAAATTCTTCATTGATTATTAAATGCGGTTTCGCTGTTTCGAGATTGATATATTTCGGAATTTTTATTTCATCCTTATGTAATTGAATTCTTAAGCCGGCATGATGTTTTCTATTAAATACCATGGATACTGGTTTTCATATGACAATTATAACCCAGGTAGTAAGTTCCTATGACGTTTAAAAAGTCCTGATATTTACAAAGCTCAGAGAATTTGAATTTAATGTTAATGAAATGCTGTCTGTCATCCCAAAAGTCGGTACAATATTTTCTGTCAAGTATTACAAATACCGGTATTTACATGTCAATTATACCCGAGGTTCTAAGTTGCTAGGACGTTTCCTTAAAAGGTCCCGATACAAAGCTCACAATTAACGATCCGTCTGGAAAACATAGGCGGCGGAGAAAGGAAGGCGAGTGCAGCAAAAGTCGCGCAAATTAGTTCCGCTCCGGGGAGTTTCTTTTTCTCTCGGCAAGGGGGAAGTAAGTTCAGTCGGAGCACTTAAGGGTTGATGACCACTCTCCGGGGTTCGGTGCTGCCAGGCGGTCAACGACGAAAGCGTGACCTCTGCCACGTGTACCGTGAAAAAGAAACAACGGAATCAAAGGGAGCCGTGCGGCTGACGCGGCCGTGTAACCGAGAGCCCACGGGAAAGTGGAAAATAAGATCGCGAGGAAAAAGCCGGCTCAGAGAGAAAGACAGAAAGAGAGAGAAAAAAAAAGAAAAAAGGGGGAGAGGGAGACGGAAATAGGTCTTTGCTGCTCGGAAGGGGAAAGAGACGAACAGATCGCTGGCAGAAGAAGAGAGTAACATGAAGGAAGGTGGAAAAGGGTCAAGGGAAAGGGACCCGGAGACTGCGGAAAGTCGGGCATGAAATATTTCATAAGTCGAGCGCGCTGCTATCATTTCGAGGATGAACTGCCAAAGCGCTGTGCTGTCCGGCCGCGTAAAGAGTCATCCCTGAAAAGCGCGTCAGATGAAATGACGGTTAAATAAATAAACGATGGTTCACGGGTAGCTGGCGGGCCACGGGCCCTCGGTAAGCGGGAAAACAAGAATTCTCGGCATCCACTCTTTCCACGTCTTCCCGACGCCCCGTGAAATTGACAAGCACCGTCAATCATTGATACACCCTCGCCGAGGTAACTTCCGGCGCGTCTACTGAATAACCCACCGAACCCAGCACGTCATTCCTGATTTGCCCTCCCCCCGTGTCACTGTAACGCGCAATGGGAGACGTTCGCCCGCGAATAACCGTCTATGCCGCCATGGGGAAACTTGTTCCCCCCCCGCCGAAAAAACATGTGTCTCAAAGCAACGAATTCAATGCAAACTAGGTACGACTCTAGCGAAGTTAAAATATTCCGTGACCATGCATTCGATATTGACGACACGAAGTGAGGATATTTGTAAATCTTTGTTCGGGGTAATTGATGGAACGGACAGACTTTCCGATCTCTTTGCCCAGGGAATGATGGCATTAACGTTCAGGGGGGTGGGGGGATGAGCAGGGCTCGGTGGTAAACGATGACGCGGAAAACAGGGTTGAGGAAGAGAAGGGAAAAAAAAGGCTAGGGACCAGCGGTCGCTGGTGCTCGTAGGACGAGTCGTTGTGCAACGTTTGCGCAATGCAGTTATACCTATGGTATTTACCGGGGGATTCGGGGGGGAGGTGGGAGGTTCGCATAAAGAGCTACACTTTGCTCGTTTTATTTGTTCGACGCTCGCGTGCAACGCGACGATGAGTGCCGGTCCGTCGACCGCAGCCACGCGGTCGCAATTTCGTACGCAACCTAACCCTCCTCCCCCCCCCCTCCCTCTTTCCCTCGCCATACTCCCCACCGTGCACGTGTTATCCCTCTCCGCAGGGGTGCGTGCGAACGCTGTTGCTTCGCGAGCAAACGCGAATTGTGCCTTCCTTGAAAATACTCACCAACGTATTATAAATACTTGCTCTCGTTTCGCGTAAGATCAAAGCTGCCCGGCGCAGCATGGAAATTGGCGGTTTTCGCTGGCGGATTTTCAAACCGGGCGCCATTAAAATAATCGCTGATTCGCGTCGTTGGAAGGCACTGGAGGGACGAGGGTTGCGAGAAATTTGTCAATGAGTGGAATTGATGTGCATGGCTGTAAAGTGAATTTTTGGGGATCGTTAAGGTAATGAGGGTTGACAAAAGTAGTCCTCCTGTGTCGGTCAATTAATGTACTATCAGGGTAACATCATTTCGCGCATTATCCCTTAGTAAATGCACATTTAATGATGATATTAATTATAATGATGTTACAATAATTTACCGTGCAAGTAATTTAAGTAGCAAAATATTGATTTTCTCTTGGGATTATTTAAAATATAAAGAATGCCAAGAATACTTATTAAATGTTAATAGATTTATGTACTACTAAGATAATTCAATTTTACGCTATTATGCGTTACTGAATTGACATTTTCCAGTAATAGCATTTCCTTCGTCGAAGTAATTAAAAGCGTAACGTTATTGATTTTCTTTTGGCGTTCATTAAAAATAATAACCACCAGAAGGAACGGTCATTAAAACGTAGTATAAGTATAAACAAAACATAAAAATAATAACATACTTTTAATTAAATATTATGCTTCGCGACAGAAGCTTTGAAAATAAATGCTTTAATTAACTGACGTGACACAATGTACACGACAATTCGTTACTCAACACCCACAAACTTTTGCAAATAATTCCTTGAAATCCTAACGAATCTCGTTCAAATGAAAGTCGAATTTTACAATTCCTAACAGTTTGACAAGTTCAGCGTCCATGACTCGGTATACCACGTCCAAAAAAGGGAGGGAGGGTGGGCAGACATTGAATTTTCGAATCATCATAGGTCTTGAATGACGGGGTAAGCTTAGCAGGAAAGAGGGATTTGAAGGAGAAGGGCAATGGTCGACCGTAAGTGCACGCCCTGTACACATCGTAGATCCGATCGGGGGAGGGATTGGGAGGGGGTGGGTCGTTCAAAGCCATATCAGTCCGGAAACAGACGCATAAGGTATTCCATACGCACGAGGGACATAACTCGGTCCGACAGGCTGGCTCCATTACCTTCCAGCGGAAGGAACAATACATCTTTCCTCAGCACCGTTTTCCACCCACCCCCTCATCCATCAAGCATCCAACATCGGCAGGTAAGAGCGTTTCATACTTTATTATTTACCCGGGCTCTATTTTTGCACCGGCGAAAGCTTTGCCTACGTATCTCTCGCATCTATCTTCACGAAGTCGTCGAAAACGTGACGGACGTGAAACGTAACTTCAAAGTCGAAATGTAAGAATACGGGAAATTTTCGACTGAACAGAAATTTCGTTACGATCGTAAAGCGATCAGTAAATTTCATTTCAGAAATAGAACTTTATCGAAAATTGTCAAATCCAAAAACTTCTCGAAATGTATAACTACAGAATGTGTAGCTTAAGATTTTGTTTGAAAAACTAGTGATGTTAAAAGTAACAATCTTGTAACATTGGTACTGATTTGACGTGTGTTTTTTTTTTTTCGTTGAAATTGCTCACGTTTATTACGATTGGCGATTCGAATGAAAGATGATAAGAGGGGGAGGGGGTGCTTGTTCGACAGAGGGATACAGGTGGATAGGTACCTGTATACGCTTATTGCCTTGACGTTATTAGATTCCTTGCCACATGTTTCCTGATAAAACGAGGTCGAGCGAATACTTCAAAGGAAGTATCCGCCGTCGGATATTGTATCCGCAGGGACACCGTACTCTCGAGTGTGTATCGATAGCGGGAAAACAAATAAGCAGAACAGAGGGCGAACCGCGAGTGCCTCATGTTACAACTTATTCGGTCGTTCCTGGCCCCCGCGACATCCTGTCCAATTGCGGCTTAGATCCATCGCTCAAAGCGACTTCCCTCGACGAGAAAATACAGCGATTTTCCTACCCTGCCATCCGACCAACAATGTCTCCGCCTCGTCTACATTATTTTCTACGCCCTTACAATCCCGAAGCAATCATTCGAGAAATGAGACTTTCGCCTGTTCCTTTTTCCCGGCAAGAATTATTAGCTGCCTTCAACGTACGTCGTAAAGAATTTCACGAAGAAAGGGATAAGAATTTACCTTACGTCTATCCGTCCCTACTTATTTTAAACGAATCAATGAAGAAAGTATTGTGAACGGAATAATGAGTACTTTTGTGCGAGTATTACAGTAATACGATGATACGTATAAGTGAATTATTAACCTGTATATTATCGTGTGGAATGTATTTTAGTACTCGATAAAATCTAACGTAGACCTTCGGCAAACAAGATTGCGATAAAGTCTATTTTTACGTCCAATTCCGTTAGGATAGAATGTACGATAGGGGAGAAGTGCTGCGTAATACCAGTCTTGCCAGCTGAGTAGTTTTGTTTACCAACAGTTGTAAAAACAATCGCTCTACTTGTAATACTGGAAACATAGATATGAATTATCGATGACAGTAAACGAATTGGAGACTTACGAGAATAAATATACGTGCATCTAAACACACTGAATAGACTTTCAGTGCTTCGTGTGTGAATGAATGGACAGATAAATTAATCGAAATATCGTGGTATTGGCGGAAACGAGCTGGAGTGGATGTCGCGGAGAAACACAAAGGCCTTGTGTATTAGGTCAGTTTCAGTCGGCGCATGAATGGAGACAAAAGGGTCGCCGGGCAATTCTTCTTTTCCTCGCGTTACAGGTTTCAGATGTCACACATCAGGGGAAGATAAACAAAGCCGATAACACGGTAGCCGGAATCGAAAAGCCGACGGTCCGACTGCCGTGGCTATTCTTTTTCTGCACAATGCCGCTAAAAGAAAAATAGTGGCGCCAGGAAAAACCGGTAGAGGGGGGGAAGGGGTTGGGACAGTAGGCCAGTGGCGAGAATCCGTTGTTCTTGTGAAAAGCAATTTAAAACGGGTGAACGCAATCCTGGTAAGCCATAAATTTGTCCCCCACCCCCCTCCCTTTCCCCCACTCAGGCGCGGACCGTCAATTGAAATGGCGCTCACGTCTCGCGATGCATTATAATGCATTTTCTACGTTGCAGGACGTGACAGTTGTTACGGTCCGATTGATTTGTCGCCGTGTATCGACTGCACGGCCAGTATTTACCAGCACGTTCCTAAAGCGTGGCGCAGATGGACCGGCCGATTCCCCCGCGATTCGAATAAATTTCGCACGATAATCTTCGCGCGCTCGTGTCCCTATCTTGATCAACTCGCATTCTTCCGCCGGGCGTTTTCCGCGCGCTATAACTTCGGCACGCGAGTTTAATGGGAAGTGCGTCATTCCACGGAATTCAATGAAATTCGTATGGTCCGTTGGTCGAAAATCATTGTATCTTTCGGGGAAAGCGATATCGTTTAAATCGTTAATCGTGTGATGTGCGAATGATACATTGTTCATCAATGTACATTTGCTCGCGAAACATATCGTTGGTCGATGGAAAAATAATGTTGATACTCCGGCGATAACAGTTTGCGCAAATTAATAGCAGAAATTTTTGTTCACGGTTCACCTGATAAACGTTTAATCGTACAAAAATAATCATTTACTCGTCGCGTGAACGATATTGTACGAAATACAACTGAAAATGATGTACGTGAACCGGATGGGGTTGATCGTGAGAGAATATGTTTGGAAAAATTTATAAAGCGTTGGACAGGATACTGAGAATTTGAAAGAGATAATCCGTTCTGCGTCGGAAAATCCTTTCGCAATCAATTACAGCGCGAAGGAAAAATATTTCAACGCCTGTCCGCGGGGCTGAAAGGAACACGGCAAAAGCCTTCGTCAAAAGTGAAAAGCTGTCCTTCGTCGAGAAAAATCACGACGATGACCTCGCCGGCCAGCATTTTTCCTCGGATCGTTACGACGGAACGGAAAGAATCGCATTGCGAGGGAAATGTTTACCGAGACCTCGGAGAAAAGTCTGACGACTTGGAAAACGCAGTCACAGGGCAACCCCTTTATTAGACGACCTTTTTTTCTTCACCTTTTCGCTCGCCCCCTGTCATTTCCTTTCCTATTTCCCTTAACAACCTCGTCACAGCTTAAGTATTTTATCACGTTTCTTATTCCCTTTACATTAGACGTAGAATATTTCTTCTTCTCGAGGAACATTTTCGATGCACACAATAATCTTGAGCATCATATCTATTTTTTACATTTCTTAACAATCTTATTTTCCTATCGTTTTCTCCAGATTTACGTATTTCCTATTTCCCTTCGCATTATGGCTTACAATATTTCTAGGAATAAAGCTCTTCTTTCCGATGAATATTTTCCGTGCATTTATTAGCCTCAAGTGTCAGGTTTATTTTTTTACTTTCATTAGCGATCTCCCTTTACTATACTTTTCCTCGGGTTTGCGGGGTTTAACCAGCGCACCCAATGCTCGGTATTGTAAGCCATGTACCGCGGGGATGAAGTTTTCGCGTGACGAGCGTAGCGGATATAAAGAGTGATTATTGAAATTCTTGTACGTCGGCGGACATTCCCTCGTGGATTATTCCTTCGCCGGACCGCAGCCTCGGCCGAGATTGAGCCGCCAAGGTATTCGCCGAGCCACGCGGGGACGTCTTTTTTCCGCCTTGTCCCGCGAACCACCCCTTCCCCCTCCCCCTCCTCTCCTTGTGCCCTGAAGTTCCCGTCGTCCGCATTGTCCTCCGCTGTGTCCGGGCCTTGGCGCGTCTTCTCCCCTGACAGGCCGGTCGCTATTCGGCGACGGAACGACGCCGGAGCCGGTTAAATGTATTCCAGATGACGAGGGTGGAACTGGCGCACGGAGCGGCGGGATTTGCCGGCGACGTAAAAGGCTCTCGCTGCAAAATTGATAAAGCGCATTCGGGATCTTTCCGTCTTCGCCAACCACCCCTCACACCCTCTCCTACCCGGGCCCGACGACGACTGTCAATTTACCTCTGAATTCCCAGCGACGCAACCCCCACCCCAGACCCAAGCATTGGAATTTTACGCGAGTTATCGGAAGGTTCTCGCGATTATCCATCGACGGGGGTGGTTTAACCGCGAGCGAGCGCTCGTACCTCGCGTTCCGTTCGAGAAAATTCGCCATTCTTCCGTGCAACGTCTTGGGCGTTTACGAGCGACGAACCTGTCTTACGTCTCCCCGCTCGGCAGGCAATGAGGAAGGTCGTTGCATATTTCCGGCCAATGCTATTCCCGGGGAATGTGTTACGGAATACCGAGTGGCGCCAGCACTGGGGGGGGATGTGGAATACGTGGAAAGCAATCTTCCGGGATAAAAGAGTAATTCCTATTATGAATGACACAAACCCTCTTCCCCTCCTCCCCCCGGCAAGCAAGGTATTTCGCGTTTCTTTCGATATCCTCTTGGATTAATAATCCAGGAAGAACGTAGAAACGATAAATTATTGCACCTACCCGGGTCCGCTTCAGTATCCCGCGGGGCAATTTTTCCGCCGTCCCCGGATACTTCGAATTTACGCCGAAGTACGTCGCGCGAGAATTCACGCAATACCCGCCGAACGCCCGCGCAATTTTCCGTTCATTCGAGTCTCGCGTTGCTCAGGCGAGGAAGGGTGAAAAATGAATTTTTTTAGTCTTTCCCAAATCTCGCTAATGATCCATTGACAATTCGTTCTCGTTGAATTTCGTAGGCGGGAATAATGTAAAATCTAGTTATGTGTTTGAGTAGACGTTGGCTTTGACCTAGAGGGACTCAAAGACCGTATGATTGGACGTGAAGGGAATACGGTTGGCCCCGGGGTGGTTGGAGGGGGGAGGGGGGGATTGAAGAGTCTTTTTCTCGGAGGGATAAAATCGGCAGGTGCCCGATGAGCGTGTGTGTGTGTGCGCGCCAGGCTCTCTGGTCGATCGACGAACAGAAGACCTTCGACCCGCGCTTCATTAGTCGATAGAAACGAACGTTCGGCTTTAATTAACGCCGACGGACCCTGTCATCCGATTGAACGTAGAGCAGCGAATACTAAAGGGAAATGCGAGACGGGAAAGGAAGAGTGTGCGTTAGCAAAAGCGAGCGAAGGGGTGGAAATGGGGGGGGGGGGCAGGAGGAGGGGGGTGGGGTGAGGGGCAGGGAAAATTCATCCGGGGCTTCGACGTTATACAGGCGTAACGCGGCGTGTTCGGCCGCGACGGCCTCGGCCGGGCGTTAACAGAAAACGATCGATTCTACTTGCCCGGTGTCGACGGAAATTTCTCAAACGTGCACACCCCGGATAGCCTCCCCCCCCCCGTAGGGGTTATCGAGGGGGGGGGGGGAGGAAAGGCCCCAAACGAACGAAATGTAAGTACCGCGTTGTATCACCCCCGCTGCTGAGGAAAAGGGAACTTTACCCCAGCATTACCAAAATCTCCACTTCGCGGCAAGGATTCGAGATATTTTTGACAAAGACAATTTGTACGAATTCAGGACAATTCGTTCAACGAATGACACAATCCCCCCAACATCAAGCAAAGTATTTCGCGTTTCTTTCGATATCCTCTTGAATTAATAATCCAAGAGGAGAGGTATTGAGAAATTCTCCAGACTTGTTTAACAACGGAATATCCAAGAGAACAGTTAAAAAAAGGTAGAATTGTAACAGGTCTTAAAAAATACAAACGAAAACGACAAGGGTACTCGATTACGATAAAAAATTGTCGAATCCTGCTTAACTTCGTTCCAATTTTGTAACATATCTGTTTTCGAGGAATTGTAAAACAGTTTATTAATGCTAAAGAAAGAACGATCCATTGATCTGGGCCTGATAAACTATTGTCCTTGTTGAAGTTCAGTTTCAACACATAAACATGCTCGTTGGTGATGTACGTTTATAGTGGAATAGTTGACAGGTGGAAACCTGGGGGTATTTGGGGGCCGATTAGGCATTTTGAGGTATTGCCGTTAATCGCGTTAATCCGGGAATTTGCATGGTCGCGGATCGTTGGGCGCATTTAGCAGGATGACGGATAGGAACGGGCTCGTAGGTGCGGGTACTCCGCGCCAAGGCATCGTAATAAAGCGTTATCTGTTCTCGGGGAACTCAGGGATGCGTCGCGATAAGAGCAGACGCGATAAGCAGAGCAGGTTGAGGGTCGGAAAGTCAATATTGCCGGCTCATCGAACTTATCTGCTTGTCACAGCTCCTCACTTCCCTACGAAGACACACGTGCCCCCACCCCTACCCGCGTTTAATGTTATAGGCAACCAAGTATGCATGTAAATGTTCATGCATGTATGTGTATGTGTGTGGATGAAAGCGTTAACGTTATATGCAGGCTCAGTCGTGTGTACGAATCGATGAAGCCTTAATAAGACCGCAGAGTACACGTCTCAGTGTGTATTACATTCTCGTCTGCGTGTGATTGCCGAAAAAAAAGGGTTCATGTTTTTTATTAAATTTAGACGACGGGGAAAAATTGTATTCTTGTACATTTTTCGCCAGGTAATAGACCACAGGATGTCGATGGACGGGAGATTGTATAGGATTTTTATAACAGATTTAGGAATTAGAAGCTTTTTTAATGGCAACGAGTAAGCAAAATCGCCTTAGTCACGTGGACCGTATTTTAAATTACTTCAATTTTTGTAGTGATCTACACTGTTTCTGTTATATAACACCTTCTACAGTCAGCTACTTACGGCCTAATTGCGCGTTTAATTCCATTTTCGTAGATTTTTAAAAGGCAAAGCAAGAGTGGCACTGGAGTAGAATGAAAGGACAAAACGTTCTCGGTTTATATTTGGACGATGAATAGGTGTTTCGTACTCGGGTTTCCATCGAAGCCTTTTTCCATTTTGGCCAACGTAACGCACTTCGTTTGAACGGCCGGCGGACGAGCGGCCATGAGAGATATCTGACCTGACGTCGGAGATTAAATTCGATTAATGATTAGTCGTGCTGCCCGGTTGCTAGGTGACCGTCGATCGAAGCCATGGACACCGCGGCTATCGACATTTCTGACGTCGATACCATCGACTTTATCGAGGATTTCGTGCGTCCGCCATACTTCCCAGAAACAATCCCCTCGCATGAATTAATAATAGTCCCCAGTCCATATGCCCCCTCCCTCACATACATACAAACACACACAACGTAAAACCCTTTACACCAGCGGTTACATGCGGCGGAAAAATGATGGGGATAATCACTGGCAGTACAGTTCTCTCAACTTGCTCGCTCGGTAAAAGTAAATGTTTCTGCACGGAAGTTTAGACACGTGCTACAAGCATGCAGGAAACCGTCGAGCGTGGAATTGAAAGTTTCATAACACCCTTAGGCCTTTTACCATCTACCCATGTTCAAGAAATTGGCATTTCATTACACGATGTTCGCAAGGAAAATCGTTGAATCGTTGAACCACTTTCATCTGAGAATAACACTCTTAAGATATTCATAGACCTTTAAATTATCCATCTGAATTTTACTTTGCAATTCAGCCGTACGATGCATTCTACTAAGCTTCAGACGTTGATCATTCGGAGCGCATCGCACTGATCGCAAAATTGTACACTTGAGCAAAGAGTGTCAGGGAATTTTCTGGTCGAAGTGCGTTAAAGACTCTGGAACTGAGCGCGAGCTTTGACAATGCGAAGCTTCCTTACGCGCTACGCGTCGGGGACGTGAATCGTTGGCTGCTGTATTATGCGTAATTTATACCGCGACGTAGCGTATCATTGTTGGGCGAAACAGAGGAATCCCATTACCGGTTGGCAACTGAACTCTCTGTCGAGACTGCGTTTTAGTTGCGGTCGACGGAGCGAGTCCTTGCGCCCTCGCATTCCTCTCCCTCCCCTCCTTCATCGTTTTCTCTCTTCATCTCCACTTATCGAACCCTCTCCTGTCTTCCTCCCCGGCCGCCTCTCGATACTCCGCGCTCCGGTTTCATTTATACAGAGACAAGAGCAACGACACCGAACCAACCTGCAATCGCCATAGAGTGTTTCCCCGCGACGAAGGAAAAGCCAAGAGCAACAAACTCGCTGGCCGGGATAAGAAAAACGACAACCTCGGCAATTCTGTGCACGTGAGTTCCTTAAAGCAGTTCAACAGTTATGAAACATCCAACGCCTAGAATGGCACAATAAGTATTTATCAAGGAAAAAGCTTTGTCTAATCTTTATCGTCAAGGTTCATTTGATTATTCGGTACCCGTAGAGTCTTGCAAAGATCTACTTTACAAATAATATGATCCCCTTTCTTTCCTTTAATTCAGTTCTGTTTCTCAAGGAGCTTATAATCTTCGTCATCAGGGTTTCATTTATCATGCTATAATTATAGTTTCTTTGAAACAGTTCAACAGTCACAAACCACCCAGTAGCTAGTATCAATTTCTGAAGGAATTAGGAGCCGAAAGTGTTGAAAATATGAATTTTCACGAAGAAGGATAATCGTTTGAAGCTGTAGGATGATTTTGGGGGGTTTGCTGAGTTCCTGAGTCTTCCGATCAATTGTTTCTCGAGGTGGCTCGTCCATTAGCGGTTGCGTCGCTTCGACGATTCGGCGCGGAATGCAAATGAAGTAGCAGCACGCAAGCGAAGCTCTGAGAGTCTGGGAGAACGTAGCCGTGGTCCAACCGCTCAGAGTCAACGAGCTCCGTCGGTGCAACGTGCTCAGCCGCTGCAACACGGCCAACGGACGGCCCCGTCAACATCCCGACGACGTCTTTGCACGTTAACGTGGCATAATGGAATTTCAACTTCGCCGACTGTATTCGCTTGGCGACACTTTAGGTCCAGACCCCCCACCCTTCCGTCCTCCTTTTGCCATATCAATTTGAATTTCGAACGACGCCTCATGCGTCAACTTCCGACCAATGACGAGAAGCAAGCAATTAGTTAGCCGCGAAAATGTTTCACTCGTTTATGAAAGAAAATTAACTAAACTTTTCAGGTGATGTGATTTTAGTTGAAAGTAGTCTAGGGTCCTATAAATAGAGACTTTTATTTGTTTATCATTGCTTTCTGCTAATAATAGCAAAACTGTATTTTCACGAAAACCCGGGAAATCCTGGGAAACAACGATGATGAGTTTTTTTTTTGTATAGTTCACGATTTAAAGTATTTGTCTACGTGACGATATTAACTAAATTTTTTTCTGATGATGTGCTATTAACGAAAAGTAATACAGTATCGTACAGCAACATATTTTGCTTCGATTGTTGTATGCTTCCTGCTAGTAATAATAAACCTGTATTTCCATGAAAGACCTGGGAAATTCTGACAAATCAAGATGTCCAATTTTTGGTATAATTTACGATTAGCAGTATTACTTGAGGTTCGTAAACACGCGAGATTCTTCATTGACGCGAAACGTCGTGCGGTAGTTGGCATTAAGCCTTGAGCAGGGACTCGTGTAATAGCAGGTAGAATTTCGACTCGATCGACTGTACGATCTTTCGCCTTCCTCCCATAGTTCATATGCATGTGAATTTCGGAGGTGGGTTAGGATAATAGTTTAACGAGCTCGCGAGATTCTTACGAGGTAGTTGGTGAGATTCTTACCAGTGAGTTCGTGACCTGTTGCACCGCTGGAAGCCATGGCATTTATGGAGTCTTAAATTCCTTGTACACACGCGCGCACATACACACACACGTGCATACATACGTACACACACAGACACACGCAGAGGAGTTTAGGCGGCCACGGTAAATCAGTAATTCTTCGCTACGCCTGCTTTATTCCGCCGCTTTTTCTCCCCGTTTACTTTTTCCTCTTCTTCCCGAAGCTTCCCGCTCTTCGTATTCTGCCACCCCCCCCCCCCCCCCTCCTCTCCCTCTCCTCCTCCTCCACCATTCCTTGCGCTCGGTTGCTCTTTCCCTTAGACGTTCTTACCGGTTTTCTTGCACCGGCACTCATGCAAGCCTGCCTCGCGCGATAGGATAAAAGCTCTCGCAGCATATGCCCCCGGTTTATCAAATCCGTACATCATTCCCACGGAAATTCACTCGGCCCTGCGGCCCGCAGTTAACGTCTTACGCTCCAAATGAAAGATATAATATTCAAACCTCGCGATTAAACCTCGGCCCACCGGCTATCTCCCCCCTCCCCTGGTCCCCGGTACCCTCATTTTTCTAGCACGAGTTATTCCTGAACTTATGGTACACTTACAACGACCTTTAAAAACGTGTTAGCGAATACGCATGGGGCCCCACGTCGCTCGTGTTTTTATTCGACGAAAAGTTGTAGACGTTTTTCTCCGTAATTTCGCAACGAACTATAAACAGTGCAGTGATACACGGAAACGCAGAGATACGTAGGTATATTCGGCAAGGTGATATCTTTTAACACGAAAAGTTACACCAAAAGGAACACGAAATCGATATTCTTTAACTTTTCAAACGAAAAGTAAGAACGTTGAATGCTCGCGGGGAAGAACGGTTAATGAATTTGTCAAGGGAGAGGAAAATGTCGCGGAGGTAACTGAACCCCGCGCCGGGTTAAAGAATGTTGTAAACTAAGGACGATACGTCTCTACTATTGCGGAGCATCGCGTACCACCGGCCAGAATTAGTTCGCGCTAAATAAATGGCCACAAATCACATCCGCGAGCAGCCAAGCGCGCCAAGTACGTACGTTCGTTCTTGTCCTCATAGATCAGCCGAGAGTCGTCGGGGCTGGAAATTTAGAGGCTTCTACCACCGCGCTAAACTACCGTCGATCCGCGAAATCGCCATTCGTACCTTGAGAAACTGCTTAAAACTAGCTCCCTCGCTCTCGCCAACTTTCACGCAAACGCACTCTACGTGCACGCCGTTCAAGCTGTCACAAACTTTGCGGATGACAGTGCGAAACTTGACCGAATACTCGGAAATATCGTCGTCGAGGCAGAAAAGAGAATGCGAGTAAATCGGGTATTGATATTTTAAGAAAATCATTGCAGCAGTATGGTCCATATTTTGTAGGAAAATAAATATGGTAATCAAGATTAAAGTGTAAAATTCACGGAGAAAGGAATGTGATAGGTAAAAAAAGTGGAGTAGAAAAGTGAATCCTATCATTAGTCATTAATGAATACAAAGCATCAATAAATTTGGATGATAACTTAAAATGTCCTGATAATTCTGTGAATGATTTTACGATCAACCGAACTTCACAGAGGAATAAACATAATAAATGAATCTAGATTGGAAAAATGAATCGTGCCGTTAATGACGATCGAACGCGCATAATTAGCCGGCTCTAATGAATTTCGATTATATCTCGAAATAGCCGAGTGATTTCGTTATTGACTTTGGGGCCAATTTATTTTGTGCCGTTCGACGAAACGAACGCGTGACGTTTGGTCCATCGCCGTGCAAGTGCACGTAGCGTTCCAATTGCGCGCGGAAAATTTCATACCTCGCGGTCGTCCGCGCGGCAACTATGCGAGATATTTTATAAACCCACGGCAGGAGCTTTGTGTCGCTGGAGTGCGGCACGCGCGCATTCGGAATCGTGTTTAACAAAACGTTTTATCGTAATTAACTGCGATGGGCCCTGGCCTCTGAACGGCGCCCGCCCGACGACTGGAATGCCATAGTTTCACAGGCTCCAATCACGGGTTTGACATCAAAGCGGACCTACGGATTTCCATGGAGCGCATTCAACGTAAAACAACCGAGCGACGACGTGCCATGCAACCTCCTGTAAACGTCGCTTTTTATTATTACCGCCGGGCTCAGTGTAACGCTTCAACCACAGAAATTACATGTCTCGAAGCTCCGTGAACCTGTCAACAGGAAAATCGAGTAACCTGTGATTAAACTAGGATTGACAGCAGGTAAAGAGGTGTAAGGAATAAGTGCAAAACGTGAGGTATTGAGAAATTGCTAATTCAAGTTTTCGCGCTGACTGAATATTTTAAAAATGAAGACGTAATTATACTGAACGCTTGTCTTCAGAGTAATCCATTTTTACCTTGTCGAACTCCAATAAATTTGAAAAAACAGTCTTCCGAGCCAAATTTAGCAAGGTCATCTACTAACTGCTAGCAATTGGCTTTATAAAAACATGATAAAGCCTGATAAATCCTGGCTCCGTGAAGATAACAAATTGTCTCGATTAAGGGAAACACAGCGGAGTTGGAATTATTACTGGACGATATGACCCCTTTTCCCCGTGATTCCGACGTGTGTGTATGTGTCTACGTCTCTGTACGTCTCTATGTGTGTGGCGAGTATGTAACGTTGACGGCAAAAACAGTCGCACGCGGACGAACATGCTTTCACACGGGCGCGAATCATACAGGCGACATTAGCATGAACCCCGCTTTTGTCCGAGCTACGCTGCCGAATAAAATTTTAATGGAGAAATCAAGTAGCCGCTTTCGTCACGCGGACTTTCCCCGCTGACCCGAACAATCGTCGAAAGTATTCCGTGCATTTCGACGTGAATTCGCCGACGGGGGGAAGGATGCGGAGGGGGCTGTTTTACGCGGGCGCGCAAAAAAATGCAATTGTTTTGGAATTTCAGCGGCGGACCGGTGAAACGCGAGTTTCGTAACTGGCGTGGAGCTTTCACGAGGAAATGTCGACGATAATTCATACGCGGAAAGCTCGCCCGGAACGATAGACTCCGGCGGACTAACGCGGAAAAATTCTGCCGAACCAACACAGAAACCCCTTCGATTGTACGGTCAACCACACGTTCTACTCGACGAAGTAGTTTCCAAATGAAAATGAATATTCAGCTTTACAATAACGAAATCCATGCCGCTGGAGAATTTTTCCACGCGATGAACATATTCGCAAAATAATTGAATTTTCTCAGGAAGATGGTGCGCAGAAAATGCGATGTTTACAAATGAATATATTATTAATGGGTTTCTGATTAATCTAAAATCTATGTTGTCGAAAACTTTGGTACGCCATGGACATATTTACAAAATAATAGAATTTTACAAGGAAAGAGGTGCGCGGGAACTTCGATATTTGTGACGAATATATTTTGAATAAGTTTCTAATAAAATCACATAAGGACAAAGAAAAAAGGCATCACTGGAGATTCATGGACGTATTATTAGTAAATAAATGCTTTATTAATGGGTTTCTAATTAACCTAAAATCTACGTTGACGAGAACTTTGGTACGCGGTGGACATATTCAGAAAATATTAGAATTTTACAAGAAATAGGTGTGCAGAAACCTCGATATTTCTGACGAATATATTTTAAATCGTTGGGGAATCATTTGCTTGGACGTTATCGTTTCTATTAATATTTCCTCGTCAATTCCGCGGTTACTGGCCACAAACCGCTAAGCTCGCAACGAGTGTCGCTGGATCGACGGAATGAAATCAGCGCGTAAGAGTGTCCCAGGGGCAGGAAGCAGCCAGTCAATGGGAAAGATCATTATTAGAGGAGAAACGGCGGCATCGGTTCTAGCCGTAGGGTATCCGCTCGGCAAGTAACCACTCTACCGAGCATCCAAGAAACTCCCCCGAGGACCGAGATGACGAACTATCACGTAACTCCTGTTTCGCAGCGGCAAATATTTCATTCGGCCGTCCCGCGGAGTAAAATGATATTGCCAATGTACCGCGGACCATCGGCAAAGACCGATCACTCGGCCATTGGGAAATCTTGTGTTCTCCCATGTCTACCCACGAGCGAGTGTTTACTCCTTTCCCCAGCAGCTCATCGAAAACCAATTTAATCGGCAACAATGCTTACTTACGTGTACTCAGCTATGTTACTAGCCAGCAATTCATCCTGCAACATTTAACGCTGCGATTGTTCTTACGAAAGTAGGGACTTAGAATTCGCAAAATGAGCTTAAAACGAGCTTAAGATATTATCCTCAGCCTGAAACGAGCACAGTAAAGAGACGTAGGAGAAATTCTTTTTTAAGAATCGCTCACAGGGTTCATCTGGCGATCGTCCGTTTTGTCCGATCGAACACGCTTTCGAGGATCCCCGGGACGCGGTGGTACGGGGAGAGATGGCCGGGACCGATCGGAGAAATCAACAATGCAAATATCGACGTAGGACAAAGCACCGGGCCAGAGCCGGCCACATCACACGGCGTCGTTCGCCGTCGACCGGCCCACGTTACGTTGTTAGTCGGCTGGATATTGCGCGGTTTCAGGTGCGTCGCAATAAAGAGCCCGCCGGCGACACATCGGCCGGGGAGACGGACGTTTCAGCCCGCCGGAAACCATCGGCCGAGGACACGGTGAAGAGGAGGAGGGGTGGGGAACACGGGGTTCCCCGATATTACGGATCGTCGCGCGGAAAGGGACAAGCAGATCCCGTTGGCCTTTTCATCGACTCGGCAAATCCCAGCGAGAACCACCAACGCTAACGGACACGACGACGGATTCCTCGTTGCGGATAGAATTAGTCTCGGAACGTTCGCACAAACGAAGGATTTACTCGAGACGGAGCCGCGGGAGAAAGGAACCCGGGGACACAACGAGAAAGAAGGTTGCCGTGATAAGTTTGTCGCAACGAAAGCCCCGGCATTCCGACGGTCTCCTTAATTTGTCCGTTCATGGCGGGTTTTTTCAGGTTTATTCACCTTGACCAGCGAAAATAAGTGACGTGTTGCTAGGAATTTAAGAGGATCAGGGGTCGTAGTCCTATTTCTTCGCGTTGATTAATAAATAACGTTGCACGTCATGTACCTTTGATGATATATGTGGAACTTTTTTATCAGGTGAATGAATTGCGTTGTTTATATTATCAGTACTTTCTTATTGTCGCGTAACAATGAAGTCTTGATCTATTGGCTCATTGCTTCTCTCTATCGTCTCTAATTGTCTTCTAATTTTTGCTTGATGTACTCAATTCCTACTGACAAATCCCTACAGATACATTTGATTGCAACATAGAGAGTAGGAAATGGCCGAAGACTTTGAGGAACGGCTCATCGGTTTGGGGTTGCGTGAAAGTGTGGTCTGTAAAAACTGGGCATACGCCATTGCCTCGGAGGAAGTAAATACAGGCCCTCCGGGCGGAAACCGTGACAGGAATTCCGGCGAGGACCTGTGGCGGTCCGGTCAAATTTGATCTGGAATCCATAATTCGCGACTTCTGTTTGGCGGAGTGCATTCTGCGCCATGGCAACGGTCTTCGAGCGTACACCGGGAACACAAATATGCGTATCGACCGGGCCCATCGACCTGCGGGAATAATTTTACGAATAACCCGACGCTGCTCGTGAGCACAGAAATGGACATCGCAGGAAACTGCGGAAAGCTAGTCTGCGCTTTACGATCGCCCTCGAAACGTACGTGCGTTCCACGAAAATTCCGAAGACGATCCTTCACGTAGCCATGTTTCAGTTTCCACAGTCACGAATCACGGAAACTTGTCGTTAGTAGGAATCGTGACAAAAGGAAATCAATGATCGTATGAAAATTCTAACAGTTAGGAACTTAAAAAAATGCTAACAGTGAAAAATAACGCAAAATTTTAACATAGTCCTAACGATGAAAATCCTAATAAAGTCGTGAACGTCAAAAGTCTGGGAAAACTCTCACAAAATTCTAACACAATCGTAAATTCCAATCCTGCCTTGGCATACACACATAATTCATTCCATTCACAGTCATTCAGCTATCTTATTTACACATAATATCTAGCTAAACACGATAATTCCTATGCTCAATTTTATATCCACCAACGAACAACTGGAGTCGATGAATTTTATTCAATAACATGTGAAATAGAAGATTTCTCCGTGCGTTTTGAAGAATAACTGAATCCATTTAGCTTTACCGCAAGTGAATGACAAAAGGCAATGTCTACGTGAAACACATTTATGACCATTTTGGCGAAACTGCGAATCACTGGAAGATTTCTCCGGGCTTTCCGTCGTCGATTCTCGGAAATTTACGCGGCACAAAATGAGCTACATAAATGCCCCGTGGTACATTGGGGGATAGCGCGGTTGCAATTTCCTGTTACACGATGCCGTACGTCTCTGCTCTTTCCGCCGGAGATCCGAACCGACACGCCGGGCTTTATCGTTGCTTCTCGAGATTGTCCACTCGCGGATACCTACGTGACACGATACCACCCCTCCCCCCGCCTCCCGGCTGCTCAGGCCCCCTTGCCCGGGAAGAATGTCGCGCAAACTACGACGAGAAGTGAAACGAAACGCCGAAGAAATTTCATCGTGCACCCCTATCGTTTTACCAGGAGTTGCAAAGTATACGGAAACAAGCAAATATTGATTAAGTATCGTGTGATCAATTAAAACAAAGATACGCGACACAATTATGTACGATTACTGTCGAACAAGAAGGAGCTATTTTGTACGTTGGATATTGTGCTTTTTAGAGCTTCTGTTACCGCGAAAAATTTCCATAAGAACACGAGGTACTGCATAAAATTGTGGTTTACTGGTAATGAAAGGCGAAATGGAATTTTCATAGAGGCTGCATTCCTGAGGTTTTTCTTAAGACGTAAGCATTTCGCCGCAGGAAGAGCACACGTTGCGTTTAATAATCTACTTGCGGCCCTAAACTCGGGGCAGATAAGCAAAGAGGATAAAGAAATGCTGTGCAAGGCTGCCTGCCGTGTTAACGGAGACGATAAAAGCTTCGTCTTATGTCCTACAACACGTCCGACGACAGCGAAAGATTCAGAGCGCTTTTATCACTTGGCCTTATCAGCGAGGAAAATCTTTTCCTTTTCCTTACCCTGCACTGACAGTCAGTTGGCCATCGTCATTTCACGTACGGACGGTCACACACTTTACACATAGATTACTGCACAAAATTGCCCAAGATTCTACAGAGTCGGAAATTGAATTCTCTACGTTGTCAATTTTGTGTTAATAAATCTCAACAGCTCTTTCAATGAAACGGTTTCGCGAACTTTTCGATTTACATCTACATCTTGCAGCAAAAGTAGTACAGATTACTATATTGAAAAATGCATTCTTTGTAGAATTAAAAAATCTTAACTCCTTCAACGTATCTTTCCTCCTCGAAAACCGTTTCACCGAAACAGTTTGCGAATCTTTCAACTTTCTTCCTGGAATGTAATACAGATTGTTCCAGTTGAAATTGTCAAACGGTCAAAAAAACGCTCGAGCTTACGAGCGTATTTCTGCGCGCGGATTGTTAATTCTCGAGCCCTTGATTCCCGGATTTCCCCGTGCTTGGTATCACATACCTCTGGTGCTAAAGAGGCTCGGGGGGTAGACACCAGAGAAGGCCGGTGACGGGGGTTGAGGAGAGAGACGTGCGGAAGTTGAAGGAGCGAGACGGAGGGGGGGGGGGGAGGTAGGCACATTGAGGCACATTTAGAGGGGCGCACGGACGGTCGGCGGAGAGTCGAGTCGAGTCGGTCCGAGGGTTACAAAGGACGCGAGGAACATGCGAGGAAACCAGGAGGAAGGGGCAGTGAGGAGGAGGAGGGGGGAGGTGTAGAGAGGGGTCGACTATATCGTGCCGTGGTGCAGTATGTTGCACGTCTCGGGAAACACGTCGTGAATGTGACACGCGGGGCTTTCAAGCCACCTAAGGCAACAAGCTCGCTTGCATACTAATAAGCTTGTGGATGGCTGAATACCCGGCTTTAGTTTGGCCATAATGGCAAGTCCATTTCGGGGGATGTCACCCCCTTTGCTCGTGGCAGAACCGCTACTCCCCCCCCCCCCCATCCCTTCCCCGATGCCGCCTGCCGCAAAACGTTTCAGTCCCTCCGCCACGCGCACGTGTCCTTTTCAATCTCTATCGCGCACGCACGGACATTTCTTGTTCCGTGAAAAGGGAAGTTAACGTACGTAGCCGCGCGGGGAATATATTCACAAGGTGCAGGACGTATATCGTCCGTACGAACCACAGAGAATCACGGCTTCGAAGAGTTCTTACGAATAGTTTCGAAGCATCGACAATTTTTTTACGAGATTTACATACGTGGTTTAAGGCGGCCCGTAATAAGGAATGCTTCGAAATTACTGCGCGGTGTATTAGCCGGTCCACAAGGTAAGTAAGTTATGTGTTCTCTAATGATGATGATAATAATAATAATGAAAGTTTGCAAGGTACACGCAACAGGTGCATTGCGGAATGTACGGGTAAAATAATCCGCGGAAACTGGGACGTACGTAAGTTTGTCATTCTTTATTTAACCGCGGATACTTGGGGGGTACAGAAGGTTGGCAGAATTAGGTTCCCAAGTCACGCAGTAACGGGCCATTTGGACGGGAGGAATGAAAATTGTTCTTTCCCTGTGCGGGGAATGGCCGGCAATTGAAGCGGTCGGTCAAAATTGGCCCCATCGAAGCAAGTATAGTGATAACTGCTCTCCAAACGACCGACCCACTCTCGCCCTTCTGTCCATTCTATACACAAGCCTTTGTCGGGGCACCCATTCGCAAAATTTCCACCGAACAAATTTTATTTGTCACACAGGAAGTTCCTTTTAAATCATTTCAATTATTCGGAAAAAAAAGATCGGTCTACAGTGAACATTGTCCCTCGAATAACGCTTCAATTCCTCGCAATTCTGCATTTGATAGAACGTTTCAAAATTGTGCCACGACCGAATCGTATTTTGAGGCTAAGAATTCACCGGGAGAAGCTTGGAATCGTGCTAAATGGTTTTTTGCAAAATCTGAATTTTTCCCACGATTCACGGGGACATCGGGGATCGCCGCGTGACGGGTAAAATCTTTTTCGTGGCCCGTTGGTCCGCCTTACAGTGGAATATATATAGAGTACAGGGTATTCAAGGCTGAGCTCGACGTAAATCCTTTCCGGGATACGATCCTGCCGGGCTATTGGAGCAGTTAGGGTCATTGGGGATCGCGATGAGGCAGTTATTTCCCGCCGGAGAGCCGTTCTTTTTTCTTGGCGATCGCTATGCAATCCGACCTACCTCACCCCCCCCCCTCCTCCTCCTTCCACTCCCAAGTATCTTAACTCCCGGAGTCGTTGCAGTAAATCCCACGAAATCCCGCGGTCCTTTATTTATCGGTACTTGGAGGCATCGTCAACAATACTTGCCGTACAGGCAGACGTCGGAGCATTGTAAAAGCCAGAAGTCACTTATAAATTCGGCCCGGGGATCTTCCCAGTTGGACGGTTAAGTCCCATACACAAGGCAGGAACTTCCGCTTGGACGATCCACGCTTAAAATCAAATGGTAATCGGAATTAAGATCAATGATCCAGCGGACGAAGACCGGAATTTATCCGTTTAACAATGTCGATTATACGGAAAATGCATGATAATGAATTCCTATAAAAGTGAATAAGAGTACTCGAATGAACAATGTCGTTTAACAATGTCGATTATACCGAATATACATGATAATGAATTCCTATAAAAGTGAATAAGAATACTCGAATGAACAAAGGATTAAAGCTGTGCTGTTTTTGTTTCGAATTTTTCCTTTGTAACGATAGTACGGAAAAATGGCTATTTCACGCGATTATACGATTGGATAAGATTTCGTTGGAAAAACGGCTAGTCGAGTTTCGAGACAGACGTTGGCCGGGTGTATTCCTGGTGGTCGTGAAAATTGTATCGCAAGATGTCTGAGAGGAGGAAGACGGCTCGAGACAATTGATATCTGAAGACCGTTCCCGTCCTTAATTACATCGATTGACTTTCCCGGGGCAGGTATCGTCGGTGTGCTACACCGCTGTCCCCCGGGACGGCAAACGCGACACTCGGCTTCCCATTGTTTGACGTAGAAATCCCGAGAAAGGGGGGAAAAAAGGACTCGTCCTTTGGCCGAGAAGAAATTCACGAAAAATGTTGCACTCAAGGAAACCTATCCTCCCGGACCGACCGTCTTGCTCTCAAAGTCGCCGATGTAAAGGACAAGGAACGTGCTTTCCACGACGCACAATGGGTATAATAATATTGTAAACCGACGTAAACACAGGACCTAAAAGCCGCCGGGAATGAACAGAACTAAATGCGAAATTTAATAGAGCCTGGCTCGTGGGAGAATTCAATTAAAATGGATGAAAGATTTTTAATACTCCTCGGTGAATACGATTGCTTATTTAATTTTAATGAAGTTTAATAAGCTTGACAAGAAACTGTGCATAAAGCTTCATTTTGTCGAGTGAATATTTTTATTGGGAGATAGAATTTAATTTTATAATAATGATTTGTGAAATATTGAGATTTAATAATGGGGTCAATGAAAAATGTTTTCAGGAATTGCAATGTTTTCCTTTGCATTAATTTCACAGCGAGAGAAAAATAGGTACAGATCGGTCATGACTTTAGAAATTAGCTTCCCAGGAAGGGAAAGTAAGGTGAGGGGGGAAGATGAAGGAGATATGGAAGAAGAAGTGGGATGGATCGAGAACTTGTAATTCGATTATGCCGCTCGAGCACAACGGGCTGGAAAATAGTGAATAGTTATCAAGTTGCGGCGGGCAAAGTGAACGAAGCGTCGTCTCTTTGTCGACATCGCCGTACATAATATCGTATTATACTAACGTATTATGCGTAACCACTGATTCGCCTTTTGGAAAGTCTCCAACTTCGCTCCGATGCGCACTTTATGTAAATCAGCTGTAAACCGATGTATACTTATGTAGATGAACGCAAAATAATCTCTAACAATACTGTAATAAATAGATTTAAGATGGTAATAGTGGTAATAGTAAAAATAGAATAATATAAAGAGTAACAGAATAGTAATAGTAATAGTATATCAAATACCATATTCAGTAAATTTTTAATTTTTCTATATATTAAATATAAAAATGGAATTGAGCGTGTACCGTGTAAATACAAATGGAAGGATTAAATAAATGCCTGAGAACACGGTGAAAATATATACGCGTAGGTATACAAACGCTGTTCAACGGTATACTCAACTTTTCATGTTTTTATGGGGAAAATAAAAATGATTTTTTGAGGTAAAAGCTTTATCGATGTAACAATGTAAATTCGGCCAGTTTTCATGTTAAACGATATTTTTTACCACGAAAAGAAGGAAAATGACATTTATGTAAAATGTCCGCTGAATCACGTATGATAATAGAAATCGTGAAAAATATTAGATTAAGTCTGAATATTTATTCAATTCTGGAACTTTTAAACAGCATCGAATTTCTTCGCATTGGCCAGGAACAAAATTGATTCCATTGAAGAATGTTTCTGATTAACTATTTAAAAGTGAATATATTACGTATGAACATCTGTGAAGGGAAACATTGATATTCCTTGAAGCAAATGATGATGATCCTTTGGTGTAGGCAAATATTAGGTTGGCAATTTTCCGGTGCGACGATACACAGGCGACGGAGGGTGTCCCCTTTTCCTCTGGCGAAAACTCGTCACTGGCATTCTTGGCGGAGGTATTCCTTAAAAGGACGCAGCAACGAAAGGAATAAAGTTAGAGAACCGCGCTGACGGATCCTTTTTGTGCGCGCCTAAGCATATCATCCCCTTCTCCCACCCCCGGGGCCTACATATATAAACGTATGTACCGAGCATCTCGGCGCGGCTGGATGTACATAATGCTTATAAATTTTCAAGCGGGTCACGAACGTCGGCCGGTAATATGGGGTTGCCGGGCGCGCTGTAATTGACACGTTGGATATCTGCGGCGAGGGTTTAAACGCGTTCTCGCGTTTGGAGAACGTGCCCGAAGCGCGGAGACATTGATTCTCTTGTTAAACGGCGCCAGCTGAACGTGTCCTCGACGAAACGAGGAGACCTAACTGCTCCGAGGCTTCGGAACACAGGAAAAGGAGAACCAAAGAGGAGAGGACCGTATGACTACAGGGGCAGGGGGCAGTCCTTCAGTTCGACTTACTTTGTACCTTACTTCATCGCACTCCTTGTGCCGTAACAATAACGACCGGGGTGCTGCTGTAAAACGCTCTTAACGTAATCACACCGGCCCGCCAAACTGCAGGAACTTTCGAAAGCAAGAGGATATTATCGAACCAACGGTCCGTCCGTCCGTACCTCGGCCTTCACTACTTTCCGCTGTCTGGCTTTCAACGTCCTTTCGACGGTTTCCACTTTCTCCGGCGCACGGTCCTCCCCTCAATGAGCCATTCTCATTACCAAAGCGCTCATAATTCCACGTAAATGAAGAACCAAGAGAGAAAATTCTTCATTGTGTCAGTGTAACTAAAAAGTTCATCAAAATCAAATTCCTTGCTTAACACCAATGCATAAAAGTGCATAGTTCTAAATCCTCAAACAATAATATTTATTATTCCTTACTATCTCTTTAATTTTTTCGATACACTGTGCACGTGTTAATTAAAACTCAGGCTCAAAGCGGGGAACACGAATGATGAGGGACGAAGTTTCCTATAACTGTGGTTATTATGCAACGACCAACACAAAAGGGACAATTACTGGCCTGTACATTATTTGCGGAAATAACGTTCTGGCGCAACAGGGCCGTCAATCGATCAATGACAACGACTTTAACCCACATAGAAACCGATTGTGCATTGCAAGTTCCCGACTAGCGCGAGCCTCGCTGACCTAATAACCGCGTGAATGGCTGGCAAACGCGTTGAGCGTAATCACATCGGCTGCCAAACTGCTAAACTTTAGCGAGAAAGAAGTTATAGAGCTCAGTAGAAGAAAAACTGGTTACTCGGCTACACCCTCGACGTTCTTGTTCCTCTTCAACTCACTGAGAAATGCACTGACAAAACGCACAGTCAATTCTCGTCGATCGCTACGTTTTTAGTGGATTTGACTCGATTTGCTAGCTCTGTCGTCTTCAGAAATAAGTATATACAGTCAGTGGATTTGCATAGGTATGTATGTATTTTTTTATTAATACATTACGTATCCATGTTCATACCATTCAAGCTCTGTTTACAACATTTCTTAATACAAGGAATTTTTTAAGAGTTATAAGTTTATTAATGGCCTCATAGGGCAATGTTATTATTGGTTGAAGTCAATGAGTACGTATAATTCTTTTACTAATGTTCCTGATTCATTTGAAATGTGCTGTGATTAAAAAAAACGACAGAATATAATTTTTATTAATTACGTGAAAATTGCTTTCAATCGACTTCCCTTCGTAGAAATATTGTGAAACTTTGATGCAGCCCTTCTGCCGATTCTAAAAACAGAAAACCACGCTCGCCGTTGAGTCACGCACAGGATCAAGGGAAGTAATTATTTTCTCGACACTCGCAGTCAATTAAAACGCCGAAACCTCGTAGTTACGGGAAAATTGGCCGCGTGGGAAGGCGGGATTTCGGAATTGGATGAAACGCCTTCGAGATCCTTGGCCGGGCGGAAGAAATTTCTTCGGGCGGTAAAATGGCTTCTGCGCGAAGATGGAAAACAGAAGGAACTGATGTCAGCCGATCCCCGACGCAGTGGATTCTCGCGTCGCGAAATTACGATGAATTTCCGACTTTGACGTAGAATCTTCGCTTCCCCCTTCACGCTGGGCAAAGCGGAAACGCCCCCCTCTCCTCGCCTCGACCACCCAGGGTGCCTGCGGCGATCGCTTATGCTACCCCAAATCGACAACGACGGCCCAGGGGCGAGGCCAGGCCAGCCGAATTGTCACGAAGGGACATGGAAATACCGGGGGTGTAACATTCGTAGCGGGGAAGTGATTGATAAAGAAGGCCAGGGTGGTAGAGCAAGAAAATTATGGAAATGAGAGATAAGGAAGGTGGAAAAAGACAGAAGGAGAAACGGAGATAGACAAGGCCGGCTAAGTGTTGAGGAAGGGGAGAAAATTAACGAAGGGTGAGAGGTAATTATTGATGGAAGACAAACGAAGCAGAACAGAGGGGCGAATACGTTCAAGGAATTAGAAGAAACGAACAAAGGGACTAAGAATGTTGTACAATGTATTACGAAGAAAAGGGTCAAACCACGAGACGACGATACGCGGAGGGAAAACGATGGACGAGAAGAGTGGGAATGGTCAGAGAAGGAAAACTGAGCAACAAGCCGAAGGGAATCGCCGGAGGATAACGCCGACATGAAAGGCGGGGGGGGGGGAAGAAGGGGAGAATGCGCAGAGGTTGGCGGCAAATTGAATCCCGCGAAAGACGTGACTGCCCTCGGGAACCGGGCCGTGTCTGTAACGCTGGAAATCACGACGGGCTCTCGTTCACAGTACGTTTTATAATGGCATTTCGTAAGAACGCTAAGACCGATTCACCAACATAAGTAACACTCGGCATGGAATCAAAAGACATAAATGTATCTCTCCTTTCTCCTTAAATTCTTGCTCTGTGTAATCCATTGTATTGTTTATATTCCGAAGAACAGGGCGCTAAATCAAACACATTTCATGGAACGTACTAAAACATGTGAAATGTTTGTTAAATGTTTTCTTGGGCCGCATTCAGTTATTGCTGGTTTACGCTTTTTTGGCTTGTACAAAAATTTATTATGGAATAGTTGTTGAGAGAAAGACAATGAGAAAGACAATTAAAGACTTTTCATAGAGTATACTGAAAGGTATATTTAAACAATACGGACTATTACATGAAATCGATTATATGTTCATTTTTTCCAGTTATTATTGGTTTACTTTTCTTGTTTGTAAATAGGCATAATATAAATAATAATATAAACAGAGGTTTTATAATATGAAATATGTCATGTTTCATAACACGTTGTGGTTAGTTCGCTGAGCTTTTGAGATAATGATATTTTAATTAATATATTTGTCTGTGGAGTATTAAAAAAAAATGCTTGATTCGCGACCTGTTTCTAGATTTACGTTTGCGCGAAATGTAATAAGTACAATAAACGCGGATTTTGCGCGCTGACATTATTTGCCAGGGTAATTATGGTTGTTCTCACGACCTGGCAGCTTGTTTGCCGCGAAAGCACGTCTCAATGCACCGGAAATGCGTTTTAGGCGAGCGTTTTGCATATTTGCGCCGGAGGCCTTTTTCCACGCGCGTGTATTACGTTTCGCGCGAAAACGCATCCGCTCTTCCTCTCACCCTCCCTCATTTGCCCTCCGTGGCTGGCAACCCCTCCACCCCCGCGATCGAAACTGTTTTTGTTGGCCGGCCGTAATGCGAGTTTTCAAGCTGAAAAAAATAGAACAACGTAGCACTTGCCAAAGGGCATTTCGCCCGGTGTTAGCGTTACAACCGTTAAAAGTTTCTTCATATTTAGCGGTGAAAACCGACGATGGTGGCCCGGTTTATCCTCGAATTAACGTCGAGGGGGACATTTTTAAAAGAACACATTTTTGCATCCGTCGTCGCGAATTTTGTTTCCTTCGCTCGGTAAGCATTTGCCAGTTTCTTAACAACAGTTACGTTCGCTGAAGCGTGTTTTCATTTTGAAGTACCTCGTAAATTGACATTGTACGGTATTAAAAGCGTCAGGATTATATGCGGTTTAATATAGTTTAATTGTAGTTTAATATATCCCAGTGTTAATCAAATCAAGTTCCCTCCGAACGATATGCAACAATGAAATCGGAAGCTACGAGGTAAAATAGAAATACCGAGAGCAAATACGATCGCAAACGCATCGTCGGTGGCGAGAAATATTTACTGCAAATATATCGAAGTCCCCGGCAATCATGTCGGGCCGACGAAAAAATGGAAATAAATCTATTTCCAACGTCCCTTTTGTTCTACGGCTAGACATAGGAATTAAATGGCACGACTGACTTGGCTGATTCGCCAATTGTAACGCGGGGCAACATTTTCACGGACGCGCGGTATTTTTCAAGGGATTAGGGCTTCTCGACTGTCTGCGAGAATTTCATCGAATTTTATTATCCCCGTGTCTGCGGGCTTGGTCGGCGTTGCGCCATGAAAATTTACACGTAAATCGCGCCTGAAACACCTTGTGCCGCGTATGACGCGAATGAAAAATGGAAAAAGCCATTCCGGTTGCAAGACTCAAAGGATAATGGCCGCTATTCCGCGATGAAAATATCATTGCGCATCTTCATGCAAAAGCGAGCCTGTAATTTATTCTCCTTTCAAAACCCCCAGCCAGCTCAACCAGATATATGAAGTGCATACAAGCGGGATTAAAATTAATCGAAGCCCATCGATGGACACAACCGACCCAAGCTTAATACAAAATAGTTATGACGTTCATTAATGAATTATTTTCCGACTAAAAGTGGGAAAAATTTCAGAGGACTTCCGAAAATATTTTGCTATAATCAGAGGATTTTTTGCGGGAACCGAATTCCTAAGTAATATTAAGAAATAGTAGGACACAACGGAGCCAAATTTAATGCAAAATAATGATGTCATTAATTAATGAATGAATTGTTTAATGACGACGAGCGTATAATTTAAGTGGATTTCTGGAAATATTTCGGCACACTCGAGGATTTTATAACTGCAGAACCAAATTCTTAAGTAGCATTAAGAATAGCGTGAATAATAAAGTTATCGGAGTAAAAATGTTCCGGTTAAAGTTAATGGGTTGGGAAGAAGCTTTCTAAAGCCGGAAACATTGGAGTTCGTAATAGTCTATCCGGGAACAAAGTTCCGGTAAAATCAATCGAAAGATGAAACCTCTGCTAAAGAGAACCCGGCAATTACTGCCTCATGTACAGAAACGTCTGTGAAGTCTTTCATCTGTAAAGGAATTTGCAGTCCATCCAAAGCTTTGTCCTTGGAAACTACAAATTGAGCTTGCCGGTCATCAAAAAATTCCTCCACTACTATTTCCACGAAAAAGGAATTCGCGT
This sequence comes from Hedychridium roseum, assembly GCA_963989215.1. NCBI lineage: Eukaryota > Metazoa > Arthropoda > Insecta > Hymenoptera > Chrysididae > Hedychridium > Hedychridium roseum. Next base: position 2,590,462 of record OZ022307.1, on the reverse strand, counting down.
AATTAAATCCCCTGCAGTCGATCTCTGTCAATATTTTTATTCGGATCTTCGTTGAAATGAAATTTCACTGGGAAAAATAATTTCCACTGAATTACGTCTATCGTCATTAATTCTATTAAACCTTACCTAATCTCACTTCTATCTCATTTCTATTAAATCTCATTAATTCTTCCCTGGGAAACATTACATTGTCTAGCCTTTATCATTGACTTACGAAAAATGATAAGACACGTAGTTCGAATATTGTAAAAGACTTATCGTCCGTGTGTATCAACGGTGACACTGTTTGGGCTGTCAGCTCGCGTTTCTCTTATTTACGTAGGGAATTGCAATAAAAGCGCGTGGTAATCGATAACGACCTTTTTACATGAAACGCATGGATGCGCCTGCGGACGAATTGCCCACTTGGCGTCAGCGTCAGTGCATAACGAATGTGCATCAGCCGAGTCGGATCGATGTGGCTTCTGCTCCAGTTCCATCGTCGGAATTAAAACGAGGGGGTTACGTTTCCTCGGATATCGACAGCCACCGACGGCCGTTTTTTTCCGCGCGAGGGGTAGGGTACGGGAAGGGGGGAGGGGGGACTTGCAAGGATCGACCGTCGATAACGAGCTTCTGCCCGCAAACTTTTAAACCAATCATCTTTTTTTTATCAGCTTCCGGGTATAAGCCGATCCGATTGCCCGGCGCTCGGCCATCGGCCAATCCGGCCAATCGAGGAAAACCCAGGACGTGTAGTCCCGACCATCCAGTTACGTAACTACCGTCCTTGTTGCTACGCAGTAACGGTTTCCCGTTTTCCCGGCCGGCAGGGAGGAATAGTAAGCCTCGGCAAACTCGCTAATTTCGCGGGTACGAACCACGAGAATCAACTAACGGCCCTTTGTCCCGCAAGAAGGGCAATCCGTAAGAAATGCCGCAATTAATGTGTAATGACCAGTTGGACGTTCAACGACGAGCGCAGTCGTAATTGCGCAACTGCAAAAATTGGCAATGTTTGTCCACGTGAAATACAAGGACCGGCAGAAGTGCTCCTAATCCGACAGTTTAATATCATAATATCTGATTTACGAGAGAGTCGCGCAACGCCGCGCGACGTTTGCTAATCAGCGTTCATATTAATTACGATTGCCGATATTTATTGGATCAGTGGAAAATTAAACAAACGATTGATTTTATTGGAGAAGGGGGGAAGGGTCGACCGGCTATCGGCCGGCTTGCGAGTTTTTCATTGGACAATGCGCCAGACCGCGCCGGCAAAAATTGCAAGTCAATATACGGCCGTCGTATCGGCAGTTATCGTTATCGTGACTCACTCGGCTTCTCCGAGCGTTCGCTTTTGACGCGCAGGGCTTTCCGCCAAAGTCGTACGAGCTAACGAGCACGTTAATCCGTTTTCTTTATCGTTTATTCCCCGGCAATGCGCCTTATCAATCTACTCTGCGTTCGCCGAGCTTCGGCTCATTCACCGGCACGCGCACGTATCGTCTTATCGATTCTCTAAGGTGCATTCGCGCTTTAGCATCGTCCACTTACAAACATTTTAGTCGTTTCAATGAAATTATAGATCTTAAATCGTTTTCGTTTTAATAAACCATACAGATTTAATGAACGAACGAGAAATTAATTTAATCAATTTCTTAAACCTACACTTATCGTAAAATCTTAAGAAAACGTGTCTTGTTCCGTTTTTTTGTGCCACGAAAGAAATTTTGCAAAACTCGCAGCTGTCGCACGATAATCTTGGAGACACTGACAAGCGTGTAAAGCTCGACACAAAACGAAGAACCCTGACTGAACTCCGCTAAAACGACGAACGAAACGACTCTTCCGTGGCGAACGTCTCAATCAATTTCCTCGACCCGCACCCGTCATAAAATCTTGATAAAAAAATAGCTCGTCGCGCTTTTTTCTCTTGTGTGACGAAAGAAATGTCGGGAAAATCGCGGGTTCGTCGCGATGATCTTTGAGATACTGACGAACGTGAAAAGCTCGACATAAAACGAGACGCGAAGATCTCGGACGGTCATCTTTCTCTTCTCCCTTCCCCCCTCTCACTGCTCCTCGACCCTGTCGCCTTATCGGAAAAGGTCATTCGCGAGTTGTTGGAGTGCTCGGCAAACGATTCCGACTGCAACGGCGGCGTTCCTCTTATTCCTCGGAGCGCGGGTCCACGCGGGGTCAAGTACGATCGTTGCCATCGGCCGTTTCCTACGATCCGCTCCTCGGAAGATCGTCGTTAGATACGAACCACTTGATCGTCCCGTAACACGGCGCTTCGTCTAAGCGGCATTAATTATGTAATCGGACCGAACGAACTAGCCGATGCTAACCACTGACCATCCACAGGCTGCATTATTCAGACACCCGAGGCGACGAATCGTCAGGGTTTCTGCGTCGGTAAAGATGCCGCGACAATAGGACCACGTCGGCGTTAAAAAGAAACGGGAATAAATTTGTCAAAGAGAAATAATGTCAATGAAATAATGCCAAGAACGAGTAATTTCCTCCTTTCAAGACATTTTCAATTTAATTTAATTTTATTTATTTATTCATTTAAACGGGACCATAAGTCCCTTTTTGATACAATACATATATTTTTATTCATTTACCACGCGACAATAATACTTTTTCCACCTGAAACCTAAAAATTCCATCACTTGCAGTCATTTTTATTCAATTACCAAATGACGCGAGGAATCTCCTTGTTTCGAGAGTTTTATTCGTGTTTCCGCGGATGCGGGTGATTCGTTTCTTTGTTGCGCACACGAAAGGGTGGAGAGGTAGCGTGAGCGAGCGGTTAGCGTCTTGGCGGATTGGTTGGATTGTCTGGGAAGTTAGAAGAAACGATTAATAATGGACCAGGCGTTAAGGTGGCTCGCGATGACCCAACATTCCGTCCGTCGGCGAACACGGAAGGCCCATCGTTGGACGAATACGCGGCCAGCACGAAGGCTTTCATAAGTCAGGAGTTTCGGTCGATTAGATCGTCTTCTTGCAAATGGGAAACGGAATGGATTCACCGGCTTTGCGAAGACCGGGGGAGGGGGCAGTGAAGCGCGCGGGGGGGGGGGTTTGCAGGAGAAACGGCAAATACCACGGGACCACGTGTGTCTTGCCCGGCCGCGAGCGTACGTGTGCGCGAAAGCCCCCGCAGAATCGATTCGCATTCGCTGAATTAATTACGCGTCCATTTTCTACCCCGCGTCGAATCCCCCTGGCTGCTAGCCGCGCCGTTTCCACGAGATATCGATCTACACGCCGGCCCGAACTGCCAAAGCTTCTTTCCTCGACGGCAGATCAAAAATACAGATCGACATCTTCGTACGAATCTTCGCGTTGACGTCCTTCGCGATGCAGAAGTTTCGTTAAAAAAATCCCAGTAGAATGCAATTCTTCCGGGAACCAGTGTCAAAGATATCCGAAACGAGACACGGATTCGTAAGGATCGTTTTTGTTCAAATTTTTCATCCGTTAATATTGATTCATTGATTCCGATGTGCAATTGTTTAAAGGTATCTAAGATCGGGAAGAGAAGATTCTTATCAAACGTACTACAATGTAAACACTTGGCCCTTCCCTTTTATTTTACGCGGAAATTGTTATTTTTTTCTTTTGTACAACTTGATTAGCCGGGTCTGCGGCTCGGATGGAGAAATTTCAGGGAACTTTGATGTTGCATTAAATTGGAAGACTATCTCGCGGCTTTCACCGCGGTACGTCGTTCCGGCCGAATGGGAATAGACGTATAGGGCGGTAAAAATAATTGAGACGCCCACGCAAAGGAAGATTTGGCACGGCGCCTGCACGCAAAATCGTCGTCCGGTTCGACCGCGTCGCCAGAGCTTATCGCCGTTCCGCGCGTTGGCCCGTGCAATAAAACAATACGCACGGAGTAATACGATCCGGCACGAAAGTCAAAGCCGGATTATTTACGGCGAGCCGCCTATCGAACGATCGCGCGGCAAACTCCGACTCGTCCAACTCCCACGACTCACGGTCATTAGGAACACTGAAATCCCAATTGCAATCTTGCAATCAACAGTCTTCGTACCTCGGAAATTAAAGGTATGCTCTACAGATTTAACGAAAATGTTCATGGTGATTTTAACGTGCAAGTATGTACAGTATTCAATGTTAATTATGATTTATTTCTTGGTATTCCGTGACGTTTGTTTGCATGGAAATTACTTGGATCAAAGTTATTGTACGCAACTTTTCTACGAAAATTCTTCTTCGTTCAGAAACTAACGATAAGCGGAAATTCATTGCAGCTTTAACATCGGAAATAACGTGTATTCGTGTGCCATATTTAATATTAAGTATGATACTCTTAATCAGTGTACGACAGTATTTGTTTTGACGAAAATTATTCGCTGAGTCATTAGGAACATTCAAATCCCAATTGCACCGTTGCAACTAGAATTCTTCTTCTTCTTTCGCCCTGTGGAAAACATTAATTTGCCCCGTAAAAGGTCGAGACTTTAGCATTAAATCGTGAAGAATGATCAGTCATATACTCGGAATATTTGAGAAGACTTTTGCGAGTTTTGCCGCGGTTTATTCTCTGTGTAAGGTGAAATATGAGGATGATTTTGAGGCAAAGACACAACGAAGGCATTTGTAAACTCGGCAACCGATACGTTGGCTTCTGGTGCGCAGTTGTCGAGTGTCTTTCCCTCGTTTCTTGAGGTCCCGCTATTCCGGCCGGTGTACGTCGCCCTGGGCGGACGTGCGGAAATAGCTGCGAGGGCGGAAACATTAAATCGCGTCTACGTGTTGTCTAGCGGGAGGATGAAAAGTTTGGCCCCGCGTTATGGCGGATCTTCCGCGCGGCAGGGCAAACATTTCGTCTCCACTGGAATCTCACGCTTCCATTCGACACTCCGCGATATAGGATGATCCTTCTCCACGGTTTCGTCTCGCCCCACGATACCTGACTTCCCCAGAGTCTCGTGATTACGCCCCCCCTTTTCGGTCTCCCCATTCGCGATGATCCGTGTAGTCAAAGGACGTGGAACACGCTTCCCTTCATTGCAGAATATACGACGTTTTTCACACACTTTTGGCGAACCACGTACCTTTTCTGTCGATCCGGTTTACCCGTTAATACGCAGCGACCCAAACGGCTTTATCTTTTTCGATAAGAGAGTGTCCAACCTCGTGTAATCGCGAGGTAAATGAATTTTAAAATATTTCAAAGATTCGTCAGGGATATTGATAAAAGTTGAAACGACGAGCAGAGGTTCCACGTCTGTTACGCGTCCTGACGCGGAGGTTGAAAAAAAGATTGTGACTTCCTGTCAGGATGTGCGACAGGATCCCCCGAAAATGCTCCTCGACGTCGGGCGAAAACGGAGGAGAAGCGGAATAAGAAATAGGAAACCGTCGTGGAATCGTGTTTTCTCACGGGTCATCAAGCGCGGTAATTTGATCGGCAAACTCCAAGTCAGATTACAGAACTGAAAGTGGATTTCTTCCCTAAACTGTTACTAAGTCACAGCCTCGTGAGTTGATAATTTAATGAGGCTCGAAAGTCCAAGGCAAAAAGGAGGTAACATTCATTTTGACAGCAGTTCTCAGACACGCTTATAAGAGTCTTAATTTCGTAAAATCCTACTCTGAAAAGCTTCGGAACACACATAATTCCATGCGAAAAACCTTTTCATGCTGTATTTATCGTGTTATATTTCATGTGTATTACCTTTTCGTGTTTATTTTTGGCCTTTTTTAGAAGATGGAAGAATTGTAGAAGTTTACTTAGAGTATTGCGAAGGTTTATTCAACGTTTTTTCGGGGTGTCACGTAAGCAGAATATAATATTCCGCGTACACCGGAAGTCAAAATGGCAACGTTTTCACGCTTGTAACAAGACTCGGCAAGTAAACAGGCTAAAACGCTTTGTCGTTGGATAAGGTTACGTGATTTCGAGAAAATGTTATCAGTAGTTGGTTTTGCATTCCTCGAAGGCCGTTGCATAGAATTCCAGGGCTAAGTGGCAATAATACGAGTTGTACTAGCAATCTGTTTCCTTTTCCCCTCGGAAATCAAACACCCCACTGCATTTCTACGGATTTACGCTAAATATTTGCGACAAATAATCCAGCTTCCGGAGGAATAACCGAGGGAAAATTCACACAAGTTGGCTTAGCCGTAGTTGAAACCGTAATACCCGGATTATCTGCATTTCCTGTCGTAAATTAGCCGGTATATAATATGAATTCGATAGCGAAATCTCTGCCCGTGTTAGTACATTAAATTCCCATTTACATTTCTGCGATTACCGGTCGAAACAAAAAGCGAATAAGCAGCGAACAAAGTTTATACTTTTTCGATAGCCGCCATTGGCCATTCGTTATCGGTCCTTTCCCGATCCTCTTTCAAGTAGCAACGTTTATTTCCGACCGACGAAATCCTCCGATGGGATTCTCGCACGAACCAATCTGCCGGGCCCTTTACCCCAATTATAGTGATTTTACGTCGGCAAGGGCGCGTTCGTTATAATCTACACAAATTCACTTAGGATTCGCGACCGTAAACATAGTTGGCCCGACCATAAACTCTGACCATGGGATTACGGATTCATGGACCCATGGGTTTACGGCTACGCTTAACTTTGCCTTAACGCTCTACGTAAAGCTCGACGGTTCTACGTTTCAGCGGACTATATTCGCCGACGCTCTAGCTGACGTCACTGAAGCTAACGTTCCGAGATTATGCGCCTGAAGAATACTGACTACTCCAAAACACTGTGGTCAAATTAAACTGCAAACCGTACTTTCGATAAAACTGTCCACGTCTGCCAGTTGTTTAAAATCATATTGCTAGTAAATGATTTACAATTTTAAGGCCAAGTCAATACTGCGTAATTACACAGTTTAGAACAATTAGGTTCTTGCATTTTGAGGAAATACAATTTACGTGTGTTAGAAAGTTGTAGTTTTACGTTGACCTTTTCGTTTACTTGAAGTCCTCCTTTTAAAGGCAGATTATTGACCGGCACAGAGAATGGTAAATGCTGGCTATTCTTGGTGTATAGCTCAAGGAAGCATTAGTGCCAAACAACGATCTATGAGAGAAACTAGCGCGATTATTATAGGCTCATATTAGTAGACAATGTTTTCTTGCGTATGTACAGGGACAAACGATCGTGGGTTCGGGTCATAAAAATCGATCCACCACGTCAGATTGTCTAGGAGTACAAGGTACTGGACGTAGGTACTTACGTGGCCCATTCTCCATTCAATTATCCCCCGAACACACAAACTATTTGTGTTCCCTTGAAAGTTTCATCCATAACCCGCGTAAAAGGGTCGGGAGTTGAGACCGTTTTCAACGACACACGGGTATTACGACTCTTTCTAACATCCAACATGAATACACAGAAAAAGTTTTATACTACAACTGTAATTGCGTGTTTTTACTTGGGAAAAAAAATTCCAAGGCTCCGGAGTAATTATGAGTATCTAAAATACGTTTGTTAATCGCAATTTTCATACATAACTCACAGATCTTCGAGTATAAAGTTTTAAAAATGCAGGGATATGTGTGTCTATAAGTAATGTATGATCAATTGAAATGTATGCCTTGTATTATAGTACGACGATTGAAACGACGATTAGTAAAAGCAGTGTTGATGCAGTGCGTAGTCACGATTCTGCGGAGCAAAGGCATGGTGCAAAGAAAACATTAAACTACAGATTAGATTACGATGAGTTGCACTGGCGCGTTTTACGCGCGCGACTAATCGCAGCGCAATAAACACAGTCTACCGGAATAAACGTTAAGAATACGCAGTGCAAAGCGAAATTAATCAGCGATTTCAATGCCGGAAATGTAAAGATAATTTTACACAAAATTGACAAATCTCTGAATCTTAAGTCTCTTAATTGCGTGTAACGTAAATGTGTCTGTTAAAATATTTGTCTTTAGCTTCTTATTCTTATTGATAATATTTAAAATCGTTTGCCAACGTCTGATACAAGTACACTCTTAATAGGGGCAATGAAATTCATCGACCGAGCTTACTTTTTTCATAAGTCTTTGAGTTTCTTTACATTTTAACATTTACGTTTAGACGTTCAACGAGTATGGACATCGCTTTTTTTATTCCTATCAATATTAAAAATCGTACACTAACTTTCATACAAACACATTTCTAACGAAGACAATGACGTCCATTGATAGGACTTACTTTTATTACTAATCTCAGTTTCTTCGCATTTCAAAATTGAAATTTCGTTGTTGGGCCATTAAAGGTACGGCGATTTTCTTATCTCCCCTCGGCTTACCTGCAAGTCCTGGAAAAAACGGTGACCCTTGTAGAGGCGCAGGGCGAGTTAAGCCGTTACATGGCAGGCAGGATCGTCCGGTGGCTTCCGGCAGAGCCGATGTCAGGCAACGACGCATTCGTTAATTGCCAGCAACAGGTGAGGCCGGACGTATTCGCCGGCGCTATGACACCTCAGCACGTCGCGCACGGAATATCCCCGTGGCCGACACTAATTTCGTTAAAAACAACACGCGCCGCGAGTTACTCCGGCAAACGCTGGACCGTTGGACCGTTAGTATCTCGTTTCCAACGGACACGTTTGTAAAGCTGTATTTTTTAATCCGCCCGCCCGCCAAACGATTTAACGCGCCAGTCACCTTCGATTTAATACGCGAATCACGGCCAACAAAAACGTCAAACGTCGAGGACACGTGACAGGCAAAAGCCTCGCTGCAATTTTATGGATCCTGCTTTGCCGAAAATTATGTTACGAATGAAAACAAGTGGTTCTTTTACTGCGGAAGGTACAAGGAGATACTTTTTGTTGACACTTAACAGTTTCCTTTACAGACTGGATTTGCAGATATTCAACTTGTCGATTTTAGTAGATTTCTGCAATCACGTGGTCGCACGTGTGTGTGCGTGTGTGTGTGTGTGTGTGTGTGGCGGAATTCCAGTTTTGCTGACGACGAAAAAATGGGTAAACTGTTTCGTTGCACCTGTGACGTTGGCTCGAATTTTCTAGGGACACAGATGTAAAATTTTAGTTCCCTTATTGACAGCTGCAGGGCGTCATCGAGTCAGTATCTCTTAGAATTTTAACGGGGTTAACAGGAATACCGTAATTTTCCAACTGCACACTCGCGACGAAACTAAACTTTCGTCTACGCTAAAAGGAACTGCGCAAGGCGATGCGTTAACACGTTGATAATTGTCGGAACTCGACAGTAAGTCAGGCAGTCTAACATTTTCTTCGAATCCGCTTTGAACGTTCTCGCCGATTCCCGGCAAATTCGCTCGTTCTCGAATTTTTCTCGATCCAGGCGAATCGGTAAATTATCACACAAACTGTACCACCTCATCCAAGTAATTCAACTACTGTCCTTTTGAATTGTCCCACATTGCACAGAGGACGATAGAGGACAGACACCCAGAGGTCAAAAACACATCCTCCTGATACACAAATGGACACAAAATGCAGTTATCAATCCTCTAAGACAAATTTTTCGGCGATCCTCGATAACAGCGAATGTTTAAGCTGCCCCTGTCATTGAGCCAAGATTGCATTGACATTGTTTACGAAGACACAGCACTGGACTATCAGTTTTCGTCCCGAAGAATTCCCCCGGCTGTTTCACGAATCTCGCAGCGTCGAGCACGTGGTCCGCTCGAGAGGCGCGCGGGTGGGGGGGGGGGAAGGGGGGTTTGAGTCGAGTTTTCGCTTTGGTTTCGGCGAGGCAGCTTTCCACGGGGTAGACGCACTTAAGCTCCGCCGCTTTAAGTGGAACTGTACGGTCGGCAAGGGAACACAAGACGCAACGAACCACGGACGAACGAGGGGACACGCGAAAGACGGACGAGGAAACACTTTAGAAGCGGACAGGGTGGACGTGGACTGGCGGTATCGCTTGTTCTATACTCCCGGTAAGCTTCGTATCGCGTACACGTATGTACATACACACAGGCGTATAGAGACACATTTAGCGGACACACGTGCATGCGTACAATGCGCTCCTTCTTTCTCTTTCCTTTTTCCCCGACGCTCATCTTCTCCTCTGTTCCCTTGTTACTTCTCCTTCCGTTGGTCCGATCCCTCCTACTTCCTTCTTATCTGCCCCTCCTGCCTTTCCCCGTGTCTTCTTTGCCCTCCCACCCACTCTACAATCCCCCTTCTTTCTCTCTTTAGCATTCTTCATCGAATTCTCCCTCTCCACTCATTCGCCCGAATCATTGCCTAACTCGCTCTAACCCACACCCCCACTCTCTGTGTCGTCTATTCTTCAATCTTCCTACGCTCTAGGAACACCCCTTTATCTCTCCTACTCTTCGCGTTAGAATTATCTCTTTAAATACGTAAACTCCTTAACCTAATACAGTGATATTTCTCCTCTCGTTGATCTTCGATGTCCGTTCGCAAAAGTCAGCCTCCGAAGCATTTCCCAAAGCTTCAATTAACTCTCACTTAGCTCTTAATCAAAAGGATTCTCTTAATCTCGTCTAATCCACTCTAGAGCCATTAAAAGTGTTTCATACTGGCCGAGCGCATTTAATGATTTTCAATATTCAATTATAATTCCAGGCCGTCTCCACGCCGGCGGACAATTACGAAACATCATTACGAAATATCGAAATAATCCACGACTCCGGCGGAAAAGTCCGACGTTGCAAAATGATGATATCATCTGGTTACCGAGTGAAGGAGAAAAGGAACGCGCGAAATCCGACAGGGACGAGCGGAAGTCGAGGCCCGTTGGAAATAATGAAACGTCAATTCTACACACATTCAGCGCGTCCTCGCGTTCGCCGAGTTTGCCATAATATTCGGCTTTGTCGCCGAACGTTCTCGTGGCGAAATAAACACGCGTCGAAGAAATACACAACCTTATCGGGCCGGGTTAACGACGTTTCGGCGGAAAGAATGGATCTACTAGACGACGCCAAGAGAACCAACGGGCCAGGTCAGACGAACAGGAGGAGAGGGGAAGAGGGGAAGAGGGGGGAGGCGCAACCATTCGCCGGATAATGGGCAGATAAGGAGCTCGGTCAATTATAAACGGAATACTCCAAAGCGCTTGCCAGCAATCACGTACAGTGGCTCGCGGTCAAGTTTTATACACAGCTACTGTTTACAAGTATTTTACAGAGCTCGCTCTACGTACGATTTTTTTCGAAATGTCAAGGTGCTTGGTATTATACAATTTTGCTGAGAGTGTCAATTAAATGGCCAGGTGAGTAGAAGGATCAAAGTATTCGTAAATAAATAAGGTCTTAATACAATGTTAAAATTCAATGTAAAAAAATGTAAGAATATTAAGAATATAAACGGACACAGGTACATAATAAAACAAATAATGAACGTGCGTATTTCTTACTGGTTTATATTTTTCGTAATATGATATAAAATAATAAACGAATATCAGTGCGCTGTGAACTATTAGAGTTTTGGAATTCATTTTTTACTACTATCCCGACGGTGGCTTTATTGGAAATTTTCGCAATGCTCTCATGGGAAATATCGATACGTCGGTAGGTAGAGAACAATGATATAAAATGGATTTAATGGATAAATAGTGTTTTCGTGTTTTTAACAGCAATTTTTCGAAAGTTCGTTGAGCCGATTTAATGAAAACCGCTGACGAAGCGAATAATAATTTTGGAAAAGTATCGTGCCGAGAAATTTTCGAAAGTATAGTAGACAGTCGCTCCGAAATGACGATAATTATAAAAGCACTTTATGAATGAAAAGTTTCCAAGCGAAGAAATGCTGTAACTACGTTCCGAGTGAACTGTGAACAATCGATCCGGCAAATCGATATTTATTACAAGCCGCTCAGTCCGCGTGCCACGGGAACGGTGTCCTACATAAATAAAAGTTAAATTATTACCCAACGTTCCACAAAGAACGGCATCAGATGCACCGAAACTGCAGGAACGGTCATTATCAATTACCGAGCAATGAATTTTCTATGCTCACGTGATCAATTCTGGGTATCCCTTTGCGACGAGGTTTTCGAATACACGACAGGAGGGGAGGACGGGGCAATTGGACCGGCCCATTTTACCGGAAGTCCCGGCGATTGGTGCGAATTTTTTCCGGCAAAGTCGCGGAATCATCGGCGAATGATTAACGAAGCGCGATTGAGCGATTCCACGCTACAGGCATTTCACTCGCGGCAACCTGTAACGACGGTAATCGCGATGTTAACGATCCCGTTAATTGATTATCCCGGCTGATCGACGATAAAGTCGCGCCGCGTAATGACGGTAAAATGAGGATCGTGAGCGACGATAAATCCCGGAATCATCCGGCGTATTTTGCTTCAGCCGAAACACAGGTCCGCGATTTTCATTGAATGGAAGCTGTTGGCGCTCGCGTCCATTTCAATCTGAACGAACCGTTTAACGAAATGCACGGCGTACTTCAATAACGCCGTTCGTTGCAACAGTAATTTACCCCCTCCCCCCCTGTCCATCGAACCTCCCCTGTCCCCGCGCAGAGCGAGATTCTCTTTAAGCTAGCAACCTGGCGTTGGACTTTTATCAAACTCATTAACGTTTGTAACATTTCACGTGGCCCGTAAAATGGGACAATGAGTGTACCGTGATGAATGTCTCACAGGACACAGGGACAATTATTTAGCCGTAATTACGTTGAATAATTTCGATATTGTAATACTCGTGTTGGCTCATAGGATTATAATATGTATGTACTTGACTGGAATTTGCTTGTTTTAAGCTTGTTTTAAAAGTAATGTTTATAATATAATGTCACTGTTCGTTAATGCGCAGATTGGCCAGTATGAATAGTAAATGCGGCCCCGGTGAACGTAATGTTGGGTTAAATTTTAATGGGATTTTCGGGCATTGCAATGGCCGTATTAACGTGCGAAGCACCGTTATTTCGTGGTAACGTGCTGCCTTTTCAGTTTGACACTTGAGCGCGTATCGGTGCTGCATAAAAGAAGAGTGTAGGGCGACAAACTTCAAAAGCGTCGAGTCGGAGCGCGTGAATGCACGAACTTACGGCGATATCGACGTATTTTCGATACAGCTTGTTACCCGTCCTCGTTTGTGCGCCGCTCGAGAACTCTCGTGATACACCGACCAATCGAGAAGAATTGATACTTGGACGACGATAAAACCCCGTAAGCCGTGCGAATCAATTCCGATCGACCTGCCCCGCGATAACCCACTGTAAAAAATATGCCACGAGCAATTAGAGCACCAATTTGCCAGGTTTTTAAACGACCTTTCTATTGTCGTGCAGCTAAAAAAGTTTTTTAATACACATTTCTTCAAATAGTCTTTTTCATTCCTTTTGGCTTGAATTTCTCATCGATCCTTCGTTATCTATATTCTTCCATTTAGCCTAAAAAGTATTAAGCATGAACTTACGAATTACGTGAGTTTAATACAACATTCCGAAGAGTTTTTAATACCTTTTACTTTGCTCACAGCTGTTATACTTCACTGCTATTTTCTTCAACTTCTTGACAATCCCTTTTTTATTCATATTCTTGTGATTACTGTGGAAAACATTAAGCTGATCAGAAATCATTTGACCCGGTAATCTTGAGTTTACTCACACTGAGAAAACGTTCAGGACGGAACATGTTGAATGAGTAAAATGTAAACGCGCGATCCGTCGGCTAATTCCGTCGGCGAACAAACGCGTATCAGTGGAATAGTTTCGAGTTTTATTGGAAAACGATGGCACGGCGCGGAGGCAAGGAGCCAGGCCGGAAGCTGACATAGACTTTTCATCAGCGGAACAAGCGGCGTGTGCGTGGCTTGGGCCACGTATAAATGGATGGATGCACGTGTGGAATACACAGGTAATCCCTTCATCGGCGCAAAACGGAAACGCGTACCGGCAGTAATCCGGCAGACTAGGTGCATAATCGAGCGTGGAATTGAATTCCCTCTCTGTTTCACTGGCCCGCCTATCACGTCACTCTCCGCTCTTTCAACCCTCTCTCCATCTCCTCTGTCACTCACTCTCCCCTGCTCCCTCCCATTCTCTGTCTCCCTCTCACCCTCTCTCTCTTTTTGACCCCCCTCGTCGCCCTCCTCATCGAGCTTTCAATCTTTTGCAATTGGTATTAATACAGCCACCTGGATTCCATGGATTTCCTAGCAGAGAAATTGTTGTCCTCGTTGTTAAGAATATCGTTCGTTGTTATCCCGCTTGCTCAGGGGGGAGGGGAGGGTTCAAAGACTCAGGTGGACGTGAAGGAAGGTTCAAAGTCTCGCGGCGAAACGGTCAGAACGAGATGAACCGATATCGGTTGAATGCATGATACGCCGGAGCGCAGGAGTTAATTGAATTTGCCCGAACCTCCGGCAATGGAGGAACTCGTCTGCAACAGCGGGATATATAGCGGAAATTCCTCGAACACACCTGCGCAATTTCCCAAGTACCACCGTCTCGGCACTGTCTGCCAGAAGGTACATTTTTTCAATCCACTTGCGGTAATTCAAGAAAATATGAAACCCCCAAGTAGTAGCAGAGAAAAGGTTGAACAAATATACATTTAATTTTCCGGCACATTGATTCATCAATTTCCCATGGTATTGAAGTCTATGGGACAAAGAGATTAGCAAATTTCCCGGTCTAATATTACGCAGCGGAGAGTCTAAACTCCGGCGAGAAGAAAGTAGCCGATAAAATTACGGATGAATCGAAGGTCCCCCGATATCGGGAAACATATATTCCGCGAGGTGGCTTCGAATCGGCCGCGGAGAAATAGGAGGGGAACGTGAAAGGAACGGATCGAAATGACTCGATTTCGTTAATGCGAATCGATGTCAAGTGCTTTTCCTCAGCGGAGGTACTCGTTATGAAAAGAATGAGAGGACCGGGCCGGGGATGGCGGGGGTGGGGGAAGATAGTCTTCTCAATTCTGACGAGACGCTCACAATCAGTCGAGTAGCATGGCGTACGGACGGGGCTTTCTATACGATCGACCAGCCAGCCGAACAATGGACGTTCCATAGAGCGAGTTAACGGATGTGACATCAGCAGGCGCAATTTCCCGGGCAAATAGCAGAAACCACTAAACCCGAAATTATCCCGAATTGCGCTGCATGGGTCTTAGTCGAGTCATAATACTACGGCGCTATAACGTAATCTTCCCAAATGGGGGGAAACCCCGCGAACATTCTATCGAACGTAATTCCCAGACGTGATTGACGTTAACCGACGGCCATTTTGTCGACCATTAACCCGCCGTCTCGATGTTTCGTGTCACTGAAAGTCCAAAGAAACCGACAGTGTTCTCTCAGGCCCATCGAGAAAGTTGATCGGAAATTTTAAGGTGCCAGAAATATATTATCTTAAGAAATCATTGAGTCAATGGTACGAGTGAAATTTGTTATAATTCTTTTATTAAGACCTGTTTAATGATGGAATAATTCAAACGTAATAGGACTAACGAATTCCTTTGAGCGGTAATGTTAACAGGAATTCTTGCCTGGCAGAAAATGGGCAACTTATCGTCGAGAAAGAAGTTGTTCCCCGTAAGTTATAAGTCGCTGGAAGTCATATTTTTTCCACTGTCCTCGATTGAACTTTTGACACGAATGGATTCCCAATAATCGATACTCGGCTGAACAAAGCTCTTGTCTATTTCCCGAACTTGTGGAAATTTCTCTTTCCACATTTCACGTACAAGATAATTAGAGGAGCAACGAGATCATTTCCACCGAATGTTACGAAGACAATCATGCACGAAGGGATGAGTTATTCCAGCCTCCGAGGGTGACTTTATTTACGACAATATTTTGAATAAAATGGATTATGACGATTCCAGCGCTGACTGTCGTATGAAGACAATGATTTACAAAACGAGCTGTATAAGTATCATAAAACGACCAGGTGACTTCGATGGATAGCGTAATCCAATATTACAAATGGTCGTCCTGAGAATAGCGGAGAAGAAAGAAGAACGATTTATCATTCCGCCCTGGCCCTGTCTCGCGGGGTTAATCCCTCTCGCCTTATAGTACCGATTTATTTCTGTCCCGTGATTAATTGATTCCTAATGCGAGCGACATCTTTGGCGGATTCTTGTTAGCGCAGCTTTATCCAAGTCACCCTGCCACACGGATCCCTCAACGTCGTTTAAAGCAATACCGGAAAAACGTTTAAAATGCTCACAACATCATCATATATCTACAAGACAGGATTTTTCAGGACCTCAGAATCGTAACACTAATTGTAAGTGCTTTCAGATACGTTAATCGGGAATTTTTCTTATTCAATAAAAGTAATCATAAGTCGAAGCAGTATTAATATTCTTCTTCGTTACACTTGTTCAGTACTTGTTTATGCTTTTTTTTTCGTGTCGTCCGATTGGATTGCCGTGTTTTGAATGGGCGTTACTTTGGAAAATTGCCAGGGTACAAATGGGGCTAAGCCACAAAGCGCAAACGGTAAGACGTACACGCGATTCGCGGGAAGACAGGACGATCGAAGCTCATTATCCAGGAAAGAGACGAACTGGAAAACCCACGATAGGCAATTTCTGCCGTCTGTAGGAAGGAGCGAACCGTAAAAGGGGGTTCGCCGTTATTTCCTGCCACGGTACACACTCGACGACGCCGACGAGACAGGCGCTGAGGATCGCAGATTACGTAGACCTGCTGACGCAGTTCGCTACCTTTTATCCCGAGATTATTCCCCGGTTTGTGTACGCCTAGATGCCCTTATCTCCGGCCTATGAAAATCGTCCTCACATTTTCCCAATGCTCGCCAACAAACAGACAAACTCTCGTTTCTATTCATTTGACAATCGCAACGTCCCTAATCAATTGTTTATCTTCTCGAAATGATAGGAATAATACGATTCTTTTGATATAATATAGGTAAAAGTAAATATAAAGGTTTGGGCATTTATAAATATAAGAACTATTCGTTGTTTATAACATTAATCAGTTGCTCACGATTGGCTGTCTTCTATGCCGAAATCATTCCCCATAATTATTGATTAATATAAATTCTGATTTGCCTTCGTTTAATAATCGCAATGTTTGTAATTTGTTCCTTAGCTTCGTGATAATAATGGGAAAGATTTCTAGGATGCCCGTAGAAAGAACTGTCGATTGTAAAATTGAATAAATCGAATACTTGTCTGGCGATGTTAGAAAAATCGCCGTGTGACAAGTGGAAGTGTTTGATTGTTTGCCGAGGGACAAAGACGATGGATATTCGGTACGAACTGATGGCTGGCTTATTAAGTAACTCACTAGGGATGCATCTCAGCGTTTTATCTGGGCCAACCCTTGAGCTTGCAACCCCCCCTCCCCGGCCTCTGTCTATTATTGCGCGGATTACATTATTCATGGCGCTCCTTTTTCTCCTCTCTTTTAGCGGGGACCACGGCGAGGAAACCGACGTTGGCGCGAGGATACGGGAAAAAGGAACGACGCTGCAAGACGGCACCGACGCTGCCGATTTAACGAAGCAATTTAAGCGTCTGCAGTGCGTGAAGCAAGCAGATAGGCTGTCGATAACGAAAGCCTCACTACCCGGAACGGATAGTAAAATGCCCCCTTACCTTCCCTACGAATATCATAACTTTATGCCACACAAGCCATAAACCAAAGACCAGTTTCGTCGTTTGGCAATAATTTTAACTTTAGGAAATCAAATGATGATGTAATATTATTCAACAGATACAATAAATGTGACTGTAATCTCACTATTACTAGCTATAATGTTTTCTAGCTATAAAAAGAATACATTTTCATCGCTTCACAATAATCTAAATTTCATGAAATAAAATTATTATAAAATACTGTTCGATAAAAATAATAATGATGACTCCATTTCTACTATTAAATAGCTGTAAAATTTCGTTGTAACGTCTTAAAATTAATACGAGAATTCTAACGAAGTACCAACTTATCGCGTTTAATTAATTAGTGATTTTTGCACGAGACGATGCTCCTTCTCTTAGGAGATTTTTTCTTCGGCACATGGAGAGTAGTAAAAACAATGCACGCAGGTCTGAAATGCGTTGAGCGCAGACGACACGTTTGGTCGTTACAAAGAGGTGATGGAAACGAGAGGTCAGGGTGTATCTTTCGCGTCTGACTGCCTGCACCTTTTCGCTTGTGTTCGTCTGCCATTGTCCTCCCTGTCCGCCAGTCACCCGGGGTACCGTCATTCTTCAGATTCTAATAAACAAGAGTGCTCATCTCGCTCGACTGGCTACGAGAGACCGACGAACACGTGGCCGAGAATAACCACCGTCCGGACATTTTTGACATGTACATTTCCCTCGTGCATCAACGCCAAAGCGGACGGTTTTACTGGCTCATAGATCTTATCAAGGGTCTTCGTGCAAATACCCTGCCTCCGCGCAAATGGAGTAATAACAAGGATCTTCATAACTAAGAAGAAATCATAACTCAATCGAAATAATAATTAGAGATCGTCAGAGTTGGGAATTGATTGCAGGGTAATTGTATGTTGATAATTGATGGACTTTTAAAGAGTTTCGAATAATATTGTCATGGGTTTTCTAAGACGCATCAGTATATGATTAAAACGCAATACAATGAAAGGGACTTAACATATCAAAGTTAATTGCTTATCAGTACGGCAACGTGGTCGTAAACTTAGGTAAACCTTGTCCATTATCACCACGTCTATCTTGTCTACGCGAAATTTCCAGTCTAAATGACATTGACCCCAATAAATTCCAACCCCAAACAACGGATAAATTGAGCTACAAAATTAGCACATACAATCTTTCATAATGGGTTAGAAAATCAACATTAACGGGTTGATACAAATTTGACAGTCGATTGCTCGCTTTTATATTTCCGTTTCGAGATTTTTCAACTTTTTCACCCGAAACTTGCGAGTACACCGAACACTTTTCTCCAATTTCACTCTTCCTCGAGGTCCTTGTTTGTTTTCTGCTGCTCTATACGGTTTCTGCTTAACATAGGGAAGAAACGTGCTTGCTTAGTCCGGTTGGCGCCCGATGTTGATCGAAGATTCGAACGGACAGGACGTTGGTTGCTCGTTTAAAGACAGCATTCGACGACCTACTTCGACTCTTCTCTAACCCTATCCTGTCCAACTAATCGTTATCATTACCGTCTTCCTCTCAACCGACGTCAGCTCCGCGGAAAGAAATTACTGAAGAATCATTCGGTTCAAATTACCAGGAAAATTCAACGAGGAGCCAGGAAGCGCATTTGAACCAAGAAAAACGTTTGCCCTTAATTCGACAGATTACTCTGAAACCCTTAAAAGTGTTTCTTGACCTTTCGGTGTCGTTATAAATACTTCCAGTATTCTGAAAAGAAAATCAAATTCTGCTTTAAATGAGGGCAAACGTGTGCAGAAAGTTGTCGATTAATTCGTTAATTAGAAACTGGTAAATGATCTTGACGTCAAAAACAATGATATGCTTCGACAGGTGCCAGTCTATGTTCCACGCGATTCTCGTTAATTATTTAAACGGACCTATAAGTAGTACACCCATCGGGATTTCTAATCTGGAACATAAATCAGATCGACCCGTCCGAGACGAATAGACGGTTCGTCCATTTGCCGGGAGCAACGGGAAATTGCACGGATTGTTGACAAAGCAAAGAACACCATCCTCGAGTCAGTGACTCGAATCTTTCCCGAAAACACCCCGAGAAATTCCGCAGACGAGATCTAGGCAAAATTACAGGCATTACATTTATCATGCAGTAAATAGCATACGTTAAAAATAATTTAGAAACAATTCAAACGGGATGTAAAATAAACTTCTTGGCATTACTTTGTGACTTCCTTTCTCTTAAAGGCGATATATCAAAATTATTGGGACATGGCTATTATTTACCTAATATCTTAATAAATTAGTCATAGAATTAGCTAAGAATATTACTAGTTTTTGAAGTGACTTATTAACAATATTTTTGGCTAAGTTCTTTGATTGATTTTCCTGAAATTCACTAATTTACAATATTGCTACTTAGGAAACTTGTTAATAATATTTCGGGATTAATTTCAATGGAATCCATGGTAACCGCGATATTGATTTTCACCGGACCTTCAAAAGACGCTGAAAAACGGTGGTTGAAAAAGAATTTAAGGCCGAGTCATGTTGGAACGTACTGTCCAATTGTGGCACGGCATTCAGGGGTGTCATATACGTAGGAAGGTCGTAAAATCGATGGCCCCTGACCCTAACGAGCGCGATCACGCAGCTCAGAACCAATAAGTAACTCGATACCGGGGGCCAGGCACTTCCGAAAGTCGCTTATTTTCCCTCTAACGACCCCATCCACGTATCCTGCGCTTTCGTACCGCCATGTCTCTTTATTTCCGCCGTATTCGCGGTCGACCGGAGATTTATGCCTTACGCGGCGAACCTACACGCGGTCTTCCCGCTCGGACAAGACCATGCAAATCGACGAATCCCGAGGAACGCACGCAAACACAAATCTTGCTCGACTCACGTCCGATAATACAGGCGGAAACTTGTAATCGATAATTCGACGTGTAATTGAAAACGAATTTTCTTCTCTAACAGAGATATAGGCAGGCATGTAAATAGTGTATATAACTGTGCAAATATCGTAGAAAGTTTTATAATATTGGACAAATCTTTTCACATCTTCGGGTCACAGTTTTAACCTTTCAGTGAATATTTCTAAAAAAAATGAAAGAAAATAATTGGTATCATTTGAATAACACTTATTGATAAACTTTAAATTAATTCCTCTGTTTGGTGAATCAAGGACATTGTAATTTCACGGTTGAATTTGAACGAAAAGTAAAAACGTGTTCCCTCGACGTTTTCTCTTGGAAATTGACGTGATTCGGAAAAATGCTTTCCTGCAGTGCGCTGCATATCCGTGAAAAGAACGTAAGTCCTGAATACATTGAACAGAAAGTCAGCAGTCACGAAGGACCGAGGAATCGCGAAACGAGAGTAACAACTCAGCAAGGGGGTTGCATTTAACATGGCAGCTTCTCCTATCCGGGAACTTGAACGAAAACTCCAGGGGGAACTCGCTGCCACGTCAGGAATTCACTGTTTCTGGTCAGTAATCATAAAAGCTTTGCATAAATGCCGACGTCTTTAGATAGCGCAAACTTCGAACGGCCGTTAGCCGATAATCCCCGGAGGGAATGCCAAGGATTCTCCGACGTTTCTTCATGCTAAAAGTGACGGGTCGACAGGGATTTACAACGACCAGACAGTAACGTCTATCCCAAGATTTTAATCAGTCTCCACAATTCTCTAAAGACAATCGCGATTTAATGTACAGACATTATTGCAGGACATTTTAATCGAAATGTGAGTTGTTTAAGAAAATAGTAAATAGTAACTACTAAAGAATACAACAGTTAATTAATAACAGTTTAATCTGAAAATTAATGAAAAATATAATCAACGTATTTTAAGGACGTAGAACGTTCATTATTAATATTGGTCCTTTGTTGTTGTGCCAGCATCAACGTTTCTGAGGAATGTATTTCCTGTGTTAGACAGTATTAATATTGGTTCTGGATTGTTGGCTTCGATTGACAGACCATCGTGGAATATTCAGTCGCGACTTTAATAAGTCCACAACAGAAGACGAAAGAATGAAGATATTTTTTAATGGAAAATACCCGCGAGAAAGACGGGTTATTGTTTTCAAAATAATCCTGTACCCGGTTTATCGAGATTGCCTGCCAGCAATTTGGATTAGTTCGCAATTCCACTGACTGTCCTTCTTACGAACAATCTTCCCCGCAATCCACGTATTAAGGATTCGCGATTTCCCGTCTTGTTCGCTTCCGATTGTAAAATACAAACCGACAACAAAAAACTAGCAAACGGCAAGAGGAAAATCTGTCGGGAAATTCTGATCTGCATTAACAGAAAAACTAAAAGCTACATTACCAGATATTAAAAAGAAATGCCGGTATAACAATTTCAAATTTCTTCCCTGAATTTTGGTACGACCATAATGCACATAAAAAAAAATAATAGTACCATGTATACGCAAAAGATATTTCTCCTGACCTGATAATTATTAATTTGCACGAATCTGTGCGAAAGCTATTTTTTTGGTCAATGATCCCGTGTTTTTTTGTTGTATTTGCCGATGACAAACGAGAATTCCCGGAGCAAGCGAATATTATCGATCATCATTCGAGTTCTGTTACTCCCTGCCATTCTTTTTTATGAAGACGAGGATCGAAGGTGCCGGAAATCGTCTGTTGGAATATCTCCCCCGCAACTTAGGAACGAAGGGGGGGGATAAGAGAGGTCGACGGAAAACGCCGGTCCATATTAAGAGGGAAAACTGAAAGCCACGTTCGAACGTACAGTCGGAGATGTTATCGCGGAGAATGCAGATCGATCTATCCATAACGTTTTCCTTTAGTCGCTCTTCCGCGTCTTCCGGGGGCTGTCTCATTTCCATCCCTCACCCCCTCCCCTCCACATCCGTACAACGGAAGGTTCAGTGTTTTCAGTCGAAAAATCAGTGAATATTCACTAAACTAAACTGCGCGAAAAGTGAACCTTTTCGAGTCACTCATATTTATCTGCCTAAAATCTTCATTGTTTTAAAAATCCAGTAGAATTTGTTGTCGTGAACAAACTTATTGAGAATTTAAACATCATCAGTGTTTGGGTATTAAATAAAATTTATCGTTGAATGTTTCACGAAGCGTTTAGAAAGGTCGTTCAAAAGGTATCAACATTTTGCTGTGTTATTTAATGAACTTTTGGACCGACTTAGCGAATAAAGGTTCCGCCCTGATAATAAATGAGCGTTGAATAATATGGACTGCAGCAAAGCGGTTAATTTCCATAGTTTGATTTTTCCGTTACTCGCGTCGAATCCGGTTCGTCTGCATCGTCAACGTTCTCCTTGGCGAGAACTGATCCAAGGGGAATTCGATTCCCGCGCGCTATATCCTCCGAAGACCGTGCAGTAGGTCGGCAAGGACATTCCGAATGGAAATGTATGACGCGAATTTGTGCGATCTACGGCCGGATGTTTGCATCGTACCGGCAAAGATGGCAACGTTATGCGACTACCCTCATCGTCAAATTCCTTTCTAAGGGACCAACAGTCCACCCTCCATTCAGCCATTCCTTTTCCCCACTTTCTGTGCCAAAGCAATAGAATTGCAATTTTGGCCAATTGGAAAAACACAAAACCAGGGAAAGAAGAACCTCTCCGATTCTACGAAAAGTCAAAACATGATACGCCAATATATTTCTTTTGCTACTTTTATTCTTTTCGTTCTATGTTCTGAAAAATTGCTAATTTTAAGTTATTCCTCGAGCAGTAAACTTGTGATCATTCAACTTCGGATGAGATGAAATTTACATTACGATAATGTGGCCTTTGTTCTTTGTCTTTACCTTTTTCTTAGGTGTTTTGAGATTTGGAAATTTGTAGATCTTCTTGGACCAGTAGACTTTCATTGTCGTGACTGGTGATTCTTTTTTTCATGGGAAAACAATAGGTTTATAGGTGGCCAGCGACCCTCGGCGTCGTCGAGTTCCATTCGATCTGATTCTAAATCGAAGGGGCTTATCCGTCCATTCGCGGTATATCAAACGGTTTATTCTCGGTCTGCGGCATGCCACGAAATCGACTCGTTCCGAAGGATTAAGGGTCTTCGCGAAGATACTCGAAAAACGTACAGTCCCTCATATATCGGCATCCAGTAATCGACTCTCGCAATAAATTATGATGTCTCTGAAGCCGGTCAAATGAAATACAACCGCGAATCGGATTAATAACGATCAGCAATAATCACTCGGGAAATAGCCGTGGAACGAGATACTTTTTCGATAAATAATTTCTTTCCTACAAATATTTCCTATCAAGAAAAACAGAAGTAGGAGCGCCACAGTGAGATGCATTAATTTATTGAAATTTATTAATTACAAAACTGAATTTGTTCACTCCATTCCCACACAATTAGTGATAAGTGTGAATGGATAAATAAATGATTACCGTTAAATGGCAATTTAAATTCGTCTGTAATTTAGTCTGAGTTTAATAGAATCTTTTACGCTGTCAGTTACGCGTTTTTAGAGTTAATGATAGTTAACGTCGAGCATTGCAGTGATTACGGCAAACAACGGCAACCTTTGCCGGGAACTTGCAGTGGAACGTAGAATTCTCCGCTTTGTCTTTCGTACAATTGGCTCATTCATCAAGCGTGAAAAGCATTTTGCGTGCGTGTTACGGCCGTCGCGTGCAATCCGTGAAATCTCCCGCTGCGCCAGGAAATACAGCGGTTACAGGCTGCAAAATATCTAAATAAGATTTACATCGCGTCATAATTATTATATTATCAACATCAAATACACACACTCAAGACGTCTACAGTGCTAAAAGTGTAATCAAAACTGAAAGACATAAAGACACACAATTCATGTTGAATAATTACAAATAATAGAGAAAGAATAATGACAAATGCGAATGAACATTATTTCTGCAAAATCGTTTGTACAAATTTGACGATTGCAATGAATTATTGATTAATTATGACGACTCGTTATCCCCTCTGTTAGCGGATAAATGGCATTTTCCGAGTACGCGTGATTAAGTAATCCACTCCCTGGAGGAGAGTAATCTCGTTCTGCGGAATGACGTGGGTTCGGGGAAATTGTTTATGCGCATAGGGTAGCAAGGCAATAATTCGAACAGAGAGAGAGAGAGAGAATTCAGAGAAGCAACATGGTTTCGCACGTGCATTAATGTCCCGGCAAATCTGACGGGATATTACGAACGCTTAGATCGCTCGCAGGCTGGTTCAACGATGATCCTCTTACAGTTTCGACTTGATTAGCTTGTGACCACATGCTAGTATGGAACCAATTAAATATGCACCCCGACGGAACGTCCTACGTAAACCGCTTACATCCCAATGGCCCAAGCATTTTAATGAAATACTCAGAAAGACTGGATTATTAAGTCGCGATATGATCATCACCATCACTCTACGCTATTCTCAAATGCATTGCTATGTATTCTACGTATTGCCAAGAAAGGTACTATGATGTACACTAAAACAGGAATTTCCTATAAATTCCGAATACAGAAAATTGTTGCAGCGGAGAATGTGTTGAATTTTAGGTGTCTGTTTAGGCTTGAGTTTGCGCTGATTTTTTTGATAGCTTCGTGATTGTGCTATCTGATAAAAAAAGGGCGAATACGCGGCTAGCCTTACGTGTCTAACGAGCGTCTATTTTAGTCGATAGAAAGATAACGATGGTAATACGGTAACAGGCCTGCTTCGCCGGCAGCAACACTCGAGCGATTCCTTCGAGACGCGAAGATGTCTCGAGAGCTTCGTGAAATCCCGCGGAATATTTCAAGAACCACTGCACGCGCCCATCCGACACGCTCATCATTGTGCTTGTCTTCTTCGATCGTGCTTGTTAACGGCCTGGCTCACTGTAAACGCAGAAAGGGAAAAGGGCTATGGAATTTTTACGAATCATAGAATTTACAGACAATACCGTCTGTGTGCAGGGGACAATTCTGCAATAATTATCAAACATAAACTAGTAACGAT
Source organism: Hedychridium roseum (assembly GCA_963989215.1). Lineage (NCBI taxonomy): Eukaryota > Metazoa > Arthropoda > Insecta > Hymenoptera > Chrysididae > Hedychridium > Hedychridium roseum. Next base: position 2,564,915 of record OZ022307.1, on the reverse strand, counting down.
TAACGACTTTATGGTAAAAAATGTAAGATCCTTCGAACGAAGATATGATGAGAATATTTGTTAGAATTTATCATTTTCTTTTTTTGGCTGTTTTGAGATGTGCGAAATGTGGTTCAGATGAATTTGTTACTGTAATGGCACGTTTTAATGCGTTATATTGCTTTCTAAATATCAGGCGGACTTCTCGGCGGCGATTTGAATGTCGAATCGTAGAGAACGAATCGCCGCGAAAATCCCCCGGAGTTGTAAATTGGAATGAAATTGCAGTCGCTAATGCCCCGATTTAAATGTAAACACGCGCGAATGGGGACTTTATAACAGTCCGCAGAGCTCCGTCCACCGTCGGGAATGCCTTTTATCAACAATTGCCGGAACGAAGACGATATCGACATCAAACGTTCGTTTACGAAGTTTTAAAATGAAGCCGGCGAGATTATCGTGCCGATGAATTCCCATCTTTCTTACGTGCTTTATAAAACACGTTATTAAACAAGCAATATCACGAGCATTGTATGTTCCTGGTTTACGTTGAGTAAAGCGAAAATTCGACGAGCATAAGCAGGACATTAAATTTCTCGTAATACGCATTATTGAATTTCACAGGAAGGACAGAAGTCTAGGAGATAATGTTTCATTGTAGGTTTAAAAAATTGTTAAATAAAAGCTGATAATATGTTGATTCAGAAGCGAATTCGTAGTAAGTAGCGTCGAAGAATGATATCCAAATATTCACTATTTAGGGTGACGTAATTAGAGGCTATATTTTATGAGCAGTGGTGCACAGATGGAAGGGAATTTTCGATCAACAGTAAATTCGGATAGACCGCATCCTGTCGGTCCATTTGCCTGAAATCTGTACTACGTGGTACCTTGTCTGCATCGTAATAATGTAGAATAGGATCTAACTTGGTTAAGGAGCAATTAGTCAGCGGTTAACCGAAACTACTCCTTTACCCCCCGCCCGCCGCCCCCGCCATCCTCTATGTACTCAAGAAATCTGCAGCTTGATGTCTAACTACGACACCTACGCGACTCCACACAGAGCGACAATTAATCGGCCGACGTGTGCGCGCTGCAGAAAACACGATATTAACACAGTACACCGAGGAAGAAACTTCAATGTTGACGAATCACGTGCCAGGAATCATTGTAATTTAACAAACAAATACCCGGCACGATGATCCGTCCTTCTTTCCAAAACATTCCCATTACTTAATACGTTTGTTTTGTCGTAAAGCTGTTAAATGAACCATAGGAATCTCTGTACGTTTAAATTAGCCGGAAGACTGTAGCGCGAGGCGCAATATTCCGGATTTAATTTAACAGGAGAAGTTCCCGACGAAGCGGAAGGAATTGTCCCGAAGTAAACTTGTCAGCTGGACGTTATTTTGTATACAGAGGGAATCTCGTTTTTCTGTACACCCGAAGCTTTCGACCGTTTTCGCCGTGGGGATCGCGCGAAAGGGGAAGAGAGCGGGGAAAGCAAGCAAAAGGCGCAGAAAAGCGCAAGGAAAGCTACGTTGAATTAGCGCTCGCAGTGTTTCGCTGACACTTAAGCGATCTCGAAAGTTGGCGCGCTCGGGAAAGTTGGACTACGATGTGCCGGGTGTACGGAATGCGCTCATCTTTATTAATACAGCGAGGGTGGGGGGAGGGCTGGGGGAAGGAGGGGGGCAGGCACCGTCGAGTTTTAAGTTCACTCCGAAAGAACTGGAGAGCAGCTAACCCAATATTTACGTTTCATTTTGCGAATTTCCATATCCGCAGCGACTCTCATTTAAGTGCTTTTTGACGAGGATGACGCGCGCGAAGGAAGGTTCCGCGCGAACTTTCGATATCGCAAAGAGACACCCCGGACGTTTCGTTTCAACCCCTAAATAGCCTCACCCATCCCGCAGGAGTCTAGTAAAATGTCTCAGAGAAATTTATCTACAAAATGACGAAGGAAGGAAGTTCACAGCAGTACAAGGATTTACATAATATAAAACCAATCGCCAGGTGTCTCTTGTTGTTCGTTAAATTGATCAATTAGTCGTGTATAAGAGTTAGAGAAAAAAGTCAAGTTACAAATTGTATCAATTTATCCTCATAATTAGGCGAATTTTTTTCCGTACCATATAGCACCGTCTTTCTCGTGAGAAGGTATTCCAATGTAAATGTCTTAATTTGTACTATTTCCCTAACGAAAAATGATCGACAAATCCATGCATGCGCGAGAAGGTATTCCAACTGAACTTTGTTATTTCTGGATAATAGGCAGCAATTGAGGGAAGTGAGAATTCGAACAAATTCGACACGCTACGCTTGTTCTTGCAAGGAAAACCAAGTCCGAGGGATTTCCTCTTCGGTTTGAAAATTTCCCGTTCTCTGAAGCGAACGGTTAGAAGATCGATAAGCGAGAATTCGCGCGGCTCGGCGAATTTCGCGGGTCGTTCGGGCTTGCTGTATTTAGGAACTGGCTCGCGCTGGTAACTGCGTTCTTGAATTATGACCGTCCGACAGCGGGCCCGAGGATTTACGATGACTTAGTTGTTTGGCGAATGCGTAATGCGAGAGCGGTGATTCAATGCGCGTCCGTTTCTGCATTAAGGAGCGCGGCTTTCAGCGACTGCAACGACGGCCAACCGCGCAGAAACGGAGGTTAACAAGATCAAAACGCAGACTGCAGCTCTGACAGGAGGCTTGGCCAATTGAATCGCGAGTGAAACGTTCGATCGGAAACCAATTAAACGGCGGAGCAATTAACGGCTGAGAAATTTACAGTAGCAATAGACATTGTCCGCGGGAAACACGTAAAAACTCAAAGCAGTTGATTGCTTTTCGAACTGACTTTAAAAAAGGAAACGTTAGGTACTGAAAAGGATAATTTTTAATGGTAAAAAGATTGTTAGGATCACAATTGAATTCGATGAATTCCAAATTGATGGATGTATTTGTCAAAGTTTTTTTCAAGATTCCTCGTTACTACGTGAAAAAATGGAACTTGACACGTCATTTACGCAGGCATTGTTTTGTAATTACTTTCATACGATTGTTAGATCGTTTGCCAGATAAATTGCCAAGCAATCATCGTAACCCTTTTGCCGTATTTTCCCAGGGGAGGGAAGAAACGTTGGCCGGTGTTCGATAAAATTGGTTATAATAGAAACCCGTGTATCTCGGTCGGGACGAATCGCAGTTCCTTTCAGACGATAATCCCGTTAGGATCACGTCGAATGGATTTCCTCTGGCGGTGTGTACCGACACGATATTAATCCAGGAGGAAACGTAACGGTGCCCTTTTGTTGAATGTTCCCCGCTCGGAAAGAAATGTTTCACCGCGCGGTTTAGGCCGTCGAGTTTTCCTGACGATCGCCGGCCATTGTTGAGAGTGCCGAAGACGCCGGTAGAGACGAGCAGCCGAGGGAAAGCCATTGTAGCCCCCGATTTATTTCCGTCTTTGTCTCTAACCAGCTCCCGAGGGACTGCGCCAGGCGATACCGGAGAATCAGAGGATTGTTTGTGCCTTCGGCCCAAGGTCCCCGACTTCTCCTTCAAACTTCCATGTACCTTCGCCACGTACAGAAAAGTCTACGCGTCTGATCGCGACTACGTCTAACACGGACCACACAGGCATGTGTGTGTGTGTGTGTGTGTGGTTTGATTGCTTCCACCCTAAAAGGTACCCACTGTCGAAATATTGCGGCAACCCCCCTGTTCCGGCGAGCAATGCATTAGCCGTAATCGATGCTTTTATGAAATCGACAGGGAAAGTCAATAGAAAGTAAAAATTGGGAACAATAAGCCATTAAGAAGGAATACTGGTTAATAGTTGGAAAAGTCATTGCACTCATTGGACTTTCCTAACTCTTCGTACGCAACTTCTCACTGTTAGAAAATGTCTTGAATATGAATGTAATTCTGTTTGTTTCTATTGCCAAGCGTTATATCGATATTCCTGTCCATTCTATTTCTTCTCAGATATTTTCCGTCGGAGTATAGAACAGTATAATTACACTTCACCGTTGAATTTCGCAACGAAATTCCTTTCACGGGTTCGGTAGATAATTTCTGAAAACCGGAGAAAGGTCCCGCCTTGCGGCATTCTTGAAGCAATTTCACCGATTCGAAGGGCTGGGGAAAAAAGAAGACGGTACACAGGTGCAAGGGGGGGGGTGGCAAGGGGGGTTTCAGACGAGCGGTCACACCTACTGGAATTATGTCGGTCGTGTGCGACTTAAGGATTCAGCCGACGTTACCCCTTCACGACGAAACTATCTCGCGGGGGAAACTTTGCGCACCGCCCTTCCGCCGCGGCCAAAACTTTCACGAAACTCCGCAACTACACGAAGATAAACGAGTACCTTGGAAACTACCCACAGCAACGGGGGACATAGACGCGAGTTCAGCACAGTCGCCGAGATTTTCGCGTGGTCCACGACAAAAATGTCCTGTGCTCGGGGCACAGTGTCGTAGAATCGAGCGGACAAATAAAGGAGAAATAGAAAGTTGTTTGCAGGAAGTCATTAACAGATCTGTGGGTTCATAAACAGTTTGGTCGAGAAAGGAAAAGGCAAAACACCTGAGTTTCGTCCTTTATTTTACACTAATTCAGCATATGTGAAAATGTGAACATTCAACAGTGTATCAGAAGAATTGAATGAAGTATCTAAGTTTGAGGGCAATTTATATTTTTCGAAGGACTCTACAGAGGAATTGTAGAAAATTTTGTCGAGCTTGGCCAAAGGGTTCACGAATTAATAGGAAGCATACAGCACAGGCATTCAATTTTACGTAGACAGGTTTTATTAAAGACTTTATTCCGATTGAACAGTGACTCGAATAACGGCGAGTATATCGCATAGTTTTTCATTAATACCTGGCCAATAACTCTATTCAAACGACCTTCTACCCACGGAACGTAGGGAAAAATGTGAATATCCATTCAGACTGGTTTTTCCGTTAAACAGGTAATTGCGTCGGCACACGGAAACGGCGAGGACCGTTGGATTTGTGCGCAAACTCCGGGACTTTGCGGAAGGATGAGAAGTGGGTCGCTGTATTTATGTCAGCTGCAGAAACAAGAGGCAAACATCCAGCGCGTCGGCGACGATGTAGCCGTCAGTAGCTGAGCCTTCTCATTCTTTTTTCTCCGGCAACTACGTCGTGACACAATGGCCCTTCCCACGCCGTAAGGACTGGCCGGGCAACTCCTTTGTTGCGCTCTAATGCGATGACTTTTTAGCTAAAGTCTCGACGAGCGCTACTCATCCGCCGCCGAGTACACGATTACGCGGATTAATTAACCCGAGGAAATCCCTGCGAATATTTAAGACCGACCTCGTCATTCCGGAATCGAATTTCAACGAACGATAGGAATTTAATGAGAGTATTTAGGCAAGGTACTAATAATGTGTAAACAGATAAGGTTTACATGCCCATTTTTCAGTGCTATTTTTTTCTCTAGTACATAGGTCAAAAAAGATACCAAGTAACAAGATTGCGTTGAGAAATATTAATGAATAATTTAAATAAGAAAATAATGAGCACGTTTAGTTGTATCAATTTGGTTATTTTTGAACGTGTAATCCGTGGAAATTGAAAACAGAATTTTACGTAAATTAGACTGGTTTACAGTTCCCGCCGCGTATGATAAATTCGTTAAGTTACCCTGTAGCTGACAGTTTTCGAAAAAGAATGTTTTATCAAAATTCCAGTCATTGCACCATGCGGGATTCGCGAGAAAATTCAGTTTTCTTATAAATAAATCGGAGGGCCTTAAAAAGAGGTTACGGACGAGGGGCGGGGGGAGGGGGGGGGGCATTGGCCGGTTGACCTGCAATTTTCTTAACGAAAAACCACGGCGATACTCGTTGCAGCAAGTTGCTGGCGGGGCGAGGAGGAGGCGGGGGTAAAGGAAGTACGGCTAAGGGTAATCCTTACGTGACGGTGGTTTTAAAAGTCCGGAAGGGAAGTTCGCCCGTATTTACGAATGCCGGCCGCTCGAAGGTAAATTACGCGAAAAGGGGATCGCGGTTTAAAGCGGAACCTAATCGACCGTCCGGCAAGATTTCCCTCCGAAACCGGATCTACGAATTTCCAACAGGAACCAATCTACCGTCCCGGCAAATGTTGTTTCGGCAGTCGAGCAAAAAATTCCTCTTGGCCCAGTAAAAAATGCATGAATAAACATGAGTAATTGACCGGCGCAAAAACCTACCTTCAACGCACGTTGGAGGAATGTTAATAAAAACGGTGAAACGCCTAATTCGTACTAACTGAGATTATGACAATCGTGATTCTCAGGATAGGAGCGGGAAGTTGATAGGATTGATAAAGTGTAAATTTCGTGGGATAAAGGATTTTCCCCGGTTTCACCGGATCGTAGCTCCGCCTCGGCGGAAGATCGAATTTCTTCCGTTGTCACTGCTCGTTTCCGCCGTGGAAACGAACGTATCGCGATACGTCGTTCCCTTTACCTGGCCGATGCATCGCCTGGGTATAATGAAGGGCGCGATTCATGCCGTTCACGGAATTGGATCTCCGCGGATCGAGTTGGAGTCAATTTACCGTGTCGGTGTTTCGTTACCCGGGGGAACAGCCCCACGGAGAGCTGGTTTCCCCGTGTTCTGGCCCTTCGATACATTATTAGACGCGGGACCAGCCCGTCGCTAATGACGCCACAGTATTCGCTCGGCAACTTGCAACTCTCTGCAAACCCGTACGTTGTCAAAGAAGACCCGCGACAACCCTAAGCTCCATTCAATGACATGAAAGTACTGTGCACATAGAATGGAACATGTTGAAGGAAGAACAATCCTTCTACACCTTTTCTATAGCTTTAAAATATATTTAGTAAAAAATTCTTCCCAAGACGGCATCCCTGGAAAATATCGAACTTTAAGGAAAACTTGTTTCTGATCTTTGTTTAAATAAGATTATAAATTTGCAGAACCATTGCCGAGGCGGTACATTGTTAACGAAGGCCAAGAGAAACATATATTTGGTCTTTGTTTAAGTAAGATTTGCAATTGGCAAGTAATTTCCCACCTCAAGTATAATCCTCGCTCCATTCTCTTACGATAATCATCTCCGCTTGACGATTTCCCTTAACAGTGTTGTCCCACCCCGCAATAACGTGTATAATCGCTATGATACAACTAGTCTCGGGTGGTCGACTTCGGCGTTGCCAGGAATAAGAAAGTTGGGAACTGCCGTGGGGAAGGCTCGGCTAAGGATATTCCCGGTTTCCTCAAGAGTGTCCGGGACCGGGCGAAGAAAACTCGATTCCCCGCGGTGCGTGGCCACGCGTGTGCATTATAAAAGAAAGTGCAAATTCCCGTGTACACGTTGCTCGCGCAGCCATGCGTGATATTGCGGAAACGACTTTGCGTCGTCGTCGCCGAAAGGTAAGCGACCATCCGCTGGAAAACTCAATAGAATTGTATTAAGTGTAAGTGCATTAAGCTTCCCCGCCGGAGGAGAGCGCTAAAATCGAGGACCAAATTATTCCGGCAAATGGAAAGGCCACGATATTTCCCCACACAGTCACGCCCCCTCTCCCTACATTCTTCCATCATCAGATGCATTTTTGCTTCGTTAAATTATTCAAGCCTCTCATGATTTCACTGTTGTACATACGAACTTGGAATTTCCTTACCTTAAAGACCCCGAGAACACGCAGGAATCCTGCGAAACAGTAAACTCCACGAAATTATAATGCACGGATGTAGGGCAGTAATTTCTTTTTCCTAATTACAGTATTTTCAGGACAAATCAGAGGTATTAAAATCACTTTCTTCGTCGTACTTGCTGTTGTGTTTTACATTTATAATGATAGGAAATTGTTCGTTTGAAGGTCGATGCTCGAAAGAGGGAGATGAATATCATGCACGGCTGGACGGGAAGTGGCGTAGGATTTTCCGTACTTCCGGCGTCGGCCGTTCGAACGGTTGAAGAAGGACCGTCGTCGGTGGTCCTACAAAGAACGGTCCTTCGCGTGACGTTTCATGCGAGTAATATCGATAATACCGGGCTCCCTGAATGGTCGGCAAGGGCGGTGGGGGTTAAGAGGAGTGGGAGGGGGGATCGCTTATTGTGTTCGCCCGTGCTTCTCGCGGTATTAAGAAAAGTTTCCCCCGGCGAGAGGACAGCTCCTTTCAGGAACGAAGGAAGCGCAGCGCGACAGCGCGGAGCCGAGACAATGTAGGGTGAAAGGAACGGGAGAAAAATTGTAAGAGGGGGGGGCAGCGGAGAGGCGAAAGCGGAATAATGAAGAGAGAACGCGCACCTAAGGGGAGGGAGCGGGGGGAGGGAAGGACCCGGCGAAGGACGGACTCACAAAGCCGAAAAGGGAGGAAGACAAAGGGCAGTCGCGATAGGCGGAAAGGGACGCTCGCGCGAGCGGGAAAAAGCGCACGGGGCATCGAGAAGTCGTGGAACTCGGTGAAGGGGGGGAGGGGTGGCAGGGGGAGGGGGGAGAAAAGAATCCACCGGCGGCAAAGGTTCGCGTGCAATTGCCTCGGCGGAACCGAGTAATTTCCCGGGAAACCCGACTACCGGTTTTCTCCGGCTAAACCACCCCGCCTCAACCCACTCCCCCACGGTTCGCCCTTCGCAAAAAAAAAAGAAGAAACTAGGAAACCACGGGTAAAGGGCCAACGGTGCTTGCTGCACTTTCGCGCTCCACTCCGAAAACTACGTCCACTTTAAAGTCGAACGTTCACCCCCTCCCCTCGCTCCCTCTCTACTCTGTTCGCGCGAGCACACACACCGTACACACACTTGGGGAGAAAAAGAAATACAGGAAACATCGGGAACAAATGAGATGGCCAGCTATTCCTACCACTTTTGCGGATTAGGTATTCGCCAATAATGGCAGTGTAAAGACCGACTGTGCATGCAATGGGAAGTAAGGAATTCGTAGATAAAAGTAAACGTGACTACCGGGTACACGTAGGTATTAAGATTCAATCGTTTTTAAACAAACATTATGAAGTCAATCGAATTCTGAAGTTGTATTCAAATTTTTATTTTTATTCTTATTAAATGTTTATAATTATTAAATATTAACGAAAGACGTTAATCTCTACATCAAGATATTATGTCGCATTTAATTATTTTGTAGACAAGTTTGGTAACCCTGTTGATCCAAGTACGTAAGTATGTATAGTACGGCTTCGAAATAAATCGTAATTTTCCTACCGGTCCTGTGTCGGATTGAAACAGGTAGTTGGAATATCGAGTAATTCCGACGAGTACCTGCACATGTTACCGTAATATACAAATGCATACCTGCATTGATTTGAAAAGCAGAATTAACCCTGTGGAAAGGCAACATTGCAATTCAGTTGAACGTACAAACCAGAACTGCGTACAATAACCACATTTGCCTTGCATTCGCGTGAAATTTTCCGTGGTATCATTAAACCATGGTCATAGGTTCGCTGATAAAAATGGCTGTTCAGAAAACCACATAAAAGCCGATCCGGTGGTCGTCAAATACGAATGACACTACCGATGGAGGAAAATGATTATCATTTCAATCGTTGGTCCATCATGCGTCTCCGTTTTGACGGTAAAAAACGCGTTTAACCCGGTTCCCAAGGGGGAGTTGCGTTTGACAGGAATAATATTTGAATGGCACATAGCGGTTTATGAAAGTTTCCTCAAGGCTAGAGGGGGGGGAGGTTTCTATGATTTCCGGGGATACGGTGGATAGAAAACAAGTCGGAGAAAAGTCGAGGACTGGCTGTCGACGCGTCGGACAGACGTTCGACAACGAGTTACACTTTGCGCGCGACAAGCGGTTGATCCACGTGGGAGTCGCGGAGTGTTCCTGGAATCGACGTAAGGACGTACGAGACTGGAACGGCAGTCCTCTTCCCTCGAATACGCCGTTTCCGCCCTACGGCGAAGACGTTTTCTCCCCGCGAGAAAGACGTCACGTCGCTCATTGTTAGAAAAGCTGCGATAGGAATTCCCTCCCCCCCCCCCTTCCGCCTCTTCGTCCCACCACGGCAGTCGCCTCGTTTTCACGTCCTCCAAGCAAATCACGAAGTACATCTTTACTTCCCCACGTTCCCCGATCGGTTATTCCCACACCCCTCCGAAGCTCTTCGAATGTCTTATCCAAGGTTTTTATCAGGCGTTCCTTTTCACGGGGATAACTCCTTAACGTATCCCCTCCCGGGAATCGGCCGGGAGAAGATTTCCTAGGTCGCCTCAGAATTCCCCACCGCCCCGTGGCTAAGAGAAATTGTCAAAGTTATGCCGAGGACGGGGATTTGAAAATCTCGTTCGTTCCATCGCCGTTGTAAAACGAAAGAACGGTTATTAAGGTTAACCGTGAATTTATACGCATCCACCGAAAGCAATAGTAAATAACTACAGGTAATTGCGCCTTTCGTAGGCACCTGAAAACAGTGAAAAAATATTTCTCTGAAGCTCACGATAAAGTTATAAGCTGCAACAGGGTAGAGTGAGTACCAATAAACCCCGAAATCTGATTATAATTCAATGTACGTTTAAGTGCGTCATAATAAACCGCCGCGGGTAAGTTCTTTTTCAATGCACGCGTGGGGTAAAGTAAAACCGCACTTAAGGGAAGCTCATAAAAACCGGTAGGGAAAGGTCTTAATGAAATTCCCGGCACTTAACTGAAACGCCTAATGACAGATAATGCCGGTATTATGGCGAGGACCGTGCGTGCTCCCCTCGCCTAAGCACAATGTAGCCACGCGTGATTGCATTAATCGGCTTAACGGCTGACTGTATATCCTGCCGAGCAAATTGTCCGTGATCGACATTTTGTCATACACTGATTTATGCACGTTCAAAGCGATTCAACGGATACTTATCATATACACAACGATACACAGCTTAATTCGAACGCATAATATACAGCCGACGTGTCCGTCCACAGCTGACTCGTTATGTCCGCTGCTGCAGCAAATTGTCCGTCATCGATGTTCTGTCGTACATGGATTTAGGTACGATTAAAGGGACTCAAGGGCTAGCAGCTTGTGTACCTTGGAATATGCGGAATATTAAGGGACTTCTAGGGCATTGGAAAAGAAACAGGAAATACCTGGACATTGCTGGTTATTGAAAAGAGTTTTTTAAAGGTATAGAACGGTAATAGATTTTTCAGACAGATGTTATTAGAGGAGAGTTCCTTCAGCTTTTAAGACAAGTATTAATAGCCTGACATGTAGGAATTTCCGACGAGTAACAAGGACAGTAAGTCGATCCTTCGCACGTGGTTCTGACGCAAAACCTTACGCAAGAGCGGGGTGGTTTTATTTTCGGCGGGCAAGGACGGGAATAAGGCTTTGGTCCTGGACGTTCCGGGCACGGTCCGGCGATACAGATGGTCGCCGATGGCGCTGGAGATTCAGGCTTTTGCCGACATACCTACGCACACGCGTTATCTATCACGCCATGTCAAAACAAGCCGCACAGAAAAAGAATTTTAATCCTCTCGGGCCGCCGATGAACGCATACGGTTTCGATTTTTACCTCGCGTTTTCAATTCGAAATGATGAATAGACGAAACGTCGTGTCCGAACAAGATGTATTCCATGAAGGTTCGGTATGGAAAATCAAAAAATATTCCGACAGTTTTTCATCGAGTCTTCTTGAAAAAAAGGGCACAAAAACCAGACAATAAAAAGATTTCGAGATATTAAGCAAACATGAAAGGGGAGGAATTTGATGTTGCACTAATAATATTCCCAGTACCAGTAACTAATTATCAACCTTACCATTATAGATAATTATTTCTTTTTGAATTTTCCAGGAAATGTCAATGAAGGAGAGCACTAAACAAGACAATTTCTCGCGAGCAATCAGCACGGATATCTTACTGTCGACCCTTCGTCTACCCTTAGGTTCAGCCCTATCGCTATTTCCATCGAGGAATTTCACCAGAAACGTACCAAAGGCGGGCACGAGGGAGGACGGTAGGTGGAATTTGGGAGACAGGCTTCCATCGGTGGACAACCGTCTTTCGGGCAACAAAACGGGGACGGTCTGCGGTGGTAACAGGACGGCGGCAGAGTGCTCGGTCGTCTTATTTCTTTTCGGCCAGCGCGACAAGACATTCTTCTTGCCAGCAGCTACTTCGCAGAAGAGGACCGGCCGCAGAAACTTTGCTCCAAATGTATAGCTGCCCCTCCCCTACCCCCTTCCCGCATCCGCCCAAGATCTTACACAGCGCAATTTACTTGATTCATTTTACGAATTTACGGACAACCGGCCGGACTGCACATTGCCTTCAACTTCCTCCGGCCGTTTATACCGCCTTCTTTTGTTCGCCGGTCATCGATATTCCCTGAATATGTCCACGTAATACTTTACTCGTCAATGGAAATTTAATGGTTTCCTTAAATTCCCATTTTCCCAATGAAAAATATATTTTCGACTAATTCAGTTCCACAGGTTCAAGTAGATTTTCGTGCGGTATTCAGCAACATTATTCAGATATTTCATTTTCTTTCGTGGCACAGATTTGCGGATTATTGACAATTCGTGGGTACTGGTTTGCCACAGCAGTCTATCCATTTTAAACAGCAGCAAGTCGAATTCTTTTTACATGTCTCAGGAGCCGGACATTTTGGCAAAGCTGGGTAATAGCAGGGAAAGTAGGTGGACCTAATTAAGATATTAATTGTGACCCAGTAACCATCGTCGTAAGAGTGATTCAAAAATATTTTAGCCATGTACCTGCCAGGGGTGTCGGTAATTTGAAAACAAACTCTGGACGGTCCTTCGCAAGCTGGCAAAATTAAAGGACAAGGTGAACATGCTGGATCGGTACACGGTGGTTTCTGCGCACAACGGGAAGGAATACCGGGCGGATATAAAGCGAAGATCCTTTCAAGAGCCGACATTGCGTTTCCCAGAATTCACCTTAATTCATGAGAACAAACGAAAGGTATCGTAGTTTGAAGATTAAGAATTTTCAACAGAATTTTTGGGCAGACATTATCCTTCATGATGAGTCGTGAAATTTGTTACGTTTGGGGGGAGGGCGCGGGGTAAGAGCTTGACAGACACGTGAGGTAATTGCGCTATCTTCAATTTTATTCAACGAATTATTACACGCACACTATATCTAGGAATAGAGAATATTGGTGCGGGCAGGTAAACCAGAGTAAAACCCATGATTTTGTTCTCTCGTAATCACAACAGATATTACATATCGTTAAAGCGCGCAACCGTCCGGTTGGACAGATGCACCGTGAAACGGAGGGTCATACTTTACGAAATGTACAGGCATTAATATCCGCGTGTTGGTTCCAGGAAGTTTCGTCGGTGTTATGTATTTACAAAGCCGGTTACACTTTTGCGATTTTTTCGTTTGGCACGTGGCGGATCTACTCGCCCGTTGTTTGATTTCAATTTCCCAAGATGGGGAGAATACAAGACAGTCGTCTTTACCGTCTAAACAGCGACGAAAAGCGACGAAGGACGACAAAAGCCATTCATGACTGACGTATCGATATATTCGCTTAGAACTTTGTACATAAAGGAAAACATGGTTTAACAAAATAATGTCGTTTCTCCCATTCCGAACGATAGGTCAAAATGATCATTGCTCGCGGGAGAAGCATAATTATAACGCACTTAAGTATATCGGTACTCGCGTATAATTGTGCACAGATGGAATGTAACTTTTCGCTGAATGCAAAATAACATGCCTGTCGAAACATTGGCCCTGTATAGTCTTCAAAGAGAAATTACAATCCAAGCTAATCTTCTTCCGCAAATTCCTTCATCTTCTCGTAACTCTTTGGGGAGGTATGACCTTCCAGTCATTCGCCGATTCCTAAACGCTGTCCAGAGCGACATAGTTCACGGTTCCACCACTAGAGGTCGGTCCTCTGTTTCCTCTATTTCTCGCCAGTACTCGAATGATACCTTGTTTAAATATATACAATTTCCAAACATCTCCCATTTTCAGCATCTAGGGCAAGGGACTGTCTGCGTAGCCCTACCAATGAGTCTGCAGACAGTCCCTAGACAAAACGTTCTCCTTTCTTCCTTTTCACCCTTCACCTTACCGCCTCAGCCCCAGTAAAGTCTTATTGTATGGTCCACCTTAGGGTACGGGGACGTGACAACAAAGTTTGCTATGCTATTTCCTCCGTGCATGTTATTTTGCCTCTATCCGTGTCCTCCATCAGTCGTGTCCGCGAAACCGACAAAACTCGTCTCGACTGGCCCCAAAGCTCCTCTGAAAGCGAGGCAAGCCATCGCTACCGATTGAAAATACAAAAATAAGGAAAAGAATCCGATTCGACGTTGAGCGAAGACCACGCGAGACGTTGTTCGATCGTCTCGATCTTATAGGCAAAATGTACCGTGTAAAGTAGCGTACATCGACTAAAAAAGAGATAATAAAAAGAAAACAATAAGTACCTAATACGTTATCTTTATAACAAATCACTGTGCTGCGTTATATACATGATCCCCCGGTGAATTTTGCCACTCCCGGGGGAGAACTTACGAGAAGCTCGCATAGGAATTAAAGTAAATTGTGGATATCCATAGAAGGTAATCCTCGCTACGAGCTACATATACGTGTTTTTTCTTAAAGACGCCCTACGAAGATCAGAATGTAACCAGCACCGTCCTTAACAGACTCGACCGTTCGATAGTTTAACAATTTTTTCCCGGCTTTCGCAATAATCTTCCCTTGTGAACGGTGGTAACGTCTTAATCATTACAGGGCGCGCTTAAATATTTAAGTACATTAATTAAACAACGTTTTTTTTCTTCATAAGTACTCGATGATCGCAGTTTTATTGGTGTCTACGTTGGATTACAGACTCCATCTTAATTCATCTTTCTTTACTCCCGACTCGGGCGAGAAATGCAAGCAGAAAATTCACGTTTATAAGTGCATGATATGTACACGTTTGTGTATGTTACGTATTTTCATTAATTACTGGGCTCCAACGTGGAACAAATCACGACAAGTCATTAAGTATATCGTGCAAGACAAATGCTCCGGTAGCATGACAGGCTAGTTTGCTCAGACATATATTTCTAACAAGATATGAATAATTTTAACATTATTTGGACTCGTTTAATGGTATGATAAATTTACAGATAGTATCAAAATACGTAAGGTAATTTAAGTTATTAATGTTTGATATTTTTCTCTATATTTTACTACTGTTTTTGAACAGTAATTCGTACCATACTGTTGATTTTTAATAGAATACACAAAGAATGAAAATACACATCCAACATAAACATAATAGGATTTTTGTTCGTATAAAATTGAAATTTCTAATAAATAAATATAACTTATCTTAAATAAAATTAAATATCTACACTCGCCGTGGAAAGTATGTTGACACGCTTCGTTTATTGACGCTTCGAATTAACGGGAGAAGCATATGTTAATGTTTTACAACAAAATTTAGTCCAATCAGCTTTGAAAATGAATATTAGGAACTCGTTTATCATACAACAAGACCCCAAGCGTACGAGCAGAGTTGTGAAAAGAATTTTTCGATGAAAATAATATGAATTTGCTGTCGTGGCCACCACAAAGCGCAGACCTGAATCCGACTGAATATTTGCGGGATCATTTGGATAGAAGCATCCCGGAGCATTGTAGAAATAATAAAAGATTGTTCCAAAACGCATTATCAAAAGCATGGTCCGAAAGAGACCAAAATACTATTAACAAATTAATAGAAAGTATGCCGAGAAGACTCCAAGAAGTCATCAATAACCGAGGATATCAAACCTGTTATTAAGCCAATGCTTTTTATTTTCTGTAATTGCATTTTTTTCATTAAATATGTCGTCGACATACTTTTTATTTGTCAATTATTTACGCCAGATTAAGTATTCGAACGTTTAATTTGGCAACGAAAAACTACATTTTTGAGCGTGTCAACATACTTTCCGCGGCGAGTGTATATATTTATATATATTTTACTTACATGGAGTAAATTAATTTTATTCGAACGAACTGTTTGTCTCCGCGCACAAATATTTCTTTTGATAGCTGTCAGTCTTGCCGGTGCATTTATCTATTGGAATTAATATCTTCTAAGATTTAAACTAAGATATTTAATCCCCTTACGTCAATGGCTGGATATTTTTAATGGGCTTTATTTTGTCGAGAGGTAGCTCGAAATTTTCTGGTCATACTTTCCGCCCATGTCGAGAATGAAAAGAAATCAGACGAAGCCAATAAGACGATTCTGCCCATAATTCAGGACTGTTGATACCTATCTAACGTATTACGCGTCAGCAAGTGCACTAATTTCTGCATTACGATCCACTAAAGCGCGAGAAAACGTGCATTGCCACTACGTTTTCGGAACAAAATACTTGTTCTGTGCGTTAACATCGGTAGAATTCGAGGACAAGACTTCCGTGTCAGTAAGCACCAATGTCGAATATAATTCGAGCAGATTTAATTCGCCGAATACGTTTAAGCTAGGGATATTCGAAGCGTGTTGAGAAACCACAGTTGTAAATCCTGACAGGAAGTTTTGCTTCATCGCGACCGCCCGGCCGTGTAAAAACGGGCTAACACGAATCCAAACGGTACGGTTGTAATTTCCCCTGGGGTCCTAAGTCCAGCGATGGACTTCAAGGGTAACGGTTTCGCTTCGCTCCGAACGTTTTATTGCTTCTGGATGAGCCCGTGTCTGATCGCGTCAGAGGACAAACGCGTTCCTTACAACCAGTAGCTCGCACAGTTCAAGGCTCACGGTAAATGCACATTCGAGTCGGCGGAGCCATCAAAATCCCGGCGCTACAACTGCACTTGGAAAGCTTGCATTGCATTGGGCACGACGAAGGGGTTCGTCGTCGAAGTCTGCCGCATGTTCCTCGCCGCGATGTCCGCCCACTCGGCGTCGAAGGGATCTGATGGACCACCCCTCGAGGAGTGGCTCGGTGTAGCTGCGGATCCCAGGGAAAGGGCCCGCGAGTGAAGGGCCGGGGCTCGTCGTGGACTGGTGTTCAGCTGTGCCGTCGCCGTGGCTTGTGCCGCTACCGGAACTGAACCTGTCACACTGCCGAGCCACTGCTCGGGTTTCGGTAAACCAGGAGCCGCGGGGACAGGTTCAACCTGAGGAAAAGAAGGAAATCATTGCGTACAGATGTCGTTTTGTCATTCATCAGCCTAAGTCCTTCGTTAGCCCGATACCTTGACCCATTGGTATGTAGCATAATTTCAGTGCTGAGTATTTTGTAGCTGAAAAAACGATCTATCGAATGGTGTAAAAAGCTCTGACTATCGTCGAAATACTTATACGCGAATTTTAGAAACAATAATGTACACTGGAACGTTTAGTGTGAAAAAATGAGTATGCCAATGGGCCAGAGTATCAAGTAAATGCAGGCGTAGAACTGTCTTCATTTGTCATGATACTACGAAATGTACTTACCGGTGGAGTTCGATTCACACCGGTTAGGGGAGTTTGACTGATATGACCCACGTCGACCACTGACACGCCGGAAATGGCTGGGGAAACGGAAGCTACGCTTGTGCTGGAGGAACTCGTCCTCGGAGTGATCGGGGGGTTCATGGGAATCGGTGATCTGCTGATGGCCGAAATCGATGCATCTCCAAGAGATGACGTAGAAGCCGTGCTAAAAGCAGGACTCGGAGCTGCGGGAGTTCCGAAAACTCCATTCATCGGAACGGGGGCAGGTGTACTCATAACGACGGACGTTGGAACGTTCGTTCTCGGAGTAACGGGACTGATACTGATATTGTTATTCTTTGTGAAGATCGGCGAGAGGTTCGTATTGGCCGGATGAACGGGGAAGGAGGACTCTCGCCAACTCGTGTCCACGCTGCTAGTCACGCTTATGTCGCCGTTCTTGTCATTATTATTATTGTTAATACTCAGCCCGTTCTGCAGCTTTGTTTCGTCCAACGACTCATTGTTCGTACTCATAGCTGAAAATAACAAGAAGTATGATGTTAAGGAAATAAGTTTGAAAGTACTATTAATCGTTGTTGAAATGTAGGTCGAATGAACTTGTCAACACTGCGTACGCATACGTACCTAATAAGGAACTGGTCGTGACCGTGTTAGTGAATAATTGTTCACTAACGGTACTCATGCTGGCCTGCGTGGCTGGGCCAAAATCATCGCCGCTCGTGAGTAGTGAAAGCCCTCGGTAAAATTGCTGACACATGGCTGTAACGCTATCCTGTCCAGGTGCCGGCATCTCCAGTATTGGACTAACTGCGAAGATAAGCACAAAAGATATTTCCTATTATTCACATTTCCTTGCTAAGTGATATAACTGCTATAAAGTGTGCTTTTTGACAGATGCTTCAGAATGAAGAATTTATGCTGAATCTTGCACAAAGCGTTTCATAAACTTCGGATGAATTTGTAAAGCAGTTGTTTCTGCGTGTAAATTTTCAGCGCTAACATGATGTAAATTAAGCTGCGTGGAAATGTACAATATATGCACTAATGGTAAGTTAAATTCAATGTGTTTTACAAGGTCGATATAACTGTGACGAAAGTTCTAACGACGAAGCAATTGACGCTTAAATAAAGAGTTATTAATAAACATTAATACCTGGGTAACCCCTTAACCGTTTCTCTTCGATAAAGATTAATAACTTTAAATATGCAACTCTTGACTATGCAATACATCGCATCATAACAGCATGGTCATGAAATAAAGAGGAAAATTTGACACGTGATCATTCTCAAAATAAACTCGAGACCCATTATGCCTATCTACGACAATTAAGCCAGAGGAATGCAGCAGACTTTGCAATCGCAATGACATGAGCGTGCACGAGAGACTGAACGAATGAAAAACATCGAGAAAACAGGCATGATGAACAGTAACAGAATAAGGAATAAAGACCTTCGTCAAATCCTCTGTTGTCGAGTCCTGTTGCAAAAATCAAGAAGCACGTCGTTATTGGATGTCGAGCCAGTGACGGTAGTATCACTACTTAATACGTTTATCGTGCAAGACATATAGATTCACTCTCAAATGCTCGTAGCTGCATAGTTGCATATAGTACATACACCGGCGAGGTTTACGAGTCTCTGTGTCCTTGGCTTACCTATCGGAATTGGTGCCATTTGAGGCATCCTCGCGAGATCCGCGGGTTCCAGGCTGTGGCTCCGCGTGCGTTCCAGGTTGCTCGGGAGATCGTTAACGCGTAAACTGAGCTGCCTCTTGAACGGCGAGGCTTTGTTCAAGTGCGAGAACCCACGACAGGAACCCTGCCGTTGCAGCATCGACGGCGTCGCGTGGGGCCGAGCGATAGCGTAAGGGTTGTGCACTTGTCTCACAGGTGGGACGTCTGGAAATAATCATGGCTCTCTTATCGCACGAATGTCGGTTACCGAATGATCGGAATTGAACCACCCACGAAAAGTTAAGGACAATTCTTCCCAAGTCTGTGCACTGGTTAGAGTGGGTTTAAGTAAATAATGACAGGGGTGTGTGTATTGAGAGGAATAAGGGAAGAGAATTTTGCCCACAACTCACCTACGGCACGTTCTCGGGATTCCTGTTCTGTAACACTCTGCTGCCTAAAGCTGCCTCTTCTCGTGAACGTCGAATTATTGGAATCAAAGTTCATGGAAACTCCGTTATCTCTGTTCTCTCGCTTCTTTCGTTCCAAGCAGACGGAGAAAGCACAGCCCACAGCGTGGCTCAATCTGTCTCCCTAAAGGGCAAAAGAGAATTATTTATCAAGAGAATTACTCACGATGGTTTATAAAGAAGAGAGTAATTTCATGAAACGCCGAAATTCATCCCTTCTGCGTTATCCTCCACTGAAACATTTAAGCGGGGAAATTCACTTACCGACTCTTTCGCGATAAAACCGTGGCACATCCACCGTTTCGTCGTGCCGTCTCTGCAAATGTAACTGAAGGCTCGATCGTGATTTCGATCGGGCGAACAAAATGATACTTTGTCGATCGTCTGGTCGACGATCAACCCCCTTCTACCATTGTCAACTACACGAAGCCCGTCGCCCGAAATGTGAAGAACGCCACGGATAGGTGGTGATCTAGAATTCTGAAAAATCAAGAACATAATGTCATTCAGCAAATTAACTTGTTCGTTTCAAACGAAGAAGAAGTCGTGGTAAATGTTTCGTCAGTTTTTTAAGGAAACAGTCCTTCAAAATTTTATGACTGGAATATTTTGCTACCTTGTAAAATGACAATTTTGTAATGAAACAGATACTCACCCTGAGGACTTTTAGAGCCTCTTCGCAAACTTGCATTCCCCTTTGTTCATAAACTTCAACACATCCCAGGTACTGCAAGAAACAAACAAAACTGTTTTTATCAAATCCATTATACTGTACTTCTTAATATAGAATAGAGTGTCGTGTTATTTTCTTCAGTGCAAATAATATATACGGTGTTCGATTTTGATCTGCTTACACGGGAATATTATTCAGTATTGATATATTCTGAAGAAAATGAAATTTCGATAGTCTTCTGTTACGATCCGTGGGTGAAGAAATTGCTGACTTCCGGTTTCACAATTTTATAACACCTTGTCCATGTATATTTTATCTAGATCATTTCTTTGCAATCGGATCTTAACATTTTTTCTTAGTAATTTTCAAGATGAAGGATAGGTGAGCTGCAGGCACTGTTTCAAAATGTAGAAGAATTATAATGTTTACCTTAACAGGAAACGCACAGGTGCCAGCGCGAACCGCATGCTCGTCAGCTTCCCACTGATGAGGCCTACTCGATTCCGGATCTTTCCGTCGTCGGAAACTATCCCGAAAGCTTCTCCGTAGCCTGTCCATTCTTTTCCCAGGCGACCTCTCGCGCTTCTGTAAAAATGATATTTAAAATATGATAAACAAGAGAGAATAAGTAAAGTGCGTTGTATACGTCACAACGCCGGGGGATCGTAAACAGGGGATTCATCTATAAATAACTATGTTACTTTTGTTTGCGTTGACGAGATAAAATTAAGAGAAAGGGAAGAAGAACCTAAACATGGCAAAATCAATAAACATGTTTTCTTGTTTTTTCTTCATCAAATTACACGGGTCATTTGGGATATCTGTGCAAAATGAATGCAACAACTTTAGTAATTAATCAATACTAACATAATTAAGTATTCAATCTGTCCTTGAAGTGACCTTAATGACTCCAGTTGTTAGAAAAAAATGAATTTCTACATCTAATGCGACTTCCCGTTAAATATTGCAGGATAGTACAAATTTCATATCTTGTTTAGTTTTAGAAATATTGGCTCGGAACACCGCTGATTTTCCACCTTGTGTACTGACACATTCTAAGGGTAGCAAAAGATAGGCATTTTGTCCCCCTGGACAATTGAGGAATGGAGTGTTGGAGCATCGGTAATCCTGCCCCACGGTGTCATCAAAGTTCGTGAAACTCCAGGCACCTAACGGAGGATAATCACCTCCCTGTCAGCGTTTCCCCGATTGCCCCGCCGTGGGGTTCGACCTTGAGAAAAAGCCCAGGCTAACAGACCAGTGTGCCTGTATTATGTGTACATGTGTGTGTGTGGAAACGGCAACGGCAAGTCGAGGTTTTTCAGAGCCTGTGATCGAATCTTGAGACTGGTTCCCAAAGAATCTTTTATATCAGACCCTCCGGGAGTCCCCTAATTCCGACCGCTGATCTACCCCTCTGAATCGGCACCCCTGAAGGGCCGGCCAGTCGGCGGATCGAGAATTGAGATCCCTTGTGAACCCCCCTCCATCATTTACTCCAGTCCTTTCCTCCCCTCCCCTCTCGTGATTCCCGAACCTCCGGAGTCGACGACTGCTCAGCCCTGTTTCTCGGCTCTTAAACGATTTCCCCCCGTATTCACGAAATTGATCGCCAATGCGTCCGACAGGCTTTTCCCTAACGTTTACGCGTAATGCACATCGCGGTGGCCTGTGTCACCGGACGAACGACATTACCGGCTTCAGACAGGTCCATTTTCAGCTCTCATATCCGATTCGCGTTAAAGGAAATCGGTCCAATAATAATCATTCATTATTACGCCCACCTTGACAAAGGTGCCATGCAGAGCGATGTAAAGAATATTTCGATGTGTTATGTTGAGTGGAAAATTCTTTTCTAAAGCTTCATTTCGTCGATGATGAATACGATGGGACGTAAGACCTGCGCTCTACTGCGGAATATACTCCGCTGGATTGGGAAGTTACCCTTGGGACAATTGCGCCGACTGTCTCGATAAGATAAGATCCCAGCGGGGATTTCGCCCTCGGCGCACAAGTGTGCGTTTACCTACGGTACTAGCCGGACCTCGTTTACCGGGGAATAGGAATGAATGGATGATTTAGAGGCTAGACACATTGCTCCGTAGAAGCGCACCCTCGTCTACGCCTGAATCGTGGATTTCACCTGAGAGACTCATCCCAAAGGGGCTCATTTTTTCCGCTATGTTCGTCCTCTTGCGGCGATTTAAGATAAATTCCCGATGTAAGATAAATTCTCGTCGTATGACTGCGAGCAAGAACGCGAAATTACACTCGGCTAATTCCAACATTCAAGGTAACGTGTGCACAGCTGCGTAATGTCACTTAAACAGTGAATTACAAGTTCCTGTCTCTACCCTGGGAATTCCGAAATTCGCCACATGCCGACCCAATTCTGCACCTTTTATCCGTTTCTTCATATTTATAGCGACGCCATTGAAATTGGAATTTCACGTGTTACGGCGAAAATTGCTCTGCTCGCTTACGTAAGGATTATTCCCCCGGGAACGTTCCACATTGTTGCGCTTATTAACTTGCAAACCGCGCCCGAGATCGATAATTTTATTTTAATTCCGGCTAGCGGGGAACATAGTAGGAATAGCCGACCTCCGGCGGTCAATCGGGGCGTAAATGAAAAAGAGCTCGACACGAGGTAATCGGATGAAGGCCGGTTAAAAAGATTAGAGAAACTCCCATTTCCCCTAGCGCTCGGATACTTTAATTCCATGCTCGTCGACTGTGCGAAAACTCGCCTTACATAATCACCGGGAGATAATCGTTAGAATTATAAAGTACTACTCGTGGCTCGTTTATGACGAAAATCCCCGTTTGATAATTATTCGGACGGCTACTCAGGTCGGCTAAACTGTATTTAATCGCAGTACATTCCCCCAACTTGGCCCTGTTTATCAAGCACACACTTCTCCCGCACAAAAGATAATAAAAAAGAAATGGTCGCAACTGGCATACCTGGTCCTGGCTCTATAAAAATATGAACCAACGAAAATAACCATCTCCTCCTCCACCCCCCCGGACGATATCTACACGTACCGTCCGGCTTACGGCTGTGCGACGACTCGTTAATGGTTAAAACGTGCGAAAATAAGCACTCTTGGCGCAATCCGATTACCCATGGTGTTTACTTAGTCCGGTAATAGGCTTACCCTGTGCGTAAGAGTAAACGGTCGCGTGGGTTACTTTGTTACTTTATTGCCTGTAGCCGGTTCCATCGCGCGGGAATCTTTTTATCGATGCAACCCAGCAATGAGATACGAGTGTCCCTTCAAAGCACACAGTTGCTCAATGCAACGTCACAAAAGCAAAGCCTCTCATACTGCGGGAAATAAATACGTGTACCTAATGGCACTTAACTACGATAGCCCAGAAAATAATAATCCAATACTAAGGTCGAAGCAAAAAATATATTATATTTCATTTGTCCTAGCAAAAAGTATTCGTTAGATTAACGTTTAGTTACACTTATTTATAGGAAACTAATTTTTGACTCACTGTTGGTGATATAAGATATTTTTGTAATGATACCCTAATAACTGTGATTATTGTTTAGTGGTTTTAGAAATAATTGTGTTCAGAAGACAGGCATTTCCGTGAACACTTGTACGTAATGTATAATAATTAAAGATTTGCTTTCTGTACTCTTGAGAAAATTGTAGAGAAAGTGTTTGAAATGATGTACTGTCCCACGGCGTGTTACGCATGAATTAAAACTGTGTTAAATTGCCGGTTAGTCGCGCGTGCTTTGCGTTTGTAGAATGTAAGTGCATTATCTTGACTGTCAACGGGAGATGACAAGCGGTCTCAATGACCGACGCGTGACAGTAACTAAATAGCGTCGAGCTAAACGTTTTTGATACGTCCAGAGCCAGTACAAAGAGCGGACGTTGCCGGTAACACTTGAGACAATTTAATTAAATGACGTTGGGCTATCCTGCCTCACGCCTACCAATGAACCCGAATAAAACGAGTCAGACTTATTTAACAGCGCCATTTAACCCCCCGTAATACCGATTCATCGGGAAAAAGATCGATACGAATTTTCGTATCCAATGTATTGGACTTTTGCTAAACACTATGGTACTTAAAATACCTGTATTTCGTGAGAGTAAAGCCCTTTTAGCATGAATTTTGCTTGAACGCAGGAATATGCTTAAAGTTTTTTCGTTGACCTTTTAGCTTCCCAATGTTATAATTTATGATTCGTAATTGTTTATGGTTTACATCGAAAGCACCGACATCACGCGCAACTGTGTTTGACATTGCAGTATGCAGAATTATTCATAGCACAGAATCCGCTAATCGTATTCGTCGGAATCGTGTCATCGCTTATCTTCGTCACAGTTCGATACAACCTTGGTCGACTTCGATGGATGGAAATGAATGCTCGAAAAAAGAAATAATGAAATGGAAGGTACATAGTGAATCATCGTCGTGGCTCGCTTACTATGCATTCTTCGGCGGTGCAGTCGACTACAAAAACTGCTTTCTGTCACTACAAACTTCGTGACTGGCGAGCTGACTAACGCAAGGAGAATCCGGAAGGTGAGCGGACCTCTGCCAGACACCCACAAATTACTGTTACACGGTTAACGTGAAATGGTAGAATACCGAAGTACCACGGCAGAAAAGCCATAAGTCAAGCACAGTATTCTTCAGAGTTGAAAGAAAAGGAAAAGCATCGAAATATTTGAATTTTTATTAACACAGGATACGAATTACTTCCACCTTTATTTTTCAGTGTTCTGTTTAGTATTTTAAAGAATTGGATTTATCCTCGGCTCTGTAATAAACTTGAAATTAACCAGGCTGCAAGTACAAAGATTGACTAATTTTTAAGAAACTATTCACGGATGTAAATGATTGTCTTATTGCTCGGAAATTACCGTCCACTGTTGGCGGATGAATCGATTTTACCCAGTCTTCCAACCCGATAATCACGGCGAAGCAACCTTGATACGTGAAAGGCAAAATGGCGACGAAGACTTCCATCTTTATTTGCATACACCTAAATGCAGAGAGCGAGCACGTGAGACGTAGGCAGGTCGAGCATCGTATAATAAGTTCCTTTTATTCAATGTTGCAGCCAGCCTATTGAGATACTCTTGAGTCATGCACGAAAGTTCACGATGTAAAGCAATGCAATTCGATAAGCTACAAGGTTGTCTAATGTACGATCTCTTGACCATTCCCTTCACCGCCAGAAATCAATAATTTTGTTTAACGCAGCTGTTAAATTTATCTAAATGAAATTCCTCGTAACAAAGTTATCTAATTTACAATAATTAATGCCGTGGTTAAACATTGCAATAATGGTTTTTCAGCGTTGATGGCATGTAGTTCATGAAACACGTCCGTGAATACATTCGCCAGATCGTGTTGAAAATGTCAGATAATCAGAGAGTGGGTCTGGAATGTATCACCATTGTTCAGCGTGGAGAAAAAGGCGTGTATGAAGCCTGCACCGTGGCCTGTCTTTCTTCTGCCACGTATGATTATGCCATGAATGCGATGTGTGTATCACTGCTCATGTTCTGTCGCGTAAGCAACGCTTCATTGTGGATATTTAGCTTCCATTTTTCCTCCAGCCCATGCGACGTACCATGCAATTTCAAGGGATTAATCAACACAGGAGAAGCAGACGAACCAACCCCCCAATATCATAATTCAATGAGCAGAACTATCATTTCTGTTTCTTCAAGACGTATTTCGCAGATGATTTTATTATCACTAGCAACGTATACTGAGACGTAATTGTGTTTATCGAAAAATTGGGTTAGTCTTGTCGCCAGAATTACCCTACCCAATTAATTGACGTGAAGCAAGAAAAGGGAAACTGTGCCGCACATTGTCCTATTGTAGTACATATCTCACGGCTGTTCATCTTCCTCCGAACTTAAGACGAAACGCAGGTATGCCTCCTGGCTCGCAATGAGCACAACGTGACCTACAAAGCTCACGGTGAAAGCCAATATACATTGAGCCCTATTGGTTCGTCGGTCGGGGTTCGTCGACCGCAGATCAAAACGATCCTAAAACCGTATGCTCTCAACGTCAGGCAAACTCAGATTCAAATCTACTCTAGCGATTCATCATACAGTAAATCCCGTGTAGTACTCGTAAAGCAAGAACATGAGACCTAATTCAAAGACCTAATTATACACTTACAAAAGTATGAAATTATAATTGCAACTAGAATCAACTCGAATATGAAGACGTGCAAGAATGTGCATATGCAGCTATGCAATTACCTCGAATGCAGGTAATTAATACAGACGCAACAAGGTATATCACGTACGTAGATCTTATCTAAAGTAATAAGCACCAGTGGTGATTGCATGGACGTTGCAAAGATCCTTTTAACGTGACATTGAAGGCTGAAATTTCAGACTGAATGGTCCGTCCATGTAAAGATTTCATCCGCCGTGGTCCGAAGAAGGGGACTGCGCGAGTCTGTTGAACCGGGATGGCAAAAGGGGGATGCTCGGCGGAAGATAAGGTTCCAGTTATTCGTGATGAAGGTGTCTGGCCGGAGCGATAGGAGTAGTAGTAACTGGAGTAGCGACATTCTCGCGAATCATCGGCAGCCAGGATTCGTTGTACCCGTTGAGAAAGGACGTAGGACGAGCCGGAGTTGGCTCGGAAGATCGTAGCCAGAAATGGCAGTGAGTCTAGCGTGAGTAGCTCGAGCAGTTAATCCTTTCACCACGACAGGTGCGACGCATGCGGCAATGTCGGTAGACGCAACTATGCGCCGTACCGTGTTGAACCGATCTTAGAGGACGACAATTCGCCGTGTCCTTTGCGTCCATGTGTGTGCATCTGAATGCGCCTGCAGCTGCACGCAAGGCGATTCATCCTGACCGGACGACGAAACTATTCCCGGGGCCAACGCAGCCGGGCTTTACGAGTCGTCGTAGAAAACTACGAAACACCACGTCGAAGGACGTAAAGATATAATAAGACAGAATGGACGTAAAGATATAATAATACGTAGAAATGGAGAACTGGAAGTAAAGATTGAATGATACGTTTAAATGCAGAACTGGAAGTACAGATTGAATAATTTGTTTAAATGCAGAATTTCTCGAAGGGAGAATGAAATTGAACTATCAAGGAAAAAAGAAATTCGAGTAACTCGAATGACTGAATCGTCAGTTACGGGCAGAACAAGGAGAATTATTCTTTTGAGACTTTGCGGTGAAACTCTGTTCTGGGAATAACACTCGACGCGTCCTCGATCCACAAATCCGAAGGGTTTCGAAAAACCTGACTGCCGGAGAAATACTACCGTGCCGTGCGTTTTAAAGTAGATGGGACAATTTGCTAATACTTTAAATACCGCTAGCCGGAGGCCTCTTTGTCCTACCGAAGGCGGACGGGCATCGACATATCCACCGGTTATCCTTGGGTTCGATCCCCCCGAGCCGTTTACGTACGTAGAGCTTCGTGCGTGAGCACAGCGCGTGTAAAGACACGGCAAGGTATCTACGCGAACGTCCATCGCTACAGGTTCTCCTAAGCATCGCGCATACTTCAACAAACGATCCAATAAATCGACTCGTGCGAGAGATCACTGCGAATTTCAGTAATTCCTGTTGGTACAGAGTTACATGAAACGTGCAGGAAATTTTGACTTTGCACGAATTCCAACTGATTTATTGATTAAAAATGAACTTGTTCACGGATTTGCAGAATCATGTTTCAACTGACCACAACACGTACTCGTGGTCTTGACATTCAAATAATTGAAGCCACGTTTCAGACAGTCCTTGAGTTATACGCCTATGGTTTTATATTAAAAGGTCAATAATCTTTTGCTCTCGCGCAGTTTCCGAGAAATTCCTAAGGGTAAGCAATCCTTTTCAAAATGAATATTGAACCTTCGGCTGTCCTGAATGGAATGACGAATAACTACTATGCACTACGTGTTTAGTAAATTGTCTTTGAACTTAATATTTTTAAGGGCAAAATTAGCGTAAGAATGCCCCACATATACGGCAAGATTCCTCTGTATTTGGAGTGAGAGAAATCTCTTATTGTGGCAGAAAATAACGAAGACGGACGGGATAGAACTCACGATAAACAGCGCGAGTTTCTCTCCCATAGTGAAGAACCTGTTTGCTTTTCTGTGCGAGAACGCGTCTCCCTGAGACGTAATACACGTTAGAAAGTGCCACCTTGTTTCCCGCGGGCCAAGAGCTTCACACCTTATTTCTGATACGACATGTGCGTCATTGCATACGATGAAATTCTCAGCATGTTTACGTTCATACGAAATTCAATGAACCATACAGAATGCAAGATATTCCAGAGAAGAATTTCCTGCGTTCGAAAAACATTTTCAAACTATTTCTGACCGCAACACCTTACTATTATCAGTGTACATTTCTCACGTATGTAAACACTATTCGGATTGTCGAAATGTGTTTGCTTGCTTTGCACCAGATTTACATAAGTCAAATACCAAAATTCATTGAACCGAATCAACCAATTGCAGTCAGAACAGGGCAGCGTGGATTTCGGCGTGGAATAAAACTTTTGAGCAATGTTTCGCTGGAATTAGTCGTTTGCAAACAGCAATGGTTAATGAGATTTATGCTGATTGAGGGGCAAGATGCAGTCCCCTAATCAGGATGCGTAACGAACGCCACGTAATTAAACTACACGACGAAGGAGACAACACAGAAGCATTACAAATGGATAATTACGTTCATTAGCACGATCCACTGCATCGGCAGAAAATTTAGATTTGCACAGAGAATTGTAAAACGATCAAAAAGTCGTTACCAACTATTACGAAAGAAAATGATGGGACTAACGGCAATAATGTTCATAACGTAAAAGAATTATTTTACCTGTTTCGTTTGACTTTAGCTCAATATATTTACGAGGCGAAATATGGACAGGTTTATTGGACAGAAAGTGTTGAAGACCTACGAAGAAGAATATATATTCTGGCACACCTATTCTGGTACTCGTTGTCTACACAAGGACTCTCCAACTCATACCGTCAAACTGTAGGTGAATAAAAATGCTACAGGGACTGGTTTAGCGAATACCACGGGGAAAAATAGATTAGCATACATTAGAAGATCGAATCGAACGAATCGATAGCAAGTTCGACGTTCCACTCCCGTGAAAATGGTCGTACGAAAACCTGTTTACCGCAAATACCTTGTTACTGTTTCGGAGAATTTTCACCGGAGAATAACGTCATCGCCAGGTAATTACCTCTTGCAATTGTTAGTGAAAATCGTCACGCACGAGAAGCGTCACTTTGCCTGCGAAACGATCGTCGACTGACGCGTTATGTAAGCCAAATCTTCGGACACTAACTTCACATCGAGAGTGCCAAACGTGCCTAAGCAAACGTTCAACAACCGAATTGTATTTGCATGGCTTTTAAACAACCAGAACACTTATCGCCAATATTTACCTTCCGTCAGGTAAATTTCCACTGCACTAGATTTGTAGGAAACTCAACGTGTTCATTTTTACGTACACCGGTTTATTCGATAAATCAACTTTATTTTGTTGGTTTAAAGAATACGCTCGTCCGTAGTTTACCTTTTCCCGCGCTAATAAAAGCTTCGTATACTGACCGGCAGAATAATGGATTTATTTAAATTTGCTATTCATTTGCGCAATTTCGTTTACCGCTAAAAAATAGAGAAAACATGACTCAATTTATTATTAGAAAGAAGGAATAAATAATCCTAGTTTATAACAGTAACAATACTTCGTAAGAAATTCAACAACTTTTGCGGCAAATTTATAAGTTCCTCCGTTATTTTCGTTTGTTCGGTACAGTATAGTTTAAGTCAGAAAGCACGTTGAGACTCTTCATATCGTCTGCACGAAAATGACAGGGTTAAGAGGAAGGTAAATCGATGAAATCCATATTATCCGGTTAAGGGTTAATATCCCCTTGGCAAGGGCCGAGATAAACTTTTCATATTTCTCCTATGATGTGATATTAGCCTGCCGGGTACGTCGTATGAGAAAACCTTACTTCAACGATGTTACGCGCACCCTAATAACCGAGATCAAACGAGAATGCAGGGGAGGATGGCCGTATAAATCAACGTTGAAGGCGACGGCTCGATAATATCTGCCCTGGCCCGTTCGTGTATTCGATTAAGAACAAGTACAAAGGGCGCAGGATCATGAATGGGAAAGATGGAAGGGAGAACGGAGAGTCACGCGCGGCCAAGGCAGACCCTTATTTCCGACAGCTGCAAATCTCGGACTTTACGAAGGCTCCGTCGGTTTCTTAGAATCCACGAAACGTGCCTGCCGGCCAGACATCTGGCCAAACGTTCAGGCACGAAGAAGGCACGCGACGAATGCTCATCGCATCGAGATGTTATGTGTGTTATCATTTTTCCAGGAAATTCACGTCAAGAAGGAACGACCCTGGGACACGAATATATTACTCGATTAAAAGAAACGAATGTACCTAGGCTTGGGAGAAAATATTTGACATAGCAGAGATAAGGAAACGATGAGATAGCGAAGCTTCGGAGAACGTCAACGCTCTTTCCTTTCTTTTAATTCTATGCACAATCAATAAGCTATACGCAGTCAGTTGTTTGAACGGTAAATCGATGACGATGTTAGGATGTAGTCGTTATTCGAAGAATTCCTCTTGGTCATTCGATCGTTAAATTACCTGCTCACCGTTTTTAAGCGAAGTTTTCACTTTTCCGGGAATCTCTGTTGCTAGAATAAATCGGAAAGTGACCGTACATCACTTGTACATGGAAGACACGCGCGTTGAACATGCGTGCCGTGATTTCATTTGATGTTAAGGCAAACATTATCTTTCACACCAAAGGAGTGTCTGACGTGTAATATTGCCCCGAAAATGTATCACGCGTTCAGTGGTAATTAATCCTGAGCTCCGTAGTCCATTAATTAAGTACCATTACTTCGATAGGTATCATTTTTCTCTGGGATATTGCCGCAGTCTACGTTGAAGGGTCAGAAAAGTAAGGAATGAAATTCAGAACACGTTTAGGTATTCAACGTTCCCATACCTGACATGATTTTCAAGTGGATAAGGGACAATTTTTAATTGCTATAAATTTCATCCTTTAATAAACGTCAACTTCCTCAGCGAGATTACATTGTTCTACAGCGGATGGGATTTGTAGAATAACAATTGAGATTCGGGACATGGTTGACGGAAAGTTTCTCACGGTTCAAGGGCTTCTAAAGAATACAGCAGGCATTGATACTACTGCTTCTACCAGTTTATTAAGATTCAATTATATTATATCAAACGAGTTAACAACCCAGAGCACGGTTCAGTTTAACCCGCAGTTTCTGCAAAGTTAATGAATTTTAACCACCGTGAACAGTGTCATGGGTTAAAGAAATCAAACTCTGAGAGGACTTTTATGAAAGATAGTACGTAATTTTTAGCCAGAGTAAATATCTTTTTAGCCGGAAAAGAATATACAATTTGTAGGCACTATAGATCATTCTTGCGCGGGAAAAACGGTATATAATTTTGAGAGATTTTACTGGATAAACGTTATTCTTCCACGAGTTTCAATCTTCTCGAGAGGATTACACGGGCAAGGGAAGAACCGGTGAAATTCAGGGCACGTCCCGGCACACCTGAGGTGTTTTTCAAGGGGACAGTGGGCAGTCCCATAAACAACGATATAGAGGACGTACCGAGAGACGGAGAGCATTTCCAGCGCGGCTGGTAGCCCTCTCGAGCGGCTGGTGGGCGGACGGGTGGTTTCCCATTTCTCAGCAGCGACGTTTTCAGGACGCACAGTAGTTTCAGCGTAAAATATCCAAAGCGAAGAGAGAGACCGCGCGTCGTTCCTTGCACCTTACGAAGCACAGCACGCAACGTCACCGACACTCTCGACAGAAGGAACGATATCCCGACAAATACGGACGAACCAATATGGACAACAGCGCAATTATTCCCACTACCGAAGAATCCTCAGCTTGGCAGCTCCGTTGGCCGGTTTTTTTGCTTTTAAGATACCAACAGTACCCGGAACACTTTGGTTTTGCGTGCTCCGCAGATGTCTTCGCTATAAGGTGCCTTTGAAATTCCCTCCAACGGGTAAACGGGCGACGAAGCAAGAGGGCTTCACGATCGACCACCAACTCCGTACGGAAAGTCCGTTGACGACGTAACGCTCCATCGTGGGACTTCCTCGGAACTTGCACGCATCACGTTACACGCTTCAGCACAGCACCGTTCCTGTTTCCATCCGGCACTTGATGCGAAATCTCCTCGTAGGGCTCGGTCACTCGGATGGAAGTTCGCCCGGCCGAATGATCCGTGGAAAATCGTGTGCCGCGCGATTCACCGCCGTCTGTCGCGGGAAATGGACGGAAAATGAGGATAACTCTCCGACTGAGAGGTTAGGACACACACAGAGACTTCTATATATGATGCTAGACCCCGCGCACATTCAGTGAGCTGCCTGTCGGCAAACTCATGCCACCGATAGCCAAGGGTGGGGATAACCACCTCATGCACAAGTGGTAAGAATGCATCACAAGTTTACGCAGTTACCAAATTTGAGGAAACTCAAATTTCGTAAGACACGTCAAACGGTCAATATTGCGAGACTTTGAAGCATTCGCCAGAGTGCACGAGAAATGTTGGACGAAGAAGACACGAAGGTCGCAAGGGGTGAAAATAATTTTTACGAGAATGATAGAGTTCAATGGAGATGTATTGAAAATACAAGAGACAAAAGTGCACGGAGAAGCATTATGTATAGAAGTCTAAGGATCCGGACGACTGTTCGATGTGTCGATCACAATTTCGATGACATCGCGAGGACATGTTTTTCTCAAAGCCGGCCGGTAATAACATCTGCCTCGATATCGAACGACAAAACGCGATTCATCGGCTAGGATTCTTCGTCCACGGACAATACCCCAAGATCATTCGTGTTTGTTGGCGAGAATTCGACGTGTCATGGGAAAAATCCTCAATTTCTACCCCTGTGCTAGGACTCCTTGGAAATTGATGCCATGGGCTTCTTCAATCGTTGACCCCAAAAGTACGCGTATGAATTCTGTAGCTGTGGTGCCGCGAGGTTAGGACGACGGCCCGGGTAGTTGATGACGAAGTTTCAATGACATGGCGCTGACGTATTCGTCGACGGGTGGACGATCGAGCGGAGACTAGCAGAAGCCACGGGTCCACGGTTCAACCAACACGGTCCTCTTCCCTGGCTCTTCTCTCGCTGGCCGAAAGCGTTCAAACTGGTCGTACGACTTGCGCCATGGCTGACGTCACGGATTCTACCTAGCCAGGGATCCCTACCAGTTTCCAGTTTCTGCGCCCGTCTCCTTCTGGCCTGTGGATTCAACCTCGTGGACAGTGACGGCTGAACCCACCGACGAAGAAATGGAGGGGGAAGAGGTCTCCGTGTATCCTGCTCCTCAACCTCACCGTACGATGCACTGCACTTTGTCTCCTCGGCGAACCGTATTTTTAAACAATGACGCCAGCCCCGGCTCACTCCTCAGCCGTGCGCTTGACTTTTCATCGGCGACACCTAGGACCTTCGTTAACGACGTTTTTCGACCAGTAACGTTAGACCAATGTTTATGAAAATCCGTGCTTTTGGACTCGGGACAAGATGGATCGTTCAACAAACGTTTTCGCGGTACCACTTGGCGATTTTATCATTGAACCTAGTCAACGGTAGAAAAGGTGGAAGTCAGTACGTTCTTACGACGATCTCCATTGAGGAAATCTCTCTTCAAGCAGCCCTGTAACTCATCGATTTGACGTAAGAGAATACTTCCTCGAAAGTCTCTTTAGAGTCGAAAGAGCGTACGTTCGTGAGCATTTAATTCGATTGACCTCGCTCTCATTTAGCGCGCGCCAATTACTAGAAGCGCCAGGAGCAACAGAGAGGAAGAGAAAGATATGTATATGCGACCGCAGTTCGGTTAGCTAAATCATTTTGCCTCGACAAATTAACCGTTTTGACGACACTCTATAGGCGATACATTAATTAAGTGGTTCTCTTTGAATATGGATCACTTATGGAAGTACATCGCGATCATTCACACGGCTCGACTTAAAAATTTTACAAGTCTCGTTCATCTAATCAATACTTAGACTCTGGTGTTGTCAAACCCAGACCGTTATTATACTTGATCAACTCGACCCAAAGTGATTACTATGAATAATTATGTCACTCGGCAAATATGTCCACCGTTATTATATAATTTTTTCAACGTAATATTGCAAGTGTCCGAAAATTTGTGGGCTTTGCGAAATGTGTTGCGTGTAAACGATTTAATTTGATTATCCTCGAGCTCATTTCATACCCGTCGTCTAATCGAGCGATCGAGTACACCGAATGAACGTGGAGACGGGTTCCCACGTTTTTCCGTTACATCCACTACCGTCACGCTCAGCTACTTCCGGTGACCCCACCGGAACTTGGAATACGTTTGATCTTTCACGTCGTCGGCGACCTAGGATCCTTGCCGAACGACCAACGGGCCGACCACGTATTCGTCCTGATTACATCAGCGCGAAAATACGCTGAGCACAGCTGAACAAAATTCCGTTCGGTCGAAAACCCGTTGAACCGTTAGGAACGATCGGTGAGGAGCATTGAATAAAATCCATAAAAGCCAAACGTCCAAGAAGCACCAAACAACACTGTCGATTCGCACGAAATCCGTTTGTCCCATGTGTCAATATCCACCGATATTTTTGAATCCCATGAGGAAAATCTTGTTGGAAGAACCGAGGAGGAAATCCTTTTGAATTTCCAACGATTCACAACAGCGCCGGAAGCGCCACCTGGTGAATGACGCCCGACTCGGCCAGGTAAATAAATATAAAGGCCCAACGCGGACAATTTTCAAGGAACACTGGCACAGCACAGGGGCAGAACTTGAGGAGAATTTCCTGCGAAATGTCGAGATCCCGCGAAGAAACGAAGATGCCGGGTATTTTCCGTGGACGAAGAACGCAAGTAGATGAATCGTCCTGGTCGTTGGATACTCGAGCGAGTACGAGGAACACCCATCGACATGATATTCACTTTCACCTCGCTGGCGATATGCCAATCGGCGCAAATCACGTTTCCCCCCGCGTTGCGGGACAGCGTGGACGTAATCTCGGACTGATAGGCGAGAGACACGCTCGTCGATGTGCAACGATCCCCCCCCTCAGAGTTCCGAGACGCGAATGCACCGACAGAATGGGCCCAGGCCCGTTTCACCCTACCCCGGCACTCGGTCCAGGGCCGTGCGCGTAAGGCCCTTAATCGCCCCCACCCCCTCTACGTTGCGCTCGGAACGAGACTCACGCGGAAAAACCGGTTATCCCCCCCCCCTCCTCGCCCCCAGCCGATCGAACCGCGAGAACCTCCTTGTCCAGCTTTTAATGGAATTCGTCCGGCGAAATCCGGTCGAAGCGACGACGAGCCATCGAGAGTTGCCGATTTCCAGATCGCTACGACACTCGGCATGAATATTGTTACTCGGGGTTTTCTGACGGCCGTTTACGGCGCTGAAGGGAGCAGCTGCCACGGCAAATGGCCATACATCTGCTAAGACACGGCCAGAGAGAGCACCTCTGCCTTACCTATGCCCAAGTCACAGACCATCTCTCCAATGATTTTTCTCATTGTTACATTTTCTCGCGCTTCCCCCCATCTCCCACTTCTACGTCGTAAGTCTTGCGACAAATATTTCAAACACTCCAAACCGCTTAGCGAAACGTCCTTACATTTTATTTCTTCCAGCCTAAACTTTTACAGTTTCCTCATGTGTCGCACGTTATTAATTTTTACCTCAAACCTTTTATCATGTGCAAAGAAGGATGCACTAAACTACTTATCGATCCAGGTCAAACCTTACGAAGGGTATTTATTTTTTATTGAAGAATGTGCTTTACCAGACTCTCATCTTTCAGCTTGTGTCATGTGTAAATTTTTGTTAACGTCTGGTAATACGTTACGAGGTAAGGTTCTTACTTGTAGACATGTAGACGGAAATATGTCATAATGGCCGGAACCAGGACAATTACCTGAGTTCTATATCAAGGACAGATATTGCCAAAACGAGGAATGGCTCCCTGTAGTTCCGGAAACAACATTACCGTGCATTAGCGACTCGATAACATCAAATAGAGCCCCGAGTACTCGGAGGCTTACATCAAAGTTCTCATACTACACCGGCAACATTTGCTTTCCGTGTGTGGATGCTTTAATTGTCAGTGATACGCATGGCAGGCATTAATACGATTAAAGCTCTCAAAGGTAAATAAATTCACTTTAAAGCACGATCAAACTTTTGCCAGTCTCCATTAATACGATAATGGAATCGACCATAAACAAAGTGGAAAATCAGAAGTCGATGGTTATAATGCATTAATAATTTCTACAGAAGTAGGGGTTTCCAATAAGTTTTAGAAGATTTAAAAATTGACAAGGGGGCAAAACATTTGGTTGGAAAAAATGAAATGAAGATGCGTGTTGTAAGGTGTTTTATACATTTATTAATCATTAATTGGTGCGATTGAAACTTACCTTTTACGAGGATAATAAGGTGGTGCTACAGCTAATTTGATATTGGCTCTGATAATTTCTCTTCTATATTCCTCCGAAATTCCAATACAGAGGCATTGATATGTAGTTTATTATTCTTCCTGAAACAGTAAAACAAACAAGAAAATTTATTATTAATATTGCTGACCAATGGGCACTTGTTTTACTTTTTCCCCTTCGTAATATATTGAACACATTATTCACAATGTAATGAAATTAACAGAGAAGATATTGACACTGAGGAAAATGCTCGAGAGATTTTCAGATCGAACCCTTCGATCGTTAATTTCTGAACGTGGAAACGTTTAATCATGAGAAAAAGAAGAACCCTCAGTCGTTTTTCCAAGCAGCTGCAGTGCTTTGATTTACTCTCCGCGAAGATACGCGACGACACGTGGACATCTGTTGACGGTTTTCGTATTGCCTAACCACTTCCTTCCTGGTTATCTAAATACAGCCGTTAATCACAGGAAGCTTATTTGTAAGAACCGCCCGCAATGGACGTGAATTTCACGTCAAGCAGTCAAACGCGTGTGAACGTACAAATATAGAGAACTGTTCGACACGGATCGGACAGTCGAGCACTGTTCAACGCGACACAAGGTGCTCGTATATCAGAAATTTAAATGTCACAACGTGCAACAGTCTACACTCTGTTCGCCAATAATTCACACCACACACACACACACACACACACGTACTATGCAATTGACGTGTTTAATAGGAATTTTAACAGACCGCTGATTACTTGTAGCAAGTAAATACAACATGTATTTTTCCTACGAAGAAACGTTAGTTCAAACTTACATTCCTATGACGTAAAAATATGTCAGAGGAAATGATATTTGATTCATTAGGCTTCAATAAAATTTTCATATGATTTCATTGAAAGTAGACTACAGTGAATACACTTGATGCTTAATTAAATAATTATTTCAATTAAAGGTTGGATAACATTCATTGTCTGAATACGGAGTGTTTTTTCAAACTTTATTTTGCTGTTACATGTAAGGTACATCTAAGGATATTTTAAACCATACTTAATACAAGTCAGTGTCTAAACTGATGAAATACACTTTTGCCAGCGAAATTAGTATAATTTCCTGAAAGTATCGCAGGAATCCGGTGCATTGAATTTTTCCTCGCCGAGCGAGATGTGGCTCAGTTTTTCCTCAGAGTTTTGCGTCGGCCGACGTAGCTATTTTCGGTCAGTCTTTCGCCGGCGTCGCGCAATATGCTTATAGGTATCTTTCACAATGCTCCTTGGCGCTCATGAGCGATCGGGAGCGTGCATTGGTGTGAGCACAGGTGTAACGACGTACGGCGGAGGTGCACTTGCGTCTTTTACGGAACGGGAACGAGAACCGCCGACATGAGCCACCTTCACGACCGTTCCTTGCGCAACTCGCCATCGTGTCGACTCTATGTATACTGTCTTTCTACGCGGCTAATTAACGCGCCTCAATGCCGAGAGGGATGCGAATTATACAATTCTCTCGGTTTAATAGCTCTACGACGATAAATAATTGCCGCGAGTTACGTAGAAAGTCGTCCTCATGATTACGAACGTGGTGAGCAGAAAAATTAGTGTGCGGTGTGATGTACAAGGTAAATGAATGAATCTTAAATGTCCAAAGAAAAATGTCTCGTGGGGAATACATGATTTTTGGAATTATTGTGAAATCTTTCTAAGCGGATAATTAACGCACCTCAATGCCAGGAGGGGTGCTTCTCTCGTTTTAATAGCTCTACGACGATAAATAATTGCCGCGAGTTACGTAGAAAGACGTCCTTATGAGTACGAACGTGCTGAGTAGAAAAATAAGTTGCCCTTAATGTCACGATCTTCGTGTACGGTGTGTTGTGCAAGGTAAAGGAATGAATCTTAAATGTCTAAAGAGAAATATTTCCTTAGGAATTCATGATTTTTGGAATTATTGTACAATGGATTCATAAGAATTCGTGTCGATCTGGCTAATAATCAAATGTAAAACATACAAAAAATATTTTGTTAAGTGTTCACAGTGTTCCTGTTATTCCGAGAAAATGAAACCACATAATTTTAGCGTTATGTGAATACCGTTTGACATTTTACGTGCGATACAAGTAGAATATTTAAGTGTGTGAGAGAAACACCTTCTCGGAAATTGCACCAATGGCTTCGGACGATCCGCTCACGTTTTACTTGGTAGTAAACGCCGCTTTTGGAAGATAATTGCCTCTCGAATGCAGGTATTTGCATTCAATTAGGTATTCGCCAAATAAGCGCCGTAACGTGGCATTCTGCCGCGGTATAAGACGCGAAGGTTTTCACGTATGATTGCAGCATTCGCATTTGCAGAAAGTGTGGACGATTGTGCTGACGTTAAAGCAATGAGACATGTATTTAGAAAAAGAAAATGACAGAAATTTCCCTGCTGTACGTGCACCTCATTTACGGAAATTTCTTCTCGATAAAAAAGTTTCTGTTACGCTGAAATTGTAGAAGCTCGTAATTTCCCTATGAGTGGACGTTCAATTAAAAACTGTCTGCCATATGTGCGTGTTTTCGCCGTGAGTATTTAGCTACGGTACTCACGTTATGCATATTTAATGTCTATTCGCGAAGAATACCACTGATTGTGATAAGCATCGTCGGCCAGCATTTTTCCTCATTGCCTTCACACCAGTTCATCACTGTTAGAAAGTCAGTATTATACAACTTCATTCAACAAACATTAACATCGGCCCTATACTACAAAAAATAATGATTTATAATAATATCCTGAAAAAAGGTTGCGAGACAATTTTTTACATTCCAATGATTTCTCGTTTCCGATTCGTATAATCTGAAAATAAATGTCTCGGTTAATTGCGTGTATTGTATTATACGATATACTACATATTTTCTATAGGATTCAGGAGTTCGTAACTAACGACCGTTAATGAAGCAATCAACACTGACGGAATGTGCCAAAGACTGTTATTGCTTTTTTTCCTCGTTTGGAAGATACAATGCAACTGAAATTCATCGGGATGCTCTCGCACGTGCGTTTTACGTGTACGCCATATGTTGGTAGGTAGAAATGCATAGCGGTCTATTCCCATGCGCAGCAGCTCGACAGGTAGCGTCATCAACATGTGTTCTATCGCATATTAAAGCTTCCCCCTGTACAAAATTCCGAGCACAATTTCCATTTTCGTGGAACGTACATTTCGTCCAAGCGTTACAGAGGGGATAGGTAATTACACGTGACTGATTCGTTTACGCGTAATAATGATTTTACAACGAACAGATGAAAGTTCAAGCAAAGATTTACAAGGCTTGCCCATTGTGTTTGCCGATCGGGGGAAAGAGGAGAAAATGGAAAGTGTATCCCACCTGTATATGTGTGGAAAACAAAAAACGGAGTACAAAATAGCACGTTGTTCGAGCAACAATGGTTGGCATTGTTTTTTTTTTTTTTGTTCCTTCTACCTGTGAATCGGGATTCCAGGGAGACGAAGGTGGACGGGAACGATAGCAACATGGGAATTTCGAGAACCCCCCCCCCCCCTCCCCAGCCCTATGCTCGCACAATAAGTGGCGAGCAACAATGGGGCAAACGACGCTTCCATTGTCGAGACACGGGAAATCGCGTATTGCTTTAATCGCGCCATGAAATCGGCTGATGGCAATTAACGAAAAGTAAGGGGAGCCCCGCTCCATTCAGCGCTAATCGCAGGTGAACACGAAATCTTATCGGACCTTTAGCCGGACACGCATAATCCTGAAACATACTGGGTCCTTTTCCTTTTTTCCCTCGCAATTACGGAGCCCACGGAATTGCGTAATTGATATTTCTTCATCGTAGGTCATGGCACTCTAATTGACATCAAAGGTACAATACTATTTTCTACTCGTGAATTACGACAGGTCAAGGACATTTACAGTCAAGAACATTTATATGGAATACAATGCTGTAACAATAAGTGTTAAGTACGTTTACAGTTATGGGGAATTAAAACGTGATGTTTCGTTAAAAACTTTGTATCGTCACGGGTAATTAAGTAAAAATAAATGACATGGCCACGGTGGATCCTTAATTACGAGGATGATTTCGTGTCGAAACGGAGAATTCCGTGAGTTTTCAAGCAAACGGGGGATAAGTGTCCTTCGAAACGACTCGAATTTCTAGCGATTAAGATGGTCCATTAAGCACGTTATCACTTTACATGCATCTAAAGCTCTATTGTTAAACAGAACTTATCCGGATAAATGGACCCTTCAATGAACGCTCATGTAAGGTCCGATCTCTCCGTGAGTATGCAATCTGCCCAGGGATAAGCACAATACCTCTTACAGGTCGTTGAACGATTTTATAATCTTTAGCTAATACGTTAAGCTTGTGATCGTACGATATACTTCGTATACACAGTGCCAATTTAAGTGCAATTATAACAAATTATAAAGACCACGAGGACGATAAGAAACTTTTTATGGTTAGAATTTTAAAGTTCATACCTACTTTAGTACAGCAACATGATTTTTACACGAAAGTATTTGATACAGAATTTTAAAGTGTTTTAACCCGATGAAAAGCTGACGTTGAAATTTCATAATGGTTGTAAACGTGTTTGGGTAAAAGTATGAAGAACGAAAGGAAGAAATTGACGAGATTACTCGGTGAAAATGAAAGACCGAAACACGTATGGCGATCCTGAGGTAATAAATTGTTGCTCTTCTTGTACCTTGAACCCGAAAGTGAGAGCGTATTTAAAAGCCTGTAAACCAACGGAGACTAATCTGACGAATCAACTCACGCACATTCTCCGCTCGTATATATCGTTAATCGTTATCTTCTTTGTCAATATTTGTTACTCCGATGGAAGACTTCTATTTCACCAGTCGATCGTACTTGTTGAATAATACACAGAAGCGTGCAACGTGTGAGAGGAAGGAGTCTTATTAATATTCCGATACACAGAATGTGAATGAGAATATCGAAGCAGATGTTACAACTTTGACCTTTGCCATCAGTGCATCCGTTTCCACGATGAGAGGAATTCGGGGAAAAATCCACGGAAATATCGATAGCCCTATCTCGGTGGGGAGTTAAAATGTTAGAAATCTCGACACGGATAATTGTCTTTATATCAGGTAGATTTTCCGTACACGCGCACGATAATTTCCAATTTTTGGGTCAAACTCGTTAATAGGCACAAGTTTTGCTCTAAATACCTACACACCGTATCTCAGTTATTTCACGCACGTCAGTTGATGACAAACATTGCGCCAATCTATAACAGATGTAAAGTCGACACCTTTATGTTGCTGGTCAAATCTTAACAGATTAATATCAATACGATTATACGTTTATTTATAATCACTCAACCGAAATTTAAAAAGTGAAGACTGAGGTAAATTGCTCTTATAATTATATTCCTATAAATTCGTATTTACGTATATGAGAAATACGAATTTCATCGATAGCCAATTTGTAGTAATTAAAAGTGTTTGAATATTTAACAGGGTAGTGGTGGT
The DNA here is from genome assembly GCA_963989215.1 of Hedychridium roseum. Classification (NCBI taxonomy): domain Eukaryota; kingdom Metazoa; phylum Arthropoda; class Insecta; order Hymenoptera; family Chrysididae; genus Hedychridium; species Hedychridium roseum. Next base: position 2,522,605 of record OZ022307.1, on the reverse strand, counting down.
ACAGAACATATTTATGGTAATTAGGAACATTTGCGGCGAACATATGTGCACGCATAGCCAAAGCAATCTGGTTACACTTAATTCATTTATAGCAAATATAGAATAATTATTGGAATAATTATCTACATGTGAAGTCCAGTAAAATTTTCCTTAAACCATTTACTCATGCAATAACATTTTACAATCAAAATGTATCAATCAGTGAGCGATTATTGAACATTTATTACCGTACCAGAAAACCCAAAATTTTGTAACTTAAATAAAGAAATAATAAAAATGATATACCGTGTCTCAAATAAATTGACAATATTGTAACTAGGTATAATGAAAACATGGTAGCATATTAGTGATGAGCGCAGTGGTAAGAAGATTTTTCAAAACAAGCAGGTTTTTTCGTCATATTGTTACGGTGGATAACCGAACTGCTTGGACTTCTAGCGCCCCATAAAAATGCGTATGGCGCTTTATATCGAGCGAGACGGTTCCCACGACACCCCGTGTTACTGCTCCTATGGGAAACGCTTTATAGGGGTGAAGGCCTCCGATGTTTTAATACGTGCTCGTACAAATGTATGTATATCTGTGTCTGTGTGTGTGTGTATGCCCTCGCGAGGTTAATCCGAGCAACGTGCTACTGGTTGTTACATTGAAATTATTTGACAGGACATGCGAAGGTCCGTACTTGAACGACACGGACCGTTTAATTTAATATTAATTACCATGTACGTGTAAACTCGTTACTCTAGGCCGGTGAATACGGCGTTAAACGGTTTGACGCTCCGTAAAATTTTACAGCGCGTAAACAAGGACTATAAAAATGTAAACGCTGGAGTAATGATAAATTTACTGTGACTGTGCTTGAAAGGAAAATGAAACCATTTAACGCAGCTTCCGTAACTGCGGAGAAATTTCGATTTTTCCATGCCGTATTTCTGGGAGGCAAAGTTCGAGGTATTTTTATTGTATTGTGTCTCCCTTTATTTATAGAATGTTCTGTCCTGACAAGTTGTGTCAAATTATCTGCTTGCTATGCATCAGCCGGGAGAATATTCGCGAATGAAGAACATAAAAACTGTAGGCCTGCTTTGCAAGTATAAGTTTATTAGATTTCCAGCGTTATTCACCGGCACGTGCTCGCAATTCACACGGCGGAAAGTAATAACTGCGCCTGGAAGGGCGTGGATAGATTCCAGGCAAGACACATAATAAACTTATGATATCGCGATGAAAAATACGGGTGTTGATAACACGCGATTAAAAGACACACAGTAATCTAAAGAAAAGCTGGAATATTTTAAAGCTCAATACCTTGATGTGATTTTTACTGTTAAACAGACAGTTTAAGAAATTATTTACCAAACACTTCTGTTTATCAAAGCAAATTGGCAATGTCGAAAAATTCAGGGCAATTTATCTATGCTTTTTATGGGACAATGGAATCCTGAGAAATCTATAAAACTCGAGGAAATTTTTTAACATGTGGCTCGGCAAGAAAGTAAATATAAGTATATCCGTAACACGTGCAGCCCCTTGATAACTCGTTAAACAGCAATAATTCGGAGATATATCAGCAAGCATGGTATTCGTGAGTTGCAAGTTTTCGCCAGACTTTACAAAAGATTTCCTTCCGCTCGAGTAATTTCAAAATTGTATTTATAAACATATATGCGTGTCTTTTTCATTCTCCTCTTTCACTTGGAATAATTAAGTTCGTTTAGGATAGAAGGTTTCTTTATAAAAAACCTAAACAATGCAAGATTTATTGAGCATCACATTAATCGTAATGGACCATAATGTTTGTGTTGCAAGTTAAAACTGACAGGACTAAATAAAACGGCGAGATGTTTGTATGGCTTTCTACTCCTGTACGTACGTTGCAAAGAGTCAGTGCAATATTTCGTATGCATGCGACACAGAAATACGAAAAATCGGCCGACTTGAACGTGATAAATGCCGTTCAATTATCCCGCGAGTCCTGCAAAACGTTAAACTTTCCGAATCTGCGAAAAACGCGTTAAAAGTGTTACCTTGATTGGATGAACATCGCCGAAAGTTTACACGGTAGCGAGACATTGGCAAATGGACAAAATGTTAATTAGGACAAACGCCGCATTGACACAAGTGGCCGAACCATCAACTGTGTAATCGATGATACTCGTGATTATCAGTAGATGCTTCTATATAAACGACAGTTTTTGGCACGGCAAGTACAGATCCTCTTAAGTCACGGAAAGGGAACGTAAAAATGTCGAAACTTCTGCTCGTCCTTTGCCTCATCATTGGCACCTACGTAAGTCTCCCAGTTTTACCCGTTCTATCTGTCACGTGTTTCGTAAAGTGTCTTTCACCAACAATCTCTTATTCCTTCAAAAGCAATCGTAAACATGTGTTTAACCGCGAACGAAAATATAGGATTACCTACTTATCAATTCCCTTACGAGATTTCTTGAATATTACTCTGACGAGAATATGCAGTGACGAATGTCAAAAATGTTGGTGTTATGAAATGTTGCGACTGATGAATATGTTTTAAGAGTACTAATGTATTCGTATTCGTATTTTATTAAGTGCCCTTGCGGGGTACACTAGGGACTCCCGCTCCCTTTACAATTCCTTATTTCATTTGCTTTTCCATCTATTTGTTACTAATTCTGTTCTCTTGCTTTTCTTCTCCTCTCTTCTCCTCCTTCCTCCCTCTCTCTCCCTCCTTCCCTCGCCCCTTCCCTTCTTCTTATCCATTCCTTCATCCATCCCTCCCCCTTGCCTTCTCCGTCCAGAATCCTTTTGATTCTCTCTCCTATGCCCTCCTCTTCCCTCTTTTCCCCCTTTTCCATTCCTCTTCCACATCCCTCTAGCACGTGCTCCCAACCCTCTTCCTCCCACCCACATATCCTGCATTTCCTCTTTTCTTCCTTTTCCCAGTACCTCCCTTCCCCCATTTCATTCCCCAGTCTAAACCTAATTATCCTTCTCCATTTTTCTTCCTTCCACCCTCTCTCTAGATAACCCGGTATCCCCTCTGTTGTTACCTCTTTATACCATTTATTGTATCTCGATTCCCTTATTCTTTCTCTTCTTTCCCTTCTCTGCTTCCCTTTTTCCCTCCTTTCTATTTCTCCATAATCTATTTCTCCTTTTTCCCTCTTTTCCTCTATTTCTCCTACCTCCATCCCCGATTCTTTTATGAACGCTTCCCTTTCCTCTTCCCATCCTTTGCTCTTCCCTCCTCCTTTTCTACTCCTCCTCACCACCAACTCCCAACACTTCCTAGCCCATTCGCTACCTCCTCCTCTTCTCAACCTTTCTTCGTATCCCCATGCCCTTCTTCCTGCTCTAATTTTTAGCTTATCCCTTTTTAGCTCTTCTCTTATCATGTATCCTGGTGTTACCCAGTCAACTCCCATTGTCCACCTCAAGTACCTTTCCTCCATTGTTTCCATTTTTTTACGTTCCCTCCATCCCCATATTTCCACCCCGTAACTCATGACTGTCCAAATTAGCGTGTCGAACAGCCACACCCTTCTCTTCCAATCTTTTCCGAACATCCTTTTGCCTAGTCCCCATACCTGTCGCATCACTCTTCCTGTCTTTTTCACTCTGTCCTCTATATGCCCTTCTTGCCTCCCATTTCTTTGCAGCACATATCCTAAGTATCTAAATTCTTTTACTTCTTCTATTTTTTCCCTACCCCATCTCCATTCTATCTTTCTGTCTTTTCCTCCTCCCCTCCTAAATCTCATTACCTTCGTTTTCCCTATGTTCACTTCCAGACCTTTCTCCTTTACGTATTCTTTTAAAACCCTTAACATAGCCTTCATGCTATCCTCCTCCTCTGCAATTAGGACTATGTCGTCTGCATAAGCTAAGGTATGTATTTTTCCCACCCCTTCTATTCTTACCCCTCCTCCTGCCTTCGCTATCTTTTTCTCTATATCAGCTATCAGGCAATTGAACAGCATTGGGCTTAACGGGCACCCTTGTCTCACACCTCTTCCAGTCCAAAATTTTTCACCAAGGCTATCTCCCACCCTTACTCTATTTACCGTTTCTCCATATATTTCCCTTATTCTTTCTATTAACCCCCCATTTATGCCTTTTTCCCCCATCTCCTTCCATAACACCGTCCTATTCACGCTATCAAAAGCTGCCTTAAAATCTACAAACAAAGCTATAACTTTCCCCTTCTCCTTTTCTATCCTTCTTCCCACTACACAATTTAATACATATATGTTGTCTATTGTTCCCCTTCCCTTCCTGAACCCCGTCTGCCCTTCCGGTAGTATCCCTTTTTGTTCTATTTCCTTCTGCAATCTTTCCGCCAGTATCGCTGCATATATCTTATACATTGCCGACATTACTGTTACACCTCTGTAGTCCTTCACGTCTTTTCCCTCTCCTTTTTTCTTTATTGGCACTATTATTCCCTCCTTCCATTCTTCTGGCCAGCCTTCCCCATCCCATATCTTCTTACATATTTTCCACATTCCTTCTTTTAGCCCCTCCCCTGCATATTTCCAACTTTCCCCTTGTATTCCATCTACCCCTGTTGCCTTTCCTGTTTTCAGCTTCTTCACTGCTTCTTCGAATTCGCTCCTTTCTAGTTCCTTTTCTCCTTCCCATTTTTTTCCTTTTATTCTTTTTCCTCCTGTTATTATCCTCTCTTCCATTCCTCCTAGAGTTTCCTTGAAATATTCACTCCATTCCTCTATCTTTATCTCTTTACAAATGCCACCTTTTCTCTTTTTTCCTTTCTTCAAAATCTCCCATACCTCTCTGTCTGTCCTTGCTTTCCCTACCTCTCTCATAAAATTTTCTCGTTCCTCCTCCTTCTTTCTTTCACACATCTCTTTGTACTCTTTTTTTCTCCTTCTGTACTCTTCCTCCTTTCCTTGCCCTCTTCTCCATTCCCTTAATCCCTTTTTCACCTCTGCTCTCATTTCTTTGCAATCTTGGTCCCACCATCCCTTTTTCCTCCTAACCTTCTTTTCGTTTCCTCCTTCTTCCTCTTCCTTCATTCCTTCCTCTACTCTCTTCTTTAATTCCCTCCATATGTCCTCTACTTTTTCCCCTTCCACTTCTTCCATTGTTCTTTCTTTATGTTTCTCTATCCTTTCTCTATTCCATTCCTGTCTTCTCCCTCCTTTTACCTTCTTTTCTTTTTTCTCCGTTTCTTCTCTCCTTTCTCCTTTTATGCTCACTACCAGTGGGTGGTGGTCCGACTCTACTTGCTCGCCCACTACCATTTCTTCTATATCTTCCAGCGTCTCTCCCCCCACCATCACATAATCGATTACCGTATTTCCTCTTCCTCCTGTATATGTAAATTCTCCTTGTTCGTCTCCCTTTATTCTTCCATTTAACACCTCCCATCCTAGCTCTCCTATTCTGCTTCTTAGCTTCTTCCCTTGCTCGTTCATTTTCTTATCCTTTGATCTTCTCCCTTTCCCTTCTCCTGTTTCCCACTCTCTCCCCTCTTCCTCTTCTTCTTCCCCCATCCTTGCGTTGAAGTCCCCTCCTATTATACTCTTACTTCTCTCTCCCTCTTTTTCCTCCATCCACTCTCTTAGGTGTTCCATTTTTTTTTCTATATCCTTGTTTATGTAAACTCCTATTACTTTCCATACTTCCTTTCCCATCCTTATCATCCCTTTTATTATTCCCTCTTCCTCTTCATCTGCCTTATTCCATTCTCCTGTTGCTATTTCTTTTCTTGCGCCCATCAACATCCCTCCTATTGCTCGTCCTTTCTTATTTATTTTTTTCGCTCCTTGCCTGATCCAAACATACCCCTTTGGTAGCTTCCTCTCTATTTCCTCCTTTTTCTTTTCTTCCATCCACGTCTCCATCATCACTATTACGTCCCATTCCTTGATGTCTTCCCAGAAACCTTCTCCTTTACCTTTTATCCCTGCCACATTCCAGAAGCCTATTTTGTACCCCTCTCCCTTTCTCCTCTTACTCTTTGGCTTCCCTCTTCCTCTCTTTCTTTCCCTTTCCTCCACCTCTCCCTCTTTGCTTCTCTTGTTCTCGTTTTCCCTTTCTTTCCTCCTCTCTTTTCCTTCCCTCTCTAGTTTTTTAACTTCTCCTCTTTTTCATCCCACTTCCACCATCTTCCTTCTATGCATATCCTCCCGTATTTCATTTCTACTTTTTTCCCTTCCTTCCTATGTTCCCATGCTATTTGTTTTATCTTCCATCTCATCCTTCTCTCTTTTTGCGTTAGGTCATCCAATATTCCTTCCTTTCCTTCTCTTATGTTTCTTTTCCCTATCATTACCTTTCTTTTATCCTCTATACCTCCTAATCTTACCCACATCATATCTTTTCTTATCCCCCTCACCTTTTCCACCTTCACTTTTTCTTTTACTTTCTTTTCTAGCCATTCTTCCATTTCCTTTTCCGTCATTTTTTGTTTCCCTTCCCAATTCCTGATGATTATATTTTTTCTCCTATTCTCTCTATCTTGTAATTCTTCTTTCCATTCCATCCTTTCCATCATCTCCTTTATTTCCTGTATCTTTCCCTCTCCCGCTCCTTGCTCTCTCTCTCCTTTTACGTTTTCTATTCTGTTTTCCACCTCCGTCACTCTTACTTCTAGCTCTTCTATTTTCTCTATCTTCTCTGCCTTCTTTTCCATTTTATCTAGCCTCTCTTTCCATTCCTCCTTTTCTTTTCTCCATCTTTCTTCTCTTTCTTCCATTTCTCTCCTGATTTTCCCTATTTCTTCCCTGAGCGTCTTACTGCTCTCTTTTCCTACCTCTACTATCAGTTCCTTTATTTCTCTTTTCATTGCCTCTATCATCTTCTCCACCTCTCCCTTTCCGCTACTTCCTTCCTTTATTGGCGACCTTTCTATTATCCTACTCTTTCTGAATATTATCTCGGCTCTCTCTGCTTCTTTCCCCTTTTCTTCCTCTTCCTCTTCTCTGTCCCTTTTTCTCCCTCCTTCCATGAAATCCTCTATCTTTCCTAAGCTCCCGCTTCTTTCTCTCATCCAGCTATCTACCTTTTTTGGCCTTCCCCTCATCTTTTCCATTCCTCTTCCTTCCCCCTCCACTCCTCTCTTCTTCTCGAGCCCTTCCATTTTGCTCTACTTTATCAGCCTCCTCTGTCCTCCTGCTGTGGCTTCCTATTTCCCCTGTAGGTGTCTCTTCTTTCCGCTTCTCCTGCTTGCTTGCTCTCTTTCCCTCCCTTTCTTCTAACCTCCAAAATTTCTGTTCTCCTTCCGTTTCCCTTCCTCTTTTTCTTACACCTTCCTTTCCTCTGCCTTTACCACTCCTACTTCGCCACCTCACCACCTTTCTTCTCACCCTTACTTTCCACCCTTAACTTCTTCCTTCCCCTTATTCTCCTTAACTTTCTCTCACGCTCACTTCTACACGTCCTTTCACCTTGCCGTTATACCGGAAGTCCTAAGAGTACTAATGTTTTATGCGATTTTCTTGCAGACGGCCAATGCATCCGTCATAGATTCCGTGAAGGACCAGATCAAGGCCATCAGAGAAAAGGTCTCTGAACTCATCCAGACTGCCATCGAAAATGTTAAGAAAGCCCTCGAAAAGGCAAAGGATAACTTGGCCGAATGGGAAAAACAAGCAAGGGAAAAGATCGAAGAACTTACGAAAAAAGTGTCTGAGACCGTCAACAATGCCCTCAAGCAGGTAAACATATTTTCGACAAATTTATGTCACAAAAATTCCAGAATAATCAGAAATCGCATTAGGCAGTTTTGTGAGCAAACATTCTTCCAAAAAAATTCCATGTTAATTCTAGAATTTACTTCGATTTTTTTATTGAATTATTTCTTGAAAACCATATTATTTTGAAGTACATTGTAATTTATGCACGCCGCATTTGATAATGTAAGCGCATCTAATTTCAATTCTCAATATTTGTCCCTTACTTTTATCTAAATTTGATCAATTTACGTACATCATTTTTATTATGAGACATTTTCAATCGTTAATCGTTGTTACTGGATAATTGATGTCTGCAATAACTAAGTCATAATTAATTGCAGGTAAGGAATCACAATCGTGAGCACGAATTTCGCGGTTTTTTTTACAACCGGGAATAAATATTTTCTACAACAACATGTCCCATAAAGAATAAAAGTTCAATAAATAAACCGGCAAATTCGTATTGGAGTAACACGAAGCATCTACAAATACCCGTCTTGTCTAATCGTAAAAACGCATGTCGATTCAATAAAGCCTGTTTTCCTTTCATTTCACAAAAATCATTTGATCCGTTTCAATGTCTCTCGCACGCTCAAGTTTGGCAATATTTATATCACCGAAGTTAGATTCCGTCAGTATTAGAAATATGTAATGAGCACTGACTCGAAATTATGTTTATGTGAATAAGTAGGAGATAAATGAATGATGGATCAATGGTAGGGCAGTAATAAGTATGGATAAAAAACGTGTTTCTTTCTACAGTTGGAAGAGAAAATCGACGAATGGTTAGAGGACGCCAAGAATGCAGGTGTCGACGCATCTGAATGCCGAAAAATCGTTGAAGAAGTCCACCACACCGCCCACAGCATCGTCGTCAACAGCACCAGGTGCATGTCTAACAGACTCGAGGAAGGTGCCTACTACATCGACGACATCAACAGAATCGCCGACGAAATCTACGCCAACCTCACCGCCATCAATGGGGAAGCAACCGCCTGTTTCGAAAATATCGAAGGATTCAAAGACGCCACTGCTGCACTCACTTGCATCACTACCGTAAGTTACACATTTTGTACAATCCCTCAGAGAGTGAGAGCTTAGCGAAACAAACAGCGACAATTCAGTAGAGAAGTGGCAAACGTATATACATGGCCCGGTAATAGGATAAACGTCAATTTCAATTACAGTTGTTAGAATTACGGACAATTTAATGCACGTAAGTAAAGTTTATGTAGTTGAGGTACTCGCAAAGTGTGATCTCTTGGTATTTAGTACAACTTGCACACGCGGTTCATTATTACTCTATCGACATTTAGGGCAGAAATTTACTAGAGTTTGTCCCGGTTTCTCAGACAGATATATTTGAACTTCACTTGAGAAAATTTGATAATGATTGTAATAGTAAACCGGCAAGGTTATTGATACTTGTAGACATGTGTGAAACAGTGGTTATCAGGTATTTCTCTTGTCTTTTCGTTTCCGTTGGAAATTAATGAATAAATGAATATTCCTCAGGCTCTCGGCAAGGCTACCGACGCCATCACCGTGCAAGTTCCTGACGCCCTCAACGACATCATCCACCTGGGATTGGTCGTCGGTGATGTGATCCCTGGTATGGCTTACTGCGTATCGAGAACCGCCATGGCAACTATCAAGGCTGACATGGAAGTAATCAAGGATCAAGTTAAAGCCTGCATCGACTTCAAAGTCAACGGAGAAGAGTCAACCACCGCTCTTTACTACTAATAAAACTCGTTCGTCTTCGGTTATGGATTATTTCGACCTAAACGCGTGCTCCGTGTATTGTGTACACTCCTGCAAAAAGATCAATAAAACCCTTTTTTAAACAAACATTCGATACAACAAGGAGCAGTTTCTCGTACAGTGAAAACAGGTAAACAACCTATTGTTTCCTACATTTCTTATTCAGCTAAGAGAATTATGAAATAATTTCGTTGTTTTCTTCTACAAACTCAACGTCACATTTCTCTGACTTGATCTACGATTTACCCACGCATAAGTAATTATTGGAAGAAAGTACTCGACGAAAGATTTTGTCTATACACGTTACGAGGAAATGATTTTTTCACATATTCTTTAGTTTCACCGCTAATGACGTAAGTATTATGCCTGAAGCGTATCACGTGTGATGTTGGAAAAGGGGGTATTAAAAACGTAGAGTGGGTCAATAACCCTTAAGTGGTCTATGCAGCACGCACTTGGATAACCGACAAAAAGCAGATACTGTATAATCGAAGGGCCCGATTGTCTCTCTACCAGGAAGGGCAGGACTCAACGACCGACACGGCCAATGAACAATGGGCTATTTTCTTTCCCGCTGATCAATGCCAGCAATGAACCCTAACGCTTGCATTAAAGTCTTCAACGAGCACCGACAGTTTCACGCCAAAGTGTCGGGAAATCATTTCCTTCTCTTCCGTCATTTCCTTTCCACGGTCCTTCCCCAAAAAGGAAATTACAGAAATCATTTGGAAAATACTGCGACGATAACTTTTATACGTACTTACTTTCTCTTACTCTTCTACTTACTCTTCATTTTGCGCTGTTAGGGAAGATTATGTCAATAAGAAACTTTCGAGGTGAATCAGTGATCGGTGATACTCCCGCTCTCGGTATTAGTCACCGATCGTGAATTCCCAGTAACGACTGACCGTATTATAATTAAAAGGATTACTCATCGTATGTGCAAAACGTAAAAATGCTAAAGTCAACGCCTCCAGCGATATGATCGACACAGAGGAGAAAGCGTTAGGAAGCAACACTGAAATGACGTGTTCTCTGAAAACCACTTGCTATGAACCGCTCAATAAAACGTATGGAATTATTCCTGTGCTTCAGTCCACAATTAAATGAACGTAGGAAAAGAAAGTTATTATTCCACTATATATGATTACAGGCAATTGTGATTAACTTAAATTTAAGCCAATGGAAGACTAAGTCCCAATGAAATTTAAATGAGATTTTCGAGACAATGAAGCTCGTTTTTCAGAATTTCTCAAGTTATTGCCGATTAAGAAACGTCTAACGGTTTGTAGGGAAATCAGAAAATCGTGAGACTGGTAGGTGTAGACCTGAAAAAAACGAACAAGTTCGTTCACCTTTGCGACGTGTAGGTGTATAGATCACGACGCCTAAGTAGGATCAAAGTGATCTACAGAGCGCTCGGTTGAAGCAAGAGTTGCCTATACAAAGGCGCTCGCAGCCTACCCTCTACTTCCATTCAGCACGTAAAAGCTATCTAATAATGCACTAGCTTTTTTTTTAAAAGCGATAAAACGACAGTTGGAAACAAAAGGAAATAGAAAGTAATGTCTCCGATCTTCAGTGTCGAAACAGATGCCACGAATTATCGATGAAAATAAAATACAATTACAAAGGGCAATACGAAAGTTGTCAGGTAACTTTATTTAATAATACATCATTCCATGTTCCCTTATGACTGTGCGTAAAAAAAGATTCAACTGTCGAAAATGCGTTCAATAATTTTTAGCTTTTTGATGGCAAATTTTTGGAAATAAAGATTCAAGGTATTTTCGTTGAATCATGTCCCCCTTTTTTTAAACAGAATATTTAGTACTGGCAAGTCGTATCGAATGATCTCCTTGTTATTCACGAGTGAGGGGAATATTCGCCAATGAAGAACATAAAAACGATACGTCTGCTTTGCAAGTATGAGTTTAATAGATTTCCAGCGGTATTCACAGGCACGCGCTCGCAATTCACACGGCGGAAAGTAATAAGGTTGATTGAAAGGGCGCGGATTGATTCCACACAAGACACATAATAAAGCTATGATATCGTGATGAAAAGTACGAGAGCTGATAAAATTGCGATTAAATGAAATAGCAACCTAAAGGAAACCTGGAATTTTTTAAAACCTGCTTTTTACCGTTAAATATACAGTTTGTACAATTTTTGACCAAATATTCCGATTTATCAAAGCAAATTTACAGAGTTGAAGAATTCGAGGCAACTTATCCTTTGCATTCTTTTATAATCAATACCTTATATGGGACACTATAATTTTGAAAAATCTATAAAATTTCGGGAAATTTTGTATCGCGTGGTTCGGCAAAAAAGTAAATATAAGTTTTGCTATAACACGTGTTGGTAACGGTTCTTTGGTAATTCGTTAAACTGCAGTAATTTAGAGAAGAAAACTTAAGAAACGATAGAAAACGTAAACAATGCAAAACTTACTGAGCATCTCACTGCTCGTTGTGGACCATAAAGTTTGTGTTACAAGTAAAAAACTGGCTGGGTTAAATAAAACAAGATATTTATATGGCTTTCTTCTCTCGTACGTACGTTGCAACGAGTCGGTGCAATATTTCGATTGCGTTTGGCAGAGAAACGTGGACAATCGGTCGACTTGAACGTGATAAATGCCGTTCAACTGTACCGCGAGTCCTGTGAAACGTTAAATTTTCCGAATCAGCGGAAATGCGTCAAAAGCATTACCTTGATTTGATGAACACTGCCGGTGGTGGTATATTCGCAAACGCCAAATTAATTAGAACAAATGCCGAGTTAATTAGAATAAATGCCGAGTTAATTAAGACCAACGGCGAGTTCATTAAGTCAAACGTCACATTGACACAAGTGGCCGAACAATCAATACCGTAATCGATGACACTCGTGATTATCAGTAGATGTTTCCATATAAATGCTGGTTTTTTGGTACGGAAGTACAGATCGTCCTACGTCGCAAGAAGGAAACGTAAAAATGACGAAATTTCTGCTTGTCCTTTGCCTCCTCATTGGCGCCTACGTAAGTCACCTGCTTTTACTCATTCCGTCTGTATTTCACAAAGTCTATTCCGCTAATAATTTCGATATTTCTTCAAGAGTAATCCTAAACATGTATTTAACCGCGAATGAGAAAATAGGAAAATCTAATTCTCATTTCTGTGAAAAGATTTCTCGCATATTTCTCTGATGAGTGTAATCGGTAACGAATATCGAAAATTCTACAATGTCTTGTAATAATACTAATATTTTATGCAATTGTGTTGCAGACCGTCAATGCATTGGACATACCCGATGATTTAGACGAGGCATCCTTCATCGACGACCTGAAGAATCAGTTCATGATCATCAAGCAGAAGATCTCTAATCTCGTGAAAAATGCTATCAACAGCATTAACGACGCTCTGAAAAAGGCAAAGGGTAACTTGCCTCAGTGGATAGAGGATGCGAAAAATAAGGTCGAGAATCTTACCAAGGAAGTTAGCGGATTTATTTCCGGTGCCCTCAAGCAGGTAAATTTATTTTCGACAAAAAGTCTCTTAAGAAAAATTCAACATGTCTATTTAACACTTTACATCTGCCTAATCGCTATTACTGGGTAGTTGATCACTGTAATAATTAAGCGATAATTTAAAATGTCCTACCTCGAATCGTCCTATAAACAATACAAGTTTAATGAATGCACCGAAAAATTGGTGGTTCCGGAAAAATATGAAGTAAATGAATGAAACTCTCGTTGATTTCATCATTTGCTGGAACTGTGGAAAATAAATCGATGGTAGAGTAGTGGTACGGCAGAAAGAAATGTATGAAAAAATGTGTTTCCATGTTCAGATGGACCAGGACATCGACAACTGGATCGCGGAAGCCGAGAAAGAAGGTGCCAACGCAGCTGAGTGCAGAAAAATCGCTAACCCAGTCCGTCAAGCCGCCATCAACGTCGCCGTCAACACCACCAACTGCATTACCCACAAATTCGAGGACGGTCTCGTTTACATCCAAGACATAGAAAAAATCGCGAGCGTAGTCTACGACAAACTCGTCATCATCAACAAAGAAGCAGCCATGTGTTTCTCAAAGGTCGATGGAATGAAAGACACCATCATAGCCCTGAATTGCGTCACTACCGTAAGTTACATATTTTATACAGTCCTTCGGAAAGAGAGAGTTTAGCGAAACAAACGGTAATGCAGTAGAGAGATGGTAAATGTATATGTATGCTCTGGTAATTGGATAAACGGAAATTTGAATTACAGTTTAGATGTACGTAAGTAAAGTTCATGTAGTTCACGTACTCGGAATAATACAAACTCGTCGTATCTCCAATGTGTGATCTCTCGGAATTTAATGTAACTTGCACACGCAGTTCGTTATTACTCTAGCAGCATTTAGTGTAAAAATTTACCAGAGTTTGTCTCAATTGCTTAAACAGATATACTTGAATTTCACTTAAGAAAATTTGACAACGGTTATAACGGTAAACCAGCAAGGTTGGCGATATTTGAAGGCGCCTTGTAAAACAGTGATTGTCGGGTATTTCGGCCTTTTCCTTCCCCTTGGAAGTTAATTAATAAATGAATATTCCTCAGATTTACAAGCAGTCTTCGCCCATCATCACCGACGATGTTCCCCGCGCCGTCGGCGACATCGTCCAGTTGAAATTGCTTATTCTTGAACTGATGCCCGAGATGACTTACTGCGTATCTCACACGGCCCTCGCAAGTGTGAAGCAAGACATAAAGGACATTGCCATACAGGTCAAATCCTGCGTCGAATCGAAAATCAGCGAAATTAACGTCATCCCCGCCGCTGCTTAATTCAACTTTTATCCGTTTCTGGTCATTCAATATTTCGAACTAAACACATGATCGGTATATTGTATATACTTCTGTAGAAAACTCAATAAATACCGTTTTCAAACAAACATTTCGCACAGCACGACACCGATTTTCCCACGGTGCGAACAGGTAAATAACCCACTGTTTTATACACTTTTTGTTGAAACGCGTTTAATTTTATTCAAGAAAAGTGTGAATTAAATAAGAGAATTACCATTGTCTTCTAAGTCCAAGGCATATAAATAATTCCCTTTCCATTAATGACAATGGAAACTCTTGCGTAAAAGTCGTAGCATAAATTGAAAGGATATTTTGTCGATTAATAAATCTGCCGAGATTCATGTACGTATCTCGTCCGATAAGAATTTTCCCCGGCATTTGGAATCTCGCGTGTAATTCGGTAACTCAGCCGGTCCTCCCGGGGGACTAATTCTCGCGTCAGACTCGTTTCTTGGAGTGCATGCAGCCGGGGGATCCTCGAGGCGACGGTACTCGGCGGTCGTGAAAAAAGGAAGTACAAGTGCCGGGCGAGACGACGACTTCCTCCTCGAGGGCCCTTTTCGCCGACGCGCCTTCCTCCAGCTGCGAGAATCGTAAAACGTGCCGCACCTTCCCGCACGCACGTCAACAATCGCCCTTTACAACCGTAGCAACCGATTGCGAGAAAAATCAAATCGACTACGACGTAACTGTATTTCCCAAGATGGCGCAGGTGACGAAGGTAAAGGGATTTTAGAAAGCCGTGAATTCATTCTCGGATAGAAGTATCCATATTTCCTTACTTCTTTCTTAAGCCAAACCCGTTAATGTATTAAGCAAAGGATCTGATCGTCTCAACGCCATAACTATAATTAGATTCGGTTTAAATCATAGTAAGGAATGGTAATTAAGGTAAGAGGATTTAAGGAAAGTCATGAATCGATAATCATTTTGGAATAGAAATCTCAGGATTTCGTTATTTATTTATTTATTAAGATCAATTTGACAATTAATGTTTCGGTCAATTGCGCGATATGAGGATCTAATCGTTTCTGGATACCACAACTTTCATTGTACTCGATTTAAATTGTAGTAAGGAGTGATGACGAAGGCGAAGGTATTTAAGAATGTCGTCAATCATTAATGACGTAGATCGTTAATGAACTCGAATCATTAATGTATTCAATTTAAACCGTAGTGAGGAGTAACGGCAAACAAACTCTTCTTTTTTTATATTTATACGATAAGAGAAGAAGGTGCAAACAATACGTAACAAGCCGAAATACGATGTATAAATAATTCTCGTGACTGTACCACTGAAAAATCCGATAACCATTATAAATTGAACGACAATTCAAAAAGTGGGACGGTGGAAAGAGAAAAACGTATTCGTCGCAGAATTTTATTGTTAAAATTTTTATTATCCTTGCAATGGATATTGTTAATTGTAGTTCAGGTCAATACTATAACTACAATATTTCCCGTGAAAGAAACAGTAGACGTGAACAACAATTAAAAAATGTGGAAACAGTATAAAGGAAAAAAAGATATTGTCATAGCCCGGTTTATTTTGTTTCAAAAACACCGAGTATTGAGAAAAATATGAATATTGTACTTCATTTATCAAATAATATAAATGTTAAATGATCAATTATTTCTTTAAACGTTGTTTGGATGAATTGTGTTTTTTAATGACGTCTTTCCCGTGTGAATGCTTGAGTTTTCGACATGTTGTCGTCCACCAGACGTGCAACGTGTGGTCGTATCTAAACCGCAAATGCAAAAAAAACTACAAGGTTACAGCCAGCTAACCAGCTACGGTCGGTGCAAAATAATTCCACGTATTCAGTAGACTAAATCTTTTCCTGCAATCACACATTAATGTTTCGAGGCACGTCATTACGAACTTCCATTGTACATGACAGTTTGTAATTTCGCGGAATGGCAGGAAAATCTGGAAATACTGTAGTCACGTACCAAAAAGTTCGTGGGAATTTAATGGAAAATCCTGTAAAATCAGTGGATACGAAATTTTCGTCAGTGTAGAATAATTTGAAAGGAAATATGAGGCAATTAGTGAATCGGGGATTTATTAATGTTGACTCAAAACCTTCGGGAACGTGTGGAAAAAGGAGATTGTTTTTCGCATTGTTATTTGATATTACGTGCATCGATCCCAAGGAAAACCTGATATTCCTGTATCTTCTGCGAAGTTTCGTGACGTGCGAAACGTTCGCAGGACACAAGGTCGACCCTCGAACTGATCCTTAAACGATTCTCGAATAAAAAAGGTAAAAGGGTGACATTTATATTCTCTTTACGAGGAAAGTATATAAAGAATGCCAGTTTCCCCAGACTTTCTGCGTCTCGATAAATCTAAAAAGTTTATATTACGTTTTATTATCACGCGTTACGTTCTCCAAGCCGCCAAAAGAATCGAAAAATAAGCTTTCCGTACGGCGCGATTTGCGTGGTAATAAATTACAACGGTATTCAAGAGACTCTACCCAAGCTAGGGAAACAGGAGGAACGTGAATTCCTCGCGTAATTTCGGAATTAGCCTCGTTTGGGTTTTAGGCAAATGTTGCAATACCTTAAGCCCGCGAATTACGAGTCGGTATTGTGTCGTTCTCCGCGAAGAAGTCCTTATACCCTCATAATATCCGATGGCTTGGCTGCGCAACAAAGGGCACATCGGTTCCATCGGCAGACGAGGAATTTCCCATCGTACTCCGGAATGTCCCCAGGCAGACCGGCAAAAACGGGAACCGTCCATTGGAAGACCGCGAATTCTCGGGGAAGATCAAAAGGACATGGCGAAGAATAAGAAATGATGGCTGGGGGGATGACAAGAAAGGTCGAAAGGTGAAACGTCCGAAACGTTCGCGAGGACATGGGCAACGAGGTTGAAGAAATCGGGCGACGGGAGAGGGGAGGGGTTGATAAACGAGAGGATCAAGGATCCTCGTCCTCTTTCTCCTCAACAATTTCGCAACTGCGCATATCCTCCCGCTATGCCGTGGCCAGATCAATACTCGCCGTGTTACGTGCGATCTGTCGGCAGGTGTAAGGAAGGAAAGGGGTACAGCCACCATCATTGCTTCCCCAGCGTTTTATACCGAAATCCTATACCCCCAGGATCAGTTTGGGGAAAAAGGATTTCGTCGTCTCATTGCCACGAATATTATATCGGAAAATCAGGTGAAATTTTGCAGCTTTATTGGTATAATCAATTTCAAATACATACTTATAATTGTACAATTTTTACGGTTAATTGTACTTGAAGATGTGAAATTTTATCTTCGTACTGTACATAATATTTTTGAAAAGAATGTCAATGTTATGCTTTTGGTATACCGATAACGTTTTAATCAGTACACGTCTACCATTTTTATTATTGAGGTTGTACGTCAATGTTATACATTTTAAGAGTGTCTTGCATTTTAAACTTGTAACCAGAAAAGGAATTCACTAAGGAGGAATGTCAAAACAAATCTGCCGAATTAAGACGATTAATCAGAGTTTATTAACAAATGCCAGCAGAAAAGCACGGAAGCACGCCACACAGTGAAAATATTTCAATGTTGCGCGTAACAAAGATTGATAAAAATCAGATTACGTGTGCACTTTTCGGTCTCGTGGTACATTAAAGCAAGGGGGGAAAAACGGGCCGTCCCATCTGCTTAAAATGTCTTGCGTCTGTCTTTCTCTCTGTCTCTTCGCGTACTCGTCGCTTAGGCCGGTGAAAAATGAACGTGCTGAATGGGTTGTTTCTGACCCAGTTTAGAGTCACTCCCCGGCTAGTATTGGAAGCAGAAGAAACGATAAAAACTGGAGCAGAACAAATGGTGTCGTGTAACGTGCCAGAAGAGAATCGGATACTGCGTTTATGTAGTTCTCCTTTGCAATGTACCCCATTCATCCAGCTCCAACGACAATGCCAAGCCCAAGAAAATGAAAATACCCTCGCCGTCCAAGTGTGTCGTCGTTTGTTTGTTTTTTTTTTCGTGAAAAATTCGCGCGGCTAAAATCTACGGGAAATTGCTGGGGCTGCGATTGGCAATTTTTGTCGACGGCTCGGAACCAAGTGGAAGGATTTAAGGTGCACAGTCAATGTAATTGAATTATCCCGGAATAGTCAAGTGAAAAAGTGCCTGTCAAAAACAGTGCAATCGACTTGTGCTTTTCACGAATATTTCATGTATTAAAATTCTACATTTTCAAGGTCTGTCCCTTTTTGAGTCTCGAATTTATCGTGATTCATTCTATGAAAATCCGATATTTCCAATATGTCGCAATTTCTTTATCAAACTTTTTCTGTCTACTAACACGTTGTGACTAATGACTAAAAATTCTCCGTATCACGAGCGGTACATTGAAATTCCGTTGTTTCGAGGATGATACGACAACATGGCGATCCCTTTATCCGGCGTCTTCCTGTTTTGCGGTTTATTTTTGTTTCGACGATCCGGGACAGCGCGAACGCAGGTCCCGACTACCAAAAATTGTGCGCTCGACATACCCACGTTAGGAGTATTCGCAAGGTTCAGCCTGACCCCAGTGCAATGGAAAGGCCTCGCCCAGGAGGAACCGCCTTCCTGATCACGGTGTCCCCCACGCCAAGTAAGTTATAATGAAACGACCACCGATGGTCCTCCTATCAGCCGGCAAACCGTCATTCCATCGCGAGAAATTACATTTCACCGATCACGACCCCTAGTGGGCAAAAAACCATCGACCAGCCGGGCACACCATTTTTTTCATGCATTTTGACGTAACGAACGCATGGTTCGTGGAATTTAATGGCTGACACCGCGGAAACAATCGACCACGACAGCCACGGCGAACGCGTCGTAGGACATTTGAAACAAGCGATAACGTAGACCAAGGATTACGGAAATGATCGATACACAATTGATTTTTCTATTCGGAGATTATCTTTTCAGGATTTTCTAAGAATGATTATTCGGAAAGAATACCGGCTGCTCTTATCTGTATATTCTTTAAAAGATTACAGACATGAAAGAAAGATGTATTTACATCGTCTGCAATAACACTCGTTCGCCATCATTTTAACGTTGATATTGAAATGAAATTGTTGCATGTTTGAAAAATCATTTCAGGTGAATCGCTAGGACTTGTTTACTGCTGAGAAATATTAAAGAGTTTCGCTCTCTTGTACGTGAAATGAAATCTACGGAAAGGAAATACGAAATTCATGTTATTACGACAAGAAATGCGGGGCCTCGCTGTCGCAGACATAAAATTCAGGTGATCCTCGGGTCCTTCGGCAAAACACGCGGATCGTGTGACACGAGGTTGATTTTACATTCACTCGAACGGCCTTCTTCACTGCGATATCGCGTGATGACACTCATTATCTGACGCATGCATTAAGCAAGCATTCTCCACACAGTCTAACATATATTACAGTTTTCGTAACCGTAATCCCCCTGCATTTCATGAATACCAAGTCCCATTCTTTGCGAAACATCAATGTAAAACTTTTTTTTACAAAATATCAGTTTATACACCTGAAATACTACGGAAAAACAGTCAGTTTCCTATGAATATAAAGTCCAAGTGCTCATATTGCCCACTTTTACGATGGATTAAAGAGAAAATTTGACAGAAATTCAGAGCAATGTGGGTAGGAATTTCGTGTGATGGTCCCGGAATTATGAAAATATATTAATATATAATTATTTATAAAATATTAATATATAAAATATCAATATTAATATACATGAAAAATATTAATATACATGACGTGTACGATTGGAAAGGACAAGTAAAAATAAATAAACAGCGTGCTGCTATAATCGTAGTAACATTGACTATTATTATAGCAGGCTATTATATTTTCTATCTTTGTCGGGCTACCCACGTGGTTATCTTAATTGACCGGTCCCGATAGGGTGTTGAGGAATGCCAGCCCCCAGGAGGCCAAACGTGCCGCACGTTCCGTAAATATTTATGGGACCGCTGGTTTTTTATACGTAGACGAAAGCTTATTTGCGTCGCTCGCGTCTGCCCGAAGACCCGTACTTCCCTGCACTCCGAATGACTTTTATTTTAGAGGGTGAAATCTCGCTCATGCATTATTCCAAGGACACGTGGCAGCGAGGCTCTTCAATTTCCCGCCAGTATTTCTCCATTAAATCGCACGGTACATCGGAAGAAACAAGAGACTCCGACGGGAAAGACACAAAATCGACTGTTCAAATAAAATGCCAAACATTATTAACCGTGAATTCCGCCACGTTTTTACCTAGGGTTTATATTTACGAGCCGCGGAGGAGCTGCTTGAAATTTCGTCTGTTTGTGGAATCAAGCTAACTGCGTTTCAAACACGAGTTATTTCAGTCGGCCAAGTGAATAGACTAAATAGAGGGAAGCGCG
The DNA here is from genome assembly GCA_963989215.1 of Hedychridium roseum. Taxonomy (NCBI): domain Eukaryota; kingdom Metazoa; phylum Arthropoda; class Insecta; order Hymenoptera; family Chrysididae; genus Hedychridium; species Hedychridium roseum. The sequence continues at coordinate 2,501,937 of OZ022307.1, read as the reverse complement.
TAAAGATTTATCGCTCGATTTACGTGTTTTCGGAGTCTAGCCGAAGAAAATTATTCCGCGATCAGAATGGTTAGTGCTTTCGGGCGGAAGGAAACAAGGCCCTGGAAATTCGAAACGTCCTGCGTAGCGTTCGTGTAAATGCGCATACGCGCGGAGAATCCGCGAATGAAACGATGACACGAATCGATAGCAATCTCGAAGTTAATTTTCTACGGGAGAAAATCAAACGAGCCACTCGATCGCCATTGAAAATCGTCGTTCGTCGAAAGGACGTAAATGGAAAAGTACGGAACAACGGGGATATAAAAAAAATCGGCCTTGAAATCAACGGGCAATTCACCTTTTCACACGTACAGTTCAACGCTTCGTTCCGCTACTTCATGCAGGAAGCAAAAATTGTCCTTGAAATTCACGGCATCTCGCGCAGACGTAGGTCGAACAATCGGTTTTTTAATTTTCAAATACATGTACGCCCATCCGAAGATTCGATACAGTTCTTTGATGGAGAATAAACATCCGCCCGGTTTTTTTTGGCGATTTTTGTCTCGTTTCAAGAGACACGTGCAGTTTCGGATAATAAGTCTGAAGGAATTTCAAACTCAAGGGAAAATGGTGGATTCTGGTAATACGGTAAATCGTTCTGTTCACCGTTTCAAACTTTCTATTCTAGTCACGCTCAAGTTTAGCAAAGGAATAGCAATTATTGCTAATAACTTCGGTTTGCTCGCAAATTGTATTCGCTTATACAACCGCTTAATGAATGGCAATAAAATTATATAAAACTTAATACCTAGTAGCATGAATATTTCATTTACATTTCAGTTATTGTCAAAGACAATTGTTATATGCACAGTAAAAAAATGTTTCCTGGAAATGATAATAAAAATTTGGAAGATTTTTGGAAGGCATGTTAATAATGGTGCATTTTAAAAATTCAGTTTCCTTGAAGAAACGTTGAATTTATGTAATACCAGATTTACAGCGAGGTCACTGCATTATTTAGCACCATTGTTCCATTTACCAGATCTCATTGGGCAAGGAAGAAAAACCTTTAAATCGCGCGTAAGAGGAACGAATTCAGCTGGCTAGAAATGACTTTTAATCCTCTTCATTTAGAAAATACAAACGTTAAATCCCTCCGGAGGATCCTGAAAGGTCACGCCTGCTTAATTAACTTTCCTTCCCCGGTGTCAGAATTTCGTAACACAAAGTGTCGACTTTCGTAGTAAATTCACTTTGAGAAACCAAAGTATTACCAACATTAATCGCCGTCCCGTTTCTTGCGTCGCAATTTATTATCTATCTTAAACGAACCGAGTTCACGAGTTTGACGGTCTATCGAGAAGTGGATTTTCGCCACGGACCAGAAACAGGCGTTTCACGCTGATGAACGGCAGATCGATTGCCGAGGTGGTCGTGCAGGGCGACCGTGTCGTCGGTGCTGCGCAAATATATGCGGTGTCGATGTCCGCGGTTATTAAATGACGAAGAAAGAAAGACAGTCACCTCACCTACGTGGCTCGATTTCCGTCACGCTCTTACGACTACGCGGCAATGCGAGAACCGCGTTTCGTAACGCAAAGACGACGGGGGAACTCGCGATCCGCCTGTTCGCCGTGGAAGAAGCCCGTTATTCCGAACGGCTCTTTCCTCCGCAGGACGGAAGGACGAGAAGCCATCTAAACAGACCAGAACACCCGGCGTGGATAAAGTTTCGGCAAAAAATACAACCAATCTACAGGCGTAAAACATGCAGAGGTGAATACGTATATTCCCTTGGACGATGTACACTGATAAAGCAATACACATCCTTATCATTGCTCTACAATTAAAAATCGTTGAACAAATGAACAACGTTTTCTGTAAGTCATTCAAATTGTCCATTTAGATTCTGAACAATTTACTGTGCCCTGACACTACTGGGATGTGTACCGCGGTGTTAATGGAATTTTAATGAATTTCGCCAAGAGTAGTGAGGGCAATATTATCTTCGGCGATTTACAAAACTTCATATTTCTTGAATGAATACGCAAGGTTTTTCGTAAATCGTTAAACCGTTGCCCGTGCAGATTCCGGAAAATCGGCTTTGTCCTGATATTGTTGGAGGTCTTAGTAAATATTGTTAGGCATTATGTCGACGAACGGCAAAGGAGGAAGAATATTGTGTAGACGGCCGGAGACGAAGTCTCGAGAAGCGCAACTCTCTAAAGTCATCATTGTCAGTGCACATGCTCGGATGCACTTACTGCATCGATGCACCGCGATGTCGCAGCAACTCTGCCCTGCCGGAGTCCTTTACTTCCGGTCCAACGTTCGCTGCTCTTCGATAAGTACAATAACCGTAAACAATGCGTACTCCGTTTTGCCACTGTCTCATTGACATACGCTGCATTTTAACTTTCCCTTTTCTGCCACTTTTTTCACTTTCAGATCACCGAGAAAATTTTATCAAATCGTAGAAGAATATAGAGAATTACTTTCTCTCGTAGAGGAATAGTTTTCACTGAAGTTGTTCAAGACGAATACTTCGAAGAATTAAACCAGCTTGGAGAAATAAACCTGTAGCGAAACAGGAGTCGCTTTCGTCATTTTTTCACCGCTACCCAGAGCAGGAATTTGCTTACGTCGTGCGATATATTATACCATTATGCAGATAAGACGGCAATAATGGCGATGCCGGGACAGGAGCGACAAGATTGTAAATAAAATAATGAATTCTCCTATTGAAATGATTTTAGCGAAACAATAAAACCGTTCCATCAACAATGTCCTTTAGAAAGGTGTTTTTTTTTCGGTCAAAGTTTAAATTCTCCCCATGGAGAAGTTCGAAGATATTGAAAAGGCTGATGCGAAGCACGTGAACACTCGAAAACGTACGGGGCAGTTTAACGACACATTTTTGTCCCATACTGTGCCAGGCATCGTCGAATCATTCGATCGGGGAATAGGGAACCCTCTGTCTTTAGAGCTTCGCACGTTCCCAGCACAATGAACGAATCGTACGGGGGAGTAACGAGCGATTGCTTCGTTATTCAACATCCACCGGCCGATTCAATCGTTCGCCACGTGCCACGAGAGTAGTTTCGCCCGACAGTTCCCATCTGTACAAAAGCTCAAACAATAACAACAAAAAAAGGACTCGTTAACACGATGTCTTTGTACCAGCGAAAAAGTGCATTCGAAAAAGGCAGTCCTTGCTATAAAACAAATTAATCTTTTTGTAAACCTTAATGTACATATACGATACATTGTACATTCTAGAAACTAAGTTACGTGACGCTTCAGGTTTGGAAATACTCTACATACAAATTCGTGTTTGTGTTTGAGCATTCAAAAGACAGAAGCTGTGTTATACTTTTACTTTTTACGGGTATTAATTATTTTGAAGTATTGTAAGTCAAGTGTTTTCGGTATGTTTATCGAAATAATACTTGAAGTAGCAACTGAAGTACTGGTGGAGGGCAGTGAGGGTCTTCGGTTAGATGTCACAAGTTGACTAATGATCTGTAGCAGATTAATGAGCTGCATTTCGAACACGGTTGACGCCCTTCCTCGCTACCATCTTCGGGCAGACTCGTTGGAACTTTCTTTCGTAATACCGTTGCCACAGCTCCTTTCCCTCGTCACGATCACTCAAGAATTCATGAATTTACTCCTCACCTTTCCACGTAGGACGGTCGCCAGGCCGATCACGTCTCGATAAATATCTTAATGCACTTGAAATCTCCTTAAATGCGCTCGAATGAATTTATGCCTGTCGCAAGCGCAATGAAGCAAGGTCGAAAGGATTATTTTGAACGATTCGTGCGATTTAGTCGTTTCACAGGATTGTATTTTAAGATTCCTTCTACTTGTAAATTCAGACGGAGCTTACTGTCTTGTGCAGTCTTTTAGTTAGTTAAGAATAACAAGGATGAAGCGAGTGTTACGATCAGAAATTAATTAAAGTATATAATAAGACTGATTTATGGATGAAACAGTTGTCATAGTGGCTAATAATAGAATAGCTCATCTGACCTTTGTAAAGATACGAATTACAAAATTGTTCTATGGAATATTGTTCTATTAAATTCTATAGTTATCTTCTATAATAAGCTAAAGCCCACAAGGTTTATAACATTAAAGGTCAGAGGTAGCACCGGAAATGAGTTTGGAAATATAATCGATACTATACTAAGTATACTAGCAAAACCATTCTACGCCCCCGATGTTAAATTGTGTTCCATTGACGTCATCCTAGTTCCTTTCAGCGGTAGTCTAAGGATAATGGAGTTTACACCGAACAGCATTGAATAAATTGCCACCTATAATTATTGTTCTACCAAATATACTGGTATAAACTTCTCCATTGTTTCATTGACTGCTACAGTTCGGTCGGGTAGTGAGCTAAAGATAGCTACGTTTATGGCGTCGAGGCAAAAGGTGAGAGCAACAGCAGGAGATCCATAATGCCTGACGTTCATTCGGATACCGCATTGCCGTGCGACCTGCTGGCCTGGTCCCGGCAGGTACGTAAATACGCTCGACTCACACTGGGATTTCAGCCATTCCGAGGAACGACGGTGCGTTCGCCGAGATTGCTGGGGGCTCGTGCAGTCACGTAGAACCGGCAGCGCGGGCATGCGTAGACCTACGGGAATATATATATGCACAACTGTCGGTCGATAGGCGCAGCTCCCTGCAAACCTGCGATCGATGGGCTTAAAGGGAAGACCAAAACGATCCGGCACCGGCGGCCTGACGTCACGATAAAATAGTCCTCTCCGCGGGATCAAGGTCGTCGGAGCCGCAGAGAAGGCACGATCAACCAAGGACGAGATTCACGCGGGAGCAGGATACCGAGCATCGACTCGCCACGCTATTGTTGCAGCCGAGTTAAACGGAACCGTATAAGGCAAAGGAATACGTAGACCTCCCGGCTAATTTATCCCAACGTACTCCTGGACCTCGACGTCGAATTACCCAATTCTGCGACGGTATTCGCGTGCGATTTATCGCACGACGAAAAGGAGATGCAAATGCAATTAATAAGTTAATGCTGAGTTCAAGAGAAACCTGAGGCTCATTTAAAGATGGTGTTGGTCAATTCGTTCCCTGTAGGTTTGAAGATCAAAAACCAAAGGATTATAACGGAAAATATTGATAAATAGAATGAAAGAAATTTTGCCCGCAAGTCTCTTTGCGTCGTATTGAAGTTATAAAAAGAAATGGTGTTTTGTTGTCGGGAAATTGCGCGAATCTGAGTCTTGTCACGTACATTAAGGAAAAATTATACAAGTTTCGTAAAAGATACACGCTCATGATATAAACGATATAATTTTGTTACTTGTTGCAGTTATTTCAGCTAATTGTTTTAAACACCTGAACTTTAATTATTACTTAATCGAGGTGAAAGGTACAACGTACGTTACGTAGGTACGTAAATAGTAGTTACGATCCTTGAGAGAATTTTATATTTCCAATACGCAGTAATCAACAAACATTTCTTGTTCATCTGTTTTGCACGAAGGTTAATTAAGGTGAAAAAACTGAATTATTCATGACATGTAATTAAAGCCCCTGTTCCGTTGTTTATAGGAGAACCAGTTTCAGAGGATTTCAAATAAATGACACTTTATTTGTATCGATTTCGCATTAAACGAACTGTTCATTGCTGCGATTTCATATAATATTTTACAGAAAATTATTGCTTTTAAGACGCGTTAAACAGTACTTTAAATTTACACATCTATAATTGTATTTTTATACCTTTGTAAAATGATTTGCACTATTACATTAATGCGTATGATATTCTAATTTCTCGTAATCGTTACGTATGTTATAGCACGAAGCCATGTTACATGTTCAACATACGTAACTTAAATACATCATTACCCGCACATTATGCATCGAATAATTAGCACTGATCAGATGCAATCCACTTTAGATATTCCGGTGTAGACAAACACGAATGTAAAAAAACGTTGCTGTTTAAATTGCAACAAAGTCCTGTCATTTACCGAACAAACGTTCTGACATTGCATTAGGATTTTTTCGTTTTTGGTCACATTTAGCTCCGATTGTTAATGATTCTGTGAGAACTTTGTCGCTCGAAATTGTGCAAAAGTTGGAATAAAAATCATTGGTGCTTGAGTAAACATCAGAATACCGCAAGTATAGGAGAACTTTCAAACTGCCCTGGCAGGTAAACGACAAACTTTTCCCTATACCTCGGAAGATTAGACCGTTCTGCTTAACAATCGTTTGCTCAGCTTTCCAAAGAGAGACGAAGAAAGCTTCGCTAGCTTTTGCGTGTCGTAATCGCCAAGTAAAAACTTTTTACGAAAATTGCTGCGTTGTAGGACAGGAGGAACGTTACTAAAATACCGGCGATAAATATAACGGCGAACAGCTGACTCCAGCTACAAGGCGAAGATTTGTGCGCGTAGTGCGTGACGAGTGCAAGTGCATCGGAAACGTCATTCGCACGTGTTCGTCGGGTCAAGATCGTCGTCCGAAATCACGTGGAAAAAGGGCTGAAAAATGACGTTCCCCCTCGCCCATCCCCCCGGGGGGCGCGTCCGCATGGGGAATCGATAGCTACGAATTCACTGTTGTCGCAAGACGAGATCTCAGAAAGAAATGCAACTCTCCGGACAAGAAATTTAATCACTGGAACACAAATGCACGATTTTATCCGTAGGAAGAGGATTAAGGGTGGAGTGTGCCCTTGGGGCGATGGGGAAAACAAGAAATTTTGTTTCATTGAACTACGTCATCGATCAAGGACATCGCCAGGGTGATGGACAAAATTATGAATTTCCTTCCCTGAATACCTGTCATCGCCAATGATCACCGTCAGCTAGTTGAAACGATGATAAATGTGTTGAGGAGGACTGTCAAAAGGAAATTTTTCACTGTACAGTAGAGTGAATAGATGAGGAAAATGATGATTCTCTCTTGGCCGACAGTCGTGGAGGATGACAAGAATAGAATGAACGTTTTTCGCGAAGCAAAACTCACCGAGCCGTCGGCGTGTAATTTTTACGGATGGAGCCGGCTTCTTATCGTCGCTTATCGTTATCGGCTTACCTGGACGTCCACCGGCTCGTCGACACGGCACGTCCCGTTGATTGGACGTTACACTTCTTCTCCGTTTCTCTCGTCAAAGTCCAGGATCGCACTGGCAGGGCCGGCAAAGAAAGACGTAGGAACAGCGGGAACGAGGTGACAGAAGGACGGAAACCGGAAGAGCGAAGGTCCAAGCGAAGGAAGTGACAGAAGAAATAGCCAGAGAGAAGGAAAGACAGAAAGGCAGAGAGTGAGGCAGAGAGAGAGGTAGAGGAGGAAAGGATGGACGAGAAGGTAGACGAAAAGAGGGGAAAGAGAAGAGAAGAGAGGGCGAAAGGGCACTTTTCCCGACTGTCGGCGTATCGAGGTGGACGCACGCGACAAGCTGACGTACGAAATGTCTACTCGCGATCTAGCAAGAGGAGAGCACCAGCGGCGCACGATCTACACGCGGCGCTCGCCTCTCTCTCTCTCCCGATGGCATTTTCACCCGAGCACCGCCGGAAGCCCGAGAGAACTCCCCGCCCCCCGGCCGTCGGCCCGTCCCCACCCCCGTTAACCCGTTTTCGTAAATGCCTTCTCCGGCGCGAACGACGCATGCGCTTATTTCCCCGACGTCTTCGAGCGTCGGGACGTCTTATCAGAGGCACTCCGCTGTCCAGAGCAACACAACGCCAGTACACGCGAATAAACCTCAAGCCCCGCTACCGCTAATACACTCCCCCTCGAACGGCCTATACTCCTGGCAAAAAAATAACTGGAAATTACACGCCAGCAGGTCGATATCGTGTCCACCCTTTGACCTTATAGATAATGCATTCAACACTTTCTTTACCCTGGTCGATGATGATGCATGTGTCAATCCTACCTACTCTGCTAGATCAACAAACTTCCACCGCGGCTCTACTTCGCGGAGGATCTACTGGTCTACTGTTTTTCTGTTTTCCTCCTTCACGGTAGACACGCGTCTGTCGGATAATTGCACTATTGTTCGAAGTGCACGCGAACCGGGGATTTCGTGGTGAGTGATCGCGGAAATACGGAACCGACTCACGTGTCTTATCAGCGGCTTTCTCAGACGGTAGAGGGATTGCTTTTCTTCCTCGGGGAAAAAACGGTGGAAATTCTATGAAACCTGCTTTGATCATCCCTTAATCTTGATCGATGATACTTCATTCATCTTTCCTATCTACTCTTCTAGTACATCAACTCACTTCCACCAACTTTTCAGGGCTTTTCATCGAGTGTCTCGTGTTTTTCCTCGTTTTATGTAAACCGACGTCTCACGGATAATAATGCTATTGTTAAACGTGCACGCGATGCGCAGGTTTTAAGTCGAATAATCGCCCGAGTGCCGTCTCACGTGTTTCTTTTCTTTTTTAACACGAGAAAACGGTAGGTCGAAATACCGATCATTAGAGTCCTATTGTCCTGGGCCAATTGCTGACCGCTTCCTGCAAATCCAAATGTCCCAAGATGCTGAGTAATTGGGTCAGGTCAGTGATACTCACCGCCGGGTCAGAGTAATCGTGTTTGATAATTGATAGTAGCTTTATTGTCAACATGAAAATGACGAGCACCGTGGGACAAGTTAGCCGCGAACGTGTCCGACTGCATATGCCCCGCTTCACATGTTTACTCGTATCGTCGGAAATTCGCAAGCTCTTATCAGCAACGGTAATTGCGGGGAAGGGGGGTTTATCAGCAACGGTGAGAAGGAAGCCAGGCGAAAAACAGGAGAGAGAAAAGTAAAAACTCACGCGCTTGCGCTTGCGCCATTGAAACAGGAAAATCGGGCGTCGATAAAATTCTACGAAGGTATATTTGAAAAGAGGGGCAATTGAAAACGCCTTACAAGATTCCAGTTTTCCGTACGAATCTCACGAAGTGCTTTATGTAATTAACTCGCGGAGCTTTGTTACATAAAAATGTTACATAATGCACATTTCCAGCAAGTTTGCGAGCTCAGAACGGGTCTGGGATAGGAATCTTTGGCGTTCGACCCTCCAGCATTTCGTGCAATAAGACGCTAATTTCCTGAAGATAAGTAGCAATAATTAATAATTAAATCGATAACTGCGAAACGGAATGATAAAAAACATCTTTTTATACAAATTTTTCATCATACGGCCGTAGATTTTGATTTTCTTCTTGTTAAAATTTAACTGTCGGGATGTCATTTCTAAAAGCTTTACCTCTTCCCTCTGAACTCGCAATCTGTCGATCGAAGGCTCGCTGAAATTAGGATCGTTGCTCGGATCCTCCAAAATCGGCTCATCGGTTTTCGTAACCGGTGGAATCCGAGCTGTATAAATCTGCTTAATCGTATCCAAAATTGCCGACGGTTTCGAGTGCGGCAATTGTAAGTCGATCAGCGAAAATGAATCCGCACCGGGCGATATTGCTAACGGTTTCTCGTAATCGGTGCACTTTCCATCTCTGAAAATGAATACTCGAATATTGTAAAATTGCGTTTTAATACTACACACAAATGTGCAGACATATTGGACTTACAAAGCATGAGTCCCAAATCCATAATGAGCTAATAATTCTCTCGTCTTCTTGATTAAAGTTTTGTCTTTTGAGGAATAATAATACAGACCAGCGCCCAAACTATGCGCTATAGCTCTTAACGTTTTCCCAACTAATTCCTTTTTATCCATATCGAATTCCTGCAGTGTACAAATGTATAACATAGCAACAGAAATTCCCAATGGCAATAAAATGATGTTTATCGGAAATATTTCGAGAAATGTCGACCTTAAATTCGTCATATTTGCCCCCTATAATACACATCCTCATGGGAAATATATTTGGAATATCCTCCGGCTTCTTTTTCCTCTCGCTTATCCTCTTTTGTCTCATTTCCTCAATCAGCCCTTCGTCGTAACTCATTTTCAATGCGCTTCGTACGGCTGACAGAGTTTCCTCGAAGGAAGACCAAAGCACTTCGGGTTTTGACAAATCTAACATCAATAGCAGTGTCGTGTGATGAGGCGAATGAGTTATGGCAGAACCTTTCATTGCCGCTGATATCATGGAAGAAGCTAGATAGCCCACTTCCCATATATGTACAATATTTTTCACCTGTAGCAATATTTCAAGGAAAACAAAATTCAAGGACACAATTGTATATTAATTTATTGAAGTCTTCATTGAAATTTCTTGTAATAAAATTGAAGTAGAATAATTTTCTGCCGCGAGGGGCAGTAAGTTTCAATATTTCACGATGAATCAGAAATTATTACGTACTAGACTTTTGCCAGCCTTCCGGCCAAAGGAATAATCAATCGCAATGGTCGGTTTCGGCGTTTCTTCCTTTTCAAGAAAGCGATGAACCAACGTTGTTTTGCCCTAGAACGTCAAAGAAAATTGCTTATAGATTAGATTCCTCTTCTTTCACCCTTCGCATTAAGAGGGTATTGAAATCGCATGTGATCGACATTTCCAATTGGTCTCTCGTTCAAAATTGATGAACACAAAACGGATGTTACGGCATCCTCACTTTTATGTATTTTATTTTAAATTCGCTACTCCATTAAATAATCTGCAGTCAATGTTTTTCTGTTGCAGTTTTAATACAGTCATAAATACGTACATACATTTTCCCTTGAACAATCCCTTCTAAATAATACTACTTACAACTCCTTTACTACCGACAATGATAATAGAACGTTCATGGGTTTCATCTGAATCTATTTTGCGTTTCTTTTCTTCTTCTGAATAGAGGCGAAAAGCAATATCACGCAAACTCTCTTCACTGTAATGAAAATTATAATATAACTAACATCATCATACTCAGAATATCAGCTCGACAAAAATGTACTTATTGGATTAAGGAAATTTTTTATGTGATAATTGCGTTGTTTCTACTTTCTAATGAAATATTGTACTTTTACTTTCAGTGCTAATTAATTATTACCAATGTATATACTTACGAATTTTCTTTAGCCATTTTTTAGACAGGAATTGTTGGGGAAGGCGTACAAGAATGAGTGAGTATATACATAAGTTTCTCTGCTTTTACAGGTTACTTCGATTATCTCTGTGTTTTCTTCTTTGTCACTATAGCAACGATACCATGTAAGTACTTCTACGCTATTGCGGTTAGTACTCAATCATTTGCAGGACTAAACAACGTCAAAAATACAGTCACACTCTCATTCTATCACTTTCATTCGCCCCTCAGGAGTTTTAATTAAAACAGACAATTCTAACGCAATTATAAAATTGTTCGACAGTGTCAATAAGCATAAAAATCTCCGAATACAATTTGCATAGCGCAGCACACAGGCAAAGGTCCTGCGCGCAAGGACAAAGGTAGAAAAAATGTTATGTTAATAACATCTCGAAATTTTATTGTAATATCATCAATCAATAATTTTTTATATATAATCTTCACGACACATTTCGCTTACGATGTCAATAGGGTACAATATGTGTTATACTTCAGTATGCCCCGCTTCTAAACGACGTTTGACATACGTGCGCAATGATCTAACGAGAGATCATCAGTCTTAGCAGAGATCCATGGTGATGTCATTAATGAGAAATAGCTGTATAGATTTCCGTCAAGGTATTTGTGAAGAAGGTTTTCGGGTGTCTAGAAAACGCTAACAGGTCTCCTTCAGATCACTGCGCATGAAGTGATACTTCCAAATACATTATTGTATATGAATAAAAATCAAACTAGTCAATTACTTTAGACTGTTACCATTGTTATTATATACAGGATAGACTAGAGGAAATGAACGGAATGTACAGCACAATTCGCTAATTCGTACCCAGCACCCCCGTAAATATAGGCAAGAAAAGTTCCTTTCGTCTTTGCCGTAAGTCTTTATGCACAGTAAGTTGCTTATTTTCGCGCAGTTCTCCTTCTTATATATTAGTAATTAATATCGATACTGATAATTCGTGTGTTAATTTACAGAATGTAATCCGGAATTTAAATTCCACTGAATCCATTGCCCTTGAAACGTATATTCCCGAAAAGTAATACAAGAGCAAGGACGTTTTGTTGTATTTTTGTTTGTTGTGAATTCGTATTCTTCTGAGACAAGTTGCCTTTCAGAACTGTAAACTGTTGATTCAGTTAATAAATTTGCACGTGAACACACTGGTCGATAATGTATACAATAAACAAGTAGTTTGGTGTGGTCGATCATAAAATTGCAAACATGTGTTCATTTACGTCAAAACTTGCAGTATATACGATGTTTGTTTTTAATTGTCGCACATTTTTAACCGAACGATTTTTTAACGCTGAAAGAAAGCTTCAGTTCCCTACAACCGTTGGAGTGTGCATTTAATACAGCACTAATATAAATTATAACACATTCAAGTAAATTTATAATTTAACACGTCAGTATAAGCAATGTCAAACATGATACATAATCGATAATCACTGACTTACAATTACACAAATTACATTAGGCAGAACGAACGTACAGGAAGACAACTGTGAAGATTAGTCACCTTTTCGAGTAATATTTCATTGCTTCTAAAATGCAATATATCACGCGCTCTGCATGTTATCTAGTCCATATGTCACTCATCCAATTATCATTTAACTCTTCTGTTGGTAGAACTTTCAGCTTTCTCAATGTTTCAAGGTAAAATGTCAGCTCCGAAGTAACTACACCGTGCTGAGGCCCACCGTTGTTAACGATATTCATTTTGACCAGCTGTTCTCTAAGTTTGTCTTTGAAAGAATTATTTACAGTACCGTAAAGTACCTGTACTTCTAGTGGTGGCAAAATTCCAGAAACCGCTTCATGGAGCTTCATCAAGCAGCTATTAACACAGAATATCATTCTAAGTTATCAGCATTTTATCATTCGTAAATTATTTCTTTGCATTATAAGGTGAATGCTACTTACCTAGAAATATTTCGAAACGATTTTGATGGTACAGGTGGCCTGGCAGTCCATGTAGATATCTGAACACCTAGCAAATTATCTACAATTGTCAGAATCTTACCATCGATTTCTCGTATGTGAGCACGAATGTCTCTCTCGACTGTGTCAAGCAATGCCACTCCACCACTTGCACCAGACACACCAATATAACCGCGACTTGGATTCTGTTCCACTAGTGCTAAAATCGCGGTCAATTATTTTACGGCCCGACAAGTTTTTTCATTAGCCACGCTAAAAAAGCTTATTGCATGCGTTACCTTGAAAGTGTGCCTTGACAAACTGCATAAACCATAAAATCAGTTTGAGACTACGTGCCGCTAGCACAAGAATTGTACTTGTTATTGTTTTCAAGCCAGCCACTTGCATGGCGCCCGCGCCAAGAACAAGCTGACAGCAACGAGAGTTATAATGCCGTAACAGTTCTGCTAATTGCCGTCCAAAATGCCCGGATAAAGCTATTAATTCGCTACCAGTTCTAACAGAAGAAACAAAATTTACAAATTTCTTCTCATAGGGTTGTAAAACAGTACTTTTTTAGATGAATTCTAGTGAATAATACCTGCAATACTCGTGTATCATCTGTATGAGCATGAGGGCTGTACTGACTACAGCAAATTTTTCTTCTCCGACCATTATGAAACACGCTACGCTATCGTTCTTCCCTATATCTTCGCGCTTATGTATACTAGGAGGAAAACACTTATTTTCATAAACATACGTCACCAAGGACTGAAATTCCGGGGGAACATCAGCCTGTTTCCACCGTTCAGATTCTAACAGGAGAGTCAATTTTGTTTTACGCTCATTATGAAATCGTTGCACGAACTTGCTGGCTTGTGCCTATTCGTAAAAGATTTGTTATAATTGACAAACGTTACAGTAGAAGTCTTATACATGATATAATAAAATTTCGATGAATGCAATCACCTTGAATGCAGAACGCAATGCAGTACATTGTTTACCACACAATTTTTCACAAGTTTGTGTAAATTCTTCGACAATATTAGCTAGTTGACAGACTTGTGCAGTCGTTGCCCTTTCGCTTAACCAGGAGGTCTTGTCATTCCACGACTGAAATTCTTTTTCTTCTAGCTTGTTAACAGAATTTTCAATCAATAACTTGTCTTTTTCGTTGTGTGTCTTATCTTTATCATTTGTATCGGCAGAAAGTAAATTTCCCATCCTCTCATGGCAGTAATCACAGACAGACGTCATCATATCAGCAAGTTTATTTGTAACTCGAACATGTTCATCTTGAGTGAGAAGACAGTCTGGTATTGTATCATCAAACGAGCCGTCAGACATTTTTCCAGCTGCCAAATCAGCAGTATCTTGCATAACATCCTGAACTACCTGAAATATTTGTTTAAGAAAATGTCAAAACAGCAGACTTAAAAAGCACCTGACGAAAAAAGAGTTTGGTTCCGATGTCTTACTTTTATTCGATGTAAAAGATAGGTAAGAGACTGTATTGTATTATACAGCAATGTCAGTCTTTCCGCGAGAGACAGGCCACCGATTTCGAGTGCAGCTGCTTGCTGATCGCTACAACAGTCATTTTCAGCCAATGCTTCTATGATTCTCTGCTTCGTCACAGCCCTCACCGTCGTTATAGCTTCTTCTTTGTAAGCGTCGATAAATTGAAAATGCTTCTGACGTAGCAGGCCCGAGATGATGGAGACGAGTTTATCCTATTCGTTTGGAGATGCACAAATGATCTCACTAGGAAGAGGTGGACGGCGGTTTGTTTGCTACGAACTAAGGACACGACACAACGATCACACATAGCTTACCCCGTCCAAAACAGTATTTTCACTGTCCAAAGGTCTGTTTAGGTCTGCTGTTGCGTATCTTTGAAACTCAGTCGAGAGCATTTTGTCAATCAGCTTTTCCATTTCCGTCAATTGCGAACTCAAATGTCTAGATCATTAGCAATGATTAACGATATCGCACATGAGAATCCTTTGATTTCGTCCTCGTTCTTTAATAAACTCACCGAAAGCTATGAATTCCGTTAAGTTTTTGTAACAGTATTTCTTGCGTCGTGGAAATAACGTCAAGGGCAGCGACATAATCAGGCGTGGATAATAATAGTTGTATCATGGGTTGACTTTGATGTACAGTGGCCATAAATTTTAGTTTTTCTTGCACCAATAATCTATTCGACAGCGCTCGCTCTAATCTAATGTCAACAAACAGAGCATATTGTTTATCACCAGCGATATGTCAATGTTGAAAGTGAAATACACAAACGATGTTATTTACCGAAAAATTTCTAACGAGTCCTTGACTAGATGTTTGTCAACCTGATGAATATTTTTTCTCAGAGCTTTCAACACTGTGATAGTTTGCGTAAGCTGCTCCATAAGGGCGTCGTGTGATGTCATTGCGTGAAAAAACGCTTGCGATTTAGATGCCACTTGCTCTGCTATTCTTACTTCAACAATGTCTAAATAGTGACTCAGCTACAACAAGAAAGATTTATACACCTTGAGTCCATTTTTTTTACATTAACTGTATACTTACAAATGCTGCCCATTGTAATAATATGCTAATTTTCTTAATAACAAATGTACACATACTTTCTCTTGCATTTGCTTCACGTGTGTAACTATATTGTTATTCTCCCCTAATAATCCATCTTTAGCAAATGGAAATACAGCATTAAAATTGTCTTTCTGGGATAACTCCAAGTTAGGTGTTAGAAAGATCTTTGGAATACTAGATAGGTCAAACTGTACACGATCTAAAAGAAACAGAAGTGGTGAAAGCAAATAATAAATAATAATATAATAAATTAATAAAAGCATAACTGTATACCTGAAGTTTTAACCTTCCTGAGGTTTGGAAAATTTTGTAGTAATTCAGTACATGTTGCTGGTTTGTTTATATTCAAACTCATACGTGCATGCTTACGATATCTCTGTAACAGTTAAAAATCATCTTGAATATGTTTAAAATGACTATTAATATAGAACTGGAAAGTAAAACATTGTATACATAATGTAATTTTTGACACTTACACGTGCAATCTTTTTCATGTAAGAGTCAAATTGTTGCATTGTGATTTCAGGTAGATAAGGACTCTTTGGAATATCAACCTTCTCTACGAAACTGTCACCCCATGTACGTGTTAAAAAATTACTTTGTTTTCCTTTTGTAGGATCATTTAAAACTGCTGGTAAATTTTGAGCAGCAGAATATACAGTCCAGGATGAACTTGGCTCTGTTAATTGGCCGTTGCTTTTCCGCTGCTGGTGCATCCCGGCGTGCTTTACTGCATGTGCTACATAATCCTTGTCAGAGACACCTTCCACTGGAAGACTACTGCATACTCCATTATAACCATAAAGGCACACATATGACCCACCTTCTCTTGAACAGTGTTGTTCCTTCAAGTGACTGAAACATATTGTAGGATACTTTTTATTTACAGCAAGAAAGTTCAATGCATTGTGCATGCATTAATTAGATTATACTACTTCTGTTAAATACATGAAGAAAAAATTATCAATACTATGCTTATTAAGATAAATTACTGAGGTCACACAAAGTTGCATAAGTCATTTTAATTAAGAAATGGTAAGGTCAGTGTGACTTGCAATTAATTCACTGAGATAATGGTGACAGTAAATAAGTAGGATAATTCTTAAAAAACAGAGTAATACTAGAGGTTTATTGGAGACGTAAGAACAGGTGGACCCACCTAACGAAATCTTGAATATGCTTGAACGAGAGGTTAGTAC
The DNA here is from genome assembly GCA_963989215.1 of Hedychridium roseum. Classification (NCBI taxonomy): domain Eukaryota; kingdom Metazoa; phylum Arthropoda; class Insecta; order Hymenoptera; family Chrysididae; genus Hedychridium; species Hedychridium roseum. The sequence goes on along the minus strand of OZ022307.1, from coordinate 2,485,220 downwards.
AGTACTCGCAGACTAAAATCGTCGACAGCGATTCAAATGGTTTTAAAACTTTTGCCATTTTTCGTTTTTTAACTTAGCACACCATCCTGACAACGTCGAGACAGCCTTTCGTTTCAGTTTCATTGGACTTGAACGTACGGCTGCACTTTCGATCAAAATTAAACATATACCCTCACACACTCACATATGTACCTTGAGATTATTTTTTACACGCTGGTAGGTACACGTATCAAACGTAGGAAAACTAAAGAAATAGAGTTGACACTGTCGCATGTCGAACGAAGACTTGCGTTTTTGGCGTAATCTGGTGGACATGCTGAAACTAAATATGTGTATAAGGACTGACAATTCTACGAATGTAGTAGTGCACAATATTTAATGTGTGTATGCGCAAGTGCATACGTAATGTGCAGCGACCCTACATGTGTACACATGCAATTCCAATTCATAATTTCATACAATTTTATGAAATCTGTATAAAGAAATAAATAAACTGTATAGTAAAATTTCCAAAATTATAGCATTGCCTTATTTACATACAGCTTAAGAAAAAGCTGGTTTTTCAAGGTGCAGACAATATTCGCAATCAACATCATCGATGCATCATTTTAGCGCTCGAGTAGACAATTTTCTATTGCATTCACATAATTGACAATATGTATTTTTAATGATAATGATAAAATATTGAACACACAGAGTGTACGTGGAGGGGTAGTTAATCATATAAAAGAATTATAATTTTTCAGTATACGTGCACAAATATGTACATTGTATATGATATATAATATATGGGCATTAAAATATACAACTAGTTGCATTATTGTATAATAATATGTATATGTATATACAATATTTGACATGTCAAATTATTCAGAAATAGATCTCTTTCCTTCACATGTACTCTTTGCTGGTCAACAGGTAACAAAGGCATGGAATATGAAAGTTTCACTTTACAAAAACGAAAATTTCGACCATAAGGTGCGTACGATCGGTTCACTTATATGGTGCACTTCACCGAATAACTTCCCTCAGTCAACATTCGATGACACAACGGTATACAATGATACATGGTTCTTCTCTTTTCAAGTATTATTTCCATTCTAGCGAATTATTTGAATGCTGCTTGAATGGAAACAATATATTTCGTGGGTTGTTCGTATTACAATTAATCTGGCTTCGGTGTATGTATTCGCGTGCACAAAATGCTGACAGTCAGTCATTTTTGATGTAATTTTTTTAAATTTTAAGTATATGCGTACGCGAATACATAGACACACGTATATAATGTATATTTGTATATGTATACATGTATAAATACAGTTGGGACTATCCCATTTCTTAAAGGCTATAGTAGTCCACTCTTAATTAATAAAGGCATGATAAAATTGGACAGATCTACAGTACATACCTTTCAGAGGAATCTGATTGACGAATGATGAAATCTATCTCACAAATGGCATTCAGTATAATAATATTGGACGTATACATAACAACGATTAAATTAAACTTCACGCAGAAATTATTATTATCGTATCGTTGCAACTTTTTTAGGTTTTTGAAATTTCTTCCGATTACTAAGAATCTAAAATAGAACTTTAATTAATTGAAACTGATATGTCACACACGTAAGCAATACTTCGGTGCCTTTATTATATTAGCGTAGACTAAATGTGTGGAGTAAAATAGGGTAGCCAGTGAGTTTCTATCTCACCCAGATTTGCGATACCATTTATAGTTATTCAAATCTCTACCAGAATCTCTGTAAATCGAGATTACAGGTGTGATATTACAATCTGGGATATTTTATGCGAGATAAGTCTGTATAAATTGTTCAAAACCCTGCCACATTCAAAACGTCTCTGAAGAATGTTCATTCATCGAACATGATCGTTATCAAATTGCTGTTTACCATTGCATTACTAGACATTTTTGTAAAGAAAGCTCTTTAATGTTTTCAGATTTGTTCAACTAGGAAAGAGTGTGCCTGCTAAGCAGTAAATGGCGTTTTTATACCGCGCAACAATATTAAATTTTGATCAACAAATTTCCTGCTTAATCAATTCATTCGCTCTAGATTATTTATAAGTATCCAAAATATTTACAAGTACAGATAGTTGCTTTTTGGTAAAAGTCTTTCTCCTTTCAGATTAAAGCAAAACTCTTGCTGGCTAATCCTTTGCTGTATGGACTGAAGCCCTCTTCCTTGTACCGCAAACTCATACACTCAGGGATGAAATCGGATCACGAGAGGATCTTCAATTGATTTCTGGATTCGTTTCTTTTTCACCTTCTCCATCTCCTTCCTCCCGTGTCATACCTTCTATAGGTGCAGGGGTATCTTCTGCACCTGCTGCTTGTTGATCTGAATCTGGCAGTGCCGACGGTGGCCCATTCTGCGCAGCACCTTGCGGGAATCCCGTTTCTGCAGATACTAAATGCGATGGCATATGGGGCGAGGCCGTTTGCGATTTTCTACTTTTTTCACCTTTTCTCCACAAGGTTATTTCCTAAACAAATTAAAGCAAGCCGTGTTACGCTATGATCATAAAAATAAGCAACTCTGTGTTAACATCAACTTACTTGCTGTTTGAAATATCGACGGTCTTCCTCGTCCATAAGGACGAGATTAAGATAATACCTGACACTGAATTTCTTGTTAATATCACGCATAGTTGGCGTCAATTCGTACCCCGCTAAAAATACCCTAATAGGTATAGATTCTCCTCTAACTGGGGCACCATCCATTATTTCGTATTTTGCTATAGTCGCGGTTTCCGTGAATGGATGTGGTCCTGCAAATATATACTCTAATAATTTTTTTAGCATCATTGGTAACAAAGCTTAATATTCACAAAAACAAAATGCTCATGCCAATCTCAGTTATTTTCTAAAATCGTAAAATTAGAATGAAATGCCGGAAATTGTACATTGAATCTGTTCTTTATATCATACCAGAACCAGTAGTTTCACGTTTTATAATGGCTATCTCCATATGCTTAATTTTTATTCTAACCAAGAGGAAGTATATTTTACCCACAATAACGTCCTTTAAATGATATCTGAAACAAATTATTATTGGTTACTAGTGGGTACTGATTATTTGGCATCAGTAAAATCAAAATCAACCGCACAGCATAGAAATGATGTTAAAATTGTTAAATCAATTACTTGCTCTTGTTGTACTCAAATTCAATATGTAAACAATCCTCAATTCCAACTTCCATTTTAATGGGACTGTTCATATCTGGATAGGAACTAAGTGTGTGCACAACTAGTTCAAGTTCTTTGACAATGTCACTGAGTCTTCGAACAATTGTCACTTTGAGGAAGTATCTTAATCGCACATTAGATCCAGTGTAGCTCTCAAAAGGTTTCTCTACATTGGCAAACTCAAATGTGTACTTTGAATTATGTGTCAGTTCTCCTGGCCTGGCAAGTTCCTTGACCAAACTGGTGAACTCGTAATGATTTCCTCTGTCATAGTACAACTCAATTTGCCCAATGAATTCAATTTTTATACCCTGATGCTCCAACTTACCAGCTTTCCGAAGGCTGATATTAATCTGTGAATTATAAACCTCTTATCATTGAAAGTATAATAAATGGATTCTACATAAATTGAATATTATTGTATTGCAATTTAATCCCAATATATTAATGTGATTCATATTTAATTATACCTTTCCAGACACAGTTTCCCCATCATAGTACAACAAGCGACGATCCTTCTTGCCATCCTCAGACTTAATATCTACAGTCTTTCTTGTGTCTGCCCCATCCAAAATAATATCCATATCGGCCGATTGGCCAAACCCAAAAAAACTCTAAAACACGCGGAAAGTGAAAATAAGCAAGAAGAACACTTTATGACTATTAATTGGCATCATTCTTGCAAAGGTCCCATGCGAAACATACCATTTTTGTAAAAAAGGACGAACTTTTACAAAGGTCCACACGTCCCACCGTACTGAGAATAACGTTGAGAGAATCGACGGGTGAGATCAATGATAAATCCTCCAAAACATCATTTTATTCGCGTTAAAATGAGGAAAGTTTGGTTATTTTTTACCTGTTTCCTCCCAAAAGTCACAAGTAGCCAATATGGCCGTACACATGCACCCCCACCCTATTCAAGTAACGTCAAACTCACTACGTGTGAGTGTTGAAAACTGCATAAAACATATCAGAATTGAGACTTTGATACCATTAGAAATGATGTATAATTTTACCTTCTTCCTTCTGATTCTTTAATATAGATGCTTACTGTTATTTTGTCGCTATTAAAGAAGTTTCTCGCTTAAGGAATACAGGTAAGTTCGGAAAACAGGCGAACGGTTGCAGACGACGAGCAATGTGAGGCAGAATACCGAATAATCTGACGTTTAGCAATTTTGACAAGCACTTAGCTTGCTCGTGCGTTACGTATAATTCTATCGGTATATAGAAATGAAACACGCGTTGAGAAATTAATCGAATTGATTAATGAAGATTATAACTGCCGCAGCTGTAAATCGGCAGTTGCAGTGAGTAAAAAGCAGATATGTATTTATAAGCAATAGCGTAATAAGAAATGGAGTTAAGTGCATGTAAATATCAATAATTGACCACGAGAATATATATGATGATTATAAAAAAAGATTGAGAATTAAATAATACAAAATTATCTGTCCTCGATAATAACGTACATAAGGCTATACGACTCACTTTTCTTTTTTAATGTAGCATTATCAATACCTAAGAGTTGGTTAGGTTATACATTTATAAACGTATTTATAAACATAGTAGGTGATATTGAATTATTGTTCATTTTTTTGATTATTTAAGTTTAAATGATTCATCGCATTTTTAACATAATAACTGGTACTTATAGCCATATCTTTTAGGTTGTTAATTATGAATATAGTCAACAAAGTACATTTCTCCACTACTGATGATTTTCTATGTGACTGAGACTGTATTCTGTAGCTCATTCTTTTTGAACCATGGACTATGATTATATGCTTTTTCACAAGGAGAAAGATATCCATAACAAATGCTGTGGGGGAAAATTTTGGTGCATTAAGGTATGTAGTTTGTGAAACATTTATATTAATTATTATTGCTAATTTTGTTAATTATCTGAAATTACATATGTTACCTAAATTTCCTGACTGTAATATGCATGTTTTAATTTTGCAGGATATATGTGGTATTATATGTGCAGTCTTAACATGGTTACTCATAATATATGCCGAATTTGTAGTAATGGTAGTAATCCTCATTCCTACTATAAATACTGTATATTCAAGTTTAAACATGGCTATCTTCCAGTTGTTAGCATTTTTGGCATTTGCATCTCATTTCAGGACCATGTTCACTGATCCAGTGAGTTGGAAAAAATTAACAATTGTTTGATTGCTTATGGCTTCACATTCATAGGTCTATATTTCTTTGCATTTTATCTTTGCAGGGTGCAGTACCAAAAGGGAACGCTACAAAAGAAATGATACAACAAATGGGATTTAGAGAAGGACAAGTTATATTTAAGTGCCCAAAATGTTGTTCCATTAAACCTGACAGGGCTCATCATTGTTCTGTCTGTCAAAGGTAAATTTATTTTTTAAAATATTTTGAATGTATGAGGCATTTTGCTTAAGTTCAACTTTTGTTACCTATATACTATGTAATAAATGTGTATGAAATAATTGTAGATGTATCAGGAAAATGGATCACCATTGTCCATGGGTAAACAATTGTGTAGGAGAGAATAATCAAAAATATTTTGTACTTTTTACTGTGAGTATTTCAGTGACTTATTTAACTTATTTCTAAAAAAAATTACAAAAATGATCATGATAATATTGGCAATACTTATTTCCAGTTTTATATAGCGGGTATATCATTGCAGTCCTTATTTCTATGTATTCAACAGTTTACTACTTGTGTGAGACAAGAATGGAGAATGGAATGTTCCACATTTAGTCCACCAGCAACAGTAGTACTTTTGTTATTTTTAACATTTGAAGCCCTACTGTTTGCCATTTTTACAGCTGTAATGTTAGGAACTCAATTACAAGCTATATGGAACGACGAGACTGTAAGTATATTATTTTTTTTAAGCATGATCGTGTGTTTATTTACTTATTTCTCTCGCATAATTAATTTTATATTGTTCTGTAGGGAATAGAGCAATTAAAAAAAGAAGAAGCCAGATGGGTGCGAAATAGCAGATGGAAATCTATTCAGGCCGTCTTCGGAAGGTTTTCTATCGCTTGGTTTTCCCCTTTCACGTCACCTCCAAATGCAAAGACGAAACTAGATTCTTATTTGTATTCTGTATAAATTACCTCAAATGACAACATCAAGTATTTACTTAATTTATAAAAATATAAACTTATTGTGATGTGTCGTGAATCTATAGTATCTTTAAGGGAATAACTCTCGAGTTGTGTTCAATTTTGGATCATGCCAATACGCAAAATTCGATAGGACACATCTCGTAAGTTGCCAGGATATTAAAGTATCCAAGTTTTGAATCTGCCGGCATTCCGTGAACGTAATTTCTAAACATTATAATATTAACATTGCCTTCTATAAATCAAAGGCATATCTAAATAAAATTGCAAAGTATACTTTTTAAGTAACATTATACAAATAGGCTTAGAGTGAATTGAGTACAAACTCAAAAACAGTTTACATATTAAAATCTTTTTACCGGTACTATCGGAGATAATATCGTTATCTGTTTTTGTGTTCATTTTATTCTTCTTTTGAAAGTGTACTTAAGGAGGCAAGTGATATATTTTTCTTTCTTCTGAGAAGTTGCATATTCCAAATTTTATATACTAATGACTATTTTATATACCGAAAACTAGATTAAAAAGAATAATATACACATGCATTTAAATGTCAGCATTATGAACGTGTAATCACCACTTTACTATAAGGCTGCCTAAAAGCTACTTTTGTATATCACAGTTTTGAAATTGATAGGTATGTAATTTGCATACCTATCAGGCACAAATCATCATATTGCGTTAAGATGTTATTCTAGTAATTATCTAAAATATAGAATAACCTGAAGGGCGCTTCAATTATGCGTTCTTATCAATCTGCATAGAAGACGCGATATCTACGTACATTTTTGTAATGAGATCTGACGCACTTTACTTTAATCAATATCTTCGTTTACAAAGCCACTGTGTGTAACTTAATAAGTTTCTTAGACAATAACAAAACATCTATCCGATGATTTATATACGTACGATAACAGATTCAGTCTAATGTCGGCATTATTCACCTTCCAATGTACATGGCGATACCTGAATTTTTGTACAAATAAAACATCGCAAGATTTCGTAAAAGAGCATCACATGATCAGTCTAGTCCGGTTCTTTCCGTCGGCGATCCTCAAGTGGTTTTTGCTTTCTGAGGATCTTTAATTATAATTCAATGAGAACGATGCGCGATCGGATCGCAAAGCGGCCAGTCAGTGCTGGCTTCGTTCCTCGGAGCCTGTTCCTTTTCTACTTTCATCGGCTTCCGTTATGGATTTAGAGAGCGAAGTGTCGCGAACCGCACGATGGAGGGGCACGCTGTTAAAGTGTAGACGGGCGGAGGCAAAGCCGTTCACCGACATTGTGTACGTGCGATCGGCCAAACGGCTTTCACTTTTACTTGTCGGCAGTTCGGTAAGTCAAAAGCTCCGTTCATACGAAAACCCGCGTACACCTGTTCCTCCAAATAACCGGAGAACTTCCCCGTGAGAAACCTCAGCGTGAACTTCTTAGGAAATGAAAAGATCGACACACATAGAATACAGTCCTATTAAAACCACTAAATTTATCCTACGTGGCCCTTAGGTAATTGCAGCTTTGTTGAAAAAGATGAAAAAATGAGTAACTGGAACCGTAAAATTGCTTACTGTAAATATAAATGTTTGTAAAAAAGATTACTCGAAAGTAACGTAAACGTTTTTTAATAATCAGATTGATTTTTCTGTGATACGCTTCACTTGTTCGCACCTTTCAGCTGATGAATGAAAAAAGAATGCGGTTATTGGATAATGGGATGGTACTGATTGCGGTTGCTATTTGCTGCTATAGTTTAGCGGCAAAAGTGTTATTTGATGATATACAAAAAGTTGCTTGTTACGATGTAGGTCCTTGTAGTTAGGGAAAAACATAGATTGTTAGTGCGCGCTTTACTTAATTTTTATTTACACGTATGTGTTCGTGTCATTTCAGAATATCAGGAAAGAAGAATCACGAGATTTGAGAACCATGAGGATTAAAGTTCGTATCAATTCTTTTTTTAGTATTCTTACGAAATCAATAATTTCATATAAAAATGCCCAACGGTTTTTCTAACGATCTAATTGCAGCAAGAAGCAATTTTGGAGATTGCTTTAACATAACTTTTGGGCAGATTTCATTTTATAATATTATTAAAATTTTTATTTGCAGTTCCAATGGATAATTTTTTGTCTGATGGGAACAACGATGGCTTACGATCCGGATGATAAATCGCTCAAAGAAATTCTGCTACCCGAGGGCCAGTTTGAAGCTTTCTACCTAAAAGGAGCGCAGGACGAAGAGCAAAACGCAGTTAGACCCCCACATCTTCATGGATCTTTTCATCAGTACAAAAATCCTGCTCTCGTCAGTGCCCCGAATAGCGCGGCTTACGGATTCCGATTTGACGGGAAACGGCGATTCAATTTTGATTAAATTCAAAGAAATTCCAGCTACCAATCTTATGTACCATGTTTCCAAATAATAAAAACACAAAAATGACTTACAAGAATATTATTTATTCAATTGTTATGCCTTCTTCACGGTTTTAATCATTGAACAATATTATAATTTTAATTCAACGTTCTTGTTTATTTTTCATCACATGAAATATCATTCAGAAATGATGTATCACTATACATTCTCAGAGAGATTTGATTTTTCGGTATTTATTTTTAATGTATCTACCATATGTTTTTAATTCCGAGGATATTTGATGTATAACAAATCGTACACTTTTTCTTTGACGTTGAAATCATAGGTCGTCGATATATCCGCACGATCGAATTCTTTTACTTTACGTGAACCTCACGACAGTCGTTAATTGGCTTATTTGGCGAATCTCACTTGACGGACCGATCCGACCGGGCAGGACTTGCTTCTGTATAAAGTGAGCGCCCTTCCGCGTTAATTGCTCTTTTCGATTGCACGGTATGTGGTCAAGATTGTCGACAGTTCGGTGACTTGACGACTTGGCGACTTATAAATAAAACAACCGATAATATTCATAGAAATGGCGTGTTGGTTTCACATGGGACTTTCCACCTTTAAACAAACTCTCTAACTGGTTTGCCCCGAAGACGAGGCATTCAAAAACCGGCAATTAAGAGCATGTGTCTTCGGTTTCTGACGTTCACTCTCGTTACAGTAACGATTTCTTGTTAAGCCATCGTACTCCGTTGAAATGCCTACGTCTGCTGGAATCACTGACATAAATCAGTCACTTTTTTTCACATGTGAATACATGACAGGTTCATACATCTAAGGCAATATTAAAACGATTTACCGGTTAGTTTTCAACTGATTTTTGTTATGTTTCTCGAACACATTTTTATGCATTTCACATTCTGTGCATTACCTATTTGTTTTATGAGCTTACACATTTCTCTGGCAATGTTGTTCTATAACATCTATAGCATCGTTGAATTTAATCGCACTTTTTTTCGTGATTTATGTCCATAAATGCAAATGACCGTTGTATACTTAATGGGAAATCTTAGGCATTGTTCCGCTGACGACGGGGCAATGACTTTTTGCAGTAGAAAGCGACTGCTAACAAAGAACTCCAGATTGAGTTAATGATTTATAATAAGTACACAATTATGACATTAACTGCAGCCAGCACGTAACCCCATGATACATTTAAAAATTATATTAAATATAACATGACTCATATCATATCAACGTACCTAAAAATCTCTGTAAATGAATTACAATTAAATTATATAAATCAAATACTCCAATGATATAACATACATTTTGAAGGAATTTTCAAAAGCTTTAGTGCCAATATGAAGCATGATCGTTTGCCGGATGATATCAATGATCTAACGTTTACGATCAATTTCACCATGGGTGGGTAATTAATGGTTTGCACATGGTCCGTGGCATTAGATAAGACATGCGATAACATTGATTATTATATATCGAAAGTGTGGAGTGGTGTTACGCGGCGGTGTCGCGTTCCGATTTTTCGTGTCCCCTTTTTAGCCCTGGTGAGTTTTTTTCGGGTGAAAACTAACGAGCAAGCAGGGAACACGCGCATGAATGTCGTCGCGTCCAGTTCGGTGCAGTGCGCTTCTAATGACTCCGTGAGCCTTTAAAAGACGTGGAAAATATTGCCGCATGACAGTCGTCCTCGTAGTACGATCGATGAAGTGGGATCTAGCGCGATCGTCGACATGAGGATCGCGTGCTTTGTCACGGTGAGTGATCCTTCAGTTTGCGATGATCCCTGCCCCCTGGTGAATCGAGGAAATCGAATTTCCAAAAAACCCTTGTGCCAAAGATCGAAGAAACATCTCGTCAGATTTTTTGTTTAGTAATTTCTCGTTCTACGTACTTCGTACAAATCGCGATACGCAAGTTGTGTCTAAATTTTTTGTCTTAAATTAATGAATTATATGGTCATCGGGGTGTTGATTTTCTCTACTGCAATTAGAAGGAACATTTTTCAACACACAGGTTTGCAGTTTTCTGTTGACCGTAAGCACTGTCCAAAGCGAACACTTGGTTGGGTAAGTATCACACATTCCTCTGGGGCCTCTTTATTTCTATATTAAGTTCTTTTCCTTTAGAATGTGTCGCCAATTGTCCTACAATCGCCAGGTACACGCGAACATGCGGAAAATAAATACGATCACAATACGCCATTACAAAGCGAAACTCCGGTATTATTGTAAAGAAAGATTCAGTTCGAATTTTTATTCATTCCAGTGAAGATGAAGTCCATTTTTCTGTTGATTAAGAATAGATGTTACTAATATGATCATTTCTTTAGTTTCAAGATGTCACATTCAACTATTCATTTTAGTATAATTATTTATCATTTAGCAGCAGCTGTTCATTACATGAAATAGCTATAGCTGCGTGTTTAGCTTTTAATTTTGTTTCAGGTTTAAATTGTCAAACTTCGACGATGTGACAAGTGGTTCTGATCCGACGGCGTCGATTCGTTCGACGAGCCAGCCGTCGAAAATTCGTTTAGGGACGCAAGTGGATGCGGTTAGAAGACGACGAAATTTTCCTGAAGGAGGATCAGCCCCGACTGAATCTCAGCAATCGACTTACCGAAGACGCGAGGAAGTAAAGTTGTCAAGGCGATCGAGACCCCTGCATTTGGGCAGGTCGGACGAATCGAACGACGTGCTGGGAGATGACATAATTCCTTTCTCGGCGGAAATTATCGGCGAGAAGTCGATACACCTCGAACCGATGGCTCGGCTGACGAAGAAATCGACCATGGAATCCATCGTCGACATGATACGACGAGTTGTTGACCCACCAAAAACTGACCTTGGTCCCCTGATAGGCCCGGTCCGGTTCCCCGGGGTGGGGGAGAAGGTGTACATAAGGCTTCCGGAACCTGTTCAGTACGAGTCGAATCACGTGCTGGTCCGTCTGGTCTCGCCGCCGGCCAAAACGAGCATCGAGTACAATTCGCCGTTGGGTCACAGCCTACTTCCGGCCGCCAGCATCGTCGAGACTTCCGCCGGGACGACGACTCAGCATCGATCGTCGCTTTTACCGCCCGTTCCGTCCGGTAATTTCGATCATCTTCCTCATCATCATCATCGATACGTCCAATCCGTTCTCACCCCTCCGGCGCAAGGTCATCAGGTTCATGAGAATTCCGTCAACGAGTTGGACACTTCTTCCAGCAAAGATAGACCGTTCGTTTTATCGTCCTCCCCGGCGACCTTCCTCACGCAAAAAGCACGGAATTACTCGCGGCAAGTCGTCTCGCGAAATTCGGCTTACACTCAGCCGAACGATAATCGTCAGAGCGGCGATTTGCAAACTGTCGGGTTGATGACGTCGATGAAGGAGGAGGAAGATTCCGATAAGACGTCGCGAATGGGGAGAATACAGCCGGCGAAGGATCGATTACGCGGCATTTCCTCGTCTCCTTTCCTGCGAACCACCGGACGACAGAGAAACAGATTTTCCAGCAGGATTAATCCTTCCTGGGACGTTTTCACGGGATACCAAAAATCCATTCCCGATAGAAGCGCGGAAATTTCATCAGCTTCCAGCAATTCTGGAAATCGATTCTTCGGCGCCGATCTACGGAACAATCCTATTCCTCGTCCCCCTCAATATTCCCCGCCGGACTTGAAATCCGAATCGAACGAGTGGCGGGGAATAGCCACACCTTACGATTTGCGGCGGAAAAATGCGAATGAGAGATTTTCTTCGGCTGTCGATGATTTTAGATCCCGAGGACAGAAGTCAACGAATCCGGTGAACACGTTGCAGCAATTAATGAAGCAAAATAAACAGGCTGAAAAATTGAACGAATTTTCTAATCAAACCGCGCTTCACGTTATTGCTGCGCCGGATTTGCACACGATTTGGGGAACTTACAATAAAACGAATAATTTCGCCAAGTCCAGGGAGAATTCTCTTAATTATGTGACGTCGAAAAATGCATCGAAATTTGACATGTTGATCGACGCGTCGACGTACGATAGGTCGAGTGTTAGAAACCTATACGGGGAGACCAAGTCGAAAAAACCAATTACGTTCAATACGTTGGAAAGTATCGATTTGTCCGAGGCTGACTTATCAGAAAATTCGTATGAGGTGGACGAGTCAAAAGACGCGCCTAGATTCGAACGTTTGGAAAATGTATTAATGATTAAAAAGGCTGATGGTCTTCCGAGATTCCGTATCTCGGATTCTTACGAAATCGAAGATAGGGCTATTGATCTGAATGGAAAATCGAAGGTAAGCAAAGTGAAGGATCTGATCGAAGCCTTGAAAGCCTCTAGCAGAACAATTTACACTGCGAACGATGTATCTATCGAGGATCGTTCGAAAAATGACGTTAAATCCTCGAAAGCTAGTCAAGAAGATATTCTCTTCAGCATAATGTCGATGACCGCCAGTCAATTGTGGAAACCAGAACCCACCCCGACAAAAGCGAAATCCACTTTAGGTATTTTAAATATCCAAGACCACGGGAAGAAAGATATCGACAGTAAAACGCTAGGCACACCAAAAAATCATCGCGAAGGCTACGATGGAGAATCGGTAGATGAAGATTATGCAGATTCTTTGCAGGACGAGGCGAAATACCGAATGACGGATCTTGAAAATCATGGATGTGGGAATTCCGACGAAGAAAATTTCAGTGCTGATTACAGCTGCGAATATGACGTGGAATCAACTTCCGAAACGTCCAATGACTCGTACGATGACGAATCCAGTACAATTAATGAACAATAATATCATTGGAAAAAGATGAAAAATAGGCCAGGAACAAAGAAGGCATTCAAAGATATCAAAATATTTTCGTTACGAATGTTTTAGTATTAACGGTATATTACGTTTGAAATATTCACATTACGTATAGTTTCTAGTGTTGCACATGAGATTTGTAAATATGTAATAAGAAAATCATATGCACTGCGTTGGGTACAAAAATTACGCTTGGCGAGATAAAAGCCAAGTCGTAGTGTACCATCAGAGCTGAGAACGAATTTACATTTATGCTAATGACTCTGTCTCCCCTCGTGTTACCAGATACTTACAAACATGTATTATCTAAGGATATTAGAGTTCGAAGTGAGCATTTCATTTGCATAGATTAAAATTGCCAGACAATCGTAGCAACGGGAACGTTTCACCGTTTAGACAACTGTCTATCAGTTTACGAGAAGTTAAACAAGATTAGCCTTTCACTCGTGATTCCTTCGGAACTGCCAAGTGATCTCGATTAAAAAAAAAGTGCTTCGGAGAACCGCAGATGGTAATGTTTTTTTTATTTCGCACAGGTATTCGCCGCATTACCTTTCACATTCCACTGTCAATTGAATTACGCGCAATTCACTTAATCCTTGTGTAAAGCTTTCAGTGACACACTTTGTTTTCCCTGTTTGTAAATAAAACTAATTCAATTATGGGAAACTAGTTTTCATTGTACTATATTTAACTTACATGCAACATGTGTTACGTATTGCGCGATGTTAAAGATACGCCAGGTATTTTTCTCACGCTTTACACAAAAGTACGATGTTATCTCTCGGGAAAGCAGAATCGGATCTTCTGCAGTACGCATAAATATATCTCCATCGGAATTCAATTACTGATCCAACTCTGTCAATTCAACTCTGAACTGTTTAGACATTCGTAAAACTAGTACAAAATTCCGTACTGTATTCGATATCCAGTAAAATTTTATTGAAATCGTCATCTTTGAAGTGACGTATTTTCTATGTGCTTAAATTCATTTTAATTCACTATCACAGGGAAAATTGGGAAATTTGTACGATTTTCGTAAGAATTCTTTTAAGATCAACATTCGTATTTGCACAAACGGCGAAGTGGGGGGTCAATTACAGTATGGGAGGAGGAAAGAAACGATTATCGAACGCGCGGGGTGTGTCGGACATCGGAAGAAAAGTTAAACGATAGGGAAACGGAGAATCCGTAATGCACTTTCCACGCGGCGGGCAATTCTCGAATTGCACCGGTTCCGCCGGTTTCTGCCGATTGCCGTTAACGAGTTTCCGCTGCTTGGGGATTAACGCGAGCGTGAAATTAATAGGAATGATCATCATTCACCATTCGGTCGGCCCTCACGCGCCTCATAATTCCCTTCTCGTTTTTTCCCATTTACACACTCCGCGCTGGACTTGACATCATTGACCCACTTTGAGCAGCATTTTTTATAACGAACCTATTCACCAGTGGCTTTACGTGCCCAATGATTTTTTGAAGAATGCTAAATCTTTCGATTTCATTGATCGCACTATTTCCACATTTCTATCCTTATTCCTTCGCCATTCCCAGTATTCCTTTTGTACAGGAATCTCGCTACTTTGACTATCATTTTTTACAACGAAGTTGTTTACAAATAACTTTACGTGTCTAACGATTCTTAGCGGAATGCTAAATTGTTCAATCTTGCGGATCGTATTATTCCTTTATTTTTATCATGACTTCTTCGTTTTTCTCAGTATTATTTTTGTGTTGATAATCCTTGATAATCCTGGAGATAATAATTCTGGTATGGACGAGTTAGGTTTACAGAAGGAAAACGCCGAGGGTAGGAATCGGCAAGTATTCGTCGGTGCCTGACATTGTCGTCTTTCCTACCTAATTTTCGGTGCATTGACACGGGTAAATTACGCGAAAGGCCGTTGCACGTCAATTATCCGGCCTCCGTCGCGACGTGGGCGCACGTGCGCATCAGAACCGCACGGTCAGTCGCTCTGCTTTCCATTTCTCGGACGTTTTCACTCTTAATTGCCGCGGCGAGGCATCTAATTAGCGATGCCCAACTAACGAATCCCGATGGACAGTGAACCGCTAGAAACGGAAATTCCCGTCTGCCACTTCCTCGGCATAGACAGTTCGTAGCTGACTTCTTCGGGCAGCAGAAACCTCGCATTCCAAGGTTTTCAATAAATTTCACAAGGACCTAATGTCCCTTTCTTAAACGCTTTTTAATCAATCGTCCTAAGCACTGTAAATGCTAATCAACCAACTGATTAGTCGAATAATTATAAAACCTTTTGACACTTTAATCGTTAACTTTAAATGTCTCCGTCGTTTAATAAATTCGGATAGCTTGATACTAATTATCTGTGGCAATAAAACTGTTTATTCCTTTCCTCGACAATGTTTCTTAATCTATGCGCACTGGATTTCTCTGCTCCGCGAATTCACCGGCAATGATTTCTGTGACGTGTACTTACGCGAGGCGAGATAAGCCTGATCCTTTTTTCTATAGCAGTGAAATTCGAAGTGGTCTTCGAAATTTCTGGTTTATAAGCATTCGGGACGAGCCGAGGTTTTGCAGACATCTTCTGGGCGGAGTTTCGCGGAATACTTGAAGAAGTGTTTCGCCTCGCTAGTTACTGGTTATACTATATAAACTAGAGCATTGTTAGCCGCGGGCACATTGTCCGTCCGTTAAATGCCACGAGTATTTCCAGCGAAAAGAGGCTGCTCGCAGGACCTGTGCCCGCCGAAATGAATAGCAAACATTTGGTAAGGATTTATTTTCCCGGACATCGGTGCACCGCTAATTATCATTGCACGCAGAGAAATCTCGCGAAACCCATGCAGCTAATTCACCGTTCCAGCACAGTCCATTACAGTTACACACCTGCTGCAGGTATAAAATAATCCCGCCAAGGTCTTTAATTCAATGTCATTCCTTTTGCAGTGTACGTTTGCTTTTCTCGTACTTTACCTATTGTTGCAACACTCCGCCGAAACGTAAGTAACGAATAATTGGTGTAATGTTAATTTTAATAAATATAGAACGATTTTTCGTCATTACTTTTCATTATGATTGAGCTTGCATTTTTTAGTTTCTACTTTTTATTGATGTGCTGTATTTTTTCAGGAAGAAGGTTATCATACACGTACCATACAGAGTGAAGAACGTCAAACATACTCACACGATTTACAAAATTGTCCCGCACTATCACGAAGAAAAGGAGGATCATGATGATCACGAAGGTGTCGAATTTTACCGAAAATGATGAAGACCATTGATATTTATTAGAGAATCAACAGTAGAATAGTCATTTCAATGTACAAATTTGTTTAAGTAATCATGTATCTATGTGTAGTTAATAAGATATTTACCATATTATCATTTAATGTACTGTGACAGTTGGTATTCACACGAAACATGTTTGAAGTCCAATAAAATTTTAAATAAGTATTTAAAACTTTCTTTTATCGTTCATTCTCAGTATTTACACACAAAAAATTATATGAAGAAGATAAAATGAAGAAAAGATAATGTTAAATCTTTCTTGTATGTAGTGTTTTCATTCCTTTTTATTAGACAGTTTTTCATTGAATCAAGAGTATAAATTCATATCAGAATGTTAACTAAAAGAAATATATGTAATTTATTTATACAAATTTATGATTAATTCTATTACTTAACTATGAATAATCGTTACATAGCACATTTGAAATAAATCTTCGAAACACATTCTGATTAATCAGAACAGAAATTATTCTTATTTATAACATTTCAAATTTAAAATCTAAAACTACGAAAATATAAAAGTGTTCATATTTTTATTTAAAACGATTTGTTTTGTGCGGATTAAGCTTGAAATACCATACGTAAAATCCGAAAATGGGATAACTAAAAGGATGCTTTAGCGTCGTAAAACTTCATTCTATCGAAGAACTACATCTACTCGTAAGAAAGCAAACTAGACAGCGAAAGTAAATAGCGAGTGAAGATTTCAAGAAATCACAACTGCGAGTACACAAATGTCAAGGCATCGACTGGCAAAACCTAAGAGTGATTCTGCAAAATGATAATTCGAATAGTCTATTTATTTTGTTCCGTACGACTGAGCAAGGTTTTGCAAAGGACTAACACAGATATGAAGAAATTGCAAGAAAGACAGAAGTCGTAAACGTAAAGAGATTAGGGAAAAGTAAACAGGGAGAGGGAGAGAGAAAGAGGAACGTTACAAAGCGGGTGGGCCAGTTTTCATTCCTTCGAGCTAGGAGATTCACTGATGCGAGTGACAATGATTTTTGCCGGGTAATTTCACCGCGGCAATGAACCTCGTACCGGGCGGTTTTGCCGTGTCGTTTCGCGGTTCAATTCCCCAAAGCAGGGCAAATCGTCGCGAGTCTTCGCGACAGACGAAGCATGTCGCCGATGGAAAGTGCGAGCGCGAATCCCTCGTAAAAATCGTCGTAGAATTTCATTCGCAGGGGTCTCTCGTCCGAGTGACAAGAAATTCGCGGCCAAGTGAGACTAACCCGCGACGATAAAAAGACGGCATATAAACGAGGAACGACGAGAATACCGACAAATCAACTCGCAAGTCCGATCCGACAACTTCTCCGTCAACGTCATCGACTGGATCGACAGATACAAAGGACCATGGTAAAGTTAATGCAAAAATTGATTAGAAGAAATGAATCACGGTTCGATTTATAAGAACAGTAAAGCTGAAAGAGGAATGACAAAGGATCAGTATTGCTTTACGTCGGGAGTTATGGAATAGTATTTTTTTTATATTTTCAGAAAACTATAGCTTGTGTATTTCTCGTTCTGTTCAACGAGGTGTTGAGCAGTGGGAGCGGTGGCAAAGAACAGTAAGTGTAAATATTTCTTACGAATTTTGAATGTCCAAGGGTACAAAGTAACGTACAGGTTGAATTTTAGCAAAAACCCAAGGGTATATTAACAAAAAATTATTGTGTAGAACTACTTATTTCGTTTTGGTCTCATCACAAGCAAAGGGGAAGGGAAACTTAAAACAAAAATAATAAAGTTCTTCGATAACGTTTATTTCTTACTGTTGATTCCTAGCGTCCACTTCAAGATACAAGTACCCGAGATAATAAAGCACCACATCCACACGAAAACCGTGTTTATCCACGTGCACAAGACGATACCGAAGAAGAAGAGTCCTCCGAAGAAGAAATACCCTGAAGAAGAACATCACCACGAGGATTGGAGTTCCTGGAGCAGTTACGAGCACCACGAGGACGGCAAGGACCACGGGTACAAGCACTACGGGGGACACAAAGATCACAAGGATCACAAGGACTCTTACCAGGGTTACCCCATGCACGATTATTCCAAGGACTCTTACCAGCCGCAGTATCCCCTCGAGATGATGGGGTATTCCCCGATGCACCAACAGGTCCAGGAAATTCCCCACAACGACGTGGAATCCTACAACGACGGTTACGAGGAAGGATACCACAAAGGATTGCACTCGGAAACGGGTGGCCAGTATTCCGACGTTTTCGATAAGTTCCACGATAGCAAACACGAGGAAGGAGATGAACATGACGACGGATATGGCGACGAAACTTACGGAAAAACCGACGCCGGTCGTTACTTCGTCACGGAGGACGACGCAGAGTACGATCAGGCGGGGGGCAAATACGAATCCGACAAACGACGTATTTCCGCGAGGATCTTCCTCGGCAAGTGACCGTTATGTGAGACAGGATACTAGTGAAACGGTCAACAGCCTCTTGCGTTTCCCTTTTCTGTCTGGTGTTGTGCCAAGTGATTTGTTTGGTAAAAAAAATGGTGCTCTTAGCGGTGTCCGCGGTGAATTCTGATAAAAATTTAGAGAGAGAGAGTAGAGTAATACGCCGAGTGCATTGGCTTTTAATTATATTTGTTGTAGATAAGAAATAATTTTAAACGTACGACAAGAGCACAGCGTACAAAAAGAGAATATTCAGTGTGCTGTGTTTGCAATTGTATCGATGTTTTTATATAAATTTTATACACACAGTTAAGGAGATTAATTTCTTTGAAATGTTACCGTTCCTGGAAATAGAGAAACTCGTTGCTGAGCATTAGAGGGGTACTGAAATGGCTTAAGGTACTAATTTTATCGTAGTATTTGATTTATTTGTGCAGGAGCGACGCGAAGCCCCGCTATAACAATATATCCGTTTCTGGTAGAAACGTAAAAACACATATTAAAAACATGTAACAGAATATGTACAAAGGTCGTGACGATGCTAAAGTTTAACGAAAGACTAGGACAAAAGGCGTGAGGAGAAAACAATTCTGCTAAAATCAAGAAGTGCGAAACAATGAATCCTCGCGTTAAAGTCCTGTAAACAAAACTTGTAACATTTTCAATCGCAATGGTATAAAAAATTTCATGATAGACTAGGTCGTGAAGAGGTGTAAGAGAAAGAAAGACGTAGAAAGGATGACATGTACAGGGAAATTAATGTTAGCTACGAGCGTTCCCTCGAGCAACGTGTCACGTTAAGATGTAACACTTTTTTCGGGAACTCCTAATGCCACTTATTTTTCCGTTATATTTTCCTGTAAATTCATTCGTTCCGCGAGAGTTTGTCCTCGAGGAGAAAATGTTCCCGTGAGAATGACTTTCTTGAAGGTGTGGAAGTTGACTGGACGATAAAGAGTGATGGTTTTTAGTATTCCTCGTGACCACCTCCACCACCTCCACCGCCGAGATCGTAACCACCGCCACCGCCAGATTCCCAACCACCGCCGCCGCTGTAACTGCTCACTCCGTAACTTCCGCCGCCGCCCCCGTAACCACCATGCCCGCCGCCGTAGTCACCGCCCCCGCCGAAATCGTGTCCACCTCCACCACCTCCGCCACCTCCGTGACCCCCAAGATCAATCGGATGACCGACAGTGTAACCGAGGACCTCGTATTTGTCGCCACCGTGGTGAATGTGTTTCGTTATCTTGTGAGTGTGATGGATCGTCTTGATCTTGAAAGGTACGTGGATTATGACGTGGTGACTGCAAGAACAAGAAAATAAGTGAAAAGAGTTCTCATCAAAATGTAGTATGAATAATATCAGTTTCATGTTTTACGTGGAAGTACGATAAAACTTTGTTGATTATGATCCGGTGAAAGACAATAAACGCCAGACTTTTACTGCAGTGAATGTAAAACTGAAAGTAGTGAGAACTTTTTGTTTACTTACTGGCCATGGTCATGTCCTGCGTGGCAAATGGTGAAGAGACAGGCGAAGAGAAGAATGCTCTGTAGCTGGAAAATGTATTTTTTTAACACACGTATACTTGCATTTTTAAATATTAGTCCTGATGCAACAAAATAATTTCACTACACGAGTTAATATTTAGCGAAAAACATTGGTGTGTCATAAAATTTGCTAAAATTATCAGACATTTTTATCTTTGTCCGAGATTTATCTTCTTTTTTTTAGACATTTTAACAAACATATTTTTCAAGATTACTACGATCCATGTTGTACATTAACACTATTTTTGAGTAGCAAGGGTACCATTTTTTATCCACACTGGCGACTTACCACGAGGGTCGACATGATCCTGGAATTTTCCGCTTGACCTCCGCTCTGACCCTTCGCCTCTGACACTTATCCTTCCTTGGCGTCTCGTTTGGCTTCGTCTCGGGTTTTCGAAGGGCGCGTCACACGACACTCGGCGGTTCCGACCGCGATTTTGCTCTGTCGCGAAACGTACGAACGTGCGTTGCTTTTATACATGTGGCTGATAGGAATCGGATAAGAATGAAAGGGAGACTTTTGCGGGCTGCCAGGGGACTCGTGAAAGGAGCCGAGCGTAATCGGGGGGAGTGCGGGCAAAAAGCCGGCCATTGGGAACCAACAGCCCCCGCCATACTTTAATCGTCCGGCTGCGCGTTTCTTTTTTCTACGGCTCAGAGCAACTCCGCGCCGTTCGCCCGAGATTTTCATGGAGAAGTGTGTACATTGACCCTGGTGAACGGCCAAGATCAAGATCGCCACAGCCGCAGGACAACGACTCTGCACTGGACTTTCAATATCGCGACGATTCTCCCACCGCAAACGTAAAGCGGAAGTACGATTATGATGTCCGAGCATTTTTACGGGAAGTCCGGCTCTCACCACTTCGACAAACATTCCCTTTTTTTGTAACATTAATGCCCAAGACATCAAGTCCGAGGTTTCAGATTTATTGGGAACCTGAAAATCGAGTCTCTTACGTTTACTTACCTGAATTATGAAATTACTCAACCGTGTTTTTAAATTTATGTAAATTATTCGGGTGTATGTATAATGCATGTGCGAAAATTTTTGAGTAGTTCAGATTATTATTATCAAACCTTACGGCACAACTGCACCTTCGCTTTCTACAAATTGTCAATTAGGAACACAATTAATGTAAACACTGTTATACGGCTCGCACAAACTACGAATTATCCTTGGGAAGAAAATGCGCAATTCCCTTGGGCATCATTTCTACGGGTTTTTAATACCCATTGTTGAAGTGTCACTTTTTTTATCCTCGAGGATGATATTTCAGATCGTCGATATGCAAGGATTGTTCCACGCTGAGCTGAGCAAGTGTGAAACTAAACAGATCCTTTCACTATGACAAGTAGACGATTTTAACGGAGATAGGTCAATATCGAATCCATCGTGATTATTAACGAGCCTTTTACCGAGACCGGTATCGTTAATTACGTCCAAAACTGTAACGCTTTCAACTACTTTTTCCCGCCGACACTGATGCATAAAACGTACAACTCGACAATCATGAATTAATCTTTTCATATCTCGACGAACTTGGGATACCTCAAGGATAATAATTCCCATAAACGCTCGTTCAATCGATTAATTAGAATTGAGCAAACAGAAGATTTCACACATTTACAAAGGATAATTCGTTCGTGAAATTGTGTGTAATTGAATTTCTCGTGGATTCCATTGTTACTTCTTCCGGGTCTACGAGAGAGTCTTGCCTTCTCTATTTTCTTTTCCTTTTTCCTGAGCCTGCGGTGTGTAGAAACGCTTCGATTTTAGTCCATAAAAGGTCATGGAACGTGCAAATTACGTCGTCCTTTATTTAGAGCGCCGATCTTTCTGGAGGCCGGAGGAACGCGCGGAATGCAGTAGAAATCCCCGTCGTGCCGCGGCGGAATGATCTCCGCGCATGTATAATCATTCCCCGTTGGTTGTCGGCCGAGGAGAAAGGGAAAATGCACTTAGCCTTTTTCTCCGAGCGTGAGGATAGCTCATTTTTATGTGCATTTCAGCGAGGGGTGTAACGCTCGGGCGAAAACTCAAACGAGAAATCCACGTAGATTATAATAATCGGCCGTATTTCTCGATTTTCCTTTCTACGCGCCGGTTCTAAGGTCGTGGCAATGAACTTCACGCGAGTTCCGCCTAGGAAGTGCTTCGTTATGCGATATAATTGCACCTGCCGTTAGACCGAAGCAACCATCCGTTTCGACGGTTATTAAAATCGTCCACGCGTAAGAATTCGTGCGCAGCTAAATAAACTACTATTCTACATACAGGTGGCAAAAATGTTACGAACCTAAGAAAAGTTGCCCCGTACTTAACACTTATAGAAGATATTAGCAGCTAATTTTATTAATTTTACATATCTTTTTATTCATCCTGACACGTTTTCACGAGAAATTTACTTAATACAAGAATACTTTGAATATCGCATTTCTTGATAATAAATGCGAAGAACTCCTCGGACAAAATTGATGGCAATTATGGGTTTTAGAAAATAACGTTATTATGAAAATTTCACCGCTTCGTATTTTGATACGTTTTTCCAGATTTCACGCACGCTATAAAACGGCAACCCGTCAAGAGTGACATGAAGAAAAGTAATATATTCGGAGTTTCTAATACTTTTGATTCTTACGAGCGTGTGGAACTCGTAAAACAGATCGCAGTAAAGAATTTACTGTACACCTACAAGCTTCCATTACAGAGCTTCGTAACTGGCAAATTAGCCATCAATACTTAACAATTATTTATAGCTTTGCTTTAATTTTTATCCTAATACTTGTTCCTTCCTTCTTACTTTCTCCCAGAAATACATACACACATTAATCACATTCAAGCGTCAGAAGAATATAATGAGTTATATTCAAGAGGAAAGTATTTGAAGTATTATCAAGTCGTTGCACTATTACATTTCCCATATACTCGCGTTTATAATTGTATTCGTAGATTGGATCTGCGGGTTAACGTCCTACTAATAATGTTACTAAAAGCTAATGTCTTTCGATAGCGATCGAACCAACTCGCTGCTGGTTGTTCGATACGAAAGGAAAGATGTGTTCGGCAAATTACTAACGACTCGTAGAAAGCGTTCGTGCTTACACCATATATGAATAATGCGATTAGCAAGGCGTGAAGAGCATTTCTCCTGCGATCCAAGTAAATTACCTTGTCTTTCGGACAGTAATAACTAAATGCTTCATAAAAAATGAGAGGGAACGCGACTCACAGAGACGTAAAAGATGTATTAAGTCATTATTCCAATTTGTATAATCGGTAGCTAGTTACGTACAATAGAGCAATTAACGACAGAAAGTCCTTAAATGTTCTTCGTTAAACTTACCTATTTTTTTATGCTATGAATATTTTCCAGCTGAGCAGTAAAATGGCTAACTAACAAAATTACAGGATATATAAATGACAAAACTGTAAGCATAATTAATACATGACTAATAACTATCGGAATAACATAAAAATTGTCTGTGCTTTCGAAGCGAGTTGCGTTAATCACCCACGAAGGAACGCCTGGATGTATGATTTATTATAATAATTGCAATACGGCAAAGAAAAGGTGTAAAGTATGTAGACCGGAAAGGTAAAACTACGTTGCATAGAACGCATGATTATATTTTTTTGCAAATGAAATTTCACTTGGAAACTCTGTAAAACCCCGGAAAACGAGTATGAGCTGACAAGCAGTGAGCACTGTTTACGCGATTACCGGATATAACGTTCATACTATGTAAGAATAATAAGGTAAGAACAAGGCAATAAGAATCTCGGGAGTTCCAGTCATTTCCTAAAACATTTCCCCTGATTAGCACCATTCCTTTTTACGATCCGATGGCAATGAACTCACCCAGTAGAAAACATTGACATTTCTAACAGCGATAACAACCAGATAGATCAACACTTAATATTGTCTCTAAAAAAGTAATAGTACTTTATTAAAAGTATTTTAATGAACAATGTTTAAGAGAAGTTCATAATTTTGAATCATTTTGACGAAGCTTATCACTGCTTACAGGATTTTAAACATGTTTTTGCCGAAAAATATATTTACTCGTTCAGCGATAATGACAGACGGGAATACTTATACGCATTAGCATAAATTTTGTAAACTGTTACAAAAGCGTAGCACTGAAAT
This sequence comes from Hedychridium roseum, assembly GCA_963989215.1. Taxonomy (NCBI): domain Eukaryota; kingdom Metazoa; phylum Arthropoda; class Insecta; order Hymenoptera; family Chrysididae; genus Hedychridium; species Hedychridium roseum. The sequence continues at coordinate 2,460,290 of OZ022307.1, read as the reverse complement.
TCCCGGCTGGATAATAGAAAATGGCGAGAATTCCAGTGCAGAGATGTGGAACGTCGGTCTGTTCTTCCTGCGGAGTCGGCAAGGCTGTCGACAGTTGTGTTTTTCGCCTTTTGGAAAGCGCAAGGTGCATGCGCGGGGCGCGGCTGCATAAAATGCAACCGAACGGCCTAAGCCGGGGCTAAAGAAAGTGGCGATTTCCCCTAAAACGAAAATCACGGAGACCGGTATCCGTTTATCGCGCGGACAGTGGGTCACAGGCCATTCGTTCGCCCACCCGTTTCCATTTTCATTCGGACGGGCCTGTCAGTACGCCCAGATCGAGCCGATCTCCGGCGGTACACGCGGTGGGGATTCTCGCCAGACAGTACGCCCCGTATGCTCTTTTTATCTCGTATAAAAGAGAAGAAACAGCGCGCAGACGCTCGCAATATAACGAGATCCCTCGCGTTACGAAGTTCCACGACAAGGTGCTTTCGCGAAAAGCCCCAGCAGTGCAAAAGTCTTCGGCATTTTTCACCAATAGGCCAGTATGCAGTTTGCGGTGAGTCAATTGCTTAGGCCCTCACACAATACTTCGACAAATATTTCAAATCCTGTTCCATACAGCCTGTACAATCTTTGTACCTGAACTTGTTGAATATCCAACCTGTTGCTCGTTCGGTGCAAGTAAGGTACTCAATTATATGTGCCAAATTTACAACTGACGCGAGTTAAAGTGTATACAGAAATTTTTATGAATTTTATATAAAGATATATTATAATAGAATTACGAAAAATCATATTTAAAAAGTACTGTACAATGCGATGATCTTCTGCCTGAGTGCTCTTTTTTGAATCAGAAGAAACCACGAGGAAGGAGTAAAATAAATCATCCAGTGCCATTTGTATTTGCTTTCAGGTCTTTTACATTTTACTACTGGCATTTACCGAGCCCCTGCTGATTCATGCGTGAGTACACGTTCATTCAATCAGCTAATTCCATTCACAGCTGTCGGCCAAGGTGCTTCCCGACAGGGTATTCAAGCACAAGAACAATAACCACTTCATCAAAAACAAATCAGTAATAAGAAACTAAAGAGTGATCAAAAGAAACGATTTATAGCATTTATCTTAATTCATGATGACAATGATAAAAATTGCAATAAATTACAAAGAAGCGTAGAATACCGCAAGAATAATTAGATAAATGCCTAGAACGTTAATTAAATTTTATTCCCAAGGTCAAGGCGCTATCAAGGCGCTCGGTTAATCATTATTCCTTCGTCGTAATCCTTCTTCCGAGAGTAACAACTTACTTTTTCCTTAGGAAGAAACTCGTTCTTATGCTACCGCGAGAAATAAGACGTAGTCCAGCGGTGCCTCGTCGCTACAGTCCGGTACATTACAAGAAACACGGGAACAACGACATTCATTACCACACGTCGAATCATCCCTACGTCTATCGTTCCCGGAAACCGCCGCCCTTCAGTTCCGGTCCACCCTTTCCCCACGGGGGAGACGATTTCGACCAAGGTCACGAACACGTGAACCACGTGTCGATACCCTACGGGAAGAGCATAAGTCATGCACTGACGTTCGGCAAGGGATACATACCTTACGAGAATATCAAGAACAACTTTCCAACGGACCAAGAAAAGTACGTCAATCCAGCTTTTATTGAATAATTTTAGTCATAGTTATCAATAATTTTACATATTATCATTTTAATTCATTCTCTTATATCAGTTTAATCAAAAAAGGGTGTTTGAAATGAAGAAAATGTCCTCGAACGTGTTAAATGTTGATCTGATTAAGATTTGTTGTAATTAGAGTTGTGTAATATTTTTTTTTGAATGACCGTGAAACGATGAGCGAAACTCTAGAGAGAATTGTAGGCCATGTCATTGGATATCACGTGTAAACAGATTCGCTAGAAAGCTTTAGATAGCAGGGAAAACTTCTCTATCAAGTAACAGCAGCGGTCATTATCGCGTATCGTCCGTGCTAGTAGCCGTATTAAGTTTTCTGTGCTTAACTGCGAAGTAAATAACGTAATTATGCATCAGTAATTAAGTTTCATCAGTTTACGCGCTGGTTGCACGCTTATTAAGTGATTTTCTACACGCCAAGGAAAACGTTATCGGAAAATCGGCGGGTGCTGAGAATTGCACGAACAAAATGATACTTAAAAGATACTTAAACCGCTAAACTGTTTTTGATGACAGACAAGGGTACTATTAAACTATGTTTTTCCTCAAAGTTCTTATTTTTTCACGTGAGTAGGAGAATTTAGCCGGTTGGACAAAATGTTACTGAGGTCCCAATGATATAATTTTCATCACAGGTACCTCGTGTTACTGGGCCGGAAGCAGAAGGAACCGGAGTACTCGTCCGGTAGTTTCTCAACAGGCGAGTACGTTGTTCCACCATCGGGTTACAGATCTTCGCAGCAGCACGCCGGGGATTCGTACCCGCGCGAGTCGATCAGCACGTCGGAGTACGTGGTGAACGATCGGGGAACGGAGGACAGCAAATACTTCACACAACGATCGATTGGCAACGAGTTGGGCTCGAAAATCGAGCAAATGGCCAACAGCGCGGCCATCGCCGAGAAGAATCCGGTGTTCAGCGGCGGGGAATTCGCCTCCTTCAGAGAGGGATTCACGGGTCAAGGTCAAAACCAGGAAAGTCAACGAACGATGGAAGGTGCCATAATCCTACCGGCCGGCATTCCGTCGACTACAATCGGCGGCAGTAAGCAAGGAATTATCCTCAGGGACACCGTTGCCCTAGACGACTACAAGAGAACCGTCAACGAGATGACGAAATCCTGGCCAAGTGCCTTGGGGGTTTCCCTGCCACCCGCCCCCGCGCCCTTTGACCCTGGCCTTCAGCAGTACCAAGCCCTCGGACAGTACCCAGCTGGAAATTTCCAGGCGGCAGCTTTCCGAAGCCCAATCCCAACCTGGGACGCAGGTTTTGCGCAGTCTAAGCAAGGATATGACGTGAAGGAAGAGGTCGCCGACACTCCCCATGATTTCAGAACGATGCCCATTCAAACTGCGTCACAGCAAATCGTTCCCAATGGGCTAAGCCTGCCTGCACCGAATTTCCAACACGCGATTCATGGTTAAACTCTTTGCAAAGATTTTCCGTCGATTTTAAATAACCAATGACGTAGCTGTATTTAAGTCAACGACAATTGAGGAGAGTATGATGAATTTCTAGCGATCTAATCGCAATGTTTTTATTGGTGATAAAATGTAGGTCAATGTGGGATATCGATTGCTCAAACTCTAACTCGATCGATTCGTAAGATTCAGATGTAATTTGGTGCTATTTATTTAACTAACTCAACGATGCTGACCAATGATTTGCCAATTTTCGCATTTTTTTTATCGAGATTTTCTGAATTTCAATCTCCAGGTACTGATCGAAATTTTAGGTTCAACTGGACGGTGATAAGCGTCTCGCTATTCTTCGTTAAACGAAGAATATTTTACAAACGAGTTTTTCGCTATAATTAAAAAATTGTCATATATGCGACAGTCCAGGGTTCGTCAAAACTTTTTGGTGACGTTGAATTAGTTCGAGAAATGACGAGAAACTCTCTGAGCTAAAGATTTAAGCAAGGGATCTTGGATTAAAAAAATAGTCAAAAGATTTATCGTTGATCCAAAACTTGCCGAACCTTAGATCGTATAGGGTTGACATTAATGTTACATATTATTCATGGTGTAAATACTGCGACTACGAGTAAGGTGATACCTACTTATCGTTAACAGCAGGACAAGGAAGTTTTCTTCCGCATTTTCTATTTTGGCAAAGCGGCAAATACGCCGCGTTATTTATTAAGATGCACGAAACTGCATCGAGTGTACAATTTCTTCGCGTACGAGATCGTATAAATAAATCGTACGTATTCTATATCTTGGCGAAAGATTTAAAAAAATATTCAGAATGCTCTAAAAACCAATCCCCTACACAATTTTCCCAATCCCTGCTTTTCAGTTTCTTAAATTCAATTCTTCGCTTTGAACAGCAAAGAAACTAAATAAAGCTTAACCAAAGTATCAGTATTTCTTATTAACGATCAGTAAGAAAGTCGTAATTCAGTTCGACGGTACGAAGAATTTTCGTGAAAATGGGTACGAGTTTTACGGTAAACAATGGGAACGATACTTTCGGCAGACATCAAGGCATATCCCGCTGAATTCCGTGTCTTCTGATCGTCGAAGGAAAGAACTTTCGAGCGTTTTGCCATCCTGCGGCCTCATATGGGAGCCAATGCCGTTGTCGCAACGGTCCAGCGGATGTGGAACGGTGGATCAAATGTCCGGTTATACACGGGCAACAAGACGATCGAATGCCACGAAGATCGTATTCTGCCCCTTTCATTACTTTCACTGCAAGAGACCCGGTGCTCGGCCGAACGTTCGAAAGTCGTGAAAGTCTCTCTCCTTGCTCCCAGATGCGATATTCCACGTCCTGCAACTTGCGCCCCCGCCTTTTTCCTACGGTCAAACCTATAATCGATTGCCGTTAGTCCCGTTCCCTCGGCAAAAGAAGCGTAAAATGCAAGAGGGAAGATCGAAATCACAATAAAGATTATCGTTGTGGAGATATGCATTTTTAACACGTCTCAAAAGTATTTATGAACTTTCAAAACGGTGAAAAAATGAATTTACTCAGGACATTGGATTTATATATATACCTATAATTTTATTGATATAGCATCGTTTATCTTAACATTGAACAGAGTATCAAATGTTATACATTTATACAGTTAATTTTCGTACGATAGCACTGACGTACTGTTAAATGATAATTAAATGATAAGAGCTTTTCTTACTGTCCTTTGCTTTTCACTGAGCATAAGAAAAGAAAAGATCGTAAGGTTTCCACAATCTGTAATGCCAAAGCACCAACATTGACAGACAGTAAATAAATCACTGCCAGCAATAATAATTAGAATGTACAAAAATATTCTTATAAATGAACGTTTCCATGTACAGGCACAAATTAATGATTTTTAAGTACCGAAATAGCCCGTAAATACGTAATTTGTTGGGGGAAGCAAAATCCGGGAAAAGATTGATGTCGATGCAAGTGGAAATACTGCCGCGCGGCTCGTCTTGATCTTGGTGATCTTGATCTTGGCTGCCTGAGTGGTCGACCGTTGGTGGAATTTCACACGCAAGTCCCGGCGCGAAAGGGAAAGGAGCAGCTGTGCAACGAAGAAAATGCCAAGCGGCCAATGCACGCGACGAAGATTGGGAAAAGCGAGTTTTCGAAATTAATCGCCGAGACCTCGCTGAGACCTCAGAAATTTCTACGTCCGTCCGTTTGTCCGTCTGGTTTATCTGCCGGATTTATCGGTGCCCTATGAACGCAGACCAGCCCCTCGATTCGGGAGAAGAAATTCCCTTTCGAACTGACAAGCAAACCGGCTTAACTGGCGAAGAAAGTTTGGCCAACGACAGATGAAAGGTGTTCCTGCGGACAACGATCAAAGCTATTTTTCATTAAGCCTCGTTTCCTGAAACAACGATAAAATCATTGTAATTAAACGAACATTTCGTTAAGCGTAAAAATAAATGTCATTGCGAAAGACGAAGTTTCTTCGCAGCAGAGATTTGCAGGAAAAAGTATTTACTTCCCGTTCGTTGTCTCTAAAGTTACTAGCAATTTTGATAAATATATGTTCTAATAAAATTTGATCGTAAATCATTACATTGAAAATTATTTGAACATTAGAAATATCTTTGACATCTTATCATTTTTTTCATTGAGTTTAGAAATTCTCTGTCAATCGCTGTTTTTAAATCTTTTAATCTTTTCTCGTGATTATTTTTGAATTGTTATTGGCCGGACGTTAATGAGAGAGTGCAATGACTGCTTGACGAGAGTCGTTGGCAAAATGTCGGAAGTAAATGTAAAGTAACGCGAGGAAGTAAGCTCCGTTCATGAGGCGTGTCAATGTCGTGTTCAAGACGCGTGGAATCATACGTTCCTCGAGCACCATCATCCTTTCAACTACCTATTCCGCGGTGAGAATAATGCCGTGAGATGATACGTATCTCCGAAGGACGTATAAGATTGCTCCCAACAAGGGGGAAGATCCAAATTAAAACATTAACGAGAAAACAATTGACCAAACTCTATTTTTCGTACTGTCAAAGTGAATATTACATTGTAACACAAAACTCTCCGAAGAGAAAAGTAAAAAAATATGATATTCTTATTTTATCATTCACATCATTTGTTGTAATAATCACTGCCATTATTTTTAAGATTTAATGTTATTCATCAATTATACGTGGTGAACTGTGGTAAGGATACAAGGGATTTATAAAATGCAATGACCGTGAATTTTGCGGAGTGCTTTAATAACTGCTCATGAGGTTTGATGGAGTTGGGAAAGTAAATTGCCTGGAATCGTCAGATTTTTAAATACAGCGCCTGCAAATTCATCTCAAGGGAAATCGGGAAGCATAACAATGAAGCTCACGATTTACGAAGACTGGTAGCTCATCTTGAGAAAGTACGGGCACATTCTGTTTCTGCGTTACACAAGATGTAACTTTTCCTCGGGCATGCCGAAAATTCGGGCGAATGAATAAAAGATTCCACGTATAAATTCCCTAGGACAGTGCGGAATGGAATGAAACGATTGCCCCGAACTTTGGGCCCTGAGGAAATTAAGGAACTACGTAAAATTACTTATTCCCCCGTGGTCGTCGCTGAAATTCGTCAATTTTGATTTCGTTTCGTGGCTAAGCCACGCGCATCACAATGAAGACGAGGATTTATGAACTCTCAGCTCATTGTGGGAAAGCGCGGCAACGATGACACAGCTTACACGTTGCATAAGGAGCTGCTTCTTTGAGAAAAACTTTCCTCCGTCGTACACAAACCAACTGCACAAAAGGACAAGAGAAATAATTACCCCCGCGAAAGTAGCATTACAGTCGTAAACGCGCAAAGCAATTAATAACGTCGCACACCCGTTCACTCTCGGAGCAATTAGTAAACTGATGACCCCGATTTTGTAACACTGAACATTTTTTCAGGCCGATAATTCAAGACATGATTGTTTAACGAAAATTTTCGTCCTACCTTCCGTACGTTTTATGGACGATAATTAATTTATGAACCGCTCGTTGCATGACCTAGGAATCAGGTATTCGTAATTTATGTTGTAACGGACGTAAAATCGTTCCACGACGGTGTAAGCATTGGGTAAGCCATAATATAGTTACTTCGGGCAGACCGACCGTCTCGCTTTTTCCGGCTGGCAAGAAAAACCGATTCATGCAAGCCGGTATCGCATAGCGGTTACATAACGAATCCTGTCAATGGCACCGTAGTGTCACGGTCAACCCAGCTGCAAAAAGTTATCGTTAGATTATATAGACCGTTAACCACGAGTCCAGAAAATCGAGAGTGAAATGCAATATATCGTGGTTTCTGCGAATTCTCGTATCTTCATTCTTATCTTCGTTACATGCCAAACTGAATTATACTCAGAAATGCGTAGAAATGATAATCAGAAAGGAAGAAGTATAGTATTTTTTATTAAGAGACAAACCAGTGAAATTGATAATCATTAAGGAAACATAGATGTTTTGGTTAATTTACGATAAATGATAAGAAACATTTACATATAATTATTATACACTACAGTGCAATAATGAATATGTAACTTAAATAGTACACAATGACACGTTGTGTAAGTAGTGAAAATAGTAACATTTTCTTTACTTTCTTAAAGCGTCGAAAATGAGATTCTGAAAAGTGCAAAATTCCAGAACTTGCAGAATGGGGAAGTAAGGTGATGCAGGGCAAATTCCTATGGTTTGTTTAGGCGCGTGTGGCCACTGTCAAGGTCGGAGCCGAAGATAAAACGGCTGCTGGAGGTGAGCAACGCTCGGAATTTTCGAGAGGAGCCCCGGCCGTACGAAAGGAAAAGAGTGAAAGGATATACGGGAGGAAATACGGTCTCTCACGATTACTCGATGTATCGCTTTTTCACTCGGTCCCGAGTCACTTTCTATTTCGTTACTTGGCAACAAACCCGACGACGCGTCTACCCGCGGATTCCCTGCATAATCCCTTCGCGAGATCGCGAATCCCCGGCCGTAATTACCGCGTCGTCAGGGAGATAACTCGCCGAGGTGATTGCCCTTGCGCGGGCTTTCACGTGTATTCAAGGATTCCGCGAATTCCCAAACGATGCGCCAGACACGATCCTGCGATCTCGGGAATATCAAACGCACTTCGATTTCACCGATCATAGGTACAGCGAAAAAGTGGTTGGTCCCACGATGAAAGCATCTTGTCTAACGTCGAAAATAATCGTCCATTTCTGCTTTCCACCGTCACGTTCTAAGATTCTGGAAAAATCGGGTCGTTTCCATCGGGAGATGAATTTTCATGTCTCTTTTAAAAAAGAAATCATTGGCACTGAGGCGACTTCTCAGTTACTTTTTCCTATCAAACACCTTTCGCTGCAGACAAACAGGGTTATCAGTCTCACTCGTCAAGTGTCGATGTATAATCCGAGAAAATTTAGTCAAGTAATGGCAAAAGTCGTGGTTGTCTGCAATGCGTTGACTTTTAAATTGAATTTCTGGTTCAACTTCATAATTCATGAACTTTTAGGGAATTTTAGATTCATATTAGGTGTCATGAAGGTGATTAATTACTGCGAGCTAATTTTCACCTAACGTTTAAGTTTTATTTCTAATATATTCAACACTCAAGCAGCCTTCAAAAGAAGATGAATAACCCGACGACGAAAATGTTGATTACACGCTGCGGAGTCTCTCCTGTCGATTTCTCCGCGTTGTTCCTAATGTCGTAGAAAAGGCAAGTATACTCGAATCTCATGTCCTTTTAGAAAAAGGTGTATTTCTCCTCCCACGGGGAGAGTGTTGATTGTACAGCCCGAAGGGACTTTAATTCCAGTGTTCTTGTATCACTGCCACACAAGACGATGATGTGGCTTTGATAATTTATTTCGTTACTTCAGGGCTATGCGACGAAAGTTCTGAGAACAGACAGATTTTGAAGAATGGAAATAATGACTATGGACTTTCGAAGAAACCCGTCGCTAACGATAGACGATAAGATGTATAGAAAGTTTAGGACTCATCCTACACTTTTTGGATGTTCGTTCAGATTTTTGATGAAGTAGGATAGCAGGTAAAGAATTATCTCCTGTCGACACTTTCTCAAAATATCCTCGAACGATCCCACTGATATTTCGAAATTTCCAATCGATTAACCCAAGCATCGAGATTTTGTCTAATTTAATAGAGTATTTATCACGCGAATTTGTTCAGACAATTTGTTTTAATGTCGCTAAAGCTGATCTCAGAGGAATTCTAAAACATTGGTATGTTATTTTTCAGGAGAGACGGGATCGAGTTGTCAGACGTTTTGAAGGGGTGTGGTTCTGATCTACAATCGATATGATCTTACTCGTGGATCACTTTCTTCCTCGCAAGAGTAAACACTCTCATGCCGACCAGTTTCGAGTATTAGATTAGAGAGCTTTTCAAATTCACGCTTGTCTCTTATTACATGTCCCATTTGTGCACGGCCTTCTCTGATTTCGTCGAAAAATAGATTCACGCCGATAATGAAATAAGTTTTAATTAACGCGTAGAAGTTAGACAAATTTCATCAATTCACTCTAATTAGCACAATTTTTTTCATAGTATTTTTTTGTCCGACAACAAAGTAATGCGTACAAAGTAATTTTTGTGCGATTACGTGGAATATAGTTTGACTTGAATGTTTTCTAGCTTCTCTCAAGTTTGTACCATTTTTTGACATTACTTTCTACCGGCACGCAATATATCTTTGAAGAAATGTTTACATAATGTGTAGTTTGTATGCCAAAAAGTAAGAAAAGGTTTTTCAGTGTGGAAGAAAAACGATTTCTGTATCAGTACAGATTCCGTTACAAAGATTTCACCACTTGGTATGTTTTTCACATGCGTATTATTTCCTTTCGTAAACAACGTCGTTTCATTACGCATTCCATGTTGGTATTTACGGGCGTTTCACGTGTTTTATCAGAAATTCAGCGATAAAAACAGGCGAGTTTAAATGACCCAAAGTAGATACAGTATTAGAAATCGCGTCTAACTGAGGATATAACTTTGTGAATTCTGGAGACCGTTGACATGTTAGAGATACGTCGACATGTTTGTGAAACTTTGCAACGGTCGTTTCGTGCCACTCCTATGCTTTGAAGAATAATGCTTTTCTTTTACCGAATTCACAGGAACTTCCGGCAGGATGATCTTTCTTTATATCCTTTTTCTGACCTTTCACTTTAGCCAAGTATGTAGATCGCTCCTGGGTAGGAAAGATCAGGAAGCTTTAACACATACCAAGTATATCCTGTAATTTACTTCTCGAGAAAAAAAAAAACAATTCTCAAATAACAATTAAAATTCGTCTCGTCAATAATCCTGCGTACAGTACATAATAAATTCGTATCTAAGTTTTAAACTTCCCCACATTTCCCGATGTGGACTCGTCGGAGGATAAATCAACTATTTTCCTAGCCCCATTCCCGAAAATGTCCAACACGCCCGGAACGTTTCCCGGGACGATTCTGTCGGTGGACTTTTTATGCCGGCGATAGTCGATCATTTTTTTTTCCATGAATCGGTCCCCGATCATTGGGACGGTGAATACAGGCCGGTCGATGGACCTGGGCCAGGGAGAACTGCCCGGAGCGCGAATTTCTCTGCCCGGGTCTGGGTCAGGGCCGTCGATGCTGGCAGTACATTCGGTTTTCTCGCGTCTATCCACCGTCGCGGCGATCATCGTTCTCTGCCCCCCTCTCCCCCTACCTTCCCCTCCCCGCCCCGCCCGGCGCGGGCCTTCCGGAACTTCCTCCGGGCTGGTATATATAGCGCGGATCGAGCGAGCATGTATATGACAGTGTGTGCTGGGCCGGCGAAGTGAGCTCAACAGGAAGAGGAGAGGAGAGAGTGTCGATCTAGCGAGGACCATGGAGACGAAACGCGCTGTAAGGAATTCCCTCATTTTTCTGTATCCAATTATTCTCCAAGTCCAAGATCAAATAGGTGTTCCCCTCATCGATTAAATCGCACGGTGTCCATGGTTAATTGACGTTTAATTACGGAGGATTAAAGTCAACGGGAGTGAAGTTCGTCTTATTTAAGAATTAGTAACTACTTACATTCGATGCATAGTTCACGATAGAGAAGTATATCATGTATTTAGACGTTCTTATGGCACATTGGCACTTGGTTTATTATAATTAATATCTTTACTTGTCTCATAAATCAGATGCTTTTCATATAAATATAATTAAGTACCATTTATTTAATGAGGAATGACAAATCAATGTACCAAATCAAGCTTAGTTACAATAGGCATTTTATAAATAAGACTTTTCTAACAGTTAATAGTAAATTTTACGATATTATCCTCATTTCAGATGCGGTCTCTGGTATTTGCTGCATTATTGTCTGTTGCCCTTGCAACTTTCGGCCATGAACAGTAAGTCATATCGTAATATAAAACAGTTAAAGCTCGCTTGCTTAAAAATGAATTTCAAACCCAAGAAGAATCTAAGGAGAAACTTTTTACAATGACTTTACGTTTTAGCGTTCACATAAAAATCCACGTACCCGAGATCGTTGAACACCATGAGAAGAAGGTGGTAAAATACGAGGAACACGGCGACGACCACGGGGGCGGCCACCACGTAGAAATCACGAGCCCTGGAATTGGAATCGGCGGACACGGTGACCTCGGCGGCGGTGGAGGTGGAGGCGGTCACGATTTCGGCGGTGGATTTGGCGGTGGATTCGGCGGAGGTCACGGTGGTGGATTCGGAGGAGGTCACGGGGGTGGATTCAGCGGTGGACACGGGGGTGGCGGTGGCGGGGGTCACGCACCCGTGATAATCACTTCGCACAGCAGCGGGGGCGGTGGTTATGGTGGCGGAGGTCACGGGGGTGGATTCGATGGAGGCCATGGGGGTGGCGGTGGCGGAGGTCACGCACCCGTGATAATCACTTCGCACAGCAGCGGGGGCGGTGGTTATGGCGGCGGTGGCCACGGGGGTGGATTTGGCGGAGACCATGGAGGCGGATTCGGCGGAGGACACGGAGCTATAATTATCAGCGATCACATCGGAGGTGGCGGAGGGGGTGGATTTGGCGGTGGCCATGGAGGAGGATTTGGCGGTGGCCATGGAGGCGGATTTGGAGGGGGCCATGGGGGCGGACAGTCAAGCATAATTATCAGCGACCACAGCAGCGGTGGAGGACACGGAGGTGGCGGATACGGAGGTGGTGGACATGGAGGAGATATCGGTGGCAGCATCAGCTTCAGCTCCGGTGGACATGGAGACATCGGTGGTGGATACGGTGGTAAGGAATAGTTTATGAAAATTAATCGACTAGAAGGGTCAATGTTTACCCACTAGACAAATTAATCGACATCACTTGCTAGTAAATCAAAGACATACCTTCTCTTCTTATACATGTACAAAAAATAGCAAAAATATTGCCTTCAAAGTATACAATGTATTCAACGTATTCAAAGTAATCAATGAAATGGTGCAAAACTTGTTAATCTCTAAACGTATGTTTCAAAACTAATATAGCAACGACTAGTAAATTACTTTCTCCCGTATTTAAGTAATTAACGACAGCTGCAATCAATGAAGTCCATATCCCGATGTCGTCGATAATCAATAGAATTACACTTAGTGAAGGTACAATTATCTGTTAGTAATTATCCTTGTAAAGAAGGACGATTGATTGAAATAATCGTGGCGAATAGGTAATGGTCGGCCGTAAAAACTTATCCTGCTTCTCGAAGGAGAACGGAACGCAGATAATCCAACTGCGGTGAAAATTATCGACTGTTTGTAAATAGGGAAAGGCTTTCCTTCTTTCTGTCTGCGCTAGAATGACGCGAGGAAGTTGTTGAACTTGTCTTACAAGTTTTCCCTCTCAAGCAGGATCATAATCTGATTTAGTCACAACCATTCCTGAGCCTTTCTCAACCGTAATGTCAAGTCTAAACGGCTTGAAAGTTACATTAACATTTATAATTGCATTATCTAAACCTTCTTTTTCGCCTCGTCAAACTGGTTTGCCGTGCGACTTACTCTGTTTTACAAACAAAACAGTTCCAAAAATATTTGCGTCGAATTTTAAGCGTCCATTCTTTAAAGACCACGATACTGCGATCATTAATAATCAAATAGAATTTTCTAATCAATCAGTTTGAACATTTCTTCATTTCTATAATATGTATTCATTTCAATAATTGTACTTTAATTATTATTAATGTGACATTTAATTGCAGGTGGACATGACAGTGGCAGTTTCGGTGGCCATGGCGGTGGTTTTGGAGGTGGCAGCAGTTTTGGCGGCCACGGTGGTTACAGCAGTGGTGGTTCCAGTTTTGGTGGCCACGGAGACATTAGTGGTGGTGGTGGTGGTGGATATGGCGGAGGTGGTGGTCACGGAAGCATCGGCGGTGATGACCACTCCTTCGGATCCAGCAGCTACGGAAATAGCATATCCTCCGGTTATGGCAGCAGGTAATTATAAACAATCCATACAAAGAATTAAAGACAGCAAAGAAATAAAATAAAAAAGAAGACAGAAAGAAAAAGCAAAACAGAATTAATCTGAAAATAGAATTAATCCAATGACAATAATTTTCGAATAATTGACAGTTTTATCTTATAGAATTTAATACGTATTTATAATACTGGACACTACAACTTACGGATACTTTAGTACTTATTGATTTATCTTAACTGAATTTTCTTTCATTGTCGATAACTTTGCGTTTCATTTTAGCGGACATGGATCGAGCAGTTACAGTTCCGGCGGTGGTTTTGATTCGTATTCCGGAGGACACAGCAGTGGAGGACATGGAGGTGGCGGAGGTGGTGGTGGCGGACACGGGGATAGTGGATTCTCCGGTTATCATTATAAGAAATAGAGAGAAATGCGCGTCTAGAGTTATATTAGCGACATACCTAAGTCTTCCCCGTAAACAGCATTCCCGACGAGCACATCGATTGACGTGACTGATTTAAACCGTCGTCGAAAAACCACCCCCTCCCCCCTCTCCGTCCATTTTACAATTATTCCCAGAAATCCGTCGATGACGGATCGTGCAGCGGCATTTAAGAAGATCCGTCGTGTTTTATTGACTCAAAAACCCTTCCCTGTCAGACCGTAAACCCTCGTTTTATGCATTTTACTTTACGAACTTCGACTCATTGTTACTTTTCTGTTTTGTTTCTGTTTGTAGACCTCAAGTAGGTAAATAATGGCTGTTTGACCGCTAAGAAGACAGTTTTTAGCGAAATATCCACTCTTTGTTTTCTCATCGTGGTGATCGGCGAAGCATTGACTCGCAGGTAGAAAATGTCGCCATAGGATTTTGCAGAAATTCCGAATCGTCGAAAGTTCATGGCGGTTCGTTCATACCTCACCGACTGTTTCATCAAACGGTTACTCATTTTCCCACACTAGGATAAAGCTGCGACTCACCTACCTGATATATCGTGTGTGTATATATACCATGCATCGTGTACATATGTAACAGTATTGTTGAACATGTTTTTAATAAATTTTTCTACTTGTCTTTTTTTATCCGGCGCGTTTGCACTCTACACTTTCCCCCGCAGTAAAAGTTGCAGAGTATTAGAAAAGCAATAAGAGAACCTGCGATTCTCTACACGCATTTATCTGAAATGCATCGTTAGAAAATACTGAAAATGGCGAACGATGAATATTGATCGAATGTTTAACGCTCATTACATTCGCACGAGGATAGAATGTTTTGACGGAAAAGCTTTCATTTTGTAGTACATTAATCTTAACCGTTATTCATTAGTTGGCGGTGCTAATTAAAGGTACGGATTAAATATGCGACCGAAGGCAATTAGCGAGAAAAACCGCAGGTCTCTCGACCGATAAGCAAAACGTGCCTGGCAGTCGTGATAAAATAACACTTATGGGATCGTAATTGCCCGTCGATATGGCATTAGCTTGAAATGGAAAGTAAGCGGAAAGTGAAAGAGACGATCTCTGGGCGCTGGGCGATTTCACCGGCGTATGTACTTATTTACGTTCGATGCGGAACATGAATGCCTGCACTAACTCTGTACACATTTATCGCGCGTCTCTTCCTCGCCAAGTTCCGAGCCTCCGGGCCATGCAATTAACTCCGAGAAGCGAATAACTGTCGGACGTTGAAGATCAAACGGCGTAGAGTTCAATCTCACATCACCTTGCCTACGGGAGGCCAATGTATGAATCATATAAAAACACTTAACTTAAACAAAATGTT
This sequence comes from Hedychridium roseum, assembly GCA_963989215.1. Lineage (NCBI taxonomy): Eukaryota > Metazoa > Arthropoda > Insecta > Hymenoptera > Chrysididae > Hedychridium > Hedychridium roseum. The sequence continues at coordinate 2,444,930 of OZ022307.1, read as the reverse complement.
TAATATGTCCTTTTTCGACGATTCGTGTGGAATTTACCACTTAAACAAGAGAAAGGATAAAACTTGTACAACAGTATTTACACTCTTAACTGATCATGTGCCCTTTTTTTAATTACGAAAAATTCGAACAACGAAATTTAATTACCTGTAGTTCATACATAGTTACATTTTTGGTATGAAAAGCAATGTAGAAATAGGCAAGTATGCAACCATGACGAAAGTACCTAGTAAGAAACTGACAATCGTGAATATTAGTTTCGGTCGATGAATTCTCTGGACGCAGGAAATTGTACAGTACATTAATTTGGTAAGTGGCATTGTTCTTTCTCGCTCGAGTAATCGCTGGGACTGCCGAATGTCATATATCTTAAATAAATGTCGTGGAAATCACCATGGGACGAATGTTTTCGTCACACTTTCAAACTTCCGCAACTCCAGAAAACGAGAGCGTTGCCCAATTTCACCGAAACCCGCAAATGGCTCGGAAACGTGGCGGTAATTTTCCTGCGGATATGAAGAAGAAACAGCGCAGAACAAAGTTTTCCAGATTTCAAAATTCAGCCGTCACGGTGCATGAGAAAGCAATATAAATATATTTTTTCATCGCGCATTTATAAATCAGTACTAAGTACTTGTTTTCATAAAATTAGTCTTTGATGATAATTTAAAAAAAAGTAGTAGCTAAATCCGTAACTACGTTATGTCGAACATATTCAATGATTTGACGTTTGAGGATGGTTCTTAGTTTTCACATTCTTTGTCGCCGTAATTTTACGATTATTGCGCATTCTGGTCCTAATGATCTCTGCTTATTGCATCTGCTTTCTCCCGTATCAAGGAACAGGATTGTATGGTTTTCTTCCGGCCGATCGTTAAATATTTCACGGATACTTGCTTTCATATATAAGGGAGAGCTGAGATCCCCTCGAACATCGATCCATGGTGTCAGCCGTAATCGAAGAAAGTTGTTTTATAGCTGCACATTATCATAGATCAATCCTTGATCTGCCAAACAGAATAGAATTTACGAAAAAACTAAGTGGATTACGTAGAGCGCTTTTCAATTCTGCTTACGTCATGCACACAATAAAGTTTATCGCTATAATTATTTTCTTATACCGGCACAATTAACTGCGCAGAATTCACCGTAATACAGTTAAAGAGGTGAGGTGATTTTCTCTGGAAATTCAAGAAATTCTTTTATTGGTAGTAACGTTTCCGCAATAACAAGAGAATTCTTGAGCACACAAGGAAAGTTGGAAAGCAGTTATTAAATAACAAGCCCAACATTTGCTCCAGGAGATTCCAAGAACGTACGAAGCGTTTACTCCCAGTAAAAGTACGAATAAAATCACTGAAGCTGCGCAGTAATAACGTAGCATTGTAAATCCATGGTATTAAATCGAAATGCTATGCAAATCCCGTTGTTTAGAGTCCCGCGGTATCGACAGGTAATTCCTGTAATTCAATTACAAACCGCAAACAAGACTTTTCCGTGCACTTGCTCATCATTTTTATGGACACTAAATATCAAGCAAATGGTGTTAGTATTATCCAACACAATGGCTTTATCATGCTTTACAAAACAATCCACAAGTTCGCACATAATCTTTTTCAGTGAATTACAATTACAAGATAATTGTGAAATTTAGTTGTTGCTACTGTTTATAGTTTCACTAGAGTACAAATTTATCGATATTAATTATCGATTTCATTTTATAGCGTTGGAAATGAATTCTTATTACCTTACTGTATATCATTAAGCTAATGTGCTTACTTAAGACTTTAAAATGCGCAGCGCTGATTAGGGTTTCTATTTCGTAATGAATATTCTAGAAAGCGCGAAATTCGCGTAAACTGTTATCGATCGCATTTGCCCACGTAACGGATCTCTCACGTAATGTTATACTTTCTAAGAATGCAAAAATTCTTTTCACGAAACTCACCCATAAATGTGTAAGGCTCTAATGCCAAGATTATTCCCGAAGGAATTACTTAAGTGTAAAAACGTGGCTTATTCAGTTACAATTTCCTACGTTTTCCTGGAAAGGACGTTACGAGTCACGGAAAGTTTGCCTTTTGCAGAAATAAATAGTTCGTCGCCCATGGGGAAACAATTAGGGAAAAATGATTCATTTACGCAGATATGTTTTTTTTTTTAACTAAAAGTATATTTTGTAAAAAAATAATGTCATAACAGCGTATAAAGAGTATGTACAGGTGAAGGGTATTTTAAGTACACAGCGTGTACACCGAGTACATTAATGCTATTTCATCGGTCTTGCGTAAGAAAAGTTGGACAATTCGAGCGAATTTGTACCGCTGTTTTGCTTCCACCAGTTTCCCTCAGGTACGGAGATCCTTCAAGTGAATTTCATTCGCACTGTTCCAGAAGTTGCCATTGAGACTGATTTCCCGACATGTCCATTATTAACCTGCAACAAGAAAATACCATTTTTATATAATTTTGCGCGCGCATTGAGTACTAGTATTTTTATTATCAATACATCTTAACTCGATGTCACATAATTTCCAAGAATATTATCAGCAAGGAATATACTGCCGTAAGTTAATTTAAGCAACAATTGAACACGAATTTTTCCAGACAAAAATGTAAGGAATTCACGAAGAGAACAAAACTTTCGCATGCATACCTAGAGCGCTGACAGTGGTTGACTGTTTTTTCTTCACCACCATCCTCCTTTTTCTTCCTGGATGTGGACGGGTACGTGGACCTTGTGGATGACCGGGACGGGCACGTGGACCTTCTCAACGTGGTGAACCGGCACCGGGACATGGACCTTTTCGACGTGGTGAACAGGTACTGGTACCGGCACGTGAACCTTCTCAACGTGGTGAACTGGAACGTGGATCTTCTTCACGTGGTGATGGTGAACAGTGTGCACGTGGTATGGTACATGGATCTTCACGTGTTCGCTGGAAATTTCGAAAAATAGGGAATAAGGTCATAATTAAAAAAAATGGTCTTCAAGTTTCACCCTTTTCGTATCCCCCATAAAGCTTGCGCCAAATGATAATAACGATATTTTTTATGAACAATGAAGTGTATCTTATTGAATATCAGCATTCCGTAGAAATGCGCAAAAATCCCTTGAAGAAGCTAATAAACGAAAGTCCTTTTAAGACTTTTTCTAGTCAACAGTCGATCGAATCCACTTTGATTTTGCTTTGAGGAGAAAATAAATGAAAGTCCTCTGGTGAAGATGGTATGCAGTGAAATGATTAACGCCTATCGTAGTCAATAAATGTACATGTTAATTGTCTTTGGCTGACTTACTGGTGGCTGTGGTAGCCGGGGACGGGCGAAGCCAAAGCCGCGGCCAACATTCCGAACACGAGCAGCTGGAAAACGATGGGGAATTAATTATTATTATCGACAAGAACGGAAACCGCACCCTCAAGTGCGGCCCGATGCGCCTTGCAGTCGACCGTTTGAAATGCACGACGTTTTTTCGACATTTCACTGCTCTTCCCACGTGCTTCCTCCAATTACGTGGCGGCAATGTGTAAACACCATGACGGATTTATGGTGTTTGTCCTCATCCGAGACCCACGTTACGAACGCATGTTCATTAACCAAATTATTCCCGTGAAAGTGACGCATCTCAAAGTGATAAATATGTCGAAAAAAATGTTTCAGTGCAATCAACGCACAAGGAAAGTTTTGCTCCGAAGTGAATTTTCAGAATTTAACGTAGCAAATATTGAAATGAACAGCACAGTGCAGAAATAAATTGTGTAACGATTTATCAGGTTTTGCTTGATTTCGTGTACGAAATTGATTAGAAAATACTTATTTGAAATTATCTGTACTAATTAACGAAATACCATCAATCTTTTATTCGTTCATTTAGTAATTTTTCAAGCTTGTCGAAATGTTTTGCTGAAATAACAAACTTGCTGATCGTTGCAAGATCAATAACGATCGTGTCGGCAGAAGAAAATTGCGAGGAATCGACCTTGCCGGCTTAATTTGCCCGGTAAAACTTTGTTTCTTTTTCTCCCCTTAGATATCACTATGGTTTTTGTTGTTTCAGCAAACCCATGCGCAACAACACCACATGGACCGACCCCGAACTTCTCGCAGAGGCACGCTAATCGCACACAAGTGTTATTTCCCGTGTATCTTTTAACCCCGCGATTTTACACTGACTCGAGGAACTCCGGAGGATCACTCGCTGACACCGCGCGAACGTCGAAACTTGCGTCAAAGTTAAAAACAAAAAGAACCGCGACGTTTTACTCACAGCAATGGTGTACGACTGCATTTTGATTTTTGTTTTGCGTCAGTTGACTTCGCGAACTCGGGGCTACTACTAGTTTTTTCGGATGCCGATAGTGTTCTGGCTTTGACCGTCGGAAGATCGGTGCTTATAAAGGACGAACCGGCTGGTCAAAACCACCCGGCGCCGAAGGGTGGGGAAGGTAAAGTCGCTCGCAGGTCTCCGGGGCTGTTACGTAAAAGCAAGGAAGCGGCTCGCGTTACGTTTCTACGTTCGAGCGAACGAGCTCCTGCCCCCATACGTAATCCGCATACGGCACGGATCGCGTGCCTTCCTGCGTACGAGCCGCGCGCGTACTCCCCGTGTCTCCGCAAAAAGAAACGTAACTGAAGCAACAAAAGTCCAGAGAAACCTCGCGGCTCAGTCGCACCGCCGGAAATTGCCGCTCCGACACGGTTTCAAGGGTCCAAACGGCAACGGAACATCCGGGAAAATTCACAGTTTCCCAAGGATATCATTTCTCTGACAATCTTTAACTTCCTACGGATCCTGCCGAGATTTAAGTTGTAACAGGGCCAATTAATAAATGATCCTTCGATGAATTGTCACCCCTAAAGCTGTTACGCGTGTTAGAGCAATCGTGGATTTTCAATTGAAAATTCCTGTTCATTTGTAACTAACTTTTTTCTAAGCATTTCTAACTTAGCTCATATTTCCTGAAAATTTGATTTCAGTTGTAATTAATTTTATTTCGACTCATTTCTAACTTTCTTTGCAGTTCATGAAAATCCTGAAAAGACTTCTTACGTGATAGGTCAATTATTGCCTGACCTTTCAATGAATTATCATCCATAAATCCATTACACGTGTTAGAATAACCGTGTCTCTTTCAATTGAAAATTATATTTCATGTTGATTCGTGCAATGGGATAAGTTTGCTCATTACCGATAGGGTGAAACTCAACGGTTTCTGAAATCAACATAATCCGTGGGGCAATCATGATGTTGTATCTCCATAAAATCTGGGATGAGTTTCATTCTTGTGGTATTGATCGGTGCCAGTTTTTACAAAAAATTATAGCTCATGGTGCAATCCTGAACTGCCGTCCCCTTTCACCGAAATGTTAATAAACTTCATTATGCAATTGGCTGCATGAGATCGAATAGAATTTTTTATATAAGTGTTATTTCTAAAATAATCTGATAATGTTATTTTTCACGATATAAGTAATATTAAATTAGTGGTGATAAAATCGTGCTAAACGATGGAAAAACTTCATTCGTAATTAAAGTAGTAATTAGAGTATGTTGAAAGTCAATCCTATCCTTCATTCTAGAAGTATAATTAAATCATTCATAATACATAAAAAACAAGTATTACATAAAAAGTATAATTTATCATCCTTGACTCAGAACCGTTTTTCCTACACATCATTTCTGCTTAGTGAAGATTTAGTAGCTGTGCAATATCCTCTCGTCAATCATAGTTCCCTAGAAAGTACGACACTGACCTCCCTCATCATTCAAATCTTTTGCCCGTATTTTCAACACATTGCAATGATAATGAAACTATCATCACGCAAAAAAGTATTTTTGATACGTAATGGAAAATATTCAAATTTGTCCGCGTAATACGTTTTTCTTGCATTCACAACGAAGAAAGGTAATTGACATTCCCCAGAGCTTAGCTTTTCTTTATTTATTTTGAAAACTTTTTGTCCTCACTGAATCTGGTTTCTATTTTTGTTTGTTAATTCGTGCCGTGCAGTCGTCCAATTAAAATTCCCTTATCCGTCATGGCGAATACTGTAGACGGATTCTTGTGTAAGCGCAAAACTGTCGCGCTCCTTTGTGTGCGGACAAACACGTACGATGGCGAATGTAAACCACGGATTTAGAAACGTAACAACCGGCGTAAAACTAGTACATCGAGCGCATAGTTGATCGTCGGATGCTGGACAAACGTGTAAGAGTGTGTGTTTCAGGAACTTTTCCCAAAACCAGTCTGCGCTAGTCGCCTTCAAATTTACGAATTACAGGGCGCCGGTTGCGTTTCAGAGAGAAGAAAAAAAGAGTAGTTGTTATGTCATCGCTGACAAGCGGAGATTACGTTAAGCCTCGTTATTCCACCGCTGTCTATCGAGGAAGGCCCAATAGACAAGAGATTTCGTCAATCTTTTATGTCTCCCTCGCAAAACCCACAAAACGACGGTTTATTGATCTCGAAGAAATTATGCACTGGAGTTTGTCAATCAACATTATTGCGTGTACGCAATCTATTAATTCCGATTGGGAGGGAAAGGCAATATATTATCTCGATTTCTCCTTCAACGAAATATTTCGGGGTTTATATAGACGAAATACGAAAAGCAGTTTCATGACATTCCATCGTATATAAATCGAAAACATCCTCACTGACTGAGCCATTTTCTGCCCGCGGTTGAAGCGTGAAGTACATGTTTTAGTAGAAAAGGGAATTTTTTAAACTCTTCGCCGTCAGGTTAATGAAATGTTTACTTCTCCGCCTGTGTGACCGTCAATCGACTTTAGCGCATTTTCCGCGAGCGTTGTAGTTTATTTCTCCCGATTAAACGATTGACTCATTTCACGATGATTATAGAGCTCAGGGGTTTCCTGCTCGTGTAATAATTATCTGCTGTTTTCAGACGTAATTCGCTGTTCCTAACGATAATTATTATTCGAACGTCAGTGACATTCACGGGGAATACTTTTGTGTGTGTGTGTGTGTGTTTTCGAATCTGGCAAAAAGAAAACAGAATTCCGTTGGGTTTCGTTAGAATGACTCTTAAAAATCGTGTTATATCACACGATCATGTTGACCGATATTAGAACGAATTCGAGGAAGATTTCGGAGAGGAAAGTGTCTCGTCCAAAACGGACGTAATATGCTAAGTGGCTTTCCTATTACATCAACGACTAATTCACGCGACCTCAGACGCCTTAAATTAAACAAAACAGGCGGGTTAGCGCAACGAAACCCGTGGCGTAATTGCATTTTTTGAAAACATCTTAACGAAAATATTTAGGTCAAAGAACCATTTTTTTGATAATTTGGACTAACAATTCATCTGACCCTGACATTTATAGCTAGATTACTCATACTTTTTGCTAAGGTGATTGGAGTATCTATGATTACCCGTCCTAAGTTTTTATATACCAGAAAATTAAGTTATTGCGACAAGTGGAAAAAAAAGATACACATAGAAAAATGATGAAGTTATAATTCTGAAATAGAAAGTAAAAAAACATTTAACGAAAAAATGCAATAAATTGCGAGTTAAAATTCGCAATGAAAATTGTCGATGCGCAACGTGTAACTTTTTCTTCAGACAAACGTAATTGAAGGTTTCATCGAACAAATTAGTCTGACTAACAGCATTAAATAAGAAGATCTACCTTAGTGGAACTGATGAATTAATTAAATAAGATGCGAAAAAAATCAAGCACCTTCATAGAAAATGTGTATGAATTTTGCCAATTTTCCGCAATCAGCACGAGGTGCACCGATGCAGTTCTACGCAATAATCAGCCTGTGCGCGGGCTTCACTCTCGAGCAATTCTATTGAGAGATTTGTAATTCTACAATTATTGCACAAAGCGTAGGCGATATAGCCGGGTCTATACAATGCTGATTACTTTTTTTCCACGCAGCCATGCATCGGCCGTCGGGCAATGTTACAGGAAGTGGTGCAGCTTGCATACTTAAAGTATCCATCATACATCAGGGAGAAAGCGTTTCGTAACCTTCGCACATAAACCTTTATGCATCTCCGCCGGTGGGTCCTGGACGGGCACGTTTGCACAGCGAAAAAAAATAAAAATAAGGATGGCAAGAAAGACGGGGAGAATCAACCAAATGACTCGACGATTTTCGGGGACCATCCGGAAAGATTGCGCAAGGAATCGTTCCGGATCACCCCGATGATCCTTTTCTTTTTTTTTTCTTTCAACGGCTCCTGCACGCAACCGGTGCCGTGAAAGTCAGCTCCCGGGGCCGATTTTGGGAGAAATATGCTTTGTAGTACTTTTATGTACCCGGGAGAAAATGAAGGACGTGGCCGATGAAAGTACGCCGTTGGAACCGATCCAATTCCCGGCTATCGGCGTGTGCCATAATCGCAATCACGGTTAATAGATCAGAAAAGTCATCGATTCTTATCTCGCGCTATTCTCCTTTTCCAGGAACCCATTAATTTACAGTTAAAGCTTTAAAAACAATGGCCAGTTTTTTCGTTTTTGGCAACTACTCAAAAGGAAATATACATCATCCTGGTTTTTTCAAACAAGTAATAGGACGGCGCCTGCGTTTACTAAACTCCATTTAAATGATATTTCACAATTTCGATTACATTGTATCATATTACATAAACGAATTTACGCGTGAAGTATACGAAACGGAGAGTCATGCTTCTAAAACGTAATTCCTAAAAACTATCACTGATCCTGAAGTGTAAACATGTATAAGAAAATCGTTACTGTGCAGCAAATAGATACAGAAATTTTCCTAATTCTGACGTATTTAGAGGTCGGGAAATTTTCGGGGGCTAAGTCTGACCGTTATCTCAATCAAATTTAATTGTTTCTATCAAGCAATGTTTACATGTAGGACATGGGGAACGAAGAGTGGCGGTTGTAGGATGGAAAAGTTAAGAGGGGCGGCTAGTCGGAAGCGTCAGCAGAGGGGCGGGTTTCGTTCTACGGGGGGAATGGAGTAGGATCAACACTTCGTAAGCGACTGGACCGACGACAGAACTACGGGAGAGCAGCGTACACGAGACTCACGACTCCTGCAGCTACGATTACGTAAGTAAGTTTCTGTCGGATCGAAGAGAAATTTCAGAACGCGTGTTGGCGTAATACACAGACAGTGCTACATATATGTAATCCTCTGGGATTGTCGCGCAATGAGATGCCTTTTTTTAAGCTTATCAACTTATGTAATGTCTCTATTTAAATTTTATTCAATTATCATCGGAGATGCAATTTATAATTATTGCTTGAAATAAGCGGAAATGTATACGATATAACTTTAAGCGTTAAAACACTATATGTATTGTTGATCGGTATATACAGGGTTTGATTATTCTGATAGCCTGAATAAGTCAAATTTAATCTGTTTATTGGTCAATAGATAATAAAATTATAAAATTTTTTAATAATATATGACCACGTATTTTTATACAGATTGAATAATAATATGTTTCCTTCTATTAAATGTCATGAAAGAACATTATACATTAATTTTCATAAATTACAATAATCACAAATTTCCATATCAAAGGTCAGTTTACTGTCATAGTAATAGTTTGTAAATGTACACATAAATGCAAGTATGTTTTGTAAATGTTTTGCAAATAAAATGCTATGTAATATGGAATAATTTTGACATAATTGTGTCCATAAGCTGCAGTTTCAGTTCTTTATAGTTGCACACCTTTACAAAGAAATTACACTAAATACTGTTTAACTATTTCTTCTTCTTTGGTTTGCTGGGAACTTCAGCCTGTGGTTTTTGCCAGTCTAAAGGTTTCCTGCGGTATATAGGCCATGGTGGCACTGTAATTAATGCTGCCATCACAAATCCTGCCCCCAAAATATAAATTGTCTGTGAGAATTGCTGGATAACATATCCCCATATTAATCCAACTACCTGTATCAATAAGAAGTTAGTTAGTTCTTCACGTATATCTATAATTATTCTATCAATCATTGCTTAAACATTTACATACCCCAAAAAGTGTTATAATCACTCTAGACAGTTTCTCTGCTCTGGCTTGACCATCATAGTCCTGGATAAATTGATATAGTAAATTAATCGCATATAAACAACGCAACAAATAACATAAACAATAAGTAGGAATTTCTGTGTTTATAAACATTCGTACTATAATAAATCAAGCACGCATGCGCCAATTTATTTGATTGACATTTCTTTTTTATTCATGTAGGGAAAGTGCAATAAACAACTAGAATATTCGTCTCACGTTTGCGGTTGACATATGGCTGTACATAACCTCATCTTACGTGCGCGTAATGCTCTTTAAAATACCGCTTAAATGTCAATCTACGGTAATCGTAGATAGGTGTATTATGCAACGTACCATGTGCGTCGGAATCGACTTGAAAAGTTTCATGCAACAAGCCATCTTAAATGGATATTATAGACGTGGCGACTAAACACACATCAACGAAAACAACTCGTCGAACCGATTCGATGCCGCATTTGCTATACGTGGATATTGAGCATGTGCATGCGCATACAAATAATTTTTGTCTGCGCAGTAACTACCTTCGTCACGTGGCGGGAATTTCAAAAATAATACTATCTATAGGAAGAATAGATCTAATTTTATTAAATAAAATTGAATTACATAATTCCCATAATATTTGAAGTGTTGAGTCAGTTTACATTATAACTAGTTTGTGATCCTTTTAATATAATAAATTTCTCCGTAACATTAAATAACAGTATTCTGATACACAACGATCATCGCAATAATCGCAAATTCTAGAGAGGGTCACTTTGATATGTTCTACACATTTTATCACGCGTTAGAAAACACCTTTCCATGTTCAATGATACTTAAAAATTCATTCGATGTCGCGGTGTTTAGTGACAATAGCTTTAGAAGAGCTGTTTCTGTATGCGTTTAGATTACACGTGTGAGCGGCATTTAAAGACAATCGTTGGGAAAGAATTGCTTATGGACAGCACGATAGCCCGATGCCAAAGAAATCGCCAAGAAATGAGCAATCGGTAATGGCATAACACTTGAGTAGATGATGAAATAGCGAGTCGTGACCGTCAAGCACATTCGTTTCTTGTTTCTTCCCTTTTTGTAACTCACTTCTAATCATTGTAGCCTGATTTAAACGTGTAGTAAAAGTGGAAATACCATCCAAGGTCTACTTGAAATAATTACACTGGTTTGGCTATATCAGTTTCAGTTATTGCTCATAATAACTACCTATAACTTCCATTGCGATTATTACACTATTAAATTTTTATTCTAAAAATGTGAAGATAATTATAATATCGTAAATAATTTTACACTCAAGCACCTAATGTATCTAAAATTCACAGCAGGCACAGGCAAACCAGTGTTGCTTTTTACATGGGAAATTAATACTTCAGTTTGCTTAACATCATCATTTTTGAAAATAAAAAACAATAGTATTTTGACACAATTTAAATTGTTTTCAGTGACACGCAAGAGATATCCTTGTTCGTTAATTGTCCTACGATTATACATTATTTACAGGTCCTAGAATTACGTCGCGCAAATTCGATTGTCATTTTCTGTCATCCTTGCACCTTCGTACACCTCTTTTTTCACAACCTACTGCTGAGAGTTTCGTCTTGCTGAAGGAAATTCCACGGCGACGTTGTTCGCGTTTCTTGGTTGCACCGGACAAACTGCACCGCATCGGCGACGGTGGGGAACATGCCGATGCAATGTTCCTCTCTGCATTCCATCAGACTGCACTTCCTCATGGTCTCGTAGACAGGTCCTGCAAAAGCAATATAAGTCGGACGTGGACAGCGGTGGAATTGTATTTCCATTGTGATTCGATCGGCCGACTCTTCCGCTTCCGATCGGCTTTATCGCGGAACAACTCGCCGCCGCTAAACTCACCGGAACATCCGGCGATGTACACGGAAACGTCTATGTCGGAATACTCGCAAATCAGATTTCGCAATGCACCCACACCAGGTATGTCGATATACGTAAGAGCCGAGAAGTCCAATATTAGTACCTGCAGCTGGAATAAAAAATATAACACGTAAAAAAGAATACCCATTTCCCAAGGGGGTTTTTACTTTGGACATGATTGACGACTAATGATGTGCACGAAAATATGAATATAGGAAGAGCGTATATGGGTTAAGGATATAAACACAATTTTTATACGGACTGGGCTTGTTTCAACGAGAATTTTCTCAGCGTTAAATCGGCCTATATTAGGAGGAAACTGCTGAGAAATTATTCCGTCTCCTTCGAATGCCGAATTGACGCACCCTTCCTGAAAGTAAATTTCATTTTCCTTTAAAACTTATCCTGTATTTTCCATCCCACGAGAGAGGTGCAGCCATTCGTTGATGCATAAGAAAGAAAATGATATCATGCATAAAACCATATAAATTCACCCATTATAAGAATATTTAGTATAATTAGTGTAGAGTTGTTGTTACATTTCAAAGTTGTGGAATTAGTCGAGAAAATATTGCGCTAATTTGCTAGCATTGTTATTTACTAAACAGATGCAAACATGACATAGTTTTTAAAGTTGATGATATTGCAGAATAGTGTTATGATCTCCTTTAGTGCTTTGATCGATCCTCATTAAATATTACTGAGTGTTAATTTACCTTCTTTATGCCTCCGAAATTAGCCTCTTTAGTAATGACATTTAAACGTCGTGCCATCTCCGTCTGCGGCACTACTTCCGTGATTCTATACACTTCGTCACGGAATAACTGCCGGGTAACGAAGTTTAAACTGCCGGAGAAATGAAATATCTTCACGCCAGGAATTTCCACCGTCTACGAATTTCATTTAAACCGTGTAAATGTCAATGATTTAACTGCAATATGATACTCTACCATTAAGTTAAAACATGAATCGAAGATGTTATGTGATATTATGAATTAATTAATCAATTCTTCTGATGACGGTTAATTATTTTAATGTCGATAAGATGAATATGTTCGGAAAAACAATGGAAATTACTAGCTCTTCATACTCCTTTATATCTTTTCGCGTCCAAATAGAGCTCGGTACCAGGCGCCAGTGCGAGTTTGCAAGTATACGGCCGCACAGCGATGACAATTAATTTCCCGAGACACAGCAAAGCGCCGATCAACAATCCGTATTGCACATCGAAAAATATGACAGTTAAGAAAGTAATCATCCACACTGCGGCGTCTGTTTTATCAGTTTTCCAGAATTGTTTGAACTCAACGATTTTCATTACCATGCCTTTCAAAGCAACGATTATTAATCCTGCTAAAATACACTGGAAAATTTAAATAAAACAAGAAAATAATAATCAATGAAAATTCTACAAAACTGTATATTATTCAATTATTTCAGTCGAATGAAGATTCGAGTCGTTGAGAATACTTACTCGTGGTAAAGGCTCGAAAAACGGTCCGATGTATAGCAAGACGCTAAGTAATATTACGCAGGAAAATAAGCTAGCCAATTGCGTTCGTCCGCCGACGGTATGTTGAATGACCGATCTAGAAAGGGAAGCCGAGAAGGGCATGCAGGAGAAAAAGGAACCCAGTAAATTACCCAGGCCCTGAAATCGTAATTAAAACGTCAGAAGGCGCTGACAATGACTCGTGAAACGCCGGTTTATTACCCGCTGGTAATACTTTGAGGTAACGCTAAATAGATTTACCTGCGCGAGTAACTCCTGATTGGCGTCGATCTCGTAACCGACTTTTTGGGCGAAAATTAAGGCCATGGACATCGAGATACTGTAGGTCACCATCGTAATCACCAAACAGTCCACGAATATTTCAGGGATCAGCGAAATAGGTGGCATCGCTGCTTCGGGCAATCTAAATAATTTACACCAAATGGCTGCGTTTAAATCGTTATCTACACATTATAAATGTTGTACTACATTTTAAAGTAATGGTCAAAAATGTTATCATCAAATCTAAATAAAAATTAAAGGAATTCAAAGATACCACTAACAGGAAAGAATAAGCAAGATATTATGTCCTTAATTATTTGTGAGTCTTAAATTAGTGAGTTTACGTGCATTAGATTATATTGAGTTTTATCAATAACTACTGTTGAATATCACTGTGCTTTATTTTGAGAAGTTTATAGTTTCTAAGGTTTATATTTGATTTCATTTACCCAACCGGTATGTGGCCAACCGTTATAATACCGTACGTGTCTTGCAAATTCATCAGCGTAGATATTAGATTACCTATCACGACGATGATCATCTCAATTGGTACGGGAAACGCGCATAATTTCGCGACCCTTGGCTGTAAATAAGCGCCGGTTTTGTCATATAGAACTTAAAGCGTTACAAGTGTAATTAATTTCTTTGAAATAAATACAGCCATGTCTTCCTGGTCGTTGGCCCTACCAGGATCTATTTACCAACCTTCAGGAATTCATTGAACATGAGAATGAGAATAGTAATAGCGGAGAGTACAACAGATGCGACGTTGACACGGTCGAAGTTGTTGAAGATATCGACGTAATGCTGAAACAAAGAATACACTCAAGAAATTTCTAGGAGATTGCCCGACAAAGGAAGAAGCCGAGGAAGCATGGCTTCCGCGGAAAAGGAAACACCGTGAAACGATCGATTTACACGACGGAAGAGACGTAAAGAAGAAAATTACACGCGACATGAAATGACAAGTCCAGGCCGGACTTATTTGATGCACGCGGAAGTGAAAATAAGTCCGACTGTAATCCACTTTAACTACTTTTACTTTACTGGGGACATTCTTTCCTGCAGTGAGTAGTGCACGTAGAAATGTCTATACGTACGTACGTACATATGTGATTGTATCAATTTATAAAAACCTTACGGTTAAGACTCGTATCCTGCAATCAGTGGTATAACTATAGAGACGTATATAAGCCTCGGCGGAAAGCGAAGAAGTTCAGTCGCAAGAAGCTGACAGGTCAAACAACCGGTAATGACGAACACTATTAAAGCAGCTGTTCGTCAACAAAAGAGAGTCATCGATTTGGAAAATAATCCGTTTTTTCGCTCAAACTTGAAAGAAAAATGTTAGCTGGCCTAAGTTTCATTATTCGTTGACATATGTCAAGGAAAAGAAGGAAATAAAGTAATGATAGTTACAATACCTACTTCGGACTGAAGGTATACAAGAAATTGTGGAAGAAATTAATATTTAAAAAGATACAAAGAATGTATCTCTCGCTTGGGTATTATTTGTTAGCGTATTTGATAATATTTACTTACGTAAATTAACTTGAGAGGCCCGGTTCTTCTTGGCAAATTCCGAAGACCCAGAAGATCTTTAACCTGTGACGTCAGGACGTGGAAGGCGGCGCTCGTTGTAAAACCGCTGACGAGACTTTCCGCGAGAAGAGAAGAAATCACGCCCATTCGTAGTACATACATTCCTAACTGGACAAGGGATACCTCTTAACGAATTTCGGAAAGGACGAGTGTCGAAGGGTTTGTCAAAATAATACCTGAATAAGGGCTACGGTAAAACACACGACGGTGCCGACTTGTGTCGGGGAATAATGATTCTCCAACGAAGGGGATGGGTCCGTGGCTTCTATTGAAGTTCCGTTGGTCAAGGAATTACCGGAAGAACTGTAAGTTACGATGACGTTTCCGGTCATCATGCAAATCAGGGCGAATGTACCTAATTCAGCGAAAAATAGTCTTTAAAACCCTCGTTACAAGTACGTGTATAAATATTTTTAAACGTAAAAACCGAACTCAAAAGTTGTCAAAACTGT
Source organism: Hedychridium roseum (assembly GCA_963989215.1). NCBI lineage: Eukaryota > Metazoa > Arthropoda > Insecta > Hymenoptera > Chrysididae > Hedychridium > Hedychridium roseum. Next base: position 2,429,182 of record OZ022307.1, on the reverse strand, counting down.
GATGAAAATGGTATCAGTATTACGTTGTTGAATATTAATTAAATTATTTCTTCAGTGTGCGTAGAAATATGAACTCTCTCCTAGCCGTTGTCATTTTTTGCTTACAATTTCCCAACGATCTTTTTCTATAATGAACCGTATGTGTGTTCAGCTGATGACTAATGCATGTGTTTTTATTACGACAGTTCTTACACAACAAGTTCATTAACTTTAACGCAATACGCGCTACTAATAGAGCGAAATACGGAAAAGCGCAGTAATAGCAAGTTCCGCGTTATATTTCATGAAAACAGTATGAAAAGATAAGGTTCCATTAGAAATTTCTATCCGGTTATTGTGGCTATGCAATAAATTCTGTCAATTTGACTTTCTCGAATATAAAAATTACTCTCGTTTGTACTAACTTATTTCACCTTGTATTCATTGTTACTTGTTTCTCCTTCTGTAAACAACATGTCCGTATAAATCACAAATGAAATGAAGATAAGACCGTGTACGTCTTGATAAATAATTAAGACTGATTCCCCCAGAGCGTTTACTTAACACGAGATTATGTCAAGTTGATGTTACGCCTCCTTGAAGAATTGTTTACCACTGCTTACCGTAGTGCCAGCCAAGTTAGATGTTAATTGACGAGTTAAGGACAAACGAGTGGGGAGTGAAACTCACCCATGGAATTATGTCGCGAGGTCCCAAAGACGAAGTACACCAAAACGGGGAAGAATGCCATGTAAATTCCGACAATGGGCGGAACGTTGCCGAGGATTGCATAGGCCATTCCTGAGGTGGAAAAGTAGCCATTGAGGAAGCCATTTTTCCGGCATTAAACGATCTTACTCCGAGAAAGGGGCGAATATGAGAGCTGTACCTTGGGGAATGTGCATTACGGCCACTGTAAACCCGGCGACCAGGTCCCCCAGGGTGTGGTTCTTCCAGTCGTAAGACGCTAACCAATCGACTACCGGCACGGTTTTCCTCAGCAACTCCAACGGTCTTAACTTCCTGCATCCTTTCGACAGCAACTCTCCGACAGCTGCGCAAGAAAAATCATCCTAGAAAATGTCGCACTTGCTGGCACATATTATGTCACGGGAACTGACGTTTTGCTTTAGGTTTACTGTAGTTGCACGAGCGGTTCAGTTCTTCTTGCTGATAAACTGGTCTTCTCACTGACAACTCCGGATCGGCCGCAGACGTCATTGCTCTAAGCCTAGAACCGAGGGAATGAATTTTCGCAAGAGACAGGATTATTTCTAAAGGTTCTTAAAACGACGGCGATATTAATTCGACGACAAAAACGCTAGGAATAAGAAATTTACGCAAGTGCCATTGATCGGAAAAAGGAACACGGTGCTCGACTTTCGAATCTTTCTGCCTTAAAATTGTTTCAGATTCAAAGGAAGCAGAAACATTGGCCTGACTCTGTTTTTAAACCCGTTAAAATGATACCAATGTTTCGTGACGATTAATTTAATCTCAGGACAAAGGTAAGTGGATTTTTCGTCTTTTTTCTTGTACTTCAGCAACAAGTTCACTGTAGTCTTGATAAAAATTTCAAAGAATTACGCAAAAGAATGGACCAGCACGAACGTACGAACGTTCCCGGGACTTGTCATTATGCAACTCATTAGCTGCATGTATTTCAAATAGCAGAGATTAGAATATCCACCAGACGTCTGCTTTCACCACATCGTTGTATAGAATTTCAATGAAGCACATGTTCACACGATGCGGCACTAGTGAATTTAACACGAATGCTATTAAAATAGGACACTGTTTCGCACACATTTCTAGACCAGTAGTTAATAAATTCTTAATCAGCATAAGAAAGTAAATGATCATGTTTGATAAGACTTTAAGGAAAAGCACTACTCACCGTGGATATAATTAGAAATGTTGTACTAATTAATTTAAAACTAATGACATTAAAACATGATACTGTTTCACACTTGTTTCTAGACTAATTAATTACAGTAATTAATAACTTGTTAATCAGTGTAAGAAACTTACCCTTTTTTCTGATAATCAAAGGAAATGCAGAAGATTACGATATGAGTTTAAAGAAAAACACTGCTCACCGTGGGTACAGTTAGAAACGTGGAATGTCTAGTTCTGTATCGCGAGACATTAAAGTCTTCCGTAACACACGAACGTGGGCCACTCTGGAACAACATGTGAACAACGTATGAAGGCAAAGAACCGCCGCTAATTATCATATCTCGCAGTCTCCGAGTTTGATAAGAACGATGCGCAAGGAATGCGTCAAAAATAAGTCACAACGGCCTTTCGCGCACCTTGTGTAATTTAGGGAGAACGTGAATGACTTCCCTCGCAGCGGAAAAGTTGACGTCTTCGTTGAGTCTTGAAATTACAGAGTCTCCGGTATCTCTAAACCGTTGTTTGATGCGTCGATGGATATCGGAGGCTTCGGGCTCTCGGAACCAGGAAGTTCTTCAGTGTTGGAACAGTGAACAGCTACTGAGAATCGCCAGATTACTGTCATAATAAATGGTGCTGAAAATTGTGACTCTTAATTCCTGAGAGAATGAGAAATCGATCGACGTGAGGTATCGGCAAGGTTTTCGAACGTTTTCTGCTCCGATAACAGTCGCTGAGGATAACGGGTGCAGATCTTCCGGTTCTCTGCTGCTGCGACGATGACGAAGTTAATGACTGCTGGAAATCACGACTGTTTTCTGCGGAGCAGAGTCAACGACGGTGACTCGTACGACAATGACTTCCAGCCAGATTTCACTTGATCTTGAGAGATCACGAACGCCCATTACAACACGCACGTTGTGATTTCGTTTTTCATTTCACCGAGACGCAGTTTCACGCTCCCCGTCGATACAGGCGGGGACAAATTTTGGATAACCATTTACTACGTCATTGAGCAACCTGAGAAATCAAACACCTGCCATATTACAAAGTGCTTTCCCTCCAACTTTATGATATTCTTTTAATAAAATGATCCTCTGCGAATTATTACATTTTGGAGAATTTCGACAAACTTTTCTAACGGTGGAACATGTCCAAAGTTGTACAAGTAATAAAACTGTATAATTTGACGATTTTAATATGATAGATGGCAGGGGTAGGATATATGTAAGTCGTATCACTGTTTCTTCTTTAAATTTTTCCTCGCTTTGAGGGCAAACAAAGAAAACGCGACTGTTAGTAGAACAATTAATTTGACCTATGTTACGCCGATTGTTCATATATACACAAGTTGCGTAACTTTAGAATCGCTATTTGACGACTGTATTAACATCATCGATGGCTCAATGTTTCGCCAACTGTTTGCACTATTTTCAAAAGCCAAGGAATCGGTTATCTCGTGTACATACAGCACGGCAGCCCAAGGTATCAACTTTTATTTACACCTATTTACATGCCTTTTTACATTCTTATCGATTGCGATGTCTGCCGTACAACGAGACTGTACCTACCTGCTTTTTTGATAAACACTTTTCCAAAAATGGGAAAACCTTGAAGCAATATCCAATTCCATTTGATGAAAAAATCAAATTTTATTATCCCAATTAAAATGTATGAAAATTGTCATTTTCGGCATTTACTGCTATTTTCATTGACACAGATAATTATGATAATTATTATTATATTGCTATTATTATTGTCAGTATCATTAGGTGTAAAGACATAAACAGCAATCTCTTAAATCCTTATTTACTAAATTGCAAAATTGTATGATTTTAATATTTTTGAACTATTCAATGTTGTGACTTTGAAATTGTTACCCTTCAAGAGGACGTTTTTATGACTGATGGAAATATCTGTAATGCAACCCACAGAAGCATTCTTTGTAACATTTATCAGCAACATGAGCTTAAACATTATCTGCGACTGTAATTGGCGTATGTAATAATTGGGATTTACGATTTTTTACCGTGACAGAGAGCTTATCACGCAAGCTGTATTTCATAACAGTAAAAATATGTCCTGTAAGCTATAGCGATACGTTGTCGTAACGTTTATTTATTACTAAAGCCGTAAATTTGACAGGACCCACAAAACATGATTGTCCTACGTTTCCATAGATTCCGCAGAAGGCGAATTAATGCAACATTATTCGATTTTCTTGGTAATCCAGGGAAATTCTTGATTGGCCGATATCGCTGAGAATAAAATTATTGTGCGACGGAATATGGAATAGAGTCGTAAAAGAATAGGTTTGAAATTTATTCGACGAGCTCACACGGAGCTGTTTATGGCGCATGTAGAAACGTAAAGGCATATTTCGATGATATTGCTTGATTATACTGGATGAACGAAAAACGCGAGAGACTGCGCCAACGAGCCACGCAAACCATTAATAAGGTCACTCTATGGACTCCCTTACACCGTTATCGCAAAACACCAGTGTATTGATTTAAAATAACGATGCGAAACATGCAATTGACCGTGCAGATATGTTCGAGAGATATCAACAAACTCCTCGTTGCTGCATTTCATCGATCATGCCGTGCCGAGTTTAATTAGGAAAGGTTCGTGAAATTAATGAATCGCAAGCAATTAAGAATTCGTAAGGAATCGTGTATTTTATGTCCTATCGATGCCGCTTCAGGTTTTGTAGATTTCGCTTTGCGACGGGACTTTAACAACCATTTAGAGTGGCAGCTTTGGTCTTCAATGCAAACGCATAGAATTTTGCCCTTGGAGTTACTAAATCATCCCTAACTACAAGCTTTTCACCGATATCCAGTTGCGTTCCAGTGCTGCCAGACACTGGCCAGTTGACGGGTAAAACAGGATCGTTCGCCAGCGGTGTAGGATTTCTGTGAAAATGACAATCGTAAAGGCAGGCTCGTAATTATACGTAATTATGCATTGTACATTATTCCCTTACGAATACTTGGCGAAATTCGTCCACATGCGAACCATTCGTTTCCTGACTAACGAGAAAGGATTGTTTTCGTCGAGCGGTAATTTGATGACATTCGTGTGAAAAATCAGGGGAATGTCATCGAAGTGCGCTGTACCTGTAAACAAATACGTTGATCGATTTATAATACGTGAAATTTCGCGGTGAAGGCTCGATAAATAGGACTAATCGATTTCTCTTATAAGTAACAATTACCGTTTAAAGTTATATTGAAGTGAAGCTTGTGGAAAGAATATTCTGAATCGAACGAAATTCTGTAGTAATAAAGCGGCACGTTGTGCCAGAGATTTAACATTTCTCGTTTCAATTCAACGGCAGCAGTGCTTGTCAGGTCCGACGCCGCCTAAAAACGATAAACTGATTCTAAAGCAAACCACTTATTTTATAATAATAGTCAGAGGTCGTAGGTAATAATATTTCATGTAAAATTGATGAGGATTACTTCCACTTACGTCCACGACATCCATGACTGACGTTTTTCGTAGTACATCCTCAGCAGGAAGCAGCCAATCATCCGAAAGGAAAGGATCTAATAGTGATTTCACTCCAAGATCTTCGATAAAGGATTGCGAGTACTGAATTAACATTCGCAATTGGTCTTCGGCTGTAGATAAGAAATCAATCAGTTGAAAAACTCATTCCCATAACGAAGAGAACATAAATCTTTGTCTTGAATCGGATTTTGAAGAAAAATGTAATATCAAACGTCATTAACGTACGATCAATTAAATCATCGCGTTTGACTTGTTTACGTAACGACAAAGCATTTGACGTCATAAACCAGGGTTACAATTGGAAAAATTCACTTCTCTAGATCTAAATCCCTAGCTTATTTTCCCAGTGGAAGGGATACGTCTTGTTTGAAAGTAAAGCTATAAATTTAATTGCTGACTCACAACCCGCCACTAATAGTCCCTCGTGTGCAGTGTAACCCATCATGTGAGGCAGTTGGCTGAAATTGCCCTTCATGTACTTGTTCACAGAACATTCCGAGAGAAATATGGCTTCCTTAGGTCCTAACGTCGGATCCTCTAGGGTCGGTTTGAAGGCAGACTGTAGCAACAGCGAATACTAGAATTTATAAACTCGATGATGGACTTCCTAATTGATTTTGTCATTTCACTTATTCGTTTCCCGCTATCCAATGTCTACAAGTTAAATCAGTTTAATGGCCATTTATGGGAAAGTGAAGATTTATGTGTCGTTTTTGAAGTCTTAAAATCGGTAAGAAACTCAATTATATTATGAGTTTTTGGGTCTTTTGTGTTGCAATTTGAAAGCTAAAAGTTGCTGATTACTGTGGGTTATCAATTACTGTCCTACCGGTGACAGGGCTGCGGCAGCGATTACCATATCACGATCTGAAACATGGTACAAATGTCCGAGTAGGTCCTCCGCATTAACGGCACTTCGGCCAAGCTTTGCCGCAAGCTCAAAAGCCGTGTCCTTTGCTGAGCTGGGCGTTTGGAAACCCCATGTTTGTAAAACAGAACCGCTCATCGAAATCGACCGATGAAACAGGCCTAACAAGAAGGAAATTAATCGAAGCAACAAAATACAAAATAAAATAAAATTAATCTTTTTTGCGATCAAATGTGGAGGAATGGATTATTTTTTTGACGTACCTCGCGACATGTCGGAAAGCACGTGATAATCTACCGAAGCTGCTCCAGCGCTTTCGCCGAAAATCGTCACGCTTTTGGGATTCCCACCGAAATTAGCGATATTCTCCTGCACCCATTTCAGGACTAAATTTTGGTCCTTCAGAGCAGCGTTCCCTGTAGCGTTCGGGTGACCCACCGATAGAAAACCTAAAAAACGCACTTTTTGAATCTTTGCCAATGAAAAGAAAAGATATAATACAGGTACATAAGTGAATGGTTTTTCAAACGTTTAACGAATTTTCTAATAAACTTCGTAACAATGTTTCATTGAACGATGTTCTATAACTCAGTTTTATTTTCAATTTTGCGAGACTTTCAAAAGGTACGTTAAGTAAGTAATGTTGTTCAAAGGTTACTGTTGGTCTATCACGTGATGCGTTTTAAAGGTAGATATCTCTTTATGAATGTTTGCATAATTTTTACATACGTTTGGTCGAATTTAACTATACCTAATGGGCCAAGGCGATAATTAAAAGTAACAAGAACCACATCGTCTTCGAGAATTAACTCTGGTCCGTATAATGAAGCGTCTCCGTATCCCGACAGGAAACCGCCGCCATAAATCCAAACCATTACGTCTTTGAAATCCTTTCTGCTCCGATTAAAGTCCGTCTGCGGCGAGATCATAAAAAGTGAAGGGTATAACATCGATTTTTCATTCATCAGTTTTCGTCAATGTATAAATACCGCAGTACAATGAATTATCTTATGCATTCAAATATTGCTCCGAAGAAATTCGTCTATTCTTTGACTCATGAATCGTAATAATTAACGCGGCAACGGAGTAATTGTCAGGATAATTGAAAGCGTCAGTCTCGTCTGAATGATTCATTAGCGAAATAATTGGTTTATGCGGACAATCGTCGGAAGTTTGACAGTGTTTATTCGTGTCTGGCTGGAATATTAGGGCGATGTGATTGCAGTTGGCCGACGAAAAACACAAGGGGGATCCGCCCACGAGACGACCCCACGCAAACCGGTAAAGAGGTCAGCCCGTAAACCGTATTACGAATTTCATATTTCTCGTAAAAGGTCGGCAAGTTCGTCGCACTCAAGGCACGAGACTTAAAATGGCTGATTACGTTTTACGCGTCACGAAGTGCAGAGAAACGAAGAAACGATCGATAAAGAATTTCCAAGGATCAATCGTAATGACGAATTTCCGATGTCAAGTTGGATAAAGCTTAGACGAAATAAATTGATCCTTCGTTAGACACTTACCCACGGTGTGTAAACATTAAGGAACAAACAATCCTCGCTGCCAATGAATTTATTGAACTGTAGAAAATCCAACTGCGGACAAGGACTGCCTTCTTTAGTCGCCACGAAGGTTTTTGTCCACGGTTCCACTTCAACAGGTGGCTAATGAAACATGTCAATCTTATCGGACTAGCAATTAAACTAACATGTAAATTGCTTAATAAGGCAAATCATTTGTTAGATAATTATGTAATTAAATAGAGGGAAAAATTAATTTTTCTTCCAAAATAAGTACAGTATGTTTGCGTTTCTTTTTACCTTAAATCTTAGGTAGCCTGTTGGTGGACGGGCATAAGGGATTCCTTTGAAGGAAGAAAACCGCTTTGATTGCCACAGAGTATACAAAGTTTCTCCTTGTACAGGACCTTTAGTCGTTTGCACCACGGGAATTTGCGGATTTGCACAAATTTCCGCCGAAAGTCCAAATGTCATTAGCACAAACGCGTATCGCCACTTGTTCATTATTCCTATTATTTAACTCCGAGTTACACTGAAAAAACGAGACTGGAAATGACTTATAAACTTATTATAGCAACAACTCTACTAGTAATATTCCGGAGAGTGGTATAAGAAATAAGTCCACTCGACAAATTGCAATTTATCTTGAGCGTTCTTGTAGAGAGAATATTGTAATAAACGTGATAAGTATCGGTAGGAGGTATTTAACGAGAAGATAGCATGGAAATCAGTTACGCAAACAGCGATATGCACCCACACAAGTTAACCAGAGATAAAAATTGTAGGAAGAATGTTTAATTCCTTATCGTTGAACGCACGTGTCGATATTAGTAATAAAAAAGAAATAGTACTAACGGGGAAGAGAGTGAAAGTCAACGGATCCTTCGGCTTTGGTCCTCGGTGTTTGCCAAGCGTGTTGACGAAACCGATTCGAGATTGAAATTTTAAAGTACCGCCGGAGATATCGTTCGCAGGATGTCGTCGTCACGGTTGGATAACACCTGGCCCTATTCCCCGTGCCAAGAGCGTTACGAAATCTGGAAAATAGGTCCGCCGGTCGGTCGAATTAGGCGCAGGGAGAATCGTCTCTCTCTCTCTCTCTCTCTGTGCCGTTTTTATGGGTCGCCGGTCGATTGGCAACTCGGCGATTCTCGCAGAATCGATCGTTTTTTATTGCTCGCTCTTTTCCTTGTTCGCCTTGGATTTCACCTGTCCTTCGACCTTCCCGTCTCCGTCCTTGCCGTTTCCAATTTATCTCTTTGGTTTTCCTCTCATCTTCGTCGAACCGCAAGCACAAATGCTCTAATTACCATTTTATCCCTGTAAGGCGCTTCATAAAATTCCCAGTAGGAACTACATTACGCCGTCAATCGAAATGCAAATTAAACGATTATCAACCGCACGTCATCGCAAAAAAACGAACCTTGGGGCATTGGAGTTTTTCATTCATGTAGTCGACGTGTTCTCGAAGGAAAAACAAACTCGACGAATGCACGTGCACATCTTGACTGTCCCGCGCGGAAGTGATAAAGAGAAACGTGCGAAACAAATATATCCTCTATATCTGTCATTATCGGATTTTAATCAAACCGCCGTCGATTGTGCTTACTATTTTCTTACCGTTACACACTTTCCTGCACTTGGCATACAGATGCTGATAAGATTACCTCGTGTGCTGTTCGAAGTGCGAAATCTCGGATTTTAATTGTCAAGTGTGTACGTGTGTTAACCTATTGTACATGTACCTTCACGTTTCAAAAGAATTGTCCGAAATTTCGTTTAACAGTATTAACTTCAAAGAGCAAACGGCTATTTCGAGAGCACAATAGTACGTAAAATGAATAATCAATGAGTACTAGGAATATCAAAATTAATGCACTAAAACTGATTGTACACGTCTTACGATCATGTATTATTAATTAAGAAAACCGTAAAAAATATTGTATACGATATAGAAGAATATAAACAGACAAATTGGAGAAAAACTACTATAAACTGTACACTGTGCTTTGTGCTTTTTACAATTTCGTCCTTTTCTAAATTTTACAGTTTCTTCAATTCCAAACATCGTGAGAGTCAGGGAGACCTTCTTAAAATTGATAAGACGTGCTCGGTGGATCGGTGAAATTCGAAAATACATTTGACTCTCCGGACTTGGAGTCCTGTTGCTAGCGAAGTCTATCGAAAGCACGGTGGTGTGATAGAAGAGGTGAAACGTGACCGGGTGTATAGACTGCAGGGTTGCTCTCGACACGGGCCAATAGGTGATACGTGCCTGAACGTCGGAGCCCGTTCGCCAACTTGTTTGTCGAATCCCTTAAAACGCAACCGGCGCGCCCCGTAAACTGGCGTTTCTTTAACGGGGAACGCGCCAGTCATCTCCGGCTCACTTTAAAATTGATCGTCGGCCTTTGTAACGGCTTATCTCACCGGCCCGCCGCATCTCGGCCGCTCGTTTCTATGTATTCGTGCCACGGGCGAAATTAAGGCCTACTTTAAGCTTATCAGCCGGCCATTCGTATCACTTTGCCTCGCGTTTTCGTCCTTTTGTTACCCTCATCGATCTAGCCCACGGCGGCTATTCATTCTCCACACGAACAGAAAGGGACGGTCGTTTTCGCCAAATGCATCGCCAACTGTAGTAAATGTACTAATCCACGAATCAAAGGACAATAAAGAAAGAGATCCCTTAATTAAACAGGAAATTATTATCTATAGTCCGATGTTTAAAAAATCACTTTAGGATAATAGGAACTAAATTTATTGTAAATTTAGATGACACTGGGACTCTGAATTTAAATTCACAACATTGTTAGACAAGAACACCTTTTATGGCGAGAATTTGTCTAGGGTGCTTTGTTGAGTGTGATGTACTGGTTTCATTTAGCCCAGTCAAATTATTTGGCACACTCCGGAGCACAGAAACCATTGCCATGCGGATATTAAAGCATTTCTAGGCGAGGCAATCCATTTCGCCGGGTTTATAGCGTTATGGATTAGGTGATTAGGGTAGGATGAGTAAGAGAATACACAGATGTGGTTAATACGTCTTTTTCTACGTTTCTATTTATTATGAAAATATAATACAAAACATCCTATGTTGTATTACATAGATAACAATGCTCAATTAACGTTTTTCCCTTTTGTCTTGTAACATTACCGTCCAACGCTATTAAGAAGCATGTCAGAATCGGTAAGGTCGTTTTTCGTTTTCATTAATTTCATAGTTTTATTGGAGGAAAGGCCCGATATACAGAGAGATACATAGACGAGACGTTATAGAGCAGATACAGATTAAGGGGAAATCAAAGTTGGCTTTGTTACAGAAACGTGTCGGTCTTACCGAACGGAAGAGGAAAGGGGGCATGAAAGAGAGGGGGACGGGCAGGGTTCCCCGGTTTTACAGGGGAAAGGGCGGGACTGGGACATTTTGTATGTCGACGCACCGTTGGAGTTTTGTATTAATCGCTAGCTTACAAATAATACAAATGTATGTAAATTTCATTGCAATAATACGTTTCCCCATGGCGAGGAACGAGCTTAAAAGTAATTCATCTAGCGTCACTATCGTTTTTTCCACACCATGCTAATACTACGTGTTCTCCAGGTGGTACCCGTGATCGGCCAAATCAGCGTTCCTCCTGCTTTCTAACGAAATGCTCTCACGGTACCGATAATCCTGACGATCGCGGCAGAAGACGGGAAATTACGAAGAGTTTCGGACATTAGAGATGGACAGGGGGAGAATTTTGTCGGTATTTTCCGTGGAATACGATGGCGATTGGCCGTCACAGGCACCGTGTGAAATACATTAGCGGATCTACAGTAACTCTATATATCACTACCTCGTAGGCGAAATTCGATTAACTGGAGTTATTATTGTCATCGACTGCAAAATACTTCGACGTTTTTGTTGAAACGAGTAACACTTGACACGACTGACAATAGGAATTCCAGTCAAACTGGTCGACCTAGGCAATTAGTGTCATCTACGTAAATGCTAAGTATAGTTAGCACTACGGATTAGTATAAGTTAATGAAATACATAGTGTTTCGTGTGTTCCGTGTATCATAGGCGTACCTCAAAGTGTCTTTCGGTGCCCGCGTCTATTCGTAATCGTGTTTACACGTGTCCTGTGTAAATGTGTTTGTGTGTGTGTGTGTATGTGTGTGTGTACGTGTGTATGTGTGTACAGGAGTACACACAAATAAGTACATGTACCTATAAGTGATTTAGGTCTTTCTACGTCTCACCGGTTAAGACCGTTACCTTTAGTATTTTTAGTTTAATCGTTAAATACCTTTTAACGCTATATTGCTCTTTGTATTGCTTCGCCGGCAGTATTGCCCTACGTAATCATGCAAGGTATATTTTATTGGTATTTCCTTCGTTAGTAATAATAAATCACCGCCGCTGTAATGACAATAATAATGCTGATAATCGTAATAATCGTAATAATATCGTCATTTAATCGCCATTACCGGTGGTTTACGGTTAATTTATGTGTGTGTATATATATATATATATACTATACGTACGTACGCACGAGAATAATAATCGTTCTCTACCGTAAATCGATATAATTTCATCGGTAATACCGTGTCAACATATCTCTATAAATATAGTTAACTTCATATTCTGCGTGTACTGCACTCTTAAGTAAAAGCTATAAAATATGGATACCTGCGTTTTTTTATTTTCTTTTTTGTCACTCCATTTGCTTTGATCTCTACGGGCGAACCGCACGTTACTTCCGTTCCGTGTCGTATTTCTCCTCGGCTTTTCTCCCTCGCTTTCGAACTAATGTATATATATATATACATATGTATATATAGCATTCTTTTTATGTATATAATATATATAATATAATAAATTTATGCATATCGGTGTAACCAGTGGTGCTTCTGTCTCGTTACATCTTATTACATTTGTTTATAAAAGCCGTCACGCTATAATTATTTATAACTCTTATGTATCAAACGAAAGTGTTTAGGCTGGCTAATCTCTTTAAGATTACAGACGGTTATTGCGACTTTAATCGTAGCTTAATCGTGAGAATATAATTGGTACATCGGAGGTACTAGTCGTCGTAAGTTTAATTAATAAGGTTAAAAACTCTCTGACCTATGTTTTATTTTCGCATTATAATTATCGGTCGCGCGCCTTCCGCGAGGACAACGCGACCGGCTACGTCTTTATTGCTTTTGAATACCCCGGCTTCCGTGGGACATCCAATTGGAACAATATCCTGTAAATATCAGTCGTCGCGTGCGGGTGACGAGCGTGGGGTGCGGGACAAAGGTGGGGTATCACAATTCGTACGATAATTATATATTTAATTACGCGTCGCGCGAGGCGAGCCTCGTATCACATCCTTCTCTAATCTCCTCGTCCGGAAACACGAGTCGCGCATTCACGCGGGGACGAATAAAAACTCCCCAATCGGCTATTATCTTCGGCAACGTACCAATCCAATCCTTTCGTCGACCTACGACAATTAAGTTGTTCTAAAATCGCGGCTGCGCAATGTAACTGCGAACAATTAAAAATTTGCGTTCTCACGGAACGATAAAAAAGGAAATTTCATGCGCTGCGAGATTCATAGGTTCGTTTCTTAATGGTCAGTGGTTTCACTCGGTGTGGTAAGCGAAAAATTAGTCGCAGTTTCGAGGAAAAATTCAAAATCGTTTCTGCAAAGTTCCTTGCACATTTATCAGTAAATTGATTCAAAGATAATTATCTAATTTTCAAACTATTCTTAAATGATTTTAAATGATTTAAATGAATCTTCAGTAAACCGCGGACAAATGTCTTAAGTATTATTAAGTGAATAAATATATATATATTACTACAGAATAATCTTTGTTGAAACGATTTCATTGCTTGCAAAAAACCAGCTAGGACAACTATGGCACTACAACGTTGAGAATTTCACATCAATCGTTGCGTAATGTATGAACTTTTACGTAAGGTAGTTATCCATTCACTGTCAGTGATGTCGAACACGTGGACTTTCCTGTTGATTCGAATTTCCATCGTCCTATCCTCATTTGATTCCCTTGAATAAGCGCCGGCACAGTTGCAATTTGAAATTCCCAGTGAATAATAATAACGGCGATCGTGATGACTTGGGACATTATCACAGCCGTTATTTTCTACAGCTTTGGTTGAATTAACAGCGATTATTTTCTCAGCGATTTTGCCGGTCAACGAACATTCTCGATCGTTCCCGTAAATTGGACGTCTTTTTCCATCTCATTTTTCGTACCGTTGAGCCCGGCAAAACCGTTGCTGAAAAAACTGAGGACCAACGTTCTAATACTTGTGATTCGTCTCCGACCCCCTCCTTTCGTTTCATGTTGTTCGTTTAACCGATAATTGACACCGATCGTGCTCGTCGAACGCATTATACACACTACTATAAAGAATAATTTTATTGGTGTTTAGGCACTTTTCCTCCGCTCCGTGAACGCGAATGCACCGCGCTCCTGCTACATCGATCCCGCTTTATCCATTCTTACGGCGGTGGGATGCTTTTTGCAATCGCCAGCCACGTAGGCGTTTCACCTCGACGGGGTCTCTTAAACGGATTAACTCGAATAGGGTTTCCGCCGGCGCGAAAAGACAGCGGCCGGGAGAATGGAAGGCCGTTGGAAGTTTCGCTCAGAAACTGCCGTGCGAGGAGACAGGAAGTCCCCGTGAATCGAATCGATGAGGAAACGATCAACCGAGAGACAGGTACAGGAAAGCCTCGGAGTCGAGTCGAGTGGGAGGATTTATGCCGCTTCCATCAAGCAACTTGCCGCCATTATATTATCCCGGATCTATGCCTCTAACTCCAGTATCGGGCGATCCTCGGTCCCACGGACTTGAAGAAAATTACCGAAGATAAGACGCGATCGTAACGTCAGACGTGTCGGAGATCGACACGATTAAGACTCCCTCAAATCATAATTGACGATCCACTTTCAAGAGTACGTCGTTCGCTCCGTCACGAATTTCATTCAGTATTGTAACAATTAGGAACAGTTGTTGGCTCTGCAATTAATCTTTCTGGATAATAGTTTGTCCGTATTCTTCGTGGGGCAATTGGAAAATAATATATGGATATACCTTATCTCGGCGTACTGATGTATCAGGGAACGAAAATCTGATTTTCACTTTCCCCTTGGAATCCCACAGGGTTTTATTTCGTTTTCGAAGTACGCCCGGAAATGGTGCACAGGATTAATGATCTCCGTTGAGAAATGACTGTTATTAATTTAAGCGACTGGTCATGTTCAAAGGTCTCGACAATTTTTTAATCGGGGACCACGCGAAAACCAGCGTTTTGTACTTAATCACGTTACTCGCCGTGTAAATTTACGAATTGACTGGATTGACTCGTTACTAAGCGCCTGAGAAACTTCGATCATTTCCCCTGTGCATTCTCGATTCATCTTCAAAAAATTGCAAAACCCTACGAAGAGATAAATCCACATGCCTAGGAAATTAAGATTTAAAAGTTTCGTTGTTCGTCGGATTTGATATTTTCCATTTTACATTTAGATGAAAAGAACGGTTAATCGTACTCTTCGGAAGATGATCGAATTTGGTTTAAATCGCTCGACACGTTTTAAACGGTTAACGCTCTCACGATAATTTTCTATTTGTACACCTAAGTGGCTATTACAGGTAAAATTATTCTAATTATATCTCGTTTGTCCATGCCGATGGATATTGCTTTTTTAATTGCTTGCTTTTTTAAATCGAGGGTAATGTTGTCGCGAGGGTATATATCGAGGGTAGTTTTCCTTTTAATCACACGAGAAATGAATCACGTCGTTTGTTTAATTACTTTTATCGTCCTGTAAAACTTTGCATATTTCCTCGTGATAACAACTAATGATATTGACATTTCTCTCGCAATTAGCTGATTGCTAACGTCCGTTTGATAATGTTAAATATTGACGACACGGATCCTGTATATATTAACAATTTTACGTTGCTTTGAGCATTATTGCTATTGATTTTGTTTGGCCCTTATTTACCCGCTGATTAAAACTCGTTCAACCATTACGCGTTTACAAACGAGGGACAGTTTTAGAGAAAAACTGACACGATGAGACAGATGTTTTGACAGTTGTAAAATTATCGATCGAGAGATATATTTTTCTTCCGAAAAAAATATTTTTGGAGCCATAGCCAAGCTTGTTGTTTAAAGATTAATCGCACTTCCTGGAAATTTTCGTTGGGTTTTTAGCGAAGATTCAAGACGAACAGTTTTAAGGGACGTAAAGTAATGAAAACCCTATTCGTTGGAACGTAGTGACAGTATCGTGTTTAGAGATAGAGAGAGAGAGAGAGAAATAGAGGCATTTGCCTCAAGTAAAAACGTGCCTATTTCCCTACGATAAGAGAAGAAAGAAGAAATGTTCACACCGATATTTATCGAATATTGGCCCGACTGGTGACACCAGTTCTCGCCAGTATAACATTACCTTACTTATAGTTTACTTCAGCTCGTCGCTTATTACGATACGCTTTAAACTTTTCTTTTTCCATTATATCACTACTCCGTTACGCCTACTTGACCCTTTATACATCGTTTACATCGCATCTACGCACTATGTACATCACCTCTGTAAAAGGAAACACGGTAATAACGGGGCAGGGGGGGGGGCTCCGGTAATAACGCTATCGTACAATCGGTCCTTACGTTTACGACTAACGTATGCCATGTGTATGCATGTATATATATATGTGTGTCTAAACCGTCATTTGTTTTTAAAGATAAGTTGCGCGCGAGTGACCGTGGGATCGTGTGATCCTTTCATATCGGCTGTTCCCCATTGATCGTTCGAACGACAATCCTTTCCTCAAAATTTCATTCCTCAAGCAAAGCTAATCGCCTTGGCCGTTCGCAGATTTCTAGTTTTTCTCGAATGTTCTTGGGGAGAAAAGAGAACCACGCAAGCACCCAATCCGAACGAAAGGAAACGCAGAATGTTCGCCGTAATTAATCGCCACGCTTTCCATCTGAGAGAAATCCTCGCACATTAGATCAAACAATAATCGACGGTTCATGGGCTTTCGAAATTTTTCAACCAAAGCAAAACGACTTCAATTAAAATCCTCTAACTCTTTTAACATAGCAAAGTATTTTCAATGATTCGTTTTATCACGATGAGCAGCTTTTTTCTGAACTGTAATTGTTTGCTGATATTTCCTGATCCACTGGAGACTGTATTCCGTTACGAAACGATTGCATGAGATTTTCCCCATGAAATCTGCGCCGATCGAGCATCAAAATGTCAAGGGGCAACGAACCTTCGAGATCGATGATCCTTCGTTGTGCATTTTTTCCTCGATGAACAGAACTCCGAACCGGAAGTCAAGCAGAATCTCGCGTAAGGCTCATCGACGGGTTTACGCAATCGCGGAACGAGCGTGCGAAACGGCGATATCGCGCACGCATCGTGGGTAATTGTCGGCGAGCACACTCGAAATTTCCCTCCGTCCGGGTTTATGGCGTTCAAACGATTCGACGGGGAAGACACGCGATCCGCGTGAAATCGGTTCGATGAAACGCACGGAAGTTACAGCTACGTTCGGCTAAGCACTGGAACTAGGTTTCTGAACACATCGTTTCCCAAGTGTCCCCTCAACTTCCCCCACCAAGGAACTTCCGTCGCCGTCGTTAATTATTAAACCGTTCATTCCAGCCTCGAGGAAATGAATGTAAGAAGTTACGACTGGTCTTATGTAAACGTAAGCCAATGAATGATATTAGTTCTGTAAATACATGAAAACTGTTTGAATTGTTTTGTATTAACGTCGCTGGATTGAAACGCAAATTTTTATTTCAAAGCGGAACCAATGTAATTGTATTTGAAAATTGTAACGACGGACAACGCTAAAGCGACAGAATTTCTTTAATTGTGTTTTACTATCGACGACGTTCAACATTTTTTTACCTTTCAGATACACGGAACAAGACAAGTCTAGACTCCGAAACAATAGAATACATAAAAAAATCTATGTTTTCTACCACTCAGTAACTAAATACAAAAAATGAGAATTTTGAAACACCTGAAAATTATTTTTAGAACGCTTTCTCAAATTATTAATTTACAAAAACTTTGGTTCGAAATTATCGTTATGAAATAGTCACCCTTAAATTTTTTAACAAGGACAATAGTCTATTTGTGATGTTATTGCGTTGACTAATTTTTCCTTCTTCAAATGTTACAGCAAAAATTTCAAAGACCTGATAACCATTGAATGTTCAACTAATGGAAAACAGAATGGCTCGTTAGCCAGCAAATTTTTCGTGTACACATACACACACACACACACATATATCTTGCCTATTCCTACTGTGTGTATTTTGCTCGTTTTGTTCCGCGGTTTCTGCAGGAAAAACGAAATCCTCGAATGAAGCGAAGGAGAGTTCAGTCACGTAAAATCCACCATCGAGCATTACCAAACTTTTAATGAATTCAGGTGTATATATATGTATTTATATAACCTCGTATGTTCAACTCAATTAAAGCGGGTTGGCGTGGGTTTAATCGGAAGAAAATTGTTCAATCGCATTACCGGGGAACAGTCGACACGTTTGATTCAAGTAACCGATGCTCCGGTGAATTATGACTCTTCCGATTTGAAACGAGTGAAAAGGGACAAATGCAATTGAATTCCTCCGCTCAACATATTTAGCGCATTCAGGAGATTCCCTTTTACCCGCGAGCTTCGTTGCCAGCGGAGTCATTAAGTTTACGCGGGATAATAGCTACGTCTTTCTCCTCTTGGACCGGAGGACCGTATTTACTTACGCTAAGGCAACTAACGAACCGTTTAAAAAATGTTCAAGGCTCTCGTTGGAAGGATTACGAAGTGCGGATTTGCGAGGAGAACTGCGCTCGCTTTCATCAACGTCCTATCGGTCGTTTCGTGGAGTTTCCAAAGTCGCTCGGTTCGCCCGACAATCGACAATATTTCGCTCTCTCGCGCGTCCCTCGGTCTCCCTTTTTTTTTATTCCTTACCTAAAAGCCGTCGGAGAAATGGATTACTGCTATGCACCAAGGGAAATTGTGGAGATGAGAAAACGTTCGCGGGGGAACGTACGAAAGGGTTTTTAATGTCCCCCCTAAGATCCAAGTAAAATTTCGTATATCTTTTCTCGTCTTTTCCTTTCTTTTCTCGCTGGACTGTTGGCCGATCTCGCGTACGAGAATTCAACGAAACTCGACCAGTACCCGTGTATTACGTAAGCGATGCCAATTAGGATTCATCGGTTCCATATCCGCTAGGCGAATGCACACTCGTTTCACAGGAATAGTGCAATTACGTCTCTCCAGGACTCTACTGTCGTCGGTTATCACGGAAAACACCGGCCCAATGGACCCCAAATTACGAGAACCTGTTTCATCGAATTAAATCCGCGCAAACATGCATTGTCATCGCTCAACGCACATCGTCAAACACCGTACGACACTAACGAAATTTTCTTTGTTCCCCGTTGTTGTTGAATCGACGGCGAAATTTCTACCGAAATTGCCGTTTTAATGGAACTCTCGAATTCGTAACTACGTGCCGCGAGCAATGGTAGCGCGGAATAAAACGGTACGTAAAAATTTCCCCAACATAAAGGCTAATTGAGAAGTTATCGATAACGCGCTCCCCGGTTAATCGAGTTGCTTTGAAAATGGCGGAAATTTGTCGATTCGCCGGATTTTTCGTCGAGCATAAAACGAGTAACTGGTCGACGAGATTCGTTAATCCTGAAATACCTGCTGACTTGTTGCGCGAATTCATTTCGAACGGAAGGGCCGTCGACAGAAGCCAAGAGAATAGACCGAATAGTCGAGGAAATAGGAAAATATGGCTATGGTCGCGCGGTAGTTTCGTCAGCGATTTTCCGAAAGGTCCACGGCAACGTGTGTTAATTAGCGAACCGCGATTATCAGGGCGATGATTACCCCTGGCCCTCGGAAATTGCTCGGGAAATAAACGGCAAGGGGGAAAGGGGGGTTAGCTCATATGCCGTATCTTTTGGGGAAAATACACATAGGATGGCGGCGGATATCCCCGCAGGATTTTGCGAGGAACGCGTGGTCCAACCGAGCAGCCATTACGCCTGAACCCCGGCGACTGGTTGATTAATAATTCAACGACTCAACGGGCCGTCGTTGCTTGGTGAAAAAGCGAGGGAAGCCAGTGAACGCTAATCAAGAGGCTAGCAGTAAGTGCACCAGCGGGCGAGATACCCACGTCTTAATAGGAGAAGATTAAATTTAGTTACGAGTTAGGGGAATAATGCGATATATAGTAGTAGTGCGATTCTGCGCGTGATATTCCGTGTTAGAGTAAGTATGTACATGCGAAATATGCAAGACCGGTGTAAGAGTAAGCCTTTCGCCGAGTATTAGCGGCACGCCATCGTGCGTGTCCCTCGCCCTTGCTCTTGCTATTGTTATTACTATTATTATTGTTGTTTTTATCGCCGACCGAAGCTGCGCCATCGAAGCCAGTCCTGCTTTAATAGCGTCGCGTGCGTTACCAAGAAGAACTATTATTATTCCGAATCGTGGGAGTAAAAGCGGCAGAGTTCGGTAGTGGAAGTTCGGAAAAGAATTATATAGAACCGGGGAGAAAGGTCGCTGAGAACAAATACCTAAAAATTGTAATTCGCCAATCGCCATTATACGATTTTTTTACACAAATATATCCGTTGGCAAGTGAAGAAAGGTTGCATAAAATCTTTAGGAAAATTTTATAGGTATGTAATTGAAATTTTAGGTGAATCGCTCTATTTATGTCAATTGTTGTTATTCTTATATAGACGGATAAAAATTCTATTTTTCAGTAACTCATTTATTGTACGAAAGATGGTGATTAACCCTTTTGAATAATCCACAGTTCTGAAAGGATAAATTAATTCTATATTGATTTCAACGTATTTGCTTTATTCATGAATAGGTGAAAAAGTTCAGCTACTCCTTTCTCCCGCGTTTCTTTCTTAAGAGAAGAATATCGAAAGAAGAAGAGTGAAGTTTTAAAAAACTAGTATCAGTATTTTCTGCATGTAGCGAAAGTTCTGAATTTATATACAGAAACGATTGCGAGAAGGTCTACTCCCGACAGCTTCTAATTCTAATTATCAATCGCGTCTCTCGTTATTAATAAATATATCATCAAATTCATTGGTGTCTGACTATATTTTGTACACACTTCGTTGAGCACCTCTAAGTTACTTTGAATTTATAATAACAAGATTGAGCTTGTATAATTTACCAACTCTACTAATGCAAATATGAAATGGCGCAGGCGAGGTTCGTGGAGTCGTGCTTCCAACCGAAACAAACGCAATTAAAAGCAATTCATAATACATAAATCAAAGGAGAATGCCGTGAAGGAATGTCGTTAATGTTTCCCGATTTCGCGCGTCGTTTGACGTTTAAAGGCAAACGAACTTATACGAAATCTTCTTTCATTTATTCTACGTCCTGGGACGATCTCGTTGTAAATCAATAGCACTTACTGACATCGCTACAACCGTTTTTTTCTCTTAATTATCCTTTCGTCAAGACTCGGGATAGACTAGCGGAGAAATGTTCCCTTGAGTTTTACCGTTTAACTCGAGATAAGGCTCTATTGCTATTGGCATTTATTGAGTCCGACGAGAGTCATTATTACAGACTAAAACGCGGCAGTTTTTCCACGGAGAATCTGATCTCTATCGCTCGGTATGTGACATTTAGCTAGAAACAAGGAACAAAAATTGCACGTATGTCTACACAGTATGAAGCCTTAGCCTCGATCGTTGTATCATATCGGTGTATTTGCACATTCAGGACGTTAATAATAATAATAATAATAATAATAGCGACGGAAATAAATAACTAAACAATAGGATTAATAAATATTAATGTACATAATGGTGTGGCGGTGATGAGAGGTATGACAATGACGTCGATAGTAAATAATTACGGTATCCCTACTGTTAATAATACTGATGAAACTTACTAAACGAAACGAATGGAGGAAAAATAATAATGCCGATTGTTTAACAATCATAGAGCGCTAACTACTGACGGATAATCGTTAACTAGCGCAACGGAAACTCGTGAATGAATGCACAATTGGAATGCACTTTTCGCCAACTCCAAGCCTGGTGTCGGATAAATATATATATTATATATTACCATGCACGGGCATGTCTTCGTTGTGTACCACGTGGTTTACTTTAATATTGCTTAATAATTATTGCTCTACGGTCAGACACGACAATTGCACGGTGCAATCGTTGCACGGGACAAAACGAAAAAGGAACGAAGCTATGTAAAAAAGAAGTCTAATCAAAATATATTCCTTTCCTTCTACGCTTTGCCGGTGCGGTCATCTATCGTACATGCAATGCGCGATTATTCGTTCAGCTATACGATTATTAAAAAGAAACTCGGCGGATCGTCACAGTGCGCAAAGGCCGTTCGCTCGAAAATTCAAGAGCAAACGGCAAACTGCCTGTATATTCATACCCTTCGTCCTTCGCTCGGTTTAACGCAGTCCCTCCGTTTCCTACTTTTCAAACAAGGAAAACTCATTACCTATTCTTACATAATTACTAACTCGGCTAAATCAATTTGTCCTAGTTGAGGCGGCTGCACCGGTCAATTAACAGTTCAATATTTGTCCGACTGGTTAAGAAAAAAGTTAACTCATAATTTCACATCGCACGAAGGTGAACGTTTGGTAAATATTTTCAAACGAATTTGCCATCAAGAGTTTGTGGGGTTTCATTTTTCTTTTGCAATAATTAATGTTGTATGATTGGTTAAACAACGTAATTAGCTTGAATCATGGGTCGTCAGTGAAATTAATGTCGGAATGTATCTGTTTATTTACCGATGCTTCAAGCCCGTTTAAACAGTGGAAAAATCGATGGAAAGCGAAGGGTATGGCGACGATCGGTTCCTTGTCTATGACCTGAATATTATTCCATCTTTTTTTAAACGTTCGATGCTCGCCTCTTTCTCTCTTTATACGTGTATATATATTTATATAATTCGTTGTGTCGAAACATTGCTTTTGACCGTACGTGCCGTCATTTTTTATATTGCTTCTATAAAACATGTGTATAACAATTTTACGCGTCTATTACTTGAAATTATTCTAATATACGTATGTATATATGCATATGTACGTACTCATCCATGCGTAAGCACATATTTCCCTACATGCACGCGTTACCCTCTGACTGACTGTATGTATGTGTATGCATGTGTGTGGTTTCTGTTGGATATCAGTGTACGTAATGTGCTCGCGGACATGCATGCGTTCGATGACGATTAAGCGCCATTGCCGACGAAATTCTGGTGACGCCTTAGTGATGGGCGAATGGCTCGACGAGAAAATGGCACGCAGTGATCGCGACGTGGCATTCATCGATGTACAACTTACAAACGAACGTTCTTAAAAATTATGGAATGATATATACATATGTATATACATATACACATGTATATATATATGTAAGGTAAGAGGATTAAACGTACAGGTGTCCATCGGTAATTCCGTTAAAATATAAGCCGGCAGCACGCTTGCATACGTAAGATCCGCGTCAAATACACTTATCGGCAAAGTCGTGACACTGATCTGCCCCATATGGAGAATTGTCAGCTACGCAACGACTTCATATCCTTCGATTCCTCCAACGGGACTGACGATCACACCTGTACGTTCGAATGTTTCGCCGACTTTTACTAAGGAAACCATTAGCCTGGTCGCTAGTGGTTCTGCGACGATATCGGCAATCGCTGGTCGATCTTATTCGTCCGCAAGGAGGAATAGAACCGTCGACGACTGACGATTCGCGGAGTCACCCGCTCGTTATTCTCAGGGACTCGATTAAGCGGATGAATCGCGGGGAAGCCGCGAAAACGTGGTCGTTTCGTCGCACCGTACGCGAACGTTCTTCCGTTAAATTGCTGTTATATTTAGGCAGCTAAGTATTAATAAATAGTTTCTCCGTAACGAGCTCGCGACTAAAATCGTACGCGCTAGTAAATATACTATATATAATATATTATAATATAATATAATATCATAATGTAATAGGTATAATCGACTAGAGTGACTAGACTGCAGTGTGGACGTCATCGTTCGACGCGTTTCAAGACTTAACATTACTGGACGTTTCTTTGAATAATGTTAGACAGTTGGATAATCCATTAGAACCGACCGTGTTCGGCGCACCGTCAGTCCGTATCTACTGGCACTTTTCTACTTAAAATCTACGGCAAACCTTGAAATCTCCGGCCGACCGCGCTGCGTTTCCGGCGGCTCGTGAAGCAGCGGAAATGGGGCCGCTAGCTTTCCCTCGGGTCGGCCAGGTCGACGCCCGGACGGCGTTTCTTCGCAACGTCTGAGCGCTGCTACAAACCACGATTAGTATTTTGCTGCTGGTGCCCGGCATTGCCGGCATTCACGTGGGCCTGCTGTTGCTGTTGCTGTTGCTGTTGCTGCACCTCCTCGTCGCGCAGGCAAGCCGACTCGAGGTGCTTGTTAAGGTAGGACTTGAGGGCGAAGGTCTTGTGGCACCTCGAGCACTCGTAGTTCTTGTCGGCCGAGTGCGTCTGCATGTGGGCTCTGAGGTTCGAACGGTCGGCAAAGGCTTTTCCGCAGTGCGCGCACCCGTAGGGTTTCTCACCGGTGTGACTGCGGAGATGGCCCTGGAGGAGCCAGGGTCGCGAGAACATCTTCCCGCACACCCCGCAGCTGTGGGCCAGCTTGTGCGTCAGCACGTGCATCGCCAGGGCGGGCATGCTGACGTACGCCTTCCCGCAGTGGATGCACTTCTTGGCCGATTGCGAGTCCAGGCTCCGGTGTGTCTGTTTGTGCCGCGACAGGTTCGACGAGGTAGCGTACTGCTTGCCGCACTCGGTGCACGTGAATTTAGGCCGCTCAGGCTGCGCTGCTTCCTTGTCCGGCACAGCTGCACCGTTCCCGCTGGTTCCACGACGCTTCGAACGACCGTCCGACACGAAGAAGGCCTCGTACGTGTAGGCCACCGTTTTGTTGCTCCCGTTGCTGTTCATAATCAAGGTCAAAGGGTTAGAAACAAATGTATCCCAAGGTCAACCGGTGGAAGAAACAATACTCCTCAGAACAGAACAATTCTTCAACGGTATAGTAGATGAAATTTTCTTAAGAACATTGACTGAGATTCTTCTTTTTTGAAAGTTCAATCTTGTCTTTTATTTTATTGTACTTACGCGTCCTTGCCGCCGGAAGCCTCAGCTGTCGTCGGCGACCTTGGTTGCTGCGTTGACTGTTCCTGATGACTGGTCGCGGTGTTCTGCGAAACCGGAACCGGCACCAGAACGGAAACCGGAATCGGTTGCGCGGACGGGGCGGGTTGCAGCTGCGCGCTGTTAACGCTCGGTTGCTGAACCGGTTGCGCCTGCTGCGGGGGCAGGGGCGGCGAGAGGGTGTGAATGAAAACGGAGTGCGTGGGCGCAGCGGGCGAGGCGCTGAGGTCGAGGATTGCCTGAGCGGCGGATAAATCCTCCTCGGCAGAAGTGCGGATCTCCGAGGTCGGCTGGAGGCTGTAAGGACGGTAAATGTCCTTCTTCTTCGGCGGCAGGGAGAGCGCAGTCCCGGTGCTGGTGAAGCACATGGACAGACTCTTCCGGGGCGGCAGGCTCAAGGAAGCCGAGGTCGAAGCCGTCGTCGCCGGGGGTGCTTGATGAATCGTCGCCCCGTTCACCACGACCGACAGCTCCTGCGTCGCTGATGGAACCTGCGGAGGGGCAGGCGGAGGCGGTGAGGGGGCCACAGGCCGAGCCAATTCCGCGGCCGAACGCAGGGTCTCGTACTTGGGCGGTTCGTCATGATTTATCCAAGCCTCGTGCGTGTAACCTGGCCAACAAGGTACATCAAAACGCTCAATAAAGCCCAATAAAATTCCACCCCGTCGAACACCTATCGACTATACGCGATAATTCATGTCCCCGCACGGTCTTGAGGAACTTGTCCCATGCGGAAGTGGAATTACACGTTGGGGGTAATGAATAGAAGGACGGGCTCGAGCCAGTGGGGTCCTGTGGACTTAGTTAATTATTGTCGTCGATTTCCCCGAGCGGAACGTACAGGCCTGTCATGGGGACGATGAAAATTAAAGCCCTCCGATAAAATAATATCCCGTGTCGGCGCGTGGTAGGTGCCCCGGGAATATTGCAGTTCGTGAATCATTCTCCGTTCGGCCTTTCATTTCCTGCCGACAGCGAGCGCCAGCTGTTTAGCGGCATGTGCGACCGTACGAGAACGAAACGGCCTGACGGGAAAACGTCGAGCTAACAAGCGGCCCTCCACGAACAGCCAAAACATCTCCTTTCCCATTTCCCGATAGCCGTGCCACGTGAACCGTTACAAAACTCCGAGCTCGGCGCGCATAAAAGTCACGTATATTCCGTTATCGGATTACACGGCGAAACATGCGATTCCCTTTTCCAATGCCGCTAAACGATCGCGTTTTTATCGTTGCCGCGAGAGCGCCGTAACACGCGACGAGAGTTTTCTTCGAGTTTCGACGAGTCCGGCGATCGATAGCTGCACGACAGAACGGGCAAACGGGAAACACCGGCGGATCGGCTAATTAGTCGATAAGTCGGTGGATAAAGCAATCGCTACGACGGCAGACGTCGGATAACGGGAAATGCCATCGGGTGAGCTTTCAAAATAGAAAAAGAAATGACGATCGTATCTTAATTACCGTGCCGACACTCTCGCGTGATTTAGCCGCCTAATGCCGAGGATATTAACACGGAAATGTCCTATCGACTAATAAATATCCTTCGGCCGAAACACTTGTAACTCCGTCGCCGCACATTCTGCCACGTTATCGGTCCTCGTGTTTCATTATGAATATCGCGCGACGTGCATGAAACATTAACAGGAAGGGAAATAAAGCGCGCGCTTGTAAAAGTATTTTTTCCATTTTTTATACGACATGTGACGTCCCTGAGTTTCACAACAAATTTCTAGGTCACACAACACGTCCGATATGCGTGTGTGATTATGATGAAAATCTTTTACCGTCACATTACACAATTTTGCAATCTGTTTGCGTACACGGAGGACGCAAATAAGTAGCACTAGCAGAAACCCGAGATTTCAGGGAAAATCAGGCTGACAGGGAGAAGAAGAATATCTTGGACGTGACAAATCGCAGCCCCCTCGGGTTTATTTAAATATCTTGAGGGGTGTACGACGGTAATAAATCAAGAAACTGTGCTAACGATCGATCAGCCCGTGCGCATCTATTATTGGCTAAAATAAAGGGAAGTCAACGAAGGTTAGAGACTGGCAAAGGGAGCGCAGCAGAGGCAGGGGGACAAGGAAGGAGAGAGAAAAAGAGTCATTCCGACGAGGGGTGATAAAGGGGAAGAGGGAGAAGAGGTAGAAAGAAAGTGGCTGTCTGGAAGTGCATTTCATCAACAGGAGGGGAGGGAATCGATAATGTCGAATGAACTCCGTGCACGCTACGGGACTGTTGATTCAGGCTGCTCAAAGCCTTCTACATTTTCCTTTTCAGAAAGACCAAGCGTCGTCATAAACCGGAGACTGGAGATGATCTGCCCGCGGAACGTACGAACTTACTTAGAATTTCTAATAGGGTAGGAAGTTCACATACGGAAGGCACGAACACAAACTGCAACAGTTGGATCGATAGACAAAAACTAGGTGCGCGTGGTGTTGGTGCGCGTGGTGCAGATGTGCATTTCAAACATCCCCTCATCCCCCCCCCCTCTTCGGCCCGGTAGTTCCACCCGTCTCTCCTTAGTCCCCGTGTAAAGCCAGAAATGTCCTTCAAAAAAGCCTTGTTTACACCGTCAACGCAGCCGGGTTTATTAATTTCGCTTTCAAAGGCAAATATGTTGTTAAAACGCTCCGACGGATTTCACATTATCTGCGAATCAACATTTGCCGAAAAAATACTCGTGAAATATCGTCCTTTTGGCCCGTTTTTTCGTCCTTCTTATAAAGGTAATTAATCGATTAATTGCTACAGTTTAATAGTTCTCGGAAAATTGTCCACTTTTTTATCCTGTTTACAGGTACAGACGTTACGTTGTGTCATTGAATTTAGTGTCCACGTGGTTTTACGAAAACAATAATACTTTAAACTGTAATGAAAAATTGGAGAAGGATTTTTGTAAATTACGCGGCCCTTCGTGTTCTACGTAAAAGAAAGTTCCTGACAAACCATGACGAGTAGAAAATAATGCCACGTGTATGGGGAAACTGTTAAAAAGTTTGATCGAAATTCGGCTTTCAGGAGAAACGAAAGCTCATCGGGCATTACGTAATTTTCGTGACGCGTACGTGTTATCGTGGGTTCTCCACCTGAAAAAGTGGAATAGAGCGACGCCCCTTGGCGGGTGTGTCACTCCGTACTCGACGCATGACCAGATTCGGTTGATTCGTTTGAAGGTCGAGTCGTCTCAACGACACGATTCCACGGTCCCTAACAGCGCGGATTCACCCCCGCGAGGCTTAGACACCGATAAAGAATTTGGGCGTGGCACAATTTCACGCACATGCAGCTTTTCATGCAGGATACAGGTTCGCACACGTTTCCGAAAACACAAGGAACCCTCGCGGATGGTTCGTCACGTGATGGAACGACAAGCAGGACCGTCAAAGAGCTTTCCTCAGGGCACTGCAAATTCTACAGTCTTTCCAGCCTTTTAACGCTTAAACGTCAGCGTAAATGTTATGTAATACTCGGAGGGCTTGATTTCTATGACTATTTCATATGAAGGATCAAATCCAATGAAGATGAACAATTGTCGGAAAGAATCACAGGCTCTGAGGAATCTTTTTTACGTGAAAATCACCTGGTCGATTAAGAGTAGACAATGAGGAATGTTTTTTGATGGTCCTAGGATTTTGCTGCTCACATGACAAGTTTCTAGGATGTCTAATCACTGTATCAAGTCTTAATCACTGAGGGGTAGATCTGAGAGGAAATTCTCCGCAGTCTCCGGGACGAAGACCGAGCGATTAAGGGTGAATGAGTATTAAGGTTTACGCTTACCGTGGTAGTAAAGAGCACCGGAAGCATTCAAGGGCGGCGGACTCGGGGCCGTGGCACCGGCGGTCGGGCTGTGCGGGCCCCAACAAGTTTGCTGATGTTCGACTTGCTGCCTGGAGTCGGCATCCCCGACGACGTCGATCTCCTCGTCCTCGAGCTCATGCCGATGCTGCTGCAGCTGCTGCTGCTGTTGCTTCTTCTCCAAGACAGAGTTGCCTTGCTGCGCGTCCATGTTTTCGTGTGTGCCAGAGTGTTCCTGGACGACGGCGAGCGCCTCGTCCTGGTCCTCCTGGTCGTCCATGCGATCGGGCCAGGGATAGGCCTTCCATTTCTTCGCCATGAGACAGCGCGGCATGGTGGAACGGTTCCCGCTGGTCGCGACAGCCGTGACGGTGGTTAAGGCTGCTCGGACGATCCCGGTTATCACGGTGGCCGTCGTCGTCGTCGTCGTCGTCGTCGTCGTCGTTGCCGTCTGGCCGCGACGACCGTGCGTTCACGAGGACCGGCCTGGCCGGCCGTAATTCTCGCCGAGTGGAGAAAGCACCGTTCACACGAGCAGTACCACCGGCACGTCCAAGTCGGCCGTTGGTAACGACGACGACGACGCCCGCTTGGCCCGTCGCTCTAGGAACGATGCCCGCACTGCTGCCGTCACCGCCGCCCCGACGCCGGCGTCTCCGTCGCGCCCGTCCGTCGCCCTGCACCGCCGTACACTGCTGCGGCCTTCCCTGAGAACTCGCCGCCGCAGGGGCTTTCCGCAGCTTCGTCTTCGTCTTTCCTGCCGTACGTAGGAGCGGACTCTGCAGCCTCGTCATCGGCACGGCGAGGGCAGCTCCTTCACCGGATGCACCGTCACCATGCCAGCCGGAACGGGAAACGACACTCTCTCTCTCTCTCTCTCTCTCTCTTTCGCTCGCTCTTTTCCCCCGTCTCTCTTGCCCTCTCGATGTATCCTTCTTCAGCTCGTTATCATTCCCTCACCCCCGCCCTCCTCCGCCCCTCTAACACACTCACACGCACACACACACACACACCCACACACACACACACACACCCTACCTCTCTCACTCTGGCTCTCGCTCAATCTTTCTCTCCCTCCCCCTTTCTCTCTCTCTCTCTCTCCCTCTCTTTTCGTGTCGTTGATTCCCTGTCCTGGCTTCTACGAACCCCGAACCGTGCCCCGTGTGCTCTATCTCCTGGCTCACCTCGATCTCCCGTGCCTCGTTATCGCGACAGTCTGCCTCGGCGGACCGACTGATCGTCCGTCCATCCGTCTGTCCGTCCGTCCGTCCGTCTCTTTGAGCTTTCGCTCGGTCCCTGCTGCCAGGCAACCACCAGTCGCAGGGGGTGGCCTCGAATACGCCGACGACGACGGGGTGCGACTGTTTGTCGGTGGCGCTGCGCTCTCGCCTCGAGGTTCCCCTCTTTCCGTCCTGCCTCGCCCCTCACCTACCACCCCCCTTGCCCTCGATTTCTCCCTCTCCCTCGCGCACCCTCAGACCCCGACCCTCGTTCCCCGACGGTGCACGCCCGTCTTCCTCAGGCCGGAGGGATAGACACGATCGGCCGGCAAACCCCATCCCCCTCACCCTCGGCCCGCCGTTGCGGCTCGGGGCGGCGCTGTTGCCACTCGAACGAGGGGTGGATGCGCAACCCCTCGAGGATGCCAATGGTGGTTCTCGATTCCTGCAGGTCTCCCCGAGACTCTGTGTGTGACAGCGCGTATACCTACCCACGCGTACCACTCTGTCCCTCTGTGTTCCAACGAGAGCGAACCGCTCGTTCTATCTGCACCACCATAGGCGTAAGCAAATTTCACGTGCCAAAACGCGCCGGGAAATCACCAAGACACACGGCTTTGATCGTCCCTCAAAGCGCTGACTTTCGCGCTAATGTCCCACGAAAATGATGAACCCTTTATCCAGGCACCATTGTCATCGGTGTAACGAGCTCTTCTCCCACGAGGGTGCTCATTGCCGATCCCTTATTTCCATGGACACTACTGTGTTTATATACGGGCCCATGAGACAGCTTTTCGCTGGCGCGGATTCATAACGATCCACGCGAATTACCAGACGCCCTGCTGCATCGCTGTCCCAAGAAATCTTGACGCCCCGACGGCAATATTTCTTGTCCCTTTTGGAATCCGGTAAACGAGCGGCCGAGCTAATCCAGCGACATAACAGGGGCTTTGCCGAGGGTCGTCCTTGTCGAAACGAATTTTTCCCTAACGGCCGGCAAAGGTCGATGCACCTTCGGGAACGAGAGTGTCGTGAAAATGGAACAACAGCTGGCTAGGGTGCCACGGCCTCGCAGCTCGTTCCTGACGTTACGGCGACGAGCACGTAACCCTCGAGGGCACGCGAGACAGGAAGAAGGACGAGGAGTCGCAGAGAGAGAGAGAGAGAGAGAGAGAATGAGCGGGGGCCGGTGGACAGGGGTTTACTGGTAATTCCTGCGGAAGATCGGTCGCCCTGTGTTGCTGCTCGTGGATCCACACGCATAAGTCAGAACCAAAGTGTTGGTGTCGCCGGCGACCTGTGTTCGTGCTCAAGGGTGGCACGCGCTAGGGTAGAACCTAGGCGGGGGTTTCGTCTCCCCTCCGCGGAGCATCGTCGAGGGGGGAGCGAGGAGTCGATCGCCGGGAATGGGGTACGCAGAGGAGCGCGATGTAGAACAGCCCCGAGTGGAACAGAGGCCGAGGGGGAGGCCTCCAGCGAGACGAAGGGGTGCCGAGCAAAAGGCTGGAGAGGGGGGGTAGAGCAGAGAAGCAACAGAGAATGAAGGAACCCGGCTGGGGCACGAGTAAGCCAAGAGCAACAAGGATCGGGGATTTTGCGGGCAACGGGGGTCTCGGTGGACGGCGGTAGAGGGGGCCAAGGGGAACGCAAGGGGGAAACAGTAGCGCGTGCGCCGACGATTGGCATCGACCCGACGTCTCGGCAACACCTGGTAGAGGCCCACGTGCCACGTTAGGGTGGCATCAACCACCCAGCGCACGATCCTACCTATCGAATATCCCACTGGCCTTCCTATCCTGTCTACTGACCCACGGCAACGACAGCGTCTTTCCTCCTCCCTTGTCTCAACTACGACCCTCTCCCTCTGTCCCCTCACTCTTTCTCTCTGGCTCGCTCGATCTCCCAAACCCCCTCTTTAAACGTGTAAGTGTGTACGCCTTCACGTGCACACCCATAAACGCAGCTGGTTCTTTCGACAGGCGCCCCTCACTTCGCAAGGGGGTTGGGTAATTCATAGGCGGAGGGAAGGAGCGTATTTGAATCTCGGCTTACCCGACTGCTGTTGCGCGATCAAACTTGTAGCGCGGACTCTCTCACATGCCAGACTTTCCCCTTATGCACGATCCACGTCGACGGGATTATTAATTAACGACAGGAAAATGTCGCCTTTCAATGAGATGATCAATGAAAGAAAAATCCACATGGTATTACGAAAAAATTAACTGAAAAGTACCGCGTTATCCAAATTTCTGTTCGTTGACATTTTTATAATACTTTCATTCTTAGGCTCCTTTTAAGATTTATTACCTGGAACAGCCGCAAGCAAAATGATGATATCAAGAATTTAAATCGAGCCAATTTGTTAGAGAAAAACGTTTCTCTTTCGTTTCGCATAAAATGCTATATGAAAGCCATCGAAATTTTTTCCTTGTACGATATAAAAAGAAGACGACTATTATGCAAACACATTTTCGTTTAGCTCGGTACAGCGCCGTAAGTTAAACTCATTTGAATGAATTTTTTTCTAGTGTTCTATTGTGACGGGGAGGCGGTTGAACATATGCCGGCATTTACCGAAATCACGGGAAAATATGTATGATGGTGTACGTGTAGAAAAACGAAAGTGGATTGGAACACCTGGTAGAGTCCCGCTACATTAAGGAGGCATTAGCCAGCACTATGCTGATATCGATTATCTCAGCGGCCTTTCTATCCTATCTGCTGACCCACGGCAACAAGAGCGTTTATCCTCCTACCTTCTTTACTCTCCCTCTTCCTCTCCATGTGCTTTATTCTTTCCCTCCCGCCCTCGCCCCGACCTGCTACAAGCGAATATTTGTACACCGACAGGAACAATTGCTTCGTTTGACAGAAGCCTCCAAGCTTGTGTGGGTAAACTCAGAAATTCGCATACACACATACACAGGCACGCATTGAATAGACCTGACAACACCGGTGCAAATTTAAGACCAGACAAATAGCTTTCAAGCAAAGATGACGGTAGGATCAAAGCGTTAAAACGCATACCCCGGTAAAATGTGATTGAGAATTTACGACGAATCCAGGCTGAGAAATCATGTGATAATTCGTAAATTAAGAAGGGTTCAGTTTTTGTCGGAAAGAATTTGAACTAATTTGTAACGATGAATAAACAGCAACACATGTGTAAACTTCCGATTGCCCGTGCTGAGTAATAAACGTTCCATTAAATTCCACGTAGACCGTTTGGCGTTTCAATCAAATTTATGACGTGTACATGGCACGCTTATAATTTATCTGTCCTTCCAATATTAAAGTTTGGCACCGTGCCCTCGAGCACGAACTAACGGCCGGTAGAAGTGATAAAGCGATAGTGGAAATTCAGGGCTGTATACGAAGAAGTTCAATAATGCCTTCGGGGCATACAATATTCACGTTTGGCATTTCATCCATGATGAGTTATTACATGCTAGATAAGTGAAACGCGAAATTCAACTCGCCGATGGATTTGTAATTGACTTCATCCACAGTATTCCACCGTGAACATTCTCAGTGCTATTCCCCATCATTGCTTCATTACATTACACAACGCTTGAAAAATGTGTTGCTTTGTACAGAAAAAGAAATGTCAAATCTAACTAGTTCATCTCGAGTATCGTCTGTCCTATTTCACTGTTATTTCTATTACAATATTATTGTGAAGGGATAACTTTTGTAGGATTAATATCTACCGAACAAAGGACAAGTTGACGAGAAGCAGGAGATGTTGGCGCAGAGATAAAGCGATATATTTCTCGTTAGACGGGAACATAGGTTGTTGTTGGTGGTAGGAAAATCCCGGCGATATTACAGGACGTTATCTTAACTATGACTCATCTTGCTTTTCTTTCTTAATGGACAACATCCTATGGGGGGATCGAGGATAGTTCCCGAAAGTCAGCATAATGCAGGTTTCTCCGGTCCGTCACCCCTGACATTCACGATACGAGAAGAGGAACGCCCTTAATGTATACTACCCCTCTCCCCCTCTACTCTCCTTCCTCTCGTTCTCTCGTTCTCTCTCTCTCTCTCTCTCTCTCTCTCTCTCTCTCTCTCTCTCTCTCCTCGCTGTGCCAGCTGATCGATCGTTTAAGAGAACCACCGAGCTTTCCGTGATCGCATTCGTTTCCCTCCACGCGATGCTAAAAAGAACGGGCTCTGTGCAACGAAAAGGAGGAAGCAGTCAATTGCCAGCGTTCCCTCGTTTCTGTTTCAAAAAGCAGCAATCCCCCCAGGAGTCTTCCGGCGAAATAAACGAATCCGCGGAGCGCCGCTGCTGGAATCACGCGAAATGCTCGTAACAATTTTAATGTATACAAAATTTCATTTGGCGAAATAAAATTCCTCGGCCTTGTACAGCCAGTGATAAATTGAATTCGTCCCCCTTTTATTAGGGAAAAGGAAATACTCGAGGCAGTGGCACTTTTTTATTTTACGAATAAGTTTCTTACGTCACGGAGTTTTAATATCATTTTCTCTCGACCTAACAGTGAGTCATAGCCCGCGATATTTCTTTTACCGGATGAGTTTGGTAGATAGGGAAATGAGATGTTTAGGAAATGTTCTGTTTGAATTGCAACGAAGGGAACTGGTTTGTTTCTTTTGGTGACAGGGCACACCAGTTGCCATTTTCTGTACACAGCCTGCAAAACGCGGCCAGCAAAGTCAACTACCTGTGGATGCCACTTAAGCAATTCGTTGGACTATCGCTTGGTGGCGGTCGCTCTGCCCCCGAGATTCTTCGACAGTGCCGTACGAAGGGGTGGGAAATAACGAATCCTGGGTCACAAAGATATCTCAACTCCACCCCAAGGAAATACCCGAAAGAATGTCCCACACAACAGAACTATCCACTTATGTTGACCATCAACATAAAAATTCTTATGATTTCATTCCCTAAGGTATCACCAATAATTTGCTTTTATTCTCCTAACCATTGTAACAAAATTCATGAGATCTTCGCATTGGGAATAATTTTCTGTCTGAAATCATCGGACGATTTAACCTGTGAGGAAAGGAAATGTTGCGAGTTAAAAGTCGGAGGTGACAGCGATTATGATCGAAACCTAACTATGTACGTTGCAGTCTGGCCTTTCACGGGGAAAATACTTGAAAGAATCGATCTG
Organism: Hedychridium roseum; assembly: GCA_963989215.1. Lineage (NCBI taxonomy): Eukaryota > Metazoa > Arthropoda > Insecta > Hymenoptera > Chrysididae > Hedychridium > Hedychridium roseum. The sequence goes on along the minus strand of OZ022307.1, from coordinate 2,393,928 downwards.
CACGCGACATCCTCCGTGATCGTCGGCGAAGATTACGAGACAGGGGAGAATAGCGTGTCAGCAGTGATTCGCGCGAACAATATTCTACCTACTGTGCGTTCATCTTCCAGGGTCATGCTAATTTGCCCCGAAACACCTCGCTTCCAGTGGAACCCTTGACCAGATGGCATCTAATCGTAAATTATTAATCGCATTACGTGCAGCCGCTGATAAAGACGTACTCATGAAAATCGTTCTGAAAATAAAGCGCGATGATGTCATTATCATCTACCACCAGCGGGGACCTGGATATCGTTTACCCGAGTCCCTCGATAATTTCCTACCCACTGGGTAATCTTTTCCTTGCCTTAGCGATGTACGGAGGAACGCAATACTCGAAACCCCTTCCCCGGAGATCCCCCTTGAAACGCAAATGAAATCCCAGACCGTTCTACGTTGAAGATTTGCATTTATACAGGGTGCTTAACTACGACACGAAAGTCGGCCCGGCAGTCGTAATGGTCATAAATTATACGTTAGAAAGAAATTATCAGCGCACGCCTAGCTGCTGGCGGTGCCTTATTTTTTCTGCACTGCTGTCAAAGTTTCAGCAAGTTCGAACAGCCTGACAGATCCCAGGGGGCTTCTACACCAATAGCGCTATAATGGAACGAACGGATTACAGCACTTTACCGTTCCCGCACCGCATTTCTCGTTATACATGTTACAACGGCAGAAGTTTACGTTGCCATAGCGACTGCGAATAATACGATTGTGTGTTTCTCTTACAGTTGGCTCAACACGTTCACGTTGTTAATTGTGAGCGGCAAGTTCCGCGTAATTATAAATCGCAAACACGCGCCCACGTGCGTGGTTTCTTTTCGCCCCGAGGATATTCACTTCGAAGTTCATTGTGAGCCTGAACTTTAACGTCATTATTTATGCTAAACCTACGCCAACGTACACATTTTTTTCCTACCGAGGATGTCGACTTTGAAATTAATTATAACCGTAGAGTTGAACATAATTATTTCAGGCGAACATAGGCCGCTGTATTTATTTTTGTCTTAAATAAAAATGTTAGCTTTTCAGCGGGGTACGCTACGGTTGTTTATTATAAATAAGTATACGTGTAGACTTTATCGTAACGTAAATTACGATGTCAGAGGATACTCTTTAACGACGTTTTGTCTAATATGTAGACTTGCGTAATCTATGTCACAATCTAAATGTATTATCAATCACCCGAAGTTTGCTATTACGTAACGTAATCGATGGCAAACATAATTTCCTTATCGCCAAAGCCAAAGGCTTTAACGATTTTCCAGACGGTCGACTAAGCTTTGCAGTTAAGTGAAAACCACGTTCACGAACTTTCGTCATTATCGTGCGACGTATTCGCTATATTTCCCGAGCTATACAGCCATTAAAATGATTTTTCACGGCGAAAGAAAACCTCCGGTTCCCTTTTCCGTACAAACAAATGGAATTAAATATACGGAGGACGTTTTCCGTTTCAGTCGCGAAGAATTGCAAAATTTTGCCCTTCGCCAAAGGGAGCAAATACGTACGGACGAATACGTAAATAAATACGAGGGTATACAGGGGCAGAGATATTTTTATGGGCGTCATTTCCGCGGAGCGGGCATAAAGCTTTCTCTACGGGCCGGGCAAAATAGACGTTCCGGCTGAAACGAAGGGTCCTTGCTCGAGCGTTTTGAATATCCCTGCAAACGTCGAGATCGCCGGGCCATTCCGTCGCCTTATCAGGCTTTTCCCTCCTTCGATGGATGTGCATTAAAAGAAAGGGGCTGAATTGCGATAGCCCTCGACGACCAACCCCCACCCCACACCCCCTCTCCCTTCTGTCAGGAGCATTCCGGTCCCCTGTACGTAAGCAGAACGTGATTGCACTGCATGCCACGACTCCCCCACTTTTTCCGGCTCGTCTACGATTTTTACCCCTTCGGAGGGGACATCTTCCCTGTCCCCTTCGAAATCCCTTCGCAATCGCCGACGCACTTCAAAGCGATAACTGACTCGGCCGAAAGCACACGCGCCATCCATGCGCCGCCTTTACTATCTCATCTTGCAGAATTAGAGGGCAAAAATAAACGAGAGAACGCTGAAAGATCTCTAATTAGGACCAATTAACAAGATTGCTTTCGAACCACTTCCCAGTAAACTGTATTTTTGTATTACGTATTACTTGTATACATAATCCTAGCGATTGCGTGTAATTCACGTGTATACGTATTTAACTAAGTGACCAAGTATCAAAAGAATCGTTATAAGAGTTTTGCGATTTTTATTCTGAGACATTAGCCGAGTGGGGAGGGAATTTTATAGCAACGTTGACATTTAACGCGTGAAATATGAGCGTCGTCGCGGAAAAATGTCAGCGTGCCTCAAATGTACAAGATCGCTGAATACAGGATGAAACGAGAACGAGGTAACAGAAGAGTAGAAGAAAAGAGCGCCAGACATTTGTCCCAGAGCCCCTCTAAAACCCAATGGCGAAGAAAATACAGGAAGGAACGACGAGAACTAAGAGGAAAACCTCGCGGATGATCTAAACCGTTTTGAGCAATCAGGAAAATATGAGAGGCAAAGTGAACTTAGCTGTATCGTAGATAGAAATGAATATACGTCTAAGAATTTTAAATGAAATCACGCGATGATGATAAATAAGAAGCGATATAGCGACGACAGTCAAAGTATGCAATCGTAGAAACGAATAGTAAGTATACGTGTATGTATGAATAATTAAAGACAGGGGATGGAAGAGAAATGGAGGTCGAGTGGAAAACGAAAGAAAACCTCGCTAGACGATGCAGTATCGCGTGTATACAACAACAGACGTATAGTAGAGAATGCAATTAAAGTGCAGACAAGATTGACGGGCATACCTGTATGCGGATGTCGTAGTATAAGTATTCACAGATATGCATACCGGATAAAAGGTCGAATCGAACAGAAAGCTGAAAAAAAGCCAAGCGTAAAATGAAAGACGTTTATAAAAAACGCAAACAAGCGTGTGCAAAAAATGTAATTAATGAAAGCGCAATGTATTAGCAGAACTGTAATTAATGAAAATAAGTATGCAGTTCTAGTAACGTGTGATTTAATTCGAGCAGAAATTGTCTAACGTTGCGTAAACGTGTTCCTTTTTTTAATTTTTTAGAGTGATTTTATGTTGCATGCTTTTCATCGTTTTTCACGTTCGCAAGGAGTCATATCCGTGGAAAATATTTGAAAAGCTTGAGTTTTAAGCGACCTGCATTTCTTTTTACTGCGCTGCTGAAATTGTAGATACCCTTACATGTCTAATGAATATTCGATCTTTGAATCCATAAAATGAATTTTTCCCCTGCCGGATGAAGAATGAAATTCATTGTTTAAACTGGCAATTAAATTTATGAAATGAAATTCAGAGACTCGTTGGTAGTTCTTGGCAGTAAATTATTTAAATGAATTTCTGCAAAAGCCCCCGTTGCGTTTATTTAATTACATTTGAGCGTTCCGCTAACCCGAGTTTGTTTGTCGCGAAAAGTATTTCATTGAAATTGAAATTGAAGCCAGCCACAGGCGTAATCTCGTTTGGCAAAAATTTTTACGTTCCCAGAGCGTAAGAAGGACACTGAAATTTTCTCCGAGAGTCGTGGGTAAGGACGAGATCCTGCGGAGGCCAGGATCGGCGCTAGAATCGGCTGTTTACGAAGAGCGTAACGAATGGCCATAAAAATCTGCCGATATGGAAGACAGGAAGGAGGAAGGAAGGACGATGAGGGGGTTGGCGAACTGACGCGTGTGTACGCGCCGCGGGCAAACGCGTCGTCCTCGTCATCGCCGTCGTAGTCTTCGTAGTCTTCGTCGTCGTAGTCATCGTCGTCGTCGTCGTCGTCGGGAATAGCGGCGTCGGCGGTGTCGAGCGACGCCGTGTCGCTATCGATTGGCGTCGGCGTTTCGTGGCTATCTGGCCGCGCTCTATCCGCCGCGGTAACAGGTGTTGGTCTGTGCCCGAACTCGTACAAAATCGATGGGCAAGAGCCACATCGGCGTTGCGAGGGTTTCCCATCGGCTTCCCCTCCGCGGCCTCAGCGTTCACCCCCCTCTCGCCGCTCCGCTTTTTATCCCTCGGCGATCGACCCTCTCGCTCTGGGCCACCCTCGCCTTCGCGGGGGTTCGCCGCGAGCGGAACAGGGACAGGGGAAGAGGGTGGCGAGGTCGAAGGGACGGGAAAAGGCGGAAGGAAAAGGAGAGAAGGGGATGTAGAGATAGAGCGGAGAAGGAAAGCTAGGACGGGCGGACGAGGAGAGGCGAAGGGGGACGGGGGAGAGGCGGTAGTGTCGGGCAGGGGTGGATGGAATGGCGAGAAGGAGCTGCACGGAGAGCAGCGCGTAGGAAGGACGCAGGCGCCCCAGGACGTGGGGCGACGCTCGACGACGCTGCATTGCCAGTTGCACCCCAGCCACACCCGGACGAGCCATGTAGTCGGGCTACCCTCCACCGCGATACACGGCGGACAATTGTTGCTTCTGCGCCCACAGGTGGTAACCATCTTCGTCGCATTACTCCACGTCGAGGTCATCCTCGTCGGCGACGCTTCCTCGAGGAACGACCTACCCGCCGGGCAAGATCGTCCGTTAAGCAACGCCGCTCTGCACCTCCAACGTCGACGTCCTACAACTCGGCCCTCTGCGTCCAGGAAAACCGTTGACGACCCCTTCTACGTCGACCACATAGTCTCCGGGCAGGCTCGTCAGGGCCCTCGTTACGTCAGCCCTTCTACTTCTTCTTCTTCTTCTTCTTGTTCGTCCGCTTCCTCGACGTCGCTACGTCTCCTGCAGCAGCGTAACTGCAGGTGCTGCCCCGCTGATTTCCCCAGGGACACTGGGACTCGATAACGACGCGCGTGGTCAGCTCCCCGGGGAACGTTCGAACGTCGAAAACGATCGTGCCACGGAATTACAACACGCGAGTTTTCCTTCACGTCGAGGGGTGTGGATTCGTCATGCCAGGATAGTCGAGAGGAAATGAGGAGGATCCAGCCGGAAACAGGACGGCAAGAGATTACCCGGAAACGGTGGCTCCGTGCGAACATCTAACCCGGAAACCACCGCAGCCCGAGCTCGCGGGGCCAAGTGAAGACGCAGAAAAAGGGGAAAAATTACGCAAGAAGCCGAAACATCGGGAAATACAGACGGGGGAGCGTGAAAGCCAGCGCCTGTGCGGGAAATCAAATGAGGGGAAGTACAACGCGGCAGCCCGGATCTCACGGACGTACGTTCGCGTTAGTTTCATGGCGAATTCGAACTGAGCTCTGGTGAAAAGTGCGAAAAAGGGGCCGAGCAAGTGGAGAAAGAGCTCGCCAGGGCGACGGGAAAACGAACGTATCGATCACGTGTAAACGCAGAGAGACACGGAGAGAGAGAGGCAAAGACGCGTAGAGGAGCGGCACTAAGGTATCGGCGAATTTAAGGCGACCGAAGAGGCGCGCGCGTCCACAGACTCACCGACACGTACATGAACATACGACGGACCTGTTGTCCAACTTGTTGCTCGTCCCTGCAAAAGGCACATCCGCCCTCGCCGCCGAGACGAAACCCTATTTTCCGGAAGAAGGAGAGGAGCTTGCGCCGAGTCCAGCCCGGCGGCTTCGACCGACTTTGAGGAAAGTTCCGCACATTCGGACGAAATCGACGAGGCAAAGGCACGACTGGTCCTCGAGGAAATCGCCGGGAGGATGAGCACCTGGTCGTCGGCATGAAAACGTCATCGGGAGAACAGACACGCCCGAGAGTCAGGCTGAATGGTGACGGAGTTGACCGTCCCGAGGGAAAATAAATGAAAGGTCAGAGGAGAAAGAACCGCGGCAATCGTCGTCTCGTTCCAGTGAAATGGATCGTTGGAAGTAAAAGAAGGACGAGCGCCATGGTCTCCCGAGGGAGAAGTAACCGATGGGTTTCCTAAGTGACGAGGAACAGGAAGGAAGTGAGCTCGGACTTGTCTAGGACCTAAATTCACGTTTACGAGGGCCACAGGGGCTGAAGGGAAATCGGGAATTCGGCTCGACGGAGAAGTCGGGGAATTGCGGCGAATAAATGTCCGGTACGGGAAGACACAGGGCCAACACTCAACGTGCAATCACGTTTTACGCACTGAAGAAGAAGAGACGTTTACGACAGGCCAGAGGAAGGAAAGGAAATCGCGGCAAATAAATGCCAGCCAGGAAACCAGCCGAACAATCCTCGTATACTAGTGTTTTACGCATTGCGGAAGAAACAACGCGGATAATAGTGGAAATTAACGGCGATGTGTGTACACGTATATGCATGTTTATGTATATATGTCCCGTTTACATGCATATACACATGTTGCGTTTGACGTAGGATTAACGATACTCTAATCTTCCACCCGTGAATATACAACGAAAGCAATACTACAAACAAGGTAATCTAGAATCAAGGGGAGAGAGAGAGAGAGAAAGAGAGAGGAAAACTGCAAAATCCCAGGGCAATGATTCCACTGTAGCGCGGAATTCTTTGGCATTTTTCTGACAGAAAATCGCGCGTGCAATTTTTCCATTGCGAATCAGAGCCCAAACCCCCGGTGTCTACTTGCATGAGCTCACGCATTCGGATATTAAATACATAGGTATAAAGATATACTCGCGGTATAATTAGTTATGTCCCTAGACGTGAAACGTCGTCGGACGGACTCTTAGTCATCGCTCGTCGTCGACGTAACGTTGCATCCTACTCCAATCGCCAAGAGATATTTTAATAGAAGAAGTATACACACGCATATATACATATATCTATATACACGTATATATTTATGTAACGCGTAAAGGGGGACATTGGTAGAGAGGACAAAAAAACAAAGAGAAATCGTGCAACGACATCTAAGGTTAAAAGTAATTACGTTCCAAGGCGGATCTTGAGGGAATATCGTTCCTGCGCGACGTCGGGATACCACGGGACGTTTTGAAAATCGCGCGAAACGTTGGCCCTCGTGGGACGATCGTCCGCGAGAATTCTGCGTTTCCACGAGGGGGGAAGGCAGCCCGAAAAGATCGGTGATGCGCCGAGGTTAAGAGGAACAGACGGGGAAATTCCGTGGAAAAATTGCAGGGAAGCGAACGGCCGGCTTGTACCGAAATTAGAAGGACCGATAGCGGGGGAATTGAGGGTTAACGAGTTTCCCGCGATTTGCACAAGCGGCGGAAAAGCGGGCGCTGGGCAGGGGAAAAAAAGGCCGAGGAAAGAACTGAGCAGGCGTTGGCGCAAAACCGCCGGAGAACGCGAGATCCCGCGCCTGGCCGCGAAGTGGGGTTTGCAGGAAAGCAAAGCAAAAACCGGGGCAAAATCGTAGGACCCCGGCTCGCGGGGCGTCGCGACGCACGACGCCAATTCCTCCCCCCCGCCGCCACCGCCACCGCCACCGCCACCGCCGCCGAATCGTTTTCCCGTCGCGCCGTCAATCGGATCGTCAGCCAAGATGCCGCGGTGCTATATGGTGAAGAAAGCCCTGTGCAACAAGTACATAAGCAGCGTTGCCAGAGGATTCGAGAGCTGGGGACGTGGAAGAAACTCGCCATCGCCGACGACTATGCAGCTACCCGTTTCGCCAATAGAGGGCTGCGTTGCACCCCTCGTTGCACAAGGTACGCTGCACCCGATCCTTTTCCCACCAATCCTTACTCTCTCCTCCGTCCTACGTGGCAAATGCACGCCGGAAACGAAAGAATTATTGCTAACGAAGTTCTACCAATTGTTCCCTTTCAGCTTTAAAATACTATGACACCCCATTATACATTTTCACGGTGGAACATGTTTTCGCAAACTTCAGACAGGAAAATGAATTATGACAAATTTGAAATAGTCGGAATTTAATGATTGAGAATGTTCGTAATAGGATAGTGTAGCAGGGTAATTGGTCATTTAAATGCTTATAAAAATAGTAATAATTATGTTATTATTTCAGCTTTATTTAAAATTTGGTTAATTCTTTGCACTATCAGTGCGTAATTATTAAATTATTTAGCTTTTCTAAATATTAAAAACTTTAAAGTAATATTTAAATAAATTTACGGAGAATGAATATCTTACTTCTAAATGCCCATTAACCTTTATTTGACTGCCACTTCTAAAATTGAACGCGATATAAAAGTGCGCATTGCAGTCGAAATAAATTGAAATGAATTAAATGTCAGCCGGTATTGACGGCAAATGCCAGCCGGTTTGACCCGTCTTTTTGTTAGGCGACCCCTTTTCTAATATTCGTATACTCCCACCAAGAAAATCGAAATTAGATTCGCAGATATTAAACATTTCAAAGAATTCAATAAAACTAGTCGCTCGCCATGAAAGCCGGAAACGAAATCATACGTCACAGCGTGGAGAGCTGTAAGTTTTTAATTTCGAGCTCGTGTGTCCCTTTAATTGAATTGCAGTTTCGTACACTGCTGGGATGTAAAAGTCCTTTGAATATTAAAAAGATTGGAAAAATGCAGAAAGCCATTAATATCGTCATACGGGGAAATTAGGTCGAAAGAGAGATATTGCTTTGGGCAATGTTGCACAATTGCGCCCAATTAATTCAAAATTGTAGTCGGCTTCATCGGTTCGCCGTATTGATTCGCTCGTAGCATCGTATAACGTCGACTCATATCTGCAAAATGTACCGACGGATAACATTTATATTTCATGACAGCAAAGAGTCGATGAAAAACGATTAATGGCCCTTCGCAACGATCGATTCGAGTCAGAACGGCAGCTGTAATTTTCTTTTCCCCCATCGAAGTCCAAGAAGAAATGAGAAATCGAGTAAATCCCTCGTATTAATACGGGACATGAATGAACTCCATTAATGAACACTAATTCGAACTGAAAAGGGTTGCAAATAATGGCCAAATTATTCCTTTAGATATTTATGAAAATATTTATGTGACTTAGGTACTCAGCTTTAGGTATTCAAATCCACAAGAAACACACTCTGTTGATACAATTCATATTGTGAATACCTATTGTTCATGAATGAATGTCTTTGACCGTAATATTGGACTTTCTTGTTTGTTCCTGACGAATAAACTTGTAACGTCCTTTACGAGGCTCACGTCTCTCATAAAAGCAGTCTGAATTGGCGAGCGAATATCGGCCACGTTAGATACACGCTAAACGCACAATTGCACTCGGAGTAATTCGCAATAATGAGCCTTCCTGTGATACAACAATGCTAGATGTCCGCGGTATCCTAACGTCGACTCGTTGTCTCACGCGAGCCCTTTGTGCGAATTACCGTGTCATACCGAACTCCACGGAACATTAATAAAGTTGTAAAGCCCTTACTTAGGATTCGACGAGGACTCTCGAAACAATAATCCAATCCTCGCGCAGGACGTGTCAATGACTTCCCAACGAAGAAGTCATCCTTATCTCCTCGTAATACTTTTATACTTTTGGAAAAAGGTTTTGGAAATTTCGTCAGGGTTACTGTATAATACATATCAATGAATCACAGTCAATTTAGAAGGTATAAAGTCGTAAAATGAGTAATATCTTAATTGTTCAACATACTTGGTAAAAGTATTCAAACGTTTCCGTTTGAATTTATCATCAAATTACATACTTTTTCCTACTTAGAGTACTTTCCATAATTATACAAATTATTGCAATCTTTGCCATGAAATAAACTTCGCGCATGAGTTTACCGATGAATTTTACTGATAAACGTGTTACGTTTACGCAAGATTAACTGCTGGCATTAACGTTTAACGCTTTCATTTATGCGTCCTGCGGTTAATCGCGTGGTGCATACACGTGGTGTGTTAAAGAGAGGATTTCATTTCAGTTGATTTCATTTCACCTCAGTTGCTTTGTTTTGAAGTTGAAATAAGCAAGAGTAGAAAAAGGAAGGGCAGGATAGCTTCTTAGCTGGAAGTCGGTGCTGTTAAAACGAGTGGGGGATAGCTTCATAAAGGAATTATCATGAAATTTTATATCTCTTTGCTGTCCGCAGGAAGGTCGTCCTTCTTTTCCCGCCCTTCTCCTTTGACCCCGTTCCTTCATAATCCTGGTCTCCTTGCCGAGCATCCTGCCCGTGATAGTTCGACGTTTCTGCCTTCCGAGCCGCTAACGAGACTTAAATATTCCTTTTTTAAACACCATTAAGCTCTTTAAGACCGACCGTTGATTCGTTATTAAAAGAGCCAAATTAAATATCCCAATAAACGACTTCTGCCGCAGCGCACCCGTGAAACTGCTTATTTCGTTAAAGGGATATTTTCTTCGGCACAAAGCTGACTCTCGTTTCCTTAATAATTAACTCATCCTTTCCCACAGCGACGATACAATACGCTGAATAACGCGAAACGTTTACACAGTGGTTTCAAATGAAAATTCGTTTGGCGGTAGCATTTTTCAAGTTAACAATATTTAACATTGTCCTATGCTATTGCGAGAGTAACCCAAACCTCATTATATTAATTAATTATGCATTCGCTTTATTATGACGTCTTTTACGAGATAAGGTAGATAATTAATTGAATTTCAGACAGTTGAATTTGTTGAAAAACTTTAACTGTGCTTTACGTAAGATCGCGAAGATCGAATTGCCCCACGGAGAGATGACTATTTAATTTTCTGTCACGCAGAATGTCTGACGTCTCAATCGAAAGAGTCGACAGCGTCGGAGATGGTCCTGTCGTCGGAACAGGAAACGGTGGAGTCGTACGCCGAGGACACGGCGACGAGGAAACTGTCGACTGCGGCAAATTCCGTGACGATGGAGGAACCACCGACGACGGCGAGGATGGAAATGACGGCAGTGATTTGCACGACGACGAACTTGATGGTTCCGCGAGCACCGGAGTCGACGGCTCTGAGTGGCTCAAATTTCGACGTTTCCACGACGACGACGACGACGACCACTACGACGACCACCACGTCGTCCTCGTTGAGCGGAAGGTTACCGTGCCAGAGGTCCGAAGAACCGATTGTGCAGAACTCGCCGACGATTTTATCGTCGACGACGCCGATCACGTATCACCACGAGGAAACGGTGCGTTGTTCGAAGCCGGAAACTGCTCTGACGAGCAACGGAAGCGATCAGGGTACAACGTCCGCGCAAATTTCGTCGATCTTTAAGGACAGGTCACCGGCCGAGACCGAAGCCGCGCACGATCTTCTGGAGTTGTCGCGGTCTTTGCCCCCTCTTCCGCCCCCGAGCGTGGCCATTGGCCCTCAGAGCGTGATAGAGGCCCCCGCGACGGATATTCAGGAAATGACGGTTTACCAGCCGGCCGAGCAGCCGATCTATCAGGTGAACACGATCGACCTGGCCGGCACGACGACCGTCTACCATCACCAAGCTCATCATCAACAACAATCGCAACCACCGACAGCGAGCATCGTTTACGAGCCGACAGCGACGATCGTTCAGCAGACTTCCGGCGGGGTTTTCATCCCCCTCTCGCCGGTGCAGGAAATACTCTTCACGTACAGTACGCCGTCCATACCCTGCGCCTCGATCGTCGCTCAGCAGCAACAGCAAGCACAGCAGCAGCAGCAGCAACAACAGCAACAACCTCAACTCATCCGGCAGCAATCGATCGAAACTGCACCGCCGCTGACGCCGCCCACCTCCGAATGCAGCAGCGACATAGAGAACAATAATCCAAACTCGCAACCCAGCCAGCGCGACAAGGAAGTGCAAACCATCACCGAACAGGCCGAGGCAAAGCCAGCAGCCTACACTTACGATACTCTCCTGGTCGCCGATGGAAGGTCCAAGAATAAGAAACCAACGCCAGCACCTAAACCAGCCGCTGAGGCTGAACCACCCGAACCACCGGAAACATCCAAGACTGGACGATATGTCTGCTGCGAATGTGGTAAGAGTTCCTCCAGTCTTGTTTACTCGTCAACTTTCTCGTCTTTAGATAGTGGAAAACCACGAAATGACATTTATCTGTAACCTTAGGAACCTGACTGATGAAATATTCTGCTGAGTTTAAGATTTTCTTCATTGTCGAACTACACGAAAGAAGACTTCAATATTGTTAATTGACGTTTTGTCTGAGTTTTTTTTATGCTTGCTTTCTAGAAAACCGAGCCAATTTACCTAAAAAGCTTTATGTTGTGCTAATTTATGAACCTGACGAACCAGTACAACAACCGAGTTTCGCTGATTTTTGCTTTGTAGAAAACGGAGCAAATTTAGCAGGAAACCCTTATGTTTTAGGTAAGCAATATGCAACGTCATCAAACCTGTCGCGGCACAAGCAGACCCACCGCAGCATCGACTCGCAATCGGCCAAGAAGTGCATCCATTGCGGGAAGGCATACGTCAGCATGCCCGCCCTGGCGATGCACGTGCTGACGCACAAGTTGACGCATAGCTGCGGGGTGTGCGGGAAGATGTTCTCGCGACCCTGGCTCCTCCAGGGCCATCTCCGCAGTCACACCGGTGAGAAACCCTACGGGTGCGCGCACTGCGGAAAAGCCTTTGCCGACCGTTCAAACCTCAGAGCCCACATGCAGACGCACTCGGCCGACAAGAACTACGAGTGTCCCAAGTGTCACAAGTCCTTCGCCCTCAAGTCGTACCTCAACAAACACCTCGAGTCGGCTTGCCAGCGAGAAAACGGCGACGACAGCAGCAACGACGTCGATACGCCGCCATAAACGAAGATCCAAGGCACGGAGACTTCGGTGGGCACGACTGTCCATGTTGCCCAGGTAAATAATCCAGTTGACAAACAAAAGAACTGGTGGTTTCAGCGAGGTAGCAATGATCATTAGACGTTTGTCTTGTCAATGTTGTCAAGTGAAGTTTATGATTGAAGGTATTATGAAGGTGTAAGGAATGAGCTGTAAATAATGAAGTTTGTTAACGACTTGCAGATATGAACTACAGTCAGCGACTGCTACGGCTGATAAGAGCCGTAGTCTGCTCGAAGGATCAGCAGGACATCACCGCTGGTGCGAACACGAGCATTCGCGAGGCAGAAAGGAAAGAAAGCTCTGCGGGAGTTGATGGTTTTCTTTCGCCCGCGGACAGGTGGCAATGAGTCAATTTCGGATCAATGTGATTGTTCCCCTCGTGTTTCGATACTCTCGCGCGCTTGTACCGTTTGCCTCGATAGCGTTGACGAACATCCAGTACAGACTTGAAGGTATGACAAGAGAGGCGGCGAAAAAAGAAAGTGTACATAGAATTTAAGAGGGCGAGGACGGATGGAAGACGGTCGACCATTTTGGTCCGTAGTTAATTGTAAACAAGCAATGATCGACAGAGCTTAATCGATAGGGCGGTTTAATTTCAAGAGAAAGTCCCCACCGGGTTACACACGGGAAACGTCCGCTTTCGGGGAATAACGAGCGGACGTGGTGGATTTCAATGCGAGAGCACGACGCCGTCGAATTCAGCGCAATTGGCAATACACGAGCACGAGCTCTATCCGAGGAAATCGCTATGAGATTTTCCGTTAATGTGGAAACATTCGGTTCACCGTAGAATTATTAAGATAACGAAGCAACGACGAAGACGTAGAGAGATTTTCGCCATGATTTTCCGTCGTCACGCGCCCCTTCCCGACCACGAGGGCAAGCTTTATTCGACCGTGACAGATGTTTTTAAAGGTTTACAGTGTATACACACGCATCTGTCACGGATCGCCAGTCTGGCAAGGCATTACATTTCGGACATATTTTTTTCATCCCTCCGAGATCGAGAGGATCTCACTCGCCTTTCATTTCCAGTGGCGAAGGCTGTCGCGGCATCGTTCCCGTCACTTTGATAATATTTACAGTTGTATTACGATTAAGGAAAAAAAAGCTCAACGACGTAAAAAGACGCGTCCATAACGAAAATTGCAATGAAACGCTAAAGAGGCTGACGATGCAATACTATCAAGGGACCATTAAAATTGCGAAGAAAATGTCGTATCGTGGGATAACGATAGATCCCGGTCTCGTCGTTGTAAACTGGCGGGATACGAGGTGTCTTGCGTATTGACGAAAAATTTTGCCCTTTCGTGAGAGCGTTTCCTCGCGTCGAGATTCGGCTCGGTTCTAATTTCAACGGCGGCTCTTAACAAGGGGCTCGGATTTTGACGAAGATTTCGCCGAGCCACCTGTTGAATGCGGAAATGACCGCGCGGCAAAAAAAGGCATGTCTTTCCGCCACTTGGACCCGCGACGAAGGAATCATTTCAGCGGATTTTCGGCGACCGGTGAGAAGGGAGAAGTAAGTGGACTGCGATTTTTACGGGTGAATCTTGAGCGAGCGTAGGAGAGGATGAAAAAAATAATCCACAGCCGGTCAGTGCAATTATAAGAAATGGGGAAAGCGACAAAGCGGAAACGAGGTCTAGTCAACGAGCTGTGCTTGAATTAATGCCTGTAGCTTGGGCCGTACTTAGTTGCCGTGGCTGGCATTTGTATAAACGATCGGTCATTTTATTTTTCGTAGTTTCTTACTTTCCACGTGGAACGTTCTTATACATGTAGAGATATTTTGGTACGGGAAATTTTGTGCGAATATAAGATAGGAAGTGAATTAATCGATAACGTAGTTCGGCCAGGGTGAGGTATATAATTAGCGTACGAAATTAACGCCGGGGAGCAGCTAATTAGTTCGCGTTGTTACGACGAAACGTCATTATTTCCAATAGTTTCTCACCGTTTAACGAGATTCAAGTTCTCCGCAAGGATCTGCCGAGGGGCAGGATGCTTGCACTGGAATTTTCAAACGTATTATTGGTAAAGTAATCGTGCGAAATATTGGCCATAGACCCATTACCGTCCTGACCTCATTACTGGCCAATTCTGCTAATTTGGCTCTCTGCTTCTGCAAAATGATCCGAGCAAAATGGCCAGTAATATCCTCAGGTAAATAAGTCTATCGTCAGTGATTGCTACACCGAGTAATTTTCATCCTCACCTTTAAAGACAGACATTCTTATCGCGTAATTTTCAAATACTCGGAGATTTGGACGAAATGTCGAAATTTTGCTGTTAGAAAAAAAACATGATTTACAAGAGATTTAACTTTACGAAACCTGAGAAGGGCGTGCGTTTTCTCAGCTCGACCATTTCAATGTTGATTGTATCACTAATAATGCTGTCTTTATACTATATTACGCATATTTGGCAGTCAATCGAACTTGTCATTAATAGGACAACTCGTAACGGTAGTCAATAAACAGAGCAGATTAACTTCCGGCTTGTTTTCTGACGCGATGGTCAGAAAAGGAGCCGAGTACAACCCTTAAACCACTAAATACTTATTCGTAATTTACGAGAATGGTAATTATGAATAGCCGCACCGAGAAGGGACGACATTGATTGATCAAAATTGCAAAGAAACTTCGTAGAGTGTCGATCGCATCTCACGATCTTCAGATTCGGTAAATAAAGAGGAGGAGAAAAACCTCGTGAAGGGATATCTCCAGTCTCGAGGGATATGCAACGATGAAGTTGTATGAACCCGTCGTGTTTCGTTGACAGAATTTCCTCGACGCGAACTCCATTGCAAAAGCGTGCAAAAAATATAAGGGTGTAGCGAAGGGCGAGAAAGGGGCAGTCGGAAGGACTGGCATTGAAAGACAAAGAACTGATATTCGTAAACGCAGACTTCTATTAGATCTGCTGAGTAGTGTATTATCGAATAAATGGGCAGTTAATACTATTTTTTAGATATGTAAACGATGTAAGCCAGGATCTAGGACGATCATGCCTTATACGTTCCTCGATAAACACAAACTTATCTGCAGAATCTGATTTCATCTACACAGCGAAACGAAATTGGTTTTGTGGTACCATGTAAAATACGATCAATTAACGGGAAGATATGTACACTATTTCTGTATTAGCCGTGCATTTACGTCATCAAGATGCAAACAAGGACTTGGATTATGTAAAATACAAGGAATCGGTCTAGTCATGTTCATAATTTTTTAGTAAAATCATGACTATAGCTGTTAATCGATATTAATGTTGTCGAAAATAACATTACCAAAAGTCGGAAGTAATGTGATGATTATAATTTAAGAATGATATGCCACAGACAATATTTATAACTTTTCTTCTTGTAATAAAAGTTACAACTAATGTCGAGGTAATACATTGTTAATTGGTAATCAGAACTATCGTTACACAGCGTAAAGAAGATTATTTTTGTTATAAGTTGACTTTAATGCCGACGAACAGTGATGGTTCTTATTTTTCTAAAATTCTGCCAACCGATTCCCTGATAAGTTACATAATATACGGGAAAGTTATCGCATCTAAGAACTAAATCATCCTTCCAAATCGTTACCGTAAATTAGTGTGCACAGACTTCGAATAAAAGTGGACCAAGCGACACAGATATTTATACACTTCGAATTCATTGTCAAATTAATGAAGCTCTTAGCAAGGAGCAGTTATATAAAAACGAACATATATATATTTATCGCCTCTAAAGTAGTAGAGATTGTCAACAGAAGCGATAAACGATTTATTTCAATTGTTGACATTACGCTGAGGAAACAACGAAAATACGAGAAGCATTTTATCCATAAATATAATTAATAGTTAAGTACTTCTCCGTATATAAATAGTCGAACCTCCGTGGAAAAAGGAAAACTACGAGCTTCGTGGGTAACAAACTGAATTTGCACTTGCAGGCGACGAAAAACACCGAACTCATTAAAATATTTTATATGTATTCAGATGGGGAAAAAAGATATGCAAAGGAAGTAGGTCAGTGTCTCTGTCTCGAAAGTAAACTTGCGCGAGGGCACGAAACTTTTGTGACAAAGAACATAGCGATAAATAATAATAGTTGATTAGCGACGGATATATTATTAACAGGCGCAGCTGACATTTGGGGAGGTGCAGGCATGATCAGCACTAACCCTGGCTTTGAAAAAAATGGAAAAAATAAGGACATAGGGTTTAGATTAGTGTGATACAAGGTACGACAAAGCAATAATTTAGTGATTGTATGATATATTTGATTAGTGAATTAGTGCTAAGTTAACGATACTTTCGGAAACGATAAATATGGAATCGATAAATCGTCTAGTTTTGTAGAAACGCTGGGAAGGATTGCCATTTCAGAGAACGCTGTTTTGGAATCAAAGATTTAGCGATGGCGATCAGGGAGACAAAAAAAAGAAAGGACGAAGGAGAAGCCAGAATGGGAATATCGACGATGAATTCTCGTGATTCTTACGTAACACTTGAGTTTTCCTGGGTGGAGAGAAAAGTTTTACTCGTGTTTCTGTGTAATACGAAGAGGTGCCAATTCTGTACATGCCGCGAAGGTTCAGAAACAGCGGAGAGGCAATTACCGAATACCCGTAAAATACAATGACATACATATGTGATCGTTCAATCCGAATTGAAGTGCAACTTGTATCACTGTATTTAATGTCTGAAACCCAGTACAGTTCCTCGCCCCTGCATACCAGTAATAACGCTGCATGTTACTGAATAGTCAGTTAAAGGCATGAGACCCCGAATCCCGCGCAATAAGTCATTCATTGGACGAGAATAAGTCTTAAATCGCGAACGTTCGTTGACCAAGTTTATAAGTTTTATTATGAGATTGAACTCATATCGATAAGTCCTGTAAAATAGACCGATCGAACTCTGTGTTACATAAATACTCTGTAACGAAAGCTGAATTCAATATACAGATGTCATTTCATTATAAAACGTTTTAACAACCGTGATCACCGGATATTCATCTCGAGTAATCTCGGGGTAGGAAGAGTATTTTCTAAGAAATTGGAAAATTGTCCTTCCTATTATCGCATATGAATGATGAGCCATGTTCTCATTCCTTCAGCTGAACAACCGTTTCTGTAAAAAGTTTCCGACTAACGGGAACGCAAGTTTTAAGAAAATACATCGCATGCCGTCAAAATATCGCAATAAGGATTACTGCATTAACAGTTAGAATCAACTATGTATGGACTAATATTTTAAGACTAAAAACAACTTCATTGCATCAAATTTGTAAACTTTATTGATTATACGTTGCGAAAAATATGTGCTTTCATAATTATTTACACACACTCCTGTTTCGCATCTTCAAGTCTGCAAACAAGCAGATACTCGACGACGATATAATCAATGTTATCGTATAAACAAGACATACGAAATACTGTGTACTTATGAAACCCTAATACTTCGCAAGAAAACATTTTTTACCCACAAACCACTCACGCATCGAACCAAGCGTTTTATCATAGTCGTCGGGATTACCTCAAGTATCGATTGTGAGGAAAGATGTTTACAAAAACAAAACGATGATCATACTAAGGCATTTACAGATTTGTAGAAAATTAAAAGATTAACGGTTATATATTCGGTATTTCGTTGCTGCTTAGTTCAAGTTATTTCCTTATAAGTCGTAGTCGAATTATCACTTACAAAGAATATTCATTATTAAACATGCACAACAATTGCTAAAATTGGTACAATCGAAAGACACAAACATTAAATGGGTACTTATTATACTTATGTATTTTTATCTATTTTACAAAGTACGGATGAAATACAAGATATATATACTATAGTATACGAAGATATAGTTACAATCTTTGTTGCGGTTTATCTTTAGTTGCTTCGCTACCTGTTTTTGCTACGGTTTCCGAGTTGCTCGAACTTTCTTTCTGTTGCGCACTATCACCCTCGTTTTTGGATTTATTCCATTCCCGTAAACCTTCCGGTAAACTAGTATCTTCTTCGAAGGACCCCGTGCCTTCGACGAATTCTTCATACGTCGATTTCTCAGGGAATGGCCTGGGACCAAGTAATTCTATCATGTCTTCTCTGCTCAAATTTTCTTGCTTCAGAAGCCGCTCCGCTACCTGCAAATACATTCGACGATTCCCGTAAATCTCCGTCAAAGAAGTGCATGTAAGTGAGGGGAGAATTTAATTTTCTCGAGGACCTACCTTTGCAACGTCTTCTTTATGTTTTGTTAAGAGTTCATGAGTGGTTTTGTGTGCAGTATCAATTAACGAGCGTACTTCTTCGTCAATAAGTTGCGCGGTGTGCTCAGAATAAGGTTTATCCAAAACCATATCACCCGGTTGTGGCATATCAAAGCTAATATTACCAACTTTGTCGTTCATTCCGTAATGCACTACTTGCGCGTAAGCACTTTGTGTTATCTGTAATTAAAAAATAACATACGGTATACGGCTAAAGAAAGGTAGTAATTTTTAAGCGGTAATATTTAAGAATATATACCTTCTTCAGATCATCCTGTGCTCCCGTTGTAATACGACCAAAGAATATCTCTTCTGATACTCTCCCGCCAAGAGTCATGCACATTCGGTCAAACAACTGTTCTTTTGTGTAAAGAAACTGTTCACGTGGTAAATACTGAGCGTACCCTAATCCTTTTCCACGGGGTATAATAGATACCTATTACATAAAAAATAAGAATTCATATTTTTTAATGAGAAAGAAGCATACAAAGGACAACTTTAAAAAATTCAATATACTTTTAATAGAGGATCTGCGTGCCGCAGGAACCAACCGGCTACAGCATGACCAGCTTCGTGATAAGCAACTGTTTTCTTCTCTTCTGGCTGTAATACATTTGACTTTTTCTCCATACCAGCAATTACTCGCTCAATGGCCTGTTCGAAATTCTTCAACGAAATATTGTCCCGCATATCTCGTGCTGCTATTAATGCTGCTTCATTGCAAACGTTTGCAATATCAGCACCTACAAAATAGTGTGTAATAATGTATGTTCCTACGAAAGTAAAAATATTGTGATGCAGTAGTATAAGGGGGCTTCCAAAGGAAGTAGAATTAATACCAGTAAAACCAGGAGTTAAGGATGCCATCTTCCTAGCTAACTCAGCTTTGTCCAAAGTTGTTTTTAGTGGCTGTAAATGCACCTTAAATATAGAAGCACGTCCTTTAATGTCTGGAGCAGGTACGAAAATTTGTCTGTCAAATCGACCGGGACGTAAAAGAGCTTTATCCAAAATATCCACTCTATTTGTTGCTGCTAGCACAACGACGTTCGTCGTTGTGTTGAATCCTTGGTTAAAATGATACAGTTTTTATTACCTTTCGTACCAGTATATTTTACACATCGCGATTGTGTATCAGTAAATATTTTTGAACCGTCGACACCTTATCTCTATGTTTCATGCAAATGAATTCTCACCATCCATTTCAACCAATAGTTGGTTCAGAGTATTTTCTTGTTCTGAATGGCCACCGAAATTACGACCACCCCTCTTCCTTCCAACTGCGTCGATCTCATCGATGAACAATATGCACGGCGCGTGCTTTCGCGCTAACGCAAACATATCTCTTACTCTGGATGGACCAACACCAACGAACATTTCCAAAAATTCAGAACCGGACACAGTTATGAATGGAACATTAGCTTCACCAGCAGTAGCTTTAGCTAATAGCGTCTTACCAGTACCAGGTGGCCCTACAAGAATTCAATATTAGCATAACATTTATTGCTTCTGACGGTAAAAAGAGCTTAATATGCATCGACGCTTATTTACCTGTTAACATTGCTCCCTTTGGTATTTTGGCGCCTAGGTCTATATACTGCTGTGGGTTCTTCAAAAAGTTTACAAACTCCATGATTTCAATTTTCGCCTCTTCACACCCAGCTACATCTCTAGATTTTTATAACACAAACGTGAACATACAAAGAAAGCAAATTAATGCACAATACACATAATACATCATAGATCACTAACTTAAATCGTACACCAATTTCATTGGAATTAATTAGTTTCGCAGTAGATTGCATTACGCCGCCAAAGAAGCCTTTACGGCCGCCTTTGCCACTCATCATTTGAGTAGATCTTCGCATTAAGTATATAACAAATCCTGTAAAACAAAGTCATAGTTATAGTGTCATATTCTGTTACTTCAATGCATTGGTATACAAAATGGATACAGTACCCAGAACAAGAAGGTTGGGTATGTAAGACAGTAAAGCTGTTTGCTCAAATTCAGTTTTGTACAATACTGGAATATGATTTTGTGGTTCTATACCCAACTCAAGCTGGCTATTTAATAAATTTCTTTCAAAAGTGTCAATACTGCCAATGTTAAACCACAGATTATTCTGTAAAAAAAATATATAGAATAGAAACAATCATATTGAAGCTGTTACCTAGAATGATAGTCAACTTACTCCACTTGGTGAACTGTTGCCAGGTGTCAGACAAACACGCACCCATTTTTTATTGACAACTTCCAATCTCTCCACGATACCTTTACCTAAATAACTTTAAAAGATTGTACCTTAATGATACATATAAGTACAACTAATACAAAATGTAGTTAGTGGTTGACAAGTTATACATAAAATATTTATGTAACATTATGAGGTACAGTATTTTATGAAAGTACTAACTTATAAACAAATTCCTTCCATGTGATCTCCTTCTGCTCATAATCTTGTGAAATCAAGTACATAATAAGACCTAATGCACCAAGCATGCCGGCTATCCAAATCTTATTGTCTTTGTCACCTCCATCAAATGGTTTACCTCCCCCCAATCCCTGTCCACTAGATCCAAATAATTTTTCCATCCAGTTATCACTGGCTGACCTATTCTGATTAAATGATGGAGGTTTACTGGATGAAGGTGGTGGCTGACTACTAGATGTTTTTGTTTCATTTGATGACGTTGATTCTTCTGCAGTCTTTTTTGTTTCTTTACTAGCCTTTGAAGCCCCTTTTTCTGTTGATATATAATATTGTTTGGTATATATTTCTGACCCCTTCTTGGAACACACAAAACTGGACAAATAAATTACTAACCACCTGGTTTAAAAAACTTTTCAAAACCTTTAGGCAATTCTTCTGACAGTAATCTCCATTGTTGCTGAATTTGTTCTATTGCACATACTCGTGAAGTATTTCTCAACAAAGACAATTGTCTTTTTAACTGAAAAGAAATACATTACGTAAATAATATCATTTTAAAATGAGTTTAGAATGTTAACAAATAGTAAATACGTTTTTGAACAGAAAATCCATTCCAATGTAAAACATTTTCAAATTATTCTTTATTACAGAAATGTCATGCAAAATAAGATAGAAAATATTGTATAAATTAAAAATGATGACAAAATATATGATTCTGAATCTTGCAACATTTTAACACCACTTTACATCACTAATTTTTGTTATATCATAATAAATGATAGGTTAAGTTAGGTTACATTCATACCTGAAATGCATCCAAATGCCCCTTTCGTATTGACTTTAGTATAAGCCTTTCTACTTTAGTAGCCGATAATAACAATTGATTCGCCATGGCGTATTTACTTGTAATTCAAATAAGGTGAAATAATGATGAAATGCCTGTATTCCTATCACTGAACATACAGTACCGGCTGTAAACCACCATTACTGTTCTCATGTATCGATACTATGACACGCTCTTATCGATATGTTTTTGCAATCGCGGTCTTAGTTCAACCAGTTTACGTGCATGAAAAATGTAAACAGGTTTTGTTCATCCTACTTTTCTTAATTAGTTGGCTTTTAGATTCCACCGCAGTAACATATCTCAATCTTGTTAAGAACCCCTCGTTGTTAACAATTTCATTAACATCTCATGTAAGTGCAAAAAATATGATACAACATGTAACTTGTTGGGATTGGCTGACAGATTAGATAATCCGTAGATTTCTTTTGTACTCGTTTCCTGCACATGGCAAGCACGGTCGAATTGTGTATTGGTCGTTTCTGATATAACCGTAAAATGGTCTACTAAACTGATTTCCTTCCTGGCGTTTGCGTAGCTGCAAGTGTACATTTTAAGTGCGTGGACCGGCGACTATATATTAAGCACCGACTTCTGCCTGTGATATTGCATGTGCATTCAGATACGCGTGTACACGTCATTCTTAGACTGACAGTTTAATTAATTCGATTATAATATTTCATAGTTAATATGCCGTTCAATAATCATGTAAAGTGTCGGAGTGATTACGTAATTTGTTAGTAAACGTGCATTCCATGATGACTCGAACTAATTTAGTCTTCTAAGACTTAAATTAACCTTCAACAGGAGTTGAGGGCAAAAAATAAGGTTAAAAAGGTAAATCATTGAACACTAACTATTGCTTTCAATAATCACGAATTATAGGTAAAACTACAATTACTGTTACGCCAAAACTATGCATTCACACGGTATTCGAAGGATACATTTTATCTCCTTTGTCCGAGGACTTCATTATCTTTCCGCATACAATAATTTTGCAACTGTGCTTCGCAAAAGCGCCTTTTTTACATTCAATATTTGCGCACATGCAAAAATATATAAAAACCCTAATATTTTGGGCGCTTCTTTCGTTATTATATTATTACGTGTAATACAATATGAGCGTTGTTGCCGACTTATTTTCACATAAATTAAGAATTTGCGTTATAGCTGTTTATTACTTATATTACACGTACTTTCACGAAATTTGTGAAACATTATTGGGTAGATAGAATACAATACTTACCTGCTAATACAATAAAAATATTTATTTTTTAGTCTAGTCTGAATAATATAGATAACAGAAAAGAATTCTTTCCAAAAGCAATCTATAATACTTATGTATGCAAGTCCATAAAAAATAGAATATTGAAAATCATGTTCATAATTACTATCTACATAAAAATATGTGCAAAGAATACTGTGCACTTTGCAATAGAAATGAATATAAATCTCAGTCATTAACATAGGATTACACATGTACATTAATTGGCATTACAATGAGTGAACCATATGCTATGCATACTGTTAGGGTTTTTAGACTTTTAATAGATGTTTTATATGTTCTATTAATTGTCACTATTTAAAAGTGATTGGATATAAACTGTAATTGCTTTAAAATTTTAAACAATAGCAAAACAAGCAATGATTAACACATGTAATAAGCTGGTATAATAAAACTAAAGATTGAATCATATACCATGCATGCACTGTGGTGACTTTACCATCAACCTCATTTTCCATGAGGCTAAATCTGAAAAACCCCAGGCAGTAGGTCACCTCATACAACTTACTTTTCAAAGGGGTAGAATCAATATGCCTATCAGTTTATTTATATAACATTATATGCATTCTAAGAATAAAATAACATGACCGTATTTATTAACATGTGCTAGCTTTAGCCTCATGTTTTTACTACATGGCTGATTGTGTTTGTGAGTGCACATAAGTAGATCTTAAGATTTACACATGAATGTATTGCGTAAATGCTTTTCAGTAAAATCAACTAATTGTAATTAATAATGGAAATGTCACAAGTGTTCACACACTATTTAGAGATTACTATGGGCAATAACTCCTATGTATATAACATTCTTCCTCCTTGCTGTTCTAAAATAATTATATGATTTGCACAAGCCTGATAAATATTTAACACAATGATTCTTAACATTAGAATTCTTTTTTCTCTATTTACAAAAATATTAGCAATTAGTTCATTACGCAGACTGACTAATACTCTACATTGCTGGGTGATGGTGAGACGCAGAGTAGGTCGAAAAACAAGCACTGCATCCAATGTCAGTGCCACCAGTACTACAGAACATTCTGAAAATGATTTTCATCAAACGGGCAGCAGAGGTTCGATGAGCACCACAACAGTATCCCCTGCCCTTCGGCGCATGTCACGCGAACAGCTTAAGGGTTTGCTAAAGGAACGTGGTCTGCCTGTTTCAGGAAACCGGACAAACATGGTACACTATGCCAATGAGTCAAACATACTAAGCATAGTACAATATTGAGTGCAAACTGCAGAATAGAAATGATATGTTTCAAAACACATTTACATCTGCAAGGAAAAGCTTTCTTTAAAACATTTGTACCATCATAGCTTGGAATTCTGTGTAGTTTATTAGAACTAAAAAAAATTAATTTCACCTAGAAATTTCTGACTGACAATTGTTTGGTTTAAACTCATTTCTCATATTCATTGGAATGAAGCTTCTACAGATTATATTTTTTATCACCACAATGTTTGTTTGTGTTTAGTTTACATTCACAGTGTCTTTAAAAAGTCAATTTATGTAACATACATATTATTAAAGTATTACTGAATGATTGCCTATGTTTGGTTTGAACTACATTGCCTGTTACATTGTAGTGTACCATGCCTTTTTGCTTTTTCCATTTTCAAAACTTCTGCATGAGCTATATAAGTGCACCTGACATTCCATTAATAATATCAAAGTGGAATATTGTGTTTAATGGTATTCCATTAATTATTTGTATTTGTTTAGAATAACTGCTTTCAATATGATATTGACAATGAAACTCCTAAGGCATATTATTTTGACCTGATAATCCAAAGTTGTGTTTATCTTTAAACACCAGATTACAACACATGTTCTCCATTAGATAAAGTCAGATTAGTGCTGATTATCCACTAAACTACCCAGGCCATACTTATGCAATTAACACATATTGCAATGCAGAAATGCTAAAAGAGCAATATTGGGTAATAAAGTTAAACTATGTAAT
The DNA here is from genome assembly GCA_963989215.1 of Hedychridium roseum. NCBI lineage: Eukaryota > Metazoa > Arthropoda > Insecta > Hymenoptera > Chrysididae > Hedychridium > Hedychridium roseum. The sequence continues at coordinate 2,368,418 of OZ022307.1, read as the reverse complement.
AGGTGCCTCCATTTAAAATTATCATTTATTACAAACATTTTAAATAAACAAGATTTTTTAAACTTCCAACCACAAGAAAAAAATTGTTTATATGGATTCATAGCTTTGTTGTTCTTTTTTTCAAATTACGTGGGTCTAATGGAAAAATCCAGTTATTCTAATACCACAATGTGCTTATTAGAATTTCATTTCTTGGCAGCCGTGAGAAATTGTCTTTTAGCATTTAAATACAAGGCCTAGAGCATACCAATCTGGCTTAAATATGCCTTTAGCGACTGTACTGACCTCCTTGAAATTCCTACGAGTTAATTAAATTCTAATGCGCGCTTATTAATAACTACCAACCGTCCGAATCACTCTTTCATTAAGCCTTTTCTTTTCCTTCGTAAGAAACATGGTGACATGTCGAATAATGTAAATAGTATGGTAGTGTACAAGGGAATTATTTGAAACGTGTCCGGCACTATGTCTTGTCTGGGTAGCAGCTATATTTGACCCTTGCTCCCCTTGCTGACCCACTATAAGAGCCTCCCTGTTTAATGATAATGATTCAGTAACTCGTGTATTCGTGTGGAATAAATGTCAAACGTTCGTCTAAATATAATACCGTAGCTTATATGCGGACGCACGTGTATATGATCATAAAATTAAGTGAAATTAACGCATAATGGCTAATACTGGTGAACTAAGACCTGGCAAGGATTACCTAGTTATTAATTTAGACATCAATGACTCACATGAAGTAAAGTTACCATACATAAGAAGTTTAGTACAACTGATATGAATTACATAAAAAAAATTGTCTGAATATTTTGAAAATTCATAAAATCATTGTCTTATAATATGTTTGCTGAAAATATTGAGTTTGCAGTTTAAATCATTGTGTACATCATCTCACGTAGAAAATGTTCTCTTCTTCTATGTAGCAACTTTTTTGTTACTGCATACAGAGTGTATGTTTCGTGATTTGAAAACAGCAAGAAATGATGTTAACTGATGATAATTTTATCCATTGTTCCACAGATTAATCGATTGGGTAGCACTATGTTGGAAAATAATATAACGGTCCGTCGCACGAAGGATTCGACTTCCACTAATGGAACTCCTCAAAATTTAGTAGAAAAATCATCGTCGTTGCCGGCACAGGCAACCTCTAATCATCCGAAGAATAAGGACCATAGCATAGATCCAGACAGTCTAACATTATGGCAGCATCCGATCACTACGATGAATTATTTCCTCCGGGAATTATTCATCGACATTCTCAGTTTAGCTAGAAAAATATTACGTTATAAGCGAACTGTTTGGAGTTTAGTGTTAATTCTTGTAGTATTCCTCGCATTAAGTAGAATTTCTGGGCCACAACAAGAGGTGAATTTTGTTAACTCAATCGGTTTTAAAGAAAAGGGAAACAGTAATATTCTGAACAGTTATTATGCGATTCCAGGTTTTTCAAGCTTTCGAAGCTCGAGTGATATGGTGGCTCTATTGGGTCGGCTTAGGTGTTCTGTCGAGCGTAGGCCTTGGAACGGGCTTACATACGTTTGTACTTTACTTAGGTCCTCACATAGCTACCGTTACCATGGCAGCTTACGAATGTGGTGCTCTTAACTTCCCAGAACCGCCATACCCTGATCAGATTATTTGCCCACCTGCAATAGACCCGCTATGGGCGGCAGGAGTATTAAATATTATGAGGAAAGTACGCATAGAAGCTATGCTGTGGGGTGCTGGCACCGCGCTTGGCGAATTGCCGCCGTATTTTATGGCAAAAGCCGCAAGAATGAGCGGCAAAGATCACAGTAACGAAGACTGTGATCAAGAAGATTTGAAGGAATTAGAGGCCCTTGAGGCATTAGAAAATGGACAAGACGTACCACTTGTAATGCGATTAAAACTTGCTATGAAACATTTCGTCCAGAAAGCTGGATTCTGGGGTATTCTTGCCTGCGCTTCAGTACGTATATTTTCCGGTAACCAACAATTTTGCGCTACGATACACCACATATTGGCATTTATATTTTAATCGCGTGCGGATTACAGATTCCTAATCCGTTGTTTGACCTTGCTGGCTTGACCTGTGGCCATTATCTCATTCCATTTTGGACATTCTTCGGTGCGACTCTAATCGGAAAAGCCGTCATTAAGATGCACATACAACAGCTAGCAGTGATTATAGCGTTTAATGAAGAACTTTTAGACAAGTTCCTCAACTTGCTAGAAATTGTGCCCTATGTAGGATCAAAGTTTCAACAGCCATTGAAAAAATACCTCATCGAGCAGAAGCAGAAGTTACACGACAAAGCATCAATGGTAATACAACATATATTAAAAGTAAAACATGAAGTACCAATGAACGGAAAAACTCAATCGAACAACTTTAATTTCCATCATTTTAGGATGGGACAACGACAATTTCATGGCTGTTCGATAAATTTGTGATACTGATGGTATGCTATTTCTTAATAACGATCATCCATGCACTAGCAAGAAATCATTATCGCAGGCGACACAAGCCTTCCAGCGATTGAAACTCAATAAATATAGGATCAAATAGCTCAAGTAATATAACAGTGAGTTCCAAGAGAGAGATTTGGATAAAAGACATGCTGTTATAATTCGTAACAGTATAGTATTAAGATTCCGGGGCGTGTGGGAATTTTCAATTTTCTTAGTTCATATCCTGTATTAGTAATAAAAGTGTATAGAATGGATTATCACTCAAGATATCTTAGGTTCTTCGAAACAACATTAGGTTCTTACTGACATGCCATAAAACATTATGAATATTTGTCAACACATAGTTATGCACGCACGAACTGAAATATGTACATGCTTTTATACACGCGGTCAGTACGTCCGACTGAATTACAAATTTAATTATGGTCCTGGTGATATTGGAGATTTTCAATAATTTAGAATGTCATGTATTTAGAGCAAAATGAATTTTTACACAGACTTATTGCGAATGAATATAAACTTGGCGTCTTTAATGAGTGTTAAGTATCTCACAGTGTTCCAAAGGACCGATATAGGAAAATACATTTTAACGCCACGTATACCGTAATAAGCTTCGCCTTTTATACGAAAATCAGCATACAGATAGAAGGTAATACGTAAACGGTGGACAGCGAGAATGTCAAGAACATTAATGTCTTATAATCATTCATATTGATTTCGCAAGTAGTAACATTTATAGTTTTTATCCTTTCTTTCTCGAAATTCAACTTTCTCTTCTCAATAATATGTATTAAGAAGTGTTTTCCTCAGTCGGTCCATGTTATATTTACCTGTATTTTGATACTTGTGTAGTTAGATGAAGACTCATGCTAAAAGAACAATGAATTCAACACTATATGTTGAATTCACTTATTAATAGGTGTAATGATTCGCTACATTGCTAGTATTTGATGTACTAGTGCTGTTTACATATAATAAAAAAATCATAATTGAATGATGAAGTTCGTCAATTCAGGCGATGGATTTTCGTTACATCAGTTGTGATTATCATTTATTATACAATAGTAATAACATGAATATGTCAGACATACGTGATTCGTTAATTTCAATCATAAAGACCACCGATACAATAAATAAAACGATTTCTAAACTATAAATTTTATTACATAAAATGAATAAACTATATATAAATCAAGTATGTGGTAAATATAAGAAAATTTCATGCACTTTTGAAAATTTAGATGTGATTATTTTGTGTAGTTCTTGTAATGTGTATCCAAATCACAAAAAAAATTGATTAATAAATTTGTAAAGACAAAATAACGTGTGGAACCAAGAATTTATTTACATCTATGTGACATTAGGGACCAAAAAAATACTCATAGTACTATTTAGTCCTCCGTAAGGTATACGCATCGGCCAGGTATTTTGCTACACCGACACTAAATCACAACTACAACAGCAATATCATTTAACGATACAAATGATCTGCATGGATGTTGCTTGCAATTTCAGATTCCCACTTATCACCATTGTTCAACAATTTTTCCTTGTTGTACAACATTTCTTCATGAGTTTCTGTCGAGAATTCAAAGTTAGGACCCTGCAAAAACAGTTCACTTTATAGATAGGAGTTAAATATACATATGGATGTCTATGAATTATAAAGATTAGATGATATGAGTACCCTAATGCTAATGAAATAGAATAAATAGGATAATTGTAATAGATGTTACCTCCACTATTGCGTCAACTGGACAAGCTTCTTGGCAGAAACCACAGTAAATACATTTAGACATATCAATGTCATATCTTGTTGTTCGCCTGGATCCATCAGCTCTTTCTTCTGCTTCAATGGTTATAGCTTGAGCAGGGCAGATAGCCTCACACAATTTACATGCTATACACCTTTCTTCACCAGATGGATACCTATCATTGAATGTAAACCAAAATAATTATGCCAGTCTGAATTGCACAGAGAAGTCTCTAAAAATATCAGAAATTTTAAATACCTTCTCAAAGCATGTTCTCCTCTAAACCTTGGACTCAGTGGACCCTTCTCAAAAGGATAGTTTATTGTTGCTGGTTCTGTGAAGAAATGGGCTGCAGTTATTCCCATTCCCCGAAAAATCTCAGTCAGAAATGTGTGGTTTACAATATTTTTCTTGATATCATCCCAAGTCATATCGTCTTCGGATTGGGGAACTTCTGGTTGTACATAATAGTACTTATTACGTGTTATACTTGAGACTACATTAGACTTGCACCTATTGAGGAGCCTTGGCCCTGGAACATATTAAACGATCATTTAATTAACACGATTTATGCGTTAGGCATATTCATAGATTAAACGTACGCTGCACCCTTAAAAAAATAACTATACAATCGTATAACAATTGTCGTTTTAATAATATACGCAGGTCAAATATTGAGGTTATGTATACTAAAAGTGCATCCCATCGAAAACATATCACGTGCATTGCAGTTAATTGCAAATTTATTATAAATCATAGTACATTAAACTATGTAGTATAAGCTACAATTATTTAGATTAGTTTTTACCAGATTGCATAAGCATCCTTACGGAACCCATCTTCCTGAGTGAACAATGTTTATTATCCACCGTCAGTAATACATTCTGTTTCTGAATACTATCAGCGCTATCTGCTGCTTAGATTCTTTACTGTATGTATACGACTACTGTACTATATGTGATCGATAATACTCAAAGAATGTCGTCCCTGATAATATTATGTGGCAATATAAACAAGTTAATAGTACCAAAATAATACTTCTAATTTCATAATACAGAAATAAAAAACATTGGAAAGGAACATTAGTAAATTAAATAAAGTCGGCATACAGAGTTTGTTGAAATTATTTTATTGATTTTATTCATCTCATAACATATTCTTAGTCTCACAACTTTATTGTATCAATTAATTTATAATTATGCATTAAATATATATATGTGTATTCCACACTGCATTCCGTTATGTTACAAGACCTTTCCTTTTTTTGCGTTAATAATTTGAACGTTGAGCAACGATAAATAATGTACAGATAGATTGACAGAGTTGCTACAGAGCAGAAGGCCTGCCGAGGAAAGATAAAATACATTTGTGCTCTCCACTATTTCTAATAATATTGGCACATCTTGATTGTATTCCTGATTGATTATTATTGATTGTATATAGCCTAATATTTTAAGAATCCAGATTCGCATTCAGGTCGATTAAATTATGCCAGGCTTGATGACGATGATCGGGAAATTTAATCACGTCTATCCAGTGTCGTAGTCGGGCACCTTTGCTATTGCATCCCACTGTGAGACTGCCTGATAAAAGTAAAGAGCAATAATTAATGACTCATTAACAATTTAACGAGGAAATATTCCTGCTGAAACAAATAGATATTGTTAACTTATGGATTTCAAGAATATATAGAGTATATATTATAGATTAATTTTTCCTTAAGATTTACCAAGATAATCGTTGCTCTTGCCGAAGTCTTTGTCCCATACGGAGAGGCACAACGATAGCTTCGTGAGGTCCGTCAATCGTGTCGCGAAAACGAACTCTTCGTTCCACTCTGGGTTCAGGGTTTTCCACTTGACGCTGGTGCTGTAACTGCTGCGGTCGGTGATGGCCCTTTTGCCAGTCGGGCTCCTCAAGGAAATACGGGACTTTTGACAGTTGAGATCGCGCTGGAGACGGTGGTTGTCCTTCGGATCTTCTACGAGGGACAGCTTCACGAATGGATCAGAAAACCCATTGCTGTCCATAGGGAGGAGGTTCGTGGCGCGGTGAACCGTGACGAGGAGAGCTCGGCGACGGGTACAATAACTCAAAGTCAGTTGGATCTGTCCACGTCCGCTCGAATCTTCGCCCCAAACTTCCTCTTCCTCGTCCACCTACGTCAACGTTTTATATGTAACGCAATATTTAATCCTTGAGAAATAACTGAAAGATAAACGCGATTTCTCCTCCTTTCTCTTTTTTTTCTCTATTTTGTACAGCGGGAATTTTCACTTAAGATGTATTACACCTACCGGGAAGTGATCTTGCAGGGGAACGTTGTACCGTTTCGTTCGGCCTGGCTGCAATTTGTTCAAAGGGAATCTCGCCTCTCCTATGAAATCTTGTCCCGCTGGATCGTCCTGGAGGATCAAGACGTGCAGGGCTCTGCCGCTCGTCAGCTGTTACGATACAATGACATTTATAGCAGATAGATTTCCGCGAGGATTAGAAGTCTAGGGATTATGAAAAAGTCTCACATGACATTCAGCGAATTGTTACAGAGGACAGTATCCGGGTTTCACGAGAAGAAGGCGAAATGAAATATAGTCGAGCGCGTTTCAGCCGGAAAATAAATGAGAGAGTTAGGCCGTGACTTCTCTGGCTTACACCTTGATCGACTTAACGGCAGTTTCGGATCAGTAGATGAGAGAAATCCGCAAGAACAGCATTCGCGGTCCACGGTCGGACTTGATACCGTTGAAAAGCCGTGCAACTCGCTCGAAGGCAACTAAACCCGGCGAAACATTGATCTAAATTTGTCGATTAGTAACCGTACGTCGCTCTCCATGGTTCCATAGAAATTCACCGTCTCGTTGAACTCCGGATCGCGCGTCTTGTGCACGGTCTTCGTTCTGAGTCGCCTGGTGGTCGTGCCCTTCCCGACCGGCAGTATATTGAGCTTGCAAAATGGATCGGCGAGGCCATGAATGTCCATGGGCTTTAGGCCCCGGGCTCGTTCCACTTTGCACTGGAGGCACTGAGCCGCTGGGTCGTATCTCAAGGAGACTTCCAGCGAACCGTAATTTTGTTCCGTTCCCGTTGGCGCTGCGATTAACCATGGACAGAGCTCACTTTCTTTCGCGTCCTATTACTTGCCATACCTGTACTTATATGCATACATCTCTACCGATCGATTAAGCCTCCCACGAAACTCACATTCAAATGGTTTACCAATGCCGTTACGTTTCTTGCATTTATTTGCTTCCTGTGCTTATATAAAGTATAGCGTGTTTCATGCGTGTACAATTCTCAAATACTCATATACGTAAGCTCTCTACAACGACGACGTGTGCTGGATAATAATGTTTAAGCAATCGTAACCTTCGTATGTGCGTTAATTTATAACTGACATTTTTCTCTACCCTTTCAGGCTTTTCGTACATCGCTAATCAGGTTTACCGTCACGCGTTAAACCCGTATCTCTGACCTGTAAAGATCTACAAAGTCGTATCAGGCCTGATGCATTTTAAACAGTCTCACGTACTCCGCGAAGACCGTATTTCAGGTCGATTCTTTCTTTACGCATTCATACCTTGCTCAGGTGATCGCTGGTGCCTCGGAGACGTTCCTGCACCGGAAACCGACGATACCGGAATCGCCGGGATTGTCGATATCATTGAATTCGGTCTGCAAAAATGATGAACATTGTCAAGGAAACTGTTTGATCGAACAACTCATACTTCTTCTTCTTGCCATCTAAAGGATATTTCCGGTTGGCACGGTTTCTTTCGACGGCAGTTAGAACAGTCGATGAAGGCCAGTAATTAAGGTAATGAGGCAAGGGAAATCAGGAAAATAGATCTTTTTAAATTGAGTACCTTGAGGACTGAGGTTGAAGGCCCTTCTGCTGATCAACGGGGCTAGATTTCTTCACAATCTCATCATTCTCGTCGTCCGCGTCTTCATGTACCTCCACATCGACCTCCAATTCCGCGTCGGCGGCACTTCCGTTATCGGTTTGATTACGCTGATTGCCCTGTCTGCCGCTGGAACTTCTCACACTGGAGCGCGATCGAATCGTCGAGATAGAATTCGACGGCGAAAGACGATTAAGCGCCGAGGAAGACAGGGAAACTGATCCCCGGTTCCCCGCGTTTCCGTTCTTCTCCGAGGTCAGGTAAGAATTGTCGTTTCGCGAATCCGTCGGTGACAATCCGTTCGTCCTTTCCCGAGGACTCCTCGGCGAAGTGCTGGCCGTTTGAGGACTGTTTTCTAGCGTTTTGCCGGAATCATTTTCCCGACTACCGTTCAGTACGCTAGCGCTGGAAACGGAAAATGCTCGGGCGACTGTCAAACGACGAGCAGTGTCCTCGTCAGACGAAGAATCCGGGGGTTCGGCGGATTCCAAGGATCTACAGGCTGCTCCGTTGATCGTCCATGTTGAGGATCTCGGCGTCATTCGAGGCCAACCACGTTCCTGCGAAAATCCAGATAAATCAGATCTCCTTCAATCGTTAACTGCCAAAAAATAAAAGCATATATAAATAAACCAGGAATAATTAACATTGTTAAAACACTTTTTATGAAATATCATAAAACAAAGTTTAATTTTGTAGTTTCCTCATATTCCATGATCTTTAACGTAGTTAAAGGACTGTTCAAAACAGATAATGAATGACCTATTACAGGTAATTAATTAATTTCGGCAAAAATGACTCACCTTCTTCGCCGGGAGGACGTACTTCGGCATACTTTTGAAGAACCACGCCCCGCTTTTCTTCCACATTTCCCTGGTTTCCGCACAGATCCTGCAGAGGAATTGTTTCTGCGCGTTGTTGGCCGATCGCTGAACGATTTTTTCGACAGTCGAGCGGTCCCTGAAGGACCTGTTGGTGGGCGAAGAGCCCTGCCGAGGGGTGCTGAACCCGTCGGGAAGGTTTGTGCTCGGACAAGTCGCTTCGATGCCGCATTTCTGACAGATGTACTTCCGGCAGTCCTTGCAGAGGCTCGGCCTTGCACCCAAAACTGCCCCGAATTTCTCACCGCACAGAGCGCAGGAACAGACGCAAAAAGCGCCGCGGAGACAACGATTACCGCATCTTCGACGTTCGCTCGATCTCGAGGAAGTTACCATGCAGACATTACGTTTCATGTTCTCCAACCTCTCCACCAGTTTACCAACGCGCTCCTGCTCCGATAAATCCAAAGCTTCCGCTCGTTGAATCACCTAATAATATTACAGAATGGAGTTGATTAACAGTCTTTGTCATTTTTTAAATTTAACACTATAAAGTGAAGAATTCTTGGATAAGAATAAGATGGACTGCATTTAATATGAAGTTAGGCCTTTTATCATCATTGATGTACTGCCTCAATGCATGTCTTTATTTTTAAATACTTTAGGTCATCAATTTTAAAATGCTGGGGCTAAGTAATTACTGAACGTGTCGAAAATTGACCTGTATTATCGCATCGCGTTCTTCGTCAGAAAGCCCAGCGGATTGTCGACGAGAATTCCCAGCGGAAGAAGAATTCATGTAGCCCAGTCTCGAATCCAGAGATCCAGTTTTCACCGACCATCCTGTCCGTAATCTAAACAATCCCAACGTCAAATTTACAAAATTTCCAAGATATGTACCTATTCTGGGTTCCTATCTTAAAATTACTTTTAATCTCACGTCAATTATCTCATAATATTTGATTCCCTACGGGAGTGTATTGTGTTGTTAAAATATTCCGTTCTTTCGTGCACTTGGCGATAATATTTCTTTTGCCGCACATTACTTAGAAAAGGTCCTCTACTTCCGGATTCACGAGTCACGCGATGTCAGAGTTACGCAATTCACCATAGGAATTATATATAGCATGGAGAATTGTATTCTTAGAGTTATACAGTTGATGAACTTGTTTGATCATGTCTACACGACAAAATTTAATGTTCAGTGGGGTGTTAAAAATGGTTGTTTATAAAAACTTACTTTGCTCTGAGAGCCAGCTGACGGTCGCTTGGGCAGACCCACCTGGTCCCTTTGCTTTCCGGTTCCCCCGTAGCAACATCCATTCTCTTTTAATTTTGCGAATTTCCTTTTCTCTCGCAAGACCTACCCATGCGATACTTCACAGGTCCTACACAATTAACAGAAGGTTTACGTCATTTTGTCATCATCATTCTTTTGCTGCGATATACGTGGCTCATTCCAAAAATAAAACAACAAACCCTTAAAACCTGAAAAAAAGCCCAAAGCACATACGTTGATACGTAAAATGTTTCGCAAGGACAGAGGCTTTTTAGCCGCTTAAAAAATTCCCGTACAGCCCAATAATTATCCAGTGCGACATAAAAAAAACCGCTTTATACGAGCTCGGAACGGGGTCGTTAAATTCGACGGCGATAAACTGTTTAAAAAAAGCCGGCAAGGAGAGTGTATAAATAAATAAGTATACGTAAAATGTTTCACACGTACCGCATGTTCATTTCTGCCGGTCTCTAACCGTTTGTCCCGCATATCTACTCGAGCGACATGTATGCTCTTACGGCCCACGCACTTTCCCTCCGCCCCTTTACACACAATTATTCCATATCGCGCATTACACTATCGCTCGCGGAGATAACAAATTACAAATTGTTGCGACCGTGCGGTCAGACAAACGTTTACGTGCATACGGAATTGGAGAAATCCAGCATACTTTCCACCCCAAAAAATGTGTCATTGAGAAATCAGTAAAAACAACAATAGGGAGATCTTTAAATGACCCAATTACTCTATTATGTAACTATTATTAATCGGAAATCAATGAGATTTATTCAATGAAGAAGTGGATTTTTTTTGCGGCATATCTATGTTAAATACAAAATATATTTTCGTCGCATTGTTAAATCAATTTGTGGTATCGATTAGATAATGTTAAACACGTACCCATAATTAGAGTGTAATAACAGACCTGTCGGTTTATTTACGACATGAACGTTACAGGACAGCGCAGAGACTTTTAACGGACGAGTCTATATTTGCAACAGAATCGATACTGATGCCTTCGTACGTTCGAACAAATCTTGTGCTTTCATTACTTTCAGCTTTTGTCGCATAAGCGACATACGCGCAAATCCTTCCACGAAAAACTACAACAATGCATCGCAGAAAATCATGTCCATTTATTTATCCAACAGAGAATGCAAAATTGTTAAAAAATAATACTGATTTGCAGATTTTCTTTTAATTCGGATGAAATACTTTTGATCCCATACTTTCTATTCGAAATATTTATTGGAATGAATAACGATCAAGAGAAATGGATGTAATAAAAGTTTTACAAAACTCCAATTGAAACCAATTTATCAGAATGTTTTTATTGACTGGTGTAAGCTAGAAAGTAAATCGTAAACAATTATATTAGCGTGCCTAGTGGAACATAGATCAATAGCTTCCACGATGGAAAGCTTTTAATTTACCGATAAAATCGAGTCACTTTTATTTTCCAGGCCAACAGAAAATGCACATTACAGTGATTAAGTCCGTAATGACAAGCAAAGTAATTGAGAATCTGTTATATTGCACGTTACAGATTTATTTTGTTTGTATTTTACTCGCATTTCATTTAATATAAGGCATAAAACACAGGATGCAGCTCACTGGGGAATTTTAATCAATGAAATTCAATCGGTAGAGAATCGATTCTCTGATAATGGCCAGGAAACTTTGATACGAAGAGAATTTATGAAGAGGATCCTCATTATTCCCGGAGATAAATCAGCGAAGATACGGCGTAGGTAAAATGCCTATAAGTATCCTACTTTAAAATCCCTCACCTGTTGTACCAGCCGCATAACGAGCATTGCTATTTTAATCCCCGGACAAGAATCGCATGTATATTTTCGCAAAAACGGAAACACGTAAGGTTACTGTACCACTGACTGACCGTGAACTCGTTATTGACTCGACCCAATTAACAATTCCCACGGACGTGGATCATAGGAGTGAACGAAAAATGGTCAGTATCTGGGTCAGATCAATAGGAGTCTCACGATGTGCGATCGTGCAAGTACCTCATATTCACATGTTTATAAGGTAAAAAATTCAGTAGGCCTTCCGGCCGATCAATGCGAATACAATGATTTACGCTGCTATATGGCCACGAGTTTCTTTTGACATTTTCTTTCGGTTGATTCACGTCGTACTTTTTCCGCCGTTGTTTATTCTTCCCGGGGTGGCCCTTAAAGGGATATGCCGGACAAGAGAGACACAGGACCGTCGAGATAACGCAGTGGCACGCGATATGCCAGGCGAATACGCGGTGAATTAAATACGAGGAATCCGGGCTTTCCCAAAGGTGTTCTGCCTGCTTGCATCGCCAGTACGTAAACCCGAGTATCGATTGGCTAACACTGAAAATTGTTTCACGCGTAAGCGTTCCTTCTGTTCCGTTGGCTCTTCGTGATTTCATTACTCGCAGAACCTCACCGAAATGTAATTATGGCCAACGCAGCGGGGGGCACGTGTATATGGCCGACGATACAACGTTATTGTTGCTAGCTTAGCCCTCGGTGAAAATTCTATCTCCCGCTTATTTCGGGCTAATTACGAAAATTACGGAGAATTACGGGGCGTAAGTATGTTGCCGGATCAGTATGTGAGCGCCAACAAAACAACGAAATTGCTTATCTAATCCTCTGGAAAACAATTACGTACAGCCGCGACGCTAAATATTTGATCAAATATTTTACGACGTGTATCATCATTTTGGGAAAGTGAGGATAACGCGGATTTTATGTTTGAAAGGCAGCCAACGTCTTTTAAATTTTATCTATAAATAATTTTGCACGCCAAGAAGGTAACATCGATTAAAGCGAGCAGACCTTATGGTACACGTAAATTTCATTATACCATACTGCTGAGACAAATATTATTCTACAGACTTATGAAAGCAAGTTGATATTTTCTAAACAACAGCAACCTCTTGCTAAAATCCTTGAAGATAATAAGTTACGTAATTGCTTGATCATTCTCTAACGTTTACAGAATTAAGAAAAAAATGTTGAAGCACAGATAAATAGTGAATATAATGAACTATCGGACAATTATTAATAAACCGCAGGAGGCAAAAATTACACTTGTCGTTTAATCAATTCGAAACAAAAATACACAGCTCTTAGAACAGCTTCATGAATACTACGAAATGTGCGAACCTGAGAGCTATGAAAAAGTCCGTTAAGTGGCGAAAAAGTCCGAAATAAAATACCGAACGGTAATCGCGGCGATGGAAGGTCCAGGATCTGCGGCGTTGATTTGGTTTACTCACCGATTTGCCAATTTCCGCGACGAATCATCGAATTTCCACGGAAGCGAGGATCACGCGGGGACCTTGGCGAGCGGATTTATCGGTCGAAAGTGGCGGGATTCGGCAGGACGGCGAGGATTCGATGCACCAGCTGCGAGCCACAGGTAGTTCTTCGGCGGTCGTCGAAGGCGCTCCCGGGCGCCGGGTTTTCGACCTTGAAAACCGGCCGAGCAGAAGCCGCACGTCGGCGGTAATCGCGCGATAACCGGGCCCAATTGTTCCCCCTTATCTCAGCCCCGGGCGAGCATAGCCGTGCGACGGTTTTTTCCCTGCGTGTCTCTACGACGAGGGTTGGCCGACGTCTACGCCGCCAGCACTCCTTTACACACTGTTTCGAAAAGCGGGCGGAGGGGTGCGAGAGCCGTTGTGCGTGTCTGGCAGGGATGTATCAAGAGCTGGACCGACGTGGTAGGGGCCGACGGGGTTGTACGCAAGGGCGGAAAGGAAGAAATCCCTCGAACACGGCCACATCGCCGCGGGATCTCCGTTATACTCTCTTTTACGTATACACGAAGGAAGTAATGGCCCGCACTGAACAGAGCCTGCTGTTTCATCCCATCGAACTTACGTATTTCTTCGGCTCGTTGACGATTTTTAGCAGGACGTTACGAAAAAGATCCGCACGTCGATACTTCGTGGTTTAATACGTTTAGTATTTATTTCGATCTGTTGAACTGTCGTGTCCTTAGTTTCGTCTTATTTAACTCCTTTTTTTTAATGGATCGTCGTGCTGAAAGGGCGGTGGGATGAAGTAAGTGTACAGCGATAAAGACGGATGACAGCTTTGAAAATCAATAAAAAGTAATCCAATTTCCTCTCGTGACATGGCGCAAAAAATAGTTATTTCTCGCAATCTCGAAATAAAGAATACACGAGGCGTATTTAATACATTGTTGAAGCTGGCGACATAAATAATTGCTGATAAGCAACGTCGCTGCGAAAATAAAAGAAAATCTTGAAATAATGAATGTTTTAATCGAATATTTTTAACCATAATCAGAGACAAGCTATAGAGCGTGAAAATCGGTAAAAAACATGATTTATTGGATACGATTTTTTGGTGGATTTGCAAGGCGAACGAGGCGGAGGAAATACATTAAGACATTTTTATTTTGTACGAAGACCCCCGATGATATTTTGAGGGGCCGGTCAGACAAAGGTTGGAATAAGTTGGGGAAAGATCGGTATAAATAGTAGCCATCCCGGGGCGACATTTTTCACGACGGACAAAGAAGGGCGTTCGGCATGGAATCCATATCAATAAAATCGACGGGTGCCGGGCTTTTTCGGCCTATCTCACGAGCCTTTCTAATAATAGCGAGGGCCGTGGGATTACGCGTTTATATGGAATATATCGACGCGGGGTACACTGATCCGCGGCTGAGAGACAAACAGGTGTCCTTGTGCCACATTACAATTATTGACGTGCCGCACTTCGCAGCCGCCGACGTCGTCGTCTGGACCCCTGCTTGCGAGGGTCGATGATCAGGAAACCCTAACTTCACGGACGGGCTCCCGAGAATTCTAGGTCGACCCGCTGGAAATTTCATGTGCACTCTGTAGGCATGCGCTGCTTTTGCCACGTGCCAGTTTCGCCGTACAGTCGATCCCCGCGCATAAAGTTCAAGGTAAACGATTGGAAAATCCGCGCGACAAAAAGTACGCCCTCCGAGCGCTCCAGGCCCGGGGATATTTGGGAAAAAATGACCAACGCCGGGTAAATGCGCTGTCAAAGAAACTACTTAACGCTCTGAAAAGCAGCGACACATAAATCATTGAAAAATATTCCGAACCGGCCGAATTCGCTGCTTCGAATACCCGGGATACCTGGAATTTTTTTACGTCCAAGAGGAATGCCAGCTACCGAGAATATCCGGTGACAAAAATGACCTTCAGTGAATAAAAGAGGACGATATAAAACTAGTTAAAAAGGTCAAATAAAGTATGGCCCGAGTATAATTAACGATTTGAATTCTTGACATGTTAGGGTTTTAAAAGATCATCCTCAGATTATTTAAATATACCGTGGATCGCATTTTATGCAGTGATTTATAAAAGAGGACAGCGAATCGTTCAATTTCATCCGTGTATTTCATAAACTCTGTACAAGGCATAATTATAGGCCGTTGGATTTATTTTGTGCAACGTGACTACTTGACGAAGAAACGATCGATATAATGTAACGTTTCGAAGGCGACTTCTACCATGATCAGCACAATAATCATCCATTCCAGACGGACGTGGTGTCGATCACTGAGATGCGTCGCCAGGATGCCAACTAGTTCGACGCAATGATTTAATTTCTCGTTCATTACCTGAAAAGGAACATCATCGATTACTGATGGATGTCAAATCGGCCGTCCGAACGTGGAAAATAGCGTACACATACCCTTGTGCGTTTGGCGATATCAAAATAGGCGCATGTGCGTTGATACAGTTTTTCCAGGTCATCCCGTTCCCAGTAAAAATCTGGGGTATTCAGTAAATCGGAAGTTAAGTTAATTAAGTGCCTCAGAGCAAAGAGTTCGCCCTGTTTCCTTAAAACTGCGCTTTGCGTCATCCTTAACTTCCGGCCTCTCTTCAGGTCCTCCGTCACGAATTCGATGGAGTCGATATAATGATCCAACGATGCTTCCCAAATGCCCAATTTTACGGATTGTGCCATGGCATTGGAAAATGTGTATTTATCTAAATTCGATGCGTCGGGAGCGAGAATAATGTCACCGTCTTTCAAATGACTGTGCTTCCTGCAACGATGTCAAAAATATTCAAATCATTCCCGGGTCAAAACAGTTCCGTAGAAAGAGTTGACGATTTTTCCCTTGATATTTTGTGCACGGAATAAGTTATTCAACGTAATAAATTTGTTTCTTTACCCAACGTCTGTGTAAGTGTAGTTCATGACTTCGCTTTCCGCGTGAACCACTTCACTTGCATAACTTTTTTCTTCAAACTGCTTTAAAAATTGTAGTACGTTACCACTTTCAAGCTCAGATATATTCCACATAACAATGGTACCTTCCCGAAAGAAAAATATTTCTCTGGGCTCATTTTCTACATCGTACTTGGCTATAGCGTGTATAACATCGGGCAATGCTGCAACGAATATTCGTGCAGAATATAATAACATGATGTACAATAATGTATGATTTGCAAGGAGTAATATCGTATTTATGTAAATGAAGCATTTTGTTATCCCACATTAAACTCGCGTATTTAGATTTGATATTTCATCAAACCATCGGCTATTTCAGAAAATGATTTTAAGTACAATGATAAGGATTCTAACAGAAGGAAACGAAATAACAGAATTTATATTGCGTGTTATGAAAAACATATTCACTGTACAATATATTGCTATCAAAAACACAACAAAATGTCGATTAAAATTGTCGCAAGGTTTAATTCTATAAATAAACACAAACTTGCATTTCATTATTATATTACAATTTTTATTTATTGTTTTACAGTGTATTTACGGAATAAAACACCCCCCGCACATGATAGCATGTAAAATAAAAATACTTCACAAATGCAATTGCTTCTCAGAATCGCAATTCAAAAATATCCCACGTGTAAAGTTCAAGGGTATTCTTAAAAAATAGCATTCAAGAGTTTATTATGCATTCCACATTCTTATCGTAGGATATAATATTAGTGGAAGTTATTTTACATATCTACAGTTTAAACAACTTAATTTTAATGCGTCACGATCTCTGTAAGCTTACGAAAATATATTCCAAACAAAAAACGTTATTGTCTATGATTTGTTCAAGAAACATTTATGAAAATAAATGGTAATGGTGTTGACATAAATCTACCACTTATCAAAACGTCCTCTACCATTCGAAACAAAGTACATGTATTCTGTCAGAAGAGTACACATGTTAATCCGTGAGAAATAAACTGTCACACGCGCCTGCACCTGTTGCTACTCCTGCTTCATTGGCATGAGTCAACTTTGTTCTTAACATGTGACCCACTTGTTTGTTCATGAAAATATCTTTTTCATCGCCCAAAATTGCCCCAAAAATACCTAACTCCGAAACTACACTTTGAAGATTGAGATCGTTATTTCCCGGTCTAATCATGTAGTTGTACTGTATCGGCGGATGAATTTTTTCCATCAGAATCCACGCTACACGTTCTTGTTTGTCCTTTACAGTTTCCAAAAACTGTTTTATCTCGCTCCCGTAGATATTGTTACAACCACCCTCCCTTTGCGGTTTCAATACATACTTTTCCGGATTATTAATCGCGTTTTCTATCGCAGCATCTCCCTCTTCATCAAAATCTAACGCGTACAGGCCTAAAAGGCAGAACTAAAATAATCACGTATATCAGATATATTTCAAATACATTCGGAAATTACTTCTTTACATACCAGTAAATATTTCTTTGACTTTAGCCACTGTGGCTTCATCCTTTAAAAATCTAGCAACAGTATGTGGTTTAGCAAGAGCTTGTTGTACTTTTTTAGTTCCTGCCAAATGGTACTGGATAGATGGACATTTTATTGCCAATGATCTTTCTATTAACAGTCTGGCTTTCCATTCATTCTCTGTAGGATATTGGTCTGGCATGTAGCCACTTCTGTAGTATACAAATGCCACTGTGTAGTTATCTACTATTAATTCCTTTTTGGGTCCCAACTTTGCACACTTAGATAATTGTGACAAGTTTCTTCGGATTACTTTGACATTTGGATTTTGCTTTCTAATTTCAAATTCATGGAAGCGCTGATCACAGATATTGTATGTTACATCTTCAACCACAAATAAGATTACAGCTCTGGAAATGATTAAACAACAAAATATTATAAAGTCAACATGTGTGTTGGATGTAATTGAAATTGCTTAGGGAGTAATATTTTCTGTAAATTATGATTTAAAAATAGAGAATTCACTTACTGTGGATCATCATATATTTTCCAAGCTTCCAACATACTTGAACATAAACCTTGTAAGGCATTATTGGCAGGAAGATTATTTAACAGATCTATATGACCTAGCTCTGTTAAAACATACTTATGTAAATGCATAGAAACAGGGCCCAACCACCCAAAGCCAGAAGCAATGGTATTTATTTCAACCTGTTTCCAGCAGCAGTATGGTTTATGGTTTCTACAAACTTTGTCCTCTGGGCAGCTTGTATCGAGCATTAAATCAGATCTTAAAAGCCCCAATGATATTTTTTGTGTAAAACCTTCTGTGTACACAGTTTCATAAATATCAAATAACTTTTTTGTAAAATTATCAACATTTACAGTCCCTTCTAAAGTTTCTTTTAAAAATTGATAGTCATATGATATTTTATGTAGCAACAAATTCAATATTGGCTGTATTTCACAAGCATGTTGAAATTCTATCCTTGGAAATGAAGATGGAATAAGAATAAATGGAGCAAACTGTAAGGCATCTTTATTAAAATTCACTTTTGATCTCATACACATTCCATGCATAAGAGCCCAATCTATCGCTTTATCAACTACTTCTTCCAATTCATTCTCAGGTAAAGGCACAGCAATTGCTAAATCCATTACTGGCTCTGTTAACTGCTTTCTTTGACAGTTTATAATGTGAGTTTCACTTGCTTCTATTTACACCTTCACAGGTAAGAAATGAATAACCCCTGGTATCACAGATATCATATCACAGAATTATAAGTCATAAGCCTTCTCTTACCACTTGTGCCTTGGAAGATTATATCTCTCTCTCTCTCTCTCTCTCTCACATGTATAACCTTTCGCGTTTAGTAAACAATCGTTTAATTATTCCATGTTCTCATCGGTCATCGGTGTATCATTTCATCTCACTTTATTGTTATAAGTATTTACATGCGTTTATGTTAAAAAAAGATAACATGGGAGTATATAACTTCGGTAAAATCGTACAAAAATTCAGTGTAAATAATGGCACTTGCCTTATCGAATTCGGCATGTGCTATATAGCGCACATACACGTGAAAGGAAACTATCGATGATTTTTATAAACTATTTAACAGCACTGTCTGATTATGCGTCCAGTCACTTTTCGCGATGCATATCAAAGCAGGAGCGACACATAAATCACTGCAAACCTGAATATCATTCTTTTATAACCAATTCAAACCAATTCAACGGACCGGCTCGTCGTCACGAGTCGTGGTGGGAGTATTTGGGAGTTTCATAGGGAGACTTAACCCTTTCTACGTATTTGTGTATCTGATAAAACGCCTTTTATCGGTCTGAATAAAATCTAAACATGCCAATCGTCCGTACTGATAGCAATTTACGTGAACACTGTGTTTCTTTCGTTTATGTGAATGTTGCAATCTTTAAAATTAATATTATTACATATCGTTCCATGTTATCCATCTAATAAGGTAACGTTAATACCTCAAATGAGTTGTAAACAGACTATCGCCTATACCGATAAGAATTTTACGCGAAAACTATTTCCATTCATTTATATTACACTTATCGGTTATTTATGTAATGTTTCAAGTAGCAATTGTTATATTCAGTTGAGGAAACAAGAGTTGATTTAATTCCGTACATGCCTGGCTAGGCAGAGAATACTGCAGAAAAATTAAGATATCTATTATTTATTATCAAAACCTCTCGATATTTGTTCTATGTATTAAATAAGAAACAAAAGTTGCAATATAAAACAATTTCGAAGTTTAATGTGGGTAATGTAACAGATAGAATGTACAAATTTTAAGTGCAGTAAAAATTAAAAATATATAGATAAGATGTATGTAAAATTCTGATTGAAATTGAAATCTACTTACATTTAGTTGTTGTACTAATAGTATTAGGCATATACAATTGTTGTTCAATAAGTGCATATGTCAGCTTTTCAAGATTATATCCTTCTGCTGTTGCTAAGGCTTTGATATTCCAAAACTATTGATGTAATGAAAGTTCTTTCATGTGTCAATTAAATCAAAGGAGCAGTAAATTAATAAATAAAATTGTATGAGTGGACTTACTCCTGGTGTGGCTTCTTCTTCATTATCAGACAGAGTTCTCTTTTTTCTGAACCGGCGTTTTTTCACTTGCATGCCAGAAATATTCTCTGGTACATCGTTAGTAAGATTCGCTTTTTTATTCTTATAATCAATTGAACTGGTATGAAAAAAAGCATTACACGTTGCATTTGTTTGAATTTTAATGAGCAGTCTAGAATTTATCACTGGTGCATTGCACGATGTTAGACAAATACTTCCAAATTTCCGACACACATAGAAATTAGCAGTTTTACTGTACGTAGTTATCACTAACTTTTGCAATACGTTAAAATTCATTTTATAATACAAATTTAATCGATCCTATTTTATATAAACCGCAAAAACAGCAATGTACCTCTCAATAAATGCCGGAAAAACTTAACTAATTAGCGTGTTTAAAGCACTTAAAACTTCTTTATTATCACGAGGTTGATTAAAGTATGATGCAATAATTCATAGTTTACATAGTATTGTGCGATTAAAGAAGTATACAGTAGACACTCTATAATGACATGACATTTCATTATTCACTCGCAATTACTTGTAAAAAACATTGCAATGTGCTTTACGGTTTTACTGGGTTATGTTTGATAAGACTTTATGACTATAATATGAAAAGCACGAAGTACGTCTGCAAAAGGCTCGTCCACAATAAAGACCATATTACGACCAACCAATTTAATTTTATGGCTTTATCTTTCCGGCAAAGAAAAAAACGAAAATCTGCAGGTTACTCTTAATAATATTAGAAAAATTAATGGAACAAACCGCAAAATTCACATTTTATGATACTGCTAGTGCGTGCTATAAACGAAGCAATTTCTAAGAGATACTATTAACCAGTCAGGAGGACCATTCGACCGAACCCAATGTTTTGATCGTTCGTTGTAAATTACCTTGTAATATAATATGCAGACGTATAAACACAACGTATAACCTCCGACACCTTAGAGTTAACGTGAAAAATATTCAGAAATGTCAAAAAAAATAGTGTCAGCAGTTTGCACTTGGCAGTCGTGTAAAATAAATTCGTAAAGTTCCTCGTGCTGAACAACATTGAAGTCCAAGATGGAAGTAATAAGAAATTTCGTCGGTTGCAATTTAACGCAATCTCTGCTTAATGTATCGAAAATATACGGCACGCAACATGTGAGACATATAAGGTACAAAACTATTTCATACAGCAAAACAGATTTCGTATTTTGTTCATCTTGTATATGTTTAATTTTCGACGAGAAGAAATATAATTTCCGTTACCATAATAATGTTATTATAATTGTGTCATATGTATATACATATTTGTTTCACAATAATGTTAAATGTTACACAGACGTAGAACAATAGATTGAAGTATTATTTGTAAATAAATAAATAAAATTATTATAAGCAACATATATTTATAGATTAGCAGAAGTTGGGAAATTAGAAACACCAAAGTTACAAGGAAAGTATGAAACTGGGCAGCTTATTTTACATAGAGTATTTGGATATCGTGGTGTAATTTTATTCCCATGGCTAGCCAGAGTTTATGACAGAGATATACAAAACAGAAAAGAGGAGTATGTAATTGTATTATTCCAAAATTTATTTTAAACATTAGGTTGCATGTTGTATGCATAATATAAATATTGTTGTAGAAACGAACATAGAAATTTCAGCAGTGTTGGTAGAGAAGTTAAAGGCAGAGCTCATACTTTCTACCAAGTTCTAATCGATCAAAGAGATTGTCCTTATATTGTGAGTATAAAATAATGACAGAAATATTATGTAAGGGTGATATCATCAGGATAAGCTTAACATTAAATTATTCATACCACAGAGAGCTCAGACAGAAGCAGTTACATTCTTGGGCAATCATGAAAGTAGTCGTAGTCTTTATGCAATACCAGGATTGGATTATGTTGCACATGAGGATATCTTGCCATACACTACTAATGAAAAAATGGCTCTGCAACATGAACTTTTTGATAAATTTTTAACTTATCATCCGGGAAGAGATCCTCCATTTGTAGCACAGGAGACACTCAAAGCATGGCAAAAGAAAAACCATCCATGGCTAGAATTATCAGATGTTCATAAAGAAACAACAGAAAAAGTTCGTGTTACTGTTATCCCATTCTATATGGGCTGTAGAGAAAATCAAACAACATCTGTTTATTGGGTATGCTTTTTTTTAATATAATGTAAAATAGATAATTGAAACATACACTTATGAAATAACTGCATGAGCAATGTAAGACATTTCAAAACCTTTATGTTCTCATATTATTTATCACCTCTTGTTTTTGCAGTGGCGATATTGTATACGTTTGGAAAATTTGGGTGATTTGAACGTGCAATTGCGCGAGAGGCATTGGAGAATATTTAGTTTATCTGGCACATTAGAAACTGTGCGTGGTCGCGGTGTTGTTGGACAAGAACCTGTGTTGTCCAAAACACTACCAGCTTTTCAGTACAGTAGTCATGTAAGCCTGCAAGCTCCAAGTGGACATATGTGGTATGTGATAATATCTTATATAAGTTTATGTTCTGTAATTAAGAAGATTTGTATGCCTACATGGTTTTACTCACTGAATTGTTACTTCCTTGCAGGGGAACATTTAGAATGGAAAGAGAAGATGGATATGCTTTTGATTGTAGAATACCTCCTTTTTCATTGGAATCTAAAGCAGACGACTCTAATCCCAATGTAGAATCCTAAGTTAGTACAGAAATACTTTTCAATAAACAATGCAAAAGGAACATTCGTCCATATTTTCTAATTAATGAAATGTAATGAGGATCTTGGGAACTTTTCACTCATTTGTTACCTTTCTGACACATTTTTAGTAGAAAAGAATTACATGTAGTACCAGTAACATGGAGTTGTATATAGGTACAATAAGCTTTTATTTATTCTATTGTGAATAGTATTATTTGTGTATTAAAAATAAATGTTATACTTATAATGATTACCAAAATCTGATTACTGTTATTGATAATAGATTATCACATATCGTGTATAAGTAGCATTTATATTATAAACAAGGAAAATTAGGGAAAAGGAATGTTTCGATGGGTTATTTACTTTGAAAAATGATTAGTCAAGTAAACAGTAATTCTAAATTCCTCCAGCTGATGGGAACTTGCTTTCAACATGTGCAATTGGCTACGATCGGCAGATCTAACGGAATAGGGTGCGAAATATTTACTGATGTTTGTGGATTATCCGGTGGAATATTAACAATAAAGTCATGATTTAACAATCAATCATTTCTAACAGACAATTAATGTAAATTGATATAATTTAAACAATAACATCCTTTGATTACGCAGTTGTTTTGCTTTTAACATAGTGGACTCAATGGAAAGTCCCCATGTTGAAATACTAACACGTATAAATACCAGTAAACACTTTATTCAACTCATACACACCATTGTTGCTATCATCGAACGATAGGACAAAAGCGCTAGCAAATACAACTGGCCATCGTGAGTTAATTACATTTCACGATATTTTGTAATTTAGAGTCAAACTATTTTGTAATTCTTCCATATAAATACGACGCAGTAAAAGTTGTAGGGAAATCTGAGCCTGCTCGAAGATATTCAGTATTACCTGACAATCCAACTTGGTAGGAGTCTTCCCCTTCACTATCAAAACGAGAACAGTAAGATGGTTGCCTGTAAGTTATGCATCAATATTGTTATTTTCAATGTAAATGAAGGAATTTTCTTTTTATAATACTACATACTACACTGCTAGGTGAAAAAGCAACAATGATAATATAACTATTACTTCTTTAATTATCCTCATTTGTACTGCAAACATCAGTTTGATAATTGTATGATTACATTGTTGTAAATATGCGTTTAACAGCTTTTGTACCTAGTATGTTAATATGTTGAGACTGACTTTGCAGAATGAAATGATTGAACTTAAAAACTATTATTTTTGGTTTTTTGAACAGCTTGTGTCTTGACACCAGAGATATTAAACCAATTGCGGTCGAAGTTTTATGAAAACAGTCGTAATGTGCTGGCTCAAAATGTTTGCACAAAAACTAATCCCTTTGAAGCCTGTGTATCCAGAAAAATTCTACAAGAAAATCAACATGTATTTAATCACAAAATTGATCCAGAGGGTAAACCAATAACAAATCAAAAAAATTCAGGCCGATGTTGGATATTTGCAACTTTAAATGTTATAAGGACTGCTTTTATGAAGCACTATGACTTGGATGAATTTGAATTTAGTCAAGCATATCTATTTTTCTGGGACAAGGTCTGGTTATTTATGAATAATGACATCAAATATTATTGTCACATTATTATCTCCAATGTCCATGCCCTAAAAACTTTACTTTCTCTGCTTAACAGGTTGAGCGTTGTAATTATCTCTTAAATAACATTGTAAACACTGCAAAAAGAGGAGAGGCTGTAGATGGTCGCTTGGTATCATTTCTCTTAAGTGACCCTACCACTGATGGTGGACAGTGGGATATGATTGTAAATTTAATCAATCGACATGGACTTGTTCCAAAAGCATGTTTTGCAGAATCATTCAGTAGTGAAGCAAGTCCTCGAATGAACAACCTTTTGAAAAGTTTGTTGAGAGAATATTCCAAACACTTGAGGGATTTAGTTGCTAGTGGAACTTCAGATGAGGAACTAGAATCAGAAATTCTAAAGAAGATGACTACTATTTACAGAGTAGTAGGAATTTGCTTAGGCATACCTTCTGAAACAATAACATGGCAATATTATGATAAATCCAAAAAGTACCATAGTGTTGGTCCAATCACACCTAAAGATTTCTATGAAAAGTATGTAAAAGTATGCTACAATGTTGATGATAAAGTGTGCTTAGTAACCGATCCACGACCGTCAAATCCGTATGGAAAACTCTACACGCTAGATTGCTTGGGAAATGTCGTTGGGGGTAGATTAACACTGTACAATAATCAACCACCAGAACTGCTCATGAAATTGTGCGCGGAAAGTATTAAAAACAATGAAACCGTATGGTTTGGATGCGACGTAAGCAAACGATTTGTCGACAAGCAAGGCATTGAAGATCTTAGAGTTTATGATTTTGAACTGATGTTCGGTACTGATGTACAAATGGGATTAACGAAAGCAGATCGATTAGTTTATGGTGATTCCATGATGGTGCATGCAATGGCATTTACAGGGGTTTCCACTGATGTAAGTTGATTGAGTGTACTGTAGTACTTGTAAATGTTATAATCTTATTTCTTTCTTGTTTCAGAATGATGGCAAAATATTAAAATTCCGTGTCGAAAACTCCTGGGGAGATGAACGCGGCGATAAGGGATATATTGTTCTAACGGCTGATTGGTTCAAAGAATTTGTTTTTGAGGTAGTTGTAGATAAGAAGTTTGTCCCTGCAGATGTAATGGCTGTATATAAACAAGAACCCGTGGTCTTGCCCGCATGGGATCCAATGGGAACTCTTGCTCACTGATAATTATGGATTTACTACTTAAGAATATATTAACGTCTTTAGTTGTGAGAAATATTACTATCACTATTACTTACTCATAACATTAACGAAACCATCAAATAAATACAGGAGAACAAAGTGTCGATGCATAGTAATTAAAAGCACACATGTGTTTCAAACACATTCTGTAAACATTTGTTATATTAATCCCACTCTATGCCAAAATATAAAGTACAATGAGAACAACATAGTTTTTTTGTAAGAATATCTTGAGTGTGTATATGTACAATATCCAATAAATTGCCAAAGCATACATTAAACATAAAGATGAATAAATTAAGTTTATTCATACTGCTTGGAACTTTGTAAATTTCATCCGAAGATTTCTTTTCTGTCATACAGAAATGTGTATTCGTTAATTAAATATTGTACTTTTAACAAACTAATATTATTCTGTAGAGAATTATATCTACGTGAAATTTATGCCAAATATTTTTTTCATAAACATCCATTTCCTTTTTCTTTATTATAATTTATCTTCCATTACTAGAGACAGTGTCTTACACTTATTTCACCTTGAAGCGAATAATAAAACAGAAATTTCTACAATTGGAAACATACAACTCCTACAAGCACTGTGTAATACAAAAATAATTTATTTTACAACATGTATATTCAAATGAAGTTTAAATATAACATATCTATTGTCCAAGGTAGACAACAACATAAAAGCATAAATGATGGACTTATTATGCTAAATTAATATTTTCTGTGTATTTTTCCATTTACTAGCCAATATATAACAATTGATTTCTCATATTCACAACAAATGAGGAAAACCCATGCACACAGAAAATAAGGTTCATTTTGCAAATTACTGCCATTTTTTATTTGCCTGTTGTTTATAGCAATACTTGAGTTTGGCCCACAAGCCTTTGCACATATTTTGCAGGCGAATATCCTTTTGCTCCACAGCAAACTTATAAACTTTCTTTATCATACACTTTGGTGTCTTTAGATCACCTTGTTGCATTAGACTTAAAGCTGCATATAATTTACAACGTGCTAATAAAAGTGGATCCCCTAAACGTAGAGCCAATTCAAACTGTTTCACTGAAATTTTTCCTGCCATTTCAGCCTGCAAAAAAAATTATACTACTGGATTGGACTTAGAACCATTAGGTATGATTAGGTCTTCTTATTTCAACTTACACAGTGCTGAAATGTTTCCCCCAAAGCAGAAAATGCACCACCTAATGTTGAAAGCCATGACATAGCATGTTCAACTTCTTGTCTTTCTATTACCATCAAGGTAATTCTGTTGTTCCTGCAGTAGTACGTATTTCAAGTATAACATTTATAACTTTGTTCTAATATCAAAGTACTTACCACGTATAATCAAGAAACTGTTTCTTTGGGGTACGTAATTTTAACAAAACTGTTGGAATGCCAGATTGATTACATACATTTATGCTTAAAAATCTGAATATCTTGGCTACTGCAGCTGCTCGATATGTTTCAGAAGTTTTTACACATGAAACATAAGCCGCAAGTAAGTATGCATTAAATCCACGCTTCCTCAATAAAAATGGCTTTGATTTTTTAATTTCAGTTAAATCATTACATGTATGAACGATTTCTAAGTTTGACCTTTTATGTTTATCTTTTCTTTCATATTCAACTACAGAATTTTGTACGATATAAATGTTGTCATAAATAATTTTGCCTTTATGAACAATAAGTCGTAAAATAATAGCCATTATTCATAAGATCTGAAGTTATTTATTAAACCTTCGGATTTGTATTGTACGAGTATTATTATACTTAAACTCATATCATGCGTTCTGTCATTCATACTACTGACAGGTATTATATGAAATTGACGATAAATCAAATATTTAAATGGACAGAAATTCACCGCAAAAGATTTTTTCCTGTAATCATAAGCTGTTTTTTAATACAAATCACGTCTGATGAGGTTATATCCTCTGTCGGTCACAGTGGATAGAATTCGTGCCGGTAAAATCAAACTAACTGCTATGTTCAACATTGTGTTCCTGTTACTACTACTATGCACAAAGCGTAAGTAGTAACAGACAAAAAACAATTAACTTGACCTACTTGCTTCATTCATATATGAACGTAAAATATTTAATGTTCGAATTAAAATATCAATTTCATTTTGTATTGTATCAAACTAACTTTACTCTTCACTAGTTTATTTGAAATAAGCAAACATCTGTAATGCTCACTTTAAGGAATTAGGGACACACTGGTCAGACAAGTATTTAATAAATGTTTAGGTGTTTTACACATACTTTCGCCTAGGTACGCTGCTACAAAAAAAAATTCTTTATCAATTTGTATGTACTATTGAAATAAAAAAATGATAATAAAACTGAAATATCTGTTTAGGATCCGTTACTCAGTTAATGCGTTTCACGTAGTTAATTCGTCAACTAATAATTGTGGAAGATTAATAATGTGTTGTATAAAGCAAATATTAAAAGTATACGTACATATTCATTTTTATTATTTAATATTTAAAATGAAAGCTGTAATATACGGTAATGTTAACAGACTTGGGATTGTATTATTAAAGTTAAACAGTTTATAGAAAATGAAGAAATACCAGGACGTTCTGAAAGCCTCGATGGCAAAATACGTAATTTTGTAATAGTGATAGGATTGATAAGAACATAAAAAATTTAACAAACGGGGAGAAGCTAATGTGCAGGGTATTTCAGATATCAAATTGCGCCACTGTGCGCCGAACACAACGGCGCAACTATTGGCATTTCCCAAAATCGCGCCAACCAGTAGCGATAAGGAATTGAGAACACGCCTCCGCGGTCGACCAATGAGAGCAACGGTAACTATCATTACGGTATCGTAATTGGGGCAACGTATGACAATTGAAATTCAGTTTGCCGCGTTATATTTATAGTAAATTCATGTGAAATGTCGCGGAAAAAATTCTGAACACTTTTAATTGACCGGCGGCGGTAGAATCCGGCGAATAACGCGGCATAATGGCGAGATATAATTCGGGGAAGACGAGCGCTTGACTTGTACATACGTCGTTGAATGCCCGTGCGTACCCCACCTCGCGATTCGGGCTGAGCTTGACGAGCCACCTCTATTGGTATTGGGGTCTGCGACTCGATCGTTGCAGGTTGGATTTACCCCGTTTTTCAGTGAGAGAACCATCTCAGAAGCAACGCGAATCGTAGAGTGACGTACGTCGCCGCACCTCGCAGGAAGAGTTTTAAGTGGCAACCGCTGTAGAGAAGCCTCGGCGACTGTACGCTACTCTCACCTCTCTCTTTCTCACGGTTCCCCCGGTACATACGGCGTTTCCCCGTTGACAATTCGTTCGCCGGACACGCGACCGCGAGGTATGGCGTTTTTGAGAACAGTGCCGCGATGCTGTGCCGGTAAAAAGCTGGGGAAGCGTGTGCCACTCCCCGTCGGGTTTCTCGAGAACGCGGCGAAGACGACGGTACAGTTGGCGCAGGTGCTCGAACGTGGATACGCCAGTTCACCGGCTGACATAAAGCCGGCTGCTCGGCAGATTGATCCCCTAGATTTGAATTTTAACGACCCGATAGCGGCGTTCAAGAGTAAAACCACGAAAGAGCTCATCCGAGCATACGTCGTCTATCAAATATGTTCCTACGAATACATCGTCGAGCACAATATGCAGGTAAGGTTCACCACTGTCTACGGTTTTTTACTCACACACCCGGACGGTTCTCATCCGCCACTCGACACTCGGCGTATTAGTATTTCCCCCATTTCTTAGTTGCTGTTCTCTCACTTTTATTCCATGCCATACGAAGTGTTGAACGAAATGCAATTTAGACCGGCCCGATCATCTCAGACAGTGTAACAATTTATCAATAAAAACGCCCCCATCTTGCACTTCTCATTTGCTATAGTAAGTCCATAAAATGTACTAAAGCACTACATGTCATTAATTTTGCACCTGACATTTGTGTTACATTTTGTAACATTCAATAGTTCAGTAAATGTGTATTCACGATTTTCCCAATGACTTTCTGTCAAATACATTTTACATTTTATTAACATACTCTCCAACGTATGTATAAGGTTTTGATAATGTAAAAATAAAGTGGTATTTAATGAGCAAATGAGTAATATTTGTTAAATTATATCGTTTTCGCACGTAATAGCCAATACAAGCAACCTAACAAAATTAACAGAAACGATATCGCCGGAGTAATTATAGGCTTTGTAAAACAGCGGCAAATACTGGTTACAAAGACCTATAGACATCGCCATAAACTAGAACATATTCGAGAAAAAATACTACTAAAACTAAAGTATTGAATAACGGTACAAATGGTACATCTTGAATGAGAAAAGTGATATTTTAGGCCACGACGATTAAGTGGATACTGGTTTATAGGAAAATGCCAATTTTACGTGCCATTTTCGTACGTACAGTATGGCACGCCGTACTATTGATTTTAGTACTGCTAGGCACGTTGGATCGACGTAGGAATTTTGTCGCAAACGTCCGGCCAGCAATTACATAATAACGCTCACTAAAAGGAACAGCCTTCTTTGCAGTAAAAGTCGACTTTTATCATTGCTAAGTTTCGCTCTGCGAGAAAAGTTGAACCCTCGGGAACCACAGATTCCACTTATCCTTCTTCAAGTCCGACTAAAGACCCGAGTTCTGGACTTCTCTTTCTTTCATATTCCTTATCCATCTGGGGGAATGTCATTGATTCCTTTCTCACGGAAATTTATCTGGGTTCGACCACCTGCCAATATCACCCAGTGCCATTATGCTCTTTAATTCTAATGTCATTCGTTTCCGTCACATAAAATTGCGCAATCGCAGGTCTACGCGAAGCAAACGATTCTATGACGTACTATCGTGAAAATCTATAAATGATTTATATTCTTCTGCAAATAGGGAATATTCCAAGAGTTACACTTACGACAATATGACACGCTGTTTAATCGATAATTGCACGAACCTCGCTAGAAGTACCCCACGGGGGTTTCCCTGTTAATTCTTCTCGTCAATTCGTGTAGCATTTCACGCGTTGAAAAGATAATAATCGGTCATTCGTAAAAGTCTTCGGGTTTTGTAGATCGCTATGAACAAGGAAAGAATTTATCGATAAATCAGTACTTCCCGTCCTCGGTATTTCGGGCAGGAATCTCGGCTGGTTTATCAGCAATCAATTTACCGATAGGATAAAAATATAATGAGTCTGATTAAACCACTTAAGTTTTTTTAGTAATCTCACGTGGGTTATCAGATTCCTGAAGACGTCTATAATTGTCCGTTCGGAGAAATCCCAAAGAATTAATACGCACAATTACATTCGAAGCGGAAAAATTTCACCGTTTGCACAATTTTCGTATAAACGAATGGTTAACGTTAATGAATCATGTATGAATTTTTTATTTGTTTCCTTCTCCACACAATTACTGTGAGTATTGAATGTCGAGTATGAAGACGGTGTTGATACAAGGAGTAGCAAACTAATTAACAGCCGAGGTTCTAACTGTCTGTGTTCGTTTCCCTCTTAACTATTCGTCGCACTTGCTGCTATCGCTATCGATTTCATATAATAAGCTACCTCCGGATATGCCTTAAGAAATCTCTGCTGAATTCCATTACAAGCAATTAGTAATCTTCCTCTACTTTGTTGCTTACACAATACCAACATTGAGATTTATGTGAGCATACGTGAAACACGGTAACTTTTGCAGTGTAGTCTTATATAATCAAAAATGTATTGCATATCATGGCCTCCAGACGTTAAATTACCGACTCGATGTGGTCTTTTCCAATTATTGTCGTTTGCAATCGTTCGATAAATCATTCCCCAGAGTCATGATTACGGTTCTAGTTCTGACTTTTATGATCTGTCTTTAAGGAGATTAGTTGAAAAATGGCCGATCCAATAAGCTTACAAATAGAAAATAATAAACTGCTCCGGTTTCAAATGTTTTTTTATAATGGAAGAGAATACAAAGTTTCGTGAGATAGACACCTTGGCTAATTGAAATCCATTTATGCTAATTAACGTCACACACATCATGAGTACATCTGGTGTTATCTATACTAATACATCTCTTATCATGCCCCCATGAATTACTCAATTGACGTATTTAAATCCGCAGGCAAAAATTTGTCAGTAAATTTTGCCAGTAATCCCATGGTAATCTTTAAACTATAAACTATCTAATTAGTTATTTTCTTCTTTATTACTGCCTGATCTGTCTTCGAATGATATTTGATTCGCAATAAATGTTATGTACAAACGTGTGTATAAATTTCTGGATTAGCACGTGCTATATAATTGCCTTGCACTTGAAAACTTTACCAGGCGGAACGGTACGATGCGATATAAAATATGCGGATCGCGCGAATGATCGTCAAATTTCACGAAAGTCGCGATGGAGCGTGATTCACACGACATGGGGATCGCTATTCTGGATTTAGCACAGAAATAACTCGAACCGTTTTAGACTCATGAAACTGTCTATAGCAGAGGTTCTCAAACAATCTTCCATTACCTTTTTCATATCCACAATTATTCCCATGTCTTACAGAAAATCCTTTTTCCACATTATATAACGTAATGTCAGACTTGTGACGTTACGGAAATTAAGTACGTAATACTTTTAAGATGGATAGAACTTTCTTAGAGTACTAGGCTTTTGGGAATGACAGTATCAGATCGTGAGGGGGACAATATAGAACGATAAGGAATAGGGTCCGAGGGTGGGACGTGATCGTGATTGGGAACCGTTGATCCGCAGGAAAGACGAACACGAGTGAGGTCGACGTGAGAGTCTCGGTGAAGGCGGTTTTAAAAGGTGCAGTCGACGGCGCAGTCGTGCCGCTTTCTCGGCGCAACCCTGAGAGGTTGACCCGAAGAAGGCCGTTGCCTTCTGCTGGCAGACTCCGTTCAGACGGTTGCCAGACGACATGGCATATCGAGCTTTCCATAAACACCCAGCCACGTGATAGTTGCACTCCGTTCGCGAATGCAATTCTTCCAGATCCACCGGCACTCGTTCCCTTTCCCATCTACGGGCTTCAGCACTTAAAGATCCCGCGTGTGCGAATTCCCTGCACCGATTTGCTCGTTTCTTACCTGCTGCTTTTTGCCGAGACGTTATGTGCGCCGCCGGTTCTCAAACGTCTGCGAACTTTCTTGCGTTTCCACGTTGGTCTGTCCGTCAGGACAACCGTTACTGCTTGTCCTTTCGAGCACATTGTCCTCAGCGGGAAACTTAATGCCCTCCATTTCAAATAGCTACTTTCCTCCTACTTTGTCTTCAGTCTTTTTTGTATTAATTCCTACGTCTTGGCAGTACGAGAGGATTGACACAGAAACTAATTCAGGAACCTCACGTTTGTATTCGGAATTTCATTATAATACGTGGAACGTAGAAAAATGGAAATTTGCCGTGGATTCTTGTCTTCCAATCTCGTGCGGCCTTTTGGGCGTTCGTCGGAAGATTAAAGCTCTTATCACGGACTTCTTGGCCGATGGTCCTTTGGATTTTGTGTAAAGTGGTTCGTCTGGACAGTCTTGAAACCCGTTTTCTCATTCCGCCGACGGGGCTCGATCAACTCTCACGTGAGCTCCTGGCTATTCGCAGTATGCATTAACTGGTCTCGTGGTGTAGAACGTCTGCACGAAAAAATGCGAAAGGCGGCGAAGTAAAAAGACTCGGGAAGAAACGAAAAAGAGTAACCAAAAATGGCCAAGCACAAGAAAAAGCAAAAGGAAAAGGGTGATTCAAAGTAATTGGTAGGCCTACAAGTTGAGGATCGTTGGGGTTAATTATATTAAAGATCAAGGATAAATCAACATACAGGAAAACAGGAATAGTGTACACAAAAAGAGCAAGAAATACTCAACACGCCGAGGAAAATTGCAAACTATAGTGGCCAATTGTAAAAAAGATAAATGAACAGATCAGGCTATAATGGAACGAGAGTAAGACAAACGAAAAGACCTAAAATGTGTTAAGGAAGAAATAATAAATTAGCAAATGAGTATCCTGAATTCTGACAAAGAGGAAGAGGGATGAAACTAATTGATTAGGAAAAAAAGAAATCTGAGTAAGAAAAGGACTAATATCTCGTAACAGTTGTCTGTTACCGACATGTGGCTGAAATCAAGGTCATCCACTTCGTCCGGAATTCTTGCTCGGACACGTCAAGGCCGAATTTCTCCAAATCTATTCCCTCGTGTCTTCGCTTCGAATTGTATCTAAGAATCGACAGTGTTCAATAAATATTGCTTCAAAGCTGTTCTCAATTTGTTTACTTTGATGGCAAACGATTACATCAAGTTTCACAAAATCGGGACTGATAATTATCTTCGTAATAATTTCCTCAATGAAGTTATCAAACGTCGTATTAGATATACTTTATCACTTTATCGTTAGCTGAAAATATTCATTGACCGTTTGTGGGATGTTTCCCTGAGATGATAAATTATTCAAATCAAAACCATACTTGAAAGCGTAAGAGTTCAAAGTCATCTCGCTCTTTCCGTACCATAAGAAAACTTACTTGACGTATTTCTTTCTCGCGTAGTAACCGCGTTTATTTCATGCCCGATCGTCAAAGGAAAGGAAAGGGTAATTATTTCGAGCACAAACTCTTCGCGGCAAGTGCCCCTTTAATAGACTCGTTAATTACACTCGATTGGTGTAATTCTTTTGCTTCGAC
Organism: Hedychridium roseum; assembly: GCA_963989215.1. Taxonomy (NCBI): domain Eukaryota; kingdom Metazoa; phylum Arthropoda; class Insecta; order Hymenoptera; family Chrysididae; genus Hedychridium; species Hedychridium roseum. The sequence continues at coordinate 2,333,701 of OZ022307.1, read as the reverse complement.
TCCGACCGTCTTTTGCCGGTTCTCCGAGGAGCGATACTGCGATTTTTCAACAGCCACGGTTAATTTTTAAAGACACGGTGAACGATACGCGTGCCGATCGATAAGCAGCTTCAAACAAACGCTCGTTATCCCAAATCACGCCATCATGATTCGTGTAATCAATGGAACATCATCATGGCTAATTGTCGCATTCATACAGTCATAGATCAACCGGAAACGTGCGATCCAACGCCCAAGTTTCGCATACGTTGACAACTGTACATTGGGCTATTTACGCGTCAATGATTCCTCCAGGATATCGGACTAACTAGGAATAGTTAAATGGACGCGGATGAACAGATGTCATTTACTATGTTTCAGTAATTTACGCAGGTCTCTGCTGATTGTCTTCAGAAATTACTAGGCTTGGATTTGATTGAATTTAATGCATTTTTAATGAGAAACCAGTTTTGTTAGAACACTAAGTTGTATTTCATGTGCATCTCTATATCACTGGAGTATTATTTTTCCTGTTTACTACTCAGAGTAGGCTGACTGCTGTAACCTTAATGCCAAAACGTCCGGACAGATTTAATTGATATTTGCCGGACCACTCAGTGGGCAATGGATTCTCAAATACTTAAGTGACGTTATGTAACTTGTACCAAGTGTCACATTGTATATTAGGTGTATTTCAGTTTCCTTTGCCATCCGAGACTCGTGACATTCAATTTCGTATACACGTATCGTAAAAATTAATCGTAGAAATTAATATAATGAGGTCATTGGTAAAGTTTGCATCATGTTGCAGTTCATTTCCCTTTTGAAGGAATTCCTCGGGACGGTAGCTTATCGTAATTCCACGCACGTCGTGCAAACTCTTCTAAATCTCGTATCAGTATTGTACACGAAGGAGAATTATTGAGTCCTTAAGTGCTGTGTCTACAAACATGTGCATACACGAGGTAGACAGTTCTATTTGCTTAGCGCTTAAAGGCGAAAATTTCAAGTTCACTTTTAGCCATTTCGTTGCGAAAACCTTCCTTTCTGCACATTTTTATCGCCTTAAACTTTTGCCTTCGCTATTCTGAAATTTCAAACAGTTCTTGCCGCTAAATTGTTTATTTTTGCAATTAATTTGGTATCATCGTTTACACTTTTTGTCCTTTTTTGAACTTCGCTTTCAACCTAGCAGTATCTCCAGATAAATCCGTAGAATGATATTTCTATCAGGTTGACTGTCGTTTCAAGAAATCTACGGGAGAAAGCTTTTTTACTTAAAAGTTTCAGTCGAACCGTTAGAGAGTGGTTGCGGGTTTGCAGTCGCTGAGCATCCCTTTTGAACGCGAGGACCGATTTTCCTCCCGCAGAGAAGTCGTTCATGCGACCGCAGACTGTCATGCGAAACCCACCGAAATCAGACTGACGGGGACGATTGCAATTACACACCGTTCTCTGCCAGTTATCGCAGCTATCGATCGTTCTATTTCGGTTGGCCGATTAATTGCGTTCGTGAGATCGTTAGAGAAACGTGCCTCGTTGAAAGAAGAAGTCCAACTCCTCGATCGTCTGAGAATATATTTAACTCGACAGGAGCCACATCTCCCGTAGGTTTCTCATTTCTCCGAACGAAAGGGGCTTCTCATCTGCTGCGAAAATCGACCCACCACCCCCCGGTACCAAATTTCAATACGTAAAGATCTTGGAGCATACAGAAACGAAGAAAACTGTGTCTCGCTTTTACGTTACCACCCTGACTTTCCTCGTCCGTATATAACGTTGGTTACGTAATTCTCGGCGAACTCTGGTGGTTGGTTCCCCGGCATTCCGGCAATTCTGTACAGCGATTATGCTGTTACGACATTGCACCACGAAAGTCTAGCATCGGTGCTGACCGGGGCGGTTCTCCGGGGGGAAGAGGAAGTGGCACCCTAGACGTCGATTCATTGATCGTCAGAGGAGGAAGGTGCTCGGGAGCGATGACTGTCTCTCAAGACGGTATTGATCCACCGAACCTCGCCATTACGTGTGTGTACATACTCTCCACAGGCCGATCGGACGATCGATTTCCCCACGTACGTGTGCATTATACATGCAACTGCATCGCGTGCAGTTCCTACTCCTACGAGTGCTGCACTTTAGCTGCAGTGGCTTTTTTGCGGCACAGCTGTACCCTCGACAGATTTTTATTGTCTCAGTAAATCGAGGACCATTCGTAAGAACATTCTGACGACAGTCACCGTATCTGTCTTCAAATAAACGCTCTGAAATTTTCCTCGCTTCTGCGTACGGTGAATCAGACACATGAAGTTTCTACAACATTTAACGGAAAGAAACAGATGAAATTACGGATTATATAAATATGTTGTTGATTAATTGTTCCTGCAGATACTATAAATTTCATGATTCTCTGCAGCTTCCATGTTTTTTGTCCCAGTAGTATTTGCCTCGAAAGAAGTGAATCACTGTACTTTATCTCCCGGAAATCAATGGTTCCGCCGGTTGAAAGGGCAAGCCGATTTATTTACCCGGAAATGTTCCTTTCTTTCCGAATGGGGACGTAAAATTTGTAGGTCGATCGTTATATCGACCGCTCGTACTCGGCGGTTACTCAAAGTGCCTCAAAGCGTCTGACATAAGAAAAGGGAAGCTTTTGACTTCGTCACGGAATAATCACTTAGGCGACTGTTTTTCTCACCAAACTTATAAATAGAATCAACGTTCCTGACAAAGGTTACGTCGCAAAAAAAAGAGAAGTTGAACCTGAGGAGAACATCAATTTTTACACAAAATTGTTTACCGGAAACAGTTTAATAATACTCCTATGAAAAAGCTGAACTCAGTACTGCCTAAAAGATTGATTAAAGTGGCTTAATACATTTGTCGAGAGATATAAAACGCAAACAGTACAGCGGATTTAATGTCAACGAATGGAGTTGAATCGCATACATTTAAATGTTTTTGTTTGCATTTTTATCGCGTGGTGTGCAACATTATGGTTCGATGCGAAGCGAAACGTGCGACAGAAATTTATTTCGGAGCAGTTATGTAATTCCTAGGCGTCCAGGGCGCTGTAAAAATGACTGATCTTCGTCAGAACGTCGTTACGTTATTTTCTATCGATTCGGTTTCTTTTTCCCCGAGCTCGTGGGTCGCACGCGTCAGAACAACAGACGTGGCTCACGAAATGCTCGACAGATAATAATAAATCACATTCGTGACGTCAGCAACGCCAAGCAGAAAGAATAAGGGGGACATTGTCAAGGAAATGGAGCCTCTTTGCTCTCAACGAAATTCACTTGTTTTCATTCATCTGGACTTCACTCTGAAATTCGGCAAAAGTTTTCCTCCAAATACAGCAAAGATCAAACAAATATAATTCTCATTTTTTCTTATTCATGTATCCAAATCGTAGAATGGTAATAATAATTGGTTAAATTCAATTTAACCGTAAATTTCTATACGATCATTCGTCCCGTGTCATCATTGCATATCGAATTCGTTTTGTAATCTGCATACGGGAAAAAGTATTATGTATCGCATTGGGCTCGGTAACAACGTTTTAATTGGGCGTGAATGATTCATGCCCGGCACACGTGGACGACACGTTTGGTCATTTATGGGCCACAGTTTTACAACGACCCTTGTCTGCTCGTCGACGGTAGGGTAACGTTCCTCGTTTCTGCCCCACAGAAAGAACGAGAGCAAAGCGTGAACGTTTTAATTTTCGTAGGAGGGTGTTAGTTATTCGGTCCTCGTTTCCTTCGAGAAAGATCCACCGGCATGGCTGTACACCTTCCCGCCGAAATATGTTTGCCTCGGGCGTCTTTAGCCACGCGTCATCAATGATACCCACGTCCTCTACACTCAAACCACGTGGTCCTCTGACACGCGCGTACTTCTTCAGGAAAGTTGGAGCCCGCGTCGATACGTGGCTTCTCCGGCGCCAACCGAGCTGGCTGCCCGTTTATGGTGTTCCTCGCAAAATCAATTGTCCCCTTGCTTATACTGCAGTCAGCCGACTGTTCGCTGGGTCTCGTAGAAATTTACAAATATAATGCACACCGAATTAACTAAGTTTATTCGATTTTTAGTAATTTATGTGTACAATCAGAAATTTACACTGTTAAGAGTTGTTACAAATGAAATTTAATTTGCAGCCAAATTATGGAAAAACTATGCAACATATAGCGTTCAATAAAATATATCATTGCCAGTAGAATAATGTATCGTGATGATACTAAAGTATGCAATCTCTTCACATTGACTTCTTACGTCTGTGTTTGCTGTTTACCCAACATTTAAGCTATTTGCTTTTACACTCTCTGATATTGCGAACTCAATTATTCTCTTCTTTATACAGGTTACTATTCTTGCTATTCTTGTAGTCTGAAAAAATTGATAGATATTGGAAACTTTGCTGGTAATTATGTCAAGAAACGGAACATTTTTGCTTGACTTATGAAGGGTTCGTCGGTTTTATATAATGCAGCGCATGCGTGCATAATAACACGTTTGCATCGCCGACACACCCCTAAAACTCATCGAGTTATTATTGATCATAATAACGAGGAAATAGCCACTACTTGAACTGAATTTCCCCCATGTACGACGATGCAGTGGCAATTTCGTTTGGCCTGTAATTAACCATTATTTTTCCGGAATAACGGAAAGAATTTAATAAACCTACTCAAATTAACAGCTCAATGGTGTTAAATTAACGATCGATAAAACGATGACTCATTCTAAGTAGGTTTATTAAAAATGCGAAAAGATAGAATGACTTTATATAGTGAAAAATTGTACTCTAAAATTTGGAAAATCGACACTCAGAGAGACGTACACTAGGAGGAAATAAATGTAGCAAAGAATAACAATGAAATTCTATAAATAATTCTGTCGTCATTCAGGCACTCATTTTCTATTTTTCAACGGTTTTTGCTGTGCCTTATTTTTCGTTGTTTTATTTGTAGCTGATGAAAATCGCGCAGAAGATGCTGGGCGAGACGCTATTCATGAAACTGATGAAGTCGACTTTCTACGGTCATTTCGTGGCTGGCGAAGACGAGGTGCAAATTACGCCTGTCCTGGACAGACTACGGCAGTTTGGTGTCAAGCCGATCCTCGATTATTCCGTCGAAGAAGATATATCGCAGGAGGAGGCTGAACGACGTGAACTCCAGTAAGTTCGAGGAGAGCGAAAACCTTCCGAAAATTCCGTCAAAATACCTCACGCAATTCCTTATCGTCCGGCAGATGAGCATTGCTAATCTTTTCCCGCTTGATTCAATGAACGATGACGGTGCGAGTTTGATAACAACGTTGGAGAATCTAAGATACGTGCCACACGACGTACATAAATAATTATGACCGTAAAACCAGTCTGCCTATAATTACACCGCGGTTGTCCCCGAAATCTGATAAACGATGCAAACGTGGATTTCATTTGCAAGATACTGCCCCGTTGCATCATTCATATTTATCATGCCTCAACATCGTGTTTTAGTCTGGCAACGTTCAAACACGTCAAATGCGGATAAACGAATCTATACACTTAATTACAACAGATATGCACACTTGTAAGGCACGTACGTCAAGACTTTCGGTGATTAGGAGAAATATCTATTCGAAAATTAATCGGCAGTTTCTGCGTAGCGAAGTAAAGTGTTTATGAGTAGTTTAGAAAACAGGATGGGTAAGGTGAGTCAGATTAGCAGAAGAAGGGGTTTGTTGGCGTCTATCAGCCTGAACTCGCGAGATATATTTGTTAGCACGCTTTCACAATGGGTTCTATGCGTGATTTTTATCGCCTATTGGATCGCAGGAGAATCGAAGTCCGTCGTTAGAGTAGAAACACTATTCGCCTCGTTCAATTACATAGATGAAGATTCGGCCGATAAGTATTGGCCTCGTTATCGGCGTTATGCAACCATTCCGTATTTCGTGTAATTGGAAGTACGTCATTATCACTGTCCATGATATTTCAGGGCTTCCGTGTCCGAAGCAGGTGACGAAAAGAGGGAAGGCCCGCTGAAAAAGTACCACGTGGAGAAATCGTTCGCCGATCGCCGATACAAAGTGTCGTCGGCAAGGACATATTTTTATCTTAATGAGGCTTCCTGCGAGAGGAACATGGACATTTTCATCAAGTGCCTCGAGGCAGTGGCCGGTGAGGCGGTTTTACAACTTACATTACATTCAATGTATCGTCAAAGATGTTTTAAAACCTACCCCGTCCTTGTATCCCTCTTAACACTCTACTCGAGCAAACTAAAATAACTGTGTACATTTGTTAACATTGTTTTACCTGCACAGGGCATTCATTAAAATTGCTATGAACTCGCCTAAGCATATTTTCCTGTTCTTACGAACGTTTAATTTTATTCGTGTCATTAACCGCATTGCCAATCATCATTTAACAGCTATATCACCGGATTTCGCGTCATTTTTCTGCGTTACGTACAACAATGAATAATTCCTTAAAAATCCCATCACCTTCCCCATGGCCATTGTCATTTTCCCGAAGGGTGTTTATGCTGTTTATTTGTCATTTATGATGTCACTGAAGATCAGGCAAAACGAGGGTTGACGAGAACAATGGTCATTTACTATTACGTATTCGTCGGTGACCGACAAACCGATCTTTCAAAGTTTTGCAAGTTAGAGATGCTCAAATATGCGTGTGCTATAAATATCGATACGCAAGTAGGTCTTGTACCTTGCTCTCCAGCCAACGACGTGACATAACGTACGTCCCGAATTGTCGCGGAGTATGTATAGTCACCGCGTGAAATCGGGCAATGTCTAGGCTCCTCGCCGAATAATGGTGCCGCGGATCTCATTGTCAATATCATAACGAAAATACGAAGCACAGAAATCGAGATACAAACAATTACTCAACCTACCAATCCCTAACGGAAATGTTCCATTTATTTAACGATATAATGTAAGAAAAATTTATCTCGTAAAAATATAATTGTCCCCAAAATCTTCGTGATTCAACTCTCGCGTTCTGCACAGTAGTTTAGGTTTTTATGTCTTCCTAAACATGATTTTTACTGCAGATAAAGGTTTTTTTATTTTAATTATTATTAGGTCAAGCGTATCTAGTCGAGAGTGTCAGTGATTATCTAGCAAAATTACTTTTACAGCAGATGATGTTAAGACCCTGAAGTTGAAATATCCGTCCTTTCATATCACGAGTAACATAGAAGTTGATCCTTATCCCGGTAAGAAAAGACTCATTATCCTCTAGTGTCTGAAATTAAATTCCAGGCCTTCGTGCTACATAATTTCCTCTTTTACATGAATTCACATGTATGTGCACGACAACTTATCATTTAAAATTCATTTCGTACGTCCTAAGTGTTCACCTACTTCTCCCTTTATCCGATCACAATTCGTAGTTTCCCACCAATTGCCCCTTCTTTCTGTATACATTTTCTACTAGTTATTTTCTAATTATTGTTATTATGACCCTTAGGAGAACAATACGTTGTATGAACATGAGTCCTGTTAGTGAAGTATGAGTATTTGCTTGAATACCTTCTTTTGCTTCTGTTCTCTTCTTTTGTTTTCTTTTAGTTGAAAGTCTTATAAGTTTCTTATCGATTAGTTAAAAGCCCGTTGCATACTTGCCTGTTTATCATACTCTATGAACTTCAGATTAGTTTGAATGTGTGATTTGTAAAGAAGGCCTACGGAAAAGATACGTGTTACACATTGTATATTGTATTGAGCGTTCGACAGTGTTACCGATGAAAGGATCGTTACGAATGACACTTATTAGTGGTCGAAGGACCTTTAAATGTTTTATATCTCCAGGTGCTTCGATGGGCGTGGGAATTACTGCCGTTAAACTGACTGCACTAGGTCGTCCGCAACTCCTGGTTAGTTACCATTTCTTAAAACAAACACAAACGAAATACGAGAGTTCTGAGAGCCTCGTAAAGATTTATCGATGCTTGAGATTTGTAAATTATTTCATATCGGTAACGACGCTATCAATTCTGCTTCGTATTGATGGAACCGATGGAAATTTATTGGCATACCTCCCGTCCGAATCCACCAATAGAGCAGAAATATGAAATACTTTACATGGAAATAACGGAATGTAGGAAACCAGTTTGTCACTCTCTTTGTATTCATTAGCTTTTTAGAAAATTACGCAATTAATTGTGTAATTTTTATCTGATATGATGTACGGGTTGAAACAGGAGATTAATGAAAGCCTATTTTTTAATTAAAGCTTCAATTATCCGAAGTAATCATGCGAGCACGGCAGTATATGTCTGACGTCGTTGGAGGTGAAGGTGCAGTTTTAGCTCACCATGCCAAGCCGGACGATTTCAAGAGGAAATTTGAACAAGCACACATTCAAGAAACTGCAACTGTACAGAAGTTTCTTGAAAAGATCCAGTCGGATAAGGAGGGGTAAGTTTATGTACCGTTCAAATACCGTGACAATCTGACATGTTTTTTATACAAAGAAATTCTTAATTTGAAACGTTTTCTTTGTCTTTCAAAATAAATCGGAAAGACCGATGAGTTATTTAAAACATACCAACCAGACTTTACAAATTGCCGATAAAAAAATATTGCTTTCTAAAGAACGTTAATTGCTTTTCTTTTCAGAGTGATCCACTTATTCCCCTGGAGCGGTATCTTAGACGAGAATTACGAATTAAGCGAAACTTTCCAAGTGCCGGATATTAAAACCGGAAAGATGGTGAGACTGATGTCGCAGCTCACGTCCAAGGAAGAGGAAATGTTCAGAAACATGATTAGACGATTGAACAATATTGTGTCCGTACGTATTTAATGATACAGTACTTCGTATTACGATTAAGAATGTAAAAACAGCGATAATTGTGTCTGCGTTTTGTTTAATGCCCGTTTTATTTGCCAATCTTTGGGAAGTCGTAGCAGCCGCTGGGATTTATTAGCGATACTTATGCGTGGTTTATTGTTTTGCCAGGTGGCTGATAAACTGAATGTACGTATAATGATAGACGCCGAGCAGACGTACTTCCAGCCTGCAATTTCCCGGCTGACATTGGAGATGATGCGCAAGTACAATACAAATAAGGTAATGCTGGTTTCTCGACGCGACGAATGTTATCAATCGACAAATTTTGCAGTGAATGATTTCTCACTCCCAAATGGTCTACTTCTCAGGCTGTGGTGTTCAATACATACCAAACATATCTGAAAGACGCGTACAATGAGGTAAAGACAGATCTGGAACAGGCCGAGCGTCAGAACTTCTATTTTGGCGCGAAAATTGTTCGCGGCGCCTACATCGAACAGGTTGGCATTGAAAGTTCATTAGAGGCTTATCCACGGCACAGTCAGCCGTCGAGATTGTTAGATAAAGCATTACGCATTTTCAGTTAACTCTGTCGCAAGAACAAAAAACTTACTGACGCGTTTAAAGACTTTAATATGAATCACAAAGTATCGCTGTGTGAATTCAGGAAAGAGCAAGAGCAGAGGCAATGGGGTATCCTGACCCAACGAATCCGACGTACGAAGCGACCACCGAGTCTTATCATAAGACCCTAATGGAATGCTTAAGGCGGATGAAGCAGTACAAGGATAAGGGTGAAGATCCTAAAAAAATAGGAATTATGGTCGCATCTCATAATGAAGATACCGTCCGTTTTGCGATAGAAAAGTATGTGGATACAATAAAAAAGAATTATTCACGTGAATCACGTCAAGAGAAGACGATTCTAAATCAGTGTATATATTATTTGGTTACAGAATGAAGGAAATCGGTATCTCGCCCGAGGATAAAGTAATCTGTTTCGGCCAATTGTTAGGAATGTGTGATTATATAACGTTCCCCTTAGGTAAGAAGGATTACGTATAATGCGCATTAAAAACCGGTTATAGGAGATATATTCCATAGGAGCAGAATTACGCTAGTCGATTTCATTTAGCAAATTATAATATTGGCATTTTTGCCCGGAAAAATGACTAATCGGACGTTTAAAAGACCTAAAGACGAAGAGACCTATTTTCGTAGATTTATTGCGAATTGTCAGGTGTGTTATCGCGTGTGACAGGATTGCACGTTTGCGAGCGTATATTTACATTTAAACCTAGGTACTGAAATAGTTAATCCACTTTATATCGCAAGTGGATTAAATATAGCTGTGTCAGTAGTGCAGCGAATATCCGAAGGTCGATAAGCGTCGCTCTGCTCCACTTTGTTACGTACCGTTAATGGATAATCCGCGTCCTACATCCAACGGATATACGTTTTACAAGGAATTGGCGAGATGTAATATGGAAACTTGAACTTATAGGTCAGTCCGGTTATTCAGCGTACAAGTATATTCCCTACGGGCCGGTTAAAGAAGTACTTCCGTACCTTTCCCGGCGAGCACAAGAGAACAGAGGTGTTCTGAAGAAGATCCGGAAGGAAAAACAGCTATTATTGAGTGAAATCAGGAGACGCTTTGTGAGCGGAAAAATATTTTACACACCGAAGGGCAACTACACTCCCGTCTGAGCTGCCGAGCCTCAGCGAGGATAGATGCAATTTAATAATCAAGTTCAAGTAGTGGTTGTAAATTATTGATACTTCAAGACCGTAAAGGCACGTTGGATTGAAGTTATTAAATATCCCGAGAGATCCGTGGTATTTCGAGCAATGCGCGAGTGCGAGTGTACGAGTGGAAGAATGCGCGATCCATCATGCAGAGCTGCCTAAGTCTGATATTATCGTGCGTGCAAAGTGCTCCCGCCAACCGTTAGATCGTTTTACTCATTGTTCGTAGTAGGCCGTCAGAGACTGTGCTATGACTGCCTCGCGATACGATATATGCGATAACGAGTAGTATATCGCGTCGAGCCTCGAAATTAATACTACGTTAGGTGCACGTTGACCGTGCGTTTTGCTCATTTGGAGATTGTGTTTCCGCTCTCACGGTTCTCAAGGCATCAGTATTTTTTCCTTTATGGTCTCTCCGAGGCAGACTTTGAAGAGGCCTACGTTCTGGCAATAAGTATCGAAGTACTCGCGATCCCGTTACAGCCGTTAGTCGCTTATATTTTTACTTGAGAATCTCATTAAATACTTTCTGTAAATATACAGCACATATTTATTGTATATCCAATAGCCTTCACGGTCTCGTTGTTCAATCGCCTGGCAATGGAGTCTGCTAAAAGGATTCGTGGCTGTCGTTAGGTATTAATTTTAATTTACGGGGAACTCTAATACGGACCGACTCTCGATCGACGAAACCGAAGCTGGCAGATTTTAGAAAAGAAAGTTAGTCTATAGAAAGCACATGGGGAAGGTTCTACGTAATTTGTCATCGGTAGAAAGTATTTTTACGTACGTTAACTTTACGTACCCTTGAAAATCGGTTAGAATGGTTAAAATCGGTTTGGTTCTACCGCAAAGTAAATCATGTAGAACAATCCATTCTAAAATCTGCAGGATTTCGGCTCACTTTTACTCGATACTTAGGCGAATTGCGTAAAATCATAGCACGGACTGTGGTGGCCTACGGTTAATTCACGGATTGTACGCGACAGCGATATTCCATGCTTGCGTTAGTTACCAAGAAGGAACAGCCCGTGCGCTAGACAGAATTGCGAGCGACTGCGCACGCGCGGATCATGATTTCCAGAGACTTCCCTTTAGACGTTTATATCACGAGTATATCCAATGAACACAAACTGTCCAGTAGTTCGTTCAATTCGATTTCTTTTAGCCCCCTAATTAGCGTTTAATTACATAGCGGCTAAATTTGTCAATTAAAGGCTGACACTTATAAGTGCGAGTCTCGTGTTATTCATATTTAGTGAAAGTATAGATATTCTAATTTCTTGACATTTGTGTTTATTGGGTAGCCGTCACAGATCAGCCCTACAGAATGAAGAAAATCGTGTAAGAACCGTTTAAAGGATGTGTCATTCACAGCGAAAAAGTAGCCGTCGAGGAAGTATTGTCTTGAGTAAGTAACAGGCCCGTGAAAGACGAAATGCGATATGGTCATCGTGTAAATATAAGTTAAATGTTCGAAAATTTACAACATTGGACATTTTATACCGGTTGTATGTATGTGAAAGATTCATTTTTTATTTCACGTCTTCGCATCGGAAGATGGATTATGCAAGGCTGAAATAAAATTAGGAAAACCTTGAGGATACAGAGTATTTTTGTGAAATACGTTGATGTCCTAAGAAAATCATTAATAATCGATCGACCGGTTTTAAAATGCGACGAGTTTAAAATCACGGTGTCATCATTTACTTTGATAATTTATTATTGATCATGATGTCTTTTCCAACGGCGATGGGTTAAGTCGTTATTTATATCTCGATCAATACGGTAACGTTGAAAGTATAATACCGTACCGCGTAATTTACCATTTTTTATATCTTAGGACATATAAAAATATGCCGCCGATATTACAACAATTTTGAACCGCCTCAGACCAGTCGAATGAATCTGCCCCTCGGGGCAGAACGAGGACACCAAGTGTTATTGAACGTCTTTCTCTTGTTAATAATATTGTTTGCAAACTGTGACAGGCAGTCGAAGGGAAACACCACGAACTTCAACGAGTATTAAACTGTGTAGATCTTGTTCCCATTTTCCCCGTCAAAAGAAATATTATTTAAAGACAAAGTGCACGGCAATAGTATACGAGCATTATTTATTAATATTTCCAACGCAGTATTGTGAATCATGTATATCGAAGTGTGCTTTATTATTCTGAGTGTGCAACTGCTACTGTTAGTATTATTACCGCCTACTATTATTCTCGCAACAGTTTCACGAAGAAAACTCGATGTTCGATGTACGCAATGTATTCCCATGCCCACGAGTTTTACATTCTGATGCTTATTGCTACGCGGTACTCTCGGAAAGCGTTTTATTAGAAGACTCGCAGGAATTTTCAGCGAAACTTACGGCATGCGTTCCTCTTTCTTTTTTTTATCGTTTCCTCGACGTAGGTAACGATAGAAATAAGTCCTTTTATAGATCCTCAATCTCCCCGTACTGCGTTACGGTACAACTTCTTTTTTAATGATCTCAAGTCTTGCTATATACGTGATCAAAGAGTGACTGAGGCATGTATGTAACCGATAACACTGACTGTATTTAAACAGATTTGTATACCTTACGTGTAACGTTATTTACTTTGGAAAGGCGTATGCCATTTTAATCGAGGTTTGTGGAAATAATCTCTGTGAATCATGTGAACCGCTGGAACCGGAAGAAAAGAAACTCAATTTGATTGAGATAAATAAAGGGGCATTGTTAAAGTTACACAGGCTACTCAGCTGAGTGTTTCCATATGTCTAATTGTGTGGCGAATGCGAGCGACCTACTTGTTATAATTTATTATTTACCTAGACGCGCCATGAACGGAAAATTGACTATTCGTGTCTCGTACATGTGATGGTGACAATAATTTAGGTGTAAAGGAAGATGAGAATGTTATGAAACACGTAGCGTATAAGCTAAGGGGATTTGCATTTATGCCATTGTAGACCCAACTGAGAAACGCGGGGAGGAGTAAAGGAAAGTACGGGGAGGGTAGTAAAATTGCCGAGAACGAGCAAACACCGCTCCGTCGTCCAGCCTTCGGCTTTTACTGATCTCCGATTCGAGCGAACTTAGGCAATGAAAAAATAAAGAATTCTCTGGTATAAGAGCTCGTCGTGGACAATACTACTGCGATTTTTAATGTGACAATTTATTAATTGTGTAGTGTTGTCGATCGCTTTTTCGATGCTGTGTATTATCAGTCTGTCGGTTTCATGTAACAAGACTACGTAGTTAGGTATACAATAAATAGCAAATGAAGAGTTTGCGCATCTAGTTGTGCCGTTTGCTTTTTCTCGGAGTTGTCCAAGTAGAGTCTAAATAGGAGGTCAAAGTGCGCCGTTGAAGGGCCAGCAGAAACAGATGAAAGTTAAACGACAACGTCGACCGATATAAAATAAGATAGTATTTATTATTTCACGAAATACAGTTAATATATTCCTTTTCAATGCCATCTTACAATTCCTTACTTGTGTACCAGGGCATAAGTTAGTGCTTCCTTCTGCATTCTGTTTCATCATGTCATTTCATCAGATTGGTTCGCAAGGAAGATTTATAAACCACTTAATCAGCGGCATTTATTGCTACGCAGTCGAATTCGCTGGATTATTAACAGAGTTTTTCGTCTTGATTCTCGCAGAGGTTTACAACTTAGGCAGTCGGTAAGGCTTGATTAAATAGTAAACATGGGTTTCATCTTTTACAAGCGTCCAATTGATATCAGAGTCGAAAAAATGGTTCACCGATTATATCATTAGAAATCAGGGGCGGATGGAACGGATTACTTTCAATATTTTTTAAGTCTTTTCATTAAAAAGTCAATATAACCAGACGAATTTTAAGTCAGACTAAATGTAGTTATTCTATTTAATACTCTTCGTAAAAAACCTAAGGTTGCAAATTTATCGTCGAAAAATTGAATTTATTTAGTAAAAAATTATTACTAATTAAGGATAAGTGAAAGAAGATTATTAATTGAAAATCATGATGTTTGGACATCTTAAGGAATACTTTTCAGATTATTATGTACTTATAAGAATTTGCCCAGAAAATAATTGCGAATTTTCGACAGAATCGCAATTGTGTTCCCTATTATCCATTTTGCACCAATAATTTACAATTCGCGCTCCACTCGTGCCTTCATTTATTCGTTTCACTTTCAACCCGTTCCAATTTCCTGGCGCCCGATTAGATTTACCACAAAAAGGTATACAAAAGAATGGTACACAGGTGCGTTTGAGATTGCGCGATACCTTGTTTCATACGAATAATTCGATCCCTAAATTTACAACGAACGAGTCGACTTTCTTACGTCTTAACGTTACAGCCGACGATGACACGAACTAGAATCTTTCTTAAAATTACGTGAGATTACAGTTTCATTTGGGCTCCAACGTCGTTGAACCAATTTTCCTCACACGAACCCAGCAAATCGCAACAACGAACGGTAAAACATTTTCATACGACTTTCTATATCGATCGTTATTTATAAAAATCTTTATGTTTGTCCGTTCACTAAAAACTGTCAGCGTAAAATTCTTTTTTGCAAGATAGTTCTGCCGGAAACTAATCGCAACGAATCATAAGGAAGTAATGAATATCAATTAAAGTTTCATTTTCCAACTGTTTTTTAGGACAGTTTTAATGTTGCCTTGGGAAAAAATAAAATAATGTACAAATAATTTTCTACGTGAACTGACGGTTAATTGCCGATTGATATTTTTTACGAAATTAATCAATTTAATAGATTTCATTGAAAATTAATTTGTACACTTATGAAACTGTAACGTTTATTATCATTATGTTATTGACACCGTCGTTAAAGCCATAACATTGATGTTAATATTAAAATCGTTACAATGGATAAACTTTATTGAAGATGTTCGGCCGCAGTACATTTCCTTTTGATTGATTCCGGGCAGGACTACCTTATAAAATAATCTCAAGGTCATTTCCCCTTGACTCCCGCTGGCACAGAAACATCTTACTAGTGAATTCGAGATGTAACGCCGTTAACATTAACTTTAATACAACGCCGGATGTCACGTGACTCTCGGCGAATTAATTCTATAATTTATAACAGCACGTACGTGACTCTAAATGTTTCGTTAGCGGTGATTATATGTCTAGCGGTTCTCCGATAAAAATTACAAAACCCTATTAGACTAATAACGAGGGCCGACGAGGCGTTCGCCGGTCTCGCGAGATCCCCGTGCAGGTTTTAATTAAATTAGCGGAGGTACTGTGTCGACGATTCAGAACTGGTCTGACAAGATCGACGATGAAAAAATTCGTCGATCGAATGGCCCTTCGCGATCTCAGAGCAGGTATTGAAAAATATCATATTTCTTCTAACAAGCTTACGTACCGATTACATTTTCCTACGCTGCTTTCCTCACACCCGCCCCTCCTCCTCGCGGGCTGACGTTATTTACAAATCTAATCGAGAAAGACTGGAAGAATGAAAAATGACGATGATATGGTATGTCGCTGGAGGATAATGTATCGATAGAAAATTTTCCGTGAAATTTCACAAAGTTACTTCCTTAACCGGTAATCGTACAACGATGAAATTTTAACTGTCTTTAAATGTCCATAGGGCTACGCACATCGAGTCTAACGATCGGTTTCTCGATAATATTTATAAACAATGAATTATTCGCCACGATATTCTTGGTTATTACGCGTTAGTACAAAACGTTGTCCTTCTAATTCGTCAAAAATGCATGAAAAATACGCGCGCCCATTTCTGGCAATTGACCCTTACAGAAAAGATACTAGTGAATTACCCAGAGTACCGAAGTAACAGTTTTTTCGGTACAGGAGCATTGGAAACGAATATCGTGATTTTGACGATAGATAAATATTCCTCTTACGATATCTTACAACGATAACAGACCTATAAAACGCCTAAAATTCCTGTAAAAGAAAATCTTTCGTAAATCAATACGCGTTCGAGGAGCAAAGTAGAAAATTACGATTCAAAGTCCTGAAAATTCCTGAAAATTATATCAAAGAGGTACTCAGCTCTGAAAGGTAAGCCTTTTAAAGGCTTGCGATGGTTAAAACGATTATCAGAAGCTTGAGCACAATGTCTGCTAGTTCCGCAGATTTTCGCGATGTTTTTCCGCACAGGAAAGACAGAGCATCACTTACGCAGGAATCACATAATTCCCTAAAAAATGGTCACAGTATAAGCAGAGAAGAATTGTCGCCAATTTTCGAATAAACAATTTCGTTAAACTTTTCGTCCGCTTACCCTCTGCCCTTAACCATCGGCGAATTTCACTGACTTCCGAGGCGAGCGATTTTGTATCAAATTTATCCGTATAAAAAGAATTTAGCTTGCAAAATTGGTAAGAAACGTTTTCCTCCTATAAAAATCATCTTGGGGAGTGTAATGAGTCACTAACTACTCCACGACTGGTTGTTTCGGCAAGACATTACGGACATCGTATGTCCTTGAAATTCCACCAATTTTCGCAAGTTTTCCGCCGTAAGTGATACTCCCCTCGTTCGGACTTATCGCTAATACATTATTATCACGGTTGTTTTATGTCCGTCAGAGTTTATATTAACAACGTGCTGCTGTGTCGACGATTACACACATTACGGTACATACATATGCACGTGATACGACGATAAAGAAAATCGTGCGAGCGGTTTCCGGTACACAGGTGGTACGAAAATCGATCTCGCTAATCGCGCAAGAGGCGCGAGAAAATCTTCACTTCCGGCGAGCGATCAACGACCCGCGTAATCGAGGTCACCCGGATTTTTGAAAGACATCAGGTACGTTTCGACGGTCCTTCGTCGATCGCGAAGACTCGTTCGCCGAGCATCAATCGCCATACACTTCTTCCACTCATTCTTCGTCGGCCATTTTCCCCTCGGTTTTTTCTCAGTCATTCGCGCGCGAGGTCGAACGAGCGCACCGATCGACGCTACGAAAGGATTGCGTAAGTCGTAGGATTTCCCATGTTCGTTCGTTCACTCGGAAACTATTCGTTCCATCCGGCTTTTCCGGCAGGGCTTTTTCCCTCCCCCCCCCCTCCCCTTTCGTCGCATTCTCCAGCGGCAAACGATCGTTCGTGCGTTCCTCCAACGCAAATCGTAATGCACTTAAGTAACGGATTTACACGGGGAGACAATGGTCGCGGATCAAAGCAAGTGTACACAACACACAACGTATATTAATACTCCGACAATGAACGATATATCTTCTTACGGCGATGCCAGCAGCACCGAATTTACGTTCGTCGTTTACGTATCCAGGAAAAGGGGAAAAGGAATGCACCGGAAAATACAGCAGAATACTCTTCTATCGGTCGCCTGCGGAAAGTGAGAAAATCGGAGAGCACGAAGTATTAATAAAATATTGAGATGTTCCGGTTCTGCCATTTTCTCAGACGATTTATCAAGAAACGAGACTTTTCTAGCGAAATTTTCCATTCCGACGCATTTGCTAAGTCACCGACGAACGAAGTATTTTATAAGATGCGTAGAATTATTGATAAAACTGTTGTTCATGTTAAATACCGATATAAAATATCTATTCCCTATTGTCAGGAAATTATTAGAAAACAGCAGCGTGATTTGAACCAGAAATATTGGCCCGTGTGTCAAGGATAATTTGCGCTTACCAAACGATCAGATTGAAAAATTTCGCAGAAGAGGACGTGGTGTGGGGAGAAACGAAAGTGGAAAGTTAAAGGCCGAGGACGTTGCGACGGTTGTTGACCGATTCCGCGGGCGCACTCACGCAAGGGAGAAAACGGCGTCAACGCGAGCTTGAAGTTTGACATTAACATTGGCCGCCCCGTCGACGGTGCTTCGTCGATTGCCGACCCTACGGGTAGGTGGTTCGACGCCCTCGGTGATATCGCTATTGGCGGGGCAGACGAAGACGACGCTGTTGGCCCTACGTCGAGTCCTGCCCTTCATCGCGACGGCGGCGTACTCGGCCAAGGGGCTGCTACGTCTTCGTCTACTGCTCCTCCGGATCCCCCTGCTCGGCGCCCTCAAGCCGGATGGAACGAGCCTGCCTCAGTCCCGGTGTCGCGGTTCCGACTCGAAACCGCTTCCGCTGGTCGTCGAGTCGCCCGGTCACAACGGCGCCATGCTCTTCCCTCGCTTAGACAGCCGGATCTCTAGCCACATGTAAGGGATCACCGATAAAACGAGCATCGACGCCAAACCCAAGACACGCACGCGCGTGCACACCAAACCGTGCAGACCCAGGGCCAGCGACAAGCCCAGCCAACGCCAGAACAGCGACGACGAGAGTGGACCTTGCCAGGAACTAGGGTGCAGGCCCATCACTAACGCTGAAAATCATAATGAGAACTTTTAATGACCCAATGCAAGAAGGAACTTTATGGGACATTGCTAGGAATTTATAGGCAAGCTAAAAACTAACGCTGAAGATTCGAAATAGAATTTTTCATATTCTAAATAAAGAAGAACATTTTTAAAATAGACCATTTGTTCTTAAAAGTATTTTAAATCCTTCATAATCAAATTCAGCAACCGAAAGTAATTGTCTCATGTATTCCCATAGAAGTATTTTTCTCTAATTGAATAATTCTCTTGATAATTCTTTACGGTTTTCGCGTGACCACTTTTCCTATTTAGTCATAGACATTGGCAGAAGATAGTCGTAAAATGAAATATAGGTAGACCTTTCCTCTTCGTATCGTTAACTTACTGTACACTAATGTTTCCCAAATGGCATTACAGACTCCCCAGGCTGCTGATATGACGTGGAAAAGTGCCGGGTCGTCACCCGCCGGTCTCCAAGTGACTAAGACTAGTAGCAAACAGGCATGGAACGCAAACCCCACGACTGTGAAACAAAAATGCTCAAAATAACTTGAGTTTTCTTCGTTTCTTCGTTTAAATGCCTCAACTATAAAGTGTAAAAGTTATTTATCTATATTGAGATTCAAATTGTAATTGTTTCTTGAAGGAGAGGAAAGTTGTCTGCTATAAGGTCATTCATTTTTCTGAAGAGGCACTTACCAACGACGAAGTATCTCTTGATGTGTCTCAGTAACATCGACAGAGTAACTCCGGCGAGAGCTTGCAACAGAGCTAAGCTTAAAAAGCTCAATGTCACCGTTCCTGCTCCGCCCAAAGCGCAAACCACGTACGCCTGTCGCAAAATTCATTAAAAAGTTGTACAACCAATTAACGCTTACTCAGTTCCCTAATGAACGTTTTAAGTGGAGTAGTAAGTGGAAAAGGGACAGATATAGTCAGACACGGAACATTGTCGTTGAAAATAATAATTAGACGGTTCAAGACCTTGAGTCACATATTGTTTTAAATAAATTACAACCAACAGAATATCATAAAGTGGAACAAATGGCGAAAGAATTTTTTCGATAACTCGGTACATCGGTATGATTTCATACGAGCGATTATCTGAGACAAAATCGTTGAGAAAGTTGTTTGAAACTTACTTCCGTGAAATCAGCGTAGATGAAGCCCTGCTCGAGTCCGATGAAGAGTGTGAGGGGAGTGGCTAGTTGAAGTTTCGGATCCTGGAAGGCGCATTTGACGGACTTGAGGATGCTCCTGGCGCTGTCCTTGTCGTTGACCGCGTGGGGTTCCTTCATTCTGGAGTCGAGGAAGGCGCAGGATATTCCCAAACCGAGGACAGCCAGGCCCAGCCAGATGCTGACGAGCATCTTCGACGTGCCGTACGACATCGTCGGCGGGTACATGCTCTCGTTGTAGAAAAACTGAGGGCAAAATTCAGCACCACAGGCTTCCTCGATCTCGATATCCGTTTTCTTCCGGGGTATCGAATCTGTGAACTTGACGAGCACCGCGGCCACCAGGCAACCTACAAAGTTTCGTGAAAACCTTATTTAAAGAAAGAGTTAAGAAAGACGACAATATAGTATGCCGAGGACAATGGGATGGAAAAAACGAGAAAAAAGAAATGCTTAATTTCACTGCTCGACGAAACCTTGTCAAACAATTCGTCCGCATCCTTGAATAATGTATATTCAGAGAAATAGCCAGAAGGATCAATAAACGAGAGATGGATGACACAGTTCCATGAAAGCCTGTTTAGAGAAAGATTCGACCATAGTATATTCATAGGAACAGGGAGAGGAATCAATAAAAGGAAAATGGTTGACACAGTTCCACGAAAACCCTGTTTGGCGAAGTAGTGCATAAACGTGATCAAAATATCCTACTTATAAATTGATATCCCTTTAACGAGATAAAACTACGTTGTCAAGGGCAACTATATGGGTAATAGAAATTTATTAATAATAATAGTATCTTTGGAGGAAAATTATACTTGCCAAGAGCAAGTCCTGCATCTTCCGCGAGTTTGATTCCTCTGTTGAGTCTTCGGAGAAGACATTCGCGTCTCGTTTCGTCAGGATCTTCCGGATCCGCACAAACTAGTGCCAAACTGCTGGCTGAGACGTTAACGTGTGATGTCCTTGCTAAAAAACTGGGGCTAACGCAAGCCCCTAACATCGCGTAACTCGGCAAAAGCACGTACCTGGAAAATAGGTAAAGAAAATACAAGAATATATCATCCGCAAAAACATTTTTATCTGCAGTTAATGAAATCGCTAAAAAGTTATTTTGTAGTTATTTTTAAAATGTTTACTCGATATTCAAGGACATTTCATAGTTAAAGTAGTCTTGCCCAGACCAGTTTCTTTTCAACAATTATGTAGTCATAAGCTTCTTTTTCTTGTAACCCGTTATGAATCTTTATACTGCATGTTCACAATGACATGCCAATAATCCACAAGTCCTTCACCTACTTTCCCGATTAATCGTTAATTGGACGAAGACGTCTATTGTCTATCATTTGCAATATAGGACGAAGCATTTAAAAGAGAGAATCCTTCTCTTTTCTCAAAAAACACTGTGTATCTTACAATTTTCCACTTTGGCAAGGGAAATAGAATTCTAACAGTGTCACACATAGATACTGTCCCCTTAAGAGACTGATTTACGTAATTTTGCGCTATTAAAAATGCCCACCACTTGGGATAGAGATGCGCGCCGACGAAGATGGTGGTGACGAAGTGTGTGATGCAGATGGCAAGGTTCGTGCCGAGTTTCTGCAGGACGATCGGCGCGAAGCAGGACACACCGGTGGCAGTGGCGTAGAGCAAAGCCAGGAGCATCGGCACGTGATGAGGATCGAAGGCACCGACTCCAGCCTGCAGCGGGAAAATCGGCAAAGTCGCTGCCGAGCAGCTGGCGTGTCCGAGGAAAACGGCTACGCAGTGCCTGAGGATGGCCTTCTTCGGCGGCCGGGGACCGGAAGGGGCGGTTCTCACGGCGGCGATCAAACGGCGAACCGACGAGGCACCAGCCGAGGAGTTCATCGAATCACGACGACGCCACGATAACGCCGAGGTCCTCGTCGAACGACAGGAAATCGGCGAATACGCGGCCATGTGCTGTGGGATTACGTAAACGTCGCACAACAGGACTTCGTATGCCATTAAATACATTGTGTAATGAACTCGTTTGCCTTTAACGCGTCGCTCGCTAATTTCTTAATTGCACGTAATCGTACAGCGTTTGCCAGGTTCAGAAATTATGACAAATTCTCAGGTTCTTAGCTTTATACACCTGTGCTTTCGTTCGGAGAAATTCAGTTAATAAACGATTCATTTCGCACTCCACTATGATGATTCAACAATTCCCAAATGAACAGCAATCGGAGTACTGGCTAAACATTGATTTCTAATATTCCTGCCAACACCGTGCCAAGTTTTAGGACAAATACTGCATGCAAAAGTTTGACTTCAAGGCCGACAGTGATACGATAAAACTGTAGGAAAATCGCTGTAATGGCGGTGATAATGACCTCGAGCATGGCATCGTTGTCCCAGAGGGTGGCATGATGATGCCCGCTGCTTCGGGCCCGTCGATGAGTGTGGGCGAGTAGCGGGGGTTGCGGGGGGAGTCGTACGGGGCCCAATCCCCCGATGGGTGCCGGCCTGTATACCGGGCTCTCGAGTTTGTCCCTCGAAAGCTCGTGGAGATTCGGCAGAGAACCCATTGTCCTTTTCCGCTGGTCGATTTCACGTCCGTCTGCTTCTACGCGATTGCCTCCTCACGGATTCTCATGGCGGTCATTGCCGACCGATTACCGACCCTCACACGCTACCGCCAAATCGTTCGTTATATCGACCGCCCACCTGTTACGTTCCTGCCAAAGAAAACGCACGTACTTTTCGTCGGTTCGTTAACGTTTTTACCAGGCCGAATCTATCCCTTTTATCCCCCGTCGGGGCGATAATGATTGCTGAGCTCGCGGGTAAAAAATGAACAACAATTAACCGAGGGCTGAAAACACTGATCGAAATAAAAATATACAATACATGATATCACCGGATGAAAACATGTATCACATTTACAAGTGTATTTGATGTCATATCCACGACGTAAGTAAATGATTCTTCGAAATTTCTTAGTCATACGTGCATAGGAAATATTCCTTTTTTTTTTTTAATTTTACTACGTCGTTGATTCTACGAAGCGTTGCTGAGATAGTTAGGTACATCGACGTTTTGAAAATACCATTTTTTCATACTGAATGTCGTTATCTTTGATTGACCAATCAGTCGGGGAAGATCGTCCTAAGGCGAAGGAGTTTTTCTCGTTTGCTCGGAGGCGTGAATCAACGACGATCCAACGACTAGCGCGGACGTATTAATTAAACGAACGGTAGGAAAAAAATGGCGAGATAAAGATCGGTTAGTGTTACGACCTTGAACGAGAACTTGCGGGAAAAGATCCGTTAGCATAATGAACGTACGTCCGACCTCGAGATTAGTTTGGCGGGGATCCGAGCCAATGGCGAAACGACGGCGGCGGAACAGGAAGCTGATTAACTGCATTTGCGTAAACCGAATCCATGAAAATTCTCCGACGTCGTCAGCCAGACAACGTCGTGGGCACGGCTGTGCAATAAAAAATCTCCGCAATATTATGCGGGAGTTATCGTCGCGTTGCACAACCGACCAAGGCAATAAATCCAGACCCCGCCTCGAATAGCTGACAATATCGTCAAGCAATGGTCCGGCGTATTCTGCCTACCAAGGTCTGACCCTGAACCTGTCATCCAACAAATCCGACTCTCCATCATTCATTGAAAAATTCATTATCCCAGAATGCCAGCTATCAGAGGAACAGCTGATTGTTAAATGCTTCGTCATTAAAACATTGTTTTACAGATTAACAATTAATCAGATTAACAATTAATCATGATTTGTTTACCCGAAAAAGGTTAACATTTTCGCCCCTTGATGGCAAGGATTCTTTCGAACATTGCTGAAGTTTTGGAGCTTGACGGTTTATAGCGAATGGCCAAAAAAGTGAGCTTTAAAAGCTACGATTTTTACGAGCTGACAACAGAGGAATTGGTTTTGGCTCGGTTCAAGGTCCAGCTTTCGAATGGTTCCTAGTAATTTTCGTTACTGGGTCAAAACCGTAGAACTATTTTCCTTGGCAAGGATCCTGTCAGTCGCAGAACCCTGATCAAAGCGAATTTTTATCGGTCGAACGTTCTCCAACGAGAAGTATGACTTTCAAACACTCGCTAAGATCGTAGCTACTGATTTTCGGATCATGTTTCGTTCTCCGTTCTTGAAATCGCTGATTTATTTGTCGGATAACAATCCACCAACGAAACTTCGAAACGAGTAACTATTACGATGCCGAAGGAACAATATTCTTCTTGAAATTATTGAAAAATTCTTAATCAATATTAAATATTAATACGTAAATATAAATCAAACCTATTACTACGCACTATTGGACAAAATCAAGTCTTTTTTAAAACAATTATTTGCCAACATTATCTTAGGTAGTATTATACATTAAAATTATTCTCTTAATTCTGTATATTTTTAAATTGTTTTAATTCATCGGTTTCTACATCGGCTGTATCTGTGCACTTAAACGATACTGAATGCAAAGAACAGGCATTCCGCCTCGTGCATTGTGTGGGCAACGAAGCAGTAATCAAATCCTAAAGACGTCTCTCGAGATCCGCACGGCTATGCACAATGCATGGAATTCATGAATCCTGCGCGGAGTGCCAGCAAATTGTTGGCACTGCACAATCCTGATTGGCAATTAAGGTTTTCGACCCATTTGCACAGTCCCCCCGCGCACGGTGATTATGCAATGACGTCAACCGTGTACGAAGCAAGAAAGTAAAAATTTATTCACCGGGGGAACTTGAGCATAAACTTAGAAATTATGCAGCGCGGTCAAAGCGCGCAAGATAAAGTATAATGAGGTAATGGAAAATAGCAGCACAATTGATCCCCCTTTACAAAGGGCATATCGAAGTATTTCAAGTGTTTCCAGACCTCCAAGTATTAAATATTTCTCAAACGGAAGTACTAAAGATGAATAAAATGATAGCTGATAAAGACGATGAATCTATGAAACTGATTTTATTAATTTAATTAAACATTTCCTTTAATTAAACACTGCCTTTAAGTCTTCCGTGCATTTTTTATTAAGAATAAATTTCAGTCGAACTTATTTTGCCGTAAAACGGATTAGTGATATTTGTTCGGAGGAAACTCTGCGGTTTCGAATTGACGACGATAAGAAATCACTAATTGCTGTTTAATATGAAAATCAATATTAGGTTCTCAAAAACGTTGTTCCACCGGCCGAAGGACAGTAATGATTAGTCAGTGGTTCACGTTTGAATATGTACGTGGAATACACGTACGTCTGTACGTGTATTTCTGTATCGTTGGAAATTGGGTCACGGTTACGGAGCCAATTTTGTCCGCCCAATTTTGCAACCTCTAAATCGCCAAATGGTACATGCTTAACAGCCTTCGCTGACCTTGATAAAGCGGGGTTCACGGAAGGGTGACTTATCGTAATGAAAACCGCGAGACAGAAAATTAAGAATAATCAACTCGATTAATTTAAGGGAAAAAAGCGGTTAAATGAGACGAACAACATAAAAGTAATACGATGAGGGTGGAAAATTCTAACTACCTGCCCATTATAGTATCGTATTTTGTAATTTTGTCTCGTACGTAGATTTTCATACGTAGCGTAGATTAGATACATTGACGAAATCTGCTGAAGCGAATAATTAAGACCGACTTCTCCCTACCATATTGAGACGTAATACGGATTCTTGATTAAATTCTCGGACGGGTTAACGAACTTTTGTGAATGTTGAAAAAGTCGTGTGTTCGAAGGATTCCTTTCACTCCGAGAACGACGCCAAAATATCGTTTACATATCTAGCCTTTCGGTACGTGTATTCTATTGACAGGCGAGGACGTATTCTGCGTGTCGGCTTTTCAAAGGACAGACTAACCGCGATTTCCCTTACAACGCAGATAAAGCCTGTCCTATTGTTACGAGCCGCAGACGTCTAAATTGGATATTCCTCGGCTACGGACATCGCGTATTTCTTCGG
The DNA here is from genome assembly GCA_963989215.1 of Hedychridium roseum. NCBI lineage: Eukaryota > Metazoa > Arthropoda > Insecta > Hymenoptera > Chrysididae > Hedychridium > Hedychridium roseum. The sequence goes on along the minus strand of OZ022307.1, from coordinate 2,307,689 downwards.
TCGGACGATGAATATAAACAGCCGGTTCGTTAGTGATAAATCGATCGCATGCCAGAGAAAAGCTCAACAACGTACAACACGTTTCACGTATTACCATGGAATTCCGAGAAGCAACGTAAAGTCCTTTCCTCTCGGATTATTTTGCCCCGTTAAGCCAGAGTTTTTTCCATCGAGGCACATTAAAAGGGAAGATTTTCAACGGAAGTATTACGAACGATACATACACGCAAGGGATTACGGCAATATCTGAGTATATGCAATATGGCAGGACATTATAAAGATTAAAAAATATTGGAAAACATTTTTTTGACCAGAATGAAAAACAGGTCTCGAGGGAGATGGGTTTAGGGCAGCTGCTGCACGGTTGTTATACTTGAACGTGCATGTGAAGACATATACGTGCAACTCAAGCTGGCGGCCATTGTTATTTCTGCACTACATCCATAATAACAACATTCTTCTAAGTATTGATTTGAAGGGCGATGCGAAATAGATGTGCCGATGTTTGCCCCTGTAAAACAGAGTGAGGCAATCTCGTGGTTGTGCCAGTGACACGAATCCCGAGATTTATCGGCTTAATCAGCCCGACGACGTAACTCAAGATTGATACAGGTCCTTCTCGAGGGCCGTAAAGGAAAATTGACCGGCAGCTTTTAGGCCCTCAACGGCCTCGCGGCGAGCTTACGTGTTTTTCGTTGCCATCATCCTTCGGCTTCTCCGCGGAGCGACGTTTTCGAAGCAACTAGTGAGCCGACGGTGACCCGATTGTCATCCCCACGAATTCTGACGGGGGAAGATTGACTTTTTTTTACGTCTCAGTCTGCGGAACGTCTCCCTGCGACGCAGACATCTTATCGTTACGCACTATTTCGCGCTTATTAATTGGTCGCGTAGATTTGTGGTTCTATTTGTTAATGGAACTTGGAAAAAAAATGAATAGTTTATTTAGAATACTGAAAAGAAAAGAGAAGGGAAGGAATTACATGAAGAGATGTTAACTTGATGCTAAATAAAGAAATAAACTACGACGTGTTACAAATTCTAATATTGGCATTAAAGAAGTTTAGATTATAGAGAGTTAGTATTATAAAAAGTAAATGAAAAACGGGTAAAAAGATGCTTATAAATAAGTGATCTATTCTGTAAAAATGACTTTTATGTAACTTGTACCTTAGGTGTATTAATCATCGTCAGGTGGAGAATTTTCAAGCTGTTTCAACGAAGTTAAGAATGAAATTTACCAACTCCAACGACGCACTTGTTTCATTTTTATTGGCTTTCTCACGTGTCCGAGTTTTAGTAGACGGGTCTACTTTTTAGCGTCCTGTTACTACTCGACTCACGCGGATGGAAGGGAAATTCCTCGACAGGTATATTTCGCCGAACGAGAGGATCGACGCACCGATCGACGATTTGCGCAGTTTTCCCTCGTCGCGGAAAATGACTTTCGACGAAACAAGAACTACCGATGTACAGGTGAACGGGACGACGGTAAAGGACTTCTAATCAGTTTTAATCGAGACGAATATCCAGACTTGTTTACGTCAGTCTTGAGATTTCACGGACAGCACTTCCCTGTAGTTTCTCGACGGACCGAAAATTCCGGAGACACGGGAAAAACGGTATATCCTGGGTAATTCCGTGTGGAATTAATTGGACGAAGGACTTCGAGGAACGACGTTCCCGCAGGATGAGTAAAACGCCTTTTGCCGCACGATTAGCACGCGATTCGTTCCGACACGAAGGACGATTCCCGAGGTGGCAGGACGCGGACGTTTGCCCACGAGAAAGGACGTGTCTTTCGCCGCAGGATCCGTCCGGGACCCGACGAAGGAGCGGACTCGTTTCCACACGGCGATTCCCATCCCTCTCCCTCGGCGAGCCTGTCTTTTTCAGCCCCTTCCACCCCCGCCTGGACATCCCCCGGCCTTCCCCCCTTCCGCTTTCTCTCATCTCGCCTCGGCGCCGACCGTCCCCGTTCGGACGGCTTCGACCGAGATGGGTCGATAATCGCGAGAGTGCGTATTATGCGCGGGATTCTTCCTTCTTACGAATTTCCACGCTTCCTACGCGCGCGCCGGATATCAACTGACTCAAACCATTACCCGCGAGATTCCCCGTAATTCCTGCCAGCTTACCGTGCCCAACGCCGAAAATTCCCCTTTCCGCCGGTAATCGTAACGATTAAACTTCCGTTAGAGTCCTGCAATCAGCGAAATGAAGGACCGACGCAACCCTGTACTGCGTCTGCAAGGAGACAAGTAATTGACCAAAAGGATTCATTATTTCCTAACTTTACGCGAGGAATACATTTTCAAAATTAGCAATCACGCTCATTAACTGCGCCTTTCTGTTCTACAAGGTGTACACTTAAATCCGACGACGACGTTTCATCGTGTTTCGACATAGAAGGAAAACGGGAAACAGCGGAATGTGCGTGTAAAACTGAGACACAGAACGATTAATTACTCCGGATAATTACGGCTAGGAACGTTGACCACTGCTGGCGAATTTCTCGGTCCCATTGTAAGGCCTGGCTCGTTAGACGCATAGTTGTCGTTAATTGATAATTGGGTCACGGTCGGTAATTGTTATCAGAGCCATAATCAGCGTTTCTCGGTAATTAATGATCCGCGGTTCAGCGACAACGAAGGTTCTCGCGAATAACGTCGTCCTTGCTTCTTCCCTATACGAATGGTTTTTGCGTAAATGCGCTGATGCGTCTTCGTACCGAGAACCTCGTGACAGGCTTTGCAGGAAATCCTTCCATTCGCATTTCCGCGTGTTTTATGTTAAATGCAAAATCCATGCGTGCCAAGCGCAAAATATGCAGCAATAATAGTCAACTCCGCCAACGTCCTTATTCCTTTGACATCTGCTAGTTCATTCATTTATCCATTTAATATTTGATCATCAAAGAATTGAGGTTTTTGAATAATGTATCATTCCAATTTTTCGGTCTTCACTTTAAGGTTTTAATTTTTAAGTAATAGTATCTGTTATATTTAAAAGATCTTTCATTATTTACCGTGATTATTGGTAATTAACTATATATTTGGACATGCTCGTTTGAATTTTTGCTAGAATGACAAGGACAAAATAGTATCCGATACGTGTGGTTACTCGAGGAATTTAGAGATGGAATGTAAGTATTGCAGTCCACCGTTCAACCTCGCCAACCGGAACAACACACACGCAAAACCACGCGAATATCATTATTATTAGAAAGTGAAAATCATTGAACATCAATATTTATATGTGATACAGATCAAATGACACTTCACCATTGCCATTCCCGAATTTCTTACATTCATCGAACGTAGGATTTTCAAATTTCTCTTCCGTGGTAAATTTGCCTCTTTGATTAATGACGTTGCGGATTAGAATTCGGGGTTGTTCGTAATCGTTGAGCATCTGTCCTTTGCGGGACACGTTGTTCGGTACGGCACGAAGGTAAAAGTGCGTCTCGATTACGCCCTGTTCCTGTTTCAAGGAGAGACGACCAACTCCGATTCCCAGCGTGAAAGAACCGTGACACCGGAGTCACGGCGAAGCGTGTCGGGACAAACGTTCGGCAGATAAAGTCGGGTTAATCACCTCGCACGCGCGCTTGTCGCCAGTTTTTCCCATTCCGGCAATTTTCCCTGCACACAACGATTATCAGGGACCAAGGTCTTCGATGATGCACCGTGTAAATGTAGTTCGTGTCGTTCTCGCCTTTCAACCATGAAGAATCGCCATTACGACGCGACGTCGCTTAATTAAACCTTATTAAACGCTTACAGACTCCCAGCGGCCTGGCAAACAGTTCGCAACAATCCGCAAACGTTAAAAAGGAAAATGTTTGCACGCTACGGAGAGATATAAATTGCAGGACACAGTAGTAACGGACAGTTTGTAGACGTTAAGGAAAAATATTGTTTCGGGATAAGGAGGACTGCACTTTCAATTTGAAATAAATCAATTTGATCAATTCAGTCAACTTGATTTGATTCAATTGATTGAATTTGATTGAATTTGATCTAATTTTATTCTTTCTGCCATGGAGAATTCGGACTTGAATTAGTTCTTCATTTAACGAACTAATTGTGATCATTTTTTTTATTCAGTCTCGTTGTATCTCTGCGTTTTTTTTTACCGTAATTCATTAAATTTCCTACGGAAATTTATGCTAAATTATTATTGGATCCTAATGTTCCCCATTTCGGGGCGGAGGGCATTGTTTTCCATTGCGCAAATGCCCGTTGCTTCCGCGGGACAATTCCGCGTGGGTTAGACCGATCTTTTTGTCATTTCGAAAGTGAGAACAACGCCGAGGAGTATGTGCACGCTTTGAACTCGGCAGGAGGGCCTTGAAAATCGAAGATCGATAGTAACCGAAAGGGCGAGGAAGGGGAAGGGGGTAGGGGAGGGAGAGGCGAGAGACCGACAAGAGACGGGGAATGAAACGTCTGTGGAGAATCGGTGCCCCCCTATACCCCCTCCCCCGTGCTGGATCCGCGGAAAGACCTGATCCTTGGACGTTTTCTTATAAATGAAGGTCCGCCGACGACTCGCCTCTCATTTGGCTCTGCATCCCTCGTTACTCGGAGGGATTGCTTTGCCGGACTAATTCGACTAAGTGTACCGCGCGACCAGCGATACAGTAGTGGAATTTTGTCCTCACAACCCTCTCGAAATTGCCACTTTGCCGTGACCCTCGACTTTCGTTCGACGAAGGACCCTTCTTCCCGCCCTACCGTTCTCGTTGCCGACAAAACGTAAGTGCAATCAACTTACGCCTTTTACACGGGATTTATTGTAATCGGCATGAAAAGACGAAAATCTTTGATCCAGTAAGTCGAGCAATAGTTCATCATTCCGAGTGTTAATTCATTGCAAATACTTTTTTTCTATAATACAACAGATCAAGCTAATAAAATCTTTTCGTTATTGTACACTTTACTTGCTTACTTGCTTGCTAAAGTTAAAAAGCATTATATAAACATTAACGCATTTTAATCCACTAATCCTTGAATCAGTAATCCTGAATGTTAATTTACTGTAAATTCCTTTTTTCTATAATATTCCACAAAAACGCTGTTCTTCTAGTGAAAATAATAGAATAATAAAATCCTTTCATTATCGTTTGCTTTCCTTGTGTATAGGTATACTAATTAATGTCAGCATGTAAACATCGGTTTCTAATAAATTCCGTTCACCTCGAACGAACTTTTTCTCGAGCAACATGTCCGAAGGTTTTTCTTATTGTTTTTCCGCTTATCGATAAAACGTCTGCCATATACTATAATGATCAAAGGCTCAAAGTCGCACATGTCACGGTTGTATGAGCCTTACCCTTTCGCACCTTCGACACACGGGTACCTTGCATGTGCGACACGGCGAGGAACGTTAACACCAGATCATCTCCTCGTTTTACACGCGGCAATTAGTGCGTGCCGATGGCGTTAGTAATTACCATCGACGTCGAGTGACCAGCGCGAGAAAGGATCGGTTTCCCCGGTTGATGTACGGCGCAAAATACACGACATAATACGCGTGCGCCACATAAATATGCAAATTTTCGACATATGAATATTGTCAATTCCCCTGGTATACCGCGGCAATCAAGATATAAAAATAAGTAATAAACATTACCGAGAGGCATGGAATTATTAGCAAATTCAATACTGTCACATCATTGACACTAACTTTAAAATATTTCAGGGACAATTATAGTTTGATATTACTGTAGAATGGAGTAATCGATGTAAAATGTAAGGCTTTTGTCGTGGAATACGTCGGTGAAGTAATCTCTAATGTCGATTAAAATCGAAGGTCCGGTACACTGAATTCCACTTGTTCCGCGCTATTTGCGAATGACAGGAGCATGTCGATTGTATCGCAGGAAGGTGGGATTGTAGGTAAATCCGTGTTGTATGTAGGCCGTAAAGCAGGGACCCGCCTGTGCCTACGAACCGATCGTCAACACGGAATAAACGCACGGATTTATAATACTCGCTCGGCCTTCGATAAAACCCATGTCCCCGTTCCCTTTTTTTTCCATGAAAAATCTTTCCCCGTCAAGCATTCACCCCTCGTTATTCGATCCTGATCGCTGCGCCCTGACATTGCACAGAACAAACTCGTCGAATAATATGGCACTCAACAACATTTCAATGCTCATTACGTCATATCCGTTTTACACGGTGCCTCGGTTAATGGTTTTGCAAATTTAATGCAATGTCGAATATCCTTCGGAGCACATACAACGCGCAACTATCAATTTGCCTGTTTAAGTGACAGTAAAAGGAACGAGCGCGTACTGATTCGAGATAACAGTTTTTCAAAATACGAATACGGATAATATTTTTCATGAATCGCCCACAATATTCTTGCTTCATCTGGCATAGGTCAACAGGAATATTGGTCCAATGAGCGAATGTTTAAGTCTTAAGCCGATGAAAATAATGCAATTGGGTTATTCCCGGATTTATCAATTCGCGCGGGGGAAATTTAGCGATCGACATGTGCATCTATGATCGGCTTGGCTGTGCTGACATAATCGATTTATTCGCCGGTTCATTAGGATCCCCCGCCTTTGGTCGATCGGCCAACCGTCGTCCGGATTGGCACGGAAATGTAGGAGTGTCCGATGCGGAGGCTGCCACAGATTCCGTAAACTTGACGTTTCCACTTTGCCTAACGAGTTAACAGTATAATATCGAAGACTGTAAATACGATAATCGCCGCGAGGACGGTATACGTAATTGCCGAGCCTACGTACTCACGTGAGCAAGGTCTCGCTGTAGAGCGCAAATTAATAACGGAATATTGATAGACACGCGCAGATACCGATCTATTCGCGCCATTAACAAGCGCCGGCACGTTTCAAACGTTTGATTTATCTTATTTTTTTTTCTTCTCTTCGACGCCCAAGTCACATAATCGTAAATCCGGGGCCGTACGATTTTGACATTGCTAGGATGACTCGACGGTAAAGAGGAAAGGTCGCAGGCTTTCAACCGGCGATGACGATTCATGGTTTCCAGTAATCGCTAATTAAGCGACGAAATTAAGAGGGTTCACAGAGCCTGAGCCATTACACGCACACCATGACTGTGTTATGTGTCGTAGTGGCGATTTAGTTTCATTTTATTGCTCAAATTATCGCGATATTGCTTCCCGTTACGACTTTGAAACGAAAAAATTTTAACGACGTACATGCTAATCACGCAAGCTAAATTGTTTGTGCATAAATTTTTGCCCAGAGACACGCCTCGTGTTTTTTTCTGTTTCACTTGCTTTTGCTAATGTTGCTTCACGGACTAGCGTACGAACGGAACTGACAAGATGTTTTATCTCGACTTTTTATTGTCAATCGATCAAGATTGAAACGGACGATTTTGAAATCCAGCGGAACATGCTTTGCTCTTACACGGAATCAATCTGTTATCCCGAGGAAACATATCTTTATGCTTTGTAAATAAACAAATCATTGCAATTAGTAGTCTAACTTTTCCGAATGATTGTGTAAGGCTTTAGAAAACATTCCGTTGACTCTGCTGGCAATTCTTATTCCTATCTCTAATCACATCTATTATTTTAACATTGTAACTACATATTTCCTCAACGGAGACAAATAATTACGGGTTTAATTTGTTACGTACACAGTAATTGTACAACAATGTAACCGTACGCGAGCTATGAAAATTGTTGTTCATTACAAATTTTAATTCCATACGATACGTGATTCACTAATGACCTCATCAGCCATTTAAATTATTCCGTGAAATTAATCATTACTGAACGGTTCACTTAATAATATTGTATTTTCAATGCAAACGACGTGTAACTGTCAACGAAAGAACGTAGTATATTTGTACGATCAATGACACCTTTTACGTATTACGCGAAAAATCACTGTTAAATCAGATAGCGCGCCAACCACGTAGGTTGTATCTCCAGATTTTTCTTTAGAAACCATATGAATATTCATTGTTCGTGGGACGGCGGAACTGCAGAAATAAGATTTTCATAATCCCGTCGTTACACATGCAGCTACATATAAAAAATAACAAGTCGACGATTCTTTGTTTCGACAAGTCATTCTTATCTGATTGTCTTTAAAAAAAAATAACTCTGTAAATCTACATAATTGCGATAGACGGGTCTGAGATTACGGAAGCACGTGCGATTTAAGATTACGTGTATTCGTCATTTTCTAATTTTCGCAAATCCATAATTAAATACGCGGAAACCGGTATGCAGCAGTTCGTTAACTTGGCAGTCCAGTTATCTCTGCATTTTCTGACAAGGAAAACATCATGTAAAAGCGGTTCTTTAATGTAATAAAGTCCAATTGCCGCGGAAAAAAATGCTAGCGATTTATATTATACCGCAAGAAAACGTTTCTCCTTGCATTTAAAGGCGAAGAAAAAATTCTTCTAATTCGTTTTTAAAGATTCTTAATTTCATCTTCTTGATATTTATGGCCAAGTATTTCTCATAGGTATAAACATTACTTATTATATATGTCAGTAAATGTATAATATTTAGATGTTTAGCAACAAGAATCTTCTCTGTTATGAACATTTTTTGTACATTATTGTTGTTACTTCCCGAAGGATAAAAAATTTATTTACCCGTTTCTCCTCTAGCAGAATGGTTATTATTACGCCGATTTCCGGCAGTCTTCTTCTCATTTGAATATCCGCTACCTTTTTTTTCCGTCACTTCTTCCACCGGTTCATTAACATACAACATATTTCTTTCTATTGACGTGCGTTTTCTTCACAAGCCGCTATTATACAATTCCGGCCTTGCCTATTATTTTATCTCTGAGATCTCGTGTTATCGAGATACTCAAGGCCCCCGCGCGAAATGGCAACTACACTCGTTTACTTCCTCCTCGCTGTAACGTGTTATACATTTGCCGGTAAAGCTTTGAGGCGGAAGTTGACTTGGATCGACGATATCGTCGATCTGTCGGTGAATTGGTAAAACGATTGATCGACACTTCGTCCCAGAGGTACATGACTCTCATGTTAATTCAACGTCCGGATTCTCACGTGTACGTCTATCAGTGGGAGATTAGCCACGTCCAATGATCCGGGCTTACCCACACATCGACAGGAATTAACGAAGCTTATCGCGCTTGACAGATAAACCGATATGCAGATGAATAGCCAGCGTAGAACTTAGACAATGAAATCCTCGCTAAATGTCATACGTTTTAAAGCAGACACTGACTCAGAAAAATCAGAATTAGTGACAAGTAAGGATAATAAAATGACCGGTTCTCATTTCATTTGAGCAGAGAAAATATGTCAAACTTGTAATGAATTTCAAAACTTCTTTTCCTGTATTCTGAGTTTTTTATTAAACGGGATTTTCTTTTCCTTGTCTATTCCCTGCCGCGCAGCGTTTAGCTTTGTTAAGGGAAATGCAGTCTCAAGTTCAAGTGCGTGCGACGAAATATCGTGAGTCGTGGAAGGCAAGATTTTCGGTGTAAGCAGCGTAGCGTGACGGGTCTCACTGTCAAGTTTACGATTTTGTCATTCATCGTGACTCGAAATAAATGTCCGTTGCCCGCGGGCCAAGATCGAAACGCGACGCGGATTCCTTCGAGCGTGCAGCTGTTTCCATCATTTGTTTTCTTTTTTCTACAGGCGATTCCCGTGACATTGGAAGTGAATTTCACGCGACAATCGCCGGTGCCATTGTCAGTGACGTTTGTCCGAAAATACACGGGACCCGGAAGTACCTGTCACTACCGTCCCCTCTCACGTCGAACGTCCTTCGATTCGAATGTCACTCGTTTACGTCGCGTTGACTTTCGTCAGGAAACCATTCCGCCATGTCGAATCATAGAAAAATTCTATCCTCCCTCTCCCCGAAAATTGTAACCAGCTTGTATTACGACATTTCATTCTGGACAAACGGCAACAAAGAATCATCGTCCATGTTTCCGCAAATGCACCTATTGAAAACCATTTAATCTACATAAATCGTGCTTAAGAATTTCATTCAATAAAATAGCTGTGTTTATTTAATGACTCTGTTGACAAATTCATTTCTTTGGGAACTGTTTTTCACGTTCTTTTAGTATATTGGGTATATTTGCGTAATCATTTAATCCTTGTTTAGTATTTAGCAAATATTAGTTAATTGCTCATGAACGGCAAAGACGGAGAAATAATTGAAGGCGATCGTCATGACCCGTGTACGTAGTTTGCACTACGCAACTTTCTCATTATAAAATCAGCACCAGCTCGAGTCAGCATTGCAGCGTGAGCAGCGCGTAGAATTAACGTTATTCTAATGACATTTTCCGTTCCGTCTCAACGATTTTGGTTCAAGGTAACCAAGTCGTGTGCTATACCCGTCTTAAAGCTCCCAGTGCATCGAATTGCATGTTCATTTCTGTACGTAAACCGCTGCTCATTATTGTATAATAATCCATCCTCCGTTTCTTCTTGACTTCGTGGGAGGAAAAAGCGTGACTTATGAAGAAAAACGAAATCCTTTGTAGTAAACAAAACTGTCTTAAAATATCCAGACAACGAAAAATTGCTCGACAATCAGGATAATTGATAATCAGGAATTCAATTCCGTCGGATCGATTCACTCCGGTCTTATTTAAGTCAGTAAAGTAAAATTAGCACATTCAGAGACGTTGTTGTTCATTCAAAATTATTTCCGTTTCAACTTAATTATTGGAAATAACAGGTATCGTTTAATAACAGGGCCGAGTTTATCAGTGAAATGTTGCAAAACTTGTACTAATTAATTCCTGCTACAATCAGCCATTCTCACAGATGAAGCAATTAATTTTCCTCACATATTAACTTTTTTATGAGACTCCTCGTAAAAATATTCTTTTTTACAGTACAGTTATTTCATATCTTATAAACGCGGTAATCGTTAATGCAGATTACCAGCGTTCGACAAAAATTATCATTCGTCGCAATTATTGAACGATTATATCTTCGTATAATCCGTTGCACTCGTATGCATATTTTTTCGTCGGAGATCGAGTGACACTCACTCGGCAATGACATCCGTAAATCAGCATTAAATTCCCATCGATTTATTTTTTAATGACGTTCGCACGATTAAATAATATTCAGCTTGGCGGGTAAGGGCCTTGAATCGCCGAGCGATCAGGCGCAATATTTATGAAAATCTGGTTTCTCGTTTTCCGCTCATAAATATCGGGCCGGTGCATTTTCGCAATCGACCGTTTAGCAAATTCATTAAGTCCCGCTGTTTTCACCATCGACAGCCAACGACCTCCCCTTATGGAAATGCGACATTAAAGTTTCAATAATATTCAAACGTCACGCTTAATGCGTAGAGCGTGACGTAATTGCAATAAAAATGTTCAACTAAAGATTGTCTCGGTGATAAATGACAGCAATAAATATTTTGCCGTGTACGACTTGCTCGGAAGAGGTAATACTTAAAAATAGATAAATGCTGGAAGCCTCAGATGTTTGTTTTAAGGATGTTTACATAAAATTTGCAGTTTACAGAAAAATACGTTTCTACTGATATTAAATAATGCAATATTGTTTTTCTTTTTGCAGCTCAAAATGTTCAGCACAGTAGTCGAAAAACTAAACTTCCTGTACAAGCCCTACGCCTTGGCAGTAGTCTCGGTTGGCTATGTCTTGGGCGAACTGGGACATTATTTAATTGGTTAGTACAGAAAGGAATTGTACCAGTTTACTTAAGATTGTATTTTGAACAAAAGCTTTCCAATTAAGTAAATACTGGAGCACCAGTTTTTAAAACTGCTACGTATTTACATGTATCTATTTATTTTGACAGGTGTGACGAGCAAAGCAACAGCAGAGGATTTACACTACGGTGATATTTCCTGCCAACTAAATTCAACTACACTGTCGGTTATTGAACTCCCAGTTCAATGTGAAACCGCGAAGAATGCTAGTTAGTAAGTATGATTTTAAAATAAACCAAATTTTATAACTTGTGCATAGGACTTTAAAATAAATAAAAATGTATATGTCCCTGGTTATTCTTCGAAAGGCTTGATTTTTTGGGAATACCGGTAACAAATACACGTGGCATTAAAAGTATCCTTAAACCGACGACATTCATTTCCGTGGCGAGTCAAGTACGCGTTTTTACGAGCGTATCGTTATTCAATGAACCGGGTTCGTCGCTCCGAAACGGTTTTGCCAGTGTTACGTTCGCGATAATACAATCGAATACATTCATCCAAGGCGAGTATTAGTCGATTTCCAAGTATTTACTCACGAGCTGAGGGGTATATTATTTCGCAGCTGCGAGTCCCTGGAACTCAACGGATCCTATTACTGCGAATGGAACTACAATGGCCTTGGCTGGGACTATCAAATATTGGCAGGCCCCTGCTTTATAGCGGTATTCACTGTCGTGGGTGTGATTATCGGTGTCTTCGCTGACAAATACAACAGGTAAACCTTTTTTCCACGTCTTACTCACGCACCCCTTAGTCGCACTACTTTGACCCCTGCCATTAAAGTCTGCGCAATTGTTAAGGCTTCAGAAAGTTTGGAAAAATAAGCATAACGTTATTTCTTGGACTTAGAGTACGAATGCTGGCGATCTGCACCATGGTCTTCAGTCTGGCGATTATCCTGATGGGAAGCGTGAAAGAATACTGGCAACTGGCCATCCTTCGAATGATAATGGCTGCTGGGTGAGACTTGTTAGTTTAAACTAGCCATCCACTACGGAAACTTAACAATTTTATACACAAGTCAATAATCTTTAATAACGCCAATAATTCCATACTTCAATCGTGATCCTAATTCTTAACCACTTTTTAGAACTTCTAAATGTTTTAATGGTAATCTCTGTACATGGTAATACTGGTAACGTCATAAGATTATATAGATGAATATTAGATTATTCTATCGGTCTAAGGACCGGTAGGATTTATGAAATATCATTCGGTTGGTACCCTGTAAATCTGCTTTAAGGCACAGATATACATACATAGATCTGACTTCTTATGAGGGTACGTATATTTTTTGGATCGTAGGGAGGCAGGCTGCAATCCCCTGGCCACGGGGCTTTTATCCGACTGGTTCGAGGAGGAGCAACGTGGTCTCGTTATGTCCATCTTCAACTGGGGTATTTATGGTGGTTATGGCATCGCCTTTCCCATCGGCCGATACGTGCCGCAATTGAATCTCTGGGATCTAGTAAGTCCGACTCCCTCCCCCTTCGTTTTCCATTTATTTCGATGCCTCCGTTCTCTCGTTAACCCCGGCGAAACGGACGAAATTTATCCTTTATACTCGCTCCGGGCAAACGCAGAAATCCACAGGAAAATAACAGTCGCAAGACTACGTGTGCTGACGTTGTCATGCTAATTTTTGCTGGCCAGTCAGAAAAATTCGGTGACTCTACAGCTAGCAAATAGAATCGCTGACGTAAATAATAGACACGCAAGTGAAGTCTTTGTTTTTAAGTAACCCGATGAAAACATTTACTTGTCTCCTCTTATTGATTTTAAACCCCGTCACATTTTTGTTCATTAACGTTTAGAAAGTTATTAAAACGTGAAAACGAAACTTAGTTAATAGCGATGCAAATGCACGTAAAGAGGAGAATTTCTTTGGGTATAATTGGCCGAATTATGGTGGATTAATTGCACCCTGTAAATAATACCGACGATTCTTTACCGTTCGCAGGGCTGGAGAGCGTGCTATTACGGCGCTGGAATAATCGGGGTAATTATCGCCATTCTTACTGCTTTATCTCTCAGCGAACCAGAGAGAAAAACAATCGGCGAGGAGACCAACAAAGACGGGAAAAAGGACTCGATCTGGCGAATAATATGCCAGCCGCGGATTATTCTTTTATGTCTCGCCGCTAGTATAAGGCATTGCGGTGAGTAGCGGCCAATCTTTTTTACCAATTCATAAGAAATCAGGGCCAACAAACCCAGTAAGGACGTACAAAGATTAACATCTTTCCTTTAACTGTGCACCTAAAAACGACGGTTTTAATAATCCTCGAAAACTTGCTCACAGTAAGCCAAAGCTTATATCATCAATTGTATAATTATCATTATAATACTTTTTTACAATACTTTCATATATATCTTTATAAAGTATCATTTTGCAAAATTCTCTTTATCCGCGCATAAATTTTTTTTTATATAAATGTAACACGATGATCCTTTTTCTTTATCCCTTTAAGAAATAATTCTACGCTTTTGTAACCTGTCCCCCTTTTTTCCAGGTGGAATGTGTTTCGCGTACAATTGCGATTTGTACTACAGGGACTATTTCCCGGATTACGATCTCGGATGGTGGCTCTTCGCCGTTACGATCGTTATCGGAAGTATTGGCGTGGTCGTCGGCGGCATGATCAGCGATAAATTCGTAGCAAAAATGGGAATAAAATCCCGGGTGGCCGTACTGGCCATCAGTCAGCTTATAGCGACGCCATTTGCGTTTGGATCGGTTTATTTCACACCCCTCTTCGCCATGATCACCCTCGGAATTTCCTATTTCTTCGGTAAGTCCTATCGCTCTTCGTATTCTACCTTTTTTTATCAAATATTTGGATTCATTCATTTAATGTTCCAATTTCCTCTTAAATCTCTGACGTATCTTTATGCGATGTAAAATTGTTTTTTCATTGAAATGTACGACTGATTCGCTTCGCTTCCAGCTGAAATGTGGTTCGGGATAGTATTTGCCATCGTCGTGGAAATTGTCCCGTTGAGCCTCAGGTCTACGACTGTCGGAGTTTTCCTTTTCGTCATGAATAATATCGGCGGAAATCTACCGATATTGGTGGAACCGACCCGACAGGTCATCGGTTTCCGAGAATCATTGTTTATCTATTACGCAGGCTTCTACGGTATAAGTAAGTATTCGCAGACGTAATTCTTTATTCCTGAATAAATTAGAATAGAATTGTCGACGCGTGCGACTCGCGTGATCTTGCTTAAAAGTATCATACCGGGGATTTTTACAATCCGTACGATAAATCGAGGTCGAAGTATTTTAAAACAAAATTTAAGGAAACCGTACCTCTGTTTCGCTGTTTTTCGACAATTACCTTACGGATTATATTTGCCAGGTTCCATCATGTTTCTGCTGACGATGTTCCTGATGGATGGTCCGCCAGTGGAGAAAAAGGAAGTGGAAAACGGGACCGGATACGACAACGCGACGTTCACCAACGACGAGGGTCGTGTGGCAACCCTCGAACTTCCGCGACTGCCGGCCCGGCCGCAGAATTACGAGAACTCGAAATTATGAGGGAAGCCCCGGCGGAGCTTCAAAGACCATTTGTAAATAGCGCTCGAACGGAAGTTCAAGGAAGAGGCAGGTTCTTCTCCGAAGAAAATTAGGAATTATGCTCTCTAATCCCGCGGGATCTGCGCGAGATTCATAGTTCATTTCTCCCAAGGACCCGGAGGCGAGTACCTTCGCACGAAGGAAACCTTCCATTCATATTCTGTGATATAAAAAGAGGTCCGCTGGGAAAGACGGAAATATTTAGAAAGAAAATTCGGGCAAGGATCATTCTGAAGGTTTTAGACCTTTCTCGCGTATGCTGAAGAATAAAATTATCCTTGCAGCGAATAACAAGCTAAGAGTTAATCCAATTTTTCGATTACATTCGCGATCGATAGAAATTTTTTCACTGCGAAATGATAACTGTACATAATTTTATAGCAATGAAATAATGGGCACAATGATTCTATAACACTATTATCATTGTTTTCCAACGAAATCGGACTTTGATTAATTGTGATATCGATAACACTGACACGAGTATTGGAATCAAAGTGTTTCAAGACGTCGATGATTTTGTTAAGTGTGACGCACTTGAAACAGCAAACGGAATGTAAATTTCTATAGACTAGATTCTTTTATTAATGATGCAGGAATATTATTTGTGTCTTCTTAATTACTCACCAACTTCAAAATCGGCCAGAGTAAAATTGGCTATCTGATTAAGAAGTTTCTTAATGTTTGATGACTAGAAACGCAAGGGAAAGAACAGCACAATTCTTACGTATCATTCTGGATCCGTTTATTTACTATCTCGGCATAAATTAAAATTAAGTGCGGTTGGTTTCGGAGTGATATCACATGTTAGAGACAGCCTGTTGCACTCGCTATCGTATATAGGTATACAAAATATATCTAATTTACGATATGGGGCGTGACGACGTCGAGAATAATATCGTACAGCAAATGTTGCTGCGAGTAACTTAGCGCTAGAGCGAGTCTGAGATTCCTCCTCGTTTCTTCATTATGTACAGTGTATTTAATATAAATAAAGACGCCTACTTGTAATGTACAAAATAATTAGGAAACATGTTCTCAGGGTTTGTCATGAAATGCTGTATGCGACAGACACGCATGCCATGTAAACGTTCCACAAAAATACTCTGCGAATAAATAGTCATCCAAACGTATACGGTACGTCGACCTTCCACATCGATAATCGTAGTATCAAATGCCGCCGCGAAGAATGTCCATGCTACTCATAAATAGAGGATCTAGAAATACGAAAGCCTCATCTAAGCGTCTACTCGAAAACTCTTTATCTCTATGTTTCTCATCGTCCGTAGACATCGCTCGAGAGAAATAACGTGCTTCAATAAAAATACACGAAGTGACGAATATATAGGAATACTTATTTGCACTCAGGTCGCGCGCGAATACCGGAAGAGGAATCGATATCGTCGTCAAATAAGCGACTTCCCTCGACAATCTTGCAGTTTCAATAATCTCTCGCACTCGGCAGAAACGCAGAGTGAGCGTCCGAACGATATGAGTCACGAGTATCGCGAAAAAGAAACGTGATATGCCAAACCATTGACTGTCTTTAAGTGTGTCGTCGATAAGAACGCATTAATGTACATAATCTCCATCAGTACTCGGTTTACTTTGACCAACAGTATGCCCGTTGTCCAGCTTTATCTGACTATCGTTTTGCCTTATATTTTGCATTCCTGTGGATGTAAGGACATTACACATAGACACGCAGGAAATTTTAAACACGTCAAATCGTACATAATGTCGCCTAAGAGTACAAGGGTAAAGTACATGCGTTACTTTTCTCAGTCGAAATGTCGAATTATGTCCTTTTTTGTCCTATGCACTTCGTTTCGTAACCGTTAAGTAGTGCGCTGTTTCTTTTCGTGCTTACTGAGTGATTCAGTCTATTGTACTTCTACTGACAATCAATCAACGATTACTACATACAACTTCGGCGCGTACACTAGATTGTTCATAAAAGCGATTAGCACACGGGTTCTACATACATAGCGATTGATTTCATATCCACACAGACGTCATTTATCCAACTTACGTTCTAGCGTAATTCTAAATATTTACAAACTGACCTCCGCGGAAAGTTATGCCCGTTTCTACTCCGATACGAGCGGAGTACGGTTAGACGAGTATGATCCATAAATACGTATCCCGTTTGAAGGATTCACCGTTTTCGAAGGGAAATCTCAACACTCCTCGGTGGAAGTGCTTGATATTTGCGTACTGGCACCGCTTGAGAAACTGCTTCTGCAAGTTTCCACGCCCAATGCAGTATCTGGTACTTGAACAAACTGAACTTTTTCCTTGGGCCATCGGCTCCTGCCGTACACGCAGTTAAATATATTGTATCTGTGGTCCAGTTCAAGATGACTAAGGGTACTGCTGTGCCTTCTCTTGAGGACCTTCTTGGCCATCAGACTTCTGTTATTCTTGTACGACAGTTCTCGTCTGAAGCAGAAGAACTTCCGTAGTTCCCTCTTTACTCGTTTTGAGCGGTACCCGAACAGAAGGGGACTGACGTAGGCTGCTAGGAACTGAAAACTCAGGGCGAGGATGTCGTATTCATGCGGAATACCTCGCTGGGCGTAGCTTGGCAGGTTCTTTAGTATGAGAAGAAGAACGTAAGGGGACCAGCAGATCAATCCCATGACTATCACCAGCGCGCTTATCCTCGCCGCTCTAGTCTCTTCCCTGTACTTGAACAAGGAACCATTACTGATGCGGTACTTGAGCGAATTTATGTAACTGGACGTGCTCCTGGTGCTCGCTGTGCGCTGAAGACCAATCTTATTCGGAGCTGGAGTAATCGTCACTATTGGCGTGAGGAGAGCAGCGGAAGATTCTGCTGCAGTTCCGTCCACGGTTGTTTTTGTGCTCCCCTGAGCCTCAACGTCCAAGTCCGTAGGCACGTTGATGATTATATCCGTAGTGTTTAAAAGAACGGAAGACCTACGACTCGTTCTACCGTCGAGACAGGATTTCAGGGGCTTTGTCCTCGCACTGTCCTGATGATCCTCCTGATGACTTTCTGCATTGGCAAACTTTGTGCCAAGTTCCGTCGTCGCCTTTACGCAATTTGTCGAGGGATATTCCAGCAACGTGGTACCATACGTTCCCTCCTTTTCGTCGTCCTGCACGGTCGACGACTCCTGGGTTTCGTCAATCGTAGAACTGAAGTCCGAAAACGGCGGGAGATAACGACAGGAACTGCGTCGACGATTGTGAAAAGTCTTTGGAAGGATTTCCGGGACTTCTAAAGAATCGAGGTCTCCGAAACGAGTGTCGTCCTCGCTCTCCGAGCTTCTGTCGGACGATTCTTCGCGAGGCCAAGACTGACTGCGGCCGTTCTTGGCGAGGAACTCTTCGTACATGAGATCGTGAGACGATTTCCTTCTTTGGTCGGGTCTGTCGCGAAACTTACTTCTCACTAGGTCGTCGTAAACCGTGCGATCCCCCTGTTCCTTCTCGAGGAATTCAGCTTTCAGGACAGATATCGGTACCCTGTCCCTCGATTCTTCTGCCGTTTTTTCCGGCGTGCTCGACCTTTGCGGCGTTACGTCGACTCTGTGGGAACCCACGGTGAAGACGATCCCCGAAGATGGTTCCCCCTCGCCCTGCCGGCAAGGGGGACCCATCTCCGAGGACGACGAGGACGAGGAAGCCAAGGAATGTCGGCGAGGAATCTGCGTGATCGGCTGAGGCGTCTCGCTGGTCTCGTCGATCGACGAGAGACTCGATATCTTCGGGATCCTGCGGAAATCGTCGGTGGAAGCTTCCTGTTGCTGCTGCGCCCTCGCGGAGCCGCAAGTTTCCTCGTAGCTGAAGCTACCGGAGGATAAGATTGGCCTCGAACCGGTCCTCCTCGTCCTCTCCGAGTTCCTGTGAGCCGCGGAGTAAATTCTCACGTAAATCCAGGACACCCCGGCGAACGGCAGAAGGTAGGCGAATACGCTGTGGACGAGAGTGTAAATGAGACCGTAAGTAACGGTTCGTGCATCGTCCTGGCCGAAGATGCTCGTTGAATTTTCCGGGAAATTCACGAGATCCGCCCTGATCGCCAGGGCGACAGTCCCGTCGATCGTCTCGTCGACCTCCCAGATCGTCGACACACCCCCAGCTGTGCTCGTCTCGTTCTCGAAGAACGACAAGGCCGAGTCCAGCGTGAAGTTCGACGTTCCATTAACGCTCATGTCGTAGGACCTACTGCTGGTCGAGCAGGAAAGCCAGAAACTACGGGGGTCTGGATTCAGCGAGCCGAGGAGACCGAAAATTCCGGAAACCAGCCACATAGAGAGAATGAGAATCCCCGATTTGAGTTTGTCGATCCTCGCGCGATATCGCAGCGGATCGACCACGGCGAAGTATTGATCTATGGCGATCAGCAGCACCGAGAACACTGAGGAAGTCGTCAGGAGGGCGGTTACCCCTTCCGAAATGGCGCAGATGCTTCCAACCGACGAAGACGTCGTCCTCGAGTCTCCCGTTGACCGGCCGTCCATCATCATCAACGGACTCAAAATTCCGCAGGTCAAGAGATTCGAGACGGTCAGATTCATCACGAACCTGAAACAACAGAAGTAACAACATTAAATCTTGCAGTCCTAAAGATAAAAAAATTTGTAAACATGCGGGAAATCAAGCCGCTTAAAATAATAGCAATCTTCATTTTGGACCTCTTGTTTGTTTGAAATACTTCAAGGTCGTTTCAAAGCGTCACGAAATGGAATACCAGCCGACGAATAATGCTCAGCATCGTTCGCTTTTTAGTCCCGGTCAACCTTTTTGCAAACGTGCAATTTTACGAGTTACCACACGGAGCCGGAGACGTAATTTCCTTCGCGAAGTGGATGTAACGGACGACGGAGCTAGCGGACCGGCCAAGGGGAGTTCCGTATTACGAGGATATATTTAGATCGCGGTACCGCTTGTTTTCGCTTACGATGACGCTTCACTCTCAAGCCAACGGTTTGACAGACGTCTCGACCCCGTCGCCGGAGAGTGCAATCGCAAGTTTATACCACCGCCGGGAAACCCCCTCCTCGTATCCTTCCACGTGTCACCGTAGGGTCTAACTATAGCGAACCAATCACAATGACCTCAACCTACCGTTTTGCAAAATGACCTTGAAAAAGTACATCTACCGTGACGAGCGACCTCGCTCCTCCCTTTTTCTATTAAAAATTCTCGCGAGGAAAGAAGCGCAGGGGTCGACGTTAGTCACGATGAAACTGATCGTTAGATATCAATATTCCATGGTTCTGGTTAACAGAAAGACCTTTCAATGATACTAACATTTGTCAACAGAATAATGTGTTTCGTTATGAAACTAAACTGTCGGATATTTAGTTTCTTTTGTTATTTTTTGCTATTAGGTTTTTTCTATTTTTTTTGTCCTCATTCTAATTTTTTCTACTTCAGAATAGCGTGATTTACGCTGAATTTTATTTAGATGCCGCCTACCATGCTTTGGAATTTTTGCCACAGATGACAAAACCATTGTGTCCACTTTTATATGTGGGATACGTTGATAAGTAAGTACACTTTCCTACCGCGCAAACCTGAGTATGACCGGCCCGTTAAAACCAAGCGTCCCTAACGGTGAAACCATAAACACAGCAACTTAAGTGCCATTGTCGGATACTAACAGTATAACCCACGCTTTACGCGAATGTGGAACGCAAGACAGTTAAAACGTCGAACACACATTCGTAGCCGTGTACATTTGAATAGAAAAGCAACGATGCCTTTCCATGCAGGGCACTTTTCCGGAAATTCTCGCTTCAATTGGCACTTCCGGTTTCACGGCGTTCCGCCGAGAATGCGCGGTGAATGTGGGTATGGTAATTTCGCGAGCATTGCGCCTTATTTTGCCGATATCGTCTGTAAAATGTCGACGATAAAGCATTCCTCGTCAACGTTCCGTCATGAAAATCAAAGCTCCGAACGACGTTCGGAGACGTTCCTTTTTTTCCGCGACTGGCAGCTGCGTTTCCGCGTTCGTCGAGTGCAATAAAAATGCGAATCTTTATGACGCGATCGCGCGTAGCCGGCGACTTTTAATGCCCGTCGAGGAAGACATGAAATTCAAAGTATCGTCAAATCGACGGCTTATGTTAAGTCACGACACAACTCATGTCTCAAAGGCAGAAACATCGGTGTTTCATTTGAAGTTTCCTAACGAATGGAAAACTTTCCGTAGGCCAATTTTACGATATTCCCAAGACTGTACACGTGTTGTGACACTGTAATTAATGACATTCGGTTTACCGGGAACCTCGTGGTTGTCAAGGAACATTTCGACACTGACACGACGATTGCAGCCGTTGCTTTTAACGCGAGGGACAGGAGAAATGACTGTGGAAAAAATATCTGTCCATACTCGTATTCGCGTGTGCGTGAGTACTTCTGTCTGGCCGGCAAAGAAAACGATAACCCATCATACGCGTCGGCGTAAAATCACGAAACTTTACAGATGTATTCGCCATTTGTCAAGGACCGACTCTATCGATTATGGACTCGAAAACAGCACTTAACAGAACACCGCGGACCTGCAGTTTCGTCAAAGATCTAGATCATTATTTATAAATATAAAGTGCAACGCGCAAAGCAGCTTGCTGACGAATGAGAGATATTTTAAAACTCGACATGTTCCTTCCGGCGAAAATTCTCAGAATACCCGTGGAGTTTATAAAATTTTCATTCGTCATTTCCCCGATTTCTCCGAGCACGCCGGTGCTGCATTTGCATCGGCTGCGTCGTAGACGCGTTTCCGAGGAAATTTCAAGTACGTATTCCTCGGAAGTTTCGTTCCTCGGAAAAAACGTAGAAAATAAACGCAAAACCGCGGACATACTCCAAGACGTTTCCGAGGTGCGCGGAAAATACACGCTCGTATTTCGCGCGCGCGGAAGGTCGAGTACTTGCCGCGCCAAAGAAAATTAATTTTAGTAATATGCATGTGCAACGAACACGAGGCAGGTGCGTGAAAACGTTAACTCCGTCGACGGGAAGGCTCCGTTTTTCTAGCTCCCAAAAACAAGAAACAGTTACCGCTCGTATTTTGACATCTGGGAAGTAGCGAAACGTCGGTTCCTAGCCGTTGCACTTGCAACGGTTTACGATTGCCGCGAACTCAACTTCGCATCGTCTTTGATAATATGCAGATGCACGTAAATACAGCCGACGTGCGGCCAAGGGAACGTAGCTCCCCTGTGGGAAGTTCCTAGCCATTCGGTACCATTTTAATTTAATAACGAAAAACTCCGCACATATTATATTCCAGGTGTTGTTATCCATTTTGATCATTTTCTTATTGTCTTAATAACTTGCAAAATGGGACGTGAATAATTCCTGCTACCTGCGTAAGCAAATTTTACATCACGTGTAATAATACACTGATTCAAATAACACAGCGAACGCACGAGTAAGAGATGAAAGAGATTCTAAGTATAAAGTTCCTTACGTTAAACGTAATTTACATACGGTATTTAAATAAATGATTCGTACAATGAGAAAATCATTTTTTCCCAGTCCGATCGACGGATAAATCTGAATAAATAAACTGTTGTGCGTCGAAATGATTTGGTCGTATTCCAACAATCATTTATAAACATTCCGTTAGCTTTACGAACGATCTGCCGCATAGCAGAATTCTGGCAATTTCATGCTCGTAAATAAAGCGCAACTTATTGTCATTCTGGTGGTGCTATACATCGAAATTTTCGACGGTACAGGAGTAGCAGTGTATAGACAGTGGACGGCATCAGACTTATTTTCAAGCATATTCCCACCTACGATGGCCCAAGGACCCTGAAGAAAGCAACGCGAACGTCGACCGTCTCACGGCGGCCCGTTTTGCGTTTACTTCGTAAATAAAAAAAATCAGGCGGCGTTGAGGCGAATGCAAGTAAGAGTCCGCGTCGGAAAGTCGAGGAAGACCGCTCGAAAATAAACCGAGGGCGACACGTCGCTTAGGTAAGCGAATAAGAAGCTTCCCCGAGGAGCAGGCAACGACGTATACGACTGTTAATACTTACGACCGATAAATTCGTCGACGGTACAGCGCGCACGGTACTCATTACTGTCTTTACCATCTGCTCACGGAATTGCCCGGGGGAATCACCCTCCGCTTAGAGAAAAGTCGTCGCGACACGGAGGTCTTTCCAAAGAAAATTCACATAACTTATGCCCGATGTCGGCGATTTGCCGTTCACGCCAACGGCGTAGTAGTTTCAAACGCACGAGATATTTTAAAGGAGGAAATAATGATACTAATATTATATTTTGTAGGAATTAACGATGTGGAATAAGTGTGGTACCACAAGTTTCTAGTTCAACAATTTCAGTGAATTATACCCTAACATTTTCTACCATCTTTATATTTTTTTGCATATCTTAACGAATTAGGTAACTTGTTTCATCTTTGTTTCAATCTGTCCGATTGTCATCACCTTTCTCTTCCATAGGCGGTTGGTGTCTAGTGACGAGTGATACGACAACCTTAAGTACAAATTTGTCCGTACATAACGAACGGTCCACCTACGTGTGTCCTTCGTCATTTGTGCGAAGGTTTCGGCGGCTGAACAATACAATGAACCAATACTTCGGGATTACTGACGGTATAAATAAAAGGCTAAAGCGCGAACGTAATTTATGTCGGGTTATTCCGCCTTTCAGATCTGTCAGACAGTGTGGCGCGGCTTCGACTGCGAACTAAGTGGATATAAAGTCGCTACAAATTTTCTTTTAACGACTACATCGCCATTGGCCGCCTCCGATATGCAATAAAGATAAACTTTCGTATTTACTATTGTTTTGACATCTTAACAACGCCGGCGCGTCGTTAGGGCCAGTATAAAAATTGTCAACGCGGCGCTTTTATACTTTTATTTCGGAATCGCAAAGGGGAAACGCCGACGAGATATTGTTATCATTTCGGGGAATAAATGTACAACTTCAGATCATTTTCGCGAATTTATAGTCCGAAAAGTTTGTTCACCCCCGCTCGTCACGTGTTCGGTTATTGATTTTGCAAAAATATTAAAGTCGGTCTAATAATTCCTAGGGCTATAAAAAATGCCAGTGTTTCAAAACTATTTATAGAGACAGACAGGACTGTCCGTGTGTCTATGAGTCTATCCACCTGATCCACGTGCTCGGAACGTCGTCGTTAAAACTTGCCAACTAATATTAGACGTAGTTTAATAAATTTGTAACCCCGTGAGTAACGGTCCGAGATTGAATGAAAGCTTGGCAGAGCCGCAAAAGCTGAGCGTGGAAAAACGTGCTTAGGCGAAACTGTCGACTGACCTGTTGGAAATCGTCCGCAGTCCCGGACGCACGAGGAACGCGAGGAGAAGGGTCGCATTGAGGACGAAGCATCCTAAGAGGACGAAGGTCCACAGGGCGATGCCTGAATCGTCCCACCAGCTTTCCAGACTTCCCAGATCCGCTGGCGATCCTCCTCCGACGATCTCCGTCGCTCCGCCATCCATTCATAAATGATACGTATGTACCGCGGTCCTGAAATCGTTTCAAATATTCATCAGCCACCGGCCATCAATTATTTCACACTGAGCCAATATTTACGGCAAAACCAACTATCCGGGGGACACTTCTTCTCATCAAGGAATAACGAGAAAGGAAAGTGGGGAGATAGTGGAAAAGATCATTTTTTCGAAAAAAGGGTATTGATGACATTAAAAAATACCTAAAATATTTTACATTGCTCAGGTAAACACTTATTCAAAACTTTGGAAATTTTAAGGATCAACTTTGAAATCTACTGTTTCTGGAATGACCAAAGACCCGTGTAACTTAGTCCTCAAAGTTAAAAGCTGATTTCAAGAAGTTTTCCAAGTATGGAGTTACGTTAGCTCGCGTGTTCGTCCTTTAATATGAATGAGTCTGCTCGAAGGAGTGCTCGGGTAGAAGGATTTCGCTTCTTCGAGTTCTCCGGGAACGCAGTGCTCACCGGGGAATCGTAATTTCAAGTAGCGTGGGCAACGTGGCCACTCGAGAGTGAAGGTTACCGTCTTATTTTTGGCCATACATTTTTTGACAAGCTAAAAATCACGAAAGACCGTTGAGCTATCGGCCCTATCGACTGGACGGGCAAACAACGTCACGGATAGCGCGATTCTAATGGATAGGTAAATAAGGCGTAGGAGATTCCCAAGAGACCCGTATGATTTTCACGGGACGACAGGCAGAGATGTTTTTCCATTAGAAAAAAGAGTCTCGCCCACGCGACATGACCGACTTCTGACGGTACGACGTGCATTTCACGCGGAAATACGCTGAGTGCTTGCGAAAGAAAACCGTCGGAGATGCTCGTAAAGGTTTCGCTCGCTTAGCTCCTTTTTTTCTTAAACCTCGCAACCCACGGGCTCCATTCACCGGCATTTCGCAGTCAGCGCATAAACGCGTAAACCAGGAAGAAAAGAACGATCCTTCCAACGATTTTAGAGAAAATAAAAATTCCTCAGGTATCAGAAAACCGACAATTTTTTCTAAAGAATGTTTCTATGAAAAAATTATGTGAAAAGGTCAAGGACTATTCTGCTCAATGAGATGTTGTCTATGAAAATATTGAATATTATAAATATTTAGAAAAAATAAAAATTCTTCAGGTATGAGTAAACCGACAATTTTTTCTAAAGAATGTTTCTATGAAAAAATTATGTGAAAAGGTCAAGGACTATTCTGCTCAATGAGATCTTGTCTATGAAAATATTGATGCTATTTTGATCGCGAAACCCTGACTTTCGGACTTTCCTGTACTTGTTATTTCGATGACGAGACCATCTGGCAGATGACGAAGAGGGCCGGCACAGGCCCATTCGTCGAAACACTTGAAACTACGGTCAGTCGTAGGCGCGGATTCCGCGGAGGTTTCTTCTTTCCTTTCACGCCGCCCACATGCCGAGTGGATTAATCTGGCGAAGCGGTTTCCGCGGAAATCTAGAGGGAAATTTATGAATGCGGATCGTAATGCAAAACTCGACCGAAGCTTTCAAGTGCCAACTGACGGAAAGCAATAGAGGAAAACTGGCAAAAACCGATGCACATTTTCGCTGTATCCGAATATAACGCAAGCGCCGAAAAGAAAATGATGTGACCCCGATTGCCGAGCATAAGGGAAGCCCGTTGGCGTATTTTTGGACTTATCGGACTTCCCCGTACGCTCGAGTAGCTTCACGCGCGCACACACATATAGATACGTGTACACGTACGAGTCGATGGAAAATAAAAGGCAACGGTGTGCACAGCCGTTGGATTATCGATAGAAGGAACATCATCATCATCCGTTTCGCAAACGTGACCGACTTTTTCGCGCGGAATTTCGCCAGCTCATTCCACCCACTGACTTCGCCAAGTTCGAAAATTTCACTAAGGACGCAAATATATCCCGTAGCGCGGCCGATGAGTCGCCGTATTTTCGTAGCAGTATTTTCCTCACAGGAAGGCGAGCGTTAATTCATATAACCGCGGGAATCACGTTGGCGTACGGTGTTTACGATTTGAGTGAAGAAAAAAAAATCATCATTTTCTATTTTCAAAAGGCGATCACCTGTTTTACCGGGGGATTTCGCTAAACACATAAATTAGCGTATTTTACAAGATCGGCTATTTTTCGTGAGCAACGGTGTTAACCAAATTCCTTGAAAGTACCCCCCTCCCCCGTCCCTTCCTCCAACGACGAGGATCGGAGGAACAAGGAAGGGGGGTACGGTACGGTCGGAAACGCAAGACCCACGTCGATACGAATAAATTTGCATTCTTTTCTTTCGGTCAGTCTGGGCTGCCTGTTATTTTCGACGCGGGATGAATCACGGTTCGATTTTCGAGTATTAGCGCCGTCTGCTACCGTGCCAGGGACCCACAAAGGACGGTGGCCAGGCGAAAATGCCTCTGACTTTCCATTCATTCACCTTCCGCGCGAGTTGCAGAAGTTCCGATAGGTTTGACGCGAGGAATGCGTGAGACGTGGACTGACGTTAGCATTACCGGTTTTTCCTCCGTATCGCATTGTAAATGACACCGCGTAAATTCTCGCTCGTTTTAAGGATGCGGTTGGGAGGTGCACGTGTAACGATAAATTCTAAGCGCAAGGATGACCTGTTCATTTTTCAACACCTCCTCGAAGGTCTGCCTTTTTTCCCCCACCCAAGCAGTTTAATCAATAGATGACTACTTTTTTGCGTCAATTACGTATATGAAATTAGATGACGACGGTCTTCGCGTAGTAAGAGATTGGAAGTGGATCAGCACGAAAAGGCGAAGTTAGTCGTGATCGTCGGTTTTATTCCGTCTGTCTGGCCGGGAAAAAAAGCTTCGACTGCGCTATTGATCTATGCTAATGGTCGTGGACGGTTATTTTGAAATGGAAAGGAAAGAAAGCCGCGCGAAATGGGAGCAGATTTACGGCGGGTTTCACCTCGCGCTGAAACAACTGTCGTTTATTGTTATCTCCCGCGGTTAGCGCTGCAACAACTAACGTCGCCCGCGACCCACGCGCGTTCGCCGACGAAACGCGGGGGAAAAGACGCGCCGTCACGAAAGGTAAAAAGGGAAAGAGTGATTTTAACGCGCCGTACGCTCTGCCAATTGACGTCAACGGCCGTATTTTTTTTTCCACGTCTTATCTCGCGCCAATGCCGCGCTCCAATTGCCGTTTACAATCATTACCACCTGAGACGCAGGGGTTCTATCGGCGAAGGTCGCAAAAAACCGCGATCAACGGCAAACCCGGCTGCACTTTATTCCAAACTCGAACGGCTAGCAGGGGTGCCGATATATTATTTTCTTCGCAGAGTCGGATTTCCATGCGATTGCTTCACACCTTGGCAACCGTTCAAGTTTCCAAGGGAAAGAGGAAAGAGCGCGCGCGTAGGTGCGAGGCAAATGAAAGCGGAAAAAAGGAGCAAAGAGACGGTCAACGTGAAAATAGGAGCGAGAAGAATAACGCGGGAAAGGGACGAACGGAACGGGGCAGACGGGAAATATATGACGGAGAGAATATAGAAAATCGCGCGGAGGGGGACCAACAAAGGAAACGAAGGTTAATCGTCGATTTGTAGAATTACAACGGCAGGATTGTCCCTCGAACGTACAAGAGGAAATTCTTAATGACTTGGCAACGAAACTTCCACAAAACTGCGGATGGATGTATAGATTTTCGATTTAGCAGTTTCAGAAGGCACGTCTGTAATTGAAACAAGCCGGGCTAATGATAGCACTTAGCCCATACCATTGTTTATTTCGAGCCATTCGTATGGAACGTCGATCGACCAACGAGATATAGCGGTAACTAAAGATAATCGCTAATGAAGCCAATTAAAATTCCATCAACGATGGCCACGTGTATCGTTCCTACACTTTTCTCTTCCGGATGCAATACGCGCAACGACCTCTTCTACCGTCATATTGTGTGCATTAAAAATCTTGGACATAATTGTGACGAGACTAAAGCTTTTTTACTGTTGGCGCGAAAGAAATGTAGTTTTCGTCAATAGTTGAATCGAAAATTTTGTCCAGCGTACAATTGGCAGAAAAAGTAAAAGACTAGACGAGCCACGTGAGTCGCTTTGACATGCAAACGACGATATTTTTAGGTCAAATCATTATCATAAGTACACTTTTTAACATCGCCGTGTCGATTTCCATATATTTTTAGCGCCAAGACGGGGAGAAGCTTTTGGCAAACTCCGGGGCCGTGTGAATAAATTCTTCGTCAATGTCGATGAACAAATAATTCTCCGCAGGCGCGTGACGGTGGACGACGTACTGGAGGATCACACTCGCGCGATAGACACAATGTCGACTATTGTGCTTTGCAAATACGGCGCCTCTAAAAATAGCTTGCACCGACGAAAGACTCCCCGTGGTTGGCATCGCGGATATAAGGCGTGAGTCTGCCGTGACGAGTCGATTGAAAATCACTTGTCATTCCACCGTAAACGGTACAGGTGTAACGAATACGTATACACTCCAATTGCCCACGCTAACTAAACGTCCTGCCAATCGACACGGGAATTCAGGAAACGTAGCGCACCTTTTCGGGGCGTAGCGGTCCCGGCAGAAGTAACGCCGGTGAAAAAACAATTTACCAACCTTCCCGATTCGCCCTGACATTTATGAAAAAAGTAGCCCCGCCCACGTGTATGTAACGCAAGCTTCTGTCTTATTTTATCAATGTATTCATTCTTGTTCAAGTTCTAACGTGGTTCACTACCCTACAACAACTAATAAATATTCTTTCTCCCTCCTTCTCTCTCTCATTCAAAGTTTCGCTCTGTTTCAAAGGCGCGGATTTACCGAATAAAGATGACAATAACTCCATTTTCCTTCTCATAATGATTTCGTGTTATCGCAGCGGCAATAAATAAAAGTCTTATCATCCTTTCGATTAGCCCTCGGTAATGCTAAGTAATCAATATTAATTGTGAAAAAGCAGCGTTACGGAGATTAGCGGCCGAAGTTAAATCGAAAGATGTTGGGCCAAGAAAAAAGCTTACCTTCTTCGTAGAATCAGACGATGTCGCACATTCCGGCGAGACGAGGGGAAACATGAGGGATTTATAACATTTTTTCTTCGTGACGTCCGGAAAATCTGTCGGCAGAATGGGCTTTGGTCGGCGGCGCACACACACACGTCCTACGTACTTTTTCGCTTCTGGCCGTATCGGGGGGACCTTGGAAAACGAAGCACAGACAGAAGATATTAGCTGCGGCGATTTTCAGACACGCCGGCTTATCGGGCCGTAAATGACATACGAGGTCGATTCCGACGCAAGTGTCCAAAGTGACATTTACTCTCCCTAAATTAATGAGGATCGCCTCAGTGATCATCCTCGTCCGAGTAAATACTTCGCATTGTTCTCGTCCTGGCGAGCACTTCATTATTATTAATGAGAGAGTATACAACTCTTCCCCGCACCGCCTTCACCATCTCCATACGCAGTTATTTCAATTCCAAAAGACACCGGTACATCATCTGCACTTATCTCTACAGCAACGGGCGTCGATCGTTCGCGATTTCGACGCAAACTTTCTGGAAACCGCCAACACCTACGGCTACTGTTTATCATGCATTTCTTTTTTTGCCAATCACACTGCCGCGCTTTATCCGCGAGGTGCGCAAAACTCGGTCGTATTTAATCGATCTCCGTGTCGTATTTCCCGTTCCCCGGGATAATTCCTTGTCGAGGAACCTGACGATCGTTAAAGAAATTTGCAAATCACCACTTCAGCGACTCGACGATCTATATGTATGTAAATAGACTGCCGCGTAAATCATGAGTGATCATCAGTAATTATTCGGGGCCACGTACGATCGAGTCGTTCGACGAATGAAAACTCACGGCGCAATTAGAAGTCGGTATACGGGGCAGAAAAGATGGGAAAAGTTGTGAAAATAAATGATGAAAATAAAGAAAATCTCAAATCTACGAAGCCTGAAATTTGAGGCACGTTTTACATTTTTATCTAATATTCCAGGATAATCTTCAAAGATCGTGCAACCCCGCGAAGACGGAACGAGGGAAACCTCGGATTATCTTCCATCTTTAACACGAGTTCCGCAAAGTGCGGGATTTCTCTCAAAGACCGCTGGCTGTTCTATAATAAGTGCACGAAAATGAACATTGCAGCCACTTGCCGTGATGCGTGTTGCAGGGAGTTAATTACTCGTAAGAAAGTACGAGGCGGAACTGCACGATTACGTATATAAGTATCTACACGCGATTAATAATTATAATAGTACGCTTAATATTGCATGTCGGGCGTGTACGGCGTCTCCCTATGCCTTTCACTAGCGCTCACATGCGTGAGTAATTACGCGTAAAGCCAGTCGACAAAGCTACTAATTACGGACACAATATCGAGATAATGTAATGCAGCTCAATGATTAATATTCACAGAGCTTCGCGCTGGTAATAGTGAGACAGGTAAAACTTTTCCATGCGCGTAACATTTCCCTTATTTCTAATAAACACGGCGCGCAGATCAAGCGCATCGATCAACCGCGATTAATTTGATCAATTAATTATGAATAAGTAGCAGGTAGATCTATTAATTACTGACCATTGGCAATGACGTTCACAAAGACGCGCAGAAAAATATAAACCAAGGACACTCGGTACTTCATGTCGTTAGAATATGTTTTTAGCAATCCTCTCACGGGTTTTTACATCGTAAATCCGTTTATTTAAACATCATGCGTCTTTTCAGGGAAATAGTAATTAATGAAGCGAGGATGGCGATGTTTACCAGGAAACGTTGTGTCGATTCTATCGAATCGTAATTATATTATTTCCAGAGTTTCTAATAGTATCCTTTGTTTTCGCATAATTAGACCAAGCTATATTTACGATATTCTGCAAAGCTGAATTATGAAAAAAAATCGTCCAATTTCAACATCGAATTATTTCTATCAAACCCAGAGGAAAAATTGGTGCGCAAAAATGCGTCCCTGACGTTCCTGGATAGGCGTAGTTCAGCGGCGATATTAGAATCGAATGACCGGAATAAAAGTAAGAATTTGCATCTGCAAAGAATAATTAGCATGAGAATAATGGCAGCGATACGTCGACTCCGGAGAGTGATTTTTCAATCGTGACATGTGTTCTTCGACGACTCTCGTATGACACCGTCTGGCGCCCTTGTACAAATATTACGAGCACAAGTGCCGTCATAGGTTAAACGTTTTAAAGCGGCTTTTAGGAATCAAGTGGGGCCAAGCACTATCGGTACACAGGCGTATTTACAAATATTTAAACACAATCTACGTCGATGAAAAAATGGAGAGACGCTCACTCGTATAGACGAGAATTATCTCGAAGTTTGTATCGAAACTGATCCCACGAGTTCCGTGGAAGTACATGGGCTTTGGTCCCGAAAATGACGTCGATGGGAATATTCAATTTTTAGCCACGTTTACGCAGTTTTCCCGGATACAATGCATTTACCGCTCCGAATAAATAATGGGAACCTTGTTGACGATTTCAAGTATTTTCCGAATGACGTTACTCGAGTCATCGCCGAAACTTTCGTCATTTCCGCGCGTGTATTCCGATGATAATGCAGCAGAAACAATAATATCGTGAATGAAACAGCGATAGAAATAAAGCGAGTACGTTATTCCGAAACAACTCGGTTCCAAAAAGAAATAAAAACTCTCGTACGACTTGCATGCTTATCGCGATAATAATTCTCCCGGGACAATAATATTGTGAATGAAACATAGCGTAATTCACAAACAACGTGACTGAAAGAGAAACTAAAGTTCCCCCGCGATCTGCATATTAATTCTCATTGGGAAAAAGAAAAACGTTGAATGAAACATGGAGGATACATAAGTGTGGCATTTGTTCGGAATTCCCAAACGTAGCCACGGAAAGAAACCGGCCTGCATATTTCTCACGATAGTGATTCCCCGGAAAAATAATATTGTCAACGGAACATAAGGTTAGATGTAAATAGGTGTGGCACACAGTGAGACAGACATTCGTGGAGATATGAGCGGAAAACTTTTCCATGAAATCCAGCGTGCATTATATCACTCAAGAAGATTGTGGCGTTTGGGGAGAAGTAATTAACGCCGGTATATGCAAGATTCCACTGACATCACGGTGTATCGGCACGTTTGTTGGGAAATGCAGCTAACACTCCGACTGGTAATCATGCCGCGTGCAACATTAAAAACGACCGACGATTCTTGGCTTATTAATCGAGCGCGTGTGTCCGACGTTAATTCGCTCGAGCGATTTATCCAAGTCGCAAGATTTTTTCCGCTCGGTAATAAGGCACAATTACGCCCCGGACGAGATTCCACGAGCGTCATGTGGCCGGTTTATTTTCTCACGTGTATTTTTCCCCCTCGCGAAACAACGGAAAGGGATACACGTCCCCTCGAATCTTCCTCACGAGTCATTCGGGCGTAAAGGAAAAACCCGTGGACAAATAAAATGTAACATAAATAAAAATTCGTCGACCGGTGTGTCTCACCGTCGACCTGTTTTTGCCCGCTGATTCGTTGATCGCATAATGCCAAACCGGAGATGAGAAAGCACTGGCAAATAAAAGCTCCATGAACGTTCGGCGACACAACAAGATTCCGCAAGTGGGTTAGTGTTCTGATTAAACGATCTTAAGACGACACCAATAGTGCGCACTCGAGCGTCAACCGAGCGTGTTAAATATGCCGAATACTAATTCCGTCCGACATGTACGAAGTATTCCGCGGACTTCTTCCAAAATATGCACGAACCACAGCGGGAAAACAAACCGCAAGTACGTCACTCTAACCCAGGAAATCTACGACTATTTATTCGCGTTAACAAAACATGAACCTATGAAAAATACTTGCGCGTTAATATTTTTGCAGCATTCGCGCCGAGGAAGTAATTAAAAAGCGATTTAACTGTTCTTATCAGAAAGGTCAATCAAATATCGATAGTTTTCACTTTTTCTGAGTTTCTCTTGTTAGACGTGTGGACAGCTAGGATTTCTGTAATAACTCAGCGGCGCACGGCGAACGTGATGGAAGGGCAAAAAAACCGAGCAACTGCCTCCATTATTTCCTCCTGAGTCATTTTATCCCGCGCCTATAATCACTCTAAACGTATGAAAGTTCAACTGGTAATTACGGCAATATTTTTATAGTCCGCTTCTTGCGAAATGTTTCACAGACTAGTAAACAGTGTATCGAACAATCGCGATAACAGGAACCTTAATCATACGGCGGTTCACATCCGTATACGTGTCCAAAGTTTTCCAATTGCACAACGTTAGCGGCAAAAAATGTAATCGTGACGCCTAACGGTTTGTGGAAACCCATTGACATCATCGGCTGACATTGAATATTACGTGGCGAAGGTACGAAACACCTGCTTTATCTTTGGGACTTTAAATTCTCGTATCGAGATAAAACGTCAATTGTCATGTCCTGCCGCGGTCCCTTAGGCCGGTTAAACCTCGGCAATTGCCGGCCGTATTATCTGTCTTTTTACGAGCTGACATTACCCATCGTCTCCTTTTTATCTGTTAACGTCACGTCCGTTCATTGTATCGCTGATTCGAAAATTAGCTCCGTATGCCGACGAAACGGTTCTCCGCAAGGATCGGACTTTCCGAAGTCGATTACGAAATTTTCAAAACAGTCGCTGACGTCAACGTTCGCTAAATGAAAATCAAGGCGGTATTACATAGCGGTATTAATTACCGATGTAATCGTCAATCAATTCTCCAGCAACAGCCATATTTACTCCCGTGTGCCTTTGAAACGGCGCAAAATAAAAGGCACGTTAATCAGTCAGTGATGTCATTTTTAGGCGAATTCTTTGGGCGACCAGGCACAATTGATCAGGAAATTTTTTCAGGCACCTAACTAGGAAGATGCACATTAATCCTCACGCAGTCTTTCACGGCTGAGGAATAAGGAGAACGTGGGGTAATCTGTGAAGCCGAGAATGATGTCACTGTTAATTCGATTGTTTGGACCAAATTATGATTGTCTTCGTACAATTACTACCGTGAATTAGTCGGGCAACGATCAAGGAATTTTTTAATGGACAGACGACGCATCGAATCTCGCGCGTAGTTTTCCTCTCTGGTCGAATAAGACGATGACACTGGTTGGACAGATCGTCACGATCATCCGCGATCGAAGTATTAGCACACATCTCTGAAAACAACTTGTTTGTTTAAGCAAGACGGACGATATCGATTCGGAAAGAAACCGCCACGGGCGTTCTCCTTATCTTTTTATGGCGGAAAGAACCATGGTTCGTTCCGAGCGACGGCGAAAGGCTAATTTCAGACGTGTCATTACTAAAAAAAGAATCCAAAGAACGAACAGTCTATTGTGAGGTAAACGTCGACAACCGGGTAATCAGCAACGGGATCGTTTTCACCGTGGAAATTGACAGTGATGCAACGTAGGACGAATCTTCCGTAGATAATGTTGTGATATCTGTAGAAAAGGATCGTGCAACGCTAAACGTGAGAGAGGAACGACGTTAGACTAAACAAAAATATGCCTCCGTTGATTTTGCCTCGAAATCCTTTCTACGACTTCAACGTATTATCAATAACACAGGGTGTACAAAATTTTCAGTCAAATAAACTGTACAAGCTGGATTGTATAAAGAAATGAAGACGCATGGCTGTATTTTGATCACTTATGTAAACTCTATAGTGCTCAAGTTAGCAAACAATATTATGCAAGCAGTGCTGGGATGATGTATTAAATTATTACAGTTAAATCGACGAATAAAGATACCAGTAGTACGATTTGTCCGGTCGTTATTACTTTATTAGAAACACGGAATTTGACTGTTTGAGAATTTTTAGCGGGCAATCATACAAGTATAGCGTATCAGTTGGAAATCCTTATACCGTAAGAAGTATTGAAAACCGTTCTTATATAAACATATCGGCTGATATTGGAAACTCAATTAAATCGAAATAACAAGAGCCGAGACGATGGTCGGACGGGCTAATCTTTTTCCTACAAACTTCATGGTTTATGCCGCGGAACGGGAAAAGAATACCAAATCTTTGTTGTACACCTTCGCCGCGAAGGTCGCTGCCTTTTTGCGATAACGCCATTTATTGAACGCGGTAAAATAAAGTTACTTAACCGACGTTCCGAATGGCGAGTCGACTGGAACCGCTGTTGAGGTCGGCCCGAACCAGGAAATAAATTCCCGCGTACATGTGACAACCTCGATTCGTGTCAGTTTAATTCCGTCCGTTCGATTCCGAGCGGAAGTCCCCCCGACATTTTTCTCCAAGAGCAATTTTCCGCTGACCCTCGTTTTGGAATTCAGCAAAGAAGGGAGAACGCAATTCACGGAAATAGCGAGGTAAACGGACGTGACGAACCGGTAAATTCTGCCGAAAGTTTCTCAAATGCGGGGAAACAATTTTGAATTTTTGGAATAAGTTACTTAATATAACAATTGCTGTTCCCTGAAAGAGGAATATGGGAACATATAAACACCGAACTAGACAGAGAAAAAGCAACGGCTCAATTATGACGTCAAATTAATGATACAATGTATGGATCGACAAAAAAATTCCCAGAGAATGTTTGTCCGCTGGAATAGTTCGAAATAATACGAGATTACATGACGTCTCGCGTGCTTACGATTTATCTCGCTTAATACATTTCTACGATGATGTATCGCGTTTCATTCTCTGGCTGGCAAATAATGGCGATGATGATGATCGTCTGTGGGGAGCGAAGGAGAACAGTCCGCGGGTTGATTATGACGTATGCTTTGGATTATGATGCACGATGATGTGTGTATGAACTGTTAGCACCGTTGCTCTGGCTCCTTGCCACTATCGTACGTGTGTTTTGTAACGCGAAAACATCCGTGAACATTTCTCGGTAAAAGTCAAGCCCAAGGCCAATTTTTCGCCCATCCTACGAAGCTTTGACGATTTTCAAACGAGAAGTCGTTCGTCAACAGGAAAAACCAGCTTTTATTCCCACATGAAATTCATCTCAAACACACAAGGTAATCATCCGTTGCGTATTTTCTACTTCCTTTCGACGCTCAATCTTTAAGCGTAATGCTTAATTAATTTACTCATGACTCATGCCAATGGAGATGAGTTCAATAAATCGCTGCTGCTAACAATACGTATATAAAGAGTTCATTGTTCTGTTCATTGTCCCTGCACAATAGTACCGTCACCCGTGGATCTTTAGATTGATATTTTTGCGTAATCAGTGATTACCTGTGAACCAATGAAGGTGAGCACAACAACGGAGATGCGGTTCTGAATTTTCATTTTAAAGTCAAATAACGTTACCCGCAAGTAACCTTCCTCTCTTTAACAGCGTGTTACATATTTACATTCTAGCTGTAAACAAGCTCCTAAATCTTGTAAGAAAATCAGAGTCTATACCAACTATTAAAAAGTCAATATACTGTCATAATTAATCATGGATATAGGTAAGCAACTTTTTACACATTCCTGTACATGCATACATGCAAATCAATTTGAAACTTTCTCCAGTTTTAGGACTTACGCCGGCAATTAAGATAATTTATCACTGACGGAGTTTTAGCGGGTCGAAAAATCGCGCCATGATTATAAACACGTTTAAATATAGAAAGATTAACGATGTATCGGTCAATGAAATTAATTTCCCTTTTCTTTATCTGCCGCCAATATATCTTTTATTGCATTCTGACATTTACGCCGGAGAAAAACGCGATATAGCTTCGCCAGTGAACCGCGAAATTTCAGTAAAAGGGAATACAAGAAAGAAAAGTTTTTTTCCACGACAGAAACAAGATTTGGGTTGTCAATGAATTTTTTGCCGCGATTATATAAGTAACAGTCCATTGCCGCGTCAAAGTCGTAAATCCAAGCGACAAAACATACGGAACACACACAATCGTAATTACGGCCAAGTTAAACCCAGAAAATGTTTTGTTTCGAACAAAATACGTGAAGAAATGCGAAAGTAATGTTTTTTTTCATTGTCAAGACGTCCTTCGACGAAACGAGAAGCTTTTAACTTTACAAGAATTCAAGTCTATGGCATTAACTTTACCTCCAGAATAAATCAGACAAATTGAACACCGGTTTTTGTCTAATATCAACCACTTTTTTGTCTCAACTAAAAATCCATGGCCAATCTACATTCGTGACATTTCCTAAAACGTTTGACTTTACACTGAATTCTCTGTATTGTCACTAATGTGTGTGATTTGTTTCACGTTCAATTCCTGAACTATGATTTTCGCGGTTTATGATACGTGGAGTTTAAACTCCGCGCGAATCTGCACAGCTATAATTAAATTCATCGCCATTGAACTTTGTTACTTTATGTTACAGTGGAAATTAACTGATGCCGATATCGTATAATTATCCGGACGGACTAGCAATCCATTTGAAAAGGAGAAATCTTTCCCAACCGCATTTTTGGTGATTAATCATCGATAATATTGCAAACGATAATATTCCCATTGCGACAGGAAAATTATGATGTCTGTTGAAGTTTTCTGATTCGTTTACCCTTCTCCGAAAATTACTATTAAATCAGATTTTTGCAAAAGATCCGAACCTTATATAACATATTATATAAGCTTTGTCTATCATAATCCGAATTATGAAACAGTATATGTAATGACGTAAACAAGGACATAGTAACACTTGAGAACCTGTTCATTGAGAACAAATTCGCCAGTGATAAAAATCTGTCTTCTGTAACGAATCGTTCGTCAGCGATAATTGTTTTAAAACTGTTACAAGTGACTTGTGCAATTGATCCTGCAAAGCGACTTCTTTTGCGCAATGAACACTTCGATCCCCTGCGAAGAATCGAGAAAGACAAATTTAATTGTACATTGGTCAGTGAAAAAAATGTTTACAATCCCGGTTGCATTGCATAAGCCGAGTGTATACATTGTACGCGGATAATAATGTCAATGATCTATTCATATCCGCATTGAGTAATAATCGCATTTCGCAAGCGAGAGAGACGCACATATTTGTCGTGATAATGAATGGCAGACCCCTGTTTCCTAAATTCCAAGAAAGAAATGAAGTTCGATATAAATTGTGCATGAAAATATCAATCGATACAGCGCTAATCGCTTCTGGGAAAAAAAGTGATTTGAGAGCAAAGTAACGACGCCCCCTTATCGTCAAATGGAAAATTCTTACATGGAAAACAAATTACACTCTGTGTAACAATTAACGATTCTTGCGTACCCAGTGTCGAAAGTAAATAGGTTCAGGGTTTAAGTTCGATTACAATTAGTAACACATACGTATATGTAATTACAGCGTTTCACAAGCTGTACACTATGTTATCGGAGAATAATAAGTTAAAATATCGCAATGATGGATTGTTAATGATTTGTCTGATGAGACCAGCGTACTTCTGTCTAGTTTCACCGAAGCAAACGCAGATAAGTAGAATGTGTGCGGGAACGATGTAAGTAAGTCTACGCGTCTAATGTCACCCTTAAAATGAGTACGGCGATCAAAGTATGGTGAATAGCGTAATGCGCGTTCGACAATGACACGCTGCCACTGGCATTGGTGATTACCGTCTGCATAGCTATGATTTATGCGGAATATCGCGGTGCAGGTCGGACACCCTCTACGAAGTGGGTTAAGGCGAATGAGAATCACTGCTGACCGGGTCAGATTATTATCTGACATTAACGCTAACTGCAATTCGCAGGAAAGCGGCTGGCTTTTCTGGCCGACAAGTTCTGGGGAAATGTCGGCAACGATATCGTCAAAATATTCCGACAAACTTCGCAAAGTACGGTCTTAGGCAGATTTATCAGCGACCTGCCCGCCACCCACCCCCTCCCGCTGCCGAGCAAAATTCGCCCGGTTTTCTTACCAACACCTCTCCGAGCTCCTGTATAAAAATCAATATTCCCTACAGATGCTCGCTCGCACGGCAAATTACGTTTCTCGGCTTACGATTACGGTACGTGACAAACGCGTCATTGATTACTCCCTGTTCCGTTCCGTGAGGTCAATTCTCAAAAGATAAATCGTAACTCAAACCGAAAATTACCAAGGCAAAGTTCCCTGTGTGTTTTCGTATGTCTCGCACGGAATGTTTAACACGTGCTCAGCAAATGTGCAAATGTAGGCATATTTTGCGACGATGAAAATGATGAATTTAAAGGAAAATCAAAGAGATTACCGTACCTATCCCGTGGTACAATTTACAGGGTATAAAGCACGATATATTGAAATTATTATTTTCGTAGAACCAGTATTGGCACTGAAAGAACAGTTTATTTCGTCCATATAGGTCAAAGTTTGGCCGATGTCTCTGTGTTGCCTTAATGTCGGTCGTAATCGAATAAGACTCGGTTTGGCATCGCAGTCTCCCAAAACTCATTATTCCTGGGCTTTATAGAGGCCCGACCTAGAAACTTCCTTAGAGACTGCTCTACTGCGAAGCCATTTCTCAATGTGACAAGCATAAGAATCGATCGAATGCCATATTTTTATTATGTTAGCCACTCGAGAGCCTCCCGCGCGCATAAAATTCCCGCAGGCATAAACGAATTATCGTGTCTGTCTCGACTTTCAAAAATAAAATTCCTTCGCCAGGCGGTTTACTTAACGTGAATTACTACTTTCGTACGAATCGATACTCTTGAAATTGCAAATGTATTGATAACAGCGGCCAATGGATCGTTGCCGTTCACCTTTCTCTGTCAAAGCTGGTAAATATTTAGAAAAATTACAGTCATATTGTAGTGCAAATTAAGCTGGATAATCTAATCGGGATAACCTTTACTTGTCACGACAACTTAATGGAATACGTTTTAGCTGCTCCGAAATTTCCTATCGCTCGAGTAAAGCAGAATGACTACGATTTTCGATCGCGAGTAATCATAACGTTCATGACAGTAATGACACATGTATTGAGAATGAATGTAAGCCAACGATTGCCGACTGGCTCACCAGTAAATTACGTAAAGTGACAAAAGTTCAAACTTTCTAAATGCAATGCGTACTGCAGCCTATCTGATTTACCATAAACTCCAAGGACCTTCGGCAATGGCAACATGCTCTGGAACACTCACGGCCAAAAAAAGATTGGCTCCTTAGCAAAAGTAATTTGGGATATTTTAAAATGTGCAGAATAAGTGGAATCGATAAAATTACGCAGGGCAAAGTAGATAGCGTTTTACGTGCAATGCCAGCGAAAGGTTTATAATTACAGCTTAGAAGATCGTTCGGCCGTACACGTGCAAATATTTTTGCGTAAGCAGATGGGGTGTTGCTGAATAAAGGAAATCTACCTGGTAAATCACCCAGTGATAATAACCTTAGCACTTACGACAGGAAAAGAACTGCTATTGCGTGACCTTTCGGCAGAATTGCAAATCAAAAAGAGGTAAGAATTTTCATGACTTGAGAAATCGTGACTATGAGAAATCGAAAATATCAATATAAGCTTCGTAAAGCAACAGTGGGTCCTTGCGTTTACGTGAAAAAAATATACCTGAGAATCGAGAACTAAAAAGGGGTACCTGTAGAATTGGAAATCTGACAGGTAGACGGTTCGAGTGGATTTTTGGTAACAGAAAGGAGAGCCGAAATGAACCTCGTATGTCGTTAAATAGAGTTTTATCGACGTGAATTTAATGAAATGCGAGAAATGTGACAGTAGTAAATACTCACCGGGTGAAAGAATCTCCTGTGACGTGGGTCTGCTCTTCAGAATGCTCGTTCATGAGGCATAACTTTCGCGTTGACCCTTGCTTCAGCTTTTACCGAGGTAACAGGTCGTGCGAGGAATCGTAAATAGGTCCGAGTTACGATGTCCGTGTCGTTGAAACTCGACAGAGCGGCGTCTGGTTGTTGCCCCCGATCGCTGTCAAACGGCACGGCAAACAATAGGTGGATCCTACCCTCGTCTCGTTCCCTGCGGCTCTGGACCGCATGTCCCGGCGAACGAGACAGGCAAAAATACGAGGGATAACCTCCGGGAATACGCTTATCCCGTCGAGATAAATCTCCCGTTGCCTCGGTAACGGGTAGCTGCCTGTAAAACGCGCGGGTATACACTGCAGCGCGCCGATTCTTCGACTCCGAATGAATAAGGAAACACGGGTCAGTCCCCGCGCCTAACCCCCTGTGTCGTTGAACGGACCGAAGCAGACTGAAGTGGACCGGGAAAGCAGGACCAACCAGAGCGCTCGACTCACGCTGCCGAACTCTCCCGATCGCCACTCGTCGATGGATTTTGATTGGCTGCCGCGTGAGCAACGCATACAAACGTGAACTGCCGCCGAATGGGTCTGTCTCTCTCCCCCCCATGGGCACTCGAGCATCTCTTTCTCGGTTTGATTCGTAACCTCTCGCTCCCACACACGACTCCTCGGACCTCTCCTTCTAAATCTCGCTCGCTCTTACTCCCTCTCATTTCTCCTTGCCCTGCTCCTTCTCTCGGTCCTTATAACGAAACGACAAGGGTTTTCGGAATCAGACCAACCTGGCAACGGCGCAAGCTGGAGCCCCTTTTATTTGCCCCTAATTCCAGTGATGTAACGACCAACCGTCTCCTTCAACCCTCTTGCAAAAACTTTCTCCCAAGGGTCGATGAACCCGAATGACAGTCGAGGGTATCTCAATTTTCGGCAACTCCGAAATCTTTTTAGGCCTTAGGAAATAGACTCACTTTGCTTTCTTGGCTCTCACGACAGTCTAGCCAAATGAAACACCCCCTTTTCAAAGTGTCCATAATCGAAATCCCCGTAGATACAAGAAATTAAATAACAACTTTCGTATCACCGCGAGATAGTGTTTCTTCTCAGAGTTTCACTTGCTTTCTTTT
The DNA here is from genome assembly GCA_963989215.1 of Hedychridium roseum. NCBI lineage: Eukaryota > Metazoa > Arthropoda > Insecta > Hymenoptera > Chrysididae > Hedychridium > Hedychridium roseum. The sequence goes on along the minus strand of OZ022307.1, from coordinate 2,265,035 downwards.
TACTTCCATTTCTTTTAAAGACATTTCCATCTTAACCATTCATTTGAGAAAGGGAAAGTGTGGTATATTTCTGTGCTTAGCTTTTTAAAAAACAAGCAAATTATAGTCATATATATGGGTATATGTAACAGATTCTGCTTACATATCGCAATTTAATGGAAATCAGTGATAAGAGTTTTCGAAGATTGGATCCAAAGTTTAGCCACGCCATTAATTTTTTCTTCTTCATTTCCCGGGAGTCCACCTTGATCTTCGCCCTTCGATGTCAAGAAGAGAAATGCTCCTATCCCGTACCCGAGAAAATTTATTGTCTACTATTTTTTCGCTTACCATGTTGAAGGATACGATCCTAAAATTATTTACCTTTGCCATCACAACGAAGTATTGCCCACTATACATAAACGTTAAATGTCATATGTCAAACAAGTAATCATTCAAACTTATAATTTTGCAAAAAAAGCAGAAGCCAGGAAGCAGCAAAGAACTACCGTTATCTGACGGATGGAATTCCTTTGGTTCAACGATAATCGATCTGAGAATACCTTTGAACACTTCTACGGCATTTCCCTCAGATTCGACACACTTGTGAAACCAAGTATCAATTCATGGGAACGAGTGTTAAAGCCCGAAGCAAATTCATTATGCAATGAGGAAAGTTACGCGAGAAAAATATTAATGGTTATTGTCCTTTTACGGTCTGATGCATAGATGATACTTTGATAGTTGTAAAGAATGTGCAATGGGCAAACAATTGTGAGAGACATCAGCCGGACATCATCATTCGCACGGGAAAGTTATTTTCCCATTTACGTCTGCGTAATAAGACGTTCGATGGCAAAGTTCGGTGATGGTAGCGGGGAAAATCGTATACCATTACCCTTTGACACACGGCTATTGGCATTTGCCAGACGCTTCCTTTTTCGTGAACTAGTCATCAGTGCGTCAATTTGTAGCGTATTTTTATGTCGGCCAGAAGACGTTCGTTGAGAATAACATAGGAAAATGACGCATGACGTAGGCAGAATGTTTCTGTACTAGCAGTTCCTGCAAAATTCCTTAGCATTTAACGAAGCTTAAATTGGTGGAATACTGCCAGTCACATGATTTACGTTCGGAAACCATCAACGTTAGTCGCAAATGCTCTACGCGAACAGCAAATACTCACTGTATGCGTCATATTCGCGTATGCAGAAACGATTTACATGTACACATGCACCAATTACTATAGCTTTTGTGTTTGTGTGGCACTGATACGCGTGACATTAATGTACGTGCAGGCATTTGTATACTGTCATACATACAATTTTCTAACACATTTTAAAACGTAAGGGATATAACACGTTGTTCATTTCACACAAAACCCGCGTATGATAACAACTAGACATTCGTGCATGAAGTATGCAAATGTATAATCATTTCCTGGAAATCAGCTCATATTTCAATGAAGTTACGTTTCAATTGAAAGAGAAGACACGGGAAATTGAAAAATCTATTTAAAGGCCAAACTTTCCACGGACAATCAAAAATAACTTTTCATTTTATTTCTAGACTGTCCTTGAAATGTCTTAAATAGAAGGACATTAGAACCGGAAACGCATACGAATGTAAAAGAGACCAATGCCGATAAGCAATTTTTCTTACGATCTGAGGGACAAATTTTTTACATAGCCACAATACTTTCTTCGGATGGCGAAGTGTAAAAAAGTGAAAACCGACAATACGTAACGCTGTTCTACTGCAATAAGACGTGAAAACATGGTGGCAGGTTTAAGTAGCAGAAGAGGTCTCGCGTATTACAACATAATTACATAATGTAATAAGCCGTTGGCGCGCAGCGAGTTTAATTTGAGGTAAGGCTCATTCACCGTCTCTCTCGGCAGTTTCGAAAGAATGTTAAAAATATCTTTTTAATTAATTTCCTTCTCGGTGACTCAGAGGACGTCTGACGCTGTAACGTCGCGTGTCAACTGTGTCAGGATGCTTCCCCGAATAAATATGTTATTGCAAAGAGATTCCTCCGTATCCTCGCGTATATAAGGAAATTGAATGAGCAATCCGCCCGAGATCGTCTTCACCCATCAGATTCGAATTATGCGAAAGTGCTCGCCGGGGTTTCTCCGACTTCGTAAATGTCCTTATTGCCCCTATCAATTCCCCCGCAGCCGCGCGTGTACGTCGTTATATAATTTCTTTCCTCCACGTGTCTTCGCGAGGATCCCCCGCGTTAAAAGATTAGCTCCTGTCGCTTGTCGGTATATCGCATCGTGTGAGAACGCGAGAAACGTAGCTGCGCAGGAAAGCCAATCGTTTAAATGCATCTCTCTGCACACGGGCGTCCATGAATTTTTCAAAAATGTACCGTGAGAAATATTCACTGTGGGACGCGTCCTCGATAAATATGATCCAACGAAGTCTTGTTCGGGCACATCTTTTTTTCGGAGGAATTCATGCATAAATCTCTTTGTAGAAAGGTATTTCGAATTATAGGTGGATAATGGAACATTCTTATATCCATTCCTCAGACAGGATATCCTCGTGGACGTCTAAATTACAGTCGACAAGCTGTACAGACACTTATCTCACCAGATTCGTCCACGCGAACGTCCTTCCTCCGACCAGACGTTCTCGGCAATTTATTGGCAAATTATCCTACGGGACCTTCCTGCACGTTCGTTATTGCCGTCTTCCCAAACAGGGCAAATGAGTCCAGTCGCAAAACGTTGACGTCTGCACGACGGATCAACGATTTCGGTCGGACACGTTTTTTTCCCACGTGCTTTAAAGACGTGTCAATGAACTGTCACGGAAGGAGCAAGCGGAAGAAGATGCATTTTCTGCAGCTGTTTAGTAAACACAGACATCGCTAGAACTACCGATTAGCATAACACGGAAAAACGCTTGAACATTTGATTAATAAGAAGTATGCTCAGAGGAAAGTGAATGATGTCAATGCAAGTGAGAATCGAGGAGACAACTCATTCAGTTACCTCATTCCAAGTTTCATTCCACGTTGCATCGACTTGACTTTTTGCTTTGTTCTTCTTACGTTTACGTCACTTTTTTTACAGCGTCCCTCAGTAACGGAGTTTCGTCATTTATGCACTTAGATGGCACGGTGAAGTATTAATATCCGGTCTTGCGAAATTTTAATAATTAATAATCGATAATACCTTGTCACTGGTACTTTTTTATAGATTTGTTGGTAGTCAGCTCGGAGATAAAATAAAAAACTGTCTCGGCGTTGTTTATTAATAGACAGCGATGTTTCTAGAAAATCGTAACTTTACGTTACTAAGCAGAATTTCATGGACAAGGATAATAATGTATACCTTTATTTCGTATATTTTTAATGTCATTACCATTTGATAGTTTGCGGTGACTTTGCTATCGAGTTAAGGAATCACACAGTCGGTGTACAATTATGACACGAACTGACAATGACAGTGACCTAAATGACAATGATCGATAGTTGTTACATCGCGGACGTAAGAGCAAATAAAGTCGCGAAGATAAAAGGACTTTGTACGATATCAGGCACCCCCGTTAGATAATTGTTAAGCCGCTTAATTGTAAAAGGCCGCGCGGTTTTGCGCGTACTATTTCGATATCGAGGAACAGAGTGGGATAAGGAGATTGCGATCTTATCGCACGCTGAAATGAATACGAACGTGTATCGTCTATCTACATAAATTGCTCCTATTTTACACGGAGTCCAAGAGCAAACGACGCCTGAAATAAAGTGCATTCGTCGTGGCAATAAAGGTATCCTGCGATGGAAAATTAATTATTTGATAGCGCAGTATAGTCCCTAGGCCCGCGCAAAGCAAATTCAAGTGTAATCGCTTTCAGAGAGCGATCCGTTTAATGTGTCTGATTACGTTACCGAAAGCCAGCCACGTTAATTCCACGTCTCATTGTTCTCCACTCCTTACATTTATTGCTCTAATTGTTTTCTTCATTAATACAGCCCGATAGCGAGATCACATTCTCTTATTCGTATTATACCCGTTCCTAGAATTCACCGAGACTCGCCATGACATTGCAGTTGTCAAATTAATCGCGGTAATTTTCGAAGAAAAACACGAGGACGAATCAATGTCACCGGCTCTGCGATGCAACGATTGAACTGAAATTCTGCTTAAAATCAACCATATTCTTTATTGACGATTTAAGATTTAGGATATACAAAAATGGTGAAAGGGAGTTCAGTCATTCATTAATTTCAGTACGCTCTTAATTTCAGTGTCCTCCAAATCCGTTAATTATGAAAAATTTGACTATTTAGTCTAAATAGAAATTTGTTCGTAAGGTTGCTAATTAAAAACGAGCTCTATATTCTCGTCGAGGTGGTCGTCTGAGAATCGATCGTAATGATCTAGTAGGATTTGGTTTTTCCGTTTGAGATTGATACACGGCGGGGGTACTTTTCACCGGTTCTTCAAATCGATAGGAAATCGGCTTATGTCGTGGTAGTGCATGTTTCTTCGATCCGAAGTGCGCGTTGACTTTCATTTTTGAGTTGCGCGTTTTCGTTGCCTCCGAAGTTTCCTCGGTCGAGCGACTATTGTGTTCTGCCATTTTTCCCGATTTCATGCGTGTTACGTTTTTCGTACGATCGCTCGGCAAAGATTTCCGCGATATTCGCTTGGAATTATGTTTAGACGACGTTTTATTCGCTTCTTCCGAAGACTTTGCTTTTACCTTGCTCGTTGGCACAACGGAAATTTTCATGGATTTTCCAACGTGTATCATTGGTTTCTTCCCGGAAGTTGGTTTCACTGTCTTCGGTTTCACGACGTGAACTTTTGGCTGTACATGAGTCGACGTCGACGATGACGATGACGACGAGGAAGAAGAATCGGGCGAATATCCAATGTGAATTTTGTGTGTGGAGGACGCTGTTTTCTTCGACCGCGATTCTTCATTCGAATCGATTTCACTTTGATACGCGGGATATTTCATCATTTTCCCTTGACCTAACGTCTTCAAGACTTCCAAACCTCCAGCAGTTTTTGTCTGTTTCGTGTGGGGTTTGTTTACAGCTGAAACCATGTACGATTCACTGTCGGAGTCCTCGAAATCTTTGAAAACGGAAGTAGAATCGGCAGTGCGACTATGTTCATCGGAACTGCTTTCCTGCGAGGCATTTTTAGCGGCGAGCAATTCAGCCGCACGAAGGGCACTGATTTTCATCATTTTCTGCAGTCGATTGAGTTTCCTCTGATAATTCGGATCCCTGTTATCGCAGTAAACGGTCGATCCGTTTTCACTTTTCGACGATTCCGTGACCGTGGATATCTCGGAGTCTCCGGTAGGACAATTTGATCCTTCGCAGCTGGTCTCGTCCTGTGGCTTCGGCGGGCAATCGTTATTTTCGCAATCCTCGGCCGATGGGCAGTCCTCGCCCTGACAGTCCTCCTCCTTGGACCTGTCTGCCGGCGATTTGTTGCAGTCTTCCCCGACGCAGCTCTGTGATTTATCGGCCGACTCCGGTTTGCAATGGCCTTCGGAGCAGTCATCCCCCGTGTCGCTCGTCGAGACAGGAGGACACTCGTCACCCGAGCAATCCGCTGAGGAAACGCAGTTAGCCTCGTCGGACTCACATTTCTCCGCAACCTCCGCTGAACCCCCAGGTTGACAATCAGCATCTTCCTCGGAACATTCCTCCGAAGCTTTTCTAGGACAATCCTCGCCGCTGCAGTCGATCGCCGAACAGTCTTCACCTTCCCTGCAGGTCTTCTGGCAACCCTCCCCGCTGCACTGAGCAGTCGAACAATCTTCGCCCTCCCCGCAGGTCTTTTGGCAACCCTCCCCGCTGCACTCAGCAATAGAACAATCTTCACCTTCCTCGCAGATCTTCTGGCAACCCTCCCCGCTGCACTGAGCAATAGAACAATCTTCACCTTCCTCGCAGATCTTCTGGCAACCCTCCCCGCTGCACTGAGCAGTCGAACAATCTTCACCCTCCTCGCAGACCTTCTCGCAATCCTCCCCGGAGCAGTCCCCGCCGGGATGATTACCGGAAGTCTCGGGAGGGAAGGTCGAGTGCGGCGTTTCCGTTCTTCCAGAGCTCATCGTCGGGATTGGGGTGCTCGTGGGAAGAATCGCGCTTGATAAAGTCTCGTCCGAGTCGTCCTCGTCCGTACATCCTTCCGTTTCGCAAGCACTTGACGCCGGAGGAGTACTCGGACCGGAAGTCGTGATGGTACCCATGCCCAAGGGATCGGGCGATGATGACTCGAAATCAGTCGTCGGAGGAATTGACGTTTCTTTACCCACCGTAACGTGGCCGGTTGGAATCGTTTCCTCGGTGGACATATCATCGGAGTTTGGTCCAGGAGTCGTTGACCGCGATCTTCCAGTTTCGATCGATGAATGCGCGGGAGTTGGATCGTCGTCTTCCGTCGATCCCTCCCCCGGATGGGTATTTCCGGGTGTTAAATCCGGAACGATCGTACTCTCAGTTTCCGTGCTAGACGATTCAGATTCTGACGTAGTGGTAAGCGTCGAAGGAATGGTTTTTCTGTCGGTCGTATCGACCGTCGTCGTCATTCCTGAGAAAGGATCTTCCGTCACGTGCGACGACGATGGCGGAGATGCCTTCGACGTTACGATCGTCGAAGGAATCGTCGTTTTCCGAGTGTCAGGTCGAACCGTGACGTTCTGATTCATCGGAAGACCACACTCGGCCTCCATCAATGATCCCTTCGGTGTGACGGCCTTGAAGAATTCGGCAATCTGATCCTTCGTGTCCTTATTCACGTGCGTGCATCTCATGACGATTTGAAGACCCATCTGAAGACAAGCACGCGGCGAATTGCAGAGCAATTCGACGCTTACGTTTTTCGAGTCCCAAAGATTCTCCTTGATCCGGTCGACCGTTCTCATGACCGTCCCGTATTTCGGCACACGTCTCAAATTCTCGTAGGCGTCGAACAGTTCCAGAAGGTCGTTGAGGTTTTCTACCATGTGACTTCTGTGCCAGAATCTCGCGTGAGCGCGGAGAGCAGTCGCTATGTCCGTGGCGAATTGAATTTCTCTCAATTGACCGACGATTTCCATCGTCAACTGGTCCGGCGAGGCCTGCTGGTACTTGTCGATCTTCAAGTACTTGTCTACGATGTTCAGGGTATTCAATTTTTCTATTAGATAATCCCTCGCAGCGACGATATCAGAATCAACGAGATCGGAGGCAAGCACCAATTCCAGAAGATAATCCACCCGTATCGTTCCGTTTTCGTAAACGTTGCCGAGCAGTTGAATATTTTCGCTGACAGAATCTACGTCCCCAACAATATGTTCAGCGAGAAATTCCGCGTCACGTCTGATCTTCGCCGGGAAATGAGCCTTGCGTGTCATCAGGTACAATTTCAGCAAACTGCCGATCGTGTGCACGCTTCTCAGTTCTATGAAGGTCAACGGATCGACGATCTGACCTTGAGGAGATTTCCTAGCGTTGAGGCCGCTGAGGTAGAGCAGCAGTTCCCTCTCGGAGCTGCGAACTTCGTCGTCGAAGATGTCGTACCTCACATTATGCAGAAGTCCGGAGAGCAAAGCGGGTGTTAATTGGAGCTTAGCTTTTTTAAGGTACTTGAGCACGATCGGCAGGGAGAAGCCCTTAGGATAGAGCCTGGCGATCTTGCCGGCGCGATAGATGTGAAGGACGACCTCCCTGGCGGGGGTGGAGAGGGTTTGAGGATGAGGGTCATCGTGTTTCTGAATGTCCTTGCAGAGCACCGTGCTCTCCCTCAGACACGTGTCCACGTAATCGTGAATATGTGAGCAGATCTTGGAGGGTCGCGTGTCAGGGTCCATGAGAACGGCAGGCACGATCTCGAAGATGTTGTATTTCCTTTCCAGGGTCTCCTGGTAGACGCGATACAACGCCTCGACTTCCATCATGCTGAAGTCGTCGTAGTGCTCGTAAACCAACTTGCCGAACGTGTCGAGGATCTGGCTTCGCAGAAGGGCGCCATATTGGAGAAACGATTCCGTGCTCTCTTGCAGCGTATAGGATGTCTTGCGATGCTTTACATCGTTGATTGTTTCCAGCAAGCTCCGTGTCGTCAACTTCGCTACGCTCCTCGGTATCGCGTCGTGTCTGTACGCGGCGTAATCGATTGCCTGCGGAAAACGAACGGGGAATATAAAAAGAATTGCACGCCTATTGTTATTACGCCATCAGTGAACCGTAACTAATATTACGATCTATACGAGAATATCCCGACCGACAAAATTATTACGTACAAGTCGACACAACTATTACTTACGTATGATCTTATGTATCTCGTATTTTTGCTTTAAACGCAGGTCGTAATTTTCAAGAACTTCAGAAATCTGTTCTTAATATTGTAACGATTGGAATAGGTCTTATAAGTTTTGATGCTCGATACTCGTTAACGAAGAAATTATGAACGCGTAATCAATATTTTGTTTACCGACTGATTTCCGTAAACCACAAACTGACATCACTTGCAAACGTAGCATAAACTTCAAAAGAAATAATAACCGCAAGTTCACCCAGTCTTTGTAAGAAAGGCATAATAATGGAAATAATCCTTTTGCCAAAGCACTAGTTTCAAAATAGTTCTTATCTCTTGTGACAAATAATAAAAAAAACAACCCACTCATCACAGTATCAGACTTAAAAAAATGACTTAAGAAAATGAAAATCACGCGCACTAACTCTTAAAATAATAATACAGTGGAATTGTTGGAGTATTCGAAGAAAATAGTATATTCCATAGTTGAATCTACGAGTAAACTTGGGCGCACGATAAATTTTGGAAGCAAGATAAGCCGTGTTGAGGTATGGCCGAGCGGCGGGCCGGCAAAAGCATCGTAAAAACCGAAAGAGGGTAAACTCCGCACGCACCTGCCACTAACCTGAATAGAAACGACGAGTGCGAGAAGAACAAGGCAGGTACTGCCGGGGGACGACATGGTCATTGCCGAAATGACTCTACAGGCAGGTCTTACGAGCGTACAATGCAGATCCGTCGACGAGCAGCGCAGTTTATATATTCCGCTAAGCAACGAGAAGTGCAGAGGTACGGGCTGGCGCACAGGTGAGAGCGTGGGTGATGACGGGACACGAATCCACGCGGACGCATATCGATGGAGTTGCAAATTAATTATGAACGTTGCCCGCGAGATACACCTTCGCCTGTGTCGAATCCAGGCCCCATCTTGCACCGCCTATCGCCCGCATCGGCCACTCGGAATTCAAATCAAATCGTCCGCAGCAGTCGACAGCCGGCTAACGCCAATTGTCCGTTTTTCTCCATTGTCAATTTTTAGTAGCTACGTTTAGTAGGGAGCTATTTATTGATTTCGACACGGACACAATTTAATGGAGTATGCTGAATGCCGGTAAAATTAATCTATAGGCATAATTTGCATACACGGTATGAGACTCGTGATAAGGAATATTATAATTGAAAATGAGCGATCGTCTGGATTTAATGATCAGTCCCTATGAGGTATTAATTTCAAATGCACTGCATGCACGATGATGCTTCATGAAAATTAAGAGTATTTTTTCATTAATCGATATAATTATCGTCATCCGCTCAGCGGAGTTCTTTAACTGAATTCATCATTTGTAATTTCGGTTTTTATATTTCGGTACACAACAACGCCCCAACAAAATGAGTAATATTGTCGGAATTGATAAAAGTAACGCACCGTGCAGAGATTTACGTAGAAGCTATGTTTTTCGCAGCAAGTTTCATTGACGCAGGAACGATCGATTTCCGTCGTGGGCGGATACGCGTGTACAGCAATATTGGATCAAGTTTAATTGACAAATCAAATTTAATCGGAAATTGCCGCGGGTCTACGGCGAAGGTTTTTACTCGTTCTATCAACCCCTGTGAATCCGAGTTTGCGCAGAATTCCTTACAATATGGATTCTACCAACAGTCTTCCATCAATTTTCTTCCGACGTTAACGTCTTTCCGGCAACGACAAAGTTTTCCGTACTTCTCGCTTTATATTCTTCGGCCAAGTTTCTCCCTGCGAAGATAAGATAATTCGGGGGCGATGTCGCAGGATTACCAGTTTGCCTGTCAAAGGGCGGAATTGCTAGGATTGCCCGTACCGACCGAAGAGGAATGGCTGGAAAAGCGCAAAGCTGAGGAGGAAAATAATCCTAACGAAGAATCCGTTATCGATGATGTCGCAGAGGTGAATTCAATGACAAATTTCAATCCAACCTCGTAAATTTTTACTAAATTTGAAGTGGTCATTTAAATGTTAGTTCCTTAAAAACACATCTCGATGTCTCTACAAACTTTACGTGTTATCAGAATTTAGATAATTCAGACGAAAGTGCACAACGAATAAGCGGTGGATTAGACGAACTAAACAGCATTTTAAACGCAACGCAGAAGAAACTCAACCGATTCAAGGTTCGTGTTTTTATAATGCCTTACATTATTTATAAACGGTAGGTCAAAGCTTTGACAACCAGAAGTTTATACATTGAAATTCTACTCGCACGCTTTTTTCCACATTAAACGTACTTCTATGTTATGTAATAAGCACACGAATGATATTAGAAACGAACAAAAGTCTCACTTACGAATGTAATATAATATTTACGCGTGAATGAAATTTGCGCAGACAGTTTGCGGCAGTCTTGGAACATTGCTGAAAGTACGCGTCGGGTCAAGAGGTAACACACCGGATCATAAGCCTGCTGAACGACAAGTAAAAGACGACGAAACCGATGAGGATATGCCCGTTTCCGACGAAAACATTACTGTCGAATTGCCGGAAGATTCGAAAGATGCGTCCGACTCGAGGACCAACGGGCAATTCAGCACAACTGCCTCAAAGGCGAAGGACATCAACGAAAAAATGGGATCGCACTTGGACAAATTGGACTCGTTGATCTCGAAAGCCGAAAATGCCCAATACTCCATGCAGCATCAAACGAAGCAGATGAGAAAGTTCTTAAAATAATCTGTTCATATGCGCGAAAGTAATTTAACGCGATTGCTACGAAGCGTTAAATCGATATACGCTTGTAATTGACGAGATAACGAGTAGTTATGACTAGCAAAACAAAGATAATATTATTAACGTACGGACGTAAAATGGATATTTCAAAACACGACGAATTTACGAAATATCCGAAAATGTGATATTGTTTGGACATGCTTGTATAATCGTGCAATGTTTGTTACCCAATCAGTTGCCTCAGATTATACATGTGTTAAAAATACGTATGTTCGCCGATGCAACAAGTACGGCGGTAAATGTCTTTCGCCCTCTAAAAATTCTTCCACCAAGTAGTTTGCAGAAATTTTAGGCAATTGTTGCTAATAAGATTACAATGAATTAACTAGCTCTTTTCTACAAAGCAAACACTTTCCAAGCTGTCTTTCTCTCGATCATAAACTTTTGCGATTCTTTGAGGGACTTTATTTAGCAATAGCTTCTTCTATCTTCGTAGACAAGTAGCCGGTTATCCACGATAATAATGAACACAAGTCAGAACAACGACAGTCGAATATACATATGTAAATCACTGTGCAACGTGCGCAGCAACTGATCTTTTATGTAGCGGTCGGACTTCCTGTAAGGAGTGAAACTACTAACTGTAAATTGTTTGCCAAGTCGGTCCCACGATAATACACTGTACATATTACTCGACTTATCAACGACGAATCGAACAACAATTTTTTAACAGTCTCATTCTCGCTAAAACTTGGCAAATCAGTGACCTTGAAACCATTCCGAGCCGTTTCTATGGAACGGCGCGCTTTTCTAACGCGTACTCGGAATTTACACGTGCTTTAAACTATATATATATACAGGCTTATGATTATAAGTTCCTAAAGTAGAGCGTGAAAAAGTAGTCAGTCCAGCACGAGTTTTGCAGCGAGTTGACTGCAGACCGTCATACGTCGCGTTTCTCTGCAATAAGGAACTTAATAAATTGCCGATCCACAGTTCTGTTATCTCCGTGCACGTCTAATTGTAAGTAGATTATTTTTGGGCCGCAAAACACCCATCTACAAAGCTTTTTCCACGAACGACAGCAGTTCTTTGAATGAATTTCGGTCGTTAGTTGATGTATTATTGTAATGGATAATATTAACATATCACGCTCGATTTTCAATCGCGTATGATGTGACGAATACGGTAGAAACACCAAAAGATATTATTCAAACCCCTTCTAAGTCAAATGTTCGATAACATACAGTAATTGAAAAATTAGTTAAACGATTGCATACCACGAATTTCATTAAAGAAAATATTGGTTATAACAATCAATGCATATTTTAATACAAGAAACAGAAACAAACACTGTCCCGAATAGCAATAAAAGATTGTGGCTTATTTTCATTGTTAAAAATAATGTATTTTTTATGCAATAGGTATAATATCGTTAATACATATAGTTACGCAGTACAACAATATTTTTTGTTCGCACGTGTTGAAGGAACAAGCTTGCAAATTTGTATTTAAGTGCCTTTAAGAGCCTTGCGTTTAAATACTGTACGTCGTAATACACGAAAAATTTCATCCAATTTTTATACATACACACACACACACACACGCACACATACATGCAGAGACATACACAACATAAATGTTAGCAATTACCACAACTGAACTATGTCAATAGCTAATTAAAGGTCTATGCTCTTATATCTTTCCTACTCTTCGATGTAATTAATATTATCCCAGACATCGATTTTTATATCCTAAACGTGGATTAGTAATTTAGAAAACAGTGATGGACATAATGTATTCGTGGAAATAATAAACCCGCAACATCGAATCAATAATTATTTACGATATTGAATATACAACTGCTGTTACCAAAGTTACATCGTTATAACAATAAAATGATAAGTATGTGTTATGAAACGTTAAAATGTTTATTTCATTCTGTTTTTCTGATCGTAAATTCCTGTCAACTTAGTTAACGATTTTGTACAGTGTTTCAATCAAATAAAAATTAAAATTCAATAGTTATTTATTAAAAAATGGGTAGGGCCGATGTATCCTTAGCCGCCAAGAATTTTTGTTACTAGACCCCATGATTGTAACTACAACTTTCTAAAAAACAAACTAGGATTTCGGAATGTGAACAATCGATCTATCGATCTGTAAATGATTATAAGTATTAATTACTGTTACATATGGAATTTTATTTTTGCTACAATTTCATAAGTATACGTTGAAGTAAGATTTGCTTGAATAATCTGTGAGTATGCGAATTATGAAATGAAAACTCGGCTGGTATCGTATTTCTAAGATTGCAGAGTTTTTAAAACCTATCCTATTTCACTTCAGAATAATAATCAGTAGGGACCAACACGAAGGAGTCCGTGAATATTACGCAGAGAGAAAGCACCATACAGAATAAATTATATACACAATAACCAAGTTTGAATATGCCTTATACAGAAGAATACATAAAAAATAAATTAATCAGTGGACTGAACGCTTCACATGTGGTAAGTAGATAAATATGTAGAACGACAGCAGTTTTTGGATGTGGTAAAGCGCGTTATAACCTCACATTTTACAGCATAAACTGTAATAAGCAGACAGTACCATTGCAATACTCGAAAATACTGATTATTAAATTGTATTCTAAGATAAAAGTGGTTGGAACCATTTGAAAGAAAAGGAGACAGTATGCACGGGAAAATACAAATATTTGCAATTTTTGTCTTTGCCCTTCTCTTGCGATGGTGTGTCACTTATCATTCGCACAGTGGACAGGATAAACCTCCAATGTTTGGAGACTATGAAGCGCAACGTCATTGGCAGGAGATTACATTAAATTTGCCCATTGAAAAGTGGTACATCAATACAAAGGACAATGATTTGCAATACTGGGGCCTAGATTATCCACCTTTAACAGCTTATCATAGTCTTTTGCTAGGGCACATTGCTAACTTCACTGATCCGTCTTTTGTGAAACTACATTCATCTCGGGGTATATCATCAGAACCCCACAAGTATTTTATGAGATTAAGTGTCCTAATTGCAGATAGTTTTATTTATGTGCCAGCAATGTACTATTTTGTGTCACAGTTAAAAGCCTTAAAGGATATTCAAGTTATAAGACATAACATATTTGGTTTTACCAGGTCAGATATTATGCTCATAACTGCTTTAATATATCCTGGTATTATACTGATAGACCATGGACATTTTCAGTATAACTGTGTGTCTCTGGGATGTTTTATTTTTGCAGTAACAGCTGTACTGAAAAATTCTTTTCTTACAGCATCCTTCTTTTTTGTCTTGGCACTAAATTATAAACAAATGGAACTGTATCATGCTCTACCTTTCTTTTTTTACATATTAGGTAGTCAATTAACAAATAAAAATAAGTCTTGGATATCTGCAATTTATAGTTTAATTATAGTATCTTTTACAGTCATTTTAACATTTGCAATTATATGGGCTCCTTTTGCTAAAGATTGGAACGTATTTATGAGCGTTGTATGGCGATTATTTCCATTTGCAAGAGGTGTTTTTGAAGATAAAGTTGCAAACATTTGGTGCGCAATCAATGTAATTTACAAATTACGTAATGCTTTTACCAATGTACAGTTAGCTCAAATTTGTTTGGTAACCACTGCAATTGCAGTCTTACCAACTTGTATCAATTTATATCTTGCACCCACTAAAGCAAAATTCATCATTTCCCTTATAAATTCTGCATTAGCATTTTTCCTCTTCTCCTTTCAAGTACATGAGAAGTCAATTCTCTTGGCTGCAGTGCCAGTTGTATTATACTTTCATGTAGATCCGTTGCCTTGTTTTTGGTTCTTACTGACTTCACATTTTAGTATGCTTCCTCTTTTTATAAAAGATGACTTGTGTCTTGCATACTTTGCTACAATAATATTTTATTTTGTCTCTATCTCTTGGATATGGGGTAACGAAATTTTTTTAGAAAAAGCACGCAGTGACGATAAAGTAGAGCGTTTATTGTACAAATTTAAATTAAAAAAGGAAATAGAGCAAGAAAACTCCGAACATTCTAAGCTTTCGAAACTTTCACAAATGTGCGATAATCCACGCTTGAAAATGACATTATTTTATTTATCCATCTTTGGTATGTTAATATTGTCAGTTGTTAGTGTGTTTGTAAAACCCCCAAAACGATATCCTGATCTCTTTCCCCTCTTAGTTTCTGTTTATTCTTGTACTCACTTCTGCGCTTTCTATTTGTATTTTAATTATAAACAATTCTCCTTAATGAATTCCGGAAAAAAGGCGAAAGTTCATTAAATTATAAAGGATAAGAATAATACTGCCCTGAGCGCAGGAAATATTTTTATTAAAAGTCGTGGACTATTATTGAAGAGGTATTATAGTAAGCTATGTACGATACAATCTATTTTTATTTAGACCAATGAATGTGATTCAAATATTATTGTAATAAATTATATATTAAAATAAAAAATGCAAACACAATAGTTCGTGATAATCTTATATTCTGTACCTACTCTTGCACTTAAAATTAAAATGAATTTAAAAGGAATTAAAAATGAATTTATTGAACTTCAAAACGTACTGTAAAAATTGTACTCAATAACAACTGCTACTGTATTCTTCAGAACGCTAAGCCGGACAAGGCAAGTTATTATACTTTAAACAGACATTCATATATACGAGAAAACACCGTTGACTTTTGCCCTACCTTAGTCGTAGATTTGCATAAAAAGCTAAATAACAGTCTCAGAATCAGGCCGAATTTGAAAGGCTTCACTTCGACTGCTCCGTAAGAACTACTACGTATTGATATCTTTTTATAAATAAAGGCAATAATATTGCGTATTCGCTCGTTTGTAATACATTACGACAAATATTTATTATTTCCTTACGTGTTGCAGGAGGTTGTAGACCAGTCTGATGGTTGTGGGGCAAAGTTTGCTGTGCTAGTTGTTTCTGACGCATTTGAAGGCAAAGCGCTACTGCAACGTCACAGGTATCTTTGGAATTAAACAGTAAAAATTGATAAAGTATTGAATTTAATTACACCGATAACTGAATAGTGATATTTCTGTTTAATTATGTAGGTTGGTGAATGCAGTCTTAGAAGAAGAACTCAAGACAATCCATGCTTTTTCCCAGAAAACTTTAACAGAAGAACAGTGGAAAAAACAACAATCGGAACATTGATCGCTACTTTTTTATATTTAAAATTAGTAGTAACACAAATTTAATAGTAGTATTACAGAGCCTCATATTCTTTGGTGCTTATCTTTTACGTGACATCCAACAGTGCCATTAAAAGTTTTATAAAGGGACAAGTTTCGTGAGATTTTTATAAAAGTTTCCGTTGTTACACCCATTAACGTTCTGATCAATAATTGTACTGTCTTAAATATTAGTCGACGATGATTCAGTTTACAGTCTCAGCGCCAGGAAAAGTTATCCTGTATGGAGAACATGCAGTTGTTTACGGGAAGACGGCAATCGCGGCTAGTTTAGATTTGCGCTCAACTTTGAAGTTTAGGGAATTACCAGAGACGGAAAGAGTTATTGAAATAAATTTTCCTAAAGTTGGTCTAGATCAGAAAATCGTTTCTTTAGAGCACGTTTACGGGTTCTTCTTGAACGGCCAAATAGTAACTTCCGGTTATGATCATGAAACTTTGCTGAATCACGTTCAACAATTTGTGCAGAAGATCGGTTTCAGTACCGCCCAGCAGAAAGCAAGCTTAGAAGCATTCTTTTATGTACTTGTTTCCATTTACCAAAAGGAAGGTTTTAATTTAAAGCCGTTTCAAGTTAGTCTCACTACTGATATGACCATAAGTTCTGGCCTTGGAAGTTCCGCTTCGTTCGCTGTTTGTCTCACTGCATGTTTCTATCATTTGTCTCGAGTTCAAAAACATATACATGAACATTTTAACGCACATGACTTAGAGAAAATATCGAATTACGCATTAAATTGCGAAAAAATTATGCACGGGAACCCGTCCGGGATAGATAACTCGATATGCACGTTTGGCTCCATAATAGAATTTCGAAAAGATAGCGGTGTACGACCAATATCCGGTATAAAGTCTATGAAAATTCTACTGGTAGATACCAGAGTTCAGAGAAGCACCAAAGCCTTAATGCACCGCTTAGTAGGTCTGAAACAAAAGTATCCTTCGATTGTCAATCCAATCCTCGATTCCATTGACAACATATCGAAGGAAGCTGTTACTGTATTCCAAAGAATACGTGATCTGCCCGAGAATGATAACTCTCTACTCGAAGAATACAGACGATTAATGGTAAATAGAGCAGAGTAACAGAATCAGCTTATTTTAGGCATTAACAAGAGTGTACGGAATTATTTTTACTTTGCAGATGCTTATCACCATGAACCATGGGTTATTAGCAACGTGCCAAGTGTCCCATTCTTCATTGGACAGAATTTGTGCAGAAGCGCAAAATTATGCACTTGCTGCCAAGTTGACAGGAGCCGGTGGGGGTGGATATGCCTATATCTTACTTATGCCAGACACACAGCCAGAAACTATTTCAAGCATTTCAAGAAAGTTAATCGCCGACGGGTACTCAGTTACACTAACTAGTTTAGGATGTGGAGGGGTGAGAGTTTCAGAATAAAGAGATAACACTACAAACTACGTTCCTATTGTTTACAAAACATAAGAATAATGAATGGTATTTACTAAAGTACGTGCAAGACGTACAAAGCTTTGTATTCATGTCAGACGTTTTCCAAAATAAAGCCTCTTTGGAAAGTACATCTGAGAAACATTATATGTTATAGAGGGTTACCTACACCATACTACTAAACATATAAACATTACTAATTTGTATTAATATATTTTGGGTAACAAAACAGAATTTACAATGTTTTCAATAAATATATGAAATATCACATTACAGTAGATTTAATAAAATGTATGATCAAAAGTAAATGTTAATACTAAACTTTATGATATGAACACATCTACATATTTCATGATGTATAATGGTCGTGGTATAACTTAGTTACGTGTTGTAACAAATTAATAAATAGCTGTTTGTATCCTGCTTCTAAAACCTATGAAGCAACATCTAAAGTGATGATCTTGTTAGCAGTTTTTATAGCAAATGGTACAAACGTTGTCTATCCAGTATAACAAATTTTTGTCTAATAATCATTAAAAATCGCGAAATATACCAAATTAGTTAATACAATACTTTGCACATTCTCCATGGTAAAAACTTACATTTCTATAACTAAGCACCTAATAGTTTATCTTGCATGTACAATTAATGTTGATGAGTAATTCTGTTGTGCAGTTTTCCACACACTGAGAAAGAATTTCCTCGCGATTGCTTTAAGTTTGTTTTCACTATACCTAAAAATTGTTCCTTCTATAAATTGCTTAACACTGTCGATAAATGTGCGTTCGCCGCACATGTACAGTCGTTTCATAAAATGTAAAGTTTTCGTGAATGTAAAAATAATTATGTGGAATGATAAAGTGTATATTAAGTACTCTACTAAAACATTTATTCCGGAAATTCTTATCTCAGTGCATAATACTAGAATGTTTGCAATGGTAAATTAACTGAGTATTCCTGCATTAGTGACTTTGTACGACAGCATATATCCTGCAAATAATAATTACATGAAATTGGACGATCCATTATGAGCCATTAACGACCGAGCTCTGCTCGATACAAGGCGATCTGGTTCAGAGGTTCCCTCTTCGTCGATATCTTCTAAATTACTAGTTACACCTTCTTTTTCATTCAGTTCAGCTTCAGCTAGCCATTCGCAAATTTCCAGTGTATACATTTTTCGCTGCAAAACCTCCCGCGTACGTGGTCGTGAACCAATAAACACTGTAGTGCCCTAAATATTGTATTATGTATCACAAAATTCAATAAGTAATATAAGCTCATAGCGAATTGTGCGTTAGCGTGCGACTATTATAAGTGGATCAGTCTCTAGTGCGTCATGCTAAAAAGAAAAGAATTCTTAGTAAAAGCAGAGCAAGCGGTTTGGCAAAGTGAAATAAATTCTTACCCCCACGACCAAGGAAGATCGCAGTTTTTCTAAAATTTGGAAGTCTTGTATTAAACACTGCAATTCGTCCCACTTCAATTCTACTTCCTCGTGAAGCATTTTTTCCTCTGTAGAAATTACACAAATAATAGCAGATGTTAATCTCTCTTTACAAAAATTTTCAAGACGTAGTTACATCAATAGTAATCTTACCATCGCGTTTAGACGTGGAACGTTTATATTGTATTCTAAACCTGAATGCCTCCAAGAAGCTGGATACCACGATTGTTAATACAATCATTGTCACGAGGTAAAACGTCATGAAGTACGTCCTAGTGTACATACCAACGGTGAACGCGTATGCGTTCATTACAACAAACCAATTATTGACGACCGTCAATTCAAATAACGTCATTCCACTTTCTATAATATTGTCAAATGTATTTAAATAATAATAGCCTAACGCCGTAGTTGCGTTTGCCGAATATTTGTAAAAATCTTCTACCGTAGTATTCCTAAAAGAAACAGAAAGTATTAAATTGAAAGTTATGTTTGTGATATACCAAAGTAATGTAAATAAAGGCAAAAGTATTTTATACATACTGACAACAATTACGCATGTCATAACCACCGAATAATTCCATTCCGATTATTGCAAAGAAGTAATATAAAACGAGCATGACCACAGCAGTAGAACACATCAGGGGGAAAAGAATGACTAATGTACCGAAGACATCTCGGTAACGTTTCTTTATCTTAAACAATCTCAACAATCTCAGTGGCCTAAATAATACCAGGAACACAGCGTTGGGGAACAAAGTAAGGCCACAAGCAGCAACTAAAGTCATTATCGATGTTCCCAAATCAAATAGATTCCATCCAGAACTCAAGTACCGTCGCAAACCAAGACCCAATACTTTTGTCAGTGCTTCCCATACAAACACTACAATCAAACATGTTATGTTAACCGCTGCTAATTCATTATTCTACATTGTAGAATTAAAATGCAATTAATTAACTTACGTCCTCCAAACAGAACTGTATCCCAGCAAGCTGCAAATCCATGTGCTGAATGAGTAAGACTATCGCTAGATTGTGCCAATCTAATTATCATAGCAATGCCATTTCCAACAATCGTGACATCTGTAAGAAAATAATTAGTTGTTTCTCAGTGTTATTTTACAGTTTTTGTTAAATTCGATCGAACATCTTTTCTTGTTTACTAACAGGATAGTGTTTCAAAGTACGGCCACGTCATTGCGGCGTGGGCACCCATACAAATAATTTGTAAAGGTTTCCATGTAGTGTGATACCAAGGTATATTAGAATACTGTGGTTCCCAATGCAATATCGTTACGTCATAAAATGCTAAAAACTCGTCTGAACTTAGAGCACCATTTTTTGATGTATTCATGTGACGAAACATCAAAATAACATCTCTAGTACCTGTAAAGTTGAAAATTGCTTACTAAGGTCACTCACAGTACAGTTTTATTATATGTATGTATATTACCACATGCAGTAAACCAAATTAGAAATATTGGAAATACGTACACGTATGTGGAGCGTAATATCGCATCAGACCTTCGAACTGGCGGAATCTCATTTTATCTGGATGCTGCTTTGAGACTAATAATTTAAAAGCATACTGACATGCTTTCCTTTTGTGAAGAAACAGTTTTTTAAATTTATCGCGCTCTGCAGAAGTAAATGTTTCATTTACCACTGCCAACATCAAGTTCATCATTACATACAGCATGGTACACAAGTACGAAACGAAGTATATTGAGTACCATTTGTTTTTTGAATAAGACGGCATCATCACATCTGGGAAACTAAAGTAAAAAAACGTTAATACTTTGCATCAATCCATAAGCTATGAGTACCAAACATACACTTACTTTGCGGTTGTAAGGAGGACAAATAGACTGACGAAACTATCTTGCAATGTGATAAAATAACTATTCATCTCAGAAAACAAGTAATATCCAAGTACTGTGTAGACGGTTATAAAAAACAGAAGAAGCCCCAACATATCCAAAATCGGTGGCAGCGTTTGTAGTATCTGCCTTATAAATCTCCTCACACCACCGCAATATTTTGTATCGACCAAAAATATTGGTCTCAGAGCTCGCGTTACTCGAAAGTGGGATGATTGCCTCACTAAAACCGTCAGAGCCTCGAGAAACATTATAATTAACGTAATGCACTGCAACAAAAAATTTAAATATATGCCCTTTGTATGGTTCTATTAAGAATATAAATTCATTTGGATGTAAAGAGTAATGAAGATCTCTTTCATTCTGTGTGATGAACATATAGTTAGACATGGAATTTACCAAACGAGGATAATGTTTCCTACCCATTATGATTACTTAATATTTACTATTGCATATCAGTATAGTTATGTATCTAATGGAACACTACTGTCTTTTCAATCAACGTCAGTTTGCAGCTGAAGGTTTTCTTATCTTAGCATTATTTATGGCTTAAGGCAAGTCTTATCCATACACTTGGTACTTGCCCAGCCATTATCAAAATCAACAATATTACACATGCATACACCAGTACACTTGCTTTTACACTTAATTCAATTATTTCTATTTTTAAAAGATATGGTAGGTGGTCTTACTTTTAACATTGTACGTTTGTGTTTCAGCATCATGCCCCAACCAATCCATCTTAGTTTTAAACCCAGTTCTATAGAGATAGTCATCAAAGCAATTAACTCTATTGTACCATGCAGCCAAACTGGAAGCTGAAAGGAAGTGAGCATTTCTATACTATGTACTTATTATAATTAGGTATTAAGGTATGTGTAGAAGAGTTTTTTAGGATATCATACTCTGAAAAGAGGTACAGCTGGCTCTTCAACAAATGCTAATCCCAAAAGGATGAGAGATGTCAACAAATCCAGCCCATAATACCATTTATTATGAACTAAAAGGTACGCTGGTAAGTCCTCTGGATGTCTGGGGTGAGAATCAAATTTCTCATTATTCCTACCCTCCTAAAATCAGACAAAACAATATATAGTAAAGTCTTAAAATATATAGAAGCAGGTTTTATCAGCTGTTTATTTATAGATAATAATAATGATGAACCATTATAGATTTCTGAAGATAATCAATAGCAGGATAAATACACTGTTATTCACTCGTATAAGGAAAGTATATTATTATTATGGTGCATAATAATGTCATGAACTAATCTTAATTAAATAAGGAAAATGATTTTAATAAGCTTATGATACTTATGTAATGGTGATGATAAGCGAGAAATGACATATGTTATCAATTGCAGCTGTTTGAATGTTTACGAGTTGAGCAACAGAGGCTACATACCTCTAAAAAAATTGCTGCTTCGTGATAATTCATTTCCCAGTGCATGTCAGCATCTGAAAGGGCATTGTCCAGTGGAATGGCAGCATTCTCAGGTACATTTCCACTTTCTATTTGATCCATCTCAAATTTGGGGGTAGTTTCATTAAGACTTCTGACAGCAGTGGAAGACGTTACGTTGCAGCTTCCTGGAGTAGCGGAAGATAACATAGACCCATACTCTAAAAACAAACGTGTTACTTAGAAATAGTCTACTATAATAAACTACAAATGCCAGGTACTTAGATTCCCCAGCAGTGAATTTACTATCGAAATTTAAAAGACTCCACACGTCGAACTTTATCGCTTATAATCTAGAATTGTTGGGTGTTGTCAGTAAAGAATGTTGTGCGTTATATCTAGATAAGAATCATCATACAATATTGTTTGCTCAAGTCAAATGAATGGTACTCTAAAATCGTTCGTGTCAGCTGTGCAGCCGATGCACGCAATCACTGAAAACGGAGTCTGCTGTGTCAGATAGTTTTTGGGCATTATCTACGATTACATCAACAATGGAATACAGTAGGAAGTTCACTGATACGTTTTCCAAGGTTTTTCCGCAGACATTAATAAATGACATTCACGATACGATCAAACAGAGCGACACGTAAACTGGCTTTGCGTAACTCCCCCATCCCAAGTTGGGAGCCTTTTTCGGAGCTGCGAAAAAGCTATAGACGTTACAACGAAAACGAGAAACTCACTTGGGCTGGATCCGTGCAATGCGTCGTGCGATCTTTCCGGAGAAGAATTCGCGTCATTGTTAAAATGCTGATAATTGCCAGTGAATTTGACGGCACCAGGGGAAGTCATTTGACGGTCCGCTGCTCCCCGTCACATGTAACCGACCACGCGACTCTCGACACAACACTCAACAAACGCTCCGCGATGCCGTACAACACTACTGGACGCACAACTACAACTGGAGAGCTTCGCAGACGGCTTCCCCCACTCTCTTGAGTCACGCTTCGGCCGGCTGATTAGGGGTTACCCCCACCAGCTTTCGACCCCAGTGACGCGCTGTGAATCACACTACAGTTACCCGCAAACGCGTTCCATCCATTCTGATTTATTGCCTGACACCTCATACCAATTGTCCTGGTCATAAACCAATTGACGGAAGCGCTGGAACTGTATACAATTGTCCCGTTCTTCGTGATTGCTTGTTTACTTCGCGCGCGGTCCTACGGAAACACGTTGTACACAAAAACACGTTTGTTTACTCTTAAAGGTTGTTGTTATCTTAAACGTCTGTCTGGTCCCTGATATGTCTGTGCTAAGTACTCTTTTAATTCTCCTTACTTGCATCATTTAGGAGAACGATTACTTAATTTTTTCTGTAATTATCGGGGATTAATCTCAACGTTATATACACATTACCAGATTTAGCTCAATTAAGGAACATCAGTATTATATGATGTGAATAAAGTCCAATAAAGTCTGTTTTGTTGTCTTTATTTAGATCGAAATTCTGTACAACTATAGCGTACAAAATAACGTTTTAATGTAAAAATTAGAACTTTAGCCTGTGTGGGTACTGGCTACTCCTCAAACCGAACATCGCCGACAGATACGTGAAGAGCATCTTTTTGTCTTGGTGTTTCTTAATAGCAGCAAGTACGATTTTGTCCACCTCTTTCTGGTCGTTCTTGCGCTGTTCGTTCGGCTTGTATTCTTCCTTCTTCTTACCGAAGATATCACCTTCTTCTTTCTTGGCACGCTTATCGCGCTTTCGCCTGAAATACTCGTCGTTGATGTGAGCCGGCACTTGGTTATCAGAAACATCGAGTTTCGTCGATGTGCCGATTACGTAGTTCTGGCTTACTCTTCGTAATGGGCAGGCATTGATTAAGAAAGGACCTGTAATAGAAGAAATCATGAATTCTCTTACCCTATTGAGTACATTTCCTTTTGAGACATTGGGTTAAGTAACAGAATATTTCCAAAAGACTCCATCTAACTTACCAGTTACCAGGAGTAATCCACTCTTAAGTTGCTTCAAGAAAACAACACGCTTTCCTTTGTGTGGTCCAGCTAACAGAATGCAAATAGTTCCAGGAGTTAAAGTACTCCTCAAATAACGACGGTGTTCTGCAAAGCATTTCTTGCTATGATGCCTTGTGACAGGGTCAACAGTTGGATAGTTGGCCCTCTTCTTCTTCAGTGAGACAATACGGTTTCCACCATTCTTGTCACCACCAATCTTCTTTTCAATGGTCAATGGCTTCTTGGGCTTAACCTGTTCAGAAATACAAAGTATGTTAAAGCTACAAAAATAATGTACTATTGTTTTCTAAATTAATTTTCAATTTCTGAAATATAGTGAGCTTAACATGAATGCATACAGTTTTTGGTGTCTTTTTGCCCAAGAACTTGTAGATTGCCTTTTTGTGGAACATACGTGTTCGGCTGAACCTGTAGACTCCATTGCCCAGGTCATAATTCCTTGGTCTTTTCTGTACCTTCTTCTCCTCCTTTTTAGCTGGAGAAGATGCAGGTACAGACTTCCCTGAAGCCTTTGTGTCCGCCATCTATAATAAAACAAATAGGTAAAAATAAACATTAACACCAAGCACAAACAGATCACAAAGCACTCTGAGCAGAAATCAACAGACACCAAACACCTTAAATTTTATAGGGAGTCATAGTTTTTTTATGGAAATCACAAATGAAGTACTTAAAAGTACACTTTACGATGCTATTTGAGATGTCAGGATGACCATCAGAATGTAATTTCATCTGCATATATACTGTATATTAAAAACAAGAGGTTATGTATGATGGCTTATCATTATTTACTACATATTTGGTTATGAAATCACAAGTAATTAAAAAAAAGGTATAATAAAACATTTATTATGCAGTGTTTATTGATGAAATTGATGAGGAAGTGTAAATATGCGAGGGAAAAATTATTAAATGTCAAAATCGACATCCACATGTTTGATCGCAGATAAATTTAAGAAAAACATGTTTTTAAACAAAAATATAGTACGGTACATTTATAGCAGATTTACAGCGTATGATATTTTGCAATATTTCGGGTATTCTTATAATTAACCGGTAGGATTAAATGAATAATAATATTGGATCCATCGAAACGTATTCTTACCACGAATACAACGGCTGAAAGAGAACGAAACAGATCGCCATCTATCAGCTCAGACGAAACTTCAACCAATTCGATAGTTATCGAATTTTAAATTACACAATTTATAGTGCATTTTTTAATAAAAATACGAAAAATTTAATATAAAATGAATACTTTCTGAAAGTATAAATTATTAAACAACATGTGTACTTTAAAGAAGTAAAATAAAAACAAGGTCTTCTAAGAGATTATAGCCCATAGAGTTTTAATATTTTATTTTGCACTTCTGTGTATTACAATTTAAATATAAGATTTAGCAACTATAAAATAAGATCTTGCACTACTCACTAAAATATTTCATACATAGGAAGCATAGTTTTTGAATACATAGTGTATAGTTGTATAATGTATTTTTTTCTTAAGTACTCATTCCATTATATACATATTCGTGGCCATTAAAATTTATTAATAGGTAGAAATGTATTACCACTGATAAAACACATTTTTCATTTGTATTATATATTATGCAAAAAATTATCAGAAATATAGACAGTAGTACATCTTATAAATACTGTAAAAGATGCACTAAAAAG
The DNA here is from genome assembly GCA_963989215.1 of Hedychridium roseum. Classification (NCBI taxonomy): domain Eukaryota; kingdom Metazoa; phylum Arthropoda; class Insecta; order Hymenoptera; family Chrysididae; genus Hedychridium; species Hedychridium roseum. Next base: position 2,238,962 of record OZ022307.1, on the reverse strand, counting down.
ATGCACTAATATTGTAAGATAAAAAATCCTTAATTATTAAAAATGTGGTTTCGCAAATCACTGCTTATATGCATATCCAAAAAATATCGATTAAATATTACAACCATCTCTTGAAATCACAGGCATCACAATCATTAGTTTTTTTATCATTCTATTGATTTTTTTATTGTAAATATACTTTGTAAAAGTATCATTCTTTTCAACTAACCATTAAATTTTTATCACAAAAAATTGTGATAATCTGAGTAACATATGTTTTGGAATGATGAAAAGAAATATTTGTAAAGAAATTATGTATAATAAACATTTCTGGCAACTCATGATATTTTTTGGAGATAACTATTGTATTTATGTATACGAAAATGTCGATTTGTTTCGCTACAAGTAACTACAATAGTAAATATAAAATTTTAAATTATAAAACTTCTTATACAAAGCAACAAATTATACATGAGTTACTTGTGTCATTACGTGCCTATAACTTTTTATAAAATCTTGTGATCCAAGCTATTAAAACTTTATAAAATATATTCTGCCATAAAACAACAGGAAGCATGAAATTTCTAATAATATTGTGAAACTAAAGTTGATATTAACATTCCACAGTGTCGTTAAGAAAGCGTTTGAACAGTAGGAATGTGATTTTTCTATTATAAATATATATAAGACACTACATCAGCTGCAATTCGTTTAAGAATACGTATCGAACGTAGGAGTAGAAAAAATAGATATGAAGTTTTGTAAAAATCTCTAACCGTGATCATTCAGAATTTGTTTAAAGAACTGATACCTGTTATAGGCTTGCATATTCCCTGCTTTTTTCCTGTGAAACTACGAAAAAAAGTATCAATCCATGACTTACGACCCTTTTAACCCTGTGTATCTGTGCACATTATTTTATAATAAGCTTAACTATTTAGGGTCACGATTCTTTTAACTGTTTTCCTTCCCAGTCTTCATCAGGTTTTATAAACTCTAAATCACTGCCTGTTTCATCTTCAGAACTTAACATATGTTCATAATCATAATAAGGCTTTGTGGATTTTCCTTTGTCAATTCCATTTTTATGATCTGCAATAAACAAACAATATGTTAGCCACATGTGTGCATCAAAAAATGAAGACACAGTAAAGTAAGCTTTTAATAAAAATACACTTTAGAGTCTCGTACCGTTTTCAACAGGTCTCCTAAAGATTTCTACTTCCTTCTCATCATCATCGAAGAATGTATTGCCTTCCTTAAGTAAGCTAAATGCATATGCTCTTCTATGATCCCTTTCTACTTTTCTTCGGGACTGTATCTTCGTACAGACCAGAACCACGCAGACAATAACACCAAAACACAATATTCCTGTAAAAAAATATCAGTTGAAACTACAGGTCGTGTTTCTAAGTGTATATACGATATTCATAGTTTCATTATCTTACCGACGATCATTACGAAGGTCAATCTCGACATCCCCAACATGTTACTGTCACGTTCTAATTTAAACATTAGATGCGAAACTGCTGCTTCACTAGGTACAGAAATTACTTTAGTCGCATTAATATATCCTGATGCGGTAACAGTTATAGTGTGACTGCCGGGCGACAATAACAGTGAATAGGTTCCTTTCGTTCCACTTTTAACATGATGCACCGATCCATCATAAGATAAAATAGCATCAGGTATTGGTGCGTCATTTTCATTGACAACAAATCCAATGACACCTTTCTTGACTTCCTGCATAATGCCTAATAGACTGGCAGAATTATCTTGCCAAATACGAGTTGAATTATCGGTATTGCAGCAAGTGACATACACGTCCATCATCAAAGTACTTGTTTTCAGATAAATGTAATCCAACAAGGGATGTTTATTTTTCCCTGCTAATCCTGTACCGCCATGGATAACACTGTTGCTTTTAATGCTTAAATTAGAGTCGCAGTTGGGCTTTGTTAAGGTATCAAATTTCAAAGAATTATGTGCCCTGTATGCTGATGCTAGGCTTTGCAGTACCATCTCATCGTCAGTCTCATAAAAACGGCCTCCTATTTTACCACGTTTTACTCCAAACGGTATTTCAATATGTTGAGAACCACTGTTGAGATTTATTGCCAAAACGGCATTTACTTCCGTGAACCAGTCAGCAATCGCGCGCTCTTCGTGATTTAGTGGTCCTTGAATTGGGAAGGATAATTCGTTTTCAGCAGAAGGCATGCATGTATGGTTCTTTGGCGAACCTGGACGGAAATCCGGTACGATGTATACAGAAAATTTATCAAGATAGTTCGTAATGAAATCATTTTTCTTGTAATTTTCTAATAAATATGTAGTGAAGTGTAATAATAGATCAGAAGTGGCAGGTGCCCCGTTTCCAATACCGGCTGAAAAAACTATGGAAGGTGGTTTAATCCACTTTCGATCATTCTGAGCACTGACTTGCATATAAATGATAGAGTGGGCGTTTACAGTTTTTCCTGTCGCATGTAAAGCCGTAAGATGTGGATACTTGAAATTCAAAGCCTCCAAAGTTTTAAATACATCTGTTACTTGTTTCTTTCTTTCTGGATTATCAGTCTTCTTCGTCGTTTCCGACTTTTCCATCTGTACAGTGACATCAATGACACTCCGTTCATGAACATGAACGTTTACAACTTTAGTGGCATAATTTTGACAAGAAACTGTTAGCGTGTAGTTTCCAGGAATGAGGATTATATTAAAATAAGCCATATTTTTCGACACATAGTAAATCTTTGATCCAATCTGTACGGTAGCTTCTCTTAAAGGAAGTCCATCGTGATCTGTCACTACTCCGCGGACACCGGTGACAAGATCCTGCAGAAGTTGCATAAGGGGTTGCAAGTTTTCTCTCCAAATAACAGGTACCGATTCTGCAGGGGGGTATTTACAGCAGGATAAGCTAAGACTTATTACAGGTATACCATACTCCTTTTCGATATAATTTCTCACTTTTTCAGGCCCGTCGTCTGGGGGACTACAGGAATCCCGGTGCATAGATTCTTTATAATTTTGTGCCAATCGTTTATATATATTTAGTTCGTCGCTTGTGTAACTGACATCCACATTACCTCCCCCTAACATGATAATTACATGGTAGTTTTCAGTTTGCAACATTTTCTTAAACGCACTTGTTACAGCGTCCATCTGCTTAGATTTGTTTCTGTTAATCGCTGATAATTTTCCTCCAACTTCATCTTCAACTGTTGGATTACAAGTCTGCATTACATTGTCAAAACCCGGGTCTACGCCAGGTATGAAATGTAGAACTGCGTTGTCTAATATTTTCTCAATAGGTGGGTGACCGATCTGATTACCCTTAAGAACGTGTATCGCAAGGCGTAATAAAATTTCTCTACCAATCGGTTGAGAAGCGAACAATCCTCCTACCAAAGCTATGTGGAACTTCTGTTCTTCAGGGGCTCCCATCTACAATTTAGTCAACAGTTTACTGAACAATATGATCAATTTTCTTCGACTTAATGTATTTGATATACTTACATTATGCGTGACCTTCAAGGAATGAATAGCCATGCTGACTGATGAATCACCAGCTCGGAATTCGGCAACATCGGGTTGATGATTTTCTAACTGGCTAAACTTAGCACTCAATTCCGAATTCTTTAGATAACCTTTTTCCAAATTGGCCATCATTCGGAAGTCATAAGCAGAAGACCTGCAGTTAAAAATAAGAAGGTCCTTGTTACATTTCACATTTACGTAAATAAATATTTGCTACAATATGTAATTGCAATCATTAAGTTTTTTACGATATTTGACATCGCCTTACCAATGTTCTGGATCGTCACGCATTAAAGTAAAGTCCAAAGTAACTTCTCCTTCACCATTATTACCGTGTTCAGGTACAATGATGGTTTGTGTAAGTGGTTCATATCCTGATGCAGTTGCTGTAATATTGTAATGACCTGGTACTAGGATCCTCCAGTAATCTCCCCCTTGTGCGGTGTAAATGTAATGCTTATTATCATTCACAGAAATCTTTGCATGAGGTATTGCTGTACCAGTATGAGAACACACTTTACCATGCACTCCTTTCCGGGACTGTAACACCGGAAACATGTTAATTACAAACATTAATACATGTGAATGCGATGTATAACCATTCAAAGACTTGTATTATATTCTATTGTACCATTTCAATAAATTTCAAAAGAGGTTCTCTGTTTTCCAACCAAAATTGCGGTAACTCGTTGGCATACGGGAATTTTTTGCAGCCGAGTTCTAGAGTAATCTCAAAAGCATTGCTGTTGACGTAGTTGTAGTCTTGCATGCCACCAGGAACTAAATACCAAGCAGCTCCGTTAGTTATCCCATTCGGAAAACTATCGTCAAGTACACTAGTCGACAAGAAATTGTTGCTGTCCGGAGGACATGGTTTTCCAAGGTGCATGCGGGGATGTGCATTTGAATATGCCAAAGCTAACATTTTGAACACGTCATCGTCCGGAGTTAGGTTCGGCTTAGGCTTTAATCCTTTGTTATCTGGCGCATCGTCATACGGATAATTTGCAACTAATGCACCACCGTGGAGATTAGCGGAAAGGACGAATGGAATTTTTCTTATCCACTCCATTACTGCTTTCGTTTCAGGCTGTTGTTCTCGATTATCCTAAAAAATATTGGTAGTATTGCATATCGATTCCGAAAAAGAGAAAGAGGAAAACAAGTCTATATAAATGTAAAAAGAAACTACGTCACATACATCGTTAACTTCATACTGATCAGGAAAATTCCTATTAAGGTCAACGCCGTGCAAGTTTTTTCTTCCCTTTAATCCAGATACGTCCCCTTCTTTTGAGAGCTCATATCCGTCAGGATTCATAGTTGGCATTACATGCAACCTGATATTATCAACAATATAAGAAACTCTGCTATCGTTGCCGTAATTTTCACAGAGATACTTTAAGAGTAACAAAAGCATTTCTCTGCCAACCACTTCATTTCCATGCATGTTTGCAATATATTTCACTTCTGGTTTGTTTAAGTCGTGCTTTCCAGGATTACTCGTTATTTCCATAACATAAAGTTCCCGACCTGCTACAGACTGCCCTATACTGTACAGTCGTGTAATAGCAGGATAAGTTTTACTTAATTCATCCAAGAAATCAGTCATTTCAGAATAATTGTGGTGCTTGAATTCGGTTTCCCGTCGAAACCCAAATTTATCCAAAGGTATCACTTCTTTTTCAACAGTGTCGGAATGTTGTTTAACTAAAAAAAATAATAAAATAACATTTATGTACCAGTAAAAATCTTGAAAAACTAATTTTCAAAATTTACATAGCAGGATATTTAACTCAAAGTGTCTAATGAAACAAGTGCTGGTTAAATTCAACAACAAAAATAAATTATATAAAATAACACAAGGTACAGAGAGAATAATCGACCGATAATTATAGAACGTAACAAAAAATATTACTTGTATAGCTCAGGAAAAACTTCAAAGGGAGTGGTTGGTACATGCATTGAACAATATGTATGTATTGAAGAAGTGACTCATTATTCGGGACACTGAGGACTTTATTTCTAACATTGCACATTACATACTTGGTATTTTCCAACAATAGAATATACATCACAATACAAATAAATTTATAAACATTTTACATCCATGTACAATCTTCCTCTTGGCATCCTCATCGAAATTACATAGCATCAGTTCATAAACTATGGTTTTTATTACATGCTCTATTTTTAACATAGAGATTTATTATAAGACTTCAAGATCTATTTTTGTTGAAGAAGTCTTTGCTTTGCAACTTTAAGAATGAATATTTTTATTTCCTGAACTAACCAATAAATATCTGATACATGAATAATTTTCATTATCACATGCACTGCACTGTTTCCTAAGGTTGTTGATCAACATTTATTTGACAATACCGTTTGTAGGGCTCGTCCGTAATATATCTAAAATTGTATACGCCCTCGATTATGTGCTAATTCAGATGCATGTGTATTAAACACTGTTATAATTAACACGTTCGGTATTATCTACGGAATGATTATTACCATTTTCTACATATTTCACTTCCTGAGCACAAGCAAGTAAATATGTCGATAGTTTCTCATAGATCTTTGCAGTTAGGTCACTAACATTATTTAACTTATGTTTTAAAATATATGTTTCAATGACATATAGAAAGAGCAAGCAAAAACCATAAATGCATTTTACTGAAATTTGTAATACTTGATTTAATTTTCATTGGCAGTCTATTTAATAATATTTAATAACTGTCAAATATCAGCATATTAACGTAATTTGTTCGTTTGAAAATTAACCATATTAACGTAATTTGTTTGTTTAAAAATTAACATAGAGGCACCCCTGATTTAATTCGACTCCAGTAGAATATGTTAGGAAAATAGGTTTATCTTCCTTTTTTCTCTGGTATACATATTGTTAATAAACTAATATGCAAACCGGACAGTTATTTCTCCATACCTTGTGTGTCATAGTAATTATACTCATGTCATTTAAGACTTATAACATAAAGATATACATTATTTCTAATCAAATGCATAAATATCTGTTTGTATATATCATTTTCTGGATAGTCATGGATTATTAAAAAAAAATGTACATAGTTCCACGTTTGAAGTTACTGTTTAAATGCTGTAAAGTAAAAAAAACGAAAAGTCAATAACAGGAAATGAATGAGTTTTATAAAAAAAAACGTGATATGCCAAACTATAAAAAAACTATATCTCGAGATGTTTATAGTGATATATGTTTATAGTGAAACCTAACGAATCTATGCCAAAAGAATGTAAATCAATAAATCACACGATTTGCAATATGTTTAATAATCTTTGCCACAGGCGGCAAGAAGTCTATATAAAGCAGCTAAGATTTGTGATGCTTCTAGAGAATCAATGTCTTGTTTACCTTGTCCAGTAACGGAGTCTTCGTTTAACGTGAAATTGACAATTGTCGGTTCATCCTGTTTTACCGTTACTTCCACTGATTCACTTGGTTGATAGCTAAAATAAATCACGTTTCAAAATTCAATATTTCAATGCAGTTATTTATTATTAATAGTTAAAGCTCACAAATTGGCTCTTCTCTTAATTTAAAAGCTAATCCTCTGTGCCACATCTCAAACATTAAGAAGGATGAAATATGTAAATTTACCCCCATGCAGTTGCATATATTTGGTATCTTCCTGGAAGTAGTAAACGCCAATATTCTCCGCGGCTGGTAGTTGATATATCATGATTTATTCCTGCAACAACAATGCTTGCTCCTTCAATCGGTTGTTCATTTGCATCTAGTACCAATCCTGTAATACAAAAGTACAGTTAAAAGTTTCCTATTTTGAAATGCTATTTCCTAAATGGCTCCCACTATTGTTAAAAAAATACCTTTTACTCCAATGTGTGCCTGTTCCATGTACTTTAGAAGAGATTCTTTGTTTGCTTGCCATTCTGCAGGTAAAGATGTACCATCTGGATATTTGCAGCAGCTTAGTTCAAATGTAATTTCAAAAGCATTTGATCGGACATAATTGAAATCTTGCATGCCCCCAACAACTTCATACCTAAATATAATAAATTATACAATAACTGTCATGTTGAGGTGTGTAATACAAAAATTTTATCATTTATTTTTAATCAACATGTGTGGGTGACTTACCAATATGCTCCATTTGTGACACCACCTGGGAAATAATCATTTGCACAAGCATTGCCTGTACGCATGAGGGGATGATTATCCGCATATGTATGAGCAAGATACTTGAAGAGTGAGTCATCTGGGCTTTTACTCTCAATACAACAATCACGTAGAATGCTGTGGTGTGTGATAAAAATTTAATAAAATAACTTATACCAAAGCCAATTTTTTGCAATTTTTTTTTATAACATTTATCTGTTAACTATATAATTTATCTAAATCATTGGTAACAATGTATAACATATGAAGACTACAGGTTTTATAGGATTGAAAGGTGTTTATACAGTTTTGGTAAGATAAACAAGTTCATGTGATTTTGTAATGTAAGCAAACTTTGATGGTAATTGTCACTTGTAAAAACATTACCCAGAGTCAAAAGGATAACTGGCTACTACTGCTCCTCCATGAAGATTGGCTGATAATACAAAGGGTTCAGTAGTAATCCATGTCATCATTGCTATTGTTTCATTTTGACGACCTTCCAGTATGCTACCATCTTTTTTAAGGTGGCTGACATGCCTATCAAATTGATCAGGGAAGTCACGGTTTAGATCAACACGATTGGCATTATCTCTGCCTGTGGAATCTACTTTTGATCCACACATACCCTCCTAACATTAAATGTAAAAAAAGGTAAGCAGTAGTTATTACGAAAAACGACATAATGAGCAGTGATAAAAGGAGATATCTGACAAGTTGATTACCTGGGAATGTTCAAAACCATCAGGATTCATAGAGGGCATAAGGAAAATGTCTGTATTATTTACTAATTTGGTAACTCGTTCATCCTTGCCATAGTTGTTGAGCAAATACTGGGCGAGATTTATCAAAATTTCCCTGCCAACAGGCTCGTCACCGTGCATATTGGCGACATACTTGACCATTGGTTCACCAAGCTTCCGTTCCTTGACATTTTCCGAAATTTCTAATACGAGCAAATCTCTGCCTTCTACGGACTTGCCGATGGAGAAGACCCTCGCCAGGTCCGGATATTTCTCCGCCAACGAGGCAAATAGCTGCTGGAGTTCTTCGTAATGAGTGTACTGTGGCTTGACAAAGTCATCTTGGACGTCAGTAGAGCGCAACGCGTACGCGTTTATTCCAATAATAAAAGCACACGCGAATAACAGGACACAGACAGACTTCATTGTCGATCCTGGGTTTCCGTTTAAACCGGTTTAAACCTCGCGAACCGTTCCGGGGTGCTTGAAAATCCCGACAAAATCACGTATTCCCCTCGCGCATTCCTTTTCCACTCTGATGACGTCCGCTCACCCACGCGCTCACACACACACAATTAACCCTTCCGATAGAAAGACTATATAGATCTCTCCGCTCTGTACATACTGCCTATATGTTCCTCCTTACGCGTATAACATTTTATCTCGACGATACGCACAGGAAACATATGGTCGATGATAAACCGTTTACTCACGTCCTTCACAAATGAATGCGCTATTTGTGACAATGTGCACGTTTAAAAAATAACTTACGCACTGATAAATGCCACTTTTTTAAACATTCAAACGTACGAAGAAACGAGTTAATGTTTCTCGCCAATGAGAATATTTTTCGTGGTTACAGATTACGTGTCAATGGAGAATATCCTTATCTTTATAGAATTCAATTGATTCTATTGGATCTATCCAGACCGCCGTAGCCAATGAATTAAAAGTCTGTAATCAATGAATTTCAAATCGGTAAGATGCTGCCAAGGTACTATAAAGTACTATAATACTTAGGAATATTTAGATCATACATGAAATAATGTCCCAAAATGGTTTACTAACATAGATTAATTACGTAGAAGTGGTCCTTGAGGTATTTGTGTTAAAGTCAACTTTATTGCAGTGAGTATCTTCTTTTCCTTACAAGCAAGCCATTCACAGAGAGTTCGCTATAGAATTTGTAAAGCGCAGTAGTAGTTTTTAAGGATTTACACAAATGTAAGAAACAGTCCACGTATTGTTACAATTTGCATTAACTTCAGCGTGTCATTGTCTTCCTTGTTTCCCTTTTGCTCTCTATTCTTCGTAATCTTCTTTGAAACGGGGAATATACACTAATATTTAATATCCTCTACATTCTTCTTTTGTGATCCATAATAAACATTTAGTAATATAATTGTACGGCATTACAAATAGTATTCGAGTGTTCGAATGTTCCATAAAATCTTGCCACATACTCGTTCTAGAATTCGCTGATATGTTCTACAAAGTAACGAAGGTTTCGGCAGATTGCAGGAACGATGATTGCGCTAATTTGGACTAGCCGCGATATTAGTCATATGGAAACAAATAGTTCCCCAAGGAGAAAAAGGATAGGCGATCCATTTGGTTGTCTGACGAAAGATTGATCGGGTGGGACGTGTAAACATTTATCGGGCTTTGAAAATAGATGAAAAACCGAGTGAGATGAGCAGTTAGCGGATGATCAGGTTATAAGGGGGGCGGAGGGAAGACAGCGAAACATTCCACCATTTTGACGGTGACGCGCAGCTCGGAGGTCGCGGGCTCCACCAGTGACGAAGCCACTGGAGTTTTGACGTGGCTGCTACGTACCTGCCCGTTTGCCCACTCCGATTGCAGCAAAGTTGGTGACGAGAAATACGTAACTGGTAAGTACCCAGCTGGAGAATAATAACAACCGAGCATGGATCACGGCACTTACGGTATACCCGAAATCATTCCGTGATTGTTAGCGTTTTGTTTCGCGGTTTTAGCGGAGCAACTTTTACGTTAGCTGCGGAATATCCTGTAAAATATGGCGTCTTATGGAAGATGTATAAATTTCGTGAAAAGAGTAGTTAGGGTTACGTAGGCTTCCGAACAATGTTGCTCGTGATCCCCCGATTTTGTTGATGACAATATATGTAAAGTTCTCCGAACCGAACGATTTCTTTATAACTTTCATGCGTGGCTACAACAGCGAGTAACCTAAGTGTTTATTGTTCTCGAATTATTTTTAGATCTGCTTATGTAAATGACGCAGTAACACCGACCGATCGCCGAGTGGCGGGAAATTTAAACAAAATACTTTCCGAACCAGGCAAAAAGCACCTAGATAATTAGTGATAATTATAAATGATATTTTGAACTACAAACATTACCAGCATAACTTATAAAGAATACTGAAGTTAATGTATACCTTTGTAAACAGTTTTATCATTGACATTTCTTGAATTATTTTTTATAAAAATATCTATTTCTGAACAGTTATGTTACCTATGATGCACAGTTGTCAATAAAAATATTACAATTGTATAAAAATTATTAAGGACCGTGTAATATTAATGTCTAACAAATGATTTGGCTAAAGAAGGAAAAACATTACTGCATTGTGACATGTATGAGATAATAATAGTCTTGTATCCCTGTAGAGTAACATACTAATGATTTTTTATTTATTCCAGGGCTCACAGTCCCCAGGCTATGGAAAGTATGGTTGAGGAAAATGGATCAGCCGTTGACCCATTATCGCAAGGCTCCCAAAGTGGTGACGCTGCACCAGCAATTGCTACCTCGGTACAATCTCTCAATAGAACGCATCAGCAGCAAACTCATCATCTGGTAGCTTCTACCAGCATTGTGCAACTGACACTACCTTCATCAGGGACAACACAGGTATACAGGAGCCACTCCTGTGTATCTATGCCTGATAACATAATTTTTTTTCCATTCTCAAGCATGCTTATGACATTATTTACTCTTTAATAATGATTTTATCTTTGAGGTAAACAATGCACAGGTATTCAATCTTGCATAATGCTGGTTTCTTCTTTATCAAGGAAAAAGGATGGTCATTTTTATGTGCAAATTTACCCATTTACCCATTGTTTATGTCCCTCCTCAAGAAATTGTTTTCTTTAGTTTAGAAATAGTAGGCAGTTAGAAGTTGCCATTATTATGGCATAAACTTGTTTAGGTGGCATGACTGCTGTTAAGTAAATGTAGACAATGTATCTTATAGACAAAAGTGTCCTTCAGAAATTTTGAAACTCATGCATGATAATTTTTCTATAAACAAGCACAAAGTCTAGTGATATCCATTGTCATTTTACCACACCGAGCTTTCTAAACATATAAAAATGCTTTATGTATATTTAAACAGATGTAAGTATTACTAATACATTTTTTATAAATCAATTAATATATTACAATACAAAGTGATAATAGATATCAAAAGCTGACTGTGGCTGCAGATAATTCCAATTAATTTGAACTATTTCTTATACATTTATTATGGCTTATACTCATCTTCACTGTCACACATTTTATAGCATTTACATAAGAGGCAGAAATATGAGTATAATTCCATGGCCATGTATTAACTATGTGAAAAGTCAAATATTTTTCAACATTTGTTATTAATATTTGTATGCAGGTACAATCAGTTATACAGCCCAACCAACAGTCTGTAATTCAAACAGCAACAAATATACAACCTGTCGCTATCTCCAAAGGAAATGTTATTCTTGTGAGCAAACCTAATTCTGTTATTCAAACAGCACAAGGCAGTCTTCAAACATTACAAGTAAATACTGTTATTTTTTTTCTAAGTGTTGCACAGTGTTCACTAAAAAGTAATGAATTAATTGTACTTTGTGGATAATGCAGGTCGTTGAAACGGGTAGTGATGATAGTTACTCGGATGAAGAATCTCCAAAGAAAAGAAGAGATATTCTTAGCAGACGACCTTCCTACAGGAAAATTTTAAATGACCTTGGTGGTGGTGAAATTGCAGGTGAGTTGAGTATTGAGCCTCATAAGCACTTTAAAATATATTCTATATATTCTTGCATGTTTTTTTGGGTTTATATCCTTCTTTAAATAAAAATTAATAAAGAACAGTACAGTTCCGGCTTTCTGATAAGTGAACTGTACATCAGCTGCTCAAAATATTTTAAATATACAATATAGTGCCCTGTAGTACACAGTCCTAAAATAATTGACCTTTTTACTCTAATATTCCATACTGCCTTGCAGGCCATACAGGATAATACCAAACATACAAATAATTCTAAAAGCCTAGCTTGCAGTGAATAGTTATACAAAACTTATATATAGGATTTCATCTTAAATTTGTTTAAGAGAACTATGCCATTCATTTACTTATTGTTGAACATTATTTTTGCATTTCAGTGATTCAAAAAATGATAAAATTAGTAGAAGTGCATGTCAGTTCATACAAAGAAAAACTGATCTGCTTATTTTAGATAAGCAATCAACATTAAAATCATTTATAATTTTTCTCTTGGTGGTTTTTAAGTTAAGATAATTACTAATATTAATAAAATTATCAAACAGAGCAGTAAAAAAATGCTCTTAACAACATAATTATGCTTGCTTGCTTTCTAATTTACACAGCTATACAAAGAGGATGCCATACCAAGCATATTTCATTAACTTGTACATCAATATTTTGAATGCAGAAAAGTTTTTTCTGTGAAATTATAAGAAGTCTGACACATATCTTGCTTCTTACTACAAATAGGTTCCAGGTTACTGCATAAGATTTATATTATACTATATATATATATTTATTTTTAAATCACACGAATTAGTACATGATAAATACAATTTCTACTATCAAAGCATCAAACTTATATATATACGACGGAGACCTCGACATAATAATAATATAGCATTTAGTACAATAGGTAATATTTTAAAACTCATTATCCTTATCAATGTTGGGAAAGAACTGTCCCTGAACTGTGTTATACATGGGTTATTATCGCTTAATTATATATTAATTAACATATATGAAATGTTAATTTAAATCATAAAACTTAAATGGTTTGTTGTTTATATCGCAATAACAAATCAATTATTTTATTTACTGAGAAGTATCTTAATAAAGTGTACACCCAATTATCTTCGTAATGTTTAATCAGATTCCAGTTTATTTGTCTATTTCCTTGTTGTATGAGCTGACTACACAGTATAATAACAAATATATTAAACAAGCAGCCAGAAAGAAAATAGTAAAAAAAGTAAACAATATTTTTACATACATGTGTATATAAGCATCTACAGTTTATTTTTTCATTCTTTACTTTCACTTTCACTTTCTGGATGCAGATATGTTTATTAGAGAATCGCAATTATCTACGATGTTATCCCCATTTTTAGAAGATTACACATGTAAGAAAAGATTAAGCTCTTGGTTATCAAAATTTTCGCTCAAGTACCTCCATTGAAATATATGTTATCTGCCAGACAAGTATATCTTAAAGTGATAAAAATTCATATAAATGTTGGGTGGGGGGATGGGATTGATTCGGTGTTACAGACGGTCGTTTGCCTCCCCTAGAATCTTCCTCCGAGTGTGATTCTAATGTGGACAGTGAAGTGTCTTCCCACTCGCTCCATTACCAGACAGGTTGGTTACATTTTTTCTGCATATCTTCCGGCCTCTCCTGTGTATCGTTAAAGCCTATACACATCCTGCCCAACATCCTTTTATTTCTATGGGGATGGTACTAGGGCAATTAGTATTGTTAGATCGACGCATTAAGAATCACCTCCTCTCCTGCGTGTATTACTTAATGTGATATACTCTCTGTACTGAGATATTCGTTTGGTGTGGCATCCTTGCTTATGACATTTTCGGTTCAACTTGAAATGTAACTGAAGCACAAATCTATCTGCTTAAACTAAATATTAATAAAGTATTGTGCTGTAAACATATGTGTATGTCGAGGTACAAAAGATCCGTAGGATATTATAAGCACAAAGGTAAATAAACAGACTGTCAAATAACTTGTGTCACAGTGAGGATGCTCTCAGGATGATTTTTGCCGAGCAAGTATTCTTTCACTATTTTCTATTTTCATGGTATGAAGTGCAAATTTATCATCACAGAGAACTTGTTCTTTCTTATAGAAGATATTCTGTGCTTAAGAAAAATAGGTCCACGTATGTTTGTAGGCAGATGGAAAAATTTTTGAATGTGCTTCATTATATGTTGTGAATGTTTCATATTAATTTTAGCACTGCTGCTAAGGCTTCTTTAGAGCACTAAAAGAGGCTCTTAACTACTGTATTTTACAGTCATTCCTGCCGGTACAATACAAATTGCAACTCAAGGAGAAGGTGTTCCTGGGCTTCACACACTGACTATGAGTAATGCTGCAACTGCAGGTGGAACTATAGTACAGTATTCTCAAGGACAAGACACACAATTCTTTGTCCCAGGTCTGTTATTATGTTGTCTAATTTGTCCTCATATACGTTTTTATACGTTTTTGTAGACCTTATAAATAATACAGGATAAAGATATTATTTTAGTTTCAATTTATTTAAGTAAACTTTTTTATTTTGGAAGTACAGTGTCTTGCAATGTTTCAGATGATTCAGGTCACGGTGTCGTAGTCGAGGACGCTGCTAGAAAACGAGAGTTAAGGTTGCTGAAAAATAGGTATGTTAAATAAGACTGCATGTTTTTGCTTAACTCCAAATTTAAGCTGCGATTTTTATGGAAGATTACAAATACATTACAATAATGTGCAATCCATAGGGAAGCGGCACGAGAATGCAGGAGGAAAAAGAAAGAATACATAAAGTGTTTAGAAAACCGAGTAGCTGTGCTGGAAAATAGAAATCAGACTTTAATTGACGAACTCAAATCGTTAAAGGAGCTCTATCAGCAGAAAACTGACTGAGGTCTGTGTTTGGAGTCGGAAAACTGTATCAAAACCATTACCTTGCTAACAAAATCTGTACATGTCCTGTTTGTGTACATTATCTTAAAGATTGTTAAGTAAAACAGTGGCACTGTACATGCATTCTGATAGATAAGCGTTTCTGTAACATACTGTATTTAAGTACGAACATGAAGGCTTGTGAAACTTGCTGTTACTAAAGCGAGAAGCCAAAGGTAATATGAATCATGAAAGAAGTGTATACATAGAAAATGTTCGTGAGAACAACGTATATTTTGGGTAAATATGATACGAAATTCTGACAAAAGTTTACACGATTGCCACATTCACGATGTACCATTGAAGTGAAAACTAATGAGTGCTAGCACATTGATGTTTCACACCTATGGAAATATGTTTGTGTAACTTGATATAATTTTCGATTCCAATCACGTATAACAGAAATTTAGCAACATTGTTTGGGAAACAGTATAATGTAGCTTTCAATTTTTTTGTAACTACTTACTCTATTTCGTGGACATGTCTTATAAAATTAATTCCACATATGTAGAAATTATAAGTAGCTATAGACCAATGTGCAGTCACCGCTTTTGTGAAGGGAATACCGGTAATATGTATACAGCAGGGATTAGATTCTATACTGCTTTTTGTTTTTTGTATTCAGATGTGCGGAAACCACATCCATTGATAGAGCAGACTCGCCCCCTCTTGAAATTGACATACTCGGAACAGACATAAACAAA
Source organism: Hedychridium roseum (assembly GCA_963989215.1). Lineage (NCBI taxonomy): Eukaryota > Metazoa > Arthropoda > Insecta > Hymenoptera > Chrysididae > Hedychridium > Hedychridium roseum. The sequence continues at coordinate 2,222,857 of OZ022307.1, read as the reverse complement.
CAAAATATTCTGAATTTTATCAAAGCTTTATTGGTATTACATTGAATGAATCATTAATCATTTGCAACAAATGATATTTTACTCTGCTCTAAAAATAGAATACAGATCACAAAGAATACGAAATTGTCATTAAGCTACAAAGAACTGTGCGTTAAAGGGCACAATTAGTTAAAACTTTACTCTCCATGAATATGCCTCAGGCGTAAAAGGATAAAATAACTTGTAAAATATAAATGTAATATAAATCTGGAGTGCCTTGAAGATTTCTGTATACTTGCGGTATACATATAGATATATAAATATATATATACATAAATATATTTAAATGTATGAATTTCTATGTTGTAGGAAAACCTGGGTAAAAATGTTTTTAAATTATAAATTACAATCTACTTTTATGTATTTTAGTCTTCACCAAATTGTATTAAGGTTTAAAGATCTGACTCTCACTCAGATGAAATTAGAAGAATTACTCATAAACAAATACATTGCAATTCCTTTGTCATGCATGCAAGAATACTAAATAAAATCATGAATAGATTTATCTATTTGGAGTTATAAAAGTGTTACTATATTTTTGCTTGATAAAGTTAATATTTTATCAAAGTAATATACAGAAGTTATATTCAGACATCGATGTATTGTTATTTTTAGATATATTAAAAAAATATTTTAAACAATTTATTTCGAAACAAAAAAGTGATAGATTTTCTCAACTTTGTTTCCAATCTAATAGGTTTAACAGTATGCCGTTTCTTTTAATTAAAATTTACAAAAAGGGATGATATAGTTAAGTATGCCTAGTTATAGTGTTACCAAACAACCACATTCTATGTGGGCTCTATCTCCTATTTTAAAATATAATGTAATGCTTTATGTGCAAGACGGATTGTTCCTTGGTGTAAAAAACTTTAATTTTTTGAAACAAATGTATAATAGCTGTGAACTGTATTTTTAGATGCATACTGCAAAGAAATGTTCAATTTTCTTTACTTTCCTTGAATGAAGGATTTTCGCCCGAAGAAAATCTTGTGTATTCTAACATCTATATGTACAATATATGTATATTTTGGTTTTTACTGCACTGATTATATTATGAAATATTGTATATAAATAGTACATGTATTTTTACATATCATTGGCCTTAAAAATACAGCTTATAAACTGACAAAATTGTGCTTTCTCATTAATGTAGTATTTAGACACATTACATAATATATGTTTTACTCTCAAGTGAAGGAAAAAAGGGTTGGCACAGACAAAAGGTAATACAAAATATTATTTATTGTTTCTTAAATACATAAACAGTTGTAAATGTAAAATACCAGAGGAAAAATAATGAATGTTCATATTTGACAGACTCCCGTTGTTTTTTTGTATCTATAGCATTGATTTGATAGATTGGTGCAAAAATTTGATCTGAAGGAATATGCTATTTGAAAAAAGTTTTACAAGTCATATTTTCAAATTACTGAGGATATTTATGTTCTACTAATAATGAAATAGGTATCAATGACAGTAATAATAATAATATAAAGCTGTGTAAACCTTGTATCCAGATGATGTACTTCCTAGAAAATGAAAGTTTTGTTTAAACAATTGTATCAGACTACAATTTATGTGTTTGTATACAAAATGTAACTCAGTTGGTAGTGCATGTATAATTAATCACGTTATCATTATGTGTGGTTAAGGATGTCATCATTTAAATTAAGTAGTATGTAATAAACTCTATTATTTATGGAGACACGTGCTTACCATATTGTATTTCTTTGAGGTTATGACCACTGTGTACCTGAAAAAATGTATAATGAACTTTAATATGTATTACAATAACAAACGAAATATATAACAAATAAAAACAATATATCAGTTGGTAGTGCATGTTTGGAAAAATCATGAAATCATAATTATCGGTAATTATCATCATTTCTGTCGTTTCATAGGTTAATCCTGTCAATATTTCCGACTGTAATTACTCAATTGTGAACGCTGGAATATTAAAATTGATAAACTATATAAACTGTGCGAATACAGCAAATGAAGTTCTATATATTAGGATTTTGTATATGAATATTAAAAATATAAAATTGTGACCTAACACGTGCATCGAGAAATTCAGAAGAGTTGTTGCTTGCGAAATTCATGGTACAATTGACTTAATAATAAATTTTTTTTACACGTCAATAAGAATTCATTTGTTTAATCGTATTCAACCATTTTACCTGTGGAGATTTTAAAAAAACTCGAGTCATCCATGACTTCAATTTCTTCAACATCAACGACGAAGAACCGACACGAGAATGGGCATTGAACAAACCGGAAGCCGGCCAAGACCGCGAAGGTAACGGAAGTCGGCATACTATGCGCAGTGTAATGCGCATTATTCGTATTTACACAACCATCCAGATATAAGTTTACATATACTATTAATTTATTATATGACTTAATGCACGTTAGTACTCTAATATTATTTATTAACTAGTTCAATTGAAAAACCTTTTTAATTCGTTGGACATAATTATGTGATATGCTAGGATTTGAGGAATAAAGAATCGAAACTCATCTGTAGGTTTTTTTTCCAGCATCAATCCTGCCATCTGTCAGTAATTTTGTGTTGTGATATTCACTGTGATTTCTATGAAATTTTAATTTCTACCATGATTTTCGCTAGAAACGTTACATTTCATATTGATGAGGTTATCTTTCCAAGTGAAACATCATCAAAGATGGTTTTGGTGCGGATAGGAAATAACCATTGCACTATAAAAATAAACTGATAAGTCGATCATAGGAAAGTCTGAAAAGCAACGTCAACACGTTTCAACAAACGAACATATGGTGTACATAATAAAATTGATAAACAATCAATTCGACTCGAAAACTTCCACCATTCGGCAAGTTGACAGAAGCCACATCATTTGGCCTTGACAAAAATACGTAATCCGTGGAACCTGTCATCCTTTGAGCCATCGTGGCAGAAAATCCAGTGTTCATGTTCCTTCGACAATCTGTCAGCCGAACTACGCAAGATATAAACTACCCTCTTAAAAAATATTCAAGACACTTCGTAACCTAGTGATACTTGAAATTAAAAAATCAACAGTGCTTTCTTCATTCTGGGTTAATTCCAGCAACGATTATGGTCAATATCTGTAACATGGTAAATGTTTACTCTTGTGATTTAATAATAAGGGACTACTAAACAGTGTAAATAGAACAGATTGCAGTTGGTCAATTATGTATAAGACAATATTTTTTTGCTCAGCACTGACTGTTTTATAAGTGGAAAACCAGTAAAACTTTAAGAACATTTTACTACGTTTTTTGTGGTAGTGCTGAAAATAAACAATGAAAATTTGTTTAATGAAGTGACATCTTTTAGTAGATGTATTAATAAGGACAATGTCTGGTGCTGACTCTTCAAAATCTTGACAAAAAAGAGGCTAACTTAGGTATACTTTAGGAGGAAGTATACCATATAACTGCAAAAATGGCTCGTTGGTTGTTATTTTGGAGTCTATTAGTCCTTGGGTGTAGTTTTCCAACTTTTACATCAGCAACCGATGACCATACATTGGAATATATGAGCAGGGAGGAAAGAGAAGCATTAAAGTTTGTATTTTACCTTGTTTTATGTACTAAAAAATGTTTAGTTTCAGAATTTTATATCGAATAAATATTTCCATTTCAGGGAAGAAGCAAGGGATATGTTCTATCATGCATACAATGCTTACATGGTAAATCATATTTTCTTGTATTTCATATGCACTTTGTGTTGGCTGTTGAAATTCTTATATTTCATGTTGATTTTGATTATAGGATAATGCATATCCTGCTGATGAATTAATGCCTCTCAGTTGCAAAGGACGTTACAGAGGATCAGAGCCAAATAGAGGTGACATAGATTCAACACTTGGGAAGTAAGACAGAAACTTAATTTCTTTTTTTATTTCCAATATACTTAAATATAACAATAATATTTTAATTTCTTATTTTTTTAACAGTTTTTCTCTTACCTTGGTGGATACTTTGGATACATTGGTGGTATGTTATTACAAGTACTACAAAAGAATTATTGTGTATGAATTTAGTCAATATTTGAAATATTTATAATGTTACAGGTACTGGGAGATTTAGGAGAATTTGAAAATGCTGTGAAGTTAGTTGCCAGAGATGTTAATTTTGATACTGATGTTATTGTATCCTTATTTGAAATTAACATTAGGATGCTTGGGTAAGAGTGTGTATTAATACAACAAAAACAACATTGTTTATCCCACCCTAATTTTGTAATACTGTACATTGTTCTTTATTTGTTTACAGGGGTCTTCTCAGTGGCCATATATTAGCAGAATACTTACAACAACGTGCTGACATAATGCCATGGTACAGAGGAGAACTTTTAAATTTAGCCAAAGACTTAGGTTACAGATTTTTACCTGCATTTAATACAACTACAGGCATACCTTATGGAAGGGTACAAATAATTTTGTTATCTACAATGTAAGCTATACCATTATACTTTTAGTTTAATGGATATTTTCTGTGCAGATTAATTTAAAATATGGGATGAAAGGTGTTCCTTTAGAAGTATCACGAGAAACATGTACAGCTTGTGCTGGCAGTATGATCTTAGAAATGGCGGCATTATCAAGATTGACCGGTGAAATGATTTTCGAAGTATGGTTCTGACACTGACCAACATTTGTTAGTTTCCTGTACATGTCTAGTTAACAATATTAATCCATGCAGGAAAAAGCCCAAAAGGCGATGGACGTTTTGTGGAGGATGCGTCACCGTGGTACCGATTTAATGGGATCCGTATTAAATGTACACTCCGGTGATTGGGTACGCAGAGATTCTGGGGTTGGAGCAGGCATAGATTCTTACTACGAATATTGTCTAAAAGCATATATTTTGTTAGGTATTCATTGGAATCACATAAATATTTGTGTTCTTCAAAGTAGACAATCTTATTAATGTTGTTTTGGTTCCACAGGAGATGAAAAATATTTAGGCCGTTTCAACAAACATTATCAGGCTATTATGAAGTATGTGAGTCAAGGGCCAATGTTGTTAGATGTACATATGCATAGACCTAATACTAACTCAAAAAATTTTATGGATGCTCTATTAGCTTTCTGGCCGGGTTTGCAGGTTGGTATTTCATTCTTCAAGAATGTATTTGATAAATTTTATCCTTCACTATGTTCTACAGGTGTTGAAAGGTGACATTAGGCCGGCTGTAGAAACGCACGAAATGTTGTATCAAGTCATGCAAAGACACAATTTTATACCCGAAGCTTTCACTACCGACTTTCAGGTAATTCATTAGACCTATTGTCAGATGCACTGAAAGAGATAAACGTCTACATCGTGAAATGATTTAAATTAGGTACACTGGGGTCATCATCCACTGAGACCTGAATTCTTAGAATCCACATATTTCTTGTACCGTGCCACGGGTGATCATTATTACTTGACTGTCGGACGTAAGGTGCTGAAAAGTTTACAAACATACGCTAGGGTGCCATGTGGTTACGCAGCAGTTTCGGATGTTCGAACTAATAAACATGATGATACAATGGACAGTTTTGTATTATCTGAAACGTTCAAGTACCTGTTTTTATTGTTCGCGGAACCGAGCGAACTGGTGTTAGATCTAGATGAATTTATCTTCACCACTGAAGGTCACCTGTTGCCATTAACATTGGCTTCTATAAGAATGAATATATCTTCTGTAAGTATCTCCACAAGTATTACTAACTAAACTTAAATAAGGATATGAAGACATAAAGAATCTTATACAACATGATTGGGTAACTTAATGTTAAAACTTTCTACGTTTTCCAAATTAAAGCAGGATTTTGAGAGGGACGTTGTACATGTAGATGAATTCGATCGCACCTGTCCTAACAGTCTACACTTGTTCCCAGCTTCAGTTAGACAACCTTTGAGGAATATGGTTGAAGACATTTGCCCAAGGAGAACTACAAAGAGAAGATTAAGTGCATCACAATTTCAAGTACGTCTAATTAACTCGGTCTTTCTTATAAGATTTTTTATTGAATCCGTGCTCACTTTACAGGCAAATAATATGGAACATCGAAAAATCTTATACGACATGGGGATTACCATCTTAACTCTGTCGGATGGACGTGTTCAACTGTTTCATACGTTCGCTAATGTAATTTACACGGACATATACTTCAGAATAATCATGAAATTTAGTCATTAAATTTACATAATAATATTATTTAGGGAAAAACACCTCAGGATTCTGAAGAAGGGTTACTATTTATGCAAGAAATGGCAGAACTCAGCAAGATGCAGTCACAACAGGCTACAACGAAACCGCAGTCTGTGTCGTTTGTAATGCCAAACACAAGTCCACCGCAAAAAGTTACTTTAGTTGCTGGGCCGGCGCGATTTGGTCCCGATTTGCAAAGTAACAATAAAGCTACAGGAAAGGTTTTGCTTACGATTCCCCGAACAGCTTGTTCAGAGTTGATTAACGCAGATGATTTGGCTGGTAAAATAGCTATAATGGACCGTGGAAATTGTATGTTTATCGAAAAGGTACATGTTTATTATCGTACATAAAAAACCGAGTTCTACACTGTTATGTATCATCATGTTCATTGTTATGTATCATTGTAGGCAAGAAGAATACAGAAGGCCGGTGCTATAGCTGGGATAGTTTTAGATAACGTCGAAGGCTCCAGTGCAGCGACATCACCTATGTTTGCAATGTCAAGTGACGGAAAGGATGTTGACGACGTGGAAATACCGGTTGTCTTTCTTTTTAGTAACGAAGCAGTAGATTTGCTGAAAGGTTATATCGGTGCTAACGGCGAGCTCATGGTTACTATTGGTAAGAACCATAATTTAGGAATATCAATGATTCGTACGGTTTAATAACTTTAAAGTTTACCTTTTCTTGTTACAGGAGATTTTACCTCACAAGAGGAACTTCAACTTAAAGCACCTACTGATTTATCAATGTTAGAACAGCTGAGAGGATCATTAAGATCTTTTCTAACTCAGCAAGCAACACCACAGGTCTGTATTCCTTGGTGTATTGCAATGCTCTTTGCTGAGTACATTGTTTGGTGGCTTGTATTACGTTTACAGCGATAGTAAATTGACAATCAGAATGCATGTCTGGAAGAATGCTTCTATAGAGTTACAAAGTAGGCAGAAGTCTTACAAAGAAATTAATATATTACAGATACATTATTAATATATTCCGAACGATCTTTGATCATCTACACTTTTTTCAATTGAATTACCAACAACAACATCAATAAATATAGAACACAATTTTTTATTACATTTGCTTTTATAATTGTCGTTCCATTGCACTTATTTCTATTTTTCAGTTTAATAATGAGATGTACACTTATTTAGAAAGCTATCAACATCGCAATATTTAGGTTATTGTTCATGCTCAGGCAAAGAAACAATGGAATTTTTGTTATAACAGAATCCTGTGGACAGTGGACCAAGTGTGGATAATACACCTGTACAGCGCAATCAAGATGCAGAAAAGAAAGAGATTATCGATTTTGGTCAGCTTCGTGCGGAAATTGTTCAAGATTCCTTTGGCGGAGAAGTAAGAATCACTGCAAAGTCAAAGCTACCTCAGAATAATGTCAAAAAATCGGTGGAATTTACAAATGTAGAAAAGCAATGGTACCAGTTGAAAGAAATATTTGTCGATCGATTATATACAGCGTTTACGCCGTGGAAGCGCAAAGTTGAAGGTATGCAAATTAGAACATCATTTTTGTTCGATTATTACTACTGGGTCATGAAATGGCGCGGCACTGAAAACACAAAGTCAGTCAATTTATCGAGTGTCGTATTATGGTTCCTGAAAGAATTAAACGAAGTTCCACTCAATCGTAAAATTTTAAATCCAGATGCAGTAATGGATGTAACTAAGGAAAAGATATTGAAACAACATTTGTATAGAAAAATGGATGTGATCGCGTTGAATCTAGAAAAAATCGCTAATAAGATAAACAGAAAATACACAAAATTAGAAACGACGTTACGTCAGTTAACAGAGGCTAACATATTACCAACGGAAGACAATCTTTTTCGTATAATGAATTACATGAGAGAACTTTTCGAATCGTATGATGCTAAGGACGAACCCCTTAGTCAACTCATTCTGTACGTTGATAACTTATATATGTTTGTTAATACTTTATATCGGCACATCTTCGATGAGGATAATCAGAATAAAACTTACGAAGACCTAGAAGAGGATCATGATTATTGGGACGGTTTAGAATGGTATATCCGTGAATTACAAAAAGATTCTAACAAACCTGCAAAAACAAAAAATTTGATACAGAAGGCTAAAGAGGGTGATCCAAGCATGGCATATTTTACAACTGATAATAACGAGAGTAGGGCTGAAAGAGACACGAATGACTTGTTTGATAAGATAAGAAAGAGTAAAGATTTGAATATTGGAAAATCTGATGATTTTGAAGATCACTTATTAATGACAATATTGAAGGCAGCAAGACACTCTGTTCAAAAGACATTTCAAAAATTTGATAATGACTCTCTTCTTGACTCAAATCATGATAATGGTGATAACAAAACTGGTAATTCAGAAACCCCTGACCATTCCGTAATGCATAAGGAAAGTATCCATAATAAAAATTTGAAAAGTAGAACAGACGGCCCTGATATTGATAGTGTAGAATCGATAACGCAGGTGCAACTAAAAGATCCAGATTGGCATAATGAGGTTCACATAACAGAACAGATGGCTAAGGATATCGGTGACAATGATTTACCAAAGAAGACTACGAAACGAGTAAATGAAGGCCACACTGAATCTATGACTATTGATGATCAAAAAACCCACGACGATTCAGATAATACAAAAATGCCACCTTCTCATGTATTACCAGATTTAAAGAATCAGGTATTGGCTTCTGACAAGGAAGAAACAAACGCTGATACTGATGAGCAAAATTTAGAAATTGTTCATGCACAAAAGACAGCAAAGTCCGAAGAAGAATTTACCGATAAGTTGAAAGAAAGTAAAGATTCTACGATACAAGACAAAAGTGATCGCGTTAATGATGAATTATAATGCCGGATTTTATTTAAATCTAGTTTAAATTATAACAGTAACATTGAAGAGAGCTAAATGTTTGGTTGTGTTAGGTATCGGCTACTTTCCGATAGTTCCCAAAAGACTTTGATCTCGTCAATGTCAACTTTTTTATATAAGCAAAGATGAAGATGAAAAATTTGGTCATCAATGAAAGTTTTCAACTGGTTGATACCTGACAACGACTGGTGCTTGTATATAATTGTTATTCAAGTAAATTACTAATAATGCTACAAAATGTATAATATGTATGTGAGGTACATTTGTGCTAAAGTGGTTGTGAATGATGTAGGATTCAAATTGATGGAAACTTTGTGTGTATGTATTGAAGTCTATATTTTCCTTGAGCACAATGGCAATGAGTTTATATTTCTAGAAGTACTATTTACAATTCCTCCATTTTCCTACTCTTATATGAAAAGATTAAGTTGGAAACAATTGTAATTATTTAGACACACTATAAGCATATCATTACGAAAATTATTACTAAAAATACCAGTACATTCTGAATAATAATCTTTAAAATCATATTTTGAACGCAAAAATAAGTTTTATCCGTGCGTTTCTGTAAGTGATATAGTAACTAACTTGTGTTATTGGTCCAAGGACTTATTTAAACTGTGCAGATATTGCTGATATGCCTTATGTATATAAAATATGTATATAAAATGTAATAGTATATATATAGCTCACAAAATAAATATGAAAGTTTTCTATTAAAATCTTATTTTTTTTATGAGGCTTATAAACGTTAATGCGTTAAATGAATGCCTGTCTCGTTTATGGTTTTGTTTTTATTAATAATATGTGAGGGATATTTCTGTTTTATTGGTTTCCTTTGTATGGTACATTGGTTCTATAAAATTTACAAGTTTTAATAAAAAAATTGCATGGTGGGTATATTCAGATTTGGCTAATTTGGCATAATTTCCCTACGAAAGTCCCTATGCAATAAGAAATTTCTGAAGATTGGCAAAGAGGATTTAAATGGTACGTATTGAGGATTTTAACACGTAAGCAGAATATATAATTCGTTTTTGGCAGTATTAAGCCATATTTATACCGAATCGTGCAATATATAAAGAAAAATGAAATCAGTCTAATTTAGGGCTATATTGCACTTTACTGCATTTAAAACCCATTTCCAACGAAGCTTGCGCTTCTCTTTTCAACAACCTGTCGCGGCGCTGTCGTGTCGATGGATATTGGCTAGTTGACAAGACGTAACTGGGTTATTTTAATTTTGAAAATCGGCCGACCCTGGCGTAGTTTTTCGAGTGCCTAGGAACGCGTTGGTGAACAACATACACAACGCATTATTATTTTGGCATAGTGGTTAAGTGCTTCAGGAAAAGTGTTTCAAGGTAACAGAAGTGTATTGTTACTGCCGTTCCGTAATATGTGGTTGCCGATGATTAATACCATGTGTTGATAGTTTTTCCAGCGTCACTGATTTTTCTAGAATAGCAAGTACAGCAATACAGAATAATAGTGGATAAATGTATAATTCAATTTAAAAATAATCGACATTTATATATTGTGTGCAATAGTAGTTTATGCACAAGCACGCAAAGAGGATTAAATTCCTATTGTTATGAAATCCAGCATTATAGTTGAATATTATGTTTTTGTATCACGTTTCCAATCTTAATCAAGTTCTAATCAGGTCTATATAAATTTAGGATCTTTTTAGAAAAAGAGATGGGTGAAGCACCAAAATACTATGGAAAAAGAAGAAGTATTGTACGTAGAATTGGATCATTTTTACCCTTAAAGCCACCACCAAAAGTTTATGTTAGTGTAACTCCTTTACACTCCATGACAAATTCCATGATAAACGAAGACAGTAGTACAGATCACATTGATAACAATGGATATGGGATTAGCAGGTTAGAACAATACTGTGATGTAATTTCAATATAACTTAAACAAAAGACAGTGTTAAAACCAATGGTAATGTTATTCATTATAGACTCTCTGGAAGCAGACCTGATTTGTTAGAGCCAATTAGCTTTGGTTCAGAAGTGCGGTTGTTAGCATTGGAGCAGGAACTTCAAGAACTTAGGCAACAAGTTTCAGCCATTGTAAAGAGTAGTAAACAATCATCACAAAGTATGTCATCTACATTTTGGAATGCTGTTTAGCATGAACATATTTTGAAACAAACTAAATATAATATTACACAGATACTTCTACTTCATCCTTGTTAAATGGACATGAGGCAGTAAGACCACCACCTCCTCCACCACCAATTCCACCACCTTCAACACCACATATTGCAAGAAGAGCCAGTTTACAGGATCACAAGGTTGAGGAAATGAAAAAGCCATTAACTTCCCAAAGGTCAATGGGTGATGTGTTAAAGGATATAGACAAGGTTAAATTAAAGCCTGTTGCAAGGTATTATTTTTATGGAAAATACAATTATCAGAAGTATGCTGCTAGTCTATGATACTCAGTGTTCTGTATGTTTTGCTTTAGATCACCTGGAGGCCGACCTTTGAGAATGAAACGAGAAAGTAGTCCATGCAATGATCTCCAAGAAATTTTGAGAAAGCGGTATATTGCAATGCAGTCACCAGATAGTAAAAATTCAACAGGATCTTATACAATGGATGATTCATTTTAAGTTCATGATTTTTATTTATTAAACTAGTACACATTTCTATCTACTGCAAGTTCTGCATTGACAATGTAAGATCTTTAGACTCAGGTATTGTTTCAGATGTGTCTTACAATTTCTGTTAATATGATCTTAAATTAAGTACAGTCACTACAGTTAAATATTACCAAAGAATGTATCATTACAATTTTTTACATATCTAAATAATGCTACATTCTTTGTTATTAAGTTTATTTAGGGGGAAGTTCAGCCAAAGACATGATTCACCTGTGCACTTAAACCAATAGCATTGTTGATGTTATGTAGATAAATGATTATAGATTGACTCATAACTGAAATTTCAGTTACAGGCACAATACTCTTCATTATATTTTATGATTTAGAGTATCTGTGTGAAAATACGCACACTGGTATCGCTGATTTTCCTAGCTGAACCTATTGTGATATATGTAGAAACCCAGAAGTAACATATTTCGCATATTAGTTCCTGTCATAGTAGAACGTATCGTATCTACCTTTATGATCAAAAGAATGCTATGTTGTAATTACAATGAGGAAGAGTAGATAGGCTGTACATCTTAATAATTATCACAATGTGAACTGTCCGGTTTGACGGAAATGGCTGAATGAACATTGAATAGTCGACACAATGCTAAAAAATATCACTGTGTGATAAACTTTCAGTTTTAAGAAATTCGGGTTCCCATCTTTCGAAAATATTTTATGAAGTGAGAGTACAGGAGTGCAATGTTTTAAGTTAATGTGGGTACCGTGGAAATAATTCTCTGGAGACTGAATGCGATCTTTGATAACTACGTAATGAATGTACGGATGTGTTTTATACGAAATGCTTTTACCAACGATTCGAAAATAAACGTTATTGTTATACTACGAAGTGATGAATAATTGTACATAACCTAATGTTATATACTCTTGATAATATATACAAACATCCCCACCTGATTTAATATACGCATAGCGTAATAGCGGTCAACACGAAAAATATGTTATCATTCAGAGTAAGCTGTATTTGAAGTATTGATATTATTTTGAATACAGGAAGTTACTTTGTCAATATAGAAATAAGTGTTGTTAGTTCCTTTCTTTGCCTGGAGATGTTGCTGCGCATCATTTTCGAACAAAAACATAACACATGTTAACCCACGCTGAGTCTATCGTCAATAAAGCGGGACGGTAACATAGTTTATTTGTGAAAGGGAAAGTTCACTAAAAGTTATTACCAACCATCCACATAAAATATCGTATACTTAAATAAAATAATATACTGTCAGTTGATAAAAACGTTCAGTATTCATTAGAATTTTATGTGTCCGTGTTTTAAAACATAAGGCTGGCTTGGCAATCCAGGTCAAGGTAAGTTTCGTCTTGACAGATGCACTGACAGTGCGTACACAAAGTTCTTTCCACATACGCATGTGCTGAATGAGCAAGCGAGCAACGCGGCATTTTTTTAAACATCCTACCATTATGGTGTTTTATGTGTAATTACGCGTGCCTGTAATAGATCAACGTGGGCCTTAAAAGTATAATTGCTGTTAACTATGAAATGTGAATTAGTTTTCTGTCTCATTATATTTAACCCATCTAAGGCATGTGTGAACATAAGAACTTGAAATTACATCGGTCGTGTGTCCTTGGTAAAAACGGGTTTCAACGAAATATGCGCCTCTTTCGAATAAATAATTCGGAAGTTTGGTAAATCGACTGGTAATGTATAACATATAATAGTAAAATTTCTTGGATTCAATTTATTACATATGTGTAATCTTAATCGGCCATAAAAAATGTGTACATGTTTAATGTTATTTATTGAAGGTCGCATTTTGAAATAACGTTCAATATGCGAAACGCATCGTCCCCGTGATAACTCATAAAATGAATTCATGTGATTCGATGTACTTCTTCCAATTCTTGAGTGAGGTTATGGTACATTGTATCATTAAACATGTCGAAGAATGACAACCCGTAGAAGAAGTTATTGGCATTTATTGTTCGTCTGCAGTAAGAATATGAATGAAAGTTACGCGTTTGTTGATTGAAAATATTTCAATTTAAAAACATTGGTTGATTCGTTGTTATCTAACTGTTGTAAGATCACGCAACAAACTACTTATAAATTGAGTGTTCTTTTGAATTTGCTCAGTTTTTACAGTTTTCTGTATTCCGAAATAGTTTTGTACTGTTTTATATATGTATCAACTATAATGATAATGGAAGAATCGGAGATATCCCAGATACTGCTTAAAAATTACTCTTTGCATAAAGGAATGTCGAAAAATGCTGACTGTACATATAACGACGGTAGAAGTGTAGAAACCGTAGGTCATGTATACATATGTAAATGTAAACACCTCGCTGAAACATATGCTATGTGCGTTTCGTAAACACACTTGGCTATGCGCGTTTTTCAACCGAGTTTTTACCCGTGGATTTTGCATTAATTTGTCAAAGAACGATCCTGGAATCACGACGCCGAACCTGTCAGGATGATGGAGTTACCTCGACTCCCGTTGGACATAGTCGTTCCTCCACGAGTCCTTTCCCGTCGCGGTGGAGTTACTATTTCTGAACACATAATTTGGACATTCCTCGAGGTAAGTGGCCTTTACGGTAAATATTCGCGCTATTTTCTGGTCTACTGCACTCGCGGATTTTGCAGACAAATTGCAGTTATTATACGCCAAATTGTATGTCATATATAATCGTTGTTAATGCACTTGGTTTTTATGCAAATTTAACTGCTACAACAATTTTTGGTTTAGATTATGGTTTGCATTAAGGAAAGTTTATATAAATTCATGAACTTATAAGCAGATAAACCTGGCAATTTGTTTGAAAGCTTTATATTATATTACCTCTTTTGTGGTCTTCGCTTTAGCGCATTGTCCTTAATACATTAAATTACACTGATTCACTGGAAAAGAGACTTGTGCAATGATGCTATTTATGAAGCATATTCGTTGAATGAATATTTACAGTATTGGGATATTACCAAATTCAAACATAACTCTAACGATTTCTTTTCAAAATTTAAAAGTGTTTTTATCCCAAGTTTTAATCACTCAATCAGTAACATCAGACCCCAACCATTCAACTAATACTACTTGAATACTTTATGAGAAGCAATTAACCATTTAAATTATTACATTATGCTCATCACCAAAAACTGGATAACTCATTTCTTAAAGTAATTAAAAAACGTGATAATCCCGAATTAATAAGAGTCACGCCTACGGCGACAGTATTTCTCCGTTGGTTAGAATCATTAAGAGACTTCAATTAGTCGAAATGAATAACGTATTCTAACCTTAATACTGACTACGCGTCGCAGTTTTGCACTAATTAATATTTGAATACTCGTAATTTCGTTATACATATTTTACTGGGAAAGAAACAAAGAAGGAAGAAAGTGGAAGCGGGGGGCATGTGCGAAACAATAAAAGTACGATGGCAAGCACGCTTATTTTTATGGGGGAGAATGTGCGCTTCAGGTGCGTCAAGTTCGGATCGATACTGCAAGCGACTCCCTGGGCCGCGACATACCCCTGCCGGCAACCATTGGCTGGCTGCACGCGATCGTGCTAAAATTAAATGACGGGCCACCTCTCCCATTTTCGTTTCTTTTCATACTTTCCACGACCTCCTCTTTTTCGTTTCCCGACACCTGTCCGGGGGTTCATGAACTGCGGTCCTACGTAATGTCCTTCGTATGACCCGGAGCCAACTTCGCTACGGTCCCCCGGATGGTAAAGATAAAAAAAGCAGGCTATTCAATACTTTTTCGGAAAAGAAGCTTCCGGGGCTGGCCACCCCTAGGGACCCTCCAGGGGATGTACTAAAGTTGGATTGGATAAATTTAACGCAGACTTCATTTAATGATCATTCTTCCTCCAGTCACAAGGATACAAAAGAACAGGGGGAACGGAGTATTTGTAGGAAATGAAAAGATAGTGCGTCGCGGGAAAAAATGAATTTGTTTTTTTCCCTCTAAAAGAGCATATGGAAACCGCTGGCATTGTTATCGTTGAAAATAACAATCGGTGATGTAACTTATTAAAGCATCATCTCACTTATCTTATCGGGACGTTAATCTATCCGTTATTCATATTGCGGCTCAGCAAATCGATCTGCAAAGTTGTCGCAAGGTCGATACTGTAATTAATGAATCATCTTTCGTTAGGAAAAGGACAGAAAGTGCAGTTTTATTATTTATTTTTAAATATTCCGTAAAACGAATTTTTTTATCAACATATTTTTCATCGAAACGATACATTTGATATTACAGTTTTAGGTACCTGCATCCGTGCAGTCCATTAGCGCGAGTTTCGAGAGCATTAAAACTTTGTAATTACTGCATTCTACCTAAAGTTTCCTACCATCTAAATGAATATGATATGATGAGCATCTACTGTATGCAACTTTTGAAGCTCATATAACTAACGTACAAATAGTTTGCGTAAAAGATTAAACCCGGACCGAAAAGGTGTAAAACTTGATGAGAGCTTCGAGTTAAACATGATCAAACTCTGCCGCAAAACGAGCGTCGCGTTATGGAGAGGATAATTTTCTGTCTGGCTATATTAGGTTGAACGAGCGCATCTATCGCATAGTAATATCCCTCAGTCTCTTTTTCGCAGTAACATGAGTACACGTATGTCTGTCATTGTTCCAGTAGTATTTCTGCTTACCGTTAGATTCATACGCATTCACTTGTTAATGCTTGATCTGCAGTGGTATCAGAATGTGCATCTCTGGCAATGTCCGATCATTAGTAGTTACAGCATATCCATGTCCGCCCATGTCTAGCTATAAGTAGTAACGGAATACCTAACGTCTGATCGTCAGTAGTAACAGTACATCTTTGTCAGGCAATTTTGATAATCAGTAGTAACGGTACGTACATGTCTGTCATCATCTGATCAGTAGTACAAGTATACGCTTCAGCCAATGCCCGATCATCAGTAGTCACCGGTTGTATATACCTGTCATTGTCCGATTGTCGATAAAATGAAAATGCACAATGGTCAGTGGTATCAGTGTACTCGTATCTGGCAGTGTCCGTTGACGAGTAGTATCGGTCAACCGTATAGGCTGTCAACGTGCCAGTAGTATCCCTGTCCCATTGTCAGTATCATTGATCCCGATTGGCGCGGTTGCGCGTATCGTCCGTCAGACGGCGACTCGGTTCGCGCATCGCTCGACCAATGGCGTGGCCGGTTTGGGTGGTTGGCGGCGGTCGAGCTTATCGTGCGCTATCGTCGCGACGCCGGTCGTCGTTGCTTGTTTTTCCGCGGCGGTTTCTCGCGGCCGTGGCAGGCTCGACCGTCGGTGAAAAGTCCAGCTCGAGCGGACGGGCTTTCGCCGGTGCCCGGCGAAACAACAAAACCGACGTCGCCGAGGAGCTCGGGAAGGACGCCGGTGGACGACAAGCATCGCGGTAAAACCTCTCGACGATTGAACGCGCACCGGCGAAAACGTCGGAGCGTATCGGTCGCCCCCTTTCCGTCGCCACCACGCCATCACCATGATACCGTACTCCACGTGCTTGTCTTTCGGGGGCCGACGGGAAGCACGTCGATGGGTGGTCCTGCACGACGAGCTTTCTCCCTTCCCGGTGAGTCGCCGCTCAACACACACTGCGCCACCCCATCATAACCTGCCACCCCCTTGCACACATCAAGAACCGTGCGTTCCTCCGACAAACCGACGATTAAGACCGCCGGAAGAATGCAACCTCTACGATTTTCCAATGTTTACCATCATCCAGTGCTGCTAAATCAAGGCTAACTGGCACAATTTTTCCTTTTAAAAGTCAGCAAAGAAATCAGAATAATAATGACATCGATCATAGAGTGCGGGACATTCGTGTAAAATTGCCCCCTTTTTATAGGAAGTTTTTCTCGTAGTCTGTGACTTTATAAAACTTGGAAAGAATTAAACCATCATTATTTACATTACGTGTCGTTTCGGTATTTTCCATGGCACGGACTCATTTATTTAAAGTGACTTTTGCCGGTGACTCGCCTGTTTGAAGGATATTAATCATATTTCACCTAACACTCGCCGGAGCGGTGCTTTTATTAAGCACATATTCGGGAATTTGACTGACGCGAAGGCATATGTTCCAATTGAGCGATTTATCTATCAGTTGTACCCGCGATGGGTTTACCTTAATAAGGCAGATATCCTACGTATATATGTGCATATGTATAGAACGAGAGAAAAAACACGTCGTTTTGCACCTGCGCTTGTACACGTGTACTGATAGAAAATTAAACCCTCGAGAAACAGGTTATCAGCGTCGTTACAATAAAGCCTTCCAATTACAGAGTGATCTAATTGACCAACAATTAATCTTTATAACTTTACATCACATACTTACCGTACGTATTTTCCTTGCTATATTTTTCGAAAGCTCGGAGACGTTTTCAAAATTGAAAGTTAGGGTAGGTTAGAGTGGAATTTAATGAAACCACTGAATAATAATGATACCTATTTTCGTTTGATTTTACTTAACAGATTTTTACGTCACAATAGTCTATTTATGGTCAGCGTTACATGTTACAATTCCGTTCCAGTCGTACGTAACGTATACGCATTGTTACTTTCATTAGCAATATTTTCCATTATGTAGAGTTTAGCTCAGTGTTATCGATAGCTTCCATTGTTATTGCAGAGAGGACTAATTTTGTAAAGTATAGTTGTTTGTACGTACCTATCTATTTGTTAGTTAAATCTTTTCAAAGCACCATCACACGGAAAATTTGTTATGTTGTAATGTAAAATGGAAATTTTCGAGTTATTCATAACTTACACAATTGAGGGTTTCATATGTCGATTGGAAGGAGACGAAATATATATAACGCGTTGAAGAACCTTCAGCGAGGAAAATTTGTCCAATAATTTTATTCATTCGTTTTCACCCCATGCCATGTCATACCGTTATAAGCAGGCTCAGTCGGGAATTCAAAAATATGTCTCTTTTGTCTTCCTTTCAGGCTTGACGTCAGAACGATATTTTATACTTCGCTGTCCCCATGAAAGCTAGTATTTCAGATATACCTGACTATGACAACTGATTTGAACAGAATTGTGTTTCAGTATAGATAAATATAGGTATTACATGTTACCTAGTTATCTTGTTTCTCAGTTGCACTTAGTAAATGTGCTGACATAGAACTTACACGTAACTAAAGCGAACGAAGGGATTACACGGCCGAGTTCACTTGCCCAGTCTATAATAATCTACAGAGGTTGTTAACACTTAAGTGCTCGCCTTAGAGCATTTACCGTACCGCCGTTAGTTTCCCTTTTAAACTACGATTAAACATAAAAAGTTGACGCGCCACTAATTTCATAAATGATCACACTCGAATATTTGAATTAATATAATTCAAGTTTACTGATTTTCATAATCTGTCTTGTATGCTCACACGTACAGCCAATCAATGCTTAGTGGGGGATTAAGAGCGATGTGAAGCTGTTTACGGTGTAGGAGTATATTTTTAATGGTGTTGAAAGGGTGAATCGTGTAATCCTGAGTGCAAATACATGTATACATGAATGCAACTATGTACATGTACGTATTGGCACGATGCCATCTTGCATTGTAAGCCAAAATGAGTTGGTCAGGGTTCACAGGACATTCCAGTGTTAAGCAACAAAAATATAAGAATAAGCTTTTCAATTTACTGCGAATACAAGACGAAGGTCTAAAAATAATTATTATACAAACCAATATCTCCTTACGTAATAATTATTTTTTATTGCCATTCAGTAGCCTGCGAATAGTTATTTAAGGTACGAATAGTTAATGTTTTATCTGTGATACAAGTTTTACGTTAGTTAATTACAGGGCAGAATGAGCTATCAATTAATCATTTCCACTTAGTTCCTCGCGGGCTATTATGGATCGTAACTTGTATTCTTTTGTAGTTACTTCCCAAGTCGGAATACATTTACCGCGGAGAATCCGGAGTAGCGAAATTCTTCGCCGCTAATTACAACCCCATGATTAATTAGATCGGATATTTATCTGGAAAGTAAGCTAACTGGATTAATGCCGGAAAGGGAAGTCAAAGCGTACAGCTTAAACAAGTACGGTGGCTTATCAAGAGCGATGTATTATAAACTTTCTGCCACTTTTGCTCGTAATTCCTCCCGTGGTAAAATTGGGCTCTGGCTTTAAAGCAAATGTTTATAATCCTCGCAGAGCTCGTACTCTACTCTCGTTGAAATTGTTAATTAAAATGGAGTAATTAAGCCTCCCACGCGATATCCCCGAAAACTTATCCCCATCGTCGTTGGCGAACGCGCTTATCCGTCGTTCGGCTATTCTTGTTTAAACAAATAAGCGAAACGATCAGGGAATATTCGTGTTAGTGTGACCGGCAATCGTTTAATTAATTAGGGGATATTTCGTGTAGGAAAATCCCCAACGAAAACCGCAATATTGCATTATTAACGCTACTTTGGTTGTATTCACCCTTCGGCAAGCTCTAACCTTGCGTGTTTCTACGCAACGAGCTCAGCCACTCTCTATATCCCGGGAAATGAAGACCGAGTTTCGTGTTCAGGGTCAGCTCAAAGTTATGCATGTACTAACAGCGCTAACTTTGTTTAATGCCAAAGCTGGCTACTTCATTCCGACATCGCACATAATGTTAATTTCATCGGGGAATCGTACGAACAAACATTAATTAGAGTTCATCAACTTTTATGTAAACTATGCTGATTATGTGCAAACTTCCCGCGTAAACCAAAGTTATGCGCTATACATTTTTTCCATGGAGAAGTAGTACGTCCGAGCTAAGGTTTTTGGTTTTTCCTTTGCCACGGGCCATAAACTTATTGCGAATTAATAGAGCAGCAGAAAATTTCCCGGCAAACAAGATGCTGCGACTTATATTCGGTGTAAGTTCGTCGTTAGAGATGAAGAATGACAGCTATTAACTATTCTTTTCGGAAGAACTAAGAAATATGCTCGCGGGAACATTTTAAAGTTTTCTTCGTGGAAGGTAATGAATGTCCCGTTAGCAAAATTTTTGCTTTCCCTAACACGGAAAAGATGCGCGACAATTAATTTCGTATTCCAAGAAGTTCGGTAGTGAATGGATCGGCAAATGCGTCAAAGTAAAGATGTTTGATTCTTCTTTAGGCAGAAGTTTGAAAGCTTAGTGAATTTATAGAGCGGGAGGGAATTTCTTTTGAAACACGATGTAGCTCCTCATTTTCAGCGCAAGTTCGTCGCTGGGGATGTAGCCGGGGCCGTAGGAGTCTATCGACGCTCGTTTTAGTGCTGCACGTGAATGGGATTCTAAGGTACATCGAATCTGCGGAAATTCGACGAGCTTACTCCTTTATTCACTATTCGGCCGTCATTCGCTGTGCTTTAAGGGGATTCCGATTGACCTGGAAAGCCGTTCCCCCGTGAAAATGTTAAAAGGCGACGTATTAAATATGCTAATTAAATAAAATTCTCCTCCGACGGCAGGCTGCAGATCCGCGAAGAAAAAAAAAGACCAGTTACCGTCTCAGCAAAATCGTTTCGTAAAAGCTACTTTCCTGAAATTTTCCGTTTGAGAAAGCACAGAGAAGAAAGAAGGGGGGTGGGATGCAGGAAATTTAGACTTAAACATTGCACGCGAAGTCCTGTCTTTCAGTCCCGTTGATGTGTCGACGAATTAATGGAAAATTGGACGATCGAATGACGATAAAGCGGTGACGGCGGTGCTTTGTCTTTAGTGTCGAATGGCAAAGCATTTACGCGGAGTCGTTTGAAAGGAAATACTCGACGCTTCGATGGAGAGACGGCGTCGTTTGAAGCAAGGTGCGCTCAGTCCCAAGTTATGTTTTGAAAAGCTTTCCCCCCCACGGAAACGACGCGAGTCCTTTTATCGCAAAATGCAAGGGGCGGAGGCCGCCGGAGAAATATCATCTTACCCAAGAACTTCGCTTTAATTTTCGTTCGAGCTACCATTAAGGGAGTCGACACCATCTTATAATCCTCACTGCTCCGCGGGAACGATAAAAAAAAGACGGAAAACGTGTATAAGTAAACCTATCGAAAGAAGGCATTTTAAAAATGATGTACCTAATAACATGGTCACGTGTAACGGAAGAAAAAAGGGACAGACGGATCATCGTAAATGGATTACGTGGAATGAAAAAATGCGGAAATTCGTAATCTTCCCCAAGGAAATGAATAGGATAGCAATGAAAGTAATTGTTCTTCTTCCTTGAGCCACGGTCCATTGGAAAGATATTCCTTTTTGGGTATACCTTTGCTTAGTTTTTGGGCGATAGTGGTCGATTAAAAACGTAGCTAATAAATTGGTTTAGAGTGCTTTTAAGATGGCGTCGTGAGGCTGAGGACTATCCTTTTTGCCAGAAGGCGTCTCGACGGCGACTTAACGAGGCTTCCAGTGTCCTCTCCTCCCCACGGTAACCACTTGCTGTCTTCTCAGCAGTATTCCCCTGAACGGTTTTCCGGGAACGATAAAAGGGCGGAGATAGTCTCGTACCACCCACCGATGATCGAAGTAGACTACCGTCTAGCGACTGGCATTATCCAGAGCTTACTTATCTCCCTTGAAACCCCATTTCGCGTTATAACGGTGCAAGGACCGTTGCAATCTGCCATATCGCGAGCTGTCATTATTGCTGTCATTATCCTCTAACGATCGGCCACTTCGGTTCGAGCCGTTCGCGTCTTCAAACACCGCCGTCCTGAATCCTAATTGATTTACGAGCACTCCCCGGGATAATGAGACTATTGAGCAATCGACATTAACGAGATTCCTTCCGTAGTTGGCCCGCAAAAACGCCCCACCCTCCTCCCCTTTCCCCGGCTCGCGGAAGTTACTCTTTACCAATTAGTCGCAACGTCGCAATTCCTCCGGAGAATTCCTCGTTACTCTTCCATTCCGAAAGATCGTAAGACCATTTTATGATCCTTCCTCGGCGCTTCCTTGGTTTAATGATTCTTAAAGAACGTGGTATTCATATTCGTTGCGACGTAGTAATTGCTTCATTATCGGTTTAAAAAAATGATAACATCGGCTGGGAGAAAACGAGAAACAGCGTCGATCTGAGGAAACTGCATTTTTTCAATGGTTCAGGACTTATTTAAAGACACTAATCGTTAAGTGGTGTTTAGGTTCTTACCCTATACCATTTTTACTCGAGTGACTGCAATAGGTACGATGCTTTCATTTACCCACCATTGATTGGTTTAATATTATATTCTATCAGCAATTTCAGTGAAATTACCCTTTTCTTTCGTACAGTACCTTGGCGTGGAACGTATTGCAGATATTATCTGTTGGTCGGTCATCGGAGAACTTCATTCACATTTCTCCTCTCCGTGTATAGGTGGGCGATAGGCAGAAAAGGCATACCGTGGAAAAAAGCTGGCGAGGGGTGCACATAAGTAATGAAACGTGCGCGTTGGCGGAGCTTTGAGGGAGCCGGGGAATCCTTAGAGCAGAAGAGCACCGATGAACCCCGGCTGGCAGGCTGGCAGGCTGGCAATCGATGAGCTTCTCTCTTAAAGGAGTCGTCTTTCGTTTTCCCCCTCGAAAGTACCTCGAGCCCTGCCGATCGATCGGCCTTTTCCGGTTCCTGTCATGTGCAGGTCACTCGGACGCGCGTTTGTTCCCCCCATTAATCAGGAACCAATTGCGAGGGCCCACCGGATGTAGATTGACCCCATCCCACCTAAAGAATCCTTCCGCTACTTCACTCTCACAGACCTTTCCATCCATTGAATTACGATATTGCTTCTCATTGATAAACTCGTCGAATAGCCAGCTGTATTTCACCGTCATTGAACCATCCAGCTAATCCTTCGTCAATCCCTAAAAAATATGCGTATGTTCAATTTCACGTGAAAAATCTCTCCGCTCGACTGTTCGGGACCCTTAGCGAAAAGCTAATACTTTCCACTCCCTGGGGATTATTTTATGCCTCGTCGGTCAGTCCATTTTTTTTGTTTTTACGAACAACGTTATTACAAGAGGCGCGGACGTGCAGGACTTCCTCGAGCGTATCGCAAGCTCCTTCCTTCGTCTACTTCCTTACGTGCCGTGGAAGCGTAGGCGTAGGCGGTGGGAATGACTGTACGTGACGATGCCATTTGGGGCTAATGCGTTCTTGGCCGTCCTGGCCCGTCGAGTCGTAAAGAATCCACGGGGTGCCGTTTCCGCGGGGGTGCGAAACCACGAGGGGTGCTACTTTCATCACCGCCCCACCCCGCCGACACCCCCGCCGATCTCCGGAGCATTAAGCCTGTTTCCCCCGAGTCCACCGAGGCAAAAACACGCGCGACAACGTCATCGTTTTTCCGGACGTCGGGGAAAACCTACCTGTAATATATCCCCAACCGCTGAGCTCTCAACGGTTCGTGGAATATTTCCCGTTTTAACGACCTTCCTCCCTGTACGCGCGAACCACAGTATTTGTACGTCGTAAAATCCGCGTCTTTATGTAGCAACTGCCAAGTTTACTGGTTTAGCACTCAGCTGTAAAACTGAACGTCAAGGAATTAGCTCAGAAGGTATTTAATACTGACGTTTTAAATTCACGATGACTTACAATTTATAAGTCAGGTGTATAGCATTATTTTTTCATTGATTCATTTCTCATTGCAAGCAGCTGCTGCTACTATTTTCTAGCTACTCAATAAATTCTGTTGAATTTTAACGATTTATCCACTTTTATCACTTTCTTTAGCTTCCTTGGACAATTTTAAATGAGTCTGAAAAAAACGATATTTCTTTTGGAGGAACAATTTACGACGCGAATTTTCTTTATTACGTACGGAAATAAATGTTGAAAAATGATAGATGCGCTGACATGTCCCTGCTATTTTTCAATTTCATATTTTCTACATGCCGACGCTGACAACGTCGCTATTCTTTGGGAAACGGGAAACACGTGACATAATCCCAAGAGAAATATTATGCTTAAGAAAATTGAGTCGGTAACGTCTATCGAAACGCAAATACCAAGTTATTTATTCGTTTATACGTTCGCATTCTTTCACTTCATTCCTAGTGCGCGATGCGATTTAACATCCAAGTTATTTATGTCTTTAGAACTCTGGAAAGTATTACACGCGCGTATGGGATTATCATATTTTCAAACGAGAACAGTACACGGATAAAAATAAGTAGAGAAATATTTAAAAAGATTGAACTTAACCACAAACTTTCCGGTCGTCACGTTTACACGTTAATTCAAATCGTGCATGGAAATGGTGAAAATTGTTTTCGAAGTTCTTGGCACCTACGGGCGACGTTTATCGCGTTTCCCAGTGAGATGACAAGCTTTTCCAGTGAAAACGCGTGACTGGCCGGAAAAAAGGAGGGAACAGCGAAACGATGTCAAACTCATAATTCGCTGATGGGATTTTTCTTCACGTTTGACCATTTCTAGCTGGATTCTGACGAGAGCAAGGAATATCCGTCGGAATCCGAGGAGTGGAAGATAGCCCCGTTTATTCGCCTCGTAAACTTTACGCAGAATTCCCGTAGGCTCGTCAGGAACGATCTCGTAAAATTCCCCCGGCATCATACAAGTCAAATAAAAAGGAATAAAATTATGCCGGTGCTAAGCTTACAATTTTCCCCCTTTTCCTCAGGGCGAGGCAATTGCGAATTATGCCGCTTGATGCTGTTTACATCGAGTTTCATGCTCGTCCAATGTTGTTCAACAACAACGTAACGATATGGCAAAGGTTTATGCTTATAAAAATACTTTGCGGCCCTTAAAGGTTGCACCGACATTGAAACCAAAGATTTTTTCCGGTCTTCTCCATTCAGTCTTCCGTATTCGTGACTGTTAAGTTTTACAATATTTCCGAAATGTGCTTCTGTGATTAATTAAAGTTACCATGATCAAAAATCGTAGAATTTCCGAGGATCATCCCGCGTCAGAATTCTGTATTTCTCCCTTTTTCATGAAACAGGGTACTAGAAGAAGTATGTGACATGTGATACGCTATTAATTCGATCCGTATAAATAGCAAAGTTGCGAAGTATTCTTGGCACGGCTGTGCAGCTACTGCATGTGTCGACTTCAAAAAAAGACAAAGAGACATTACAAACGATATCCAATTATGGAAATAGGTCGAGGTGATAAGAATCAAACGGCTTGCAACGTACGACTTTAAAGGACTGTACGACAAACTGGTGCACGTTAAAAACCGCTACCCACTTTAAAACGGCCAAATAATTATGTAATTTCGTTGAAGCATGAGAACGCCAGAGAAAGTTGCACAGTCATTGTTTTCCGCCCGCTTTTGTTCGACCGCCCCAGGCGTAATTATAAACAACGACATACAGTTAGATAATTAATACCCATTATCAGACAAGTGTCAGAGGAATATTGTGAACTTTATTGTTGGGGTGATTATTGTACCTTAGTTCTACGCTTATTTTAAACTCTCTCTTTGACTATCTAAATTCGATGTGTCATTCTGTCATCAAAGTCACTGTACCTTTGTCCTGTGTCTATTTCAAATATTTCTCTTAATCTCGAGTATAAAGTACTTTTTCAAATACATTTTTCGGCGGATAACTCCGAGGAGAATCGAAACTAGCACATTCCGACACGAATCTGCGTGTAGGCGTAGGAACGGCATGTACAGAAGTCCGTGGAAATGAAATAAAAGTCGTCGATGTCGTTCCGACATTCGCCGGAGCTGGTCTTGCGAGTAATTTAGTTGATGGGCCGCTGCACCCTCCTCGAAACACCCTGAGGAACCGCTCTCGTCAGGGTCCTCGGGGATTCCCCACGGCCGGACCCGCTTGTTAGTAAATATTACTTAACGTTATTAGTTGCCCGGTGACGTCATCGACGTCGTGCAAATTAATAATCGCCGGTTTAGCCGTGAGAAAGATGACAAAGGTAAACATAAAATAGAGGAAAAGCAATGATTACGTATTTGTAAGACTCGGAATTTTATACGTATCTCATCATCCCCCAATTTAATCCACTTTATTTTGTTCAAAATATTTTTGCAACTTTTTGTAAACCAAATTTTCAAGTATTTACCCACCGTTACGCGACGCTATTTATTAGACGTTTAGAAAAATCACCCCCGTGTGTGTCACGGGGAGGAAAAAATGTTTTCCGTTTTCGCGGAAATGGATGCCGGATTATCCGTGCGTATTTCTTGCGAATCAACCGCTATCCGTCATCTTTACGAGAATGTTTACTTCATTTTTCACGGCACGGACGAAGAACATGTTTAGATAAAGGAGCCTGACGCGAGAAGCGAGAAACGTATGCGCCAGTATGACAGCGGTTGTTTTAAGTACACCCTTGAGGGGGTTAAATATGCCTCGAAGACACACTTCCCTTTACCTCGTCTTGTCCCTCCACTTGGTTACTTCCCTCGTTTTATCTCAATTCTTCTTTCTTTTCGCTCAATCCGCCCTCTCCTTTTATTCATTCTATTTTCCCCCCATTGTCTGGCCTGTTCCTAACAATCATTCTGTCCCTCTTTACCTCCTCGCCTTTTTATTCCTTCCTGTTCTCAAGATCTTTGCTATATATTTCTCTTCTGCTTATTTACCCAAGTGTCTGCTCCTTCTCCCAAGTTTCTCAGCGACTCTCCTCTCTGCCCTCTGTCCCCATTCCACCTCTTCCCTCCCCTCTTTCCCCCGGCCTCCATTCTTTCCACCTCCGTCCGGACGAGCGTGTGAAGCCGCCGTGTCTCGATTCCCCGATTAATCCGGTAACCATGAATAATTCCACGGCGATCGCCGCGGCTCGTCTAAATATACACGGGACGACGGCGGGTATTGCGGTGTGGACGGGTGGCCGGCAATTCCGCGCACGACGACACACTTCGGCATTTGAGGACGGGCCGGCTATCGGAAGCGAAATAAGGCGATGGAAACGGCTCAATCTCACCGACGCCTTTCCCTCTCCGCAACTTCTTTTTCCGTCCCACCGAGGATCAATACAATTTTCGCACGGCCCAAACGGACCTGCCGTCGCGGCCTACAAAGAATCCACTTTCGTACGTTCCTTCGTTCCGGGCAAATCATTATTTTTGACCCACAGCAATATTCAGTAATACGCAGGGATATCCTCTCGGTCCTTTTCTTCAGAATTCTTCGTCCAGGCAGATTCTGTCTGACGATATTTTCAGGCTCAAATAACCATTTGCCTGTGACATTTATTTGGCCACCCTGTCGGTGCCTGCTCATTGGAAAGACCTCTGTAAATTAAGCCGAAAATCGATATTCAATCTCATATCGGCCCTGTATGTACCAGATGAACAAACGACACGATGAAATCTCTTTAAAATCTAACAATCAAATGTCCTGCCGTAAAATGACGTTGCTGCTGGACTCTATAGAAATTCTTTTTCAAATACACCATTCTTGAATCCCCCTTCTAAATGTGCATTAACAATTTGAAAGTACAGTTGGCGGGATTATTTATCCCTGTCACTTGATTTTCTTCTCCCGAATTCCGTACGTAAAGTCATTGAAATCGTTTGAGCACGGCTAGAAGATCGTTTTCCAGTTTCTTCGTCAGGTCGTTCGTTAGTTCTTGTCGAGGGAAAACCGTCCTCGTGGTCTACGTTTCTCGGGATAAAAGAAATTGCTCGTGGCTTTTTTTTTATCTCCCGGTGCTCTCTGAGCGCGACACTCTCTTCTCCTTGGCCGTACGGTCTCCCGTGAGTCTTTCCTTCGGAAAACAATCTAAGTTTAGCGCAGTCCTCTAAATGCGTCGCCCGCGGCGAACCGTGAATCAACCATCTTCCAGTTGTTTCGCCTACTCGCGCGTAACGCTCCTTTTCGGTCGATGCATTTCGACTTTATCTTCCCTACCTCCCACGATACGTTTTGCCCTAGGAATATATCGATGCATTGCTTTCGTCCCGAATACCAATTGGTACAATAGGCTCCTTTGTATTCTACAAACGAAAAGTTCAATAGTGTTAATTCTATTATTCGCTTCCTGATTGAATTCTATTCGTTGTCGTTTGGTTTCAATTAAAAAAAAGTCGATCAGTGTTTAATTTATGCATTAAATTCTTAGCATACCTTTTGTAGTGGGTTTTAGGCATTACGATCTGACGTCATAGCCGTTTCAATATCAGAAAGTTTTTGCATTTAGGACCTTATTTTCGACAAAGAGTGATTTACAGCAATATTTATCGGCAGGTCCGCGTCGACGGTAACCCCATTTGTTCGCACAACAAAATGATGAACAAATCAATGACCAATGTTTACTTAATTAAAATCACCAATTATCTAACAGACACAACTCTTTTATAAATGATCACACATTAAATAAGCAGTAATTTTCCACTGAAAGTTAAAAAAATTCGAAAATATTATAATTATCGCCAGGACGATAATTAAAAAGCTGATGAAAACTTATATTATTGTTTGTTTCTTTTATTACGGGAAACCCGAGGTTAGCAGAATGAAAAGGCAATTAACCGTAGAAATGAAATGCCATAGACAAAAAGTCTATAAAAATGCTGGGAAAATGCGGATGGCGCTAAGAAAGAAATTTCGTTTGATGGCATTTCCTTTATTTTCCTTACTCATCAGTTTTTTCTCTTCAACTTTTTCTACCCTTCCCCCTGTTCGAAATTCCTGATTTTTCCCTGCGCATTTCCATTCGTGCACGTCTAGCTCTGCCCCTCTCCCCTCCCTCCACCCCCCTAGCACCCGTAAATCTCATACCCTCTTTTTGCAAAGCCGACGTTGGCGTATAACTCCGAAATCGATAAGGATTGCGGCCGGTCACTGGTGAATGACGTTCCGCAGAACTCGTGGGCGGATCAGCCGGGGTCCGCTAAGTAGCGTTCCCTCTAATTGGCGATAAGTGTTTCTCTAATTAACGCCGTGCCAATTAACACGCAAATCTACGGTTTTCCGAGGGC
Source organism: Hedychridium roseum (assembly GCA_963989215.1). NCBI lineage: Eukaryota > Metazoa > Arthropoda > Insecta > Hymenoptera > Chrysididae > Hedychridium > Hedychridium roseum. Next base: position 2,193,151 of record OZ022307.1, on the reverse strand, counting down.
CGTTCGAGTTGCCGTTCGCCGATTCCTGGCACTTCTTTCCTTTCTCCGCCGGGGATTTATCTAGGCATCAGCGTCGATCCGTTTTCCCCGCGAATATCCATCTCCCCGGGAACCGAGTTTCCCCGAGAACTTCTGCCGCGCCCTTCTTTCACCCCCTCGTCCCATCTCACTCCCCCTCCCCCCCCCCCAACGATCTGGTCCTTCCCAGAACGACGAAATATTTCTCGCGGGGAATGTCCACGGAACCAGGCGGAATGTCCCCGTGAAAAATAGTCGCCTGCCCCTCACCCCGGCCGTCTCAATAAACGTTTCTGCCGGCTCGAAAATGGATTTTTTTTTCATCTTCTTTCCACGCCCACCTCCACGGCAAACGACGGTCCGTCAAACGCGACGAACATTGGATTACAAGCCCGGCTCACGGCTACTCGTTACAAATTACCGCGGCTAAATCGCTGCTCCAGAAGCTTGTATTAGGTTTAACAAAATAACAGAGCACGGAGCGAAACTGAATTAGAATGTTGGAAAATACTTTTATTCGGAAAAGCGGAGGGCAATTGCCGCAACATTTTGAGCGTTTTCTTAATAATAGATGCCCCATTTTCACGTAACTCTCATTAATACACCGTGAGCCTTGTCACGGGAAACATATACCTCCGGTCGGCTGTGAATATTTATCGGCATTCCTCGCTTCACATTCTTCATTTTTGTATCGCATTACTTGACTCCTGAGGGCACAGGTTCCATGGGGTTTTAGCGTTTGACGACGTTTTTGCTAACGACTCGGCCATCTATACCGTCCGCCGGCGTCGGCCGATAAACATAAATATCGGGTAGATAATGTCAGTGATGCAAAGAAGGGGGAGGGGAAGGAGGAGTTCTGGGTGAGATCGGTCAGGTGTTGAGGACGGTACATAACGCCATATAACGCGAGGCGTCGGGCTCGATGGATCCCGGGGCTTCCGGCCGCTGGAGCCAATGAATTCCGGTGCGCGCGCACTTCCCACCTCGCTCCGGGCGGAAGGCAAACGACGCCGACGTTGACGACGATGCCACTTGAACCACCGCCTACGATTCCCCATCTCCAACGTCTTACCTTCTCCTCCTCCACCCGGAATGCTCTTCCTAATGGCCCTCACGATTTTTCAGCAACTTTCGATAAAATAATCCCTTGGAAATGTCCCCAGGAATCTACCAAGCACAAACTCTAAGAATAGAATTTCCCAGAAGAGATTCTTTTGTTTAAAAATGTGGATTCCAACGATAGTGGGTACTTTTACGATGTTGGTGAAACGAATGATTTTTCGGCAGGATTTTATTGCTCCCGGGATTCTCGTTTGGGGTTAATAAAAAAGGACGCATTAATAACGCTTGCGCGATTTCATTTGATCGAAGACCACGATAATGAGATTTCCTTTTATTCGTCTCTTGGCAGATGCTCCCGGCCACTCGAGAAGGTTATTTTCGCTTTTCGCATTTCGCATTCCGCTCTTTCGACGAACCGCATTGACGGATTCTCGCATTCATCGGAAACGAGTTTCGCGCGTGAAAGACTCCGCCGTGGAGATATCTATTTCGTTTTTCCAAATTCCACTGCCGTCGAATCTGTTTTGCATTATTATTAGGAAAACTCAGTGACCGCGAGAGAAGCCGGGATCGAAATTTCACTGACATTCCAATCTTTTTTACAACAGACTCAGGGAAATGGCAAAACGTGCTTAATTTGCGCAAAATCTTAGATTGCCATATTTCTCAATTCTTCAGTGAAAAATAACGTATCAAATGTTATTACTATGCACGGTAAAATGTTCCCTGAATTTTGCACGAATATCCCCGAATTGAACCATGTGCCCGCAGAATTACATTTCGCGACACAATAATTTCAAACACTGCCGGAAAAATCGGCTTTGGACATTTTCACGTGGAAAATTGATTTCCAGGCTAAAACTTCATGTCGACGGCAGGGTATTTGATTACATCCCAGCACAGGTAGATTTAAAGACGAGATCACAGAATTTCCTTTCACCGGGACAGAACGATATTTTCGCGGATCTGAAGACCCGAGAAACGAAAATACGAGGTGTAAATGCAAGATAATTTTACAAACGTCGTGTTTTACAATCGCCGAGCAGCGAATCCGAGGGATGAATAGTTGAACTCATTCATCAGGATTCCGCGTATCTGTTATCCATTTCACGTGTCACGGTAGCATCCATACCGTCGAAGAATCATCCTTCCCTTCTTCCCCGTGCGATATCAAAGGGGTATTCTTCACTGGATTCGACTGTCACAGCGATCTTCCCGTAGACTCCACGAGATAAATTGCGCGTCGTTCAGCTGAATTATGGTGCCCTGTATAAAGAACGTCGAAGGAGAAAAGGGATCGTGAACGGACCTGGATGTTGATTACACCGACGCCTGTTTCCCCCGAATCGCAGGTACAAGTAAATCCCATCGAAAACGAAATTGAGTCTCAACTTGTATACATCAATATCGACGTGAGAATCAATAGGGAGAACATTTCACGGGGATGGAACACGTGACGAGAGTAACGGAGCTGAGATACAACAGGGATTTATTACCTTGTACCCTGCGAATGTCAGTAGGGGGGCTGTTAGTTTAATGCAACAGTTATCGACGGATTTCAGTAGCTTGAACTAATGTGTGAAGAAGGTTAAAAAACGTGAAAAAAAAGGAAAGGAATCCCAGTAATGTCTACATAAAAGTTAAAAATGTAAAGAAGATCCATGGGTTGAGCTAGAAATGATTTAGGACTTCCATTTGCCAGGAGCACCTACCGTGCACGTGTCTGGCCAAGTGTCCTAACTGCACCGGAAAGTTGATATTATTCGTCGTTGGGCGGGTAAGGTGTAGCAGGTCCGTTGGAGTCGTAAAAGCAGTCGTTAACGCAGCTTGAAGTTGATCACAGCCCTGGCTATTCCCCGCGGCGCCGAATCGCGGGTACACGTAAATCCTGCGAGGAACGAACTCCTGCACATTAGTGGCGCCGTGAGAATCAATAGCTGGAAAACGTTAGGCAGGTTTATCGCGCGGCGGGCTCGATGAGGCCGAGTGCAATTTACCCCCCCCCCCCCCGTACCTCGCCGGTGAATCCCGAGGAGAGACGGTCGATGGTATTCTTCGCGGGATCCCGTGGGAGTGCAAATACGATCGCGGTACAAACGAACAGCGACTTATCGCCGGATTCACGGCAAATGCCGTTATCGATGCTCCTCGGCAGTCGGTACCCTTTTAAGGCTGGTAATGCCGCGGTAATACCTCGTTGCCTGAAAACGTAGCAACTGAGAAGACAGATGGAGCGGAACAATGGGAAGAAATGATAGAGCAACGGGACGAGGGGGAGGACCGTGATAGATAAGCGGAAGGAGGGAAGCAGACGTAGTCCTTCTCTAGTCCTATATAGCGCCTATGACTAGTGAGAGGGAGAGAACGGGATGGGGTGGTTGCAGTCGCAGGGTCAACGACCGACAACCAGTCGCCTCGTTGGGCTCGAGACCGCAGGGGTTCTCATCGTCGATTATTCCTCTTACCAACGCCCCTATTGCTCGTTTACCTTACTTTACCACTTCACTTTTATCCTCACCTACGGCTTCTCTTTGGTCTCCCCATTGTCTACGCCTCTCGCTCCCTTATTGCCGGCAATATTTTCGCCTAGTTTTCCACTTGCGCTATCACGGTCCAGACGACAGAACCAAGTTCCCCACTGGTTTTTTACTGCGATAAATGCACGTAAAGGGGGTCGTGGTAGCGTCACATATTAATGAACGTATTATCGTTGGAGAGTATTTACATTTACTGATAAAATAGCTATAACGTGCGATGGTAAAGATAGATACGACCATCACCTTTCCCTGATAGGCGCAGGACAGAGCTTTAAGAATACTATTAAAGAAATGTTTCCCTGATAAAGTGAAAATAATGGCGAAGAAATGCTTGAAACATTTTTAGGTGGGCTAAATAATAAGAGTGATTTATCTGATTTAAATATAGGAGAGTTCAGTGTATCAAAATATATGACATCGGTTTGATAATTTAAATTCCTTCCAGGCGCTACAAATATATTGTACTATAAATAACCGTTGAAACTGAAAGTAGCTATAAATAATTATTTCCTCGGCCTTCCTATTAATTTATTCACAGTCACTGGCCTCGTTTCATCGCCTTGATCAGCTGCATAGTTTTACTTTTTTCCTCCGATTCACTCGTCAGCTACACTTTAATTCTTCATTTGCAAGACAACGCCGATTGACCTGCATTTAATTTGATAAACGGTGCCATCGGATCGTTCGAGTGTGAGGATTCATAAAAACATGCATTGCGCCGTGAGGCTCGCCTTGAATAACTTGTCCTCGGAGGATAACCATCAACTCGAAAGACCACGTTGCAACGTACGTGCAATCATGAAAATCATCCGCGTCAAGCCTGAACAAGTGCGGAAGCAACGCACGTCGGCACTCGAAGTACATTTCCGAGTTCTCTTTACGCTCGTTACCGTCGTATTCACGAAGAAATACGTAAGACGCACGGCTTTGTATCCACGGCGAAAAATATTCCACTCCACCACCCTCTTACCGGCTTGAAAACGAGCATTTTTCCAATCCCCCACGAGCGTTCTGGGCTCTGAGAAAAATCGGCGAGAAAGGCCCGGCGCAATATCGCTCGGGAATACTCGCCGTTGCCCTTTGTACGAGGTTTTTACCGAAGAATTACGATGGCGATTAAATGAAAATTTTATTAAAACTTGGACGGAAGAGTTTCTTTTTATTGGCCATAAGCCGAGCGGTATCCTTGTCCCCGGGATAGCGGTACTCCAAGGCCCGGGAAATATGCATTATTTTGCCCGGATCGACGAGATGGACCGACGACGACTCCGCTGGGGATAAGCCGTCGCCTTGAAGGCCCGATTACTCGGTGCTCCGCGGTTTTTCAGGGTCGGCCGGGCTCTGACGAACGCTTGGCACACCAGCCGGGGACGACCTCGTAGAAACGCGAAATGAGGACACCCAATAGCATTCTCTAATTCTTAAGACGTGCGCGATTGATGCGACGAGCACACGGCGCTTGCCACCTTAACAATGATTGGCATGCTGACAACGCTCGACACCTTCTCGTCCACTCTTGCTTGCCAGAAAAATGCTAGCCTTCTCCTCCTCTTCGATTCTCGTCTATTACAACTACGAGTACAAGATCGCGGAAATTTGCCAAGGAATATTTTAGCAATTAAAATCGAATGTACTCTGCATATCTATTTTCCATATTCCCATTGGGCTTTGATTATTTCCAAAGCCTTATACTTATATAAGAAAATTGACAAGAAGATCGATATCTGAATTAGCCAGGGAATTTTTTAATAATTAAAATAAACAACAGGACGTATTAACGTTAATGTATTCTGCAAATGGATTTTATATATCCATCGGGTTTTTATAATTTTCTAAACTTAATTGTAAAATAAGAAAAGCAATAAGAAGTTTGCCATCCGAAAGATTTAAACGTTACTCTCAAGAGAATTTTACTGAATGCTGTGGAACTGGTTTTTATTGGTATGTACGTGTATATAGATAGGCGACAGTGTTTGTATAATGCAATTCACTGGATTGTCTAGGCTCCGTGTGCCAAGGACCTTTTCCTTCGTGGTACGCGACAATCTCGATGGAATTCGAGGATATATAACGGTATTATCAAGTACCATTGCCGTCGTGACGTTTTATTCGAAGACTGGGGTTTTCTGTAGTCTTCGGAGGAAAGTTTTAAGCTTCCAAAACTATTCCGAACGGAATAGACACACTTAGTATTCCGCGGGAATATCTACTGGCGTAGAATAATACTTCCGGGCAACTACCGTGTTCTTGGAATGGGCAACTTCGATCCATGGTTGGGATATTCGTTTGCATACGTTTCGAAAGTACGTAACAAAGGCAGGGTTCTAGTTAAAGGTTAATTCTTCTTTTAATAAATCGGAGAAGATGCAACATCGAGTCGTAGGTTTTACTACTGTTGCTCGTTAAATGGAGAAATACGAAAGGTCGATGGTTTGAAAAGATTTTTTCCCGTTTACAATGGCGATAGTCGTAGAGCCAAGAATAAGCGCTTCAAAGCGATAGAACCTCTTTAACTTATGCGCCTTGGTTATCTGCATTTCCTTCGATTCAGCTCGTTTTGCCGATGCAGTCGAGTAAAGTTTCATTCATGTGATCCTGCATGAATGATCGACCGTAGGTTCATTGCTCTTTTGAACTTGCGTTCCTGTATAAGTCGTGTAAGAGTTCGACCTTGATCTTGAGAAAATTGTCACCCGTTTATCAACATTTTTTTGAGAACCCTTTAACCGAAATTAGAGTGGCATATTATTCATAAAGTGCATAGGTTAAAAAATGATTATATCGAATGTTGGTTTACAAATACTCCATTTTAGGAATTGAACGATAAATTCTGGTTCGAAAAATCGTTTATTCCGTGTATATAGCTTAAGGGTTATCAATGAAACAATTCACTTTGTTTCTTTTATTTGCGTAGTATCGGGTGACAGGCGGACGTAACTTCAAAAGGAACTCAACGCGACACTTTCTTTTTAATCGATAATAAGTCGCATCTTGAAAAAAAAGGTTTGCTACCTCTTTACAAGAGGTCACTTTTAATACGTACAAGCTCTTTTCGAATCCGTTGTGAGGTTCTGTTACAAATGACCCTTGCATAGGATTTTACAATGCGGGGTATTTTTGGATTAGTTTCGTCGAAATATCGGCTATATTTTTGGACAAGGTTGAGGTAGCCGTAGCCCACTTGAGCAATTGATTTCCTAAGCCGTTGATTTTGCCGGGAATTAATACCCTGCAAGCCGTTTCGTCCGGTGGCAATGTATGTTTGAAAAAAGAAAAACTGCGTTTCCAGGGACGAGCGTCGCGTACGCACGTCTTTACGGCGCGAAATCGCACGCGGATCGTCCAAGGAGAAAGTCAGGGCCTGCATATGCATTCCCGCGCGAAGATAGAATGAGAGAAGGAAAACAGGTGAGTGGTGGATTCGTGTGGAAACGTCCTGTGTATGGATGCGTGCGTACGCTTGCTTCTCCGGCCGTGTAAACGAGTAGGGGGAATCTGTTATTGATCCTCTCTCCTCGCATATACGCTCGGCATTTCTATCTTTCTCTCCCCCTCCTCGTCAGCCGCGACTCTGGCGCCACGTTTCCCGGCACTCGGAAAATCTTAATCGCGTGCCGGCCCATTAATCATGGAGAATTTCGTTTTCACCGGGCCGGCGAATCGACGCGCAATTATCGACGACGCAAGCGCGCCGTGCAGCGGGTGCCTCCGGAAGACGTCGGGGACGCTGCCAGGATGGACCGGAAATTGGTAGTCGCGTAAGTGGGATTTTTTTTTGTTAGTGGGTGGCGAGGGTGCTCGCCGAACGAGAGTCGGCCGCTCAGTGAGAGAGTCGACACGGTACGATAGTCGCGTCGTTGTCGTCGGTGCTGTGGAGGGGTTGGAAGGGGAACGAACCGGGGGGGGGTTGTTGAGGGAAGCGGGATGGATAACCGGGAAGCGTGACCGGCCGTCGCGGGGGTGGGGGAAGCTCGCGCGCGCCATTGGGTGGGGGTTATGTCGGCATGGAGAGGGGCGAGGCCCGAGGATCCGGCGAAGATGGCCGATGACGTCCGAGGCGAGCCGAGCTGGCGAACGTCGACCGAGCCTCGTCGGCTCGGGTCCAGTGCGTGCACAGCGGCCGGCCGGCGTGCATCGTCGTCGTTCGACAGTGTGCTTCCGGGCCGACTGCTCTCGTGCCAGGATACGTAGCTTCCGCCGTCAGAAAACGGAAGCACGCGCACCGGGGATCGTGAGAGACGTCGCCGAGGCTCGAACTCTCGCCGGCACCGGGCCCCGGGGCCCGGGGGCCCTCGTGTTTGTACCCCCTCCTGCAACCTCCTCCTGCCCTCCCCCCGCCTTCTTACCTGCGCGGACGAAACGATAACGGCAGCTCGTCACTTCCGCATGATCATGGAACTCCTCGGCTCGCCCTGGAGACGTTCCAGCGACTTACAAGGCGCGGCCGTTACCCCGCCGATTGCGTCGTCGTTCTCGTCTAGCGGATACGATAAGACTTGTCCTCGCACGACGAAGGTACACAGATCAGAGCTCGTCTTCCTCCTTCGAACTCAGGGACGGTCATCTCCTTTCCTCGGAACGGAGCTCGCTCGCCCGGAGGAGGGGTGGACAGAAGCAGGAAGCCGACGAGGGAGAGGGAGACAGAGAGAAAGACAGAGACCGACCGGCAGGGCAGATGAATTTTTCCTCGGCCATCGTGCTCCGGGGAATTAGTCCCACGCGAATCAGATGAGATTCTCCTATCGTGTCTGCTCGGTTCTTTGACCCACACGCGCCGTGTTCTTTTGCTCGTGCTCGATTAACGCAGCTTCCGCGAACGCGTGCCGTACCGTAAAACACGTCGTTCTCCCCTGACGAGTAGACGATTCTTCGCCGGTTCGTCATACCTCCTTGCCTCAAGATTTAATCGCTAATCGTCCCCGGGCAACAGCTTCCTAAGTGCAACGTCAACGTTCCCCACGAGCCGCGGCGAAAGAAAAGCGCAAATCGCGGGTGCGGCTGATAAAGCATCGTCGTTAAGGTTCTCCCCCTGGCTGGATTTTTCACCGGCGGACAGTATCGTTTTCTCCGACGTGCCCGAGCTCCTGGACGTTGATTCACGGTGCCGCTGCTTTTTTTCGCGATCGATGTTCCCCGCGGGGAAGGCTCGACGCGGGGAAATCGGGGTCAAAGGGAGAACAAAGACAGATGCCTTTTGTCCTATCGCGTTTTTATTTCTCTCCCGGGCCGGGTATTCACGATCCCGTGCGTCAGGGCTTTCCTATCTTATCGGGAACCCAGAGGGAAGCTTCTTATTTACCTCCGAACCGGAAGTCCAAACGGTGAAACGGCGAAAATTGTCGCCAGTCCGGCACGTGTCGGCGGTTCAAAAGAGGAGCCTCCATTCGTACGTTGATTAACACGTCGTTTAATACCCACGTCGAAAGAAATCGGTCACGCGTCGTCTCGTCGTCTCGTCTCGTCGTCTCGTCGTTGTCCTTCGCGTCAATATCCAAAACGCACGACCCTGCGCTGTCGTACGAACCCTCCCATTAAAATTCAATCGGAGTATTTAGCCGGGCCCCGCGTGATACCGCAGACTGCCTTTCGCCATTTACATTGCCTCGTGACGTAGCCGGCAACGTGATTGCTTAATAAACTGTTTTGGCCCTAACGACACGTGTCCAAATCCGTACGCTTACGATCTACGTCTCCCTTTTCCTCGGGCTTTTCCTCCTAGGGCAGTTTATAACCGGAACTCTAACCGACAGGTTTTTGCTCCCGGCCAATATTCCGTAATTAACTTTTTTAAGTCGAGCGATGATTTTTCAAAAAGCAGGATCCCGAGACTGACGTTGTAACGTCAGAAGATCTAAACCTGTTTTCGTTGAAGCGGATGTACGATTTAATCGATTTACTAAGGATTTTGCCTCGAAGTTGGATGGGTTTTTAGTTTTCAATCGTGGTCGATACTAATGACCTTGCCGCCATGTCAAACTGTTTGCTCGACTTAGAATTGTAAACCCTTGGGAGTAGATACCCGCTACTTGAAATCTTAATTGTCGTTTTGTGCTGGAAGAACCGAGTGTAGTGACCGGAAGAGAATAATTGTACGACGCGGCCGGGGGTGAAAGCGGATCTACAAGGAAAGATGATTTTCAGAGATGGCAAATTCCTCGGCACGTCCGTCCGTCCTTCCCCGATGGTCACGTTGATCTTGAAACTGAACCTCGAGGTCTGTAGATCTCCCGCGACTCTCGGTTGATTCCTGAGGAACAGGTTATACGCGCAATAACGGACGTTCTCGGGCTTTCGGTCGATCCGCGAGGATGAGGGCCTTCGGCGGAAACGGAGTATCAGTCCCCTGAGATTCCCGGGGGAACATCTTGCGGGGTTTCATCGTGGCCGCGCGCACACGAGGACCAACGGGAGAGACGGAAAGTGTACGAGGCCTCGAAGAAAACTGGCGTCGAAGGGACGGGACGTGAGCTCCCACGGGACTCGGACCCGTCGACGGGCCAACGGCGGTTCCCTGTCGAGCACCGGCACCGCAACCGGCGTGCAATGCGGTCTCTGCGCCATCGTAGCCGGTCTATTTCGACGGGCCATGTGCATCGCCGGGAGCAGGCGCGGTTCCGGCGAGTCCTGCTACCAGGAACTCGCCACCGACGCCCATGGACGAAGGCAGTCACAGCCCGTCGCCCTGGAAACGGCCACTCGGCCCGCCGTCCTGCCCCTCGAGGACGTGCCAAATCGAGAGGTGAGACTATCAAACTAAACCGCAAAGCACCAACTGCTCCTCGTCTTTTCATCCTCCTCGTCTACCTTGTCCCCCACTATTTCCGCCCTGACATTCGTCAGATTTTTCACGAATTCAGCTATTAACCGTCATTTCTTTAAACGACTGTACAACAAGCACGTTCCCGGAGAAGTTTGTAGAAAATTCGTCGAGCTAATTGCAGTTCGTGGAAACGTGACGAATCTTTTTCGCGATTTTCTCGTTAGGAAATCTAGCTGTTTGTTACAATGCAAATCGGCATTGTGTAGACCTGCAGCTGTTTTCCACGTAAATTCTGAACAGCACGAAGGACAAATTTACATGGAGATCCGTGGTATTATGCTCGTACAGTAACGTGGGACTCATTTCAAAGTTGGGCAAATTTCACGACAGCCGTACACATTTTCGGTTTAATTATAACTGTAAATTCTAATAACAAAGTAGTGGGGGTAGTCGTAATTAGTTTCTTTATGTTTGCCTTATCCATTAGCCATTTTCGTACGTTTCGCAAGGATCGTAAATGAGATGGAGAAATGTGATTCATTTACCAAGTACATATTTTTAATTAAAAATTATTCAGATTTAATTCTGCAAGGCTTTGAATAAATTAATGTTCTTCATATCTTTAGGGGTCAAATTTATGGGCATTCTCCATAATTAGTACTAACAGATAATGAGTACTAATTTCGTTTGATTTTATGTAACATGTTTACTTTGGGAGAAAATTTCGCTGTCGAACGGATTAAAGTGACAGCTGTGTAAGGCTGAACCTTCCCCTCTGTCTTCTCAGTGTATTTCGTCGCGCTCTACTTTATAACAACGTATTAATCTCGACGATAAAGACCGTTGATATATAGTGCCGTAGACGACATTGGATCGGGTACAATGCGAACTTTAAAATTAGCCTTAAGGTCAGCCGGGAGGGAATAGTTTATCGTCGTCGTGGGATCCTGACTTAGCCGGGGTGAGAGAACACCGGCGATGCAATAAGGGACACGCGAGCGGAAAGAAAGGAAGGTCTCAATTAGCATTCTACGTAAACTCCTTGAGCGTAGGTGCATATGGACGACGATGACGTAGCAAACTGCGTAAAGCACGCGAACTGGTGCTACATGAAAATGAGATTCCCCGGCGAGATGAGCCATTGTCGTGCGGACCTTTCCGCCCGGCGCACAGAGACGTTTGCGGAACCACCCTTCCTCCTATAACGGAAGCTGCCTGCGAGTAATAAATGTCGCGTAAAACTCCGCAGGGAAAACCCTCGCCATATCGTAGCGAGGGCTTCCAATTCTACCGCTTCCCTCCAGAAAAATGTCCCTGCGAAAATGGAGAATTCTAATACATCCAGTAGAGGAAATTTATTCCTTCCCTCCCCGTACAATCTTCGAACACTGTCTTCGCGGTGAAACAAGGGTTAATTTTAGCGGCAAGTTTTCAGTGAAAAACGGACGTGTTCTAGCGGAGTAAGGGAGTGTAGAAATTAGATGCCCTTTGACGGATGTATTCCTTTCTCCCCACGGACGAGCTTCTCGTAGAAACGAAAACAGTTACGGCCGAGGAAGTGATTGCTGGCGAGTAATTGTTCCCAGTTTAGCTCGGCGCTTTGCGGTGTAATATGCCGTTCTGTGGTTTGCCCGGCGAGCGACAGACAAGTCTCGCGTGCTCGTAAACCACGTGAAGCGGGTTTACGAGAGCGGACGATAATGCGGTTATCGCAATCGTCGGGCCTGACCTACGCTCGAAAATAGTGCGACCGTCCCTTAAAGCTTCGGCTTTTGCTAACGCACGGAAACGACAAGTTTCTCAGTGGAAGAATATTGTGCCAATAAAAATCGAGTATCGAGCGCTCGAAACTCCTCGCAAAACCCCCGAAAGCTAAAATTAACCTCGCATTTGTCCTTCTATAATGTTCCATCGCGATAAACCATCAAATAATTCGTCTGCATAATGTACCCTTATCGTATGTTATTAAATAATTTTGAATGTAAAGCGTCGACGTTTTGTCGTAATCTTTCAACAACTTAACATGGTTACAACATTCTTATGAAAGGCTTTTTAAAAGGACAGTTTTATCTTTCTATGAAGGTTAAAGTGAATTATTCGTACTTGTAGTCGTGCCTAGAAGATTTCTTGCGGTGAATTTCAATGAGAGAGGTGATCAGCGGGAAGAAAAATGGATCCCCAACGACGCTAATTCTCATGTAAACGGTGACTTCCCTATTATCACCGAGCAGATGTTCTCTAGTATGTCGACTATCAGGCATCTGCATAGTCTGCTCTTCCTCGAATTTTCCCTCGTCTACGGCGCACCGAATACAGTTCAACAAAATGCCATATCGCCGTCGGTTCAGGCGTGCTAACAGATTTAATCGATTAATCGCTTTGTCGTTAACAGTCGTAAATCTTGGGCGAAAGCAAGTTTTATAGTTTTTCGCCGGAGTACCGAGTGTTTTTGACGTGTATCGATACGAGTGACGATTCCCAGCTGCGACGTGGAATTTTTCTCGGATATTCGAAATACGATACGAATTTTCGAAACGCTCGCAGTGTTTTCGAATTCGGGCTTGTCAATACGCAATGCCATCAACACCGAGCGACAACGGCGAAAAAACGACCGTGCCATTTATTCAACAAGCACAGTCGGTGCATGTTTCGGCCACTCTATCAACGAATACACCGGGTATAGCGTTTCATACTTCAAAAGTCAAAGTTTTGCACCGATGTATCGCGGCAGGAAAAATTGAAACTTTATGATTAAAGCACTAATTAACAGTTTTGGATCAGAGTTTGTAGTTTGAGGCAATTCATTAAAAAATGGTGAATGGGCAAAGTTTCTGTGATGGTACGGACTTTTATTTCGCCGGCTATAATAGTTTTAATTTTAATAACAAAAATCTACATACACCGACGTAATGCTCTAGAAAAGTTATTGGATAAAAATAACCGATAATTAACAGAATCGCATTATAATTCCCACTCGAGGGTATTTATTAACGAGAAGAATAATTTTCCGTGTGGTTAGAAAGTTTTTTCAGTTTCTCCTCGGAGGATTTCCTGCAATAATATTCGCATTTATCGTGCCACGGCTGATTTTCTGAGAGGCAAAGACGTGCCGTTGAATAGAGTAATTTTTATTCTACAATTTTCTTGGAGCATCCATTGTAGCCCGCCGGGATAGCATGCCGATACGTTCTGACGAAAGGGGAAAAACGAGGAAGCTCTTCTTTATATCGGTCCGCAGAGATTCACGTATGCAGGGAAAAGCAAAACGAATGAGAGACCGGCGATGCTCAGTGTGAGAGGGGAAAAAAGCGTATACAGAAAGCGAGTGGGAGAAAAAACTTTTCCTTCCGCGGCGGCACGACAATACAATCGGGCCGATTCCGGCCGGGGAGCTGCATAAAAAGAAAGGATAAAGGGCCGAACTTTATCCGACGTGTCTCGAGATTTTTGCCCGGCAACGTTCCGCATAGCCCACGGGAAACTCTTGGCCCCTCGGGATTATCCTATCTCCCCTCTCCCCACGCCCCCGTCCCCCATCCCCCGCGAAAACGACGACTAACGGCCAGGACAATGACGATTCCGCCCGTGGAATTTCCTCCGCGAAAAACTCGCGAGCTCCGACGACGAATAACGGTTTCGCGACATACCAGAGATACGAGTTTCAATTTCCCACGATAACGCGGTTGAACTTATCTCACGATTGAATGGACATCCGTCTTTTTGCAATTTCCCGGAGTTAAAACGCGAGAATATAATTATCTTCGGGTTCCTCGGAGGGTTAATTCATTAGTTGGGAAATTAACCTTGGTTATTTCGAACAATCAGTCCTTCTTGTCGAGTTCTTAACGTTTGCAGTTGCAAATCTACAGTTGCATGTGCCGTCGGTTTGTAGGCAAGTTGTTTAAGCGCCTCCCGAGGACGTTTGTCTGAGATTTGGAGATGTGATTTACGTTGAACGGAGCGACAATACAGGTCCGAGTCGTGGAGGACGACGATCTCGTGAAGTTCTGAAAGCGATTATCGTGACGTCATGGCCGATGTAAAAATCGGGTCAATTGCTTATTGGATCCATGAAACGTGCCCCGACTGTAAAACGGGCAAATGTATGGTCCGTGTCTTTTGCTCGAATTTCGCCTCAATCAACGCGCCACATAGACAAATAGGCCCTTCTCAATTGGGGTCAAAGTGTTAAGACGTGCCGCATAAAACTATTAAAGGCCGATGGAATCGCGTGACGTAGTCCCACCAACTTCGACTTATTAACGCGGTCCAATCGGTTCCCCTCGAGTGCCACGAATTTCACATCTTTCCTTGCCAGGAAATATCAAACCGAAAACCTTCAGTTACCCTTTTAAACGAGAAGTGAGAGTATTTGGGAAAAGTTCATTGTCTAAAATAATTATCACGCAAAAATTGACTATTATATTCGAAAGGATTTAAAGGCCGAGATACTTTTTGTCAATTTGCACTTTCTATTTGTTTGTACAAAATTCTGTTTTTTCCCTATTACGTTGCGCTGAAATTTGGCGTTTCAATTCTTCGGCTTTGATGAGAACGGTGCGAGAACAAATGAACATCGCGTACGAATTAATCGCTCGTCGGCCACTTTCTAAATCCTTGGGAAACTCGAATGCGCCGTGGAATTTCAATCAGCGTTGAGGACGCACGATTGATCGAGCCTGAAAGCGACCAGTGGTTGTGTGTTTTAAAGGGTGACAGTTGCATGCAACTCCAACTGTTGCAGTCGGTCAGAGTGGGTTAACGTCGCCGACGAAAGTTAGAGCGAACTAGACTTTTCGCCAAATCGTCAGTTGGACTGGGTTAAACTCATCGTCGACGAGTAAGTCTAACGATTAGAGTGGTCTGGCGAGATACGCAAGTCTGATGATTAAAGTGAATAAAAGTAGGATAGACAGTTTACGTTTTTAGGAGTTAAAATTAATTAAACTCGTCATTAAGATTATTACCGACCGGTGCAACCTTAACGATCAAACTGAGTTAAAAGCGAAATTTTACAGCAATGAAATCGTGGAAACTGCATCGAAGTACTGTGTTAAATCGTAAATGTACATGGTAGTTTATCATAAGACCGAAAGTTTCTGTGTTACCGATTGACAAACCGGGGGGAATGGGACAAGGCATTTGCGATTCCAGGTCGGGTAGATCGTCAAGTTCCAAGCAAATTGAACTTCATCGTTCCTGTGGGAAGTCCTTTGTGCACGAAACACCCTGTCGATACCATCGCAATGTCGAATATGGAGAACCACTTACTACGACGTCGAAATTTCCGAAATGTCTTACCTTCGTGCTGAAAATTTCCTGCTTCAAGAATCCTCTCTAATACTTCAACATCCGGGCAATATTTCTTCGTTGGCACTTAAGAAATTTCTTGCTTTTTCATTGCATAAATCTTGGACGATATTGGTGATTCCACCCTATCGCAATTTTTCTCCTGGCCGGTTGATGAAGTTGCAGTAATAAATCTTGGTATTTATAGCGCAGATGAAAGCCTTACATTTTGCTTTCAATCCCTGCTATTGCCGGCTGGCAACGAGTTTAATATCTTCCAGGGACGATGATAATTTGTGAAAAGTACAGGTCGGCAAAGGAAATTGCGTTTCTGCTAGAATCCTTTCGGGAAGTACATAATTAATGTAATCACGCTACTGGCAAACTCCCTTAATTAAAGCCCCAAAAATGGACATTGTGTTTACCGCAATTACCATAAATCATGGATCGCAGTTCTCTCGGGTAGAGGCGGTTTTGCCCGGAATACGCCAATCATATTCGCTTGACTGTTCAGCTGATTTACTGGCCAAGTCCAGATGGAAATTCGATGACTTTATTAACATGCATGACGGAGTTTCCCTGGGTTTTCATGGACGGGCCGACTTTGACAGGTGGACAGAAGTGCGCGTTAACCATCGATCCTTTCGGAGTGCATCTAGCACTACATCGGCCACTCCCAATGCGTCTTTAGTGACCCGAGGCGGCCGCGTGGCGTTTATTTAACGACGTAAACAGTGATAAAGCGGGCGACTGAACTTTAATGCAGACGCGCATATTCTCCGTCAGCTTGTCTCTGTCTCCCTCTAACCTCGCGCGTCTCCCACTTGCGCTTTTACGCGGTTAAAATGCGTGTCTTTTGCTTGCGTCTCTTTTTCTTTTCCTCTTGCTGTATTTATCCGTTCTCACCTAATCTTTCATCCTCTTTGTTTCACTGTCTTTTTCTTTGTTCCAATTTTTTCTCCCTTTCTCGTTTTCCCTTTCCATTTGAACCTTCTACTCCCTTGGACTTTTCTTCTAGTTGTTTTTCCTCTTTCTACATTTGATACCTTTTTTACCCTTTTTGACTCCTTCTTCCCCACTTAAGGTTTATACTTGTTTATTTCCCTCTTTCGCTCTTTAACTGTATCTTACTTTTCTACCGCTCGTTTCTGAAGATGTATCAGTTACCATTTTTGTTGGTGTCCTCCCGTATTCTTACTTGAAGCGTAATACTTTTAAGCTATCTGACTCTGACGCATCACGCGTGTGGTGAAAAACGCAAAATGAAATGACAGTGACCAGCGTGTGGTATCATTTTATCGCTTTTATCCGTTCTATAAATAAACCTTTCGCCGGTTAAATCGCAACGTAGCGCGGATTGTCATCTTTATCTAATTTCGTTGGCCAGTCGCCGGTGAATCGTTTTCCATCAGTGACGATGTGATCGATTTTCGCCCCGAATGGACATTTTCGAATGCACGCCGAAAACATGCCGAGAAACTCGTAATCGAATTTCCACGAGCATCGAAAGCCCGTCGAACGGCAACGCCAGGAACTTTCCGCGGGGATTTGATGATTTGTAAATTGACTCGAAGTTCCGTCGAACGCCAAAGGAAAGTCGCATAATGCAAACTGTATTCATGTCGTTCATTAAATCCCCAATACGCTATACACCAAGTGCTGCAGCAAAACCTGAATGAAACGTGCGTTCGATCACGAAACTCCATTTACCGAGTGCACGAAAATTCAAGATTTTAATCAACATGTGTCATACGTCACAAATCATTTTGATGTTGTTGCGAATATTTTTAGTTTCCGAAAAACTTTCTTTAGTTCAGTACACTGCATCGTTCTCAATGCTTGGAATGCAATGTGTTCTTAGGAATGAAACCTTGCTGTTGACTTAAACTGTACGGAAAAGGCTTGTAGACCGCGAGGGTTGGTCAGTAGGAGCTTAGCCGAGTACAAATTGCTGATTGCACGGCAACGCATCGGACTTGCATGCACATCTGTGGTGCAACGTGAAACGTGGAATGGCAGTACGGCGTGGCAACGAGGCCTACGGACTAGCCGAGCGTAACCGCGTTGCCAGACGTAAAGACCTTCCGGCGATCCTCCTTTTATTTTTCTCCTTTCGCCTCTCCGCCGGCGCGACACTCGCCACGACCGCGGGCTATCCTATTTTCCCTCTTGCCGTGCTCAAAGCAAACGAGCGCGTCGAAAGTAATTGCGACCTACGTGTTTGCTGACCATCTCGACGATCCAAGGTGCAACCACAGGCAACCCCGCGGCAAGATCGAGAATCCACGGAAAATACGAGTAAAAGTCCAACCGTACCATTGGAATTTCAAAAAAGAATCGAGGCAGAACTAATGGGTGACAGGAGAATAAGTATTTGTCTATTAAAGCTTCTCTTGCCCTACGTTTGTGTAATAGGCAATTATTCATGCTTCATGCTGTGCCGAGAGTTTACGTGACTGTTTTAATGTTTTACGCCTAATGCGGTTACTAATTCTCGTTGATTGCCGTACTCCTCGTGGGTAAACAATCTTTGTGGCGATTACGTAGTACGGCATGTAACGTTTTGTGCCTAACATTAATTACATTATTTTCAGATGCTACGTCTTCAACGTACAAATACATTGGGGTACGATTGCATAATACAACCTGTTAATAGAATGGCAAAACACTATTTTCAATCTTACTGTCCTCAATGTCCTTTAGTTATAATTAAAATGACTTAGTATGTAAATCCATCAATCATTGGACCCTCGATTGTATCAGGTAGAATAAACGGGCTTGGAAGTAAGTTTATTCTATTGACCATCCCGTGTAACAACACACGTAGCGTCTAACTTTTTGATGCAATCTAAGACAACGTTTCATGTAACGATGTTCGTCCGGCGTTTTGCATAACGTGCGGTTTCAAGAACGCCAGAGTTCGTCCACGGCATTTAACCTCGGGTCCTGCGACATCGTTCAGCCTCAACGTTGCAATTATTATCAGCCTGGCTCGTCGGTGCGTGAATCCTCTCGTGCGACGCCAGAAGGTCGAACTTCTTCAACGACTGCAGGTCCACTTACATTATACGGCACGACAGGATACGAAAAACCATTCTTCTATCGTTCGGCGCGTTCACGTGCTCGTGTTCACCTTAAACCGTCGTCGACAGATAACGATAAAGACAGAAACGATGGGTATTGTATAAGAATATTTTTTTGACGTGTCGTGCCGTGTCGTGTCGTGTCGTGTCGTGTCGTGTCGTGTCGTGTCGTGTCGTGTCGTGTCGTGTCGTGTCGTGTCGTGTCGTGTCGTGTCGTGTCGTGTCGTGTCGTGTCGTGTCGTGTCGTGTCGTGTCGTGTCGCATATTGTAAATCGACCTGATCTTGTTTTCCCCGTCGTTTGCACGCGGCTCGCGGGAAATTTCAACTGGCGCCGGAAGTCCATCGACTGTATAAATTGGCCATCGACCAGCACTAATCGGCGCGCGCGCGGATGGGTTTATGAATTTCTGATTTTTGGCTTTCTTGCTCAAAGGGCGTTTTTCAATGCATTCCCATTTAGTGGCTGAGCGATTAAAAACTGGCCAAGATTTTCTTTTCATTGGACACGCGAAAATCCCTTCCCGATGGTATTCTAATCTCTCAAGGATTTTCTGGTCGGCGACGATGAAAAAGGGATTGAACGTTTTGTCGCTTGAGAAGATATTTCCTTTTGTCCGTAAATCAACCGATTGTAATTCGCAATCCATTCTCGATCGACCACAAATCCATCACTTCTGCATTTTATTACAGTTTTACGTACCGCAACTCCGTACCTCGGGTGATCGTAAAAAGCTAATTGGATAATATAACAAAAAGTGCGAATCATTGGCAAGAAAATTTTAGTAAAAGAAACCAGGAAATGAATCGTTAAAACCTTTTTGCAATTGGTTCAAACGGAGTGTGCATTGAAAATACAAGATTGACATTTGCACCCTTATGTTAAAAAAAGATTCCCCGCCGATCTTTGGGATAAACAAGGTAACTTTACTCCTCCGATGCGCGTTGCGATTTCCTCGTCGTAAAAATCAAAATATCCCGCGGTATTTCTCGTGGCGACGAATATACGAGTGGCGCTTTTATTTTACGATTTCTGGGCGACGCGTCGTCCTCGAGAAAGACACTCATGCTTTCGCGCTATAATTAAAACTCATTCGCGACTTTTCGAGGTCGGCTAACGGCCGTCGCTTTTTATTGAGCGTAGGACGATAACTATTCGACGAATTTTCACGTACTCTGCCCACCCTAAACCACTCTAATCCCAAAACCAAGCCCTTCCTCTAAAAATAAGTTTCATATTCATTCGAAATTTGTAGTCCTCTAACAATGAATGATCTTTGTAAATTGAAATTCGAGCTATTTCATCAGTTACTTCGAATGATACTGTAGTGTACCATTGAATGTCTTGTGTTTGGAGTAGTCCTGGATCTAACCGAGGACAAGATAATTCAAGGTTTGGATAAAAGAGTGAATCTAACGGTTAGTCGACGTGCACCGAGGTGCACAGGTGTGTGCGGGGAATTACGAAATACAAGGCGAATGCCAGGCGGAGATAAGTTCCCGTGAGGAAAGTGTCTTCTGGAAAATTACTGGCCAGGAGGATACGTGACGTACCCTGTTCGCTACGCCGCTGTTTTTCAAGGAGGTTTTCCCGTAAACTGCTGATTTTCTGAATTCTCCACCGCGCAGTAAGGATATCCCGTAGACCGTTTCACAATTAATAATACACCCACATTTACATTTTCTTCGTGACTCTTAGGCCCTGGGGAAGCCAGATTCGCCGATGATATATTTCTCTATATTTTAAAATGCTTCCCCCGAAGTGTCGTGGTCGTTGGTATTCTCGAAACTCGTGGAAACGCGAAGATATCGTTATACCGGAAAATTTTTTAGTCTTGGCACGTGTAGCACAAGAGTAAATCTTGAATTCCACGGACGTGAATCGTGTGATGATTCTTGGATTGCCTGTTTCCTGGGTGAAATCAACTGTGCATACAATTTAAAAGCCAAAATCAAAGTGTTATAAGTTCTCTGGTTGAAGAAAACTTGAATCCAGCCCTGTTGAAAAGTGCGAAAACAGAGTTATTAAGAAATGAAATTAATTGCTTGTTTGATGTGGACATGATAAATCGTTATTGGGTTTTCCATTTTGTTATTCACCCGTCACTCGGTTATCGAGAAGCACAACACAATTCTCGCGAGGGTAATTTCATTAAACCTTCAGCCTCCCTGTACATTCAAATATTTCGAAATTTTATTTACGTCCCGCCAAAAAATAGTGTAAATAAAAGGAAACGGAAGGTTGTCATTCAAACAGTATTTTAATAACAAAATTTGATATATCTTCAAGTATATCACATTTTACGGTATTTTACCAGATTCGGCAATTACTTATCGATATTTACAAAAACGTCATGGAACAATTTTCCAAGTTCAACAGAAGTTATTTGCCGTTCTACCATTGTCGTTTATGGAGACTGAATTTCGTTCAATTTTACGATACCGGACAATGTTCCCAATTTTTCGTGTAATGTTCATCTGTTTGTCAATTTCGTCATTTTTGCTATTTATTCCGTGTAAATAATGCCAGCATACTCATAACGTTGGATTCCTGTGTTTATCGACTAAAGAGACCACGAGGAATCGATACCCGAAGCTCTGTACAATTCCATTGGTCGCTCCATCTTTGTCGTTTATTGCATTTATCCCGTCTTAATCAAGTTTGGGATCCTTCATTGGTCGCGAAATAGAATTTGCCACGTTTCAGCACGTCCTTTATTCGCGCTGAACGTCCGTTCGTTCCTTGGAGACAAACACGCGTCGTGTCGTAAATCACTTACCACGCTATTGCGTTCTCCGTCCCCTTTCATCCATTACCCACCCCCGCGTGCTTTTGGCAGATTTTAAGTAACGCCCAATACGTCATAATTTATTTGCCGAAGCTCGGAAGGCGGTCGCGATTGACCAACGAATTAAGAAAATCAATTGAGTTGCAACATATTTTGTAATTAGAAAAAATGAGGGAATACACGTCGCGAATTCGTTTCCGTTTTTGCTATTCTCTTCGTCGATCCCGTCTGTGCATGGAACTTTACCAGCGACTCCGAATTCATTACCCGGCGTTGCCGAAGCGTTCGCCACGTTTTAAAAGAAGATGCATTCGCATCGGCGAGCTCCTTCATCCGGCTGAAACCATCGCCCCGATTTTCCGGAGCAAGAAAGGCTATAAGTCAACAGCAACGTCGGAGATAGACAAATATAAACGTTCTTCCGTTTCTCCGCTTCCTCTCGTAACTATCGGATCTGTCTCTCAGGGCTGGTGCGGGGGGTGGGGGTAAAACACAGTGACACATTGACGAATAACACGCAACGGCCGGCAGTGGAGGGACGAAGAAAAATCGGGGAAAAGGGCGGAAAAAGTCCAAGTAATGAACGTCCGTCAATTATTTGCGATCTCCCTCCCTCTCTTTCTGGTCCCGCATGGAATTGCCGGGCCAGTCGCGGCTGTTGCGCGGAGATAAAAGGGGGTCGCCCGGGGGGTGGGGGGGGTGGAGAGACGACCGTGCGAAGGAAGGGAACTCCCCGGGAAAATGAGGGGAAAGGAAGACGGAGAGAAAGTCGGACGGCCGAGGGTGAATCGACCTGAATTCCAGAACGTGACCTGAGACTCTATGACGTCACGAGACCTACCCCCCCTCCCCCTCCACAGCCCCTCCTCGTATCTTCGCGCGTTCAGGGCCGTAGAGGGGTGCCATTTGTATGTACCCGTGTACAGGGTGTTTAAAAAAAAACACAGCACTTTTCCGACATACAAACGGTCATTAAAATCGGGAAAAAATATTATTCTATAAACAAACTGCACAGTCCAATTATCTCTTTAAATAACCATATAAATCTTGCAGTTATATTGATGTATAATATTGGAACAGTTTCCTTTGTAGTTTAGACATTCGTTGTAAACAATTTAGGATGTACTTTCACTGAGCGGTTTTCTTTTGGTTTTGGTGATTAGTGGTTTGTTGAAGATCCTCGAATGGTTGTTCTTGAACGCCCAGTAGGTAGAGAGGCGACTTCGGGGAAAGAGACCGCGTTGGGTGTCATAGTAGTGGACCAAGTGGTGGGGAGAAGGGTCGAATGAGCCTCTCAAAAGCTTCATAGCAATCGCGTTAAGTAGGCAAGACTGCCGCGTCACGACGAATTTCCCAAGGAACTTGCTCGTTCACGAAGGGTGGAGGCAGCTTTCGGAAAAACGGGATTCCATCCACGAAGGACCGTCGTCCTTATTATTAATGAAAACGACGAGAATGTCCTACCACCGGAATAACCGGGCAACGAGGAATATTCATTCGCAGCGGGCACTCCGCCTTTCTGCCTCCCACAATATTCTTGGGTCGCAAACGAATGCTCTTTGTCAGAGGAAGGCAGAGCAAGGGTCACAAGAGTCCTGGAAATCAAAGAGAAAATTGCCAGGTAATTCGTAAGGTTAATTAGTGGATTTTAGCAGTACCGTTTACGGTTCGTTTTAATGAAACGCATACCGTCCCGACGACGGAAATTACTTTTCATACTCCCGATGAAATTAGGACTGAGCATTTCAAAGGGGGTCTTAAAACAGCCTCCTTCCAAAAGTATTTTCATAATTCCCAGACATACCTTGCATGAAAATGTCTGCTCATTAAATTGCGAACAACGCCAATCTCGTTCTTACATCAGTCCCTGTCTTCCGAGTTGGACGACTCCTTTTTTAACGTTTGAAATCCGAAGCGTTGAAGTGCAGCTTGACTGTTCCTGACGCCAGGGAATCTGCAAAATTCCCTCACGGGACGGTAGTGCCTGGTGATTTAGCATTGCACTTAAAATTCTCGGATGTAAAGTCCCTGCCGGTCGTTTCATAATCGTCGCAGCTGACTCGACGAAACGTAGCTCTCGGTGAATAGGTGTACTCGAGCCGTGGACGTGTATTAAACGGGCTAACAGTACCAAGGCTACAACACTCGTCGCTGCTACACCGCTAGATTCTCGCCCACGTATCTCCCTTTTTCCATTACTTTAAATCTGCATTGCACGATCGTTGAAATGAAGATTCATAAAGTAGAAAACCATCGGTAGCTGGAGTTTCCATCACGTGCTGGAGAACGATCGATTCTTCACTCCTTTTTCTCGCATTTCTCGCTTCAGTGGATCGTATTACGTTCCATTAATTGATAGCATTTATTGTATTATTCTTTTTTACCCGCTCAGCGCTGTTGCGTACCTTTTTTTTGTTACGAAGTTAAATTCAGTCGAATTCATTTCCGACCTTTCGTATACAATTTCAGCAGCGTTAATTTGGCGGAGGTTTAATGATTTCAAATTTATCCGATGTTCATTTTCGTATTACAAACTTCGCGATACGTAATACCGAATTCGAGGAGAATTGAATTTCATTCATCAGCGTGGAATAATCGGGATTCGCGATGTCAGCGGATTCGGGTGATGAGCTAAGTGAAAATAGACACCTAAACTTATCGGCATTTGCCGTAATCTGTAACGAGCCTCGTTGCACGGATCGTCCATAGAAGAAACAAACGGTCCACGGTTTTCGGAGCAATCGGTTTACGTTTCGGCCGGGGACGATAAATCACGTTGGATCGGGTCGTCCTGAATGGCCGCTTGGTTCGCCAATCTTAACGACCGTTTTCCGGTTCCGTAATCGGCCGAGGTTAATATTAGCCGTTTTACAGTTCACGGCCCGTTCCATTGCCGTTCGCTCGTCTTTATCCAACGGCAGGTGCAATCTTATGGCTTCATTGATCTGCATGGAAACCACCTACACGAATATCGGAGCAGCATTGTGTGTAACTGGGTAAACGATCACCGGAATAGACCTCAAATGTTCAACGGTATATAATATTATTGAATTATGCTGCCTTTATCTACGAGAAAAAAATTTTGAGTATACACGTGGGAAAAATATGATGAGATTAAAATGCTGTTTCTCATTTAATCTCCTCTCTGGTCTTTGAAAAAATTTCTTTTTTCCATTCCCGAGTGAACGAAGTGAATTTTCTTTCATTTTCCGTGTGCGGTTGGCAGTTCCTTTAAAGTCTTTATTAGTCCATCAATTTCAATTCAACGCCCTGTCGATCGTTGTTATCGGTTTTTAAAGTGAAACTTAGTACAGGCGAATTGGACTTGACGTGAAATAATGGGCAATCTATTAGGTGCAGGCGGGTTGTAAAACTTGATGACCCAGATGGAAAGAACGTCGCAAGAATTTCACTCGACCGACATATCCGACATATTTACTAGGAATTTCGCGGATGCTTCTCGCACGATTTCCTCTCAGTGTCGAATAAATAAAAGTGCCTGCGATGAACTTTATGCTTCATTTAACCTTTTTCCTGCTATTAAAAGGGACAAAATTAAAACGCATTCCCCCGGAAATACGGCAGGATTTTTGCTTTGTGCTCGAAATTGACGGTAATGAATTCCGCTAAAAATACGAGGGTCGCTCACAGAAGCCGAACGAGGGAAACAGTTCAAGTTCCTCGGAGCGCGGCGGGGTTATAACAAAATTAATCACGCGTATTGCGCCTCGTAGTCGCGTTGCATCGGTTAATAATGCGAAACACCTCGGCGCGGCTTTGGCACCGACACCGGGCTCGGCCCGTTTTATTAATCCACCGCGACAGGCCGTTCTGCATCGCGCAACGTCCATCTCAATTTTTAACGAGCCCGATCTCATAGCCGATGCAAATGCTCGCGATCGTCGTTTAATATTGCCACCCACCTGTTCGCCCGGGCCGTGATTGCGTAGGGAAATAATTTGCCGCGAAATAATCCGCGCTACAAATGTCATCTCGCTCGGGAATAGACTTCGCCGTCGGCGCAAACTTCCTAGCGAAGACTCGCTAATGCGATAAATATTAGCAAATGTGTAAGCACGCGTTTTCGCGTGTCGGAACCAACACTTTGGATTAGCTCGGCGAAATACAGTCCTTGCATATTCTAGTACTAAGTGTGATATTTATTTGAGATTGCCAGTGATGGGTTTATTCGGAAAATACAGACAAACATGGAAATAGTCATTCGTCTTATTTCAATGAAATAGTTAGATTATTTTAGAAAAATACAGAGCAGAATACAATTGGTGCATTTGTTTTAATAATCCCATTTAATTCTAGTGCCACTCTGTTGCATAGAAACCTAGGTTTTGCACGTCTCTACCGTTGATGGTTAAAAAGTAGGTCCGCCAAAGTGGCGTACAATGAAATTTTCATTAGCCACGCGAGAGCTGTGTATCTCAGTCGTTGGTAATTAAGCGAAAGCCGATGACAAGGTAGAACACAACAATCCTGTTGGCAAAACTGCTCCCCTCGGTTGGGCAAAAAAACGAGACAGACTATTTTTCGCGTGAAACCATTGTGAATGCACGAACGCCGGGAGAAGTTTGATCGGCCGATCAAACGGGGACATCGATTTACGAGGACGTTCCGAATTCCCAGCGGACGAGTTGGCTTTGGACCAAACTCTCCGTGGTCAGCGAAGAACTCGTCGCAAAATCTGACGTAACTCACCACCAGCAACATTTTATCTTCGTTGGTAGCCTCATGGTAGATTTTTTAATATAGAAAATTCAAAGAAAATGGCAATTAGCAATTCTCTTGCGCAAATCGAGGTAAATGCTTTTCTGTTGGCGGCAAAAGCTATTCCGTTGGCAACGTAAGTGTTTATTTACAATAATGACAAATAATAGCATGTGGACGATAGTCCAGTGAAACGTAATGAGTGTTGTAATTATTGAATGTGAGGGCAAACGCCGCTTAGGGGTTGTTTGTCGGCAATGTTAGCAAGGTTGCGTGTAAATAGTCCTTGCCGTGTGTACGCACCTACGTAGAGTTAATAAATATTAGGATTAACGGTGGTCCAGTAAGCGTAATACAGGCTCTAATGAAAGTTATGTCGCGGAGTCTTGGTAAAATCCGTTCGATGTGAGATTCCCATCGACGTGAACCGAACAAACACCGCTTGCGGCTTGTTTGCGAATCGGCGAATTCGCAATATTGGCATTGGACTGCTCGGCAAAGAGCATTGTGGGAAATTAACTGTTTACCCTCTCCGTACGTGGGAACACGGGCTTAAGCCGCACAATGCTAAGCCCCCGCCGGCGTTTAATTCGAGCACGGGACGACAGAGGACCAAGAAGATGAAACGAGAAGACTGCAAAAGCAAAGGAAAAGACATTTTCCACTTAACGAGGACCTACTTTAATTCAACCTTAACGATTCATTTACCACTGTGCGAATATATATATATGTGTATGTCTACAATTATTTCACAATTTTATGAACCAGGCTAATAGATTACAACAGATTTCTCCAAAGTCGGTAGAATGGGGACAGCAAAGAAATTTAATACAAAAACATAAAAACGTGAGGATACTTGAATGTCCTTTTCTACCTGTCTTTGGGGAACATTCTTGGCAAGGGAATTTCAAAGTTCACCACTCAGAGTTTCTTTCGAGAGGAAGACGAGAAGACGAGAGTTTTATAGATTAGCAGAACTCTTCTTATCTTCTCTTAATTGTCTCATTCTTTCGAGAACGTTCGAGTTACTAAAAAATCTATTATATAACGGCAAAGCATAATAGCTGTGCTGGGTCCATCAAATCCTCTGTATCGCAGATGAAAAGTTTCATTGAATCGGACGTAATCGTGAACTGTTGTTCAGAAGCGAGGGAGGAGGGGGATATGAAGAAGAGCTCGAAACACTCTTACAAGAAATCCAGCCGTCCTTTTCGATGACAAACGCCTTTGTCCGCTGGTTGTTTCCCAACTGTTTCGTCGTTTGACAAGCAACGACGTTGACACGCGTTCCGTTCTGGGGCATTACGAGTTTCCGTCGCAGCTCTGCCCGCTTTTTCCGCCCTGGGAAATGATAAAAAGTAGAAGACAAATGCAGGGGACTGATATATAGCTCCGGGGAGGACCAGGAAATGGTGAGGAGGGATGAAAGTCGAGACTGGAAAGATAACCGAAGGGCGGGCAAGGATAATCGAAGAGCAGCTTTCGAGATCACTGACGGAACCTATATTTATATAATTCTCCGGAACATATCGGCGAAAAAACAGCCTCCCCTGGACCTTCCTCGCGTAGGCGAAGGTACATCCTTCCAGGGAAATAAGCGTAGAATAATCCTGGTGACGAATGATAAAGATGATCGTCGTCTAATTTTAATAATATTGTACATTTCTCAGAAATGGTATTCTCCGTAATCCTTCGTCAAATGTTTATTACATTATGAACGTATTTAGGTTAATCCTCAAATACCGTGATTCGCGCGTCTCAGAAGTCACGAATTCCACTCATTCACAAAACGAAACATCTGCTTTGAATTCCTTCGAGTGCACATTTCTCGCAGAATACGGATCCGATTGCGCAAAACGACGATTCAGAGATGCTCGTGTTACGGAGGCGTTTGAGATTGTTGGCCGGCGAGTTGCAGCACGGAATTAAGGAGTACGAACGAGGAATAAGCTGGCAATTACGATCGGCCGAGGGCGGAACTGGCGAAACCCGAGAGACCGAAGATTGTACGAGGGAAACGAAAGGATGAAAAGAAATCCCGAATAATTCCCCCCAGGCCTCGTACGATCGCACTTTCTTCACCCTCCCCCTTCCCCCCACCTTTTCCACGTTTCTTCCTCTGTCCCCCAGTCAGAACAAATCGCGGAATATTTTTTCCTTCGTTTCCGTCCATTTCGCACGTCCCTTCACTTTATCTTCCTGCCTCGCGGACGTTCCATTTTTTACCGGAATTTTTCACACCGTCCCCTTTTACATTTTTCTTTGACCGACCGCCGGTTTCCGCCGGACTTCCGGGACGGGGGAGGAGGGGTTTGCCCCGGCCAACGGAATTTTCAGTTAGAACAAGTCGGGATATTATTTTTTCCCCTTTCTTCTCTCGCAAGACTCGATTTTTTATCTTCACACCTCCGCACGGCGCGATTTTTAGCGACAATTTTTCTTCTTCTCTTGCACATTTGTCGGGACAAGGCAATTAGTATCCGTCTTTCAACTTCCGCAGCGAATTTATTCCGAGTAGATGGTGTTTTCACATATTTTAACCGAATGCATTGCTGGTTTTTCTTGCTGCGTGACTTGTTCCAGTCTTAAATATTCAGTGTAATCATAATTAAACAGAAGCCTGTTATTGTCACATACTCCGTGTTTCTCCATTATTCTGTTTACGCATTTGTCATCGTGCCATATTTTTCTCGATTCCCTCGATTCCCTCGATTTTTTCTACCATCCACCCCCAGGTCGCTCGGTCTCCATATCTTCCTTTCGAGGAACGAGTGCCATTAACGGGAAAAGTTGGTCGATCGTATCCCGAAGACATCACGTTCGAAGATGAGCTCACGTAGGTACTCGAAAGAAATTGGATCGCGCTCGATAGGTTGTAATAAAGGCTTGTACGCAACGTGGCGAATGGTATTGGACCTGTCCAAGACCCTTGCCTCCCTCTGCCGTAAAAAGATTTCGATTACCCCCTCCCCCGCGTGCACATTTACGTATCACGTGTCAGAGTTGTCGGACCGAAGCGTTCAATTGCGTTGGCAAAATATTCTTGCCCCTGACAGCGCTCTGACGTCCCTTTTCTTTGGTCTGCCGGACCCTCAAATTGTGTAACTTCATTATATAATGCCAGTGTGCCGTGGTTGAACATTTCAAAATCTCAATGCACCGCGTAAACAAAAGGAACAGACGTAAACCGGAGGTTTGTTTATTTTTCACGGAGGGGAACGCCAGTGAAATTGACCAAAGGGTAAATAACTTCATGATTTTTTACAAAAACAGACATGCATTGATTATTTCACAACAGAGTGCTCGTTAATTGCAGAGTTAATTTCTCTGATTGGTACTTAAAAACGACACGGACCGAGGCTGTAATTTCCGTGTGGATTATTGTCTTCAAGTGTAGGTTTATTTCTTACTTTTACCTTGACGGGAAGTTTATACGCACGTTAGTGGAACGACACGTACATAAATAGTCCGTAGCCGAGTAATTTCCATTTTCATTTCAATGGCTCACGACGTGCCGCTGTGTCCGGTCTGTAAATTATTGTTTTTCTCTTACGTGCCTTTATTTGTTAGTCTCGCCTTGACGGAAGACAGCGGACGTTAGTGGAACAAGGCATAAATATTCCGATCCGCAGAATTTTCATCGCGCTATCTTGGGGAGTAGGAGTGACGTCGGGTCTGACGTAGCAATTTCCGAGCGGCCCGTAAATTATTTATATAGGCCGTCGGCAATAATCGCCATCGGATAATTCATCGGCCTTATCTCGTAAACATCGGCCGGTGTCATCGCGGTTTGTTCTCGTTTCTGCAGCAGCACCTCGCTCAACAACGCCAATCCGGACTGCCCTATTTTGCAATTGGCAATTGGCCTAGCCGCATGGTCAAAACCTCTGCCGCCAGCCAGTTCCAGTCCTCGGTGATGACGAGTTCGGTCCATTCGATCGCCTAAATCCTACCCTTAAATCAGATTTCCTCATTAAACAATCTCCCAAGCTCCCTCACTTGCCCTATTTCCTGCCCGCAAAGAATTCGTTTCTTTAAACGAAGAAACTCACTTCAAATAACCAATATCCTCTTGCACATAAGTCTTACTGAATTGGTAAAAAAAAAATGAATTCTTAAGACATCTCTCTTTGTACAGCAGACTTTGTAAAATGAAATATTGAATTAATTAATGTCGTCTTAATGAAGATTTTTCTGTTCTTCAAGTCTAGCGTTTAAAAGTGAGTCTTAAAACGATTACATTTCTCCTGAATTTATTTCCAATCGCAGGGAAAGTATTACGAAGGCCTACATGATGTAACGAGGATTCCCTTTTATCTCTTTTATCTGTTCGTCGAAAGAACGAGCCGGGAACTGATCGACCGTTCTCTTTGTTGCAGAAACAAACCGCCGAGATAACGGTAGACAGCGCGGAGCAGAATGCAGTGTTTGTGCGAATTTCCGGTGAGTAAATCTCCCATCGATCCTTTCGAGCTTTCGGATCAGATGGAGCCTTGTCTCTTTGTTTAACGAATCTCATTGTCAATCTATCACGTATTTTTCCACGGTCAAGGCTTCCATTTACTATTGCATTGTGTCCCGTAAACATTTCACCCAACTTTTAATACCTTTCATCATAATTATCAAATTGGTTTTTCAATTGTGTTTATGAAATCGATTTTTCGAGCATCAACATTAACCTTCGTATTAAACATAACATTGCCCATCATCGCTTTAGTTTGACATAAAGCACTACAATATTTCTGCATCAATTGCACTCAATACGGTGGAATATATTACACATCTTTTTGTCACGTATGACCCCTTGAACATTTTATTAGAAAACATATTTTAGGAATCCGTTTATGATCCATCAAAGTTTCTACGTAAGCGTTTCATCGGTGTTTGGAACTTATTGATTCAAGCACGGCAAATAAGGCAGCAAACTCGGGGTATGCTCGGCAAATAGAGAACGTTTTTCCAATTTTTACGACTATTTGGCTACCGGCCCGTAATTCATGATTTGCTGACGTTTCGCAAACGGTAGATTTCGCTTTATCAAAGCGTAGAGGCAGATGCAGCGACACTGATAAGTCGGAGCTCAGTTAAACCACACATACCCTTCCCCCTCCTCCCGATGTACCGAAAGTTCAGCCATGTGGAACTTTGATGGCCACTCAGCCCCTTTAAATTAATCAGCTGATTAGTTTAAAACCCGGGACGAAAGTTGACGCTCCAAATAGGATCAACATGATCGATACCCTTTTCCCCCGGTTCGGTTCTTCGAATATTCTCCAATCCCAATGACCCCCTAAAATTTTCCCCTGCGAAGGGATTTACATGTGCGGCAAAATCTTTTGCTCTTTTAAAACTCAACCCTGCGGCTCCATTTTTTACGGGGTTTTCAGAGGAACATGACGGGGAATGGCAATTTCGTTCCACTTATTTGCTTTTCTTGTCTTTGTGTACTTATCTTCGTTACAGTTTCTTTGCTGTACGTATGTTCGCAGCAATGTGGCATTTCGCTGATAAGCTACAATAAGGGAACGTTATAATGACTTCCTAATTTTAATTCCGCAATTCTTTTATTTCATGTATTCAATCTTAATTTTGCCCGAACCCTTTATTTAATTGAATCGTGCAGATAATCGTAACGTCCTTGGAACATCTGTTATTCGTAGTTCTCTGTTGTCAAAATCATTTCTGATGGAAAATATTACTGAAGTTGAAATATTCTTTTTGTGCCATGATGATAATATGTTGCGTTGACTGTGGAAAATTACTATATTGATTATCATAAAAAGCGTTAATAAAGGTATTAGTGCAGATTACAGCGTATTTGCTGACTACGTAAATCACACTCAAACGGTACAATAACGTTGTTTATTTTGACGTAGAAGTCAAATATTTAGTTCTCTGTGGAAACGTATGTGTATGGCATAGATGAAATGTTGTTCCTTCGAGAATTAACTATCCCATTTCGAGGGATAACTAAGACCTGGTCTATCACAGACGATTCTATTTTCATGGAAATTTGTACTATTCTCGAATGCAAACTAGTCTTCTCCTAAAATCTATTCGCTCTTAAGCAAGCACCTGAAATGTTTTACAAGGTTCAACTAATTGTTACTAATAATACAAATACAGATTTTCGAATACATTTTTTAATTACGCTATCCCCAGAAGATTATTTAAAAATTGTTTCTTGTGAAATCTTGTCTTACTTTCCTATCACAGTCATACAAATAATTTTACATATATTTACACTATATATATAGGCCACATTTTTATATGTTTAGAGTATCGTTGCGCATGTTCTGCACGCGTTATTAATTTTAATTTTTAATTTATACATTACATAAATAACGAGATATGATATGGCAAGACAAAATTCCACTTTGGTGGGCTTTCAAAAATTCGCGTCGCAGGCTCGTATAAATTCGGTCCACTTTAGAGGACCCCTTTATACCGGCACAGAGAGGTAGGGTGATAAGTAGGAGGAGGGGGAAAGACAGAGGCGGAGGGTTGGCCGGAAGATTCGATATTACCGTGGAAGGGAAATTTCGTGCACTGCACTTTGCCGCACGGTATTTTCGGCTCGAGCGAAATCGAGTTTGTAAATCGATATTTTGTTTCCGAGGGTTTCTCCTTAATGGAGCCAGCCGGAAAGGCCCAGATCGAGCAGGAAAATAGGTCAACGATGGCAACGATGGCAACGATGGCCTATCGTTTTGGAAATTCCGCGGGGTGTAATGTCGGCGGGAAATCGTGCGATTCTCCCTGCTCTTCCCTCGCACAGAGGGATATAATATCTGTGCGTAGGACGTAGCTCGGAGGGGAGAAAGAGCCCCGGCAAAAAATCGATAGAGCATCCGCGTATTTGTCGGGGGAATAGTCTTTATGAAAGACTGCGGGCCGATGGTTTCCTCAGATTTCGACTTTCCGTGATTACGAGCGTAGAGATAAGTGCGCTGGCTAGGGGAGTGAAAGATTGAGGGGGTAAACGAGAGAGAATGCCTGCGGTGAAGGGGGATACATCGGAGGGTCAGAGGAAAACGAAAACGGATACTGAAATATGCAACAATACAAGAAAGTACGTAATCTGAGAAAAGCAGAGAGCGGAGAAGAAATGAAAGGGGGGCGGGAAGTAGAAAGGTGAAAGGAGAAGGATATCAAAGGGGAAATTAATGGGATATATACGGCGAAGCGATTCTCTCCGGTTTACGCAGCATTCAGCCTATCCGTGCCTTTGGGAAGATAACATTTACGTTTGTATCGGCACCGTCTCATCATTAATTAGGTTAATTAGCTCTAGACAATGTGTATGCGCGTCACGATACGAGATACACGTCGCCTCTCGTGCCAAGTATAAGTATCGATTAACGCCAACGCCGCCAACTATTTTTAGACACTCAGACAATACTTTTAACGCACTTTTAGGTAAGTGTATCACAATGCTTAAAACCTCTTTTCAACACTTCACCCTAAATTGAGTGACCTGTAATAAAGTTTCATTTAAATAACGATGTTCGGTGCATTTTTAAAACACGTTCTCCAGCGATGGAGAATAACTGCTTTGCATTTTTAATTACATAAGTGTGCCCAGATTCTGTTGCAATGTATTTCCGTTCTTTATTGTTCTTCAGAGTCACTGAATTTCTCATTTTTACACGTTCAAGTGCTTTGCCAAGAAGCCAGCTAACGATGCTTTAATGCGGGCATAAATGCCGTCGTAAAAAAAAGGCCGTTAAATTTACATAAAGAAATGGGCGTCGGACAATTTTAATAATCGTTATTGTCACCGTCATTGTCATCGGTGCTATAAGAGAGGAAATTCAAGAGCGGGTCGCGTGTGTACAGTGAATTATGCAACGCCGACTATAAATAAAGCATGGCACGCAGCGATAGAAGTGTTCAACATTTAGTGTCATGTTGCAATTAACTGCGATAGACGCAGCGAATATAACTGTATTCGCACGTCTCCTCATCGAAATTACATTACTCGCAGCTTGGCCAAATCATTATTTCTGCATTAAATAGAGCACTGAAGAGAAACCTGGATAATTGAATATCCATAACTTTAACTGGACATTTTTATTAATTATATTCTCCTCTGCATAATACCGTAGTGAATTACGTCTTGGTATACGAGAATTATGATTAGATGTAGTTGTTCTTAGAGTGCATAAAGAAGGGACAATAAAAATTGGCAATGAAGATGATTGGCGGTATAGCATCTTCAGTGCTAATGTTAATGAATATTTCTTGCTCCGTCCTGATTTACGTGTTTGTCGACAAACTGTCTTGCCGTACGCCAAAATTCATGCACCGTCTGTCGAGGTATTCGTCCTTAGGTCCGTAATTAGACTGTTTACCGTCTCGAAAGATAATGCACAGTTAAATTTCGCTTTGGTGACACGCTGCCAAGGAGGACGGGCCGATGGGTCGCGATATTATCGAGCTCGATGTTTATCGATTACGGTAATTGGCGCGGGCAGAAATAGCCGTAGCCAACTAAAATTGTTTCCTATGTACTTCCGGCGCGCGCATAGGCGCACAAATAGACGAGTAAATACGGCTTTGCCACGCGTAGGCGAATTTCTACGATCATCCACTGTCCCGCGGTAACGTCTATGGCAATGACCCCGTTAAGACCCACCGGGTCACGGTAGTCACGTAAGTTCGACTCGTGTACGCCCGCAGGATCCTCGCAAATATCCTCGTGGATTTATTCTTACGCCACGAGTTTATTAATAACACGTGCAACGGCCGTCGATATCCTCCGACCAGTTTAATCGACTCCGACGAAACTGTATTTAGATTCTAATTGTAAGACCATCATTCGATCCTTTGCTGGGAGGACGTATCCTTGACCGAACTCAATTACTCGCCACTTACCTTCAGATTTGCTGGATGTGGTCGCTCACTGCGCTCGATCGTTAATAAACCCATGATCAGAAAGTGGTGCACTTACTTGAGTCGCCAATAGAAGCGATTTAATTGTATTACATTACATAACTATATACGCTACTCACCGAAAAAGGTGAAGGATTAAGAAAAGGAAATATAGAGGAGATAATTAATGATGGTTCCTTTCCAATGTTTTAAATGAAATTGGGACATCGTTTGAAGAAATTCGATAGAAGGATTACGACTTTCTCTCCAAGTTTGAGCCAAAAATCTAGTCCTATGGAAATGTATTTATTTGATTTCTATGAAAATACATGTATTGAAATGACAGGACAAAATTTGTGTTTCGTTTGTCAGAAGGAACTGCACGGGCGGCTTCCGGTTCACCGGGGCCTTTGCCTCCGTCGCAGGAAGAATCCGTGCCGGAAGTGCCGTGCAGACGACTGTCGGAGGCTGATCGGATTCTCCTGGAAAGCCTGAACATCGGTCGATGCAGGCCCAGGCACACCGGTCGATTCCTCACGATGCACAAGAGACGACGTAAGAGGCTTACCACGAGGTCCTTGAATCAGGAGCCAGGCATCCTCGACGACATTTCCCACGGAGTGGTGCAGGTAATGGCTTTTCACGATGAAAATTCCACCTGCACTTTTATCCTCGCTCCTATATAAAATCGACACTTTTTTTCCCCTATCAACCGATATTAGTCCTCGCTGACCCTGCGCTTTTTCCCCATTTTCGCTCGACGCTCTCAGCGTTAGCGTTAATTTCCTATTGGTAATACCATTATTTTCGTCCTTTATACCGAAACTAACGACGTTTAACGAAAACAAATTATACGGAAAATTGTTAATGGAGCGGTTAATGAGTTTCTTCTTATTGCTCGCGCGGTAGTGTGATTTTAGCGTAATCGCTGTTCGTTGGTCCGTTCGTTAATAATTCATTAATACTCATTTCCCGGGCGAATAATAGGAGAAAATGCCGGAGGAATATATCGTGATTCGCTCCGGCGGTCGGGATTCAATAAGGCAGAAGTCGAGAGAAGAACGTGCATATGTGTATATATATATATATTACCTTCGTACTTTATTGAATTCTATTCTAAACCAGAATTCCCGGACGGTACCGTGGGGGGAACTGCGTCAGCATTCTGCTCGTCGCTGGACCCCGTGTTATGAAGGAAATTAGTGAAAAGGTCAATATTTTCATATCGGCTTAGCGGCGATCTGCTACACTCACGTTCGATTCTTATGAAAGTTTTACGTCTTCTACCTCGCGGTTGTTCGGGCAACCTTGCCGATTATCGATCATCCACATGTCGTTCACCAGACTCGATTGTTGACCATTTTTTTTTATTACGCTCATTAGTCTCACGTTAACCAATCGGACTACATCGATGATTAGCCTACGAATTTTAGACGGTTTTCTATTTCACCCGGGACGCAATTTCCCGGTGAGAAAGCTGTGATTTTTCGACTGAAACGTTGAGTGAATATCCGAAAAAAATGTATTACAGCGTACTGTGTAAAGGGAATCACTGATTCCATGGTAGTAATACTCATGTGTCGCCGATGAGTGCCGCCCCATGCTGATCTATTGTGCTTGAATGATTTGTTGCAGTGCGTCCTGCAAAAAGCCGGAAACTGGCGATTTAATGCTTTCACGCTGGAGACAGTGACGGGAGGTGAGTGACGTCGAGAAATTGCTTTTCCGCGGGATTAGCGGGGAAATCGACAAATTCGATGTGCTTTTCGAACGTTTTATCCGCGATATTCAAGCGAGAAAGTCTCGGCAGACGACGGGTTTTCTTGGATTTCAAATACTTCTTTTCCTAGGTAATAAATTGTTCTTCGGGCCCACGGTGTGTTATTCATGAATCTTCGGAATGTTGGGCAAAATGTTAATTCAAATGCGAGTATAGTACTATTAAAAAAATTGTGTTGGATTCCCCCCAAATAATGTCATCCGATATCGAAGAAAGTATATGTCTTGGTCTAGCGATTCCTGTTTTGATTTCACGGTTCTTTCGTTTAATGTTAGGCCGATCCCTGCCAGTATTATGCGTCCACCTCTTCCATTGGTACGGACTTTTTCGAACGTTCAACCTGGACGTCGTGACCGTCTGGAAGTTATTCGGTGAGTAAAGAATAAACTAATCGCACTTGTGAATTCTCGAGGAATAATTAAACCTCAGGCTGGAGGTGCCGCGAATATGCACGGGAAAGTTGATACAATCAGCGTGTCTTGCCGTTGTAAATTTCAATAAACGAAGCATTTACCACTGGGTGAAAGCAGAGCTTTCTTTTGACGTCGCAAGAATTCTGATAGAGCGAAGCACGCGTCGGAAGCGATTCGTCGCCGTTAAATATTCAAAAGGGCCGGCTAGTTGGCGCGCGAGAAACGGTTCCTTCGTGCGAAGCGTATCCGTATTTATAGATCGCTCCTGTGGCCGCTTATTATTTATTTATTCCGCCGATGATTACCATATAAAGAGCGTTTACATAGTATTGCGCGTAGCCGGCTCGTACGTCAGCTCGAAAGGCAAGGCAATGCCGAGTATACTTGCATTTTCCTTGGCTTCGTTAGCCCGTGGCTAGATTTAAATATGCAGATGTTCGGAGCCCCGTCTAATTGTCCCCTGTTGATCTTCTAATTAAAGCCTTTATCGAGGAGGGTTATCACAGTACAAATCCTTACCACAACAGTATACACGCGACGGACGTGACTCAAGCGATGCACTGCTTCCTTCAAGAGGAGAAGGTAAGTGTGTTTCCGTGTCGAGTGTGTTCATTCATTGAGACTCGGCTTCCCTCACTATCTCGCTCCTTCCGGTGGTAGCCGGTCGTCGAACCAACGCCAGATTAACGAGTGCGTACTCCGCGGATTTGCAGATAAGAAAGCACTTGACCGACTTGGAGATAATGGCTTCCTTGATAGCCGCGGTAACGCACGATCTGGACCACCCCGGTGTCAATCAACCGTTCCTCGTGGCCACGAGCAATCACTTGGCTGCTCTTTATCAGGTTCGTACCTCCCTCAAGAGCTACTTCACTATGCCACTTCCACTAACGGAACAGACGAAATTAGCTAAACAGCACTCTCGACATCGCAAGCTCATAAAATGATCGTTCCTCAAAGTTCCTATCATCCACTATTTTTCTGTTTAAATACTTTGCCGTCAGTTATATCTAAAGATATGTACTTTGATCAATTTTCGTGTCTTGATGCTTTATTTTCACAAGATCCTCGACCTACTAGATTTCACTTTTTATAGCGGCACATCGATTTACAGACGTAAAGCGTAGAATTGTTCTCAGAATACGTCGGTGTTGGAGAATCATCACTGGAGGTCGGCGATAGGCTGTCTGATAGAGAGCGGTGTGTCGGATCAACTGCCGGCCGAATTGAGACCAGAACTTCAGCGACATATCAGTTCGTTGATCTTGGCGACGGACATCACGAGACAACAAGAATTTCTTACGCGGTTCAAGGTGAGTTTCGCATGAATCAGATTACGTTCCTTCGAAACCGGTTCATCCAGAGATCGTCACTTGATTTATTAAAGGTACTTACTGAAACAATACATTACCTTGCATAACGGAATAAATGTACCTTACGTAATTCCGCCGACCATTTTTACAAACTGGTTTACCCAGTCCGACGACATAATTACGCGTGTAAACGTTGTTTTCGCAAGAAAGTTAATTGACTTCACGCGGCAATGGGTAAATGAATATGTTGGCGACGGTGACGGTTGGTTTTAATTTCGCAGCAATATTTGGACGGCAATATACTGAACATGCAAAACGCCGACGACAGGCATTTTATCCTGCAAATAGCCCTGAAATGCGCGGACATTTCGAACCCTTGCAGACCGTGGGACATTTCCCGGAAGTGGTCGTACAAAGTGTGCGAGGAATTCTTTCGGCAGGGTGATTATGAGCGTCAGTTGAACTTGCCAGTGACACCGCTCTGCGATCGTCAAACCACCAGTATTCCCAAGATACAAGTCGGGTTCTTTAAGTTCGTCGTGACGCCGTTGTACGAGGAATGGCATCGTTTCCTGGGCGACCATTTCAGCGAGTCCTTAATGGAGCACCTGCACGCCAACCAGAAGAAATGGGAGGCACTGATCCAGCAGGAAAATGCTGAGGAAACGAAGACGGAGATCTCGGAACTGGAGGAAGTGGACAACGCCCTAAGTTCCGGCGACGATGAAGCGGCCGAGGAGGATTCCGGAAGTATAGATCTGTTAATCCCAGCGAATTATGCACAATCTTCCCGTCGGACCAGCCTGCCGGGAAGGCCGAGTTCAGCGCGTGTCGGCCGCCGGCATTCCGTGCCACTGAGCGTTTCAAAACCGCTGTCCTTGCTGACGCACACCGCCGAGAGGAGGGAGAGTTTACCGAACGAACAGAGCAAAACGAAGAATCCATTGCTGAAACTCGAGGACCAAAGTTTCCTCGATCCAAGTACGTTGTCCTTGCTGTCGTCGAGGAGTAGCATGTTAGAGTCTTCGACGAACGCCAGCACGACGGAACGACCGGTCAGCGCTGAGAATCTTCTGCCTGAAACGAGCATTGCAAGTATCACCAACAGCACAGAAGCGTCGCGGCTAAGCTCGGTTCTTCAGGGGGATAATCTGAAACCTGGAACGCAAACGAAACAGCTGACGAGGCAGCAGACATTCCCGCCGTTGCAGCCTTGTATAAGAAGAAGATACATGTCGACCACCGCCGAAATGTCACAGTGTTACACGCAGATTTTGCTCGAGGCAGACGGGTCTTCCAGTTCCTCTTCGACCCCCACGAAGGAACGTTCCTGTTCGGGTGGACGTTGCGGAACGCCACCGGTCATCGAAGTGGAAATGTCTCAAGGGATTCAGGAGAGAAGGTTCAACGCCCCCAGGTTCTCCAGAGAGTCGTCCTCCCTGGCGGAGTCGAGCAAACGACGCGCCTCGACGTTCTGCGAGGCAAGCAGGCTGAAGAACGACTCCGTCTCCTCGGATTACCCGCGTCGTCATTCCATGCAGACCTTACGCCCCGAGGAATCCAGTCCACCTGGTTCGAAGCTGCGGAACAAACGACCCTCGTCGGCCCAGGAGACCGAATCCACGCGGATCTTCTACGAGTCCTTGACGAGTTCCCACAAGGACCCCGGCGAGTCTAAGACTGAGCGAAAATTCTCCAGCGCCAAGGACGAACAGTGCATGACGACGTCAAGGATCGCCGATGTCCAGGCCGTTGACATCGACTCGAGGAGATATTCCACTCCCGAAACTAGGACGAAGACGTGCGACGGGGCAGGAAGACGGTTCACGACGATCCCAGCCCCGTCCGAGCTCAGCACACACAAAGTCTTCTTCATCGGAAGTCCTCCGGATTCTCCCCCGCGCGGACAAAGCGTCTCGTCGTCGAGCGACAGCGGCAGCGAACCGAGGAGAAGCGTCGGCGAGGTCGCGGGTGAAAGTCTTCCTGTGACTGCCAAGCGGGACTTTGAATTAGTCAGGGAAAAAGGCTCCAAGTTCGCTAAACTTAGCCTCGACGGACAGATGAAGGAGAACGTCGATCCGCGATCCTTTAGCTCCGAAGATCCTGGCAAAAGTCATGCTTTGCCCAAAAGGGGAAGCCAGGTAAATCGTTACAAACACCATTACTTTTTATGTAGCAATTTATTCACGTCCACACCCATTTCCTCACATCGCTATGTTATTTTTCATTCAAATTTCACATATTCTGTTCCTGTTTATCGTGTTCCTCATCTCTTAATGACTTGCTCTAATGTTTTGTACAACGTTAAATACTTTTGTCGCGAATTTTTAGGGATGGGCAAGAAGACGCGGTTCAGCCCCGGTTGGTTTACTGTCGCGGTTGGACGATATTACTGTAACACCCGTCACAAGGGTTGATCATAATTCTAGGCGTGGTTCTGTGCCAACTGACATCATTAGGCATCAAGGTAATATGGAAATTGATATGCTCACTTGTCAGATAATGAAGGTATTAGTACAAAGCACGCATATTCAGTGGAGGATAAATGAAGTAAGCTGAGTTTTTTAATAATGCGTAGGTGGTCGATTAACTTTAGGGCCTCGAGGTGAAAATTTGCCGGAACAAAGGAGGGCTAGTTTACCGCAAGAAACAGCCTTTGGTAGTCTTCTGGGAAACATCCTATTTTTGCCTAGTAAGTCACTTTGTGTTTAACAGGGCAATGAGAGTAATTAAGTATTAATTTTTTACTTGGCTGTTCCAGGCGAACGGGAAAACTGTCCTATGAATAACTACAATAACAACAACAATAACGGCGGCGGTAACAACAACGGATTTCCGAGATTCACCGACGCAAATTCTCAAGTCCCTGGTATGCCGTCACCAAGGCGTGGATCAGTGCCTGCGGACATATCGGAATTACGACGAGATCTATTCGGTAGAAACAGCGTAAACGGGAAACCTCGTAACCGAAAGAAAGTCCTGCGACGGAGGAGTAGCGGAGGACCGGAAATGTTCTCTGGTGGATCGACTGAGGGGAACGACAATGGCACGTGGCTCAAGTGGAAGCGAGAAATGGCGAAGAGGGATTCCATTCCTGAACCAGTTGTTAAGCGAAGAGGTTCCTTACCCATTGAGATGGTTGCTGTTTCTCATGCTGGTCGGTACAACCATAGATAAGGGAGGATCGTGTAAAGCAAGCCGGTACCAATGTAATTCACAAAATTTTTGTATGTCTTGTTGATCAAATTAGTCTGTCTGGCCGAACATTGTGCGAAGTAATATTTATGTTTGAAATCAGCAACGGTATTAACACGTTAACACTCTAAAAACCCATCTTCAGTGTTTCATCTGTATGTATGTATAACGTAGATCAGATCAGATAATTTCTTTCTCATCCTTTCACACGGACGTTGAAAACAATTCATTCGTGACAGATTGATTTGAAGAATTGGGTTTTTGTGTGACAGGATCGGCATCTGGACCTCGAAGATCCAGTCTATGGAGATTTTAAATTGCGAAGGACGCAGATTGCAGAGCGCCTGTGATCGTCAACGGCACCGTTGTTCTGTCGCCAGGTCAATAATCAGCAAGGATCTTAACGCAAAGATATAACTGCAGCAGCGATGTACAGCAGCTGGATTTTAATGTTTTCAAGAAAGACGCACTAATTGGTGGATATCAAATTAGGCAAGTGAATCTTGTCAATATACGGGTCAAAAGTTCTCAAGTAAAAGTACACGCGAGAGACCTAATAATTAGGCACAAAAGTATCCTTGCCTGCACTGAATAAGTCCGATAAACGTATCGATGTTCATACTAAATGTTCGTAGCAATGAAATTGATGATCGTGCAGCACAAATTTTGCGAATACAAATGACTCGTACAATTGACTCGTAGGATAAAATTCCTTAGTGAAGAACACATTATAATAAACGTGATTATTTTGAAGTCTTCCCCGGAATACACGTTTTTGCGTGGGAGAATTAAGAAATAACGTTAACAATGTATACTTCGCATCGATTTGTGCCATACGGTGAAGTTGTTGCAATGATAAAAATGGAAGACAACGTTTCAGAATGTTGCGGCCAGAAAGAAACGCGATAATAGAGTATTCAATGAAAGAAAATAAGGAACACAGTTATAAACAGGGTTCAATATGACGACTTTAATAATTAAAGTGGGTAAATATGGAGAAGGAAAAAAGACTGGTAGAGACGCTCGCCGCTATAGAACTAGACGTTTTAAGAGACAAGTAGATTGAAATGAAAAACGAAACGACATTTGCTCATAGCTAAGGAAATATCTATTAAGAAAATAATCGAATCAGCAAGATATGTAATATTGTTTGCACCAACGATCGACCATTCGCCAGACTGCGTATCGTTTTCTTTTGCTATATGTTCATCCTAGTATGATTCTGAAAGTTAATATTTTTAAAAGCCTCTCGAACAAACGTAAGTACCAATTGTACGATAAACGAGTTCATTATACCTTCGTATCACGAACAATCATGTAAACTTTAAGAGTAACAAAAGCTTTCAAAGCTGGCTCTTGTAACTATATACTCAATCCGGGGAAGCAGTTTCCTTTGGAAAAACGCTGAATCTGATCGATTAAAAGAAAAAACAAATTGACATTCCATTAAAATAAATAATGTACATTATATAGCGAACGAATGTGAATCGAGTAACAATAATAATGGTTACATTAATCGTCGCTAGTTTTGCGTCATCTACATCTTTGTCACATCATCGTCATCGTCATTATCATTACCATTACCAACGTTGTTGTTATTATTGTAAGCGCTATCTTAACCATGTTCAGGTAGATCAGATAGGTCAGTCATTTGTAAAATAAGCGTTAATCTGCGGTTAATCTCAAAGTTAGTTAGTAAATCGCGTTTAAATATAACAGTAATTATTTACTAACGACAAAATAGATCGACGTACGGGTTTACGGTACGTGACTCGCAACCAATCAAAACGTATATTATGTCGTTTTTAGAATTACTGCGAAATTCAGTATAAATTTGCGAGTTACGTTAATACTTAATGCCATCTCATCGTTGTTTTCTTTCTTATATTGTTTTATACCACGAATATGTTAATACCGTTTTTAGTAACGTCAAGTAATTCACTTGAACAGCCGCTAAAAACAATGTAACCACGTACTGCTGTAACCTGTCGTCACCTGAACTGTTCGAAAGTAAAATCATGTTAATCATTCGCTAAACGAAATGTAATAATAAGTTAACGACTAATCAAAGTAATAATTGATATCTGTGTCAACATAGCGTAGATAGATTATCCATTTCCAGGGTGCCTAATCTCAGATTGTCCAGGTTTTCCAGATTAGGCCAAACAACAATTCTCGTTCATACCTTCACCGGTTTTGACGCATGCGATTATCCTTAATTGCGCAAGAAAAATACGCGTAATGTTCAAAAGAAAATGCTCAGCCGACGAGTATTTGTTCTGATCTGT
This sequence comes from Hedychridium roseum, assembly GCA_963989215.1. NCBI lineage: Eukaryota > Metazoa > Arthropoda > Insecta > Hymenoptera > Chrysididae > Hedychridium > Hedychridium roseum. Next base: position 2,149,030 of record OZ022307.1, on the reverse strand, counting down.
AAAATTGGAAAATTATGAAATTAGCAACCCTGATTTCAGAAGTAAAACGTTACAAAGCTTAGGAAAATTGATTTCATCTGAAAAGATTACCGAACCTCTTTGAACGATGTTGAGGCATCGTCAATAGCTTTGTGTGTTCCTCATGATCAGGATAAATTCGCTCTAACGATTTTCATAGTAACCCGGAAATTGCTGCGGTCGAACACCCGCAGATTCATATTACACGCATCAACAAACAATCATTACAGTTACAATAAAACTGTTAATCTTTCGAATCCGTAATAAAATTTGTAAATATACGTGCGATGTGGTGGGACGTATGAAAAATGATTTACTATGACACGGGACATTGCTTAACCGACTGGAAAAATTCGTCTAACAGTTCTCCTTAAGACATTTACGTATAACGAGCAGACCAATGATGCGGGACTAAACTGAAACTCTTCATGAAAGCGATAACTTAATAAGCTGCGCCCAGAGCAAATACAAATTCAGTACTTCTTAACATGACCACTCTGTCCGATCACTACTTTTCGAGCAATTTATGGCACGTACCATTAGATATACATGTTACCTATTACTATATAGAAACTCTCTCTTCGCTCTGGCTATAGAGCATCGTCACTCTTCGTTGTGAAAGAAATGAAATCTTTGAAACTTTACCTCCTGACATCCTATAGGTACTGTGTACTTGTATTACGCTGTTTTCTATGATTAATATTCTCATTGGAATGTAACGACATGAGACGTTGTTTATCCTTGCGGTTGCGTGATTGAACGAATGCAACGTTATTATTAAATGCATTCGCTTGTATCTCGATGCGCATCTTAAAGAATATTCCATTCGGCGTGTTTGTCTTTTTTTTTGTTAAACTACGATAACCATTATATCGAAAACATTACGATTTGTTCGCGCAACTTTCACGTAGATTAATTCCATCGGTCGAAGAGTATTATTTATAGATCATCCATTAATCGGAAACGTAAATACGTCGAGTCATTATTGAAATCATTTTATCAAGGAGACTAATAATTCATTATTATTGCGGAAAGTAATGTAATCCATGACAGTTAATGTTGATTATACTTTCTTTTCAATGCCATTGTATTTGTTGCCATAATAATCGAGTATTTCTTAATCGTTTTTGAATACTTTTGTAGCAACTACTTATATACTGTTATTAACAATGAACGCTATAATTAATTGATCAGAAAATAAAACTCGGCAAGTCAGAAAATACAAAGATGAAATGACTGTTTACGTTTAATAATTGCACTACTAACTAGAGTTGTTATTTTTTTTCGTCGTTTTGTTTGTCATTCGTGATTCTGTTGCTTCTTCTTTATAATTTCTACTATTACCGTAGTTATTGTGTTTCGCATTTGATAGAATGTACGGCAGGATTCCGTACAAAGACATCGACATTTGCTGAAACTCCTGTCTTATCCTTAAGGGAGTTAAGGTATACACAATTAAATAATTTATTCGAGTTTACTCGACCAGACATAACAACGTTTTTATCACTGATCCTTGTCGAAAAGATCGAAGTTCTTCAGTGTTGAATTTGTTCCAATCGTCTGAGCTTTCGTTCTCGGAACATCTTGCGTCACGTAAAAGCAAAAATTCGCGCGCAATTCGCAGTATTGGAAAAGTCAATTAACGTGTAACAATTCGTATGTAATGGGGGTCTGTTTGGCGACAAGAAAGTCATTCTGTATTTTCTATAATGTTGATCGTAGATAGCTATTGCGTTAGATAACAATTAAATGATGTGTTCTTATGATTATTCGTGATTAAACGTTAACGTCGTTACAATAATAATACGCTGTGCGAGGTGTTATAAAAACGAAAGAGGATTTGTATGCGTGCGCGTATGACATAAAGCAAACGCGAGTGCAAACGATTAAGTGTATAAAATTAATAGTCGTCCCCTTAGTTACGACGCGAAAAATTCGGGGAAATACTTATACGTGCGTTGGCTCTAAATGGCCTATCGGATTCATCAGAACAGAAACATTACTGATTTGGTACCCGAATTTTTGCAATGTTTCTGTTCGATTTATTATCGACTATTTATTTCACAGCAGCTACGTATGTAACTTTACAGATAATTCGAAAGAATGCTCCATTATGTTGTAACGTTTAGAATCGAATGCAGCGGAGGACGATATGTATACCCGTTTTCTTTATTAAAACGATTTAAAAATCAAAAAAGTATTTCAATCAATTTTCATCGGTTGTGTCCTGTCTGGTATTCGCGATTTTCTATAAAGTCATGCATTTTTAGAAAGGTTTATATTTCACTCAAGTAATCCATATAGAACTGTTTCTAAATATTTGTTTAACGCTTGCTGTAACAAGTAATATCTGAGTATCAGCAAGAGGCAACGACAAATATTAAACCACGATTAAAAATCCTTAGAGCGAACTAGAATTTTGATTTTTCCGCCTTAATGATTTGCATTTGCGGCGTCGAATCCGGTGCGTTCGTAGTTTTGCGCGCTTTTTAGGTCATGCGCAGTATTACCAACCATGATAAACATTGCGTACCATGCGGGATTCTCATATGGCAAAATCCGCTTTCCTCAGGGACCGCAGAGCACATGTTGGTGCGCGGAAATAAATCGTATCTCACGAAGTAATAAAACATAAATTCAAATCTTTCATCCGAAATTTTAACTTCTTGTGATCTTAATATACAAATTTAAGCGAACGTGAGAGAAGCGCGAGTGATTAATCAGAGGTACGTAAGTTTGATTTTTTCGTTTAAACGACCGGCGTTTGTGACATTGAATCCGGCGCGCTGTCAATTTGGCGCGCTTTTGTGAGCATGCGCAGGGCTGCCAACCGTCGCACGTTGTAACAGACGTTGCGTCATATTGCGCACCGTGCCGTGAGCCGTGTATCGCGAATCTCGTTTTCGACGGGTAGCACGCACACACATGCCGCTGCGCGGAATCAAATCAACTGCCCGGGAAGCGATAGTGCAACAATCGTGTGTTTATCGGATGCGATCGTGCTGGACGCGTCTGTCGTTCGCGTACGTGTCGCAGGACCGTCGATTGACGTATCCGTGCGCGCTCGGTAGGTCAAAATGGCGTGAACCGACCGCGCGATTTTAGGTTATCTTTACCCGTGCCAAGTTGCGAACGGACTGAAAGCCTCGGCCACCGTGCATGTTCCTCGCCGTGGCCGCGTCGTCGTTCTTCCCAGAAGTGTACACCACGTTTGCCCACGTGCGTCTTTGTGCCCGGGTTACATGAGTTATGAGGACGGAATGCCCGCAGGCGGTAACAGTCGTTTCCGCGGTTACCCAGCGCGGATGTCCGAGCGACAACAACTCGCGCTTCTTTTGCAACTGACCTCCCAGGAAATGGTATCAGGTGAGGGAAATACATTAATGTCGTGCCGTGCACATCACACGACTTTTTTCCGGCTGTTCTTGAACGAGGACTTGTTTTCGCGACTAGGAAAGTCAGCAATTACGAGACTGTGATGTACCTTGTACTCGTTCAGACAGTCTGAGTAAGTTGATGACTTATTTACGTCCCGTCGAGATGCGCAAAAGCACGTTCTCAGCAAAGAATGCTGACATTCCTTACAGGAATAAACCGTAAACAGGTTATCTAAAGTAGTATTGACTTGTGTCGGCCTGGTTCTACAGACCAAACATCGCAGACGCATTATTAACGAATTAACAGGTTGACGATAAACGTCTGCCTACGCAGCATGTTACTGACGTTTCATTGAACGTATATCGCAGCACGAAATGTGTTTATTTCGTTGAAAAAAAGCAATGAATACAAAGGTGATACTAGTTACTTCGTTCGAACGAGTTTTGCCCGCCTGTTCTGGAGTTTAGGGGTACCAACCATGCAGACTCTGACAAGCGAAGGTTTTCACGATAGCGCAGTAAATTCTGCTAAAACTAGAAGGGTCTGGGGGGGAGTTTAACCTGTTTGACATACTCAAATTCCCGCCATGCGGAAACTGATCTGCGATAGACCGATCGCCGGTAACACACCTTGCACCACTATATTTTGCGCCAGACGGCGTTGATAACACGGAATTTGCACGATTGTCACCAGTGAATTCCGTTCTTATCGTATCAAGATTTATTACTTTTCCGTATATCACAAAAAAGTATTTTAAAATACACGATCAAATATTTTAAATAAACAACGATCTGATAAGAAACGTAGAACCGCTCTACAAAACTGCTTTTTTGAAAGTTTCAACAGGTACATTACGAATTCCAATGTTAAAGTCATCGAAACGAAAATACGATGCCTAAATAGCCGACAATTTGTGATCCGAGAACAGTCAAAGTCTTATTTGCATATGCTGGCTCATTATTTTATCAAATCCATTCGTCATCGTTAAGACGTTGACGGAAGATGAAATATATTAATAGTTGTATTCAACTTAACGCAAGAAGTCTATTCTAATCGTCGCCATGTTTATAAATTTGGTTGCATTGTTGTAGGTGGAAATCGTCCAGAAAATACAAATACGTCAAGCAATACCGCGCGATCGTCATCGTTGCAACAACAAAGAGGCTCGAAGGGTCGCTGGACCAGTAAAAATGGAGAATCGGCTGTCCAAGCATCGATCAACCGTAGAGAAGATTATCGCGTACGACAGATGCTCGTGAACGGTTACGATCTCAACTCTAAAGAAACCAATGGTGAGTTATTTAAACTTTCAAGACAATAAAAATTCAGTTCAATGAGCTTGTCATCTACCCCAAGCTACGGAGTTGTTATATAGATATAAAAAAAATCATTTTTCGAAGTCCCTTTGAACGCCCTACAGAGCTCTTTGATTTAAGTGGTTCTCAGACCTCGATCCTCAAGTGTAGGGATCGTATTTCCTTACACGAATAAAAAGTATGTCTACATACTTCTTAGAATCCTTGAAATTCGTGGTAAGATAGACGTGGCGGAATGCAAATTCGAACAAACCAGTTAGGATCGACAGGCAATAAACGATAAAACAACTTTAAGTATACGTTTATGAAGTCCCCAGGATAGGATGGAAGGTGAAGCGAATTTTTCGGTTGGCTTATTTAGACCTTTTCGGGGCACCGGTTTCCGTCGGTTGCGTTTGCTTTAATATGTGATGTCCTTACTATAAAATAGACGACCTCGTTTTACCAGAGAAAACGACATTCGCGGGGGTCGATTACCCCTCCTACTCCGACTGCAGACGTTCTCGTCGATAAATGAAAGCGACGGCGCACGACCTTCCTAAACGCAGGAAGTTGGTGGGTCTGGGTTCATTCATATACAACTTGCCTTCGTCTTTCGCCATGTCTCTCTCTCTCTCCCCTTCTTTCAAACTCTCCCCCCAGTCTATCTTTCTCTTGTGAGCTTGTATCCTCTCGTAGCCCGCTTTGTATCTTTGCTCTTTAAGGTCAGTTGAATTAGAATCACAGAAAACTCTCGATTTCAGTTTCCTTCGATACGTTTAAGACCATGCAAAACAAATAACCGTACATCGTTCCCGTTTAAATGAATTTTCGTGGCATCAATTGCAGCCGTAACAATCTACTATTACTTTCATTTTCATGAGACGGAAACCTGTCAATTGTTCCGAATTAAGCGTCAAGTTAAGCCACCATGTATTATTGGCACGGCGATGGTTATGTAGGATGATTCAATCCTCGGTGTATCACTGATTTGGATTTATTATCACCTGTTTGTGCACTTCATTGAACACGCGTTGAAAAACCGAAAACACGGACTAACGGTAGAAAGTTGTTCATTCCACTTATAATTGTATCGTTTCGTAATTTTTTTGGTGTTAATTGGCGTGATTGACAAATCCAATTCCTCTTGTGATGGGCCGAAAGGACCCTGTCCAGAGCAGACGCATTGTGTAACGCAGAGTCCTTTAGAGGAAATAAAACATTGTGGAACAATGTGTGGGCATTGGAGATGATGGAAGTTAGGACCGGGTAACTGGAGATGAGGATCCTTTGAATCGCTCCAAGTCTTGCACCGTCAGTTCTCCCTTTGTCCTCGGTCCCTTGATTGTCGGATTTGTAAACTTAGAGTTACGCAACTCGCAACGTATACACATCAGCGACGCAGTCGACGAGTTGTAATTTCAACCTACCTGGGGCGGTCTAACATTTCAGTTCACGCAAATATGATTGTGCAATAGTCTGCTTAGGACATCCCCTTTGTCAAGGGGTGGACGGAGATGAAACGGTCAAGTACAGCAGTCTACTTGAATGTAACATTGCGTCCTTAAGAGAAAATAAAATTGTGACTGAAATTTAAATTCAGGTAACCGGTGATGAGTCACGAAATCAGCTGTTCTTTTGTCTCATCGTTAGTACTTTTGTTCTTGCATTAAATGCATATGGATGGAATTATGTAATCCATGATGTGTACCCCGTAGACACTGTCTAGGAGTTGTAATTTCAAGCCATGGCGGAGACCTTCCATTTCCGCTGGCACAAACGTGATTGTCTGGTAGTTTGTTCACGAACACCCCGGCCACAGGTGCACGACATCTTGTTCCACGGGGATTGGACAAGGATGAAACGACCACTGTTGGGCACGGTAGGGGTGGTAGACAACTCTCGTAGAGATCAATACTCGAGGCAGGGCCGCAACTGTTCTGAGTGGTCTTTGAAGTAAACTTCAAACATGTCCAGTCACTCTAATTCGTGTAAACTCCTCGAAAAATGACAATAATCCGCGCCTTTTGCTCTCCCACCAAGTGGCTTCATGGTTTCTAAAGAAACAGCGGGGCATCCATCTGATTTCGGAAAGCGGATTTAAATTCCGATTCTATTTTTGCGTTATCTGCAATTATGTGGGTAAACACGCGCATGAAAGATATTCGTTCTTCCTCATGACTCTGCGTACATTAGTCACATCCACAACGTGTGTTTTCCTCATCACACGAATTCCTAGAAATAGAGTTGCTCGCCATACGGATTAGAACCCAAGTTACCCCCGAGACATTAATCCTATATTTTAGTGCAGCGAACATCATTTGTCTCTTTCGAGACGAGAATTTTTCCACATATGAAATCAGCGCCTCTAAGAATAGCCAGTATTTCGTTTCCATCACCGTTCCCGTCTTGTTCAACGTTCGAAGGAATTTATCCTTATTCCTCTCCGTTGTTCGTACTGTACGAAAAGCGCATCCAATCTTTTGGCGAGTTTGTCATGCACGGTGTGGTGATTAAAGCGAATGAAGTTTTCAAGGAATAAGGAATGGCTGAAAAGAGAAGGCGGTATCGGGCGCCGCCCGAGTGTCTTAAAGGGGATAGACTGCCACACAGTTGTGCCAAGGAGAAAGATTTATTAGCGTTTGAATTGCATTAGCTTTCAAGCGAATAGGACGTCAGGTTTGAAACCAAGAGTTTACGTTGAAAGGCACAAACTACCGTTTTACAATTTACGATTAGCATTGTTTTGCGATTACAAAGTCACCTGCATTTTTTATATGTCAGTTTTTCCTCCGTATTATTATCAAGTAGCTTCTGGTTTGTTTAAACATAAGCAGGATATGTTAAGCTACACCAGCTTTGTTACTGTTCGGTTTAAGGGGATAAAAATGAACGGAGAAAAAAAATTAACGAATATGCTATGTGAACGGGAATGTTTGATTGCAATAAATTTATACAGAATTGTCTTTTTATTTCATAACTATTTTCCATATGGCAAAATTTTTTTGGCGGCTTTAAATTATTCAAGCAAATATCGTATATTTAAAAAAGAAAAATATCCACGATGTTTCCTTTCCATGATGTTTTCATCGCAAACATGATGGAACATTTGCTTGATTTTCACTGATATACTTTGTCGCAAACAGCAGAGTGATGTTCGAGAAGCTACTGCCTCGTTTCCGGTTGTAAGTCGTCAACCCAGTTTCTAAGTTGATATCAGACGGGCAAGGCGAGCGCCGATGTTATAGCTTCTTCGGAAACGGTTTTCCCGATGAATTAATGAAATTCTTGGCATATTATAAATTAGTGTACAGTAAACACATCGTCTGTGCATTTTATATTGAGCTATACCTGTGCGGAACGCACGTGCACAATTGAAAGTAGGCTTATTGCTCATGTTCATTACCATTCATGAGTGCGAAACAGGATTGCACCATGTATGCCAGGAAATTGCTATTATCAACTTTTTATCGTCCCTCGTTATTTTGTAAATCGTACATAAAAGCCGGTAACTTGCTTAATAAAACATTTGGCTGACGTCATAGCTTCGCGCATGCAAAAGTGCTACGTCGTGAATTATTAAGAAAAAACAGGACTTTTTCTGCGAACATCGGGTTTGTTTCTTTCAAGACTTGAACGCAATTTAACCGAACGCATGTTATCATCCAATTACCCGGACATGGTGAAGCGTGTCTTTGAAGTAGATCGACAAGCTGGAGTATCTCGTTCTCAAGGAAGTTTGTGACGTGAAAGATTTACTTATGAAGCTCGGCAGAAGAAAACTTGTGTAAAGGCGATTACAAAGTTACGATACGACATTAAATAAGTTTCTCCTCGGTACAAAGACTTGTTGGTAAATCCTCCAAGACGGTTCCCTCACACAAAGGAAAAGCCAGTCAAGCATCTGTGGAGGCAGATCCGACAAGAATATACGAGTTCTCGTCAAAGGCAGGCATTGCACCTTTCTAGCTGCGCATGTATAGTACTTCTCGGGACGTAGTATTTGGATCAAAGATACGTCACGTTTTCCAACAGATGGGTATGATGCATCTGAGAAGTTCCTAGGGGAAACCGTGATGAAAACGTTCGTCCCTCGTCGGTGGCCGGAGGAAGAATCGATAATGCGAAAAATTTACGAATGTCATGTAAATCCGGTAACCCTTTTCCGAGGAATGCTCATTAAGACGCGGTGCACACCCTTGCAGGGGTCGTCGACCGCTCGAAAAAAAAGTGCAGGCTACATTGACTACCCCGATCTATTCCCTTTAAGTCGACGTTTGCTTTTCACGTGTGTAAATACCTCCGCAACGTGTCTCGTTCTTTTCTTATACTTGTCGCAAGCCACACGCCTACCAAGAAGCGTCTGGTTACTCAAGGCCCTCGTCTGTCGCTACCGAATTATACATTTTTATACGCTACTAAGGGGTAATTAGTAGTACACAGGCAAAATAGTGTTTCTCTGACCTTCCTTCGCAAACCTTGACAAATGACTAAATTGCTTCACCCGAAGTGAAAGCAAAATGGAAATAATCTACTTAATATTTTGGAGCGACTATGACCGTCTCGTTTTGTTGTTACAATCCATTACAATATGGAGTAGAATATCATACATATTAGGGATGGGGAGACAAATGTTTCAAATACTTGAGACAAATTTTACAAGAACCATTTATAGTTCTAAGTTACATCATGCAGTTATCCCGCATTATGTATGCATATCGCATATGCGCTTGTAACGCAGGTTGCATAATCTAAACCCCGTGGAAGGCCTATAGTATTAAAAATGATGATTATCTTATTAACGACTTGGGCATAATTCAAGCTGATCTGGACTTGGACGAATCAATCGTCCTCGCGGACGCGGACGCGTATGCCAAAAATGGCCTTACGAGTTATACCGCGAAATCCCGGACGAAGAAGCCGTTACTCTTCTGACCATTCTGCGGGCGAACGTCCCCTTCCTCCCCTTTGCGACTCTATTTGGCGCAGAGTGCACGGACGCATTCGGAAAGCGAGCGATAATACGACTGCCGTACACGCTTAGTGCAGAAACTGCACGTGAGGAAATGTTGCCACTGACACAGGGACACGTGCTACACACCGTCCCCGCAAATGCACTCTGGACGTTCAATGTTGTGTACGTCCCCGGGCCCGCATGTTTTCTTTGATGCTCGCAGAATGCACGCGTACACAATATGTATGCACATATGTGCACGCGCTTCTACGCTTCCCTGGAAAAACGTGTGGGTACACACACATATGCAATTGTACAGCTGGGGACGTGCACATGGATACGAGGAACGTCACGTCAGTGAGACGTTCGGTTTCTCGCGCACAGCAACGGCGCCTCATGATTGGCGGGCCGTAGCGTCTCGGCCTCCGGTTGGTGGGGACAAGCTGCGAGGGTGGGGGGAGGCGGAACCAATCGTCGACGCATTGACGCAACATGGCCACCAGTTCGCGAGGGGTCGTATTCGCGTGTACGTCGCGTTCTGGACTTTCCCCACCGACGTACCGGTAGATGTCGACACGCGCTGTTCGAATCGTCAGAATAGAATCGCCGTGTGTGACTGTCGGTCTCATGTGACAAAGGGGAAGGTCAGGAAGGAATCTGTGCGCGGAAAAGGGTTGCGGTCCGTACGCTCGGGGATTACACACGCATTATACACAACGACGTTTAAAATACCAAATAATACTGCCGATTTCTTATCGAATTTAGTCGGACGTAAGAGAACCTTGCCTAATGTTCCGTACATCAAGCAACGTAAAGCTCGTCGTAGTCCAAGGTCTTCCAAACAAACATCAGTTTTGCGCTCGCTGCCCGATTGTCAATTAGCCACGTTCTCACCCCATCTGCGATTGTAAAGTCGTACGAAGTAGAATTGGAAAAATAGTGGTTCCTATTGTCTTCCTTGCTGCAGTGCGAAGCAACCGCCAGTTTTTCTGCAAGGTTAGAAATTTCTACGAAGGCCGGTGTATTCACGCCCTCGTCATTCAAACACGACTGAAATTTGTTATGGTACATTTGAAAGTCGTCCAGGAGAATATGACCGTTATAAACTCTTCTTGCAATGTCGGCACAGAATAATACGATCGTTCTTTTAGAAGCTTTTGAGCATTTTATTGTCGTTGCACCGTTTTAACCTCATCCCTTCAAAACTGTTAAAATTGTTGAGATTATTGTTGGCCTTTGTGCGCAATCACTTTGACATTTCATAGTGATACGGGTAACACGGTTATTGTTGTGGCTCATTGACTTTTGTCGTGGGGGCAGAAATTACAGGTGCAAGTTCACCCAGCGAAACTACAACTGCTGCTCCTGACAGCCCACGCTCTCCGGCCGAAGCGAGTGCAACAGCAGCTGCAGCTGCACCAGCGCCGTCCAACGAGCAACCGGAACAGCAGCCTTACCAGCACAACCACCCTCAGTATCAACATCAACAGCAGCAACGCCCGGCCGGAAGTGCATCAGCCGCTGCACCGCTCGTCGCCGAGGACAGTGGAGCCCCCTGTGAAATGCGGAGGACACCACCGCAAAATAAAGGTAAGCCGATTTAGGATCTTCATTTTCCACCGCTTCTCACAAAATAATCGGAATATTCCCTCTCCCGGAAGTCCTAGTCTTTTGTACGAGCAAACAATGTGCTTGCGAGGGCTTGAACAATGCGGAATATTTAATTTTTGAAAAATCGATAACTCTCGATTACCCCTATTAGTAACATAGGAATTGTTCGATAAGTGAATTTCGGTATTGAACACATCAAAATATAATCAGTTGTATTCGATAATAGCGATGGATTATGGTACTCTTCAGTTGGTATTGATTCATCATGGTGACATATAATTGTATCAAAAGTACATGTCAATACGTAAGTATGAAATGGTATCGATCCTTAAATGGTGACTTGTGTCGAATCATGAGACATTTTTTAATAAGAATGCAATACCGACACAACTGTATTTGCAACTGATAAACCAAAAATATCTTACGTTAATGTGTGTTGATTAATAAATCATGAGGGAGTGTTTTCATTTATATTGCTATAACGCATGTGTCGTCACAGAAAGTAAAGAATGTTAAAATGATCATGTTAAGTCAGGGCATGATATTACGAGTTGAATTTTTCCCCCGTTCTTTAGGAAATCAAACGACCTATTCGCTTGATTTCCTTTATTGCGGGTCATTCGAACACGTACTGTGCCGGTATGATATGTGCTACATTCCGTTATCTCCCTTGACCGTGGAACATAATAAGTATTTCAATAGATTAAATAAATCGTATTCTGAAATCGTCCGCCCGTTGTTTCATACGACGATAATTATTATCGATGAGACTTGTAGCTTGTTTATCAGTACACATAGGCGCGTAGCGTCGTATTAAAAAACACGGATCTTCTTCATAATTATGGATGAAACGATAAGCATACTTTTTCATTTTTCAGCATTTTACGTCATCACTTTTGTGAAATTTTTCAAAGCGGTAATTTACCATACCTTATTATTTGATATAAACTATATATAAACTATTTGTAATTTTTTATCGGTTATTTTAAAATGTGATTTTTTACTTTATCTTAAGTAGGCGATATTATCGGCAAATCGAGGACAATCAAATAAGTGATAAGAGAGTAAATTAGCTTAAAGTAATTCGTTCCTAACAATACCGGATTTGATCAGATCGAAATCAATGTTGCCGGCTTAATCGACCGCTGCTTATCGACTTTACAGTAACTTCATTTACCGACGCCGCGAAAACACAAGGCCAGGGTTTCAAGTATTGTTTGTACAAAGTGCTATACTATTAATATACCTATCATTCCGAAAAACCGGTATGACGAGCGATGTAGTCAAGTCCAGAAGGACATGTCTGTCAAACTCGTCAAACACCACTTATCGCGCGGGATAATTTATTCAGCTACATTAAGAGAACTTGGTAAATATGTCTTGTTGCCGCGATGTGATCTAACGAGATTGCTCATTAACGTCCCCGCCATTGGAATAATTTTGTTTCATTATTGCGCTCTGCCGCGTTTCTTTATCCTCCGCTGTGCAAGAAAAGCGGATATGGCAGGAATAACCGAGTTAAGAGTCTCTATCAACTGGAAGAAACGAGGAAAGAGGTGAGCGACCATAAGAGTGGTCAGCCTTTGTCACATGCCCCATGAGGCACAGGTCGTAAATCCAACCGCCACAGTAGGTGGTACCGAGGGTCTTGCCACTTTCTTCCTTTTGTCCCCCAGCCACCACTTTCTTGCCCCTCTCTTTCGGCTCAACGTATTTACGCATGTATGCACCCGCTTTTCATACACTTATTTCTTGTAAGGGCGCACTCCAACCCATAATTTGCCTCTTTTACCTGCTTGCTTTTCTACCTATTTAACGTCTCTTCGTCCTATCCTTCACCTTCCTCTTTTCAGTAAGCCTAACTACCATTTTATTCCTTCGGTATCTATAAATATGCATGACGTGCTTACTCCGTAAGTCTCAGCTTAATGTCGTTTGCTTTTCGGGCGTTTCTTAAGGTAGTTGAACATACCGAAACAATGTAATCTCCCTACGGTTCTCTTTTGTTTCATTTCTCTAAAGGTAAGTCTCCTTTTTCTGTCCGTACGAATATTTAAAAGAATTTCGTTGCGTAAATGAGACGTTGTTATTTTCTCAGAGTTTTGCTGTATTGCCTTCGATGTACCTCCCCTATTTCTCTTTCCCACTCTCTCTGTCTCTCTGACAAATGTGTACAGCAGGCGTGTTTAGCATGAGTACGAACTTGTGGCTGGTCTGCCCTTAACGTCCATGCAATTACAGTCGATCGGCCGATGCAGAAACGGCGCTTAATTGGGGATGACATTCCGCAGGGGTGACGCATTGATGGCAATGCGCGCGATGCTTTCTCGAGCGTCGCCGTCGTCGTCGTCGGCATACCATAGTCGTCGTAGTTGTACGTAGCTGCAGTTGTACGATCGACTGGCCTCTCTTAGCGGTCTCTTGCCGTGCTTTGCGCGTTGCCTTGATTGCTCGCTCGTTCGCCTCGGCTTTTGCCCGACTCGGCCTGTGAGAACCGTTCCGGCCAGGCAGAAAGAAAGAAAGAAAGAAGGCGAGAGAGAAAGAAAGAGACGTGGCGGTAGAGTTGCGGGCCGGTTCTCCGGCGTGTCGTGCTTCTCTCGCGTGTGCTGCTGCTTGCTGCTTGCTGCTGCTCCTCCTCGGAGGGAAGAGAAAATAAGAGAGAGAATAAGAGGCAGACAGGCAGAGAAGGCGGTGCGCCGGTGCGATACACGCCGCGGCACCGACGACGAGTTCGCCTTCCTCTCCTTCTTCTCTCTCCTCTCATTCTCGGGCGCAGAGCGTATGCGTTCGGAGCGTTCCTCTTGGGGGCCTCTACGCGATACGGGGTGACCCGAAAGTACCGTTAACCGCGCTGTCCTTCGACCACGTGGCTCGGCGCAAGTGCGCCACTCGGTTTCACGCGCCTCGGGGCCAACGTCGTCCGGAGAAACAGTGCTTACCCAGTCGCTATACCAGACGTTTACCTCAGTTCTCTCCAAGTTCTCCGTTCCTACGCTACTCGACTCCGCTCTGCCCTTGGCCGCTCAACGGACAACAGGGCGCAAACTCACGTGAAACGCACGGTACGTTCGAATCCTGCGAGGAACCCCAAAGCATCGCTGGTCAAACCCTTCTGCCGTAAGTCTCGCGTAAGTCAATGAAATTTCCCTTCTACTCGAGTGCACTCGGCGACGAGACAGACCCGTTCCTCCGAACCGCTGGAGAAGCGTGGATTTCATTTCAACGCCGGTCAATGAAGCGTAAGACCATCGAAAGGCGATACTCTCGAATGCAGAAAATTGTTGTGTCGTGCCACTCAAGCGAGAAGAGTATCCCATCTGGGCATTCCGACGAAACTCGCTACTGTTTCACTACCGGGTGATCGTAAAATACCTGGCCGAACTGTCTATTCTGACCACGTGGATATATACCTGGCTACCCCCCCTCCCCCGATCGGTCCTTTGACAAACCGAACCCAAGCCAAGCCTCGAAGACGCGCGCGGGCGTCAAAACAAGGCCTACAGCTGGCAATTTCCAGTGGATTCCAATCGCTCGTGACGTTCCTCAAATCTTTCCACTTTGTTGACAGTTCTCGGCGGTTTAGGAGGACCGTCACAGCCGGTCTGCAGACGCGTAAATCTCGTTAATGTAAATCTTCCGCCGGGAGAATTAGACTCACGCTTATTGAGCGAAACAAAGACGGTGATTTAACGAGGGGGGAGGAAGAGGTGAGGGAGAGGGTCAGCGACGGGCTGACTGGCAAGTATGTGGCACACGTTTACGCTCGCGGGCTTCGTCCATCGACACCAGCGGAGGGTGATCGCACCTCCGAAAGCGATATCCGAGAAAGTGAGTGAGACACGCATACTGGAGGACCCTGCACGAGCGGCCTGATCGAGCTCCATTTTGTATTTACGATATACCAGACTACAGACAACGATCGCACGCAATACCAGGCCCATCGCATCCTGCATTCACCGGAGAAAATCCTAACCGAGTCATTGCGCGTAAGAAATTCCTTATAGGCAACACGAATTCATTGCATGTCAACGCATTTAATTCTCTACTGAAAAGCGAAGTTAAATTGCTTGTAAAATTTTTATTGCCTCCTTGCTATAGCGGTATGTTCATTTTCTGTGCCCAAAGTTTTCTCGTTGTTCACTTATTCGGTGTATTATGGATACCTGGTTAAAGCGTTGAAACATTTTTTGTGGCGTACAATCAATTGTTACGCGACATTTCTTGAATACATGGGGTTCAGACGGGCGTGTACGATTTCTCGACGGGTTCTCTCTCTCTCCCTCTTTAACCCGGTTTCCGGCGGAGCCGGTCAGCTGCGAAACGCGGCCGGGGAACTCCGGTAAACGTCGGTCCCGATGATTATGGTGCTTGGTGAGCGCGCAAACGAACGCCAAACGAGACCCATCGGGATAAGGCGCACTTCGGAATAAGGATTTCGTCGGCATCGGGATAACGACGACGAACAATCGTCGAGGCCGACAGTCCACGTTTTCCACGGTAACGAGGTGCCCGATTTTCACCGATAGGGGGAAAAGCGTGGTCATGAAAATCGTGAAAGTTGCCGTCCTTCGCTGCACAATTCTCACTTGGACTGGCATTATGTAAAGAATTTTTCCATCATCTTTACCGATTTTTTGACGAGGAAATGATACCCGATGATCAGTTTTTGTCGGTAACAAAAAATAATTATCATACGGTTGTAGGCTTAAATATTTACAAAATTCTATAAAACACTTGGGAAAGTCATAAACGAAAGGAATGCAGAGTGCTCTTGCGTTTGCCTGGCAGATCTTACAAACACTGAAGTAAGCTCGGAATTTCTCATATGATGCAGAGAAATTGTCGGCTACGAGGAAGATTAGAGTGGGTTAGAGAACATTGCTCGTTCCTAATTCGCAGAGTGCAAATTTGCCAGTGGAAACGGGGAAACGGTCTTACGAGAAGGTATATCGTTCGACCTTGTTTCTCGTTATAATTAATTCCGTCATTCTTCTGATTGATAAATTGCAATCGATGCTCGCATATCGACGGCATGCAATAACAAGATGATGCAGCGCGCGTGCATCACATGCATTCACGTCGCGCAATAATCACTTGTAAAAGAAGACTGTGAATATTGCTACGTGCTCATGACTCGAGTAAAAATGCCGTACGTCTTTTTATCTAATATTTAATACACAGATACAATCCACATAAATCGTGACAGTTTAATAACCTGTCAGTTTAGTCGGTGTTTCTTACCTTTGTGCCGTACACAGTGTAATTTTCCAACCCAAAACGGAGCAACACGATTAATATTGTAAGATATTTTAGAGTAAATTGATTGAATACTTACAGACAGAATTATACTTGAACACGAAAAGTTAAGATTATAGCTGTCCGACAAGAAATTAATTTGCGATAATTATTTCCGAATATTTCAAGTATACCGATAATGTTCGATATTCATAATCATCGTTGAATAATTTACATAAATAAGTACTGACTTGTGGCTGTTTTTGTCAGCAACAAGTTCAGAAATATCTACTGTCAATGTCGGACGTTAAAAAAACTGCAGGTAATTATCATTCGGCATATATTATACAGGTCGAAGTAACGTCTAGTCATTGGATTTGCATGTGCGCTATGTAAAACTCTTTACTCGGCATAATTCACTTGGAACCTGGCAGTAATCCTAGGCCGATAAAACGTATTTAATTTCATCGGAGTCACGGGAGCTATCAGCGTGTGTCATTATACGCCGTCAGTCATCGCGAAGATTATCTTTATCGCCAGTGGCACCGAGTTAATGAACTTTTCTCGTAAACACGCCGAACCACACGAAATGCGTTCCACTATCGCCGTATAAAAATCCTCGCCCCGTTGTCGTTCCTGCCGGCATTTAAATGACATAATTCGGCGTCTCGGGTGGACGGGTTCCTTTTCCCTCCGTCTGCCCGTCTGCTCAAATATTTTCCCGCAGTCGCTTTGACGAACGTTATCAGATGCGTCGCCAAGAACCGCCGACGTACGCGAATTTATGGCGCTGTAATTGCCCTGGCGCGTTGGTCGACGCGAAATTCGCCCATCTCCTCAGCGTTTATCTCGGAACGTGACTTTTATCTCGTTGACACTGATCGGCCGGCAAGCCGATAGATTACGGTCTTCGAAGGTTCTTAACGCATCGGCGATTCAAGCGCGAGGACAAATCTCGCGGCTAAGGAAGTGGGAGGCGCTCGAATACTGCCGCGAAATAATACATCGCCCTACCTTGCATTCCCAGAAGCACCAATGTGGACACACGCGAGATGATGCCTGCATTATGCACCGCGCTATCGGTTCTTCCTAAGCACACCGCGTCTTTGTAATGCATTCGCCTTTAAACGAGTTCCCCGAAATCTCGCGATATTAAATGATCTACTGCGCAATATCCCTTCCCATTGATCTACCACATGAACACATTCTGCATTTATTTAATCCGGTTTACTAAAGACCTACCAAATGATAAAACTCTACGTGCTATCAATTCTGCTACATTTCGAGTCGTAAAATGCCCCAGAGCTTACTCATTCATACGTACTTTTCTAAATAATCTTTTTATTTAATTTAGTTATCTCTCTTGTTCCTCAGGTAAACAGTAACCATTGTGCCGATTGTAGTGTGCGTAAATGCATAAATTTCTGTTTGCGTAGCATTATTTTACTTCGGCTTGTACAAAATATTTATTCCCCTTTACGCTTGAACGAAGCCCCCTGTTTACGGTACATAAATACGTTTGCTCGTTGACATTAACTTTTGCATAAACGCCAGTATTTTCCTTGCTTAAATCGCCTTGGCCAAAAGCTGCGGACACTTGGCGTGTCGTGGGGACGAATGAAAATTTTCCGCCTCGGAGGCACACGGTGGGTTTTGTCATTAACCGCGCGACGTTTTAATTACGACGATCAAACGTCCCGTCGAATGGCCGTCAACCGTGTGCCCGTGTAAAATTAATTGGGGCTGAGTTAGTGCGAAGAATGTAGGCGAGGTTCGAGGAGAGTGCCGCGAATTCATTGACTGGGTGAGAGGTGATTTATTTTGGGATGCGTG
The DNA here is from genome assembly GCA_963989215.1 of Hedychridium roseum. NCBI lineage: Eukaryota > Metazoa > Arthropoda > Insecta > Hymenoptera > Chrysididae > Hedychridium > Hedychridium roseum. The sequence goes on along the minus strand of OZ022307.1, from coordinate 2,130,706 downwards.
ATTCGCAGAGGCCAACGAGAATTGGCACAATTCCCTCGTAAGAGGGAGCAAGAAAGAGAGGAAACTATCGGCAGAAGGCAAGGAAGACAGAGAGGCCAGCGACAATGTATACATGTCCTATAATGATGTAGTGGTCGGCTTAATTGAATCGCAGGTTAAACATGTAAAATCATTTTTACGCTCTAATCGGTTGTTTCATTAGGCTAAAATTATCCTGGCTAATACACCGACACTAAAAATATACTTTTACATATTCATTGGAAGTATTTTTATCGTATATCTGTTTCATGTTTCTCATTTCATCGTCGTTTCATATCCTTTAATATCCCTCTGAAGGTATGAAATTTATTTCGTAGAGTTATACACGCGAGGGAAATGAAATGAGCGTGATTCCATCGGCTATGGTATTTGCGAAGGCGAGTTTCGCGGAGACCGACGACACACGAAGCTCTCGGAACTTGAGCGAAATCATATTAACTCGTTGATTCGATTACAACGTCATCGATTGAGCGGAAAGCACGTCGCAGCCTCCCGTGTAATATCGTGCGGGCAAGTTGGAAAAAACTCGGGAGAAAAATAACGTCAGGATCGCGGTGAATATTGCGATTTCCGGGAGTGCAATCCGTTGTTTTATGCGAGGTCGGCCGTTCGAGGATGGTGTTTTTAAATCAAACGGGGATCCTCATATCGGGCATGTTGATTTAATTGTGTGCCACATCGATCGGGTCGCAGCGCGAGGCCGTTATTAGCTTTGATGTCAGGCCAATGTAATTGGAGCATCTTCCCTCAAAGCTCGTCCTCCCATTGCTACGCAAATCAAGGGAATTTGAATTACAATCTATCGATCCCGCGCATGCAGTTCTCCATAAAAGTCAAATACGTTGGACGACGGCCGGGGTAATGATTTTCCAAAGCTCACGCGGATTAAGCGAGTTGACTCCACTCCTACATGGCGAATTTGCACAGCGATGCCTCTTGAATGTTGTATAAGCCCCGAATTCCGACGAATAAGGATCTACATCATTCTCCACCGTGAATAATTGAAAAATAGTTTGTACGGAGGAATTTACCGAGTGCAGGAATAACTCAATTCCATCGGTGCTTTCGTTAAACGATTTATAATTTTTGTAAAATCTTCTTCCTCTCCTAAAATGTCAACTACTGGATCATACTGACACACGTTCTGCAGTCTCATCGAAAATGTTCTTGCTCAAATAAGTATACCCCCTTACAATAATTGTAAAGCGTTAATCATCGGGCAAAAATAGCCGACAGTAATAGATAATATGGTTCTTCTTTCCCGCTGACGGTGATAGGCAGATTTCATGGAAATCTGTATCGGCGGTATTTCGTGGAGATTCTCGCAACTGACTCAGCATTTCCTTGTCTCTCTTCAGTCGACAGATCGGGAACCGGGCAGTCTGGAAGCTCGCCGAGGGTGACGCTTCGACTCAACCAGGTGCGAGGGTCGAGGGATGAGAAGAAAGGGGGTGCATCCAACTCCCGGCAGGGTGGCATGAGCGCACAGGTACGCATCTAGGCAATCTCATTTTTCTTTTCCCAGGCACGCTCAAAGTGTAATAATAAAACATTAACGTACGAGCGACCGCATTGTTGCCACAGCCGGGCAATAAAATGATAAGTTCTCTTTGTAGGAAGGCGACACTGCGGCTTTTAAACCGCAAAGTGAAATGTTTATTTATGTAATTACGATATTTTTAATCGCCCGCAGGAGGGGATGATCGCTGTAAGCGATTGCACTTTTTCACAGCAAAACGACGTTTAGGAAATTGTTTTCTGTTCGTTTAAATCGTGAATGGTATAGAGCAAAAAAGAAGGGACGAAAAAGCGTTTATTAAATCAGTCGAGGAGGAAAGGCGAATATTTTTTTATGCATAACGACTTTTCCTGACAATGAGCTGGTAAAAAATTGGTATTCACGTGACGGAGAAATGGGCGAATATCGTCGTAGTTACCGTACTAGGAGCCTCATTCCGTGAAAGTTGGCGGTTCTCCAACGGCAGAAAAGTAGAAGCGTTCAGGGATTGGTCGTTGTTCCACTCGAGATGAATTGGAGTACAGATCCTGCCTTAAATATAGTTTGACAAGATTCCAACTATACGGTGCAGTGTAGTTCCGATAACGAAGTAATTTATTTGACGAACGATATGCCCTAGGATGATAAAGCATCTTCGTGGAAAAAATCGATCCTTAAATTCATGAGAGCATCTTACGGAACGTGTAATCAAAAGATTAAGCCTTGGCGTAACATCTTTTGCCGAATTACGAATTAACTTCTCTAATCGAATATCATTAAACTGGGAGATGAGAATTATTTAGCCGGTTGTTCGGAGATTAAATGCTGTTTAGATTAAAACTTATCAGAATGTAATGTCTTATACAACATCGAATTAAAGGAACAAGATTATTAAGCGGTTTGTTTTTACTTTGACGAGAACGTTCGATTAAGACGCATCAGAAAGTTTTCGTTCGGTATCTTCGTGTCTCTTTTTGGCGTGATAATTTGACGTGCGGTTTAGCGCTGTTCGAGAACCCGAGATCCTAGTACTTGAGCAGAATTTACCGACCAGTGGTCGGGGTCATTCTCGTAAAACACGGTGATAAGTACCGCGTACGTTAATCTGCAAGCGCGTTACGATATACGCAGTTATGCATTTACGAGCATAAATAATGCTTAGGAGAAAAGAGAGAAGGGACGATGTTTTCGAAGATGTTTTCGCACGGCTGTGTACAGCAAATGTCCGCTTCGTAAAAATGATTTTTCTCAATTCAACACTGGCGACAACGTGCGAATTAATGTTTATATGCCTCCAACAGAATTTATGGAACAATTTTAACGCCTGAGCTCTGCTCAAGTGCTATTATGAAATTACGATAATGTTATTCATCTGTTTTCGTCGTCCAGCTTAGATAAGAAACGGCAGGTGTGTAACTAATCGATGTGAATTTATTACAGGGCAGTAAAGTCCTGTCTGTGACAGTGTCGTAATTTTAATAGATTGCAAATTGCAGAGGTTAGGCTTTAAAGAGTCTTTTCGATTGATTTTCTGCTATTCGGTTTCTTGAGTATTAAATGCTAGAAATTAACGTGGAATGGCGTCGTTGAGCTTGGTAATTGAGAGGCTGGGATATAGGTCGATGTTGTCGGTGGAAGGAGTCCTAAATCTGTTTTCTCTGCGGTATTAGGGACAAGGACAGATGGAAGGTACGTCGAAGAGTTCGTCGAGCGGCTCGTTGGCGTCCGGAAATGCCGCCTCGGGTTCCGGTGGAAACGGAAACCCATCGTCCGCGGGTGACGGCGGGGACGTGTACGAGTTTAAAAGCTCGAAGGAGGCTACGCCGGTGAGGGGGGCCAGTTCCTCGCCGAATCCGGAGAAGGACAAGGACACCGGCAAGTCCTCCTCAGGAGGACAGCCGGTTCCGAGTTCCGCCGGAAATGCGCCGGCCGGAGGAACTGCGTCCGCGACTTCCGGCGAAACGTCGACGACGAATTCCCTCGTTGTCGACGAGTCCGCTGCGCCGGTCATTACCTCACCGTCCTCCAAGAGGTCCTTCGAGGGCGACAATCCCGATGAGCAGGACGATGAGAACCGCAGGAAGAAGCGGAAGGACTCGGAATGCTCGAAGGATAATGCCAAAACCACCCCCGCCGGAAGGCAAAGCACTGGTAGAAACGCCGCTGGTACCGGCGAAAAGGCAAGCATAGCAAACCTTAGGCAATCCTAAGCTTCTGTCTAAAAACAATGCATGGCATTCACACATACTGCATATAAAAATACACCTGTGTCTTGATCAAATTTTATTCGAAACACCTGGAGGCACAGGTTTATTGCATGGACAAATGGAAATGAAACTGCACTATTCTCACCACCACAATCCCAATGGATCAGTAACAATAACGTTATGGAAATGAATTTGGCAACGAATTGATACTGGTTTATTGAGTTTGTGGTTTGATGTTAGGGGACTGATGTTTTCTTTCCCTGCTTACTACAGTGTACAAGAATTGTTGTGGGACGTAGATTGATGTTTTTATTTTTGTTACGCATAGTGCGCGAAATCTGGTAAACAAAGTGCCGGTGCGTCATCGGGGAAGAACAGCCAAAATGCGAGTTCGACGAGCGCCGACAGGAAGAGCCCAAACGCCTCGTCGATGGTGAGCAGTCCGAAACCGTCGAGTTCGTTCGGCGGGGCGACGAATTCGAAGACAACGACGCCTGCCCCGCCGGAATCGGACGGCGAAGACGACAGGTCGAAGAGTTCCGATTCCGGTTCGGCGCCGAAAGTTCCGCCTCTGAAAATCGTCATCCCCCAGAGCACCACGTCCGAGCAGGAACAGGGAAACAGGAACGGGAAGAACACGTCTAACAGGGGTCACCAGCTGCCCTACGTCGTCGCCAGTTCGAACAGCAACGATTCCACCGACAAGGACCAAAATCAATCGGCCAGCGGCACGACCAGCCCCACCGAAGCAGGAGCTGGAGCAAAAAACGACGACAAAAAAGACTTCAGCGGAGCTTTGCACGGCGAGGAAAGGTCAACGCATCATCAGCGCGTACTCAGGAGTTCTCACAGGTAAAAGTTACGAGCCGTAGCTTTCACGGACCTTATCTGCATAAAGGTTTGCTCAATAAAACACGTTTATAGCAGTGACGTAAAGAATATTTTTCTATTTAAGTTTCTAAATCTTTCGGTTACGAGATTGATTCTGTGTTATGTAGAAGCGGAAACGGAGGCAACGGTTCGACTACATCCAAGGACGCGCCTGCTACGGGTGGAAACGGAAACTACTCGAATTCCTCGCCACTGCCAGCGACCACTTCCACGGACCGGTCGAACAATTCTTCTCCTCAGCAACGACATCACTCGCCTACACCTGAAGCCACTGGCACAGAAACGAGTAAAACTGCAACAGGAGAAGCTGCAAGCACGAGCAGCGCGTCAAAGTCGAGTACGACGACTGAGAAGTCGGAGAAAAATACGGAATCCACTGGGAAGAACCAGAAGGAGAGTGCCGCTGAGAGCTCGGAAAACACTGCCGTTGCTTCTTCTTCGGCAGGATCAAGCACAAGTACGTCCGCGCCAGCTGTTGAGCTGCATCCTAGGAAAAGGAAGATGAAACCTAGCAAAGAAGCGCAACAAGCAGCGGCTTCGGCGGCTGCTAACGAAGCTGCCGAAGCTACCAATGCGGGACCAGAAGTTCATCCTCATGATCAACCTATCACCAATTGCTATCAGCTATTCCTCAACATTAGGAAGCAGGTAAAATATCGCATCAATTCCTTTTCTACATGTATAAAATATTCGTTACAAATATTGCGTCATTTTTATTATATCCAATTGCTAATTCATTTTGACCTTGTTGTCCTTGCTCAGATTGAACGAAGAAGGAAGGGGTTGTTTCCAGTTCAACCGAAACCACCTCAGGGCTTTAAAGATTACTTAATGAACCGTTGCACGTACGTGCTCGCTGGAAACGCGAACAAAGAACCGAATATAAACCCACCAGTCAATCTACAAGGGCCTATGAAAGATCTTTACATCGATCAGGAGAAGGAGCGATATCGGTTAAGAATGCAGCACGTCGTTGAAAAGGAGAAACTGGTTTTGTCCGTTGAACAAGAAATTCTCAGAGTGCATGGTAGAGCTGCCAGAGCACTCGCCAATCAATCTCTCCCATTTTCGGTCTGTACAATACTCAAGGACGAAGAAGTATATAATGTTATTACGCCGGAACAGGAGGAGAAGGACAGAAATGCGAGGAGCAGATACAACGGCAGATTATTTTTGAGCTGGTTGCAAGACGTTGATGACAAATGGGAGAAAATAAAGGTAAAGCCCGTCGTATTTTGTTCATTGTTTCCTTACATAACATAACGCAGACAGAATGATAGAATAATATGCCACGAATATCAACATTAATGTTTTTCTACTCATTAAACATCGCGTTTTTGCTGCAAATGCTGTTGACTAGTTTGGTAGTGGTTTCTTTTAACCGATTTACTCCTAAGTAATTACTAATTGCACCTGAGTCATTGTATAGATGGGCAACATTTTTCTGTGTTGTCCTTGACGATTCAGGTAAATAAAATGTATGGCAACGCAAAAACCAACTGATTCGTGATTTGTACTCCGCATCAGTTTAAAATAGCGCTGTACATACTCATAACATCGGTTTTTTTCATGCTTGCTAATATTTACACCATGTGTAACCTAAAGAGTACGTTTTTGACTGTTTCAGGAAGCGATGTTACTGAGGCATCATAACGAGGCGGAATCGTTACACGCCGTACAGCGGATGGCCTGGGAATGGAAATTGAAGGAAGTTGGCTTGTGTGAATTCAAAGCTACACCCCAAATAGAGGATATTCATGTACCAATGGTACACGTCTCTGACGACTTTGATCTCTTGCCAGCTTAGTGCAAAAGAAATGTGCATTAATTTCCTCGTTCAATTAAAGAGGATAATCATAAATCCGTGATCTCTTAATTGATGTACACGTTGTTCTCGGATGATTATCGGTGTATACAGGGTTTCCTGTAAAAAGCCGATGTCAGCTGAGGTAGTGGTTAGACAATTTCTAACCCTCAGCGAAGAGACAATGGACACTTAGTTTTTTTTTTGGTTAACTAAAGCCGACGGTCATAATCTCCCCTTTTTTGTTTATAGGACTTTCACCACTGAGATTAAGACATTTGTGTATTCCATGTCATTTGTAGTTTTAGTATCATGTTTTACAATGGTCAGACAATTTTCATGTATCATTTCATGAATGTACATATTTTGTAACTAGTTCCCGACAGAGAGTCATGCATTATGTAAAAAAAGTCTGTAGATTAAGAAACCTACTGTGTAATAAATGAAATCACTCAGTTCTTCAAATACTTATTTATTCCCCCTCTGTTGTGGTTCATCGTCATTAACTACATTATTTTTGTTAAAATACTTCTCAAACTCCAGTGGTTTATCATATCCCATAATCCTTTTGTAATGGTTTAGATCTTGGAATTGACTTTCGTCAAAAAATAATGGGTCACCTTTTACCTTACAAGTTGTAAAAATTCCAGTAACATCTGGTACCACTACATCGTCTGGTGTAAACTCAATCTGTAATAATTACATCTTGTCAGAGCTGTTTCTCATACCTTTTATGACCATATTACGTAATTAATGGACACAAATTTGGCATCAGAAAAACTTACCTTCCTTTGTCGTAAGAATAGAGTATATGTAGTAGCTAGATATTTGTCTTCTTTTTCATTATAATACAAGTGTGTAGCGTATTTTTTAGTTACAGAATGGATAAGTAGTGGTGTTCCTGCAGTTATTGCACCAAGGAATGAACAAGTAGCTATTAACAATGTCATATCATCAGATTCTGCAGCTTTTTGATACAGTAGTGGCTGTGTTGCTACAGCACCAAAAGATGTTAGTAACGACAGTGCTTTGAGATTACGTATGTAGTTGGAAAGAGAGCCATTATAAATTAATTTGTATCCATCCTGTGAAGTCTGTTCACTTTGTTTTGTTGAATAACATCTTTGGTGTAGAAGTAACGATAGGTTCTAAAACACGAAACAAATCCTTTCTTAATGCTTTATTTTCAATTACACCGCACCTCAAAAAGTTAGTTATGTCAGTTTATGTTACAATCAAACATTTATAACAATGAAGAAATTCTAACCTCAAGTCTATTTGCACTATGTTTAAAGTGACTGATTGTATTTCTTAGATTAGACATTTGTTTAAGGGGTTGAAATCCATATGTAAGTAGCGGTGTTTGTAATATTAAAGCCATTTTTTAATGATGTTATTTAAGTGAGTTACATAAAATTGCTTAAAATGTAAGAGGACTAATATCACTTAGAATAGGTAGTATACACACGACTTGATTTCAGCGCCGGTAAGGTTATGATTTACTTTCAGATAACTTTATCTAGATAGTAGATTATGATGTAACTTATCTTGTTTCCATCCTCAACACAAGATTAGTTTCCTAGGGAACTTTTATTTTCAAATTCATAGGTGTGTTCATTTATTGGTTGTATAATCTTATCTGTGAAATTTTCCAAATTTTGATGACGTACGATACTAGGGTTTTAAAATTGAAGGATATAAAAGATTTAAATATAGTTTTATACATATCGTAAATATCATCTACAGCAACAACATTGGATGGGAATTCAATAGTTGTCCATACAGCTTAACTTCCTCATTAAAAATAGAAACGTGTACCCCTAACTAAATAGTGCACTAGAAATTTCGTATCAACTATATCATTTTTAGCCTTTACAATTATTACAATGTTGTATAAGAAATAACGATTAGTCATACCTCTAAAGTCTAGACTACAAAATAAAGTACACAGTGTTTCTTGTAAGCGACGTATATACATATCACAATAATGATAGGAATTCAATTTATCGTTTAATACGCTTATCTAAATCGCAATCAGTCGATATATACTTTCAATTGAATGTGCGAAAAAGAATACGGTACATAGATTAACAAAACTGGTAGTCGTGTAATATTCGACATAAATGCAATATAATGATGCAACTCGTATGATTAAAGAATGTGCATAGTATTTATAAAGTCATTTACGAGGTATAACAAAGTATAACTTATGATTCACTAATATTTCAATGTTGTAAATAACAAATTTAAATTTAATAAGACAAATATTTTATAAAACGAACATGCTGTTGATAGGAAATTAGTAAGCCTTTACACCATACCTTTAAACAAGAATCACATATTAGTACAAATATTATAATTGTTTCATAGTTGTTTCGTTAGTTTGTATATGTCTTGTTTGATTTCGATTAAACTAGCTTGCACATTAAATTAAACCGAGTAAGCTTAGCCTACTTTTCAACAAATTTGTGTTAAATTTTTTGTTACGAAATGCGCAGAAAAATTGGCCCAATTTTATCGTCAATTTTTCTACGCCAAGGAGCGCAAGTACTGGATTTTCCCGACAAATGTTAGCGCGTTTCATTTGTCGAGGCACTTGGAGTCGTTAGATTCGTTGTGTATGGTATGAAACTGGTAAATGGAATAATTGGCCAGAATTCTTTGTATCTCAATTATCCCACTCCGAAACATAATTTATGTTAATAATAAAGTCAATTGGGTGCATTTTACAGGACAATCAAAGTTATTTCAACCAAAGGGAATTTTGTTCGTGAAATTTTGGGTTACCAAGTTTCATATACCACGAAATCATTTGGATACAATGAATTATTGTTCTACGCGTTTGATGTCCTTCGGGGTCATCCCTTCTTAGGCTTTGTTGTTAAAGTTCAGCAATGTAAGAAGTACAACAAAAATAACAAAATATATTTCGCTATATCTTCATAACTGCTGTTTTCTGAATAAATTTTTTGAAGAGATCCCAGAATCTTTTGCTACTCATCATAGAGAAATAATAATTTATTATACAATAGGCTGTAATTCGGTTAATCACACCATGCCTTCCTTAGATTGATCTGAAAACAATGAAAACATCCATTTTTTTAATGTTGATCCCTGTATCTTAATGCATGAATTCGAATTTAGGTTTATCGACATTTTAGTAAAACATTGTATGTTTACCACTGTATTACAAATACATACCTGCTCCTACGTCCTTTTATTCACGATTATTTTGTCATTGTTTCCAGGGCTATGATTTGTACTTCTTAAGTTGTAGGAACCCTGTGTATTTGAATTTATATCTTGATTTGATTCTGTTTGCATTTCCTCAGTACCATTAATTTTATCTTCATCCCCAAAAATAGATCCATCATCGGATAAATTAGGATCCTCAGCTTTAACGGGAATGGATTTCTTTTTATCGCGTACTTTTTTGTGTGATTTTTTAATGGATGTTGTTTGTAACAGCCTAATGTAACTTTTGACTTTTAGACAATTAGGTGGTGTCTTACAAGGAGATACTTGTTCATTTGTTTGCGCGGTTTCTGCGGTTTCCCCGCTGGAACTTTGTCGACTAGTGGATGGTTGAGGACTATCACACTCACTAGATCTAATATTTTGCCGGTCGTTTACACTCGCATGTGCTTTCCTGTTGTCAAAAGCTAAACCTCTCTGTAAAATACTACCGCGCTTATCTTTTTTATGTGATTTCTTGATGGATGTTACATTAGATAGTAATTCTGTAGTAGACATATTCTTAGGAGTTGATCTTCCATTCAAATTGTCAGGAGAATTATTTTGTTCATTCCCATTTGTAACATCTTCTTCGTGTCTCGAAATTTTTGATGCAGAACTTTTGACAGGCGTTACAAAATTGTTTGGACTCGTATTATAGTGACGACTATTCGGCGTTAAACATCTCGAAACGTCGCCCGTCACTGTTTCCTCTAGGCAATTGTCCTCTACGGAATGTTGTATAAAGGCTAGTTGCTTCAAGGACTTCCTTTTCTTAATGGGCGTGTAGATTTGAAATTCTTCTTCCGTACTTTCGTATTCCATTGACCCAGATTTATTTAAATCGTCCGCAATACTGCTATGAAACGATTCGTCTAAGGAAGACTTTCTTTTATTCGGAGACGATTTATCGGAGAATGGAGATTTATTTTGCTTTGCATTGGGACTGCCATTTAGAACCAATTCTGGCACTGCTGGATTGTTCTCCTTACAGTCCGAATTGAAATTGTCGTCGGTTGTAGGCACGTTTACGTTGTGATTTTCCATTTGTATGCTTATAGAGTTATCGTTACCTGCTTTCAAGTACTTGTGTATTTTTGCGTATCGAGATACTATTTTAACATGTTTATCTTTCTTGTGAGACTTTTTAACTGAGCTGTATTGAGATAGTAAAAGTCGGCTAGAGTTGACATTTTCAGGCGTACCTGCCCTCTCACCGCTTTTAGATTCCGCGAGATTTTCGATTGTGTCATTTTTTATGTCGTCCGTTGTAGTTGCTTGTACCTGGTCATTTTTATTTTCGGATTTGATGTTATTAGTGGAAACGTTGATGTCGTCTTGAAGGCTTCTGGGCTTGAAAAACTTTTTTTTGTTGTCATCTTTCACTTTTTTGTGGGATTTCTTTATAGATTCCGTCGCAATACGTTGTAAGAAATTAAAACGATTATCGGGTGTAATTGGATTACCGGAATTGCAAGGAATTATTCTCACATTTGGAGGCGTTTGAGGCTCATTCGCATTGTCTGCAGTGGTCGGCACGGCATTATTTACAGGAACATTTTCCAAGGATTTACTGCTCTCTCCAGATTTATGGACGCATAAATCCTCAAACGAATCGTTTAGTACTTCTGATTTTTTGGGAGTGGTCGTCGAATATTCGTTTACATTTTCGTCTAAATTTTCGTTATTTTCTCGAAATTGTGGACTGTTATTTAACGGACTGCAAGATTCATTATTATTTTCGGATATATTAGCATTATCGTCCTTTCGCGTCGACGAATCGTTTATTTCATTTTCCGGAGAATTTATATTATTTTGTACATCAGAGTCATTATCTTCTATTGAAATATTCTCCCGCATTTCTGAATAATCAAAAATGGAACCGGTATCCGAGAGCTCCTCTTCGGAATGAATTTGCAACGCTCTTTTCTTACTTTTATCCTTTTTGTGAGATCGTTTTATGGAATTTACGTTGTATGTAGGGCTTGAATACTTATCATCCACATGCGGCGTCAGGGGTCGTTCCTCCGAGCACAACGATTGTTTCGTACCTTCTTCTTCACGGATTACTTTCGTTTCCTGTGAAGTTCCGTGTTCTAAACGACGGGACAATCGTTCCTGTTGGTTTAAAGAACATAACACGTTAAATAAAATATAAAGATATAAAGATCGGAAGTAAGATCCCGTCAAGTATGGATTTCTCCTTCATACCTTTTTATGGCTTTTCTTGATGGCACTCATACTCTCAGGAATAATACGTATCATATTTTCTGGTGTTTGTGGTCTTTCGTCTTCTTCATCACTAAGGTCATTAAACAGGTTCCTTGGGGTACTTGCATTACGTTCTCTCATGATTGCAAAATCTTCTCTATTTCTTTGTGCAGAATATACTTTAGGAATTGCATTGATCTGTACAATATTATCAATTTTCTTTTTTAGTCCACTTCTTAACATTGGTGAGGCAACTGCCATCTTTGGTGTGCGAATGTTTCTGTTTATATTGGGAGTAAGGTAGTTTAATGACTTCTTAGCTTTTCTATCTTGCCGTGATGGTGTCTGATTTTGATTTTCATCTATGGATTCCACTGATGTCACAAGGACACTGCTAGTGTCAGACTCACTTGGACTCGTGTCAAAGTTCAAAGTTTTGTTTATAGCTGGGGAAGGTGTGTTTAAGATGAAGTTTAGTATGCCCTGTGGACTTTTTCCTAAGCTACCAAAGCCTTTTGGGCTTGGAGTTGAATCAAAATTCAATGATTTCTTTATTTTTCTTTTCTCATTATGAAGTGGACTACAATTATTACTTAATGCTCTCATTATCTTGGCTGATCTCGTCAGCTGCCTTTCTTCTTCATAGGACCCACCCTCTGAACTAGAATTGGGGGATCTGAATATACCTTCAGTCTTTGAACTTCCAATGTCAAAATTTAGTGACCTATTAATCTTATACCGAACAAAATTCTTATTTCTTCGAGGTACCGATTTACTGAGTACCCTAGGTGAAGCGAATCGTTGTTTCATAACAAATCTGTTATCTTCAGGTGAACTCCAGTTAATAGCTAATCTTTGCCTCGTTCCTGAACTACAGAAGTCATCCTCATGGTTACTATTGTTTATGTTTGTGTCAGTCATATGATTATTGAACATAGTCTCATCTATTTGTTGTCTAATTCTTGATAAATTTATATTTATTTCCACTTAATATTCGTGGTATTGTTATAAATGTCTAAAGAAGCAAACCAGCAATGATTATCAAATGTACTTTATAGCAAGGATCTAAGAGTGTGGATGAAGTGAACAAATACAGTCACCTGCAAAATTGAAAAACACAAAACTTTTCATTATATCATATAGCAACATTTTCTATAATGTCTGTGAATTACAGTTATTGCATACCAGAATATAAGTTAAAAATGAATATTTATTTTGAGTCAATTAATTAAATTGTTTTAAGTGCATATTAGGAGAAATGGTGTCTATTTTGTGGATAATATATTTCTGTTTCGTAGGGGCGACTAAAAACGCAGGCACGTATGCGCAACAGATCGGAATTGAAGAGGCGAATACTCGGAAGCCTACGTGGGTCCTAAGAGACGTAAAGAATAGTATGTCGTTTTATACTCACTTATCGTATTGAAAAACAAGCAGGTTTGACACTCGTGCCTCTCTGTTGACGTTATAGGTCACCAAAGGACAAACTCTCCTAGTTTGTGTTTGAAAAAACACTGGAATAGCCTTTTAAACACAAGACAAACCCTACACACACCCAAACCGCGTGCCTTGCACTGCCTTTAGTCTCACAAACTTTTATATGCGTAACTTAGTTTACGACACATCGGCATTAGTTCGATGGCGTGGTGTACAGGTGGCGCCCCGAGCAGCTACGCATTACAAGAATTATTTCTTTTTAATTCCTCAACCCGTGCATGAATTTTCTATCCACACGAATACACTAAAAATTAATTTCCGCAGTGGCATGTGTCGATGAGTATTCTCACAAGTCTGCTTTGCGGTTACGATTAAAGAGAAATTCAGCCTCAGGAATTTCAATTGACCGCACTCGGACTAAGATGGCGCTGAAAACTTGCTGAGCCGTTGTTTCAATACTTGAAGTTGTTTAATACAGCACGAGTCGTTTCGTATTTTTCAAATTTCACGTGCTTCCCAGATTTTTCGCGGTTCGACAAATTTTCGCTGAATTTTAATATAAGAATTGAACGTAGATGGATGGTAAATTAGGGATAATTTTGGGTCTTTTAGACTGATGTACATGCCTGACCACCTGTTACTCATCCCTTTCCCGATCATCCCACCCAATTTTGTGAGGGGTCTCAGCATGAGTCAGAGATGAAAGTATAGTTCGTTCAAAAGACGAACCCCAGTGGAAAAGTACAGCTGGGCTCTTGAAACTTTTTCAAGTGTTAATTACGCTAATCCCACCACTTGTACCCCTCGCAGCATTTATATTTTTCTTAGCCAACACGTACACTTTTAAGGGAGACAAGTTATATTTAACAATTTAGAACTACTAAGTAAAAAGTATTATAAAATTATATATATACAGGTAAAAAAATAAATTATATTAATTACAATAAAAATTCAGAGAATTATTTTTGCTGTGGAAATTAAGAGAATAAATGCATTTTTTATGTATACGTTTTAAATAATCTACAGAATAAACTCTAAGGTTTGAAGGAACAAAAAATGATGATTATAACACCTTGATCGGTAATATATTGTAAAATTGCTAGATACGAATTAATAGTTTTAAAATAGACCACAGACAAATTATACAGATATTTTAAGACCATAGGAAATTGTCCTGGGGTCAACTGCGGGGTATCTCTGGGTTTAGTTTTTAGACGTGGTAGACTTAGAAAACAGGAAAAGAAATGACCTAACTTTACCGTACTAATTTTGGGTGAGAATTATCCGGCTGCATGGAGAGGGGAGCGTTGCAGCTATGCAACTCTCGGCAGGTCAGTTTTGAGCTCCGCGTAGCAACGGGGAATTGAGCAGACCTCAGGACATTTCTTGCTGTATAAGGAAATTTCTCAACTTCCACACACGCAGAAATAAAACGACGATTACGAGAGCCCCCGTTTTACAAAAGATACATTCGTTTATTCCGGGTCTTTTTACAACTTATTACAATAAAACGTGCAATTTATTTACAATTAATTATTCTATCCGCAGGGGATGTTGATATATAATTTCATGTCCTGCATATTAATAATTATCCTTAATTTCTTTTTCACGTGAGCAGCTGTCGACGCAGAATTATATTCGATACCTTTTCGTTCAGTTTGTTCCTTCGCAAGACTCGTTATCGGCTACAAAATTTAGGGTTTACAAATCAATGAACGAAAATGTATCGCATATTAAATTGTAAAAGTTTGATGAGAACGATTGGATAAAATTGGATGATGGGAAATTCGGTTTTATGTTATACAAAGTAAAAAAGAATTTACGCTGAAGGGGACATTGCGAGAAAAGTAAAAAAGCAAATTGTTTACCAAAATATGCTCTATACAGGCGATATATTGATAAACGTAAGTTAATCTACCGGTATTCTTATGATACAGTGCATAATACGACGTGTGGATCTGTAAATGATACACCAAGAATATAATAAATTTCAATCTTTTGATTTTAATTCAGCACAAATTATAAAACCATTAGGAAACGATTATCTGAATAATTTGATAGGTCCTCAGCAAAGTTTTTTCATGAATAAAGATATTTTAAAGGAATTTTTCGGTGATCAGGAATACAGGGTAAGACGTTTGGTGTATCGTTTCTTTTTTTTTAATTTACAATTTGTTGCAAGCTGTATTTCTTGCAACGGTGAAAGGAATGCATAAATGGTAAATATACACACACACAAATCTATCGCGATGAACGCCTCGTTCGTGGTGTTTAAATCTCCCTCGGAGGGGATTTATTTCGCGATGGACATTGCAGCGTTGTCCCGATAGCCTCGATTTACTAAACACTAAAATTCATTAATCTATTACGCCTAATTTTACAAAGACTAATTACATGCTAGCTGAGCGAATTCTCAATATTTCGACGTTTAGAAATAGTATCCCCGTTTAAAACGCCTATTGAATTTCAGAAAAAGCTTTTGGACGATCGATAAAAAGCTTCGAAAAAGCAGTTCATCAGATTTAATAGATCTTTTAAGCAGGGACGGGCTTAAAGGCTACAGTTAAATATAGGCACATTTTTCGAGAAAACTTCGCTGCGCTCAGCTAGGTCAAAATCAACGCGCCTGGACGAAAAAAGAAAGCGACATAAATTTCAACAAATTCCAACAATACAGCCGTTACGGGGAAATACGAATAACTCTTGCCGCATTTATGGTCGTCAATTTTCATAGCGTTCGGCAGTTATATGTGGGATACAAACGATTTCTAAATAAATAACGTGCACGGTGAATCTTTCGGTCGAACAGTATGAAGCATGGAAAGTTATTCTCCTCGATGACAACATAGTTACGGCTATGAGATAGTTCCAACGCAATTAATCGAACCTCTGTCTAATTAGAAAAAGAATTTTCCTCCAATTGCATATCCTGTCTTGTTCGTGTTTCTTTTCATTTATCCTGAAATTGTGGTTTCCGGTGTTCATTGGGACGTTGTCATTGGTCCCTTTGGTTTGATCATCATCGTTGCTTTCTTCAAAGTGTAGTCCCATCCCCTCCAGCGGAACCAAACGATTCCTGGAAAACAAGAAACACATGGAAACTAAATATTAAGGAATTGTGAACTTTTAATTGTATTGTAATATTTAAGTGCGATATTCGTGAATATTACAGACAGCTAATGGTTTTGAAATACTGTATACAAATGTAAATGTTAATATGAACACTATTGTTTCCGAATTGATTATCGCTATAAACGTTTCCTTGCTTCGTAATATGTTTTTGTGGGAATTGTTTGTGGTGGGCGTGTATGTACCTTGTCGGGCAGTGAGGTCTTGGGGATCGTGCAGGTAGAGACCATTCAACCCACGTCCGCAGGATTTCCACCACCATCCGCCTTTCAGCATCGAGGCACAATTCAACGATGACCTGTCGTTGTCCCTGCGAAAAAAGAAACCATTCACTTCGACTACCAACACCTTCGA
Organism: Hedychridium roseum; assembly: GCA_963989215.1. Lineage (NCBI taxonomy): Eukaryota > Metazoa > Arthropoda > Insecta > Hymenoptera > Chrysididae > Hedychridium > Hedychridium roseum. Next base: position 2,113,902 of record OZ022307.1, on the reverse strand, counting down.
CACAGAGAAATTTTACACCTTGTGGTTTTCGAATTTATAGCAGTCATCCTAAAATACTAACGGTTCATAGTTTAATTATGTTCCTTATGAATTAATGGCCGAGTTGAGTAAAATTTTATTACACTTTTGGTGGGTATTGTATTATTTAATACAGTTTGACTGCTTTGTGGCCTCTCAATGGCATTCGTTAGACGAAATGTTGGGCAAGTTTCGTAAATGAGGGGGGAAGTTCTTAGCCGTTCGTCTATGTCAGTTTACGGTTTAATTGCCACTCGTTATTCTGATCGGGGCAGAAGATCGACTCACCGATTGTACGTCGAGAACGGGCTGTTGTTTGAGCCGTACCAAGGATCGTTTAACGAATCACCGGCGTTTCCTTCGTATCCGTCGATTTCAAGCTTGTAATACTCGCCTTCGGAGTAAATCTTGAAATGAGAGTACTGGGCGTACCTGGAACAATAGTTTTCGTGAAATCAAGAAACGATTCGCTACGAAATCCTGTAAATACGTATATTTTATGACGATTGTTTGGTGAGGTAATAGAAGTTTTATGAAAAATAATATGTAGTATATTAATGGTATTAAAATCATTCTATCATTTCAAGAAATGTATTTAATTTAACACCTAAAAAAATTTCTATTAATTATGAGTGTATTTTGAAATTGTTATATTTGGTTATTGAACTTTAATCAACTTGAATAGAAATACAATTTGTGTTTGTTAAATTGAATACATATTATAAGTGAAGTGAAATACAGCGCCTGCAATACTGCAACCCCTTTATCAAATTAGCTTCTCAGGTAACAGTTGTACAGGACCTACAATCCTCTGTATCATTAAATAAGTTTGTAATAAGTTTACTAGAATGCCGTAATAAAGATTTTTGACTATAACCATCGTGAGTCTGGTTTAGTTGAAAAATTCCCTGAGAAACGTATTTATTTGACATCTCTTTAGATCTACGATCCAAGATAAAGTATCGTATGTCAATGGTAGAATTCTCCCAATTTTTGTAATACATCTGGCATAATGTTCGTAAAGATACGTGCAGGTGAAAGCGATGTTCGGAAAGTCATTCGTATTCGACTTTTATTTAATTACTTTCGGCATGTAACGTATCTGCGGGCGATGGAAAGAGCCGTCATCGACGAGCATATCTTTTTACGTAAAAACGGCGGAAACACAAGACGAAACTTGGGTAAAAGTGAAAAGTTGTACGACTAATCGTTGTATAATAACAATTAATAAAACGGCTATTAAGGGGCCGTGTAAAAATGTACGACGAGCTGATGCAACTGCCGATAATCATCTCGCGGCCCGTAAACCTGATCATTCCACTGAACTTTACGTCGGCGAGTGGTCCGTCATTTTTCAGTGACGATACCTGCAAGTCTACTAGCCGTTGCTATTTACTCGTAATCTACGACGGTTCGCCGGTGAAAGATCGACAGGTGTTTTGACCTAACACGGAAAACTAAAGGCACGAGCGAGTTTCATCTCCATCTCGTAAAATCGATGATGTGCGATCCTCGCTCTGCCTCTGCATTTATGCAGCTCCAATTACAGCTGTACTTTCCAGTTCACGCATCCCATATTCCGTTTCTAATTACTTGCGTTAACATTCCGCGATATACGTCGATTATTCTGTGAAATACAGGATGTTCCAGTTCCCGTTAGGTTTTTCACAGGAATGAACCGCTTCTTTGAAGTCCTTCATTAACTAATTAATAAATATTTGCGCAATCTCTTCCTTGATGTGGATCGTTAAAACTTTATTTTAGTCATCTCTGAGATGGGCCAAAAGTGATTTCGTCGATCGAATATTTGTCCAAAGGTTTCTACGGACATCAGCTTTGATGATCCCCGCGGTGAAAATTTAATTTACCGTCGGGCCTGTTCGTTAAAGAAATTTTTCCCCGGTTTTATGACGTTTGACGATACTCCTGGCGTAGCGCGATGCATCGTGCTCGTCTGGATTTTGTAACCGACTTTGATTCTGACATCATTCGTCCGTGCGATGTTGAGACACACGGTTCTCTTAGGCTTTTCCTATGAACCGCCAGCGAGCCGTGTTGCAAGCAAACGTTGAGAAAGGAAGATGCGCTTTTCATTCGGCACGACCTGCCCGAGTGTGTAATATTCGCGCGGTTTTGTACGTGGCTTCTATTAATTAGCGACGTTCCACTGAGAACAAAACTCAGTTTAATTGCAAGAGTACGTTCTACAAGAAATGAATAATTCAACCGGAAAATATTCACCCCCAGCCGCGTAGAATTATTAGCAAATCGAATTAACAAGCCGTTAAATTAAATTCAATGTACTAGTTCATGTGATAACTTTTTACTCAGTATCTTTTGCACTTTCTGATCTTACCTTTTGTTTCCTTCGAAGTCTTCCAGTTCTACTCGGAGCATATAATCTTCGTTGTTCGTGAGCATGTAAATATTTTCGTTACCGAGCCAGAATTCCCTTGCAGGGTCGCCAAATCCATTCTTGTAATCTGCCCAATCTCTGTTGAAATTTTCCCTCGGTTCCCCGAAGTCGTCTCTTCTTTGAATAACCTGAATAACGAATAGACACAATTCATAAACAAATACTCGGCATAATACCTAAGACATTTCCCATATCTAGGATTTCCTTCACGTAACAATAATTACAGCAATTTCTAAAATTTCTTAATAATTTTATAGATTTCCTAATCCTTTAAAAATGAATTTAGTGTGATAGAAAATAATATTTTAGGACTATGAGTAGTCGTAACTGCAGGAACACGTGCTTCCGCGACTGATTTTCCGCTTTCATTGATGATCGAAACCTATGGTCGACGATAGCGAAACGATTATCGGACGATGGAAATTGCCGAGCCGACATTGCACGAGTTACGAAGGCGGAAGTCTCAGGTGCGTTCGTTTTTGCGCAATAGCGCGATAATTGTCGTCATTGTACAGAATGCGTAATACAAACATGATTCGCGGTTTTTCTATTCCCTTCCGTCAATCTTCGTAAACTCCCTTTGAAAAAAGAGGAGGGGGAAAGAATAATAATCGCCGTGTCATGATTCTTATCTTCAATGCACACTCGCCCCCTTCCTCTCCCTCCCAGAAATCTTATCTGCATATTAGCGCATAAATTTACGTAAGTCAGTACGGAAGAAGGGGTTTGGGAGGGGGGCATTAATTTTGGGCAATTGCGAAACGATCGGTGCGACGAAAATTGCCCTCGCCGGGGAATTAAAGTAATGACGATAATTACGGCGTTAAAGGAGGAACACGAAGGAGAGCATCGAGCCGAAAGGAGAGGAAAGATTAATCGACACGGAGACGCGCAGAAGGGAAGACTTCGCGAAGGACCGGTCGAAAGTTGTAGGCAGTTTTTTTGCAACCGACTTTTTCCTCGCGCGTACGAAAGCGATATGCTTTGGTTAAAGGCGAAAGCCCTTCCCACGTTCCTGCCCTTAGGGCAGATGTCGTTGAAATTCTACCTTTTTTTAACTGCGTCCTTCTCGGCAGATGAAAAAATTTGCCTAATTATCGTTTCTTGCAACGCTGACGTTGAGAGATTTTACCTGCAATGTTTCATGATTCATCCGTGTTCAGTACCGTACATTTTTTAGTGGCAAGCCAAATTATTACCGGGCGGTTTTTCAGTTACGTCGGCCGGTAAAAACATCTCAACTATTCGTAATTGCCGAGCGACGGGAATAACGGGAGAAAAAGTGGATACCCGGAGGAAAGGGGGAGCAGTGGACTGAGTGAGCTTTGCTCGGACAAAACGAGCCGACGTTTATTGGCTCGATCGTCGGGAAAAATTTGAAAAACTCGGGCCAGTTGGAAAAATACACTTCCGGAAGTCCCTCGGTTCCGTGTAACCGGCGTTGACTGATTCGTAAGAGGACAGGCCGCAATTAATCCCGTCTGCGACATTTCTCCTGGGTAATGAATGGCGATCGGTGGATAACGGCGACGATTGTGAAACCAGTCGTAAAAGGATAGACAACGCCGTTGGAGAAAAAAGCGCGCGGGACGAGTCGCTAACAAATTATTCGCACGTTGCTTTCCCGACGAGTCGGTCTACCACTTCCCCCCCCCCCCCTTCCCTATTCCCTTTCATCGCCGCGTAATTGAATGAGTATAGCTCTAGTGATTGGTTTCAGAGGTTCGGGCAACGATTAAAAAGTGTCGTCTCGGGTTTCTCAAGTTTCCCAAAATTATATAAATCTCTTTCCAAATCTTCGAATCCCTTTACTCGCGGCTAGAAGATTATGTCATCCGAATTTATTATTTGAAGGGACACAGGAAAAACGAGTGATGTCTTCGGTTTTCATTATTTCAAGTTTATGCTAATCAAGTACTGATAAAGATAGTGACTTTACTCGTGAAATGTCGCGGTTTTAGATTTCACAAATTCCAAGTGCTGTCATCCAGCAAAGTGGCATTTAACTAGTCCCTTTTTCTCCATGAAAAAGGAAATTCCTCGGACTTTCCATCGAGTGCCGAAGTAAGCCGAGCGCGAAATTCCCGACCACAGTAAATGGTCTATACAAAATCGATGACTCTGATCTCGCAAAACTGCAAAAAGCAGGTTTATTGTTCTTGGTTCTTCCATGACCTCCCGTGTAATGATTCTTTCATTAAAACAGAGAAAATAATTTACCCAGTATGGGAATTCCGACAAGAAATATTATAAAAGACGATTAAATTTACCGTCTAATTTTTAGTAAGATTTTAATCATCCTAATTATCAAATCATAGATTTTATCTCTTGTTCGGTTCATTTTTTGATCAGCTAAGCCCTTATTTCATCCTTTCGTCTTTCGCAATCGCTTTTACCCGCTATTCTGCATTCAATTAGCGTGCATTATCGATTTCCTTGGAGGTAGAACTTGGTGAAAGACAGGTTCGGCGTAATAGGTAGGTGTGATCTGTCGGGCTCGTTGTGACAATGACAAGGGAGACACGTGGCAAGAAATTCTGTATGAGAGCGAACTGCAACGGGCAAACCGGATATTCGAGAAGTCACGTAAGAACTGGCTTCTTGCCAGACCGTTCCAGTTTTCGCCTGCTCCCCTACAATGTTCCGCTTTTCCGCGCTTTTCTCCGAACATTCTGCAGGATTCTGCCCTCTCCGCACGCTCGAGCGCCGTTTCCCACGCTTTTCCAATCCTTCAGGAATCGTCCTTTCTCCGTCGATCACGTAGAACGCGAGGATTCTCAGCCTCGTTAAAATCAGACACGACTTGCGCTCACGAAAGGATTTCCATCAGCCTATTTTCATTGCCGAGGAGCTACAATTAATTCGAGGTAAAATCTCGAACGACGTGTAATTTCACGTGTCATATGTCAGGACTGACAATCGTATTATTAGGCTTACTTTTCACGTGTAATTAACTTTCTCGGTAGAAAAAATTTCTTGAACTTGTCGACGCATCATGGAAAAATATAGAGAACGTATAACGTGTATAATTCTCCTATAAGCAGTTTTCAGGTATCACTTGATTTAACGGCACTTGTTTCCGTTTTCTTGGATAACTGTGAAATCCTGGCATCGACATAACGGACTGTTTTATCGCATCTTTGAAAGATTCGATAAGCGAAGCGGTTGGGCAGCGAGGAGCGAGCACAGGACAAGTTTTCACCGTATTATATCCGTGTACGGGGCCGATCGAGCGATAAACGTGACGATGCTTCGGAATCACGGACGATTGATCGGATGATGTTAACCTACCGCGAACGCCGGCCCGAATTAAACGAAACCGAGAGTGAAAAGTGATCGGCCAAACCGCGGGGTATGTCACTTTAATGCATTCCTCTTTGCCTTTCTACCTACGGACTCTCAAAACCGCTGGCTGTCGTAATCCGCCGAATAACATGGAACATAATTATTAGAGAAAAGACTAAGAAGGGAACAATGGAGGAAAAACATGAATAGTATTTAAGAAATGCAAATACTTTTACGAAGGATAATCATACTGGAATCGACCTGAAAAGGAAGTAAATGATTCATGAAAGAAATCTGGACTAATGGTTTGAAAGTTCGAAAGATAGAAAGATTCTAGATGTCGTAGGAATGGAGAACAGAGATTTATTTCTAAAACTTGAATTTACCAAGTGAATCTAAGTCAAAATTCAAGCTAATTATTATTTCCTTCAACTCTGATGTTCAGCAATTTTGCGAATAATGATCTAACATTAAGATTAAATACGAAAAACGTTGATTAAGCTCAAACATTGATCACTAACGACGTTCATATGCGACTGGAAAGATATGGAAAGATATGTAATTCATTCGCAAATTTTTTACTAACGAGTCAAATATTTGGCCAACTTTTTTCTTTTGCGTCTGCCGGTGAAAATATCTGAACTATTCGTGACGGACTGTGAAAACCGCGGGCTGTTGCAATCCGGCGGTTTGCGAGCCGATAAAACATAGCTGCTCCTGCGCTTTACAGTTAATCGCTACGCCCGGGAAAAGAAAGTAAAGAACGGGCAACTGCCGGCCGAGAACAGCTGACCGGTTCGGCCAACTCAAACTCACATTTCCTAAACGTCCTGCGCCTTAAACACACTGACAATCGGTCACGTCGCCGTCTCTCATTTTCACTGCGAAAATCCTCGCGGCACGCGTAATTTTTTCCCCGCTAAGCAACATTTCAACGAGCAAGTCGTCACTGCCTTCGACGTTTCCCCTATTCCCTCAAAATTTACAGACACTATTCCAACGACAACGCAGTATTGCTCCATATTTTTCACAGGAAGATACCATGCAGCTTGTAATTCTTCGCCGTTTTTTTGCATGAAGCTAAAATTGCTTGTTGAATCAGTCGAACGAGAAGACAGTCTTGTGTCCTGTTTCGTCGAGTCCAAAAAGTAGCGGTTTTGTCAGTTTTTCTCCTCCAACTCGAAACGAAGGACCGAGAGCACAATGTGTGTGTTTCTTATTCTTATCACGCGACTAATCAGCGCTTGGGCAATGATGGTTTTTGAATCCTAACGCGGCGGGAAGGGTAATTGCCGCGACGTGCAGGCTATCTCCTTCCGTTTTGCCGTACGCGCGAACAATCGCGAAGGAAAGCGAAGATTCCCACTTTGAGCCGGCTTGCGATGCATGACCGCCGGAATCGCCGGTTTCCCAAGCGGAAACTCACCGTCCAGCCTCCGTCGGCGATTTCCTGCTCGCAGTAGACCTTCAAGAACCAGTAGGTAGTGCCGCGGATTTGAAGGTAATAGATCCCGCTGTCCCTCATGCCGGCGTTCAGCAGATCCACGCAAGAGTAGCCCTGTAATGTCAAAAGAAAAAAAAAATCAACGTTAAACCAGAAATCATACGTTACCAAGAATTTAGACGATTTTTAGGTCCATAATAACATTAATTTCTACAACATTCCAATTTTATGTCACATAAAGACTTTTTTGCTAAATATTTTATTTATGCAAGTTTTAGGAATTTTTCAAACAGTTGTAATTAATAATAAGCTTCGTAATATTAAAAATCAACTTCTCATTTTCATGCTATTATTTCTATCTTCACTGAAAATACTGTTGTAAAACAGTCACGAGATTATTTCAGTGGAAACTGATATTACGTTTTTTTTCTTTGAAAATCCGTGTTGTGGGATCGAAAAGAGTAAAACTGAGGTGACGTTGGGTCCGGCTAGAAATTTCTTCGCCGCTAGTTAAAGTGTCGAAGCGTGATTTATCGGACGTGGTGTGGATGAAGCATTACTCGAGGCGCCAAGTAAAATCTCTACACAAGTCGCACGAGAAGACATCGATTTCCTGCTGGCCGAATGAATTAATTCTATTAACCGTTGGCCCCGGGCGGAATTTCTGCGTTTTATTGGCAACGGGACAAGAAGAGCCGTTATAGAACGACGTCGCGTGCCTTTTATAACGTTTCCCCCGTTAAAGGCGCGATTAAAGTCACGTTTAAGACACGCCAAAGAAAGTCGGTAACAGAACGTCAAAGCCAAAGGAAAATTTCGTCCACAGGAAATTGATGGGTAATTAAATACCTACGGACTCGAAGGTTTTATCGTTTCGAACAATTCCATTCCCTCCGCCAATAAAGTCGAATATTTTACGAATCCCTTGCCGATAAATTATACTCACTGGACGGAGATGATGAGAATAAAATTCTTTTGTTAAGAGTCCGAATGACGGTGAACGAAAAGAAATCTCGGCGTGAAAGTAAAACGGTCAAAGGGTCAAAACGTCACTTCGCCGAGGGCTTTAATCTATCTCGACCAATGAAACCGGGGAAACAGGACACGAGAGAACACATCTGACTAACGATCGCCACTCTGAAAAATCAGACGATCAGCTCTTGATCTTGTTCCGAAATTATTGACGATTGGATTTCGCGAAACTTCGCAAGGTACACGTTTCTTTCTATCGGGCCGTCGCCATCTCCTAAGGAGGATTGCTCGTTGCTGGTTTCTAGATCAGGGCCGCCGCGTGTCGGATATAATAAATTGTCCGGCAATTATTTCTCGTCACGGTGAGCACCTACGGTTCTTCGTTGCCACTTTACCGAGTTCCCGCTAATGACGTTCGAGCTCTGTGCAAAACCTTTCGATTCGTTTCCTATCACGAAATTAACGAGACGCAACAGGCTCAACAATTACCAACGGAAATTTTGTGAAACAATCCTAGGATCGAATTAAAATGATGCAAAACCATATTCTTAAAAAACTATCACTTTTAAAACTTAAAACTGTTTTACAACTGTCATTCTAATTGTACTTTTTTATTATTATGATACTTTTGGGGGACAGAACAAAATATTTCTTGAAATTCATTTCAAATCATTTAAAATCCTGAACATTTCTTTCCGCTCCACATACTATTTTTTGTGTTTTAATTCTTTGTTGGTGGAATAGGAAGTACGTGGAGAACGGGGGGGGAGGCACATTGCATTCACAGTCGAGTGTTTTTACTGCACACATCCTGTCGTAAAAATGATTTCACTAAACTGCATTTGTTGACGGCCGATAAACGCTGCGTTTTACGCGTGAGTCTGTACGTTCGCCTTTTCCTTGCGCGAGGAAAACACGTCTGGCGCGGGTAACGACGTCGTAACCGATGGATTAGAACATTCGTGATCACTCGTAAAGATATTCAAGTGGGAAACAATGTGCGCCAATCAATTATTATTCCATTCTTGCGGGCTGTTTTTCCACGAAGAAATTACAAAGATACGTCGTAACGTGAGCGCAGTTCGCTGAAGGACAAGGAATATTCGAGGAAATGACCGTGGAATAGTAATGGTAATTCTCCGGCAATGAGACACGATTGCTCGTAAAATAATGGTCCGGTATGTTTTCAAAAATTCACTAATAGCTTCTCGGTGGATGCGTAGTAAGCTTCCTCGTTGTATTCTCGTAAAATTCTACATGAATAATAAATTTCAAGGCACACTTCGGGTAAATATATTCAGCATATTTTATTAATGCATCTTCTAGGACCAAACTCTATTTAGTAGACGCGAAATTTACGTCCGATAATCTTGGGATTTAAGATACAAACAGCTACAGCAATGTCCAAAGTCCTTGGCTAATTATAATAGAATTTGGCCGTTACTTTTTCTCAAAGCTTCCAAATTATTTTTGCAAATTACATACGTCCTTCTAGGCGGGTCTATGTTTGTAAAAATTTCTATTCTTGCAGGATGCGAAGTCACTATTCGTAATGACTCCGTTTCTTTGCCTTTAATGTGACAAATTACCGTTTATGTAATTATTTCGCGGTCTAACGCGCGTTGTTTGAGCGTTAATTAATCACGTCTGTTGCGATAAATGCTGGCACAGCATCGCGAATCGTGGAAGAAACGGCGAAGACGAATGGTTTCACTTGGCGCTCGATTGCGCTCTATTCTACGGGATTGAAATTTTTCTTCTCCAGGGGCCGGGGTTTTCTCTTTGTCGGCGTTAAACGAGCTGAACGTGCGTCGAATGATTTCGTGCATACGCCTCTACGGCCCGTTTTTTCGCCTTTCCACGATTGTGCAAAATGCGATCGATCATTCGTATACGGCAAATTTGCACCGGCGGTAATAGAGACGAAAGTCAGTTAGCAGAGCATTTCGGGGGCAAACGTAATGGAATATAGCGATTAGAAAGCCCGCGGAGGAAGAACTATAAATTATCGACGAATCGATAACCTTTCGGATGATTTTTTTAATAGGGAAAATTCACTGAATTATGCGGGTAATTAGCTGTGACTGTGAATTCTCACGGAGTGTCTAATTAATGCAGATTAACACGGCGGCTCGAGGAAAGCTTTTAATGAGCGATTTAATTAGAATCCGTTTCGGGAAAGTACCTCAAGCTGTACGAGCTTAAAATAATCGACGGTGGTTTGTCGCCTTGAAATTTCCAGCTGTAACGCGAACGTTCGCTCGGCCGTTACGTAAATCCGCGTTGTTCGACGACTCGGCCGTAAGGTGCTTGTAATTACACTCGACTCGGTATCAAACGTTTGAGTGAAATGTCCGGAACGAAACGAGAGCGCCTTGCGCAATCCACGTAAGCGTATGAACTTTCTTTGACAGGGATCCTTCGCGATCATCCGCGAGATTCATCGTCATCTCCCTTCGGTTAAGAATGCTCCGCTAACCGTCCCCTCTTTCAGCGAAATCCTCACGAAATTCCCCGTCGAATTAGACCGTCGTAATCGTTAATTAGAGAAAAAACGGAGAAGAGGTTGCGGGGAGGGCCGATCGACGCGGAAAAAGGAAACGAGTTACGGAGCAAAAAGAGAAAGGTGTCGCGGGGAGGGACGTAAGAAAAAAAAGAGGAAGGTCTTTGGGGATTTGCCTTGGGTAAACGGCGAGGGGATAATCAATTGCCGGTTCGCACGAGAAGACAAATCGATCGGATCGTTTCTCATCGGACGAGCAAACGACAAGTTTAATTGCGAACGCGGGGAATAACGTGACCCGCTTCGGACACGGACCACCCAGCGGACGGTGCGCAGTCGATATCAAATCTGATTTCACTTCTGGCTGATTTATATCGCGACCGGCCGCACGGAAAACGCCGGATAAGACAAAGATGATGATTATCGAGGGACCGATCGATAATGACGATCGATCGCACGAACGGCCCAACGCACCGCTCGTCTTTTCGATAAGTTATTGCTCGCCATAATACGCTCGGTAAAAGTTCGGTAAAACCCCCCTCTCCTCACTTCCGGTTCGACCTAACTTTCCAGAATGCAACCGCCGTAAATCGAATGCGCTTTCGGTATGAGGACATTTATTTTCGCTCCCTCCGGAGGACTGATTTAACTTATCAATTTTTATCGACAGAAAAATCACTCGACTTTATTAATCTTAAGATAGTCCAGCTTTGTAAATACTTAAACAATTTTCTCTAGAGACGAAAGTAGAGAAAGATCATTTATAGTGTTTTGGCTATTAACTTCAGTGGAATTTTATTATTAAGTTTATTGCCTTTTTCATTGGTGTCATAGTGATTTATTTGAGGTGATTTTACGGTGAAACTGTTTGATATTAACTTACCCTGATATCCTTGTAGTTGAGAAGAAGGTCAGAGGCGAATGTCGAGTTGGCCGGGCTGGGTTTATTTTTCACACTGGGGAAAATGACACCACGATTTCTGGTCGTGGATCTCTGGGAACTGGAAGACGTGATGCTGAGGGGTGTTGTCGTCGGGGGACTCGCGGAAATCGAGGAAGTCGAGGACGTGGAGGTCGACGTCGAGAAGGGCGGAAGTGTCGTTGTTCCCACCGTCGAAGGGGGAGGTTCCGTTCCGAAGTCCTCGTTTAGACCTACGTACCTTTTTTCACAAGAAAAGTAAATAATTTACATCGCACCTTTGTACCATCGATAATTCAAAGGATCCAGACAATTTTATCGCCAATAATACCATTCTTTCGAATTATCATTGCACTATAAAATCTGTTCACTAAAACAAGGTAAAGAAGATTTGTTAAACCCTTTTTCCTTTTCTAAATTTGTACCACTGATTTGTACCACTGATTTACATTTCCTTTCTTTTAAATGGCTTATTGAGGTTCCGCGAATGAACGGTGTATTGGTCGTTATTGAAATTTTATTCAAACCTGCTGGGATCGTATTCGACGAGCCTGTCGATGGTAGGATCGAGCAATAATTCCGCGGGGATGGGTCGTTGAGCGAGAGTGGCTACGTCGTCTTCCTGTTTCTTCAACCTGCTTTCCACGCCCTCGAGGTTCTCGATGATCTTGTTGGTCTTGGACCTGAGGTCCGCGTGGATCTCGCTAATAGCTCTCTCCTGACGTTGCGTTTGCGTTAAGAGCTCGTCGGACTTGGGCACGAGGTCGTCCACGGAACTCTTCGTGCCGACCTACATCCAGAACAAAAAGCAACAGATACGCATCACGAGTAGTCACCGTATTAATTAATGTCCTTATTAAAAGTCCCCTAATCTGATCGGGACACGCCCAATCGTCCAATTACGATCAACTTGAATTTTTAGTCATTTTTTCGCTATTAAAGATAGTACAAGTGCCCAGCTGATTTTCATCTGTTTAAAACCGTAATAAATCGCCCAAGAATATTAACATCCTATCAAGCTTACTAGTAAATCATTTTCTAATAAATTAAACACTTTGACCATTAGGAAAATGGAATCAAACCTTTCTTCCCGTGTAAAATCCTTTTACTACACTACGTTTTCCCATTATTTTCTGTTTCGTCACTTGAAAATTCCTCCTATTTCTCGAATCCCGGCGGTGTTGAATTTGTATGAGAGTCACGTAGAGAATTAGCGTGGAAGAAAGTCTATTAATGGGTAATTTCGTTATCGGTCGTCGGATGGTCTTTTACAATGGACGAGGTTGCAGGATCGTTACGTAGGTTCCCGCATAGATATGCGTGAACACGCATCGAACATCTTCGGACTGGCAAGTACGGAGTACTGGTCGTTACGGCAACATACGTGCAGATACATTTCAGGGCCAAGTGAGTGTAATATCGCGTTACACGTTCGCCCCGCGGTCTCGGTTGCATGCAAATCGCATCGACGTTCTATTCTGGCGATTTAAACCGCGGGCAAACGAGAAACGTAGCCCCCTTTGCCCAGTCAAAGTCAGCTACATGTGTATTATCAACGATTTGACGCGCTAAATCAAAGCATCGATCGTGCCAGTCCTGTAAATCGCACGGAAAATTACACTCTGATCCCTTCTAATGCCTTTTTCTCAACGCAATTACGGAAAAGATTTTTCTCGGCACAACTGAAAATCAATATCCTGCCACAATCTCTCGGTGTATTCAAACTCTTTTATTCGACCAAAATTTCAGGTCGAAGCAAATTTTCAGAAACGAAAACATTTTCCTGGAGCTAAGGGGGTTCAAGATATTTCAATTTTTTAATCAGGAAATATCAATACGTGTTAAATTCCCGTTTTCTTTACAGTACTTGACGTTATAAGAAGAGTAAGAGAAGATGAAAATTTCTAGATCTTACCACGACGTTCCAGACTTCGTCCATCTTTTCGGAAACCGTTAGCATGGGATGCATTTGCTCTACGAGACGATCGATTTTGCTCTGTTTCGTGGGTGATTCTGTAGTGGTTGTAGCATTGAGCGACTGTCGTGCGTCTTTATCGACGACTGCCTCGTGCACGTCCCTGAGCATGTTGAAAACCGCCGCGAGATTGTCGGAGACGAGGTTCATGTGGAACTGCAACTTCCGGTCCATGTTGCCCGTTGCTTGCCGGAGATTTTCGATCTCGATCGTCACGTGATTCATGACCTCGTTGTTCATAGCCTTCGTGATTTCGATGACGTTCATGCTGATCGGTTTCTTCTCGCTCGCCTCGGCGTTTATGTCGTCGCTCGGCAGGAAGTTGTTGTCCAGCTGGTTCTTCAGGTTCACCAATTTGTTGTCGATGTCGGAAACCTTCTGGTCCAGCGAGACAAGCTTCTCCCCAAGGGAATCCGGCGATGGCTCGTCATGGTGAATCAGACGTATTATGGGAACTTCAACAAACAAAAAAATTACGTTCCTAATAGTTCATTAACTCAGCATGATTCATGTACTGCGTTGACAAATAAAGAATCTATAGCCACAGCTAAACATTTCTTTACATTGTATTCATATCCATGTAAGTTCTTCGGAAGTTCTTATAAATATCATAATGTAATGAAATAATTCTGTATTTAAAATTCCGACCCTTGTTATCCTTTCATTAAATTTTCCTCTATAATTCTGTTGTAAATTTTTATAAACAGCTTCTAATTTAAAAATTCTTTATTTAATGGTTGATCTCCTTTCTCAGTGAATTTACCTTCTCCATCGGCCGCGGATTTAATGTCGCTGGAACTGGCGGTATGCAGGACTTCCGGCGGAAGTGTCGGTTGGGCATGGAAGAGTTTGAGGTCCAAGGTCCTCAATTTTGTGATGACGGCGTCGGTCTTGTCGATGTTGTCGTTAACCCGGGAATCTAAGGCCTCGACCCTTCGCATCAGATGTTCCACCGCCTTGTCGAGATTCTCGATACGTTGTAATTTCGACTCCAGGGTCGACACTATTACTTCGAACACGTTGAACAAGTATTGTTCTCTGCAACAGACAAGACGAAACTTTCAGAATAATAGTTCCTTACTGTTCCTTGCTTGCAGAAAAAAATGTCCATATACCGAGAATACGTTTTTGTTCCCCTTTGTCATCATCTTAATTTAATACAAATCTTTACGAGTCAATCTGGATATTCCTCAATGATTATTTAATTTGGAGAAAAATTCTTTACGTGGACGTTTAATTATTCACTTTTCCTGTAAATGTAATTACTTTCTTTCTGTCACAACGGCATTTCTGAAGAGACTTTTAATTCAGCACGCATTTTGATTATGAAACTACAATGACGGTGAAAGCGTACTACAAAACGTGTTACAAAACAAAAATAACTGCTGATAATAAGTATCATAGATGTTCGGGACGATCAGTGAAAGAGTTGTGAAAACCGTTCGGTAATTCATTATTAATCAAGAGAATCTATCGATTTAACGAGCCGAACATGGCTTTCGAATGATTAGTGAAACATTTAGAAGGGTTTCCAAATAATCGTCTATCGCCCTTTTACGAGCAACACGTAACGTATTACGCGATTAAATGGCCAAAGTAAAACTACGAAGAGTCGTTTTAAGAATACAAAAGTCACAAGATTTCTCGTCTTATGAAAACAATTTCACTTTTTCAATAGGATCTCCAAAAATGTACGAATCTAAGATAATTAATGTGCCACAATCTTGAGAACAATGCGTTTTGTTGAACTATATGCGAGTTGTTGAACTATAACAATTCCAACAACTTACTATTTCTTTATACGAATTATAAGGAATATTAAATTAAAAATGATATTCCTATCCCTGTAATTGAAATCATATTTTTAACATTCATACATAGTATCGAGTATCATTTTTTAATAGAACTTTGTCAGGGTCGAAAAATCTGTCATTATTTAAGAGCGATTAATTTGTCCGCATTGAATAGTTTTGATCTTCGGTCCTGGCGAACAAAGCGGGTCCAGGGGATGACGTATTATATAAATTCGTTCGCAGGTACGTAAGAGAGGCGGTTTAGCGCGAATATTTATGCGTATAATTGATTGAAAGTGAAATTCGGACATTACCTAACGCACCGGATCGGCCGGTCGGAATGGCGTGTTTCGGTGGACCAGTTCCTTCGTAACTTTCGTCTCGGCCGATGGAAATAAAAAGGAAACGAGAGCGCGGGCCAACTAATAAAAAAGGACGAAAGAAGAAGAAACATTCCCGACGACGACGTCGTCCTCGCATGAATGGAAACCAATGTACCCGCTGAAAAACACGTTTTCTGCCGTAGGCCCATGTACGTCCACGTTATGAATATGTATCTATAACCACGGATTCCTAAGGAATTGCCGAGATTCCCACCCCGTGACCACAAACTCAGTGCTAACGATTCTGACAGAATAAAATTCTAGTGGTACTGTCATTTAAAAAAGATTCTGCCCCCATATTAAAAATATTTATTAGCCCTAGTTTCGTCAGTACGTTGTGGTCTTATTTTTGTTTTTGTAAAGGTTGCCCGGCCGGTGGAGAAATAGAAAACATCGTCTCCGGAACATTCTCGGTAATACTTGCGAAATTTCCGGACGAGAAACTTCCACGGCGAAAATCCACAGTCGGCTTGTCCCGATGGAAACGACCGGACAATACTGGTAGGTACATAATCGGAATAATGTGAGTGGCAAATGTAGTCGACATATTTGCATTTACGGTCAACGACGTTACGTAGGAAATTCGAAAATCGTTTGTTTACTCGGAGTAAATATTCATTCAAAATTAATGACTTACGTAAAAGGTAAAGGAGAGAAATTTTTGTTTAGATTATACTTAAGAATGTTTCACCAAATCGCAGCACGTAACCTCTGCGTATTGATAAATGGATCACGTAAAAATCACTGAAGTATAATACAGATAAATAATTTATGCCTTGTGCCATTAAAATGCACAGAGGGACAGGTTGATAAATGCAAGGAACGTAAGAATCCCGTAGAATGCAGTGACAAATACGTAAACAAAAAGCACGAATGGAAGAAAAAGATGGATCTTTGGTGAGTGGACGTGTCTCATCGTGAAAAGCGAGTTTCCCGTGAGAAAATGCCTTTCCCGCCCGTCTCCATTGGACATTCTAAACGTTCTCCTAACATCATTTCAGGCGCGTGTCACTCGAAAAGTTTCGCCATCGAGCAACACCGCTGCGAAATCCACGGACAAATTGGGATCCCTGTAAATCCTAAAATGTGAATAAACCGTCCAAGTAAAACAGATTTCACAAACCTTATACCATCACAGAAATCCGCGTGCACATAGTTTCTAACGATTCTGATTTACTTGGACAATTTTATTCATTATATTTCGCCAAGTCAATACCGCGATAGATTACAATTAGCCTTGTCCTGACTTTTTGAATGATCACCGTTGAATTCGGCAAAGAACGTGGCAATAAGTGTGAAAAGATTCTGCTGGGACCCTTAGGGTCGTGAGAATTTCGAGGCTGATGATCGACGTTGGAGCGGTTTTCTAACGACGATGATTTGCCTAGGCAATTAAGTCCTCGCGCAGGCACGTGCGTTTGTTCGCGGTGGAAAGAGAAAGAGAGTTCGTAATGCCGGCGGAAGAGTTGGCTCAGTGCGAACGAACGGAAGAAAGTTTGTCCGCGTATTTCGCCCCGAGGCTCCGCGGAGACATTTTAAAGCCGCGTTATCCGCCATCGCCGGCCGCGATTTATCGTCCTTCGCCGCTTAAACTGCGGACCCTTCTCCCCTCCCCCGCCACTCCCCGACTCGCCGGAATTAAGCGGAAATTAAGACCGTATCGTTGGCGTCACGAGATTCGCGAGTCGCGGAGTTACGTCCCAATAAATCCGACGAACGGTGCATTTACACCCGAGAATTATGGCCGACCATCGGTATTCACCACCCCCCTCATACCGCCCCCCTCCTCTTGGCTACGTCGAACGCAGGAAAACAAAACCCCGCAAATTACGTCCTCGTATAAATAATTTACAGGCCGCTCGTTAACGTTTCGCGTTATTCTTCCTCCGTGCGGTACTTTGCGAGATTTCTTCTACATAAATATTTTGCCAATTGGCCCTCTCACCTCCTCGACTTATGGTGCACCTAATTTTACTGGACGCATTTGAAATTTCCAATTTTTAGGACGTTTTTTAAGATTTGTGACGATGAATCAGGTGATAAGAATCAGAGAATATTTCGTGAAATTATGATTATATCTTTGCTTACGGGCGTAATAAAGTTTATGAGCAAAAAATAGCGTGTATTTAGAGGGAAAAGAAATACACGTTACGTCTTCATTGCGACTACGCAGTAATCAGTGATGATAATTAAAGATACCGCAAAGTGGTGGTCAGTGACGATCTCAAGTCTATCTTCTCTAATTTATAGAGCCATTTGGAAAAACTGCGGAACGGTTTCACCAGAAATTATAAAAACGTCGCACTCAACGTCTCTTAATATTTCATTTGAATATGGTTAGCTACTTTACATAATCTTCTCTCAGAAATGGTAAAAACAAACTGTTACCCATATCTTTGTTATTATTTTACAAAGATAATTACAGGTGATGAACAAAGAATTCTTCATTATAGTTTTTATTCGTCTATTTATGAAGACCAAGGAGATTCCACGAAGATATTATTTATACGATATAATATGAACCGTATGATTGGTCTGACGATTAAACCGGTTTACCATACAAATATTTTCTGCCGATGCTCCAGATTTATTTTGGCAGCTGTTTAACATTTGTATGGCCGTGTCATTCATTGATCTCGACTTAAATCGATTACCACAGCGACGGTCTACACTGGTTCGTCGTAATCAGTAGATCCGCATGGATTCGCCATCGAGATTCATCCCGGCCGATTTTATCGACGATTATTTGGACGTAATAAATCTGTAGGGAATCACGCACTGCTCTGTCACGCTAATCTTTCTTCCACCACGGCCATAGCCGTACAGATGTTCGCGGCTCTGTCGTTCCTGATTTCATCTGCTGCGCGATCCGGAGAAAGTCCACGTGTCGTCGATCTCCGAAGGATAAATATTTGCTTAAATCATCGAGGAACGCGTACCGCACTAATCCAGAGGAAAGTAAAGGGGAACAAAAGAGAAATGGATAGAAGCGAAAAAAATAATGCAAGGTAAACTCATCAGCGAATTCCCTCTGTCAGTCAATAAAGACAGAAAATTTTATTTAAAGACAATATTTCGGAAAATAGGTGTATAATATTTGTCTGTAAAAGGTCTGATCCAATAAGTTGTTTATTATTTTTGACGTAGGATAAAAGCATTGTCTTTTTTCTTGATTCTGATCGTTTCTTCTTGCTTCAAAAGGATGTCATGTTTCCTCATCTGTCAAACGATTGGAGCGTCAAATCGCGCGGGATTGTCGAGTTGTAGGTAATCAGATACACTCGACATCAATGGTATTTCAGATGCCAAGATGATTGAGATACTAGACACATCTATTATGTTACTTTCGTGTATAGATTTCACATCTTCGAAGATTCGTATCGCGCGAAAATTATGTAAACACGAATGTATAATCGTAAATTCACGAGTGCGAGAAAACCATAGGATCGTCCGGACGCGAGTCGTAAAATAAAGTGGACCCTAAGTGCGAATTGCGTAATTAATATTTTAAATTGATTTTCGCCACTCGGAGGGAAAAAATATTTGTTATCCTATTATTTACGATGATAGAAGTCCTTCCGGGCGGACAATTCCGAATGTCTGTGTTCGTAGATCTTACGGAGATGACGTAGGAGGAACGAAAGGGGAAAGTCGAGAGCAGGGATGAGCAGAGTGGAGTAAAAAAAAATTCATTTCAATATTCCCCAAAGGGGTCAGAAGGAGCGATTGTACGTAACGACATCGATAAATCTGAAAACGGGAAGGATACCATCGGCTGATAGAATCTTCAGAAGCTTACGCAAATGGCCGGGCAATTAAGCCGTTCATTACGACGACGGTGGATTAATGTTTAACAGGAGAACGACGAAATTCGTTGACTTATCGTGGAATCGTGAAACAGTTGGAATTCTCCTGTCATTCATCTACATATTTATAAGAATTCCCCCGTTCTTCCTGTTTCTCCCTCGGCCGGAAAGATATTATTTTTGCCCGTCTTCCTTTGGCAGTTTCCGTTAAATGGCTAAAAAATTCCTTCTCCATGGGAGATCCTTATCGGGCAAATTCACGCCGGCAACTGCCGTCTTTGACAGCCGTATCTTTTAACTTTCTGCCGAGGCCGCAGGATATTTAGCGAGATGTCAAAATACATTGAAAGCAGCGGACCCATCCCCTTTCACTTCTACCAATTTCCTGAAATTATCGAGAACTTCGACCCGACAGGAAATTGTCTCGTTTGAATTTTTTTTCGAACTTTACTCGATTACCGGCACTTCGTACTCGTGGATATTGCGATTAATCACTGGGTCTTCGGTGGACGCGAGGAATAAATGGATTTAACGAGTTCCTTTGTGACGTGGTTCAAAGTTGAATCAAGGTTTCCCGACGCACGAGGAACATAATGTAATCCATTCATGGGTGCGTCCTCAATGGAGGGCTAGGCCGTTCATTCATCTTGACATTTTCTTCCTTAATGCCAGCCGATCCTTCCTCTAACTCCCCCCTGCCCCCAGAAATCCACAAGGCCGACGAGTCTACGTAAACAAAGTGCATTTCTAGCAAGGACGATCGTTTAACTCGGCCGATCTTGAAAACCGCAAGGTCAATGAAAATCAATGAATAAATTACGGTTATATATTTTTTAATAAAGGCTAAGATCTTCCTGCAAATTCTATTACCCTGTAAATGTTTCGGCAATTATTAGACTTACAAAATTTAATTTAAACATTTTTTTAAACGGTTTATTTATTGCAGTGAAGTACTGACAGTTCCTTAAGATTAATGATGTTAGTGAAAATTTTGTAACCGTGTTTTCTCGTTGACACTTTCTTTCATATATCATTTGTTAAGTGCTCTTTACAGGAACAGAAAAAGTCTGGTTCCATGGAAATTTATTATGCTCGTTTATTCAGTTTTAACGACTGCGAATATCATGTAAAACCGTAAATTGTTTTACAATACCCGCGAATGACAGTGCGGTAAATCTCTCTTAATACATTGGAATCCTTTTTAACTGGTAAACCAATGATTTCGCAGTTTAGTAAAAATCCTATTGTCGCTTTAAACGGGAAACTGGCCAGTCGAAGGGACAGAGAATTACCAGTCCGTGCGAGTAATTCCGTTGGCCGCGTTCCAGGTTGGCGAATGGAAGGCGACGAAATAGCGGTTTTTCAGGATAAATACAGGACGACCGTGCCGAGGAATTTCCATGCGCACTGCGTTCGAATTCGCCGTGTTTCCCGGTTCGTTGCGGTCCTTTCCCGAGGCGAACGAGCCTTGCGTACGAGTCACCATGTTTGACCGGAGTTAACACGTCGCCGGGGTTCTTCTGGTTTTGTAATTCCCTCGGACGTGCGCCGATCCATTGCCAAGGTTCGATGAAAGATCACGATCGATCCTGTCCTACACTTTAAACGGCCCCCGCATAATCACGTTCTCGTCTTCACGCCGGGCACACGCGCTCCAACGGCGGCATTTTAATGGCTCTCCCGGAACCTAAGGTCAACCAGCTAACGGCTAAAAACCTCGGCAAGTGCGACAAATAAGCGAGAAATTTCCAACGATGTCACTGGCTTTTCAATGAAATTCAAAACTTTGCTTCTGCGTAATTTCAAGTTTATAATTATCTTAATTTCAATTCGAAGCTTATTCGTTCTCCGTATTCTGCTCAGTAAAGGTCGATTAAAAAATGTCACTGTGTACGAAAAAGAATTGAGAAGATTGTAGAAATATAGTTTTTTTAGACGGACTTAGAAGTTTTACTTTTTTTGCATTGTTTCAATTAGATTCAATTTGGATTCTAAGCCTACTTTTCCCTCGTACAACATCCTGTTCAGGAAAAGTTCATTGTAATTGACCAAGTGTCTTTTAATTACGCATGCTAATCGACGACGAGCAATTAATGCTAAGAGTGTCTCGTTAAGAATGAATTCTCCCTTCGTGTTGTTCTGAGAAAAGTCGACGGAAATTGCGTATACGTGTTTTGGCAAGCACTGAAAATTCCTGCACACTCTATTATTGCTGTCTGCGGTATTTTCCAAAGAAGAATTTTAGCAGGAGCGTTTAGAATTCGTAAGAATTCATTAGGATTTTCAAGAGCTTCGTGGTTAACTATCGGCATAGATCTCCGAGAGAAGAAGGAAAGGGTTCTTTGCACTGAGATTTCACTTTTCATCGTGCTTGGCGGGCAGAAAAATCGCTTACGTGTGTGCAGCTGTCGGTCCTTCGAAAGGTCAGCTAGATCCTAGTAGCTTTACGAGTATAACATTGCAACAGCCTTGCGACGTGACTGTCGATTTTTCAAAAATGCTCCCGCTGGTATTTATGATGCCATGCACATAGTAACTAACCGGGCAGACATCTCATTTTCGCGATAATAATTACGAGCACAGCAAGATTTCATTGCATTCGCACTTAAAATCATTTATAAATGAAAATGAAATTCTAATATCATTCCAATTATTCTGATATCCATGTCGTAAACGAGCTATTGCTTTAAATCAATAGAATTTCATAATAGGTAATATATGTTAGTTCTCAGAAGGTTTCGATTTCGTCTTGTCGGTGCGATAACAGTGAAAGTGAAACATGTCATTCTAATCCATATTCATTTGATTCTAACCGTATCTCGAAACAATCGGTATATTTGGGAAATTTTCCAGTGGTTATTAGCGGTGTATCCCTTCGTGCTCTAATTTGATATGGCAGTTTGCCTTCGATTACACGCTTAATGGATACGGATGGGATAAGGCGTGAGTGGTATTTAAATTTCGTTTTCGTTTAAATCGATGCCGCAAAGCATAACGGTTCGCCCAACTTCGTGCATTCGTTATTAACGTTGTTAATATCGGGACGGGTTTACTTTCGCGCTATTAAATTTGAAAGCGTCCGGAGTAACGTGGGCGTTAGCATTCGTTTCACTCGATAGATCTGTTTTTATTATATCGCCATGTTGCCAGGTTTTCGTCTTTTGTTTGCCCATGCAAATCGTTTCATCGACGACCAAGGAGAAGATCGTCAGTCATGAGTGGTTCTATTAACTAGCATTCGATTGAATAAGGAATACAGAAGACAGAATTGAGCACAAATTATTCAGTTTAAAACCGTCGAAAAATGATTGCATCTTTTGAAAGGAA
Source organism: Hedychridium roseum (assembly GCA_963989215.1). Classification (NCBI taxonomy): domain Eukaryota; kingdom Metazoa; phylum Arthropoda; class Insecta; order Hymenoptera; family Chrysididae; genus Hedychridium; species Hedychridium roseum. The sequence goes on along the minus strand of OZ022307.1, from coordinate 2,091,061 downwards.
TTGTTGCAAAAATTCAGTGAATTACAGGGACTATTAATGTCGAATAGCGACGAACGAGCGACGATCAAAGTCGCTCAGTGAATCCGGAGTTTCTCCCGTGTCGGCTTGTTTGCTGACTTATTAAGAGAAGAGAGTGAAGATCGAGCATTGACCCTGACGAATCACTCAAAAAGACCAGGTGGCCAGCCTGGGCTGACGAAACTTTTCACCGCGGGAACCGTTCGCAAACAAGGCGCATGGCAATTCTCCTGATGTCGGTGTAAAGTTGAAAAAAAACTCCAGCCAAAGAGACAGGAGATTCTTTGTAGAAATCGGGCAAATTTCTTCCGTTTGTTAGCACCTTTCCATCGACCAAAGTACAACGATATTTCCCGCGGTGTCTTTGGAACGATATCGAATAAGCTTCTGTCGAGGAATCTACGCAAGGGAATTTTTCTGTAACGGCGATCCGCCGTGGAATGTGCAGCCGAGAAATAAACGGAGAATTCTCACGAGGGAAAGGTTTATTAATCCCCCGCGTCCGAGCGTGGCTTATTACTTCTCTTCGCCTATTTCCGACAGTTGCATAATTCAGGCAGGAATCCTAACGATAAACAAACTGGTTAAGTGGTTCAAGGAAACACGGGAAAACAGGAGACACGACACAATGTAAAGGACAAAATGATTCATTAGAAAATAAGTTAACTAAGCTTACTTCGCCAACGTAGACAGATTCTTCATTTTTCTCATTTGTCAATTTCACGATATTTTTTCCATGTCATTTTCTTTATACTATGTATCAATTTCGTCATTTCCTACTGCACCTCCCTTAGAATTCCTGGCCGTTTTATCCGCCAGCTGAAATCCTCGGCGTGGACCACGCGACTGAAAACGGCCCGTCGCGATTTAATCTCCGCTCGTTCGGAATGGCCGAAGAGTCGCGATAAAATCGTGCCGTTCGATTCCCCCGCGTTTTACCTTCGATCGGCTCCACCTTTCGCCCTGTTCCTATACGTACCTAACGTGACTGCGGCCGGCCGCGCTTTTACGTGGCATTCGCGAGCCACGCCGACGCGAACGCGCCAGCTTGCAAAAAATGCGAATTCTCGCGGGCGAAAGGAAGTTCGAAAAAAAATGCCGATCTCGACCGGTTTGAGAAGCGGGTTCTACTCCCCGCGATTGCCAGCCCAGCTCTCCGTTAGATTACACCGACTCCCGGCTTGAGCACCCAGTCCCCCCCACCCCTCCCCCTTCTGTTGATCAATGCTTCGATCGCAAACACTTCCCGTAGCTTCCTGCAAGCAGGAAAACATCGGGAATCAATGTTTCCAGCAAAAATAATAACACCTGACATTCACGTAACGCCCTACGAAACATGGGCAATTATTTGTACTCAACTGGACAGGTATAAGTATTCCTATGTTATGACAATAATAGCTATTATGGCCAGCGAATAATAAGAAAAATGTTGCACAAAATCAACATAGGTTGAGACGTGAAAAGTATTATTACAAACGTAAGTTGCTATGTTTAACGACTCATTATATATTACTTAAAAACAGGTATTTTGTTGGTAGCTAGTTTCTACCAATTTCATTTATTTTTAATTCCTCCTGCTCTGTGTTTCCTAAGATTTTGATCCCGAAATATCTCGAGGACTACAATTTTTTTGGGCCCTAATTTCGATCGAATCATAGGTCGTACATCAATGTTAAAACCCTTTCATTAATCGCTACCATCGACCGTCTACAATTCGGAGCAAGGTCATGCCCCCCGCGCGTACATGTAAAATTCAAAATCACCGTGGAGGCCATTGCCGAGTAATTTTCATGTTGCAACACAATTCCCGGTCGAAAATTGCCGTAGGAAGTTCCTCCTTGTAATCGAGAGAATGTGCCTCCGCGTGGTAATTTGCCGAACAGTTTTAAAATTCGAGACAGTTCTCAGGAAATATTCCTCGTAATCATTCACACGGGTAAAACCGTGCAGAAAGAGTAGCATGAAATTATTACCGAATTTCATCAAATTTAATCAAATGTACTTCCTGTGTAGCTGATTCAAATGAAATCGTTGGCTTGTCTTGTTGGCCCATTTTTAATTATTTTATAGGGCACTATCAAGTGATTTCGATTTCTCTTGTATTTATTTACGATAATTTTCGGTGGCAAAATTATTCTGCTAACAGTGATGCCACAAACGTTATGATAAGTTTAACCTTTGAAGCCGCAAATTACAGCTAAATTGAAATTACTCTGAATTGCTCGTAAAAAGATCGTAGAATTTCTTCTTTAATTGTCACGCTCGTAACACGATCTATAATTATTCCTTGTTGAGCAGTAAATATTTTCCACTGAATTCTTCAGGATAAATGGCTTTCGATACAAATTGTCCGCTTATTTATCGTTGCGAGTTTTTCTTTGATTTTTTCCAGAAGGATTTCCGTTAACGGACAACGGCACAAGCGACGTTGCCCTTTCGCGCAGTGCTAGACGATTGTATAATAGATTGTCGACAATCAGAGCCGTATAGAGAACGTTGCCCTGAATCTTACGAGCCCCTGGTATCAGTGATGATTAGTTGCCGGTCGATTGTATAATCCGCGGCCATAACTCCTTTTTTGCCGGAGACCACACACACCGGCAGGACGAGGCCGTAAATGGTTACTCGAGAAAATTTCCTCGTATCAGCGAAAGTCCCATTTGACCGGCTCGACGTCGTAAACCGATTCAATCGTTCCATCGCGCGAAAAATCCTCTCGTCGACATTAAAGGCAGATGAAACAGGTTTATCGCAATCGAGGATACACATTTTTTAAAGCAGCAAAATTATAGCAAACTTACTTCGCGAATTGTATATCAAGCGATCAGATTCAGGAGCGTTTCAGGATTTCTTTATCAAATTTATTAGAAAATAAACCTTCTGTTCTACCGTACTCGTTAATAGGATACGTTACAGCGAAAATCATCTACAATCCCCAGTGCAATTTCCCAATGCTCAGGAGAACCCTTCCAGGAATCCACGACTCTTCGTGCTTAGCAGGGACGTGAATTTTCTTCTCTCGGTGCGGTTTTTTCCCTCCGCGGCCATAACCGCGTTCCGTGTAACGTGGGTAAAAAAGTGCGCGAGAGAAAACGCCGGAGATCGGGCGTATCCGTGGAGGGAATCGTCATCGACGACGGATCGAGAAGGCCAGAAGGCTAAATGTACCGGGGTAATCGTGGCCGAGTTGCGTAACGTTAACCCAGTTGCGGTGGTCGCTCGTTGTCGCTCTGTCCTCTCTGAAATGTCAATCCCCAGCCAGCCCCGACGTATTAAAATCTCATTGCCGATGTCATTAAAGTCTCCGGTGCGTCGTTACCGTTCCGCCAGTCTCGTTTGCGCTCACGAATTCCCAGGAACAATTTTTTCCTTCGCGAAATTCAGCGATGATCTGTACTATTCAATAAAATTTGTTACCTCTAGAACTAAGCAATGTTTGCCAGAAAACTGTCTACAGTGTTTTAAACTCGCGATTTATTCAAGATTCTTGAGTTGTAATTACAATGTACTTTTATTATAGTTCCTATTTTGTGTGTCTTAGCTGAATGATTTCATGAAATTTTTATGTGTTATTATTAATTCCTTTAAACCATTTAAACCATCTACTTTCCATTTTATGTACCTAGCCTAATTTTAATGAAAACAAAATAATTATTAAGGCCCTAAACTTGCAGAGGATTTTCGGAATCGAGATCCAAGATTACTGTCTTTCTAATTCGTATTTAATTCCCTTGGCCTGCGATCTAAATCTTATCTCGAGCGTTTATTCCCTCGAAACTGTGGCGTATAGCGCTGTCCTGCGGAAAATCGTTAGCTTCTAAGGTGAAAGTCGCGAGACGAGTGCCGTTAGGACTATTTGTTCGCGCGAGCATTGCCAGGCCGTGGGGCAAAAAAGTGTCCAGCAGGATATCGTACACCTAACGTACGATTTTCCACAACGCTGATCAGCTCTCCGTGCATCGAATTTAAACGCCTTGCCATTTGCCCGCAGAATCTTATGGTTTCGTACGTGTACCTTTAAGGACATTAAATATCGGAACGAAAGTACAATCTTGTTTCAATTTGTCCATTCCTTATCGACGTAATTTAATCTTATTTAATTTCATTGATTCAATGAATTTTCCCTAGAATTTCATTGTGGAGCAAGGATTTCAATTGTGCCGCACGTCTCTTTTTAAAAGTTTCGCCAGTTTCACCTGTTTCCTGCTTGCCCCGTAGTTTTATCTCGGCCAGAGACACAAATTCACGGTACTTTGATATTCCGCCGGCGAATCACCTGCATCTGCATAAAAACCGCACGGAATCGCCGGTAGCGCACAATAAAGTTGTGCAAAGATCTCCGCGGGAATTTCGCAAGGACCGTACGCAGGATTTCTCAATGGTTCGTCGAGACGGACGTGTTTGTCTCAACTAAAATTCATTGACCGTGTAAAAGCGCGGCCCCGGAATCCTCCGGAAAGGTCCTCTCACAGAAGAAAATAAAATAAAGTACTTTTCAGAGAATAGATCGTGAACTTACTTTCGAACAAAAATAAACAAACTCATTCGATGCGAATTTCAAACACAAATTTCTTTAGGTTTCGAGCCTTCTTTCGTAAAATATTATAGTGTAGTTAGATCCGTAATTTTTAAGAAAGAAAAATAACATTATTTGTTAACATTATTTGAACATTGGAACGTTATCTCTTGTACCAATTGTTCCTTTCAGTCTCAGTTTTTTATATGTTATGCTGTTGGCAAATGTTTGGTAAAAGGCATAGATCGTAAGCTGGATTTCACGTGAACCTGTTTCCAGGGTGACTCATGGGAATTTAATCAATCACCTTCCGATTGTCATTTTTCGTTTTTTATCGATCTTATCCGGTTGGTATATTTTTTTTGTTGACATCTGAAATGCAGCCGACTAGGGCCCTGAGATAGAGCAAGGCCAGAGCGTGTGTAACCTGTTCACCAGACAGCCTTGAACAATCTTTTGTTACAACCGACAATACACTTACTTGTACGACTGAGGAACTTCGATCGGCGAAGGGAATCGAAATCAAGCAGAGTTAAAATCACCGCAGGAACGTGGAAGAGCAAGAAACTCCAGAGAAATTGATTTTAAAGATACCTAACAAGAATTTGTAAGAAAGAATTCAAGAACTGCAAGACGGAGCAATTGCCTTATGACCGTTCCCTTAACGATCACTATAAAAATAATAATTTTACAAACTAAACGTGAAATCGTCGTTATTTCTTCCACGTTCTCATCGCAATCTCGCTGTTCTTATGACGTTTCCTTGTTAATCGGTGATTTCCATAACTCGAAACACACGGCGAAATAAGACAGCGGTTTAGAAGATCCTGATGAGCGCGAATTCCGCGACGTAATTCGCCCGGCGATTTGTTTCCTCGAGCATCGTCATTACGTAAACCGAAGATCTTCATAAAACTCGGCTTTTTAAGGGTCATTAGTGGTTAGGACGTGCGATTCGTTGAGCGGAAGGATACGGGGGTATTAAGGAATGAAAAATTCCTCCTGGCGAATCTCTCGTTCCTTTCTCGACTCGGTTTTCTTCTGAGCCTTGCTCTTTCATTACGCCGACATTTTTACGGTGGCCCGGGAGAATTATCCTCGCTGCGCAACGGTCTCAAGGTGCACTCGAACCCGACTTACATAATAACGAAACGGAGATTTTATCGGTGACGCGAAACGCGGACCTTTAACAGGTGGCCCAACCGGTACTGACGCTGTGAAACGTGTCGTCCATTGCTTATACTGTCAACGACAATCCTCCCGGAAAACTAATATCAAATGTACTAGAGTCACGGAATTCTATTAAATCTAATTACGGTGGCGCAAAGGTAATACGACCAGGCTCTTTTATCGCCATTACTAAGAACTTCTGGCCGTTTTCACGTTTACGTAAATTTGTTTCATAAAATTCGTCAAACAGGGAATCATCCATGGTAGGATGAATAAGATAATATTTAGAAAAGTTGAGCAATGACGCTATCCAAAGTGGATTTCCGTGTCGTTTTTATTTTATTGTCAGTCAATCAAACGAACAGAATATTAACATAATCAAACTATGACTACATACATAAATAAATTACTTGCAGAGTGTATTTACGTAGCTTATTCAATTTTCTGAGGATACAGTGAGAGTTATCGAAATTTCTACAGCGTCATGTCGAAACAGAGACATCAAGGATTAAGGGATAAAGATTGTCACCGTTACGAGCGGAAGGACGTGCATTATATTTCCAGTCCTGGTCGGAATGTTTAACGAAACGATGAAATATTACGCAGACGGCTGTAAGCACCTGCCTCGGTGAGATTTTGCGAATTATTTATCTGATTGCGTCTGGGCCCGTTGCCGAAATAAATGCCTACCGGCGGGCCACATCGGTCTTCTTCTTCTTCCCTCCCCCTCCCCACCCCTCCCCTCGGCCGCTTTTTTATCCGGCCATGGATCAATCCCGATGCACGATTTACAGCCGCGCCAGAGCGGAATATTTGAGTGCAGGGCTTTTGTTTAATTATAGAGCGGCAAACTGGGCAGTCTCGCTGTGACCTATCTGCTTGGGTTTTTCGCCAAAGGAGATCACTGATCGCGATATACGACTCGTAACAGCCAGTTCCACGGCAAACGGCAAACCCGTGTTCAAACTTTACGGGCTCGTGACGTAGGAACAATTTTTTCGGGCAAGTAAAACTCGTAGTACGGTCTTTCGAACGTGAAACTTGGGAGTTATTGATCCGATGCTCCGTTTATTGAGTAGAGTTGTTAAAACTTAGTAGTTGAAGGAATATTTGTATAGGTGTTTGCAAAGTCGACAAAGCGTTATTGTACGTATGAAAAGGTGAATGTAATACGCTCTGATATTATTTAATTAAGTACCCAAGGTCCGCGATAAAAGATATTTTTTAGCGGTAATGACGACGTACATTTCATTAACTGCTTCACGATTAAATGTACTGTTATTCAAAGGCAAATCCGCTGGCTAATTAACGCTTGTCAAAATGTTAAAACCTTGGCGAATAAGACGTAATATCTCGAGCGATAAGTACGGAAGAACGGGAGTTAGCGTCGTGTAATTCTTTCGTAACGTGTTAATGATTTTTACATTTTTGCCGGAAACGTCCATCAGCCTAATGAACTCGTCTGTACATTTTTTACCCGCCGGGCAATTTAGGAATAAACGCTGAAAGCACCGTACATTTCGCTAAGTCGAAAGAAGGAAATGTTGTCGATGTGCACGTAAATCGTATAATCCACTTCCGCCATGTTAAATCACATCCCGTTGTTAATCATATTGCGGAAAATTTAATACGTTCCGAAAATACCTGATATCCAAGCCCTGAGTCGAAAGTCTACTAGATTTGATAATTAGTTCAACGTAATGGAACGTACCTTAGCACGTGGCTGCGTAATTTCGTGAATTCTGACTGACAAAAATATTTATCCCGACGTTTTGTTCAATGACCACCGACTCGGGGCAATGTTTTTTATGGATCGCACGTATATGGCCAACGACATCGTTACTGGGATCTTTAAAAAGGATTTCGCCGAGGCTTGCGCAACGTCATCGACAAGTGCCACGGTAAGAGGGACAGGTCGGCAATTCGTACAGGGACATCGGGGGGAAGTAATCGAATCCAGCCTTCATGTCGTCACTGAAACGACTATTTGTTTACTCTACTCACAATGACACTCGTTTCTATCAAAGATCCTGTCGTTCTCAAATCCTCAGACACGAAAGCACAGTCCAAGAACTCTGTCATGTCAATTATAATGACACCATTTACTTAGAATTGTCGATAAAAATTGATATAAAATGAAAGCCTGCAAACTGAGACAATTCGAATAAATACATTTATTTGCAGCGTACTGTTCTTAAAGATTTGCTAAATTATATCGAATCCTTTCGAATATTAGGCGCGTACGGTAATAAATGAGGGTCAATTTAAATGAAAAATGGGCTTGGCTTTGATGCCTGATACGAGTTAATGCGAATCAAACTTAATGAATAGTCTGAGGAAGTTGTGGCAGAATAAAATATTGTGAAAAGGTTGTTACTCGGTGCTAGACGACTGGGCCATGCATTATAGGTTGATGTAATGGGACTGGTTACTATTAACCTTTGACAGGACCATTATAATGTCGACCGCAGAAATGCAGTCCAGCGAACAGGCTCCACATGGAATTCCAACGTATCAGCCGTATTAGAAAGTCAAACCTTCCAATTGATATCCTACTGGAACTTTATATTCATAAGGAAATCACGGGATGATCTTCATTAGAATAATCGCCGCTTTCTCCTCGACTGATTTTTGCGCAGCTTCAGAGAACAAAAAATCGAGTAAACCTAGTCTGCTAAGGTGAAGACTATAGTTTAATATTAGTCCTTCTAAAGAGAACTGTAATAATTCAATTGTGAACAGAAGATTCTATTCTAAGGAAATAAGATTTAGTCTTGTGGTTTACTTTACAAACCTGTGTATTTTCTGATAATCGCGAATAATTTGTTATCCATTTTCTCACCCTGCTATTTGCACCATGGATTTTTAGGTCAAACGCGAACGAACTCGGATGCATAAAAAGTAAGACGAAAGTAAGTACGTTCGGCGAGAGTCAGGTGACATTTCACCGACCGACGGCACAGGAAATCAATGAATCGACTGGCCAAACTGGCCGAGAAGTTTGTTTCGTCATAAATGATTCGCGAAGCGCAGGTACTTGTTTGCCACCGCCGTTTTTACGTTTACGCCGATACAGTTTCCCTTGCGACGATATTTACGAGCGGGAATGCGAGTTGCACTTGCAGAAAACCGATGAAACGGAACAATAAATCGCCAGTATCGTGACCGACCTGCTTATCGACGTGACTATACACTGTGGGTGGCAAAATCGTTCTTACACAGTATCGTCCTTTTCTTTTTCTTTCACCCCTAAGGGAGTATTTTAGATGAACGGATAAAGGTATAGAAATACCCACGATCTTCGTTTGACATTCATTAATAGTGCAACGACTGCCCAAGAAATTTGACGAAAAAACTACGTAAACAGTTATACAAATCCTGCCGATTTTTAGATATCATTCTACGTGCAAACAAAATTCTTCGAGGATTATTTAATCTATGCCTTCGTCGGCGTTTTTTCGTCCCTGAAAAAGATTATAAAATATTTATGATAGAAACATCTTACATACACCGTTTTTCCCAAGTTTCCTGTCCTTCCTCGAGGATTATTTAATCTTCGTTCCTGCTCACGTTTGTCGACAGATAAAAAAATGTTGTTTTTACTAAATGCCTTATCAAACGTTTATGGCAAACACCATGAGAATGGCAATGAATCATCCGCGGGTTGATCGGTTCATTAACCGACAATCGTTGCATTATCGATTGCATTGACGATTACCGGTTAATCGTTGACCTGGGGTCCAATTTTGTCGGCGATAATTTGTAACCGATCCTCAACGTTTCAAAATAGCCATGACTATCGGCGAATTAGCGCCACTGGTAATTACGACCTTATCGGGAATAGACTGGGAACGTTCGGAGAGGGGGGGTGGGGGAGAAGAGATTTCAGTAATGAACGGCATCGGACCGGTTATTTATTCGCCGTGCAATCCGATCGAACGGCTTCGTGACTCCCGATTTCGCGATGTCCTACGTTTCGCAACGGCCAATCGGCATACGGACGAACGGATTACCGTGAGAGGACGATCCACGTCCATTTCTGAAGGCACTTCATCAAACGCATCGAGAACACGACACTTTTCTCGCTCGTGCTTTCGCAACGCCGATGGTTCTATTAAAATAGAAGCATTCCCATTGTTCTAGCCGCATACGAGCGATTGACTTTCAGATCCTTACACGTAAAGACAAGATTTATCGATTTATGGTTCACAGCAAATATGTTTCAAATTAACGTTTAGGGGATACGATGTCACGGTAATGATGATGCTATTAAAATGAAGAAATTCTTATTGTATTTCTTTAGTTTTTCTGATCACAGTAAAGTATGCTGATCAATCTGTATGAATTTTAGTCCAATTAAGGAATAAAATGTTTTTGACGAAGACAGGAGGTTTCGAATGATTATCATTGTGATAAATCAACATGAAACTGTGTAACCCTAGTTTCCCCTTGTCATCTTTCTCAATTGCCAACGTTAACGTCCTGCCAACTTGCAATTTTCCTAAACGTGTAATTACGCTATTACTTGCAATACCCCGCGACGAATCAATTTAGGTGGCTTTAAACGACGGTCGGACGATACTGCAATCGAATTTATGCTGATTTGCCAATCTTATAAATTTCCTTTAAACGTCTGAGCAAGAATGAATAGCAAAATTATTCCCTGTTATTAGAAATTTACGCAAATTTCGTCGAGGCAAACCTTACGACGTTACGTTATTACATTTCACAGGTGACTAGGGTTTACCGTTGCAGACATAATTCAGTTCTTGCGAGGAACGTATCTTGTGCAAGTGTGAAATGCATAAAAGTGCATACACGATGCATCCGCGGAATAGCGACTCAGGTGACATTTAAAACTACGTTCAAGGAAGTGCAACGACCTTCGACAAGTGACATTTTCAGAAATAATTGCCTCCGTGGCAGTGAAGAAGATTTCTTACGTTCGTACCTCGCTGAAACCTAAACACTGCGCCTAACTTGGTCTCCACAAATCTATTTATAGCTCCGCATTAGCGGCGAAAAACGTTACAAAATGCGGGGACAAGAATCTTTTGGTGAACTTTCGCAAAACTGGCCGTAAGAATGTTCGACGTAAATAAATGAAAACCGCGTCAAGATCTACCGGCAGATCTTTCTAAAACTCGGCATGTAAAAAGAAAAGTTTCTCGTAAACGTAAGAAAGTTACGGTTCTTGCACAACGTGTACTTTTCTACGAGCCACCGGGACTTTTTAGAAGCGATTCGTTGAATTGCATCACCGATTCCATGCCGGTTTCTCTGTGTATGTGTGTCTATTCGTCGCCGAGGAAATGCAGTCGAATGTTAAACGGATAATGCACAATCGAATGATCCTGGATAAGTCGAGTACGTGAATATGCGCAGTTACGGTTCAGCGCAATTATATTATCCTGTCGGTAGCATGTGAAAGCTTCCTTCCAAACGCGAAACGAAATAAGGGAGTTCCTAGTATCCCAGCGACATTAACTAATACAGTAGTAAACATCTTTTATGCCCCCATTTCTTAATGTACCGTTACATAAGTTTTACAGAACCGCCCAACTAAATTTCAGACCAACTCAGTTCTCTGCTAAGAGCAAAAAAAAAAAGATTTATAGTCTCACTTTAAAAACACTAACAATTACAGGAATACTATACATACAGGAATACGTATTAATTAAAATAAGAATTGTTAAAAGAATGATAAGAATTCACCACGGTAAGAGACATTAATTATTGTCGTTGAATCATTTCTTATTTCAATTGAACGTGGCGTGTACTGTTTTCTTGGGGTTCCTGACGAAATTTTCGCGGCTCGGCGAGATTGCTGAATGAATTTCTCGTCGATTTCGGTGGTCCAGGAGGCGAAGGGGAAGTCGCGGAGCTTGTCGATCGCTCGGCTCGCTCGAAAGTACGGCAAAAAGACGGGAAAGAACCGGGCCGATCCTAAGAGACCCTTCCGCTTCGATTCACGAGCCGGTTTTCGCGGTCGATTTATTCACTCGGCGAGCAACGTGCGCGCCATTCGAATTCCAAATGAGCGGCACAATTCTTCCTTGAATTCTGCCGATCGACCGAACCCCGTACAGATTTTCCGAATCGCGTTGCTTCAATTTCCTCCATTTTCTACACTTAATTGCTACTAATTTAAACGCAGTAATCGCCACGATTACCGAGTTTCGTTAATTGTTTTTTCTATCAGTCCAAGGAAATGAATTTCAGTATTAATATTGCGAATTTTAATATCTACTTTAGGGTCCTGCGTTGATTCTAAATTTTCATAGCCTTTGTTCTTCAATTTTAGCAGCAAAAAGGTACTCATTTAATCGAGTATTCAGATTTCTTATACGCACTTCATTTTGTTAATTCCATTCATTGTCCTTTCTGTAATTAACCATGTACGTCTTAAGATTCATTACTTGTTTTAATTTCCCCGTAAAGAGGGAATTATTTAGTAAAGTGTCCATTTTGATTTCTGTTAACGTATTCTCCTCTACCACAGAAGACTATTTTCAGGATAGACGAGGAACTGGAGTTCCTTACGGACCATTTTGAATTGCTGTGCAAATACCGTTGCACCGATTGCCCGAGTTATTAAGAATTTGCCCTCTCGGGGACTAACATTACGTGGACGGTGCGACGACCGCGTTGTTTGATTTCCTCGCGCCGTCCATTTCACTTTAGCCTTGCATACGGCCTTCGGTGCGATCGACTCGAGTGAAAACTCGCCGACGAACGTACGTGAGAAAAGGATACGTTAATACGTCCGTACGTGATCACTCTCCCCAGATACATGGCGCAATAGATTGCATCGAATTCTCTCGCGTTCGCTCCCCACGCCTTCCGCAATAGGAAATCATCGTTGACTTACTTAGTACACGCTAATAGATCGGCGATTTTGCCTAACCGTTCCCCGTCGATCAATTTGTGCTCAATTAATTTCCACACACGAATACGCCAATCGACATTTGCCTAACAGGAATTAAGGCCGATAGAGCGAACGTTAAATTGTGGTTAATGAATTCTTAAGTTGCAAGTTTTAAACACCTTCTGTGTTTTATTCGACCTTTTGTATTTATCGAAACGAGTTAACAGTTTAAACGCCCGCGGGAAAATTCGGAAATCTTGTCAACCTACGTACAAACATTTTGTTGCCTACGGGTAGAATGGCTTCGAAAGTTTAATAAACTAGATACAATACGATGTTGAAATGTATATCACCAAAGTTAAGAAATTCCTGCCAGTGTATTTACGCAATGCACTTGCACTGATATACGACAAATTCAGTGTTCGTTTTAATATTACACAAGTAACTGAACCATAAATTTCATTTTTATTAACTGACGTTCGGCTAAGTTTTCATCTTTTTCATATTTTTCTGAAAGGTTGAGGATGAGCAGGAAATTCAGAAAAGTTCTTGGCAAAGTTTCAGCACGTACTCATCGTGGCATTATAATCGAATTATCGTCGAACGTGCTGGCCGTGGTTAACCGAGCGGCAAAAGGTGGGACAGGAAGGAAGTGGTTGCTCGGTGAAAATATTAGAAAACACTTTCCTCGACGATAAAGCACTTCATATTGCCGGTTCGATCAAAGAATGCCCATGGCGTAAATCGAGCAAACCGTAGGCGTGGTTCGCTAATGCATAATATTACATAGCGTAATTTTACATTCTCCAAGGATTTTCCACAAAATTATCCGACCAAAACGTAGCGAAGAATTCCCTGGAAAATCCGATTTTTCCATCAACAGTGGACGTAAAATAAAACACAGGACTTTGCTTTTACTTCAGTGGACTTGCGGTAATAGTTGCATTGTTTGTAAACCGATCTACATTTCTGCCCTGTGCAGTATCGTTTATCGTGTTGCATTGTGCCGGGGCGAGCGTTCCTTTACGAGGTCTTTTACGGGAAACGCGGTTTCATTATATGTAGATTGCCGACACATTCCCAGCTCGTTCTGCGGCCCGTGGAATTTTTTAATAGCCCCATCCGTTCATGTAATTCCCCTCGCCGGCCGGGAGTAATGTATTAATTAGCACGCCCCGCGTTCTTAATAACGACGCTCATCTTGCATTCCTCCGGCGGGGGATTTGCATGCATGCACGCGCGTGCCTCGCGACAATCAGATATGCACAGACGCGCGCAGGAAATGTTCAAAGAGAAAAGCACGGCAAACGAGCCATTCGATTTGCTGGAATAATAATTTTCGTCCCAGGGGTACTGTCCCGAGAGGAGGGAATCGAGTCTAAGGTCTTTGACCCTTCGCGATCGCTTATCAGACAGTTTTCCCATAGTGGAAACAGGGCAGGGAAAAACGTGTCTAAGAAGCGACAAAGGAAGGTAAAGGAAACATTGTTAATTGCACCGAAGGAAAGAGAAGGCAGTGAAATAGTAAATGTACACAGAAAAACAGAGAAGAAGAATAACGCTTGAACATTAATAAAAAGGAAGGATAGAGAAAAAGATGTAAGGACCGGTGCAAAGTACCTAAGAATCGATAAAGAAAGCTCGAGGAAATATTGTGAACGGAAAGGAAGAAAAAAGAGACAGACGTGATACGTAAAATGTGCACAGAAAATCGGAGACGAAAGAACAGGACATTAAAGATGATGAAGTGGAAGCGGAGAGAGAATGCGTTTGAAGGTAGAAATGATCACAAGAAGCAGGAGGAAGGAAACGAGTTGCCGGGCGATAAGAAAAGGGTGGAGAGAGGAAGAGAGAGAAGGATGCAGAAGGACCGGTGTAACTGTGCAACGTGGACTTTCACTATCGGTAAGAGAACCGTCGTCGCGGCAGTTCGGTTTCGTTTGTAGTTCGCGGGGAGCAAAGTCAGCTGGCCGTTCATATCCAAACTCGTGGGCCGCACAATCATTATACCGCGCCCGAACAGTTTGCGAAACTCGGCCGATCGCCAGTGAGTTCCCCACCCCGCCCCATACCCCGCTCTCCGTGCCCGGAGAACACATTCTCCTTCCGACAAACTTGCGATTCGTGAACCCTCGGCTCGGCCCAATCGACATTTTAAAACCCTCTCCGCACGTACGGAGCACGCATCGATTCAGACGTGCCCGGAAATGTCGCTCCATTGATAAATGAATTACACGGAGAACAAATGGAATAGGAATTCTCGAGCGATTGAACCTTTGCCCCCTGGCCAACTACGGTCCGACGGTTTACACGAACTCAACGAAATGCAGTTACCGCTGTGAATTTAGTTCGCTTAGAATTCCATTTCTATAGGAAGAAAGAATTTTCCTTGAAAAATGATTCTTTATCGCTGCCGAATTTTCGCAATATTCTTATGAAATTTATCCTATTTAGAACCACTGTCTCTGCTTTCTCAAAGTATGTTAAATAAAGAATTCTACAAGAAAGAAATGACTAATTGATCCTCGACAAGTAAAATCCCTGTTTGGAAAATTAATTGCCGCGGGGATGAATGAAATGATTTCTTCTTGCCGAAAGTCTCTCTTAATTCCGCAATTGCCTGAGACAAAACGCCAGGAAACGCGGGACGTGTACATGTGTAAAGCACGGACATATAATACGTTCGCGGGGGAAAGGTGCGTTAACATAATTTTGCGTACACGTCCCTCGCATTATGCAACGACGCTTGTATCGGTCTGCCCTAAGGCCAATACCTCTTTGCCCCCAACGCCGTCCCTTTTTTTTCCAAGGCTTTCCCCCCCCACCCGCCCTCTTTCCCACCCCGTCGCCGAGTTACGGCGAGTTAACGATCGCGTAATGCCAATGTCCAGCGGACACGCCCTGATCTCCTCGAGATGCTTCGCCGCACCATTCCTTTTCATTATTTCTTTTGCTAAATAATCCTCAAATTGAACATACCTTAAATTAGGAACTTTTTAACAACGCCCCGTTATGACGAATAAAAAGTTAATCTTCTCAAGTTACCAGAAAGTTATGTTCTTTCCAAAAAAGATTACTGAAATTTCGAGATTTGAATATTCGAAACTGTTTTATTTATAGTGATAATAATTCTTTATCAATGGTACGTTGTTGCAATGAAAAAATGGATCTGTTCAAGTTGTAGAGAGTCAAGTATAAAACGAGTATCATTTTCGCTAACATGGACAACGCGCGCGTATTTTTGTAAGAAAATTGGTAAATTGGTTTAAAAAGTCCGTGCGATCGGGACGGACGAGCCGGGGCCTCGGAGTTTCGTGGACGTCGCGGATAATTGCGGATAATACAGAAACTTATTGCCCTCGCGAGCACGTAGAGGCGTGGCGATTGCGCAAGTATGAAATAAGGGCCGTGCATTTCCGAAAATACCGCGTGAAAGTGGCCCGCCGCGAAATCCTGGTCGTTAGCCGGGCGAATTGTCGAGAGTTTGCGTTACGCGATCCCTAAATAATAATCAATCGAGCTCTTACTCAACGGGTCAGTAGGTTGAGGAACGCCGCTGTTGGATAACTCAGCGCCGTTGGCTAATTAACGCCGGTCTTACCGATCATCGAGAGGAAGTTTACACATAGACAGAAACACACACACGGACACGCGTGAATGTTCCCCCCGTGTAATCTGAGAGACGGAAACACCATTCCCCGGGTCGAGAAAGATTCATCTGGCCGTTCTACGAATGAATATTCAACGTGTACGATCATCCAGTGTTTCCAGATAAGGTTTTCTACACTTCCCAAATTTCCATACTATCACCTTTATCGATGATACCTGATTTTTACTTGGATCCCTTGTGACAATTGCTTTTCCCTGCTGCGCTTCTCCCATTGGTCGTTTCGTAAGGCCGAACTTATTGTAATGCGCGGTATTGTTCTTGTCCTTCGTGGCTTGTTAACAATCACGGCACGACGTTTACCGTCCTTTTTACGCGACACTTTCGACATTTTCGTGTCATTTGTCACGGCAGAAGGTTAGAAGGAAATCCCTCGTGTTGGATCTATTCTCGAGATAATTGTCGGCCGTCGTTTCTTGCGTAAAAATAGCCCTAATTTTGCTTAATACGGGCCGCAGTACAGCGTACAAATTAACGTCGACTTTCCTAACAAACATTTCTCTACGGACACTTCAAACTTCGTCCTTATTTTAGAAAGTGGGCGCAAAGCAAAGCAACGAAAAGGAAACAGAAGAATTGTACGATATTAACGAAGTGAAATTTAACATTTCTCTTGCTCAATGTAAAATCAATGAATAAATCTTGCCACCTGAGTGTTTCAATAAAATCAAATTCGAAGAGAAAGGTATCCATATAATAATTCAATCTAATCTCAGAAACAGCTAGTTATCACACACGGTTTCTAATTGTCAATTACAAATGATACAATTACATAAGATACAAGAATATTCACGAAAACAAGAATCTTTTACTTGCACATAAAATTCTTTAGTCCTATTTATTAATAATTTCTCCATTTTTAGTTCCAAATTTATCAATATTTATTCTAATGTTACGTGCGACTATTTCACTGTTAAGATACAGTTTTTATTTTCCTGTGGTCTAAAGTCCTATGGTTTGGCTGAAATTCTTGGTGGGATTTTTTTAACCGATAAATTGGCATTCTCGGGGTATCGTACCGGGCGACATCGGTTTTTAGAGGCGGTGCAGGGTTTTTACGATGGCGAATACGACACGTAGGTGTCCGGACCGTCGAGTTTGCCGAGCGGACAGGTTACGATTACGTAAGAACCGCTTTTATAACTTCTTACGACGGTGCTCGGGTGGACCGGACTGTACGTGTGAATGTCATCCTCGCGCCGGGCGAAAGGGACCATTCACGGAATTACGTCTGATATGTCCGACTGTAGAATCACGCACGGTTTCGATCATACCTGCCCCTCCTCTCCCTCCAACCGCCCTTCGTGGTTTTATCCGATTATTCCCCAAACCAAAGCGAAAGACCCAATTTTTGCACCATTTTGCAATCAATTTATCGCGGAAAATAATGCGATTAAGACATTATATATTCAGCCCTTGAAAGGTTTTTCAAAATATCTGCACATATTTGACCCGGTCCTGTTTACTCATAGTTGTCTGAAAACAAGAAGCTCGAAACTTTTTGTCCTGGGATGTAACAGGCAGAATTTTATTGGTTTCTGCCGTTCAATAAATTGGGATACGACTATGGGGGTCAATGAATATTAATTGAGTAACGCAGGCAGAAAGATAGGATAATAATGCGATTTACGATGTTCTAGATATTACGAGGGTAATAAATTAAAAATTAACGACTCTAGTCATTGCAATAACTGTAATCTGCTCCAATTAAATCCCATAAAGTGATATTTACACATAAATGTTCCTGTTGAGAGAAACGTGAAAAATGCTAATAAGGACTAATGAATATTAACCGTGCTGTTAGCGCCGGAAGTATGACGTAATAAAATGATGCACGGTGTTAGGACGACGAATGTGGGCAACATGATAAATGAATAGAAAGTAAAGGAACCGAGTAAAAGGGTTTCTATGACCCGCGTATTCAGTTTCCCGATATTTTGTCACGTGAGAAAAGTCTTGGCAAGGTCCATAATTCTTTTAATGAAGTAATACAGAAAAGTTAGGATGTTAACCGCGGTTTCATAAGTGTTATACGTACAGTTATGCAGCCTGGACTTTCCTTGGCTGTTCGCGTAAATGTCACCATGGGAACCCTTTCCTTCCTCACGGGGATTCTTGCGCCATTCGTTTTTTCGAAGTCATCGAAACAAACGGTGATCAAACAAAAATGATACCACGACGAAACGAAAAATTTAAGAGTATTAAATGTATTTAAAGAAGTACAGAAAGCATAAGAGTAAGAAGTAAAGAATGAAGATAAGAGTGAAGAAAAGGGTTTCAAGTAGTAAGGAAAGTACAGTAAAGGGCGATGATTAAAAAATGAAATGAATGAATGTATAAAAATAATGGTGGTATTGGATGATTTTGCTGCGATTTTTAGAGCAATATTTTTCCTTACTTAATTGCACAGCTTTTCTATTCACATGTCGCCGTTACTGATTGGGAGCAGTGAATGTTGGTCTAACCGATTACGGTCGATATTTAACACGAGTAACTCGAGAAATGCCGCCGGTAAGAACATTAAACGAAATAATACTGATAATGCCGTTAGCTTTCTAGAAACTTATAACCCTCTCCTTCGATACGTTTAATAAGAGTTACTCCAGCTATTTCGACGCACGATGAATTCAGTACTTTAAACGTCTTATCCTTCAACGAAATATTTCTACAAATTTCTGAGATTGAAATGCACTTAATTTAGATAAGGGATTATGCAATTTTCCGTCGATGTAACGAATGTCCAGAATTAACATTGTTTCAGGACAGAAATTGTAGTGAATTTAATATAGCGAATACTGAGTCAGTTATTGGACAAGAAAAACATGAAAATCGTCATTGGCAGTCGGTATTGCCATTGTCTTTGAAATTCGCGTGATTACAATGAACGGTTGGTCTTATTAGACATTGCCAATTGTTAAATACTGATTGTACGATGTATCCGTTTCTACGAGCGGCGATTGCAACGTGGTCGCATTATTTGTACCCTCGCGGGAGCAGAAATGTGCATTACGTTGGTGCGTTTTTCTTCTCATGTCCCGTTCCGGAGCTGGCGAACTTTTTTCTCGCGCCAGTGCCTCTCTCTCGGCTAAACACCTTAATTGCCGCAGTATTTATACCTGTCCCCGGTGATTTATGTGCGCCGCTAATACGCTGATAATAAGCGACAAGGACAAGAAAAATAAAGGAAAATTAGATGAAGATCTAAAGGCAAGTAAGACAGACAAAAAGATCTAAGACGGATCGTAAGATAATATATTAATTTATCATGGCAAGATATTAACTCAGTGCAATAGATAATTTCGTCGATAAACGAAAGAAAGGACACGGTTCGAAACCCTATTATTTTTGACATTTTCATCACCATTATACGCTAAATTATTTCCTCGCGGAAATGGTCGTTTCGTTCAGTAATTTCCATTCGACAATGTAAGAGCGAATTTCTTACGTCGTTTCGTTGCGTAAGCCTGAAACTCACCCCGTGGACGTAATTGACAGGAATCCAATGACATTTGTCGACACGCGAGATGCTGGATGAAAGGACAGAAAGGGAAAGTGTGCGTGTGTGTTAAACAATGACGGAAATTATCGGAAGGATCCACGATCCTCTGCTGCTTTCCCCATTCTCCAATCACCGCGGAATATACTAATTTTCGACAAACACTGTTATTGCCCACGCAGTCCTTTGGCCAGGAGAAAGATTCTCCTCTCACGCGAGTTCCTAAAACGCCGACGGTAGTTTTTCGTATTTTCAACACGCGATCAGCAGTTCTGGCGAATAGGCCAGCGTTTTTCAAAACGTAGGTCGTGACCAGCATTTTGTTTTTTAATGGAATAGCACAGAAAATATCAGACTGGAAGTCTAAGGTATCAGAATCAACTGCTTCGGAGAGATTCAATTCTATTTCTCAGGAAAATATTCCTGAACTTATTAACCTTAATTTATATATAAGAAAACGAAATATTCCTGAATCGCGTACTTTCCATTCACGCATTATTTAAGACCTTTTTAGGGATTTTTTGGTTTCTTTCACCGGATTAAATCAATCAATAATTTATATATATCCTGTCTTTCTATGTTTGCACAGTGGGGTGTGTCGTGAGAGTTCTTCTTGCGGATGAGGGTGAAAAAAACGTGAAAAATTCTACAAATAATTGATATCCCAACGGTAATGACGGTGCCAACATTCATCGTGTTTGCTTTAAAACTTGTCCTCGGGGTAGGTGGGTTACGCTCGCCGAGGCTGAACTTTAAACGCGGTTATGCAAATCCTGACTTTTCGTGCGACCGGACAGAGTTATGCGCGTAAATGATCGATGCCTGAATCGATACCGCCCCGTTTGCACTTATCGCCCCACGGTTTTACTTTATAATGCGATATCGATCATTGTAATTCATGTAACGTCTGAAGGACTCAGCCATAAAGTGTACAACACACTTTTCTTCTGCAGTCAATGAAACAAAATCCTGCCTACGTGTTTACTCATGTAATGGACTTGCGTTATTCCAGCAAAAAGGGGATTATAAAAATGTGGATGAACGTTGCACGAGGCATTGAGTATTGCTTCGTTCCCGTGGGACATGGTTTGGGTAGACAAGGATTTGAAATTCTTAGCCATTTCGTGGTCGCTGATTAAATTGATACTTTGTGGTCGATCGGTGGAGAAAATCTTACGTCACAGGGGTACACGCGTAGACCAGTTGTCTCGCTGCTACAGTATTTGAAACTTGCAACGTAGAAATCGCGGACGACAGCGTGGGCAACGTTGACGAAGAGAAACATACGTCGGCGGTGAAGAGCCACCTGTCCCTTCAGAATCGACCCACGCCTCGGCGAATTATTCCTTTTGTTTTTTACACGAACCTTCGGCTGTTCAAGGCAAACGCGGCACGCGTGACGAGCATTAACATACAATCGAGCAAAACTTCGACCGTCGTCGAAATTATGAATTTGCGCAGATACGACCGACCGTTAGTCGGCCCAATTCTTTTTTCGAAATATAGGTCGATCGGACTAACCCATTTTTGAGAGGAATAGAATTTTGTTGAATTCTCAATGCCAGTTTAAGTCGACCAAGGAAACCGAGTTTAAATCTACGAAATTTAAACGTCATGCAACTAAAACTTCGAGCGTCGCTAAAGCTATTTTTGCGAGGAATAAAGTTTGTCTTTTTCAATTCTTTACGTCAGTTCCTTTTTATTCGCGGCACTGGTGTTACGGATTTTATTCCGTGCGATTAATGTAATATTTTTATTGAGGCATCAGGTGTGTTTGGCGAAACGGCGCTGTCAAGCTCGTTAAGCGTTTCATTGACCTCGTGACAATTTATCGGCAATTATCTTCCACCTGTACTTTCGCCGGTCGACCGCGCAGAATTTTACGGGGAACGAGTTTACACGCGGGACACATTTTGCAACAAGATTTTACAGTACGTTCATATTCGTAGAGAATGAATTTAGCGTATGATAATACATCGTTTGGAAAAAGGGTAAATACGTGTCGGTGAGAAAAATCGTATTAATCAATCAGTTTCAGCTAATTAGAATAGCGAAGGAAGAGTTCAATATCAAGGTCCTCAAAGACCGACTTGGGCTTGAGTTATCTCCATTTTGGGGTCACGAAAAAAAAGAATCTTACAGATAGACAAGCGACGAGGAGATATGCAAATTTCTTGATTTCCAGAACCGTCCGTATCTCGCGGGAATATTTGCTTCTCTAGTCTTATAGTCGCTACGTAAAAATGGCCTTCCTAGTTGGTCGCCTTGAAAAAAAAAGAGGTCGATTCCTCGCGGCGAACATCCCAAAAATTCGGCAATATCAGCCGAGTTTCACCGGAACCGAAGACGCGACAATTCCGACGTAGTAGAACCGTACTTTCTAGGACCGTAGGGGCCTTATTAATTTGCTTAAAACGAATAACCGTACGACCTGCATCGGTCCCCTACCCCCCTCCCCCGAGTTCCCGCGTAAATCCCCGTCTTAACATCACGAAACGTCGTAAAATATCGGACCCCAACCCAGTGAAATCAGGATACTTGGAGGCGACGGAGCTTGCTTCAAGGCGAACCTTTCGCTTACCGTTTACTTCTTTTCATAATGAAATCTGCCGCTCGATCTGCGCTACACTAATACAAGCCGCTCTAACAAAATGAAACTACCTTTTTATCTAAACTCAATCGAAGTGCAGTCGACGAAACAAAGTCACGTCAAAAATAATGATAAAGGAAAGAGGTATTAGGAAATGCTTGTCACATGTCTGTCCAACTATTGTCTCGTGTGAAAGTTTAGTTTCAAAGGAAAATAAATCTTAGACTCGCTTAGAATTATATTGAGAGGTAGGATTTTCCGAAATTCTTTTCGTATTCGATACTAGAAGGCAGTTTTGGTATTTTCTCGATTTGATTATCGACTCGACGGTCGCACGTGTCATTACCTGGAAAGTTTTGCAGAAGTCTTAAAGTAACTGGGGCGGTGTAATACCTTATTACCCCGTTAGGTAACCCTTTTTGTCTTACGGCATGATTAGCCCTGAGGGATTACACGTTTGCCGTTCCCCTGGACGATATTTTCCGGATTCCAGCGATGAGACCGTGAGATATCGAAGCACTTCCTCCGCGTGGGCGTTGTTACATTGGAAACAGGGTAATGATGTACGCGGAATGCAGAAAAAGTTACGGACCGACGGCCCCTATCCCTGATTTACATTGATATCGGATCCTGCATCTTTTCTTCCTTGTTACAAAAATGTTCGCTCAGCTAACGAACGGTAAAACCTTCCGCCCGAATGCGCCATAACGCAATAATAACATAGTTTCACCGGGCAACAATAGATATCGATATCGATTCCCCCGTTTGTCCTTCCGCTGCTTACGAAATAGAAGAGCTCGTAAAAACTAGCCATATTATTTTGCGCGAAATCTAAACCGAAGGAGTAATTCTTGGAAGTGGCCAAACACGCTTATCTTTTCTACGTAACATTTGTATTACAACAAAAGAAGAAAAATTCTTTCAAAAATTGTTCATTGCCGTGATCATGAAATGAAACTACTGCCATATTTTTCGTTGACAATCTTTAACACTGTTACACCGTAGTACGAAAATTCTTTGAAAAATTATTGGTCCTCGCGATTACGAAATGGAATTAGTTCGACATTCTTTTTTGCCAATTTTGTTTAGTTTTGAATTCTTGACGGATGAGAAATTTATGTTAATGCAGACGTATCGTCCTACGATCGGCCATGTAAACCAGGGGCTTGAGTTATTCGGAAAGTGATCGTATGAGAGTGAAAAAAATGAGCTTCCGTTTAGTACATGATTTAGCAGGGTTTATCGTTTAAAATCTTCGGATTTATTGATTCCGCCCTACGACATCGTCGTTCGCACCTTATTAAGCCGTGACTTTTCGTGTAACTTTCAATCGTTCGCCGCGCCGGAATCGAGCTGACTGATGAACCGTGCTAGCCCAAGTCAGCCAGAAGGAAATTATGTAAAACAGCATCGATAGCTTCTAATTTTGATCGATGAGATATCTGCCTTCCCGTCACGCGCGGGTTCCACATTTTCTACCCACGTTTTTTCCACTCGTACTTTTGACTTTGCCGAAATAACGGGTCTCGGTTCGCCGTCGTTTATCACCGTCCCGGCGCTCGGCAATTACGACCTAATTATCGTGGCGAATTTCCGACTTTTTGTACTGACTCTTTTTGCGCCGAGGAATCTCCAGGAATTCCCGTGGCGGAATTTTCGCCGAAACCCGAAGTAACTCGACGGTAATTGCCCGTACATCCGAAGCAAGACGGCCGCAATTTAACGCGATTGTCTCCCGTAAGGTTCCGGCAAAAAATTCACTTGCTTTTCTCACGGAGTTTTATGATATTCCACACGGGGGGAAAAAATCATTGTTTCACGGTCCATCGTCGAACGTTTCTGTAAGCCCGCAATTATAGAAAGTTTACTGGACTTCCCTGAAGAATGTCCACTTTTACCTGTCGCAACAATACTGCAGAAACAAAAAAATTCCCGGCGACATTTAACAGTGTAACACATTTACTTCTGGGAACAAGTCATCACGCGGAACACTCTTCCTCGTCTCGCTATAAATAAATAATGGGATTTTATCAATACACACACAATTGTCGAGATATTTAACAACGTAAGATATTTACATTCAAAACGTATCCATCACTCAGGCTTATATTTCCTGTTTGACATTTTTTCATTAATTAAATGTTGATTTATGACGTTGCTAATGAAGTCGATGAGAGCGTAGAAATTCTACTCTACTTTAGAAACCGACATTTTTCCACGTCCGGCTCTGAATGAGTGACACGAATTACGTCAGTCGGAAGCGTGTTAATCGTTGGCCCGTCACGTAGGTAGAAATTAGGTATCGTCGGGCATATTGTCCGCTACGGGGAAAGGTCGGCAGGTGTAAAGGGCCGAAATGAAAGAAAGAGTTGGTGAATGGCCTCCTTCCGGGGCTCGTTTTGACCGATCGGCCAGGCAACACCGTTCCGAAAGTCATCGTACCTGTCAGAAAACCATCGAGACCGACTTTCCGGTGTAAACTTTTCCCCGGAAACGCGAGAACCGTCGTTAAGCACGCAAGTCCGGCACGTATGATCGATTGGAAAGGTCCCCGGGCCTTGACAGATCCCTAATTCCTAATTTCCCGAGTCTTTAGGGCGATGAAATTTCCAAGGGAACTCTTCACTCGTCTCACTCTGTGACGTTGATTAATTCCTCATTTCTAACCGGCAGGCTTTTCGTCAATTTATTGAGCTTTCCTATGATATGAAATAATTCATCCATTTCAAGTGTCCCAGCATTTACGGATCTTTCGTTTTTATTCTGCTTTAGAAAGTGCAACCCTTGCGGTCGAAGGACTCGTATTCCTTTGCGTTATCGTTTGAAGAGATTTAATATCCTGCCGTAGGTCGATTGGTCCTTCGGACGAAGCGAGTCCTCGAGACTCCATGGTCGCCGGGTAAATTCCGTTCCGAGACGAACTGGAGCGTGGACAGATGGAAAGGAGGAAACGATTCTTTCCTTCTAACCGATCCGGTCTCGCCTTCAAAGTTACATGCAGGACGTCACAAGGACGTCCAGTGTTCTCAATTGTTCAACCAATAAGGAATTCGCCAAGGTATTTAAGTCGCATTAAAACATGAAATGCAACAAACATCTGTTACTATACATTCCGCTCGAACAGATAATCAATTCAATAACCAGTAATTCTCAGAACATTATCTGTATTGAAAGACGAAAATTAGGCTCAGTTTTAACAAATTATTAATTCGATAAAAAGTAATTTTCAGGAGTTTATTTAATAGAAATATATATGGAACGAAGTATTAGTCATTCACGTCCTAGGCAGAAATAAGTAAAAATAGTGAAGAGTAGATGTAGTGTCTTAAATTCTGGACGTAAGGTCAGATTTTCTTTTTATTGGAGTCATGGCCACGTTAGTTTGCTGAATTAATATACCGTCGACTAGTTTGTACATTTTATATAGACGTTTTCATAAATGTCACGATGGACGTGAAGGAAATTTGCGGTTTTGTCATAAAAATGCACTCAAAACTATCGCGATCATCTCTTTGACGCTATGAACCCTGTGTCGTTTGCCAATAATCCTTGTTATCTCTGAGAAGCAATAAAAAATGTCGGACTTGGATCGATTTGCAATGAGTACTAAAAATACCATGGGATCGATTTCTCTGAGGCAAATGACGAAATCACGTGTTGACTAGGCAATCTCTTTGCATTTGCCACCTTAATAATACACTCAATTTGTAAATCTAGGTCGGACATATAATCGTATATGACATTGTGCAATAAAATCAGTTATTTCAGTTTATTCATAAACGACCACTCGTTCAGTTCTTGTTGAATGTTCGTCCGCGTTTTAATTAGGACAGCCAATTTTCGGCGTAATCGAGCGTAGAAAATAATATCGTGGAATTTTTACAGGCGTAACGATTTTTTTCGAGATTTTCAATGCACCGTAGACGATCGATCGGATTCGTGACACGATCGCCGGTCCACAATTGCTCATACGGTCCGAAGTTGGGCAAAAAAACGTTAAAAGCTTGACTTTCTATTTAGACGGGGCACCGGGGGGGAAAA
The DNA here is from genome assembly GCA_963989215.1 of Hedychridium roseum. NCBI lineage: Eukaryota > Metazoa > Arthropoda > Insecta > Hymenoptera > Chrysididae > Hedychridium > Hedychridium roseum. The sequence continues at coordinate 2,064,695 of OZ022307.1, read as the reverse complement.
AAAGAGGAGGGTCGGCATTTGTCGAGGATCGACTAATCGTCGTTCTCGAAAGTCGCGTTTCAGCCGCTTTATCCGAAACCCTCTTCTTCCCGATTCCCCCCGTCCCCGCCCCTCTCTGTAGGAGAAAACTTGAGCCAGAGGCGTTAAACGGATTTCGGAAGCTAAGAAGGCAAAGTGTTCCTCGCGGAAGATCCCTTCGCGTGATCGACACTCGTTGAGGTACAAATTCACTCATACAAATTTAGGTACAAATTTTTCTCCTTGATGAGGCGATGATAATGACGCCAGGCAAACGGGTAATAAATGATGACTTTGCCGCGATAAGCGATCCTCCGGCAAAAGACCTTCGTAAAAGTAGACAATTTCGTAGATAAGCATCGTTTCCGCATCAGCTTTGGATCGCCGGTAATTCAGGTTTATTAGCCTGGCAGCTTTTAAACGATAAATCTGTAAAATTTCCTCGTGGGACGAATAAATTGACGCTTTAAGTGCGAATTAACTGCGTGGCTTATCTTCCCAGGCGCGTGTTTCCATTTTCCGGACAAACGGGACTTCCGACGATGCCTGCCTGGACATAAATGGACGTTTCGTCCGAGACTTAAGAGCCGGAGAGGTCATTCACGTGCGCACCAGGTAGACTCGAGAGTCTAGCATATACGTAACGGTACCTTGCGTATCCACTCAATGCCACGCGTTCCTGCATCTCCCCCTCAGCACCCGTCAATCATCGCGAACGAAATACCGAATTTCATACTCGCGCAAAATCGCTCGTTCCATCCATCAGCGGCGATCGATTAAAAAAAGGAAATTAATAGGAAGGGAAAAATCGGGGGACAGGAGCATGAGAAATTCGATTCTCGAAAGGAAATCGATTTTAATGTTCCATTATTATTTCCATCGATCTCTTGTGGTCAATTAAAAATAGACAATTAACAAAGGGAAGAAATAGGAGTACAAGAGTACTCAGGAGTACTATATTTTCAAGCACTTAATTTACCATTTTCTTGTATTTGAATATTTTTCTGTTAAATGAGATAACAGATTTCGCTTAACTTGAGACAATAATACGACTATTGACCAATATAAAAATTGTTTGAATTCATACTTTTTAGCGTTATCTTCGTAACCTTTCGGTAATGTTTCGATCGTCCTTCGTTGTTTGCTGCGCGGAAACGGATGACGCGAGGCGAGGACATTGCATTCTTCGTGCTCGGCAGTGTTCCCTTCTTTCGTGAGAGAAAGCCCGGGATGAAGTCGCGAGGCGAAGAGCTCCGGGCTCTTTTCGCGCGATTCGTCGTCATCGTCGTCGTCGAAAAGTCTGGCAGCGCCGAAGGCGGACCGCGTGTTCCACTTTGAAAGCCGCCAAGGAACCTGCCGACTTATTCACCTCGAGAAACCTCCGCCAACGCGATTCACGCGACCCTTGACAAACGAGCGCCTCAACACGTTAAAACTCGCCGAGCAATTATACTGGCCGGTCCAGCGGCAATAAACTGGTTCATCGATTCAAAGCATCACGCGATAACCAGTGAGTAAACATTCTCTCTGATAAAAAGGAAGTCCCTCTAATTCTTGGCTAGAATCGTCATTCAAGTAGATTATTCAAGTATATTTACATTAAATAGTCTCGTATGATCTCTTTGCTTTTTTTTCTCTATTATTCTTACTGTCATTATTGTCTGTGAAGGATGCCTACAAAATTAGGAGAGGTTCTTTCGATGAATTAGCCCTAGTATTTTTTGGAAAAATATTCATTAAATTTGAAGAAAGAACGTATGGCAGGGGGGTGAGGGGATCTTTGGATCAATTAGCCGTGGCAATTCTTGCGGGCGCGCCTTTTAGGACGGACAACTTTCACAAATTGCCTTCGCCTTATACCGACGTCTTACTGCGCTTCCGTCGATCTGCATCTGACGCGCCCTAAAGCCCATTATAAATGCACTGACGCTGCACATTCGGACGATCCATCATATTTCGCATACGGCAAACCCGGCCGCCTCGTTACGGCTTTTCATTAACGACCTTTAATGAGTAGATTATATTGCCTCAGGTCCATTTACGTCGCGTTTTATTAACACCGCGGCGTTCAAAGGCAAAGGACGAACGAGGAATTACTTCAGGAACTTTTTCTTACATTCTCACGATCCTCGACAATGTTGAACGCGGTAAAGTAATGTAATTTTCCAAGTGTTTGCACATTTTTTACATTTCAGTTCGTCCTCCAATTGATAATGAACATTTTTGTTAAATTTTATTTACGGGGACGATGAAATTTTTCGAAGGAGAAAACGTTTCCACCCACGATGCACCGATGGGGCGAGATCAAAAGCGGCTTAAGGTCGTACATGAAATTGCATTTCGAGCGACGAGCTTAATCGATTTCACAAACGACCGGCGTTATCGCATTATCGCCGACCGACAGCGTCGCGGCGTAACTTTTCATGTCGGATGATCCGCACTTTGCAACCGAGAAAACGCTTGCCGCGGCATTCGACTTTCTTCCGGCTTTTTTGCGCCTCGACTTTCTTTTGCATCCAACGAAATTGACAGTCTCCGATAAAAATGAATACAAAAAGACAGGACAATCAAGACAAGGCAGAAGGGAATAGAATTCTGTATTTTTAAGTTTTTTTCTTAAAGTTTGAATTAATTAAGGAAGCTACAAAATATTTTCGTAGCTAACGTTACTGAAAATTTGATAATTAGGTAAAACAATCATTGTAATTGCGTAGACCTTAATGTTCTGGTACCAGGGTTGATCATGCGAGAATCAGTGTAAGAGAAATCAAATAGTCCCTCGGCAAGATTTGTATGCAAATACATTTGAAGCGAAATTTTTGGCCGGAAGCGGGACGACACGAATTTCGGAGGGGCCGGTCGTCTTCTATTTTTAATGTGAGACGAGAGAATGACGACCTTTAAAGATGGCCGTGTGTGACGGTGCTTTCTTTCTTCCATTCTTCGCGAGTGACGACTCTCTTCCGCGGTAACGGGACCGTGAAATCCGTCGAAGGTCGAGTTAATTACATACGAAAAGACATCAGATATTTTGCCTACCGCAGGAAAGAAAGTTACCCGTACGGACAGCTAAATCAAAACACGAGGAACGGGGGGGGGGGGGGAAGATCTTTAAAATGTCGAAAAAAGGGAAAGCCGATAAGAATAATCGTCCCTCGAAAAGTAGGATTTCGTCTAATTCCTTCGTTAATTAGACGGAATTAATCCGACATGACTGTACAATACGAGGAAACGGAGACAGGCGAAAAATATGCAAATGTTCCATTAAATTATTAATCATGGGCGAAAGTAATTTGGAAGGTGATTTCTCTAAATTATTAACGACCTCTTCCTTTGCTTACCGACGCGTAACTGCTTTACACAATCATGCTAATCCCCTTGGTTTATTGCTACGGCCTGTATTTTTAACTCTTTATTTAAATATTACTACGAGAATACGTTGAGTAAAATAAATCAACGGAATACTACACGAAATTTCCAAATCGCTATGTCGTCTGTGACTGTCGATTTGTGGTTAAAAATTTTCTTAAAATTCAATTAAGTACGCCTTTACATTGTCAGTTTAAAATAATATTGTTTACAGAAGGTTCCTGGAGGGTATAACTTAATGATTACACAGGAGACAAGCGAGACCTGTTTATGCATTGTATAAGAAAGCCGACGTGCTTGACTTGACCCTTTACGTAACATCGTCCTTCCATTGTCTCGCTTGGTCCTGTTCTAGTATGTGATTATCGTTATCAGTTTATGCTATCTCGCTTTCTCCGGCGATTTACCGGACGCATAAAAAGTCTTAAAATTCGTCACGTTTGCTCGTTGTCCTTTTGTTTCTTAATGAAAGGCGCGACACCGGGACGAGGAAAGCCTGTCCTTCCGTGGCAAACGAGAAACACGAGGATTATTCCCCTCTCCCCATTGTTTCGTTATTCTCTCCACTCCCAGCGCGGTGAGGTCTCTTTGCGCGCTTTATACGGCAATCGTTGAACGTCAAAACCGAAGACTGATTCGCGAGGAAGCGATCGGGCAGCCAATAATTACCGTCGACGTGCACGATAGAGAGACCACGAGCGCTTAATTAACGGCTGGCAAACGAGATGTCGGCGAAAAGTCGTGAGGACCTGCCGAGTGAAAGAAGCCGGCAGGAACTGCGGAAAGTACAGGAAACGAAAGGGCATGTACCTCGAGCAAATAAGAACGAAACAAAGAAGAATAAGACAGCCATTAAGCTCGGAGAGAAAATTGTATAAAAATTAAATGACGATTCTGATAAATGTGAGAAGAAATTACGACGTACGTGAATCGAACAGACTCATCATTTATGTGCATTTTTGCTTGGGAAAAATTAAAGCGGAGAAAGGTAGGATCTGTGACAGAAATGAAATAATTGGTTAAACCCTTCGGTTTTTCCGCTTCCTCTTCCTTTCTAGAACTGACAGTCCGCAGTGAACAGCTGAGCAGGAGTATAAATCTCTGCACTAGAAACAACCCAGTCGACCGGAGGAACTGCTTATAAGGAAAGACTTGTTCCACGCAGCAAAGTCTTAGGAATAAGAAGGAAAACCTTCTCCACATGCCAAGTAAAAACTACCGAGAGTTGCTGTAATAATCGTGTAAGAGCAATTAATAATCCCTCAGTCACATGTTCGCAGCGACAAAAAATTAACGAAATCAAACTAAACCTCCGAGAAGTTAACAGCAATTTTTTTCAGATCATTCGCGCTGTTCCAAGGAAAATGTCAATGAAATTGAACTAAGTTTCCTACAAACGAATAGGCACTTTTTAAAAGTCTTCGCGTTCAATGATTATCGGATCATTCTCTCGGTGTAAATTAATGAAATTGCCCAGTGTTTTCTCGTAATCTCCGTATCGCGATCTCCGGTAATTACGTGTCGCTGCGATTGCTCGCGGGAATGTTGCGTTTGGCACGGAATTGCTCCTGCGGTCGGCGGAATTCCTGCGATTCAAGGGCACGAGGTGCGCGCCTAGCCTGGGAAACGTTACGAGAGAACTCGAGGGTACAAGAACGGGAGCGGCGAAAAGTGACCGCTCGGTTTTACTCGTCTCGGCTTGATATATTATCGCGATAAATGCACCAACGCCATTCCGCTCGATGAAAAGCACACATGGCCAGATACTGACAGGCCTGCACCTGTGCACGATTTGTACGCTTTTCTTGATTGATCGTCAGATTGACGGATTCTAAGATAAGTTAAAGGAAAAATTCGATAAAGTATTTTTCAAACCTTGAGACTGGGTCGTGCTTTCAATTGAAAATGATACGTACATTGTTGACGTTATTTTTTAATATATATACATATTTATTATCTAGGTTTTTGTGAAACTCTCTTTATATAAGTAATAGAGTATCAGAGAATTCGTCTTTAAAAAGTCAATTACTTTTCGTTATTTAAATAAAAATAGAATCAATGTTCAGGTGACAATCTTGATTCCTTTTTCCTATGTCCTGCGGCCGATAGGTCATTACGAATTCGTTTTTTATTAATGTCAGAGCAGCACGTGGGACATCGAAATCCCGCGAGGTGCATTGCGAAACGAGCAAATAGAGGACCTCGTTCCCCGCGAGAGAAGAAAGAAAACGAAGCGACAATGAAAGTAAGGCGCGAAGAGGACTACAGCTACTCGGAGCGTAAAAATGTGACAACTCGGCGCGGGGGAAGAGGTCGGTGAACCGGTATTTCACGCGTAGGACGCAAGGATAAGAGACTTGCGAGACGCGTCGTACAAAAGTCGATCTGGCAATACGATTTAGGGGGAAAGCCACCTACGTCTTCTTACCTCCTCGATCGTCATTCATTTTTATCTTCAAATACTATTCACCGAGTCACACTAATTAAAATAACGATGTACGACAAATCGAACTGGAATTAAACAGGAATCGATCGGTACAAAAGAAGTCATGTTTTATCTGTTGGAAAGAACAAAATTCTAATAATTCGATCAGGTATTTAGCATGATTTTCATGAATTTTTATTGACGATTTTATTATAGTAATCGCCACCGTGGGTACTCTTCGTTTTACCAGCAAACCCTTCTGACGTGTCACGTCAGAATTTGACTTTCATGATGACTTTTTTCACTTTTTTCATTTCTAGTTTTGTTGACTATTATCTCTGCTCTTATTGTTGGTTTTATCGGGAACTTCGTTGTACGTGCCAAAGGGGACATATGATCACGTTCAATCTCCACGTATGTAAGGAGTATCGGACTTCGCAGTTGCTATTGTGCAAGACGCATCGAAGCAAATCTTACGCGGCACAGTTTCCGCCGTGGACGAGTTAAACAGCACGTTCATTGTTGCTATTGGATTATATAAGCGGCGCGATCCGAATCGAAGGGGGATCCGATTTACGTTGAAAAAAAGAATGCCCGGTGAATGGCTCATGTGCTAAGCGACAGTCACGAGGAGAAATCAGCGGAGCCGGCCCGAGATCGTCATGGTAATTAGCGATATGATCGATGATCGACGCGACAGGCGAATCCTGCCGCGGCAAAAGGTCCTCACGCTGCTACTCTTAAATCGCAATCCACTCCCTCGGGATCCCCCGATCGTAATTGCTCAACCGTCACGGAACGACCAACATCTACGATCGACATGCAGTGTTAATAATTTTGCAAGGAACGTGCAAGAAGCGTAACATGGTGCTGGGTGTAAATCGTGTCCGTGATTTTCTTTAAAGATAAAGTTGATGGACAACTGCTCAATTTTAACAATTTTAACAATCTTGTCTCAATTAAATTGGATCTCAATTAAATTTGGATCTAGTCTTTACTTTTAATTGTGGATCGCACGATCCATAATTCCGAAGTTAAGTAATTCAATTGTTTCTCGTCTTGTCGCAGTCTTTGTCCTTTCTTGCCAGTCCTTTTTTCATTTTTTTCTGTGGTCCGAGGGAGGAACGGAAGAACAGAAAATCAAGACGGATGGTGCAATTAAGTGGAAATTCCGACTGGCCGGCTAGTATTACGTTCGATAAATTTGAACCGTAGTTCGACTCTCTATTAATAAATTCTACTTTATCGAGCCTGTTCTTGTCGTCGTTTTTCCGATGATCCCCCGGCTTCTCACACATTCGATACACTTTTAATCGAGACGTTGTTTTTCTCGTCTGCCTACACTCGGTGGAAAACATCGTGGAAATAGAAAGTAACATATTGGCTTGGCCAAAAAAAGCAATAGAGAATATACGAAAATGAACAGGCCTACCGTGACTTTCTACGAGTTTTTAGTTCCATTTGGTTTTTCATTAACCTTGGTCCAAAGCTCCTACCAAGTCGATCATATACGTATTCACAAGAAAATTTTAGAATTCTTGCTCGAGCAAGGTTTTTTTGTTTTTGAAAAAAATGAGATAAATTGGGTGAAATATAACGTTGATCAGTATTGTCTTTGAATTTTTCTTTCACGCTTCTGACGGTCGTTAGGATTTAATGGAATGAATCATACTTTCGACTGATTCACAAATTGCGTGATTAGCATAAGGCGATCAAAGTCGATCGATGCACGGAGATCTTCGTTAATTCGTGCGTCGAAGAAAATCGCGTTTGCCGACCTTGCAGAAGTTTCACCGGCGTCTGGCCGGCGATAAAATTTTCATGAATATGCAAGGGCTTTGGGTAAAACACATGGCGATTGGTGATCGACGATCTACGTAGCTGCCTAGAGCCCCGCGAATCTCCATAAACTCACAGAAGTCCGTTTCACTTTCTCAAAAGACGTCTTTACGCTCACTTAACGTCCAATTGCCACGAAATTACGACCGTACGAAAGCGATATACAAGCTTATGTGCCACTCTTCCGCAAGGTTTTTGGATTTCCCGCAATTGCCAAAAATATGAGCTCTCTTTTTACATCTACATACTCCACGGAAGACAGAGAAATTTTGATTACATAAAAAAACGAAGATTGCGAAGCGAGCAAAACTTAACGCAACAGTTTGAACAGGGTAATTGATTTTTCTGAATTTTTTTCTTTTTCCAGCAGGAACGGAGGGACGGAATACTATGGTTTTCTTACCTGTTTCTCGGCGAACCTCGGGCTGGCGGTGGTAAAATATTGGTGGTGACGTTGTTGGTGCTGACATTGGTATTGCGAATACTTCGTTGATCGGCAGAGGTGCGGGGCAGTCTGGGACTTCCGGCGAGGGCGATGCCCAGCAGGCAAGCGGTAAAAATTACCGCTTCTCGCATCGTCACGAATTCTGGATCACCGTCGAGAAGAGCAACACTTCAATCACGACACACTTCTCTTCCGCTTTGAATCGCGAGATACTTCCTTCCCGGTTTCCTAAAGTCCCCTTAGCCTCTCCCTCGCGGATTGCTTAGCGAAACTTCGAAATATCCCTGCGAAATTTTCCGTTAATCTGTCAATCCTGAAGAACGACAGCGAGTCCTCCGTTTTATCGTGGAAGAAAAGAATCTTAAAGTACGTGATCACTGGTAACGTCGCTTTCTAAAATATCTCGTGTCACTCGTGCTTTTTTGCCTAAATCCCAGGACAATCGTCGCGGTAGAGCGGCTCCAGTTGTCCCGTTTGCAAGGCCGATCCACAAGTGTACCGAGGACTTATCTAACCCGCACAGAATTGTCCGACAGTGAGGATCCTCTTGCCGAGGATACGAACATTCGCGACCTCCAAGTACCCTCGAGGCGCCTCAGCTGACTTCCTTCCGGTTTCTTTGGCCCGGCGAAATTAGCTCGAAAGAAGCCGGTGAAAAAGGCTCGAATGGACGGACGATTGATCGATCATAGGAGCACGGGTTTTGTCGTTTGATCGCCGTTGGATCGCGACGGATCGTTCGGATGGTTGATCGCGCAGTTTTAATGGCCGGTCGACGATCCGTCCGTAGACACTGCGTCTCGCAAAGTGTCCGTCCGTCTCTCCGTTGGCCAGCGTACCCCCAATACAACGGCGGTGTCTACGGCCGCAGGTAACCAGGACCCCGGGCACGCGTTCTCAGTCAACTGTAAGACTTACTTTCACATGAGACCGCGCCACGGGAACACGTGGTGGGGACCTATCGCCGGACGTACTAAGAAACCGCCACTAATTCCCGCACAGGAAACTCCCGGGATCATAACCATTTTCCACAAGAAAAATCAGTGAAAATCTCCCTAAAGTTTATCAAAGAGAATCTTATCTCTTGTCTAATTATACTGGAATTGTATAAAACTAATGTAAATGATCGATTTCAGGAGGACTGCTCTCAGATAATAAAAATGTCAAAATAATTAGATATTTTTGTGGATTGTAAGAAGAAATTAATGTTAATATCAACAATTTTTTGAATTTTTAAATATAATTTAGCCACGAAGAAATGTGTGTTGTCGTGTTGTTCAAAGATTACGCGAATTCTATCACTTCTATATTTGTATACAAAATTTAACATCTTCCACTAACTTATTGCCTAAGCAATTTCTAAATATATTATCATTTCCCACGACGGTATCATTGCATCCCACCTGTTCGTTTTATCAACGACGAACGATCAGGAAGACCAGTCTCGTTGGATAAGAATACTTTGAGCAAAAACTTGTAAAGTTCGCGTTCGCCGGGTATTAGATTTATGGGGGCGCGTTTCAAGTGGCCTCCTGGACTTTCACATAAGACCGTACCATTCTGTTTGGTGGGGATTGAACGTAGCACGTAACACTCCGTGGCGAGAGGGACAACTCACCATCAGCAGTTCGTAAAACCAATCGAACGCAATGATTAAGGAAACAAGTTTCAATACGCTCGTACGATTTACACCTGTCTAGTATCCCCGGCAAGTCTTACCTCAAAGTTTTCAATGTCCCGCATAAACGTGACAAATTTTACCGTTCAAAACAGTGCCATAGAATAATTACTGTGATTCTAAAGTTCGATAAATTTATTATGAATAATAATTATAACTAATACTACGCTCTTTGCTTTAGAAACCTTAAGACAAATAAGTAGTTTGCACAGAAAGGACGTCCACTCGAGTTTGCTCGAAACAGGAAAATGTAATATTAGAATCATCCCATTTAATGACCAAAAGTAATACAATTAAAAATGTGAAAATTGCAAAATCTTCAAGTCATTTTCCTGTTTCTTGAGCTGTCATTTCCTAGTATTCAAGAATTACGTGATTCATACTCTTAAATCGTATTATAATCAACACTCGAGGCAATTGAGAAGAAATTTTACTACGTGAGTAAATCTAGTCTAATCACTGTTTCATTATTGATCGGGGAGTCATTGGCCTGTCAATCGAAGGGGAATAGCATCGATGAAACTCATTTCCTTGGCCGATGCACTTGATGGGAGCTTCCAAAGGTCGCGCCGTGATCAAACCAACTGCCGACCGGGGAATCATAAGATCACATCTGTACGGAGGTCAGGGCCATTATACTCCTGATGACTAAGCCACTGTGTCCCACTGACTTCCCTATTGCACTAACAACTGTCAGAACATCAATACACGTCTATCGCCTTCATCTGGACATGTTTTGTAAACAAATCAGCGTACAAAACACGCGATTAAATGCCTAATTGCCGGAAATTAATAATATTTACAGAATCGTTCAACGAACAGATTACTTTAAACAATTTCTGGATTAATAGAGACTAATATTTTTTGCACTAAAATTTGCATATTTAGAGAAAACGATGTTCCGGGGCAAAATGAATCATTTTAGGCGGTTTCTGAGCTAATGTGAAGTAATATTTAAGTGTATCATTGTTTGCCTGTATAAGAAGGAACGTGGAGAGTAATATTTCTGCATTTTCCTTGGCAGTGTCGATACAAAGGGAATGTCGCAAGCCATTCGCGCCCGTTTCACGAAGTTGCAGGGACTGCAATGACCGCACAAGACACGACGCGAACGAAACAAAAGGGCACACCTCTCGGATTTCAAATATTCATATTTACGTCCGGTTCTCCTGTTTATTATTTCCCCGAAGAAGGCCCGCGTTACGTCGGCCAGTTTTCCATTGTCGAAACGCCGGGCAATTGTCCGTTGCACAAGTTTCTTGCGGTTCTGTATGAATAATGAAACCCATGGGAAACTGCACGGCTGATACATCGGAATTAACATCGCATCGTAATAAATACAACGTCATAATTATTCGTTATCGCTCTTACGCTAATTACATCTCCCATTTTCTCATTCGACATTCTTGTTTACTCACGCACAAAAAAGCCGGTAGAAAACAGCGGCTAGGAGAAAATATATGACTTGTATCACATGTGTGTAGCAAAGAAATGGTACAGTAGGACCTCGATTATTCGTACGAATTAAAACGGAACCGAACCAATGAATTACAGGTAATTAGAAGCTCGAATATAATCGAACGACCGACATCATTATTACGTTTGATTTTTCTTTATTTTTACGTGCGCATAGAATACGAAGAATTTATCATACATTAATCCGCAAAGTCGTATGTTTCAATTGATCCCTTCCCTTTTCCACTGTACTATCCCAATCTTCTTGAGCTGCCAAATTACAATTTCCTTCAATATTCATTCGAATTATTCGATTGTCCAATGTTCCGATAAAAGACCGATATCTTTGAAATATCCAGGAACTTTTATCGAAGTATTCAATCTCGAATAAGCAAAGGATATCGTTGCAACTCTTGGATCATTTCTTTTCGAGTTATTTCCATCGATTAGACGGAAAAAGTGAGGTCGGAGCTTGCGTAAGGTCCTCATGGCAGCTTGCAGACTTCATTAGCCGGCAGATATATAAAAGGAGAGGCCTTAATGTCCGCGGGATATTGGAGTAAGGCTGAATCAGAAATCGCGATTGTCGGAGAACGGCATCGCCTTGAAGCCACGCCGACACGATACGCTCTCTGGGGTTAATCGTTACACTTTCAACCAGAGAAATGTTCCCCCGCGCAACGGCATATTTCATTTTCAAAAATCCTTTTGTCCGAGCCGCGTACACGTCATTTATGTCACCGTTGTTCACAAAAGATCCTTTCACAAACACCTCACCACGTAACATTCAAATGAGAAAGTTATAAAACAGTTTTAGGAACACACACAATTGTTGTAGTTCATGCACACGAAGAATATGTGTCTAAGGAAATTCAATTTAACCGGACGTTTGTACTCGAAGTATCCTCAAGTCTCTGCAGATTGAATGCATCATAATTGCAGTTTCTCGGTAATATGCATGCAGCAAATTATATAAGGTCCAATAAGAGGATACGGTAAAACTGTGAGATATACCCTGTATACGGGTTAACGTGTTGCAACTGTTAATCGTTGTTACAAAAAGGTAATTTGTCAGGACATTTTATCGATGTAAGATTAACGGTAAGTTTTCAGTGTGATGCAAGTTGGATTTTTCAAGAAACTTCCAGCGAGAACTGCCCAGAATGACGGCATCGACTTTGCAAGAAATCCATGCCGGTGTTCTGGATTCCGCATATTTTGCATAATCCCGTTCTAAAGCATTGACCGTGTAATTCCTATGTCGTGGGTGGTTTCATTAAACTCCGAGGATTTATGGTTTCTCTCTGAGATAAACCAGATTTACGAGGAATTCATGGAATGTTGCAGCAACTTTTTCTAACAATGTAAGATATTTAGTTCATTAGCTGTTTTCAAAAATAAGGAAGGGGTCTTAATGTTTCGTTTGCAAAGTTGTCGTGATGTTATTACTTTCGACTTCGTTGTATCTTACGGTTATGTACTCGACGGGTAATTAAATAATTACTCTTCCCACCCTTCCCGTCATTTCATTAAATTATAGACCGGTTTCTGAGCGATAATTAGATCGTCAACGCTCTAAGTACCTTCTTTCTACACTTTCGATTATACAATTACTGTGTCATGCAGGAAAATTACTGGTTTAATACATTTTAATCGTTGCATGCACAGTTTAGCTCTTCTCTTACAATAATTAAATATACATAAAACTTTGCTCTGTCGCAAGTTAATTCATTATCGTTATATAAATCGACATGTATTTATGATTAAATTCTTTGTGACAGGGGTAATTCTTGTTATAATTGGAACAGCGTCATCGTTGACTGACGTGTTGATGCTCTTAGTAATTGCCTATTCCACGTAAGTGAAGAGAATGAGAGCCTCGGTGAGATCGAGATAAGCTATTATTTCTATGATTATTTGTACTATCGTTCGTAGAGGCTTGTCTTCTTGAAACAGTTCAATGACGAACTTGACGGTATTCAGGTTAATTATTGGTTTTACTTGCGAATAGTTCTCATGTGTATGCATTTGCTGGCTTCGTATGTGAGAGTATGCTGCACCTTCGCGTGACGCTCGATTGATCCAGTTTCTCGTTTCTAAATGGCTGATAGCAAAGTCAGGTTCGAGATCAGACATAAACACGGAAAGCAGAGAAACTAACGTTCCCGGTTGATCAACGGTGAAACCAGAAATTATCGACAAACTCATCTTATCAATATCTTCTCCACTGAAATGTCCCACGGGTTGTTCAAGGATAAATCAATATTTACGAGAGTGGCAGAGGAATATTTATTATCATTAAAAATTAAGTTCATTTAAAGACTCTAAATTGGACTAGAAAATCATTTTCGTAATTTCAAGAGAATTTGGACAGCTATCTAGGAATCGCGGGTGATTTTTGCGAGAAAAACTTGTGAATCAGCGGAGATGTAGAATTTCTCGGCGACAGTGGGAAAAAAAGGGGCGGAAGTAGATGGAATTTCTCACAACGGTGTCACTTTCGAAAGCAAGTGCGCAGAATTCGACAAGTCTTTACGTAATTGCCCGGGCTATATCGTTTCATCGCGGATAGCTGCGATTTATCATTAAGTCCAAGGGGAACTAATTTCAAAGTGCTTCGGGTAAAATGTCCGGAGACGAAATCACGCCGTGTTCTTTTCAGAATCGAGATGAATGAAATTCCTGCTTCAATACCGTCGCAGATTTATCGCGGGCAATTAAATTCCAAGCTGCGATTTCTGCCAATTCATCGCACAAAAACTCAGTCAATAAGAAGAATAAAGTCGAGCCAAAAAAGCCTTCTCTTCGTTTCAAGAATTGAACATTGCATTAAAAATATTTTCGGTAACCGATTTTGTGGAAATTAAAATGCTCGACGAAAGATGAAATGTTAAAGATCAAGTTAAAAAATGTATGCTACTTAAAAAATTGAACAGAGTTCATTGAAGTACCTTCGAGTACTGATTCTGCGGAAGTTGAAATGGACGGCCGAAAGTTTTGGGATAAACGTCCCTGTGCTTTGTAGGCGGAAAGTCTTACTGATTTGTTGACGGTGGTAACAGTGGGTCCTGTAAGGCCCCAAGGGGGCCCGAGGTTACACACGCAGGGAACCTCGTTTCTCGGCTGGAACGTCGCGGAGGAACTTTAATTAGAGAAATGATCACCGCCTTATCCCTCTTGCTAAAGTCACTGGCCAACGGGTACATGTTCTCCCTTTCTTTCCAGGTATTACCCAAGGTGACTGACCTCTTGGCCAGTTATGCACCTTCATAATTCACCTTAATGTACTATCAATTCCGCAAACACTTTTTAAACTCCTTCCTCGACTCGCTTCTTACGTCCAATGCTTTTTCCATAAAGCGGAGACTTTAATAGGGGATCCTGTCCTTCCTACACTAAAAAGTGATTGAAAGAAAATACTTCCGGCAATAAAGTCTTCTATCAAAAGCAGCTTTTTATGTGACTCGTCGTGGGAAGTGTCAGAAAACTATCGATTTTGAAAACTTTGACATAGAGACGATTTCTAAACCCTTTCTAAAGCCCTTTTTAAATCTTTTAGAGTGGGATACTACCATTCCTTACATAATATTTAAATGGAAATTTGATACTAGACAAATGTAATAACTTAAAAATAGATATATGTTCTGGCAACTAAATCAACTTTTAAGAGAGATGCAGATACTTAGGGTCTAAGAAAAAGGTAAAAATAACACGAAATGTGAAGATATTTGTTAATTCATATTTTGAGGTAGGAGATTTTTCTGTAAAAAGCAATTGTTTCCGTAGATAAAATCTGTTTGTCTATCTTGGAACGGTTGCAGCCATATATGGCGATGGCATATGTCGTCCATCGATTTTGTCGAGAGAAATCAGCGTAGACGGCCTTGAGGTTTCACGCTCCCTCGGAGTTTTCATGCGGAAGAGATCGTAGAGGAAGACGAATCGGTGGCTCAGCAACTTCCGTTCAGTGAAAATCGGCGCGAGGTTGTTAGGAAATTTCGATAACCAACGGTCATTAAACTCCTTGGAACACGTGGAAAGAGTCGACGAGCGGTAAGTGGTGAGAATAATTCGAAAATCACGGCATACTCGAGCGACACTTGCGTCTCGTATTTCCGATGGTCGAAAGTCCAGGAGAATAATACCGTTGAACAAGTGCCGTCCATAGAATCTGGTCATGTGATTTCTCAAAACGAAGCGCACGGCCATAGGGGATCCATTGACTTCGTCAGGCAAGTCCGTCGCCTAAAGGCCAATGCTTTCTTCCTACCGAAGTTTCTCCTTACAAAAATTATGCTGCAGGGCTTGCCCGGGCCTCTTGTGTTCCGCTCAATGCCCAACGCGAGCAATGGCCATAATCGAATTTACGTAACTGCCCAAGGAAGAATACGAAAATCGACACCGTGGGCGAAATTCTCTATCAATAGAACGCGACTTAACTTCTCCGAGCACTTAGGTACCTTTGAGCTGCTTTAAAAATATCACGTCCTTCGTCAAGTTCATTGTTTTGTCAAGTGTTTACAAGAATTATTTATCAGAAGTGTCTCCTTCGTACTGGCAAGCTTCAGAAGTGTTTATCAGAACTGTCCTTGGTACCGTCAAGGCGAGTATTTCTAGGAACTATGAGACGGTAAAACACACGATGAGTTGCTAAACAGATCTTCAACAAAGGCCATAGTCTAAGTTTCCAACGACCCAGACAATATATAATTACAAGAATAACGCGGTAAAGGTGTTACGAATTATGGAAAAAAAGTTTCAGGACTGAAAAATAAATCGTGTTAACCATCGTCCTTCTTTTCTTTTTTATATAACTTGTTAATTAGTATCGCCCGAAGTTTTGGATTTATGCACGGAAATGGGTTTTCTCGGGGCCGTGTAAAACGTTTCGTGAGCGATGAGTTCTTTTGAACTCGCCGATCTCGCTGATAAGGACGTAGCATTCCCCGCGTGCAATTAATCACCCTGCATTACACGCCACGACAAGCGTCTTTTTCGGCGAGAGAACCCGTCTTCCCCTGCCCCCGAATCAACGAATTTCGCGTGACTCGTGAATTTCGATCAGCAACGGCATGCGAGCATTTACACGCGAATCTCTCGTCGTCAAAACGAAATCATCCGAGGACGATTGTCTTTTAATAACATAAGCAGCGTTATTACGTTTCTTCGCAAATACCAAAGCAATTTTATCGGCATCATGGTTAAGGGAAACGATGATTTTGACTTTCGACGTAATTGAATAATAATATCTATAATTGTACGGAAATATAATTTCTATTTTTTTCATAGGTTCTTTATCACTCAGTTTAGGTATAATAGTTTTCCTGCTACGTCATCCTTGTAATCTCGTTGCTGGACGTTGACCCAGTGATAGAAATATTTACTATCCTATTTCTTTTCTCTTCCTATCGACGATAATCGCTGTACATCTCCCATGATATCTCAATACGTCTTTGCGTGGGTGTAGCCGACGCATAAATTTAACGTCAACACGGACAAAGGGATACACTTTGCGCGCTTTTGCCAGCAAAAAGAAGGCGCACGAATACGTGCATGCGTGGCACCGCGAAAGTGACTTCTTGCACTTGAATTTAAAAGCCCGAGATATATTCGCTCTCGGGGAATTCCCGCAGCACGGGAGAGTGAAAAAGGGCAGGCGATGACAGCCGATTCATGGCGTCCCAGAGAATCGCGTGCGTGTTCTTAAGTGCCCCGCAAAACCAACGGTCCAACGAGAACCGAAGAATCCAGCAGAAGAATCGTCGTTGCATTCCTCGACGATTCACATCCCTCCCGTACAATTGCCGCAAATCAATCATCAACGTCCCGTCATTCAGCGATTTAATACTCGTTACGTAGGTACTCGTGGACTGAGCGCTGTGTAATCTAAGATTATGTCATCACCAAACATAACAACGTTTCGTGATTAGAGAACTAAAATAAAAATAAAAACAGACGGCACATGAAATTTTGGCCAGTCAATTTTTCTGTCAGATGTTTTCCTGGAAAATTCTACTTGTATGATAATGTGAGTACAACGAATCTCGAGGAAAGTGGTCTACAATTACTTTCAAATTAATTCACGAAACAAAAAATCATTTCACATAAAGACTGACAATTTCGTGTTGTTTGCACCTGTCAGTAAATTGCTCAGTGGTGTACACTTTCGGATTTGTCAACAAATTACGCAACGAAATCATCACTGCGAATCGTCTGAAAATTCACGCAGATAAGTATGTATTTTATTGCATACTTATCTACTGGCTTATGGGTTTGTGTGTCAAAATGTGTTTTCGGTACTTCTTATCTTGCGTTTTATTGTTGTCAGGTGGAATTTTCGCGAATCAATGAGGACGTGTTCGTCTTATCATCGATTTGAAATACTGATAAGATTTCCTCTCAATGCAAATCAGTTCGAAAAGTGTAGGAATTAATAGAAAGTCTATTCGACACGCGAAATTAATGACTGCAATGTTTAATTGTATGAAGTCCTGATTAGATAAAAATTGATTGTTACGCATCTATCAAGAGCGCGTAGTTCTTGATATACGGCATTTTAAGGAGCATTTTAAAGAAGCCGATCGTGTTGCTTTATGACTCCGAAAAAAACCATACACGTTGGGAGAAAGTTGGGAGCAATTAATCATCGGGGAACGCACAGGAATCTGTCCGTGTCATTTCTTGTTCGACCCGGTGCACGGCTGTTTAACGTCAGCCCTAATTGTCCCAAGGAATAAATGACTCTTCTAAAATTTTGGAGAAGCGGAAATGCAACTGCATGAAGTGTTACATACTATCTATACATCTTATCTTATATAATTTTTAGAACATTGTAATTAGCATTGATATTTCATCGAAGTTTGTTGGCACGAGTACGTACATATGCGCTTGACGTCGAAGTTAACGTAAATGTACTTGAGTTAATTGTGAACGTACTTGTATGGGTTTGAATGATAGGTAATCATTTGTCTGTGTTACGTCTTCGGTCACTAAATTGCCACTACAGGGAATTTTATTAGACCAGCTGAGAAGCTGACCTCGCAAACGGCGCCAGTTTTTCTCACTTATCTCAAACTTCAATTCATCGTACATCTGGTGGGGCAGAATCTCTTCTGCCGAGTTATCAACGATTCCTCCTATTGCTGCCTAGCCAGTATAGCGTTGTTCCTCTATCATTGACGACACTCCATGGCTACGTGGTTCAATTAGAACGTCATTCACGCGACATTCTTCTGATTGCCAGTACGTTCGCGACAAATACACTTCTTGAAAATACTCAGTTTTCTAGCCGATGTAAAGGTATTAAACATGCGAGAATTTCTGTGCGGAACATATAAGACACAATGACGTGAAATAAGGAAGAAAATATTCCGAAGGAGTAATAAACTATTTAGAGACAAAAAGTACATTTATCACCTATGAATTATGTCATCCAAATATGAATATTTCAATAATTACTTCATACGATTACTTCAGTGTTTTTAGTTTCTGAAAGCTTAATCACAGCGGATATAGACTTAGATTTTGAGTTATTTTCATTGAATAATTAAACGATTCATTTGTCGTGCACGTGGGAATTTACAGGAATTCATTTTCGTGAAAATGTCTGCGGAAATCAATGAGGAAAGTATTACGGACGACCGGTTAAATAAACATCTCCATCAAATCGCGAAAAGATGCGACCTGTCGAATCCGAAATTCCATGTGGTAAGAGCCAGCAAAGTCGGTGACAATTACGTGGGTCTGGTTTATCGCGCGATTATCGAAGGTGTAAAGAACGGCGAACCCAAAACCATATCGACGATTTTCAAATGTTTGCCGCAAAATGACGAGCACAAAGAAATGGTAAATTTCTCGCTGATGTTCAACCGTGAGATATTCTTTTACAAAGAGGTCCTCCCAGCTTTCGACGACCTAGCTAAGGATTTCAACGTCACTATCCAAAATTTCGCCAAATTCTACGGTGCAGACGAAGAATATGATAATGAGGTACGATAATGGCCTTTAAATTTGAATGAAATTGATAATATTAAAAACTAGTACGCACCTATGTGCCTTTTATTTTGGTGTTGTTGTCGTGTACTGTGATCTAACGTTTCTTCTGTTAATAGATGATAATTCTCGAGGATCTACGTCGTAAGGGTTACGTCATGAAAAATGATAAAGTCTTAGATTACCCACATGCATCATTGGTTATACGGTGCATTGGCAAATTGCACGCCTACAGTTTTGCATTACGGCAGAAAAAACCGGAAGTTTTCTCGAAATTCAAGGCTATGAAAGATACGCTTTTCGACAACGAGAGAAATGAAAAGAGAAAAGACTGGGGATATGTGACAATGTTGTGCGACGTCGTGGAAAAGGTGAAATTCAAACCTAGGCTCTTAATTAATAATAATAATAATTAATAATAAAAGCTTTGGTGTAAAAATAAATTTTGGTACCCCAGTATTTTTTAGTTTGTGAATTGTGTTTATTGCGTTTTCTGTTGAAACAGGCTTTGAGCACTGAAGACGAAATTTACCGCAAAAGATTCGACAACTTCCGGAAACATTTTTACGGGATGTCAGAGGAAATGGTGAATGGACAAGGTGCTGAACCGTACGCGGTAGTTAACCACGGGGATGCATGGACCAACAATTTCCTCTTCAAATACGAGAAGGTGAATCTCGTAAATACGTAAAAATACATCAATCGAATTTAGCAAAACAACAACAAGTTACGGAATGCAAACAAGTGCGAATTTTTTTAACTGAATACGTGTAAATTCTTGATATTTTAGGGGTCCACGGAACCGAGTGATCTCTATTTTCTCGACTTCCAAATGAGTCGTTACGCATCTCCCGCTTTAGATCTGCTGTACCTACTTTACTGCAGCTGTCTGCCAGAACTGAGAAAACAGTATTTCGATAAACTTTTGCAAGAGTATTACGAATCCCTGTCAGAACATCTTCGACAATTCGACTGCGACCCGGAAACAACTTTCCCGTTCGAAATTCTGCTGGAACACATGAAACGTTTCGGCAAGTTCGCCGCGATAATGGCTATTTTTGTGTTACACTTCACTATGAAAACGAAAGTTCACGATCTCCAAGATTTGAAAGACGAAGAACATCTCAGAGAAATACTGTGCACTGACAGTATTCATCAAGATATCATTAAAAATACGTTCAAGGAATTTGTGGACAGGGGTTACTTCTAGAGCCACATTTTAGAGTATTGTTGTAACTTTGTAGTAGCAATAAATAAGTCGTAATTTATGTCATCCTCGTTTATTTTTACTGTTAAATAGAACATTCTTCCTTTCCATGCCTTACGAATAAGTTACGTGAAACTATAATTTTACATATTAATTAAAAAGAATAATTCAAATATCGTGTTATTGAAAGTTAATCTTTCAATGAATGATTAGCTTGCGAAAATCTTTAATTACTGAAAAATGTTCATAATTATTATAAATAGAACAACATTTGCAATAAATACGTGGATACCTGCTGAGCTAAAATCATCGAGATTACTTGGATTTCTGTGTAAAGTGATAGATGGCGATTTAGTACAAATTCTTTCAATCGCTGCACTCAAGGTAAGAACCACAGACCAGGTATAGGGATAGACTACTCATGCAATGTATTTTCGTGTCACCTCATTGTGGGGCTCTAGAGCCCCATTACCATTTTCGTGTCACGCTCAACGTTATCGTCCGGGCGCAGTATAAGATGTGAACGCTGCGCATGGCAGGAATTAAAACTAAATTTTAAAGTTTTTTACAGCCGCGTATGATGTACACACGCGCTTAATAGCATTAGCGTTGCACAGATTATGTACGATTGCAAACTCAATCGAAATGCTAAACTTTTTCGATAATCCAACCCATAAGTTCAAGGCAGAAGTATTGCGTCAAATTGCTACCCAAATATAGATCAATATAGATCATATTACATAGAATAAAGATAAATTATAGATATATTAGAATACATTAGAATAGTAACGATACATCACAAGACGTGTTCTACTAAACAATCAACATGTATCAAACAACGTATTCAACAATATATCAAACAATGTATCAAACAAAAGGGACATTTGCCCCGTTAAATAAAATTAAATTAAAATTAAATTTCTTATATATTTCTTATAATTATAAATAATTAAAATTAAATAAAAAAAAATAAAATTAAATTAAATTAAATTAAAATTAAATTTCGGGCATTTTTCGGGCATTTTTCGGGCATTTTTCGGGCATTTAAACATTATCGATGTGGCAATCATGCGTCACAATGGTTACATTTGGCAACATCGCTGAATTTGATCAGTAAAGCGAGAGGAAAACGTTTACAGTTCCACATATTACCGTCATGAAACGTAGAGTGCGCTCGATCGCTACTCTTTTTTGACGATGTCGGTAATTCAGAGCTGGTTACACGAAGTCCTATAAGGTGAAAGGTCTATTCCTATACCTCGTCGGTGGTAAGAAGAAACTTCAATGATAACAATATTGTTATTCATCTAATCCTAACGTTTAATTACAAATGTACCCGAAATATTGTTAAATATAACATACTACATGTTTCTTCTAAACGCGTTCCCTAATATTTTTTGCTAAAGAAATGTTATTCTTATTTCTATCGGCGAAAAAACATGTGTATGTTAATTTTGACATTTGACAATTTTTCTGTGATATAAAGTTTGTGTTTATTAAGTTTAGAAACAGAGTGGAACATTAACAATGTTCAGTCATATTATTTTTTTGTGATTAGTGTCAATATAATGTTATAAATAATTACGAACCACACATAACCTTAACTCTCAGTGGTGATGTATTTATTATCTGTGAAGAGAGTTAATTATCATTTTTTACAGATGGCGCCTACAAAGGCAACAGAGAAATCTACGTCCAATGCTTCTGCTGCAAAGAAAGAAGGGAAGAAGGTGCAAAAAAGACCCAGAAACTATGACTTAGGAAATGGAGTATACAGATTCAGCCGGACACGTATGTTCCACAAGAAAGCTATTTACAAGTTCCTGGGCAAGAAGACACCCAAAACTGTATGTAACTTGTAAACTGTTGTAACAATCCACCGGTACTTTCTTTGATTTTTTTAAGTTATTTAAAACTGACTGACTATATTGCTTCATAGGTCAAGCCCAAGAAACCACTGACTGTTGAAAAGCAAATTGGTGGTGACAAAAACGGTGGAAAACGTATTGTCTCATTAAAAAAGAAAAGGGCCAATTATCCAACTGCTGATCCCGTAACTAGGCATCACAGCAAGAAATCTTTCAAGGATCATTCCCGTTATTTGAGAAGTACCTTAACACCTGGAACTATTTGCATTCTGTTGGCTGGACCACACAAAGGAAAGCGTGTTGTCTTCTTAAAACAACTGAAGAGTGGATTACTCCTTGTAACCGGTTAGTGAGATAGTATTTTGAGTTTGTATTCTGTTCTTAGATTTACTTGTACAAACGAGGGTCTTATACTATATTATTTCTCTTGTTACAGGTCCTTTCTTGATCAATGCCTGCCCTTTACGAAGAGTGAGCCAAAATTATGTGATCGCCACGTCGACGAAATTGGACATTTCCGGCGTTGAAATACCGGCTGAGCTTAACGATGAATATTTCAAGAGGAAGCACGACAAGCGTGCTAAGAAAGAAGAGGGTGATATCTTCAGCAAGAAGAAGGAAGCGTACAAACCGAATGATCAACGAAAGGAGTACCAAAAAGCGGTAGACAATTTAGTAATCGCTGCTATCAAGAAACATCAAGACAAGAAAATGCTCTTCACTTATCTCTCAGCAATGTTTGGTTTGAGAAGTAGCCAATACCCACACAGACTGCGTTTCTAATTTCTACCCGCAAACATCATTTTCTATTTACTTTATTTGTACGTATCTTGTATATAGTTGTCACTGAAATACAGGAAAGAAATTTACATGATTATATTTTAAATTCCACCGCAGTTTCCTCATATAGGCAACACTCAGGAGGTAATGTACTGCTTATAGTCTGTGATTATCGCCGACCTTCCTCATAAACCCTTGTCACCTATTTACCTCACAGGAATCATGTCCTGATAGGTCATCATGTTCAACAATACAGAACGTTACTCTATTGCAAAGTTATGTTTATCTCATTTTATAACTTCCTATTTCTTACAAATATTATACTCAAATCTAAGCAACACATTTCAACAACATTTCTAAGCAACACTTAATGCTGCCATTCATATATTGCTACATACTTAACATGTGTAATATGTAAAGTAGCATGTTACATAAAAAAAAGGCAAAAGAGGCCTGACAAAATTTGAATAATCAAATAAGGTATCGTGAGTATTATGGAGCCACTTGTCAGTTCCTATCGCGTCGTCCGCTATCTTCTGCCTCCCGGATAGCAGAAGACATCATCTCGGCGGGACCAATCGGAAGTGCGATCCGTTCTACTCTCGTTTTTGGGGTGCCTGGTCTGACGTGCCAGCTTCGCCGAGAGCTCGTTTTCAGCCTTTTCCACGAGTATTTACCGCGACAATGGCAGCCCAGTGGATACGCAAAGTCGTAAGTAACGTCCGTTGGCCGAACGAACGAGGAACCTGCAACCGTCCACCGTTTAACCCCGCATTATCCCGAACGGCAAGGTTAGAATTCACGATGGATTGGTTATACATCTGTCTCTCTGAATCGCAGTAGAACACCTGCCATCTCTCTCGTGATCTCACGTTCGTCGTTATTCCGTCCTTATCCTACCCTGTTCCGCGCACTCGTTCCAACGTTTTCCTCAATTCGTCCTCTGTGCCATTTTTCGGGGCTTTCCCTTCGAGTAAGCGACATGTCTCGCATATGGAAATTCACGTTTTTCAACGTTATCCACGATACAGATTTCACCGAAATTCGGCGGTGCTCGTTTGTACAGCAGCAAGGTGCACAAATGTACTCTCATACCAGGGGACGGTATTGGACCCGAAATTTCCACAGCTGTACAAAAGATCTTCGATGCGGCAAAGGTAAAATATATTTCTCTTTCGTATCTCCTATTTCGTTTGACAATTTCCAGGATAAATATGATCGTACAGATTACTTACTTCCTCTTCGTTGAATTTTGAGTAAACTTTCTGTTTTTACCTTAGTATTGTTTCTTCACATGTTTTTTTTGTATACCTCTTCATTTCAACTGGTTATTATTTACTCAATCTAATGAATTAATAAGTTTAATTCTTTACAAGGTGACCCAAATTGTCCTAGCACTAACCTTAAAGTGTTTATTTTAATCTTACTCTTATACAAGTTGATCCAATTATAGGCTAATTCACTCACTGTATTCTTATTTTGTATTGATTTATTTAATTTGTACCTTTTATATACATTTTGATCCTGTGCTGTATAATATTCTTAACTAATCAAACTTTGTTAGATTCTTATTACTCATATTTCTACTACAAGAAGTGATGTTTGTCATTTACAATGATTTCACATAATCTGTAATGACAGAGAATTCATTACACATTTAAGAACAGCAATGCTGTAATTCGAACCTTCTGAATTGCATAACACTTAACCTTTAATACCTCAAGATACATGCACGTGTATGTAATGCTGTCATACAATATTAATGTGCACTTGAATAACATTATTTTTTAATAAGAAGAAGTAGAATATTGTCTATTACCATATGTATATTTATCTGCTGTATTTGCTTAAAATAATAGGTGCCGATTGAATGGGAGTCTGTGGATGTAACACCAGTGAAGGGTCCAGATGGGAAATTTGGAATTCCACAGGCAGCTATTGATTCTGTTAATAGAAACAAAATTGGTCTGAAAGGACCTCTTATGACACCAATAGGAAAAGGTCATCGATCTTTGAATCTTGCGTTAAGAAAGTAAGCTCTTTTTATCTTTGTACAATCAGGCATGTTTTCACAAGGATATAACACAAGGAACAGTGTTGTTTTGATCTTAGTGCAGCCACCTATTGTAATTACACTGTTACATAATCATAAGCTCTATGATTCACTGAGGCAATTACAGAAAACGTTCCTACTTAAAGTGCATTTGTGTACCGTCACTATTGATATAGCAATGGCAGTAAGATCTGACGTTTTTCTCACAATTACCAGCTTGAAGAACTGTGTAACAGATGTTATTCACTTGCAGGGAATTCAATTTGTACGCTAACGTACGACCTTGTCGTTCATTAGAGGGTTACAAAACCTTGTACGACAACGTCGACGTCGTCACTATTAGAGAAAATACAGAAGGAGAATATTCCGGTATAGAACACGAAATTGTAGAAGGTGTTGTACAGTCTATTAAATTAATTACTGAAGAGGCTTCTAGCAGAGTTGCAGAGTTTGCTTTTCAGTATGCTCAAGACAATAATAGGAAGAAGGTTTGTTTCCGTTTGTCCATAAATCGTTAGCAATCCTCATTATCTAAACGTACTATGCGGTTTCATTGCAGGTTACCGCTGTACATAAAGCTAATATTATGAGAATGTCAGACGGTTTGTTCCTGAGATGTTGCCGCGATGCGGCGCAAAAGTATCCAAACGTAAAGTTTGAAGAGAGATATCTCGATACTGTGTGCTTAAATATGGTCCAAGACCCTAGTCAATACGACGTACTCGTCATGCCAAATCTTTACGGAGATATTCTATCCGATATGTGCGCTGGACTGGTCGGAGGTCTTGGCCTTACACCCAGCGGAAATATCGGCCTTAACGGCGCTCTCTTCGAATCTGTATGTTTCTTTCATTCAAGAGGAATAGGTAAAGAACTTAGCGAGAAATTGTTTATGTTTGTTTTATTACAGGTACACGGAACCGCTCCAGACATTGCTGGCCAAGACAAAGCGAATCCAACCGCGTTACTGCTTTCGGCTGTGATGATGTTGAAATATATGGGCCTAAATGATCACGCTAGGATCATCGAACATGCCGCCTACGACACCATCAAGGAGGCCAAGTACCTTACCGGCGATCTTGGTGGAACCGCGAAATGCAGCGAATACACCAACGAAATATGTAAAAAGGTTTCGGCAGCGTCGTAGACGGTGACGGCGCGTATCCACCGTAAACTGCCGAACGGAAGTAGAATTCGTGCTCATATTGTGAAAATATCGCCTTCAGTATTTTCGCAGCTATTACCTTTTCCGTACAATTGAGCACGCGTGTTTTCACACTCCGATAGGTTGCGTGTTTTTACAGAACGAAAAAGAACCTTTACATGACCTCAAATGCATTCACGGAGAATACTCGTTAAATATTATTCGATTAGTAGGAGTCATGCTCGTATAACCTGCTGTCCATGCAAAACGGCATTTAACTTCATTTCAACGTGTGCAGACCCAAAAGCGCAACTGCGCCGCTGAACGTTGACTGAAAAGTTCCCTGCACACATTCAACATTCATAATGTATCATACATTGTCGATTAAAGCGTGGACCCTAGTTGAATCTGTAAAGGCTAGCGAATGTACAATAACGTAGGACAACTGTGTATTATACTTTTAAATAAACTTGTTAACCATAATAGTGTGCTCTCGAGAGAGTTGACATTGCGCAGTATTACAAAACTAATAAAGAATACAAAACCTAACACCCTGCTTTTCGTGAATTATCTCCCGCATGAAATATTAAGACCTATAATACATTTATCGTAGAATGATTTATTTTTAGAAATGGCGCGTAACATTTGTGTCAACATTTGCGCGATATTCAGCATATATCTGCCGAAGATAACGCTGCATTGCTACATCGTATCGCACAAAGGAAAAAACCATCACTCGCTTGACCGTTTTTTTGTATGCTTGAATCTCAGATCCACGGAATATGATAAGGCAAAAAATCAAAAGACTCAAGTACCCACATCACACATAGTTTTATTCGTTTTCTTGTATACTCATAATATAATTTATGACAGCGCTTAATACATCGTGTCCTATTTTCAACGTGTCATGGATAGCAATTTAGACGAAGTTCACTAATTAACGAATCCGCGACAACCCTGAGAACTCGGTTCACCGGTTGATCAGTGGGCCCTGATTTCAGGCTCGAATAGTAATTTGCGAAAAATTCGCAAGTACCATTTTATTAGCGGCGTGATTGGCGGAGAATGTAGGAGGGAAAAAAAAGGACGGTAGATATAATGTTTGGAAGCAGAAGAGGCTCTCGGTATCAACACTCTCGGCCGACTCACCCCTCTGTGTGTTATGCTATAGCACTCGTCCCGAGCACTTCATAACGTCCCCTCCTGCCGACGATGCTGTTCTCCCCGCGGTACGGTCCTCGGGAAAACTCCGGAGAGTATGAGAAAAGTTGCCGGCTATATTTCACCGGCGAGAGGAAGGAAAAGACGCGAGGAGAGAAGGATCCAGTGTCATCTTCGCCGCTCGTTATTTCCCCGGCTGATTTATCGGGATTCCGCCGTTGAGTAATGACTGACTTTCTTCGAAATTTCAGATATATTGGCTTCTCCCGCGCCTCCGCCAATGAATAATTGCGTCCCCGGTCGTCTCGTAAGACTTCACCGCTGTAATTCTTCCCGCGAGGCACTTTAAGTCGCGATAAGGACACACTCATGGTTGTGGACAATTTTTTGGGGGGGGGTATTATTATCGAAATCACTGGCAATTAACGGCGGCCTGTGTCGAGCGTTGTAGGACGAGGAATTGAAAAATCCGCGGCCCTACGGGCCGTCGAAGGGGTAGTTACACAAAGGTGAGACACTCGGGCGGAGTGCGGAAAGCGACGGCTGAATATTCATCAAGCCCCCGGCGACGTAGTCATATAGGAATAATAAAAATTCGAGGGCCGAAATTATTTAGATTTATGCCCGCGCTCTTGTCCTCGCGCCGACGGCCAACGAGAGGAGCGATTCGATTCCGTGGAACAAATTTCATGCATTATTCACAAACCGCCGCAGTGCACCCCGGTCAATGGAACCGATCCTTTGGAAAAAGTCTCTTTTAATCCCTCGTCGCGCTCAAATGATGACACCTTCCCTCCTTAGGCTTCACAGTGAATTCCTTTGCCAGTCGACGACGTTCCACGCGCGATCCATAAAACAACTGCTTTTTCATCCTGCTTCGCCGTAATGACGCATAAGCTAGACGTTCACTGAAATTGACACTAATAAAAGAAACTAAAATCCCTGTCGTTAATTATCTTGAAAAATTACAGAACTGTTAATCAACGGATCATTAATTCATTTGACAAATCATAGTCGCCAATAATCGTGGGAAGTGCTCCTCGTTTAAAGTTCGGACTTCTTTTGAACTTTGTGATTTTTCCCAACCGCTGAAAACTCATTTCCCTTCATCCTCAATTGCCGCAATTTTAACGCGTTTACAGCGATCGCGTTGCCGCAGAATTCGAATTAAAGCCTATCGTTGAAAAGCGAATTTCCCTTTCGCCGTGTAATCCAGAAGGGAAATAATTTGCCGGCGGTCGTACGATGGCGAACGTGCGTGACATCATTCGTTTCGTGTCGTTGACAGGTTGCGTTCTAATTAATCATCATTCTATGCAACGTCCCATAATCGCCTTACGATGGATTAGCAGCTCCGCCAGCTGGCAGCGACGGAACAACCACTTCCAGGAGCCATCGTCCAATATTTTCGACGAACAGTTATTCTCCGCGTAGTCGCAGAAACAGTCGCACGTCTAACAGTTTGCAGTCCTTAATTCCAAGGGTGAATCTTAAGAAAATGTCCGACAAAGTCGTATTTGCCTTATTTACCGTTTTCGTTGTCTTCATCAGCGTCGCTGACGGCAGAGTTTATTATCTTAATAATCTCGAAGAAGGAAGCAGAAATGCCGACGTTTTTCGACCGGTTTACAACGATTTTGAACAGTCGTCAAGAGATTTGGATTTAGCGTTCTCCGCCGGAGATATTGCCGAGAATGTGGATGCTATACGACCAAGGAAGAAGGTAAAATACAAAGCAATTAATTCCCGTCAGTTTAGTAAAATTTCTAATTTGACTGTGGCTGAATTCAGCAGTGTATAACTCTTCATTATTTCGAAAATTCATTACTTTGAGGTTTATATTTTAAACAGGTTTACACGCTTGTTGGTCCTGATTCACCTTTCGTGGAAATCAACAAGGAAATCGAACGACCGATTACATATTACAGATTAGCCGAAATACCAGAAAGAAGGAATTATGTTGACAATGCAGTTTTCGTTCCGGAGAAAAATAAGAAAGTACTGAAAATCGATGGCGGTAATAATAAAGGCGAAGTAATTCTAGAACTTCGCGTGATTGCTAATCACGACAGCGCTTAATTTTCACAAAAAAGGATATACTAATATTTTAAATTTTCTCCACTTTGAAATGCTGTGAAGGCCATCATTACGAATAATTTCAACGTAAAACGTCGTGGGTTAAAAAAAAGTTGTTCGACAAAAAGATCACGTTACACCGTTAAAAAAAGCGTAATTTAAAACATATTTAGCGGCTGCATTTACGACTCACTTACGAGAAGAATTTTCGAAGCAAAAACTTGTGGTTTATAATTTAATCGTATTACTTTTATTAAGTTGAATTTACAGTGAAGTGTATTTTATAATTCAATATATATATATATGTATATAGATACACAAGAACGTTACTACATTATGTACAGTGCGTATCACATGTGGTCGAATTCAGTGTTGGGTTTTTGCACCTCGGAAAGATCTACTAATAAAACCTATCAATTTATACACTATAAATATCCATAACGCCCGACCCGCCATTCAAATTTTTATTGAAATTTGATACATTCGCGAAATTTCCCGCATGAAATGTAAACAACGAAACGGCGATTGCATCTTGCGAAAACAGAGACGGCTTTCATTTTCTTATCGTACGAGCAATCAAAAAATCTTTAAAACCCGAAGAAAAACGGCTGAATTCTTTGAGCGCATCGTATACCGAGACAGCGATTTTTCTTCAAGAAAAATGCCTGAGCTTCACCGCGGTCACTGTTGTTTCCTACGTCGGAGGAAATTATCGAGCCAGGACGATCGCGAGTAAGTGAAATACCGAATATTATACCGAGGAACATGAAGCGTCGTGGAAGCGAGTTTCGCGTATAATATTAATGGAAATATCGATGCTAGCTTCTATTATACAGATACGAGTGGCGAATAAGAGGGTTCGCACGTTTTCATAGAAATTACTCTGTTACTTGCGAAGTCCTTTCGGTCGGCGGATCTCCCTTCGGTTCTTTCACATAATCCACCACGAGTTCCAGGCCAATCAGGGCCCGCAGATCCTTCCTCTCCTCGTCCTGCGACCCGGAACAACCGTTCTCCTCTTCCCCGTTCGGGGAACTTTCGCCTGGAACACAGGAATTAAGAAAAATTGCAAAAACCTGCTTCAATAGTCGCTAACGAAAAATTCCTGGACATTCACGACCCTCCTTATCTTAAAGTCTAGTAATTCTCGTTGTTAAATATTTTTAAGTGACCCGTATCCGACCAATTATTGTCAATTCTTGTTACTCTCATTTACTCGTTTTTGAGAATTTCATCAATGAGACTTGAGGTGAAATTTTTATAGGCTTCTTCTGTTTCGGGATAATTTTTTATTTCGACATTAGGTAAGAATGGTTGAGCCAGGAGTTTACCTTGAGCTTCTTTGCGATCGTCGTCGTCGTCCACCGTTGATGTCTCCGGCCTGGCGGCTTTTTCCGCCTCCCTGAGGTCCCTGTAAGTCCTCGTGAGGTGTTTGAAGATGTAATTCGTCCCCCTGGGGTTCTCCTCGTTGGCTTTTGACCCGTTAGCGTCGTCCCTCGTGAGATTCAACGGCCGGTTCCCGTATTCCTTGGACTGTGGCACACTGAAGGCCGAGCAATGCTTGCTTTTGAAGGGCAATTGTTTTTCGCTCAACTTCCGGTCCCAGATGTGCCCGGACACGCGGAGATCGATGAAGAAGTGCAGGGGGTCGATGCCAGGGTAAGATTGAGGCATCGGATAAGGCGGGTACCACAATGGTCCCGGCAGGAATTCCGGATTCGGAACGTTTCCGGGCAAACCGAAACCCTTGACCGCCTGCAGAGCCTCGCAACCCCGGCCCGGAAGTCCCGGTAGAAAGTTCCGCGAGAAATCTAGCTTCTTCTGGTCCGCCATTAAGGGCAGTTCCTGCGCAGCTGAGGAATTCTTCGACTCGTAAGCGCTCCTTCCGGTGTAACTGCAACTCTTGCGATCCAGCTGAGTTTCTTCGGGTTTGACCTTGGCCAGGTCACCGGCGAACATGTTTTCCGGTGACTGCGTCGCCTCGAAATGATGCGCTCGGTCCTCGAGGAAACTTTTACTCTGTTTCGTGTAATGCGTCTTGTTCTCGTCAACCGGTTTCAGGATTTCCGTCGCGAAGTTCGGCTTCTGCTCGAACCCCGCTGATTTCCCCTCAAGATCGTAAGTTTCCGTGGTCTTTCCGCTCTGTTCCACGTGAACGTCCTGCTGCTGCTGAGCTTGGAAGTATTTCTCCTGTTGCTGCTGCTGATGATGATGATGATGATGGTGATGGGGCTGCGGAGGATGATGATGAGGTCTCTCTTTTGTCGTCAACTCTAATGGTCTGTCGCGAGCTTCCCGCCAGGACCTTTTCCGTCGCCTAGGCACATTTGCCCCGTTTCCCGTAGACGTCGCTTCCGTTTTCGCCTGCACGAAAGACCGCAACATCTCGCTGAAGAAGAAACTGTGCGGCGTCAGCGGCACGTTGTAAAGATAAGGTGGAGTGGCGGCCAACAAACGAGAAACCAGGTCCCCGCCGGACAGAGAAGCAGGACTCTTCAAGGTCGAAGGATCACCCGTTGTCGTCGTCATCTTCCGATTTTAAACTGAAATCATTGAAACATTCGAAACAACAACGGTGAAATTTCGTTACTTCCAACGTCGTTATAGCTCAATAAACCTTGACTATTGAACATAGAAATTAATACCACAAACTTAAGATTACAAGATTACTACGTTAACATTAAAATACTTTTTTTCAAACTTCGAATTATTTGTCACGTTTTTTATACCCGTGTTTTCGAGTTGTTTAATTTTAAGTGTTTTTAATGTAAACCATCTATAATTAGTCTTTTAGTTTTGTGGGTTTTAATTGTTAGGTGGTAGGATTATAACTCAGATCCTTGGGTCCGTAATGTTCCTGTAAGGAGGATCGACGTAGACGCTCGTAATCACCGAATAGGAACGAGCGACCATTGTCTCGTGAAATTAATTGAATAGCTGCGTCTGCTAAGACGAAGACGACGCCCCGGTGGAGCGGAAAACCTTAGCGACCAATGATCGCCTTGAATCATCCGTTAAGGATCACTAATTCCTGTCAAGCGCATCCACGGAAACGGTCTAACGCTTTTGTCAGGAATTTACGTCTTACAGAGGAGACAATCCTCAAGGACTAGCGAAGGAAAACCTTGCATAAGGTTTCAAAAATAAATTCAAATATTTTACACTACCGCGTTGAAAATATCTTGCAACTTGATAAGTAAATACGATTAATTTCACAAGTAACTCAATTACTTTCTATCGCTCGTAAATTATCCCAGTAGAAAATTCGATACAAACAAATAAATCGTGCCGTGATTTATTGCCTTTTTTTTGGGTGAAATGAATCGGAAGAACGTGTTGTCCTTTTCCTAAGTGAGATACTGTTCGTCCTTTGGGCGAATGGAGATTTTGCTTGAGTTTGGAAGCGCGTGGAAAAAGTGGGCAAAAATGTTGCCGGCGGGGAAAGGGCCGTGAGGATCGGCGGGAAAGGCAGAATGGAGGTCCGTATCCGTGTCCGCGGGGCTTTGTTTCGGTCCATTGTTCCGCCAAACAAACGGCGACCACGTTGTGTTTCGTCAGGAGATATTATGTTCGGCCAGACAGCCAGGACGAACGGGAAATGGACTGCTGTCAGTTTTACTCGTCCTGATAAATACGAGCGACGCGTCCCGCGGCTATATAATTCTCACCATCCCCCCTTTCACTCGCTATGAAGTCAAAACGAGTTAATCTTCGACCGTTGCCAACGAAAAGGTCAATAAATTCCTTCGCCATCTACAAAGTACTAATAAAATAAAGACACCAATACCCACATTATCGAACCCATAGCTAAAAGTATATCCCCTTTCTTGTCTCGACACTTTAATTGTCAATTTTAATCGCTTATTAACAAGAAAACACGTTACGTCATTCGAAATATTCCTGATATTATTCTGTCCACTGGACTTAAGCGATAATCCGAAGAAACTTATCAGCCAGGACATCCCGCAAATCCTGAGAAGAGTTTCTTTCTCTTCCCGGGAAAGTCCTCGGAGAATGAGGATGGCACTTCCCCCTCGCTTTTGCCAGGCGAATCGTTGGCTCTAAAGTGCCGGAACTTTACGGTTCGGCGTTACATTATTATTCCGCGGGTAGGCAGAGAGAGTTACAGTTTGACGCGTTCTCGCTCCCGGGAAAGAATGAACCGGGGGAGGACATGGCGAGGGGGGTGTGGAGGGGGCCGGTTTACGATTCATAAGACAACTCTGCGGATTGAATTAAGCGGCCCGGAACGGCAGCTGCCAGTTCGGTCCGCAATGTCCGCCACCGCGGCTCGAATCTGCATAATCCCGTTCACGTCGACGATTCTAATTGGCGGATTGTTTCAATCTCTGTCGTCCTGAATATTTGCATTTCTGCCTCTCCAACTCCCACCCCTCACCCTCGCTCCCTCTCTCTCTTTCTCTCGCTTTATATAGGTATATGCAGTCCTGTTCCTCGTTGTTTTCTCTTACCATTTCCAATCTTTATTATTCGTTAGCCCAGCTATCCATCTTCCTCGCTGTTTACACACCTAACATTCCCGTTCTCCCCGTCTTCAACACGCTCTACCTTTTATTTTACCGGCCAACTGTGCATTTTGTATTTCGTCGCGTTTTACCTCGTTTACGCTTTATGCTCGGCATTTTTACATTTTCTTCCATAACCCGTTTTCTCAGCCGTACTTTCCCTGCCTTCTACATCCGTCTCGTATTTCCATACATCTTTTCGTTGTCTGTTTGTATAAAAATTTTCAATTCCTTTTCGTTGGCAATGAGATCCGCGTAATCCGCCTATCGTTGGCGTGTGAAATGAATTCCCAAACTAATTCCGCAAATATAAACGGTCGGGCTTCGCATGACCCCCCATCCCCCTCTGTGTCCGTGTCGCGATAGCAAAAAATTGATAGTAGATGCGTTTTCGAATGGTACCAGGGGAGAGGAAGGGGGAAGGGAGGGGGGGTTAACCGGGCGATTTTTAGATGTCGGTTGTTAGAGCCGATGATCGTTCCGTCCCTTCGTCGCCGCCCTTACGATCGTTTTATCCCCCGGCATAAACATTTTTATCGCGGCGAGCTCCTTCGCCGAACGATCTCGTTTTGCATAAAGAGAAAAAACCGTCAGTCGCGGTTTCCTTCGCGCCCCGACTCTCCCCTGGGTACGAGCATGTCCTCCCACGGAGAAGAATTTTCACCGGTGGATCGGAAAACGAGAAACGCCCGCGGGAAAACCCGGACAAATAAGGAACGGTCCGTCCTTAAATACTCAAGCTGCATTACTGCGTTTCCACGCGATATTACCAGCCTTAGACGTATTTTTTTTCATTCCCTCTCCACGACTCAAATCCCACGATAATTTACAAAAGTAAATGCCTCATTTCTCGACCTTTTCGTTCTAATTACTTACGTTATCCTTCACGGGAATTGAGCTATTAATTCGAATTAATTTTGGACCTTAATTGCCGACAAAACAAGTATCACGGGTCAACGATTCTAATTATATTTTTGGAAAACATTCCTATGGAAGTGAATAATTGTTTTGATGAATTTCGAGAAGACTCAGGGACAGGTGTAATCGATTCTCGCCGATCGAAACGTACATGACGGAAACGTGTCGACCGTTTTTTTTTTCTTCCAGTTAGCAAAACAAGGTGTGTCGGAGAACGCACGTCCGTGGCATAATAAATTGCTGGGTAGTTTTAGCCCCGTCCCCGGGACGACAAGTTGGCCATTCCCGTCACCTCGCGCTCGTTCGACAAATTAAAACTTGTGCAAACTTGTGGAAACGGCAAATGGTTTTGCCCCGCGAGCCACGGAAAACAACCGGAAAATCTAAGTAAATCACGCCATAAATCTAGCGTCAATTGAACAATCGCTTATACTTGCCAGTCCATAAAAACTTGAGAATTTGTACAAACTTTTCGAAATGTCAGGGTATGAATTTTTAAGTTTTCCCACAATCAGCTGACTGAAATTTTCGTGTTTCATGACGGAGAATTGAGCAGCTAACAGAGGAAAAATAATTTTCATATAAATTTTTATGAAAGCCAATGAATAATCGAACGAGGAAATAAACTCTACCGCTCTGATCACTTAGCGTCACTGTCGCTAATCTCTGGCAAATTTTATCCATAAATTCCTACAAACTTGATAAACTTTTTCTGCGGGTGTTTTGCCTGTTCCCGCTAAGAGTTGCAATTTCAACACCAACAATAATGAAGCAATAAACAAATATCTGTGCACGAGGTAAATCTGATTACTGGGAAATAAAGCGTCGAGAGGGGAATCGTAAGATATGTAAAAGATTGTGTAAGAACCTGTAGACTCACCTGTGCCGCGTGGTCGCAGGGGGTTGTTATTTCCGGATCCTGTGTGAGCGGATCTATGGATCCCGCGGAACGGTCGTGCGGCGTGTACGGTCGCGTGCTGCTCTTGCCGGCAAATGAGATAATAATCGGAGGACTCAGTCACTCGTCGTCGGCCTCGAGCCAACGGGGGTAGGCAGGGGTGGTTGTTCGGCGCTGCTGCCTCGCGGTGGGGGGTTGTATTCCACCTCCCTCCCACCCCCCATGCGATCGTCGAAAGAGCGCGTCGAGGCGAGGGGCGACAGAGAGAGAGAGAGAGAGAGAGAGAGAGAATGGAACGGTGGTCGAAGGGAGAAAAGTCCCAGCGGGAGAGGGACGAACGACGAAGAGGAACACGACAGGGCCGGCAGGGGGCAGAAGAGGAAGGCGGGAAACGGCGAACGGGGTAGGGGCGAAAGACGGTGAGTTTCGAGGGTACGAACGCCGGTAGGAGAAGGGCCGGAAGGCAGAGGGTGGTGGTTTTTGAGATGATCCGGCCAATCTGCGCATCATTTCCCCTAGCCACCCCCGCGTTGCGGCAAGCCGGCGCGGATTCCGCACCACCGCAAGCACCGTCCAAGCCCTGTTGAATGCCACATTTCACGACGAGGACGGGCAGAACGTACGAGCGACGGAGACGGGACACCGTTGAAAGGGATCCCCCCGAAAGCCTGGGCTCAAAACGAACCGGGGGGTGGGGGAGGGGAGCGGGACGAGAAGTGGCCGACGGAAAGAGAGAGAGTGGGAGAAAGATTGACAGGGGGGAGGGAACACCCCCACCATGTCGAGAGATAAAAAAAAGTGGAAAACAGATATAGGCAAAAGATTCTCTTTCTCTGCCTCTCGTATCCTCGGAATTTCTTTCTCTTCCGTCCCATACCCCCGTCTACCAACCCTCCGTAGTTGCTTGCTCTCACTTCTTCCCCGTCTCCTACTCGTCATCCCCCCCGGGTACAGATGTATCCAGGGTATGTTTACACTTTGAAGAAGGAAACCGCTCGCGTACGTCTGAATATCGATTTCTAATGCTCATAGGTGGATTGAAAAAAAAGGGTAGAACACACGGCGAGTTATGAAATTCATTTAGAAATATACGTTTCCAAGGACCGGGCCTTTTAAAGTCTCTGCGAGATGTTTACCGAACTAGTACGTTCATCTAAATCAGTGTTGTTCAATGTAATTCAATGTTAACTGTTCCTGCATTAAACATTAATCAATGCACAGATAGTAAGAAGAATAAATTTCTCGTTTTCGAAACCTTAAGATATTCGTATCACCATTTTTTCACGAATTCCGTAGGAGTTTAACATATTTTAACACCATGAAAAATCACATAGGATACAAATAAATGTAGTTTATTGCGAACTACATAGACATTGTTTTTATTACAAATTTTTGTAATTTTTCATATTTGCCAGGCAATGTTCCGCGGAACAAGGACCCGTTCCTTTTTGAGTATGGAAATCCGTGCAGTGGAAAGACGGATTTGTGGTCGTGGATTCGAATTTACGTATCGTCGCTTTTGGACTCGGAGAGCAGATAAATGACGATGCGCGATTTACACTTTAAACGGTTCGAGGGGTGCTGGATGGTAACGTGGCGCTTTGAAAATGCTCCCCGATAATCCACGCACGGGGACATACGGTGAATCAGGCCGTTTCCACTAAATCCCGAAGAACCGTGCTCCCACGTTTCGAGATAATGTCAGCGCGCAAAAGTCGATCCCGAATTCCACCTTGCCGTACACCTCGTATTTTTCATTTTCACCACCTACTCGACTTTTTTCGGCAGTCGACTTCTTCATCTCCTCGAGCACAATTTTATGCACTAAATATTCCTTCCAAGGGTACTGCGCTTACAGTTTCGTTCCACCATACAAACACCTTTCTTACCAATAGTGAAAATAAGTTTTACAGAATAAAAAGCTCCTGATGTTCTATTTTTTTTTTCCTTAACTTTTAGTTTCGCGAGAATCAGTTACTAGGGATTTACACGTTCTTCTTAGTTTATGAATGTTGAGGTTGATATCCGTTATCATTGTATCCCTTGAGACGGGGGGTGACGATTAAAATGGAGGCCGTAGGATCGAAAGTTTTTTAGTCTCGCGACGGTAAGGAATTGTCGGAGGGTAATCTGCCGAGCATACGGGACAGATGATAAATTCGCGAGGGCAGGATTTCTACCTCTTGGGCGTAGGCGTTGCTGTGTTTCGTGTTCCGCTACTCGTAGGGGTTGGATGACCACTTACACCGCTCCATGAAACGAGCGCTAATTGGTCTGCCGCCGGGGGTAACGTGCGAATGCACTCGTGCGCCACTTGTTACAGCGCTCCAAGTCGAACCCGTTCACCGTCCGCATCTGCACCGGCAAAAAAGACGAAATATCCTAAACGTTTCGCAAATGCGCCGCTAATTTATCGCCCGTTAATCCTCGTGCACCTTGTTTTTTTCTTACCGGGGACAAAAATCAATGCGACGAACTCGTAAAACTCGCACCGTCGGCAATTTGTCCTCAACGCGAATAGAAGTGCTCGAGGAGTGACTCGAGTTTATTCCTCAATTTTGCACAGGTGAGGCTTTAAGTAACGGCATCCCCGGGGAGAATTATGCTATTGGCGTTCCTGTGATTTCGAGGAACGAATTTCCCCGTAGCCGAGCCAGCCCAAAGGTACGCCGGGTAAAATGAAAATCATAATGGGAATCTCCGATGAAGGACGCACGAAATTAACAGTGCTCCGGCGAATTCAGGAGAGGAGCCAGCCCGAAATTCCCGTTGACAATTTCCCCGCTAACCGAGACACTTCTCTTTCTTCGCCGTCACAGAGCCTCCGAGTGCACCGTCGGCGAAGGGCGGTAAGGGGGGAGGGCGTTGAAGGGGTGGAAAACAATTTACCCGAAATTCGTCTCGTCGCGTTTGGCGACTGGATACACTCTTATTTGTCCCCGGCCGTTCCCCCCTCCCCTTCCCGGCAATCTGTCGACTCTCTCGCTCAACCCCTTCCCCCGGGGTTTTCTTCGGCTCTTCCAGGACCCCCCTCTCTTTCGCCCCCTTCAAACCCCTCTTCCTGCGAGGCCGAAGCGCGAAACCGCGAAGCCTCACGGGAATTTTAAACACCGGTGATTCGTCAGGTTCCCCCTCCCCCCACATCTTCTTCCTCCACCCTGTCCCCTTGCACGTTTGTCTCCTTCCGCGACGCTCTTTCCACCTACACCCCCGGCACACGTTCCCTTCACCCCCGGGAGACTCTTTCAATTTCTCTTTTCCACTCGACGTCAGCCATCTCGCTCGATCCTCCTGGACTCCTTTCTCCCTCCGGGTACGTTTATCCGCGCTTTTAGTTTTCCTCTACCGCCCTTCTTCTTTTTCCTCCACCTCGTTTTATTTAGCAATTACATCTATCCTTTCTTTCATATTTTTCCCTCCGATCCTTTGGATTCCTTTAAAAAAAAGTTGAAGCTGTTTTAGTAATCATTTATATTCTTCAGCCGATCCCTTCAATCTCATTTAGTAACTATTAATCTATTCTTCATGCCATACTTTTTCCCAATCCCTGTGCTTCTCGTGGTTACCCATTTCCTTGAAAAAATTTGCAAACTCGTTACGGGGGAGAGTCGACTCGGAGATCCGCGGTCCCTGCGTTTGTCACTGGCGCGAAACGCGAAGATTGCGACGGGCTAAGCCGATATATCTCCCCCGGGTGACGACAACGTCTATCGGGGACGTGAAAGGAATCCCCCTCGTAGTTCCCGACACCCAGTGGATCCGAGGCAAAAGGGTGCTGGAGACTACTTAGGCGCACGTGATCTTGTAACGAGGATGGGCCGCGAATTAATTACGCCCCTCGATGTCGACTTCGTGGTTGTTGATTATTCAAGGTCAACGGGATTGCCGGTCAGCGTGTATTTATTGCCGTTTTCACGACGATCCCGGACAAATAGCCGCGCAAATGTTCAGACTGATTGCAACATGTTCATTTTTGTCTTTAACGAAATAGTTCGTATTGCGATGCTCCCGTGACGAATTCGGTCAAACGACGAATCGCAAGGAGAGAATTATCGAGGAATCCTCTAAAAACTGATATCGAAAACTGCTCGATATCGCATCACGCGCAATTACGCGGATACATTCCGCGGGGCGAACGCGGCTAGGAAAAATTTAACGCTGAGAAAACTAGCGACGTCGTGGCTGAGCAAACATTGTTGACTCCGTCGCGTTTTCCCAGCGCCCGGAGATATTTTCAGCAGGGATGCATTCCCCGGCAGTTTTTTGCTTTTGCAAAACGGCTGAGCGTTTGAAAGGCATTGAAAAACTTCCGGGCCCTGTGATCCGGCCTCATAATTACCCGTGGCGGGCGCGCAGAGGCTGAATTTCAGAGGCGGACAGGCCGATAGACGATAGCTGCTCGCGTATGGTTTACATTGAAGGAAAAACGAGAGCGAGCACGCGTCGTGCCTCGGGAAACGCGAGGTACGACGCGGTTTTAGGCGAAAGCGAGATAAACCAACGCTATCCTTCCTCCTCGGATCAGCAAGAGGGGGGGAGTGGGTCGACGGCGGGGCGTGTAATATTCCCGGGAAGTAAAGCTCCCGAGAATTTCACCCTCTCTCCCGATTCTGCCTCCAGCCGGTGTCCCTTCTTCCCTTTCTTTATCTCTCTCCCTCGCGCCCGTCACTCTCCTTCTTCCTCCTCAGCCACCATCCCGCCAACTACGTAGGGATGCAAATAACTGGTGATAACAACAGATAGCTCCGCCGGTAGCCCCGTCGTCGTCGTCGTCGTCGTCGTCGTCGTCGTCGCGTGTATTGGTGACGATGCCAGCGGGGCTGGAAGAGAAACGGGGGAAGGGCCGAGGGGGATGGTGGAAGCCGGTGGTTTGGGCTTTGAGAGAGAGTTCGCGGGTCGAGAAGGGGCGGGGGTGCACGAATGCTTTGGGCGGAGGAAATCGTGGAACATCGACGACTCCGTACGAAAGAGAGAGAGAGAGAGAGAGAGAGAGAGAGTTAGTGCTCAGGGGGTGGGTGGTTTGCTCGGAGAAGAGGGGTGACAACAGACAGACTGGATGGAAGGCAGAATAGTGGATGGAAGGATATAATTCCTCTCTCTCTCTCTCTCTCTCTGTCTCGATGTTGCTCCCCACGTCTCTCGGAGAAGGGTACAAAGAGAGAGCGAAGGAGGGTGGGGGCGGTCCGCCGGAGGGTCGGGGGAGGACGTCACTCGCTGTCGCATCGAGCGCGAGCGATGAGTGGCGCGCGCTCGCTCGTCTTTTGTTTGCGATACGATACGACTGCCAGGCCGGTGACGGCGCTGACGGGGCGGCGGAAGAGGATGAGACGGCGGAAGGTGGTGGTGCCGCCGGGGGGTTGGAACGAGGAGGAGCAGGGGGGAGGGAAGTGGGTGAACGCAGTGGTCGCCCACCAGCGACCGGGGGGGGGGGTGGCTTTTGAGGGCCGGGGGAGGCCAGCGGGGATCCCACAGAGCTGGGTGAGAATCATAGAGCCACGCTACACTTAACGCGACCCACACACACAAAGACACACGTACGCACACGGAGAGGGTAGTTGCAGCTACATGGACGCACAGGTAAGCCGTTTCCACTGGCGTTGCAGCTGCTATTGCTACTGCCGTTACCACTGACATTGCCACACGATGCCGCTCTCTGGTATTTAGGCCTCCTAGTCCACAGGTTCCCGGATTCACACGCATCGATGCTTCCTCTGCCATCCGCGCGTCACGTCAACCCCATCCACCTCAGTCCCGCCCCCGCCAACCTACCCTACCCAACGTCACACATCCCCAGAGGACTATATGCAGAGGGTATGGAGGCACGCGTTTCACGCACAGGACCTAAGGATTATCCTCCTCCTAGCCCAGTTGATCGGATTTCAGCCATGGGAGCTTATTTCCGTCTACCGATAAATGCACAAGAAAGGGCTACACCGACAAAGCGGTCTCGGAATTAGAAAAATTTGTGTAAATCGGCATAAGTCACGCCCTCAATGAAGTAAATCGCAGTCAACAGTTTCCTCAGAATCAAGCACATTGATCATTTGTTGGATGAACTTCTGTATTTATATTTTTGTCTTGCACGGTTCTGTGTGAGTCATTTGTACCGAATTCACGCCTGACCTGTCTTGCTTATTTCGCCGTTTGCTCGTACCTTTGACATTTACTGCGCGTTACAAGAAAACGCATCGTGTTATTAGAGTTAGCGAGGTTTTCTCGTGGCGAGCTTTCATCGCGCGGACGATTGTTTCCTCGCTGCCGATTGTCGAGTGCAGTATACATACGTGGTGTGGGGCTTTAAAGCACAACGATGCAGCACGTCA
This sequence comes from Hedychridium roseum, assembly GCA_963989215.1. NCBI lineage: Eukaryota > Metazoa > Arthropoda > Insecta > Hymenoptera > Chrysididae > Hedychridium > Hedychridium roseum. The sequence goes on along the minus strand of OZ022307.1, from coordinate 2,022,520 downwards.
GAGAACATCTACGGAAATAGAATGCTCGCTGGCATACGTGGAAACGTATCGTCCAAGTACCCGATCCGTATCACGGAATATTCAGTATCAAACCCTTGCACAGAGTATACCGGGTGTTCACGAGAAACGTTTCTAATCACCAGGACGTTCAGCCGAAGAATATTAGAACGTAATCAAGAAATACCCGATATTAAGCAGAGTTCAACGGCACCTGCATTTTTGATAATTCTATTAACACTCGAGAAAGAATTAAACCTATAATTATTTCGTAATCAAGGTTTTCACGATTCTGACTGTGAAATAAATGGACCTGTTTTGGGGTAATAATCGTTGGATCGAGCTTCTTTCTCTGCGAGGAAAATAATTTTCGTAACGGTGGTTCGGGTGATGGGGAGGAGGAGTTTTTGGCGAACGCCGGAAAACCGGACGGGAGATAACGGGTCTACGCTGCGAGGAGGAGACGAAGTAAGTTTGAGATGACGGAGTGAGGTCAGGGGATAACTCGGGTCTCGACCGGAGCTGCTTTTGACACGAATACGTTTATGCGATCGCTTGGCCTCTCGTTTCTCATGTTAAAGGGACCTTCACACCAAATTTATTCATCGATTTCCACGGGTATATGTATACCTCCCGATAACATTGACTGTATTGATCAAACACCGGGTACATTCAAAACAAGATTACATTAGCTTCACAATTACGAAAAATAAATTGTAGTAATAAACTGTAATTTCGGCATGAACATTGGCATGTCTATCTAATGGTCTAATGATCTTTATGTAAATAGGGAATGATTACTGGGAAATTTACAGTTCTCCCAGAGACTTTCAGTTCCGTGTTTTTTTAGAATGCTATAGATTCCTCAGACGGTGACGTATATTGACTTCCGGGGAAGCAATGACGACCGCAAACCGGCGGACCATCCGACGTCCTTTAATCCGGGGACAATTAAATGGCCCCTCAACCGCTTCCCCGGCGGTAAGTTATCCCCGAAGTTTCCGAACTTGGTCGCGCAAACAACTTTAATTGAATATCCACCATCCGGAATATCCGGGGGCGGGGGACGGGGAAAGCGGGAACCTCGCGATTTAATCTTTCTTTGATTATCTTCGCGCAGCTCGTATTATTGTCTGTCAGAAAATGCGTGTATAATGAACAGGAAGCTTTGCCCTCGTCGTTCGGTCAAAGGAAAATGTTTCTGTATCATAGGTGACAGGAAATCGAAATTCCTGAGATACCGAAACTTTCGTACCCCTTTTGAATTAGAAAGTTCCACGTGAAAACGTGCACGCCGGATGGTTACGTGAGAGACGAAAAAATGCAGATGAAAAGAATTTTGGCTTCTCGGTTATTGCGTATGACGAAGTTGAACTTTGTCCTTTCATCGACTCTCCACTTCCCCGGTATTTCTTTTAATCTTTGCACCTATATAGGACGTAAGGGCAGCATGGGCTTACAGAGATTCGCAGGGGTTGGCCACCCCTTTCTCTCGAGCCATCTCTCTCCCACCCCTTGAGCCATACCCCCTTTTGGCTCTTTCTGCATTCATTCGGTTTTCCTTTTCCCCCGGTCCTGTCGGTTTCTCTTTTCATTAGTCGTATCTCCGTGTTTGTCCCTCTGGCTTTCCGGTTCTCTCGCACTCGAGCCATCTCTTTGTCTCCGTCCTCGTCCCTCCCGCGCGGAGGGAAAAATCTCTGTGGGAACGGGCGAAAGGGGAAAGGGGCGAGGGGGAGGAACGCATTACACGATCATCGCATACGGAAAGCCCAGATCAATTACATAATGGCGCGGCTGAAACGGATGCTCTCGAGCGTCAGCCTCGTTTCTCTCCCGATGCCTCAGCATCCCCTCGCAACCCCCCAGCCCCTCTCTCGCCTACCTCCCACCCTTCGCAAAGTGACTATAGAACAAAGGGTTGAGCCTCTTCTCTGCGGGCGCAGTAATTATTATGCTCTTTGACGATCCCTCTGTCTGTCAACCCCGGTGACGTCGCGGAATCGATACTTCTAAAACTTTAATCGCTCCGCGTACAGAGTCCTTTCCACAGCGCAAAAGTCACGCCGCACGGTTTTACAGACCGTCACGATCTCCATCACTTCCGCCCCGGGGAAAATAATCCCTCCTATGGACGGTCTTGGTTTAAAGAAATTTTCGTTACACATTGTTTCGCTAAGGACCGATGAATTAAAGAAATTCCAATGCAAATATTAATGCATTCCAAACGATACTTTAAAGATTGTACAGTCTTGAAATTGAAAGACAATATAAAAAATTGCAATAAAAATAGCGATACATCAGGAACCTTAGTTTAGATTGATTTCTATTTGACTGCGTGTTATGGTTTTGAGAATGACGGACGATACCCTGTTATTTGTAAATTCTTATCGGTCGATGAAATATTTCCTTGGATTAGTGGGACAAAGAATTACATGGTAGAATATTATAGTGTCTCATTATGACACCGTGACTGTTGCCTGGAGGAGAGAAGAGCTCTCGTGGAATTTCTTTTCCGTCTGAAGGAAGCCCCTTCGCGATGCAGAAATGCTTTCCTCGTTAGTTTTGCCGAGTGACATAGGCGATACTCGGCGCATACCGGTTTGCCTCGCGCCAACAACGACACACGGTCGTTAATGATACGCAGGATATGCACGCGATGAATAACATCGTAAGATAACGAAGGTCGACCGTTGTTTCGCACTCGCTCCTTAATTTTCCTGCCTAATGTCCGGATTAATTTTCCACTCGTTTCGCAGCGCGAGCCCGCCTATCCGACAGTCGCCAAGAGCATGATTAAAGTGCCATAAATACGCTGCATTCTTGCAAAGGATCTCAATGGATCTCAATGGATCTCAGGAAAATTATCAAATCGAGGCGAATGGCAACTCTAACGATGCAACGAAATTACGCGTCGATGGAGATTTATGGGGGTTTTCACATTTTAAAGGAACGAGAAGATTTTCATTTTATTCTATGTTTATCATTGAAGGAAGAATGAGAATATTAATGTACCTGAATTCCAGCGAGGAACTCCTGTTTATAATTGTAATATAAAGTAATGTATTTGAAGGAAAGAAGTACGGATTTGAGGGGGTGAAAAGCGTGGTTGATATCTACTCGGCATTCCGTCGGAGGAAAAGTCAAGACGGAGAATTTCGCTTTTGAAATATGTCCCTGAAAGAGATATCGCGTAGCATTGCGTATGCCGAACGATGCGGTGGTCCTGGCTGCAGCAAAATCTCAGGCCGCAGGAATGACAATAGACCGTCAGATAATGAATCCCCACTGTCACCCTCGTACTACCCCGTCCTCTAAAACCCACCCTCGCCGTTCGTCCTCTCTTTCCGTCGTATCGCTGTACTTCCTCGAAAGTGATGGATTCGAAACTTACGCGATTCTAGCTCAAGAACAATTGGCCAACGATTCTCCGGAAAAACAGAGGAAATCAGGGACTACCTAAAACGAAATGACTGACGATAAAGAAAATAATTAAAAAAGGTCACGGAAATGTGTTATTGAGAGAAAACTTGGATCGTGTATGTTCTTATGATGCAACGAGACTTATATCTATCGCTAACTGTACCCCTCGCACTTTCTACCCTCGGCTCTTGTAGCAAACAGGACTATGACCGAGTAGGCAAGGCGTCCACTTAGCGCTAATGCCTCTTTTATTGGTCAAGATTTCAGCCGAATGTTGAATAGATGCTGCCCTAAGTCGCTCCCCCGCATCGGGCCTCGGTGTAAATTAAACCAGGAAATCGATCGTCACTGTAATCGTGTGGTCACGCATTAAACCCTTTCTGCGAGTTCATCAACATGCCTTTCAGAATTACGGTTCCAATTTGCCAGATTCTAAAACAGTGTACACTCTGCAAAGTCTAACGAAATATTTTCATCGGTACGAAAGGACTCAATTTTATACTGACTATTTAAATGCATGCATATTGTCTACCGTGTAAAATAATTTTCTAATGAAAGTATTGTGCGCCCGTGGGAATTTTATTGTGCGAAAAGTATGTACCTTCGGTTTATCCTGCCGGAGTTAAGACGATTGATTCTTTTTTAACGAGAAATACTAAGTGCGCTTAAATCTTTCGCGGAATGCCGTAAAACGAGAAATGGACGAACGGCAAAGCGAGGTGCAACATATCGAACTGCGTGTTTAAGCCCGGCCGAGGGAAGCGAAAAAAGCCTGTCGAGGCGGAAAAACGAACAAAAAAATTTCCATAAAAATTGCGGGCCGGTACGTATAATCCGGATAAGGCTTAACGTCGTGCGAATGGCCGGATGGTCGATGGAAATGGCTGGAAAATCCGTAGAACAGCCGCGGAGACATTGACGATCGAAATACCCAGGCAAAAGTCATCTCCAGTCTTCCTGCGTGTTATTTGTTAAATTTCATGAAATAGTTACGACTCCTTCCGGACGTAAATAATTCATATTTTTAAATATAAAATGATAAACCTGATTTTCCGTATTTTTACTTCATTGTATCGAATTGAGATTTTATTTAAATGTACAAGGGGGATTTAGAATTCATCAAGATATTTCCCTCACCATTCTTTTTACTATTAGTGGTGAAACTATTACTAAGGATAGGTCATGGTTCTTTTCATGTGTCGTAATGGAGAGAAACACGATTTTTGTAGTATATATTTATTACAAAAATGTTTTGGGCCGTTATAATATATATACGTATCTATGTTTTAATGTACACAGTTTAAAAGATAGAAATTTGTATGGAAGTAGCGTTGAGATTTCTACGTGGAAGATCTTTTGAAATAACAATTATATTCAACTGTTGGATGTAATTTGTAAAGCGTCCCGACAACGTTTCGAAAACATTTGCAATGTGTTTCTAGGAAACGTATTTACAGGTGGTAAGTAGTAAAAAAAATTAATGTTTATAAATAGATGTCACTTAAGCCTGGTGACCTTTCACCTCTCATAATAAAAATATAAATATGTAGCGAGATTTCGAAACGTAAACATATAAGTAGATCACTATGAGATCACATAATCTTTCAAGTCTTATAATAACGAAAAAAACATTTTCATCTAGCCATATGACAACTTCGTCGATCGTTTAGGCATTTTCAGCAATCGGCCGCTTCCTGTTCTAAAAGTTAAATTATACAAATCAAAGTCAATATGTGCCATCCACTTTTAGCAGGTCCATTTAGGCGTGATATAACGATACGTTTATTGTCTTACATTCTGTTTGGATGACTTAATATCTGCGCTGGCGCTACGCGTTTTCGATCTTTCTTGCTCTAACTGAGCGTGCAACGATGCTACTTCCGAGGTTAATTCGTCGCGGATTTCTTTGAGTTCTGCGACTTCTACTAATATTGCTGCCTTATCCTTCACTACAGTAGTAGAGAATTAATAAAAAGTTACTCATTTACAAATATAATTCCGATTTATACAATTAAACTCATCAACGTACTTTCTCCCTGCATGAAGATTTGGTCTAGCTTCGTTTTTTGTTCTTTCACTTCTAATAACATTTCTCTCAGAGATTCAACCTCCTCTTTCAGCTGATTAATAACTTCATCTCTTTTCTCCACTTCTACTCTTAACTGGGCTAAAGTAATATCATCATCAATTTTGTTCAGTCTGGCTTTTAACAAGTCTTTCTCCTTCCCTTTTGATATTTCAGCAGTAGTTTCCTTTTCTATCCTTTGGAAAAAGTCTGCATCTGTTTCTGTGGGAGCTATCAGATTAAATTAATAAGTATTTATGACAAAATTAAAGATTATCTGTTAAAAAAGATGCATTTTACACCTTTAGATTTAATGTTGTTGATTTCTGGTGGTGCTGATGTGACTACAGCAGTACTTGTTGTCAAGTTGTTGAAATCTTTCAAGGACATAGTTGCTTTTTTGCCCTTCTTAATTCCCTTCTTGATTTGCTCTTGTTCTTTGTCATCCTTTTCAGAGCTTTGCAAGTGTTCCTCATAAGCTAGCTTTGACAGTATGATGGCTTGATGCAACTCTTGTTCATACATTTCTTCAACAGCCTTAAGGAAACCACAATTGGACGTGATAACACAAGTCTTATAAATATGTGATTACTGAAACAAAATCTATAATTTAACACTTAAAGCCCTATTCTTTTTAAGGTACTTAACCAAGCTGCTATTAGCCCTGTTAAAGGGGTACTTATGATTAACTGTTTATGACAAAGAATATACAAAAATATAAAATACTTTTTCTGCAATTCCATTTTCAGGAACATATAAATATTAAAATATAATAAAACAACCAGCTAAAAAACAGAATAATTATAACAGTTATTCAAAGATCTTTGCCTTATAATCACTCTAACAGAAATATAATTAATGATACCATTAACATTCCACAAACTTTTGATAAATTTTCTTTCAGTTGTTGCTTGTAAACAGATAATAATCTTAATCTTTACCATTGTATCTTTTTGTTTCCACTGTTCCCACTGTTGTTCTTCATTATTAGTCCTCTTCTTTCTTCCCTGCATCATTATGATAATCAGTGTTAATAAAAATGTTATTTCCGCTCGTAATCTTTGTCGAATAATATTTTATATAAGTAGTAATTCTCCCGACAATTATCTACGAACTGTTCGAAGGCGTCAAATTTTCGGGTATATTTACCGGCGAAAATTGACATGTGTGTGTCATACCTTGTTTTGTTTTTTTTTGTCGTCCTTCTTAATTTGTTGTTGTTGATGTTGTCCCTTCTGTTTGTCATTCTTGCCCTTGACGCTTACCTTCCCGGAAATTGTAGTTTTTGAGGATTTCTTCGGCTTGTAATCGTCATCTTCGATGCTTAAAACGGCAAATCGAGACGGGACAGCAATTGCCATTCTAGCAGTATCTAAATAGACGCACCGAAAAACTGAAATCTATCACTTCCGGTATGCTAAATCGGGAACAATCAATAGGATTTCCTTATAATCGTTAGCTTTAACGATCGTTGAGGCGAAATATATTATTCGGTAATGTTTCTAGTAGATTCGAGCCCTTAGTGCCGTAGAAGCAATAGACGTATCCGCGAAAATTGCGCAAACACCGAAGAATAAACAAACCGGAAACGACTAGTAAATGCCGACAAGATATATCGGCGCCATCTACGGTGAATTTTCTGCGACTCACCCGCTCGACGACACAAGCCTGCCAATCTGTACAAAAAAATTACGGGCAATAAAATAACACGGGGTAAACAATTACAGAAAAACAACATAATGACTATGCTCGATTATCTGTAATACGGTGTTTTGAAAATTCTGTTCAGTGGAACGTAAAGTGGAACTTGTAGTAACAGATAACGACAAGTGAGGTACACATTGAGTCGTAATCGCGGTAAACACTGATGTAAATACAAATAAAATTGAATCATTTATTATGATGTTTGTGACCACTTAAAATCAATTTCTAAATGCTGTGTCATTCTTTTGGCGCCTTCTCGTTCCTCCTCGTACAACACAGTACATTGATAAATGAAAGATTACGAGGGACGATAAAATGATAATACAGTGAATTGCTAGTACCAATAGTTCGATAAATATTTAAAATATCTGACATACCGCGAAAACGGGTTGCGCAAACAGCGTGTCAGTGCACCGGCCAATGATAACGATAACAGAAGTATCCCGCAGACTTAAGTGTATAATTGGAAGCATTTGTTGAAAGTGAGCGGTAAAACGAAGGGTGCAAAGATTTATGACATGCTCGATGGAGCAGTAAATTGATTATCGAAATAAGCGGACGGAGATCGAAAGCTGCTGATGGATTTAAGCGGATGAAGGAAAAAGATTTTTCGTGGAAGATACCGCGGGAAAAGGTTAAGTTGGCAGGCCTGCGTAAAACATCGAGAGCTCGAACGACAAGAGAGAAGGAAGACGTATCCATCTACACATCCATCCATCCACCGTACGGGGCCCCGTTGCACGTCGGGAAACCGAAACATGTACGTACGTCGTGCCAGCGACGTAGAGCGTTGAGTGTGTCGTTTGCGTTCGGGGTTGGCTTGGAGTTTTCGCGGTCGCATGTGCGCGCAGCAACGTCGCGTGGTCAGGATATATCGTGGTGCACGGCAAACCTCCTGGTGTACGCTAGCTGGGCGGTAAGGAGACGCGCGAGTGCGAGAGAGGGAGGGCGAGAAGTACCCGGGAGAGGAAGAGGGAGAGAGAGACAGAGAGAAGGCAAAGAACGTGAACATTTTGATTTCGTTCCTCGGACGCTCGCTGTTTTTCCACGCACACGGGGATAACCAGGCGATTATTGTGTTCTACGAGCTGCGACGAGAACGGCGACTCCTGGCGCGCCGTAGCGGATTCAACTCGGGCTAAGATGCCCGACGTAGCTCCTGCGGGCATCGTCGGCATCGAGACCAGGACCCACGAATCGGTGCGCAACAACAGGAACGACGCTAGCTCCTGCTTTCCCGCGAATGCAAAACGAATTCTATCCTCGTGTATGTCTGTCCGTCTGTACTTTGGTGCGATCGCTTTGCTACTCGGGAATATTGTGTCCCGCGAGGTGAACCTCAAACCGTTGCATTTGTGAATACTTTACGACAACAAACGACGTCCAACCACGTCCGAGAATCGTGCGAATGCCCGTGACATAGCATGTTTGTGCTGCAGGCTTTAGAGGCAAAATTTATACTTTGATCTGAGCACAGACTCTGCATTTAGAAGCACAAGACTAGCAGAGTCAACCAAATGTTTCTAAATCTATAAACATACAAGAGCAGCGTCGTCAGTCATGATAATTATTCTTTTACAAACCAGCATTGAACCCATGAAATACTGTGTATTGCATTAATATCAAAGATACCAAATACTACAGAATTTTTAGTATCCCTGTTTATTCAATGTATTGCTGGATGTCGCATTTGTCTCATATATCTTTATGTTATCTTTGATATTGTTGTATGCAGAGTTTGATTATGGTTGATGTTATATAGTAAAAGTGTATTGCAGCTGACAAAAGTTTTCTTTCACAGTTAACACAGTTGCACAAAGGACATAATATATAATCATACAAGGACAACAGTCATAAAAGGTTTATAATCCTTTTGGGTGGAAATCCAAGTTAACTTTATGAGAAAACAAGACTAAACACGCAGTAAAGATGTGTGAACAAACTGAAATCAATTACTTGGATGGGGACGTCGTCTGGGTAAAGCTAGGGGCTTGCTGGTGGCCAGGTCAAGTAATCGGATTTGATAACTTACCTGAAGATATCCAAAGGGAATTTCAGAAGAAGCCACTAATAGCAGCCGTAAAATTTTTTCAAGAAGATACTTTGTAAGCAAAGTCAATTTTCTATATCTGAAATATATGTTATCAAGGGTTTTAGTTAAAATTGTATACTTTCTTTTTCAGTGAATTTGTCAAAAATTATCAGCAGATATACAAGTACAACTGTACGCTCAAAGATGAATTTATCAAAAAAGGTTTAGGTATGTGCATTAAAATATTATAATTTAACTATTTATTGTATTGAAATCTCAATAAATACTAATTTATTTTTCAGATAAATACAGGAGAGGTGATTCTTACATGAACAAGTTCCCTGGTGACATAGAAATGGCTGAAAAATTAACTGGAGGAGATACAGATATATTAAACAGTGAAAAATTTAGTCCAGAAGAGAAACCAGACATAGCAGCTCTTTTTGGGGAGAGAAAAATTCCGAAAAAGAAAAAGGATCGCGATGATGGCAGAAGAAGCGAGGGTAATGATGTTCTAAGGAAGATTACCCATCCACGGTTCTTACGGGAAAGTGATCATGAAGTTCGTATTCGACAACAACCCAGCAGCTTACCATCAACTCCAAATAATTCAGCTTCTCCACAATATCCTTGTCATTTGTGCAATTTTACTGCTTCACGAGTTAATGTTATCATTTGCCATATAAAAAGTCATAGATCTGGTGGGTCCCCTGTTGAAAGACCAAGAGTAAAAACCTATTCTCAGTCTAGGAGTAGAGTCTCAGACATGGATACACCAAAAAGGAAATACGTTAGAAAAGAGAAGAGTCATTCGCATAAAAATAAAGCTGAAAGTGGGTCAGAGTCGAGTAAAAGGAAACAGGTAAAGCAAAGTGAAAAACCAAACAAGAAAAAGAAAACTGACCCGGAGATCCGAGAAAAATTGCTGGCAGATTGGGACGATGAGTCGGATGAGGATATTAGTTTTGGCCAAAATCAAAGTTCCATTTCAGTAGACGCAGCATCGGCAAACGATCAAAGTATTGAAGACAAAATTGACGACCAATCACATGATAAGACTGCTGACGATAGCGAGCATAACGATATTCTTGCAGAATCAGAAAAACTTCTCAAAGAAACAGAGAAACTAACGACGATACGCATAGTGGAAGATTCTGTGATAAATAGAAATTCTGATTTAAAGGATATGGACATCGATGATGCTGAAGAAAGATCTGATTCCGAAAAGGTTTTAAAGTCACCTTCAAAAGCTGAATCATCAAATATATCACGGAAGGACAAGGACGATTTGAACACCGACTTTGAAAGGAAGATATCTGGACACGAAAAGGAGGACAAGAAATCACGTTTATCTTGCTTTGATTTTGATGAGGACGACATGCCGGAACCATCTATTCCCCCTGTAAGGAAAATACTAAGAGTATTCGGTGAGAAAAATTTGTCTTTAAAGAAAGAGATTATTAAAGAATTTGAAATGAGCCAGGCATTGAAAACTGAACAAGAAAAGGAAAACGATAACGACAAAGTCTCTGAGTTGAAATCAGACAGCCAAGTAGAAGTGAAAAACAGTGAAACGCCAGAAGCGTTTGAAAAGGATGAAGGTAAGGAAGTCAAGAAGAACGAAGAAAATGACAATGTCGAGGATGCCAGTGTAAATAAGAACGAAACCATCGAAGCAGAATCAAAATATGAAGGTGAGGTACTGTCGTTAAATGACAATCAACAAAAGTCGGGTGGAAGTGTCTGTGAAACAGAATTGGAAATTGTAGAAATATTAGAAGTTGAAAGGGAAGAAGGGGATGATGAATGCATTGAAAATTCTGCACAACCCACTGTAGACCGATCTGATTCCAATGTAAGAATGAACAAAGTAGAATCTAAGGAGGAGATGGAAACTAAGAAAGAACTTTTGCAGGATAAAAACGTGGATAAGGAGAAACAAGGATCCAAAGATAAGTCTACAAATAGTGTGTCACTAGAAACTAATGAGAATACAGCGGAAAAGGATACCGAAGAGGCTCTTTCCGAAAGGTTTACTACTGAAACGGAGGACGAAACTGTTTCCGAGTCAGCAGACACCATTCATGAACAAAGTGAAATCTCGGATATTGAGCAAGCGGATCTTATGTCGGCGACAAAAACTGTTAATGCTTCAACAAAAAGCTTAACTCCAGAGAAGGTAGTAAAGAGAAGGAGAGGAAGACCTCGTAAAAATGCATCCACTGATACCAGCAGCAGCAGCAGCAGCATCGTGGATTATGCGAGAGATAAAAGATTAAGTGTTCTAGAAAAAATGGAGACAGGCAGGAAAACTTCGGAATCTGATACCGAGCGCTCTTACAGCGGAAGGAAGAGGAAGCCAAATAAGAAATATTTAGAATCAGACATATACGTGCAAGACGCTGATTATAAAGCGTTTAAAACGGACGAGAGTATGTCTGAGAGCGATGACAAAATCCCAGAGAAACCAAAAACCAAAAGAAGAAGTAGAAAGTCCTCAAAATTTCACGAGACTGTCCAGTCTACTGATAAAATGAAAGATCAGGAAATAGAATTGTCTGATCATTTACTGACCACAGTAAACGATGATAATACTGGTGATTTAAAAGGAAAGACAGGTGAGAGTGAAACTGAAAAGGGAAAGAAAGTCACAGGACTTGAAGAAAGGCTGATGGAAAAGCAAGATAGCATAGTTCAACTTGATCAGCTGCTAACGCCAATGGAGATAACTCAAGGCGATCAAAGCGATATGGAATTCACTGAAAATCCGCCGACAGTTGATACTGCGAAAGAATCGTCGGAGTCTCAATTATCAGAGACGGATAAAAAAGAAGAAAAGAAAACGTCGGTAAATAAAAATGACACTTCCACAAAAGACCCGAGAAATAAAGGAGAGTCTTCGGTTATTCCACAAATTCAAGATTCGTCGGATGAAGCAGAAACCCAACGACAGGCTACGACATCAAAAGCATCTGTAGACATGTTGCCACCGAAGAAATCGCAGATCAAAAAATTTGAACTATCGAAGACGGAGTTTTTTGAGGATGATACGTCCTCTGCAAAAAGTGTCGCAGAATCTGAACCAGAAAAGAAAATAGACAAACTGACAGACCCGGCAGTCGGTGTTAAAAGCGAAGAAACGGACAATGCTCTTGTAAAAGAATCGAGCAAAATTGAACATTTCCATTCGGAAAGTGTAAAGCTACAGACTGTAACTAAAGACATGATAGTCCACGCCATTATAGGCGATGATGCAATTGGACAAAGTGAGGCAGCAACGCAAAAAAATGATATAGAAGAAAAAAAGCAGGAAGGCATGAGCTTACAGGAAAAGCAAACAGGAATACTTGGAGAAGTAGAGCTACGCAACGAAGAGACGATGAAAACGCCAATAAATGACCAATCCCAGGAATCAAAACGTGCCGTTATACAAACTAGATACAAGGGAAAATTTACCCCTGAAACCGGTGCCAAGGTAAAAAAAGATAAAGATGCCGAGGAGAAGCCGGTGAATACATTCCAGGAAGCTTTTCTAAAGACTTTACAAATGGACAAGAAAAAGATTGGCATGGATGAAACAGAAACGGGCAAAGGCAAGAAAGGTAAAAAAGTATTGAAGAAGGTTAATGACGACGTAGAAGACATACACACGACTGGGTCACAAAATACGAGCGATGGAAATTTGAATGAGAACGTGGAAGCTCAAGAAAATACTTCCATTACGCAAACAGAATCCATTGTTCCCGCGGCTTCGGTTACCGACAGTTTGGAGGGGATGGAATTAGTCGTTGAAGAAAGCGTTGAAATTGATAGAAAATTGAATGATTTCGATTTGCAAAATACCGTCCAGGAAACAGTAGTCCCCGAGGTTGTAGCTTCGACTAAACAGGATACTGATTCATCGAAAACGGAAGAACTGAAGATAGACGAATCTTCAAAAACATCGGTCTCAACGCCGTCGCCAACGCCTGACATTTCCGTACCGGTAAAGAAACGAGAGATGCCAAGAATAATCGAGAATGTCACTTTGGCCAAACCTATGCAGATTTTAAAGTCAAAGTTGTTAGATAAATTGCCTGGAAAGAGTGCTAAGCACAAGCTGGAACCTGATGTCGCGAAAAAGGGAGCTACACGAGCGAAACTTATGAAGATCGAGCCTGCGGCAGCTAACAGCAAAGTGAAAACTGGCATCAAAGGTACGCAGCACATGTCGTTAACGAAGAAACTGCAAGTTTTGAAAGCAGGGGAAGCTGATGCAGCGTCGACCGGACACTTGCAAAAGGATAAACCAAATGTCCCGGCTGGCAAAACCACTCCTATAATTCAACAAAGCTCTCAAAGTCTAACGGAGATGGAGCTGGATATAAGTTCAATGCCCTTCGTCCTGAGTGAAGATGTGTTAACACCCGAGAGTATCGAGCAAATGCCAGTCGTCATATCTTCTATTATGCCGCCATCGACTCCTATAGCATCTACAATAGCGTTTACACCGACCACGCAGATTGTAACGACTAATCCATCGCAACTGAAATTGGCCAGTGAAAATCCGCCTGACGCATCGCCGAAGAAGAAAAGTGGCACACCTGCGATATTGAAGACTAAGAGTAAAGCAAAGCCAACAATTACCAGCATTAAGACACTGGTACCACCGTTGACTGGAGGAGTCAAGGGTTTGAAGTTCCAAAGTACGCAACAAGCAAAAGCTCAGCCAGTTTTAACGCAAAAGGGTACTCCGGGAAAGTATGTTGTAGTACAAACGGTAGGTGGACAGCAACTACGCTACAGCGTTCAAGGGAAACCTGGAACAACCCAGAAGATAGCGATACCAGCCGGGAAAAGTGCTGCCAATGCACAAGTTGTTCAACAGGGTGGGAAAGTTGTTATCTTGACCTCGGCCCAATCTGGCCAAACGAAAATGTTGCCGTTGAATATTTCTAAGACGTTGGGAGGTAAGGTTCAGAGAATCGTTACCAGTAAAGGTCAGGTCTTTTGTCCTATCAGTCCACAAAATATTATACCCTCGAAGACTATAATTGCACCGAAGGGGGATGCAAGTTCTCCTACAACGTCAAAACTTCCTGCGAGTCATAAGATCATCAATACTCAAGGAATAATAACATCAAAAGGAGTTCTTACTCCCATTTCGGGCACTATTCCGAAGTCAGCATTAATAGGCGGTTTGTCTCAAGGGATTTTAACGAAAGGCGGAATATACACTCCGATAAGCGCATCTACCCTCAGCGGGAAAGCGATTATCGGCTCAAGGACTTTAGTTACGAGAGGGGCGACAGTCCTGTCTCCGCAGGGTCTTGGCGCATCGAAAGCCATGCTGACACCGATATCTCAAGCGCTCACCGCGAAGACGATATTGGGCAGTCAGAGTATCGTGGGTCCTAAAGGTACGGTGCTTACACCTATCACCGGGCAACAGATGAAAGCTATTGCTGCCAAAAGTCCGTCCAAGGGTGGTAAGGTACAGTATCAATCCATACAACAAAAGATACAACTACCTGCATTGCAAAAATCCTCGAAAGTGCCATTGTCCTCGTCATCGCAAGGAAGAGCTTCTAGTTCCTTAAAATCTCCACCTGGGACATTGATGTTACAGAATGCTGGCTCGTCCCCGAAAGGGGCACAGCTAGGAAAGAAAATCATCAAGCAGACGATCGTCCAACAGTGTGGTAATATTCAATCCCAGGGCAGTCCTCAACAAATAACCGCCTCGACGTCGCCAAGAATTCAACAAAAAGGTAAATCTTCGACTATGCCTAGTGTACAAAAGGTCATTATCCCTCGAAGTCGTCAGACGAAACCGCAGCAGAAGATCGTTGTCCAAAAAGTACAAGAACCCTTGGTCACTGCCATACAAAACGTGCAGCTGAAACAAAATCTTGGCGGTACATCAACCATGTCAACCGTCGCAAGAACGTTAGCTCAACAGAAACAGATCGTCAGCAGCACAGCCACTGCGAAGAGCCCAACGAAGGGTCAGACAATGAGCAAAGCCGCTGCGCAACAGAAAAACGTGCTAAACGTGGCACTGAATGCCGCCAATACCGCTGCCCCGACTATGACTGTGCCTACGACGGTATCTCTTCCGTCGCTTGAACCAATCGAGACTGAGAAGAAAACGAAGATTGACGTCACTCCCGAAGATAGCTTACAAAAGGAACAACTTTCGGGCGAACCCCTCGCGCCCGAGAAGAGCGGGGAAGTGGAAAAAGTTGAGGAGCCGAAAGTTGCTAATCAACCGCAAATAATGGCTCTGCCAACGGAAAGTACCGATGGAACACAGACTTATGTTCTGGTCACTATCGACGAACAGGGGCAAATACAGCCACTGGACAATAACACTCTCATGTCGTTAGAAGGTACGACACAGAATCCAGATGGAACGAGGACTCTTTACATCGATCCTGGCTCCCTGGGTGAAGCTGGTACGCTGGACAACATTGTTTTGCAATTTGATAACGGTGTGTTGCCAAACGTTCAGACAAACGTCACCGAGGCTCCTCAAACGATTACGGAAAATTTCCCTACCCCGGAGATCGTACAAACCTCGAATCAGGACATTCTGGCAGCTGCTTTGGCTAACACGGATTTCCAGCAGGAAATTAATTTACCAGAGAATCCTGCGGGAAGTGTTATGACCACCGGTTTGACTCAAACGAGTCTGATTAATCAAACTATCCTTCAGTCGACTATCATACCTCCAACAGAACCGATATCTTCACCGTCTGTCCTGGAGACGTCGTTAACGCTGAATCAACCAATTATGACTCCTCTTGAAGTACCCAGCAATCTTCCTATTCAATCAGAAACAACGCCTACGTCGGTGGTATCGACGATACCATCTTCACTGGAACTGCCAATAACTATCACAAACCCCAACATCTCTTATATAGCGTCGGCAGAAACGCAGCTTCAAATTCCTGGAAATTCAATGCCGGACATAGGAGAAATCATGGAGACTCCGACCTCTGTGGAAATTGGAAGAACAGAATTACCACCAAGTACACAGTACTTAGTAATACCGAATCTGGATGAGAGTTTGACGGGTGAGGCTCAAGGTGCTCAGAGTGACAGTATATCTATGCCTACCGTCTCATATTCGGTTTCGATACCCAGTGAAATGGCTATGGAACCAAGTCAGGTGCAAACTACTCCTTCGATGCCGATAATAGACGACACGTACGTGGAGGATAGTCAGTTCACGGCGACAGTGCCGTCATCGATTGTCACGGAACAGAGTTTTGTCGACGTACCGGTTTCCGAAATGTTAGTTTCAAAAGCCTCCGGCGTTACATCGCCGCCACACGTAACCGTTGCGTCGGAAATAACGACAGAGTCTCAGGAAGTTCCGGTGCCATCAGAGGAGGAAACGCTGAAAATATCTGCAGGCGAAGTTGGCGAAACGTCGGTACCTCTGCAAGAAGTCTTCACGCCGAAAGACGTTCCGGTCACCTCGGAAGAGTTAAACGTTACACAAGCAATAGTCCCTGAAGCTTCAACGACAAGCGGGACAGCCGTCGCTGCTGAAATCGATAGCAACGAAAGTGCAGCAGCTGTACCAATCCCCGAACCAGCTGCGATATCCAACAGCATGCCTATAATAGACGAGACAACTTTAGTTACTTCTGAATCCAAGGTGGAGTTGCAACCGATAGAACAAATGAGTTTTGAGGTAACAGATTCAAGTGCAACGGAGTCAGCGACTCACCAAGAAGCCGATGCTGTTTGCGAATTCAATCCGTCAATGAGCAATGAGAAAAGCGAAGATAAACCGTCTTCGCCAACGTCTAAGGAACAGGCGCAAACGTCTAATGAGATCGACATAATCCCTGAGCACTCGGAAGTTCTGCCTGCGGAACCGGTTGTTCAAGAGGAACATATGGAAGTGGAAGAAGCCGTAGAAGCTGATATGTATAACGCTAAACCTGCGGAACGTTTGGACGACGCACAATCCGACGAGCCTTCTTCTCAGGTCGAGTCTGACCATCAGAGGGTCCACGGGGACGTGGAGTTGCACATGGAGGAGACAAATACGGAGACTACTAGTCAAGAGACTCCCTCTCAGTCCTATGAGCAATTTAACGTATCGATGACGAGCGATTCCGCCGACCTGCCGAGCCAGTCGGCAACGAAATCCGAGAACTCGAGGGAACCATCACAGAGCATCGCCTACGAGGCTATGGAAACGGATGAGGATGCAGTTGCTGCTGAACCGCCGACGCAATCCTTCGAGCATTCCAAGACAAACGAGGCTTCTCAGTCGTACGATGCTTCCGCCGAGGCAAGTACAAACGCTCCGACGCAGTCCTTCAACGAAATTGCCCAGAGTCAGGATGAGAGTTCCAACGTGGACGAGGCCATGGACGATCAGAGTTTTCCCACGCAGAGCTACGACGTGGGCAAACTAGAGAACATCGCGGAGAACCTGGAGACTGATGCGGAGATCAGCCAGGAAGGTAACATACCGTCCCAGTCGAACGACATTGGGGCTGACGGTATCGGCACGTCTTCGGTATCCACCAACAACTCCGGGCTGAACGAGGACGAAACGGCGAGTTCCTCGTACGTCCCGGAAACTCCGGAGAACCAGGAGCGAGACCAGGATCAAGAGAGTGCAATAAGTACGTCGTCTTACGAGATTCCACCCTGCGAGGAGTTGAACATCGCTTCATCCAGCGTTATACCCGACACATCCGTCAGGGCCGAGCACACCAGCATCCATGACAACGGGATACCGGAAATCCCGACGTCCTCTTACAACCTGAACCCGGACATCACGTCGACGCACGTCGATTCTGTGCCAACCTCGAGCTACGAGGAACACGTGATAGTTGAGCAGAACGTGTCGACGTCATACGAGGTGCCAATCTCGATGCCTGGTCTTGAGGATACTTCCTCCCAGAACTTCGTGACGGAGAGCACGGATCACAGGAACGAACCGACGAGCTATTACGCTCATCACCAGGAAGTTACGGCCAGCTACTACGAGTCTGTTGACCAGGACGCGAATTCTAGGTTGGAGCAGGACCCCCAGGAGGAAGTCACTCCAAGCTACTACGAAGGAAACCCACAGGAGGCGAGTCAGAGTTACTTCGCCCCCGAGGAGGCCACACCCAGCTACACCGGGCACAGCGTGTCACCGGGATATTACGATCCCAGTAGACCTGAGAGCGAGGCCAGCCAGAGCTACTACCCCGCGGACGACCTTGAGAAAACCGACCAGTCCCCTTCGCGGAATATCGAAGCTTCGCAAAGCTTCTATCAGGAAAGGACGGACGATCTACGAATGCGGCAACGGGGAGAGGCAACACCGACTTACTCCGAGAGATACCCGGTGGATTACACCCTTGAGAACTCTCCCATCGAGAGGCATGACCTTGTGGAAAGCTCTGTACCGGCTACTAGGCCTACGGAAAGGTAATAAACTACGATGCGGAAGAGCAGAGCGCCAACACGACGAGTCTCTTTCTAAAACAGACTAACCAGCGGCGCAGTCGCCATCGATAGATAAGCTCGAGTCTATTTTCAAATGTATATATAATGTTAAGGTAGTAATTGGTTAGCGCGTAAGGACAAAGCTAGATTCTTATTATAATTTATATCTACATATAAATATATATAAATGAATATATTAAAGTATATATTATATCGACCGCGGATGCAATCCGTTCATTGGGTTCGGTATATAAGCATTGTAGATTACTGGAGGAATGTGGTTTCGTTGCAGTAACATCACGATCCCTCTTTTCCGTTCTTCCCCATCGACTTGGTCGAAACGGGAGCAAATTATTGTCCATGCGTTTTTTCAAGACTGGGCGATCCGATCGGTTAATTTTAAGCGAACACACACACCTACACCTACATACATTATTATTCTTTCTCTTAATTGTCACATGCGTTAAACGAGTCGTTAAGTTGTCGAGTGAGTTGTTTTCATTGTCATGCGAGAAACATGTTGGAGTAGTAGTAAGATTCGCGGACCATGATTTGCACGACGAGAGTATAATGCTGTAAAGAAAGTGTTTCGTATCATCGAACGATTAAACGGCGAACCCCGATGATGATCGGATTTTAAAGCGAAACGAAAAATATTTTTCAAACGTTTAATTCACTGCGCGGGGATTACCGGGGTGATACACAATCGTAGGATTTTACTGCTACTCTGTGATTTTTAAGTCCTAGCAAACAATTCCTCGTTCGTGAGATCCGCAAAAAGCAGATTGAACGGACAGTGCGATATTTTCCACGTAGTGAACGATCGTATGCAAAATGTAAATCCGCGAAGCATCAAGGGGGATATTCGGGCTGTCGATCGAAGACTTAATTGTGAAGGTACATTGCGCGAATCCTCATTCCACTCGATGTTCTACCTGTGAGTGGCAATTTTTAACGTTTCGACTAACCGCAGGCTTGGAGAATTAAGCGGATCGAGGACCGTGCAAGTTAGAATTAGCCTTTATTTTGTAGGTGATAGTTTATAAATATATGGAAAAAATAAAGATGCCTATTATTTCACTTACGACAATGTGTAATCTGTGTGTTACGAGGTAGCGTAAAGGAAGAAGAGGATTTGTTAGGAAATTTGTCGGGTCAGAAGATACATATGGCCCTGGTGCCTACATGCTGATGTTCACAGGATATCTAATCGTAGATCAATATGATACTTTGAATGTGCACAAACCGCTCATTTTTAGCTTTATACACACCCATGAAACCGTCGTTCATCGTGACTTTTCTCCGATAATCATTCGCAGCGTGATTTTTAATATTACGGCTTGTGTCCATTGAGGCAGATTTCCTAATACCTCCCAATAAGAATTATATACTCTTTATAGTTTCATGTTATCAAGAATAAATCTGTTTTTATTTCTCGTGGCGTTTTCACTCATGCTCACGTATGTAAATATATGTTTATAACAAGGCAGAGGAACTATTGATTATCGATGAAGCCGTGTATTTAATATAATATTCATCGAACATTGGATAAGAAATATCGAAATGTTTTAGGCTCTTTATTTCGCCTAACGCACTTGCGAAGATGGACTGAATTGTTGATGTTCCCTAACTAACTCTGTAAATTCTTTTGATATACATTTCTTCCACTCTAAAGAATTATGCATTCACACATATATAAATATATACATATGTATACATAATATTGTGAGATAGAATATAACGTTGTAAGACAAAGAAAGATAATGACATTTTCTATTAAACTTTTCCGAAGCTATTGCAAATTCAATAATCGTGCATTGCTTCGGCAAAGAAAATGACGCAAAGTGATACTTGATAAAATTAGCAGTACTGCGTTCATGTATCAATAACGATTTGATATTTTCAACACTAACAATATAACTTTCTTATTTCTACTGTGTGCACCGCATAAGCAACTGTAACTACGAGATAAAATAAATATAAACATATTTACATAACAGATTATATGTATGTATCACGAAAATTTTATTAACTGTTTATTTGCTTAGTTAATGCTTTAATACTTTTAAATGAATAATGGTAGTATAGT
Source organism: Hedychridium roseum (assembly GCA_963989215.1). NCBI lineage: Eukaryota > Metazoa > Arthropoda > Insecta > Hymenoptera > Chrysididae > Hedychridium > Hedychridium roseum. The sequence goes on along the minus strand of OZ022307.1, from coordinate 2,001,766 downwards.
TAATGACATTCATCATTTTCAATGATTTCCTATAAAAATGACTATACGACTGGTTATTATTGTCAAAGGTTTATTATCTAAAATAATCTCAAAATACAATAAATTATGTCACATTTACAGGCACAAGAGCCGTTTATGTACATGATATTTGTAGAGGAACGCAGTCTTCGTGAATACAATCAAAATACGTGCTATTCTTATTTTCGCCAGTACTGGGCTAACTTATGAAGTTGTTCTACCAAGGCAGCCATAACAGCTGTGACTGACAAATCCAAAAGATTTTGAACGTAGTGTACTGCCTCTTCGTCGCTTAAGTCCAAGCGTAACTTTTCTTGAACTTTCTTCACCGCTTTGTCCGGTTCTAAAGCAATGTCAGGAACACTCGCGTCAACCATCAGGGAGAACAGATTTAACATCAAATTCGCGTGTCTGCGAAGGTGGAGAAAAGCGGTGTAACATTGTTTTCTGAATTCGTGATAGTGTTCAGACCCAACGCCACCCATTGCTTCTACCATCTCCTTGCTGAGTTTCATCGGCGGCGGTAAGGGTTTCGGATCTCTGCCTAAGATGTATCCAAAATCAATATGGAACAGCTTGCCTGCAAGAAGATATAAGTTCAACACTGAACAGCATTTGTAAATGTCATATAACAGTGTCTGACCATTTTCGAAATAAACTTACCGGATGTCGTGAGAAGTAAATTATCTAAATGTCGATCACCAACGCCCAGTACGTATGTTATAATGCAGTAACCAGCTAAAATTCAGGAATAACATAATTACTTGTCAAATTTTACATCCCGATAAGGGAATTGGTAGTCACTTACCACAACTGCGGATATATGTGTCCATAACTTCGGAAGCTACTCCGTAAGGACCTGTTTCCGATGGATGGTGCTTCCTGAAGAAATTCAGTATCGACCCTTCACTAGCCAAAACTTCAGCAACAGTCGTAGATTCGATGAATTGCAAAAATCCATGTCTTGTACTGGTTGCTAATACTCTAAAAGACACAATTTAAGTCATAGAATATTTCAATAGCTTTTGCGACAACTTTTAATAGTTACTCGTACCTGTAAGGAGTTAATTTTAAGTCTAAATTCTCCCTCCTCAGTAATTTATCCATTAATGCTATAGTTTGTAAAATTAATTGGTCTTGTCTCAAGTCATCGCCGTTTTTGAATATTGCAATATATTCACTATCTTCTGTAGTTAAAAATGTAAGTTTGGATGGCATCAACGCTGATTTGAAAAGACACGCCCTATAAAAACAAGTTTATGTTATAACCGCGATTATAAAACGCATTACGATATACCAAAATAAAATGTATAGTTATACTTTTCAGGAATAATTCCTTTAATGCAGATTTCCGGATCTAGAGGGAACGGTATGGGTTCGAAATTTGAAAAATTGATTTTAAAACTTGGGTCCGGTTCCGATAATAATGCTCTTAGTCTGTCTGTTTTCTTCTTCCGATTTCCACTTTCCCTGGCGACAGCCTTGACAAGCGACACCAATTGGTCGATGAATATTTTTTGCCGTTTAAGAAATGCCCTTCGTTTTTGCAATACAGCATTTCCTTGTGTTAATGTGCTGGAGAACATTTTCATTACAATAACATACATCTCCCGCACACGCGTGTCCTGCTTAACGGCTACAGCAGCGTCGGGTTGGTCTTCACATTCGATCGACAGATACCAATAGAAATAATTAGCCAACATCGAGTTCTGACAGGCACGAGTAATTAAAAATGACGCCAGGTCTGTTAGTGTTTCAATACTCGATGATAATTGCCCACTTTCTGACTCACTTGACTACAAAGAAAATAAATATAATCAAATACAAGTGTTTAAAATAATCCAATTAAGGAAAAATTGTAGGAAATACGCACTGTTGTTAAGCCTGCCGAAGAAGAATCACTAATTTTTACGTCTTTCTCTAACTTTTCGCTTTTTTCAATTTCCTTTTCCTTCAGTAATGTTTGATACGAGAGCTTAATAGCCTCAAAGTCTTCGTACTTCAAAGCTTGTACCAATTGCAACAAGTACAACATTAAATCGTCGTCAGGAGCTTGGTTGAGTCGTGCAATAGCGTATCTTCGTACAGCCGAATGAGTAAACGCTGGTCCAAGTAATTCTAGTGCATCTTCCGGATCGGGTGGAGCCCATAAAGCTAACATTTCCAATGCCTGCCGCTCTTCACCACTCACTTTCCAATTAACGCACTTTACGAACTTGGTTAATGCTTTTTTCTGACTGGACAAGTAGTATCTATACTTCCAAATAAGATCTTGTTCCTCGGTAGTAAGCGCAGTTGTTGGTGGATATCCTAATATAATATTTAAAGCATCTCTTACACTGGCAGTCGGTTTTAACTCTCTTGTGTTACCTCCACTACGTAAACTTCGGGCTAATTTATGATGTTTTGCTTCTACAAGATTTTCCTGAAAAATACGAACCTTAAATATAATCTGAAAAAATACCTTTTACACATGTCAGTGGAACCTTTATTTTGTCACTTTGTAAGTGTATCATCAAAGTAACACATGATGTACACAAATTACTTTAATCTCCTGGCTGTTTTCATTTTTACCTGTGTACTCTTTTTACACCATACACAACATAAATTATAAACACTATCATTTGATAATTTTTCAAAACATTTTTTTAAACCCTTTAAAGCTTTTTTTATGATTTTGTGAAATATCTTGCGGATACTAGTAGTCAGCCCTTCAAACATCTTACGTGTCTTGACAAGTATGACTTCAGATTACATTGTCTGGTAATGTATACTGCCTAACAAAGTGGCTTACTTATAAGAATGTCTTAGGCTGTACTTACTTGTAAAATCTCATAATCAGGTAGAGTCACCACATCTGGTTGGGATCTGTGCTGAACAACTTCATCACCATCCCTTTCATAATATACTATAGAATACTGCAATATAATTAACATGCTTGAATTTCACAATATCTACATACCAGTATACAAATAGAAAATATTAATAGATCAAATAGTAATTCATACCGGTATACCATCCATTGTAACTTCAGGGAATTCTACCATCAAGTACATGTACTCTGATGCCCGTTTCTCTGCTTCATTAATTACTTCTATTTCCCTGAATGTTAATCTGTCCAACCAATCCACTTTATTCATCTGTCCATTCCTATGCTTTTTAGCTAGTTTTGCCAGTCGCTGCATCCTTTCTTTTCCATGATCCTTGGACTTTCCCGGGGTACTTGTAGGCACATTACCATCAGCTTCAACACCAGGCCAAACTCTAAGGTCCATCATGCCTTGACGAAATACACCATGCTTTCCAAAAAAGGATATTGTGGTTCCACCAATTGGCACCTGCCTACTGGGTCCAACACAATCATACAAGGTTATACATAATTGAGCATCTCTAGGAAGGTCTGCATAAGATATTGGCAAGGTGGTCCACTGATTCCAACTGTAATAACAAAGGTAATAAATTTCTTGGTACAATCTGTACAATTTAGCTAAATGACTATTTAAGTTACATTCTACATATTTGATGACATTCGTACTATCATCTATGTACCATGTGGTTTAAAATATGACATACTTCCAACGAGAGGTAAAGTGTTTGTAGGCTGTGTGAACGGATAATGCCAAAGGTCTACCACCAGCCCACACTTGTAAAGATGCAGCCAAATCTCCTTTGCCACCATCAGCTCCATATAATCCTGAATATTTCAGCATTGGATCGAGTAAGAGCTTATCATATTCTGGACGTTGTTTGTTTCCTTCTAGTGTTCCTCTGGAAATTTTTAAATATGAACTCCTATCAAAACTAGTGATGTAATACGATATGTTATAACAATTCAATATCAAAAAAAGGTGTTTGATTATTCGTATTAGATTATAATCGGATTATCGACGCTGCGTTATAATTACATTCGCTTCATCTGAAAAGAATGCGACGTTTTTTTCATTACGATTACTGATGCCAGCTGATGCTGACACTTCTAACAATGCTTTTTCTTACATTTTAATTTGTATCCTGACATCTAACGATGAACTGTACACGTAGAAAAACTTATCACCAATATCACCCATGGCGAACACGATGTTATTAGACGAATGTAAATTTAGCACACGTTTACTTCACTTCACATCTCGCGCATCCTTATTCACAGAAAATCTGTCTCCATGCGATTAGCTTAGCTTGTGTTGTGCGCCATCATCCCTGGTTTACCCGATACGCTAAATTCGTATTAATTCGAACGATCTGACATCTGCTGATGGCTTCCGGAAAGTTATCTATCACCGAGTACCTTGCCGATGCAATATTACCTACAAACACTGACAAGGAATTCTAAATAGATAATAACTCGTGTGTATTACAAGTTATGTATGTGTGGAGTAAAATATTTATAGTAATAAATATTTATTGTGCCAGTACGTAATGTTATAGTTAGTTCGTTTTTACAGTGTTTTGTCTTGACAATCTTAAACAAGGTGAGGACTTGAGAATTGTTGAGAAGAAAGCTCCGTGGCGCTTCGATCATCAAGTCTAAATTTAACGTCCTGAGGATAACCAGATACTGCATATTTCGTGTTAAATTCGAGTCTACGATCTTCTCTGTTCTGATCGTTCTCCAGAATTCTAACCAATTGTTTCTTGCCGTACTTTGGCGATTTTCACAAGTCGCATCAGCTCCTTCGATTAAACTTACGCGTGTTCTAAGGCACTGTGTTCTCTTTTTGAAGCGTTTGTTGAATAAACAAAGGAAAAGATGTATCGACCAGGCGCTGCTCCGATCGTCGTTTTGAGTAAGTTGAAAACAATTAATTGTGCGTTCGTTTATTTGGCAGGGCGTAAACGTTTACAATGCCGTGCGCTTTAATTATTGCAGGTCAAAACACCAAACGGGACTCGGGGAGGAAGGTTCAAAAGGAAAACATTCAGGCAGGCAAGGTAAGCACGATGCGCCTATGACGAAAAGTATTGCCTTTTAAGGAGTTCTTTCCTCGCCGGTTCACCCACGTGCAAACGTCGGAAATAAAAACTTTATTCATTGCCTAAACAACATTCTCAATGTTTTCATCGTTCTTGTCGTCTTTTCAATGCTTAATAAAACAATCGGTTTAAATGTTAATGATCCACCATTAAAATTCTAACCTTGACGTTTCTCAAACGATCATAATTATCTTTTCTGTTGACAAGTAACATTGTATATGTTTTATCCAAAGGCAATTGCTGATGTTATCCGAACATGTCTGGGACCACAAGCTATGCTGAAAATGCTCATGGATCCCATGGGTGGCATTGTTATGACCAATGATGGGAATGCCATCCTTCGTGAAATCACAGTACAACATCCTGCTGGAAAAGCAATGATTGAAATTGCCAGAACGCAAGATGAAGAAGTTGGAGATGGCACTACCTCTGTCATTGTTCTAGCTGGAGAGATCCTAGCTACTGCAGAACCATTTTTAGAACAGAACATGCATCCTACTGTTATAATAAGAGCATACAGACAGGCCTTGGAGGATACAGTCACTATTCTCAATGAACAAGTCAGTCTTGACTTGGATGTCAATGACAGAAACAAGCTGATTCAAGTTATACATTCTTGTGTGGGAACTAAATTCATAGGGCGCTGGTCTGAGTTAGCCTGCCAGATAGCTTTGGATGCTGTTAATACCGTACTTCTGGAAGAAAATGGAAGACGAGAGATTGACATTAAACGGTATGCAAAGGTTGAGAAAATCCCTGGTGGAAGCATAGAAGACAGCAGTGTTTTAAAAGGAATCATGATAAACAAGGATGTGACTCATCCAAAGATGAAGCGTTGCATAAAGAATCCTAGAATTGTCCTCCTGGATTGCCCTCTGGAGTATAAAAAAGGAGAATCCCAGACTAATGTGGAGATAATGAAGGATACCGACTTCACGAGAATTCTTGAATTGGAAGAAGAGTACGTGAAGAAACTCTGCGACGACATTATCTCCGTGAAGCCTGACGTGGTGATCACTGAGAAAGGAGTTTCGGACCTTGCCCAGCACTACCTGGTGAAAGCAGGTATTTCTGCTATTCGTAGACTCCGCAAGAGCGATCTTAACAGAATAGCTCGGGCCTGTGGTGCGACCGTCGTCAACCGCACAGAAGAATTGAAGGAAGAGGATGTTGGTACCAAGGCTGGGCTTTTTGAAATAAAAAAAGTGGGCGACGAGTACTTCTGCTTCATTACCGAATGTAAAGATCCCAAAGCCTGCACTATCATTTTGAGAGGTGCCAGCAAAGACGTGCTGAACGAAACTGAGAGAAACTTACAGGACGCTCTACACGTTGCTAGGAATCTAATGATCGAACCAAAGTTGGTACCGGGTATGTCGAAAAATTACATAATCATCATTTTACTATCTTCCCAGCATGTATAGAAGTTGTAATGTTTGTTTTGTTTTTGCAGGTGGTGGAGCTGTTGAAATGGCAGTATCACGACGTTTAACGGAGAAAGCTGCTGAACTCGCTGGCGTAGAACAGTGGCCGTACAAAGCTATCGCGCAAGCTTTGGAAATAATCCCAAGAACTCTGGCGCAAAATTGCGGAGCCAACACCATCCGCACGTTAACAGCCCTGCGTGCCAAACACGCCACCGAAGGAGCAACTTGGGGTATCGACGGAGAAACCGGACAACTGGTTGACATGAAAGAACGTGGAATCTGGGAACCACTGTCTGTAAAACTGCAGACTTACAAAACCGCCGTAGAGACGGCTATTCTGTTGCTGAGGATTGACGACATCGTTTCCGGAAGCAAGAAGAATAAAGGCGAAAATGAAAGTGGACAAGCCAGCCAACCTACGGCAGAATCTATGAAAGAATAAATTTTTCACAATTTCCATTAAACGATAAAGTCTGCATTTCTCTAATAATCATAGCATAATACATGAAATGATGATAATTTATATGATGCGATGGTTCGCGATTTAACATCGCCACATTCTATTTTGCGATTAAATAAATTTCTCACCATTTCGATCGGAAGTACAATACAAATGATGCTTCACTTTATCTTCAGTCTTTACCAATCCAGTTGGTAAATTCATATGGAAAAAATTGAAATTCATTTGATCAATTGGCAGGAACTTCAAATTTAATGCATGTTCACGTTCGCTTATTTGTTCATATGCACTTTTATGTAATAAAAAATACATTTTCAGATGAACAACATCTTGATCTTATATTTAGTTTTCTAGCAATTTTTATACATTTACCTTCGATATAAGCGGTACTAATGCACATAGTATAAACATTAATAAGTACATGCTCCAAGTTTACAAGAAAAGCTATATACAATTTTCAGCTTTTTATAAACATGTGTAAAATATTCTGTGATTCTGATACTGTAAAATATACAATAGGCCGTTTTTGCCATATGTCGCTGTATTGTCGGAAATACTCCATTTAGATATCCGTTATCTATCAATTAGTTTATCAGAAAATTAAACGAACGGCATGTGCAACTTATTCGTGTTTAGAATAACCACACTCAGGGGACAGTAATAGACGAGGCCTCAAGGTTGGTAAATTTTCATCTTGTAACAATTACTGCCCTATAAAAATCATGAAAAAAATGCATATATTTATATACACCACATTACATTGCGGTTTATGTAAATTAGACATTTTCAACATAAATATCCTAAGCCGTGAGTCCCTGTAAGTTGCTTAATTATTGTTAAAAGACATAACTTGCGTTTTACATTATTGATTTATAACCGGTGAAGCAGGCGAAGGTGAAGTCTAAATAAAAAGGAATGTATTGATAAGAAAAGTCGTTAAAACTTTATTTCAATTATGGACATGTGCATGAGGATGTAGAAAAATTCAATTAAGGAACATTGAAAAGTAGGGAAGGTAAAAATCCTGTTTCGAGCACGTTACGTTTGCATAGGACGGTGTAGAAATATGCCACATACACAAATGTAGCGCGAATCGTACGGAAAATCGTGTACCTTTTGGAAGAAGGTGGCGTTTCGTACGATACAGGTACTTATATCGATTGTGTGTGTGGGGTGGCCGGCATAAGTGACGGCCGTTGAATCGGTTCAACACCGTACAATTTTCGTAACGGCTCTTTAGGAAACCCAGCACTGTTTGGATGGATTTCATGATCAACATGAACGAGAGATGATGCCGGGCACCATTCGACAAACGGCAACTACTAACGGTGGTAAAGAGAGACAATATTTCAAACCCAATCGTCTGTAACGTCGTAGCACGATTATCAGTTCGCCTGCCTGCGGATTTGACAGATGCTTTCTATTTTACCTGATATTCGCAATTTCGTATATTTACACTGATTCGAACGTATTACAGACTTTCATCCTGATTTTTTTAGTTTCGGATTAACGTAAATACGTGGAAAATAATTTTGACACCTGTTCGTAGATTTTTGGGGAAGTTTGAATTTTCGTATTCGGAGGATTTAACGTGAAATTATGTGAATTTAGGTATTCGAACGGTTTACGACTAAAGGGACAGTATTTTGTGTTGCCTGGAGGATGGATTTATTAGGTTTTTCATTTATAGTTTCAATGTAAAATCGATATTTACGTATATGTATTTATTTACATGTCTGGTATCACCTTTCTGTGTAAACAACTTGCAGCTCACTTTAAAACTTAATAATCTCGAAAATAATATTATCTGCTACATTTACATCAATATTTTCATCATAATTTTAAGGTACAAAATAAATACCAATTATGCCTGAGTGACAATTATAATTGTTTCAATAGGCACTGAATGGGATGCTTTGATGGAAGTTCATCATGAGCCGATTGAAAAAAACTATAAATTTCTTGAAGAAATTGGCAAGTGAGTAAATGGATGTTTATTAAGTCCTTGATATGCGTAATACTGTGGTAGGTAAAAGGTACATGTAATTTTAAATTACAGAGGTCAATTTGCTATTGTACGAAAATGTGTGGAAATAAAGACTGGTGCTTTGTATGCAGCCAAAGTTATGAGAAAGAGGAGAGTTGCAAGGGGTGTGGCAGCAGCTGATATTGGTAAATGGAATTATTTCCTGGATCTCAATGTCTACAAAATAAGTAGAAATTAGTATAATGTCTGTGTATTTATGTTTAATGATTTTTTTATTGTAGCACGAGAAGCTGGTCTTTTGGCACGGTTAAGACATCCCAACATTGTTTCATTGCATAAAGTTATAGATACTGGTACAACTGTTGTTCTTCTACTGGAGCTGATATCAGGGGGTGAATTGTTCCATTGGACTCCATCTGGGGAAGTGGAAGCTGCACATGTGGTTTGTAATACTGTTGTTTTGAAATACCCAAATGATATACCTATCATTGTTGAAAATTATTCACTGCTTTTGAAAGGTACGGCAAGTGCTAATGGCACTTAGTCATCTACATTCTCACCAAGTTGCTCACCTGGATATCAAACCTGAGAATATCCTTCTATCGACTCCACCACCAATGCCTAGCATAAAGCTGATAGGTAGTTGCTTGTGTCTTTTTTTTATACTTTTACGTATTGAGGTAATCGCCGGGGCACACGCATTTTCATTATTTTTGTTCCTTAGATCTAGGATTATCGCACCGACTGGTCCCTGGTTCACAGCACAGAGCTCTGTTCGGTACTCCCGAGTTTGTCGCCCCGGAAATTGTAAATTACGAACCGCTGAGTCTCGGGACTGACCTCTGGGCGGTTGGCGTATTGACTTATATACTCTTAAGCGGTGCATCACCGTTCTTAGGAGAAGACAAACAAGAGACATATGCGAATGTCGCAGCCTGTCAATACCAATTCGATGATGAGTATTTTAGTTCGGTGTCTGAAATCGCCAAAGATTTTATACAATCCTTGTTGATCAAGGACCCAAAGTACGTCATTGCTGACTATCAAAATTATCAGCTATGTGTTTTATAAGTTTACAAGCTTCTGTTTGTCCTTTCTAGAGAACGCGGTAGTGCGGAGTCGTGCCTTAAACATCCCTGGATCCTCACGGTGTGTCCCTGAATACAACATTTTAATTGATTTTCAGATACCCGAAGGATTGTTTCTGCTTTCAAATTTATTAGTTATTTTCACCCATTCTGGACAAAGCTCTTATTTATGATTGTACATGATTAACTGACACTAATTCAAGTTGTACAGTTGTTTCGTATATCATATATACGAATTATTTTTTGTATAATATACTTTATTCCTAAGCGAGCATTATACAATTTTTTTAACACACTTACACCTCAACATAACTCATACACAAAATTTTGCATTATGTTTAATGAACATTATTCTGACATGCATTTTAACTAGACTGTCATTAAGTTTGAGTGGGCCTGAAACATTCTTCAGCCTCTTGTTGTTGTACAGGAACCTGAAACTTCTCAGTGTCTGGGTGGAGCAATGATCAGTGCTGTGAAGAGAGGTTGTATCGAAGCTGTCTCCAAATTATTACTGCAGGGAGCACCGTTAAACGTGAAAGATTCCGTACGAACTTTATATGAATTTGCCTGTATTTAACGTGCGATTCTTTTCCTGTTTTTCAGCGGTACTTACGCTCAGAACGCTTTTCCTTTGTAGAAAGAAGATACCCTTCTGCACATAGCCTGCGAGGCAGGAGATGAAAGAATGGCATCTCTTTTAATAGAGAATGGAATAGACTTAGATACACCTAACAAACATGGCCTAACGCCGCTGCACGTGGCTGCTAGGTATGGCCATATCAATCTTGTTAGACATTTGTGCCTTGCTGGCTGTGATGTGGATAAAACCAACCGTGGAATCCGTGCAGATGTGACCGCAATTAAATACGGACATCCAGATATCGCGAATTTACTGGATAAGCTCAGAAACGTATGTTGTCTATCATTTATTTCTTCGTTCTATGATCATTCGTTATTGGAATATATTTTTCTTAGGTAAACCAACGTGAAAATTATTTACGACAGCTACAACCAACACACCGACCAATAGATCGCTTGCATATAAGACTGTTAGGCCACTGTGCATCTGGGAAGACATCCCTTATTAATTCTCTAAAAGCTGGAATTTTCAGTTTCGGATTTTTTCGAAGGTCCAGGAGCCAGAATTGCACCACAAAGGTGTGTTCATCATGATTTGTTGCTGTCATTGAGCTGGAAGCTTACAGTGTATTAAATTATACATGTCTTCACAGAGAGAACCGAGCATTGAATTGGACGTGACAAGCAAGCACGGTTCGCTTAGTTTTGAATACAGTGACAGTGAGTACGAAGGAACGCAAGGGGTAGAGTGGAGTCGTAGTAACGTAGGTGAGAACATTGCGTTTACTTCTGTAGGTACCAATAATTGTATCGCAATAAACTATTCGTAAATATTTTTAATCTCTAGGAGGCGAATGTGTATTTTGGGAGTTGTGCGGTCGTGAGGAATTTCTACCGTCTTATCACCATGTACTTAACTTTCAGCAACCTGCTGTGCATATTATAACAGTCAGTCTTAGAGAACCATTGACTGTTCAGCTTCAGCAAGTCAAGTTTTGGCTGCGTTTTATACTTGATCGTATACCACCGAGTAATACAAGTACGAGCGCAAAATTTTGAAACGCTGCTTTATACGTATTGCAGGATATTTTGTAAAATTGTTGTCCTTGCAGGTTTTGCCGGGAAATGCAATGACGTGAAAGTAATCTTGGTGGGAACACATGCACCGGAACCGTCGGCTTCGCAATCGAGTGGCGGAAGTCTATTAGCTCCGCTCTTACCCTTTTTAAGCGACTTTACGTCGATTATAGGGGACGAACCGCAGATGGTAGCTGTAGACGCGATAAATCCTTCTAGTCCAGGCTTAAAAGTGCTTAGGTCGTATCTCAACAACGCACGGATGGAGTTCCTAGAGGTGACGTAATTACGCTTCTTACGATGGACACGACGTCTCTATGTCCTTAAGACTAGAAGAGAGAATATCTTCTACTCACGTGCAAAGCAAAACAATCGTAGCGAGTCTCTCAATTTCAACCGAGATGTCAACACTTCATTACATACATTCTTATAATCTCTTCTAGTTCCTGATCCGGTCTCGTCAATCATACATTACATTTCTCGATACTTACACGTCCATCATCAATCCATTTCAGAGAATGCTAGCGAATGCACGATGTCGGAGCATGTTTTGGAAGTCGGTAACTGAGAGCAGGACCGTTTCACACACTTGGTTGATATGAGTGACTCGTTTGAGCGATTTATACGTGTATATTAATATAATATGTGGGTCATTTAAAGATCCGCCAATCTCAAAAAGAAGGATTATAAGGTTGTCGAAGTAATACCTACTTTTATTGCTTTGTAACATAACATCTTTACACCTCTTACTATACTAATTTCAAACGTCTTTTTTTCAAGATTCTGTTCTCTCATTGTACGTACTACATAAAATCATTGCAAATACGTATGTTGCAAAACGGTCCTGTTCCAAAATAGGACGTTCCCGTCTGTATATTATCATTATCATTAAATCATTCTCTGGCCCATCTAAACTCTTGCTACAATAATGTACCCTTGAGTCAAGTATTGACCATAAGGTAAACTCACTCCTTGTGCAGGCATTTTTTAATGAGTATGCGTCTGATTCGACAGTCTTCGTTCAAACATCTATTTGATGCATGGTTCATTTGATATATGTACAGACGAATAATCAAGTATAAAATTATATGTACCTCATTGTATACTAACATTTGCTGAATCTTTTCCTGTTAAATTGAGCACATTCTTTACGACTACCTTTCGTGTTTCTTAATATGGTTACATTATCTGTCTAACGCACAACCGAATGATTAAGGTCATATATTTTGGTTGTCAGTTATTTGGTCATTGACGTGTATTAACATCAGCCTTAATGCATGCAATGCATGATATAGGAAGGACCGGAAGTTGCAGAAAGTATACTTCGACGCGACACGCCGCATGCTGCGGCCATGTACGTGCCCCTGGCGAACCTTGACAAACAGGTCGAACCATTTCTCATTTCTTTGATAAGAGTGATGTGTACATTAAGATTATACCTCTCCAGTACGTAGTTGCTTTGTGCTTTGTCCCATAAACTACATACCTGCACCTTTATCAATTGTAATAAAGCAAATGTAATTCACTTGTATATAGTTTACATGCGTATCGGTGTGTTGCAGAATACCGAGCATTGCCAGCGTAATGTCATAGCAATGTTTTTATTATAGAGCGCTATGGTATGGACGGGTCTCGCCGAGTCCTGGAGAAATTATATACAGTCAATGGAGGTACCTCCAGTCATGTTAACACAGGAGGAATTCCTGTCGGAAGTCAGGAAAATTAATCCACTTGTTTCCCCGGAACACTGTCGGCAGCTTGGATTACAGTTACAGGTTGATAAATCGCGAGACAAATTATTGTTAAATCAAATCTAATATCTAGGTATTCATGATGGTTTTTAACGTACAGAATTTAGGCGAGTGTATACTTCTCCCTGGGGATTTGGTGATCTTGAGTCCAGAGTGGTTTTGGCAAGATGTAATAAACTGGCAATTAAGTTTAGAGCAAAGGGGTCGTCTTGGAGGTCGTACGACCGGCGTTTACACCTTGGAAGATTTTCAAGCCCGGTGTCCTTGTCCCGCGGCTCAAGCTTTGCAAGCTTTGCAAGCTGTAAATCTCTGCGTTCCCGTATGTCTTAACTTAATCGCTGTTGTCCATAATTTCCACATATTTGCAATTTAATAAATGATTTTTAACGATTGGTCTTTTAGTGTGAAGTTGACGATGACGAAGTGGAATATGAAATACCATGTTTGAACCTAGTAGAGCGTCTACCAGGACTGTGGGAACCCTGGAAACCTTGTCCCAATGTTCTTCCCCATAGTGGTGTTCGTCTTCGTCCAGCGGAAACACCGCTCTATCACCTTGCCGCTATTTTTCCACACTTACAAGTAAATAAAGCAGACTTCTCATGTCTGCAGAATTTGTGAATAACTCAGAGAGGAGGAAAATTCTTTTACTCGATCAACGGTATAAAACAAATATTCAAATGTGTTTCGTTATTCACAGGCACATCTACGAAAAGTTACTCAGTCCTGGGATCAGAGTAACTCAGATTTATATCAGTGGTGGCGAGGGTCGAAGCTTTGCGCGGGGCCTTGTGAAAGCATTATAACATTCGAGGAAGAAGATCAGGGTTATGTTGAAATTCGAGTAAGAGGACCTCGTGGAAGCAGCTCACAGTGTTTTGCCCTCTTCAGTTTCATCCTCGACGCTGTAGATACGACAGTAGAATTCGTAGCACCTGGAATGCTGATCGAAAAACATTGGCTAAGTACAGCTCAGCTTAGGGACTACGATGAGGTATGAAAAATGAAACGGTCAACAACTCGTCAATTTACGATGAAAACAATTATTTCAAGGTTCGTAAACATCTTCACAAACCCTCTTATAGTTTAAATTATTGTTGCAGGTGATACATTCTTGGGAACCAATGGAAATTTTATCAGCTATAATGGATAAAGGTCTCGGGGAGGCGAGTCTCAAGAATCCTTTGACCAGTCAACAAGAAACTGTTTGGGATATAGTTAGTTGTGGATTGGAACTGATGGACAATTGCCTTCCAGGACCAAAACAGCCTGTTAAGTACATCAAACCGGCTGTAAGAAGGAGATTGGCTGAAATGTTAGACCCGCCTGATCCCCATGGAAGGGATTGGTGTTTGCTGGCTGTTAGACTAGGTCTGGGAGACCGAGTTGCGCAATTGGACAGTACGATTGACAGCCCTACATTGAGGTAAATGAGGATCAGTTAACAATTTACCAATTGTAGTTATTGAATAATCCTTTAAGCATCACTCAAATGCCTGCTTACGATTTCTTTTCTTAAACAGACTGCTTAACAGTGCGGCTGTGGACTGCACGATCGGTTGTCTCGTTGAACAATTACGCGCTTTGGGACGCAGCGATGCTGCTAGACTTTTGTTCTCACACACGTCCGTTTACGTACTGTCAACGGGCACAGATTCCGAAACGGGATCCAATCTTTCCAGATGATGATGCTGCGCGTACCGGCGTAGTGCCAGAACTTTTTAAATTCGCCAGCGAATTTGCCAAAGCGTTACCAGTTCCGCCCATTCTGAATGTTGCATCGCTTTAACGAAGATACCCGAAAATCTACACAATTCTTTTGTAACTACGTGCAATCGCATTTCCTCTCTCATTTTACATGCACGTGTTGATAAATGATGTCTCGACTGCTCTTTCATTAATCTTAAGTGCGAACTTTTTGAGTCAACGTTTCTACCAAATTTTATAATATTTAACGAAGAAGGGGGGAGATGTCTTTAGGATTTATTTAACCAATTACGGTCAACCGCCATATCCTTGAGTGATGAAATGTGTACTTATTACCTGCATCTTCAGAAACTATACACAGATGCATTGCGTTCATTATCTATATCACTGCCTGTAAGGGTAGTCGTTGTTTCTTTTGAATAATATTTGTCTTACTAAAAGTATTTTATGGTTATCGGGGTTGATGTTTTACATCTATGGTACAATCGTGAGTTGTTGTTCTGAAATGATTTGAATTATAATGCACGACTTACCGTCGGAGCTATGCTCGAGTTTTACGAAGAATTGAACAACAGTGTTCAGTTACATATCTAATGATGGACTTGAGTCACATTAGATCCAATTTCTAGCGTTCAACTCGATGTGTATTTTTAACGACGCATATGTAGCCAAGCTAATGCGAAAAAGCACTGTCTAATCGAATTGTAGTTAGAAAAAAATAGCGCGATATTACATCGTATTTGATATCAGTATTGTTTCGAACGCTTTTTTTGCGTGTGTATATGATTATTATCTTGCCAAAACTCGATGTCAATATGCACTGCTTTTAATCTTTGAAGTATCGGTCAAATTGTTCTTCGCTGATATTGACAACGTTTTCGCACAATTTCGAGCTTTTAAAGAGTGCTATAAGATTGCCTCTAGTAGACGTAATTGATATTAAATCACTATCCTTAATGCCTTTACTACGTGCCATATAAAAGTTTGCTCATTACACGTAATAGCAATATAATATGCCACTTGTATTCGAAATTTGTTTAAATTTTATCACACGGTACGAAGCACGTTTTGCCGATAAAAAGTATCGCATGAAAATCGTATCAGAAGTCAGTAATTCTGGTCTTTTTAGGCTTAAAATTTCTTTTTCCAGCTGAGGGAGAATGTAGTGATTTATAAATTGTAAGTATCTAATCTTGTGATGCGCTCTATGTACTTAATTTACGTGTAAACAATTTTCTAAAACCTGCGTATTATTGCTTGGAAAGTTATGCTTTAGAGAGATGTTTTATAAAAAATTCTAAAAGGTTTAGACTTTTATAATGCGCTTATAGAGTACTTTTACAATCTACTTGAGCATTCTTCGAATTTTGGCTTGACACAAAGTAGCGCAACGATAGCAGGGACATTTTAGTGAAATATCGTTGATAGCTATTACACCTTGCACAGTAGTTATGTAATTTATAAAGAAGATTACACGATTTACATTATTTGTAATGGAACTTCCTGGAAAAGACATGTAAGAAACTATGTACTTCTGGGAAGAAGATACAAACGCAGCGTAAATGTTTTTTATCGTCTATGACAACACACATATATCCTACCGAATATTAATACAAACTTAACAGTCTGATACAAATAATATTCCACCCACAGCCCCACTCTGAATCCACGTTGTGTGGATATTAAAAGGGGCTGCTGAGTTGCTCTTAAGTCATTGATCTTGTAATTTATTACAAATACATATGTATAATAATATATCAAAACTATTTGCACGGCCATCATCGAATTTATTGTGGCTAAGAGGTATTCCTATCCAAATCCTTCTGTGCTTCGAATAAAAATGAAAGAATAAATATACATATAAATAATCGAAGTATCCATTTTCCTATTCCCCCCAAAAGGAAATTATGGAAGACTAATTGTTCTGCCTTTTAAGTAAGTTATAAGTCTTTTTTGAATAATTTTTATCTTCTTTTCTTGTACCGTTCGCCATCTTGGAAGAAGTTACGCGCAATTCATCAAACAATTATGGACATATATTATCAAAAGCGATACAACTATTTTTATATATTTAGCATATTAGTTTAATATGAAATTTTCTCGAAGCAGAAGATCATGAAATCATTGACGACGTATTTTCTCCCCGTGTTCCGCGGAACCGGAAGTAATCGTTGGGGGTGGCTGGAGGATCGAGGACGCTGAGGAACTCCTAGGAGAATAATGCAACGAAGGGACTGTGGTTTCGGCTGTTTACAATGACGGTGCTGGTTACGCGGTCGACGCGAAATCAGGAACGGGATTCTTTCGGGCCGAGAATAGCAATGGCGAAAGGGTGGAGATATCGCGTTTCGCGGGGTAGTCAGTAGACCGCGGGTGATCGAGCAGCGAGGAGAAGCCGAGTGGGAAGATTCGGGACGACAGCCAAAGCCGCCAAGCAATTATAGAATTGGATTGGATCGAGGAGTTCGAGCGGAGCCGACTCGCCGGTTTCGTTTTATTTTAGCTTAGCTTCCGAAGGCATCCGGTTGTGCATTCTCCCCGCGAGACCAAGTCGCCACGATCACACAGTGAGTGCTGTCCCCCTTTTAAACCGGAACCTATCCTTTTCTCACGTCGGCCTAGAGGTTTGTCGGTTTTTGCGCCAGGCACAAACAACACCCGTCTTTCCTTTAGCCCGACGCGAATGAGAGATCTTCAGGGTGAGTAACTATTGTCCGACCTCGAAAGATTTCGCAGGAAAGGGATTCGTCAACTCTCGGAAGCAATCTTTCGATCGTAATTCAATGTCCGTCCTATCTTGGTATGTACGAAAAATTATACAGTCAATTCTAAGACTGAGCTTCCATTTGCTTATTTCACTGGCAAAAATCACGCTTCAATTTAATCACAAAGTCTGCCATTTTCAACCCTTTCAATACGTATAATTATACGTAGCATTTTTTCCAAATAAGGAAACGTATTGCTTTGTCCAGATTGAAGTACTTTTTACTTACACATTTACAGTATTATCTCATTTGGTTTTTCTTCATTCTTCATCTGCTTCGCTAACTGAAATAGTTTTGAAGCTTCTGCACCATATTAGACATGATTACCCGCCATACTTGACTCCATGTCGTAACTCGTCTGTGTCGACGTAGAAGAATTTGCACTACTTTCGGGTACCAGTCCGATTTTACAAGGACAGTTATGTAATCCTGTGGTACCGAAAGTTTTTCATTCCAGGCAGATTTTCTTTGAATTTTCCCAACTTTCCCATCGTCGTTTAGAAACGTCAGATGACGAACGAAAAAATCATTGAGCCTTCATTAGTTGCAGCAAATTTTTCCAGCTTCTTTCGATTGACAGAATTAATCGCAGAATCGGTGAATCATCGTTCTTTGGAAAAATGATTATATGTGCTTTCGTGAATAGGTGCCAAGTATCGATAGCAGAGCCGTGCGGATTAGCAGCGATAAAGAAGGACAATAATCGCTCGTCGTCATGGAGGCGATCAAGAAGAAAATTGCGGCCCTCAAGCTGGAGATGGACGCCGCGAACGAGAAGGTCGAGGTGAACGAGACCAAGGCGAAGCAGGAAAATATGCGAGCTGATAAGCTCAACGACGAACTCAGGGATCTGCAGAAACGTCTCACTCAACTCGAACGCGACTACACGGATACCAAAGCGCACTTGGAACAATCCACCGCGGATTTAGAGCAGTGCGAGAAATCTTGGTCCAGGGTACGCATACGTTCTTGGACAATTCCAATAGCAATTAATAAACCAATATATTCTGCGAATAAAAGCAGGATATTGAGATAACATTGCATTAGTGGCGGAGTGAGAAGAGAATATTGAGCTTTTTCTCTGTGTCTTTCTAGGCCGAACAAGACCGAACTACGATGACGAAGAGAGTCCAGGAAATCGAGGCTTCTCTCAGCAAGAAGGAAGAATTGCGGCTCATCGCGCAAACGAAACTCGAAAGGGCAACTGAACTCGCTGATGATGCAAAAAGGTACTCCTTTTTAGTAACGTGCAAATTTCTCCTAGCAAAATACCTCGAAAATTGTTCAACCACGTCTCACGTTGTCGTTAATTCATCCTTTTTTGTAGTAGTTTTAACAGAATATTATGTTTAACGTTTTTTTGTAGAATGTGCAAGGTATTGGAGGACAGAAGTCGGCTGGATGAAGAACGAATGGAGAAACTGATGTCGGAGTTGAAGGACGCGAGATTAATCGCTGAGGACGCTGACGCCAAGTCGGATGAAATTTCCAAGAAATTGCAGTTCGTTGAAGAGGAACTCGAAGGGGCAGAAGAGCGAGTAAAAACTAGCGAGGCGTTAGTATTGGCCTTAGGAATATTAATTTCGATATCAGGACAGTCCAACCAAAAATTATAAGAAATTGATACATGAAGTCTTCATAATTCATTCCCTATTTTTCTTAGGAAAATCGTTGAACGAGAAGACGAGCTTTTTATCGTTCAGAATATCGTCAAATCGTTGGAAGTGTCCGAAGAAAAGGTAAAAACACTACGTTCATTGTCCATGTTTTTATGGAATTTTTACTTGGATCAAATGATTTACTTTCGTCGTATTGTAGGCCAACCAACGAGTGGAAGACTTCAAGCTGCAGCTCAAAGATTTGAAGAAGAAACTGAAAGAAGCTGAGAAACGTGCTATCCAGGCAGAGAGGACAGTAAGAAAATTATTGAAGGAAGTGGATATGAAGGAAGGCAAGTTACTGCATTATTTAATATTATAAATCGGAATATCATGCTATAAAAATCTTCATAAAAGCCTTTTTTTGAAGACAACACAATTTTTCTTAATCATCAACACTTCATACTTTTTCTCTGGTCGCTT
This sequence comes from Hedychridium roseum, assembly GCA_963989215.1. NCBI lineage: Eukaryota > Metazoa > Arthropoda > Insecta > Hymenoptera > Chrysididae > Hedychridium > Hedychridium roseum. The sequence goes on along the minus strand of OZ022307.1, from coordinate 1,981,852 downwards.
GACGTGTCATGTTTTCTGTTTCAGACGAACTTAGAGAAGAGAAGGAGAAGTACAAGGCGGTTTGCGACGACATGGACGCGACGTTCGCGGAGATGACAGGATATTAATGACAGGAGAAGAGATCCCCCAGGAGCGAGAGCACTATTTCATTTTCTAACGTTATTCCTGCGCTTTTAACCGCTTATTCGCTGCGTCTAACAGCTTCTGTGCTTTGCCGACGCCGAAGAAATTCGCTTGAGAAATATAACCAGAGCGAGTTTTGCGCAGACCGATTGACTCGCTAATAAAGAACGCACATTTAACCGCTTTTGCTTGAGCAATCGGCCAACCGCTGCCAAGAATACCGTCGTAGATTCTCGATGAATCCACCCACACGACAGCCATTTCTTTCTTCTTTTCTTCTTTCAGACGCGCCGGCGGGAGACGAATTCTCGTCCATCGCATAGAGAGCACGGTCCCATTTTTATCGTTGTACGCAAAGCTGTATTTTCAATAAACGGTACCACGAATTTATCCTGTCTGCTCTTTCTCTTAATTAATGACCTTGAAAAAAAGGAAATTTCTGTCATCCTTCAAAGCATTATTCTACCATTATCTGATTGTACGAATGATTTCAGAACTATACAATTGTAGTCCGATAATTCAATACATATGATTTAATAAATACTACTTGCTACCATTAAAATCTGATCGTGGGTGAATATTATTAGCTTATACCACTGTGCACTGTTTATTATTAACGAGATAAAATTGTAGTGGATAAAATGGTGTGTCGTAGTATTTATTTATAACGAATAAAACGTTGGCCAAACGACAAACTATGTAGGATTGAAACAAAGTTAATTACATTTTCAATGATACGGTGAGGGTAAGAATAACGTTTATCCATCGATTTACCGACGGCCGTAGTAAGTGAAATAAAAAATAACCGAGCTCTCGGGGAAGCCTGAGAATCCGTTTGAGGCTAACTAAAGAACTCGACGGTTTGGTCCTTTTGCATTTCTATCCAAGTCTATAAAGGATGACGACTGGCCCGGTCGTCGAACACAGTCAATTGGACAGTGGAAATCTCGAGGCGTCGACGTTTTACCGGGGAAACGGCCAGATGAACGCGATAAAGAAGCGACTGCAGAGTCTCAAGGTCGAGAAGGACCTGGCGATGGACAGGGCCGACATGTGCGATCAGCAGGCCAGGGAGGCTAGCCGCAGGGAGGAAAAGCTCAAGGACGAACTACGGGAACTCTCGAAGAAACTCACGCAGATGGAACACGACCTCGAGGTCAACAAAAGTCAGCTCGAACGGGCCAACGAGGACCTTCAGGAAAAGGAAACCACCCTCATGTTGGTCGGTAAATAACTCGACAACTTTCCCAAACTCCCATTACCGTCGAGAGAAAATATCGAAAAAGTCCATTTCCTTGTCCACGACTTCTTTATGGAATTTCGAGAAATTAACGATTTGATTTCTTTCGAAAGAATTGTATTCGAATGGTCGTAGGCACAATCGGAATTGGCTATACTGAACAGGAAGATGCAACAGTGCATGCAGAATCTCGAAAAGTCGGAGGAACGTCGAATTTCTGCGCAAATGAAATTAGCCCAGGCCATGGAAACTGCGGAAGATGCAAAACGGTTGGTGAAAAACAAATATTAAACACCGTGTAAAGCTTTCGAATCCCTCAATCACGGATTATTCATTTTTTCATTAGTTTTTCTACGCTATTTGCCATTCTTTCTGATCATTTTTAACACTTCTCTGCTTTTTAATCATTTTATTTCGACTTCCTGGACATTGAGCAGAATCTGTAAAGTACTGGAGAACAGGAGTAAATTGGATGAAGAGAGAATGGACCAGTTGACCGCTCAGCTGAAAGAAGCACGATTAATAGCCGAGGACGCTGATACGAAATCGGATGAAATTTCAAGGAAGTTGGCCTTCGTGGAGGATGAACTCGAAGCCGCGGAGGAAAGAGTGAAATGCAGCGAGGCGTACGTAAAATCCATCATTTCTCAGAATTTTCTGATTACAAAAGACGTATGATTTCATACGTACAAAATGATTTCCTTTAGGAAAATCGTCGAACGAGAGGACGAATTGTTCATCGTCGGCAATATTTTAAAATCTCTCGAAGTTTCCGAAGAAAAGGTAATTACAGTGTATAATTATTAATTTTTTCTTGTGTTTATGTGTGATAACATTGATCGAGTCAACAGGCTAATCAGAGAGTAGAAGAATTTAAGGCTCAACTGATGGACTTAAAAGTGAAATTAAAAGCAGCCGAAAAACGAGCCATCGCCGCGGAAAAGACTGTAAAAATGTACTTAAAAGAAATGGATACGAGAGAAGGTAATTACACTTAATATGAAATAATTATTAAAACAATTGCTTGTTGTAATCAATCCTACTGTTTGAAATATACATTGTATTTCAGATTACCTCTTCAAGGAGAAAGAAAAATACAAATATGTCTGCGACGATATGGATTCCACGTTCTCCGAATTAACAGGATATTAAGTATATGTTTCTAAAAATATTTTCACTCCCACCAAATCGTTACATCAGGTTTAATAAAAAGTCAGATAAGATTTGCGTTTTTCATTGGGACGTTAAGGTAGAATTAAGGAATAGAGAATGACCTGTGATACCCTTGTCACGATATCAATTTATTTAATCGATTCTACGACCGACACAACGTCGCGGAACATGGTAACTGTCGTTTCATTGAATTTCGTAGAGTCAAGTAGCTTCGGCAGGTGATTACACTTCACTCGCGGTCAAATCCATCGATATCGGGCCATACGTATATTTTCCGCGTCGAAACTTTAGCATAGTCGGGCACATTTCGCAAATTACACTCGGAGAAGGGAAAGTCAACCATTCGAACGCTCCACTCGGACTTCTCACACTCGCACCGGTTCTTTTTACAACGATACTAGCAGTAATTACAGTAATTATTATTCGTTTGATTTGCGCGCTTCCTACGTCTATATGTTCCTATCTCCGCGAATTCGACGGAGCGACTTCGGCGAGGGAAGAATAATTATTACAATTAATCAGAGGAAGCCACTTTTATCCAGTAAAGGACCTGAATTTAAAACACTGAGTCCGCCAAAAGTTTTGCCAAGTTTTCAATTAGTCTTCATCGTCCACTGAATTCGGGTAAATTAAGACAAACAAAAAAGTACTTTCGTCAAGGCTGTCTTAATAGTGACACCTTATTCGTTGGTTTTTTGCGAACAATTTCGTTATTTCAATGAAACGCAAAACCCGCCTTTCCTTCGAAGTCTCAACAAACGAATCGAACTCTAAGAGTTTGATTGACGTGCTTTCCTTTATATACATTAATGCGCGTATCGTATAATAGTTTATGTATATACGTATACGTCTATGTAGCCTCCCTTCGCGATGTCGCGCACGATTCTCCAATTTTTCGGTGCGCCAATTTACGCGTAAATCCATCAAACACCAGCGACTCGAGTAAAGTCCGGGGCTTATTCAAAAAACGCAGACGCGAGAAAGTTAATCGTTTGTAAATAGGTCGTTCGGCAGTCGTCAGCACATGTGTCTTCAGTTCCGTTTGAAAAATACGGCGAAACGGGAAATCATTAATTCTATCGATAAAAAAGGCTAGTATCGCACGCTCGGAAAGTGGCAGAATGTTCATTAAATTAGCGTAAGAGGATGAATTGGGTCCCCTAACGTTGGGTCCGTGGAACCGTGTTTTCGCGAGAATTCACCTCGGAAAATTCAATGTTCTTTTTTTTGTTGGCAAGATGATGACGTAGAAAGGGGGGAGCGGAGAATGGTCCGCCCGTCGAGTGGCAGTGTCCTTGAAAAATTTGTAATATCGTACAACAACCTATCGCTAACTACGTCGACGTTTTCTTCTTTTTTCCCCCTCTGTTACCTGCAATTCAGTCTGGACAAGAGTTCTCCCTTCGACGGCGATTTTTGTCGGTGCGCGACATTCGAAGAGAGAAAGAGAGAAAGATATCGAAATTTACAAGAGGGGAACACACATCGGTGTCCCGCGTTAATCGCCTCCACGATTTCTCGACAAAAGCAGCAATTTTCACGTACCGCAATTTCGAGTAAACTCGATAACGATTTCTCAAAATACTGTCAATACTTAATGTCCGCATTCTAATAACAATAGAAACACTTTATCTTCTTTCAAACCATTAAAAAATTAGAAACATTATCCCTCAATAATTTCGTTTTTTTGTCATCATTATGGAAATTGTGGTACGTGGAAATTTTCTTCTTGTCCGTGAACCGTCGGTCTATCTTCGTCGCACAGAAAAACATCCTACTTATAGAAGTCTTATACGATTATAACGGAGTTAAAGTAAACAACGTCTGTAATTCCGTATGTATTACATAAACTTTACAATGCAACAGAGCCCAACTGTTTGGACGATATTCGTCTTGGAGACGAGGATTAATCGTCCACTTCATTCTCGCCAATCGATATACTACGACGATTTTGCACGGCAAATGACGTAATAATTCGTTTCACCCTTCTCCTCTTGCCTTAAAATTCAGCCCCGTTATAATAATATTATCAAAGAAAAGGAGGTTCAAAGTATGTCCTTAGAAATTCTCAGATTGACCGAATAAGGCGAATCGTTTGAACTGTGTTCTTGGAATAAATTTGATTGCCTCGATGAAATTCAGGAAAAGTCGTGCAAGAGAAAAACGGTGAAAAGGACTTGAAGATTTCGTGAGAGATTCTCGTCGCGCCCTAAGGACCTTCCCCGTGCACTATACGATTAAGTCTTTGGTCTCCGATAGTTCGTCCGCAGACGGTATCTGAGCAAATTGTCGCCATTTCATCTGTTGGCACCGCACGCACTTCAGTTACTCGTATTCCTAGCCCTCACGGACGCACACGGCGGAAAATTACCTGCAAATTCATCAGTTTATCACATTTAAAAAAGAAAAGTAGTATCAAGAAACGTATGATTAAACCTCTCTGCTGCTTCGAAATCGTAAATTTTGTAGCGTCGTTGAATTTCCGGGGATTTTCTTTGTCCGTGCACGTGCGTGCAATTTAATCACGCTTACAGGTCTGCGGCATTTGAATCTGCCTGTGGCGAATGGAGAAAAAGGGGCACCGAAACGCTCGATGGGACAGTCTTAATAACATTTTCAAATTATCTTAATCGGTTGTACATCTACATACTTTACATACATACTTTCGATTACCTGCGCCATTTCTGTTCTTGCGTTTATTAATAAATCGAGTGCCTGCTAATAATGATTTTACCGGAGGAAGAAAGTTTTCTCGTCGCACGTATTACGAAAATTTTGTTACCGTAGTAAAAAGTGTCAAACTTGTCAGAGGGATGTATTATTAAAAAAAGAAACGTGCGATTTTTTTGCACAGCAAAGCAATTTTTTCTTCGTCCAGGCAAAACAATATTTTTCAGCGACGATTCTTGATGAAACAGTGACATTCCGGCAGTTGTCATTCGGCAGGAGAATTAATAATGGATTCGACGAGCAGAATGGAATGTAAATGATTCTCAGAAAAGTCTCGGTCTGTCGTTGTACGGTTAAAATACTGCACTGGTACAGTAAAATTCTCAAAACACGGATATGAGATAAATTTTTCGAAATCACAGCAAACTTTTTGCTCAAGGGGGCCCGCAATCTTTTTTTGCAGTATTTTTAAGGATGACAATTCACGCAATTTTCGTAGCGACGTCTTCGACAAGTTGACTAACTGTACCAGCGAACCTTTTGGTGCAAAGTTATCGACAAACCGGTACAAATGTACCATTAGAAGAATTATCATAAAAGTTTTGGCAGTACCAGAAATCGACATTACATTAATAGTGACCTTAGTAATTTTAATGAGGTGTAAAATAGTTAAGAACAGTTAAAAATGATGAGACTGAGACGTTTTTAGAGCGCATTTGCACCGGAAGATCTATAACATGCCACCTTTCGAAGCTTCGCAGCTGGAAAAGCGCGGCGCGAAAACGACCGGAAGTGAAGTTTTACACGGCAATCGAATAATCGGAGGATGGATTATTTTGATTGCTCGGCCTTGACCAGAGGGAACTCCTCAGGCCGAGTTTCAGCTTCTTCAGGGAATCGATGTCGCACTCGGCCTCGCTGAGTTCCGGCCGGTCGGAGCGGTCCCCGTTTCCGGGCCCCACGGTCCCCTGGTTTCCAGCGACGAAAGCCGTTTCCGCCACGGATATCGGCGGAAGTAACGTGCGCAGCGAACTCTTGCTGGGGACGTGCCATCTTTTCCGATAATCAAATAACATCTCTCGTTAATAAGAAAAACAGGGAGAAAAGCAAAGCTCGAGGTACGTCTGGCCAATTACAAATTACGTTACAATTGGCCAAACGATGAAAGGTTAAACGAAAATGATTGATGAGTTTCTAAGAAAAATAATAATTGAGACCTTTGCTTTTCTTTTTGTTAACTCTGGACTATTTAAGTTTCAGCTTTGTTCTCATTACTGGTGTACGTTAAAATCTTTGTTTTTTCGACGTCTACCTAGATCGTCCTCTTCGAGGCAGTGATTTCTGTTCGGACATTGGCGAGATGTCCGACGAAGTACTCGACGTACCGTGGTAGATGAAGTCTGAAACGGCTCGAACTGAAAATAACAATGAAACAATAGCATGTTTGTAAAAACAATACCCATGTCCTACACGTACTTAAATTTTTCCTAATCTTTTCTATACATTGTTCCTTTTAACGACATATGCCTGTGATAATTTTGAGAAAGTTTTGAACGTACTGTGTTTGAGTTTGCCGGCGTCTAGTTGATTGGAGGACTCCGTGCGAGAACTCGTTAGTTGATCCGGGTCAGATTCGCTCTCGTCGCTCTCGACATCGCCCGGAGCTTGTTGTTTCCTCTGCTGTCGTCTCCGCGACGATACGCTCTTCATGCTCTGTAAAGTCCAATATCTTACCCCCCAGCAATCCATTTTACCCTGCGAAATCACCGACCCAGTTCACCAAATTACTTCAAAGCTTCGTTTCCTATTTCATTGTCACATTATATATCAAAGAATATTCCACTTAATTCCAAAACAATGTCACCAGTCAACGATAACACAGTAGCTTGTATAATTTCTTTCAATACCGTTTGAACTCAAGGAAAATCGATACTGTTACGAATTTATTTGCATTTTATTGAAAACTTAAAACAATTACTCGAAATCTTTGCTTCATAATTTTTCACAGACCGCGCGGTGAGTGACGTGTAAAAGTAGTTTACGTGAAATCTTTGCTTTGAAATTCCTTGCAAACTGCACAGTACGCGAGGTGTTAAATAACGGCTTGGAAGATCATTGTCATACTTTGAGTGAGAGTTTTACCGTCGCCGCTGGCGGGGGACTGGCGCAGCCCTCTGTCATTGCGTGTTCGTGATACATGAAGCTGTGGAGAAGTGTGTTGTTGGGATGTAGTCCTGCCGTAGACGCTTCCGCCGCGGCGCCCAGTCCTCCCAGGCCTCCCAGCCCTGCCAGGCTTCCCCCGCCACCCTCCGAAAGCTGGAACGTAGCGTACGGCGAGATGTCCTCCGCTGTCTCTGTAACCCACCAGAGGCATTGCCTACCTTTCAAATCGCGTCGTGCCAATTCCTTCGCCTCGTCGTCGTCGACCCGTACACGAATACCTCCAAGGCAATTGCCCAACACCAATTATCGTCCAACTCTCATTAAAAAAAATAAAAGGCAAAACAAAAATGAACCAACAAACGTCCGTACCGAAGCTAACTCGGGAGAAAATAAAATTCTGGGGGCACGTCGGAAGACAAAATGATGAAGCTTCAATGTTTCCCTGGGAGCCATCTTGGTTCTCCGGGGAAAGTTGCTCGCGGTGATCTATCTTACGACTCAAGTGTAATTGTACAATAGTACCAAACCTGGCTGCCATCCGTATCGTAACAAAGGTTCACCTGGAATCTTGTCGGGGCCTCCGCCCGCACTCGCCGCCTGCTGCAAGGCAACCTTGTGAATCGTTGCGTAATAACGTTCCCGTTGGGTCTCGGCATTCTGTTGGTTCTCCTGGGATTCCTTCATCGGCCGCTGGACCCTGTCCCCCAAATACCCTGAAGAACAAACACATTTCCCATGTCGAAGAAGCTCGAGAAGTCAAAAGTATTGTTCATTCGTTCGGTTAACCAGAAGTACTGTTCCACTTTCGTTTAATTGGATTCCCTTATCGTTACGAATTATTGCTTTCCTTGGGGATTAACTTACTGTTGCGCCAACGAAAGGCGACTATTATAACAGCTGCTACGAGGGCTACAGTTGCTACGATCAGTGGCAGTATAACTTTCACGTCCGCGTAGAAAGGAATTACAGAAACGATTCCACGTTTCGACAGTTCCGGGGGCGGTGGTTCTGCAAGTTACAAGAAATGTGAAAAACGTATTTTAATAAAAACAATCTCAACGAAGTCCTACGATCAAAATTCTTTACGCCGACTTCCTTTTTTTGTATTCTTCTGTTCTTCGTGTTTGACTTACCACCTTCTTTCGTTAGGGTGATAAACGTGAATTCCGCCTGGCTGCTTCCGGCGACGTTGTGAGCCTCGACTTTCAGCTGATAAACCGAGCTGGGTTGTAAATTCATTACGACGAATCGCCGTTGCATTTTCACGCTGTTCGAGACGAGAGTCCAGTGAAATTCGTTGATCGGCCGGTACTGCACGACGAAGTAGAGAATCGGGCAGCCATTATCGGGCCAGACGTGCAGTCGTAGAACCAGGGTGCTGGAATTCGGGCTCAAAAATGCTGCAGCCGGTGGAATTCCAGGGGCCTGGCCCTGCGTGCGAACCGAAAGCACAGGAGACGAAGGACTGCTGCCGATTTTATTGTGGGACGTCAGGTACAGCTGATACGTGTTTCCACAGAGCAAACCCTAGTAAACGACGTTTGTTATCGTTCAAATCTCAAGTATAGATCGTCGAGACAAGGTCAAGCAGTATAGACAAAGTCAAAAGGTCATAATTTCAACCATGTTATACCAATAACAGCAATAATGATCGTTTATGAAAATAATAGGAATAATCAAAAAAGATAATAAAATGTTACAATCAGTTTAGATATTTGTTTTGACTTGTTCAATTATTTCGATAAAGTAATTGAGAGGACCTTTTTCATCGTGACATTCTTGTCAGTATACTGTATCTAAATTATGAGTGGGGCAAGGAAATTGAGTTGAATTTTTACCTTTAGCTCGTGACTTGTAGCATGTCGGGATAATTGTAGCTCATCGAGATTACCATGGGTGGTGCGATAGTGAAGAGTGTAACCAGTGAGAGGTGCTCCACCGTTATGTCCTGCTTTCCAGTGCAATAATATACTGCTCGACGTGGAACTAGTTACGTATAAGACAGGAGCACTAGGTGGAACTGGCGAGAAAATAATTCAATCATTAACCCTTTGCCCAAAGGACTGAGTAGTGAATTACCTCAGCGATATTCACTTTGAACTGAGCATGTCATAAATTTTCCACACTTAGTAATTCTATTATTGACGTATTACAATTTTTTATTCAATGAAATTCAACACGTTTCAAAATAGGCAAAAAATGTGATAGATAGTGTATTGTCCGCCTTTAATTTTCTCAAGAAAAAAAAAGAATAAGAAGGTTCACTAAAAGCCTTTCAATGAATCCAAATTCCTTCTAATCCAATCGATCCCTGTTCTATTCCTCGAAGAGCAGATTAAAGGCTAATTGAATATGCATCACGGGGGTTAATACCTTGAACCGTGAGTGTATAATGAAGCCTATCACTGCCCTGCGAATTTTCCACCTGACAAGTATAATTTCCATTGTCCTGCGACTGCAAATTCGACAGGACGAGTTCCCCGGTCGACAAGGTTTGACTGTTCCTGCCCGATTCTGGGCGGATTTGCTCGGTGTCCTTGAACCATTCCCTCGTAGGATCCCCGACGGCATTGCAGGATAACGTGACGGACCCTCTCCAAGGTCGAACAATGTGTCCCCCGAAGGACGTTATCCTCGCAGGCACGCGATTCGTCGGAACTTGTGCGGCCACTCGCGAACTCTGACCTTCGCCCACTCGAGTACTTCCGGTTACCCAGAATTGATATTCCACGCTCTGCTGCAATCCAGTCGCCTCGAAGAACGTATTCGTCGCTGGCAAAGTCCTTTTACCGTGATTCAATTCTTCCCGACCGTCGACCACCCTGTCGGTTTTAACGGATCAAACTTTTATTTGTAATTCATTAAACAATTTGAACTATGGTATTTTCAATTACTTTCCCTCGTAAGAATGACTCGTTTTAATTGTTGACATTATTATCTACGTCTTTTGAATAATCAGTAAATGAAATTGTATTAATCTTTTTGTCGTCGATTTTTATTAATACGTTCTTAAATATTACCTTGTGTATAAATTATACTTCGTGATGATCCCGTTGGGCTCGAGGGGCGGTAACCAGGAAATAAATAACGCTTGAGGCGAACTTACAACCACTTTTATATCCGCCGGACTTCCTGGTACTACAAAAATCATCAACAACGGATTAATTCATTTCATTCACATATTGATTTATTGCTCTCTTATGTCTGAAAAATTGGGTTTACCATCCTCTTCGGTCTGACAGTAAGTTACAGTGGATGGCACACCATCTCCGACTCTGGTGAAGGCCAAAACTTGTATCGTGTAATTCGTGTACTTCCTTAAACCCGTCAACACTGTCGTCAGAGCACTCGTTTTACGGACCTGAAAAAGTTCACCGCCCTACACATCATATTCTACAAAAAAATATCTTAACTGTTACAAAAAATGGTTAGCTGAAACATTGTTTTATTCACTAGTGAATTCAAATTTTCTTCAGATCTGGTGCAAAATAAGGAAATTTATTAATAATTTTTAAAACTTACTTCCATTTCGTCGACCCCACGCCACATGTCCGCTAAGATTGGTTCGTAATTCAGCTTGTAACCTTGAATAATCCCATTGCTGTGGCTGCTTGGTGGAGGTTTCCAGGACACTTGGAGCGATTGAGACGACAATGATGCACATCTCACCTCTTCCGGTGGCATACTAGGAACTGTCGAAAAATTCCAGAAAAAGAATCCATTACACCCAATTAAGAAAGTTCAATTGCCCATCAGAATTAGAAAACATGCTGTTTGTACAACAATTCATTTAAGTTTTGTATTCTTCGTTGTGTTACTTAGAAGAAGATACATGAATTTTTGTTTTACCGTCTTCCAATGTCTGGGCAAGCAGTGGTTCGGAAAGTGGGCCAGACCCGACCTGGTTATAAGCCTGCACGACCATGCTGTATCTCGTGTAAGATCTTAACCCCGTTAGCCGAAGTTCGCCACCACCCTCCTCCCCGTCGCCGGACACGGAAGTGAAATTGTACGACGGGTTCGTAGCGCTGCAAAGTGTCATCTTCGTGAATTTTAAAGTACCCCAAAAGATTAACGAAGTCAAAATGAAAGTAACAACGAACCCATTTTCTAGAAACAAAACTCTGAAAAATTCAGATCAAACCCTTTTAAAAGTCGTTACACATTAATTAAGCGGTTCACAATTTTCTTAGCATCGAATAATACTTTATAGATTTGACGTTTTTCGACTCTGTGTTTAGTTCGCTGGTTTCGTGGAGTTTCGTTTCAGGCAAAATCATCGATTACCTCGTTTCCCTGTAGCCGACGTTGAATCCCTGCACGTCGCCGTGTCTGAGTTCCGGCAGAGGCGGGGACCACGTGACGTGGATTTCCGAGGACGAAAGAGCCCTCGCGGCGACGTTAATCGGCGGTCCAGCGGGTCTTTGCGGTTCCGTTCTGACGACCAATTCAGCCGACGGCGACGATCTTCCTGCTGGACCCTCGGCTATCACGCGAATCGTGTATCGAGTGGCTGGTTTTAAGTCGTCGATCAAAGCCGCGTATGGCAATGGTGGGCCAGTAAATTCCTGCTGTTTCCACATTCCGGCTAAAACAATTCAAACAATTCAATAAATACCCATCATTTTTGACAACGACCTTCCACGTATTATCGATGAATCAAAAGAGAGAATTTAATTAATCAGAAGAAATTATTAACCCCACAGTAAATTGAGTGATTAATAATGATAAACTGCGTTCGGTACAACTGTCGATTATTGATTGATTAATTTTGTTTTTTTATTTATGTTGGGTCAGTTGGACTGACCTTCCCCTTCTTTGTATTGAAGAATGTATTTCGTGACCTCGCTGGTGTCCTGCGATTTGTGCTGCCATTTTACGTTGATACTTCGACTCGCTACCATGGCAGTTTCTAAAGTATTCGGCGGTTGCGGCGGTTCTGTTAACAAAAAGAAAAAACAGTCAATTTCCCTGGTATTTCATTGTGGATTTTTTGAATGTACCTTGTACGAGGAGTTGGACCAATTGTTGATCACGACCGTAAAGATTACTTGCTTGGCAAAAATAAGCCCCGCTGTCCGACGCTTCAGCCGAGGAAATTTGAAGTTGCGCGACCACTCCATCCGGCGTTACTTCCTGTTTCACCGTTACCCTTCAAAAATAATTAAACCCTTTCCCAACTGTCCCATTCAACAAACGAAAATGACTACCTGAACTTCCCGAATAAACTTAAATACAATTTAAGTAATTAGCAAAACACCATTAGTAATTTTTATGTGCTATACGAGTTTCCTTGAAACTAAAATCCTTTACTTATACTACTTTTCTCCTGTACATACAAATATATACTTTTTTATCCTTTTGCGCTCTTATTTAACCGTTTAATCACTGCCTGTTCGTCGCACAAGTAGTACGAAAAAAGGTATTCCTGAGGTTTACGAGTTTCTATTGATGCAAAGAATATCCTGAATTCAGTAATACCGGTAGTTGGTGGAAGGATTGAGTTCGGTCTTTCCGCCTTTGAGCCAGGTCACCATGACTGGTTTATCGCCGTGTACCTCGCAATGTAAGGTCGCTGTATCGCCTTTCTTCACGGTAACCAATCGCGACGGTGCGGCGAAATACGGGGACGCTGCGGAAAAGGGTTTAACGCGATTATCAATGTTCCTCGTGCAATGGAGGAGCGTGCAGCGGCATACTAACAGTTCACTTTGAGTTGCACGACTTTGCCAATGCCGCTGCCTATGCCATTGCTCGCCTGGCAAAGGTAAAAGCCTTCCCTGTCTTCCTTCACGTGCTGCAGAAGCAGGGACCCGTTGCTCAGTATTTTCGTGTACGCTTGCTCACGTAACTCCTCGTACTCGCCGGATTTGCTGCCTGCGCAGGAAGCACAAGGAATTTCGCCACCGCAAAGCTAATCGACAGGTCCGAACTTCGATCGGAACGATTCTTTTAAAATCACGCGGCCATTTTAAATTAACGAATCAAAGAGACGATTTCTGTACACAGCAATAATTCCAATTCGTTCGATGAAGTTTAACGATTAGCATTGAGATAGTGAATTTTTTAGATTCGATACCAAGAATTCTCTAGATAAGTTTCTCATCGGTCTCTTTGTTCATTTCGACTTTTTACATGAAATTATTGGAGACCATCGTTGCTTTCGGCGGGGAAGGTATTAATTTGGGAAATTCGAGTGTTTCTTACCTGTGGCTTTTTTCCAGACGATTGTTGGCGCCGGCACCCCCTGCGCCTGGCAGTGGAGTGCAACATGTCTGTTTCTTTCGACGCTGATGTCCGTCGGTTCAACGATCCATCGCGGCGGCACTGAAAAAGTCGAAATTCCCCGGTTTAGCCGAGCCCGCCGCGGTTCCACCGCGAATTTTCGTTCTTTCGCGTAAATTCCTCTGCCGTTTAGTCACTGGTCGTTAGCAATCGAGAGGCAGGTACATTGCGAGGAGCGTCGCGACAAAGACATTCCGGCCATCGCCGAAAATTTCAATGAAATCTCGATAAATCTTTATTTTGTCCTTTTAACTCGTTTCTGGTCTTTTACCGTCCGCTCCTCGCGCGCGAGCGCGTTTATCTGTATTTATGTTACACTGATATGGGTATAGTCACGTTATGAGAGAGAGAGATCGAGAGAGATAGAGAGAGAGTGAGAGAGATAGAGAAAGAGACAAAGAGAAAGTGAATAAAGATCGGTGGGTGGGGTAGAGAGGAAGTGAGATTGTCGATCGATGCGTGGGGGGGGGGGGGGTTTCCGTGGCTTTTCAAATTTCTCGCAATCGTAATAAACGCCCTTCCATAAGCCGGTGAACGCGGGTCAAAAGGCCTCCATTCTTCGACGGAGCCGCCGGACCAATGGAACCGCTTTACAGTTTTTCCCCCGCGCATCGATTTTTCGAAAGATACTCGGACATGTCGGGTGGGCGTTTTTGTTTGGCGGGTTCTACTCTTACGGTGGTGAAAAACGCTGCACAAGCGAGATACTGTGAGTGGGAGTTCCAACGTTTTACAAGACGGCAAAATTATATCGGCCACGCACTGACGCGTGCGACAAATTTAATATATAATGTATACATGTGAATGTAAATATATGATGTATATATATAGAGATATACTCGGCTGAACGTGGCGTGAAACAGGTAGAAGTCACGGGATAAGGAACAAATGTCTATGTAATGTCGACGGGGAAGTGTGTGAAGTATGTAAAACCGGGGCAAATAGAAAGAGGCAGGTGTCGTAGTAGGTGGAATAATAACGTGTATATAGATATGTATAAGTACCCGCTTCTAACGACTAGTACGGTAATTACGAATTTCGATTAATCATATTTACTACTAGACTACTGTGGGTCGTCCGCGTCGAAGCTCAGACGGAGATTTAATGCCAGTCGATAATTTAACATAACGTTCCAACGCACGATTGATTTGCACATTAACGTTAATCGATGCGGTAATTAGAGGAAACTTTTGTCACCGTACCGCCGGCTTTGCTTCGACGAAACGGAAGGTAGACATATGAACAAAGTGTTAGACAATCAGAGTGAGAGAAAGATAGAAAGATAGAGTTCGTGTGTGTGAGAAAGAGAGACAGAGAGAGAGAGAGATAAAGAGTGTGAGAAAACGTGCATAAGTCAAAAAAGGGGAACTTTTCTCCCAGCCAGCGCGCGAGCGCAAAGGTGATTGGAAAATATTGCTCGTGCTCGGCACTCGGGCGGGGTTTCAGTGGTGGGTGAAGAGACGCCGAATTATCGTTAATTAAATACGTAAACATCGATACTAAGAGATATATTAACATTAATATTACGTACAGAAACGACTACGTTATACGTAATGTAAGAAGAGCATGCGAAAAAATAGTCTAAGAGTCTACGGCACTACACGCACACAGACACAACGACACGCAGGCCGTAAAGAGACATAGAGTAGTAGCGTCAGATCGATAAACGAGTTAATGAAGGAAAGGTGCAAACTGTTACCTTTATTATTCGGTCAAGTCAAGCAAACCTCGGGGGTCCACGAGATACCGACGCATTCCCAGAGAGCCAAAGCAACGTAAACGTAATACACACTGTGTGTCTTTAGGTGGGACGGACAGAGAGAGACAGACAGACAGAGAGGGGGGAGAGATGAGGATTTCGGCAGGTAGACGGGGAAATCCACGGGACAATGGCACGGGGATGTTGATGATGATGATGATGATGATGATGATGATGGTGATGCTGGAAAGCGATCCCGCCGGGAACGCGATTAATGGCGCCTCGTCAATCCGACGCCGACGATGAGGATTCTACGGCCGTTTACGCGATATCGCGGATAGGTATTGTTTCGCAGGGACCGGCGAGATCGCGGCAAAGGATCGTAGCTGATAACGCGGCCATCGAGTCGCAAGCGTAATGAGGTGCCGATCATTACTGCGGACGATGACTCACGATCGCGATGATGATGGTGATCGTGATGGTCGTGATGATGGTCATGGTGCTTGTGATGGGGCGGAATCGGGAAGCTCGGTTTTTCGCAAGAATCCAGAAAGGAAGGTAAACAGGCTGGAAGTCGAACTCGACGGACTTCAAAATTGATTCTTCTTCATGGTAAAAATTCTTACTACCAGTCGGTCAGTATCCAATGCACGGATCATCCTTGACTTCATAAAGTTTCGTCTTTCACGTCGGTATTGGCAATACTCAGGAATTTAACAACGTCTGTCATTGGAAATGAGACTAAGAAGTATTCCAACAGTAAGCAAATTATCTTCTGATCGAAATACGAGGAATGCGTTAATTAAAATGGCGATTGCCTGTAAAATTTCGCCGTTGTAACTCGTCGAGATCGACAATTGGACGTGGGGTGTTTGGTTCTGTGGGCTGACTTTCTCGAATGACGATGGAGAAGGGTCGGCGATCATCTAGTTACCTTTTACCTGTAGCTTGGCCGTGTACCTGACCTCGGCGGCGGGGTTCGCGGCGACGCAGGTATAATCGCCGGAGTGCTCGGCCGCGAGGTTCGTTATACTGAGGAGACTCGAGTAGGAATCCAGTTGGGAGACGTTTACGACGGATGCTAGATTGGGCGGCAGCGGGAAGGGAGTTTGGCCGTCTTTCAGCCAGGATATGGTCAGGGGTGGATCACCCGCCGCGACCCCGCACACCGTCCGCGTCCGCATCCCCTCGGAAAGGCCCTCTTGGAAGTTAAATGGCGCAATAATAGGGGGTACTGGAAAAGGTCAAGAGAGAAGAGAGAACCATACGTGAGAGCGAGAAAAAGATGGCACCAAAAAAACGCAAGAACCTCGTATACCAGGAAATATGTATATGTATAGATATATATATATATATATGAATGTTTTGAGAGAGGTATATATATATATATTTCGCGGTAGGTGCGGCCATGTATATAGGTAAATATATATATATATGTATAGAATATAATTTGTATATATATATGTAGAATATGTACAATAGAGGCAGTATAGTAACGTAGCAATGTAGAGGAGAGAGAGAGGGTGGCCCCGCCACGGATCGACCCCTGCCGCCCGTTCCTTTTTTACATCCTGTACACATAATTGGCATTGCACACTCGCGCGCAACCACACTTCCTTTTCCAACGCAATGAGCGAGCACTCGTCGACCCCTCGTCGCTTACACACCGCTTCTACGAGATTCTTCTCAACGTTTCGTCGCGTACGCCTGCTACTACTCCCTTTTCAATGAAACCCAGCCGACGCTATATATACTTTCCCTTATTAGCGTCGCATTCGCCCAAGTACCTGCATACCTCGAACCCAACGAACCCGCGCATAAAACCTCCCCAATGACACCCATTGTTCGCCACTTTTCACCTTTAAACTTATTTACCCCGCGCGTTACGGCTGCGTTCAACGCTTTCCCGATGCCCAAGTTCACGGGTTTCCAAAGTCGAGCACCAATTATCGCTTTCGTAGAAATAATATCCGGAATGTCGAAAAATCTCTACATTTTTAACGGGATAATTTAACATCGAAATCGTTGCGTGGTTCAACAAGTTGTCGCAATGTTCGTTTCTTGAGTTTCTTGTTTATTTGTGGGATGATTTGCCATTAATTTTGGATTTCTGTAGACGAGAAACGATGCGATGCGCCGAGGTGTCGAGACCGTTGGGAAACGTCGAAGAGGAAGTGGAAAAGTTTGAGGTAGGTCTCGTGCATTAGGATGAACCACTCTAGGCGTGGCTCGTTCTTCGTCACCAGATCGTCCGGTTCAGTTCCTCTGGTTCCGAATGAATGCTCGACTACCAAGTGTCTCCCGCTACTTAACGCGATAGCGGTATTTACAAATCGCGATCGACGGGTGAGGGAAACGTCTGGACAAAAACCCGAGTAATCCTATTACGGCAATATGCAATTGTTTCAAGCTTAAAAAGGAGACATCTCAGCTGACGAATATTTCTTTAATGCCGAATAGGACGACGGAGATAGCGAGAAAAAGGACTACCGACCGATGGAAGATGAAGGGAAGGTATGTAGGAGGGAGGAGGGGGGAGGGTAAGGACCGTCGTGGAGCGTTAAAAGCGCGGAGCACTTGGCGGTCGGTGTTGAAAGCCGGTCGTCGAGGCTCAGGGGGTTGCCGCGTTCCCAGGCACACGAGCTTTCCACTTGACCACGCAAAAAACAAAGAAACCAAAGTGTCGGGCGGTCAGGCGGTCGTCGGGCAACGTTCTGGGGGCCTAGAGGAGGATTACCATGAACCACAAGCCGCTGCGTGTGCGATACCTCAGCGGCCACGTTACGGGCCACGCACGAATAGTTGCCGTTGTGATCTGGAGATAAACTTTCAATCATCAGTATGCTATTGAACTGGTCCACATTGGTGATGGTGACGCGCTCGGAGGGGCCCATCGGTCTGCCGTCCTTGAGCCAGCTGATCGTCAGCGGTAGATCCCCCCTCGTCACCGAGCACGTCAGCGTCGTTCGCTCCCCCAGGTGAAGGTCGCGGTCGGCCGCGAACGGGCTAATTTTTGGGGGAACTGGAATAACAAGAGAGAGAGAGACGGACATCTCGAGCGTTCCTGCGCGGAAGGCACGGGGGACCGGGCCGTCTGCGGCCCGATTCCCCCGCACTTGCTTAGCCTTCCGCAAAAGATCCCTGAAAATCGTTAAACCGCCGATAACAAAGTCCAAGGACTTCCGGCCCTCTCAGAGGTCCGCCCTTTTCCATCTGAAAATCGTTATCTTCCTCGTGATAAGTCCTCCGTGACATTCCCCTGGGCCCAAGGGTTTACCCTTCGATTCCTTTCCTGCAGGTCCTCGGGGTCCTTTCACGCTTGGTCCTTCGGTCCTTCCGGGTACCTGCGACAATTCTTCGTGTCTACGATCCGAGTAGAGGCCTTACCGATCACTGTCACGTCGCCGGATCTCCGTGCGTTGTGGCCCTGCTTGTTCCTCGCCGAGCAGGTGTAACCCCCCGCGTCTCCCTTCTTCTGCACGCTGCTGATCACCAACGTACCGTCCGGCAGGACCTTCTGACGCAAATCGTCAGGAAGCTCGCGATTCGCGCGTTCCCATTTAATTTCCTCGATCGGGTAACCTGCCACGGGGCATTTCAGGCGCAGAGTTTCCCCCGCAACGGCGGTTACTTTAGGAATCAAACGGATGTACGGAAGACCTGCAAACAGGAAATCGAATCACCATAGATTTACAAATGAAAACGTCGTTAACCGATTTTATTTGAAATTTATCAAGCCAATTGTCTCTGATACTACAAATTTTCTATACGTTTCTGTCGACGTGTTCATTATTGTACTTCATCTTCATGCTTTTTATTTATGTCGTTGTCGTGAAATGTTATACCATAAACGTTGAGTCGTGCAGCATGAGTGACTTTCCCCGCGCGATTCTCGGCAGTGCAGGAATATTCCCCGCCATCCTCGACCATCACGTGGCTGATGTTCACGTGCGAAATCACGTCTCCGTGGACCGTCACGTGTTGGCCTATCACGAACCTTCGGGAAGGGAAATAAAAGTATCAATAAAGCTTGTTTGATGTAAATTAATTCCGACGCACAGAGCGCCGAATGCGTAATGAAATTTGTTCGATAATTCAGTTAGAACAGCGCGGTGTTTGGTTCGTAAATTATGTACCGTCACGTGTTTACCTATGACGAAGCTCCGAGAAGAAAATAAAAGAATCAATAAACCCTGTTTAACGTGAATTCATTCGACGAGGCGCGAAACGCGTGATTAAAGTTGGTCGGTAATTTATTTAACAGAGGGAAATGTTTGCTTCGTAACTAAGGCGGACAGTTTCTCGTATCTACGTTTGAATATGTCTTTGAAGGACGATTTACTTTTCCGAAACGAGCGATTTGGCAAGACGAGTGTGATGGGAAGCTTTTGTTCCGTTCGCCGAAGAATGTGTGGAGAGTTTCACTCGGCCCGACGCGCTCGGATATACGGAAGATGTATTGTAATACTAAGCGCCGGCGGTGAGAAAGCTGTGCAGAGGGAAATTCGCCGACGAGCGGCACGAAAGCGCCGATAAAACGGGCCACAGGGACGAATCGTCTGTGTCTTTTACGCTGATCAGCCGTTAAACCGTAAAACGTGTCTCCGGCTCGTATAATCCCGTGTATTCGTCTCTCGCGAAATTTCCTCACGTACACGCGTGCACGATTCCTCTGTTTCGTCCGGAACACACGTCCCCGGTCGACGGAGCAATAAATATTCCCTCGCGTGGCGACGCTTCTTCGGCGAGCGTCGCAATTGAAATGAAAATTGCTACGCGCATGGCCGAATAATACGCGTCCGGGGAATTTCATTTTAATTATGACTCCCCGTCGGCGCGCACCACCTGCCGTTCTTTTGTCGGAGAATTCGCGCTGCCGTTCGACCGAAAAAGTGGAACGCGGAGCCGTGCAGAAATAGATTTTTAAAGGGAAAACTTCCGAGCCCGTTCCTTTCAGCCGGCGGACCTCTAAAGCGTCCCGACGAGTTGTAAAGATCTTTCCAAGTCTTAAGTAACTTCCTCGCGGGAATATTTCTTAAGGATTATGAGCCGCGCTCTCTGCGAGGAGGAAAATCCCGCCAGATACATCCGCCCGCGAATCCTTGCACGGCTAATAACACCGGCCTAACGTCCGTTTAAACGATCGTCATTCAACTTTGCCATTTTCACCCGTGAAATTCCCTCTTCGAGTTTTCCGTTAACAACGAAGCTGATTCGATTCGAGGGACGAACCGTTTTACATCTCCGGTGAATAAAAATGGAAAGTCCTCTTCGACTTACCTGCGTCCAAGAATTTCATTTTATCGTGTCTGTTAAAAGCTGCCGTGAGTAATAGAATTTTCAGCCGACAGGAGTCGACGGAACGGAGAAACTCGTGCTTTGTGCAAACGGGACGAAGAAATCAGGACGAACGATTGCGATTGCAATTACCTTCCATTAGTTGGTAATTGGAAGCCATCCAGAGCCCAGGATACTTGCGGCGTGGGATTCCCCGCAGCGGAACACTTCAAAGAAACTGCGGGTCCGGGCTGCAGGGTTTGCTCGATGAAGGAGTACAGCAGTACCGGCGGTGCGTCTGACGTGAGAAAGAGGCAAAATCATTATTCGCCCGTCTGTCCTTCCTTTCTCTGTCCCTTTTCGTAATCAACACGCGCCGCGGGCGCGAGGACGCGTGCTAAACGATAATCCCGGGCCACTTCGTTTTCAGCGGCTATTCGTTTCCCACGAATTATCCGGAACATATTGTCGGGCTTTCGCGGTGCTATTCTGGAGAGGGGGAAGGGTCTTGGAAATCAGGGTGGGGCAGCTCAGCCTCGTTCCTCATTAGCGCGTTTCCGGCAGGAATCTCGCGCGAGGAACACGTTTCTAACGGTGGCGCGAGACCATCGTCGCGGGGTCGTTGAACTCGTCGGCCGA
Source organism: Hedychridium roseum (assembly GCA_963989215.1). Classification (NCBI taxonomy): domain Eukaryota; kingdom Metazoa; phylum Arthropoda; class Insecta; order Hymenoptera; family Chrysididae; genus Hedychridium; species Hedychridium roseum. Next base: position 1,960,583 of record OZ022307.1, on the reverse strand, counting down.
TGGGAGAGAGGCCCCTTTCGAGCCAAAGGAGGCATAAAGAAGATGGCCGATCCCGAGGACGGAAGAAAGCCGCGAGGGGCAGGGCAAAGAGGCAGAACGGCCAGAGGGAGGGAAGGTAGGAAGGGGAAAGACGCGGCAGGAAGATTAAAAGCTACGTCTGTGCCTTCGCGATGGGAGCGAAAGACAATGGGTGCGCCGCGATGGAAGAGCCGTGAATTTTTTCGACGTTTCCAGCACGCCGGGAAAATCGAACGACGCAGACGACGGACCTACGCGGAAACGGGGGAAAGAGGGCCGACGGGGAGGGGAAGGGTGTCGTAATTAAAAGTGTCGATTTCGTCGTCATTAAAAAAAGAGCTCGCAGCTCGCGTTACAAAGGGGCCGCGGGGCAGGGAGGGGGAATGGTAAAACGAGGAATTCGTCCTTGCCGTGGATCCGTGCTCGCGGACCCGTGGGAAAATTGATGAATCTCATGGCGATGCCTTCGAGTGATCGTCAGTCCTCGTGTATCCCTGTCTTTCTACCCTTCCCCTCCCCCCCTGGCCGTCTACGCCCCGGCGAACTCCAATGACGAATATCCTAAGTCTACGCTCTTTCACGCAACTTCCTCTTTCAAGCGGGGCCGACTGTCGATAGCGGCTCGTTAAAAATGCCAGGAATATCCCGACGGGAAGGTTCAATAGCGTCACGGCAGTCCAAGCGAAAATTCCAAGACGAGTTTCCACCGTGTGAAAGGCCGCTACATATCGTTAAGGGTTTCCGTCTCGCTTGGTACCACAACCGCGCAAGGGAGGGGAGGGAGGAGGGGGGGGTATTCAATCGACCGGTGAGAATGAGTAACGTTGTCGTACAGCATTCAATCTTCCGTTCAAATATCGCCATAATTTCCAAGAGATAAAACCCAACGTTCCAGGAGAAAACTATCGCGACGGTGGATAGCGAGGATAGCGCAAATGGGAATGATCTTCGTTTGGGCTCGAGATGAGATGCAGCCGAGGTATACAATTTCCGATCGGATTCAATAGCCGACTGTGCCTTTGTTTCATTAAGGAACCAATTACCGGGTCCGAGCTACCCTCCACGTGAACAGGAGGCGGCGGAGAAAGAGAGAGAGGGAGGGGGTGGTGAATTTATTTCGAGCGCAATCGCCGGCCGGCGCTTTCCGAGGAAATAACATTTTTCCGTCGAGCCATTTTGCCGGGGCTACGGTCGTCCTTCTCTGCCGGCGAAATTGCTCGGAAGCGTCCTTTTCGCTTCGACCTACCCGCCGCGTCCCTATCGGCCAGCTCGCTCGAATTCCCTTTGACGCGAATTCCGTGCATTACCGACGCTGACGAGCCAGAGACGCTAACTTCATTGTTGTTTCAAAGGCCCATCCCACCCCCCCCCCCCTCCGCCCCATCCTCTCTGTCTTCCACCCCGAGGACCTTCCTCGTTGACGCAACACCCTTGCACCGGCAGAGTGGCCAGATATAGGGCAAACCCGGCCAATGGAAGGGCGATTCGCGACATTACTGCCGGTTTACGCAAGGGTCGAACGACCAGGCGAAAACCAGGGCAAAGGGGTAAAGCAAAAAAATTGGCCGGGTAGCCGGTCGAACGAGGCCGTGAAACCCGGTCACCCTTTTCCGAAGGTCCAAGGCTCAACTAATCCATACAACGAACTCCATAAAAATCAACGATTTGTGACACAGAACAGAAAAGAATGATCCTTCGCGGAAAAAGGACGTGAAGTTTCTCTCACACGTAAATTCGGTTTGTGCCACTTTTGCGTTTCGATTGAAGTATCGGGGAACACGTTAGACGCGTTAAAGGAAGAAAGGGGGAAGAGGACAGATCGAGAGCGAGGAAGAAAGGAAGCTGATGAAGATTGCGCAGGCAGACGGCAAAGACAGGGACTTTGTTTCAAAGCGCAAGCCTTTTTGTCCCCTCCCCACACCCCCTCTTTTCCTCTGACGTCGAAGACAGGCTCTTTGCCTGCGTAATCGAGTTTCCGCTAACTCAATCGGTATACTACGATCGTAACGATCCTACCGTCTCCTTGAACGCGGCCTAATGCTTTTGACGTTATCACTCTGGGGCCTGATTGTCCGGTCAAAGGTCCTGCGTCGAGAATCAACGTCCCTCGCACACTTCACCGGGGCTGTTCTGCCCGATCGATGCTCCATACGCTCCATTTTCCAGCCATCGCCGTTTTTCCCAACGCTTTTTGCATTTTATTCTCCACTTCCATCCCGCCCCGGGCACCCGCGCGAACAAGTCCACAACCCACGAAAAACCGACCTACGTGCATCATCTACGACCGTATCGCAGGAAAAGGTCGTCCAATAAAAATCTCCTAGTCGTGTATTCGCGTAATAAGTATACGTAAAAGAGAAAATTCTTCCTCAAGGATATACAAGGTCCAATTGTCCGATGGTTCAGAAGTATCATTACTCTACGAAAAAGAGTATAAATCACAAATTTTCGAGATTTCGAGAAGCTTCGATGTCCCTGCTATTTCGGACTTTTGCCTCGAGCTTTTTACGTTGAAATCTTTGAAAATTCGACTTTTTGTTCACTCACCACCGAGTTGCAATTCCGCGGAAGCCTGTGCCATGTCGCCTTCCGATCTGCGAACGGTGCACTGGTACATCCCTCTGTCTTCCCTGCCGATTCCATTGAGCCTGAGAAGTTCGGACTGCCTTCCGGTGCCGTGCAACGCTCTCCCGTCCTTGTACCAGATAATGAAGTGCGAGCCCGCCTGGGAATGAGTTCCCACCTCGCACCTGAACTCCGCGTTACCCCCCAGGTGAACACTTAGCAAGGGCGGTGTCACTTGGACGTGTAAAGGCGCCGTCACGATCAACCTGCAACGAATTCTCAAAATTTCTTTCCCCTAAGAAACTCTCCTTTCCTTCAAATCAGTTCATTTCATCCGTAATTCAAAAAAACACACGAGAATGGATACTTGAATTGAAAGATATTAAATATTTCATCCAATGGATACTAAAAAGCTAAAGCAAATCAATGCCCTATTTGAAATTGTTCGTGTATATTTGTGTTTGAGTCAAGGTGATTACCTGGAGATTTTTGGGGAATTAAATGTTATTATTTGGACGATTACCTGACTTCAGCGCTGGCTTCGCCACCGGAATTCGAGGCGGAACATCGATAAACGCCGCTGTCTTCGAGCGTGACAGCTTCAATGGACAGAATTGAACCAAGAAGTCTGGTCCTGGGCCCGGAAAGTACCAGCATCAGTTCATCACCCGTTTGCGTGTACCACCTAACAATGTAATTGAGTCCTCAAATTTACGTAACCCGAAATGAGTTAAAAGACAGGGAATAATTAAAGGAATATAAGTTTGATCGTAAAATAATGATAACATATTTTAGATAAATATGTTAATTGCGTTTATGCAATAATAATTAAAGAAAAAAGTGTAATACAAGTCTGACGCGTATATTTAATAGCTTTTATATAATCTACATTTGTTAACGCAGTCACGGTGACTTGGACGATCGTTATTTAAGCTTAACCCTTGAAATTGAGACTGGTAATACAACGAGCTCGATAGATCGCCGGAGAATTGAGGTCGCTTCATTTTCCCGGGCCAGCTCTGTGCGGGAGTTGGTAAAAGTTGGTGAATTTCCAGTGACGTGGGAAGCGAAGATCCCGCGTCCGTCTTCCTGGGGGATCGTTTTTCATCGGGAGACTCGACGAGCAATCCGCAAAGCAAAGAGGTCGGCCTGGCCGGTTCAATTTCACTGGCTTTCGGCTACGTTGACGACGCCGGAAACCCCACGGTCCGAGGGCATTTATCGCGCGAGTCCTTTCCCTCTTCCATTCCTGCGAATTTACCGATCATTTCGATAGAGTCGCCGCGCGTTTATCGTTCATCGCTAAACTACGTAATGGACCTCCACGCGCCAAGGGAATTTCACTCCGCCGGCACTCGCTTCCCACCTGAAAGACTCGCTCGTTCAAAGTTAAACTCGAAGAACGGGACAAAAGGATCCCGGAAGTACAAGACGGCTACGAGAAAATCATCGACCCTCTCGAGCCAACGTGCGTCGAGGAGTTCAACGAAAACGGCAATACTTCGGAAAACATTTGCCTCGCTGTACACAAATTTCCTTTCGTCAACAAAATTCTTCTTGCATCCTACTTTCCAACGAATCTCTTCTTATACAATCATTCCCCGCAAATTTTATGCTTACTTAACGAGAATTACTCGACCACACCCCCCCCCCTTCTTCTTATCCTTTGAATTCATGCTTCCAATAATTCGACTTTATTAGTTTTTGCCGGACTCCTCGTCGGCCGTTCGGCGAACGCCCACGTGTCGCGTTATTGCCAATAAATTTCCATCTAAGCGCTACGATGGGCGTGAGAGGGAGGATGGGGTAGGGGTGAGGGGGGAGAATCTTCCGAGGGGAGTAGCTAGGAAACGTCTTGCGGAGTGGAGAGCGCTTTTCCGCCGAGGCAAGACGACATCGAGAGCTTCCGATTGTACCGTGCGCTCGTCGCGAGGTTTCACGATCGAGTGCCTCCACTTTTCCTCGATCAAAGTCACCCCCTCTCCACCCCCCGTCGGCCCCTTCCCCCGGGCTCGTCCTTTTTTAGCCGACGAGCACGTCTTACGGCGCGTCCTCCACTTTCCCGGCTCCATCTACCTCCTTTTTTTACTAATACACGGGCCACCGTATCTCCTCTCGGTCCTCGTTTACTCCCCTTTATCGCCTTACACCTACAGATAAACTACTTCCACCAGCCTTATTCCACGGATTCCACTCAAACGATTTTCATTGCACGTCTCCGCGAAAATACCTCACGATACGGCTAACGGTTTTCAGCAACAATTCTATCTCTTTGAAAGGAGAACAGGTACCTAATGGAATAGAATCTGATCCAATTCTTAACAATTGTTTTCTTGCATAATTTTCGTTTACTTAACATGTCCCTGTGCAATGTACTCCTGTTTTTTATCTTTCATTCTAGTTCTCGACATATTCTCTGCATCGAAATTCCTTTATTTTCTCTCTTTAGAGAGTTTTGACGGGACTTGTCCCATTATAAATGATCTCTCTCTCTCTCTCTCTCTCTCTCTCTCTCTCTCTCTCTTTCTCTATTGTCGTTTTGTAATTCTTTTCAGGATATAAGAATCCGCAGGGTGTTAAATTTTCTTCCCTTTCCTTTTCATGGCAGACGGCAGTCTGTTCGGAGTTCCGGTTATGCTTCCCCTTGCTCTATTTTTGCATCCTACCGTTTCTCATCAGCCGCGCGATACGCTCGTACCCCGGGGGACCGATCGTAATTTCTCCAGGGGATCGCGGAACCGTCGTCGACGAGCAGGGTAAGTGGGAAATATTCCATCTCAAGGACGTCCTCCAAGTTGCGGACGTGCGGGATCATCGGTTCCCAACGCTCGAGGCTTTCCAGAGCAAACCACTCGTTTTTCTTCCCACTTCCTTTACCGGATTTATATCGACAGCAAGACTCTTTACTCGCGAGGACCACAGTGTAAATTAAATAAGGAAAAATAAACAGATATCCCACAAATTGTGCAAACCTGCTGTTGTCTAATTCTTACTTAAAACTGTTTGAAAGCTTAGGTTTTTGTTTGAGATCAAGAGCACGGTGGTTAGAGACATTTTCTAGAAATAAATGTGTTATTGTATGATTATAATTGGTCGATACATGCCGATATTCTGGAGCAGGACAGGCCTGAGCCACGCAGACCAGATTCGTGGATTCGTCTTGAGCAACGTGAACGACGCCCGAGTGTTCCAAAATTACTGGGGGCATTACTCCTCTATGATCTAAAGAAAGTACACACTCATTTTTGTGAGGCATTAAAAAAAATCATGGCACCATCATCAAATCAGAGAATATCACTCTCCATAAAATATGAAAATACTCATTTTAAAATATAATATTCGTTTCTATACAAATAGAGCTGAAAAATTTTCATTCCTGGCAAACAGAAATATTGGAAAATATTAAACGTACAGCTTGGAGGCTGATCAATAATTTGATGATTGTGCTCTACATTTTCTTGCCAGACTCACCTGCTATCCTAACATTAGCCACTGAACTAACGACTACTTGTCTGGTGAGTCGATGCATCGTCCTGCACCTGTAACCGTGCAGCTGGTCGCTGTAATCGAGGCTGTGCACGAGCAGTTCTCCCGTCGGCAACAAATGGAACTTCCCATCTGAGGGGAAGGAAAAAAAAATAAGGCAAGTTCGATCGAAATGCCATTATGGAGCTTGCCACAAACGGCGATGTTTCACGCGAAAGGCAAATAATATGACGATGCCGATCAATCTCACGTTCTGCCAATCCAACAAGGCAAAATTCCACCGAAATCGAAACGTCCAAGTTAACGAATCGCAGTTAAGGAAACAAGCAGGAAGACGTATGAGAAGTACCTTTGTCAGAAAGAATTTTGAATCATAAATAAAGATTTTTTTGACACTGATTGGTAAAATGGTTTTTTGAAGGATTGGTTAACCAAGGGTGAGGTATATCGTGGCTGTCCGGGAAACTAGGTTTACCCATTTTAATTGCCGGCCGCGTAACGCGGGGATTATAATATTACGGCGATATTTCGTCGTCGGTGTAATATCGCGGCGCTGTTAATCACGCGCAGGCTAAATGCCGGGGTGTTTGCGATTCGCCACGCGTGTCGGCAATCTAAGTCCTACGTTATTGATACCGCGGTACACGGTATAGTCGCTCGTCCTTTTAATTGCCGTCAATAATACCCAATAAACCGCGACGAGCACGTAGCTGTCCGTGTAACGATTACGACAAGCCAACCGGACCGTCGGATTACGAAATTTTCCAAGCGACGGAAGAAAATGTCCGGCTGCGGTTCGCAATTACAATTACACCGGCCGTTTGCCTAACAACCGTTCCGCGGTAATTGTCGGCCGTAGTAATCGTTAAGACCGTTGAACCACGACCAACCACCGTGTTACGATAAATACGCATTTTCCGCCGGGAAAAATACCGCCGGGTATGTAACATTTGCCCCTCGTGTAATTTTAATATCCCGGTGAAATTGCAACATGATTCACACGTTTCGAATAATAAATATTCGTGAAAGAATATACGTCGAATACATGTTATCGAATTTTTGTTTCTGACAAAATACTGGCGCGGATTCGTTAGTCGGTACGAGTGTAACTTTAATATCCCAGTAAAATTGAGATATAATTTCCTGTTCCGTGGAACAAAATTGATAAACGAAAAATATATTTGACTCGCAGTCGAAATTCATCGTCGTATTAAAAGTCTGCAGTAATATAAATAAATTCCCGTTGCGCTGGAAATTGACGTTTGCAACGAAAGATTACAATAGCGGTGCGTGTAATTTATATTTTCATGAGTGAAGCAGACGCTGATGAAACGAGAAATGTTATTTGGCTAAATTCAGCTGACACTTCCGGCGGCCGGAGATTCAGCTGCGGACGTTTATGAGCGCGGCTGGGTAATCGCGTTAATTAGAGAGGTTTTCCGAATGGCCGAGCTACAGGGGGGAAGATACGCAGTCTCGTCAACAGATAAGCTCGCTAATGACGGCAGTTATCTTAAACCGCCCCGCGGCACAATCCTCGAAAATTTTAAAGTCCGCTCAAATCCTTTCAGCAACAACAGCGATTGGATTGCGAAAAGATCAAACCCTCACCCTTTTTCATCAAAGATCAAATTCTCCAATGGAATCAGTCATTTTTACGAGCTTGCTAATTTTAATTACGTACCTGATGCTGACTCAGTGAATTGAATAAATGAACCTGCACAAATATTTGGCTGTAGATTTGTACTTACTGGAGTTTGTTAATTAAGCAAAATTGGCAAATGGAAGTAGGACAGCGGGTTGGGTAGTTATATGCGCGTGTGTAGGTGCGATTACACGATATCGATGAAGTCAAAGGCTAACATGGATAAGCCACGCTCTTAAGCGGCAATTGTCGAAGCATGTCAGGTGCGGGTCGGCTGGCTTCTATAGGATAAGCATTACAATCGATAGAACCTCTCCGCATAGCTTCCTTCGTCGTCGATAGAACACGTGCATATGGTATAAGCATATCGCACGTGTATTCAAGATAATCGTCCAATTACAAGGGCGATCACGATATTTAGTAAATTGGAGCATGGGGAACGTTTAAGCAAATCCTTTAGAGGCGTTATGGTTTTATTAATGAGAATCCCGCCGCGTACGGCAGGTAGATACTTAACTGAATGGCGAATGAGCGTGCATCAGGTTTATTTAACGTTAACAGGAACGGTCGTATAAATGTCAGCGACTGAGTTGCCCGAATTTGGCTTTCGAATGGTCCGCGACAATCGTTTGATTCTTGGATACGATCCAACTGTCTACAACATTCCCAGCAGTGTCCGTCACTCTGAATAAACGTCGCGGGATAGAATCGCTGGATTCGCCGAAAAAGATTGATTTACGCGCGCGTATTGATTGATGAGAAAGGCAAAAACTCGAGCCCCGCAGTTTTTGACGGTCCAATCTTTGCGATCTTTCGTTAAATCAGAGAGATATTTTTTTCTCCCTTAGGGAATGATTTTCGTTGGGTCCTCGAGGACGAGGATCAGTCGTTGTCGAGTCGTTTGTTAATTCGGGGAGTTATAGCCGAGCCACCGATTCCCTTCTGCGGCGTAATGAAGTTCAGGCCGAATCCGAAATTGGATTAATATCCGCGCCGGGCAACGAGTCAACGTGTCAGAAGGTCGATGTCCCCGGCCATGTTCCGACCTGCGCCACCCGATGTACGATTATTGTGGATATTAAATTTCTGCCCGCCGCGGGGTACGCCCCTGCCGGATATTAAATTTTAGTCCCGCTAAGCAACCAACGTGAATTTCGCCACGACGCCATTCTTTCTCCGCCCTCCACCCTTTCGCCATTCTTTCCCTTCTTCCTGCGTCCGCAGATTACGCTGCAGCTCGGCGCGTTCGAATGCACCCTCGAAGCGCATTTTTCCCAGACGAATTACGAGGTACCTTCAGGATCCTCCTTCGTAACGATGACGTACAACGTGCCCGGACGTATGTCCATTTATTACGCGGAAATATTGCGCGTGCCGTAAAGAACGGTATCTGGATAATAAATTTCCGAGTACTGTAAATATTTCGCAGAGAACGTCGGAGTTTTGTCCGTGAAATTTCACGTTTTTCCTCGGCACCATAGAAATTCACGAAAGTTTCCCAACGGGGACGGCAATTTCATTGGCTTTCCGGCTGTTTGTTCGGTTCGACCGGCGATGTGGGGGGGAGTTTTCATGGAAACTAACGTGGAAAATTGATGCGAAAAGGGGGCTTTTACCTCCTTGTAACGATGGATAAATGTAGAACGAAGGCTCCTGCAGCCAGGATACCACGCGGACCAGGTCCTTTACGACGCTCGAAACGACGCATCGCAAAACTGCCGTGCATCCCCTCGCTGCACCTCCCATCACCTCCACGTCCACCTTGTACGTCTGGGCAACCACTACAAACAAGAAAATAATCGTGTCATCAGCAATAAAATGGTTCCATTAATTTTCGTCGAACAAAATAACCCACCGACATAAAGCAGCATTTTAAAAAATGTGAGAAAAATCATGAAACCAGTCAGATTATGTTTCAATTCATTTTTAGCGTTACACGAGGAAGTGAAAAAATTGCGGAAAAACCGGGAACCGGTTAGTTAAATTTCAAGTATACATCATTTTCCGTCTCTGCAAAGCTGCAAGAAGGACTTATCAGTGGGTACATGAAATTACGGTCCACGTACATCCATTTCCGGCTCTGTGACGAGTATATTAAGTCCGACGGAGTACGTCACGTCGTTAGCCCGAAACCGGAAAAATTCCAACGTCCAAATTCCTAAAGTGTTTGCTTTTCCTGACGTTTTGACTGCCTGTTCCTTTCGCGTCACCCCTACCCCTTTCACGTCAATACTTTCCTCTCGAGCGAAAAGGAGGGGGGGGGAGACGTCAGAGTGACAGTGTAGAAACCCTTCGAATAAACCGGAAACCTTGGATGCGCAACGTTCGACAGTTCGAGAAACCGTTACCGTACCGTTTTCCGATCGTTTCTTATCCCCCCTCCGCCCCTCCCGTGAAAAGAAGATTGACGCGGCAAGGAAAACTCACGGGCGGAGGGGGAAGGGAGGAGCGGGTGGTGCGTTTGTTTCCTTTGCGCGACGAATTAACGAGTCCGGCCGTCGATTTCGGCGAAAAACCGGCGTTTCGTCGGCCCTGGAAATATCTTTCGTTAAGCCGAAAGCGGGGAGCAAAGTTTTAATTAACGGACCACGCGTCCGGGTCAGAACTTTATGGTCGCGCGCAGGGGAGGGGGCAGAGTGGTGGAAAACGCGAGGAAGGGGGAGGGGGAAGGGGTAGTTGGCAATCCTGAAAGCGTCGGGACGACCCCGCAGCTGCCACGGATTTGCATTGAGATTGCGTGCTTCTTTTTCACGTTTCTTTCTGTTTCCCTTTTTGTATTTTCTTTTTTTTTTGCCCAAGGAGTAATTACACCGAGCACCGGCGAGAGTCCCTGTACCCGCGAAACCCCGCACGTTTCTCATCAGCGTCGGGGCCAGGTTCAACCTCGTCCCCCGGTGCCACCCCTTCTCTCCCCCCACCCCTTTTTTGGACGTGCGTGGCCCGGCAATATTTTCCGTGCGCTCACGCGAGACGCTTGTCCTGCTCGTTCTCATTCGCGTTGACCTTTTGCGAATCCCTTTCTCATAACCGTAATTGTCGTTTACCTTAACGTCACGCCCCTTCCCCCTCCCACCTCTGCCCCCGGGGCCAGAATTCCCCCGTTAAAGGAAATGAAATTTCTCTGCAGTCCTCTGTCGGTGCGGATTTAATTACGCTAAAAAGCATTGTTTCGCCTCAGACGGAGAATTATCTCTCCTGGCGAAGTAATAAAAAGTTATGTGAATTGTAGCTGGTAGCAAAGGATTGAAGAGTGCGCATTAAACAGAGTCAAGGGGAAATTTACTCGAACCTTGGGAAGTTAGTAGAATTGTTAAAAGCGACTTTCCTCGCGTTAAACGGTCGATCGTTTGGAATACGTCAATCGCAGGGTACTTTCTGTCGCACGAATGCAGTTTTGCATAATGCACAGTGCGACTGTCATGGTGTTTGCTGAGCACTCACCTGCTCTGACCTGGACGTCGCGGCTGAGGACTTTGCCGACGGAATTGCTGGCGACGCAGCGGTACGCGGCATTGTGCACGTCTTGCCGATAGGCCGCCGCGGGGAAGGGCAAAAGAACGAGGGTCCCGTTCCTCAGGATCCTGCGCACGCCCGGCAAATTGTTCACCGGATGTCCGTCGCCGGTCGACCAGTCGATGTTCGGCTGGGGACTTCCGGAAGCCGTGCAGTCCAGCCAGGCGCCGCTCGAATTCGAGAATTCCACCCGCGATGGCGGCTCGATCACGAAACTCGGCCCGCGCAGATGAGCGTCGAAACCGTGGTTCGCTGACGTCACTATCACAACTGCACCTGCAACGCCAAATAACGTGTACCTTGAAAAACGCATGTCCCAGAAAATCACAAGTCTTTCCAATCCATCGAAAAACACCGTTAAGTGCAACGAATGATAATAAACCGCGAAATCTACCTACAATATCTGAATAATGAGGAGCACGTCAGAGATGTTGATCTTTTTCTACGCAAGGGGAACCTATTTTTATAATCCCTGAGTAACGAGCCCGAGTAACTTTCAATAGAAATTTGTCATGGTAGCGAGGTAAGAGTTTCTCGAAGGGTCGGGAAAGGGCTTAATTTATGCACGTGCCACGTAGGTTTAAGGGTTCGCTAGGCGCGGCGTATTTGAAAGTCGTTTAACCGGCGGGTTTGGGACGAAGAGAGGGGAATTGGGGCGGGGGGTTCGGTATCGAGCCGGCCTTTAACGTAATAACCGGGCGAGTGTAACGCGTTCGCGTCCGACAAATTATCCACGGTGAGGTGTGCACATCACGAACACACTCGTACGGGGTGGATTGGAGGGAGGACCGGGGGGAAGGGGGGTGAGATAGGCGCCTTTGATCGAGGGGCGCGAAAGCACGAGTCAGCAAGTGTTCCTGCCTTCCTCTCATGTACGGTTGCCCGGCACTTTGGATTAATAATACTTCGGCCACCGCACCCTTCTCAAGGGGTAAGTTCGTCAGGTGAAACTTAGCCAGCGAGAGAAGAAAGAAATGTGTGAATAAAGGGAAGGGGAAAGAGACAGGAAGATAAGAATCTAAGAAGGAAAGAAAAATAAGGGACACAGGAAGTGAATGAAAAAGTAAAGTGTGGCCAAGCGGAAGAAATTATGTGAAACTCAGGGAAAAATATCCGATTTGAGGAACGTAGCTAACTTGCCGCTGATTTACAGATACGCACTTCCTCGGATTTTTAATATTAACGATGGAGGCGTCGGCATTAATTTTTCCACGAGCACTCGGGTTAATAACAGGAAAAACCGTCTGGTGCGAGGAAAAAAGAATAGCGCGAAAAAGTAGTAGAAAATCGGTTCGATACGCAAGGATATCGCTTTTATCGGCTATTCCTCCCCTGTGGGAGTAAAAGCGCTGCATATTCATTAAATATCCATCGCAAATCCAATGGCAAAACGTAACGGCCATAAAATTTTTCCAACATCTATTTTCTACAATTTAACCGCCAACAACGTCTACGGTTAATAGGATAATTTATTCGCGCGAATACGTTGAACCGTCGCCCACGGAGCATCCTAATTTTTTCCGCGGACGAGCTTAAACTGTGTCCTTTCTCTCGGCCGGCAGAAGCCTGGAGGGAGGAGAGGGAAAAAAATGAAATTCCGCAGAGTCGCTGAAATGTCCCATTGTTCTCGTCGACGAGGTGCGCGACGACGGTCGAAACGCGCTGCCTCGTAACGGCATTCAAGAGACCAAGGTAATTCATTTATAACGACGCGCAACGGAGATATTCCGCCTGGTTCCCGTCGAATTCCATAATACGAGCCATGGATTGCGTGAACGTCGCGCAGGAACTACAAAGTATGCAAATTCTCCTGTCTCGTCTTTGTGTTCCTCCCTCCCCCTCCACTCCCCCTCCACTCCCCCTCCACTCCCCCTCCCACTCCATCACTCTCTTTTCCGCGTTTGAAAAGCGTTCACCGGTCTTGCCAGTTCTTTCCATTTAACGTGCGCAGGACGATAGAATTGAAATCCTCGCGTTGCGTAGCGTTCGGCAATTGGGGAACTGTCTCCGTCGGTTAATTACTAATTCCGCGCTCGAGTATTTCGGCGCCGTCCTATTCGTTGCGTCCCGGCGCCTCGCCGACGCACCGGGCCCATTTTCATTAATCACTCCTCTACACCCGGAGTAATTAAAGTCCGACCGATCTTCGGCTCGGCCGGAATTAATCGACCGTTTCTAATTTTATACGCTCCGTCGGGTCGCCCGGCAAATTCGTCTTACTTTGCAGCAATCGCATTTTCCACGTTACTTCTGACAATTGCCACTGGTTAAGGTCCGACGGTCATTCGATCCTTTCCTTTCCTTCTGTCGAAGCCCGATGTTGCGTACAATCGCGGCGAAGATTGATTGTTTAGTCATAAATGATTTGCGAGATACGGCTAAAGTTCCCCCACCCCCGCCCCTCCTCCTCCTATCCCTCGGGAAAGCTGTGGGCAATGTAGATCGAGGGATTATCCGCTTCCTGAATTTCTTCTCCCCTTCCGCTTGGAGCACGGAAGTTGCTGCTCTCGAGGCTCAAATCGAACGAAGGAGTTGGCGGAATACGGTAAATCCACCCGAGCATTCCGACCTGTACAATTGGATTTGCTCGCTACTTGCTTGCCCCCAGCCCCCTCCTCTCTCATCTCATTTTTTATCCTTTCATTTCTTACTTTGTTTACACCGACAGTGCCGTTCTATCGGCTCGCGCTACACTCATTCTTTTCCCTTTTCATTGTGATTTTTCCTTTATTTTTGCCCCGTGCCTTTGCGCCCTACATATTCATCTTCCACCTCTCGGACCTTTTCCTCCTTTTTCTGCTTTTTTGCGTTTGCATTCGTTACCGAATTCGTTTTTGCCGTTGTCCCTCGACCTCTCGCTGACCCCTTCACCGTCACCTTTTTGCTCCTCGTCCCTTCCCACCCCTTCCGCCTCAGCCTCGATCCACCCCCTCCCCCCTCCCCCTTCTCTGCCCCGTCGGTCCCTGATTTTCCGACATTCCCGGCGGACCTCTGAGCTCGACACTCGGCTTATACCGTTCTTCCTCGAGGAAATCTGAGGAACCCCTCAACCTCGAGGTGGATTCGAATGGTCGATTCGTCTTGCCGGGGCGTCCTCCGAGGGATTTACTTACCGACGTGGAAAATCGAACCGCGGCAGAGGGATGCTCGAGGGTCGACGGCACGTACACGGTCACGGGGAAAGACGGGCAAAAGGGGCGGAAGGGGAGAGGGGAGATGGTTAGATCGTGGGAATCGGTGGATGTTGGTCGAAACGATCGGCGACGGGGCGAAGCTAAAGAGACAGAGACGGATGTGTCGGCGTTAACCGACGGAATTCGGCGGACGGGAATCTCGGCGAACGAGGCTAGAACGAGACGAAATCCTGACAAAGACGGAGAAAGTCGATAGACGAAGCGAGGAAAAGCACCGAGCTAACAGAGAGACAGAGAGAGACAGAGAGAGACAGAGAAGAGCGAGGACAGGGACAAAGATTGGCTGACGAGAAGGACGGACAGAGGAAAGAGAGACAAACACCGAGGACGGTAGAATGAGAGGACACAGGACGTGTAATAGCGTCCAATTACCATAACGCTCGGCTAAGCCGATTAATCGGTTCCGCTTATGCCGCCCGGCAAATTATTATTAATCACATTGCACGTGGATTGCCGATTATGCGCGCTATGCCGACACATTTCCATTGCACCTTCTGTCCCATAACGGCTTCGAAATGCCGGGGGCCTCGCTGAAAAGATAACCGGAATCAAACGTTCCCGAAGATCATGCACCACGCCGGACAATTCCAAAGCTCTGCGTTGCCCTAAACGTCGATTATTACGCGGAACACAATTACGCCGTCGACAATGGATAAACCGTAGAATTATAAACACGACTGCGATTCCTCGCCGAGGCACAAGTGAATGACTGCTATGGAGTCCCGCGAAATGGTCAGCGGGAATTGCGGAGTTTCAGGAAAATCTCGGCCGTGGAGGAGAATCAATGCCGTCATCAGCGCGGTTAGTTTTCATGGAAACCAGGATGGAAAAGTGCAGAGGAACAGCGACGGTGGTGGGGGGAGGGGCGAGCGGGGAAGGGTTAGAATCAATAGGCGGAACAAACCGTGTAGATGGGTGGAGGTCGTCGGTAAGATTGAATTTGCCGAGTCTAGCCCTTCTCGTTCAGGAGGTGATTCGGAGGAAAAGGTGGAAGGTAAACTTAGGCGGATAAGACCTGCAGTCCTCCTGAGACATCCTCACCCTTGTCCCCCCCCTCCCCCAACCGTCGCCCCTTCCCTCAGTCTTTCGTTTCTCCCCAGCGGTTGCGGCCCATTTTCCTTCCCCGCCTTAATTGTCGGTGTTTCAGGCCGGGGTTCTCGTGTTTGCCGAGCCGATCAAGACGGCAATTATTTGATCCGGCCGGAGGGAAGTACTCGTCGACCAGACTCTTCTTCATTTCAAGATACTGTTTTCGTATTCCCCGCGCCAACTCGTCGGACGTATTAAATCCCTCAACGTTCACATCGTTTCCCAAGTGTTTCCTCTTGGACGAGAATCAAACGCAAAATGACGTTCTTAATTGATTCTCCCGGACCGCGGTCACTAATTAGTTTCCGCTAAGAGTACTTCGGTATTCTCGTACACACGAAATTTCGTAAGGACAAAGAGACCTTGTTAATCGATTCCCTTGCATATCAGGAACAAACTGATCCTTGGCAATGGTACTACGGGGTTTTGAGTAGACAGGAATTTTTCCTGTAGGATGGGACAGGCGAGAAGCATTGCGGGTCACGTGAGTGATGTTTTTGGGTAAGACACGCGGAACGTCGGGTTATGAATGATTCACCGGAAGAAATGGGTAAGTGGCATTAACCGTGAATTTTTGAGAAAGCAGACGACCGGCGAGAAAGCCCCGGGTATTACAAACATTTTGTGCAGGGCGAAGGCGTAGGTGGCCGTGGTGGATTCATCGGTGTTTTAGAGGACGCTCGAGTCATCTGAAATATTCAAGACGAGCACGGAAGGTGGTTTCGCAATGGCCTTCTCTCTCGCTCCCTCAGGAGGTCTACGACTTTAAAGTTTAAGGGGAGCAGCTCGCCGTTGTCTCCGGCAAGCCGAGGCCAAGAGCTTGTATACCTGGTCGATAAACCCTCTTCGTCTTCCGCCTCACCGCTACTCCTTACGACGCTACACCCAGGACAATTTGTCACGAGGATTAATATAGCCACGTGGAGACATGAGGAGATATTCCGCGCAACAAAGCATTTTTCAGAGCTCTTAATTTCCTTTACCGTTAATACATACGGTTGAAATAATATTCAAGTGAATCCAAACAATATCAAGGGCAAATGCTGTATGTCGCAAAAGCTTTGTTCGCAATTTAGATGTTATTATTATTACGTTTGAATTCAATTACCGAATATATTGATTTACTCTAGCGTGTAATTCTGGGTTTAATATTTACCGAGCTAAACTGTTGAATTATTAATACATTAATCTGAGGCCCGGGTGTAGAGGTTGTAGGATTCTTTACATTTCCCGCAAATGGCAGGAGGGTGCCCTGCGGTCGTAAACGATTTCACGAGTAACCGAACTGGAAACGTGACGAAAGTGCGGAACAGCCGAACAGGCTGAAGCGAGTCGAAGGAAGGGGTTGGTCAGGGGGTGATTTTACGAGACCAAAGCGATACTCGAGTCTCTCGCGGCGAAGGGCAACAAGTTGCGAAAATTCTTGACCGTCCGATGGGATAGGCGAAGGATTCGGAAAAACCGGTGTCGGGAAGGGACAAGGGCAATTTTACGGGACGCAGGTCCAAGGAAAACTTGCCAACACTCTGCAACAAGTCGGCAAACTTCTCAGCGACGAATACCCCCGCAGGGCATTTGAAAAACCGTCCAACGACTAATCGCACGTCTCGCCGCTGAATTGAACCCTCGCTTCAATTCTCCCTCTCCAACCCTCCGTATAACGATCCCGGCAAAGGTGGGCAAAAGTTTTCCGAACACGAGGACATTTTGAGTACTTCATAACTTTTATGGGAATGCTAACTTTTTCGCTGGCTCGGCCGACCTTCGTTCGCGAAGAAAAATAATTTCTTAACTACGGCAAGTAACGAACATTTTCCCTTACTTCTTTCGCAAGCGCATTTTTCCAGAATTTCCGGCTCTATTGGCCGAAAGGGCCTTTTTTACCCCCGGGGCAAGGATCGACTTTTGCGGTATTCAATGCCGGTTTTTACATTTTCCCACGAGAGATCGGGACCTGAGCGATGGATTACCGAGCGGGTTGCTCTTTGCCGGGTTACCGCATTTTCCTGAGGGGGAATAAACTGTGTACGGGGGGGAGGGGGGGGGGGTACGGCATAAACTCGCTTGGCCTCTTAGCGGCAGGCACGTGTACCGAACGAGTCAGGGAGGGGAAAGGGGGGTCGACCTCGCGGAGACATTGGTCGTTTCAATTTCCTGAATAGACGAGGCTGACGGGGAAAAGTGCGAGGGGTGGGAGGGAGGAAGACGACGGTCGTCTTGATTGTCGGAAATATGAGAGAAACTTTCAACTACTTTTCCCTCCATCTACCCACGCCCTCGTCTCGACGTTAAAGCGAAACCCAACCCTTTGCCCTGTCCTTCCCTCACTTCTTCGTCACTCTAACTTCATTCCCCACACCCCCCGGCCCGAGTTCATCCCTTTTCCCTTCAATTCAACCCAGAAAGTTTACGCGAAAAATGTACAGTAATATCGGAGCACGCTTTCAACTCCCGGAAACGCGTCTTGCGGTCGAGTTATTCTCCTCATATTTACGACAAAACTTTCCCTATTGCTACGTCTACTTCCGGCGTAGATGGGGATTCGAAGATCACAGTGTCGGGGACCCTTTGTTACCTACGACCTTAATAAGAGTAAAGCGAAGAACGAATACCTAAATACTCTTAATAAGAACAAAAAGAGGAACAAATACTCAGTTGTGAAAATTTTTGAATAATTCGACCAATTGTTTCTTTTCTGAAAGGTTGGAAAAAAGTCTCCAATGTACACGGGGGGTCTCGGCTCGTTACAGAAAATTCTGGAAAACACAGCGGAACGCAGAGCACATTTTTCAAGTGTACAAATTCTGCGGGAGTAACTAAACTATTTTCCGAGCGCCGGTATTTTTGAGTACTCGAGAAGACCGAGCCGGAGTTTGCGGGACAAAAAGTCGCTTTTTCCGTCAGCGACTTTACGTCTTTCTTTTTCCCCTTGGTTTCTCCTCTTTTCGTCTCGTTCTCATCCGAGTTTCCCGGGCGCTATGCCGCCGGGCACTGGCCTCTTCCTCCGACGGAACAACCTTCTTAACGTCGGACCGTTGCCCCCGGGTGCACGGCACAGCCCTGAGAAAACAGTTTAGCCGGCCGGGAAAAAAGGATTTCCCGAATACGTCCAATGCAGCTGCGTTCGGCTGCTCTTTTCATTCACTCGCAAAAATGTCCAATTAAGTCTGTCGTAAATTACTTGGCCCGAAACGCCGAACGAACTGAACACCGGATATTCCATTCCCGGAAAAATCATGTTTTTACCCAGACTCGGTCGCCGTCAAACAATCGGCCACGTTCGAACCCTTTGACGTTTACGAAATTAAATATTAACCATAGTTTCCTCCGCCGCCGGAGAAATCGTACGCTCGTTCCACTGAAAAACGTCTTTCTACCAATTTTATCCATTTAAAGCTAGAATAATGTCTTTTTAACCCTCTTCCCTTGGCCTCTGGTTAACCCCATCGTCTCGAACCGTTCACCTTGCTCTTGTAACAACGAGAAACGAAGGGGGAGTGTTGTGGAAAGGGTTGAAAGCCAGAAAAAAGCGAGGAATTCCTTGCCGGCGGAGATAACGCGTGATGAAACGCAAACGGGCATGCACGCTTCGAAGAATTCGTTTGACGATCATCGAGGTGCAACGAATTTCCGTGCTTTTTGTTGGCCGGCGCCGTGGGCCGGGCCGATTGGGAGTAAAAAAAAAAATCCGACGGGACTTGGACACGGCGGGTGTAGGGCGGCAGGTGTAAGGGTATCCGTAGTCGGCGGAACAATGAGCGCAATCAATGCGTCCCGCGACACCCTTCGATGTCAATCAAACGGTCGGCGTACGCGCCACTAGCCCATTGGCCTCGATTGCCTTTTGTCGCCCTGCAGTGTCCGCTCCGGGAGCGACGGGCTGAATGACCCATCGACCGGCAACTCCGCGAGGATGGGGGGAGGGGGAGAGACGAGGGGGGGGGGGGGTTGGCCCCGGGGAACGTGGGTGGGTGTGGGGGAATACAGCGGGATATTGTACCCACGAATGGAATGAATTCCCCTCGAATACTACGCTCGCGATACGCGTGTTGCAGGCTTGCACGACCCAATTTCTACCTCCACCTCTGACCCCCACACCCCCCCTGGACTCCTATACTTCCGCCCGGCCACTCGGGAACTTCCATTTTTACCTTACGTTTCCCTCTCCCCCCTTTCTGTCTCCTCGATATCCGGCCGCTTGTAAATCTTCCATTCCTTCGATCTTTCGCTTATCCTTTTCCCTTTGAATACCGTCCTCTTTTTCCCATCGCTCACTTTAACCCCCGCGCAGTGGTACATTTATTTGACGCTCGCACATGCACGTACGCGCCTGTACTGTGCAGCCCGTACGGAATGCGAGATATTCGGCGACAGATATACGGCGATCGATCGATCAGAGGAGATAAGCTGGATCGAGAGGATGGAACACGGCCCCGACCGGATGTAAGCCCTTCGAACGCGCGTACTGGTTGGATTGCCGCTGTTATTAAAAGTTGACATGGCCCGTTCTTTCACGGGAATATATGGAAATTAAACAGATAGCAGCGCGGTACCGATGGCAATTGCAACGCGCTCCGGGCGTTCGGTTTAAAAGAATCAAAAACCGTCCAACAATGTTTATCGACAAAAGTCGAAAGGTATTGGATACCTCGACGACTAAAGCAAACACCGCGTAATCATTCCAAACTGATCACTGTGTATCCATAGCTCGTTAGTCCCAATTAAAGGAATTAATGGCGCGTACGTTTTTGCCATTTTCGGAACAATGGTATATGGAGATAAAGCAAACTCTCGCCCAATTCCCCGTGTTTATTTGCCCTTCAAGTCGGAGTGGAGCATTGCTATGGGGCCGTAGGACTCGGAGGAAGAAAGCCTGGCGGAAGTGGCTGTCGCGGGCCGTTAGGACCGGCAGGATTCTCGCCAAGGACGAATCGCAACGGAGGAGATGGACCGAGCTCGAAGGATGGCAAGAGGACATCGTTGATTTCCCAAGGGGCTACGTCTGCCGTTCTCTTCCTCCTTCCACCCCCACCACCCCTTCCTCCTCTACGGCTCTTCCTTTTTTTTGCTCGTTCCACGCGACATAGTCGTTTCGCTGCTTGCCTCGCGTATTTGCCCCCGTTTCCAGCAGGTAAATCCCGGGAAACTGTGCTACCCATCGGGAAAGGCGGACGGTATTTATAACGCTTCAACAAAGCACGAAGTTTCGTGTAATCGCCAGAAGGGGGAGAAAAATCTATGAGAAATATGACGATTTAATTTCCATCAGCAACGCGTGCCATGCCTCAGCTGTTAATTTATTTCGAATTTAAGTGCAACGAGGGAAAGCTAAAGTCCTAAAAATGTCGTTTAAAATATGCTTTCATGCCATTAGTCTAAGTAGAAACTTCCTTTCTTCATATTTCACGTACTTCACTTCCTCTTCCCGTCACATTATCGTTTCTACTTGGCTGAATATTTCCTGCAGCTGAAAGCACGTGATGGATGCCCTGAACGGATCGCAACTATTGTTACTTCCACGTCCACGGTTTCCAGGGAAACCATTGAAAACTGGACAACCCCGGACTTTTTTCGAATTTCACCACCCGTTACATTGGCAAAGTACATTGCCGTCTGCGTAGAAAAATATTAACGTAAGAATTGCCTTTCCTGTATCTCCGTATACTTATAGTTACTTTTTTCAAATTTTATCAATCCCGAAATTCTCATCGCGCATCGCCGCGTGGACCTAAACTTCTTAGCGTAAAAATTGTGATTCGCCCCAACTGTCGTGCCGCAAATTGTTCCATTTCCGGGAGGATTTCCTCGACCTCGCTTTTTTTACGACTCGAGATACGAGCGGAGGACGATCATTCTGGAAAGACGGTGCCCGTTGGTTGACCATAAACGTCAAGCAACGTTCATGCAAGCGCATTCTCCGGCGGACAGTCGTCCCATCGGGCACCTGCATAGGCGCTTATCTCGAGACACCAGGCGCACTTGGCACCCTCCCCCCCCCCCTCCTAGGACGACTTACACCCCCCGGAGACCGGCGAATTCGCAAGCCAATCGTCCGAGAACGTTCGCTCAGCTTACTCGGACGCAAAGCCGATCTCTTTTCCTGCTTCCTCTCCTTTTACCATCCCTCCCCATTTCCTTTGACACATTTCCCGCCCGTCTGCCTTCATCGCACGGTGCAATAGCACGACGAGAAATTGCTGCAAATCAAATTTCTTCAGTCTGTGTATCAGAGGTAATTGTAAAAACAGTTTTACAGTCTGCCTTTTCTTCCTGATTAGCTAAACTCATTTACTGTGTCTGTAATTTTACTGTGCATCAGATTTCCTGAAATTTTTAAACTTATTTTTTCATCAATATGACTCTGGCGTTCTACGGTTTTCTTTTTTCATTTTCTTCTTGTTTACCAGTTTTCCTTCCATTTACTTCTAATTCATTGACGGTCTTCCAAGTCAGTTTCTGCGATTTGCCTGTATCGTGCTTCCCTGTGCTTCCTCGTCGTAATTCACCGGATAATGGGTTGCAGGTGCGATCTATCGGGTGGCATCATTGTTCCCGATTGCCAACAGCGTCTATGATATTCGAAATCCAACGGCGTTATTGGACATTGAATATGCTACAAGGGCGGAAAAGGTCAAGGAGATGTACAATCGCCCGTGACGTTTACACTGACGTCACAATGCAACATTCAATGTTTGGGAAAATTTGAAAGACAACCGGACGATAAGACAAGAAATGTAAAAAACGGCGAGCAATCGACAATAGAATTTTCTGCACGAAAAGATATACACACACTTATTCCTTGGGATATTTTACTTAAAGCTTATTCGTCACTTGTTTTTTTACACTGCACCGAGGGAGTCTCGCTGTTAAGTCCGCTCCAGTTACTACGAATGCCTTATACTCCACAATATCTTTACTTTTCTGTCGCTGTACGAGTATTTCTTCGAGCTCGATCCATTGTCCCACCTCGCAGTACCTTACCCTGATTTACAGCGACAATAGGATTTTAGCAAAAAGGATGACATCATCTTTACCATATTCCTTCGCAACTTCGCTGCTTCAATTTTTCTCACGACTCTGCGGAAATGGCTGCGAGACCCCCCCCTTCTCCCTTTACCTGGAAAATTGCGCAATCGGTGCCAACGGGCGGAGGTTTTATCGATTACACCGTGATCGTGAGGCAAACAGGGCGCACTTTCGATCGGCCCTATGGCGCCCTAAACGCGCCGTTATCTGCTCGGTCGGAGGAAAATTGCCGACACCTCTTGGCCGCGGCACGTATAAACACGTATAAAAGCCGGTTCCGCAGATGGCCCGGCACGATAGAGCCGGCTTAACGACGTCGAGAGGGCCGTGGTAATAAGGCGAGCGTGTAACTGCGACCGCCCGACACCAGGAACAGGCCCAGCCTCAACACCCGACGACCCTGCCACTCTTATCAACGGCGCTTATCTACGTCACACGGAAACACGCGCCCTTCCGTCGTTTAACTACCCTCCCCTTACCTAAGGTACCGTGGCGAGCCTGCCGGAAAGATATCCCGCTCTCCCCCCCACATGCATCACATCGTTCCAGATATCGGTAGGATGAGGTTCACCAACTATTAGGAGGTTTTACCAACTATTAGGAACAGTGGTGAACTTTGATCCTAGAATAGTTATCCGGAGATGCGATCGTTCGGCAAACGTTTAAGCAAGATTTTCATCAAGGTTTTTACCAATTTTTCGTGATGTGCAAAGTTTTAGTAAGGTTTCGCAGATTTTTAGGTAATGTGTATTAACAATAACTTGGAATTATTCGGAATCGAATGATTTTGTGTTAATTTTCATACAAAGTACACTTCGCTGTCGGGAAATTTTGTCAGATTTTCAGGGATTTAATGTGCTATAACGACTAAGCTACGGTTTGTGCTTGTTGCATGGGACAGATTTTTATTAGCACGGGTCAACGTTGACCACTTTCGACCTTTTTTATCAGCGACGATTATCTACATCGACTGGACGTAAACGGTTGGTCGCCCCTTAGTTCTTCCCTTTTTCGCAACAGCCGATAAGCTTAGCAAGAAGATATCTTCACCCGATATCTGTCCACGATGGACCGTGTTATACTTGCCAGCTTTCCACACCGCAGACTATAATTCTCGGTCGAGAAAATTCCAGAGAAATACGTTCCCGTTACACGAAACACACGTCTTATTTAACTTCACCAATCTTAGACATCTTCAATTATATCCGATTTTATCCCCACGACAGTCTCGCCTGAGCTTTGATTTAGTTTCCGAGTATCGAAGAGAACTCCCGCAGCCCGCGTTCGCACGGAACTTGAATTCAGATGACGATCTATATTCCCTCCCTGCCCAGCGGGAGAAAAAGACGAGATCCTGAGGGAACAAAGTGCCGGGGTACCTCGAACAATGGACCACGCCAACTATCTATCGCGTGGCAGTGGGGTATATAGAGTTCTCAGAGGTTCGCACGAATGGCAGAACGGTCACGCGAGGCTCGGGGAACTTAAGAAACACCCTACGTCATCTCCGGAGAAACAGCACTCTCGCTCGATTGAAATTTCCCAAGTACAACGCGACCCATGTGACCGATGATCGTCGTGAATAAAAAACAAAATGACAAACGCATGCACGCAAAATGTATGAAATAAATATTTCCTGAACCATAATTTTCAATGTTTTGTGTTTTTAGAGAGTTGTACCACGTTGAATATTCAGCGAGGAACCATTTGTTTATAATGCCAAACAAGGTTACATTGTCAGTTGGAATTACCATTTACAGTTTAGTATCGTCTCAATATTGTTTTTTGTAACGAATGGAAATTTATTCACGCGAAATATCTTCCAATGTTCAAACTAGTGTTAGTATTATCGTTGTATATTATCTTCTTCGGTTGAATGAAAATTCATCAGAGTGGAATATCTCACAAAATACAAAGTAAGTTAGTACACAGCGAAGAATAAACCATATTGCCAGATGTTTTGTTTCTTATTATTTACTTACTATTTTTCTTTCAGTCATTTCATCTCGATACACGTAATCACGCTGTCGTTACCGACACGTCGCGGAGAATTCAAGTTTCCCCGTGAAGCCCAACGACAACGAGGAATTTATCGGTTGAATCGCGAGTCCGTAGGAAACAGCGGAGACGCGTTTCGTCGGCATTCCGCGCGGGATTCCGTCGTCGGTTAAAACTCCGGCACGAGCCGGAAACTCGCCGTATAGAATCCCGTCGAAGCGTGCTGAATACGACGGCGAAGGGGGTGGCTGAAGGAGGAGAGGCGGGGGATCGAGGGGAGGTGAGCTGTTTGTCGTCGAGGGCGGAGGGTGAGGAACAGGTGGAAAGGGCGGAACGGGGGGGAGGGCTGGGAACGTCGCTCGTCTAACTTCATCGACGTAACGATAATGGGGCAACGACGCCGGAGGAAAACAATATGTAAATCGTCGGACTCGGCGTTTCCCAATCAAAGTCGGAATCCGCGGCGAAGCTTCCGCGGCTGCCTAACGACGTAATCTAAATTCCGAAGGCACCGGTTCCCGGTGCAACGCCTCTGTCGATATATACCCTATACCTCCCCCCCCCCTCTCCCCTCACTGCCTGCCAGCCAGCCAAGCTCGGCCGGAAGCGGGGGTTGCCACGCCGGCAAGGGGAAGGAGAGAAAAGGACGGAGATGAAGTTCCAGCGAGAGATCGACTGGCTTTCTATATCTCCGCGGAGTAGTCACTTTGCTAACTTGCTGCAAATTTTTTCAGTTAGCCCGCGTCCTGCACTCTATCTCTTATCCTTCGATAACTTCCACCCAGCGCTCCGTGGCCGTTCTTCTCCTCCCCGGGGAGATATATGGCTGAGCCGTTTATCGGCAATGGCGCGTGCAGCGAAAGTCTCGAAATACCTAGATACTCCCACCACTCGTAACAGTTTTCTACTATTTTTAACCCGAGGGGGGTAGCTTTTTTTCTATCCCAGGGAGCGAGGTACATAAGTTCTTTGAGATCTACTTCTCGTGTCTTCCTTTTCCTTCAGCTTTGTAAATCCCTCGTCATTATTGGTCCTACGGGCTTCTTCGGCGATGAGAACTTTTTAAACCATTGTCCCGTCGATTCTTCCCTTTTCTCGCTGCCCGGATTCCCGTTGGCCGCGTGTCTCCCGCGCAGAGATGTCATTTCTCGGATTCTTTTGACTCGCTCCCGGAAGGAAGGTCGAGAATTCCGACGTCCTCCTTTCGACCTGCTTTCCCCCGGCCCTCCGAAACGTTTTAAAGAGATTTCCACCAAACGATTTAATTTCACGCTGACAGGGGGAGTGGACAGGGGGGGGGGCTTTTCCTTTTAGCTCGCGTACAAAGGGTTCGCAGCGAGAAGACATTGCCCGAGCGGCGAAACAAGGCCGAGTGAGACGACGTTAAGAAACTATGAAGGAAAAAAAGGGACTGGCTGAAGAGGGGGAAGGGCGCAGGGAGCGTTGAGCGGTCGTTATAAAACACAATTATTTAATCCCTCATTGAAAAGAGATTAAAACGTAAAACCCGTAGGAGCAGGGGGCGGGGAGAAGCATTATTCCTGTTCTTTTCCTCATCCGCTGTAATTGTGAACTCGAGTCGTTAATACCGGCGCATCGCTTTCCCGCGAGAATCATTCCACCCCCAACCCCCCTCCACCCTCCTTCCTCTGACTACCACCCCGCGAGGAAAGGGAAGGAAAAGGGGGGAAAAGAGCGTGCGGTTCGAATCACGACTCGCACGTAGGTACGTACGTCGTATGAATAATTCACGTGGCACAGGGGGAGGAGGGGGAGGGGGAGGAGGCAAGAGTTCGGCGTCGTTCCAGCGACTGGCAATACGTTCCGTATGGCCGCGGAAAAAGCGGAGGCTCGCGGATTCCCCGTCGGCGTTGCGTAATAAAATGCAGGCCGCGAATAAAGGAGAACACGGCTCAGCGGGATGCGAGTAGTTTCGCCAAACGTTTCCACCGACTCACGAAATCTCCGTGCTAACTCTACCCTCTCCCCCTCCCCCCCCCCATCTCCCCTCACCACGGCTGCCGAGCTATCTCGTTTGCCCTCTTACAATATTGACCTACGATTCAAACTCCGCTGCGAGTAAACACGGCGTGATTTAGTCTCATAATATTGCCGCACATATCAATGTCAACGTCTAACGAGCCCCCCGCGGAAACGGAAGGAAAGCAGAGATATTACGACGATGAATCGCGTCGATCCGCCGTACAATGGACCGATTTTCAATGGTTTTGCATAGATTCGGGTAAACGCGTAAGTACGTTTTTAATTATATTGTAAAATTAGGGTTCAGAGATTGACGAAAGGCAATGATTAAATCTCCCTAGAGGCGAGTTTCGATTTGTTTTGCTTCTGTCCATTTTTCCTGGGGCTCGTTTCTCCGCGGGGGTGGGCCGGGTGCCCGTCGCAATGCATGAATCGGGCTGTAATAAAATACAGGGCGCGGATAAGAGCCGATAAGAAATGCCCCAGAGTGGCCGTTATATCCGGTCCGGAGAAAAAGAGAACTCGCGAGGGGACGGGCTCCGTCGCTATCTTCGCAACTGCGCCCGTCGCCGCTAAGTTATTGCCGCTATGGGAAAAAACGGGGAAAAAGGAAACATAGAGGGGGGGTGGGCAGGGGGGAAAAAACATTGCCAATGTGCCGCGCAAATTCGCGTACCTCCGAGGATATCTTTCGAAATGCCGGCTGATGCAGCGCGCAAACTGACGGCCACTTTAACTTATTGTTACGACGCTCGCAAAGTCCTTCGAGCCGTTCCAGCGTGTCCCCTTATTCTCGCGGAATTTCCGCGCGACCTTCTTTCCCCGGAGAGACCGGCACGGAAATATCGCGGAACTATCGAATTTCTCGTACTCGCCGTAATTAGAGTGGAGCGTGTTATTAATTAGAGGAGGAAGCGAGGGGTTATTGTAATTAAACATTTCTGCGCGGATGATGAAACGTCGTCGGCCGAGATAAGTTCCCGACGAGCCCTTAAATCTCGAGGACCCTCGCCCGGGGAATTACGATGGAACGGTCTTGAGGATCGCCGAAGCCGATGACAGCGCGGGCAAAATTACCGACGAGCCCAGTCAAAGGGGGGAGGGTTAGAGCGGTAAAGGACGAAAAATTTCACGGTAATCACGGAAACGGCCGGCCCAAGCAATTCCCTCATCGGTTCTTTCTCTCACCTTCTTCGTGCTGTCGTCAACTCGATTCTATACGCTTTCACTCCGCCAGCCCGGTGCACCTAGTGCTGGAGAAAAAAAGGAGAATCAAGAGACGGGAAGAATGGAAGGAGTAAAAAGAGAGCAGGAAATAAACTCGAAAGGATGTAGCGAACTAATTGCAACAGGGAAAAATGAAACTCGGTGAAACACGTTTTCCCGCCACAAAGAGGAAAAACTCCGAGAGGAGGGTTCAGCTATGTGAAGGAGATGGAAGACGTGAAAATTATTGAGGGAAAAAGCAAGACACGAACGGTTAGAAGGGGGAGAAGGAGGCGGTTGAAGAAAGGAAATGAGAAGGAGGGAAGGGTTGGGGGGGATTTGTTCCCCTGGCATCAGGAACCCTTCTGCTTCTCGTCCTCCTCAAGCATTCCCCCCTCCCCTCTTCCCCTTGACGGCGGTCCTCGCGGTCCTTTCATCTCGTGCCTCATCTTCCTCGTCTGCTTTTCTTCCGCGGCCGGCCAAGAGAGTCCGTTGCGCCGTACAATCGCCGCGGAAAGTTTTCGTCTGGAAATTTCGACGAGGATGCCTTTTGCCTACCCTTCCGCTACGTCCCCCCCCCCACCTTACCTTCTCTTCTTTGCTTTCTCGACGTGCCCCTCCCTCCCTCCTCACCCTCCCCTGCGTCCCTTCTCGGCCAGGAACTCAGCGACGACGAGACAAAAAGCCGACGTTTCCTAGCGGCGAATTCCCGGCGTTCGTAGTTTCGCGTTTTCCCCAGGAACGAAAGTTCGCTGCGAAGAGAGGGACGTGGGAAGGGGAGGGGGTTAAATGATTCGCGGGGCAACGGACCGATTAAAAATGACCGGCGGATTGTCCGTCGCGGCGCATTTTCTCCCCCGACCGCGATTCTATAAATTATTCGTGCGAAATACGGTTTTCCCGTTGGTCGAGCTACAATTGACTAGCCGACCGCGATCGGCGTAAACTTTGTTTCGACGGAACGACATTTTATTTGCTCGACCGGCGATGGCAAATAATTCACCGGCCGTTGGCGGAATATTTACAACGCCGGAGTTTCATCGCTCGTTAAACACGGATTTATTAATCGCCGTTAAAACGTGTGCACCGCACGCGTGCGTTTGAAGAAGCGTGAAAACGGCGATAACTGCGGCCAATTCGCGAAAATCTCCCGGGGAAGCTTGACCCTTCCTGTTTATCCCGGAGAACTGTGTGCGTGTGCGTTTACGAAGGAATTCTCTTAGCCGGAGACGTAATTGAGTTGTAGGGGGGGGGGGGGGGGGCAATGGAAAACAGCCGACGTGCGGCAGGTACTGGAATAATAATAATAAAGACGATGCCGAGCATTGTATCCAAAACAGATCGCACGGGGGGGAAACAGAGAAGCGAAATACCGGCGTTGCTTTGGTCGAATGTACGCGAATGTACGTGTATAAATTCCGGTCAGGGGTCGTCGAACACGGGCCGGCTGAATATCGGACCGGTGGAAAACGAGTGGTGCATTAGTAACGCGCATCGGCGCATATGTTACGGGAAAAACAACGATATATATATACATATATATCTGCGATTCGTTATTATTCCAAGCACGTTTAAGCGGTGCATAGAACAGTACACCTAACGACTGAAAGCGCACAATACGAACGACCCGTGGTACCCGATGGATTGTCCACCGTTTCGTTTCCTATAAAACCTTTTACGGCGCATGAATTTCCGAAAGAAAGAGACCCGTACAAAATGGTCGGCTCGCGGAGGTCCATGGAAATTCATGGACCGGCAGTAGGAGGTTTTTGTCCGGTGAAAACAAGCGGAAACGGCCAGGTGGACGGTTGGTCCGAATGCGGGCAAGGAAAACGCGACAGAGAGAGCCTCGGATCGGGCTGCCGCGAGGGAAATGTTTTGCAGTATTGAGCCGATGCACCGTCCGCTGCAGCGCGGTTGCAACGCGTATGCAGAACGGCAGGGCAGACCTCGCGTCGACGTACTGCTAACGCTGTTTCCCCGAATTTCCAGCCAACTATCCCTCCCCCCCCCTCTCCTCGTCCACCCGCCTGCCTGCCTGCCCGGCACAATCGATGCAAAACTAACTGATACGCCTTTGGAATTTTTTTTAGCCCCCAACCGGCGCAACGGCCGACGCAGACATAAATCGCCCTATCGGAAAATCATTTCGATCGGCTTTAATGAAATTTACATTCCCCCCGCCGAATGTCCGGCAAATTTACGACACCCCTTCCACCCCCCCCCCCCCTGGCTGCTCTTCGTGATTTCCAGGGGTCTCTACGACGATGAAAAAATTCGTCCTTTCGTAGGTTTCGACGGAATTAGATGCTGGTGAACAGGAAGTATGACGTTCTCGACGTTACGCTCTGCTGATCGAAGAAACAAAAGGGAAATCCCGAATTATAAAATCTGTTTGCGCAGAAAACGTTTGGCAATTTGCACAGCCTAATTGTTTCACGGTATGCGCCGAATTTTATTAACCGCAGGAAAACTCTTTCACGAGGATGTTTCACGACTGTTTGCGATTACAGAAAAATACACCACGGAAGACTGTAAAGGGAGATTTTTATATCGCGTGTAAATAGAAATTGAAATGAAATTACAAAGCCATAACTAATCTATCAACTAATAAAAATCGCTGTTGTCGTCCTACTTGTGGTTTACGGCTTGGCATTGGATTTTACGATTAAGGTTCGGTTTTATTTTTGAATCGTCGAAATGGAAACTTGCGTGAAAGCTTTTCGAGCGGCCTCGCGGGACGAAAATTTGCATAGCATCGGGCTTTTGCGGGCGTCGTTTCAGCGCGCAGAAAACTACAAAGCTACGTGAAAGGTTATTACACGACTGTATTGGGTTCTCGTGTTATCGACAGGACATCCGTAAACGCCGATCGCTCGAACGAAAACGCTGTAAATGAAAAAGTGCGTGAACCACGCGCTGAATTCGTCGCTGCACCGGAAACGCACTGAACCGAGAAAATCTATCTGTTCGAGAAGAAACGGCCAATGTTCCTAGAGACAATGGAAAGCCCGGACATATATATCTGTGGACAAATTTAAAAAGCTTCCAGCATCGTTTTTTCCGGGCGCTTAAGGAAGTCATCAGTTGCCGGGAAACTGGGCCATGAATATTCTAATCTTGGCCCTTCTTCTTTGCCTTTTCAATTCCGGGGAACAGTTTTCTTGATCTACGAGGGAATCGTGGGGGCGGATTTTATTCGCCGTTTAAGCAAGGAATTCAGTCTCTTTATTTCCGCACGGGTGCTTATCCCCCCTCCGCCCCTGTTGGCCCGCGATTTGCTGAGCTCGATTTCGCGGTTCCTCGTCTCAACGAAATCGTCTTTAGTCCTGTCGAATTTCAACCTTAATCCCCTCTCCCCTCTTGTCCCCTCGTCGCTCTGTGTACATATCAATCCGTCCGTATGCATTTATACGCAACGGCAACGCGGAGATGTTTGTCTTTCTAACTTGCCATCTCGAGAATGTATCGTCACCTGTTGACTTCCTTCGCCTCGCCACTGGGGCCATTTTACGCCGAATTAGAAGTTAGAAACCCGGAGAATTGCTCGCGGGTTAATTGCTACGATATTTCGCTAATCCTGCAATTCTCTATCTCTCTCTCTCTCTCTCTCTCTCTCTCTCTCTCTGGCTATACACGCTCGCCTTTAATCAGGGACATTTCGCCGATTATCATTGAACTCACCCATCTGATAAAAGTCTAATAAATTTATTACGCAAGGATTGACAAGCTTTTTTATACTTTTTAATAAAAATGTCGCAGAATCACTTTTCAGTGGGCTTTGAAAACTTTATGGCAAAACTTTGTGCGGGACGTAGAAATTTCTACGGTGCAAAAGAAGTTGAAAGTAGTATATAACCCTTGCGGGTCTGGCTTGGGAAAATCGTCTTTTTTCTCGTGGACTCTATTTGTTTGTACTTTCCCGCTGGAAAGAGGTCGGAATAGTTTTAACAAGGAAAGAGTAGATAGGCCGGCACGGGGTAATCTAAAATATATTACCGGAGCTTTGTAGCGTTGCCCAGCCCGAGGAGAAAGGAAAGAGAGAGGAGAAAAAAATTTGAGAGCCAGCGGAAAGGGGAGTGGCGGGGTCAAAGGGGGTTGGTCCGCGTCCATTTTCTCTTGACTCTTTTTTTATTTCTATCTCGTTTTCTCCTTTCACGTGGCCCCTCCCCCCTGCCCCTGTTCCTTTCTTTCTCCCTCTCGGACATCACTCGTCCCGCTTTTTCTCTGGGTTTCGTCATCTCCTGTTTCTGCTTACCTTTTTTATTCCCTTTGTCCCGGTGCACCGATTTTCTCGTCTGCTTCTCTTTGCTTTCCTTTCTCAGCTCTCCTTCCTTTTCACGGCTTCACGTTACCCATTTTATCCTTCCCCCGTGTCCCCTTCTTCCTTCCGCGTCCGTGACTCCTGTTTTTTCCTCCTTCTTATTTCCCAGTCCCGTCCGCATTCTCCCGTTTAATCCCCTTCCCTCACCCTCGCATTCTTTGCCCCCTTTTCTCCGCTCAACGAAACCCATCCCCCTTCCGCCGCGACGGAAATGACCACCGTGTCGGAACACGAGGCTGGCGAATTCGCGCGCCTTCAAAAGGAATTCCAAATGACAAAACCCCCCCAACGAAAAATGAAAATCCCGTTTTGACGCGAGTAAAATCGGCGCAAAGGGGTCCTCCGTCGAGCGGTCCATCTTCTTTTCGTCTTTCTTCTTGTTTTTCACGTCCGGTTGAACCTCGAACGCACGATCGATAAAGCCCGGAGTTTTAATCGCACGGCCAATCCCAACTCACTCTCGACCTCTTGATCGTCAGGATTGTTACGTTTCTCTGGAGGAAGGCGTATGGAAACAAATACTCGTGGTTTAACGAGCGTCCGACACGTTCGTAGCCGGTCCTCTCGTAACATCGGTTTTCGGAATCGGCCAAATTAGCCGATCGCATTTCCGGCTTAACTGCAATTACGGCCAGGTTCCCCGCAGGTATATCGCGGCGGCGGTGATTTAACGCGATGGATCGTCATTGCTCCGAACGAAAATCCAACGTACCTTGCCAAGGTAATCGTGTACCATCGAAATGCAATACCTTCCGTGCGCGTATCGATTAGTTTCCCTGATTCCAGGACGATCTCATTCTCGAGTTTTTTGTGTTTGACAAATTTTCCCCGTAATTGTCATTTCGCAGCACGAATTGTAATTATTTTGACTACGGCCGTCGCGGCATTTGCCTTCAATTACTACGAATATTGTTCGGTTTCCTTCGTCGATATTAATGAACATCGCGATATGCAACGCAGCGGTGCATTTCAGTTTGCATTCCTACATTTAGCTTTAATTGCAGGCAACAACGCAGTTTCAGCAGTTACGGAGATTGCGTTAGACTTTATTTCCCCGACAATAGATGGAAAAATAAACAGAGCCGATGCAGTCGAAGGTATACACGTAAAAATTACAGGCCGATGCTATTCCCTACAAATAACGTATTTACAGCGAGTGCTGTATAAAATTTACTGCTAATTAGTTTCACCCCCCGGTACACGGAGAGGGAAGGGAGGAGTTCGTTATAAAATCGATCGCCAGAGTACAGAGCGCAGGCCACTGATAACATTAACTTTTATCAAAATTCTACCAATTCTACTACTTTCCTACACTTCTATTTCTTCTCGCCAAATAGATTATCCAGTTTAGACATTTAAAAAACATTCATTGGTCAGTCATATCCCCCGGAGTAAAATTCACCGCTTTTAAAAATGGCAGCGATAGTTCGATTCAGTAAAATGTATGAGTCACGTTTGGTATTAATTTTGAAACACCATTTATCTATGTTGCTGGGTCGGTGTTTGAATTTCTGAATGTCATTGCGCGTAAGTTAATAAACTCATCTATATTGTTGTCAAGAAGATCTTTTAGGTTTGTATCGAACTACCGGCAAGTAGGTCGACCCTTATCTGCCCACCTGCAGACGCCTCGCTACGTCTACGTTGTTATCAGCGAAACGGCACCATAAACCCCGAGCTGCTCTACCTAAAATACTTTCCATAAAGCCAGCTCCATCCTCCGAGCACACCGAGACCAATCGCCCGGGATAACCCATAAAACTTCAGAATATAAGGAAACCGAGGAAAAAGTGCAAAAATTTGGACACTCGTCCGCTTACTCTTAAGAATTCTTAATTAATTCATCTGATAGCTACGTACGAATAACTAAACATGAAATACATAAAATCAGGTAATCTCTTTGTACAGCCATAGAACATTGATAAATTTAAAGCAAATGATTTAAAGTTTGGTTCACGAGTCGAATAATTGGATATTCCATGGCGGGAAGGGGGAACGGTATTTTTCGTCGATTATGCACGGTTCGTTAGGATCCCCGTAACGATTTCTATCCCCGCTGACTAAATCGTTTTCCGCCGTACGCTCCGTTGTGAGATCCACTGAATCCTAATTACCCTATTCACAGTGCCGTCGGGATTTCCTTAGATCAAAAGGACCTTCTAAATGCGCCGAGTGAACTTCGCAACTCAATTTATCGCGCACGACGTGTCGACAAATGAACAGGGCCGGCGGATCTGAAATCGACGCGAGCCAATTACAAGTCCGCCGGAGGACATCGGCCAGATTCGCTCTTCTTTATGAAAACCCTATCCGTTTTTACGCAACTCGCCGATCGTCGAAGAAACGTAGAAGTTAGTAAATCTTCGCGCTGTAGCGCCTGGACGGTTTTTTCTTGCGAGTCCATCGACGCTATCGTAGGACAAACAAAACAAAATCGTTGGACAAGGTAAGGGATGAAGACGGGCGGTGGGGATGAGGGGGGGTTTCTATCCTTGGTCCTCGAGGCCCTTTTTTCGACCCTCGAATCACGGGGACGGGCACCTCCGTCCCTTCGGATCGTCATGTTTTTTTCCACCCGGGGATGAGTGTGCACGTCCACGTCGGAATCTGTGTGTCGCCGATAAACGCCGAGCATTCCACATCAAAGACCGCCGAGCACCCCCACCCCCCTATCCCTCCTCCACCGCACCCTGCCCCGGCGAACTTTCTATAGGCGGGAACCACCCCCGTCGTTCGTCTCGCGCCATTATCGGCCAAGTTTCACATCCCCCCCTCCACCCCCTTCTCATCCTCCACCGACCGTCTCACCCTCCACGTTGAACGACTATTTTGAAAATAACGCCGACCGTTGTATTTTTATCGAGGCGAGCGTCGCGCGCTCGATCGATCTGCCCCGGCGATTTTAGCGGCGCGCGCGAATACCCTCGCCTCGTTGCCCTGAGAAAATTGGATGCCGATGTTTACCGTGTTTACAGCGATTAAGCGACACGAGCGAGCTTTGACGACCCCGGAGCCATCGGCCGCGCGGAATAGGCCGGATTACGGCGCGTTTTAGAGCCTGTTAAAGGGACGAAAAATATGAATCCCGAGGTAAAATATCCTACGACGTAGATGTCCTAGGTTTTCTTATTTATTCATTTGTCTAAGTGCTGCCTTTTATCGTCTACACAGGCGTAGTTACTCAAAAATATGAAAGAATGCAATATCTAAAGGAACGGTACTCGAATAAGGGCGACAATCATTAATAATGAGCCATAGTATCGTCTGAGATTTTATTTTACTTGTCACGTGCTGGCTATTCAAGAATATTGAAACTTTAGAGAAGTATTTAAGGGAATATTGCTTGAAGTTCATTTTCATTTCAAGGTATTTTTGTTTGAATAGAAAGTACGTGTTTTGGAGACACTGGGAGTGTCTTTGAAAGTTTCTCGACAAAACGTTGGAAAGCTGGGCGATATCGTTTACGGGTTCGCAAGTAGCAATAAACGGTAATGAAGTAGATGAATGGCGAATCTGACTTCTCCGACCTCTCCGCCGGTCCGGCCAACTACTAATGATGCGAAACTTCTCTAGCCCGGCCTGTCGAACTATGGAACTCCCCTGAAACTCCCCGACTGGTTCCTTTTTACCGACTCTCTTCTTCCAGCGCGAGTTTTTTAACGAAGAGGAGAAAAGTCCGAGGAACTTCCGGCAACTCCGGCGGTCGAGGGAATCAATTTTTCATGGCGTTTATAGTTGCCCGGCCGACGGGTAATAACAACGGGAGTCCTCGAGATTGCAGCGAGACTTAACAGAACGATCCTGGCTTTGAGCTCACCTGTCCCAGGTCGACCTAATCGAATCGTCCTTTACGGAAGCACTGCTCGTCCGTAACTCCAATTCCCCCTGACCTCCTTTCCCGTCTCATCGTCCGGCAAATGGAGAATCGTCGTAAAATTCGCGGCTCATAAGTTCCCCCCGAAATCCACCATTTACCAGGCCCGACATTCCCCTCACGTTTCTGCCCTCGGTGCTTACGTTTTTTCCATTTTCTTCGGGTTTCGCCGGGGGATTCGCCGTTCGCCGAATTCCGCGGGTTTCCCCCGGCCAAATGGCGGAATTTTCCGGGAAATCTGCGAGGCCGTCTGGCGCTCGCATTACGCGAAGATTCTGAGTTAAGAGAGGCAGGCGAGTAACTAAAAGAGGAGCAGGGAAATTACTTTCGGCCCGGAAGAGAGCTTTTCTCGCAAGGGCGAAGGCCTTATTCCCCCGCTGGCATTTCCCAGCTGCCAAGAATACGAGCTTCTCTGGCGTTTCTCACATTTCCCACGTTCCATGGACGGTGTAAGCGTGCAAGCACCTTATGCCATTTCCAATCGTGTTTTCCCTCGGAGCAGCTCGATCCTCCGACCGAGAATAAATACACCGTGCCTCGGTCGATTAAATACGCTTTACCAGCTCGTCGAACGAGGATTTATTCTCAAGATATTTTCAGAATCTCATTTCACCCCAAAAAAAGCACTGTGTAAAACTTCAGAAAAAGGCTTTATATGAAGAAATTTAATGTCGTTTAGTGTGACACAAGTGACGTTTGAACGAAAATTCCGTACCAAGTTTAAACGGAGTAAGTAATTCGTTGCAGTGTACGAAACAGGGAATATTGAACAAGGGGGAGGGGCGAGGGGGTGGCAGGTGGGGATAGACGATAAGAGAATACAAACTGAACGCAGGTGCGTCGAGTTGCTTATCGATCGGCAAGCTTTTCTTCCGTTACTCTTCCTCCTTCCAATTTTCCTCCTGAGTTTCCCACTTTCTCCGCCATTTGTCCGCTCCTTCACGCCTCATTTGATCCCCCGGCATTTCTGGCTACCTTCCACCTTTGCCCCTTCCCCACCCCCCTCCCTCCTGGTCCATTCCTTTACTTGTATTTCTTCCGTCCGGGCTGTTTCGTTGTTCTTTCCGTCCGTCAAGCGTCCGACTTACCCCAGTTCCTTTTTATTTTCCATTGCACGTTTATCCCTTTCATTTTTCACGATTCCTTAATACCCTGCCCTTTTCGGTTCCTCGGCGAATCTTCCATCGTTCGCCCGGTTCCACTTGTCAACCCTTCCGCTCCCGTTCCACCCCGACCACCCCCTCCCCCCGTCTGTCTGCCGTTTAACTCGCCTCCCCTTTCCCCCCCGTTCCTCCCCGGCGCTCCCTTTTCTTCCCGGGTCGTTCGCTGTATCTCGAGCGGCGCGGATTTACGCTAATAGTCGTAACACGATCCGCCCGGGACACCGTGAGATCGTATTACGCGCTCGGATGGCAAGAGACCCTCCAGTCACGTCTCGTAATTTTCAGTAATGGCCGGCGGGTTTCTCTGGGCCGGCGTCGCGGATAGATAAGAAAAGCCAAGGTCGATGTACGCACGCATCCATCCCCCCTCCACTTCCTTTCGTCCATTATCCCCCTCACTCCCCCCCCGTTCGTCGATTCATTGTCGTCCTAGGTTTTCTCTTCCACCTCTTCCCTCCCTTTCTTCTTCACTCTTTATCCATGCTTTTCTTCCAAGTACACAGGCACAGTACAGGGATACATGTACACATTCGTCCAAAGGTCGTGTTATAATTACAATTACCTTCCTCGGTGAACATTTTTTTAATATGATGTTCC
Organism: Hedychridium roseum; assembly: GCA_963989215.1. Lineage (NCBI taxonomy): Eukaryota > Metazoa > Arthropoda > Insecta > Hymenoptera > Chrysididae > Hedychridium > Hedychridium roseum. The sequence goes on along the minus strand of OZ022307.1, from coordinate 1,922,902 downwards.
TTTTTTCTCGTCTTGCTTGCTCTTCGCTTATCAACCGATCTCTTTGCTCTCGTTGCGAGAATCCGTGTGTACAAGCGGACAGGAGTAATTGGAGAAGCTCCCGGCAGAAAGGGAGCAGGACGCGCGGGCTTTGGAGTTTGCGGCGCAGGCGATAGCCCGGGGAGATGATTTATGTAGGCCAAGCGAGTGCAATTTGTATCCGCCTCGGTTTTTACAGGAACAGACGAGCCGAGCGGCCAGCTGAGTTATTACTCCGGCAAGGGTTGTTGAGGTGCTTCTCCGGCGACTCCAGTGCCGTGATTGTCCAAGGGTCACGGCGATACACGGAACAACGGGCCGCTGGGGTATCGAATCCTCCTCCAATCACGCTTCAACGGATCACAAAATCACCCTCCAACACGCCCAACTGCCTTTCGTTAAAAATAAACGACCGACACACCCGCTACCCCTACCCTAATCCATTAATCTTTTCCAATCACTCGAAAGAGCTCCACTACAGCAAATTACAGCATTATACTAATAATAGTCGCTTGCTAACAGTCCTTTAATTCTATCATAACCATTAGTCCTTTGATTCTTTCAAAATCTTTCACTATTTCGATGGATAATATTCGATAAATAATGATCACTTGTTAAAAATGTGCAGTTGGTCTTTTCTAATCACTTGACAGAGATAACTGATTCAAGACGTTGTCGCTGTTAATAGTTTCTTATTTGTCTGCCACGTACTTTGAACAGAAATTCATTGGACACATTGTGTTCGAATGATGCTTTATCGTCCGAGGCTAAAGATTACGGAGGCCATTTTCAGCCGGAAAACAGCCCAGAGCCTGAAGAATGGACGCTGAAGAAGCAAAGATTTCCAAGAGCCTTCTCCGTCGTGGCTAAGTCCTGGGGGTCCACGAGTATCATGTAAATTCGTTCTCTTCGTTCGAGCCATGTGTCGGATTTGCCGGGAAGGGGGAAGGGGGAGGGGCGTGAGGCGAATGCCAAGAATTTCCTCGGAGCATTTCCGGAAGCGCAGGACGGACGGGATAGTCGATTTTGGCCTCGAGCCCGTTGGGGGAAGGGGGAGGGGGGCTAAGGAAAGCACGATTCCAAGGTGGTCTGAAACCGGTCCTCAAGACCACCCCCTTCCCCTCTTTGCTATCCCTTTCCTACCTCCTTTTCTCTTCCCCTTTCTCCACCCCTTCCGTCATCGTCTCTCTGTCGGGGACGATATTACTTCCCATCGAGTCGAGCACTTTCCGTAGTAATGTCTCGCTAATTCGCAGACTCCCGCCGAGCGAGCCTGGAGTATTACTCCCCGCGATGTTCTCCTGGCACCACTTGATCCTCCCCCCCCCTCCCCCTCTCCCATAGCGCGGAAATTGTTTGCACGGAAATGTTCGGATGAGAAGGAAAAACCAACAGCACCGGGCCGCCTCGAGAAGCGGAGAAATGCCAAGGGTTTTCCACGAGACGCTTCGAGAACCCTTTCCTTTGTTTCGCCACGAACAGAGATATCGCGAGATTGTTTCCGCGAATAACGAGACACGGGCAAAAATATCTTTGAGTGCGGGGGGAAGTGTCGTACGGTCGTTTCGTAGGTATTGAAGGACCTGTCCCGATGAACCTCGGGCAAAGTCCACACCCTATGCTCGACAATCATAACGGAGGTTCCTGTTTAAATTTGACGGCCCTTCCGTCGCGAGGGTTCCAGAGATCCAGGGGCAAGGGAGGGAGGGGGGTAGTGGGGGGTCCACGCGACAAGGAGCCGCGAGCGATCGGACAATGACATCTTCGCAAACAATTCATTGTTCGAAGGTAGGAAGCTCGTTCGCTTAGGAGTGCAGCAACAGCACCGGCAAAGCCCTATCCCCCTCTCCCCCTACTCTTCCCACTCTCCCGGGGCGTCGTTCGGTCCGTCGTCGCCGGGGGCCTTCTCATTGAATACACGGAGGACAATGTAGCCCGCACAATACCGGTGTCAGCCGGAAATGACGCTACGAGAGAGCGGGCGCTGCGCGGAGCTACGCTTTACGAATTGCCGCGGCGCTAAGGCGCCGGTTACACCCCGGGGAAAAAGCCACCCACCCCCCCGTTGCACCCCCTCCCCTACGTCGGCTTTCGCGCAGAACAATCGCGCGTAATGGATGGCGCATGTCGAACTTCGCAACTGCGATCCCAGTCGCCTACTGCCACGTTCTACAACTTCATTTTTATCACGACGATCTCGCCACTGCGACGAACAGGACTCGAAAAATTCTCCACGAAATTGCCAACCGTCAGCCCTGGTCATGGGAATTTCGATGATCCGTGAATGACCTGGTTAAAAGGTGTAACATGTAAAAATGTGAAAGGTGTAAACGAGAGGAAGGTGTCTAACACCGAACAAAATTTTCTATCGTCATTGTTTCATTGTAAGGCTACTCCGAAGACCGTTGAGAGGACTGACGAAACTTACGTTCATGTTCGTATTTGGATTGTTAAGCAAATAGGGCACGATGAATGGTGAATTGTATAAGATTGAGTAAAATGTGTATATTGACAATTTTGCTGTAAGGATATGTTGGAGACCTTTGAGGGGACCGTTGGAAGCCACGCTTATGTCCATATTTGTATTATCGAGTAAATACGGGTCGGAGTATGCGTGTTTTACGGTGGACGACCGGTTTGGCATCTCGTCGAGGCCGATGACTTTCACTCGTGACTGGCGCATTGACGGGATTCATTGACCCGACCTCGAGGCAAGACGTGGAGGATCGTACAATTAAATTTTTCACCGAGAGCGGCGCAACCGTGACGGGAAAGTGGGCCAGCGAAACAAGGTCTCTGCATCTAGACGTTCGGCACGATGTGACGTACGGCAAACTGTTGCTACGTTCCTGGCAAGACGGTCTTTTCGGCTTTCGATACGTAAAGAGGAAACCAAGAGAGAGAGAGAGAGAGAGAGAGAGAGAGAGAGATGGTGGAAGATTTGGGGCAAATGAAGAAAAAGAGAAACGAGTGAGAAGGAAAGAGAAGCCAGGAGGATGTCACGGGACGGAGAATTGGTAGTGAAAGGGAATAGGGCGGGGGGAGGAAGAGTGAGAGTGAAGGCGAAAGAGAAAGGTTCACAAGAACACATTCAATGTCACATATTTCTCCAAAAAACGTTCATGTGGATTAAGAAATCTCGAATGGAGGGTCACTGGCTGAACGAATCTCCGCTTAATTCGTAGTCCGCTGGATGTCGAGCTCGGCAAGGTAAAAATAAACTCGCTGGATAGGGGTAGTCGGGGTGTGGGAGGTAAAAGATCGAGACGAGCAAGGGGAAGCGGGTCCCGCGGGACGCAAGGAGACGAACGATCTCCTCGTCGAGGAACGAACGACAACGTCGATCCTACGGGGCAAAGGGGGGGCGGGACAGTACCGTCTTCATCCCCTTTCCACCTTTTCCTTTTTCTCCTCCGACTTTCTTCCTTCCCTCGGCTCTCCTTTCGTCCTTTTCCTTCGCCTTCTTCCTGCATCGTCCTACTTCGAATCCCCTCTTCTTTCACTTCTTTCTGCCTCACCTTCCTTAACCCTGTCCGTTCGGCCTTCGGATGAACGCGCACGAATGCCGGGAAACGGATAAAAAGATTACAGGGGCAAATACTACGGCGCGACTGAATTCTACCCCGTTGAACGGAACGACGGATAGATAGAAATCTTCAGCTCCCTTTCCACGGCAAACAAGCAGCGAAATCTGCAATTCCGCGACCACTCCTCCTCAAACCCCTTTTGCCCTTTTCACCCTTCCCGCAACCTGCCGACGGATTAGGATTATCGCGATAAAAGTATCTACCCCTGATTTCGGAAAAGACTTACGCCACCGAGCAATGTGATTAACTGCCTCGGATAAGGGAGATGTAACGAACGTTAAATCCTTGTCCGCAAGGATTAAAAATTTACTCGAGAAAACAAGCTTTAAGTGTAATAAGAATAATGCTATACAGTTAGTTAAAATACATTTCTCATTTTGCCATGTAGAACTATGGAAATTGTACTATTCCCTAAATCGTACAAATTCAACCACTACGTATACTGAATAATGGCCCTACTTAAATATTCACTTTCATGGAACTTAGTAGGATTCAAGTGAAATATGGCTACGTTTGTGACATGTTTTAATGCATTTCCAAGTACGTTACGTTGTGGATTTCCATTAAAATGTGTCCCTATCGAACCACAGCTCACTGCGCCTGGTATTTGTGAGGAAAATGTACGGGCGGGGTCGACAGGCCGGCAACACAGTAAATATTGCTATTCAATTTCCCCGTGTAAAATCGTAAATTTCCAACGTGACGAGATTCTTTTCCCCCGGATTAAAGGGATCGCGGGGCCTGATGCGAACGATATTGGTACCTGAGCTCTCCTCGTCGGGGCTTTTACAGTTCCGATATACACGTTGTGTTCCCTGTGGTATACCGATTCGTGGTAAATTTGCGGATTTTCCAAAGTTTTCTTCGATATGTCATTTTGCGAAAAATCACGAAAAAAGGACTGACAGAAAATAAGGAGGATAATAAAGAGGACTACGAAAAATAAGTTCGTTAGTGAACTAACTGTTTTTAACAAAAACGAAGGTTTTCTTTCATTAATTCCTAATAGACAATCTTTTGTGAATTCTTAGAACCCGAGGAATGGAAGTACGGTTGAAGTATTCTATTTCCTTAGCTTCGTTTCGTAGGCGTTTTATTTCATAGAGCTTTCATTAATGTTAAGTATTCCACGGCTTCGGCATTACCCGCTGGCTGTACAAACATTTTCTCAGGATGATACGTAGGTTCTTTTGATCCGCCCTACTCGTATAAAAGAACGTAAAACAACGCGGCGCGTCCTTTACGCCCCGCCTATCGCACAAAAGTGGCGCCCTGAAAAAGAGGAGACAGAAAGAAGGCAAGTAATTTCGACGTGGCGTTAACGATCGTGACACAGCTTCCCGGGCCGTCCTTCGCTGGGCTATTAAATTTACTGAAAATCAAAGGCCCAATATTTCCCTTCGACGTTCCTGCCAGAGCGGATTTTACGGGCAAGATTAAATGTCCCTCGAAAAGTCTCGTCCCGCGGCCGCGGATAAAACAAGACTTTACGAGGCGCTGTTCCGATATTGTCTGGCATAAAACGGTATTGCGGTGAAACAAAATAGACAGGAATCGAGAGACGGGCCAGTCCTGTGTGGGAGATTTTTGTCGTAACGTCTTGTCCGAGACTCTCTCGTATCTCTCGATGGACATTTAATGACTCTGTCTCCCGGTAGCTCGGCATTTCCCGTTGGGGAGGAACAACCCTCGTCCGTTTCGCCGGCGAAGATCATCCGGGAACGGCACGGCCGTTATCCCAGTTTCGGCTGACACTCGCCGACGACAAGCCAGGGAACGAGGGACGTCAGGACGGACCGCAGGCTTCTCCCCGAGGGCGTTTACGTCACCAGCGACATCCGGCCTGGCCGACGGAGCCCCATCGACTCCTCCCCAGGTGAGGGAACTCGAATATGCAGGGAATATCATCGGCCGATGGTTTCTAGCCAGCTTACCGCCTCCCCGTTCCAAGAAAACGTTCACACCTTTCCTTTTACACCTTCGTACGGGTTCTTCGCGTAACGATCCTCTCGAACGATTGGAAAATCAATGATCAAAAACACTGATATACGATAATTTGTTAATCCTCGGGCGCTACTTAAGCAATGAACGAAAGGAATTGTTCGAATTTACGAATTTTTAAAGTCCAAGGACTTCGAAATTTATTTAATCTGTTTAATTGATTAATTTAAGAGAGAAATGTCATTTACCTCTCTTTTTCGTAACAGAGTAGTAAATTAGAGAATACACTTTACTGAACTTAACACGATGATGATTTGGCAAATAGCGAATTGTCTTATCTGCTTTAAGTATCCTTAAATTTCATAAATTCAGGAATTGTCGTATATTTCTTGAACAGGCCATCTTCGTAGACTTTATGCTGATTTTATATCAGGCGTGTATTTCCGAGGGTGTTCGTTTCTATCGCAAACCGGTTGACGAGCTATATCATCTTTCAAGGCACGTCGAAGAGTAATGCCGTATCGAGTTCACGGCATGTTTACTCGTGGAAGATGTCAAGGCGTGACTTCTTCCGTTCTTCTCGACAGCGCCGACGGCACGTCAAATTTATCGATTATCTGCATGTCGCGGAGCCGATCGATCTGTTTACCAAAGCCAGGGAGTTCGAGACGCCTCGAGATGCATTCTCAGAATGCGCCTCAAGATGAAATTAGCATTTTACAGCCCCTCGCAATCTGCTCCTCAAAATACATCGCGTATCGATTATTCGAAAAGACGCAATGGAATTCGCAAAAAGGGCACGGAACGTTCCATCACATTTTTTAAATCCCATAATATTGACCGCGGCGCTTCGACAAACATTGGCAAATTTGCCGACCAAATAATTCCACAGGGTAACTGAAAGAGCCGTGGACGGGTATAAATAGAAACGGTGATTCGTTTGAAGCGACACTGAGAAGGGAATGATTTCCATGATGAATCTGAAAACTCGTCCCCCTCCTCTTCCCCCGCGGGCCTTCTGAATCAATTGCCGGGGTGAATGGCACCGTAGAAATTCAGGGCCGTTCGAAACGTAACGAACGATCGCCGTTCGTTCCGCGAAACGGTTCCAAATAATCCCACGTAGCGGAGGTAGACCTGGTGTGCGCTGAGGGGAGGGATGAGAAGGGATGTTTGGAGGGTCGTCGAATTTCATCGACGACCGGGCATCATTTTTTAACCTGTTCCTCGGTCGGCAGGTACGGCACTGCTCGGAGATAGATAGGCCAAGGGGGCGGCGGGGCGCGGGGGAACGGGGGGTTGTCGGAAAGAGAAGCGACGGCGTAGGAAGGTGAGGGGAGGGGCGAGGGGGGCTCGGTGGCGGTGGTGTAGCCGGTGGGAGGGTGAGTCAAAGAGTGACAGGAAAGGGGTGGGTCGTTCGAGAGAGTGCAAGGCGAAACCATGAGCCATCGACCCGAGAGTCGAGTTCGAGCTCGTTATACCCTCCTGCAGGATGCATCCGCGTCTCCGCATCTCACCGTGCAAGTGCCGGGCGAGAGCGCGGGAGGGGGGCGGGGTAGGATGGGGGGTTGGGGTGGCGGTACAGGCGGTAGATGGTCGACCGAACGGGTAGGACGAGGAGGAGAAGGGAAGAGGGGGAAGGAGCGAGGCGCGTTTACCACGGCTTGCGCGCCTCGTGACGGTGAATGTGCAACCGACGGTACACTCGCACCGCCGACGTTGCACCGACGTTATATCGTGGAGCCTACAACGAAAACCGTGGCAGGCGCCGTTCCGCGTTTCCCCGGGAGAGACCGGTCGTCGGCGGAAAAAAGACGACCGCCGGGGTAAAAAAGCGAGAGGGTAACCGTCACCGTCGACGCCGGGTAGAAGAGGGACGGTGAGGAGGAGAGGGGGGGGGGGGGTAGGGGGCAGGGCAGAAACACCGGTTTTTTTCCCTCTGCCGCTTGTTTTCCATGCCACGAAACCTCGAAAAGCCGGGAACCCCGCGAGCCACGGACAGGACCGGTGATTTCGTTGCCAAACGGCTTGTCGCAGGACCCGCACTCCCCCCCCCCCCCCCCCCCCCCCCGGCAGTAGCACTTTTTACACCTCCCCCCGCGCCACACCGTGCAGGCAACGTTTCGCCCAGGGAAATAATCTCGTGGACGGCGGAAAACCCACGATGGACGTGGATGAATCGAGGATCGCGCCGTGTCTTTTCATGACCGATGAAATTGCTTTACGATCAACGCCGGCCGGCAAGTCCGCTTTAACGGAGTCGAGGAAATTGCTTGGGCGACCTTTTCTCCCGGAAAACGGACGAAAAACACTGCCCGCCCAAGCGGGCGATCGATCAGCAGGAAGCGGAAGAGTCCTGATTGACGCGCTCGACGGTAAATCGTTAACGATTTTCGGTAAACGACGAACATTTCTCGGGCCTTTTCACCTGGCGACCCGGGGAAAACGAGAAGGAGACAGGTGGAGGTCGCTGACTGCCGTCCTGCGGGACCTGTCGGGCCATATTTCATCAGGAAGAGACGCCATATTTTATTTTCAAAGCTGCTCGAGAGCGTGATTACACTTCGGAGCAGCGATATGAATATTAAAAAGCATAGCAGACCTCGGCGAGCAGCCTGCCAGCGGGAAAACATACATAAAGACCAGGGAAGTATGCGTCAAGGAAGAGGACTAGGATAAAAAGAAGACTCGACGGAGGAAAACGGCGAGAAAAGACCACCTCTTTATGTCCTTTCGCAAATACATATGTATACATTTGATCCCCCGGAATATTTCAAGTACATTGTGTATTTGCGCGCTATATGCTGCACTCTTATTGCTATCTACGTATGTAAATACATATATATATCTCTCCATATGCACATGGACCATCCTGCTCACCTACACGAATGCACACACGGGCCCGTAGGATCGTAGAATTTATATGGTTGTGTTTCGTGGACCGTGTGGAGACAGACGTCGTAAAAAAATCTGCGCCTAGCAGCTCCGTATCCAGGCTTCCTATTTCCAGTAGGTTAACGAACGAGGGGAATCTCCTGCGCCTCTCGCGGCTCGTAAACCCGTGTCTTTTCGATGAACGAGGAAGGAATAACATGATGCTCGGTCCTCGGCTAAGACTGAAGGGGGTAGGTGGCTGCGGGGTTAATGGATATCGAGCGAACCTTGCCGGCTTTACTCTTCCTCCCTCCCTCTCTCTTTCCCTTTATTGCCTCCCCCCTCCCACTTCAAACGCCCCTTCACGCTCCCTCTCCCTCGCACTTTTTCAACGCTCGTCCCCCTCCCCCCCCCCGGGGCCATGGTTTCTCTTCCTCCCTTTTGAAATTCACCGTACTCTTTTTATCGATTTTTTAAACTCTTTCGAGCTCGCTTTATCGCGTTCCACTCGGCTCTCATCTCCCTCCGATCCTCTCCCCCTCTCTCTCCCCCCCCCGACCCCCTCTTCGCTGTCGCTCAGGTTTTGTTGTTCGTTTTTTAATCGCTCGCCGGCTCCTTGTATCCTCCTTTCCACCCTTCCTCGCCTATCCCGTCTTCCACCCCCGGCGCTAGGCGAAGAGAAATTTACCGGCGACGAGCAGAAATTCGACTTGGGATTTTTCAACGAAAACCCTCGAGCTCGTCAACGTTATTCAGTAATGTCCTGCCGTGCAATTTTTTTACGCGAGGGAACCGAGCTTAATTAACCGAGTACCGTTTATACATTCGAAATTAAATGAGGATAGTCACGTAGTTCGCGCAATTCTCAAATGCAATTGATTCTCCTCGATACAAAAGACCAGTTCAGGTTCCAACGTTTTTCACAATGTTTAAGTAATGATATACTCGACATATTTCACAGCGATGTATGCGAACACTCGCGCAGGGAATCTTACTGAGGAACTTCCTTGACATCGTGTGCATTATTACCGAGAATAGAAGGTACCTTTGCTGCACCTTCGTCTCTCGTTTCCGCGAATATCGAAGTTTCCTCGAGAGGGATGCGAGAGGACCGTATCTCCACGTACGACATTTCCAGAGATATTCCCTTCCTCACTTCCGCACCTTCGCGAGATTTAATAATATGTTTCTCCTAGGGACGCAATAACGCGCGAACCCATCCCTCCCGGCACGTCGACCTAACTCCAAACGGAACAATATTGGACGTTTTCTGGATATCCAGACGCACGGTTGATTAGATATATCCGCAGGGAAGAAGGAAAATCCAATTAGGTGAGTCCAAACCGGAGAGGTAGCCGAGCAACGAATGATGAATTCCTTCGCGTGTCCATGGCTACTGGCGATCGTTTAATGACACCGGCTCGGCGATTAATGACCGTTATGATGTTCCGTTTCTCGTGATATCCTCGCGTTCCGCGAAAACTGGCGAAAAGCCTGCTCGCAAGTCCGGTTTCCGTGCTAAAAAATTCGATTACCCAGGAGAACGCGAAATAAAAAAGTAACGGACAGCAAGGAAACAAGTACAGTATCTCTGGACTTACCTGTACAGTTATTAATCTTATAAAAATTAAGGTAAGAGAATATAGTGGAAAATATCGTGTTAACACGAGTGTAGCGAATACTGTAATATTACAAATTATGAAAGGCTAATAAAAAGATGTCTTTGATTGTTCTGAAGTTTTACTCATAAATGAAAGTATAAGTTCGGTACTTGGAAGTAAGAGATGTTGTCGGGGTGAAATGTCGTTCGTGTCGCAGTAGGACATCGCTGTCAGTATGACGAAGACGAGTAAACCTAATTGGACAAATGGAGTTGGACGATAACCGGTGATAATGGAACAGTCACGACTAATAACGATTCCCAGCGGTACCCGCGCGTTTCTCTAAACGTCATCCCGGTAGGTAGATTTCAATTTCCCCGTAGGAAAGTTCGAGATTGATCGAATTTCCAGTTATAGGAAAACCGGTGCTGAGCTGGCTTCGATCCCCGAAGACAAGGGAACTTGGAGTACCTAAGTCGACTCGCACATATCCGCCTTGAAAACTTTTCGCGCACTTTATCGAACCTCGAAAATTCGCCTCAACTATCTCCCAAGTGACGAAACAGAACGGACAGTTGACTTCGGATAAGAACCGTGCTTCCCGGGTTATCCCTCGATTATAAACGAAACTTTTACCGTTAAAATCTCGCGGAATCGCCGGCTATGTTCCGTGATCAGAGGGGAAGGGGAGGGATCGGTAGATTTGGTAGAAAGGGTAGGAAAAAGCGGTCCGTTAATACGGTCATTCGCCGCGACCACTCGACCGCTCGTCACCGAGTGGGTCGCAGGCTGGCCTTTTTAGAGAGGCTCGCTTTAAATACGCACTTAAATAAAAATACACGGCAAAGAGGGACAGAGACAGAAAGAGAAATAGAGAGAGAGAGAGAGAGAGAGAGAGGGGGTAGAGGGCGGAAAGTAGGATATGTACGTGCATGGCGTTGGTTGCATTGCTGGTGCGCTTTGGAGCGGCCGATGAAAAGCAATCTCGACGAATGAAAATAAACGGTAGGCCGGACCACTCGACCGACCAACTGCCGTGTATACGCTGGAGAGGAACGGCTGGAGGAGTCGCTCAAGAGCCTCGATCGACGGCACACACAGGGAAAGTAGTATAAGACCCTCCACCAAGAAGGGTTCTGATAGACCTTGGAAATCGCTCGTTCCATCGTTACTCTATCGGCAATGCTGCTACAGCGAAATTTGTATATCCACGCTTCAACGTTTTCTACTTCGACTCTTGCTCAGCTCCGATACAACCCCCCCTCAGCCCTTCTCGTCGCTTTTACCAGCTTTTCTTTGGGTCCTTCATGATCCTCGCATTGTGCTTCCGTTACGGAATTACAGCTTATCGTTGCGAGCAACAATAACGGTTTAGTGTGAAATTCCCTTTCGTTTGTGCAATCTGTTGAAAAGCTTATGTTTTGTCAACAACGCTTAGCACGCAATCGTTTCTTTATGTTTCGTAGTTGGCACTGTTCTGAATCTTTGTTAGTCTCGTAAATACGTGCGAAGGAAATGTCAATCAGTCGTATTATCTACTTTACGTCGAGCGCGGAGAATTGATGGCGCATTAGTCGCTGTTGGCGTGGAAATACGCCGAGTTATATGAACTAAGCAATTTCGAAGCTCTTCATTATCCGTGAGTGAAACGAGTCTCGTTGCGACGAGGATTTTACGAGAATGAAGATAGAAGCAATCGTCTTTATTAGCCTGCACGTATAACTACTACATGCGCTTCTTCTGTTGTTCCCGGGGAGTACACGTTTCGTACATCGCGGGGAATCGTTTCGAGGAAGTAGCTATTAAATCTGTGACGTCGAGCATGTTAAACGCCGGGGAAAAACGCAATCGTCCTCTCTTTACTTTCGAACCCACCTTGTTTGCGCTTGGCATCTGTGAAAATTACTTCTACCACTTTTCAGCAAAGTCACGATCAAGTGATAAAATCAAATTATTCAGCATTCTTCGCTCGCTCGCGATTTCATTTTCATTTCAATCGAAGCTTACCACAACGTATCACACTTTTTGTCCAACGTATAAAACTGTTTTACGAATTTCTACGTGACATTTAGTTTTCGCATTAACCGTAGGAATATTGAGTAACGGTGGAAAGTAATATCTTAGCTTCATTAAACAAGAGAAAGCAGAGCAAGTGCGGTGTCTTTCTTTGAAATCTAACGATATCAGCTCTCGGGGATGTTTACGAGGAAATACGAAGGCCGATAAAACAGCGGAAGCACGGGCGACGGAGCAAGGGGAGGGACAGGAAATGGTCGGACAGAAGGTGTACAGGAGAAAAGGAAGGAAAAGGGATTTCATTATGTCCCGGGGCAAACTTTCCCCCGAGCGTTTCTGCGAGCCAACGCAAAAAGGGATTCTCCGCACGATTTCTGGATGTACTTTAAAATAATAACACGCGACTGGCCGGAAAAAGTGATTTCAACTGCGAATATCTCCCCGTACTTTTACGGTGTCCCCATTGCCGAGGATTTCCGGCAGAAGGAACACGTCGAGTGTCTCGTCTTTGCTCCGTTTTAATCCGCAAATTTATTACCGTCATTCCAAAAAGAATGATACACGTCTTCGAGAGGGTAATCGACACGAAACAGTTTTTTCGCCACTGACAGGTAAAGTGAGCGATTCTTTTGACTCGCGGGAAGTGTTGGTGAGTGGACTTATTGACGTTATCCCTTCTAAAATCTAGACGTTTCCCTTGGAAGGTCCACCGGGTCGTGGGTACTGGGAATCTGTTTCCCCGCGTTTATATTCATAAGGAATAAATTATTCAGCGGCCCGGTAGGCACCCATCGGGACATACACGTAGGCACGTCACGTCGCCTCGCATTATCCACATAATCGGGGAACGTGCGAACAGGAGATCCTTGTCTCACCCTTCCCCTTCCCTTTCCCTCTCTCTCCCTATCACACCATCTAGTCGTAAGTCCCGCCCTGCTCCTTAAACAAAGCGGAAAATTAAAAGTATCAACGTGTCCTTAAATTGAATTTAACGACTATATTTACAAGAAAGATTAACGACATCACATGACGTTAACATCGATACGAAATAATCACTGGAAAATGAAAATTTTATATCATATTTGTTGCATTATAATCCCATCTGATTGACAACGTATTTTTTATATCAATTGCTAATTAGCTTCGACTATGTTTGAACGTTTCTGAAGAAGGCCGTTTTCGTACGTTCATTGTGTTTCCGGTATGGAATAGATTTTCCGCGGTTTTCGTGTTAATACGGTCCTTTGAGTGGTGCAGTTTTTTTCGGCGAATACAAGCAGGCCGAGCAGGTGATTAAGTTCTTTGTCCGGGAGGAAATTAAGCGGCCATTGTTAAAGGAAACCATGCTCGTTTCGGCCGGAAGTTCGCGCGGCCGGATTGAAAGTGACGAAAACGCGGCTACGAGGGGAAGGGGAAAGGGCAGGGTCCACTTGCTCGACATTCCGTTAAGCGTTTCTTCTTAGCCCCGAAGTCGCCCGGAGAAGTTCGTTGAAACCGCGCCATTAACGCGCTCGTAGCAACGACCCGTTCGACGAAATTGTCTTAAAATTCCTGCGTGAAATGCCACGGAATCGATGGGGCAAGGCCCGAGGTGCGCGCGTGCAAAATGATTCGCGAGGAAATCCCGTGGTCGTAGGGTCGAATCGATGGGAATTTTTCGCTCGGCGGAACAATAATTCCGAGGGATTCGCGGGGGAAAGGAAGCCGGGATTTTCGCGCTACCGTGGGGAGACCTTTCGCCCGGGGAAAATGCACTATCATCCACGAGTGCCGTATTTTCGCGGTGCGCCAGGGTGGTGGGCAGCGGGGAAGGGGGGGGGGTGGAGGGGGTTGAAAGACGTCGGGAGGTACTCGAGGCGAAGGACAAAGGAGGAGGCTTATGATCAAGCACGAGTCCTTGCCGCTTCCAAGGGATGAATCTTGGAAGATCCTCGGCCCAGGACACGAGGTCGTTAAAGCTCGGCGCAGATTAAAGGGCTCTGGCGATCGGGGAATCGGCCGCAATTAGTGGAGAAACGCCGCAGGGCGGGACGGGGAAATCTTCGTCGAGAGAACGTCCCAAGGATAACGTCAACGGTCGGCGGCGGGACGACGGTCCATTCGAAAGATTAACAAAAGGAAGCAACTCGAGACGAACCGCCGTCATTATCGACGTTTTTATTGTCTTCCAACAGGCGCTTCGGACCCTTCAGGACAAACTCAAAGGATACGGCAAGCAGCCTGTCTTTGTGCGCCGCGTAATTGATCCTCCTCTCAATCAGACTCCGTACTTCTTCCTTTCCGGATGCACGATTATTTGCGTCATCGACAGAAAACTCCACCGTCGAGCCAATGACCGAGCCTCCAGACACGCGGAAATTTCCTTAAGTATCGAGAAAAGAAATCCTCAGGAATCCGCCAGGAATAATTCTATCCGATACGTCATCGTCGATTCAAGTACAACTTCTGCGCGGTAAAACGTCGATTTTGTTAGAAATTTCCCTCCCCAATGAATCCTAGCCAAGTAAATAGTTTTGCGTGCGACAAACTCAGAGTCGTTCGTACTTAAAACTTTGCTGACGTTCGCAGGTATTTGCGGACAGGGGGCGGGGTGGGATTCTCGGCGGAAAGGAAATAGCTGGGTGAAAAGTCCGCGAGGACAGTAGCCAGTCGGTCACGTTCTCAAGGACTTCGTTAACCCCGACGAACGAGATTATAAAGAGATTCGAGACGGCAGTGCCGCAGCAATGCCCGCAATTAGCGAACTCCTGCAGGACCCTCGTGCTTCCTGCAGAAACCGACGGATTGTCTTCATCCAGAAGAATTTAACGAGAGCCATCCGCCCCTTCCTCACCCAACGACTCCATTTCCAATCGAAAAGTTCTTACGGTTCTACGACCAAATCATTTCCTTACACGAACCATTCCCCTCAAACCCCTCCCTTTTATCCTTCCCTTTCTCCTCGATAATCTCATTGCGGATGACGTTCCATTAGCCGCGGCATAATTATTCGCGCGGACGAAAGTTTGATGACGATTAAACGAATTGCCCCGCCCGGGAAAATCCAGTGTCTCGACGAGATTTCAAGATCTTCTCGCCGTAGCTTCTTTAACCGCAATTAAACTTCGGCACAGTTATATACAAATTAATCGGATAATTGTGGCCTCGGCGAGTGTCGATAAAGTGCATGTAAATCGGGTAGACGCGGTATATTCAGCGTTCGGGCTAGGAAAATTTCAGTAGTTAATCCCGACTTTGGTCAGACATTGTAACTGACTCGTCGGGCAGTTATACTACTTACTGAATTTCTCACCTATCCTACACGTTGAACGAAATGTTACTGATAGAATACCACGAAAAATGTAGCTAAATAAAAATGTTTGAAATACCTGCTACGTCCAAGCAAAAACGCTTTCGAGGGATTGAAAAAAAGGATTTAATAACATCGCGAGTGAGGGTATGCACCGTAAATGGCAAAATGTTTACAAGGACGGAATGTGTTTAACTCCGTTGGCATTTACGTAGCAACTCCTGTTGGCCATAACAAATAACGTTAACGGACACAATGAAACCGCGGGAAGCCAGCTAGCGCATTGGTTATTCCTTGAAACTGAACGGCGAAGCTCGTTGTCACTGCTCCGAAATTAGATTTTCCCCCGAAGTCACGTGTTATCTCGCTGGCAGCGCGGGGACAGGTGAAACTTTTCGAATACGCGTTCACCGATACCGGCACACGGGGAAACACGCACGCACTCATGCACGCGCAAACACAGACATACGTGCACGGAGGAGAAGTTGAGGGAGTGAAATTGTTTTCGCCCGCGGCTGCTATAGGCGTCGCCATATACCGGTCCGATTTCATTGTCGGACCTTACACCGCCGCGAAACTTTGGTCGTTTTGTTCGGCGCATTTTAAGCAGGCCGCGGCCCGGAAGCCAGGATACGGGGGCGAAGGGGTGATTGTTATAAATTAACATTGTCTCCCCGTATTCCGTGCACGGCTCTTTTGAGTCCGTCGACTGTCAGCTGCCCGACTCGCTTCCCCCCCCCCCCCCTCTCACACTCTTCCTCGTCGCTTTCAGACGAACTACATTTTTAAATTAACGGCGCAGCTGGAAAATTCCTTTTGAAATCCCTGCCAGCGAGCAGGTCATTTTAATTAGTCAACTAGTCGCGCGCTTCTCCGGCCACCGACGTATCCTAGATGCGCATAAATTTGAACCTTTGAGCGCGCCAGCCGATAATAACGTCGCGCACACGGCGAATATTCCGTCAGCGGAATTAATAAACAAACGAAGACTGTTATAAAGAAGCCAATAAATTGCCTACACCAAGCACCACTCCATGCAAATTGCTCGATTAATTACAACGCCGACAATTACGATACACAAACACTACCGCACGTATAGTCTTTTAGATTAAAAACGTATGCATGTCTCTTTAATAAAGAAACTAACGAACTATCCAATACTTCGCCAGGTAAAATGATGAATTTATGCATGTATTGCAAGAGCACCCTTCCGACGTTTTAAACGTAAACCGTTACTGCTATCTTTTTTTTTGTATTCCCAAACTTTTCCGATTAAGGAGAAATACGCAGGGGATATCTGCCGTCGATTTTAACGGAACTTCATAGACCAGTAAAAAACTTGGATATGCGAATATGCGGGGCAAAAACTGCGCGCCGGGTCGATTTTATCAGCATTTAAAAGCCATAGAGACTTTTATATCGCTGTGAAATGCATCGAGTTTAAGCGACATGCCACAGTCCGACGATTGAAAGTAAATAACGTCAAGCTGAGTTGTCGTTAAAATAAGTTGGTGAAAAGCAAAAGCAATTGTGGAAAGTTCAAAAGTTTGTAATGTAATTTAACTGCGATTACCGAACATCGCTTTGCGGGCATTTCGAATAAAAGTAATTTCCCCGCTCCTCAGGCCACTCGGAATTAAAATCGTAATTGCGAAATGCTTTCCGATCGTGAAACTTTCTCTGCGGAAAACACGGCAATTGGCTTTCTGCTTCTTCTTCGGCGGAAACGATTTTCGGCGCACTCAGAGTTCGTTCGAACCCAATGAAAATTTTATCTCGTCGGACTAAAATAGCGAAACAATCGACGATGTCCTATTGACCCAGAGTTTTTCGCTCTATCTACCTTTAAATGCAAAATCGGAAAGACGAAAGATGAGAGAAATATTTTTGAGGGATGAATCAAAAACGTAGAAAAGTGATATGCCTGAATTTTTCATCGGAATTTCCGGGATCTAATTTGTAAACAAATATGCCCTTTGTTGCCCTTTCGTAATTACGGCAATCTAAATGTAGCAAACCATGGGATTACGACTACGCAAAGACCGTAGGTAAACAGAGTAGGTGACGGCGCACCGATTAAGCATCGTTGAAAATTCAACGTTCGACTCGAACATCTCACGCAAACGATAATACCTGTTTTATGACTGACAGTATCGTGATAATCGGTCAAACATTACAGCTCTAAATCGCCAGTTATCCTAAGATAAATAATTCAGAATGAACGAGAAGCAAAATCGTACTTTTTATTCTGACATATTTCTGTCGATGAAGAAAATCGGGAAAGAGAGGGAATGCTTGGAAATTTCGCACTACGGGGCACGTGTTCTCCGTGGCATTGAAATTAATTGTTGTACTTACCGGCGAGGATAAGACAGTACCGAGCCAGCGGCATTCTTCGACGTTGTCCTTGGGCCTTTGTTGACCCTTGCACTAAACGAATCTCGGGGCCAGTGTTGTTTGGCTCCTACTGGCTGTTCCTGAGCCGCCTCCGCCGGGCCTTTTTCCGGCCGGCCGTCGGCGTGATCGCGGCCACGTTGATATCGCCGGCACGACAGGACACGCGACAACGACAACGACACCGACGTGTGCAGGAGGACAAGGACGAGTCCCACTCGGTGGAAGAGCGCGCGCGCGCGCGCACCTCCTGCCGATCGCGACTACGCACGCGGTTCTCTCGCGGTTTTACTGACTCCTCAGCGGCGAGTTTTCGCATCCGGGGGTCGAGGGGCCGGTCACGCCGGGGGTGGTTGACGGGCTGGGTCGGTGGGCAGCAACGAGATAGATAAAAAGAGAGAGACAAGAGCGGATTGTCTATCTCCTTTGGCGGATAGACGAAAGGACAGGTAAAACGCGGCAGGAGCAGGTCCGGCAGAAAACGCGCCGTCCAGCCTCGCCAAGTCTTTGGCCTCCGGCACCGCCGGCACCGCGACTGATCGTCAAAGCAACCCCCGCGACTACCCCGAGCGCATGCGTTTTACCCCCTTGCCAGCTTCTCACCGGAGCGTCCTTCTCCAACGACCCCCCTCACTCCCCTACGCTCCCTACGCTCGATCCTCTCGTTCCTCTTCTGGCTTTCGCCGGTGCTTTCACTTACCCACAGGTCCCCGTCTCCCTCACGGCAGTGTATTCTGTTCTCTCATTCAGATTCCTGCACCGTCCGTGCGTTGCCCTTCCTCTCTTCGTTCCACGTTCCACCTGTCTTTCTCCGTTTTGCGTTTCACCGTCAGTCCAACTCCCCTCCCCCTCCCGGTTCTCTTGCACCTGTCTCCCTCTCGATGAACCCCTTTCTCCGTTCATCCCCCTTCTCCCGTGCCATCACTGTCCCTGTCCTTCCCACCCTCGTCGCCCCTCGACTGTCCTTCCATCTACCCCACTTTCGGTCTCTCACCTCTCTGTACCCCTGCCCACCCCCCTCTCTACCGACTACAGCGTACTCTCGCCCTGGCTACCCGTCTCCCTCCCTCCCTCAATTTTTCCCTGCTCCTCCCTCCTCCTCGCTCTGTCTTTTTCATTGCCACGCCGATCGCGCTGACTCTTTTATCCTCATCTCCCACTCGACTGTCCTGCTTCGTTTCCCCCTTTCGTATCCACCCCCACACTCACCCTCTTTCATCGCCCCTCCCGCTTCTCCCCGTGTCTACCTGTTACTCTCGCTCGACCGTGTAGCTCGTTTCCCCCGCGGTTTTCCGTCCTGTTCCCGGCCGTGCGACGCTCTACGTGCCTCGGTCCGTTCGCGAGGGGTAGTTTCGCAGATGCAGGTGCCACAAAGAATGAAAGGGAGGACGTACGCTACTACCCCGGCCGCAACTGCACACGCGGAAACTTGTCTTCGCGGTCTTCCTTGTCCTACAATATCCCTCCCCCCAACCCCGCCCCCAGGACCCACGGCCCGACGCGTTTTCGCCGAACCATCAGCACTATTTTCCTCCTGAAAAGCAACGTTTTCAAATTTGCCCTCCTCTCCATTGCGAATTTTTCGAAATAATAAATATAAATGCACGAGACTCACAGTCGACGGTAATTAACCCAATTACAAACGAACGATTGTAGTTGATTACATTTTGTCAAAACCCTTTGTTTCTTGGATCAACGAAAAAAAATGTGAATCTTGCAGAAATGCAATGAATGGAAATGTCTCATTGATTTTGGAGTGACAATAGCATCCTGTTGAATGTATTAACGACTTTTGCCTGTAATTTACTGGTCGTTTTGGTGAACTTAATATCCCCCTACGACTCGCACGTGCGTCACCGCGAAGGCTGGGAATCCAGAGCGCAGTGTTAATCATGATTTAAGAGACGAAGTAAAATACTTGGTGATTTAAGAGTGGACCCCGCAATGGCCATTAGTTACGTTTAGCGGAAACGCACAGCAACGTTTTTAAATTTGTACAGATGATGCCGCGATAGCATGGCTATCGCGCTTGATATTTTTCTTTGCCCCGGCAAAGTTTCTCAAGGGGAAAGATAAACCCCCGGTATACCTGCACGCGACTCAATTGTCTTTCGGTTTCCGCGATGTGCACTTAAGACGAACTTCGAAGAAACTCAAACATACACAGTTGTCTAGCGTGCTCTATTTACGCGGCGTCTTGCTGATTCCACGCTCAAAGATTAGCAATTACATTTAGGATAATAAAGAAAACACGGAAGTCTTTGAGGACCACGAACAGCACACGGGTGATTGTGAGTTTTAATAAAACTGGCTTTATTAAATGCGGAAAATGCTGGACCATAAATGGAGTGGTATGTTTGATGGTTTAATACGACGGAAGTGTAGGGGTAATTTTGACGAGTCGAGCTCGTCCTGATTGGCCAGCGAAAGTTTGGCCATTCGGTGGATGATATTTTAACGATCTTCGCGGCGGATAGCATTATTCCCGGAGGAGTGCGTCTCTTGCGCAATAAAGCCGGACGACAGGCCGTGCGCCAAGTGCGCGCTGGTTACTCAGGAGAAAGAACGGAGAGACGAGGGAGCCGAAAGTTTTGACGTTAAACGACAGACAGCTTGCGGGCATGCCGTAGTCTCTGAAAAGGGGGACCGAGGCTAAAGCGGAAAGAGGAAGAAGGAACGTCGACGGGGCCGTTCTTCGCCGAACGAGAATGCACGGTGAAAGAGAGAAAGCCAGAGTAGGCGGAGGGGACGGGGGAAAGGGGCTGAGACAGGGTGAAACACAAGAGCTACGTTGAACTAGCCGACATGAAGCTTACTGCGTCCAAGAGAATACGTGAAAACGATATCACGAACTCGCCGGAGCGAGGGAGAAGCCAGCCGGAAAGCAGGCTACGCGACGGAGACGGCGGTTAAAGGGGATGCAATAAGGTAGGCAACCGTAAAGAGAACAAAAAAGGAGGAAAACAAAAGGACCGTGCGACGGAAAAAAGAAATGATATTACATGCGCGCAGGGAAAAGGAGTAAATAGGGCGGACCCGTGGCAAAGAGAAAGATGAGCCATGGAGGCGCACATGGGAGAGGACAATATGCGTAAAGACGAGAAAGAAATGTCCCCGAGAATATCCTCCCTCCAGCGGTTTCGAGCAGCCAACGACGCACCATCACGATGCAAGTCATTTCTTTATTAGCCTCCCCAGGGATTAACTCCTTTCTAATTCATTCAAAGCTACATCAAAATAAATTATCAAGAGTCCACATGTTTAGTTTGAGAAATTATGAAAATGGAGACACAAAACAATCGTCAAGAGTCACTGTCTTCTTATTATAATGATGTACGTTACAGAATTATGAAAAATGAGGAAACTGAAAAATCGCGGAGGAAATGCGATTATTGAGAGTCCTTTCTTTGTCATTAGAATCATTTATTTGACTAAACTACGAAAAAGGAGTAAAGTGAATCGTCGAGGAGGTACACGCGATTACCAAGAGTCCTTTCTTCGTTATTGGAATGATTTATTTTGAGGAATTATGAAAATCGAGGAAGACGAAGAACCGTGGGAGGGGGGAGAAGGCGAACGAGAAAAACGATCGAGGGAGGAATTGCGGAGGAGGGGATGGCGGGGGAGGGAAAAAACGAACGCATCCGAGACAGGCAGAGAGATGCAACGGTTGTGTCCGAGTACGTCGTTAAAACCCGACCCGGGGCTACGGATTCCGAGTCATCCGCTGCTACGAACCCCTCTTTCACTCGACACCCTCGACACCCTCCCATCGGCAGGTACTCGTTCGACTATTGTTTCGTCAAGTGCGACGTAAAAGACTCGAAGATCTGCCCATTGTACCGGCTATTAAGGCTGTTGTCTTGATCCCCCCTCCCCCTCCTCAGCCGTGGCCACTGGCCCTTTCTCCCATTCTCCCTCCCTTTGCCGCATTTTCGTCTCCCCTCCCGTGCCGTTCTTTTTCCCAAACGGCCCGCACAAGAGGACCGCTGGCAAAGAATTCGAATTTGTCCCAGGGTTTCCGCCGAGTAGCGAATTAAAACTCGAACATGCGCCAGACCTTGCACCGTTTCATTATTTGCCCCCAAGCAAACAGCCCTCAAACCCCCCCCCCCCCCCCCCAAGCGACCGCACATATCCACAGTCGGAGCGTATCGCAAGAAACAGTGTTGCAGAAATTAGGTTCAACAATTTTCTTCTGTTGCTGGAATAAATGAACCATAAAAAGAAAAGCAATATTCAGCAGTAATTAATATTGAATCAAACAGAAACAATATAAGTAATTTCTATTGAAACATATCACAAATTCAAACACTATCCTGTTTCATTACTTTGAATTATTTTCATGAAATGTTCTTGGTTCCAGCGAATTTACGTGAATGTACATTTCTGAACGTTGACATCGATTCCCGAATTTCCTATCGAGTATGATTTTCCGTTAGACGTGGTGCTTGGATCTTTAGAACTGATTCCGCTAGATGCGTAAGAAAATCTCGTCGAACCGGGGAAACAACGTGCTCGAGAAAGCGTTAATTATACATCGGTATTTGCGCGAGGACGGGATTCGTCTTTTTGGCCGAGCTCTTCTCGGTTTTCGTCTCTGCCTCCTCTTCATCGTTATTCCCTTTATACCCCCCTCCTTGCCCCTGCCGCGCAACGTTTGCCTTTTGCTCTCTTTATAATATCCGAGGGTAAATTGCACTCGGCAATGGCTGCAATTGTTCTCCTTTATTCCCTTTGTGATGCGCCCCGGGCGCGAAATTGACGTAAACAATGGCCCCTTCTTTCGAGCTCGCGCGAACTTCTCTGTATCAACGGCTAGGCCCATTAACGTAACGACGGAAAAAGGACCTCCCGCGAGGAACGGTAGAATCCGCCGATGAATATCGACGTACAGCCGGTTCTCCGTGTATTTCTCGGCCTTCCCGATTTTCTTCCCCCCGGGGGTAAAATTTTATCGGAAAATTGTGTTCCTCCACTGAGGAAAAAACTGTTCCGTCTTTCAAGTACCTCGCGAGAACGAATATCCGGTTGATTTCGTATCTTCATAGCCCTGGATTTGTTTTATAAAACGTTTCACCTCCACCTTCGAGAGGTGCATGGAATTTGTACGTCAAGCGTTACTTGAATTCTTTAGAAAATATGTTTCGCCGGGGGAAGGAATGTCGGGGGGAATATTAAAGAAGGGTGAATTGGCGCGAAAGAAATGATTGGTATGTACATCCTTGAAGATTCGAGGCAGACGCACGCTTGGATTGCCTGCGATTTTGTTCTTTCTTTGAGGCTGGAATTCGCGGAGAAGGAGGTCTTAGGCGAAACGGATGGGAATGGAGCGAGAAGCTCGTCGGCAAATTAGCCGGGTAATCGATACCGGTCTTGGGATTCCATCTCGAAATCCGTCGAGTACCGTTTAATTAGAATACACACCGTTCCTGTGTTATATATCAAACCACGCGAGTCAGCTTATTTACCTCCGTGGTTCCTCATTTTTATTTTCCTAGCCTCCCATTTCTTCAAGTAATAAAGAATCATCGGGTATAATTAATTCACTTAAGTAAAATACGATATTCTGGAATTTGCATCACCGAACATTGTACTACTCATTTTTTGACCCACGAATGAAATATTCTACAAGGAAGAAGCGACGGAATTTCCTATAAAAATTTCATTGGAATTTCGTCTACTCGAATTGATAGAGGTCGCTTGAAAATTCTTGCCTATAAATATTTATTCAACGGACGTCGGTAAACAAGTTTAATGGACTAAATGAAATGGGGAGCGCGTGTAAATTTGCCGGTTACGAGGTGTAACTGTAAAAATTACGGAGCATTAGTGGTTGAGTAATGAGATTACAGCGGAAACGTAGGTATATGATAAAATATTTACAGATTTGATTGGATTCGTCGCGCGTGATTCGGTAGAAAGCGAACGGCATTCTCCCACCAGTTGGAAACCTCGACGTTGTATTGTAAACCGTGCTCTCGGCTCATGTCGAACGTTAGCGAAGGGGGGGGGGGGTAGAAAGCATTAATTAACGGTCATTGGCTCGTTTAATTGGTATTAGTTTAATTATCGTAGTAGCTGCCGAGAGAGATGACGTCGGGATCGATCCACGGGGGGGGGGGGGGAGAAAAGAGGGACCCGACGAATGAACAGGCAGGAAGGAGACGGTACAAGGTGAACTCGGAACGAAGAAAAGTCTCAGAAGGCCGTACGTTTGGTCGAAGAAGAAAATCAAGAAAAAATCTACCAATGGAAAAATTCGAGCGATCGTGTATTCCTCTGCTTCCGTTTCCCGCGAAACTGCGTAGAATTGTATAAAACAGGACCGGGGGACTCGGAGATAGTGGGCGAATCAAATATATTTGAAAATTTCCAGCCTTCCGTCGTCGCCGGTCGCCGATTAAGCCCGGACTTAACGCGAACCGACAACGACGAGGACGAGGACGACGACGACGACGACGACGGTTCTCGTCTAAGGGTCGGCAGATGCGCGAGTGAGATAAGCCACGACGCCCCGGCGAAGGGCTCGAAGCCTACGTGAAGGGTCATAATTAAATTCAGATTTCGCCGGCCCACTCCCAGGAAAAGCGAAAGGAAGGGAAAGTGGCGGAAAAAGATAAAAAACGTACTCCTTCCGTTCCACCCGAAATATATATATATATACGCGTATATAAATTTATACGTATATAAGAAAACGTTAGGTAGAAGTACACTTCCTCCTGCCGTCCTGCCTGTCGACGTAATTGAATTAAAATTTGAACTCACGAAGCGACGAGCACTTTAAGCTGTCGACAGGATGAGGCATGAAGAATCGACGGCAAGGGCGGTTTACAAGGCAATATTCCCCAGGGGGCAACCTCTTCCTCGTCTTTAGGTTCCTACAAAAAAGGTATTCTGCCCTTACCTCGGTGGGAAAAAGAATTTAAGAACGAACACGTACCTTTAAAGTAAAGCTGCATAATACTAAATACAGAGAAAAATGTATTATCCCTCGCACGTAATTCGTGCTTCCTTGAACATGGGATTTCCTCGACTAGTTTTCCACTATCCTTTCCTTCACCTGATTTCGAGTTAATGGGAATCGCGAGTGTGAAAAGGTCTTTTAGGCCGCGAATGCCATACGCAATTAATTGAGTAGGATATTTAAATGCAATTATTGAACGGCAATTTGCCTATCTCGAAGCGACGGTAATAAGTGGGATGACAGAGCTTCCTCCGCGCTAAAGCAAAGGGTATTTGTGCTCCGCTGCAACGTGCACCGGGCGCAGCTGCATTGTACAAGTCCGCTTTGTGCAGCGCGAGAATGCGATGCATGGCGATACGACTCTCTCTCTACGGGGGTGCCGTTGGCTGGGCTCGTAGAAACGACTGGATACGTCGCCGAGGCGACTGTGCGTCTTTCTGTCCCGCGTTTAAAGTGCGATGGCCGCTCAAGGGCTGAAACTCGAGCGTTTCGAACGCGCAATCCTACCCTTTCTTCCCCGTTTCTTCCTTTTCGCGTCTGTCTCCACGCCATACCTCTCCCCCGCCTGTTCCCCTCTCTTGCCTTTGCCACCCTTGTCTCGCGCTTCGCCCACTTCGACACGTTTTGCCCACTACCCCCCCCCCCCCCCCCGTAAGACAGGAGGATCGTTCATCTCCGAATTGCCAAGCACTGCTAGCCAAGTCGCCGAAATTCGATTCAACAACGCCCGGCCAATTTGCGTAAACCCCGAAGGATCGCGACGATATTCAACCCCTCCCCACGAGTATTTACATTCTCGGTTTTTACCCTTAGACACGAGTGTCGAGGTAATCTAACGGCCGGGGGGATTTGTGTGGACAAAGCAAAAGGTTTACCGTGTTTAAGCAATACTGTACCATTAATTCCATCGGTCTTATGGGTATTTGCAAAATTATTCTAACACCTGTTACAGAAATTTGTCTGTTCGGTGTTCATACCTTGAACGAAGAGAATAATCTTCCCGAAATTCAGTGGATTACGATGAGTACCGTGTTTGAAATATAGGACGTAGATACCGATGGTAAAGCCATGGTTCTGATAAAATTTAATTCAACGTTCGCTCGGGGGTGCTTTATATCTATGAGAAATGGAGAAGTGAAATACTTGTTAAAAGAGCATTTAGCGGCGGGTTAATTCGTCGGCGCTGGGAAAGGAAAGTCCTCGCTTTGACTGCGCGGGCTAAGTCCTGGCAGATAAACTCGTTATCCACTTAACTCCGGCATCTCCGATTTAATAAGCCGGCGGCAAACTATTGGACGATTTGAGGGAAGGATGAAAACACACGGTTTAGAGGTTGCCTCGGTCCTTGCGGGCTTTTCGTTGGCTCTCGACGAGCCGATAGACGCGCGCACATTTGCTTTCCCGTCTGAAGAGTCGTCTGAATATCCGTCAGTCCCTTCGCATCCGCGACCCGCCATTGCTTTTTGTTTTCGTACCCCAACTCGCCCCTTTATGCTCGTCCGCCCAATGTTTTGCGCCCTTTTTCTCGCGCGAGGGTTGCGAAACTCGAGCGACGCAAGTTCCACGCGGAAGCTCCACGCGGCCGGGGAGACACATTGCCGGGAAGCTTCGACAAAGTATCTTCCACTCCAGATACTTTTCTTCCCGACTGTTATCCCGTACTGCGCCGAGATACGTACGCTTGATCCTGCGAGATACTACTACTCCTCCGTCTGCCGAGCAATCAAAAACCATTCTCCCGACGGCTCCGTTCCGACGTTGCGCTCCTGAAACAAAATATTAAAAACGCAGAGGAAAAGCCTAGGAATACCGTTTTCACGTAACTCGACAGAATAGACGAACGCCAATAGCATTGAAGAAAGCTTCCGTTCCATGTGCTTTTCGTGTATTTATTTGAATTTATTTTTAAATCGTGCGCTTGGTATGTCAAGCGAAGTTTATTCTGATCTCCGAGCAGTTGTAAATGATGAGAAAGGATGAAAAGTATTGGAAATCCATGAACGTCAAACGGAGCTAGGTTGCTGTTCAATTTTTCCTAAGGACCAAATCGTTCCTACGATGATCATTATTTCCTGAGACACGAGAAAACAAATTTCGTCCTGCTCCTGGGCAGACTTTAGAGACCTGGGGGGGTCGCGTAATCGGCAATTTCAATCTCCTTGTTTTCACTGTACCGAAAGAACCGCGTGGCACGATGAAAAGGTAAAAAGGGGGAGAAGGGTGACATGGAAGAGACGTAAGTGGAAAAAAGTCGTGAAGGAGGAGGGGGCCAGGGGTGGTTGTGCCGAATGAACGGACGATTCACAGCGGGACTCATTCCGTGTTCCTTTTATTCCCGAGATTTGTGGATTGATGATATCGCGCGCGCGCGCAGATGGAAATGCGTGTAATATTTAGACGTCCTACGACGAGCGCCGTTCCGTCTGCCACTCCGTGCTGGCATAAATCATAAGATCGCTCGTGAAATATTGACTCCCTCCTCGCGTGGGGAGAGCCCGCGGAATCGTCAAAAAGGTTTCCGCGTCTTCGGACAGGTTTTTCACGGCGATCGAGCGAAAGGCTCAGTACGAAACATGAATTCTCGAAGCAGATGGGAATTGAAGTCCGACGAAAACGAAATTACTGTAACGGGGAAAGCTCTTTTGCCGGACTTTCCCGAGGTACGTCGGGCGAAATTGAACGAACGTCCACGTATTTCCTTGCCGTTTACTACGCGTCCGATCGGTCAATACGACAAATCCAGCGGCAATAAAACACGGAAATTCACGCGCCTTCTCTCTCTTTCTCCCTCTCTCTCACTTTTCTCCCCCTTGCCCCTCTTCTAGGATTTTTCTACCTCGCTTTGTCCCCTTGACGGGTCGTCTCTTTGCCATTTTTTGTCGCTCGTCGGTCCATTTTTGAAAAACCGCAGGAACCGAAGCGGCCAGGCCAGGCACCAACGGCGGATAATAAATTACCGTCGTCGAGCGAGCGAATTTTCCGGATGCGTCGAGCGACGAAACTTCCAACGAAAATGCCAACGGCCAACGCGTGATGCACGGTCGTCCCTTAAAGCTCGAATTCTGCGTTACACCTACCCCCACCCCCTTCCCCCCAGGTCGACACTAGCGTCTTAATTGCTCCCCAACCATTGACAGCTATTCGGCAAATAACCCGAGAAATTGAAGAACGCGAAAAATCGGTAAACCTCAAGGCTTTCGACCGTGCGATAAATATCGCGTATTGTAAATTATTCCCAGCGATCTGACACTAGGATATCGCGTTATCGATTTATCCTGATAAAAAAAACAGTGCCAGAGAGCGCAGTAAAAAATGCAAACGGTGTGATTTGAGAGGGCAATAAATTCGAGGGGGGCTAGTTTCAAAGGAAAAATAAGAATCGTACGAACGGGTAGTTTTGTAAATGATCGTCGTAGTTTCGCTTTTAACGGTGCGAATCATTCTTAGGGAGGAAATTTCGGCTTGTCGTTTCTTTCAACGCGACTCTCGTGACCGAACGTTTAATCCCTGCCCTCCCCTGCCCCGCCCCTGGTACAGGCTGGCGCGATTATGTGGCCATGTTGGCGCCTTTGGAGGGCTCGCCGATTCGAATCCGAGCGGCGCAGTGTGCACCTAATTGGTGAGATTTGTAATCGGCTGTGCCGAGAGCGCGTCAGGTCGATTCGGCTTTGGCACGAACGCGTGTACAAGAGGGCAGAACGTGGGGCACAGGAGAAAGGGGTAATTACATTATCGGCGAAGAGGAACAGGGACGGAGGGTGGCAACTGCGGCCCGAAAAAAGAAGGAAGAGGGGGTCAGGATGGAAAAGAATGGCGGAAAAACGGGAACGCGAATGGGAAGGACAAAGAACGGCGAGAGCGGAGAATTGTATTTCCGAAAAAAAAAGAGGAGGGAGAGGTCGACTCCGAAAATAAAATAGAAGCGCGGAACAAAAGAACGTGCAATAAGAGGAAACAGGACGAACCGGGGGAGTGGGGAGGAAGGGGGAAAGGGGAACTGGCCATGTAGGCAGATGTGTTTGAAACACGTATCCAACCGACCCTCTAAATTTATAGCCACCTCCTACACCCCCCTCCCTTCTTCCCCTACGAGCCCAAGCACGTCCATTCTGCACACATTGCCACGCACTTGGTAATCGGTTCTAATTTAATTGCTCCTCGTCATCGACGGCGATCAACCAGAATGGAATTGTCGGCATCATGAACAGACGAAACCGTCTTTGTCGTTTAAGCGTCACGCAGCAGGCACATTCGCCGATCACGCATTGTCAGAAATACGCAATAAATGAAGCCAGCTGCACGAAAAACAGGGATATACATATGTTCGCGCAAATAAAAGGCAAACGGGATTGCAGTAATTAACAGGGATTAATATATGCTGAGCCGAATTAACATTATCGACACCGCGAAATTGTCTTTTAATTAATCCACCGGACAAAAATGAAAATGTACGCGCACGGCAAAACTCGGGCAAAATGTTGAATCATGTTTTTCCTGCGGTCTTCTCGTTTCACGGACTTGTTACTCGTAATGAAGATGTTATCAGTTAGATTTTATGGAATCGCAGGAAAGAGCCAGCGGCGTGGCAAAATAAAGGGGCGAGCGGAGCGGCAGGGGAAAGACAGACACGTAAAACAAGAGTGGGTTGAGAGCCGAAGCGCATGAGTCGCGCTACTCCTTGAAGATAGACTACGACTCGTTATTATATCCAAAGCGCGGATCTGAAGAACCCAATTAGCACTGTCCGCTTTTCAAGGCTTTCATCGAGGATCCAGACGGACTCTGGAAATTAGTTGCATTAAAAGCGACAAGTCATTCTAGATAAATAGAGAAAGGGGATACGATGAAAACCGGTTTAGCCCCCGTACTTCGTCACATAAACCTTGCTAATTGCAACACACACTCGCCGTGTAGTTAGAATAAACAAGACCCAACTTCTATGCATACTTTCAAAAAGAAAAAGAAATTTCGAAAAGGAGTTTCAAAAGAATTAGTGAAACCGTAGACTTCCATAAAAGAATATAGTAGTCAAAGTCCCTGAGAAACGTAGAAAAATTATGGATACCTTTAATTACGTGGTCAATTATTTTGTCGTAATAATATTTTTTCTTGTCCTAGCAATCTATTCTTTGAAAAACCTGAATTCTTTCGTCATGGAAGTGTCGGTAAATGCCGCCGTTTAATCCCGACATGACATTTATACGCGATTAGTTTTACCACAAACACATCCCATTAATTTATGACAGCCCGTTCATTGGTATTTTATCGACAAGACAGTTATGACTCGATCTCACTGGCAATCGTCGTTTTCCCATAAACGTTTAAGCTTCTTATCACCATGCAATAACTCGAATATCTAACTATCATCGTGAGGCATGCGTTACGTAACTACCCTACACATTATTGATACCATAAATAACAGCGTACAATTACTTTTACGGTCGTGTTTGAAAATTTAGGTAAACCAGATTTCGCTTATAAAAATGTCAGGAATAAAAACGATTTTCCTGCCCTATAAATCGTGCGTTGCAGCGCAAATATGGAATATCCCGTTATTTATTTGTTGTAACGATTCTTTTTTTAATACAAACAGTGACGTTAAAACGCAGTGATATTATATACGCTTTGAAATTGCAATCAATACACAATACGCACGATGTAGAATTCTTCGGAATTTTATCCCGCAGCACAAAGTTAATAATACGAATATTCCCCGGTAATATTTGATTCTGAATTTCATTTGCAGCGGAGTTTCGGTTGAAATTAATTTATGCCCTGCTGGGATTTCCGGTGATAATCGCCGTTTATGAACGGGAAACGTCGAAATCGTAATTTCCCTTTGGCGTATTATTTTTTTCACAATTTTTGTCAGAGCATTGATGACTAAAACTTTTAATTTCGTCGCCAGTGAAACCATGTAAAAGCTTTAATTGGCATGTAACTCAATTAAGCGAATTAACTGACTAATACCTGACCGGTTTCCGTTTCAAAGGAATTTGACAATCGTCATAGTCAGTGTTCGGAAAATCCTTTTGGATTTAATAACACCGCGAATCACTAAGAATTCTTTTTTTAAGAGTTATCCTTTCATCCTTGGTTTTCAAAGAAATATTTTTAATGGAACGAAGTATATTTTCAATCATGCTCAATACTGTCTTAAAACTGGGCTGATGATAAATTCATTGGTTTCGAAATATCGCTTGGAGCAGGTCCGTTAGCAGACCGCGTTACGGTTTTAATTTCCTGGGGAATTGCAAGATGGCCATCGACCCGATAAATCGAAGGAATACCGAGGTTTCGTTTAACGCGCCGTTAATTAGACGATGAAAACGCGTTATCGAGCAGCGGGTATGAAATTCTCCGTTAAAAGTAGCGGGTCTGGGGGAAGAAATAGATTCGATGGAGTCATTTTGATAAACTTTATTAAAAATGCATCAAAATTCAATGGAACGTCGCTTATAAAAAAATATAAAATATCTGTGCGTTTGCGCGCGATGGCGCGTGCGTGAGGGGAATTCAAAGTGGAATAACCGGAGCGAATATATGCGTGAATTTATGCTACGGGAAATACTTTCGTCTCGAGGCAACTGGTTCGGGGTGGAAATTTTTACGCGTCGCCGATAACTGATGGATCTTTTGGAAGACAGCAACGGGAAGGGGGGGATGAGGGCAGAGGGGAGAGACAAATGAGGCTGACAAACGCGCGCCGATGTTTCTTTCCGCGGGCAGAAAAGAAAAACCGGTTGCTGCGTTCCCGAGGAAAAGTCATTGCATCTCAACGACCTCGTGGAAAGTTTAAATCGCCAGAAGTGCAGTGCCGAAAGTCGTTCCGAGTACTTCTCGGCCGTCGCCGTCGAAAGGAATGGACGTTGATACCGTTTTTCTTGGGCCGGAAGTACCCGGCTGACCGTCCGAACGCACAATTCCTCGTGTATGAGTATTTCACTTCTTCATGGCCTTCCGCAAGAGCCACGAGAACCGGATGGAACGCTTCTTTGCCGACGTACGGTAATTAACAGCCAAAATGGAACGATGGTGATGGGCGAGCAAATTTCCTTCCAACGGTTTTTGGTTTCCTCGTTTTTCTTACCACCAGCCTGAAAAGGAACGTCCACTCATTAAAAACCTATGAAATTATGAACTGCATGGAAAGTGTAAAGCTTGTATAATTGAAGGGCAGTGAAAATGGTGATTTGAAGGATGCCAGTAAATTTTCGATAAAAATGAATGGAGTGAATGGAAGAAATCTTACCTCCGCCGCCTCCACCGCTGGACCATCCGCCGCTGGATTTCCATCCACCACCGCCGCCACCTCCGCTCCATCCGCCACCACCGCCGCTGCTCCATCCGCTGGGCCATCCGCCTCCACCTCCACCTCCGCCTAATTTCCAGCCACCTCCGCTGCCTCCACCGCCGGACCATCCGCCGCCACCGCCTCCGTATTTCCATCCACCACCACCACCGCCGCCGCCGCCGCTGGGCCATCCGCCGCCACCACCGCTCACAGTGATGACCTTTATGATCTTTCCACCCCCGCCGCCGCCGCCGCCGCCGGACCAGCCGCCACCACCTCCGCTCCAACCGCCACCGCCGCCTCCATATTTCCAACCTCCGCCTCCGCCTCCGCTGCCGCCGCCGCCGGACCAACCGCTGCTTATGTAACCACCTGCATCCCGCGAAAAACCGTAAATTATGCCGTCTGTGCTCCTCCTATCTTTATGACCCCTGAGTGACTCCGTCCCTACACTCCCATAACATTCCGCCTATCTCTTACGACACCCCGGGAGGAATTTGCAATTCTAAGCAAGCCGAAAGACCGTGCAACGGGTTTTTACAAATTCGAAGGCACAACAAGGAGGTTTTCGTCCTTCTTGCGCCTCATCCTCGCGGTTTCACTGAGAAATTTCGCACTTGACACACATCCCGGCTTCTTAATCCACGGCGCACGTTACGTCACTAACGATGGGTAAGATGATATTCGGCTGTCCCATACTCACCGTAGGCCGTGGCGACCAGCGCCAATAACACCGTACAAGCGAGCACCTGCAACGAAAGTCACAAAGAAAATTAATTCCTGTTCATCGAAGGACCAATTTCAAAAACAGGAGTAATACAATTCTCGACGAAGCAAACGTTTGAATAATAATGTTCGTTTATACGCGCCACGGTTGATTAAACCGTGTAATGGATCAACAAAGGAAAATCAAATAAATTAGAAGCAATGTTGAGAACGAAGGAACTTAAAGCTTCGTGGAAATCCTTTTTTAGACGACAAAGAAAAATGCAGTCGATGAACCGCGTGTATTGCCGTGGCGCGTTTTGCTACGTACCTTCATGTCGAGGTGTTTGATGCTGCTGGACGGTACGGTCGGCTCTTTTATAGCTCTGTTGCCTTTCTTCGCGGATCCCCGCCCTTCCCGACATCGTCTTCCCCCGTGGCACATGAAATCCGACTTTCCTGTGCCGCCGCGAAAAATCCCCCTACCATTTAGCGCGAAGCCAGGAGTCTGCGAGGACGTAATCTCCGAGGCGCGATCAATTCCTTAGGACCCTGTAACCACGGCGGATCTTCTCCCGCGTCGGACGGCCGAAATTGCCGGCACAGTGAGGAAATTCGACGACCCCGTTCGCAAGGAACAACGCTGACTCACCGCCCGTAATCTACCGCGCGTACACAGGATTTCGCAATTAACATATGAACACGTCGCGAGAAAAACCAAGGGGGGCCTTTGTACCCACCGGCCTATCTTTCGGCAAATCATTCGTGCCAAAAAAGCAACTTTTTCGAAACTTCCTCGCCGTTCGTGAATATTTAAAGGACGTTTCCTAATTAATTCTAGGACGTCCTAGGAAATGACAAACCGGATCGTCCTGTTTTGGCACATCAATTTTTCTGGCATATCATTTAAAATGAATTCTCTATCGTTCGTCGTTGAATGAAATTAATTACACGCTCGGTAGTGTTTTGTGGTGCTTCATTAAAGTCGATATTTCATCTCGCCGACGCATATTCCTTTCTTGAGTGGCATCGGCGATTTTTTTTCATCGAAGGGAATAGGCTTGGTCGCTGAATATACATTGATATAGGTCAATAGTCCTCGTCATGTTTGTCCGTCGGCTTGCACAACTCGCCGGGAGAAGATAAAATCTTGGCCTGACTTTATCGGTGCAATTTCTTTGCACCTGCGTATTTCTACAGCCTACGCAATTATCAGAGAGGTATACGAAAATATAATTGCTATTCCGGTGCTGCATGCCTCGTGCTAACGTTCACCCTGGTCTTCTGCAATAAAAGATCGTCGATTGGTACACTGCCTCGTATTATTACTTACGTCATTTGTGTCAGTCCAGTGTATGTGTGTGCTTTCAGGTAATCTGTTAACGTTTCATCTCAAATTTCAAATCAATGAACCATGGATCAAAAATAACAGATCAGAGTAGCTACAAAAAGGAACAGACAATACCAGCACCGTCAAGCAATATATTCCTCTTATAATCCCTTAATAATCTCGAAATTTAGATCAACATATTTTTAACGAATGATCGATAATTAAAATACAACGATCGCGATTATTAGCGGTTGTTTCGTAAGGTTACAAGGAATTGATGGATTATATTTTCGTGTACGTTTTGCGAGCACTTTTCTCTTGATGGTGAGATAAAAGCAGGCGAGAGAGAGGTGAGGAAGACCTTTCTGGCCTTTCACCATTCGGGACCGACAGGTCTCTCCTTTCTGCCGGCTCGAACTTTTCCCCAGGTTTTGCATTATTCCCCGAGTATTCGCGTAATAATAAAAACCCTTCGGTAACCCCCGGGCAGGTGCATCTTCGCTCAATGAATCGGCCGTCTGTCCTGATCTCGTGATGTTGCTGCCCGGTGAAAGTTGCCCCCCTGCCGCCGGAACGTGACGTAAAAGTGGAATTACTCTAGTCAATTACGGACAGGTCAACCGGCTCGTTAGACGAGCAGTCACGATTCTTCGCTCTTTATCCGTCAGAAATCGATCGTAATCGCTATTTCGGACTGGACATTCGCGCCCATTCTATCTCCATTTTTAGCTACGGCAGACCCCCATCCACTCGCAGAAACGAATTCCACTCGAAGAAAACTGGCAGAGCAAAATTTTGCAGGAAAAAGAATTATTCCGAAACCGTCGAACGTAAGGCTTCGGACGAAATTGGCAAAATTGCTTCACTTTTATGCACCTGTTCTTAATGAATAAGTGGAATTAATTGCAAGGTTCGCGCGGTTAATTAAGACGTCGTTAGAAGAAATCTAGGAGTCAAATCTTTGTGGAAATAGTTCTCGCTGCGAGCCTATCTAGACGCACTGTCCCTTCTTAATTGTGTTTCGTACGAAATATGTTGCAAGCCAAACGGCAAGCCTTTGCTCAGTTTGCTGTGCAGCTAAGCGGGCATCGTGTAATAGCGGGTCAGACAATTCTTTGAGCAGATCGAACAGGCAAAAGGAATAGCAACTACGTTATTATTCTAGCCACGTAGAATTCGCTGTTCAAACAAATGATCTTTATTCAGAATACGAAATTTCAAACAGTGAAAACAATTTTTAATCTTTATCTTCTCTTTATTTCCACCGTACACTGGTCTACCAAAATTCGGTTTGCTATCGCGAAACTCGTTTTTGGGGGATTCGATTAACATCGTTTTGCTCAGCTGGACGCTCGGATCTACCTTCACGGCGAGTTTAGATTGTCCTCCGGTGTTTTTGCCGGGCAACTATGTCGTAACACCGACACGACGGTCCATCCGAACTGTCTGTATTCTCACGGGAGAATGAAACAGACGTGCGTACAATTAAAGTCGCTCGTGGGCAGGAATAAAAAAAATGGGCAGTTCTTAGACGCGATTGCTTATCGATTACTCGTGAATAACCGACGATCGTGCTGCACTTGAATGGTGAAAGTTACATTCGGATATTGTAATCTGAGACAGAATCCTCGCGAATCGTGCGGAGATTCACGTTTGAATCTGCAAACGAATTTACATACTTGAATGACGCACACGACGTCTTAGAGTTTCGCATAATATTTCTCCTAATTTCCATGTCTCATTACATTCTTTAAAACTACGAATTTTGTACTTCAATGTAAACGTCAAATTAAGTGAATTTTATTGCCAACTGCTTTATGACGTCCCTTAAACTTAATTGTCAACAATCTCTGAAGTATTTGCCAGAAAGGGTTATAAGCACGAAGGGCATGTTGTACAATACACTGCATGGCCCTTCTAATTCATGAGTTGACGCAATTGGGCCCTTCACTTTTCACGCTCTTTCAGCGATGATTTAGCGTGCGTCCTCACGAGAACAGAAAATGACGTTGTTGAAAAGTCTTGTCGGTCCATGTGAAAAAAGCCATTCGTCAGCTTGTCGAAATCCTACTTTCCTGGGGGAGGTCAGGGAAGGTCCTGTTTTTACGCGAAAGTCGTTTGCCGTGAAAAGGGTTAACCCATCTAGCGGGTTCGGATGATTAAAGGCTATCGTACTTGAACCGGGCATTAGAGACGCTGTGGATCGCAGGTTGGAAAGGGCAAGGGAGCATCTCCGTTGCGAGATATTCCGTCCGTGACGTAAGAAGCGCGCGTGCCACGGTCAAGAGGTGAAAACTCGTCGGACCTGCCTGCCACGAGGATTTCCACGGCGCGGAAAGCATCGCTGCAGGGAGCGGCCTGCAGTCTTTGACCCCCTCCCCTCCCCTCCCCGCTCCGTTCCGTTCGCCTTACTGTTCGAACGTTAATACATGGTCTCGGATTTACCTTAGACGTGGAATCGAAGCCGACCGGTTTCCCCCGGAGCAGGTGATCGCGACTAATGGATTTTTGAAAGCCCTGAAAACCCGTACAAACAAACCCAAGTAAACAATTTTACGTAATCCTCGGGACACAGGGTCAGCGTTTAAGAAAACTCAGGACTGTCGAACTGAACTAAGAGCGATTACAATGAAGCCGTGAAAAGGTGGGTGAAGAGCGGAAGCTGTTTGTAATTTTTGATGACACACCAGTCAGGCGTGATTTGATGTTCATCTTTTTTTATTTCTCGTGTCTCTGTCGTTGGTTCGCTCGGTATGGAAACAGAGAGCGAAACGGAAAGGGAATGGGTAATTGCTGACACCGTGAATGTAAGTCAAAGAAAAGTGAGTGCGGAGAAAGGCCACGGAGTAAGCGAAAGGAACAGGAAAGCAAATCCTGCGTCGAATTTACAAGGACAATTTTGTTCGGTTCTGTTTAAAATATTACGAAAAAGTAGACTGCCCTTTGAGCGTCGCGTTAATTGGATTTTAATTTACTCCGCATCGCCGTGCGTGTACCTTTTTTTTCCGAGTGACTTCTCGATTGTGCAACGTTTATAACTCCGTTGCGGCCTTTAAATCGCTACGCGCGTTTACGTTGCTCTACGCCTATTGCTTTATTCGCCTGTGGAATCGCGGAGAACCCAGTGAACTGACCGTGCCTCCCGATGATTTCCCCATACGCGCGTGATTATGTGCTCTTGCATAAAAATACCATGAATATTAATGGCCGGGGAAGTTTATAATTAACCGCGATGGGCACGCCTGAAAGGGAGGCTTGAATGGCGTGGGAGAAATTCGTTTACAGCCGAGAATCCGAAAGCGTATTTCGAACATGGATCCGAAAGTCGATCGTTTCGGTTCAATTCGAAATGTGCAATATAGAAATTGAACGTTGCCAAAAATGTATCTTTTCACTTCTATTCAAATGCGGAACAACGTACGCAATAAAAGTTGAATTATGAACAAGAGAAATCATATAAAGCCCCGTATTTCGTGAATGAATATTTAGGAAATCTTCTCATTCTTATATAATTAAATTCAGCACTTTCAAGGAACCTGTTCCATAAAATATATCAGTAGGAAGTGTATGCCATTCCTATTTTGTGGATGAATGTCTCGAGTTGGAGAAATTATGACTTTTATTTACAGAAATTCAGAGATTTTAGCGAACTTATCATCTTGCCAGGGTTCTAAACGATCAATCTGGAAAGCTATGGCTATGTTTCCTTTAGGTTCACGGTCGATGTTGACGAAGCCCGAGGGATCGGAGGGCTCTGTGGCGGATGGTCTCGTAGGTCGACGTGTTCGATCTTCTCGTTGGGACGACGTGCAGCCATTAGATTATCGCTCGGAAAAGCAGGCGTGCCGCTGCTTAAGTCGCATAACGAGGAGCAGGAGCGGCCCGATACGAACGCTAACGAGCTGCATTGTCCGTTGCTTGATACTGCAGAGCCGCGGATTTTCATTTCGTCCCCGCGCCGTTAATTATCAAGTAGCTCCGCTTGACAATTATCTGCACGGAACCCACGAACCGGCCGCCGCTAAGGGGGAATTATAGAAATGAAATTGTAGAAAGAGTAACTAGATCGCGGAACGGCAAATCGCTGAGCGGAAAATACGTCCTACGAAAATATCGGCCAGCAATAACGGCGTTTGGCATTACGCTACGAGCACGGAATACAGTGCCTCGTGAAATGCAGGGAAGAAATTGTATGTTTGCAAATGAAGAATTTCTTTAATCCTTCGGTACGCGAAATTTTCTTTCAGTTTTATTTTTCTCCTGACACGCAATGCGTTGTACTTTCATCGCGGCTTCGGAGAAGCGACGTGTCAGTTGCGATATTTGTCACGGCTAGGATGCACCGAGAGTTTACGAAATTGCACGGAAGTGCAGTATTCTCGGAGCATCCTCGAGTGAATAAGGAAAGTCTAATTAGACGAGGATTAGTGCATCGCGAAATTACGGAAGTTACACGGCTGAGTCCGACGTGGAAACCGGGGTCTCTCGTACGTTTATTTATTGGGTCTGATTATTTTACGGGGTTCAATTGCAACGGGCCGGCCGCAAAACAGAACTGGCAAAACGGGAAACATTTTTCTGCGTCATTAATTTCGAAGGCGCGCGCGGAAACGAAATTAACGAGGAGATATCTGTTGAATTTTATACCGGCAGAAATTGACGTCGCTTCCTAACAGAAATAGACAACATTTCGGCGCACTGCGCGTTTAACGTAAATTCTGCTACTTAACGATACGATCGAACGTACCAACGGTGAAATAATAACAATGTATCCCGGCCAGCGATTAGGCAAAATGCGGAATTAGAAATGGAATATACCGGCGAGATGTGGTGTAACGATGAGCATACTAATTATTACAATTTATGTGCGAATGCCCCACTTGTAATCTCGGCAGTGATCGTCAGGTTGGTTAAGAATTTTGTGTTTCTGCCGGAAAACGACGAGGTCGCTGATACAATCCTATGGAGACGACGGAATAATAATGATAGACGCACTGACCCGTTTTGTTGCCGACAGACAAATGCCGGAAAAAGGATTGAAAAATCCGAAGCTATGCTAATGCCGCCCGCGAAACAAGTAAGACACAAAAGAGATGAGTAATCGCCGTGGATAAGTGAATACACGGAGACGTAAGGCGTGTTACTCCCTGTGAACACACCTTCCGTTCGAACGAGAGAAAACGAAAGGAAGGAATAAAGACTCACGAATTCTCAAAGGTCTAAAAATAACCAGCCATATAGAAAGGCAAAAATCGTACGAATTTCTCGCTTATTCGGCTCTTGCGAAATCCTCAAGCGGTTTCCGTTTATCGAAAAGGTGGAATATCTTTTCAGTCATCGCACTGATCGTTCTTCCAACTCGAGCGCGTGGAATTTACGGCGATTAAAATCAATTTGCTCTTAATGGAAATACGAGTACGTCGGGAAAACCGTTCGGTGGGTTCTTGATTACAGCGAATTCCTGTCATTGAGCAATCCGAAGAACGATAGACACTTGCGAAAGGAACGGTAAAGATCCGTGTGACAAATTTTATTGCGCAAACGTGCTAATTTGCCCGGATACCAGTGCGTAAAAGGATAATCCAACGACGATAACGAAGCGTAAACAATTCGATGCTGATTTATCAGCAATCACGACGCATCGTTAAATGCTATTAATAGAAACCAGGGAAACAGTTATACATAATTATCGCGTAAAGTATTTCGCAACAAAGAATTTGAATGCGCAGCCTGTGCAACGGTGGATAATTAACAAGTGGGAATTAATTATAGAGGAAAACTAACGCGATGGGCAATGATACCGTTGGATAAGCGATGATGACAGGACGATAAGCGCAGGTTTAGCAAAACGGTCGGCGCCGATATTACAATCGGTAAATCGGTGCGGGCGTCATATGGCCGGGAAAATACGTACTCGATACAACCGGGCCCTTAGCCGAGAATTACAGCCGTGCGGAATTCAAAGGGACCCGGGCATAAATGAAAGCCGCTCGCCAACGATTACGAGACACGGGGGAGAGCTGAACGCGAGAGGACAAATTGCCCCTCGATTTATAGCGACAGCCGCGAGGAACCATTCCCGCCCGCCCGCCATTTCCCAAAAGCACGAAAATTTTCCCCAGCCATGGGAATCGTCAAAATTTACCTCACCGACAAACCCGACCGTCCTTGTGCCCTCCAAACAAAAACGAAGGTCGCAATTTGTCAATTATCTTTCTGTCCTAATTGAGATTTAGGAAAAAAAAATTCCTTGGAGAACACTCTGAAAATACTGAATTAAAGTATGCTAATCTCGATAAAATTTAGAGCAACGAAATAACGAAATTTCTTGAGCCGCCTGTTTTCTTCCCATTTTTATTCCTATCATGGGAGAAACAGAATGACGAACTTTCTTCAGTTTCTTTCCTACGAAAGGATACGGTTTTTTACTCGTGCGATATCAATGCTATCGACAGACATTTCGCGGAATTACGAGAAATCGTGAACCCTGTGGGACGGTGATATCGTCAGAAGGGTCCCTTTATCGGCGGCATCGAAGCTCGCGGTTTGTTTTAACGACGTCGCGGCATCCTGTTAAATCTCACCGACGGCGATAATAATTAAAATGCTAATGCGCCGTTGCAGCGTGTGCCGTTGCCGGCGTTGGCCGACGGTGAATCACTGCGCACGTCTATCGAGAAATCGATTCCGCTTCGTCGACTCCGAGCACTTTAGGGAACGTTCGCTCCTTCGGAGGGAAGTTTAAGCCCCGCTTATCCGCAACTTAACTCGTTCGACGTACGCGCTTCCCTGCGTGCGCGAGAAATTCCCGGCGAACCTTCGGCCGGGGATTTAAAGCGACTTTCCAAATCGGTTACGTTTCGGATAAACCAAGAATTCCGATGACACGGGGCTTCCCCCGACCCCCTCGTCGTTATTTCCCGTCCCCGACTTTCCCAAGTTCTTCCATTTGCCGGAATATTCGACAAGTTCCTCGACGCGTTTACGTTTGGCTTTTACGTCCCGATAATCTTCTTCGATCGCTCAGCGTAGCGGCGATAACGAAATATTTTAGTACGAAAGAATTCTTCCTTTATGAACTTAACGACGACAGGACAAGTTTTTCTCCGCTTCAATGATTAAGACGTAGTTTATTTTCGGACCGTTGAAAAAGGTCAATCGAGCCGAGCAGGAGAGCCTGGACCGTCGGCGATTCTCCCTGAAGCGGATGCAAATGGGCCACTCGCTAGGGGCTCGAGGAAATCCGTTGGACGGGAGGTTCGCCTCGAGTGTTATGTCCGTTCTCGAGGAGAAGAAGAAGCCGGGGACCTTTAAGAGGTCGTCGCGCCGATCGACGAGCAAGGAAGGACCGTCTCTCGTGCCAAACGAGGCGTAAGAGTCGAGGGTGTTGGTACGAATTATCGAGCAGACAACGCTCCGTGCCCTTCCACGAGGAATTGATTTTCCACCGGACGGTCTTACCCCCCCCCCCCCTTGTCCTCCTCAACTCCCCCTTGCCGACGAAGCCTAATCCGTCGCCGTTAGCGCACCACCGCGACGTCCGACGTCGTTAAGATTCCATTCCGACGAGAGCAAACTTCTTCATTCGTTCCTCGCCGGCCGCTCGTAAAACTTACCCGCCGGCTGTCCATGACGACTGCCACGGTTTACGAAGAAAATAGCGCAGGAAAAAGCCTCTTTGCAGGAAACAAAGCCCATGATACCAACAGGAATTTATGAGGAGAATGAAAGAAATTCAAGCCAGCAGGGATTATTAGATATTTCCTTGGATGTATTTCATTCATACGTACTTAACAATAGCAGGAATCATTAAGAAATTATTGGAAAATTGTACCAAGAGGAATTCACGAAGAAACACGAATTAACGAAAGATGTTTTATGTAATCGTGCTCATTATGACATGCTCGGATATAATTGTGTAATTCGAAGGACAGCAAATCTCTGTTTACGAGGACCTCGCTGTTGGTGTTCTTTTGGCATTCTTCGCTCACGCCTGTCGCTACACGCGGCAATTTTTGCCCCCATCGAAAAGGAGAAGAAGCACGCGAACATCCGTATGTGGCTGGCAGTGGCGCGTCTGGCCCGATAAGTTGGCAGAGATAAGCGCGGCAAAAAGTACGCAAGAAACCCCGAAATCACGGGATTTCCCAGCCGTTTTTCCGGGACGATCCATCGCGAAGGTGGACGCCTGCCAATCGACAGTGTCGCGCTATAATTCCGTCGTAACCGGATGAAATTCCGCGACGATCCGCCGGGAATTCGGCCGACACCACGCGGAATTCAACCCCGTCCATATCCCGTTGGCCGTTCTCTGTCTGGTCGTTCGTCTTTTTTTATTTTTTTGAACGTTCGTCCCCGG
The DNA here is from genome assembly GCA_963989215.1 of Hedychridium roseum. Classification (NCBI taxonomy): domain Eukaryota; kingdom Metazoa; phylum Arthropoda; class Insecta; order Hymenoptera; family Chrysididae; genus Hedychridium; species Hedychridium roseum. Next base: position 1,880,527 of record OZ022307.1, on the reverse strand, counting down.
CGTTCTTCCGATCGCCATGAATTTCAAGCCCTCCACCAACGCGGGAATGTCTGCCGCGGTTCCCGAACACGTCACGGACCGACACGTAAAATCGAATTAACGATTTTTCCTAGCAGCCCGACTTCCGGAGAAATAGATTTACCGTGCCGGCGAATACACGTCAACGTTTACGCAAACAATCTCGTCCTGACGGGACTCTTCCCGCTGAGAAAAACATGCTACGGGGATACGGTTGTGGCTCGAATGCGAAGTACGCTTGATGCGGCGAAATTGATGTCATTGGCCGGTTATTGCGAGGAACGAATGCCCATTATTTTTCTTAATAAATCTCGAACGTCGCGGAAACTTTGACGGAAATTCCATGCCGCCGAGCGAGAGTTGCCTGAAAAGCCGGGCGATCATCCTCTCCTGCTTTTCCCCGTCTTCCCGAGGTCCTTGTCGTCCTTGTCCCGCTTGTCCTCGAGGCAATCCCCCCCCCTGCGACAGCAACGGATCTGTCTACGTTTCCGGGAATCGATTTGTCGCGCGTCCTCTTGAATATTTTTCATGAACCTTCCAACATGTCGCGATACTCCGCCAGCGGCGACGTCCTCCCCCCCCCCCGCCAAATGGAAATGGCAAAGGACATCAACGTATTCGCCTTCTTGGATCCTTCCCCTCGCCCCTCCCCCTACCTCTTTGCCTCTCGTACGTTCGGGCATTACAATGCCTCCGCAGGAAATTCGAAAAAATAACAGTGAAAACTGACGCGGAAACGGACCGACGAACGAGCACCTCGTGCCCTTCGCAAAAGCCCTTCGCGAAAATGCGAAACAATCGGGAAAACCTGGAATTCCCCGCTTGCCCGCGATATTTTTTTGAAAAATTCGCAAAATATTCTCCGACGTACGCTCGGTGAAATTTACAACGGTTCACGGGGATCGCTGGAAAAATTCAATCAAACGAAAAATCCCGGCACTTCCGGTTATCGTACGAAATGATTCCGCGGGATTCAGAGCTTTTTCGTATTGAGGAAGGAACGTGCTTTCACCGTTCATCCTGGGCTTTTGCGCGTTGCACGGCGCAGCGCTATCTTGCGCTACAGAAACTCAAAACGAAAGTACGCTCGCAGAAATTGAAAAGAAAGGAAAGTCCGCCGGCCTGGCCGAGAGGACATTCACATTATACGTTCCTTTTTTCGACCTTAACGGAGATTTCGCGTTTTGCCAGCTGGCAGACGTTATTTTACGCGCTGCTGGGATGGCCGAGTGGGTCCGGCGACGGGGTCGGCCCAGAAATCCGAGATAAACCGCGCCATTGTAATTATGAGAATCGCCATGAGAAAACCTGCCCGCCGGCGGCGGAAGGGGGTACGGGGGAGGGGGAGGGTATACGTTAGCCCGTGTAAAGATGCCCTTGCAGATTTTTTTTCTATCGTCGCCGTTGCCAAAGAACCGACATTTCGTAATCCGACGAAGGAGAAATAAAATAAAGGAGAAGGAACGGTCCCGGAGGAAGGCGAACCGAAAGCCATTGTCCTTGGCCGAAGGATCGTCGGCGTGACTTCCTGTCGGGATCTTCCGTGCCGTTTATTGCCTCATTTCGTTTTCGACCGTCACCATTAACGGCCCTGTCAGGACAACGATATCCTCGTTGTCGATCAACCTACGTCCTTCTCCGTTGCGTCATACTTGATTCACCGGCAGACAAGAAACTAGACGAATAAAAACCTCGCCGTCCGTATCTTCCGCAGATTAAATTACTCAACGATTAGTCAGGAAAAAAAGCAAACAGACGTTTCTTGTTCCCATTAATTGTAGCGTGTTATGGCCTTCTTAACTCTCCGTATTGCCGTTTTCATTGTGTTACCCGAAACGTCTTTTTGTCCTCGACAAAAAGCAAGCGTGATTTATTCCATGTGTTCCATCGCCAAATGTAACTCACATCTCAATCAATGGGATTAACGATTATATTCTTGCGAAAATAATTCATCGTCGACCTAGGAGCGAATTTTTTTCTCCCGTCCTATTGAGCAAAGCTCATTGAAAATTAGTAAAGCGAATTTACGTCGCCACGAAGTTAATGGGTTCCTAAATGATTTCCTTTCTTTCCTGTTTACGTGATTTTCGACTGATGGCGGAAAATCACGACCCTCCGTTGTCCTGCATATTTTTTTGTCACCAATCGTGAAAAGGATCTTAGAAAGGAGGAACGAGGGGGTAGGTGAAAACGATAAACTGGCGTCTCATGTCGCGCTCCATCCTCTTTAATTCCTAATTACTGAGGACCGCCGCGCAAACGGCCGCTGATTCGAACGCGAGTCAATTGCACGCAACTCCATTGTATGCTAAACCGCTAATTGTCCGGTCGACCCCCCCCCCCTCTCGACGTTCCCTTCAGGGTCGCTGAGCAACCCATCCTCGAGAATTTCGTCAGTTTCTCTTCGTCCCTCAAACACCGTCGTTGTGTCATATTAAATCCGCTCACGAGTACGTTCTATTGAAAACACTTTTTTTAAGAAAGATAATTATTGTACGATATTATTAGGTATATCCGTTTAATGATAACTAATGATACGTGTGACCCTGTAAGCTTTTTCTACAATGTTTCAAGTCTTACTTTATGTATTCACGTGCGTCCGTAAAAAAATAAATCACCTTAAGGCAAATACAGAGAGATATAAGTGGATTGTGTGAGTGTGTCTGACTACTCGTCGTTCGTCCGTTTCCACTTACCAGGAGACGGTCAGGATTGCCCCTCACCGATTTTCTTTATAGTTTGCCAACATGTAGTACCTTATTAAAAACTTAGTTTAGCAAAGCGAGACGATGCAACGCTCAAGCGTTTTCGAGAAAATCGAAAAAGAAAATGGAAAAAAAGCTGTTGATAGTTAAGAACCTAGCATGTTACACAATTTCCAATAAGACGCTATGGCTGCAGCGGTAGTGTACCGGCTTCACACTGAACGGGTCCTCGGTTCAAGTCCACCCAATGATTTTTTTTGTCGTTGTTTTTTTCGTTTTTTTTTCAATAATGAATAATAAAAAAATAATAAAAATAAAACAAATATAAGTAAATAAGTAACAAACAACTAGTATTAAATATATTAATGATACAAATAAGCAACAAAGACACTATAAATAATGCTATAATACATATATAAATATATATAACAAAATATATAACAATATATATTATAAAACAATAAATATACAATATATATGAATATATAACAATGTATACAATATATATAACAAAAACTATGTAGATAATAATTAAACACTTAAATAAAAATAATTACCACCTTATATACACCAATTTGTCACAGAAATTACGACAATTAAATTGAACACGATCTTGGGTGGTATTCATCATAAAAACATGGAAAACAAAATGTAATGCCACACCTTGCGCATTGCACAAAAGCTGCTTTTCTGCAGGAACAATTTATTGTTAATGATTCTATGTCAAAACAAACTTCATTCACATTACGAAATATTTCTCGATCGTCGCACAATTTTGACGCGTACCATGCATACTGCAGCATCTCAACGAAAATTGGTGCAGACAATTGATGATGTACTATAGAATGAATTTTAATCGCGTCTTCTCGAGATGAAATTTCGCGATTAACCTCTTTCAAATATGTACAGTTTTGAATCCTTTTCATGAAATTTTTAACTTGTCTATAAAAATAAACATCACATGGCTGACAAAGTGGTTACTTGCTCCAAATTTTCGCGAGCCTCCAGAAATCGATATGGTCCCAATATGGTCCCAATATGGTCCCGATATGGTCCCGATATGGGACCAAATCTACTAACTGCTAATCTACGATTAACTACAGACTAACCATTAGAATCGTTTGTATGTACACAGACCGGCTGACATTGCGACACTCGAGCGACCCTGACTACTTGCACACGCGTCTTTCCTCAATTTTTCCACGCAATAAACGTTCATTGTCACAGTTAAATGAAGTATGCAGCAAATAAAGGTTCTTCAAGAAACGACGAATAGAATATCAAATTCCAATTGCTCCGTCCTATTTTTTTTCTAATAATAATCTTTTCCCCAATGTGTGTAAAATATCGATCGATGTCTGTTTGTATCTATTTTTGTGTAATTTCTTTTTCCACCCGTCGTCGTGAGTTAAAGTTTCTTCTGGACTTTCCTCATTATGTGACCATCCTCTCTCATCCTTGAATGCAACGTGTCAAGGCCGGCAGAATCCAACGACATTGCATGCCCCGCGCGCGGAGAATCTCATCCTCGATCGAAGTCACTTGCGTCCAATGACTTCTCATTTCTACACTTTTTGACCTTCTTTTCAGGTTTTTCATCCCACCCTACGGGTCCCTCACCCCAGCAATTTTATGAAAATCAATCCCACATTTACTCCAGTACAGTGCCTCTCTTTCGCGAACCTAAAATGCTATTATTAATATATCATTTTCGTTAATCGGTTTACCCACGTCTATTTTTGTAAAATTTTTGTCACTACTAAAGGGGGATTGAAGAGCATTTAGCAGGCATTACAGGCTCTACAATTATTCATATTCCGATACCAAGAATTTACTGGTAATACCGTTGGGTAATTCATAAACAGCTAGCTAGCAGAGGATTTCGCAGCGTGTAAAATCCCAATAGCCTATTGATGGACAGACAAAAATTGGAACGGTAATTATTACTTAAGGAGAAAATTTCAAACCTTTATAAAATGACGTTGGCCAGATATGTGAGAGTAAATTGCAGGGATTATTCAATATACGCTTGACTGTGCGAATAATCTTTATTGAACCGAAGTTTCTATATCATAGCACGGATAAATGGCCGATAATGATGATCGGAATCGAATTTCCGGAGTACGCGATCATAGATAAGCGTAGCGAAAGAGAAAGGGAGCGGTATGTATTTCTCGAAACACAATATGGAACGTATTATTTCCGGGTACGTAACGAGAGAGGCGAGTTTGCAAATTTTTTCAACAGCAGTTGAACGCCCGTAGGTCTTCGACCGGCGTTCCCTGAATTGCAAGTTCACTTCTCATGAATAATACATGCTCGCATTAGAGCCACGGCATTTACGGCGTAATTGCTGCTCGTCTTCGATTAATTCGAGGTTTCGATGGCCGTGCACAATAAACGGCACGGCGAGCACGGAGCTATTAAAGTTTACCGCTGCCGTGGAAAATCGCGGACTCTTGGCTTTTCTTGCGACACGCGAACGCCCCGGCATTTTCCACGAGGACGTGCTTCCGGTCGGCCGAAATTCTTTCCCTGAATTCTCCCAGCGCCAGAAGCTAAATCATCCGCAGGACAACCGCAGAAATTAAAGGCCCAAGACACGGGGAAATAACTCTTTTGCGCTCTAACTCGGCAGTAAAACCTTTCGGGCGCTTGTGTAGCTCGTAAATGGCGTCATTACCACGTGAAATTCGTATTATGTCATTCGTCGACGCTCATTTCCTGACCTCACGACCCTCGGTTAACGTAATTAAGACGTAAACCGTGTTAGCAAGCTCAGGGCCAAAAAAAAAGTTACAACTTATGTGCTCACTTACGCAATAAAACATTAAGAATAAAATGATAATTGGTTTTTTTAGGGGAGGAAGTGTCTGGAATTGGATCGGTTTCTTTATTTATTTCTAATGGAATTTCCAGTAAAATCAATCTTTGAAAGCTGCCGGCCCGTATTTCACGTGTACCTTTTTTTGAAGAATTCATGAACACCAACGGCAAAGGAGCGTGCGGTATTTTGAAAAATTCAGGATAAGAACGCTGCGGGACAGATCCTCCGAAAGTAAATGGACTCGAAAATCTCTGCTGTTGAAATTTTCATGCTTAAACCGTTCTTGAAATGCGCCATTCACGCATGACCGACGAACGCAGAGGACTTTTCGGTTTTGTCATCGCTCGGCAGAAAACAGCTTCCGGTTCGCTCGTGTCACCGTAATTATTCATACAGGAGTAACGCAGTTGCGGAAAATGAATTCCAGCGTGGACGACGGCCGACTAATATCGTTGCCGAAAACACGTTTATTTCGACGTGCCAACGAATGAAATGATTTCAATACGCCGCTCAAATTGGCGACCGTCACGCGCAGTAACACGGGAAACGAGTAGCAAAATGTGTAATAAACTACCAACATGCAAATATCGTCGTAGCAGCGGCAATCGAAGAAACGAATCCTAAATACGACGCACAAGTATTTACATTTCACAGTTAACGTGTGTTATTTCTTTGAAATTTTGCCTCTACCTAAAGCGAGAATTTCTGGAGAATTCCTTGGCCTCTTGACGGGAACACTGCTCATCCGAACGTAATTCAGCGTTCAGTGGTTTAATAGTTGACGTTGGACTGCGCGCAGGCTCGATATGCTATCACTTATCGGTCAATGGGCCACAGTTACCGTCGAATGGTCCACTGCCCTACAATTTACCCCTGCGCCGGCCAATGGACCGTCCCGACCGAATGGGGGTGTATTCACTCTGTTTGTCCACGTTCACCGAACGCAACACACCACGGAGAAACTCGAGGATGCTTGGAAAATATTGTCCTCGTCGGTCTCCCTCTAACTCGAAATATTACCTTCATTTCTCAATAATTATCATGACACGATCGACGCTACAATTTTAGATTAATTAATTACATTACTAAAAAGTTTTTCTTCCCACGGATAGAATTAAAATTGAGAAAGGCGGAATGATTACAGTGGGATCTTTGTTTCTCAATAATTTCAGTATACCATTGCTGCGTGCGTAAGTAGATTCATCGATTGCCTTGTGGAAAAGTTTTTGTTGACTCCAATAGAAAACAGTAAGGGACAGATTGATCGAGCCGCGAAGCTCGCTCGGCAGTGCATCATTCCTTAGTGATTTCTACACTCGGCCAGTTGGTGGGATCGTATATTCCGGCCGTAAACGTAGCGGCAAACGCGTTCCCGTATTTTTCTAGCGCGATAACCTTCGCCATAATGGACCGCGAGGCGAGGAATCTCTCACGCCAGGGGAACGTCTCGGAATCATTGGAAATTATTGATTACGGTTCGTAGGTGATGGCTGACTCATCGGACAGCTCGATCATGAGGATTCTTGCCCCCGGCTAAATTCCAAACGACTTAGAGGAGTCTTGCGACTTCGACTGTCCCGTCCTTCGACCCTTCTCTCTTGTTTCCGGACGAATTATCCCGTCGACGAAACGTCCTTCGCACAAAGGACAATTCGGGACCCTGCGAGAAAAAAAACCACGGGCAAACTACGAAAGCAGTAATTTCATTAACGCAATAGGTCTTTATCGAGTTACGAAATTCTTCGAACGCTGAAAAATGTCTCGAAGAAGTCCCTTTTTTATGAGAAGAATTTTTCTTGGGGAATGTTATGTGTCGGGGGATTTCCTTTATTGCTTATCGTACTTTTTGTCATTTTATTTTCCACTTGCGACACGGCCAGGGAGTACCGTAAGTGCGTTTCCTCGTTTAACCGTTGTCCATTTAATCTTAAACGGATCTGGACGGCTTTCTTCGCTACCACCGTCATTTCTGCTCCGCAGTTCTGTCTTCCATATTTCTCCGTCGTTTAATGGTCAGACAGTACAGGACCAATAAAGAAAATCTCAATAACATTTATCATGTCTTTCGACCAATTGGAAAGATATATTCCTGATGGTGCGTTTAAAGTTGTTGAAAAATTGCGAAACGGTTCTTAAATGTTAAAATGACAATTTTTTTCGTGAGATGTACGAGCATTTGCTTATTTTGTAGCGAAGGCTGAATCGCCAACGTATCGTTGGGCCGATTCGTTAATCTACAGAACGGGGGGAAAGCTTCTCGGTACTTTTTCGCCGGATGACGAAGCGCGCTTCTTTTTCAAGTTTCCAGGGATCCGGATGATTGATGATGGCCTCAAGTGCCGTGAATCCCTTGGGGAAGGCATCTCTGCACGAAAGAGGGCAAGGAAGAAGAGCAAGGAGGGGCCTCCACGGCCGGGCATAATTAATTCGACCCGCGACGTACGCTTTGCATGAGAATTAACCGTTTTCCCGCGCTTGCAAAACGCATCGGCCTCGAAATAAGACGGCGATAGCGCAATTGTGGCAGTAATCGAGCGTGTAAAGATCACCGATCGCCCGTCACCTTTTCGTGCCAAGAGAAGTTAGGCTCGATGAGAGAAAAAATAGGCTCCACGCTAACTGGGACATTGTTGGCGAAATACACACGCAAAGGTATTGCTAAAGGACGATTGTCGTGACTCTCTACGCATAAATAAAAGAGAGTGTCATGCTGTGACAGAAGAAAGGAAACAAAAGTAAGAAATTAACGATAGTATTAAAACTCAACAGAGTATTAACTCGTAAATAACGTTAACTGTAAATAACTGAATCGTATCTGAGTTGCACATTGAATTCGACAGACGGTCAATTAGCGCAGAAAAATAAGCAACCGAAGGATCTAAAAATAAGAAAGAACCGATAGTACCAAGACTCGATCGTGCATTAATTCACGAACAACTTTAACCTCAATAGAACAATATTATGTAAAGAAAATATCGACGGTAAATAAGCGAATCGTATCTGAGTTGCAGATTGAGTTGCATAGACGGTCAATTACTACTGCAAGGATCGGTGACGTAAGTTTAACGATTGCAACGGACGATAAACCGCGATTACACGATCGCACGTAAAGACAAGCGTTCTCAGGGTACATCATAGAAACGATTTTACCGGGTAATGAACTGTCACTAATATCCAGCGAGAATCTCGATAAGCATTCTTTTCGTGAAAACTGCGTTTCTAGGCTGTCCGTTCTCCCGCTGAATATTGGCCGGCTTTCAACCTCAACAGGATAAACCTGCGGGCCGAGGTTTACAGTTTTAGCGATGACTACAACGTCTAGTCACCCACTGAGCTATCCCCCGTAACGCAGATTCTTACGTGGAAATCGTAAATCCGACGCGAAGAGGGACATAAAATTCCTCGTCAAGGGTTACGTATATTTTTATGGGAGCCGTAGGTGTGGATTTATAGGGCGAGGGTCGATTTCATCGTCGGCCTTCGCGGGGCTTCTCTCGAATTTCCGTCTTCGCCCGGAGGCCCGCCCTTTCTGAGCAGTGACCTTGCAAATTGGAAAGGGATCTGCCTTAATGGCCGATTACTCGAGGGCCTGGGCGTCGAGTCGCGATACGAGAGAAGCCAGACGCACGACGGCCAGTTACCAGGGGGAGGGGGAGGGGAAGGGCCGCCCCGGCGCGATAGCAATTAGCTTTATTAAAGGCCAGATCGAACGGGCAGCCCTGAAACCTACGTCTATCGCTACCCCCTCTCCCCTTCGGCGAATTCAACGTTTCGTCTTTCCGTCATACGACTCCAGGGGGAAAAATGGGATACCTTATCCCCACTTGAAGCAAACTCACGAAGAAACACCGGAAACTTCTTCTTCTACTCTACCGAAAAAGTTTACCAACAATTATAAAACAGTGTTAGGTACAATTCTGGTAAATGCGACTTTGCGTACGAAGATAGCCGACTTCCGGTAGACGTCTCGTTGGGATAATAGTATTCTTAGCCGGTAGATCGCGGGGTAGGACGATCGAAACGGATGTTTGCCCGAGTATCAATTTTTCGGCCCAACGGAAGAGGGTAAGAGATCGCGGGGGAAGGACGGGGCAACGATAAAGGAAACCCCGGGAAGGACCTCTGCGTCGATGGAAGGTGTCGTGGAAGAAATAAAACTCGTATGAAATACCGTCTGGCTTTTGCGACGTCCTCGTCGTCGAAACGTCGATTTCGAGGGGATCCAAGATCCACAGGAGTGCGGGATCGATCGATCGATCGTTCGATCTTTCCCCCTCGTTCTCTCCCTCGTCTCCCGTTTGTGGTATTCTGTTTTTCAACTCAGGAGGAGGGAAGAGGGTGAAGGGCAGAACGCGTGGAATATATCCGGAGTCGTCCTTCCGAGATATCGTCAAGAGGGCCAGGGGAGAGGAAGAGTTGTTCGCGGAAATTCGAGACGACTGTTCCGCGCGAAAGGAAATATCAGCCCAACTATCGATCCGACGGGATCCTTAGTCTCTTTTACGAGTCACGGATCCGCGGATTCCGCGTATCCATATTTCATCCGGTGCTCGCGCAATCACGTCGGCCAGACGCGTTTAATAATTACTCGCCGATGCGAAACGCCACGGTTCCCAGCGAGAAACGCCGATGTCTTTTCAAGTGTGAATCCAACCAAAAGATTCTCCTCTCCCCCGTCCACCCGCTTTTCCCATCAATTCGAACAAATGCTTTCGATTCGCACGGGATAGCAGTTTCTACCGTAGTTCGGGCCGATCAATCACTTACCTGCAGTTTAACAAAACCTACACTCAAGAAACTGGAATTATACAAACGAAAATAACACGTAAATAAATTGAGGTATGTATGTAAAATATTACAGAGGTATTGTAATACGTTACAAGATTTAAAAGAGTCACGTAAAAGGTTACCTGTAGAATACGAAGTGTTAAAATATTATTAAAGTATCGCATTAAGGTAGAAGGTTTGAAAGAAATTACTTGATAATGTTTTTTGTCTTTTCGTCTTTAGGAGGGAGGATTTAGTGATTTCTGATGACGATTTGGCGATTTTGAGAGACACTGCGTGCACTCAATGAATCAGGCCGGGGCCCACGGTTAAAAGAAAGGAACGAGCCTGCCGGCATGAAAAACCTCGGCACGTAGACGACTCCCTAATCAGGGAGACATTGTCGCAGGACGAACAATACAGAGAAACCCCGTGTAATCGTGTGCGTTCGGAGCAAGAGAAAACGCGGAGAAACAGGCTGGCCTAAAAGGTGTACGGCTCGTGTAGCCCCTGGAAAAATGTCTCTGCTCCTCTCTCGTCTTTGCACGCATCTGTGCGTACCGAGCCTATCCCTGTCTGCGTTTCTATCAGTATCCCAAGAACGTACGTGTGTCGGCTCGTGAAAGCAACGTTGCCGGATTAAGAAATTTTTAATCCTAAGAAGACCCCCTTCACGTCGCAAGCTCAAAATCTTCCCCCGAATATTGCGAATTTGAAGAGAAGGGGAAGAAAGTACTCGCAGTTGGTACACGAAAAAGTTTCTCGGTTCTAATGAAATTTTTCCGGAAATTTGAGTGAATCTTCTGTGGTTGGAGGGATAAGACGATTTGGTTACTTTGCGCTGAGAACAGTCGGGGGTTTGTCTTTGGCAGGTTTCCCCAAGTTTTCTGGCCCGTGTGTGGAAGTTGCTGGAAATTCTCGCGAAAAAAGGACAATTTGGCAACGTCGTGGGGAATCTACACGTGTTAACCGCCGCGAAACTCGAGGCATTTCCGTTTCTCCGCTCTTCTTCGACGACGGGGCTGTAGTTGTCCTGCGCTCCTCAGCGCCCCCGCCTTTTTCCCCCCGGCAACCCTTCCAGCCACGGCACTGGCCGCGCTTGCGTGAGCACCGACTAAGAAGGAGGGCCTCGTTAACGCATAAAGAGACGCGTTACTCGGTACCCTTAATGGCAACCAACTCCAAGGAGCAACCGCCGACGTAACTTTTATCTCTACCATCAGACTCTTCCTGCGACTCTTTCCACCCTCATCCCCCTCATTCCTCCCGCATTCGACGTCCCCACTGTTCCTCGATGAAGGACTGAACAACAATCAATTTTAAGTAAGCGAGAAACTTCAAAGAAAAGTTCAGAAACTCAATTCTGATCTCTGTCGTGATTCATACTGTTCAACGATCGAATCCATTTTACCCTTTACCCCTGCGACTCTTTCCCCTCTTCTTCCCTTTTCAATTGATTATTGACCATCGATCACAAGTAGCGCAGAAATTTTGAAAGAATAGAGTTGAAGAAATTCAATTCTGATCTCTGTCGTAATTCATTCTCCTGATCGATCGACTCTCATTTATACGACTTGAGTCAGTTTTACTCTTAGACAAAGGCCTTTGTCAGCGGTAATCGTTTAATTTCAAACGCCGTTCGTTGATCGGGACGGTTATTAGCGAGATTTTCATCTTCCACTTTGTCTTTGTCCGCGCTTAAAGCCACGCACCGACGGTTTTTCTCCACGGTGTCAAGTCGAGGGTCCCATTATTTCGGCGCAGCGGACCATGCGAGACGCGTGTAGTAACATCAACTGGCTCCACCGGAAACCCTCCTTTCATCGCCGACAGACTCGAATCGTCGGGCCAAGTCAACGGGAATTCACAGACACGCCAAGACCGAAGGAGATTCTTGCTCTAAGAAGAAGAACATTCTTACTCCGAGAAAGGCAAGATTCTATCCGATCTTCAGAAAACTCCACGGCTCAACAGCAACTGTAGCCGGTTCAACCAACGAACTCTCGTCTTAGCCATTAAAAATACTGATAAAACGATTCTTCAGCCGATTTTATGAACATTGTCGTGGAAATAATTACGAAGTTGTTACGTCGATGGACTTGCGGGGAATTTTGCCTCGTACAGTCGCCGGGGAAGTACAGTGTGCTCATACTTTTGCGTTTTCCATACGAAATGTCCCGCGGAATCTCATTTTCTTATGTTTGCCCGGAGACGACAAGTGAATGCCTGACGGTGCACTAATGAGACAATTAATTACGCTCCGCGACTTCTGACATGACACACTCAAGACATTTATCTTACCTCCTACGATTGCTCCGACGGTCGTTCTTTTTTACGTAACAAATACGTCCGATAATGGTTGCGTGACGACGCGTTGCGAATTTAATAAAGCGCTGCGAAGGAAGTAATTATAATTTGGAAGTTGCATATTAGTTAGGAAGCAAGCACGGGGACGAGGAACTTTTCGTCGCCGGTTCTTCCCAGTTTCTCCCGAGGTAATTAGAGCTTCGCTCGTTTACTGCTCTTTTTTACAGCCGATATTCCCACGGGCTGTTCCCAGAGAAATTGATTAATAAAACTTGGACGATTCCGCGACGATTCGCTCAGGGTATGTATATTTATTCAACTGATCAAACATTCATCGCGATAAAACAGCAAATCACCGAAGTAGCATAATGCAACAGGCGTAAGGATATAATCATTTTTTAAATGCAATATTGATTTAATCATTGTAGGATTTATAAGAAATTATTCTCGATTTTTCGTGGAGTATATTTGTAACGTTACATTTGAATGGCAATCGTTGTACAAGGAAAACATTTTCACATCCCCGACGAATTGTCAGTAGTCGAGGAGAAGCCGAAGCGAGGTTCGCAGGAACTTTTACACGAAGAATATTCCCTCTGACTGGAGCATTCACTTCTTTTCCTGCTCCCCGTGAAACCAGTTCCTGCTGTCGAGTTTACTTTCTTTCGCGGCGAATGCGGGTCAATTTGCAAAACCGCGATGCCCCGGGGCAAGGAAATCTCGATCGATCGGCCCAACGAGCACGACGTTCCCGTATTCCCCTTGGATTACCGGGAAATCATATCGCCTATTTTTGTAACGTCACGCAAGTTAAACTCCATTAAACCCGCCCCGAGCAAATACCACCTGCTCCTGCACATTTTCCCCGCGAATCTTGCCAATTCCAATGGCCTGCCGCCTTTCAAGAATGACAGAAATTTCCCGCTGAATAACGAATTTTAAAAAGTACAAAAACACGTACTACTCTCGGTACTTTTGAAATGCCGGTAAACAGTTCGATTTGCGCAATACCTCGGCAGTCGTGAAATTATTATGAAATCTTAATTGAACCTACACGTGATGTATACAACGTATTAAACCGTAAATATTGTACGCATTTATCGCGGGATTACCGACTACGCGAACCAGTTTATTAAACCAGAATGACACGACATAATTTAAGTACTTAACTTTGTCTTATTTCCTGGAAGAATTCTTTTTCCTACGAAGATACAGTGTCGTATTTAACCGGTTTAAATGGACTAGTCCATAATTCTGGCTGGCCCGGTTCATTGAAAATTCTCTTTTTTATTCCCACCGTCTTAGAATCCCTCCCCCTCCTCCTTTTTCTTCGTCATTGTTCGACGAGGATAGTCGATTTGAAAATTTGCCCGCTCCTGGTTGACGCGTTCGATCGGTGCCTCGATTCTCGACTATCCTGCCGGCATTCTACTCTCCTTTATGGCGTCGATTACCAGAGCCGCAGAATCTCTGAAAGCCGCCGCTCGAGACGATCGTAAAAGGTGATCGCGTAACTACAATCGCGCCGCGTTGCAAACTCGACGCTGCTTTGGAGCCCAAAGAATTCCCGGCCTGATAAAACCGTCGAACGCGTGGCCCCGTCCCCTCGCAATGCCGCCTGTCAACGACAGAAAAAGTTTATCGACGACAAATGACAGGACCGCTCGAAAGTACTAGAAACCAAACAGTTTTAACGTATTGTACACATTCACAACCATCTGACCACTGTTTTACCGTTTTTTGCACGGACAGTCGAGATGACAGTTATTTTTCATTACTTTTCACGCTCGCTGGTACGTAGTACAAAGAGTTGAGGGAATGAATTTATTGAGTTACAGTGTAATGAATGAAATAAAATGACCCTGACATTAAAGGTACTTGCGGGTATTGAATGGAAGTTTCGCAGCTTCGATTACCCGTGTTTCGTGTGACGGTTAATGAAAACGGTTTTCCACTTGCGAGGAAACTTGGCGAAGTATCGGTTGCGTATTATCGGTGTAATATGATCGACGGAGAAAAGCGAAAGAGTTGACAAGTCCGGGGGAAGTAAAGCGACGCGATAATAACGAGTAGACGGCTGTTATACGTCGGTTCAGAACTAAACCTCCGCAGGCTGGTAATGGCCGCGAGATTGTTGTTAATCCCCGAAGGTAGGTAGTCATCCGCGGACAGACGGGGTAAGCGGATAGCGGTGGATTTTAATTAGAGAGACGGCCGCTTCCCGATTTCATCGTCTGCTGCCCCAAACCTTTTCTTAAAATCCGCCGATGAAAGCTCATCGCTCGACGAGGGCCTAGGAAAAAGCTGTATTTTCGCAAAATCCTCGCGTATAATTATGCCAGAGTCTAGGGCGGTGCGCAAGGCTGGATCATCCTTTGACGCTTGGAACGTCCCAAAAAGGATCCATACGTATAAACGTGAATGTGAACGTATAGATGTGGCATGCTTGGCCCGAGACTAATGGCTTTACGCGACGACCGTCCGGTTAATCAGATTCGCCTCGTTCATGCACGACTCCCGCCGGACATTCCACGATCATTCTGCGCAATTCTATTTTACCGCTGAGTACGCTCCCGGAATAAAAATGACTGGCCGCTCGCGTAGAAAGATTTTATAAGCGAAACCAGGCTTTTGCTATTCGAAATATGTCCTTTTAAATGACAATAATTAAGCATTATGTGCAATAACGAAAATAACAAACGATCTCGAATAATCGTGTCGATACTCCTCGAAAGAATAATCGTGATTAAGAATTTTGCAAATATCCTTCGAGTAGCCAGGTCTTAAAGAGGACGAAAAAATGAGCGAGCATATTTCGATGACGAAACAAGGACGATTTATCGTGGGTTCTGCCTGCGGTGAATGAAAATTTTGCGCGAAGGGGTGGGAGAGGGAAGGACGTATCGGCGAAGAGCACGCAGGAGCTACGAACGTAAAAATAAAAGGATAACGAGGGCTGAGCCGCACGCTGCGAGCCGCTGGCTGCTTATTACGTCACGTTGCAGGTAGTTGCTAATTAGTTACATTCAAAGGGCCGCCACGTCGAGGGGTTCGGTCGGCTGCTGCGTCGACCGTGTTGCAACGGCGACTGGCTGGTTAGTAGCTGCGCTACAACCCCCGTCCTGAACGAAAATTCATTTGCCAGGTACCCAGGATAAGAGTAGTAAACCAAGAACAGACAGGACTTTTCGAAAAACCAACGAACCACAAGACAAACGATATCAAAAGCCCCAGCGTTCATGAATTCACGTATCATTATTTGACGATTAAAACGATAATACTGTTTGCGCGATTATTAAACCTGATGAAAGTCTCCGTTTCCTGAGGTATTTTTAGCCGGTACGTTTTTGCGGCGATGATATTAGAAAAAATGCGGAAGATAGTACTCTCGTAGAAGCAGGGTTGAGAGGGGGGTGGGGGGAAGGGGGGAGCAACGCACGTGGTAAATGAAAAACAGGAAAGACGGGAGAAAGAAGGGGCCTCGTATAAAGAGGGTAGGTGGAAGTTCTCTCGATGAACTTTTTCACATGCGCAGGACCGAAGAGAGGCGCGGGGGTCAAGATAATGACGAGACAAGGAGACGTAAGAAGGGAAAGGGCCGTGATAATGAGGCGCCGGCACGGAATTCGCGTAGGATTTACTAGACAAAGGATAATAACCGCGGTATATTCGGCAAGTATACGCCGCAAAGCGCGGGAAGGGGGATGCAAGGGGGGAAAGCAAGGGGGGAAGCGTTAAGCGGGGACGTCGTTAATTGCGGCCACGTATGTATCATCGTGTAAAATAGTCGGCTTTAGCCGAGCGTTCCGTAATATTTCCCGAATATCCGCCAGTTACTACACTATCTACGCCCTACTCTCGTTACCAAGCGCTCTTGTCTTGTAATTTCCGCGAGAATTTCCCCCCGTGTCGGCAGGGGGGAGGGGGGACAGAGAGAAACAAGGCACGAAGGACGGGTTGACGCGATGAGGATGGAGTCGTAGGAGAAGACGAGGAAAAGACGAGAAGAGGGCAGGAGGGGCTGAGCGGGGAAGGCGTCCTTTTTTCTAGCAGGTGGATGGACCGAGGGAACTCGGCAAAACGCGTCGTCTGCACCCACCCCCACCCCCTCCCCTCATTTTCCTGACTGTCGTTCCTCGTCGTGCTTCCCCGCTCATCCCGCTAGGCAACCCTTTTATTCGACGATCTCGTTTCCGCCGTGGTGGTGTTCTTTTCCTTCGTTTTCCCCACGTCCACCCTCCCCCCTTCCCGCGGCCTCAATCCGTCCCTCTCTAACCCCGGAACACTTGTTCCGACTCTCCCAGAAGGTCTCGCTCTCCCCCCCCTTCCTTTTCTCATCCTTCTCCCTCGTGTTTTCCCTGGGCCGGTTCTCCTTTCCTCTTCGTTCCTCCCTTTCTTCGGCGCTCTCGCTCGCACTCCTTGAACCTCCCCTTATCGCTCCCTCAGGCCCTCTCAGTCGGTCGCTCATTTAACACTCTCTCGCCGCTTCTCTTTCGCCCGAAGCCCGCGTTGCACGGGAAAATCGATCGACCGAAACGCACCGGGGAGGTGAGGACGATGAACGAAAGGCCACTGCGAACCGGTTGGCAGGGCAGAGAGGGGACGGGAGGGACGGGGGGGAGGGGGGGTATACGGCAATTCGTGGGACGATTTAAGAGAATCGCGGCAAAAAAAGCCCGGCGAAATATCGGCGCGACACGGTTCGCCGGGCGGCTACGCGCGGATATGGATTTTACGGCGAACGTTCCGCCGCAGAATGGATCCTACGATTTTTCCCGCGAGCTTCTAATACGCGGCACGTCGGCGGAATTGCACCGGGCAGCTTTATCGCTTCGTTATTCCCCCCTCCCCCGCGGGGGCGAGAATTTCCCTCCGAGCCAACGACCCGCTGGACATTTGAACGGATATCTTCGTAAATATATGAATCACTTTTTTGATCCCTGACGAAGCTTTCTCCCCCTCCCTCGTCCGCAACCTTTCGCCGGAAAACCCGAGCGCCCGTGTACCCTATTGAAAACCAAAACCAGACGTGCCCATTGAAAATACAAAAGCGGCAAACCGAAACTGCCGGGATCCATGACGGTTCTCCGATTGCACCGGTGAGTATTTCGCAAAATTTCGCCCCGTCCCGATACGCGGTAAATCACGAAATGATCCGCGCAGTCGGGTCGCCGGCGGCTTTGCCGATTAATCGGCAAATGATCCGGCGATTAATCACCAAACGATTTGCCGCTGACCGTCGCTTGCTTCTACGATTAATGGCGCATAAAACGAGAGATGCCCGGCGATAAAGCGGTTTGAAGGAAAGGCGGGACAGGCTTGAAAAACGCAGACGCGTGTACGCCGACGTGGGGAATGGGATGAGCCGAGGGGTGGAAGGGGCCGGGGGGGAGGGGGGGGACAGGTTCCGGTGGAGCCGATAGGTCGGATTATTTGTCATCGCTCGGATGGTTCGCCTGTAAAGCCAATTATTCAAGTGGACCCGACGGACTTCCTATTTCGCTGATGCTCCGACGATTTACCACAGCCTGCTCTTCCCGTTAATCCCCTTTTTCTACCCACTCACCCCCCCACCACCCTCCCCCACGACTTACATCCTCGCTAAATTCAAGTTCTTCTGCTCATCACTTTTACTTCCTTTCCACTCGCACGTCTACGTGCTTCCTTTCACTTTTTTTTTAAGACGTCTCAGTCAGGAGTCGGGAATATTTATTGGCAGGAAGTGCGCGGACGAAAGTCGTATCCGCAAAGCAGAAATTACATGTCAAGCGGAATTTAAAGATGAAATGGAAATTGAAGTTATAGAATATCGTTGCCATGAAACTTTTCGAAATTATTTATTACCAGGAAGACAATATTCCCTTAACTAAATGAAAGTACTCTTTTGCGGTTTATTGGCAATAAGTCCGGTATTTATTAAAAGCTTGATTTCATTTGGAAACAGGGAGATTCCGGATTGCTTCTTGATTCGCAGCGAATGGCGAAGATCTCATCGACAAGGTATTGCGGATATCCAGTCGAAGGGAGGAACACGCGTTCCAATACGGCAAAGACGAGATTCGACTGCGGAATGCCGAGTGGAAATACGTCCTGACGCGCCTACGTGCCGGGAAACGGAAATGCGGAAACAGCTGATTGATCGAACGAGCCTATTACAAAGATCTCAGCAAGATTCTCAGAGCAAACATCGGCTGTTGTCGTCGCCATGCGTTCAAATTCTTCAAACAAACTGAACAATTGCTAGAGAACTGGATTTTCAGGTAATAAATAATACATTTATTGAGCCATACTTTATCGCCTTTATTCAACTCATCTTTGTGCAATTTTTCTTGTAATGCGTGTAAATATATTTGAGAATATGCGGTTTTATTCGACGGAAGGTAGATGCAAATTAGAAGTGACAAGTTTCTCCGCTGTCCTGCACGTCGGCTGACGTTAATTATTTTCTGCGGCTTCTATAACTTATAGACTGTTAGCAAAGCCCGTTTCCCACGGGCACTGAACAAGGAAATAGTTTGACAAGTTTCAACGAAATTTAATAATTACACGCCGACAATGTCGGCCGCAGGATAATTAAAGGACAGATATCTTGATCTTTTTCTCAGGACATTGATTCGTCTCATGAAAAATCCTGCACCGTTATAAAAACTTCGGCACATTCTTTACCAGAGTTGCTGATATAATTATTATTAATGCGATTCCGGTTAGGCGTGTTACGGGAATCTCGCCGTAGATACGCGTGTTTCGCGATTGGATTTCATCTCCCCGTGGGGTCCCGGGGAATTGAAACTCGGGAAGTCTCGTACGTGGCTGGTAATAGAAGGTGCAATAAGGATACGTCTTTGAAAGGCGCCGGTAGATTTGAAAATGCGAGCACACAGGGAGAAGGGGTCGTTCCGGCCGGCAGGGACGTGAATTAACGCCCGGGAAAATCGGATTACGTCGTGACCCAGAGCACTGGCTGTCTGCTAACTCCTGCATTAGCCTCCCCGTCGGGCAAATTGCGTTTATCCACGACGAACAGAACGATCGGCTCTGCCCGAGAGTCCGCCTACGAGCGTAACTTACTAATACGGGGATACCGGAAACAATGTCACCGGCGATCCACCGCGACGTTATCAAAAAGCTTCTACGGGAAAACTGAGGACGGGGAAATCTAGCCGCCATGGTCCCCTCGGAAAAGCCGACTTTCACGAAAAGCTTTTAAGGGAATTCGCCGAACAAAAGCTCTTCGCGGAACCCGTCTACAGAGATATTTATTTATCGTAATGATCGCAGAGTTGCTCGAGGAAAATGATGCGCAAAGTAATTCGCCAGGAAGTGTGCTGTCGTTGAAAAAAGAGATTTTTAAATGGCGGAAGTCAAGTGAGTGGGTTAATTGCCCGCAGGATTGCTTCGCGTTGCCAGAACGTTGAATAAAACCTTTCTTCTTGAAATTCTAAATGCGTGTCGGTGATATATATACTTCGACCTGCGAGGGGAAAGTCGCCGGAGTCTCGAAGGCTGCGCTTAATTATGAGGAATGATCATGTAGATAAATCTTTGCGTATTCTTTCGCCGACATATCCGAGTAACTGTGTAATCACGTCTTTCGCAATCGCAAGTCTGGCGATAACGGTTGCTAAGCAACAGGTACGCGCCTATTTCTAATACA
This sequence comes from Hedychridium roseum, assembly GCA_963989215.1. NCBI lineage: Eukaryota > Metazoa > Arthropoda > Insecta > Hymenoptera > Chrysididae > Hedychridium > Hedychridium roseum. The sequence goes on along the minus strand of OZ022307.1, from coordinate 1,860,249 downwards.
TGAAATAAGTAAAAACAACAGTCGATAGACGAGAAAGGTATAAGATACCAGAAGTTTCACTGACCCCGTACTGACTCATGGTTGGCAACCTGATTTTTACTATGCTCGATAGATTGCCGTTCATAAGGGGTATAGTAATGTAGCATATATTTATACTCTTCCTATTATTTCGTATTAGAATATTTTCCACCAATGGTCCTAACTAATCGTTCTTAATCTTTAGTTATCCTCTACAACAGGCAACTCCGCAAACACAAAGAAATAATGTATGATGTACTCTGATACGGGGTCATTGGAACACCGGGTATATTTATCAAAACAATTAACATAAATGAAAATGTATGAGACGACAGGCAAGTCGTTGACGCGTGTTCAGAACTGCGGAATAAAATTGAATTTGCGATTCTTTGGGAATGTTCGGTTTATTGGAAAAATCGACGACCGATGGAACTTACGACGGGCTCTAATAATCGCGGGTTTAATTTGAATGCAATTTTCGCGGAACTCTGGCTCGAACATGTTTTTCGTCACCCCGGGCGAAAATCCTCGGTTATTCTCCCTGTCGATGGGATGCATTCGCTGCGTTCGACGTTTATTTGAAAATGTATTCACGAATGTTCGCAATTAAAGCAACGGAACGCGGTTTATTAAAAAACGTTTGCGGCAAAGCGTGGATTAAGCGGAAAAGGAAAAAGAATATAACATCGCCTCGGGAGGAAAATCGGCTGGACTTTAAGATGAAGAATAAAAGTAGTACCTTCGGGGTAGTATAGAATTTCATGGTCTGTCGGCCTAGGAAAGATAGCGATGTTCATGAAAATGTCGGCAGAAAGCATGCCACTTTAGCGGGGAATTTGCATTTTATAAGATATTCCCCGGCAGTGGCAATGCATATAAACGAGACGGATGAAAATACGAGCGTCGTCTGGCCGGTCATAAGCAAAAGTGGCCGCAAAGAGAGGATAAAACGACGAGGCTCATATGACAGAGGGGACCGGATAAGAGCAGTCGAATTTTTAATGAAAGCACGGAGAGCCGCGTGGTCGCATTTCCGGCCGCTTTGGAGGGTCCTCCGGGACACGGGATTCCCGGGGGATCATCATCGCGGGCCAAACAGATCCGTTTAAACCGTCGACGGGCCCGCGGGAATCGCTCCTAATAATTGCACTCCACGAAGTTCGATAATAAAGTCGATTTCCCACCCCTCCACCCTTTCAGTCTTCCTTTTTTCAAGCTGGCCTCCCGGGGGCCAAGCATATCGCTCTCCCGCTGCTGTTTCCTACTTTTCATATTTCCCTGCCCTACGACCCGGAAACCCCCTGGCCGACGAGCGATTTCCCACGTACACGACGTCCTTCTATATTTAACGACGGAGAAGCCCGCTGAAAATTTCAAACACGACGGCAATCGATCGAACCCCGTCACGAGGGACTTCCTTTCCCTGGCAATTTTTACTCATTAGCATCCACATTCGTCGACGGGCTCATCTACGTCGAACCATTTATGAAAAACCCACCCCCACCGGCGCCGTACGATATGGAATTTCATCCGTTGGAAAAACAGATTTCAACGCGTTTCAATCAGTTTCAATTTTCATCGGGAAATCGTTCGACCGTGATATAACGCACTCGGACACACGGGCGCTTCTACGATCTCTTGTTTTCTTTTACATCCGTGCACGCGATCCTCTCGTAAATAATTTCCCATGTACGCGCGTTCGTGTGTTTCCTCGACGCACACAGGCGCGTCCTACGATTGCAATATCATCGGCATTCAGCGCCGACAGCCGGTCATCGAAGCTGCACCGAAGTTCATAATTAGAGCTCGAGGGGCTCGGGTATTGCCTCGTCAAAGGCACTCATCTAAAAGGGATTCGGGTTATACTATATCCCCCTACCCCTGCCCCTTCCCCACCTTTGCCCGTTCATCGGGTTCATTCCCGTCGGGCCAAAGCGATCGAGATAAGGTCTGTCTTATAATACGATTAAGAGTACGGATTCATTAATTACCTTCATTTAGAAAAACCTATTTACTAACAAGGGAGGTTTTTTTCGATTCACCACGCGCGGTAAAAGTGATAACAAGGCTATAGACGTTTGACAAATAATAGGTGTGTCAATGATAACTCGAATTTAATATTTGATATATAATATTATTTATTGCATGCCTTGAAATATTGGAATGTCACATTCTTAGATTTATGTAATATTAGGTAATCGCAATCGGTTGAATTGTCGTCAGTTGCTGAAGATTTAACCGAAACGTTTGTCCCAGAGCTCTTTGAAGGTGGTCCTAAAAAAGGGACATAGGAAATAAATATGTTTTCGAAGCAAATAACTTTTGAGTGATGTTGAGTTCGAACAAATTGAAACGGCTGGTTTTCGCGAGTGCCAGAAGGGCGTTGATAATTGAAAAATGGAAAATGGAAATTGGAGGGGGACTTACTTGCGGCACAGGCAGACACCGTCCTCGCACCTGCCTCCGGCTTTGCCCATGGTAAGACAGTTAGCCGCACAAGCGGAGTGGCCGACTTTGTCGCCGAAGGAGAGCAGATCGCAGGTCACTCTCCTCTGTCTGTCAGCACGGAGTTCCTGCTCGGGAACGTACTCGTCAGCCACGAGGGCTTCCAAGTCATACACCTCCTCATCTGGAAGAAAAAATATAGGTTGTTAGGAAAATTTCAATTTCTTCGCACGTGCCTTGCGTTGCCAACAACTCGTCATTCATCAAAGTATTCAATTGTTGACATATGTCAGTAACTAATAAATAACACGCACCAATTCTTACTGAATTGGGTCATATCAATCTTTTTGCGACATTAAAATAGGGGAGTATTAATCTGGAGCGAATTTCCAATGGTATAATGTGGTTAGCCGATGCGATTACTAATTACTCGTTGGAATAAATCAAATTAATACTGTTATCGCGTGTAAATCATCGGATCACACGGCCGTTACTTCGGGGAAAATTAATCGCGCGACCTCACGTCACACCTGCGACTGGTAATTGCGAAAGGTAAACGGCACACGTGGAACACTTGTTCGACGTATTTCTTCTGAGGTAGAGCAGGAAAGAATGGTACTCCCTTATCGGTCTTTATCACTGATACTAATGGAGAATCTTCGTTGTTTGATCATTTGTTCGTGACAAACGAACGATCAGAGTACGACTGAGAGCGAAATTTGCAATTTTAAAATTCTTACCAGTTCTCCTGACCCCCGCGTGTCAAGGCAACGTGATAACTGATATTTCGAAAAGAAATCGAAAAGTCAAACTGTCAGACTAAAGAATTTTCTGGCACAAAAGAATATGATATCCAGTGTTCGATAATTGGCAAAAAGTAGATGTACGAAAAATGGGATTCTCTTGGAATTCTATGTATTAGACCGAAATTTAGAGCAGTCAGAAAGTGACAGTTAAGTTTAATAGTACTGGACGTATAGTTAAACCGACAATGAAGGCTTGAAATTAATCGAGAATAATAAGTTCCGCCGCAATTAGCGGCCTCGTCACAGTAAAAGTTTAGAAACAAGAAAGATTACAAACCGGGGAGAGGCACAGCAGAAACGACGACTGCAGCAACTGCAACGAGTGCAGCGATGAGGTAGATTTTCACCATTTTTACAGTGGGTTTCGGAGGATTTTCGAGAATGTCGATCAACTCGGCAGACGAATACTGATGTTCGATCGAGTACTCACGGTTTATATACTTACTGATGGAGGAATAATCAAACATACGCGGGGGTTTACTAATGCCCCGAGTTTGGTAGTGTCAGCGGTAATTCCCCGCATCTGCTCGCACCTCCTTCGTTTGTCTCCTACGCAGAAATCTTTCCTCCTGATAACTGCCGACAGAACAGATGATCCAGCACACATTGTTCCCCGCGGGAGTTGAAGCGAGAGGCGTAGTTCCACAGAAACCTGCGTTGTTTGCTGTTCAATATTTCAAGGTATCGTTCCAAAAACCGCACGTACACGTGCTCAACATAGGATATACATCGTTTGCTTTGTACAAGCGGACCAAAACCTTTTCCTCGAGATCGTAGATGGTAGATTTTTGCGAATTCTTCATTCTCTTCGTAGAACAGAAATATAGTTAACAATTGTATCAGGACTGTAGGGCTCATAATAATAATAATAATAATAATAAAAATGACTTTATTGTAACATAATGTTACAAACAGCGAGATTCAGTGTAACGCTGCATTGCAACCTAATCACTGTACAGAATTATAGATAAAACTGAAACTAAAACTAATGCTTAATTACGACCGAATATACATATAGATAGAGGATTTCAAAAAAGATTTCAAATAATGTTACTAATTCGAAGAAAAATGTCTTGGTCTGAAAAGTAAAGTTCGCTATTTAAGGAGTAAATATTGATATATGACATAAATTGATATGCATCAATAAATTAAATGTCTATTAACACTATTTGCCGCTAAAGATTAAAAGTTTGACGAATCATGTTTATTCAAGTTTGACGATTCTTTAACAGGTGTGTGTGAAGGACGGGTAAACATATGGTGTTCCGATATTATACGATTCAGGAAACAGATTAGCATTTTCTTCACTGTTTATTAAACATTACAAATAACATTATTCGTAAAATTAATTTTACAATACAAATTCCTTGAAATACTGGAACTACGCCATTGTAAACAAATTCGATGTTCACTAGTAACAATCGTTCCGTTTCCAGACTGTCTGGAGAAATTGAAGTAAAAGTAATTTTATCGTGCAAGGATTGTAAACACGTCCCAAGTGAAATTTTAATAGTACTATTTCTACAGACAAAGGAAATCATTTTCCTGATCTGAATAAAACTTTATCAAAAAGATTTACCTATAAATCACCTTGCGGGCATATAAAAAGGGACTTACGATATAACAAAGTAAAATGCCCGTTTATAGTACGGGACAAGAACAATGCATATGTATTTCATACAACCAACTTATCAACAATTACGAACTACGAACGTTTTTGGTAAAAAAAAAGTAAGGGAAAGCAGCCGTGAAGGAGAAATTATAGTTTTATAGCCTGGCGAATTTTCCAGATGGGTTTATCGGTACTCCGGCTTTGCGTAGACCGTCTGTCAATCGTTTGCCGAGTTCTACGTCGACCTGGGAGAAATTCTTTACGGCCCTTTCGGCGAGGAAGGGCGAGGCGTTCTTCAAACTGGCTAACATGTTATTCACCAGTCTAGTTTTCTCGTCAGCGCCAAGCACGTCCCTCCAGAAGGCCGTCGCCTGACCAAAGTCGTCTTCGTTTACCGGTTCGTAACGATCTACATCCCCACTCACGTGGAATTTGGGGAAACGCAGAGCAGGACATTCCTTCGGGCCGCAGAAACTGTTGGGGAAGTAATTAGGGGCACCGTTTTGATTGTAAATCGTGCTAGCACCGTCTCTCTGGTAATTAATCGTTGTCAGCACCTGAAAATGCAGTATAGCATAATTTTAATTAAACGGAATTATGTAACATTGTTTTTAATAACGAATTATTCTTTGTACAAATCAAAACAGCTAATCGTTGATTGCTGACGGTATTTTACTGGTTTAGGAAACTGGAAGTTAGATCTCACTGATTACTGGCCGGCAGTGAATAATTGTTTTATGTAACGCATTATCTTGTGTTAAATCTAAGCACTTAAGCAGCACGGTTGTTGAAAATGAACGTAAAGAGAACCTTGTAAGGGCAATTAACAGGCAGTTGAAGGTGGTTCGGCCCAAGACGATGCCTGTGTGTGTCTCCATAAGCGAAGAGACGACCCTGCAGCATTTTGTCGGGACTGGGTTCAATTCCAGGAACGAGGTGAGCTGGATCGAAAGCTATTTGCTCGACATCGGCGAAGTAATTGTCCGGGTTTCGGTCGAGCACCAATTTGCCCACAGGAATTAACGGGAAGTCTTTGTGTGGCCACACCTACGCAAATTGAAACGTCGTAGTAACGGAATATATATAATAAATTACGGAAGGCGGGACATACATCACTTGTAAATTTATTTTCAATTTAAAAGGGGAAAGGAATACGTCCACATCTAGGATTCGCTTACCTTTGTAAGGTCAAATGGATTCCATTTGAATTTCTTTGCCTGGTCCTCCGTCATGACTTGAATATAGAAGGTCCACGAGGGAAAATCTCCACGTGCGATGGCGTTGTAAAGATCCCTGATAGAGTAGTCGGGATCGGACGCTGACAACTCGGCGGCTTTGTCAGAAAAAATATTCCTAATTCCCTGATCCGTCTGTAAATAAAACATTTTTATGAATTACAATTCTATCGTTCCAAGCGGCTTGAAAATATTTTTCCGATTCTTCTTCAACATAAACAAGTTTTAATGTACTGCAATAAAGAGTTTTATGAAACCTTCTTACACAAGTTTCCTTGCTAAATGAAATATTGTAGCCAAAGGTATGTAACCTACCTTGTAATGGAATTTACAGTAGACCACTTCGTCAAGGTCGTTTACGAGTTTGAAAGTGTGGGAACCATAGCCATTCATATGCCTATAACCATCCGGAATACCACGATCACTGAATAAAATCATCACCTGGTGCGTACTTTCTGGCCTCAAAGATATAAAGTCCCAAAACATATCGGCATCCTACGGGAAATAAAATAAACACTCAATCGGAAAATTAAAAGACCATTTCAAAATATGTACATTAGAAATACTAGGAAAAGAAGTACTAAATTTATGTATGTCATTGTGAAGGAATATTCAAACGAGTTTATCTAGTCAGTTCCAGTGAAAACATTTGGTAATTCAGAGTATCATTTGTTTCGTCGAGGGAATAAGAAAATAGAGTCACGCAAGGGCGAACCTTGAGATGCGTGACTGGATTCCTCTTTTGTGTGTGGATGAAACTCGGGAACAATATCGGGTCCTTGATGAAGAAGATCGGTGTATTGTTGCCCACGAGATCCCAAATTCCCTCCTCCGTGTAGAATTTCACTGCGAATCCGCGCGGATCTCTGTAGTTAAAACGAATCTCTGAGCACAATGAGACGGTAATAAAGGCTAACTGATAATCCCTATTTGCGTGAAAATGGCAGAATTCTAACGTAATATCGTGACACATAATCGACGTGGATGGAACGTTAATTACATTATTTACAACGGCCATAGGATGCGCAACTTGGGAAATGCATTGTGCAAGATTCTGACTCACGATCGAAGTAGTTCAATTTGCTAATCCGCGGAAATTGGAAACCGCGAACGCCGTAATGGGAATCGTTGCGCGAAGAGAAGAATGTTTTACCCGTGACTATTATTTTTGCGAGTCATTGGCGCGGGACGAATACTAGCCGTTTCTCCCACGGTTCATGGCTACGTTAAACCTCCGTGGAAGATTTTTTGCGCATTCAGGAAATTGCGCATCTTTTTTCTGCCGAAGAAATAAACGTCCATCCCTGACCGTCTTTTTTCGCGCAACGTAGAAACAAGACCTCAGAGCCGCTGATTTGCGCAAAATACTCTAACTTTAATCATCGGTGATCTTAGGTGCTGGTAATCTTTTTTACCTTACTGTGTCAGCGGAACCCATCTCGCCACCCACTGTCGAACATCTTACGGCGATTGGGGTCCGTTTTCCAATGCCAGCGAAAACTTTCGCCTTCGTGTACTTGGTGATATCGTGGGTGACTTCAAAATAACCGAAAGCCCCTAAAAAAGGAAAAAGGAAAAAGGAAATTAAAACTGTTTTTAAATTTATACCTTCGACTTAATATTTACAAATAAATTTCCATTTTATATTATGTCGGAAATAAACGGAGATATTGCTCACCGGCTCCTTTGGCGTGCACCACGCGTTCTGGGATTCTTTCTCTGGTGAAATGCGACATTTCATCGAGGAACACGAAATCCTGCAGCAATAACGGTCCTTGTGGACCAACCGTGAGGCTGGCATTCTTGTTAGCGATAGGTGTACCGCTTCCGGTTAATAAAACCGGCGGATCAGTCTAAAAAATAGTACAAATTACTACTGTCATTCCAAAATAATTATATTTCACAATGAATAAATAATTAGTAACATATCATGATATTTTATGTCCGTAAATACATATTTTCCATATTTCCTTGTGCATTATTCTGTTGGCTGAGACATTCGTAATGACTTTGCGTGGAAATGATTTAAGCAAATTGGTGCCCTGAAGATATTAGGCATTCATTACAGCAGTTCGCTTTTGAAGTTACGTAATGAGACGATATTATTTATCATCTCGTAGGCGCGAACCGCTTCAAGCAGCAGCTTGTTAACGTGATAATTATCCGCGAGTAATTATATCAACTCCTGCACTCCTATCGAACATCGCCACAGATAACGATGCACCGAACTATAGATTATAAAAATTAAAAGAAAGGATAAGGAAGGTTTGCCAGATATAAAAAACAAAACCATCGGCTATCACCGACTTGTTTAATTATCGATAATAATTATTCGAGCCGGGATTCCTCTAAAAAAAAATGTAAACGTTTGCTCTGTGGGAAAATATATGTAAATAACTGTTGTAAATATTTTGATTCAAAAGTAAATTTCTCAATGCTAAATATTTTGAGATTACGGTGCTGTTTCTTGTTTCTCAATGGATTTTGTGTTTTTAAAGATTACATGCGGTAACCGCTATCTCCGTAAGATTTGTTATCGCAATTTAATAACGATTTGGATTAAGAAGGCAAAGTTACACGATTCACATGCCTTATGGTTCCCTCATTGGATAATCTTGAACGCTTGCGTGCAATGAATAATTCAAGCAGTAATTATTCATTTACCACTCACAAAGCAACTGCATAGTGCGTTATCACTGCACGGTACATCATTAAAAAAGGAATTTTTCAAATACTGAAGCCTTACTTTTATCGAGGTACCTGCTCTTATCGATAACTTATAGCCACTACAATTTATATAGTGCATTCTCATCAATAACATATACGCAGTTCGTAAATAGTGCGATAGGCGAGTCCTCGAGTATTACCAGTGGTATTTTCCAGTGCGAAAAAATATGTAAATTTAACGGTCAACGCATGAATCAACAATGATAACGACTTTAACTTAACAAAATATACTTGACACATTCGAAGCATTTTATCACCATACAAAGCGTACTTGCCTTAACGCGAATAGCAGTCTTTTTTGTAATTTCTCGCGCGCATAAAAATCCAGTAGCTATAACTAACGGAGGAATAGACCGATAATTTTTTTATTCGTTTTCGTCGTGATGGAAATAATCAATGCTGTAAAACCGGTTAGTTTTAGACTTATAAATAGAGCAAGGTTCGATGCGCAAGCGGAAGAACGGCTGGAGGATTTATTCAGAAGAATCTGTATTTCTGTGGAAATTGACATGAATGAGATAAGGGACGACGCCCTTCCTCGTAGAAAATTGTTATCGCGCTGGACGGCACATAAAGAACCACTTGTTGTACCGGGTGCGTCGATAAAAAGAAAGAAAAGCGCAAGCGCCGGTGCTAAGATGTCAATTGCCGCGAACTTTGAACCCCCGTTCCCCTCATCTTCAGCAGCGACAACGTGTCCTCTGATCCAACAGCAACATCATTCATACGCGCACGAGCTCGAGAATTAACATAATCATCCTACACGGTATTCGAGAATCCACGTGATCGCGGCGCAATCAAATCTTTCGGCCCAACATAGTATTTGCTTGGCTGTCACATCTTCCGGGAAATAAAGTGACCTCCACAAGGCTGACTAGCTCAACATCATTTCGTCAGATACTGGCAACCTTCCAATTAGCGCGTCGGGAATATAAACCATCTTGAAGCGTTAGTTATTAGTTGCTAAGCTGTTGTTAATTGCAAGGCACAGTTCGCACTCCCAAGATTGTTATGTTCTACATCCTCCGTGCGCTACTAGTTCAATTTATAAAAACAGTTTGAAAACAACAAGGAAATTAGGTAATGGCCGGTGTTATTATACAATTATTATGATTATCAGACGTTACTGACATTGTTAATGTTTGAAATGTTAATGGTTTTGAACGAATGAAAGGGTGTTACTCGAAGGTCTCGAACGCTGAAGTCATGGTAATGACGAAACAGTTCTACGACTATCTGTTTGCGCTACTGAACGCGTGTTAATGCCGCTCGTAAACAGTACCTTGAGGTTCTTCTTGTATTCGTTAAGCTGCTCGGCAGCAGGATCTCTAGAAACACCCGCCATCTCCAGGAGATTAGCTTTTCTTCAGCTAAAAAGTTTTCAACTGACAAATAGCTTAAAAGTCAGGACGATCGGCCACTTTCACGTGACAAATGCGCTTTCCCTGATACGTTGCAGGCAACAACCGCTCGACGGCTACAGCGACGGGCTTTTATCATCTCACTCCATGCCGGATTGGTGGGAGAAAATGTGGAGGACTTTAAGCCGCGACGAAACATCCGACCGATACTGCCTGAAGGATTCACACGTTTACCGTGTCTCTGCAATAATATTTATGCTTTTTCTTCTTCCAGGCATTCCAGAAATTGTCGAAAAATAATCAGCTGCGCCACTTGGCTTGCAGACACGCCTAAGTAGTTATCCATTTTTCCTCTCAATATGTTCATGGTTCTCAGTTACGAAATAGGATGCAACATTCAGCGTTTTATTGTGATTCATTACTGCAAATATAGGCAAACTTGTATATGGTGAAGTACCATGATTAAAAGCGGATAAAGACAGGGTCTCATCATTAAAGTTGCCTATTGTTGCACGTTTTTCCGTTTTTACTTTTATAGAAATTCAACTACCATTACCATAACAGCCGACAACGCGGAGAGTTTTTATGATAATGTCGAAGGATAAATTACTATACATTTGAAGCATGAAATACGATGACGTTCCAATTTTTTTCGTCATCATTTTCTTTATTAATGCCGTTTGCAGTTTCATTTTGAGCCAGGTACAATTCTGAGCTCGATACTCAAAGCGAGCTCGCGTACTTTATCGCACGCGCAGTTTCGCACAATGACTTATTACGATGTAAGACTTACAAAATTCAGTATATATTCAAAACAAATGTCTTAACTGCTTCTATATAAATCACTCGTAACGGATTGTTCGCTCTAATATTCGCTCTATGAATCATATAAACGATATAATAATAGATCCCCATCTTTGGCAAGATGCTGAAAATGACGTAAAAGTCTGGAGAGAATCCAGAAAAAGACATGTCATTCCGGGCGTTAATCGTTCCTTCCTTCAATCACGAAAATTAACTAATAGATCTGTCGGAGAAATATAAACAGGCTCGTAATATTTACAGAACTCCATGCATTCACATAAATTACCCTCGATCGTAATCCTGTGTAGCTTGAAAGAAAATTCGAGATATGCGGAATAAATAGGTATAAATATATTATACTCTGTCAGTGCTGAATAAAACTATAGACATCTTAAATCGTCATGATTGAACTTATCTGTCCGAGCTGACTTGACTAACACTTAATTCGAAATAAAAATATCACGAAAAAACATCGAACGATAATTAAATAATTGGCTACTCTACGCGAAACTGATCGCAATTATATAGCAAGTTTTTTCGGCAGGTTTACGACTGATCTTCCGTGACATTTCACACCAATTATCACACTGGTTTTTCTGCAGCCACGCTATTTATTCACTCCTTTAGTCCGGTCACTCCCTTCCCGCTGGACGCCGATATATACGTTTCACAACGTAATAAATCTGTATGTAATCATTACGCAGGTCTGACAGAAGCTACTTAAAAGTTCGAACAGGTCTCTTCGCTTCGTCCAATGACTCGGGTTACAGATAAGCGATATCGTACAGGATCAAAGAGATTCCTAATGAATCACAGAATACAAAACCCTCGTTTCATACACGTGATTAGAATCGATGTAATACATATCTTTACCACTACCACAATATACAACTGACATAATTGTGCATCGTAATTGATAGATCTGTCATGCAAAAACACATCCGGTAAGCAGTACCGTTATCCCCACTGCAAATACTCGTCAACCTGTCTTTCTGTCGACATAACAGCGTTTCCAAAGTTAGACGGACCGCCGCAAACATGCCTTAAATACATCTAGAAGATTAGTACGTGAGGTCGGCGTTATCTAGTTCGCTCGAGGGCGCGAATAACGTGATAAAATCCATTCCATGAACCGTTGTGAATTTACTCCTGAGGAGTTAACCGTTGATTGGCACTGCAGCAGGGCAACGTACTTGCCAGACGATCAGGTGGCTTTGTTCTCCTTGTTCCTCAGCATTCGCGTTAGCCGCAGCGTTCGTTCGTTCGATGTCTTCTTCTGTTTCGTCCCCGTCACCTGTAAGACAATTCATTTCATCAAATCTACCTGTTCTCGTGGCAAATATAAGAAACGTGCAGGTATCAGTCGCCGTTTGTACAGGACGATGCGTGTCAGCTGCAAAAGGCCCAACCCCCAGAGAACACAGGCGATAGAAGAAATAGAATATTTCACAGCAAAATTTTTTGTGCTGTACAAGAGTAATTAATGTATATTTTCACCGATTTTCTACCTTACAGACAAATGCACATTTTGTCTAGCAAGGTCAGAAACGCCCCCAGTGTACGTTTATTGATTAATGAAAGAGTAGTTCTGTTTGCAGGGTAATTGGTTAAAAGAATCATCTAACTACTTATAGAATTATTGTTAGTTTGGAACTTATGCCGTGCACATTAATTATTTTTAGTCAGTGTGAATAATAAACATGGAAATAGATTAAGACGGTGGAGCGATCGCTTCTCGAATTTCTCTGGGGGCATACCTGACCAACTGCCACACTATAAGATGTGTTGCCACATCGCTCTCGTCCTCCGCTTCATCTGCTGAAATATTTTATTTTCCGTTATTTAGAACACCCTATACGGCCTACGACTATTCGATACCTGCTGTAAATATCGTATAGTACACCTAATGTAATCCCCTGTAAAATTAGAAGAAGTTGTAGAGTCCGTAAAAATTCAAAAGCGAACTTACCGACTCGGAAATCGATATACCCTTCACCGCCTGAAAGAACAAGCATAGCGGGTTCCGATCCATCCGTTACTGCACTCTGACCTCCGTGACCTAACGCAAAAAATAATATTTATTTATAAGTTCCACTAATTATGGATAATATCATGCGTTGAAGGATACGTACCAGGGACTGCCACAAACATTTTAACCGCATCTCGATGTCCATGAAAACTGAGCTGTGCATGTGCCATACTGCAATATGGTATAAAACTTCCTGGTGTAACACCTTTATCGGATGCAAAGATTCTAACGCCTACTCCCGGAGCATCACCCTTGTTTCCGCCTGGTTGCACTCTGGATACCGCCATAGATCCACCCGCGTCTATAAAATAGAAGTAACTGTTTAAGAGGCAGTTATTTGCGGAAAGCGATTAACATATTAAAAGCATTGACGAAAGTTTATTGACTAACGTAATATGACAATTGTACAAGACTTACTTTCGGACAAGGGTACAGAAATAATGACTCCATTTCCTGTGCCAATCCAGAGTCTGTTCGATGAAATCAGTAAGGCAGTGATTCGTACAAAGGAAAAACCAAGTTTCCCAGTGCCGAGCATTTTACTGACGTATGGTTCGATATCTACATCTTGAAGATGTTGATACGTAAGAGCGTGATAGAGTCTTAAAGTCGAGTCTAATCTGATGCTGACCCAAACTCCTTCCCCTAGCCATGCTAATTGTCTTACTTGCGATTCCCTACGCGGATGCGTATCTACAGTGCACTAGGAATTTAAATTTAAATATAAATTATATTGAAGATCAGCAAACTTCTAGCGCATAAATACAGTTGTTGAAAGTGTATACCTCTAACGTCATTGACATTGGATCTATTACATGAATTTTGTTTCTATATCCGCACCACACATTCTTTCCCATTACGGCCACCATACATCTAATGGAATGCTTAGGACTGCCTAAAGTAATAATATGGTACTGGGAAAGGTCCCACTGGCCGTCAGCACCCCTACGAAATATTGCTACGGTACCATCCGCTAAAGCGACCAGAACACGACCTTGCACATGACTGTAAATGAACATTCTATGAGTAATCCGTTTACGTGTAGCGCGGAGTGGTGGTAAATTATTTCACTCACACAATAGATAAAACAGCATCTTTTAGTTTCACGGAATGCAAGCAAACGGACCATTTCGCAACGGCCGAGTGCACAAATACTGCGCCATTCTGAGCTCCAAGCCACATTGTCGACTGTATAGAAGACATTTTCTCGATAGACACATCCTCCACGTCCTTCTTTTCCTCGTCTCCTTCATTCGTGGTGTTCTTTTCACTTAAGCGTAAGGACATTGCATCTTCGCTCTTTTTTACAAAGTGTACTTTCCCCAAATTCAGCGTTTCACTATCTATGCTTTCCAAGCTTTGTGTCTCCATAGTAGAGTTCTGATCTACTTCAGCGACTTTCTCAGCGTTTTCATCACTCTTGTCCTCCGGGGAAGTATCGTCTTCCGGGTTTGAATTTCCTCCAGCGTCCGATGTTTCTGCGTCATTGTTTTCTGTGGTACTATTGACAGTGACTGCCTCCTGATTATCACTATGTTCTCCGTTGTCGTTAACTCCGTTGGCAGACTGAATGGAGTCATCGTTCGAGTTGAGAGTATAATCGCTTTCCTTAGCTCCAGGTACACTCGCTATGCAAAGTAAATGACCCTGACAGACGCTAAACACTTCGAGGATATGCGCGGGGTCATTAGCATCTATCACCGTGACTTTGGACATTTTCTGAGTCGAGGTACAAATCCATACCAACGAACTCAGCTGTTGTTCGAGCTGTTCCGCCTCGAGACGGCGATTCTCGTTTTCCTGCCATTCTTTGTCTAAATGCTCGACCGCGTCTTCAGCGTCGGCTTTCGAATTACTGTTAGTTTCCTGAGCTTCAGCGGCGTAAAACACACTTCCTCCTATCATACATCCGCCGTCTCGAGTCTTACCGCCACTTAGATTCACGCCAGCACCGCACCAAATCTATTGAACCACACAGAGTATATATCAAAAGAACATAGTAAACCGTGAAGTAATTGTTTTTGCTTAACTAGACGTACTTTCATCCCCGGTTCCGTTTCTTGAAGGGGCCTACAATACACGGGAACTGGGACAGTTGTCTGTTGTTTGTTATGTCTTGGACTCGCCTTCCTTGGTAAACTCCATCCATAAGCTTGCAGTCTCCCATCCTCCTTTTTAACATGCGCTCTCACCTGCCGATACTGCTCCCTGCGTTCATTCGCTCGCTTCGCTACGAGTTTTTCCGAGGCGCTGTAAAAATAGTATCATGTAATGCATATTTACGAACTTGCAATAAAAATGCTACATTGAAATACCCGTCCCAACACATTTATTCGCACCACAAGACACAATAATGGCATTCTCATTATCTTCTCTGATTTGGAACCCCATTCTTTTTTGCGTAATATAACCAATTGTTATAGCGTTGAGTTGTTACTTGTTTTGACTTTATGTACGACGTATTCCTTATTTGGTCATTAGGCTGAAAGCTGAGAGAAGAGCACAACAGATTTACCTGCTGACCAACAATGAACCCCAATGGAAGGAAACCAGGAACCTCTTGAGAACGTCATGAAGGACGTAGAACGAGGAAATACGCAAAAACAAAACAGGTCAAGCGCGAAATAAGAATACAATGAAATAAAAGGCGGATATGTAACACAATTAAAATCTCGTTTATTTCCTGATCAATAACGATCGTATAATAATAACTCTTTCAAAAGGTATACAAATTTGTATTTACAAAACTATTTCACTTTTGTAATGTGATTCTGCAAAATTCGCAATTAATTTATCTATTTCAAGGACCGCGATCGATTGTAAGTGTATAAACATATACATTTATAAAGTTATGTATAAATATTTCAAAACACTTTCACGGCAAAATATCGTACAATATTTACAAATCATAAAAACTTTGAAATATGACAGCTTACACAGGTATTTTTGTACATTAAAAATGGAAATAGCAACAAAGCTGAAGAGGCAACAGGCACAGAAATGTTCCTCACAGAACCAAGATTTTATCTTAAACTAAACTTTGTTAAATTTTAGTCTTTGGGATTATTTTATTCTAAATATCACGCCGGCATGTATCGCGTAATTTCGCGTTTTAATGTTACACTGAAGCTTGACGATAAAAAATGTTAGTTGATAATCAGTAGGAAGGAAGAGACTAGAAAAGTATTAGCAGCGTTTACCCGACCGAAATTATCAATGAAGAACAGGAATAACTTTTAAAATAGACTCACGTCTAATTAAGGACGCTCGAGTCTGAACAAGAATATTATGGATCCCAACAGATCAAAAAAGATTCTAATCTGAAAAGTGATAGTCATTTACAACAATTATGTTGCAAATTAAAATATTTTCTCTGTTATCACTAATCTTTGGCTGTAATGCATTTATCACTACATGCACTGGTTTATCATTAGCAAGCGCTCCTGAGAAGCGTTGAAATAATTTTGAAACGGGCTTCAATGCCTTGTGGTTGTACAGTTGAAAATAAAGTCTTCTCTCAAAAGAGGACTGTGTAAGTGGATCGAGATATAAAAAGCATGATAGATCATTGATCCTCTATCGAAATAAGTAAAATCGAATAGTTTCTAGTGCCAGTCTAAAACGATCTAAAAACGATCTAGATGCGTGTATAAATTTGATTGATTTCTCACATGGTGTCTCCCTGGTCGAGAAAGTCATGTCGACTTTTCAACGTACGTCTGCGCATGGTATCCAAGGGTGCCGCCGGTACGACTTGATTAGTTGGTGCACTATATCGAATATGAGGCAGCGTATGTGGACCACGAACTATGCTCCCCCGAGCAGCCGAGCCCGTGATGAGATTACTAAAACTAGAAACGGAAAAGCAGATCAGTGAAACAAAAATTCAGGCGATTACATGATCAGTCATAGCTGACTAATACACACTATTTCCAAATAGATAGTCTTCCTCCAGATATAGTAACTGAATCAGTCTTGCTTGCTCTTATCATTTCGGACCATCTCACGGCTTCCTGAAGTTCCATGAACTTCTCTTTGTATTGATTCCTCTCCATGAGTACTCTCGCCATTTCCACCCTTGTAAATCGCTTTCTCTGCGCCAGGGGAACGTCTTCTTCGTCGTCGCTCTTCGTAGCCTTTGCTGCTGCTTCCGCTTCTTCTTTAACTTTCTTAAGCTCTTCCTCAAGTGCGGCCACTTTCTGGCGTAAGCGTTCTCTGGCTTGTTGTAAACCGCGAACTTCTTCTCGTAATATCTCTTGTTCGCTAATGGAGAAATTCTTAATTCCAAAAACAAACTATTCCAGGGCAAACCGCAAGTGCAAGATTTATAACGTACCTTGTTAATTCGTCTACTTTAACAATCAAGTCATCTTTAACAATATTGAGCGCATTCCTAGAAAAAAACATCCCCGAATGAAATATGTTCGTGCATGATGTTGAATTATTTAAATTTTGAATGAAGCTACATGTTATTTGTAATATCAGCTTACTTCGTGGCGAGTAACTCGTTGTTTTCCATAATCAAATTTTCCACTTCTTTCCCCATACCTGAAATGATGCATATTCAATGTGAAAACTATACAAACTCAAGATACTACTTGAAGTAATAACTGTTTACGTTATAATTCGTATAGTTAATATCAGACGGAGATCAATAGATGTTGATATGAGGGAGCCTTACCGAAAAAGTTGTCACTCACTGGAGGAGAATGTTATACATGTCATGCATCATTCAGTGGCGATTCGGAAAGATCCGACATAGAAGGCAAAAGCAAACAATGAAACACAAAGATACACAGTTAGTACTGGCTTTTAAACTGTACATCGGTACATCGACAACGGGCTAATATATTTTATGCAAAAGCTTTGATAATTTTTATTTCCTTCTAAATGAATGAAAGATATTAATCGCGTAATTACGGACTGTTAATTAACAGGCTATACGTTCTAGTGGCGAAATTTTCAACCTACCAGATGAGGCGTATTCCCCTGGATGAACATAACTGCCTGTAATTTTAATAGTTTAGTGAAATGAAATTATTGAAATAACATGTGATAATGGCTGAGTAGTAAATGAATAATTAGAACAGTATTAGTAATGACTATAGCAGCAAATGTATCTCTATTTGTATGGAGTCATCACCTGTAATGTCTGCACCTTCATCCATTTCACCCAGTGCATCGGCATCTTGAAAACTAAGTTCCTGATACAAAGTATTACCGCTTCTTTGTTCTCTTTCGGTTCTACTTCGACCGCTTGATCTACTCGCGCCGGTTGGTGTTGTTGGTGTTATTAGTGGTGGTGGTATCTCTGTTTCTGGACTCTCATCTGTAAAGTAACGTGTAAATAAGAACAAAGGTATGCCAAAGCATATCAATATACATTCGATGACGTGTATCAAAAAGCATATATCCCCAAACAAAAACGAAAGGAAAGCATGAGGACACAATTACAAGAAAAAAATAGTTCGTTGACATACGTCTAGAAATTGCTGTTGTCTTGTTCTCTTGTGCAGGTTGATCTGTTAATTGACTTTTGTCGGATGTTTCTATAGCAGCTTCGCTACTACTATCCAACATTTCCGTTCTCAAATCAGCGGCATTGGATGGACTTTCTTTCGGTATGTCTTCTGCATTAATACTGGCTTCCAAACTCTGAAATCCATAACTTAGGGGTCCAGAACTTCGCGACATGTGAGCCATTCCAAGAGATGGCAACCGAGATGGAGCCCGACCACCAGTTGCACTTTCTAATCTTTCTGCGCTACCAACTAACATATTTGTTCTCTCCATACAGTCTACGTGAGTCTTAAATAGCTCTGTGTATCTGTCGTGCAGCCGGGAATATTCACGTTTTAATTCGGCTTCTTTTTCTTCAAGACGGATGACTAAAGGAGAGAGAAATAATTGATGCTATGTACCACATGTAAAGTGTTATTTGCATGAATTGAAAATTTCAGAACATACTCTTGAAAAGTTATAAAGAGACCATAATGATGTGCAGTAAAAGAACTTAACATATCACAATAAATAGAAATTAATCGAAAAGAGACAAAAATCATGAAAATAAAATGGTTTTGAAAAAAAAGTAAAGTACTGTAAATCAACAATGCATAAAAGCCAAATCAACTATATAACCAAATAAAAGTGCAAAGCCTTTAATTGCAAAAAAACCATTTCCCATGAAAATGCATGCTGTATACCAACTCTGTGTAGCAAAAAAAACCCAATCTCACTTCTGAGAAATAATAGGCTACATAAAATAATATGGAAAATAACATATTCTACTCTACTGTAGGATGTTCTGTGAGGATAAGAACTGCAAGTGCCATTGGTAATTGTACCGTGGTCATGTGAATTTTTTGTCTTCAGCTCCAGCATTTTGACAATAGATTCCAAGCTCTCTATTTTGGATACTAGTTCTTTTCTCTCATCTTCTGCTACATCTTCAAGCTCCAATAATTTCTACAAGAACAAATGCTCATGAATTACACTGCATACAGATTAGTCCATTCTAAACCCACAATGTATTAGTGTTAGTGTTAGTCAAGAACAATATAATGTCTTAGTAAATACCTGATCTGCTGTCTTTCTAAGTTGCTTCT
The DNA here is from genome assembly GCA_963989215.1 of Hedychridium roseum. Taxonomy (NCBI): domain Eukaryota; kingdom Metazoa; phylum Arthropoda; class Insecta; order Hymenoptera; family Chrysididae; genus Hedychridium; species Hedychridium roseum. Next base: position 1,840,607 of record OZ022307.1, on the reverse strand, counting down.
CCCTTTCATATTGAGTCATAAGCTGTTCATTATCTTCTCTCAATAATTCCAATTCAACTTCCCTTTCTTGATTCTCAGTATATGATATATCTAAACATTCAAGAACATTGACTAGCAGCGGCATTAAGTCCTTCACAACATCTTCATCATAACGGGCTATCATTTTCTCAAATTCTTGGTAAATGCTGCCAGCCAGAGATTGTACTTTCTCTGACATGACAACATGACTGTCTTCATGTGTCCCATAGACAGTTTCTTCGTCCATTTTTAGTTGACTCATTGGTACTAATCTGAAATTACATTACCATAAGAATTTTACTCTTAAAAAATAATGTAAATAAACAAAATTTCAATAAGATCTATCCTCTTTATACATTTCTAGAAATATTTCTTTCTTGGCAACTTGCCAACTACTGTAGACAGAATTATACAATATAGATGACATATATTTAAATGTAGCACAAAAGAATGGCAATTCACCTAGTGTACCCATGATGACTAATACATACTTGAGTTAAAATTATAAAAAAAATTGTTACTACATGCCTGAATTTTGGAGCAGGGTGGCTAAACGGTCTCTCACTTCTGTCAGAAGGAATTTCACGAAAATAACGTTACCGAAGAACGCAAAATTTCCCCTTAATCAACACATTATCGAGGCGATTAGATTTAAGAGACACGCTTGACTGGGCACCGTAAAAGCCAAATGATAGACACATCACTGTACATAACCTTGCACCGATGAACGATTGTAATTTCCCAAGAACGAAAGGAACAACGCAGAATAAACTGAATTCGTTAAAGCAAAGTGCCACGTCGACATTAGAACTTTTTACTTCGTTGTCATTTTCCTGGCATAGGGCTAGCGAGAAACGAAAATAATTCGAGGATCGAATGGTGAGCCTTGCCTTGAAGTGGCCCGTTCTGCGTGTTATGACGTTTCACAAGCGATATATAGAAGCACTGCCGAGATCCTCGTATCCCGTTGGTGTTCCTGTCAATGGAGCACTTCCGCGAGATCGCACACACAACTCATATAGTCGCGTAGCGGACTAGAGTCAACATTTTTCCTGCACTCCAGTTAATCGCATAACGATGACAACCGTTTCTACGCTCATCGATGTCGACTCTACGATCCTCACGGGCAGATCATCGCCATTTTTTCTTTACGACGACGACTACCATCCATCGACATTTGGCTATCGCGCAGCAGCGATGCGTGCTCCCCGACGACTCGACAAGTGTCTTCCCTTTCCTTGTGTATGCTCGACTCCAAAATCGCACACAGATCCGAATACGTATTTACTTACGAAACGTCACCGCGCCAAAGCTCTTTTGCGTTGCTTCCCACGCTTCTCTCAGCTTTCTATTCCTTTTCCATCCTACACTTTTTTACGACTCCCGTTAAAACTTTGTTGCTTTCGGAACATAATCGCTTCTATATTCACCGAGTGACCTGCCTTTTATAAATGAAATATGCAGGCTATTAAAAAACAAAGAAACGACGCCACCAGCTGATCAGATATATCCTCGTGTTTATAAATATGTTTAACTCGCAACATCACACGAATAAATCATATAAATGTAATTTCTACTTTTCTATACTTCAGGGAATAAGGTAGGCAGGTACTGAGTTTTGCACAGACTCCATATGTCCTAGATTGGATGAATGTTTTGTATTTTATATATTGTATTTGATACATTTTCCAAACATGTGATAACATGTAAATATTTTCTTTATGCTACGGCCTATTGTAGGCATCTTTATCACTGTACCATCTTAACACAATACACATTTCCAGATACTAAAACAGGATTTCAGTACATACATATTTGGCCAGCGGATCGATAAAAAAAGTGAGTGCTCGACCGCTGTACTAAAAGAAAATAGTAGACGAGATCAGGACGTGATGTGTACTTAAGAAAAACAATGATTCGTAATACTAATATCGTCCATGATATCCTCCGCCGTAGTTTCCTCTTCCTCCGCGTGAACCACCATATCCCCTGTCATATCCTCTGTAACCGCCGTAATTACCTCGCCCACCATAATTACCTCTATAATTGCCACTATTGTAATGACCGTTGTTGTATCCCCTATAACTACTGCCGCGGCCAAAATCGCTTCGGAATACTTTGGGCGATGGGCCATCATTCGAGTGCATATCTAAAATACGTCCACCTACTGGACGACGCGAATGAAATCCGCCACTAGAAACTGGATCCATCGAATAGCGACAAGCGTTCATTCCGCATAACGCTTTTATCACACTCAATACCTACAAAATAAACAATAGGTTTATGTTGTCTAAATTCCGAGTAGAAACAGTGTGCAGATTGTTTAGATTCAATGTAACCTTTTGTTCCACGGCGCTCAACTCCAAAATAGATCTTGGTTCTTTTGCGGCTCTAACGACTAGACTTTCCAGAGCAGGTCTCAGCGCTACTATTGCTGCTGCATGCTTTGGATCCATTTCCAAATTAACCCAATTATCCAGTCTCACTACTCCACCCATGTAATCGACCTTTCGTGACCCGAAAAGTAATAGATGGATAGGCGATACCATGGTCAGCTGTTTGCAAGATACAGCCCGTGTACGAATCTACAATATTCACATGAAAACTTAAGGCGTATTCGCTCGACATGTATATTAAGATGTGCGGTATTAAAATTAATAATATACCTTTTCCCCAAACACAAAGAATGGAAAAGGAAAGTTCTGTTCTAAATTACTGCAGTTTACGGATGTTTTATGAATCAATGCAGCTTTGGATTCAGTTGTTAAAACTTTTCTCTTTTCTTTATGATAACACACATTTGGGTAAAGACCCATGCATAACAAAGCCGTAATAGTATCAAGACGTACGTCCGCACCAGAATGATAATTTAGCGGTGTCGGACAGAGTGTTTCTTCCGGAAAACCGGCGCTTATTAACAGTTGTTGTAATTGATTCTACAAACAAGGACGTTTGTGTAAACATAAAACCTTATATCGCAGGTTTTTCAACCACTGAAACTGTTGCTAGTATACCTTCGCTTCCCAGGTTACACGCAGTGTTGGTATGCTTAAGTTCTTTGCATTGCAGAATGCTTGTTCGGAATATTCACCACCGGCTCTAGCTTCTTCCCAAGCCTGAAATGCATGGAACATAGCGACATGGTCACTGTATCGTGCTCCAGCAAACCACCTTTGCTGTCCAGTTAATCTTCTTGCATCTGGCCCTATGTTATAAACTTCAGGAAAAGTGGTGCTATTAGCTGCCATTGTGGAAAGTGCATCGCCAACGTGGAACATACATCCTAAGATCATCATCTTGCCTAAACGCGGTTCTATAGGCAAGCGTGCTAGAATTTTTCCTAGAGGCGTCAGTTCATCATTTTTGTCTAAACACTTCATTTCTGAAAAAAGGTTGTATTAGATACTTCGCTGTCGGTATTCTTTAAAAGAAAACAGCAAAAAATTTACCTCTTAACATTACTTCTGCCTCAATTACAGCATCTATAGGAGGTGGTTCAATTGCTTTTGACAAAAATTTCCCGATGCTACCTAGCCTCAGCAATTTAATACTTAGAGCTAATTCATGTAAAGGTGTTCTGAACATCTCTGGCGTCATATGTTCGTCCATTTTATTAAATCGTGCTCTCGAACACAAATGGAAACAAAATCCTGGTCTTACGCGTCCAGCGCGGCCTTTACGTTGTTCCAAATTTGTTTTACTGGCCCACACAGTAGCATAGTTTGTCATATTATTGTGTGATGTAAATAACTTCATTTTTGACTTACATGAATCAATCACGTAAACAACGTCATTAATAGTGATCGATGTTTCAGCAATGTTTGTTGACAAAATAATTTTTGTTTTGCCCTCGGGCACGCAATCGAACACTCTACGTTGATCTTCTCTAGGAAGTTGAGAATGTAATGGAATAATTACATAATTCGATCCTCCAAAAATAGGATGTTCTTGCAGATGTTTCATCAGTGCAAAGATGAGATTCCACCCAGGTAAAAATATTAATACTGCTCCTGGTATTCCTTGACGCTTAATATAATGCAATAGAGTTTCTACTAACTCAAAGCTTATTTCTTTTTCTGACATTGTTGCCATAACGCTCTTTGTCTGCGGCGAATAATCTCCGGTAATACCTACGTTCAAATTTTCTTCTACCTCTCCCTCGGGAAGGTCATCGGCATCTCGGCTTTTACGTTTCTTTAGATCCGCAGGAGGAATAAAGTCTGTTAACTGTATACAATCTTCTAAAAAGTACTGTTGTACCGGATATGCTCTTCCTGGGACTTCGATCACCGGACAATTATTAAAATATTCGCTAAATAACGATGTATCAATCGTTGCCGACATAAGAATAACTCTTATGTCTGGATATACGTGAATCATATCACGTAAAATGACCATAATGAAATCTGAATTAACGTCTCGTTCATGTATCTCATCGACGATAACATGTGACACACCTCTGAGACCACCTTCCAATTTCTTTAGAAGGACACCAACAGTGCAAAACATGATACTACCATAAGGTCTTGGCAAGCAGGACTCGAATCGCACAGAATAACCTACTGATTGGCCTAAATTCTCACACCTCTCAACGGCAACTCGGTCGGCCACTGACACTGCTGAGATTCGTCTGGGTTGCGTGACCGCGATACTGCAATATGCACCTTGACCAGATGCAATGTAATCATCCAAAATGAACTGACAAACTTGCGTAGTTTTCCCACATCCAGTATTGCCTCTAATGATAATTACGGGATTATCATTAATGGCACTCATAATTTCGTTTTTCATTAGAAATACTGGTAAGGTTGATCGCTGCTTTATGCTCGCTTGTAACTCAACATTTTGTTTCATTTTTTCTCTTTGTTCAACCATCATATCTTCAGATAACTGATCCAATGATGTAGTAGCTAAAGGTCCTTCATCAATGTTACAACCAGTCCATGCATTCCAGTTTTCTTGAGGTGGAGACCAACTTACAACTCCTGCAGGTTGAGGTACAGATGAAATAAAATCATCCAAGACTTGATTTGTTAACAATGACACTCCTGTAGTTGACTGTGCAGCTTTCTCTTCCTTTTTAACAATGGTCTGTTAGCATAATAATCATGTATATACATTAGTGTTATTATATTACTATCTATATAAAACATACCTCAGCATTAGACACATCAACAGGCGTTATATCTAACATAGATAAAACTTCATGTAGTTGTTCTTCCAAATCTGGTGAAATTTTTACTGGGTAAGACTTCATCTGTTCAGCTTCTTTATTCTTTTTCAATGTACCAGTAAATGCCTCAATTACACCAAGGTGGTATAACTGACGAACAAGGGATAATGCACAACTTTTTGATGCACTTTGTTTATTTGATCCAGTTTCACGAGCACTGACATCTAAAATTATGTGAGGTTTATAGTACAAAGTCAACCGTTACTTAGCATTTTATAAAAATAAATACTTACTCCTCCCAAGTTGTTTTACATAAAATGACATCTCTGCCATAAAGCTCCTACAAGAGATACATAGTGTGTGAGGTCATTTTTTTTAAATTGAAAGTAAAGTACACAAAAATAAATAATGAGATATGGGTGATACTTATTATCTGTTATACTAAGATTCTGACTACTAAAATAAATATATTTTTAGTTTAATGATTATTGTGTACTCACCACTTAACATTATCCAAGACCACATTGGAGTACTTGAGTTATAGTCTTTGCAATTTATTGCACCAAAACAATTATTACATCTTTTCAATAAAAGTTTTGGTTATACATAGTGCTTTGTACAAGTACAAGAGTGCATCATTTTCACTCTTATACCAGACATGGATATAAACAGATTATGTACTCCAAAGTGATCTTGCCAAAAATGTAAATGGGATGACAGACAAACACAATAACTCATAACATTATGAAAGATAGTATTATGTGGCAGGGCTTGGAATGGCATTCTAGCATCTTAAGTCCACTCCATTTTCTTAGGAATGGATGCCACTGGAATGTTCCATACCTCGTATGATCTGGCCCAACTGGGGTATACTTGTAATCGGTGTTAATTTTGTTAGTTTGCAAGAACTGATGTAGTTTGGATTTAGCATTTTCTATTGTCCAATTCCCATGAATTCCAGAGTTCACATCAACATCTTCTGCTTCTTCAACATTTTTTTGCTCAGCGATTCTGTCTAAATAAGTATAGTTACTTTGACCTTGCTCATTGTATGGTCTATAGGCATGGCCTATATCATTAGGACCCATGCCATCTTGAAACACTGATCTGATTGGAGTAACTGGTTCAGATTTTACAACATTAGGGCCAGCAATTGGCAATGCAGCAGGAGCACAATCCTTTGGCACATCTGTAGATTTCACATGCCCAGTACGTACAAGATAATTTACAAAGTCTCTTGATGCATTTCCTTGAGCATCTTTCTTATTAGTAGAATTGCCAGCTCCAACATAATCAAATCCTGTGACCCTCAGTTCACAGAGAAAGCGCTGTCGATGTTTAGGACCTAGAAAATACCATTTTTAGAAATCAAACCTTGGACATTTCAATAACCTTTCTATAGGTTTGTTTACTCACCTGTTGGTCTCACATCAAATTGTGGTTCCTTAGCGTTTTTTGCGCACCATTGGTGTAGAAACGATTTAATGTCCCCCATTTTATGAACTATTGCGTTTTGCTAATGGAATGTAACCGTTAGTATTTATTATTTGGCTTTCTGTGTATAAACGTCAATGGCACCGTTTACTGTAAACCACTGTTCCGTACAATGATTCTTCTTCTCTCATATTTTTTTGAACACTACATTAAATCACTGTTGTATCAATATTTATGAATGATACTAATTCATCAAATAATTTAATAAATCAATGTTTATCTATGTTTTGTGTTGAGGATTCCATAGTAGGGTGACGACTACAGCCATGTCAAAAATGGCAGAGCCAATGAAATACTACAATTCATTTGCATGAAGAGAAGTACCAATACAAATTCTGCGTTGTGTTAACTGTTAGTTATTATTATATTAAAGCACGATTCAAATATTAAATACCCGTGGGACAGATTTAATATAAAAAAATGAATATCCAAGTTAGTCTTCGGACATTTCGAATCATGCAAAAAGTACATTCATCTCAGCACGTATGCTGACCCATTTATAAGATTTGCGAGATCAGGGGAGACGTGCAAAATATCATGTGTGACAGGGCAATTCAAGTACCAAGAATTATACATGTATGAATCCAAGCGTCGACGTGCAAATAAGCACGCACATTCTTAAAAAAATTTTAAATAATTTCAGCAATTAATCAATATCTACAGACGACATGGAAGTAACAGTATTTTAATGTCTGAAAGAACAATAATTATTCTACCTAAAGTTATTGTCCGATTTCAGAATTTGTATCAAGGTATATACCTACATGCTCTAATTTCAAAAAACTATGTTTTATGTTTATAATCATTGGAAAAGTGGTGACCTAGGAAAGGAGCTGTAAGGTATATTTGACCTACTGGTAAATAATTATTCATAATAAACAAATCAAAAACTTTGTAGCCGGAGCAATTAGCCAGATTCAAATACATAATATACCACTTTGTGACTATCAGTGTGAGGAAGTATGAGGAAGTATAAGAGTGGTGCGAAGGTCTTACTGCGGTCTTATCCTTCGGAAGTCTAAAGCCACGCGAATTGTGTGTAGTTGTAGCAGCGTAGTGGTTCAATGCTTAGTACAATTGTCATTGTAGACTGGATATCTGTAGGGGAAGTAGGAAAAATCTAAGTTCAAACCTGATACTTGTGCAAAATATACATTTTGCTAAATAAAACTCAGGTATGGTAAAATGTGTAAGAATAATTGATTTAGTTCATAAATGAGAAGTCGTAAAAAAAAGGGGTCAAAAATTCTCTCCTACAACTTGAAATATCCATCAGTGATATATTTTTAATTGTTTAACAATTTGCTACAATTGTAGGTTAACTAACATAAATAGCGTATAAATGAATATGAACCATATTATAAAGTTTACAAAATTAGATTTCTCCCAAATTTTACTTATCACTTTTTACATAACATACAAGTGTCTAAAATAACAAAAACGAAATTTCATTATCGTAGCCTTGAACTACAACGCGTGACATAGAAAATCAATGACTAAGGCTATATAATAAATTATTATTTAACACAATTAAATTATCACAATAGACATTACATTTTCACCTAATTTTATAGTTTTAATCTTACTTAAATATTTGACAGCACATTCATGGTTTTTTCCAATGTATCAATATTAAGAAATATGATGAAATCATGTTGTGATGTAACTCAACTGAAAATGTACTTTAATTATAGTCATATTAAAAGAAGTTCTTTTTTAAAAAAATTATCTTCAAACCCTATCCATTTCATATGTTAATTACTTAAACAACATTATAAATATTTCTATTTAATATTACCTAAACAAAAACATGTCTGGTTTCAAACTAAATGTTGTTATAATTTTCAGGTTAGCAAAGATTAATTTGAACTCCATCCAAAATGTCGGATGACTCTTTTGATCAGTCCTTTGCAGAAAGGTTCAGTAAGGGTGTACTTAAAAACCCTGTACCTATTTTTGGTATGTATGATTAAAAAAACCATATACTGCTATATACATATATGGGTATATCTATACATGCCTCTATACTTACATAGTTTTATATGAATGATTATGAATTTTTTGGGCAGTAATAATAATAATTCTTTTTTATTATTTTATACAGGTTCCTTAACTTTCTTAGCAATTGGTGCTGTAGGTGCCTACAGATATAAGAAAAGAGGCACTAGTACATCACCCTCTCTCTTTCTATTGCAACTCCGTGTTGTTGCACAAGGAACTGTAGTATTATTACTTATGGGTGGTATGGGATACCACATGTACAATGATTACATAAAGAAGAATGACAAAAAGAAATTAGAAGACCTTAAGAATTGATGCTGGTCATCATGGTTGTAGTGGTGAATAAGTTATTGTATTATGGATTATTCTCATTACATTCGAGATTATAAAAGATATTATTGATAAGCTGCAAATATTTTGGAAGATGTGAACACATGAATTTTAATCAACTACAGAGTAGTCTTAAGTTGGTTTTTTTATTGAATCCTGGAAACAATTTAGACAGTCCTAGAATACTCTGAAATAATTTAAAAAAGCCTATATGATACTAATTTGATGTTGACACACCCGTGTAAAAAATGTTATTAAACAATATTTATTTTTAGTATGTAAACCCTTGTTTTTCATTAACTGTAATAATGTATTGAATTGTCAAACAGTGATGTACAAATACACAGGCAAAATACATTTGCCATTTGTATTGCATTCAGATTGCATTATTACCTAAACACCTTTGGGTAGATAGGAAATAATGTAAAGCAGAATGTTTATAAAATTCTTAGGGTACAAAAGGTACCGGTTTGGTTATAAACATGAGTATGTAAGTAAAACGTAATAAGTTCTGACCCGCATCAATGTGAAGTACAAAAAAGGAATTGATAATATTAAACATATTTTTTTCAATTATTTTAACAATACGAATACTTTCTTCCGGAAAAAACTTACTTTCATGTAAGCCTTGACATGAATGACGTTTAACCGCGTTTTCGAGATTCCTTTCTACGAGAGCAATTTGGGTGCCAATATGAAGGGCGGAAAGTGTAATACGCTATAATAAACTCTCATTCGCCTCGAGCAGTCCTCGAATTCAAGTTGTCAAAACACGCAAAAATGGCGGAACAGGGTGACAGGAATCAATTACCGCCCGGTTGGGAATGCAGATACGACATTAGGAGCGGTCGACCGTACGTAAATTATTTGCAAAATAACATACATTATAATTCGTTTGAATCCTATGTACAATTCGTCTGGCACATAGGTACAAACTTTAGGGTTAATTTCTTACGAACATCAACGTCAGGTCTGCTTTTTAATTCGTTTCCACGCAATTCTTCGAACATTTTAAATTGTTCGAGAAACAAAGGAATCGTCGTAGATTTTACTACTCTCCGAGTACACGATTTGCCCGACTTGTAACGGGTTATCATACTTTTTGTTTGGTTATATTCCTTCAGGTATTTCATTAATCATTTTAATCGAACGACGACATGGGAAGATCCAAGAGTGAGATATTGGCAGTATTCTCAATATGTGCAGTCCCAGAATTCAATGGCCCTCAGTTCAAGGACTACTACTACGTCAGAAGAGATTCCTATGCAGGTGGGATTGCATTCTTTTACATGCAACTCTTTTTAATTGTTGTAGGAATTATTATAGAACTATTTCGTTGGTTTTAATTATTCTCCTTAACAATACAAGAAATACATAAATGTTTTGTAATATATACATGCTGCGTTTGGATAAAATTTATTACCATACAAACTAGACTGGAGGAAGCGGAGGTGCAGGACATTTAATTTATACAGGAGCTCACAGAGCTCCACAAATATATCCAACACCATCTCCTTATCATAATCCACAACTTGCATTCCTACCACCCAGTTCACAGGTAGGATGATTTTTATAATTACTGTAGGTATATTTGTTACATGAAAGAATTATCTTGGTAACTCTTTAGCATTTTTCCTTTTCAACAGAACATATCCCAAATTCTTTAATCCCTTATAATAAGATGCAATGGTATATTTTGTGCAGGAACTAAAAACTCCTTTATCAATGAGGTCCATCAGTGCAATGACTAATCGTTTTGGAGATATGACACTAGCAACCCCAACCCCAATGAGGAACATGGAAACAAGTTTAACACAGGATTCTGACATGGAGCTGCAAGTTGCCAAGATTAATGCCATGTTTCCCACAGTGTCTGACACCCACATCAGGCTTCTGTTGAAAAAGTAAGTACAATGTTCTGATAAGTATAACATAAATAACTATATGTATAAAATATGTCCTCCTGCAGAATACAATAGTTTTAAACATTGTAAATACATTGTTATCAAATCATATAAACTACATAAAAACTAACTGCTAACACATCATCTTAATATTTTGTTCAATGAATTAAGTTTCAATTCACTGCGATTATGAAGAATTTTTCGTTTTTGCAATTATTTTCGACATTGGCACTGTGACAAGGTTTAGCCCTAAGTTCCTAGCCGATATCTTTCAGATACCATAACAGAGCGGCTTTGGTCGTGAGTGCTCTACAAGTAGAGAAGAATCCTCTTTGCGCTCCAGGACCATGCACACCTGTGGGAGTGCACTCAAATTATGCAATACCGAGATGGCGGCTACCGGCTCACTCTATACATGCGGCTCTGACATTGAGTCCACCTCGCGGGGCTCGGCCGGCCCCTCACTCCCCAAAAATGAAACTTAGGTTTATCCAATATTTACAGTTTCAGTTTCACGCAGTCTGGATGCTAAATGTTGATATCGTACCTTGTGATGGTTCTATACTGAAATACGCCAGATACCGAGCAGAATTATGCAGCCGTGTACCGCTTGTTAATATCTGGTGTATTTTATTCGTGTACACGATATTTTTCAGTGCCGTATAATGCTAGCATGGATCCAACTTCCCTTACCATATAAATTTCTTTAGGATAAAGTACAAATATAAGAATAATACGAATGTCGTCCCGTGGGATTTCATACGTAAATTCTATTGCGCACGGTAGACAAGTCAATATTTCGTAGAGTTTAATGAAAATCAATCCAACTGAAATATAAGGCCTCGTTTTCTACCTTATACTTGGAATGGTGTGTTTTCGTTTTTTTTTTCGATAGTCGATTATGTTCATTTATTTTTCGTTTCAGTTTCTCCCCAGTATACAGTACCATAGATGTTGGGTAGTGCAAAAATTATACAAATCATAGATAGGTCAGTTTTTGTTACACGTTCATTATCTTTATGTTTTGATTGATGTTTAATAGCACACAATGAAGCTTGTACAACCTACTAGATGTTGCCAAGTATACAAATAATAATAAGGATAAATGAGTTTTTGCTATCATACCAATTATGTTTTAGTAGGCTAGAAGTACTATTACGTTAAAAAGCTCATTTGTTCCATAAAATTTAAGTTTAGCATGACAGTATGTGCATGTGCATTGTATTCCTAAAACTGCTTTCCAATTTCGAAGTTGGGACATACAATTATTTTTGTTTAATTGTAGTAGGAAATAAAATCCAAATGCATTATTAATTGCCCGTATTAAACTGAGTTTTAATCGACAATCACATGTGCATACTATGTAGGATACAATGACTACTGCTTTGTGTGTACTTAGTAAATATCAAAGTATGCACAAATGAAATATCTCATTATGTACCTGATCGTGTACGCAATGTAGACGTGTATTACGTTTAAAGGGTACAACAATTAATATGAAATAGACAGTCTTGTATCACAGGCTACACTTGCATATGCGCATGAGATCAGAAAGAAGTCATAGCATTAATTAATATTAAATGCTGTACGTCTGTATAGGTACCTGAAAAATGTGTTTCCGAAAGTTGACGAAACCATACTACTCGATATTTTGGAACAAAGTGATAACAACGTCCAGAAAGCTTCCGAAAAGTTGATCGATTTAGGATATGAGAAACGTCATCCCACCGCACCGAGCAGGTCTCTTCAAAAGAAGAAAGATGAAGAACACGTAATAATTTTCAATTTTGAAAATGTATTTTTTAGACTTAAAGTACGTGGTATTTTATTATCTAAATAATGTTTAGGCTCGAAAAGAACCAGCCGCACCAACACCTCCACCTAGGATGAAGAGCTTAGAAGAAAAGAATAAAAGTATGTTGTGCCATAAGACTTTGCTTAAGTACTACGGAGAATCTTATACATGAAATATTTTAGTGAAATCACGATTGATGGAAAAATACAAGTCAGTACCAGAGAGAGTCATAATGCTTGCTATGGATAGCGTTGATTATGATGAAGAAAAAGCGGTGCACATATTAGATATCATGGTTGCTGAGGAAGCTACTAAACCTTTCTGTAGCTCTAGCAGCCAAAGGTACTCGAGTCTTCATAAACATGTATACAGCTGTTTTTATGTGCTATTTATAAACGACTTGTTTTTGCAGCAGTAGAAGTGATGAACGTAAAGAAACTCCGCCCGTAACAGAAGCCATAAGACTTACTGCGTCGCCCATTAAAAAGTTGATTAAGGAAGGTGACGCCGAAAAGTCAAAACGATCAAAAAATAAATCGGAAATACCCAAGTAAGATATTTATTCCGATTCTATTATAAGATCATAAATTAAAGGATTCTATGTGCAATTGGTATTATAGAGTTTCCCGCGGTACCAGCACTACCGAAGACAGCGAATATAAATCCCCGTACTTAACAAAACCCGTCGGACCAAACACTGATTTGCCAAAGGGGGCCAATAATGACTTACTTCTGTAAGTAAGATTACACTAAATTTGATATTTTATGACCGGCATTTTATTCGCCGTCTGTTGTATTCATAGGCCAGATTATGCGCCATGGTCAGGTCCAGATCCAAATCTGCTTGGCAAAGACGTGTTTTCAAAGTCAGTCGCTGTCGGTCACGATCTGACCTTACTCTCTGGTAGCCGTTGTATCGCCAATGGACCTAATACGGAATTACGTAAAGGGCCACTTAGGGGACTCGCTCAAGGTTCAATTTATTCTCAAAGAAACGTAGCTAATGCAGAGAGCCGGGGCAAATGAAACATGTGTAATTGTTTCCTTCTGAATTTACATCTTTTCACATTTGCCAAGTAGGTGTGTTTTGGCAAATCTGAAAAAGATGTGTATTCTACGAATCGGGTTCACCCGAACTGACGAGCGCGTTTTATCTTTCACTCGGCCAACATTCTGAAGGTAAGAATACATATCTAAAAATCTCAAGTATTCATTGAATACAATTGTTTATGTTTGTGATGCCAAAACATGTTTCTTATAACTCTTTGTACTAACATTTGGGTTTATTGAATCGACGAATCTTGCCTTCTCGCAAAGACAAGTGCATGACAACATTGATTTCATGGGATGTTAATAACAAACAATTGAATTAGAGAAAACGTGTTCAGATGAATGTACGGATGCCAAAGACGAGTAGGGGAAAGTTAAGTTATCAGAGAATTTTATTCTTAAACATTAGAATACTTCCATCATTGACATATCTTGTCAAATGTATAGATGGTACGTCCAACTTCTTCAAGCGTGCAATTCACCTCTTTTAATAAAGGTGATCTAACAGAACTTACCAAAAAATCAGCATATACACGTAATTGTAATATCAGCATAACTGTGAACCGTATCGAAATATGCTAGGTATTGCAGACGAATAACTCTGAAATAACTAACACTTTGCTGGCAGTGAACATACCGCTACGTTTTATCGAGTGGCAAAGTTTTAAATCTGAATCAAATAGTTACGGGCACCACAAAAGCTTGCCTTACTCTTCTAACTTTTATAGATGACTGTACAATATGTCGACTATGATAATCAGTGGCCAGCGAAGTGATAGCTTGGGCGTCCTTGCTGTATTCAATTGGTTTCAATGTTCTTACCGTTTACAGAAAAGTGCGGTTTAATCGCCGCTTAAATTTATCTTCTTTTTAGGTCGTAGGTGTCGTTTTACTGTAGCTTATAGTTCTTAATGTAAATGTGAGGTACATGGAGAATGTAGTTGTATCAATAGCCACCATGAAGTATAGGAAATTTAGTGCGTCTTTGGATTACCAATAAACTTCATCAGAAGTACTCTGTGCCACAGAGATTTTCACTGAGATCTCTCACTACGTATGGGTTTTGTCGCTATCTTCTATACAAAACTTCAACATGATTTGAAGACAGCCTACATTTAGTATACTTTATTGGAATTATTCTTATGATACTTCCTCCGTGTATTGATCCCAGTATTAAAGAACAAATCGTTTAGAGGTAGTAATGAATGTTTTTCAACATTACGCGCGGCTCGTAGACGTCCAAAGAATACGAATTTACGTGTCCGTGATGCGAAACTTCCAGTTATTCTGAACGCAATATGGGCTGTAGCCAAAATAAGGTTCTCAATAGAATGCCAACGTGAAAACTACTGTTTTTATGTACTAGAATTAAATATACAGAGGTATTTTCATAGCTTCATCCAAAATAATCCTGCCTTTAAAAAGTATAACACGGTATATATAAATATGCAATTAATAACAGATGGGCTGTGGCTGAGACGTTAGTTGAGAGCTATTTTTATAGCTTTTTGACTTCTGAAGAGATTAGGGGGGATGAAATAATATATTTTGACTATATTTTGAGTATTGCCACTAATGCAGGAAAACAATGTCAGTTCTAAAACAGATAAGCCATTCAGTTGTATTACCAATACAGACTTGTATGTCAATATTGATGATATCAACTGTGTTACTCAAGTATTAAATTCTGTGGCAAATATTACCTGCTATGTATTCGCGCATAGGTATAAAACAGAAGACGCATTCCAAGCCTGTCAAACACTTAATGTTCCAAAAATTTCGTGTTTAAGGTATAGTAAGATAACTATTAGCTAGCACGCAGAACTCGTAAAATTATTTTTATTAAAGTCCGAATACGACATAAAAATATTTTCTTCACGCTAATTTCTTAACTAACAAAATGCCCAAATAGATCCTCTCGTTATGGTCGTTTTGTTGTTGTGTTAAGTCGTAAATCGTGTTATTAAGGGTTGTGTGCAATAGATGTTGGTATTGTTGTATTATTGATTAATGTATATTAACATTTTTCGTCTGTAAAATTAATTTTCTCGTTTGTCAATAATTTAGAAAGTTCTCTGTATACCCAAACGATAATGTTTCATAACAGCATTGGATGGCTTCATAGTGTAAAGCTGCTAATTGTAATCACCTTCCTTAATACACATACTTTCATGTATGTGCAATGAAAATGTTTTCATCATATCTATTTCATTAGTTCCACTTACCATGACACGGAAGCTTAGAGGTGTATTTACTTCGTATTTACTTCAGTAAATATTTGTGGAAGTTGTTTTAATTGAATGGCATTCATGGGAAGGTTCACTACTCTAACTGTTTTTAGAAACAAGTGATCTTACTGAAAATTATAAGGTGTATAATTCAAATGAACTGTCACCTGCAGAATTAAGTAAATAATGCTCATGCAGACAAAGAAGTATGTCCATAGGTAGCAATAAGTAAATACTTATGTATGCAGCAAGTGTAGAAAATGAATGAAGAACTGTATTCCATTATACCTATACATATCTGTGCAATAAAGTCATCCATAAAGATGGACTTTGAAGTTCTTTATTAATTCATAAACTTCTTAATTCATACACCCTACAAATCTATATTACATTATTGTATTATAAATTATATAGTAGTAAATTTTTGTCATCTAATCTCATTGTGTAACTGTCAAAATTATCCGCGAGTAAACCCATTCCTGCTTAGAATGTTTTACATACCAATAAGTGAGCTACTAACACGAATGAATGTGCATAAAATATGTTACAAGTGCACTTTTTCATGTTTTAATATCATTATGAAAGCTCTATCTAATCAAGAATACTAATATAGACTTAGTTCCTTATTAGACAAAGATTTTCTATTCATAATACACACAAGACTAATAAGTTGCTGACTGGTACTATTTTAAAGTATTTCTACCAAACTTAATATTTATTACAGAAACGTACATAAGTCAATAACAATTAAATAAATATAAAGTAAATAATGTAAAGTTTAAACTTCATCTTCATTTAAAAGCATATTTGGAATTCCATCATTGATAGGAAACCTTCTACCCGACTCTGGACATAATAAGTCACCATTTATAACTTCAACCTCCAGTAGTACATGATGGACTTTTTTCAAGAATTCCTCATTCGTTTCAAAATCTTGAATTAAAGTTTGAGGTAATTCACCAACATGTCCTATCTGTAACATCATTAATTTTCATAATAATAAACATGGATATTTACAATAATGTCAATTGAATTTTTATTACATTACGACTCACACTTTCTGCAGCTTTCCATAGTGTAGCCCAGTCAAGTTTTGGGATTATCCTGGCAATGAATTCCGAATTAAAATCCACTTCAGATACTTTGATGTCTTTAGCCTAAAAGTACAGGATACATTTACATTTGTTGATTGAATTTGTCGTCTTGTAAATCTGCCATCCACTTTATAAATGTATTCAAATTAACACAGATGTCATAAACTACTATGCATTTAAAGCTGATAAATCTATGAAGTATTCTAATGAAATTTAGAGTATTCACATAACCTGATCTTTTGAAGTATGTTCTATTAAAAATCATTACTTACTATGATTCCTAAAGGGTAGCCGACTGTTACACCTTTAAGGCATTTAGAAGTTAACATATTATGTGTCAAAAGTTTCATCTTTCTTCTAAAGAATAGATGATAACAACCGAAAGAAAAATGTTTATTCGCCGAAAGCGTGTATACGCCGGACAGCTTTATTTACTTCAAGCTTGTTTAGGGCAAATTTTCATAATGCGCAATTCTCATATGACAAGTTCTGCACATTTTTTCTGTTATAACGAAGGCGATATCTGAAGCGCAACGATCTATAAGCCAAAACACGTGCGATGATGTAACAGATTTATAATAAATACATCAAACAGTTTATCAAGTACTATCAATATAATGTAGTTTTTGTTAATGAAAAAACACGTACGGTTTGATATGATTGTCTGATAGCCAATCGTATGACATGTTTTTTCAGAATCAACCAATCCCAGTCCTTTGCTACATAACCTACTTCGGAACGCATAACCAATCAGCCATGCCTTGCGGCGATTTGTTTCATGAAGACTGTCCTTCTGTGTTTACTTGGGAGCTAGTTTTCCAAATCTTCTTTGTGATTAATGGAATCACGTCATGGTCTCAAGCATCAACATATTCTGTTTTTAACGGTGTTAATTACATTTCGACGTACTAATTTCTCCGTTGTACTCCAAATATTCACTTTAATCTGAGCCGTTTTAGAAAACATACAAGTCTATTCCCTTAGTGTGCGAACAAAAGATATCTGGTCCACAGCCAGTTGTCATGATCATTTCATTTTTGTGAAAGGATAACTTGTAAGTGAGCAAATATAATTTTGTATCTGAAACATAGGTATCTTTTCGCTTTCTTACCAAAGTTCAATTTTGTATTTCTAACATAACAATTGACGTTCACAAAGTGTTCACAACCTGCTGTGTTGGGAAAATGAGATGTATATATGATCATTTCTATTTCGATCCGTGCAACTCTTATAAATATGTACAAGACAGTATTCTGCGAGTTAGAAGGAAAGAATTGGATAAACACTGATTTATCAATTGTACACGTTGAAATTATTGTGTTATGAACATAACCTTTTACTAGTGATATTTCAAGTGTGTGACTCAAGAATGATTAGATCATGAATCAACAGCCATAAGTGGGATGTACTGTACATCTCATCAGAAATATAGACTATATTCCTTTTATAGTATGAATATAGTATTGTCGCTTCGTTAAACTGATTTTGAAATAAAGTACAATGACAACAAAAATAAACACTTCAGTTTAACTTATATATTTACTTTCTCAGTTTGTATATATATTTTCTTGGGTTACATTAAATTTTACCTGTACATAATAGTATTTATATTTCTGTCATTTATCTTTGATTCCAAAGCTTTCATTTTTGTTTACCTTATATTTTGTTTTCTGTTTATTATAGTTAAGCTACAAAAAAAATGGCACAGACTACTACCATTGAGACAGTGACTATTACTAGGCCATTAAAGGTAAGTAACATTTGCTGTGAAATTCCTTAAACTATACAAGTCTCCTGCTCAGAAGAGAATATTAACATGTACAAGAAAATAAATTATGGAAAGATGGAAAGACTGATACCTGGGCAAACTACACTACTAACAGAAAAATCTGCACAATACAAAAAAAGAAATTTGATTATTGTACTGTCAGTACTAGTATGATAAAATCTACCCTTAAATAATTCCTCCACTGTGGAACTATGTTCTACTGGGCACAGTACATAATACGAAATGTGAAAAAAGACGCGTTCACGGGCGGGGGTTGGGGGACGAAAATTGAGATAAGAGTGACAAGAAGTTGAGGGGAAAGTTGGTGTAAAAATGGCAAGGAAAAAGAAGTTTCGACAGCGCGCGCAGAGTCGATTGCTTTCGCGCATTGCGCCGCGACCTCCTTAATGGGCGCAGCCTCCCTGGAATTCGACTCGACTTCCCCCGACCCCGGACGACCGGATCCGTCCCCGGTTGACCTCAAACTCGTTAACGAGAATAGCACCCCGGATTATCGCGGCTGTCTAAAGTTCCTCCCGACGAACCGACCACCGATGGACCTGTGTTTCGCCAAGGTTTCCAACGACTCGTGTACCCGAGTAACCTGCCGTTGCAACCCCCCCGAGTAAACCCGGGAGTGGCGGAGTTTCGTGTTTCTTCGTTGCACTGGAAACTGCCACGGCAGCTCGACATTGTCGACCGCTCCGTTAACATTTCTCGCTAGATGGTCCTTTCCCGTCTCGATAGAAACGCGCTTTCCAGCAAGACCTACGATGTTCCGTAAATGGGTTCCCTGAAGGAACGGTGAAAGTGATCGATGATTGTTGCTGGCTTTCAGGCTCGTTTCGCCTCGTCCTTTTCCGCACCCTGACGCGCTTCCTCGGCAAAACAATCGTCGCTTAAAATGATCATGTACACGGTCGCAGATGATCACATGGGGGATAATGAAATCGCCCAGGTATACGCGAAACTCTCGAATAAATTCATTTTTTCCCTCCTCAACACTGTCATAATATTTGTGCTCCCATCTCATACACAAAGTGTAAAGTTATACACAAAGCAAAACAAAGTAGCAGATCATCAATTCTTCACTATTAATCAGAAAATAATAAACGTGGTAATTGTTGTTTTCAGGTGATTGCATTCATATGTGGGGTCATAGTCATATTATTAATGATAATGGGTCTAGCTTCAACCGATTGGTTGATGGCATTAGGATGGAGACAGGGTCTTTTCGCACATTGCATTGAAGAAGGTGCACCTACACCCCTGCCATTTAATATGCCAGATCCTCCTGGTTGTTACCAAGCAAGAGATGTTGGTAAGTTTACTTCAAGTAACACCTTTTTCTTGTTATTTCTAATTAGAATACTCATGTTATATGTTCTTCTGTTAAGCATATATAAGAGCAGCTGCTGCACTGTGCGTAGTGTGTTTACTGACTGATATTGCTGCAACAATTCTCACTGGTCTTGGTTTAAGATCACAGGATCACAGAGACAAACATAAATACTACAGATTTGCAGTATTCTGCATGGGTATTGCATGTAAGTATGAAAGAATGAGAATATAATTGGACCGCATACTTATTTCCTGTGAAATATTGTCAATAATTTTGTCTGTATTTGCATTTCAGTAATATCCCTCCTAATAGCATTGGTGATATACCCAGTGTGTTTCGCCGAGGAACTTAATCTAGGTAAATATTTTTCTCCTGACATCGTTTCGTAAACAATCTTCAATGATATCCATGAATATTAATTTGCGAATTCAGGGAATCGAACAATGTGGGAGTTCGGTTGGGCGTACGGGGTTGGCTGGGGTGCAGCTATATTCCTGTTTGGCGGGGCCGTGCTATTATTGTGCGACAAGGAGAGCGAAGAAATATACTACAAGGAGAGAAAAATCGTACGAGATGACATTGGAAGCGGGGGTTCGATGATCGGCATGGGACATCACGGTGTACGTAGCGGGGCGCAAATGGCCTAGTGGCATTGCTCCCTGCCCGACGTTGTTCTCTAGGTGATTCATTTTTATGTTTTCGTCTTCAAACTTTGATATACATGCGAAAGGACACACGCGGGTTCGAACAGGCTGCATTTTTGTAGTAAGTCAAGAGTTGTTGTACAAGGGAGCGAATCATTTTTTCACCAACGATCGAATCGTCAGATCAGAATATGTCGGATTCGGAAACAGTTCGATACACCGTACACAAAAAAACATCTTACGAATCAAACGTCAAACGGATGTATGGAGTAATGCATCTGTCAGACAGTCGAAATGTAATTGAGTTTCATTTGTTATCGCGCTTGAGTTTTAGGGTAACTGCTTTGGGACCATTCTACATCTTTACTTTTATCCTACTTCAACCTTTCTCTCGGTTAATGACGTAGATTATTTACGACACGCATTTAGACCGCTGACTTTTACATCCTTTTGCCAAGTAACTTCACATGCTAACGACAAAATCATTGTTACATTTCTACAAATTCGTATAACGATTCAGTACGAAACATAATAAAGACAAATCGCGTTTATCACGTTAAATTTCATCAAGAATACATCACAAGCATGTTTTCGATTCCTTTAGTAACGCATAATTTTTAGCAAAATTAAACATTCATTTAATATTAAATAATTACTATTATTTTATGATTAGAATTAACCATAACAATAAAATTCTTAGCTTATTTTTAAGAAAACCAGGGTAACATTTAGTATTTCTCTATTTATTCCTTTTTTAAGATTTGTATATACTTACTAGAAATTAATAACTTATTAACTTTCGTTTTTTGCCGAAAGTGCCATTTGCTTTAAAACAATAATTTATATGTTGAACACATTCAACAGTATTTTGCAGTACACAAATAGTAGAATATATTTATCCTAAATTCAGCAAGATATTTGCGATGTGTTTGAAGTAAACATGCCTTTATACAACATTCAAGAGACACGGATTTCTGATTTGACGAAATGAATTCTTTGCAATTTGTAACCTGTCTTGGCTAAAAACAGTGATATAAGTGATATTATACCTTGTAATTACATACACGCACACAGAGTATATGAAAAGAACATCAAAATTTTGATGAAATTCTTGTTAAAAAATGGCGTTCGTACGAATATGAAAACTGCTATTGACGCTTCAAGATATCACTACGGTCAGCGCTTAAAAATTATTGTGGCATATTTCATACCTTTAATTTACTTTATACGAGTAATTCATGACGTCATACGTACAGAACGACTAATCAATACTCACTACTTGGCTGTTTAAATTTATACCGTAATTCAGTGCTGCTATTTTCACATGTGCTCTTCGCATCATAAAATCAAAGTATTGACTTTTCGTGCGCAGTTATACTTTCAATTACGACAGAAATGCTGTACAATTTTTCTTAAAGTGAAATCGTATAAGTGGATGATGAACAATCGCATGTTTATGATTTTTAACGATTAAGTATCATAAATACGACTAGGAACTATTATGCAGGGTATGGAATCCATCCGATTGTAATTTAGACCTCCATACATGCATCCTTGTACAAAGCTTTACCCTGCGACGTTTTTTTGACTCGTAAAAATGTACATAAGTCTTTATGTAATATAACTGTGATTGAGTTGTACTTATGGAAATAAGTACCTAAAAGACAAGGTGTACGTGATTATGGACCCCTCATGTTTACAAATAATGTTACGTGAATGACGATACTACATCACAACATCACAACTCAACAAGTGTAATGTAGGTTCGGCAGTAAACGCATAATAGCATCATACCCTGCAGAATAGTTTTCAAGTTCGGTATAAAATATTCTTTTACTTCACTGCGTTGTTGAACCGACGGTTGAATGTTAATTCTGTAAAACGTAAAACCTCCCACTGCCTGCAAAACCAACAATTGAGTCGATATTAAGCTCAGTGTCGAGTTCGCTTTGTAATTACGTACGTTTTTACAGAATTAGCCTTCAGCGCATAACTAATTACCGTTATCTGTCGGTGGACTTAATTCTTCTTATAAGTGAACTTTCACCGAAATTTCTGTTTTGCGTTAAACAGAGAGTTTAAGTACGCGACGAAATAGAGGCAGCGCGGGCAGGTATATTATCCATTAAGTTATTTGCATTATATACGTGTACGTATATGTATATATAGGTATTTTATAGATACGTGTAACGAATTGACACAGCTGCAGTTAATGCAATAATCTTAATATCTCACACGATAATTGAGAAAAGATAGACTTAACGTCCTGCGATGATTAGAGTGTGGGTTTCGCCGCAGAAATATCCTTCGAGGTTTCTCAGCAGAACCGGCTTCAAAATCCAAAATAATTACCAAATTACTGTTTGACACTTTGAACGAGGTGTCATGATATCACGTGCGCTCTATTAGCGGAACGCGTGGAAACATGCCGAAGACATGAGAATATCGAAAACAGAAATCTGAAGTATATCTTCCCCGTTGATTACTTTACACGCTCCGTGCGGGTATTGTATAAAGTTTACAATGCCATTTACGAAAAGAATTCTTCGTAAATTAGAATTACGCGTGTTTCGCTAGAATATTTCATTTCCCATGGGATATCGACTTGTATTGTTAAATTTTGATATACGTTTACTAAGAGACTTGATATATAACGAGCGAAAGTGTGTAATTAAGTACCAATACGCTACAATTCATTAGTGGGCTGTCTCATTGACCAACATTCACTTTTGTAAAATTTTCAAATGCACCACTCATGAGACGTTGAATTGATCAGCCAAACGACTGATTATACCAGCTTATTATGTCGAAACCGTAAATACTTATTGTTTATTGGTATTTAGCATGTTTGCAACTTTTTTATCATCAATTTTTCTACCTGTATTATTAGGAGATAAAAAAAGTTATCCGGCATTTAAAATAGTTATATTTTGGCAAACATTCCCAGCATTATCGTAGTGAACCAAACGATGGTCAAACAATGTGAACTTCCATTAGACATTCCCGAAATTGGTGAAGATGTAGTTAAATAGTGTAATGCAATTTATGGGCGTCGAGAGGACTATGAGTTCCGATAAAAGTGGAAGATCTGTAGATCATTGAAACGGATTTCGATATTTCTTCCACTATCTCACTGCAACTTTGTTACCTATAGAAATGCCCTATGTCCATTTAACTACACCATTGTTTTGGTGGATTGATAAATCGAATAGTGGCAGCGTAAGTCGTAATATATCACGATAGGAACGTAGTTTACTCTATATCGACTGTAAGTGTATGTATATTAATGTTTTCGTATTTTGTTCATAGTGCGCCTATCGTACTCGCCGCACATATCGTATTAGGCATATACATGTATGCATAAGTAGAGCTCATACCTTCGGCTTGATCCCGTAATTGTCAACATTATTGTCCGGTTAATCGTCGAACAATCGGACGAAGCGAGCTTTAATAGAATGAACGTTTGCGAAACCTATTCATGCATCTATGGCTTTAGAGAAATAAATAACTGAATTGTGTAATTTTATTTCTTACAACAATTGTATAATAATGCGAACTGACTTATGTTAAAATAACTAGACGAGCGTCATAATTCAATGTAAACATATCATATTATTGTACAAAGAATAAAAATACATCATTAAAAGTTAAGCATGTAGAACCATTCATTTCAGATGAGAGGAAACGTTAGAAGTAAATATTCAATGAGTTTCTTGCTATACACAGGTGTATTAATTATATACAAACTATAAGTAATATATAAATAATGCATTGGGGTTATTAAGGTCAAGCAGCACTTGTTACTTTAAACATCGTAGAGAAATAATTTCTTCTATAATGCAGCAGTCTAATCAATTCTGCACAATGATACATGGTTTAGGCAAGAAATATACACGATGGGATATTGCAGAATGACCTTGAAGATTTTTAATCTATATATCATAAATACAAAGAAAACCTATGCATGTGTAAACAAACGGTAGTATACAAAATAGAAATTTATTTAGCTTTCTTATATAAAATTAATATTTCGCAAAACTAATATGTACACGATGTGCCGATGACATTCAGCCATGCCAGCAAGTAGCAAACTTAATAGCATTTGCATTACCGTCGATTATAGTTTTAATCGGGTAACTGATGGACTCTTTATCGATTTATCACAAGACGCAAATTAGCTCATGACTTTTAATGATTAAGTTGCACTTAACGTACATACATGTGACGATCGCGTGTATTTTTAAAGTAACAATGAAATCTATTGAAGCTTCAAAATTTTGTAAACAACTGTCATGTGCGTCACCGGTAGTAAAATCTGTTTTTTAAATAGTGTTTAGGAAACTTTAGACAAGGAAGCATAATTTATACATTCCATCCTGTAAAATAAATATTGTAAATACGATAGAGTAATATGTAGATGATAAAATTTAATCGGTGATTTCAAAGAGAAATTGATCATCATTTGCTTGTGATTAGCTTGCTGAGCAATGCAGTTGATGGTCACTGGATCCTGTTCAGTTGTCTAGGATAAATCCATAGGTTCATACGTCTATAATAAAAGGTCGTAAATATGAACTGCTGTAAAATACTCTATAGTTTCAGAAAAAGAAATACATTTTACAATATTTTACAATAAATTTACATGTCTCAAAAATAAATACCAAGTATATTTCATCTATGTGCTGATTGCAAATTGTAAGGCATGGCGGCTGTAAAGTAGCGATTATTTATACAAATTTAACATGATCAAAGACGCACCGTTCATTGTATGCGCATTATAGGATTGTAGTTAGTTGCAATCAACTAATCTCGCGTCTGAGGCCGCTGTATAAATAGTTTAATATCAGGAATGCCATCGGAATAACGGCGAGAGAGGCCTTCGTCGGGGAATCCAGATTCCGTTTCACCGTTTCACGAAATATAATTTGCAAAAATTTCAACAGAACGTATACCTCAGAAACTTCATCGTACATACTTCAGCAGTCAAGAAGTAATCCGTCTCCTTTGGAAAGTGAAAACAAAAATAAACGAAAAATGTCCTCACGACAAAATATTGTTCCTCAACAAAAATTAGTGCTTTTGATTTTTGGAGTCGGACCACAACATTGCACACTTTCGTAGTCCTTCTTCAAATATGAATACGGTTAAGAAATCGCGAGTATACAAATGCAATCATCCAAGTAAAAAGCTTGATAAAACTTTTACACTCGGCCACTTGCATCTTTGTATAATACCAAGCGTTGCCTAATTGCAAACACTGTCTTCGCGTCTTTCCTTATCCTAAGAAACTTTCATCTGCGTATCACACAATTTCAAGCAGTAACTCAAACGTTTGAAGCTACGCAAAATTAAATTTGATCGATGATAAACCATTTTTCACGAAACCGTAAAAGGGCTAACGAATTTTTATAACGAAAAACACCCTGACGCTTTTACAGTTTCGACCTTCTTTTTTTAAATTTCAAAAACGAAGCTACCATAATAAACGATTCTAGTTGTATAAGATGCATTTTCTCAGATCCTTTTTCAATTGAGGCTGTACGAGTATATGTTTAATATTATTCAACTACCTAAATGCAGCCATACATCTAAACGCGAACGCATCTATTTCAAATTTGTGAGAATCAGTCACATAGTCCAGAAGGATTTCACACAATAAATCGACATTCATTTCGTAATATTCGGATTTTATATGACGATGTCGTTAACAGATCTTTCATTCTCGATAAAGTGGTTTCTTCAATCGAAAGTTATTTCTTCTATAAATCATATAAGATTCCACGAACCTGAAATGGATGCGTCCGTTCCTGGCATTTTCCATCATCAACGTACGAACATTGCTTAAAATCTACACAACAGATCAACTTCCGTGAGATAACATTATTCCTTAAAACTTTATCAGTTCGACAGTTCGTTTTTTGGTCCTATACGCCGATACCACGTTAAACAGTACCAACGGGAGAAAGTATTAATGCCTCTGCCTGTGCGGATATCGTTCGAATCTCGGCCCTAACGCGACGGAGTATCATAACTTCATTTCCCAGAGAACGATATGCGCGTCGTTGCTGTTAGGGTCTTTAAAACTATAAGTCGATTTTGGACTTTTATCCGCGGTGGACTGGTTGTTGGATTGCCTCCAATTGATGTACCCTCGGCCCCCCATTAACGTCAGTACGGTCCTCTTGGGTTGATCCATCTGTTGTACTTTACCCGTCTTCTTCCCGTTGGTTTTGGAGTTACACGCGGGGACCACATCAAGAGCCATCTGCGTCGCGTTGTTCTTCGCCGCGGAATCATAAGGACCGTTTCGACTAGCAGTGCTGCTGTTACGTGAGAGTTTTCCAGTCTTCAACGAGAGATTTTCCTCGGAACCAGAAGAGGTGTACAGGGAACTAGCGTGAGAGTCTACGGACCAGTTGGACAGGTCCAGAGAACGTGGTCGCGTGATTTTCATCTTCAACCTGCGGTCCAAAGTGCTCACTTTGTTCGGTATGGCAGCTAACTCCGGGTCGCTTCGTCTCAAGGTCTCATAAATTGGATCTATTCCTGAATTGTTTTCGTTCTCGTAGTCTTTCACGTACATCAGCTCGCCATAGAGGCCGTAAACGTCGCAATTTTCACCGGAACTCTGGGAACTCGATATGGAACTGGAGAGGAAACCACCTCCAGAACCGAGACCCCTTGGAAGTGTCTTTGAACCCCTGCACTCGAATTCTTTGCTTCGTTTTCGCCTCAACATCACTGGGCTTCCTGCGAGTTGTTGTCTCAGCTTGCTAATATTATTCGACATTGACGAATCCAAGCTTGCTCTATCCCTTGGCCTTTGGTCTCCGTCTTTCACTCTCAACTGCACCGTCTCTTCCTCTTGGTTGTTTTCCTTCGCGCAGTTTACCGTATTCTTCGAGTTCTGAATCGCCAGTAAAAACGTTATCGGACCGAAATGCGCATGATACGAGATGTTGACGCGGCCGCTGATGATTGGAACACCTTCTAACCGTGGAAGAGGAATCGTCAGACTGATACCCACGTTGGTTCCTACCCACAGTAGTCCTTTGCACGCCAAAAGTGCGGTGACGATGACGGGTGTCTGATTGTTATTCAAATTATCTCCGCACACGTTCGAAGGATTATTTGTCCTGGTAACTCGCAGAACGTTTGACGCTATGTTGATGTCTTGTAAATGTTTGAAGGTTTCTGTATGGTAGAGGCAAACTGTGCTAGAATTCTGAAGGGCCACCCATAAACCGACTCCCGAATGTGCCATGAGTTTCACGTTGCCGACATGTTCATGCTGCGCACTAAAACTTTTCGTTATATCTCCGGACAACCCATTAAGTACCCAAACCTTTTTACCGCACGCAGCGTAGACGGACGTATTAATGGGCATCAGACATGATACAGGATCGTTTCCTAAGGCTATAACTAGGGGATCCCTTAGCGCCCAGGAACCGTCGTTTTGTCTTCTAAATAGTAATAACGAGCCGGTGCCCAACGCGACGAAAACATTGTCGCAATGGTATTTTATTTGTATCACTGGACCTGCCACTGGATAATTGCCAAGCTCCTCCTGTTTCTCCGGTTCCGAGGCGGCATAAATTATTATCTTCCTCGAATCCGTGCCCATCCAAACGAGATCACTAGCCAATGTCAAAGGATCGTTCGTGACCCCTTTAACGAACTCTATAGCCCCCACTCTCGTCTCCACGAGATCGAAAGTGGTGACTTGCTTCAAAGACGTGGCCAGAGCCGTAGTCGATTGACCGAATACCGTCACGTGACTGGATATACCATCCCCCGTACATATCCATAAGTAGCTTTGGTTCCTACCCCTACGCCTAGTGGGTCGTGGATTTTGTGTGGTGTAATAGCAACCGCAACGTACCTGTAACATAAAAATTTCAACCGCATTAAAATTTACAATCCTTGCCCACATAACTTGACATTATCCGACGACACGTTTATTTATTTTATTTTTCTTTGACTATAAATCAAAGTACGAAACTTACTTCTGTCTGATGTTGCGAGTGATAGACTGGTTGTGAACTGACGAAAAGTGGCATCTTCGTAGATGGTCGTTGTTCCTGTTCAGGTACTTCCCACGACGGAGAATTATTCGGATCCAAAGCCAACTGCGCTAGCCTGAGCTCAGTTATCCAATCTTTCTTCACCAAGGGATTCTCAGTTTGGAAGGTGTACATCTGGCCCTGCTTTGTTGTCAATTGTAAACAGCAACTATCTGCCCACACCATGTCTTCGTCTTTCTGCTGTATCGACAGTTGTATCGACTGAAGGATTTGCTTGGTAGTATCTGAAGTCATTCCCTTTTAACAGAAAAAAAACACATCCGTAAGATCTTTATTATTTCTATACCCGAATTTTTGTATTTACATTAAGAGAGCGTTCACACTGGTACTGCCATATTTGGGTTTCTACCTTGAAACGTAATTAACGCCTGAAGAGCTTGTATAGCAAAAAATTGAAAGCCCGTAAGCAGTCATAAAAAGTGTAAATGTTTACTTTTGTATCAATCAACGTAATGTTGCATTGATTTACCTCGTACGTTCCTTTGAGTTGCGCGACGAGATCGCTTATCCTAGACATGACCTCGTAGTCGTGCATAAGATCATTCATTTCCATACAGAGACTGTCGGCTCCAGCCTGCCCGCATTCCCCGCTTTTATCGGACTTTAAGCTGCCCCCCTTATTGAGGCCAGCAGTGAGTAATCGACTAAGAGTCGGCGAAGTACTAGTGTCTTGGATCTGCAATGCGATATTGAACCGTAATAACTTAGGTCGCCAGTCCAACCAATCAATGGAAATAATGCTTTTTACGGGCATTGAAATTACACGTCACGTACACTTGGGGTTTCATGTGAAACCTTGGATCATGGAGTTACACGTACCTCGATATCGGATACCGGATGTGTCCACTTCAATGTTAATCTTTCACTTCCGGAAAAGTCTTCCGCCGAGCGGGGTGCCACAGAAACGCATACCACCAAATCATTCAGTAGTAAAAGTCTTCTTCTCTTGGACTTCGTTATCATGCCGTTTTGATTAAACTCCTACGCACATAATACCATCCCATTTCATATTATCATCTACCGTTAACGGGAATTTACATGTGTGAAAGTTTGCAAATTATTTTACCAGCTGCGTGACGTTATCTTCACGTATGAGGTATCGAGAAGAAGAGGAAAGAGGACGATGAGATAGTTTTCCGGACACGTGTCGTAACATTTCTTTGAATGCCTGAAACTGCTCGGCTTCTCGTTTCCTCTCGTTCAACATTTCCGCCAAGCTTTCGAGTTGCGTCAGTGCTAATTGTAAAGACATTCTGTCATGGTGTCCATGCGGCGTATGTTTTAACAAATCCTGAAACGAAACATTCGTGTTTTCGAACAACAGAGCCCAAAAGATCAACTTTACAATATCTCACGAATATGCACTCACTTGCAGAAACAATATGAATTGGGGAAACCTTTGTACGGGTTTTACCATCAGTCCAAAGAAAGATAATCTGTCATGAGAGCTCAACTGTCTGACCTGAAATGTTGGCAAAGGTTGAAAACCAGGCACATTGATTAAATGAGCCTTCGATGATTTCTCAACGATCTTAATTTCAATGTACCTTAAAAAAATCCGCGAGGGCAGTCTTTCTCTTCGATTCCTGCTTAGCCAAGTCCATGGCCACGGAGAAGTTATTAATGAAGCCGCTATATATATCCAGAACAATGGCCTTACTAAAACTAGCGACAAATACGTCCCCTAATTTCTCGTCCTTATCCCAAGAACGCACGCATTCCGCCAAAGCAATTCTAAACAACGTATGACACTGCAGAATTTCCGGTAGTCTATGGAATAACGTCGCTATCTTAGATTGACTCAGCACCGGCGGCGAAGATTCCTCTAACGGTTTTTTGTAATCCTAAAAAACGTATGTACAAATGCAAAATCGCACTGCATTGATCTGCATTTTTGATGTTCATCATTGAACATTCTATCACATGTCATGCATGATCGGTTAACAGTGTACGGAAATGTGAAACGATCGTGTTCTACTCACATTGACTAATCTCTGCAAAGTGGAGACATAGCTGTTTTCGGAGTGTACTATTGCGGCGACGATGTGCCGGCGCTTCAACTGCTGCGGCGTTAAATTTGGAGGTGCCGGTGGAAGAGTAGGAGGTGCCTGCCTTCGATGCATGCATTGAAACTGCACCATCGCACTATTCTCTTCTTCGACCTGCAGCACCGAACAACGCACAAGTTTAGCTAATGACCCGCTAGGGCGGAACATCTCACTACGAATTATTTTTAGTTCCACGCTAGCAGAAAGAACCAGATACTAAAGCTGTCGTTTACAATTGAAACTTAGGAGCACATGTGTTTGATTCATTTGATAGATCGTTTTGACGATGTCATGTCAACAAAGTCTCGTTGGACCGGTTAATCTTTATAGTGAACTAACAAGATTATGCCTGCCGTTGTTTATTTACTCTAATAACATAAGCCGGCTAATTCCACGTCGTAGGTGTACTTTATGGATTCGCTGGCATTTTCTTTACGTAATGTACGTGCCAGGGTACCTTTAAAAAAACCAGCTGATCGTGTGCCGTGCTTTACTTTGGCTTACCTCGCACAGTTGAGGCATTTGGGGCAGTTTAAGCGGACTTGTAAGCGGCGTCGTCGTGTCCGAGGAATCCACGTCATATTGCTGCGTAGATCCTCTGCGAATGCTGAACCATCTGGACAGCCTACCATGATTGCCAGGCGTGTCCAACGGGTCAGCATTGTTTACTCGCATGTTTTGAGATCTCCACTTGTCGCAAAGCGTGCGAGCTTTATGTAACGTGTTTCTCAGCTGACAGTTACTCCTGCAGGACAGAAAACCGATCGTTCTGCATGACTTTTGCGGATTTATACAAATATTAGGAGACCTTCTGAACTGTTATAGTATTAATTTTGCTAAGCTTAAGTGAAGCGTAACAGGGGGCTGTGATAAAGTCCGAAGCGGTAAGATGAAAAACATCAACGGGCATGCTGGACGTCTGGTTCAACGTTCTCAAAGCTTTGAAGGGGATCAGTTCCTCCCAGAAACTCACTTAATACTGATATTGCTCTTCTCGCTTTCGTCGTCCGAGGAGAGATCATGATCCGAAGCGGAGCACCAGGAATCTTCGCTTCTAGCGGACTGCGTCGATGTGTTTGACCTGCTGGCTTCCAGCGTGCCGTGATGCCTCTGCGTCTGGCCTACGGTTTCCATTTTAGTCGGCCCTACATCGTCCCATGATTTGCATCTTGAACGAGTCTCATCTAGACACACAGAAAGTGGACTATTAAAAATTACACCAGACAAATAATAGAAATCTGCTCTGCTATGTACTTGAGGAAGGAAACTATATTTAACCCGCCCTTAGGGGAAATATTGATCCTCCGGTACCGGTAATAATAAAGTCCTCATCGAACTCAGACGTTCGTTGAAGCTAATGAAAAATATGTCCTGTTGTGTATTATCGACCCTAGAATATAAGGTCATTGTGTATCTGGTGCAGACACGCATGACGTATTCAGATCTTTCCTTTGGGCCTGAGCATATCCTAATAGGTGCATAGCAGCAACCGATGCGTCATCGGTAGACACATTTTGAAATGACGAGAGACATTGCCGACATCTCATGCGTTCGATCTCGCCGCGTGTGGACGAGCTTCCTGTTAACGACTTCCTCTACGAACTTTGTTCCACTTCCGTGCGTAATCGAGAATTTTGTGAATAAGCCTTTCACGAACATCGTCTTAAAACGCACGCAGAGGAACTGACTTATCGTACGCGCCACGTAAATCATAATTCCCTTGGGAATGTTTATCGAATTAATTCCTTTCTTTACGAGGAATTAATCGTACGTTGAACCAACGTTTTAATTGATAACGGGGAACGGTAAAAACTTATCCGTAGAAATGTCAAATATCCCCGTGCGATAAGAAATTATCGTTAACGGCAATATTATGTCCGTTGCTGCGTTGCAACATTTTCTTTTTTATCGTAAACGTTCGCCGCGATAACTGCGCACTTTTTGAGTATTTTCAGCGTGATTTGGCCGTACAAAATATCTCGAGGATCTTCTGCACCGCCGCCGGCCGGACTATGGCCAGAAATGTGCATAAAAGAGCAGTCAGGGCCGGCTGAGGAATACTCGCTGAGGAAAATTTGCATGTATCCTTGTAGCGTCTACGACCCGTACCGCCATAAGCGCATTTTTAAAATATAAACAAGTCATACGGCTCACGGCTTTTTCTTCTCCTGAGAAGTGCAAGAAATTTCAATTGGGTTCAAAACAGCGCGTACGGTATTACTATTGCCCAATAGGACTTTTCGAGCCAGTATTTTTGTCCTTGAATTACTTCATGGAAGATTCAAGGCCATATGGTTTGCGCAACTGACGAACGGACTCGGAAGGATTTTCAGCCTGGCTCAGGAACTGTGGGTGAAATTGATTTGCCTGTAAACCTAGCCGGCCCTGGGAACGGTGCTGTAACATACGCCTCGCGAGAATTCCATGCGCGAGACGAAACCCGGCGCAAAGGATGAGCAGCAGACGGTATCTGGCCGCGGCTTCTGACCTTCTGCTGGAAAGATGAGCTTATATAGGGGAGCGTGTAAACATTGCCATTGTCCGCGACAGGCCAGTCCGCCGGCGAGGCGCGGTGAAAATAAAAAGGAAACGAAAAATACGACGTTCCGTGAATGGCTCGCCGGTACAACGGGGGGCTTTCTTGTCCTCCTACAATTTTATTTTCCTCTCGCACAGAGACACACACATACACGGGCATACACGCGCAGGGGAATGCGAATTGGCAGTCGATATCGACGACCCTTAACGGCCGGGACGAATTGCCTGTCATCATTTTGGCACGGCCCATGGAACAGAAATCGATTTGTCGGTGGCCAAGTACTGGGGTGGAAACAGCCCTCGTTGGATTACAGCTTATATAAATGACAAATAGGGAAGCCTATTGTCCGTGTAATTCCGAGAAATTTATTTCACTGGCTACACGTGGACCGATATGAAAGACAAACAAGCAAGCACGTTGTCCGCGTAATTTCGAGATATTTATTTGCCTGACTATTCAAGCATTCGGGGAAGCAACTCCAAAACATTTCCTATCATCTTGTAGCAAAAAGATGACTTCCATGTTGTTTGTGTAATTTGCAAATAGCGGCTATCACGTACTACTTTTTCTCGCGGTATTCCATTCACGAATTAGTCGAACTTGTAAATAAGCTTAGTATATAGGATAGTGGGTAAACAACGACGTGGTCTGAAAGTTCGCAGGCTAATCGTGGGAAACAATAAGCAGTTTCCTCGGTGGTTAACTCGATCCATTCTGATGAGGCCGCAAGAGCGCCAGGCTTATACATATATTGCCATTCTGTAACGTTCAGCTGGCCACGATTAGTCAGAGCGTAAAAAAGGACTCTTCAAAGATGCCGATACGCATTTCTTTCGTGCCCAGTGGTCATGACAGCTCATGAATCGAGGTGCAGGCAATTGACAAGAAGAAATGACGGTGATGGCTAAATTAACTATACCGCCGATTCAGGTCACCGAGGGGATGAAATGATTTTTATCTTCTACTCCGCTTAAAGGCCTTTCATTCACGCGTACAAAGTCATTCGGCATATACTTTTTCGAGGTATTAAGAATATTTTTTTAGGAATAAAACACTGGAACTTCATTTTTAAAAAATTATGGAAGTAGTTTATTAATAAAACCGTGTCTGTTAATTACGAAATTTATCATTTTATTTTCAAGTCAGGCCCGTAATAAATTAGTATCACTGTTTTAGATGCTTTGTTTGGTATTTCAAGCATTGTACTCGTGCTCCGAAAGCGTATGCATTTAATTTGTAGATGCAGTTGCGCCCGTTAGGTCGGCATTTTCGAACCCCCTTGTCAGAAATTCCCTTCTGCTGGCAGTTAATGTCGGTAATGAGTTAAAACCCTTCTACGGAAGTGTTAGCTTTTACGCGTTGCTTGCTTTATTGGATCTTCCGCTCTGTGGGCAGCGTGCTTATACTACTAAACTGGTTAACGCTGGGGTGACGACCCGCTTAACACGATTCACTTTAGAGGTTTTAGCAGCGCGTTTCCCACATGCATATGCGATTGTTGCCCGACGATATCGGCGCTTCGCAGAATTCACTTCGAATGTTCTTATTTAACGGCTGATACAGACAAGACACGCTTGGCTATCGGCCAGGAGAATAGATCCAAGATTATCGTCTACAAAGTCAACCGTACAGAACGAAAAGAAAAGAAAAAACAACGCAAAGATCGAGCCACCTGATTCCGCGAATAGCAACGAATAAGAGGAGTACGTCGGCCGTAGAAATTTCCGGCGGAGCACTTTCCCCTTAATTCAGCGGAATAATAATTGTTAATCTGTAGATAAGTGGCTGTTAACGAGCGAGAATGATATGAATGAATCGACAGTAATGTTTACCCGCAGGGCACGCGAGAGAATGAAAACGACTTTCGGCAGTCGTAAAATTATCTGCTTTATAGCCGACAAAGAAGACAGAGAGAGAAAGAAAGTAGATTAGGACAAACGTTGCACCGAGCAACGGAGAGGTTTGAATTCGACCCGCCTGCATCTCTCGGCGAATAACCGATGGGCGTTTATCGCTCCTTACAATACGCTCCAAGTGCCGCTACTGATACTCATTTAATGTTTCATCCATTAAACTCGAGCCGGCACGTCGTTCAACGTCGACTTCTAGGCGTCCAACGTATAAAACGCGATAAAAATACTATTAAAACAACAACAAAAACACAATTCTACGCAAAACTAAATAGAAAAAGATTCTCAAAGGTCTCAAAAAATAACTGACACTTGTCTCTTCCCGCGGTAATTGTGTTGAGGTCGAAATTGTTGCAGAAATAATTGAAATTGAATTTCTCAGCGGCTTAATTAAAAGCGTTTATCGCTGGGTTTCACCATAAATTCGTGTGCCGACCTCGATGTCGCGTATAAATCGTTATTATTAATGAAGAAGCCCGTTTAAGTACATTTCTCATGGATGGCGAGACCGAAACATCCGTGATTTATGGGCGCAATTGTCCTGGAATCTTTAATATCGATGTAAGGCCGTAAATTCCTGCATAATTGCTGCGAAGCGTTTTATTCGAGGATACCCGGCGGAACCTTGGTTCGCCTTCTTTAATGGAATTAAAACCAGCCGGTTCGTTGTATTGCGCCGAATGCGTTACATAACGGCGGACTCTCGCGTGCAAAAATCTCCACGAAACCGCGGGCTCGGAGGCTCGCAAAAGGTTCGCGGGAACTTTCAGCTTTGCACGGGGATTGCGACACGGTCTGGTTCTCGACTCTGCATGGCTGTTACCTGCATTACGCGGCCCAATGGATTCAAAGAAGAAACAGTGTCATGTTCAAGGCGATCTATGATCCCACGTGCTGCTCGAATAAAGACGGTATATCGCCTTTCCATTCTAACGCCATCCTTTAGATCGTCTTAACGAAATAAAAATAGTCATATAGGTTCTTAAAGCGTCACGAAACAACTATATACGTGCAGGTAAAAAGAAAACATTCACGACGACTCTGGCGTGAAATTTATTGAGGAAAATGACGTTTGAGAACGTAGCGACTGATTTGTACGAAGAATCTACCGTGGCTCCAATCTGACCTCTATTCCTAAATTCGTGGGCAAGTATCGTTAGCTAAACATTTACTTCTACCTCGAAAGATCATCGTCAAAGGCGCCGTGTCATCATCGGCCAGATTCGAGATCAAGTTTCTTGTCGGTATGATACAAACGAAAGTGTAACAGACGGTCCATCCTGAGCGAGGCAAAGACGTTAACCAAGCCGACAATCGCATCGCGGCAAGAAACATCGTCATGGAAGATTTTCTATGACGATCAGAAACACGCAGTTCATGCGTTTAATCGCTTTGCTAGGAAACCGTGCTTCGGAATTGTGAAACTCCGGGCTGCTATTTCTCGGCAATCGCCGAGGCAAGCCTATGACTGGAACAGGAAGTCTTATAAACTCGCGACCTTAGGGTTCTGCGTGGCGTTAGCGCGATCGTTTACGATACCGCGATAATTCCTAACGAGAGCATTTGCCTGCGACGCTTGGGGATCCTTGAAGACGGGCGAACCAAGTGACGCGTAATTTCGCAGGCAGCCACTCGAGATTCGTATCGGCGACGTGAGAGGAAAGTTAGACGGACGGTTGCATGGCGTTTCTGTGTTTCTAGAACGCCGAGAACGCGGGGGATCGATCGAACGAGCCAAGGCTGAGAGTGTTTTGCGCTAAACAAAAGACTGGACCGGTGTGTCTTTCACCGGTTTCCTCGTTGGATGGGCGGAAACGGCAGATTGGAGGATCCAACCATTATGCATGACCGACGCATAATGCATTCAGTAAGGCAGACACACGACGACTCGACTCGCTCAAGGTTTAACATTCATGCTTGCCCGTTGGACTCGACAACGCTATCGCCTTCGATCATTCAAATAATAAACCTCGCTTCGCGGCAGAAATAATGAGCAGGATCATTAAACATTCCTCTTCCTCGGCTGCCAGTAGCGAGTTAAGTAACGAGAATCGTAATCGCCGTATTATAAATCAGCCTAATTTATTGCAACTCTCGTCTACTTCGATTCCCATTCTCACTTGCTTAGCGAGCTCGCAACTTCCTTTCCATTTTTTCTTTCATGCACGATTAATCGGAAATGGATAATTGGAGGTCAATTTCGCGACGCGCCGATTCAACTGAAAGTTGTTTTCAGCTTCGACTCATAAATTTCAAGTGCAGACCCGTTAGAAAGCTTCGGGGTTTGTTTTTCTCGTAACTTGTAGACTCTTTAATAAAAGCACGAGCGTACTACCCGGCAGGAACGTCAATTGGCGGAGCTCTCTTTATCAATCCTTTGTGCAGAATTTGCGGGATCTGTGGCCCGCAGGAAGCTGTTTATCAGGCCACCAAATAAAAAGGTCCCGGTCGGAGTCGGTATTTATGACGGTTACACATACAAATCTTTTTGAAGAGACTCATGACCACGACCATCTCTTTAATGGCCATACCCATTGAGCGAGGGCAGTCGGCAAGACCTGAGCGCCCGTAAAAAAAGGAGCGCAATCGACAAAAAGTCAAACAAATGACGAAAACAAAAAGGTGTGCGGGCCAGACACGTAGTGGGGGGGGGGACATGCAAACGTGCCGCTTTCACGAATGAAAACCGTGGGTGGGCAGTGGTGATTTTGAAATTCTCATTAAAACGATTCCCGCGCGACAAACCGGGGGTGGGGGGCTAACGAAAGTATTCCACAGGTCACCCACTTGCAGCAATCGGTAGCGGTTTATCCCATCCTCTTGGCGGAGGAGACGTTTTTCAAGGCCGGCAAGGACAGTACGTTCGATCTCCTGCGGTCGCACAAAAGCCAGCGATTAGCGTGGACCTATCGGTTTTCTCGTTTCTTCGTCACTCGATCAGCCGGAAGCCCAGGCAACAGCACCCACACCCACACTAGCTTTCGACGAGCACGAAGAAGACACAAGTACCCGAGGAACGTTGCCTACGTGCCTAGGAGGAATCTAAGCGTGTCAAGTGGTCACCGAGGCGTTGGTTTCACGAGGATCCACGTGACGGATGCCCCGAAATATCGGTAAACCACTCGCAGGATCGGCGAAATTCCTTCCAGCGACGTAACCGAGCCGATGACGCACCGCTGCACTTGGGTGCACACGATGCACCGTCGAGCGTGGAGGAAGCACTGCGTGCACGGAGAAGAGCACCGCGTCAGCCTCCGAAGCGGAGCACGCAACAAACGTACATACGACCGTCAAGCGCAGCAACACGGGGGACACTATTCCTTCGCGGGATACGTCTCTCTCTCGCTCTCGTCGTCGGCCCTCTGCCCACGCGTTCTCCCGCGAGAGACAAAGCCGGAGATACGGCCAGTCATTCGACGGAGATGGACGTGGGGGATACGACGAGGAAGGAGAACAAACAAAGAAGGGGAGGGAGAGAGAAGGGTAGATAAACCTGCCACCTCCATTCTATCTCTCTCTCCCTCTTTCTTTCTCTTTCCCTGTACATTTCTTTTTCCTTCTCTCTCTCTCTTTCTCTCTTGGTCTATACAGATGCGTTTTATTGTACATATCTATCCTGCAGATGCGTCACGTGACTCGGTCGTACGTGCAACGCAAACGACGTCGGTGCACCGTGCACGTGTGCGTGCAACTATTCCCCCCGCCCCCTTTTTTTTCCTAAACGCGATGTATAATTGCAATTAAGCGCACTAACGACGCGCTGTAAAGCGTATGTACATCGCTGACATGTGACACTAATCGGCAAAACATCGGTCGCAAACACGCTGCCGTTTTTACACGCATCCAGGGAAGTTCGAAAAAATGCGCTTATCCAAACTCCGATCTAATTGGATCGTAAATCAATTGACCCAAGTTGCAGGAAAATCAAAATCCTATCCCCCGTGGCAAAGTCTAGTAAATACCGCGATACGAAAAAGTTGCTCGGGTACGAAGACGACTGCGTACGCACAATGATTGTGATAAGAGCGATACGGCATTGGCGGTGAGCTTATTTTCGCGCCTTTCCCAAGACAGCTCGCTGAGCCTTGAACGCCGCAGAACGCGTTTCCTTCGTTTGGGGAGTCAGCGGGAGCGGAACGCATGGCCAGAAAAGGTGAGGAAACTTTCCTTACGGGGCCCGCTCGAGCGAGTTATTGGCCAGAGGTATGCCAGGCAGGTGACATAACTGACCTGAGATACGCGAGGCCGATTCGATCGACAAAGCTCGCGTATGCGGCCAAACTGCTTTCTTTTTTAATGACGCCGTTAGAACGACGCCGTGTCGCTGCTGTTGCTTTGAGTTGGAGCTAAGGGTTTTCGTCGTCAGGACCGGCCGCCTCTGAGTTATTGCCGAGATACATACGCGCGATACACGTGACATAACTGAGCCGAGATACGCGTGCCCGATTCGTTTCGGTATTTCGGCGCGAGTTAAATATACACGCGCGCGCGAACAAATGTCAAACGCACTTTCATCTCGTCGACAAACATGCGCGAAAGTCCAATTACCACTTTGTTCCAGGAAACAAAGCTCTTGTCTTGCGCTGTCGTCCTGTGCTACCTCGAGCCGTGTAAAAATGTTTACAGGCAATTTACGTAAAATTAATGTCGACAATCGGCTGGATGGGTTTAAGTACCAACTGTGCAACGAGGACGCACGCAGTTAAACGACATTTCATTTTAATTCCGACGAATTAACGGGACGGAGTCGGTCTAAAAACGTGCAAATCCAATTGCCCAGTTACCTGTGCGTTGCACGTGCGTCCATGGGTACATTATGCACGCACGATTGCCGTACGCGACATTACGTACCCTCGCGTATAATTTATGTACAAGTCGGGCGTTAATAGCCCGCCGATAGTAGGACAGAGCAGCGTTTTATCGCCCATGCTCCCGGTTTATTTATTAATCCCACGCACTAACATTACATGCGGTAAAACGTGCGAATCGTGTAACCAGCTAAAAGCATATGTCTTTTGGCATCGCATTATGTCACGTGCTACTTAGGTTTTCCGACCGACTGAAATTACAAGGAAAAAACGATAGAAAACAGGACAGTAGCTTTGGAATGCCTGCATTCTACGATCAGAGTAGAATTTCTTCAAATGGTGTTTCAACGAAAGAAAAGAAAAACCTCACCGCAATAGAATGTTCTATGATACACACCGCGGGTAATGGATTAAACGAACACTAATTGCTACGGGTGCGTTAATCGAATTATCAATGCTACAGCAAATAAAGCATTTGGATTCAACGGAACAAAAGATAATAAAGACCTACAAGGTAACTATAAGAAGAACGTCAACATTGTGCGGATTTCATTTCTGCTCCAAAACGCAAGTTCGATCTACGTAGACGGCACCATTGAAAAGGGAGATTTTGTACTTTGAATATTTCAGATTTTCATAGCGTTTGCTTCAGCGAGAACGGAGAAGGCCTGTAGGGTAATTCGAGGGCCAACGTGGCGTACTTTATTCGCCGTTTTTTCCGTCTCGCGCAAACAAAGCCAGACCGCGAGCAAACACGGTACATGGCACGCAGGTGCAACGCAATGCAACGGCAAACGTAACAAAATGCACACGCGTGGCAACGGCAGAGAGGGTCGTGTTAATGCCTGAAACGCACTGCACACACGTACTTTGCCGGGCCGTGTGGAAGCGTTTTAGACTAACGAGACAACCTAACTAGTCCGACCAGTCGAACTGGCTTCGTGTCTTGCACTCCTACGCACTGCATTGCGCCTACCAAGTGTATTGTTCGCCGCGGTCGGAAACAAAACCGATGGGGTTCGAGCGCGAGGGGGAATCTTCCGTGTATTACGTTGTCTAGCCGAGGACGGGGGGAACAGGTTGGCCCCGGCTAAACGGCCCAAAACCACCGGGATAGAACAATGCCAATAGCAACAGGTGCGTCGTTATCGAATACGAAAATACCCAGTGCAAACTTGTTCCCGTAGTCGAGCAGCCATGCATTCCCAACGCATTTGGAATTCATTACCTCCATGTGCTTTTAACCTTCAGCTCAAGATATTACATAAAAGCAAATGTCAAACGGATGGCGCAATCTAATTGCTTAAAACGAAAAGTACCGTCGTCGTAATTAAACGCGAGGGCAATTGAATTGGCCGTGTGATACGCCAAACTAACGTCCACTTCCGGAAGTGCTTCATCAACGTATCCTTGTCTACCTATTCACGTTCCTTCGGCAAAGTTATACGTATTCGGATGAGGTAAAGCGTATTCCTGGAAGAACATAGTACAAAATGCAAACGAAGCGAAAAAACGATCTGTTATGCCGTCAACAGTAGAACCACTGTTGGACATGCATCATCATTGACATTTGCCAAGCAGGGAGACGATAAATCAAGCAAAAATTGGCAGTCTGGAGGGGGTCAAGTGTTGTACCGCATGTCTAGCATTTCTTTCATTTTCGATCGACCAATAGTTTTCTTCGAGGAAGACAGAGGGGAGTGATCGTCGAAGGATGGGATTTCGATGAAAACGTTACGCAGCACGTTAATCGTTGAACATTGAAGCGGGTGCTTCTGAGGAACGGTCTAATGCTCTAATGTAAATCTGGCAACCGCGCGCCACTTGAGCGCTCATTGTAGATATACACAGAGGCTCGGACCGAGCCGTGGTGCCGAGGGACAGCTTTTTACAGCGACACACGTGCTCCTCACTAACTTTATTTCTGACGACAGAGCGCGCGATTCGAGGAGTCATCGGCACGGGAATACTTCCTTTTTCGCCAGGGCAGATCCGAATTTACTGCTACTTCGCCCGGTTGCCCGCCGGTAGAACTCTGTTTGTCCGTGCAGGCATACCTTAGGCTTCTACAGCTGCGCAATTTTACTCATCGCTCCGTTCCAACGCGTTCCCATAGCCGCACACCGCTCTCAATACGCCACGCAGAATTGCGATAACTTCATTGGCAAAGACGTTCGGTTTGTGGGAAAGTAATTGTTGACTTTTACGTAAAAGTCATTAGGTTCTTCATTCCAGCATTAATCTCTTGCATAATCGTCAACGGACCGTTCAATTTCCTGCTGGCTCTTAAGAGATTCTCGATACTAGGTTCGTCTGCTTAGGAGTTCATTACTGACGCGTTTAGGCGATAGAAGTTTCCCTCGAACCTAGTATCAAGTGTCGCAACAGCTCTGGGCCGTTAATGAATTTGTATCAACGAGAAGATAGGTCGGGAACGCCTCTATTTCGAGTCTATCATTCATAAATCAATCAGTATATGTGACATCGAGGACCGTACACGTCATCGTATGCCAAAGAATGACTGGAAAGGTCCTCAAGTTTTTTTGTTAGGGACTTTCATAACAGCAGGTCCACCTACGGAGGTGAGAGCTCCCGTAAGCGAGTAAAAAAAATCTGCACTGTCAGACGGAACAACATCTTAGATCATCTGGCATAAATTAACATGTTAATCATCCGGCAAAGGAGGTTCCGATGAATCATTACGCTCGGTTAGTCTGCCGTGCCAAGAATGTAGAAGACACGAGTTTCCCGAAGGGATATAGCGTAACTTTTTGACGATACATCGTGGAAGATCCGACGAACGACCCAACATGACTTCCAAGCCGGTTTCCGTGAGACGCGCATTAAAAAAACCTGCAATGTCGATCGTAAGGAACGCACGGTGACTTTTCATCGTGAATTGCCGTGCCTCTGGCAACGATCAAGGATATGCGATTGACCGGCCGTAACGATCCTGTCGTAATGGTAAATATACGCGACGAGCTCGAAAAGAAGGATCGGCCGGGATTCGAAGCAGGAACAATGCATTGGGGAACACAGAAACGGGCGTTGTTCCCCTGACGATCGTCAGAACTATGCGGGCGTTTTTCCTTGCGAGGCCCATCGAACCACTAATTCGTGGGAACCGTGATTAACCGAGTTATAGCGACATGCCCCAGGGGGTTGCGGCATATTAATTGCATCGTTCGGGCCCGCTGGTTTGTATAGAGTCAAAGCGTAGGTCTCGCCAGGTCACGCCTAATCGTGTTGCAACGAGGTTTGTGTTGCATCTTTCACGCTCGTCACGAGGATTTGTTGATCGACGCTTGGTCGATGCTCCGAAAGAATGGGTCGCCATGGGCCCGGTGTTATTTGCGCAAGGAACGAATTCCCCCTGAATAAAAGGGAGCAGGACGTTTATGGAGTCGAGACGGCGTCCTCGTTGTCAAGGGGTGAACGTTCCACGTTTCTACACTCGAGTGGCATTCCCGTTACTACCAACGCGTATTGCGCCGTGCTCGCTATCGTTTTCAAAGGTACATATGTACATGCAACGGTGTCACGAGGGGACCAAGACACACGTGCCCAGTCCGTACGTGTAGACTCGATCCTCGGAAACCTCAGGTGCTCTCGAGGCTCTCCTCCGCGTTATTAACGGATCCTCGAGGACCACACGGAGCGTTGGCGAGCACGCCAAGGCGTTTTACTCGAGTTGTCAGCGCGACAGGACGCGGAGCGGAAGAAACGCAGGTCGGAAACCGGCGGGGCATTGACAGTGGCGCGTGAGGAAACTTACACTTGATAAGGATGACACCGTTGTGCAGCTCCTCCATCTCGCAAAGGCGAGAGCGGTCCTCGCGTTGACAAACGTCCAGCTCTGCGTGCTTACTTAACCTCCTCTCTCCTTACCCGTCCGAGGAATCCGGGCTTCCCCGTCTCCCTCTGTCTCTCTTTCTCGCACTGGGGGAAGCACACGCGACACACGACAGACGACGACAACGACGACGAGGGGCGCGCAAAACGGCGCGAGCGACACCCTCGCCCGGCGAAAAACTTGCTGGCGAGGGGCGCAGGATCCACAAGGCCCACGTGTTCACGCGCGCCCGGCCGCGGGCATAATTAATATTGCGCCGTGCAAGCACGGCGATCCCAAGCACGCCGAGCGGACGACAAAGAAAGGCCGCGACGACGACGAACGCCGAGTAAACATGGCCGAGCCAGCCAGCAGCTAGCTGCCCGCAACCTCTCCGTCTTTCTCTTTCTCTTTCACTTGCCGGGCCTCGGTCCTCGCTCTCCGTCCGTCCGCGGAGCCGTCATGCACTGAGGGAGGTTACGTGGAAACGAAGGGCGCGGAGGAAACGGGCTCCGCGAGGAACAGAGAAAACACGAGGGGGAGGGAAAAAGCCGTGCGCCGGTGAAAGAAGGACAGAACGGCAGGAAGGAGTGGGGCGAGAGCGAATGAAAGGTGAGGGTGAGAGAGAGCGAGAGAACCGGATGGAAGAAAGAGAAAGTACGTAAATGGGTAAATAGAGACGGCGAACGCTCGAAGAATGAGCAGAGCGAGAGGAACATCTACCACTGAGCAGGATGCAACGCCAGATCAAGGGGGAGGTTAATAGACAAGGACGGAGCTAGGGAAGCGAGGGTGTCGGCTCGAGAGTAAGACGGAGAAATTGAACCGACGGTGAACGAAAAAGCAGATATTTAGCGCTCTGCGCGCCGAGGTAAAGAGTGACGAAGACGGGACACGAGGAGGGGCAAGAGAAAGGCTTACGGTG
Source organism: Hedychridium roseum (assembly GCA_963989215.1). NCBI lineage: Eukaryota > Metazoa > Arthropoda > Insecta > Hymenoptera > Chrysididae > Hedychridium > Hedychridium roseum. Next base: position 1,795,620 of record OZ022307.1, on the reverse strand, counting down.
GAACAAAGACGAAAGAAAAGCATGGCGACGGGTATCAGAATTGTTGATACCAACAACTCCGGCAGGAGGCGCCACGACTCGTTCGGTCAGACTCTTTCGCTCTGACCTACGGTTCCTGGAGCATCTGTCGGCTGTGCACAGCTCGGTCATTGTTATACGCCATGGGACCATACTGCTAAACCCAACTCCGTGAATTCTTTGTCGGTACCATACGTATGCGACCGTTCGCTCCCACCCGTACAAAACACATCGGTCCCACAGCACTACGGAATCAATGAATCTGCATTTACAATACCTTCACCCTCGGCAAAACTTTAAGTATCCATACATCGTCCATGTGCAGAAACATTTGTCTTTCTCAGCGCGCAATGTATATGGGTATTATTCAAAAATATATCCAATTGTTCACACTTGAAAATCTTGTGACGAGTAATTAAAATATCAATATTAATCTGCGCGTAGATCATCCCTAATAGTTCGCCTTTTTTATAAGGCTAGCTGTGATTAAAAGAACAAAATGATCGATTTCAATGACATTTGAAATATTGGTCACATCTGTCTGGCACTGCAGACTGTGATTTTTTTACGCATATTCACCCATGCATATCAGTCTGTATTTTATAGAGCATAAGAAGTCCAGCGAAGCGTGGGTTATGCAAAATGTGTCCACGCACAGCAAATGTTACAAGCACCTAGTTTTCATTTAGATAGGGATCAGCGATCTTGCGATTAAGATATCTAATTTAAGTGAACTCCAAATTGGATAACATTCATTTTGTTACGCAATTTAGCAATGCTTTTGCATGCATCATTTAAAAAATGTGATGCATACTAACAACTGATAAAGCATTAAGATTGCTCCGCAAGGGAAGAATACACATTACGCCCACTGAGTGAGCAATGAGGAAATTTGGTAAAGCCACCGGTACCGTACTCGTGAGAAAATTGAGTTAGTAACTCAATACAAAATTGGCAATAATCACGCATGAACGTTAATACGGTTTATAGTGCGTGCAAAGCCTTTACAGATACCGTGGGCGATATATGAGAACCGCTTGCAGAAGCGAAATACGATGCCTTCCGGAAGTCTATGTCTTTCGCTTCGCAGGCAGAAGCAATGAAACGATTACTTTCGTGTCATAACATAATGAACACATTTAAGCCCTAAAGTACGATCGTCTTTGACCAAGATTGGCGTTCAGCGATAACCATCTTTAGAATGATCTTCATTGACGTGAGGAGATTACAACAAACCGCTGTAGAAACATTCGATACTTCGCGTAACATGTTCGCTCAAGAAAAGGAGAAGGGTTTATCATTTTTTTAAAGTTCTACGCCCCGAGAGGAAGTTCGTTTAAAAATCAAGGATCATAAATTCTCGAGCAGTTTACTTCGAAGATTAGATAAACGTAGAATGCACCTCCGGGAAGTGCCTAAACAATGTCTAAGGAGCAGTGAAAGTTACGGGTAGTTAGGTGCCGATACCTGACCGTTAAGGGTGGAATCGGTGCAGTCTGATTCGACCGATAAAGTCTGAGGAATGGCTTGCTGGAGAAAAAAGACCGTAGTCGATAACGCAGCGATTCTTTTGGTAGAAACGAACGAGGCAAAAGCAGCTGCAGTTGTCGTATCCAGTGAGAGATGGCGGCGCAGTTTGTTTTCCTCTGCCTTGGCAGCCTACCAAAGAGAACCGTGGGGAAAGCTTCCTCCGTGGTTTACGAATTACCCGCACGATTATCAAAGCATTATTCTATCTCCCAACTTCTTTGCCTTACACATTCATTTTCTTTCCGCCGGTTCATATCTCTCGCGATAGAAGGTCTTATTGTTCAACCAGCAACATTGCCCACGAGGAAAACTTTTCTTTCTTTCTTTCATTCCTTTATCAGGCTTTGTACATATGTACTTCTTCAGGGAAATTATTCAACACACTATGTACTGACTGTTATCAAAAACTTCAATGTCCTAACATGTTCTTTTTTTAAGGGAAATTCGTAGCGTCAGTTGTTGCTTACTACGGTACTAAGTCGCAGATTTATTACGGTTGACATAGTAAAATGATCTTAGTACAGTATGTACGTTCCTTCTTCCTGACTCATTCCTCCCCGCGATCTTTCTGTAGGAGATCGACAGCAATTCACGCTGGCAAGGCTCTTGATACAATACTCAAATAAAAAGAATTGTTACGGCGCGTGAACGCCGATAATCACGAGTCACGCAAGTTAGTCACGTCGGACGGATTGCTGATCGGTTCGATTATGTCCCAGGGACCAACAGTCTCACCTGTCGATTCATTCAGCTACGGAAAGAAAACGGTCCACTCTTTACCAGACGTAAATACCTCGCTCAGGTCTGGAGGAAACAAATTTACCCATCGAAAAATGCTTTTCAAAATTTATGTACGCTGTTACATTATCTCGGCACCTTTGCCACCTAATTAACAAAAAACTAACACCTTGCCCTATGCTAGTTGCGTCAATATATTTCATCAGATAGAAATCTACGAAAAGTAGAACATTTCTTTCATAACTGTCGGGACTAGGTCGTCGCAAATAGATAAACATACGTCATTCCATGCAAAGCCAATCTATATTACAATTTTCCGGTGATGTTTGTACTTTGTTACGAAACGTATTGTGTGCCTGTTATCGTAAGTTTGTGTTGCGTCTACTGGGTAAGAACACAATGTTGAAACTACGTAAATGTCCTGAATGTTGACATCTAGAAGAACGACTAGTAAACAATATATATATAATCCTGGACGAATGACAAACATACCGTGGTTTATGATAAATGAGGTGGAAACGTGAGAAAATCGAAATGCTTGCCAACGTTAGAAATGTACGGTGGAAATAGCTCAGAATCCGGAAATATCGAGCGATGAAAACAAAAACAGATATTCTTATCGATTACACAATGGTGTGATTTAGATAATACTTCCGCCAAAATGTGAAAACGAGTGATACAATGTTGATATATAAATCTCGCCAAACCTACGCGATATCTGAGACAAGATGCAATGTGGTACATTTATTCTGCAAGAAATATTAGAAGATTTTCTGGACATTATGGCGCACGTGCGGTGCAATAAAATATTTGAATAAATGTAATATTCTCGTGAAAGACAACTCTGTGCGAACGTTGAAAAATGATGACTGGGGTGACATCGATCCTCAGGTGTTCCTGGATGTCTGGGCAACACCAGACGCTCCTACCTGCGAACTTCCTGCAGAATCTGAGTCGGAAATCGACCGCAGAAGGTCGTCGCCTGTGCGTTTACCTTCGTCAAACAAGGTTTCACGTTGTGGGAAATCGACGACAGGATATAATATTCATACAACGATAAATCCTTGTTTTGGATCGTTATTATCCATGACTGGGTTAACGCGGTATGATTTTATTGCTTGAAGATTGTGTAGGAGGATAAACAGTTGAGGACGAATGTGACTTTCACGTTAGGAAGATGTTAGAACGAAGCTAGACACAAATCTGCGGAGAACGTATTGGATTTTATCTGAAGAGGCGAAAAGGCAAGTCGGGCCTTTCATGCGGGCTATTTTATAGTTAACCTTATAATAACCTTACAGCACATTGCGGCGTGAAATGCCCTGGAATTACGAGCATTCAAGGCGATCAAGAAGAAACGAGACGCAGAGGAAGCGTGACGCTAAAAGCCCCTTAGTGTCGTTCGTTTATCGTTATCCCAGCACCCTGCTGTCGCAAAAATAACAATCCCATCAGCACGTGCGAAGGGCGGAAGGACGAAGTCCTCAAGATCCCGAGAAATGGGCAATTAAGGTCGACGATAACAAGAGGCACTTCGACCAGGCAGAAAATTTCTATTTTCGGCCAAGAAAGTTACAGAAAACTTCCAACTATTCGATACATTTCTGCAACGATACGTTGGATAAATCGCCACAGTCTTCGGGCAATAAACAACGTAATCGGAATAGCTGAAATTTGACTTCGAAGGTAGTAGAGAGGGGCCCTTTAACGCGTGCATTTTAGATGGAAAGATTGGAGCTGAGGAAGACAAAGTGATGGGCGATTTTACGGCTCCGTAAGAACAGATCGATTACGATAGGAATATTATACGCTGTCGAAACGAATGGCAATAAAGCATGGCGATAATAAGTTCGGGTACAGCCGCTACGGAGAGCCTTTCTCTTCTCGCTCTCAGCGCGTCTCGGCACTTCTTTACGGACTTTTTGCGCTCCTTTCTCCCCGAGTCTCAGTGCCGTCCTATTCGCCCTCCCCGCGACTTTGTAATTATTCCTCGATACGTACAAGTGAGCGCAAAAAATCCATCTACTCGGATAATTGTCCCGGGCCGTTGCGCGCCGAGGTACAGGAACGATCGTAACTGCAAAGAATCGATCCGACCGCCATTTCCCTTGATTGTTCACTTATCCTCTTCTTCCCCATTACCTATTGCCGCCAATGAAACGTTCTATTGCCCAACAATCAATACTACCACAGGCAAAAGGTTCATTCAGTTATCCAATGGATAGCTGCTCGATCTTATCTAGTCTCTAATCATATACACTAACTGAATTCTCCTAAATAATCTCTTGACAATTTAATCAACGTTAAAAAATGTATGCCCAATCATCGATTTTTATAAGCGTGATGTGAATATTATCGATGTGTTTGCACTGAAAATCCAGCGAATCGTAATCTTAGCGTGATTAAGATAGTTCGTTGACATGACCTTCAAATTCTCGGAAATATAACATCCGCCAGCACGATAGCACAAAGCTGTCATTGTGCGTGAAGCGGTAGGCGCTTAATCGTCGTTCCATTCAGAGATTACGGAAGGTTCGTCGGTCGAGACGATTCAGGAAACACCCTCGAAAATAGACGCCGGCTTTTCGTCCGAGAAAATAATACATTTCCCCTACACCTGCTCGGGGCCTTACTTAACTTTTCACGAACGTTTCTTACAGCGGTCTAGTTCTCTTTAAAAGTCTATTTAAACTCCATTGCCCTTTGCTCTTTTCCTCGCCGACAAACGTACACCATGGTTAAACGTGCACCGTTACGAAAGTAAATACGAGACCAAGAATTTCAATATGCAATTATTACTAAAACGTCATTCTTAAACTCAACAACCTAGGTTTGAGATTGTTCTGCCGCGCACTGTAGGATCTAGCATTATGAGATGAAAAGCGATCCATAGATCATAATGAACAGCCAGCAAATTGTTAAAATCCGGCAATCCTTGCGTGGGGAAAGGGAGAGGAGAATATCGTCGTACGAAGGAGAGGAGAGAAGGCGCGAGAGAATGGATTTAAGTGGGGGATTGCACGTGGTCTTGCATCTGCTTCTACATGGAGAGTGACCCCATGGCTGACCCCTTCCAAGTACCAATAATTAACTCCGTTCGTGCGCCAAATGCACGCGAGCGCATCGAGCCAACGCTTGCGTCATACTTCGGACAGAGTTCCCATGAGAGAGAAGTCTTACGAGTTTACCAGTCGCCCGGTTATGCAGGACAAAACGTCACGAGACAAAATCATGCGTACCGCGCAATACGACGTCGGTTTGCGTAACTAAACCTGACCTACCCTACATATTTCCCGCCCATTTTCCACACTTAACGTTCTCGAGAGTGTACTCGAAAATTACCTTCTAATCCGAGACCGTTGACGAGAGGTACCGTCATCTCATCTGCGAGGAAGTCGTGTTTGAAGATGTTAGATATTGTCGAAAGGATCTTACGACCAGTGCAACGGAGCAAAAAGTAATGTTAACTTTTGAAACGAAATCTACGGTCCTGACCGCTTCCTTAAATCCATGCTTCGATAAACACTTATTGATGGGATAATCTGGCAATCTGATCGATATTTGCCAACGACCAGAGAGTACTGTTCGTTTGACGTAGATGATAATGCAGAAAAATATGCCAACTAGGCAGTAGGGGTACGCATTCCTGAAAATTCCAGGGAATGCAAGCCGCGGCGAGTAGGTTTTCTGTTGGGTATTGCAACTTGGGAAGTCTGGCGATTAACATACTTATCAGATGTTTTCTGCCAGGTATAGCGGAGTGCTGATGAGTCACCTGCGACCAACGCGAATGAGAACGAAACGGCATACGCGAAACTGCCGTGGCCGCGAGATGCTTTTGGCTCGCAGGCTGGTCTTTCGAAGAAAGCACTGTTCATATTCGCAGCACGGCATTTGCAGTTCGTGCAACGAGAATTCTTAATGAAGTCCATGGCCGGGACGCTAGTAATTCATGGCCACGAGAGGTTCGTGAACGAGGTTCTACCGGCCTCGACTTCCTCCCCCGACCGTCCCCTTCGGGCTTATCCTTCCTCCGAGGCACGGTGATAATGCAGCACGGAGAGTTTATCGCTAGCCACAGTACTTGGATATCGCAGCTGCGGATTACGCTTGTCATTGAGACCCAACAGGCAGAAATATCTCAGAGGCTTCTGAGCCACGCGACTGTCCTATTTCGTCGATAGTTGACCTTCTTACATTTGCCTTTCAAACGAACAAACCGAAACCGACTGTTGGCGGCTTTTAGAAAGCATGCGACGACAGCAAATAGGTTTTTTTTCTGCTTAGTAATCATTTGCTCAGCTTTCAACGAGGTACGAAGAATCGGCTGCTCTCGATCCAACAGCGTCAGTTTCGTCGACGGACGTAAATGGAGTAAGAATTTCAATGGAGACTCACCGATCTTACTGGCGTTGCTGCCGAAGGAATGCAATTTCTTCCATCCTTTCCAGCCTTTCTTCCAGATCATGGCAGCCTTGGTTTTCCGTTGTACACCGTGTATTTCGGGCACGTTCACTTTGGCTATCCCCCTTCGCAGTGACCCCAAACCAGACCTGAACAGAAGCGATTTCTCCGCTAACGTCGAGCCTTAGCGATCGCCCATTCTTTCCCTCTTGGTATTTGCACGACGAACCTGTAACTCGCGCTCGAACTTCCGCTGAATCCGCTGTCCATGTCGCAGCCGACCGGCGAGAGAAGTTCGTCCGTCGGGCTGACGGAGGACAGTAACTCTTCCGCGGAGGTTCCGTTCTCTCCCTGAGGCCCATCCTCATCGTTGTTGTCGGCCACAGTCGGCATCAGCATCGCCTCCACGCTCAGATTCAGCTCCCCGAGGACTCGATGATGACGCGACTGCACTCGACGCACTTCTTCGGCCACCAAGGACCTTCGCGAGCCGTGCATCGCTCGATGACATTGTCTACTGTAATATTAATGAGCGACATTCTATAGCGTTAGATTTGCAGCACCGGTAGTACGTCCCTCAGCGTGCCAACCACGCGATCGATCCATTGGATTTGGAAAAAACTGTACATAACTCAAGCTTTTCTCGGTATACATTTACTAGAGAAATCCCTTCGTCGGCAACGGGCTATACTCTCAAAGATCCCCACAGCCCTAACTTTTTCATTTCAATTAAGACGATTAGCACAATTAAGCCGAGTTATTTCGATGCCGACCAAACTAGCCCGGCGGATATATTTAGTTGGGTCTTCAGGTTTATGGCATCATTACTTCAAACGTCATTGTTGAACCGAGTTTTTAGAGCGAAGTCGCAATTATGTAGAATAGTCGGACATGGTTTTTGCACGGTTAATTAAAACAACGAATTCCGTAAGGGGTAAGTGAATTTGCCGGTAGTTACGTAATTTTGAATGAAAGTAATTCGAATGATAGAAGCTAGAGCCTTAGAATTGAATGAACAAGCCACACAACTTGTCTTCTTAATGTTATTTGCAACTTCATTGCCGTTTCGTGACATCCGGTGTCGAGATACATCGAACCATGCAAGTGGTTAAAAGCTCGTTGTCCACTTAGAGTGCATTCGCTCGCGTAGCTAAAGTTCACTTTGCGTCAGGCGAATGAACTTGCGTATCCATCAACTACTTGCTCTGAATAATACTTAATTTTACGCCTCGCATGCCGAGCTCGTCGCCGCCGATGGTAAGAAGCTTTTATCAGGCCGTTCTCGACACTCCTGATTATCCTCGTATAAACACTTATCCCGACGTACCGCCTTCCAAGACGACACACTCTATTTTAAACGTTAATAGCTCTCCGTGATTGTACCGAGAAAAACTAACGGACAAGAGACAAAAATGTCGTCGAAACCAGTTGTCCTGAGCAAGTCTTAAACGCGAGAATTAGGCAAAAATTCGCCGTGAATTCTTGGTACAGACTCGATACTTTATCCCCGGGGTATATCGGAATGGTTTTCGGGAAATGTCTACCTGATCTCGGATATTTCTTCGTAAATGTTCTCCTCGGTGCCGTAGCGTGTGACGTAGGTGTGCCTTTTGAGGGGGTCCAACCGCAAACATCGCTGTTGCTGCGGCAGTTGCTGCTGCTGGACCCGAGTGAAGGTCGTCTCCGGCGGATAAGCCGGGTGCAAACGACTGGGCCCGGGTTCGTAGTAAGCGTACGAGTAGTCCTGTAGAAGATGCTGCCGCGAGGAATTCGTCAAAGGCGATCCCATCGACCCGACCGACTCTGCTAACCCGGCGCAAGCCACCTGCGCTCAAACCGGTCGTCACAAAGTGCAGGAAATCAAAAACCTTCGGTCTACACACACCTTACCCCTCGCACCAAGAACTACAGTCTCTTGCTGAACTTCTTAAAACGTTGAGCAAATGGCCACTAATTAATCAACATCTACCGAGTATTCTATTTTATTAGCTTTTCTTATCTATCTCCCAGCATGAATAGTTTACTTATCTCCTCTAATACTTTCTACGAATTTGATTCAGCACAAAATGCTCGCTGATTGTCCGCCTAAACTAAACATGTCTTAAACTAGACTGACACAGCTAATTACAGGATGATTAATGGATTTCCCATCGTACCTGATTGTGGGGCGGTGGGTAAGATGGTGGCGGCGGAAATTCCAGGTTGACTCTTCGTGGTGTCGGAACACCCGACGACGCCATTCCTGGTTCTCCGAGTGACGAAGCCATTCCACATCATTCGATCTCCCTTGGGTCATCCGTCGATTCTTTGGCCATTGTCCCATCGACTCACTGCGACAAATGTAAAACTGGCGATCACGAAAAATCGCCCATTTCTGCCAATCGTGCCGCCAAATAAAATCTACGAAATTCCTAGCCGTATCTCAAACTTATCTACACTCATCATCGTTATCGGTCTATCTATTAATCACAGAATTATAATGAGAGCTATATCTATGGGCACACAAACCTATGTTACAGAATATTTCAAATAAAGAAATTCGCCTACTTTGCGGCATAAATAGCTTGGCTTCTTGCGGGAGGAAGCTTTAGAATCGTGACGAAAATTAGAAACTCGGAGTTGGATTCCAGTCAATTTGTCTACGTCAGGAGCATTACAATGACGTTTTTATGAACCGTCTGGTCGTACGTCTGTCGCTCAGACTCGAGTATGTGTGTTGAATATCGATGTTCAATCGATTTTGCAACATTCCTCGAAATTTCGCCATTTTTAACTAAACGAGCAAATCGAAGAACAAGAAACTTCCGTGCTCCAAAGGGCATTAGTTCATTTACAATACATTAATGGAAATTTCACTGTCATTCAGACAGTATTTACACCGTATGTGTACGTGTACTACGCGACTTAAGAAAATTTAAACCGTTACAATTGCCAGTTGACAGCAGAAGTTTGTCTAAAAAAAATCGGAAAGGTAACGGTGTCCGCAAATTTAAAAAACAATAGACATGTAATACAATATATCGTCGTAAGGAATGATTATAAACTATGTCAGAATGTCGGTACTTTGATCGTATTAGAACGGTTATTACACTCTCGATTTACGCCATAGAAGCTCTGAGGCCTTGACACAGATCGAAAATTGTTCTTAATACAGGAATTTTACGGACTAACGTTATGGGAATTTCACAGCGATCGTATTACCGTAGACTAATAGTTACCTGTACTTCACTTATTTGTACCGATAAATTTCCGTTTAACGTGAGCCAGAAAAACTCATGTGACAGGGAGTCTGCGTGGTGCATCGTGTGTTGAACTTGAAATTCTACGAGTGCACGCGGGCGTAAGAGAATGCAGACACCTCGACGTGGAAGCCAGCGTATGCAGTTGGCATGATAAACGAGCGGTGTCTATCTTCACCTGCCCACGTAACGCTAATGCAGTCGATTACCGGCTAAAGTGATTCGGCCGGAGCCATCATTCTTTTCCGATCGAGTGCGAGATCGAAATTACCCGATTAAACGGCCATCATGCGTGCACGGAATGAGAAGACTGACTATCGACAAGCACCAGGCGAAACGGCCTACCGCACTCGTATGATTAACGGTTATCAGGACTTATTTACATATAACCACCGAGTCGCGTGTTTACACGAATACGGACAATGGTTGACGGCGGCAAGTAGGTTCCAGAGATACGGTAACTGGGATGGAATGAGTTCGTGGTTACAAGGAAATCATGAGGGAGAATATTCGGACGCTCGGAGAATTCGACAACCGTAACAGGGGATGACACTCGGCGCTTTGTAGAAATCCACTCGGAAATAAAGGCCATTGTTCATAAAGCGGTACAATATACAGATATCCGATAGACAAAGAGTACGGTGTGTTATGCACAGACAGACGTTCCCATTCTCGTCTAAGAATAACTTATTGGCTCGAAAAGGAAAGCGAAGCACACGGTTCTCACGCGTTAAGCGGAATCGTTAGTCATTTCAGTAATACGCGGATTACGAGTAGCAGGAAATATTAGAAGCTCTCAAATCAGTTGCCAACGAAAAATAGGCAATCACCTATTCAGCAGGTGCACCGATCTCAAACAACTACTGTCTTTCCAAGTTCGACCGTATAATTAGCGCAATAATGAAGGAATTGTTAGAAATCTACCAAGATACAGGTTCCAAGTATGTAAAATTTAGTATTAAATAAATATTAAAACCACAACAAAAATTCTTCCCTAGTGGCAAACTTCTTGGAATTCTAACTAAAATACATTAACTGATACTGTCATGAGATGGTACTAGTCCAATTATCGGGTCTTTGTGGAATGGGATGCAATAAAATATAACAGTTCTTACGGGGAAATTTTATGAAATCATAGTATGCTTTCACGGTATACAAAGTATACATTATAACCAGCAGCTAGGGTAGCAACTTCCTTACATAAACCAGCTATATTAAACTGGTTTCAATAGCTGTATGATAACTTGAACATTACTAAGGGACCATTAAAGTTCTTCTTCCAAGTACAACCTGTAATTGTGCCGTAATTCATAGTTCTTTGAATAAATGGAAAATGAAAACGGTGGAAAATCCGATACGTATGAGAATTCGAGTTCTGCCGATTACGAACACGATATATAATGGCGAGAAATCCTAAAAATCGACCCGTTTGGTTTCACTTAAGCGCCTCAATTTGGCTCAATTCCGGCTTGACAGTGTCAATATTTTGACAGCCGTGCTACTCGCGAAGACTAATAACAGTCGGAGCCAATGAACGTTTCCTTCTTCGCATTGAATTATTGTTTCCGGTTAGCGTACCATAGTTCTAGGCATCCCGATCGCTCCCGAATGTCCTTGGAATCAATCCAAGAACTACCTAACTGATACGAGCCGAGCCGACACGGTAGAACTTCGTAATGATATAAAAATACACTGCCGTTCGTTAAGTTCTGCCAAAAAATGGAAAAGTTTATCTGCCCTCGTTTCCGCGTATTTTTATTCTCTCGTAATCCATGGGTCACTTTAATCGTTAGAGACTACAGCACCATGAAGGGAATGTTTACAGAAATTGCTATACCTTTGAAGTAACGTAAACTAAGGCAGAGAGTCTTGGGGTCACGTGTTGTAAATAAATTTCGAAATGTACCATTTGTATCATTGATGACGAAATGTTGTCTTGCTTGAGATGTTTTCTTTCCCGGAGCAGAGTAACCCTTTGAGTGTACTGTTGGAGCCTTAACAACGGGACAAGCCACGGTCCGATAGTTTAATGTCGACGCGATAATAGAATTAAATGGAATACCTGTCAGCAAGACATCCTTCTATTGATGGTAAGAAATTTCCGAGCTTCGAGGCGTAAACGGTAAATAACGAGGGACGTAAATACAGCTACTATGTAATAGAAAAGCCCGCAGCTCCACCTTCCAGTGGTATTTACGGCTGGTGAATTCTTCAGCTTGGGTAGAGTATCAAAAGAATGAACCGTAAACACTTATAGGGCAAACAGGGAGTCGCACACACAATTACACGAGCCATTCGTCCTAGCCTCGTGCTTAAGGGCAAGGGAGGGAGAGAGACAGAAGGGAAGAAGCGGAAAGGACGAGGGTGAGAAAGACAGAAACTGACCGGTCGTCTCGAACACCGCGGGAAGAGAGAAAGGGAGACTGGCTATGGAGCCAAACGAAGGAAGGAAGGAAGGAAGGAAGGAAGGTGCAGGACCTGTCGAGGGATCCTAAGAGAAAAATCCTCGCGGGACGCGACGAAGAAGACCGTAGTAAAGGTTAGCGTCGTGAAGGCGAACACGCGCTAATCAGCATCCACTAATTGGTCCACTCGTCCTCGGAGAGTAGTCGCGAATACAGGAGCAAGTCACGACTATCGGGGACACGATCCGCGGTGTCAAGTGAACCGCTGACAATGACAATAAGGCAAATTGGACACGCGTCTGCGGTTCTCCGAGTCCTCAGAGCCCGATGGTCCTTAGCCCGTGTAAGCTCGGTGATCGATTATACAGCGATTCGTCACGAAAATCAAGGGGACCGTGGGTCCCCCTCGGTCGGTAAACACATAAGTCACGGACCCACTCACCGTTCGGCATTATTTCTCCGTTGGAATCTCCGGTAGAGGAAAACTGGCGTGGTTAGGGTTGCCCAAAGACGACTGGTTCACGCGACTCGATTGTCACGCGCTCACTTTTCACATACACAGAGGATAATCTCGATCGTCACGGACGATCCTGCACTTTTCCTGAGAACCCATGCACCCTGGCCCCGGCTTGTCAGGCCGTGTCACGCGTGCCGGTTGCTCAGACGGTTCCTCCTTGCAGACACCGGCCACGATCCTCGAGGTCGTCCCTGTCTGGCGGTACACAAAGCACTCGCCGTCGCCGCGGTCCGGCGTGTACTGAGACCGAATACACCAGGGGGCAGTCGCGACCGCGGGGTACTTCTCACAGGAGCAGCCACTGAAAAGCCGTGCTTGGAATTCCCTAGAGTTCCTTCCACCGCCGAAATACGAAAAAGAACGGTCGACCGATCGACGAGCACCGGCTCTACGACGTTCTTTCCCAACCGGAGTACCGACTTGCCATTGTTTCTCCCAGGCAGTCAGCTTTTTCAACATGGGAGAAGAAGGCCCGAACCAAGACGGCCAGTTGGCCACGAGCAACCAACAGAGAAGGGACCAAGAAAGACGAACATCATCCGCTTTCACGCACACACAGGCAACATAGACGCGCGCGTGGAAAGATAGCACGTGCGTGCCGCCATGTACAGACGGGCCAACAGGAATGTGTTATGTGTGAGAGAGAAAGAGAGAGAATCGAGTCGAACGAGGAACACGCTTCGAAGACGAAGAACGAGCAGTCACGCACCGTCCGTCGAATGTGCACAGGAGCGAGACACAAGGCTCCGATATTCCATGAGAAGGAAACAACGCTCCAACACACACGGCCGGCACGTGAAACGAACAGTCGTTCCTCGGCTACTGGCTCTATGCAATTTCCAGCCGGAGGAAAGGCACAGGAGATCAGTTCTCTTCCTTTCCGCCTGTCCTTTGCGTCCTCGCGTCTCTTTGCCCGGCTGTTTAACTTCCGCTAATTCGGGCTCGAGCATACGGCGTAAACTACAGCCGCGGCGGGGCTGCGGCAGCTGACCTCTCAGATCTTCTCGAGACGCTCGGAGAACCGGAGGAACGGAAGAGAGACGAGGACGGAGCGGCAGGGTCGAGCCGGCAGAGAACCTGCCAGCGGAGAAAGGGAAACGGACCGAGGGAGAGGATCGTGAATGTCATCGGTCAAACGGAGACGGAGAGAGGGACACGAAGGAGAAAGAGGGTCCTTAAGGTACCCCGAGGGATAAGAGGGGATCCTCTCAAGAGCGAGCGAGAACAGGCAATAAGAAGAACCGATACGAGTGGGAGTAGGAGGTAAAAGTGCCTCGGAGGAACGCGGAGGAGGGAGAATCTGCCGAGCAACAGAACTTGACCCTTGTCGGAGCACGGATATGTATTTTCGTCGGTCGCCGGGGAAAGCATACTTTTTTCCCTCTTTTCCCTGGTATTCCAATTAATAACAGGAAGAGAATATTCTGGGGCAAAAAATGCTAGTCACTGTATTCAAATTTTAATGTACTTGAAATACATACATTCTGTTACTAACATGGTTTTCCTAGTTCCCTTGATCTATGCAACTGTTCATTTCTCTTTAATTTGCAAAAAAATGGTTGTAAAGTGTAGAAAAAAGTTTCATAAGGGGACATGCTTTGGAGCATATTTTACATTCAGAGTGGTAGGTCAGGAGAATTGCTGAGAAAAGGGGCCATTCAGATAAAACTTGACCTTTAGAATCGCAGGGATGTACGCCCTACCCGATCGTTTGGGGGAAAAAAACTTTTCCCTTCGTTGGGATTTTAATGTGAATGACGCGTGCACGTGCAGCTGATGCACACACGTGCTTCTAAGTCTATTTTTTTCCCTTCTCCCGGCTCTTCGTAATAGTTTCTTATTTGGTATTTATAACCAACATGTATATACATGCCTTGTCGCATTATTTTTAGTGAAATAAATGTCACATTAATATGCAACAGGACGTCCAACGTTGCTATAGATATACTTAATTTATGCCAGCACGAAGAATACGGGGCTAATGGGCCTTTTACACTTTAATTAAGGTCGTTTAAGTCGAATCCAAATCGATCATCCGAATTGCACCGATTTTTCAAACGTCTTGAGAATTTCTTATTGTACCAAGACTTTCCGTCGTTCCACTGTTCATGTCAGAAGACGTGGGAAACATACTATCCGAAGCCTAAGACATAATGGCTTGCGTACTTAAATCCGTTGATCAAGTGGAATGCTGCGAGAATGTCCATTATAAGATTCCAGGTGCATTGAGTACACCTTAAAGAATTTCATTAAGTTTCTCGCGCTATGTACGTACAAATTGAAGACTTGAAAAATAGAACATTTTATAACCAGTGGACTTTCGTATTAGTGTAATAGTGTTATGGAACATATAATAATATTTACTCTTAACAGTTCCGTTATTTCTTTGATGTTTATAAATGATCAATTGTTAACGATTACAATGTAGAAGCCTAGTAAACTTCATAGGATTTGGTTAATGAAAACAGATATATTAGTGGTTACTCTTAGACCTGCTGATACAAGTTACTGATAACCAATGGAGTATATAATACAACCTATAGACCGTATCTTTCCACGCAGTGATGTAAGAAATTATTGAGAAACTGTGCGGTTATTCTACTACTTTTCCTTACACATATCATTTTTTAATGTGTTATTTACACCTACATTGTTACTAAATAACGCACAAACCTGGAAATGGTGGTGGGGATATTCAACTATCCTCCAAAATATTGATCAATTTGGTATGAACCTTTGCTGAAAAGTTTACTGATTAGCGTCATAATCGACTTTTTTAAACTATCTGTTTGAAAATCGAGTAGTTATTGGTGCTTACTATTTATGTAGTTTACGAGCTATATAGGGGGCTAAAGGTTTTCGTGCTACGATACTGAATTTATCTCGGCTGTGAGCATATAACGTTGTCAGATAGACTCAAGCTTTTCACTGATCTGTCAAGACGCGTAGTCTCAACAGCTGAGCGTGTAGTCTGTATAAAACAAAGTAAATTTTGCAAAATAACTTGTTTGTCTTGAAATTATCGCGGAAGTAAATTCGCATTAACGACTGCTGTGCGTCGGTACGTATTAAACAATGAGATAAACCAAGCAAAGTTTTAACGTGATTCAAGCTTTCGAAGAGCACATTCGAATAGCATTTTTCATTCTGAGATTATCATTCGTAAGGTGAAAATGGGAGAAAATTGGGAAGGGACTACCATTGAAATAAAACCGCCTGAGGTGTTATTGAAACCACTCGAAGTGCCAGTGAAAACATTAATGGGCCCCGGGCCAAGCAATTGTTCCGAACGAGTTCTCCGTGCCCTCGCACAACAAACCATGGGTCACCTTCATCCAGAGTTTTGTAAGGTATTCGTTACAAATAACGTCTAAACTAATTTCTGAGAAACGAAAAACGTTGCAATATTTTGAATTGAATCGTATCGGTTTGTTAAGATTATGGACGATGTCAAAGAGGGAATACAGTACATATTTCAAACGAGAAACCCTCTTACTCTGGCCCTAAGTACCTCTGGTCACGGAGGTATGGAAGCTTGTTTAGCGAATTTACTTGAACCAGGGGAAACGGTGCTCATTGCGGTAAGCGGTATCTGGGGAAAACGTGCTATAGACATGGCACATCGAATTGGAGCACATGTAAGTATCTCGATTCTTCACGATTGTAAACAATCAGCGTACGACAAATATTGCAAGTAATCATGAAACGCAGGTGGAGGTCCTGGAAACTCAAATAGCCCAAGGATTCACTCTTAATCAATTAGAAAATGCTTTGCAAAAATATAAACCTACAGCTGTCTTCGTGACACAAGGAGAATCATCTACAGGAGTAAAACAACCACTCGAGGGAGTCGGTGATCTTGTTCACAGGTAAAAATTATTGAAATAGGTCACACGTATTTCAAATTGAGACGTCATCGTAAGTAAACAGTGTTTGGTAATATCAGAGTATTTTGTAGACAGATACAGGTTTGATAAACATGTTCGTTTGCTAATTGTTTGGCAATGAGGAGATAATTACTCAAAAGATTTTGTCAAGTGTTTCATGCTTGATTAGATTAGCTGAAAAGATAGGTATATAGTTATCTGTTTTTCCAATTTTTAGATTAGATATTTCGTACAGCAGTCTTGTAACACTTTATTTGGCACACCCTGTGAAAAAGAATGGGGTTTAAAGCAATACAACAAGAATTTAACATTGTTTCACAGATACGGAGGTTTGCTCATCGTCGACACAGTGGCTTCTTTAGGTGGTGAGCCATTTTTCGCGGATTCTTGGGCCATCGATGCCGTTTATACCGGAAGTCAAAAGGTCCTCGGTGCTCCAGCAGGATTGACGCCGATTTCCTTCAGCCCTTTGGCGCAGTTTGTAAAATTCACCTATTACTCCGCGTTCGAAAAGAAGGTTCTCGTTCCGACATTCTCGAGGCCTTAATGTACGCGGGAAAGAACGATATTAACACTTCAAAAAACGAAGCCGCGTGTAAAACCGCGATGAGAATCGAACCGCTCTGCCGTTATTCGGAATATCAATCGGGTTCGTGAGTTCATCGTATTCGCGGCTTTGTGAATCACATAGGGTTACCGGGTAATGGATTTTTACTCGATGACGTTATACAGACTGCGAGACAGGCACGGCCATTGTTTCGTAATGTACCGCTAACTGATATTGCATAAATTCGATTTGCCAATACGTTACGTGAAGAGATTAACGCGATTAACACAAACATGACGCTCGGAATTTACTCGGGGGTTCCTAATGCGATTCTTTCATACGTGAAACATTTTCCTCCCTTCGTTTTTTTCCTGCGAAGACGGAGAGGAGGTGAGAAAACGAAGGGCATCGGCGAAGGAAAGGTTTTTATGCATCGCGAGAAACCGATCGAGTGGAACTAACGACTGAACTTACAATCGTTGCAATGTTACTTCTCTTATGGACAGTTCACTGCTCTTATCATTCTCCTCCGCGTGTTACCAACCTACGGTGATCACCATCAACTTTCCATCAGTCTATAAATATCGTCCGAGCACGTTGCTCTCCGCATCGAACACTCTCCTAATCTCTGTAGAAATCGTTACCATTGCAAATTGCGCAACGACAGGTCTGCGGAAAATTCTATAACTCACACAGCCAGTCCGCTGGCCGGTCGAAAAAGTCGTTTAATTTAAACCAAGGTCGTACGAGCTATTTTCTCTAGCTATGCAAACCGATGGCAAAGCTCTGTTATAGGTAATCTCGAAAACCTTTGCTACGCAGGAAGAAAATATTCCAACGGAAAACGAAAGTCTCGGCATTTTACTGGGATATGACGATCCTGGGTGTTTATTGGAATTGTTTCGGCGATGAAAGAGTGTATCATCACACGATGAGTGCCACCCTTCTGTACGGTTTGCGCGAGGCCTTGGCTCAAATCGCGGAAGAAGGTCTGAAAGCTTCCTGGTCGAGACACGCCGCAGCAGCGGCCAGGCTCAGAGAAGGTTTTAAACGTCGCGGATTACATCTTCTCGTGAAAGATCCTCGGTATTACCTTTCCACCGTCGTCGCCGTCGAAATTCCATCAGGATACGACTGGAAGGCGGTCTCCAAACGAGCTATGGAGAAGTAAGACACGATTCCCATTGATGATAAATTAATAATAATCATTGAAATACCATGGTTAAATATTCTGTTCTCTTTAGGTATAAGGTGGAAATCGCCGGTGGACTGGGACCTACGGCTGGTAAAGTTTTCAGAATAGGCTTGCTGGGCATCAACGCCACTCCACAGCATGTTGATTTGGTATTACGTGCTTTCGACGAGAGTTTGAAAGCACACCTTTAAAATGCTTCAACAGAGATTTCTTTATAACTGTTTCATGCATTTCATTGTATTGTAATTAATAAAACTAACGTTTACCCGACCTTCATACAGGCCAACATTTTCTTGCCTTGCATAAACGGTTGCGGAACAGTAGGCGCCTACTCTCGTCATAAAAACATTTCATTATAAATACTTAGATACATTAAAATGTGACAATACAAGTCAATGTATCTTTACAACAGATGCGGAATTAGGGTGAATTGTGGACGTGTTAAAAATCGCGATAATAACGATCGACAAATCATCGTTTAATTAACAATCGTTTTGGCACAGTACAGAGTAACGTCGATTTCATCCTTATTATAAATATCCAATGTGCAAAGTGATATGCTATTTGTAAACGGATACATCGTGTTGTAGGTATACAAAAATTACTTACGATTTACGAAACGTGTATGCATAAAAACTTGCCATTAGCCATACGTTAGTTCCCGCTCAAAACGTTCAAAACACTCATTAACGCGCTCTGAGGATCATCTTCGCTTCCTCAAAATAAAATACAAGTAACAGAAAGTGTCCTAGATGTTGCTGAGGACAAACATTTCCCGAGTTCTCCGATGAGTTGTAACCTTATGGCATTTGAAGTGGGCGAAGTATGATTCTCATTGCGCCTTATCGTTCGTTCGTTACGATATTAATATGTATTACTGAACGTCATCGACGCTATTAACCGACTGACGTTTACGTGTCCTTACGTACATAAACGGTACATGATCGTATCATAGGAAGCACGAAAGAGCCTTGCTACAGGTTGTAAAAATTATTTACAGAATTACGATTTACCTTACGATTACAATTTACAGCGTTGCGTGCTTTCACAGGCCATTCCTCCTCTCTCGATTCTCCCAAGAAATTTACACTTCTTCGTTAAATACCACGATTACATCGGTAATTCTGCATATGTACTGCGTTACGGTACAACAAATAGCACAGTGATTCGTTCTACACGACTTTTGCACTAGCTACGCGCAGATCGTTTTAATCAGAATACAGTTAGTAAATTATAAAGATAATAACAATACAAAGTTGGGGAGTATAAGCACGATAAAAAAAAGAGAAGAATATTATATCTCTTACGATTTTAATGCATACATATGCCAGGATTGATAACACACAAATGGGGATGGTTTTAAATAAACATGAAGATATCAACTTTAATCATAGTAATAATAATAATAATAATAATAGAATAATAGTAATGAGAATAATAGATCCATTACGGATTTAATTTAAAATTATAGCTATTGTGATGTATAAATAATAATAATAATAATAATATTAATAATAATAATAATAATAATACTAATAATAATTGTGATAGAAATAGTCCTAATAATTATTTCGGTTTCCTTAAGTTAATCGTTAATGGTACATTCTGTCGTCATAACAGGCGTTTATATACAAAATGTTGAGACGATCTACGGATCGTCCGCTATCTTACTGCACTATATCTAACAACAACAATAATTACTGTTATTATCGTAATATTATATCGACTAATACATGCAGGCAATGATTAAGGCACGAGCGGTACATAGCGAATCAACGCTTTCCGTAAGAAAAAAACAGCCAGTCAACAAAAGCGAGGATGGGCTGTAAAAGAAGCTGATCTAGGCACATTTCCAGTCGATTTTCCATTTGCTCATCGCTACGATCGAGAGCAACTAGGCCTGCCAGCTGCCGCGACAACGTATACATCGCTATACTCATTCCCTTTAGTGAACGCTTCTTGAGAAGTTTTAACGAGTCCGATTTCCATTGGATTTCCATCGAAAGCAACGGAGGAGAATTATTCAGAGTTGTTGAACCGGAAGAAAAGTTATAAAGCCAACAGTGGATCGTTATCGTTGAACCATTTTCCAATGAAGCAGCGTCTCTGTGCGCTTGAATTTTGAAAGAGCTATATCGTGATCGTATACGAAGGAATCTCCTGTGAGGTTCTCGTGCGCCGTTCTTATCTTCCGTCTCCGCTACGCTGAACGTGTCGTACGAACTACGAAAAAGTCATCGACGAAGAATTTCCGTAACATTAGACTAGATAATGAAAAATGCACAAAGTGTTAACACCGAGAAAATGTTCATCGCGTTACACGTAATACATCTGCAACTGAAATACTGCGCAGTACTGCCTGGGACAATTAGCAACTCGTTTCGTCCATGCGTGACATGCATAGCTGCAAAGCTGGACAATCTTTTCCGTGCGTGCTACGACGTACCCCTGATGACAAATCAGATAGAAATCTCGCACATGGTGTCACTGGTTTTTCTCGTAAGTGGCAAAAACATTGTCTTATATCTATGCAAACATAACTTGGGAGTGGGCAGGTAACTCTGCTGTGACGCCATGCTACTAATCTGATTTAAAATCCACTCTAACGATCTTACTTCCTGACATTCGTTCCCAACACTATGCTTCGCACCAAGTAAAATCGTCGAAAAATATATATATGATTCATAAAAGTACCGTGTGTAATTTTTCTTAGTTCCACAGTTCTTTAACCCCATGATTTTTCCGATCTTCGCGAAAACCGGAAGCACGCATCTATGGCGCAAATTCAGAGTTACCCGTTACATATCCGCAGTTGATCATCCGCTTGAGAAGCTTAGCGTTTAATCCCTTTAGAAGGCAGACAGCGACTATTTACCTCGCTTGCATACCAAAGGACCAGCGATCCTCACACGCCTTCACAAACAAATTGCACGTAGGTGCGTAATACATTCGTACAGTCTCATTCATTTACATTCGACAATTGTTTGCGATGCGTCGACTTCACCGTGAGCGTTGATTAGCTACAAGAATTAATGCACCGCGACAATTTGCATTCGCATGCCACTTAAATCGTCAACAATTAATACAAACCACGAAACCGAGAGACAAACGATGCTGAAAGGAATGTAAACGTTCCCATCGTTTATACCATTTTCCGATTACTCCAATATACGCAACTTCCTTCGACCTTCGTGCTTTCCCACCTCTCAAGGAGAAATCCGTCTTAAGACAGAGCGGTCCTAAACTAAATACACTTTTTTCGATTGAAAGCAGTTGCCGCGCAACGATAATTCCACCTTAGGAAAGCAAAGTTAAGCAGAAGCTCCAAGTTTATCCTTAAGTCAGTAGCGATCAGATCGAATAGCTTATCGATATAACGTTATCCACAATTGTTGGCACGATAATCGTGACCTCTTTATCATCGTAATAATAGTATTAGTAAGAATAATGAAAATAGTAATAGTATAACTAAGAAAAATAATACAGACGATACGTATTACTGGGAAATTAATAGTATCTTAATGATTATAATTATTATTAATGCTAACGATAAGTTGCGGTTGTTAGTTAGACATTAGCGGTAGGGTAATGATAACTGACGTCGCCATCGGAGGTTATTCAGTCTTCTTTGGTTCCTAGGTAACTCGGTGAAGTTGGTGGGGACGGTAAAGGTCTCTACGATTACCGCTACGAAAGTAAGTTGCTCCTCCCTTGGCTTCTCCCTCGTTCTCCGGTCCGTTGCGTTTAACAAAGCACGACTGGCTTCCGTTCCGTTTTATCCACTGATGAGAGAGAATTGATTAATAAACGTCTGGCTGTGGGTGCTGTCGCCGGTCTGCGGAGCGAACGACCCAGCCAGCAACGGGGATGAGAATAAGCTCCGATCTTCGATAATAACCACGTCCTTCCTCCTACTCCTCTTTCGACGTCCAGTCCTTCAAAACGGCTGATGTAATTCTCGCAGCCGCGCGAAATTAGTGGCCAACTGTGCATCACGCGGACACGGAAAGATGGTGACGTGATATGTTGAGACAAATGCACCATCCTAAGACCAGCTAGGATAACGTACATCGGCAATTTCACACATTTCCAACAATATTCGTCTTCCCATCACCCCTGTCATCCTCCCTCTTGCTTCAAGTCCGTAGTTTCATTCTTCCCTCGATACCGGGATTGTTGCAAGACTCCTTGTTGATGAAAGTCCAAACGTTGCGTCAAGACAGCTTTCGGAAAGGCCGTCGCGATGTCGCTAGAAAATGACGAAACCACGGGCTGCACTGGGAAAAAGATGATTCCCATTGGCGCCAAGGAAGAACGATGTTGGCCCTGAAAAATGGCGACACTACTGACTACGGGAGAGACGTTCCTGGGCATCGACTTCCGCCCGGCGCCGTCGTCGTCATCGTCTCAGCACCTCAGCTGAGCTCGCGCGGAGTCACCGTGTGTCGCGCTGAATGATGATTGTTGCGATGATGACGTCGGGCTCGTCGGCATTGAGCCACGCAGCAGTCATCCGTGTCGGCAACGTATCCGCCCCGTTTCATCTGATGGGCGATCGAGTTGCAAAGAGCCCGGGGACAGCGTTTCCGGTCGCACTTCACCTCGCCGTTCTACGAGAGAATCGATACCTCGGTAAATCGTTATTCCCTGGTGCCGGTCACGTGGATTGGATCAGCGGAGACAAGGAGTTGAGATTGGAGAAGAAATTTTCATGGGCGAACGGCAATGAGGAATGAGATCTGACAAAAGTAATGATATTTGATACGTGATCTTGTCAATTTGACCGGCGAAGAAATCCACGAGGACGAGAAGAAACCTTCGATCGGATCGATAGGTTTTTCCATTATTTTCTTTTCGACCGTTGACGTCACGTATCCACACGCTACCGAGGACACGTTCCATTTCCATCGTAATGGATGGACCCTTTTAATGGTCGGTCTGGGCGAACGGGTCCGGTTAAAGGTTTTCTCCTTAAAGGTCTCTCGTCGCGACCGTGTCTGGAAATCGCAACGAGGTTGCGACGAGAGTTTCTAACACGCGAGAGCAGGGAGAGACCGAGGAAAAGTATAAGGCAGGCCTCGCCTGGCAACAGTAGGAAACGACGATTGCGAATTTTCTGAATCCTCGTGGAATCTACTTCGTTAGCTCTCAAAACGTATCTGCTAATATAATAAAACTGCGATCGTTAATAAGGATTTTTCGAATAGCCGCTTATCCCTCGAAAAATTCATCGTCGACGTTCCCACGGAACTCGCGTAAAAATTCTCTCGATAATTTCCATTTTAATTGCCGCGTGAAAATGCTGTGCCAATTTACATTCGACAAATGTCCATGACCCTTGGATAATGCTGGAAAATGCAAAGTTCCGCTAAATAGTACACACACACACACGTCTGGCAGACGATCTATCGCCACGTATAGAACCGGTTCTACGATCGCCGTTTATGAATTGATGAAACGTACGGCATATTGTCGGTCAATCGATTATGAGGTCAAACGGCATAGAGCGGTGCAATTAATGTGATTCTTTCGCAAGGTAAAGTATGGGAATACTGAGGTCGACAACAGTTGCGAAGGAAACGATCATTAATCACGCGAATGTCCTACCATATAAATAATTTCAACCAGCTCTGACGTATAGTCCAAACAAACACATTACAATCTAACTTTTACAATCCTTACCTTTCCCAAGCATCACCCCCACGTTATTTAGCCATTGCATTTTATACTTTAATTTATCTCCTTGTAAAATGACGGAAATTTTCAGGATAATTAGGGGGTCTGGTTTAACGCTCACCTTGCAACGACACTTGACGCATTTAATCTCGCCGTGCGAATGGATGCGCGGATGCCACTCCATGCCGTTCTCGTAGGGTCCTCCGAGTGGGTACTTGCATCCGCCGGAAGTGAGGATATCCTCGACGGTGCGTCGCGTTGACGTGGCCGCTTGGTCCCGCGGAAGACGCATTCCGTCGGCGACGACCGTCGGGGCGCTCGGCGTCGTCGCCGGGCATTGCCTGCAGCAGGCCTTCTTGTCCGGACGGAAAGCCGTCTTCTCCTCGCACTCCAACGGCGGGCACTGCACCCGCGGGCATTTCACCTCCAACGTGACGGGCTACCAAAGACAAATCGACCGTTTCAGTGACGCCGAGAAACCGCTTAATACGGCAACGTTCCCTGCTACTCGCGAATACCAAACAAATGACCACCCTGCATGAGCGCGCCGCTTATTAGCCCGTACGTTATCGGAGATATTATTAATTTCCATCGTTCGCCTAATAGCCGCGCTTTTCCTTCAACCTTAATCACGCATTCCCGCTTCTTTAAAAGGGGCGGGGTCTTATTAATTCGTCATTACCGCGCGGCTAAAAATCACTCCAAAGCTGCGCCTTCAAAGAGGCTTATGACGATATTTTCTCGTACGGTAGAACTTGTTCTAGAGGATAATTTAGATGTAATCCTTCGCGTAATGCGCTGCAATGTTTCATGAAAGTCTTATTAAGTATGAAAAATTGTTCGGGTTTTCTTAATTTAGAGACGTAAATACTTCAAGCGTATGTAGAGGCATGGACAGTTCTAGGCATTAAATTTATCAGGCATTACCTACGTTTCGAAAGTCTGGTATATAGGTATCGGTATTTAAAGATGTAACATTAAGATGTCTAGACTTGGCGCTATAACTTACGTCGCACGTGCAAACTGCACAGGTATCGAATCCAATCGGCGGAAGGTAAGGATGCCAGGACGATCCTGCCAAATGGTACTGGCCAGCTAATGTGCAACCTCTTGTCTCAGCCGTCGCGTTGCTCTGTAGCGTTGCATTCCCACCGACATTTGCCTCTGATTCATGTAACAACGATTAGGACTGTTTTCAAATATCAAAAAAACAGCAAGAAAGGGGCACAACAGGGTCGAACGAACAAGAAATAAGAGGATACAGTGTTTATCAAAAGTCGTTTCTTTCGTTGTTATTGCCGCAGGGCATTTCCTCGTCGTACGATATAAGTAAACTTTTTACTCGATCGCATTCTGTCCTAACCGGTCATGCCAAGACTTTCTTGCTCGATGAAAAAGGCAAAACAGGAAGTTTTTGTAGTTTTCTTTAGTACTCACCGGCGCAGATCGGACAGCAATGACCAGCCGGGGGTTTCACCTGTTTCCCAGCGTCGCAGGAGAGTGCGGGGCAAGGGACAGGGTCGCAGCGTGCCAAACCGCGGTAACAGTGGCACATGGAACAGGGGTCCATGCTGGAGGTCCATTGAGTGCCTTCGTCGTAGAACCTCGTCTCGTGGAAGCAGGCAGTGGTCTCCATCTCTGAGCGAGGCGGTTGAAGATTGTAGGCAACGACCGAAGCTACATCGTTGTCGGTGTAGTGTGGAAGACAGCTTAGCGGAGCTGTAGCCTTGAAGGGAGCCTTGAGCAGCCGGTTGGCGTGTTTGTCGGTTACCTCGAGGAAGCCTATCCCCGATTCGATTCTGTAGAGTTCGACAGGGGACAGCCCGGTGACTGAACCTTCGAGGATGTAGCCATTGAACTCCTCGAGCATTCTTCTGGCCACTGGTGCACCTTGCGCCAAGAGAGGCATGGTCTCCAGGTACAGCCGGAACGTACGGGAATCCTGGCCGTTGGAGGAAGTCGACGGGAAGCCAGTAATCTCGAGTTCGTAGTGCAAGGCACAGTCCAGGTCAATTGCCACCCAGACGAGACCAACTGGTCCAGGTTGCATCGGTTCTGAGGGCAATCGCCGGAGTAGGACTGGTGCTGGTGTATCCTTCGCGTCGGCTACGGGTTTTTGAAGCAATCTGCCACGCAGAATCGAGC
Source organism: Hedychridium roseum (assembly GCA_963989215.1). Taxonomy (NCBI): domain Eukaryota; kingdom Metazoa; phylum Arthropoda; class Insecta; order Hymenoptera; family Chrysididae; genus Hedychridium; species Hedychridium roseum. The sequence continues at coordinate 1,769,319 of OZ022307.1, read as the reverse complement.
CAACGTGAGAAGCAGCCACGACAGAAAGTTCCCCGTTGAACAGTGGTTCAAGGAGTCTTGGTCCGGGTCTTTCTAGAGTACCATTAGCGAGGGTACCGACTAAGGAAGGTGTTAAATCTTCCAGTTCCGTACGACGTTTGCCGCCATCGTCCACGAGGGTCACCAGAGGACTTTCTTCTTCAAGACCAATCAATTGTACACCATATCTGAGCGCTCCAGCTCGGTCTAGGTAGGCCCAGGCCAACCCGGAAGCCACTGACGCAGCTTCGGAGGTCAGCAACGTTTGGTACATGTCGCAGGTAGCTCTGGGACCAATTGTACCGGTCAACCTCAAGGCCAGTGGTTCCTTGCGAGACATTATGCTGATAGACAATTTTCCTCTGGTCAGCAAACGCAGGTCAGCCCCTGATAATGCACTGCGTACTTCTCCGAAGTTCAGCTCGTTTGACGGTTTCTTCACGACGATTTCTTCACGAAGGACTACGTAGTCCTTCTCCACGTGTTCGATTTGTACAACGACTGGGACTTCTAGTACGTCGTTCGGGAGGAACACCCCGTTGAAAGCCAGGGAAACGTGGATCGATGGAGCGGAAGCGGAAGAAGCGGATACGATCGCCGTCGCCCCCGCACCGGACATCAGCAACCTGTCTACTCCCATCGCTGGCTCGAGCAACGAGGAATATTGTTCCGTCGACAGAGCACGGTACCGCGACAATTGTCCCGTTAACGTGTCCGTCGTGTCCCAGACGAAGGCCACGTGAAGACGTTCCTCGCGCAGGAGTTTCCTGTAATCACGAGGAACTCGACGCCACACTCCGCAGAGTTTTCCCGTGGCGTTTTGATAAACTCCTCCGACAGGGTCGATGGCCTGCTCCTCCAGGATGCTCCCCGACCCGTCCACGAATTGTATATTTCGCGGCCGAGGCGTACTTGACGACAGGTAGAACGAATAGTACAGGTTTTTTCGATGAAACGTGAAACGACCGGTCGCTAGGTAATTGTAAACGCTGCTGTCACGACGCAACACTTGTGACGTTCTTCCCGTTAAAAGTGTGCCAAAATCTGCAAGTAAAAAATGTCAACCGTCCGTCAGTTTTACGCAACGACAGCCGATTCTTTCCTCCTTGCTCCGTTTTCCGTGAAAAGAAGAATCGTCATGCCTCTTAGTCCGGTAACGACAAACAAAATGAAACATACGACACAACAGGGAAATACGACCGTTCTTCAAAACATTCTGGAGTATTGCATCGAGGAAATCTACGTAGTACATGTTTGGCAAGACTTTCTTGGCAATAAATAAAACGTTCTTGGCATTCGATGAATTTCCTATTGCGCGCAGGAAAAGTACCAAGAGCATTTGCAACGAGTGTTTCTCCCGCGCGATTGTTGGGTATCTATTAAACATCAAACTTTATTCACCGGACACGTCGATAAAATTTCTCGTAAATATGAGATCTGCCGGCGATTAAGTAAAGAACGTATGCAGGCTATTCCGGCAACGACGGTCTATGTCATTTGTAAAAATTTTACGAAAGATAACGTGTGTGCCATTACGTTTCAAGCTCCGTTCCTCCTCTTCCGAGGTTAGCTGGGCTGGCAGGTCTTGCACTATGTCTGTACCTGAAACAAACGTACGCATAATCAAATCTCTACGTCTCCACGGAGAATTTCTATCTATCGAATTAGCAGTAAAATCAGCCGCCCTACTCTCCCGTTGTCATTCTTCTTTTCCCTAACCACTACTCACGATTTCTTTCGAATTCGATATTATTGTAGAAAGGTGCAACGCCGGCGATAAATAATGCATTTTACGCGATTCGCTATCGTCAACGCCGCGCCTGTAATATCAGCGAACCGAGACTCTGGAATAGGACAAGAAAGTAAAAAAGAACGACGCTGGGGAATATTTCGACGAGCGCGCTTTGCCGCAATTTCAACGAGAGAAAAAAAGATAATAATTTACGGAGCATGCGAGTATTTCCTTAAAGTGAACCGGCTAACGGCGCCGTAATATGACGAAATGGGCTGTGAGAAAATTTGAATGTCAGGTCGATTCCTGGTAATTATTGTCTTCGGTGTAGAGCGTTGCCGCCCGGCAACAGCAGTTTCGTTATCTTCATTAAGCCGATATACGGCGCGTTATTCGGTTTAATTGCACATGTAGGAGACGAAGGAGGATACGCCGGGAGAAATAGCTGCATGAAAGATTAATCGGGTATATATCGGCGGTAATGACTGATCGTCACGCGAGGACGCGTGTAAATTCGCCGGGCAGCCAGGGGACGGCCAGAGAAAAGGAGAATCCCACGTGTGTGCAGGTCCTGGAGAAACATCGACGACCCGGTGTATCGATTATAAGGCGGCACGGGTGCTCCGAGTCAAACGTAAAACAAAAATAACCAGTCGAGAGGCCGTGGATCCCATTCAGCCGCGATGCGTACGGACCATAAAGAATGCCCGTTCGGCAGGGAAAAGAGTCGGCTGGCGCCAACCGCCGCTACTTTGAATGTTGCTTTTATGGCACATGCTGCCGCGCCGGTCCCAACGGCACGGACACGATAATTGCTATGGGTACAGTACACTTCAAAGACGAACGCCCACCGATCCACGCGTGACGGAAATACAAGTACCTTACCCCCCCTCGGACCATCGTTCGCTCGCTCAAAACTTGTCAAACGCGCATCGACCTAATGGAAATGAACTACTCTCGACGCTAGGAGAACGTATACGTTTTAACAGAATTTTTACGTGAGATTTTTCATAAATTCACAGCGATTGTCTCTCGTTCGAAGTTGATTTGATAATTAACGATGCGAAAGGTATACCTGCCCAAGTGTCCTTTTCCGAAAAACCAGGCCCCCGTCGGTCACGGCGATAAATATCGCGCGATAATTTCGAGGAATTCGGTAATCGGCGCAAGGGGCAAACGAGTATGTAGCGATTCCGAGGCGCGGTGAAACCGCTAATTGGGTTTCGAGCCGCGCGCGTCTGATTTTATCATTGCATTTTATTTCCCTCTCGCCTCGCAATTGGCATAGTTATAGGAACGGCACGGAGCTCGGGACGCGGGGGGCGAGGGGGGATTGGGCGTAGAATGCGTTCGAGGGGTCCGATCTTTAAAGTTCGTTAAAAGCCAATTCCCACGTGATCGTGCGGCCCGGTCGGCGAGTAAATGCCGGACTTAATCTAAACAGTTTACAGTCCGATACGGGCGATTGCCATCGATTGCTCGTTTCGCCCGTACCGGCCGAGCCATGTGTTCGACGGCGCCGTAGCTCTTTATCTTTGGCCGATTTTACGGGCCGACGGACCGCCGAAAAAGCTGCACTTTTCCACGAGTTACGTCAGCGGGATTATTCTGGTGTAGGCGCCAGCCGTGCTTAGCGCCGCGCCTTTATTCCCCGCCGGGGTAATCGGCCCGTATGTCCTGCCGAACGGCCACCATTTCCCACGACCGGCTTACTCCCTCGTCAATGTAAATAATTCCGCGGGAAGAACGGCCTCCTTCCTATTACCGGCAGTCGTAAAAATATCGCTCGATAAATAAACCCGGTACCGTTGATTATCGTAAACGATTTCATTCACCGTTCCACGTATACACGTTTTTTCTACTCAACACGATATTTCCTGAAGCTTTAATGGGGTCATAACCGAGACACCGGCAAGTACTCACGATCGAATTCGTTGGAAGTAATGGGGCGAAAAGGTCAACGAGTTTCTCGAAATTAGAGTATCAATTTATATTGCCGTTTCCGCTCTTCTGCATTTGTATAAAAAAGAAGATGGAAAAATGCAGACACGGGGGAATCCTTCACTACGTGTTTACCGATGTTATTCGCCAGTACGGCGAAGAGGATTATAACGCAGGAAAGTAAAAACGTCGTGGCGCGCGGAAACTGACACCTCAACGTGTTGGCAGTAACATGAGAATCGGCATTTTATGCCTGGCGACCGGCCAAAGGACTATCGTCATTCAGGATTAAGGATACCTGTGGGGGCGACGTCGAATTGTATTGCAAACGTCGCCAGGCTAAATGGCTGACACCGCGAAACGAATGCATCCGCATTCGGATGATCGGCAGACACAAAGAAGATCGTAAAATTAAAAGTACACCGGGCAGAACTCCTCAAATTTGACCGCAAACAAGGAATTTACAGCGAAGAACGTGTCGTTAGGATAATGAATTTATTGTCGATAATCCTCCGTTGGTGAAAATATTTTTAGCGAGAGCGTAGCAGGAAATTTGGCACATAACGATTGTTGTCTGGAAGCAAATCATTTTCGAGCACGAATAAGTGTGTTTATTCGCACGTAATAAAACCTGCTAATTTTAACGACATTTCCTCGAAATATTCGTACGGGTGTCATAAACCTTGGCTTTTTGATCGGAGCGTCGCGACGACGATGAGAATCGATGTGACAGGCCAATCGACGGGCTCTTGGGTCGCAGTTTCTTTCGAAGATGTAAAACAAAGGCGCCCGTTGCTAATCGCAAATGTCTTCGCCTTTCATCAGCAAGGGCAACTCAATGAGATTGCCAGACGGCGAAGACGTCTAAATGACGATCATGACATCGATAATATTAATGAACGAAACGTTTGTACTGAAATTTATCTATGCACTCTGAAGCGACATTATTAGAAAAACAGGTAACGCCATTTTGGCTGACAACGACAATGACTTTAATATTGAGATTACTCGAGAAGGAAAATTACACGAAAGAAGTTATGGGAATGGAATTTTGTTTGTCAGTTATCTCTTTCCGGACTTGAAACGGCCGAGCATAACGACCAAAGTGAATCGAGAGAAGCAATGGTCAGCCATCGATTGGATGAGGAATGTCTGACATTGGAATTCTCTTTTCTGCGCTGATCCCGATGACCTTCTTCCTTTCTTCGTCGCCGACGTTGTCCTCGTCGCTTGCCTCTTCTCTCTGCGTCGTCTATTCTCATTCCCCCCGTTCGCCCCGCGCGCCCCTTGTGCCCGATCATTACGTATGCTAATATTTACATTTAGATTGCAAGGTTTAATCGAAGTGACGCCACGCGGTAATATAGCCGGCGCCATGGCGCTAAACCGTGGCGCCCGCTAACTCTGATGCTTTTCTCCTTCTCTCCCCTTCTCCTACCCCCCCTCCCCGGCATCCTTCGACCAATTCGAAACCGTCGGCGAATAGACAGGATTTCGATACGTCGGTCTTGTTCGCGGCCGGCAATCAGAAGCTGAGCAACGGATTTCAGGGGATTAGCAAAGTAAACAACAATTATGAAACGTAAGCACTAAGATTGTCCGCTTATCGCGTGTAAGTGTCTTCCATTTAAAGTTATCTACACGTACGCTAAGCTCCGAAACATGTTACGATCTACCGGCGAAGAAAATGTATCCTCATTCTGTCGTTTTCCTCATTTTTATTCGGTGCGTTTCACGCATGAATGGAGAAAAATTCGTATTGATCGGCGAAGACGTTGACGGCCATTGTTATTGAGTGAAATCGGCCAGACGTGTTTGCGTGGCGTAACGGTGCGGCATTTCCTACTTGACGGTACTTAACGGTCGTTTTGCTTAGAAAGCCAGACAGGAGCGTCGGTGGGAAGAATTTCGAAAAGGAAACGAGAAGAAGGGAAGCGGAGGAAGCGAGAGAAAACGGTGAACGGGCGCTCGGTTGACAAGAGATAAACGAAGCAACTAGTCCGACGGCTTAATGTCGCGAGCATTACAGCTCGGCCGGCTGATCCGTTAATCCCTTAACGAGAGTACTCGCCTAACGAGGCGATAAAGAGGAATCAGACTGCACACAATATGGCGCGTGCGTCCGATCACAAGTAAATGCGATTACCGGTCCCGCTCGTCCGGGATAGAAAGTTCAGCCTGCTGAGAAAAAACGAAGCCGCGAGGATGGATTAGACGCGGGACCAAACAAAAGGAAAGCAGAGCGCTAAAGTGGAATTAATATCGACGAGGAAGGACGTGGGGGAAGGGAGAGAGGGAAGTGCGCGAGAAGGACGTCGCGAATACTTGATAAATGATTTGTGCACGGCACTTGGCCCTCATTAATGCCGTTCTGGATTTATTGTGCTCGCGTATCCTTTCACAATAACCGCGGCCGCGGCCATAAAGTACGCCGTTTCCACGCCGCCATCAATCAACCGATCGCAACCGACCATCTTTTCATTCCCCGGCGCCATACTGCAACGGCGTCAATAGGTGCGCAGGGACTTTTTGATAAACTCTATCGCTGAGACTCGCGAATGATTTCCCTGAAATCCATTTTACACGCTCAAACGTCCACGGGTTTACGTGTCGATCGTAAATCGACGTTTTCAGTTCCTTCCGGAATAACCGTGGAATTTCGCCGTTGACGTCCGATAAGTTTACGCTTTACGTTGGCTATGGTAATCCCTGGTAGAAGTCGGCAATACTCACTGAAATCACCGCGGCAAGATTTGCAACAGCGTCCCGGAAGTAAGACCGGCTCGTCGCAGGTGAGCTTCGGGCATTCGTTCTTGATGTTGCGGCAATGAACCCTCGCGACGATCCGCCGTTTTTTCTGCACCTGCAAAATGAAACGAAGAAGGAATTGTCAAAGGGACGTTACGTCACTGCTCAATGATATAACAAAGAATTAATAATAGTGCGACACTGATTTCTATCGCGTTAAAGACGTATTTTAAGAAATCATTTGATAAATAAAATTGACTGATACGCATGTGAAGAAAATCTGGAAAAATCGTGAGAAAAATAAATCTTCAATCAGGGTTGACAGATCGATCGAGGTATTAAGCGACAGGTTATCAGGGATTCTCGGGAATCCATTGGCGAAAACGCCTCGGGGGTCGAGTATTTCCCGGCGAATGACAGGGCGGATGTGACGCGCGGCATCGATTAATCGCAATCCTTCGCCAGTGATTTGCAGTTACTGAAGGGGGCCGTTAGGCCGAGCGCCGGCGACGCTTTGTCAATCGCCACGTAGACACTCTAATGGACTCATTTATTATTAGCGTCTTATCGCGCGGCATTATTTTCCCTAACGGGACGATCCATCGTTGCTCGCGCGACGGCCGCATTGTCCGTTGGTAAACGCGTCCGTACGGTTTGCGGTTTCGAGATCGCTCGTTGCATCCGCGGACCTCGGTGTTTAACATCGCTTAACGCATCGTTAAAGATAGTCGTAACCTTTCCTTTTACGCACGCCGCGAGGATCTATCGGCCGGCAATTACCACGTGCGATATCGATCGGCGAACACTCATTAATCACGGGACGAGGTGTCACGGTCCTCAAAGTCTCGTCAGTCGACCGCGCATCGCACGTACATGTAAACCTTTGACATGAGCATTGGTTATTGATTGTTCATGCTCGTCACCTTTGCGAACCGAACAGATCGATCGTTGCCACTTGCCACTGGGCCAAGAGATTTTTAAGTCGGTAAAACGCTAGGGGAAATAATAGTCATTGTCTTGGAAGAAAATTTCACTGGGCCGAACTAAAGTACGTGAAAGGGGAAGTGTATTTCTCTCGGGAGAAATACCAATGACCAGTTTCTCTCTGTGGCGAAAATCACGCGAACCCCCAATCTGGGGAGAAAGGGGGGGGGGGAGGGATTGAGCGGGGGAAGGTAGCTCGCATCGGCAGTGAATTCCGCGTTTGAAGACGCGTTCGAACGTCTTTACGCTATTTTCGTCGCGGAGCAAGTCGATTCTCGGAAACTCGCCGGTGAAACGCGCGGGCGCGCGGTAAATCCGGACATCTCGCGGCCGGTGCCGGCGCGGTCCTACGGTTAAAAGCCGGCCAATCAAACGGAAGAGCGGTGGAATAACGGGCGATCAGATAAGCCGAAGGGTCTACGAAAATAGAGGCGCACGGCGGATGTCCTGGCTAGGCCCGACCGTTACGCGACTCCCAATAAATATGCTTAGGATACTGCCGGCGGGAATTATCTGCCGGCAGTATCAGGGGGACCGGGGCCCCGGGACTGCACCCTCCGCCAGGGATTCCATTCCTCCGGAGGGTGGACGGTCCCCTCGAAGAGAGCCGCTCTCGTGAATCCCGAGGGCGACTCGTCGGCTGAGGAAATTCGCGCGGGGACGAAGGAAGACGGATTACGGCCAACACGACAGCCAGTCTCGCGCGTCTGTCGGGGATTAAGGGGCGGAGGGGTGCGAGGCCCAGGAAGCCAGAGGAAGACGGACCTACCGCGAATCACGGTGGAAGAGGACGCCAAGAAAAGGAGGAAGAAGCCGGGAGGAGAGACGGCCACGAAGAAGACGAGCACGACGGCTTATGGACGGACGCGTGAACGCTATTTTTAGACTTCGGAGGAATGACAGTCTCTCTAGAGTGTATATGAGGGGCTATTGATAGGTCGCGCTTCGTTGTGGAAGAGGCAGACGCGTCGCGTGAATCACGCGCTCTGCGGTGAAAGAGGAAGCCGATGCTACCAGCGGGAAAGGTGAAAGATCAAAAAAATACCAGGCCTACGGGGGGTCACATACTTTTATAGCGAAGCCAGTGCGGTTCTATCGAACCCAAGATCGCCGGAAACGAACAAGGTTTACCTGGAAACAAACAAAACATTCGAAGGAAAACCTGCTCGCGGAGTTTCGCGGAAGGAGAAAGTCACTCGACGCTAAACTTCGCCGACAAATGTGTGTAACTCAATTGCCAATCACGCAGAATTCTTCGTGGGCGCTGACGGTTTAATTCGATATTTGACATTGATCATTTCTGACAACGTTAGTCATTAGCGTATTCCATCTCGCTTCCTTTTTCTTACATTTGAATATTATGTCAATGAAAATTAAGCAAGCTATCGTCAGCGCTGGGTATTGTTCGCCAATTTCAGTTAACCGGGAAGATCATTACATCATCGTCCTCATCAAACTTTTGATTCTCCATTGGATAATTATACGTGGCACTTCCGGCACAATGGTTGAATAGTTTTGCAAAATCCGACTCATCTGCCTACCTTCCTTTTTGTAAAATCGAATCTGTACCTCCTACGCAGTGGGTCGGAGAATGAATCGCGGTACAAGAAAGCAATCTGACGTAAGACTATGTATAAGGAAATACGTAAGGATGACAATGATTCAAGGACTGTCCCTGTAACGATTGGCTAAATTAAACTCCATTAGGATTGATGCGACTGTAAATTAACGTGCTCGGTCAGTAGATATTTGCGCGTGCTAACGGACGTGCCGTTTTTAACGAGAAGTCATGGGGTAATGCTTCTCTGGAACATCTTTATATATCGATGACATTTTTTCGCGGATGATCGTAATACCACCCTTAGGCGACGACGATCAAGACAAACGTTCAATATCCCATTCTGCCTGTCTTCATGGATCGTCAAAAAATTGTCACACTCTAATGGAACATTGTCATATACGGAAATGCAACGGTAAAAGAATACGAGACAGTTAAAGTCCATTGCTTTGCTTAACTAGCCGTTTAACGAGGACATTTTTCTTGTAAGGCATTTTCTTAGTGTCAGGCGAATGAACTCATTGGCGACTCTATTCAGGCCGGAACGGACGATTAAGATACTAGACAGCAAGATTATTTACACCAGGTGCTCGAGAATCGACTGCCGGAGTAATTATATGCGCGCGTGTACGTGCGCGACCGATAGATAACTTTATTGACTGTCAGCCAAGCACGTTATCATTATGCAACTAGACTCCATAGCCGAGCGTCGTTCGACTTTGTTGTCAATGTAGGTAATTGGAGCTGGATCGCGAATCTTAACTAGGTGTGCACAGCACTGTCGCGAGTCTTATCAACGTTAACGGCCATTTTTCTTGCTTCACCTACAGCTGGAATTCTCTTAGGAAATTAATACGAGCGATACCACTCGAAGAGCGTTTACTGTGTTCAGCAGAATTTTCCGGGGATATTGTCGACAATTTTTTGATGGCTACAAAATCGTTTTAAAGTGCCGGATTCGAAAGTGATTGAGAGAACTCTATTACAAGTCCTGTGTATCCGCTGACGATTCTCTTTTTAGTTTTACAGCAACGAGAAATCCGAGAGTACAGAGAAACCCTCGAAAGAACGAGTTTCACTTGTACAGTTCAAATACTGATCTTTCTCTCTCTCTCTCTCTCTCTCTCGCGCCTTCTGCCTTGACGATCGTAACGATCGTGAGGTATTTAATTACACGGGCCTCTTTAATTACACGTGCGGTCGATACACGTCGCGAAATCTCGTATGTCTAATTTTCTCTTCTCTCGGCAACTCGCCGAGGCGGAGGCGCAATTAACATTTATTGATTATTTATCATGCGTTTTATTGGCGTTTAGCGCACCTGTGAATTCGCGAAATCAACGCGGCGAGGTTTAACGACGCAGCGCGACGACGATCACGTCAGCGGAATTTTATGACATTATTATTTATTCCTCATCCTCGGCCAGACGTAAAACGAAAGAATAAAGCGGAGATATACGGCCAGTCGTGGCGATTTTCCTATCGTTTCAATATCCATCTCAATCAGAGCTATTCAGAATTGATTTTCCTTTACGCCGACATTTATTTTCATTCAATTATCTCCAACGCGATTCAATTGCCGGGACGCAAGAATTTATAGAGCAATTGCCCATCGTCTATCCTGCTGCGCGCTCCAACGCGTTGAAATGCGACCGCAGATACCGGCCGAAGTGTGTACACCAACAAATACATAGGCGGAAATCTAATTGCCGATAAAATACTCGGCCACCAGTGTGTCGCCGATGTGAAAAAAATCCATCAGAAAGCACTAAAGCCCCATCGATCACGTCAATTCGATCGCGGTTTACACGAGTTTCTCGTACATTAAGTACGTCCAAGCGATACTTACGTTCTTTTAGATCCTCGGGCGATTAAAAAAAAAGAATCACGCACCAATTATCAGCTGAGTTAGATCATCTCATTGCATCTTACAATTACGTTAGCCGGTAGTTATATAAATTACATCAGTGGTATTTGAGTATATCTAAAAATAAACCTAGTCATTCACATGGGCAATCTCGTTATCTTTTAATGATGGAAATCCCGAAGATTAAGAAATAAGTAACGTTTAACTGTTTTATCGGATGCACGGGCAATTATCTCGTGTGCAATCGGTCCAACGACAGGATTTATTTGCAAGGTGATTCACGCTGGAACGGCGCTAATCCCTCGCCGAGAAATATAATGAAATTAAAGCGGTGAGGTTTCGTTGGCGAATGCTGGAAATGCGAGTGACCAGTGCACACTGGCCGGTGTTTTATGGCGCGCAGATGCAAGTAACTCGGCGCGCAAGTCGCCTCGAGTCGTGCAATTACATTCGTAGAAAACGCACGTTCAACGCGCCGGTCCGGTTGCAGGGCGAGTGCCATGAGCGAGGGTCAAAGGTCGCGGGCTTGCACAACGACTCGGTTGTAGAAGTGCATAGGTGCTACCGATGCAACGAATGCGCTTGCGCAACCCATCAAATTTTACTCGAGAAACCAAGGACACACCCTTGCGCGGAATTTCTCGGTGATTCGTTCCTCGCGGCCGTCGGCCTTGGAAATTTACAGGACGCAATGGAATTTAGAGATATGTGAGCAAACCTACCGGAAGGCATTCGCATTTTATGCAGTACATAACGCCGAACGGGGGCCCCAAATCGGCGAACCAGGTCGATCCCAGCTCGCGAATCTGCTTGCCGAATGTGCATTCTGAAACAGAAATAATGTTCGTTAGTCCAACGAGTCGGGGTCGTTAGTCCAAGACGTAATATCGTATGGAAAATTATTCAAGCGACAAGAAGGAGAGCTCAAGAGTCTCTTAGTGCCGAGACTAATAGAAATAAATTGCCGTTAACGTCATCAATAGGGAAATTAACGTCTCTTAAATACGAGAGATATTTGACGTACTCTTTTGATCGATTCCCTTTTCCCGTAGTTGTCACGCACTTCAGGAAATGACCGAGTCCTTCTCGTGAATGACGGGAAAATCCAAGTACTCGTTTGCGTAATTTCGGCGTAATATTTGCAAGGCAGATTCTTCGGCTTCAGAAAGAAACCGTTGTGCACGGCTCGTCATCGAGTACAGGGGGGGCACGGGGGGGGGGGGGGTGAGGGGATTTCTCTTTTGCTCGTTTTCCGGCGTGGGTATCCGAAACGTAAATACATAAAGCGAAACGTAACAGAAGGCAATGAGCCGCGAAAGGGAGAAGGCGGGGGAAGATGAGGATTGCAAAGAAGCCGGCGTGAGAAAAAAGCCGGCAAGAAAAAGTGGCGGGAGTCTGGCAAGGCCGTCGGACGGTTTAAAACTGACACGACGGTCTCACCTTCTTCCGCCAAAAAGAAAGGAGACGCCGACGGCCGAGGGAAAAAGATGCCGTTAGAGTCCTTTCGCGTGTACGCCAGCGCGTCGTAACACACGTCGTTCTTTCCTTTCCCGTGTAAAAATAAATGCCGCCGGGACGGGCCGCTCCGGAAATAACGCGAGACGAGTCTCCTTCGGTCATAATACGCGTGCTTCATCTTACTTCATCCACCGTTTCGGCGAAACTGCTTGTTTTTCTCCCGGAGCGACGATATCTCGCGAGTTCAGTAGCACTCGTCTACTCTGCCAAAAGCAACGACAATTCCAAATTACACTTTCATTCCCCAACGATCATGCCACGATAGTGAATTTCAAGTACCCTTCTCACGCGCCTCGTTTCGAATTGTAACGTTTATGAATGGGAAACAAAGGGTACCGAAAGAATGGAGTAAAATGTAGTTCATGATGTACCGATACTGAGGAGACAGGTCGTTTGACAATCGCTAGTGTAGTACTCGAGCCATGTTTAACCCATGAGAAAAGCAGCAGGCTATGGTAAAACGCGTGCTTTTGCATTCCGCCGTCATTAGTTTCAAATATCCTCAGCAATGCCGTACGTCCGACATTGTCGGCATACATAATGCCGCGGGATTTTTTACGGGAAACAATACCGACGTTCCACGGGCTCTAAAGAAAGTCGTCTGCGCGGAGTAATGAATACCGCGATTCTCGTTGCAAATGGTACAGTTGGCTCTCGTCGCAAATGGTGTTCCAAACTGTTACATATGTAACGCGTTGCATGCTGTTGCAGCGCACTAAGTGTAGCGAGAAAGACAGATCGCTCACAATGCGTGCTATACTTTATATCCTCTTTGCATTGAATAAAACGGACGGAGGGCAGAGCGGAGAAAAGTGCAACGCTGGAAATTCAGGCAGAGCCTCGGCGGAAAGGGGGAAATTATGGCAGTGCTCATATTTTTCGTTTGCACCTCATAAAGGCCCGTAGGCGGCTGCTGAAAAATATCCTCACGATTAACAACCCTCCACACCCAGAATAAGACTGACATTCCTGAAGGATCGTAGCCCAGAAAAATGATTGACTAAATGGGCCGAGCGGAAAGCGTAATTCACCTAGGTCGTTTCGTTCGTCGGACGTGCCGTTTCGTACTTGACATTTTAATTGATACCATTGACTACTCGTCGGCGTCTGTTGGACTTGATTTGGTCAATTATTCGCCGGCGTGTAAAGACCGCATAAATTTGCATTTGTCGCCTCGGACTCGTGGGAATACGGGATATGTGTCATTGTGATTTTCTTGCTATCCGCTAACTGCGTTGCATAATTACCGACCGCCACACGGAACGAGAAACTAGTCTGGGGTGGAAGTTTATTTAGCTCGCTAAAACGAAGATACTGGAAGACTTGGCGAATCAACTTGCCGCTTCTCCAACGTCGTTCAATAATATTCCCGGCGGTTTACGAGCCGACGGGGACGTCGACGACGTCGACGTCGTCGAGACTACAAAGATAAACACCTCCCGAATTTCCTGCAAACGTAAACGCAAGAATTTTCACCGCCGATACCGATTCGACAAGAGTCATATTTCACCTGAGAAATTCAGAAGAGACAGGCAATAACGTGCGGATAAGTGGAGCATTCGACGCGAAGCGAAGGGAAACTATTTTAATCGCCTTCATTTCTCAAGGGGATAGAAGGTTGACAGATTTCTGTGAGTTGGCTGGATTAGCCATGAACGGCTAGGATGATCGATGGAAATCGGCTTTGGCTTTGCGCGCACGTCAGGGGGAAAAAGTGAATAAATGCCGCGAGGTAGATGCGCCCGGCGAGATAGCGTCATAGCGCAGGCGGCGGGGAAGAGTAGCAAAGAGAATGAAATGTTTCGAACGCGTGTACCGGATTGAGATACAAAGAGAAAGAGGGAAAGAGCGGCTAGGAGACAGTGAGCTCGTTGCAGGAGGTCGTTGCACCCCGTGCGCTAAGTCGTTCTAAGCGCAGAGTTGCTCTTCTAAGCGAGCAGAAGCAAGTCGAGAGACACGCCACCGCATTGCAAATATGCGAGCCCGGAGAAGACTTCTTCCCCTCGAATAGCGGGGTAAGGGGTCCACGGGAAACTGCGATCCTTCCAACGTGCCAGATTTCAGGTAGCAGGACATTCCTCCTCAGCTATTTCCGCTGGCTGTCGGAACGATATTTCATCGACTACGGTAATGAGACTATCCAATGACTTCCTCGCCGAAATTCGTTCAACGAGCAAACCAACAGCACGAGAAATCAATTTTTAAAAGAAGAGAGAAAAGAGAAGGAGAGAAGAGAGATCTTTTCAGAACCATTGTTCCTCCTTCGCGCAGTTTCACCCCCCTTTTACACAGTTCCTTGCTCCTCGGCATTTCTTCGCTTCCCTCCTTCCCAGCCACCTTGTCTTCTCGTGACATTTTTTACGTTCTCCTGCACTTTGGCGCTGGCCAAGCACGCTCGTAAAGTCTTGTACAAGCGATGGCAATAAGTAGCTGCGAAAGTGCGAGCGAACGGCACTCGTTTATCTTGGACCATAGGAGTTTTTTCGCGCGAGTTTCTTTCTCCTCGAGGGCAATTGGTTCGCCTGGTAATTCGTTTATGCGCGGTATACGTGCTTTATCCCGGCTCAACGGCCAGGAAGAACAAAGTCATGCACGCTGATTCAGACGAAGTGGGCAAAATCCAAGGGATATTCTAGTTAGTTTGGTTTTTGGCTTCCTTGCTTAGCGTTTCTCAGTACTTGAGGTGACTGGCTATGCGCGTGACGTTTGACGCTCCATTTCGCGCTAACTGAGATGTGCCACCTCTCGGAATACTCGCTGGAAATTATCGAGTAACGCAAAGCCATTGAGCCAACATTAATTCACGCGCGATGTCCCGCTGACAAATGATAATACGATTACGCATTCGGTCGTCGGTTTTCCATGGCCCGACGTGGAGGTCTTCAAAAAGGACTTTGATGTACGATCCTGAAGGCCTGTAAATCATGCCGAGGTGAAATACGGTGCAGGAGCCATTGGATTGCGCGAAACGTTTAATCTATTATTGGAAGGATCAGAATAGTATATCATGGAGAGATGTACATTCGCTCTGCTCTGTAATACGCTCGCTACTAATTTGGCCCATTACACAGCCGATGCTTCATAGATCGTTGACTCCGCGATGAATTCATAGACCCGGCGATTGGTCCTGTCTCAGCAATTAATAGCCTATCATGCGAATACGAATTACCAGATTTTCCCGTCCCTCGCAAAACTCGTTAGTTATGTACATCCAAATCTCAGAAAGATACACCGAGAATCAGTAGATTCTAAAAATTACGGCTGGTTAGACGAGGGCCGGAATCTCCTTTTATAGGTTGAACATTTGTCTATAATTATTTCTCGGGGAGACAAGGAATTTCCTCGCTTGTCAAGCCGCGGCTAATGATCTGATCCGCAAATCTGAGAACAGGAGAGAACTGTCCGGTAGGCGAGTGGGTGTCTCTGGGCCGTAGGTGAAGAGTTTTCGTCGTTGAGGAGAGAAGGAAAACAGATAGACGCTCGGTCGTCGTACTCTCGCTCGTCTGTCGGCTTGTTGCACGTCGTCGCTTTCCCCGGAACCCCCGCAGAAAGGAAATACGATACGCCCGACATATAACGGCTTTAATGCCGTCGCCTCGCTGACGACGAGCGTCGCGTTTGATCCGACGTATTATGCGTGCATCGGTCAGAGGGTTCTTCGTTCGCCTCTTACGATGCATTCTCGCTTTGGGCTTCCTTGATTTTCCACGAAACTTCTCGGAACACGGCAGCTGCCGTTCTATAAACGGTCGCCAAAGAGTTACTACGTTGAAACGCGCGCCATTTATCCCCACGTATATTTCATACTTCAATGGTCGTCGTTAAAGTTGCAATTCCGTGGCTCGTGTGTTCCTCGTGGATTTTTCCCAGGCGAAAGGTATCGACGAAAAATTGGATCGACGGCAAGAACGGTTTTTATTTGCCAGATTGCCCGGAGTGAAAAGAAAAGAAAGATGTGCGAGTGACGCAACGCCAAGCTCGTATGTACGTCAGGCTGACCGGCGAAGTTCGACGTCGGGAAAACTGGCGGGATATTTAAACCGCGAAGCCGTTTAAACTACGGTTTTTACGATCCGATCGAAAGAGATGACTCGCCGTGAGTATGTCCGCGCTCGCCAGAATAAATAACGCGTTCGCGGCGAAAAACGGAGCAGCCAGCGGCAGGGGGAGAGGGAGGAATGCAACGAGCACGGGGGGAGGAGGGCTAGGACGGGGAGGAATAATTAAAAAATAGAAAAAGACAGGTGGAGAGATGCGAGCGTACGTGGAAGAGCAAACGACAAACACGTGCCACTCGAGTTTTCGATTCGGTTTTCCTTCTTTTTCCACTCTGCCACCTTCCTGTACTCTTTCTCCCCTCCCCCTCACGGTCCTCGGGGCACTAATACTTTCGTCTCGAGTTTCGCCTCGTGAAAACTAGCGGCATCGATCGACGAAAATTCCGTATAAAGTAATCGCGAGGTACCGCGGTAGGCGTCGGTCGTCGATGGAAAGCACGTTCAGCCGGGCATTTAATCGCGGGGAAAGGAGGAGCAGAGGATCGGGCAGACCGGCCAAAGAGAAACTTCGAAAAAGTCGATAGAGTGGAACGACAGGAGGCCGGGGGAGAACCGGGGGAAAAGCTTTCTCGTGGGCGAACTCGCGAACGCTGACGAAAATAAAACATGACGAGCGCCGCGACGTCTCGAGCTTCGTCGTCCTCGCGACGACCCCAACCGACCCACCAGCAGTTACATCGTTCTCAGAAAAATCAGCAAAAAGACGCACCGGACGAGACACTGCCAGGTGCGTCCTAAAACTCACAGTCGCCCTTGCGCAATTTTTACGAACCTTAACGGCACAGCTGATTCATGTCCAAAACCATTTATCGGTGCCGTCTAAAAGAAAACGATCTTAACACGTTTCAGATCTTAAGACACGATTCAGATCCTAACACGTTTCAGATCCTAACACTTTTCAGATCCTAACACGTTTCCCTCCAAGATCGTCATTCTACACATTCGTCGGAATGTGTTAAACAATTAATAATGGTCGTTAATTCGCGTAGTTGAACGAACAAAGTTGTTAAAGCTCTTGACGAGGTCGCGTGTCTTTGTTCGATCGAGGCGCACGGGTTAGTTGGATTTTTTCCGAGCGCTCGAGCGTTGGCGGAAACGAGTAATAAAAGTCGGATGATTACTTCCGGGCTGGGTCGGCGAGGTACGGGGCCCGTAGGTCGTCGTTTCCCGGGAGGGAGGACGGTCGTGCCGATCGTTCCGCTTTCTCGGATGTCGCGGATGACGCGGCGACGGCCCCGTAAGTAGGCAGACACGTAGGCGATATGCTCTCCTCGCGGGTTCTTCGACTCGTCGTCATCCGCCTTGGGAGGATCGTACGTCATCGGCGACGGGAGACACCGGCCGTACCTGTTGGTCCGCACACCTACGACACGCTTGTCCCCCCTTCCCTCTTCCTGGGAGACCGTCCCGCTCGAATTTCTCGAGTTTCGCTGGCGCCCGTGCGCCGGGAAACGCTGGGAACAAATAAAAATCAGCCGAGGAAAGGGGCCAGACGAGGGGTCGGCGGGGGGAGGGCGTGGGCGCACATGGATGCGTCGTACCTCGTCCTGCCCCGCTGCGCCAACTTTACGTTATCTATAAAAGACCCGACGACACTCTCGCCGGCGCAACGTAACTCATCGGCCTTACGAGACTCGGGCGAAATAACGGTGGACGATTCCTTAAACCTCGCACCAACGGGCAATATTATCCCCAGGGACCTTGCAAGCGCGGAATTACCTACAACGTCGGCACGTACTCGGCGATGTTTGCTTCTGGCTTTACCTCGCGCTTGAATCTTCCCTAAGAATTCAACAAGGCGGAGATTGTTCGGGTGGAGCGAGCGCGCGAAGAAGCGCGGCAAGGGCATTCGTCGCGCTTTGCCGAGAAGCCCGTGGAAATTCATCAGAAGAACCTTGCTTCGGACGAATGCAAGTAGAGATCGGACGATAGGCGACACTCGAGCGGAAAAAGATGGAGCGATATACGGCACTCGACAGCCTAGAGAGAAAAAGGATCGACTGGCGCCGGATCGATCGGCCCGATACTTCTTTCCCTTCCCGCACGAGTTCTTGCCGGTTGCTGATTAAGGGCCTGTCAAGGACTTCGTGACCTCCTTACGGACGCGAACCTCCGACTGTCCCAACTTTTTGCTCCTCGTTCTTTCTCCTAGCCATTTCTGGTTTTCCGGCCGTCACCTCCCCGCGCGTCCCGACTAACAAGTCCTACTCATTGTACGTACTCGAAACACCGTGTAACCGCGATACTTCCCCCTCCACTTGCGTTCGTACGAATCTGCCCCCTTCTTCTGCGCGTAACATACAGTTTTTTCAGTAAAGAGTATAAAGAAGCTATGAATATCTTGAGGATCAATCGGTTAATGTGCACGACGAAATATTCCTATATATATATATATTAAAAACGAGGCAGCGTCTGATGGACGTCATCGACGGGTAAAAAAATAATCTCAATTGACTATTTGTTTTTTACGCTTCAACGGCTGAATAGAAGCGCAGAGAAGAAGGAGGAGCGACAAGTCGGACGGGGCAAATGTCAAGTAAGCATCGTGACAATGAGAAGGCAGGCGAATCAACCGACGGAGACGAACATGAGGAAGGGAGGAAGGCGTGGAGATGAAAGGACAGAAAGCATGATGATGCGAAGGGTTAGGGATAAACGGGGAAGATGACACAGTCGAGCGAAACGTCGAGTCAAGTCCCTTCTTCTTCCACTTCTTCTTCTTCTTCTTCTTCTTCCTCCTCCTCCTTCTCCTTCTCCTCCTCTTCTTCTTCTCATCGTCGTCGTCGTCGTCGTCCGTTGGGCTGGCCGGCCGCTGTCGTCGAGGCGCGGCAACCGGCGATGCAATGCCGCGGAGTTGTCGAGTGCTATATATAGGTGGCCCTGAGTGCGCAAAAATCACCCTACAAAAATCTGGATCAAGGGGCCATTCACCAACGAAGCCAAGTGCTCGGCGTGTCTGGTGCTATACGGCCGTAAATGCGTCGTGGACCTCCCCCCTCCCCACCTCCCTCTGCCCTCGTCCTGTCGTACATCCCCCTTTCGTCGTTTCCCTCAACCCTCTACTCCTAATACTTTCCTCGAACCCTTCGTTTTATTAGATGATCTAGGTCTAATCGTGCCTGTGACTCCGTTTCCGTAGGTTCTTTCATCCGCAACCACCGTGCGACAATAGAGTTTATCGCCGGTGAAGAGAATCGCCGTGAGTTATGATATTCCGGTAGGTGCGCGGGGGTTCCGCCAGAACTTGCGGCTGGAAATGGCGAGCGGTAAAAACGGTTCTGCCCGGTGAAGGAATAAGAGGCACGCTACGTCATTATACTTCCTTACACGCGTAATTATGACCGTATTTGTCGCCGGTCGCATTCATTCCACTTACAATGAGACAACCGACAGTGCCGTCCTCGTCTCTCCTCAGGTTTTTTCTCAGCCCCGTCGCCGCGCGTACAATCGTCCGCTCGTTTCTTGCCGGTAGAGCGTCGTCGTGCGCGGTGGTCCGGTCGTTTCGTTCCTCCCACCCTTCCCCCCCTTCACCCCCTGCTAACCCGACACCGAGGCCACTTCGGATTTCAACGGTGGTTTACCTAACGAACCGCGAAATTAAGGATTCTCGATGCCGCGTACAGAGGAAGGTGAGAGAAGAATCGAGCCAAAGAAGGAAAGACGCAAGGAGAAAACGAAGACAGAGAATAAAGACGAAATCTACGAGGGTACAAAGCGCGGAGGATCGATTAGAAAATTCCACGCGAGAAGTATTAGCCAAGAGGATGATAACTTCCTAAATCAGGAAGGTTCTTTAATCACGTAAAATCGAAGGATTAAGACTTTTGTCCCGAAAAAGTATGGGCAATGAATTCCTGGGGAGCTAGTACGTACGACAATTTGTCGTGGAATTGCGTATCGTGTCGCCCAGTGACCGCCGGTTGAAGACATAATCAGATGCATTGCAATTCCGAGGCGAAAAAGTCGGTAGGTTGGCGATACGTGACTCTCCGGAATGGATAAAATCAAACGGAATGGCAGGACTACATAGCAGGCGCTGGATTGCCAGGAGACGCGCCGATAAATCAACATGAAATTCCATCGTCCGCGCACAACGGGACGGAATGATATTCCAAACGATTACCATTTCAAAGCAAAGTGCGTGGAGATGCGCGCGCGAGAGAGAGAAGGGAGAATGAGCTGCCGGTAAAAAACGGCGCATTATCTCATTAAGCCCGAAGTATCGATGGCTCGCGACGACGACAACGACGACAACGACGAGGACGACGATGAGGATCGGTGCATAAACGCGGCCGACGGCCGTGGTATTATCGTCGCGGCGTTCGGACTCGCCTCCGCGGGGCGAAGATTTATTCATGAACGTCGCCATCGTTCATCTCGCGACAGGAAATCGAACGTTTCCCATCGGCGCGAAGGCAGTCTGGAAGTAATCCGATGTACCGACTCCTACGCGTGCCGTGCGTGCATTGCACGTCCACTTGCTCTCTCTTCCCCCCCCTCATCGCTCTCTCTCTCTCTCTCTCTCTCTTTCTCGCCGACGTACACCGCTCGAGATGATTCTGTATATTTACATGGACGCGTATGCGCATGCATTTTAACGTACGATATCCGGTACTTGTCCGTGTCGTTGGTATATTTGAAGAGCGTAAAGGACGAGGCGATCGGCCAGTTCGCCCGCGTTATATACCTTTACGGTCTGATAAATCGTCTCGTTTATTTAGCGACTATATTTAAACGGTAACCCTGAAAGCGCCCGTTGCAGCAGAATTCCCCGGAGCCCCGTTTGTCTAGTCCTGAACAAGCGCGGGACTTTATATCATGAGTCACCCTTACGGGACGGCCCAACTCCTACTCCTGCCAAGCATTCAGGAAATAGGTAGACTCAACTACGAAACGAACACATGCAGTATCGAAAAAATGCTGGCTAATGTCCTCCAAGTTCTTAAGAAAATATGCATTAAGGCAAATAAATCGTACAGTTTATTGTCAATCAAATAACTCGTTACGATTTAATCGGGAATTAGTTGAATTTTTTTTCATTTATTTCAAGTTCGCTGTCCTATTGGAACTTAGGGCCATTCGATTGGAAGGTAGATAGAGCTCCGACCGCGCGTCTTTCGCAAGTGTACGTAAGAACAAGTAGAAAAAGACGGTTGCCGGCAAAGAAACGACCAAAACGAGATCCCCCTCGGACCGCTTTTCCACAACTCTCAGAATGGACGCGAGCGGCAAACGGTCGGTTGTCCAATGTATTTCGGGCGAGACGGGCCACTGCACTGCCCCTACCACTTGTCGTGGCTGCCCGATACGCAGGCATGTACCTTTCGTAAATACAATATATTCAGCGGCGAAAGCGCCTCTCATATAACGCACGGGAAATCATGGATTTCGGCTGAGCAACCAGTAAAGAAAACTTAACGACCCTCGACGTACAGGAATTCGAACGGTCTAACCTACAGCGACTTTTTCTACTGACGGAATAATTCGATGAGAGGGTGCGAAGAGTTTTGCAAACGTTCCACCGGGAAAGTCCGGATGAGAACCGCGGGGAAGAATTCATTTTCAGAGCTTCTCCCTGACAAACAAGGCTCTGGACTTACGAGGCTCGAACAAACGCGTGATTTGCGCTGCTTTGTAGTACGACAACGTTCGGCAAAGAATGCGTACAAGCGGCTCAGGGGAAAACATCTTTCACGTCGTTAAAGTCAGCGTTACGGCGTAAACATTCGCACGTGTAGCCGAGTCCCTCAATGACGAACCTACGATGTCGATGCACGGCTTTGCGTAGCGCTGCTTAATGAACCCCTTTTCGCATTAATCGCCTCCTACGAGGCGCAAAAATGCCAAGACTTCGCGTCAATTGGCCGTATCCGTTTAACGGAGTTAACGGTAATGAATTTACAGCGATCGCCACTTGCGTTGTGACTGCATTGTTCCGATAGTTGGGTAGCGTTTCGCAAGTTCCAAGTGTGTCCCTGTTTAGCGGTCGGGAAAGGACGCATTGCTGGCAGCACGATTTGTCGTAATTGCCGCTGGAATGAAGCAATTTAATCGCCGGTGGACGATGAAGAAAGCGACGCGAGCAAGGGAGACGGGGTCGGTAGGGCCGGGAGACGAAAGAAACGGGAAAAATCGCGGGGAGACGAAAGAATTAGCCGGATGACGCATTCGCGGAGGCTCGTGCTGAGAAGAAAACAGCCGCGGCGGTCTCCCAGATGTGTAAATCGGGGCGCCGACTCGGGATTCCTCGTAATTTCTTGCCCGTTGGGCCGCGGGGGTCGTCAGTCATCGCGCTTTAAAGCCCACCGTTGATACCCCCCTCCTCCCTCTCCCGCGCCCCATCTCGTTCGGTCTCTTTCTTCGGTTGCATCTGCCGAGCCGCCGAGTTAAATAACTCGAATGATCGCGAAGGATTTAGCCGTCACGCGTTCCACTCTTTATAGCGACGTGCGTGCACGCGAGCGAACGGCCAGTCGCGCTGGCAAAGAAGACAAACGGGAACCCCTCGTTGCACGAGAGAATGATTGTCAGGGCCGCGGATTATGATGTAAAGACCCCGCCGCCGTTCCTAGGTACCCGCTGCTAAAGCGAAACCAGGGACAATAAGATCGATCGAATCAGCCAGGACAAGTTATAGGGCTTGAAAGAGAATTAAAAAAAAGGAAATAAAGGAAGCCTATTTCCTCTGGAATTTCATCATCGTTCGTTTCAATGTCTTCCAATTGAAATTCCCTGTTGCACTGAATCATTCCTTTAACACTCGAGGCGTTCGCGATATGCGCGATAGGTATGAATTTAAAGTCGATAAGAAGGGTAAGGTGTGAGAAGAAATGTAGATCAGCTTGATTCTGCTGTAGAAATATGTTCATTGAATATGCAACGACGTATGATTGGCCTCCATTTGCGCAAAGTGGTACGTCGATATGGTCGTCGGTTCCATTCACAATCTCGGGGGGATCGGGGGCCTTGGAAGAATGGCGAAATTCCGGGGAAGAGGGCGTTATCGCGAGATTGGGAATGGAGATGAACGCCCACGAGTGGCTGGCCCTCGTAGGAGCCCGAGCAACGACTAGACGCGGCCGGATGGCAAAGTCGAGCAGGTAAAACCGCAAGGAGGAGAAGTAAAACGTCGGCGTGGAAGCCAAACGGCGGACTTTATTAACGACGGAGAGAGACTGCCGATGCCTCGGTATACGCGTGAACGCGTGTACATGCACGTGGCCCGGTGTACGTGCGCCGATATATTCCTTGGTGCACGCCTACGTGATGTCATGCGCGCGTCAGAAATGCCGACCTTGCGGCTGTAGCTCGAGTCAGTGCACCGCGTAATGCGATGCATTCATATTGGCCAAGCCTTTCGGCCGATCCCTTCTTCGGTCAACGCTGATAAGCATGCCTACGACGTGGCACCTTTATGCGCGAAAAAGCCTTCGCCCCGAATTCGACGGCAGCAGGTGCGAAAAATTCCCTAGCCAATATTAACCAAGGCAAATAACATTCGCAACTGCATGTGCATCGCGCGAGGATCGCTTGGTGATATGTACAGGAAAGGATAAGAAGGTTACTCGAATTTTTCTGCCGTTATTTTAGCTCGGGGATCGAGCGAAATCCATCCGTCTGACCAAAATCGTACCCTTTCCACTGCGACCGGCTGTCGCGCCGGAACAGCATTTCCGCATGCGCGCGCTGACAGACGGACGAGAAGTTACGTAAGAATTTGAGAAGTTTTAATCCTCGCGACAGAGTCGATGCGTCTTATTCGCGGGCGGCCTTATCCGTCGAATGAACTTGTCCGATTAGATACGTGGCACTTCTACTTCTACGGCGAAGATGTACGCGCGAGATGTAAAACGACCTACTCCGTTATCTCCGACACCGACAGACCGGCGTCGAGTAACCTCTTTTCGTCTCGTAAAAAATACCCTAGACTGTGGTTGGCCCGTAGACACGTAATGACATGTAAACATCGCTCGTAAAATTTTTATTATGTCTCCCACTTACCCGACTATTTTTAAAGCGTATGACACGTCGAAACGTCTGCGACTCGGCGAGAACCCGACATGCGACGACTAGCAATTCATCAGGAAGAAAAATGAAACGGCGAATTTACAGGAATCGCGGGAAAAGCGTGCCGAGAGATGTATTTCCCGTATAGTTGTAAAAATCCAGAGGATAAAAATAAGCTGCCGGCAAACGTGGCAGCGTTATTAATTATTTCCTTCACTTCTGTAGAAGCCCACGAAGAGGAGATCATAAAGTTTCCCTCTTCGTTTCGTAAGAGCATCTTAAGAGAGTATTTTTACTTCCGGCAATAATAAATGCGTGTATTAACGAACGTCGGAGCCACGGTTGGATTTCGCGTGACAACGTGAGCGTGGCCAAAGTTCCAGAGGAAGTTCTTGAAAGGCTGCGGGGGCGGCCGGGCCATTCTCACGTTCAAGCGTGGACGATGGGCTTTGCCATTCGCGTTCACTCGAGTTAACTGTATTGGGTTCATGCCAGAGCTTAAACCTGACTTAAATCAGAGCTGTCCAACGAGCGATCCCCTGTCCGCTAGTGCTTCATCCGTACTACTGTTAAGTTCTCGCTGACACGTGTCAATTGGCGCGCCAAGAAGCGGAACGAATAGAGACGACCGAACCCCCCCAAGAGATTTCCAAACCAACGTGAATCCGAGCTACGCACGCGTCAGGCATTATCCTACCGTGATTCGTCCGGTTCGAACCCCACCCCGCCCTCCCCACACTTCGGTTACCCTGACGCTCGTTAGACGTGGGAGAAAATGTCGGCGCAGGGGGGATTTTCATGGCGTGGAATTCCTCCAAACGCGTACGTGTAACAAATGAATAAGACGTCGCGGCGGAATAACAAGAAATCGTCGGATGACTGACGGAGGAGATTGATGCGGCCCTCCGGCGGGTGGTGCGACGACGCAACGACTGTCGCGATCCGATCGCGGAGATGAATAATGCATTGAGCTTCGATCCGAGGAACGTACATCCGTCGGGTTTAATCGGATCGACGGTTCTGTGCCGCGAACGAGGAAAAGTTGGCGAAAAATTCCATCCAAGGATGCCAACCGGAGATCGTCCCGATATCATCGTCCCATTTTTACGTCCCGACGCGTATCAATGGATCCACGACGACGTTCTGGCACTGCTCATCGTGTTCATGGTGTCAGAAAAATTGCACAAACTCGTGTGCTAACCTTCCATCGAATGATTCTTCCTCAAAAGCTTGTTTCCCAAGTGTTGCATTTTTCGGGAAAACCAGTTCCTCCAAGTTTTCCTTCTTAACGGAAGTCCGGTTAATTCCGTGTATCTAATAATCGATGCTTACGTAGGCCAGCGTGTCCGTCCGTCGGTCCGTCAGCTAATAAATCTCCGCGTGAGGCTCGGTTTTTTGCCGGCCACTCACGGCACGCATTCTGTTGTACACGTAGCTTCTGTCGAGGCGATAGGCGCCGAGAGACAGATTCCGCGCGATCCTCCAACAGTTTCCCAACGGCCGAGTTACGCGGAATATCCCCCTGGAGAGCCGGCCTGACTTTCGCGGAAATCAATCCCACGCGCAGTTCTCATTATCAACGGGCAGATCGCAGATAAGAGTTCCCGATTCCGCTAATTAACGGACACGTAAGTCGTCGACGTGCCGTAGACGTGGGTTTACTCCAACGTTTCCCGTAACGATTTTCCTCGAATTTCTGCCTTCACTCGTCGCCGAGGAAGGTCGTTAATCATCGAAGAAATCTCGGGACATTAATTGATATTTCTCGGGATGGAAATGCGGACTTAATTAGACCCTAGGAAAATTCCTCTTTTCCCCGACTCGTCCGAGTATCACGAAATCGTGCTTGCGTTACGAATATCAAAGGTGGACCGAGTTTTCCATTAATGGCATCGCATCGGAGAGTGGAAAGAGGACATTTTCGACACGTTTCTCTCGTTCCTTGGAGCCTCGTAATTCCATCGCTTCGGTCATCAACTTGGCTTCTCGCAGGACATTACGCAACTTAAGTCCCGACCGCCGATATGGTCTTATCTCGAAAGCAGTAGACGAAACCACTCGTAAAATCAGCTCCTAGTCCCCGAAAAAGATGGCCACCGGAGCGAAATAATCTGCTTAACGGCCCCTTATTTCCGCGTATAATAAAACCTCGGCCGATCTTTCGGCACGCTGTATTAAAATGCGACTAGGAATAGAGGTGATGTTAATAGCGCCGTTTCATCGTAATATTAGGTAATCCCCGCGATAAATATCAGCCGGCGTACCTATAAAATAAGAATGAAATGCTTGGCCGTTAGAGCATTACTGCCAAGTCTATTGCGGTGATCCGTACAAGTAGTAACGGCAATTGCGACTTGACAGACACACTGTCTCGCAATTAGCCATTTCTTGAAGCTATTATTTACCGTAGTATCCTGTTAAGCCCACTTTCAAAGTCCTCAAAATATAATTGTCCCAGGAAACTGGTTTTTAAACTCTTATCGTAGGAGTGAAAATTCTCTTTGGAAAGTCACCGAGGGTGTCCTACTCTTTATTGCTTTGACATTTTGTCCTGCTGACTGATATTTCGTACCTGGCAAGCTACAGCTGCTTGTATTTCTCGGACAGGGTCAGTACAGGTACCGCGGACGTTCCAGAAGTCACTGAAATTCGATCTCACGCGTATATACCCGCACGGCGGACGTGATTTATCGTCAGTTATGTTCGTCCGTGCCAACAATGTTTTGGCTGTCACGTAGAGCACACGTCGCGCGTAATAAAGTGAAATGATGGTGCATTTAAAGAGCTTATTGCACAGAACGGCAAATGTGACATTCGTGTCATCGGCGAATCGTATTTCGGGCAACGTACTTCCTGGTCGAAGACGACGATATCTATTTCGAAGGGCCAGAAAAATTCGAAAAATTTATTACTATTACCCCAAGTAGATAAGCAATTAAATATTTTCAACCTACAATTTCCTGTTGGCCATTGCTCTTTGATTTCGGTTAACATTTATCCTCCGCTGAGGACTGTTTTTTAAAACGCCTTGAGAATGTCAATAACGATCCTCTCGGGTTCGGAGACGCGTGTAAATCTCGCGCACAGAGACAATCCGGTAGAAACGGCATGGGCCTCGACCTTGAACGCGGTCCGGTCTATGCGCGTCAGCCTACTTACGTCCAACAGACTTAATTTTTCATGCCTGTCGGCGCGCGACTCGAAAGCAAAACCCGCAGGATAGCCACCGCGTCTAACGACCGTCGCTCCACCACCCCCTCCATCCTCGGCCAGATGGTTTTCCTCGCGAAAAACCACGTAACTATAAAATCCCCACGGACACTATTCGCCCTGTATTTCGTAAATTCGTAAAAACTCTTATCGCGCGAATGCACGCGCCAATAATACTTCCGGTTAAAAATAACAACGACGAACAACGGGACGGAATCGGGATTCTCTTAGCCCGTTGAACGACACCGATGCCCATCGCTGTACTTTCCACGGACGTGAGAAGAAGAAACGTGATTACGACGTGCGGTTTAGAAAAATCCACGCGTTAAGAAGTTTGCCGCGCGAATGCAAACGTTGAGAGTGTTTCCGGCTGAAAATAGCCCGGCGAACGGGGCGGAATTGGGATTCTCGTCCCCGTTTGCATGGCATCGATTTTCCCGTCCGTCCAACGGGGACGGGGTGAACAGAAAAATGCAATTATGCTAAGAGGCCCTCGCTCGCGGACGAACGCGCGGGTAATCGCGACATTCGTCATTAAGTCATTGTTGTCGGTGCACTCGGCCGAACCCAAATCTTCCCCTCCCCCTCTTCCACGAAAGGGGGAGGTACGCGATTCTTTCGAGGTCAATTAGCCACGCACCGGTCCCGAATCTGCATACAATGTCGACCTGAAATCGTCCATGCGCAGACACGTAGTACCGCAATTGTACCTAAGCGTAGGTACAACACCAAAGTCGCAAATTTCGTAGAGAAATCAAGCATCAAGGTGCAAGGAAATCTGCAAATCTGTTTCTCGTTTGCCTTTTGTACGTTGGTCAATAAAAAAAATGTATCCCTTAGTGTTTCATTAGCACGATAATTGTCTCGTTTGAGCGGATTACTTCCAAGTAAGCCAATGATTCATTCAATTCTCCTTCCGCGAAAAAATTTGTGAAAGAAATCTTTGCGAAGTGTTGCGACAAGTTGCGCTAAGGTCAAACTTAACATCGTCTAACGTACTTAATGTGAACCACACCTACGATGTTCGGACAGCTGTACGCAGGTATGTAGACGGTACAGATAGCCTAATTTTGCGTATCCTGCCTCGCCCCATCCGGTCAGTATTTGCGGACGTATGTGGATCAGAGGATCAATTTTTTATTCGTCAACGACGCATACTTTGTCATTTTTTCGTAAATAAATCAAAAAGTGTATTTAAAATGTTTACATCCAAGTTAGTTATGGCCTTTTACAACGGTGAGATATGCAGAGGAAGAATTACGGCACAAGTATATATGTAAGGACAAATGTTGAATAAGATGAAACGACATTCCCAATTGTTCTTCCCTAACACCTGGTCGTCTTGACAAGAATGTATTTTCAATGGCGTTATTTCAAGCCGGTTATTTTGACGAAATTCTCCCGCGGCCAGTTATTACGAAGATCGGGCCTCGGTCAAGCACCCTGTACATCTATTGTGATCAACGAACACATGTACACGCAACGCGAGGAACTAAGAGAAGAAGAAGACGAAGAAAATGCAGCAGCAAGCACAAAAGGAACGAGCGTGTAAAGGAGAGAAGAAGCGAGAACCGCGGAGGAGGTGGTGGTAAGTCGTTTTGTGTCTGCAGTCCGTCTAAATATACGCGGTTCTCTCCTCAGCAATGCAGCCTTTCGCGAAGAAGAAGAAGAAGAGACACACAAACGCCTCTCTTAACTTCAGAGAAATCCTCCATGCGCTTTTCTTCTAATCGAAAAACCTTGCCGCAACTCCTCGGAAAGCCTAAGAAGATTAGGGAACGCAAAGTGCTAACCCACTTCAATCACCAGCACCGTCCTATAACCCTTGCGAGAATAAAAGAAAGTTTAAAAGTTTACTCGTAGTAGAGAAAACACTGGACCTGTATTGCTCCTGAGGAAAATAACAATTGTTTGTTTGTTTATTGTTTCTTTTTTTAACGGCCCTTACGATACGTTCCCTGGCAGATCACCCGATTCGCACCCCCGACGTGCCTTTCTTATAATTAAGCTCGACGCACGTGACGCGCTCGCACGCTCGGTTATCCGCTGTTAAAACGAAAGGCAATTGCGGTGAAAATTCATGTGACCGGGCGAGGTGTGATCCTCCGCGGTGTGACGCGTTTTGGGAGGTGCATTCATCGGCTATATAAATTCCGCGTGGCGAGCCAAGTGACTGCAAATAAGAGCCGTCTTTATCGGCCGCACGGCCTCATGCCGTGGACGACGGGCAGTCGCATGATTGTCACTGCCGCGGCTCGGTAAATAGTGCATTAAAAATACGTCATGGCTTTCGTAAGGAGACTTCATGGCGGAGCAAAAGTTACGACTCTGTTTATTCATCCGCGCTATTCATGAATTCCCGTCGATATCGATCTCACGAAGCGAGCCTTCAAACGACTCGGAAACTTCCCGTTTCCTCACCGGTTCCTTCCTTATACTTGGCCAAGTGACCCAGGAAATTTTCAAAAGTAGGTCCTTAAGAAAATTCATATCCTGTCCTAAGAAAATTGGTATCCCTATTCACGTCTAGGTGGATCGATTGATCCAAGAACACACACGTCCACGTCAAACTGTTGATTTAAGGGGCTCTGGTAAATATGAGAAACAGCTTTACGGCGGACTTGTTTCGATGGAAGCATCGCCGTGCATTTCCGCGCGGCTGTGCTCGTTTCCATCGTAACGTGGGAAGCGGAAATGACGAACCGAAACGGTTTTTGGAACGCATGCACAGCGCGGACCTTGGTTTTGGTGTAGGTCAACTGGCAGCGGCACGTAAACCACTTGGGCTAATTCACCGCGGCCGTCTGGCGATTACGACACGAAAGGCCCGTAGGATCGCGAGTAATAACGCGATCGTCCGGGTGCGCCTCGCCGTAGGTACACGTCGAAAATCGCGGGGGATTTACCTACTTCAAACCAGCATCGGCGTATTAAACTTCTTTATGCACAAGGGCCGCGTTGTCTTCGCGGCTGCGGCCAATTAGCCGCGAATCTCTTAGCGGGAATTGCGCGAGTGTAAAGAAGGAGGAGGAGGAGGAGGAGGGGGGAGGCAGGGGGTGACGCAGAAAGGAGGCGAGTGAAAGATAGAAGGTCAGAGAGTTCAGAATAAGATAAAACCCTGGGGTAGGGAGGGGGGAAGAGACGAGAGACCAACTCCGGGGGAAAGGGGGCGAGCGAGGAGAGAAGAAAAAAGATCCAAAGCGGAGACAACGAAACGGTAGATAGGTTGTAGGTAGGGATAGTAATAAAAAAAAAATATATAAAGGAAGAGTCCGGGGCGTAGTAAGGAAACGTTAATACGTGAACTGCGACGTAGAAACGAAACCGCTTTTTAATAAATGCTACCAGGTAGCCTCTTCCCGTTGAAGTTTCGAAACGATCGTATTAATAAATTTCTTTATGGGAACTCGACTTTATTTTCGCCAAACACGTCATCCTGCTTTGATCTTTTGAGGTCGGATGTATCGTAGAACGGTTTAATTTCACTCTTGCGGTTTCACCGGCACAACCGGGACGATAATCTCTCAATGTACCAAATTTTTTTTCATGCGCGTAAAACATGCTTCTACATGCTCCTTTTACGAATGCTTTACGTAATATTAATCCTTTCATTTTTCGGACATGCTTGTAAGGAATTTCGTGTCTCGAAGAGTACGCAAAAGATCGTTTTTGGGTTCCCATTTGAGCCGAATGAAATCGATCGGTAGGATTGTCGTATTCGTGAGGACGAGTCTGGCAGATCCGATTTGTTGGTCGAATGCTCGCGTATTGCTGAAGACTGACACAACGCATTCCAGGTACATTCCCGGTTATCGACGTGTACGGCATGGATTACGCAGGGAGGGTGAGGGAAGGCTCGCAGGTGTGGCGAGGGGGCTGGGGCAGTGGGGGGAGGGCAAGGCTTTCCTACCGGTCGTTATGTATCCGAGATGCTCGTGTGAGGTCGATACCAGGGACATTAACTCCCGGGAGAGTCCGGCGCATGAAAGTCGTCGTCGTCGACTGTCGCCACGGCGGCACTAAAAACTAATTGAGATTAGCGCCGGGCGTGCTACGTTAAGGAGGCGGACGGGAAAAAGAGAAGAGACGGCGCCGAGAGACGAGGAGAGGAGAGATGAGACCGGCAGGAAACGAAGGCAAAGGTGTACGCGCCCGTTGCCCAGGGATCGTTGGACCGCAGAGATTCTCGCTCTTCCCGGCTCACGGTTCTCGTCTCGGTTACGACTTAATGCATGCAAACGTCCGGTTCTGCCTATCGCGTCTCCGTACGCGCAGGACATTCGTGACATTTTTGCCAGGTTATCCTCGAAATATAATCCGGCTAATAAAGAGATATATCGCCGTTGAGCTCGCGTCGCCCTGTCTCCTCGGCGGATCTCTTTGCCAGCTCCGACGATATACTCAATTATGAATGAGATAACGCGGGGAAATGTATCGATCTTAATCGACCCTTATTACATCGTCTGTTTACCACTCGATCGTCGTGATTAAGCAGCTAAGCCGTGACTAAGCCGAAATCGCATTTAACCAGCACAGGTCGGGCATTAAAAGGTCGGGCACTAAAAACAATAACAACACTATGTTATATAACGATATTGTAATCGCCACCGTACAGTCTATCGAGGTAGATAATTCTGTACCGATGGAAATCTTCGCGAGAGATGGGAATAAACAATTTCAAAGAGATTTTCAAAGTACATGAAGGAGACCTGCGTGCCTACCAAAAACGGTTGTAAACCCGCACGGAAATCATCAGGGCCAACAGGTAGCCATATATTTAACTGGACGGCCAGCGGAGATCAATCGAGGTAGGTCAGGCAGGTATGTACGTACCAGGTGCGTACCGAGTACGTTGCGAGGGTCCTGGGATTATCGGGAATGTCCTTCCAGCTCTCACCGAGCAGCTTCATGACTAATTTATTTTTATGCCCCCGCGCCGCGCTGCTACGGTTAATCCTCGCTGCTAAGATTTACAGACAGGTCTCTCAGGTGCGAGCCTGAATA
Organism: Hedychridium roseum; assembly: GCA_963989215.1. Lineage (NCBI taxonomy): Eukaryota > Metazoa > Arthropoda > Insecta > Hymenoptera > Chrysididae > Hedychridium > Hedychridium roseum. Next base: position 1,736,674 of record OZ022307.1, on the reverse strand, counting down.
ATCACCGAGCAGTGCGCGATTTATGCAGAATCAAATATGTACGAACCTCCCGCTATTTATACGCCGCGACGAAGATAAGCCCGACTACTACTATAACAACAAATCCTCCAGCACCATTGATAAAAACAAACTATTATAGCTACTGTTTTCACTGTTACGTGATCCGCATCGAATCAAGTACTACTACGCACTCGTCGATTATGATAAACAATGTCTGTAAACTCCATCGCCCCGTCTCTTTTTAACGCAATTTATCGAGCGAGCTTTGTTTCGCGGTTACAGTAAAAATATACTGGAGTAATAGAGATCGACGAAGCCCATGAGAGAGTGTCGTCCATGCCTGCGTGCGGTCCGTCAAAACAAACGCGAGTGATGGAAATGCAGAAAATCTCGCGATTCAATAACGACCCTCCGACTCGTCGCACTGGCGTAACGAGATTTATGAAAAAAACATGTTTGGAAAATTTCACGACTCACGATAACTTATTTCCGTGCGAAACCGGTCGACCGGCTAATCCGTAAAACGACTCGGAGGCTATTTTTGATGTCCCAGATAATATAAAATCACCGAAACAATCGCACACAACGGCGAACAGTGCGTTTTACGCGGCAATGTCGTCGTTGTAGAAGTCGAACCAAGATATCTGGCTATCCGCGATAAGATCGATTGATAGGGGAGTCGATTACCACCTCGCCGCCCTGCCCATTGGTTAATGAATAAGTCATTTTTCCCGACACTAACCACACAGTAAGCCAATTAACATTCTCCCCCTGATGGGTTCATTAACGTGGCGGTGAGAACTTCTCACGCAGTCGAATTCTCGCGAAAACCTGGACCGACCTGAGATAACTCACGACGTCCGTTTTCTTACAGTTTTAATGTTCAATAGTCATCAATGTCTCGAGGAAAAATAGTGCGGTTGTTACAAAAAAATTGGGAGAAATGGCAGTGTTTTCTTAGGTAGATCAAGGAATATCTTTGATTCTCATTGTTAACGTTTTTTTACAAGAGAGTTGTTGTTTTAATATCATCTGCACTCGAAATTGCATCTGACTCTCGAATATCAAGGTTTTATCGCTCTACGGTATCTACGCTGATAAACGAACCTGAAGAAAAAGCAACAGCGTCGCGAGACCTCAAGTTCACGATCGAGAATAACGTTATCCACGTATTCGTGTTGTTCGCAATTACGTAAAAGCTCTTTGACTCGCGCGGGATTCGACATTTTACGGGATTCGCCGCTTACTTTAACCCCGACGCAAAAATCAGCACAATGCAAGAACGAAAATGTCAGTAAGACAGAGGATTATGTTGTAACTGATCAGGAAAGTTGAGGCAAACATGCCGAGGAAAATTTCTGCGTTACAAATCATCCGTTGAAGGGGTTTTGCGTTCTTAACCAGTTTGCTTATTGGTTCGGATGGATCCACGTGGATTTGCGACAGATGAACGAAAAGCTAAATTCATTCTCCTCCGTAGAAGCCTTTCCCTCGTTGAATACCGAAAAGCTATCGGCTTGATGTACTACTGTTGGTCGGTATATGCGAATTACGCATTGACATTTTCAACCGCAGAAGGAAGATCATGTGTCGATCTCGCGCTCAGTCGGGTAACTCAAGAAACACGTATTCCATTGGAAAAAAGGGATACGATCTAAGGGAGAAAGAAGGACTCACCGGCGGCACGATGTGGTCTCCTGGCCCAATCATCCTCGATTAAGGGCGCGACTCTGCGCGCTCGAAGTGTCAAAGGGCAGGACACAAGGACCAGGAGGATCGATAGAAAGGGGCCGCCGTGGAAAAGCATTTTGCCGACTTTCGGTCTGATAAATTCTCCCGGTGTCTTCCTCTTCCTCCTGTTCGGCCTTCCCCTGGGCTCTTCGCTCCTCCTTCTCCTCTCTTCCCTTTCTCCTCTTCGTCCCTTTCGCTCCTGCTGGCCCGGCGTACGTCAGGTTTTCTCTATCACGCCTTCTCGTCCCTGGCACTCGTTCGACGCGTACAACACACCGTCACTACCGTCTCTCTCTCGGCAAACACCTCGGTCCTCTCTCCGCGTCTGTTTCTCTCTCTGGCCCGTGTCCCGGCGAAGTTCTGCTGCCTCTAATGCGGCGCTGGTCTATTAACGACCGTTCACTGCACCAAACTTTCTGCATTAGGAGCGCCGCGCACCGTTTCCATACCACCCGACACGAGCACGATGACGATGACGACGAGGAACACTCCGACGAGTCTTTTCTCCTGTTTATCCGGACGAGAAGATCACACTCGAGGCCGAGCACACGCACGTCGGCCCGTAATATCGGACGGGAGTGTCGCCTTGCGCGTATTTATTGCCGATAACGCGACCGCCGCGAGTGGCATCGAGTACCATTCGAAATATATAGATACGTCCAAGTGAGTCCGCCCGTGCGATCCTCCTCCGCTTTAACAGCTTTGCCTTTCCTTCGTTTATCCTCGCGTCTCTGGCGCACCTTCCGTCCTTCCTTCTTGGCCCGGTGCGACTATTTCTCTATATCTCCGTCTTTACCCGGCACGTTCATCGGACGCGTCTCCGTCGAGGTACCGTGCGGGCGTTTTAAAAGGCGATATGCGCAAGTAGCGTGGCCGAGAGAAGCACATACACGCGCAAGCACGTGCGTGCGAGCCCAAGAGACTAACCGAGAGGAAAATAAAGGGAGAAAGAGAGACGAGATAGACTCTTGGCACTCGTCTCTATGCTCCTCCGTCTCGCTTCGTGTGTCTCTTCTCCTGGTCTCTACCCGTTTCGCCAGCCTCCTCGGTGCGTTGGTCTCGCTCTTTTATCGGCGAGTCTGTTTTAGCGCGTCGGCCCGGAGCGAACGATCAGCAACGACTGCGGCAATACCAGCAGCACCAGCACCAGCACCAGCACCAGTAGCTGTAGCAGTAGCAGTAGCAAGAGGAACAGCACCGGTGCGCATCTGACACGGGTGACGTGACACTGTCGTGCGTCTGCGGATGACTCTCGAGGTCCGACCGACGGACCAACGACTTGGCTCACTGACTTACGCGACCGACGAATGACTGACTGACTGAACTGCGTGCGTCCCGCTGGTGGGAGGCTCTATACAACTAGTTTACGTCCGTGCACTCTCTGCCGAGCCGGCTCCCGTGCTCGTTCGATGCGTATATCCGACACGATCATCGGCACACGCTCCTCGCACCCGCTTCCTCACGAGTTTTATTTCGAAAATCCTATCATCGCGCCTGCGCGCTTGCCGCGCGCGCGCCTCTTTCTGCGTCTCTCCTCTTCCTCTGCGTTTTCCGCTGGTCGCACGCGCCTCAACTCGCTCCTGCGGCCGAAATGCGACTAGCCGCTCTCCGGCGATTGGGGCGGCTTTATAGCGAAGGGGGCTTAGCCTCTGCCGTCCACGTTGCGAGGATTTTCTCGAGCGAGTAACAACCTTGCGCCCCGATCCGCCGCGCGACCATCCACGACCGACGGACTCGACTCACCGAGCACAAGTAAACGACCGGACGAACCGTTCCGACCACGTGCCGCGACGATCGGACGATTTCCCCTACTTCTCGCGGGTACTCACTGACAGTACGCCCAGGTAGGACCTCACTGTCGTATCCTGGATATCTCTTTTATCTCCTCCCTTCGTGATCCCTTCCCTCACACTCCCCGTTTCGTACGCTCTCAATGATAAGCCATCGGCTAATCAGCGAGCCAATTCTAATGGCGCGGAGTTTATTCGAAAAATAACGTCAACGCGCATGCGTAGAGTTTTTCGCTACTCTGCCTTGCGCGTCGCGCATTTACCGCGAATCTCGTCCAACGATTGTACAACGATTTTGGAAAATCGTCAAACGGTGATCGCATAGCTTTCTTCGTCAGCGTTCGCAATATTCTTCTCCGGGTTTCGTGTACTTTGACAATCGGCGTACGTGCACGTCCGTGCACGGTGTATTACCGTTTCGCTGTTCCTTTCTCCGGCGGCGCGATTACCGCGATTCGACGGTCTTTTGCTGCACGCGCGCGGTGTTCTTTGGCCCTGCACTTTTTCCCCTCTATCGCCGTACGATCGGTCCTCGCGCAAAGATCAGCCGGCTACGCATCTGCTTTTTTTCTTGGACTATGACGTCCAGCCGCGACGGGCCTTCCCGACGAGCTTCTATCTCCTTCTCTCAGCTCCTCTCTGTCCGTCCGTGTGCTTCCGTGCAGTTGGATGTTTTATTTATAACGCGTATCTCGTCGTACCTTTCTCCGGGAACGAGCGCAGGACCCTGGTTCCTCCTGGTATTTCGGCGAACGCGATGTTTCCCCGGTCTTAGCGACACGTATGACTGCCGTGGCACCTTGCCGCCCGGCGATTTGCGAGCGGCATGCGTTTGATACGGCTGTTCGCGCGCGCGGTAGACTACTGACCGATCGCGAGCCAACGATTGACGAGGAGCGACCGCACAATTCTGGTGGGAGGAGGTTGCTATTTGCTCGGTCTTCTACGCTCGAGCAGCCATTCAATGCAATTCGACCGATCCGCGGCACTAACGCTAACGTGCCCGCTATCACTTGATCGGGGATTTCTTAATTCGCCCTTTTTCTACGTCCCGTCCAATTGCCAGCGTCAAAAGAGCAAACAAATCACAGCCCGAATACCTGTGACAAACCTCAGTTTCTGACAGGCCCGTTCTTTGAATTTTTCAAGTCGAGTAGATTCTCCAAGGTTCGTCAAACATTCATTTCTGAGAAACAGATTCTTAGAACACTCGTTCCTCGGATAATTTTCTACACTATTTCCAAGATCAAGTACTTGTCCGTGATCACTGATAAGTCCTGCCCTCGCGGGCGACTGGTGTTCCTAGCGCTCAGAGCTCTTCTTTTCGACTCTTTCGCCTCTATGCTCCCGGAGGATACTCCGGGCAATTGGCGGAAATGAAGAAAAGAAAGTAGGAGCGTATGCGCAAAGTATTACGTAGAGCGGTCCGTGTCCCGTTTCGGAAAGGCGCCAGCAGTCACGTCGCGCCAATGTGTAGCCAACGATGACAACTATCCGCAGGCCGGTCGTGTCCGTCGCTTTTATGGGGATAAGCCTGCGCACGCTGCCCGTGCGACAGGACCCGATGATTCCTACGATCGTGTGTGCGTGCCTCCCGTCCTGTCTTCTGTACCAGAGATCGCGTAGGTGTGCGCACTTGCTTCACTCCGATCCGCGTATGCGAGTATGTGCAAAACCACCGACCCGTCCACGTACAGCGATGGACGTTTAAGTCAAACACGAACCTACGAAATGCGTGTACATATCGTCCAGGTCGACCTGTGTGTATGTGTGTGTGTGTGTGTGTGTGTGTGTGTGTCGGCCTGACAGTATGTGTGCACATGGCACACAGAGAAGCAAGGCACGTTCGGTGTACCCACATGTGGGTGCATCCGAGTACTACCAATATCTGTCGATGTGTACCAACACACCGACATGACGTGTTCGCTGTACGATGTTGCACTTCTTGTTCGACTGTGTGCGAATGCTCGGAGAGCAGGGGTTAACCGAGAGAGCTCATGTCGCTCGGCGTTATACCTCGATCTTCCTGGCTATCGCCAGTCACCGTGCCCTCCGAGAGAGGTGTATAAGCCTCCACACCGCCAGTGTGGGTGTCCCCCACTGTCCGTTCGATGCCATCACCAACACTACTCTTCGACTCTACCAATACCTTTGTGGCAAACACCTAAGGCCCAGCATTGCCACGATCGTTTCCAAAATGACACCTCTCGCGTAATTTGAGAAATGAAGACTCGCAACAATTTTTCTACCATCGAAGGTTCAAGTTCACCCGTTTGGTTCTACCTTAGTGCAGTCTGTACTGCTGATCTGTCTCCACTGGACACGCTATTGCCTTACATCGCTTTGCTCTCTTCTTGCATTACGGGGTATTGACGATTTCGGTGCACTTTCTCACAGCCTATTACCTGATATCCGAACATCGTTCCGCTATTAAAGGCGAAAGTTTCTAACCATTACGAAAGATGTCTAAAAACGTAAGGGCTATAAGTTTTGCATTTTTCCTTCGCTCCGTTTCAAAGGAAAAATAACGAGTACGTGTTACACGTCGTGGGTCGGATAAGCGTTTTCGATGACATTTAGTACTGAGATTTCGCTTAAGGTTCGCAAGTTCCCACCGTACGGCCGATCGTTCTTACGCATTTCGGCGTAATTACGTTCCTCTGTTCATAAATACCGCCGAATTTTTGGCCATTTCCGACACAACACACGGTTATCAGGGCTTAACACGATGCAAAATGGCTCGTGCGTAAATTGACTTCTTTATAGTAACGTAGCGCGAAGAAATGTAGGTGCCGGTATAGGTTGTCTGGGTATAGGCGTATGGGTACATTTAAATTACGCGGCTTTATTGGCTACGTCCGAGATCCAGATAAACGCACCCGATATGTTTCTAAACGAGATTACGACAGGTCCGCGATAAATGAGGACGTCGTAGTACGCGATTTCACCGATCGGCCCCGTAAGTGCTGGCTTTTTTTCGGCTGAGAACAATTCGCGTTTAGCCGGACTCGTGTATGTGTACCCCGCCGTATGTTCCATTTACTTGCAATATCCCACGTTCCCAATGCATTTACGTTCTTTTCCGCGAGCCCCCGTGAACGCGGCGTAATGCATAGTAAATGGAAACTTTTGAGACATATTTATAGCACGCGAGGGATTTTAAAGCCGAAACGCCGTATATCTGGACGAAAGTAGGAAATCGCAGCTCTGCCCACCTGAGTTTTTCTCCTTCAAATGTTAAATTCGAATCATCGCGGCAGGTGGCCGACCGGTAAAAATTATCAAGACCAAAGGCCAAAATTTAATTGGCTACATGATTCAGACTGGGGTATTGCCTAAACGTTACCATTGTATCGTCATCCGGGTTATTAGTAGGGGATTTCCTATACCGATTCCTAGACGAATCACGTTTGCCCGTACCTCGAAACGCGTGACAAAACGTTATTTATGGTACGGAGCCATTTTTTGACTTTTTTGATACGTGGAAACGGAAAAATGCAAATCAATGGATCATGCCCGATGATCAATAACCGTCAGTCCTAAGACTCCGTTAAACGCAGGATTAAAATGCCTGGATCTTTAGCGAAGAATAGGACTTAGTATTTTTATAGCTCTTGTGGTATCTACCTGTCTATCTTGTACTTCGGTAATCGGGTTATAAAATGTTGACGTACTTCCGTATACGTTGTGCATGGGATTAGATTGGAAGGCCGGAAAGACAACGATGACGAGTATTCCACGAATGAGTAGAGAGAACGCCGTGAATGAAGTCGCGTTCCAGTTTCACGGCTGGTTCATCGATTCCCAACGTGTCGAAATGACGCAGTCGTTTAATACTTTCGACGCACGGACGATGCAAATTTGCCGAACGTTGATCGCATGCCAAAGGGTTATATCCTCGCGAAACGCTCAAGAGGGTAATGCGCATCTTTGATATCCCATATTTCCGTCGTCATTCGTCATCTTTACTTAGGTTATTACGTCAACTAACGCAACGAGATCGATGCAGATAGTTATTGCATTTACGAAGTCCGCGCACGTCAACCGGCCGGGGCAAAACTGTTTGCTCTAGATACTCACAACTGACCGATCTCTTGAAACAAACACAAGAAAGCAAAGGGTATGCTGGCACTGGAGAATCTCGTATCATGTGTCGATCGCTAAGAAAAATGTCTCGTGCGCAGAGAAACGTTATGCCCGACGTTGATCAAGGACTGATTGTCCAGTGTAACAAAGCAATCTGGCATGGTACTCGAGATTGTTCTTTCTGATGAAACTGGCCCCTGGGATAGTCTCATTACGTGGACATACTGCATTGACGAAACCCAGCGGTCTACGAACGAAACGATGATAATCGAGAAACCGAGATTTGTCCAGTGAAATGGGATTAGTTTGGCCGGAACCATTGGTTCGCCCCCGGCGAAGGGGATTGATGGCTAACGAGTGCGCTCGAAATAAATGGTTTTCCCTCGTACGAGGAGATGGTGACACACGCGCAGGGCGCACGACAGCCCCGCGATTCGACGCGTATTATGGCAGAGCTAGGCGTACACGTGCATCGGAGCGCGATGGAAGAAAAGAATAACGAGGATGAGGTGCCGAGGCTACGCGTCGTCGTGGCCGCTCAAAGGCGAGAAGGGGGACGACGACGGCGCTTTCGCAGATTCCACGTGAGATACCTGCGGCATTCTCCGTTCTGCAGTGGGCATTAAGCCGGATGCACATTCGTCGTGGACGACGCCGGCTGAATTCGTTTCCAAGAAAAATATCTTCCGCCTCGAAACGAATTTTACGGCAGATTTTGTTCGCGGCCCGAGCCGCCCGGCCGGACGGGGACACTCCTCTTATTTTCACAACTCGGCCCATACGAGAGGACGAAAAAAGGACCCAGGGGTGGCTGGCCATCGTGGCCGCGGGGCCAAGGGGATAAGGCGCCTAATCCCGACGATAATCAGCGTGTGATTCTTCGCTGGGCATATATTTACATCACTATGGGATAAGCGAGCGCCTATGCCCAGTAAATAAGCGTGATAATTTCAGATTGACCGCCATTGATGTCGTCCGAGGAAAGAATGCCAAGAAGGAATCAGGGACAGAGAAATCAACGTCCGTTCAGAGATTTATCTGTCTTTTGTCATTTCCCTGCCTACTCCACTGGGGAATATTTTATTACCTCGTGCATTTATTTAATTACATGAAATCACTTGCGCGTACGCGCTAATAAGCATGATTCTTTGAAGCAATTAAACGATTACATGGAAAGGTAAAACGTTTCTAAGGACAACGTGTCGAACATATTTTTTACCGTGTATACGCTCGTTCGACACGATGGTTATCGTATAAATGTAAATGAGTCCTGTAGAAATGCTATCTACGTTCGAAAATTATTCTGAAATTGGCCCGATTGTGCCAACCGCGTTAAATGTTATCCAATCAGTCCACTGGCTTCCCAGGGATGAACAAAGAACCAACGATTCTCATTAAAGTCTTAACCATCGCCAGGTTAACCGTAGATATGTTAAGTTTCCATTCACAGTTACGAATATCATGGACGATCGAAATAATTAATACTTTCACGCTTGCTATTATGTCACTGTTGGTCGCCATAACGTATGTCAACGGCGACGATGTTATTATACCTTTCAACATTATAGCGGGGAATAGGGACGTGTGAATTAATGTGGCAATTACGAAAACATTCTTCCATTTTACGATAATGGTGGTCAATAGAAACGTCTTCGCCAGATTTAGAAGGCTGCGGTGGACGCTAAAAGGCGATTACTATATTAGCGCGAATAGTTATTAAAGACAACCTTGGAAAGCTTCGAGCCAATGCACTTTGGCGCTAGCCTATTTTCAGAGAAAATGCATTTCATCGCGATTCTCGCAACTATCAACGAAATTTATCATCTCTCTGTAACGAAGCTCATTCACGATCCCCCGGTATTTTCGTTGGACGTAATTTATCTTATTCCCGGCCAGTCGGCGTAGTGTCAAACTAGCTTTCACGAACCTTGCGCGGCGTCAACGGGGTGTGATTTAAAAAGTCGTCGAGCGAGGAAAAAAAGGAATGACCGTTTCTAACGAACGACGGACTCTATTGTACGGTTTTTACGAGAGAATCCCGCATCTGCGTCTCGAATTCGCGCGCAGGTATCCTCACGGAGGAGAGAAAAACAGGGCGGGAGGTGGTGTGAGGTGGAGGGAAAAAAAAGGAAGAGGGTGCGAATGAAAGGAGGATATTAAGCGCGAACGAAAAAGAAACCGAGGGAAAGAGAAAAGAAAGCGGGAGGGGTTCCCTGATCGGGCTTGAAAGACCCGTTCTGGCCAGCGACTATTCATAATCGAGGATGACAAATCTAATAGATTCTCGGCGCCTCACGGTGGTCGTCGCCGGGCGTCGAGGGAGGGAAAAAATCACGCGGGAAAGGGGCTCCCCGTGCATACCTATATAGCGTATTCATTGGACGGAGGAGCGGATGTGACACTCCGGGTACCTCGGCGTGTCCTTTTGCTCGCGTTCAACAATGATACGCCTTCTTGGCCACAGGGAGGGCCGAAGGTGCCGAGACGGCCAAGCCGAGAGTGCCGAGAGAGAGACAGGAAGAGAGACAGGTAGAAGGACCAACGGAGAAGGAGAAGAACGAGAGAGACCAAGAGTTGGTCACTTATAAAACGCGACGACCGTACAATGCTCATTGTCGTACTGCCTGGAATGCACACGGTTCGGCATTGTCGGTGCACGCCAAACGAGTTCCCTTTTCTGGTTCACCCGTCGCCGACGATTTAGCTCTAAATGGAGATTATAAAGTCACGCTGGCTTGTCAGGCGGAATCAGGCCTTCGGCGCGGGCAAATGCTTACGCGGAAAATACGATAATTTACATGGAAAGCAGATAACGCAGCGACGGTTGGACGTTGCGTAAGACCGAGGGAAAATAACATGCTTTTCAACGGCACGCTAAAATATTAAGAGATTTCAATGCGGCACAATAATCGTAATCAGCGGGGAAGACAGTAAATCGTGACGAGTGGGAAAGCGGATTTATGCAGTTATTTAATCGTCAGGCGACGAACGATGGATTTGTCATTTTTAGCGCTGATAAGCGCACAAGTACCGTCCCGTTGACATTTTGCCACAATCAAAATTACCAGCAATCTCATCTTTGCCATTTACTTTGACGCTCCTGACCGGCGGTCAATGAAAGTCAAGGGATGCAAATTAGTCGTGGCTGGTTGCTCGTAGACATCAGATATGAGTCTAATAGCGTATAGAACACGGCTGATATATCGCCGTCTGGGGTCCAAGTGACCTTAGGTTTAATTTAACGCGACGATGCACGTCCCGTCTCGGCACACGCGTTCAAAAACACACATCCCCCGTCTTGCGGGAGACGATCGTTTCTTATCTTGTCGTCTGATCTCATGCGAGACCGACCTACACTTTCAGAAATCTTCTTGATGACATCGATGGTGCGCGCCGAGTATTCATTTTCGCAGCTATCATTGCAAGAGCAAAAAGAGTTAAAAAGGAAAGCTTGCCTCCGGATAATTCAGAAAGATAACACGAGGGACCAATTTACTGGCCGTTATTTAAGCGATAGAAATACAAATCTGAAGATTTTAGCATTTGACAAATGGTACAGCGTGAAAAGGCCGGATACACACTGCAGTTTGTCTTCTTTGAATCCAGTAGAATAAGAGTACCGCCGATTAGGGTAGATTTCCGCTGTTTCGAGACAACAGCGGCCTGAAAAGTATTCCTCTGTGTCGATACCGGGAATACTTTTGGGATATAGCGTTTGGGTGTTCCGTGTGGAGACGAAAATTTTTGTCTCGGTCCAAGAAGCACGAACTATTATAAGGAGAGGTATAAAGAGTCGGGCCTCTCGGACGGCCAATAGACATCAATGAGGGCCATTAATCTTCAAGACAATGTCCGTCCTACGAGGAACTGTGATGTACAACGGTGAATAACATTTCTGAATGAGCAGCAGTTTCACCTGGACCCGCAAACCGTCTACGCCGGATAATCCTGGCGTCAAGCTCGGAGGCACGTTCGATCGCGTGAAAACTCACTGTAGCCTTGTCTACCGGCCTCTTTAAAGTAGTCGTGATTATCGAAGGGTACTTTCATCAGCAACCCTAGCGTTTTTCATCAATAGACAACTGTCAAACGCCTTTGTAGACGATCCCGGCGGACCTGAATGGACCTCATCGGCAGGAGGTCTTCCTTACTCCTCCCCCTTATCTTCTACATCGAATCAAACAAGTAGATTTCACATCGTTGCATTGCCTCAACTATCGAACGATTTGCCCATCGTCTCTTTGTTTGATTCTCGATTGATCCCTCAGAAGAAACCTTAGCTTTTGGATGTTAATGACGGTGATGAAGTTTGTTATTTCAGGTTCCAATGTTCGCTACAACTGTTATTCCATTTTTTTGTTCCCTCTTGGGAGGTTTAAATCTTGGGACGCATGCTGAGGTTGTGTCTCTAAGCAAAATATATTCACCGGCACGAGTACTCTCGAAACATCGGACATCCCCCTCGTAGATTTTCACCTGAAAATACTGCATTCACCGGCACGGCGAGTGGTTGCCGAGGGCCAGCAACGTGCGTGTCGAACGTGCCACGGGGCACAATAAACTCTGGGCACGGGCACAACCGTCTCCTCGGAAAGTCGTAGGTCGAAACGGTTTACGATCTTACGGCGCCTTTTCCAAGACACCTGCTCCGCAAGGAGCTTCCACCAGGTCCAATTACTGTTCGTTCCTGCAGGCTGCATCTCCTGCAGGTCCATCTCCTTTCAGGCCTCTGCACCGAGGCTTAAAATTCCAAATTCTTAAGAAACCATTTTCCCTTTTCCTCTTCACTGCCTGCATATTTTAACGTTCCCCTCAACAAACTTTAGCCGGGATAGCGCGCTCATGGTTGTATATCTCTGTAAGTTTATCTGGATACGTCGTGTCTATTGCCGTTTCATTTGCTACTACTTCCGTCACTTAGGGAAAGTAGGATCATTTCGACTCGAAATCGGTGTTTTGCGTTTGAGGAGCACATGAAGCACTGTGTAATCGTCGTTAGAGCAGCGGACTTTCCTCGATCCAATTACTGGACGTCTCACTTTCGAAACGATCTTCTCTGGTGTCATCGCACGGCCGCGGGGCGGTTGTTTCGCAGTGTTCGTAATAATCGTCGCAGTATCATTTCTGCTTTTATCGTGTCGCTGTGCCCATTCTTTCGCGATAATGTTTGCCGCCGTTTGGACGGGCGCCAGTCGCTGAAAAGCTTCGGTAAACTCATGGGAAACCGGTACAAAAGGGTTGCCCGACGTGTGCTATTAAATCTTAACGCGAGCATTGTGTTCCCGGCGACGGAAAGAACCGAAATGGGCTCCCCAGAAGAACACAAACGCCCATTTTTCCTTCCGCTTTCTGCAAACGCTTTATGTATTCTGCGACTTACTCTTGTAGTTTATGATCAAACATTCGCTTCCAGTGAATTGATCAGTATGAAACACTAATTACCGCCAAGTTAATTGACTTGAGGTGGTAGATAAAATTTTAAGTATAAGGACGAATATTTCATCGAAATATTCACTGCGCAGCTGAATTCTAAACAAAACCAAATTCTGTTGAAACTCAACGGTGCGTCAAAACATATTGATTTAAGCACTGCATGTCGTGCTGCTTATCGAACAGACGACACTATTGTAAATATAGCGTACGAGTAGCAGAAACGCCTCGTACACGGTGGATTCTCCGCAATACGATTATAATTATAGATTCGCCGGCCCACCAGCAACTGACCGTCATGTGGAACGGTCCGAGATAAGAATTGTTATTGTTGCGATCGTGACAGATCCATTTGCCGTAAACTAATTAGATCGGCTCGAGCGGCGCACTCGACTGCTAAAAACCGCCGAAAAAAATGAATTTACGCAATAGGTACATATGTAGACGAAGAATCCCACACGAGCGTAACACGGGATTTCCGCGGCTCAGCTCGTCCTGGGTCTAACGGAAATTCGATCTGTGTATTCTCCAGAGTTTCTCACGGTCCTCGTTGTGATTCCGGTCGCGCTGGTACCTGGTCACAAGGACCGCCGAAATCGGTTCAACCTTCCTCGTACGATTTGGACACAAGTCGGCAGATTAATGGCTCGACGAAAACGGGGCCCATTTGAATTCGGCAAAGGCCGATACGTGATACGCAGTTAGGATCCCGCGGATTTGACATAGATGCCGCGCTAGAGGTACGAGCATCGGCAAAACTTTTGGCACGTTCTAAGCAGGCTAGTATCGCTTCGTACGAGGCAGAGATGAGGAATCCGTGCCATGTCGCGTAAACATACTATAATAATAATACTATAAATACATCGACGCCGAGACTAAACGTATGTAGGCGCCGGCGCCGCCGGCCGTCTACATTATACTCGCCGATGAAGCATTATCCGTCCCACGTAGCAGACTTACTCGCCTTCTCCTACAACTTTTCTTCCGCCATCTCCTCTCCATCCCTCTCGCTTTGTCCTGCTGCTCTTCTTTCCCCGTCTCAATTTCCTTTTCCGATATCCCTCCTTTCACGGCGTCGTGGCTTCGATTTCTCTTCATTCGATTTTTCTCCGCAGCTCGGTCGTTTTGTTCCTCTCTTCCCGCACTCCAATGGTTCCTTTCCTTCAGCGTTCTTCCTTATCTTCGCTTCGTTTCCCTCACCATTCCCCGTACTTTCTTTCCTAGTTTCTCTTCGTCGTTATCTCGTTTCTCTTCAAGAAATTACGTTTTTACATCTGTCCTCGGTCAAGAGTTTTTGCATCGGTTCAGAATACCCTTTAAATGGTAACGTTATCCCTGATTTCCTCACCATTAGGATGAGTCTTTTACGTCTTCGTTCGAGCAGTAGAAACGTGAGTGAAATCCCAAGTCTTTGACGACAGTAAAAACGTAAATACGACGCATCTTACAATGGACGGCAATAAAGAAATGGTAATATATCGTACGAAGGCACGTAGATATGTTTAGCCACTACGAAACGAATTGGGAGAGAATACAGAGGTACGTGATCCACGTACAATGGGTTACGAGAACGGCGACAAACACGACAGGTTTACTCGTGGCTCGCCGGCGGAATGCACTGGCCGATCGCCGGTGAGTGCATAAAACACACCTTCGGGCTCATAATCCGTGATCAAAAGGAATTTGACAAAGCCGCTCATAAACGTCGGTCCGTTGTGATTCGACTTTCACCGACGTCGGCCAGCGACAATTAATTAGTCGCACAGGGCACGCTTAACGCTCGACTGCTTAGTTTGCTCTGTCTGCTCCCATAGTTTCACGTACATACCGGCAGAAAACTTACGAGGGAACCTCGCTACAAATATTCGCCGTGTGAGCCTTCTTGATCTTTCGAGGCCCGTTTGAGTTCCTATCAAGAGACAAGCTCGCGTCCCGACGAGACCTGTCCGTTACCGCTGCTCATTTATCTCCTCTCTCGGAAAAATCGCCCGTTCCACAGGCATCCTAGCACCCACAGCTTCCTCAGAGAAAACGCTTTGTGTTAGAAACCGACTAAATCGTCTGGAATCGCGCATACGTGCGGTCGGACACGTTCAAAGCCATTTCTTCCCTCGCTGATGCAGCCTCACAGATATTTTTTCGAAGGGGGCAGAGAAGATTAATCAAACGAAAATTTTCGTGGACATTTCCAAAATCCACTGGTTCAGACTCAATGCCTCGAACTGTGAACGCAGGTATTGGCTTTTGTAACTTTCCAACGTGTCTGCATACGAATGAATAAATCAGTATGCACTGGCAAAAACAAACGCCAATGAGTTCACGTTGAAGCTGCTACCCTATCAGAGATTTACACGGAAAAGTAGTATTTTGCCTTCTTTATATCCGCCGTACGGATTTCTTCGTACTTTGGCGCCAAGCAATTCCCTGCATGCTCCCCGCATATTTATTATACGCGTGCGGTTACGACAGACGACTTTTACATAAACGTGGAAAGCACAGTAAATTCATGGTGAATGTTTTCAGCAGTACCATCGACACCTACGTACGCATTTCTAAGCGTACATTTCCCGCGGAGCGACATCGTTCGCGTCGAACGGTAAAATCTTTTAAAACAATTTTCTTCGGCTCGGGTATGCAATATAAGTGCAAATAAGGTGTCCGTCGAAGCGCGCAGAAATAAGCTCATCGAGAATAGCTAATGCCACCGACGACAGCGGTGATGGAAATGATTCATTAACGATAGAAAGTTTGTCTTCGCTGCGGAGAGAACGCATAAATCGCGGCTCATTAAAAATCCGCAATGTCGTTTCTCGGCAAGTTGCAGCGCGGGTTTGATATCGATTCGAGACATAAAGAATCAAATGCCGGGGACGTAGGTGTGTTTACTACAGCGCCGGCATGGCGTCAATTAATAGCCAATTATGCAAACAATCCTGTCTATCGTAAATGCGTCGGACGGCATGCCATGCCTCGCGTCGCATTAGATATACTTCTATTTCGTCTTTGTGTTCTCTTATAGACATTCTACCTTTTAAGGTAAATCCACAACTGCTCCGCAATTCGAGCACCAAACGTCATGAGCTCGTGAAAAAACTACGAGTAAAAGACAAATGATTGAACTTGGATTCAAGTTCAGTAGTGGCAAATTCAGAATTTTTGTATACAATTGTCTAATCATCAAAGCACAAGAAAGACGATTAGTTGTGCTCCAAAAACTATGGTGGCCTTTCTCTTTATGACAACAGGAATGTAGACAGAAGGAAAGGAAATTCTATTATCCATAGATAGGACTACGAAGAAGGAATGTGAGATTTTTTTTCGTTCTAACTGGTATTCTAAATTTATGGTAAAAGCATCAACGGTATAATATATGATGCTCACGGTGTTTCGCGAGCAGGAAGTACTCCTGTGTGGATTGACTTTTACTCCGCGTAACATTCGACCATTTTACGGCGCATATCTGCGGTATATATCGTCAAGTGATGGGAATGTTGGCGCCGTTCGCATGACAGGCATATAGGTATGTAGATGTGCATAAGTAATGTATATACCTATGTTTACGGATAGCTCTATTTCCGACAATGATACAGCGAGCGAAATCTGCTTCCTTAAGAGATCCGGAGTAGCGATTAGTAACGCATGAAAGAAGACGGCGATACTAGCAGCACATGGAAGAAAGATTCGCAGACTCCTTATTCTCCATTCTTTTATTTCCACGTAGATGTATCGTACGATCGTAAAAATAAATAAGGATGGACATCGACCGACATGAAGAAAATTGAATGGCGGCAATAAATGAATAGTCGTGAGACGCCTCTACACGTTGGAACGTGCTATGCAAATGCCATGCAGATTTACACTAACCGAAATTGCATTCGCGCATGTTGGACGGCAGTAACCGACTTAATAATAGTTCTCAAGTTGAAATTTCGTTGTTTTAGATTTTTGAAAATAACTGGCCTCGGACACAGCCGCCGAAAAGTTTGGGCCAATGTCGAATCCCCCCAATACAATCTTTTTACTTTTGTAGCGCCAATATATCCACGTAGAATAATATTTTTCCAATGTCCGCGGAAAATTGATATAATGGCAGCTTGGCGAAGGGAAAACACAGACGCAGTGCCGTGTAAACCCGAGACTGACTCGTTAATGGTCCGCCGTACATAAATGCGCACCCGTCGAGAAATTTCGCCGATACGCATTTTCGACATCGTCTTCTATAAAAAGATAGAGTGCTGATGTAAGGCGACGTCTGATGGAAATACGGCAGAACGATATAAGTATCTACATAACATCGTCTGTATATTCGAGTTTTAAAAGTACGAGCACACCATGGCGCCAGACTAATTTTAAGATTTTAACATCCATTCGACACGGAAATCGTGACCGAAAAATACCAAAGAAAATCTAATAGGAAATATAGTACATGGCACAGTCTGTACAAGACCGCGCGAAAGATTTTTCTTTTGCCCAGGAAGACTGATACAGCGTAGTAATATTTATGAATGTAGGACGCATTCCGTATAAAAATGTCATGTAGGAAACTCATAAAATATAAGCACATAAATGAAATATATTTTACGAGTCATCCAGTTGGTTCAATCATTTTTGTTGGAAAAAAATATTTGCAACAGCTAATATTCTTTCTCTACATAGATTGTACTGTTGTATGAAATGTTTTAGAAAGTGTTGTCGGCAGTGGAAACAAGTGAGGACATGCGTGGAACAGTTTGTTTCTCTTTTATGAGGAAAAGCTTTTGTTCTCACGGAGAAATGGATACTTTCAACACTATATTCCCAAAACGTTTCTCAGGCGTTCTTCACTTTACTCGGATCGTTTTAGAACTTCATGGTATCTCGGTCGGTAACGTAGATAATAGCACCGACAAGGTATAGGAATAGAGATGAGTTAAGCTGGCGCCGAACTAGAAGCAATCTTAATGAATTATATCTCGAAGAATTGCACGCAATTTGCTCATCAAGAATATAAAATTGCTCTAGTGGTAGCAATTATTAAAAAAAAGTTATTAAACAATTTCGTAATAAACACTAATTTGACGATTTGTAAGTTACCCGAATACGAACGGGAACTTTTCTGGGCTCAAAAAATTGCGATCAATTTGCTCTTCACTGCCCCACCTTTTTATTTGCGTTTTAATTTGCGTTTTATTAACGTTTTTTGACTTAAAAATAATAAATAATTTTCAGATTTAGATTGAGAACCGCCTTTACTGGTGTTAGTTTCCTGTTTCAAAATTGGGGGCGCTACTATCGTTTCCCCAGGTCTTAAAATATCGAAAATTTAATTATTATTTTTAATTCAAAAAACGTTAATAAAACGCAAATAAAAAGGTGGGGCAGTGATGAGCAAATTGATCGCAATTTTTTGAGCCCAGGAAAGATCCCGTTCGTAGTCGGATAACTTAGAAATCGTCAAATTAGTGCTTGCTATGTAATTGTTTAATAACTTTTTTTTAATAATTTCTACCGCTAGAGCAATTTTATATTCTTGATGAGCAAATTGCGAGCAATTTTTTTAGATATAATTCATTAAGATTGCTTCTAGTTCGGCGCCAGCTTAACTCATCTTAGGAATAGACCTTTCACCATATAGGACTTCGTGTCACCAGGTCTGAATTACCGACATCGTCAAAAAAGATTAGCGATCGAGCGCACTCTATGTTTCATGACGGTCATATTTGGAACTGTAAACGTTTTCCTCTTGCTTTACTGATCAAATTTAGCGATGCTGCCAAATGTAACCATTGTGATGCATGATTGCCACATTGATTATTTTCTCACGATCGCAACTCTGGCCACTTTTGTCTCGGATCGCTCGCTAATCTTTTTTGACGATGTCGGTAATTCAGACCTGGTGACACGAAGTCCTATATGGTGAAAGGTCTATTCCTATACCTCGTCGGTGCTAATGCTATTAAGCGCGTGTTTATACGCTGTTGTAAAAAACTTAAAAATTTAGTTTTAATTCCTGCCATGGATAGCATTGAAATCTTATACTGCTCCCGGACGATAACGTTGGGCCTGACACGAAAATGATAATGGGGCTCTAGAGCCCCTCAATGAGGTGACACGAAAATACATTGCATGAGTGGTCTATCCCTATACCTGGTCTGTGATAATAGTTAACGGAAGATTTTACCAGTATCCACCAGATATTATATTACTATCATTACAAATATATTCCATTAGGTTACTTGCACTAAACATTGTCTACTTTTTGATAACAAAGTTCTTTGGAAAGTTATCTACCGCGCAACTAATATTGATCTGCCCTAATTGCTAATCAGCTTTCGCCAAGCCTATTGCCTGAAAACGGTCAGTAATTCGGTAAGGGCAATGAAAAGATGACGGTTTCAAAGTTTAGGCAGTGCCTTCTTTTTAAACCCACAGTAATTATTGCCAGAAGTATATACCTAGTACAACGATTGAAAATTAGGACAGTGTGATTTGTATTCAATCTTGGTTTCTTGACAAACACATCAGTTCAAATTTGTTCCGCAATAAGTTCAATGCAATTGAAAGAGAATAATTTACCTGTATCGGCATACTATTTATGCTTCAGAGAAAATAACAATACGCTTCTCCATCATACATACGTACGCACATGTAGATGTAAATACGTTACATAGCAAAGGTTCCACTCGTGAAAATGTCATGGCATTAAGATAGTTGGAATGTTCAAGTCAAACCGGATGGCTATTAAAGTAGAACAAAACTATTGCTAAAATTCGTAGTCGTATACGTTAAGAAGAAACCGTTAATATAACAGACTATTGATGTTACATAGGTGTAAGATTTATGATTTAATTAAGGTTCTTAAGTATCATTCAAATCTTCTGAATGATGAGATATGTTGAGTTTGTTCGTCGCAACGCAAGCGCGTTATTTTCATATTACGCGCTACAAGAAAATTCAGTATCGACTACTCTTGTATCCTTTCTGCAAACTGATTACTCACTCCATTCATTAACCCGTAAAGAAATAGGCAATGAGCATATGTCAAGCGTTACCAATCAGGGCAATTGTCCAGAAGAAATTCTGACATTTCTCCCAGAATGCATACTATGATTGGCAGTTTTAGCTCTGATAGGTGTGTATGTAAGGCCGAAGAATACGTCGCATACTTGATGAATGATATCACTCCAGAATGACGAATATAACTGGAGTATGAAGGCAATGCCGAATTTGAAGAAGGAAATAATGCTGGAACGAAGATTGAACATTTTAAGGCTCTTTTTTCATGATATTTGTCTTGACATACTTTGAAAGAGAGCGCATCATTGAATCTGCAAAAGCAAGGAAAGGGCGAAGAGGAAGTAGGAACGGAATGGAATGAAACTGAACCGCGGACAGGTGCCAACATGGCGACCGTTTTGTTTCATACTCTCGTGACATCGCCCTGAACCTTGACATCCTTTTAATTTGTTAAGAAGATTATTAACTGCCGACTGATAGAAAAAAAGGTGTCTTAAATGGGTTATAAGACGTGCAGAGAAAAGTCTCGCTAGCAAGATGTCAACCAGATCGCAGCTGACAAAGGATTTAAATGGTATGCCTTCATCTGAATGTTTACGTTTGTATACATGACCGATCTGTCACACTACATTTAAATGTGTATCAGGATCATATATTAATACACCAATGTATACATTATATGCCTAATATCAAAGACCCCGTTGATGACTAATTGGGTTACAAATCACGGACATGTTTCCGCATGACACAATTTCGTAACAAACTTTCCCTATTCTCGAGTGTTTTGAAAGTTTTATTATTCCGAACCTCGGTGTACACACTGGTATAAATTATTTATTTTCCTTTCAGAATCAGTGAAAGCACTACTTGGAAAACATGTTAAGATTTTATTAAAAAACGTCGTGAAATTGGAAACAAAGCCTGATAAACAAGAAAATCGTGTTTTAGTAAGTGTCACTTGCTCCTCTGAAAATGTGTGCTAAGTGTGAAATCTAGTAGTATAGGTACTATACATAAAATGAATGAGAATATCAAAGTATAAAAATAATCCTTTAATTCTTAGGTCTTTTCACCATGCCGTCTGTTTCTATTAACAGCCAAGGTGCCCACAAGAGTAAGTGGTTCACTGATAAACATATTCTTTGCTTCGTGTAGCTTAATTTATAAAAATACCATCATTCTTGTATTTTAATTACAGGTGGACTGCCATTTTCATTATTTAGAAATAACTGCAATAGAATCCAAGAGGGCCAATCAGCTATGTTTAACTGTTGGAGAAAGATTGTACACATTCACCACAATTGGTGCAGGTACAGACACAACAGAAGTCGATGCTATGATCGAGGCCTTACACACTGCAATTCGAAATATCTTCCCTACAGTACCATTAAAGTATGTAATCATGTACTATGATGCCCACTGTATAAACTATGTATATGTTAACCATGTCAGTAGTTAAAAACATGTATCTAATTGTACTTCATTTTCCAAACAGTTATATTGTAAGGAAAATAGAGGTAATACCAGCTAGTAGATTACAAAGTATAAGAGGTAGTGAACTAGCCAGAAGTACAGAAGCAACAAGACATACAGGGCCTTGTGGTGGCTTTTCTACTCAATATGCTTGCATGTGTGACTTACATGGAGTACCATATAGAGAAGAAGTTGCTTGGGTAAGACTATGTTCCAATTAAAATCGAGGTATTTTTTGTATATCATTAATAAAAAAATATTTGTGCTCTTAGGATGTGGATACAATATATCTTTCTCATGATACTAGAGAATTAAATCTCAGAGACTTTGATCATTTAGATCAAAAGGATTTGGTGCCAATTATTTCAGCTTTGGAGTACAATACATGGTTTACAAAACTGAGAGCCTCACATCTTAAATTAAGTCATGAACCCCTTGAAAGGTTACTGCATGTTATGCGTAGGTCTCTCTCCATTCAGGAGCTCTATCTGGATAACCTTGGAGTCAAATGGTAAAATAAAATAATAATCATTATATAAATTTCAGTTTTTTTTTTAATCAAGTTGTTACACATTTTTAAATATTTTTAGGGACTTTGCACACAAATTATCACTGGCTTTAATGTCTAATCCTAACACAATGCTGCAGACTTTAGATCTGTCTCATAATACAATTGAGGATAAAGGTAAGGCAGATTTTAAAATGAAAGATTTTAAATGTGCACTTAACATTCCAAAAGAGTTGTTCTCTTTAACAAGGCATTACTTGTGTGTAAAAACACTGAAAATTTCCTAGTACAACGTCCCTTGTATTTTTGTAGGAGCCTCTAGCTTGTGTGGGATAATTGCAAAATTGATGCAAGGTGTGCAATTTGTTGTATTTTACTTAATTAGCCACTGCTTCCCAATAATATTGTAATAGCATGTCTTTAAATACCCTAAAGTAGTTTGTGTATACTTCATTACTATGCTCCACATTATCAGATGCCATAACATGATTTGAACTTGTTATTAATCATTAGTTTTATCACATAGGACAATAGTATTTCAGAGTAAATGTTATGGATTAGTCATTGATAATATTATTTTAGGAGGTACGCACATGAGTGGTCCTATTGGAAAACTGCCTAAAGGCTTGCAGAAACTTAATTTTGCACACTGCGGTTTAACGGGAAAGGGTATCGGCCAAATTGCTCACGCATTAAGTTTAAATAGGAGCATGCCGACTAGTCTACAATATTTAAATCTCTCAGGAAATACTTTAAAGGACGATATAAATGTAAGTAAATACAAAAACAATATCTGTATTTAAATTGCCTTTGTTGATGTACTAATGACATGACTTTGATTTCTAGAATCTGTGCAACTTTTTAGCTCAACCTAACAGTTTAACCCACTTAGACCTCAGTGGCACAGACACTACTTTAGAATGTGTAAGTAATTCGCGATTACATCTACTTATTTGCATTTAATCAGATATAACATTTACTTTTATGATACAGTTATTTGGTGCACTACTGAGAGGTTGTGCAACCAATCTAGTCCACCTGAATGTCGCTCGTAATTCGTTTTCGAGTAAGAAGACCAAAGAGATACCACCAAGCTTTAAACAGTTCTTCACAGCAACACTTTCATTGAAATACCTAAACATCTCTTTCTGCAAATTGCCACTAGAAGCATTGAAGCATTTATTGCTTGGGTTAGCGTGCAATGAAAGTACAGTTGGTTTAGAACTAGATATGAGTGGAAATAATTTAGGTTCCATGGGTGCTCATGTCGTTGAGTCTTGTATCCACGGTGTACGGTGTATAGCATCGCTCGACATCTCAGACAGCAGTAAGTATAACATGGAATTTAACAGTACCATAATAACGCGTATATATCAAACTGTGTCACATAATTTCACTTGTAGATATGGATGTCGACTTAGCTCAAGTGATAACAGCTATTGGGAAGAATAAATCTATAAAACAGTTATATATGGGTCGTAATACAACTGGCATGAAAAGTAAACACATAGCCATCGTGATGGACGCTTTAGTGCAAATGTTGCAAGAAGACGATTGTGTTTTACAAGCGTTGCATCTACCCGATTCCAGATTAAAATCTGATCTTTACAATCTCATTAATGCTCTCGGCAGTAACACGTGTCTTCATACGCTAGATATAAGCGGTAATCAAATAGGTGATCCTGGTGCAAGATTGCTTGCCAAAGCGTTACAAATTAATAATCATCTGAAGACTATTATTTACGACAGAAATAATATCACGCTTCAAGGCTATGCGGATATTGTCCACGCATTAGAAAAGTGAGTGTTGGTGAAATATTGACTGCCAGGAATTACGTCCTCTGCTGTTTGTTAACATCCCACTGTTTCTGTTCCCCAGAAATTGTAGTGTAAGACATATGCCATTTCCAATTTTTGATTTGCAACCATGCATGAAAACCTCGGCTGAGAAAACGGAGCAGCTAGTCAAGAAAATACAAGACTTACTACAAAGAAATGTAACACCATGCAAGTATAGCCACGGTCAAGCCTTCAGGCTTCAACAAGGATTTTTGTTGAGTTCTACACAACAGATGGTCGACAGGCTTGTTGTCCAAACACAAGATACTATTAAAGCGCTCGCTGCCGAAAGTTGTGATGCTAATAATGATATTAATTATGCAACTGGTCTTATACAAGATGCTGATAATTCCAAACAGGTACGTATATAAAAAATGGAAGATTTAACTGATAGCTCTATGTTATTGACACTGGTTCTTTTTAGCTTTTACCACGATTACATGAAGTGCTCCAGAGGAGAGATGAAAATAATCCCATAGAAACAAAGTTGCATGATATGGCAAACGAAATTCACAAAGTAGTCACAGGATACTTACAGGTGTGTGATTGAAGATTTCTTAAAACTAATAAAAACATAACGACGCTAAATGTATTATTTTACCTCGGCAGGATTCGTTGGATGCAATGTTAAAGTGTGCAAATGACCAATGTCCTACGATATTGTCGCAAATAGTAATTAGAGGTGACGAAAGTGAACCGATTGCCGTAGAGGATGATCTTCGTAACAGTTGCAAAGAAAAAAATCAAATAAACAGTGAATTCATACATACGACAATTACTGAACAAGCTGGTGCTGACATCGTAAACAAAATCAAGTAAGTTTACTAGCGGAATTTCGCTATAGTATTCGTATTTTGTCTGCTTCATTTCTAAACTCCTTTGATTTCGTGCACAGTGAATTGAACCTGGCGGTCGCTGCCCATGTATCTGATAGAGTTACGGATGAAGTGATTGAATCCTTATCAAGAAGTTATAAGACTTTGGTGAGTTATACAACCATTATTCAAAGTAGAGGCATGCAATATATCTTTAGAACAATTTTCCGTCAACCTGTTTTCTTCAGATTGGTGATTGCAATACTAGAACAAGAAGTAGTACACCTGATGTGTTGCGACCTAGTGCCGGATCTATGAGTAGCGGAAGCGTTATTGGCGTTGCTACAGGTGCTTCTATGGCATTGATGGCTGGAAAGTCTAGTCTTGCATCAGAGGAAGAACCTCCCGAATGTTTCTCCTTGACAAATTCCATTAGTCAGTGTTGTAGCGAACAATCACCAATGGTAAGCGTAAGTAATCTGAGTTTTTCAAACAGTTCATACTAACACGTACTACTTTATTTCTTGACATGTCTGTCTAGAAATTGGATTATTTGAACCTCGTGAGTATTAACACCACTAACAAAACGTATCAATGAAACATATTCCTTAAGGAGTGAGTTTCCTTTTATTAACTACAACTCTACTTTGTTCACCCAGGCGACCCCACATCTCTCTAACAAGCGAAAGAGTTTACATGGAAGGAAACTACGTCCAAAGTCCGTCGTGGATTCGGTTGAAGGACTTTCTGCGGATGACATACCGGATTTATTGCCATCTTTGCCTAAAAGCCAAGCAGAAGGTTCATATTGCACGTCATATCTCAACAGCCTCAATGTTTTATGCCAATTCATATCGTAACGAAATATTCCATTTGCAGCCATTTCGGAAAACGAACATTCATTGACGGAATCTTTGGATTCGGTTTCGGAATTACCTAACACTGTTGGGCAACAGTTGCAACATTTAGTCAAGTCTAGACCACGAAGGACAAAAACGAGAGCACCAACGAGACCGATGCTACGACCAGATCAACCAATGGACAGTCTTGCTCTTGGTGAAGGACTCGATGTATTCTTCAGACCAACAACGCCAACTACACCTCTAATATCTCCAACGAGTGACGATAGGTATGAGCTGACGAAACAGTCAGTACAGATATTTTTCCTTTGACGATCAAACTAATTCGAACGAACGTTACAGTTCCCTGCATACATTCCCAACTGATGGCAGCCCAAATTTGTCTTTGGCCAGCCACAAAAGCATCCCGCCTGACATGGACAAAAAACATGGCTGTAATTCGCCGATGTTGAAAACACTTCTAGAGCCAACCCCGCGTTCACGGTCTAGCGATAATTTAGAAAAGTTTTCTCCCCTCGTCGGTAGAAGATCGCAAGGCGACTCTCCATTAACCGCTTCGCCTCTCGCGCGACGAAATACTACGGACAGTAGTCAAACTTACGATAGGTCATCCGCTACATACGAAAATATTAAAGATCTTCAAGATTCAGACAGCGGCTCTAATCCCACTGATGCCTCTAAACGTAGCACGCTACCAATTGCTGGTTCCGGCAGTCACACATTACGTGACGCGGAAGAAGACGGAAAGAGTGGCTTGAAGCGGTCTAATACTGATACTGATAAATCAGTGGGACAGGCGAAATTGTCGGGAAAATTAAGAACAACGGGCTTTAATTTACGCAGTCCCACAAACGGCAATGGAGGAAAAAACTCTTCGGAAACGAAATCGCCCATTTTTAAATCCTTCCCTAAGGGAAACGGTTCTGCAACCGATGGTAAAAATAATGGTTCACAGATGAAAAATAAACCTACCCCACCTGCCACAGCACCGAAACCACGACCTTGGAGTATGGCCACTGACAGAAAATCCGGTAAATGTTGATTCATCGTATGAAGTCGTGACACAAGCAAAAGATTCTCGATTACATCGTTTTAATTTATAACTGTTATAAACTTGGTGTATCGCAGGAGAATTTAATTTACTAAGTGACGGGTCCAGTCCGAACACTTCGGCGGGCAACACGCCAGAATCAGGCGATGCTTTAGACGAATCAACAGACAGTGGTGTCAGTGGACCGGCTTCATTACCACCAACATTGTCCGCGAGTAGTACAGCAAGTTCTTTGAGCAATACTAGTGCTGAGAAAAGGTCCGTCAGAGAATTGGCAGCAAGTTTAAACAAGGGAAAAGCCGAGAGAAAGGAGAACGGTGAGTCTAGACAGTAAGATTTCAAAGCATGTAGCTCCGTGTACGATAACCCCATATGCTTCGAAAGCATTAATTCCTCAGAATCCTTAATTTAGTGCAAAACTGCATGTGCAGCCTTATACTTATGAGCCTCGCTGTAAATATTATTTTAGAGCATACCGCACCTGCAGCAT
The DNA here is from genome assembly GCA_963989215.1 of Hedychridium roseum. Lineage (NCBI taxonomy): Eukaryota > Metazoa > Arthropoda > Insecta > Hymenoptera > Chrysididae > Hedychridium > Hedychridium roseum. The sequence goes on along the minus strand of OZ022307.1, from coordinate 1,709,605 downwards.
GGCGGTCGGTGCTTCATCGTGTTGTCGACCGTTCAATCACCCAGGTATTTTATGTACATTTTGTTTATTTATTTCATTCCCAATTTAATAAGAGATGAACGGATAGTTTCGTTAATTCCTCTCATGTTATGTTCGCTGATTTACACACCTTCCTTGCTTAAGATATAAATGTGGAAAATTTTCGAAACACCGAACGGTGCTTATAATTCTATTGCAGAATATCCTACGCGATAACGCACTATTCCCTAACTTTCCACAAGCTTGACTTTGACCATTTGATTTTAGGAAACGGAAGTGCCGAAAACGGTTGAAAAGAACCGTATCAGCTTTAAACTGCGACGCACCTCATTTTTGCGTGACTCAAATTTCAATTACGATAATGATGTTGTTGATGTTTGAAGGCACAGTGATAAGTAGCAATTGATAAGGACTCAAATACAGTTTCGAAAAGAAATCTCACTTAATAGATGAAAAATCGTATAGCACGTTTACCCTTGTGCCATACGAAGTTACATAGAAGAAAGTATACATTGATAATTCGATATTAGAGACAGGGTACTGCAGATTTTTGCAGGAAGAACTATTCTGCTGTACGGAGCTAATGGTCCTACTGGAATTTTTTACATACGTAGTTGCTATGACTGCGAAATTTTGACTTTACTTCAGTGATAAGTATAAATGTTCTATTAGAAAGTAATGATTTTTATCATTGCGTTAAGGCATAGATACTTGGATTGGATTCATGCCTTAAAGATATAACGCATTCTTTTATGATCAGACAGATCCATTACTATACCAGAAACGATATTAATAATGTAAGGGAACGGTCCGCAATTTGTTTTCATATTTGAATATTTATATACATTGTCTGTCTATGTATTCTGACAGACCGTCGATGAATTAGTATTATATGTCAACGTAATAAGTGCCTATTACGTATGATGAAAGAGACCATATAAACAGCTTCTCTTTGTTACATAGACGTGTCTTCCGAAATTGGCGTACGCCAATTTGAAAGAAGTCTTATGGTGTAATACGAAGTGCATCGAAAGCTATTAAGATACGTGTTCGGCGCCTTTACTTACATTTAAGATTTCTTTTGACCGAACTAAAGCTCCTGGCTTTTCGCGATATTTAATCTTCCCATATTTATTGCTCCATTATTTCGGAAGATATGACAAACCGGACCTAAAGTGTTATTACGAGTATTGAATTGTCTTTGGAATTGAAATATATAAACTGTGCTTGTGCGGATCATAGCACGCTTATTCGTATTTATAGGACACCAGGAAAACAGTCTTTTTTGAGACTAAGTTAACAAAAGTCAATTTGCCTTATTCCAAAACACGTTTCCTGACAGTCAGGTAAAGTGCTGAACATTCTTTTTAAAAATCAACTTATCTGGGATGAGTTCCAGACCGATATACTTTTGTTTGCGATCATTTTTATGAGTTTACCACAAATACGCAATGTGCTATACAATTCCACTGTCCAAAATTATAGATCTCTCTTTTTATAACGAAGAACAATATTATAAGATAATTTTTAAATTATGCAATTAACATGTAGTCATTAATTGTGGCAATTATTAACTTACAGTGCTAAGATTTGATGCTTAAACGTATATGTGTTGATTATTATATAAATTAATTATATGGTATGGATTTTTGCAAGAGATATCTATAAGTACTTTATCTACAAGTTGTGTTTTTACCAAGAAAATGTATCATTAACGATGTGCGTTTAAAATATCCCATTTTATATAATTTTACAATGTATGACATAATTTAAACGCAAGGAATGCGTGTACATACGTATGTATAAAGATAGTTAGATATAGTTAAATTATACTTCCGTCACATATTTGACGCGTAAGCTCGGATCGTCATACACATTTGAAAATTATTCGAGTTCTGTTTTCGTTATTGAAGCGCGATCAGTAAAGTCTGATTGTTGTCCTTTTATATACCGATATACTTATATATGAAACCATAAAATTATCATACTCGTCGTTCAAACATGTCATGTTAAATAACAAAGTATTCTTCCTCCGATATTAGAAACGTATTCGCGAAACAAGTTAGTATCATATAATATTCCTAACGATAAATATCGGACCGATCTTTACCAACATAATTACTTAATCTCCTGTACAATTAATTTCCAAGATGGCATTGTATTGTCTTCTTCGACTGATAATTTGTCTCTCTGAATCAGCCAGGTCTCGAAATTAGATCTTAATGGATTGCGCATTCGTACGCGTAATGGTCATAATCCATCCCGTTACTAACAAGATGCGCGTTACTTCTATGTAAGAAGTTTTGACATAGTTTTACTGATTCAGTGTGATAAAAGGTAGCCGATCATAACAGTACTTTAATAGTAGTACACTTAGGCAGGCAGTTGTGCAACTAAAGTTTCAGATATGCATGTGCGTATATGCACAGGCGCCTAAGACACAAAAGTCTGTATTTACCACAGTCTTACAGGTGATTTTTTATATAAACAAAAGGACTGTAAAGTTTATATACATACATGCATATGCATATATAGATACGTGTTTCGGCAGATTTCAGGGCAGCTTGTTTAAGTGACGAAAGTGCGTAAACTAGTCGTGGCTCACCCGTTTCTACCCTCTTGCCGCGCGTAAAGCAAAGTCATTGTCCTAAAACCTGCGAGTCGTAAAATTTATATGTGCGTGTACACATATACATACACAAACACATGTTTAATGTGATGGTATAACGGTCAAATTATAATGATAGCACAGGATGCGAAATGAAACGATATTGCAGTTTGTACTCGGTGATGTAACTGCATTAAGTTAATCTGACTCAATCGAAAGTTAGAAATCTGGTAAAACTTTGTGCCAAAAAAGTGACAACAGAAACACATGTTCTGTCTATATTAAACATCCTGAACGAATGCGATATAATCAGCAACCGCAGAATTAATGGAGTTACATAGTGACAAGACGTAAATATTTCTCATATTTAGTAATAGGCCTCCGTCAAATGATTGTGTACATCTTTGTAATCTCATTGCGTAAGAAAGAAAATCACCTGCGACAGACAATATTGTATTGTATATATTGGAGTATGAATTGCATGTATGCCTGTGCATGTGTGTAACGGTGCGTATGTGATATATTTATACATTTTACCTTTCTCTAAACATTCCTATATTAACGGTTCCACATACATGTAACACAACATATAGTAAAGGCGCGATGTAATCTAATAAATGAATAAAGCCTCGTACGTATTAAATAAAGAGCGACTATTTTTCATTCCGTTTTGTACACCAAGGATGTCGGTCATAATGTAATTCATCTCAGCTATGTAAACTAGTAATACGAGTTACATTATGTTATGCATATTATATAAAAATATCACTCATAAATTTACCGGGTTTCACGACTCAGCAATTTCAAATATATCGATACTTGAAACTCGAAGCCGGGGAATTTGTTGCGCATGTCCCCTCCAACGCGTTCCAACGAAACAGGCTGATTGGAATGGGCGTGTATTTGTGTAAGTCAGTGACTGTCAGTTACCATCACTCGTGGCTTTGGGTACATCCGTTTTCGAGAGGGTATCCGTGAGAGAACGGCTGAGTGAACGGTTTTAATGAATATTAATGCAAAGTTTATGCCAAGGTAATTCTATTGAGTTAAGGGTGCCTAGAAATGTCACGTACGAAATCCGAGAAAAATGGGACCAGCGGGAAATGCCTGACAAGCGTGTGGACACGTGCGATCACCGCCAACTCCGAATGGCCCGACAAGGTAAACATAACCAAACTGCAGTGGCATAGTTGTATTCTCATTTACAAGCATTATTTGTGTTGTGTGGATATTTGATGAGTGACTCTGCTTCTTGTAGGAGGAATTTCTCGATGTCATTTATTGGGCTCGACAAGCTATCGGAATTATAGTAGGCATAGGATGGGGCCTTATACCTTTAAAAGGTTTCATAGCTCTATTATTGTAGGTTCAGACTAATACAAAAATTATGTTCAAATGTAGGCCTCAGAAGGATATAAGTAATATGATATGTATTTCAGATTTGTTCTAGTCAATGCAGGAATTACGTATCTGTACTTTAATAGTTTTCAACAAGTTGATGAAGAAGAATATGGTGGTGTATGGGAATTAACTAAGGAAGGTTTCATGACCTCCTTTGCTGGATTTTTGGTAATGCAACCATAATTGGAACCCCATGGAGATAATGATAGAACACCACTTTATTACTCTGTATTTATTACAGGTCACTTGGATCATTATATATTCTGGCTTACACTTTGACTGACTTAATTCTGTAAGCTAATTATGAAAGAAAATAGCAAAAAAGAAATGCAGCATCCAATATTGATGAACATAAAGGGACAGTACTTTTTTCCACACCATAGTCACTTGTAAACGATAGTTTATCACTCATACAAATCATTCTCATATTACTTCCTTAATTTTCCAAATGTATGAAATATAATGTTGTTTCTCTCACAGAGTGTAGTATTAAGTAATAACTTATTATACATATACTGTGAGATCATTAAAATCAGACTGACTGTGTATATAGATCCAGTCTTCTGTAATACACACGTTGTTGTAAGCATGTCATTTTAAGTAATACAAAAAATTTAGATTATCTATAGTTATATTTATATGCAAATATAATAAGAATGCAATGAGCATTATTATGCTGCTTAAAGAGCTTTCTTCACAGAAGGAGAATTCTTGTATTAAAAAACTAAGATCATAGTTTCACACTATGATTATCTACAGTAATAATTTTATATATACGTGACTATTACAATTTTACTATTAAAACCACACTGCATAATTGAGCTATCAATATCAGATAGAAATTCGATTTTTTTCATTTAATAATAATGTTAAGTATTTACATGTCAAAATCTATGTGTACTTTTGATACGCGAAGTTCTCGTGTTACTCGGGTTACCTGATTATAAAGGGAAACATAATAAAAGGGTATTAAAGCAAGATACGTGTTTCGTGTTTGTAATTTTAGTATTTATTTGAAGTTATCCAATCATTAAACGTTTGCGTCCGCGTGATTGTACCTCTTTATATTTACTAATAACTTCTTTGCATTGAGACTTATTTGTATAGTATTGCTGATAATATGAAAAAATTTCTGAAAATAGTGACGGTACATCTGAATGTGCGCTAAGCAAAGATCGTTCGAGGACATACAGATCGACGGCCTTATCTTCCACCGTCGAATCCACATGGGCCAACCCAAAATCTATCATAACGAAATGATTTGACACTATAAAAAATCATATGTTAGTGTCCACCTTAATAATTCCGTAGTTTCATTAAATAATTACAAAGAAATACCTTCAACTTTATCATTAGCTATTACTTCGTCAGAAATATTTTTAATGAGAACGTTCGATGTGGTTAAGTCCCCATGGATAATATTTTTAGAATGCAATTTACCAACTAATTCGCCGAGTCCTCGACCTATGAACTTTATTAAATGATCTACGTTTGCTTTCCCGGATATTTCTGACTGTATAAAATTTTTTAGAATCGTAGCATTCTCTATGTATTCCATATAAATGCTGCGTCGATCCATATCAACCAAATATATACTTGGCGTCTTTACTCCTTCACATAGAAAAATATTAAATTATTACCGGGTTGTACGACTTTGTATATTTATAAGCGAGTTTTCACCTGCAGCCTTCGCTCGTACAATAGCACGTGCTTCGGCTTTAATACGATCTTTCGTTATTTGTTTATCCAAATCTGGATGTCTATATTTCTTTTCAAATCTTTCTTTTATTAATGTCGGCCTTCCTAAGTATGTTCCTCTGTATAAACGAGCTTCAGCTCCCTGAGCCATTACTTCAAACCCTTGCATCCTCCCCTAGTCCTGCAGAAATCATGCAGAATACATCACACAAGGTTTTCATTAGCTGTTCCTTGAGGGTGTAACAAACTGACCCTTGAACTTCAAAAAGAAATCTCGTGTACTAAACTGATTAAAAAGTAACGCTTTCTAACGTGAATCGTTATATATAAATGAAGCGTTCACTTTTGTGCCCCTTAGGTGGATCATTAGCAGGAAAACACGAGTCTATCGCGTATTGCAGTAGGGGTAGCTTTCAATTCCTCGAGCACGCGTTGAAACGTTGCTGTTAGCGCTAGCGAGGCGAGACGAGGGCGAAACGCGAATCGATCGTTACCCGTGGAAGCGTCCTGCGCGCTAATCGCTTTCTCAGCGCTAGTATTCGCCTGTACTTGGTTCGCATCGGTTTCTTCGATTGAATACGCCTGTTTTTAGCCGAAACAATTAACTAACACCCCAAAAATATTCGCCGTTTTCGCGTATCGCGCTCATTCGCTCCACTCGCGTGGATTATGAAAGACGAGGTGAAGATGGATGCTAACCGGTTGATTGCCGAGGTCTACAAACGACCCGCTCTTTGGAACCAACGGCACATCTCTTATCACAATCGCGAGGTGACAAATCGCGTCTGGATGGAAATCGCGGCGATCTTCAAACTTCCCAGTACGTGGACGAATAAAGTTTAACGATTATAAAACCGCCGGAACGTAACATGATATTTCTATCAACATTTAAAAAAAAGCGATAGTACCGAATAGCAAAAGTTGACTATGTTAGAAACCGTTCACTTGTATAATTTACTATCCAGGTACATCATCTGATTTTATGAATGGAAGGTCTAAGTGTTTACGCTAGCAACATCGAATATCTGTTGTTATCCTGATACTTAACACTCGGTAGAGGAAACTTATGAGTTTTAGAAATATTTAAGAATACTCCAAGTTGCATCTGAGTAATCATAAATTACCGCGACTACTAATGTCACTAAACACTTCATACATTACTGCACTCGCTCGTACGCATTCTGACTAGTTAACCTCACTTTTCACGTGCGGTGTTTGCTTTCCCGCTTACTATTCATAATGGCATTCCATAATGAAAATAAATAGTTCACTCGGTAGCTACGAGTTCGTGTGTTCAATTACCTGTTAACAATTGTCTGATCGAGAAACTTCGTTATACAATATTCTTTTACGCTTCAGATTCGAATTGCAACGCACGACGCTGTTACGTTTCAGCGCATGCGTGCAAGTCAGTCAATAATTTCGATTCTGGCGCACTATTATAATTTTTCCCACCCCATTCATTATGTTCCAATATTCAAATATCGTCGAAAAAGTAAATACAGCCAAAGCTGATAAGAATTAAAAACTTGCGACATCCTATTCATAAAACACTTTAAAATTAGATTATTGTGTTACCCTATAAAAGTATTATTGGGTGCACGTGAGCGTAATTCAAAGAAATTCGTCTTCTACTTCCATAGAGCCAATACTTAAAGCAAAGTGGAAGGGCCTGCGGGACACATTTCGTGCTGAGTTGAAAAAGGAGCGGATGTACCGAAAGAGCAAACACCATCGGAATCGGCCGGTATGGATACACTACAAAAGCCTACAATTCTTGAAGGATCAAATGTTGCCCCGGCCGCCTATCTGGGAACGCAACGCCAACTCTGAGAAGGACCGACACACAAATGACAACGAAAGCGATCAGCAAAACATGACATCAATGACTAACAGAGTTTTGGATGATCAGGATTCGTTGGCGGAGCATCTCCTGTCGATAAATGGCAACAGTACTCTCAGAATTGACAGTGTCAGTCATCAGATAGACGTGAAACAAGAACCAGAAGAGAGTTTCGACAATCTTGAGTTTCAGAACGTCAGCGATAATATAGCGGACAATGAGATGATGTTACAGAACATATCGCCGGAACAGGTGCTCATGTCCGATGGTGACGGTAGCATTGGGCTAACTATCGATCCACTGGAGGGTAATCGTTTCGATGATAACTACTATTTCCTTATGAGCTTACTTCCGCACATCAGGACCTTACCCGCCAATAGGCGGATGCTGCTCAGGATGCAGATGCAGGAATTAGTTTACAAAGAGGTCTACAAGAAGAGTACTGAGAGTACTGCAACATCCTGAGACACTGAGGATATTCAAACAAGTCCTTCTGACGTAACGAAGAGTTAACTTCGTAACAAGCAATGTGTTGACGTTGATCGGTTTTAACTAGACGCGTCATTGGTTTTCAGTACAAAACTAGATGATTTATGCAGTACAATGACCGTGGCTTACATGAACAACAGCTCCACGAATTTGTGTCTTAGCTACAAGATTATGTGAATAAGAAGGTATGAGGAAGATGTCTGGCGATTAAGGGATGTGCCACATTATCATCCGACCAACCAAGAGATTATATTTATATATAGAACGTAGATAATTTATAAAAGAACAATAAAAGAGCAACAATATTATTGTGATCCACAGACCCATCTCATGTGGATGCATGGGTCTAGGAACACACTGTAACGTACGTGGTATTAGCGGTAGATTTAGAACACGTTGTGTAACAGTCAGGAAACGGAAACCAGCTACTGATAGCTAATGATGCATTTTATTTGTGCATTTTACTTATCGGAAGAGTCGATAACAAACCAGACTAACTTCGGACAGTTCTATGTTCTTTCCCTCGCAAAATCGATTTGTTGACCTATATATCAATATTTATTTACTGACATTCCGTTGTAAATACTTTTACATGTCAGTGGCATAATTATCTCTTCTGTTTGTATATCTTTCCATGTCAAAAGAAGTGATTATAATAAATATGCCTTGCATTTTAGGATCACTCCGATTTGCGCAGCTATTTTGTGACTATGATTCATATGTATGTATTTATGTACAACTCTTATCTGTAAAATACAGGGTAAGATAAGGGTTACGTGTCCAGTACATTTGTTACATACTGACGAAACTTTAATAAAAAAAATTCTAAAATCCTGTGCTTTCCTTTCACATACATTTTTTTTGTACACAAAGGTTTTCAGGTACGGTGTCATCGCAATGATTTAGTAGATCTTCATTCTGCGTTGAAACGGAAAAACATGAGTTGGCAAAGGTAGAGGTAGGGGTTCTGTAACAAGGGCCAGAAGACTGCCGTTGTTTTCTGAGAAAACGGAAGAACACTGGCGGCATAGAAGGAAGAAAAGCACCATGGACACTCATAACACGGCTGTCTTAATTGTGACCGCCTGTGCTCTGTTGCACGCGACATAAAACATGCGTTCATACGCGTAGAGTGCTTGGCGACAGTAGACATCCTATTGTCTTTTCACCGTAAGGCAACTGACTTCCCTGACGACAAGGAATAAGCGTGAGTGATAGTCAGTATCTATTCCAAGACGGTTGTCTGTAATTTCAACCGTCAAGCAGAAGAGTTACCCGTCAACTTTTCCCCTTAACTCTCGAAAAACCGTGTAACGTTAGTACCGGACCTAGGTTTCAAATTGTCAGTGTGAACAGGTCATCGCGGAGTGGAATCATTTGAAATATATAGAAAATCGAAAGTGGCCGACAGTTATTGGCTAGTGAATAGTTGGAGCCTTTTGATTTCACCGTTGGCCATCTAAAGCTCAGTTGAGCGACACTGGTACTTTCTCGTACCTGCAGGTACAACCGCCAGGCGCACCTGTGTGTCCGTGACGTTTCGTACACTCCCACACACACAATCAGGCATTCCTCCACCGTTTCCGTGCGCGCATGCGCTTTTGGCTCTGTCGGCTGATCGTTTGGTCGTCCGCTTTCGCGGTTACGACTCGGTCCGTCGTTGTCGTTGCATTCAGTACGCCGATGATCGCTCCGGCCTATTAGTTCGTTTAGCCCCTTCCACGGTCAAAATACCGTTACCTCGGTCCCCTGGCTTCACCTGTATGCTCTTCCGAGATAGCCCGGGTGCTTTCAATCGGCGTCACGTTTCTCGAGCGTCACATGTGCTCCAGTGTCCGCGGATGTTCCTCTCAGTAGTGAGTCGAAAGGTGTGCTCTCGACATTTCGGCTCCGTTTCTCTCGAGCATTACGCTCCTCTGTAACGCTCCCGTGATCTGTTCGAAAGGTATTTGCTCGGAACGTAAACAAATCTGCGGCGCTGTAGCGCGAAGAGTCGATCGGTTGCTGGTACCGAGTTCTCCGTTCGGTGAATGCGATTTTCCGTACAACGCGAGGAAGAGCGATCGGCCGCTGTTCAAGGTAAATCAACGTGTCATCGGCATCGCTTTTACGTTACCCTTTAGCTCTTTCTACCTCAAGATGCTTCGAAGAACGTGATGTAGCATAGGCGGTATGGGAGTATCGGTTTTCATCTCAGGCAAAAACGACCTTTTAGAAAACAATGGATAGGAGAAAAAAGCCAAGAGAAACTGGTGGAAAGGAATACGAATTCTGGTTTCGTTACTTTCTATCTGTTGTATGTAATCATGCATCGTTTCTTAAGAGACCCTTTTTTAGTACGGGTAAAAGTTTTTAACCTTGAATGGTTATAAAATGTGTTTGAATTAAAAAAATCGTAAAAGAGTGTACTAGTGCACTTTTCAATTGCCAAAATAACAATGCTATTTCCGTGATCTTCTTTAAAATTTATTCGATCGATAGTAAAGTTCTCATGTATCCTAATAAAGGTGGTTATACATAGTAAATTAATTCCATAGTTATACGTATTGATTCATACGGTCGATGCAACTTTTTAAATGCCACCTTATTCCTTCTGTACATTATGGCATAGACTTCAAGCGAACAGGATTTATGAAGCAAATAATTTTACACGATTTGCCTCTGGTAGTCGCGTGAGTGATCGTACAGCATATATCAAGGGATATTGTGTAATACTTCCCAAGACGGATCATAACTTGAACTTGAAAACCTTTTGTTCATCTTACAAAAAGAAGCTCAGGAACTCCGGGTTATCAGCATTGCACGTAAAATAGAAGTTATCATTTTTAACTAGTCCACTTTAGGATATATTTTTTAAATTTTCTCTTTCGAAAGAAGTCTCGTGTTTGCTCTGAATAACACAACGGAAATCAGTGAGAATTGGAAACGCGTGTGTACATTCCGTTCCGAATGGTAAGTGCTTGGAAACCGAAACGTTATTCTTCGCTGACGGGGGATTCGCACGTGTAAACACGGCAATGATAATGACGATGACAATGAACAGTAGATCCTAATCCGTAAGGTCGAAACGAAACTTCCGCCGCGAAACTCGGTGAACAGAAGTGCGATATTTTTTTCATTAAACGACGTTCGTCGATTTCGCGCGACGAAATCCTTGAACCAATTGTAATTCATAGCCGTGCGTGAGTATTGAATCGCGTCTATTGCCGCAGTACCGTGACGAATGTGTCCCCAATAACGAAAACCGACTGCGGCAATTACTACAATCATCGATAAAAGAACGCGCGTCTCAAATTGCGCGCGAGTATGGAAGAATACAGAACGCGCTGAATATATCCGTGTTACCTAATCCGTCATTTTTTCTTCTTCGTCGACAGATATATACGGGACGCGCGGAGGTATTTATTTCGACAGTAAGGGTGGCGACGGGAGAGGGTACTATTTAGAGAGAAAAAGCTTGGCGACCTTCCAGCGGTCGGTCCATACCGGGATAATACGATTATCGAAACGCCCCCCTTTGCCAGGCGGTGCAGCACACCCTTTTATGATTATCTTATCGACCATTTAAAACAGTACGGCTTCTTCTGTTGCATGTGACAGGCGTGCGGGAAGCGTGCACAAGTCACGTGTGTCGACATATTAAACCCCCTATTCCAACAGATCAGAACGGTGGGCGGCTAGAGGTATTAATGAACTCATCGTGCGAATGTCTAATTAGCACAATAAACGCATGAGTATGGTCGCTTTATCAAGCATCATCGTACAGTTACAGTTGACAATCATTTCGTCTTATCGAAATACATTCTGTACATCTTGACTAGTCGATAAGAGATGTTTATCATAATTTCTTGATAATTTCGAGCATATGTTCGCACGCGAAAGTACACAATTGAAAACGGGAAAAAATATGGATTGTTGGGAGTGTAGACTTGGCAAGTTTTTTTTCTCTTTTTTTCCTTTTCTAAACTAGTTATGTTCCAAATTAACCTGAGGAAATCCGGTAACCCTACACAGAATATGTCCCTTCTTCACGGTTAAGACGCTCCCTTTAACTCGTCGACATTTCTCAAGCCTGACTCACTGCACCATGACTTCATAGGTAGTTCTCACGTTTTTCTTTTCTCAAGTTGCGTTTGTCTACGGTACATACGTGGATTTAACAGGCTAAGTTGCCTTGGACATGCAGAAGATTGTACGTTATTTTCAGCTTCTTACAATATTACTTTAACCGTATGTGCTGGGCTCGTACATTTGTGTGCATGTCAGGCGCATTCTTACGATAAATATGTATTACGCGCTAAAGGTGGGTCCGAAATAAAAGGGTTGTCAAAGTGCATATTACGAAAGACGGAAACGACACAAAAAATGTCGTCGCAAGTAGTTGCAAGGTCATCGCTGTCATGCAACGTAACGTCAAGTAATACTGGCAGTATTAATATACTTTGTAAAGAAGTATGTTAAATTTTGCTAAATTTAGTAAACAAAAATTTTGTAATTTTCATCAGTCTTGTAATTAAGACCGTAGATAATGGTAGTTGCAGCGAAACGTTATATCATGTACGTGTCACGCAACTGACTGTACAGAAATAACAAAAGCTCCAAATGAATCGATCTGTCATACGAAATGACGAAATATTCCAAGCGCCCATGCCTATAAGACACGTGTATTGCGGGGGAAAGTAACGGGTTCTAGAAGTATGATGCATATTTCATTCTCTCCAAGTGTCGTTCTACCTGCCGTTTTCGGCATTTCTCGCGGCTGACTCACAGCATCATCGTCTACGGACGATTGCTTTACAGTGCCCACGGCCGCCTACCGCAGTTGCTGATTCGCCCGCGAGTCTTGCGGAACCTCCGCCGAGGTTGGCGGAGTGTTGACCTCGTGGCCCTGGTGCATCCGGCATAGAACCCGGCCGAGGACCGCGGAGGATGGTGAGTTCCCGGTCGTCGGGCGGGTTAACTGTCACGGCGAACAACAACGTCGGGGTAGCCGCGTCGCGACGCGCCGTCGTGTCTGAGAGTGACGTAGAGTCGCGGGCCGACGAGGACGCCACCTCGGCACGTTCTGGCCAGTCTTTTCACGTGGGCAACGAGGGCAACGAGGGCTGCGCGAATCGGAGTACAGGCGCGAGCGAATGGAGTCAAAGCGGCCCGTCTTCGCTCTCGATGTCGGTCGACCTGCACAACCTGGTCAGCTCGAATCACCACCAGGACTCCGGCCATTTCTCCTCCAGTCCGGAAAGCACCGCGGCGAAACTTCAATGCCCTAGCCAGGAAGAGGAAGAGAGCTACGAGGCTTTCGGATCTGTCGAAGGTGATCCCGACGACGGTATCGAGTCCCACGCTGGTAGCAGCTCAACACCCTCACCCACTGGTGGCCCCAATTCCTTCAGGTCAGTTCGTTACACTATTCCTCTTGGTTTATATATATGTTTCCGCGATCGAACCACCCACCGGTGTACATGCGCATCTTTCAAATTCAACCGGGAACCAACAGCACACTTGACTTACCGCTATTGGTCATCAGTTTTACGACTTTTATCATATCCAATTTCCATTGTAATCGTTTGTTTCTTCGAAGAGAAAATGATTTCAAACTACCGCACTTGAGTTTTATGACAATCGTCACGTTACGATAACTTTAACGCTTTGCACTTCGCCTGCATTTCAATATTCTCGAAAATGAACAAAAGTCGATGATAAGAATGGCCAGTGTGAGGAATAAAAGCTAACAAAAGTAACTCCATTATAGTTCAGAGACAAACGAGGAGGACAAGATTGTCGCGAAAATAAAACGTCGATGAAATCAAAGTCTAAGAATAGAAACTAAACAACACTCGCAAGCTACGTCTATTGCAGGCGAAGTGTAGAAATAAATAGTCTTTCAAGACTACAATTTACGAACCGCGCTTTATGTATGGACGCACAGCATAATGTAGAAAATGCATAGTTTACGATACGAACTCCGCATTACGAACAATCACCTCCCGTATTAGTCGAAATGTCCGTTAGAAATTATTTGCCAAGGTGCTATTATTTAAACCGATGGTAAAAAATTAGTTTCACTTTTCCATAAGCAAATCCAAGTGGCTTCTCCCTGACAATTAAGTTATTTGTGTTCCTCGACGACGTTCCCGACGCTTTCGCATGAAAGGAGAAAACGGCGGATTCTATTATAATACTACTTCCTGATTTTTATTGCCCTACTTCAAAGGCGCTGAAGTGTTTCGTTACAAACGACAGAAAATCATTACGGTAGTAGATTCCATCTAAGATGGTTATTTATTGCCGTGGAAAATCTCCGGATTGGAATTGCCTTGCCAATGTACTTATGTAGTCATACCTTTCGCGAAGATACGCTTCAAGTAACTTCCGTTACGTTTGTAAGGAATTTTAACAAAGGTTGACATGGAAGCTAACAAATGTCTGTTAGCAATAAACGAACGGTTATCTATATTTTCGGAGATCTCGTATCATTTGCTGTGGATGAAAAAAGACACGTTTGCGTCATCATGATCATGCACCTACGCGCCCGATCTTACACTGACGTAAGCGAACTTATGTTTCCGTTCTGGGTTTTGTTTTTGTGTAGAAATCCGAGGAGCCCGAATTCAACTATCGGCAGGCAGACCTGGCTTCGCACCTCCTTGAGACGATCGCAGCCCGGGTAAGGAAGAGTAAAACTGTGTAGCATGTGTATGACACAAGCATGTATCGTGTGTCGTATTTTAATATACCGTTCGCGAACTTCCGCCAATTCCAACCGCGGCAACAATGACGAGAGCTCAACGTGCGAAAAAAAACGGAGTCCCGTGTGAACCGAGTCGGTCGATAAACCAGCCTTGTTTGCCGGCAATATTAGTGCGCCAAAGATACGAGAAAAAACTCATTAACAGGTGTCTCGCAAGCAGGCACTGCTGTAGACGGAAGTTACTCTTCTTGAAAGGCTAGCGCAGAATGCTATACTTCTCACGTTCCTGTGTTTTACGACAGCAGGAGTTGGTTATATCACGTACAACGAGTGTTACTCACGTTAAATAATATCTACAATATGATTCTATCACGGAAAGTTGTTTATCAATCCAGTAATGAAGCACGTTCATGTACAGTACAGCAGTAATAAATGCAGATATGTACTTAAAATTGGCAAAGTAAAACCCTCAATTTCTAAATTCGCTTGGTAACCGTGAAAAATAGTAATGTCCTACTTGTACTTCCTGAGAAGTATGCCGCGCAAAGCTGACGTCGGTTTTCGAAGTAAAGAGAATTCTTTAGCGAGCTTTGAGAATACGTGGTCAACCGTGACCCGACTTTGTTCATGACATTGGCGAGAAGTTCGCCGCTTTAGAGAGGCCCTTTATAGAACCCAAGTCTTGGCTTTCTGTCAAATATTAGTAAGCGCGCTTGGCAAGCACTTGCAGTCATTCCTATCGTGCTGCTTCAAGGCTGATTATGACTTTCACGCATTAAAACGCGCTTCGGCTAAGCACGCAGCCTCCCAGCGTTATGAACTGTTTATTTATTTAATAATACCACTTTTTATTTCTCGTAGTTCGGGAAGGAAGAGGCTCAGCACAAATGCGTTAGCCAGGTAAGCGAGTTTCCCTACGTACACGCATGTATACAACAAATATGGTAGATGTAAATAGATATTCGTTTGAGAGATAGGTATCTTACAAGGTCCGAAATTTTAAATTCTGTTGAAAACCATTGCTAGAGTTTTTTGCGATTTAAAGAAAGTCGCGGAGATGACACGTAGTAAATGCACCCAATCGAAAGACACGCATCAGTAATTACTTTCCTGGAAGAAGTTCTTTGTGAGTTATTACTTTGAAAGATGTGAACATACAAACATGTGTAATTGCGGAGTCAATTCTTTCGCAGAATTCGGACCGAGAAACTTTCTAAAGTGTGGGCGCGTATTACTAATGACATTCAGTTAATGTCTCCCTCTACTTGAGGAATTTATCAGAACACTGTTGAACGCTGCTGTATTACAGCAGCTGCCACAATTTAAAAATAGAGGTAGTATTTGTCAAAGCGGCGAATAGAAACATTGCATTTATTTTCTAGTCAACTGTATCGCAGTGGAAGCTTTAATAGTTTGGGAAGAAGTGTCAACGGCGAAACCACGGACGACCTATACAGTGATGTGTCTCTGGAGGAGGACGTCATTGACCTTAATCAAAAGGTAAGTGTTTCCTTTGTTAATTTTTGAGACGAAATACTTGCGACGATCTACGAAGGTGATACATTGTATCAAGTAAAGATTAGTAAAAAATTCTGCGTTTAAAAGAAGCATTGAGAGAGGTTGCAAACTAGAGGAGTGACATGTTTAACCTTGGCGAAAATGATATTCTTGTGCTACATATCAGGCAACTGCGAATCGTTTCGAAGAACTTCAGACCGTAAAAAGCAAATAGTGCGGCACTTGATATTCGCTCAAACCTGTCGAGATTCTCGTATAACCTAAATAAAAATGTTCGCTCCACAGCGAACAAACTTTTCCACCGATAGTCATTGACTCGTTTCACTTGAAAATAACTCTAAGAAGAATATGTCTACGTAAATAGCGAAGTAAGTTACGAATTTACTTTGGGAAAATTGTCCATGTTCTCTTCATTGAAGAGTTTGCTGGATGTCCATAGTCACCAGAAATTTCGGTATTATAATTACACACTTGTGAATTAGAGCTGTAGCTGATGAGCGCCCCAAATCCTGTTTGTCAACACTCGTCTCTTCCGCTGTCGTCAACAGCACGTCAACCGGATCCTAACAGAATTCTACAGGGTTCTCCAGTGCCTCCACCACAAAACCAACCACCACCCTACGGCTATTATCCGCCATTCTACCCACGCTTCAACCCTTACGAGCCCTACCCACCCTACTACTACCCGACCGTTTCCCAACAATTACCCTGTTGCACCGAAATATCGACAAGGCCGTCCGGTTGGTCGCGATTTGGCGCATTTATTCTGATTCTCCTGATACTCTGCGCAGTGGTTTACGCCGTTTACCGTTCTTTTCGCGAGACACACCGCGAAATAAGATCAAGGGTTATCACTTTGACGGCTCCAGCGTCTCAGGTAAAATACTTGGATAAAATAGTGTGAACATCATTTGCTGCTCCCTAAGAGAAAACTGCCATGCATTGAAACGTTAAAGCCTCGTTAACGCGGTTAAATGGACTGTTTTGAGCCACCAAATAAATATATCATTGTAACAATTGTAGGCTGGATCTACGCGAATTACGTTTAACTGAATTATGTGTGAAATTGTTGCTGAGAAGTAGGCTAACCATTGCCATTTAGCTGAGTTCGCGACAACAGTGGCATGCTACATTGGTTTAGGGGAAATGTTTCTCGAATCTAGGGCTATATTCGGGGGGACAGAGACGAGTAGCCTACGAGCAGCTTGATTCGCCATCTTTCTCGACCTGCAGACCGTTACAAGGACGAACGATGCAATTCAGAATTTCCCGATGGAATTTTTACGCTGTAGTGAGACAACCCTTAGAGCAAAGAATGTCCACAATTCTGTTTGCGATACAGCGGGGAGCGAAGGTCCTTCGGTGTTGCAGTCTAGAGCAAATGTAACGAAGATTTCGACTGGTACGTTATCAAGATATCACAGCGAGGAAAATATAAGGAGGCCTTCTGACGTGTCGTCACAAAGCAAAAGTACAAGTATAGGGACCATTATCTCATGCAGCGACAGTCAACGGTGAATTTACACATCCACATACATTATTTTCTACACACGATCTCAAATGACTCATGTATAAAAACATTTATGAAACTGAAAGGTGTAAGAACAACTCTGAAAGCGTTGAATCGCTTGCATCGGGTGAATAAAAGAATACCGTATGGGTGAGAAAAAAAAGAACTTCGAAATTATGGCTGTCCCTAAAGCTCGGCACTGACAGATATAAAAATTGACAAGTATCAAGGAGCATTACGGATTCACGTAGAAGAATCAATTCACCCTCGAATACCTAAGAAATGAGAGTATAATGGCTTGCGGACCCTCTGGCAATAATATCATTACATGGGAAGGCTGGTCCTTTGTGAGTTTCATGATGGTCCTACCGATAATATGTTATCTCGCCTATTTTGCTTTCAAAGACATAGAATGGCGAAATATCGTACCAGGGGCTCAGGCCGACGGATGAGATAGATAATCACGGCTGTAATGTACTTGCATTTTCTTTACCATTCTCATCGAAGCAAATCTCTGTTCTCACGTTCACTATCTGACATTTCTCGTAATTACAGAGTAATATAATACGCATGGCTTGCTGAGAAAAATTGCCAAGTGACGCGATCCCTACAGTTATTATCAATTCGGATGAAGTTACATTACATTGTCAAGAAATGAAATGAACATGAAATAAAAATAACTTAAACCCTTATCTCTATTACGAATTAACGTATAGTTTTAATGGGAATGAAGTAACGCACTTTGACGTGTGATCTATGTATACGTCAGTCTAAGAATAACGCGCAAAACGGGGTGGACTACAATAATTACATAACGAATTCACAGCACAATTGTCCATGAGAATTCGTTTGAAAAAAGATATGTCGAGGACAGGACGCGTTATCAATGAATTCTCGCGATTAGAGAAGGTGGAGCGGTCGTATGGGCGCTGGTAAGAACGAAGTAAGGCGGTTTGACGAGGTTTAACCAGGATTGACGCGCGAATGGTGCGTGCGTCAGCCCAAGAACTATGCGCAGCAGAAGAGGGTGGGCGATGGTTATGTACGGTACGTAATTCGCCGGAGTTAGCCGACACGTAGCATGGAGTGCACACAAATAGCCCTCGGCTACTCCCAGCCAGCGGTGTGCGATCGAGACGAACGGCGAATATATTCGTCGTGCGCGTCGCATCGAACGCACAAGTGCGCGTCTCGTGACACTCCCTTTGGGATTTCGCACCGGGGAAACGGACCCCTCGCAGCCGCGTGCCATCTCCCCCCGCTCTCGGCGATCGTCGACGACCCGTCCGAGGAAGACGCGATTTCGAGGTTAGGTCCATTCACCGGAGAAACCCCACACACTCGCATAGAGAATGTGTGCTATCAAATCTGCATTAGTACGGACGCAATCGCTCGACGCTACATACTACACACACACACATCCAACTGGGATGGGCGAATCGTTATTGCCGTAACTAACTTATACGTCTTCCCCAGGAATTTCTTTCTGCTTTCCTTGTAATTACAATTTTACGCTTTCCACAAGTACGGTAAACGTTGTTCGTGGGTTTAATTTTAGATCACTGTTCTCTCCTTACCCTTTAGCACAATGACAGTCGTAAATGTCAGAAATTTAAAAGTCTAAATAGTTGAGTTGCATTACAACGTACTGCAGCGTCGCAGGACATTGAATATGGAAATTGCAACGTTTGCAGGCGAAATATGCAACCTATGCACCTATTTAATCCGTCCTGCATTACTAAAGCTTTTTAATGACAGTACATATATATTTATAACACCCTTTGGATATTAATAGCTCGTGCTAATGTTTAAATTGATACGAGGCAAATAACGGACATAAACTTTGAACTTTCCAAGAGTTTTAACATATAAACTTAAACGCTGGCACAAAAGAATGATCACATGAAGCTTCTTTCATGATCCCCAGAACCCAAGACCCGATTGCGTTTGTGCAGAGGTCCATGCGATAAACCTGAACGATAAATTGGAACGATAAACTCTGCGCGCGGATCCGTTCGTTTGATTCGATCTCGCATCGGCACGAAAATTGTGAAGGACGTTTCGGTATTATGGAATCGCGACTCGTGAGTCTGCAGATCGTCTTGACGGACGTTGTGCGAACGCTTGGCCAAAGAGGATGACGAGTCTGCCTGTCAAAGGCGTGACACAGCACCACGGACGAGAATGGAATCGAACCTGGACGAAATAACAAACCCAAGCACGTTCGAATACTGCGATCGCGATAACCGGTCAGTTTCCGGGGAGGGGCCACCTTCCTCACTTGGCGCCGGTCTTGAATACGACCTGTGGGAGGGACAGTTTCAATTCGTCGGGGAACCATCTCGCGCAGCCGATCGGGCCCCCCGACAAAACGGGCCTAGATTCGTCAATCAAGTAAGCAGCACGATAAAAAAAAACACGAATTCACGGAACACCCTATAAATTTATCGGAAAATAGGGCTGGTTCTATTTGAACACAGTACGCAGAACTGTTTTTGAAAAACACCAATACCTCCGATTTTGTTACCCTCACAACCTAACGTGTATCGCAAAAGGAATTTTAGTATTCTGGTTTATAGTCACGCTATATTTGGCGATATGACGTTCAACGGTAAATCTGACGATGAAGATCATCGTTTGGAAATAGCGGCAACGTGTGTAGGTCGTTGTTCTATAGATGGAACGTTGTTATTTACAAAGCACAATGATCCGTTTCGAATGGCAAATCGCCAATATTTTTTTTAAACGACAATACGATCTTCAATTACTAAATATTTGAACAAAAAATATTTTGAAAATAGTTCCCGCTAATGGCCGCATATTACTCCTCTGGTTATACTATTCTGCAACACACTACTCATCATCGCAAGAATTATGTTTCGAAAAACCCTGAAGATTTCGAGCTCAGTGAATGTTAAAAGAACGTAATCTATGTATTCCTTACAGGTGCAAATGATTCAAGAACAAATGGACGCTTTGGTAGATACACAATCGATAGGGGAAGAAAGGTATGCTAGGGTGAAGCAGGAAAATGCGACGCTTCAAGCAAGGATATTGATGCTTGAAGAAGCAGCAAAGGATGCCGAAGCTAGGGCGGAAGAAAGATTGCAGGTGAATATATACTTCTCACCATAAATTTTGCGATTTATGGGCCATGAAACTTTCACAAACTATGATGCATATATTTGTCGAATAGACGGAACAGCGAAGGCACAGAGAATGGGCGTCTCGCTTGGAACGTGAAAAGCAATTACAGCTAGAAAATTATGCCATCAAGATTCAGGCGACTGAAATGGAAAGTGCTAGTTTAAGGGATGAAATAGGCAGGCTACGCGAACAACTAGAAAGAGTAAAGAATGACAAATCACGTCTTGAGAATGACCTTGCTGAAGCTAGAAGAGAAACGGAAAGTTTACGCGAGAGCGAGCGGCAAGCAACAAGTCGGGCAAATGCTGCTCACCAGATGCTCGAAGTCGCCAAAGATGAACTTTCTGCGAGACTGGAGGAACAGCAAAGATACGACGAACTCGCGCAAGAAGTCGCTCACCTTCGGACTCTGAATAAAAGTATGTTCGCGAAAATTCTGTTTCTTTACATATTTGTGTGGTTAATCCACGGCGTTATTTATTTCTTCTGTAGGAAGAAATGAACAAACATTCATTACAGTTTGTCTGATTTGTGAAAACAGGTTTGGAAGAATCGCGCGACGAATTACAGGCTGCAGTAGCTTTGCAAGCTGGCCGCGAGCTTTTGATGTTAAACTCTAGTAATAATATGGAAAAAGGACCTAGTTTAGCCGCGGAATTATTAGCTGGCATGAACCAGGATCAGGTATGAATTAATATGTAAATCTATTCGTTAATTAATTCTTTATCTGAGTTGTCTGGTTTCGTGGGTTTTAATGTAAATACAGCAAAGTATCACCAATAAGTAATGACTTATTTTTTGATAATATAGGCAGACGGTTATACTGCCGAAGACAGCGGTCCCGTTAGCATGTCGGAAGTACGTAAATCATTTAACACCTCTATGAATATTGTATATATCGCATATAATATTTTTAATTGTAATTTTGATAAAAATTTGTTACAGTTGAAGCAAACTTTGAAGGAACAGCAAGAAGTGAATACTCAGTTAAGGGCATATATAGATGGCATATTGTTGAACATTGTCGAAAATTACCCTCAATTGTTAGAAGTAAAACAGACGCACTAAAACATCTCATGAAAGTCAATCGTTAGTTTCGTTATAGTTGGCAGTATATAAAGTAATTGTACAGTTCATTTTTCCACTGTAATTATACTCCGCAAAACATTCTTCGTGCGATGAACCGCTTATAATAATAATTTATCTGGAATGATGCCTTTTATTGTAAGTGTAATGAAAAGTTATTTTAGAAAAATGATTCGTTCAGCAATTCTCTCTAAAAATGGTTCCACTGAATCAAGTTTTATAATAATGCGCGTAAAAATTTAATAATTTCTTCATTATTCACGTTGTATTCTACAAATATAAATTAAGATCCTGCAGTGACCATTATATTATGTACAATTGGACTTTGCCACTGCCATCATTGTTACTATTGATGCTGTGAATTTTCCTTAGTATAATTGTAATATTGCAGTGATGTATATAAGAGAGAGCTTTTATAATAATGTATACCTACAATAAGATGTTTTTGTAGCCATAAAGTGCTGTACTTGAAACCGAATATTGTTACCATAAATTCATATATACAACAATATTATGATAACGAACGTAAAGTGAGGAATATTTATTTATATTTATAATTGTAATATTTTCTTAATATCGCGATGGTATCGTGACAAAATCTCAATATAGGAACGAAATGAATGACTTGATTGTAATGATGATGTTCGCTATTATAATATTGTTGAAATGTATATATAACTTCCGAGATGATAACAGTTTTCAATTATTTGAAATCAATCAATGAACAGAGTATAATTAAAATATAATTACTAATGAACCATTCAAAAGACTAAAATAGTGTTACCCTATAATGTTCTTAGATAATTTGCCGTCAAATTTTTATATCACGAAGTAACAAATTTTTGAAATGAACGTTGTAATCGAGTTTATTGAAACTTTGATGGAAATTAATTTGACTACTGATGAGTTTAATTATCTCAATTGTGTAAAAGATAATATGATGAATTATTATAATGATTCATGTTATATGTACAAGATCTGTGATGAGATAATTGTTCATTTTTCAACGTTTATCTTTAAAGAGTTCTACACTGCTGGCGTTTGTACTGAAAACTTTATCGAAGTTATTAAATGCAATTCAATTTTGACACGTGTACACTTTTTTCCTTGTTTTTATTTCATTTTAACTATATTTGGAGATCAAGCTGGTAATGCATTGTTTACTTTTACTTTATTACTCATGTCGTCAACCAAGTCTGTTGACAGGTATCAGATCTGATAGTGTGTACTAGTGTGTACACACACTATGCTGCGATACGTGCTGGTCATAACATTGTGTAGTAGGACATATTAGTTAAATTATGTAACAAAAACGATATTACGGATATCCCTAATTTCATTCATAAATAATCACGTTAAGTGGCCGATTTTCGAGTTGTGTCTGACCGGTTTAACAAATTTTGATCCTCACATTCCTCGCGTATTTTCACGTAAGGTTATGTTAATCCGTAACCCTGTATGTATTATATAACCTACGAGTCGTAACGTATTCCGATGTACGGTGCGCAGTACAGATTTGTTTGTATTTTAGAAACTGGCGGACAACAGTACACCAATGAAATTTATATTCAATAACAATCATTCGTGAAGCAGAGGTGAAAATCACACAACACAATCAAATAATGATTGTAATAAGAAGATGTCAGAGGTTCGCCGGATCCGTCAGATTCCTGTTATGTACCACGTGCTCTAGTCAGAAATTAGTGGAACATTTTCCCCGCGGAGAAATATATACTTCCTCATGTTTTCACACGGATTACAGTTATAGAGAAAAACACGATGTACATAAGAATACAAAATATTTACTGAATTTAAATGACAATGTTCTACACCCTGCTCTAGCACAGTTTCAACAAAAGAGACATTTAGGTCTTGCAGCAAAGATAGTAAATAATGCACCTCCAAATGTACAGGCATATATGAAACTGATGAGAATTGATAAACCAATTGGTAAGAGTATTAATGAACTGCAATTAAGATAAAATATGTTTGAAAAGATTTAAATTTAAATATGCAATGATAACAGGTTCATGGTTATTATTTTGGCCTTGTGGTTGGAGCATAGCATTAGCAGCACCTGCAGGTGCTTTGCCAGATCCTTATCTCTTAACTCTTTTTGGAATAGGTGCATTTATAATGCGTGGTGCAGGGTGTACCATTAATGATATGTGGGATCAAGATATAGACAAGAAGGTAAATATACAAAGCTACTGAGTTATCTTGCTTTCTACCTGTCATTTTACATTATTGTAGGTGTCTAGAACAAAAGATAGACCCTTGGTCACTGGGCAAGTGACACAATTCCAATCATTAGTTTTTCTTGGTGGCCAATTAAGTTTGGGGTTACTTGTATTATTGCAATTAAATTGGTACAGTGTTTTTCTTGGGGCAAGTTCATTAGGTAACTACTTATCAAAGTAATGCCTGCAGTACAGAAAAAATCATGCCCATTTACTTAAATACTTTCATTGCAGGCTTAGTAATAGTTTACCCTCTGATGAAAAGGGTAACCTACTGGCCTCAGTTTATTTTAGGAATGACTTTTAATTGGGGTGCACTATTAGGATGGTCTGCTGTACATGGAACATGTGATTGGTCTGTGTGTCTACCTCTTTACACTGCAGGAATTTGTTGGACAATAGTGTATGACACTATATATGCTCACCAGGTTATTTGAATAATTTTTCAATCTCAATGAAATATCATTGAATGATACAGATGTATATACAACACTTCAATGTTCTTAGGACAAAGTAGATGATCTTATGTTGGGTATTAAATCTACAGCATTAAAGTTTGGAGATAAAACAAAGGTTTATCTCTCAGCATTTGGTGCAACAATGATAACAAGTTTACTGATTACCGGTGCACTAACTGCTCAAACTTGGCCATATTATAGCGCCGTATCCATAGTTGGCATACATCTCGCTAATCAGGTAAAGTTACATTTGAAAATTTTCATAAGTAAAAAATATAAAAAACAGGCAACACAGGTGCGATAAATCTGTTTCCAGATACGCACGTTAAACATTGATAATCCTTCGGACTGCGCTAAGAAGTTCATTTCTAACCACAGGGTAGGTTTAATATTATTTTTGGGTATAATCATAGGAAATTTAATGAAAAATTCCGAGAAGCAGAAAGACAATGAGGGTGAAAGTAATGAATTACGAAAAGGAGGAAGTAATCGAAATATTCTTATGTTAAATGAAAGTATAAGTAATCACATGTCTGTGAGGCAAAGTAGTTGTCCGTTAAATTAGTTTTTAATGACTTCGAAGTAAAAATTGCGTAATATATTACGATGGTGTTTATGTAAAATATGTTAATAAGGAAATGAGATTTCCCAAATAGGTACAGATTGTGTAATATAATGTTTGCTGTGATGTGTACTGTACTATTTATAAAAGTGCCATGAGTAACACTATCATGGTTTATCTTGAGTAATCCAAAGATTTGTTGTCAGGGTATATACATAGTCACACAACAAAGACCTGCTGGTTTATAGGTCAGGAAAAAGACATTTAATTTTTTTTAATTGAAATATATTTATTGTATCTTAGAGCTATGTTATGCAGTTCCTCAAAAACTCGAGTACCCGAGCTGTAGGTTTTTAAGAAGAGTACATACTTAATGAATGTGCGGCTACAGATACGGTGACTCACAAAATTGATCAAATTTTTTGGTTAATATTAGATACAAAATATTATTTTACAATACATGCATTATTAGTGAAACAACTACACTCGTACTTCATTGCTGTAGAACGATGTTTCCCGACAAAGGTGATGTCCTCCATTGTATTCTGCCATCCCAGTATACTGTTCTCAAGTATCTTCATATTTCTTCTTACTTCAATGCACAAACGACAAGTAACACTGACTAGTCATGTAACCCCAAACCAAGTAATTGTCATGGTAGAGTATCAGATATGTATGTCCGAGTTGTAGTAGGTTTAGAAATAACTTTTTAATTTGCATCAAGAAGTTCTTTATTACAATAACAGTAAGAAACTGCTAAATCATTCTCTACATTTGTTTTATATTCTAAATACATTCAGTTACATACTACAGATCAACATAACAACTTACCACAATGTATGATAATGTTAGTAGCTATTTAAAGACACTTGATCAATTCTGTGAGTCAATCTGTGTATAAAAACACGCAGAAACTACTTTGTGTTTAAAAAATATTTATTTGCCAAACAAAAATGTCATTACCAGATTTTATCAGTATACTATATTTACTGATTAGCCATATCTTAATGTTTTTAATATACCTGGTGTGTAATATTTTTTCTGCAGAGTCATAATATATAAAATGGAGAAGAATATATAAACCAATATTTTTTAATTGTTTTTACATATTTATTGTTAATTATGTTCCACAGAAATCACATCATCCTTTTTCCTTCTGTTTTGTTTAATTTGAATACATAATCCACTATTAGGATCTTCATGTCCAATATTACCAGGTTGTATGTCAAAACTGGTTAGTATTGTGTACCTTGTTTAAACATAAATCATCTGATACCATTATATCATTTGTTTCTTTCTTGTGTCTTTCTGATATTAATGAATCGTACTGGTCTTGGGATAATAATGTTTTTTTAATTTCTTCTAAATGTTTTAAATTTGGTAAAATAATAGCAATGTACCCACCATTGTGTGGCGGTTTTCGTAAAAGCTCTGGATTTTCTATTAATTTTTCATTTACTTCTACCAATTTTCCATTAATGCAACACTTTATCATATATGTTTGACCATCAGAACATGATATTGCACAAAGATTTGAATTATTTTGCAATGGCTGTGCCCCATGTTTACTTTTACCAGACACTTTATTTGAAGCTCTGTCAACTTTATCACTGACCTTAAAGTTTACCTCTGTTATTTTTTTGTTCTTCTCAAGAAGTGTGTGACTAGGTGCTAATGAGAGCATGCAAATACGGTTACTATGTATTCGCATGCATATATCATCTTTTGGTCTTTGTACATCAAGTTTATAGTAAGTAGTAAAATATCGATCTGTGACAGAAGGAAATGGTTCAGTGAACTCAACTTCATCTAGCATTTCAGAAATATCATCATCAGGTGGAAATGTAAATTTCTCATCCTCTGTATTATCTGTTGTTACATGCAAATTCTTTGTAGACAAGTCTTCTACAGCATTTTCTTCCAGAGTGTCCAAATTATGTGGATTTTCATATTCACCATCATTTTTTTGGAACTCTTCTTCTAATTTTAATTTTTTATTTGTAGGTTCTACTGTCTCTTTGTCCATCTTTGAATATTTCAGAAATTCTTTACTTTTTATAAATGTATAATCAGAAAGAAATAAGTGTAAATCAATGAACTATATCAAAAAAGATAATAATCAACAGTAGCCTGTTATTCTTCACTCTTTGATTTTTCGTACTTTTTTTTCATTAAGCTCTGATTTTTTTTTCTGTGAAGTACTCTCTGCAATTATACAGAAAGTGTCCTTTAAATAAGATGATACAAAATAATTTTGGGATAAGTATCCATTAATATTATTTACAGTCAACATGAAGAAACGATATTCTTCTCTGTTAGAATGTAGTTAGGTAATAGTATCTTGATTAAATTCATGAATACTATTCCTGTCTCAACAAAATGTTTGTCTGTAGTCTTAATAATTACCTGCTCAGCTATGCATTTGTTTACTTCTTTAAGCAGTGGCTCACAATATCCTACGAATTTTCTTATTGGATGCTGGAAATAAATATTCAGCAAATGATACTTCTAATAGATACATCTTTAAACTATGATTTTATTTAGTAAGAATTCAAACAGACTTTAAAATTTTAGATAGAACTAAACAGTACAATTAGTTATTGTATAAGTTATAAATTGCTTTATCCAGCATCCACTATGATAGAATTGATAATATATCAGGTTATGATCGTACTGCTAAGTTTATAACACTTAAATTACCTCTGCCAGGCACTCTTGATATTTGTATAATAGATTGTTACAGGCAGCATTATGTAAAGCTAATGACTTAGGCATTTTCACAGCTTGGTGTAGCCATACACAAGTGTTTCACGTTACGCAAAATTAACTTACAGTGTTTGGTAACAGAACCTGTCCATTTTTTCCGGCGAGGGAAAATTTGTACTTTTGGAACCTAACCTCTTAGCCGGAAATTGCCGGCAAAGAGGTATTACAGGCGCTTAAGCATTTGAAAACTGATACAACGTTTTCCACAGCCACAGTAGAAACGTGCAATCCGCCTATTAGTTTCGTATTTAAATGAACTTGTTAAATTTGTGTAACATTTTAAAACTTTGTTTCATTTGTTACAAATAATGAATTAACGATAATAATTGCGTACAGGGAGATGTAATGTTTTTTATGGGGACTTAATCGGTAGCCAAATCAATCATACAGCGGGCAAGAATAATTTATAAGATCTATATGAATTGTAATTCATACTTGCAAAAGCAGGAACATACAATTTTGCAACATTAATGAAAATTATACTTACCTGCGGCTCTGCGACCATTAGACGATCCGCTGCCACAGTTCTTTCATTTATACATCCTTCTCGTCTGGTTCCCGTAAAATCCTGTGTTGTCAGGTGTTGTCCACACGCAAAACGATACACAAACACTACGACTGTCATTATATTCCGCACTATTATAATTAATACGTAAAAGTTAATGAATCCTTAATCCGCGCGAACGAACTTTCCCGGTTCGAAGTTTAAAATAAAACCGTTGAAATAGCAAGAAAGTGGGGGTGGAATTGGCGCGAATCACAGTTGCGCAGACGCCGTTATGCGCGAAAATGATCGAATATCGATCCGGTTCGATTTTTCGGTTATCCCCCGATATTTATCGTTATTTATCTTGAATATCGGCAGTAAATTAATTAACGTAGTTTTATAATGTCACTTCCTAAGATATAGATCATATTTACACGATTCAATTGCCGACAATTGTAGTCATGCGGAGAACGATGTCGTCCGTTCGAACATTTGAATGCCACTCACCGGGCAGGTTAGAGAAACCGGTAGCCATCGGAATGGACCAATGACAGACGAGTAAACAATCCATTGCCGGCGAAACAAGTTTCTGTCTACATCTCATTTCTTGAAATTTCGCGAAATGTGGTGCCTATAACTTTCCTCTAATGAAATTCCATTGTCTATATAACCGGTTACCGAATATCAACACTTATGTTTAAACTGTTTGTTATAAACTAGTAATATTTAAACACACGCGATACGCGATCCTGCACCCATCGTGCTTTAGTTACAAACGTTAAATACATTGTCCTTCAGATGGAGCTACTCTCACTTTATCGTCAGTCGAGGCGAGAAGTCTGAGCGCACTAATTCGCTCCCAATATATCGCGATTTGCACTCACGGAACACTAGATCATAAGAAATGGCAGCAAAGGGAGCACAATTAGTGAAAAGTACGTAATTTTTCTGTACAGTATTTAATGAAAGTAAAATATACTTCGAAGATAAATTTCCGTGAAAACACCACGACATTTCTTCGTTACATAACATCTCTTATTAAACCTACTTTAAATTGTATAGCATATAAAGTTATTTGAATTTATTATATTCTATAGTAAAATCAATATATCATTAGATTATTATCTTTCCAATTACTTCTATTAGGCACTCTACTCAAATGTTTGAGGTTATGTGTCGTTGTCAGTCTTTGAAAATGTTCAAGTCAAGATAGCAATACGGCCATGACGAAAATTTCTTTAATTGCAATATTTATTTACGTTTACGAATGTGAAAATTTTATATTGGCTATTTTGTTGTAGCTCTCATTCAAGAGTCAAAGCCTGCACTGCAGGTTTTTAAACGATATGCAATTGTTGAGTTAACACCACCAAAGCCATCTGACATCCCAGCTATTCGAACTGGAATTGCTAAGTTAATACACTCAGCAAAAACTGGCCGCTACAAGGAGCTTACTGTCAAAGAAGCCACTCTTAATACATTGGTTTTCATTGAGATCTATTGCTGGTTTTTCATTGGTGAATGCATTGGAAAACGACACATAGTTGGTTACAAAGTATAAGAAAATGTCTTCAAACCTCTATAGATGATTATGTAATAATTATAGACAGGCTCACAACTATCAAACCATCAAATAAATAACTCTGTTATTAGTGGCATAATAAAATGTAATTATTTGTTTATTTACACTTTTCTGTGGGTAAATGTTTTTCATCAAGGAATATTTTCAGTGGTTTACATATAAAAAATGTGTATTAGAGGTATAAATTAAAGAAATATATGTTGATTTGCATATTGCCATATACAAATTGCTCCAGTAACATGCACATTTAATGAACGTACTAAGCCAACTTGTGGGACTTCTACACAAATGTCAACAAGAGGTATTAAGTTTGCTGGAATTCCATCTTTTTCATTCCTGAAAATAACAAACATTGCACTACAAAGAAGATTCCTTTATAACATCATCAGTGCTTACCCCAAGACAAGAATTGTTTTTTTCTCAAATTTCATTTGTGGAAGGCTTGTACTGTTTGCTGTTTGTTCAATGCCAACCAATGACCATCCTAAATCTTTCTTAGTAAGCAAAAATTCTTTGAGTTGGTGTGGTTTGACCTGAAAATTGTAGACACCTTAAATAAGTAATTGTTACATTTGTGCTTGGAGGTGGTCCATGTGGTTTTTACCTCAATTATAGTTAACCATTTTTCGGCGGATACACTAAGTCTCTGAAATTCCATGTCTTTTATGTAATTAAGATTGCTGATAACTAATTTTTTGACACCAAATATTTCACATGTTCTGGCAAGACCACCGAGATTTGGAGGACGATCTATAAGAGAAGCTACTACTATAATTCCCTCATCCTCTTGGTAGGGAATTGATACTTGGCTAAATTGATTCTGATTTTCAAAAATCTCATCGTAGTCGGGGATAATGGTCTTCCAAGGATTAATTTTCCTTTGAATGTCGCTTAAACCACCATGACTTATTTCATCATTTTCTCGTGATGATTCCGTACCTGAAATGTAAAACTTAAAAATTCGAAATTTCTAAAATGACTAATGTTACATTTATACCTGGATTAGATTTCATAAAATGTGAGGGTATCGTAGCGTCAGCTAATAACGAATTTACGTTAAACAATTTCAACGGGTGAATATTATCGGTTTCTGTATAATTTAAAGTTTCAAATAAATGTGGAGTAATTAACTCATCTAGATCCAAATTAGATAGTCGTGGTAATTCAAAGTAAAGTGTCTAGAAATGAAGAGCAGATTTATTTAGTTAAATATAAAGAATAATTAGCTTTTTTCAGTATTGTCTAATGAGGGAAATATACCTGCAGGCTGTAGTCCATTATTGGGTGAAAAACGGAAAAGTAAAAGTCCTCTTGAAGTTTTACAGAATTCTTCAATAAATTTCCCTGTTTTAAGCTTTGAATTGCTGCATTGTACAATCCTCTATATTCCCCTATACCTTGTAGTACACTCGATTCTGGTAATAGCTCAAATAATTTGACTAATATGAATTGATTATAGAGACGAATATTGAATTGTTGTCCCAAACAACATTGTGAAATATAAGGTAGAGTTCGGTGAATGAAACTGGGCTGTATTTTGCTAGGTAATAATTTGGCCGTATGATAAATTATGCTCGCTACAGAACTTGTACATCCTGGACGTTCCGCGATGCTCTACATAATTGAATACTCAAAAATGAAATATGTGTTATGATCAAACCCATGAGAAAGGTAATATTTTTAATGGTACCTTTTCAAAAAAGTCCCATAGTTTATTGTGCAAATCCTCATTGTTTAAAAATATCCGAATTAACAGCCATTCTTGCATGAGTCGAACACTGTGTTGATTACTTTCCAGAAGTAATAAATTACATATCGTTTCTTGAAGTAAATTTAAGGAAGGCTGTACAGATAATTTGATTCGCAAATTTTATTATATTTGTATTTTTTGTCATTACCTATTTAATAGAAAATACCTTGGTTAAAACTGGTTCCAATATAAGCAGGACTTGCATAAGTCTGTGTTTTACTTTATGTAAATAAGAGTAGTTAAAATATCGTTTATTTTTAACTTTTTCTAATCGACTGAGTACGAGTGGCAAGAATGCCGATGCGAATTCGACGTCCGCAGTGATGGCTCTGTGTAATAATATAGCAGAATAAGCTCTAATAGTCGCATCAGTATTGCAATCTCTGTCAAAAGAAAAATGTTATACGAATGGAATAATATTGGCCCAAAGTAAATCCTACGAAGACATAAAAATACGTACGTCATTGATACAAATTGCGGAAAATATTCTTTGAAATTATTTACGATGTATAGACGCGCTTGATTTTCTATCCTTTTATCGCGACGAGATGCATGTCCGTGTAGTAAGCAATCTAATAAAGCTTCTTGAACAATTATTAATGTATCTACATCCAGCATTTCCATTTCCGTTAATAGTATACGTTTCAAATTTGGCATACTATCCGCCTCTTCTAGCAATTGATCTAAGTACTGAAAATTATGTTAGGGATCATGATGTTGTTATATTTTCATATATAGTTGCAATTCCTTACTTGGTGTGCAAAGGTTGTACCTTCTGGCAATGTCAAAAAATTGGAGTTTACAATAATTCCGAGAAGACCCTGTATGGCTTGCCAGAAGATGTTATTTTTTTTATTTAAAAATGTACAGTTCCAACACACTTTGAATATGTTTTTAAGACTTTCCATGTCATTTAAGCTCTCTATCTTCTTTTTGTTAACCAAAGCTTTCAATATAGCTGTTATTATTGGAAGGATTTCGTGACCTCCTATTTCGAATAGCTCTATCGTGTTTTCTAGCCAATTAATATCGGTAGGCCATGATTCCGCAGGTACTTCGGTAATAAATTGCAGACTTAGTTTTGCTTGGAATACACAATAATCTGACATTATTTTTCCTTTTATAGTTATATCATCTTGTTTTGTAGAATTCGAACAAATATTTAGTACGGGTTGTATAAAAGGACACTTTGCTGTAGATCCAGGTATTAAATTTCGACATAAGTGTAGAACTCTCAGTCCACATAAATAATGCACACTCTGACTGTTTTTATTTTGTAGAATTTCTATGCTTTCATCGTGAAATTTTGCAACATAATGAAACTTCTCCCTTGCTGCGATAAAGTCAGAATCTTTACTGAGCATAATTTCAATGACAGTTAGATATCTGTTTAAATCATCGTATGTCAATGTTTGGGCGGCTTTGCGCAAATTTTTCATTAGAAACCTTAACGCGTGGTCGATGTATGGGGCTACAAGCCGATAAATGTTTTCGGATCTGTCGTTTTTGCATAACTTAATTAAAACTGATATAAATTCGGCCATCTCAAGACCAGAAATAATACTGGCGTAAGGCCTTACATCTGCACCCACTAGGGATTGCAACCACGAATGCAATGGTCTTTCTGCAGGGCAATTTTTGCATCGCAGAATTAACTTGGCATCGTGTAGCAGTAGAATCATAAATGCGAATGTGTTTGGACTAACAGCATTATGAACAGTATTTTCTAGTAAATACGTTTTACATGTTAGATTGATAAAATCTGCTATGCTATCATTAGAAAGTACGTTTGTCAACCAGGCCGTTACAAGATTCCAAGGGTATGTTCCTCTAGCGAAAGCTTCTTCAGCGGGAAAGAGTGTCAAAGTACTTGCCAGCAAATTCAAGTCTCGCACTTCTTTCACTGAATTGCAGATAGTGCGTAGGATTTCAGTTTGTGAAGCAATACGTACTACACGGGAATGCATGTTCAAATTTTTTAATATCAGAGATTTGACGGCATTTATTTCCTTCGCTTCCCATTTTGCAATTTCGGACGTTTTACTGGAAGATAATTGGAGGGCCTGCAGTACATTAAATAGTGCTACAGGACCCCACGTTTCTTCGGATATTTGGAAAAGAAATTTTTTCTGTAATTGCGTTTCCGTTGCGCGTTGAAACAGATCTGCTAATTCTTTTACTATTTGAGGCACAGATTCGTCGTTTTGACACTCGTAAAGGTAAGTATTATTTATAACCTTTATAAATACGTTTAAAAACTGCTGGTCGTACAGGTCCAAATCCATTTTACAAGCGTAAAGTAGGCCTCGTTTTACGATGACGTTACTTTCATGCTGTAGTATTCTTTCGAACATACAGCGTATCCATCTAACAGCAAAACAATTATTGCAGAATATGTGTTCTTGGTGACCTTTTATCAGAGTCGGTAGGTGTGACAAAGCCGGTGTCACTAAGTGAATCTGTTTTTCCTCTAATGCTTCCAATATTAGAAAATAATACTGTTTCATAGAATCAATTAATGTGATTGATTTTTTTCTTTGACAATGTATAAATGGGGCTATACTATTCAGTGATATCTTGTTACTAATTTGTGCTTTCTCTGCAAAGTCTGTTACCCTTCTCATCAAAAATAATGCTTGTTTACGAAATTGTTGTGTGGAAGATGTTAAACCCTTTTCTATGGATGTCCAAAGGGTATCATGTGAACATAAGTCCATATATATTTCGGTTGTGTTTTGAAATTCCAATGGGAAGCAAGTATCAACCATTATACTTAAGGCTACTAAAATGTCTTTTAAATTGGTTAATTGAGAGAATAGTATATTCCAAATGGGACATAACATATTTTCAACTTTAAAAGTCTCAATTAACTTTGGTAAGGTCAGGGCTAATGACCTCCATTCTATATTTTCATTTGCTTGTAACCAGTGCTCTATTTCCTCCAGATACAATGTGCACAATTTTCTTACTTCATCCTGTTTTATATCCTTATATAAGAAATTGTATAATGATATTGCTTCCAAAAAACATTGAGTTATTTTTGTGTCATGATTATTGGTGTTGCTCATGTTCATATATTTCTTAAAGTTCTCTAGATGATATCTAATTTGTGAAATGTCACAATAGAGTACCAGTTGTAAAATTATAATATCATACAAAATTGTCATTTCTAGATTATTACATGACTTTGTTTTTGGGAATACAATGCTCTTGATATTAACAAAGCATATATCCTTTAAGTTGGATGGAATATAGTTTTCATTGGAATTTACTAGTAATTGATACTCATAACACAATATCATGCGAAATGTCTCTAATAGTTTTATATCCAATCCATGTTTTGTAATTTCATTATTATAATGTTGTACTAAACGATGTATTACTTCTAATGGTTTTTTATTAAATGATGTATCAGTTACTTCCAGTATTGATATGTTCAATGTTGGTAAATTTTTGTATCGTTCATGTAAATCCATTTTTTCTGAACGTGATTTTTGATAATAGTTCTGAAAAATAATTACAATTTCAAACATGAAACGTGTATGTTTTTAAATGTAATTCTGCTAACCAACAAAACAACACGTGACATTTATTTCGCATTCTGCCTTGACGTTAAGTTTTTAATATTAAAATATTTTCAAATCGTTTAAAAAGCAGGAATAGAAGCCACTTTAAATTTATAATATAAGCATTTCTCAAAACTTCAAATGTATATTACTCTAAAGCATGCAAAGATTATCCGGTGTTGGGTTAGGTATAGTAATTGAACCTAACCTCAAATATGACAGTTGATCGTAAACCGCGGTAAAGGTGTTAAACTCTTCAACAGGTTCGAAGTGTTGAAAAATCCGTTTCCAGCGTGGTAGTAATTATCTCTAACTCATGCAATTAAAGCAGTACACTTTGTTGAAGTTTGTTACATGGGGCAGACAGATTGTACAGCATAATACGTTTTTTAGTTCAACGAGAATGGCGAAAAGTAAATTTGACTATGTCAGGGAATTCGAACAACCGGACAATTGTTTGCCGAATTGCTGGATCGTGGTTAGAATTGACGGAAGAAATTTTTCAAAATTTTCTGATGTACATCAGTTTACTAAACCAAATGACATTGCTGCGTTAGGATTAATGAATCGTGCAGCTACTAGTGTTATGCAGGATTTTAAAGAAATAGTTATAGCATTTGGTCAAAGTGATGAATATTCTTTCATTTTCAAGAAAAACACAGATCTTTTTAAACGGCGAGGTATTTTTGTATGCTTTATAGATGTTGTTCTTTAATATAGAAGTATTTATTAACATGAGTACACTGATTTTTTTAGCATCTAAACTGTTGTCAAATGTAAATTCTCTATTTTCTTCATCATATGTTTACTATTGGCCTGAATTTTTTCAAGAGAAGAAACTGAAATATCCTCCTTCTTTTGATGCTCGTGTTGTACTTTATCCAACTGATGAAAATTTAAGAGATTATTTATCATGGAGGCAGGCTGATGTGCACATTAATAATTTGTATAATACATGTTTTTGGAATCTAGTTTTGAAAGGAAATTTAACAACAACTCAGGTAGGTACCAAACAATACCTAAGTTAAATTTTTTCATTTAAAGCTAATTTTCTTTTACTAGGCAGAAGAAAGGCTAAGGGGTACATTTTCTGCAGATAAGAATGAAATACTTTTCCATGAATTTGGAATAAATTATAATAATGAACCACCCATGTTCAAAAAAGGAACTACACTTATAAAAAAGCAAATAACTGATGATACTGGTAAAGTTAAGACCTCTGTTGTACAATTGTTTGAAGACATCATTGGAGAACATTTTTGGAATGAAAATCCAGAAATATTAAGTTTGAAGAGTCTTGCTAAATTGCAAAAAGCAAAAGATGCAAAAAAGGCAAAAAGTACTGTACAATTAATAGCACAAGCAGTACAAAGTATTACTTTACCTCCAACAAATGATGAAAGTCTAACAAATGAGGAGAGCAAAGATAGTCTATGAATTGAAAGGATATTGTAATGCTAATCACAGTAATACACAAGGTATGCTGCGAATCCTGTGCACAAATGTGCAAAAATCAAATGCATCACTAGTGTGTACAGAAACAATATGCATTACACAAAAAAATGTTATACATTTTTATTTGTGTGGAATGCATTTATAGTTTATTTTTTATACTACAATTATGAAGTAACAATTAGAACATGGAATAATACTTTGTGTGATAACGTATTACACAGAAGATTACAATAAAATACAATATGTACATGATACAGCCTAAATCGTTCAAACTTTTGTATGATGATATTATCTAACCACATCAATCAATACATTTTTCAGTTTATTTACTTGAATTGCATTGAAGTTCCTTTTAAACTGTTTTAAAAGATTGTGCACATGGTTATTTCATATTACTCACACCAAATTGCTACATATTGAATGAGGGTGATACAGGAAGTCGTATTGAACACTTTTGATAAGTTACTGTACAATAATAATATAAATGACGTCCAGCTGTTTGAAACAAAATTCTATTAAAAGATTGGAATGTAATTGTCGATTTTGGCACGATGTTTTTGCGCAACGCATTCTGCTATCCATACAATGTTGCGACATTCCTGTTCCTTGAGTTTCAAGTAGCTATAGAATACTCCATAATGAAATTGTTGCATAAATGCGTGGACATTCAAACGGACCTAAAATATTAATAAACATGTGAAAGACAACTCGGGTATTGGATTAAATTTTAGTCAAGTTATTTAGTGTAAACTCACTTCATGTTCAAAGAATTTGTCTTCCAATGTTTTGTCCCCAGGATTATTGCCAGCGCCTTCAAACAAGGCACTGTACTCCTGTGATATGGACACAATGTAAATATAAATATTTCTTAAAATTTTACATAGGTCAAAGCAATAATTGTAATGGTCTCAAAGTATTTATACATACAGCATAGTATTCAGCAACTGCTTTGACTTGTTCATAATCATCTGCTCTTGCGAGAGCTGCTAATCCATCGGGATTCAATCTACCGCAACGCGGATACAGTTTTGCACGGTCGTCCTTTCCCAATTCCGTCCCGAATGAATTAATAGTTATTATAATTGCACGTCTGTCAGCTTCAAACTATAAGCAATGTGTAAGTAAATAATACCTCATGGTATTAAATATATCAAAGTCCTAGTTGAATCATGATACACTCACAGCAAGTATTTCACACATAGTTTCTGCAGTTGTACCACCAATCTTCTTGCAGAACTTATAGAAAGCTTCCAGATAAGCTTTGTAAAGAGTGTTTCTGATGATTTCAATATTCATCTCATCTAAATCTTGTTCAGAGATACAATCCACAAAGAATGGAGCTATATTTGATAATAAAAATTTATGAAAAATTGATTTATATGAAGGCGTATTTAAGGACTGCCATGTCATCTTTGTTAACAAGAAGAATTTAAGCACTGTGGATTTAAATAATACCTAAAGGTGTGTCTACCAATACTGCATTGTACAGCTCTGCAGGTGTTGCTGCAACGTGGATTGCCTCCATCTGTTCAAAACTACCAAGTGGATGGCATTTTGGAATTAACTCCGAAATAGGTCTTTGATGCAAAGTTCCAGTAATTAGCAGTATGATATTGTCAATCATGTAGCTGTACGTAATAAAATCAAGGAACTGTGACAGTGGTTCCACAGAATGATTACGCATGTGTTGAAATTCAACAACAAGTTTTTCCCTGAGTTTGTCATCAATTACACTGACAGAGAGTGGCGATGGTTCATTTGCCAAGAAGCTGCCATAATCTGTACCAGCCAGATGTAACTTCAAATCTGCACAAATCATAATCCAATGATTTTAAGACACAAAAGATAGTCAACATGTGTTTCATTAAAGCCACATTGTAGACGGTTGGATACCAAGAGAAATTTTTGGAGGAAATATGTATGTAGTAGTGTGACTTACCCTCAAGGGTTTCACATTGAACCAAGTTTAGATAATCACTCTGCTGCAAAATACCGCACTTAAAACCACGGCAGAGGCCTTCCAAGTAACCGCCATCGATATTAAATATACACCCTTTCATTTTGACGATGGATCAGCAAACCTTTCTACTTGTAAGTTTTACTAAAAGATAGGTCCGTCAAAATCGAATGTCGGACTCGCCCTTTTTCCACGCGAATCATATGACTATCGAGTAACCAGAAGTTTGCTGAATGTGGGAAATGTTGTTACGACAAGAATCGATATCGTACGCGTTCGATTATCGAAGATGTGCGATTTAAATCTTCTTTTGGAAAAACACGAAAAACAAGAAAGAGGATTTAACAATTTACAATAAATTTCTCTTCTTAATGACCTTCTATGTCCCTTCGTTCTGTATCAAACACGAATCAATAGCAACACGTTCCTAATTCAGATTTATCTGGTGAATAATATTAGCTGACATTGGAAACGTAACGCGCGTTTAATTCACAAGAAACATATACTTGTCCTCGTTTAATATAGTATGCACCCGACGTCAAATGAACAAGGAACGCTATATACATATACCAACTGCTATCGCAGTGACGCATAAAAGTGATAGGCAGCACTATTCGCATTTATTGTGTCATGTAATCTTTTTCGTTGAAAATCACACAACAAATTATTGTGCGTTTGGAACTGTTTTATACTTTGAAAAAGAATGTTTGGTAAGAAGAAAGAACCGAGACAACGTACAAGACCTGCGGGTAGTCTGGCACAGGTATTAGATAGCGGAGTTTAACCTTAACATCAACACAAATTAACGATATCCTGTGTTTAATTATATTCTCTTGGGTTTTAACAGTACGGAATTTTTGAAGTCCCTGATAATTTCGATAATCTGGGAAATGATATGATGGATGAAGGTGATGATGATTTGGAGGCTGAATTAGCTGCTTTGACAGTTGACAGCAACACACCCAGTCAAAAACCACAACGAAGGGGTAAACACTGTTCTTTTTGTGTTGCATAATGGGCTGACATACACTATTTTATGTCTGTGTAAATATTGTAAACTGTTTGTACACATGTAAGTATTAATTGTGTTATAGCCCGTCCTAAACCCATACCAGATGACAACCTAGATAAAATGGTTAGTGAGAGCATGAAAGATATAAATTCTGATGAAGAATTATCAGGAGGGGAAGATGATCCAGATTTACTGGTAACAATAAATATTGACAACATTAATACTTATTATGACAAGTTTCTTTCTTTATCAAATCATGATTTACAAATTTATTCCTATTAGAATGAACTGAAGCTAATCGCAGAAGATGGATCAGAACCAGGGATTATTGAAGAGCCTGTAGAAAGTGAAGCACAGAATGTGGCACCAAATGAAAATGACAGTTCTTCACAAGAACTAATAAAACTGTTAGAAGAAAGACTCATGCTTTATAAAAAGGCTGAACAGAAGGCAAAGGCAGGGAATGAGACAAGTCGTGCCCGTAGATATGGTAGGGGTGCAAAAACATTAGAAGAAATGTTATCCCATGTTCAAGCTGGTAAGAGTATTGATGAAGCTGACATACCTCCACTCTTACCACCTTCAGCTACTTCAGATGCTGCTGTTGAACATACAGGTAAAGTTTGGCCAGTATAATGATCACATTGTTGGCTTATGCAAACTATAGATTTAAATGGAGTTTTATTGCCATAAATATAGAAGATACAACAAATAAAATCGAAGCTGATAATCCAGCTGCTGCACCAAATGAAGAAAATGTCAAAGCAGCCCCTGCTGCTGTTGATCAAGAAAAACTGAATTTATTAAAAAAGAGGCAACAAGAATACAAAATAGCAGCTGTGTCGTGGAAGAAAGCTGGTAATCTGGAGGAGGCAATGAACCATGTTAAAGTAGCGAAACAATTCGATATTGTTATCTCGGCACTGTGTGCGGGGGATGAAATTGATTTGTCGGATATGCCGCCCACTCCTACTTTGCCTACAGCAACAAACTCTGTGCCTGTTTCTCCAGAATCCTCAGAAAAGGAAGAAAACCAGACACAAACCGGTGCTGCCTCGGAAGTACCATCCCCAGGTAATCATAACAAGGATATGCAGTTTAATTAAATATATCATAGAATAAAAGAATTTCGATATATGGCGTATATAGCTTTGCAATGTGTAAGAAATGTCATTCAAGAAAATTGGGCTTAGAGAAAACAATTCACAAGTCTAGAAAAATCACTGTCGCGCTTTATTACTTTACTTTATATTGCAATCTATCAAAAGCTGAGCAAGCACAACCGCCAAGTGGTCCCGAAGATATTGAAAGCGCGCTCAAAGAACGTCTTGAAGTATACCGAAGAACAAAGGCCATGGCAGAGAGCGAGGGAAATTCTTCGAAAGCTCGAAGATATGGACGAATCTGTAAACAATTTGAGGATGCACTTAAATTACACGCTCGTGGAAAACCTGTCCCTTTGGATGAACTCCCCACTCCACCCGGTTTCCCACCGCTTACACTAGGCCCACAATCGAATTCAGCTGCCCCAGACACTGCGAAGAATGAACCAACACCTACACATGTTCCTGCTCCTATTCCTGCTCCTAGGTCCTCTGAAGAAGACACAACAAAATCCTCTGAAGAAAAGAAATCACCGACCGTTCCTGCGCGACCAAACAGAGGTACGTCATAGTAAATGGTGTTTTCATTCGCACCGTAACAACGTATTATTTATTCAACAGCAAGAAAACCAAACCAAAAAATTACATCTCGCGCTGATAAGCAATTAGCGGACCTACAGCAACGTCAGCATGAACTAAAACAAGCGGCTTTGGCCGCGAAAAAGGATGGGGATTTGGAATTAGCCCGCGATTATTTAAGACAATCGAAAGGCATACAGCCATTAATTGAAGCTAGTAAATCTGGCCTGCCGGTTGATATGAGTACCGTTCCGTTGTCTCCGCTCGCTAAAATGGAGCTTAGTGCGCATAACTTGGACGCAAATACCGATGACAACTTTTTGTTAGTTTCTTCTGTAGATTGCGTAGAAGAAGCAACGGGAACCAATGACCAAATATACGAAAACCTTGAAGGGCAATTACTTAAACAGATTAAGGTATAATTAGATATACGGCAGACGGGAAAGCTAATTTTGTGTGTGTGGTTAACCATCAATATTATTACTAGTGGTGTTTAGCTACACGAGATCACTCGAAAGCTTTGGGGGATGTTCCTGGTTACAACAGGTGGGAAAGATTAGCACTCGGTTATACACGAGATTTGGATATGCTGCGAGTTCGAAAACGCGATTCGCTTCCACCACCTCAACATCATTATGAAACTAAAACTTATGCTATCGTTCAGTTAGTATGCAAAAATTTAATTTTCAGAAATTCTTCAGATATGTATGTGAAGTGTTAACACATACAACACGAAACATTAATGTTTTAGGAGTTGTACAGATCTAAATGACGGTGATGTGGAAATATCAATAATCAGGGGTATAAACTATTCCCGGGAAGCTGATACTTATGTTATTTACGAATTCCCGTATCCTTCTGACAGTTGTCCGACGGATAGGACATCAACTGTCAAGGGTACGAGAAATCCGGAATACGAGGCAGTATTTCCATTAACTGATATTATTGATCGTTCGTCAAGACAATGCCAACGAGCTTTCAGGAGACATGCATTG
Source organism: Hedychridium roseum (assembly GCA_963989215.1). Classification (NCBI taxonomy): domain Eukaryota; kingdom Metazoa; phylum Arthropoda; class Insecta; order Hymenoptera; family Chrysididae; genus Hedychridium; species Hedychridium roseum. The sequence goes on along the minus strand of OZ022307.1, from coordinate 1,667,084 downwards.
AAGTGCCAAGTTTGGGCAAGAGGGTAATCACATTAAAATATGGACTTATATAAAAGCTAAATAACCCTTCTGATCACTTTAAAATTCCCGAATGTTCCGTTAGTTGGCATGCCATTCTTTACATTTGATTAAAGCACAGTTTTTATCATTGTTGTCCGAGTTTATAAATATGCTTGTGCAGAAAGCACACTAAAAAAAGTGCTGTTTTAAATGTAACATATAGGTATGATACTGGAACGTTTTTGGTGTATGACATAAAGCCATACAAATTTACAGTTTTTATATAGTAGGCTACTATAGTAAATAGATTAAGACGTTGCTTGCAGATGCTCGCTGAACCCCATCCTGTGTTGCACTCATCCAAGGTATGAAAATTTCATACGTGTATTGATCGTGTTTTCTAAAGCATACACAGATACCAACTTACGATTGCTAGATATGTTGATGATGCAGCTAGTTATTTGTAATTCATCTGTATATAATAGAGGTGCCTTTTAATGTAAAAGTAAAGTATTTCATCATTGCTCGAAACTTTCGCTATTCTTCTCCTCTATGTCATCTGCTGTAGATTGTGGAATAATACTCATATCTTTTCCTTTAAACTTTCAGAATCGTATCGTATGTTGTATGCAGATTTGTGCACATATTTTTTATTTTATTATGTTTGTACAAATCATGTCATTTTGAAGTATCTGCGATACCAGAATATTGCACGAGCAAACTGTAGCAACGTAAACGTTCAACGTACATCGTAGAAAAATGAATGTCTATTTTTATTTTGTTGGAGAAATTAATGATTTCATGTAATTTCAGAGGTTTCTTTAGAAGCGATAGTCTTCTTGGAACAGTAACAGTCAAACTACAACCGTTAGAGTCGCAATGCACGTTACATGATTCATTCCCGGTAAAGTTCATAGTCTTATAGTCGATCATCCACACAGAAAATATTTAGATAATAACATGTTTCATTAAATATTTTTTGCGTACAACAGTTGATGGAAGGAAGAAAAGCAACAGGTGGAAAACTGGAAGTAAAAATACGTTTGAGAAATCCTATTGTCACGAAGCAGATCGAACAGATTACTGATAAATGGTTGATCATTGATCATTAACTGAGCAAGAGATGGGAAATATATCGATGGGATCGTTGATTAATTTGCTTGTAAATCACAGAGGCCTTAAACAGCACACGCGAATAATTAAATATCTGATATTTTTTTTATCAACATAACACTGCTTACCTGTTTTGTATAATATAAATGAACTATAAATAGCAATGTATACGTATAGTTGTTTTCATTTATATACATACACTGAAATATGTATATACGTGTAAGTACAGATATAATGTTCAATATTTGTGTTCTACGTATTCCTGCCTACTGAAATCGTTGAATGTAAACTGTATAATTTTATTGAATAGATATAACTATCAAAGATTAAATGGTGTATTGTATTTCCCAAAGTTCGTATTATTTTGACGCGTTATGTTTAGTTGGACTTGGAAAATGTCACCTGTACCTCTATGAATTCCGTGAAACGATCCTGAAGCTGAATCCACGTTTCCCCGAGAACAATACATCGGGTGAACCCCACTAACAAACTATTGTCCGATAATTGTTCGACTCGATCTCCTTCCAGTTCGCTTCCCCGCCGGCTTCTACCCTTTCCACATGAACCCGACTAACAATCCTTAACACGTAATACCCCTGACGCGACTCTTCTCAATACACTTGAACGCAATAAACTTAATCGAACACATCGAAACTCCTCAAGTGCATTTCCCAATTTACGTTGATGCAGAAATTTTTAATTCATAGAGATATTTCGAACCCTAAGAAGCATAGCTTCAAAACCGTTAACTTTGGCAGAACCGGAAGGGTTGTTAGGATTATTAAATGCGGATCGCGGGGTTTCCGTTCCTCGAAGTGAAAGGTCAAATAATCCTTTGCTTCCGTTGACCCCTTGAACCGTCACGTGGTAGAGTGTTCGCAGCGTGGTTTCTGAATTCGCGGTTTTACGCGAGAGGCACCCGCGGTGTCAAACACTTCTTTCTAGTAGTACCGTCGGTGAAGAGGATGAAGAGGGTGCGAGGAGACCGTGTCAGTTGAATCACCGAGCACAAAAGCCTCTCTTCCGCGGTGCCTATCGATCGTAGCATCGGAAAACAACGGGATTTATTTGCCAATTAGACAATTAAGGCGCTCGCGATGACGGGGCTGAAAGCGGGAGAGAAAGAAACGGAGATTCCGAGAGCGCAGATTGACGGGGGATGGAGAACCGGCGAAACACGAGGCTGGAAGAATCGCTGCTACGTATTACACGGTCCACCGCAGAGTATTTGCCGAGCATATATATAGCCGCGGTAATGTTGACCTTTTGGCCTGCGCCAGTAGCGGCCCGACCTGATCCTGCGTGCAAATTAACGATGTTTGCCCTTCAACCCTTGCCCAACTTCGGTTCACCGGTCTCTTTCAACCCCTCTCGAAAGAGCGGACCACCAAAAGGCACCCCGCCTGGATTCTGTTTTACACGTTTACGCGATTTAAACACGATTTTACGCGCTTCGAAGGACGAACTTTTTTATACCGAATTGATGACACGCATTATACTTAGACGCGGTGTAACGAATTAATAGTTTTCTATTTGAATTGCAAATGAATTATCGGACTAAGGACATAGAAAAATGATTACTTCCTTTAAGCGCAACTAAGGAGAGTATCGCATAACTTGGATACGGTGACTCGCTGACGCTGCATGTAGACCAACTCAAGAATCATCCGCTCTGGATATTCAACGCCGCTGTTAATTCATATACCTAAAATTGTGTTTTCAATGAACAATAATCTGCTAAATGTGGTTCAGCATTTATCAGAGGTATACGATTTTTTTGCTGAAAATAAAACGCGCAAACTCCATGAAGAAAGATATTAAAGCTTCTCCTGAAAAAATGTTTATCCCTGTTTCCAGTCTAATTAATAGGATTAGCAGAAACTTTGAAAATTCAGTTACACAGTGTATGACAAAGTATGAGAAATGTTGCAATGTTGCCCTGATTAGTGGATTTAGAAAGTATGTAGACTGTGCCATCTTGAGTTGAAGATAGCCTCTGACACTTTGCAACTATCTGTATCATTGAACGGTTTAAAACTCTTCTTATCGAAGTGCAACAATGTCACCGGAATGGTGTTACGATCGTAATTGAGAATTCTTGTGAGAATTTCTACCGCAAGTGCGCAGTGCTGAACGTAACTGTGAGTGACTGCATTTATGTGTTAGCGTAGCAACAGAATAGCGCAAAAAAGTGTAAACTGTCGTACTATGACCGTCCTAAACGTTATCGGGATTACGTGAGAGTGAATTTGATAAAAACATGAAAAATTGTAGAACGTTGTAGATATCGTTCCTCGTGGTCAGCCGATGCAAAAACTTTTTCCTAAGGATGAACTTTTGGAATGGCGTGAAGCGACAGAGACGCGGCTGCGAAATACAAAAGAGGAAATGAAGATGAGCAAGGGTCGTCTGAGCGTAGCTCGTCCGCGGTTTGCCGGTATTTCCGGAAAAGTTTTTTACGGCGCGCAGTTCGATCGGCGAAGAAGTTATCCCTGTGCAGAAATAATGGTTCGCGTCCGTCAGCGGTTCCACCGGTCTCCCAGGTGCAATAGAAATACTTGGCGTCAACAAAAGTTTCGCAATTTTCGCCGGCAATGCCCGACTTCCTTAGCGTTTCTCCGTTCGGCTTTAGACACGTGCTGCGCAACGATATCTCTTCTCATTTTTTTCGAAATCGCTCCCCGCGCCGAGCGTCTCCGGTTACGCATTTTCTGCTGATTCGGCGGCTCGGCCGGACGTGACGTCACCGGAACCTCGCGCGTGTAGATTGCAGATGCCAGATACAACCCGACACCGCGGTGTTCTTCTTCTGTCCGGCTCGTCGCGAATAACCGCGGCGAGCCTCCCGCCGGGCCGCGCAATACGTGCCACTTGGGCTTCGTCTCACGAATCCAAGGTCTGTAAACACGTGTTACCCGGCATCCCTCTCTCTTTCCGTTCACCGGCCACTCGAACCCCCGAGAGCGCATCTCGAGGACCGATCAATCTACCGAAATGCCAGTTAACACCTCCACCAGACCCCTCGTACTTCTCTCTTGCTCCGAAACGTCCCTACAGGATATCAGAGATCACGATAAACGCTATCAATTAAATAAAAAGCTCGTGGAAGACTCCTAGGACGTAACAATGAGGTTCTAATTAAAAATTCTGACACTGAATCTCGCAGAAAGAATGATGAGAAATATGTTAGCTTCGAAACTCTGAAGAAATCAAGCGTCATTGCAATTGACGTACGAGCCACGCGCATTTTCTGTTCTGACTTTGCCATGTCCTCGCCCGTACAAAAATCGAAACTTCGCGCATGGATGGGTGGGTGAACGAAGGTCATCGTTTCGTAACGAAGTAACTGTCTAACAAGCGACAATGCCAGCACGGCGAGTCGGTTATTGTGTCAATAATTCTAGTCTACGGAGAACTTCGAAGGGATATCGCGGCAAGGACGATAAGTCTTAAGTGGTGTCATCATCTGCTCTTTCGCTCCAGACTACCTAGAGTTGTTTTACACGTGAAGATAAACTTATCCCGTTGCATAACAATTCATACGCAACGTAAGAAGTCACTGGCACAGAGACGTGATTAGAAGACCGTCGTCTAGGAACGCAATGACTTCATCGCGGAGCAGTACCCTTTATCACCCTATCGTTGCATTTCATTATTTACACTTGGCCAAATGAAATCTTTGAAACTGAACTATCGATAAGGATAAGAACAAAGTAATGACATTTTGTCACTCGAACTTGCCGATGAACATTCTTTGAGTCCCGATGCACTCATGTGGCTGGAGAAGTTTATCGTTATAAGCGGCATTAGGATCACGGGAACAGTTGGACATGATCGTACCATCATGCGGATGAAATCGGGACGAGTGCTTGTCCCAATCTTATCGCCGGCAAATCGTATAAAGAAGATCCGAGACCGTCGGAGGGGAATGAAGGCTATTAAATTTAATAGCCGCGGAAGGGAGCGGGCTTTCCCCGCGAAAGCTTTGCCCGTCGCTTTCCTTTTTCTTCCCTGAAACAATAAAGTGCGCCATTAATAACCTCCTGGTGACAAATATGGCAGCACTTCCGGCGTCGGGCGGAAACCGCTAAATGCGCCGTTGTCCGGCACCCGATTCCCAATGTTCCTTGCAGGATTCGTACGGACCATACCGTAAATGCGTTTTGTCATTTCTGATTTGCCTCCATCCAACAATCCTCATTTTTCGTCTTAAAGAAAGAAGACCTTTATCTTTGACAATCTCCCCGAGGAAAAACACGGATTCGATAAAATGCTTTTTCATATTTGCTTGACGTTATTATCCAATTACGGTACATTAACATTTACACCGTACGACGAAAATATTTTGCTAACTCGCTGCATGTAATCACCATTCGTGTCGCCCGGTAAAAATGCAATACACTGTTTAAGGAAGAAAGACGATTAAAACATGGATTTTCAGTTGTTGTTGATTCTGGAAAGGAACTTTAATTTTATTATCGCCGTTCCGCGCGTTGTGGAAAATTTTTCTTGTACGTGGAAATAACACTCGCCGTACAGCTGTGTTTTTAATAGCTGCGACAGGAATACGATTCGATTGTTCCCCGAGTCCGATACACGACGATGATCCGAGAATAATTAAAGCACCAACGGCAAACAGATATCCCCCTGCGTCGCGGGTTACGCCGGATGGGCCGGTTTCACCCCCCGGAAAGCCCCCCTGCCTGCCCCCGTCCTTTTCCCATCGTAAATCTGGCCGTTCGTGGCACGATCTCTCTACTTCATTGTCATCTGTCATCGCGCCACGAACAAATGAGAGTCTCAACAGACGGCAGACAAATGACTCGCGGATTATCTTCATCGAATGCTCTTCTTTCTGCATCCCGCTCCGTCTACATCCCCGTCCTCCTCTCCCCAAGGTTTCCCTTTCTGTATTTCCCTCGGACGGCCTCACCCTTTCACTTCCTCTTTTCCCTTTCCTTTCTTTATTGCTCTGCATTTTGTTCTCGCGACCGAATTCGGGGATATTACGTATCGCTTCGAATACCGTTACCACTCGACGATGGCCGTAAGTCAGTTTCGCTGGATATAGTACCTACTTCGGATAATCCCGTGGAGAGGAGCAGATCGCTCTTCAAGAACTCATATTAGTCAACCCATGATTTCCAAGGTCCTCCGATCCGGGCCATTCTTATTTCCTGCGTATTAACGATAACTGTCCGAATCTTCCCCGTCAGCCGATCCCACGGATTATTAAAACGATCATTTATCCACTGACACGGGTCAGTTCTAATTCTTGGTGCATTGGAATGACGATGAACCGACGGAACAGATGTTGGAAGAAGCTTTTCATTGAACAGCGGAAAATCGGTGATCGTGGCTGCGCCGGTTAAGGAGAATGTCTTAAGACGTTCTTCGACGATCATGCACGTAGTTTCGTCGGAGGAAAAAGCCTTTGAGGTTGCTGTAGGTGGGTTCATTGGTACGTCGGCTGGCTGGCTGACTGGTTGGTATCGATGTGCAGGCTGGCAGCCTGGCAAGCCGGCTATGCTGGCTCAGCACTCTCCCTCGTTCCTCCCTCTGTCTCCTGCATCCCTCTACCTTCGCTCCCAGTCCTCCTGCACCCTCGGACTCGGACTCATCTCTCGAAACTCGTTCATAAACTTAACCTTCTTAAGGCCGCCCTCACTATCCCGCCGCTGATGACTTTTCATTTGCACGGGCAAAAAGATAAACGTGCTGCCACGATTACCGCCGAATGCCTGCAATTAAAGTAGCGCAATCCCGTATACCGGTTCAGCGGATTAGACTCAATTAGAAACGCAATGAACTTTTATAACCGCAGAACTGCCTCGCGTTTAAACTTCGGTCTAGTTTTACGATACTTTGAAATATTCATGTTTCAACTGTGGGAGAAAAGGCCTTAGAATATTACTTTCAGTCTATTTGTCAGACCGGGGGTTTGCTATTTCGAATAGTTTTCGTTTTCTTTTTTAGTTTACCGAGCAGTATGTGGCCGATGGTAATCGATGAGATTCCGGGCTGGTTCGTAATTAATGATAACAGCCGAATTTATGACTGTTGGCAAACCTCACGGGTCAGTCTCATAATGTTTCCGTGTTATTTCATTTAGTAAAAAGCTTCCCTTCCGCTACCGCGGAAAACTAGAACGCTCATATAATTCGCCACTGTTTCGACGTAGCGAAATATTTGTCTCTCAATCTACGCTTTCTTTCGTCGCTAAAATGGCTAAAAAATGTCCAGTTAAGTATTTAAATGCGAATTACTGAATAACTGATTTTCTGGCGTGCAAAACGAATCCGTTGGACATTGAAATCCCGGCGAATGGGTAAACGAGGAAGATTGGTTTTCGAGTTAAGATCAAAAGAGCGGCCCGACCGAAGGACCTTCGTGTTTTGGCTTTCCATTGCAATTGCCCTCGTAAATCACGCGTCGAAGTTTGTTGCACGCCAACCAGCCCGGGCGACTACGTGAAGGGGGGAAAGAGACGCGATAGATCGGTTTCTACCTCCGGAGGACATTGAAGACCGAATGGCGACAGCAACGGAATTACACTTCGTTGTCGTGGACAATCGTATCAACAAATAATTCCACGACACTACGATACAAAATTCATTACACTAAATTCCGAGAATACAAAGCGGATATCGGCAATTTTTGGGACGTTAAATTCGAACAATATCATTATGTATAAGAAACAAGAAATTTTTTTTCCTCGCCGGTCTCTGTAATAATGTTCCAATTTTCTGAGAACGTTATACCGAGAATACTTGCATGACAAATGTATCGAGCGATACGGGGAAAAGACGAGAAGGTAACGAAAGGAAAACGTGGAGCGCGGAGGACGTCGGGCTGCAGCGTCGACAAATTCCTCGTTCAACAAAATGGCCAATCCTATCGTACACCTCGGCTCTATTTTCAGGCCTCGCCGATATTCCTCGCGCGCGCCTCCACGAAATTCTCACTGTCTCTCGTCACCTTAGTTCTACGGGTTAAAGCTCGGATAGACCTTAAAGCTCATCGGAATCGACGTTCTTACGAATCATCCAAGGGAAATGAGAATAAATCATCAGCCAAAACTGTTAACAATTATAAAACCCCAATCTGCATAAATTTCTTTGTTCAACTACATTTTCGTTAAAAAAGGATGATCCTCGTATCGTTGAATCGTAACTGATGGACCTATGAAAGTGGCGTAGGTAGAGCAACCCTTAATGAGCGCGGTAAATGAATACCGGAAGTCTGAATACTCGTTTCAAAGTACGTTTGAGTGTGTGCCCTGGCGAACGCGGACATTTGCATTGGCGCGGGGGGCACACTGAGGGGGTGGGAAGGAAGAAAAGCGGTCGGAGACAAAGATACGAGAGGGCGAGGGCGAAGGTAGGTGCGAGAACCCGTGCGGGAAGAGAAGGAAAATTTGATATTCATGAAGCATTTTAAAGTCGTGGCATCCCAGAAATGGGTATAGACTGCTAACCAGAGAGGGCATGGAAGGGGCGGAGGAGAGCGGCGGGGGGGGGGTAGTCGCGGACGTCTGCGGAAACCTATTTAGATGCGACTGGGTGATTCGCACCCGTCGCTAGCTCGCTGGGTTCGCCATAAACGAGGGAGATCCTCAAGTTCCCCGTCTAAGAGTGTACAACCGCCGTTCCGAACGTTCGCCAGATAGTAAATTCGCCGCCATATGCGTCTCAGTCAGGAGAATAGTGGTAATAACAAGCGCAATAGGGTGGTCAGACGAAATTTGAACGCGCGAATATCTAAGAGGAAATGTTTAAGGGTTGTCGGCGAGAAAGCTTATCCTCACCCGCCTTACATTCTTTTTTCTAATAAAACACAGATTTGTTATATCATTTCGAGAATCTTATTTCATTTTATCTTTACTTCCCGTATTGTTCATCGCGTCAGGATTGGAACAACGCTTTCATTTTCTCGCAGATAATAGCTTCTCTGCGGCAATTTATGGGGGATTTTATAACTTATCTGAACTCTTTCATTTGGATACGGACCGTTCTATCTCTGAGACGAGCACATGTACATAGTATTCGTATTTCACACAATCAAGTGCGTTATCATATCCGGCACTAGTTCCTCGGGGTCGGTAATACTATACTCCTAGCGTTCTTTCAGTTAACAAGTCTCACGTATTACGCGTATGCGACTTATGTCTTAATGTTAGACTATTTTATGGTAACATAAAATTAGCGTGAGTCAATGATTTACACCGAATTGCAAGTGAGCCAAACGGTACGAAGGATATATCCAACAGTTTTCCTCAACGTTCAGGAGACTTAACGTGTCATTATAAACATTTTCAGTGATTACGATCGACGAGCACGGATGACTCCGACGCTGCGACGTCCGTGGCATTCCGCAATGTGAAATTGCACTTCGTCCTCGAGCGATAGGAGATCGTGGTCTGCCGATAAGGATCCGCGGGCTTCAGCGGCGATGAATCGAAAGCGCGAGTGCTCGAAGAAAGGGGTGCAAGGCTATCCGGGGGGGCAGGGACGGCGGTCGAGCGTAGTTGGTTTGAAGAATCGTAATAATCAGCGTGGAAATTAATGGTACCCCGACGTTGGATCGGCGGCGGCGGTGGTGGCGGCGGGAGCGTGAAAGTGGCCAGCCGCTCTAGAACGGGGGTGGTGGAGGTCGTGGGGGCGGTTGTGTGCCGAGGGGCCGGGGAGGAGTGTGCAAATGGCGCCGACGTCTCAGGTGGGCCAATGAGCAGTCACCCTGGCCACGCCGATGGCAATGCCGACGCCACGCCCACGCGATGACGTCGACGGCAAGTCGTCCTGCGCGGCTCGACCACCGTACCCTCAACTTCTCCTAACACCGACCAGTTATCAGTCAGTCAGCGCGTTTACTGGATCTCATAGCGCGCTTCTCTTCTTCCTCCTTTTCTCTCTCTCTCTCTCTCTTTCTCTCTTTCTCTCCCCCTCGCACCCCCGGGAACTGCTGGCGCGCTGCCCCCGCGCGACGCACCCCCGCGACACGCAGCTCTCGCGAAGAACAGTCCTAAGCTGTTGACCAAGCTGCCTTCCCTCTCGGTCCTCTCGGAGGACGGTTCACTAGTATCGTTAAGGCGATATCTGTTTTTGGCGGGAACCAACCCCTTGATGCGAAGGGAGTAAGACGCGCGAAGGATCGAAGAAAAGTTATACGGGAATAGGAAATGAAATCATTGTGAAGAAGACGACCGTGGTAAGGTGACGATCAGTGTAAACCTTATCCTGTGCTTTGGAGTATCCCTGGTGGACTCTTCATGAGGGCTGGATAATTGAATGGTTTTCTCAGTGTAGACAACCCTATTTGTTCTGCCCAATTCTGTGACGATATACTCAAGGTGAAAGAACCAGTGAAGAAATTTTCTTGTGAGCCAAGTGGGCCAAGGCGTCGCCATCGTACCATCAAAGTTTTCAAATCTATATCTTCTCCTCAATTGTAACATTGATCACCATAAAGTCCTCTCTTACCGGTATATTTGACTTACGTGAAGCAATCTGAGATTTACCTCGGATATACCTAAAGTGTGTCGCGGAATTTTGTGTGCCGTGATTACGACAGTATATGTGACGGAATTCGGGAAAGTTACGTCGCGCGATACGAAGCCGGGGGGTATCGCGATCGTTGCAAAGGGTCGCGAAGAATTTTCGCTCAAAGACTCATCGACGATGCCGACCATCTGATCGAACTTGGAAGACTTCGATCATCGCGCTTCGATCGTCGCTCGACGATCCGGATATTCCAAGAGTGCCCTGTACGCGAGAAATTGGAGCTCGTGGTGCACACGTGGCGCGGCGGCGGGGGTGAAAAATCACGCGGGTTCGTCGCCGAGGAGTCGGAGGCAGGAGCCTCGTCCGTTCTCGTTAGGTGGGGTCATCGGGAAAGGTGGTCACGACGCACCGTACGGGGACGAGTTGCCCAGGAAGTGGCGACGGAGGCGGGGGCGGGAACGGTCGGGCCACTGCCAGCAGCCAAGAGACCCACACGTATGCGGCTAGAACGGGCGCGGTAGAAGAGGTGGAGGTTGAGGTCGACGAGGTTAAGATGGAAGCCGAGGACCACCTGGCGCGGGAATACTTACAGGAATTCGACCTCGAGCATCTACATCCCGCCGACGTGAAGCGAGAGGTGAGCCGACGCGCGAGGACGAACCTCGACGATTTTGTCAACATGTCTGCCACGATTCCCGGAGATTCTCAGGTTTGATAATTAATGCTGACTATCGCACAGACCGGCCGCTCCGAAATGGTCAGTAATTGCTCGTGGTCAGGGCTAAATTCGCGCTTATTAAATACTTCTCTCGCCTTCCTTGTTCTCCAATCTTCGTTTCTCTTCAATGAAATAGCCCTCGCTGCAAAAAAGAATCTTCTAATTTCATGACTTTCTGTCATGGCCATGAATTCTTTGCTGATGACGTTGTACACCTTTGAGCATTCTGTACGTCGCGGTTCACCACGCGAGGTTCACAATTTCGCGTGTTTCAATAACATTTTTAACGACCTTGGCGGTCAAGTAATGGATTTACAAGCGTGGTCAGTTGCACGCGTGATTGTATGCAGAGAAGCGCACGTTTCCATCAAGCATTGCACTTAGTCGTCCAAGAAATGTGGTCATTTTTTTATCGCCCTGCGGACATGCCTGTCAGTAATAATCTCGGTTGATATGTCTCTGACATTTTACGCTCTACTACTACATAGTCATCTGTTTTTCATACAACGTCCGATCATTTATGTAACGGTTTTTGCCCGTAGTCAGTCAGTTTTATAAACTGCGCTGAGCCGCGAGGATTTATCGTAGACTGAATGAAATTTTCTTCTAATTACGGTGGATACATTTTTTTATACCTAAGAGCAAACATCGAAACATACAGCTATATCGGTCTTACTGCCATAAATACAGTAATGAATCACTGGATACAAACCCAGTCAGACGACAAGACGAGTCGCGAAGGAAAAAAGGTTGTGTTAGTTCAAGTGAAATTGAGCTGAACCATTGATTGCCCGCGCTTAACGACCGTTAAACGAATGTTTAATTCTCTAAAGTGCTATTTACTCAGGTTGATCCGTGTTAATAAATTTTCTCCCGGGCATAATATTTACTATACAAAATAGCCGAATGTTGTTGTTGAAAATTTCAGTGTTCTCCGCGAGATATGAGGCAATCTTTTTTAAAACCACACCACACGTTATTGTTGCACATTTCAACGATTCCCGTTGGCTCGCTGACGTTTAGTGGGATTCTTTCTGCAGGTTCGGATGGGTTCGCCGACGGTGATGGTGAACGGAAGTGTCGTGCAGTTCCCGGGTCAGATGCAGGGCCAAGGCCTGGGTTTAGCCCCGCTGACCCCGCCGGCCCACGAATTGGAGCAGCCTCATCCACTTTATGGACAACCCCATATCCAGGTGCAACACGGGGTGCTGGTGAAAGCTCCACCAGGTGGGCCACCGCATTTGACGACCCTCTCTCACCCCGGAACCCCGCCGGATACTCCACCCGTGTCCGCTTCGCCACCATTACTGCAATTGCATCGCGGCGAACGCGATCCTCGCGATCGCGCTGGTCTTCTCGTTAGACTGCAGCAACCAGGCTCCATCGTGCAGGATGAGATGCAGATCAGCAACGGTGGAATGGGCTGGTTAACCCAGTCCCTCAGGCAGGAACCACTCGACCTAAGGCCTCATTGCCCGCAGGACCAAACCCCCGAACCACATCCCGAAGCATGGCCCTCTGGTCCTGCTGATCACCAGTTCCAGGACTTGCAGCATCTCCCACGGCACACCAGACATGGTGGTAAGTTCTTCAGGAAGAATAAAACATTCTTTCTGATAGTTGTTAGTCCAACTGTATGATGCACGGATCAAAAGGATTAGAATATTTCACAAACTCCCCATGTTCCTTAGATACCCGCACGTTGATCAAACAATTGCTGCGCTGTGCAGGGTAGTGATATTTATAACACGGCTGAGAAAATTGTGTACTGTTCTTAAGCTGTATTTATTCCAACCTGAACAGTAGTGTTTGATAGGATATATTGAAATTTATCGTCAGTGGTTAATTCTGTGTGACGGCCGGCAGACCTCTACTGTCTGACCATTGTCGATCAGTAACCACTGTCGCTGGCTGTAACATTTTAGAAACCAGTAAACAGTACAGACGTCGCAGTAGTTATCAGGGGGTAACGTAGTTAGTGTAACAAAGCAATTCACGCGTGTTGAGCTCAGCTATTCAACTATTACTTTTGGCAAACACAAACGACCTGCTCCTTCAAGTTTGAGACCAACTGAAATACTCGACGTGCGAGCTGAAAATTTTTTAGGTATATGACCTCTCGAGGTATCTGTTGTTTTTCGCAGGAGGATATATAACGATGTCGGGACACATCGAGTACTACGGTGGTCCAGGGGCAGGCGCCGGGATGCTTCCCGCGGGCGGGGCAGTGATGCAGGGAACGGAGGATAGTTTGCAATGCATGCAACAGCAGCAGCAACGTCAGATGAGGCCAATGAGTGTCTGTTCGGTGATTTCCTGCGGGGCCAGCGGCGGGCCGAGCCCCGATCACAGGAACGGCGGTAGCGTTTATGGCAATTGCAACGGTAACAACACGCAGGAGGAACTCATGGACGACAAAGTCCTCATGTCGTTGTCCGTGCGTGAACTCAACAAACGCCTCCACGGTTGCCCGCGGGAAGAGGTGAGTCAGGTCTCTCGCTTTTTTAATCGACATTAAAGCGTAAGTTATACAGGTAATGCCGCGGTCGAGTTACACTTTTACACTTTAACTTATCTTCTAAGTTCGCTTCCGCTAAAGAACTGAGTAACGATAACTTTAGTGATGCAATAATGTCTAAACTTTCGTACATGCTATGCAGTGGTTATTTGTTGTCATTGACGTTTTCATTATGATGTCGACCTCATTAAAGTCGTTTTCAAAACACAATCGATCGTGGCATACCTTTATCACTTTTCCAACTTGTAGGTCACCGATGTTACCGCGTGTCATTTTGTTACGTGTCTTCTTGGAAAATACAATTGGATCAGCATTCGTATGTTTGTTTCTAAAGTTACACATCAATCGTGTAATCGATTAAATTAAAATGATCGTGTTTAGTCTAAATAAATGGCAAACAGGAGATACGAAAGCGAGACAGTCGTCGTTCATTCATTCGTACGTGGTTAAGTGTACATGAATATTGTAAATGATACGGTACACGTAAATCAAATGTTTTTCTGTAGTTGTCGCACTGAAAGAAAATCTGTCGTTTGTCCTCGATTAAAAGTAAACGACCGTTGTGCAATTATTAAGAAATCATTAAGAAGTGATTTAATTATCGAACCGCGTTGTCAGTGTTCGCGGGAAGTGTTTCCTGTTTCGGGCACTTCGGTTAGGATAATAACGTTGGTGCATCATTTGCGAAGGTCGTGCGATTGAAGCAGAAGCGACGGACCCTGAAGAATCGCGGTTACGCTCAGAACTGTCGCAGCAAGAGGCTTCAGCAGCGCCACGATCTCGAAACGACGAATCGCAATTTGCAGAACGACCTGCAACGGATCCAGATGGAGCTGGCCCAGGTTAAGCAGGAACGCGATCTCTACAAGCAACGATACGAGATCCTCAGGAGCCGGCAGAATCATAACCATAACCATCCGCAGACGGCTCAACAGCAACGACCGCCACCGCAACAACAACAACAACAACAACAGCAACAGCAGCAGCAGTCTCAGCAGCAACAGCAACAGACCCACCAGCCAACAAGCCAGCATCAGCAACAGCAACAACAGCCCCATCAACCAGCATCTGCGAGCCCAGAGGTGTATCTGTGACATCGACAGCGCCGAGGGGGCGCTTGTTGGACCTGAGCTAAAACCTCCAGTCATTTCGCCGACCTTCAAACCGTAAGTAACGTCTACTGATTCGCCGTAGATTTAATCATTCACCGTCATCCACGTGTAAACGTTCTTGGCTTCCTCCGAATTATCGCTAACGGAAAATAGAAAGAAACGTAGACATTCGTCGGTAGGTGACGAGGGTAACGGCCAGCAACCACGAATTTTCTCCTTTCCGTCGACGAAGCCTTTCATAATAAATCCCGAGAAATAGTAACGTAGGATTTAGGTGGAAACGTTTAACAGATTTTGTGTCGGATCAGCTCTGTAATTCTGTTGCGTTACAACGCCAAATCTTTTATGTTCCTTACAAGTGTTTGTCTATATTTGTCATTTTTTGTACATGTTGTTGGGATGTTTGCCATTCCTGTCGGGCCTGTGTTGACAAGTTGTCAAACGCTGAACGTATACAAAAGGAAATGTACCTCGGAAAAGAGATTAAAAACTTTCGTTTTTCGACGACTCTTTCTCAAACATTGCCGGTGCAGTCATACAGATCTTGAAATACGACCGATGTTCAAACAGTTTCGTCACCTCTTTCTCAGTAATTTTTCTGGCAAATTCAGTGCGACAAAGAAGAAAATTATGGTGGCTGAAGTTTTTCTTCTTGAAAAGTTTCCTATTAATGCTTGCTCGGCGACCATCGTGTTAAGTCAGAAGCGTATTTCGAGCTTTAATCTGCGCGTGTGTGTATATGTGCAAATGCATATACCCTGTCGACCTGATTTCCATTTTCCGTTTCTTGCAAGTAGTTCCGTTAAGCCGTGGTCGAAGCCTCGACCGATTCGTCTGTAAAATGTGTCAGCAGTTACACATCGTAACTAAAGTATCATTAGGTTAAACGGAAAGTAGTTTTAATCTTCATAGATGTACGGATAAGAGGAATACGCAGCTCGCGATGGATTGGTCGTAATAATGAAACGATGTACCACAAAATTCTTCGTAGCGCAAAAAGGAAACTACATGAAATCTCTGGTGAAAAAATATCCGAAAATTCGTAAGTTTTGCGTAACTCGGGCGGGAAGTGAACGGATAATTTTCTTATTTTACACAGTAACGAGAACATGGGGAATAAAGACAATTTCATTCTATTTTAGTGAAACGACAGACTCCTTTTTTTCACTGTGTGAAATGCGAAAACTGTGTTTCCTTTTCTCCGCGATACGAGTGGGAATTGTGCATTGTAATTATAAGGTCTGTTGTGGCATTTTCATTTTTTCACCAGGGATGTTTACGTTAAGATTCGTAGAGCGTAAGGAACTCGTCCTAATTGTTATTTAATTTTTAGACCGGACACAGCGTCTACTTTCAGTCGATCCGTCGAGGCGACTGAGAGTAGCCTGCGTTGTTATCTGTTACCAATAATATATACTTTCTATTTCCTTCGTTTTAGCGCTTGTGATACATTTTGTTTTATCAATCGCAATATCAATGTCGGCGGAAATTTTTTTCATCATCGTTTGGTGAACAAAATTAAAATTTATTTATACTTCGAGAGAAAAGGTGTACTCTACGTTTAAGTCAACGGCTCATGCATAGATTTGTATTCCTAATAAGAAAATTTCTCGAAACATTTAGCAAATGAAACTTCTTAAATCGGCCTTTTTTCTCAGTACGAAATCATTGTGACTTTTCTTTTATTATCAAAAACGCTTGCGGATGTAAAAAAAGAAGGAAAATTGTACGTAGGTTTTAGACATCGAGTCGTACACGGCAACCATTGCGTGTATCACGAAATATTACTGTTGGAGAATTGTTTCGCACAACTTGCGTGTCGTCGAGTTGGAACGCACGTTACCGTGCTGATTTCGGAAAGGTCTCGCGCGGTTTTCCCAAACGGCGACTCTGTAATTAACGGACTTTCTTACTAGTGTACAGAAAACTGTGATCGTCATTTCCTGTACTTACGGCACAAAGTAATAATCGGTATACGGTATATCTACGGAAGCTCGATAACTGTCCTTAGGAATTATTTTTATGTGGGGAATGATTACGCGAAGGCGTTATTTCTGTGTTAAGCAGTTGTGTATTTCCGAGAAACGACCATTTCCCGGCATATCGGACCCGTTTAATCGCCAATCGCGTTTACAACAAGAACGTCGGACACGGCTCTGCAGCTGGTAATTGCTATTTTATATAAAAATTTTCCCATCGCTCTGAGAATCGTCGACACACGCGGGAGATGGAAGTTTCGTCGGAGAAATTTCGCGGAAGCTACACCACTGATCTTAGATATCCTATAATGCATATACTATTGTTCTGTCTTGTTGGAATACGTTGGATCGTCTTCGATTGAACGTCCACCGAATCGATTTAAAAATGATTTATTTCTCGTTATATCGTAACATGTGTACATATAGATTATTGAACTTCTTATTATAAATAAACGTCGACATCGGCAATTTCAAATATTCCCAGGGCAAGTCTTCTTTAACCCGTCGTTTGGACATTTCCCAAAATCACAATGTTTCTCGTTCTCAATAGACACGAATTACTCAAAATCACCGCTACGACGAGAACGCCCGTGCAATTTCGTTGATTTAACGGATTTGGATTTTGAAGCGGCGCTTAATAAATGCGCAGAATGTTCGGTCGTTCCTGTTTCGGCAGCGTGCAATGCGGACACAGAGACTCGGGGTGGCATGTAGAATGGAAAGTTCCGATTAACAGCGAGAACCACACGAATGTGGTTCTAGGTGCAATGTGCAATGTGCAGACTCAGCACTTCACATGAGAGGCGAACACGAGCATCGAGAATACCGGTATCCGCTGTTCTACTGTACACCCGTCTTCCCTTCATTAGGCTCGCATTATCCCCACTTTTATTCTTATTATTCCAGAAAATAGGCACGGAAAGAAAGGACACGTCAAACGTACAAAAATTCCGAATAATTCTCAGCAAAAAGATATTAGGAATTTCTTTTACTTTTGTTCTAGGAACTGGACAATCGCAGCACCAATCCGATATTTGTAATATTCTTTTCGTCGAATAATATGGAACGTTAATTCTAAGGTAGATTTTTCACTGACGTGCTGTAATTCGAATCCCGATCCACTGCTGCCAGGGGAGTGATATTTGATACCAGGCAAATGACCTCTAAAATATGAAGTGATTTCGTTGTACGTTTCAAAACGGTAAGTATATATATATTCCAAAGTTTACGACACATCAGGACAAAATGGCACGTCTCAAATATTTACATAAAATACGAAGGGAAGTATTCACTTTTTTCATCAAATTTAAGATCTTTTCGGATCTCCAAACACAATGTTCGTTTTCATTGAAAATAGAGTGGGAAAGTTCTTATTGATGTGTTGGGTAATCGAAGAATGAAGCACGATTAGCCGGGCTTCCAGCTTTATTGTGCAACTCATTAAAACGGTTTCACGAACGGCGAACGAATACGGCGAGCCCACAGCTCTCTTCTCTTTCTCTCTTTCTCGCTTTATTTGCAACGCCATTTCTGCTGACACCGACGCTCGACGATGAATCCATCGAGATGGAACGTCGGTAAACAAAACGTTCACCTCTTTCAGCGAAACCCAGAGTTCTCTCGCTTTGCCCCGGCGCTCGCAGGATTCGTAAGACCGTGCAACAAACAATTCTATCAACCGCGAAAAGACGCCTGAGAATCCTCGTCAATGTTTCCCCGCTAACATGCAAATATTCCCGCGAGCAAACGACACAAACGCCGTTGGTATTCCTGGGATGCAAAACTTTAATGACGTACAGAACCGTTCGAAAACTACGACGCAATTTTCCAACGAATAGAGAGAGATTATTTGCGTCAGAAGACTGTCTTTATCTCCTCGTTATTTCTACTCGACGTGTGGATAGGTTCGTCTACGATTACCAGAGAGTATTCTAGGAATTTGAAATAGTGAGGTCAGAATGAGTTTACGTAGTTTTGTATAATTGAGTTCCGTCGACCGGTCGACGAGCAATGTTCCAATTGGGGGGAATATTTGTAGAAGATTTGTAGAAGAATATCAGTAAGGAAAGATTGTCCGAGTGGCGAGAATTATCGCACGCGCCTTGAACGTCTGTCAGACAGAACGGCGGATAAAGCTCTAATGAGGATTTAACTGACTTGTCCGCAGGGGTTGCTTGACAATGGGTTTGTCTTCGACCCTTCGCGACCCTCCGAACAGACGTCGCTTTTCCGACTGACAGATTGACTGATCGCTCGTTCCAACAGGTTCGTTTTCATCCACGAGCCTCGTTACCGGCCTGTTTTCTACGATATCATTTCGTGTCCGTCGGAGATCCTCGGCAAAAGTCGAGAAAGGAATGAAAACGAGTAAGGACCCATTTCAATAGGAAAAAATGTACTTGGTTTTACGTAAGATTTAGCCGAGTTACACTTTCCTCAGAAATTTATCGCGACGATCTTTGAGTTTGAAGAAACGTCCCGCCGATTCTTTAGATACGTTCGCGACGAGCTCCGTGAGGATTCTATCGAACATCGTGATACCGCATAGCCCTTAACCGCTAAGTGTTGGATCGTGCAAGGCGATTGTGTGAGTAGGCCAGTATTTAATACAAATCCGCCCCCGGCTCGCCGTGGAAACTTGTCCAATCTCATCGAGACAGATAAGATGTCGGTGCTCGGCCGGAGTTTCGCGTTTTATAACTCTCACGTGCGCGTTATAAACCGTTCGAGTGGCCGGGCAGTTGGCAAGCAGGACGGGCAAGGTAGTCAATGGCGAACGAGCTGTATAGACTCTCCTCGGTCCGGGGTGCAACGGGCCGGAGGAAATGCGGATCATCGCTGCAGCGCCGGTCCGTCGGTTTTTGCGGGGGTTCCGAGGAGGGTAGCGGGGGAGTGGGGGTTGAAACGGTGGGGTAGGAAGAAGCGCACGGGGCGATGTGAGACGAGCTTTATTGTCAAGTCACGCCGGCATCGTGGCCTATCTCTATCTACCGCCCTCACCCTTCTGCATTGCTCCTCCGCAATCCCTGTGACGTAGCCCCCCGCCACTCCAACGTTTATGGTTTTCTCCTTTTCCTTCACCCCTCCTCCCCTACTCCGTCCCCTTGCCACTCTACCGCGTTTCACTCTTCTCTTTCTGGCCGCGTTTTCTCTGCACCATTTTCTACGCGTCCTGAGCGTCTTGTCTCCTGTTCCATCTTCAACCCTTCTTGCATATGACATACCGTTAGTGACACAGTCTCCGCGATGACACATATAAGCACATACTGACCCGATAAGGAAGAAATCACTGTAGAATTTTTGTAAATCTCAATCATGTAGTTTGTTCAGTGGCCGATTTATTGATTGTTCTACGATTTCTTCAGCATTCTCATTGGACATATCGGTTGGTATACGTGGAACCGAAAGACTTTGAATACCCTGCTCGATAAGGAAGGTGTAAGGCTCAAACTCTTGGCGACTAAGTAGCCTGGCAGGATTAGTAGCCGGTGTTTGTTGCGTCTTGTTTACAGCCATTAATCTCCACTACTTCCTTCGCTTCGCGAATATCTCATTTCTCGAGCGTCGCAGTATCCCGTGGACGGTGTCACAGTTGACCACACACAGCCTGCAGGCTCACGTGTTTGTATTATTAGGTGGGCTGATGTCATTATCGTGGTATACGACAATGTATGATATAATCCTTCGGAGTAGCATGGAAGCAAAATTCAAAACAACTGCACGGCGATTCCTCAGCAACGTTTTCGTTATCGCGAGGTATGTATAGCCATAAGTATCCTCCGATGATACACTCCCGTCGTTGTGTTCCTACGTACACATTGCCCACACACGAATAAATATACTCGTAAGCATGGGTGTGTAACGTAATTCAAGGATCAGTTTTATCGAGGTTTTCATAACAACCGCCTTATCGGAACGATAATATTTTCTTCAACCGTAACAAAGTCGCGGTTCGCATAAATTCAAACTTCGGATCAAGGACGCTCGTGCCAACGTTTCGTAATTTGGTTCCGTCCAAAGAGGAAATCTCCACAGGTAGTAAGGATAATAACCTTCTACCTCGGAAAGATCAAGACTGTTCTATAAAAATTGCCAAGGCAGAGAATTGATTAACGAAAAATCCTAATTGATTAATTGATTAACTAAAAACTCCAAAAAGTGTTTGTCCTCGAAAGTCTCAAAAACTTCTATTACACGATGCAATTTTTCCTCGTTGTAAACCGTTTGTCGGTTCTCAAGGACATCGTTAACAGTGGACAACGGTGAGTTCGCGTGGAGGGCGACATGTTGATTCTCGGGGAGTTGAAATTGACGTTAGAGGAGGAAAAGAGCGTGGCGGAAGGTCGAATCCGAGGAACCAATCGGTCTGGCTCATTTCGTCTAGCTGCTTTAAGCCGGTGACGTCACGTTTACTCTCGCCGCGTGCAGACGAAGGCGGAGAAAGGGAAGATTCGGCGACGCCAGCATCTTTCGCTTCTGATGACGGTGTAGGTTCGCGGTGGTTGATGACGCGGCACGTAGGTTATATCCGTACCTTACGAGAGCATTCACGGCCAAAGCCAGACACGGAAGTCACGCTTGTCCGTCGACGGGAAGTGCACACACCTACCCCTTCCCCCCGCGTCTGCACATGCTCTTCTTCCCGGCTTCAACGAAACCTGCTGAGGGGAACGGAAGTCAGGGACCCACGAGGTGCTGACCTTGACCCACTGGCCCATCCCCGATGACCAAACGTAGATCGATAACTAAACCATTTGGAATAATTTAGCGCTCACGAGGAAACCCCTAAAACTGTCGCGAAGAAGAGTTTAGGGCAATTTCTTCGTATATTCGACAATTGGCGGGACTTTAAAGAGACATTAGAAATACTGGTCTTTTTAGTTCCCGATGATTCATGTCACGTTAGATCCGCAAGAGAGAGAGACACACACACATACACATGCACACACAGGGGTAGTAATGGAGGAGGTGTAACGACCCTGAAGAAGGCCACCCTGACCCAGTCGGACATAGTCGGCTCGTCAAAAAGAATCGATACTCGCTAATCAGATCAAACCACCCTACCTTCTCCTTCTGGATGCACATGTTCACGTGCGAGCCACGTCGACGAGAACGTCGCGTAAGTTCGTCCCCCCATTTGCCAAATCGAACTCCACATTCTTGCCAATGGAAATCGTTGTGAAAACTTACCATTAGTAGAATCAAAAGAATCCCTCGGACGAAGAGATACATGGGCCATTGGCGACGGTTTCTTTTCACCAGCAGATTCGATCTATCGAGCGAACGAAGAATTCCTTTGCGTCATTTCCCGGCAGGATCTATTTTTTCCTGGCTTACAAATCAGGGATGAAAGGTCAGATCAGTGCGTATCTCACGGCGGGTCGGTGCTTTCCTACCGGCGGGCATTGCGGCCGTTTTTCCCATCTCGGGGAGTTTCTTTTGTCGCGTTAGAGCGCGCCGAAGGTTGCGGGGTTGCTCCGCGGGTTGGCCGCTCGGGGGTTGGTTCCTTCCTAGGCGTAGTGGACTGTGATTTAGTGAGATCCGATCTTGCTCTCGCCGGCGACCGGAGTCCGATCAGCTGGCCCATAAATATCAGGTGTTTTTTTTCCCTCCGTCCGCCCCTTCCCCGCCCTCCTTCCGTCTCATTTCCCCCCACCTCCCGGACCGGTCCTCCGCGGGAACAATTGCGGCCCCTGACCGGGGAGTCAAGCTCGCCCGCACAGTCGACGCATTCGTCTTCTCGTTATATCGCTTCTCGTCTCTCGTCCCCGGATCTCTTTCAATTCCCCAGGACTCACGGGCTCCATCTTTCCTCTCCTTCCGCCGTCCACTCGCTGCCCATCCTCCTACGTGCTTTATCGAGATGGTCACACTTTTTACTCCACCCCGGCACTATCTTTGTTACACGACGGACAAAAAAGAAAAACCGTACGTACGTACGTTGAATAATGAGCGAAAAGTAACTCCTGTGTTCTGCGCTTCTGTTCAATTTTTAACCCAATGATCCTTATTCAGTGGCGTTGGGGGAGGGGCTGCGGTATAGCGGGGATAATCGGCCGTGGCGGAAGTCTTAATTTTCTGAGGTTTTGCGCGATCCCTCGTTCCCCGCGGTTATTTACCAATTATTGTTATTAAGGCGAGATAAGACGCGCCGGCAATTCGAACGGGGCGAAGACGGGGTGTTGAGGAGGAGGGGGGGGGGGGCAAAAGGTGGCGTTTTAAGGGCGCCATAGCTTAACTACACTTTCATAGCGCTTGCCGACTTTAAACGGATAATTTTTATCCGCTAAGCCTCCGCGCGGCTGATTCCATCCCCAACCGCCGACTGCGCGAGAGGGGGCAGGGGGGGGGCGGGCGAATCACCCCTCGGTCCTACGCCACCCCTCGTAAAATTAAGTCAAACACCGGCGGGGTGCCGGCGAGGCACTGGTTTTTCCGCATTCTCGTTTAGCAAAAGTACCGTGCCGATGGTGACTGCGCGACAGACGGACAGATGGAGGTGGAATGGGGTGAAAGCAGTTTCAGAAAACGTACCGGCCAAATCAACGAACCCTGCCGAATAACGCGAAACAGTTAACCGTAATTCAGAATTGGAAATACAGTGTTTCCAGTAGTAACTGTCGAAGACTTAATAGCACGTCTGACTCTGTAAGCACATTATCTACTGAACGTCAGACACCACATTCTTCCAGCTACTATTACAATATCGGCAAAATTTAAAGATGTTCCTAATCTGTTTCTCGACTAAACATTTACTACTTAGAAATGTCAATACAGCTCAATACAATTATACTTGTATCGCGCGTCCGTGAGGAACTGGGGCTGTATTTAAATGTGATTTGAGGTTTTGGGCGACAGGCATGGATCGCATTGTCGTTGGAACGGGGAGTCCGAGATCCGGTCGGATGAAATTATTTCCATCGGCGCGACAGACGATTTGATTGGCGCTCGGTCATGCGAGCATCGCTTGCCGTTAAAGACGCCGGTTGATCGTGTTTTCCGGCATTGCGCCGTGCAACTCCTTCGTTCCCCGTTTCGTCGTCGGTCGTCAACGGTGATTGACGGGGTGATGTCGTTAACGGCTTAAAGAACCCCCCCACTCCCCCCCAACCACCCCGAGCTTGTCGCGCGCGATCCGCCAGGATGATCTCGTTACTTCGTCACCCTTGATCTAACCGTCCGTCCGTCCGTCCCTCGTCCGTTCACCGAGCGAAAGAATTCACTCGGCGTCTAACTACCAGAGCGAGCAAAATTGTTGGGACCAATTCCGAGGAAAGGTTTATTTCATTTGTCCCCTGACTTATTCCTGTCCCGATGCCCTGATCGATACACTCTTTTGCGTAGGTCCGAATTGTCCCCGAAAATGTGCTTCTTAGAGCCGGGAAAAATTCTTCGGATCGTTACGGAAGGCTCGAGGAAGAAGTTTTCATTTTCTTTCTGAGGCGCAGAGCTTTGAATTCCGTCGTTGAGTGTGCGGGGAGGGCGAAGTCCGGTGACCTGTATCCAACGTGACCCGGTAGGTGAGGGTCGGTGCGAGAGGCACGTTGTTCGCCGGGAAGAGGTGGAATGGAGGTGGCGAGAGGGTAGTGGCCAGGGGGTTAGCGGTTCTCTCGCGCCGTCGCTCTCCATGAGGATCCCATGCCACGGGGAATATACCTACCCAGTGGCAGGATCGGCCTCGGGCCTGCAGCCCCGCCTACTCGCGATACAAACCACCTTCCACACCCCCCGGCACTGGCAAGTTATTATTATCATTGTGGCCGCGTTAAGCCCTTGGTGCGCGACACCTCGTCCTTTCGACCCCGAGGAATTTCATCCTTGCCCAAGAATCACGTCGAAGTCACCCCTTACGTTTAACCTAAACCACTGAGAATCATACAATCATCCAATGAAACATTTTATATTTATTTACATATTCATCTTCATTTCTTTTCTTCATCTTTATTAATCATTTCTTTAGATTCGCTTAAGTTCTCCCTCATGTACGTATCTCTTTTTGTCCAGTTATTTACAGCGGTCGCGTTGTTTATAGAACGGACTGTAATAATCCGTGGTCGTTTTGTGAATGGGATTCGGCAGTCGCCCACGTTCCGAGCGTTGCGAAGGTTAAATGTCTCGGCAATGATTTAGTAGGGTGGCAAGAGATAGATTGGAATCTATCGCAGATGCATTCATCAAAGCAACGCGGTCTGCTAGGCTGTTATGTCCGTTACACATACTACGATAGACGTTTCGTGAGAATAACAATGCAACTGTGGTCCTTTGTGCTATTTAAGAACTTACGACTTCATGCAGTAAATCAGAAGTTACTCGAAAAATCGGTGAAGTGCTCGTCTTAAATATTGCCCAATAAAGAATTATATTTCTTTTTGTAGATATACTGTATGTACCGAAACGTACGAAGTGCGAATAATTGCGAAATATGAGAAATAGATTGGAGGCTTCCCGAGCAGATTTGGCGAGGCGACCTGGAATTTGACTTATGAATTCTTCTGGAGGATGGACGATGGGCAGCAGCTAGCGATATAATAAAATAAACTGTCAGCGGCAGCTCGCATAAAAATGCTAAAGGACCCGGGCGCTCGACGTTCTTGCTGCATGCGCCTAGCAGATGTTCCGCGGGGGACCAAGGTCCTTCGTCGCTCAAATGTCCTTCTGCAATTCAGATTTCCTTAACTGCGCCTGCATCCTTCTTCGCCCGCCTTCACTCCGCCATTCGAAGTTCGAATCGTTGTACAACGTGAACCGAAATACATGTATATACCTGCGAAATATAATTTTATTCGAAAAACTCTTGATAAGAACTGAGCAGGGCTGCGAAACCTAGCTGACGATTAGCTTCCTGACGTTCGCAAGTTTCCACCGGTCGCAGATTAGGATAAACTCTTGAGGGTTTTAGAGAAGTGAAGGCTCCTTCCTGGTGAAGAAATGGGGTAAAGGCAGAGGCTAGATCTGGAGACGGATCGGGGCTAGGCTCTAAAGGGCGCAGTAGAAGTGGATTTACAGTAGGACAGGGCCAGTGGCTGATCCTCCGTGGATTCACCGTAAACTGCCGGGACGAGGGGGAGGGGGCAGGGACAGTGGTCTCGCAGCCGATTAGCATGACAAGGCGAGAGGCAGTTTGTTGCCGTCGGTGGAACGGTGCGCGTGAGTGCACATACACGCGCCGGGGACACACGGAGTATGAGGGGGTGGTAGAAGGAAGATTGAGGGCGAAGAGGGTGGTCGGGGCAGTATTTTTTATCTAGTCACGGTCAACTGGCCGAACGGCCCTCCCGCCCATTATTAGCGCAGCGCACAACGTCGTTCCCCGGCCCGTGTACGGCCATTGTCGGAGAAACGTCCACGGGATGTGTGCGCCTTCGGAAGGCTAGAGAAGGACGGGGGAACGAGGGAAGACTACCCCATCCGCCAGTAAGGTCGCCGGCTTATGGGCCACCTAGTCTCCGAGCAATAGCCTCTGCCGACTGCCCCTGGACCAAGGGTGGACAATCCCCCTCTGCACCCTCTGCCCCCCCATCCTCCTCCTCCTACTCCCCTTCCACCGCTGGGCTTTTATCTTTTTAGTATTATTGCACGATCGCCGCAGCTTTCTCCCCTCGCAAGGCAACCGCGGGGTAAGAGAAGTGCGGGGAACTCGCCGGAAAGGACCAACGGTCCTCCTACGACGACCTACGAATTGCCGGTTTGATCGCGCAGGAAACTCTGCTGATTAGCATAAAGTCCTGTCGATACGTCCCGGCTGTACAACTGGATCACTGGATTTCGAGGACTCCCATCCCACGGACGCGCTCGATCCTTGTTTTCCCGGCCAGTCGTGAAAGTCCTCGATAATGATCGCCGTCTTTCGCGTTTCCCGCCATTATCGGCTCCCTGCGATCGTTTTTCAGAGATATCGGGGTCAGCGCGAAGATCTGCCCGACAAATGACGCCACTGATCTACACATTTCACTGCGCTTATCCTCTCTTCGAAATCGCACAAACCCCATCTCCTTGTATGGCGTAAAAACTTACAACATCGACATTATGCACCAAGGGTTCTCGCAGTATGTACAATTTTCCAATTGCTCCCTTAATGTCGGACAGGAATAAAAGCGGAATTGGAGGAATTCAAGCCCGAAGGAGATTAGAGTCCTCACATTGGAGAACAAAAGGGAGGGGCCATTAGGCTTTTCTTTCAGTTTCCAGGAGTTTCTTTGGCCGTCGACGTTATTCCGCGCGGAGAAATGACCGTCGAGAGGAAAGCGGATGGACTCGCGCGGTTCGGTAGTTAGACGATCCGGAATAATATGTCGGGATATATCAATGGGATTCAATATCGAAATGATCGGGATAGTCGTGTGTGGGCGTGCGTGAGTTCCTTTCCCCTCCCCTCGGCCTCTCTTCCTCGGGGAAGAAGCATGTGGAATGTCGTCGTAGTACATAAGTCACGCGTATACGTAGCCCTCTATAAAGATAGCGTCGGGAATCAGATAGCTCAGGCTGCTCCGGAAAGGGAAGGACGGATATGAGGCTTTTCTCCGAATTCCAAACCTGGCGATCGGCCCTTCGATGCCCTGCGTATTACGACCACCCTTTTTTTATCAATACAAATTTCCTTCTCCTCGTAACAGCTCTGCTGCAACTACGGTAAACCGTACGCGAAATTACCCAATTTCGTGTGAACCATCCGTTCCTAATTTTTCTAACTTCACGCAACATTTATAATTATTCTCAGTTCTTTTGAAACGTAGAACGGATAATCGCGTTACATGCTTGTGTCATTCGATGACATATGATGATTTGGTTTTTGGGTTCGTTTCATATTTTACCACGTGTGTATAGGTGGGAAGAAATAGAGAAATGTGTAATGGCTGGCGGCGGACGGTAATGGCGCTTTGATAAAACGCGACATATCAAGGAGGAAGTTATTCCGGGAAGAAGGATGCCTTCGGGCGTTTTATGGGTGTCGATGATGTCACAGATTCGGGCTATAAAAAGAAATTTACCGAGCCGCTGCAACCCCGCTTCCGCGCTGTGTTTCCATCGGTTTCCCCAAAAGAAAATAGGCTTTCCTTCCATTAAACTAAATTTACCATGGCATCAAACGTCAAAGCCACTTTCCTGCTGTTGAACTTTTCAAAGAAATTAGGAACACTTTGAGAACACCTTTTCATGGATACGCGCAATTCCAAATGAAATGCATTCCCGTATTTCGTGGTTACTCGGCGAGGATTTGATAAATGCAGAACCACGAGAAACTGCAGTATCGTTTACTTGGTCTTGCGTTTGTGGCGCGTTCCGGAATTTACAGAGGGGCAAATAAGGTTAAGTAGGTGTAGATTGAGCCGAGAGTGGAAGCCTCACAATGCAGAACGCGAGGGGGAAAGGGGGGTTGAACTTTCTCCGCATCCCCCCTGCTCGGAGAATCGAAGCCCCAGCACGTGGTCGTTGCAGTGGACGTGGAAATATCGAATACTGGTGGTGGTTGGGCTATTCGCTACTATTATGCCAATAGTTGGAGGCATTAGTTGGCCTCTAGGGTCACTGGTTAAGTGGATCATCAACTATATGTCGGCCGTTCCCGCGATCCATTAGCTCGCGGCACGTTCGTAGTCTCAGAAGTGATTCCATCGATCGCCTTTGCAACGGCAAGGAAAATCGGTTATGCCGTTTAAAGCCTTGCATCTTATTAACCAGTCCCATAACCGGCGGTTATGAGCGCGCTCAAATTCATCGCGCTGGCCCGGCCAAAAAGGACGGCGAACAGCCAAGCGGAAAATGCGTTAGAAACGGCACGTAGGTGGAACGGAGGGTGGCTGGCGCGCGGGGGGAAATTCGTAGTTGTGATTTATCGAGCGCACGGGGAGGGGCGTCGCGATGGAAATTGTTTAAAATCGACGGTAAAGGGTATTTACACGGTCCCTCGGCGATCTCCGTCGAAGAAGGGAGAGAGCAGCCTCGCTGTAAAGTGAATCGAATTTTGAAGCGTGTAAATCTAAAGCGTTCTCTATTACCCCGAGCATGGAACCCCCCATGGACACCGACAGAGATTTACGCCAATGTGGATGGCCGTATGGCTTCGTTACAAGCTTCTCCCGCGTTATGTACGTGTATGAAGGAAAACTGAAGGGTCGAAGGGACGATCCAGGGCCACCCAGCGAAAGCGCCAGACATTCAACTACCGTGGTCACCCTTAACGAGGCTAATACGGCTGTCACTGTGTCGAGATGATGCCTTATGCAGCCTAAGAACGTCGTTAGTACCATATTTTACGGCTACTTGAACTTGATGGACGTGTGTTTAACGGACGTCACAGTATACGGCCCGGAAAAATAATACATTGTCAATTCTGTGGCTTCGGTCGCTCAAGCCAAAGGTTGCAGGTTAAAGAAGTCTTCAGAGGAATTACCGCAAAGGTTAATACGATATAAAAGCTACAGTACCTTAAATAAACCACCCTCGACTTAAATCGGTACATTTAGTTCTATAAACGTTAAAAACTCAACGATACCCACGATAAAATTTTACGAAATCTCAATTTCTTTTCGCACATGTAAACGTGAATTGTAAATTAAGTTTGTAATATTTATTGACGGGTCTAGCTGGCGATTTACTGTCGATAGCTAAATTGTTTTCCTCCCGGTAAGGGATCCCCGTTTGGAAAGCAAGAATCGGAGAAACACGGTGGTTGGCTTTAACGAGGCTAATGCGATTGTCACCGGTCGACATTGGTGTATCGGGTCATTATTAACGTCGAGCGTGCGGCTCGCAGTAAACGCGGACGACTCAACTGTTGAACGTCACGTTGACCCGCCGTTTTGCGTTATGCGATAACAGCAATGACGTATTAATCCTACAGCCAGTTACTCGTTATACCCTTTATGAAATCGACACGATTTCATTTAATTCCTGATACACTGAAAAAATAAAGTCAAAGACCGACCGCATTTCTATGATAAAAATTATAAAACGATATTAATTTGTGCAAATCTATACAAGTAGCTTTAATTTGTTTCTTCAATAATAATACAATTGTTTGGGGCGTGTAAGTTTGTTAGAATTACTTTCATCGTTTCAGCGTTTCAGCGTTGAGCCGATAAGTTGTTAAGGTGTTATCAACGAGCGATTGAAATTGATTAAAGGTCATTGCGGGTAAGCGAGGTAAGCGATAAGCCGGCGATTTTGTCATTCTTCCCGGGGGCTATTTGCAAGAGGTATACACGAAGCCCCGGGCGAATGTAGGAGATCGCCAATATCCACGGGACATAAATGTTTTACATGCAATAAGGCGTTCGCCCCGGCTGGACGAAACTGCCCGCAGTCGAATTTTATTACTCGACCGCAAAGGGACTCGGTGGCGCGGGAAGAATCCGCCCCGATGGGGAGGACGAGGTGTAAAAAAAAGGCGTTGGCATAAATGTGAAAGATGCCCCGGCTTCCTGAGATTCACGTGCACTGCAGGTAACTGGCCCGCACCATGCCCCCTCCCCTTCCTTTTTTACGACCTTCCGAGCAGCGTTTAGTAATGTTCTGATAGAACAGAATCTGGTTAGAGAATAACCGATCGAACGTCGTCTCGAGACTCTCGTTAACGATAAGAATTTTTGTACTAAAGATCGAAGATCGTCATCACCGAACCCGTCGTCAAACCATTAGGATTTTTGCACAGAATTGTTGGTCATCAGGGAAGTTATTGAAGGAACTAACGACACGGCCAAAGACGTTAAAGTTGGCACACTTTTTCTCCGTGTCACAGGGCCGTTCGTGTATATGCATATGGGGCGTAGCAGGGAGGATTTATGACGGTCAGTTTATTGAAACGGGCCGGCTAGTTCGGTCCCTAGTTTCGCGCTGGACGAAATCTTTTGGCAGCGCGTACGCGTCATATGTATGCGTGAGACATAAAAGTTTTCCGCGCCTGGGACGATCGGCCGTCGTTGTCTCCCGCTAAATCTTTAATATTCTATTTAATATCGGTACCCTCTTGGGGCCTGCTGCCGGCGACCACGGGACACCGCGTCGGTATAAATCAAACGGCAGATATTGGCCGTTTTTGCCCGGCGCCGGGAGGTGGAGGAAGGGAGGGGGGGGCCGGAAGGGTCGCCGATCGTGTTCCCCGCTATAATTGTTTTTACGGATTATAAATTTCACATTCGGCCATTTTTTTCCCTTACTCCCCGTACCTGGAGATTTACTTTCCGGCGAAGGTTCCGCTCCGCGGAGGAACCCATTCGTCTTCGCCCAACGTATTCTCCCCTTCCCCCGGCCCCTCCGACCTGCGCCACGGCGCTGCTCTTTACGTAAATCATCGGCAGAATTGCCATTTAAACGCCGGTAAGCTATGCGAATTTACGGCTCGTCGTGAGACTCAAAGACGGCACGACGATCGGGCAATTTCGTCGTGCACAAATATCGCGAGGACGATTGAAATCGTTACGGAGCTTCCGTTCGATAAGTGGAAACGGTCGACGGAAAAACCAGGTGAATTTTTCGATCAATAATAATCTCCCGCCGATGTTGAGTCAAGGAATTTCAGAATCGTTCGCGATCATCGATTTTCCTTGACTTTGAACGTAAAATCTTGGAGGTTCGGGTGGCAAAAGTTGGCCGACGATTAATGAGGAAATTTCCGAAGGTGCAATGGGTCCTTTGGTGCTTTAATCGATTATCGTTGCACGGCAGACACTCGTATCTCCGCGAAAGGAGCGGCAGATAATATTTATGGGTTATTCGTTCACCCCTCGTCGGCGGGGGTAGCACGTCCCCGTGATACAGTGCCGTTTAGACGGCAGTTCATGGGTTAAGAAGAGATTTTGGGGTCGCGTTAATTAATACCGCGGCGCAACGACGACATCGTCGAGGAACTCCCGTCGCTAACTATGACTCTAAGCCGCCATTAATTCACATCAACGTCTTCCTACGAAGTCGGGGTAAGGTGACTTGCATCCCCGTTGCCGAAACGAGATAAGTGGATGGCGAAGGTTCGCCTAATATTTCCACCGGCGACCTTCCACTACGTAGGACCAAGAATTCTTTTAGCTCTAGCCAAATTTAATCGACATGCGTCGCTGAAGTTTCGTTATTCATTAACAAATTTTATTCGATAATACCTGTTTAAGTGGTTGTAAACAGAAAATTTCTTAGTTCTTAGGATACGGTGACTCGATTTCTTAGTATTAGATTTCTTAGTACGTGGGAGATGAAGATAGTCCTGCCGCGAAAAACAGGAAACGGGGGACGATCGAGTGGAGTCCATGGGGAACTGACGGCCGGGTATAAAAGTAATCGTAAGCGTGATCGGCGATGTCCAGTTGACGATCAGCGAGCCGTATCGTTACGGGAGTTTTATATACGCAATGGCCAGGAGCTTCTCGGAAGGAAAACGAGAGGAATATTGGATCCACGAGGGGAGGCAAGGGGGCGGAGGAGATCGCTACGACGGTTTCGCGATAACTGATGTCATTGGACGATAACCAGCCGTGCTTCTCGTCACGCACGCGTCTCATGTGACCCATGGACCTAGAACTTAATCCCCCTTACACCTCCTTGGAGATCCTCGTCGTCTTGTCGTCGAATTTATCGCTCGCGAGGACTTAAATCATACACTCCCTGGCTACAATTATTAAACAGTGAATTGACAATGTTTTACCTAAATTATCGACACATTCGACACCGATAGAACATAATCATTGGTTCGAAATTTCTCATACCCTCGCATTTCCAGACTCTGTTTATAATTTTCTAGTCATTTTTCTCTGTCCCTAAGTTCGTCATTTCCAGAGTTTCTCCTGCAAGACGAGGTACCGTGGCCGAGTGTCCTGGCTGATCCTGGCTGATCGACACGAGGAAAACGATGTTGACACGCTTATCCGGTGTGTCCGGCATTGGGAAAATCCAGTACGTGCGCGGGTGGATCTTTCCCGTTGGTTAAGCCGATCATTGTCGCGGTAACAAGCCGGCTATTGACAGGTCTCCTTGGACGTACGGGGGACTGGTGAGCGTGCGGAACGGCCGGTGCAGGTCGTCGAGGTAGGTTTTGCTCGACACACACAGACGGATATACACACCGATGGGCAGATTCGTGGATACGGGATGGAAGGGGATACATGGTCGTCGGTTGGGACAAACCACGGCTTGACCGCCGTGTGCTGGTGTTACGGTGTTACTACGGGGGCCACATACTAATGGGGCATTACCTTAACACCCTCCATGCCGAGTCTCTCTCGTTCAGTTAGTTACTCCTCGGGGGATGGGGCGGAAGGAAGAAAGCTACGAAGGAAGGAAGGAACGAACGAACGAACGTTGTCCCCCCTGACAACTCTTCATCTCCCTTCCACCCTGGGGCTCTCCGCCTACTCCTCCTCTCGGGCAATCTCGTCTCCTCTCAGCGACTTCCTCTTGCCGTTCTCGTCGTTTGTCCATCGATCCTGTTCGCCTTTACGCGCGGGGACAGGGGATCCAGTCCGATGAGACACTCCCGACATAAATTGTTATCACGAGACTTCGGATACCCCGGGAATCGTGTTTGAAACGTCGACGAACGATCGGAATTTATGAGCGATTAAAGCCTCCCGTTCTTTGATCCTTCAACGTTGGAATTCTTCGGGCATCACCTTAGCTGTGCGAATGCAAATGAGTTTCGTGGCCGCATTGCCACGGAGTCCCGAACACCTCGGCGATTCGGCTGGGAAACAATGCGATGAGGGCGATTCGTGCCTGTGATACCGGCTCTGGCCGCAGGGGGAGGCTGCATGAATTTCAATCGACATCTTATCTGGCGCACGAGCGACGCTTAGAGTGCCGCTGGATCGTGATCAAGTGGACCTCCATGGCGAGGACAATACACGCTGCGCGGCCGACAAGTGACAATACGCTATCAGGCTCGTTGAAGCGTATTGCTCTTTTGTCCGAGCCGCCCTACACCTGCCATCTATACTTCAGAAATTTCGCCCAGAGCCGGCTGACTGACCTGCACGTCGATCCAACGATGAGCAACGTTCGAGGGTTACCGGAACTTTCCATCATATTTGACCCGCTAGAAAGAGTTCGACCTTCTAACGACAAACCACAGGAAAAACCTGAACAAAGGCCTCTTTTCGATACACTCGTACGATTTGTCGTTAAATGTCGGTTAAGTACAGCTTTCGTTAGGGTCATGAAACTTTTTCTACTTTCTTTAAAGAAAGGAAGGAAGGACAAAGGCAGGTGGAATGTTTGGTCCTTTTATTCCGGAAACGTCACCTTCGTCTTCTCCGCTGAGGTTCATGAGTTAGTGGATCTCAGTGTTGAGAAGACTGGCACCATATTAGGCCGGTCCAAGACAGTCCTACAACTTTAAGGCTTTATACGTATTCGTCCGGGACCCTTCGACTGGGAAGAGTCAGTCGTGATCCCCACCCGCGTCTCCTGCAATGCTTGTATGTCCTGGATCGAACCTAGGGGGAGGGTATATAAGATCGGACGGGGATGCGATAGGATTTACTGTCGCAGACATATTTTACGCTCCGATTCGACCGATTCGGTCATTCACTAGGACTAACTTTCGTTTACAACGAAATCCATTCGTACCACAGGACGAATAAAAGCGTAGTTTGTTAACAATGTTAAATAAAAATGACGAATGATAATAGCGACAGACACGTTTTTGGCGTTTCCTGTAACGCGGTGAGACCTTTCGAAAAGTCATTAGGGCTGCAATTAGGTAATGCACCTTGGGGAATGGGATTTCTCTGTGGACGCTAAAATGAGAGTACGCGAAGACAAACGAGGATCAAGAAGAAATCTTCCGACTTTAGTAGATTAATCGTCACTTACCAAGGAACGTAGCGCAGGGAGTTCAAAGAATTCCTTTTTCTTGTCCAAAATAAAAATACACAACATACGTCCATCTTATTTCTCGGTAAAAGGTTCAAAAAACTGCCAGCTCGGCTCATTTCCTAGCATAATTGCCTTTATTCCCGAGTTGTTATCTTCTCGATCGATGTAGTCTACATTCGCAATCGTATAGAGTTGTCCAATAGTTTGCCGATGAGGAGACAAAAGTACGGAGAATTGGGAAGTGTCGGCGAGAGGCACGATTGAGGGTCAGTAAGTAGCCAGGAATAAGATGGAATCTCCGGCGGATAAATTAGACGGCGATTGTTCTCCGTGAACGAGCAGCGAAGGCCACTAATCAGGAACTTGCATTCTGCCCCCACCATCTCCGAATGAGTTCGCTTCTCGGAGCAACACTTGAGGAAAATCCCTTCTCCCAATTCCCCGTTCCCCCTCCCACGGTAACCTACCCTTCCCGCGTTGCTCGATCTTCCTCCACTTTGCTCTCTTTCATAGCGTCTGAAGACTCCGAGAAGTCAGAACTGGCGTTAACTTGCCTTCGCTAACGGGCAATCAGATCGCCTCTGTTGGGACAACAAACTGTCCCCCCCCCCGTCCGCCTGAGCCCATCCCTCCGCAGACGCTTGTATAGCTTATTTATCGAAGAAGTTTCCGGGGGTTAAACAGCCGTAAATCCAGTCCCGGGGGAGAGGACACGCCGACTTAATTGTCCGAGCGCCGATGCCGCTCTATTGATTGGCCTAACGATGATTTGTGGCTTTGCCCAGATTCCATCGGTCTTCCGTCAACGTTGCCTACCGGAAATGCAATACCCCAGCAGTTAGACTTAGTCCAATAGCGACGACAGAACGTCACTTCGATCTCAACAGAATCCTCTTTTCTTAGTCTTTAAACTTCCTTTAGAGTCGTGCAAAAATTTACTGAGTTCAGGAAGTACTGTTAATCATTTGTGAGAAAATTCCTGCCTAACAAGGGTTTAGTTTGACGATAAGGGTGGATAGAATTCCGAAAATCCTTGCTCTTATTGTGCCATTTACACAATACGCCTGTGGATTTTATTGAACCATATGCTCTTGCCAAGTTTGACAAAAGCTGCAGCTTACGAGAAGCTTACAAGGAATTTACCGTTTCAACGGAATCATTTTTCTCAGCGTAAATCATTGACATTATGCCTAACGCTTTATACTGGAAATATAAACGAAAGTTTTTCTTGGTCTCCTGGGAGATTGGAAATATGACTTTGAGAACAGTGTAGTAGAGCATTGACGTCTGGAGCGATAACATTGGAAATTGCTACAATATTTCATGAGGACCCACGGCGAGTCGTTTGACGGGAGAAAAAGGAAGACCTTGGTGGGAAAAAAGCGGCAAGGTCGAACGCCCGCGCGCCTTCCAAGAGGGAGCAAAGAGGACCAATGGGCTATGTGTGATTCTTTACGGGTCTAATTGAGCGCAGAGATAACGCGCTCCGATTCTCGCCGGCCGGTAATAACGTTTCCCCGGGCCGCTCTCTCTAACGGTCCAACTAATCGCTGCTGGTAGCTTAACGGTGTTTAAAGACATCCGCAGGTTCTCCCGCAAACGTTCGTTAACCGCTCGATAATCGGCAATTAATCCAACGAATGTGTGTGTCCCATCTACACGTTTCCGTGGCGCAGGACAACATTGCAGTAACGGCACGTTGTCCCTAAAACAAATATACGTCTGTACAGATAAGATAATGGCCTCGGAAAAATATGACCCAGTTGTTTTTTTTTTTTTAAGAAGAATCCTTTGGCGTTGTGGCAAAGCCAGGGCGTCGGAAGAGAAAGGACTTAATAGCTAAAGCGTAATATGTAGAGTGAGTCACTGGTCCAGTTACTTATGTGACAGCTCGAATAGCTGTCCATGATCAGCTCTTTTTTTGCACGCGCCATGGGAAGGCTAGAGGGTAGGAGGAGAGTGCGACGGAATGGACGTCCGCTGTCGTCCTGGCGTTTTCCACGAGAGAGGCCCTCGGAGAGTCGTTACCCATCGTCTCACGCCCTTCTCTCTAAATGCACCGTCGTAGGACAATCCTGTGCAACTCGTGCGAACGCAATGTCGGCCGGCCCAACGTCCAGGACGGATTCTAACGGCAGGACCTCGAGGATTTACGATCCTCCAGGACTATAAACAACGGGTAAACGCTCGGTTATTATGTCCCCGAGAGGGGGGCGGAGCAGGAGGACCAGGGGAGGAGATGAAAGAACGTGGAGGAGCGAAGGAACGGGGCGAATCATCGACGTATCGAGAGGTGTGTCCACCTTCTCCGAGGGTTGAATGAGTCTCGAGATATCGTCGGCGCAGAGCGCGCCACGTCGACGGCCGTGAGAGCATATCGAGTGATTTTCAGCTAACGCTTCGAGTCCTCCTGCCCCTTAGTCTGCAGATTTCGCAGCGGGACAATTTCAGTCTCGCCCAACCCGGCCCTCCTTTGCCCCAAACCTAAGTTCCAACGGCAGATGTACAGCGAGAAAACATGATTCTTAAGAAAAACAACACGAGTATAATTAGCAAATTTACACGCCAGTTATACGTAATACGTCCATTTTACGATTCAAGGTCGAGAAAATTTTGTTCATTCGGTTCTGCTCAATTTGCTCAAATTCCTAATGACTCGAGTTTCAGACTTACGTTTCTCGAAAGTTAATGTCTAATTCTGTGGTTTATATGCGCCAAGGAAATTGTGCGGGGGCAGGGAGAAACTTGGAAGAAGGACAGAGCAGCTGGAGAAGGTGATAATCGTGAGTACCGTCACCGACACGCACCGTCACCGTGTACAAAGGAAGGACTGTGTGTGTCCTCATCTACGGAGGATCCTCGAGGACACGTGAAGCTCGATCGCCGCTAGATATATAAGTATTCCCGAAGGCGAGGGGCAATTTGTCCCGGTCATTTGGCGAGTCCGCGGGGACCGCCTGACTGTAATCCAATCACTAGCCACACACACACACACACACACACACATATATACACGCTCACCCCGCTCGGTCCGGCCATGCCTCTATCGGTCCTTTTCCCCTTTTTCTCCGAGCTCCTCTGTCTTTCGGTTCCTTTCGTTCCCCCGCCAGCTGGCTTTCCTCCCCTTCTGCCCTCTATCTGTCTTCATCCGACTGGTCCAGCCCTTCGGGACCCCCGCGAGAGTTGCTCGTCATTGACTCTTCTGCAATCCTGACCGAGTGACGATTGGCCCGACGCTCTACGGATTTCTCTCCTCATATCGATGACAATAACCCTCAGCATCGCATTTTTTGCCTTTCCTACGGTCCACCCAGAGGAGATTGTCCGTTCGCTCGTCTGTTTACATTTTTCGCAAAACGCCTCTTCAGCTCTTCGTTCCGGAGACCCAGGCGCTTCTGTGTTTCCCTCCTTTTTTTTTACACTTCTTTCAAGGGCACGCGCGTCCGAGGAGTTATTTGCGAATCGCTAGGAATCGCGAGGCGACAGACGGTTCGTGCCTGGAGGATAGTTTCCTTTCGTTCGTCGAATCGACGGCATGCGTATCATATGCGAAATCGAGAGAGCGAGGCGTGAATTTTCCCGCGGATCGTGCCCGGAGGCGAAAGGCATACGTGATCTCGGGCCAGAGGGGTCCTGCCAGGAATTAGCCTTGTTCCAAGGGTGCCCTTTATACCGGCATCGTTTTCCTCTTCTACTGCTTCCCACCGGTTCTGCCTTTTAAACTGACCCCAAGCGCAGGAAACCAAACTGCCTCGTACACCTTCGCGCAATCCCTTACACTCCGAACGGATTTTTACCCATTTCTCCGCGTACAACACGGTCCGCAGTCCTATACCTTCTTCCCGTAACGAGGAATAAGATCCGAACGTGCTTTCTTCGTAGCAGCGAATCCCTGTTCCTTTGTTTCCATTTTTCGCGCGCACAAGCGAATAATGAGCTTCAAAAATAGTACTGATATGGTATTGAAAACCTTTGACCTTTTGACATGGAATCTTTGTCTCTCGATGGCGGATTATCGTTCTGTTTTTCTCGCGTTGCGGAAGTGAAAGTTGGCGAGATTCTTTTTTCTTGCTCGAGCGTAGAGTCCCGTCCGATACCCTCGACCGTTAGGTAGTTCCGGTACGTATAACGCGGCCAGATCCGGCCGAGCGGTGCCGCAATTACCGCGCTATGATTTAGGACTCACCCGTTATAGAACAGTGCCCTCTGATTTACGAGGCGGCCCGGCAAATTAATTTGAATTGCGCTAATGTACGAATAATTCGTTGGCCCAGCGAACCGTCGTGGAACTTGTCGTATTCCGCGAGAAAAGTTGGATTTGTCCCTCAACTTCCTTCCGTGTTATTATCCTGGCGGACGGGAGGAAAGAAGCAGAAAGCCCTCGGGAAGTGACTTTTCCTAGGAGGACACTTGGGAAGACTTATTCTCGTTTTCCACGCGTCAAAGAGCATCGTCCAAGAAGAAAATATCGATCTCCAGTCCTTCTTCCGGAGCAACGACTTTCCCCGGGCGAAAATGAAGCTTTGAATTCGTTTCGCTTAAAGTCCACCACGATAATTGCTCTCGACTTTCACGGGGATCAGTTTGTCCGGCATTTAAAGTACCCGGCAACTTCCAAGAGGGATTTCCGCCTAATCCTCCGGCGAATCTCGGCGCAGGAGATCGACTCGTCATCAAACGCGCGAGCAAGCGAGTTTTCAATCGCGCGCTACGGATATTAATTTCAATTTCGAGCAAGTCCAAGGCGGTGGACGAGGTTGTTTCTCTCGCTTCACCGATCGCCAATGCCGATGTAAGATTGAGCCGATTCCAACGGTCCCCAGAAGCTCCTTAGAAGATCTGCCCGGTTCCAGTGCGCGTGAATATACATTCCGCGAGTGTGTGTCTCTGCACGTACAGAAAATACGCGCAAACACAGCCCCCTGCCACTAGCCAGGCTGGGCAGTTAAGAGCGGACGGAGAGGGGAAGAATTGGGGGAGGTATGGACGAGTTCCTAATGAGATTTCTCCCATGTCCACTGACGGTTTAAGCCCGAATCACGTTCGAGCATTTAGCCTCATTTCGATCAACGCATTTTCTGACTTGATACATTCACTCCCCTCCTTCCTCCCTCTCTCTCTCTCTCTCTCTCTCTCTCTATCTATCTCTCTACTTCCTCAAACTTCGGCCGAATCGTTTCAAAGTCCATCGCCTCATTTCCTTCTCTTTAGTTGGAAAGAATTTTTTCCCCCGAGCGTAGTCCGGTGTAGATTGCGGCTTTCGATCGGTTTTCTTATCGAGATAAACCGACGAACCGGCTGCGGGAAAGAAGCTCGCCGTTCCGGCAAAACGTTTCCGCGCGGACCCGCACGTTATGATTTATTCCGGCGCGAAGCACCCACCAGAAATATCAGATACCCCTAATGAATTTCTGGACTCGCATGTACGTGCGTGTTCGCGCGGCAACGGGGGAAGATCCAAGGGTCAGGGCGGAGAGGGGGGTGTGCAACGAGGAGAAAGAAATATAGGGGTCCGGGAGACGCGTGGTACAACGCTTTGCCGTGACCGAAATCTCATAGTCTGTCTACAAAACGGTCCTTTCCCTTTTCAAAGCACAACGCAATCACCATTTCTTTAAAACACTCTCGCAGAAATGGTTTACAATCTCCCGTCTGGTATTTTTCAATGGTTTCAAGTATTTGAAGTTTTCATGTGCAAAGGTCGATGAGCAAAGGGTACCTTAAAATGTTCTCTTGACACGTTCCACCGAGAATATTCGAATGGCTATGAGATAAATTGCACGTGGCCCGCATGTCGTCGAGGACGAAGAATATTCGGCGTGGAATTGGCGAGAAATTAGGCGTGAAATACGTCGTGTGCGTCGAATATTTTTACTACAGACGCAACTGCCTTTGTCAACGCAGATTTGGATATCTCAACATTTTTTCGTAGGTAAAAGTAGAAGTGGAATTGTACACTAATATTTAGTATTACAAGAATGTTCCAACAGATTTGATGTCTTCTAAATTTCAATTTTGTATCCTCTAATCAAGCTCCTTGGAATTTATTTCTGCATATATCTAAAATGAAACGTATCGCTGGAACGAAAGACTATCGACAAGGGATACTCGCCAGCTGGACATAAAAGTAGACACGCCTACGGGCGATTTCAGAAGTGTCAATCTCAATAAACTGACCGTATCGTTCAAGGATGTGCCAGTGAGAAACGGGAACGGTATATCCCCAGTTATATCGTCAACGAGCGGGAGATGCACTTTGTATTCCTGCGGCAGAACCAATCTCCATAAGAGAAGCGTGTTGCCCGCCTTCTTTGCCGTGTCTTCATTTGTATATGTATCCGCATCATAGAGCATATCGATCCCAGTTCGATCACAAACGTTCCTACGCAATGTAGCGTTCGTGATTAAATTGTAAATGGAAAGACCGAAGGCATTGACCGAAACAACAGTGAATTTTCGATACACCGTTTCTTTGTTTGATTAGAATTTTATTGCAACAAAGGAAGACTAAGGAAGCTCATTTAATGAGTATTTGTTTTTAATTAACGCGAATAGACGCGCATAAGCTAAGTACTTGGATTCAATTTGTGATGCTTTAAGAGATACTGTTACTAAATGATAAACTGCTCGGCGGAGTCTCGAGAAAGGATTTAAATAATCATATATATGGTACTCCGGAATAAATCCTGCGTGTCCATCGGCCCTCCCTAACTGCTGCGATCCATAGCAGTGGGGTGGACCGGTGATATATGTCTTCCCTATAACGGCCAGAATCAAAACACCGAGTCTCCCCAATACGATATGGCGATGTTTGTCCTCCGGCGAACGGACTTCTGCAGCAGACAGTCGCTATCGTTGATTCCGCTGTATTAATTACGCGTAAGTTACGTGACGAGACGCCCGGGGAAGACTATGCATCAACGTATTAACCCCAGAGCCGGTTATATTCGGCTGTTGTAAACCATACATTATTCATCGCCGTGATTTATAATTGCCAGCGGGATTTTCTGTCTCAATGTTATTGCTCCTCGCGCGTGTCGATAATGAAATGGTACGGCTCTAGCCTCGGAAAATAATGACTACGGTGAAAAAGTGTTTGCCCTTAAGATGGGGAAGGTCGGGCAAAATTCCTAACGAGTCTCCGAAGAATAAACATTTTCCCGCAGATGCATGTTCACCGTGTCAGGGATCTTTTTTCCCCTCCCTGTAATCTTCGTCTTTTTTCATATTCGAAAGTCTCGGCGAAGCGTTAGTCCGCGCGATAATGTGGCCCGGGGCGACGTGCTGTATCTGGTCAGGAAGTCCTTGCAGGGTGTAGATTAAAGCGCATAGTGGACGTTGGTCAGTTGACCGGTGTTATAGATGTAATATCGTAAACAGCGTGTCCCTCTTGGCCGTATCAGGAGGCACGTTCTGTAGTCTGGCTGGCTTGTTCCCGCGCCTTCCGGCAACCCCTTTTTGTCTCCGCATTGCACCCTTCTGCGCGCCTACCCCCTTCACAAGCGTTACCGGTGTTTACTGTTGAATATTCATTCTTCGCCCCGGCGGAGCAGCAGGCCCCGTCGCGTTTCACAACGCCAAGTGTCCACACATTATCCGCCACGCGGGCTGACCATACGCCACCCGTAACCCCTTACGCCGGTTTCACGTCTGGAGATGCTGGAGCGCGAACCATCTAATCCCTGAGAGCAGTCGTGACTCCTGATCCTTGCATCGAGTACACGTGCAAACTACCCTCTACCAGTCTCCGGGGCGAGGATATTAATTAATATCGTCATCGATCCGTCGAAGATGGGATAGAAACAGAGGACAAAGATGCACGGGAATATTGATTAATTGCAGGGAATAACCTAGCGAATGTTGGGAATCTACCCTTAGCTTCACGTACGTTAAACGAGAGAAGCTATTTATTATTTTTCCTCGAGTCTTTGTGAATGACAGCGGAGAAAAAAGAGATAAAGTCGGCCAAAATTGTTATGTACAAGGATTCGCTGCTTCTGCTCCCCCCCCCCTGGCCGATAAATACGACATACGAGAGAGCGTAGTATCATGAGAACAATAAAAATAGAATAGCCGGTATGGTGGTTGCCCGTTTACTATCGAATCGCGAGTTACGATTAAAAGAGCGCGCTTAAGGCACGCCCAGGCCGTGTCCCGAGGATCCTCGCTTCGACGGGAGACTCGGGCAGGATTCCACGGGATCCTGGGGGACGAGCCACGAGTTTTCCACGAGGACTAACCGCCAAGTTACGGCTCGTAGACAGGACCAAGCGGCCAACTTCTCGAGCTACGCGTATTCCCTTATCGTAAACATTGCTTCGGAGACAGGCCAGTAGCGTAAGCCACTCGGAACGATGAACTTTTCAGGAGGATCGCCGCAATACCGCGCGGATCATCATTGTAAATACCGTCGATCCTTATTCCTTCCCGAACAACGACTACCGAGAGTCCCAGCCCTTCCCGGAGAATGCCTTTACAAATTATACACGAGTCTCTCTTAGCCCTGGATTCGTCGTCAATTATCGTAAAAAGTCAGATCGCTTATTTATCGCCGCGTAAAGTATGGCACGCTGTAAAATGTAACGAAATTTTGCCTCCCCTAAAATGCCGACTTCTCGCGCCGCAGTTATCATTGGCCCAAATCCTAATCGATCGGGATGCAGAATTCGGGGCAGTTTTCTTCGCGGAAATTACGAGCGGTATTTTCGCCGCTCTTCAACGGGCCTGCGGGGATCGAGGGAGGATGGGGGAGGGGGATGAGTATGTATCTATACACCCTCCGGATGCGACGTCCGTGCGGACGGGATTTCTTCGATTAGGTACACCTCGGCGATAAAACCTCCTTTGCGTGGATTAGTTCGCTCAATCAGGAAATATACTCGGGGGGCCCCCATAAAGTCTCCCCGGGTGCAAGCCCCTATATGCCACGCTATGTACCACCCTCTCTCTATGTGCCGTTTCCCTTCCCTTTCACGCATCACCGTACGCCCGGTGCACATGCCGACAGATAAGACACATTCGACGACACTCGCATGGAAAAATGGGATACCTTGTATCGCGATCCGACTGATAACCCAGAGAAGACATCTATACTTTTGAAGCTCAAGGGAAACAAACAAAGATCCTCTTTCCATTTTTCTAAATGTTCGTACTTTCTCGCACTTATCATCAACAAGTTTACAGAATTCTTCGGTCTTCCGGTATGTCATTTCTTGTAGTTTTATCGCTGGCTGTAGAGAGAGGAAAAATTCGTAGACTTGAGTCGCAGGGGAAACAGATTTCCCGGGGTTTCTTTCTGCGTGCGGGGTATAGTAGCAATGAAAGTATTAGGCGCACACAAAAAGGGTGGACCGAGGGACGCGACCCTCGCGCGCAAAGGAATATTTCTCGGCGGTTGTAGAGACAGATTCGGTTTCGAGGATATTTTAAAGTCCATAGGCTCAATGTGCCGCGAAATGCGGGAACCCCCCTCCTCCGTGTCTATCCGCTCCCATAATACAGATGCCATATAGATGGATACGTACAAATCCCTAGGAAACTCTTCATATCTATAACTTCTTTCCTCCTTCTCGTCTCGTTTCGCCGGGCCCCTACAGCGCGATAGGGTAGTTCTGAACAATTCGCCGATCAACCCCTACCACGCGGCTCAGTACGTCACTATTTGAGGATTTATCGCTTTATGATATGATAGATTCTTCTTAAAAGGACTTTGCCAACGGTATTCATGAAATCAATATTTATCTAGCCATTCAATTAATGCATTCACAAAGTGCTATCATTCAACGGAATGTCAACGCAACGTAAATGCTTAAATTTGGACTACGCAAGGAGAAAGAATTTGACAGAGAAAAAAGAAAACGAAAGGGATGGAAACGAAAAGATTCAAAGACGA
This sequence comes from Hedychridium roseum, assembly GCA_963989215.1. Taxonomy (NCBI): domain Eukaryota; kingdom Metazoa; phylum Arthropoda; class Insecta; order Hymenoptera; family Chrysididae; genus Hedychridium; species Hedychridium roseum. The sequence continues at coordinate 1,622,453 of OZ022307.1, read as the reverse complement.
GTAAAAAGAAGAGAGAACGAGAAAGGACTGAATTAACGAGCGTTCGCTCTCAACCTACTGTAGTTGGAGTCAATTTGATAGCAGTTAACGAATTGTTGGGGGTGAATAAAAGGGGTTTGCGGTTAGCGCGAGGGGTTGACAGGGGAACGTATAATACATTGTTACCCCATCCACGAGATAGCGACCCGTACTCCTGACCAGTAATTTTCCCTATTCGGAATCGAGAACGAATTCAACTATCTCATAATTAAAATTACTCTATTATTGTACGTGAACGTCCACAGATGAGAAACCCTACGAAAACCATCCAAACCGATAGAACCAGCCAAAATTCCCTCGAAACAAATAAGATTACAAGTACGTGGATACTTTATTAGAATCATTTCCCAGATTTTCGAAAAACTTTGAACCGTAAAGACAGTAGTTTCGCTCCCTCGTACTTGTCACGAGGTACTCGATGGAAATTAAGGCAATCTTGTTTGTCGTCCAGGCGGCCCTCGATTCGCTCGGGTGTCGATATTGCCGCGAAGTATTTCATCGAGAACCGCGAAAGACTCTTGTGTACGGTTCATGAGGAGGACCAGAAGGACTGGCCCGAGTCACTCGGTTGTTCGGATATTAAACTTTGAAGATGCCGCTCGTCCTCGCCGGCCGTCTGACTCAGCGAGTGTCATTAATAACTTCCACCGGCAGATAAAGTGCTAAACACCGCATTGCTCCTGTACCGTCGAGCGACAGTCATTACTCTTGCCTCTATACACCGTCGCTGAAAATACCGATAAAGGGACCTTAATGTCCTCCTCTTGTACCTCCCTTCCCCCACCTCTTCGTGAGACTCTAAGAGATTTTACACAAACTTCTATTTTCATTCCATACAATTAACGCTATTTCTGTGTATATTATTTCACTGAATAAGTGTTTTTTAATATGCCGAACCCATGTTTTATTCTGGAATCATTCTTTAAATCTTAATACGACATTGCCAAGCACGTAGACGATAAAAATGAAATTACTGTATCAGCTGCTGATCAGCGTACAATCGACAATCTCGTGCAACGGAAAGTCGGGTGAATATTTTATGCGACGTATTGTGTCCTTGATGTGGTATCATTTTAAATAACGTACCACGACAGGTTTACACAAAATGTGTGGCTTTGCGAGACACTACGGCAGTTGTCGAATCGTTCTTTCCGTGAAGAGTCCGTTTAATACGTTGTAAAATGAGAAACTTGCGTAAGAAACGTCGGTTTGAGCGACAGGTAAAAAAGAACGAACCAGTGTGGTGGTCAATCTTAAAAAATCAGGCAGTAGAATTTTGCCTAGCCACAGGTTTGCACGGTTACAAATACATAGCTCAACCGCATCGTTCCAAATTCGAAAGGTATGAATGCAATGATCCCTGACCCTCGACAGTGATTTATCGAACGATTTTCACGCTTTTAGAATTATTTGGGCCGTTGTAGTTTTGGCTTCCTTGTGCAGCGCTATCGCGACGATGAAATTGGCCTACGATTATTACGTTACACATCCTACACTCACCGTCATAGAAACCACTCATCATGGTATCTGGAATTATCCATTTCCAGCTGTGACAGTTTGCAACATGAATCGTGTGTCTCTGAGCTTGGCCAGGAAGTTTGTAGAGAATTTGTAAGCAACATGTTGGAATTTTATCCGAGTAAATAAAAAGTTTACCGTTAATGGCATACTGAAAACTTGATGAACCTTCGACATTGTTTCAGGAAAATACCGTCTAACATATCCAAGGATTTTGTTCTGCAAGAAATGAACCTTTTACTGGCGTTGTTGCGTCCGAACATATTCCAACAGGACATTACGAGGAATCTTAGCCGGTTGCAAGATATTTTTGATTACAATGGACTTTCTATCGCTACCGTCGTTAATTTGGTATTACTCAATATAGCTTCCCTATTTCTGTCAGACTTACTAAAAAAAGTTAGTATTTTTTAGGTCACCCAAAATTGCAGCAGCTTGATAAAAATGTGCAAATGGAAGGGTGAACTTATATCCTGCGGTGCAATATTCGAGCAGAGTTTTTCCCGCGATGGTATCTGCTGTAGCTTCAACTACATTACGCCTCGAATAGCACAGAAAAAGTGAGGGCGAACTACCGTGTGCTAAATTTTAAGTATAAATAACGTCTTTCTTCTTTAGGGAAGACGCAAGAAGAGTAACTGCTTGTGGTTATCAGACTGGCTTAACGATGATGTTGGATCCTGAATACAAAGATTACTTAGCAACCACTGCTGCGTCGTACGGGATGAAAGTGGGCATCCACAAAGAAAATTTACTTTTTATTACCCTGATTGAAAATTAACTAAAGCGGCTGATGTGTCTAGTTCCTTAATTACAAGAGATTTATTACATTTTTGTAGATTATGTTACATGCACCCTTCGATTACCCGGATTATAATGCCGAAAATGTCTTGGTGGGCTTAGACGTTCAAGTGTTTTTAAGCGTTGCACCGGAAGTAACGTATTCCACCACGGAACTACGAACCCTCGATATTGAGTCACGGAATTGTATTTTTCCTGACGAGAGTCATTTAATAGGATTTACTAATCCGGCAGAACAGAATTTGACTTTCGCCAAGTATTCGTATTTGAATTGCATGGCAGAATGTCGTGCTTCGACGATTCGGGAAAAGTGTGACTGCATACCGTACTACATGCCACAGAACAGTATAACAAGATTCACATACTTTAAAACTTAAATTGGTTGTTCTCTTGGGACTATATAAGGAATTGATTGCAGGTGTAAGAATTTGTAATCTCAATGACGTCGGTTGTTTAGCGAATTATACGTGTGAGTAAATTCAAATTGACCTTTCCTTGGAGAGTATTTGAGAATTGTTATTTGTTTACAGCGTGGTACGATACATCTTGGCCCGGTACGGACATGAAAAATAAGACATATCGGTTGACAATGAACAGCAATAACAGACCGTGCGGGTGTATGCCAGATTGTAATCTTTATCGTTACCCAGTGGAAAGTTCTCAAGGAGTTTTAGACACTAACGTGTATTACAACGATAAAGGTTTCATAAGAACGGCTGGGTAGGGGTTTTATTGACAGATAAATCAAAGTTATTTATACTACTACTGTCAAATTTCTGATCTAATACTTTTTAGATGTACGTTTAAATTTTTATTTCAGGAATAACACTAGTTTACGCAGTAAAAGCGTCGTGCACGTATTTTTCAGCGATTTAGTGTCCATTCAGTATCGTCGAGATGTTTATTACAATTGGTATAACTTATTTGGTAAGCTCATTGTGATCGAAAATTCGTGTCGCCACGAACACGGAGATTATTACAGCAATTTGTTGTTTCAGCCTCATTCGGAGGTTTGTTGGGTTTATTTGCAGGATTTAGTCTGATGTCTGCTTTCGAATTTTTTTATTTTTTTGTTGTTCGTGTCATCACAGATGCGTGTACAACCAGGGGCACCATGCGTAATACATTTCATACATAAATCTATAAAAAGTAAAATTCTTCGGCATGTAAAATCTGCCACTTATGAGCTGTATATGTATATGAAAAAAATTGTCTCGCACGATCTTACGACTAAATGTACTTTACTATATACATTGACATGTTTATAAATAATAAAAACGATAAAAATAAACTTCGAATATTTAACGTTTTCTTATGACTTTTTAGTTAAAAATTTTTAAATTTAACGAACATCCTATAAATGCTAGACGCAATGTTATAAATGATGTCTAAAATGAATAATAGAGAGATTAAGTATGTTGGAAACGTGACTTTAACGCGCTAAGCATTAAAAAAAAAGTACTTATACTTGAGACGACCTTCTACTGAATCTGAAATTTCTGGCCAACCGAGTCCTGAATTCAGGTACTTGAGCTGCTAATGGGCCTCCGTCAATTTTTCCCGTTTTAGCTTGTACAGCCAATATGACTTTCTGTGCACATTCTTGAAAACTTTCATCGCAACCAAATGTTTTTAACACGTGGCATAGTTCTTGAATAAACCACGATCCTACGTAAATTAAAACATTGGAATATTGTACATAGAGAAGCTGCTAATCATAGGTAAATACTTTTGTTTTTATTTACCTTGGATACAGTGCCTTATAGAAATGAAACGCTGCATAGTGGAAAGGAAGCAGCAATAATTCTTATAGGGTGCTATATTCAACATTTCTGGTAGGGAACAGTTATCACAGTTTATACTCTCCTGCCATCCATCTGTGGTTAAAGGAGATTTCATCCGTCCTGTTATGCAATTGCAATTAAAAATAATAGCATTCCACCTCATATGGATTGTTACATTTTTATTATTTCAAAGTTATTACCTGTAAGTTTCCCTTGACAAGCCTGAATAATGCAGACTTTATAAACATTTTCTAATTGTGGGCAGCATAATTTGTCTTCAATTGTTTCAATGGAAACTTGTTTTGCATCAGCAGTAATAATGCCTCCTACAGTTTGGCAATTTATAAAATTATAGAGATTGAAAAATATAGAATTATACTGTAAAATCAACTAATTTTTTATGAAATTGGGTTATTTGAAGCAAACCTTTATAGCCATGGCTTAAAATGCAGAAGACCAAACATTCGTAATCAACACCAAAATCTTTCGGAATGCTTTCAATTGTTTTAAAGAACTGAGTTTTTTTTAAATTTTCAAAAACATGGACTCTAAATCCGAAGTGTTGAAAAGTATCTGCTAGATTATCTCTGTCTGCGTCAGTGCCATCTCTTTCTGGGTACTATGAAAATTTAAGTTAATAGTAACATATGTCTTAATTACAGTTTAATGTTAAAATTAATGTAAGTATAAATAATCAACAAGAACCTCTCTTCCAGCAAAGGATTTCTGATTGATAATTATGCATAATCCTTTACATATTGTTTTGATTTCTGTATTGACTTGTTTATTATTTAATGTTAATTTTCCCAAGTCAGCGTTATATACATTTTCTTCATGTACATATGTAATGTTTTGGTTTTTTTCATAGTTTTCTAAATCTGCACTAATTATTTCTAAGTTATCAAATCTTTTGAGATGTTTGTACAAAGCTTTAAAGTTAATTTTTGCATCTGAAAAATATAATGTGTTTCTTCAACAGATATTTGACAAAATCAATTTTTATAATTACATGTGCTGAATTCATAAGAGTTATTGTTGATTCCTAAAGACAAACTAATTCATACTTTTCTATACTATTACTTAACAGAAAGAAAAATTAAAGATACCTGTTGAAATGGTAATGTATTCTAATTTACACCAGTATAAAATATGTATCTCCAAAAGATTAATCTTTTCAAGCTTTGGTTCATATGAACCAATATCTTCTGCAATGTATCTTATCAATAACTTTGTCTCTTCTTCAGTGAGAGCTTCACACAATGCAAACAAGCATTTTGCAATTGGATTGACATTTGCAGACCATAATTTATCCTTCAAAATATATATCTTTTCAAGCTCAGTGAATGGTATTCCTAATTCTCGTAATATTTCTCGATTCTTGATTATGCATATTGCTTCTAATAGCTTTTCATCCCAATTTTCATTGTCATATGTTAAAAATTCACGAATAATATGTGCTTCAATCTGGGCTTTCTCATAAAGTTTTAATATTGTGTCAAACGCAGTCATGTGATTTGTTGACATTAAAAATAATACTGACATTTTTTCAGTAAAATCTAGAAAATCTTCAATTTTTTCTAGTGCATCTGTTTTAATGTGTTTTTTTACATATTCAACTGCACTCGATTTGTATGATTTTGCATCCGTTGTTAAATGCATCTTGAGTTTGATTTGCAATAGATGAAAAAATCTGGAAAACAATTGTAACTAGTTATTAACGATTTGTAAACTATTATACGTACATTAATAAATGTAAATCGAATCTTAATAATTGTAAGTCACTTAAAATAATATACCTTCTGTAATTAAAAATGTAAATTAAAGCAATTAAACAATACGTTTTCGTCCCGCTAAAATATTCCCATTCGCATAACTAAACTAACGGGTTCTAAGAATTTATGACACATTATTGTGCGTACTGCATCGATGTCTGATTGATAAGAAAAGTTAAGCTGCGTTTATCTGGCGTATAATTATTTTTTGTCCAAATTGCTGTCAATCATTCATATATTTTAATAATTGCTGGCGTACTGATGACACCAAATTTATATGTGTATGCACATGAATATTCAATTGTTCAGTGTTTTTATGATTTCTAAATTCTAATCAAAGTTAACCTTTCTACTGTTCTGTAGGTTATTTGTTGGGTCTAGAAGAATGCGCGTTATCTGATTGGCTGTCCCAGTTCTCAAACCGGAAATGCACTGTAGCGTATTTTCAAATGTGTTGCAGTACGTCACCCATTTTGTTGGATACTTTAGTATGATTCAGAACACGCCATACAGTTTGTAGCATCATGATCATTGCTTCATTCCGTAGGAGTGTATAATACAGAAATTTGTGGTATGTGGTGCGTGATAAATCAAGTAATTGGTGACTGATGCAATGATAAATACAAACTGAAAGTTTTGAAAACTGTCAGCTCGTGTTTGGTAAGAAATAATCTTGCGTACTGATAGTGCAATGAAGTGCAGATTATGACAGCGTGTGTTAGCTGACGGTTTGCGAATTATTGTGGGTTTCTGCGAATTACGTGGTATTCTGGTAGCTACGTTTCTTTGCATATCCGCTCGAGAACTCGTCAGTAGGTCTGTGGATCTGACAAACCGATTCTAGGAATTAGGGATTCTAGCGAAACATCTAGGAATTAGCGCACAGTTGTGGCGCAGTAAGATCGAGTCGCCACAACAGCTAACTTTCACTCTATCGACAATTATGTCTAAGAGCAAACTGCATCATCAAGTTGACAGTGGTATTGTGGGTGTCAAGAGCAAGGTAAAACAATTTACTATAATTTTCATCATTGAAATACCTCAAAAAACATTATGGTATTTGACATTCAGTAGTGCATATATTTACTCCATTTCATAACCAACGTTTCCACTGTTTTGGCTTTGAGCCTTCTCAAGTGACATTATGGTGTTGATAGTTTTATGCATTATTGTTTTCAGTTTGATGCTGACATTATACGATTTTCTGTTAATCGTAATGAACCAATGAGCTATGAAGACTTTAGAAAGCTTCTAGCCGAACGCCATGACATTGGACCGGATTTAAATTTTCTCATTTGGTATACAGATCCCACAGATGGTGATTTGTTGCCTATTAATAATGACAATAATCTCGCAAGAGCATTACTGGCTGCTAAGCCACTCTTGAGAGTTTTTATACAAAGGAAAGGTAAATATTCATTTCAAATCTATTTATCTACACTTGGAATAAGTTGATTATAATATATAAAATATGACCTACATTTATTGTAGGTGATGGCATCGAAGATATTAACGGATATGGCACAATGAAACCAAAAAATTTGATATCAAGCATTCTTGGTGGAACTCCAGGGAAACCAAAATCATTAGCCATATCAAATCCACATGACTTCAGACAGGTGCTTCTTGATACGATCTTTAACAGTTGGTTGCTATCCCTGTACTTTTAACTTGTACATAATGGTGTATTTATTTCTTTTCAAGGTATCAGCAATTATTGATGTTGATATATTGCCTGAGACTTGTCGACGTGTGAGATTGTTAAAGCATGGCTCAGATAAACCTTTAGGCTTTTATATTAAAGATGGTGAAAGTTTTCGTATTTTGCCACCATCAGCCGGTGGTGGGATTGAGAAGGTTCCAGGGGTTTTCATAAGTCGACTGGTACCAGGTGGTTTGGCTGAAAGTACTGGGCTTTTAGCAGTAAACGATGAAGTTCTAGAAGTCAACGGAATTGAGGTTGCTGGCAAGACTCTCGATCAGGTAAGGATGTCGTTCTATTTATATTTTTCATCAATCATTAGTTCAGAATTGAGCAAGCTGTCTTTTTATAACAGGTCACAGACATGATGATCGCAAATTCGTCGAACCTAATAATCACCGTCAAGCCAGCGAACCAGCGAGCGGCATTGTCTGCCCCGCGACGTGGATCATTTTCACGGAACAGTCAACTGTCTTCCGGAAGTCATCAATCTACTCAGAGCGCCGCCACTGGCAGCGACGAAGATGCCGACGAGATTGTTGATTTGACGGGCGTGACTCTGCATGATGACGCGACGTCTTCACAGCACCATCATTATCATTCTCACCATCATCATCAAAATCACTTTAATCATGATCAGGGTGTTCTACATCTTTAGACAAATGATAGACTATAAAGAACTTGATTCTATGGTAAGGATCTTAAACTGCAGTGGTAGTTCAAGTTCTGAGCGTCGTTTGCATTTGCAAAATGTGTCTTATTACAATACGATAGGGAAGCAATTCGATAGTACAGTAAACATTGTTTTGGGTCCTGTACTAGTGCCTTTTATTGGTACGGTTCAAATTTTTCGAATATTCACACAAGTGCTCAAACGTTATACAGAAGATTTTAAGAAATTTTAGATCATGAATGTGTCGGAGGGTGATCATCGTCGCAAAGCAGAATTTGGTATAAAACATTTAAAAATAGGAGTTGCAACGATTTTCATGGGATACAAGGTGTGAAGCATAACTAAGATTGATGAGACTTTTTTAATGTTGATCCTTGAATTTTTAGTGCAGCTATTTGCATATTATTGCCGTAAATGGAATAATATTTTTAAGATTGATCAAAAAGAATAAGCGAATATTATATTATTGTATATAAAAGTATTATGGAAGGCAGCACCACATTCCGAGTATTAAGGAAATGCATACTTAATTGTACTTAATTATTGAGAAATATGTACTTAAGGAAAGATTCTTATCAGAAGTTATAACAAGAGTTCTACCTTATGAACTTCTTATATCTTGCTATTATTATACAGCTTACATTAGTTGATATAATGTACAAAATATACATGATACGTATACATTGACTTTACAGCAATCATTCCTCAGTCGGTTTTGAGAATGTTTAACTATATATAACATAGAGAATGAGTTTTTTGACCCTGTTGTTACGACGGGCCTTCGTCAGTAGTTGTAAATAATCCAATAATCATCCGTGACCTCGTTAGTCGCATTTCCTACGCAAACCCACGATTAATCGTACATGCGAGGTAACAGTTCTGTGGCCTTAATACATAAAACTCTTCATGAATCATTGGGAAATAGCGAATACCCTGTTATGCACATTGACACAGGCTTATTCGCGTAGCTACTACTATGTTTACACCACTGCATGTTTTAGTGTTGAAGTTTTTGAATTTTATTCTGTGGCGGTCTGGCCAGTGCCACGCATAGAAGAAGAGGGAGCAGCTATGCTCGGAGAATGTTATTAAAAGATTGCCGCGTTTCGTCCTGAACCTGCTCGTGGTCTCATCAGAAGGGCGAGCAGGTCATTGTACCCTAGAGGGTGATGTTAATTTTGACTTCCGAATTGTATATATTGAAATGAGTGTGAGCTGGAGTCCTAGCGAGAATTCTGCTAGCCGCCTAGTGGTAGAGAGTGGCGTTACTATTGGGACTTAAGTCCCTACATCACTCCCTCCTTAGTAACAACGATTATGGAAGCTTCCTAAGAGGAAGACTAGATGAAAGTCTTAGGCGTTTTTTAAAACGCGAGGATCTTTGAGTAATCTGGAGGAGCCAATGTTGAAACGCGACTGCGTGTGCGGGGACTCTACTCGACGGACCAATCCTCGAAACGCGCGAAAATTTTTGAGATTGTGTTATTCAAAGATTACCGTTTCGTCCTGGACCTGCCCGCGGACTCGTCTGTAGGGCGAGCAGATCCTTCTATCCAAGGCGATGATGTTAATTTCTCACGTCCGAATTGTATATATTTTAATGAATGCGAGGTAGAGTCCCAGCAAGCATGCTAGCCGCCTAACGGTAGGGAGTGGCGTTACTATTGGGACTTAAGTCCCTACAATTCCATTTTTATAAAACGTTATGTCATTGTTGTCTAATCAAGAGGTAGATATCGCTGTGTAATCTAATTTGCGATTCGTAGGTATAGAACAAGCTTAAGAAGCGTGTGTGGATGTCTGTAAGGAAACACTATTTCATGTATTCGTGCCTTCGTGATTCCTTCGATTCGTAAGGGCGGTATAGTTTGCGTCACATTCCAGATCCCTGTAGGTTTTTTGACTGTCAGGGTAGCTACTTCGTCATAAATGAAAGTAACTGTACTGCCTGACGATCTTACAAATTTTAAATATTAAACCCACTTCACCACATTCTTTATCTCCCATTATAAGACTTACAATACGTGTACATAAAAGCTCTGATGGCAATATACGTATAATCAAATATCACCTACGTTGCTCACATATACACTGCGAAAACGCTGCATCCATTCCTATATACGCGATAAATTTTCCAAAAGAAGTGTCTTATTATCACTGCTATACACTGTTCTTATTGTTGAAACTTCGTTATTCCAGATACAGCCGTCTATATTAGGAAATATACACTTATGCGATTATATATGTACACATACTTATATAAAAATATACAAATACTTGAGTTAAAGTGGAAGAATGTGCGCAGAGCGTGTTTCCATCGTGATTAAGTAGATGTAATAATTTGATCATGACTGCAGATTTACAACACGTAAGGCACTGATTTATTACAAATCGGATGAATTTTGTACTTAACTGATTATCATTTAATTCATATATTAGTATTAAGAGAGACATTCTTTACCTTCGCAGATAATTAAACAGTAGTGATTGTTTGGTACTTCGTTGAAAACAAAACGTCCCGCCGTATTTACAAACAATTTTGGATGCGCGTTAGGGGATACATGCTCCATCCACAATCGTATAACAGAAAATATCTATAATATACATGATAGAAGATATTTTTAACAGTGTAGCTCTTTTTAAAGGCAGCTTATGAAATAAAGTATTTTATTGTACAATTTTATGTATTTTTATTTACACATATTCATCAGGTTTCCTATATTACAATGAATTTTCATGACGATTGTCTTTTTAATCTCCGGTTACCACGAAACGCGAGAAAACATGGCGATTTGAGTGAAAACCGGAAACCCACGTGGCAGTTTCGCGCGATATCTGCAGGTGACAGCGACGTAAAGGGAGAATGTGATCGAGGCCAGGTTTTTCTGCTGACGCGGGGAATTCTCGAGGAAGAGAGAGTATGTCGTACGTGGAGCATGGGCCAAGGATTTTCCTGGCCGGCGGTCCAAGTAACGGCATACCACTGGTCTACGGCGATTACGTTTTGCCGAGGAAACGATCCGAGGGACGCATGAAAATTCACGATTCCTGCTCCGACATCAGAGCCTGGAGTCCCAATTCCCTCGAGAACTCGCGCTATTTCCGCGAGCTCGCTGAACACGACACCCTGGTCCGCGCTTCCTAATTACAAATAATTAACAACCCCCCGTAAAACCATTTAATTACGGCCGGAAACTTCACGGCGGAGCGGAATATTCCTCTTTCGCAGCGTACTCGTAAAATCTTATACCATTTAGAAAACTTGACGGACTGCAAAGTTTTGTAATACCGTGCAAGTATTGTTTTTTAATTTGGAACTTTGCTCATTCACATCTCCGAAGCAACGCTTAAACACGGACACTAATTGAAATAATTCCCAGAGTTTCGTACTGTCATTGTGTGCGCCAGAGCGTAATATTCTTCACCGCGTGGAAACGTACTCGTTCTTCCGTGATTTATGAGCTTAAACAAATAATTTGTACTTATGCGCTTCGTTTCTTTGTTAGCCAGGGAAGGTAGTGCCTTTTAATGTAATTATCGACAGCATCATTGATCTCAGTTCCCGAGCTCAGAAGGAGCTGCACTTGGCCCGATGGGAACTGCAGAGATACAAGTCCCTCGAATTAACCACGCAGCAACTGCAACAGCTGCAAAACTATGTAAGCCCATACTTTATGAATGTCGTAATGTTAATTAAAATTCTCCCGGCCACAAAGAAGGATCTATTCTACTATTAAAATTCGTCGCTGAAAATTGAAAAAGTTTTCAATGAAGACTATCACGGACCTTCAAAGTATATTCAATCCGGAAAATCATCAATACTGCAGACATGTACATTTTTCTCCACTATTGTTTTGCAAACATTTTTAAGAATTCACGTGTTTTAGGATTACACCGCGGTGAGAGATTATAGAAGAAACGAAGGGACGAGAAACAATGCAATGTTGAAAATCAGCAAATCTCCCTCTGAAAGAGATTCTGATTCGTTTTTGTCGCTGCATTTGCGAGCTCCTAAAGGGTTATCGTTATCCAGGACGAGTTTTGATGCATTTGTATCATCCTGTAAGAGAAAAGGTCGACCCGTATCTGAGTGTTTACAAAAGGAGTCCTTCGAGGATGAACGACTTGAAAATGGTACATGACATTAAACAATAATGTGAGAGATGAAAAGAATTTCCAGAAAGACGTTGTTCTCATATTCCTAAGAGTTGTTCGTTAATATTCTTCGCTTTAAATTTCTACGAAATATGTATCCGGCCGTACGTGACGTCACGTTCGTTGAATTCAATTCCCCGGGAAACAAAGTGCTGGATCGTCGACGTGAAAGTTCGTTCGTTTCGTCGCGGCTCGAATACGCCGATGCGTGTCTGCAAGTGGGCACGATTTATTCGACAACGGAGACGGGCGTGCAGGCGAGAATTCCCCGGAGAGAATTGCCGCGAAGCCAGACGACCAAGGTCTGACGAATTATCGTCCCGCGAGAACAGACGGCCAAGGAATACAAGGAAAATTTCCCTTTCAGGACGAGGAATCGGGAACATACTCAAAGCGCAAGGAACAGGGGCCGGTGAAGGGTTTGTGCGGGGATAAATTCGACGAGGGGGAATTCGATCTCGAGTCCTGCAGTAGCCAGGATACGAGCCAGGATAGCGAAACGGGAAGCAATGGCGCAACTGCAACAGAATCCGACAGGAGTGGCCATAAAACGGTTATCATTGAAAAAGATTCTGAGATAATAGCCCTGAAGAACGAACTCGGGGTACGTCGTTGGCCTCGTTTTTCCTCGACTTGCGGTCTCTGCTAATACGGGGTTCGTCCTCCGCAGGCCAAGGAAGCGGAAGTTGAAGAACTGCGGGAAGTTAATAAAACTTTGGAGGCGTTGCTAAAAGAAAAGGACGAAAACATCAACGTCCTAAGGGGAAATCTCAAGGAAAGGATACGTTCTTCCATTTTCAACGTATTTATTATCCATTCTTTCTGGTAGATTCATGTGACCATTCGAACAAATTGAAACAGTCTAAACTACATTTTGAGTCACACTACGAACGGAGGATGGAAATAAACAAATGTTTTCGTTCTACATTTATGAACCGAATAATACTTTGAGGATTATCGGGCATAAATGTTTCGTCCTTGATATTGTAGATTGCTCACGAAAAGCTGATGGGAATGGGGGATCAACGAAATCACGATGTCGAGGATCTTAGAAAAAAAGTATTGAAAAGTATTACTACGAAATGTTAAGATCATATTCGTTAACTGAGAATCGGTGGGAATTATTAAAGCTTTTTCTGTTAGCTAAGTTCGTCGAAGTACGTGATGGATAGATTGAAAGAAGACTTGGACGAGAAATGCCGTATTTCTTATGTTCAGTCGCAAGAAATAGAAAAACTGCGATTGTACGCCAACGAAGCAGCGTCCTTGCGCTCTGAGAAGGAAAATCTTATGGTTAGTGCATAACATGATTTGGAAAAATACAGTCGTTTGAATATTTAGCTCGTCAAACTCATCTTTGTTGGTAAAATAAATTTATCTCGTCAGAAAAAAGTCAAAGAAATGGAACGTTTGGCAAAGGAAGCGGAAAGTTGTAGCGCCGCGTTGGAACAATTGAAAGACGCTTTACGAGAACGAGATCAGCTGCAGAAACAAAATCGTGAACAGAGTTGTATACTGGCCGATCAAGAGGACGAAATAAAACAATTACTCACGTTAATACGTCAAATGTCCTCTACGCATCACGATCGGCAGGTCAGATATATTTAGTCAACTAGAGAAGCAATTAAGTAAGGTGTCTAAACGAAATTGACGACATTGATTGAGTCCGTAAGATAATTCCTTTTCTTGGACGTGCCTTAAATAATTGATTTAATCGATCTGTCTCCGGTAAAAATAATTCTTTTCCGCGGGATATTGTTGAAATATCGACTGACCTTTCTTTGTGCCACACTACTTACGAGGTTTAAAAAGGGATTTCAATAAAGCCGTACGAAGGGGAGAGGTACATCCAAGAATCCTGTAACATCGAAAAGAGATGTACCATTATTTCGCTTACGAATTCTCAATACGTCGACAATTTCGATCATGACATTGTCGCACGGTGAAAAATTGAGTGATAAGGCCGACGCTTGGGAATTAGGCGAAAATGAAGAGCGCGTTGGACGATTTGCGAGCCGAGATCAGGGAGAAGAACCGGAAGATTTCGCAGTGCGAGGAGCAGCTTCAGTGCATGGAACGGGAAGTCAGCGAGCTGACGATAAAGCTGAAAAACAGCCTGAATAATCTCGAGGGATTGAGGTGCGGTTACGCCGGCAATTGCAACTGTCCGGGATGTAACGAGGACATCGCCGCGGAAACGCGGAAGGCCCTGTGCAATTTGAACGGCCTCATGGCCGAATTGCAGGAGTACAAAGCCGAGAGACGAGCTCTTCTACGGCAGATAGACAGTCTCAAAAGCTACATACGCCAGAGCGCCGGGCAATTGCAGCCTCGATTTAGCGACGAAACATTGAGTTCCATCTCCGAGAGGAATTTACCGGCCATCGCTCGACCGAACGACGACTTCGCCGGTGAATTTCAGAATATTAACTCTTTACTTTCCAACGACGTCACTCAGGACTCATGAGTTTTTTATGACAGAGTATACAGCGACGAACCGGGGAACGTCAGCCGATCCAAAGAACTTTTATTTCACTTCTAGCTTGTTTTAGCTCCCGTATGATGTTTCATTTTTAACAACCGTGCATACGGAGATGCGAAAGGAATTTGAATAGCGTTCATGCGAGAAATTGCTTTAATTCAACCGTACGCGGCAAGGGATTGAATGGAGAGAAAGGATGAATGGACTTTTTTTTTTAGTTCAACAAACGGACTCGCGAGGCTCCGATGCGGAAAAGGGTACCGATACGTCATTGTACAACGATAAACCGACGGACACGAGAAGCGAGGGGTTCAGCAACGACGCCGTTTCCGAAGATACGAGATCCGGAAACGGCTCGGAAACGAAGATCGGTCACTCGGAAAATCACGAGCTCGCAAAAGTAAAGCTCGTCTTTAATAGAAATCTGCTTCTCCCGACGACGGAGGACTATTTGTCTTCCACTTAAATATCGTCGATTCTTCCGTGAGAATGATGACCCTTCAATCCGACTCTTTGAATAAAGGAATATTATCTCTTATTACTAATTAAATCTTCTTCCTTGCCAATAAAAGCTATTCTGAAATTCAAGCGGTAGATTTTTGTCCGGGGCCTGTGAGAAAATTGATTCCCTTTCAGGGTTCGTACGAATGTCTTATCAAAGAGCTGAAAACGCAAATATCAATATTAAGCGGCAAAGGAAATGTAGACGACGTCGAGAAAGAAATAATTGAACAAGCTTCGCGCTCGTTGATCAAAATGCAGACTCTGATGAAGGAGTTACAGGTATACGTCGAGAACGAACGACCTTTTATGATCAAACAAATTCATGACCTGCGGCAGGCTCTCAAGGGTTCAACCATTGCTTATTCTCAAGGTATTCCAAAGACAAATACACGAAAATCATTTTCATTTATTTCAGTTTATTAAATCCCCTCGGAAAAGAAAGTTTTCGAAACACAGGCCTGAGGGATATAATTTATCGACTTAATATTATTTACAATTCCGTGCAGACGTAATCTCGCAAAAACAACGGATCTGCCAGTTGTATAATCAACGCAAGGAACAGTACGAAAAGTATAAGTCTCACGTAAAACAGCTGCCAGAGGAGTTGAACGAGATGCAAATAAGTCAGTCGACCGACTCCGCTGACAGCGTGATTTACCAGCAGCTGGAGGAAATACTGCAATTAGAGGAGATTTTCTCGTACGACGAGCAAGTCGACCGGGCTCTGGCAATTCACATAAAATGTTCCATCGATAAAATTCACGAAATAACCGCCGCTCTTCAAGGTACAACCAATTCAATTTTTGTTCAATTTTTATTCGCAATTCACAATGAGTTAAGAGATTTTTGTTTGTGAAAAAGGGTGCCTCTTCTTCACTTATGTTACCTTTTTGTTTTACTTATAGTTATATATGCGCAGTAATAAAATGTCGTGTGTCAAGGTGCCGGGGACCAACGGGTGGAAATAGAAAAAGAGATCGCAAGGCTTGAGCGTGTAACTCGTGAGAAAGATGCCGAAATTGCGAGACTGAGGGAGGAAATGGTCGAGAGGGGTGAAGGGGATCGTCAGACGGACACAAAGATTCGCGTACTTGAGTCTCGTCTTCAGACGGTCGAGTCGAAACTGACGGTTTGTTACGAGGAATGCGACAAGTTAAGAATCAGGAACAAGGATCTTTTGGACATGAAGAATACCCTAATGAGGGAAAGAGAGACGAAGGACAACGAGCTGAAATGTAAGAACGAAAAAATCAACGAGCTTCTGCAGAAGATAAACGAGAGCAATAAAACTGTCAAGCTAGTGAAGGACATGGAGAGGAAAATGGAGGAAATGAATAGCAAGTGAGTCTGAGAATTTTCTTTTATGAATGACCTTTGAGGCGCGGTAGTGTGATTCGTGGGATGTCGGCAGATTGATTCTGCTGCAAAGGGAGAACGGTGAGTTGAGAAAACAACTGGTCGAGGCGCACGAGGCGATCGGCAAGAAGGATGACGTTTTATCGGAACTGCAGGACAGCGAGGAAAGGATGAAGGATGATTTCGCTCGGAAAACCTCGGGCTACGATGCCGAGATTCAACGTAGGGACGTGGATATAGCGAAGCTCAAGGACGAGAACGTATCGCTGAGCAAGAAGCTCAAGGACGCGGAGAACAAAGTTTTCGAGATGAACCGGACGATATCGTCGCTCAACAGGGAGGACGATAAAATTAACATGATCTACGGACTACAGGAAAACGTCTCGAACCTCGGCAAGGAGAAGAAAAGGCTCGAGACGGAAATCGGGAACCTCAGGACAGAGTTTCAACGTCACCAGACTTCAAATAAGAAACTCGCCGACAAACTCGACGGTTTCCTCCGCAGGAACGAAGATCTCAAGGCTGACATCGAACGACTCAAGTACGAAAATGCACAGCTGTCGGTCGAACTCGTTGACAAAGCGACGATTAAGGACGGTCTCAGGAGTAAACTCTCCTCCCTACCGCAAAAGATTTACGAGAAAATAATGTTCCTACGGAAACAGGCGGATGCGGAAAGCAATCCATGCTTCGACGCGCAGAAGAAAAATCCGTCGGAAGAGAGGAAAACAGATGCGAGTAACCCGGTATTTTTCGCACTCCATTTTCACTGGGAAGCTAATAACAGGAGTCTTTTATATCTTCGTTTTACGTTACTCTAGTGCGCTCAGCAAAAGGATGACATGTCCTTTATGAGGGGAATTAATGAAGGTCTGAGGACTGAAGTTGAACGGCAAATAAAGGAGGTCGAATGTCTGAGATTAAAAGTCAAACAGCTCGAAGAGGAATCGGAAAATTCTCGTAAGGGTAAATTGTTCATAATATTTTCGTCGATGAAATCAATTGTAGTACTCGTGTCGTGCGACAGGTCAGGTGAAATGCAAACTCGAAGATTTAGGAAATGACAGCAAACAAAAGCTGCTGGAGATCGAGAAGTTAATAGAAAATATCGATGACAGAGATGCCAACATGGAGAATTTACGAAAACATATAAGTTCATTGCTGCAGGAAAACGACGAGCTCCGAAAGAAAATCGAGGTTTGTTCGTCACTCGTCGGCCGTTCATTTTCGCGCAACTGCCTTGCCGTTTGTCGTATTATATTTTTGCGAGACAGGTTCAAGCGGGAAAGTATCAGGCGTCGTTGATTGCCTTAAAAAAGAAATACGACAGCGGGATAACGGCGATGCGTAAGGAGCACAAGGAGAGCATCGAACGACTACAAGCTCGTTGCGAGGAAATCATATCGGGCAATGAAAACACTTTCGACGAGGAGTCCTGGATAAATGTTCGTGCGAAGTTGTTGAAAATAAACTCGGAAAGTGCGATGATTTGTCGAGGAAATAACGAACGTACGAATGGCCGTTGTGTGTGCAGTCACTGAGCCCGAAACAGCTTGCTGAGCTGCACAATCGAATATGCAGCCTGAATTCCTGCTCGATGCTGGACAACGAGAGGAACGAACGGGCCAAATCGCCGGGCAATGACGTCAACGAGACTCGAGCGTTATACAGGAAGGCCGGGAAGCTCGAAGATGAACTCCCTGAGAGGCGGAAGGACCGGCAGAAAGGTAAGAGGAAAGGAGAGAGAGAGAGAGAGAAAATGGTTTATACCAGGGACACAAGGTCTCGTATGGACAAATTGACGTAAACAGAAATTACAGTAAAGTACAGAGTGTAAATTGGATTATAAATAAATACATATGATAGAATTCTAAGTAGAAACAGACAAAAGTAGAGAGTGAGAGAGAGAGAGAAAGCGCAGTTAGAGCGACATATAGCAGGTATAATCGAATGCAGTCGACAGACTGGCCTTTGAGGCCGAACCCGAACGATTGCACAAATTGGCCGTGGCGTCGAACGCCGATCAGACGGAGAAATCCGAATTGCAGAGTCAGCCGACGATCTTCGCCTCGTTGACTCACAGTCACGAGACCGGAAACCGTTATCGAAGTCAAAGATCTCGTTATTCCTCTAACGACACGGGCTTCATCCAGGAGGATTTCACTTCGCAGTTGCACAACACTCATAGGTACATACTTCCCCAATGTGTCGGCTGATAATCCTCCTGACACAGGGAATATCGAACACTTGAGCTAACAAGCTTCTTACATTTTCGTCCTTTGTACTCTTCCCTACTTTAGATTCCCCGATATTACCTTGAAGGATATCGTCAAGGATCCTATCTCAATGCCGGAAACACGCTCGGCCAATCGCGATACGGTGGGTTCGTTTACATTATTTTTCCTCATAATGACATCTTAATTATTCATGTCGGAAAGTTTACTCGGAGCGCTGTAATTGAGTTTACGCACTTTTTTTTATTACGGTATTCACTTTTAGGTAGATTGGCAGAGGAAGAATTTTATTTACCAATGCTCGGTCAGGGCACTGAATAAATAATGTCAAGAAACTTCACCGCGTCACGAGTTTTAAACTTTTTACGTATGAAACAAAATAATTACACGTAGTCGTAATGTTTAGTTGTATTAATATTCCAAATCAGGCAGATTTCTCGTGTGGATATTGTGTAGAAATATGTATACATATTTTTTTGTATGTGTTTTCTTGCTGTGCTTTTCTCGACACAATTTTTTTTTATCTCGTTTGTACAAATAAAGTTGTATCCTTGACATAATATTTCTGTTGGTGGAAACGGACGATTATTCCCGTTTTCCATTAAGCCGATTGAGATCGTACGTTTAACTGAACTTTCCAACTAGCAACGAAGTGGGAAAGAAACGGTAAACTTTTAGCATTATTAGCGAGTCGATATCGACGTTGCTGCCGATAATTATGTTTCCCGAAAGGCAATATTTAATAATATCAGTAGAGCCGGCAGTAAAGGTCGTAAGAGTGCGTAATTGGTTCATGGAAAACTGTAATTAATCGGAAAATACGAAGCACAGTAAAAGCAGTTGGTCGGGCGGAACGGTTACAGGGAATTTTTTCCCGCATTTCCTCGACTTCCTGTACAGGACGGTGAAATGGAATGCCGACGATGGGACAGAAAATGCGCGGAGAAACGGGAAATATGTTGTCGAGAATATGGTAGCTATCGTGCGAGTATTAACGGTCCTTTGCACGGTTAATTCAGTTCCCCGTTGAGTCTCAGTTTAAGTCGAGTTCTCGTTTGTGACCAAAGCACTCGTTGCAATTGCGCTGGCATTCACTTTAACTCGGGGAGTGAAATTCAATTGAGACATGAACTGATATTTTTATTTACACGATCATTTAACCGGTAACTCATTGTGCTAATTGCAGACATTTCATCAAACCGCGTGTCAATTGCAGTTTTATTTTGGAACATCAGTTTTTTTTGCATGAGTATAGGTGTGATAAGATATTTCAGATGCACAGACCGAAGAAGAGCTTAAGTAGGTGCTTTTCCGACGGGTCAGGGACAATCCGCATGATATTCCGTCGCCCTGCATCGTCAGAATTTGTCGCTCAGCCAATCGACAACCGGGATACTTGAAACTCGTGTTCTTTTTAAAATATTTCTCTTCCCATTTTAAACTTGTTGCTGAAATTCCTCGGTTAAATCGAACCAAACGAAGTAGAAACACGTCGTTCCAAGCTGACGTGATTCTTTAAAATTCTTCAGACGTGTCCTATTTTTTAAACTACTGTCATAGTTCTCAGTGTAGAAGTAGAATAATTATCATTGTGGTGGGTATTGCGTATTTAAGGAAATAATTATTGTACGCAGGTGCGTCAGCGATGATTCGAAAACTTTCTCATCATGTCCATTATGTACAGCAATACGTCATAATTAGAGAACTCAATTACAGAATACGTTAACGATGAAATTAACCGAGTTGCAGGTACACCGCGTGTTTAATTATTAAAATACTAAACATACACGAGTGCGGAAAGGACAAGACAGAGGGATGCAACGTAAATACCAGTAATTTACATATTCTAGAACACCGGTGGTTCGTTTTAACAGTCGTGTTTGATACTTAACATAATTACAGACTAAATTCATGAAACCGTCCTTGTTTGTTTTGGAACTGTATAGTTTACGAATATTGTGGGGTAACGAACAATATTTACGTTATTCCGGCGATGGCTCGAGGGCAGTGCTTGCTATTCGCAAGGCAGAATTCGTCGCGTGAAATGCACGGACTACTGCAATAGCCCGTGCTCCATGAACGCACGTGAGCACGTGAAGAGCCTTTGCGAGGGACGAAGATAAGGAGACAGAGAGATTGAACAAGAGAAAGAGAGACAGACCGAGAGAGGGGAAAGGAAGAGAGAGCATGAGGTCAGCGTTAAATTGCGACACGTTAATAATTCCCGAGGGTTAAGAGAGACGAAGGGTAGCTGTGCGGGGGAGGGGTTGGCGCGGGCAGGTCGCGTCAGGGCGGTTTGTGGCCGGGTAAGGGGCAGGGGGGCTGGGAAGAGAAGAGACTCCTGCAGGCCGCAGGCATCCGTTGCGACCTGGATCGTTGGAGGAACGCGAGAAGCTCGGAAGCCGGCTTTTCTCTGTCGGCTTTCAGGAGGGTCAAACCGACGGGGCTACGGTTTCCCCCCGGAGTTTGCGCAATGCACGTATTCTCCCCGAGGCCTCCCTGGGTTAGCCACGGAGAGAGGGGGTAGGGGCAGGGGTGTCAGATACGGCAGGAGGTCGGCTCGACACGATCCTTCGGCTGTCGGGCTTTCAGGCTCGTCGCGACCAACGCGGAAGAAGCATCGTCGACGATGAGATCGTTGGAAGCCGGTCGAGGGACGTCGCCGTTTACGTCCTCGCCGTCCCCGTCCCCCGCGGGATCGACCACTCGCGGTTAGGATCTCGGCCGAACACGAAGAATCCTAGATCCAGCGCGCGATCGATCAATAAGTATTTTATCGTAGAAAACGGCCGGAGCCGTAGGAACGATCGAGCAGGATTTTTTGTACGATGCCAAGACCGGCCGAGATAGGGGATAATAAAGAACGGGTGGGAGAGAGGGACGAGTAGACGAAAGGAAGACAGGTATCGTAGAAAAAGAATTGCCTATCTACTCTCTCTCCAATCTTTCCCTTCTTAAGATTTCACGTGGAAGCCGTAGACAGGATTTCATTGGCCCTCGCTGTTTATACGCCTCGTTGCCACCCTCGTGGATCTTCCTACCTGTTGTTCCGCTCTTTAATCCCCGCACGAGGTTTAACGACGCTCTCCTCCCTTCGTCTAACTTCTATGAATCATGCCAACTCCCAATTAGTAGATTACCCACTAGCCTTTGGATTACCTCCCTCAAGGAGGAAATTCCATTTGACCTTCAGCAATTTCTTTTCTTTTTTCCCCTAAGTTCCGTCCAGTGCGAATTATGAAATTCGTTATTCCATTGCCTAATGCTGGTACTCATTTTCTTTCCTGTCAGGATTCATCTCTTGATTCTGATAGTGGAACAAAGCACAGTGTAAACATCTCTGTTGTTTGTTGAATTCTTCAATGTTTCAGTGAGATTATCTTCTAATTAATGCTATTTTCCTTTCTCGTCTCGTTTTCTGCCTGCTTTCTCGGCGAGTCCAACGCGATACTTGTTGCATACCCAATGATTTTCTGCAGTCGTGGAAGAACATTTGTCGCCCATGAAATTTTCTCCACGGTTCGTTAAAAGCCCTCTTATCGCCTTATCTCTTAATTAAGGATTTAACTAGCGCACTTCTAGCGCTAATCTTTTCTCCATGTTTCCTACTTTCCCCAATTTGTAACTGTCTAGAATTATGTATTCTACGAAGTGTTAACAGAACTATCTTTCTTTTTCTCTCAAATTTTATTTGTTTATTGCCTCGTTTATCAGGTCGATTCACGGCCCAAAAGTGTGACCGAAGTTTTCGTTAAAAAGCCTGTTTGAATTTTATTGTCATCCAAGTTGGCGCTTCCATTTTGCATCACCTTTGGCCCTTGGGGCAGTGGATAAAACTGGCACGGTTTTCCACGCACGCAGGGAAAAACGCGATTTCCCAAGGTCCATTATCTCGCGGCGTTTACACGTTCGCGAAATTCGTGGCTCCTCTCTCTTTCTTTTAGTCGGAGATTTCATATCGGAGGAGCGGGTTTCCCTAATATCCCGGCATTTATTTCCCCAGCGGAGAATTACATCCCTACGATTGTTCGTTTATCATGCGCCCAGTGTCGTCCTGTTCCCTCCCTCTCCCCCTCCGACGCTTTCCCCGGGATCTTCATCCCCGTGAAAACTCTTTATCGCCCGCTTT
This sequence comes from Hedychridium roseum, assembly GCA_963989215.1. Classification (NCBI taxonomy): domain Eukaryota; kingdom Metazoa; phylum Arthropoda; class Insecta; order Hymenoptera; family Chrysididae; genus Hedychridium; species Hedychridium roseum. The sequence continues at coordinate 1,599,304 of OZ022307.1, read as the reverse complement.
TTACTTCCCATCCACTGGCTTTCACGGACTTTTCGTCGGCTCGTTATTTCCCTTCTCTCTACGCAATTCCGTTTCTTTATGAGGCCGAAAGGAAGGTCCCGGAGTTTGCCGCCCCTTTCCCCGCCGCCGAGAAGGTCCGCAGTCCCCTGTTTTCCCCCGACGATGCGGCACAGCCACTTAAATATGCGTGAGCACGAGACAATTTTCTCCCTGAACCTACCGTCGACTCCTATCAGATGTATTCCTATTTCAGACGCCTCTGTATCGTCGCCGCGAGCGGCAAATATTTATGGCCGATTTTCCCGGTAGACCGTGCGAACTTTACATATTGCCCTTCGTCGAGAGAAAAAGCCAATGCAACCTACGAAACGGCTCGAAATTGTACGTGAAAACTCATAAACGTTTCGGTTTCACTTTTTTCGTCGGTCCTTGCTCCTTGCGCAAGGATATCAGCTGACACGGGGTGCATGGAAAAACCGGGATCTAATTTCACGGTTAAAATTACCGGAATCGCCGAGTTCATTTCGCTCCTGTCGGATAGTTTTCTCGTCACGAAGTTCTTCCCTCGTTTATCTTGAAACTGCCGTCGCCGTTGAATTTTTTTCAAGGAACGCCAATGAGGAAATCCCTCGTTGAGGATGGTACTTTACGCGGCACAGTTTTACCGCGGGAATACACTCGGTGCGGTTTTGCGGCCCGGCTAAAGTACACAATGCAACGAGCGTTTAAACGACGCCTCTAAAGCCTTCCCGGAGAGAGAAAAAACCAAGACAGATTTACCGTCATGGCCTACATTTCTCCTTCGATTTATCCGATTCCGCCGTCCCGTTTTAACGGGTAATTTTTAATATCTACCCGAACGGGGACGTCGATATACCCGCATTGTCCATTGTTTTACGTTTTACGCTCATCAGTCGAGCAGAAATTACCAATGATTGGCCATTTTCAAGTAACACTTTCCGTGCAACACTCACAGACCATCGAGCGTTATAAATTATTTATAACAATAATTTGCCTGCACAATGATGGACAATGCGTATTCGTAATTGACCGTGACACGTTATTAAATTATACACGAGGATACTTCTTTGAGCGCTTTGTCAGTGTTCGTAAAAACAATTACGTAAATTCCGGAAATTGATGTTCCTTGAAAAGTAGACGAGCTTGACTTTCATTAGGGGATGTGCACTCGTGAATACGGAGTATTAAGGGGCGATATTAAAACGTTCCATTACTGCGCTTCTGCTGACATCACTCACTTAATTCCTAATTCCTTTGGCCGGTAAAAGCCCATTGGCGGTGCGAACGAGGCGCCGCATGATTTTATCTGCCGATAGAATCAGGACGGTTCGTCAGATAAGCAAAATTGAATTAAAAAACCTCGCAGCGGCTCGCGATGTAAAAGGAATCGTAATAACGCGTACCTTTCATATTCTCCCGGGAGATCGTGTTCGTGTCGGTTATCGTCATCGAATTTTCAATGGCCGCATGGTGCATCGATTATTAGCCGACAATGTTTTACGATGATCCGATATCCCTGCGGATTACAAGCGTAAAATATCCAATGCAAACGGCCCGATTACCTCACCTTTCCGATAATAATCCGCTTTGCGTAGGAATTCCTGCCAACGGCCATGAATTTTATCGCTCTCTTTCCTCGCCACCCCCCTTTTTCGGGGGGAGTTTTCGCAAGTCAGCATTAACGCCACTGTCAGCACGATTAACCGTTTCCGCATTGTCTTGCGGTCAATTCAACATTACAATTCTCACGTCCCTCGTGCGATGCATCGAACGAAATTTTCCAATATTCCTCGATAGGCCAATTTGTCGTCCCCGGAACTCTTTATTAATGTAGGCAAAATGATTTCTCGTTGAACGAATTCCCTTTTTTGTTGCATAAGTTTAAACCGAGGACAGAGATCCCTTCGCTCCGGGTGAAGTTATCTCGATATTGAACTGGATATAAGGTACAACGGACAATCAAGAAAATCCTGCGAATCGCTCAAGAAACGCAGTAGTTGACAACAAACTGTGATCATGCTCAGCCCGAAGATGCAAAGGACCGGTGAGTGTGAATCGAATTACATCGTTCTATTTATTTGCGTCTTAATGAGGCAAACTGCAGCTCGGAAACAGGTATAATTAGCAGCACAGAGATTGCTTTCGAACATTAATTGGCACGGGCCGATTCATTCGTCAATTAAGCGTATGATTTATATTACAAACGAACCATGATCGAAACAAATTACACAGCTACATTTTCTCTGCCTTTGTTAATTATCTTTCTCTCGTATAATCTACAATTATTCCGCTTAATTACGCGTAAACTTGACAGAGGAAATTCATGAAAAATGCAGGTATTCGCTGCCATGTGTGCCAAACTTTTCAAACTTATTTATTTCTTTTCTTCTTTGTTTTTTATTTGCCCGGTAAGAATGGATGGAATTTCAAAGTTTCCACGGTGTGCTCGACATTTTATTATTACCTCTTTGTACCGACATACGAGATACTTGAATATGGAAACAAGCTTTAGCAAAGTTCAACTCGTACGTCAACGAAATTTTGTAGAGCAAAAGTCACGACTAGCTGAAGGATATTCCGTCGGATTTACACTTTCCAGTTGATTCTGTTTCGTAAGTTGTGATCCTCGCGAGTGGAAAAGGGACCGAGAAATGACACTAAATCGGAATTAAGGTAACACCGAGGAGAACCTTAGCGTCGCGTTAAAGCCCACGGTTTTACATGTTGAAGAATAAAAGAACGGAAAAAGAAGAAAAAGATTCAAAAGGAGTGCACACTTTTTCGAATTACGCTGAAAACATTCTACGCGAAATATTCCGCCTGGCATTTACCGAATTTTCCCTGCTGCTTCGTAATTCGAGTTCATAGCAATTGCATTCCGGCGAAGTTTAAACAGGCGCGCGAGGGGTAAAGCCAGCGTCGACCATCTCATTCGTAAATTCAACGCGAAACTTGAGTCGGTGCGTTAATGCAGAGAGCTAGGAACCTGATATATCTCCATTATCATCGGCACTGGCGTTTCATCAGCGAATCATCGGCCGTTACGCCCGGGAATCGTACGTTTCGAACAGAACGACGGGTAAACTCGCGAACTCGAGGTGAAGATCAACGCGATCGGCTTTGTTGAGCATTAATTCGTAGCAAAAGGCAGACCGAAGAATTTGACCGACATCTTCGCTGCAGCAGGTCCATTACGTAATTAACGATTGCTGGGTTAATCGGGGATTCTAGGAATATTGGTACATTAACGTGATTGCCCATCGAGGGCTCCGTAAGCGTTCACGTCGTTCTATGAGTTTATCGACTGCAATGCCGGCCTTGTCGCTCTTAACACTCATTATCCGTTGCAGTGAGGGTAAACGACGCCCAGCTAGTGATGCTCGCTGAGAGAGCTCATTACGATCACTCTCTCACTGGATATTTGCACAAACGGACCGCCGACTCCACCAAATGGCAATTACGCTGGTTCGTTTTGTATCAGGTGAGTACTTCCGCACGAAATCGTTGAAAAATTCACACGCTTTCTCAATGCTTCAAAACGCACTCATTGACAACCGTGTAACACATTTCTCGGCCCGAGTTAATTGCAACTTTTGCAATTTACCGCGGGATTTTGTCGTTTGTTCGTCGTTGATAATTAAACGAAATTTCGCTAGTTAGTAAGGGTTTTTTCTCTAACAAAGGCTAACGAGTCTAGACGTCTGTTGCGGGCTAAATTTCCGTAGAAATTTTCTACAGAACTTCATTCGCTATGGTATATTATGTATTGTAAAGTTTGCGAGCGACTGCCTTAATTAAGTTACCGATTTTCTCTTGGGTAATACAGTTACGAGAAAAGTTTTATCATTATTGTCGGTAGCTTCGTAATTTCTAGCCGAACATAATATTGCGATCGAACGCGTTTATCCGCCAACCAACACGCATCTACCGCCGTTACAATATTAAATATGTACATCTGTGTATGCAATGGACACATAACGTACACGCACCATTATGCAAACATTTATCTTACCGAAACGGAAACGAGATTGGTCGATGTACCGTGTGATATTCGAAACCTTTGATTTGCTTTATCAACGCTGCTGGTTCTTCGGTATTAATTAGAGAAGCCATTAGAGAAGAGAAAATACCACGTTTCTCGTTTTCCCGCAACACGGAAATTTTATTCTGTTCCGAGAGATCGGACAAAGCCTTTCGGAAAATAAATCCACCGCGATAGGATGAAAACAAAGCCTGTGTTCGCTAATAACTCTAAAAACGTACACGACGGATCGCGACTGTTGCGTTTGAAATAAAAAAAAACTCTGGCGGATCGTGTACACATGAAAACCATTTGCCTAAGTCCTTCATTGTACACGTTTCGCTGGGAAATGTTGCGGAGAAGCCTCTGGTATTTTCACAAACGAAAATCATCGGGGAACGTGCGAGGTGAAATTACCTGGCAGATTGAATGCGTTTGTGCGCGCTCGTTAGCGCGCTATTAGGGTAACGATTTATTCGCGGAATATTATATCGCGTCGTTCGGAATGTCTTTCGGCGTAAAGCTAGGCAGCTCGCGATAATATAATCCCCCTTGCAGTTCGAAGCCCTTTAATCGGCTTCGAAGTGCACCTCTAAAGCGCCAGTGGCGGAGCTTAATCGTCTCCCTTAAGTCCCGGCGTGTCATCCGGGCTAAATTAGACCACCGACCGGCAGGTGCTCCTACAATTCCCTCGTAAAACTGATAACGCCCGGCGTAAAAGCAATCGCAATAATGCCAACAATTTATCTTGCCGACGAAACACGTCCGCTCGAATTATCGCCAGCGGAATTCCCAACCGCGTTTATTATCATCGTCCTTGCTCCTTCAGGACAATACGTTACGAGGATGCTCCTGCAATTACCATTCCCGCTGAATTCGGCTTCTAATAATCACGGCAACGGGGCCGAAGCAGTTCCGATCGGTCGACGAATTCTATTGCCGGAGAATCGGGACAACCGAACACTCGGTGTTCGTATAATTCGCTCGTAAAATACGCTCGAGCGAGGAGTTTTCACGTATCCCGATGACACGTATCGCGATGCTCTTGTTTCAGAACCTGTTGTTCTATTACGAAAACGAGACCTGCTCGAGGCCCAGCGGCGTGATTTTGCTCGAAGGATGCTACTGCGATCGTCTCATCACCGCCAAAGGCAAAGAACCCGACAAACAGGTAACCCCGTTCGCCCTTATTATCGTTATTATCGAATTTATCCACCCTCAATGTTGTAGGCATTGTCCACTTAACTTTCGATCTTTGCCGAACATTTTTCAACGGCATTTCCCACTCTGTTTCGCAAATTCCAACTTGCCGAAAATCGGATTGTTCGACTGACATTCGAAATTTTCTTCTCACTATGTGTACCCTCGTATGTTTCAATCAGTACCGTTGAAAACTCCTCGTGAAAGGTTTATTGTCCGACAATTCCGAAAGGCGGAACAATGAGAGAATGACAAATGAACGAGATATATTCCCCGGCTATTTCTCTCGCGAACAAACAAATCTGACGAAAAAAGAGGAGGACGATCATAATTCCCGGAGAGATCCTCGTTGAAATGTTGATTCTATTAATCTATTGGAGCAATGGTAAACAGACGAGAGTTCTGCCGTAATCAGTTGCGCCGGGGGAAAACAGTAAGAAGGAACGTAAAACCGACAGAATGTTTGTACAAACCGGTATGGCAAGTCACGCGCAAACTGTTTTACAAATTAAGAACAGAACGGATAGTGTTTGCACGGGAATTAATATTCTCGTAATTTTCGTAGCAACGGCAGAACGCATATTTCCTCGGATAAAGAAGGGACCTGGTATTTGCCCTGAATTTCTGCTTTTCATCGAAATTTATACTTTGACAATCAAGAATTCCATTTTAAAAAATATTGGGAAATTCATAAAACTGGCTTGATTATAGTTTCAAGCTTTTACAGACTGTCCAATAAGATTTTCCCGATAGTTTCTGTGTAGAATGGTTTTACTTCGTAATGATACATTGACGAAGGTATAGTTGGATTAAAGAAAACAATAGTCCCTCAGCTACGTCATTGGTTCGACTTTGAATCCTCGAAATCCCTGAGAAGTGAAAACCGGATTAAAAACTGTAAGAGCAGGATATTCGTTGGATTTGTTTGACGTGGATGAATACGTCGGTGGTTTCTGGTAAATCGATGATCGACGGTCCCGGTTGGATCGAGGACAATGAGAACGGTGAATATTGCCGGTTTTCTTCTGGGCATCGAGTACTCGTCCCGCGGACTGCGTCCATTGTCTAAGGGGCTTTGCATTGTCCTTTCCCCGCTACAAAGCCGCTCGAACGGCCAACCTTCGGAGACTGGAGGAACTCAGCCTTCTCCGTCGGAGCCGAGCCTTTGCTTCTTTGACCTTTTTTTCTTCCATCGCCCCTGGCCGAGTGCCGTCGCGAAAGGAAAAAAAAAAGGACCGACCAGCCGGGCAAACATAAATTAATTAAAGATGCGACGGCTGAAGTTTGCGAGCGAGAAGGGGGCCGTCGGGATATTCGTGGCCGGGAGAGGCGGGGGAGGGGGAAAGGGGAGACCGGAAAACTCGGCCAAAGCAAACCAGCTGGAAACCAGGGGAATAAGATTATACGGGTATTCACTGCCGTACGGTTTTCTTTTACGACGCCCGTCCGAGGGTGAACTGCCTCCTCCACCCCCCTCCCCCTTGTTCCTGGATTATGATTTACCCCCGCTACCGGATAGACCCGAAAACTCGGTCATAGATTCCCAGCGCCAATAGACGACTTTACCGAGACACCCGGAGAAGCGTTTATTCTATGAAAGTAAAGTGAATTAACGATTTTATCGACTACAGGATTTCGCGAAATTCGAAAATTGGTCCTGATCTTTGTAGTCCTTGGCCTTTTATTACTTGGACAGGAAACAATAGTCATCGAGTGAAATGTATTATTCGCATGACGACTGTTTCGTTTCGATTACTCGGCTGACTTATGGTTGAGTGTTACTACTGCGAGTGCGAAAGTACTCGTTTCCCTGGCACTATGGACAGTGTACATTTCTGTCGAAGGTTTTATTTATATTTTGCGAACCACCAGTTTCGGTATAAATAAAATAATAATTCTTAAAAAGTAAATCATGTGCGGCAGAATTTATTAAACATTTTTTTCGGACCAATCCACGATAGTAAAAGTAATCAAATATAATTACGCCCATATTTTATTACGGTACAACAATATTTTCTCATGTTTACATGTCCGCTGAGAAATATTGATGTCCGCGGCTTAATTTCCATTTTCCACGACTTTCCCTTTTTCTGTCGTCTGCTCGTGGGATTAAATTACAGGCGAAACGCGTGGCGAATGCTCGTCGCAGGAGTAAATAAAAAAAGCATGCTCGGAGCAATAAATGTAGCGGGCAGACCGGCTGACGAGGACAAATGGGGACGGCCGGGGAAGACGGTAATTCAGGGAGGGTGGAAAACTTGCACAATGATGTTGGAGCCAAAGAAGAATTAAGTGGGAAAGTTCGGGCGGTTCACTCGAGACGTTTCGATGCAAAATGTCCACTTTCATGCATGCCTAATGTCCTTTTATGAACCTTCCGCGCTTCCCCATTATCCTCCGAATACTCCAAATACTCAGGAGCTATTCTCAAGTTGAGGAAAACAGTCATTACGAGCGCGGAATATTCCTATGAGCGAAAATAATCCTCGTGAGACAGTTTATTAAATTCCCGGCGTTCGTTTGGGAGGTAGGAAATTTTTTATCATTTTTATTATTTTCGTTCACGTCATGCGTAAAACATGAAATTCATTCAGGTGCTTCATGAATTTTCAGATATTTAACTGCAACCGAAGAGCAGAACTCAACTAATTCCGGTTCGTTAATTAATAATTACCCCAGCGGAAAATCGTATTACAGCGCAGGTATTTTCATGTAGGACGTTTTTTGGAAATTACGCCGGGTATACATCGAGTCATATTAAACGAGCGTACCGTCGAGAGTTCTGAGCCTCCGAACAAATGCCATAGTTAAAATTACAACGTTTCACAACGCTCGTGTTTGTTCTTTCTGCAATTTTCGACGAGACTTTTTTCAGGATTTCAATGGAGCTATAATACAGGTGCTTCTGTGTGTTCAAAAGCATAAATAGTCAAAGAGAAACTCCATGCCGTAGAATTAAAAACAAAAGTTCATTATAACAGGAACAAGTGTCAACAATAAATTCGTTTGTTCGAAATATTGGATCGAATTGTTGTCCGCTGCGAAAATTTCAGTTACCCTCGAGTCCAATAAATGTGAATGTAATGCCGAGTTTTTCAATAAACAATCGTCGGTCAGGTAAAAAGGGATGCAGGTAGAAGTTAATCAATAGTTTCACGTCTACGAGGTCAAGCGCGCAACTCTCGTATTCTCACGTACGTGTCGTACAATGCGGCTAGGATGAAACACATGACCCATTTCCCTTGTATTCTTCTTTAACGTCGTGTACGTAGCTCGGCGTAGTATCGTCGTTGGGCTTTTCTTCTTATCAGAATCGATCAACCGATCGTATTGCCAGCAGGAAAATCTCGGGTTAACGCTAGACTTTTCCAGCTCGTATCAAAGACGTGAGAAGATTTTTCAGCACTTGCAAATCTCTCGCGAAAGAATTGAGAAATGACATTTAATAAACTTGTACTTGGCTCTGTTTTAACGGGGCTTCAATCGAGTTTGAGTTGGCACACGTTCGAAAACGTTTGATGGACAGCAGCGTCGATTAAAACAAATGGTGAAACAGGGTAGAACGAACAAGGGGAATGCTTATTCCGCCCTATTTCGATGGGGATTGATTAACGGCGGAAAGCATTCCCCGAGTGTGCTGGACGATGAAGTTAAGCGCCCTCGGTGAAACAAATTGTCTGCAAAATGCCCGCTCGCCAAGGACTCGCCACTCTTTTAGACACCTGCCAGCTGTATATTCCCGGGAAAACAATGAACAAACGGTAAACCATGTGCATTTACTCGCCGTTAAACTCGGCGCTTTTGTAACTCCTTTCCCGGCGGAGCAAACTCAAATTTCTCCCCTCTGTAAAGTTCAGCCCTTTTCACGGGCTTCTCATCGCGTGCTGCGAATTCGTTTCTTTTCAATTACGTGCATTCGTTCGCTCAATGTCAACTCTCCCTTATTCCCTGCGGCCGAATTAATACCGCGAGATTAACTTACACGCCGAGAATACGCATCCTTCAATTCAACGAGTCGAATGACCCACGGCAAATTCTATTTGCCCTCCTACAAATATTCCGTGCGCTCGTTTTAACATAACGAACCAAATATTATTTCAGTCATAACGTTAATTAAGCCTGTCCTATCGTCGCTGTTTAACGGTAAAATAATTCCTCGCATTGCTCGCGTAAATTCTCTGTCGGTCGTCCATTTTTCAGTAGTGAAGGCATTTTTCTCGACACAGTGCGCCGTTCTAAGCTCGAAAGCCACTTTCGATCAAGCTGTGTCACGCGTTGAAAACTGAAACGAGCTGGAAAAGACTATGAAGGATTGTTCAAGATGGCTCGGCTTCCTGCCACATTTAAACAATATTGTAGCCCATGAAAAATTGGACGACCTCGCGTCATGTCGGAAAATATTTCCTAAGATGTTCTCGTCTATATTTCACACAGATAAGTTTCCACGAGTGTTTGTGAAGATTTTTCATATAAATACCAGTAATATTGAAATTCTTTCAATGGTTTTTCATGATCGAGTAATTGAAAACCCGTGTCCCTTTTGTAGCAAATAAACGTTTTCACATTTTAAAATATGAAAATTCCAAACCACGGATATTGCAGTTCGATGTGTTTTAATTCTTTTTCAATTCCCGCTTCATCGAGTATATTTTCAACAATACAGACTCACAACTATCACATTCTCCGCACGTCGATCAGGTACTTTGCCATGGTCAGTAGAATTATCGTAAATAATCTCGTTGACCTACATCGTCACGAATGACAAATCCCGCTGATTTCTCGTTTTCGCTACGGATACTAATTTCTATGCGGAAGTTAAAAAACTTCGTTAACCGGAATTCCAGATTGATATAATTTTCGCATTATTGATTTAATTATACAGAAGAATGAGTTTCGCATTTCGAATAATCCGATAGCAATTATATAGACATTTAATCCGCGAAACACGTGTATTTCAGGATTTTTAGTTGTCCAATTTTCCGTCGACCATTGAGGTTCGCTTAGAAGATTTTGTTGTTAAAAGTATTTTGATTGTCTCATTGTGCTTGGGGCGATAGCGTGAGACCCGGTGTTTTGTACCACCTGCCTGTTGCTTTGCCTCGATATATTTTGCTTTTGCCTATATACACGGATATAACGCACTTGTGCATACATTTCCCGATACATCCGATTTATTTCATCCCATTCGCTTATTTACCTTTCAAAGATAACGCCGAATAATGAATTAATCATACGTACGTACTCGTATTAAGTTCCAAAACGGATCGGGAAATATAGATTCACTTTTGTTCCATTAATGGACGTATAATATTTAGCAGATTTATTGTAGTCGGTATTTCGTATTTGCAAAGACACATTTATTTATATCAGAATTTTATTTAAGGGGAATTAATTAATGTTAGAAAGTTTTGTAGGGTTGAAACTGTTTGACTGTTGTTGACAATAATTATGAAAATGTTGTAGTTTGGCCGATGAAATAAGGTTGATAGGAAACATTTGCTGGTACGTAAGGTACATTTCAGCGAGAACTTTTCCGGGGAAGCAACATTTCCCGACGACGAGTTTGATGCTCGAAAAATTGTTGTTGACCGGCAATCTTTTTCCACGTCCACTCGAATGAAACGGTAGCATCCGTGCCGGGACTTCTCGTTTGCTCGGCAAATGCATTTACCCTTTCCGTGCGGTCGACGAGGACCCTCGGGAATGCAGGAAAATCGGGGCGAGAAGGATTCCATGGGATTTGAAAGGCATTGCTACTTTGGCAGTTGCCCGTAAACGTGCAACAGAGAGCTCAGTCTCTACATTGAATTTTCCAACGGCAATGGCAACCACTGCAGGCCGGAGAATGCATACTTTGTGACCGACCGACGCATATATGCACCGTCCGCCTGTTGCTGAGCCTACGTAATACATTCGTTGCCAGAGTTTACGAGGAACCTCTGCACAAAGTTATCTATTTCCATCAACCCGCTGAGTCGCTGCGAATTATTTACATCGCCGAAAATGCGATAAAATCTTGGAAAGCATTCGAGCACGAACGACGAGAAATGCAGAAACGGAAATGCGCATTTCAAAGTCCATTTTCCCCTTCCTCTGTCGCTCGAACGGAAAAGAATACGATCGACCGACGCAATTTTCGATGTCATTACGCGCGCCATTTTATGTCGGAGGATTTGCTGCACAGACATTATTGCAGTGGAAATTAAAATCGGACGGTTCGCAATGAGGGGACGAAGACGGTACAGTGTTATTTATCCGAGACAGGGTACTGTCGACCACTTGAGCCGGATATTAATGGCCAGGGATAGCTTGAAATATCGGCCCAAAGTCCCCGTTTCTTGTCCCTTGTATCAGCATCATCGGTAACTGATTAAATCTCTTCAATTACCTTCGCTACTAATTGCACCGCGTAGTTACTCACAGCGGAACTGCCTACGCGATATTAATATTTACCCCGTGCTCGAATTAAGGAAATTTCTCCGACAAATTTACTTTGATGTCCCGACGTTTTTCACTCGCTGTACAATTTTGCATTAATTAATAATTCCCCAGGACTGGGGGGTATGGACTTCGAATACTCGCTAAAAATATTTCACTCTAATCCCCTTTGACAAATATTTTCTCCAGTCTGTAATTACTGAATGTCCCACCGTACGGTCGTCGCGTTGTTTGTTTATTGATAAACGTAATTTCTCCCTGCCAGCGGAGAGTATTGTATGTCCAGAACATAGTGTCAGTGTCGCTGCTGCCGGGTTCTCCGTAAAAGCAGGACATGAAACGATGATATAGACGTCGGCTCGGAATACGTTGCTGCCACGAGAGAGCACGGTAGGGGTAGGGGTTGGAGGGGATGGAAGGGGGAATAGTGGAAGTTAGGTGCACATGTGTGTGCATTGGCGATGCACCGTGCGCAGACACGGAGAAACTACAATATGCATAGAGATTCATGTACACGGTTGTTCCCCTTTCCCCCTGCGTCCTCGTAGCTCGTCAGAAGGGATGAATCGATTCTCTTTGGAGATAAAAATAAGCCTCCCATGAGATTAGGTCGCGGACGGACCGTTTCTCGCCGTTCTCGCTTATCTGATAACCGTTTTATTCGGCCACGTTTCAACCTCGCACCTGTTCCACCCTTCCCTCCCCCCCCCCCTCCTTGAATCTTCATCCCCCCTTCTGCAGACTGTTGGCCCTGCCAGGGGCATTCTAAGCTTGTCAAAGGGGCTGCGTACGGCGGATTTTCTGGAACGCGCGTCAAAGGGAAAAGCGTAGCCGGCTTATCGCAGTACTCGACTCCCCGCATTGCAGCTGCATAAGTTAATTGAAAACATCGCGCCTAATCAACGTCCATCCAGGCTCGCTTTGTGCGTCAAGGTATTCCGACTTGATCCACGAAGGAACGAGCTTTCTCCATGTATATCTTCGGCCAGGGCTCAGCACTCGAGGATCGAAGGTCAACGCGAGTCTTCCTGCTCCGTTCTAATCAATCGGGGATCAAGGTATTTCGACTACGTCACGCGATAGCAAGGCGATTACTACGAAATATCCGATTACTCTATCGAGTCATGGTCGCCGGATGAGATATGTCTTAATAGGATTTTCTACCTCGTTGGATAACCCACCAATACAGGACTTTCCATGCGATATACGTCTTTCCTTTACCTCGATTTTCCCACAGTATTACGCTCGTCGCAAAGCTTTCTTTGCCATCTTTTCTTTTTTTAATACAGAAGAAGGGATTACCGTAGCACAAGTCCGCAAAGATCGCAGTTTACTGCATACTTTAAAGACTTGTAAAATACTTAAGGATATCGTCAACGATATAACGTGGATACTAAAAAAAAAGAACAAGAGAAATTTCAGAGTGAGAATTTCTTGTTACACGTTTCAAGCGGTCCAAGTAATTACCCAGTGCGCGTTGCTATTTATTTTATCGCTCACCTACATATTATAAAAACGGGACGGACCTGGCGAACGATCTAATAATACGTTGGCCGCATCGTTGCATATTCATGCTATCGCGTGGCACGTGATACCCGAGGATTATTAAACTCACGGGGAAAAATTCAGGGCCCTGCGTTTATGGAAAACAGCTGTTTTTCCGTGCTCCTAATTGCCCCGGGCAATTTTCCTCGCGAATTCTCTCTTCGTACGCGGGAACGACCCGCGTCTTGGCGAATGGCTATTGACAGATTTAATCCAATATCGGGGCTTAACAACGTTCGCCGAAATTGCCAGCAGCGAAGGAACTGCCATTGAGGTTTCGCCAGGGAAATTAATGCCCATAAATCCATAAGCATCGTACCGACCACGGCTGGAATATCTAGAGATCCTCGTTTCTCTGCGAGTGCTACGCACTTTTTATCTGTCGACGGCTATTTATCCCGAATCTGCCGTATTTCAGCGTTCTCAGCGGATACGATCCATCATAGGATACTAAAAAAAGAAGTCTCGCATTCAGAGTTTCGTGAGCATCTCAAATACATTGTTTCGTTTCACCAGAAAAGCTTACGCTCGATATAAAATAATAACGTATATGTATTCCGATTAGTCGTTATCCTGTTTTTTCTCAAGATGTACTTTTGAATAATTAAAATCCACTTAGCTGGAATACCTCCTGCCGAGAGAATAAGAGTAATACAGCGAGTCCTACTTACACGTGTTTCTTTTATTCAGACAGAACAAATGGGCGGAGGTAAGCGTCTTTATTCTCATGAAATATTTTCTTTCAGACTCTCTCTCTCTCTTTCTCTCTGCTTTTTCTCCTTACGTCTCCGGCCCCGGTTTTTCTCTACTTCCGCCCAACTGTTCTGCTTCTCTCCGTCTAAATATTTAGCCCAGGCCTCAATTCCCTTCGCCGCGAATACGTGTAAGGACACGTGAGTGTATAGGTCCTCACGCCTTTATATTCTTTCGCCGGGATTCCGGGCTCGAGAAACCTGATTAGCTTTCCACGTTGCTATCGTTTCGGAAGTATCTATTACCTTTGTCTCCCATCTTTTCGCCCCTTCGACGTTAAACACAAAGTAAATGATTTTTTTTCTCAACATGTTTCATTCTTATTCGGATATTTATGTTCCAACAATAAGCCTACGAATAAATTGGTAAATTAGTTCTACCTACGTACTCGACAAAACCGTACTTTATTAAGCACAATTTTCTTACAGAGCGAATTACAGTAGGCAACGTATAAATCCCAGCTGTGTGCATATTTGCTGGCGTTATTCACGTGTGATACAAAAAACGTTTAAAGCGGAGTACAGTTTGTAGCGCGACATGGAATGGTGGTCGTAGGCTGGGGGAAATTCACAAATGGCAGTGTCATTCAGCCGGAAGTAATCGACAGAAGGGCGGTCGGCTGTTATTTCGACTGGCCGTGATTAGCCGGTGTCTCTGCACATCCGGATTTAACGAAGGCCCAGGCCATTCCCGCGCGGATTACTTTTTAACTGGCTCCACTCGGAGCACTGGGCTTCATCCGATGTTTCCTTAAATACGTCAGCGAGGATCGACCTCTCAATTTGCCCGTTCATTTTACTCGCGATTTTCCTTCCCCGGGAGCTCGTTTTTCCGTCCCTTTATCCACTTATCCGAAAGGAATATTATGCCGGCTTTCGTTTCGGTCCGTCACTTCCGACGAAGGGAACGAAGGGAACTAATAAGCTACCGGGAAGGGCCAAACTAAGGGCGACCTTGGCCTTTAACCCTTTCCCCTCGAGCCTCGGTCTAAGAAGTTCTCTTAACCGCCGGCAAAATCTTACGAATGTCGAACTCGGTGAATTAACCTATGGCATTACTCGTTGTTCTCTTTTTAATACGTCCCGGACAAGAAGCGTAAAAGCTGCCGGCTGAAAGAACCTTTTAATCCGACCGCGCCGAGGCGAAACTCTCGGGGAAATCACTTTTCTCGAAGCTCAGTTACTCGGAGTTTTTCATAAAGACCGGCCGCGCGTGTATGTCTTGCGCTTTCATTTGCGAATCATCATCGCTGTCAGGCAAAAAAGTTTCATCCCCCTCCCCCGTCCGCCCCTATTGGTTGAAAATTCCGCGTAAACTCCGGCGAATGTCGATCCATCTAATTATCTTACGAGCTTTTTAATACGTCCGTACAAAAAAAAAGTAGATGGTCGGGAATTAAAAAACTTTTAGATCAGGATTTCAGGATAGAAACAGCCGGCTCTTACGAAGTAGCCAAGATTATTATTAATGCCGTGTCCCTCGTAAAGATACGGAGTGCGTGTATGCATTTTGCCATCATCTTCGCCATGGCCGCCGTGTTCGATACTTTTATACCCCATCGGAAAAAGTTGACATTAAAGGAGAGAGCACGGCGCTCCAATTAGAACGATTGACACAGATTTCCCCGTGGCCATCGTTACTCCCCTGCTTCGATTACCTTTCGCACCGAATACATACGTTTATAGATTGAAACACGATGTGCGTAATTTGAATTTCGACCAAACGAAAACGATGGAATAGTCAGAAATATTGATTTACTTATCCACAGGAAATTCTTCGTGTTCTTGTTTTTTATAGATTTTTTCTCGGGAAATGTAGGATACCGTTAACCCTTACGCGGAGTTGACATTAAAGCGGACCGTTTATTCTGCCACTGAAATGTTTGACAGGTTTGAATTTTCATCGAAATAACGAGACCTGTACCTCATCGTTTCACAATTATTATGTATCGACGAGTAGGGTGTAATTAATAATATTTTATTACGAGTCCAAACGAGAGATTTCCCCTGACAACTGCCGTCGCTGCTGTTACTTGCAGAAGCCTAACGCGAGCGACCCTTTGAAAACGAAAGATTTATGGCTCGAAATATCATTTTGTCGGGAACTGGAGGAACAGGGGAAGGGGCTGCCGGGGAAAATTCCTCCAACACACGGTCTGTCAGTTAGTTCAGTGTTAGGGTGAAACTTTGACCCGTTCGATCAAGCTCAACCAAACGAACAACTCCCCAACGAGGATATTTTAGGAAAAAAAAAACTAATCCCTAATAAATCCCGCCTCGAAATAGAGCTTTATATAAAGTGCTTACATAATCGTTTTACGCTACGCCCTAAGATTTGTCGAGGATATTGCACAATTAGCCGCGGCTACCTGTTCCTCGCAATAATAATCAGACCCACTGGTTATCAGTTGGATGATGAATCGTTCGTAACTTCACCGTAATAGGAACTATGGCCCGACGATATTTTTCTTTGTACTACGACGCGTATGCTAACGTAATAAATAACTGCGCCTGGAAGCCAGCCGATTTCAATGGTCGTCTTATCACGCCGTGACCGCCGGTTTTACCCTTGGACTGAATTATGCATAAGGCAACTAGTCGCTCGGCAAACTACCGGCCCAAGGTCCTGATTTCTTATATGTCAGCGTTTCACCATTCCCCTCCCTTCGCCCCTCTACTCCTTGAACAACGTTTACTCTTTGTTCTAATACACCCCCGCAATGCCAAATGATTTCCTGTATTCTAGAACTAGTGAGATCATTAATTTTAGTTCACAATTATTATTAACAATAATGAAATCGCTGTTGCTCGCTGTACGACCAAATGCATCCGTGCTTCATTAACACAGTTTACATTAATGCAGAATCTGTTGATTATACCTCGTTGGAGATTATTGTTTCTACAGGCTTGGCAAAAGCTTTTAATGGTCTAATTCGGCAATTATCGCTCGGCGATTTACGTAGCGCATTAACAAACGGTACTAACGTTACGGTCGATTAGTGTTTACTTACTTGTACGTGTCTACGCTTCGGAGTGACGTCATTTTCGGTGCGATCGGAGGTAGAGGCACGAGATGGTATCGAATTTTTGGTTTATCGGGAAACCCAACGGACATAGTTGATGGAAATTCCAGCGTAACGCCACATATATTTCGATAGTGTAAGGACGCGGTTGACATTCCTGCCTGTATATTGGACTTCCCGGTTCGATATCAAAAGGGGCCAACGTCTAGCGAGTTGGCAGAACTTGCACGTCGGGGACCAAGCACATCCCGGCCACGTACGGCCGTTTGTCTTTTATATTGCGCCCGAGTTTTTTCACGGCAGGTGGCTTTATGAATTACGCGACAGTCTGACACGGCGAAAACCCCTGTATCGTCCGTTCATGGCCCATATTTTCCAGGGAAAGTCTTCCTTGCCAAGGGACAGGGGGAATTTACAATTAAAATCCACATTGAATCATCCGAGTGCTTGGCGGCCGAGGTTTTCACGAAATTACGAGGACTCGGAAGTTCGCGTGCGATAAGAATGAATGCAACTACTCCGACGTCTGACTTATTACACGGCTCTTCTACTGTTCCCTGTTTTCCAGAACACACTTCATCTCGTTGACCCACATTTCGTATCTACCGCGGGAAAACTCGAAAATTTTTCAAAGGTCTACATTTGTGTACAATGTCATTGCTAGAATTTTGTGAATCGTTCAAATCCAAAAGGAAATAACTGGGTAGTCTTTAGTCTTTTATTGAGTTAGATTGAATTGTTCGAAGAAATTATTCCTTTTTCCCCTGTTCTTGTTGAAATGGTTTCTTTGCGGCTAAACGCAGGCTGATCAACGGGAAATCCAGCATGTGGCACTGAGGGAAAATAAAGCTTGACGAATCGTACTTTCTCTCTGAAGTGAATTCACACGGTACAATGGTACGCGTTAACGAGTATTCTCGTCGGCGAAGAGTTGCTGATCGTTTCTCTCCCCGGGATGGGAATTTTCCATCGCTCGAAGTAATCTGAGAAGAAGGTCGAGGATTCTCGCACGATTTCCTCGTGAGCATTGTACTCGTCTCGCATTATGCCCGTTTCATCGCACTTCCCTGACCTTAAACATCGATTGAATCCGTAATCAAGCCACTTTCGACCACTCTAACCCGCTCGTTTTGTTCGGGACTTCCTGTCTGGCTTTTGTGCCTCGCCCGGACAGAGCGTAATTTCGGGGGAAAAGAGAAAAATCCGCCAAACAACGGCAGCATTCGCGAAATTGGAGAGGTAGATCTCGTGGAATGTCATCGATGCAAATGAAATAAAAATCTATCTCGGCTTCATTCTGCCGGGATTTCGCCGATGGGCAGGCAAATCTTTTCCAGAGAAGTCGTTGTACACTTTCGGGACAAATTTCCAATGAATATACATAAACCACGAGGAATTACGCGTGGAATCGATGGAAATTGTTAAGATCGATAGGCCTCGCTGGAAATCGAGGAGAAGGACGAGGAAAAGCCCCGGTCTACCACGGAATTGGAGAGCTTAAAAGTTTTTATTACGATGTACGACGTTCAGCGATATCGTTTACTCGCGGGCAAAAAAGAGGGAGAGTAACTGGTCCGTCGTTGGAAATGAAAATAAGGAACCTTCTTTTATCCTACTTTTTTCCCTGCCAGCTGTACATCCGGCATCGCGTTTGCAGCCTTTGCCCGCTGCACGTGGCAACTTTCAAATGTCACTGAGAAAATACGAACGACGCATCAATGAACATTATGGAAAACTAGTGGAGAAGAAGAGAATTTTTGCCCACCTCTCAGATCTATTCTGCTTCATTAAGATTCTCCATGTGAAGGAACAATGCCGCGAGCATGTCGATAAACATGACTGATCATCAGAATCAATTTACATTGCTCCCTGCAAACCTAATTAGGCAATAATTGTTCTCCGGGCCTACTTATTGTACATATCCGAGCAGCGTGTAATTGCCAATGACTCGGTAATTATGTCCGAACAAGAGAATATTCAATATCACTATTTGCTAGAGGAATGGAAAAATGTTTTTATACGACCCCGTGTACCTAATTAGCGAGTTATTAAACACTACCAGTCTCGAATCATTTGTCAGTGGGAAACAAGAAGAAGCATATAATCACTGAGATCTGGATTAATCACGTTGAAACGAAGAAATGGTCAGCAGTGGAATTTTGTAGGTAGTTTTTGTTTGCGGGGAATACAAGGGCCGTAAACGAAGTATTTTATTAGCGCTCGAGCGCGAAGAGACGAATAACCGGCGACGGGTAAACGACAGCCGACATATTGAATTTTTTGCCACTATCGGCTCGACTAATATACGATGGCAAATCGTTGTAGTTTTTTGCGGGGCCAGCTGCACCGGCTACGCTCGCTCGTATTTCGACGTCTTTTCGCTAAACACATGGCCGAGGAAAAAAGCACGCTGCAAGAAGTTGCTCAATTTCACGATATTGCACTCGATCGCTCTCAGCGGGGAAATTACCCAAAGAGAAATCGATAACCAACTACTCAGTCGCCCATGTAGCAAGCCTTAATAGCATTAACTTACGAGGAAAGTTTTAAACGCTCCTCCGAGATGTTTCAATTGCCAATCGTATGATGAAATATTTCCCTCCTAATTGTTTAACATAAACAGAAGTCGATCAGGACGTAAAATAAGTACGAGTAAATATTTGTAACTGTTTATTCATGATGAAATCGATGGATTCGTTTTGAATCCGAGTACTCCTTAATTCCAATGGAGAATATTTACTCGATTGTCATTCCTGTTTCGTGCGAGTAGAATGAGAAATCCTTGAGCGAGGATTCCCATGTTCTCTGTTGCAGCACTGTTTCGCGATATCCTACAGACGTGAGAACCAGCGGCAATACGAGCTGAAGGCCGCCACGGAAACGGAGTGCAAAACCTGGATCGACGCTATACGAGAAGCCAGGTAAAACGAAACAATACGTTCAACAGCTTGGCCGATGATTGGTGCAATGGCGGCTCGTTAAAGGTGGATGGCGCGGCTGAATTGTGAAAGATTTGAGGGATCCTAGGGAGCCGTGTCAACCAACCCACGCGCAGTCGTACAATCCTCAACAAACTTGCTCGTAGAAAATGCAGAGCTTGTCGGTCCGTAGGACTTAGGCTCCTTTTAACGAGAGAAACTCCGACAATAACGTTTAGAATCCCGTGAGAAGAGAAAAAAAGCGCGAAAACGCGGGCCTTTAGCCTCCGTGTAGAAAATACTTGGCGAGATATGCGGCAAAAATAATGGAGATGGACGGTATTTTTCGTGGAATTTATACACCGGCAAATGCAGTACTGTTGCGTGGGGAAAAAAATGTTTTGTTATTCTCGCGTGTCGGGAAAACGGAAGATCGCCTCGTAAATCGCTTCGACTGTCGGCAGTTTAGTTAAACGAACGGAGAAATATGAGCGGAATTTCGGGCGGTGTAAAAACGCGCGGAATTTGTGTCACCGCGCGGCTTCCTTACGGTGAGGAATTTTTCGCTGTAATTCAACGCGTTTGCGCATCGGAACGAGTTAGATTTATCGGTTTTCCGAACGTGCCGGGAAATAAAGGTAATAACTTTGTCGGGAAAAAAGTCAACCGCGTCAAAGGACCGACGGAATTTGTCAAATGTTGGAAATTTTCGCGCGGAATTGTCGTGGAAAATTTCCCTCACGTTTTCCAATCGAGCACCTTAGAAATACAAAACGGTGCGGCCTTCCTTCTCCCCCGTAAAATTGCAGTTTCTCAATACCCCCACGGTTTTCTTTGACCTGTCATTTTCCCGCTGTTTTCATTTCCCATCCGACGATTCCATTTGTTTCTGGCCTTAGCCAGTCTCTTTCTTGCTGTCCTTTCAGCGGCTTTTATCATGGAAATGTCTCGTCGCAGTGCCGTGAGGGAAACACAGTCATTTTATTCTCCACGCAGGGGATTGCGTGCTCGGAAAGATTTCTCATTTTTCTTACCCGGTTTCCGGCAATCCCGTATTCGCCCGGCGCCTTGCGGGCATAATTTTCGAATTTATTATTAAGCCCCGTCGTGTTCCTCTTGATCTCCAAATTGCTTGGCGTTTCTTGCCCTTCGGAGGGCAAAGTTTCTCGCTTGACAATCCTTTGAAGCCGTGTAAATAGTACGTCATTGATTTCCTCCGTCTCCTGGCGTGCACGTGATCCTCCTTCGCCTCGTTTTCCATCCTCCTTGTATCGCGTTTTATGCTCCGAGGGGCAAACGTGTAACGCCCGGGCGACGTGCTCTTATTTGCTTCTTCTCAATCCGCCGTTTTTTGTCCCTTTTACTTTCCTCGGTGCTTTCATTGCCGCGTGTCGTAGCCGGCAGTTGGCTCTCCTGGGGAAGGCTGCCGGGCTTGTTATTCGTTGAGGGAACCGCCAGGTAAGACCGCGGATAAACCGGATACACAGGCTGACGTAGGTACAAGGTCAATTTCCGTACAGCATCCGCTTAAAGGTCAAGACGTGCGCCTTTCGCCTCGGGCCGTTCGTAGCTTTCTTCGCTTGAATATTTCATCGAGCTTGAAATATCATCCGCCTTTTCCACCGGTTACCATCCAACGGTTTTCACGTACCTTTCCACATATACACACACACATGGACAACTGTGTATACTTGTAGTTACGTGCGTCCTTGGAGATTAACCGCGTTCTCCGATTACCCCGGAACCGAGCCGTAATAAGCGTGGATAATGATATTCGTCTTACTTCAGACATTTCCGCGCAGCTCAGGAAACAGTAATGTAACGGCGATAGTGCCCCGTGGCGTGTGTCGTCTGGAGAATTGGATAACGATACATAAACCATTCCCAGATGAACTTTCCCTCGGCCGCATGTCGGGGGATGAAAAACGAAAAGTTATTTCGACGCTGCCGCTCATATCCTCCCGCAGGAGAAGAACCCTGTCTAAGTTTTCCTCGGGGGATGAAAGATCGAGTCGGAAATTGCCATCTTCGTTATAAATAAATCCAGGGCAGATGTCGATAAACCGAAATGCACGAAATTAACACTGCCGAGCGTAATCCATTTGTACAGAAATATTCGCCGATGGTGAGCCACATTTTTTTCGGCGAACAGTCGAAAGTCGAGTGAATATTTGACGGGGTATGTGGCGGGGGCGGGGGGAGGGTCCGTTGAACGTTAGCGGTCGGCGTGATTGCAATTTGCATTCAATTGTTTGTCGAAGCGGGGAAAAGCACACTGCTGTCGGCCGTTAAAATATTTCAATGCCCTCCACCCTCTCCGTCAGTTGACTGATTCGTATTGATTGCAGTTTCAACAAATTGCTACTCCAGAAGGAGGAGCTCGAGCAGAAGCACCTGCACCTGTTGCAGATCGTCGAGAGCGAGAAAACTGCCAAATGGCAGTACACCCAGCAGTGCGAGGAACTCGCCTCGGAGATAAAAAAGCTCAGGGCCGAGGTGAGTGAAGCTCGTCGGTTGCGGCGAGGTCGCATTGTGTTCCCTCGTTTCGCCTTTTTATCGCACGGAATTCCACCCTGCCAGTATTTTCCGAGTGGCAACTCGCTCGCTCGTTCGCCATTCAACCTTTCCCGACCTTTCGACCCGCAAAAATCTCAAGTAGCTCCGCCGTTTTATACCTAAACGCCGAACAATCAATTTTAGTTCTGGCCCTCATCGACGGGAGAAATAACATGGGGTGACACAGAATTAATCATGTCCGTAAAAAGACTAAGAGTTTGCCAAGGAACATGGGACAAGCCTTAACGCGACGACATTTTTTGGCCGTGCCTTGAAAAATGAATCCTCATAGCGATATATCGAAAATTGATGAGCCAACGAAACGAGGCGATTAATTTTCTATTCTCGTTCGTCACATCGCCATGATTTTAGTATTATCTTTCTCATGTGAATGGTCATAGACGTGTATCAAGTGCCGCGGTAAAAAATGATACCTTCTTCCTCCTGTTGTACATAATTAGAAAGCGCTCATGTTCACGCGATAAGGATAAATCCCTCGGCATAGCTTAGGGAATTAACGAAGAAAAATGGGAACCGGCGGAAAGCGCACGGATCGGACGGGAATCATAGCGCTCATTTTTCTCGGCCTCGTGTTTCGTAAAATGTCGGCAATTCGTGTACGGCTGAAATACGAGGCGAGGGAGAGAAACCGGCGAAATTCAACTCGACGCGCTTAACACGCAAAGTAAACGTAACAGGTATGCCTGTGTGATTTCGATTAGCTCGTGGACCAAGTAGATTGTACCGGGTAAACAGGGCTGTGTAATTAACGCGATCCTTTACGACAACTGATTATCCCAAAATACGGCCATTATAATTAGCTTTACTTTCAAATGAATGTTTAAATTTCCTTAATACGCTTGATGATCGTGTAAAATTTGTCCAAATAAAAATTGTATTAAGTAGAGCGTAATATATCGTTTTGTTAATCGTTTGATTAATTATTAAAATGAGTTGGTTTTTATGAACGGTTAAGAATACAGGGCGGACGGTTGAAAAATGTTGAACCCAGTGGAAAGATTATAAAATTGTACTGATTGTTGGTAGCTGTGCGCCTTGAAGAAGGAATTGAGACCGTCCGTGGCGCCGAGCACTCATTCCGGCCGATGTGCCGTCCAGAGGACAATGTCTCAGGGAACAGCGGGCCTGTCGGCCGTCATCGGGCCCCAATCATCGAGTTATTGGAGCCCGGGGAAACCCACGAGTGCTGCCATTTTCCGCGGCATCACCGAAGGATCCGTCGAGATGCAAAAAATCAAGAAAGTTCAGAGCTTCTTCAGGGGTTGGCTCTGCCGCAGAAGGTGGAAACAAATCGTCGATCAGTACATCAAAAGTCCCCATGCAGAAAGCATGCGCAAGAGAAACAGGTGATTTTTACGAGCAGTCTCGCAAAGTTAAAAATATTATCGATAAGGCACGCGCGTTACCTTGTACAAAAAGTTCTTAATTTCACATTGGCTGGACAGTTGTATGATTCGCGGGCTCACAGGATTGAAAAACCTAGAAGTAATTCGGAAACTCGTACGACTCAATTGCAGAGAATCGTAGGAACTCGTAGCTGGATGAATTTTTCCGAGAACACGAGAAGACCAGTTTTCATAAGTTTCTATACCTTAATCCCCGGAGAAAATCTTACGTTATTTAATTTATCTCGTCGCGAACGCCACTCGCATCGTCGCCAGTTTGAAACTTTCACGAGAATGACGCCGGAGTTTCAGACAGGATCTGCAAGATGCCCGAAGGATTTTTCAAACGACCTTATCATATCCCGTAAATGTATTTATCAAACGGGAGAATTTCGCGCGAGGGGCAAATAGATGTGATTCGCTCCGGATATTCCACGGAATAAAACGTGCGAGGTCGTATCGCGCCGGGGGACAATTTAATATGGACGCAATTGACGCGTGGGAAATTACGTGTTACGAATATGACGCGGACGGGGAAACGAATTGACGCTGAAACGAATGTCGAGATCAAAGAGGTAGGATATTCGCCGAGCCGTAAATTGCCGGCCGTAGCATAACGGAAATTCGAGGCTTTGTCGTAGTAGCGTTTTCGCGGAGGGGGAGGAGGAGGAGGGGGAGGGTTCTTCGGGCGGAAAGTTAAGAGGCAGAAGGTCGCGATTGGCTAATTAGCCGGCCATGTCCCGGCAGGTGGTTCGGCTTAATCGCCAACGGCGAACGACAATTTCTCCCGACGTAAGGCTCTAATTACTCGGCGGGCTTTGCATCTCGCGGAAATCAATATCCCCGCCCTCCCCCCCCTGGCTTCGAGCATCTTCGGACTGGCTTCCCGCGGGATACCCTGCCAACGGGAAGTTCGAGATTCCCTCGTTAGTGCCGGCGAGATATTTGCGCGCGTTGCTCAAGAGCCGAAAATAATGACACCAAACCCCTCCCCTACTCCCCCACTCAGCCGCAGAAGACAGCCCTAAGACCCGGGGGAAACGTACTCTAAAAGAAATGCGATCGTCCGGAAATTCACCGGCGATTTTAATGGCCCGGGATAGCAGTTCTCTCTCTCTCTTGAACTTCTCGCTCCGATTATCCTGTAAATATCTCAGAGGACGATTACGATCGTACTCCGGAGATGGTCCGAGGAATAACTCAGCTGTAACTTTAATGACAAACAACAGCTGTGTAGTGGATCGCAAGAAGCTTTTCCCTTCTCGAGTTTTCTTCTGTCTCGCTGAATTCCGTTAAAACTCGCGCGAGGAAATATTCCGCGTTGAATTCGTGCGAGTAGAGAGTCGGCTGTAGAATGAAAGCACCGTGAAAGGGCATGAGAGTGAGAGGAGTTGGTCTTTCAGCCTGGTGTTTAAGATGGTAGAGGCCGAGGAGGAGTACACGGAGCAGATGGAAATTCTCGTAAGCTGCTTCCTCAGGCCTTTCAAGATGGCTGCCAGTTCGAAGAAACCCCCATGTAGCCACGAGGATGTGAATAGTATATTTTTGAATAGCGAAACAGTGCTGTTCCTCCACCAGATCTTCCTCAAGGGTCTCACTTCCCGTATGGAAAGCTGGCCCACTCTAGTTTTAGGTAAATATTCCGACAACCTTGTTAAATTTCACCTCTTCGTAGCAATAAATTTCTAAAATATTGCTTTATCTCTTCGACGTTTAATTTTTTTCGATGAGATCTTAGTCTGCATTTAGCCTAACTGTTTCTACTTGTTCTGGCAGGTGACTTGTTCGACATGTTACTACCGATGCTGTCAATTTACCAAGAGTACGTACGAAACCACCATTACAGCCTTCAAGTGTTGACCGAGTGCAAGCAATCGTCGGCCCCTTTCGCCGCGTTGCTCACCCGATTGGAGAACAAGACTGCTTGCCACGGAAGAACGCTCGAGACGTTCCTAACGTACCCAATGCACCAGGTAAATCGAAATAAAAGATCGAAAAAATTCGTCGCCTGACCCTAAGTCCCAGTTCAAAAATCATCGTTCTAAAGTTAATATCTATGGAATTCCTTCTCCGTAATTATACTTTAATTCATTATAATAAAGAATTGACCTAACTGAAAAGGCAATAGAAATTAATAACGTCAATTACACGCTCCGTGCTGCTGGTTGATTGGTGAAATTCCGTCAAAGCGGAAGCCTAACAGTTTAGGCTATACCGGGGACAAAGCTAATCGGGGCATGAAGGTATAATTAGAACATTTGGTAATTGTGTTAATGGGATGGTTAATTGCCATTGCAGATCCCGAGATACATAATTACTCTGCACGAACTTCTGGCCCATACACCGCACGATCACGTGGAACGTAAGAGCTTGCAGAATGCAAGACAACAGCTGGAGGACTTGTCGAGACAAATGCGTGACGAGGTACAATTACTTGCATATGCATATTATGTTTAAACTAATTAAAAGCTTTACATAGACGACGAAATTCCTTTGAGCAATTTCGGTGCATGGCAGTGAACGGTTCTAACGAAAATATTTATCCGAATTAATAAAACAGATGAATGACGCTTTTCCATTTGGCTTCCCTGTATGACGATATTTGGATGTCATGTAAATTTCATTTGTTCTCTAGGTGAGCGAGACGGAAAATCTGCGCAAGAACTTGGCAGTCGAACGGATGATAGTCGAAGGATGTGATATTCTGCTGGACGTGAATCAAGTGTTTGTCAGACAGGGTAAGTCGTCAACGTTTCGATTTCCATTGAAAATTTTGTTTTCATTGTTTACGAAAATGGCAAAGTAGATCGCGACGCGGTTTCAATGTCAATTTCGATCGCCAGTTTGGGGAAAACTCGCTGCTGCGGATTTTCCGCAGTCGATAAAGGCTCAACAGGTACGGGACGAATTTCCCTCGCTTGTAGTTTTCGTTTGGGACCGGAAGATCGCGGGAGAAAAGCTCGCTGATCGAAGCGCAAGCGCGAGTTTACGTTTCGAAGAATCGATGATGCTATATACCCCGCACGTACACGCGTATTTACAACTTACGAAGATTCACGATTCTGCGCACGAAAATCACACCTTCCAGGGCCGTCATATGTCAGACCCATGGATCAATTTTCAACGACGATGGAAATATCGAGGAAAACATTTTTTTTTATTCCTGGACAAAATTTATTTATACCGTCATCCAGATTTCGCTTAACTGGTCTCGCTTTTTTCTTTCCATTTCACATTCCTTTTGTTGAACTTTTGCCAGCTAATTTAATAATACGTGACGTTGTTATTGATTTTACGAGACTTCCATTGTATATTATTATTTTCTACGGGTGCTATATTTATGTACACGAGGGCAGACCCTTCAGGAGCAATTAATATCTTTTCGTATCAAACTAGTTATCTATCTTCGGCGAAACACCGAGGATTACGTACTTTCAATTACCGCAGTATATGAGTAATTTGGATTTTAACGAAATTCGTACTATAAATTTGAAAATCCTTAAGAACCTCGCATTTGCCTATTTGAATCTTTTTCTTTTGTTAGGTTTCTTCAGAAACTTATAAATAATATTTATTCCCTAACATTTCTTCCCCGCACATCGATATTTTATTTTTAAAGCTCCTAGGAATTGTATTCCCGCTCGCGTGAATTCCGACGAAAGGTTCATGCTAAAAATAAGGAAAACTGACTGAGAGTTAGTTCCCCCGGTATCTTGGGGACCCGCTAATTTTCTTGGCTGGTTACGTCCCTGTTTCCTCGTGCTTACTACCCCTTCGCACGAGTACCACGTAAACGTCTTCCCACGTACTCCGCCTTGGAAGTTAGCCCCCACGGCTTTCGTCCGTCGTCCGCCGGATAAGTCGGCCACCATTCGTTTTCCCTGGCACAAAAGTCCGCGAATTTCCCGGCCGACCGTCCGTCCGATCCTCGTCCGTCGAGGCACGTCGTCCGCCGGATTTCCCACGAGGATTCCTTCTCTCCGGCTCACCTTTCCTCCGCGGGGGAACGCGAGTTTCGCGTCGGAGGCGGAGGGCGAAGGGGTCGACGAACGGACGAAAACAAGCCCGCCCACACGTACCTTTTGCCATTTTCTCCCTCGCTAGCTGCGCAATTTCCCGGCCTTTCTCCCAAAACTGAATATCCTTTTTAAATTTACCGGGTAACAAACCACCCCGCGAGTGCGCTTGCACGTGTGCCAGTGTGCGTATGTATCTGTGTGTCTGTGTGTGTGTGTGTGTGTGTGTAGCGTGCGTTTTGCAACATACGCCGGAGGAATTCGGGGACCAAGGAAAGTGTTAACGTGCTGGTATCAGGGACCAAAAGGATACCCAGGAATTTTCCTTAACTTTATCTCTACCTCGTCCCACGTAATCGTCCCCTTCACGCGGACCTTACGCTTCCCCCCCTCAAGGTACGAATCTGACATTTCACGAGACATTTTACAATCCAGATAAACGTTAGTCTATCAGTTGATTTAAATCCTTACAAAGGACAAGTACTGGTCGTAAGTAGAAACGTTTCTCGTTTGAAGGGAAGTTGTTGACGAATGTTAGGACATTATTAACATTAACGAACGTTAATCCTTAATGATTTCTTGATACCCATCAAGGACGAATTTTACTACGTCAGAAAAGCATGTTATTTTTGTTGAATGTGACCATTTTCACTTCGTATATCTTTGATTATTTTTGCAGGTACACTCGTCCAAATCGTGGATAAACCTCGAGGTGCACGTAGTAGATTAAGCGCAACATTCGGAGGCAAAGGAGGCGACAAAGACGCAGCTAGACAGTGTTTCCTCTTTTCCAATCATTTGATACTCACGACGCGACAGTCCGACGACGACGGCCGTTTGAATCTCGTTCCGCAAATCGGCAAAATTCCGCTCTCCGATGCCGTGCTAATCGAAGACCCGAGCGACCAAAGCGTCGCGGACGATGACGGTACGTTTAGGAATTTTATTCTTTAAAATACCGACGGACACGAAACGAATGACCGAGCTGTCGATGAAACAACGACGTCCAGTCGTTAACTATTTCTCGGCTTAGTGGAATAGTGATGTTCGAACTGTTTTTAGAATTGTCAGTGTCTTCCATGTCCAGTGGAATCAGCGAGAGCAGCGGTAGTGGGAGCGGGACTGCCAGTCTGCAGAATCGAGATTTCAAAATTTTGCTCGACGTAAAATCGGGCGGGCCGCAGGTCACCGTCCACCTTGTGGCACCGACTATGCAGGCAAGTTCAGCAGTACTTGTTAAACGTTTAAAAACTACGTTAAATCTGCTCAATCAGAGGCGTTGAAATGCACAAGTTAAATGCCATGATTTTTCGCGTAAATTCAAACAGGAAAAGGCCGCGTGGATCAGCGACATCAGCCAATGCATGGACAACGTTCATTTCAACGACTTGCTGCACAGCTCGCTGTCGGACACGAGTTCGGTGACGATGCCTCAGTCGATCAGGAACGACCCGAAATTGTTCAACGACGACGTGGACATCCGGTTCAGTCGGACGTTGAATTCCTGCAAGGTGCCGCAAATTCGCTACGCCACGCCGGAGCGTTTGCTCCAGCGACTCACGGACCTGCGGTTCCTCAGTATCGATTTTCTCAACACCTTTCTCCTGACCTACCGGGTCTTTACCGACGGAGTCACCGTCCTCGAGGCCTTGAAGAAGGTCTTCTACGAGGCAGAACCGCCTGACGCTCAAATGCCAAGCGATTCTCTCGTGTGAGTAATTTCGATCATTAAAAAAATGACACCAACGATCTTACAGAATTTTAATCATTCGTATTTGACCATTTTTTTTACCTCTCCCAGCTCCTTGGACGTTTTGGCCGGAACCGTGGGTGATTCTCAGCCCAACTCCGATGAGAGAAGAAGAAGCAGCGTTTCGCCGAGAAGACAAAGCGGTGCCAGTTCCGTTTCCGGTAAGAAATTTCGACTAAAATTCTGCTCGTGGTTGGAGTAAAATTTCATGATTTTTCGAATGATCTTAGGCTACGGATCCGAGGTGAGCGATTGCAGAGACACGAAGAATCACGGATCTACCGAATCCAGTGCGGCTTCTCAAACTTTCAACTCGAAGGGCCATTGGCGATCGGGTTACAAAAAATGTAAACCAAGATGCATTCCTGGCGCACAATTTTACGTTGCATAGATGCGTATTATTTCTTGACATTTTATCTTTCTATTTCCGTTCAGTGGAAGAAGAGCAACAACTGGATCTGATCTCCGAAGCTCCGTCGATCGTGAAACGAAGCCCCACCTTGCAATCCAGTCCTGGATCCGGAGGATCGCAATCGCCAGCCACGCCACGGAAAATCAGTATTCGTGTTGACAGCGATGCCAACGAGAGTGACGGCTGTCATCTAACCATACCGAAGGTCATTGCAGTTTCGTCGAGCTCGGAAACGTTAACAGGTATATATTAATGCAAAGAATGAATTTGATAAATTATACATGATATTTGAGGAACGGATGAGCAAGGGAAATACTTTTCCTTCAGATGCAACAGTGGTGAGTGCTCCTTCCTCGCCGAGTAACTTGAGTTCCGTCACTCTGGTCGGGTCGACAGGTTCAGGATCCCAATCAGGATCGGATCCAAGTCCACAGGACGGAGGAGCTCATGCTATTGCCGAGGATGCAGACGCTCAGGAAACTCCGATAGCAACGGCAATCGGCCCAAAAGATGGTAAAATGTTGGACAAAATAAAAGTCACTCAATGTTATTACAACTTTACGTACTCTTTTCCAAATTTTGATTTCTATGCATATAAAAGAAGGACGTGGTTATTATTTTTAACGGACAGTTGTGCCGATGATATTCGTTCTATTTGTAAGATTTTATTTTCGTCATTTTTTACAGAAGTACAGTTCACTTACGAGGACACGGAAAAAACGTCGGCGAAATCGTCGGATACGACGACACCTCCGTCTCGAGGCACGCAGGGCACTTCGGACAAGGAAAAAGAAGACTGCACCGACGACGAGAGTACACCGACCGGTGAACAGGTTCAGCGAGTTTCCCAGCCGACTCAATCTCAGCAACATCATTCGGAACACAGAGCTTCGATCCAATCAGCACCGCCGTACACTGCTAGGAGCGGTTCCATTTCCACTATAACCGGAGTACGTCGATTTTCCTACCATTTCTATCAATCATCATAGTACAATAAATGCATAGAAAATAGGTGATACGTAGAAAATGGGTAGTGGGGGAATTAATAAGTGAAATGAGTCCAACTAAATAAATTCGTTGAAAACGATCTTTTTCTAAATGTTTATTTTCTGGGACTTATCGCAGAACTACTGGGCCAGCAGACGATCGATTCAGGAATCTGACATGTCGTCCCAGCAGGGGACTTATCAACACGATCAGCAAGCTTCGAGCAAGGCCGGTGTCGTCATCACGAGCTTCCGGCAAAGTCACCGAAGGTTCGTTTCTATCCCCCTGTCCCTCCCTCACTCGCGATTACTTTTATACTCACACGTGTTTGTGCAATTGTTCGTAACAACGTCAACGTGCGCATGTCACTCGGTCACAGGTTTATCGTCTTCTCATTTGAATCCTTGGATCTTCGATCGATCGAATTTATCGATTTTTCTGCGTTTTGGGGGGCTCATCGTCGATCTTTCCTTCGAAATTTCCATCCTCACGTACCTACGTCCGTCTGTTCGTGCCTTTTACATGTCAATCTTAATTCTGAGTTCGCAAAACATATCGTGAAGCGTGGTGGGTGTCGAACGTGTGAGAATTATCTCTATTTCGATCGCCATTGCTGTGTGCCGTAAAAGAATTCTTCACTTTCCTTACGCATGAAAGCTTTCTCTTATCTTCATACTTCATGAACTGCGAGCGGGAAGGTAAAGAAAAATGCTATAACCGTAAGCTGGGAGGAGATCTGTACATCTCGATGTCTTTATTAAATCGTATTTCCTGTGTTGTTTTGCGTCATTCACAGTATCGGACCCGAATCCATCTGGTAAGTGAGTGTCATTTGATGAGCCCTAACGACAAATGACGCTGTTAATCACTCGCTAGACATAGTGCATGGCAATTCACGTTTTATAAAAATTGCGTGCTTAATTAGTCGCTTTGCCTGTTTACTCCCCCGTGTATGTCCTTTCCTAATTTTCTTTGTTTTTCCATTACCAGTGTTTTCGTCCGTTATTTTCTTCCCGCAACAAGGTAGGACATGGAAGACTATTAGTATAACCCACTGAAATTAGAGGAGTGTTTGACAATCGTATTAATAGGACCTGGTTTTGTATTAGAACATTGATAAATAGTATAGTACTGCTGACTAGTCTGTTTGGTTTTCGATTTCTTGTCGCTTACCCTTTGCCCTGGGCAACCCCTGTCAACTGCACACTGGACGAGAAAACGAAATAGAAATAGTTTCGCACCGGCAGACGCCTTTAGTCACCTGACGTGCGTGCTTCTTAGAACAATAGTTACCAGCAAGGAACGTGTCACGAATGTAAAAGAATGCAGCTGTCGATAGACACGCAGTTGCTTCTTTGAACATTGCACATTGTAGGTTGTAGATAACGCAATCCACGGTCGAAAAATAACGAGAAATTTGCTCCAAGAAAGATTGCCAAAGAGATCTGAACGGAGCATATAGAAATATTGGAAATTTAGTTTAGCCTCATCGTTTTTCCCCCGGTGATAATTGCATGAAAATTTGGAAATGCAGGAGCAGCACGTCGACCGCAGCGACGGCCTTTGCCATCGCGACCTCAGCATCGAGCAATCCTCCGGACAAGGCACCGGGAAGGTCAAACGACGGGAATAATCGCAGCGGATCCTGCAGAGATAAGAACAGACGAAAGGAATCGGTCATGTCGACGGCCGCGACGATGCGAGTTCTCAACGTTCTACGCCATTGGGTCTCCAAGCACGCGCAGGACTTTGAATTGGACCAGGGACTGAAGAACCTTACCATCGAGTTCCTCGAGGATATCATCTACAGCCCGAACCTACTTCCGGCCGAACACAAAGCAGCCAGTCAGCTCCTCAGACTCATCACCAAAGAGGAACCGGAAAGCAACAAAGTTGACCTGAAAAAACTCTTAAAACCGCCGTCCGTGAGTTCAATGACCTTTTTTCTTTTTCATCGCTATATTTAAGTGGTTCACGGAAAAAGTATCTGCTGTTCCAGGTGCAAAGCAAGGAAAGCATCGAGACTTTATCGGCACTCGAGATCGCCGAACAAATGACGTACTTGGATCATCAAATCTTCATTTCCATCGCTAGCGAGTACGTAATTTCGTTTATCGGAGGTAGAATTATTTTGACAGACACTTATGAATGTACTCTCTCAGGGAATTCCTGGGACAGGCGTGGATGAAGACCGACAAAGCCACGAAGGCACCGCACATTCTTCTCATGACGAAAAGGTTCAACGAGGTTTCCTTGCTGGTCGTTTCGGAAATTATTCGTCGGAGCAACATGGCCGCCAGGGTGGCTGCCATTGAAAAATGGGCAGCCGTCGCGGATATCAGCCGAGTTTTGCACAATTACAACGGCGTTCTGCAGATATGCGCAGCTTTTACCAACAGCAGCGTTTACAGACTAAAGAAAACATGGGAGAAAGTCTCGAAAACGGTACAGAATAAAGTCTTCAAGTAAAATTCTTCACATAAAATCTTTAAGTACGAATTAACATGGTTCCTCAATTTTTTCAGACTAAGCAAACTATAGAGAGACTTCAGAATATCGTATCGTCCGACGGACGTTTTCGAAATTTGCGGGACGCCTTACACAGGTGCGATCCTCCGTGCATTCCTTATTTGGGTCTTTATCTCACCGATCTGTCGTTTATCGAGGAAGGTACACCTAATTTCACCGAAGACGGTCTGCTAAACTTTTCCAAGATGCGAATGGTAAGTAACTATTTCCCCGAATAATTAACAGTTCCTTTAGCTTCCCTCGCGTCATTAAAGTCTTCTACTTTTTGCGTCTTTGTCAACATTGTTGAATATCTTTTTTCTAGATCGCTCACGTTATTCGTGAGATTCGTCATTTCCAACAGACACCTTATAAGATCGAGCTGATAACGAAGGTGACTAATTATTTGCTGGACACTTCGCTGCTGCTGAACGAGAAGGATTTGTACCGCATGTCCTTGGAAATCGAGCCGAGGGCTTCGAGGTTGAGCAGTTCGGGCCTGATTGGTCTGCCCCCCTGCGCCTCGGCCAAGTGAAAACATCGATTTTCCATCGATCGCGAGACTCGCGAGCAAAGCCTCCATCCTTAATCGGAAATCGCGGATAAACAAAAATAGCTGAGGATCAGAGGGAAAACGGGGACCCGTAGGTCCCTGCTGTTAAATGTAAGTGTCTTCTGTCGCACCGAGTTCTTTGCGTCGCGTTAAATTGTCGTAGGTAGGTGAAAAAAAAGCCCAATCAGTAAGATGTCCTCGACAGGTAAACTTATAAATCTGTATGAACGTACTCGCGAAAGCGTTATTGTTATCCTGTCTCGAAGGTGGAACTTTCGATTCGTCCTGCACATACAGCTTCTAAAAGTGTACAGATGTACGTACGTGTGTGTACAAAAGGGAAGGAATAATCTCACATCCGGTTTTAGTCCTCTTAGCACTCAGCAATTTTCTCTCACGGAGTAGGAAGGACTTAAATGTTTACGAGACCCTCCAGGGAGAAACTATAAGTTTATCATTTCTCCAGACATCAAAGAATTCCTTCTGAACAGTTCTTAGGAATAATAGAGGTCTAGAATCTTGGGAGAACTGTAAAAAGATAACGTACTACGTCGAGGTATTTAAGTTGACGGCAAAATATTGGCCCTGGGGAAACTAAACTCTTATGTGAATTGTTACAATAATATCGAAACTGCAATTACTTAGGTCATCAAAGAAAAGATTTTGCATTGGTTGGACCTTCCGCGAATTAGGAAACTTTTTAACTACTCGAAGGTATTGAAAACGGTGGACAAGTGGAATACGATGTCTGTGGTTTATGTTTAGTTAGCACCGCTCAACCGAGAAGTATTATTATGCGAGGTAAACGAGCATAAGTTCAATCAGCCCAAAACTGACCAACTGTCTTTAAGACTAATCCGTGTACGCAGGAAACGGTTGGGGATTATACACTTGACAATCAGTAGCGTAAATACGTGGCATTCCTTTCGTCCCACTTTGGAATCTCGAGCGCCGTGATATTCACTTGCCAAACGCGGGGAAGACGGAACCGTCCGTCGTTAGGTGCCAGAAATTTCCCTAATTCTCTCGCGATTCTTCGGCGGTTCATTCAAATCGCGAGAATTCGTCGACGGAAAAATCATTTCCCTTCTCCCCTTTCCGTTCAACTAATCCCCCGCCCTTCGCGGCAAACGGGAAACCTAAGAAACGCGTCGGAAAAATATTTACAGTATCGGATTTGCAGATTCGTGTCAGTGCGGAGGTAATATTTCTCTATACGTAAATCGTACATATCAAGATTACCTGATATTTTTCGTAAGATTTTATCGGCCGCTTCCTTTTCGCTGCGACATTTCCAATGAGAAGGACAACCTCTTTTGATGATTCATCGAATTATGCTGGATTTAGAGTAACGATTGGAAGTGGGAGAGCGAATATTAGACGAGGTGCAATAAAAGTCAAAAAACTGCTCTACGCGAGAGTCGGTATTACGGTTAGAAAAGTATTGATTTATCCGTAGAAATCATTTAACTCGATGTGAAACGTATTTGATGTTGACGTTTGAAAATTCACTATTTCGTGTCCTGATCGACGAGAAATTATCGCTGGAAACGAACCGTTTTATTGTTAGTCGCTTAGTCTGCTTATTGTTAGCGAGTGTCGTAAATCATTTTCTCCATTAGCTACGGACAAGTTGTTTGATTGGGTAGCGTTTTAAGCTGATTTTACGTTCGATGAGTGGAGGATGAAAAATCGAGGCCCAGTGGCTCGATTAAAAGGAGTGAAGATCATGGCGTGCGGACCACGTATTATTTCCAGTTTGATTTCTCGACGCCCCATGCTCGCTTTCTACGAGTACCTGTGATGAATGAGGGCACAAGGCGTTACCACCAACTGTAAATACTCGAGCATACCGAATTATATAAATATTGTTGAGAGTCGGCCAACGACTATAATCCTCGTGATCCGCAGACCATGTGACGCTAGTGTTATTGTATAAACAAAATGACGAAGGTTGACGACGGTATATACAGTTAAAGATAAACGCGATTCTCCTGCAGCAATCTGCTAGTCATAATTTACTATCACCTTTCTTGGCTCGACAAGAAAATGAAGCTGGCCAACTGTAAAATCGTTACACAATTTTACGGCTTATATTTGTCGATATATTTTATTTTTTTTACGAAATAATGCTGCTTCGTTCCGTTGAAAAATTGTTCTAGCTCCGAATTTTTTAACACCTTCTTCAGTTTTTTTATCATCAGCAACACTCAACAGTATTTAATGTCCTATGCGTACGTTTAAGACGAAATATGTTGAGTTTTAATGGGGGTTTCATAAACCCTGCACATCCCTGGTCCAATTCGACAAACAGTGTCTTTCGCTGAAAGTTTTTTAAGTGCAAACGCGAGACAATCTGTTGTCTCCTTTACGCATTACTCGTTATTCCGCGACCCTAATATCTTCGCGAAGATTAAACACAGCATATCGGTATCATACAATCAATTCCATAATGCAATCTGTGCATCTCCAGTGTTCTGCCGCGTAATGAATAATCCATGATGTTGATAACGGTCGACGACCAATCCGGACCACTCGTGCTGGAATTGACTTTATTTTTATGAGAATCAACGGAAATAGTCCGGATTTGTTGTCCGTTTCAATAGCGCCATTCACTTTGGCAGGATTTTAATAACGGCAATGTGAATTATGCGGAAATGTACAATGCTTGTTTGCATTGAATTAAGGGAGTTTGTTCGGCACAAGTGATAGTGAAAATAACGATATTTTTAATGTTTGTTTAATAACCCTGTGAGGTATAATGGAGATTTTTCATTTCACATTGATTCTAATACCTTTGGCATATAATTTGAATTGCTGAAATAAGTATCTTTTATTAAAAAAAATAGAGATACATAATTTGACGTAACTTCCAAACTTCCTTAATTCGTGCCTCCGTAATTCCGGCAAATGTGATGCGTGAATTGTGTCTCATCTTCAAGGACAATCTGTTCTTTGACTTTTCTATACACACACACTGTACATATAAAAACTAAACCCTTGACCGTTGATAAAAATATCGTTCAGGTGTAAATCGTGTGCCAATCGATCCGCGGGTTAAAAAATCTAACGCTATCGAAAATGGGCGAAAGTATTGCACATTTCGACACGTCTGACTTGTTCGGACATTTCTGAAGGATTTAAAGCATTTCGTACTCCCGTTAAAGTTTTTGACTTTCTTTTGCACTCGGTCCGCGGCGTAATTGATACGAAAGTCGATTATCGCCAGCTGGATACTGGCGAAGTAACTCACTTTACCATAGGAACTGAAACGTACAAATCTAGAATTACGACGGCCATAGTCTTTCATTTGATTGTCTTAACGTTCAGTTTGCTCGCGTTATGAGTGTTAGTCGATGACGAAATAGCCGTAGTTCTCGTGTCTGTAAAGTTTAATAGGACCCAAGTACTTAGCTTTTTACTAGGCACTTTCCTACCTTTACTCGATATTCCGCTTTTACGATACCCCGGGTATATCACTTTACTGTCTTGACGTTTAATTACCTCACCTCTTGAGTACCCCAGTCGATCGCAGGAACAACTAGACTTTTCATTTGTGTCTCAGCTTCATGAGAACTCGAGCATTTGCGTCTTTACAACGCACTTTCCTCTCGTTATTCACTGATCTACATTTACGACGCACAATATGTTCCCTTATAGCTTAATTGACTTACGCTTTGGCTGTCGCTCAATGACGAATTTTGTGTACCGTGTAAAGCTTCACGGGGCTTAAGTACTTACATCGTTACAACGCACTTTCCTGTCTTCGCTCGATACATTGTCAGTACTTAGCGAGTTAAAGCTCCTCGGCCATTACTTTTCAAGCATTATGTAAACACAGGACTGCACGCTAACCGATCCTTTCAACGCACCCTCTACAAACATGTGTTTACGTGTATTCGTGTTTGCAAGTTGCTCGTAAAACATGCACATTCCTAAGGATCGTAAGTGTTTGTAAGTACAATACAGTATGCGCTACTTGTACACTACTGTACATAACTATATACACATACGGAAGTACTCGTAAGCATTATACGGC
The DNA here is from genome assembly GCA_963989215.1 of Hedychridium roseum. Classification (NCBI taxonomy): domain Eukaryota; kingdom Metazoa; phylum Arthropoda; class Insecta; order Hymenoptera; family Chrysididae; genus Hedychridium; species Hedychridium roseum. Next base: position 1,561,159 of record OZ022307.1, on the reverse strand, counting down.
GAATTTACAGACGTTGTTAGATGATTTTCTCGTCTCGAGGGCAATGGTTAATCGCTGATGAAGTTAATATTGTAATTATTAATTATTAATGTTTCCTATACGTAATGTCTTAATGAGGCTTACAATAAGGCAAAGTATGCTACAATTTATTCCTGTTAACATGTAAGAACGTAATTAACATCATTGAACGGGATATCCAATGGCAGGGGAAAGTCATGTGATACTTCATGATATATACTAGAGTGTTTATTTATTTCGCTAACCCACGTGGCCAAAGAATAATATTTAATAAAAACGTTTCTCGTAGTTAGAAAAATACAGCTGTACATATTAATTTTTTCGCGGTAGTGAGAGAACGCTTGGCTGAAAAATTCTAAAATATTCTGACTTTCCCCTACATTGCGCATCTATGTTTATGTATACATATAACTGTACGATTCGATGTGACTGCAGGTACGTTTGGTGGAAATTAATTGCGTGTAGCATTGTTTTTTTCAATCAATACGAGACCAAAAAACTAGGAAAAATCTCTTTCCGGTCCTTGCTCTGATTTCAGCCATTTTCTCACGATTCTCCCGTCCAATTATGACTTAAAATTCAACACACACACACACGCGTGCGTGAAAAGTATCTGTACATACGTAAATACATGCGACGATTCCGTGACGAACGGTCATTAAATTCAATGCTAATACAGCTCTACTCGCCCTCCGCTGTGTTGCCTGCGTTAGAATGATTTCGTCCATTTCTCTTCACTTATTCATCCGCGATGACTGATGACCAGAGATAACGAACCTACGGCCAGATATCATTTGTTGGCCGGGGTGAATTCGAAAATACTTTGTGAAAAAAGTCTAGTAAGAACTTCCGGCCAACTTTCATTAATTTCCGACGGCTTTAAAACCCAACGGTGAACTTCACTCGTTCCTTCCTCTATTTGATCTCACGAGTTCCTTCGAATTCCGCGACGTGTATCGTATTATCGCTTTGAAATTGCGAGAAAATTTGGCCTGGGGTGGAGGGGGAACATGGCGATCGTGTCCCGAGACGTAAAGCACACGGGCAAATAGTTTTATTAGAGGAAATTCGCGAGAATTACGTTATCCGGGCCGATGAATTACCGGAGGGGCTTTCTGGGATGCACGGAAAGTTTTCGAGGCAATCAAAAGTTGCCGGAATACGTACGTACACGGCCGAGGGGCAAGGGGGGGAGCTTCGCTAAAGAATCAAGTCGACCTCCGGCGAATAGACCGGATGTACGTCTATATATATATATATACACGTATATATATACGTCTATCCTTGGTCTATTCGTTTCGGGTAATACGCCGGCGAACTACGTATAAAACAGTGGAGAGTGGGAAATGCAAGGGAACTCATAACTCCTGGGATTTCAATGTGATTCATACGTTAAACAACACTTTACGAAATTGAGATATGGCAATCTGCAAAATGTAGAAAATCGATCCGTTTTTTGTCCCCTTTCGTTATTTTAATAATACCCTCAAAACGTTGTTGTTCAATATTTGCTGGAACGGAAAACTAGTTTTTTGGTTGACGATGAATTCGAGAAAATTGGAAATTTGGAAAACGAGTGAAATGTATTATCAAGTATTGTAGCACGATAAACGTATACTCTGTACGTGTGTGTGGTGAAAGTGTGTGAATGAACGAGATTGCAGAGACTTGCGTCTCGCCGTGTGTTGTTCGGAGACAGTCGTAATTTAAGGAATACTAATCGATCACAAATCATCAGCTGGTTGTGAATAAATGTTAATTAAATATCAACCGATTAAGTAGGGAAATAGGTTTCAAGCTGTGGCCGTTAAACGGGCCGAATTAAGGACAAACATGTAACTGGGAGCAGGTACTTCCATGTTGTTAACAAACAATGTTATTTTAAATGTTTAACTGATATTAAGTATCCAAGTTTAATCGTGTAACATTGATTTCCCTTTAATTATGAGAAATCTTTAGGTTTCTTCAACACTATTTCTTCATAAGTTCTTGTTATCTGGGGAAATAAAAGATTTGTTAATACTTGTTGTCCTTATTGTTTGGATAGTTTTACCAAACAAGCTTGTATGTTCGTACTGTGGATATTAATTTGTAATAGTTAATGGCAGGCACTGTGTACTTAACCGTAATGATAATTAAGGAAGAAACGAGGCATCGACGTGATTTGCCTCGTCCTCGATATTTTCTCGGCGCGCAGTATAAGTAACTATTATTAATTCCATTTCGGCTACACTCGTTCGAGTCCAATCAAAACGCCTCTCGTGAGATCAAATCAAACGAGAAGGAAACTAGTGTCAGGGTTAGTCGAGCGTTCAGCTGTTATATTAAATGTTACTCTTCGACTCGTCAAGATTTTAATGTTACGTATATTTGTAAGATGCGAAAGAGCTATATTAACAATTAACCGGCGATAGATTCACTTCCTTAAGGAGGGAAAGATGGAGACAAAAAAATGGAGAGAAATAGAAGGGCTGAGAGTTGGGGAGAAATAACAATCTAATGCCTATCTGCAAATATATTAAACGTCAATCGTTAATGCTGTCTATTGTCTATCACATATTTTATATCTTCACTCTGTATACATTAAATAGATAATATTCTTCTGTAAATCGTCACTGTGTCATTCATTTTTACCTCGTCTCCTTAAGACCTTTGGTTTACGTGACATTAAATTCAAACACTTTTAGTAGAGCTTATGAGCATTATTATTTCATTGAAATTCAAATGATCCTTCCCATGATATTATTTCCTGCGAAAAGTCTTATCCGCTCTATTCGTGTGTCCGAGTGACGAACTTTTGCGCAGAAGACAATATGACAGGGGCACTTTGTGCCTCATCCGTTGTATCCTGCGCTTCAGAACGAGCCGGTACTTTGTTTACCGAATGTGCAGCGCGTAATCCAGCGTGTAATTACGCTAACTAAGTAGATAACGAAGCAAGAACCGTAACACTTAATTATCACGGCTGAGCAAGCGATATCGCAAAATGGACCCACGGAGTTGGCGTTATCCACGTTGCACGCTGCGTTATTACATTCTACGGTCGAACGAAGCTTAAAACGCGTGAATTGTTAATTCATTCCAAGCAACTCGGCAGCTGGCGTCCGCGTGGTCAAAGCTTAAAATGCGTCAAGGTAAAAAATAAAAAAGTTTAGAGGATCGTTCGTTCGGAAATAGCCCTTAAATCTTTATAGCCGTGCAATTTTTATGCATCATTTTTGTGCAAGTATTAAACGTCGGCGGGCTTGTGCAATGCTTATACCACTTATGACGTTTTACGAGCCATTCAGGATAAAAGGAATGCTACTGGGATAGCGTAGATAGTATCTTCATATTGTTTGATGATATGTTGAATTTATTCGTCGTAATAATCTTTCTCGTAGGGAATATGATGTCGACTCTGTCGACGGTTTGTACTACTTGTCCCCGGTAAACCGAGGAATGTTGCAATGTTGAACGGTTTTTGCGCTTCCGGATCGCGAAATTTATTGTGTTCCCATGGGAATAACGTAAAGCTGACAAGCACCTCTGCCGGGACAATGGCCCGGAGTTTCTCTGTGGATTTCCGCGGCGGGCGTCTTTCTTTTCAAGTTAAAGATTCTCGGAAAACAAACCGAGTTCCGTCGGACGGTGTGTCCGTGCCGGCTTTCAGAGTTATTAAAACAATCCATTTACATGCGGACACGCACACACACACACGGAAGGGAAGACTGTGACGACGAAGGATGGCAGAAAGGGCCGGCGGGGGGGAAAGAGGGAGACGGAACGTCGGGGTTTCCTTTGTGCCGAAAGATGGACGCTGCAGACAAACACGGTAGCCTTTCTTAATGCGTCTCATTTTCTCGCTCGCGATTGCATTCACCCGACGCGGCTGTTCGCTCGGCAGAACCGCACGTTATACGAATAGTCTTAAAGGAAAAGCAACTTTCTAAAAAGAACCGGAGACTTGCCAAGGCGTTTTTTCATTTCTCTGATTGAACGCGCCCAGATATTGTCCCGTCGCATGAATCCGATTCGCACAACCGTCAAACGAGTCCCCGGCTACGTCGTCAATAGATCAACTTTTCAATCGGTCCTCTGAATTCCGCAAATTCAACGTTCCGCCAAGTCCAATGGGGAATTTCACAAACCGACGTAGACCGGAAATGTTTCTCCATAGAAGAAACGATTTAACGGCACTTTTCGCATAGACTGCGCCAGTTTATTTTCCAATCGACCCTTTATTCACGACTTTCGCTTTCCCGGAAAAGATGCAACATCGACGCGTTCTTAGGAACGTAAATGATGATACGTAAAATTCGTCAAAAATAAAGGACGAGTGGATGATTTTGTGTGATCGGACTGGTAAAAATATATCGGCCTGTGCTGGAAAACTTGCAGGGATCCTCGTAGGTGCGCTAATTGGATATTGAGGGAGATAACCGAGCCGGTGCAATCGTTTCAGCAGGCGAATGAGAATCTTCTCGTTAAAGTCTGGACGTTCGTCCAGTCAGCGTTCTCGTCTAATTGATTTCCGCGGCCAATTGTCCAATCATGGCTTCCCCTCCATCCCCCCTTCCTACGTCTCACGTGAAGAGAATGAGTCGATCGTTGAAAATCCAAGAAAGAAGAATAACGACTACCTCGTTTGCATAATTTGTCCTTGTACAATTACTCGTCAAGTGGGACAATTCTGTATTATTCAGTTTACGGTCTAACTACTAATTTAGATAATTTTGTACAGAAATAAATATATCGCTTTGGCGGAAAGTTATTTATGTATGAAACCACTGGTTCCTAATGGATTTGAAAACTTTTTGCATAAGCCTTGGTGCATCGATTATACGTAATATATTAACACCGTTTACACGTAACAGAGTGGTAAGCCGATTACGTGCAGAGTGGTATGATAAAATAATTAATCTTTACACTTCACTATCGACTTTGAAAGGTTCCACAACGCCGGCGGAGTTATATATAGCTGAATAATCTGTTCACGATAGCACATGTAACTCGTAAGTAGCGCTCGCTTGCTCCCTTTGAGTGATTTACTCTGGCCGATGGTATTCACGTAATTAGGCTCCTACGTCTGTCTGTGTGTAAACTCAACACCAGTGTCGGTAAAGACCGTTCCACTGCCAGTGGAAATGATGGAACAGGAAATTCTTAGGAAACATGGACCTCGTTATACCTTATTTCGGAAGACTAAGCAAACACGAACGTTTCATAAGACGATTATACTTCGACTGCAAATGAAGAAACTCCAAGCTTTCAGCACCGCAAGAAAATCATGTTCCACTGGCGCTAAATCACATTTGCTACCACTAAATATGTAGCGATATCAGCAAAACCGTGAGCATTGAAATTGGGTTAGTACTATTGAATTCGTTGAAATTATTGCACGTAAAATAATTGCAGGAAAACCAGGTAAGCAAACCCGTGAGCATTGAAACGAAGTTAGCACTATTTAAGTCTTCGAATGAGCGGTAAATTTCGATCCGTCGGCAAATTGTGGGACCGTGCGTAAATCTTTTGAGATCCTCGCAAAGGATCCTTCGTGGTCGAGGGGGGGGGGGGGGAGGGTATGTCGGGACGATTGTCCGGTCTCTGGGATCGAGCGAGCTCGGTTCCTCGATGATCAAAGTAAACCTGGCGCGAGCGTTTTCCAAATGGATGTATGCGCGCCTCGGAGCCTCTGGCACCGCCTGTAAAACGGCGATGTATTATTTATCAGAGTGCGGCCCTCCTCATCACGGGCCGCCTTCTGCCTTGGCCGTCCTCCCCCCCCCTCCCCCCCCCCCGCCCTCGCCCCATCGTCGCGCTGAATACGTGCCGCGACGTAACTACGCGAAACAACCGCGCCGGCTCCGTTAATGAGGGGATGCGGCGGACGTGAATTATGCCTATTGCGTCGTTAGCTCGAGGGCTTAATGCGAACAAATAATTTCGGGCGCAATTATAATTTCCGACATTGTTTTACCGCGGACCCGATAGAAAATACATAGCTGCCGGGGCCAAGTGAAACACCCCCTCCCCTTCCCCCCATACCCTTCCTCATTGCGCAGTAATTTCCCGTAGGTGGTAACTAAAATGTCAGGTCCTTGCCGTACAATACGACGATAGTTTTCCGAACATGGCCAGCCGGGGGCCGGGTCTTGTAATTGAATATAAATCGATCGCGCCGGAATTGAAAGACCGTAAATTCCAGCCCTCCTTCCCCCCTCCTTCCCCTCTTCTCCTCCGGCAGAACGCCGTGCACCGATGTACAGATGTCAGTTACATAATTACGGACTCGGAGTTTGATGAGTTTTCGCGGCGAATGCGTTCCACGGGGAGAGCAATAAGGCAGAGATTAATACAGAGGTCTATGTTGGGGGAAGGCAAGATGGCGGCGAGGCAACGACGCGGGATTATAAATAAATTACGAATAACACCGATATCGCGTTACCGCGTATAATTTCATCTCAAGACGCTCAAAGAATATCCGTAACGACGCTGTTCTATGGCCGACGGCGGAATTTACCGGCGAGCGGATCAGTCTCCCCATTTATTATTATCGTATTTCAGCGGTGAGGGGGAGGTGAGCCGAGGGTAAAGGCTGCTGCGCAAGCCGGGCATTTCCCGGCCGGGAGAAATATTTCTCCGGCTTGTTCCTGGCTTCCAGAATACTTTGGTCCTGCCGGCCTTGTATTCCCCACGAGTTTCCTCTTCGAAAGTCCCTCCCCCTCACCAGCCCGGTTTTGTCTTCCTTTCACCTGTCCTCTTTCGTCTCCCCCCTTCTTCGGCTCCATAGTATTTATCCAAGTCACCTGGAACACGCTTGACACGATGGCAAACCCTGCGAGAACTCAAAAGATTCGCCCCGCTGTAATTCAATGAACAACGAGCTCGTTAAATTATTAACAAGAAATCCTCTCCCCCCGTCGCACCCCTTTGCCGACTACGTTCGCTGAAAAGTAGGGTGGACCATTCTGAGCGATAAATTCGACTAGTCAATTCTCCAAACGGGGATGCAGTAATAAGGTTTTTCATTGTTTAAATTTTACACGTCTGTCAAAACGATATTTGTCAGGCAATGGACGTTTTTTGACAGTAATTTCTCGGGATATTTTTGAGCTGACCTTTTCTCGTTTAGTTCGAATACGGAGTAGTTAGTGGATCTTACTTTGGCTCATCGACTGCAGCGTAGTAGCATGGACAAGTTTCCTTAACCGAATTATCCTTATACACGGTGAGTTAAGTTCCAACGCGATTAGTATGTTAATATTTTCATACAACAAAGTCGTCGGCGACTTTCCCCGGCGAGCAGTGCCGCTCGTGCGGAATATTCATGGCGAGACGAGTGAGAACTTTGGTTATTCCCTTTAGAAATAGATTTATAACCCGGCTGACGTTCCCCGCTGACTGCGGTTTCCACGATTCCTTTTGACTCGCCGTGAACGAGGACATTTTTTTCCCAACACCGTCCGATATATTTGTTCGATCTGATTACGTGCCTTTGACGTCCTCTTGAATTCTCGTTAATTATTATTCGCGTCCCAACGCCCAAATCAATGTTCGCCGGTCCGCTCGGAACCTCGTAATATTCCAGCGAAGTGTGTTGATTATTTCAAGCGAAAATTCCTGTCGATAAAATCTTCCATCGCCAAACGGTTTTCACGCGGTTTTCATTAACTTTTTTTTCCAATCTTATCGGCCACGCGATTTACAAATATTATACGATATTCCGGGCGAATGATCCCTGGGCAGTGGTTGTAAAAAAGAAACTTATACACGGAGTTAGTTCGTTTTATATTTTTAGACGCAAACTGTTTGCTTATCTGATTTCACGCGAGTTCAAACATCGGACGACAATGGGGGAGTTTTACGAGAATATGCCTGACAGGTAAAAGTCATTGAAAGCCTGTCAAACTTTATGATGGCTATGTAACCCAGCCTGGAATCGTTGCAAAAAACGTTTCAGGGTAAAAGCTGAGGTGTACTCTACGGCGAAGGTAGTTGTAAAACCTCTATAAACGGGGGAAATGAATTTCTGCCGACGCTGCGCTCGATATTAATTGAGAAACGTTAAAGGATGTCGAAAAAACTCTATTAATCCTTACCCAGCTATCGTGGACAATTTAATCCCCGGGGAAAAAATGGCCATCTGGCCGCGTCTGGGAAATGGAGAAATATTCGAAGGAAAAATCGTTCGATCGTCGAATAGAATACTTCTCTCAGAAAATCATTTTTAATGTCTATTAACCGAGTAATGCTATATTGAGATACGCCGAGGAAATAGCGAGGGAATACCTTAAGCAAGAATCACGATTGGCCGATGTAACATAGTAGATGAAAACAGGCGGAAATAGAAGCAACGAATGAAAAATCGCCGCTGGTAAACGACCTTCGATCGAGCGCATCGCTCGCAGTAACGAGAACAAATTGGACCGTTATTAATTGGGAACCCGGGGCCGTGCGCTTTTAATTAATGCTCCTTTAATTAAGGTCATAATTATGAGCCAGTCACTGTACGAAACTCGTCCTGTTTTCCCGCGGTACAAAGATCCACGCGTGTATTTCTGTTTCCGTATCTCGGTTAAGCCCCTTCCCCTCCCCCTCCCCCTCCCTGTCCGACCCGCCCCCGCGTTTATCCCCTCTCGCGTTTTATAATCCGTCCTCCGGCGTAGGGGCTATTTAAAGGCCCTTTTTTTTGTCGAGCACGCGATAGAAATTGGCCCGCTCGGTGGGAAGAATTACCGTGGCCAACGGTTCTGCCGGCTTTTTATTGGCTCGTCAAATTGTCAATCGCTCGGGCCGCGTCATAATACGCGGCAAAGCCGCTACGTAAATCCCCGTGAGTTTAACTTGCCGCTACGTAAATCCCCGTGAGTTTAACTTGCCGCTACGGAGGACCGTCGTCGATGGGGAAACCTTCCGGGAAAACCGATCGACCGGTTTCCCAGTATTTCCTCGGGACCGTTGCTTTTTCGCCGAAGCCTTTCAGCCCGGCCGAGTGCGTTAAATGCGTCACGGCGATGCGGTCGTCGCTGAAAACGTTAAATTAAAATTCCGAAAGGCGGCCCGCCGTGCAGGGAATTCAGATAAGCCCGGTAATTAATAGCGTTCGAATACCACGAGCGGGAATAAAATATCGCGCACGCTAATTCCCGGCCAGTTTTGCGTTTATCTTTTTTTTTTTCGAGGAATCACAGGTAGGCGGATGTGTTTGCCGCGTTTCCGGGTTTTCATCTCGCACTTGGGCCAACGTCACTGATAATCCGACGTAATTCGAGCGATACTCCTCCCTTTTGGCATGGAAACTAAGCGTATATTCGCATCGTCCTGGTCCGGAACAAGCGGCATAACGAACTCAACAACGAGTTCGCTCGTCGGTAATTTTACGTTATTTCACGGCCCTGTGGTGATTTCGCCCAGACGGAACTGCTCCCTTCCACTCGTTCACGAAAAAGCATTTTTATACAATACCACGACTACCCACCGCGCATTGAATACATCGAATAAATATTTATTTTCATCCACCGCGCGGGAGAAATATTAACAATTATCGTCTCGTCAGTTTTATCCTCAATGTTAGAAACCATCGTTATGTGTATAATGAATACTTTGATTGTGAAAGCACAAGCACCGTTTCCCGTGTGTATCGTGGAAGCCTGATTTTCATCGAGCAACGACGGCCCGGAAGATGGGATTTTGTGAATCAATTTTTCTTCACCGCGAGCACCTCAAGTACAAGAGTTTTGGCAATTTCCCCGGCGAAAATGCTCGCTCGACGGCGGCATAAACGAACTTCCCGGGGCTCTATTCTACGGCTTTAATAATGTGAAAAATCCGGATCCTCGCGTTCGACGATCGACGATAAACGCCAGACACACGCGATAACGCGAGAACCATGCGCTTATTGGCTATGCAAATTCAGTAGTTTCCCCGCGCTTGATGACGAGTCAGTTGTATCATTAATACTTGCCGGGAAACTTTCGAGTGCGAACGCTGCGTACGAAGTTGTCGAATCGTCGGAATTGAGTATCCATTGTCGATAAAGTTCTGACTCAACGAGTCGCCATTGTCTGCCGTCTTTTTACTGCCGACTAACCGACAGTCGAGAACAGTAATAAGCCTGGAATAATCTTCGGGAATTTCCTCAACGTACCTTTACTGCTCCATTAAAAAGTAATCGCGCAAATGGCGTTAAAACGCCGTATCATCCCGCGCAGATAAGAACTTGATTTTAATCCAAAAAGGATAGACGCAGAGGTTTCTTTTAACTTCTCGTATCAGATATTTTTATTGTACTTTCTCAGCAACCCTCTTTAATGTAATTACGTGATGAGCTTTAACTAGCAGCTACGTACTTAGCCTTTATTCCTTGAGTCTCGGAAGTTGATGCAGATGTTTCTACGTGCATTTCGAGATGCACGTTAGTCCGCAACCGTCGTACCAGTCATAAACCTGCGAGTGGACAATGTGACGACGTCGCTTCGAATTCTCTCGGACATTGCAAACTTGTCCCGCAATTGGGACACGAATGTTGCATTTAGCAAACGTTGTAGGGCAAAAGGAAGCCGTTGCCAAGGAGTTCTTGGCACGATGCTTACAAACTCTACAAATCCCTCCCCCCTCACTGCACCTTAATAATAACGCAGCAACAATATTCAGAGCCCTTTGCGCAGAATTTTAAACTTATATTTTAAACTTATATTTTAATTTTAAACTTAATACAGTCCTGCGAAAACCGTGAACAATGGAAATGGTATTCGTGCAGTGTGCAGTTTTCCGGTGAAAAGCACAGTTTTTTGACGGCGCCGCCGTCAAATATTATTGTGCGACTAAATTAATGTTAAACATTGCGAGAATGTATTAAAAGCAGGAATCGGATATGCAGATAGGTGCCGGTACATTAATTTGTACATCGACGGGAATAATGGAAAATTATAGAAAGGTTGAAATATCATATATCGTCGGCAATAATAACGGCTTCTGTGTTTGCTATAATGTGTCTGTTTACCAGTGTCTATCGTTATATACGGATGAACTCACGCGTGCAGATAGTCATACGCGGATAATTAATCCGCGTAAACGATATGTTCAATTGCAGCTGAGAAATTGAAGCAATAAAACGCTGAAAATTACGATGACTCGTATGACATTACGTAATTAGCAGTGAAATAGGTTCTGTCGCGGTTTTCTTCTCCACTTCGGCATCGTCCAATCTTCGCGGCGGCTCGTCGCGTTATAATTACAGGCCGATAACAAATTATCAAACGTATTATTGGGCCGCAATGTTGTCGGTCGAGTGCACGCGATGCGAGCTGTTTTGAACGCCATTCATACAGCTCGCCGGTTCCCAAGGTATTTCCGTTATCGCGCTTCGTTGTAGAAATTACTTGGCCGTAATTTACGGCACTGGGGATTTAGCTGCGCAAAAGTCAATAGCGCGAGCGCGCAATTTTACCCGTCCAAGAGACCGCCCCGTGAATTATCAAACGAAATTGCATCGGTTAACGACAGCCCAATACCACCGAATGTGCTAATTATTTCCGAGATTTCAGGAAACAGACGGAGGATCGCAAGAACTATTGTTATTCCTTGAATTTCGCTTACAATCAAAGCCTTCTGCGCGTCATTTCTTTTTCATGAACGATAATTGTCCCGGGGGATGATTCGCCGTTTGTTCTGCATGGAGGAGAGCGAAGGGATGATTTTTTCCGAGATCCTAGGGGTGGATCCCGCGTCGGTGTGCTTTAACGCCATTGGGTCGGGAAAGTACGAGCTTCCTCACTCTCGATCTCCTTTTTCCCCGGCGCGAAATTTACGATTAGCTTTCACACTTGGCGTACCCCGGGGACTTCCTGTGATCCGCTTTAACCCAAAGGAACGCAGGGTCTTCACCTTGAATCCCCTCTCTCCCTGTCCCCCTTTCCGTGTCTTCCCTCGACCTTTCTCGCGGATCCGTTTAAATGTTAATTGGTTTCTGTCTCTCTGTCCCGCGGTCCTTCGAAATCAACCGAGATAGCGCGCGATTCTTGCCATTCTTATCCCGCTTTTTCCCCGGATATTCCTTTCACGAGCTCCGCCATGTCCGGCGAGATGCAAATCACGTGACTGCTGGAAAGATGATCCGATCGAGGCGAATTTGTTATTTAAAAATGCCCAGCAGCGGCGTATTTGCCGAACGGCTGTTTGCGTAAACGTTCATTCCCTCGGCGAGTATTTTCTGCTGACACTGCGCTCGCCACGCTCGAATAATCTTCGTGCAAAATAACGAATGGTAAAATTCGAGCCTGTCGCGTCGCTACGAATATGCCATATATTGGCCAACGGCCAAATAAAAACCCATTTACGAAGGGACGTAGTTCCCCATTCAGCACGGCAGAGCCAGGGGGGTGGGGATTGGGCCAAAAGGGGGGTGGAACGATGTCACGTGTATAAATTGGCCCGAAATTTGGCTCATTGAAAATCCGAGTCGCTTAATTCGCAAAATCACGGGGCTCGCGAGGAACGTTGGTCGTTTATGAATTCACCGGCATTTTTTATCGTTCCCACTCGAAGGGATATTTAAATTCCCAGCGAGCACCGGCCCGGCGGCCGGTTTAATCAGCCGTGATTGGACTCGTGGTTTTTCTTTGTTAATTCCGACGGATCGCTCGAATTTTTCTCCTTTCGCGCAAGACCAATTAATCAACCTACTGAATTTAGCTTTAATTCCCAGCTCCCCGCGCGGACGGTTCCACCTTTCCCAGAAATTCACGGAAATATATTGCCGTTAAACTGCGTCTGATCGATTTCTCTCAATAAATTACTTAAAGTACTGCACGGGGCTCGATTTTCAATAAATCCAACAGTTTAGATCGACAAGTTTTTCACAAGTATCACGTATCTGCATCGAGATTGTCCCTTTTGAAGGCCCTGACGCTTACGAGTCGTAGTGTGGGAGGGTAAAATCTTGAGGTGCAATGGAATGAGTGTATTAATCGAATAATCCGTAGATTCGGGCTACTCAAAGACCGGCACTTATCCGCCGGTGCGCGTTATACATGTAAATTCGGTCGGTTCAGGGTTTAGAAGGGCGAAGGGGGTTACCCACATTCTGTATAATGGTCCCTCCCCCCCCCTCCCCCTCTGTCCCGCTTCCTCGGGGGAGTGACGGACTAATGCAGCAGAGCCGGTCTACCCGACCTCGCATATTCGGCTCGCTGGCTGCGCCCCTCAAATTCATTAAGCGATTTGCGATTTCCATTTGTACCGCTTTCATCCAGCGCCCGGCGCGTTTCATCGTTTCTTCCAATTCCGCCGAACTCGTTCGGCGCGTGCCAAAATGCGAAATTACTTGCAAAGGATATCCCAAGGGCCGAATGGGATATTGGGGATACCTCAACGGGCGCAAACCGATCGTAGAGTCCCCGCGGAATGGAAGGAAACGACGCATTTTTTTTTGTAAAACAAAGAATAGCATCTCACGCGAGGATAACTCGTGCAGAGCTTTTTAGGATTCTCGAATTTTTCGGAGAAGTACGGTCCTTGTAAGGTTAGGATTGTCTGCCAACGTCGACGAAGATCCGAAAATCAGCGATTTCGTGTCCTCCTCCCCCCTCCCCCTCCCCCTACCCACCGCGTTGCCCCTGTAATATGCAACTACGCGTCATCCGTGAAACCAGGCCGCTCTCCTTGCCGAGATAAAAACTGCATTTCCGCAAGAAAAATGTTTCGCCCAAGGCTCCACGGTTACATATGTGCAAAGTGCAACGAGCGTGGAGAAACTGAAATGGGAAGCGGCGAAATATTCATTCCCCGTGCGCAGCTGAAGGTTGTTATACGCCCGTAAGATCCCGACAATTTCCAGTCCCGTGGCACACGCCATTCCAGCCTTTTCCAGCTTTTGTTCTAGCCGATAACGCGCGGTTCTAGAATGCCACGAGGAAATTAAAGGCACAAGTAATTGAGGGAATTTACGAGGCGAACAAATTTCGACGCGCGCGAAGCCGTAAAAACGTTCGTCAATCGCCGGAACGATATAACTTTTGTTAGAGTTTCATTAGGAGGAAAATATCGAAGAGATGGCTGCGTAAACGGAAGATATAACTTCGGCTGCGATCCGAAACCGGCTTTAATTCTCATCTACATAAGGCGATTACAGGCGATTTAATTATAAAATATACATTTTTCCAGCTCGACGTTAATACTTTTTGAGGATCGGTTCGAATGGGAAGAAGGTTTAATTACTTTCGTATAATGTATTCATCGAAATAGAAAGCTCAGCTGTATATATAGGCGTTTTACGTGCATGCCCGCCTGGTATATAACTCTTAATGGAATGTTTAAATACTTAACAGCACAACGAACGCCACGCCAGCCAACCCCGGTATATCCGCTTAATTATGCCGTTAATCAGTCTCGCTCATAAAATATTTCACCTACGCAAAAACCAACTGACCCGCGACATTTTCTGCGCGGGCAACGCTCTGGCGTTCTCGTGTCCATGGGGTGAAAACACCATTATTAGCCAGCCGAGCGTCAGCTTGGGGAATTTTCAGCGAGCTTAGAGCCTGATAAATATCCATTAAAACAGGTAGAACTCTTAATTCGGAGTTGCGTTCAATTGGTACGGAAAGCTTGGTAATTTAAATAGCGAGGAGAGTAGCGCGCGATTAAAGGGATACAATTAGCCTAATTAGTATGATAAATTACGTTGGGCTCGTTTAAATCACCGGCGGATGTAGCATTCGCCTTAGGTGTGTAATTTCTCAAAATATCCTACCGGCAGGAAATTTTCTTAATTATTTCCGAATGAGACGCGTGGCCGCGTGTCCTGATGGTTTTCAATTTGCCGTGCTGAAAATGGGTCGGCCGGGGTCGCACGTGCGGCCCATCTTATGCCGACCTCGCGAAACACAAAATATTCGTGGTACGACGCCGTGAAATACGGCTGGCGAGCGCGGACCATTCTCACTGTGGGAAAAAAAATGGCGGAGCGCTTTTGAATCTAAAACGAAAGCAAGCCGCGACGACGTGCAGACGCGAATTTCCCTCGAAAGCCGCGCGTATGGGCATTAATATTATGCGAATGGCCCAACAGCGAAAGTAGATTTACGCCCGCCGGATGAAAGGAGAGCCGAGGCTTTTCTATCTTCCGCCCGCCCACGTCTCCCCCCGCCCCGCCCCCTTGCCACCGACAACCCCACGTTCACTCTCTGTCTACCCCTCGTTCTGTTTATAGCGCTTGTTTATGGCGGCACTTAAACCGGAATGATTTACCGCCGTTGTCCCCTTCGAATACAATGACTATATCGGCACCGTCGACCATTGTTTTATTCCATAATACGTCCTAGGTGATCGGATGCATACGAATCAACGAGAAGGGGGGGTTCCACCCCCCTCCCATACCTCAAGAACGAATGTTCGAATCTTCATTCAAATTCTTACTGTCATGACGATTTATTACGTGCAGCTTTTTCTACATTTTTCAATCTCGCATGGCCCATTTATTATATTTCCGATGAATTGCGATGGGAATTTTAGGAAGAACCGGGCTAGCAGTTAAGCTTGTTAATCCGAGTAGCTAGCCGCGTCTATCTATGCCGTTTGATCAATTTTGAACGCGCATAGATGGGTATTTGGATGGGAACGACGTCATTCAACGCGGAAGGGCCAATCCCGTCCTCGGAGAATGCATTTCCGCCGGGCGGAAGAGAGGAAGGAGGGAGGGGGGAGTCTGTTTAAGCGGCACTAAGCAGCCCCGTAAGTTATGAGAAACGGCTCCGGGGGATATTCGTAGGTGAAAGGCCCTGTGTACAGGAAGGATACGCTTATGGTACCCCAGGACGGTGTTTACCGACACGAGCTGCACGATGTCCATGCAAATGAAAAGCCCTACTCAACGACGGAAATTCATTTTCATAAACAAAACATGCCGCACTTACCTTCATGAAATCAACACAATCGACCGATTGAACAACGGCCCATCGGCTCTAATCAACGAACACATTGGTTAATTATTAAACTCGGATATCGGATGAATACGCAACGTAATTTGGAAACCATTTTCGTTTGCCGGGTGTACTTCATTGTACTCTCATTCATTCGAGTTTAAAAAATACTAGGTATTGTTCGGGGTTATCGTACGTTCGAAGGATTTTCCCGCAGAGAAGGTTCCACGCATTTTCCCACAAATAATCGTTAGTCTTTTAATTGCCTTACGAATTCTGGTACAATTGGATTCAACATAAATCGTAAAATCGGGGTACATTATTATATACATTAATGGCTACTGCGTAGTTTAACATCCTCGGTTAGTGGGACTAACAAGTACATACGGTTTTTTCCTCGCCGGCTAATTAATCATTGATGGCGTGCTGTCGAATTACAACTTAGTGGCTACGCAGTTGATCGTCCGTCAAGCCGAAGCCGCAAGTTCCATGGCGATCGTTGTTGCTCCTTCGAGAACAAGTCCCGAGTTTCGGCAGTTCCTCCATTTCACGGCGTATAAACCGTCGGCCGCGAGCCCCGCGAAGAATCGATCTCAAGTCCAATAGATACAGCGACAACGACGTCTCTCGTCCTGACCATTCCTTCGGCTGACAAAATAATCCGCACGAATGGACAAAGATCTTCGTTTACCCACCGAACTCTTCCCTGATCCATTCCCGATGACAGGAAAACTCGAGAACGAAGAACTCGGCAAAGCTTTCCACGTAGGTCATTTGCAAACTTCGATGGCCCGAGACGATGACAATGAAATTATCGTTTGCCCATAATTCCGTTGAATTCCTCAGCGGATCGGTTCGCCCACGTGAAAGCTGTCGATATTAATTCTTTTGCAACGCACACTGGAAACTTTCCAAATGCTCGTAACTCGGTACATTCATTTAGCGGGCGTCGTTAGAGCTGTCAGCCGAAAACAAGTGGAGTGTAAGTTTCATTCAATCGCTCTTAACTAAGGCCGCGATGCTGTCACACAGTTTAACATGCCATCTTCTCGTTACTTTATCGTTATACATAAGAAAGATATACATATATGTACAGGACACAGCTACTTCTGAGTCGACCGGAAGGATCGATATTCCGCGAAAAAGCGAAAACAAGTCGTCTTATCGTCCTCTGGCAAAGTATAAAATTATATCGATATTCACGATTTAACGTCGTAAAATAAAAGTCTCATGGAATGAATGTTCTCTCCGGTCGACTCAGTTTCATCGCACTAAGCCGACGTATACACGAATGAACCATTACGATATGGTATCAGTCACTCAATACCTTAACGACAATTTAACATCGCTGTCCTTTTTTCTCTGTCATTAACCGAAAAACGAATAAAAGGAGGGAAATAACGTGGTGATAGTCTCAGCCAAGAACAACGTACCTTCGAGATTTTCACATTATCGGGATAGTTGAATGCGGAGAAAAGTTCTCAACTGACAATGGAAGAAATCGTTAGGCACTGATAAATAAGACGGCTTTACATTGGGAAGGCTCGAAGAAAATTTACGGGGATTAAGAGTTTTTCGCCCGTTTGCCCGCTGAAAGCGACGAATCGGCGGAAATTTCGAGAAAGTTCGTCCCTGCGGCTGGCACGG
Organism: Hedychridium roseum; assembly: GCA_963989215.1. Taxonomy (NCBI): domain Eukaryota; kingdom Metazoa; phylum Arthropoda; class Insecta; order Hymenoptera; family Chrysididae; genus Hedychridium; species Hedychridium roseum. The sequence continues at coordinate 1,543,592 of OZ022307.1, read as the reverse complement.
TCAACTTTCGGCTTCTCGCCGGGAATATCTGCGGGCGACGGTATTAGGTTCTCTCCGAGTTCGCGAAGAAATACGACGGACCTTAGCTGTAGCTTATCGAGTCTATTGTACGTACACGGATATGTGATGGCCTCGCGGTTCATTCGAATTGACGGTTTACACGCCACATCGTCGGCAGGTTCAGCACATCGGTTCAATTCCAGACAAAATCCCACGAAATGTCTATTAAAATTCCCAACAATATCAACCTCTTTCCCTTTTTATTCAGAAACACCACCGTGTAGTCTTCCTTCGGGAAAGAGAAAGAGTGAGAAGAAGAATCGTGAAATAATTTCATTAATCAGTGACACACAGATATGTTTTAAAGGGTTTCCGAAAACACTACATTTAATTGTTCCTATTACGAGTAATTGTATAAAAAATACTAATTAATGTTAAAAGTGAGTTTACATGACACACGGTTGTTTCATTATGGGACCAAATGAAAAACAGATAATTAAGGATTCGAGCGAAAATAATGAACGGCCCTTTTCATAGCGATGCTTCGATTTCTGTCTATTCGGGTAGCGATATTTTATAGCGGTTCATTATCCCGTGAATTTTACGGGTCAGTAAACGTCATAACTCATAAACGGAACTACAATTGATTCCCGATTCCCATGTAAATTCTGACGAACCCAATTAATTTCGTTATCGGCATTTTCTGGGCATTAGTTCCGCTTCGACTGATAACCTTTATGCCGTCCCGTTCAGACGGATAAAAAAAGGGACCTAAACAAATTGATGAATTCGAACCATCCTTGTTTTATGTATTTCTTAATTAACGCTCGACGTCGTGAACGTCGCAATTATTTGACTTTGACCGATCGTTTTAAAATGCTTTTACCAAGTTCTCCAAGGTTCAATGAGCCAACAGTTTTTCCGTTAACTCGTGAAACCCTTGTGTCCGGACAATTTTGTTTGCAGGTCCGCCAACTGGGGCAGATATGCCGGGGAATTTGCGGTTTTCTTATATCGCCTGGCACCGAGAGGGCTCGGGTAAGAGTGTTTTTCCGTCACTTCCGGTGGGCTTTCCGCGGTGCAGGGAGGAAGGGGAATAGGGGGAAAGGGGAAGACACGTCTGCGCTTATCTGCGGCATCGAAAACCGCGATGTTTATGCGACGCGTCGGGCCGCAGCGGCGTCGCGTGCTTCGCGCGACGAGAGACGGGCCAACGGCTATTAATTCCCCGCCGAGGGTCGTTTATCAACGTCGGGATGATACTATTAAGCCCCTGCAACCGACCTGCCGCTCCCGAACGCACCAATTGTTCCAACCGCCCGCCTACCGACATTCGTTTTCTTCTGTAATCGTCGCGTAATTGTCTCTCACCTTCGGCCAACTCGCCTCGGCGAACCATTCCTCACGATTACCTTTTCCCGAGGAAGCTTGCCCACGGTACTGTCTCCTCGTGAAAATAAATCCCGAGGGGAAAATAATCGTCCCACCGGCTGTACTGACTTTTAAAAGCGAAGAGTGCAAGTTCCGTTTCGGAGATTCTGCGTGCTCCTCCGAGTCAGATAGAAGGAAGTTTTTGGGTAAGACCTAAGACCCCGAAGTCGGCAATACAAGCGTGGAAAATTGGATAGTCGTTTTTCCTAGTTCGCCAATCAGAGAAGTTCGCGCAGGAACGTCCCGGAATGGATTTTCCGCGGATCCCACACGTAGGGGGATAAAGTCGGGGAAAGGGAAAAAATTGGCCCGCAGGCAAAGTGGATTGGTTTTACGGTCCGGGGGAGGGGGAGGGGAGGGGGGAAACTTCAAAGAGCGTCTAAGCGCGGATCAAGACGGAATTGCCGGAAGTTCCTAGCCGCTTCCGTGTAACAGGAATGGATTTCACGGGTCCTCTCGTCGAGGGATTGTTCTCGGATATTTCCCTCAAAGACACGGAATATGAGTTTACGGTTTTTTTTTACATTGCTCGGAATGTCGGAGCGAGGATAGTCCAATTTGGGGCTGTCAAAAAAAAGACTTTCGAGGGATAGGGAAAAAGTCGATGAAGAATCTTCGTGAAGTCATGAAATTTCGAGAGCTTCGAGAGCCGGCCATTTTTTTGTAATTTATACGTGTAAAGTTGAGCTGACGGTGTTAAGGGATGCGTAAAAAGGTCGATATCGACTTATCCCCGTAATTCCTCCGTCGGAAAATCAATCCCTTATCGGCAGAAACTCGTTTGCTCGGCTCCCTAAAACGATAGCAAACAATTCTCCGTCTTCTTAAACTTCAAACTTTCGTAAACTTTCGGTAGATCAATGTGAACATTGAATGTCGTTGAACTTAGTAAAATTACCCTTCTAATAAATGTAGTGTTTTCAGGAATTGATTTATATTGACAAAGTTCGGGGTTCAGGTAGGTTCATCGTCGCGTCAACGATTAAAATTGTCGTGGAAAAATTGAATTGATCGAACCGACGTGCTTCGTAGTAACCGTCGAAAAAGGTTTGCGAGCTCGCAGGACACGTCGACCATCTGTCTGAAGGATCGTTCCTCGCAAGGTCACGTCATTGTCAATCGAAAGGAACACACGAAAACTCGCTCAATTGACGAACCCCAGGAAGAAGACAGGAGGTTTCGCGCGAGGTTCACCATCGTCCGTTCGCGGCACTTTCCCCTCGTATTTCGTCCTTGTTTTCTTTCGTTCCTGCGACGATCGTCACGCTCGCCTGACTGTTCGTCGTTTCGCTGTTTGCCCTTTAAACTACGAGAACGTACGAAAAAGCCGCGGGCTTTTGTTCGCGCGAGACTGCCGTTGTAAGTGTATTTCCTGCACGAGTAAACGCACACACACACAGACGCATACACACGTACGCATATATAGGCCCGACTTACGCACGAATCACACCGTTGAAGCACACACACACACACACACACACTCATACACTTAAGTTCAGGTTTAGCGGAAGGGGGGAAGGAAGGAACCGTGCAGCAGGAATATACATCGATGAGAATTCCATTAGGCAAAGCTGACATTTCTCGGCTGGTTTAACGCCCTTAGTTTCACTTTCTCTCCAGTACAGTTTTTCGATGCAATTCTGGACGACGCGGTTATCCGACCCAACGGTCCAATTTCCCTACACTTTGGCTGCACAGTCACACACACACACACACATACACAGTCGCGCACAGAGTTACACAGCTTCGGCGCTTTTTCCGTCCTCGTTGCATTATCAGCGGGATGGATGCAGGTCCTCGATGCACCTCGGCACTTCCCTCGTGACATTTTTTCGCGTCTCTCCCTCATCCCTCCCCCGCGACCTTCCTCGAGGGCGGCAATGGCCCGGGGGGAAGACGAGGACGGGTCGGCCAAGGCGAGCCGTGAGATCTTCACTGTTCGACGATTCGATCGGCCGTGCTTCCGGCAAAGCGTTCCGTGGTTTACTGTAAATCCTCGCCATCGACCAGTCACCTCGCGAAGGAGCCGGCGTGCAGGAGCAGCAGGAGCAACGCCAACGTCCTCGTTGCTGCCCCGCTGTTGCTCGAATTCCCGTGCTGCATGGCCGCCGGATGTTCCCCTGTAACCCAAGAAACCGGAGAATGCGTCAGTCATTTCCCATGAGGACGAAAACCACCGGTAACGTCGCCCATTCCATGCTAATGTTTACCCCGACGACCGGCTAAATTTACCCGCATGGCCAACCCCTCGCATCGGGACCATTACTACGCGTCATCGTTTTCTCCAACCGGAAATGCAATCCGCAGAGTTCACCGCAAAGGTCAACACACTCGGAGAAATACGTCTACCAGCTCGACGAATACTCGGAAATTCACAATCGGCGAATCAATATTTTTCCAAAGGGTCCGCAAGTTCCTCGGGATTACGTGCATGTCAACGCTGTTCTTGTTATTTGTCCAGGAAAATAAGACGAATTCTCAAGCTGCGAAGAAATATTTTGTCAAAGGGTCTTTCAAGTTGCTACAAATTACATGTATATCGAGATTGTTGTTGTTTCTCACGCAAAACAGGTAGCAAGGGCATTTAGTATCGCAAACTCTCAGTCTGCTGATAGACATTTTTTCAAAGGGTACGAAAGTTGGTCGGAATTACGTGTATGTCGGGATTATCGTTGTTTGTCAAGGGAAGTAGCTTGTAATGACATGTAATATCCTTCAAGGGCTGTAATCGCATATGTAAGCTCCGCACAGAGCGGATATAACCGACGTTAAGGTAAGCCTGCTTTGTGCGGCTAATTAACAACTCATCTGCAATGACGAGGAGTTTTCCGTGAATCCATTACACGGGGTTCAAGAATCCCGGCGTAAATACGCTAATCTTCTCTATGAAGGCAATCGATAGCAGCAGTGTTTTTCATTAACTCCGATCAAATTTGCGCTCATTAGAACCGATTAGAGCAATCAGGCAGACTATCGAATAATTATTCCCTACTCGAGGTAATCTTCTTAACGCGTAATGACATGTATCGTAGGATCGAAGTACCGATTGATCTATTTCCGCGTGTTCCAAGGTTCTCGGAATTCAAAGGACAGTCATTAAAATTCGTTGGAAAAATGTTACACGGTGGCAGGGATTTTTTTTTGCTGGGATTTCCCGTCAAAGGGGGAATTTGCGGCGATGCTGAGAATAAAGGACGGGAAGATAGCCGCGCGAGGGAACTCATCAGGTATTCACCTGGCGTGCGACGGACTTTCTCCCCGACAGTCGGATGCACATGCGAGCTAATGCAAGTCGTTCCCTCAACTTTGCTAGCATTGCCCCCAACTGTAAGTCGCCGACCCCGGCGAGTGTTTAGAATTTCCGGACTAACCGTCGGAATTTACGCGTCTAACCAGAACTTGTTGTCCCCGAGATTACCTACGTCAGAGACATTCGAGTTTTGACGTTGTCCCTACAACTCAGCCACGGAATATACAATTTCCCGGAGGAACGGGCCCCCCTGGTTAATCCTGGTTAATCGGTTAGCGAAATAAAGGGAATCAAGTACGTCATGATCCGGGAAATTTGAGTTCGACATTCGCGAGTGTATCGCCAGGGAAATTTGTCCTCCTGGGCCATCGGGAAGCTTTATTCAAGATCCTCCCGGCACAATGGAATCATACGGCATTCTGCAGGAGCAATTTGTTTACGAGTTCCTTTGTGCACAAGTGCTCAGTCTACTACTCCGGTATCGCAAATAGCGGATCGCGAGTGCGTCATCGATTTATGCGAAGCCTGAGGGGTGAGGGGACGTGTTGGGCCAAGTCGGAGGGCCTGGAAATCCATGTGAAGAGAGTTCGCCGACGGAAATTAAGGTGAAACAAAAGGAACACGGAAACTCGGATTGGGGGATAGACGTCTGTCTGGCCCCTGCGGTAGATTTCAGATTATGCCCCGGACCGTCTCACGAAATGAAGGGCCGGCCTCGTGAAATCCTTACGCCAGTAAGCGGGATAAAAAGAGAGAACGGCAGAATAGACAATGATGCGCATCACCGCCGGAGACCGTACCTACTTGTCCTACTTGCTTCGCGTAAGGAGAAAATGTTCAGAGCCTCATAAACGTCGTGCTTAAAAATAGCCCAGAATATCACGACTTCGACATGGGCCGACGGTTAAAAGCCTACATGAGAATTTCGTGAAACGGACGAAAAAAATGTCCAATATATTCCTTCTATCATCTTTCACGAACAATCACAGCTGTAATTTTATCAACGACAAGTCTAATTTTTGTCCATGCTACGGTTAAACGTGTTCCTCGTTGTGTCGAGAATCCGGGAATTTTATTACCGATATTAATCGCTGGGAAACACTAATTACGGGCAACTTATAAGGGTCTCTCGTTACGTAACATTAGCTGCTCCCTAAATCTATGCTGTTAACAGTGAATAACGCGGCTGGCAGTGATAAATGGACGACGGTCCCGCGGTAATTGAGAAAAGATGTGCAGCATTGTAACGAACTCGCCGTAATAACGCGCAGGCGTTTCGTCCCGGAGGAGAGAAAAAAAAGCCCGTTATGATCTTCACGCGCAGAACCGGAAGCTTGTTTTCGAAGACTCACGACAGTTTCCTGTTTTACGGTGCCATATACATTCGTAATTCGTTATCGTTAGAGCGGAGAGGAAGACATTTCTGCTAATTAATGAGCAAATATCAAGGGTAAGGCGAACACGTTCGTGGCAACGTTATGCAAAACGTAGAAGAAATTAAAATTGTAGAGAGAGGAAAGTTTGGAGCACAGGTGCTGCGAGATTTACTGCGAAAATACGTGAGAAAGTTGTTTTTGAATTTCTCATTCAACGTGCGTATGAAACTTCCATTGTTTCATTTTAAAATTATATTCGCAGTACAAGGAGTTAATATTCATCAGTCGCGGCACGCATTTTATGATAAAGTACAAGTTATGAGCGAACTGTGCTAATTCAACTTTAACAATTCATAATTACGCTAAACATCGAATTTTTCGCTCGAATATTTAACAATTCATCATTACGCGGCTTACAGAACGTTATTCCATATAAATTAACGGCTTCAAAAGATCAACATCGTTATTGGATTGATGTTTGATTCGCGTGAAAATGCAAAACGTTGGAGCGTAAAATTATCGCCCCTCTTAGGATGAATGTGCGCACAGGCGGAACGTGTGCCAGGGAGGATTAAAGTTATGGCGGCCAGAGTGGATGACGTATTTTTTGATCGTCTCATTTGAAACCCGCGGAACGTTATTCTCAAGTGCCGACAGTCCTGGCAGTTTTTCACGGCGCTGTAATAACGATAAGCGGGACGGCAGATCGTTAATGGAACGCTCGGGGAACCAACGAAATTCTTGTAACAAAGAGCAAAAAACAATGGCTTATAAAGACGGGCAAAAGGAATAACTTTGCTGGCAAGAGGAACAATGCCTTAAAACTTGGGTGGCATAAAACTTTGCCATCGGTAGGACGGCTAATTGGTTTAGTTATCGAAACAACTGGAATATCGGGGCAGCTTGGCACGTTTTGTGTACCCTTCATTCCTTTCCTTCGAATTTTGCGTGCCACCAACTTTTGTCAAGTATTGTCCTGGGTTTTTTCTGGCCTCGTCGGCCTTCCCCTTATCGATCGCGAATTAACGATAAAATAATAACGCTCCCGTGGAGAAACAGCGCTAATTACATGGACGGCCATTGCCGGTAATAAAAGAAATACCTGCCGCGCAGAGTGGTTCTTTAGATTCCCAAATCTTTTTCTTTTTTAACCTCACTCTTAGCAGTCTTCGAGTTTAACTGAAATTCTTTAACCGTCGTTAAGATACTTTTCGAAAGCTCGTTCGACCGTTTCTTCGACGACCCATCGAAAGTTTAATTGGAACGTTGAGATGATTAACTCCGACGTATTCATTCGTAGTTACGTATTCTCGTGGGCTAAGTGTAACGGGAAGGTTTTGCTCGTTGACCAAGTATCCGGACGGTCGGTGAAACGTGGAAGGTTGGTGTTGGAATGATCGCAGGATACGACTGGAAAGTTTGGCTCACATATTTATCGAACCGAGCGACTGTCTGTCAAAGTCTTACGGCTAAAATACATGAAGGGGTCATTAATAAATTTGCCGAGGAACTTCGGTTTACGGCGTGACGTGCTCGTAAGGCCTGGTCGATGGAAAACCCCCGGGGGGGATAGGCGAACTTTGACTTGGCCCGTCCAAGGGAATGTCAGAAATACCTGACAAACACCCCCATCGCCGGTGCTAGGCCCTCTCGAATTCCGGCGGGTTTGCGAAATTTCCAAAATTTTCCTCGCGGCTCACGAGCCGTACCGCGCGGTCATTAGGTTTCCCCGTTAAAAGTCATAACCGCTGGCGCGGACATTCATTTTTTACGGGCCGGGCGTAGCTGCAACGGAAAGAAAACAAAGCGGACCGTGCAATTTCGGGAATTCGAGGAATCGAGGTCAACGAATGCCATTTCAACTATTCCTCGCCCCGAGCAAATAAAATCCGCCGATCCTACGATGCATTCACATTTTTCGCCTAAGACTTTAACGACATTCCACTGGAGCCTTTGACTTTCCTCACGCGCTGTCTAATCGTAAATGCAAAGCTCCGCGAAATAGTCGCCATGGAGATATACGGAAGCTCAATTAATGGAACGCGTTACGTGCATGTGCCGCACACTCACACGAGTACAGACACGAAAGCGTGCAAGACATTCATGTTTATTCATAGTTGCACAAGTATTGTATATCTCGTACAATAGCTTTTCGCTGGTAATCCCTATATTTAACGCGTTAGTCTCCACGAGTTTAAGTAACAATAAACCGGGCACATATTGTTTCCCATTTTGCATTTACCGGATGAAAGTACAACGCTGTTTTTAGCGGCTATAACAGTGCGGCCATTCGTCGTTTAGAGAATATTCCTGCTGTCTCGGTTTCATGACGTTCGTGCGTCTCTTTTACTTTACATTCGCTTGCCAGCCGCGTTCCTGGTCGAACGATTGTGTTCGTTCCTTCGCGATAGCTTTGATCCCCACGTATTTTTCTTTCCTTTATTCTCGGGATATGGCAATCCGCACTCATTTACGGGGACGTCTTTGTTTCTGCCGAGTCGGTTCGCCTCTTTTGTTGCGTCCCACAATTATTTCATTGCGTCTGAAAGTTTCACCGGCAACGTATTCCGCTCGTTACGTTTGCCCGTAATGTGCTCTCCTCGGGAAAGCCAGAATTTTCGTGCGCCGTGTAAATAATTTATAAACTTTCCCAACTTCAAAGTGCAGCCGCTCGCCATTAGCAAATTAATTACGAATACACGCACCGCACTGGTTGTTCACTGCTCGCGGTTTGCCATTTCTTCTCGGACCGCGAACGTGTAATCACCGGTACACGAAGGACGCGGGGGAAGGGGGGGGGGGAGGGAAGTTATATTCGAAACGACCTTATAAATGCATCGCGCTTGCCGCTTGTCCCTTTGAAATTCATTGCCCGCCGATGATTTCACGTGAATAATGGCCCTCCTCGTCGACTTAGCATGCCGGATTACGGGACGAAACGATCTCCTGTCCTTTGTGTCCCCGCGACTCGACGGGCACATTCCTCCTGGGCAAAATATGAGACTCGATTTCGCATTATCGCGCCGCGACGTCGTCGTTCCTGCCCTCCTCGTTCCGCCAACTTAATTAACTATGCAACGCTCCCATGTATCCACCGAACAATGAAACCTCGCCATTCACCCCCCTCCACCCCCCCTCCCTCCCCCCGGCACTCCTCAACTGGCTAACGTTCGCTTCATTTTCCTCCCAAGGAAATAAGCTTACAGTGAAAATAAATGAATTGCTCCCAGATACAATGCACGGATTTGAATTATTTCTACTGCCTTCCTCCTGGCTCTGGTCTATCGTGTTTATGCTAATTCCCCTGGTTTACCCTACAATGCTGAATTTTTTGACACAGCTTTCTCTTACGTGTGTCTCTCGTTCTTCAACATTCTTTGAAATCTCCTCCTCAGGGCATAATTTCTTTTTCCCTTCCCGAATTCCTCGCTATACTACACGTGAATTCAAGTGATTTTTATTCGAGTGCAAGCGTAGGGCGTGCAATTTTACGGTGCACATTGATTGCCGGCTACGCTCGGTTATACAGAAATGTCGAGTCGTTGTCAGGGCCCGCGGCACGTACATATAGTTCGGTTATTCTCGGTCATAGAGTCAAACTTAGCGCGGATAAACGTCTATCTGGCACGCGAATCGGGCATAGAACCGTCTTCTGCGTAATTCGTCGTCCTTAGGACATGCGAAAGGGGGAGGGGGGGAGGGGTGCAAAGGATAGGGGTTACACCTCGGGAGATAAAATAAGTGGACGCGCGTAAGGCGAACAGGAAGAACCGAGCTCCTCTGTCCCCATCCATCCGCTTGAAAAAGAATTGCGATTACGGCGAAGCGCCTGCAACGCTCGCCGAGGGACGAAGGCAAGAAATGAGGGGGGCACAGGAAAGGGGGGGAAGAAAAGAAGGAAAGGCGTGGTTCTCCCTCGACCGGAGACTAATGAAATCTAAACAAGCGGCACTCGTACCGGTCGTTTGCATTTAAAGTAAGTATTTTATTCCCGCATTCGGTACACTGAAAAATGCCCTACACTTCCGCCGAGCCGACTGAGATTGATCATTTATCGATTCTCAGATAAGCAAGCTTTTTATCCCCGCTTTTATCAATTTAAGTTCTCAGCATCGTGAGACCCGTGTATTTTTTTTTCTAAAACGTTCTCTATGTTAATGTTTACTTCAGAGTAACGTTCTTTTTTGCCCCGGAAAGAAGAGAGAAGAAGAAGAAGAAATTGAATGAGCGAGGACGGGAAGAACTACTGGCGTAATGGTAAAACTTTTCCGACCGGAGCTTCATTTTATACACCTGCCGATGATGCGTGCATGCTCGTCCGCGGGGAGCGGGGGGTAGTGGGTGGGTAAGGGGTCGAAAGGGATTAAGCGATGCAGCGGAACGCGGCCGAGGTTTAAACGCTTAGCCCCATAAACTCACGGTAATTAAACACAAATCACCATGGAGACTGCGACAGTGACCGGCGAGAGAGGTTCAGGAAGCTAAGTACCGGAGTACAGTCACTAACACGCGAATTTTTCGACGGTTCGCCTTGACAGGGAGTAAAATGTGTTAAAGTAAAGGTATACGTTGAGAAGTGAAGAATTTCTGTGAACTTTGCATGGCGAGCTTAATGAGCAGGCACCTTAAGAGGTTCCTTCCAAGTCCAGGGATTATACGACGTATAAACGTTGCATTTTAATGGCACAATATCTTAATACGCACTTACTTTTACGCCGGTAATAGAGAAGTTGCCGGACGAACGGCCATAAATTGAGCGGTCGATGGTTCAAAGGCGGATTAAACGAGAGGTTTTGCCGCGTTGAATATTCCTTGTCCCGAGGAGGGTCCTCGTGCGATCAGAGCGGATTTGGAAAACGTCCGCGGCACTTATTACGCAAATCGCCGTGGAGCGTTACAGCGGGACGGTGGGTCGGCCGTGTAACACGTCGATTTGCCCTATGTGCCGGCTTTCGACCGGTGGAAAATATCGGGGAAGGAATAACGAGGACCCTCGAGTGTCGAACGGCAAAAGCGTCCCATTTGCCGAGTGGCCCGTCGAACGTGACCTCTTAAAACGCGACTGCAGAAGAAAAGTTTCGCGATCAAACGCCAGCAAAACTAATACAAAGCCATTACCCCGGAGTTAACGATTTCCCCCCCCCCCCCCTCCTCGTAACGGGCCGACAGGATTTATTGTCCTTTCTCTGTCCGCCGACGCGGATGGAAAATAAAGAGAGAACAGGCCAACAGTATTTTCCACTCCGTAGGTCCTCCAGTTTTGGCTTTTCATGCAACCCCTGTTCCCCCCTATTCGTCTTCTCGGCGGAAACGAAACTCGTGGAAAAGATCAGTCCTTGGGCCGATCGTTTTTTCCGCGATCATCGCCAAGGCCTAACTCTCCCACCGTTCCCTTCATTCCGACGTAATTACCCCCCCGGGCGAGCCCGTTTTTGCCCCTGCAATTGTCGACTCGTGCACGGAATTCCTAGGGAAACCTTTTTCCTAACCTTTTAACGCACTTCCTAACTCGATAAATTCCCTTGCTGCACGAATTTCGCCGAAACTTTTGATGATACTAATAATATCATAATTTACCGAGAGGTCGGCCAATTTCGACAGCGCTATCACGTAATACCTAGGCCATTTACACTGATTCATGCGGTTAATGTTTCCGGGGCGATGTTCTCTTTCGACGTATCGTATTTCATTAATTTTAAACAGACAGAAAATTAGCCAACCCCATTAAAGTGTCCCTAGGCTTTTGTTAACGTAATTTAATAGCGCAAACTTCATAAATTAGTTGTGAAACACGGAGGATCATTGTCCGTATTTTCGCCTCGTTTAAACGCGCATTCGCTCGATTTTTGCCAGATTCCTTGCCGTCCGTACACTCGGCTGACGTTTTACTCATAATTGATATTCCTTCGGAAGGCCGTCATTGGCCAAGTTATCGCATTACGCCTCGCGGCCCGTCCGAAAGTTTGGCAGAGTTTCAAATCGCCGTTAAGTTGACGCGAATACATTGCCTCGGCCAGCCGGGGATATGATCCCATCGATTTATTGTATCCCGTCGCGTTTCCGCCGGAGAAAATGCCCGCGTACTTCGAAAACTTCCCGACGGTTGACGCTGGATCAATAACGCGCCATATTTTATGCGAACTTCGCAGAGTTCCTCGTCGTTATTAGAGTAATAATTAATTATAAATTACAAATTTTCCCATAAGCCGTGAAATTCGTTTGACCGTCTGTTAGCACTGTTATAATGAAAATCATTGCAAATCTCATAAGAAAACGACAGTAAGGTAAAGGCACCAGCCATTGTTCGGCACCAGAAATTTTCCTAAAAACGCGGAATTAATCAGCTCTTTGCAGTCCGTTAAAATGGGTTAGAGTGGGAAGCCATGGAACGCTGAGATTGTCCAGGTTGGATTATGGTACGGGATAGACATAGGCAATGGGATAAGAGGAGGGATTGGGGGAGGGGGTGGTTAAGTAAAGCAGAACCAGCGTGCCGGGGTTTCCGGGTAAGACGGGTAGTTCTCTGGCAGCACCTGGCGGGGATTTGCATGGGACAATATCTCGACTGATTTATCCCTCGGCGCTATGGTGGGACAAGAAAAGGGCGACGGCGTATCCGAAGGATTTATCTGTCGGGTGCTTTGCGCCGGCACGCGACGCGATATAAGAGAAGAGTCGGCCGGGCGAGCAAGTCGAGGGACCTTTGGACGCGGACGGAGCCAGCCAGCCGCGTCTATACATTCCTGTCAGCCGCAACAAAGCAAGCCCGCACTTCCCTTATATTACCGGCTTTTCCAACTGCGCCCCCCCCCCCCGTTCCCCCACCCCCAACACCACCACATCCGCCTATGACCTCTGCCGTTCAGTTTATCGGCATCCCACGGGATCCGCCCCGGCGACCTCACGTCCAACTCTATTTACCTCGAGACTCGTCGCACGTCCAACTCCTTGTCGCCAGTCACTTTTCACCCCCCCCCCCCCTCAATCCACACCAACCTACTCTCCATTCCCCTCGCAACCACGACGACGCCTTTGGCCGCTAATGTTTATCGCACCTCGCGGACTGACGTCCCATCTGCCTAAATTAACAACGTGCACGGCGGATTTAAAGTGGACGAGCAATGCTTCATTCACGAGCTCGACGATCGTCACGGGAAATTCTGTTAAATAACGAGGATTTCCCTGATCGTTGCTCCGCAATGAAGTCTGAATCTCTGAATTCGAGGTGAAGGTTGAGATAAGCTCGAGCCGGGGTTTTGCGGCTGGAGCAGGGCAATTCTAAGAGCAATTCGTATTTATATATCGAGGGTCGACGGGTAATATCAGGCCGGTCGACGACGGTCCTGGAATATCAAACGAGTCGCGATGGCTCGTACGACGGTCTCTTCTTTTTTTTTTTTATTCGCCGGCAAGACGATTTGGGTTTATAGGACGGCCAGGATTTCACTCACCGTTCAATACGTGCACCAGGACACTGGCCGACTCGGCGGAGGACGGGGCGCAGGTGTAATTGCCGGAATCGGCAGGAAGTGCCCGCGAAATCAGCAATCGCGATGTTCGCGTTTGCTTCTCCGTCACGACGTTGATTCCTCCCCTCTGGCTGTAGTTTATCACGTGGTCGCCTTTGTACCTAGAAAAACACGGGAAAAATTCAGGTCCTTAGACTCTCTGCCAATGAACAAACTTCCTGTCTCATGAAAATTACACTTATCCAGAGTTTAAGTGGCTCAAATCAGTTCTAACTTTTCCCTCACGCTATAGTCTCATTTTCTTGTGTAAGGCAAATCATTCTTGCGCTCACCAATAAATGAAGGACGGCGGGTCGGGTGTTTGTAGAACGGTGCAGGTCAGATTAATATCGCTGCCACTTCTGATGTGAAGTTCCGAGTTGCCGTCGATCCTCGCTTTGGACACTGTAGAAATGTCAAAGAATACATACTGAGGTCAATGAGTCACGTTCAAGTGCGGTATTTTCATCGCAAATTTTTTCCTACGCACCTACTACGCTTAAATTAAAGGCCTGACTGATCTTCGGCTCGGTGGACACTTGGCACTCGTATATCCCGCTGTCCCGTATTTGCGGTGAGCTGATCTTCAGGGTCCACTCGTCGCTTCCGTCGCTGTGCAGTGCCTGGAAACGCTGGTCGTTCGTGTACGTGAGGATTCCCACGGTGAGGATGTGTAGGTCTCGTTGTCTGATCCATGCCACCTGTAAAACGTGAGTCACGTAATGACCGGCGCGTACCTCATATCGTTCAATTAATAAATCACCGGGCTGACACGGGAGGCAATACGATTTCTTATCTCCCCAGCGGCCTAATTGTCCAATGAAATCGTTCGCGCGAACTGCAACAACCCGTACACACGTTCGCGCAGTATGCGGCACATAAATCGTGGAGAGAGAAAAAAACTGCCTCCTGCTTTCTTTTTTTTTTTTTGTGCTTTACATATCTACGAGCGTGCGAACCGTCTTCCTTTGCATAATGAAACGGTCGAGCGCGCTGTCGTACATATTACAGTAGCACGCGAAGGGCGTGAACGCGATATTGTTGCAGTTTACAATAATGTTTGTCGACTTTGTATACGCGGCCAACGATAATATTTACACGTCGGTCGAGCGGCCAGAGTGGACAGCCCTGTGAAAATTGCAAAATGCACGGGAACAGCACAGACACGGGGAACAAAGAGGGAGGGAGGGGGAAGGGGGTTGTACATTGCCAGCCGCGTATGCCGAGTGTCGCCACATTGATTTTACCGGCGTGAAAATAAACGCTTGTACTCATTGGGTCGAGGGGGACGGAGAGGAAGACAAACGCGTACCTCGGCAGAAAAGGGACAGGCCACGGGGAGAGGAGAGAGGGGGGAGATGCGTGCCTGCAACTGGCATATCGGGCAGGGAAATTTGATTTATCGCCGATTACAATCGGCGATTCGAGTCTGACAGGGCGGACCGTGCGTCATGCGGATGATGCACGAGCGGGCCCGATAACAGCGTAGGTGTCGCCATTCGCCGGGGACCTATGCACCTATCCGCGAAATTACTTTGCATCGGAATTGCCGAGCGTCACGATGGACCGGCCGGCATTAGCCCGAGCGCCGGGCCGATGTTTAACCGCAAACACCGCATATCTGCCGGCCCCTAGCCCCGGACTGATATTGACGAAACACGATGGTTACCGGAAAAACGGCACGCTCAGTTCCCCAAACCGTCCCCCCTCCCCGCGGACGAACGATAAAACAATCCAGGAGGAAAATTTAACGCGAGAACACTTCTTACGAGTTTCTCGAATTCCTTCACGGATCGCCCGGATTTTTGTGCGATGTATAGAGATGAAGGAATACAAATGAGTATGGCAAGACTTATCAAATGAACGAGTAACACGAGAGTATCATTGGAATCACGTGAAATGTAGGAATGGCATAATGTTGGCCCCTGATGCGGTGGATGATAAAGTAGCGGAATGATAGATGGCAGAAAGCTTTCGAGCGAACATGCGGAGGATTCGACAGATGCGGGGAACATTAAAAACATTCCGTCAGTACGATGTCAAGCGCGATAAACAATAAATGCGAAATCTATTGAGCAAATGTCAAGTATACAGGATAATTTTCTCTAAAGTTCAACTTGTTTGGTGAACGCGGCGGGAGGGGGGACTGTATAACGCGGAATAATAATACGGAGAATATCTGCGGCGAATGTCGCAACGCATCTCGCTGTTAATTATGAGCAATATTCAATCGTCATTGTCCCATTATTGCACGATCGACCGTCATCGTCGTCATTACAATTGTCGTACGGCTGATTTAATCCTATCGTATCCCCGGGGGTGTCCCTCGTATAATCGATGATACAGGGAATTTCAGCAATAATTAGCTCTTATCGCGTTTCACAGGAAAATTAAGTCATCCGGCATTCTTGTTTTCCATATTAAAAATCGGGGATTATTGGAGAGATTATTTCGACCGAGCAATCGAAAGTAATCATTCGAAACGTAGATAAAAAACATACGAGGTACACGAGAAATCCCCGTAGGTTTTTTCTTGTTAATCAAATAAAAAAACGAAACAATAAGTTGGCGAGAAAACAATGGATCTGGAATTACGTATCCGGAATAATTCCGCGGGGCCCGTTATAACGGCACGGAGATTTTTGCTTGGCCAACCGTCGGGATTCGCAGGGGTGTTTCTAAATCGTTGAACCAGCAACACCGGCCGAGAGCCGTTGCTCATTAAGCCGACGGAGTAAAATCGAGTCGGAGATGATAAAGTACGTCGTATCGTCGCTCGCGGGCAAACTGCCCGTGCGTCGTAAAAGTGCCGAATGAATGAAGATTCGACCTGGATTAAAATGTAACTTCTGTGGGCCGCGGGGAGGGAGGGAGGAAGTCACGGGTTCGATTTTGGTCGTGCGAGAGCGAAGAAGGAAGGAAGGAAGGTGGGGGAGGGTGTGTGGGGGGCTGTTAATCATGGAAAACGACTTCCCGAGTTCCCCCCCGGCACGTCCGTTATTAGAGCGATGTCGCCGGGCGATAAACAAACTCGTGGAACTTACAGCACGATCGCCAAGATTGCGCACCCTGCAGTGCAGATAAGCGGATTGGCCGACGGTAGTCGTCGTCTCCCTCTTCGTCTCGTTGTCGAAGTAAGGCTGGCTGAAGGGTTGCTGCCAGTACGAGGACGGCAGGTGCTCCACCACTGAACCACCGCTTTTTGCCGCGCATTCTGTCGAACATAACAGGATATTAGCCGGGGGTCTTATCAGCCGACTTGCGGGACTTCAACGCGGGCACAAAGTCAGGGACATTTACATTCTAGCCTTGATACACGCCTCCTACACATGTTTCCCAGCCCCGGGGAACGTCGGCTAATTCGAGTAATCCGCGCAGTTAAGGCCCTTTTGTACGGTCAGCTCAATTCTCCCTTTGGTTCCCGTTGCTCAGGAGTGACAACTCAACCGAACTCGATCGCTTAAGTAGCGGAAATTTGACGGAGAATTACATCTAAGAATTACATTGGTTTGCTGACATTTCAATGGTGAATGTAAAATATCGAATATCCCACGGAGGACATGCGTCATCCGAAATTTATGTATGGATTCCTCCGGGGGTAAGTTCGTTATGCTCGGTTCCCGTTGCACTTACATCCTTTGGAACTGATATCGGGGGAACGATATCGGAAGGTACGAAGCCGTTTCCGCGAAACGAACCCGGTAAAGCGTCTTCTGGGAGCTCTAGCTTGAAATTTCCGGGGGTTCGAGGCTTACATGGCCGGCTAGTACGTGCGCAATACGTGTCTGTAGGATCGCGACGATGGGGGGCAAGTGTGCGAAAGGTCGGATCGATGTCCGCGAATGGCCCGATTCCGAAGAGGAAGAAGCCTTCGGTTCGGTTCGTTAAGGAACTCTTAAGATAGAGCGCGCATTCTTACCGCTTCCATGGAAATGGACCTTTTATGTCCTGCCTCACTGCGCGATATCAAGATTGGCCAATCTCGATGGCCAATCTACTGGCCCGATGCTGCCTTCCACCCCTCCCCGTTGCCCTCCCTCTTCCAAGACCCATCCTTCTCCCACCTTGTCGCTCACTGCATTGCTCCCGATTCGATCAACACCCTTATCACCCGCTATCCCCTTTTCCATCATTTTTTCATGGACATTTCTGTCTCCCTCCTAAGAGATTTAGCTAGGTCTTCCAAATTCCTCGAGAGTATACCGTTACCCTTGGCAAATGGTACTGCGTGTATCAATATTTTCCATAGATAGACTACAAGTACGCCCCGGAATTGCATTTTCGGTGCGGTACCTCCAAGATTCTTCTTCATCTTTTGTCTTCGTCTTTCTGTCCGCGATGAGATCGATGGCAATAAATCTGAGAACCACCGAACGGTATTACAATTCTTGATGGTCTTATAAGACGAGTCTTGGACGAAGGAAATATATTCGCACGGTCGAGTCCTACATCTCTCCCTCCCCTTCCTCCCCCCTCCCCCCGTCTTTTTTCCCCGCGACTCCATTGTTCGGCCGAATGACCGACATCAGCGGTCCTCTTTCACTTTTCCCGGCTCTCGGGAAATTCAATGGAAATTCCGACTTTGGCGCGAGGCACTTTTTGAAAAGAAACGTCATTGTCGGAGATTCCCCCGGCATTCCAAGGAGCCCATTGGTTGGCGGTTCGATCATTGTGTTTCAAGTACGAAACTGCCGAGGAACGAGCGTAGAATGAGCCATTTCCATACATCAGACTGTCGTCTTTGCCTACCACTCCCGGAATTCATCATATATTCAAGAATTCATTGGCCAAGACTCCGGCTAATCGTTTAACTCGGTGACTTAATCCCCGTTGATATTTCACGTGCTAGCGAAATTCCAATATCCCGTATATTACTCTTTCACCTGGCAAATATCCATTGAAATTTCATGATGAGCCATTGACAATTCTACAGAGCAGAAATACCGGCCATTTAATGTTAAACAATATGCTTGAAATACGCGTTGCCACGGAATGAATAACAAAAGGGAAATAACAAAGCCGTGAGTGCGCAGAACGATACCCAATTCCGTTGAAACTTTATCGAAACTCTAGGAACCTTTTCCGACCGATATTCGATACGTGTATACATTTCTACGCAGCAATAACTTTCACACCGCTGCAATAACTCAAACGCAATACCTTATACGATAACACGTTCCCCGCGTGTTCGCTGTAAACCCAAAGCTTCGCGTTATAATATCCTGTGTAGCCCGTAAATAAACTTTGTTAAATATTGACGTTATAAAACTTTCAACCTCGACCCTTTCATTCTCGTTATTAATATAGTACATAAATTTTAGCCCGAGCTTTGTAAACGATATTGCCTTTAGCCGGGTTCTACTTTATCGTTATTCGAAAGAAAATAGCTCGGGAATACAAAAGCGCGGGGAATCGGAATGCAGTGGAAATTGATAAACGTTCATTGTCCATCGTTTTACGATAGTTCCTCCGTAAGTTTTAAGACACGTTTATTACATCTCAGGGGAAAAAGGTTTTCGAAGACATTCGGTCGGACGACAAGTACGACGGGGAATTTCTTCGCGCTCTGCTGAGTGTTACACGTAATGCGAAACTCTTCTCCGAAATCCGAGTGGCTTATCCCCGGCGTTGTGGACTGTTTGCGGAGTCTCAGCTCCGTAACGGAGGATACAGTACGTGTCTTCGGTTCGGCGCAGTACTAGAAACCGTGGAGAAAACCTTCACACATATACCTTTCTTCTCTTGCCGCACTGATTTTCTAAGCCTCGTTTTCTTCCTTCATACTCCCCCTCCCCTCGAATTCGGTCTTTTCCACTTCCTATCTCTGCTCTACGCCCGTGGAACTAGTATCAAAATACGTTCGATCGCGATAAAAATTGAGCTTCGTAGGTGGAAACGTTGGATCGACGGTTCGAGTGTGTGTGTGTGAGTAACATCAAAGATTCCGCAAACATGAATTTTTTAATAGGTCCGCGGCATCGACCTGCTTCGTTTGCCGGTCGTTCATCATCTCCGGGGTAGCTTGATTGATAAAGAACGATGGAAGGCGTCGCGGTGAATATTATACGGTGGCCCGACACGCCGTTACTTCCGTGCAATCGTGATCGATGTCGCCATAAATTCTCCCCCGTCGCCGTGTCTCTCCCACATCCGTCGCATGTCCGCGCATTAATCAGCGATTTAAGAGCCGTTTCTTAACTATTCCCACGCAAATCGACCCTCGGCAAAATGGCCGCCCCGGGGCCTTGCCAAAAGAGAGGCAAAAAACTGAGCCACTCGGGAGGTGAGAAACAATTACGTTTCCCCCCCGGGTTTCTTGTCCATATTTCTCAGACAAATTGATAAAAGGAAGATCATTTTCGTTCCAGCTGTATGAATTCGCAAATCGTGCATGATGAAAATCATCGCTCTGAGCTGTTGTTAAAAGAAACTCACGTAAACCAGACGCGAGGAGGGATTACGTTTTCCTATCAGGATTTTCGTCTGTACTTTTCGGACAAATCCCATCGGTGTGGAAATTGATAAAAGGACGGTAATCTTTGTTCCAGCTGCCGGCTGACTTTTGCTCGCCGCTCTCGGGCGAGTATTAATTCGCGGCCAAGTTTCCCAACGGATTGCCGACTATTGCCGATCGGGGATAGGCAGAAAGGAGATTTTTAAGTAACCAACTACCGGCGAATCTGGCCTGCGCCGAGTGTGCAGGCAGATAAAGACTTCCCGGTCTTCTCGTCAATGGACTTGGCCGAATCGAAAACGTTCTTACCCAACTTTTCCAATTTCTTACGGCAAAGGGAATATCCGGTAAACACGGCCGTTTTACCGTAATTAAAAGTACGCCAAGCTAGAAATCGCCGACAGTTGAAGCCGTCGTTCGAGTTCGTCCTCCGGATTTAAGTCTGCTTACCGAGGAAAGTAAGGAAGTTGACGAGTGCCATAATATAGCGATAAGGCAGCTAATGGCGGAGCAATAAACCTGGCATTCATATTTTCCTCACGCAGTAGTGTTAAGCAGGCCTGCGCACCGAGACAGCATAGAATTAAATGAGCATAGTATTTCCGGGCGAATAATTTCGCTAAACATGGCGATTTTAAACGAAAGAATTTAAATACACTTTCACACTTTGCCCCTCCACCTTCTCAGTTGTTGGCCCAGATTCGTGGGCATAAAAAATGTATTTTGCGATTATTTGACATTCCACGGATAGTTTCTCTTACCGTCGAGTCTCATGCACTCGGCTGTGCACTGCGTTGCGCCCCGATATCGATAAATTGAAGGCGCAGTTGTAGTGGAAATGGGCGTGCAACCTGGCCGAAGCCGATAATAATAATGCCGTGGAATTTATTGGATTTTTTTACAAGGACGACAATAGAAGCTCGAGATGTACAATGGCATATTGCGGGGCAATAACCACGCGTATGCATCCGTAGGCGCGGTTTACAGGGGAAAAAAGGGGGGGGGATCCTTATATCGCGGCGGCCTTTAAATGCTGCGTTTCCGAGCCCTTCGGGATAGGAAGGAAAACACGGCATTGTCACATGCGAACATTAGGAATATCGCCGAGGAAGCGGAAGCGTACTTCTCACCCCGGGAGGGTGGGCAGGGGGAGTAGGAGTTTGTCGCTCGATCGGAGGAATTTTAATAAACGACCTTAAGGCTCGACGCGAAAGAGGGAGCCGAGAGAAAAGCAAAGGGTCCATGAAGAAAGGGCAAATAACTGAGATGATAGAACGGCACTGGGATGTATACAATATACATTATACGTTCGTGAAAGAGGCCTTTCCTGTCTTCCCTCGCGCTTCTGCCTTGCAAATTTCGAAAATTTCCCAGGGTCCTGCTTCTACCTTCCCTCCCCCTCCGGCCTACTTCCTAGGAATTCTCGGTTCCCCGGACGTTGCGTTCCTTTATCCTACAGTCCCTTGTCACTTTCTCGCCACCCTCTTTCCCCGTTCACGCATTCGTCCCTCTATTTTCGCACGTCAGGGAGTTTACATTATTGCCTTGTTTACCGCGGAAAAGACCGCCCCCATCGAGCGGGAATATCGCGGCCATGAACCGAGACCGGATACATTTTCATCGGCGGGAAAAGCCCGGGGGAACGGGATGTAATTCTTAATTGGCAAGTTAGGATTCCGGGGGAACCGGTCGTTGGCTTCGGAGAAATCCCACGTTAAGACTTTTCTATCCCTTTTTCGATGGCGTTGGGGCGACAGCGATGGCTCCGCTAATCGCTATCGCCCCGCGATATACGACGAAGTTTGTCACAGGTAAGACTTCGATCGGCTTTTCGGTGGCTTCGCTCGCTTTAGCCGACGGCTCACGGTAGACACTGAATCGCCGGACTATGTAAATCCCATGAATTCAACGGAACGTTGCATGCCGCGCATCGTTAGTTGGCCGGACACGAGAGACTCTCATTACCCGCGCCAGAATCACAATGTTCTAATCTCCGAGAAGTGAAAAACACGGGCTATCGGGGCCCGCGCAGTCGCCGATCAAAAGATTATTGGAGACTTTATGCCCGCTGTGCCTCCCCTCCGCTGCGAACCGCAGATCCCCGCCTGGATAAATCTATAAAACCGTGTTTACCGCGCGATTCCTCGCCGACCACTCCACCGGGGAACATATCCGACCCGTCCTAATCTTCTTCTATCACCCATGAGTATCCTCAAAGTGGATACGGCTGTTCCAAGCCAGCCGTAAACTCCCCTAACTCCACCCACGACCCCACCTACTTGTCACTTCAATTTCGGCCCATGCAAATGGATTTTCAGGAATCTCCCAGTCATCAAAGTCATCAGCGGGAAAAACATTCCAGCGATGGAGAAAAATTCCTTTCGCAATCTTACGAGTGTCTCCGCAAGGATCTCGCAGTAATTGCTTCGCAAAATGTTTAGGGTTTACGTTTAATAAATCTTTCGACCAACTCTCCAACTCCTAACTATACAAACATATCGTTGTAGCAAACTTACAATTGCACATAGGTCTCAACACTTTGGGTGGTGCGAAAAAGGGAGTCTCGATATCGTAATTATTTTAGAAATCATTTGTTCGAACGTTATCAGGGGTTCACGGCCATTAAGATTCGGTCGCGGGAGTCGACTGAAGGCAGAGGACGATGAAATTGGCGGTGGCAAAATGCCCCGGCTGTCTAGCGGGAGGCAAAGCAATTTCGTCGATTCACCGCGGGCCGGGGCGGAAGGCTAGAAATGAGAACTGTCAGGGGCAAACGTTCAGTCAATTATAAGTTGCTTCGGGACGTGCGCCGTTTGCGCAAATCCCCGCTGCTTATCTTAAGCCGCGACACGGGGATAACGCGCGGAAACGACGCACCACGCGGCTAAGGACTCGGCTTTAACGTTGCCTACGAGTAGTCAATGAAGATCCAAGCGCACCAGGAAGATACGCGCCCAACTCCCACCCCACGTTTTATCTGGAAAACTATATAAATTTGCCCCACTTCTCCTCCCCTCCCCTTTCCTCGCCGCGAAGATACTTCCTCGTGGTCGTCCCTTTTGCTAAAGTATCAGCAGTTTTTTATGCGAGCCGCAAACGATTACTTGCACAGCGAGGCTAGTTTTACAGCTAGGTAAATTTACCGCTGCGTCGTTTAGAGAAAAGTTTGTCGAGTAATAAATGCCGCCCACCACTAATCATCCGGCCAAGGGCGGAGGAGGGGGATAAGTTTTTGCCGTTGGAAGTGAGCGAACGTTTTATAGGAATCCATAGACGCCCTCGCTGATAACGGAAAGGGAAGGTTCCTTCGATTTCCTTCGTATGTTCCCGGCCGCAAATCTCGTCGAGCAAATCCGACACGAAGGGGTAAGTACAGCGGTCGCAGAGATACTTTCTCCTCGGGGAACGGCCGAGGACGTTCGAGGAGGCAAGAAAAAGCTCGATCTGACAGAATGAATCGACGCTGCTCTTGGAGTTGTCCTCGTGAGATCGATTCCGCCCGATACTTACCGTTCCGCTCGGATGTTAATACCCGTTTTATTTGAATCCCGAGCTCTGGCAAACGTACAGACCGATGAGAATAGTCGCGGAATACCCGGCCGATAGATTCGTATCGTTGGCTGCAACCGTTTCCTCCACGGCCCGTCAATCCTTTTCCCTTCGACGCCATCTTACGTCTTCATTTTTCCCCCCCGCGACCGTCCACTTCTCTTCCTCCTCAGGATGTTCGACCTTCCCGTCCCCCAGCACCCACCGACGTCCTCCATTTCCGTCTACTCCTGGGCTATCGCAATCTCGCCCAAGGCAAGACCGTTCGCGCGAGATTTGATCAAACTGATTCTAAAGCTGAGATTGCCCTATCTTCGTACGGCAGGACGTACAGCCAAGTGCCTTGGACTACTCTCGAAAATTGATATTTCGAGGCGGGAAATCAAATTTCGCCTTTCTTCTTGCCGCTCATGTCCCTCAGGCACGTTTAATCTGGTCCACTGAAATCTCCACCAGGTCAGCAAGGAATCTAAACAATATTACCCTGTGTCATTGTCAAATTATTTTCATTTAATCAGCTTGACATTGTGTGAGGGTTTATCGCGTTATGACTTTATTGACAGCTGTAGCAATACGTTCGGTGATATCGATACACACGTATCCCCGGGGTCCTGAGTATCCGAGGTATACGGAAGGTTTATTCATCTTGACAACGTAGTGGTGTATCTCGAACTTTCCTCGCAGGTTTTTTCGATGGCCCATTCGAAACGAGTTTTCTCGACGTCTTAATGTGACACGTGAATCGATGTCCCATCAACGGAGAGTGGAAAGGAAAGTACACGAGACGCTTTATACCGGAAACCATTTCTGACGATCTTTCCCGATGCTTCCCCCTCCCTGTCCCCGCCATGCCTACTCATCATTTTCCCCCGTCGTCGAGGAGCGTTCTTCTCCGGACATTTTCCACTCTCTTCCATTTCATTTTACCGCTGCTGGTCCCGCCCGGTTCGACACCATTTCCTTTTTCCTCCAGCGTCCGATTTCGAAAGTTTCCTTTTCCGAGGGTCCGACAGGATCTCCTTTCAAATCACTTATTAGGTATTCCGCTTTGAAAGGGACACGCAAGAATAATCGACCTTCCCAACCGTTTCCTCCCATGTCTCCCCACCGGTCCTCGCTTTTCTGCCCGTGGATAAGATTAATTAGTTCATTAATTCAGCGCCATGTGCCACTCGATTTCTACGTTTTCCCAGTTTCTCCGTTGGCCTTTTCTTTCGCTTCTTTGCTTTTATTCAGGCTGGAATCCTCGTAGGAGTGGCTTGTCGTATCGGACCGATAGTGGATGCCCATAAAGCACGGAACGAACAGCTGCGTATTTTCATTAGAGCCACGACACGGGCAAGTCGTTATTTGTTGTTCGCACGATCGGATAACGATCTCCGTTACAGGCGAGCACTCCCGGCCGATGAAGCAGCGCTTAATATCGCCATTGCTGGCATTTTAGCTCCGATCATTTAGCCATTCGTACGCCTATATGCCCGCCGCGAGATATTCCTTTCTGGCGATCAGCCAAATAGACTTCGCTGAATTCGCTACTCCGCACCGATGTACCCCTACCCCCCTCGACACACCGTTCCCTATCTGCCCGTTGCAACGTTTCTTCCCAAATCCAAAATGATATCGAAAATTATCGGCCGTTGACCACCCTCGGGAACAAAGGCCCCAATTCTGTACTATCAAGAAACTGTGCCTGTACCTGTTGGTTAGGACATTCTTTTCTGAGTTTAAAAAAGTGTCAAAAACTTGAGTCTTCAGTGCCCCCTTCAGGTACAACGAACGAAGTTCTCTACGATTGTTAAGCCCTTCTACGTGTGTTGATTAGGACAATCCTTTCTAAATCTGGAAAACCGTCAAAAACTTTACTTTTTAGCACCCTCTCAGGTACGAAGGACAGAGTCCTCGAAAAAGCCCTACATTTTCTTTGAAATGCCTGTTTTCCCGACGAACTTTCACGTTTATACCGCGTGTAATTTTCGTCAAGGGACCGAGCCGTGTGCCGTCCACTTTGCACGAAAAAGTAACGACAGGCAAAGTGCGTGGGTGAGAGGGGTAGGGGGAGGGGGGCGTTTCACTGTCCGCGTAGGGTTAATTGCTTCACGGAATTTGCCCGTAATCTCGGGGGAATTGCCGTCGGTTTTTGCCCGGCCTGAATTAACAGGTGCATTACACTCGACTGCGTTTCAGGTAGCGTGAAGGAAGGGGGAGGAGAAGGGGGACGAGGGTAAGGCAATGCTACGTAGGGTTAACGCGGGAGAAAGAAAAAAGCAGTCCGGGCCGCGGTAATGTAATTGTATCCCCGGTAACCACGTCGAGGGGACAAGGTGGACAAGGGGGAAGGGACAAACGCTTTGCAAATGCTGAGCGTTTGGTCCGTTGCAATTTGCCGGGACACGAGTCGCGTTAACGCTCTTCCGGAATGGAGTCAGATCAGCGACCTGGGAGCAGATTACCAGCTGGATAATTAATGTCCCGTAGTCTTACTTGCCGCAGCTAGACATTGGACGATGACTCTTAAGCAGCTCCCCTCTCCACATTTCCTCCCTCCAAAATCGGGCACGGAGAATGAACGTTTCTGTACACCTTCTAACGATACATATCCGAGCGGCTAAACCATAAGCGAAGGTAAACTCAATTTGCATCTAATTAACAGAGCCATGTTTCATCGCTTAGGACGAATTTTTCTGCCTGGCTGAATGTATCACGCAAGTCGAGCGGGTACTGTATTTGTTTAGAGTAAGCAGGGGTTAACAGAAGCCCCGCCTCAAATGAAATAATCCCTCCCTGAACTACGCTGCGCCGTTATAAACTGCACACCGAAGGGAAATGTTGTGTATGTTAAACCGGTTAGAATCTCAACGCAAGTGCGCCCTGTTTTAGATAAATATAACTAATTAAAGTACACCTGAGGTTTGGATAAACCGATGTCCCGAATTCTATGGTATTGTTGTTAACCGGAGGGGGGGTGATGTTAATTCGCGTTTACCGAGAAATGTCTTGGACGTATTTGGAAAATTAGGTTCATTAGCGAGGCCGCTTCAATAAGATTTACCGGCTCCGCGACGGTGTAATCAAATAACGCGCGGGGAAAAGCGATTTTACGGCAGCTGCTCACAAGAGTTCGCGATTCCACGGCACACGGTAAACAGATTTACCCGCGTACTTTGGCATTCAGCAATGCCGTTCCCGACGTTGCATTAAGGAATATAATTGGCCCGGTCTGCCGACGAAATCTTTTCACCGAAAACGAAAGGCTTGTCATGTGCCCGAGATTAACAAGAAACTCTGCACGATAGTCGTTTCTCTCAGAATGAAGCATTTCATAGAAATCCTACCACTAAACCCCCTTTCTTTTAATTCATTTCCATAGGTTGGTCCTTTTCATGGATTGCCAAGATTTGATTTTTAACCTATTTTAAACGTATACGTATACGTCACTCACGTTATTTTCATAACTGCACGTGACGTAAGAGGATTCTGTTTAAGGCAAGATCTTGTATCGCTAGCACATGTGTACGTGTATGTGTCGTGTACGTGTCGTGTACTTGGAGAAGGGAGTGTTAAGTATTCAGGGTGACACTTTATCAAGATCGCAGGGTACGTGAAGCAAGGCTTATCAGTAATCGAGCGTTTTCGGTTAGTGAAAACCTTGGGGAAACCTTCGTCATGAACTTCTCCTACTTTCCCTCTTTTTCAACGCTCGAAAGAAACACTTATTTTCGTCCAGCAGGAATTTATAATGGTCTCGATGTATCGTCCACGTAATGCATGCGAACTTCATCGAAGCATTTATAATCACACGAAATCCTGCGCGCATTATCCAGTGCTAATTGATCCGAAATTCACTCTCCCCACGGTGTATATATCTAACCACCGACGGGGATTACAGAACCCTCGTCATTAGCATATGGTTACGACGTGGAAGTTGTACATAAAGTTGCAGAATAGCTTAGCGCGCGGACTTGTTAGTCAGTAATTATAACGTACATCGTAATTGCCGCTGTCCGAAGAGGATATTCTTAGCTGCAGTTTATGCCGTTGGAAATTCGATGAACCCCGGAGAACACCTTCTTCACCAACTTTTTTCCCCGAACTATCGAAAATTTCCGCGAAAATTCCCTGATAAGCGATCCAACTTAGTCGTCGGCAATTTCCAAGGATTTTCATTACGTTTCGCGAGTAGAAATTCTGTAAGGCACAGTAAACAGGGGAAACTCATCCCGCTCGGTAATTAACTGGCAAAGTAATATCAGTTACGCGTTTGGCGCGGTCGAGCCAGGAGAAGATCTTCCATCGGGCCGAAATATCTCGAGTTATCAAATATCCACGATGCCGCGGGAATAGGGTGTCCCGTTTATCGTCCAGGGGATTCGGGTCGTTGGCGAAAAATTGATCAAGACGCCAGCTTGTCTTTCCTTCCATGCTAAGAGGTCAGGGAAGGGGGGAGGAGGTCACTTTTCAAAATTGCACGACGATGGTATATACATCCCGTTGCGTTTCCCGTTACTCGCCGGCGAGTGCAGCGGGACCGTGCACTTCGGCCCGGTATTTTTCAGGACGGCAAGGAAAAATATCCTCGGAGCGATTCAGCCGAGTTTCCTTCCTCTTTTTTTTATGCCCAGCGACTCCCCCGCGTAAACACCGGCCAGCCAGTCGGAGCGCTAACAAATGTCCGCTGTTTTGTCTCCGGCTTTCTACTCGCCTTACAAAATGCACCGCGCTAAACCCCCCCTCCCCCCGGTCTTACCATTCGTTCGCGCTTACGTTACACGTTCCTCTACGTGCGCCTTTTCACGCAACCTAATAAATAAACTTCTCACAGCCGCTGACGAACTTCTCCACGTCGCTCAAGGAACTCCGACCCAACGGAACTTCCGCCTCTCGCGAGATCGTCTTCCGTACCGTGATTTATCTACCAACAGTTTGCGCAGAACATGTCGTTCAAGGGAACGACTTAATGGCGGATTATCAAGTAATAATGTGGAGGTGTTTTATAAGAAACTTTATCTGATAACGGGTAGTGAGCAATTTTTACGTTCCATTTGCGTTTGACGCTGCTGAGACGATGAAGGATAAATTTAAACATTAATGGATGGTCTATTTTCGATCGTCCAAAAACAGAAATGTCACTCGGGAAACGGCAATTACATGAACGTCGTGTAGAATAGTAATGAATGCCTATTGATCGCTATCAATGGCTACCAATGAGTTATTTAACAGCAAGCTATTTATGTGAATTCAAGTTCTCTTACTAGAGAAATTATTTCCAATAACAGTGACGTCCTTGTCTGCTGACAATTATCTCAAAATATCACCGGCAATTCTGTCGTAAATATCTTCCTATCCCCATGGATCAAAAAATTAATAACATTTCAAACTCTCGAAATAAACTATAATTCAGAACCCAGCCCGTAATTAACCAGTAATCTGTGATTTCGCTTCGAGTTGTCAATTCCATTCAATTTCATTCGGCGCATTGTTCTTTCATTCTGTAATCATTAAACGCAGCAGTAGTTTTTCGGTGAGAAACTTCGTCCAACAGAGGATTCGACTGGTTCGATTCCTTTTCGTTTTGAGACGAGTCAGGCCAAGGAAAATATAGGTTTGGATCGTTGCCAGAATAAAATGTTGGACGTAGTCGTCGGAATTTCACGGGCCGTTCGGGTCGCGATTTAACGCTTCTTTCCCCGCGAATCCCTTGAAGATGATGTCGATTAATTACCTTCCCGACAGGAACACCTGCTGCTGTTATATTCGTGCCTACCCTCCCCCTCCCCTCCCCTATTCCTTAGTAGCGGTCCATCTTCTGGCTGAAATTCTCAATAACCCACTGCCCCGGCGCCATTTTCTATCTCGATAAGAGTCATAAAAGACATTCCGCCCGAGCAACATCGATGACATCGTTATTTTGACCCCCCCCCCCTCCCGTATCAGTCTTTACATCCCCTTTCGTACTTTACCAGCGACACACCCAATTCTTGGGAAATCCTTTACGTAGGTCATACTCAAAGGACTCGATATTCGTAAAAGGTGGAAGACGAATCGCTCGGGAAGCTTAGAGCCGATTCAACTGGAAGGAAATGCATTCGGGATTTTAGGTCCAGCGAAATAAGTTGGAACGATCCTTCCATTGTTGCCAAAGTTTTGCCCCTTTTTACGAGCACTGCGTCGACCGGTGATCGAGAATCGTTCCTTCTCAACATTTTTCTCGGTGTATTGTGCAGGGAGGGAAGGGGTTGGCTGGGGGGTGGGGGTAGTGCTAATCGGATTCGTCGAAGCGGTTCGCTTGAAAAGGCGCGAATTCGCAGCTGCTCGGCACCGGGCGAAGGGTTGTAACGGCCTTATCGCGATATCCCTCGTCAGGGTTCCCTCCCCTCCTCCTCCCCCGCACGCCTCGTTCCGCCCGGTAGGCCGGGTTAAATCAGGGCTTTATCTCAACACTCGATAAATTACGCAATTAATTAGCCCGGGCAATTAACTCGAATCAGATGGTGTAGAAATTTAGGAGGGCCAGTAATTCTTGGCCGGTGCGTGCGTGAGCCGGGACCATAAGACGGTGCCGGCGTAAAGGTAAAAAAGAGGAAAGCAATTACCCTCGGTCAGTGGTGTGAGGAGACGGGGGGAGGAGGGAGGAGGGAGGGGGAGAAGGTGGAACGGCAGGCCCGTGCGAGGCTGCTTTATGATCGCCGGGGATTTTACGAGGGCAAACGAAAATCCGCACGTACTCCTCAGGTGTGACGAGAACTGGCGGTTTTACGATTCCGATGGACTTGGCAATCCCTTTGATCCACGCCGACACCGGCCGGGGAGTTATTAAAATTCGCTACTTCGGGCGAGATCAAAGGATGCCCGAGGGATAAGGAAATTAGCGGGTTTATCCTTTCAATTATCGCCTCAAAGATTTACGCGACCGGTGAACCGGGCGGAAACGACGCTAACGAAGGCAAACGTTTGCAGAATGAGGCCAGACGGAAATGAATCTCCAGTCCTGTAGCTCGATTATCGCAAAAATATCTGACGAAGAAGCGTTTGCAGAGAGATATCGATGTACCGGACCATTCGTTTAACCTCCATCGATGAGTAAACTATGACTCAGCAGGATCGCCGCAAGGAGAGGAAACCAGCCAGTGATCTGCCCTAATAGTTTCCTCAACTCGGGGGGAAGAGGAACTCAAGGGGGCCAGCGAAATGACATTACTACATCGAGTATCCTCGATACTGTAACTCGATAAACGGCAGAAGCCACGGCGAAACAATAATTCCTGCGCGAACCGCGCAGGGAATTGATCCTTCCGGAGGAAATCGTTGTCCCGTCCTTCGGAAGTTCGGCACGCACGAGCGACCGCCTATTACAACTTCAAAGTAGATCTTCCCGTCTTCCGCTTAACTTTCCTCATGGCCGAACCTTCCTCATTGTCCCGGAACTCCCGTGCCCTCCGATCCTGCGGGTTCCTCGCGCCAAGTTCATGCACCCGAATCACGAGCAACACCGCGGGATTATCCGTCCTGGCTGTGCGATCGTTCCTCGACAAAGGAATACCCTATGCAAAAGGCCCCCCTTGCGTTTCTTCCGATACAACGCCGCGGCAAAGTCGATCCTTCAAAGTATTGCATTTGTCAGCGAGATTCTAGCGCAGACTCGAGGAATTTCAATGTACTATTCCTCCATACGTCTTGCGGTACCCAGGAATTCCCTGGGAATAGATTCTTTTTTTGCAAATTTACTTCTACCATCGACCACGACGACGATTTCTCTGGTTTGTGTTGGAGCTTTTGTGTAAGGTTTTTGCTCCCAGTGCGGATCTTTCGAAAACTCGGCGATCGACTGATTAATATTAAAATGGTCCTTCGACATTGAACATCTTTTCCCCTCCCTTTTTGTTCGACAAAAAGTTGTTGATCCTCACGGAATAATTTGCCGATTTTCTCCGCGATGTACACATGTTTTTGCCGGTTGACGGTAAACATGGTGATTGTTGTACAAACACTTCCGTGAATGCGTGACGAGTGCGGATGTTAACGTATGCGTAGGACGTTCGGTCGATGTTAAAAACTGAATAGCTCGTACGATCCCGCGCGCACGTTTTCATTTACGCGTTGCAACTGATGGGCATATTAATTCGGCGGGCAGTAATGCCGATGGCCGCGCGATGTTATTTAAGCGGAGGCTCAATGAATGGCGGGCGAGGGTATTACGCGGATTAATGAATAGCACGGAGTAACGGGCGCTGCGTAAAACGCATAAAGCAGTTCATTAGGCAAGACACCGAGGCATTCGGGCAAGGCCAGGAAAATTGGCTGAGTTGCAACTGCAACGTCGGAGATCAAAGGGTAACACAGAAGTAGCATTACACGGCAGTGGGACCTTGGCGACGCCTGCTTACAGGACGATTCCCTTTGATCCCTCATGGGGGAATTCCCGAGGGAGAGTACGCTCGGTTCCCCCGGAAGTTATGCCGGCCAACGCATCTAGCACGAAACCCAGCTCGTTACTGTCGAGAGCATAATAGCGTTAGCTTAGCCCGAGACCCTCCGTGATTCCGTAGACAAATTTTCAGCAAGAATTCCTACCCCGTTCGACTTCTCTCGCGGGTTAATTGTTGGGCTAATTAAAAAAGTTGGCCCATCGTCCGCGGCCACTGTTCGCCCGAGTTTTACGATACCACCAGGGTAAACAGGGCTAGACGAATTTCATTATTTTTATTCCTCCCCTCGACCGGTATGTATTGGTATTTTTAATCGACGGGGTCATCGATATCGCTCGATTGCCGCGCCAAGTAACGAGATGGAAATGAAGAATCGTCCGAGCCAGCAAAAATCTCCGGGCTCTGGCCATCTTTTTTGCCCAGCACTTTTATTACATTTCGCGTCGGCCCGGGGCTCACTTTGACTAACGAACCGCGCGTTCAAGGTGGTCCATAGGTGGTCGTAGACTCGCACCTAGGCACACATTACCATAGTTCGGCCCAGCTGCCCGAAACGCCTGGTTCCATGAATTTTTCACCCCTCCCCCCCTGCCTCTCCCTGTCCTTCCTACGAGTTGGGGCAAAAACGAAGACAAAGGCACGTCTCCGGGATTCCATCAGCTTTTACCTCTTTGTGCCATCAACCACCCCTGGCCCGGATCTGCGAATTGCCCGTTCCAACTGACCGAGGATCCGTCCAACCCATTCTTACTCTCTTCTTCCCCTCCCCTCCCCGCTCAAGGCTTAATAATCCACCGCTTCAACAATACCACTGTCGAACGAAAGTCATGACATTTGAACCATGTTGCAAAATAGAATGAGTTCAGTAAATAAATTCTTGTTTTTTTTTATTATGTCGAGAGAATGTTTGTGCAGTGTTCTTTCTCGTTACACGTACTTCCTTTTTACTGTGTCGAATATAATTCTCAGCCAGGCTGGACTTGGCTGTCTCTGGTTAGTGGACGTTATAGCGGTACCGAGGGATGAGGGAGGGGAAGGGGGGGGGGGTCGTCGTATTTCACGCTTTCGCGATGACGTGAATTCATTGGCCGTGCACGAGCGGACGAGCAACGTAACTGAACATTCACGGTACGCCGGTCTCGTTACTGGCAATGGCACTCTACGTGCGTGTCACTTATCTCGACGATCCGCTGAAACAGAAGCAGCCTTGGCCCCAGGTAATTCAGAACAATCTAATCTCCTGGCGGAGCCTCGCATGGAGATGCACGGCACTTTTTTCCTGCCATCAAGTTCCTTCGTTGACACGAGCACTTTTAAATGTCCGGCCGAACGCGGTCCTTTGACACACGGGACATCGTTTCAAGGGACCCTTGTACACGTACACTCCACGTTTTTCTAGCTACGCTCTAGCAATTTTTATCTCAGCTCGAGCTTTGCCGCTTCTAATCGCCAGAAGCCAAAATCATCGGGAGAATTTCTTTCACGAACGCTAAGCTTTGAACGAATAACTCTCGTCTTTAATGGGCGTTAATCAATAGCCTTAAGGTAATGACTAAGAGTGAATTTCGTGTCAATACAGGCATTTAATTGAGGAAAAATTCTTCCGTTTCTTCAGTATTTCAACTTATGATTAACTTACGAGTGTGTAGAAGATTTTTAAGTGAGCATATACGTGTGTCTAGAGGATGAATGAAATGTACCGGCGTAAAGTTGCCGTCTTTTGAGCTGTCTATTGAGGATGAAGGCAGACTGCATGATCGCGAGAAGAAAAGAGACTTCTGGCTTTCGGTCCCGCAGCAAGGATCCTAGCTTGTTATCCTCGAGACAGGAGCCCGCTCTCCACGAAATAAAGTCTCGATGCAAATTCCCTGGGAGGTCGGCGCTCAGCTACGCCGGCGAGGATATAAAAAGGAGACGCATTCGCAGAGGCAGAAGCAATTTCCATAAAACATCCTCGAATGAATGAGACGAGCTACGACTTGCTGCGTATTTCGAGCCTATCCATCGTCGATGCATTTCACAAACCTCACACTCCTTCTTTACCCCTTCCGACAATTTTCATCATCCACTCGTTCCTAACAGCTAGTTTTTCCCTTCCTCTCTTCACTTTATCGTTCCTCTCTTCACTTTATCTGTCCTCTTTCTGTATCCCTTCGTTCCAATTTTTCCGTTATTCGATGGTATTTTTCCTCTCCTTCTCTCGTATTCTTCTTTTCCTCTTATTTCTATATCACAAAATTTACATTCCCTTTTTTTCTGTTTCAACAATTTTGATTAAGTTTTTCCCCCTTTTTCATCGCTATATCTTTCCTGTTTTCTGCACCCCTTCGTCTCATTCTTTCCGTTGACCGATCCTATCTTTCTATTCCGGGTCAGTCCCTTCTTTTCCTCCCATTTCAATTTCTTCCCTAGCTCGCTGTTTGACCTCATCCCCTCGGCCTTTAAGGTTCCCGCGTCAACCCTTCCTTTCCGTTCTTCGCTGTCCCACTTTTCCGCAGGTTCCTCTTTTATCTTTCTTCCGGGTTGCCGAAAAACGAGAACGTGGCCCCGTCATCGATTTCGGCCTCGCTCGGCGGCGGCGCTCGTGTTTTCCCCGATTTTCCACGGATTTTCGAGGAAACGAGCTCGCGCGTCGATGCCCGCAACGGCGTGTTACAAACAGTTCCCAACTTCCACCCTGCAGTAATATGACGACCGTCGGTGTGCTCTGCGTTCCTGATGGCTGAGTCAACTTGGTTTCCCATTCAGTCACACGCAACACCGACTCTTAACTCTCTAATCCATTGCACACAAGCCAGCAAAAAAATCCTACCTTTTAACAGCAAGTACCTAAAGAATCCTCAATTGAGAACAATAAAAACTGTGCATTGCTCAACAAATATTTTTTAATGCCATATTTTTCTTATCTTAATGAATATTTCTTAATTCACTATTCTTTAAATTTCGATGAATACTTGGCCATTTTCAGTTTATATTCCTAGATATTCCCCGCGTACTCGTGAGGCTCGACTATTATTTTTATCATCGATTAATCGACGATGCAAAACATCTTCCGCGTCTGCGGAGCCTGCCAAGCACTTCTTGGCAAGGATATCAAACGGCTCGTCGTCTTTTATTCAACTCCCCCCCCTGACGATCCTCTTGTAATTTCTTGCGCGTGCGAGCCGATGCATCCATCGAAGAATCGTCAATTGCTCATTACCGATTCAGCATCGTCAGGACCAATCGGGATTCTACGACGGATTCTACGCCGCGGGGACGCCTCATGTTTGTAACATAAAGAATTATCGCTCAATGACGCCTGAAGGGCGGAGGCGTGATTAGATTGCAAACAGTCGTCGACTTCCTTCCTAAATGACAGAAAAAAGTATTACCCGATGGTCGAGGTAATAACACGATGAACCTTGAACCACGGTGTACTGGAAAAAAATGTTATCAAGGGCAGAATAACAGTGACGAAACGTTCCCTAATCGGATTACAGGGGGAAACGGTTCTCACCGGTTTCTTAATAATGCGTACCTCGAAACGAATAATAAAGGCCTTTGATCGGCGAGGAATTAATAGATTACTCGATAGGACCGTCTCGAATGGTGAAGCCGATTAAAGAGGAAATGTTTCAACGTTATCCCATAACCGGCTCTATTTTTATCCGCGTTGGAAAATTTTTCTCCGGGCGCACGGAGAGGATTTTGCGGCTCGATGGCTGATTTGCTGGAAAAAATGCAACGCCTAGAATTTCATCGATTTACATCCCGTTACAAAGGGATGATACGTGAACGTTACAGGGCAGAATTTTTTGGCACCCCGGTCGAGACTTGCTGAGAATCTCGGGGAATAGATAAGCAATAAAACACGAAAGCTGGGCACGCGAGTTACGTATCAACATTAAAGGGAATGCGATAATGCAATGCTGTGCAGAACAGCGGTGCATCGCCCTGTCGTATCTTATCGACATTCTCAGAGGAAAAAAAAGGAGGACGAGCAAGCAACGATTCTGAGCACGACCGAGCACGAAACAACTGGATAAATCCTACAAGAGTGACACCTTAGTTTAGTCGGGATTTTCGGAGAATTCTTTAGACCTATTCGCAAGTTGGATTTTTTTTAACAAATATATAAGCAGGACGTGTTTATCGAAATCGAAGTATTACATTGGCAGGACATTCTAAGTCCTAGTCGAATCTTCGCAGCGTTCGCTTTAAGGGATGAGTCCTTGGCAGTAAAGGCCGAGAGATACGAGAAGGAAACAAATGTGCAATTTCTCTTGTGCTTGTGTGAAGAAATGCTCGGCTTGTCCGCGACATAAAACACG
Organism: Hedychridium roseum; assembly: GCA_963989215.1. Classification (NCBI taxonomy): domain Eukaryota; kingdom Metazoa; phylum Arthropoda; class Insecta; order Hymenoptera; family Chrysididae; genus Hedychridium; species Hedychridium roseum. The sequence continues at coordinate 1,507,288 of OZ022307.1, read as the reverse complement.
ACCTTAGGGCAATATTATATAGGACCTGCCACGCCGCTGCAATACATATGCATGCATTCAAAGTAGCAGGCCTGCATTGCTGCGGGAATACTACGAGTTCAAGGCGGGCAGAGGGAGTGTACGGGGGAGGGGGTGGAGACAGATTCCTTGAAATCCACGGTGAGCAAGAGAGTCGTTGTCGGATCGATACTCGATACGTTATAGTACGTCTAATTGCCAAGAGGTTATTGCGTGAAGACATTAAAAAGAATCTAAGAGTAGGGTGGAAAGTCACGAAGGAAAACGGTCCTTCGTAATCTCATTAGGAAGGAAGGGCAACGGTAGGGGGGGAGGAAAGGAAACGAACGAAGGAAATCATGAACAGAACGTAAAGGGGGGACGAGTACAGCGGGGAGGGATATTCGGGTAGAAAAGAAAGGACTTTCGATCCCCCTCCCCCCACTCTGCGTGGGAATAGGACGGTTAAGAGGGTTGAAGGGCGAAAGGGGAAATCGAAAAAAACGGTTTCCACTGGTACGTCGTAAGGTACGTGCCGGGAATGCCGTGTAAAGGGGAAAAAATCCTTCTACCACATTTCCACTCCCCCCCCTCTCACCCCTTAGCCGCCCTTCCGGTCCTGTGCCTGACTTTTCCTCAGCGCCGAAAGACGGCCATGCCATTTCGGCCCACGCTCAGAGTATCGTTGGTCGTTGTTTTCTGCTAAACCCACGTGAAAGCCGGCACGTTGCTAAGTAGAGGATGATTCGCCGTGGCCAGTGTCCTGCCTGGTCCACGGATTTACGTAGGCAACTAGTCCGCGTACCGGCCATTACGGTCTTATGAATAAGACAACGAGCGGGACAGAAGGCTAAGGTAGACGTAATGGAGACAAAGCGATACCCAGAGAGGAACGTGAAATTAACGAGACGCGTAAATGCGTAATGAGATGTTTATCCGGGACCAGGGCTATCTTGTTAAAATCTTTTACAAGGATTTCTCCGGGCCGAAATAAATCGACCTTCGTCTGTAATTTTCTTTTGCCCCTGTTTTCCCGAAGCATATGCATCTTTTAGGTAAAAGAGTTCTGAGTCGTTGGATTGTTCGGGGCAATTCGGACAGGCGTTTCCGGGAGGTCGAGCCAGGGAGATTTTTCAGGGAAAAAGACGAAAAGGGGCCAACGCCGAAGAGCAGGAAGGAAAAAGGGAAAAAACATGGCCTGGCCTTTGCACCTGCGAAGAGAGTTTCGGCGAATTCCGCAGCTGTAAGCGTTTATAGGGCGTGACGACCTGCAGCTGCATTCCCGTCGGTCCTCTTTCGCGAGATAAGTTTATGGGGGCCACCGGCAATTGCGGATCAAGTTTCCACGGAAGGCTGAATCTCCTATGCGTCGTCCTCGCCTATTTTATGGGCGTCGTTGGACCGAAACGGGTCCCAGTACTTGGAGAGAAATATTTTGGTAAAATACGACACGGTCGACAAGCTTCAATTCGTCATGGAAAAATAAAAAAAGTAGTACGAAAAGGTGTCCTCTTGAACGACTGTGAATATTTTCTTGGCACATAGTTGCGGAATTCCTTTTAAGGTCTTCTAGTGTCGACGTATCGACGGTATTATGCGTTTCGTTGCCCTGCGGGAGAAAAAAATCGATCCAAGTGGAGATGAAATTACAGTCGGTGGCGTTTGGCGAAATAACGAATTAGCAGGGAGGGCTCGGGGCTCGATGCTCGCTTCGAGGAGACTCGTGATAGCGGACTAATAACCGTGAAGCAAATATTACTTCAATCACGGCTTGTCGATAATGCCGTTAACGCCCGGCGACTGCTGATTGCGAAGAACCTCGTCTACCGGAGGTAAATGAATTCACTCTCTGCCAATAACCAGACAGGAAATGTTATTCCCCGGTTGCTATCGGAGCCGCGAAAAAAATTCTATCGTCCCGCCTGGTATTTGCGGATGCCCCGTGTAATATCTTTCAGTTCACCGTCAAGTCAATTTATTCAGCGGTCGCACGGTCCACGTGGAATCGTTGATCGGAACCCAGTCCAAATCATTCGCCGGCAAAGCAACGGAAAGTAAAAGTACAACTGGGAAATATCGAGGATGGAATCGCAGGAATATTAAAAACTATGCGGCGATACAAGTACAAGAGTGTTGCTTATTTATTTTTACGGAAACTGCCTCGCGCTGTAGATTCGTCGAAATTAAGCTCGAAATTACGATGTTTACGTTTCGTTCGACTTTGGCTTTACTTCGGCCCGAGTTTTTGACGTTCCTCGGGGGGTGTCGATAGGGACGAGAGAACCATTTGCCCATGGCCATCGAAGTGACGCATCGGTGGAAATAGATTTCCCATCCGACGAGACGGAAAGCAAGAAAAATCGCTAATGCGAGCTCGTGCGTAACGCTGGCACTCCGCCAGGTACACATGAAAGGGAACGACGGCACACTCTGGCCCTACGTTTCCGTGCCAGCCTACGACATTCACCCTCCCCCTCCCCGCCACTGCAGCCTGTATTTCCGCCACGCGCGATTCGCCCCCCTCCCGGTATCGACCGCGGGGGAGAGGAAAAACCAAACCCGGACTTGTTGTACGAATCGTACGAGCGAAGGATAACGAAAAAACAAGCAAGGGGTGAAGGAGGAAAGAAGGGGGGGCGACGACGCGGTCGCCGTGAAAACGCTCCGGTAACGAGGTTTCCACCAGCGATTCGTCGAACTCGAGCACGGAAAATAAAATTCGACGACCCCCACAACACACACATACACACATACACACACACTTCCTAGGTTGCCAGGGAAAGAAGTGCACATCTGCAGAGGAGAATGAGAGTTGCTTTTTCGCCGCTCCGATGTTATCGTTTACCCGTGTTATAGGCTCTTAAATTATGCTTAATTCGCACGAAAAAATGGACCAGTAATTATTTGCCAATTTATTTGAACAATGAAGCACGTTTTGCGGAGCTAAGTGTTTTGGTTTATACATTTTTACGCAGGGTGAGCCTGTAAATTAGCATTTTCAATATATAACTCGTTGTGCTTTAATTTTGATGAAGAAGATCGTTTCAAGAAACTTCAGAGGAATGACTTTTTCGTAAAATTAATGCCGAAGGGTTTACTCAAGGTCGTAATTCATGACCCAGCCTGCATATTTCTGGCCTCGTTTTCCTTATTCCCTTTGACTCCGGAAGTTGTTGTCGGCGTCGAACATTCGTAGAAACATTTGGGGCGGAGGGCCATCTGTCGCGCGGTGCGCGTTGGCTGCATTTGAAAACGTGCAAGCCTCGTCCTCCGCTAAGTTTCGGCGCAGGGCGGACGATAAAGCGCAGAAACTCTCCTCGTCTGTGTCCGCCTAAGTGTCAACAAGTTGCGTGAAAAATGCGGCCCGCTGATCTCGTAAAGTCCCGCCACTCGCCGAGAGCAAAATCGAGAAGGAAGAACCACGACTATGCGCTTTCGAGTTACCCCACGTCACGTAGACTACTTTATTCGACTTTTCAAGTTTGTCTTCCCGGCGTCGTGCTTCTACCGCCGCAGGGAAAACATGTCGAGATTGCACTCCTGCAAGGCCAACTCCCTGTATCGCTCGATCATGATTAATATTCCCCGTCAGTGTCATACCAGTCGTGCGGATACAACGGCCGAAGAAATTAAAGAAAATCATTCTACGAACTCTCGTAAAAGTCCCGAGGACGTTCGGAAAATTACTTCAACATTTTCGTGGAATTTTAATGTATTTAAAAATGACAACTCTCTGAAAACCGGGACTTTTTTGGTACAAGAGTTACAATTTTACAATGATTCTTTGGACTGAACCATTCGATGATCGAGAATTATGTCCTTGGAAATGGGAACTATGGAGCTGACGTTCGCGAAGCGGAAGAATCGACGCATCCGGGGGATGTTTCGAGATTACGAACAATTCTTCACGCGCGATAAGACCGGAAACGGCCGCTTACTGCAGTCGGATGCAGAACGATATCGCGTTTCGATTTTCCGCCCGCAGGAAATTCGAGCCAGCGGTTCGCGATGTTTCCGGCAAATTTTTCCGGGCCTCTGCCGGCAGAAAAAATCACCGACAGCGGCAAGCCAAAATAAAAATACGACGAATATTCGATGGCACGCAGTGCCGGAGTTACGTCGCTGACCAGCAACTATTTCCCCATCGAATCAATGCGCGGGACAAAAGCTAAAAATAGCACTAAAATAGCTGTAAAGCAATTAAGGTAGGATAGGAAAATGTACGGTTGAAAACGTGGAACAATGAAATGTTATTTTCCTGGCCTAAGAGACTGGTAAATGCAGAAAGGGTGGCACAGGTACCGGGGCTTGGAAATAGTTATAGTAAAGAAGGTAAAAATAGCACAAGAATTCTCGTAAAAAGCTTTGGGAAGAAGCTGAGAAATTAAGTGGACGAAGAAGGATAGGGAAAGATTTTTTCGTAGCGGCGAAAATGTTGAACTTACGGAGCAAGGGTTGCGGAGGTCCCGGGGGTGGAAAGAGGTCAGAGGATTCGTGGATGTTTCGGGATTGCAGCTATTCTTCAGCCGCGATAAGAGCGGTGATCGCGGCGAATGGAGCCCGCGACTCGAATGCACCGTGCAACTGCATCGTTTCCCTGCACCCTCGCGGAAACTTCGATTTCACGATTCGCCTAAACCTCGTAATAAAACCGTCAGACTTGGCGTATTAGTTTCATCGATCAGCCGGAAAATCCCGAGGGAAACCACCTACTGGAAAAGTGCAAATCAACTCGCGGGTACTGCGGTTCATCTTTTTACACTCCAACATGAGTAGCCATGTTCTTGCGGTAAAAAGAATATTCCTTGGCTATTGCTCGACGGTTAGGACAATTTCTACGTACTTTCTTCGCTGCGCTGGATAATATATATCCTTGACCGGCGGGAAATTTTTTTGGACAAACAGTCGACGCTTATGGGGCTCCGAGGGTAGACGTTATATTCCCATTACCGTTGATTTCTCAGACTGGCACAGGCGAGAATTCTCCGGCCACGTGTAAAAACTACCGAGAGCGAAGAGTTAATGGCCCTGGAAGGACGGGGCATGCGCTTATCTGTCGTTCACCGGCTACGGAAATTTCGTGGACGAGTGTTACGGGAAGAAACGCGGCCGCGTAAAACCTGCCGGCCTAGCTTTCCAATCGGCGGGATGCATTATAATGGGGCCGTAAAAGCGATGGTGTGTTCCCCATAAAGCATCCAGCGGGAGAGACACGCGGACCGGACGAATCGCGATATCCATTCCGTAATCGTCGTACACCGCCGGCTCCGGCCTGTCAAGTGTCTGAAAGCTTTACGATGTTCATGAAGATCTCCGCTGCACTTTATTTCAAGCGCCACGACCATTCTCCGCAATTCCATCGACTCCTCGTCCCGCTCGATATTTTTATAACGCCCGATGCATTTTATCGATCTCCTCGGCGGACCGACGATTGAAACGAACACACCAGGTCCCGGGAATCCTCAAGGATTACGCTCATCCTTCACTCCCGATAAGAAAGCATCTTCGACCAACCGTACCGCAAAATTCGCTGACGAAAGTCACTCACGGATTTCACTAACGAATAAATCGATGCTTAGGAGGGTTCGCAGATTGAATGCTAACCGAAGAAGGCCAAAGAAAGAATTTCGACGTCAGCGATGCAAAATAAAGACAGTGAAATATTTGTTAAGTGTCTTGCGCAATTATAAGCCTTCAAATATTTTCATTTGATTTCGAGATTTCTTTGGTTCACGAAATTCCTTGAGTCTGGGCTATTCTTTTCGCGTATTTGCCAGGTCAAATACGTTTTATCCCTTTCCCGGGAATGTCCGTGGGTTACGCTGGTCATTCCTTGCCGGCGATAAGGAGCTCCCCGGAAAGATTCATTCGGGAAAGTGCAACGTCTAACTGTTTGAGCGACTTCGATCGCGGCTCCGAGATTATCGGGCAGATTGCGAGATCGTAGACTTGCCCGGCGCCATCGTAAAGATCGGATTTAATAGGTCCTCGGGCACCACGCGTTCTGATTCGTCGTCCACTCAAACGCGCAATCCTGATTATGAGATTAGAAAACTTACCGTTCGCACAAGCACAAGTTTCAGAAGAGAATGAAATTTAAGACACGTAATACAGCCTTATCGTTTATCGTAAAACGTGTTTAGTAATTTAATACTTTAATTTCGCTATCTCTGATCATTATTTTGTTCATTAAATATCAGCAGTTTGCTCATTTCGTACACGATAAAAAGAAAAGAAAGAAGAGACGTTAATTATGTACAAGTGAAGGTTTTATTATTTCATTAATTTTGCTAACCTTATTGTTCACCACGTTGGTGCGTTGAGTATTTGCCAAAGACATTTACCATTCACCCCGACGTCGCCGACGAGTTGCGAATATTTTAAGTCTCCACGCGGGAGAACGGTTGTTTAAGAAATGCCAACTGCATAATGCAATCTGCGGGAGGAACGATAACGGCCGGGATCTGGGTTCGTGTAAACAAGGGCATTTACGGGGCAGAGGGGACAGGGGAGAGAAAAGAAAGCTGACGGGTAAGCGCAGAATGTGGCATCGTTTTAACGGATTTTCCCTTACCGTTGGTGCGTTCCTGCTGATTTCCGATTCAGACAGTTCCGCGGAAGGAGAAGGCAGACGTTGGCCGTTCCGGATATCGCCGTATTTCCCCGGCTATTTCACATTTCACGCGAAATAGCGGCCCGACGTCGGAGCAACGATCCGTCCGTCAGCCATGTAACTTATCGAGCGCATTGTCAGAAGCCATAGAGGAAGGAAGTCGTTACGTAACGTCGCTGATGGCCCCTTCCCACCCCCTTCCCTTGGGTCCACGGGTTAAGCCGGCAGTCGACATCGATAGGCCAACAGCCCCCGCGGTTAAAGTGCGAACGTGCATACCACACGACCGCCCTCCACTCAAATGTCTCTCCCTACTTGACCTTCTTCACCCTCCCCCCCCCCTCCTTCCCGTCGCATGAGACTCAGCGAAATACCCCCAAGGAAATGCGCCCCTCGTAAACGGAGATCAGCGTCTCGTCATTCACCTATACGCATGAGTAGTCGCTTTTAATTCCCCTTCGAAACTCGCGACAACTTCAGCCTCGTTGGCCCTTTTACCGCTGTTCGATTGTTCAATTGAACGTTCGTGGGCAAAATGTAAGGATTTTTCGTCATTCACGTGAGGAAGTATCATAGCAATCTTTCGTAATTCCTCTTGGAAAAGTGGAGAATCACGACCCAGTTAGAGTTTTTACTCCTATTCGATTTATAGGTAACTGTTGAATTGATTCCTTGTGCACAGGAGCGTAGCGGGGGCTGTTAACTCGACTTCCTGGGACTAAGAGGAAGGAAACGTTCGATGGGTCAACACACGTGGTTGAAGGTCGAATCCCACCTTTTGCCGATCACCAAGGTCCCAGGAAAGTGGCAGAAAGTATCCCCCTTAAGTGGCTTAATGGCCCTGCCCTTACCTTCTGCCTTCCGTTTCTAACGAGCCGCGAGTTTCCGACCGTGTCGTGAATTCGGCCAATGTTTCACCGTGTCCAGGACGACAGACGCACGACGGGAAGGGCTAATTGGTGAAACCGATGGATCGCGATTTGTACGTCAACAGAGAACGAAGAAGTTCGTGCCGACGTTCCGCTCATATTTGTTCCTCGGGTGGAGGAATATCGGGGGACGGAGAGGGAGTATGGAAGAAAAATGTCTCCGGGGACAGAAGTCGGGTAGGAAGGAACGATCGTATCATCCAGTCACATCCATTCGGGTCTCTTAATGGCCGTAGTAGCAATTTCCCTGTCCCTCCCCGCGCTTCTACCATTCATCGCCATAAAATGTCTATTTGCCATTGGATCGTTGTTTCCACCGACCACGTAATCCTCTTTCTACTCGCCGATGAACAGCTCACGAGTAAGTGTGTCCCTGCGTGGGCGTGTACGTGCGTTAGGAACGTTGTCTGCCGGTATATCACCGGGCACATTCTTCTCGACAGCTATATTTGAAGGGTTACTTTCTACCCCAACCCAGTATTCCTCCAATAAAGTAAGGGATATTGATGGAGCGATAGTGTCAACAGACGATAAAACTGTCAAGGGTGCTTTGCCGCCTATATAAATGATACCACCTTCTCTAACCGCGTTAGTACAACCGTCATAATTTACGCGTACCTCGATCACCGATGCCTTTACAGACCGATACGATTTACGAACAACGGCCAATCGCTCACGGATGTCTGTCGGTGGAAATTGAAATCAATCGAGAACGTACGGACCGTTTGTCGTGAGTTAACGATAAATTAATAAAAATCGATAGTCGATAAAACCGTGAACGTATCGCGTTTATAAATTCCCTTTGCTGGGCCGCCAAAAGTGAGTTATAAAAAAGCTCCCGCTTTGGCGCATTAGTTAGCATTAATTTCAAGCTTATCTGAGCATTCCTCGGGAATGGGAATCTCGGGGCCGGGGAAAAAAGCCCGGGGTCCGCAGTGAGTAGGAATTTCCGGCGATCGCGCGTAATCCTCTTTCCTCGTTTTCGAAGTGATATAGGCGCGTATCACGAGTGCCATCCGCCGCTATTTCACCGCGTCGCATTCTACGCGACGGCCTTTGGAAGGATGACTTCCGGTTCCTGGCTGCTCCGCGAGCCAAGTAGAACGGGAATACCGATAGGTCAGTGACGTCAAACACGCGCGTAAAAAGGACCAGACTATTTTGCCCACTCCAACTGCTCAAACGTTTTTGGCCACTCGTGTCACTGAACTTTTATTACCGCGTGCCCCTTTTTCTATATCCCAAGCTCAGAAATAAATGATCAATAAACGTGGTTCTCGTAAATTAATGTGTATTCAAATTAGTGGTATTTCATGGGATTTATATTGTGAACGTGTAATGAATCCTATTAATTGTCCGAGTGTCAATAATCACGCGGTCGTAAGACAAATGCGCGGCACTAATAAACGTGGTTCTTGGAAATTAATGTATACACGACGTTCAGTGGGGACTGAAAATTAGTGGCATTTTCGGAAACCACGGTGATATAGTGATAAGTTTGTGGATTTATGTTAGCCAGGTAATGACTTGGTTTCCCGTCAGCCCGCCCGAGAACCAGCCCTTCTCCTTCCGTCCCTGCGTTCCGGGGGGAACGGAGAGGGCGGAGGAACATCGTAAATCCACAATATCCGGCGCTCTACCTCAACGCGGGATAATAACATCGGCCGGTACAACTTGAATAGCACAGCGCAACGTCCTTGCGGCGTGAGGTCTGCCGCGCCCTCCCTTTCCCCCTCCTCAACCCCCCTCTAACGGGGAACTTGAGTTTGGCAAATTGGCTTCTCGACTTACAATCAACCGCATTCCGCGAACGTGTCACACGGCTCGACGTACCGACCATTTTAAACTGTAATGCGCAGTTGACGAACATTCGATGCAGAACCGAACAAAATCGTATTCGAAACTTTCCCTCCTTTCCATAGTTTTTTTTACACTTGTTTGATTAAAACCGAAGGGTAACTCTGGTAAGATCAATTTAATTATCTTGTCTCGGAGATACATGAATATTTATTCTGTACATTTAATGATTCAAAGCTCTACGTGTTACTCTACGTGCGAATCTTCTTTTTCATCATTGAGAATGAACTTGTTTAATGTACCTTAATCCGGAGCTTGAATAGAAGTGACAGTGGGAAAAGATTCGCGGAGAACGAAGCAGTGGTTGGCCGTCTGTCCAGTTGATTGCGCTCATCGAGCTTAATTACTCGCGAACAAATCGTTGCTTAAAAATTCAATTCTCCTGGGACGACGAGGGGGGTGGAGCGGTTCGGTCGGACGGGATTTCCGGGAGTGGTCGTTGCGCCGTTTCCGGTTGGCGGAAGGGGTTTGAGCCACGATGGAACCCCGCGGAACGGCCGTGGAATGCCGGAGAACAGAAAATTTGTTCTGCTAATTCGAACGGTGTTTGTGCTACTTAAACCAACGGCTGGCTTGCGAAGGGGGTTAAGAAGGGACCGGTGGAGGGAGGGGGGGGGATATGGCCAAAGGGGAGCTGAGGAGAGCGCGATAGCGTGTTAATTAGTGAACGAGGAAAATTGAGTTTGTACTTTTTCAGTAGAACGAGATGTTAAGCATTCGCGGGCCGCTGAATATTGCCGCGTTTCTCAACTTCCACGTAAACTCGTTAAGCACTTCGGACGGCAATATTTAAGCCTCGTGCAGGTTCCCCCGCCGTTCGAGAGACTCTCCGACCAGTGAGACCATGTAAATTGATAAACTTATTTCACGAAATCCCTCGATTAATGTTAATCGCTGACCGACCTCATTTGCCTGATTGGCAACGAGCGATTCTGTTATGCGAACTTCTCCGGCGGTTTCCTATTTCACCGATTCACTTGCATGCGTGCGTCGAGCATGTTTATTCATCAGGAATATGAGAAATATTCATCGCCAATATCGGAGGTATCCTTTACCCGGCGACGTGTGGAGTGGCCAATAATTTCATATGCAAAGACGAGAGTTTTTCCCACAACGCGTATACCGTGAAATCCTTTCCCCGGGAAACCGAGTTCGATGCATGAAAATTTACCTGAATAAAATCCACTTCTCCGAGGAACGTCATTTAAACGGACTTAATGCCCCGTAATTTTCGCGTAAAGTGCCTGGCATAAACATATTCAATTGCTCAAAAGACTCGCGGAGAAAATACTACCAACTTCTCTGGCTTCTCAGATCTGTAGGTAACTTTTCTTTTAAATATTTCTTTGAGAAAGCCCAGTGCGCAATGAGTAATGGGTTTCATTTAAATTACACACAGATACGTGGCCACCCAGTTTTTCCGTTTAAAACGGTAAAACCTTGCGAGGGAGTAATATTTCATTACTTTTGGACATTGGCAAATTCGAAAGTATTGACCTTTTTTTTCGACTCTCGACGGGATATTGCCAGAGAGAGCAACGAATTCCTCGAATAACGAAGGTCTCCATTTATATGATAAATGTGGCCCGTTCTTCCTGCTACGCGCCGTGAATTCTTTCGGCGAGCCGTAGTCGCACGTAGCAATTGGCTTCGTAGAAGCATGGCAAAACACACGGCCGAGGGAAATTGATGTTCTCGTAACCGCGAACAGTGATTCCGTCAAATGCTCAAAGATTTATCACGTGTCCGATTTATTTCGCGTTTCCCGTGGCGGGGATCATCCCGCAGGGACGAATAATCGGCTGGTTTGCAGCGAAACGTCAGAAAAATGTCATGCCATCCTGTCGCAAATTAAGAGACACCGCGAACCAAACCATTATTACCACCCATTTTACGACAAACGTAAATATCGAACATATTCTTACGAAACGGACGATATTATGCAATTCAATTATGCAATTATGCAATTATGCAATTTTTGAAAAGATTCAATTATGCAATCATCAAGAGGGTTTATTGCGTTATTCCCGGATTATCTGACGATTATTCTCCGTTTCACGAGAAACGTAGAAATCGATGTTAATCTCGCGAAATATATCGAACGTAATTATAAAATCATTTGCATGTACCACTGCGTTATTAATTTTAAGTTCACTGAGGCATAAAAGTACGATAAGACTGTTGGGAGGACGTTGTTTCACCGAGAATGTTGGCGGATAATTCTGGCGTTATCGTAAAGACATTTCGAGATGGAAACTCACCTGTCTGACGGGAGAGGAGGGCGAGGGCGAAGAGAATGGCGCAGAGCCACCTTCCTCGACGGTCCTTCATTCTGGCTTCTCTGCTTTTACCCTCGAGCCGCGTCGAACACGCACGGACGCTTTCCGCCGAGCTTATTGTCAGTCACTCACGAGAACACTGCGATGCACGGCACAACGAACATGGATACACCCACATCACTGTCATCCCAACGCCTCCGCTTCCCCCCTCACCCCCCGGCGACCTGCCTTATCCTTGAGCTATTACGGACTAACGAGAGACACACCAACTTCAGAGTCTACTCGATTTTACGTGCGATTTCGACACGAGTTTTTCCTAAAGGAAATTCGTCAAGGATATTTCACGATAAAACGTATGGATTCACTCAACTTTCTTACACTGTATTCCTCGGTTCTTTTTCAATCGCAACAACAGGAAACTTGGGTATTTGATTAATCGTGTTCAGCTAATGTTTTATTAGGATTTCCTGAGGAAATGTTCACGGGTGTTCGTCCTGGATTTGTCCTTCTTTTTTTCTGTGTGTGGTCGAAAGAATGTTTGAACCGCTTTATTTTGCCGCTACGGTCGTCGAAGAAACGTCAGCTAGTTTCCCGAGGATTTTCGGCGAGCGCATTCGATGCAGAAAGTACGAAGCAACTCGTTTTACTTTCGGCGAACGAAAGTTACTTATCAACGACCCTCGTGGCACAATAGCTCTCGAAAAATCCGTGCTTTCGTTCCGCGGAAAATGTATGGAGTATCCACTCAACCATTCACCGCGTCCGCGCGTACAGTCGAGTTAAAGTCACCGCAGTCTCGTTTTGGTTGACGATTTTTAATCAGAATTCGTACATCTCTGTTCGCCCTTATCCCGCCTCCAAAGAAGAATTTCACGAAATTATCTGTCGTTGAAATGTTCGCCTCAGACCATTGAAAATTTCCCTCGGATCGTCGATCATTAACCCTTGACGTTCACCGGAACTGCTCCGCCAGGAAAATCCTTGGCCCTCAAGGTAAATTTATCGCCGTGGGACCTCGATTTCGCGCGGTTTCTGTCTGCTGGTTAATAGCCTCCGTTGGAAGCGTCGGATTTTCAGCCTCCGACGGTCAGCACCGGCGGTATCGAGCCGGGCACAATCTCGAGTCCGCTTCCGCTCGGGCAACGTACTTCCGGCTTCTCTCGGCCGACTTCCAAGGATATCCGCGGATTTCGCGACGTTGAATCCGCTCTCTTGCCGCTGGCTGCCGGCGAACAGGGCCGACCACTTGTATTATTCATCAGACACGTGCACTCGCGCGCGCGCGCGCGCCTCCCTGTCCCCCGAGATTTACTATCGCGGATTATCGATTACTCGCCGACTTACACCTACACGCTCACAATCGCACCAACGAATTTTCCCGAGATTCTTCACTTTCGCGATGTTCCTCAGCTACTTGACTCCGTCGAAGCTTTTGCCCTCTCCACGGATTGTCCTTTATTTGCCTAGGACTTTTCCGGGGTTTTCGGCCTTGCGTGTCGAAGATTCCGATAACAGCGTCGTGGCAGCGCGAAATCGAACTTCCGTCCCTGGCAGCGATGACGTCACGGTATCCGTTGGACCGAGGGATCCATTAAGCAAGAGTCAGGCTGTACATTAATCCGTGGATAATTCGAGCGATCTCCTTTGGCCAACCCTTTCTCATCAGCGCGATAAGCTCTCAGTGGCTCAGTGCCCTACATTTTTTGCCCTTCGACGAGAAAGCCTTCCCCCTTGGTGCCTCGTTGCTTCGCTCTTTCTTTCCAGCAGTTCACGGAGGGGGGATCTGAAACGAAAGCGAAAAAGCCCAGTTAAAATCTACGTGAACGCGCAATTCCATTGGCATCGGGGCAACAACGAGATTGAAATAAATGAAGGTCATTTCGCTGAACAAACACGAACGTTACGAGCAACGGATTGGACTATTTGCTGGATTAATTAACTATTTGCTCGATTTCGGCGAGCATCGATCGTCAAACGTATTTGTTACCGTTGAAAATATGATACGTGAAAAGCAAAGCAATCGGCGAACCGATTGACCGTGTACAATGATTTTTGCCAGTGTCCAATCCCGTTAGCGCGTGAATGGCTTAATTAGTGGCTAACGAATGGTGTGGTTAAGAAACGGGAGTCCGGCGGACCGGCTAAACGGATTTCCAAAGTTAGCAAACCGCGCTACAAATCCCAAGATGGTTAAAGTTAACTTAGTCCTTTGCGCTGTGAGAATTATTTCAGCGACGACGTCTCTGCCGCTCTTAATTCCCGCGGATTTCATTTCACGCCAGCACGTATGCCCTCTTCATTTGCGAACATTTGCGCGGCTAAGGAAGACCGTGTACTCGCATATTTATTTTCCCTACGGTCATTCAAAGCACGTGAACCCTTTACGATTTGCCGTTAATTATAGGCCGAGACGTTTTAAAAGGCGTCAAAGCTCTCTGTCAATTCTTTGCACTCGAGAAACTCGAGTTTTACACTCGAGCTTTAACGATCCTAGGGAAAAAGGGGGAGTCGCCGGTCGACGACTTAAACCGTCAGCGGAGCAAGCTGAATTTTTCAGGCTTCAAAGGAGCGGTTGATCGCGCAAACGAATGCTGATGGGGAAGCGAATAACTCGTTCCGACGCTCGGCAAAATTCTCGATACAAAGTCCGAGCTGGGAAGCGATTGAAACAAAAGAGAGGAGAGGATAGATCGGAAACTGGACAGAACCGGAGAGGTGGGGGAGGAAGGGAGGACTTGATAAGAATTTCTCTTCAACTCGTAAGACGAAGCAATAGAGCTTCTATTCAGAGGACGAAACGGGGCCGCACGGTAGGAAGGACAGAAGGGGAGGGCTTCGATTGCCCGAGAAATGGTCTTTCATCGTTCTAATTCGACGTTACGTAGTAACTTCCTCCTTCGTCGCAACGGCTCCGGAATCCGCCGGGCGAAACGCATCGTCCTGGCTTCCGTCGGGAACCGAAATCGACGGAAGTCCACGTGAAACGTAGATCTAAAAGAACGTGGAGCCTTACGTAAAGCCACGCGTATCAGGCAAACTTCAAATCTGTCTTTCTTCTCGGAAATTATCTAATGGAATGCCTCGAAGGAAATTTTTATCTAGTTTATCGACAAATGAAATAGATGGGCAGGCTTAAAATTCTGAATGGAAAAAGAAAAGAATCTGAATTTATCAGCTGAATGCTAGCACGCATGTTTGAACGATTTATGAGATTAATATCATTATATTTTGATACAATAAAGATGCATGTTTAAAAATTCAAAAGTGCATTGCTCCTGGCTGTCACATAATTGGAGTATTTCGTCATTGTTCGACTGTTTTGTGAGAAAGTAGGAACATCGGCAGGGAATTACCATGTAAACGACTTTGAAAGGAATGCAAGAAGTTATCACTTTGGGTATCGAGAGGTATCCATCGTAGTCGAATACGGGGGAGACGGGAAGAATCCTTGCGGATTTACGTAGCGCGAACAGCACGTTTGATCGATTGTTTCGAGTGACACCGAAACACGATTTCGGATATGAAATACGTGCAAGTGAAATAGATAAATCGAGCAGGACTCGGTAACTGCGATACATACATTCCGAAAGGAAAATATACAGGCTTTTTAGCGGAATAAAAATTTCACACGAAAATGGACAGTTTGTAAAAATGGCCCTTGCCAAGTTGCACGCTTCTTGCGAATTTTTAACGAGACAATACGATTGCGAATTAATTGTGTTGCATCGACGTAGAGTTTTTACGGAGTTCAAAGTCTTTGTAAGCGAGGAATTCGCCGAGAGAGGAACAACGTTGCATACCGCACGCGCGGAACTCAGGGAATAGCTTGCACCTCGCGAATGTAGATGAAATTGCGGGACGAAACGGTGGTCGGTCGACGGGTAATTTTCTTCTAATATCGTTAAATCGAGAGGACGCGCCGGATAAAACGCAAACGTGTAAACTTCAGGAATACCTTGCCACCGATAAAAACCGAGTACCTTCTCGCCGTTTCCTTCCCCCTTTTCCGCAAAGTCCCTCGATTTCTTCCGGGCAACGAAAAATTGGCACAGTCCTGCGTCTCCATTTTTCTCAATACTCCGGCAATTTTATGCAATTGCGCCAGGCTTATTCTTTCGACGAGTCTCAGACCGCATTACCTGCCGTCCTGCGATTCGACTTTTCGTCACGTTCGAAAAAAACTTGAAACTTCCCCGCAGCGTTTAATCTACATTCGTTTCCGCACGAAATATCCCGTGCAATTCGCCATAAATCACTTCTTTCGTAATAACAGTTTTTAATCTATTTGTGAATTTGAAAATTCCTTCCTTGCTTCATTACAACACTAATTACAGCGTTTATTCCAGCATTAAACGGCCTTATTAAAGGCAACTTCATTCATGGACTTTCTGAAATTCGATTGCTCAGGCTGAATGCAGGTAAAAAATTTAATTAGCCTCTACCTAGAAGCGCCGACTGCGTTTCAGTAGTCAGTCATGCGTTAGCAATTTATGTTGCTTCAAAGAGAAAGGCAGCGCGAGGGGGGAAATCGTTGCATGCCTTCTAACTACAACTGACAATAAACCGTCGAGAACAAACAATCGAATTCATCGGATCTAATTGCAAGCCACATAGACGGTGCTTCGCGAAGGCGGTGCCGCCGCAATTTCATATTAGGTTGTCTTAGATGAGCCAGAGGGGAAGAGAGAGAAGTCTAAAAGGGGCGAAGGGGGGGAGGGGACCAAGGGCGAGAAGATAGCAAAGACGAGACGTGGAATAAGGGAAACTGAGATGCGCGGGGGTCGGGGGTCGGGAGAAAACACGCAGAGCGAGAGGATCGGAGATTTGGGGGAAACAAGCGGAGGGATGGAAGATGACGGAGAAGGAGCGGCGAAGGGGAGAGGACGGGGCAGAGGAGGGGAAGGGTGAGAGTCGAGCGCAACTTCTCATTACGCGCAATTTACGTCGTGCGACAGGTTCCAAGCGGGCGCAGCAGAATGCGTCGCGTTACGAAGTGAAAACCGTGACATCCTTAATTGCAAGACGCCAGCGTAACGTTTCCACCGGCTTCGCGGGGGAGAACGACGAAGGGGTGGCAGGAGGGAGGGAGCGAGGGGGGCAGGTCGAGGAAACGCGTTCGTGCTTCCCTCGAAATGTGTGTAACCGTCGACGCTCCGAATTAGACGCCGAAGTGCACTCGCAATCTGCTTTTAATTAAAAGGCTATTGGCAGCGGGGAAACTTAGTTTAATATTAGGAACTCTATTAACTGCTCTGCCATTTTGTCCCCTTGCCGACGAGGGATTTATCAGGGTTGGCTTTCTCAACCTTTCTCAATCCTTCTGCCCAGTCCCGTGGATTTTTCGTCCGTCCAAGGTATTTATTTCCTCAAGGTATCAGCGTAAAATTCAAATTGATTCAGGGTACAAGAGGTAATGCAAATTGATCTTCTCATTTAATAAAGTATGGTGTGTATATTGTGCACCGTTAAATTTCACTATTATTCGCTAATTAACTGGTAGTTTGTAGCAAATCCTCAATCATCAATGGCGATATAGCAATCGCAAGCCAAAGCCAAAGTGTTTCGTTTATTTATACGTAAATCTAGTTTATGTGCATTCGATTAATTTAATTAAAATCAATTCCCCTTGGTACGAGCGCATTATACGCGTTTGTATTATCAGTCGTAACGCGAGTTGGAAATTTAACAGCAATTTCCGAAATACAACACACACACGCGTACTATTGTAATTTCTTCAATGGATCTTTCAATGACCAGCGAAAATTTTCGCCTTTTCATTCGCACGATGATGTTCCGCGAAGCATCGGTGTACCCTTTTTGTAGCCTGACATTACCGCAACTGCGCAGGAGTGTAAGTTTCCGTGCGAACGAAAAATGAGGAAAACGAGCGACGTTAAAGTCAAATTGGACCTTTGCGAAGTTACTTGCGAAGCGACGCTTAACAACGGCCCGTTGCAAGCCCGTCGCGACAACATTGTGAGCGCGGAAAAGGCGGCAAAAAAAGTGTTTCGAAAATAACAAGGAGACAAAGGGGCCAAGTCGTGCCGTCCGCGGAGGTGTTTAACGAAATCACGGCAGGGCGAATGATGTCCCGTTGCGTTCCCACGCGTGACATACTTCTTTCCCTCCCCCGGTGGCACTATCGAGCGCGTTATCACACACAGTCGTCACTTACGGCGCTCTCGTGACACGGTTCCAGGTGCTTTCTTATCGGCGCGATTACACGAGGCTCCGTTATCCCGTGCGGCGGCTAGTCCGCGACTGACAGAGAGAGCTACCGGACCAACCCCGCGCGAGTTTCCCAGGTCGGCCGTGGAGGCGCTGCAACCCTTAACCGAAAGCTCCGCGATCTCCACCAACCCCCTCGATCCGAACCCCCGCCTATCTCCCGGTCCTTTTGGTCGGTCCGTTGCCTTACGACGACAAAAACAACCCTCGCCGGGCCGCCCTCTCCCTCCTCTCGCTCTGTCTCGCTCATTCTCATCCCCCTCGTTCATCCCCCACGAGCCACTCCAACTCACTCGATCTGCCTTTCTCCCTCCCCCGGCCACCCCCCTCCACGTTCTGCCCTCCTTCACGTCCGGTCCGATACGTATCTGCATTCCCTATGTATTAGATAGTAAAGTGGCCCGCGAGATTCTCCCCTGCGAAGGATGGGAATCTCCGGCAGTCTTGTCGTATTTAAATTAACGGCTGGGACAACGTTTAATGCCGGATAGGCGGCAGTCTCTCTTCCCGGACTCTACGCTCCCAATCCTCACCCCCTCCCCTATCCCGCGTTTCATCGCGAACCAACGATTGTCTACTCTACGACGACTGTAGCGTGCCAACCGGCGTGTTACACCTCATACCCCTTGAACCCAGGGAACCTAGGATTCACTGTTCACATTTTTTCGAGCTTCATACCCCCGTCCAACTTCAAAGCATTCCACTCATGCGCCAGGTCTTTTGACAGACGTGTTTTCGACTGTACAGCATTCTATCGATAGTGCAAGAAAATTATTTAAGGTGTCTGGGTCTTTTACGACTTTTCGGAGCCGATTGCCGGATATTTTGACGAGCCTAAGAGAATTGTTCTCGCCGGAGATAAATGTTTTAATATTGAACGTGCTAAATTGTGCATTCGCGGCGCTCCATTTCCGAAGGGAAGGGCTGCAATCCCTTCCGAAATACATGCACTCCTTAGTCCTAAAATTGGATCGGCGAAGGGATACATAATTCATCGGAAGGATCGTTTTTGGTTCGTCAGTTCTGATCCTCGTCCCGGCGAGAATCAAATCCCGTGGCAGATGATTTCCCGTTCTCCAGTAACACGAAGACCTTGTTAGAGAGCCTCACAATTGCGTTACTCTTCTAGGCGCTTAAAAATATATATAAGAAGAGCCGTAGACTTTGCTGCAGTCGCTTCGCCGGGAAAGAATGGCGAAAAACATGGGACGGATAGAAATGTCTGCTCTATCGAGGGGTTTCTCCGTTCTCAGCCAACAAATGTTCACGAAATTGCACGGACAAAGCAGCGAGTGAGCACCGTTAGATGCTGTCTCGGAGAAAACGTGAGAGCCAGGGCGAAAACTATTCATTATTTCGGGGTATTCAGCTGCAAAGTGACTGCCCGTTTCCCGTTAACACGTCACAAAGACACGTCGTGCACTAATTAATGCAAGCTAGAGATTCAAAATAGTCAAGAAACCACTCGTTAATTATTCCTCGCTTTTTCGTACGTTTATTCCTGTATCGCTGATTCTGTTTCCAGACGAGTTTATCGATTCCTCAGGGCTTTTACCAAAGATAAATATTCGCGCCTTTGACAGACTTGCCCGAAGGATCGAAATATATTTTCCTTGCTAGCAGCGGGCCGAAGAAAGCGAGAAATATTACGCACCAACCGTTACGTTTTCGACAGTACGTACACTCGAGGAAACGCAACGCGAATTCGCAGACGAACGAATTTTGCTGGTCGGTACTCCATGCAATTTTTCCATCGACTGCTGCTTTACTCAGCGGCAAGGTAGACGTGCGCTGTAAAGCAGCCACTCTTTAATACCGAGCAAGCGAACCCCGTTATTTTACAGCTATTGACTTTCAAACGAAAGCTCTCTTACCGTGAAGCGCGTCGCCTACGCGCTTTTCTTCCTCAAAACGAATATTCGAGCTCCGAACGTAATGATCTAACCCAGTAAATAACTCAGCTCGCCGTAGATCCGGCTCCTGGAACGCCACTAGTCAGGGAATCATGAAAGGTGTATCGTCAAAGGTACTTTTTAATACCAGGGAAATTCTTTTCTGCCGCTCGGCCCCTTACCCGCCACCTC
Organism: Hedychridium roseum; assembly: GCA_963989215.1. Classification (NCBI taxonomy): domain Eukaryota; kingdom Metazoa; phylum Arthropoda; class Insecta; order Hymenoptera; family Chrysididae; genus Hedychridium; species Hedychridium roseum. The sequence goes on along the minus strand of OZ022307.1, from coordinate 1,487,301 downwards.
CCCGGGGGAAAAGAGTGCGTCAGTGTTCCGTAATTACTAGGAGAGCCCGGGGAAGCCGATCCGTTCCATCTTCCAAAGTAAACAGATGGCTTGCCGGGGATCGAAGCCGCGGCTTCAATTATCGGCGTTGCATATTAGATACGCACCTCCGCAGTAACGGCTGGTAATTTCCCTCGGACGGGGCCTACAGCGCGCCGGGGCTCTGTGCAAAGACAAATTGGATCGAACTCGAGTGGCAGAGCCATGCCTTTCGCAACTCCATTGCCAACGTTTCAGAGGTTCTTCGGGCCTGTCCAGTCGCCGTTAATCCGCAGCCAAACAACGGCAACCGACCTGGCCTACACCTCCTCCCCCCCCTCGAGTTTCCTCCACCCCTCATCAACCCCAGCCCTTCACTCTCCCTTCTCCGCGGAGACTTTGACGCGGCCTGTCGATCGATACGATTGTCCGCCCGGAGCCGGGCAAACGGGAAAATTTCCCTTTTGATGGGTATTTCACGCTTCGGCCGTTACTCAGAACGACGTGAACCTTCAAGCCCGGATACGTCAGTACGCACGACAAAGTACCATTCTCCTTCGCCCAGTATGCACGTGGTTAATGCCATTTTCCGCTGAGAATTTCACCACGCTCATCCGTCTACCAGTGTCGTCTCTATTTTCCTTTCCGTTTCTTTAACGAGGTCCTGCGGAATATGTGCCTCCTTCTCTATCTTTCTTCCTGTTTTATTCAACCGGGGAGAAAAATGCTCGGATGCCGGGCAGTCGGGATGAAAATGTTTTCCCGATGATATTTCACGCAGTTTTCCGTAATTACGTCATGTCTCGCGCGGAAGTTAGTCGCGTAATCGCACCTTACCCCGCCTCTTCCCCTTCTTCCCTCTGTCCCTGCCATTGGACCGAGTCTTTTCCATCTTGAGTTTTCTCTCTCATTGCCTCGTTCCCATTCGCCGGCACCGCATAATACCAGCGCAGGAGATTATCTTAATAGCGCCGCAACTTTCCTCGAGCATCATGTTATCGGACCTTTAATACAACGTTAAGTGCCGCGCTTCTCGCTTCGCTCCGGATAATCGAAAGGGGGAGGACGCAGCCAAAGGGGGGAAGCAAAAGGACGGAAAGTAGTAGCCGCGAATCCGAGGAAACGAATAACTACGTGGACTTAAGGAGGATCCAAAAATGAACGGAGAATTAGCAAACGACGGATAATAGCATGGGACGACGACGAATGATACGAGATAGTGGAAAAAGAGGAGAATTATGGCGGTACGATGAGAGACAAGGGGAGTGATTTGCGTGGAAATGTTAGGCAAAAAGCCAGTTATATGAGTAGACCTGACCGCATGAAAAATACGAATGGAGAATGGCAAAAAGGGATAAACGCTGGTGGATAACCGCGTAAGACGATTCCCTGCCACCTTCGTGATTTACCGTTCTCCCCGGGCTTAGAATATAGGCGCTGGATACATTGACTATGCATCAAGCGCGCGAAGCTGGATTACTGGCGTGCACCTCTTTCGAATAGGAACGTAGAAATGCATTCTTGTACGAGGCACCTACTACCGGCAATTCCGCCATTAGATATACAGCACGCTTAATGGCAAATTAATGGGCCACAACCCCCATCCATTAGCGCCTGGTAGTTGAGGAACTAGAAAATCATTTCACAAGAAAAATTGAGCAGTCACCGAACAGTGTTGGCGGATGGAATTTTACGTGTTACGTCCTAGTGTAAATTTCTTTATTACTCGGGAATAGTAGGAGTATCGATGAGGAAATCTCGCCGGGTGTTTCTTTTAAAGTCATAGCTGTTTAACAAGTTTCTAGTCACGGCAGGCAGTGTTATCGGCATTCTCGATGGCCATGGTTCCCTGTATATGCGCCAACTGGCTGGAAAATAACGACTGCACGTAACGCGCGTCGCACGACGTTCGCCACTCGACTGTTAATAAATGCTTCGTCCTGTCCCGCCGACAAATCTCGCCGAGCGTGCACGAAGAATCGAGAGGATAGAGCGAACCAAGATTTTCGACTGCCGGCAGTTTAACACGCTCGTCAGAGCACTTTGAAATATTTCCTTCGTTAAGTTCTCTACAGACTCACGGCCTAACTCGATCACAGATACTCCTGTATAATTATAGCCGTGCCGCGACTTTGCAGCAACTACGGGAAAACAATCTTCTGTTCCTCAGGAGTTTCCCAGAGGAAGGTCTATCGCTCCCTTAAGGACGAAGCAAAAAGATTTCTATCCCGTGCAAATTGAGGTATCTTGTTAAACGTTTCCTAACATGTCCTTCGACAGTAACCATTTCAAAGAAACAATAAGAATTTTCTATACTGTATTGAAAATAAAAACTGGACATTGAGAGTCAGTGTTCTGGGCTTTATTAAATGTTCAGATATGTATTTACTTTTACGCAAAACCCGAGCAATGAATTTACCGGGGAACGGATTTTCCTGCTCGACGTTTCACGCAATTTTCCCGTTGACCTCGACCGTTGCTTTGGCCCGTCGAAAGTTGAAGAGGGCTGTAAAACATGGACCCTTTAACACCGATCAACTAGAAAGCGAACCCCGTTATTTCACAGCTATTGACTTCCAAACGAAAGCTCTCTTTCCGTTAAGCCCGTCACGTACGTGTCCCTGCTCTCCGAAAGCGCACATTCGATGCGCAGCTGTAACGACCCAACCGGACAAATAACTTTGTATTCCGTGCGATATTGCTAAACTCTGTGAAGCCAACTGCATTGACGCAACGGTCGACGGTAACTGAATTCTTCTTATTGCGCGTTACGTGGAGGATTTTGACGTCATGAAAGTGGAGATTACGGGAAGCTCGCGCGGGGGGTTTGCGCTAAAAGTAAACGGCGGTAGGATACGATGGGACGACGAAGGCGGGGATTTACGTGGCGTCGCTATCGGGGGAAGCGAAGGATCGCAGGATTTACACAGTGTCGCCGAGAGTAATATAAGGAGGTATACAGTGAGCCCTTCCTTAGACAGCGGAGATCGGGCAGGCCTGATAACCGACTGGTAGGGCCCTAATCTCCGATTATCAGGAACGAGCGGTGAGGGGCGATCGTTGCTTCGGCAATGGCCGAGGTTTCCTCACGCTTTCGCCCGGGGATTTCTTGTCACGCGATAGTCTAATTATCGTTAACTCCGAGCGCCTGCTGGCAAAGCACGCGCACACCGACAGACACGGGGAAAACGTGCCCGGGGATACGCACAGCTTGTCCGCGGGGCTTGGAAACGATCAACGCGGACGTGTTCGGGACACTTGGTCGACACTCGAGAACCTCGTGTACAATTTCCACACGAAATCTCCTCAAGTGGAAGGGGGAGGGCCCTTCGCACTAAGCTTTTCTTTCTCCCCCGACCGTCCCTACCGTCCTCGCCCACCTTTCCCGACCATGGGCCATCAGCTTCTACGAGTCTAGCGCCCGAGGAAACTCAGCCTCTAAATCACGACCACGTATCCCCAGGTTAGACCGGCGCAAGAAATGAAGACAAATGTATGAGAGCGAGCGTTATGAAGAGGAAACGCGATAGTCTTCCGCTCATCTCCAGTTACGTTGCGTGCCCGCTAGACCAACGGCCCTTCTCCGCCTCCGCGCCAACCGGAATTACTTTCCCCGCGAGTTTAAAGTATCCCTCCCCCCCCGCCACCCTTACGCGGCTGACACCAGTTTCCTAAGAAATTTTTTAAGACCAACGGACGAAGCTTGAGACGGTTCGTTAGAATTCATTTGCGTGAACCCGGGTGAGAAACTAATTCTACGCGTTTGTTGTTCTTGTCGGTGAAGAGGGGGAGAGAAAAAATAGCCGACGAAACTTAACATGTAATTTAGGGAGGGACGAGAAATTCTCGCATTTGCATGTGGGAGCCCGCACGAAAGGGAGAGAACAATGCCGCGACGCATGAGTAATGTTTCAATTTTTTCTCTCTTCGCCCCGGGCTTCTTTATGCGCCCAGAGGCCGGATATATTACGAAGGCCCACCAAGGGACGTGACCACGAAACGCGACAAAAGGACATCGACCGACGGATCCTCGCGTTAAAGGCCCCCGCACTACGTCACTTCGGTTCATTCGGTTTAACTCATGCGTAAACGAAGAAACAGGAGCGCAGAATTGAACATTGAAACTGGTACGTGACTGAATAGAAGAGCCTGAGGGGTTAGAGTGGGTTAGAGTTCTCTCGTTTACGCATGAGTTCAAAAGATCATTTAATCGAATTGACCGTGTAAAGAAGCCTTCAATACCCAAAACGCGCGATCCTGGCGATCTGAGGATTGAGAAACGACGATCTTCGGAAAATGGGAAGATTCTCCGAGTGCGTGCCGTTTTCCCAGGACGAGGAAGGAACTCGCGGAGGATCAGGGACTGGCGTTTCAGCGGAATGGATTTTGCACGGTTCAAACCTGCTATTTGTTTCCTGTCAAACACATTCCACCCACGGGAAGAGGGAATGTCCTCGCAGTTCATGCGATCTCACGATTTTCTCTCACTTTCCGCGACAGAAAAAACAGCGCTTCAATTCCGGAAAAATCGGTTTGAACCAACGTTAAATGTACATCCTTCGGCCTTAACATTGACATTTTTCAGGTGATAAAGGCTTTAACGGGATCGGTGCGAAGCTTCTCTGTAAAACAAAGTACCGCGCGTAATTACGGGGAAATTATCTAGCTGCCGATTGCCTGTCGCGCTGTCAAATATCCTGACGCATTAACTGTCGGTAATGGACAGGGCGCGCGTCATTCTTTCGTAACAGCCGGCAAATTGCGTGGAAATGATGGTCATAATTACGAGCTATTATCGAACGTCGCTGTGGAGAGAGCGCGTGCCCTGAGCTGGGCTTTCCTCGCCCTCAAAACAACGGCAATCACATCTACGCGAGCAAATGAAAACTCTCCTAGTTCGCGTTTAAAACGCCGTTATAATCAGTAACTCCGAAACTCCTACCCGTTCGGCCAAAGGCAGGGCCGCTATTACGGCAACATTTACAATTTGTAAAATTGAAAAGCCCCGATGCTGGATTACAGCTTCTGCAAATAACCGGTGCAATTATTTACCGAGCGCTCGGCCGTTATTCGGGCTTGTTTCACGAGGAATTTTTCATAAAACAAAACGTATAGACTCGCCGGCAAATCGGAGTTATTAAAACGGACGAAAAACGAATGCAGATTGTTGTTGCGCCGATGAAAAAACATGCAACGCCAAGTGTCGCGCCACGGGAAAAGCAAGTTTTCCCAAAATCCACTGGGCTAACGGAATTTTCCGCGGTATTTGCAGTTGACAGGCGCGCTTAAAATGGCAAGTCGCGTTTTACGACGGCCACATCCATTTTTTACGGTGCACAATTCCTACGGTCCGAGGCATAAAGCGTTATTTGGAATCACGTTCATCAGATTAGCCTTGCCAACATTATGAAACGTAATACTTTACAACGACAGGACGCGTTGTCCCGTCTAAAGCGCTAGGATATAAACGTAAATCATTCGCGCTGGTACGTTCTGGATCGAGGAAAAAGGTTAAGTTCTCAAACTTGAATAAATTTCTTCAACATTAACAAAAAAAAGCTAGATAAAGACTGACTGCTCTTTAAGTTATCACTACTCATTAGCTACTGGTCTTAGAATTTCTGGCTCGGTTCATCCCTTACCTGGGAACCATTAAGAAACTATTGTCAGCATCGATCCGCATTTTTTTTCTTTAAATTTCTTTAAATTTCTTTTATGGAAAGAGGTATTAACGTAAACGCTAAGCGTAAGAGCACGGAGCTAATGTACGGTCCTGGTGTTCCGATGTTTTGGCGGTATGTAGCGAACCCTCCGCGGAATTAGGGACTTAACGTTCTGTTTCCTCGTTAGCCCGGCGTACTTATAATCCCTGCGTTTCGAGGGAGTATCGCTAATGCCGGCAAGACCGGGCCCGGAATTTCGGTTCATCGATGTGCGGCCCAGGGACGATGGAATCTCCCCCTCGAACTGCAAAGGTCTCTCGACTCGTTTAACCCCTCGAAAACGACCTTGCTCCCACGTGCCGTTCCCAGTCAATCGCAATCCCTTTATATCCCCGGAAACACCTACGCGTCCAGTCGCGATTTTAACCGCGTCTTTCGTCGCCGCGAATCCCTCGTCTCGACGGCCAAGGTAAAAGGTCAGACGGAAACCGATGATACAAAATATCACCAAGGAGAGTGAATGTCAAGCGTAGTTATTTACGGGAAGACAACGGAGAGAGAGTCTGCCATCTTTGCATTATTTATCCACGATCCGTCCTGATGTCGACGTGCAGATATGATATGTAGGTATAAGTAAGGCAGAGTTGACTAGTTCGATCTTAGCGGGCCATTTTCCAATGGATTTCAGGGAAAAAGGAAACCATGTGCCGGCCAGGAAAATCGTACAAGCGTCACGCTCGATTACGGTTCGGGCCCTTTCTACGAACTTACGTGTTCCAAGGGCTGAGCCGATCGATCTCAGCGCGTGCGCCTATTTTTTACACGTTCCATTTGCTCGGCGGCGTTACAGGCGGAAACCGCAGCTCTCGCGTCGATGGTGATCGTTGGATCGAATTATTGCCACGTCGGGGACCTAGACGGTTACCGTCTTCTATTAAATATAGCCCCTTTACCGGCCTGTATCTCGGAAAAAATACAGGGTCTCCCCCCTTCCTTCTCGTCCTCTTTCGCTCCGTACCTTTTTGCCCGGCCGTGCACCCACGTGAGAAGCCTCCCTCGATTCTATAAAAGACGTCGCGGCCATTCAACATTATTCCACCGGAAGTGGCGCGTTAAACGACAAAGAAACGATTCGGCGGTGCTCGGTGAATTCATGAATACGTCATTAAGTCTGAGCCCCGAGGACATTCTGTAAGTTCGGCCAAGCAGTTCCGACGAAAAGTCCGGAGTTCCACGGTCCACGGTGAAAACCATTTTCCGCCATTCCGGGCGATCTTTCATGAGACTGGACGTTGACGAAATATCGCGGGAGCCGGCCAGCCAATTATAGAACGTCCGGGGACGGTCGATTCGGCCAATCGATTTCTCGCAGTCTCTTCAATTATTCGTCGCGGAGAACGACGACCCTCGTCCCGGGCTTACGTCTTCGAACGTTCTTGGAATCTCGCCACCGAGCCTTACTCAACCCCTTTCCCTCTCTCCCTGTCCAGGAAGACCTCTCCCCGTTTGCGCGGGGTTTGCATTTTTCCCCCCCGGGGCGATCGTTCGTTTCGGTTCATTTAGCGGCAGTCGGGCGCGAGGTAAAACCTCGTTACGTAAGCGCTTTGCCGAGGAATTATGCGGCTTGGCCGCGGCAACGAGCTTCAAAGGATACAGCCGCCAAGCCGGTTAAGAAGTTTAAAGGCCACCGCCGGAAATTAATTCAAAATGCTCTCGCGGAGAGGCGGAACTGCTCCCCCGACGGTTTTTAGAAAACCAGCTTCGCCTGTCTTAGGCCGGCAATGCCGGATTTTCGCGCGGCCAAAGGCACCAGAGCCTTGCGCCCCGCCATTCAGAAGCTTTCATTTTCCCCGCAAAGCAACTGACACACAGTAAACTCGTGAAACTTTTCATAAGAGTAGCTCACGAGGTACAGCCAGAGGAATTATCGGTTAAAAGAAAAACTTTAACGAACCAGGTCGGTCATAGTTTTATGCCTTATTTTAACAGCGGAGTTATCACATTATTTCGTGGGGGGGAAGGAAAGTTTTTGTAGACGAGCAAGGATCTTATGGAAATCGCACGAGACAGTTTGGGCAATACTGTCAACTCGCAAGCAACAAAATTTACTTCAACATGAGTATATTAGCTTTTTTAGCGTCCTTATTGCCCGCTGCTGAAAATGTCCCAGGGAAAAAGACTGGGAAAAAGGCGCAGGGCGTGAATCTTATACGTCTGATTACGTTTCTGTTGGTTTTTGCTCGTTCAGCTAAGCCGTGGAATACGAGTATTAAAGTACTTTGTCACCTTCAGCCTAATCTCATGAGTGTCGAAAATTTTCAATAACTCTTGGAAATTAACTCGGCCGCGCTAATCGATCTCAGTCACTTTTTGTGCCGGGTATTATCTCGTTTTTATGCCTCTGACGCGTGTTTTCCATCTTTCCGAAGGCCCGGGAGATGACAATTTTCAGCCTCCCGAAATATAACGTGCCGGGGGTCAATTTTATGCGGACTTGTTAAAACTATTTCTTCTGCTCGTTCGTTCTTATTTAACTGCGAGGTTTCAATCCCCCGACGTGAAACGAGTTCCCGGAGAATGGACTCCCCGAGAAGGCGTATTTCCAAAGTTTCCCGCGCGGGGAAACGACAAGGAAGTTGTTCATCCCACGGCTCCGGGAAAATGGAGGCAATGCCTCTTACTTTACGTCGCGTTAATGTGCTGCGAGAAAAGAAGAAAAAAAAGCAAGAATTAGCGGCCTCCAAGGTCGGCCTTTGTATGAAAAATTCCCACCCCAGGCTCTTCCGTGTGTCCTAATTCCGCGGAGGGAAATATCATTTTTATCGGCGCGATTTCAAAGAGAATTCATACGGTTTTCTCTGCAAATTTCGTTTCGTTTGAGAGTGCAGTAATGACGCGCGGTCGACGAAAACCGCGTAATTGAATTCCACGAAAATGTAGGGTTTTCTGCAAATTAAATAGGCATGAACGTATCGCTTCCCTTGAAGCAAGGTTTCAACGGTTTCGTCCTAAACCCATAACGGTAGCTATTTTTTCGTTGTTACATTCGTTAAAACTAACCCGGTAATCTCGTTAGACTTGCTAGCCAGCCATGAAACTGATACAACAAAACCGTTCGGTAGACGGATAAAAATCGATCACCCCACGTCGACCGTGCGATCTTCCATGAAAATGACAATTAACGCAAACAAAATGGAAGCGAGCACCGCCATAATGGAGCCACAAGTTTTTCTTCTCGGGCAAAAGGCATGACAATTAGCGCTGACGGATAATCGAACGTCGCGTGAAAAACGTCAAACGCTTATCAATTACGCCCGGTTTTTATCGGGTTTCATTAGCCAACGGAGCGTTTCGATTGCCCTTACCCCCCGGCGTAACTTTTTAAACGCGAATTAACAGTTCGGGGGGCACACATCGCTGCGAAACGAGGCGACCAAGGAAAATAACAAGAACTTCAGGGCCGAAGGAAAAACTTAGCGCGCCAGGGCTTTGACCATTAAGTCCCACCCGCCGTGGGAGGAATACCCCGTGACCCGTTTTCCCTGCCCCCACCACGTCAACTCCAACTTTCCGCACGACGAGTTTTATAACTTCAAACTAGCGCCCCAGTCGGCCCCGTCGATTATTAACACGCAATCGTCGGATTATGCGCGACCCTTGCTATTCTCTCCCAAGGGTCGCCCCATCGACCGGGATTTCACGATATTTCCGAAGGGTCCACCAAGAGGACTGTCCAAGAAGAGTGTCGCTCGAGTAATCAGACGACAGTCGCGAGAAATCCCGTTCATTGATATTCCGTTCGAATGGTTTCCCCGTAATCCAGCATAATTTAAGGGATTCGTAACTCACTTGGCGGTATTTTTAACTCGATTTTACAGGAATGGCATCTTCCTCGCGATCGAATTACCGGGGGATTGCGAACGACAGGAGTTTATTGTAAATATTGCGGCATGTTTGTCCGTGAACGATTTCTAGCACATTTTTCGCCATTCTCTCCGACGATGATTCTCTCGAAATGCTGATGGAATTGTTTTTAGACCCCGAAACGTAGTTTGCTTATTCGCTACGCAGCCAATGTTTTTTTCCCCGGCAGATATATCTCTCTTCCTTCCTGGGGGCTCGTTAATTGACGGATTTTTATTCAGTGCTCGCTGACTGGCAGTAATAAAAAAGTGTTTTCGTCATTCACTCTATCGGCGTATATTGCTTTCCATGATCGACGACAAGATGATGGCACTGCAACAACCGTTATTGCATTCCGTTGCACAACTGGTACAAAGTGATCCCAGCAATTTTACACTTCTTCGCAAATGAGCAATTAACGCAATTCCAATTGTTCTGGCAATATCGTCGAACAGACTCGATTCAGCAGCCGGGCAAATATAAACGCCGATTCGCGTAATCATCTCACGTATTTTATTACGTAATAAATTGCAGCGGGAATTCTGGATAGGTAGTAAGTTTAATTCCCTTAAGTTCCGAGCTTCGTGATAATGTTCAGTGGCAGCTGAGCTCGAAAAAATTGCAGCACGGTAAATCAGGCTACGATGGGGATCAGTACAAAGTACCGCAAGCAAATTACACTTTATCTCCCGGAACTTCCGAAATCGATATTACATAAGAAGTTCCTTATTGCATAATTAAAGCCTCGTAGAAATTGAGCTCTCGTTATGAAGTGAATACAACTCGGACGACGGGTAAAAGTTGGACCGATCGAGATGTCAATTTCTCTTTTTCGTCCTCGGTTAACCATCAAATCAGGACCGATCTCCCGCCAACTATATAGATATACGTATTAACATTCATGCGATAATTCGGCAGTGTTGGGCTGGCTGTATTGTGGGTGCGTGAGTTGATAGGTGGGGGACAAAGGGGGGTGACCTATTCACACAGGGTCGTGTGGGTCGAACGTATCAGGCACACACACTCATGCATATGGATGAACATGAGCGATCTGTCGTCGTGTGTAATGAATGTCAACGGCTATACATCGGCCCTATTGTTTCATGCTGCCATTGTATTAGGAATTTTGCTATAATTTTGTTACCCCCCCCCCCCCCCCCGTATGCGGAGCCCAGGGCCTTTGGCTTTGCCGTTTATTTACAAACCGGCGACTGTCGCACGGAGGTTTTGCAGAAACGGGCGAAACGTAAGAAGCCCGCAAATTGGGAGAAATAAAGGAGGTCCGGCGTGTACGAGCGAGGGTGGGCACCGTTGCATTAGTTAATTAGCTTGGGCAGGAGGCGTGACGTCGTAATTATTGCAACGTAGCTTTAGCCACGATGCCTGGCTGGCCGGTTGCTTGCCTCCCTGCCTGCCTGCCTACTACCTACTACCTACTACCTACGACTCTACCTGCCTGCCACGACAAAGTTATTAATTGCTTCCTACCATTCCACCGCTGGCCCGGGCAAACCCGCAACCCCTCACCACCAACCACCGCCTCTCCTCGAACGCCCCCGTTCATACTATCTCCCGGAATATACGTGTATGGCCCTCCCTCTACATGTAAACGATCCTTAATAGCTATCACTATTCATCATTGTGCTCTATCAATTCCCCGGAATATTTTCCTAATGGACAGAGCACAACGTGTCCTGCTTTATTGCGCGGATCAGCATTACCTTCTATCACAACATCGACCCACGCGAAAATTGGCAAAATTTTTCACGCCCAACTGACTCGCGCTGCTCAGTGAAGTCCTCGTCGTAGGTGAAGATAATTAAAGACGAATACGGGACAGTAGACAATGTATTATACATAGGGATGTGTCTTAATGTCTTTCGAAGAATGCGAACGCGGGGGTTTATGAGAAATTTCGATTTCTCCAAGTTCCTGGGCCCGGCGAACGTCCGTACGGCTGAATTTCAAAGTTCCATTATCAATCACGAGTGCCTCTCGTACGAGAACTTACGGAGCACGTCGGACGTCCACTGCCGTGATTTATAACCTTTGACAAGTTTTGTCGGGAGAAATAAAAGTGTAGAGGAAGAAGGTGAGAGGAGAAGAGTGTCTAGGGGGCGGGAAGGGGGGGATAGCGTGAGTGGAAAAGAGGACGGTTCCCGAGGAGGAACTCTCCGCCGTGTTATACTTTGCCTCGGCTTGACAGTTTCTTTTTCTCCTGCCCCTTCTCAGCACTTCCCTTCTTTCCCCGCGGAACAGCGTCTCGGGCGATGCGCTTCGATGTATAATGTATATACTCGCGAGTCTGCCACCTCTGTCGGTCTTTTTTTGTCGCAGCTGCCTGAAACGAAGGTGCTACGTGCTCGCTGAAAAGCCAGCTGCCCGGACAAAATGATAACGATGACAAGAATACGATCGTGCGGTGTATCGTGGCGATACTACGGAAGTCATTTTCACGTGGTCTTCCTCCGGCCGGGCTTATGCGTCCCCGTCGTAGCTAGAATTTTCAACCAACCAGGGTAAAAAGCCACACAAGACGGGCCCCTTTGCGACGTCGACTAAGTGGATAAGGATACGCTGAAAGCCGGCGATGCTCGCGCGCCAACGCAAACGTATTCCCGCTAGATATTGCCTCGTCTTTTTATGAAAAGAACCGCTCTCTCTTGCCTTCTCTTGGCGACACGGCCCTACGTAGCCGGGGTAATTTCTCTTCTGCCGTGCACGCGTCTCGGTATTACGCATAAATTTTCCCCCTACGCGTGCCTCCTAGGCCGGGATTCGCTTGATACGGGCCTCGCGATATTAACGCTCGACTTAATATTACCGTCACGTCGCGTGTGTCGGACGCGCAGACCCTCAAGGCTCAGGAAGATTCGCGGTAAGGATTTTTAAGAAGCTTAAGCCCCTCTGGCGTAAGACCTCAGAGCCGCTTTTCCCTCTAACGAGCAAATTGGTTCAATTAATTCCAACGACATTCTCAACGGAACCCTCCCTCCTGGCGTAATCACCTTTTGACTGCCTCGGAAATGTCCCGAGTGACTGACTTACAAAGACCGCCCGGTCCCAAGCGGATCCGAAAGTTCCTCGTCAAAGTACATGGCCGTGTATTGAATTCCACTCGGAACTACCGGCCAAGTTTACCTCGTCTTCGGGTTCCTTGCATCACGCGCAACCACGTATTACTGGACGCCCATGGAACACCGGGCACGGGCAAATGCATCAGGATTTAACAGTTTCGTTCCTTCCTTTTTCGCGCACGGTTTAATCGCCCACGTTGACTGGCACTTAGGAACGTTGCAAGTGGATTGCAATTGGATTTCATCTACACTGGCCCGTCCGACGATCGCCATGCTTCGAGTTACGAGCAAGCGAGATCCAATACCACCCCCCCCCCCCTCCTCCTCTTCACCACCTTTCCCGTCAGCACCCATGGCGAATAAGATTTCCCCGTGACTTTGCGATCGGCCAAGAGAAACGTTCCCTACGGTGCGCACGCGTGCCAGCCAATTTCCGTGATTGCATTTGGCTCCGAGACGCGGAAAACCAAGTTCCGTCCTCCTCCCCCTCAGCCCCTGCGTCCGATTTCATTCTACGGCCCAATGCCGGCTTATTTAGCGAACCTACGCCATTTTCTATGGCGCCGATGAAATCTTGAGAGGCACTCCTAATCGAATCCGATATTGACTGCATCTGCAAGACCCTCGTTCCTACGTAGCCCGTAAACTCGTTTAAAACAGCCGCGCAATTGGCCCAGATGTGCGCTCAAAACTGTTTAGGAAAAGGATGTTAGGAAAAACTGTGATCGCACAAAAATTCACTGACAAACTGACAAATCATTCACTGGCATTTGCCTTCTCGTGCAGTAATAAGCAAAAGTCTTATCGCACGAAAATTGAACTAACGAGTTTATAAATCATTGACTCGAGTCCCTGAGGATAGATCGATTCGTTTTACACGGTGCGCGATATTTTCCCCGGATTCACAGAGGTAACTAAGAGCGGGATTTTAATTAAACGAACGGCGCCGTAATTTTTATCCCGTCGACTGTGTATCGTCGTCGTCCGTGCGATCGCCGAGGACGGGGGACTTAATCAACGCCATATTTCGCGGGGAATCGTGCTCCCTGGCTTTCCAGGAGAATTTCCAAGCCGCTGTCATCGCGAACCGGTCTCTCCCCACATTATTACCTCCAACACCGCTCGCTCAGAATCGTCCTGTAGAGATAGGCTGAGGGACAGGGGGGCGGGGGAGGCTGCCGAATCATGATTTACGACGCGAGGAGGATACGAGCGTAGCCAAATAACGGTGTAAACGGCGCTGATGCGACGGAAAACTGGATTTACGTTCTCCAACGGAAGTTGTAAATAACGCCCCGCGCATGTATCGTTCGTACACGGCTCGGTGGCAAGGCTAGCGGGAATAGGGGCGTGGGGAGGGGCTGGAAGGGATGATGACGGCCCGTTGGAGTGCAGTAAATAGGCGAGATCGGGCGGTCGTTAACCGACGATCCGCGGACAATGACCATCGCCGCGAAACTTGGGTAAATTTCAATTTTGCCCAGGGCCAAACGCTCGTTCTCGGCCGTTGCATCGATATCTCCACTTTCTCACGGTTTAATAATGTTTTTATTCTGTCGAGATGGTTCAGAGTTTAGTGGTTAATCGCGAATATACCGACAACTATTCTGTTTCACATGTACATAGATATTTGGCGCTTTAGGAATGACTGAGTCGATGGAAAACTAGTTTGACTCCGACACAGTTGTGCCAAATGATTTCCCTCACCTGTCCGTGCTAGTGCGATAAGTTATAGCAACGACCGAGCTAGAAGGAGCGGTCCGACGTGTTCTCGGAGTAAATGGACCGTGTCCCGAAAAGGACGCTCGACGTGAGAATCGTAACCCAATGGTTTTTGCAGGGGCCAGCACTTTTTGCCCAGCCCAGTAGGAGAAACGTGGCGAACTGTCGCGGACGTAAGACCGGCATGCGAGCGCGAAATTTCGATACTGTAATTGACAGAACCCAGGGAAGGGGGGTAGGAGTCGTGGGGAACGGGGCGCAGGAACCGGACGGGCCAGTAACAGCTGCTAGCAATCGTCCATAGAAAATCGAGGGATAAGGAAGCCGGTAACACGGTGTTCCGTCGACACTCGAGAAACCCTCGGGAAACCCTCGAGGAAAGCCTCGAGAGCTCAGCAAGAAGTCCAACCGATATGAAATTTGATAACGCGGACCCCTATTTCCCGCCAATAATCATCTCGTCATCCCCCTTTCCCCCCCTGTCCCACATACCTCTCGTCGCTGTGACATTTCTTATTATTCCCTTTATCCGACGCGGTCAAAGAATCGTTCTTGCTTTGTTCACTTCTTCATTTTCACTTCTCTATACGGCACGTCTCTAATCCCATTGTTTCGTTCCCCCTCTCCCCGATCGTCTCGCCGGGGACTTTTACCCTATTTACAGATCTCTGGCTTAGGGTTTTTTTTTAACCTTTTTTTCTCCGTCTACGTGCCACTGTTTTTCGGCATTGTCATCGTTTCCACTAAAACGTCGGTTTCTTTGCCAAAATCAATTTCGATAAGTAGCCAACGAAAGCGATTCCCCCGAGACGGGTCAGTTCCGGTTAGCCACTGTATTTTACTTTGGAACGATACACCGCGTTGTTACGTAAATACATGACCCACGTTTTCAGTGTCATCAAACGGGAAATAAACATGCTTCGCCGGGGACGAATGAAAGTCTTTGTGAGTCCATTTCAGGAAATAGCCTGGTCAGCTGCACATTTTGTCAACGACGTGACAGCGGACTGATGGAAACTGATCGATGAGGAGCCGAACATTTCTCGTAGAACAAGCGGCTGATTGACGGGAATAAATCAGAACGCCATCGAATTAACTCCAACATCACTCACGGGAATAGAAGTTTGCGCAATAATGTAAAAGCCCGCGTTTATTTTTAACCACTACACGCTTCACCTTGTTCCGTTCATGCAAATTGACCAATCAACATTAACCAGTACAACAGGATTCACGAGCTTCCTGTACGTCAATCGAAACTGTCATTAAAACAAATCTGAAACGTATGTTTTGGATGAAATGTTCAGTACGAAATGTTTTAGTCCAAAGGACTTAAAGTCTGTCGATCGAATTCTGTCGTGGAAAATCAAGCTAATTGGCTGGACATTTTTTACGCGTCCAAGGCGAATCGGGAAAAGAGTTTCGGTTGGATTCGTGCAGTCGTTCCGCGTGCGTGCGATATGCCTCGCACGTGACGCGATTCATTATACAGAGGACTGCGTCCGGCCGTCTGCGTCCCACGAGTGCGATGCCATTTTCGCCGGGAGAAATGAATTTTATAAGCGTGCTCCCGTGGACCGTATAAACGCGCTACGGGAAATATCTGTAATTTCGCCGGCGGTAATACATCTGCCTTGTTTGCCTTAATAAAAACGATCACTCGGTAATTACGCTTCCGTGGTCCTGGAAAACATTCAAATATCGTTCAAACTTCCCCCAATTGCAACACACAGGTAAATCATCATCGATGGATACGTACAGGAGGAATAAACGTAATGCACAATTCTTGATATTTCTACAATTTTCAGCGAGATCAACGTAGAACCTATTCCCGCTGGCAGGAACGAAGTTTTTCAAAGATGTATGGGTCGAGGGGAACGATAGGGTGAGATACGGGGCAGAGTTTCGCGTTCTCCGGGATAGATAACAAAAGACGAGTAAGGGGGTGAAGGGGGTTCGGGGAGACTCATAGGCGTGGTTGTATGGGCCTCTGATTCAAATAAGTCGGCGACCGGCGAAACTCCGTCCTAAGGGTTCCCCGAGGTCCTTCCGAACGGCAATCGTCTGGCTGTACGCGCACGGCCGCCTAGATACTCGCTTTATTCTAATACGAGCCGGCAGGAAATGCATAAAATATAAAGCACCCGCCGCGGAATGTATGTATACGGTCGACGCGTCGTAGACCGAGGGAAAACTGCCGTCTATGGCGAACGCATTCCGAATGGGAACGATCGGTAGGTAAATTTTGCCCCGTTACTCCGTATGCGCGATCGCCGATGAAAATCGTTTCGGCTCCAATGAAATATTTATGTCGTCCTCCCACGGCGCGCAGATCCGGCAACGTATTTTCCCGGGCCTCGGCGAGTTCCTTAAGCGAACCATTTCCGCCAGCCAACGAGCCGATTCAATTCGTTGCAACGTCAAGGCTCGAGGAAAATTTGACTAACTCAACGGCCGCGGATCACCGATTTCCCGAGGACCGCTCGGCGCAAATATTAAGCCGTTAGGAATGCCGAGCAAGGCAAATATTTTTTCCCTCCCCCGTCTGACAGTGTCTGAGGGGGAAAAGCCGTTTTAGCCTGGAAATATTGTATAAATCCCCGTACGTCTCCCCGTTTGAGGACGGCGCGTGAAATAAAGACATTCTCCCCTCCCCTCCCTCCCCGCACACAGGCCTCCGCGTGTCATAGGATTCATTTCACGACGAGTGTATTATTTATTTTAGCGCCGCCGGCCGGTACGTCCTCGTACTTTTCTCGTCCTCCACGGAGGCTGAGCCAAAGAGGCAGGGCTATTTCTTCCTTACGCGCTTCACTGTTCCATTGTGTTATTCCGCCTCTGGATTATCTTCAGGGAGAAATACGGCAGTTTCGTTGAAACGTTATCCCCCCCCCTCCCCCCCACGATTCTCTCCCTCTTCCTGCAATAACACGGTTAGCCATCGGGACGGGCCCGTTTCGTCCCCATTTCTCGGTTGCTTTATCACGTCGACTCGGCTGAATGCGCCAGACCCTGCGCCCCCCTTCCTTTCCCTCCAAGTGCTGGAAAAACCGAAAAAAAATGCCACTCATTTGGCCGTTTATTAAATCGGCCGAAGGCGATAACGTCCCGCGATTATGGAAAACGAATCTGCTGTTTCCCTTCCGGTCGGTGATCGGCTGATTTCCTTTCTCCTCTTCGCCGAGCAGTCGGAAGTACGGGAAATAAAGTAGTACTGCATTACGATTCACGTTACGTGACAGGCACGTCGCTTACCATCACTCCAAAGTACCTGAAATATTCATCTGGAAATCTTATGGGTCTTGAATTAAATAGCAATTCTGAAAGTACGTGGTAATGAATATTTCAGCTCAAGCGGTTAATGAATAAGAGAACCGTTTTATGGAGGAATCCTGCTGAGCAATCAATTTTTATCCAATGCTCTTAATATCCCGAATTAATGCTGCCCGTCTTGGATCGTTAATTATTTCCCGGCGTTATTTAAAATCCTGGGTATTCGTTTTTACGGCACTTTTATTTCCATACTCGGAGTCATTGTTTTTCTTCAAATATTTAGACCATGCATTCCGGAGGATCCGGTAAATTCGGATCGGCCAAATCCGTGAGAGATTTGCCACGAATTACCGACGCTTCCCCGGGAGAATAACAACCATTCCTGTTCGTCCGATAATAACAAATCGGCGAAACAAAAGGTAAACGAGTTTATCGTTGGCCGGGTAATAAGAGCTGCATCGGTGCATTGGATTTGCACGAATTGCAGTAACGCTCTAGCGTTGGGGGAAAAAATGGCGCGAGCGAGGCAGCGCGTTTATCCGGTGGTCTGTAAAAAATAAAAAGGAAATACACGTTGCGCATGCAATTTGTTTAACCCAAACTTAATGGGAACACCATGGGGAAAATGGAAAAAAGTATTGCCCAGATACCACGAGTCACGTACGGAATCATGGACTAATTGAAACAAACTTGTTAAAACGCCGGGGCCAAATTGCCGTGTGTATTTCGCGAATTTAAGCGAAACGACGGATATCGCGAGTTTCCTGAAACTCCATCCGATGGAAATTTTCAAGTTTATTTCGATGGCCAACAAGCCTCGGAATTTCCGATGGGTTAATAAATTCTTCGACAGTCGGTGAAGTCGGTCGAACGCTCGCTCGCTTCGATCGCCGTAAAAGAAATGTTTAACGAGCGGGAAGGGGGAGGAGGAGGGACGAGAAAATTTTCCATCGTGGCCGTTTGTCTTGCCGAGCGATCGCGGGAAATCCACTGACGTTACGTAGTGCGTCCATTCTCGCCGCGAGTCCGTATACCTTCGGCGGCTTAGCATAATTTATTCCGGCGCGCGCAATCGTTCGGGATATCGCGGAGAATTACCGCGAGCAACGCCATATTGGGATTACGGATCCTGTGTACCTGTCGTCTATGTGCATAGCTGTCCGCGATGATAATCTCCCTGCTGGCCGGAGCCGCACCTGTTCGACAGCGAGCTCAATCGTGGATTACCGTTCGACGATGAGTTAGACCACCGTGCTTCCTGGTTACCTGTTTTCACCGGAAACTCGTGACCCTGGCCGACCTCGCAAAAATCTCCTTCCTCCCGAACAAGAAGTTACCGAGGGCAAACCGGCTCGGCTAATCGCCCATCAGATAACTCCGCAGATTTTATCTAACACCTCGTCGATTTCGCCCGGTCGTCCTGTCGTTTGGTAATTCGAATCTTCTAGAGAAACAGAGAGGGGAGGAAAGAAATGCTCGACCGAGAATACTGTTTTATTCTCTTTTAGACTATCCCGTAAATCCTTTTTTCCTCTTTTATTGCATGCGCCGCGTGGATTAGTCGGGGTACAAATTCGATCACGGCTTTAGCCTCGTATTAGCGGGAGAACGAAAGGGAAGTGAGGCGACTAGTGAGAGTCCCGGAAAGGACTGGGTGGTGAGGGGGGGGGGGGCTTGAGAGGCGAGGAAACGGCATGCATAATATAGTCGGGAATGGCCGTTGCTCGTGATACATCGGTCCGTGGCTGTCGCGGGGATCGGGGGAGGGATGAGTGGGGATGAAATAGACACCCTCAGGTGAAGTCCTATCGGTCCGCCAGGCAGATCCGAGCTCACGAGGATTACTTGAATCCGGGTTTATTGTAACTGGCGAGACATTGCCAGCCGGGACCTCGAGCGGCTGTCATTTCGCGACGATCCCCCCTCCCCCCGTTCCTCTACGGCACCTACAACATTCCTCTCCATCTTCCTCTTAGTCCGTGGGCCTATCCTAAATAAATCGGGAGGACGAGATTGCGCCCCGGGAAACCTGGGACGAGCTCGCGTTAGATCACGTTGCCTAGTTATAGAAACGAGGACCGTACTCGAGGGTCGTCTTTTTCGTCCGCAGGACTCTCTTATCGCCGTGTCAAGGAAGATACTTACCGCGGCTGATAACCATTGCCGAATCTCCGGGCGCTCCAGGGGGAACTTTCTGACTTACGCTCAGAAAGAAGCCCTGCATTGTTTCGACGTTGGAAAATAAATGTACACACCCTCGCCCCGCCCCCCAGGCCTGTTTCGTTTCGGTTTTAGCCTGGTTTCGAAATGTCAAGATGCGGAAATTCAACGTCGGTGCAAGAAGCTCCTCGACTCGGAGTAATCTCTGTCGTCATTGAATGTAACGTAGCGACAAAACATGGTCCGAAAACACTTCAAGGGGACGCGCAGAAAGAGAAATAGATAGGGGAGTGGGAAGTAGAGCAATTAGCGGCCCCGGAAGAGACTCCGCGAAACGGACTGACTAGTCTCTTTTGCCCTTCCGCCTCAGCTACGTCCTCGTGGCAAAGGACACTACCCCCCTACCCCCCCCCCCCCCCCGGCCCGTCCTTGTCGCCCATCGTCGTTAGAATTTCCGAGTCTCGCGAAAACTCTGCACCCCTTCACAAATTTTAGCCCTCCGGTCATTCGCGGCTTATACAACCGTATTTCCCCGCATCGACCAATGATCGATACCTACTCGTTCGTTTAACAGAAGTGTTAAACTTTTCCTAAGGAAAATCCTTCTCTCAACTTGGCAATTTTTTTAAGTGCGCGCCACTGAACAAGGAAACCTTTGATTCTCGTGTGCTCCGCGGTTGACGGCCAATCGAAAGTACTGGAGATGGAATTAAGAAAATACAGGACGCCGCGACTGAGGGTTATATTAAATTGAAACGAAAGGATTTGCGGCTTGGGGTACCGTTCAATCTACATGCGCGAGTACACGTCTCGCCGTTCGTTCGCGGGGATCTGTTTCTTCGTGGAAAATCCAGCACGATATTGAATGCCGTGTTCGATAGTCCCCTTGCCCCTTCCCCTGGCCTTTCCAGGGCCGACGGGCCCAGCCGTCTTTCATTGAATTCGCTCGGATGCAGGCTTGATCGAACCCTCATGCATTCCCCGCGACTGCGAGTCGTAAGGTAATGCCCCCTAAAATCCCGACACCACCTCCCTCCCCCTCCGTCGCTATTCCCGAGCGTCGAGGCGATAGAATCTTTCCTCGTCGCGGGCCTCCGCATCGATTCACGCTACATTTATACCTACGTGTCAACGGACAATGGCGAACCGTTCGCCGAGGCTCCCGCTAAACCGTCCATCAATCCGTGCCCACCGTAAATTCGCAGACGCGGTGAAAGCTTTTGCATAACATTTCAGTTTCATTGGCCGGCGTTTCCGAAATGCATGAAGCGCAGTTTGCCCGACGGCTAAGCATTTATATTTTCAAACAGCCCGGAAATACATCCCGCAACGCCGGGATAACGGAAATATTTATACGCGGCATGATTGGTGTTTACAAAGTGTCCCTCCGTGTAATCGACAGCGATACAACGGTCCAAATGTTTCTCGGCAATACCGAATGAATTGTTGACTCGTTCATAAATGGACTTCCGCAAATACTTCATGCTGCGTTCACTCTTAACGTTTCGAAATTTCCAACGAAGTCTGTACCCAGTGGGAAATGATCACACAGAAATATCTTCTCTCGACAATCTCAGCACCTCTCGTACACACGTTTGTTCGGATCGTACACGAGTTTTTTTTTCTGTAATTCTGAGGTAGGTACAAGGGGAAATCCTGGAGTGTAGGGTACTCGTAAGAGGTGAACGATGGACTCGTTTACTTTTCACGCAGCGACGCAAACCGGAGAATAATGGCCGAGGTTCCAGCGGAAGGCCGGAATCGCGTAAAGTACGTGGCAAGGTGCCAGTGCAGCGCGACTGGAATGTCACGTTGGCGAATGCACCAGTCGCCGTGGGGATTCTCCCGGGGATGTTGGAAAAAGGAAAACCGCCGGACGAAGGTCCGCTGGCGAATCTTCAATCCTCGACCGTTAAGATCAACAGCACTCGCCCAGAGAGAGAGCAAACGACGTCGTTAGAAGGAATAAAATTTGCCCGAACAACGAGAAAGAACTGCGTGCACGAAAATCTATTAGCCTGTCCCCCGCCCCCCCTGCCTCTCGCCTCCCGCGAGAGACTCAGTACGAGACCTTTTTAGCCGGGGATTTTCAGCGAGGATCAACAGTCCCGTCTTTTTCAGCGAAACTCTCCGACCAACTGTGACGCGGCGAACGGCTCCGCTAAGGCCACTCAAGTTTTCCTGAAATACGGCAAATGCGTTTAAACGAAAAGCTGTTAGCAAGTTTTCTTTGAATACCAAGGTTCATACAATACGAGGCAACGTTCGCTCGGCCGAAATGACTTTCATGGGAAATTAGCAGAGACGGGAAGAATCGTTGCTAGACTGACAATGCTCCAATCGTCGTAGTTGTTCCATTTTAAAGAATACACAATATTGAAGCACTGCGCTAAGTCTAAAAATGCAGCTGACGTTTTACTAAAATTGAGAATGGCTTACGGGGGAGGGTGACGTTGAGCTCGGTCTTTTCTTCCATCGACCTCCCGTCGTCTGCCTTCGACCGGAATAAGCGCGATTTCAAATCGTATTATGTTATAATCTCGGCAAGAGAAGCAGACGACGGTGGCTTGACGGATTGAAAATTGAATGTCCGGGCAGGGTGTTTGAATAGAAGAATCGACCGTACGTACTGGGGATCAGGTGGCTGAGAGGAGGGGGGGGGGAAGGGCTCGGGGGATTACGAGAAAAGGTGGAAAGGGGCCGAGGTGGGAGGGGAATGAAAGATCTGAAAGTGCCGTTTGATAGCGCGCAGCTCGGAACATTCTGCAACGGCCTATTGTCTTCGTGGAAGGATGCAGTTAAAGCTTGGCTCTTGAGCCGCCGATTGCTTGAATTTCCTATCGAAAGTCCGCACTTCTTTTATCCCTGCCAGGAGATGTAGCGACCCCGGCGGAAGACTTTTTCCATTTCGTTTCTTCTTCGCCGGCGATTCGAGTGAGACGGAGTTTTTGCAAAAAGAAAGGAACAACAAGGGGTCGCAAGATTTCTGCCAGTAGGTTAGCGGGCTTTCAATGGGACCTTCGCGGGTCGAATGAATGTCTTTAGAAATGTTTTTTCGCGCTTACATCGGCCGCCGGAAGGAGTTGAATAGCGGTCGCCGCTATTCGTAATCAAGCTGCATCGTCATTTCCATGATTTCCATTCAAGTGGGTACTTGTTAAAAACGAGCAAACGCCAGGACGTAATTTTCCTACGTTCCATGGGCAATCTAAATATCAATCCAGGATAGTCGCTTAATTTGGCCGACCGTTAAGGGAAATTCGACAAATCATTAAACGGCCAAACAGCCGGATTATTTGCAATTTTCTGAGCGATTTTCGTGGTTAATTTCGACGGGCCACGCGGCCTTGTTATCTTTATCCCCGACATTCGGCGCGCTTAACGAGCAGAGGTGATTTGTTTTTGAATGGCGTCGAACGAACATCGGTCGCATTGAGAATGTTATTTTACTCGCATTTCCAGCGACGCATGCAGCCCGGTTGTCCTGGCGAGTTCGTGTACACGCGCCACACGGAATCCACAATCCCGGTTTAGTCCGGGCGAATATTACACGAAATGGAAATTGCTCGCTCTGTTTACGAAAGAACACACGCCCGGAATAATATTCCGGCCGCACGCCAATAAAACAGCCAGACACTTTTACTGCTCGCCGAATAAATATTCCTGGCTAAATGAAAAGCACTATTTTATCGCGACAACGCCCCTCCTCTCCCCCCACCTCCTCCCCCTCCCCTCCCTGGAGCTTAACTTACCTCCAAACGTCATAATTCGGCGAACGTAGTTGCTCGCACGAACACCCCCCTCGTCCCGATTCATCATCGTATTATCCCTTTGACGTTCCGTCATTACGTCCGTCTTCACTTTAAACGAAATCTTCACGTTCGCCCGAATATTTCAACGGCCGGCGAGCTTGATTAACATTCACGTCTGTGCAATCCAAGGGAGTGTCCAAATAAGAATCATCCGCGAACGAATAAATTTGTCAACGTACTCGACTGATTAATTAATCAGTTACACGTGTCACGTGAACGCTATTGCGAGATTGTAGAGAATTTTCAACGGGAATTTTCTGTCGATTTTCAAATGAGAGCAAAGCGCGTGGGATGTTTTCGATGAATTTCCGTCGCTATGAAAGAATATTATTTCAATGCCACTTGTAATCACGTCGATGGAGTAATCTTGCGAGTGGGTCGCGATGCATTCCATCGCTTATCTTCAACGGGAACAACCAATCACGTTGGCCGGTTCGTTTATCACGCCCGTGAAGTGCCGGGTCTGATGCATTCGAGTATTTAGTACTTTTGAAGCTTGCTTGCGCACCCAGGGAGGCGGGGGAGGCAAGGGGAAGGTGCACTTAATTACGCTGATTGCAAAAACGGTCTACATAAATTAGCCTACGTTCCTCGAACACCTAACTGCTTCGATTCTGAGAATTTAAAGCGTTCGCAAGTCGGCAAAGGAACGGAACCGACAAAATTCGTGCCTCGATTCGTTCCTTGGCTAATGTCATTAACGCAGAGCTAATTGCTTCAACTCCTTTAATGTCACGTAAAAACGTGACGATTTATTAGGATCTTCGACATTTCCTTTCGTTGTTTAGCAATTCATTTAAAGCTCGACCTTTTTCTGCGATAAAAGGAAATTCAATGCTGAATCAACGATAAATCTCGAAGAAGGCAAAGCAACTAACTAAGCTAACACCTCGATTCATTCCTCGGTTAATGTCATTAACGCAGTTCCAATGAACCTAATTACTCTGACTCGTTTAGCTTGGTACACAGGAACGTGACGACTTATCAAGATCCTTGACATTTCCCTCGGTTGTTTAGAAATTAGTAATTAAAGCCCGACCTTTTTCGATGCACACCGAAAAGGAAATGCAATGCCGACTCGACGGTAGTCCGAAAGTCGATGTCGTCACGACTCGAGGGTGAAGGGCACTTGGCAAGAGAGGGGTGCTGAGTAGGGATAGGGGGGAAGTCTTTACACGAGAAAGATCGAGTTGCAGATGGGAGATTTGCCGAACGTACCGGCATTAGTCGGCACATGTGTGTACGTGCGATGGAGAAAAGACGAGTATCCCTTGCGTCCCCGCGGCTTATGCACTCTCCGGGCCTTTGCAGAGGCCAGCCTCGTGGATCCTAGCCCCCCTCCCCCTTCCCCGATCCCCGCCTCACCTTCCCCCGCGTTGTCCCCGTTCTCCCTTCGGTAAATAGACGCGAGCGCATTTCTATGAGATGTCTCGTACCGCGCGCTCGCCCGCCCGTGAAAAGACCTTGCTACTCATAATGCGGGCCTTTTGGATTAAAAGAAAAGCAGGCAGGCCCTTTGAGGGCGCTGAACGTCAAATGAGAGTATTTCAATGTTCCCGGAGTTTTCCAGCGGGCGCCGTTGAATTTCGCCTTCTCATCCGTCTCTTCCGTCTCGCTTTTCCGCGTGTACCCTTTATTCGTCCCGTCCTCTGTCTTCCGCCCTTCGGGTATGTCTCTCTCTCCCCCTCTGCCCCCCCCCCCCTCATCTCCGTCAGTTCTCGACCCCGGATTCTCCCCTCGCAGTCTACACCTGCTCGCCGGTATTGTCTCTCCCGTTTTATTCCCTCCCTTCCCTCCCCCTCGTCGGCTGAATTCTCTCGATCGGGACGCACTTTTCCACGTACATCCGTTCCGGCTGATAGCCAGGCCGATAGGCGGACTTTGACGGATAGCGAAGACTCGTCTTTGTTTTGCCAGCCGTTTATTCCGGCGCGGGGTATCGGTCGAGATTGAAAACATAGATTTCGAGAGCCGCAGCCGCGGGAATGACGCGCTCTCATTTTCGCGCTTTTCTTTGGCCGGCATTTGTACGGCTTATTTCCGTCCTCTGGCTTTTTCCTCGAGATCCCGCGCAGTTCTTATCGGTAAGCGAGTAATGGCGGTGTATAAATTCCCGCCGAATTTCGCCGATAATCGCGGCAAGTGCCTATTATCACGGTGAGGTGGGCTAAGGGAGGGAAAGGGGGGGGGAAGAGAATCGACCCCTTAGCCGCGAATGTATGTGTATAATGCGCGTGTACCTGTGTACATAGCCGAGCAATATCCAGGGCCAGCTTTTCATCGGTTTTCCGTGATCGTGGGCCACCGTTTACCGGCCGGTATATACATGACCCCTCGTCCATTATGTCGAGCCATGGTCTACGGTCCTTCCATACTTTCGAATTGACGATCGTGCATCCGGCGATCGTGGATTTCCCGGGCTTTGTCCGCCGGAAGATCGGAACGCTTCCTCCCCCTTATATCACCATGCGCCGAGGGTATAAAGTATGTAATTGAAAAGTTCCCGCAGAAGAAGCGATCGAACCCGCCGGCAGACACGGCTTACGAGGCTCCCGGAGAAGAACGGCTTAATCGGCCGATCCGCCCGACGACGAATTTCCCTCAAGGCACACTTTTTCCTCGACCACGTGGAAGAGCCCTCGGAAAAAGGACCGTCCCTTAAATACGGCCCCGGCAAATGTCCAACCTGTTTTTCGGCCGGTGGAAGATTACGAGTTTTTCGATCGAGCGGAAAATTGCGTTGATTTACCAAAGCGCGCAGAATGCTTTTGAAAGTACGGCAATGCGGATGACACGATTTCGGGGGGAAATCGGGGCTGATAGCCGCACGTAAATTCCTGGCGAAGTTCGACCCCGGAGTGGCAGTGAATGAAACGGGAGTTTCATTTGCGCGAATGCAATAACGGAGCGATTCGAAAGGAAGTATGCAGAATTTATCGGGCAAGTGTTTTCATCCGTCGATATATTTCACCGTCCTGCCGTACGATTAATTCGCATGGCCGTTCGGCTCTCGGGGCAAACTTTTCGAATTGCCGCTCGAATGAGCAGGCGATACTTCAAACGCGGTATCGCTGCGCGCGGGCATACATTATCCTCCCATAAATATTATACCGGCTGAGCGATTTTACTCCGGGGAATAGCCCTCCTTGTTTGTGGTTGTACGGTTCCTCGATATTCTCCCTCACCTTCGGCTATGGGAATGTGCAGCCAGGAACCGGAGGACCGTACAAGCCACAACCGCTGAGTCCTGGCAGCGCAGATAAAAGGCTTCTGTGTCCTGACCAACGCGAAAATATCCTTGATAAAAACTCTTGCCTCGGCTACCCGATACCTAATCAAACGCCCTTATATATCCCCCCCCTCCACGATGCCACACGTGGACAATTTCAGCGAAGGCGAACTCGGTAATTGAAATCATTCGTCGTCGGTCGAATCACGATCATCCTACGAACCGTAAAAATGTTGTATTTTTCGAGATTGATATTCGATAGCCGTAAAATAAATTGCCGACGTCCGAGGACGCTGTGAGTTATCCCGAGCATTCGCATAACTGTCGGCAAGAGAAATATTCTCAAGGACCCCCCTAACGCGAAATCTCCTTCTAATTTCTGCAGTTAATATATCACTTTTATAGACGGTTTGTCGGGGCAAGAAATAGAAATTTCATTTGTCCGAGGATTTTCCGTAGGATTGGCCATATCGTTCGTTTCAAACGTCTCGTTTGCTTCTTCATCAGTCGGCCTAGCCGGCCCGTTCTCGTACGGCATATATCTACTGCATTCCATCCACTAGTTTTCCTCCAGCGTTCCCCGAAAATTAATGGTCCCATTCATTTCAGGAATTTCGAGTAATAACGGATACTTCTCGCTCGGTCCCCTCGCTGTTTCCATCTCTCTCCCTCGGCCTGGCCAAAGCCCTGCCTTTTTCCCTTGCTTCTCCCTGACTTCCTTCGTACCTTGATCGCGCGCGCGGAAATGGCACGGTATTAAGGATACCGCCTGGAACGGTCATTACTATCGCCGATAACATTTTACCTCTATCTGTTTTTCAAGGTCACACCTGGAGATAAGAGAGCGAACGTCAGGTCCGCTTCTGGTGGGAATTGAAAGCGCTTCCCGATAACGTCGCGCGACGCTTCGTTGCCGACTGGAAAAAAAGAACCTAGACTTATGAGCCTTCATGCCGCGACACAAACGACGCGGATGGGAAATGATTTTCCAGAGCGTTCATTACTCATGGCACGTTGCCTATGGCACGAGTATAACGCGCCCACGAAATACGTAATAACGTGCTTTGCTTACATTACGTTCGTTAATGCTCTATCATTCGTTTCCAATGACATTCACTATCCGATTGCTGAATTATTCACTGGGCCGAACGCGAAGTGCAATCGTTTTCGATTCGAAATTGCGGGATTAATTGGAGCCAGCGCGCAAAGAGAAACATTAGGTCGAAAGGGCCAAGTATGCGCCAGTGAATAATTCAGCTGGAACTGTCATATTTTCGGCTAGGTCGAATAAATTATAATTACGGCAAATGTCCCGCGGTAGCGCCAGGTAAATACTCATTTCATCGAGTCAATATTTCTCCACTCTGCCAGTCGCAGTGGCGTTTGCTCCATCGAATGCCGTTCATTTCCTTCGCGTACCCTTCTCCCCCCCTCTTCCATGATTCACGCGTCATGTTCGATTCAATGACGACGATTAGCTCGTATCTCCACTCTAACCCATTCCAACCCTCCTCCCCCCCCTCCCCACATAAGTGGGTATTTAATATCGATCCGTCGAAACACGGTAAAAACAAAGTCCCTAAAGTGCGTGTCAGTCATCGAGTCACGGATTAAAAAGGAGTTTCTTTACAACGGCGCATTGATTCGCCACTTTGTTGCATCCCTGCAAAGGGACCCTCGAAAATTCTCGGTTGAGATTAAAACGACTGCATGCACTTAGCCGGCAGGATAATTACGAGTTCAGTGAAAGCAGATTACAGGGAAATCAGCGGGAAACTCGAAGGAAGCCGGTCGCCATGAGGGAAAAAAGTGCAACGCGAAGGGTTGACAGAGGGGCAGAAGGGGGCAGGGGGAAGCTCGATGCAATTACTATTCTCATGCCGCGGACGAGTTTCCAACGCGCAACGCGTCCCTACTTCGTATCCATCGTCGTTAAAGGACCGCGGCAATTTAGCTTGATTGCCTTTTAATTTGATTCGCTGGCGGCCTGCACGCCGGTAAATGTTGCGCCGAAATTCTCCGCGGAAAGTCGGCGGTTCCCCCAGTCATTTTTTTTTTGGACGCATCTGCATCGTCTCCCCTTCCCCCCTCAATTTCATAATTGGCAGCAACGTCGTCGGTTCTCCGGCAGCGCCATTATCCCCCCCCCTCCTGAAAAAGTCGTTGCCCCGCACCGACTAATTTCAGCGACGTTTCTCGCGACGATCCTCGCATTCCCCAGACGTTTTTCTCCTCGTCCTGTCTTTTTACCCGCGCCGGAATGCACCGGTGCAATAGACGCATTGCACCGGGAAAACTAGCACGTCCGATTAGCCGGGTGGATATTCAATTGTCAAAATGAAATGCAAAATACGACGGGCAAATAATCGGCAGGAAAATGCCTTCTGATTCATTCATACGGCTCGGTTGTATTATTTATCGAACGCCGGGGACGGTAAATCGATTCCCTCGCACGCGTTACTCAAACCTCAGCATTATTATTGCATGTATCGACTGACGAAGGAATCGACATTCACGCACGGGCCGTATAAAAGATGAAAGAACCTCGGAGAAGAGGCCATTATCCGTAACATACGGGCCTTTTCCGGGAACGTAGCAGCACGAGATTTATTCCATCGACGCTACTACTACGGCTGAAATTTTCACTTATGCCGTGCCCGTCTATCGCTCGTCCGTCTCCCGTCCTACGCGGAATAAATTGGATCCTCTGACGAGGGCTACGGGATCCAGAAGGAGTGTGGCCAAGGAAAACTGCGACCCCTCCAATTTGCAATGCACAGCCACTGACTCCGACGCTCCGTCTTCCTCGGACGAGGAGGAAGGGGGGAGAAAGCTGTCGATAACAATCTCCCTGATATTCCCACCTGCTAGTTACGTCAATGGGATGGACCGAGAATATCAACTTTCAATACCCAGCATTATCCGTAGACCGGCTAATTATTCAGGCAAATGTACCCTTGAAACTTGCCTCGATCGATGCCCATAATCCGCGCTTAATATTTCACGATGGAACGACGGGTGAGTGTGTGTGTTGACAAATGTTTTTTGCTCAACGGAAACAGAGGGAATCGATCATGAAGCAAAACGAACTGAACCGAGCACCAACAGACTTGCCGAAGCAATGTAAACTGGGAGCATGGTAGGTACACTCTCTCGGCACTTTAATGATAACTACGGTTTAATGATAACTCACCGAGTAGTTTCTTGGTCGGGACAATGGCCGCTACTCGGGAACCCTGAGAACAAAGAGAATCTTCTTCAATGAAACATCTCAACGATGACAAATTTACCTTACACCAATTAGCGTTGAAATGGAATTTCTCGAATGCATTAACAACGTTGGGATCTTGTTACTTTTGTCTCGTCTTCCGTGTTTTGTGTTTCATTTATTTTGAAGTAGGATGTAACTCGTAGTACGAACTCCGGATTCTCCCTATTGCCCTATCTCTCATCCTTTCCCTCTCTGTGGCTCACAGACCTACTTTAGCCCTGCCAACTTTCTCGGAACAAAACACTGGCGACACGACACCGGCGATATCTTGCAGCGAAACGTCAGAACACTCCGTGGCTCTGATAAAAGACAACAACTGCCGTCCGCTCACAGGATATCATTTCCACGTTTTGCCCCGTTCTTTCTTAAAAAAGATTCAAGCGAAACCGTCAACAAAGATGTACCATAGATGGAAAAAAGAATTGTAACAGAGGTCCTTTCGAAAAATGTTGCCACGCATTTTTGAAGCCCGGGTTAAACTCGAGGCTATTGTGCAACGAAAGTCGGGAAAATGTTATTATTAACTTGGTAGCTGAGAACTTGGCCGTGCGAGTGAAGCATTCGAGGGAGAAGTAGGTAACTTTTAAAACGATTATAAGAGACGAGCTCGATCCAGTTCCATTGTCGTCCCTCTTAATAGTATTCGAAGCTGTTGTAAACCTCCGGGTTATTTAATGTCGGAAACATAAAGGATGCGAAAGGAAGAGGGGGATTGAGGGGAGCGGAAGCTTTCATCCTTCACACAAATCTCAATAGGCCGATCTAACGAACCGTTTCTGAGCCATCGACCACAGATAACATTTCGCGGGAGTATAAACCGGAAAGGAAGAAGGCTCTCGGCGTATTTACCGGAGGTCCGTTGGAGTTTAAACTTCCGCTACGTCACTGACGAGTCTAACGGTGAAGGGATATCGGCCAGATCTCGAGCTTACCGGATACTCGCCACGAAATCTCCGAGTCATTGATAATCGGCCACTCTAACCCATTCTAACGACCGAATTTACCTCGGCCTTCCATCATTATAAACGACTCACGAGGGCAACGGTTTTTAATATACTCGCTGTCCAATTAGGATCGTTTTCGCTAATGGCGCCGAGGCGAGAGAGCGGAAGGGCGAATTTTCATCGTGGAAACCGGGCGTAAAGCCGGGACGGACGGTTAGAAGAAAACATGAATATCCATGAAAGCCACGGCGACGGCGTATTTCACGGTAAATAGGGCCGGAGGCGTCGCTGGATGGAGTTTCGTTTGTCTTCGCAGCGTATCGATAGTCCCCCCCTCCTCTTACTTCCCCAACTGTCCTCGTACTGCACAACTCTAGCCGGGCACGGTAAACTCGTCATTTACATTTCAGATTCAGCCTGATCCGCCGGTAAAAGCTGGCCCAGCAATTTTCCGACTGCTCGTTTTCTCGTTAAGAAAAATTAACTTCCCTCGTAGACATAGCCGCAACATCTTTCCCCCCCCCCCCCTGTGGCTTCCAAAGGGTCTTCGCTTTCTCCCGGGGTACATTTTTCCGGGGGACGTAAGTTTTTAACGAGGGAAATATGCCACGGCACTGGGCGTCAGTGGCTTCGGTGGAGGAGAAGTGGGCTCGTCTTGAGGACAGTTTGGCCCGGCCTTGGAGTGGCCTTAAGAATCGCATCGTATTACGCAAGCAAGACTCGTCAGGTCGGCCATGTTTCAGCCAACGGTAATCCTCTTATACTTAGCGGCAACTACTACAACGTAAAACACGGAAATCGTTACCCGACGCCTCTGCCGTTGTCGATGTTTACTTTGCAAACATAATACGTATCGTTCCTTCTCTCTCTCTTTTCGTCCTCCCCCCTCCCCCTTCACTCCGTGCCATACTTTCGAAAGTTTCCCCCGGGGAAACCAACTAACCAATCTCCAACACCAGCAAACACTCGCGCAAATGGCGTCATCGTTAACAACGATAATTCTGCTAGTCACATTTCCCCACGGCTGAGGATTTGTAGGGGCCAAATAGATCCTGCTGAAGTTTTTAATGCTATTAAGAAGACTGCAGAAGATTATGTGACATATTTTTCGTTAGGAAGAGAATATTTTATAAATCGAGGCGCTGGTTAATTTATTTGCCGGATACGTTTAATTTTCCGTTGGAGGCGAAGAACGGAGGATTATTATTCGTCCGGTCGCGGAGTTAGGCAGACCGCGTGGAAATTGTGTGGGCCCAATACCCGTGGGGAATGTGCACATCGTGTTCCGATACTTTCCCGTGCCAGCGGGTAAGAACTTCCCGGCCTTTGGACTTTCCTTTGCTCGGACCGAAAGCCCCGAGGATCACGTGGAAGCAAAGAGCAAAGCTATATGCACATTGCACTGCTAGACGACTTCCGGAGAATCCTATTTCGCCGAGATTTCGAAGCAAATACGTGGAAAACGCGCCGGTGGACTCTGATGAACAAAGAGTCGTGAATCCTGAGGAATCAGGGGGAGGGGCAAAGGGATGCTAAGAACGAACGAAGGAGGAAAACATAAAAGGGAACTAACAACCGTTAGCCGTGTTTACTCCGACCTGTATCAAAAACAAAAGACCGGATTCGAAAGGAAGAGAAAGTAATGAAAAGATCAATTTCTTCCTCTCGTCGATTGACGTCAATGAATTTGTACTCGGGGGGCAATGATGGTCCTGGGTAAAAGGGAAAGAAGCGGTCTCGGATGTAAGCCAATGAGGAAACTGGGGGTTGTTCCTGAGGATTAAGGGCCGAGTCCAGGTGGACAAAAGCGAACGGCTAAGCAGGTCCAGTTTCGTAAAAAGCTCGCTCGCGAGAAAGTACTTTAATCTCTGTCCGTTAGACAAGGCGTGTGGAGTCGAGTACCCCGGGCACGTAAGAACTTTCGTAATGAAAGTTCCAATAGCGGAAACTCGGACGGACGGACGATTTTAAACACAGGAAGATGGGGAAAAAAACTGACGTCGGTTCTTGTAAATGAACGAAACACGCGGTTTACGGTGCTTGCGATTCCCGAGGGAACTCACACCTTCCTCCTATTCCTCCGAATGGTCAAAGGAATGTGCCGAGGACGTGAGTATGTCACATCCCTTCACCCCTCCACGTTCCCTCTCTCTTCCTTTATCATTACTCCTCACGTTCCAACGACGAAACAATGATTACGCCCTAACCGTACTCCGTTGCATACAGAGATTTGCCTCCGCGGAATAGATATTCATGGGACAGATATTTGCCACACATGTGAAGAAATATAAGAGAGAACATACAAATTTCCTCCTCTTATTCGCTGCGATAATTCTGAGAGAAACATAATACGAATTCCACGTTTCTGAAAACTTGTAACTCTACAGTTTAGGTTTCTTTGAAGTTTTGAAACGCATTGATTTATGCA
The DNA here is from genome assembly GCA_963989215.1 of Hedychridium roseum. Lineage (NCBI taxonomy): Eukaryota > Metazoa > Arthropoda > Insecta > Hymenoptera > Chrysididae > Hedychridium > Hedychridium roseum. Next base: position 1,453,804 of record OZ022307.1, on the reverse strand, counting down.
GTAGGGGGACGCGCGGGGAATACTCTGAAAGGGGGTCAGAGGTGTATCGCCGTGTTTGCTGATTACTCGGCATCGCTGCATTTGCATCGTTGCATTTCGCGTGCTACGGTCGACGGTGTTAACCTTCTCGTTAAACGTAATTGTTTGCAATAATTTGATGCCGCCTGTCTGCCGGTTCACTGCGTTCCTACGAGCCATTGCCACGACGTCTCAGGCTTCGGTCTTATCGCCTCGTCACGTCATTTACAAACGTCGCGATGTTCCGTAAACAGCGCGATGCATCCCCATGAGCCGGAAAACCTTAGCCGGAAGCGTTTACGATTTCGTTAGGACGGGAAGTGCGCTTTTTACTCGGGCATTCCTTATCCGTCGGCGTATTTCCTTCGTGGGGATCCGTCCGTGCGAATAAAGCAGGAATTGCTTGTCTCCTCGGTTATTATTCGCGCAGGAGGAGTTTGTGTTTTTCCCGTCTGCTCGTGGCGGGGGCATTCGGGAAGCGATAAATCCTCGGCTCCCCGGTTTCGTTTCTGCCGCTCTCTGACAAACTTTCCACCCTCCCTCGCCCCCCTCCCCTTACCGGTTTCTCTGCCGACCAGGGCGGACGTGCGGGAAACTCGAAAAGTTTGATGTCGTCTCAGCCGGCGAGAATACAGATACGCGGGGAGATCCTCGAGCGTCGCGACGCGCGTCTGTATTTATCGTGGAGCTCGACAGGCCGCCAGATGGAATTGGGGATTCACCGCACGGACGAGCGACGACGTCGTCCCGGAATCGCGTTTCGCGCCTCTCGCGATACCCCACACGTCTTTGTTATCGACGAGCCAGATTTTCCGGGCCCCCGCCTATCTCCCGAGATTATCCCCACAGAAATGCCTGCTGCTCCAAGCGCCCCTCCTTGCCACCTTATCCCCCGTTTCTCGGTCAACGGATCGTCGGATGAAACACGGACGCGCACGCGAAAGGCCCCGGAGAATAATTCAAACGGACGAGGAAATCAAAGTCGGCATTAATAATCGAGACATTCGGTGAAAGGTAGAGCTTTGTGGTCCACCGCATGGCTTTTCGGACGATATTCACTGTTGCGCCCGTGGTATTTCCCGGCGATATAAAATCCCATGGAAGAGTTTAAAGCCCGAACAAGTGGCTCCGTGGGGATCGAAAGGAATAGGCGAAGACGGAGGAAACCATCGGGCTTGGTTGAGACGTAAAAAGAAAACTCAGAAGGGATACACGTTACACAGGGAAAGAGAGAGAAGGAGAGGGTTGGGGGAGGGGGGGGGGGGAGGGGGAAGAGGAGAAAGCGGGCCGACAGTCGTATAAGAGTCGACCTAAGCGGCTTATCTCTTGATGATGCACTGTATTTTCCAGCTGATACCCATCCCAGCGGCAACGAACCGCTAGACAGCGGAGTGTTCTCGCTTGATAGCGAGTCGTTTCTTCGCGCCTAACTCACCCCTTATCCCCGGCCTCACTTCTTAACCGTCGTCGATGCAGCACAGGTCGTTCCGGCTTCTCCGCGGCACTCTCACCCCCTCGTGTCCCTTTATTCCTCCTCTGCATTTTACTTAATTTTTTACCACCGTCAACGTCGTATTTGCCGGCCAGGTTTGCCCGTCTTCTCGCCAGAGTAGCTTCCCTACCTTCATTTTACCTCGTGCCCTCTCGCTCGAAGGTACGTCAATCGCCCTTTCTCTTTTCTCACTATTTCCTTCGTACCCCCCGCCCCTTTCCTTTATTCCCACTTCCCCCTCGGCGAGGTCCTCAATTCCTTCTTTCATTTCCTCCTACATCTCCCGTTCTTCCGTTTCTCGCACTGGGAAGGTCCTTTCTTTTCTCGCTTCGACCATTTCGTCTTCGTCCTCGGCCGAGCTCGGTGACTTCATTTCTCTCGTTTCCCCGCAGGAGTCCCCAGAAGGCATCAGCCTTACATTTCCTTCGTCCTTTATATATATATATATATATAAAACTCCCACCCCAATCCCGTTTCCTATCCTTCTCTCGCTCGGTCCGACGCGTGTCCGACAATTTACGAGGCGCTCATTACGAGTTCTTCACGGCAGATACGACGCGGCCAACCGGGGGATGGAAGGGGGGGGGGGGAGAACAATTTCTAGCGAGCCGCAAGCTCGCCGAAGGCAGACGTGGATTACATAAAGTACCGGGCACTTTTGAAACGCAAGCGCAAAAAGAGGAACTGGATTTTATCTGCTGTTGTGCCACAGCTACTTTCAGCCGACTTACTAGAGCCTTTCTCAGATGGCAGCCATAGGATTTCAAAAATTCTCATCCTCCTTAATTAAACGACAATAAGAGTACTATGAATCGCCATAGCACGAAGTAAATATGTCATTATTCTCGTCATTTTTATTCTTCTTTACCTGTCATTTTGTAATCTTATTAGCGGCCTCTCTTTTTGTACCAAAGTCGCCGATTTCCGTTAACAAATGTACCATTGCTGAAATGCTGAGGTCTTTTGGCGAAAAAAGAAAGCTTTATCGATCGGACATACGACTGACCGACATTCATTGGGCCGCGGTAACGTTTCGCCTAATCTCTAATGGAATAGTCGAGGCATAGTTCCCGCGGAATTTCATTTCCGGCACGAGGGCCGATCGGCGGACCGATGTAGATCCGTGTAATATCGAAATGGAGCCTTAATTAGCTGCAAACCGAATCTAGGCGCAGCATTAGCGCCGGTTAATCGGCAATAACACCAGGGTTCCTCCTCTCTCCCCCCTCGTCCCCTACACCCCTTACCCGTCGTGTAATTCCGGTACCTAATTTAAACCGACCGGAGAATACCAATTTATCCGCCTTTACCGCTGATTATCTATTCGCTTCGCGTGCTATCGGTCGTCGTGCAGTCACCAACCCCCCCCCCTCCCCCCGCCCCTTGTTCCCCCTGCCCTTGCCCCCGCGACTGCAATAATATGAATAATTGTCAATTCAGCCGCGACCGTGGCGCATGCGTGTTAATACGATTTTTAGCCGGCCCTTTAGCCAGACGCGCACAACGCAACTGCACCCTCATCACGCAGAAAATTATGACGAAGTCTCGAATTTACGGTGACTCGATGATAAAAGATTACCCACGTAAGGCGATCGTGTTTGTCAGCGAAATTTTACATGTAAGGAAATTGACGCGCGCGGCGAAGGGTCTCTTAAGAATTCCAATTTCGTTTAATAGATCCCCGGAAATCGGGTGACGCGATGTCGACGTGGATATTGAGGTTTATGTAACACTGACTCGGGTCATATTTTCCCTTACGAGCCGACCGTGTTACAGCATAGAGTTTCGAGGATGGAAAGCTCACGCGTAGGGAGAAGTAAACACCGGCGCATTCAGCGTCTATAATGAACGTGTTAAACACACTGTGAGTCGGGCTATGGCTGCCGTTATGCAAGATTACGAGCGTAAAACCCCGTATAAGCGGCTGCCTGGTTAAGTACCGATGGTGCGTTTCCACTGCGTATTGCATAATGCACGGCGGAGTTTCAATGGGCTCCTTAGAGTCGCGCGGAAAGTTCCGTCAAAAGGGTGGCTTCCGGCCAATTCCGTCGCCATTGAAAGACGATTAAACGTCCGTTAATCCAATTACATTTCCCTTCGGCAACTGGCCACGCCGAAGGCTTTTCTTTGAACTTCCACGAAGCCCCGGGACCCAAAGTAACTCCTCGACGAATACAATTTTACCGAGATAATAAAAATGCGGGTAATGGAAAAAAAAGGAGGAAAATGTTGTCATCGAAGGGATCAGGGGACGAGGGGAAAGGTTAAATCCTGCGGGGTTCTTATCGAGCGGATTTTTATTCTATTCCTCGAGGTTCTGGCTTTCTCCACCTCATCTTCCTCCTCTTCCTTCTTCTTCTTCTTCTTCTTCTTCTTCTTCTTCTTCTTCTTCTTCTTCTCCCCTTGATCTCATGTTCTTACGCGTCCGTTTCTCGCCGCGCGCAAAGTCCTCGGCTGAGAAAGTACGTGAATTCAAGTCTCCCGAAGCAATCCCTCGCGCGTCGTCTTACTATTCATGGCTGTTTCGACGTTTCCGCCGAGCCCCCTGGGGAAACGCTAACCCCCCTCTCTCTCCCCCGCCCCTCTGCCCCTCTTATGGGCTTTGCCGGCAACTCATTCGACGATGACGGCGAGGACGCAGCGACACGGAAAGACGAGTAATCTCCGCTGTCGCGGCCTCGGCAAAGTCCACCGGCAGGCCATTCGCTTTGTAATACCCACCGAACGAGTTCTGCGCGTCGAATATTTTGCCACGATGTTTTACCGAGCGTAAAACATCACGCCGGACACGTGCGTATCGTCCCCGCCCGCAATGCTTCTCATTTCCCGGCCGAAATTTTCGACGGTCCGTCCGGTCGACGATGAAACACACAAAAAAAAAAATATGAAAAATCCTCGAATAACACGATTAATCTTTTCGGCGTTACCCGTGATTTCTCTGAATTCAGATAATACCGAAGTATAGCAGTTTCCTCTTCTACACGGATTTTCCGGTGTACGAGAAGCAGTACAGACGAGGAATTTCGGGAAATTCCTTGACACTTGACGCGACTCAAAATCGTCGAGCACTTTGGTGCCTTCCTTCCATCGAATTCAATTAACTCGTTCGCTAAACGTACATTTCCCAGGCGCCTCTCTGTCCCTCTCCCTGTTTTCACCTGTTTCCGATTCCCTTGATTTTCGCTTTTTTTTCCCCTCTATTCACCGAGGCATTGTCGACTGCACGTCGTATTGCAGTGCAACGAGTACCATCCGATGCAGCCGGCACAACGTGCCATTCTTTATTCGTTAACATGCAACGTTACCCGTCGGCCTCGCACGTTCCCGCAAAGTATATGTCTGTCGGTGTGTCGCAGTGTTCGGTTGCATCGGTTTGTCGTGCGCCAAGAGGTTTCCGCTGCATTCGAATATCCCCCTCCCCCCCCCCCACCTCACCCCTTGTCGCTCGAGTTCAACGCCGGATATTGGTCTACGATAGTTGGAATAAATGAACGGCAATACGGCGCAAATGACGCGAAACGTCGACGATGCTTCCCGCCGACGTTTGCCGGGGAAATTGAACGAATGACGAACTCAACGACGAGCTTCCAAAGTTCCTTGAGGACGTTTTACGTCAGCGTAAAACCGAAGGAAGTTGGCGGGACGTGGCAAACTCGCTGAATAAAATGAACCGACCAGATGTGACCTTCTTTTGCCTCGATCAATTCGTTCTCCTCGACGAGCAATTAACGCGCCCGGGGAGAACGCTTTTATTGTTCGATCCATTTTAGCGCCCAAGGCCAATTGTTTCCCGGTCATCGAATTCTCATTCTACCGAAACTTGCCTGATATGCAGAACAGCCGCGGGAGAGGAGGGAAGGGGACGGGAGGGGGATAATCCTTTTCTTATGTCAGCGGAGAAACAGTTGTAGAGAATGAAATCACGCGATAAACTTTTCTATCAGTTTGACTTCTTTTCGAATATCCCTCAAGCCACTCGTGATATATGAAAAAACTTTGTAGACTGCTTCCGCTAGTTCCAGAGCCGGGCTCAACGTTTAAAAAGGAATTTCCAAATCCCCAAGGATTTGCAAAACTTCCCTCCCCTTCGTCAACCGAAGAAAAATCTAACAACGCCGTTTGGATCATCCTCTAAGAATCGAATTATTCGTCTTTAATTAAAAAGTCGACGCATTTGAGATGAACCAACGGGAGATTCGTCCGAGCAACTTCATTTCGGACTGGCAAAATATTTGCTAGGAATTTCGCGTAAAAGGAACGGCGTAACAGAATGTTACGGGGGTTTGCGTGGCTCGTTGAGTATTGCACGTGTGTGTCTGTGTGCAGAGGAGTGGTTGAGAACCGCTTTAGCAGTCATCGACGGCCGTTCAAGGGTGCATCGGCTGCAGCTCGGCCTCGTTTCGCGCATGCGGCGTGCAACATCAAAAGCAGCCGCCGAAATTGCCCGGAATAAAAGCCGCTTGCCATCCCCGGTACGGCCAGGACTACCGGGAGGGTTGGACAAGGGGGGAACCGGGGGAGAGGGGGGTTCTCTTGCCCCGCGGAGAAAAAGACCGGCACGCGGCAACGATCGATGCACCCGCGGTTTTCGCCAATTGCCGGCGGGATTAACAAAACTCCAACGAGTCGGCGATGCATCGCCGTGTTTATCGAGGGAACCCGGCCTCGACGAGCGTCGAATGACAATTGCCCGGCGTCGGGGCTTCGCGCTCGAAAAACTATCGATAACGCCCGGCAGTCCACGTCACTTACGTTTACACGACTTTTTTTCCCGGCGATACCGTCGACCCGGCCGCACGGAAATTACAAACCGTTATCGTTTAGGAAATTACGATCAACGTGGATGATTGTTTTTGCCCGAAATTATGATGCCGCCGGGAAAACGGTAGTTTGGTGCAATATTTCGTTTGCTGCGGTAATGAAACGAACGGGAACTCGGAATAATACAAATGTTCGTATGTGAGTATCGACAGCAGCAGCGTTTCTAATTGAACAAGTTTTTGCTCAGATATATAATCAACCGATAGGGTATCGGTTGGAAATTTCCACAGAAACTATCATTATCATGAGCTATACTCGCGTTAATGATATCAGCGTTGTTAATAACGCATACAACGCGCATGAAGTATTAATTAGCAGGGAGATAATAGCCAAGCTGCTGCTCCGTATGTTTCTACAATTGTCCAAAATGAATTGACGCACAAAGCAAGAGCAGCTACTTTACAAAAGAAATGATTAAACAATTGAGCACAATTATTGACCATTTTAAGGGAGACAGAATGTAAGAAGAAAAATGTTTTCGTTCTCTGACAAGGTGTCGAAAAGCGGGGAAAGGAAAAATGCATTATTGCGTATAAAATTCCCGTGGGGGAAAAAATCGCTGCGTGCGAGGCAGTTTTCGACCGACGAACATTCGCGTCGACGGACTATAAAGCGAAACGATTAGCAATTGTAATTTCCGGACAGGGGTTCCCGCCGACTTTGCAACACGCGTGAAACCCTCTGCGTTGAACCCCTCTCGGGCTACTGACGTTTCATCGTTCGCAGCAAAGAGGGAACGATTCCGAGCGATTTCCCATTCGAGATTTCATTTATTACTTCACTCGATATTCCACCGAAATTTACCTTCATTTTGCCAACATCTTCCGCTTGGTTTTCTTTAAACGACTCAATTAAAGAAGCCCAACGTTTTTATTCTTCTAAATAGAAATATTAACAAAAACAATAAAAATTTCTTCTATATACACTATTCAATTTCCAGTTCATTGAATGGCACAAACCTTTTATTGAGCCTTGTAAGTGATTTTTACAGCGGTTTGCTGGTTTAACGTTCACGTCCATTGGAACGCGTGAGAATTCTGGGCAGAATGATGGCTATAATTCTGCTTTGGTCTCATCCACGGTCCGTTTACCCTTTAGGACGGCTGGCATCACGTTTCGGGGAATTCGCAATTCGTGATCAAGGCTGATCAATTGCAACAATGGTAAACAAGCTCGGAGTGCCATTTACACGGCTGTACGTTTGATCTACTCACGCCTGCTTCACGCCTCCAGACAGGACGGGTTTGTCGCGTAAACACGTCTATATGTAACCCCGCTGCGCGGGCTTAATGATAATGTAAGTTCACGTCCGCCGACCGCAGGGCTAACGAGTGCCAAATGTAATACATGTTCCGAATTTCCAGGCACACGACGCTGCGGCGGTATCGCATTATACTCGAAAAACACGCTTGGTCAGCTTTCGGAAACTTAATTACCTTACAACGTAATAAAAGTCGTAGTCAATAAATATCTAAAGCAGAGAAATTCGAGTCTTGAACCGCCAGTGTTGTACGTGATAATTGTAAACGTCGGTCAATGCATCCTAACTTAACCACGTTACAACGCAATGAAATCGATAAATGTTTAGTAACCATAGGAATGAACGGTAGAGGAATTGTAATGTTGAATCGCGAGTGAGGAATGTGTTAATTGTAAGAAATAGGTCTTTGAGTATCGAGCTGCAATTCGGCCGAACGACCAACGTTCGTCCGGGTAAATTCCGTGCGAGAATGAAACGCTTACTGCTGTATTCCACGCTAAAATCTAAATAATTCACTTTCGAGCTTTCGAATAAGCCGGCGATCGCGTGACTCATTATTCCCCATGAATATGAAAATAATCCGGGAGGGCCGTTACATCTCTTTCCATCGTTTCACGCACACGCGAGCCAAGGAAACGCGCGCATCATGCTCCGTAGAATTTTCACGCTGCCGATTTACAACAATTTCGTTTGCCGGAATTGCCGGTGCTTGCAATAAACGGGATAACTTCAATTTAAAGTTTTAATCTTTCCCGACAATCCGCCGATTTCATGCCACGTTTCAAATAATTCCTCGCAAAATCGTGCGCAGTGGAAAGGGATATTTACACACCGCCAAGGATTCTGGGATTCAAGCAACAGCGGCAGATATTAAATTTTATCATATCGTCTCGGACGATACGGTTCATTCATTTCACATTCAATTAATGCCGATTCCACGAGATTGCGGTCAGCGATCCTCGCATTATTTACTTCTTCATTAAAGTTTTCGCGCTCGGTGGCAATTAATCGCGCAATATCTGACCCCTCGCGCAATCGTTACATTACGGCTGTTTACGGAAAATATGCCATTAGCAACGTACCAATTGCTCGCCCGTATGTTTCCATAAACAATTACGAGCCTGGTTCGCTGTTAATGAGGTATTTATTTCGAATGCGCATCGCCGCTGCTTAACCGCAGCTGGAAATTACGTTGTGAGGAAAAATGGATAACGCAAGTGGCATGAAAAAGCGAGGAAATAGGTTTCAGGTTTAAAATTTACAGCCCCTGCAGTAGGCTTCACTCCGCACCTAAGTTTGGTCGCAAGGAAAAGTTGATAATTGCATTATCCACCTTCCAGTAACAGTTATTAGCAGCGTCATTAAGAAAAATTAAAAAATTATCCGTAGTTGACCGTCTTTTGGGAAATTTTGATACTTAGGACAAGAAGCTCGGTAATTTCCGTCGATCGCCGGAAGACCTTGTTCTCCCGATTGTCAAATAAAATTTCGCCGGGAAGTTCAAGTGGACGGAACGTGTACGAAGCGGGCCGCACGAGTGAACAAACGTGTTGATCTACTTTAAGTCGGAAAAAAGTGTAAAAAGGGTAACGTCGAGTGCGGCGCACTTTTCTTCAGGACAATTAATTTCCGGCAGGTTGGACAGTACACTTTATTACTCCTCGCTCGGCCGAGGAAACTACGACGAACGCTTTATACGGACTTTCCGTGCTTCGCTTTGCACGTACTTTCATAGCGGGGATATTTATTATAGCCGCGAACCATTCGTCGAACGTACTATTCCAGCAAGACCTTCCGCTGGCAATCTACTCGTCTATTTAACGTAACCTGTTGCCGTTTATTATTTACAGCCGCTTTTATTCGGCCTTCCCCGCCTTACGGAGTACCCTACGAGCCATAAACTTTTGTAACATTACCACGAATTTCTGGGCTAACGTAGGATTTATCGAAAGGGTCAATTAATTTCATCAGTAGGCAACTGTGCATTCGAACGTAAATCCACAAAGTATTCAACGAAAGAAGAATATCATACATTTTCGTGGAATCCAGGTTAATTATACGAACATTACTGGCATATAGAAACGAAAGAACGGGATAATGGAAATTTCGGGATCCCATTGTGATGTTCAACGTGTATTGATAATGCACAAGCTCATTTGGCCATTCAAAAAGATATGCCTGTGCACCGAATTTAATTATTCCCCATAATTCTTGATAAATTACCAACAAGAAATGTTATCTAGTGAAGCGTGAACCATGGAAATCAATAAAGGTGGATTCAAATGATGGATGAATGCAAAGGACGTCAGAAAAATGTGTCCAAGGAGGTGACTCGGCCGGAGGGGAAATATTTTCTCTAGGAGCATTGTGCAACCATGCACGAACGTTTCCGCGTACACGTTTAAGGTGCGTGAAGGGGGGAGGGGGGTTGGTTCTGGCCAGTTGCCGCGCTGAAGCGTGAATCGTGCGTGAAAACTCCGAACGAAGGGTCGGCAACGAAGGGTCGCCGTCCCGCAGGGCCGTTTACCCTTCGCCCTCCTCCCTGACTTCCCTCCAAGTCCAGCGATACGACCCTCCGAGGTCGAAAGTCTTCATTCTCCGAGTTCCACGGAGCAATTTGTAGCAGCGACTTCCCGGGCCGAACGTCTTTTCCCCGGGCGAAAACACTCACTGACTGACTGACTGGCTGACTGCAGACATTTGTCGGCATTTAACATCGCACAAACGAATGGAATTCGTTTTCCAAAGGAATTCGCTCGCGAGGAAGTACTTTCTTTCTCAACCGTCCATACAGTGTCGAATAACAAGAATTTCCAACCACATTAAAGCTGGGCTCGCGATAACAGGGAATTAAGCTTCGGGTTTTTGTCTGTAAATTTTGATTGATCGACGCGTCGATGTTTTCCCTACAAGCGGCCCTCGAGAGCGGTAATTATCGATGACCTTCGCTATCCCCGAGAACGTTGCCGAAGAATTTCCATTTGCCAGGAGGCTCGTTTTTTGGGCCGAGGATCGACGTCCCTCGACGACAGAAGACGAACCCTCGTCGCGAGAGTTGACGTTCTTCGAATTCCAGAAAACAATTTGTCCCGTTTACTTCCGACGAACGAATGTCCCGTGCTTAGGAGCTTAGCAGGGAATTAGTCCGAGAACGGTTGCCAGCTAGAAAGGGGGAAAGACCGAAAAAATGGAGAAACCATTAGAATCTCTCGTGACGTAGGTTTAACATTATTTTCTGGGCTTTTGGCGCGGGTCTCAAGGACTCTCGGGATGTGTGAACCTGTCGAAGCTTCGCTGAAGGATGTAAAATCGTCTGTATAAGAGTCTTACTCACGTCTGCGTGCTTGCGAACTTGAATAAAGACCTCCCAGAGGATCTTGTTAGCCGTAACAACGCACGATGGCTTTCCATTCGGATGGTAAATCTCACGTCAAGCGTGACAAATATCAGCCTGCCGTGCTATCCCTTTAAGGAATATCCGTAGTTTTCTTCGAAACCCAACGTTTCCTTCTGGGCTATCGACGTTTACCCCCACCCCTCCCCACGGTTAGATAAACTCGACGCGTCTGCACTTACCGATTTACGGGGGATATGTCCTGCGAGAATTCGACGGTTCTTTAGAATCTCGGCGGGATATTAAATGGGCCGGCGGGACGTGGCTTGGAAAGCCAGCGGGAAGCTTCCCCTTTGATCCGGTGTATCGTAAAATTTCAAAATCAATGTTATACGATCGGCTGGCCGGCTCCCCGGATTGCGGCGCCGGACCAATCACTCCGGCCATTTCCGTTTCAAAGCATAAGATCGAGTCTTCGTATATTAAAGCTTAACATCGGCTCTCCGCCGATATTGAACGACCCTCCATATAGGCCATGTTTTCCCTCCTCGTCGCTCAGTAATCCACCCTCGCTACCAAGGGATATCAAACGAGTATCGCGCACCAAGCTGTGATAATACATCGACAGAAGCCTCACGCGTCTACTTCCTTACTCATCGCCAGACATTTTCCCAAAAAACATTAGCAAGACGTGTAATCGCGTCCCTATTCTCCCATCAGCCAATTTCTTACGTTCCTCTTCGACTCTTTATACGCGTCTTACTTTAAGTGATCGGGGAAGACCAACGTAAATCCTAAACGTCTTCGTACAGTACTGTACTCTTTTACGTCCTCTTTTATGTCCGCGTAAAACATGAAAAGCTAACGACCTTTCGTTCTGCCGAGTCTTCGTCGGCCGCATTTTTCCCTGTACAGATATTTCAACGAAATTCTCGTCGATCGTTAAGGACGACTGTTTGAATAGCTTTTCTTCTGAGATGATAAAACGCGTCGTTAACGAAGCGAATGTTTGCCTTGTCATTTTTTTTTATGAAAACCACTCGAACCGGGCAATCGATAACCGTTAGCCGGCACGGCCGGCCATTAAAGAAGCAGAAATACCGAGCAGGATAGATTTTTAAACGGGATAGGCCAACGAATGGCCGTTACACCGATCGTCCTTGCTTCCCCCGTGAATGTACATTTCCGGAAATCCTAACAGGGCTATCGTCGCGCGGTAAAACGAAATCATTGCCGCTAGAGCCGGAAATACCGGGAGGGGGGAGAGGGTCCCGCGGTAATCCCGGGCCACTTGGAATTTAAACCGATGAACCTGAGGATGCAGAATAGTGCCGGTACTACGGCTAATATAATAGGTAGTTTCCAGCTCGGCAGAACTGGGACGCAGCCTGCGCGACTCAGTAAAACCGGCTTTGGATTGTTATTGGATACACAAGTGTTCTACATGGCTAGAGGAGTATTGGCTCGACGATCCTGCCTATGTGAACCCCACCCCCCCGATCCCCGCGAGGATACACGCGAAACCCTCCACCGCTATTCCTATAAACGTTTTCCCGCGCACCGCCATACGACAGATGTTCATAGCGTTCCACGGGTCCACGTGTAACGATTCTGCAAAGACGGTTTTTGCCGAAAGTCACAGCTGTATTCCTTCCTTCGATGAGCAAGTCGTCAGCGTCAAGGTTTTCCAAGTACCAACGGTGAGAAATCGTACGAGTGACGGGAATAACGAAACACACGGCATGCATGTAGGGAAGATGTTTTTAACGTCGACACGAGTGAAGGAATTAAGAAGGATTGAAAGTGAAAGGCCGTCCGGGGCATTCATGGGATTTACCAAGTTAAATTGCTTCCAAGAACTTTTCTACGTAGATGCAGAAAAAAAAGGAAGACGGTATCGTGCGTCTGGCTACGTGGAGGATCACTTCGAGTGGCATAAATCCCACGGATGACAGGAATGACAAACGTTCAGGATCGCCATTCGTTGCCATCTGCCATCCCTCAAAAGCCAACGTTAGATTTAATACGCCGGTCCCTACGTGACAGTTATAACCTGCCTTACATACATTTCCGCCGGACATTTTTTCTCATGAGTCATCTTAAAAACGGTCCTTCCTGTTTCTCCGCGATAAAAGGATCAACCCTGCGGTCGAGCATGCCGAAGCAAAGGTTCAGGAAATGAAAAGCACGCACGGCTCAAGCCGAATCTATCCACTTTGTTTTAAAAAAAAATATTCACTCAGCAGTTCGAAGAAACACTTGAAAATAAGACGAAATTCTTTGCAAGGACGAAAGATCGTGAATTATAGGATTGTAAGTGAAAATCGTGGGAGTCAGTGTTGCATGTGAATCAAGGCTACGGGGACGATTCTTGGTGAACCTATTACTTCCGGTATGACGTACAGAAGGGGGAGGGAAGAATTAGGGGCTGGCCAGTGTGCATTTTCGCGATTAACGGATCGACCTCCCAAGTTAACCGGGGACTCGAAAATTTCCGCGTTAATAGCCGACAGGATTTTCCGACGAGATTACCCTTACGTAGTGCGCAAGATGCCGGGCAAACGTGGGACTACGATTACCCACCGCAAAGCCTGTTAATCGCGGATCCTACTGGCGTGTGTTAACGGTAACCGCGGAATTACGATAGGGTAACAGTCGGTACGTCGGAGTACCGTTTCACTTTGGGATGGGTAAACATTTGGACGCTACGACTCGCCGGAAATCCATGTCTTACACGGGCTCAGCCAAGATTCCCATCAGCGAACTCGCCAACACGGAGATCAGATCGTTCCCATTAACCCTAATCGACGTTCTCATTGACCCGAAACAAAAATTAAAATAGCAAATGGCCGAACGTTCAGAACGGACAAAGTAAATACTTTAAAGGATTTAAATAATATACAGATATTCTGGTTTGCAAAATATTTCTGTACTCTATAAACGGAGTTGCTCTTAACGTTACTTGCAGGAATATTCGACATGAAACTTTTTTTGCCGGTATTGGAACACGACGAGGAACAAACAAACAGAAGCTTGCCATGTTCATTAACGGAAATGTCATCGGCTAAAAGTACCCTCGAAATGTCAGCAACGGATTTAATTTCGTACGGTTCGTACAAATGCAAGTGTCGAAATAGATCTCGACGACGAATATGCTCTAGATTCATGTAGGCACTAACGCGAGACTGAAATATGAAAGGTGCGAAAATAACACTACCGCGACCAGACAGGGCACTTATCGGAAATCGATTTCTGTATATATTTTTTTTGTGTCTTATATTATTACGTAAAAACCGTCGCTTAGGAGAACTTATTTGCGGAGTTGACCGGTAAACGAATGCAGCGCTAACTGCTAGCCGGGGCTTGATTTCTAAAGTTCAACTAAGGTCGTTTAACTGTCAAACGGCCGAGCTATATACATGTGCATGTGTAATTGCTTTTCCTACGAGCTTATTCTCTGGGCCGGCACTTGCGTGTGTACGACAGTCCTGTCTCTGCACACACGTGCCCGAATGTGCACACGTCCATGACGTTATATTTGAACAAAATTAGGAGAACTAGAATGGCTCGAACTCTGCGTAATTAAATGCTGATTACACGACGGCCTTAATGAAGTTTCTCTTCGTCGTGACGTCGATCTCACTTAGACCGTCGGCCAATGGCCTGGCCAGGCTTTAATTTTACAAGAGCATCGTCACTGCCAGAAGCGTCCAAGGAGTGTAAATCAATTTCCCGCATTTCAACGGACATCGATCTGCCATACATTTCCCGACGTTCCACACGATGGTTCGTACGAAGAGATCTTACTGGACCAATTACCCAACCTTTTCACCCGATTCGGTGCCCCTCGTGACCCCGACGTTCGGGGTTAATAACGAAACCGTTCAACTCTCCCCAGGACTTTTAATGCGACAAGCGGCAATCAACGAGCCGGCAAATAACGGAGCGATATTTATTAAATCGCTGTACGAGCGTAAAAGGAATACCGTGTTCGACACGAATCGATCATTCACGATCACGTCGAGCCTCGTGTCGGATACGAAATTTATAGCGTTTCGCTAATTTCCGCACAAACACGACCGCTGTTTCCAGCAGCGGAAAACTCCTATCTCGTTGGCCGAAAATTGCCAGATGCGCTAGGGCATTGTAACTGCGTATTAATGGACAATTCGGAACTGGGAAAATTCAATTTCACCGGCCGGAAAAGAGGGATCAAAGTCCGGTTTTAAAGCTTTCAAGGTTTCCGCGGAAATTACGCTTCAAGAAACCGGATCGATAAAATTTCCAAGAAAATAATGCACGGCCTTTGCTCGTTAATGTTGAAAAGTTAGGAGGATTTTAAGTTATTTACTCTGTTGGAAATCGATGGAAAAGGAAAGTTCAAATTATTCTTTGAACCGTGCAGCGACGAGAATACATTAAACGCCATATAGAAGTTTCATAAGTTAAGTCTAAGCAGCTTCTTCAGTTGTTTTTCTTTCCTCTTAAACGCCAGCCGCACGACGAGGAACGTTTATAAGCCTCCGTTATTTTCTCAGGCTACTCTTGCTTCATCTCTTAATACTTCGGACAATACGGGCCCTGACCAATCGCGGTCGTCGTAAAAGTTATCTCGCTCTTCACGTCGACGGGGAAATGAAGCGTGCAAAAAAAAACGTTTGGTCCCGGTGCTGTGTTTTTTTTCAACGCAGCCGCAAATTCGCTTGCGTGCGAAATAATTGATAATTACGATGGCGGGTCTGGTGATAACGCGGTAATTAATTGATGGGCCAGTCAAGTACATTCTCGGCGGGCGATCGTCGCTCGTGTGAGAAAATTTAATCCCGCGAAAGCCCGCTGTAAATAATACGCTTTAACGGATCGGACGGAACGTCATTGGCGGGTGTCGGCCCTGCGCGTGCATTATTAGCCAAAGCTGATACGACGGGTGAGTTTCCCCGGCATAATGGCCATAATCGAACGCGCCTGGGATTCACAGGATCGTCGCGATACGTGTGCACGCCTAGCGTTAATGAAATCTCCGGCTGTCAAACACACGAGCGTCGTTTACCGAGGCAAGTAAACCGTGTACCCGTCCGGCTCTGCCTTAACGAGAGCGTTACAGTGCCGGCAGATAATTCCTCCGACCTCCTACTCGCCTATAACTTCTGTCAATGGCTGCACTCAGCTGCGCGGTAATCCACTTGGCCGTCGTTACGCTCATTGTATTCGTTATGCTACATAAAAGCAACGACGAAAGCGTCTCTACAGAGCTCTTACGGACGGTCCAATGAAGCTCCATTCTCGTCCTAAACTGTGCCCTCCCCCCCGCCCACGTAGTCAAGAGTTTATTACGAAATTAACATACTCTTTCGTGTGAGAAACATACACGTCGATCGAGGACGCTGGGCAAACGGTGCGCGTAAACGCTCAACCGTTTCGACTTCCAAAGGGAAACACGTCGACACGTCGAGAGAAAACGTGCGAATTTACTCGCAGGGAAATCGGCGCGTCGTTGCAGCCGACAGCGGTGCGAGACAGCACGTGCAACGTTGTCGCGTTGTTGGCGTGTTAATGAAATCTCGGCTCCTGTCAAACGCATGGCCGACCGACGGCCGATCCGCCAGCGGAATAAACTGTAACGCCTGCACAACACCGCCGCGAATCGCCCAACCAAGCCCTGTGCGCCTATGATTGATAGGTAATTCCCCTCGCCAAACCTGTTTCCATCCCACTCACCCCAAGATGCATCAGTGGCGTTGCCCTGTTACCTCACACTTAGCCCTCTACTCACGCGACGTCGTGTAAATGTCACCGGCATGTCTAGTTGTTGTTTACGATGCTAATCAGCGGTCAACGTGGACGGAGTACGAAAAATTCACTTGCATTCCGATACAGTCGTTTTCAGAGTGAAGAGACTCTAGTTGAAAGATGTTTTTCTAAGTTTGCTCCCGAGTAGATGCAGGTTACTTGGAAGGTTCAATGTGTTAAATGTATAAATGCATACGCGAGGGACAGAGGGATGGGTACGCGATATGCAGGAGTCTTATTGAAACGGCACGACAATTTCCTGCGCGTAAAGACTGAATTGCCGGAGAGACGTGAAAGCTACCGTCCGCGTTATGTGTCCTTCCCTCTGCAAGGAGAGAACCGTGTAACGGGTTTACGATGTAGCGGAGAGTCGTGTACGTTGGTCGTTTCCTGCGAGCACGCGGCCCAGCACCGGGCACTTCCGCCGCTAGGATTGCGAATTAATGCGAAACACCGTGCCGTCCGAGTAGAAAAAGATAAGAAGCCAGCCAAGCCCGAATCTTTCCCGCATTAGCAGCCGTCGGCCACGCTTTCCCTTCTCCGCCTAACGAGCGTACTTAACTGCGCGTTGCGGGAACTGCCGCTGACACGAGATTAAAAACGTTCACGCTCCTCTAACTGCCCTGTAATATCCAGATACTACGTATTGTGACCGCGCGTTCACGGCAGCGCGTTTCGCCGCAAGAAACGACACACCGGCAGAAAACTAGACAAAAACAGATACCTCCCGCAGCAACCTCCGCGATACTGCCGGAAATTCGGGTTAACGTTCGTAATTCCCAGTAAGAATGAAATTAAGAAATAATCATTGGTCAGACCATACAGAAACTAATATCGTTAGTCAAATGTTTTCGAAAATATTGAGATTTGTCGTTAATGCTGTTGATTCATTGAGGGATTAATTTGCTATCGGTAAGGTAGATCGTCGTTTCTGAGCTCTGCTTGTAGCAGTAATAGAGCCTAATTCACTTAAATGAAGCACTATCTAATTATCTCGCGTGGATAGTCCTAGGAGATTAATACAGTTCCCAGTGGCGCGTTCAAGTTAAAACTTACTCCACGGTAGATAACGTACGTGTCTAGTCGGACTTGAGGAAGTAGATACATACGTGACTGGTCAGACCGAACACCGGCGAAACTTTGCACGTTTTACTGCAACTGCATTAACGCTTTTCCCCCGGGGAATTGGTTTGCCGCTATTCACCCTTTGCTCTGGCTTGCCTGCTGTGACCCCAAATCGAAGTATCGGCAATATCTCGAAGCGAAGCTTTTCCAAATTGCGCCATCAGAAGCTCCTGGTTTCTACATATTTGCATCACTGCCGAGAATTTGGATCGCGGTACAACCGTCCACTTACCGTCCTGGACCCTCATAATCGCCGGTTAATGCTATTCCCAGCCTAAAACTCTCATATTTCCGTAATTTGAATGAATTTCCCTAAGCGCCGCTGTGCCCCCCACCGCTCGGCTCGGCACTTCGGTAACGTTAGGTAAATTACTTCATTGTGCTTCTCCGTGGAGATAATTTTTAATGGCGAGGTCAAATGGCCTGTTAAACGGCATAACGTCTTGCGCGCCCAAGTGGCTCTGCTGTATCGTCGCAGATAAAGCCACGATAATTAAGCTAATATCTGAAAAGCAGCGAGGAACCAGCTGTACTGGCTTCAAGGTTGTCTAAAAAAATTGAAGATAAAATAGGATGCATACACGCTGGTTTTAATTCAATTCAATATCACGTTACTGGAAAATTTGTCTAATCGCAACGTTTCCTCTAAACGTCTAAACTGTCTCAGGATGTATGCCCACGATAAATATATGGAACTGTTGTTCACGAGGGAGGGGGGGGGGGAACCGGAGGAAGCGTCCGAAACAATGTGCATCGCATCGATCCTTCGGAGATTTCGTATTCGAGTCAGGTCGTTACCGTCGGCCGAGGAAAATATCACAACCCTGCTTGACGAAGTGTCAAACTCCAACTTGGCCCTCCCCCTCTTTTCCCTCTCCCGTCGAGCGCAAAAGGCGGAAGCCAATCTCGATGCAACGCGAGCGTCGCAAATCGCTTCTACCTTCCAGCCGTCCCGCTCACCCACACAAACACTCCGTACAGTCGTGGTGTTTTGCTGCTAGGCACTTCAACGAATTCTCAACATTTCCCATTTCCGCCTACGGACTCGTAAACAGCCGCTGGGACTCGGCCATTAGAAAATAATGCACGGAACACGAGTGCTGAATAATAACTCGGGACGTAAAGTTTTCTACGATTCACAAGCAGCCTTCTTCAATTTCCTACGCGGACGACTCGTGACCGGGGTTAATCTTCTCCCAGGACCAATTGGGGATTATTAATACGATGTACATGTAACAAGATTGTTCAGAATGATTGAAAATGAAGATAAAGTTTCGTACGCTGGTGTCGATCGTGTTTCGTAACGTCATTACGATTACGTAGGATTACGTGGGATTACTTGGCGATGACGGGACGTCCAGTAGTCATGGGTATTGGAAAGATCATCGATAGGATGGTAGATATATCGAGCGATAATTAACTGCGCTTATGGGGTACGGCGATAACACGTTACCAGCAGTATTGCGGATCTGTCAGGGACAGCTATGTTAATGACTCATTAACATGGTGATGGCCCACTTTAGTGTGACGGGGAACTAGAAACGATCGTTACAAGTAAACCTTGGTCACTGGGCATGATCGATCAATGTACTGTGTCACAGTGTCTGCACTGTACGTACACGTTGCCCTTCATTCGAGTCCGGTCAATTAGCCAACTATTGATCGCAGTAACGTCGTTGTAATACGTCGACAAGACCGTCTAATTTTCCTGCTACTACTCCTCTTCCCAATTGGTCCTCGAAAAAATTCTAATTTCCTTCGTCCGTCTAGCCTAATCCCCCTGTCGTCCTTTCACTTTATCTCTGGCTGTTTCATCGATTCCACCCTGTAATCTCGCTTTTATCTGTCTGTCGGCGTGTCGCGCAAATTGCCTAATTTTCGATCGGATGACATGCATTAGTCGAAAGTCGTGTCCTCTTTAATACGTCGCCTTTAACCAACGTTTCATTCATGCGCTTCTCTACGTCACGTGGCACTCAAGGACGAAATAGGTCGAGGATTTCAAGCACCATTAAGCAGGTAAGCCTGTTCGCCATCTTGGAAGGCACGAAATACATGGTCATTTAAAAATACTTCCATTAGAAGATAAGAACACGGGAGTAAAGTAAGAGAGTCCAAGATCGGTGGCTCGAGATTTCCCTGCTTGAGAATTTCTTACTCGTTTACATGGAATCTACAAGCCCTGGAACTGCGATCGAGCGATTCTCGAAACATCGACGGAAATGTTGAACCGTAGTTGTAAGACGTTCTCAAGAAAATCCGGAAATTCGTCGGCGGGGGCCGAGATTAACGGAAGAAGGGACGTGGGAGAGGGCGGTAAAAAGTGGGGAAAACGAGGTCTCAATTAATGCATCTGTACGTGAGACTACTCGGATC
Source organism: Hedychridium roseum (assembly GCA_963989215.1). Lineage (NCBI taxonomy): Eukaryota > Metazoa > Arthropoda > Insecta > Hymenoptera > Chrysididae > Hedychridium > Hedychridium roseum. The sequence goes on along the minus strand of OZ022307.1, from coordinate 1,433,587 downwards.
CACTTGAGAAACGTCCGCAGAGCACTCGAGGAGATTGTTCCGCTCGGGGCCCGAAGGCGAGCCTTTGCCAGATGGCTAAGGAACTCAAAGAGGGATCATTACGAGTCAGTTTGGAGGGTCGATCGATGTCTCCTAATGGTCACATCGTCGTCCCGACAAGTAGTCCAGGCCCGATAACGATCCTCGCACAGAAGGATTCAAAAGAGACCGTTCCCCAGGATGGCTCCCCCCGTCACACAAGTGTCCAACTGTCCAACTGTCGCTTTTACGCCAGCATCCTCGATTGCAAGGCAAACTCATCCACTGCCGAACGAACGAACGAACCTTCCACTTGCGGCTACCCGTCCAGGTGCTCGCCAGTTAACCGTGTCAGCCCTGATGAGGCTGTTGCATGGAAATCCAATAGAATTCTATGAGAATACAAGGGACCGGCTAAAAGGATCTCGTTTGACACCTTTGACCCAGCTTGTTTGCAGCTTCAACGACTATCCCCAGGAGTTTAGAAGCCCAGGACTAGTATCCTTTGTCCGGTGTTACTCAAACTGGGACAATGAATACATTTTAGCTAATATCATTTTCCGATCCCTGGCCGTTACTTGCCTTTTTCCTGGGCTTTTTGTGCTTTTGTGCGCAGCAGTCGGGGTTAGTGATAAAGGTCCGTAATAGCGGGGCCAGCGAGGTCGACCGGAGCGTCGACAGGGCTCGTCGTAGAACATTGTTGCGTCCTCGAGGAGTACGAGATGTTTAGGTCCTAGAGGTTTAGGTCAGGACTACAGGCTATAGATTAACCAGTCACCGGCACACGTAGACTTCCGCTCGAGTTAGCCACATTGAGCCTGGCACACACGTACACGGGTATATTGTGTCCCCGTAACAAAGTGTGCGTGTAAATAGCCCTGCGCACTACATAGATCGAGTTTGTAGGACATTAATACACAATGTCGACGTTCGTCCGTGTGTCGAAAGAACCCGCGCGTCTTTGAGTGTACGTGCGAATACGTGTCTGTGGCTCCCCGTAAGAGTAACCCTTGCTGGTTTCCGGCTGCAGAACGGCTTTGCCCAGCCACGAGGCACCCATTATTGCCCGCTCGGCGACGCCCGCGAGCGTCCGACCGCGATTTATTGTCCCGTGTGTTTTATCGATGGCCGACCATCGTTCGTTTCAACCTCCACCAGCCCCTACCCCCTCCCCCTCCTACGAACCTTCGCCCGATATCAGCGGCTTCTCTTCGCCTCGCGTACCCGGAAAAATCTCACGGAAAAAAAAAGCACGGCTGACCGATGACGCAGTGCATCGACCGCGTCAAGTGTAAATTTTGCCGAAGCGTCGCAAAGAAATATTTGTCCGAGACATAGAGTCACGGGAATCCTATCGGACCCGGTGAACAGGGATTTTAATGGCCGAAAGAATTTGCCAAATGTCGTAGCTATTTTTATGATGCCATATAATATGACGTTTAGCATAACTGCGCGATTTCCCGGGCGGGTAGATTAAATTGTGAAGACAAAATTTGCGTTGTCGAGTAATAAACGGCCGGGAACCGTCGGCTGACAATTTATCGGCCGGTGTGTTTTATCGTTTCTCCTCCCCACTGAGCTTCGTCCGAGTTCGGGGACGATATAGCGCGATTTCGTCGACGGGATAACGGGGAACCCTTGCAAACGTGACACATATCCGGTCGATCGGGCGAGCTTAATTAAATCGCGCAGGCCGGATTTGCCCCGTCAAATAATACACTTAACGTACGACGCGGTAACGAATACATTACTTCAATCGGACGGTCAGTCGCAAACTCACGCTAATCAAAACTCAACGGCAAAACTAAGGAACTATAACGATCAATATCGACAACGTGCCAACCAGTTTCCAATGGTCAGAGTAATTAAAATCACGTGTTTCTAGACGAATTCTCTACTTTCGACGCGTTAATACATATTCTTTGTTTTCGAATTTCCTTAAGTACTTGTTTAATCGTCGTATAACTCGTTAGACTTTCCTAACGTAGAATCCGTGGATATACTTTTTCCAGACTTAACGCAGACAAAGCTGCGAGCTACTCGCGTTAACGTTCGTCGTCCCTCCTCATTAAAAGCACAGGAAAAATGCATTAGAGAAGATGTTTCGCGGGCGCTCGATTTAATTTCCGGCATCGCACGCTCACGCAGAATCCCAGTGATATTAAGTGAATCATAAAAATAATTTCCGACTAAATAAACTTAGACAATAAAAGCGGCGGAAACGCGCTTGCCCGTTGATGCGAAATAACTGGCACTGAAAAAAGCGCAAATTCCTTTGTAAATCGTGCAAGTAGAATGATACGCGTGGTATAACGTTGAAATTATCCGCGATTTATCTTTACGAGTTTTACCGATATTTAGCATACTGCTGGTACCTCGTATACCTTCGGAGAGGTGGAGTTTCAGACGGATATTCGAGATAAGAGGGAATTTGTGGGCAGATAAGTGGAAACTCAGCCTTGTCCCTTACCCTCGCGCTATTATCGTTATTCTTCCTTATTAAATTCGCAGGAAACGGCGCATGCCGCTGTTGAAACCTCGCCAAGAGGAAAAACTCGACAAACGAAAAATGAATAGAATCGTTTCGTCAACAATAATTAATGTCGCTCAGTAATTATTGAAGATATTTCATTGGCCGCCGGGGTATTAGGGGTTTGATCGTGCGAAAAACAGGGCTCGGCGATTAGGAATATCGCGTTAGGCGAATCGGCATATGCTCATTTGGGAAAGCATCGAAGGGGCGATCGCGCAATCGTTAACCCCGTAATGGACGAGCTAATTTCACGATTGGCCCGAATTCATTGCCGTCGTTAGAGTTTTATCAGTGTTCACTATCAGGCCGTGCCGGCTATCAGGACTTCCGACCAATAACCCGGGCTCTATCGCGGCCGGATAACGGCAAAGTCTTCCCCGCTAAGCTCATCTTTCTACCGTTTTTCCTTATTATCCGCCGTTCTGCCCATTTAGAGGGTTTTCCGCGTTCTCTCGATTTCGTTAACTCCGTGCTCCGAATCCCATTGCCGGCCGGCTAAGCGTTTGTAATCGCGATATTTCGGATTATTATCGTACCTTCCCCCATGTCCCGACTTTCCAGTTCTAACCATTATCATTACGAATTTCGAGGATCAGGCTTAACGTGTTTGTCAGCGTGTTACTTTAATCGAGTCCCGTTTTCTTCTGCGCAAACACTCGTTTGCTCCTACCGAAATCCCGGCAATTCCGAGAGTTTATCAAAAATTCATCGGTGCGAAAAAATACTCGTAATCCCATAGAAAAACGGGGATTGCGATGGATAAAGTTCGTAAGATCGGTAATTACCTTCTCGACTGCGACGTATTTACCGAAAAACGAGCTAATATTTGTCCCTATTAAAGTCGCTATTAATTGGCGCCGACGGTCGAGGGTCCTCTTAATTGATTCGACAAAATTCCCTCCCCGAGCGTATAAAAATAAATAACGCTAAGCTTGTATTTGGACTCCTGATGAAAGTAAACGAACGTTTAGAGGGAGGAGGGATGGGGAAGTTTGCTTACTTATAATCAGGCGAAATTCAAAGGAAGGGTTCACGTATTTCCGATAATCCTGGCACGTAGAAATGAGCAGCGAAATATAGACGGGCAGAGATACGCACGCTGGTTTCCGTAATTCGAGTGTTAAGAGTTCTCGCGTGATGAATTACAATTGGGTGGACAGACCGAGCCCGGTAATCTCGTTAATGATCACGATGGTGTCTACGGCTGGCTCCGAAATTGCTCCGAGGCACGATCGGTCGCGACCTTCCTGCCTGACGCACGCGCCATCGAAAAGCACACGGAAAAAACTACCCCGAGTAGTCGGCATTCAGCCGAAATAAATGAAACGACCCTCCACGACGCCAAAAGATTACACCCTGCAACCCCTCAGCAACTCGATGATGATGCGAACAAGACTTTCCAATTCTCCCGTGCAAGATTTACACCTGCAGCTGAACCGTTAAATGAGCCGAGCTCATTGAAATTTGTCCTGAAAGATTTACTCGGATGTACGAGCGCAGGATGGAAATTAAGGTCAACCTCGTGTCAGCCAGGTAATCATGAAGAACGTGTCTGAATCGACCTGACAGCCAATTAGAACAGCCCGAAATCCTATCGAAGGGTATTTCCAGTCTTTACCGATAAATTGGATTTATTATTTCGTTAGTTCGCCGCGTCAGTGCTAATCAAGGAAAATTGGCTGTTTTTTAGTGAATTGTTCGTCAGGACGGATAACTAGGTGCAGTATTATCGGTGAAACTCACTGGCCATCCTGCCAATAACATCCGGCCAGGAAGTGCCTGCCCTTTCGTAACAAGGCCAAACCATAACGCGGAGACTTAGCGCGGTAATGCGGTCGGTGATACGCGTGTAAGCGTGATAGAACCGATGATTAACGAGGTCACTGCTTAATTTCGCGAGGCGAATCGATCCGAGTTTCCACTGTGCAGTCGATCCAGCGTGTTAGGCTAATTACGACGTATCGAGCCACAGCGGCCAATGCCGAAGGTTGTTTTCGCCAGACACTACACGAGAATGGGATCAGCGAGAAACCTAAATTGCACACTGTGCCTTCGTTTCAGTCTCATCCTCAGGATGAGGATCTTTCAATGCTGACTTTACACAACGGTGCTCCTGTGTTCCGAAGATGGAGCGGAATCAATTAAACGTTTATTGCAGTGTCCCCCTGTAAATTTCTTAGCAAAGCTCTTTCCCCAGCACGAGCGATCGCCGGCGGTTAAACAAGCTTTTATTACAGGATCGATCTATCACCTTCGCAAACGCTTACGCCTCGCTTCTTCGAGTTGCCCAGCTAAACCCCCAACTTTCCACGAGTTCAAAAGGCTACCGTGATCGAATAGCGATTTACTCCGAAATGTGTACCCTTACACGAAAATCAATTTTCCTACGGACGGGCTTGAACGTTTTCAGAAATCTCGCGGATATTTTAATTACACCGCAGCACCATTTTTCGTGGAAGAAAGATACGTTTAGCGGAATGTAGAGGCGGCCAGATGCGATTCGCGACAATAAAGCACTCATTTGCTCGCGGCCATTTCCGGCTTCTCTTTTCACCTCTGGATCTCTCTTTCGCGCAGGAAATTGCCTGGCATTACGGCAAATATTACATATTTAGAAGGCTCGAAAGACTTTCAACATGAGACTCGGGAAATGTATTTTCAGGGAATTCTACTTGCCGTATTATTGTCCCGTTCTTAATGATCTCGGCTGATTAACTCCGGGCAAGTTTTACGATCCACCGTGTATATCAATTACCACGACTGAGCACCCCTACTTGAGAGGATCATGAAAATTATCATACAAAGCGGAAATTCAAAATCCCAACGGCGAGTAGAGATAAAACGAGAGAGCGTTCTACGTGCGTTTCGTAAATTGTACGGAAAAGCCTGCATGCTCAGCTGCAGTTGAAACGCCATTCGTTCGGTACCATTTCAGCCGGTTATCTTTTTTCTCATTAAAAAATTTCGTTCTGACAAGTGGGGGTTCGCGTGCGCGGCTGCAATCATACGCGTCTATTCGTTACAGGCAGGATTTCGTGGGTCGGCCGGTTATTCGAATTCCAAAAATAATTTTCACTCAAGGCCCGCGCCAACCATTGCCGACCATCCCCGCCGACTCGTAATTAAACGAGCGACAAATCGAGCAACTAAGCGACCACTATTTACGCCCTACTTTGTTCAGATTGCGGATCGCGTGGTCCTGAACTTTTTTTTTTCATTAAAATTTGCCGGCCTCCAGCTGCAATTCTCGTCGTGGTGCTTGCCGGGAATTTTTGTCGCTCCTTTTCACCCGGGGATTTTTCCTTTGACAATCAACGGTTTCAGCGACGGGCAACGAAGGAGCCAGGCGGAATGAGGTGGACGAGAGGGATGAGGTGTCACGTTATTAGGCAAAACGTCGTTAACGAGGTGCTATCTCAATTGCAAAATTCGAGCGCGTAGGTGCACGCATATTTTCGCGATCCTCGACAACGTCAAGACAAAGCCGAGCACGAAGCTCTTTCGAAAAGTCACGACTCTCGTCGGCGCCGAAGATTCCCCGGAAATCTGGGCAAATACCCTTCGTAGGCCAGCAGGGGATTTCCCTTTGCACGATAATTAGAATCGTTTGTACGCCTTCAATCCGTAGATTGAACGAAATTGCCCGTTTCCATAAAACTCCTAGCCTCGGCCGCGCCCTATTTCCTCTGTGCTCTGGCTTCCCTTTTGTTCCGTGGCCGCCCTTTCCCTTTGCCCTCGCGCGGTTACGTGGGCGCATAATTAATTGCATTTCGTCTTTCCTCAGAGAGTTATTGCATCGCGCTGAAAAGAACCACGGAATATTGTCTCGCCGATGAGAGAGAGTCTCGCCAGTGCATTTTCCAGCGGCCGCAAAGGCCAACGCCGGAATATTACTTCACCGGCGGAAGTGATCGCTTACTTTCCGCTGGCAGTGCTTCCCCCCTTCCCCTACCCCTACCCCTTTCCTAGAATGTTCCTCGACACGCCACGTAAGTTCGCTTCCTCGACTAATCCCCGCTCCGTCGCCGGAGAATGCAGCGGCGCGTAGTGCAACTTGGGATGCACTCCATCAATCGCTCGCCATGGCCGACCGTCTTACCATTAGTCTGTAGTTAGTCGTAGATTAGCAGTTAGTAGATTTTAGTTTAGTTAGGTTGATTACAACACTCAACTCTTCATTGAATGAGTTAGCAGGGACGTCCCAATATGGTCCCAATATGGTCCCGATATCGTCCCGATATGGTCCCGATATGGTCCCGATATGGTCCCAAAATGGTCCCAGGGACGTCCCATTATGGTCCCATTATGGTCCCATTACCCATATCGGTCCCATAGTCCCTGGGACCATATCGGGACCATATCGGGACCATATCGGGACCATATCGGGACCATATCGGGACCATATCGGGACCATATCGGGACCATATCGGGACCATATCGGGACCATATCGGGACCATATCGGGACCATATCGGGTCAGGTCAGGATTGCGTAACATGCAATTGTGTAACAGGAATTGTGTAACATGCTAGGTTCTTAACTATCAACAGGTTTTTTTCGATTTTCTCGAAAACACGCTTGAGTGTTGCATCGTCTCACTTTGCTAAACTAAGTTTTTAATAGGGTACTACATGTTGGCAAACTATAAAGAAAATCGGTGAGGGGCAATCCTGACCGTCTCCTTGTTAGTTGAATCCCCCTTAGAACAACAAACCCGGTAAACAAGGGCCCGTGCTACCCGTGTCGATTATCGACCCTGAACTTACCATTGTCGTTGAGCAATTAGCCGGTGCTCGCGGTATTCAGATGAGATCAAACTAGCCGGTCGATCGGTTCTGCAAGCACTCGCCGAAATAATCCGTCGGCGATTAAGCTTACATCAGTACACCTTTAGCGGCGGTGCGTTTAACGAGCTGCCCAAGAAATTCGACAATTTTTCTCGGCAATTTGTTGTTCGTGCAAGACACTCGAGGTAATGATGTCAAATATTTATGCTTCATTAGCCGGCGGGCCGTAACTGTCGACTTAGCTTGTTAGTTCCTCTTGGAACGGCCGAACCGATAGAGGACGATGAACGGCAGAAGGAATTTCCCAAGTCCTTAACTACTGATTGCACGAATCCTCGTCGAAGCTCGTTCGCCTCATTAAACGTCGAGTTTCAACCTGCACGATAGTTTTGAATATTTTAAAAAGACTTTTGCCCGAACGACGGGCTCGGCCAATCGGTACAAAGAAACCGGTGAGCTTGGAGAAGCGAGAAATCCTCTTGTTAACGTCTCCGGGGCCGAGCGATATCTCATTTCGATATACGGGCTCCCGCAGGAACGCGTCTATTCCGTTTCTTCGGGCCGAAAGAAATGGCCGCCGAAAGGTTTATCACCCCCGTGCAGGGCGCTCGACGATTACTGCAAAAACTCAACGTTTCGCCGGGGGGAAAAAAAGCATCCTCGCATCCAATATTCCTGTCAGAGATTAATCCCAAGGTCAAGAAAGTACGTCCGTTGTCCAGAACGCACCGATAGAGTCTCGACCGACGCAAACTGTTGGCCCACACGCAAAATCGTACACGGATAAACCATGAATCGCGGGATATTTTCAAGAATCTACACTTTCCAGCATCGGAACGATCGTCAAACACGAGCCCTTCGTATCGCTCCAGTCCCGCGAACCTGGCAATAAAGTACATCTTTTGATAGCGTCTACGACACCAGCCCGTATTTTGCTATTAAAAAACGAGAAACAGAAACGAAGAGCAGCCGCGAAGGCCAAAGTCGAAGGGATCAACGAAAGGGAGAACTTTCGGCGCGGTTCTTTGTAAAAAAAAAGCGAGCAATTTGTGAGCAGAGAAGGCCCGTCGCCACGGAAAAGAACGAGTGGAGATTGAATTACAGAAATTCAGCAGCCGGGGGATGGGCCAAAACAGCCAGAGAAATGTTTCGCCGAGCTTTTATACGGATAAATTGGAAGGATAGGAAGGGGGGGAGTGGTATTGGTTAATAACCGACGGGTCGATTGCCGATCGAAAAGCATCGGCGCGGATCGATTTGAGATATTAAGAGAAATTGCCAGTGGCTTATGGTCGCTCGTTAGAATTACGCGAGTCAGCGATGAAGCGAACAATTTGGCCGGGACTTGCCGTGCCGTTAATTCGATTCGACCCCGTTTTCCCGGCTGAACCGGCCTCAAAAGACGGCCACCTGTGCTTTAGAACCTTCCATTTAGCTAATGCGATTGTTCCTGCCTTATTTCATTCGCCATAGCGATTACTCGCTGTGCCATCGTTTAACCCTTTCACGGGGAATTACATCGAGCCGCAAAAAGCAACCTTCTTCTTGGGCTGCGAAGATCCTACTCAAACTCCGACAAATTATTCTTCCAAGTTGGCAGAGACGTTAAAAAAAAAAATGTTACCTTGCCGCCTCGTTCACCCGTCGTTGCCGGGTTGATGACTTCAAAGGATTTCTCAAAGTCCCATTCCTATAACGAAGCGAAAATCCCCGGGAATACAAGAACGTGACTTTCGACGTCTTCCAATAAGCCTTACTTTCCGATGTAATCGGCCCAAGTTTTCGCACGCAAACTTGTCCCGTCGGCCATTTGTACTCGCGTAGATTATATCGGCACTGGATAAATTTACCGAGGATATTCCATTTTCATACGCAAACAAGATGCGTCGCTTTAGCTGCACGTTTCGCCGGGCCGATGGCTCTACTCGGGGAAGAAAAAAATTTTTTCCCGTCAGCCAATCCCGCTAACGACACGACGAAGAAAAAACCCTCGCAAGAGCCGTCGTTCGCCGATTTACTGAATATTCCATGTTCGCCAAAATGTATTCAAAACGACTTAGTTACGGCGGTTGAATCGATCTTTTTTCCCTAAACACCTTCGGAAGATCGCCCTTAAAAATTCGATTAAACGGCAAGGGGGGAGAAGTCCAAGTAAGTCAAAGTTTTCCACGATATTTCTCGCGAACGTCGCAGATGGCGGCCATAAATTGCTTGATTTCATCGGACGACCTTTACGCTCGAATTCACTTCGGCTACGTATCGGCCCCCGGGGACGATCCACAGTTTATTAAAAACGTTACGCGGGGATAAAAGTGTCACGCGGGGATATACGTCGAAGCGGAGAACAGGAAAAATCACTCGGCGGTCCCCGGGGGGAAACGACGTCAGACATTGACTCTCCGCAAACAAGAAGCACACAATTCATCGAAAAAGGAAAAACAAGACGCTGAGGAAATCAAGCCTTATACCGCGGCTCGTCCCCCGACTTGTCCTTCCATTTTTTATCAAATATCCCTCCAGGAAATTTCACGTCCAAGAATCGTCAATGTACTCCTGATACGATCTGTCCCCCTAGTCCTTAAATGAAATTTGAAAAGACCAGTGCCGGTAATTACTGTTAAACGCGAGCATTAGAGCAGAGATTTTATTCGCTAAGGGCCAGTGTCGCGATAGGTTCGTTTAAAGTGGGATATCCCGGTTGGTCGTTTGGGGGATGAAAGATCAGAGCAGCGGTTAACGAAGCCGAAGGGTAGAGATGGGAGAAGAGGGGGGGGGGGAGGGGGTCAAGAGGTTTCTAGGCACGACGGGATGCTCTATTAGAAGTAAGCTCCCCAGAGTGGATAGCAGGGCGAGGTGTACTCCGGTAAACCGTGCAGTTCGCTGGAAAATGTAGTCGCCATTAACCGTAATACTTAGGCGAAGACGCAGGGCGTGCCAGACGTCCGCCTTAAGGATGCCGGAGAAAAATGGAAAAGTAGAAGCCCTTGCCCCCCTCCCTCCCATCCTCGATTCCCCGACGGGTTTCTATCTGGGCATCTTCCCCCGCCGCGCCTCGGCACACTTCCGCCTACTCATCCGACAGCGGGGGGAGGTGGTGGCCGTCGTAGCCGGAAAGACTCTTGTTCCGCCGAAGATTACTTTTCTCGGAGTTTCCCCGCAATGACTGCCTGCCGGCACGGCGCGCGCTCTCTACTACCCGTGACAAATTGAATACGAGAAATTTGTTACGTCTCGCCCTCCCCTCTCCCCACGACTATCGTTCCGTTATCGCAGCCACGTCCCCCTCCCCCCCCCCTGTCCGTCTCTTCTTACCCGTCCGGAGGGATAAGAGACGAAACCGCGGGACCGCGAGTAAACGCAGTAATCCCCTCTTTAATCTCCACTGCGGTTCCAACGAATTACGGGCAGACGTTCTCCCATGAATATGGATCGAGTCCTAAACATGAACACACCGCCGAGGATCAACTGAATTTATATTAAACAAAACCGTGAAGAGTGCAAGGCAATCGAAAACGACGATTGATCGGGATTCGACTTATCCTCCGGCTAAGAATAAACCTTCGTTAGGTTTCATATCCTGCTAGCATGAGAGCGAACCGCAACACGCGAATTCCCATCTCACCTGCTCGAAGAGACAATCAAGCCGGGAATTCAATTCTTCGTAGCAAACGAAGGACCGCAAAGCCGACGTGCAGTGGTTTCGTCATCATTTCCGGTTTAGGCGGTGCACCGCCAATGTCTCGCAGTTGACGTAGGAGTACATCTAACCCCCCGGGGGGGAGGGTAGAACGGGGTGGACTTGAAGTCCGCGGAGAAGACAGGCGGGGTATTACGTGCAATGCGTCGGCTGTGGTTTCCCGCTGTATACGGAAGTGCTCTCCCCACGTCCCCCCTTCTATTCTCTCTCTCTCTCTCTCTCTATCCTACGGCCCTGTGTGTGGTCTTACCCGCTCCTGAGCAGGCTTGGCACTTCCGTTGTGGTCGTCTCTCCATATTCCTTGAATGCTAACCAACCCTAGGGCGCCTTGCCCCCAGGCCGGACAACGTTTCTGCATCTCCAGCATCAATGACACGCAATTAATTACGCCACGTCATCCGCAAAGGAAATTTTTCCCCGAAATATCCACGCGAAATTCTCCAAACCTGCTCGATTAACTTTGAATTCCAGCTACGACTCGGTACGATCCTCGGGAACGTTTTCAATAGACGGGGCCAACTTCTTTGTATCGGTTTCGCTGACTGCGGGCTCCCGAACGACCCCAATTTGGCCTTGAGATAAAAAACCAAACGTCGTCGGCGAATATTGGGCGCACTGTGGTAACCGCTGTTAAATGGATTCGCATAGAAATACGACGTAAACGAAGCGGCAGGGTCCCCCCTGGCCCTCAGGACGGAGCGACGTTTACATGGAAATTCAACGTTAAGTCCGTCCGCACGGAGATAAAGTTCGAATGATCGGAGGAGAAGGGATCCTTCCCGAAGGTTCGCGCGTTATTCCCCGACGATGTGCGTTTTCACCTTCCTCGTTGCCGCGGTCTACGTATGCGAAAACACGTCCGCGCCCGCGGAATTTACATAATTATCACGTGAGGCCCCGCGATTCCGACGCCCCGGGGCCACATACAACGACGATAATAGTAATAATATCCGCTGAATTTTCACCCCGCGTGCGTCGTTTAACTCGAACGTTCGCCCGACTACGTCCCCCCTTTACCCCTCATCGGTTCTCCCCCCATATTCCTTTTGTTCTACTACGGTGGATCGAAAAATATTTCGCGGCTGGATACATTTTCACAATAAAACTCCATCTCCCGCACTGAGATCCTACTCTCCACGAATTTTCTTCCCTTCAATTCGCATTCCATTTTCCAAACCTCCTTGCGCGCCTCGCGCGGAATATCACCGAGCTTTGGCCGTCCGGGAGATATCAACTTCCCAAAGAAATCCCCACGAAATTCTCGGCCTCTTCGAAATTTCCTAACGGCGCAATTTAATAGCCAGTCCCGCGGGACGTGGTTTCAAACGAACTCTGTTTATTACACGAGCGAGTCTCGCGTGAGGATTTTTTCCCGTGGATACGGCACCTTCAGTAGGTTATTTTCCCAGATTTTCTAGTAAAGAATGAACACCGAGGCGTACGGAGAATTTATGCCTACCGGTTCCGCCATCAAATGCTCCACTGGCATACGATATTTTCAATAAAGCAACACGATTACGCGCGTTTTCGCGTCTGAATGAAATTCCCGAGCTTTCACCGGCTGGAGATGCATCGCTCTGGCGCATGGGGAGGGGGCCCGGAGGAGGGGGGAATGCATTTGCATAGCCGCAAAGTATTTGACGTTGGAAAAGATTTCCGCCTGGCTGGATCGCGATATCGTGTTCCTCCCCCTCCCCTCCTCCTCCAGAGGGGATACGATGATGAAATCCACGACACTACGGGATCCTGAAGAAGGGGCGGACGGGGGGAAATGGAAGCATCGAATTTTTCGCGAGCACCGCCGACACGCGTGCTTCATAAAACGTAAGTCCATTTGCGAGTTACGACTTTCGACGGCGCCGCGATGGCCGATGTCCTGGAAATTGTTTCCGATACACAAGTGTTTGGACGAGGAGGACCGAGGCCGCTCGGAAAGTACCCGTCGAATTAACCCTCGCGCAAACATATTTTTTACGAGGATCCTCCGAACGGACTTCCATTAAACTTGCCTCGTCCAGCCTGCCGAGCAACGTGCTCTTTCAACTTCCGCGGAATCACCGTGAGCGTCGGTCTTCCACGTTGAAATTTTAAGCGATTCCCCTCACTCCCCCCTCCCCACCGGCCGCCGAATCGGTAGTTTACTCGGCGATGGTCCTACGCGAATTACACGCTCAAAAGTTTCCTCGCAATCATCCTCTTCCGGGCACTCCGGCGACTTTTTAACGGTTTCCGAGGGCTTTCCGATCACCCGGAAGGTTTCTTAATGCTCAAGCCGACACCGTTCGGCTCGCATATTAACGTCGCTAAAGCCTTCCACAGCAATGAAGTCTTCCAACGCGCGTAACATTCAATGCGGCACTTCGCAAACAAGCAAGGATAACGAGGACATTTCGCGCAACTGCTTCGTCGTCTCGGAATCTACGCAGAATAAGACAAGCTTACGCCGCAACTGCTTTAAACTATTTTCCGATAAACTACGGTAATTAATTAAAACGTCACGTAGATGTATCTGTACCGCTGGAAATTCTCGCGGTAACTACCTAAATTTCTGGCAACTTTAGTTGCTTTCGCGCATAACACGGATTCGTGATGATGAGTTTTTTTTTCCTATCGAACATGGATATTCATGGTATTTTGCCGTTTCTACGGTTCGGAAATTGTTGATCCGCGCCTTGGAACGACGAGTCATCGATGTATAGGACGTTCTCATTAGGCACAGTTGTCGGAAAAGTCGTGGGCTCATCAATCCGCTCGGTGGAAAATGTTTATACGGCCGGTCAAGAGATAAAGGTATTTCTCATTCCCCAGGGTAGAGAGCCGAGTGAAGCCCCGTACTTCGCGAAATTCCAGCTGTTGATGAACCATGCCGACAACGAGCGTAATTACGGCGGAACAGGGAGCTCCGACATTGGAAATGGCGATTACCAAAATAGCCAGGGAGATATTGGATGCGTGAATCGGTTTCCTATAGACGGCAGGAAACCGTGGCGTTGATCAATCCAAAACCCAATGCACGATTGGCCCTTGCCGAACGGCTTAACCGTTCATCGTCCCTGCACGTGAGTGAGTTACAACGCGGGGGAAGACATTCCGGAAGTGACGTATTGAGGAAAACAAGGGTTTTTGCCAAGCCGTCTCTGCTGGCAACCCGTTCATCAAAAATGTAGGAAATTCGTGGGGTAACCGAAGGTTTCTTGCGGACGAGGAGTAGGTGGCCATTTGTTATGTCACTGTCGGTGTGGCAGAAAGAGGAGGAAAGAGAGAAAGAGAGAAAGAGAGGACCAGGGGAGGCGGAATGACGTTTGTAGAATTCTATAGCGCGTTATACGAAGTGGCTGCTCGATGACAATGGCCAACGAAGGAGATACCCACTCCCGTTATTAATGGCCGAGTATTCCCTGTCCGTTGAAGCGCCAGTAACAGCTCAGAACAGAATGCTTAAGACCATTCCACCCCGTCTCCCCTCTAACCTCTCTCCGCTGGAGATCGACAATAATTCGAGACGCGCGTTGCTTCGCTCGAGGCTCGCTTTGCGATCCACAAACCACCAGGGCTAGCCATTCTCCCGGACAATCGCATTGTCTTCCCAGCCGTCGAGGGAAATAATACGTTCACAAGATCACTGGCTCTCAACCGAGCATACATTTTAATCAACTTAAAATTTCCTCCTAACATTTCACCTTCCGCAAAGTAAGAGAAATATGCCAATATTCGAATTTTACGCAGTAATTTCCAAGATTTCACATGAATCTCCTAATTACGCATTTGTACGGGAATATTGGAAGTTGTAAGAAAATCTTGTTATTTTCCCCCGTCGTGGGTGCATTAGATCCGGTTGGAAAATGCTTCTTACTTCGGCCCCGTCGTCGGGCATTTTCCGCAAATACGTCCATACGTCGAGTATAGTGAACGGGGAAAAAGAATTATCCGTTTTTACAGCGATGACAAGGCCGATGATCGATCGTGACGTATCGCCAGCCGCCGTCGCCCGGAAGGACTTCGTATTGGCTGGCCTTGTAAAAACGTTCGAATCGATTTTTGAGAGCCCAGCGGAAAAGTTATCTCCGCCTTCCTCGCGATCTTCCCGGTCCTCGCGGTTCGCGCAAGAAGCTAGATCGAACGTGCGAACGGTGAAGGAAGGAACCAGGGGCGAAGGCCGGGGGGCAGAAATGAGGTGAGCGCAGGAGAGCAAACGTTATTTATGAGTTATGATCGTTTTTACCCCGCCGTTCCGATTTTCACGGCGCATCGGATTGTGCTAAATCAGCTTTCACGGCGATTGCACCGCATGCAAGCGAAACGCAATATAATGGATTCAGATTTTATTCAGTTTTTCCCGCGAATGGAATCGCTTTTACATCGATGTCAAATGCTCGCCCGGGCTCCATAAACATTCCGTCGATGGCCTATCTCCCCCCCCCCCCCCCCCTCCCTCCTCCTCGTGGTGTATGAATAGCCCGCCCTTATCTGCGCACCGAGGAGGAAACGAAGGAAGTAAATAAACAACGTTCGAAAACCCGAGTGCGGAAATTGCACAGCTCATAACGGAACCTCCGGGTTGCTCCATGATTTTACATTTTTCCTGTTCGATAAGATTATCGATATCGTCTCCTGTTCATAAATAAAAGTTCACCTTCACACACGTTCTCAGCGCTCGAAAAGCTCTCGACTTTTTTCCTTACCGTACTCTACGCCGTCAGGGTTTTAATAAAACTTTGTAAAATGTTGCCATCAACTTCTCGTGCTTTTATTAAATTGACGCAAACTTTCGAGGAAGCCATGGCTCTTGCATTTTTTCATTTACCTTGTATAACACGAGTACCGAGACGTATAAATACATCTATACGTCTGTCGAAAGTGTACACACTGTGAAACATATAGATGAATGGCTTGCAAATAATATTAAATCTCCAAGCGCAAATATCAATACAGAGTACCATCAATTTCTCTATGCAGCGGATCATTCTTCGTTATAAATAACAGATATACAGTGAGTCCATATTTATCGACATATTTCATACAACGGATGAATACGGCGTAACATCAATGTCAATGTTGTACAATTAAAATTACACAATCATATATAGAAACGAAACCATCGTGAAAACGAAGAATAACGAAGTAGTTATTGTTAAAAAAATTGATAACACAAAGAACCGCAACGACTAGCTTTCTCTGTCATTGCTTTCCATTGTCATTGTCCTCGGTTTATTTTGGGTTAAAGTTTTTTCGGGGAATCCAACTAAATCTGCTGGTCCCGCGCAGTTAGATACGCGACAAGGTCGATCGACTTTACCCTGAGAAATTGACGATGGGTAGGATACGATCGGTTCGCGAGGACGTATAAAAATATCAGATACAATTTTTAGGCTAATAAAACGTAATTTATGTATGAGAAATTTGGCGGGAAATTACTTTCCAGCCGGCCGTATCTTCTGGGCGCAGTAAAAAATTGGAAAGGGAAATTTTCGACTTACCCTCTTGGCGCTGGCTGCGGTGAGCAACGAGCGATCAACAACCACGACTAAAAGGTCCCGTGTGGCACTTCACTGGTCAAACACGCGGCGATCCAAATGATTCACAGCACTGCGATACTCGGCGGACGATCGGTTCGCCCGTCCGAACGTAATCCGTAGGACTCGGAAGGACTCGGTGTCCTTGAACCACCGGAGAAAGTCGTCTTCGGGGGATTTATTTACCCGGGCCCAGGGTGAAAAGGGCGAGAAGGGTAGATACGGGATAGTTTACTTCCGCGCGGCGAAGACGCATGAAACGTGAGTGCCGCTTTTGCCGTGCCGACTGATCCGCCCGGCTACCGGAACGCGCAGGTCCTTCGTCCCTCTAACAACCCCCCCTCACACCACCCCTCGAGCACTCACACACACACACACACACACACGTATACTAGCGCGCGCAACGAGGGACAACCACTTCGTCCTCCTGCCGATAGAAAACCATCCTCTCCCGGACGAAATGCCTTCGTGTAAACTCGTAAGACCGAATCAAGGACACGTGTCCCCCCCCCTCCGTCCCTTTCCTCTCGTCCCTTCTGCCCTCTCGGCACTTCCCGCCGACTAAGGTGTTTACAATTTTTCACGTGTGATCCTCCTATCCGTAACGGCGGATATCGATTCGAAGGTTCGATCGGAAATTCGATACCTCAAGGACGCTTGGCGGGCACTCGGCGACGAACAAGGAAAAATTCAGGTAAGAGGAAATTCTGAATGAAATACATTTGCAGGGAGTTACGGCGAGCGACGAGAATTGTATCGTTGGCGAAGTCCTAAAATTCGAGAGATTTTTCCCTTGCTTGGGAAACGATCGTTTTTGTAGGCTACTAATGACACAAGGGCGAAATGAAGCTGATAGGGAATCGGTATTAAACCGCAATAGCGAACGCACGTGTCCGAGGAAGAGCGAAATACCCAATAGGGCTTTTACCCGTGAGTTGCATGATTAGATCTGTAAGCCATAGGAATATAGTGGCAGCGGACAATGCAGCTATTAGCAGCATCGTTTCGCCAATTAGTACTGCTAATAGTATTAGCGGAGTATTGCGATTATTCGACCGCCCTGATCCCTTGAAGTCTATATCAATTAACGACCATGTAATTGTTTGTCTATATGACTAGCGCAGAACAGACCGGAAGCAACAGTCAAACGAAATGTTCATCACGAACAAATATTACTGTCATTGAAATCTCCTGACGAAACGAACAACGAAATCTGTAAATGTTGTTCCTTGCGTCGTGGGACATTTTAAAGGCCCTTCAGCGAACGTTAGTCGAAGTAATTTAGAGAGCACTTTCAAGTGAGCGCGAATTATCCGTCTGCGCGACACCACATATAGGAGTTCCCAAAGAAAACCCGCGACACACTTCAAAGGAGTTCTACTTAACTTCTTAACCGCCAAGTATCGAGTACGCAAGAACTCGTGCTACATAATTCCACCGAGACCGGAAAACCAGCAGGCATACGCGGAGTAACGAACGTTCCCCTCAACTTTCCAACTTGTAACGAATAATTAAAGGCTGACACCGCGTGAATTTACCATTAGCGCTGGCCCATTTTTAAGGACCGCTGTAATTTTGATTTCACTCTATTTCGGGTCTCGGGCTGTTCGGCCGTCGCATTATCTTTTTTTACCCCGTGACTGAATGTCCCGAAACACGCGATATTAAATGGAATTTTTGCTCGTCATTACGATTATCGCGCTTACGCGATTAACCGATAGGAAAAATTGAGTTTGCCACGTCTTTGGGCATTACGATGGAAATAATGCATGACGCCGGTTTGCCAGGTGGATTCGTAGCTGTTGGTTTTTTTTAGAATTTTCCACGGCGAGGTCGCCTATTAATCCGCGGTTATTCAGGTTTAAAGCACGACCAGACGGCGATAATAAAGACGCTAGGATCGATGTTGAGTCTTCGAAAGAGGGTCAACGAATATGCGAAAAATTGCCGAAAGTCTGGCGGTTGATCGAACTCTCGCTGACGAATTATTCCCATGCGCGAGGAAATAATGACTTGGAATTATAGGGATTTGCCGTTGTAAGAAACGGGCGCGGTATTTCATCGTGCGCCGATCTCTATCCTCGAGTCAAACGGTAGCCAGTTTATTCGGCTAATAAAGCACAGTCCCGTAAATTAGGGGCAATAAATAAAAAGTTTGCAAGTTAATCGCGATATCTGCCTGACGGCCAAGGATAACAATGTCGAACGATCGTCGATGTTTCCAACGTCAGCGATTATAACTTTACGTGGACTTAATCTCGTCGGCCTGTTTCCACTGAACTTGCCTTTACTTCTTTGCCAATCCCTCGCCAAACCCCAGCGATCTTTTGTTTTCAGGATACGGGGCAACGCCGCGGAGTTAATGTAATTTAACGTCTTCCGCATAATGGAATGAAAACCCGAGCAGGCCTTTTTCAGTCTCAAGCCTTGAGGCATCTTTTTATCTGCCGCAAAGAGCAACTTCCATAGAGGGATGGGGGATAATGAAGGATCACAGCTTACTAGGCACAAAATGAAAAACAGACAAACATGAAATATTTTTCACGTAATTATACTATATTTTATTGATACGAATTTTCAGCGAATTCTAGTTATTGTCTCGTGGGTTGACTGAACGATAAAAAGTGTTGAGTTCTTGCATGGCTCGGAAGAAAAAGTTGATTCGTTATTATATGCGTAATATTTTGCCTCGCACGGAGAAGGTGAGACGAAATGAAATATAGAAAGAGGGTCGAAAACGGGGAACGACCGGTTCGGAGCAAAGTCGTATTTGCTAGACCGTAAAATACGCATGAAGAAGTTCACTCGTCTCGAGCATGTTGTTAAAGTCTATACTTGGGGCGAAAGTCGCAATAATATCTGCCCGGCGAACCCCGAAATAATGACGCGAGCGAGCATTCCGCGCGGAAATCGTCCAGAAATTGCCGGAAATGTCAAATGATTTTACAGCTGGTCGACTTGTTTACGGATCTTGAACCTTCCGTACCCTATTACGATTTTCAACGACCATTTGTCTAATCGATCGGGAAAACCCCTGGAAAATGTCCTCTCGTCGAAGAGCAATTTTGTATTCCTTTTTCCACGGAGGACAATTATTCGTGATCATTAATGACTTACGGTTTTCATCGAAACAATGACGCACTTCCATCAATTTTCACGAACCTGCGAGGTCATTTGCTGCATCATTAAAAGCTCATAAAGCCTCCCCTTGATGCTCGTCCTTGATATTATGGTAATGGTTATACCCGATAAAATCTCGCCGCGAATTTCGCACATCGCTATACACAAGTTCCTGGAAAATTGCTTTATTATTTATACGGGCCAATGATTATCGATTTACGCCACGGTGCATTCCGCGCGTTTTACGGTATTTCGAAGAAGCAGAAGTGATGTCGTCGAAATGGTTCACGTTCGTTGCATCTGCCAGCAGATTTTCGGTCTTGCCCCACGTTGACTTTGTTTCGGCTAGTAATTCCAAGCGGAGCATGGCCGGGGTGATGGAATTAACGGCGCTTTAATCCTTGCTTTGAAAAAACGGTCCGGTTGGCAGGGAGCGCCGATCGCCAGCGCCGCTGAAAAGAAGGGCCGGCGGGCCGAGGGGAGAGGACGGCGGAACACGTAGAAATAGAGGGAAATTGCCGACGTTGTAGCAGATACTGGCCCCGCGGTATTCGGCCAAGTTTCGATACAGTCCGCTGATCCCGCTTCCGTCGCTCGGCACCGTCGGCGTTTTCCAGCCGTGGAAGCCCCGGAACACCGTGCAATTACAATGCCGGACAGGAGGGCTGACGTCGGGCCCTCTCCGCGCTAACGATCACTATTTTTCGAATTATTACGCGCCCAACCATCGACCTCCTCCCCCTTCAAACACTTCTCCTCGTCAGACGTGAAGGCCCGTAACACGAAACTTTCCAGTGAGCTGCCCAAAGCATTATCAACTGCCGTTTCTGATATGTCTATCCGGTACGCTCAATTACCGTGTCAAACTGGAATACCAGCTACCCTCGCGCCAAAGTTAGTTACATCGACCTTCTGTGTCTTCTCTCTGCAGAGTCCTCAATCCTGCTTACCCGTAAAAAGTGATCCATTTGCTAAATAAAATTGAAATAATTCTCGAGGAGGGTTTACCGATGTTAACATTTTATCTGTTTACCCGCCGCCATGAAATCCATACCTGAAAAGCTCTGACTCTCGTCGTACTTAATGGGTAGGACGAGGGCGATTCCACTCGGTTCAACGTTTTCTCGAAAGCCATGAATAGGCGGAAAGTTGGACGTTTCACTTGGTAGAGACAATGATACGGGGTTTACCCGGGCGAGCAGCAAGCGGGAAAATTGCAAGTACGCTGGTAAACTGGCCTTCTGCGTCTCCGCTTGTCAGCCAGTCCATCTGTTACGGAAGAGCATCTTCCCCCGACGAGGCGCACTTGGAACCCTCTTTTTCTGAAGGGTCGTGAGGGAAGAGTTAAAGCCCAACTTCGGGATCAGCCTTAAGTCGGTGTGCGAACACAGACTCTCAGCGCACGTAGAGTTCTCCACAGGACCGGCCTGAATTCCGCATTTACCGATTGCAAAATAACCGTAGTTCGGAATATCGTTCCTCACGATACGAAGGACCATTGTGAGCAACGTTTTCCGAGCCTTCGTTTTAATACGACGAAACATAGAGCCGTAAAAGGTAATACTAACTTGGTTTTAGTACGACGAACATAGGATAATACAGGAACACGTAAGTAAATAGACCTAAGTAGAGCGATACAATATTAGTAAACAAATATTTGGCAGGTTAAATGTCCTGAGGTATTTCGAGGACGTTATTTTTGGAAGATTTTCCAGCCTGTGGAGTACACATGTATCTCGTAATATATTGTCAATAGGTCGGCTGAGGGGTCTCTCGAAGGAAAACATCATTCTTGGCGAACCATCTTGGCTCTCTCCGCGAGGCCCTGGAAACTTCTCCTCCCCGGAGACAGAGCGGTGAAGTTAAAGAGCAGGAGCATGCGAGGGATGAGTTGGTGCACGAATGCACACGTGACCATGGAACCATACTGCATATGAAATCCGTCTCTGCGTGTATGTGTAAGGCCGTGTTTACGCATAGGACTGGCACGGGAGGCACTTAAACTGTCGGCTGAAATGCTAAGGGAAGAAAAACGCAAAACCGCGGAACATCGAATGCGTGGCAATCTCCCCGGGTCTCTCCCACTTTTCCCGCTTTTCCAGGCAGGTGATGCAGTCCCCGCAAAACCTGGGGAGGAGTCGGCCCCTCGGTACACTCCCCCGGGAGTACCGGGAACTCATGACGTTACGCTTCGACGAGCGAGTACTTACCTACTCGCTCTTTCCGCATCCTTGAGCATAGGATATCTCTCTCTCTCTCACTCTCACTCACTCACTCAATCCTCTTCCCCCTTCGACATTCCACCTTTCACGTCTGTTACTCCTTTTCCGTTCATACCTTCCCCACTTCACCCTCCGTTCCTCCCCGTCCATCGGTTTTCTTCTTCTCCAGGATTTTCCCTCGTCGTACTCCCACAGCCGGGGAATCGCCGACACCTTCACGAAGATTTTTCCTCGTTCCCTCGCGAGAAATGCTCCGCGACCACGCGGCCTCTAGCGAAGGAAAAATTCAAGCCCTTCCCTCCGTCAATTTTCACGCCGACGAATCCTACGGCGATCCACTTCCAACGCCATCTGCGAATAATGTCAAACACATGCAGGTGTCCACTTACTTTTCCCTCCGGCAGAATCGTCTTTACTAAGGGTCAGTATTGAGAGAACGGCTTTTCGCGGAAATCTACTTGGAGAGGAAAATATTTCCAGCGTGTTTCACTTGGCAGGACAACGATTAGTCTCTTCCGGCGACGAAAACTAACAGGTAAACTAGGACTGCGGTAAATCGTAGCCGTGTATATAGAAAACCTTCCGGCGAGAGGTGTCGCACTGCAGTAGGTAACGAATGGAACACAGAGAAATCGAATTACTCTCTGGGAAAACTTGAGAGGGCCACAATTAACCGCCACCCGAACCCGCCAATCCAAGGATTGTCTTTTCTACAGACGCATCTACACGTTTACGTCAACGAATCACGTGGAATTAGTAAACTGAGAGCGACATAGCACGCTAATTGGTTTCACACTATTTCCTTCCACGAATATCACGAATATAGGCCTAAGGCTAGCGTTGTCGAATTAAGTTGAGAGAAATGCAGGAAACCACGGGGCTCATGGGACTAAGGGAAGTTAATCTAAAAATGTGGCCACACTTGTGAGGATTTCAGCCGGCCGGTCCAATGCAATTTGGCCGAATAAAAAAGCCGCTTCTGAGTGTCGCCGGTTAACGAAGGGAACGTAGAAATCCAGTTACTTTTCCTCGGCGGGGCTTTATCGCCCAAGTGGAGCACAATGACCGTGTCGTTCTGCAGTTTGCCGTCCCGTCGGTGCTACTCGCCTCGGCAGTCAAACAGAAAAGAGTATATACAACGGAAGCTCAGATTGATTCCCTCAGAGTTCCGAACCCCCTCCACTATCCCGGGTCCTCCCGGTAAGTCGTTGGTCGGAAACAAGCAAACCCGGAAGAAGTGATTTGTCCGCTGAAACGAACCCCTCCCGCTCGACCCGAACAAGTCGTCAGCCCAACCGCGAAATTGACGAGAAACAATAGCGATGAATTCCTTTCAAATCGCAACTATCGTTCGCCACCTTCCCCGTCGCGAAAGAAGAGCAAAAAGTTGAAGTACGAAGATAATCAGTAGAAAGTGTAGCACTAGTCAGACAGCCCAGGACGAACGAAAGGAAATTTTCTCAAAGTCTATTTAATTACGTTTCGTGAGTCTGTGAGTTTTTCCCTGAAACCTACGTATGAGTGATCGGCTTATTTGGCTCTCGGAAAAGAAAGTCAAAGGGGATATGAAGATCGCGGTTTTTGGGAAATTGTGGAGAGTCGTAGAAAAGGAATCGCCGTACCAGCGAGGGCCCCCTTTTTTTCGGAATCCACAATGGCACGTCGGTAAATTAAAGCTCGGGGAGGGACTTCCGAATCTATATACTCTTGAAATTAGCGAGCTCCCTCTCATTGTTAGCCATCGAGTTTGCATGATTCTGGCTTATGAGCCAACGAGCATTTAGCGGAGTTATCTCGCCGCATCTACGTACACCCGCGGCGATATGCCCGCCATTCGTAACTACGACGGTTAAAGCGCATAAATTACAAGAATTTAAACGTGTGTACATTTACGTCAGCGGCGAGAACGCAAAGTACCCGGAACTC
Organism: Hedychridium roseum; assembly: GCA_963989215.1. NCBI lineage: Eukaryota > Metazoa > Arthropoda > Insecta > Hymenoptera > Chrysididae > Hedychridium > Hedychridium roseum. Next base: position 1,409,772 of record OZ022307.1, on the reverse strand, counting down.
GTTTGCCGGAATTTAAAATGGGATTTTCCTCCTGCCTCGCCGCGTAACGTTGCGTTAGAGTAAGAAATTTTCATTATTTTAAATAGCGGCCCGGAACAAAAATACCACCGGCCCGCCACGAGCAGCAACACTACCGTTTTCTTTGGGTACAATAAGCAAAAATATAGCCACTCAAAAACTCATCTTCACGAAATACGAGGAATCTTTCAAAGAAATCTTGAGAAGCCGTAGTTATTTCGTTTCGACCAGGAACGTGGAGGAGACAAACACGTTGGATCTTGGCGCGCGGTAAGTTAGCGACGAATTTAGATAGAAGTGTTTAAATTGTAGCTCAGAAAGGCAGAAGTCGGAACGAGGCCGTCGCAGTGGGTTCGTTCGGTTTCACGGCCGGTGAGTCGCAGTTTTACGTGTGAACTTGCTCGGTAAGTCGGCGGGAGAATTAGATAGCCTCCTTATAAAGGTATTAAAGTCTCCCCGACGTACGTTCGTCACGGGCCGGTGCTTTAGATTGACGTCATGGGACCGCCGGATTCAAACGGTTAGCGCAGAATCCGTGGCACAATTCCAAACTTAAGACGGCGAATTTCATCCTCCCTCTCTTCACCAACCTTCCCCCCCACAGCCGTGCATAGTTTGCGGCGGTCGCATTATCCGCCACATAAAAGCTGAGTCAGTGTAACACGCTCGGCTAAGCTACAATTTGCGGTGCATCTACAACCCATTACAACCGTCCCCACACTTATAACGCACAGCTGCCTTCTCACGCGAGTTTCCCCAACTGCCCCGCTTTCCCGCACCTCAATTAGTCTGACCAATGAATTAAAGGTTTAGCCTCCTGCGGACTTTAGTAAAACATCAATGTAATTATGTACTTTGACGCAACCTTTCTCGGATTAATAAAATCTCAGCTCAACGAAATACAGTACTGTCCACTTAAAAGGAGAAATTGTTCTTACTTAATAATTATTTCCCCGTTCATGATGTATATATTCTAATATTACGTGTATTCAAATTCAATGGAACGATCCGTAATTTTGTATTCATGAATGTGATGTTAAGGTATCGGTTTACGGTATTCCAAAGTATTATTGGATGGCGATTCAGCATATAGTCGTTCGGTGACGATTTAGCCGGAAGAGAAAGGAATGGTTTATCGCAAGGCCGATTGGTTTTGCTGAAAAGGCCGTTCGATTGGCCGAGCACAGAAGGCCTGTCACATCAATGTCGAAATACTGCTGATCCCGAGAAATGAAAATACATCGGCCACACGCAGCCTGCGAGACAGGCCTTACATGATATTGATTTCAGCGGCTGTGTAAACGGGAGTTCTGTTCCAGCGCATTAGGCACTCAGCCCTCTAATACAGTTGTACATACATCCACCTGAATTATAGACACACATCACACACATCCCCGGGGAACACTAGTTTCCCATGTATCAAGCGAAATCGATGCCAAATATGTACTCCAACTCGTTGTTTCTTATTGGCTTTTTTAACGGTATCGTTTGTCGGATTACGCTCCGATCCGTTTACGAAACTCGGTGTGCTTCATAAAATTTGATTTACTCAGTTGGTTTATTCTTTAAAGGAACTATAGCTTGTCACGGAGTATTGGATTGAGAACGATAAATTTGCTTGTTCTCCAAGTTTTACGAATATTGAATTAGCCACGCGTGGATAAGAAGCATTTACTGGCCTCTTATTGTCTCCGGTTAAGAGACATTGGATCCGGGCAGGGAGGAATTATGGACGGCACGTCTTAGGATCTTTATTCGGCTCGTCAGTCGCACGCGGCTTTGTTCGCCGCTGGCTCGAACAAAAGCTTGGCAAAACAACGAAAAGCAGACTAGAACGTAGCCCGGCGGTACTTGAGACGACAAATTATTTCTCTTCCTTCCGTCTCAACGAATCCGGCCCAATGGCGCTCACTTCCAGGCCCCCTGGGGAGGAATATTCCCGTAGGGGCTTTATGCCCGGCGAAACGGGACGTCTTCTTGGCCCTAGAAAATTCATTGAAATTAAATGCAAACCCGCGCAACGACGAATTATACGCCCTTCGCGCCTCTCTTGGCGCCCTTCCTTCCCAGGCTTTAACCCACTGTTCTTCCCCCCCACTGCCGTGACAAACAGCGATTCTCCACGCGAAACCGCGTCGCATTGTCACATCGTCAATTTCGAAAACACTCAAGGACGACAGAACCGGGAAATAATTAAGTCGTTACCCCAACCCTTTGGATTTATTGTTTGCCGACGATTCTTTTCTTGTCCTCCGACGAAATTACGTGTGCCTCTGAAGCCGCTGTTTTTTCCCCCCGGTCAAACAGTTTACCGGAGGAAATGTAACGAGAGAACGCGGCGATTCGTTACGCGAGATTTCGTTCATTACCGGAGGAATTTGCGAGTGTAATTGCCGGAATCCCGATGGAGTTTACGAAGGACAAACAGAGCGAGATTACACGTAAGGAAATTCGATTTCTTTTTTACTCCTCCCCAGTTAAAACGGAACGTTCGAATAATCCTCGCTGCCCGTAATCCTTAGCCTTTACCCTTTTTTTTCCCCCACGGAAGACAAGGATTTGCTCTTCGCTCAGCAGGAACGAGAGATATTTTTCAAAATTATTCCTTAACATCGTGTCGCATCATTCTCGAGTGACTGCTTAGAGCGAATTTCCCGAAGAAACGCGGAGCAAGAGCTTCTTAGCCTTGGAACTTGGGTTTTAAAATTCTCACAGCTTTTTTGCAAAAGGACTCGAACGAGCCGGACGTCAGTCGCTGGTCGTTTGGAACTCGACGAGTGGCCGGACGAAGGGAAACTTCGAAGACGATGGAGTTCCGTGCGTCTCATCACAGGTACGTACCTACCTAACTAATCAGCAGTGCCCCGGGCTATCTGCCTGGCGGCCGCGATTTATATTCATTAAGTAGTCAGCGGCGCAACGCCGGGAAGAAGTTGCACGGCTGCCGGAAACTTCGAAGCCAGGACGTTTAATAAATCGTCCCCCCTCCACCCACTCGCCCACACCATCCCACGGTCCTTCTGCTCCTTTTTTCAAGTACGTCGTCGCCCGGGAACTAGTCAATGACTGGAAATGTACTCCGGAAGCTGGACAGAAAAAACCAATCATGGAAATAAAGTAGTTATCGTTCGATAGTTACAGTTCGAACAATCCAGGTCCTACCGCGCTTCGGAATTCCCACTGAATTTCACGTGGAACAAAAGTAATAAGGGACTTATGTCAAATTCGCGTAGGTATTTTCAGATTTCGAAAAATTTTGCGAGCTTCCTCAGCTACCTTGTTTGGGTTAGTTTTGTTTCATGGTTGCATCCCCCGTGCAATCTCGTTGCATCCTTCGACACTCTATCGGGATGATAAACGACTTGCCCTATCGTCCCGCGGTTCTCAAGATTCTCCCAGTTCTACGGCAATCGATCGAGAATTTTACCGACCGTTAAACGCTTTTCACACAACTTCCATCGTCATCCTCGCAGTTTTGTGCTTCGCTAAATCCACCGTACGAAAAATGTAAGAGAAGTACAGGCTCGAAAGTCACTGTCAAAACGAATTTCCTGAGCTACTTTGAGGAACGTCCCAGAGAAAACCGCAAGCAGGCGCCAAACGTCGGTTGAAAAGTGTAAATTTTATCGGTAGAGAAAGACTTCGCGAACAGCCCTCAGCGTCAGAGGAGGACAAGTAGAGTACAGCTGGAGAGGGGGAAGGAGAGTGTCGGAGGGGGGAAAGATAAGGCCAAGTTGGAAAGCGCGCAATGTGTAGTGATGGAATTGAAGGGACGGGCATAGCGAGAGTCGGCGTATGAGAGTCGCGGCCCAAGTGGAAGTGGTCTGTAATAGCCAGCCGTAATGGCGTCTGGCAAGTCGTAGCAACGGCGCTGAACTAATGGCGGTGATTAGTAGCAGTCAGTGCGTTTTATCCAGAATCACGTAGAATTTCAATGAACGCCCCCCGGCCCTGAGCGAACACTTCGCTCGCTGCGATCTACATTTCACAGATAAATGTAACTACCCGGATGACTGGGAATGACGGTGACGTCGAATCCAAGAATCCCAGCTTCCTCGAATTAGCACCAATTATCTCGGAACAGAACGAACACGGCAATGACTAACGTGTTGCCGGGAAAATAATATTTCTCATTTTTATGAAAGTCCGTTGAAGGTGTTGGTGGGCATAGAGGGGCTGGTTAAAATTTCCAGAGCCGGCACGGTTCCCATTTGTTCCTTCTTATCTGAAACGAACGTGTCCGTTGGCCAAGGCGCGCTACTTTTGCCGGATAATTAAAATCACGCTATCTCCGCGGCTATAAACAGTGACGCAGTTCGCCAGGTGAGTACGTTTTCGCGTAATCACCGATGGAAAATATATTCCACCGCACGAAGGTGCATTTTGCAGCGGGATTAAATCGCTCGATTAATCAATCCGACCTGAAACCCGTTGCCCAGCAAGATTGATACGGAAGAATCACACGAGAAGCGAAATATCGAAATTGTACATTTAGCGTCTGCAATTGTGCTTTTCTATACTTTCCCACACCGAGCGGTAAACGTTTCTCCGGAGCTGAAAAGCTCCTGGCATCTGGCCGTTCGTCGGCAAATCTTACGAGGTATACGCGAATGCTTTTGAAATACTCTGAAAAGTTTTCACGTCGATGAAACCGTTAAAACCGCGCGCAATAATACGGGTCCGCCGCGTGAGCGAAAATATTTACGTAGATTCCCACGACGAGACAATCGCGTATGCACGTAAGGACAGGGTAAAACGATATTGAGGATGAAAATGAAAGGAAGGTAGGGGAAGGGGGATGTAGCAGGAGGACAAAACGATGGTAGGACCGCGTAGTTAAGAGCGAAGGGGGAAGAATACGGGCGATGATAAAAATTCACCGAAGGCCCGGCCGTTTGTACGTTGACAATACTGGCGGTGAGGTGGCACGCGTTAGTCGACGGGCGGAATTGGATATCGCAATTTGTATGGCTCGCTTGAGAAACGAATCCTCGTAAATCATCGTCGAGTACAATAACGCCCGGGAAAATACGAGTTCGCCCGGCTTTCCTCGCGCGGACCGTGGCTTCGGCTCTTGTTTCGCTGATGCAGAGCCTCTTCTTTTGTTCGCCCGTTTCTCCGTGTCCTCCTCTCCCCCCTCCCCCCCTCCGCCTACGCTCCTTCGGAAAACTCGACCTTTTCCAACGCGCGCACCGGTGACTCGCGGGAATGGCGTCGCGCAGGCCACTCACACACAGGGACAAAACATCCTCGGGCAAACGCAACCTGCGACGCAAACTTCGTTTTTTTTTACAAGCAACCCCAGCAACATGTATTAACGCTCGTCCCCGAGACTCGGTCTTCTTTTAATTGCATCGCGCTCTGCTTATTACGCATCATACCCGGTCCCGCCTCACGCGGCAAATTATTTTTACGCCCCGTCGACCTAATGGGGGTTCCTATTTTTTAGGGCCAAAACGATTTCCGCAGCGAACGCGATGACCAAGAAAAATGCGCACATACTCACGACGGGAGCAGAAATGATAGCAGGTAGAATTTTAAGACCGTCCCTGACGAAGTTCTACCAACTACCGGCAGGAAGGTAACTGTTCGCCATTGTGACTCCGGCGTTCTCTCTTTTTTTCTGTACAACAGGACCAAAGTTTTATAGCCGTAGAGTGAGGATCTAACGCGGGAGACACTGCAGGCTGACGTTGGCAATAAAACCAACGGTCACGGTGAGCGTGTAATCCCTGGAACAGCGAGGCGAGCAGAAAATTCTAAAGATGGTGTAGATGCAACGTCATTCGGCGATTCCTCGCGAGTTATGTGGCTGGTCAGCCGAGATTAGAGAAGCGTGGCTGCTCATTCGCGAGATCGCCCAGTCGCAACAATGCACTCAGCAAAGCCGTAAAGCAGAGGAACCAGAGCGTAACGGCAGGCAGCAGCAGGTGGCCGCACTTGTTCCGCCCTTATCACTGAGTCCTCCTGTCCCGAAGTTAAATTACGTCCGGACGTTCCCCGAGCACGGCCGCCTTTTTAACCTTGGACTTAACCAACGAATTGCACCGAACTTAAGGAGCGTTTAACTGATCGCCAAACCAGTTATCTCGAGAGCTGCACAGCAAGCAAATGCGGGTACCCTGCAAGAGGTTTCTCAGAATTCTCGCAAGTACAAACCCAACCGAAAATCCTGCCTCAATCTCTCGCCATTTGCCGAAGAATTCAAAGGTTTCGGGGAATTAAGAGATACGTAAAATACGGCTAAAGGCAGTGGTAAAGATGATTGTAGTTTCAATCTTCTCGTTGATGCGCGAGTTTAAGTGATTACTTAACAGGGAATCTTGACGTTCGTACATTTCCAAACAGTTTACGCGACCTTTCGGTGCGGCAATTAATCGGGTTACATAGCGGCCTTGTCTTACGTGCTAAGTGAAATTCTTGGGAAGTTTAATTTGATTAGACGCAGCGCAGGGAAAGGCGATTAATCGCGTCCTACCAATAACCTCAGCTCTGGTAGTTGGCGGGCAGGAAGAGGAAGCCCTTTCGCATCTATTCTTACCCAGTGAAGTTTCCTCGCACGTGGGAATCCCTTTTGCATGATATTCGTTACGCCACAGGCATCTCAAACGATAATCCTTCTTGCGCAAGGGAAATTCCTCCCACGACCTTGCCGTTTAGGTGCCCAGAGAATTTCAGGTAGAACTGGCGGAAAAGAATCTCGGACGATTGATCATTGGCTCCTTTTTTAATCGCCTTTGTTATGTGATGCGATTAAAAAAGGGGCAAGAATTTTTCGTCGCCCTTGTTCGCCGTTTGGCCCCGGGCTTCTGCGATGAAATAAAGGATTTATACCCCAGCAGGGCAAGAATATCGTCGGTAAATCATCGGACTACAGGAAGATACGAGTGGTCGACAAAAGTCGGAAATCTCATCATAATGATAGCTTCCGGTGGAGATATTATCGAAGTTGGAGCAGCTGAAGTTCGGGAGCGTAATAACGCGAGGGATAAGGGGGTCGAGCTAAAGGATTGCCAAAGGGTAATATACTTGATAAACGAGGCCTATTACATCGAACGTCGAGAGGACCTCCAGAAATCTGACCATTCGTCATTTCGCCTACGATCCACCTGCTAATTTCTCCCCTACGACTTACCAAAAGCAAACAAATTATTTCATAGCAACTGTCAATAAAGTGATATCGTCAGGTTCGAAATTTGAATATAAGACTATTCTTGACCGTGTAGCAAACCAATTTTTGTCTATCGTAAGATATTCCACGTGAATAAATTTCCACGCATTCATTCAGTTGTTTATTTACGATCGCTCCGAAGTTGATTATACGTATTCATGCTCGGCGGTCTTCGATTTTCGCGACTCTCGGTATTTCTAAACATTGTTATCCGCTGTATCCCGGCGAGTGAACGTGAATAAGGCCAAACTGCCGTATGTAAAAGCGGACTGAAGGTATTATCCGGCAAGATCCTCATGCATGTGCGCTCGCACGTATCGGAAATTTCCGGGCAGTGCGCGAGAAAGAGCGATTTGATGCAATGGTAGCAAACGGGGGGGGGGGGGCGTGAGATAACCACCTAAAGGGGATTCCCGAGGCAGAAGAAAGGATTTGTGTAACCACGACGTGAGGATCTCGTCCTGGGGATTGCGATGAGAGGTCCGTGACACGGCCTAGATATGCCCGTACTTCCTCTCAACCCGAAAAACACCTCCCCACCCCCCCTACCCTGGGGGCTGACCATCAGGGTAAGCGATGTTAAATGAGTTGAGCACCTTCATCACGCCAAAGTTCCAGCCGCTGTTAACACCACTGCAGTCCGAGCAGTTTGCACAGGTCCGCTGAGTGGCCGAGAAAACGGTGAATTCGTTCGAAGACAAAGAACAGAATCGAACAGTATAAACGCAAAAACGATAATCCCGATAGTGTAAAAGCGCTTTTTAATGGTATCCACTACACAGCTTTTCCGACGATCTATTTTACAATGTATCCCTCATAGCTTGGCAATTCGCGCGTGATAAATTCTGAATTAAAAGCAGGCGAACCGTCCATCGGGCTGAAGCGATACGAATACATACTCGTGTACTTTCGTAATAACGGGAAGGCATGACAGATGACTAAAGCGACTAGACATGGATTCCCTCTGGTTCGTGGGCAACGGAGGAGCAGGGGGGGTGGGGGGAGGGGCACGTGGAGGGTCTGACGCATTATCGCCGTGCAATTACGGTCGAAATTCATCAGACTCCGTGCGGCTATGCATGATACGAGTAATGCGCAAGTTCAACACGATCTCCCGGCGTAGCGCGTGTAAGTAATTTCTCGCGCCGGTAAAAGGTGGCTCGGGGATGGTAAGCCAGGGGAAAGGGGGACACGGGACGCGGGTTTATCGACCTGGCCCCTTGTAAACTGCGCTTTAGCAGTTCCGCCCGGGCGTCCAGAGTAAACCGTGAACTTACGTAAGGCAGGAATTTTCCGCGCCGAGCGAAACGGGGCTGAATCTCGCCGGTTCCCCCGGTCCTCCCCCCGGGGAACGCAGAAACGTTCTTTACGGGCGTGTTCGGGACTGAGACGAATGTTTACACGGGCCCCGAAGCTGCGACGTTTGGTTAATGAGGGCCGCTCCCCTGCCTCCCCCCCCCCTCTCCCCCTTCCCGGTCGACCTGCGCCCCGTTCCAACTTTCGCCCCCGTATACCCGGAAGATTATTAGTGAAATTACGCGAAATAAACGCCCATGTATACCCCCGACGTTTATGTACACTTGCGCACGCGCCTATGTGCGTGTGCGCGTATGTGTATACAGGAACGGAGGGTGCAGTTAATGAGCCGGGAAGCCGCGTGTACACATCGCGGCCCGCAAGAGTCGGTCTTCTCGATTTAACTCCGTTATTATCTCAGGGCCAGACGCCAGGGGGACGGGCACGGGGGCGGTCTTGTTCGTTGCAAGTTAATTAACCAACTGTCAAGTATATCGCGCCTTTTAATCTTACCCGTCGTCTTATGCTCAACGCCTCCTCCGTTCCGCACGCCGACTTGTATATCCTCAATCTCTTCCCACCCCCCCTTCACCCCGCACACCGTCATCCGAGAAGAAACGCACAAACGAAGCTCGCATTTATACGATACTCATCACCAAAGCTATTCATTACGCTCTCTTGGTCGTTTATCCTGCTTCTCAGCAAAATGTTTTAATCGAAGTCCACCATCCACTTTTGATCGATACATTAATTTGCATGTGATTAACAAGTTTTTTATAGAGTAGGACTTTTTGAATTTCCTTGTGCTATGTTAAGGGTGTGTTAAGCACTTGATCACGGGTGACCCGTTATAAAGTTTGCGAAAAATTACGTAGCTCCATTAAATCACGGGCATTCTACCGCGTTAAGATGATAAATAGACGTAGAATACAGTCCTCCTCGTAAACTACTCGACTTTGTCGGTAAAATTCTGTGCATAAATGAAAAAGAAATGATACATGATCGATTTAAACATTGACTTTTTAATGAAATCTGAGCGGAAACTGCCGTTGTGGAGAAACATAATTGTGTTGTGCACAAACATCAATCCCCTGTCTGGTTTCCTTCCGTGAGGGAATTTTCCACGACTCCCATGAATATAAAAAAGCCGAGCGAATGTAGACGGAAAGACAGGGTCGAGGAAAAGGGTGGACAATATATAGAACGGGGCTCTACGCATTCCACGGCGAATTCTGAGCGAGCGTCTGTAAGCGTAACGAGATTAGATGATTAAATCGGAAGCAGGGGGGGCGAACGGGTGTCCCGTGAGGAAGTTTATTTATAAAGCGGAAGTTGGTGAGACGACCGTCCGGGTTACCGGCTAGAGCTCTTTGGCCGAGTAAACTTTCCAGACTCTCCTGCATCGCCATCGATTGTGGCTCAGCGCCAAAGCCTCCTTATCCTACATAATATTTTACGAGCAGAAACCCTCGCTTCACGCGAACCGCGCTGCCCGCTTGTGCATGAAGACGAGATTCCAATGAGCCGAGGGGGTTCAACGCATCGGCATCAATGAAACGCATCAACGGCCAAGCTGTAAATAACAACCACGCGTACACTTAAAGCAATATATTTACGTACGTCGCTCGTGTGGCGCTTTTATGACATTCATTTTACGTCAGCACGATCGATCGGAAGCAGTGCTCAAGGAAGAAATGTCATGGACAATTAACGTCCGTCACATGTAGCGTGGAAATTAGAAATTTGTGAAATGATTATCCCGGAAAAAGTCCTACGACAGACGGTTTATTGCATCTTGTGTTAGACAGTTTGGTTTCCTTCAATTCTCCTGATAAGGTTATCAGCGTGCAGAATATTTCCTTTCGGAGTGTCGTTCCGTAGGTAACGTCGGGCCATTGCAAACGGTTTCGGATAATGCAGTACCTGCTGACGCAGGATATATATGCGTTCCAGTGATATTCCGATCCAGTGTGCTGGCGTTTTACGACACGTCACTGCCGTAAACTCCGCGAGTTTTACTGCACAGGATATCCCCCCCTCCCCTTCGACCGGCAGGACTGGAGGTGTCTTGACCAACACCTGGACTTATTTGGGCCAGGTTCTTCCTGAATTATCACCTAAATTGCCCCTCCATGGCGATGAGTCGAAGTTTTCCCCCGTAGAGCTGTGCATCTTGTACGGGCAAGTCCGAGACCGGAAGTTCAAGACAGTTTAGCACCAGAGGTGACTGATTTTCATGATTCAGCGATTTCCGGGATGGCTCTGAGTGGTCGTCCGTCGGAATGTCCTATTCCAATAGCCTCAATATGCTTATCGTGACACGCACGACGGATTTAGTAGTGGAGGATGACAGCGAACGGCACTGATAACCCGGCACTCGAGGATCTATATGGCCCTCGCGCGATATTTCATCTGTACACAGATCGATCGACTAATGTCTCCGTTAAGGACACCGCGACAACAAACCTTCCCTCGGAATTTACAACCCCACGAAAGCAAAGCAAAGATGATCCTGCACATTCGACGAAACATAGAAATATTTACTTCAGTGCAATAAAAAGACTATCCCAATTCTCGAGGCAATTGACGAGAAATTTTTAACGATCACATGGTCCTGTGGGCCCGAATTTTTCTTGTATTGTAAGGAGAAATGCTTTTGGGCGAAGGTACGTTTCGTGGGCAGAGAAGGACAGGGCATCGGCGTTATTCGCGCTGTAACGTCGGTCGGCTGGACTGGCCTGGAGGTCAACCGGAAGACCGGCTCTTGAAAGAGTCTGCCCGTTCGAAGGACGAAGAAAAGCGAGAGACGTGTATGGCCGCACGAATGCGCTCGCCATTGTCCCGATATTCATTGTCGCCACATTGTCGAACACCGGCAACAATAAATTCCTCCTATCCGCGGCCACGGCTATACCTTTCAGGGAAAAAAAGAAGTAACGCCAAAGAAGAATTCTATCATCCGAAAAAGGACCCTGACCGCCATGGAATTAAGATATTTTGTTAAACATTGAACAAGGTCAATTTTATCGCGCGGGGTGTTAAGTTTAGCGGTTGCGCCTGGTGTATACATATTTATGTGACTGGTATTTACAAGATGTTAAGACACAGCTGAGCAGGAGGTTCTGTAGACCAAGACTGCTGAATGCAAGGGCTCGTGGCAATTAGCTGAAGCCAAGTGCAACGAGCTACGGATCAACGAAGCTCTTAATTCCCCGGCACGGACTCTTGTATTCGTCGCAGCGTGGAATTGCTAGACAGTATTTCGCCATGGCCCAGTGCCGACGTTTGTTGATTTATTGCGAGCGAACAACCGAACCGTTAACACTCTGCCGCGACACTGAACTCAGCCCGCATGGCACCCACCGAAATAGATTTATCGCTGTCAGCAGCGTCGAACGGTTTTTCCTCGACGACGAGGACCTTCCGCGACTCAACATTCCTCCTCCTGTCCTCTAACTCCGGGGCAAAAAAATAATCGACCAAACCGAACGGCCCTGTCGCTCGATACGTTCCTTCTATTGCTCCCGGGGGCTGTTTCACCGGCAAAAAAAAATTCCCAATTAAGGCAATCACGTAATTATTCGACCTTTGAGATAATCAACGATTACGTCAACGGTCCAGCAAGACTCTCAGATGAGCCGGTATTCTGGGAAAATCAGCTGTCGATCGTCCGATAGTGAGAATTTCTTGTCAAACTGTGTAACCCGTCGAACCATGTACGGAGAGCGTGTATCCCGGCGTAAGGGGCTTGATGAAATTCGTAAACACATATGAAGAGGCTCTATTAAAACAGGCTGGATATAACAACACCGACAGGGGCTCCATTAAAGCCGAGTATATGACTACACCGGCGGTACCATGTCCGCGTTAAATGAACCCCCACGTGTCCACCTCCTCTACCTTTACACGAAACTGCGCCTACGAATTCGTGGATATTAAATCTCATCGGCATTCACATACTAAATCCAAGCTGTACTTCGTCCCTACAGTCATCGGAAACATTGTTTCATGGGAAAAATTCAAAAAACAGGGCCTCATGTTTATTAGTCATACTTTAGGTAATATTAGGAAGATTTTTAGGTTTTCCGTCGATCAGAAAAATCGTCGATAAATAACAGGAAATTACTGTACACAGTTTGGGTGGTCCTAGGCTAGCATTGTTTTGCGGTTTTCACCGATGAGAAAATATGTGAGTGGGGCCAAAGTTGTTGGGGTTATCGCGAAGGCGAGAGTGGCCGATATCGGTGTATTAATATAACGTGTTCAAAGGGCTGCTAGCGTGGAAAAGTGCGCCGTGTATTTCGTGCGGCCGGATCCGGCGATACGGGCGTTCGTCGGTGATACATGACGTTTCCATTGGGGTCGTTTCGCTCGAACAAGCATATCGCGTGCGATCCGCACTCTCAGATACCAGCACGTATGCTGCGTTATGTGCGCGGATACACAAGTGCCGGCATTCAACTCTTTCAAGTGCATCAACTTGTCAACGGACACGGACTTCCCATACTTTCCCATGCACGTAACAATTTTTTTCAAAGGGGAAATAAGTACCGGGCAAACATCAACCGTACGACCTTTTTTTTATTATTAGAAAACTGGATTCTTCGTGAGCTATTGATAGTCGATATTTAAAAGCCATTTTTTTCTCTTTGGGATACACAGAGGTGAAAGAGAGGAATATTTTCCGATGCTCGCGGCATTCACGTGAGTATTTGCGTGGACATAAATAGTCTGGGACAAGAGTCGTATAATATACGCGGTAATGTCGGTGTACAGAAAGCGAGCTTCGTAGACTCCGACAAAGGGATCGACCCTTATCCATTATTAAGGACCGCGGCTGACCTTGTACCGACTTACGCTCAAATCATATTCACCCCCGTCGGATTATTCATCCGTCGGAATCCGATGACATTTAACGGTCGTTCGAATATTACATTCTCTCCTCCCACCTTCGACCGTCCTTAATATACGAACGTAACCAAAGGTCGAGTTTTGGGAAAAAATTCTTAGTCCCTGAAGATTCCCATCAAGCGGAATTACGGTGAAACTCGTGGTTTTGTGGAATTTTACCACGGAACGATATGTCTCCATGAACATCATAGTTCGCGTTATTACTCTTTCCAGGCGTCCTCTATTTTGCTTCTCAAGTCATGAATTAAACCATTCAACTTTTCTCCGCTAAAGTTAGATAGTTTAAACACAGTCGGGCGGATCTCGGGGCGGTTTTCCGCGGGTTGTCAGTAACGGCGAGCACAAAGTCAGAAATAAGCGCTCAACAGCCGCAGCGAACGGCACGAGGGTTTTAGTTGGGCAGAGGGAACGGTGGGGATCGGGGGGAGGGGATGCGAAATTAAAAGGCAACAGCGAGCGACCGTGGGGAGCGAGAATCTGGGGAAATAGGTGAGCGAACTGACAAGGAAGAACAGGAGACGGGAGGGAAATTGCCCGGACGAATAGCCTCCGTCGAATTTGTCGGTAAATAAATAAACATTGTACATAACGCCCTACCCGCCCTTTTTACGTCGGGATCGTTACTGTCGTCGCTCGGCAAAATCCGCATTGTCCCCCGTGACGTACGGGGAAATCGGGACAAAAAGCTTTGCTCCGCTCGGTCGTATCGGATATTCCACTGGCCGCAGAGTTAGGAAAAATTCACCAACGGCCGCAACCAACTTGGTAATTTTTCATCGGGAAAAAAAAGCATGATTTTTGACTAAACATCCTCGGGGAAATAGCGAACGAGCACTCCTGTAGGTAGGGGATTGGCTAATCAGCGAGTCTCCGGGAAATGCAAAACGCCCCGTCGAGGCGTGAACGTCATTCACAGGTCTCCACGAGGGGAGGGGGGTGAGGAGGGACGCGACCGGCTCGTCTAATAGCACGAAATTAACCGGCATTCTGATTAAGTATCAGCGATTTAATCGAATCGAGCACGAGCGAAGTTCCTCACGAGCGGCCGCACGGTCTACTCTTGCCGTCCTTTCCCTCCCCCCCTCGGCCACCCCTCGTTCCCGTTGGCTCGTGAGAATTCGAACGTGGTTCGACTGCGCGAACCGCCAGCTCGCCGATATATACGGCCATTTCACAATTTACCTAATGGCACGTTCCCAGAATTCTGATAGCCATTATCATCCCGACGACGATCTCGTCCCTCCCCTTCCTGCCCCTCCACTGCGTCCTCTCTCTCTCTCTCTTTCAACCCCCTGGCTAAATCTCTTTGCTCCTTTCTCATCCCTTCGACACTCATTTCTACCCCTCCCCCCCCTCCTTCCTATCCCCGTCGCATGCGGAATACCAGCCGTTCACCCAAGTACGATAATTAGCGCTGAGCTAATGCATCCGGTGCCGTGTTTTCTACATTAAACGGCCAATAGGTAATTGGAACTTATAACTCCCCATTTATTACACCGTTGGAAGTTATAAGCAGGCCCGTCAAAGCTTTACTTTGAATGTAAAACGTCTCGTCCTGATTACCGTGCTCTATTCTCTGTGCGCAGAATTAAAGTAATGACTTGCAGGAAAATACGTAATCCTACGTGAAAACACTGATCCCGCGAGGGGACATATACATCGGTTTTCCGATTTCACTAAAATCCGTGCGACTCTCGTTAGGGCGATGACTGGAGGAAGGGGATAAAAAACAGGACGGAATGGAGCTATCGGCCGGTCGATTCCATCGCGATGAGCCGAGGCTGCGGGCCGAAAGGAAAAATAACGATACGATTCATTTTCCGGGCTTACGCGGGCATCGCGTAGCGATACGCCGGATTTTCCGTTGGCCGAGCAACCGGTCGGAAATCGCGCTAAATCCACGCTCCTGTCGCCGTGGACGCGCGATCATCGGACCACAGCCATTAGGCAAACGGCATTATTAAATCTGCCGACACCGTCGCGCATGAATTCATCTCCCACAAAGCGGCTTTCACTTTTCACCCCCTCCTCCCCCAGTCCTCCTCTTTCGCCGTCAGCGAGAGCCGGAAAAAATGACCCTAGTAATCGCGTTTCCATTGAACCGATGTCGATCGATCGAAGCATCGTGTTCCTTCCGGCTAATCCTCAGCTACGGCCGATAACACGGCGCAAACGTTGGTTTTTCGAAGCGCAAACAAAGACCCACAGGTCTGACGTTCCTGGTTCCCCGAAGCTTTCGTTGAAGAATTCATGGAAAGGGCTGGGAGGATAAGTTTCGTACGAAGGTTATGAACGATAACGAATCAGTTCCTCATTAGCCCGATGCGATTTTCCCGATGGCGGAAGATAATCGTCCGCGTGGGAGCGGTGCATATTTTCGTTGCCGGCTACACACGGCGCCAGTCACTTGAGAATAGGATCCGCGGGTATCCGCTTCGGCGAACTCATATATTTTACAGCGGGCCGCAGTAACTAACAATTCCTAGTTTGCGGGCCGCCGCTATATTTTCGTCAGCTCGTTCCCTCGGGCACCCGGGGAACCGTCGATTTATTACTCGGCCCTTTTCCTCTCCTCCTCCGTGCTCCTGCTCTTTCCGGCCTGTATAGCAACGTCTACTAACACGTGATACGCTTCTTACCGTTTACCGGTCCACCCCCGTCCCCCTGGAACACCTTCGCTTTCACTTGCCAACTCGCCGGAGATTCTTCATTAACGCGAAAAGTTGGCCCGTTCGGCAAAGCGATCATCCTCCACGCGTCTCTCAATTCTCTCGTTCCGCGGATTAATCTTACGTCCCCCCCCCCCCTGCCTCTCCACCGTGCTCAGCCGTCGATTGGTGTTTTTTACGAGATACCCAGGAAATCGCGGAGTTTATTACCGCGTGAATTTTACAGGAGGAAGCCCGTTCGGCGGGCATTAAAAGGTCGAGTGTACTTTATTTGCTGTCGCGCGATAAGGACTGCACTTTTGCAGCTCTGAGCCGTGAAAAAGCAGCTACAGAGCCCGAGTACGAGGAGGAGACAGAAGTTCCGAAGGCCGCGGAGGGGCTCGGTTCTTCGGGGACCCTCGAAACTTCTTAATTATCAGCGCGACGAGTCGACGAGAGAGTCTGCTGCAACGAGGGACTCCAACAGCGACGTCTACTCGTCCCTTTTTTCCGTCTCGTTCAGCTTCCTTTTCCCCAACCTGCCACCCCCTTGCTCCACCCCCTCCCCCTTCTGCCCGGCGAGTTGAGCGTCTCATTCAACATGAGAAAAGGCTCGATTATTTAGAAAAGAGGGAAGGTATTACGCGGAGCTTTTATCGAGCGCCAAGGGTGGACGAGGGACGTGGCCGACGGGGGGGAAGATAAAGTTGAGCTCGTGATCGGCCGGCCATAACCGTCTAAGCTCCTTCTCCCCGGAGGACTACGCTGAAGGTGTGAATTACGACCCCGCCGTTCGCCGTCGACCCGCACGGTAAACCATTTGCCGCCATAGCATCGCTAAAAGGAGAGATAGGACCGTCGATAGATTTATAAATAAACAGAACAATGCCGAGGGAAAGCGATAAAGTCGCAGGCTCGGCAAGTCCCGGAAGTTGGAAGGACCCTGAACTTCAATGAAAATACTTCCACTCGCTGAGCAAACGTCAATGATGAATGTCCTGTCCGTAAAATGTTTGGACAAAAGCTCGGAAGAATATCATCCACCTGATTGTTCGTGATTATACGTACTCCGGGGAATGCGATCGATCCAAGAGAATTTCCGCTCTACACATATGTAAAAGCACATCTACCATGCAGGGGAGCTGTCTTCGCGGAGTGATTAATACGACTGGCCGAAGTCTACCCTGGAAAGCAATACTCGTTTCCCGATCGGCATAGCTTCGGGAGGAAAGGAGATGTTTATTACTACGCGGAGAAACGAAAGAATATCCTGCCGGGGCAATAAATCCACGAGTAGCCGCAGACGGCAAGACGATTACACTTTAACATTTCCCCGAAGACACATGCAGCTCCGATAATCGCTTCTACGATCTCGCCAACGGTGCCAAGCGAATAAACGACACGGGAAATACTAACGTTTAAAGCTAAATAATACACGGAATAATGAGCCCGATAAGACGTTAACGGTGGGAGATTATCGCTCGTGTAATTTCCTTGTTAATTTCAATTTTATTGGGATGTTAATAGCTTCACATTGACGAGTGATCAATGTCAGAGCTGGTAAAGTTACTAAGACCTATTGCCCCTTAGCACATGAGTCTTGTCCAATAATCCCGCTAATACCACAAGCACCTGCTGTCGGCTTAATCGTGATCTTGATGAACATCGACACCAGTTGTCTAAGCTCAATTAATCGTCCCATGACATTTCACCCAATCAGAATCAGCGTACATCAAATTAACGAAAAACTGGAAAACTTGAGTAGCACTCAAGAAAAACGGACTTTGATAGCTCTACTACTTCCGTAATACTAGTTATTTTTTAAGATGGTTACTTTGATCTCCATACGACATTTTCAAAGGATTCATTTTTAAAGTCCTTAAATTCGCTTCGTAATAAACATATTGCCAGTGGAAAAGTCGAGTAAAGGTGACGCACTACTTTTGCAGAGACGGCTATGGCGGAACATTCGCTACGTACGAGTGGAATATCTCCGCAATTCTCCGTGACGACCAACAGACGTTGCTGAAAGAGACGGGCAAGGCAGAACTAGCAACGCGTCACAGTTTCCCAAGAGCGACAGAAGCAGACAGTAATTCGTTCGACGATTAGTCAACGATCCCGGCGAACCCACTCGACGAATTGAACGTTGTTTATACATCCGTAGCTTTCTCTCCCTCTCCCCCCCCCCTCTCTCGCTCTATCTCTCACTCTTCCTCGTTTCTGCACCGCGATGCCGAAGTCAGCACGAAACTCGGAGGAATGAACGCCGTACGATATTGCACCGGGCTATCGGATTATAGCATCCTACAAACTTGGGGAATATCGCAGGCGAGATAGTTGTGCAATAACCGAGCGAATGAAATACCAGAAAATTCGACACAGGTCCTCAAAATTCGTCCAGTCTGTCCCCAATTCCCTGTCCTTCTATTTGGCCCCCAAGGAATGCTAACCGAAGGAATGTGTCACATTTTTAACTAGTCACTGATTAGGAAAAAAAGGGAAATTGTTTTTCTGTTTTCGTGCCTTTTCTCGTTTCCCAGGAACATCTCTCTTACCCAATTGTCGAGTTTGTGACGTCGAAAAATTCAAAATATTTGGATGCTCGGGAAAAACGTGCACTAGATATGCCGCACGTGCATTTCACGTTTTCGAGCGCCCTGTTTCTATTTCCATTGCTATTTCATATTTTTCCCCTTTACATGCCATCGTACAAACGGCGTGGTTTATCCACGGAGAAACGTTTTTAATTAAGTACGTTCAGCTTGGAAAACTGCAGGATTTCTGGATAACGGGCGGAAAAGTAATTTTTCAAAACCAAAAATGCCATTCCTCCCGTTTGGTTTATCACTGGAAATAAAGTTATTTAGATGTGCATACATCGCCCTTTATTCTTGTTCAGTCGAGCAGAAAATTCTCTTTGATAACGTATAATTTAGGACACATTCTCGAGTTTAGATGAATATATGAATGTTTTATTTACGCGTAAACGTAGATATGTATATGACGAATGATGAGGAAGACGATAAAGCGATTATCAGTGACGGTCGATAAGAGTGCAACGGTTGATAAGACTATCGGTGCATTTCGGGTAGATTACGAAAGGTTCCCAAGTTCATGTTTATGCAAGAGGGAAATTTTTCCGCAAGTTGCAATATTCGCCGGTGAAGCTGAGGAACGAGGGGCGAGGGTAATTAAGTTGCAGGCAACATCCTTCGTCTCCCTGCGAACGAGTCATTTACATGGACGTGATGCAGCAGTGTATTACTTTCTCGGGCCAGGTGGGGATATAATCTTGACATCAGAAATCGCTGCGGGTCCCGTCCGGTTCTATATATTCAGCCCCGTCCCTCCGGCTCATCTCGCGCGGGAATATCTCCGGCGAATAATATTTCTCCCGGTATTAGCGGACTACTTTGCACGGAGAAGACGGCTACGACGGGAACTGTTTCACGGAGACAATAAAGCGATAATATTCCGCGAGAACCCATCTCAAGGATCAGAAAAATAAACGTGGAAAAAAGGGGATTGCAAACAAAGTAACCGTTTTAAAAAACAGAAGAATGCATGATATATTTCTCAAACGATTTTGCCACCCTTCTCGTGGATCTTTTGAATATCACAATAGCTTTGTAATACAAGTAATTAGATTTTGTAGCGATTTAATTGAATATCTTCCCATTATGTGCGCTTTTCCCGAGGACTCGGATTATCAGCTTGCGTAACGAATCATTTAGATGGCAGTATCTAATGAATTTTGACGCACTAGTGGAAGTGGACGTAGTCGATCGTATCTTATCGAAATTTGAATTTACGTCACTCGTGGCTCACCCGGATAGTCACACTCTATTTAATGACTAAAGTTATTATGATAATGTCATCTGTATCTTGAACGATACCGTTCGTTAATAAACCCGGGAATATCATAGACTAAAGCTAAATAATTACGAAAATGATAGAGGCAATGTTTGTTAATTATTCGAACGGTTGGAAATGTCAATTATTTTTGTACCGTTGCCACAGTGAAGTAGGTATAAATGGTTGACGTAACGGTATATGTATTCCCCGGTGAAATTGGCCGATAGCAACGCGTGTGTTATTATTGATCAGAAACATAGCGTTCGCGGGAGCAGTGGGAAGCGTAAAATGAAGATAAACACGGAAAGTAGGAACACGGCACGATCACTCTGATCGACCTTCCTGGCCATTGCCGGGAATGTAGTCGGTGAAACGCGACGGACCGATCAATGCGATCCTCCTTGGTCGTAAAAATATTTATACATGAGCGAACGGTTGAGGAATTGGATGCTGGCGCGATTCGCGGCACGGCGAAACGTAATCAAAAACTTTGGCGTCGGTATGGCTGCACTTCCGGCTAATATCCGCGCGGGCAATGGAGCAGAGATAGTTCCGCGGCCGGTGACAATTTCCAATCAGCGCGCGGAAATGACACGACGCTACAATGTTTCGCCCGGGCAGAAGAAGGTCGCAGGAAATGGGAGGACCGTGCAGGAGGACGGGGTCGTCGGGGATAGAATGACGCGACGAGATAAAGCAACGTGGCTAAGGAACAGCTGAGAGAATAAAAAAGCGAAGCAAAGCGTAAATGAAAAACGGGCCGAACCCCGGGAGACAAGCTAATGAAATTGATAAGCTGAAAAACGGAGGAGAAAATGAAACCGACAACAAAGATCCAATGGACTTCGTTGTAGAAAAATTCACGAGGAATTCACTGCTTTACGTCGCTTTTGCGCTCGAGCAAAAATTGTCAAGCAGAAGGGGTACGTCGAATGGACTTTCTCCTTAGAGTGGAAATTCGCGGAAGTCGAAGCCCGGGCACGGTGCTCGGGTGAACGTCGGGGTAAAGGGGTAGGACGAGAGCAGGAAAATCCAGCTGGACCGGAGTTATCAGACGTCTGAAACGGATATGAGATTCCCCGAAGCCCCGCCGCGAAATGACACGCCGCGAGTAAATTATTCCCCCGTTAGCCCGGGCTGTCCCCTTCCGCCTCCCAGGATCATCCCTCTTCCGCGATTCCCCTCTCCTCACCTCCCCCCTCAGCCCACTTTTGCCCGGACCTTTCTATTTCTCCCCGAAGATATATCATAATCTTAATCGCGGGGGTGGACGGCCGGTTGCAGCTGCATCGCACCTTCGGAATCCAAAATGCACCGAGCCCGGCTCTGACGCGACGCGTGTGGTCGCCATTATTCAATCGACCCGCAACCCCCCACCCCTTCCCCCTTGGCCAGATAACGCCGTGATTGAACACGTAGAGCCGGTTTTTCCCGCAAGACGGGCAATAAGTCAACGTCCCCGCGTCGAACACTACGTAATCCGCGCAATGATTTTCCAAGACGATTCAATTTTTCCACGCAAAGTACCGTTTGCTCGAGTAAAGGGCAAGGACATTATTATTATTTTTTTTTGCTTAAAAGGGTCCTTTACGCAGCCAGTTCAGTTGCTATTCGTGATTAAAGGAACATGGACAAGGAAGTATGAAGTTTTCCTTTGGTTAATATTCTCTGCCATCGAGCCACGTATCAACTTCAGTTCCACATCAGTTCAACCGATGTCTCAACTGAAACGGAATCTCGATAGAGAACTGAACCAACTATGTAAGAGTTCCTTAACCACGGAATTTTGAACAACCGAATCTCGTAGGAAATATCTCCTGATCGTCGGTGAGCGACGCTCATTAAGGTCGAAGTTGCTTTAAAATGCATACTGTCGGCACGAATGCAGCGGAATGCAGTTCCGGCAAAGAGCTGGGAATTTCATTGCGCTTATAATTGGCAGAGTAGCTAAAACGGATAATATCCAGATCTGCATTTAATAGCGGCAGACGGACAGGGCTGAGTACAATATAATACTCTTTCGCGAATGATAGCAGAAACAAAAGTGACTAATGATGCCGACAAAAGCGTTTTATTCGACCGGTTATGATCGGCGCTGGTTAATAGTCATCTATTAGCGTAATTTCCAGCGATCATCGCTAATTATCATGCATGCAACGCTTAATATGTATAAATCGGATCGTGATTTCTGCGTTTTCTCACGCCGTCAGCCACCGAATGCATCATTCATTTAACTGCGCTGTCGACGGTAATAATTGTGTGCAGACAATAAATCATTATCTTCATTAACAGCCGTTTAGCAATATCCCAATAATGTCAAACGTAATTTAAAGCGCTAAGGAATTACACTTGCAGAATGTTTGCCATGAAAATAAAATAGAACTAGCTTGCACATAGAAAACTGGTGGTTGGGCAAAGAATCCAATTTACATATGACGAGAAGAGTCTTGTTTCGTCTTTATCTTCGTACGGCGTCATAATGTTCTGAATATCCAACGTGAAACGAATCAGGGCTTGTAACGGCCGGGAAAAATAGTCGATCAGGTAGCGGTATTGCCTTCCGAAATGTCGGCTACATGCGAACATGTCGGGTGCCTTGGAGAGACAAGTATTTCGCCGGGAAAGGGGGAGGTTCGCGGAAATGTCTCGTAAAGGGGGATAACGACGGAGGTGTGTTCCCGATGTTACGGTTCCCCGTTAACCTTCCCCCGTTCCCCCCCCACCTCTCTCTGCCCCTCGGGAAGCACCCGTCATCGGCACGCCGTAAAAAAGACGCCAGTCTTGCGAAAGCCCCCCGTCTCCCCACTTCCCTAGCTCTTCCCTTTATCTCAATCCATTACGACGGGCCCCACCGCACCTCCTCCCCCCCCTCTTTCCGCGCGATGATACGCAGCCCCGACGGCTCGGGGCGAAGGGTTGAGGAGCGATTATCGTCCACGAGCGGAGTCCCGGAGTTACGACGGGGACGACGGGGAGGCCAGGCGCGTAGAATAATTAAATCCAGTAATGTCCGGACATTAGAGCAGATGATGACGTCATGAAACCCGACCTCTACCCCGCGGAGCACGGAAGAGCGAAAATTCGCCGACCGCCGACCGGGGGTACGGCCGATATTACCGTCATCACTCTTCTCCCACCTGCCTAATGCTCTACGCTTAAAAATGCATGACTCCGAGATAAAGTCAGCAAAGGACCTCGTTTCACCTCCCCACCGGTCCTCGGGTAACAGGTTGGATCGATTGAATTACCCAAAAAGCGAATAAAATTCGCCTAATAACGGGTAAACCGTGTCAAAGGATATCGAAGAGCATCAACGCTCGTTAAAATCGTTGCGTATGAATCGGAGGAATCATTGGACTCATTAGGTAAGCCAATGCGGTTGCAGTTGACAGGGGGAAAGGGAGAGGGGAAAGCTTCTGGTTCCTCTGCATATATCTGGCAGACCACTATCGGCGGATAATTTATTTTGGGCAGACGTCTAGCCCGGCTTTTACGTAACTCCAGAGGGTCCAACCGCACAAGGGGGGAAGGAGGGGCATGTTGGAACCCCTGTGACGTTTGCCGGTAGTAACAGCCTCGGTTGGCTGGTACTGCAGGTTCAACACACGTGAAAACCGGCACGTAGAGAGAAGCCCGGGGGCTGCTCGTGCAACCGAGCGTTTTCGGTGTTCCAGCAGGTTGGCCCGCGATCCGTGCAAATTACGACGGAGAGGGAATTTCCGTCCTGGCCGGTCGTTTCACTCGGGACTGTGATTTAGGGCTCGCTGCGAAATGAAAAGTACTTCGATCCCGGCTCAAACACCTCCCGGCCAAAAGCCCTTCGTGTCGGTGCTCTTCTCCTTGCTCGTCCCTCGTCTCTGCCCTTTCATCCTTCCCATTTGCCCCACTTCCCCCGTCTTCCTGTCTGTCGGGACCTTGTTTCGCCTTGTCCCACGGATAACCATTGCTCCTCCCTTCCTCTTCGCAAGAGTTTCTTTTAACCCCACTCACCCCCCCCCCCCCCGTTCCATCTCTCTAACTCTCGGAAGGATACGCTTTACTCCCTAAGTCCTTTGCCCTCGATCCTGCTCTGTCCTTTTCTTCCTACCCCTTCCTGCGGGAATCTTACCCCTCTTACTTTATCCGTGCGGTTCCCCCGTGCTCGTCGTTCTCTTAGTCTCCGAGAGGAAACTCCGGCTATATACTCAGCGACGGCAACTTGGAGGAACGATTCCACACTCGACCCCAAGGATGAACATGTCGAAGACGAGAGGAACCGATTCTCCAAATTTCACTGTGATTAACGTATGCGTAAGGTATCTATATACCTAGCTATCTGTTCTCGAAATTCCAAGGAGGAATTCCTGTTCCACCAGTCGCTGAAACATTCTAATTTCAAGCTTTCCATTAAACCACTGTCCCGACATTTCGTTTCGCTCATAATCGTAGTAAATTAAGTAGAGTGAATGCTCCTAAATTTATTCGGAAATTTCATTAATACGTCGGCCACTAATTTCTCGAAATATCTCGTCTACGGTGCAGCGGAAATGCTTTACGACCTGTCCTCTCGTAGTTTCGCCGAGAATACAATTTTATTACCCCGACGGACGTAATTACTGAGGTGTCGCGAATTTCTCGATACTCGTAGACACACGCTAGCCAGCCGAGGAGGAGGGGAAGCTGGAGAAAACACACTCGACAACGCCGTTAACGACAGACAATGACAAACGAATACACGGGTCGAGGGACATTTCTCTGCGTTTCTACAAATGATACTTTTTACTTAGCTCTTCACGTGAAAACACATATCCTTAATTAAAAGCCCCGGCCCTTTGCTTCTCCTATTTCTTTGCTTTTCGAGATTTCAGCCAACGAGAATATACGATCCCCAGTGACGGTTATTTGGATAACGCTGAGCGAAGGTTTCTTGTTAAGTCGTTTAATATCGTAGAACGGAATGGCGCGCGATAATAGACTTAAATACGGCCTACAGGTATATATGAATAGAAGGAATTTTCTTAATGGAATACGTCGGAATGCCTGGTTTGAAAGTTACGGGCAGAGGGTCCATGCGTCAGGGATGTGGAACAACGTATTCCGGACCCCTAAGTGTCCTGAAAATTATTCGGCTGCCGGCTGTCGGAAGTTTCCGAAATTCGCGAGTTCACGGGCTTATCTACCCGCGTGAAATTTCGCAGGTTCCATGAATTTTCGGGCCCTGCGTAGCCGCCGATTGCCCGTCGTTTGAGGGTCCCTTAATTTTTCCTTTCCTTCGAGCAGTCAGTCCGGCCGTGCGTAATTTCCATGAGAAATCCCTTTTGTGCAGAACTCCGCGGAAAATGAATGCACGCTAAGAGCGTTACGCCAGGCAGGAAATATTAATAACTCATGAGCCCGGGGAACAGCTGCCGAATGAATTATCGTTTAATTTTGATGGGCGTTCGAAGGAGCAGGAACGGGGGAAAGGGGAGGACGTACCGATCTTTGAAGCTCGGGCCCGGCCGGACGGGAACAAAGCTTTTTATCCGATTATTCGCGTAAGCCCGAATGCGCGAGGTGCTCTTTGAACGTTCGTGGAATTTCAGCCGACGCTCGATAAAAGCCCGCGGGCCTTTAGCCGTGTTCCTCAAAAAAACGAAGAATATCATTGACGTTTACCTCTGCGCGTAAATCCCAAACGAAGCATCGCTGTACCAAAGCTTTGCACAATTTTTTTATGGCATCATACCGCTTGTAATTATTGACAAGCAGACAAAAATACCGCAGCGATGAGAAGACCATGAAAAGCGATACAATATAAATGACGTCTCTGAACCGTGTTTGGGCGTAGCCATTTTTATTACCGTTCTCTGTATTCGCTCGAGTAGTATTACATAGCTGCGCAGTAGAAACTCACGTAATAGGCTACTGCGAATCGCTGACGTGTACCACTTGCCTCGGACGTTGATGCTAGTGACGAATAGGACATGAGCTAGCTGCATAGCAAGACATTCACGATGAATCATCCATTATTCCACGATATCCGGTCCACTTGGTCCGACAGCCGGATCGGCATGTTACGTCGAAACACACACATAGACAAGGGGATCTTATACAAACAAGTACACGTGACGTGTATATAGGCGCAGGAAGTCGCAAAGCGAACGGTGGATCCACGGTCGAACGAATCTTCGGCTTGAGCGACATACGTTGGGAAGTTGGCCCCGGAAGTTACTCCCTTTCTTGCATATTGGCGAGACCTCGTCGGCCCAGGCGTCAGCCGAAACTCGGGGACCGTGGAAGCTAGGCAAATAACTCGACGGTCTAGCTGTGCTAACCGTGCGCCGACGGGATAAGCGCCGGGAAGAAGATCGTCCGCAGAGGAACGTCGCCGGAGGGAACGGCAAGAGAAAAGCCCGCATATAGCTGTACCCGTCAACGAAATAACCGGAAACTTTGGGATCGACGAAATTCCGAAATATACACGAAAGGAGGAGCTGCCCTGACGATTAGGCTTGTGGGCATCCCTGTGGCTGAGGATCGATGGAATTCAAGATTTCTTGGACAGTTTTTTCAGGACTGGTCAAACAATAGCCCAGTAGGAAATTGTCGTCGGAGACAGGAATCGTGCGACTGTTGGCACATGCAGAGAGAAGATTCCTAGCCGGTAAGTTTAAACCGAAGCTTCTTCGACAGGCAAGTTTCGGGCTAACCCGACGATCCTAGATGAAGCTTATACGAAAGCTTTCAGCCTCGGCAGAACTTTGCGCAGTTACACACAACATTTTTCCTCGCGCAGAACGTTCCTTACAGATGGCAAGTTGCTCGAGAACGGTCGATGCGAATCGTGCGATACTGATAGATCGATCTTTCGTCTCTGCGGAATATCTACTGATTACGAGGCGAGGGATTGATTGATCGAGAATTTTAAGTTCTTCCCACCGCCACGAGGTTTTCCCTGATCGATGCTTTTCCATTGCGCGAACGTACTTCCGGTCATATCCACCAGAGAAAACCGTACCGACGGTGCATACTTGGCGAACTTGGTCGACAGTGGATCGGCCAGAACGATCTTTCAATGGTTTCTGACTTTCATGGCTGACCGAGTCTGCCAGCACGTCTTTTTGCCGCGGAGCAAATGGACCAGCCACGCAAATCCATCTGTTTCCACAACGTATCTGCACGGAACCGCGACGTTCAACGATTCGGCCCACTGAGATCGGACTACCCGTATGCGCGGCTCATTGACTTCCTAGCGTCTAACAGACAAACCTGAGAAACTACGCCCTTCCACCGACAACTTCAACGTCTTCCCCCTACGTTTTACCATTGACGGAAGATCGGGGTAATACCCAAAGGTGAAGAGGAAACTCATTCAAGTGCTGAACTTTGCGTATCAATCTTCACTGAACCGTAGACTGCTATTAAAGATTCCTGTTGAGAATCAGCATTCGTACCATTTTTTTCCTGTATCACAATTTAAAATGGTTTATTGTCGTATTTTTATAGAACGAATTGAACTTAATATTGAGTTGAGGAAATTATCCTTCTTAGGAAACTTGTCACTGACAAACAGATATTAAGGGCAATTCGTTCTATCAAGTTTTTCGATATAAACTTTTGCACGAACCCAATATGTACATACATTTTGCTAAGCAACGCTAGGGTTAATGTTTTCCGACGAAGATCTTCTAGCGTGTCGCGCGATATCACTCGAGGGTGCCATATCTGTTTGCTTAATGCGCTTGCCAGCAGCCTCGAAAAAGGAGATACTTTGTCGTCTGATCCTCTGCGTACTCCGCCGTGCACTTCCGCTCCAGATAACATCCGAGGGAACGGACGACCGATATGTTCGGTCAAGAGGGATCAACCGCTGTGAAGCGTGTTAATTGTTACGGATATAGCGGCGTCGCCGACGTGCCGGCCTGTCGCACGAAGAATACTTATTCCACGACCACAACACCGGCCAAAATAATTGGACAGTCCGGCGAAACTGCTGGCGAAAGCGGACGAAAAGTTTCAAGAAGTTCCCCTTAGTGCGAGAGATCTTAAGAAATATTCTATGTGTAACCAGTGCCGGTCTTATTCGAAGTATTGGCAATGAATTACAGATCGAAATATAACCGTAGATTCACGTGGAATTGCCGTTAAACGAGTGAAATTATTTTAACATGACCGTCTTGACCTTTTACCTTCCATCGTACATGTACATCTGAGTTGGCTGAAAAGAAAAGAGTTTGAAGGCAATACGCTGGCTATTCCCGTGGACCTTTTCCCGTCTGGCGTGTTTTAAAAAGCTTCTGAACGACGAGCGGAACGGCCGGCAAAATATGCTCCTCTACATTCTGAAAACAAGTCCGTCCGCTGAACTGCTTCGAATAAATGAAAGCCAGGTGCAATATACATATGGAACGCATCAACACGGGGCCGGGTTTGCAGGCGAGGAAGAAAAACGAAATTGAAGCAGCGCAGCGGGGAGGCAGAGTGAGAGGGGAGAGTGTGGAGGGGGAGGGAGAGTGCCTTGGAGGTTCCTGAGAGACCCTTTCACGGGCACCGGCCGTGCCGTGCGTGCTAGCCGCTGTTATTGAAATTTAAGAGTCACTCCGTCGCCGGCGGAAAAAAGGAGCTTGTGCCCACTCGCTCCGACAGCCGTGGATTTAAGGAGGCTACACACGGTGCACCGCTTCTCTCCGCTTTCGCTGACTCGTCTCGCGTGGCAGGGCAACCTCAAAGCCCCCTCTCCCCCCTTCCACCCTTTGCCACGCGATACTCACGCAAGCGAAACCGTCCAACTACCAACTGTCCCGGGTCGTCCTCGTCCTTTCGCTTGGTTTTCTTATACGCTCCCGATTTCTTTTCCATAGACGGGCAGTAATTATCGCGGAACGTGCGGAAGAATCGTGCGAACCACGGGCGACGCGCTGTTACGAGGAAACGCTGAGCTTTCGAGTTACTCGCGAAATACTTGTGGAGGAAATTTAAGAGAGCGAGGCTCATAATGAGGCGCCTATTCTCCTCGTGTTACGTACTAATGAACGAGCATTGTCCTTAGACCTGAAGAGCGGGGGGAGATTAAGACGATCTCCGTGGAAAGTATTAGAAATCGTGTACGATCGAGCGAGCATTTTCAACCGAACGACGTTTCTTCCCTCGTCGGTCAATATTCCACCACCCAAGCCTTACGGGTTATTACAATGCTCGAGTATTTATCCGCATTAGAAGGACGTTTCGCCGGGGAAATGTAGCAAAAGATGGCAGATACATGGGGGTTCTAAGGGAAACCCGCTTATCGGCAACTCCATTTCTTCCTTTCTCTCACGCAACGAATATTACACGCGGGACATTTTCCCGGAAGATTTACTGCCGGCCAGACGTTTCCCGAGACTATCCGTTATCGAAAATAAATCAGTCCGCCAAGTAGCATCAACCAGGAAGAATATCTCCCACGCAAGAAAAAATTCCTAGAGGTTTTTGACGAAAGTCCAGAAGAAATGTCCGTGTAAATATCGTGTAATTTTCTTAGGGTCGATGGACATTACGAAGCTGAGGAAATTTTCATGAAGTTTATTAAAAACGATCTACACGAAAATACGTTTCCTCTGGGCTACCGCCGGAGTTTGAGGCGATGTTTGATGGATTCTCGTTGCTAGGAGGAAAGGAAGGACCTTGCAACGTGGCCATACGTGTACAAATGACTCACCGTCCGCTGACAATGCCGGAATATTTATCTGGCCGAGGAAATGTGCCGAGAAGACAGTGTATTCGCGGTCCTTTATCGCTCGCGCGGCACATTTTTTCCCGCTGGCTGCGCCAGGAAAACAAATGCCGACTCGACGTCATAGATTCGTGCGTTTTATCAGTGTCTTAATAAATATTTTCCTTGGGCGACGAAATCGAGTCCCCCCCCACGGGACGGCCAAGCGAAGGAGGAAAAAAGTGAGCGCGTGACGAGGCGATATTCGTCTTGGAAATTGACATGATAACTGCCGGATTCGGGTTAATATCGGTCTCAGGCCGGCGACTGCCTGATAACGAGCAATCCGGGGCAAACGATCTAACTGGCCCTGGACGAGGACGTCGACGGGGATCGTTCGCAGAACGCCAAGCAGAAGATAACGTAAATGCCTCGGTCGAGGAAAGTCAGGGTCAACGAGAAAACCTACGAGCGATAAATTCCACGGAATTCCCACTCTCATGTAGTAATCGTAACCCGGCAGAGCAAAGTACCCGACGTTACGCAATACTTGCGCGAATTTTTCGACAAATTTTCACAAGACTCAATGCTCATAAAGCCCGTACGGAGCCACGTATTGGATTTTTTCACGTAAGAAACGAACCAAGAGGAATTTTATCCCGTTAAGAGCTTCTTTAAATACGCCATTCTTTTTGATATGCAGAACTGCGATACTCGTGATATAGCCAAGGAGCTTCGCTGGCAAATGTCTTTTTAATGACGAAGAATAAGGCTTTTTTTAAATCTCCTAAGTGGTCATTAAAATTGAATGAATGGATCGTCTTCGCAGACGGAGAGTCCTTCGTCGTCGGAGCATAATACGGAATAACGATCTGCAACGATTGCACTATTGAAACATTGTATCGCTGTCCGCGGCACGTAACGAGCTCATGATGGCCAGATAAAAGGAAATTTACGGTCCCCCGATTCGCAGCCAGGTAGGTTTGTTTAACGCTCTGCCCGCAATGATAATACTGGTTGCTCGGAGCTTCAATTCGCGTTTATTGGATTTCACGGATAGTTTAGTATTTTGCCCGACATCGTCTCATTTGCACAGCTCGACCGTGTCGAGATAGTTAAATCGGCCTCTGTTCGCCAACAGAACGAGAAAAATCAACTTGGAACTGTTAAAAGTCGAGACTTCCATCGGCGATTTTATCGAGCAACTTCCGGGCCCGATAGACTGGAATAGAAATGACGATTTAGACGTAAACTTAAGTTAGGGAAATCTATTACACAGGTAGGTACGGGCAGCTGCATCCTCGTGTGCCCGGCAAAAATGTGTTTTCCAAGAATTTAATATTTCAGGGGAGATTATACTTTTAAATGAGAATAGAGGATCGGCGCCCGCGAGAATCAGGAATGCAAATTCGTTTTATGCGATACTCCCTGGCGAAAATGTAAATTGATTTCGTGCCACTGCAGGTTTTAATTCGAAGTATATCGATCCCCCCCAGAAGCTTCGTCGGACTGAACGAGCGCACTTTCGGCGCGATTTCCCACCAAGATTAAAATTTATTATGCAACGACGCTGGTAAACCATAGGGCAATCTGATTAGGCAAACCGTTCAAATGTCATCCACGTTAATTGCCCGACGTTAATTATCCCCGTCTTTTGCCAATGGCAAAAAATCGATTGTCTTGTCGACAATATGTCCATTGAGCGCAAACCCTTGCGTTAATCTTGATAAATGAAGTTCGGCAAGGGTTGCCCCACGTACGGAGAATATTGCACGCAACGGGGAAACGTTTGCCCATATCATAAATCACTTTGAAGGATGCCAAGCGAAAGGTGGAACGAAGCAAAAGTTTCGCTAATTACTCGCTTTTTAAAACCCCAGTATCTGGTAACGACGGACAAAACAAAAATTACCAACTTGAGGCTGTCAATCCTGGGCTTTTTATAGAAATTGCATTTACTTCAGTCGATCGACAGTTTAACAAAAAAATCCGTGCGAATTAAAGGTCCATATTAAATTTAACGGAACATTAACGTCTGAATTTAATTTTCATTCATTACTCTTTCACTGTTCAATGTAAAATCTTTTGTAGCAAAAGTCTACTTCATTAATTACGAGATGGATTCATTGCCTGAATTTAATTCATGTTAATTGCAGTATTACCGTTGAATGGCAAATTAATTTCCTCCCGTTGGCAATCTGTCATTTGCATAATGACAATTTGGTGATCAATGAAACATAAAATTTTTGTTCACAGGTTAGCGCTGGTTGACCCGTTCCAGTTTCCACAAGATATGAGCTTCATCGGAGAGGCAATCGGATGATCCTTATCTACGGTGGAAAAAGAGAAGGAAGATGCAAAGGTGATTGCCATAAAGCGTCAATGACAAATGCCGAGTCTTATCTATTGCATTAGTTCTCCCGTACGTCACATAAAACGCTTTCCGATAGGAGAGCACGAATGTGTAGATATACGTTGGAACTCGAGTCGTCAGGTAGTGTCTCGCAGAGAAAAGAACGACGACGGTGAATGCGGAGCAAGGAAAAAGATAGCTGTTCGTCCAAATGGTTATTCTTTACCCGGCCAAGAATAGTAGAAAAGAGGATAAGAGGAATTGAAAGCAATACTATTGCTTTTCAATTACACGGTGCAACCTGCGACTAAAAATAACGAATCGGCCAATTCATACAAGCGGGCAATGTAGATAAAAATATTGTTAGGGAATGGCTTCTCGTGAAGAAGAAGTAGTATAGAATTAATGTAGAATGGTAAGAATTCGTCGTTTATGCATTCAATTTTTCGTTGGTTCTGTTTTCCCCGAGGCGCTTTTAAACGGAAGGTGAAAATGGCAGAGGAAGGAGGAAACGAGGTCAACGCTATCCGGCATCGTAAATTCGTAGGCCCTGGTCATCGCAGACGTCCTTTTCGAGCGTCGCTTCCGGGCGTCGTCGGTGCAACAAATGCATTTCAGCAATGTCCGTTTATCAGAGACAGATGTGGAACACCCCGGAAACATTCCCCGGCGATTTTGTCCGCTGAATATTCATTCCCGCTAAGCACAAGCTGCAGCGGGGCAGGCCGGCTCTGTACTTAGAATCAATTAGAATGATACATGGAATCGCATGCGACGGCGCCATTATGAATGGCCGTTCCGCCGTTTGCGGAAGCAACCGCGAATTATAAATTTATCGAGTTACCGCCCGCGGGGGAAAAACCAGCGACGCCCTCGGCGCAGTTTACATTTTACCACCTGTGGGCGCCGTTCGTCTTCTTTTATGAACCTCCCAAACAAATCCACCTCCTACGTCTTTTTGCCTCTTGCGAAATATGTACGAGCACGGCTACGATTCTTGGCCGACCGTAGACTCGGCTAATTTCACGAGAATCCGCGAAATTTCCACCGAGCTTCTGTCGCGAATCGCGTGGTCGTCGAACGAGGTTTCTGAGGAACGTAAAAGTGGACATGGAATTTAGAGAATTTATCGAGCGTTTCTTCGTGAATTTTCAAAGACGCCAAAACGATAGCGAAGCGTTGCAAAAAGACTGATCGAAGAACAATCGACGCTGAGTCTTCGTGGGGATTATTTCGGCGCGAAGCGTCGGGTAATAAATTTTTGCACCTGCCGCAACGAATTTGGCAGTGGCTCCTCGGCGAAATTGAGTTCCCCGCAAAAACCGGGTTAATGACTCTCCGCGGCGGAGGCGTTGGCCTGTCGATAACTCCGACGTTCTGTTTTTCTCCACGTCCCCCGGCTCGGACTTTATTTCACGATATAACCGTAGCCGGGAAAAGCCAAGGGTCGAGGTTTTACGCGTTCCTGCGGTACATGCAAATACAGGGAGGACAAATCTATCCGGATGCTCGGCTATAGATTTTCGAAAAAGGGAATTCAGAAATCTCGGTAAGAAGGTGCCGCGAAAGCTCGGAAATTCAGGCGGGATAAAATTGCGTTGCGAGGATTTAAACGGACCTCAGAGACGACTCGTAGGAAAGCCGTTTCCGGCAATTTCCACGCGAACCGATGATCCCGGGGATCCTTTTGAAAAATCCGTGACACGCACGCGGTTCCCTGCGGAACGATCCAGACCAACGAGAATCGAGCGTAAATGCTGAGCCGCGCGGTATTGTGAAAATCGTGAAAATCCCTGCCCGGCGGGCACGATAATGAAGTCCATTACACATTCGTTTCTCCCCCTCCCCCTCCTCACCCCCACGTTCGTCGAAGCTGGAACCGTGCCGATGACGGAGGGACGGCCACTATGGATATCGCGCTTTTTGTTAGCCGCCCTCGGCCAACGGTAATCAGTTTAATTGTAATTGGAAATCAGCCAAATGAACTGTAATCCGAGATCAAATGCATCGTCCCGTAATTCAAAGCGGCCCTCGGAGCGCCACTAAAAATTGGCCCGGCCGACGCGCGGATTTTTCATAAAACTAACGGCTAACGAGACACCGAGCGCGCGTATATACGATATTTAAACGGAACGGAACAACGATGTGGGACAGATCCGCAATGGAAAATAACCGGCTGGCTCTTGCTTTTACGAAAGCATCTCATTAGCCGAGTCATTAAAACCAAGTACCGACGTCACGGGCCAAGGGAATATAGTATACCGATGCCATCGGAGCGCGATTCTTCGAACGGAATTCCTGCGGAGAGGAAAATCCCCGGATATTCCGCTTTCACGGCCGGCCAATTGCCAATGTGTCGGCATGAACCGTCGGTTCGCACGCGTCCTCACTTAAACGTCGCCACGCACGCTGTTGTATAATAATGAAATCTACCAGTGGCGGATCGTCGTCCGGCGATTTCGCCTCGTTGCCGCGCGAATGACGCGCGGGGCTGATGTATGTGCATACACGCTGGCCATTGCCTTCATTGTCGGCTGGGCTTGGGCCGAGGATATTCGACAACAACGCCGATCTATTCGCTCGAATATCCAACAAGCGTGGCTCAATGGGGCGAAGTGACGGCCCACGGCGGGGAGGAGGAGGAGGAGGAGGAGGAGGAGGATGGAAAGAGAATTCGGGGGTAAGTACCAGAGGGGAGAAGGGAAGGAGGACATGGGTGGGGGAGGGGGACGAGGGGTGTAGGTGTACTCACGATCAAAAGCCGCGCATGCAGAATTTCCCTGGGATAACGGCATTAATTGAATCGCTATCGGACGTGCCGTGGTCTCGCGTTATTCTATTACCGAAGCAGCTATTGTCTTCGGTGGTTTATAGTCAGCCAACCCCCTCGTATCCAGCCCTCCCCGGGATCCCACGGTCCGCCGACCCCCCCCCCCCTTCCCTCTTCGTCCCCTTCCTCCCCGGCACCGAAAATTCATGGCGTTAGCCGGTCCAATTTTAACGACGACGTTTCTGCCCCAGCTCCATCCAATACCCCTCCCCCCAGCCCGTCCCTTGCCCTACGTACCGACCAAGAGATAACGCGGTAATTCCTGGCGCGTTGCGTACGAATTTATTAATTGCCCGACGTACGCGGCTCATGAGGATTGCGGTTAATTAAATGTCCAATCGTCCGAAAATACGGCACGTCAGTGCGGTTCTTCGGCGAAAATACGCTCGGTTAATGAGAGACGGTCGACGGTGATGGCGGATACCGTAGCGACCTGTATAACCACTAGCAATATCATTGCTATCGAATTTCACGGGGGAACACGGCTTTTGCCCGCTCGGCGGATTTACACTGAGAGCGTAAAGTGCGGCGAATCGGGAATCGAAGGACCATCTGTTGCAAAACAGCGATCCGCAATACGCCTATCGCCACGTTCGGCAACGTTCACCGACGTTCTTGTGATTTAATCGATCGGTTATGGACTTATTCCACTACAACGCGGCCCGGCCACTCGAAATGGAATCGTAACACGTTCGAACGGCGATAATATCCCAGCCCCCCGAAGCGAGCCGCTAACACGACGGATTTTTATCATTCGTATCAACGTCACGCTTGTACAGTCACGTATGGGACGATCGCAATCGCCCGTGCATGACCAACATATCTGCAGTTTTACACTGCAGTCGTTCCCTGTCGCAGAGATACTCGGCTGGTGTTGATGTCTCGCTGATTTCATTCCAGGCCAATCGACCAGTTTCTCGTAAAACGAGCACTCGAGCCACTTCTTTCGTCACGAGTACGATCAAATAAATTCCATGACCCCGCGGATCGTTGAAGCGGTTTTCAGCGATTGGAAATTTAAGACGAACAACACGATGGGAATAAGGAACTTCCCGGAGGACGAGAAACGGGCTGCTAAGCGCATGATTGGAAAACGTATCGATAAGCGAGCCGAGCACACGTCCAAACGGTCCACCGCTAGCAGTTATATCTCCGTGGAAGCTTTCGTAATTTCCGATCAGCAGAGCGGAGGTCGCGCGATATTGAATGGCGTGACAGCTCGTGGCGAGGACCGTTACGGCGCCTCTAAGAGGATTGTGGGATACCATTAACCCCGGCAACAACCACACCTCTCGTTACCCATCAGCCACTCTCCGTCTTTGTCACCATAAACGTAGTATTAATTGAAAACGAGATCACCGGGCCAAGTGTCCTTATCATACGTCTGCACTTATGGGAACCACCTTCTCAAGAAATACAAAGAAAAATTTATCTTTCCCACAGACCTCATCGTCACATACTTCCCGAAATTTGGGTCAAGGAAAATAAGAATCCTTACTGACATCCCAAGACCGTTAGAATCCCCGTTATTCGGTGGAATCTCTTAGCGAGAGATCGATCTAAATGTCCCTGGAATCTCGGTATCGAAGTAGTTTTGTGGGCGAAACTCCGCGGCAAGTTGTAACTGCATCGTTGGCTTTTCGAGGCATATGAAAAGTTGAGATAGCTGGGGCCAAACGTAGGGTTTCCACCCTGGGAAAAAGTGGGTGTCGATGCCGGCCGCAAGTTCCTTTAAAAATGTGTCCCCGAGCGCATAAGACGACGACCCAGTTCGTCAGCTTGGAGAATACGTGCCGCGTCAAAGTTAGCCATAGAGGAGCACTTAAAGAGGAAAACGGAAGCGATGTATTCCGCGGGACACGTCGAGCCGTCGTCCGGCCGTTTCCGCTCGGCCGCGATAACGACTGCCGGCCAGACATTAAGGGAAAAGTCGTCGGACGGTCGAAAGAACCGCCAAGACTTACGGAGGATCCCTTTTCCAAGCCAGCGCCATGCTCTTACGTTGAAATCCCTCCGTTTACTCGCCCTTTACGCCTTCCATCTTCGTCTTTTACCTTTTTCCCTTTCTCGCCGACCCCTACCCGCTCTACCACCCGCCCTTTACCCTTCTCGCAACCGGCATCTTTTTCATTTCTTTTTTATGTATCCCCTTGAGAGCCAGTCTGGCTACGAGTTTTGGCCGATAAGCCGAGATCAACACACAGAGCTCGTCTCCTTTTCCACTCAAAAGCAGCCTCAGTTAAATTACACGCTCCAAGCTTGTGGAAGGAAAATGTAACTACGAGTTGTTATGCAAGCTGTAATATACGGGATGTGTTTTTTTGGAAGGTCGACGAAAGGTCCGACGTGCAGGGATAAGTGGAGCACGTTTTGTGAGAAGATTCGTTCTGTTTTTCAGATACGTCGTCATGAATTACTGGCCGATCAGCCTGGCATGAGAAACCTTTCCCTCCCGGGGATTACGCGCGTGGTTTCTTTGACGTTTTCTGATCCTTTCTTTGAGGGTTTCTTCTTGGCCGCGACTGTTCCTCTTGAAGCTCTCTTAGCCGGTCGAAGAAAAAAAAAGGAGCAGCGCTGGTCAGCGGACAGGAAGGTGGCGAGAAACCGGAGAAAAGCGGAGACGAAAGGCGAAACGGTCTAACGAGTACTTTCGTGAGTAACAACTGCCGCGAAATAATGCCCCGTGGCGTGTTTTCTTCCGATGAAGAACGGCCGAGGGAACGGGGGAAAGAAAGGGAGGAGCGAAGAACGGTCCTTCTTTTTTCCCGGTAGTTGAAAACCCTGCGCATTCGCCGGGGTAAAGAAGAGGATCCCGGCAAAGGGGATCTTTGTAGGAAAAGCGTTCGCCCCTTCTCACCACCCGCCGACCGTCCTTCGTGTCACCGAATTGGCGAAACGCGGAATTGAATATCGAAGTGATCGGCACAAAGCTGTACACACCTCTCCGGATTTATACAGAGAAGCACACACACACGTGCACACACACACAGCGCGGACAGAGCACCAACGGAAACCGGCGCATTGATATGGGAGAAAATTGTGCGGTCTATGATAGGCAAAAGGAACGGATAAAAACGAAAATCTGTTTCCGATATGCGCCGCGCGGCTGGCATTAAAATGCAATCACACGGTCGGTTCGACTTTTTTCCCGCGGAATGCCCGACCATACTCTTCCCCTATCTTTATCCTCTTCGTCCTTTGCGCCGTTCTTTTCTCCATTAACCTAACGATTATTCCGGAAAACCAAGAGACACGCACACGCCGGCCTTGTGCGTACTTCCTTTCATACGATTGGCAGCTACGCTCACAACGAAAGGAGGTTAAATACCAAGCCGATGAAGACAAATTCTCGTTGCACCGGTAGACGGGTTGACTTTTAAACGGAGCAACCGAACAATTGGATCTAACGAACGCTGTTACCCTGTAACGAGATACACCGGCGGAGTTTCCAACTAATGAAATGTAATTGCCCTTCAACGGAACGTGACTATAAAGGTACGATCGATTTACCGGGCGATGCTTGTAAGCAGATTCAATTAACCAGGGAAACTTCATTTTACGACCCCCGCCTCTCTACAGCTCATTTTCTCACGATGACATTTAGCGAATATATTCTCACCGGTCGACAACGAAGACGAGAAGACTGGCGTTTCACTCGGCGAAATCGAAAGCTCCATCCGCAAATTAGGTGGCATCGATCGCTTTACGCCGTTTGTTAATTCCCAGGCGAACTTCCGAACTTGTTACAGAAACGCGCAGAAGAAGCTCCTCCGTCCGTTTACGATTGAATTTTCACGAAGTCAAAGGGACACTTTGTTGGAGCAAAGTCGCGGGAGATGGAGAACCGCCGGAAGTCGGGTAAACTGAGAATGTGTATTCATGGGATCGTTCGTTGTTCCATCTTGCCGGGAAGATTGGCTGGACGAAACTGAAACTGAAACGCTGCAGCTCGAGGCTTCCGGGTCATCGGTGGCACCTGCTACGCGGTCGGCCAAGAGCCTGTTCTTTCCGCACGACGTCTACCAACGACTCCCCCGTGGAAATCGAAGCCGACGTTTCCTCGACCATCGGTCCGACAGTCGCAACTTACTTTGCCAAGCCCATCAGCGAGATGTATGAACCTCGCTACCAGGCCAGCCAGCTCTCACTGAGAATTGCCTCAAGAAATAAAAGAAAACGCGGGGAAGGACGAGGGAAAGCTTGATTGTTCGTTAACGTACTCCAAGCCCACTCCGATCCACTCCGTTTTCTTCTCTCGTCCTGAAATCACATCGTCAGATGCAACGCCCTGGAAAATACTCCGAAACTCATCGTGCCTCATTAACGTATTCTTCGTCGTGCATTTTCCTCGGTTATAACATATTTACGTATGCACAGCGGATGCACAAGTTGTAGGAACATTTGAGGACGCAATTAACGCGAGTTGCCCCCCTCCCCCCCCCCCTCCTCCCTCCTGTCGATCGTGGGAAACAGTAGTGCTCTTGAAGTTTCAAACCTGAAACGAACGACGCCGGAAAACGTATAATGACGAGAGCGTGTTCGTAATTTCATCGTCCCCCGCGAACTTCCTTCCCGCAATCGAATTCGTATTTGCAGAAATTCAGCAGAATATTTCCTTCATAAAAGTATTGTGCTTGGGTTTCAGTTTGAACCGAAAAACGATTCTCTTCCTTCGTCGAACAACTTCATTGTCCCGCAGCGATGCATTTTTCCCCCGCAGCTTACGTTAATTGCGCGATGGTTTCATGGAAATGGAGAACCTTGGGCAAAAGCAACTACGGTGAAACAGGCGGAAGGAGATTTCACCGTGTGCCGATTTTCCGTATATTTCCGATGCGTCCGGCGAGGGTTTAACAGACACGCGGTTGCATTTGCAGCGTATCGAAAAACGATGACATTCGATTCGCCGGCGTTTCGCTCGGCACGCGCGGTCCTCGGCGATTTAACTTTTAAATCGTTAAGCGAGGACATTGTTTGCACGACGTTTCTTCCCCATCGCCGGCCTATGGTTGCGTAACGAGGTAGCAATATTTGGCTTGATCGTCGAAGCGGAAAAAACCGCAAAACCGGTGAAAAACCCGTGCGAACCTTTTTTTTCCCCCTTACTTTGGGAGAAAAAAAATACAAAGTTGAGGCCCTAGTGATGCTGGCCGATTCGCTCGTGGCACGGGCACAAAGCGTGCTTTTTTTCCGAACGAACAGAGAATTTTCAAAAATTTAGATCACTGTTCCACGGGAAATCAGATAATAGTTACCGACCCCGTTAGAGCGGAACTTTCGGGCGGGCCATTGTAAAGCCACAGATTTCCGAAATGAAAAATCCTTGCCAATTGTTTTATTGAAAAGTCCAAACAAAAGCCACATGCCCAGAGGGATATTTAGGGATGTAAAGGGCCTTCTGCACGTTCAGTTGAGTTGTCAGTTCAGTTCTCGTTTGTCTCAGAGAACATAATTTCAGTTTTTTCGTGCACCTCGGTTTAAATGAAACGGTGACAGAATTGACTTTGTAAAAGGCTCTTACTCATTCTCCGGCAATTAACCGAGACGATTACGCATCGTGTCCAAAGGGATGTACAGTATTCCCTGGAGGAGTAGGGTAAGGGGAGGGGGAGGGATGAGAGTCCGTCGAATCGATTGATCTCCAGACGGGTTAATATTTCGCTTTGATATCGCCGGGAGACTGACAAGCCGCAAACGAACTACGCTTCTCGCGAAAACTCTCCACCTAGAAGGCGGCCAACCAATCACCCGAGATAACCCCTGCTTCTCTACTCCCTCCCCCCCTGCCCCCTGCTCTTCTCCTTCGACCGATTCCACCCGCAACCCTCTCGACGTCGGGCGGTTCAAAGCTCAAAGCCAGCCGCGCTCAAAACCGCCGACTCGTTTTAGGTGTAAAAAGGTCGTCGAACCCATTCTCCCGTGAAAAGACCCGATTCTACCCACGCCCCCTTGCAACCAGACGAATCTTTTTTACGAACGAGTTATTCACTTTCCTCCGGAATATTCCGCGCCGTATGGCACTTCCGCCGGGTAAAATCGGATCGACCAAATCCCGTTCAAGGACGTCACGTGTGAACAATTCTACCACGTAGATTGCCATTCGCGAGGATTCTTAACGTAGCAAAGTTAAAACGAACTACTCGTGTGTTAGCTTGACTCGAAACTCTGAATCTGAGTTAAGCCGATTCTTTAAAGCTCGTCACAAAGGCGGGGTTAAGATTTTACATTAATTCTGTTGGTCGTTCGTTAAGGAATGCTTTTTACGCGCTTTGTTGGTTCAGTCGGTTGGGAAGTACCGCACTTCCGGCTCAAGAAGAATCCCCCCTTCCCCAGCCTCTAAAGCGGTTAGGGAAGGATGAAAAGAGCGTGGAGGGCGAAAGACGTGCACCGTCGCGATTACAAAAGCCAACTATTCCGAAGCTTGCGAGGAGGAAGTCCCTGGAACAGGTACAATCTACGCCCAGCACTCAAGCGCTCTTACGCGCTGGGCGGTTCTCGTCCAGCCAACAGAAATTATTTGCAATTACCGGTCTAGCCGGGTGCACTACCCTCGCGGAACACCCGTTCCAACCCTCCAACGACCGAACATTATTCCCCGCCGCCATGTCCACCTTTTACGGAGAACACTTCCGATCGGCAGCAGAGCTTTCCCCTCCCCACTGCCCGGTGAAGCTCGACGAACGTTTATTAAGACAATTTCGTAAAACAATCGACCGTGCCTGGGAAATACGAGCGCGTCCTGAGAAATTTTTATTTTACTCGGCCGTAAGAAACGGTCGTTGTATGCGGAGGTTGTAAATTTCCGGAGAATCCGCCGACACCTCGCTCGCCCGAGAAAACGGATGATTGGAAATAAAAAAATGGCCTTGGATCGGAGACGAGTGAGAGGCCACTACTTCCATCGACCGTTTGAGGAGAGAGCATGGCTCTCGAGAATGTTACCCACCGTACAATCCAGGTTAAGCGTCGAGAGAGCCTGCTCTAAGGGTACGTTACTTTTAACCCACCCCCTCCCCCCCTTCGCTCCGCTACCGAGGACTCGAGAGTAACTCTTCATGATCGCCAAGAACCTTAACCATCCGGAATCGCTGCAGACTTTTCAGAGATCGGACGAAACGAGACCGGGCAAGGAATTAAAGTCCTTTATGCGTGGCATAATCTTGACCCTAACGATTCGAAAATGCAACATTTCCCGGCCGTTTCATCGCCAAATTTCTCCGATGGAGAACTTGAACGAGGTCCTCGAGGGAAGGCAAAAGGAAGACAAAATGGGCAAGTCTGAAAAAAACTGTCGACAAGATTGAGTTTAATTCTGTGGGAGGAAGATATTTCGGTGCATAATTAACGGAGGAAAATGAATTATCAGGCTGAAATATAAGCCGTGAAATACAAGGAAGTTCCTCGTGCTACTGGTTAATATCCGCGGGGTCTAATTAAATATAATTATTCCAGCTGCACGATGTAAAGTTCCTTTTATCACGTGCTCCGACATTATAGTCGCAATGATAAAAATTATCAGACCATTTTCCTGAATTCTCTTCACCATGGCTCTCGTAAAAAAGTGTCGCTTCAGCGAATAAACGCGAAGGCTCTAGTGATGTCGGCAGGATTTGTCAGTCATGGGGAACGTTATCTTGAAAAACAGAAACGTCGAGCTCTTGTGGAGTTTTAGCGGATCGTCCGCCTCTCCGACGAGACATTTCTCTAGCTCTCACGGGCGCGGTGCATTATTTAAAGACCCGAGTGGCAAACTTGATTTTCAGCCATCCCGGAGCTCTCTGGCCGTTCAACAAGTTCCACCGGAAGTTGCCACTTCATCGCATCCTTAAGTCGTCCATCGCGTTCGAAGGTGCTCAATAAAACATGGTGTATCTGTTTCACCGAGAGATACGCGAGACTACGTCCCGCGATCGCTAATTCCCATCCCACCGTTCCCTTCACTCGCGAAGAAGCATTCGCTGCAGCGAGGGAGGGCTGAAAAAAGTTGTCGAAGACGCTGAGAGGAAGTAACAACGAGAAATCCCAACGCGAAGGAACGATATATGGGCTTCCACGTCTCCGCGTATATCGGAACTCTGGCTGTTTGCAAAGGTATCTTGTAAAATATACACTGTGGAACGGTTCAATTTCCTCGGGGCTGGCTGATCTCGGAAAATATGGCTACTCCCTGAGTTATGAAACGATATGCGGGTCAGCATGATACCACCGGTGTGGGGGATGTATGCATTCCACTGCATGTGTGCACAACACTGAGGGCAATCTACTCATATCTCCGTCGACCGTCCACGTTTGCGTTCGCAGGACACGTGTTCTACTTGCGGACAAACGTATGCAAAGAAAACCCACTGACCGTCGTAGAATTTTTCTCGCAACGCTAAAGTGCACTTTTTAAAGGCACAACGTCAATGGACAGCACGGCTCGAATATTGCCATCCACTCGAATCGTCGTTCACGGGTCACGTGTTACACTTGCAAGATCCAAAGAAAACGCGATAACGGTCGCAGGATTTTTCTTTGTAACCCAACGCTGCATTTTTTCAAGGCGTAACACGAGGAAATAACGTTTAGCGTAGGTTTAGGGCACGGGATTCGGGTCGATCGACGGTACGATTGCATCGAATAGGTCCAACATTGGCGCCTTTGTAAAAGCCCCCTCCCCCCCCCCTCCCTTCCGTGCGGTTCAATAGCAAACGCCGGACGAGGCAAACTGCGAACTAAACTGCACTCGCGTACTGGCTGACAGGTGACGCGAATCGTTTTACAGTTCGACGAATTTCGGGGCACTTGAGCGGAAAGCGGCTTGTCCCGCTTCGAAACCCGAAAACGGAGCAAACTTACCGAATCCTG
Source organism: Hedychridium roseum (assembly GCA_963989215.1). Classification (NCBI taxonomy): domain Eukaryota; kingdom Metazoa; phylum Arthropoda; class Insecta; order Hymenoptera; family Chrysididae; genus Hedychridium; species Hedychridium roseum. The sequence continues at coordinate 1,366,188 of OZ022307.1, read as the reverse complement.
TGCCCCCCCCCCCTTCACCTTCAACCCCTGTGATTCGACCGGCGGTATTCCATGAAAGTGTAAAACGTTAATTGCATCGATCGCCGAGTTGTAGGGTGTTTCGCGGGGCACGACGTTCGGTCTATCGATCCTCCCTGTATTCCCGTTTCCTGTCCTACGGTAAGTACTCGCCACTCGAGTTTACCACTTCCCACTGGGCACTTATTCGACGCCCAGGGTCCCCACTTGTCCCGGCAAATCGCGTAGACCGGCAAAATCGCCTGCAGGCTCTTGAAAAGCAGCCGGAAGACAAAGAGCCGAATCCCACTAAAAATCTCGGCGTATGCGGGGTTTAACGCCGGACGTTATCGTTGGCTGTAGGAGATTAGGGCGGGGAGGGGGACGGTTCTCGTTAACACGATGAAAAGGGGACACAAACAGTCGGTAGAAAGCGGCCAACGCGGTTTCGGGCTCGCTCGCTCGCACGATCGGTCGCGCGAGAAATGCCCGAGTTTTCTCTAATATTCGCCGGGGGAAAAAATCCTATTCCGCGGCGTTAATACGCGGGTGAAAGGCCGCCGACGGGCGAGCACTCGCCGGGACTCGGCTTAGTAATTTCAGAATACCGTCGGAGGCTGCAACAATGGCGCAGTAATGCAAACGTCAGCCGTCAACTACTTGATTGCGTATTGTTGTTTGCAGTGTACAGTCGGCCGAGCCCTCGCATACAATCACCCACTTTCACAGAACATCCGCGAACAAGCCTTCCTCCCCCACCTTCCCCCTCCCCCTTCCCGTCGCCGCAAACTCCATTCGCACTCGTTGCTGCGGATTTTCCGACCGGCCTCGCCATCCCCTCCCCCTCGCCGTTCCGCCACTTACCACCCCTTCACCACCACTCCTCTCTAGCCTCTGTTTCGCCGGTAAAACTGTCACGGTACAGTGGACGGCCTGCACGAGAGCCGTTCTCTCGTCATTAATTTCAGTTTTTATTCTTCTACCCCCTGGCGCCCTTCACCCGTGCATACACGCGCATTTATTTATACATTGAAGCACGTCCTGGTCCTCGAGGAAACTTTCAGCAACGTCCACGTAAAATTGCCTTTCTTACGGGGATTCGCTGGCCGGTCGGTTCGGGGGTAGAATCTTTTTTCGGGCCATGCGGTTATCGGATTTTCGCGGTCGTCGCCGAAGGTATCATTCCGGGAAGATAGGATCTAGCCGGGGCAACTAAAGAGCAACCCCGGCTCGTTTAAAAGCACCGGCGACCGCGATAAAGTACGCTCGTAGAGTGAAGTCCTCGGGCCCGGTGTGCAGAGAGGATGATAAAACCGCACGCGTCTGTCCGCCGGGCCGGAGAAGAGAGGGCAAAGTCTAGCAAAGTCTAGCCCGCGGGGAAAGGCTAGGAGGAAAAGCATTTCTTTGGACATCAAAGCAAAAAGATTTGCTCTCCGCGGGCCGCGGTACAACCCTCGGCAATTACACCTGAGACTCCCGCTGAACCCACGGGAGCGCGGAAAAACGCCAGCAAGCCAGAGGAGAAGCCAGCAATAACAATAGCCCAGCGGAAAAAGAGGACCGCCAAGAGACGCGGGGAGGAAGCGTGACGGGAATGAACCAAAGAGAAAGAATTCGAAAAATGAAAATGAAGCCCGGAGAAATGTTCAAGTTGTACCGCCGCCTGGAAAGTTCGGCCGGCTACGTAATCGCCGTAATATCGTGGCTGAGGAAAACTTCTTACCGAACGTAACGAAATACTTTACAGGGCCGCCATGGTCGAGCGAAACTTGGAAAAAATGTATCGACGGAACCTTTCGTAAAACGTTGTCCCGCACCGGCGCGATAATTCCGTTGCGACGCAACCGTAAGGGTGGGAAAAGGGGGGGGGGTGGCAATTTTTCGGTAACATCGAGGCAATATTTCCTGTCGGCCGAGTAGCTTTTCTTCGCTCGGTGCGTCCGACTTTTTCGCCCTGTCTATCGCGCCGCATCGTTTCTCACTTTAGTTCGCTCTCCCGCGCCGACGTTGATATAAGGTTTAATAAAGCCCGCAGGACGTCGTGCCGCGTCATGCATGCTACATCGCGCGAAATTTATGTAAACAGCCGCGCGAGGATTCCGCCGACACGCACAGCCGTCGCCCGGCACCGGAAGTCGCGAACCCTCAATTTCTGGCACCGCCGGAACCGTACGTTGCTCAAATAAATAAACAACGGAGATAAAAGTCCTTGACGAGGGACCGGGATTCGCGGATTACCGGGAGATACAGACTGACGTAGAGCTTTTTTCGAGCATAGATCTCGAGGATCTCGTGATCGTCCTTCGTTTTTGTTGGATGAGGAGTCGACAGGACTCTTCGTTGGACCTTCCTCAAGATCCTCCACTGAAATACCTTGCTCGTCTCGTTTCGATGAACAGGACGACAGGAAAATCGCTAGAAAACTCGAGCGGAAACATCTATTTTTCCAGGCACAAAGCTCGCCTTGGTAAATTCCATAAATTTTAATCGACCGTGAACGTTAGTTCCTCTTCTCTACCGTTTGCGCGCTACCGGGAGAATAACCGCGACGTTCGATTAGTTTATCCTCGAATTTCCGTGATAATCCGCGGCGAGGTATCTCGATAAGTCCTCGCGCATTCGCCGGCATGACAGGCGAATTTATGTACGTATTAGAGCGGTTCCGTCGTAACGTACGAGGACAAAAGCCATGAACCCTTGTGCGGAGCGGGGGGAGAGTGTCGATTGTAGTCACGCGACAGGGTGGTACGGGACCGATCTTTGCGGGATACCGGTTCGATTTAAGGCGGCATAACCGACCGGGAACTTTCTGATTTAATGGCGAGCCGGGGAAAAGATGGCCTCCGCCCGAAGAGAAGGAGAAGATATTTAACGTTAGAGTCGTCAGACGTCGTCCGCCGGGCCCCCCTCAACGTGCCGGCCGCGATGAGTTGAACGGGGACAAAGGGAAACTTGCGCCGTACGTTAAGCACCAGACGTGCCACGACACGCACACACTCACACGAGCATCCCCCACACGGAAAATCGTAGCTACCGCTCCAACGGAAACACGGACTACCGACACGCACGTGTGCACATACGAGAGTACCTGAATGGGACCGCCAGAAGATGGAACCGAAGAGAGAGAACGACGAGTTCATGTGAAAGGAGCCGAGAAAGAGGGGGGCGAAGACCAATAGGGAAAACGCGAAAGTGAAACGGAGAGAGAGGTGGAAGAAAGAGAAGGGTTAGAGAGGGTAGGGGGAGGAGTGGGGGGTGATATAAAGGGCAGAGGGAAGGACGCGACGGAAATATGTACGACCTATTGTCTGCAAATATTAATCGCTCCCTGAACTTTCCAGCTTCGTCCCGCCACTTCACCCTCGCCTACCCTCACCCCTCCGGCAAAAGCCAGCGTGAAACTTGAGTGTGTTCACCGTGCTCACCGTCTTCTACCGTAGAATCTGCCCTTCCGTACGTGGAAACCAAGCGGAGTTCTCGCGGGGCAGAGAATTCAGCTCACTCGGGATATATGCGATCGTTAATAAACGCATCGACAAGCAAGAGCGAACGAAAGAACGTCAGGGAAACAGCGGGAGGGAGGCCGACAGACGTGGGGTGAGGATTAAAATTTTGATGAGACAGCGGAGAATGAGAAGAGCAAAGAGATGTCCCGCGTTTCCACTTCTTACGAAGTACAACAAACTCTGTTGGACTTTCGTAGAATCCTTAACCGAGTTACTCAACGTTTTCGAAGCGCTTCGCTCTACCAAACCTTCGCTTAAGTGTAGACGAATTTTCTGCTCGTTCAAGATACTCCATTTAATGTCGCACAGGGAAAGTACGGTCACTGTATTCAACAGTCACCGAAGATAACAAAGAACGTTTTATTGATACGAAGATTAACAGGAACGTCGAGCAATGATTAAGTTGGCTGATTGAAAAAATGTCAAGTGTTGGCTTTCGATGAAATCTCGACGGAAGGATGCCTTTCTTATTGTTAAATGAATTCTCGACGATGAAAAGGGAAAAAACACGAAGGGTCGGTGAGCGTGATCGCCCGGAGGATTCGCCGGGCAGTCGCTGAGCCGTTTATGACGGTGGAAAATGAGAAGTATTCAGTGTGCCTGGGAAAATCCCGCGGGTATATAACGCACCTGAACACGAAGAGCCGGTAACGACGAGCAGCAGAAAACTGGTATGCAGCGAACCACGCAACCTCGGCCACCACACGGTCATCGTAAACTTAGGGAGGTAAAGCTTCCGGCGGAAACTCTGAGAAAAGGGGAGAACCACCGTTTATCGCTTGCGGCCACTTTCCATCCTAGCAGCCTGCCTCTGTCACCGACGCTTCCATATTTGACCCACGAAAATGGACGGCTTTATTTCATTTCCATGAGCGAATACAATTAAGAACAATCGCGAGAATATCACAATGACGTAGCCATGATTTCCGAATTTATTTCCCTATCGCGTTTACAAAATAGTTTCTCATAAGCGAGATGTATAGATTTTCGTATCTTAAGGTTCTTGGTGAACGAATGTGTCCGATGCTATTTATCGCGCGTAGTCGCGATAACTAGGGACCCTTAGGGCGATTTTGCGGACTGGATCGTTGCGGTAAGTGGGCAATTCTGATTTGAATAAAGTGTCGAGCGACGGGAAACGGCCAGGCGCGGTCTGGTCGGCCGATTCTCCGAGCCGGCAATCCCGGCGGTCTATTAGCCCGGCGATACCGATCCGGAACAACTTCATTCGATGCAATGGCCCAATAATAATAAGCCATTAGGCGCACGTTCGGCGAGTTATGTCGTAATCGATGAATGTTAACACGCCACGCACCAAACGCCAAAGAGAGTCGCAAAAGCCACCCCCCCCCCGGGCGGTTGTGGGGAGGGGAAGAGGTGCGAGGGGTAGGACGGTGCTGGTGGTTGTCGACGAAGGCAACCATGAAACGTTTCGTGCGAAGTTGTGATTCGGTCGGCGAGGTGCTACCGATCCGACGATTACTTGCCAGGTAAGGCTGTGCCGTTGGGCACATCCGGTGCAGACGGTGTACACCACCAGTAACACTCATTGACTATGTAAAGGAAGGTGTTGCGCGAAATATATGACGCCAGGCCATCACCTACCTATATCCCCTCACCCCTCCCGCACTTCCATCCCCTCGCCGCGTCGCGAAGAAATCCTAAGACCGGATAGCCGGTACGCGATAACCCCGCGTGATAACGCTACGCCCTGATAAGCCCGAGTTATCGAGTTTTTACCGTGTTATGTAACCAGTGATGACGCTGGAAATCAGGTGCACGTGTTCCCCTTTACGCGAGATTCGACGATTCTCAGTAGAAATAGTAAGTGTGTGGTCAGACAGGTCGGGATAAACAAGGCTATTTGTCATGCAAGTTTACTCGGGTTTAAAGATCTAATTTCGTTGCTAATGAAGCCAGTAATCATTTGTCTGGCTTTCGTCTAAATCGTTAAGTAGTAACGATATGTGTATAGTCAGACAACTAAGTATTACTTCTTCCTCAAGTAAACGACAATAAATGGAATAATATTTCGTCGCAGGATAGAATTTCAGATGGCAATGGTTCGATACTGATTCAGTTATCGTGCAGACGTCGCCTAATTAAATAATCCTTACACGTATCGGCGAGCGATGAATGTTTCGTGGTTAGACTATATTTAAGCAAAAAATACTCCTTGTCGTGCAAATTGTCGTATGTCCCGCACTTATAATTCACGAAGGTGAAACCCACTTTATAAAGCCCATCAATACTCCTCGGCGAAAGAAAGTCTGATACCAGGACGAAGAGGTAAAGAGAGCAGCAGTAATAATACCGATATCGAGAAATATGCCATACGCCGATATTTCTCAGTTTCTATTTTGACAGATCGCCGTGCAGTTATTCGAAAATTACAACTGGCACATTCGCGAGATTCTGATGGATCGTTGGAGATCTTTTATATTTCATTATACCGGGGAAAGCGGGGTCACGACAGTGCGCGGAATGTCGAAACGAAAGGGATGCGTTTTTGATTAAAACACGAGGATAATTTTAGCAGGGAATTGATGTGAGTCAAATAGGCAGCTGTCCTACGTGAAATGTCCAACTGCGAAACTATCGGTGGGGCGCTGACGCGTCGGAGTTCGGGGTCAGAGGTGAAAACCGTGTCCGTGCGAAACCTCCGCGCCAGAAGTGAATATAATACGAGTTAATGATGCGATTACCTCGTACGGCTGCTCCTAATGCTCGTTTAATAGACCAACTGCCGACACGTTTCACGCGAGTTGCGAAACGTGCGAAAACCAGCCAGAGGCCGACAGGAAACGCGTCCAGTCCGACGTTTAAACCTCTCGCCGCGGTTAAACGAGGAACAGCTTACACGGAAGACTTTGGCGAACGTTCGTAAAGATTAGCGAAACTGTACGTGAAGTTCAATGAAACGGCAAAAAGTGAATGCCTTCCATTTGCGGTCGATGATGGAAATATTTCCCGCTAATGATGTCTCGCACAGAAAGCTTAATAATCAAGATTGCAGGTTGGGAGTGATTTAACGAAGATCTCTGTAACCTCTTGGCGGATGGAAGTCCCTATTTTCGAAGTTTACATCCAAGCGGAAGGTTTAAACAGCGCTCAGGGTAAAAACGCACCAACTGCGGTACGTGTAGTCGTGCGTGTAGCTCGTTAAATGGAAAATCCGTCGCGAAAATTTCCACCGCGCCACCAGAACGCTGTTTACCCTCGCAGCCGCAAACGACTTTTTCCACGTAACCAGCCAACTCTCCACGACTTGCATCGACTTCACGAAAAAAAGAACACGGAGGTATTTCAGAATTGAGCGCTTTCGCCGTGCTCGTTGATACGTCATAATGACGTAATTCTGACATACGCGAATAAATATGAAGCAACGAAATTAAAGACTGAGCAAATATTCCGGAAATATTGCCCTGTGTTTGGGGTAAAAAAAGGGGAGAACACTTTGTAGGTGAGGACAGTTGATTACGGGGCGGAATGTAAGTGTGTCTCCGGGTTTTGCACACAGTTCCACTGAGCCAATGCATTAGGCTAATGCCGCCCTGAGTGCACCCGAAGCTGTGAGCTAAGTACACATTAAAAGCAACGGGGAATTTACTTGGCGATTCGGCCGGGCGAATTTCGCCGAGCGAAGACGGCTGCCACGACGTATCGGGGAATCCAAAGATCATTAAGGAAACGTTTCGCAGATCAGACGGATCACGTGACCGAGAATAGGAGGAGCTTTCGATCGAGAAGCGTCTGAATCGTCGAACGACTTCTTAATGAAAATTTTCGATGCTCTCCTTCGATTCGGAAAATACCGGCGAACTTAAATTGGGGGCGGGAGGAGAGATTCCGGAATGTCGAAAAGCCATGCTCGCCGAGCGTTGATCTCCGCTTTCACGTGGAGTTATTATCCGTTCCCTTTTTACGGCGCCCTTTGGGAATCCCGGGGAAGCGGGGGCCGGAATCTCGACGTGCCTTCGCCATGATTCCGACTAGCCCGCCGGGTTAAAAGGAAATACTGCGGCGCGTCAAGAAGGGACGCACCAGTCGGTGTTTTCTTCTCGATTGTCGGGACGATGTGGATGATAAAGAAGCTCCGTGCCGTGAACGAAAGGAGATGACGCGGCCGGCATAATGGAAGGTGCCCTAGACACCCCCGGGGGTGTACACAGACCAGCGCATACAGAGGCTAGCGAGGGAAAGGGTCGCCGTCGCGAAACCCCGTGGGTTCCTATATCCTGTAAGATGGAATTCCAACGATGAAACCCATCCACTGTACTAAATATATTTTTCTCCGCATTCCAACGTGCCCTTAGTCAACGCTCAAACGAAAAGAAATATTCCAAGCACGACGGCTACTTGAATTTAGCAGGCAAATCTTTGTCCAAGTCTTTAAACGCTTCTTGCAACTGCAAAGTCAACGCATTGTTTCCTACGTAAGCTCGGCATTCGAGGAATCACGTTGAGGAACGTGACTGCTCTCGGCCGAAATTCGGCCACGATTGTACGAAGGACGGGGAGATAAAGAAAGTCGGGATCGTAAAGGAAAGAAGACGACGCGGCCGACATAATAGAGGAGAGCCGACACCCTCGGGGGTGTACTTTTCGCGCGGCGCCGGGGAATACCTATAGATGGAAGGGTCAGCATCTTACGGGACCGTAGCTCCAAGTGTTGTATAAGCGTTTCATAGGGCATCTATTATGTGCGCCCTTTCAGAAAAATAATCCCTGCCACGCTCTACGAGAAATACTCCTGAATTATCCAGAAAGAGAACACCTAATTTCGCCGGAGAATAAAAATAAAGGAAGACCGTTAAACGCGAAAGATTCTCAGGTGAAAACGAACCGTGTTTTTATTCCCCTTTTAATACCGCGCTCTGCGAGTAGGATACGCGAGATGGCTGGTCGTAGATCAACAGAGTTTACAGTAAACTCTATATTCCCCTGAAGCGGGTGTAGTAAGTGGTGGCGAAGACCGCAAGGTAGATAAAGCGGCTCAATCCTCAGACGTCGTTGAATGGCACAATCGGCATAACGGGGAGGGTTTCGACGCCCTCGAGGACCTTCGCTATATCTCGTCGCTAAGAATACCGAGATACGCGGCTAAAAATACCCCCAAGAAGGATCTTGACGTCGTAGTATAAGAGCTTTATGTCGAATACATTCAACTAGCCCGAGGTAATGTTCTTCCTTACAAATGTCTTCAACATCTCGGTCCCTTGCTTATCGATACCGACTTAAAGGTGAATGTGTTGTTTTAAAGATAAATGTGCAATGTTTCCGACATTTCGTTAATCATCACCAGGAGATCACATGGAAAGCTTTGCTTTAAGGAACAGTGTTAAGGATCTTAGCGACAATGTGACATCCCGGGGGACACTTCCGGCGCGAGGATTCCGCCGTGGGCCCTACGAGCGGCAAATTGCCCGACCCAGATGGGAGAGTAATACGAGGAGACAGGGGTGCGGGTCAGCACGGATTACCCTATTCGATTGTCCTTGCCCCTGGAATCTAAGCGCGAGATTGGACCGCGACGGATAAGATCCAGTCGTTCCGGGAATGGTATTCAGGGAGAAGACGAGGAGTCGAAACGAGATGCCACGGAATGTTGGGGAACGAAATTCACCCTTCCCCCCCCCCCCCCCTTCTCTGATCTTTGCCCGAAAGATCGGTATTGTTAAATGTCCTTGCCGTGAGAACCGAATTCGTAGGAATGTGGATATGGAAGCGATAAGCCGAGGCAGTTATATAGCGATGGACGAAATCGTGCGGACCCCGTGATAAGCCCTCTCGACGAACGTCGATGGTAAGCAACTCGGCCGTGTTATAAACGCAGGATCATCGACAATGCCAAAAAGCATGTCCCCCGGGCCATGCCAACTCCCGGCGAATGCCCTCTTGGCATCGAGAGCATGCATGACAGCTTTGCAATGGCACTCCAGTACTAACTCGCGAGGAAAACATTCTCGGTAAAACGATAAAACAAACAGCTGCCGTTAAAGCATAACGAAAATCGATGAGGCAAAAATTCACGAATAAATTGAGCCCCTCAGCAGCCCAACTGACCAAGCACATTTTCTACGTTTTCGCCCATTGTAAAAGTACCGAGCGCCTGATTAATACGAAACTTTTGAACATCTAAGCGTTGACGAATCTGAAGTACGGGGGAACTAATTGTAAAGAATTTCCTGGCCAGTATATTTCGTCCTAGGGGTTTCTAATTAATTCTGACTCGGCTTGTTTATACGCGGGGTGTGAAGCACTAGGAAACGTTTGCCAGAGTGACGCGCAAAAGCCCGTAAGTGGTAGGACTCGAGCGTTGGCATTTTTCTTATTCTCAAAGCGTTCTCCGAGCAGTCGAGCGGCGAGTGCCGGAAAGAAGTGCAACGAGCGCAACGAGGACGTCCCGAGGCGCAGCGGTCGTACTTATATCAAAAGTTTACACGTTGCCAGGGCGGTAAACAGTTTGACTTTCAAATGGCGAAGGCACGGCCGGGAATATAAAGCAGCGCATTTTTTTTTTATCCTTCCTCCTTTTTTCTTCGGTCAGGCAAGTGAAAGCCGGAGCATCGGGTTTCGAAAGCCGATGAATATTTCATGCGGGGAATCGGTTGAGAACCGGCAGGAGGGGGCCGCCATTGTCCAGGCCCGAGATTACACGATGAAACTACGAAGTTTCGACGGGCTAAGTGCCAGACCTGCCTCGCTTATCCGTGTCTTTCATTTTCGTCTTTTCGTGCCGTACAGCCGGCGATAAGTGGCTGCTCAAGGAACCATTATTCTAATAAAATCTATTGTAAAGAACCGATCGTACCCTTTCAGTCGATCCTATCGCCCAACACTCGTAGAGAAAGAAGGAATTTCTGCTCTTAAAAAGTGAAATAAAAGATCAAACCCAAGGAACCATATGAATTTTTCATCCGAAATTCCTCTACAACTGATGCTCGCTTCTCGGAAAATACAGAAAGTTGAGTTCGCGCGGACGGGTGTAAGATTTTCCAGGGATCTAATCGAACGATCGCTAAATTAACGGAGATGGTTCCAACGTCATTCGAGGGAAAAGACGGGCACTTGGCGTCCGGCAGGAAACGATTTCCGGCAGTGAGGGAAATCGCTGGAGATCCTAGCGCGCGTACCACCGTCGGGGAAGCATGAGGAATCGCCGTAATCTCCATCGAATCCGCACCGCCGTACCATCTCCTTCCCCGCAATAAGATCGTTCTTCGTACCTTCGAAACGGGCGGGACGTGCGAGGGGAGACGGCTCGAACGAGGCCGACGAAGGAAGAGAGGCCAGGGAGAAACAAAGAGGGCCCCAGTTAGGCACGGAAAAAGGGTGGGAAAGAGGTACTAAGCGGAGAACCGTCTTTGTGATTTCCACCGCGAGCACACGCAAGATTTCCAATCAGCCACCGGAAATAGCGTCTAGCGCGGAGATGAGATCCGCGAGCTACGAATCCAAGCCGGATCATAAGGCCCCCCTCCCCTGTCCCCCTCTAGCCCCTACCGTCGGAGCTGCGAAAAGGGGTGGGCGGAAGGGGGCGGCAGGCAAAGTCGAGTACGTATAATCCGGATTTCTGCGGTGTCTTGAAACGTGCGGAATTTTTCGCCAATGTGCGCGTCGCCACACAAAGCTCCCTCTCCCCTCCCCCCTCACCGCCCTCTCGCCAACCGCGGGGGTAAACCCAGGCTGTTTCCGCAACGTTGAGCACCGCTAATTAGCGGATTTTGCGGTTTTCGCTTGGGCCGTTTCTTCGTGGCTTCTTGAGATGCCGACCCGATTCTCATTAGTTTTTCAGACCGAGCGGGAAAAATTTACGCCCCCCTCCCCTTCTCCTCCCCACGGTTCCGTGCTCGCTCGGTTTTCTAACGCGGCTTCAGCTATTCCCGGCTCTGGCCCGACTCTACCCTCATCCTCGATTATCCGATAAAGTGCACGACTCTCCGCGCCAGATCCACCATCGTCGGCAGTTCAACTACAGTCTCGCCGCAAAATAAAGGCTAACTACTACGCGAACATGTACCCCTCCTGTATCTCAGCGACTTGAGCCGACGTACAATGCCACCCAGGTGATCGTACGGAACGATACTTCTGATGGAATAACGTAATACAACAGGTAGAGAATCAGGTTTTGAGTGTACGTGTTATTACGAAAGTTAGGATTTCCGATGTGAGGAGGGAAAGTTTAGGCAGATCGTTCTTATCGTCTCTCAGGGGGAAATCAAGTTGTTGGTTGATTGCCGAGAAGAATGGCGTGCCATTATCGGATGTCATTCGCCGCTGCTACAACGGCGTTAATGCCAAGCCGCGTGTGTGCGATCCTTGCTATCGATAAGGCAAAACTCGGCCGAAGTCCACTTCCACGTCCAGCTGACGTGAAAAATCATTAGCTCTCTGACATTTTTCCCAGTAACAGAGGACTTATGGTCTCGAGGAAAATGTGTTCCTCCGACGCAATTTCCACGATCAAACATGACCTCCCGATACCCCCATTCGAATTGGCTTAGTCAAATATCCAACTGGCACAGAAAAAATGTACGCTCGTTGGTGCAAGTACAAGGAATAAAAGAGCGCGGGCACATTACTCGGTCTTATTACGTCTCACACGTAGGAACAATGTAGCGGGACTTCCTCAACGGCGTAATTCTCTCGTTCTCACATTCCCACATTCTTCCGGCTAGCGTCATCCCTCACCCCACCTCCTCCCCCCACTGCCGCCTTCCCGCAGGTTTCTAACTCCTTCGTCGACACTATCTCCCGCTGGCTCCCTCGACGGTGCTCCGATCTGCTCTCTTTCGCCCGGCGCAGCGCAAACAGCCCGGAGAAAGAAACCAAATCTAGACCCGTGGCTGAGTAAATAGCGGGAGATGGTTGCCCACCTATCTGCGGAGCAACCATCGTCGACGACCTCGTTTGTCTGCAACTCTCGAGACCACCGCAGAGCCGGGCCGCTCGGCCAGAGACGAGAACGACTACCGTATCGGTATTAGTCCGCCGAAAGCATCCGAAGATGTACCAGCTCTTTCACCAACGTCCTGCAATCCCATCCTGACACGTGCATTATTCCAATTGTTCACGTAAATATTTACCTACGTCTCTGGTATAAGTTTATCTAGTTTGAAATTTAGGTATATCAATTATTTCACTTCCATGTAGGTTAATCTACTTAACTCTTCTTCCATTCTTTTAATTTTAATTTTCATCTTTGCTTTTTCTTTTTTGCTATTATTTACTTTCTCTCTCGCTAATGTACTCTCAGATTGTTCATTTATATTGTAATTCTTCTTTCCCAGGGGATGATTCCCAGGGTAAATATATTCTATTCTATTCTACAGTAATGAGCCAATTAATTGATGCTCGTCGAATATTTCATCCGGACGATAATTATAGAATATAGATAATAATCCACAACGTGGCTAATTGCTGATCATTTTAGATTCCACTTAGTTTTCTAAGAGTCTCTTTATATGGGTTCTATTTTAGTTAAATGTATGTTACAGTGACATGTGCCCCTTATGATCGACAATCTACCAGACCCTCGGGGTAATAACAGTTGAAATTGCGTTCTGAGTATTGGCACGGCGTTGGTGAAACGTCTAGTATACACGGGGCGTATGTGCATAGCCAGCTAGAGGGTATATGTTACAGGTAGCAAAGAGATACAGGAACTACCGTGGTCACCGACAACCGGCTTTGAAGACCGACTAGTTGCGATTTTTATTATCTCTTTGATGCGTCCGCTTCTCCAACTCCCCGCTCGCTGTTTGCAAAATCTACGACGGCTAGTTACTCGCGATACTTCGTTTTCCCGGACGTCCCGCGGCAATTTCCTAGTCCATTTTAATGCGAGATTAATAAAACCGCCGTGCGGAGGATTTAGGTGCACTGCGCACGGGTTTATTGGCGCAATGCAACGTTATATAATTTACATTTCAATTAAATGGCGCGCGCAATGACAAACGACGCTATTATTCAGCGGACTCTCAAAGAGATGCAAATGGTATTGGAGCTGCATAATTTTTCCTTCCTCCTGGCACCATGTCCCCTTTCGGCTATTACACGTCCGCTTCTGTAAAATAGATACCTTCCCAACAGAAGTACAGAAGTAAAAACGTCACGAGGAATCGTACGTTAAAGTCCGATAAGTACTTTCCTGTAATTTATCAAGGACCTTTTCTCGGGGGAATCTTTCTTTTCTCGTTGACTCGTAGCGATATGCATGCGAACGAATTCTTTAGGAAATCCGATCAGGTACGGGGGGTTTGCTGACACGGGGGTTCCCAGCAAGTCTGGACATCCTAGTTGAGGATGAAATCCGTGTTGCCAGGAGCTGACACTCGAAACTTGGAGCCGAACCCAATCTGTCCTTGCTTGCATTAATCTCAAAGGGGACCGTGCCTCTGTCACCGAAGCATTTAGATCCCGACTGGATTGTCCTATGCTTCTACTCATATATCGAACTACAATTTCATTTCCCGCTTTAATCGATTATTCCAATTGCAGGTCAGGCACACACATCGCACAGTTGAATTATAAGACAGACAAATGATTTAATCGGCTCTGCAAATTGTCAGAAACTATTTTCCGTTTTCCTAACAGTCCGAGGATGCGCCTGTCTTTTCGAATTTTGCCTCGGTTAGTTTCCTTCGCAATTTCGTGGGATCCCTTCGCTCTCTTTTCTTCCCTTGTTCCCTCTTATTTTTCCCATTACCGCCAGTCTGCACTTTCACTCTCCCGTGCTGAGGAAGTACGTATATGTATACGTACACATAACATATTAGACGAACGCGTAACACGAGCAACTGACTTCTACAAGAGAAGGCACTGCACTGATTTCTCAGGGGATACTAGAACTTGGACCCGAACATAATGTCAATCCAATTCACGTCCCTCTAATGCCTGTACTCCCCGCCGCCAATCTGCTGAAGGCAGAGCTGTTCCGTTCAGCCGGTGCCGCCGTCCCAACGTGTTGCAGAATAATTCTACCTTCCTACGGACTCGAGTGACGACCTAAGGTAATTGCGTCAGTTACTCCCTCTCAACCCATTATCGACTCAGCCCCATTCCTGACCATTCTTACTGAATCGATCGACATACATGGCCTTTGTCAACGTTCTTAAAATCCATTGCTCTACGTTTTAGGATTTACTCGTTGAAGACAAGGACGATAATCTAGCGGAACAGTACGAAAGGGTAACGCAATTATCATCCTGTACCCGTTAACAAGGTTTAGAATCTACAACGGAACTTAATCGAGGGACAATGGATTGGACGTGAGCTCATTGCCGGCTCCCAATGCGAAACCATAAAATCAACATTGCGATGGCACCCAATTCCCTTACTGTCGAATATACCTGTGTACTTATACAGCCAGTAGGAACGCTCAGTTCCGCCGTTGGACGTCGTTGAGCTGCTCAGTATTCAACGGAGGGGCTGTACGATCCCCAAGATAGCGAATGCAAAATCCTAGGGAGAGGGGGAAGGGTATGGCATGGCGAGGAACGCCTTTCAGCCCATAAATAACGAAAACTTATAAATATAAGGGACGTTAACGCGCCTGGCCAGCACAGAAACCTCTCCGCTTAGAGCGGTTTCAGCTTAACGACTGATAACAGGACCCTCATGTCCTTCGTATATTCGACAATATCACGGCTCTTCAAGTGCTCGTAAAAGCGTGCAGATTAGAAAGTCCAACCACCGTTTGACCCAGATTGATCCGAAGCCACGGGGCAAATTCTTCTCGTAAAACGTTTCTTTCTAATCGACCGCTCGTATTCTTGGAAATGCACAACTGAGAAATCATTCTCGGGGAATTCTTCGCTTAAACGATGTCCTTCGAAATGCCGGAATGCGATGCGCGCGGATGCAATAAACTCAGCGACATTAGCTTTGTCCGTCCCGAACTTTCGCCGTGAACGTAAATACTCAATTCCCTTACGTCTTTTGAGGAAATGGAAAGTTGCTAAAGTTCGGTGTTTCCCGGCATTCTCGATGAACTCCAGGGATCAGGTGGTCAAAAGCAACTTACCTACAGATACAGCTTGGCGCGTACCACTGGAAATATCTCTGTTCACTCGCGGCAACTCGAGATCGAGAGGCACGTCTTGTCGGTGTCGACAGCTACGGAATGGACGCTCGGAAACTTTGCTGACTCGAATTTCACCTGACAATCCCGTGAAACTCGAAAATTCGCAATAGCATTGTCCAAAGCTCGGTTAGGGGGATTGAGTTTTAAGTGTATGTTTTTAAAGATATTTCAAATTGTGCGGAAGGCCGTCATTTCTGGGTCAATAGGCCGAATCCGATATATATTTACCTTCCGTATCGAGATCTTGATAAACCGTTTATCGGAGAGTCTATTTACCAACATGGCTGGACGAAAGTAAATACGTCGGGAGACGTGAAACAATTGGCAGCGACAATTAAGTTGAACATTTCGTTGGAAAATCCAGAGGAGTATTATCTGCTGCCTCGGCATGAGCGGAGTCGTGCGGGGCTTTGATAAAAAACTCATTACGGACATGTCAGGCTGCGTTATGCGCCGGGCGATAAGATCAAAGGTATTCAATAGAGGTACTAAAGGGATTACGCGCCGGTCGAAAACGCTGTTGCAGATTTTACGATGAAACGACATGGGCCCTGTGAATTCCCTCGTTCGTTGCTTTTCCCTCGTTGGCACCTCGTCGAGGATCTCTTCCTTCCCGTCATCCAAATAGACTTGTCCCAGTTTCGGCTGGAGAACCACGCCTTCAGCCTCGTCGAGCTACTTCAACGCTCGACACTCGAGAGTTCTGAACGTTCTGATAATATTCCCCAATGGTATTAGCGTGCATTTAACGCGCTATGAACACGCCCGGCAGTAAGTGCTCGACGACGAACGAGTGCCGATAATCTCGGCATTATGCGATTCTTCCGCGTGAGTTCAGCAACCGTGCGACCGAATTTTACGCGCCATTCAAATTTCTACGAGCCACCGGTTCGTCGAACCTGTTTCTCGTCGTTTATTAGAGCGACTGGCAGTCGCGCATGATTGCCAGGAATGACGAGTCGACAGAATTCTTCTGACGGAGGGAAAGGTATCGACCGAAGGAATTCCTCAAAGTATCGGCATTCGAGCGGTCGACGATAAGGGCGACGATCAGTCACAAGAGGAACGGTTTACCTTCGGGACCAATATCAACATCGTCACGTGGAGGAAAAAAAGAGCGGATAAAGAAGCTCCCTTTACCGAGAGCAAACTCTAAATCCGATTGATTGCTACTGCTTTCGGTTCGCTCGGCCGAAAGAAGAGGATTCGAACGAACCGCCGAGAACAGACGTTATTACGAGACTGTTCTTATAACGAACGGTACCGGCTCTCACACTGTCGTCCCGAGCAAACTAATCGTCTTGCAATGCGCCATGTGCGCCGACATCAGCCCTTTTCTGCGGAAAGCAAATCCTTGTACAAGTGCGCCTTACGGCACGAGTGCTTTAGCTGCTCTCCTCGTAAGTTTGCATCGCACACAAAAGGACTAACTGCCCAAGTACTCGATATACTGATGGGGAAAAAAAAGAACCGATACGTTCGATACAAGCTACTCTTGATATCACAAGAGGACAGAAATTCTACTCGAAAACTCTCGACTGTTTTCATCCGATCGAAGGCCGTGAGATATTAATAGAACTCTTTCTTGAATTCCTAGCCCACGATACGTTAATCAGCGAGATTGAATTTTATGTGATTTTTAATGGCGTTAATAAGTTTACGGTTTACGACATTGAAACCCTGGGAGATTTTCGTTATTAAGCAGCTTTATCGATGACCGTTTGAGTTTGGAGTTGGGTGCTGATGGAGCCGCCAGCAATATTGAAAATTAATCCCTTTGATGCAGCTGACTAAACTTCTGCAATTTCAGCCTGCCTCCGGTTAAATTATGCATGCCATTCATACAAACCTCCAACCCGCCGTGATTGACATTTCGTCAGACGAAGTTCCTCGCCGTTTCCACCAGCAATGTCAGCGATAATTGATTTTGTTGATTACCAAATTACAATTTAAAACGGCATTTTTTCGTGATATCTAGACTATAAGAATTTGTACGGTAGCATACGCAATTACCCCGTGGTACGTCAGGAGTGGTAGTATTTTGTCACTCCTCCTCCTCCGGCGTGGCAATAGCCCCGAATTCTGCTGATTCACTGTACAAGGCAGCCATAAAAAAGTCAGCCGAGGTGGTCGGGGGACGAAAGACGTGCCGAGAGCGAGGCGCAGTAGAGCTTAAAGTGCATTTGCAGCAGCAGCAGCAGCAGCAGCAGCAACGCAGGAGCTACGCTCATGGACGTCGTAATTTTTAATAACCCAGGGGGGAAAGTGACTTGGTAAAATTACGGGAGATGCGTAAACGCCAAAGTCCCTGTTTTATCAGTATTTTTGCCCGGCTAGACGACGCGTTTCTCACAGCTCGGACAATTTCACCGGGCGTGCATGATCGATGCGCGTGCACTCGAGTCACTCTAATTACGCAGGCCGTGACAGATCGACGAGCCAGACTCGACTCGGCATAGGTTTGCAGTGCCGTGATCAATGAGACCGCAGATGGATCTCTCCTCGAATTCTGCAGGACGAGGCAGACCGGTTGACACAACTCGATTGGATCCTCGTCGGCTATAGTATAAGATCTATTTGACGAGTGCAAACAACGTTGACCCCCGGTTTCTCCTCACGAGAACCTTTAATCACAAAGCTATCATGAAACACTAATTGCCAATAATATAATTCGAAGTTATATAATGCTATGTATTTTTTCATTGGACCAAATGCTTAATTCGAGAGCTTAATTCGCCAAAATCTGTTTGTATCACTGATAAAGCTATTAAAGTTTCCTTCGATCCGAGCACTTTAGCTTTAAATCTCTAGAGTCCATGGAAGAAAGGAGAACGAAGAGCTTCATAATTGACGTTTGATCAGCGACCTCGGTTCGTAAGCCAGCTCGTTTCCATCTAACAATCAATCAACCAGCCCTGATTAATAGCGGGACAGGATGAAAAATGATGGCTCGAAAGTGAGACGGATGAAATGAAGTCATACTCTCATGTACTCCGTTCGTTTTACTGCTGAATTTCCAAGGAATGCGACAAATGGCCATCAAAATTACCGGCAAATGGAATTTCTTTGAAAAACTATTAAAAAATCAATCTACGCCTCTACCTGTATGACGAATAACCGAAGAATCGACATTTGAATTGACACGCGAATGATATTTCCTACCGCAAACCTCATCCTGTGACACGGGCAAAATTGGAGCAACGGTTTATCGGGAAAAATGATTGAAAAGGATGTTCCCCCGGGTACATGGCTTACAAGTCAAAGAACGGGCTAAGTAAACTAAGACCCCTGCTTATCGTCCAGGCTCGCGTGGGATGACCGCTCGAAATTGTATTTGATTCGACGTAGGAGTATCCGGAATCGATCCGTCACGTTGTAATGAATTCCACTGGATGGATAATCAGGGCGAATCTATCTGGCTATTTTCCGGCGGTATCGTGTCGGCTGTGTGCCCAGGCGATCTTTTTCGCGGCTTCCCGGCGAACGTGGGCCAGAAGGGGTGAAGGGAGTAGGACGGAGAAAAGCCGTCTGGTATCGTGCAGAACGCAGCCGCTTTCATAGCGACGCTGCACTGTTTGCCTAACGTGTTTGTTTATGTATGCCGCGACGATCGTTAGTTCGGGCCGATGATACAATCGTGCCCGGAGCGTGGGCGGCCCTCTGTTCGTCCAGCTCGGCCGACGGTACATAGGCTTCGCGATGAATACGCCCTGGATATCTATGTTTGTCCACTCGGGACGCGCCGCAGAGATTGCCGATGGTGCTGAGCCGTTGCGGCTACCGATGCACCGCACTTAACTGCCACCTCGTTGCAGGGTCGAAATATAAGGGCCAAGTACAGCTAATTCGTTCGCCTAAACGGAACACTTTAGCTCGCCGGTATAATCCTCTGGCAGTTCTCTCCTGTGTCTACGCTTGCTCATTTTTTTTCCCTTCTCGCAGACTTCGTTTGCTGGCATAAACTCACGCAAATCCCAGGCGAGCTTTGTCCATCTGCCTGGTCCTTGTAGCATTTTTTTGCCGCTCATAGAGCCCGGGTCTTTGCGAATTAACATGTACGTGGGAGCCACGCGGGCAGTTATAATGGCTCAGTGGCCGAGCGTAAATTATCCTTTCCCCTTGGAGACGCGAGACCTTTAAAGGGAAAGGAAGCGAAATAAAGAGAGTTGATAGATGGTATTAATCCGCGATATAAAGTAAGATAAGTGGACTGTGGCGACCGTTGTGTCTGCCCCAAGGGTGGGATATCTCGGATCTCGAAACTAATTCCCTGCTTCTAATGGTCCTGCCAATAGCAATTTCTGCGGGGCTGAATAGCGATTTTCGCGTCTTAAGACCGCTGTTTTTTACCTTCCCCGATGGAACTGAGAAAGTAAACACAATCGAGGATTAGTCTTCGAGAAGTACGAAAAATCAATGAAGAGCACATTTACGAATTATCTCCGCAAGGTCTGAAATGAAATGTTTATTAAATAGTTCACTATTGATTAAAGAACTCATGGAGGTATGTACAAAGTGTAAAAAGTTGTAACACCACATGAATGGCTCGCGAATGAAGAGATGTCGGAATATCATTACTCGCGTCCTTTACGTATAACAAACAGATTACGTCGTATCTCGTAGTCATTGCCAGGCAGCTCACTAGGTCAAATATTGTCCCATTTGTGCAAATATCTTAGTAAAAAACAGATATACATTTATGGCGAAGTAAGCCGTCCTCGCGTTATCTTCGATGACGTTGTGGCAGTGTCATCAAACGCTGTAGATCTACGGCTACCCTACGTACAGATATCTCGGTTCATTGTTGGCAAGAGACAACGAAAAACATGTTTTCCTTCCTCTGCACTTATTTTTATCTGGTCCACTGAGGTCACGATTCGCGTGCACATGTTCACTTCTTCAGCTCCTTCTGTATCTCCGCGAACGTCTTGCCCTTGGTCTCGGGTGTGAGGTAAAGTATGAGCGCCGTGCAGACCCACATGACGACGAAGAATCCCAGGAAGGGCGGGGAATGACCGCAATTCCACGTTACCGCAATGGCGATGTAAAGTTTGACGGAAGCTGTAGCCAGTATCCCACCGATGACCCCGAGAAGACTAGTGCTGACGGCCTTGATCTCAGTGGCGAAGACCTCGGACATGAGAATCATCTGAAGACTAACGAGACCGCTGTTGAAAGCGAAAACCAGGACCATCGACGCGATGAACGGTGTCAGCGAATACCCAGAGACGTCCATGTGCATGTATTCCTTGGCGAAGAAGAACACACCGATGACGAGGTTGCAGAGCCCCGCGGTGAAACCGGATGCCAGGATCAACGGTCTACGACCCAGACTGTCGACCAAGAATGTCGTCAATACTGACGAAATTAATTGCACGGCGCCGAGGAACATGTTAGCCGTGTGGTCGGATAAGACTCCTCCGGTTTCCTTGAAGATCATCTGGCCGAACGTGAGGACCATGAAGAACCCACCGAAATGTTGAGTGACGGTGAACAGGAGAATTATGAAGAAGGCACGACGACTGGCACGATCGGTGAATATGTCTCTGACAGATTTCTTCTTTCCGCTGCCTTCCATCTCTTTGCTGAGTGAACTTGCGATCGCCTCGAGCTCCTCCGAGACGTCAGTCTTACCCCGGAGTTTCTCCAGAACCTCTTCAGCCTCGTCCTTCCGACCCCGCATCATCAAGTAGTACGGGGAGTCGGGCATGAACCAGAAGGCCGCGATGAAGCCCACGGAGATGGTCAAACCCACGCCTGCCATCGACGGTATCGACAGGTACGGCACGACGATGAACGAGAAGAAAACTCCCAGGTTGAACATAATACCCGTCAAAGCACCCGCCGCCCCTCGCGTGCCTGCCGACGATACTTCTCCCAAGTACATCGGACTCACGCAAATGCACACGCCTAGCGACAGACCAGCGATAAACCGGGCTATGTACAGAACCTGAAGAAACATTGTCGAAGAAATTCGCGTAAAAAGGATAATGCGAAAAATCTTTTCGAGTTAACAGGAATTGTGTTAAGGAATTAATCATTGTATCGTGTATTCCGTAAACTTGTCTCAGTAAAAGGATTATTAAGTAAAGCAGACAGGCAGTTTTTCTTACCATTACATTGTGGGCTATCATAATTAGCGTCCAACTGATCACCAAAGGCAACGAGCACACTATTATGGTGGTTTTTCTACCAAGCCTATCGACAATCACGTTATTTATGAAAGGTGCTAGCATATGACCGACTGCAACTACGGCCACTAGACTGGAAACGGCTGAATGCGTCATGGGAACGGGTGAATCCGGTGCGGTCAGTTTCACGACGCTTGGTCCGTTCCATCCCACCACAGAACCAATACACAATGAGAAAATCGAACCTGGACAATAACGCTAACCGTTACGACGTAATCGACGCATTAAACTAATTACGGGATTATTGCCCCTGGTTATTGCGGCGAAGCTGGCAAGACTTGGAACGTAAAACACAAGAGCTTGGGGAATGTGTTACTAAATACATTTGGGTTAAATCGTCCGAGTAAGAAAGTTAACGGGAATGTGGAATAAATGGGCTGACTTACAAGTGAAAATGGCTAAGTATTCCCAAGTCTTTGAACCCTCGGGAGTGGTGTATTTGCCCTTTTCCGTGTCTGTACTCATGATGCACCGGTCCGATCGAACGCTATCACAAACATCGACTACGACTCCCGATCGACTGATTCTTTGTTAAGTTTCAGCGAGTTCGTACGTCGCACTAGATAACGCATTCGGAGTGGTACTATAACTCGCGTATGAAAAGGGTTTTATCGTGAAATTTATTGTGACTACCACACTTGTGTGTACACAAAATCAGGCCCCAGCATATCACCTGTCACCGAACATCGCCTATCTCGTTTTCTCAAACACGAAGCTTATTTCTTGACCTTCCACTAATTGTCGCGTTATTTCCAACAGGCAATTAACACGGAAGTGCAGTTAGTGATGTCATTGGCAAATTACATGAATGCAGATGATGTAATAAAGTTTCAAAGTCCAAAGTAAAGTAAATGATCTCATTCAATATTCTTGACAATATGTAGAGATTTAGGTACAGCTTATGAATACCTGTCAAAGAAAATAATAGCACGTGTCACGTGCTACTCCGTTTCAAAATCTTGGCCGCAGTAAATTAAGTCATATAAGCGATCTTACACGTCACGATAGGACATTATCGAATTATCTTTTTGAGGAAAAACGACTCGCCGTGTTATTCTTACTTTTATTATCAAGCGCCTGCTTTAATATCATATATGCAAACAAAAAATGACAATTCAGGTATGAAACCGCCGTGGCAACGTAAAATAGTATACGTCACATATTCTTTGTACAAACGTCGTTATCGTAAAATCATCCATGTCAATATAAAAAGTCTGTGATATTCGATAACGAATACGTCTCAGGCATTAAGACCGCAGACGATAAATTCGAATACGAACGTTCGGTCTGTCAATTATGCAAAAACCGCGACCAACGTCGGAGATAAAACGGGCATAATGGAGAAATGATTTTCAGCACTATGAGAATTGTCATGTTACAGTGGACGATTTAATGAAGACACCACGTTCTCCATCGCGGCTCATTGTCCTATTCTCATTGTACGTGATGTCGTCATCTTACGCAGGCCTTTCCCGCTTCAAAGGAAACGCAAGAACAGATGAAAGGAGCTCATTTTCCTTCGGTTAATTCATGCTGTTGACAGAATAAAGAAGAGCGTGGAATGAAAGAGGCCACGGCATACTGAACGACTTTATCCGCTTTCCACGTTCATCTTAGCTCAATGCTGCACTTGAGAGAGCACTTGTGCATTCGCGACCCCGCGGCCAGTTCATAGCGCCGCATCGATGCGTTTAATCAAAGTGAAAGATACCCGGCCCGAGAGCACGACAGACTTCCTTTGATCATCCCATTAGATGTCTATCGTCCGGCGAACAAATTTACATCGCGTTATACGGGTAACAACGATTCCGGACCGTCGAACATTGATGTTTCGAATCGCCCTACCAAACAGGCTATCGAACCAAAGCGATTGAGTATTAATTCTCCTAGCCGTCGACGCGGTGCAAAACAAACGTGGACATGCCTGCCGATGTATTCATGATATTCCGCATGTACTCGCAGAAAATGGAAATAGCTTTGTTGCAAGAATCAAAACCGTGAATACATTTCCGTTTGATAAATAACAGAAGAATGACTAATTTGACGAAAATTCTGTTTTATTGATGAAAATAAACATAATACAATTTCCTGTTACTTCATGTAGAATATTCTCGTAATGTCATGTCGTATGATTTCATATTATGATTGTATAAAGTTTCGAATTTTATCGGAAAACAATGTCGGTCCAGTTGCTGTAAGGCTTCGGTAAACCCAACGATTGAACAATTTAGTAATCTACTTAAATCCCTGACCTTAAAGGCCAGGAGGTGCGCAAGCATTAAACTGATGAGAATTGAATTATACAGTAGTCAAGCACAATGATTGTTATGACTAAACTTCACATAAAAATGAATAGAACATGCTAATCTCGTTTCATACTCTAACTACTAATGTAAATTATTAAATCTGTCTGTTATTAAAGAATGATAACGAGGCAAGTTAGCCGGGAAGTTTGGAAATCAAAGTTTAAATCTGCATACACGTGTGTACCGGTGCATTAAAGTTAGCGTATAACCCCTTAGGCGAACTTAGGCGAAATTCTACGTTGTTGAGAAACGAGAACCATGAAAATACTGCTCACTGGCGTGTCTGCAGTCAGTAAAAGCTAAGAAATAACGCGTACATACTTTCTACCTACAACGCTTTATGACGGTGCATTTCGTCTCTGCAAAAAAAGAGGCAATAAAGTAAGTACATTTCCGTGATAGAAAGAAGGAAGTTTCTTTCTTTAAAGAGTTTGCTTGCAATTAATAACAAGGCGAGTATCAAAGAAGATTCGAGTTTAATTAAAATAGGATTATTTAAGAATTATCGCTATAATTGCAATTCGGTTTATAGAAAGCTGGGATGAAACAAAAAGTCTTCCAGCTTTGAGAGTGAATTAT
Source organism: Hedychridium roseum (assembly GCA_963989215.1). Lineage (NCBI taxonomy): Eukaryota > Metazoa > Arthropoda > Insecta > Hymenoptera > Chrysididae > Hedychridium > Hedychridium roseum. The sequence goes on along the minus strand of OZ022307.1, from coordinate 1,341,521 downwards.
TCTCCAGCAAATTAATACTGTAGGTGCGTATAATATACGAGGATAAGCACAATCAAAGCACAGGGTTTCCCCGTCATATTATACAAGCGCCATACAATTTCGAATTAATAGCACATGATCTAATTCTACTATCTATAAATTTTCGGCATCTCTCTCAATCTCAGCGGTCGGTCGTGCTTGCTGTAGCCAAATTCCTGTATGTGGGTTACGAAGTCAGGTAAATTCGATAAACCCGACAAGTTTCGTCAACAAGTAGCGTTAAACTAACGCAATTACCACTAATTCCAATTTGTCACTAAGAAGTCGTCAACCTACTGGGAAGAATATGAAATTGAATTCAACCAGAAAACCAAATCGATTTTATGATATATGAAGAGTGAAGTGCACGTTACAAGTTCGAAAGCACTAATATAATTTATGTATAGAATCAAATGGAATATATTGATTCGAATACACAATTTATTTGTCCATAGTTTCGTGGTATATTTGGCAATTTGCGCACTGCGGCATATACATATAATTACGTATGCTGGCTATAATCATCTCGTTAATTATTCATGACTATGAACTATATACCTAACAACCTGCATCATTAAAAACATTATTATTTTTCTTTTTTTTTCTTTTTTCGTTGTTAGTGGAAAACAATGTTGCGGACCTAGAGGTCTAGGGAAATGTGACTGCCATCTTGCGGCAATACTGGGAACTTTTCTCAAAGTTCTCGCTCATAACTGATCTATTTGCAGGTAAATTAACAAAAAAACACGATGTTGCACAAACAGATTAGAAAATTTTTAGAAAATGAGCTTTACCTAAGCCTTTTCGTTAAGCTTTACCTAAATGTACCCAACATATTCAGTGAACGCAACTTTTTAAATTTAACCTACAATGCGAGCAGCTTTACCAACGGTAGTTATACTCTTAAAATTCCCCTATAAATTAGTATTATAGCTTTTCAAATATATTTTTAGCACTAATAAGAATGGATGGTACCGGCGGAAATATACTTTTACTATCGCTGTCTTGACAAATCGTTGCAGTTAAAGATATAGAAATCTACACAGTATAATACCAAAGGAGTAAGAGGCGTGTAGAAAAAAGTACGTATACCCGATAAATGGTAACAGTATCCGACTAGTAAGTCTGCACGGCAGCATTCTCGTGGCTGCTCACAGCATGGCGTCGGCGAAGTCGTGTGTCACCGTGGATCAGAGATGCAAAGCGTATTACGTTTAAAACGCTTTTAACGATTTTACATGTTGCGTGTCGATGTACTGCTTTTTATACAAATTCTGGAAATAGGTGAGGTTCTAGGTTGGTGAAAGTTCTTGCGGTTAAGTAATTTATGAGGATTTTCACGAATTACGATTAGTGGTACATAGCAATTTACGTCATGGCGGCAAATTTAGCAGCTACAGCAGTTTTTTGCCTGTTTCGTAAACAATTTTGAGGACAGTGTACATGCCGTATGCTCACAAAGGACTTCCTTCTGTATTCCATTGTGTATAAACGATCGCATATTTCTATTTGAAACTCGATGCACTTGCTGCACTTTTGGGCACAGTGGCGACTTATCATGGCGGCGGGATTTTCTTAGCTGCATTTCGGTGATTCGTATGCCTCAGTACGTTTATACCTTGACGAAATACTTTCCCCACAGCGGAACGCTGATAGTCTACGAACGTAGTGTATATGTGTGATATTCAATTATTACGGTTTTCTGTTACGTTTCGTTATTTTGAGTACACGGCAATGTTGTTTCTATACATTGGCACATAGTTTAGAATATCTGCTATACACCCATGCCTCTGTTACCCAAATTGTAACATAATCTTGATACACAGTATTATTTCCCTTTAATTATGTGTATCATAAATTCTTCTTCAGTAAGTATATGTTGTGGATCTTGTAATTGTTTAAAGGTATACCAAGATGAATAAACGACGTAGAACATCATCAGTTGCAAGTAGAGGCACAGAAGACGATGGAGATGATTTACCTCCTGAGCCAACAAAAAGACGGAAAAAACTAGATCCTGTAAGTTAAGACAGCAAAATTATTGTACTCACATCTTATGAAATTTCTGATAAAGTATACTCTGAAATTTAACAGTTTTAACATAAATGCTTTGTTGTGCAGAGCGACTTATGCCACCAACTGTATGATATACTTCGCAATCAAAAGAAAGAGGATGGAACCCTCTTATGTGACGCTTTCATACGTGTGCCTAAACGTCGACAGGAACCCGGTTACTACGAAGTTGTGTCAAATCCTATAGACCTATTAAAAGTTCAACAAAAGTTAAAAACTGACGAATATCGAGATATGGATGATTTAGCTGCTGACATTCACCTCATGGTTAACAACGCAAAAGCATTTTACATGGTATGATCATACATACAATACATCTATTTATTTCATGATGCCAAAAAGATATAGGCAATCTAGAAGTACAATCAATTGTTTTGTTTAAAATAGCGCACTTCTCCTGAGTATAAAGATGCCACTGAACTTTGGGAGTTGTGCATAAATACAAAAAATCGTATTATGGAAGAATATGAAGAGTCCGAGCCAAAAGGGAAACTTATCTTAAAAGTGGGAAGATTGGTAAGTTACAGCATAACGTAATGTTTGTAAATGATAAAACTGATGGTGTTTATAAACAGGCAAGAAAAGTGGTAACAAGACAAGATGATGCAGAGGATACTTCTGAAGGTTCGACAAATCCCGATGAAGAAACTACACAACTTCTTGAAGACTTATTTCTGGCAGTTATGACGGCAACAGATCCTATGGATAACCGGCCGTTACACACAGAGTTTCAATTAAAGCCATCCAAAAAGGTTGACCTTTGATTGCCTAGAAGCTTGTAAACAGTAGTACTCGATGATACATAATATACTAATAGTGGTACATGTTTACTATTCACAGCTATATCCAGAATATTACGATGTGATTGAAACCCCTATAGACTTAAAAACGGTTGCAAGGAAGATTCAAGAAGGAACATACGGTGGAGTTGCCGATATGGAAAAAGACTTAATGCTAATGTGTCGTAACGCGTGCCAATTCAATGAACCGGGTTCGCCTATATATAAGGATGCAAAGCTTTTGAAAAAAATTATTACTGCGGCAGCAAGAAAACAAGAGAGTGGCTTAAGTACAGGTATGTCCAAAGTGACTACAACTGCCCCATCAACACGAAGTAAAAGAGGCAGTCGTAGTGCGGCGCACTCATTAATAGCACAAACTGCAACTTTACGAGATGAAGACGATCGAAGTGACGACGATGATGAAGAACTTGAAGAGAACGATAATCCACAATGGCAACTCTTTCAAACAATTAGAACCGCACCCAATAGTCAAGGTATGTCTTTTAACTGAATATAAGGGCGAAGACTAATGCCATTCAGTTATTCTTTCAAATAATTGAATTGCATTACTGATTTGCAGGAGTTCGAATGAGTGAATACTTTTGGAAATTACCCTCCAAGCGATTATACCCTGATTACTATAAAATGATTAAAAATCCAATCTCTTTGTTACAAATTCGTGCAAAAATTAAGGTAAATACAATGATTTCGATGAGGTTAAAAGCGTATGTTTCCGATAAGCATCTGCTGTATAATTCTTTCAGAAAGGTGAATATGGCACTGTCAGTGAAGTTGCTGGAGATATGAACATTATGTTCGAAAATGCCAAGAAATATAATATTCACACTTCTCGACTGTATAAGGTATTTATACTAATATTTCAACCTGAAAATACATTATGTATTTAACGTTTACACCTACTATTTCTTCGTAGTGTGCTGTAAAACTTCAAAAGCTTATGCAAGACAAAGTTCAAGAGCTACTAGAGTTTGATCAGGTAAGTAAAAATTATGTATGTGTTGAATGTGTCATTGAACCATATCATTAACATCTCGAATGTAAAATTAATGCATTAATAGTACTTAGGTCAATTCTACATTTAGTTATAGATGCTTTTTAATAGTAGTAACTAGAAGAATAAATAGCACTTTCCACGTAGTATTTCCCTGGAGGTCATACAAAATCACAACCATCTCATGCAAAGTGGAAATGTACAAGAGCTTACATATACACTTATACATGACACGTTCTAGGTACAACTTCCTATATACTGTGATTCTAATGTTCATAGGATTCAGATTCGGACAGTGAGTCTGAAAACAGCTCACTCCAGCCTAGACTCATTAAACGTGCTTCAAACCTTCTAACACGTGGAAAATATAAAGATAACATACCTCTAAAGAAAAGATTATATGCATTGGTTAAATGCGTTATAGAATACGTCGTAAGTAATTCCAAATTAAGTATCGCCTGTTAAGATAAGTAGCATAAAATATATTACGATATTACAGTGTGAGGATGGTCGTCAACCTATGCTAATGTTTATGGAGAAGCCTTCTAAAAAGTTGTATCCTGATTACTATCAAGTAATTGCTGAACCTATTGACATGCTGACAATCGAAGCCAATATTAAAGCGGAAAAGTATCAGTGCGAAAATGAATTAATTCAAGATTTTAAGGTAATATTTTCGCCACTATTTATTACTTCCGTTTAAACAATGACATGTCATTAATAATAATAATAATCTTTACAGTTAATGTTCAACAATTGCCGTCAGTATAACGAAGAAGGTTCTCTTATTTATGAAGATGCTAACACCTTAGAGAGAGTGTTGATGGACAAAGTAAAAGAATTAGGTCCCTTACCAGACACTCCTAGAGGTAACAAATCAAGCGGTTCTACGCCGACTAGAAATGTTGGGTACGTACAATATTGAAGTAAAAGTGAAGAATACAAAGAAAACTAGATGCATTTACATTTGTTATACTTTCCACCTTTATCGGGAATTATAGAAGGCCGAAGAAGGTAGTGCCACTTCACTTACAAAAGTTACGTACTATGTACGATACGATAAAAGACTATCATGATGCAAAAGGAAGGCAACTATCTTTAATATTCATGAAACTGCCAAATAAAAATGAATATCCCGATTACTACGACATTATTAAGCAGCCAATGAACATGGAGAAGATTGCATCTAATCTAAAAAATAACGTATATGAAAGTTTGGAGGAACTGGTCTCTGACTTCATACTTATGTTTGATAATGCTTGCAAATATAACGAGCCAGACTCCCAGATATACAAGGTTTGTATTTTTAAATTTGACAATTATTTTTATAAATAATTAGACAAATAAGAATAATCACATCTCCGAAATGTATATTAGTTTCTAGTAAAAGTGATCCCATATTGAGGTAAGGTCAAGGATTCAAGGTTTCTGTATTATTATTGTTGATACGATGATAACAAATGCCAAACAAAAGTAAATATTGACACAGGTATACATTTCCAAACAAACGTGAAATATGATCGATGTCGGTTAAAAAAACGCACTTCAGTAAGAAAACATTTGGCCACTTAGATTATTTTTGAAGGCACATTTATTTGCTCAGTCAATGACAATACAAGGCAATTCTAATAGTTGTTGACAATAACATTCACCAGTTTACAACAGCTTAACAATTTTGAGCATGATTTTTATATTTAACAAACAAATTTTTCTTACAAATTATTATTGATAAACACTACTGAAAACGTGTTTATGCACAACTTACTGACGAAATATTATTGCTTCAATTTCCTAATACCAAACAGTAAACATTTCATTCCCACTTCTCACGATAACACTAATGGAAAATTACACCGATCGATCAGTTGAAATTTCGCGCTAAAACATGGAAAGCGTGATCTGTTTACGGTTATAATTTTGAGGTTACGTGAAGTTAACAGATCCTCCACTTCCGTCGTTTACCGCACTTTTCCTGAGAAGTTCCCGCGAAACTAATAATTATTACCTGCAATAGCCATTTATGGTTACACACGTGTTTTTACATATCAGTATTACATTTGTTTAAACAGTGCAGTCATAAATGTCATCGTTTAATCGATGTGATTCTCATAGTGATACTTGCACCTTTCGTTTATAACTACTCCACTTTCAATAATGTCTGACATAAGCAATGATTTTCAAGAAAACAATCATAATTCACAAAAATCGTTAAAAGTTCGACCATGTTTCATTCGCTTGTCCAGAGACAATGAAACTGATCACCGTATGAGAAAAAAAAGCAAAAAAAATGAAACAAAAGTAATTATGTGTAATGTGCATTGTGCAGTTTTACTTCATTATCATGATAATGTTTTGTTCAAAACTATGTTTTAGTTGGTGCATAAATGCACTATACCTTCATTGTATACAGGTAATTGTTTCACGACTGAATATTATTTTAGGATGCATTGATTCTACAACGATTAGTATTACAAACCAAACTCCAACTTAGTGAAGATGATGAAAGTGTCCCGGATGTTTCTGCTGCAGTGCAGGAAATGTTGGCAACAATATTTACTGCATTGTACAACCATCAAGATGAAGAAGGACGATGTTATTCAGATTCTATGGCTGAGCTCCCAGAGCATGACATTGTTGATGGAAAGAAGTATGATTGTTTTAATGTATGGTTTTAGCTGTAGTTTTTGCAGAAATATTAATGTCTACTTGCTTAACAGAATACGAGGGTTATCACTTGATTTAATAAAAAGAAGACTGGACAAAGGAGTATATAAACGATTAGACAGATTCCAAGAAGATGTATTCTCTTGCTTGGAAAGGGCACGTAAATTATCACGTACAGATTCTCAGCCATTTGAAGACAGTATTGAGCTCCAGGCATTTTTCTTACGCACAAGAGATGAAGTAACACGAAATGGGGACTTACTTCATTCACCAGCCTTAAATTACACACTTCTGGATCTTTCTGCACAAGTATCTGAACTGAAGCGCATAAAAGTTCAGCAGGAACTGACTTTACCCCATGAAGATGAAAGCAGTGATGGGAATGAAACTAAAGTTAGTTTCTTGTAAAATATTTAACACTGTATGACATTATAAAAAATATGTAACATTTTTTTTGCTTTAGGACTCTGAAACAAACACAAATACAGATGGTAATAATGGAGACAGTGGGGGGTCAATGAGTTTCAATCAGGAAGTGTATAGAGCTGGAGACTTTGCATATATAGAACCAACAGAACGAGGAATGGAATACAGTGTAGTGCTTATAGAAAGACTTTGGACTAATGCAGAGGGTCAGCAGATGTTGTATGGAAATCTATTTTATAGGCCAAGTGAAACGTATCACGTTGCTTCAAGGAAGTTCCTGGACAAAGAGTTATTTAAAAGCGACGCTCACGTAGCTGTACCATTGTCAAAAGTAGCGGGCAGATGTTGCGTTTTAAGCGTCAAAGATTATTTTAGAATGCAGCCTGAAGGATTCTTAGAGAAAGATGTTTACGTTTGCGAATCACGTTATTCGACAAAAGCTAAAGGTTTCAAAAAAATAAAATCATGGAATTTTGACCCAGACCATTTGAAATTAATTCCCAGAGACAAGCCATTAGAACCAAAACGAGTTATTTCAGTATATAAAGAAAGATTAGAAAAACATAAAGAAGAAATAGCTGAACTAGAGGAAGGAGAGAAGTTAGTAGAAAAGGAAAAACCTGTAAGTAATATAATAGTGGTCTTATCGAACTACGTCAGTTTTTACAAACTAATCGTGCATCTAATCTTTACAGAATGTAATATGGTACAACCCAGATGATACAGAGAACACATATTATGAACAATATAATACATGCGCGGGATATGTAAAAACCGGTGATTTTGTATATGTAGCAACAGATGGTGGTAGGCAGCAAATAGCCCAAATCGATTCTATTTGGTCAACAAAAGAGTAAGTACCTGTTGACAAACATCATTATTATTTTATTAGAAGGCATTAAAAATATAAGTATCGGCAAATTTCATACAAACAAATGTATTTTTTTTTCCTTAGCGGCAAATGTTATTTCAAAGGACCATTTCTCCTAGCCCCTACTGAGGTACCACATACACCTACAAAATTATTTTACAAACAAGAACTTTTTCTATCCACCGTTGATGGTACTCATCCTATTGTGGCTATTGTTGGGAAATGTTCGGTCCTTGACTATGGAGAATATATTTGTAGTAAGTATACTTTCATCATAACAAGATACAACTCTTTATATTATAAAAACACAAAACAAACGCATTAGAGTATTGTTGATTAAGGCATATACAAAATATTAATAGGTCGGCCAACGGAAATCCCGGAGGATGATATATACATTTGTGAATCGTTGTACGATGAAAGCAAAAATTTATTAAGGAAAATTGGTCAGGAAGGTCTCAAAAAATTCAATCACAGTCCCGCTGTCACGGAAGATGAAATCTACTTCTTCCGGAGACCTATTAATCCTGCTAAAGTAAGTGTATTGTACTGATTTATATTCGGTTATAACAAGATTATAATTTACTATTTGGTGTGGTAATGACTAGAATTCCTGGTTTTGCATGAACTGTGTGTGTTTTAGGTTCCAAGTGATATAACTCAGACACAAAATCAAGTCAAGTCAGTTACACCGAGCTCGGCACAATTTGAAATGGTAATTACTAATTGTAAAGCTTTTATTTTGCATAGCTCTTACAGAAAAGTGTTGCATGCTAATCCACATTGCAAACATGCTCGTACAACAAGCGAAAAAAAGCTTACAGACTTATACAATAACAATATCAGTAACTGGCGTAAAAGTAGCCGAAAAGTATTTAGTGTTACTAGAATAATATTTATATATTATATATATATATATATGTATTTGCAGAAAATTGGTATAGCTTGTCGTATGAGTCTGTGTTTTTGCACGTTTCTCGTTTTATGCCGGCATATTCATTTTCTTTTATTATTACATGCAGTTGTGTTTTTGTACATAGCACATATAGGACAAGTGATGATGAAATTTATGGATTAATGTTCAGAGCACCTGTTGGGTTTATCGCTAGTATACGATCAAAAGTGAAAAACCACCAAAAAACTCGCTTCCATGTTACTCGAACTAAAAGAGCATAAGAGCCTAAAGAATTTTGCTTTAAATGGAATGCAGATGTTACTAATCGTTAAGAATACTTAAAAAAGCTGAAAATCACGAATTAAATCTTTGTACAAATGACGCGGGTCAGGTTGACAAAATGCACTTGATAGAAAACATTTGTACAAATAATTACCAACGCGGAACTTTTCGTTTGCATAATCGTTGAAGAGTTATCGGATCGACTTTGAAATAGCAGAAGCTATAACAATTATTACATTGGGTGGCGAATACTGAACGTAACATAACATAAATGGTATAGGACGCATCACCATTGTTACCGAAGCTGGAACCTGATGTACTAGGCATGGGAGTAGGATTAGGAGTGGGAGTGGGAGTAGGAGTTGGGGAGGACAGCATGGATGCTGGTGGTCCACCATCCGTTGGATCAACGGAAGCTCAACCGGTGCTCTCCAATACTCAAACACCTGTATCCACTAAAAAGGTAGGCCTTGCTGTGACATTATTCGCTTAACAATTCTTTACATATCGTATTTTATTTGTTTCACTTTCTTTTTGTTCAGAGAAATATGCCAGCATACTCTTTTGTTTTGCACCGTTTAAAATTCGTTTTCTAACATTAGACCAATAACTAGATGTGTTCCCTAAGATATGATGTACAGGCACTTCGCTTATAGGACTGTCACGTTATAATTTCTTTTCTTCTCTTTAGAAAACGGCGGGAAAGAAATTAGTTACGGGCTATATTTTGTATTCGAGTAAAATGCGAACGCAGATTACCCAAAACAATCCCGAGTCATCCTTTGGAGAGATTAGCAGAATTGTTGGCAATGAGGTATTTATTTATTTTTTATTCACACCTTTGAATTCCTTTACAGAACTTTCAGAGAGGAAGAATGAAATTGGATAAACATCAAATAAAGTCTTAGCGAATAGACGCTCCGCGTTCTATCACAGTTTAATTAATTTCTTCCTCTTTTAAACATGTCATGGACAGATCACGTTTATTACAACATACATAAATTTTCCGGTTTGTAATGAAAACGTTCTATTTTAGTGGAGAAAGCTGCCAGCGGGCGAGAAACAAGCTTGGGAAGAAAGAGCCATCAAGATGAATGAAGAGGGAGGGCAATTGAAAGGAGGATCTGTTTCAGTCGGAACAGTTGCTACGCAGGATGTCGTATACGAATGCTGCTGGGATAACTGTGATTGGCAATTTGAGGATATGACAGATTGTATAGATCATTGTATTGCAGAACAAAACGGTCACGTTCAATCCTCGTTTATTAATGCCCCTAGTGGTAAATATCCTCAGCTATGTATATGTTGTTACCAAAATATGTCCTTACAATCTGAACAGGTTCTATTAAAATGTGATACATTTTAGACGTAGAATTTCAATGTCAATGGCGAGGTTGTGGACGAACTAAAAAGTCCGTACCTCCATTTCCAAGCGTACAGAGGCTTGCTCGTCATGTTAAAGAAGTCCATATTCTCAAATCTAATGGACGCATTATCCCGCCAAGCGAAAGGAGCAAGTAAGAAAACGTTCTAAATTTCTATTACATTAAAACACGATTCACCAACAATTTTGGAATTCTATAACGTGATATTATTTTTCTTCAGAAATTATATGCCCTCAAGAGGTCCTACCATATTACCCCCAATGGAAACAGGTAAACAGAATATTTCCGATTTTACAAATTTTCAGTCTGATTTCGCAAGGAAATAAGCGGTATTTTTTGTAAACGCAAAAAAATGTGTCTGCAGAAACATCAGCAGCAGCTACACAAACAAGCAATCTTCCTACCGCTAAACAACCGGAACCAATGTTCGTCGCAGTTCCTCCAAGGCCAAGCCGTGTTTTACATTCAGATGCCTATCTCCGGTAAGACAAGCCGTTAAAACAAATCAAAACGAAAGTGAAACATTTACGGACGTTCAAGATGTCATGTTAACTACATCATTACAATTTTGAAATCATTGTCACAGGTACATTGAAGGTTTAAACGTAGAAAACCGTTACATATCAAATTGGGATAAGCAAATGCACGCTGCTCCGGAGAACACACAAATCCCCGATGTAACAAAGTTGCCTGCGGAGTGGCTAGGCAACGGTGTTGGCAATCATGGAAATGTGGTGAATGCTTTATGGACACTCAGAAACATGATGATGCGTGACGTGTTAGCCATCAATAAAACTTTATAGTTTATAAATCGTTAAGATCTCTAATCTTTAATATCCAATGCTACGTTGACTACGATTCACAGGTCCGTCGATGCCAGACGAAAGACTGAGGACGATGATTATCTGAATGTTACTATGTATATTTATATTTTAGCCTTATACATTTCTCTTTGTAATTACTAATATTACTTATTAGTTTTTACTGTAAATTTAGTGTGATTTTCATAGCATAAAAATCGGTGTTGTAAAAAGATTTTTACGTTCCGAATATTGTCTCGAAGTTACAAGGCGGTTCTTCTTCCATATTAGTGAGGAAAATTGTAACCGAGAATTCAGATCTGTTAGACGTTCTCTACGCAATCTACTGTGTAATAAGTATTGAAGCCGACGTTTCGTTTTCATTCTCATCCTGTAGCCTATGTTTGTGTTCTACGAAAAGAATTACACTAACAGTATCATTCTTATTGCATCGATTGATATTGTGAAATTACTGTAAAGAAAAGGCTATTTTGCTAAACTCTTACTTTTTAATTCTCATAGAAAAGATTTTGTATCCTTTGTAACGCATAAAGATAACAACTTGAGATATTTCTGTATTAATAATTCAGTGAAATATCCTACCTAGTTGGACCCAATCAATGATACAAAGACGGATAGTTATAAATGGCGCAAACAGCATTCAACGCGTTGCGTTTGACAATGATTATTCAGTATTACATATGCTACTTATACATAAAAAATAATTTTTTTAAATATAAACTGTACTTTTTTGAACAAAAATTGACACTAGCTTCGTTATTGAATGTTTCATTGTCACAAATTTATTTAACTTCTAGTCCGTGACATTAAGATTGTACGAAACATACGAAGTTTTGCTCAAAAATCAGTCACTCGACCACCGTTTTGCCAATCTCCCCATTTAGTCGGATCCTTTTCCGAGTTTGTTATCAACTCGCCGCTTTTTGGATCTATTTCTACTAACACCAGATCCACGAAACGTTCTCTAGGACTCACCCCTAAGCATTAAATTATTGTAAAAGTATCAATAGCCCATCTTTATCAGAAGGTCGTGAGACAATGAATGATTTATTTTATGTAAGTCACTTGAGAAAAATTTGCATACTTGGTATTGGTTGTAATTTCAGCTTTTCATGAAATTGTTTCATTCTAACAGATTCTTTTTTTGCACCCGGGTCTAAACTTCTTAACTGATTACTTGTAATAAATTTTCTTGACTTATTTATGAGGGAAATCCTCGAATTTCTACAAATTTGTAATAACATGACTTTGATTTCTGATTTCAAAAGTAATGATGATAAAGTTGCTTATCATTTATTAACAAAGAACTATCAATTTAGCTGAGTGAAGGTTTTCATAACATACATATATATACACTGCCATGGAAACTCATACATTTAGAAGGATAATGATTAATGAAACTATTTTCTGTATTTACAATCAAACAACAGATTCCTCTACACAGGGATCAGCATGTATATAATATTAACAAACATGTACAGTTTTAATCAATCTGATCAATTTAAATATAAGTAATCCATTAATTCTGAAATTAATGATTAGAAATCTGTCACTCGTCCTTTTCTTTCCCAATCACCAAATCGAGTTGGTTCAGGCCCACGTGGTCCACCAACTTCACCTGTTTTTGGATTGACATTATTTTGAAATGCTTCCAGAGGTTCTTTTTCTTGATAAGGATGTTTTCCTTCTTCTAGTTCCTCTAGTTTCTCTGTTAAATATTTTTATCTTTAACTCCTATGACTCATTAAAAAAAGTGGGATTAGAAAAGACTGCATGCTTGCAGAATTTAGAAGAGCAAGAACAAACCTATTGGTGTACGTTCTCGTAATTTTTTTCTAAATTCTTTTAATCTTGGACTTTCTGTGCTTTTCTCTGTCGTTTTCGAAGAAAACCGCCTACATCCTGGAGGAAAGATGAAATAAAGGTTACAATAGCATATGTAGATTTTATGTAAAAAAAGAAATACCTGATAAAGCGTGATTGATTAATAAATGTTTCATAGGTATATTATCCGTTTGTAACACTTTAATACACTGCCTTGTCATGAGTAGTGTACAAACAATACGATTCATGTTTATTAAAAATTTTGGATATCACACCAAAATATTATAGCTCTATAACCTTCGAACTAAAGGATAACTTTCGCAATAAATGTTTGTAAGCACGTAATTATCAATATATAAACACGCTGTGCAATATCAAACGTAAAATTATAACTATTGATTGTTGACTACTATAACCTCAAATGTCATAACATTTGGCAAGTGACAGGAGAAGGATAGATAATCAGAAACTTTTTTTTCTACGTTCAGTATGAATTCAAAGTATTTTTGTCTCCGAATTAAGTAGTTTTTGAGCAAAAATATTTATACTTTGTACTAAAGTTCGCATACCCGACTATCTTTATCATTTACAATGCAAACGAAGTCTATAATAAATATAGCAGACGAATCTACTACACTCGGCATTTGAAAGTTAATATTAAATAATATTATAAATTAGTATCATTCGTTTACAACATCAATCTATTCTATAATATTTAATCTGCTTCTTACGCGAATTGCTTTAGAAGTCTATTAACTTGTCAAATTATGTAATTATGTGTAACTAAAAGTAGCTTTGTTATGTAGGTTCTCGTATTTGATTACCGGAAGAGGCCTGTTACTGAGCACCGTGGTTTCCGGTGCTTTCGATAGACATCCGAGAACCCACCATTTTATACGACGCTTCAACGTCGCGTACGTTGGGTTTGTTGTGTCGTTTTCCTCCGGTTACGTTGGAACTTACGCTGGTTCCGAGGAAGTAGTAAATTTATTAGTGCAACCATTGATTTTTATGCAATGATGAAGACAGACGAGTGAGTATTATCTGTTATTATTCTACTAAACCATCGCGAAAGTGCCCTGTCGGCAGTCGGCAAACGATTACTCATGTCGTTTACTGACGAAAAAGTCAGCATTGTTACGATTGTATTATTTCTAGCAGTATATTAATTTCCGTAGTTTTTTGCGATTTAACGATTTTGCAGCACTATTAGTATTCTGAACAATGGTCGCATTTAGCTGTAGGACGCCTAATTTAAGAGAAAGTAGTGCAGTGGTAGAGTAGTAATCTGCTTCACGGTACACTGACGCGGTTAATTGAAATAACAGGTCGCAAGGGCAAAATAACGAAGAAAGAGACCGAAGTCGAGAGCGTGATCGTAATCGACGATCGGACAGGCAAAATCGCATTAATTCCACCAGTCGCGATCGCAGCAGGGAAAGGAATGACCGCGGTGGACGAAAGGCCGCCGACCGCCGGATTTACGTGTCCAACATTCCCTACGATTTCCGCTGGCAAGATCTGAAGGATTTATTCAGAACCGAAGTTGGCAAGGTCGCCCATGTGGAACTTTTTACTGATGAAAATGACAAACCCAGGGGCTGTGGAATTGTTGAATTCGAAGACTCAGACTCTGTGAAGATTGCTGTTGAAAAAATGCACAGATATGATATCAAAGGCAGGAAACTGGTTGTCAAAGAGGTATATTGTGTGCCAATCTAAAGTTCTGATAAATTAACAAGTACATATAAGAATCACACTACTGTAGCTATATTAATGAAATGGTTTAATCAATATATTTATTTATAGGACTTTGATGTGGAAAGGGACAAATATGGTCGTCTAGCAACAGGTCGCAACAATGACAGAGCAAGAGATGACAGATTTAGGGACCCACCAAGGCCACAGGGACGACAGAATATGTCAGCTCCAAGTGGGGGAGGCATTGGTGGTGGCGGCGGTGGTGGAGGTGGAGTTGGCGGTGGTGGTGGCGGAGGTGGCGGTGGTGGTGGCACCGGTGGTGGTGGTGGAGACAATAAATTCGGAAATACATATGGTCTCAGTACACAATTCTTGGAATCGTTAGGTATCAATGGACCTTTGGTTACAAGAGTGTTTGTGGCTAATGTAAGTCATTTGTGCTATTTGGACCATTCAGATGTCTGCATATTGCAACAATGGAATTTAAATATTTTTTACATCTTTCAGTTGGACTATAAAGTGGACGAGAAAAAACTGTTGGAAGTATTCAAACTAGCTGGCAAAGTTTTACATGTTGAGTTAGGTAAAGATAAGGATGGTAAATCTCGAGGCTTTGGCGTTGTCGAGTACGATCATCCTGTAGAATCTGTTCAGGCAATATCAATGTTACATAATCAACAATTGTTTGATAGACGCATGACCGTTCGTCTAGATAGAGCAAATGAACCAGATATGCCACCAAAATTACCTGAAGGTAACTATTATGACGTGAAAACAAAAATTTTGTACACACGCTAAGGACAAAAAATATAATCAAGGTAATATTGTATTCTACAGGTTTGAAAGGAATCGGGATGGGTCTTGGAGCTGGTGGTAATAGGCTGTTGGATGTAGCTAGAAACATTCCAAATGTACAAGCAAATAATCCACCGGTCGTCAACCCCATCTCTGCTCCCGTTTTAACCACAGGTGCTTTTGGAGCCGGCTTAAATAACGTTGTGCCTGCACAGTTAGGTAAGGAATCTGATATTCCACGATCGGAATAATTTTTTAACGTCTTATGTGTTTCTAATTTTATTTACAATATTTCAGCATCTGCACTGACAAACACAAACGCAGCAGCGCTGCAAGCGAGTCTCGCGGGTGGGTTGGGTGCCAACCTCACGACCAGCAGTCTCCTAAATACTTCCCTGACGAATGAATTAGCATCAAACTTAAACAACTTTGGTGGAGGAGTCGGAGGTTTGTCTGGTTTGCAAGCTTCACTAGCCGGTGGACAAGGAAACAATACGTTTGCACCAAGAGGCTTATCTAAATTGGACAATGACATAGGGTTCGCCGGTAACAACGCTTTCGGAGGCTCGAACTTCGGAGGTGGACGCGACTTTGATGGCGGTTTCAACAGAGACGGAGACCGTGTAAGCGTCGGTGGCGGTGGGGGATTTTCAGGAAATCAGGGACAAGGTGGCAACAGACAGAACACGAACGGTTCGCGACCAATGTCCGATACGATCCTCATAGCAAATGTACGCCCCAGTTGCGAGTTTAAGCTGAAACAAAATTTAGATCGCTATTTATAACCCTTGGGGTTTTACAGTTACCTCCCAACACAACGTGGCAGATGCTACGTGACAAATTCCAAGACATAGGGGAGGTGAAATTCGCAGAAATGAGAGGCACCGACATGGGTATGGTACGATTTGCATCTGAATGGGACGCGGAGCGTGCTGTGTGTATCCTTTGAAACTAAATACGAAAACAGAGGGATATAAATGAATCCCTTGTACAAAAAGTACAAACTTTACACGTATATTTTCCTTAATGATATTATATACAGCTATGATGAACCGGTCTCGGCTCGATGGGAGAACGATCGACGTGCGGCTTTATTAAAGAGCCGCGGCTCAAAGTTAAGGTAAAGCTAACAGAAAAGACAACTACCGATTTTGACGCTTTAACCATAACTTATTAAATTAGCGGGAGGAGACGAGGTGTCGATGTGTCGTTTGCAGCGTCGTTCCGCTCCTGATGACAATGCTTGAATATTCGTCCTAGTTCTATGACAGAACCGTTCTCATTGTGCCGAGAGAGAAAGGTACGTCGTCGAATGATCAACGGTCGTGTCGTTTAAACCTGTTCAACGTCGGATACATATCGATGTCGCCGGCCGATAATCGGCCCATCGTTGCGAAGTTTTTTTCCATTCGTGTTCTTTGCCAGCAAATCGTCCTTTCCTTTACAGTGCGGCTCGACGAACTGTTTGCTTCTTAATCTGTTTTTGTTCGAGCGGTCGACATGTAGCTTAGTCGATAGGTTTAGGTTCTTAATTGTCCTGCCGCATCGAGGATTTTTTACAGCACATAGGCTATACCATTTACAGTAAAGAGCACTGTAGCTTGTAAGTTTACTTCTTAGCTTCAATGACGAGAGATCGATCAGTTTTCCCCGGCGTTGCTGTCTGAAGAGACGCTCTGGTAATTCGCTGATAGACAGAGCAGAAACTCGTCACTTACTACTCCGAGCGGAATATTAGAATAGATCAGCGTTACTGTAGAGTATCGTGAGTGATCAATCGTCAATTGGACGTTCACATGGACGAATCGATAATACTCGTGTGTGTAATCCCATCCAGATCGTAGATGCGTTTTGTTCCTTGTGACGCTCTTACTCGTCTTGTACCTAACGTTAAAGCAGCCTTGCCAGATTCGGATTGCCTCGAATTGCTGATCATATTTTCTCGTCTCTGAAGCATCGGATAATTCTGAATGCTCCGAGCACTCCACGTTCAAAAGCACATCGTTTCAGAAACTTCCGACGTTTCTGAATCCAGAAAAAAGAAATCGTTAGGGATGGACGAGAATCCTAATCTAACAACGTGTGTGTTAAACAAAGTTAAGTCGTGACTCGTCAGAAGCAGTGTTTTTATGGCGGTGATTTTCTGCGATATTTTATTTCTAGCATGATATCGTTGTAGTAGTTTAATCCAGAGAAACGAAGACAGCACACGAATAACTTAGTTGTCATTAGGAGGGACCCCTCTGTTCGCTCGATTCAAGGACTTTTGGCGAACGGGCGTTGGATGACTAGACCCCGAACCTGGCGGAATTTTCTTGCGTATTTCTGGATCACAGTATGTTTACCAAAAGAAGTTTCACTGTACACAAAAGACGCCTTCGCGAGGTTTAATTTTCTCTCGGACGGTTGAACGCATAACGGCAGAGTTTTCCGCGGGTTTCACGAGTCTGGGTTCTTTGGTAAACATATATCCTCTCGCCATGTAGATCTCGAGGAACATTCTGTGCATTGTATAACATTCTTGTATAACCACAACCTCATGAATAGTGATTGAATAAAATCCAACTTCATTTTGATTACAAACAAAACTGACGGTCATTTTGTGTTTTATTTTTGTGCTCTTGTGAACTTTACCATTCAGCGCAGGAGAATGCGTGTCACGAAGAATAATCGCCTCGAGGTGTTTTCTCACGATGGTCCGCGCTAAGAATTTCAACTGTAGCGCATTTTGCCGTTTGCACGTTACAGAAATTTTTTTCTCAGACAACCCCCTGGTTATTCTCGTTACTCGAGCTCGCTAATCTGACAGACGGAAGCTCGTTTATATCGCAGGTGAGATACTTTTCAGGTGCTTTGATTTGCCGTTCCTTTCTACTCAACAAGAATTAGGAAGCCATGGTCTCAGTACTCACTAAATTCTGTGTCAGATTGTGATCTATTCTTTCTGTAATAGCAATAGCTGACTTATAAAGTGATCCTTGAATCGTCCTATCTGCAAGTGGCGCTCTTGGATTGTCCCTCTTCTCAGGAATCATTTTAAGCGGAGATCCCATCGTAATCGCAAGACGAACGAAGATTTTGAAAAGAGCAAGACTCATAGACCATACTTTCTCGTCTCTTGATATCGTGGTTTACCCTTAAGCATCGTCAAAGTACTTTTCTAACGATCTTAATGTCGACATACGGACATCTTTTAAGAAGTTTGACGTAGCAAACGTTAATGGTAAGTGTCGACAACTTTTCCATAAATGTTGGTGCCTGTTCAGTACTCAATATTAGATAAAATCTGTTGATTCCAATTGCACGGACGACAATGTTCCCTCTCGTACAAACCCGGCGTGATTTTTATCCTATACTTTGCTTTTTCTACATGCTGTACAAAGTTTTAGGACGTGAGCGGCAGGTTTTGCGAATTTGGTACTCATCGCAAATGGTTCGCACTCCGTGTTATTACTATTACTTGTGCTTATTTTTTTATTCACACTTCCGAGAAGTACATTCGATTGGGAGGAAAGTAGGTGAATTAGGGCAAACAGGTTCATCCATGATATCTGTCTTTGAAAATTCTTAGTTGATTATAAAATTCTCCTAAATTCGGCGTCACTAATTGCAAATATTAACAATTTACTCGTCTGCGATAATCCGAAAGACCGTTGATGATGCAAGAGTGTCTAACAGAACCACACTGTAACACGACTTAATATTTCATTCTGTAGGAAGGCATTAATGTGCAATGTATTTTCGGCGTCTTAATAATTTTCAGACTTGATGGACAAATAGCCAAGGATTGGAGGTAAGCTTTGCCTACTAATGTATTATTTTTTAAATAGATTTGTTCTTCCAGGACTACGATCTTCCTTTGGATCGAAAGTAACCGTATGGTAAGTGCCGAACAGCATTATGTGATTATTACCAGACTGAGAATTTTTCATTTGAAGTTATTTTCCCAGTCAGACATTATTTCATTGACTTTTAAGAGGGAGATTTAAAGGTAAAATTAAATTCTCTGTGTTAATTGTTACATCTGTATTTCCACAGTCTTTACATTATAAAATAGTTGAGTGAATGGACTAAAAGTGTAAGATACCGTCTTCGTAGAGAATCGAAACAGTCATTCTAAAGCACATTCCTCAAATTTAAAAGCGTGTAAAAAGTATAAAATCTTCAACGTTCCCGGAAGAAACTCCAAAATAAATTCAATCCTTCCGTCATCCGAGCTTACTGTGGTTATGCTATATCAATGTTTTTCGACTCTATTCAAAAGAAGCACCTTACTTGACACCGCGTTTCGCGTGTATGTGTGTGTGTAAATATAATTGTGTACGTGTGTATAATAATCTATATGTATGTTTTATCACATTTCAAATAAAGGTATCAATCGTAGCATAAAACCCAAGGTCGACTCGATCATTATTATCAGGCGGATATCACTTATGACACCAAGTACGTGTATTATCGAACTATCGTCTACAAATCGCCCTAAGAGAATGACGATGTATCATGAATGTCAAAAGACGTGTTTTACAAAGTTTATTTTCTGCCTTTATTCATTGCTCAATGAAGGTAAAAATTTATCTTGCACGTAGATTATACAACTCTGATTTTTAAAGTACATTCAAATGCCTACGACTAAGTATTATAATCAACGCAGTGTCTACGGTATGGCTCGCGTGGGGTTTATGTATAAGGGAAAGGCCGTTAGCCCGATTTACCATTATAAAATCACAATATCGTCGACCTTAAGCCATCGTTCTAGCGATGCCAAAAAGCGTTCCACCATGAATCCGCGAAGAAACGATAACCTGGACACCGATACCAAATCATAACATAAAAAAAAACAACGGAAATGCGATGGGAGAAAAGTCTTTTTCGTCAACTGTATTTGTAATCTCTTCAATTGTGTGAAACACGAACTTATAAGCAACGCAATGACGTTAGTTCTCTAAATATTAATCTACAAGTATCTCCTTGGTATCGGATGTTCATGAGAATTCACCATTCGTTGGTTGCTACCAGAGCTCTCGTCAGAGATTCGATTATGGTTATCCGTAAACCGAGTATCAAGACTTGCTGGGGAACCTTCCTTTCGTGGCACCTCGACTGATGGCGCGTCATCCTACGCTGTTTGACGTTGCTAGTGCATCCGCACGAAATCTCGGAGATGTTTTGGTACTCTACTTATCTTCTGCGTCCGCCTGACAACTCTGGCAGCGAGGCAGGCCAGCGTCGTGTATCTAACTGGGCAGATCGATTCGTACTTATGTTTATGGATCAATAACATCTCGAAGGTTTTGCCCTCGTTGTTAACGGCATCTATGTGTGCACCGGCTTCAAGGAGGGGGATAACGTATTCCGGGTACCAGTGATGCGAAATAGCGGAGAGGTGAATCGCCGTATTGCCGTCGTCATCTCTTGCCGTTACGTCCGCCCCAACTCTTAAAAGGGCTTTCGTCAAATGACGAGAGGGGAACTCACAGGCAGGGTACCTACCGACGAATAAACCGTCCATGTGAATCAGCTGCAACAGATCACGCCCCTGGAAACACAAAGAGAATTGTCTGCAACAAACTGTCCACCGCAAAAGCACCCTCAGCACACTTTCAGGAGTTTTAATGGAAGACGGTGAATTATTTCAATCGATAGGTTCAACTTACCCGCGTGCCTTTAGCGTTTATTTGGACCAACTCGTAGAGGGCATTATGCAAAGCATCGTATTCTTGTGTGCCTTCCTCCGGTGTGTCCCGAGTCAGCAAACACGCCAGGTGTAACGTTATCATGAGAACTCTGTTCAAAAACGTGAGATTGCGTTCAGACGGCGGCACTTTGTCCAACATCTGTTTGCCTAACTTCACTTCCAGCACCTAAACACACGTGATATTTCGATGTATACACATTCGCCGAGGTACAAAGAAATCCCTTGAGGGTGGCAATTGACCAGTGAACTCACGGCTTTTTTAAATATTTGAAGAAGCTCTTCCCTCTGGACGGGTGGCACGCGACGACCTCTGCTCGACTGCCTGCCTTCCTCACCAATCATGAAACTGTATAGTTCGGCGAAGCTAATCAGGGAACTCTGAGTCATCGAATTCAACGGTTCCAGCATGCTCTGTTGCATGTCGAGGGCGTAATTCCAGAGCTCGATGCATCGGTCAAATTTGCCGGAATCTGCGTACACCGCTCCTCTGTAACGAATGTAGTAACTGGTATCGGGATGTGCGAGTCCGAGTATCCGTTCCCTGATCACCAAGGCCTGCATCCGCATCTCGTCCGGGTCGGCGAGCAGGTCATCCAACGCCTCTGGGTCCGTTACTTCGCAGGCGTAATCATAGGCCGCCAATGGGGGTGGTGGAGAAGGTTTCGGAAGTACGGGACCATTCCCATGATACCTGGCGAACAATCATGAGGAAACTTTCCATCAAATATCGACGCTCTTGTTTTCTATGTTAATTTTTAGATATCGTACCTCTCCTCCATCGCTTTTTTCCAGAACTCCAGAGCGCCTATCATGTCCCTCTTTTTGTCAACGTACGTTGCTCCCAAGAGTTCCAACGCGTCAATACGTTCTTTCCTGCTCACCAGATTCGGCATTCGCGTTAGGTATTCGACGATATGAGTATTGCCTGAGGATCAACAACAAAATTTACGATCATTCAACACGTTTCTCAAAGCAATTTCCTGGAAGATCATTGCAGACAACCAAGTGCTGCACCTTGAGGCGTGTGAGTGATATGAAACTGATCGGCAAGAATCTCCGAGGTATCCCGGGAAACCAGTTTAACGAGTAAACGAATCCACTTGACACGTGAACAGTGTCATTTGGAAAATCTTTTTTCCGTGTAATTTGATTTGATGGGACGTTAAACGTCGAGTGATGCGTGTAGCGTGTGTGTTTTAACCTGTTACCGCTGCCGTGAGGAGTGGCGTCATTCCGTAGCAATCGACGTCCATCCGGGCGCCATACTCCACGAGCAGCTTAAGGATTTCCAAGGATCCACTCTCGGCGCAGTCGTGTAACGCCGTGTTGGCCTTGACGGTTTTGCGATTCGCGTCCGCCTTCAAAGAGATTAGGAACTTTGCGATTGTTATGTGACGCCTGTAACAGGCTATCATCAAACATGTGTGTCCGTGCTGATTTGCCATTTCGATATCTGCAATTCAAAATCAAGTTTCATAAAGAGACGTCCTTGCCCACCACTCATTTCCGCGCTCAACTTTGCTTTAACCCTGCTTCAACGCTTATTTTTCAGTGTTAGTAAGGTTTCTTTTAAACCGGAGTTTGCGTGCATAAGTAATGTTCGTAGGGGTTTGACGTTTGAGGAAATTTAAAGGGGGTAATCAATGGGAATTCATTCCGTACTTGCGCCGTTCTGCACGAGGAACTTAACAACATCGTAGTGTCCGTCGAAGCACGCAGCTCGAAGGGGGGTGGAGTTCGTTTTCGTCATGGAATTCACCTTGGCTCCTCTCTGTACCAGCAGCTTCACCAGGTCGAGGTGTCCGGCCGCAGCTGCACACCATAATGGCGGTGCAGCTTCTACCGTTTCCCCATCGAAGACCACTGCATAAACAAAGCGCAAAACCCACATAAGGACCTGCAAGTGTACCTCCCTAATTCCCCCTCCCGATTTTCGGTTAAAGTTCCCTCTCCAATCAGCACACACTTAGTATACCCAAAACAGCTCGGTGAACAAAGAAAATGTAAACCAGCACTGGGGCATTGTAGGTCGGAGAATTGAATGTTTTTAGGATCCCTTCTTTCTAATTATGTACAGACTGGCCAGACGAAACGAAGGCCGCATTCGCAATACCTCCGCCTCTTCCTCTTAAAACGTGGAAGGGAGTACCGGAGTGACTATCATTAGGTCTCAAGAATCCTGCGCTGCGTCAATGCCCATTTCCCCGAGTCATGTTTAAAATCAAGAAAACCTCACATTCGATGCATCAATTGCTCGCAAAAAAAATGATTTAACGCCAACGTTCGGAACAGTCCGGCCATTTTAATAAAATATTCCAACGTGTACAACGAATGTTGGAAAACTGCGCCAACAACCTTCTCGCAGAGTACTGAATAATTCACCATGTTTTTTCGATTTTTGCTGTTCCTTAACTTCCCATTTTCTTACCTGAACCCGGTTGCTCGAGATCCGCGTCGCATTCTTCGATGAGGTACTCGGCCACGTCGTAATGCCCGTTTCGACAGGCCATCACCAGCGGAGTTGCGCCATGGGTTTTGGCGCCGACCAGTTGCCCTATCTCATCCTTGTTCCGCTGCTCCAGGAACAACTGTTGACAGACCGACTCGATTAACGTAACCGTCGGCGAAAATGCCGAAATTTACAACCTTTGCCGTAATATCCTGGCCGAACATGATGACGTTTCTGCGAAATATGATTGACAAAACTTCTCAATACCCTAATTCGCAAGTTGAGGTTTCTAAGTATTCAAAGTAACACTTTCAATGCAGCTTGCTCAACATTCACCTTGACTCAAATATTCCCTCTTTCACTTTATCAGAGATTCATCTGCTCATGAGGCTGGCAGAATGAACTCTGTGCATGTGTTTATAATGAGATGTAACTACGACGAGGTGAATCTAACTGGTTTCAAATGATAAGAATAACAGCAAAATATTCAGCTTCTGCTAATCTTGTTTTGAGAACCATTCAGGTATTTCCAGACACTCTTCAGCCCCTCTTTGAACACCTAATTTATAATTAGACCCTGTCACCAATGAGTTACTGATCGACTCTGTATTTATTTAGGGACACTAAAGAGGTCAGTCAAGTTGAGTGAAAATAATTTCCTAAGGAACAGGGATAATCGTTAAGCCCCGAACCCTCATCAACCGTCTCCTTGTTTCCCGTCCCTGCAGACTTACGTTTGACAGTACAGAACCCGTGTTGAAGTGAATCGGCAGATCCTTTCTGGGGAAAAGCTTCGACTCTCGACCTTTCCGGTCAAAATTCAATCTTCAACTAAGTGAATCCCACTTCCTCGGAGAAACACCGATTCCTCGTACACGTTGAGTTACGCACTACACGTTTCTCAGTCGTGCCGAAAGTCTTCTTTTTTCGCCCAGGCAACTCAGGATCTTTCCTTCTTCCCTCTCCTCGTTGCCCCACGAAAGAGGCTCACACGCGAACAACTTGATTCTTGTGGCGTGTCGGTTTATTTATTACCTGCACGGCCTTGGGATCTTTGCTCAAATTCGCGCGGTAAAGCTTCGTCGTGGTTTTGCTAGGTAAGTCTCGACGATGGTCGATCCTCTCCGGGCACCTGCTGGGAACTCTCCGGACTTCCCAGACAACGGAAGATCCTCAGCGATGGATCGAGATTGCAAGAATCTTCGGAGCTTTTCAAAAACCGTTCGCAATTCCACGGAGAATATGGTTAGTCTGAGCGGTATTAACGTTTCGCTTGACTGCGGAGGAGTACTTGAAAATGATGAGCAGTTTCTCACTGCTCGAGCGATGTCCTGCCACGTGAACGTCCACCTACCGACTATTCCAAGTACAAGGGACTTCGCGCGGATTTATTCGGTGCCGAGCCGGTGCTAATAGGACGAAGAAGCGTCCGGTGAAATAAAAGAAGACCTTCTCGGTTCCGAACAAATACTTTCCTCCCTGGAAATCGCGCAGAGAGAAGGACGTTGCGTCACCAAGTCGACACTCCCGTGTACGCTCGCCTAAAAATCAACACCATTTCACGAATATTCACTGGTGAAAAATCCTCGACTCTCTTGTCCCACGCGAGTCTCCTCGTAAAACTGCGGACAGTGTTGATACTTCCAGATGGCTTACCCTCAATGAAATCTCTGCATGTTAGCCCCACCACTTTCAACACTCTCAATACAATTTTAACGAAGCAAACGAGTCTTTCCCGAAGACGCAGTATTCGTCGGTTTGATTTTACCCCGTGACGAATTCTGCAGGAAATTCAGGAAAATCTTGCTCCACACGTATTCTCTAGACGAACTTTTTTACTTTATTCACCGGCGCAACTCACTGGGTAAAATTAGTCACCCGACGCAGCAAACTCCTCTGATCTGAACGTGTGCAGGGAGTTTTAAATAGTCCGCCAGCAGCGACTGCTCGGCGATCGAATCGGAATAACCCGTGAAACTGCAACGAACCAATTTTAATAGGCGAAGAATCTGGTTTTCAGGGTCCCTTCGGCAGATGCATCGCTGGGTCACAGGGAATTCCCGGAGCAACTTCTACCGCGGACAATGGCACAACTTTCGCTGGAATTATGACTGTCCTGACGAGAGGAATTCCACCTTTTCAAGCAACGATCGACGTGTGACTTCTCCCGCAAGGTGTCCTTGAACGCGTGCATCCAAGTTTGCCAATTTATCGGCTCGCAGCTGAACAGCTTAATACAGTTTAAACAATTTCGCGAGGCACTTAACGACCCCGATCTCGACGAGGCATTCGTAAGCACTTGTCACGATTCAGGGACAAGGACGGGCCGTACTAAGCGAGTCTTGAGCTTTTCACTCGGCGAATTTAACGTTTTCTACGGATTTGCCGAGAAGCCAGTCTGTCTGGAAAACACACGCAGAAGAGTGTACCCGGTCTAAGTTTAACGAGCACTCAATTCTCAAGTATTCTTTGCGGTTTCCACGCGACTGACGCTCTTCGCAACGCGATGGGAAAGAGCAAACCCGGCGGAGCCCTCGCCGATAAACCGTCGTATGCTGTTTGCTCGGAAGAACCGCGATAAAATCGAGACATGCACCTCACAAACACGCCGACCGTTTCGCCAACTTGTCTTTACGCCTAGCAACTTCTCTTTCACTTGCTTCCCTGCATCGGCATTCGTCCCTCGCTTATTGCCATCGTTGCGCGTTACACATTTTCCATTCCAATGTTGTTCCGCTGGACATTCGAATGGCTTCCACGTCCCCGGCGTTGCCACTGTTGGATTTCGCGACAAACTTTCAACCGTCTGATTTCAGCAAATTATCCTTTCCAACTGTCCTCCAGAGCCAACGGTTTAGACTAGCCAGTGTGAGTCCAGTTAACAAAAGTTTATCGATGAGTTCTCTACGACGAGAGCTTGATGACCGACGAACAAAAGGTGAACAACTTCGCACGAGCCTATGTCGTCGTCGACTGCGGTAAATATCCGTGGGTTTGTCCAAAAATCGACCCCGTCCTTCGACAGTGCCTAAAAATTTCGTCTTCTCCACTCAGAAATTCTAATGAACCGTCCGTCAAAGGTTGTTGGCCTTTAAATCGACGTTCTCACCAATCCCGTGAACGGCCAGCTCGTAAAAAAGATCTGGTTTGTATCCTTTGAATATGCGCAACCGAAATTAAGAATGTCCTGCCTGCCGGCAACGGCAAGCAACTTCCGGGGTGGCGATTCGCGTTCCTCGAGGATCGGTCGACGGATTCGAGGGGAGAGGGGAAATCACAGCGACCTTCGCCGTTAACCGCATGGAGATCGACTGACTAGCCGAAAACCTCTGACGGCCAGCGAGCGTTCGTCATGAAGAGAAATCCGACCAACAGAGGTGACTTTCTGGACGTCGCAGGTCCCGTTAAACTCACGTACAATCGACGATATTGGGCGCGTCGTACGTTCAAACGGCCAATCTGGTCTTTCCCGACCTCGCCTTGTACCTCCACTTTCTTCTCCTTTTCCTTCTCCCTTTTCCGCTCCGTCTATGATCGCCCGTTCTCCTTTCATCGTCAACGTGTCGCCCCTTTCCCTCGTCCTCCTTACTCAATTTCAACATTTTTAATCCTTCTCCTTCCCATTTTTGGCCCCCACTTTCTTCGCCTTCCTGCATTCTCCTTCTCCTTCGAGTCGTATTTCGCGCCGTCCCACAATACGGCCCGTTATTTACGTGACCGAATTCCTTTTTTGCCCGCCCCCCGGTGCTGCTTTTTTCATTTCGTTCTCGATGTGGGTAACGGGGACGAATCCCATATGGAGGTCCCTTCTACCCATCAAAATTGACCAACGGAGAAAACTCGTAAAACAAAGAGAAATAATGACTCACCGTCTTTCCGCGAGAATAACAATTGCATGCACAAACAAGAAACGAGCGATTAACGATGGCATACTTTTAATTAGGTCTTAAACCTCGATCGTTCATCCGTTCGAGAAGAATCGATCAAGTTTCGGGCTAGTACCGTTACGCACGTTCGCATGGAATTTGCAATAGAATGGTCTAGAAATAGACGGTGAGAAAAAAGGTCAAGAAATAGATCTATCCCCAGTGAAACGCGGACGCAAGAACTCACGGAGAATTTTCTCTGCGAATAGTATCGTCCCTGTCGACCGTTCGCCAGCGCGAAATTTCTTTCCGTTTTCCCCGTTAACACACTTCCCGAGGAAAATCGGACCGGTCACTGGGTCGAAAAATTCGTTTCTGCGTAAGGCCAAGTCCTGAAGGTGTCGGGCAGAGATGGGATACTAATTTTAGAAATCCCCAGCCTTATGCCGATAAATCAGACTGTAAATCGGGAAGGATCCGACAGCATCGAGGACGCAGAGATGCGCGGGTGATCGCTATCGGTGACTTTAACGAGGCAGTAAATTTTATTAACCGTAAAGCATCGCGCAGAATCACAACTCTGTAGCTTTTTAAAAGCCCTTTATAACGGTACGTGTTCCAGGTGCGTGGCTCTTAATCATTACTTTCTCACGATTCCACCTAAATTTGTCATTATTCGCCGAAATGCCTGTCGATTTTCATGGCAAATCAATTAATTTGCACCTGCGCTCATGTAAGATAAATCTCAAAAGTGATAACTAAATACTCCTTATCTCTTCCTCGTACGCCAGCAAAACGTAAATTGTTTCGCCTGTGCCGTTCGATCTTCTGAACTTTAGCAACGACCTTGAACGCTTAAGAATGCGATTCTCTTGAATTCACTGACTCTCAGCGAACTCGCCTTTTTTGGTTTTACCAAACGACCTTCTCGCAAAACTTTAGTATCTTTAGATGACGATAAAAATGACAATGTAATGTCTTAAAAGGTTGCATAACTTGGATCACAGATGCACGAGTTAATAGAAAAATTGAGTTTAATCAATCCGCGTGTTTTTTCCATTGACAACTGCTTTTAATTTGTTCATTAACGGGGAGATTAATTCGAGCGATGTTTTAAAATCGTCTTCTTTTTTATGAGCTTCTATTAATAATTCCCTATCCTTGGTGAGAGAGTCTTCGGCGGAGTTCATCCGCAACGACCTGCGATTGCATAAATTACGCGTACGATCCTTCTCGGTCCGGGGCGATTATCGGGACAGGCCGACAATTATGCACTTGCCGATTACCGCACGAGACACGAGGGACTTGAAAAACTCTTCTGTTCGTCCTCGACCGACTTGCCGTGGATTGTATTATCGTTATTATCGTGTTACGATTACGCCGATTAGACAGTTGAAATTACATCACGCGCCAGTATCTCTCGTACGTCGTGCAATTAGAAAAGAATAACAACGACGAGAAATCCGGGCGTTAGACCATTACGTCACATACGAGTTGACAATTTACGCGCTGAGGATAACTCCGCGCGGTAATTCTTCGGAAAACCGATATTGCTTTCGCGAGAACTCACAGACAGACAGTTACGACGATTTGCCGTGCGATCAATGCCGGAAGTTGTTATCCCTCGTCGTCCCACTACAGGATAGCGCAATTAAAGTCCGCCATTTTCGTTATTCCTGTATTATCGGGAAGATCTATTAGCCAGGTCGATCGTTTCTTGAACTTTCCCCCGGCTAGAAATTCCTTCCCGGACTTAAAACTACGTACTTAGCCTAACGAGCGAAAACTTCTACGTCTCTAAATAATAAGTAGGAGTGTTTCTGCAAATCACGGTGCTTAGAATCGTGAGGATGCGTTCGAGGACTGCATTCGACGCAAACAAATTGCAAGAGCGCACAGGTCAGATAGCGTATTATCGGCGACGTTTTGCCGCGAATCACGAAGAACCGGTTTTAATCGACAGTGCAATACAATGATTATGCAGTAGCGCAACGGGCAACAGTAAACAGCGTAATCTTTCATTGTCCCCTCTCGAATGTTAAGCAGATAAGACAAAATTCTTGTTCTCCCCCCGAGTGTATTCTGTTGACACCGCGGTTATGAAAAAACTGGTTTAGAATGAAAACAGGTGTGCCAGTCGTGGGTTTATATGGGTTTCGGCAAATTCTCATCGGTTTGACGAGTGAAAAAAGGCGGAAGTCAGGCGATGGCTGACGGAATGGGCAAAAATTAGCCCGGAGAACCGGCCGATGGTCTTCCTGCTCACGAGACGTCTTTGCTGGATGACGCACGTGACGAAGCACGTCGGCCTAGCGGGAAATAATAAGCTGCCGGCAAAAGAAATGGACGATCCGCGCAAGGATAACAGCCGGAGTTTACATTTCCTCCGTTCCGACTAACGAACGTTCCGCGAGGACGAACGTTCGTCGCATACGAAATGCCAAGAGCCTGGACAAAAAAAGAACGGATTCTATTACCCGCGCGGGCTGATATCGTTTCGTGTAGTCTCCCCTTCCCCCACGGATCTTAATTAACCCGGTTATGCGCTGAAAATACCGTCCTGTCCTTAGATGGACTCCTTTGATCGTCGAAAAGGTGACTCGTGCAGACGAAAAAAAAAACAGATGACAAGGCCGTGAGTCCGAGATTTTACGTAGCGGATCATCGTGATTCACATCTTGAAGACGGAGAACGAGTTTACCAAATGAGTCGGCTGGAGACAATTAAGTCGCACCTTTTTACGTGTTCAACCAGCTCCCAGAAGAAATAGCTCAAGAATTACATTAAGTCGTCCAGTGCTTAACGATGCTGAAAAAAGAATTTTGGTCAAGGCTAAACTAACGGCAATTGAATATAATTTATAACCGATGGACCTCATCTGTTTCACTAGTAATTAATAGTCTGAGGATGCTTAAGGCTGGCACCACTGTCCAACCGATTGGGAGAAACTCGTGCGATTTGACTGACAAGATCATCCAGTAACAATGGGTCCAAGGCGAAAGAACCGTAGATGGTGGGTAACGGTTGCTGGTATTCCCGGAGCATCGGGCAAGGTCACTGTACTGTCCAGCCAACAAAGCACTCGAGAGAGTGGCTGTCAACGAACTCGCTAGCCATTGCCGGGAGCTTTTTGCCATAAAACTGTTTATCGCCTTCCCAGTCACCCACGCCGAGTGTGAAGTCTAATAACCCGAGCGACGCTTCTCGGCGGACATCTTTCGCGTCATCAGAACGTAAAAACGACCGTAATAATACAATACTACGATATTCGCGTCGTAAGGATCACTCGTGACCGTTATTTTCGGCGATCAAGCGTTCCACTTGATTTCTTTTCAAGAACAAACTTCATCATCCTTCCTTTCATCGAACCGTTACGTCGTTTTTCAGCGGAAAGAAAGGAATGGAAATTCGTTGAGACTCAAGGTTAGACAGGTCTCCATGTGGATGATTGGCAAATGAGATCGATTTATTCGAGTCGACGTTCCAAGGACAATTCTGAAAATCCTTCGGTCCTGACTTACCCCCGTGAAACTGACGTCACCGTTGGCACCCCGAGCCATGTGTCACCGTTACTATCGACCAACAAGCGATCTTGTTTTTTCTTTCCCCGCCTCGAGGATCAAGTCCACTCGCGGATGGCAGGATACCGTTAAACCGTTTTCGACTGGTAAGACAGGAAACACCGTGGGACGTGGCTTTACGGCGAGGGAAGACTGCTCGAACCGCGTGGCAAGCTCAAGACATCACTGCAAGCTTCCCTCGTGTTGCACGCGGATCACCCCGTCCAGCGGAGTAGGAGAAAGAGGAACTCTTGAAAAGGTGTGGAACGGCTGGAGGTGGGCCCCTGTCGAAGTCCAGGGACGTACACTACGCGAGAAAGTACATCCAATCCGCCAGAGGTTCGCAATACCCTTTCACGTCGACGGCAAAGTACAAACTCGACTTTAATAGGAACCATCCTTAAAATATACCTTCCCCTAATTCCACGTATATAAGAAATTAAAGGCCGATTCGATGGACTCTTCTTTTCGATCAAACGAGAATAAATCGATCAATCCTTGTGCGCCATAAAAGACAATATTTTCTCGAAACCTCATGTTTTGCGAATAGAGCGATGAGTATGGAATATCGCAACTGTGAAGATTGAGAGTATAGAGCGGCGTAGTAAGTGCGGGAAAGTAAAGAAAGCGCTGGTTGACATTCATGCACCGAGAGACTGGATCGCATAAGCGTTTATGCGCTCCAACGCCTTCGTGCAGCAGCTTTCTAATTGTTCTTCCTGATCGGCCTCTTACCGTTCGATTACGTAAGGGGCCGTCGTGCCGGCAGCTTGTTGTCCAACTTACGCGGGGTTATTACGAACACGAATGTCCAGGACAAACGGATGTTTTGCACTCCGAACGGCAGACACTCGATCCCCGATCACAAAGAATTCGATCCAAGGTATATTTTTTGTTCCCCTCCCCGATATCGGCGCTGTCTCTCAAGTGAGATGAAAAAAATCAAGTACACATTCCTGCACAGTCACGACGACGGCAACGATCTTTCAACGTCCGCAGAATCGCGTCATTTGTTGACGTACGTGCGTCATGTAATACGCGTCTGTTGGACGAGGGAAAAAACGAGAACAGATCGGCAAGGAACGACACACCGGCCGTAATTGCATAACTCTTGCTCGATTGTTAACGTTCTTTACGCGGCTAATTCCGCAGGGACGCCACTAACCGCAGCAATTTTTTACAAAGATCCTATCACGCTACGCTTCCTAAGCTCCGCACGAGTTATCAGTCATCCTTGACATTGCGAGCAATAATTGCTCCAATGGAAATACCAGCGCGATATTGTTCCATTGTTGTTACGTAGACCCGGGAATTATGAGACGAGTCGGATGTCGCGGGGGGAGTAGAGTTGACGACAATTACGCGCGAATTGTCCATCGAAGATCGAAAACGAGGTCAGTGAAGGAGTCCGACGAGGAAACCGTTGACTCGGCTCCGTGTCGGCCCAAGTTACGTGAAGTTATGGCACTTTCCAAGCTCAACTCTTACGTGGATCTTCGACGAAAGTATTAACGATGCGGTCATTAAAGTCGACGTGTATCGTCGCCATCGCGCCGCTGTTAAGCGATGATCTAATACCGACATATTCCTTATTAACGTAATGCGCTCGGCGCTTACTCAACTTACGTAATATCTGCATTCGAAGTCGAGAAAATTTACGACCGTCTAGCAGCCCTATCGTAGCAATGCACTTCCACTGAAACGTCACGAAAGTCATCGTCAATTTGAATCTATTGATATTTCGGTCATAATTACGTGAAAATTCTATAAACACGAGAAGTTAGGATAAATCAATACTAAAGACGACATCGGTGAGTCGATAATGTATACGACAGTCCTTTAAAGTTTCATCAGCGTGACGGCCGTTTTCATTTATAATTCCGATTTCAATTGGACGCACGCCCGTAGAAAAATGTAAATGCCGGTTCAGGTCATTCGGCCAGGAGATTAAGTCGATTCATTAAGCGAATTGATCGGCCGGTTGGCAGCGAACAATCGTTTCCGCTAATTGCTCCCTTCGTGTGCTTCGTCTAATTACATGCTGCCTCTGGGATTCCTCAGCTCTTAGACGTAATTCCCACCGCTAACGCAGTTCTCAGACTTTTTTCGTTCCAATGATACACTTTGCTTTAAATGAAAATTAGCCCGAAGTTACTGTTTTATAGATTTGAATGCCTTGACTCTGAAACGTTACTAACAATTAGATGAAATTGTAGGGAAAATATTCTACATTCTTCTCTAACGATGATTTCTATGCTATGCATGACTCTCTGCACTTAGCAGGCAACGTCAGGCAATTCTCAGCCTTGCGGTCGATGAATCATTAAAGTTTACCAACGTAAATAAATGTCGTCATTCGCAGACCGTCAACGGGGGTTTGCCGATAAATACGATTTCTCTAACGTTATTCAGCGATACACGCAAAGGGAACTCCTTATTGCATGAGATCGATCAGATTCAATAAACAGGTTCTCAGCGCACATGCTGCATTTTTTATTTCCCCGCAGACGACAACCCACTGTATGTAAAATTATTTCCCGCATTTTCCTCGACCTCGCAACTGCCTGTCACACATTTTTTTCCAGCAATTGCACAAAGAGTCAGAAAAAACGTCTGACAAGCTTCCTTACTCCGAAGCAGGTGTGTTGCGCGACGTATTTAAATCCTTGTGATAATGCGCTCCCAATTTTTGTGCGTGCGAAAAAACACAAGAGCGTAAGGCTATTTTCTCATTCGTCCTGTCAACTCTGACGGGTCGAACGTCCGGTGGTTCAACGAGTGGCCTGCTTTCCACGAGTTTCCGGCCCGATTGCGCTGTGTTCAAAACGTCCGGACAATAAACGGCTTCGCAATCGACCAGGACGTGCGGCAAACGCGCCCGATTATCATATTAGCTAATTTCGTGGCTTATTAAAACCTTGCAGAACACTCGGCGCATATTTATCGCCGACAGTGAGCAACAGATAAACCTTCCGACGTGATGTGACATAATTTGAGAAGCACGAGTAATACCAAACATTTCTGTAAGCTCGAACTTCCGGTTGGCGAAAGGTCATTAGTGGTAAATTAAAACTCGCCGGACGTGGAAATTTCGTCTTAAGCACACGCGCCTTCGTGAAAGGTATCGATAAGAATTAATTATACAATCTTCTCCACTGGTCAACAGACTTAACGTCACATTATCTCTGGTGTGAGTAACCTTTCGACATTTCATCATCGATTTATCCGCAGCCTCGCGTTAACTTTCGTGCCACCCGGGACAGTCCTTAAGAAGATCGAACAGAATTACCGCAGATGACGAATCGCGGATACAGAATTATGCAAAGAGGACCCAAGAAATTTGGAGACCCAAAATTTCGTGTCCAATGATATTACGATGCTTGGGATAATTAAATTGCCATCATCAGCGTAGCTCACGTTTTCCGGCGAACGCGATCTCACGAAACTCACCCACCGAAGACACTCATTTCGCGACAGAACATGACTCCACGAAATCGACAATGTCTACGACGCTCAATATTAAACAATCTTGGTGCATTGTCAGTGAAGCTCACGGCAATACCCTGCGTCTCTGTGTTTTGGGACGACTGTATGTTCTCATTAGAATGCTACGTGGCTGGTTATGTCCCTGACTCAGAGTGTAGAGACCGTATAATATTAGAACTCGCTGCGGGAGAGTTGACTGGCCGTTCCTTCCTCTGCCCGCACGTTCCTCCTGCGCCTTTTTCCCGACGAGCAGAGAACCAAACGGCTGAGAAAGAGATAGACGTACCCCCAATGCTGACTCGGATGGAATCTCGTTGTTCATGCTCGATGGGAAAAAAGAAGACAGTTCTAACGTGTCCTCTTCAGGCAGGACCTATCCTTCGTGACGTTGGGGAATTCCAGAGGAACCTAACCAGATGTTTCCCACTATACAATGGCCGACAAGGATTGCTCGCCTTTTTGCTAAGATTTTCAAGAATTCTTTCGTCCCCAGCCTGTCCGAGCAATTTGCTGCTACCTAAAAAGGACTGGCAAAACCGGACAGGATCTGCTTTTTGTTTTATCCTACGTTCATTGTCGTTTAATAGAAAATCCTCAGAGTGAAATTTTTGTCAATGTTATCGGCTTGTTTCGCTAATGATTGACCTAACTCTGCTCTTGCCAAGCCCGTAAGACCCTAGGCCAGGAATTTGCGCCAAAATCCGTTGTCTCGGAGCAAAAACCTTTCGGCGAACGGCCGATTACGGTTTGGAGACCGGCGAAAGGTTCACCCGTGAATACCCTCTTGACAGTCTAATAAAGAAAACAATCGGAGCAAGAGGAAGATGGAGAAGGAGAAACCGGGCAGACGAGGTTTATCGATTTTCAGACTGGGAACAACGTTGTCCTTCGAACTCCCCACTTACGTAACATCAAGACGAAATTGAAAAGTTGTAAGCGCGTTATCGAGACAGTGACCATTTGCAAGAATTGCATATCTCAAGCGGTATTTCATGACGTACTTGGAGGTTAAAGAGGAAAAATTTCCGACCACGTGGATGCAAGTACGATCGAACTTTACTATACGTCAACGGTTTGTCGTCTGAACGAAATATATCGTGTATTTGATTTACATAATATTCAGTCGAGGAATAATCTTGTACTCGAGGCCGCAGTCTCCGAAACGAGAATAGTGGAAAATATTCCTTTGGCACGGTTTACCTGCTCACCGATCGTTTCGGCTAACATCGCAAAAGCATTTGTGGCTTTACCGTTCATTCACTTTACCGCGAAACTACCTCGTAGAAAATGTCTGTCGGATTCGATTAGTTGTTTATACGTTTTACGTGACAGCGACGAGCAAAACAGGGTGCTCGAAATCCGGCTTCGAAACCTTAACTATCATCGGCCTTGAACCATAAGAATCATCGTTACATAAACGAGCGGGGAGTTCCAGACATCGTTAAAATCCTGTTCGAATGTTTGCTTAAAGTCGGTTCGCGGTAGACAGGTGTAGTAACCGATATAAGTAAGAGAAATAAAAGTGTAGATCAGTAAATGCCGATAGAAGTCGGGTATATGTGGGAGTAGTAGGAGAGCAGGAGACAAGAATATTCTCACGTGATTGCATACTCATTAATGAACAGAATGAAAGAGACACGGCGTAGGTATGGCAATAACGATCCACGTTAATTGCAATGTGCTCGTCTCCGATCCCGTCGAACCATCATCCGATACCAGGTGAAAATTTATCGGAGATAAACTGTCCAACATTGCTTTGTCAACATTAACGTCTTTGCATTTCCGATAGGGAAATATTCTGTTTGTCCAAGGCAACTACCGCTCTTTCATGATTATTTCATGTTCTTTTTTAGACGGCTTAACGACGAATTATCACCGCTTAGATTTATGCGCCGCAAACCTTCGCGAGCATGTTTACTCAACGAAGATGGAAGAAGGCGATGTAAAAGAGTAATCGATAAAGCCTTCGAAAGGTCACAGGTCTAGAGAAACGTCGTTTTACAATTGACTACTGTATTTCGCTCGTCACTGAAATGTATTCTTTTGTTCCTAAAGCCAGATTTTATTTTTATACAACGCCGTAGCTGCTAAACCATTGTTTACTGTTGTTACATACGTGACGACAGCAAGTAAATACGATAATAATGCCTACGTCATACAATGTTGTTCTACAAAACTGAACCAAATTTGCCGCAAGGACAATTAAATTTGCACAACTGAACAACCCGAAAAACTTGACAAAACTGACGAATTACAATGGTAAAAATGGCACACAATTAGGGGTTTCAATAATTACATCTGATACAGCTACCATGATGAAGGTATAGATATATTTGAAAATTCTAATTCGAAAATTAGAATGTTGTAAACAATGATTCAATGATTATGAGTCAGGGACTATGTTCTGAGTTTTTTGAGGTCTTATCGAAAATTGTGATCCTAATCTGCTTTGTTTCCTGTCATTCTCATTAATGCGTTAGTTATCAAACAAGTATAAGCGGGTGATCGATATTCTCGTTTTAAGGATATCTTATCTCTTGCACGATCGGTATCACTTGCCTCGTTAGACTTAATTGATCGTCGTGGAAAATACGTTCTATGCGATCCAAAACACTCCACCGCGTTTACAATTGTAAGAGATGAAAATACAACAAACGTAGGTGTAAAGCTTCGAACACAAAGACTGGAATAGGTTTCCCGTGTGGCCCGTAAAATTACGCATATCGATATTTTCTGAAGGTCTTCGTTTCGGAGTTTCCAAGAAAGAGTAGCGGAAAATTTTCAACGAAGGGATAAAGTTCAAGGAAAAACCGAGATCATTGATTTTTAGAGAAATCGTCGTGATATTTGTGTTTAGCAACGAATCAATCCAGTGAAACTTTCATTCGAATTATCGATTCTTTCGTCAAAAACAACGCCGGTACTGTACAAAATTCGCGCCTACGTCACACGCGGGCCGGATAAATCTCGATTGTGTGTTTTTCGTGTATAATTCATGGAAATGAATCGACGAAATCCGTTCCAACAACCTCTCGGTAATGGATAAACAAGATCGTCCGTTGATGTAAACATTCTACCTTGCGCCAACGAAATCGCATTAATTACGATAAGTACGAACCGAGGAGAAACGGCATTTCTGCATGAAAAGCAAATAATCAGGAAAATACGTGCATCGATGTGCGTATGTGACGATGATTTATTTCGCGAGACCGGCCTCGTCTCCGGCGCAATTTATTATGCGTTTCGAGGCACGCACTTTATTGACATTTCTCGAGACACTAGCGAAACTCACCGTAGATCAGCACGTCCGTCCAAGGATCGCAGAAAGTATAATCTTGACGATATATTGCCAGGTATTCCGCATGTTGGCTCGCCAAAGAAGATCCAGCAGATCCTTGTTGTCGCGCAAAATAAAGCTCTGCGTCTTTTTTCCGAGAAACCGTCCGCGACTGCGGCTAATACGCGAATGATAATTTGAGAATGACAAGGAGGGGTTGAATAAAGGGTACGCAGTGCCGGCCGATTCATTTGAATACTTATTCGCTGATTAGCGCGGACAATTGAACGGGCTCTCGTTTATCGGATATGCATACACACACGGATCGATAGGTGTACACAAAGCTCACGTGCATCTGTACCTGTCGCCGGGGCTTTCTCGACCGTCACGTCACGCGAGCAATCAATTCCGTGCGCGCTAACGTATTCATTGCTCGCTTTATAATTATTCCTCTCGGCTAGAGCCATTATGCAATACGAATCCCGCTCGATCGTACGGGTTCCCAATGACCGGCAGTTAAGTGTGGCCATTTCAAATGGAGGACCGATATTCAGCTAATATAATGGCAGTCGGTAAATGGGACTACCTGTAGAAAGTGTAGCGAGAAAAGTGCAATGGTCCAAAGCTGAGATTTCGCTCTGTATATTTCTTTGGCAAAAGGAAGCCACGAATTTCGGCTCAGCGATTTGCTCGTCCTTGTAAAAATATTTTCTTACAATCCAAGGAGTGTTGTGTCAGGTACGGTCTGTTATTACGCGCCCATTGCGAAGAATCTTGCGCAAAACACGTACCTTACAGAAATGTTTTGCATTGATCAACCGTTCAGCAAGGACTTTTCGCTAAGGTGAATCACTAGAACCTTACGCGTAAGCATATACGAGGCTTAATGGAGCCCGACTACCGGTTTGCAGATATCGCTAAATTGATTCACTATAAACATGACTATCCAAGGAATCCCAGGACGGTTAAACGCAAAGCGTGGACAATTTAACATGTAAATGAAATGCAATCTTTTCGTCATTTGTTGAAGCTTCTACACACGGTGATCTGCAAACAATCACCGCGGCTCTTATTATCATACAATTGCGATAAGAAAGTTTTAAGCAAGCGCCAATTCTCGTGCCTGACGTACCATCATTTGCACAATGTTTATCGATTACCGATTCCGACGAGTTCCTCGAAAACGCGTCGTTATTTTTCACACGACCGCAATACTGTAAAAATTAAGGCGATACGGAGTTTTAACCCAGTTCCCGCAACCCAATTTCCAATTGACGACTATACGTCAAGCAGTTTGGGTCAACTTAAATTAAGCTTAAGTTTGGAAACGTCTTGTCCTTGACGCACTGGCACGATTCAGTCAGTTAAAATGTTCAGCTGCGACTAACCGGGTTCGTCTTGCTCGACCGTCCGAGAAAAAGGTGATAGCATTGTTGCACCAAGAGAATGGATCAGGACAGTGGACAAAGCAAAGGACCAAAACTATCACAGTCCATTCTCTCCGTGTACGGCCAAATGGAGCATTATTTTAGGCCAGTAACTGTTTGCATTTCATTAATCTAACTGCCAGAAAAAAGCCACTTTCCTAATACGCGTACAGCCCTGAGGAAAGACCGGCTTACTGCTCCGCAAATTAATTAGATGGGAACTCATTATGACAATGATATGTATCTCGCTCTTTGTTTTTCATCGAGAACCTGCAAAATATTTGTGACAACGCAACGAACTGAGGAGAGGGGGGAAGAATGGCGAATGATTTTCTTGCTATGTTAATCCTAGGGAAACGAATCTCCATGGTAGCCCATTTTTACAACCTTGTCGTAAGAAAGGTTGAGTAACATTACCTCGAAGCGTTAACCAATCGGTGCCGCTACAGCACACTGACTTTCGAGTTGGACTCTTTCTCTCGTCTCGTACTTTTATCTCTTTACGTACACAGATGCGCGCACGTGGGCGAGATTGTGTAGACGTAAAGGTAAAAGTACAGGACACAGAGAAACTCAGCCAAGAGCGGGCTAACTGTGAAGACGGTGCGCACTACTAAATATAACTATTGTTTGCTGCGGCTATTTCCTACTCGAGATAAACGCTAGCCAAGAAAGAAAATCATCTCCTTTCCCTGCAACGCCGAAGACGATTCACACAGAGATTCGCTTTGTTGTCCGCATGGTCAGCAGCTAAGTGGACACGTGTGGGTCTCGATAACGGAAGGTCAAACGAGTTTGTTAATTCGCGATCGCGCGAATAAATTAGCAATCCGCACAAATCGTCCGGGGCACGATACGTCCAATTTGATATTCCGCTGATCAATTCGATTCTCCGCTGACACGAGGACGAGGACAATCGCAATTTTATTTAAAGCAGCGGGCCTTGGTATTTGTAATTGACCTTCAATTAATCAATGCCCATCAATCGACAAAAATCGCCCTTTTCCCATTCATCCCCTACGAATGACTTTTTTGTGGACACGAATCTCTGACGTAGAGGAATATTCCGATATTTTGAAAAATATGCAGGGGGACGTCAATATTATCATATACCATTCACGGATTAACATTGAGAAAGAACATGTTTATATAAATATGAGCAGCATAGAAGAACCGTCTCCGTTAATTTGTCCAAGATGAATGAAATTCGGCCACTGGCCTTTGACTTTATTAACAAATTACGGACGGCCTAGAAATCGTAATAATCTGTTTTACACAGAAATGGACTTTGTAGTGTACATTTTGTTGCGCGCTGACGTCTGAGGAAAATCTACGCCACAACAAATACATTTTATCCACGTGTCTTTTTTTTCAATTTATTTGTCAATTCCAACAGCCGAACGAGAGAGTATTGGGGACAAAGCAAAGGTTAATTTTTGTCCTCTGTAAGGAGATTGCATTTAAAAACAATGAGATGAACTTCGACACTCGCAGGGGGTGCAAAAATAAAGACACAAAGAACCCAGGGAGGAGGGTTATAAAAGGTAGGCGAAGTGGGTCATAAAAATAATCAACGAAAGGGCAGGCAAGGGTCCAGGGACTATTTTTATAGTTTTTCAAAGATGATAACGTTAAAAGCGCGGGTAAAAAAAGACGTATTATTTTTAAGATCATCCGATCATCTCCAACACTTCTGCCTAACTAGACCTAAATATTTTCTGTCTGACATCATGATGCCTCACAGTTTTTCCCTGTTATCGCACTCTTATCACGAAATGCCCGATAGCGGCAGAGTACTAACAACTTGCAAGCGAATTTTCCTGATATAAAAAACATTTGCATCGAGCCACAGGACGAATAAATTTAACCTCGCAGAAACGTACAGTGATTTTATAGGTCGTTAAAATCCCTCAAGCACTGCGTGTAAATGCAGTGTTTATGTAAACATCGGTGATCGTAAAATGGTAAAGAGCCACTAATAGTACCTTTTTCTTAACGAAACACACAGATTTGGTGATAAGAGGAGTTGTTCGGTGGGAATGGGAGGGTGAGTGGATGGTAAAAAAAATGAGGAATTGATGGAAGCATCATCGAGTGCATCGGAGGTGTAAACGTGGCCATGTTACATGCGTCGTCGATGAAAAGACTCACCTTCAACCGTATGAGCTTGCCGTCCCTCGCAGCGTTGTACACAATCTTCTTAGAGTCCATTTTCACATGCTACGATCGTGCGTGAAACGAGAGCCGACCGGCGCCCTAACGTCGTGGCTCGTTTTCCCTAAATTCCCACGAAGCCAAGTCCGTCAGTAGAGTACAACAGATACACCGCTGGCTTCTCGTCGATCTTCCCTCTCGCTCCAACCGTCCACATTAACCTCCGACTGCCAGGCGAAAAACAACGGTTCCTCGGAAAGTCGGGCAAGGAAAATGTCTAGAGAGTCCTAACGCGGGGCTACACACGTGAAACGGTTCGAGTCGTTCCTCGCTCCTCCTGTTTCTCAGTGTTTTCCTTTGGAAAATCAGAGTGGCCTCAGTCGCGCGAGGAACACATACGATCCTGTCCCACCACCAGATGGCTACACTGTTACTTCTACTTCGACGGACCGTCAGCGACTGAGCTCTCTGACCAGCACTGTCGGATCAATCGTGTTTGTGTCAGCTGTTCGTTTCTCTCTCCTCTAGGGAATCGTTCCCCGCCTTCTGTCTCTCTCCCACTCACTCTCTACTTCTCGCCTGTCTCCCTCTCTCTATCCCTCTGTCTAGCTCGCTCGTTGGCATACGAGTCTCTACTCCCTCCCCCCCCCCCCCCCACACCGTCACGATTTTTCTTCCCCTTCCTTCCGCTGGATCTTTTGCACCGGCGAGATCGGGTCGTTGGCGCATCGGCTAATTGTTATGCAAAATCGAAGAGCAATTGCACGGCTTGCATTATTTACTGCACGTGAATTCCTCGCCAGCTGAATGGGGATGTAGTTTCGTTGAGGCTGGCCCAGAGAGCAGCACGTGGCAGTCTTCGGTGGTGCGTCGATAAACTTTATTCCAAGGGTGACATTTAAAGGCCGCAATTTACTAAAATGTAAATGGCCTTGCTCAGAGTTTACTTATCGATTTAACAATTTAATAAACGCGCCACGTTAATCACTGTTTTGCCGCATTTCCAAATGTAACAGGTTGAAATGATATTACTCATTTAACAAAAGTTGTTTTAATACATACCTCGCTGACAATAGGAGTGGCAAATACAAAATTTAACCACGCTGACATGATATGTTTCACTCAATTGCAAATGCCGTTTCTGCACAAAAATAAAGTAGGTTTTAGGGAATATCGTCTACGGGATAGAAATGTAAAAAGAAACTTTACCTCAATAGAATCGTAGAGATTCTAAAAACTGACGTATTCCGAGTACAATACTTCAATGTAAATAAACGATCCGTCACTAAACGAAAACATGCTTGATAAACCAGACAAAAATATTTTTATATTCGTATCTGAAGTACATTGCTGTTACGCAAGTAACATACGATTACCCGATAACACACTTTTCTTCTAACGCAATGAATAAATTCATATATCGTAAAAATATTTAAAAGCGCCTCTAAAAGTCACATATAAAACAATTCCATATTCAGTTCCTACGCAATCTATTGTTTTATTCAAACCCCGGCAATCTTCGAGTACATAAATGCCAAAGTACACGTTAATTATTAATCCTTGGTGCACGGTCGGTTTGATTGTATCTCTTGGTAACTCTGTTGAACAATTGAGGCTGAAACATTTCGGCATCAACGTAATTCAAAAGTTTGTTCCTCGCGAGCTTCGGCGGGTTTACGTAGGTAATTGCGTTTCCCTTGATCCTTTTCCTTGAAGGACTTCCGAGGAACCGGAGAAAGCGAGGACGAAGGGATGAAGGCTTGGGGGGGGAAAGATGAAGAGAAACCGAAGGTATACGAGACATTCGTCAGGTTGACACTCGAGCCACAACTTTAACGCTGTGCAAGTGATGCACTCTTTCGTGGATACGAGCTTTTACCAACACCTCTTGGAGCCTCTCCAACATTTCTGCCGACGGGATGAGAACAAAGAGAGCTAACGACAATTTCAGTCTCATTGTATGTACAAGCCCGCTGTTTATCGAGGAATAATTGAGATCTCAACCGATCTATGAATATGTCGAACTTGCCGGATTATCGACGGCCGTTCCAATTGCTCCAAAATCATTGGTAATTAGGTCGGAAGAATAATACGTTCCCCGCTAACGGTAATTGGTGCTTGAAATCGGATAAATAAAATACCGTTAAAGCTGACACAGCGGTAAATAGGCCCGATGAGGCAAGAACTTTACACGTTTCTTCGTTATATCTGAATTCTGAAATATCAATCGACGAGCGTTATCGTTGTGGATATTTCCGTCGATAAACCGGTGACAATTGGTAAATCAATACGCTTTCCGACTTTCTGTTTCCATCGATATTTTACGTGAATCAATAAAGAACGTTTCGTCACGTACGGTTTGAGAACTCGATGCTCGTCGGGAACAACGGTTTTGTATAACCGGAAACGACCGGCACAAAACTACCCAAATAGTTATCGCTTTATCGTCCTTGCCGAAGTGTGAATGAACGCCAAGAATATCCAACGTATCGCTCTTTCAAGTGTTGTTTATTGCGCCAATAATAAAACGGGACGCTAGGTTAAAAATAGGCGAGCATTTTCTTT
Organism: Hedychridium roseum; assembly: GCA_963989215.1. Lineage (NCBI taxonomy): Eukaryota > Metazoa > Arthropoda > Insecta > Hymenoptera > Chrysididae > Hedychridium > Hedychridium roseum. The sequence continues at coordinate 1,297,493 of OZ022307.1, read as the reverse complement.
CGTAATTTACACATCTGGCAACATTACAGAGAGTGCGTCGATCATCGTTTATTTTATACCGACACACCAGCGCTCTTGTGTACATACGCTTTGAGCAAATGTTTAAGGTACTCGAGATAAGACAGTCCCATTAGCTGCCCCGCTTTTATCTCTCCAAAGGCGGAATTGAAGAACGAGTTGTTCCGCCGAAAGAACGTTTATCCAAACAGCTTCGGGGGGTTTTCCAATCTTCCGTTAATGACTGTAGATCATTTTCTTAAGCTACGTTAAATCATCTTCTCCTTGTAGATTTCATTTCCTCTTATTCTAATATTATACTGATGCAAAAAGTTGGATCGATTCATCTACATATTGGTCCGCGTGCATTTTTGGCGTGGCACACTTTTGTTATATATTTTTTGCCATGTCGTCCGTCAAGCAGTCAATCAAACTGTCCGATTATCTGGAGCACCGTTTAGCCGAGTTTAATGAATGCCGATGTGAACGTCATACTTGTAAAGAAGGCCAAAAGTTACTCATACACAGGTAGTTGCGCGTAATTTCACTCCGGTGAGATTAAAATATCTCGCGACCAAACACGTAGAAATCGGAATGTAGGGATTTCGTGGGCTTTACACCGTGAACTTTGTGCTAATAAATGTCTTTGAATCGTACGAAGATAACCGCGCGATACCGCGCGATAATAACGGATGAACGTTTATCCAAAGGTATACCTACACGTACGGCCAACGAAGCGTGACATGTGGCCAAAGAAAAAAGAAACGCGGAAGGAGAGAGAAGAAAAAATGAGGAAAAAAGAGTGGATGGGCAGGGAGAGAGAGAAATGGAGGTAGAAAAAAAGAGTTGGAAATGAGTACAATCGCAATATGAAAGAGGGATGACAAAGGAACGGGAAGCAAGAAAACCCTTTCACCCCGCTAGCACATTCGCTTTTACCGTTCGCCCAACATGTGTGTGTCCACTGACCACATCCTCGCAAATTGCATCTTTAACACTGACAGACAAACGTACAATACATATATCAATGAGTGCCTCGTGTTCGCATCGAGAAACGAATGACTCGACCGCGCGTACTGCACTTTGTATTATTAAAGCGTTCGAGAGAATTTCTGCGGCGTATTGGCTCAACTTTCTCAGTGTCCATTAACACGGTAAATGCGGCAAACCAGTATACGTTGCGGAAAGGATGTAGGTACAAGGTAATAGCACCTAATATTTATAACGGTACAGAAACTATTGGTCGAGAGACGGCTGAAGAGTTTCTCGCGATATTCAATGGACAGAGGGATGTCTTTCGTAGCGATCTTTCCGAAAGCCGTTTATCGGTCGTCGCAGGGCACATTCCGGCGGCGGCAAATGCTCAGGGCACTTAAGTTTGCCGCAGGGGTAAGGGATATGTCGGAATTTCAGTCGGTAGGTAGACAATATGATTTAGAACTAAAGTTCTCGGGGCCTCGGGTCTGCGGGCGTTTAACCGAATCGGGGATTCATCTCGATCCTCGCCAGGGGTGCATAATATGACGAAGACAGGGAAAATCGAGGCGCTTGACAACGGCCCGAGCCAGAGCCACGGCCATGGGGTCCCTTCTTACACGTCTTGCCGTTTGACTCGTGTCGTCCGGCGCTTTAACTTCCTTCCCCCCTCCCGCCGGCGGTTCCCCCCCGATGCATTCCATGCACGCGACGCTCGAGCAACATTCGGCCCTCGGTTCCTCTACTCCATCCACGCCTCGTCGTTGCACCGACGCGACGGGGCAGACCGCATCCACGAGTGCAATGGAAGCAACGAGAGTGCCGAGGGTCGCAGAGTGCACGGACGTGGGTGGGAGAAGAATAGGGCCCGTGGCGAGGGGGCCGAGGGGGACAGAGGGTCGGACGAGACCAGAAACCGACGGGAAGAATGAGAGCCGAACGTCGCTCGACAGAGACGAACCGACCGAAAGGGGTGTGGGCGAAAGACGAGGACCGGCATACGGTGGGACGGAGCGAGAGAGAGGAAGGGAGAGATTGAAAGGGAGGCAAAGCACGTTGCCGAGCACGAAAGGGACGGCATGAGTGATGATGCGATTCGCGCGCGCGCCTCGCCAGAAAGAGAGACCAGAAAGTGGCAGATTAAGAAACAAACGAGCACGAAAGAGACAGTTTGAGCTCGGTATACACCCTGCGCCGGTGTGTGGACCCGGTCCGGGGGATGGCGAGAAAGAAGTAAAAGATAGAAGAGAAAGATACTGGGGAAAAGGGATAGAGGAACAGAACGCAAAGGTGCCGACAGGATTTTTTCTCCTACGATCCTAAGTTCTAAGACCATTGCCAAATAGGTGTCCTCATAATTTAATCAATTACCTACATAGAAAGTGAATCTTTGGCAAACACGAATAGGGGAGATAAAACGACGTTACAATTGAAGCAGTTGGCGCGTCTCGAGTGGCCAACAGGACACCAACAGAACGGTCCTACAGTGCTTGCAGAAATTCAGTAGTTAGTAGACGGGCATAGGTCAGACCGCGGTGACCTTACGCGCCGTACCCACTAAAGTTTCTGCAATCGCTCAGCGACGATATCCGAAATTTTTCCCCACTCACGAGGAACATTATCCCTGGAATTATGAAGGATTCATCGGTGTTTGAGCCTTGTACAAGCGACGAGGGTATAAGAGAAACGAAGAACCGAGAAGGTTCGTCCCTGGCGTTCGGCGCCACTGACTGCGGGAGAGAGAGGGTAAACCGGAAGGCGTCGCTAGAGGAAGACGCGGGATTGTCCGTGTGTTTGTATAGGTAGGCTCTCGACGGTGCGTCTGTGTGCGCCGTGGTGTTTGACGGTGTTGGTGGGCGCCCATTGGTGTTCGGCGCGGCGGCAAGCGGCGTTCACACGTTTCCCGTCATCCACTTCGGTACCCGGCTCGCAGTCGAGCGTTGTTCGTTGCACGGTGCGGTCGTCGTCGTCACGACGTTCGATCCTTCCTTCCCTGTCGTTCGATAAATCCGTTTGCCCGTGCACGCGTCCATCGTCGCGGGCCCTGTGCGTCGAGGGAGGTGCGGGGGTGAGTGCGTGCCTGTGTGTTGATCCTGCCAGTGCAAAAAGGCAGGTCGCCGGTGAGTGCACGTTTAACCACGGAGCCCTTGAGGATTATAAATTCACCGGCGGAAGATCAGTCGTCCTTGTCGTACTTCCACTCGCTCCATAACGATTACCCCGAGAAAACAGGCAGATAAACGTTTCGCTCGGGAAGGCTCGACCGTGGTCCTTTCGCACCCCCCCTCCGGGTGACGAGAATCGCTGGACAATTCGGGTGAGGAGAATCATTCTGTGACACAAAGGTTCTATCGAGAATGCGAGACGTTAGGTTTACTTCCGCTAAGAGCGATACTTCGAAATAAACCATTGTCCGATGCTCCGGAATGGCCAGCTAATTGAAATCTATCCCCGCGCGGGTGCGTGTCTCCACGTGGTTTAAAACAAGAATGATCATTCGCTAAGAGGCAATCTACGGCGTTGACGACGGTTGCCGCGTATAATTAAAAGATCGCGACCTTCAGTCAACGACTTCTCGGTCCGAGCGGTTTAGTTGGTTTTCGAGCGGAGAAAAAGACACGATTGTCAACCTACCGGCCGTTTAGGATTGCCTCCCCTACGTTTCCTCCACGATCGCATCCCTACGAACGTGTCGACAACTCCGACGGACCTAATGAAACGAGTTTGTCAACGATCGTGCGGGACGAAAATACGGTCGTGACCTCAACCGCGTGAATTGGATCGGAAGTCGGCTACCGTTGAATTTTGATCGAAGGCCAATTTCTCAGGGAAACTATTGCAGTTCTCGCATAAGTCGTGTCAGTGGGGAAATAACGAGCGCGTTAGCCCCGCAGCTTTTTCCCCGCTCGGCTTATGAAGCAACTGCCAACACGTTGGGGAATGCGACGCAGCTGTGTGACTGGATTACTAGAAAGATGCCGCGGGGGAGGAGACGAAGGGGGTGCGGGACTCTTGAGGCCCCGTGGCAATCGCGAATCGGCGCGTTTGCCTCGTTAAGTCATCCTGACAATCAACGCGTCTTTCCTCTCCGATATTGCCGTAATAGCGCACGACCCACCATCCGTCAGATATCCAAACATTCCTCAACACTCTTCGTCGTCCCTCAACTTCGTCCCAACCCTTTAGAAACGTCCCGAATATTCCTCTCGTTACTTAACCCCCGCAATTAAGAGGTAACCGTTAAGGTCCTGCAATGCCAGTCGTCGAAAACTTCGTTCTTTACGCTTTCTCGTCGATAACTTTTATTTCCCAATCTCGTTTTGTCAACGGCACGATCATTCTCTGACTTTTTGCTCCGATGATTTACTCCGATTTCGCGTTATCCGTCGAGCTTGATGGACATGTCGTATCGCTAATTACGCGGACCATTTTTTCACGCCCAACCAACCGAAAGTTTTCTCCTGCTCCGATAATCCGCGATACAAGTGCAACGGTACGTGTAAATCTGTCCGTTTCGACATACAATCGATTTCACATTGATCGCCAAACTAACGAGTTTCACATAATTTTCGCTCGCACGCGGCTCTCTCTGGTTAACGAACGATGAGAAAAATAGTTAGCTGAGCCTGCGGGGGATGATTCTTAAATGCAACTCTCCCCTGACGTTGAATAAGAATGCTGGAAAAAAGGATTATTTCGTGGTTAAAGATCTCGATGGCAAGATTCACGATGAAGTCCTTCGTGACTTGTCCCACTGGCACTGTATTTGACCTACCCCTTTCCTTGGCCACCCCCCTCCCTCTCCGCTTGAACGCAAACTCCTCGAGAAGGAGAATGCTTCGCTGACGGAATTGTTTTACCTCAACGACAGGACGTTTTGTTGCTATGCGAACCGCGGAAATCTTTTATCGACGTAACAGAATTTTTGTTACGATATCGAAGCGTTCCGTGAGATAACGACTCTCGTCTTTGCTGCAACAGCATTCTTTTTACAACGCCGAGAAATTTCGTGTATCTCCGTGTCAGCGGGATAATTCTCCCTTTTGTTTACGTCAACTTCCTGACATTCGTTTTAAAGGTTTACGGTTTTACGACCGTGCAGGATTCCGCTCTCGAACTTTGGCGTCCGCGAATTTACACCGACCGTGCCGAGATTTTTCTGATTTACAAATGTAACGAACCGACGGCCTTGTTTCAACTCGGCCCAAGTTTTTTTCTCCATCGGTTTCGCAAAGAGCCACCCCCACCCCCTTTAGTTTTCTCAGCGAGTTGGGTCGAAGCTCGGCTTCGCCCTGTTTACACCCTTTTAGCATTTTTATTGCTCGACACTTTCTCAACTCGCTGCCGTCCTAATTTTCACTGGCTGCGAAACATTTATCCTTCTATCCCCGTCGAATTACGCCATTGCCGGGGCGAGCTCGGTTCCGTTGAAACGGCAGTTTAATTGTTTTTCGACGGTCCGGCAAACGCGTTTACTTGATATTAATAGGAATGACTGTAGAAATTTGCCCGGAAATTTTTCGTACAAGCGCGATCCCCGTGGCCCGTCGCTGCGCGTATTGTTGGCGCAAAATCGATTGATAATGGGGTTACATGACTCCATTTGCGCTTTACATAAAACGTCCCAGCTCGTTACAAAGCGATTCCAATGACGTGTGGGCTGCGCAAAGCGATTACGGTAAAAGCGCGGAAAAGTAGCAATAGCAGCGTTGAGCGTTACGGATGAACTTTTTCAAATTTCCGTTGTTGAGCGTAATTCCTTTTAAGGGAGAAACGTCCGACGGAGACGCGGCTTTAATTGCATCTTATGTCCCGGCGGATCGTGGGAACTGTTGGCCGCTTTACGTCAGTGTCGGGCAAAGTGTACAACGATACGCGAAAAACGCAATTTGAAAAGCGCGATAGATTTCGTACGTGACGATGCGACCTCGCAGAAGCTTTGTCTTTTCCAACACACACACACACACACACATACACACACACACATACACTTACACACAGAGGAGAATACACGTCTGAACCTACGCTGTGTTTTCTTCCCTTCTTCTTTCCTTTATTCTCCGGTTTTTCCTTTTACGCTCTTTGTCCCCCGCGCGGAACACGCCTCGAAGATTAGGATAAATGCTTCGGGAGCAGCGGCGGAGCACAGTTTACGCGCCTCGTAAATCGAACGATAAATTGATCGCTCGGCCTCGTAAAGCTCCGTTCACACACGACGGACGTCGCCGTCGAACATATTTCCCGAAGCGGAAGTCCCTTAAAAATGCAAAGGAGGTAGAACAGTCGGGGAACGTTCTCGAAAAAGTATTTTCCCGAATTTTCGGTCGAACGCATTTTGCCGATGGCGAAGCTGCAGGGACGTAGATTTTCCTAGGCGAAGAAATTCCCCTTTGCCGGCAGAAATGCGCTGTTTGCCGAATGATCGATTGCCGAGAGAGCTTTGCCGCATAAGTAATCGCAGTCGACACGGAATGGCGATTGGCTTGAGCTGCCATTTAGCGGACACGCTTACACGGCTCGCCGGTCTCCGTGGCTTCCTTTTTCGCCTTCTTAATGAACGCCAATGGCCGACGTTTTATGGATTTAAATACGTTTCCGCGAAGCACAATCGACGCCGTCACGCGACGTGCCACGCACGAATCTTGACAGGGGAATTTTCCGAAATCTCGGGGAAAAATGGCCGAGCGTATCGCTGATCGGTAATTAACCATCGCAGAACGGCAGGAACGCGCGGAATGCGATAGCCACGGCGAATACGTATAAACGAATTAACGCGAACGCGTTGATTGTTGAAAAAAATGCGTTTTAATTGGCAGCGAGGCGAGCGGAATAATGAATGAAATTGGCCGGCCCGTTGGCGGCTGATTTACGCGCGGCGAAAGTCGACAAGGAGGAGGACGGTGCATTGTAAAAGGAGCGTGCGCTCTGTGGTAATTGCAGCAGGAGGGATACCGCCCGTCAATGGAATCTCGTGGAAATCCCCAAGATGCTGGCATCGACGTCGCCGGCCGATGAAGTGAACGCGCAAGAAGGAAGTGCTAGAAACGTGTGACGTGTGCTCAACACTTGGGAATAATTAAGATGTATCCCGCGCCGGCGAGACACCCAGCCGCTCCCGTGAGTATACAAGTTATATCAGCTTTTCATTCCCGGCCATTCTCAACGCGCATTTCCATACTCGCTTTCCCGTCCTTCGCGCTCACCGATCGGCCCTCTCACTCCCTCTCTTTGCCTCTTGAAAATCTCCCAACGGAAAGAGTGTTTAAGCAAAAATACGGCGCAACGTGAGTCTTTGCGACATAGTAGCAACGCTCGGCTTTCCTCGGCTAATCAACGTCAACCTTAACTGGCTCAATTATGCCGGGCAATTTAGCGCGAACCCTACTGCATATTAACGAAAAAATAAAATAAAAGAGGAAACGTTCTGGCTGAATTTGTTTTTTTTTTTTTCCTTTTTTCACGTAGCGTGCTCGTAATTTCACGCGGCGCGTAACCGACAATTTCCCGAGGTCCGACGTAAGACCGGGCGATTAGGCTGCCGACGCACGCATGAGCCCGTTAGAAATTGTCGCGATTATTTATAGAATGCCGAGTAAACGCGCAAGAATCGCCGCCCGTAGAATCGATCGACGGCGATATGCAGACCGCGCCGTAGATCCACGAACCTCCGACACAGCCGAGAATTCCCTCCGCGGCTAAGTACTTTCTAATTACCTCGTGAATCAGCATAGCGAATGCACGGAAGCAAAATGGATATCGCTTTAACGACAGCATCGATCGTTTTTCCATTTTCGGATAACGTAAGAGCGAGTTTAAACGTCATTGACGGGCCAGTGACAAATGATGGGACGAAAAGCTTGGCGAATCATATTCGGCGGCTACTGGCCGCTTCGTTTTTGTCGGTGGAAATGAGACCGGCCAATGGCGATCTTTTATTTATCGAGCGCGTAAAGAGGGAAATTCATTTGGAAGTTGGAAGTCACTCGGTGATGGATGACTGGAGGTGGATGACAATGGGCGCGATTCCTCGATGCCCAGGGCCGATCGACTCTCTTTTGCTCGCTAACAAAACAAACGATGAGACGGCCCTTGCCATTGTGTCCCGAGCTCGGCAAGTCGATCGTTCGCGCGCCGCAGAAAAGAAACTGACAACCAGGGAAACGACATTCCCCGGGCCGAGCGGGAAATTACGTTGCCGGCCAATTAAAAGGAAAACGATGCGAAGACGATAGGACCCATGAGCTCGACAATTTATTCCTTATTAACGTCGTGTTTAATTAAAGTCCTACAATATGCTAATTAATAAGTTCGTTAAGTTTGCGCAATGTAGGCGATTTATTTACGACCCTTAGCGTCGATAATTCCGTGAGTTGGAACGTTTGAACGATCCTCCGAGTAAATAGTTTGGAATTCGAAGGAATCGACGGAGCTCCATAAAAATGATTCCCCGTTTCGTCGGCTTTATCGACATGCCGAGGAACGGGGAGAGGGAAATTCGTCGATGATACTCGCTCGGTGATCAAATTGCACGAAACGACTAATTGTTCGTCCAGTTGTCCACGGCCGAATTGAGATTGCAAATGAAAATTAAAACGCTTGCCGGGGACCGATGAATTGTGAAAAAGTCATCGTAGGTTTTCGCGATGGACGATGTAATCGAAAGCCGAAAAATTTCGGGAATACGTTTATGCCGGCATAATCACTTTTCAGCGACGAATATAACAGGCTGGAAACAGCAATTTATACATTAAATGTCGAATAATTCAAAAAACTGTGAAAGCCGTGTACAAACAATTAAAAAGCAATTTTCATCGAATTTCCCGTGGCCCGGGCGAAACTCCCCGAAAATATTTTGTCCCTCGTTAGCCGGGATTTTACATTTATTCGAAAAACGTCGAAAGGTGCCATTTCGCTACAAGTAACTCGATTAATTTGCAGCTTGTAAAGCGATAAATCGGGCAATGGCAGGTCCGTATAAAAGCAGCCCGTAATCTTGTATCAGCTTTCGGGATTTATGAACGCGGCTCCGTATCGCAGCGATGAAAATGCACTAAAATTCCGCGTCTGTCTTCTTCCGAGCGTTTTACGTCCGCCCCCCCCCCCCCTCGGAATAGTGGAACCGTTCCAAACTTTTTACGGCTCCGCCGGCGGTTTCCTTGTCGCACCGGTTCAACACGCTGGAATTCCTACGACCCCTTTACGCCGGGGGAACCCATAACTCACTCCTTTTACCTGAGACTCACGCCCGGAACTTCTCAGTCAATTTTCGAACATTGTCAGGACTTGAACCTCGCATAACGTTACTCGTAAAGAATAATTCCTGACTCTCCAGCGCCTGGGAATTTTACACCTTCAAAAGACTACGATCGAGATCTCCACCCCCTGGTAATTAGCGAAATCGTCGCAATGCTCTCGACACTCATCGTCCAGCCACTGGCTAGTATTCTTTGGCTCATAACAGTCCTGTTAGTTGATTTTTCGTTGCTCGATGGAACGTGCCACGCGTGCCTAACCATTCACGTGGGATACGTCCAACTGAAAACGGTCCGCCGTCGAATGAAAAGCACGCTTCGGGTGATTAATCGCGGGGATTAATTAATAGCGGAAGAGGAAAGAAACGGCGCGGTTTCGTTGATTAATCCGTACGGCCGTGCGCGATGTACAACGTTTCACGATATCGCAATCGGACGAATGGCCCTTTTCATCGGAGAATGATGGAGTACGATACGTCGAAGGGGATCCTCCCTTCCGCGCTCCATTGTCCGCCCTCTTACATGCAACCCTGCCTCCACGGTATACTCGCATAACCAGGGAATAATAGTTTATCTACGTCTAACTTTATGAAAGGAGATATAATTGCAAGAATTCAAAGGAAATCTCACAAAAATTCCATCGACTATTGCGCTTAAACCTCTTTCTCGTAGAATCCTCCCCCAGCTATTGGTGCAATAAATTTGCTAAAGTACGTAAAACCTCTGTCCGTTGGTTAACATCGAAAATAATACTTGTCGCACGATGTATGCCTTTCGACACGTGTTTATGCGAAAGAGCCGACAGGTTCGACGTTAAAGCGCGGCTTAGCAGACAGGCCACCCCTGGCATACGTCGATTGGGGAGGGAGGGAAAGCAGTGTAACCCCCCGTACGTCGTAATTGGTGGGTTTTAGCGGCATAATTCTTGGCCCGAAGGCATATCACGAGCCCGTGGGCTTTAAGCCGCAGTCCAACGGGGTCCATCGGGCTGTTTCGCCCCAAGCTTGCCTTCTCTCTTTCTCGCCGTGTGTACACGGGGCTGCGGGCCAGGCTTTACTCCACTGTTGGGATCCGCTGGGCACCGGGGTTTGAGGGTAAGAACGGTATGACAAGCATTTGATGAGGGGACCAACACCGCCCACTGAAATCCTCCCCAGTGTCTCTCAATCCACTAGACTTGTGCGTCGCTCGACAAACAAACCGCCAGGGATCACCGACCATTTAACCAATTTACGCAGAGATCCTGTGTGCTTGATTTTTCGATCGTGCAGAAACTGAAAATTCTTACAATGTTTCTAAAAGTAAAAGTCAAAGAGTTCTTTGTCCGAGAGAAATAGTAGAATTGTAGTTTTATATCGATGTGGCAAATAAATTCACGTAATGTACACGTAAATATGTCCATGATTTATTTATTTACTTGCTCTTGGAGATGTGGGGAAGAATAAATTTCCGAGAAGATTGAGAACTGCTGGCGAGTGTGTCTAGATCGGAGCAATACTCTTACCGCAGCGGAGAGTCACCAAGTGTCCTCGTCAGTGGTTCTCATGGATATCCTGGAAATAAATGAAACACACCGTCTGCGTAGTCGGTTGCTCGCTGAGGATCACTGAACGCTTCTTGTCCAACATTTACATTTACATGTCGAACCTGGATCGACCCTCTATAGGTCTTCCTCGTTATAGAACGGCGGTAGCTGCGGGCGGAGGGGGAGAAGGCAAGCGAGAGAAATGTACGTCGCCGGTAGAGATCGAACGAACATCATTACCACTCCCGCGAGTTACTGAAATATTACGTGACATGTGTATCGGCTGGGACGTCATCGATACCTGATTACCCGCCGCTATTCCCCTCGGCTAACAGGAAATCCAACGAAAATGCTTAATTACTTGCTTTTTTTTGCGCACCACGTCGAGGGGGCAGTTTAAGTATCGATCGTGGAATATCGTGTCGGATGATACGTACCGTGAGATTTCCCAGCTATTACCCAGCCAGGGAAACATGCACGTTAATCGTCTGAGAAGGGCGCAGATGACAAGAAATTTTCCTCGCCTATGCGCAGGACGATTATTAAGTAACGCTGGTGAATAAAGAAATGCCCGTAAATTCGTAATGGAATAGAAAAGAGTGTACGCTCGAAAGAGTTGACGATAAACGAAATAATGTTAGCTTCCTTGTAGACCGTAATCGTTTCGTCCCTTTGCGTGACCGAGACATTTACCTCGTGCCACGTTGTCCACGTGGTTAAAAGCAGTCACTCGTGCCTTGCGGTAGAATGACGTAGGTTCTCAGACCTAACACAAAACGACATTGCTCTAGTATTTCATACGGTAATCGCACCGTAGCAATAATAATATTTCAATGAGATAAACATGTACGATGATGAGCCAATGTCTCATCCTCATTTGATGGTTTATCCAATGTGGAGTATCTCGATGTTCAGTTTGACCCACAAAACAAGACAAAAGATTATTCATTCCTTTCCTGGACTGTAGCGATTCGGGGCAGACCCTTCCCCAGTAATTAGCAGACTTTTTTGCCCCGTTGACTAGCAGTTACTTCCGGCAGGAAGCTGCGGAAGTTATAGGCGACTGTGTGGCTGTTGGTGCGAAGGTTGGAATATTCGGTGCCAGCGAATCCTGTCACCGTGGATCCGGAGAGGAGGGAAGTTGTGTTGGTTGGATGTTTCGCGCCGGGCGCATTGTGCAGGCCGGCATGCAGCGTCTAACGTATAATAACGATGCCGATAAACACACGAGCTTCGTAATACGCCTCTTCCGGGCGCATACACGTCCATGCACAGAGGGATTGGCGCGTGTGCGTTGCCACGACCCTTCATTCGGCCGGGCTATCCGCCATTCCGACGGTTCTGGCCGACGTAGAGGTGCGAGGATACGTTCGTTAGCTGCCATACGCGTTTCATTCTCCTTCTCCCGGCGTTTTGCCGGACGCAGAGAGATGGAAATGCCAATAGACCTGGCCCAGCTGATCGATTTTCCCAAGAACAACCGCACCACGCAACGATCCCGCGCCCAACGCCAAGAGGAATTCAATGAATCTACGAATTATCAACCCTCTTTGACCTTGTTCATCTGTTAAACCAATTCCGAGGGAAGTATAACGTTGAAGTTTCCCCCGCGCAACTATTTTACTACTTGCGGGAGGCATCTCAAGTTTTACAAACTTTTTCGGACGGTGCACCGCTGGTTAGGAATTCCAGCACGTGCTTTACCCTCCCTTCCCCTGGACCCCTCTGACCCTGCGGGCAATCCTCACCCTCCCGCTTGTTCATATATCCGCCCTTCGAGTTTAGACGCCCCCTAACGAATGCAGGCTATTCGACGTTTATTCGTACATTTTATCGTCCATCGAATGGCCCGAGCGACGCTTTGTCATGTCCAACTCTTCGTTTGTATTTCAAAAATAAACGTAATCAGAGATTTCCCTTTACCACCTCTGTTTCCCTTTCCCTAACGAGTTCGTTAACCCCTTAACGCGCAAGTCCGAGTTAACTCGGGCAAACGGTACTCGCAGAATTGTCATTTCGCTGCAAAAAAAAACTCGTGCATTAAGGGGTTAATCCGTCCATTGGCGTCCCTTGCCCACCTTTTTTCATTGTGCGAAAACGTAACGCCTTTGCAGTTATAAAGAATCGATCTCGGCACGTAGGCGTAGAGGGAATTTCTTCCTCCTACAAAGTAACGTCGGAGTTACACTCCCCTAATCGTCGTACCTGGATTTCCACGGGCGGTAATTACATGTTTGGCGCCTGGAGATTCTTTTGCACGGACATTCTTTCCACCGCCGACCACGGGCTAATTATTATGGCGGGACCTTCTCCCTCTCTTTCTTTTACTTTCCTTCACCTTCCTTGTATTTCCCTCCTCAGTCTCCCCTCGAATACACGGCTCAACGCCGTGGATTTTGACGGTTCCACTAGAACTTCAACCGTAATTGAAAACCAATTATGGGAAAGAGCAAAAGTGACAAAATATGAGAAATGAATATTTTCAAACTCTTTGGTTGTTTCTTTCGATCCTTTTCTATCGTTAATACAGAAATCGTTATCTTTATTATGTCCTAAAGACAAGAACTCTTGCTAGCTGGTTGATGGTTGCATTTTGTTACGATAAATTTCACGACGAAGTCTTTCGGCGCCGCTCGGCTTGCTTCGATAATCGATGGATCCGTACGCGCTTCTACGGCGGTTTTCATTCATTATTTGTAGAGGACGCATTGGATCGGTATGTACACACGTGCACTCCGAGGGACTTGAGCCGTTCCGTCAGTGTTCAATGCGCATCGATGCATCGCTGTTTATTCAAGTGCAGCTGCCTCAGCTACCCGAACGTCCCGCGCTGTTGACAGTCACTGACGACGATTCGATTGACTTGGATCAATAATACCCCGCGAAAATCATGTTCCCCCCGGAGCCGAGCTACGCCTTTCAACGTGATCGGCGGGCCTCGCAGCTGCTAAAAAGGAGAAACGCTCCGGGAACCTCTTGAGAATGCTGCAAAATTTGTTTGCCCAATTTAACGGCCGAAGAAACTCTCTCGCAGATGGCCCGCAATGTGCAATTAATTAGGCTTGCTTGTAAACGGCGAGAGTATGATTTATGATTAATTTCCTGCGTTCGCCGTTGTCGTTCGTCTTGCCATTCTTCCGTAGGCTCTGTGAAGAGACCTTTAGCACGCTTCCCGCTTACGTCATCCTATCGTTGGACTATCCCCGGCCCTCGGAAGACCTATTACCTTATTTACGATTCGCACGGCCATTATCTCTCGGCAACAAAGTGAACCAGCCGGTTTTTCGATACCGCCGAGCTAGCTCCTTCCCCGATGCCCTCGCTGTCCCTCCTTCTCTATGTCCCTCTTGGCCAGGTAGAAACCCTTCGGCGGAGTTTCACACAAGCCCGCCGCTTCCTCGACCCGTTAAGGGGAATCGCCTGGAACAATGAAAATAATAGGCACGTGCTCGTGTTGGACCCTACGTGTGCTTCTAAGAGACTCGAGAAGCCGCAGATTTTTACCTTACGTCCTTAATAACCCCTCGTCGTCACGTTTTTCTACGGATAACCCTGCCAATCGGCGCTCTCCAGAGTATTCGAAAAAATCTCGAACCCTTTTTCAGCTAGTCTAGCCGATGCTAAGGAATACGCCAAATGATATCCTCGCCGTAGTTACGGTTTTACCTCGGCGAGGGTTGCAATGGAAAGTTTGGAAAGTTTAAACGGCCGGCATTTAATGCACAAAAGGGCATTTCGGGGGACGGATTGTATCGGACTGTAGGGAGATTTTCATGAAATCGAGGCGCGGGGCATTTACGCGCGCCGAATGGAATATGTGTACGCAGCGGACGAGGTGGAGAGGTTGCGGAGGGGGGAGGAGGCGGTTAAACCGTCGGAACAACAACCTGTTCGATGACTGTTCCGTTTGATGATTGCAACAAGTGAGGTCCACCACCGCCCCCCCCCCCCCCTCTCTCTCTCCCACCACCCCCCCCCCGGCGCCACTACCACCGCCACTATCACCGCCGCCCTCTTTTCCGCGACCCGGTCGGGATCCCAAACCATTTTGCTGCCGACTACCGCGATCGTTTCGAATTCAACAAGTGGTCAAATCATTCTCCGCGGCCCTGTGAGTACGCGAAAACACGAATTTTCCAGCCACAGGCCGCAGTCATCGGCTGTTTAACGCCGGACAGGGCATTTTCCACCTACCAACGGACGAACTTGTCACATTTGCCCGAACACAAACCACCGTCATATCATCGTCAACGAAATACTTGCCCGGCTAGGGTGAATCATTTCTACGTAGTTCCTTCATTGGGACATCCTAATGAATATTCCTCTGAACCTACTGAACTTTAAAAAGATGTTAAAGGACACAGTTTCGTAGTCAATAACGTTCCTCGTAAACTCGATCGACGTGCTCCCAGAGCGAGGTGGTTTCGCAATTATTGCTGTCATCGAAAAGTCCTATCCCTTTCGCAGTAATTCCAGTCGGCGGAGAGTGGCTCGGAGGGCCAGGGGATGAGGGGGAAAAGAGGAGGGGGTTGGGTAGGAGCGCCGGGGATTCAAACCTCGTGGTACCTGGTGGAATGGGTCTCATTAAGAACGCCTTCATGGCCCTTCATCCTCGGCTCTTGAGGCTCCGCTCCCTTTGCCCCCCTTCTCCCCCCCCCTGCCCACCCTTCCTCGCGCCCCTCTGGCATCGCGACGAGGCGTTCGCTGGTCTTTTATACCTGGATGCCCTTCGCTCGCGTTTCCGCGCTCGTCTTCGTTCGCCCGAAGGCCATTTCGCAGCGGTCGTCATCTTCGGGTTTAACCTCGTCACAAATTAGAGGCATCTCCCCGGAGGAAGGGGCTTTTGTGCCTCGATAAGATCTGACGTGCGGCTCTGACGGAAGTAGGCAAACGAAACTTCGTTCCACTACCACCCTCGCCCTCCCCCCTCCATCGCCGCGATACCATCTGTAACTCGGCTCTATAAACAAGCCGCATTCTCTCACGTTTTCTCGGAAACTCTCGATTCTTCTTAATTCCTTTGCCAACCGGTCGTTCGCGTTCACGACGCTCAAGTTCTCCGTCTCCTTCGAAGTCTAACCACCCGAGGACGATATTACGATTCCTTGATAACGATAAACACACATAGTAATAATAACAATGGCGCACCGGTAAGTCGTGTAAGTTCATATTTATAAAGCAACTTGGTCCACGCATCTGGCAGAAAATTTATAGCTTCCTTCGAGCGCGAATACGGCTCTCGACCTCTTCTTCGTCCTTTTTCTCCACGGTCTCCTTTTATCGCGCTCATAAAACACATTGTCGTATAACGCTAATCGAATTCTTTTCCTCTGTGCCTGCTTTATTCACGGCATTGTCAAGTGATGTAATAAAGACCGAAGGGTAAGAAAAAAATTACCCCTGAAAACGGTTTACCGTCCTCAAAAATGCTTCCTCAAAGTGGCACAGCAATTACAAGGGAAAGTCATTGACAATTTTGCCCGTCAGAGTGTTGTTTCGCATCAACATGCAGGCAATTACTTAAACCTTTGGCATTTTCCGTCGGTCGGCGATCCATCTCCCTGGCGAGGATCGTCTTGACGTGCTAATCGAATTTCAACCTTTTTTTTCCCTTCTTTTCAGGGCGGCGGAGGAAGCGGCGGGGCTGCGGGAGGACTGAAATTCACGGTGGCCGACACTTGCGAGAGGATCAAAGAGGAATTCAATTACATCCAGCAACAGTACCACACGTGAGTCTCTCCGTTCGTCTTGACTTCACTACTTCTCTCTCTCTCTCTCTATCTCTCTTTCTCCCATTCCTCGTTTACTCCTAGCATTCTCTCAACTCCCGGACTATCGTCTACTGTATGATCTCCTCCCGATTCGCCAAGTTCCCCAAACTATCGATGCCCGTACTTCCCACTCCCGTGGTGCCATGTTATACGCCGATACAATATTGCCGAGAGCCGCAATTTTATCGCTGATACATTTAGCCCGGCAAGTTTTTACAGCATCGGATACAAGTTTCTGCGGTTACTGGCAGCTTGCCTTCCAGCTATGCCATTTAACATTGGCACACTATTTACAGCACTTTCCTCCGGCAAGTTTTTGCATAAACAACAGCCCGATGTGCAATCCCGCCGGCCGTAACTCGATAATCCCCGTAACTACGTCCTGTGATAAACTACTTTGACGGTTCTTGAAATTTCTCCCGGTGTCTCGCGCGTCATTTCTTTTTTTCCCCTTGTTCCCGTAGTTTAACGTTGTTATAGCCGCGATCAATGGTTTTTCTTAGATTCTACGTACCTCGTTCGCTGTAACGTAGGTACGTGAAATCTTCCCTCATGTCGCAGCTGTGCCTTATAGTCGACCGTTTTACTTGGAAATTCACAGAGTAAACCGCTGCATCATTTAATAGTACGCTGTATACCGCTACTTGAGAGTTTATGCTTACCCCCCGGACAATGCGAAGCTGATAAAACTTTGAAACGGCGAAAAAGTTGTACGTCGCTCGCGCGAGTGAGAATTAAATGCAATTACCGCGATGAGTATAATTAAAGTGCTGCTTGCCTCGTGTCGGAAAAGAACTTGACAAACGACTGCGCCAAAGTTCGCCGATAAACGCTCGTCGAAAAGCACTGACTTTTCCTGCCGTATTATTTCCAGCGATGCATTTATTTCGTAAATACGATGATCCGTCGTTTATCGACTCGAAGAAAATTCGACGGATATCATTTTCGGTAAGGAAAATTATTACAAAACCCACGGTCATCCAACTTCCTTTCTTCTCTAGCGGATATTAATTTTAGTAGCAGCTCGATGCCAACACTGCGCTATTTCAGTTTATTTGCGGACCGATTCTTGCGCTAACAAAAAGCCCCGTATTTCTTCCGAAATCAAGTCATTAATCTTACGTACCGCTTACGCGCGTACGTATAGGTATCTCCTGTTTACGACTTACCACTGTCGTTTCGTTTTTCTTCTCCTGGCTCTTCTGCCAGAAGCACTACCGTTTAGCGCAACCTCATTTCTCCCATTTTCTTCGTCCTTCCCCACCCAACCTTCGCCAGTTCACCTACAGCCATCACGAGCAACGTCGCGGATCGTTTATTCCCTCAAACAATCGTTTCGAAGCATTAGTAATCCTTGAAAAGTATTTGATTCACTTTCAAATATCACGTTCTTATCTCAGTTGATAAATGTACTAATTTCTCATATTTTTTGTGTGCGTCAATCACTTTCTCATTTCCAGACTGAAGCTGGAATGCGAAAAACTGGCCAACGAGAAGACCGAGATGCAAAGGCACTACGTTATGGTAAGGCACTTTGTAAGTTCAGTTCCTTTCTATTTTTTAATTAATTATCCTCGTCATTTTAATTGGCACCTTCTTGTCCCTATCAGTAAAATATTGTGGTTTATTTGTTATTAAAGGTAACACTGAAAGTAGGAAGTAATAAGAACATGGAAACTCTCGTTTTCGTTTCTACAACGGCGCGTAGATAATTCACGGAATTCCATTTACGGTTGCACTTGTTTTTACCGTCACGCGAACGATCGCATTGACTTTGTAGGTGCAAATAAAATGGCTATTGATCCGCAATCTATAACGCGCGGCGGATAGGAGTATCGTTAAATCCCATAATCTTTGCTTCGCTATCGCTCGTATCGAAGCCTTAGTAGCAGAAGACGATCGATATTATTCCCGCTCGGTACCGCTGGCTCCGTCGATTTAGTTCCCATCAGCGCGGAGGCAATTAGCCCAACCAACCATACTAATCGTATCGTCATTCGTAAGGAGCTTAACCGGGACTTACCTATATTAAAGTATAGCATTAACCTTGCATGAAATATCCGCGACGAATCCGTCTCACCATCCGACAACCCCATTCTTTTATTCGCTCCAGCAGTTTCGAATATCCCTACTGTTTTACTGCGACGCATGGATGAATGGAAATTTGCGGATTTCCGAAGTAACCTAAGCGAATAGTTAGGTGATTTACTTGAATCGGTCTGTCTACACTCGTCTGTTTATACTTGCGATTGTTCAAACGATAGTGAATGTACGGACGTGATAGGCGGTCATTGAATTTCAGCGATCTGAGCCCGATCTTTCACGCTTACGAAGGTAAAAGTGATTTGGGATCAGTTTTCACGAGTAGACGCGAGGACAAGTCCGGAAATTGAATACTCCCAATGAAATATCGGCCTTGGCGAGTACGAAAAGTCGAGCTTGCCGAGAGTACGTGGAGAATTTCCCTCTGGTATTCATAAATTGACACGTTCGTTCGGGATGCGAGCCGGCAAAAATGGAAATGTCCAAGGCTTTTGACGAGAGCGAATATAGCAACGTAGCGTCGGCGCTTCGAATTTATCTTGCCCGTAAGTTTTTCAGAAGCAGAGGTCCGATCGACAGGCTCGTCCTACGAAGCGGAAACGTATGAATTGCCGTGTCGCATTATCGTTCGCGATGTACGTAGACGCGCGGTAGATTGAATGAGGCGGAAGGACAATGGGGGTGAATCGACAAATAACGTTATCGGTCTGTACACGTGTGGAAGGCCTGCAGATTCGATCGCAATGGCAGTCGGAGCGAATTCGCGGCTAACATTAATGCGGGGCCACGGGGAGACGAATTGTAGGTCGGTGTGGGTCGAAAGACAACTGCTGCATGCCCCGGAGAAATCCTACGTCGGCTCGAACTGTACCGTGCGATCGTAATTGTCGCGAACTATACCATCTCTGTAAACTGCTGCAACGATGTGACACCGTGCAAGCAACCAAGCAGCAAGCTGGCCCGAGTGGGTGGCGGACCGGCGCGGGAGGGGGGGAGGAGCCGAGGTGACAGAGGGGTTGATGGGGTTGGGAGTTGAGCCGGTAATCGATATCTCCAAAGTAAACGAAGAGAGAGTGGGCGCAAGAGAGAGAGAGAGGGCGCAAAGAGAAATGGTCGCAGAGGAGAGCAGATTCGAGGGCTAACAGAGAGAAAAGAGAGAAACCCAGGGCTAAGGCGAGGGGAGGCCCAGGGAAACACCGAGACGGGGAAATGTGCTGGAAGAAGAGAGAGAGGGGGTCAGGGAAGCGTCGGAAAGGAAACAGGGTGGAATCGCGGGGGTAAGGAGTGTCAGAGGGGGTGGCAGGCAACGTGCGAGAGAGAGAGAGAGAGAAATTGATGTCGAGGGTTTGTCAACCACCGGCAAGTATTATATACGTGTACACGAACGTTGGTAATGTCTACGTCGAGGCGCACCGATACACCAACACCGTCCTACAGGAGTATACCCTGCGAACGTGTCTCTGATATTCTAATTCCACCCTCGTACATCCCGTTCAGCCCCGTCTCCTTTCACCCTCCACGATTTTCATTAGGGTAACGCGCCGCGTAAATCCGTGCGGCGCTTCGCCTTTTTCAACCCTCTTTCACCCCTTTCGTTTACCGTGTCTTACAAATCATCGCGCGCACGATCTTCCTGGCCGATACTTTTTTCCCCCGACGACTCACGCCCGACAATTTCGACAAATCTCTCGCACAGTCTTCTTATCCCTTGATAATTGCACGAGGGAACCGGCCAAGAAGACGCGGATTACTTGTAAAAAATTGAGCAGGCACGATAGAAAAGTTCGTATCCGGTCGGCCATGAAAATTCGATATTCTTTTTAAAAGGCAACGTAGAAATTTCGTTAACCGCGGTGAATGCCGCGGCCGTAAATGAATTCTCGACAGCGCGAGTTTACACGAGCGGGCAAGGCCGTTCATTGGCCACGCCGTCCTTCCGTTTCGCCCCGTGTACCTTCGAAAACGAACAGCGCAATGCGAAAAAAAAGCAGACGAGTCTGGAGTGTCCCGAGGCCGCTTTGAAAATTCAATTTGATTCCCATCGCGACGGAAGTATAACGACCGCCAGCGACGGAATACAAACGATACCTTCGACTCGGAAAAACGAATCTTATCGGGAACGTTCCTTACCTCTTCGTCCCCCCACTTCCGATTCTCGAGGAATCGGCCAATTATCTATTTTTTTTTCCTAACTCGCATCACAGAAATTACACGTAACGCAAATCCCCGAAGCACCGTTCTTGATTACTTTTGTCTTCCCCATTTACACTAGTCGTTCGCTTTCCGTGTACCGTTACCACAGCTACCACTACTATTTCTGTGTGTACATATGCGCGCGTGTGTGTAACCCATTTCGTTCGCATCCGCTTCTCTCGTGAATTTTTGAATTTCCCCAAAAATATAATAACTCGAAACCGCATCGCAGTTTCCCTTTGTGTTCATCGGCTTTTATCTTTTAATCGAGAAGTGCAAAGGAAATTACGTGAATATGTCGAGATCGTTTTATCAGCGGTTATGGAAGTATTTTCAAGGTGGGTCTAATGAAATCCGGAAGAGTATATTAATTACCCGTTAATTATGAACCGCGGGACCCCGCGTGTGTTTGGGCAAGAACGATTTAAGCAGGAAGCCTGTAGCGGGTAAACGTAATGCGCGGAAGAAGGCAAGTGGCAAGGGAAAAAGAAGAACGAAACTGCCGAGTAGAGAGGGTAAGGAGGAAGGGGAAGGGGGCGAAGGAAGGAGACGAAGGAAAAGCCGAGAAAAGCGGGGCTGGGAACTCAATCACCCTATCGAAGGTTCGCTACTGAGAGATCCATATCGAATAACCGGGTAGGGTGAAATTATCGGTAACAACCCCCATTATTGGGTTCCCCGAACCACATGAAAATAGAAAAGACGAAGCTGAGATGAGATCGATACGACCCTTTCTGCAGGCGAGTTTCTCTCTGTTCGGTTAACCTCTTGCGCTGGAAATTAATTGACTGGGGCGCGTGACCAAATTGTCTAAAGCATCAAAAGAGTGCACCTATCATGCACTTGCTTCGGTTATACACAGAAGAGGTACACTCTCACGGTAAATAGTGGACCATTCGCTCCTAGTTTAAGACCGTTCATGATTATCCGTATAACTCGTATGCCGATTTCGACGTCCATGTATCCGATTATTCGGCCTGTGGAAAGCAGAGTTACACGTACCACCGACATCCATTTTCATATTTAGCCCGAGCACGGAATGTTTGACGGGGCCACGGCGAAAATCCAATACATAAATCATCGACCGATGCAGAAATTCGTCAGCGCGATAAAACGTTGAAATTATCGCGCGTTATCGCGATTTGTTATCTCGCGGCCCGCGGAATCGGTGGACGCGAAGCGTGATTCGGGCAGAAGGATCCAAGGTCCGCCGATCGAGGAAGTTTAAGGCTTACGGAGGAAACACACGTCGGATCGGAGCGATGTCGTCGCGGTTATCGGTTGCATTATTAAGCCGGTATATTTCCGTGACCGATGCTATCGATCTTGCCGTATCTGTCGTCCGGCCTCTTCGCTTTCTGCACGCCGAGCAGAGGGAGCCTCTGAAGCCAATCGTCCCGGGACGAACCGACCAAAAGCACACGGAACACCCCGACCGACGACCATTAACCGATTTAACGTCACCCCGCGGATCCCACGGAATTCCAAACTACCGATCGATCCGACTACAAACTCTCCAATACATGTTTCCTCTGACTGCACCGACCCTCCTCCGCCGCCCACTTCTCATCAATTTAGCGATACCAACCACCGCCGAGATAAACAATTAGTAATCGCGCGGAAACATTCGTAGGGTAGCTTTTATGAACCTTCCTTAATTTCGGTACTCCTTCGACCACATGTTTCTGTACTTCCGAATAATCTTCCTGTCTGTTTCAGTACTACGAAATGTCATATGGCCTCAACGTGGAGATGCACAAACAGGTGAGCCAATTGTATAAACACGAGTCTTACGTAAGGTGCAAGAAACGTAAAGCTCATTTAATTGGAAAGAAAAGGCGATCGTGAGAAGTGTGTCGTAAAAATTGTTGCATGTGGATTTGACACGATCTGGGTTCTGATAAGAGGTCGATTAGCGAGGCAGGGTGTAAAAAAATTGCTCAAACCCGTTGGCAAGCGACGGTTAGTTGTCGACGATAGGCACGCACCGGCCTCGGGAGAATCATGTAATTTTGGCTAACCGGAGAAATCCCGTCTATCCCGTCAGCAATTTTCTTAAAAGCGTTCGCGTGCAGCCCGGGCAGAGGGGAGGAGGGGAGGGGGGAGTCTAAACTCCAAACAACCCCATTGCCGTCCCGACACGGCGAGCTGATATTCATTAGCATTAGTGGCCGATCATTTCTCGCCCTCGTGGCCCAGGGGCGTTGGCTAAATAGGGTGCAAACCGAAGGGTGGCTTCGTCCCTCGAAGACCAACGGCCCGTGTGCCATCAAATTGTCACGAAATTTTACCCGGCAGACCCCAGGAAGGGGAAAAAAGAGATTTGACAACTCCGCAAACAAGATTCTCCGATCGATGAAAAGCGCTGCGAAGGAATAATTTTTTTTTTTTTTGGCTTTCACGTCCATTATTTGCAGCGGTAAAATCCATCGCCACGGGGTGTATGCTGTTTTGTTTAAGACATTGAACCGCGAAATTAGCGGGAAACGGGAGCGAAACGACTCGCCGGATGGAATCGTCGCGCTTTTAATTACCGATTGCCGAAGGGGCGGAACGGGGGTGGCACGGGAAGGGGTAGGTAGGCAACAGTAAGCCAGTGGTCGGTGGGAAATCAATCCCTCGGGGACTGCGCGACGACAAATTGCAATGAGGTAACTTAATACGGCACTTCGGGGCTTGTCTGAAGAGAAATAAAAGTTATTTCGCCGTTTGCTAACTAACCGTAACGTCATCTCGATTCGCCCCGCAGACGACCTGCAAATAAGTCACTTGACCGATTAATTTATGCCACTCAATGAGCCAACCGTCGACTTTTTTTCCCCTTACAAGCCGTACTTTATTAGCACCGCTGGTGTAAGAAAAATCATAAAGTCGTTGCAAGGTAAAAAATGTAATGAATTGAAGCTCTAATTAACGAAGCTCATTATTTGCCTCTAGAAAGATTATAGCAACGGTTCATAAGCTAAGGGTAATCATGTTTCATGATAAATTTCTCCATTTTGCTGATTTCAATTCCTCGCAAGGAATTAATATTTATATTCCCGACTTGTGGGAATCTTAAGTTTTCCGCGCACATCTTTAATGTGTTTTAATCGATCTCCCTTGGCTGCTAAGAGAGGCAGAGTGAAAGAGGAAAAAATAAATCGTTCTCCCTTGTGCTTGTCTCCGGCACTTAGCCGGCTTTCGAATCGCGGTCCTCGGCCCTCGTTCCCTTTCAATTTGAACCCTGAATGAAAACAATCTTCCCCCTCGACGTTAAGTTCCCCTCGTTCCCCTCCTTCTACCTCCACCCTACATTTTCATCCATTTTTAACCATTGCAGGCGAGACTTCTGCTGCACGTTGAAACGTCTTTCCTGCTTTTTGCCGATTTTTCTGACGGTTCGGCCGTTTCCGAAGAACCTAAGGCAAATTTTCTTTCGCAATCTCATTGTTGTTGCTTTATTGTACGATTGCGCCGACGTTGTAATTGTAGACACGCAACGATCTCGTTTCGGTCGCATAGAACGCGGAGCTGCGGAACGTTGCCGCACAGAAATCTATCCGATAAGCGTTATCGGTTAATTGAAAGGCTCGTCCTGGAAACCGTCCCGGTCGGCCGTTGTCCTGTTCGATTAAGCCGCGATCTACGGCAATATGCTCCGCGCCCGTCGACTCGTTTTTCCCCGTTAGATCGCCTACAGATCCGGTTTTATGATCGCTCGGCGAAGATCCTTGTCTACCCACCCACCACTGAATTATGTGATCGATGGACTAAAATGTTTACGTGGTCACGTCAATACTCAAAAAAAGGTCCGTCCTAAATTCAACACTTAATTGTCGGAAATAAAAATTCACAGTTGGAAATTGAATAATGCGCTATTTAACTTGTGGTTTGGCGCGCTTTTACAGCGAGATTTTTCCCGGAACACGACAAATGAATTAACGGTAACACGTAAGCGTGCAAAGAGCAACAATGAGGTCGATTGCTAATCCATCGCCGGTCACTTTACATTACGTTCGTAACGATTTCTCGGGGATATTGGCGGATTTCTGGAAAAGCGTCGTCGTCGATGCCGTTTGCGTTGCTCATCGATATACGAGAGTAACTACCATTTCCCATCGCGGCTATGCCCAGCAACCGATAAAAAATGTGCAGGTTGACCAATTGCATATAACTCACTCAGCCTTTCCAGTTCTTCCTACCTGCACGCATATATACGTCTATCCAGCCGAATTCTCTGTGCCTGCCTCTTTCTCCTTCTCTCTCTTTCTCTCTCTCTCTCTCGCCCCCGTATCGTTTCCCGTTTTCCCTCGTTTCTCCTTCCTCCGGTTTCCCTTTTCCTCTCTTTCCCTGCCACACATCCACCCTCTCGGTTAAGCGAGTTGGTCGCTTTTTCCAACCCCCCGGGCCCCCGAGCCGTGTGTCACTCTCCGTCTCTCTCTCTTTCTCGCTGACACCCCCGACATACACGCACATCAAGACGCACTCTTTGCCCACCTACACGTACCGTCACGTATACACAGGCGTGCGCGCGCGAGCGCGTTCGCCGCGTCGTATATCCGAGTTCTTTTATTTGACCCTGCGGGGGTCAGAGGGGATGGACTCGAGCGAACGAGGGTGTGCGGTGGGCTGGGGGCGATGACATCGATTTTTTACCCGTTGCTAATCTCAATGTTACCTCCACCTCCTCTTCCTCCACCTCCTCCTCTACCTCCACCTCCACTTCTGCCTCCACCTCCGCTACTTCTATCGCCCAACCCACCCAGTCCGACCAATTCCACTCCCACTTCCGCGCCACCCATCCCCTCCTCCCGCCCGGCGATCCTCTCCCCCCTTCGCCCGGCCACCCAACTGCCACTTCCCGTCCGTGGACCATCCGTTTTGCGGGAAAACGTGCATGTGCATCGGGCACATTCGAGAAGGAATAACCATTTTTTTTCGTGCCGGACAACACTTACCCCGCGGCTCGTCGCCCTACCCTCCGCCCCCCCACCCCTTAACTCGTCCCTCACCCCTTCGCCGAATTCTCCTCGCCTCTGGCTCGTCTTTTTGCTCAACACCGACGTGTTCTTTTTTCCTTCCACGCTGCTCGTCCTTCGCGCCTGCCTCCACCTCCTCCACCTCTTCCCAGGGCCCTTCGCACCCCCCCCACCCCAATCCTACCTCTTCCCCCCTCGCCGCGTTGGGTCAAAACGCTGGAATCGAACTGACGGACGCGACAGTTCTCCATCTTCCTGTCTCCCCCGGGAATCCTGACATTTTTTTTCGAATCGAGTTTTATGCGCGTCACGCGAAGACGACCGGGGGATACTTGGCCGTTTTGTCGCCCGTGAATTCCTTCGATTGTTCGCGCGAAACGCACGAACGTACTCGCGCCGCATAACTTTACGGCTGTTGAAAAAAATTTGCCCCACGTTAGAGCAGTTTCTAGGTCATACGACCCATCGACAGTGGGAAATAACAGAATACTTGCGACCGATCGAACTTTCATTGCGTGGCTAATTAAAAGTACGAAAGGGTTTTCGCACCGGTGGGAGTGCTTGAACAATTTCATTCCGCGATTAAACTTTGTCGGGGTCTCTCGAGCGGCGTTTTTAATGCATTAAACGGCATACTTTTGTCAATTATTTTTCCGAATGCTTTAAAGCGGCTTTCCGCTATCGCGTGGCTCGGGACCTCCATTGTAACAGGTCGATTGCCAATAGAAATTAATGAGCCGTTACTCCGCCTAACGGAGGTGATCGTGTGCTCTCACGCCAGCGATAAAATCATCGCGTGCCCTGGCCATTGCCGCAGTGTAATTTCCAAACTCCCGTGTTTGCCCCAGTCGCCAGTTATACGCTACATATGATCGCATGTAATTCAACGCACTGATTATAAAATCGACCCGCCGATTCTAAATCAACAGTGTCTCGCTGACCTACTGAAAAAACATGGAAGAATGTTATTTGTTCAGTAAAAAATGTAGGAATTAAAGTTGGATTTTGTCTGACGATTTTCTCTTTTCTGTTCGCAGACCGAAATTGCTAAGAGGCTAAACGGTATAATCCTTCAATTGCTGCCCTATCTCGCGCAAGAGGTAAGTCTTTGACGTTCTGTTTGGCACACGTGCCGTACAATTTTATGATTGAGTGTGACAACGACGCGATAATGATAGCATGGCTTGCAGCAACAGCAGCAGGTGGCCAATGCCTTGGAAAGAGCGAAGCAGGTCACCATGACCGAACTGAATGCCATTATCGGGGTAAGTTTCTACTCATCCAATTAAGACAAAACCTTCCAACTGTACTTGAATCTTCAATCTTCAATCTTCGACCTATCCAGAGCAACTAAATCCCTCCTGCATTCAATTCTCTTGTATTTTCCAGCAACAGCAACAGCAAGGCCTACAGCAATTATTGGTAAGTTTGCTAACCCTCTCGAACTCAACGAACAAACTCAAAAAGTTTGTACGAACGTCTGCGCCACAGACAGACTTTTGCTTTCCCTCTGTTAACGAAACTCGGATGTTTCTTTTTGTAAAACCGTACACGATCTTCCGTTGCAACTTGATAGTATTTAACGTGGATTGAAAGGAGGTGGCTGATGACGGTTGATGTTGACACTGTACAGCAGCAGATCCACGCCCAGCAGATCCCCCACGGCGGGGTGGTCGGTGGTCTGCCGCCGGCGGGGTTGTTGGGTTTCGCGGGGGCGGCGGCGGCAGCTGCGGCGGCGGCCAGCGTGCCACCCCATTTGGCGCCGACGCCCCATCCGGCGGCAGCAGCGGCGGCGGCGGCCGCAGCCCAGGCCCAGGGTCTCCTGAAGACCGACTTGCAGGCCCACCGAGTGACCGTCGAGACCCCGGAGGACCGCAAACCCATTACTCTACCGGACGAGAGGCTCAGGCGCTCCATTTCACCCCCGGAAAAATTCCGAAGCCGTACCCCCGACCAGGAGGTCGACTCCAAGAGACGAAAAGAGGAGAAGATCGTCCACGTGAGTGCCACTTGTCCTCTTTTTCTTCTTTATACCCTTAATATTTCAGCTGGACGCGCGGGAATGACTTTGAAAAGTTCGTAAAGCTTTGTTCATCATCAACCACGCGGACATTTTTTGCTCGGCAAACTTGCCTGCCTGGCTACGAGACAAAATTGTACGGCGTAGTTGAGGGGCGGATAAAGTTGGCCGAAGTTTGAGGAAACGTGGCAAGTATTTTTCCCGATCCGGAGAATCTGGAAAGCCCGTAAGTGGCGACCCTGATTTAACCCTCCGCGGGCCGGATTTAACTACCCCTCCCCCCCCCCCTTGGCATTGCCTTTCTCGCACCCATACTTTCCTTGCCGGCCGGAGCCACGGTGCCTCCATCCACCTGTTACGTAACCCCATTTAAGCGCCGAATTAGCGGTCAGGGTGGGCTCGCTCTTGCGGAACACGCACCGTTGCCCGAGAACCGATAATGAGAAGGCTCCCTCTTTCCCTTCGCGAGGGGGAACCACCCTTCAAGTCCCTTTTTAAGTACTCAACGATCGTGCAAGGTGTACCGCGGATGAATCCCACCCTCATCGACTTCCCCGGAACATTACGTAGGACGCGATCCGTTTTTAATAACTCTTAATTGTACGTTTAAATTTGCAATCTCAATGCTCGACAATGTTTCTAATAAATCCTGCGCACAAACGATACACAGGCTGCCGGTAAATTTTCCTGGTTTTCCGCGAGACCCGTGGAATGAGGGAAAAATGACTGAAAATTCCGGGAAAAAGCGAGGCCGGCTGCACTGTCTTTCGAAGAAGAGCCCGAGCGAGCGTTTGATAAACGTTGCGGCTGAGAGCAAGGGGGAAGAGCGAGAGGGGAGGGCAGAGGGGTGGTTGGCGAACGCGGTAGCGAAATTGAATCTGACGAGAAGTAAAGAGTAGCGAGTGCGCGAAATAAAACGCAGTTTGTAATCTCCGACTCGATGAAAACATCAGAGAGCTTGCCAGGACGCAGCCATTGAGCCGCGCTATACCTCTATTTATATATTTATACGCATACATATTTGCCTGGTACATGCGGACGGAAGGACCGCGCGATGTAGTCGCACAAAGCGCAGGGGCGTTGAAGCTTCCCGGTGTACATCAACGAAACGCAAGCGTAATACACATAATCCCCGGTTGTATGGAAGCTTTCGTAGAAATTGGGTTGCGCTCTCGCGCTTCCCGTAAAATGAAAATCTACCGGAGCCATGGCCGATGCGGGCTTTCGTTTTTACCAAGGCCGACGCGATGCACTTATCCACGCGACGACGACGACGACGACGACGTTGTCGAGACGAACCGTAAACGCGTTTGTCCCGCTACTCTGTCCCCGCACAATTCAACGGCGCACACAGTCCTTTTGTAGGAAAATGCTACGCAAAATTCCCTGGAGATGAGATGACTCGGAATTCTCCGCATAATTTTCACCGGTTTTCACCAGTCTGCGCGATGAATAGCTGGCAAGCATAAAATTCTTTTTAAATGGGTTCGAAATTAGTGAGTGCATCGCATTGATATTTTTCGAATGTCCAAGGAAAACTCTTTTTGAAATTGAATCGTTGGTCGTGGAGAAACACGTTAACGTTCTCCCTTGAACCAAGCGTCGCGAAATATCCATGAAAGCGCGCTTCCTTTGTCAGCATCGACGCAGGACCACCATAGGACGAGTACGGGGGAGAGGAGGGAGGCAACGAAGGTGGCGCAAAGCGGGGCGTTGTAATTAAAAACCGTGAAAACAGGCAACGCCACTCGGCTATTGCGCCTTGTTAAATTGGATTATTTTTCTTTGTTACCCTCCCCTTCCTCCTCGATCCGAAGCACGGTCTTTTCATCCTCTTTCCTTCGTCCTTTCTTCATTATTTCTTCCCACAGTTGGTGTTAAGAAAACGGCGCGACCATGACGAAAAGATCACCTCGGACATTATTGTTTTTCAATAAAAATCTTAAACGCCCTTGTTCCCAAATTCCGCGCACAACTGGTTCCACGTTGACGGAAGAAATTCGGAAAGCAGGTTAAGGAATTATTACGCGACAAAGTTTTACCTGAATTTCCACATAATTACCGCTCGTCTAAGCACGGCTTTTGAGATTGCCTCCCTGGCATTTGCGGAATTTCTTTATTATGACATTCTCCCCGCGCACAGCCCTCGACTATCATTCCCCTCAGCCCCACCCCCCACACTTTGGTTTCCCGTTCTTCCGCGTCGCTACCTCGACGCAACTTTATCTCGCTCTAGCCGTATAGCTAACTAACGGGGTGTCGTTTATGCGGGAATCCCTTGGAGCCCCGAGGATACCCGGCCAACTTTGTTTGAAGTTGTGACACGGACCGGACTCCGTCATCGGGTTTAATTCCCGGCAAAGCATCCACGACTTTCCCATATACGCACCTCTTCAGCCCGTGAAAATGCCCAGTTAAAACACGTAGTCGTTTGTTTCCCGCGTACGCAACTTGCATGATCCATCGCCCGGCTTAGATTCGACCGTAACACATGTCCGGGTCCTCCTTCCACGAGCCATTTGCATCTCCTACTAAATCCACGGCCACGCGGATTCTTAATGACCCGATAACACGTTTGGAAAGTAGCCAAGTGGGACCAGCTCTGAAGAAATAAAATTTCCTCGGCGAGGAATTTACCGAGGGAATTTTCAAGCACCTTTCACCGATCTCTCCGAATCGATCTCTTTCATTTGGCGGGGTAGTTTGCACGCTCGGAGAATTTAGTTACGTCTAACTGCTAGAGCAAACCCTCCGGAGCTTACATCTCCACGTACGTCTGCTCGAGCGACAAAGACGAGGCGGCAGGGTTGGCTAAGGGCGGGGTGTGTAACCGGAAATGAGTTCTCGCTTGTCCACGATTTGCTCGTGGAACTGGCGCCCTGTTAGCCGCGCGCCAGTGAACCTAGGCCGGGGCGATGGCCGTGCTTCTCAGCCACCCTCTCGCCATCCCCCCTCCCCCTGTCATCCCCCCCGTCGTCCCCGCGAGCCTCTCAGGAAAACATTAATCAAAGGAGCAACGGTGCGTTCCGTTAGCAGCGCTAGATGGAAACACGAACTTGCGGTGCCACCGGTACCAACTGGTTGGCTTGTCATAACCCCCCCGCCCTCTCCTCGCAACCCCCGTAATCTTATTCCTGACGCCCTCGGTCTGACTAACCGTGAACTCTTTCGCTCCGCTCCTAAATTACCCGCCCCATAGCGGGTCATTAATTACCCGACTGGACTTCATTATAACGTCGCGGAAGGGGTAATAAAGGGTACGACTAGATAAACACCCAAGGAGACCAGGTTAAACGAAAGTTTCCGACTATCGACGTCGCTGATAAGATTCCTCGTATAATTCAGGAAAGACCAGTTTTCCTTTTTCTCCGGACCGACGGGAAAAACCTTGGTAAACGAGACACCGATTTATACCGTTAAAATAACCGCGAAGAAGGAGCTCGACGAAATAAACTTTTCTGAACAACGGAATGCAATTATTATTTTCGGCGTATTTATTTAGCCCGCGCCAAGGGGAGGATCCGTTTAAATCGAGTTTCCAAGGACGGCTGAGACAGTCCTTGAATTTTGCCTTCCCTTCCCCTCCGATTGTCCCGAGTCTCGCGGAGACTTGTGAGATTTCCGCGTCGATTTTACGCGTTTTTCATTGAACAAAAGTGACCCGTTCTCGCGACATACCTACGCACCGGGACTTTTATCCCAGAAGAGCGTCGAATGGCAAAAACGGTGCATCCTGTGGGCGTGAAACACAGTCGAGATCGTCGGCGAGATGTACGTTCCTGCCGGCAAACGTATATGCATGCATAGAGATACCTAGGGGGAGGGACAGGGGGGTGGGTAGAAACGAATACGTAGACGTATAGATTCGTCTGATGGGGTTCGTCGAAGTGCGGGGGAGGAGCGTATAGGAATAGAATAGGACGTCGGTACCAAAGAGGAGGAGGCCGAGGGGACGGGGGAGAACGAGGATGGTTGAATTTTTCATCTGACCACGTCGAACCAATTAAAGCGGACCACGGTACCCACCTCCACCCCCCGAACCTTCTCCACTTTTTTTCTCTCTATTTCCGCCCCGCATCCAGGCCTTTATCTATCCTCCGCGTCGGTCTATCCTCCTCTCTCTCCCTCCGTCACTTTCCTCCACAGATATACGCGTGTCCACTTCCTTCTTCGTTCTCTCTCGGCCGGCCACGATCCGGTTACCTTTTTCCCCATCGTCCATCTCTCTTTCTCCCCCCTATCTCTCTCTCTCTCTCTCCTTCGTTTCGTCTCTCTCGCTCATCCTCGGTGTTGCCTTCGCTCTTTCTTCCGCTCGCTCGTCCGTTCACTCACTCCGGCGACTCGTTGGATTTTTTCGCGTCACGAGGCGGTGTAATTTATTTGATCGAGCTACGAACCCGTGGAGCTAGCCCCGCCGGGGGAGGAGGCGTCGGAGGCGGAGGTAGAAGCTGGCAGGGGTTGGCCGAGCCGGGGGTGGAGGTGACGCGTCCAGAATGAGAGCCCGAGAGGGACGCACGTGGGAGGGGGTGATTTCAGTTTATTTTGTGGGTCCTACCAACCCGCTCGTCACTGTCCAACCCCGTACCTCGTTCCACGTGTTCTCCCTTTCTCGCCTTTTCCTCGTCCCTCCCCCCCCGGTTCCGCCTCGTCACATTTTTCTCCACTTCCCCATTTCTCTTCCGGCCCGCTCTCCCTTGCCTATTTTGTTCGCGTCTTTCTCCCTCTTGGCGGGCTTAACCAACGCGAACATGGCTATAATACGGCGAAAAAACAATAGTCCTCGATGAATCCGTCTATCCGTTGGTCGATTAGTTGGCGAGAATCAGCCATTTCTTCCTGTTCGCTCGTTAGTCATCGTAGATCCTCATCGGTCGTCCTTCCTTCGCCAAAAGGGAATATCTCATTTACAGGATCGAACAAACGAGCCTATTTTCTCTTCGCTTCCCATCTATCTAGCGCGTACAGGTGCCAACTGTCTGTATGGACAGCTTTACAAACGAGCGTAAGCAGGTGGGAATTAGACGATCGAACGTCGACCGCGCGTTTTCCACTCCATTATCGCTGGCGCTTTCATAGCAGCTTGGTTCAAAGGGTCCTTATTCATTGCTACAATAATGAAAAGTGCTCCCTCGAGAACGGCTCATCCGTCAGTCTCAGCTGTCATTTCTTCTCCACGCTGCGAATATCTTGCCGATCTTTAAACCGAGTCTACCCGATGAAACGTGACTGTGAATATCCTCTTGGCCCTAGAACCAGTTCCATCGTTTACATCGAGCTCGAAGCTACAATTAGCAAACAGAGTTGACGAAGAAAACTTTTGAAGAACATCAATCGAGCGTGGAAAATCCCTCTTGCGTGTGGTACAAGAGATTCTTAGCGGTAGACTATTATTATTTCCTCGGCGAATAATTACGTCTCCTTTGAGTGGCAGTTCCTTTGACCTCGTTTTCTTTCCTTTAGCCGCTCTTATAAAATCAAACGTAGCGATGAGCGTCGCGGCGAATATCGTAAGCACGCTAGGTATTGGCCGCGAGTCACTTGACCCCCGCGTCGACGGTTTCCTTAATAATTTAAAGCTAACGCGTAGAAAGCCCCACCTTCCTTCTTCCCCGGACGTCCCGCGAGTGTCTCCTTTCCGTGTTTTCTTTCCGTCTTTGTACCTTATTACTTTTTCAGTCGTAAGACGGCAATAGTCGATATCTCGGGGCGAGCTCTTTCGTTACAAAATGCTCTGCCGAGCTTCTACAATCGTTCATCTCCTCTCGCGATCCTTTTTCCCTGCTCCCGTCCTTCCCTTTCACCTCTCCCTTTGATAATACAAAGTTCTCCGATATCCCGGAGCTCTGTCGCCGGCGTTGGCCGATCATCCTTCGCGCCAGTTCCTGCTTTTAAAGATTACCCCGCGGCCGCGCAGATTCCCCCTTATTTCCGTAATTAGGACACATTCGAAGACCTCCGCGGAAATTCCTGACGATACGCCGGAAATGGCATCATCGAGAGGCAGAAACGTGTAAACCACGGCAACGAGAAGCCCCCGCTAATTAAGAAAAAAAAGCTGAGCGCTTGGCGACGTTGCTCCGTGCCGGAGAATCGAACTAATTAGTAAATTAATTAATCGGTCCCGCGGCCTCGGTGTCCCGGAGGCAGGCTGATTTCAGCAGCTGGCGCTCGCGTATCGATGGTTTTCCCAAAGAAAGCTTCGGCCAAGCCCGCGCACTAGTCGCCGGAAAGAGAGTCGAAACGACCCGAGCGATGAAAAGAGAAGCCGGGGAACGAGGCTGGTGAAACTACTCCGGCATTTTCTCAAACCGTGTACGTGCCCAGCCCCTTCATCCCTTTACCCCCTTGCCGCGTCTCAGAGAGAGCGACAGAAAAAAGGGCAAACACGTTAGCCCCGCGAGAGCGTGTGGGTAATCGTCGACCTACACGTTCCCGTAAAAGCCCCTGCTCTACGAGTACAGCTGTTAGCCATACAATTATCGTAGCTGTGTGCGGGGCACACGTACGTGAGCCTATCTTTATCTTTACCTACTTTATTTCGTGTAGGCGATGATATCGCGGCATAATTTACAGGTCCGATCGATCGCTCGTTTGTCGGATCGTCCGCTCGCTCGGCCGTTTACTCGCTCCTAGCCGGTTTTCCTCCGGTCATTTACTCACTCGTCGACTCGCGCGATTCAACTCAATCTCGTCGATTCACCGCGGCCCTCCCCTTCGGTCGATCGTTTCCCCGCTTTCTCATCGGCTTATCACTTTTCCCTAACAGCAGGGAAATACGAGTCCCTGCCTCGGCCACGGCATTTATAGACACCCCAGACGACGACGACGACGACGACAACGGCCAAACACGTACGCAGGACCGGTGCGGAAAGACGAAGGAGGGGTTAGAGCGACGGAGAGGGTAGTCGTTGAGGGACAGGGATGGAGGGAGAACTTGGGATACCTGAGGCGGAAATTCGAGGTGTGTACGTGGTTGCAAGTGTACCGCCGCGCGAGGCTTCGGGGGCAAAGAGCTTCGCGAGTAGAGCGAACGGGCGGAAGGGTGGCTCGTAGGGTGGCTCGTAGGGTGAGAGCCGAGCGCGCCGAGTAAAAGAGAGCCAGAAGCGGGAAAGGGAAAGACGAGAGCTGGAGTAACAGAGGGTGGCGCGCAGGGTGGTATGATGACAAAACATTCGCTCTGAGCTTCCGCAGGGGGTCGCGCGGCCGGGGGGGAGGGTGGCTTGACACGAGGGAGGAGGGTCGACGGGAGGAGCGGCGAGGACCCAGGTTAGGTCGAGGCTGCTCTCCAGTGAGAGAGGAGGCCGGGAGACGAGGAGACACGAGGGGGATGGGCCACGGGAGAAGGGTGAAATGGCGCGCGGGCAGGGGAAACGTGAACGCCCGGCGAAAAGGGACTACTCCCCACCTACCCCCTAAGCGTCCTGCGAGAGTGTAGAGAATAGCGATAGACCCTGCCGTGTATGTCCCTACGTGTACCCACCTACCCCTCTCTCACTCTATCCATCTCTCGCTCTCTCTCTCTCTCTCTCTCTCTCTCACTCTCTTCCTCGCTCAGACGCAGCTCCGTGTGCACAACTGTCCACGTGTGCATTGGTACATCTCTTTTCGTATATAAATGCGGGACTTGGCGTGTGCGCGTCGTTCGTGTTACGCCGGAGAGGAATAGGGGGTGAAGGGGCACTGCGGGTGGAGGATGAGAAGGAGGAGGAGGAGGATAGGCGAGGCGAGGAGGTTTATATCCATCATTTTGTATTTCTCGCAGACATAAAAATCTATACCATCCCTTCTACCGGCGTGGCACCTCCGTCACCCCCTCGTCGTCGTTTCAACCACCCGCCGGCCACCCACCTTCCTCCGGAACCCTTCCTCCCCCTTGGACCACCCCCCCCGACCACCCCCAATCCTACTTCCCCCTGGTCCTCGCGCGGCAGAGGCAAAGCCTGGCTGAACCGGCGGCGTCATCTCGCTCTCCTCTATCCCAACGGCTGCTGGGGGTGCAAATATCGTATTTATTGTATGACGGGTCCGCGTATCCTAACCTAACGCCTCCTGCCAGCGCGCACCTCTATCCATCCATCCATCCATCCATCCATCCGACCACCCAACAGCCACCCTCGCCCGCGCGCTATCGTCCCTTCCAATTCAAAGCCACCCCCTCCCCCCACGTGCCCCCGGCGCGGCCACCCACCACCCCAACGCTCGGTCCTCTCCATTCCCTTCCGCGTACTTCTTCGCTCCTCTTTACTGCTTTTCCACTTCCGCGCGCCTGGATACATCATACGTACTGCCTCTCTGTGTCGCACCTTTCGAGAATGCTTCTCCGGGGCTTTATAACGCCTCCGGGCGCTCGGATGGACCGCGCCCCGTGTAAAGAGCCTGTTCGAGGGTGTTTCGTGATGGGGACGGAGACAGAGCTAAGGCCAGCCAACCTGCTTTTTCTTTGTCACCTATGAAAGGCATTTCTCTAGCGGGGTTCGCCTCATTGTCCGTTTTCTCGTTAAAGCATCGGGGTAATTACAAGTACCATATGACGCGCCACGGAAATCATCGACAGGAAAGTCCCTCTTCAAGTCCACCAACCGCTGTCGATGCCCTTCGATCATCCTTCTTCTTGATCTTCATTGACGGAAGATAACGTATTAAAAGAATATAACAAATGACCGATGTTTTCGACCGGAAGGTTAATATTACGAACACCCGCGGCGAACCCGTCGTCGAAGAGAAATCGGCTTAAGGCTGGCATAAAATGTTGGCCTACAAGCCCCGCGTAGCATGCAGCTCTGATTCTCATTCCCGAAATTGTCCACGCACGTTGTTCGCTCGAGCGGCAATCTGCCATCGAAGACGCTCGAATTTAATTCTTGCAGTGTCGCCAAAAAGACGTTCCAGCGCGAGCCTATCTCGAAATTATCCGGCAGCCGGAGCAGGAGTCGAGCGTGGGAAGAACAAAATGAGTCAGGGGAGGGGAAAGGAATGAAAGGAAAAAAGAAAGAGGTGGATGACGGTGCACGAGGCTAAGGGGAGAAGGGCGGAAAAAGAATGGCGTTGAACGAATGGAAGAGCCGGTTGACGAATATTTGCGACCACCGGATGTGCCTTTGAAACGCGAAAGTGACAGTCAAAGAAATTTATTGGTTCCTCCACGGATGCATTGAAGTTTCGGATCTGAAACGATCGAAATTGCATTCCCGCGACGTAAAGAGGAAAGGCAAGTCCAAACGATAGGGCAAGATTCAAGATAAGGGCTCTTAGAGTATACCCTTAATCTCTGTTGTAAAAGTCATTAATTAGCGTGTTAAAGGGTTTTAATTGATGGACGGTCCGATCCGTCCTGTTGTCGGTTACACCTGCCTGCGAGAAAGGGAAGTAATTAACAAATTACAATTCAAGACAGTTTGAACGTGGACGCAGCTGAAACCGCGAGAAAGAGATGTCGAGAGAGAGAAAGATGGTGGGATAAAAGGGTCGAGGCCGCAATGAGTCGAGCTTCCACGCTTCCCCTAATTACATTTTCATACGAACCGTTTTCCCCTTTATTTTCTCTGCAGCCCTACGACCGTTTTTCCCGGATCCGACCTAGCCTTTCTAGGTTCCCGTCAACGTCCACGTCTTTCTTCCGTTCTTCCGTCTTCGTCAGCGCGTTTCTCTTTCTACCTCCTCCCTCCCCTCCCATTCCCCGCCGTTTCCCTCGCGGCTTTTCCCCGAGAAGGAGCTTCAATGCCGACATTCGACACAGGTCAAGAAATAAGGAACATAAGGGAGGGTGGCCGTCTCGTTGCTCCATTTTCCCAACAACGTTCCTCGGCGTTTTCGCTTACCGATAGACAGTTGAAAGCTCGAATTATGAGCAAAAGGTATCCACGTTTTCTTTGCCGTGGCTACGTAACGAGGTCCTGCTAAAGCGACGGACAGTGGCGAGCCCGGTGCCTCTTTACGACATCCTGACCCCATATAAATTTCGCCCTGACCACTTTCCATTATTCCTCTCGCTCGGGACAATTCGCTCCGCGGCCATTGTTCTTCGTGTCTACAGCCGTTTTTACTGGCGAGAGCCTAGCTTTCCAGTCTTTCGTCAACGTCCGCCTTTCTCCTTCCGACTTTTTCCTCCGCCCTTCGTCCATCCCCCCTTCCCCGCCCTGCAAACTCTTCCCCCCACTGTCGCTCTATCTCCTTTATCCGAGATAATCGCTTTAATACGTTTTCCACCACGTCTCTACTCCACGATATAAAAGGACTTGTCTCGTAAAAGTTACGGGACAATGCCATCCCGCCCCTGTCATCGCGCCCCTTTCGTCCCGTCCTTCCCCCCACCCCTCTTCTTACCTCACCCCTCGCGGGGAGATATCACGGGGGCAATGTATAGTGTACGGCATGTATTTTAATCCGACCATTCTCCGTTCCTCAACCGCTCGCTCGTCTCAGCCCTCCCCCCTTCCCCGCCGTCCCGCTTTAACCGCTTGTAAATCTTTAATTTTACTATGTTTTAATGTTGCCATTATAGCCCTCGGCGACGACCCCTTTAATAACCGTTGTCAGGTATTTTAATGCACGTAGCCGCCTTTACGACGCTTCATCGTCATGTATTTTCACCGCTCCCTTCGACCCTAGCCAGCTCGCTTCGCGCGAGTAACAATCGTTTCTCTGTCGCGAATTTTTAATACTTTTTAATCAGCGCAATCGAAGCCACGGTTATCTCGAGGCTCGTTAATTTCCCCGGCGCCGCGAGTCGCCTTACGAGCTCGGATCACGCGTTCCGTCGCAGTTGTTCTTCACTTTGCTACGTGCTCTTTAAAACGGAGCGGCCGTTCGATGGCGTATCTCTGTATTCGCTCTGGGCGAAAGACCGCCGCGAGAAGGCGCGATAAAACGCACAGTTGCGTGCTCGAGTCCCTCGGCCACCGCGCCCCCGCTATTATCTCCTCCTTTGGTCGTTGAGACGGTCGCTCGAGTACGCACGCCGACATATACGCCTTCGGATAACTTGATCCACCCCTTTCCCCCTCCGCAACCCCCCTGTGAGACGACAGGGTTGGTTTTCTCATCGCACTCAGGTGCTCGCCCGGAGTTTGCCAAAGTCTGCGAGAACCTCGGCAGGGAACGTCGACGACGACAGAAGAGGAAGAATTCTACTTCGGGGCGAAGGGGGGAAGGGGGCCCACGACGACGACGCCGACGACGGTTAGTCAGATCCACCCATTCTTTTCTGCCGTTTGCGCGCTTGTTTACAGAGGACCTGGAAACGAGGAGACAGACGAGGTGAAACGGATATCGCGCGAGAAATATACGGGGAGAAGAGTGGAAGCCATTGTATTGAGAAACGGGGAAGAAGTTTTCCACGGTATAGGCGTCCTCGACTCTCCACGTCTCTGCGCTGGAAATGTAAAGAGTGCATTCGGAGAAAGTAGTAAGAACGTCGGCGGGGGGAGGAATGCCTCGAGGATGAACCGGCGAAGGATGCAATAAGGGAGAAGGACATCGGTCGTCAAAGAAGTGGGAAATGGAGAGACGACAGTGGACGAAGGAAACGGAAAGAGAGAGGAAAGTAAGAGAAAGAAAGAAAGAAGGAGAGAGAGAGCGCTGGGCTGGCACATCGCGGAAGGGAAGTATCGCGGGTGGAAAAAAAGACTTGGAGGATACTTGAGGCGAAGAGTCGAGTGGTTGGGTGGTCGAATAATAGAGCTGCCCTTAATACCGTCATCCCCGTTACAGTCGGGTAAACGAGGGAAGAAGCTGCGAGAGAAGACGTAGAAGAGGGCGCGAGGGATTGGAGGGTGAGTTAAGCGAGGGGAGGAAAGGGAAGCGAGCGGAGCCCGAGGGTGACCGGCCACGGTTTCAGACGAGAAGGATCAGGAGACGGGAGGGACAGAGAGAGATAGGAGGACGGAATGGAATAGAAGGGATGATAACATTTGTATCATATTTAACGCCAGAACGAGCAGGTTAAGGGGTGGAAGACACCCTCCGCCTTCTTCTTCGGTCTCCTCCGGTTTCCTTCCCGTCCTCTCCGCCCGTACACCTCGTCGTCCTTTCTCCTTCCAATCAACTTTGCCTTTCGAGAGTCTCTTCCCTCGACCTACCCGACAACTCGCTCCCTTCCCACCAACCCCGGCAGATCTCTCTTTCGCTCTCTGTCTCTCTCTCTCTCTCTCTCTTTCTGTCTCTCGCTCTCGCTCTTTCCTCCCGGAGCTTCCTCCAATGCCAGAGTAATACCACTGAAATCAATACCGCCACAGTGCCTTCTATTTACCCAGGCTCATCGTCCGTACACAAATTTATTGCGTGTCCCCCGGCGGCACGAACGCCCCACCTCGCCTCCTTGGCGGAGGATATATCGCGGTTAGATTACGATTCCGGGCGTTGAAGTGCTACGTGCACACGCCAAGCCCGGCCACCAAGAGACCTGCACGATGCTCGCCAAATTGAACGTCTCTGTTCCGCCCTGGCGAAACCGTTAATGATTCCGATACGTCTGCTTCTATGGTGCACTCGATATCCCTCATACATGTGTTTCACGTAAGCCCAGAAACCATGCACCTCACCGTATCAACCATCTCCCTGATCCTATTAAACCGATTGTCAAAATAATCATTTCCTTGGTCTAAATCAAATTTTTCCGTCGGATCACCTTCCCAGATTGATTCTTGAAATCGCCAGCGGATGTTGCCTTTCCGGGCAGATAAACCGGAAGTCGGCTTGTTAATCGACTCGCATTACGATCTTCCCCCTCTGGTTTCCTGATTGTACGAAATATATTGCCAGCCGTGAAATGCCGTCTTCAAATAAATACGATTTTCTGGCAAGCAACGGGGAATCGCTCGGAGCGATATAACGCGATTCCAAGGCAGTTTCCACGGAGATTTATTCGGTTTTCGGAGTCGTCTTCCTGCAGTAATGAGATCCCTTTCAGAGTTTGTCGCTCCGCTTAAAAGTTACGAGCCATTGGTCGATCGCCGGTTTGTAGGCTTTTCCACGACGGCTCGTTGTGCGATAATTACCGGGACTCTTGAGCTTAGGAGGAGGAACTTGGCGCCGCACAGGTGCTTCGATATTTCGCGTAGGCACCGTTCAAGCCCGCCGACAATCGCGTAGAACGTCGTTTACGACGCGCCTCCAACACGCATTACTGCGTGCCGCCGACGCGTATTACATCGTCACAAACGAATTCCGCGCACGGTATCGCGTCATTAGGACCTCGAGGATATCGTCCTATAGCTCTGCGCCGAGCTTATTACTCTCGGATGAACCCCGACTGACAAATGTGCCCACGACCGAAGGAATTATTCGCCCGTTGCAGAGCAGTAACGAACAAGCCGATTTCTAGCTTCGTCTTCAAATATTCGAAGTTCAGCAATTACTAGTTATTAATCTAAGGACTAATGATAGGCAGTAATTAACAGTGGGCAATGAAATATTCTCTTTCTACTGTCCGGATTATTAGAAACAAGTTGGTGGTGCATATATTTTACATAAGCGTGAGACAGAGAACTTTTGCGATTACGTTTATGCAAACGAAGGGTGATAAACGCCACACCATTGGGTGTCGAACGACGAATGTTCGCTTAACAGGAGACTGGCATAGACACCGGAAACGTAGGTAACATCGATATGGTTTGACCTACGATTGCCGGTGTCTTAGTGCGAATTTAGCTGGCCAGGATTTGGAGCGGAGTCAGTTAGACGCGAGTGGTCGGTTACCTTAGTGATGCGGAATACAAGATTAATGGCGAATCCTTGGGAGCTCATCTCTTGGCGCAGCGCCGGTGAAATGGGTCGAGGTTTACATGCAGGCTGATTGCGCGGAAGACGCGAAAAAAGCCGTCCATAATGTCTGAAACGGTCGTTAGGATCGATAACGGCAAATACACCTATAACCGCTGGCTGGCAGTCGCGGGGAAGATGATTAATAATGGCCTTCTATCGTTTGCTTGCAGGAGAGCGACGGAGAAAAGAGCGATCAGGACTTGGTCGTCGATGTGGCGAACGAGGTGAGTCTAGGAACTTTTTATAACTCCGTTGCCACGTAGACCGCGCCTGCCGAGCGAAAAACTTTGCGCCGAACTCGCTGACTTTTCGCCCAGTACCGATGCCCCCCAAGACGAGAATGAAATTGGAAATTTAAAAACTTCGTAATCCGCCGAATCTTTCCTTTATGCGCGCGCCTTGACGGCCTTCATTTGGTTGAGCTTCTTATCCTATTTTTCATACAGGGACGATACACTGCTCGTAAAGCAGCAGCGGCCTTAATTGCCGGTAAAAATCGGGCTAAGGCGTTCACGGATCTGATGCCTGTGATTTACAATTGGCAGGAGGCATCGTCGCCGCAGGCCAATGGCGAGCACTCGGACCCACGAGAGAACGGCACTATGGATAAACTCGGAGCACCTGGGCAAATTGGACCGACTTCCGGCTCCGTTTCCGTCAAGGACAGGCCGCCCTCTCGCAGCGGAAGTTCCTCGGCCCGTAGCACGCCCTCTCTGAAAAGTAAAGATGTAAGATCTTGCGAAGAGCAAGCTCATTCGGCGACGTGCCAATTCTCCCCACGGCCCTCGACAAAGCTCAAAAAATGACGCACTAAGCGGATTGGAATCTCGACGACCGACAAAAGCATATACACGTCCGTGCAACTGTCGCTCGTCATCGAACAATCCTTTCGAGCCCTTCCTGTTCTAACGTTAAATCGCTAATCCGAAATGTAGACGTAGACTCACGATTCTTTTGCCCAAATGGTCCCGGAAGGACCTAACAGGAAAGGGAGATAAACGCGTACGAGGGATTAGATTCTCTTTTCAGCATTGAAATCCTTCCTCCTTGCGCTACGTCGCCAGGTCGTTGTGTGCTTATCACGTTCCTGAGGATACCGTTGTGTTTGACAGGTCGACAAGCCGGGTACACCTGTAGCGGCGGCGAGGGGATCTCGCAGCTGTACGCCAACTATGGGCGCCACCCCTGGGCCCTTGGCATCGCGGGTCTATCATCCGCCATCGTCGCAGCAAACGCCGCCGCAGGGCTATCAGGGCTTGCAGTCCCGCGGAAATGAACACCCGCAATCGCCATCACCTTTCAACAGCTTGCCACACTCGAGAAACACTATGGTAACTCTCCGTCACGTCTCAATCGGTCCACAACTACTGATCCTCTTCCCATGAAGGCACAGATGATTGTTTCAATTTTCATGCTCTAGGTCGGATTCGACGCTTCGTTAAGAATGCTCTCAAATAATGGCATGAGCAATATTCCGGGTGGTAAACCGTACGTAAACCTTTCTTTTTAAATACCTTTCATGTTCTCAGTCCTTGGTGTGCTTATTTGCATGATCTCTATACTTTTGCAGAGCGTATTCTTACCATATAAACGGCGAAGGTCAGCTACTACCAGTTCCTTTCCCTCCGGATGCTCTATTCGCGCCAGGGATTCCTCGGCACGCTCGACAGATAAATTCTCTCTCTCATGGGGAGGTCGTTTGCGCCGTCACCATCTCCAACCCCACCAAGTACGTCTACACCGGCGGCAAAGGTTGCGTTAAAGTCTGGGACATCGCCCAAAACATCAACGGCCTAGCCACGAAACCGGTGTCGCAGCTCGATTGCCTACAACGTGATAATTATATCAGGTAAAGAGATGATTGATGAAAGCAGCACGTGATTTTGATGTCTATGGGTTGATCGGACGATCGTAATGAATTGGTTCGTAGGTCGGTGAAACTGTTGCCCGACGGAAGGACGTTGATAGTCGGCGGGGAAGCCAGTCAGTTGAGCATCTGGGACCTGGCAAGTCCAACGCCAAGGATCAAAGCAGAATTGACGTCCTCGGCACCCGCTTGCTACGCCCTCGCAATTTCCCCGGACTCGAAGGTCTGCTTCAGCTGTTGCAGCGACGGCAACATCGCCGTCTGGGACTTGCAGAACCAGACCCTCGTCAGGCAATTCCAAGGACACACCGACGGAGCGTCGTGCATCGATATTTCGCCGGACGGCTCGAAACTCTGGACAGGCGGTTTGGATAATACAGTGAGATCCTGGGACCTGAGGGAGGGCAGACAGCTTCAGCAGCACGACTTCCCGTCGCAGATCTTCTCCCTGGGATACTGCCCCACCGGCGAGTGGCTCGCCGTAGGCATGGAGAACTCAAACGTCGAAGTCCTCCATGCCACGAAAACCGACAAGTACCAACTGCAGCTCCACGATTCCTGCGTACTCTCTTTGCGATTTGCCACGAGCGGCAAATGGTTCGTCTCCACGGGCAAGGATAATTTGCTCAATGCCTGGCGAACGCCCTACGGTGCGTCGATATTCCAGGTAAGACCAAGTACAACTGTAAATCCTTCTTTCATGGAAAGAATAACCCTCTTTGTCCCATCGAAAATTGTTCTCGTCAATGTTTTTACGTGAGACTCGATCGAATGTTGTTCACAGTCGAAAGAATCTTCGTCCGTGTTGAGCTGCGACATTTCCGTGGACGATAAGTTCATCGTGACTGGATCCGGCGACAAGAAGGCCACCGTCTACGAATTGATTTTCTAGGCACATTGCTTACTCAGGGCAAAAGTTGTCAGTGCCATCGTCGGGTTCGGAGACCCCTGATCTCGTGGCAGGAAACGGCGTCGGGAAGAAGACACTAATAGCTTTAGGAACTCAGACCATTGCCATTGTGTACATATATTTACGGATCTGTATTACGTTAGGATAAATTTTGTGACAAACGGGACTTAATTAAGGGAGATACCATTCGAACGGACGCTGATAAACGGTGAGAGAGTGCGAGAGAGAGAGAGAGAGAATAGAGCGTATAGTTAAGGTACGAAAGTATGTGTAAAGTGCAATGATGGGCCGAAACGTAAATGACTAATCGACGCTTTGGACGGTAACGAAATTTCCACAGCACCCTTGACTTACGTTACGATACTCGTCTCAGGAGTACTATCTTGTTATTACTGTTTATATTTGTATTTGTTATTTTGATTTGTACAAACCGCTGTCCACTAGGAAGTACTTCGGGAGGTAGAAGAGTAACGCTGTAACGAGATGCGTGACTTTTGAGAATTTGCCGAATTCCAGAACGACCCCGTCGGCCCATCCTCCGCGAAATAAACGCGAAACGTGCGTGGCTGGGCTGCTCGAATGAGTATCTATGCAGATGTGATTACATACATAGTTCTCGCGTGTACACAACGAGGGACGTGTTAATAGAACGTTAGCGAACAATTCGCATGTGCGCGGAACAAGCAAGC
This sequence comes from Hedychridium roseum, assembly GCA_963989215.1. Lineage (NCBI taxonomy): Eukaryota > Metazoa > Arthropoda > Insecta > Hymenoptera > Chrysididae > Hedychridium > Hedychridium roseum. Next base: position 1,252,529 of record OZ022307.1, on the reverse strand, counting down.
GGGCCTTTGTAAGTGGTGATGTTAGATATGATTTTATAGGTAGGTAAATATAGGATTAGCATGCCTAATCAGGCAGCCAGTACGAAGCTAATGCATCTCTGTACCCTGTTTACCGAAGACGCATTATAATTCTATTACGGACTGCAAGTAACGTCGTCGTAAGTGTGTATCTCAAGACTTTTACACCTTTTGCACCTATTAGCTCTTTGGCGGATAACGACCTGGATATAAGAGCGACTCGTTCCGTACTTATATTCATTTATCGCGATTATGCCTGCTGAGAAGCCTGTTTTGCGCCGCCCTCTCGCCCCGCAGAATTAATATGTCGAATTCCAAAAGTTAGTCATTTTATCTCCGATATTGCAGCACTCGAACCGTTTGAAATCCCAAAGGTTTCCCGAGATAATATTGTCAAAATCGACGAGCAAGTAACGTATAATATAGTTTTCAAGATATCCTTACATTTAATGTCACTCTAAATCTTCACGCTTTTCTCCGCCGAAAAAATCATTAGGAATGAAAAATTTCTTTAGATCGTACCTTACCTACGATTTCTCTTTATTCAGGGATTGCAAAGGATTGTAAAGTTACGCTGCTACCGCGGGAATGCAGAAGCACATTATTTTTATCGTAACCGCGGAACTTTGGCCTCGTCCTTTCTCGATTCGTAAGGCCGATATTTCGAATTAGAGGAGCGTCGGCCGAATACTTGTACAGAATATAATTGTGTATATCTCCAACGATCGTGAGTGCTGCCGATGCAAGGTGGATTCCGTCTAGTACCGACGCGAGTATTAAATGTTCTTACGTAAAGTACAATCCCGTGCACAAAACGAAATGAAAATCTATTTCTCTACTCCGGATAGACGGCTGTCATGCGCGAGCAATATTCACAGGAACAGAATAGCCAGTGACACGGAAAGCAGAGCGCGAGCGCTGTAAATATTATAGTCAAGTTCGTTGTTCGTAAACACTTTGACGAATTCGACGATCTCCGTAGCGTGTAAAATTGTATATTTGTATGAAATTTAATCAAACGCCCATGAAAAACATCGGCTCGTATTTTATTTTCAAGCGAGTTTTTGCGTGCGACGATTTCTTGCTTGGTTCACCTCATCCTGCTGCGCCATTACGCCGTTTAGAATGATCGTGTACAAAAAAAACGTCTGTAATTACCCTAGCGATCTCATTTCTACGAGATAATTCGAATTTTCATTTTTCAAATGCTCCAGAAATGTAGACGACGTCTCGAAAATTGCACGATTTCTTTGTCCCTTACGGTGACGAATTTCAGTGGTAGAATGTAACAGATGGCGATTATCATATTCAAATGACGGACTAGTAAGGCAACATACGCGTGTGTTTTACCAATCTGCATGCATTTGATTATATCGAATCTGCAAAGCACCTCGTAGCAACATCGCGCAATTCAAACCTTGTCTGAATATTGGAATATAATAAGTACCGTTATACAAACTTAATCGTACAACAGAAAAAATAGATTCTAAAATGTCTTTGGCTTCGTTTTTTCAAAGATTATTAATCCGAACCGTCTTAAGCCCGCTGTATTCCTCCATGCACTTTTGCTGTTAAATATAAAAAAATGAGACATGTGGCGATTTTCCCGATTTTTACAGCCTGTTACGTTTCTTTTCTTCGTAGCAGAGTCTCTAAAAATAATATGTAATAAGCGATATTCCAGTTTCTTTTAACATCACGCATCGAGTTAGTTCTTTCTCTATCTCTCTGTGTGATAAAGCGGCAAATAAAAACATTTATGCCACAAGCATCGAAGAGTTTTACTCTCGTCATGTAAATATTCTGGAATTTTTTATTGGTTTGTCCTTTGCGCTTATTTTTATCGATTTACCTTTAAACCCGAACTGTAGATCGGTCGTTCCAAATCCATGAAAAAAGTCATGGTCATTAAGAGTTTTGATAAAAAATTACTATCGGGATGGGAAACAATGTTACGAATTCTTGTATCCGGTAATTTTCGATGTATTTACATTTATGTGTATCCATGTGTACAAGATCGTTAAAAACATTAAATGTTTATGCTCGCGTTACGGTAATCTATCCATGTATTTACATGTGTATTCGTGTGTACAAGATCGTTAAAAACATTAAATGTTTACAAATTCATTTCGCATATTGCCGCGCAATTTCGTTTGACCTCCATTCGAATCTGCCATCTCGCTTGTGATATCATCCGCTTGAAATATCTTTCGCCCTACGCCGCAGTTTATATACAAGTAGAAAAGTTGTAACGTCTCGTCGGCTATCGCTCGTTGACCGGGCCACTCTGTCAACATACCGTGCATCTCCCTTGGCGAGTAAATTGACCGTACATCCGATCGAAGGACTGTACTTCGGCAGATATTGAACCACCCCTTTCGTAGAGACGAGCGCAGCGCGCCTGACATCGAGGAGAAATCGGACTCGCGCGAACATGCGAAACTTTTTCCCCGTGAAAATGATAATACGCGAAAGAACATGGCCCCCTTCTCGCACATGTACAATTTCAGTGAAACCGCCGCGTACGTGCACACGATCATACATCCACGCAACCTCACTTATATTCTCATATGTACAAACTAGAAAATACATAACGCCGGCTACTTACTCTTACCGTTATCGATTTTACAGGTAATGTACATGACAGGTGAGTGATGATGCTTTACATTTTGTGTCTCGGACTTAGGTTTAGAAGACTCTCGAGTCCTCGTTGCTGGAAGGTAGTTTGGCTCGGCACTCATACCACACAGGATTGACTTTCAATTATAAAATTTTACCCAAACAGCGACAAAAGCCTCGATGATGAATCAACAATAATCTCGTGAACCCACTAAATATCTAGCGACGTTTATTTCGATCACGTTGATGTTTCACTTTTCGAGTTATCACAATTTCAGACGATTTATTCAACAATGAAATTTAACAAGGGTTTGGAAATAAGAATTTCCCGAGCCTAATTTATGAAAATACGACTTCCCTTAATCCAACTAAAATAATGCCACTACCTAACAACCTTCCACGTCGTTTAACGTATAAAAAGTACCTCCGCGACTCGAGAATGATTGTGATCACTAAGCGCAGGCGAAAACGGAATACATTTGGTCATAAAACTGTACGCTCCTGGTCGGAGGGGAACGGTCTCGTTACGCTCTTGTCCCTCTGCAGGAAGTGCTTAATTCTAGTAAAAGTCTAACAACGATTCATACAAATTGCATTCACAGTTATGGCAACAAAATTAAACCACACATTCAGAATCGCCCCGACGACTGTCATGTTTTCCGTATATATCCTTATCTATTGACAGAAGTAAAGCCAAAATGCGATCCACGGTTGACCGACAGCAGTAATGCCTCTGCGGGTAATCAAGGCGAAACAAACTCGTTAGTAAGATTATACGAAAATCGACCCGCCCGTTATTACCGTGTGAACGTGACATTTCATCTATTTTGCATGTGGCAAACACAAGCTTTTTTTGGAGATAAATAGGCACGGTTCCGGATCGCTCAGTGCAGAATTGCCAGACACGGTTTCCTTTCGATATTTCACGTCGCTAATCGGATGTACAGATGCTTAGCCACATACGTATGTTTCGCGCATACAAATACGTATGCTTTAAATATACACCTCTCTCGCGAATTTGCGTTACCGCAGACCCTGCATAAAGTAAAAATACTCTCGACACGCGAGTTCTCTCCGCAACTCGAACTGTATAGTTTCGATCGATATAGCAATTAATATCTGGCAACACTGCTGCCGTGAGCCCACGAAACATACCCAATGTCCTTGCCAACGCTGTCCTCGCATTCGCTCTCGCCATACGATATATTTACAAGTCGCTCTAGATAAATCTATTATGTATATTATATTATCTTACTATGCTTAAGGCTAATTTAGCTTGCTGCATACACACGTGGTCCGTGTGACCTATGAAGACACTGGGTGGTCAGTCGCTGTCCGAGCCCACTGCATTAATTTTTTTTCTCTTCTTCGCTTGCTTTGTATTTACGATTTCCTCCTCCTGTATCGCGAAAATTAGGAATTAGTCAAACGTCGTGGAGGTTCTTCAAATGAAAATTATCAATGGGTCATTTTCACCGTTGTCTCACCTCGCTGCTGGTGGCACTTTCCACGTGGTATCGAGGCAGCGGTCGTTTGGTACTGGAACGTTCCCTCGTGTTAGCACCAGTCTTTCTGTGTCCTTTGCCGCCAGCTCCGCTGCTACCACCACCGGCCGAGGCAGCTGCGTGTTTTCTCGCCGTACTCGTCGTTGGGGGTGGCGGTGGTTCGTTCTCCTCGTTGACCTCAGCCAGGGCAAAGAGATCACCGTAGCTTTTCCTCAGGGAATCACTACCAGCGGCTTGCGCCTGCTGTAGTGCTCTCTGCATTCCCTCCGTGTGGTAGAGTTGCAGTTCCGCGGGAGACGTGCAGTGCTGCCGTAACTGATCTAAATGACTGAGCACTTGTTCCCCAGACGGCGGACCCGACTGTTGATTGTGCTTCGCCCCGGTACGTTTTCGTTTATTGGGACTCGTTGCGGGGTATCGCGTACTCAGTAAGTTTGCTAGCAGCTCGGCTAGCTTTTCTTCATAATCGCGACACCAGTATCGTAAAGCCGCCACGACAAACATGTCTCCGCCCGCGGTTTGTCGAGCCAGTAATTGCCGCAAAAGATCCAACGTTGGCCTATAAATGAAACGCAAATTAAATGTAAATGAGCAGTAGTGCTGCATTCTCAGTTATTATAGTAAGACAAAAGTCTCATAGACCCATTGTTATATGACCCTGTGTCTGTATGTTTTGAAGCGGCGAATGTAACATAATATTAACTAGATGCGTCATGCATGACCTAATGGTCGTATTAATAAATGCCACAGTCGTATACGTCTACTACTTACTTTTCCTGCTTCAACATGAAGAGAATCGATGTAAGAGCTTCCGCATGATCGCGGAACTGAAGCTTTGGTAGTATTGGCAGTACGTAGTCTATGGGAAAATCGTGGGCAAAGATGAGCTGCCAAAAACAATACTGCTCGAAAGTCTCCCAGGACAAGCTCGCCGTCAATAATGACGTAAACGATTCTTTTTTCAACATTTTTAGGTGACCTTGCATTATTTGACATATCAGTTCTTGCAATTGACACGAATCGACAGTCGATACGACTAAGTGCAGCAACTGAGCGTTTCCCAACGCCACGTTTTGAAATTCAGTGTACACATCAGGCACAAGGTAACACAGCATAAATATGTTGTCTTCGTGACACAACTGTAAGAATAACAATATTTGATGAACTCATGGATATGCTGTAGACGGATGAGTAACACGCAATTGAATAACTAATTGATGTACTACATAAACTATTTCTATAATTGATTCCCCCATTGAAAAAACGCGAACGTGTGTAAGACATATTCACAATATACTCGTATAAACGTACATACCTTTAGATCAGATAACAAACATGCGTCCAACTTCTTTTCACGCTGAGCGCAAAAGTCTTTATACACGGATGCTTTCACGTCATTTAGTGTATTGCTGCAACATGACAAAGGAATGATGAATTACATTGAAAAAAAAGTTAGGAAATAACGTAGACGGTAAATACTGCGAAACGACCACTAGTTTCGGTGTTACTATAGTGTTATATTTTTTGCCTCACCTTGGTTCACCTTCCCGCTTTTCTTCTTCTCTACCCCAAACCTTGAGGAAGTAGAGTAGTAAATATCCTATTCGTGGCTGAATGGTCTGCATTTCTGCGAGCACGCGGGCTAGAAGTTTCCTCCTATTGTCTTCCTCCTTACAAAGTTGGAACTGATTTCTGAACATCACAAACAAAGGCGTGCTTATACTATCGGCGAATGCTTCTTCATTTTGGTTTTCCGACGGAAATATCTGCGCCATGATTTGAGATGATAAAATGGTTGATAGACAGGACGCCAACGCTGGTACTGTTTCCGCGTCTATTTCATCTTCCACGACCATTTGTACTATCCTCTCCATCGTTTGACATCTTGCTTCATTATCCGTCTCTGTATGTAAACTTTCTATAGCCGTTCTCAATTCCTCAGGTTCCAGAATGAGGTTCAACTGCGACGCAATGTCCTCCTTTTTCTCAACGCAATTTGCATTCTTCTGTTCGTTTTTGAGTTTCACCTTCGCTAAGGGTACATCATCTTCGTCTTCTTCCTCCGCTTTGGTGACTATCCTGCAATGGTGTCACACGATTATGAGAAATTGCATACATGCTTAAATGAATAATTTAAAGAATGCAAACCTTAAAGGCATTTCCTCTTCTTCGTCGCTGAAGACTGGTTCAGGTTCCTGGCCCACATGATTATTCTCCACAGTCGCGTTAGACGTATTGTTGTCCAACATGAGTCCTGGACTGAGATCCTTGTGAAGTTCATCCATTTTACCTGAATATATCGGAACCTTATTACCTGCTCAAGAACACCATGCAAAAACCAAAGTTAGTTAGCTTTAAATGTGCTTCAAGCCCAAGGTGTGTGAGCATTTATTAAGAAGTAACCGAAAGCAAAGATTAATCAACCACAAATCATAATAGATAATGCAAAGAAGTTGATTAGTTAACACCAAAGAATAACGGGCCAAGGACTCCTTAGTCTTGCTGAAAATTCGAATCACCATTTACGTCAATTATGTGCATATCTATTGTATCATAATCAAGCATTCAATACCATGTTCATTAGTGCAATTGCATATTTCAAAAGAAATTAATACTGGTGCTGTACTACGTTTTTAAGCAAATGAAACCCGTGCTGAATTGTATCATTTTTACCAGGATCAGTATTGGGTGGCAAACAAAATTCCTTAAATGTCTCCCTTATCTTGCTTCTTAACTCGCGGTCCAATTTTGGACTGTCGAAAAGTGGATAAAGACTAGGCAGTACCCGTTTCTCTAAAATTTGACGCAGTGAAGAAAATATCCCGTTCCTCACTTTTTCTGTTAGGGCTGGGTAAAAATTTGGTATTATCTGTAAGATCAATCTCATTAATTTCAATGCAATTCCCTGACTGTGAAACAACATATTTTCATACAAGTTTCCTGGAAATGAATGTGCATGTTAACTCACCCGGCATAAAAAATCAAGAAGGGTGGCAGTGACAGGTGGATGTGATCTCATTGAATTATGCATAACGAGTATCGCTGGTTCGATATTCATAATATTATCTTTTTCGGGTTCGAAAAAGAGCCAATCATAAAAGAGCGCTAGTTTTGCATTACTGGCGGCTACAGTGGACGTGCAGGTAGTAAATAGCCAGCCGATCACAGCCCACCGTGGTATAATATCCGAGCATAGCAGCTCGTTCGTCGGATGAATAACCCCAACAATGAATCTTATGAGATCGCACCTCAGCGACTGAGATTCGGGTGTCGCCAAGTACTGCCTTTGAAACCAATCTTGGTACCGTTTGTGATTACCAAATCTCACCTGACTCGTTAGAAATACAAGCTTTCTCTCCATGTCAGGTGTGAGTCTAGACTGCAGAAATCTCCTGGATGTCCTAGTCTGGAGTAACTGCAGAACTCCACTGAAATTAGGGCATAAAGACTTTGGGTTCAGCAATATATCTTTCCATAAAGCCTCAAACTCTGGTATCCTTGCTACATTCTGCAGCAACCGCACTAAGTCCCTGGAAGGATTGAAGAAGTTAAATTATATTAAAAAAAATAGGGCAGACTCTGGAAGAATGATTGATTTTCTTCTGAGAAAAGATGAACTTACCTTCCAATAACTAAACAGTCGTTCATTCTCTCTCTTATTAACGACACTGTGAAAGTGACTTCCTTCTGACGCAGTCCAGTCAAGTGAGGTGCATTGTGATCTTCTATCAACCTTAAATACGTATAAATGATAGATGCCACTAAAAAAGGAAATTTGTCCAACCATGGTCGATTCTCTTGAAATATATCCAAGAGAGCATCAACTAAAAAAAGGTTTCTTGGTGAAATATCACCACCAGCTGCATGTCTCAACAAACTCAAACACAAATTGTCCACATTGGCAACACTGGTCCTTATCATTTCCCGCAGAAGCCATAGCAGTTGGCTTCTTGTGACATCCGTCAATCGCAGGTATCTCTCAAGTACCAACTGATTGAGATGACCCAACACAATAGCCAGTCCATCTCTTGTTATCAGTGTCAAGTCTCTGTAGCTCTTGGCCGCATTTTGCGGATCCGTCAGTATCACCACTAGCAGCCCAAGGGAAACTTCCTCATGTGTTTTGTCCTTGCAAACAGCATTGTTCAGTGTGTCATGAGCTTCCTTTTCAGACAGCCCTGCAGTCAGGTTTTGGAGTACAGAATGACATCTGTCGAATTTCTGAAAATTCAAAGTCTTTATACTCTCCAGTCATTGGAAACTTGCTATTTAACCTGGTTAATTATTTACTCTTTTGACTGAATCATCTTAAAACGAAAATAGACTGACATCTCCAAAGGAGAAGAGGGAGGGAGGTGTTCAAAGTTTTTGTCTATCAGGACAACAAGATTTCAAATTGAATGAGCTGAATAATATTCAAAAAAGAATATAGAAAACATATCAGGATTATTTCCGCCATAGATGGACAAGTGACGAAAAAGATGACTCAGAAGATTGCTCAGCTACGTAGGATGGATAAGAACGAATTTCGAAATTGCCGCTAAGACGCGTGGTTCGACATGTGGCGCCGTGCCGCCCGCGACGTGCGCGACCGTCGCAACAATGGCGGAACCACTCGCACTCGATACGTATCCAGGGACCGTTTCAAATATTTATGTTACCTCCTCCAGGTCGTCCTTGTTCTCTATGCAGGTCGCGATGAGCAGCCGGTTAGCCGGAGTTTTCGTTTGTTCCATCGCTGCTGGCTGGTGCACGACTGCCCCGTGAGCGTTATTCGACGCCCTGTCGAGCCCTCAGCCCTCAGCCCTGTGCCCCTGGCCGCTTGTGCTCGCCTCCGTGCATCGTGATCGTCTCGCTGCTGCCTGCCTGCTGCTTCTCTCTATCTCTGTCTCTCTCTCGGCTTCTCCCTCTCGCTCAATTCTCCCCTCCGTCTCTCTTCCGCTCGCTCGCTCGTTCTCCCTTTCTCTCTCTCTGCCTCCCTCCCTCCCGCCGTCTCACTCGCGCGGTCACCACTCTGTTTATTCCTCGCGACGGACCTCCCCGACTCCGTGAACCGTTCGGATGCGATTGCGCATTGATACATGCGCCTCGTCGCTCTTCGGCCTGGCTTCGTGACGCGGTAGTCGTTTACCCCCACCGCTGATCACCGGCTGGACCAATCGTCGCCTACCAGCCCGTATACACCATGGTACACCGGTGGGGGTAAAAGACGAAAGTAGTACAGGTTCCAGGTGCGTAGGTACAGGAGGTGCGTTCGAGAAAAGGGTCATCGTCTTCTTGAGTTAAATCGCACTACTTTACTTGTTATTGTTAAGTTTATCATAGCTGGATTTTTGGGTAATACATTTGTCAGTCCGTTATTCTTACATATTCAACAATATTACACATATTTATTCTATACTTCTAATTTCATACACTGTTGAAGGGTCTACTATGAATATGAGTGTAAACAAGTGTTTCCCACGTGCTGCGCGGTTGTAGCACAAAAAATAGCTTAAAAAGCGTTTCTTCGTATGCTTTACATGAACAACTCTTTGTCAAATTTTTAATAGTGTACGTCATTCTTTTATCAAAGTATGATACGCGTGCGAAGTTTAACATTATCTAAGAATTTCGAATTCGCGCTCGTCGCGCCATTGGAACCAACCATGTAGTCACGGCCCTGGAGCTCTGGTTTGCGCATGCGCGTAAAGGGTGAACACAGAGAGCAAGCCGAACAACTAATCACATTGGGATTGGGTGTCCCGGCTACGCTTCCTGCTTCTCGTATCCTCGTGCCGCTAGTGAGCAATCTTTCCGTTCTTCCCTGGATATCCCCGTTGTTTCGTGATCACTAGCACTGAGAGGATGTTCGCGGCTACCCGAATTCGTCGCCATCACGTTTGATTCTTCTTCGAATGGATGGTACAGCCGCAACATGTCCGCACATCCGTACACGTCGACCTAACCCCCAATAAGTGCAACGGCCACAGACTTGGCATTCCATTTCGATGTATAAGGCTTTCCTACAGGTATCGATGGTGCTTAAGCTCTATTTTCCTTTCTCTTCCTTTGTCCACTCTTCATCGAAAGTGCTCTGTCAGCTCAATGTCATGCAATTATCTTACGCGAATATTCAGTACGCCACCTGGTTATGGGAAACATAGCTTATAAGCAAGTCATGGCCAATCATCATTCGGATTCAGATTCGCAATATCCAGCATACTCATCTTAGATATGAGGGTTTGTGGGATTGTGCAAAGCAATAAGGGCGAACTAAAACGGGGATCATCCACGCAACATGTTGAAAACTGAAAGTACACAAAGCATACTCAGAGCGTACATTGGGAACATTTTAGATGTCGAAATCATTTAAGTTAAAGCACCATCTACTGTATGAAGAACCTACAAAAGGTTGAAGTACAGTTTCAAAATGGAGTTACGGCGCAGTATGAATTGCGGCCTTTATAATTGTTCCCAGAACTGAGGGCTTCATTAGTCGTTGAATTACCTCTTCTCTCGGCAATTGTTTGTACTATATTACCTAAGTTCTTCCTCGGTATGTCCTTGCGATTAAATCCCGTAAATCGGGAGGTACAATATTAGCACTTTTTATTAAACATAACATGAAACATGTAAGCATATCGCGCATACTTTTTCTCCTAACATTGAAGTACATGATGATGTCAACTGCCAAAAAACAATATCAATGTGTTTGCAAGATCGACAAGCTTTCGTTGAAGTTTGTACACGCACAATGCTGACGTCACTACTCACCCCCACCCTATTTCCTCTTCATCGACGCAAGTAAATGAAGTATTGAGTTCTTATTCCAGTGACATTAATAACACGTGGTTTATCAGCCGATAACAAGGAATGTGTCTTACACTGTTGTGGATTTAAAAGCGCTATTAAGAAATTCTTTTCGAAAGCTATCTATGGACTGAGAAAATAAATACGTAAATTGTCGTACTATTCATAACAGTTACCACCTCTGCGGTTTTAGTCAATGACCCTTTCACATTTATCATCCTTTTACTCTCTCTTTTAATCACTGCCACTTCTATCATTACTTTTTGCGTACCTGTTACTCTCACCTGTACTAACACAACTACCGTCATGCCTACTCTCACCACTCCTCTTCGGATTGTAACCACTCCCACTCAAATCAGACCTATCCGCACTTTAGTACGCTCTTGTCCAAGACACTCCCTTTCCGTTTTAACAACTTTTATACTTGTTCTTACCACGCCCACTTCCATGTTAAACATCCCCTTATTTAATACAAGTACATCACAAGTCCTACGTACGGCATGCATGAGTTGTACCGCGCGATTATAAACAAAAAACAGCAACGCAGAGTAACTGAGTCGTGAGTTTCTCAAGATTCCAACCGAAGTAGTGCAAGTTCTTCTATTTTTATTTAGCTCCTCTTTTACCATGGAATTGTAGGGTCACATGATAGTCATAGTTATTTGCGCCTGAGTATGGATAACTTATAACAATGGGACTTCAGTGGTAGAGAAACGGAAAGGAATAAGGATAGAAGAACACAAATGACTGGCCTAGTAGTCTAAGCCAGCGCTCGGCTGCCAGCCTAGTACTTTAAACTGGCAGTTATATCCACGAACGGGAAGCGACGCTGCTAGTCTAATCCCGTACTTCCCGGCATTGAGATTCGAAGTCGTAACAGCTTCTGATTTACTATTTCTATAAACGTACAACTCTTTATTATCCACTACATCAAACATGATATAATTTCACATTTTATCGTTATATTTTAATGCTGATCAATATTGATCAGAGATGGTGTTCTCAATCTGCATAGATAAGACTACCGATAGGAGTACGATTTTTTGTGATTTCCTATATGCTAATTGCCCGTGGAATTTTGTTTCAAGCAAACGCATTGTATTTTGCTATGTAAGAGATAACACAGGATACTTCGCAATTGTTTGCCACTGCCGATAGACCGCATGCGCAGAGAAGTGTGAAGTAAAGTTACTCAACGGTACTTCATAAAGAAATAAAGGAACCGAAGAAAGACGCAGAAGTCACGTACGGTAAAATACGTGCAAATAGAAGCGTTCTGATAATTGCGCCTGGGGTTCACACACTTTACAGAGCGATATCCGTATTCATAATTTTTCTTTTATTCAACAAATATTCCGCTTGGTTCAATAGACATACACAGCTTGCAAGTTGCATGGTTGTGCAGACGGTATATACTAAAAGTTACTCGACGGACAGTCGATAATCTATGGTTCACTGAGCCTTCAGTTGTTGGCGGACAGCCAACGACGTGAAAAAACCCTATTCTTAGTTAGATAATACATTTTTTAGGCCGGGTTTTACACGGGTTTATATTAAAATTTCAGTTGAAAAGCTTTAAAAGTACGTGTTTCATAGTAAAAATATTTAATTACTATCGTGCTTGGGAAAATTTTTTTGTAAGTGAATGTCAGAGTACATATACGTTACGAATTATTAAGTATCGAACGTTCGGAAAGTTCGTAATTATTACTGAGGAATTTCTACTGGTATACATACCCGCGCTAATTTACTTCATCTGAAAAGAACATGGATTTTTATCTAGCCACAAGCTACCGCTTAATCCATTCTGATTGCTTATGCGGATATGGTATAAGTTTTAAGGGAAGATTAATCGTCATTTATATTTGTATTACGAGTTTTCTTAGTTGCTCAATTCGATATTTACTGCAATCACGTTGCTCAACGTGTGCCTTGGTATAAAAAGTATTTGCATACTAATATCCGCTTTAAACATGCAAATGTGTAGTAAAGGTGATTTAAAAGGCGTTGAATTACGGGGCTCTTGACTGTGCACAGTAAAATACTATAGTTGAATATGTTTTCGTAAAATCTTGGTGATGGTTAAACAATACGCGTCGGTCTACAAAACGTATAGCAGTGCGAAATGGAATGCAAGTGTATCTTTCGTGCCTTATTCCATCATACCTTATGAGATACGGGATTTAATATATTTTCGTAATGTAGTTTAAAGCGTTACATTAATTTTCATATTCAAGATAACAAATACAACGAAGAGACAATCTACCACAATACCGTTAACTTTTCACGAATGAAAATTTAATTTAAATAAATTATGACTTTTATCGTTCCAAGTAGTATTATAGTCCAAGTGGTAGAAAAAGGTTCAGTAAAAAATTTCGTTGGTACATAAAAGATGGGAATGATTTTTTCTCATAAATGAATTATGATTCACTTGATAAAAAGCTTACCTCGAAGCTGTATTAATCCTGATTAATTCCTGTCTGAGTTTTAAAGAACTGCATCACACTGTTTTGCCCGCCTGTCGCAATGAGTTAAATCAAATGTGGTAATTACATATAAATACGCGTTACGTCTTGCCCTTTCTCAACCTCTGTCTAGCTTGAGCTTTACTATATTTCGGATGCCTGTCTCTTTCAGTATTTTTTTCAGTCTGAGCATTAACTTGCTGCTGATCTTCATTAACAAGATCTACTGGTGGTTCTAATAATGATTTCCTTTGGCATTTAACAATATATCGACAGCCCTTTGCAATGCCATATCCCAGCATTGCTATTGTCATTGTTAATGCAGCCATCAAAACAGGCCCCTGTTTTAAGAACAAATAATATTGATTATCATAAAAAACAACCCAGATAATTCGCTGCTTACAATAAATATGTAATTAAGTGCCTTTAATCATACCGTTAACATGGGTTTGACTACAAATGCGTAATCTAAAATTACAATTAATGCCCCAAGTATGATGCCAAAACCAGCACCAAGCCATGGAATTTGCTGATCAGCTATAAACCAAGATCACATATGGTATCTGCTGCTTTAGCAATATTATTCTTTCAACTTACCTCTTCTGTCTTTCACAAGCAATCTTGAAGCTGTATTCATTGCTTTTAAAATATTAGGATCATTTGGTTGCAATGATAATGCTTTACTATAAGATTGAAGTGCTTCTTCAAAGCGGAAGGTTTGAGCCTCAACCTCAGCTTTCCTAAAATACCCCTAAAAATAAAATACATTTAAAATTATGTACACTATTATTACAGAGGGGTAATAAAAATTACTAGAGATCAGATTGTTTATGAACCTTTGTCCAATCGGGTTTGAGTTGTATTGTCATTAAGGCATCCTCCATAGCCAAGTAATACTGTTTCATTTTTAAGAAAACGAATGATCTGTTGCTATATAACGAGAAATTTTGCGGATCAAGTTTAATAGCATGTGTATAATGAAATATTGCTTCAACATATTTTTCCTCTTTAACACAAGCATTGCCTAGTTCTTTCAAGCTTTGGACCTGTTAAAAAATAATACCACCATCGTATAAAGACAACATAAGACTTCACATAATAGACTTTAACAATATTTATCTAAACTCAAAGGCACAGTTGAAGATACACCGGCAGGTTATGTCCAGAGCTATTTGCATGTACCTGTGCTTCTCGTGCATTAGCCATATTATATACTTCTCAGTGAATGTGTGTCCATAAACAAATTTCACGCCTTCATTTCACTACGTTAGTTACTCATTATCTTGTGTTTGCCTGAAGAGTATTGCGGTTGCTGATTACAAACAACCGACCATAGTCAACAATGGAGCAGACGACCATTTATCATGGCGTCTAGTATGCATGCGCATGCGCGTGAATTAAATATCTTTCCGCGCAAATTTTCAAATATATCTTACGAATATACAAACATACTCAATGTATGTATATAATATGTATGGTGCCAGAACATTCATTGTTAATAAAGAGACGAGAGTAAGAAAGAATTGGAATTTTGTCATAAAAAAGGTATGTAGTGATTCATTAAAATAAAATGCCGAGACGAAGTGTATACTGGAGGAATAAGGAAAACAAACAAGTCTAGATATCGTCATCAATTTAATGATATTCTCCATTTCATACAAATTAAGTGGAGGAGTTATAATACAAACTTAAAATATATACATCAATATCTCGTGAAACTTCTCAGACGGCTATGCATCTCATCCAATTAATCCATAGACTATAGGTTCCTGTTTCGTACTATCATTCCTCTTTAATCACGCTAACTTTCTTTCCCTTTGAAATCGCACATGCAATTATCGTGCAGCGACGAAGCTGATGAGTTCGGAAAAGCGTGTCTTAGATGAGTTGGCCGATGCTGTGATATACGCATAACTACTTTCATTTTATACTATCGACAACTAAAATCGGTGAAGACGTATCGCATAAAAATCAGTCACGAAATAACACTACCGCTTATTTAGTAATGTTTGTTTTCCGACGATAAAAGAGAATGAAGTAAGAGAATGAAAATGGTTTCCAGTGGATGCCTATTATTAATTTTCCTTTGCATCCATTTATCTTCTGTGCTCACGCTAATAATTTCGCCGTATATAAAAAATAAGGCACTTTCCGCTATGCACAACGTGTGCTGTTATTCTATGTTGCACTGACAAAAGCCCAACGTTCCTTTTTTTCCAATATTCTGAATGTCTCCAGATAGCTCACAGATGACTCCGCAAACGAAGAAGTCAAAGTAAAGTAATTGCGTAACGCATTGCACTGAATTTGCATAGAAGATAATGGAGGCGTTTTGCGTTCTGTCGCGTAAGACAGCATCGGCAGAAAGTGGTACGTGGAGTATTTATTCTCCTTAAAAACGCAGAGTGCAACAAAGTACGAGATTACGCGCGAATCCGACTCTCTCTTTCAGCTCGAACGAGAATTACGTAGGTATATGCACACCCCATATGGTCTTCGTCACTCGCTACTATAAATGTAAGTGTAAATCGTTTTTTTCCACTCTTAAATACATTTTATACATAACACGCCTCACGGTCGATACGGTAATCGCTAAAATTATGCTGGTCGTTTATCGCCGTCGTTTAACGCTGTCGCAGTGGACTCAACCTCCGATTGAATGGCCGTAATTTTTACGCGTGCAGCCTTTTTTCTTCCTAACGAAACATTCGCTCGACACGCACGGCTCTCGGAATAAAACAAGAAGCTCGCGCAGAGACGTGGGGAGAATCGCGCGAAACGTCATCGCCATAGAGGAAATTATTTTTACATAACGCAATTCGCTTCTTTACTGGCGGCTACGAAAAATTTTTTATCCACAAATGTTGTCGGGAATATTGAATAAATCAATGTTTGCTACCGCTTTTTATAACCGTTATTCGCACTCGGACAGTTTTCGAAATGAGATTTTATATCGGAATTCCTCGTGACGAATGATTATTTGCGTGCGATTCGCTCTCACCGCGAACCCGTTGACGCGCTAACAACATAAATCCTCTCCCTTCCACACCACTCGCCTTGTATACATTATAATTAGGGAATATAATATATATTTATATATTTATCAGATAATAATAGTAAATAGAACTATATCATGAATATACGAGCCTTTGTAAAAGGGGAACGATGCAGTCGTCGTTAATAAAGAAATCGCAGGTATACATATTTGATATATACCTATATGTACACGCGATCTTAAGTCGCCTCGTCATCCTCTATCTCTTTTCATTTTCTTTTCAACGCCGAGGAGGAAGACCTTCCTCAAAAGTGCCGATTTTCCTACAATTTTTCGGCGACGACATTGCGGCAACAAATGGTTTTTTTGTGACGTACGTACGATGATTTAAGGCCCTCTCGTACTCCTCGGGTTAAGATCGATTTATCAGTTAGCCGAGTACGCGAGGCGATATTACGATTAAGCATTCATAGATGTTTCTTCCGTCTATTTTTTCTTTCGGCGAAGGCCAGTCCGGTAAGAAGGGGGTCAAAGCTAAACGGAGTTTCCTCGTCACGTTGACTCTTCGATAATGCATTTGATTAATTCTCTCTCCTTATAAAACTGACCTTTGCTGCGGGTATCGCGTTTCTTCTTTCTTTCGTCATCCTGCCCGTCCTCGACTCTCAAGCCTATGTGCCGCTAAATCTTATGCATCTCCGCGACATCCCTTTTGCGCCCGATCGGCCAGTTTTTGCCAGGAATTCGAGGGCTTTTCACTCGGATCGCGCGTTTCCTTAGCGAGAAACGAAAGTCCTCGGCAAACCGGCCAACGAGGCGCATCGGGATCAGCGAATGGCGATTAAAATCGACGCCTGCAAATCCGTTTCCGTTTTTGGCTTGTGCGCTGGATCGCCAGCGGAAATGCACGCACGATCGTCGTACCTTCGGAAAAAAGTCACTAGCATCACAGTCAAAAACTATAGAGCGAGCAAATGAACGCAGCTTCCTCGAACGCACGTGATAAGCGGCTTCTTCTCTTTTATCGCGTGAACAAAAGAACAATAACGCGACGTAGCGCTAATAAACGACTTTCGCAAGTCATAGTCCGCCCTCTTTGCCCATTCCCTCGGAGAAATGAGAGGACAGTGAGAGCCGATCGCCTTTCCCCATTTATCTTGCCCATTTATTGGCATACGTGCGATTCGTGTACATGTATATACAAATTCCAAATACAATGCTGTCCTCGCACACGCACCGGTTAATTACCTACTTAAACTTTCCTCGTGGCGCGATGTCTCTCTCCGGAAGGATATAAAAAATCTGCCGTAAGGGAGGCTGGGCGCAGGAGCAAATATAGCTTTTATAAAAAGTACTCCGATACTTTAATTTTCTCGGCTAAATTTACTTGTATCATTTTTTTACTTCTCCCCGTCATTTTATTTTATAGTTTGTATCATTTTTTTGGTTCGATTTTTGTCAGTGCTTTTTGTTATTTCCTTCGTTTCGGCGACGAGGGTTTAAATAATTCAGTATTTCCTATCCTGCTTATTAAATATCAGAGTCGGTATTTCTCTGGGATCGGAGTGTAGGTCCCAAACTCCCTTAGAACGGAACCGTTGGCTGTATCGCTTTAAAACCAACTCAACATTGTAGCGATCTTCTTTACGGAAAACCACAGATGTGGATTTCCGGGCGGAAAAGGCTAATGCGGTATTTCCTTTCATGCAGAGAATCACAAGAAAGTGTCTCTTTTATCGAACGCACGTACAGTGGAACGTGGAATTTCAGACAGAATCACGTTGTATAGTGTAAAACTGAATAAACCGGATCGTCGATGGTTCTCTCTTTGAGGTCAGTTAACGTAGTCGACAATAATGAGACACTGGTTTCGCTGATTTTGCACATTGGTTGAAACTTCGAGCTAACACGTAACGCGAGCGCAAATAATTCAACAGCTGCCAGGATGGTTGTCGAACATCGCAATTCGATCTTCGAAGGGTTTTCATTTTCGCTCGGCTCGACGAAGAATCGGATAAAACATTGCCGGAAGCTGACCTAAAGGTCCAAGAAACGTGTGACTGTAATTATACGCCTCGATGGTAATCACTGACGATGGAAACGGGATTCAATGTTTCTTCGATTACGTACGCACTATGTACAGACTCGTTCGGTTATTTACAGGCATACTCTACGGGCCAACCCGGATGGACCGAGAGGGAAGCGAGAGGAGATGAGTACAAAGGGAACGAGTAACGTTCCGCCGGAAGTCGCCGGCGGGGGAAACGCGGCTCCGATAGTTTCGATATGTCGCCGTTATCTACTCCTTAAGATTAATCACAGAAAAAATCGCAAGAAACCCCGTCAAATGGAAAATTCTTGCATACGAAAACAGCCCGCGGTTGCCACTAAAAAAAAAACGCGTACAGCAGGAAAGAAAACAGTATTCATTTTCTGCTTGGCTAATGACAAGGGGGGTGCTTAAAGAAGAAAAAGTATTAGTTTGGCATCGGTTCGATAGGAAGAAAGGGGGAAAGAGTGAGATCGACGAAACTGAAGAATGACGAAAATCAATGAAGCATCCACGTGTGCACGAGACCTTAATATAATTAACATGATACACTTCCATCCTTTTCTTTTATATACAAAATTTTCCAGACTCCCGTCCGTGTGGATTTTCCCTAAGGCGCGACGTTTCTCTTAAGACTTAAAGCACGTTCATCCCTCTTATTATTAATTATCGTACGTGGTCGATTAACTCTCAAAGGCTTGTTTCCTAAAATCAATCGACTGAAAGGCTGATTAAAGGGACAAGACAAACCGTTCTCGATTCGTTTCTCTTGCGCATCACAAAACCATTACCCGCCTAATTATCAACGCATGTAACTAAATTACGCTATGTATACATATATATAGATATTTTTATATAGATATATATATACATATATATGCAGCAGCAGCAGACATGCACATGTATAATATGTATAGTCGTCTGTTCTTGCTATGCTATAATTGGCACTTGAATTTCCCATAACTTTGCAAATAAACTTAAGACCGGACGACGGAGATAGAGAGAGAGAGAGAGAGAGAGAGAGAGAAAGAGACAGAGAAAGAGGTGTGGGAGGAAAGTGTCGAAGAAATTGCATTCTTTTCCTCGAATAGTCCAATCTGATGGTGAATGTCGCGTAAGGGAACGTCTAAATATAGACAAACAGACATCGAATGTACAGGCAGTATTTAGCGTCGCTTAGGGTATGTTTATGTGATAATAAGACACTTTAATGCGTCCACGTAGAGTCAGTACATGAACTCCACGCGTGATATCTGAGCACGTTATCTTACGTCTGTTCTCTATTGTAATACTATCTGTCCTCGTCGGTTATTGCGATGATCGCTCTAACGACTTTTACACGGCGATCAACGATTCGTTACGAAATTTCATCTGCTCGGACAATTCAGAAGGATATGGAAACATTTTTTAGACGAAGAAAAAGCTCGCTATATAAGTACTTAGCAGCTTGTTAAGGGTTGCGACAACTTTATGTAGCGATGCTATCGGTAGAAACTTTTGCCTGAGTTCTTTATTGTATATTACACTCTACAATGTATCCTTGAAAAGGTAATCATGGTTATTCGTAACATTATCCTCATGCAATTCATTCTATGCGGTCATTCAAGTTTTATATCATGCGATGCAAAGTACTTGGTGCTATTACTCCCAGCCAAATTACAGAAATCGGAGTGCGTTAGAGTCTTACTATTTAATTTTGATTTTCTCTTGTATGTTCTACGTAAATGGTCCATGTCGGAAATATCTGTATCAAAATTTCCGGTAATTGCATGGCAATTTCCAAAAAAATGTTTCATTGAAGGCGACTTAGCGTTGGGTGATTTTTCAACCTGCTGTATTCAAGCCCTGCTCTATGTTTAGACACGAAGAGGAAGCCCGCTTATTGCATGGGTTACTTAAGTTACACTTCGATTGTTCTCCATTTCCTGAACTTTCGTAACACGTCCATCGACTGTACAATTCTTGGCACGGTCTATTTTGCTTTCTTAAATTGCCAGTGCTTACATATCTCGTCGACTAACGTCTGTGTCTGCATCATGAATTTCTCAGCGATCGAAGGCTTGGCAATGGAGAATTATAATAACGGAACTGCTCGTTACTCTACGACTAATTGGTATAACGTGGTAACTGTGTAATTATGATCATTAGCGAGACGAACTTTCACGGAATTATCATGTACAGATTGGCCATGTACTGCACAGTGTGGAAAAGTTTACAATGAGAAGAAATTGCACCAACGTAAATTGGTGCGTGAGTTCAGCTACTACATCGTTGTTCTTTGTTGCATCGTAGTCAAGTATTCGGCAGAATACCGCAAGAAAAGAGTATACAAAATAAATATAAAGGCGGAAATAAATATTTGATATTTTTTTATTACATTTTCAAATGCGAAGAAAGATTGTCAGAAATAAAATATCTAATTATAACTATACATTGTAGCGAAATCCACGTTGTGATAACGAAATATATTAACCAATTCCTTTACCTGTACCTATGTTCTAAAATTCCTTACATCTCAATTTTTTATGTTTTATTATTGAACACACGCACAACAGGTCTTTCATATATGTATATATATACACATACATAAATCCATACACATAAGTCTGATACAACAATACACTGTCGTTTTCTTTCAGCTGCTCGTTGCATCCTTTTCAACACTGTGCCATATATTCCACCGACGTTTGCTATCCTCTTAATAACAACGCTGACTTCTTTTTTAATTCGGGGCAACTACCGGGTAGATCACAAAGGAAAACAATTTTTTTTTAATTACGGTAAAACATTCCCTCCGATGAACTTCCAACGATTCGAACGGACACGCAATTCAATAAATTAATCAAGTTAGCCCTGGGGGATGATGTTCAGTAGTCACCCCGAATGTAAAGCGCACCGGTCGATAGAATTTTTGCCACGTGGCAATCGTCCGAGGCGCTTTAGAGATAAGGAGCTATCATTGAGAAAAAAACGTAACTCATTAAGTAACATTTGACATTTGCTTTAATAGATTCAAGCCTTAACCAATGCCGTCGATAAGAACATAACGTTAGAGGAAATCACGAGGTAAAAGAAACAACGGACGCGAGAAAGTCATGCTTTTCCCGGGAGGACGTTATCGTCAGCATTCTTCATCTCATTCGATCGTTAAAATCATTCACATAAGGGACGCGTTTTCCGAAGCATAGCTTGGTTTTGGAATCATTTCATCCTTGGAGCACGAAGGACGGCTTGAGCGAGTTCTCTACAACTCTAACGATGTTACGCGAGAAATAACAAGAAACAAACTCATCGGTTTCGAACAAATTCTATATATATATATATATATATATGTATATATAATGTATACACAACTATCGCAATACGATCTCGGCCAATTAAATTAGATTTACTGCGCGAGTAAAAGAATTTAGCTAAAAAACATTTGAAACGAAATTTGAGCGATGGTACTCTGGGGATATTTGCTGTACATCATAGAGCGTATGTGACACGAGGATGACCCGTTACGGCACGGACCAACGTAACTAATCAGATTAGCCAGACGTGCCGTTACATACGTTCAAATAAATGGCTCGGTTATTTCGAACGTTACTTTATTAAACTATAGAAATCAACGATTCGAGTAACCGCTGGTTTACACACAATTTACACGATTGGTTTTCGACGGTTTCGCTATCCAACTATCCATTTGAACTTATTTAACAGCGCATTCATTCAACGTTATCAATTACTTCTTCTAGAGTGCTGGTTCCTGGATTGCACGTCATTCTTCGCAGTGGACGCACGAGTAACATCGCGCGATACTTTGAGCGGTCATAAACAACGAATGTGTTTTCTATAGCTCCGAATGTAGTGGGAAATCGTTGATAATTTACCTCGGAAGCTGGACCAGCAGTGTCGACGGACGAGCGAACGATTTGGCGTTCGTTCATGGCTTGTGACCGATTGGGCAAGTCCGGAAGTAAATGAAAAAGGATTTCCTTCTAGCAAAATTTATGCCGACATTGGCGTCTCGTAAACGTATAGGCATATTCCTCTCCCCATTTTATGACTCGTCACGGAACAAGCGGTCAACTATCGGTACACGTCGAACGTCATTTACAAAACTATAGACACATTAAAGTATTTGGAATTAAGAGACTATGAAATTTGACACGCTGAATTCCCAGGACATTCGTCCCTGACGACCGTGCGACCTAATCTACCTAAAAAGATAAACAATTGGTTGTACATCTCTGGAGAGACTGGCTTCGAGTAAGTAATCTACGACTAGTCGAAGAACGCTGACTTTTTGAAGGTCCATCAAAAGATTACGAAACAATGGGGAAGTGCATTACGAACTTTGGCACAAAGTACTTTGGATAAAAATTCGAAATACGAGATACTTGGCCTAAAGAAACGGGACACTTGGCCGAGTTCCGTGATCGTGACATTGGGGATATTTCATTGCGCTTCGTATTTACCTATCTATCCGAAGTACTACATAATAATAGCAATAGCGTTAATAATCATTGTAGTAATAATTACATAAAAGAGAAGGTATTCGTGTTATGAGGCGACACATCTGTACACACTATCCTATACCGTCGGCGACGGCTAAATAATAATTACAATGAAACGACAACGTTAACGTTTTCACATACTCCTCCCTCCGTTCTCATTCTCGTCCAGTCGCGGCGGAAATTCGAGCTCACCGATGGAAATTGTAAAAAAGCGGTTCAACCCTAGCGTTAAATATACAGGGACCGAGGATCGCCAATGCGACTTGCGGAAACGCGTCTTGGCCATCGCTCAGCCGCAGGTCGTATGATAAATTAAGGCTACTCGGTACTACTACTCTGTCTTCTTTGTTCTCTGAATAAAAAGCAAAAGAAGGAGGCGCCATAGATTTCTCGCGTCGATCAAGTACAGTAGTCTCTCTCTTTCTCTCTCTGCTTCGTTAACTTTTTTCTGCCTTTCACTCTTTCCTTTCGTATCTCTCTGTCTCTTTCTCAATTCGGCGGAAGCATTCTATGCATTTTGCTGTCCGTCTCTGTTAAAAATCACAAAACATCGTACGCGCCGGGGCGCGGATCAGTGCCAACTCGCGAGACAGTCAGTGCGGTTGTTCGTTTCCACTGTTCCTTCCGGCGGAAAGCGGAAACGGCGCTTTTCTCAGGACGTGGTACGGACTTTACCTACTACCTCTTGGACCCTCGTCTCGCCCTCGCGTATTATCATTCTTTTTTTTTTTTTAATTTAATCCTACGTACTCGTAAACTGGACGACACACTTGGACGTGCGCGCGATAAGTAACTAAATAATAAACATTAACTCTTCTCTCATTCCCTTTTCTTCCGTTTTCTCGCGCGAATTTTACTGGACAGCCTTTGCCTTCCGCGTAAAATCTTCCGGGACTACCAGCATGTCGCGACGCCCTTCTTCCGGGTTGTTAGGATGGACTTACTTCTTTTTTTTTCTTGATAATGAAATATACCGATTGTCGTGAGCCTTGATGTAACGTTGGTTGAAGTAGCAACACGTGGGTCCTGGTCTTTCGGCCATGCCGGCCGAAGAAATCACCAAAATCAAGGAACATGCGAGGAATTCTTCGACCATCGCGATGAGTTTGAGAGGATCGACAAAATGCCAAGATTCCCGGAGTGAATCTGTAGCCTAGCAACGACGATGTCTCAACCCAGGAACCTCGTAGACCGTAAGATCGGACTTGGATCGTGCCGAGAGAAATGCAAATGCCGCGCCAACGACGGCGACACCAGCGTATCGATAACCGAGATAAGACGGGATAGGAGAGGCGGCCCTTTCAGTTTGTGTCAGTAGTGCAAACTGTCGACGTCGTTCGCGCCGTTCCTGCCACTACCGTTCTCCATTCCGTTTCCACCAGCAGTTGTTTTACCGTCAGCAAAATGCTGCGTGTCGTATTCGTTGACCAGTCGCTTTATATGACTCAGCTTCTCGTGCAAATAATGGAAACGACGTTTCGTCGCAATGTGCACGGGATCCTTCTTCGTCATATCGTATTCTTTCATGATTTGCGCCCTCACCTCCTGCAAAAGGAAACGTCCGAAGTTCAATAATTTGTCAACACTTTTAATCGTGACTACGCGAGTCGGCATCGAATTACGATGATTAAGCCGATAAAGTCAACTGACCTCGACTCCTCGCCAGTTTTGGGACGTCTGTTCCTGCCTCAGACGTTCTTCCAGTTGAGCAAAGCGATTCGTGACCTTTACAACTTGCGCGTGCAGCCTTCGATACTCCTCGTAATCCGCAGTAAACTCGGCTTTGTAACGCCTTCTCTGCTCCTGGCTGCTTATCGTCGTGTAATATCTGCAACACGAAGGACAATTGCGCATTGAATAAAAGGGGACGAAGCATAGTTTCCAAAGTTGCCCTAATCTTTTCGAAGTCTGTCTGGGTTGGAGAGCTTCCAAAAGTTTGGGGCTTGTTTGCGAAGGGTTTCGGGACATCGTCAAGGGGGAGGGGACAGACTGACGAGGATACTTACGTGAGGTAGTCTGGATATTCCGAGCTGTCTGGGCTCTCGGGTGCCTCGAGATCCAGGGAGGACGAGGTGACAGCGGATTCTCCGTTGTTCGTGGACAAACTCGAAGTACCGTCATTGGCGGGATTCGGTCGGGTAGGAGGCCTGGTATCTCGGACCCTCTCGGCGTGATGTTCCCTGTCGGTCCTCTCTCTCCTATCGGCGTGTGACGCCCTGCTGCTACCACTATAATCACCACTCGCGGCACTGGGCACGTTTCTTGCCACGTAATCCACTCCCGCACCGGCTGTTGCGTTCTCGTTGCCATTACTAACACTAACGGCCGTCGACGTGGACTTCCCAGCGGCGTTACCGCCGGCTCCCCGGTGATAATGTCGAGCGGTGCTCGCCGACGAATTGCTACTATGGGCTACGTTAATATGAGAATTATGGCTGGTTTGTCCGCTTCCGGCGTTGCCCGCGGCGACGGCCGTCGCGTTCCGGTGAACGCTCTGCGCGCCGTTGTCTTCGCCATCGCTCGGACTACGCGGACTCTGCAGGAGGCAGGGTTTGGAGCTTCCGTAGCCGCCACTCGCGCGGAGCACATCACCGTTCGCTGTTCTTTCTTGCCGATAATCAGCGCGACGTTCTCGCTGCTGCTGCCTCGGTTCCCAGTTTTCGTTGACGGTGCTAACACAACTACCACCGCCACCACCACTAGCACTACCACTACCACCGCCGGTACCACCGCTGAAGACACTATTTACACCGTTACTACTACCACCACCGGCTGCCGTCCTTCCGTTCTCGCTCGGACCGGAGTTCGTCGAGCCCGACTCTGGTTTCCGGTAATGCGATATCCGCGGTCTCTTGGTCGGCAGGCCGTCGTTGCCCTGGTAATACCCTGGTCGTTTGGAGCTCAGCAACGAAGGAGGCGGAGCAGTGATCGACGGCGGTGAACCTGGATGAGTGGAATTCGGAGATTGTCCGCTACCTGCACACAATTCATCAAAAATCACTCTTAACTTCATCTTCTCAAGGTCGTTCCTTCTTACCGGCTACACCAGCATCTCTGACCGACTAACTAAACGGTCTGTGACTGCTGGAGATGAACAACTCGGGATTTACCGCTGTTGTGGTTCAACTTACCGCTAGATCCACCGTCGCTGGAGCCCGGGGGCGTCAGATTCTGAGGTTTTCTTCTTTTCAGCATCGCCTTCTCCTGCTCGGTGTAATAAGGCCAATCCTCCTGGACGTCGTTCCAGACATACCTGTGCAGGTGGTAAGTATTATCCCTCATGAAGGCCACCTGCTTCAGGATCATCGTTATGATGCTGCGTTCCCTCTCCTTAATGCCCTCTAAAACCACAGGAAGATAATGCGTTAGAAGATTCCAATAGTCGAGGAAGACGAGCTCAATTTTTACGAAGTCAACCACGTAATAAGTTATAAAATTAACCACGTGGCGCCTACCTCTGTTGATGCGATCATACAACTCGGGCTTCTTGTATGGCCTCAAGGCAAGAAGGTGTATAAGCCGCTCTCTGTAATAAACATAAAAACATTAATGTAGAACAACGTGCCAAGGCCGTCTTGATAGTATTAATATTGCAGCATCAAGAAAACTTTCGACCATCAGTCGAGAAGCATTCGTCTAACATCAGAAGCTGTAATATAGCTTTGAGAAAACGTTTGGGGCCTTATTAAATTTATCATTTATTCCATTGCTAAGGATTTTATGGACTGTAAAATTGATTGCCAGAGTTTTCGGAGCAATTTGGCAATCGTGTGTGCCCGCGACGGATACTGGTAAGGAATAGCATTATTTTAATCAGCGATAAACGTACTTGAGTGGTCTACGCATGATATCGGAGACCTTCTTTTCCGGCTGATTGCGAGCCGCTGGGGGATTACTGGCGACTGGTTTATACGAAGACTGAAGTCTCGTCGGTTGGGTATTGGACGTTGGAATGCTCGGCATTTCCCTATGCCTCGAGTTGGTCGGGGGTGGTATCGTCCTTCCGGTTCCTTTCACCTTCACCTTCCGTCCGATATCCGGACCGTTCGCCTTGATCACCCGCGTGCTGAAACCCAATAGAACGAACGTCAATGACGGAGCAAGGCCAGAACGACTGGGTCCTCCTTAATGCCTCGACATTTGCGAATTAATTGCCATTCGCTGGGTCTCAGCCCTCGCTAACAGCACGGGGTCGAAATCTCATCCCAGGGGCAATGCACCCCGCGGAACGAAACCCTGACCGCACTGGTGAAATCTGTAGGCGACGGTTAATGAAACGTGGCTTTGCTCGAACGGAAACTGTCGGTCGCAGTTCGTTCGCCTTCTCCTGCGTCTCTCGCTCATTTCGGTGCGATGCTCCAAGCCTAATGGAATTTACCCGCGTCATAGAAGTCCCGACGTGGAAATCGGACCGATCTCGTTATGCAACGCGCTTCGCGTGCACCGCACCGCCAGCAGATGCAGCAGGAGGGTTCTGACCGTGACGACCGTCGGCACTTGTCCGGCACTTTCAGCCTTGACCGTCACGTCATTAAACAAATTAAACGGAATCTCCACGCGACTGGCCAATTGATTTCCAATCCTTGCATCCAATCCCCCCACGCGCGACAAGACAACGTCGTTCTAGACGTTTAAGCATTTACAGTATCTACGCGCAGACGGAAATAGAAATACACGACTCGGCAAATGTCGAAGTTTTACTGTTCCGGATACTCTAGGTCCTACTGGATGAAACTATAATACGGCGTACACGCTAGAACGTTGATAGACAATGAAAGAGAAATTTCTGAACGTAACTGATCCGCTTGGTAGGCCCTAAAACTGTGTTGCTCCGAAACAAAATGTAAGCGCAAGTCCAACATTGTATCATTTGTGTGTATAAGTACAATTTTCTGGTACATTCAATTCACGGTTCAAAGTATTCCATTCTTCGCTATTTAGTTCGAGGTTATCGCTCTTCCGTGACGTTTATTTTAAGGAATGCTTTCAAGTACCATTTGTTCTTGTTATTTTCCTCTGCCACTGCCATTCGATGCCTGGTAGTCTCGTACACGTCGTCATTTGCCTGTATTCGCATTTTGCACGGCAGTGCTCCGAGGCTTTCCAAACTCCTGTAAACAAACAGTTCTTATTAATAATAAAGTTCATTGACGTTGCTGTTTGACAAACAATAATCCAATAAACCGACGTATAACAGCATGTACTGTTCTTGATAATTTTTTGCCGATCCGTACTTGAGGTAAGCAAAATTCCCGTATCCCGATTTTCCTCGGTTGCAGGACAAATAGGAGCTACTGACCGATAGTTTCAACTTCGCGGTTGAATCAGCGTTAAGCCGATAACCCTTGAATCATCAACTCCTTGCTGACTCAATCGGCCAACGCTACTGCAGGTATGTAAATTCCTATGCATTTATTCCGTCCTACGTTGATGACACCGACGCGCCCGATTGTCGTGACTTTTCATTCTTTTATCGTGCCGCAAAAATCAGCCGTCTAACGCCGACATCGCGTCAGAACGGTCAGCTGATTTCACGCTTCCCGTTTCATCGGTATTCTAATTCCAAAGTCTGTTCTCAAGCTACTCGCGTACTAATAGGGAATTTTCCCAGGAAAATCGTGCGGAAGTATCGTTCAAAGGCTCCACGCAAGAAACGCTGTATCGCGGCGGACAGTTGAAAGATTATCTTGACAGGACGTTGACTTTGTGGAAAGGAAATAACGATACCGCAAAGAGACGTGCTTTCGTTTTACGCAACGGCCTCGACTAGGGGGCTGGAGGAAACGGAACAGTAGTCGAAGAAGTACTCACTGAGGGCCGGTTTGCTGGACGCACTCGAAGCCACCCTGAGGACCCTCGATGTCCTGGTTGCCGGAGAGGCTGAAGGTGAAACCGGCCGATCCATGGCTCGACTGTGCGGATGGAAAGGAGAGTTGCTGGAACAAAGAAAAACAGAGGAAACGTTAGTTCGTCAACTCTTGCGTCCATCATCGTCCTCTTTGCTTGTTCCTTTATGTACGGTTAATAAGATCGCATTAAATTACGAAACGAGTCTTAGCGTTCGTACGTACATGTCGAGGAGCTACGTGACACGGGCATATACACCTCCCTTCTCTCTTTACAACCAAACAGATACGCCGGGTACATGGTTGGCTCTATTTATCCGGCTATCTATACACGTAATCCGACTATCCGTCCAACGATGGCCCGGGAGAAAACGAAAAGCCAGCTGGACACGGCCGACGAGAATTCGATCTGCCCGCAAATTGTTCGCGCTTAAACGCCGCGTTGATTTTCTTTCCGTTGCGCAACCGGTCCGACGCGGAACGAAGGAACGCGAGACACCGCGGTCTACCGTCCCTGCGGATATTCGGTTTCCATCGTCGCTTTTAAACCGATCGAGTAAACGTACGAATCGGCTTGGGAAATTTCGAACTCGCTCCGCATCGATCTCCCGTAACGTGATTTCGCGGCTCAATCGGGTGTAGTTGCCATCATCGCGTAGATCCTTTCGCAATCGCGTACATCGCCCCGCGTCCTCACTGGCAATTATTTTAACATAAAACCATTCGTCGATTATCGCCTTATTATTTTTCTTTAAAACCGGCACCAATGGGACGCGCCGTGTTTCGCAATAACGGATACGAAAAGCCCGCTGGAAACCCTTTCTCCTTCTCGCTCTATTCTTCCTTCTTCGATCCTGACGCTGCGATTTCACCACGTCTTCTGACATTTCGGTATCCTTCGATAGATACTCGTAACCTGTGCTATATCGCTCGACCGATCTGTCGCCACACGCCGCTCAAAAAATAAGAAAGATACCGATCGGTTATTCTGACCTTTAAAGACCAAAACCTCGCCGGAAGCGATTCCAATGGGAGAAAAAAGTGCACGACATCGACGCACACTTTGGACGGAGTTTTTATTTGAAAATCGAGCTAATTAAGCCCGACGGATTAATTTCGTATAAATTTACGTCCCTGAACGTGAAGATTTTGACGGAGCGTAATACACTTGCTGTCGCTCTTTCGTATGATTGATCGGCGACGCTCTTATCGATAGATTAATACTTTATAGGCAGTGTTCGCTGGTGTTGGTGAGTGATGACGGCGACAGGACACAACGGCGTAACACACGAGTGGTCTTCTCTCACGGGCATTCACGTATCCAGGCCATGGGTCCCCTTCCCTTCAACCGTCTCCTTCCCCCCCGGGTCTGTTAAACGAAAGGTCGAATCGCGCGAGAATGCGATATGAAAGTTTCGTGAAGGGAAGAGAAGCCGAGAGAGCGTCATTTAAATTTCACCACACGGAAGGACGGCTATCGGACTGTGTCGACCGAAGGAACCTCGCCTGAAACAGGACCGGGCTCCGCTTTTACCAATGGCAAGCTGCAATCTAATCCCCCGAGTGCCCTCGTTAAAGGAAAAAAGAAAGAAAATGCCCAATTCATTTTACTCGACCCCTAACGATCCTAATTTGGAGCAAGCAATTAGCCAGTAGTGTACGGCTGTAAAGGAACAGATGGCTGGCCAAGATGTCAAGGTTGAGCATGACGAAAATCCTAAAGAGCGAGCAAAAAGTGCATGTTTTCGCGGAGAATGCGGGCTTCTTATCAAAATGTCATTAATGAAAGCACGATAAACGTTGATATTTGTGGGCGAGGGTGACGAGGGGACGACGGCTTTAATACTCGCCGTGGAAACACGCGATGTGGGTATTTATTTTTCGATGAAAATAGACGCTGATGAAATCCAATTGGATCCAATAATAATCCCCGAGCCTTACGGGCCGCGAGAAGGGGAAATTGATTTACCTTTTTGCCGAGTATTTAGTTTCCTACTTAAAAAGGAAAGGTATACGACGACGTTAATTACTTAAACGTAAGCAGAGCCACAGGTCTGACGTAATTTTCGCTGAGACGCTCACTACAACGCGGATTAACCGTTCGCAGACGATTGTCCGCCCACCTATTCGTTGTGCCAGGTTGAAATTATTTCGGTCCTTAAGGCCGCAACGGCATAAATGGCCAGTTGTAACGAGCATCGCTGCTTTACACGCGCAACGTTTCCGAGTATCGGAAATGGCCAATTACGGCGCGAACAAAGACAAGCCAAATAAATAAGACGAAGCAAACAACAGGAATAACAATAAAGCGAATTCCTTTTCAACATTTCCATCGTTTTGCAACTCTATTGCGTACCTCCCCTCTTTGCAATTTTTTACCAACCTGAAAAACCGTTTAACGTGCATAACATTTGGTTCTGAGAAGCTCATTTTCTTTGTTGAAGCAAGATCAACAATTTTCCGCGTTCAGCGAAAAGCCAACTGTCGACATTTTTCTTTCCTACGCGGAATTAAGGAAGGAACGTAATGGCGGGGAGGTCCTTTCGCGGAAAAACGTCAACTCGCGCGTCATTCGCGTCGAGCCGTTGATTAATGATCTCGGTGACGTCACGGCGCGGTGTACATATCGCAAAAAACCCAAGAGAAAGAGGCCACGAGATAAGGGGAGAATGGCAAAGTCAATGCAGAACGAGGAAGTGATTAGAAACCTTATCAACGCGCTCTCCGAAATTTGGATATTCCAGGAAAAACGGTCGGGGAATCGTTTCTTCGGATGAAACCGCTCGGGAGAGTGAAAGCAAAAGACTCGATTTTATTTCTGACGGTGACACAACGCAATTAACGTCCGTACCTTCAGTGACATTCCCTGCAGGAGGCGAATGCGCGAACGTGCGAGTCATTCGCGCGAAGGCGTCGACTGACAAGCGTGTAAATAGTGTCACACACCGCGTGCGTCATCCTCGGGGAAAGGTGGATGAATGCACTTTTGTCGCCCAACCTCAGGGCCGGGCGAACGTTGCCTCGGCCTTGAGAAATTGCTTAGCCAATTGCAGAATTCTCCGGATGATCGATAACTCGTAATCGCTGTTCTAATATTTTTGTCTATTCGAGTCCGCCGTTGTGCGTGGAATTGTCTTCGACCATAGGAAAATTTATTTTCCGAGTTTGGCAGATTGCTGTCTCCTTAAATCATCATCTGTCAAGGCTCGGCCTTAATAAATATGTTTTCGAGCTTCGCCGGCTTGATTATGCCGAATATGAATAATCGTCCAATCCACGCGCGGATCATTTCCATGGCAAAACACGAGGACGTCCTTACACGAGTTTAAATTCACACTCGCGTTCGACACACACGTGCCAGTGCGACACGCGCGGATTTCGATTCCGAGGAGGACGTCCAAGTGTGTGCGTTTTATCGAGCTTTCCACCAATCATTACGTCACGCCAACCTCCAGGGCCTTTGACTTGATTACTGCGCAGTCAGGTCGTCATTATCGCGTCAGTTTTCACGACGAATATTTCAATTTGGAATTGCTCATCCGGAAAACGTCCAGGGACGGGAAGGGTTCGCCGTCCAATTGCCAGGGATTAGTAGGGCGTAATTGATTGGATGATGAAATTTAGATGGCTGAGCGGAGGTAAACGTCGCCGAGCACTCGTAGACTCGTCGACTCTGGCGATCGGCGAAAATAAAAGGCGAACGACGATTCGGGACGTCCTTGGCTCCTGATAAAACGTCATCTGGCACAAGGGCAGCCGCATTAGTACGCGCGCGAGTAGAAACAAGAGACAGAATGCTTTGCGGCCGTGTACTTCTCGATAAGCGACGCACAGTCTTCGGATCGACGATTTTTAATCCACCCTGCCGAGACGCTGCGAGAAATTTCCAACGGTCCCATGGCAACCGGCAGGAAAGTGGCTAAACGATTTCACCAAGAACCAATTGCTTCGCGAATCCCTACTGGTCTTGAGGCTCATTTCTTACGGCGCTGATGAGCCCATGGATTACGTCGAGCAAAAGTGATTTCGATCGACGATGCCAAGTGAATTCTCCGGCTTCAAAAATCATCCGCCGGTAGGAGTGATTAACGAGGGTTTGAAGACGTCACGAGAAAATCGCTAGGTTCTTCGGTTCCGTTCTCGGACGTCGGCTTATCGCTCGTCATCGCGTGAAATCAAAGTCAGAGAACCGAGGGGAGAAGAGCCAGGGGTAAAAGCCCAGCGGAGAAAGAGAGAGGTGAAAGAACGAACGAGCAAGAGAGAGGGAGAAGGAGGGGCCGAGGGGAAAGAAGGAGAAATAGACACACACGTACGCGTTGGAATACCTTTAACCGGGGATCGACGGTCCGTTAATTAACTCGGCCGATTGCGAACGGCGTCTCAGGCACGGTGGACACGTTCGATTTGCACGCGCGAGGACGGCGCAGAAAATAAATCGCGCTAAGTGAAAGTGAGTATGCACGCGGCGACATGACGAGCACTCGACGCGCATCGCGACACGTTGACCCATTAATCAGCCTATCATAGCTTCTCCTCGCGCGCATTTCCGTGCAGTCTTTCTGCAATCCTCGCTATTTCGCAGCTACCGAAGCCGCTTCACCGGGAGAACGGGGCCAAGCCCGCTCAATTGTTTTCCCAGCTGATCCTATCGTGCCGTCTGTATTTTCGACCCCTCACCGCACCCCAGCAATAATCCTCCGGGTAAACTTTGTTAACTCCGTCAAAGTGGAACGTTGTGTTCCAACGAGTACGTCTAGTTTTCCTTTTTTTCCATTGCACGCAATGACCCCGGCCAGACCTTAGGCGACACAATTTCCATCCTTTCGACAAGAGGCACTTCTTGCGGCAAGAAAAGAATTCTGGCCAGCTGATATAATGGCGAGGCGAGCACGATTGTTACACGAGTAAGGAGGTTAATAAGAATCTAGCACAGGCCGGTAGCGGAACGACCGGCTTGCAAGAGGCACGGCGATGCCGAGGAGAATTCTCGCCCCGCAGAGACACTTACCGCCCCCTTCTAACGAGATTTTACCTGTTGGCTGTATCGCGAAGCCCTTTGCCAATGGTTTTACACGAGTATCGCGTAACCTTGCCAACACGGCTAACAACTGTTCGATGGGGATGATCTAACCGCCGAGGTATTCCCCGCGACTAGCGCGTCGTTCCTTCGGATTTATCGAGGACTTATCAGTAAACATGCTAAAAATAACGCCACAGGGCCAGGAAACTATCGCCTACTTTTCCCATGGAAGTGTAAACCTAACATTTACGGAGATACTTTTGAGTTATCACCGGGAAGGCTCAAGTTGATCCGTTAATAATTTCTTAGCGAATTACATTGATCCGATTTTTACTGATGAACAATTATTTTTAATATTAAAGGATTTCATATGGTAGTTGCAAGTTGATTTTTTCATTGTGTATAGATGATTGTTGAATCAAATTTCGTATCAACTGGTTCCAAGTGTCGTAATGAGCGAAAATTGCGAAAGTCTGAAGCGAAGTGAAGCCATGACGATTCCGAAGTTGTCGTCGTTTTTGTGATTGCAGGTTGACAAATGGCGCGATAAGACGAGTTTGTAATTACTCGACGAGCAATTTAGCCGCGCGTGAGATTTTCCGGGCGACGATGGCACGTGGATACTGCCAATACCCCTGGCAACGTAGCTTCGCGATAAAGGAATCCCATAAGCCGTGTCGAAAGTACCTTAATTGAGTGTTTACCAAGGATTTCAAAAGAATCGCTTCGAGGAGGGAATTCCGACGACGATAAACATCCATAGCTTACGTGGGAATTCCAGTGGCGACGGTCTAACTCGTCAATGCGTAAGACCAGTCCTGCCCCACGAATTAGTATTCTCCGAATGAAAAAGACCTAGACCCAGTATCAACCTGACAATTGCCTAATCCACCACGTGCTCGCTCGCGTCTGCCATTCCAGTTAGAAAGTTTCCCCCGGAGGAAAAGTCAGTCGAAGCGGAACGATCGTTCCACGGGAAATGGAATTAGTCTCCTCGGAGATTCGTCATGTCCAGAGGAATCGTTCACCCGTCGCCGACAAGTTGCATCGTTTTCATTGGCGATCGCGCGACGCTCCGAAAAGGGAATCCAGTTACGCGATTTTCGCCGTTTCACCGGGCCAGAATAGCTTTACCCCCGCGCGTGAATCAGAGCGGAGGAGGGAACGAAACGTAGAGAGCAGAGAAAGAGAGAGAGGGAAAGACAAGGCATTCTATAAATAATGCGTTTCTGAGTCAGCGGCACGGCGATGTGCCATTGAGCCGCCCGATGGCCTCTAAAATTCTCTCCTGCATACCTTCTGCCCCGAGATCGTCCTGACGCTGCTAACGAGGACGAGTAACAGCAGTCCATCGAAATCACCCTCGAACATCGAAACTTTGACCATCGATCCTTTGACAGAATCCTCGCAGTATTAACTTTGCCCCCGGAAAAATTCGGGGACATCCCGGTACTCTGGAATTCTGCAGCTTTATTATTGTTGTTTCAGCGGCGGTCGAACGGACGAAAATAGCGCGCGATTCCTCGGCGTATCTCCTCGGAAGAGCCGCGAGAATGAGATTCACGGGCAGACGGGTGGACGGCTGGTCAAAAGAAAGTGATCTCCGCAGCGTTACGTGAGCATCAACGTAATGCCTCATCCTACCCGCCGTTTTCCAGCCATTTGTTTAAAAGTTAATAATAGAACTGTATTGACGGCAAGTCGGACACTCAAAAGACAATAATCGTGTTTAATTTTCATATCTAACACACATACACACACACACACACACATACATACGTACGTATCGGAGACGATAACTGTACAATTTCTAGCGTTGAACGCGAATTATGTCTGACCGATGACGAGGGAAAAAAACGTGAGGACGGTTCCTCACGAAAAATGGTGGCTCTTGCGATGATATCGGAACGGTAGGCGCGTGAAACTCGTAGGTGCGTCATGCAAATTCCTAAATGGCACGAGGAATCCCGTTAACGTCGCGACGGTGCGCGTACAAGGATCCAGAGGAAAAAGTAACGGGTCCCGATGATCCCGAGAGAGTGAAGCCGCGCGGCTTGAGTAACGTCCTTTCGCCTTTTCCGCATAAAAATTCACGGACGTTCGCGCGACTGGCCCCGATTTGCCAATTTTCCCGTCCGACGACATTGTTTTCGCCGTGGAAAAGGAGGGGAAAAGGTGGGGAAAAGGAGAACGGCTGGACACGTCTCGTTACGCAATGAATTCGCGTCTCCGCGGACATATCTGTGTCAGTGGGTTGCCCATTTGAATGGCCGGTCGGCCAAATTTGGCGGTCGATCGAGGCCGGGGGGCACCTTTGCCTCGACACACGGCCCTGCCCGCCCGTTTGCCTTATGCTCATCAATGACGCGTTACGTTACACAACCCCGCTGGTTGTTTTCGTTTTGCAAACGACGGACAACGTCGCCTTTCGCGTATATCCCCATGTTCGTAGGGAAAAAAAAGAAGAGACGAAGAAAAGTTAAGGAAAATAGAGCGTCGTTACGAAAGCCGCTAATCACGTCAGCTAATTTTTCCTGGAATCATTAGAAGCTTCCCAGCATTCCTCCTCTATCTGTTTTTATCGTAGACATACATTAAATGACTGCGCTGCATTTCACAAAGTCCGACTCCTCGCGTGAGTCCCACCCTGCCGTTTATTCAACGACTCTCCGCAGGGTTCCCGAGAAAATAGTCAAGATTGATACGAACGATGAAGCTTTTCCTAAGTTCAATAGCGACGGAATCTCATGATAGAGTGGGCGGAAGCGATAGAACCTACGTGAGAAAAGTAAAAGAATTCTCGATGACCCTGCGAGGGGTTAAAGGGATTCAACACGGCGCTCTGTGAGAGAGTTCTTTGCAATTCAATTCGTGTCGACCCCGCCGTGCTTTTTGTGTTCTGTCGACAGACCAGTAATAATAATACCGAGCCGTAAAGCTTCCTCTTTGAAATTAGACCAACGGAAAAAGGACGGAATTACGAAACAGACGTAACAACTGTCTCTTACTCGGCTGAATATACTTGTTGACGAAAAATTCTTAATAATGTTGAGACTTCTCTTTGCATCTACTTGCGTTCGACCAGCTTCGGATTGCTACAGTCAGGATTACGATGGAGATAGAACGAGAATAATACTCAAGGGGCCTCACAGCCGGCTAGAGTCGCACCTGTTACGACAGACGACGGTTTCATTTACGTTTATAGATATTTCCTGACAACGTCTTACGACGAGTTTTATGTAATCGAAACGCGGTTTATAGAAGCGACTTCCGAGCGGTCGCCGGTGACATTCTCTTGGATTTAGCCTTATCGATTTGCCCGGTGGAACGCGTTAACAGCTTTTGTTTACCGAATTGGCCGATGTTTACGCGAGAGCTTCGTGTAGATTTTATAATACGGACTTGCGTTTACGCGGTCGTCGCGAGGGGAAACAGATAGAAGTTGTTTCTACTGCCTAACCACAAAAGGAGGGAACCTTATCGGAGCCTTAGCCAAATATACTTGTGTTGTTCAGCAAGATATCAAAGCACGGCTCTCTCTCTCTGTGGTCTTTGTATCCCGCTGCGAAGCTGTCTTTATCGTCCTTTTTCGTAGAATAGATCCCGATGACTCGGTCGAACCCCATCCGACGGTTTCCACCACCGGAAACCAAGGTATGGACAGTGATTCATCATTCGAAACTTCGACCCATTATTTCTTTTGTTAATCCACTACTTGGAGTCGGTCCGTCAAGGCCTCTGGCAACTCGCCATTATTTATCGCAAGGTTTTACGGAATTCAAAGTGCGCTAAGGGTCCGAGCGCTGTCGTAATCGAAATAATCGCGGGGGAGAGGGGAACGAAGAAGACCGATAAACCGGCGTTACCGGCAAAACAAGATACGCAAAGGAGAGAGAGATCCGTGTCGCATTTAGAATTCAAGGCTAACCCCGCGGCCCGGCGATACGTTAAAAACAAAAAGAACCGGCTGAAAATATCGCCACGCCGGCAAAACTTCTTGCCGTCCGACGACGCTCTTAATAACGTCATGCTTCATTCTATTTTCGCCATACCGAAACGATATCCGCCAGATTCGCCGATTCTACAGCGACGCCAGTCTATTTTCTACGTTGGCTAATCGCTCGCGTAAATAACGAACGTTATCATTTGACAGCGGTAATCGGCACACCTGAATCTATCGCCACAACAGCTGTAACAAGCGTGGAATTTCCGCGGGCAATACGTGTTCTCACACGAGCCACGGGACGTGGGAATTAATGTTTTTCAAATAATGCCATTTTTCCACATGTTTTCGAACGTCAATAGTGATGCAAAGTTAAAAGGGGGGAGTTTCCCGCTTGGCCTTTAATGACGCCTGAGAAACCTCTGAAATTACAAAGCCACGAAAAAAAGGAGGAATAAATTTTTACATTATCCTGCGCTGCTTATGGCGCAAAAAAGATGCTCTTATAAACGCGCGCGTTTCTTAACCCGGTATTACTGGTCTTTACGAGCGTGTGCATGTATTTCTCGTGTAACGGTGCAAAGGTGTGAGTGCAAGTCGTACGTCCTTCGCGAGACTAGCCTGTCACTAGGTTTGCCAAGCGGAGCGTAATGCCGACCGACCGAACTGACGGGAGAGCTCGCCTGGAAGGGTAAAAATGAAGGAAAATACAAAGATACGTTTTACCTGCTCCGTTCCGCATGATTACCGATAAACAGCGCTACGATACGTGTTTCGACGTTCGATCTACATTGACGTCGACTCCACGGAAAATATGGAATTTTGCGAGACGCTGAACCGACGGTTTCATCCAATCGGAGCAGACTCTAAAACGAAGCGACACTTGGTTTCGTTCGTATACTCCTCGCGACCTGAGGGCTATATTTCTCGAAAAGACGAAAGACGAATCTCGTGATAATGGGGGGAGGGGAACCACCTGCGATAAGAAAAATCGAGCCGGAGAAACGGATACACGGTGAGAAAAAGACCGAAATTCCGCGGGTCAGGGGGACAAGCAAATAACGTCGGTGCTCGAAGGACGCCTCGAAGGATATCGTAGGAAGGCGAAACTTCCGGCTGATCGCGGAGGAGTGGATTTAGGTGACGGTCGACTCAGCCGCGGAGACATGGAACGTCCGCGAGAGAATCGACCCTGAGAGTGTTTTGCGGAACGTCGCTGCTGACGCAGGAGACGGGGAAAACCCGCGGAAGGATCTGAGGGAGCGATGCCCAGCCCGGAGGAAAGTGAATTTCCGTTTTACATTGGCGCCAGCACGAAAGGATTTGCCCCATCCGACAGGAAGCAATTAACTTCGGATTTCTCGTTTCCCAGGGACTTCGGCGCGGATATATAAATCGTGCTTCGGTAATGCGTTAACTACGGACTCTCCCTCTAATTAGGCAGGGTACTGCGTTACGCGCTTATGTGGTAATTAGGTAAATACCGGCTTCCAACGGACCTAATGAAGAGATCAGCTCGCAGCGATGCAAACCGACCGACAAATCCTTCTCCACCGGTCAACACGTCGTATTATCCGGCTTTCTATTCTCCCCGTGCAAAAATTCCAACCGTCCGGATAATATCCGTGTTCAGGATGTAAGGTCATAAATCGTGGGCGCTTTTTAAAGTCCGTTCGATTATGCCGCATTTATGCAGCGCCGATGCAGCTCGCGCCAAGTGAACCGAGACAAATTATGACGTTTGCGCACGGGCTCGTGCCGTTCCCTTTTGCCAATCTATGCACTTTCGGTGCTTGTTTACTTCGCATCAATTGCAAACTCCGCGGTATACAACGTTTCGAAAAAGGCAATTATCCCTGGGCAATTCCTGCTAATTTAATCGTTATTTTTCCGTCGTTTATCTTCCCCCTCCGTTGGCAAACGCCACCTTCTCGACTGGCGTACTTGCCTTCGCGGCCGTTTTTATTATTATCTGCGCCGTGTAAACCGAACACCGTGGCGATTGTGCAACGTCTTTTATTAGCCGAACGGTCCTAGCAACGATCCGCGCGTCGCACACTCGCCGATTCCTCACGTCTCGTCGAAAAAACAGAGTCGATGGCGAACCGGAAATTCGTGCGGCGAGCGTCGATGACGCAAGGAGACGATTAGAGTGCGTCAATCGTCAAGGATACTGCTGGAGATTCCCACGAAAAGTCGAGTCACCTGACGGTTCGTCTTTGCGAACGACGTATGATAATACAGAGACGCGAGGACGGGGGAGATGAAACAGAGTGAGATAGTACGAGAGAGAGAGAGAGAACCTGCTTGAACGGAGCTCGCCTTGTAGGATAAAAAAAGATGAGGTCGGAAAGAAACCGAGACGGTGCTCTCGCGGGAGACCTTGAGTCTTGACGAGAGTCGCGTCTCAAACCGTAAGTACAACGTCTGCCTGTTTATGCTGCACTTACGTGCAGTATATGCACATACTATGCACTCTTACGTTCCTCAATATAAATCCGTGGGCTCCTTTCAAACACGTATGTATCTATAATTATCAGGTACAAGTGTGTACCCGCCTGTATGCTTCTCCGAGAAATTCACAGGTAAAGACGCACGCGAATGTATGGCGAAATCTTGCAACATCTCTTCCTTTGCCGCGGTATACGAGGAGTTCCGTTCCCAATGTCAACTCTTCCCCCGCTGACCTTCCGCCTTCACGCGGTTCCCCGGGCTTCGACGTAAATACACCTGCCGTCTATCCGTGCCGGAAATAACGCGATTCGCCGCGAAGCTAGGGCGAATTCCGGTGCCTGTCTCTCGAATCGTTTCTATCCTCGAATTCATCGACAGCCATGACCCCTCAGGTCGCGTATCGTATTCCCTCGTCGCAGGGGGGTTCGCGGGCCGGGGGGTAAACGACGGACACATGGGTTTTCCATTCTCGCGCGGTGACGAGGGCAACGTTCCGGGCGTGCGCTTTGCCCGGCTTCGACTTCGACCGAACCGGCCAAAGGGAACGAAAGGGGGTGCGCGAGACAGCGGCGGAGGGGTAACGCGACGGCAACGGTTTACTACGTCATTCCCTCCTATGTACACACGCGGTCGGTCGAAAACCACCGCTGACCTACCGCAACCCGTACACACACAGAGCCGCCGACACATGAGACTTTTCCAAATGCGTTAATCAGCCACGTGCACACGTGCTAACCAGGGCTTTCGCCTTTTACCACGCTCCTCATCTGACCATCGATAGCGAGTACGATACTCCCATTTCTCCCTCTCGCTCTCATTCTCCTCTCCCCCGCCGCGCGTACGTCTATTTTCGCCGGCGTTATTAATCTGGCCCTGGCTTTCGTGTGGAGTCTCCCCCGCAGCCGCGGTCTTCACCGCCGTTTAAAGGGCCCCCCGACGTGATTTTCTTGAGAGAGTGAGCCTCTTTCTTCCTGAGCCAGTCGGTGAGTGGCTGCTGCTCGACAGAATCGCCCGACCTTATATACCCGCCAAGCCCGTCACGTGATGCCTTCCTTCCACCGCCAACAGAACAGACCATCCACGGAGTCCAACATACACACACACTCACGGCAACATGTCGGACGTACATGACAGTCACGTAGCACACGCGTGAGCCTCTATCACCCCTGGCACACACACACGCACACGCAAACATGTAGTGAGCATATCGTTAACGTGTTCGTGCACGCGAGGAATTTACTTGGTGTTGATGCTTCGTACACCGCAGAGACACGAGTTCGACGATCATTTCCTGTGCATGTGTGTGTGTGTGACTACGTATGCTCGTCTGTGTGTGTGACTACGTATGCTCGTCTGTGTGTGTGTATTGAGAGGATCACTCGTGAGATATGTAGATGTGGTGAATGTCGGTGTATCGCGTTTAAAGCCTCGGCCAGTAGCGATCGCTTACACGCGCCTCCGAGAGAACATTTCAGTTAAAATCAATAAACATATATGCGTTCAGCGGTATTTTCAATATATACGTGTTTGAGCAAGGCCACAGCCAACGTATCTTTGTGCTGAGAGAATTTTTATTAACGCAAATATTGGCACAAAATTGTAGCAATCCTGTTACCCTGCGTTTACCAATATCTGTGCGGTTAGAATGCATCGTTCTTATCGGTGACTTCCAGTAATGCATTTAAAAATATTCATCCCGCCGCATTATCTAAATGTCTAATTTTCTCGTAGTCCAGTGCACGGGTCACCGTTCACGAAGGCAAAAAGAAGGTGAAAGATTTGTCGTGCGGTAAGCGATCGGTTTGATTCTCTTGGGTGGACCTGTTCAAAGTCGACGCAATGGACATGATTCTTCGCTTACAATCTGTCGCGTACACAAGCATATGCGCTAGACGGGCTGGTCACGCACGCACACTTTTATTCCTCGACCGGATATCGCGCGCACCAACATCGGGGCGCGTTGACGTATAAAGACGCTTCTCGTCGAGCCACGAGGCTGAAAAGCGCGTGAGTTGCGCTCTCACTAACCGTGACGGCTTCGTCATTGTGGCGGCGAATTACGCGACACAATACGACACACGTACGTACATTGCCTTTGCATACAACTCCGTAAATCACCAGCGAGATTCTACAAACGTAAGCAATGGCCGACACGTGCGCGGGGAAATCTTGTAGGTAATTCAGCGAGCCGATAAATCGTTCCTCGGAATGGCAAGAAACACCTACGAGTTACGACGAAAGCCATGAAACAGGGAAATAGAGACGTCCTTTCGCTCGAGGTTCGCCGATTTTTCCGCTGCCTAAAAATCACCCGTGATAGTATTTTAAGGCGATAGAAGGATTCGTGTGTCAATGACCAGACGTAGCTTTGCGTAAGAACTATACTTGCGTTCCCAGGATGCACCGATTTGCATCGCACTGGAGCGTCGATAATCGTGAAGGCCTGGTGAATTCCGGGGAGCAGATGTGGGACGGGGGGTGGTTGGCGGGACGAGAATGCGAGCATCGGAACGCCCTTAGAAATCCTCTCGTAATTTTAGAATCATGAGCCATGACTAAACGCGAGCTTCGTTCCTCGAGTATGTTGCTCCGCTCCGTTGCCGTTGCGTCAATGCATTCTTAACAGTTCACAGGTTTCGACAGAGAAATCGCCGGTGAATCGAGGATTTTTCGCCCACGGACAATCCAAACGATATCCCCCTCGAGCAATAGAGTTGAGGAAAACGATCGGCCAATCTCGAGGAACGCAACGAACGTTCCTGGCGTTCCATCGTCGCCGAGG
The DNA here is from genome assembly GCA_963989215.1 of Hedychridium roseum. Taxonomy (NCBI): domain Eukaryota; kingdom Metazoa; phylum Arthropoda; class Insecta; order Hymenoptera; family Chrysididae; genus Hedychridium; species Hedychridium roseum. Next base: position 1,209,535 of record OZ022307.1, on the reverse strand, counting down.
ATCTTGCCTCAATCTTAATTTCTCTTCGTTAATAGGCCGCAAATACCGAGAAAATCGTAGCGGAAAGACGGAACGCGAGAGACCAGTGGCTTTGGGTTACGTCGACCTTAAAGTCGGGCCTAGAAGGCGTAGAACTCGGTTGCAATAGTAACCCAGATAGTCGTTGGCAGACGCAGACTTGTTCACAATGAGAAAGGCGACGTCCAGTCATGTTACGGTTATGAAACCGCCAACGGGGAGATCCGATCGGTGGATCCCCGGCACGGGCAAGTCTCGTTCCTCGCTTTTAGCCTTAGTCGTCGTTACGTTCGATGAACCGGGCTCTGTTCTACCAAAGTATTACGCTCTTGCTAGAGCACCGACTCGACCTACTGCTCTTGAAATGCGACGTCACATTAGGAACAGCGGCGCTCGCGTGCGCAACGGGGATGCATCTGAATTTTAATCGACCGGAACATTCTCCTCAGTCATGCAGCCTAATACTCCGTGCGGCCACGTTTTAACGACTACCCGGAAATTTAGCCAAGCGCTGCTTTAAAAGCATCCTTACCTAAGAACGTGACTTGTCGTTCCTCGCCAATCTTACGAGGACTTTTCAAAATGGTTTCTCGGCTAATTGTGTCCCCGGTTTTCAGAAGCTACGTTGTTCCAATTCGTGGCGAAATGTTCTAACAAACGGGTATACGAAGAGCTCGGCGAACGCCGTCAATTACTTTGTTTATTATATTGGAGCGAGCGAGGGGAAAACAGATGGTTTCCTGGCAACGTCGAAATACTGCCGAAGATAATGAAGATCGAACGATCGAGCGGCCGCTATAAATAGAAAAATCAACGACATAGTCGGACTTTGACACCGAGTGCGCTATGAGGGGAATTATGCAATCGCTTCTTTTCATACGTCTCGCGTACCTGCCATTGTTTTTCCATTTGATATGACCACGAGTGGTATCGCATGATCGTCAGTTTCGTTCGCATTACGCAGCAAACTCGGAGAGACGATGAAACACCAGCCAGATACGGTCAGACAGAGACGCGAATCTATCTCTCTGCCTGGGGAAAATCGTGCGGTTCCAAGGGGAAACCGGAAATCCATCGACAACGGGGCGTTTCTCGGCTGGAAGATCGATATCTCCCGGCGAGCTTACTATTTCGAGAATCTAATAGCCGGAAACCTTTCGGCTCGTGCGGTGCACTTTTTCCAAGTTCCTCGACTATCCTACGGATTCGTGCGCCCGTAGAAACACGCAGTGCGCTGCTTTATCGACCAGAGATATAACTCAGCGGCAGAAAACGAAACTCTTCGATAAATACCGCTGAACTTTGTACACCGTCGTGTGACTGGCCGTGATTATTGTTTATGCGGGAACAGCTGTTGGTCTTTCTTCGTCTCCCTCGGGCACTTCTGCCCCACCCCTCCCCCTTCCCTCGCGCTCTTGCTTTTATCGGCAAAGCTGATAAACAAAGCGATTAATCGCTCTTCTCAAGAAACTCTCGGCGACGAACGAAAACTTCAACGAAGCACGGTCTTCGTCAACGACGTTGAAGGACGTACGTTCCGTGCGATCGTCCGGATTTGCGGGGGTTCGATAACCCGAGAATTAGAATTGCCCTTTGCATAACGAAGTCGTTCTTCGCCGTCGAAGAATTGGACCTGACAGGCCGGACGGGGAAATTCGGTCTATAATTTCGCGTTGGCGGAATTAATAATGCGCCAGACGTGGGAGTAGCGACGTGATATCGGCCCAAGGGGTAGGGACGATGGAGCGTCGCCCACGCGGCGCCGTCTGACGTCACAGTAACGTCGGCGTCGTCCACGGAGACGTCCGTCCGTCGGGGGTAATGGGGTTGTGCTCGATGCCCCGTGAAAACCGGGGCTCGTTCCTTCGTCTCTCGAAAATTCTCGTCGATCTACCCCGAAGAATCGATGATAAGCCGCGTGACGTCGCTCCACGCCGGCGTCGATTGTCAGGTTTCTCCAGTGTTCTTTTTTTTTGTTTTTGGGAAAGTTAAGCCGGCCCAGCAATATCCGGAGCAATCGCGCGAAATTCGAGTCACTCGAGCGTACACCGAGCAGCCAGGTTTTTAGGAAAGCCAAATTGCCCGAGTTTCGACAGCCGGTCGACGATTTCCTCGTAGAATAAGACGAATGAATCGTCGGACAAGGCCAGCGCGACGCTGTTATCTTCAAGGCACCACCACCGGTGGACGAGGAGGGGACAGGGAGACGGGATTTTGGTTAGAGTTGGAGCATGTCGGGAGCGATAACGAAGAGGTTCGCACGACAAAGGAGTCGAGTTACCGCGGTGTTCCACGGTTAAGGCGCGATTGACGACGATTCAGCGGCAATTTTTACGACGAGCTGCTCTCGGGGGGAGAATAGCGCCGGTGTGTCCGACGAGGGAGAAGAAGAGTAAGCCGGATCGTCGTCGGTCCGACGTGCCGTTTATTTCGGTCGTGCGTCGCTATTCCTGGCGACGGGCACAGAGCGAATATGCTTTTTCGTTCTGTCCCGACGAAAGTTCCTCTCGTCCTCTCGCTCGTCTATCGCCCGAAATTCTGCCTCTCTTCGTCGGCCCGCTGCTGGCTGCTTAGCCGCACAAAAATACGGGCTAAGAGAAAAGGTAGGAGGACGCGGGATCAGCTGTGCCGACCGACGTATAAATAATTCTCGGCCCACTTCTAGTGCAGCGGCTCAAAGCCGAGGCACATCTTCCTCCACGTGCTTCAAAAGAACCACGGCCCGAGGAACACGCGCATTGCCATTTAATGTCCCGCCTCAAAGCGCCAGCCACGCTTTTTAGGAAACCCTCTCCTCTTCTTCTTCTCCTCTTCTTCTCCGCCTCAATGCCCAGTAATCAGGACTTTCAAAATCAACCCTTCCCGCCGGCACGTTTCTCCTCAACCGACCGCCGCGAACCTTTCACAAACGCCAACCGAAAGCCCAGCAATTTCGATTTTTCCATCAATTAATACGTCGTTGATTGCGCGATGATTTTAACGAGACGGCGCTCTGCTGAATCATTAATTCTCCCCGCCGAGACAGACCGGCCAGCACTGTTTGCCGTTTAAGCAACGTTTAGAAGCGTGCGTAGAGCTCGGTCTCCGGGCGGCTTTGTAATTATGTTAAAATGCAAATCACTTGCGACAGAGTTGCGTTATCGCCGGTTTATTCGCTCGCCCATGTCCGTCGCGACTCGTTGCATCGGTATTCGTGGGCAAATTCGCCAGCCGAAATTCCAGGAAGTATTGAAAACAGTCAATACCCTTTGCCCCGCGTTAATAAAAAATACATCATTCCTTCGGCGGTGCAATCCCCATCCACGATTCGTCGACGTTACGTGGCGAATTTGCAAAAGTGAACTCGCTAAATCGTTTCGTCGTTCGCCGGCGTTTACTTATAAATCAAATCCTCCGTAATTACCCCAACTGCCTGGCAAGTGACTAGCCACTATCGCGGCTAGAATCGATCGAGGGTCGTTGAATTTCGCAACAACTCGGTGAAACTGGCCCATTAAAAGCCCCCTATGCACCGGGAAATGTTTTACACAGTGACCGACGAGAAATCGGCCAAGTCCTAACGATGATCCCGCTTTTCGGCCGTAATTCACGGATCGTCGGGGAAGGCGGAGGAACTCTACGATCGATCGTAAAAGCCACGAGCGAGAAGCGATTACGGCAAGGCCGGTTTCGTCCGGCGCCGACAGACGTCAGACGGCATCGCTAATGAGCTTCATTTCGCACACGCATACCTCGACGCTCGAGACACGGCTTTCTTCATAATTCAAAATACTGGCTAGATAGTGGCCACACTTATACCAGACTCTCGTAAGAATTTTTATCACCCCGCTCCGAAATTCTGACCCCAATTTTCAGGAAAAAATCGGGATCAACGCGGACTCCCGAGCTTGTCTCTCAATGAACATTCGGAAATTATACGTCATTCCGTGTATTCTGGCCCCTGAGCTTCTCTTTTTCAAGAGAGTGTCCGTGACTCTCGCCCAGCAACGAGTTTTGTGCGTGGAAATAGACAGAGGTGCAACGGGAAGCGACGATGATGTATGGAGGCAAAGACAGAAATAGAGAATTTTAACTATAGAAATACACTTTCCCTGGATGTATTTCGTGCTCGGCACATACCGTCCATTTTTGTCGAAAAAATAAACGAACAGAAACACGACCTGATTCCCTATATCAATGACTTACCCAGAAATCAGTTGTACGTGCATGCAAATAACTGGCAGGCACGAAGAATATTTTGAACGAGTGGTCGCGGAAAATGCAATTGCCCGGCCACCCTCGTCCGATGGGAGAAAAAAATGGCTCGCGCGGTGGTCCGATAATGCGGGAGATTCGTGTATGGGGAACAACGGTATGGTGAGCTCCATTGAGTGTAAAGCCAGCAAGGTAACGGTTTCCGGGCAAGGATGTAGTACAGCCTACATACCTTCGGTACGAAGTAGGAGAGAAGTCGGTAGCCGGAGAAAGACGGAAGGAGAGCGAGCGTGAGCGAAGGAGAGAGAAGGTGCGATCGACTGAAGGGAGATAGATCGTCGTTGGATAGAAGGAGAGAGAGGGAGAAAGAGGGAGAGCCGTACGAAGAAGCACAGGCTGATAGAACGGAAAAAGACGCAGAGAAGAGGGAGGGAGATGGGCTCCCCGACGTTTTCTTCTCCGGTCCACATCTACTGTAAATCGAAACCTGTCGGCTTCTCACGGGCATGCGGATAATTACGTATGCGTGCACGTGATCGTCACGTAGCAGCAGCAGCACCCTTTGGGCGACGACGGCTGCGCAGAAGGTCCTTCCTGGCGGCGCGGAAGCCGGGGAAAAAAGGGCGAGAGGCGTGGAAAAAGACGACGGGGTGGCGATCGATCCGCAAGGGGGACAGTCGCGTCGTTTCTTCACGAGCCGCGCTGCTCGACGCAGTGAAAGGAAGTATAACGCGCCGGCTCTCTCGGTACATAGTTACTTAATCTCCGTTTGACAGAAACGAGGTCATTTTTATCGAGGGTCCCCGCGGCTAACGCAACAACGAGCGCTGCGCTCTCCGTGCGCTTCGTACACGATGTCACGCTATTTATTGCTTACCGACTTGTTACACCAGAGATACGAGGGGCCGATTAAAACACTTTGCTCTCCAAAGTCGGCCGTGAGGAACGACCGCCCGATTTCACGGGGATGTTAAACCGAGCCGAACACACCGCCCAGAGACTCGAAATTCAATAGAAAACTACGACCCCGGTACTGCCATTCGTTTCTCTCTACGACAGTCGTTAAAATTACAAAGCCACCCTTACGAGATTCGCCGTAGATAGGACAGAATTCAATCCGAAAAGCCCGGCGAGGATCCTTTAAAATTACCGAGCCGCCGAGCTAAGACGAAACGACCGTCGATTTCCCATAAAAGGTCAGCGTGGCTCGATATTGGGACGGTCGGATAAGTGGGTTAATTCGATTCCGGGCGTACGGCAATTACGGATTCAATTTTACGCGACTGCTCGTTCGTTATTTCTTTGCAATTTTCTTGCCCATCGGCCGTCCGGGAGTGCGTGTACATCGGTTCGGAGAAAACGCCTTGTAAGCGGAGGCAATCGTTTGGTCGTTCATGGTCGTCGGTTGCGTTCGGCCATTAGCGGAGCTCAACTTTTCGGAGGACTTGCCTGTACAAGAACACTTTCGCCGACGTGCTTGTTGCTTTTCCCTTCGACTCATCTAAAAGTGCGTGCGTTCCCCGCCGGTTCCCCCCGCGTCGTCTCGCCGACGAAACAGGAGTCTATCCCTACCAGCGAATCGTGCCTTTTCTCTCTCTCTCTTTCTCTCTTTCTCCCTTACTCCCCTTCTGTCTCCCCTCCGGTCGGCGCTCTTTTCCTCTGCTCCTCCCGCCGCTCCGTAAGAATCCGGATCTAGCCTCAAGGTTTACATAAAGGAGCTGAGACGGTGCTGTCGTCGCGCCGGTCGTCGTCTTTTCCCCGTCTTGTATATAACGATTGGGTTCGCAAGCGGCCCATGATTTTCCGTTACTTCGCTTTTAAGAGACTCGCCTAACGATCCCCCGCGCGCAGTTTCCATGGCGACCTCCGGAGAACTCTTTCGCCAGAGACCCCCGACGTGCGGAATTCGTCTGGCCCGAGACGTTTGCCCGGCAATCACGGTTTCCCGCTGTCCAAGAGCTTCAACGACTCCGAGGAAAAATCAGCCGACATGCTCGAGATCATCGAGAGACAAGGACCGCGCGCCGGGAAATCCATCCATATGGAACGGTCGCGAAGGTGCGTGTAACCTCGTCATTTTTTCCAGGCATACCCAAACCAGTCTGCCAGCGAACCTGCCGGTGGAGTAGGGTAGCCATGTATACGTGTATATCCCGGCGTGAAATCGCAGCCATATGGCGGCAGGCCGAGTCCTTTAACATCCTTTGGCAGCCCTTTAAAGAGCGAGGGGTTGCCGCTTTCGTGGGACTCTCGAGGTCCCTCGACTCTGCTCGTCCTTCGAAAGCTCTCACACGGTTCGTGCCCCCCTCTCCATCCCTCCCTTTGACCCTATCCTTCTCTCTTCGTTTCTCCCTATCCGTACAAGTCGGTCTCCTTTTCTCTCCCCGTGCCCACGGTTCTTGTCCCTTGTGCATGAATTTTCTTGCGGCCGGTCCTCCGGTGAATTCCGTGCGTTTCACAACGGCGGGTGTAACGAAAAGTCCCGGGGACGTGGACCGTTAACCGAAGGAGGGAACTCGAAAGGCCCAGCTCCGCGGCCGACCTACCGTTGCGACACAATAGCAAGCCAGCCGGTGTATATAGAGATTACTTTCTCTACGGCGCAATCACGATATATACAGCCACCTCGGACCCAGCTTTGTGTGCCCTGAAAACGCTTCGACCTTATTGCGCTCGCTCGCTCGCTCCTATTCGCCAAACGGATAATTATACGTGCTAAAGCGCGCGCCAGAGTTATTGCCCGATGCACGAGGATATCCACATTTCCTTTTAACTGCACGTCATCTTACCTAACCGGTTCAAACGATGACGTTCCCGGATCAATGCATTTTCTCCGCAACGGGGTGGAAAAAGTACTTGGGATAGGTGTGAAAGAAACGCAGCCACGAATCGAGAATAAATGTAGGAAAAAGGAAAAGAACGAAAAATGGTAATTGAATTTTTCACTCGTCGTATAATCCTACATATTCTTGCCGTTGAGTGATTGCTAGCAGAAAAATTTGACAGTACAACATTGATAAGACCGACTATCGTACAGCGAATTCGCGTTTATTTAAGAATCGTTGTCGCTGGTTGTTATTCATTTCGGCACGTTGCTATGTCAGGATTGCGTAATTTATTGGATATACTGGTGGTAGTCGTTGAAACCAAGAGCTCGGCTGGTCTACAGGGTGTCTCAAAAAATAACGTGCCATTGACACTAAGCACCTTTAATGGACCATAGGGAAATTAGTACAAGAAACCGTTGGACAAATACGATCAATGCTTTTCGCTCAGTTTCCCAGCAACCGTGAAATAATTTATCAAGAAAATACGCGAGGACATCTAGCTAGAGATTTCATGTCCGGCGAAAATCCCGGCTGACCGTTAATTTTTGCCGACTAACCGAAAAATAAACAGGAAGACACGTTATTATCGCGAATCTCCGTTGGCCGATTCACAAGTTGGAAGCACAATAAGCAAGATAACCCGGCCGTTGCTGACATCTCATTCCCCGCTCGTGAAGGCGCGGGGATTACCCCCTTCGCGTCGCGGCGTGTGCATCGAAATCCCTGATAAGATAGGAACACGAGAGCGAAGCCGTGCAGAAGAAACGACGGCTGAAAGGCCCTGTAAAACGAGTCCCCCGGCCAACACGAGCTTCAATCGATCGTCTAAGGCCCGAGAAATGATATACCGTCGAGCGATAAGGGCCGGCGAAAACATTCGACGACGGGGAAACACTTGCTCGCTGTGTACTTCTCGTTAGGATCGCACGGCCTGCTCTAGTTATGCTAATTTTTCCACACCTCGATGCTCCTCGCGACACATGTCGTTCCAAGACTCTGAGAAGCGCAAAAAATGATACGTTCTCGTTCGGTTTATCTACCGCAGAGGCCGTTCGTTCCTACTGAACCAACAGTGCGGACCAACCTGGCTAAATCGACCTGGACAAAGCAAATTTTTAACACCCAGGAACCCTTCGTTCTGCGGGAAAAGTGTAATTATGTGAATTTCTTGCCATGCATTGGTCTGGTCATCCGCGAAAACTTTTTGAACGTGCCGAAACGTAGACAGGAAGAGCCGCTGTCGGGCACAGCGTCGGATGATTATCGGCTAGAAAGGATAATAACACGGGGGATCGATGGATCGCAGGAAACAGGCTGCAATTAGGCGCGATAGAGAGAATGAAACCCGGGCCTGGCAACGCGGGGAATGTCTCGCTACCGAGTGAAAGTTATTCGCCGCTAACGAATTCGGAATTTCAGTAACTACGCGGAGACGGTAGCCCCGAAAGAATTTCCGGGAGGGGGAGAATTCTAAGAACGGACGAGGAAGAAAGTAAAATACCATCCGTACGGGGGGCTATTGCCCAGACAGATATAAATCAAGGATAAGAATGAAGACGACGATGAAGAGACTTTATGAAGATAAAAATCGAAAGGATAGGATACGTTAGTGCACGTCTAACGGTCTCCTTTTTTTCCTCGGTATTTCTTGTTCCGTTGGAAAAACTTTTGCGACAAATCATCCGCTATGCGCGAGAATGTTGATAGAGAGAACGCTAGAAAGCCCTCGACTGGAGGAAGACAGACAGACGTTGTGCAGAAAGTGCATACCGAGTGGTCGGTGCTACTACGGCCGGAATTTCCGGCCTAAATCGTCCACGACGACGTTCGACCTTGCGCGGACTTCACTCGGCGGTTTCCGACCGCTGGGCGTGGCCTCATGTAAGATCTTTTCTTTATTTCTCTTTCGTGCTACCTGTCCCCGCCCCCGGCCGTTCGCCCCTAAGGGGCAGCTCTTACGTACGCTCGTACGTCAAGCGCCTATTGATACAAGATTAGCGAGAAGTATGTGCGTGTCAAAATTTACGCGTGTACGAGGCAAGTTCGGGCCAAGCTGATAAGAATTACGAAATACCAATATACCGTGAAATATGAATATCCGACGACAGAAGCTAAACGATTCCATCGATCTCGCTCAGTACTGAGGACTTTGCGGCCAGCTTTGCCCGTGCAATTTATTAGCGGTCTGATAATTAATCGCTCAACTTCGATAATAATGACGACGAGGGTGATGATAATTTTCGACGAGACCGGTAACAGGAATTTCCGTAATTGGGGGGGGAAATGTTAACCAGGCTCTCTGGAGTGAGATCTACGGCGGATGAAATTATTCGCGAGCCAATAGCTGGAACGCAGGGGAAACGGTCCCCGAGTCCGCTGGAAATTCAATCCAACGACCCCTCTCATTGTCGACGATAATTAACGTCGATAATTAACCAAGTTCCCGTATCTTCTCTACGGGATTCCGAAAATGTTTCCTCCCCCTGCACCAGCAAATACCTGAATCCTCGCGTCTAAGAAGACCGGAAATATTTGCCGATCCAAGAGATTGACAAGCAAACCAGACACATCCCATCGCGAGGAATCGTGGAAAATCGAAAAGGAAAGTATCGTGCCGTTTTGAGACAGAGTCTGCTTAAAATATTCATCGGCTCGTGCAGTCGCAGCGAGTCTTCGGCCGGCTTATGCCAAGTACTCGGGAAAAGAGTAGAAAACGGTGAGATGCGCGTGCGGCAGGGGACGAAGAGGACTCCGAGGAGGAGACAGATAAATGGTAGAAATGAGCGGGAGGGAAAAACAGGAAGGGAGGAGAGACGGAGGTATAGAAGGCGGAACGCAGTGCTGCATATTTCATGGTAAGTTGTCCAAGTGGTCGGTTGGAAACTCGCGTGCAGCACGTGCCTTCTCCCTTCGTGTGCCGCGTAGTCGGCGTATAACTATGTTATTCGCTTGAACGGCAGCCCCGCGCTGGTCTTCGCCCTGAGAAAAGCCCCTACACGCCCGTCTTCAAGAACCTTTCTTCGTGCGCCCTCCACGTCCACTCGCCGCTTCGCTCAACGCGCACTTCACGCACGGCAGAAACAACTTAACTTTCACGATCGGCCGCACCTATATATAGCGACGTAGAACCTGCCGATCCTGCCACGAGGTTTATTCTTTACCGTACGAACTCCCCGAGGACCCTTGGGTTTTGCTTCGAGGGCCTAGGAAATTAAAATCATCCTACCTCGCAGCGTATGACGAGTTTCGTGATAATACCTTTGGAATATCATTAATCCTGTCCTGTTTCGGTCTCATTCAATAACCCCAGGACGAGCGAGCTAGCTGCCGGAACAAAGGGACAAAGGAATATTCTTTTTATGCCGGCCTCGAAGAATCGTTGGTTACTAAATGTTTAGCTGCGCTGAGTGAGTCTCGCTGACCGGCCGATCATCTCAACGTGCGCACGGCGAAAAAACGAGCGAGAAGAATACACCGATGTGCACGTACGCTGACGGAGGAAATCCAGTTTTGCAGGTTCGCGGGCACCTTTGCTTCGGTTTAACCGTTCCACCCTTGTCCCGCGCAAGTTCCTGTATTATAAATGCGTGCGGCCAGTTGGACCGACGGCACGAATTGTACTTGGACGCTCGGAAATTAAAGCGTTAAATTACAAATGCACGAGCCGGATATTAGCCGGAGGGGCGCAGGGAAAAAACGGTAATGCATGGATAAGCCGTTGGAAATCGAGCGCAGTGTCCTTCGCTCCTTTGCTCTCGTAAAATGTCCTTCGACAGACATGCTGGCTTATAAGATCCTCGTTCGAATCGAAAGACGTCACGAAAATATGGTTATCCCGCGGGGAGTGCGAAAGTCGAACGATCTTTCGGAGCACGCATCAGTTGTTAAGACGGCGGAGTGACGGGGGAAGTTGAAAAAAGTTGCAAAAAAAGGAGAGGAACCAAGGCTCTCGCGAAAACGAGAGAGATAATTGCGAGGGGTGGAGAGAAGAGAAGACCGGGCAAATGTCTTTGGAACCAGTTTGGCCGGACGCGTTGGACCGTGCGACGGTGAAAATTGTATTTATCAGTCGACCAATCGAGTCCACGTAGACCTTTTTAAACAGCCATCATCTCCGGCTCCCCAGGATTATTATCCCAAACGAAATTATGGCGAAATTACTAATATCAACGGCTACCACCGCAAATGGTTCCACTCAAGTCCTCGGCTATTAGACGACGAAAATGTTTTCATCTCGTGCTTAAAGCGATTTTCAAATGGCACCTCCTAGGGTTGATTTCAACCTTTGAAAGAATTACCCCGAAGGTGTCTGCGGTACTCGTCATTGTCATTACGATTACTCATTGAAAAAGACATCTGTGATAAGGCCAGCCGTTGAACGGATATCGTCGGCTATCGAATCGTAAGTTGCTTAACCAGTCGACACGAAAAGCCCGCCGGTACTTTTCCAGGTCAACGGTGTTACGGGCGCGTGTATACACGCGTCTGCTTTATCGGACGTAACGCTGTGTTAATGGAGCGCGGGTAGAATAGGGGAGTGAAAATTAACGACGAGCTTCCGCCGTCATCCCTCGTCTAAAAGCTAAGCCGCGATAAAGACAAGCAGGTAAGAAGCAGGTAAATCGCCGGCGGTAGGCAGATCAGCGGGTTCCACGTAACAGGGGATTTACGTTATTCCACGGAACAGTCTTTTCGACGGAATAACGGTGTCGCATAATCGAATCAACCCCGAGCCAGGATTCTTCGGCTAAATATGGCGAGGAAACACTGCGGTTCTCGCCTTCAGGCCGAATCTCTTTTCGAAGCTCAATGGCTCATTTGAAATTATAATGACAAGCTGAAATTGCCAGGCAATCGTCGACGCTCCACCGACACGGGACACATCGTGTCGTTTGATAAAATAATACGTACGCTTTAAGAATCCGGTCGTCGGTGTTTCTCGTGAAACTGATTCTCTTTATCACTTCGTGCGCCGACGCGGTACGTACAATTGTTTTCCATTAATTTTTCACGTTCAGCCGAAGCCTACGGAGATCATTTTCTAGGAAACTAAGCAGGCTTGTAGCGATTGCAAGGAATAAACAATGAAAAGCTGAAGCGGAGTCCTAAAGAGGTCGAGCTCGTGATTCCATATGTTTCGACCGCAGATCTTTATCTACTGACTAAAATGCAGGGAGGAGGATAATTTTTAGGCTGAAAAGACGGATAGAGCAGCTTCGATCGAGCCAAGCGGCTGACATTTTTTAGGAGCGCGTCTATAATGAGCCTGTCGATGATTTCAGGGTGACCCACTTTTCATTGTAAAGTGCTTAGATTCGACTGCTAGAATGGTAAGTGGGTCAGGCGTAAAAGTAACTGTTACGGCAACGATGTTTCGTGTCAGTCGCGGCTGACCAGTGGAATTCCGCCTTAAGTGGAAGAAGAAGACGTCCGTAATGCGCGCGGTTTATCGCGCACCATTCTAGCCGAGGAAATGCTTCGTAGGAAAACAATAAACCCGGCCAGGGAGAGTTCCAGCGCGCGATACAAGTCTCGATCACGCGGAATGAATTCGCGGAAGAACGGACCAATCGCAACGACCTTGTCGCTGCCACGGCGGAAACGACTGGCGGACAAAGTCAGCGGAAAAACCAGGGAGGAGGCGATTAATGTTAGCGCGAAAAGGTGTCGTCATGGGCACCGAGAGCGTTAATTAATCGGCGCAATGATCGGTCGGTTATCGCTCTTTCCGAGAGCGATAAGAGCCACGTCTTGCGAAAAGTCTATTAATAAAATACTTCGCCAAGCGCGATCGCGACGTCGTCGTCTTCGCGGGAAAACTGTTCGAAGCTCTGAGGATTCTCGGAGGAAGCCACCTGCCGACAATATTCGACTTTTCAGCCTGGCGAGAACCTCTAACAGGGTTTGTAGAGCTGCGGAATATCGATTATTAGCGACTTAGCAATAAACCGCCATTGCCGGACAAAACGCAACGGGTAAAAAGCCAAGTGAAAGGCAACAATGCGAAGGCAAGTACGACACGCGCTTGAGCCAACACACGCGAGAAGCCAAGTTCGTGCGCTTAAGGAACATGTAAAATCGTCGCGGCCAGCGGCCATAGTGGGGGGATAAAAAAAAGAAAAGAAAATAAGCTGAGAAAGAGACGGAACACGGCGAATCAAACGTTGATTGTGTACAATTTTCGCACGTATGCGTAGATATTTTACGCGTCGTGTGTGTGAATGCTATGGACATGACTGTGCACAAACACGCGCGTAATTTGTACGAGCACAAGTATAATTCGCATAGGTGTAGGCGTGAATGAGTAGACGTGCGTTCACGTGGACTTGTCGTCACGCACACGCGTGCTTTCCGTGCACGTAGATGGACGTTGCGAAAAACACAGAGCCAGCGAGAAACAGGTAGAAACGCGCGATACGGACTTACACGTCGGGAGATACGAAATAAGAGAACAACTCTCCGTTCTCCGCGGATATGTCAGCCGCGACAAGGACGCCTGCTAAACGAGCGAATTATACGGGAATAATTGCCACGCTCCTGCGCCGGGGCCCGAAACGAAAGTAAAAGAAAAAACCTAGAACTCCAGCAGGGCCGGACGACGAGGAGTAATGTCTTTGTCCGCAAGATCCTCGCCAGAATTTTCCCCGCTGATGAGCCGAATTTACGGCAGAACAAAAGGATCTGCCGAGAGATTTAATTACAAGAGGTCAGAGTTCACGGGTTTAAGATAAAGGGCCTATTGTCCAAACATCGAGAAATAACGGAAAAGGGTAATAAAGTATAAGCCGAGGGGGAAACAGTGACGAAAATGTGCGGAACAGGACGACGAGCTAAATCGACACGCTTGAGGACGAAGGTCAGACGCGGAGGAAATGCATGGGGAAGAAGAGGCGGAAATACAAGACGGGATTCCCGAAGATGAAGCCGATCCTAAGAATAGCTCGGCGATAAACCATCCGGGAGACGGAGGACCAAGGGACCAGAGGACCAAGCCAAGCCTCGGCAGGCAGGGAACAAGGGAAAAAAAAGGAGAGAAGCGCCAGGCATCGTCCTTTAACGCGAATCGGGGAGATATGGTTGCCGGTTAATCCCTAAAGGTTCCTCGCGCAGACGGATTAAAATAAGTTTGCTTGAATTTACCGGCGAGAATACCAAGCTGGCAGGTTTTACACGTGTATTATCTTGTGACGACACTCCTGACTTCGGTCACGTCGGCCTGCAAAACTATTTGCCAGCTTTATATCCGTGAAATACGTTAAAAACGAATTATCCGTTGTCACTGAAGTCCGTCGTTCTCCATTTGAGTAATGGAACACGGTTTCCCGCGCGCTTGCGGTAGGTATGGGTTTCCTAGGAGGTGGGAAAAAAACCTTGCCAAGGACTCGGCGCATCCGATTGGAGTCTCGTATCGTCCTATAAATTCCACGAGGCTCGATCGCGGCCCTAAGGCTCTATTCCGCGATATCGCAAGGAAAGGTCAACGTCGATCTTACAGAATCGCGGAAAGTTCGTCAAAGGTCAAAGCGCAAACTGACGAGAGCGGTTGAGGAAAATCGATGGACTCTGGCGCACAAGTGAAGATCCGATCGGCAAAGGTCGATATTAGCCAGCGACTACGGGGCAACCGAGAGCGGAGAACGTATTTCGCAACGGGTGCGGGGAATGAAAGTTACGAGAAGGTTGGAGAACGTCGAACACCACTCGTCGACCTTGTAAAGGGAAATTCGTCCCGGCCGAATTTTATTCGTCGATCCGATGAGTCCGTTCTCGCCCAAACAATTGTGAAAATTCATCCTATCGTCGTTAATTATTCCAGGAAAATCGGGAAATTCCGAGCATTTAATCGGGAACCGTCAGATCCAAAATCCTTCTGGGCCAAGGTCACTTTTCGAGGGCAAGCAAATATTTCTTCCGAAGCAACGGACGGTCGTCGCTTTTCGCTGCAGACTTGGAACGGAACTTCAAAGGAACTTCACGAGGGACAAATAATCGCCGTCTACCCAGACGATCATTTTCTGTTCAGCCAATCGAAACAAACAACCTGCTGCTCGATCGTCCGATTCATCCTTACGATTCCCGAAATTCATACTCCTTTATTACTTTCCCATTTCGCAAAGGACATTGAGAGGATAAAAAATGTGCTACACGAATTACTATCGTTTTATAAGACCTTTCGCTGGGGTTTTTCTTTCGACGTTCTTTAAGTTTTTTCGGAAAAATCGCGCACGGACGAGGAATTGATTGATTTATCCGTGGACAATTGATTCCTGGCGTTTCGCAGTGGCGCGAGAAGGTTTTAGAGACCGAACGGCGCGAGAGAAAATGGTGTATAACCTTGCTCGGACGACCTCGATCGCCTTCGCCGAAGAACCTTCGTCGGTTTCTGCGCCGCCACGTACACACAAGATGCCGCAGTCTCTGCCGTACGAACGCGAGTCGACGTCCGTCAGGGAAAAAAGATCTTTCTCTTCCCTCCCAACCATCCTTCTCTCTCTATCTCACACGATATCTTTTCTCTCGCTCGCTCTCTCATCCTACAGCCCTCTCTTCCTCTCTGTCTCTCCTTTTGCCTCTCTCGACGTAAGTCTAAAGACACACGACACGACCGACCGCTCGCACACACACACACACACACACAAACACATCAAGCTGATTTACGACGGTGTGTGCGTACCGCTGGTACTGCCGTTCTCCTCTCACTCTCACTTTTTTCCCGGGATTGCCAAAAGAAAATTTCACCAGACCTTCCGTGCTAAAGGCGAATGAGTATCGAGAAATTCAGGACGATCGACCTCTCCCCCACCGTCGACTGTCCCCGCTAATCGTCAGAACCAACAGAAATAGAATCCGCCTTGACTTTTCCCGCGATTATCGAAACCGTCTTTACCGCGAATCTCGCTAAAAATGAGGACCGTCTGTCGCCCCGCGTTGCTCTCGTCTCACTCTCGGTTTTTCCGCGGAATCGCCAAAAGGGAATTTCACCGGGAATATCGTTCTCTGCCCGGGAGAGACGACGAGGCGTGGAGAATTAACGACGAGTGATTACTCCGTTTCTCGGTATGACTGGCGAAACGTCGATACCAACGGGACTAGACTTTGCGTTACGACAGATGCCGCGGTTTGAGCGAATTATCGCAAATTCAGTGGAAAAATGGAAAGCCAGAGATGTGGCATCGTCCGCGATTACCTTTACGTTTGATAAATATTTTAACGACGTGTCCTGCCACGTAATCGCCTTTACGATTCGCCTTTACCTCCGGCGAATTATTACATAACCGCGATAGCCCATTCTCCGCTTTCAATCGACCGCACGACAAACTCTGAAAAGCCATTTCGCGTGAGCAACAGTCCGGTTATTATTTTTCCAAAAGGTCTACTTTTGTCCGCTACAGAACACGGCTTTCGTAAAAGGAAAATTCAGAGCTCAAGAGACTAGCCTGAACCAACGCCACGGGGGTCATAGGTCATTGGTACGCCGATTTACGATATTCTCATTGGCCCGTTGAAAGCGAGTGCGAAAGCAAACCCGCGGGTCAACGGAACCGGAAACGGATCTCATCGATTACCGCTCTAAAGATCCGATAGACGAGCGACATTTTCTCGAGGAAACACTCTCCTTTAGGACCTGACGGCTCGATTAAGGAAGCAATTACTCCTCACTGCAATCATCGCCGTTACACGGTACGCTCTTGAACTTGCTCCAAAAAATTATACTTGTAAAAGGATTTCTAAATACCCGAGACGTTCAGGGACCTCGCAGAATTCAAAGAAAGTGAAAAAAAATATAACCAGCAGATGTTCCGGAGCTCAAGGTCCTGTATTCTTAAAGAAACAAGCTCAGGAGCGAATTGTACAAGAATAATCCGATTCTCGGTTTGCTGACTCGCGTGTCCTACCTTCCGTGAATTTTATAAATATAGCCGTCGACAGTATAAACACGGTTTCGAACGAAAACAAGAAAATCGATTCCTTCGTAATTACGGCGAATTAATCGCGAGTATCTTTCTTATCAATATAACCTTTCGTAATCGACCGATAAGGCGAATCAGCGTGAAACAGCAGATACGGAACGACTATTTGCCAGCGAGAATCTACCGTTAAAAACATGCGTATGTTCAAAAATATAACTTACCCCTTCGTTTCCTAGGAACTGTATCGTTGGATTCTGGCTGGTTTTATTCTGAAACAGAGAAAATTCGGTCATTAGCATTCACGCGAATAATCTACGATGGGTTCTCAGAAAGTCAATTACTCGAGGTTTTATCGCAAAAGCCGAAAATTTACTCTATAATTCGCGCAAACGACGTTTCTGCGGCGAAGCGACATTTTACGATACGGTCGTAATCTTTTTTAGCCCGCTGATGCACCTCTCGGTGGACATGGTATTCGCCGTTTCGACGAAAATAGAGAGTTTTAAATGACGGTAATCAATTCTTCAGCTTCCAGTCCACCGAACTTGACTTTTACGTATTCGTCTGGTTTTAATGCGATCGTTGGCAAATAGAATGGCCCGCAGTTGGGACGGTTTTCGCAGGGGCAAAGCTCATTTGCATTGATATTTCGGATATCAGACGTTATTCGCAGACAAATCGGCACGACGATCCATTCAACGCATGCGTGCGTGTATTATCATCTTGGCATACCGGCACGTGCTTTCATTTCGACCCAGTATACCAGATGATAACGAAATGGCGTACGCAAACAACGAATCTTCATACCAGAGTGAACAGACCTCACGAAAAAGTATGCAATAGGATTCCTGCGTAAAGCTCAGGAAGCTACAGAGGAAGGAAACGAGAAGTCTAAGAATTGAATTTCATTCATGCGTGGTTAAATTGGTCGAAAAGTCGACTAAAGGTGTGCCTTGTGTTGGCACGATTTCTCGCAGTTTCTTTGAAAACTTTGCTGCAAGTCGCCTTCGACCTTGCATTTTTTAAAACAGTCCTCGCTATTCCGTTTCGTGAGGTACGACTGGATGACACGTTTGCACGTATGTCCGCAGCTACCGAGGAGATGATAGTCCAACTGGCAGGTCGTTTTTTTAGCAGCAGACGTCTCGTCTAATTAGATTTTACGAAGCCAAGCGACTGGCGTTGAAGCATGAGCAAACAGACTTACATAATTTCTTGCCAATTAAAACGATCCGCCAGGCCGCGGAAAGTAAATTACAAAGGACAGTCCGCTATCTGGAATCGAACAGAGGAGCCTACAACTGGGGAATGATTTACGAACGATCGACAAAAGCCACGGGAAACTGCGACGATCGATGATGATTCGCTAATGCGAAGATAAGTAACGAGTGTTGGATAATTCCGTGATGTCGCGGGGCCAAGTACTTGTCAGCGTGAAATCGAAGCAACGAGGAAGAATGCCCCGGCAAATTGTACCAACGTAATACATTCCTCGCGTTATATTATGCTACACGGGTAGCGATTTTGCGTGCATCTCCTGTACACACACGCCTTAGCGATCGTTTGAAAAGGGAAAGTCGTCGGTAAGAGCTTCGCTCGCTTCTGACCGGCGAGCATCGCCAGGCATTCGTAAATCATCGCGTCTGAAAAAACCGGCAAGGAGAAGACGAAGGAAAGGAGCATTGATTTCTAGTACGACATTGCAGCTCTTTCGTCCAAGAGATTCGCCGACCAGTTCCAACGAACGTCCGAGGAAAACAGTGTTTGCCGACAATTTTCACGAACGAGCGCCATGTTCCTCTTATTGCCAAGTCGCAGTGCTCATTTTTACGAGTTGCTCAACTTTATCGCCATTACTGGTTACGCGGCGAAATGTTAACTGGTATTAAAAGGACATAATCTCGTGGTTGATCGCTCGTATAACTCGGTCCGATCTTGTCTCGTATTCCACAAGCATATATCTCTACTTTTCTCGAGCGGTTAAGCCGAAAGAGGCTCCGTATTAACGTAACTCGCTTGCCCATTGTCTTGCACGTAACTCGGCAAGTTGTTGCATGATTCTCTGTCATCGTGAAGATCCGTTAGCATTGCAATAGCCGGCGGAAAGTTAACCGTGGATTTCCCAGCCTGAGGGGGAGTTCCAATTTATCGGGTATACGTATTCAGTCGGTGAGCGGTGTAATATGTCGGCTGGAAAACACGCGATGCTTTCACTGATTAGTCCGCGATAATTCCGACTGAGGTAACTCGGAAGGATCCTTTCGATTGTCCGAGCGATGCATACGGGGCCGTCGTAAGGGTACTTTGCTGTCACGCTTTTCCGACAAACATCGTCCCGTCAATCGTAAAATTAATAGCACAACGAAAACCAACTCGGCCGCTGATTATTTTCAGCATTACGTAAACCTGTAACGAATGAAACGCCCGTCGCTACGCTTTCGACGATAAAATAAACCCTGTTAGAATTTTAATCACCTACATTATCACGGAAAAGTCATCGCGATGTTGCGCTCCGAGAATTCAATGGGCAATTGATTTGAAGAATTCGGTAAGTGTTCGCGCGAGTCCCACTTTAATATGCTCAAGTATGAAAACAATGTGTTGGACTTTGGAAATGAGGGAACTGCTCTTGATGGATTTGATAGGTCGTCGTGCTTGGCGAGAGGAGAGGGTAAGTGGACTTTCCTCGTCGTCAGCGCCACCCTCGTTCTTCTTGCCCCGGAGAAGAAGGGGACGGTTGACCACCCGCCGGGGGAATTCATTTGCCCGAAACCGAGTGGTGTTTGTATTTACGCCCAGTCCAAAGGTTCCTCGGGAAGAAGTCCGCGGGGCGCGAAAGGGCCGGATTCAATGATCGGTACGGGGTGGGGGAGGGGGTCAATAACTCTTCGTTACCGTAAGTCCCTGACATCCCCCTCTTCGTTTCGTCTTCCGTCTTCATCGACACGACCTCCCGTGGTCTTGGAGCGCGGCGCGGACCGATCACGCGATTACCGGAGAATGACGAGCACCTCGGGGGTGCGGGGGAAGACGAACGAACGTGTCATTTAATAAACAGCGTCTCCGAGAGTCGGGCAAGCCAATTGAACGGGACGATTGTTTACTTCGGATGGGGCGAAGAGGTCCGTTGGTCGCCGGGGTATCGTTCGATTTAATTGACCAGGCGACGAAAAGATCGCGTGGTTGCCGGTTTACGGCAGGTAAGCCACGTAGAATGCCGGTGCATGCCGGGAAATTCGGCAACGCCGCCAACTGGTTCACTTTCTCTCGGCCGGCGAACTCCGGGGTCCCCCTTCCCCCGCGGATAATGCACGTACGACGCCTCTGCAAGGCCTTTATAGATCCCGGATGGCAACGGACAATCCTAGGTCCGGCTCCGCGGAGCCTTTAAACGACTCCCAGCGACGTCGATGCGATCCTCCGGCCAAGGGCCATGAATAAATCATTGCCCGAGAATCCCCGGGTCCCCGTCTAAGGCTCGAAACAAGAGAAACCGAGCTGCCGGCTCCATCCTTGAGAAAAGCCGCGGATCAAACACCTCGGCGATCGGAACAAGGCCGATTTTCGTTACCGACAGACTCCTTAAAATGTAATTCAGTCGCGGTGAATGTAGCAAAGATTCTTGCTTAAGTAACCCTACGCAACACGAGCAACATGATCCTGCCTGCCCTTCAGAATGTAGCAACTCCGTAGGCCAATTGATATGTTGCTGAACCTTGTTGCTCAAACAACTCTATTCAATACCGCACCGCGACCCTGTCTTCCAGATTACAACAACCTTCTACGCTAATAGATCTATACGATACGGTCTTCTATGTATTCTTCATATGTCTACAGTAATCTGTGTAGCTATTCATAGTTCTATTCAATACCGCAACACAGTCGTGTCCTTCAGACTTAGCAACTTTGCACAACATGTAAAGTACACGTTTTTTTTATTTGTCAGTCGAACCGTTATCGCGATTAAATTTGTTTTGTTAGAGGGACTCAATGGGACGTTTCGGAGTCTTTGTGCTTGACTTTCTGGAAGCAGAGATTCCGAGTGATAGGGCAGGTGTGTCGGGGTTAAGGGGTCAGGAGAGCGATGATCGCGAGGTCTCGACGAGTTGCCTCGTAACCGGCTTAAACAATCGGCTCGCGGCTGATAGTCATCGATAGTGCTTGCCGGCGCTTTACGATCAATGAAGGGCAAAGAGCCTCCGTCCAACAGCTGGCACGAAGGTGCCCTTTCACCCAAAGAGTACGATAAATTCCGAAATTACCGCGACCTGAGACAAACGCGAGAATTAGTCCACCTTTCGATTTTGCCTTGATTCTCCTTCTTCACCAGCAAGTAGCACACTGTGAAATAACGTGGCAGAACCGTAACGAAAGATATTTTTCGAAAAGTTCGTCGTCGTGGAGTTGTCTGGGGAATTATCTCATGTTATTGAGCGAGCGGTAATCGGGCCTTAACTTAAGGATCCGGGACGCCGACAGTGCCGTAATCAGAGCGATTAGGCGTGACCGCGATAAGTAAACAGTAGCTATACGGTCGTTCTGTCGAATGCAGCCCGATAAATTATTTCTCCCCTACGATGTTGCGTTCACCGCTGCAACATATGGTTCCAGCGTTTCCGCCCAAAACCCTTGCACGTCCTTCTCACTTCCGCCCCGTCTTTCTCAACCTCGCAGGGGGAACTATCGGGGCACAAAGAACACGTACGTTTTGTAAACAGCTTGTTATTAGATTGTTTCGTTGTTAATCGACGATGCGTTGACATCAGGCATTCAACATTTTCTGCATGCCATCTTTTTAAGCGTAATTTACTAAACATCTGGAAAATTCTGCGCGAAACGACAAACACGTAGCAGCTGAATGCATCGACGTGCTGGATCGAAAAGACCAACACGGAATGCCGTGTGAAACGCGTGGCAAGTCAAGGGAAGTGCCGCTGCTATCTTATTTAAGAACGTTTCACTCGACGAGTAAAGCTCTGAAAATTTGGCACGGGACAAAACTAACGGTGGCTACGGTATACCTAACGGCTGATACACGCCCAGCTAACTACACCTAATGACTCACGCACACACACACACGCCTTTGAGTAGGCGGACGGTGTAGCTAAATATTTCGGAATTAACCATCTATTCTGGGCGTACGATAAAATCGTACTGTATAATGTGGATTTAAACTGTACAAATAATGAACTAAGTGAATAAATATTTCACTTGGCTGCTCGTGACAGTCGACATTTGTCCAATCAAAGGACGCTTCTTCGCCTCGATAATATTCTTCGTTCGTTTTCCCGCCTCGGGGAAATGACTTCCGGAAAAAGGCCTCGCTATGGCGGGGTTTTCGAAAGTTTCCCGTGGTTTAAGGTTATTCTTGGCGTTGTGGACGAAGCTTAAACGTGTTGCCGGCTAGATACGCGTGTACCGAAATGTCAAACAGGTTTGCCAGCGTTTATGTATATCTGTCTACATAAAAATATGACTCGCGGCTCGGCGAATCGACGTCAATCGATTTCCAGATTGAGGAGGCTGAGCAGCGAAAGGTCTAGCTTTTTCAATTGCGATAGACAGCAACAAATGAGTCAAGGGGATATATCATTGCGATGGAAAAATCGTGCGCGATACGTATAACAGGACAACGCACTCGATTATCCACTTCCTTTTATTTCGTCGTTTTATCCCTCTCAAGGACGTAGCCGGTCGCTTTTGACTTTCACAAGACCGGACGGAGACTCAGGTATAATAACGCGATAACAAGCCAGCGGATGCAAGAATCATAAGCGTAAATTTTACACTTTAAACAACTGTTTAATTAATTTCATCCAAGCTCAGAGACATTTTTTATCAATTAATGTCACATTCAAGAGGAGTTTAGAGGAGCTAAAATTGAGATTTTTCCAGCGTTCAAAAAGTCCTAAAATTTTAGTGAATTGTAGAATGCAAGGTTTGCGTGATGTTCCGTCTTGTTCCCTAAAGGAAGGACCCTAGGCTCAAGGGCAGAGGTGCCTGAGTGTGCGTGAGTGTACGTAAGTGTGCGTGTTACGGGGGTGTGTCGTTTTTCCGAGTTGAGGATTCCGAAAGGTGAACTACCCTCGTCGACTTTGGGAAACCGTCGGTTCTCTAGCGTTTAAACGTAGATGACCTGCGCCCGTGCATTTGTGTGCGTGAGTTTCGGCTATGCTATTTATAAGAGAGCCACCACCTGCCCTATAGGGGTGTATTATTCCTTCTCAAAGCGACCGACCGGAGGGAGGGAGGGGGGGGGCATTCTTTTTAGGAAGATCCACACGACACGTTTTTCCAGCTAAGCAAGGCTCCCTTCACCTTTCGTCGACCATTTTGAAACGTCGTCAACGGCTAACGACACAACTATTAGCACTATCGCTAATCGACCCGGTAATTGCGATACGTCAAAAACAATAGCACTGCAGTGTACATGCACACGTTGGATAATTTCGAACACGTAATTTTGACAATTGTCCTGCATTATCGGCGCTAATAATTGTCTAAGGAACTTTTCGACACGGCGTTTATAACGCTTGGCGTTGTTACTCCGCCTTGATACAATAAAGGTTTTAACGCGTGCGGCATGGCCGAGACGTCGCCGGGAGATAACCACCGAGAGAAACCACGCTGGAAGGGGAGGACAACGAACCTGCCGGCAAAATATCGATCTGCCACGGCTCCTGCGGTTTCCACAATCTGCAGCACCGCCGATCGGGAACACAAAGATGGCGAACAGACACGAGAGAGAACGCCCGTGAATACGGCCAGACGACGATGACAAAGGAACAGAGGAACGACGTGATAGCGAGCATGCGGACAGACGAAAGTGAAACTACGAGATTCGAGGCAGCAGATGCGCGCCACCGCCATTGTCACGCGTTCCTCCTCAAACGGAAATGAATTTAAACCTCCCCTACTCCCACATTCAGCGGCTCTGCCACGTTGAACAGGTATAGCTCAATATTCTGCATACGGGGAATAAGGCGCTGAAAAACTCGCGGATGAAAATACCGCGTTGAAAGGGTTAATGAAATAATTTCCGATAACGCGCTTGGCCAGCTTCCGTTGCGGAATAACGTCCTGCCAGAGCAGGGCAGCTTTTTGTGTACGGACTTTTGCCGAGGGTAGATTGTCGGCTGAATAGAGACCGATAGGTGGAGGATGACGGTGCCGGGCGATCGGCCGAGCACGAAAAGCTAATAGCGTCTCAATTGATGTAAATTAGAGTTAAGTACCGTGTGCTGCAGGGAAGCGATTTTTTCGCCGTCCGCGAAGGAGGTCAACAACACACTTTCCAGTGGTCTTCGACGTTCGGCCCGGTCATTCCGCACGCGTTTCTACGACTCACGAGCGATTCTGCATTTCCTAGACCCACGTAGAAATAGCGACAGGTATTGGATTTAAAATGGCCCAATAGTTTGCCCGCTCGGGGGGGATCGTTTTGATCCACGAAATACCTGGGAGAACCGTGTGAAAGCGTTCGCTCGTCCCCCGACGACGTTCGGTGGGTTTCGAAAAATGCAGTGGCTTTCGAGAAACGATCCCTCCGAATCGACTATACGACACTGAAATCCACGACTTTCAGGCAACCGCCGGGATTACGTATAATTCAGCCGTCGAAGGTGAGCAACAAATGTTGTCTAATGAGTGAACTACGCAGTTACGTAACATTATTGAGTTATAGCCGCGTGATCGTTAGCTCGGCACCGAAAATCCACGGCTCGGAAATCAGCTGGCATTAAAGCACGTCGCTGATTCGTCCTGGAGAAAGAAAAATATCGCTCGGAAGAGCATTGCGTTGAATATCGCGAATATCGCGTTGTCGTGGGCCAATAGAAACGTTAAGATCGGCGACACCCTGTAATTCGTCGTGCAGGCCGATTCGCGAAGCCGTGACGTCGTTGTTCGGCCCGTCGCCGTCGTATTTAACATTTTAACGATTTACCGTGTACGTGTGTAGACGGGCGCTCGCGTATGCTTGTAATCGCGATCACGCGGCAAGCCTCGAGCGTTCTCGAGAGAGCAGAGTGAAAGGAGCGCTGCGAATCGGCAAGGAGCGACTGTGGAGACGGGCAAACAAGGACAAAGCACTTTGTTAATTTCAAGAAATCCCTCCGTTCCTCGATCCGCGCTTAAACCATTATATCGAAAATAGAAAACCGAATTTTGCGACAGCTCACACGAGTTTCTTTTCGCTACAAAGATCTGAGTCGTAGTCGTCGTTGTTCATTTCAGAGCTCGAGTCTCCTCTGGCGAGTTCCATTTGTTGTTAGTACCTTGGACAGTTGTCAAGTCTATCGTCGTACCCGTGAGAGACGTCCTTTGTCGTCCCGTTAATTAATCGCGTACATGTTGTTCCGGTAAGTGGAGTCATAAACGCGCTCAGCGATCGTCCTCGTCAGTTACCAGGAACTCATTGCCTACGTGTGTTTGTCTAAAGCGCACAGTTCGCTGTAACGTGGCCTCTACAGCCTTTAAGGCCGTAGATGCCAGTAGGAGAGGTCGGGGGAATCGAGGTTAGCGGGTTAGAATCCTACAATTTTGGATGGAAAAAGAAATCATCGATCGACCGACCAACCTCGCCGGTTTTTCGCCAATTTTCCCAATTCTCGGCTGCTCAAAGACACTGCATTTTTTCTACGGTCCAAGCGAATCGAAAGTTCGTAATTAGGCCGTGGCAGATATCAAGGAAATCTTCAAACTCCCGCCAAGCACGAAGAATTTTCAATTATGAAAGGCAGAGACCATTTTTCACAGTAGTTTTCGAATTATCGAGCGCTTTCTATCGCGTTAAGGCAAATCAAAAGCATGTCCATGTAAAACGACTATGCGGTAAAATCCTGCATAAATCTACCAAGTATTGGAAAAAATACCGCGCGATGAATCTAGCGATTGAAATTCTCAAAATTCCAAGCATTCGAGAACCGGATTCACCATTAAATCCGACCGTTCCGTACGGGAAGGTAAGTTTGGAGGTGACATCCATCTGAATCCACGTTTCTCCTCAACGTGCGGTGAGTGCGGATGAAGTGAAACACACACACACACACTCACCCGTGATACGACCATCTCGAATACATTACGCGATACCTACCGTTATTCGATTAATTTTGAACATGATCACTTTGAAACACTAATTTACAGTCGGGTAGTCCCAAAGGTGATACGCCCAGACTTACAGAGACATGACTTATATAATGATCTGGAAATGGTTACAAGGTAAATGAAAATTCCGGGCAAATCGTCGGAGAATTGTGAAGAATGAAAAATAGATGCAGCGAGATCAATGACGAAAAGGAAGTTCCTCACCGCATGACACTTCCGTCATTTTTCACCTAGTGTTACACCGTTATACGCATCATCAACCCACGTCGCTATGATAACTTTAGTTGAGCCGGGAGTGGAGTACATCGGAAATCGTCTCCTCGGCATTATTTTACGGAAATAACGGAATCGATGCTCGGAGTAGTCGATGTAATCGAGCACAGAGGGCTTATCGTTGCTGGCATAGGACGATCGAACTCTCCTTGGTTTCCGGCATCGGCGATATTTCAATGGGCGTCTACCGAGACTTTCCTCGCGCGTAAAAGCGCAAATCATCACGAAGAAATTTCTACGAGCGTGTCCGACCAGTCTGCCTGGAAAGCCGGAAGTAGAGATCGATCGCGGCCGCGTCCTGTTCCGCGTCTGATTATGAGTAAAATCATTCCTCGCGAGAGATGTCCCGGAATTTCATACGGGTGCGTCCCAACGATCGACCAGATAGGCCGTCTTTCATTCCACTTGTTACGGATTACCGTATCTCCGTTTGATATTTACACACGGCAAAGATCTCTGCGCGATCACCGTTAATACGCCTTGCTGGTAATTTCGTCTTAGAACTCGGTTCACCGAGGTTCAACGACGTTTCCTTTGACGTACATGATTATCAGATTCAGCGGACCAACCCTGTTTGTTACACCTCGTCAAAGAGGATGTGATAAATGTTAGGCAACGCGATAAACAACGTGGAGACACGAAGGAGCGCAAAAATGGGCCGACTAGTCGTCCGTTCGCAACAAGTGGGGATTTTCGGACGAGCAAATAAGACTGCAGAAAGCGGTTGGGGGGATTTAAAAATAACCCATTTAGAAACGCTCGTCTGGCGCGATGCGCATTACCGGAGATAGGAGTCCGCCGACGGTAATTCCGAGTGCAGAGGAGTAAGCTTTATTACTGGACGAGACGGTGCCCAAACTACCTGACGTCCACACTACTGACTGATTTATTTGTACCGAGTCAGCGCGGCAAAATGAACGCTTACTCAGCGATGGGCTAACGGCGTTTCATCCCTCGGTATTTAAACCGGCATTTCCAAAGGCATGACTTTATCCAATTTCAAGTATGTTCTTTAAATTATTGAGAAAACGTGAGTCTGAATTTCAGCCGTACAAAATAAAATTGTGTCG
This sequence comes from Hedychridium roseum, assembly GCA_963989215.1. Taxonomy (NCBI): domain Eukaryota; kingdom Metazoa; phylum Arthropoda; class Insecta; order Hymenoptera; family Chrysididae; genus Hedychridium; species Hedychridium roseum. The sequence continues at coordinate 1,182,136 of OZ022307.1, read as the reverse complement.
TATGGGCCGGATTTTCGCTCGAAATTCCCGTTTGTTATTGTTATGGTCTTTTTGTATAATCACATCGTTGCAAAACCCTGGGCGATCTCATGCAAATTATTTTACGCCTCGGCATTCCTTGTGCACGTTTATTAGTATTGTCGACTTCGTAATCCTTAATGGAATTCGCCAAGCGGGCGATTTCAGTTTACTGGGGAGCTTGCCGGCGAGGATTGTAAAATTCGCTAGGGATCCAGAGCTCCTCAGGAGCGATCGACGGTGCAACGGCCTTGATAGCAACTCTTCCAACGTCCGGTGCGTCCTTAGAGAGAAAGAGAAAGGACGTCTCAAAGGCCTTCCCCGGAGAAAGCCTACATTCTGCTCGGCACTGTACATCTTGTAACGATGTCAAATGCACGCCAGCTAAAAACTTCCACTCTCCCTTCACTCGGTTTTTCGTAAAAGGCGCTGTGTATCTCGTTCGATCCCGTTACCCGGCGACGTTCGAACCCGCGTATATTTCCAACGGATCAATGAAAATACGACGGGCGATTGGCCGGACTCGGGACGAGGATCGCTCGAGAACGAGGAAAGTCGATGATGCCGACGGAAATCCCGCAACCCCCGGGCTATTCCCCGCAGCGTTATTCCGCCGCCGGGGATTGCCCGATAGGACGTTGATACGCCCGGTTTTACGTGTCGCACGACCGACGATAATTGACCCGAAGATTGTCTCGCCGATGGAGCAAAATTGAGCGCAAGTGCGGACCGTAAGCTCTAGAGGGGAAAAAGGGACTTTTTAATTACGGTATCCGTATTTTCCGATACTCGTCGTTTCACTCGGCGCTCCAATATTAATCGAATCAGGAAAGGACGTTCGGTAACGTCCAGCACTGCTGAATGCCGTCAGCTGAAGAAAGTTTTTTAGATCAACAAGACGATCGCACAATGGTGAAATTTACAGTCGCACGCTCGATTATCGGCAGTAAAAGTTATCCGCCATCAATTGCTCATGCGTCGTTTCCTTCGCGGCCTTGGCCAAACTTTGGATTGAAAGCCGATCGGCTAATCGCCAATGTTTTCCTCCGCAATCCTCGCATATAATTAACGATTTCACGTGCACTATAGGCCGCGATAAATGTTACTTCCGTCAGCGTCGTCGTTGCAAAGGCACACCGCCACTACCGAAGAAGAACTTGGAGTGAACGTAAACCTGTTAGCGCAGACGTCGTTGTTTTTCTTATTGTTATCGTTTTACACCCTGCTCTAAGACATATCGTTGCAATGTCCAATGAAAGCTATTTAACGACGAGACCAGTTTTACGCAATTGCGAGGCTTCGCGAGAATGCTAAAAAGCTATTTTTAAAGCGATTTGAAAACCGTGCTCCCTCAGTCTATCCATCCCGGCATTCACTTTCACCTCCTATAATTTATTCTGAAATGAGCGTAAATCGATGGCATTCGCCGTGCGTAAGTCCTCAGTTTAAAGTCACTAGAATTACGAGCCTGGATTTTCATATTAATACAAGACATGAAGAGTTAAACAGCAGTTTGGCCCGATAAATAAGACTCTCTAAACTATCGACAGACACGTTGCTTACTTAAGTCGTATTTGTCCCAAAAACAGATTATTCCGAGTAAACCGGGAAGCTAAACTTCTGACGAGCTATTTGCCGACCCTCGTTCCAGATTCGATCAGCACTAGTTAACCCTAGCCTAACCCCAAGAGCGACTCATTAATTATTCGCATGCTAAATGATGTAATTCCCGTATGACCAGGCATGAATCTAAAGCGAACGGGAATAGTAACTAAGATCGTATATTCTTCTATTTCGTCAGCGAACGGTCCCGGCGGATGATCGTTGGATAATTTCACGCTGGTTCTCTTAAGAGCGGGGATTACCATTTGGAGCGCAGACCAGACGAGAAGTAGGGAACCTTGAGAAGCAGGGAAAGGGAACGATGTGGTGCAAAGGGAGTCGGCAAGGCACAAGTTCAACGGCGTCGTCATGGAGTTCTACAGCTGTTTTCTCCACACCCCAACTCACTGGACACCCTGCTTCAATTATGGAAGCTTTCAGACCTCTACCGAATTTCCACGAAAACAGGGAGATGGTCGTCGACCAGGTACACCAAGAACAATCGACGCTCGCCCGGATTCTCAGGTCAGAAATCTCAACGAGCCTTGCTTTACTCCCTAATTCCTCGTCTGCGGAAACCCGTTAAGCACGTCGCATTCAGGCTCATTGGAAACACTCACATAATTAACAACGCCATCCGGAAACAGCTAAAATTTGGTAAATTTCGCTGTTCACGCGAGGAGTTTAAACGTCAATGATAATCGACGCAATTAAAATGTAAACGCGGTTAAAACAATCGAGTGACTTGGACAGTCTGTCTGATCTCAATAAATGCGTTTCCAGTAAAACATTAGCAGTTTGCAGATCGTAAAATCTTCCTGCTTGTACATCCGTGTTCTTCGCTACAGAACGATCGTTATTCAAATACCGAGGAACAGCTGGCTGTTCGGAAGGGGGCCCCACGCCTTTTCTTACGGTGCTTGAAACGTTTCAAGGCTAGAATCGGAAGCCAACTGAAAGAACCGAGAACCCGACGATCTTTGCCTAGTTTTCAGGCTATAATAAAAAGTCCTTTGCTACATTATTTTTACAGCGCAACGTATACTGATCTTCGTCTGATCTTCGCAGCTAGGGTTAACAAGATTTTTGCATGCTAAGAAATTGAAATTTCCGGCAGATGGAGGTTTCAGTTGGCGTTATTCCGAGTTCGTTGGCAAAAATAGCCGTACGACAATCGTTACCCCGACGACGCCCCTGTAGTTCCAAGCATTCTTTAATATTCATGGGATTAAGGTGCGTGTATGTCGCCGTTCAGTGACATTATGCAACCGGCGATGTGGAGAAGCCAGGAGATTCGAATGCTTTCGCACGCATGCCAGTGTTTGACGTGAGCATGCACCGCAGCACCTCGACACTGTCAGCCTGTTCTTTTGCCCGATTTCTGCCTTCCACCGGAGAGCCTACCGTAGTAATTCGTCGTACGGTTACTAACTTGCTACCGAGTGTCGGTAGAATCGTTTTCTTCTACTTCACGTCCAATAAATCTCCGATCTATCGTTCTCAGTAAGTGGATTTTTCGATGCCGTCTAACACTCAGGTCCACGTTACAAGGGTCACACGCGTCTACTTGAGTAGAGCATGTGTAATGAACCTCTTGAATATTTCGTTCATAAACAAGGCCACACTTGAGCGGAGCAAAGCGAGGCCAGAGCAGACCGACAATTGCGAAAATCATTTGAGGAATAATGTTTTAAATTTCCTTCGTCAACGAGCAAATAAGCACGTTCCAATAGCGATGTCGTGCGAAGATAATGCGAACAGCTGTTTATCTGTTAGCCACTGTTTATGCTAGCACAGTAGGCGAGTCTCCTACAAAGAAGGACGCGTCACTGCGACTCGTGACGAAGATTTACGATTTTCACAGGGTACTGCGACGGGACCAACGGCGCTCAAGACGATTACGCACAATATAATCGTCGTCTAGAGGCTAACCATCGTTAAGATGTCTTTTAATGGCCTCCGCCTGGTCGAAACAGTCAACCAGTTTTTGCTAGATATTTCAACGCGAACAACAGTGAACATGGAATAACTTCTGTGCCATTAATATCCCAAAGACTTGTTTATTTTTCCCAAGTGTGCCACGTAGCTGACTTATCTTACATATTTCATGAGAAATTCCGTAGCTTAATGAAGGAAATTAATGTTTTCCTCCAACGAAATGAAACGAGAACCGACACTTTCGTATCGTTGTTTTGTTAAAGCCGTCCCAGCAACATTGACGTAATATTTAATGTAAAATACGCGATAAAAAGTGCGATAAGCGATGACCTAGGGGGATCGTCTGATTCTCTCGGGTAATTCGTAGGAAAATGAAGAATATGTCCGCAGGACGATGACGTCGAAGGGGTCAGAAATTTCAACGCAGATATTTTAATGAAGGCTACGCCCCTGGCGGTAGCTCTACTTTCGAATTTCATCCGAGATTACGAGAGAGGTTAGAATCAGCTGATGTCGAAAGAACTGTCAGCCGCAACGCAATTTGCCGTTATATTCGTGGCCGTACGTCTCCTTCGGCGATCGCAAAAAGACTTTATTGGCACTCGAGAAATCGGGCCAGTCTTTTTTTACATGGCCGATACACGAACCGGTTATTTTCAGAATTTTCGAAAGCTCCGGGGGTACGTATATCGTATGACGCAAGACATCATTGAGTTACCTATCATAGAATTTATGATAATAAAACCGTCTATCCTCGCGCGAGACCGTGCGAACCTATCGCGGACAGACGGACATATATGGTTGCCAGACGATGATTAACAGAACGATGCTACATTTTGTACGTTCGTCGAATACCCACGATAATCTCGGCGGACGATTAAGAGCCAATGTTCGGATTACACGTTTAAAGTCGTGCGAGGCAGTGAAAAGGTATCGTTTTCGAAGCAGCCTGGAATTCGTGGCTTGTTAGGCCAGTCATGTTACGTAATGTCGTTGTCAAACCATACGGAGACGTTGAGTCAAGATCGGCGAAAATGCCGTGAGTCTGTGAACAGACAGGGAGGTAAAGACGGAAAACGGAGTGTACGGTGAATGGCAGTTCGGCAGGTTCGGAAGAAGGGCTGCTAAACGACGACCAGCTGCTTCGAAGCCAACGTGGCCCTCCGACGTTTGGGAATTTCCTTTTACCCCGAGTTTTTCGCTAAATCTCGTCGATGGGTATTTTAGATAGAGGAATAATCGATGCGCGACCTCGTGGACTTATCGAGTGTCCATCGGAACACGTGGTGGTGGGATTTTATATGAAATTTGTCAGACGCCCGACGATCGGGTATCTTTCCTCAGCTCGACATTACGACACGCGTACTCACACACTAGCATCGAGCTCGGGGGATATACGTATACGCGGTCCTAGCTTTACGCGAGCGGACGAGTGAGAGAGAGAGAGAGAGAAAGAGAGACGGGCAAAGAGCGAGCGGGCGAGCGAATGAAGGAAGGAAAGAGAAAGAGCTAGTGGCAAGGACGGGAGGGACAAGAGAGGCACGTACCGATGTCCCAAGAAACATATGGTTTACTCACCCGATTCTTGAGGAAGTCATCGATGGCACGCTGCGCCGAGTCCGTCAGCTTCACGAAGATAAGGGACTTGTTTTCGTGGAAATTACTTTGCGACGACAGACCATACTGGACACCTGCCGCCAGCGCCGCCATTTCTCTGTCTCTCGGCGGCGAGTTCTCTCTCGCACACGTCCCTCTCATAAAAGGGCACACAGCTGACGTCCTCTTCACTGATCAAACGCCGCACTTTCCCGTTTTCCTTCCCTTCTACACCCCAAAGAACGGAGCGATGCGCGACGATCGAAAGAACCGCTCCAGCACAGATATCGCCACCCGGAACTCTCGCCGATGCGATATAGATATATATGTATATAAAAGAGAGACACAGATGTGTGTGATGTGTATGTATATAGGTGTGTAATGAACGAGAGAGCGAGACGGAATAGAAGACGAATCTCCACCCCCCACCCCGTCAACAGAAAAAACAACAGAGGAGCTTCTTGCACTTAGTAGCTTCGTTTCACACACGCGTCTTTTCTCGTTCGACGAGATAGATGTTTCTTCTTCTTCGCGTTAACTATCCGGCACCTCTTCTCCCGTTTCGCGACTTGTCCGTTTCGAAAACGTGTGCCGTTCCTCTGTCGAAATACGACGGTACGAAAGTGGCAGAGACACCCGCGAGCGCGTAAAACCACCCCTCGCACACGTTCCTGGTCTTCGCTTCCTCTCAGCCGTTACATATTAACGCACCGACACGTCTCATTTCAGATTTTCTCGCGATTGGGTACGTCGCGCGGAGAGAGAGCAGCAGCGCCCGTCGTTTCGTCGTAAGGAACTATACAACTACACTTTCGAACGGCCACCTGGTAGGCGGGGCTTACGGAAGAGCCGTCAACCAATCACTCCCGATGGATACCGATGGCTCAGCGACTCTGCTGTCCTCACACGGTCGTTGTCAATGATCGACTGATTTCGGTGTCTCCCATGTCACCCCGGCATTGCTATTCGTGGCGCGCTCTATCGGCGGAATTTTCAACCTCGCCGGCGATGGCCATTGGCCAGGCAATAAACAGTTCTAACCATTTCTGTCGGGGATAATCCCACCTCTATTAGATCCTTATTACTGTCTAGCCCCAATAAAATGTCGTCCATAAAGTATAATAATCCTCAGGTATATACAGTCTTTTGAATTACTTATGACAAGCATTACAATCCTTCAATTTCCCACCGTTGTATATGGAAAAATACATACTTGCAAGTTAACAAATGTGCAGGCATCAATTATCATATCGACGCACGATATGTGTATACCGACTCAACGGTCAGCAGAAAACATTTGCCTAGATATTTTTTTGGCAAAGATTTAGGAAATTACATTTTCCTTTTCACGAAAATGTAATAATCCCAAACGTTTTCAAGTAACAGCCAGCTTTTTAGCATTAAGTGGAAAAGTTTAATTATTGGTGAATTAGCAGAAAAAGCAACGATAACAGACTGAATGCTCGCTTAGGAATTTTTGATCGGTTAAATTTGCGTGTTGGACAGACTGCTCCTTTGCAGCTGCCTTCAGTGATAGTAATGTCTTCAAGTGAATTAACCTTGTTTTGAGAAAATAAGGCTAGGAACTGTGTTAAGAACGTGATTATAACACTATTAAATATGCATCCAAGATATTCGATCAAACCCAATTTCTGGGTTGGTGCTATCATTATGAATGGTTTAATATACACGTTAATAATTAAACCGCATTTTCAACAATACTCGCCCGAGCCTCCGTATATCGTAGAGAAAGACGGTGACACTACACGCGTTATGTAAGGATTCAAAACTGTTGTTTTTACAGAAAGATTAATTTAAACTTTATGATAAACCCGGATTTTATCTTTTTATTATTCATTTGAATATTGTTCTTGTTTCAGAAGTAACCCCAAGTTGTATTAGTGGACAGCAGGATGCTATGGATGACAAATTCATTCTTATTGTTACTAGCCATAATAAATCACCCAAACTTATAATTATTATAATTTGCTGTATATAGAGGTGCAATTAAGAATGATTTTCCATTAAAATGAATATTACTCATCATTCTAGTACATTTTATAAATTCAAATACTTTTTCCTTAAAATCTGTTACCTTATATATTCCAGACATTTACTTTGGTTATATTGTAAAAATTCGAGCAAACATTCATTATTTATTAAACCATTAAATATTCACTATTAGTAGTTAATGCTCATGATTATTTTATCATTTTCGTCGTCATGAAATATTCTCGTCCTTATGTCCGATTTTATCAATCACACGAGGAAAGACCGCAAAACGGAGAGATATGCCATTGATGTTTTTATCGTCTACAATGTATTATGAGTTACTAATCGCTCACATCGTGCGAAAAGAAAAGTTTTTACTCACGTCGGTTAAGGTGCTTAAGCAAAACGATCCAAATTTTCCTGCAGACAAACCTAACGGTTTCTGTGACCTTGCTATGCAGATAATAATGCATTTAGCATGTTTTGCGGGCATGTTATGCCATTCGCAATCGTAAAATGCTTGACATACTTTCGCGCTCTTCAAAAACCAAAGAGATTATATTAATATATTTTCTGTTACAAATGACACAATACTTTCCGTTACAATACAATTTGTATGTATCCGACGAGGTCATGTTAAAATAAAAAGATTCTCAGTAGAACTCGATTTATGATATTCTTTTACCTCTGTGACGAGGTTTTCACCGACGGTGCAGTGAGCATAAAGTATTAGCAAAACCAAAAATTGAAAGGTCAGAAACGTCACTAGAATTGCCTTTTCACCATTCGCGAAAGCCTACGCAAAAATACAGAAGTGAAGAAAAACAAAGGGTGGTGATCAAAGGCGTTATCGGTTGTTGGAATGTATTTACCGTCAAAATTTGATAACCGAGGATGCAAACAAGAGATGTTGCGCCCACGAGGTGGGCTAGTAAAGTCGTACTAAATGCCTCTTCCACATTTTTGCCCATCCTAAAATTATACGTCTCGTATTGATGTAAGAAGTGTAATCGGTTCTTTGAGCACCGAGTGTTTTAATACTTGAAGATTGTATAGCTACTATTTCACGGAGACACGGATTATGGTTTACAATGATTTACCGTAAGAGACGCACGTGCATTTGCACGATCATTCGTAGATCTTTGCCACATTCGTGCGGATCAGTGACAATCCTCTTGATGCGTGAGCTGAGGATGTCCATTTGACCGCAAATATGAAAGACAAGGGTCACCATTATGCAGTCCGCAGCGCTTTGTCCTAATCCGCTAACGAAGACAAACGGAAACTCGCAGGCATAAGTAGCTGCATAGCTTTCAATGTCTACGACTTCGTTGAATGTATAAAAGCGATATGGCAATAAGTAAATTATTTCCGTCCTATTGCCATTTGTCACTCGTGGAAGCCCTGTTAATTAGAAAATTCTTATTTCCTCGACTCTGAACATTCTCCCCGACGATACGACTTACCACCCCCGCCCCAAATAGCGAGAAGAGGAGTGAAATAATAAGAAGATGCAGTGAGCGCTACAAAAATGATGAGAAGCTTCACGAAGATTTTCGACCTGGCGTTGTAAACGACGACAGATTTCATTTCCTCGCTGTTACGATAATTTTTCACGTCAAAATCTTTCATAGCCTCGCGTATAAGCTCGCTTAATTGATCGTTGTACACCCACAACATGCTCATTCGCACGAAAATTTGAGAAAAAGCCATGTTCTCCGTGAGATTCATCACAACGTGTTCGAGATTGTCGATGAACAGAAACAGATCCAAGTACTCCAGTAACATGAGGAAGCTGAAGTAGCCGAAGTTCAGAGAAAATCGCAATTTACTGCGTTGCTGTGGCCACAAACCAAGGGTTGACATAATCCTTTTATTCCAAAAAAACACCTCCGCCGCACGGTCTAACTCTTTTTGTTCCTGACAGTTTATGTGAAATATTCGAATTTACGTCGAAGTTGGCTTAACTCTTATGAACATGCTATTTTAATATGAACTTACCTGCATTGTAGAAGCGTCTTCTTCCTTCGACTTTCAGTCCTGAACTGCATGGAGTTCGCAGCAACTTTGTCACAGGTAGTCTCGGTGTTGTCAATTATTCGGCCGTACCTCCCGTTTCTCGAAATTATGGTGGTTCCGGTAATTTGTTCACCGGCCTAACTTGGATAATCTTTTAATACCTGTGCGATTCGTACATGTGGCGGGCCACGTGAACAGGTCTATAGCCATTACCCACGATTTTTTGCTATAACTCGCCCATCCTACCTTAATCGTAATTACAGTTAATAGTTACGTAGCTAAAATCACTTTTAGGAAATCCTATTTTTGACATTTCCATCGGCCTTACGTAGGAAACAGTGCAAGTTTATCCAAATGTCATCACGTCGATGAAACTCAGAGCGTGTTCAGATGGTCCAAGTGATTGATAACATGATAAAAATATAGCCGAGATGAAAGAATTTCGTTGAATGAGGAAAATATATTTATTGCTAAACAGTCAGGTAAACCTTTCATCTACCTGACAATATAATCCGTTCCAATAAGTAAATATTTAGAGGAAAGAAACTCGCAATAATAAACCACTTTTATGGGCCGATTTTTGGGTATGTACTGGGGGAAGTGCTAACTGTAAAGGACTATAAAGCAGTAAGTCTAGTTCAGTTTTTCCTTAATTAAAGTAGGCGTGGCAGGAAACTTGTTTCGAAGGGTAGTTAGAAACAACGAGTTGTGCAGGGGATTTTCAGCATTTTAAACACGTGTTAGGATCACTATCAAATTTATGGCACCTCAACCCCATTGTAAACAAACTTCTGGGTGTCCTATGTACATCAGGTAGATTATAAACCCAAACAAGTCATGGTGAATTACTTACTAGTTAACAACAAGACGAAAAACGAATACCAGCAATGGAGTTTTTACATCGGGCAAAACTTGAAAATATTGGAATAAAATGAATGTCCTGAATGTAAACGTCTGATAAACGAACATTGAGCCGCAGATTATAATGTGCCGACGTCTGACGCTTTGCATCACGTGGAAGGCGAAATCGAACGAACAATTACGAAGCTGGAATGCCCCATGCGGTCATGAATGCTTTGTTCTCTGTTCAATCTGTTAGCATCCATGCGAGTTCCAGTGTCAAATTATTAAAAATCGCGTAAATTAGTCGGCTCTGCTCCGGGAATATCACGAGAATAAGGCTAAAAGTTCATCTCTGATTTTTTTGTGTAGGTAATGGACCGTATCCTTCGATGAGTGTCTTTTTGTGACGAGCCCGACTGGTCCGGTTGTCCTTAGATGAGTGGGAAAGTTACGTCTACTCAAGTGGCTCTCGGTTTACAGTTATTCAGCAACATTCAGTGAACTTTTGCCTTCTGTTTGTGCTCGATTCCAGGTATTTGAGGTTACAACCGAGCCGGCTCCAGTATTTTCATTGTGGAGGTAAGTAATTGTTACAAATACCCAAACGGTATTCACATAAAAATGACTGCGATTAGGCGAAGAATTAAATCTTTATTCGAAATTTTCAATGGGTATTGTACGCAATTTTCTAATGTTTATAAAATATATAATGATTCATTATTGTGCTTATAATTTTTTTAATGACCTTGTATTGGCACAAGTGACGTTTATGTTGGGAGGGAAATGAGTTTGCGGCAAATGATGTGTTTTCAATTTCTGCTGATAATATTGTGCAAATAAAGATTGAATACTCCACGTCTATCGTATTTTTTGTACAAATATGCAATAAGGAAAATGATTCATGTAATCGATAATGACTATTGATACATACATACGTAGGCATTTCGAGTAATATCATAGGAGTGTACGAAGTACAGATACATACGCTAAAGATGATTTAACCACCTGAATAAAGAATTATTTTTAACACGGACGCACTTAAAAGAATGGACAATTAAGACCCGTACCGTAATGTTATTGCATTTATATTTTGTAATTGAAAGCTGTACTCACTTCTGTAAAACTGCTCAATGAAAACACATAGAACTTTCCGGCTGTTAACCGTAAAGGTGTTTGCGCGTGAATCATACATATCAACAGAGACCGTTTACTGCTCTTGGGCATTTTCAGCCAGTTGGATTGATAAATTGAATCGTGTACGTTCATGCTCTGAATATCGTTTCAATCGTACCGTCGTTACCAAGTGTATATTATCGTAAAATTCTTCTATTTCTTCATGGGCCTTACTTCATAATTATCTTGTGCACAAGAGGAATAAAGGACACACATACCTCTTGTATCAGTTGGTCACCGACGAGGCAGTATCCATAAAGCATCACCAGTGCGGTAAAAGCGTAAAGCGCAAAAGTAAAGAACGACGCCAGATCTGACATATTGGAACTCTATAAAAAAATATTCAACTAATTTTTATATCAAGAACTCTTTCGGCAAGGTGCGTTTTTGCTAATGATCGTACCATTAGTACGTTGTATAAGGAAATGGCGAGGGTGATACTGTTTCCTAGAAGTTCGTCCAGCAGGATAAGATTAAAAGTGTCATCGAGGGATTTTGCCATCCTATAATTCAGGGGGTTCGTATCTAGTTTTGTCTGCGACTCACTTATTTTATACAAAATCGAACTTTCCCTTGAACCAGTCTTTGTTGAACCGAAGAATTTAGCGAAAAATAATTTTCGGAGAAATACTTACCATATTACTTTAAGGTGCATTTTAATGAATCGTCGAATATCATTATTCATGCTCCGTTCCGCCTGGATCGTTATATTCCGTATGCGGTATGATAAAATTGATAATTTACCACATATGTGGAGCACTAAGATTACCAAGACGCATATCGATACCATGTGACAAGTTGATAGGTAAAGCATCGGCATGAAGTAAATGTATACGAGGGTATACGTGCTGACCTTATTTACGTCGAAGAAGATGCGTACGCGAAAGGGTAAGACAAATGATGTCGTTTCATTATCGTGCACTACAAGTAAGACGATATGAGAGCGAAGACAACATAAACGCAATTCTTACACTCGATGGACAAACTTCCATCGCACTTGAGACAAAGTTTTATCAATTGCATAATTCCGCGAGCGATTTATCAATAAGTATGTACAAAGAGCAAGGAAAATTGATTGAAATTCTAATGTCTGGTGCATGTAAAAAGCATTAAGTTATGTAACCTACTGATGCCAGTCACGACGAAGTTTATCAGCGGTCTGAAATAGAAAAACGTAATGGTCGCCATTATGCCTATCATCGAAATTCGAAAGAACATTTTCGAAACGTAGTTGTATCGCTGATAAATCTTTTCCTCCTCGAAGCTCTCCAAGTCATGATCTTCGATGTCCTTCTTTACCTCGGCGATGACGATTCTCAGAGATTTGCTCGCGCGAATCGTCAGCAACATGGGAAAAGTCATGGTGTACACCAAGGTTTCCACGATATTCATCACCATGAGCTCGAGGTCGCCGATGACGTAAAAGAGATCGGCGTACGCCATGGCCAGGTACACGAGGAAATAAGCAACGCAAACGGCGAACTTAAAGTACGTTCGTTTGGTCGGCCAGATTCCGCCGATCGAGAAGAACCTTTCTATGTTGACGAACAAGTCCTCGATTTCTACGACCTTCACCTGCAACACACGTTTACCAGTATCGCGTAATAATCACCTACAAAATTCCCTTCTCCGGGGAAAACTGATTTTCATCGAACCGACGACGCACATTGACAAACAAAAATGGCCATTTTTTCGTCAACTACTTTTTTTCAAGCGTGGGTTTAGTTGTACGTTATTGTTTGCTTACTTCCATAGCTAGCGAGTTATTATCGTCCGCGGAAAGTTTGCTCAAGACTACGAGCTTATGCGTTTCCAACCCCAGAGAAACTTGCATCGCAGATGCAATCGGTGCAGGACGATGCGAGGTTTTACATTAAAACTAATATTCGGAACGCACGGTTTTCCAGCCCTCGAGCACCCACTGTCATTACGATGATTATCCCTCGTAGCGCATCGATTATCTTACGCTCTTCGGTCTTGCGATCAAAAGCCCACGTCCACTTCCCCCGGAAAGATATGGAAAATAGGGGAACTGCCTCTCTGCGATTTCAAATAATATCTTCATGCACAACCTGTTCCCTACGTATCTTTCGCTAATGTTTTCTCATCGTATTTCATTATTTCTTATCGTCGGCGAACGATTCGTCCTTCGAGGGGAATGCTCGGTTTCTAAGTGCAGCGTTTTAGTTATTACTAATTCATAATTCAGAGTGTGCGGGTCTAACGACATTAAACAAATAATAACATCAATTATTCTCGCGGTACGGAATTTTCGCGTAATTTATTCGACAAGAGTAGGAACGGAATTATACATCTACCGCACGAAGAATGATTTTATTTCTCTATCACATTACGGTTCTCAACATGGACAAGTAAGCCATCGATGTTTTGATGATCTGCAAGAAAAATTAAGGATTATTCGGAATAACATTACAAAATTTAAACAATATGTGTTGAGTTATTTGCATTTCATTTTTAGTCTTACGTCGGTGAATCCGGCCACGGAGAAAACGTAGAACTTGCCGGCTGTCAGATGAATTGACTTTTGACCATATACCATACAAATTACCAGTAACTTTCTCGCATCGAGAGGTATTTCATACCAGTCGCACAAGTAGTAGGCATTGCTGACGTTCCTGCACTGATAACGACACTTGTATGATTACGGCAGACCGATGTTGTACAAGTGCATTGTATTCCCTGTTTGGCATACCTCCTGTATCAGTTGTTCCCCCATGAAACAATATCCGTACAATATGACGAACATTATCGACGTGTACGTGATGAAAGTTAAAAGAGCCGTCGCGTCCGACACGTCGGAGTTCTTGAAAAAAGGGGGAGAAATTGGAGAAAGGTGTTATTTTGATTTCCATGAATTTCGCACGTACCACAAGAGTGTAGTAAGAGGATAAGCCGAGCCTAACACTGTTCCCCGTGAGTTCGAGGAGAAGGACAAGATGGAAGACCTTGTCTATCGATTTTCCCATCCTTGAGAAGTTTAGAATACGCGTGAAACAAAAGCGAAACGGACGATCCTCGGTTCCACGCTTCTCCCTCGTCTCACCATATCAATTTCAGATGAGTCTCCACCAAATCGCGGATCGTCCCGCGAACGTTCTCCCCCGAGAGGATGGAGAGCCGTTGAATACGATAGGCGAGGATCGCTAGACGTCCGCAGACATGCATGACCAGGCTCATGAGCAGGGAGATCGAGATGAAGTGGCAGAGAGTCAGGTAGATCATCGGAAATTGACACGCGTAGACCAGAGCGTAAACTTGCGTGCTGGTAATATCGAAAAATATGTAGGTTCGGAAGGGCGTCACGAAGATCGTCGAATTATCAGGCTGTTCTAGAATATGAAGAAAAAGTACAGAAAAATCTACAAACATATTCGACAGAATTAACGATCACGAGCATCGTCTTGTAAAGATTAAAAAAATGACTCTTCGAGTTTCGTTTTGATCCCCGATACGAAGATTCGATTACCTGCATTTCCTCCTAGAAAATGTATGAGTGGCTTCATGTACATGAGAGTAACGGTGATCGTCGTGAAAGTCATCCCGGCCCTGAAAAAGATCTTGGACGTGCGATTATACGTGGCGTAGCACCTTCGTTCATCGAGACAACTGAAATTATCGTCCGTTATGTCCTCCTTCGCCGCGGCGATCACGCTAACGAGTAAACCGCTGAAACGTATGACCAGCATCATCGGAAACGTTATGACCAGGAGAACGGTCTCCGTTAGGTTCATGATCACGAGCTCAAGGTTGCCCAGGACATTGAAGAAATCTACCAACAGCAGGATTATCTGACCGAGCATGTACGTCATGAAAAGCCCGTACTTGAAGCAAGATCGTTCGAGCGGCCAAATTCCGCTGATAGAAAGCAATCGCTCGATCGTCGCGAGAAGGTCGTCGATCCGAAGTGAATCGTCCTAAAAGTTTAACAATTCCTGCGTACCAATGAATTGTCTCCGCTCGAGGAGGGAATAGGGAATAGCATTTTATGTGATAATTCGTTCGCCACTTTGTTTTTTAGTAATTTCCTTGCCTTACTTTCATGGCCGACGTTGAAACCCTGCCACTCGATGAAAGATATTTCGGCACTGATCACACATTCAAAATTGACCACTCAGGTGCAATCCATAGGTAGTAGTTTGAGGCAAAAAAAAATGTCCCGCTTGAGCGTCTATCAATTGACCTAGCATTATCAGTGATTATTCACAACGCGGTCAATTATCTTATCCTCCTATAATTGACGTCGAACTGGCGGAAATTCATTTTCCTGTGGAGCGACAGTCGCGAAACCGACACGCCGATAGCAATGTCGCTTAACCAGGCGGATTTTTCTCATTTCTCCAACGTTAAAACTTAGTCGACTGTTTAGTGTCGCTCGGATAATTTAAAGGAAAATTATACTCGAGCTCGATTATGCGGAGAGAAACCAAGCAGGGAGTGGAACTGTAATTACTCTACGTTTCCATTGAAGGGTGAGTTTAATACATAAGAAAACCGAGAACGTTTACTCGATGTACGATTTTTCAGTTGCGACTGTGTACTATGAGTCACAAAGATATTAATTAAACTATTAAACCACGTTCTGCGAGGACTAAGGTCATTATTGTAGAAACAATTAAATTGTCATCAAATTATGTCCTTTAATAATTATATAGCTATGACAACAACTGTACCCGGTGTATGCGATTGCAAAAATAAATTCTTAACTGAAATCACAATGAACTCATAATTATTCTCGAGTTACATTGTGTCAATAGCTTACCCAGAAACACTAGGAAACCTTCCAAATCTCGTAGATTACGGTGATTGTTGCACAGTAAATTTTGTGCAACCTTCTACATAAAACGTTTTAGAGTTTGCAGAAGAATAGATAAGCAAATTGCCAATGATTTATTACCCGCGGAACAGAGCAATGGCAGACACGTGGTCTTTCACAGAGGAATCCATCCCTGACATGTTCGAGAAAAAGTGTAAATAAATTGTAATTACTCTTCCCTCTCGTGAAGACGTACGAAAATTATTCGCTTCACAAAACTTGCTGCAGAAAGGATACGTAAACAGCCGACGATTTTACTATCTACGGAAGGAACAGGAAAAAAGCACAAATAATATTCTTTCGCCGAGGTGATGGTGACACAAAGTGTAAGAATGTAACTCACGCTGGCGAAAGTCATGCAGGAAAAGGTGATGAGATTGCAGGCTGCGAGATAAACCGGCTGCTGACTTCGCAGTATCGAAATCTGAATATCCTTCTTATAACTGTGTGGAAGAAGGTGCCAGTTGCTAGCGCAGATCGCATCACTCACTTCCAAACTCTGCCATAATTCAAGTACAGAAAGTTAGAAATAACATTTTTTTATCAATCGGAAACTGTGTGTGTCGCTCTGAAGAACGTGCAAGGTATTTTTTCCAAAGAATTGTAGTTACTTCGTGTATCAAACACTCGCCGATAAAACAGTAAGCAAACAAAGATAACAAGGAGGCGATTTGCACCAGCGCAAAGGTAACCATCGTCACGTATTGTCCGCTCCTGGAACTCTAATAAATACGGTTTTATTAGGATTGTGAGGTTTAAAGACCTGTGACTTCTGGAGAACGTACCAGGATGACGTTGTACCAGACGAAGCAGAACGTGCACGTAACGGAGAGAAATTCGTAGAGCAGTATAACGTTGAAGGCAGAATTTAAGGTCTCTGATATTCTGCAAACAATTGGCTATCGATTTACGGGTGATTAGTTGACGATGATTTGGACGTACCTAATTAACCGCTGATGCCTGCGAGCCCAGTCCCGAAGAGCACGACGGTTCATCTTTCCGCTGTTAATGGTTTCTTTGATTTTTCGAGCCATCACGGCGTATTGGCCGCAAACATGAAGGGTCAAAGTGACGAGCAAGCAATCGGTTCCCGTGAAGCCCGCGATTATAACGATCACCATGAACATTTCGTAAAGGTACAGTGCCGCGTAAGTGCCGGTCTCCGTGACGTCAAACGGAAGTTGGACTCGGTAGGGCAGCTTGGTGGACATGGATGAATTCCTTGCGACTGATCATACCGCGTTTTACCTGCTGTTAACCATTCTAACCGGTTTCCTCGATATTCACGATGAACTGGGATAAGTTAAAGTGTTTCTTACTGTTGAACTCTCCCGTTACAAGCTGCATCATCAGGGGTTTCAGGTAATACAGTATCGCCGGGAATACCGTGAAGAACATCGCTATCTTCGTACCGAATTTCCCCATTTTGTTGTAACGCAGAAACCGGGCAAGTTGCTCGGCCGATGAGTAATTCCTGTCGGCAAAGTCCTCGCGGATTTCCTTTATCAATCCGGCCAAAGTAGAACTGTTGAGCCTGTACATCGTGATCTTGAAGAGGACGACGAAGCAAATAGTGAGCTCCATCGTCATTTGCATCTGATAAGTCGAGTCCGTGCAGTAGAAATACCCCGCGGAACACAAGACAATCTGAACCAAGACGTACGCCACGATTGGCAGAAAAATCTTGTCATTCACTTCGCTCGGCCAAATCCCGGCCATTTTTAACACCAATCGGTTCCAGGATAATAAGCGAATCGCGTTACGAAGCTCCGGCTGAAGGCAGACAGGGTTACTTATTTTGTCGGAAATGGTGTAATATTTTTCACGCACCTTTGCATTGAAATAAATAAGAGGCTTATCCTACCTTCATGGCAAGTCCCCTTATAAATACTTGCTGATAAAAAATAGTTTTAACAGAACGCTACTTCGATGCCGATTCGACTATCGCGTGTCGGGATTTTCCCCTCAGGACAGAATTAATCAATCGCATCGATTATTCTGCGAGGTACTTTTAAAAACTAAGCACGTCGGAAAGCCGATTGCTAATTTATAAAACACGACAGAGGGGCGTCGATATTGAAGTATCTTAGGAATACGTTTTTACACTCGCGACTTATAATATATTTAACAATTCCTTCGTAGTCTCTGCCTAAGCATGAACGTGCGTGATGTTAATACCGCGTTGCATATTTAAGGACTTCTCAGTAGTAGGTTCTATTTCTCCGGCGTGAGGCACGACGAATAAAACCAGTGTTTATCGCACAGACAGAATTTTATCGTAACTCGCAATATTATTCTCCCATAATTGGACTAACTGTCCAAGGACTTCAGGATGTTTAAGTTTTCTAACGTGCATTGGAAGATACTTGTGAGCATCCGACGGATTGGTAATTACCGTTACAATGAATCGGAAATAAAGGAAACAATATGTAGGATGAGCGTGTAAGTCTATCAACTATATTTGCTTGACGATAAATATTTCGGATTTTTCTGTAAGATCTCTACGTATTCTTCACTAGATAAATTGACAATTCTCCTAGATGAGTGTTCGTAAAACTGATAAGTAACTGGCGGCCGATTTTATCAACTGCACAGACATAAAAGAATGTTATTGTTATGGTGTTTAAAGAAAGGATGTTTCAATAAATTCCCTTGAGTGGAAGTTGGTGAAACATTTTGGCTGTTTGCTCACCTCTGCAAAAACGTTTAATGAAAGGGGGAAAAACTTCCCAGCTCTGAGTGTCAATGGATGCTGCGTTCGTATCATGCATATCAAAATCAATTTAGTGTGTTCTATCGGCATATCGTACCACTCGCAACCGTAGAAAGCTCCCCATAAATTCTCACTCTAAAAGGTGCGTAAGATTGACGTGAATTTGCGTCATTTCGAGATTTTCAAGAGTAAATGATAATTACCTCGAGTGCGAGACATTCGCCCAGGAAACAGTAGGTGAAGAGTATTATGAGAACACAGAACACGAAGGACATGAATGTCATTGTCTTTGCATTTTCTCCGCCATTTAAGTTCTAATATCGTAATATTTCTCGTTGGAATTTGTCATCACGTTATTCAATACTTGTGCATTTGGAAACATACTTACCGCAAGAAAATTGTATATGGTCAGACACAGGAGTAACGTACAACCGAGCATCTCGAAGAATATCATCGAACTGAAGGTAGTATTTACAACTTCCTCCATTCTGGAAATTTCCAAGTCAAAGATTTTCCTTCCAACATTCTCAATACTTACTCTATAAGTTGCTGATGTTTCACGACGATTTTCGTGAACTGCTGTTGGTACGTGAGGGGATCGTTGCGCAATTCTTTAACCCTCTCCGTCAGTACGAAGAGTTGACCACACACGTGAAACGTTAAGATGATCGCCAGGGAATCCGTTCCTACGACCCCACAGATCAGGGTAGGTACGAAAAACACGAAGAACAGATACGCCATAACGTAAGTCGAGCGAGTCGTGATTTCGAACGGCAGTCGCATTCGATAGGGCAGTTCGTACATCATCGTAACGTTCCCTGAAAAATAAAATGATAATCCAATGGAAGAGGAAAAGGCCAACCCGCATTAAGAAAATGATTTGCGGACGTAAACGTCTTACCTGGATGAACACCTGGGATGTACTTGGCAAGAGGTCGAAGGTAATAAAGCAACGTCGTGATAACGTAAACTGGTATAGCTGCTCCGAAGTATATTTTCGTCATGGTATGATATTTCAAGAAACCAACGATTTCTTCCTTCGAATGATATTGGTCTGGCTTGAAATCATCCTTGGCTGATTCTATGCAATTCTTCAACGACACCTTGTAAAATCTCAAGATTGTGATCTTGAATGTGAGCACGGTGAACGTGAGGAACTCGAGAACGGCACTAACGTATTCGAAGCCATTTTTCTTTACAGTAAGTTCACATAAATTGGAGAGTGTCAGGCCGAACATGTAAACGAAAAGCGGAAAGCAAACGTAGTCGGTGGTCTTCAAGGGACATATACCCAAGACTCGTTGAAATTGACAACTGAGATCCAGCAGCTTCGACGCGCGTTCCAGTTCCGTCTGAAATTCAAGGAACGAACGTCCGGTGAAAAATCGAAGGAAAGTCGGTGAATGAAGAAGGTTTTCCACCATCAACCTACGTTCATTTTCGAAACGATGCAACGTCCTCGGCGATTTCTCCCAAACCAACTGCAATTCTAACGTCCACGCCACCAAGTAAACTACGCTCGTACGATGAACCCGTGAAAACGAGGTTTTCCTCGCCACCTGCTCTCTTTTGCCAAACGAATTTTTTGCTAACCACAGAAACTTTGTAACACGGTAATTGAATAATGCAGAACGAACGGTGCATATAAACGAATTTTTTGCTCGTTACAGAAACTTTGTAACACGGTAATTAAATAATGCAGAAGGAACGAACGGTGATGCGTCTTTCTATTTATGCAGGATCAGCAGTAGGTACGCGGTTTGTTATTCCACTTTCATGAATAAATAAGCGTCGTATAAACCAGTGTGTGAAGCCTATGACATTTGCGAATTCGCGAATTTAGCGATGATCCATCAGTGAAATTTTAATTATCAATCGTTGCGGGTAACCACGTACCCTTCTCCCCCGAGTTAAGTGGTACTCGGGCTTCATGGTTTTCACGCTCGCCAAGGAAACTTGCATTTTGCATATTTCACCGCGGCAACTTTACCGCTTGCCGTGGTGTTTGCCGTGTATCGTGCTAATGCAGGTTTCAACGAGGCTCAGCCGGTCGTAATATATTACTCCATAAACTTCCGATAAGCGCGTCACACACGCGGCGACGTACAAATAGTCTATATTATCGTAGTCTTAAAAAAAACCTCCTGTAATTTCTGATTGCTCTTTTTTTTCCTGCGTTGTGCAACCAATTTATGAATATGATTCATCGTGCAAAATCGATAAGGTCGCTGTGAAACGAAAACAAAGTCTGGCGAAACGCGGGCGAAACGTGGTGAAACAAGCCGGTGTTGTTTAGAGCATGCAACACTTTCTGGGGAAGACCGTGATTTACGGCGCCGGTAAACAAAAGGCTTATCAGCCCGGGCGCGGAGACCCTGGTCAGACGATAAAAATTAGCGTCTCCGCGATATTAAAAAGATCTCGGGTAGATAAGGAACCGCACGAAAATGAGGAAATGTAGTAGGTACCCGGCAGACGTTGCAGGAGTACAGATCCCTCGTCTTATCTCCGGACGAAAAAATGAGTAAGTAAACGATACGCACAAGTATCGTTCGTGGCCGATAAAAATCGAGTGCTCAAATCGTCCCAGATCCGACATTATCAGGCATCACCGGTGATCGATTAAATTGCCAGATTAAAATGCTAAATGCATAGGCTTTTCCACGACTACGCATGTAATCGCGCGTCATGGTTCCTCGTGTTCGACAATACGTTAAAGAATAGACTAACCTCGAGCAAATAACATTGTATTGTGTAAGTATTACTGTTTAACTGCCGACAGTTATCGCGGGATTATGCCACCGTGGTGGGGTCTTGAAATGATCGCTCAAATCAGTTAAAGAGCACTACTCTGCGAGAGAAAAGTCAGTTTACTTTAATTTATTGCCTGTGATAGTCGACAACGGATTCACGTTAGGTATCGTGCTAAGTATTCGTCTATACTTCAAAGTTATTGTTCTTTTTAAGATTGTAGGGGCTAAATCGTCTACGCGGAGTTTTCCTTATTAATGTGGAACTTGTGTAAGCACGTTTATCATATTTTTCTATGTTAGGTTTGACCTGGCGCTTATCCGGCTATGTACCTACTCTTATAAATTAGTTGTGAAGAGAATTTTGGAAATGTACGAGACCAGATCGTGTAGACACAATGGACCAAAAGGAAAAGAAACTACTGAAGAATCCACGACAAAACGCCAATGTCCTGTCGATCGTAACGTTTGGGTGAGAATATCGTCGGGAATAATATTAGAATCTTATTGCCTATTAAAACGATGACGCCAGACGTGCACAGAAGTATTCGACTTCTCAACTCGAACGTCAAAGTTTCAATTAAGCCGTCCCCGAGCGTCAATTAACGTCCAAGTTTCTGGAAAAGACGACACTTAACTCGGCTCAAAAGACTTTCTGTTACGCAGGTGGCTTTTGAAGACCTTTTTACAAGGCTATAAAAGGGATCTAGAAATCGGCGATCTCTTCTCCCCCCTAAACGAACATGCCAGTACGGTCTTGGGGGATCGCATGGAAAAACTCTGGAACACCACGAAAAATGGGGGAGATAACAAAAAAAACGACTCGCGGCCAAGTTTGTTGAAAATACTTCTATCCTGCTTCGGAAAATGGCTCGTGATTATTGGCATTGCCCAAGCCTTCTGGGAGTTCATTTTAAGGTACGTGGACAGAAAGTAGCAAAAAGTTGAAATCCATTTCCGTGCATTCATTCGATCCTTTTTCGTCGCAGAATTTGCCAGCCTCTGATTCTCGCCAAGCTGTTACGATTTCTAAGCGGCAAAGATGTCGACGAAAAGGGGGATATTTATTTCTGGGCCCTTGCTTTCATTCTGTGTTCCTTCGTCGATGTTTACATGATGCATTTCTCGATGTACGGCCTGATGCACCTTGGCATGAAACTCAGGGTGGCCTGCACGACTTTAATTTATAGGAAGATACTCAGGCTCTCGAATTCCGTTCTGGATAATGGCACATCGATCGGCCAGGTAAAAATCCAGAAAACGGACGGAAAAATCTTTTTATCGTAGTGTCTCGGGTATTCAAAATATTCCCTATTACAGATGGTCAATCTCATAAACACCGACGTCAGTAGATTGGATTACATGGTGTTCTCCATTCATTATTTGTGGATAGGTCCAATCCAAACGGTAATAATTACATATTTCGTGTGGCGAGAAATCGGTTGGCCAGCGGTCGTCGGAATGTTAACGTTCTTAATTTTCATTCCTCTGCAAGGTAATTTTCATTGAAACTACGAATCACACATGACTGTTGTTTTTATTTACCGAACTGTTGATCGTAGCGATGATAGGTAAACAGTTCTCTAAATTGACACGTACTTCGGCGTATCGAACTGACGACAGGTTACGATTGATGAATGAGATTATCGCTGGGATAGAGGTGATAAAGATGTACGTGTGGGAGAAGCCCTTTTCCTTGCTCGTCGAGAAGGCGAGACGGTAAGATAGGTCAAGGTCTTCTGATGAAATATTCCGCCAACGCACTCTGTATGCGAGATTTAATGAAATTTCGTTTCAGAAAGGAAATCAACACGATAAAGAAATTCTCTATCATCGAGGCTATCACGTTTACCTTCGACCTGTACGTCCCACGGTTGTGCCTGTTCGTCACCATTGTGACGTATGTCCTCACGGGCAATCATATTAACGCTGAGAAAGTTTACATGATAGCCGCGTACTACGGGGTCCTACGAGTTTCGATGACCATCAATTTCCCCATGAGTAAGAAACCAAAATGAAAAAGACCATGAAGGACAGACAGGAAAATGTTTTTCTATACATCTGACAGGTATCGCGGAAGTTGTCGAAGGTCTAGTTTCTATCAAACGTCTTCAGAAGTTCATGCTTCATCCGGAAGTGCAGAAGCAGTCGGATACATCATCGCGAAAATCTTCAGCGTCTTCGACCTGCGGAATTTCCTTGCAAAATATCACTGCCAAGTGGTCCTCGGATACCACGGAGGATACCTTGAGCGACGTCAGCTTATCGATAAAACCTGGACAGCTGGTAGCTATAGTTGGTCAAGTGGGTG
Organism: Hedychridium roseum; assembly: GCA_963989215.1. NCBI lineage: Eukaryota > Metazoa > Arthropoda > Insecta > Hymenoptera > Chrysididae > Hedychridium > Hedychridium roseum. The sequence goes on along the minus strand of OZ022307.1, from coordinate 1,158,347 downwards.
CTGGGAAGAGCAGTTTACTGCAGGCGGTTCTTCGCGAATTGCCCTTGACCAGTGGCAGTTTAGAAACTAGCGGAAAAATTGCCTATGCCAGTCAACTGCCGTGGATCTTCGCCTCGTCTGTTAGACAGAATATCCTCTTCGGTCAGCCGATGGATCAGGTACGCTGATCCGCTACTTCATAGACGACGTCCTTGAATATACAGTCCGATCGATCAATCTTTTGGGTTTTATTCCTTCGGTTAGGCAAGGTACGAGCGGACTTTGCAAGTTTGTCAACTGAAACCGGACATCGCGACTTTTTCCCACGGCGATATGACGGTAGTGGGTCCGAGAGGAATCAGTCTAAGTGGTGGACAACGCGCCAGGATCAACCTGGCCCGCGCAATTTACTCAGAAGCTGATATCTATCTCTTGGACGATCCTCTCTCCGCCGTCGACAGCCACGTGGGCAGACGTATCGTCGAGGATTGCATCTGTGGACACCTCAAAGGCAAGACCAGGATGCTAGTGACTCATCAGTTGCAGTACCTGCGCAACGCTGACCTTGTGGTCGTCATCAGTAACGGACGTATCGAGACTCAAGGCAGCTACGATGATATCTGTGCAGCTGGTATCGATTTGGCCAAACTGATCGAACCTACCAACGAAAAAGCAGACTCACCCACGGAGGAAAAAACAGAATCACCTTACTTCGGCGCGAATGGGACAAGTGCGAAATTCGAGGCAGCAAATGGTGAGAGCTAAGAACCAATCCATCCTTCGAGTAGTTTGCTCGCAGACTTTTAACGTGACTTTCGACGATTTTAAATTTGATTTAGGTGACAAACCAGACAAAGCTGCGGACGAAAAAGAGTCAAACGCAGTGGACGAAAAGGCAGAAATCGGACGTATCTCCGGGGAAGTTTATGTTTCTTATTTCAAGGCCGTGAAGAACAATTTCCTCGTTATCATGACGTTCCTGGTGATGATATCGAGTCAGTCGGTTGGGGCTGGTGGTGACTACTTTCTCGCTTTCTGGGTGAACGTCGAGGAATCCTCGTACCTTCAAACCGAGAATGGAACGAACAAGTTCGTCTGGAAGGGTCCCTTTTCCCGCGACTGGTTTGTCTATCTCTACAGCATCGTTGTAGCTGCCACCATTGTCCTCTGCCTTCAGCAGGTCTTCCTCTGCTTCGGAGCCTTCATGCAGGCTTCCAGAAATTTACACAACGATATGTTCCGCAGCATCGTGCGCACAAGGATGGCTTTTTTCAACGTCAATCCTTCGGGTCGTGTGCTCAACAGGTAATCATTAGAAAATAACGAGAAATTGACATGCTGAGTCCTCAAGGTGTTGAAGAACTTTGATCTATTTCAAGGTTTTCCAAGGATATGTTTGCCATTGACAGAAGGCTACCCGCGGCCTTGATGGATGTCCTTCTAGTGATCTTCATTTTGTCCATGGTAATCGTGATTATCGGGGTCGTAAACGTGTGGTTACTCATACCGATAATTTTCCTCGCGATCGCATCTTTCTATCTCCGTCTGTTTTACATTTGCTCAAGTCGAAGCATTAAGCGACTGGAGGGAGTGAGTAAGTAGATGCCCATAGATCAGTAAATATTCGATACCAAGTGTTACACGATTTTCTTAATTCCACAGCTCGTTCGCCAGTGAACGACCACGTGACTGTAACTTTGCAAGGTTTAACGACGGTGAGAGCCTTCAGGGCCCAGGATATACTGTCCCTGGAGTTCGACAGGCATCACGATACAAACACGTCGGCCTCATTCATGTTCCAGTCAATGTCCCGCGCTTTCGGCATGTATTTGCAGCTCTTCTGCACCATATACGTCAGCTTGATCACCTATTTCTTCCTGATATTCGACGACCTTGCCTCCGCCGGGGACGTGGGTCTCATCCTCACGCAGTGCATTTCGGTCACGGGATTTTTACAGTGGGGTATGAGACAGACGGCCGAGGTGGAAAGCAATATGACGTCCGTTGAAAGGGTCCTCGAGTACAGCAAACTCGAGGAAGAACCTCAGTTGGAAAGCAACCCTGAGCAAAAACCGCCGAAAGAATGGCCCACCAGTGGACATGTCCAGTTCAAGGACGTACGACTCAAGTACAGTCCGAAGGGTGGGTACGTTCTCAAGGGTTTAACCTTCGACATTAAACCGAGGGAGAAAATAGGCATCGTCGGCAGGACCGGCGCCGGGAAAACTTCCTTGATAAGCGCCATTTTCCGCTTGGCCATCGTCGAAGGTGAAATCCTCATCGACGGTATTTCCACCGGCAGCATCGGACTTCACGATTTCCGATCGAAGATCAGCATCATCCCCCAGGAACCAGTTCTCTTCGCCGGCAAGCTCAGACAGAATCTCGACCCCTTCGAGGAGTTTCCCGACGATGTCCTCTGGCAGGCTCTCCAGGAAGTTGAACTCTTGGACGTCGTGACGGCCATGGGAGCTGGTCTCAATGCCAGGGTTTCCGAAGGTGGTTCCAACTTCAGCGTTGGCCAACGACAACTTCTCTGTCTCGCTCGTGCTGTTATACGAAACAATAAAATCATGGTGCTAGACGAAGCCACTGCCAATGTGGATCCTCTTACGGATTCTCTTATCCAAGCGACTGTAAGGAAAAAATTCCGAGACTGCACGGTTCTCACTGTAGCTCACAGACTTCATACCGTCATGGACAGCGATAGAGTACTCGTGATGAATGGAGGTCATTTAGCGGTAAATATTTAGACTGTACCAGATTTTGAATCAAGTATATCGGACATCAATTTTTCATGGCGTTCTTCTTACAGGAATTTGATAGTCCATATAAGTTATTGCAGAATAAGGATCTCTTTTATAGTATGGTACAGCAAACAGGTCCGGCGATGGCCGCTACTCTTACAAAAGTAGCCGAAGATGTAAGTATTATTCTACGAGGTACGACAGATTTCAACATTTCATATTATATCTTATTCGTTTCTTTTTCTTTTAGACTTATTTCAGTAAAAACGATGAAGCTCCGTCTCGTTGATTTCTGAAAACTCCGTAGCGCAGAAATTTTTACGAATAAAGCTTTAACTGCCAAGTAAAGTATATTTTCGATAGTGCGGACTGGTACAGTTTCATTCGTAAATATAATCTTTTTACTTTTTCCACGAAATTGTCAAAAGTTATTCCATGTACACCTTTCAAAAGATTGTAATATTCTTCATGAGGGTACAAAAAGAGAGTAGAAGTTTCCTCGTAATAGGCCCTGTTGAGTTTAACGTTTGCCCCCCGTGAAGAGGGAAAACGTTACCGCACATTACTTTGCTCTGACCAATACACTCTCGCCCATCTCGAAAGATCAGCCCGAAGGCGTCCTATCCATTGCGAGAAGACGGCGGAGGCTAACGGCAACTGTGCCGCGACACTTTCTGCCCGAGGTCCAGGGACTTTCCTCAGAGCGAAATGAGAGTCACTGAGGACCCGCCTGTAGCTCCGCGGTGAGGCTCGAGGGAACTTCTTAATTCTCCTCTCCCAAAGTGCCATTCATATATGAAACTGCGTCGTACTCGAGCACTTGCGAGAAACTTACAGTAGTGCTCAACTTCGACATCCATGAAACGAGGAGGAACGTACCTTGACATCGATCAAAGATCGTTTCATCAGTTTCTGTGAAACACACTGTTGCGTGTCACTGCAAAACCTCGAGTTCCGCTTAAGAAAACATGTCTTTATTTATTTGTTTATTAAAAAGTGAAACATATAAGATATTTACAACATCTTGCGCCATTATTTAGGGCACCTGGATCGAACGAGAGAGGGAACTATCTTCATAAAATATTCCGAATTTCGTATACACGAGACATTTCGACGACACAATGTTAAGATACAACCTATGAATATCGATCGCGATTTACGATATCTCACGATATGCAGGATCGCTATTGAGTTTCACGGTAATGAGGTGTTTCGGTATGAAGTACGTGTATTTGGCCACGGTTTCCAAGACCCAAACGAACGTATCATTTTATTATCAATAGGATGTCGAAGGTACAAAAATGAGGCCTTTTCTTTCGTTAAATACAAGAGCGTAATGAACACACAGAAACACGTGCGAAGGTATCGAAGTAACAACGAAGTAACCGATCAAAGCGTTTCGTCTTCTTTTGGAATGTGGAATGTGCGAAAACGCCTAGATTTCAAAATATATCTTGTATAAAATGATACGGCGATACAAACCCGTTGAAGGTCGTATTTCGTGACGTTATTTGATTGTTTATATCTGTACATGTGTGTATAAGTTGGAAACACTGGCGGTTTTCCTCGAAGGGAAATCGTCAGCATTTAATTCAACGTATTAATCTGAGAGAGCACCTTTCGTTTTATTATCTCGAGTCTTTTATCTCGTGCGGATAATCAACAGCCTCTACATAAATATATATATGCATTTCCTCGCAAAAATTCTTCTGCCATTCCAAAATACGGTCGAAAATCAATAGGAACTTTGCAGTGGATTTTCGTTGTAACGTGGATTCTTGAGCAGCGCGTACATAAAATATATCAAACTTTCATATGACAAATAAATAGTTTATTTGGATAATACCTCACACATAGTTCGTTTCCCAAGACACTTATTAATCGATTAGAAAAGAAGTTTGTATTGAAAATATGAGATTCGTAATTGAAGGAAAATAAATCCTTACGTTTTGGAGTCATCAAATATGTATGAGGTATTATCCGAATAAATGTTATTTCTCTACAAAGAAATTTTGTTTTCATTACATTGTACTATCGTTGTAAGACCAGTAAGGTAAACGATATTACCACACACAGTGTAACATTACGCGATGTTTCATTAAATACGGCCAATCTGAAAGTTTCCTCAGAAAATAGGTATCTTTATAAACGACGATTAAAACAAATTTCATGGATACGTGTTGTAAAGGTCCGATAAAAAGAGCTGAAAAAGGTTAAAAACCCGTGACTCATGGCACGAGATCGCAAACAGAATTTTCCTGAAAATCCTCCTCATGTAAAACCGATTTACAGGAAAAACGATATTTGCCATTATAAACGACTATACGTATAAAAACTGTTTTGTGTCCGGCGGACACGATGGATTCCATTAGAAGAGCGTTTAAATGTTACAAAAAGCCACGGTGGACACTGCAGTTTCGGAAACGAATCCCCTGCTTTCCGTTCGCCGATCCTTCCACGCCCCTCGAAATTGACCGTCTTTAACAACAAGTCATTGACTACGGCAAGGTGTTCGGTGATTTGTATGTGTGACGTGTGTGTTTGTGTATGCATATGTATATTCTCGTTAAGTAAAAAAGAAGAAAGAAACAGCCGGTCCCTAATTTGATATAAATACAATTCGAAATACTGCTTTCGTAAGCGCGCCAGCCGTTCATTTGTCCAACTTTATAACGAAAGCTTCACCGGGAGGTATAGTTAATTCCTTGAAGTAGACGTCCCGATGGAGCCTGTAGTTTGGCCCTACGACAACGTGACCACCGTAGTAAAGCGACGACAGGTCCTTCTCACGAGTCTCGTTGCCTAAATTCGCCACGAAGGCGTAAGTATTCCTCCGGGGATACCAGCGTTCGAGGACGATCAGTTCGTCGTTCGTGTACCTAAACAACAAACACAACAGTTCGACGTTTAAACTGGCTACGAAAAACCTTGCAAGAGAATCAAGAACTTTCGTAAATCACTATGAGGAATTTAGAAACAACGTAGTGCCGTGCGAAGTCTTACTTAATATCACAGTTTGCTTTGGCTTTGTTATCTTTCAGTACGGCTTTAACGTAAATCGACGTCGTCTCGGACCTCAGCTTTGCCAGTTCCGCAATGCAGTCGGTGAGACTCGTTTCCGGTGGTTTCTGCGCGACCGGCAGCCACGGAAGCATGCCCCCCGACGAGAATTTATCGTCAGAACCGTCCTTTTTGTCCCAGTACATCGGGGCCAGATTGTGCACGTGAGCCAAGTTCTGGTGTTCCTCGCACTCGCAGTCCATTATGCCTTTCTGAATAACACAGAAGCATGTTTAACGCGAGTAAACTTGCTTTGTTGGAAAGATGAAAATTTAGACAGTCCCTTGTTAAAGAGGTGCACTATTTACCTCATCCCCGTAGAATATGTTGACCGTCCCAGGGAGCATCATCCCCAGGAGAGAAACAGCAACTGTAGCGTTTCTCACGGCGATCGTCGATGCGATCCTCTTGGAATCGACACTCCCGACGGACCAGTGGACCCACGGGTACGAGGCTTTCTCGAAGAGAACGCCATTGAGAACAGCGTCGACCTGGGACTTGATGTACCTGGTACCGTTGGACACGCTCAGAGTCACGTCCACGAGGTCCACCCTGTTGAGGATGGTGTTCCTCGCCGCGGAGGAATTGCTGGCATTGAGTGCGTCAAAATGGCAGATAAGAATTTTCTTGCCGCCGAGGAGAGACTTCCAGTATCGCAGGGTATCGGGGAACGTTTCTTCGTGAACGTAGTGCTCCAGTCCCTTGAGGTAGAACCCGTCGACTCCTCGGGCGAGCCATGTTTCGATTGCTCGGGTCACAGGGTGGCCCAGTTTGCCGTCGACGTGATTCGACAAGAGAGGTTCGTGCCTCGGTGCTGATGGCACCGGCACGTCTCTCATTGTCCGAATCAACGTCGACGGCACTGCGGGAACATCGTCCCGCAGAATTGACTCTTCAGTAGCGCCTCTTCTCTCGCGCACTGCCTTGTCAGTTTTGTTCGGCTTCGTTGATGCCCCTTCACCGGCTGGAAGGTTCTTCACGAACGGGTGGAGCGGAAGGTCCAGGATCAAACTCATATTCCGACGATGGGTCTCGCGAACGAGGGTTGCGAAATCATCCAACGTACCCAGGTGCTCGTTCAGTTCCGTCAAACTGCTGATGCTCGCGTAGTATTCTGGGTAATTTGCCGCGGGAAAAATAGAGTTTAGCCGGATACCACGGATACCTAGCCTCTTCAGGTAGTCCAATCGCATTGTTATACCCCGGAGGTCTCCCACTCCGTCAACCACCTTCGACGAATCCTGGAACGAAGCTGGGAAAATCTCGTAGAAGACGCTACCCTGCCACCATTCCACCGGTGGATCACACCTAAACACACACGGAGAAGTTCATCTTAATACATATTCCGCACCATAAAAAATCAGCTAGTTCAAACCCTTCATGAACAAAAATACGAACACATATGACGATTATTGCACCTACTTTCTGGGCATCGTCGCGATGACACCGATGACGAGTGCGGTGCAACCGGCGAACAGAGACATGAAGGACCAGAAGCAGGTCTTCCTTATGAGCGGCCAGTTCCATTTCATAAAACGATAATCCTTGGGAGGTTTTGGCACTACAAGCTGAATTCCAACGAGAGGTGGCTTACCGCCGTTCTCCTGGTTGTAAAACTAAACAGTTAAGTGTGAGGTCATACGTGAGATTGTTAGCAAAAGACATGCTGAAAATTAGTACATTATTCATCATTTCAAAGTCTTAACGCAATAGGAATTTCGTTTACAGAAGAATTCCCAACTCGCTTGCCTTTGTGTTTATCGAACGATAAATTTGCACACTGTGTGTTTAAGTGAATTATATCCACGATGACAGTTTTGCGAGTTTATCCTTCGAATCAAGTACAACAATAAGGCTGTATTTCGAACTATAAATACGATGAACATTGATGCGATTGAACTGGCAAGTATTTAGAACAATGAACAGCCGGATAACCGGCCGTGGCTTAACTGACAGGTCGCTCTTGACGAGAGCTTATAAATAAAGGTGGGCAGTTGTTAGTGTTTCTGGCGTGAGTAACGGAATTTTGTTGTCACAGCCCATATAGATTAGCGCGGAAGTCAACAAGAATTTACAACAACCGTATAAACAAAGAAGTGTCGATAAATTTTGATGAAATTTCCATTCAAGAAATAGACATTCTTATCACGTTCAAGCAATATCAGGCATTCCAAGTGGTTACTTTCAAAAGAATTAAAGTCCGTCTCGTGAGTTCCTAAATCTCATTACTGCGAACAAGAGCAGAAATGGTACAATAATCCAAAATGTTAAAAAACTTCAAATACTAATTTGGTTTAGCGACTTGGTCAACTAAATTTGTCATCTCTGAACTTGTTTCTGTGGCGAGCCTTCCTGGAACGAAGGCCCATTTTTCTTTAATTTCAATTAATGAGCCATTTCGTGGTGAAATCCTGGTTACACAACGGCGTAAGTGTCAGTAATTGGTAGAATTAAAGAGCGACTTCGTTGAGGGACTTACTAAGGCCTGAGCGTCGGGCGCGAGATGTTGATAGGCCGTATTCAATTGCGTCAAAAGTTGAGTACAAACGGGCTCGTTGGTATCGCTGCTGCTGCCACTGCTGCTCGTTTCCACCATCGGATCGCGCGAACTCGGCTCTGAAAGCAATCGAACGCGTTCTAATTTATCCGACGATTCGTCGTCAGACACTCGGCCAATTAACGTTCGTTTAAAAAGCCAGAAGGTCGGGCAAGGTTCTCCCTTTTTTTCGTCAATCAACGACCCTTCTACGAGTCACTGGGTAACGCTGAAAGAATTTTTCGTCGATCGATAACCGCGGAATTCCTGTCTCTTCGAGACTATTTTAAATACTGCCGCAGACCGACGCGTTCGCCGGCCACGCGATGACATCGATCTCCAGCAGTAATCAACGGCGAAATTGAAATCGGATCCTATTAAGGCTTTTATGTCGTACGCTTTATTGTGAATGTCGCGAGGACAGTTAGATAGCCATTATGTAAGTCTCTCTCTATGGCTCAGGCGTTAGAAGCTTCATTTAAGAAACTATTTCACTCATATATGGATATATTGATATTGATAAGGATTAAAAATACTGCATAGATCCAGGAACGGCTCATTGCTTATCATTTTTCAAAACCTGCATTCATTAAGAAAATAACAGATTCTTGAACACCGAAGGCAACGAACCATCGTGCAAAGGTTTGCTGGAACTGTTGACGATGTTGATAAAGTTCAAGCCATCTTCCGTGTTGATATTCTCCAGGGTCGGCGTCGATGGAATTTCCATGGGGGACGCCTCGAGGGGGTTGAAAATCGGAGCGGAATTCATGGAGTTATGTAACTGGCTAGCCGGCGGACTGGGCGTCAAAAGTGGACAATCTGACGCTTCTTCATCCTGCAAAATGGTACGGCAACATTCGCAAAATGTGAGAATGTCAATCGATTTATTTTCGTATAAAGGGGCGCGTCAGTTAGAAAAATGTCAACGGTGCGCGACTACGTGTGTGTGTTTCTGTGTATGTTGATGGAACGCAGTTAGCACGTTACGTTGAAAAGGAAGTGCACGTATATATCTCATGTATTGGCTATGTATATGTATATAGCCAAGTATATATGAAGAAGCGCGGGCAAGTTATATGTATCGGCGTATCGTGAGGATTGCATGCCGTGAGAAAGACGCTTATTATTCTAGCGAAACACACCTGTTGGTCCTGGTTTGCGAAGAGCTGTTGCGAGCTGGACGATTGTTGAAGCTCGGACGGTAGGACCACAGACAACAGACCTTCGGGCTTCGAAATATTCATCTCTGTCAGGAATAAACATGAATCAGCACTTTGCGCCACGAAATAAACTAATAAATGTTTGCATTTCAACACTAAGTGTCATATTAGTACGGTGTCCGCGCCATTCTTTGTGAGAATTCGAAATTGCGAATATATTTGTTCGAACGTAAATTTGGTCCCCATACTTTCTCGTCGATGTGTCCGTTGGAAGGTTCACACAAACATGCCGGGTCTTGAGTTACGAATTAAGCGAGTAAAGGATTCGCGCGTGCCAAGACGGTCATGTGTCTCCTTTCGCTCGCAATGTTAGCTCTGACGAATTTGACGAGAGGAAATGAGCCGTCGAATATTACCCTACATACTTTTCTCGTTACCGATAAAATAAACGCCAACGTTGTTAAGTCGACAAGTTTTGACCCAAGTTTTCACCGTGTATTTCTTAATGTAATACACGTGAAACCGGCAAATATCGTGTATCTTGACAATTTATGACTATTTATTTATGTAACGGTAATATTTCTGGAGTGTAGGTACGTGAATAACGTTGCGAAGGAATCGATCCCAGGTATCGAAATACGATCATAGGACAGAGGTGGGTTTGTTTTCGAAGACGTAATCCTATCCCACGCACCGATTATTGATCCACCAGTCCTATGAATTCTCTTCGCGCCTATCATCTATTTTCTGAGCTATCGGTTCGGCGAGCACGGCCAGTCAGGAGCGGGACACTACGATTTTAATCTTCTGCACAATTGCCACTGGATATTTTAGTGCGTCAAAAAAAAGGCACATCTATTGCGTAACTCGAGACTTAAGTGAACCGTCTGTCACGCTGCTCTGACAAGCTGCGCTTGTGAGTATCGCTCATGGGCCGTTATTCTTAGAGTTCTTGACGCAAATTAGCGCAAAAGTGGTAATCTCAGCCGGGACATAATAGCTTTACGATCGGAAACTTGGCATTGAACGAGAGGCACGTGAGAGTAGGCAAATATCGGCGATCAGCAGGTCAGTACGAGCGCGTCTGGCCAATCCAGCTCTTTATTTGGATTCCGCCGGAAAAAGCGCGCACGCAGGATAGTCCCGCCGAACCAATCGACGACTCGTGTTAAATATTTTTTAATTCGCGCCTGTTTCCGCACGGCCGGGCCGATCCCTGCGCAGGAGTTGCGTCAGAAGAAATTTGCGCCAATGCAAAGGGCCACACACCCCGCGCAGATCCTATAATCTAATTGAATAGAACGTAACGCAATTCACCTGGAAGTCATTAATAAAAGAAGATTAATAAAATAGTTGTGTTGAGAGAAGTTAAACGAAGTGGTCGTAAGAATGGTATTCCATGTGTTGGGGGGTGGTTAGAGTGATCGATTTCGATAGACCCCCACGTTGGTATTTGTGTGCGGCGCACGACGGAGAAACGCGAGATAGAGGCTGCTCACCTGCTCTTCGGCGTAGGACCACGTGAAAAGTCTGACGTCAGCGGTGCCAAGGCGCAAGGGCGCGTCGGGGAAGTGGAGTGTATTAAACGGCGCTTTCAGAAGCCGCCTTTTCACCCTCGGAGAAGCACGGAACGGACACACGCGCGCACGGCAAACGAGTCGCTGGGAAGTCCGGTCTTCGGGAGAGACGCAGTTGCGAATTGCCCTCGACAGAGGCCTCAACGGAATCTTCTGTCTTGGTCGGCACCCGTCGACGAGCACGATTGACGACCGTCGTGTTGCCAGCGGTCGTGAGGGAACCGCGTGCCTCGGCGTATATATTTAGCAAAGGCCGACGTTTCGTTAGGCCGACGTACGCGCCATCCTTGATTCTGCGCGATCGCCGACGCCAGCGACGACGCATTGGGCAACGCGTCGCGACGCCGATGGACGCCGATGGACGCCGACGTCGAAAACAACGCCGGAATCATCCATTCACCGCCCGGCCCGTTGTCCCGTCTCTTCCCTTTTCCGATTAACTTCCCTTATCAACCATGCCCATGGCAATTTTCTTACAAGATCCCTCGATGTAAGGAATCCTAACGACCTTGGAAGACCTATCGATCCTCGCGGTGGCCTCGAATTTTAGTGAAGACAATTTTCGCCTATCTTCTGATATATTCTAATGTCCTTTACGAAATTTAAGAGGAACTAGGCACATGAAAGAGGAATTTATACTTGTCGGAAAATACCTCTGGATGGACAATTATAACTGTTGTGTTAGTCAACCCGAAGGTCATCGACTATCATAAAGAAATTTATCACAATCTTTCAATTATCTTGTGTTTTTCCTGATATTATGTTTTACATCTACGATAGTGCGAATAAGTAGAATTTTCCTGTTTTTTAATGCTACGCAAAAATGATGTATTCATAAATTACCGGTTTTTCATCCCGGAGGAAGCAAGTACTTCGAGTACCAGTTTTTCTTATCTTCCCCGTAACGTTAACGTATTTAAATACAGGTAGAAATATGTGAACTAATCATATAAAAGTTTATAAGCGATATATGTGTACATGATTATTTTACGAAGACAAAAAATAAATTTATTTATATATTTGCTTTATTTTTAAATTTATTGAATTTTTCCATAGAGGTACATTTATTATTATCGTCTATTGAAAAGTAAGGTTTCAGCAATACCGTCTGCTGAATAATCGTCTGATGGTACCAGGTGGTACCAGTCTCCGTCTAAAGTGGAATATGGTTGGTGTCCAAGAAAAATCGATTTCCGCTTATCTTACGAATGAATAATTACGCGAGTGGATTTCGATTAGATTTGGAATATTCTTGCTCATTAATCGAACTTCATTAAAATATATGAACAAACAAAACTGGATCCGTTATGCGCGGAGATAATAGTGTTTTTTGTTTGTTTTGTGATAAATTGAATCGGTTCGCATTCGATTTGTGTCCCATCCGTTTCACGAGTGTATAAAAACGAAACTGATTAATTTTGCAACTCAGTCAATGAAAAAATGAATGTTACTGCGCAAAGTCGAATTTTTCCTATTGAAAATAGGAAATATCACATGCATGGAAAGAGATTTCCCTGCATGTGATATTTTTTACGAAAGATATCAATGTGCGGACTGTAAACCAACAACTTGCCGAAAATGGGATACATATTTTTGGTGATAAGAACGATTTAGTTCACGAAAACATTTATATAATCGAAGAGATAAAGGAATAACGCCGATATATTTTTAATTAATCATTCAAAGAACCACCTTAACGAGTGATAAAGACCGATTATTAATTTTAATCTCTCTTGCCAAGTATAACGAAAAGTCAGACAAATGGTTATTAATATTTTTCAGTCGTAATATATTGATATATCGGTTTGCAATACGTAAAAATATAGACGGATCAACAGGGTTCTCAGAATATCGCGTATGTGCCAATTCCTGACATCACGGACCTCAGTTACCAAGTCACGCTTGATAACGTAATGCGCTGCAATAAAATTAATACCTCCGTTACAATGCTGATGCCACATAATCTACAGGTCTACGTAAAATAGTCTGCTCATCCTGATTTTTCAAACATGATGAAAGTGTTATAGATACAGTTATCGGACGCAATCGACTTATCGTCTTATCGCCTTTACATTACTTACGATAGAAGAACCAATAATCCAAATGCTGCAATAGCTCTTTCATTCAAGGATCACGATACCAAATCAACATTCAATGACTTGGTATTTTTAAAATTATTTATACAAAATTTTTCCGCAATAAAATTGAATAGAGGTCATTATTAAGTTCGCATTCTCCTTCACCTTCTGACACGATGGTGATAAGCTTTAAACCGCCCAGTATTCGTGCGACTACCATAAAACAAATGTGCTATGTAATTGTGCTCTCTTGACCGATTTTCCTTAAAATCAATAACTCTATCCTTGTGCTGGAGACATTCAGGCGCGAATGCTAATCCGCATGTTTCCAGCTATTTCTATCGAGTGTTTCGTTTGATATTACTAGTTCATCTGCACCGAAGCCATGCGAAGAGGAATAGACATTTTTAGAACGATGATTTCCTCCTGGTAAGGAGCTTTACTTGGGATCCATCATCAAAAATTATATCCTTTTTCACATTGTAAATTTTTGCAACGGAGTCGTCCTTCGTAAGATTCGAAGGTCTCATAAGGAAAGAATTCTTGTGTCAATTACATCTCCCCAATGACGAATCTCTTTTATTAATCGCGAATGCTTCCTTATTCCAGCGTAAGTCGGCTAAGGAAATGAAAAACGTGATTCATAGAATACGAACGTTCGGAGTTATTCGTGGATCTTCGTCAGTTCGGTATAGTGAACTACAGCACCAATCTAGTAAGATCGGTAACGCCCGTATTATGACGAGTTTCCTTCCTTCCTTTTTTACTTTACGTGAAAGACGATAGTAGGGGAACCGAGTAGAAGGGGGACAGAAGCAATGAAGGAGAAAGTGCGACGGAGAGATAGCGAGGTTGACGTAATGGAAAGAGAGAGACAAGCTAGGGGAAAAGGCAAGAGAGAGGAGGATCGCCTTTCGACCGCGAAGGTTGGGTTAGTTCCCTGCGAAACACCGGATTGAACGGTTCATCGCTGCACAGTGTCCGATCTTTTCGAAAGGAAAACTCACTTTTGAGGAAACCCAACAAACCGCCAAGATGGTCATCCAAATCCAGAACGCCGTAAGTACCGATGTCTCCACGAAATTCGATAGAGGGAATTCTCCTGATCGCACGGAGAACGCGCCAAGTGGATAACCTTGCACAGAAAGTGTGATGCGGCATACTCCATTTGCGGCATGTTCTATTTGATTATGTCACGCTGTTCTGTAGAACCGACTGACCTTGGAAAAGCATCGATTCCTCCTAGTTATTTCACCGAGAGAATTCCACGCTATCGCGGTATTTCCATTGCTAGGATTTCAAAGGGATCCTAATGGAATGGTAGCATTGAAATGTATGCCGCTATGATACGTACTTCCGATACGCGTGGTCCAGCTAAAACATATGCCGGAATTTTTTCACACATAAACCGACCTCGGCGCGCAATTCAATGGCGACCTATTTCCATTACGTACTAAAGTACATCTGGATTTGTTCATTGACACATCCGGTTGTTATTAATGCTTTACTCTAGAATTGCTTGGGACGCCGAATAACTGGCTTTTCGGCCGATCAACCAACTTTTCGTAGTTTTTTGCTATACTTGTGACTCAGCGCCTGTAGGTTTACGTTCGAGAATTTTAGAGTTGTATGACTCGGAAAATCGGGCTGCTTTGGCTGGTTGTTTGAATAGATCGCAGTACCAAGCATTATTCTCAGAACGCGCGGAACAATTGAGAGCAATAACGATCCATCCATTCTGATTCCAAACTAAACATTCCAATTGTCTAGCCGCGTTTGTTGTACGAGTGTTAAGCCAACAAGGAAGTAAGAAGAAACAATCGGAAGTCCGTTCATAAACACACATAGAAAATTTTAATGTTCATAACTCTCCTGACGATGCGAAAGCTTGGAAATTATTATGACACCGATAAGCATTGCAAATGATTATTAGCTGTTATTCGTTTGTTTATGTCTGATATGTAATAATTCAGGAGATAGGATAACAAATATGCTGCTTAACGAAGGAATTGCACACGAGCAACACGATAATCTAATCCACCGATACTTGATTTAGCAGCAATGATTTCCGAATTAGTTCTCCATCCACTCATAAATTTCGGAGTAATCTCTAAATGGAAGCATTTAACTGTGTTACGTTTGTCAAATTCTCGGTAGCTTATCGAATCCGTAGTTATATACTGGTTATCGTTCTACCGCAATAAGTGGAAAGCTACAACTGGGATATATTTGAGCATGACGTTTTATGTTATAGGCCGAATTGGAGCAAAAGCTCTCAGAGGCTGGAGAGAAATTGGTTGTCATTGATTTCTTTGCCACCTGGTGCGGTCCTTGCAAAATGATCTCACCAAAATTGGAAGAGCTGGCACAGGTACAGTATTATACTCTATTTACATTTTTTAAATCAAAAGAACTGTTAATATACAAACATTTGTCATATTCTTTCAGCAAATGGAGGATGTAGTTTTCTTGAAAGTAGATGTCGATGAATGTGAAGATATTGCTGCTCAGTATGATATATCCAGCATGCCTACTTTTGTTTTTATTAAGCAGGGCAAGAAGGTATATCTTTTTAATAATGAATACACTTAATTATGAAGTAATAAAACACGATAATAATAACCCTGGCAATTTTTTTTTCAGCTGGAGACATTCTCTGGGGCTAATTACGAGAAGCTGAAATCGACGATTCAATCGCACAAGTGAATAATTAAAATGTCGCATTAAAAATATTGTACTTTGTAAGCAAAATTGCCTATTTACTAGCACCGATTTACACCATCTTTTCACAGATATTCTGTGGTTTTACTGTAAAAGTATGTTACGTTTTATCGACGAAATGAATTTTTCCACGTTGCATTTTGGACTTATATGCTTGCATTTTTTAGTGCAAAAATACAATGTAATCAGCTTATAAACTTATATGTATATATATTAACAGATATATATATATATATATACACACACTGACACTTTGATTGTTGTTGTAATTTTCCAACGACATGAGCATCGAATATAATAATAGAACCACCTGTTTTTACACAATGTTTATGCAAAGTCGTATTATTGTATGTCAGTTTAGTCCTAATGGCATCTGGGAAACCAGGCATGTGTTGATTCGTGTCACCCTCCAACCGATAGAATTCCTACGTCCGGTTGTTTTTGAATTTTCGCTAGTAAAGAGAATGCCCCTGTCCCAGACTTACACGGTTGACCTAACATCAATCGACTTGACGGTGATACCAAATCGTCTTGTTTACCTGAAAATAAATATTTCAAATGTCATATAAATTAATTCGAAAAATAGCCATAGTTAGGAATATCAGTAGAAGATGTTTGAATCTAATGACCTTGCAGTGTAGCATTTTTCAAGAAGGTGAGCGAACTTTCAAAGCTCATTTGCTGCAAAGGTGAGGCAGAATCCTCCATTCCTTTACGGCTAAGTGGTTGGAATGTTCCATTAAACGTCATATAGTCCGCAATTAATGACAAATGTCGGGAGTCTACGGTGATACCATACATCTTGAACACGTCCTTCACTTCCTTAATTATTACCCTGTTCGCCGCCTCTATGCCATAAGTTTGAGAAATGCCATAAATGTCATTAGAATATAGTTTCCTCAAGTCTAGAATCTCGTTATATTTGAACATTTCCTGCAAAAAAAATAGTATTCAGAGATAATGCAGATCTTTTTCGATATTTCGAAAAAATTCGTTTACGTACGACTATATTTAGACCATCCGTTTTCAATATCGTATCGCCATTCGAATTTTGGAACGTAAACGCTCGTTTTATGCAAGGAGTTTCCCAAAGAATAACTTTTTTCGCGACATTTCTAATTATCGTTTGTAAATCCAGTTTAGTCATTTTCAGAGGCAGCTGTAATTACAGAAATATTAGTTGTACAAGGATACTTATTTTTAATCCTTGTTTATAATATAAAATCATGTTTACCCAGAACTTGAGTTTCGACCACAGGTATTTGTCGTGGTCGTAATCGTACTCCATTGCGTGAACGTACATATTGACGACATCTTGTTTCCTTTGTTGATCGAGTATTCCGGTTTCACGATTGATTACTTGTTCCTCACCTTCCTCCTCATCCTCCATGTTGGTATTATTAAGCGGTTGCGTATTTGTTTCGTCGTCTTTCTCAATGACATCCTCCATCTCCTCATCTTCCGGGTCTTCGTATTCCCGATTCTCTTGATGACGAGACATTGATCGGGATACCGTTGCATCTGCATCTTCTGCAGCTTCTTCCTCGTCCGACGATTCGTGCATTTCTCCCAAATCAGTCTTCGATGTCTGTCTTGTTTCTGCAACGCTGCTGGGATCATCCTCGTCTAACAAGGCATCGTCTTTTTGTGATTGTCTCTTTTCCTCTTCGAAATACAGCATGGTCCCCGTTGACTTGGCAACTTTTTTGATCTCCTTGAACATCAGCTTGTAGAACACTTCCTCGGTATATTTGATTACGTTCTTGGGTTGAACGCAAAACTCTCCCTTGTACCACTTGTGGGGTAGATAATTTATCGTTAGTGTGTAGACCAGTTGCCGCTGTGGAGAATGTTCCATTCTTCGGTCTATCGTCACATCCTTCAGTACGTCGGATAAGACACATTTTATTAACTTGAGGCGCACTTTGTTCGCTTGTTTCGTTAAGTTATGCAGGTCTTTCTTGAATGGAATTTCCATACTCGGCGTTTTGATGTTCTTCGACGCCATCATTAAAATTTCTCGCAATCTTGGAATACCGAGAGTGACGTTCATTTCACCACGACCAGCGAAGTGGAAGGTATTCAAGGTCATCTGAGTCGAAGGTTCACCGATGGATTGCGCGGCCAACAAGCCGACCGGTTCGCCAGGCGGACAAACGGCCTTCATTACTTTTGTCGACAATAAATCTCTCAATTCGTCCTTTCGTATCTTTCCTGTGAATTTATTCGTTTGATGCGATATGTAATCATCGATGAGATTCTCCAACCTTTCCGAAAGCACCCCGAATTCGATGTCCTGTCTGTATTTAGACATAACAGGGTCAGGGCACCGGACGCATTGTGCTCGGAAGGATCTTTTAACATCATCATCAGCTCGTATCCATTTTCTCATGAGCGACAGAGCTGCCTTACTCCTTCCACAATTATTATCGATCATTTTATTCTTTGCGCTGTTCTGTTTCGCGTTTTCTGCAGAGAATTTCGTGAACTCACTGGTCCCAATTTTCTTCAGTGGGGAACCATTTTTCTTCTCCCATTTCTTTATTTTCTTCACCAGTTTCAGTATTTCTTCGCTATTAGAATCGTCTTTCAGGTGTTTTACAAGAGACCCGTTGAGAATAGCATTTTTATTGTCTACCAGGAAATCCATTTGTTCTTTCTTGAGGAACCGCGAACCAGGAATGTCGAGTCCGTCTTCACCGTAGTATAATTGGACCAAACTTCCGTCATGATCTCGCACCGTCGAATCGTAATTAACGGCCAAGCCTTCCAAATGTTTAATTAAACATCTTTGCAAGTATCCTGATCTGCTGGTTTTTACGGCAGTATCTATAAGACCTTCACGACCAGCCATACAATGGAAGAAGAATTCCTGAGGTTGTATGCCAGTCATAAATCGTCCGTCGATGAAACCACCAGATCTAGGTGATGGATCGTAAGCAGGGAAACTCGGCAAACTTTTCCCGCTAATCATCAAGGGTGGACGTTTACCTTCCAATTCGATTTGTCCCAGTAAACAAGAGATTTGCATAGTATTGACCGTGGACCCTTTAGCTCCGGATTGCACCATCAGCTGAAGATTGTTATCAGGGAATTTTTTGAGCAGTCCAGCGGGCAGGCAGGTTTTGTTAATGTCATTTGTGTATACGTCCAATGCAGTTTTATACTTTCGATCAACCTGGGCGCGGAATTTCGGGTTCTTCCAGTAGGATTCCTCCATCTGGGCTGTTACCTCATCCATCGGCGTGTCTTCGGGGACTTCAATGACTGATCTTTGAATATCATTTCCGATTTTTCGGCAATTCGAAATGATCTCTTTGCGCTTTTTGTCAGCTTTCGGTAATATCAGAATATCCTCGATACCGAGGGTAAACCCATCCAATTGTAAGAACGATTGGAATAATTTTCCAAATGCGCTTAACAGTTTACTGGAACATGGTCCACCGTATAATTCGTATACACAATGAATAAGACCAAATGGTGTTGCTCCGTAATGAGTTTTATCAAGTACACCGCTTAATAACTCTCCTCCTCGTATTACAACTTCGGCTTCGGACATGGTTTTCGGGTTAGTGAATTCCTTGCCACATTTCCACTTTCGCGGTGGTTCTATTTGCCATTCTTTGGCGTTGATTTTTGCACTCGCTATTAGGTTGATCTGCGCGCAGTTTGGTGGTGTAATATTGATAATGACGGTAGATATAATTTGCTTCCCAGACCAAAGGGGTCTTGGCTTTATTATCGTAGGTGGAAGTAACTTTATGTCTCCCTGCTTTACGGACAAAGCTGCGTAGACTAATTGCATGTAATCATCTCGCGAAAAAAATCTGCCTCTCATAGTTAAACGGACTCCCGAAATCATATGATCTTGAATAAGACCGCTCAAGGGTGTACCGTCTTTCGGTACAAGATACTGGTTGGATACGTTGGCTATATTGTATCCTTCGCTCCTGGCAAGTTCATTCTGCGGAAAATGTGCGTTCATCTCATCACCGTCGAAATCGGCATTGTAAGCTTTACAATTCGCGTAATGCAGACGCAGGGTCTTCTCGCCTTTTAATATACGGGCCTTATGCGCCATTATACTGGGTTTGTGTAAAGTCGGTTGCCGATTTAGGAGCATGACGTCCCCGTTTTGAAGGTGTCGGTGTACTATCTTAACACCCTTGAAAAAGTTATTGGCTTTGTCAGTCGTTAAGAGACGTTTCGCAATCGCTTCCCTCTGCGCAGTATTCGTAGCGCTGATTCGAGTAATAAAACCATCTTCACCTTCGATCATCGTTGCCCCCGGGTGAACGTCAGGACCGTTGAGAATTAATTGTCGCATTTCAACGACGTTCCAAGGCGTGACGGGGGTAGGATAACTTAGTTTCAATGCAAATGCCTCCGGTATACCTATTTCATCGATGTTTAAGTTCGGGTCCGGTGTAATAACTGAGCGAGCCGCAAAATTAACTCTCTTGCCCATCATATGCATTCTGATGATACCCTCTTTTTTCTCAATCACCTGCTTTAAGCCTTGGCAGTTTGCAGAATCAGCCGTTTTACTCATTTCACGATCCATCAAATGATCAACATTCGCCTGCAAAGCCTGCCAGGCGTTATGCAATTTTTCTACTGGACTACTTCCTCTAATTTGCTCGAAAACGAGTTTGCCCTCTTCGGGAAGCTGACTCGTACCTCCGTCTTGAATTGTTTGTATAATATTTCTTAGGATAAGACAATCTTGAATAACTGTTTTATAAACCTGTGACTGAGGATGTTCGATCATTTGGCCGTGGACAAAATTTACAGGCCTCACTATTGGCGGTAGTACAGGTACAACTTCAAAAAAGAATACGTCTGTCGGGTATTCGATATCGACCAAGCCGAGACAGGGAATAATGATTTTCAAGAAGTCTTTCTCATTGCACCATATTTTTCGTAAATATTCTTTAGACTGATCAGGCATTATCATAACTGTTTCCAGTTTGTGAATTACTCGCTGTGGACTAGCAGGATCCACATTAATATTCGCTGTCTTAGTTGTCATGATTTTATTTTTCATTACTGTAATTTTTGGAATGGCATCTTGACAATTTATGCAAAGTTTGCCAACAGTGTATTGTCTCAAAACATTATCGACATACATGTGCCACTGCATATTCATATTTTTCGTATTTAAATGATCTTGTGCTTGAGTCTGACTGAATCTTTCTCGATTGAAGAGGTTCTGTATGTATGTATCAATAATATCACGAATATATTCTACTTCTCCATCTTGGAGTTTATGGGTGCTGGGAATAACAGACATTACTTCTTGCTCTAAAGTTTCTAAGTCACTGATAAATCCTTCTTGGAGTAGTTTGGCTTTAGCACATAGTAATAGTTTTATATGGACTGGGATTTGTAGAGTGTAGCACTTTAGGCATGTTGATCTCAGTAAAGAACATAAACTTTTGTGAAACAAAGGGTTGACTACAGGCATTGGTAATTCTATGTGACCAAAGTGACCTGGGCATTTGAATACATTGCAACCACATGTCCCACATGGATCTGAAGCATCCCGTAAAGGACCTAGATGGAAAAAGGTTTAGAAGTTGTATTAAATTAAGGTATTGTAATAAACTGTAGTGTTGAAAAATGTTCTACTGACCTAGTGCTGGGTCATATAATCCACCTTTTAATGGGTGGCCCAAAACATTAAATGACAGTGGAGTACGGATTTTAGTAACACTCAAATTTTTAATGTCATCTGTAGTAAAAACTGAGAACATCAGACTCTTAGGGTCTAAGTGCCTGGCTGATGTACGGCTGGAAGACTGGAATCCTCTATACATTTTCGTATGATCAGGGTTACTGTAAATTAACATACAATATTAGACACATCAATATAGGTTACAAGTACCTAACATTATTTTTATTTTTTCACAGAAGCTTACCTAATACGTAAATAATAATTATCAGTTATTTAGTTGGTATACAATTATTATTATCAGTCAATGTGTTGTTGTTTTTATTAATCACATCATTTTTTGTACATATCACTATCCTGACAGAACTCTCCGGGACAGTTAGGTTAACCATAATATTGGCGTCGTGAAAACACATGGCATAAAATTTACACACGCATGCGTTCTCTCCATAGTCGATTAATCGAAAGCCGAAAATAGTTATCGATTGAGTTGTAGCATGTTTGGTTTTTGCTCGTTGTTTATATCTTGCTGCGATATTTGTTCTTACGTGGGATTTATTTTCGCCTAAGTTGTTTAGTCTGTGTTGACATTACAAAGCGTTGATTATACTAAGAAATATATGACATATTGATTCCATCGAATCTTGAATAAACAGTTACATCACATGAATGTTATTTGTGTTAAACGCATTACGTTGTGGTCATTTTTTGCGAAGGTTACCTCAACTTAGTGTTAGGATATTACTTGATTCTTCCAATTCATCTCGGTATATGAATGTTGTGTGAAGGTTGATAAATAAACTACGCTTATAAATATCATCATAGCCATGTTAACACCACGGTTTGAGATAACTCAGACAGATACTGATGTATCAATAACTGTACATGCCCCATATGCAAACATTAAAGATACAGAAGTTTATGCAGATGGAGATGATTTTAGATTTTATTCAACTCCATATTATCTTAGGTAATACATTATTAATAGAAAAGTGTTATACTTTCTCTATACTTCTAGCACTTCAATATTATATATTTACAGATTAAAACTTCCTGGTGAAATAGAAGAGAATGATGCATCTTCTGGATCTTATGACTGTGAAAAAGGAGACTTTTTCCTGAAATTTTCAAAGGTAAAGAAGGGAGAACACTTTGAGAACTTAGACATGATTACAACTTTGTTGGCCCCACCAAAGAAAAAGAGCACAATAGTTCCAAACATTGAAGTAATTGGTAAGTGTAAGGTATAATAAAATTTAGTATTTCAATCACCAGGACTTTGTTAATTTTATTTATTACAGGCAACCCTTCAGCAAATTCAGATGATATTAATGATAATTCTAATGAAGATGATGTAGATGGATATTCTGTGGATGGTGGAGATCAATGGTTTATAAATCAAAAAATAACAGAAAACATTGTCTTGCCAACAGATCCACCTAAATATGGATTTGCAAATAAAATATCTGGTGCATTAGCATCTTTTGAGGTGTGCAACATTTGGAAAGATCACTTATTTTATTGAAGTAATCTAAATGTCAGGGAAAACTGAGTACTGTAATGTATTTCAGGAAGCATGGATAAAAGAAGTAATAGATCTTCCAAAACCAGATGTAACACCTCAATGTGAGCGCAGAAACTTGAGGGAACAACATGAGCTTGATAGTTTCAATGAAGAGCATTACATGGCAGATTTGATGCAACAGGAATATGTTGAACCTTACTTATCTTACACTCCAGAATGGGAGACTTTAAAAAGCCATCAAGTTAATTTCAGTATTGATGAAGCGGATTTACTGAAGGAGCTCCCCAACAAAATGTATTTACTGGACTGTACAGAATTTCGAAGTGCATTGCTTGGTTTGGTAGATATTTTGTATGCTAGTTGCTATAATCATAGGACAACAATGGGTGAAAATACTGTTGAAAGTGGTTGGACTATAACCAAGTTGAGTTCCACATTGTGCTGGTTTGAGGTAAATTATTATTATAATTAATATGACTTGAAAATTAAAATGTTATATCTATCATTACACTAAATTTTTTAGAGTTTCAATGATATGAATGAAGTAATAAAGGCTAGCATACGAAGATCACTCTGTTATCCACTATTCAGGAATTGGGAGCTTTCTATGAAAGTGTATGATGATGTTAAGAAAGTCATCCAATTAGGTACATAGACATACTGGCATCTATACTTGCAAGCCATCCTTATTCTAACCAGTATTCTTTATTCATCTAGGAAGAAAATATATCATCAAACGGTTGTGTGAAATACACAGTCTGTTTAATACTTCTTATGAGCCGCTTTATTTGCTAAATCAACTGTACATTAAAGATTATTTGATTTGGTTACAACAGATACAAGATTGCGCAATTGAATCGATTATTCCAATTATAAATGACGTGAGTTTCTGTTTATTTATTTAACGTGGTTAATACATTATAAAGATTGAAGAGGTGATTAAAAGATGTTTTTTTGAAAGGTACATCCTGCTAAGGCTGATATGGGTTTCGATCTAGTAGAGCTAGAAGAGGCAGCTCATTCAGTCCAAGAAGAGGATCTTGTCATAGAAAATGCAGTACACGAAATGTATGACGAATTGGATAAATTAGTAATCACGGACAACGAAAAAATACAGTAAGTAGTAAATAAATAACTTCCCTTAGGTCTTAGTTTTACTGAAAGTCACACTTGTGACTGACCTGTACTTTCTGTTTTAAGGCCAAAATTGCCTACAAGTGTAGATGACAAGTTTCTAAAGTATTTGTGAGTACTTTACTGCATAATGTGTGTAACCCTTCGTAATGATTTCACCATTAATACTCACAAAAGCATATGTCTAATATTCATTAATATGAAATAATGAGTTGTCATTTCCAGCTTGAAACTCCCTGCAGTACTAATTAAATGAATATGATCATGCACGAACTAAAAGGTGTAATAAACTCTGCAATGTTATCCCCTCCAACATTTGTGTGGAGTTTTAGCCCTCTTTTGACATTGTATACTTGATGCAAACGTTTTGTTTCATAGACGATCGAGTAGTTCAAGCTCAGATAGTAGTAGTGATACCGATTCGGAGTCGGACTCGGACAGCAGCAGTACGAGCAGTAGCACAACAAGCAGTAGTACTACAAGCAGCAGTACCAGCAGCAGTAGTTTGGATTCTGATGACGCAAGTGAGCCGGAATTGGTTCCTTACACAAACTAACTTTGAAATGAAGTATTGTCTGTTTATTTGCAAAGCACTGTCAATACAAAGGCACAATATAATATCCTTGTTAGGTGTTTATACAATTACTAAATGACCTGTTAGTAGCGGCGTAAAATGTAATATATTTTGACTGTACTTTATGTGTTGTTACATATACATGAGTTTTCATAAGTGAATATAGACAGGTATAATAAGTTTGATGATAATATGCGCTAACCCAACGTTACAGTGAATTGACTATGACCTTCAGAATTTATAGTATAATCAAATATGTTATGTATACATGGTTATGTTGGTATAAACATTCTTTATTTTTTTATCGAGATGTATCCATCGAATAAATTATTTATTGAGTACACAGTAAATACAAGTTGTCGTTATTTATACACTATCATTTTAATTTCTTTTTCCTATTAGTTGGAGGAAGAGGTGCGTTAATACTGGTTTTTCCTTCCTTGTTTTTCTTCCCGTTTTCCCGTGGAATGGTGCTGCCATTGGATACCTTAAATTGCTTCCTATTTTGTAGCTCATCACTTGTCGAGGGCTTCTGATCGGCTCTACTTTCCCTACTCTTCTTTCGCGGAACAAAAAGCAACGAAGAGCGAAACATCCTTTGATTCTGCTCGGTCGCGCTTGCGGTCGGAGAATCCCCTTCATTGGGTTCTTCGCCTTCGATTCCGTTCTCCGTTAACCATATTGTCTTGGAAGTTCGAAACTTCATCGCGGCCTGATTTCCATCGACCGTTGTAGGCGGTGCATTCTGCGCGTCGACATCGTTTTCTTTCTCCGTCGATCGCGTCTCCGACATCGGGAGTTTCAAAGCCGCTCCGTGCCCATTCTCCCGATCCTCCGGCGGTGCTACGTCCTTTTGAGGAACTTCGCTCTTCCGCCGCGTTCCATGCTCTTTATCCGTCAACATCGTCGTCGAAGAATCCGCCGTTCCCGAGTCCCGCTTCTCTACGGGCGGAAGTTGAATCGTTTTTCCCGGCAATGTCGTTTCTGCCGCCCTGTTCGTTGCAACTTCGACATTCTCCAGGTCTCTACGCGCACCCTCCTTTTCTCCGTCGTCGACTTTTACGTGGAGTTTTTTTTTAGCCTCTTGATCGCTCTCGTCGGAGGACGTTCGATCCTCGCAGCTGCAGTTCTCGCTGCTGGATTTCCGCTCGGGGCTTCCCTCCGTTTTTCCCTCGCAACGAGCCTGGTTTTCGCTCTCGGGACCGCTGCTTTTGTCGCTGCAGGTCCGCGCAATTTTCTCCGCTGTGTCCGGGGCCGTCGAAGATTTGTCCACCGCCACGCAGCTCCTTGGACGCTCGTACGTCGTACTCGGACTGCCGACGTGGGGTTTAAGATTAAGCCTTCTAGGGCTTCGCGTTACTATCGCGAAGGGATCTGGCGATTCGTAAGTCTGATTTTGCGAATATCCATTCGCTAGACCCACGCACTGGGAGCTCACAATTCCTGTCGACTCGTAGAAATGACCAAACTGTTGCGTTCTTTGCAACGATGTCACCCTTCTTCTGTCCATCTCTGCTTCCACTTGTGATATTTTGCTCTGAACATTGCTCAACCTCGTCTCCGCGATGACCCGTTGGGATCGATAAGGCGCGAAACTCACGTTCACCCTCTCGTCACACTCCTTTTGTCTCAGGGCAGACAAAAATTCTCTCAATTCGGAATCGGTCTTCAGAGCGAGCACCATTGGGTCTATAGTTGCCGTTTCCTCAACACCCACTCCTTGATTTTCCATCAGCTTACCGTTCAGCAAGCTTTCGACTTGGGCTTTCAGGACGTTCATTTTCAGCTGTACCAGTGTCAGGATTGGAATGACATTGGCCGGGGGATTGGCCGTCATGTGCAGGTTGATCAACGCGTTCACTTGTTGGGCATTTCTCGATTCCGTTAACAATTGCTCCTTCCTCAAGAAATTTAACGACTTCTTCGCCTTTTCCATCGTCTCGTCCATGGCTGTTGTTATGTTCGAACCCGGAATCTTTCGTAGAACCAATCTCGTGGCCGCGCATGCTATGATACCTTGCATGGACAATAACTGGGACACCAAGGCCTGCAGGTTCAAGGCCGAAGGACAATTTCTTTTCGTGCAGATTGCTTCGTCCGCCCCTTGACTGCACTGGTGGTGTTTCTCCGATTCCGGCTCGTAGCTATAGTTTCCCGTGGAATCTACATTCATACTATAATCCACAGGTTTCTTCGAGTCACAACCACATCTCTGCGAATTTCCTTTCATCCTATTGTTAAAACCCAGGGACTCGTAGATGGGCAAAGGGAAGGGATACGGAAGAAGTGTCGGCGGACAGTACATCGGAGCGATTGAAGAAATTGCTGGCATTTGAGTCGTCATTCCGTTTGGCATAGCTGCTGTTGAAGACTGTTGCGGTGTCATTTGGTGACAGATACTCGGAAGAATAAAAATCGGCGTGGGGCTGTTGGTGCAAGAGCGAATTTGCTCGGCGATATTCTGGGGAAATATTGGGTAATTTCTCGGCTGGGTATGCGCGTGGATAGGAAAATTCGATTGGTTTGCGGGGCTTGTTTGCCAAGGATTTACGCCTGGACAGGTTTGTGACTGCTGTTGAATCGATGCGCTACGGTCAAATAGGTGTTGTTGACTAAAAGGCCCCTGCATGTAGTTTCCTGTATGACGGAACATTAACCGCGTACAACAAATAAATTGGACGTATTCTAGAAATCGTTTAATTCTGTTATTACTAATTAAATAGCTGTGATGTGGTTTCCTCACCTTGATGATTTCCAAAGGAAGTAAAATGAGGGGTAGTCTGCATGGGTTGACTACCGTTCTGCTGTTGCTGGAAGGGTTGAAAATTATTTTCACTCGCCCGTGGCAGGGTATTTTGACAAGGCATAATTTACGGCATTGAGGTCGGGTAAACAAGCTAAGTAAACATTAATTATCATTTAAGTAACATTACACATGTCTGTGTTTGCCCACGGAAAATTTTGTCGTTGTAAAAGGTTCATAAAAGCAATGAAGTTGTCGGCTGTCTAAAAAACAATTTTTCAATGGAACAACTAATTCCATCGTATGGTATAGGTCCATTAACGGTTAAGTATTCTTTGTACATCGTGCATGACATTCGAATAGAAATTAATTGAATCTTTATAAAGAGCGTTGTACGTTCATTAACGCAGGAGCACGGAATGGTGGTTTACTTTGCCCAGCGCGCCGTAGAACGTTTCGCATCATGTAAACTCGTTTGTGACGTCAGTGAAACGCGAGATTATTATGTTATCTCATGAGTGGAGATACCACACGTAGAACGGTGCTCTCACAGTGTTGTTCATTCACAGTTTCCCGCCAGCTGATCGTTCGGGAACGTCCTCTTTTGTGTTCTTCATTTATTACGGCGCGTTGTTAATACGTGTTATTATATTGACAAAGAGCGCACAACTGCTCGGGAATCATACGTGCCGTTGCCGATGATTTCCGTGACAAATCAATCAGTCACGCCTGCTTTTACGTGAAACTAGGTGAGAGGTTTCACGGAGTGCAACCGTACATTGTTATCATACGCATTGCATTATGCCGGTGAAATCGTTTCATTTGAGATCGGATTAACATTAAATTTAGGAAAGGACGGGTCGTAGCTGTGGGTGATAGCAGTTGGAAAAAGACGTTTTGTACGCGTGAGGTCGCATCGAGCTCAGCTGGAACTCAGTTGGAGCTCGATGCTTTCATATACGTCGCTTTTCATAGCGTAATAAAACATCACGTACATCTATATAGCCGGTATCCGAACGGGAGACAGTTTACGGTGGGCTAAACTCGGCACGAGATTGAGCCGGCGGCTTTAATAACGGTCGGCGTACTTCGTTATAACGGCGATATTATTTTCCTATTCGCGGCAGGTGACCCACTTACATCATGAGGTCGACGGGCTTTCCTGACGAGGGCGTCGAGTTCATAAAGCGAGAACTGCTGCCGGAGATGGTCCATAATCGTTGCTTCTGCGAGAGCGGGTCGCGGGAATTCGTCGAGTTCGAATCTGCCAGCGTGGAGCCCTTCGAGGACGAAGGACCCTGCGAGTCCTACATTGCCAGGCTCGTCGTCCGCTTCTCCGGGGAGCCCCGCGCCTTTCCGCTTTTCGTGAAAATGCTTCCGGGCTACGAGGACGAGCGGGCCTTCCGGGCCTTTCAGAACGAGGAAATGTTTTACAGCAAGATGACCGCGCAATATAGCTTCAATGCCCTGCCGAGGTGCTACGCCTCCGACCTTGGCAAGTACGGAAGACCGGTCCTCGTCCTGCAGGATCTACGGGCAGACGGATACCAGAGACAGGATCGACCATTCGACGCTAATCACCTCGAGTTGTGCCTCAAAGCCATGGCTGCCTTTCACGCGGCAGGACTACGACTCAAGGAGGACCATTTCCCTATCTTCCGCGAATTTCAAGCCAAGTTACAGCAGCAGAGTTACTGCGTGTCCTCGAGCAACTTGGAGATACCGTCCAGGTAACTCCTTGCCGGCAGTTCGACGCAAAGTACACGGAGAAAATTTCCCGATAAGAATTCTATATCGTCCCCGAGTAGCCGGAAGTGTGCGCTTATTTGCGACCCCTCCGAATAGAGTTTTTTGCAAGTTTAATTGCTTCGGAACTAGGGCGAACCAATCGCCGCTTCGCGCCGTATGATTTATATATATATATATATAACAATTCGCCAAGGAAGAGACCGATCGTCCTCGTGGGACCTCGAGGAATAATTCCTTCGTTTATTGTGACCCTTGCAGAATTCAGGAGCTGCTGAAATCGATATCGGACGTGGAGCTGCGGCAAGAAATATCGAAGAACCTCGCCGGAAGTCCGTCGGACATGGAAAAGCGTTTGACGGAGGAGGAGAGCAGTTTGGCGACGATATGCCACGGAGCTTTTTCCTCGAGAAACGTCCTCTTCAAGTACGCGAACGGGAAAGCAGTGGACGCGAAGCTGGTCGGCTGGCAAAAGATGAAACGATGTTCGCCGGCCGTCGACCTTGGAGCCATTCTCTTCTCGGCCAGTCTGACCGCTGAAAGCGCACTAACGACGCTCCAGGAAACGTTGACGACCTACTTCGAGGCTCTGAAACACGAACATCCGCGGGTAACGTGGGCGCAATTCAAAGGGGACGTCGTCGCCAAGTTGCCGTCTACCTGCGTTATCTTATCTCGGCGGACCGATTCAACGACGTTGGAACTCGTGCAGAGGCTGCTCGACCGCCTCGCCGCTTTTAATTAGCACTCGCCCGGCCATCGACAGCCTCATTTTCTCGGCCTTTTGTCGGTTCCCCGATATATTCTTACCCGCACGTGTCGCTCGATAATTCAACGAGATATCGATCGCTCACACCGGATGATAAGGGACCCAATTTTCGAACCGTTGCACCCAGACACGCGCCACTTGAATCGTTTGAAAACGTATGTTCACATTAACCTCGCCATTGCATTTACCGATGGCACATGACGATGCTGAAATATAGCAATTTTTACATAATTCTCTGCTAAGCGCTGCTCCATTTTCCCCCTGTGACGAGGACGAAGGGTAAAAATTGGCCAAGAGCAGCAGTCGTTGGAGGATTGACCGGTTAATACAGGCTTATCGAGATGTAGATAAGGATTGGCAGGGAAGTACGGCAATACACTTGCTTGGAAATCGCTGAATCTCCCGCTTCAAGTGTCCGGATCGATGGTGACCGTCGGTTCCGTCGGTTCCGTCGGCGACTGCTCAGCCTGATCTCTGGGGGGCGGAGGAACTGACGGGTCGTTTGGTTGGTCCCTCGACATCCAGTAAAAGCCGGCCAACAGGAGGAGCAGGATAATGACGGAGACAAAGGTGCGTTTACCCCCGCAGCTGGATTTCACGGCGACCGTCAAAACCGGACGGCAAGCTGGTCTCTTCGGGCCTGTTGTTGACACCGTCGTGTTGTCGCAGGAACACGATGCATCACCCACGAATAACCCCATCGAGAATTTTTATCAATTTCACGTCTCCTCCATGTTAAACAGTTTACCCCAATTTTCGAATTTTTCAGCATCATTTTCGACCGATCGTCAAATTATTTCTCGACGCAACTTCACTCACTTCCTTACTGAGACATGTGAATTTGATAAAATGGGGACCTAGTTGCACGTTCTACACCTGTATTAATGCATTCTCTCTCACAGAATTCCCTTTGACTATCGGAGAAATATTTGATAGCCCGCATGGCTTCCGAGTCACTGTATTCTCGTGGAATAATACAGCGCGTGGAGTAACGAATTCACGCGCAGTAATAATAAGCACGTCCGTTGCTTCTACGCTAATTGCACTCATGTAACATTCTCTATTGTGGGCCATGCTCAAGCGAATACCGCCCCTGCAAATTTCAGTCCAGCAGTAATGAGATCCCGCTGTTTTATCCTTGCGTATTTTTAATCCTTACGTTGCCCGCTGCGAACAGTTATTTATTTAGACCGACCAGTAACGTTACAAAGAAATGCTTTCTACGCGTTTATCAAAAAATCTGCAAAACATTCGCCAATGAGTATACGCCCGTCTGGTACGTACATGTGTATATTGTTACGTCTGAAGATCTACTTTTCATGTTGGCCGCTTTATAGGAATATTATGAGGTCAGCTTCTGAAATATTCAACGGCAGGATTATTTCGGAGAAGCAAAAGTAAGTGTAAGTAAACGGACAAATAACAAAGGCTCTTCTTTCGCGTTCTGATATCTTTATTAGTGTCAGAATGGGTTAGTGCTACTGTTACTGCAAATGGCTGGGGCGACGGAATCGATTGGAATTGCTAAAGTACGTGGAACGGACGTTCTGACGTTTATAAGACATTCATGAGTAACTCTAGGATCGCCGAGTCACGTTAACAGCTAATTTGATGAATTATGCTTTCCCTCGCGGTGGAAAGGTTCTTCTTTCGCGTAGTTGGGCCGCAGCGTTGTTCCAAGTTATTCGGCGTGACAAGCGTTCGTCGCTTTAACTAAAACGGGAGAGGGTCGGCTAATTATACCACGGCCGTCGGAACTGTCGGAAATCAAACGTACACTCGCCTCGATGTACGTGGGTACTTAACATTCCATCGCGAAACTTTGCCCCCTCCCTGTATAAGTGTACATATGTGCGTGTGTGTATGTGTGAGGTATCCGCAATGACTCGGTCGTTCCGCGCAGTCGGGACAATTAGCCCGGAGTTAGGTGAGTCCAACTTCCGGCGCAGAGACGAGCATCAGTGACTTATCGTTAACCAGAACCCTACGTGAGCTTTGACAACGGGAATCTTCGAGAGTTCCAGTCGTCGAAGGTCTTATGAGGCCCAGACTAATCCCCTATCTGCCCCACTGGCAATTGCCTCGAAGATCATCCGTCCTTCGCGTACCTTCTGCCCCTGTAAATTTCCCTTATGCCACTTTAGGAGTTGCTTACAACGCTATGCAACGGCCGAGATGCAACGGGGCTAGAATGCACGTCGCTTAAACGGCCAACGGAACGGTCCCACTGATATCTCGCGGTACCTCGGTTACGTCTGCCTCGACAACTCGGCTAATTTCGCTGGAAACCGCTTCGTATTTCCACGCTGGGACCTAGCTCTCCAAGTTATTTCGCTTTAATAGTTCAGACGTTGCGCTTTCGATCCCCCTCCACCCCTAGCTTCGCGGTTTACAAGCATTCGTGGACGGGAATAATGTTTCCTTACTCGTCACTTCGCAACTACGTTGTCCCTTTCCTCGCTTATCTGTTTCTCATTGTGTGTGTGTGTGTGTGTGTGTGTCTCATTGTCCTACCGTTTAACTCTTCTTGTTTCCCTCCCAGTTTCCTTTCCGTTCCACCCGGTTGGATTATTGTCGTCTCCCTACCTTCGGTTACCTTTGACCCTGCCATTTCTTTCTTTATTTTATGTTTTCGTCTTCTCCTCCCCCCACCCCCTTGATCGTCCAGCACGCCCTTGGCTGACTAAGCTCCCGCTTGGCCGGTCGATCTACGAATATGTAAATCCGAAGTCCTATTCGCGATATGAGTATATATGCATACGCATTTGTCCGACGGAGCTTTCGTTTCAGGACGACCGTCTGGGGAAACATGTTGTCAAATATTCCGGCGACGTCCCCACGAGGCCCGTATCTCTTCAGGGTCGACTTTGGTTTTCTCTCCTGGCCGCTCGTTTCCTTCCGTCCCCGAAGAATTTCGCCGGCCATCTTTGGAATATTAATTCGGGATACCGGCACGAGGATAAACGATATTCCTGTCCATCCGGTCGCCAGTCATCGACATCAATCATTCATTCGGCAGATTTATTCTCTCCTCACACGTTCGTTAATTTATATAAAACACACCTTCTCGCAAGGACAATCAATCCCGACGTTCCGTTCTAAACGAATTTTTACAGAGAAATCATCGCGTTGTCGACGAATGAGTCATTCGAGACGCGATGAACCGCGAGCATTTCGCCACACGGCGATTGGATTTCGAGGGGAAAAAAACCATCAGGTGGGCTGGAAGTTGGCGTTAAATTCGATGCCGCAGTGAGAGAGATCGAAGGACGGTTCGGAATAGCGCGGGGGAATCATCGGGATTGATGGCCGGCCAGCTTGGTATCGGTTTTGCGTCGGACCAATTGCGGCCGAGAGTTGTCCGTCACTCGCAAACGACGGACGATGACGGATCAAAGCCGATCGTAAGGGTTGCCGTTTCACCAGATCCCCAGGAAATTGCCGAGAAACTCCCACGGCTTTTGTCGTCGACAGAACTTTCGCCATAGATTCACGTACACCCACCAAGTGTTTCCCAAATTCTCGAAATATCAGACCAACTGGACGTTTATCCGAAAATCTTCGCGCAGGTGGAAACCCATTGCCAGAGATTTGAGTTACTTATCACGGTTTAAGAGACGTAATTCCTTAATTCAATAGGGCCGAGTAGAAACAACCGTGGCGATAGAAACGTATGGTGTTAATACGAGGCGTAAAGGCGAATAGTTCGCCGTGGAAGCAAATCACGGCCAAATGTTTGGCGAGCCACAAATTTTAATTAGTACTTTCGAGTTCCAGCAAAGTTCCGACCGTGTGGCTGCCGAGGAATGTCTGCAAACACCGCAATACGTAGTTTACTTTGCCGTTGCGGTGCGTATTTCTCCCTCTGTCTTACTTTTTTCCTCCTTTCGTCCAGCCCAGAGCGAACTTTCGTGCCGCTCAGACAGTGTCAATTCTTTGCTCTTGGCTTTGAATAGGATTTTATAAAAAAAAACATGCAAGAACAATGGTACGATTAAGTCTTCAATATAGACGATGAATGAAAAATTTACCCATGTACAAAGCAATATCGTTATAAAGCAACGCGATATTTTAATTTGTAAAAACAGGTTTTCATTTTGTCATCCACGTGCACTCGGGAGAGAAAGACATTTTCCTGCATTCTACGGGAAGCGAGGAATGATGTAGAATAATGGCAAGTTCTCTCGGGTTGGCAGGAACGACGGTATCATTAGGAACACGCTTCCCCGCATTTGTTTATCCTCTTCATCCCGATTTCCGTTCTATCGAAGACAGCGATGCTCGCCCGGGGGGTTCGATGCAACGGCACAGAACACACACCGTTTCCTATCGCTATGCCAGCCGGATGTTCCCATGGCAACGAAATGTACATTTTCCTCGCAAGAGAAACTACCCCACGTGTTTCTAGGCCTTTTCTCCTCTTCTCTGGTGCTTCGAGCCGTCGTCATTGTCGACGTTCGCCTCAGCCGATGAGATATTTGACAAGCGCGTCGAGATATTAAAAAAGCTTTTGTTAGCGTTTTGCCAAATCCGGAGAAAACGTGCGACATGCTCGGGGCTCGTACGTCCGGTATACGTGATTTTAGGCACTTCTCGGCAGCACGGTTTATCTGTATCTCGGATAAGTTATTCGTTGAGGCCAGACGAAGAGACGAAGAGACGAAGAGAAAGAAAAGCTCCATGGCGATTATTCCGTACCGTGGGAGACGTCTGGTCGTTCCTTGGGCTTTGCGTGGGGCGTAGAGCGAAAAATTGTCGAGTGAAAAACGCGCCAGCCTGAAAACGCCCGGGTATTTCGGAAGAGCAATGTATTATTAACGACAGCCCAGCACGCCCCGCGTTTCCTTTATGATCCCCTCCGCTTTTATACCCAAAGGGCAGCCCTGTAATACGAAAAATGGGACCCGCGGGTCCTCTAACCGTTTTCGCGTATAAACGATGTTATCGATTGTTTATTGCTCGTCGTTCAGTCATGCTGTTCGCTCGAAACCGATTGCCACGCGTTACGTTTACTGCTCGACAGCCAAGGCTGGAAGAAAAGTAATTGGCATCTGTCGAGGAGTAGCCTGAGGCCCTACTGAGAGAATATTCCAAAGCGAATGGAGGTCGAGTTATGCCGGAAATTCGAGCGCATTAACTTGTTTCACGACCCTGTCTCGTGAACTCACGGTACGCTTTATTTTTCCGAGAAAAAAGCTCCCTCGGACGAAATACTTTGGGAAAATATTACAGGACCGTCCAAGGAATAATGCCTCGGCTATCACGAGTCTCCTCTTCGTGAGAATTACGCTGTTTCGGTTAAACGGCCTCCTAAGATACTTGGCGTTATTCGAGGAAAAAAAATGACGAGGCAAGATACAACTCTGCTCTTAACCGTTTTCAAGTATTCATCCTGGCATTTTCGCTACTTTGAAAATCTCTTACGTAGCTGTCGAATACATTAATATCGCGTAGAAGCAGATCGCTTCATGGAGGGGCGGTTGCTCCTCGCTGCAGGTGAAGCGGAAGTGGAAGATGGGATTGCAGTGGGTCGAGGCGAAGGGGTGGAAAAAGTGACGGAGCGGGGAATAGGCGGTAGCGAAAAAGAAATTGCGGAGAATCGGAAAAATCCTCAACCTGGCAACAGTGGGTCGAGAGAAAAGAAGTAGTAAGCCGTCGTTCTCGGGAGAAAGGGAAAGGGTGTTCGCGGTGGGGATGAGGGAGGTCGCGGCTGAGGGGGGGAGGCAGATTTGACCCTGCTCGTGCACCTGGATAGGAGGCTGTAATCAATACTACAGGAAGCGCGCGCGCTGCGCCAGGCTCGTGCACTTATCCGCCGGCCATCGATGCCGGAATAACGACATGCACCTCGACCTTACACATGTCCTGCCTTTCTCCTATTTTCATTCTTATTAATACTCTCTGTCTCTCCTTTTCTTCTCGTTTTATCGCTCGGGAGAATTGTGCCTCAAACAAACGATGCTGCGGTCACGCTCCGCGTGATACATATTCATGGGCTTAATAAGATTAAACAGCTTTGCCTCACGCGTTTCCTAATCGTGCGCACTGGAAATGTGATACTTTTAAAGACAGAGTAAACGACGGAATTTGTGTACTGCCGAGCCGTAATACTTCTGTTTACCAGGTGTCAAGGAGGATATTTCACGTGCTTTTCCAACGAATTTCAAGGGACGTGATTATTACATTTTTCGTGATATTACTTACCTGCAGGGACTTAGGAAGGGGGCAAAGGTGGAGAAGACGACGTTAACGTCTCAATAGATTTGGCCAGTAGTTCGATCAACGTGTATTATTTCTCTTCGTCTTCGTGGAGCATAGTTTCGAAAATGACAATGTAGGCGATGGCCCCTCGGTGAGGATCCCTCGTTATTTAGGATAACGTCAACGCGTGTCTTGGCGTCGATTTATTTCCGATTATAGGTACAATATACATCGCAGTCTAGACGAAACACTTATTAAGTATATTAGCCTATCTACGAGTGGTACGGCGAATGATCGGGTGAGAAGGGAAATCATGGAAAGCAAATCGGGAAGTCAATGGCGATTTTCCTCGGCCCTGGGAAATTTGAGGATCACCAGATAGGGCCACGTTCGTCGACTAACCGACCATTTTTCCACGTCCCGGCGGAAAATTGGCCGACAGATATGGATCTTCTCGCATGGCCGAAGGCCTCCTCATAATATTTCGACAATTTTTCCGAAGACAAGGGGGAACTTCGCGATCCGGCAAGCCTGCTCGACCGTTTCGAAACGTCTAATCCGAGCGGACAAAACCGCCGGGGAAACCGGCCGTTCCCGCGGGCTTTTTCTCCCGCAAGACTCGACCGTTTCGGGCTGATGCGTCCCGGAGATTCGAGTGGACAGAGCCCTCGGGGGGCCGAGATATAGTGCCGAATGGGTGGCTCGACGCGATCTTCTGGGGGGTCAAAAGACGTTTCTACAGGATGAGAGGAATGATCGATGAAGGCAACGTGAAACGATGATCGTACATTATATATACATAGACGCTCGCTCGCTCGCTCGCGACGACCTGCTTTTCCTCGATATCTCGAGTCGCCGGCGGCCTTCGCTAAATATCCGCTCCTCGCGATAATACGGATTCTCTCACGCCGTCGCTTACATATAATTAGGTACTCGTTCGCCCGAGTAACGGGTAATCCGAGTGATCGATAGTATTTACACTCCCCTCCACCGCGAATCGCGGCATTCCTGCCGAAGGAAATGGACGTACGACAATCTCGACTTACGCTTCGGCAACGTCCGGGAACGCTGAGAAAAATTATGATAAATCCTCCGACAGCTTCGGCTCTCGTGAATTTTCTTCCCGATCCACGGACGTCCCTGCCAAGAGAGACGGAAACCTTCCGTACCTCTGCCTGAAAATCAAGAAAAATTCCCATCCTTCGGGGAGTCTTACCGCGATCGCTCCGATTCTCCGAACGGAGGACTTTAATCGATCGTCCGGCTCAGGTGGCCTCCGTCAGGATGAACGGAAGATCCCGGCAAAGTGCGTTTCATTCCCGCCCCTCGACGTCACTTCCCTTCGGCGTTTCTCCCGCAATTCGACCTTTTTTTCATTCGCTCTCGTTTGCGGAGCCCACTGTCTACACCGTCTACGCTCGTCTACGACTGTCTACACTGTACATTTGGCGGAAAGAGAAGAAAGCGACAAGATTTCCCCGTCGCGTGACAAAATCTCAGCCAGGGGTCGGAATCATAGTAGTTGTTTACCGCGGTAGAAATAACTTGAGTGTCGATCGATCGTTCGCCGCCCTTCGTCCTACCCATTTTCTCCGGTTTTTCTCTAAAGTTCTTCGTAGACCTTCCACCCTTTTTCTCTCACGTCTTTCTTCTCTTTCGCTCTTTGCCGCCAGCGCGCCCTTTCCATCTCTGCCGATCGATCGATTTAGCGTAGAAAGACTGAGCACACGATTATTATCACTTTGTCCCTCGAGTTTTACAATTAACGGCTAGCCAATCTTCCTCGCAACGGTACATATCTTATAGTCACTTACGTACATATTCACATTGTCCTCTTGGTGTAGACAGACAAAGAAGCTCCGAACAGGTAAACCCCTCTAACGTCCTTCTTTCTCATCAACCGCAATTACTACGGCGAACACAACGTCGCGTTTTAAGTAATCACGATCGTAATCTAC
Source organism: Hedychridium roseum (assembly GCA_963989215.1). NCBI lineage: Eukaryota > Metazoa > Arthropoda > Insecta > Hymenoptera > Chrysididae > Hedychridium > Hedychridium roseum. The sequence continues at coordinate 1,120,162 of OZ022307.1, read as the reverse complement.
CGGAAAGTACAGGAAACGAACGTCAGAGGGAAATTCCGGCTTCTCCTTCCTTCCTTTGTCGCGAACCACCGTTACGTCTAACGATTGACTTCTCTTTTTATTTGCCAATTGCTTCGTACCTGCGTAATACTTTCTATAATACTTTCGTTACAGAAAAAGCGTTCGATCGCGATTGAAAATTCTGAGGTAACGAAAACGAGTGAGCCGACCTTTCTACTTGTTGAGGGACTTTTAAAAAAAGAGTAGAAATTGTGATTATGTCTTTGTTCTCGGCGGAAGGGAGACTCGCTGGTAGAAATTTCTCACGGCAAATAGGATCGGTATGTACGTGTGCTTCTGGTACTCGAGTAGCCTTCTCCTCGCGACGTTGCATCGGCCAGGAAGACGCAGCGAAAGTCTCATACCGGGAAATTCTCGCAATCTTAGGAGCTTTCGAACCAAAGACACGGGGGAATCTCGCCAAAAGGTTCTCTTCTGACAATGAAAACTCGGGCCAAGGCGAACGGCGTCCCGGAGGACGCAGATTAACGTGTTTCAGACGCATATTAAACGACGAGAGGAGCGCTCCGGATGACGAATACGTGTTTCTCCTCTGATCCGGCCGTCTTACCCCTCTGAAAGCGTTAAAAGCCCCTTGCCGTGAGAGCGGCTATTTATACCGAGCATCCTCGGCTTTTCTTCCCCGATGTAGAACCTTGTGGCCGCTCCGCGTTTCTTCCGAGCATTCGGTAGATTAGAAGAAGTGTCTCAACTTCCAAGGTTGCACGAGCAATCCGGCCAGCCATTCGCCCCGGCAATCCGCACGAATTTTTCATAAGCTTCTTAAGAATGTCGACAAATGAAGGGGATTATTCCTTATAACGCGAGTACCCAGTTGGGATAAGTCTGTTCTTCGAAAAATAATATTTAACACTGTTCCCCGACGATAATACGCTCACATCGGCCGGGAGTTTACGGACATTTCAGAGGAAAAGCTCCGTTTTACAAGCCTTCTACGTACAAATATAAATTCGGGGATTAACCCACTTTGCCTGATCCGTCTGCCGTAACTGCGAGAAATGTTTTTAATTCGTCCCTCCTCGTTCGCTTTTTCGCGGTAAGCTGAACACATTTTAATAACGCAGAGAATAGGGGGATTCGATGAATCCGCGATAAATGTTTCGAGCTCAATTCGTTGCCTTTTAATTGCCAGTAGTCATTCAGCCGCTCGGCCGCATCGAACTTGCGACGCATTTACGGTAATGAATAAACCGAATGGATTTTATCTCGTCCCGTTCCACGTGCATTCGCGCATAATGAAATAGCAAATATGTGAGCGGGAAATTATAGGACCGAGAGGGCTTTATTTATCGCTCCGCGGAATCACAGGCTTTTGCGTACATTTTGCATTTCTTTAAAAAAAAAAAAATCCGTAGAATACACGATTACGTTTGTACGTCAGCGAAAATTACCGCTCGTTTCTCTTTTTGCATTTGAAATGGTGATAAAAATTTGCCCGGGGATAAACTACGTTAATTTCATTTTTAGAGCACGGTGTTAAGTTCTTACGATTGTCAAGACTTTTTCATCCCCCTTTTTGAATGGCATACACGTAGCTTCGTCGGCGGCCTGCCTCGAGGTAGATACAGAAATGAAGAGAAGTACACGGGGAAACCAATTTAATTTTAACTTATGAACACGGCAGTAGGAAAAAATTTTGTAAGACGACCCAGTTACCACGAAACGCACGTCCCGTTCTCCGCGTTGACGAATTTTCGAACTAAAAAGCGAAAGAAAAAATTCCCATTGGATTTCCTCATTGTTCCAAAAATTGCGGAATATCGCGAGATTTTAAGCTGGGATTTCGCGCAAAACGTATTTTAATGAATTAATTACCGCGCGCTGACGTACGCCCGGGAATAAAGGGACATTTTGTAATTCACTCGGCGGGTGCACGCGACGGAAGAGAATTGGAATGGGCAACAAATCGTTCGTTACGCGTCCTTCTTTGCTCGTTTTTTTGCCCCCACTTTTTTTCTAAACGCCGAACCCTTTCGCCATGCGGTCCGTCCGACTTTATAAACCGCTCGGCAGGGGCAGTGCTTTTTCGCCGTTTCGGCCAACGCCGCGCGGAATACTAAATTGGGGGGGGGGTGAGGGAAGGGGAGGGGAGGGGGGCCTGGCACGCGCCGAGCTTTGATTTGACCATTCAAGCGAGGAATTAAGAGTACGCGCGCACTCGGACCGACGCGGAACACAGCAACGTGCTGGCCCGTTTCTTCCGAACGATTTTTTCCCACGCGAACGTACGCATCCAGATCCACGGGAAATACAACGAAACTTCGCGAAGGGCCCAGAAATGGTTCTTCGCGAAGCATTTTCGCGGAACGACGCGATCGGGACTCGCGGTGAAGGAAAAAATGCTCCATCGATCGAACTCATTAAAAACGGATATACGAGCCAAGAGGAATGAGCTGGAAAGGCATAGACAGCCGGGGGAGGGGGGAGGTGGAGGGGAAAGTTCGTCCCGCTGAAAACGACGATGTTACTCAGGTCTGAGACAAAGGCCCTTCCGCGAGAAAAATCCCGGGGATTCGATTATTCAGCGCACTACCGAGACCAATTCTTACGTGCAATCGGGCCATTATATTACCAGCAGGCAAACTTTTTTAATCTCGTCCGGTTCACGGTACTGGATATTGCTTATGGTCGGTGCATTTTCAAAGCCTTTTCTACTTGCCTCTCATTCGTTACTCCTATTTCATCCCTTCCCCCGTCCCCGTCTGTCGCCACCCTTTTTTTCGCACACTCGTTACTCGTGACAGCTGGAAGTTTTGTAAACAGTCGCCGGCGCGATGGTTGAAGTTTGTCGGTCGGCCGGTTCGCCAATAATTTCACAATGGATTTGCCAATTCCGACGGTCTTCCTAATTGGCCCGATGTCTGTGGAAGATAGCGCGGCGAACGCGTCCCGGCTGAGCTCGTCAATAAAAATTCAGCGGCGTTATCAAAGCCAAGATAAATCGAGCAACTTCGGGCCGGTTCCCTTCGACGAGTCGGTATCAAATGATTGCAGGGATTCGCGACCAACTCTAATCTTCCCTCGTGAAAGTAACTCGTGGACCTATTAAACGAGTATTATAAAACGAGCCTGGGAAAGGGGAGAGGGGCTGGGGAAACAAAAAATTGTTGGGTTAAAAAGCTTTTCGTCGTCTGGCCGACGTAGACGGAGAAGACTTTCTCTGCGTCTTGCTTGGTCGTTTCGTTTGGCCGCTTTCCTTGCGTTCCCTTCTCCTTCAAACCCCCCCGCTTCTTCCGTCGCGCGGACGAAGCTGAAACTGGAAACCGACAGCCGGCGGTGCCGTTAGCCGATGAACTCCCTACAATTTTCGTCCCCGGAGTACCCCATTCTATGGCAATATAAAATCTATTTTCACGTATTTGCGTTCCAGCTGCAAAAGCAGTCCGTGTAAATCGTCGGGAAAACGCAGCTTCCAGCAAGCAATTTCAGCCTCGTCCTTCCCGGTTTGCGTTTGTTTTCACCGTCCTTCCGTTCGCACTCTATTTCCCCCCGTTTTTCCTCGGGAACGCGCACTTTCGGACTCCTCCCAGAGTTCTAGGCGTCGGGCGAACGAGCGGAAGAACAATCGCCCGTTGCCGTTTCCGTCCCCCTTCTTCCCGCCGCCGTTCGCACGAAGACAGAGACGGCGAGTCCCCGGCGCATGTTCGACGGGGCATATCGTCCTTTTCGTTCCTCTTCCCGAGAGACGCTCGCACGCTCGTCCGGTTAGTACAGCAGAAGGCACAGGCACAGCAACAGGGAATAGAGTCTCGGCTGTTTTGCCTGTCCGCCGTGCTGCATAGCCGCGGGATACTCTCCTGAAACATAGGACGACACTTAAATTTTCCAAACACTCACCTACCCGTCCGTCAATTGCCGCCCAATGCCCAATGACGAAACAGGAAGAATCTAGAGAAAATTCCCTGCTCCATTGGCCATTATTTCCAACGTTTAACGATAATCACAGGGAAAATTCCCCTGTCCTTTTGGTAAACGCGAACATACTCACCATTGAGTACGTGAACGGTGATGGATTTCGGTTGGGCGTTGCTCGGATGACAGGTGTACCGACCGGAATCCGAGGGTTTTGCTTCCTGCACGAGAAGGAAGCTCGTCGTACTGTCCCCCTTTTCCGTCACCACGGAAACCCCTCCCCTGGTAGAATCGTAGCTGATTATCTGCAACGAGCGTCAACATTTTTAGTCCAACGAGCCGCACAAAAATCTACCTGGTTGACCCACATCTGAATACATAAAAAAAACGAATTTTACTCCAGCGAGATCGTTCGGCTTTACGCCGATGAGACGGCAGTTGTCCGTGCCGCGAGATAATTCGTAATTTACACAAGTTTTCAACGTGTGCGAGGAACTTGCCGCGCGAACGATCAAACAGATGTCAAGAGAATCAGGACGACGTAGTTAGAGAGAAAGGAGAAACGAGCGGATAGAGAAGGGTAAGATGGGGAGAAAAGGAGGTAGGGCTGTCTGTCTGTGTGTGTGTGTGTGTGTGTGAGAGCGAGAGAGGGAAGGGTTGGATGGAAGGGGTGAAGGAGGAAACGGAAACTCTCGTCATCCTCATTACGCGTCCCTCGGAGGAATCGGGGACCCGTGGAATTGCGGACGATTCAATGCTGGAACATCTTGGACTCGACGGTCCATTGGAACGTACCCAAGCCCTTCTCCTCCCCGCCCTTTCCGGCCCGCTTTCCGGCAGCTACTACTTTTGTCTTATCAGTCGAGTACCCGGGACTCCGGTGATAACGACTGCCCCTCTCTGCCCGCCCCGTTTCAAGGCGTCATTGTAATCTGACTCCTTACTATTTCCACTGGCGCTCATTTGCCTTGCTAAATTCATTTATCGACGGTAGATCGGGCTGTCTCCCTCCCTCTACCGCTTCCTCTCTTTATCCTTCATTCTTACCTGTCCGTCCCCCTTTGCCTCTCTTTCATTTTCCTCCTCGCTCTCTTCATGCGTTTTTCTCGACCCATTTCTCGAGGTTTGTCTTTTACCATTGTCTCGCGAGTAAACTGCAGGGGTTTTCCTCTGCACGCGCAATGAAGACATCGTTATGGCGAAGGCCAGTCGTTACACGGCTCGATTAATTCCACGCCTTTCGCCGGCCTTTGCGGAAGTATTTTCAGAACGTGCTTCCCGGCGCATTTCGATGATTTTCCAATTATTTTCCTCGGCAAAGGAGATCGGCCGGTAATAAAAATAAATGTCAACGAGCGGATCAAATAAATGCACGCTGGAATCGAGTTATTTATGTCCCTAACGAAGCATTTGCTCCATTTAAATATCGCTCGTTTATTACGTCGTATTAACAACGAAATCTTTCTTTATTCTATTGAATATTGGTATACTCCGTTGGTTCAACTAAATTAAGGTTTTCGACGATTCCCCTTTGTACTCGGCGGAATGGAATTTACATTTATTCTCAATTACTTTAACTACCGTCAGTTAGTGGTGGATCTCTTCAACGTGTCTCCCCCATTCCACTAAGTATTTGCGAGCCACTATTCGATAAGTCCTACGAAATATATATATATACATATACATTTTCGTCTCCAGCGGAGGTACGGGCGAAATCTAATAACGTTGGCAGGCTTCCACTAAATGCGCAATCACCGTAATGAAATGAATTCTACCAGTGCTGTCGAGTAGCAAGTAAAATATCGCAATTCTCACTGGTCGTCGTTAATTACACTATTTCGCTAATTAATAATAATCAATGCAACCGAGTTTACGAAGAATGGCGTAATTAACATAATTGCACCGGGCAATTTATCAACGACAAATTCTGTGACTTCCCTGGATCATTTCCGTTTCCCTGAAATTCTCGGGTTTATAATTATGCAAGAAAAGCAGGAGAGCGGGTGGGGGAGGACAGGGAGGAGTGTTTATTCCCGATGAAAGCATCTTAGAAAACCGCTAAGTTCTCCGGTGGACGATAATCTACGACACGCGGGGTGTTCATGAATTTTTAAACGTCCCTTTTCGCACGGCGGAGAAGTTCCGAAAGCGAAAACCAGACTGGCCAGATCAGCAGACGGTTCTCCATGCATAATTTCTCGCCTGAGCGATTTCCTCCTCGCGTTTCCACCGACTCGGGTTCGAATAGAAATTCTTGCCGAGAAGGTGAGTAGCAAGTGCAGAGCTGCGTCAGTTCCACCTTTCAGTCTTTGACGAAACAGTGCATTATTCATAATTTTGCCAATTATTTCTCTATATTCGTTGACCTTCCATTCATCGACTTTACCTGCTACGTATGTCAGTGAGAAGATTACTTACGGCGTCGTTGTGATTCCAAATAATGTAACCCGGCGGTTCCGGGCTTCGTAAAACGATGCACGTCAAGTTAATTGTGCTGCCTCGATTAATGTATAAATCCGGTGCTCCGAGGATTTCCGTTTGCGGCTCTGAAACAGGCAAGGAACAAGCATTTACTTGACTTTTTAAAGCACGGATAAGCATTGCCGGGATTTCCAAATCCTGCTTATCATTTCGTATTCTGTATAAACACATTTCGGTTAGTCCGCTGGCTCCCTTGTCCTCCTTCTGTTCCTATAAGATATTGTTATCCCCCGGCATTAAAGTGATTCATCCATCAATCAATCAATCTCTCTCTCTCGCTTTCTATCTTTCGCTGTCTCTCTCCCTCGCGCGATCATAGATCCACGTCAGCTCGAGGGAGGAAGAGAACGCGATCTCGCCTGTCAGGGAATTTATTTATAATGTTCAAAAATATCAGGCATGTCGGGCCGAGTGAAATTTATCGCAGTCGCCATGTCCATTCTGGTCTGCACGACCCCTCTCTCTCTCTCTATCTCTCTATGTTTTTTTCATCGCCACCTTCGAACTGTAACACAAGCCGCTGTTGCGGCTATTCGACCAGCCAAAATTCAACAAAGCATTGCGCCAACTGAGCAACCCGGAATAGGCTCATTAGGAAGAAAATTCAAAAAAGGAAAGTCTCGTGATAATTCGAGGAAATAATATGCACGCCGAGAATATTCCCCGCAATACAGCGAAACGTCGAAGATGGAAAGGATGGAACTCGATAGGATTTTTACAAATCTTTTTCGGTCGAGCAAGGAGCTCGAGCAGACACTCGAAGATCATTCTTCCGGGCGTGTGAGTAAAATTTAAAGAAGCCAAATCCGTCGGCATCGGTTACCTACACGGCCGAGCGGAGTGTATCGCGTAAAGAAGTCTGCTAGGCAGTTTAAGAGAGAAAATCGAGGCGGAAGAGCGGCCGGGAATGATCGACCGAACGGAAGAACCCGGCGGGGAGGGGGCTTAAAGGAAAGGTGAGGAGGGGGGTGGGGTGGGGCCGGGTAGATCGATGTGAATATTTTCCAGGTGGCCTCTTCTTCGGGGATCGACCAAAATAACTAGGTAGCGTGCTTTACGGCTTTCGCGCAACGGATGATATCGGACACAACGGCTAACCCTTCCCTGGTAATCCCCTCTGATGCTCGTACACCACCGTTCGCGAACCAACCCCCCTCCCCCGGCCCCCCTCACCCCGTTCTCCCCTGGAGCCCGGACTCACCGACTGCCAGGCCATAAAAACGCGGATTTTCTCCTTCAAATCCAGCGTCATTTATTTTTACTCCGACGTGCATCGTACTTTTATCTTCATGCATTTCCAACCTACCCCGATCCCCCTGTCACGTGTTTTCATCTCTGTTCCACTTATATGGCTCATACGGCCTGTCTCCTTCTCGTCTGCTTTCATCCCCCTCCCCCCTCTACCCATATCGCTCGAGTATGCATGCCTGATTTTTCCCTCCATCTACCCCCCCCCCCCGCTCCCCCTCCGTCTGTCTTCGTGCATTAGGACCGATTGCTGCGGAGGAGGCTCAGCGGAAAAATCGTATAAAACTCCGATGCCGTCTCATCGGAGATCTCAAATAAAACGATCTTACGCGTCTACTTCACCCTCGATTTTATTCAAACGGCTCATTCGCTTCCGCGGAAAAATATTATGAAATCATCACCAAGACTCGAATATGTCGAACGGGACGCAAAAATAACGTACCAACGAAACACGTATTTTATTTGTTCAGCGTGTTTCTGAGAATTTATAAGTCCCTATACGGTGGCGTTGGTTCTTTCGAATTTTATGGCTTAATTACCGCGCGAAACTAATTTACTATCCCTGCCGGGGTTCGCTGGAAGTTATTGGAAAGGCGAGATTATTCGAGGGCGACGTTTAAATCATTCGCAATTCCGATTGGAGCATCTCCGCGTCGTTTTTCCCGCGCGAGTCCTACCCCATCCACCGGTTTTATCCTCTCCCGAGGATCGACGGTGTGTCGTTTCCCCCGGTTTCCCGTGGTTGCTTTTTCCGAACGAGTTCGCCAATGGGGAGCAGCAGAGAGGCCGGACGACGCCTGTACACCGATCGATAGCCTCGAATATGCCTGTAACGCTTTAACGCGGGTCAACCGCAGATGAAAGCACTGCTTTTGCCGTTCGTTTTTGTCCCCCTCCCCCTCCTCTCTGTCCCCAACCAGCTTGGCCCGCCCCGCGCCAAACGAGAAACGTCAGCGATATCCTTGACGTACGGTCCGATCGCGTCTTTCTTCTCGACGAAGTTTCAACCCTGTAGAGGAACCCACGGAAAATGTCTTCTAGGCTTCACAAGGAGGAAGAGTTCTCAGTGACAAGTGGAAATGCTCGGGATGTAGTCAGACACAGGCGAATTTCGGCCTTTGTCTGACTAAAGCCGGATACTTACCACTTGGGAAGCTCGAAGGGTTTGATTTTATCGAAAACCCTTCGTTAATTTCCACGTGGGATCCTTTGTCGCGATTCTTCCGTCGAAATTATCGATAAATCCTGATGAAAGCTCTGCATTTCACGGCACTCGGAAATTTCCGCTTTGCGTCGGGGGGAAAGTTGTAATCTCCGACGAAAAATGTGTTGGCGTTTCGCGATTGCTTGTTCACCGACTTGAACGCTCGTCGGAAGTGCAACGATGCGTCGGCGCGCCACGGCCGGTCAATCGCCATTTATACGTAATTGAGGAGTAGATGGTTTCGCCGAAGACCCGTCAAAGAGAAAGTAATTATCGCGGCTAATGCATTACGTTCCGCCACGCGAGAAATGGAAACGCTATTAAAACCCACGACGCGGTCTTCCGGTATTATTTGCCACAACATTCAACTTCAAACGACGAAAATACAGAACCGTGGCGTTTTCTTCATCGAGTTTTAACTCCATTGCAAATCCATTCGTGATTTCTCGTTATTCGTTAATGCAAAGCCTAAAATAGCAGAACCGTGCTCCGTACTCTGTCGTCGTACATTTTCCACGAGAAATGTGGGAAAAATGCGCGGAAATCGGGACGTTTGTTGCTATCGCAGTTACATTTCGCCAGGAGGGAATCAAAGTAGACACTAAGAACCGCAGAGGGAAACGGCGGGCAAAGAATTCTGCTTCATCGAGGAAAGTGATAAAGGTGGCTAGATGGAGGGAGGAAGCAGATAAAGGAATTCTTAGGGACGATCCTACAAACGCCTCGTAAGATTTTTCCATGGCGTTGCGTCTATTCCGTAGAATCGAGCGTTACTTTCAATGCGAGTAATGGAGAGCACGTATCGCTTTTGTAACCGCCGACACGGGCGACTGCCTCAGGAAATCAGAAGCTCTTCCGGCCTTCCATGCGCCGCCTACTCGAACCCTTACTTCGCAAAGTACCTCTAGAAATAAGTTTTCCCACCGTCAACGTCTCTCGACTCTAAAATACGCAAAGACCAATACGAAAAAAGGCCGATCTCTCCTTCCCATAATCCGTACGTAAGCCATTTATATCGCGGACGGATTTGAGCAGACAGCAAACCATTCGGAAATGTTTTTCACTCTCCCGAAGATAGTGAATAGTGGAAACGGTTCGAACGTAGACGGACGACTTCACGCGGGTCTGATGAAAAAGTAGGATCCACCAGTGGTGACCAAATTAAACATTCCTTAAACTGCATTTAACCGGGCAGTTTGAAAAGGAATGTTTCGTGTTGAATCTGGCCCGGAAATTGCAACGTGGGTAATGCATACATTAATTAGAGAAGAGCTAAATTAACGCGCAAGCGGAGTTCCGTTGTAAGTAACCAACGTATGAAGTCCGCGCGGGTAATTTAGATACTCGCACAAAACTTAATGCATTTTCATTAAGTTCGCTTTAACGAAGTTAACCTGTGAAAGTGCTGAAGCAGCCTAAAATATTTCGCGGGGATCTTTCGATTAACATGTTATGCACTTGACCGGCATAATGATCTCGTTATTACTGTCTCTTCGTGCCTCTGTAGCGTGGAAAGCGTGCTGTATTTTTCGCGATAGCTGCGCGACCTCAATGAACTCGTTCGCGTCAACGAGAACGAAAACGTCGTGTCCTTTATCTCGTTTTCCCCCGCGGAACATAGGCAATCAGGCTTCGTATTACGCCACGTAGACGCGGTTTAAAGGATCTTATCAACGTCGCGCAGCGAGAAAGGAACCGAGAGGATGGGGGGGGGGGGACTAAAAGAAAAAGAGCCCAGGAATCGAGGGGAAAAATGAAAAGAGAAGCAAAAGCTGTTTCCTATTTTTTCCTTTGCTCAAAGTATCGGCTCTCTTTTTTTACCCTTCGTCATTAGTCTCTCCGCTGTTCAACCCTTTCAATTACGCTACAAGACTTGCCTTTGTTATTTACGGACTGCTATATTCATGGGCTTTTTGCAGGGACCCTATATTAAATCCTCGACGAACACAGTTCCACTGAACTACTTAAAACTAGGATACCACTGTCACACGTCGCACTGGCGTCCCGTGGAAATAACAAACGACTCATTCGCCTATAATTTCGTTCTTCACTCCCCTTCCTCCCCCGTTCCTCGTCCGCACTTCGCACGAGTCGTTTCCTTTCCTCGTCCCGTCCTTCGCCGCTAAGAAGCTCACGATGAGAAATCGTCTGACTAAGTCGCGTCGGCCTCCACTCGGACGGTCGTTCTTCTCGCGTCTTCCCCTCCCCCCCTACCCCCATCCATCGCTTTTTCCTCACCCCCCATCCCCCACGTAGGTGTTTTTCCTGCACGGTTGTCTAGCCCCGCGAATTCCGGCAAATAAGACGTCGCGTGGGTTATTATTCTTGAGCGGAAAAGCAGCGGCTCAACGCTGCAGGCTTTCTCCCTTCCCCCTTCAACTATCTCCCTTTCTCTTAGGACACTTCGTTCCGTAACAGAAACTGTTCCTTTAACTCGCTGAAGCTTGTCATTTCGAACCACGCCAACCCGGGGAACGTAATTATTCTGTTATTCCTTTTATCTACATGCTCGAATCTAACGTGATTTCTGTCCGACATTTTTCCTTACGTTTGCACGATCTTCAAAACAATCCCGCACCATAATCATATTATTCGTAGAAACTTCTTTCCCGAGTTTTCGGCGTTGTTTGCTGCAAAACTTTTGAAACAAGCTTTCTATTAGGAAAAATTCTCGTTTGAAAAGACCTCCGTAATAAATGCGTAGCGTACAAAAGACAAGCGCAACAAAAAAATGGCAGATGTAAGCACAGCGAAAATGTGTTTTTATTCGAACGACCGTATTCATTCGATTCAACGAAGAACGCGCTCATAACGGAACAAAGGAACGGCAATTCGTTAATAGTTAAGCATATTACGATACCGCGGACAATGGGACTAGTAATTATGAAACGAAAACAATTCGCGCATGTACTCGGTGCACAGTGATAATTATGTTTTCAGGGAAAATACGTTTAAAACTCGTGACGTGTACATGCCGTAATGAGACTAAATTGTCGTCTTATAATGAACCGTGTAATTATTGAAAGGGGAGAATTCCGGGGAATTTCATACGCGGTACTCGTGTAAAACGAACGATACGTCTCAATGCGGCATACATTGCGCTCATTAAAATCACGACGAACGTCGCTCGCTCAAGTCGCACAAATAGTTGTTCGAGCGGATAAACGTTTCCTGTAGCTCGCGGAGGCCGAGGGAATTTGCCTGGGCAAATAGTGCCGATTCGTTGCGATGGGCTTTTTCCCGGCAACCGTGCGTACGCGAAAACACTTGCACAGGAGAAGGGCCAAGTGAGCATCGCATGCAGCTGGTCATTTAATCGTTCCTCCGTGAGCCATTGCCGTCCAGACAAATCACGGAAATGAAATATTATCCGGTGCCGGAGTTCCCCGGTGTTTGCTGGCCGAACGTTCGAGGATGTAAGGTATAGGGGGGAGATGGAATGAGAGAAGAGGGGCGGGCGAAGGAGGGAGGAAAAAAGGAGAAGGAGGACGAGGAGGAGGACGTAGTTGAGTACTCGAGCGATCCTCGTCCCGAGAAATATTCAAGCGATAAGAAATATTAGCGCGATAACGCGATCGTCCGATCGATCCTATCACGGCGCCAACTTCCCTCCGACTTCCCCGCCCAATCAGCCGAATTATCGCGCTGCGCAATCGCCGGCAAACTTGCCGAGTTCGCGTCCATTTGAATTAATCACTATCATTAGCGGATAGAAATGCTTTCTGGGGACCTGCGCAGAGATCGTTCATTAGCATAGTAAAAGCACTCTCGCTAATGTATAGTTAAAGTAACGATTTCGTTAGTTCCCCCGGCCGTCAGTGCTGCACGTTCTATTAGGCCATTTTACGGTGATTATAAGTCGCAATTCGGTTCATCGGACGATCATTTCTCATGCTAACACTTCAGTTCCCCCGTTACGCGATATTCCTTCGTCATAATCGTTATTACGGATGCGCGGCCTTTCCGCGAATATCGTCCTGAGAATATTTTAACGAAAGTTACGGTGCACGTAAACTCCGTGATTTACGCGTAGGCATTAAGCGATGGTCGTATGGCTTTGCCGAATCGCTTTGGTCGTTGAACCACTGGTGTGTGCGCGGCTAAGCGTAAGTAGTTAAACCGTTTTCAATGAACAATGCAGCCATAGAAATGCTGCGGTGTCCGGGCAGAAAGAAAAGTTGCCGGACGGGGACGTCGATGGCCGGGAATACGTGCTGCGCTATTTGTGAATAATAAACAAGCCAGCGTTTACGGGCAGCCCATAAAAGGCTGAATTAATCAGCGATTCGCAGCGGGCCGACCGCTCTGCGGTCAGTCTACGTGTCCGCCACGCGTGAAATCTCGTAATATAACGCCATTACCCGATTTCCACGGCTTGCCGAACACGTCGGGCAAATTTTTCCGGCGCGCGGATACGCTTTTTCGATGGCGATACATCAAACGCCACTCCGAATCAGCGGCGTTCACCTAATTACCGCGTTCCACCGAATCCACGGAATAATTAACCGGTCGGTCCACGGAAAATCACGGACCGTCGCTGAGCAAAAAAAACAAGGACGCTACTAATTACTTCCCAATCCCGCGATGTATACTTTACCTTTTATACTACGTAATCCTTATTTCGCTTATACTTTTTCCGTTATTTTTCGAATTCGCAAATGCCGGGGGACTGGAGAATCTGAAACTAGAGTATCGCGAAGGCCGCGAGTTGTTCACGAGAAGGCAAGTCACGTAACTATACGTTTGCAATTACTTACAACGTAAGTTTCGCGCAACTCGTGCCGTGACATTCGTTAAGGTAAGGCGATCGCGCGTACGTAATTGTTTCGTGCCGACGGGCAATAAAGAAATCGTCAGTTTCTTTTTTTCGCTGGTACGGAGCGCGTTAGCATCGGAACTTTATATCGGAACTAGCATCGCACGATTTAGACTTACAACACGAGGGAAGGTGAGTCGATACAGTACCTTTTTTCCATCAAGTTTGCCAAAACTTTAGGATTAACTGGCCCCAGGGCCAAACCTTTCCGTCCTTGCCATATTTACCACGGTTTAACGTTCGTATTTTTTACGAGAAGAGTTCTCGAGGTATTTGCGGTCGGCCAACGCTTTGTGTTATTTCGGCGGTAAGGTATAACGCGGTGCAAATGAGTGGCATTCCTAATCCGTCTTATCGAGCGGAGGAATTCTCGAGTTTCCCATGAGAGGAAGCACTGTAAATCCGATTACTAAATGCTCGCTTCTTCCCGAGGGTGCGCTCATCTCGTTATAATGCGTGAGTAAGCACCGCAGGGCCAGGTTGGACGCGTTACGCGCTCGCAAAACGCGCTTAATTAGCCCCGACGCTCTCTGAACGGACTTCCCGATGTCGCGTTTCTCCGTGTAACCTAATTTCCTGGCTGAAAGACCTCGCGGCAGACATACGCACGTGAAACGACGGAAAAACCGTGGCAAACGAGCAACGCCCAAAGGGTCCAAGGGCTTTTTGCGTTCCACCACCCGCTGTTTTCCTCCAGGGCTATTATCTGCCAGTTTGTCATTTCGCTCAGCCGTAAAAAGACTTCTTCGCCTACATTTTGCAGGCTGTATGAAAAATTGTAAAGAGGACCAAGTTGATCGTTGTTTTAAAGCACCTCGCACAAGAGAGTAAGGTGGAAAAGCGTTGGAATATTGGAGAAAAATTCTCGTGATCGTCTTTCAAGGTTCTGTGGGAAAACGTTGGCGGATTAGAAGAAGTCTTAATCCTCGCGGGCTGAATGGAAGGGGAGGAAAGGAGCATAGGTGGAGAAAGAATGAAAAATAAATACGGTTGGGGGTTGCGGCGCATCGGGCCGCTCGCAGTGCTTTTAACTTTGCTCATAAATTTATTTGCTCGCTCTCCCTCCTTCCTCCGTTGCCCCGCGCCTTCCTTCCGTTTCCGCTACTTCGTTCTCAGCGATATCGCTGAACTTTCGTCAAAGAATATCCCGGACACTTTCCGCCTCTTATTCCACCTTGGCCGTTGTACGTTTCTCAACTATCCATCCGCCACTCGCTCGCCTGCTTCCGCGACGGCTTCTTCCGGCTTCACCTTTCCATTTGTTCCTACGACGTTCCTTCCGTCCCGCGCGATCCTCTTCCGGGCGAAACGTCGCGGGAGACTGGCGAAGATTCAGATCAGATCGAAACTTTCTCGTCGCCCTACGCGAAATGAGGACGCGTGCCCTTCCGGGAAAATACTTGGCTGGACTTCGACACGGAGCAATAAATGTTACATCTGCGCCATTGACGTTTCCCAGCAGTGAATTTTGCGAAATCTTAGCTCCAATAGTTTCGCCGCGAAGATGGCCTCGAAAAAATACGGACTTTCGACACGACTTTTCGCTCAGGCCAAAACCCCCTAGAGTTTTCAAGCAGATTTCGCCACTCGACGGATTCTTCAGAGGGGCGAGCGGTCGATGTAAACCCGAGCCTATGAGGCAACGAAATTCCAGCAAAGAGCAAGGAAAACCTGATTTATGAGTTTACGTGATAATTCAGGTTAGTTAGGACTCACGTCCCGAATCAAAAAGGAAAACCAACAATGTAAAAGTGATGAATCTCTTCTGCTCGGGGACCACTTTGCCGTCGTTACAAGGGTACTAGAGTTCCGTGAGATTCGCTATCAGCAGAAAATCGCTTCTGTCAGGTCGGATAGAAGAGATAAGAGCAGTTGAAGGTATGTTCCGGCTGACATTTGCGTCGGTAGTCGACGTTCGGCCGGATCCTCGGGAATCTCTCATTTGCCGGCATTTTTCTGAAGCGGTTCAGGCAGGGGAGGGGGGGGGATGATTCTCACCGGCGCAGTCGAGGACAGAGACGAGGGCAGAGCGGATTACTAAGATCCTCCTATCCTTCGGTTGTACGCTTCGTGACCGGGAAGACAGCCGGGACAAATAAACCGGGAGGACTTGGCAGTCCGGTCACGCTTAACCATCCGCGATATTCATCTGCCCACCTATCGCGGTTCACCCGGGAACGCGCTTCTCTCGCTCCTCAACCCCACCCCTCCTTTCTCCCTCTCCTCGTCCGGGCGGAAATTTAAATTCTTCAAAGGTATTCCGGGGCGTTCGGTAAAATTCTGCTTACACTGACCCCGTCGCTCGAAACTTAACATACTCGCCGCTGGAAAAACACTCCGGGAATTGAGATATCTTGCGTTTGTCCGCGCAAAGATACCGGAATTTTTCACACGCCATCAGCGAGTTTGCTGGACGTGGGACGTTTTTCTTTGTTAAAAGATTCGTCTTATCGAGCGCATCGCCGGAAGTCTCGCGCAGGAAACGACGTTGTCGCCGGCGGGCGTTTTAACACGGCGACCAGGAGCTTTGGACCTTCTCGCCCTCCCCCCCTTGCCCTCTCCCTCCCTTTGCCCCGCTCCGGCCGCGCGACGTTCTGGAAATGAAATTTACGAGCTCAAGCGCTTATTTCATTCCGACGGACAGACGCGGAATTGTAATGTCCCTGCGTGTCTTGGGTTTTCATCGGCCGGCAGTAGAGATGCACGCGAAATGACTTCCGTACTGTCCTCACGACGGAATGATTAAAGGTCCTCTCGCGTCTTTACATTACGACGTTTCCGCCCTACCGATTACCATACTTCACACTATCCTGTCGAGCAAATAAACTCTGCAAAACAAAGTAGGCTCTAACTATCCCTTATACGTAACTAACTCGAAATACCCGGCGTTGCTCCATTTTTATGTTCCAACATTAACATTTGCGAGAAGAAACGTAAAGGGGATGATAAGTTGTGTACGCCAGTAGACGGTCATTTTATACTCCATCCATTTGGTCGAGTGGCCGTCTTACTTGCTCGCGAGTCTTTTGATGTATTGAGTTATAGATCGGCGGATTATCGACGATGCGAGTGGTGGATTGACGTTTCTTACGGGATAGTGAGAGATGAGCGGAGGTAGAAATAACGCAGTTAAGAGACGTCCACGAAGACGCATCGGGCGCTGAGAAAATCGGGAGGAACGTCAACCAGCCTCGCAAACTCCTTACTGGCTGGCACCGATAAAGTCCTTGAAACTAAGTAAATCCCTCTCCCCGGACATACACTGAACGTTATTTCTCGTTGGCCAGGATATCGTGGAAGTTTCGATGTCCCGGGAAGGAAGGCTCAAAATCAAATTACCTTCGGACTTGCTCGTCGTCCTCGTCGTAGTCGTCGTTCGTTTGACGAAAATCTGCAGAAAACTTCGTTTTAATTATATCGAAAAAGCTCCGAGGAATTTCCGGCGATTAAATCACCGTTTTCTAGTGACCGACGAGATTTCCTACGTTTTCTTACTTCGTCCGGAAGGATCACGCGTTCCCCCTCCCCCCCCGGAGCACCGCGGTTCGTAATTAGCGGAAATCCCGACGCTCGAATTTTCCCGCAATCGCGGAATTCCGGGCATCGGGAAGCAATAAAACGAAACGCCGGCGAGCAGCGCTACGGAGGGAACTGCCGTTCGACGAAAACTTTAATTCGAACCGCTGAACTCTAATCTCGAACTACCGCTCTGTAAACACGGCCATAGATTTCCTTTATCTACACGCCTGCAAGCTTATTTTTCTCCTACGTCCGACGACTCCGGTGGACCTGCCTCCGTCAATTCTTTTATTATACGCCTCCCCGCATTTATCGCCCCACTGCAGCTCCAAGATATAAAACATCCCCGAACGGGGCCATTTTTTTCGTCCTTCAACCAAAAAAGAACAAAAATAGTATCACCGTGGCCCGTTTAACAATTGTTTTAACGATCGCCTTTCACGGTTGTCGCATTGGCCGTACTTCCTAGATGTATTTGTGCGTGCGTGATAAAGCAGAGCAAAGGATTTTTTATTCCTCGAGCGGCCAGTCTCGACGGGGAAACATGGCTGGCAATCATTGGTCGACGCGTCGATCGATCGCTTCCTGGCGCGGTTTGAAAATTGCGTTACGCGCCTTTACGCCGACGAAAAGCCTGCCGGGAAAGTAGCGTTCCCATGGCTGTCGACCGCAAATAACGCAATGCCAATTAAACGGAAAACCGCGCTCACGGGGCACCACAATCAAACTAGTTGATTGCCGACGGTCCGGCGACCTACCGTCCCTCGATTAGCCAGAATCCCACGAAAAATCAATGCTCATCTGCATGGGAAAAAATCCTTGGAAAAACCACGGACAAATCTACCCACGAACCCGCGCTCACGGCAAATCCTTGTTCGAAAATTAGGAAAAGAATTTCTAGCGGCGGTATGGATCGTAGAAATGACGTTATTGTAGGAGGGGATTTTTTTCGTGGGTTTCCACGGGGGGACCGTAAATCGGTGACAGATTTAAAACGGATAGAGGTAAGGCGGATTTATAGGGAAGCCAAGGCCTGCCGGCGGTTTTATTGTTATTTTTACGAGGGCCGAGATCGCGCGAATCGGTTATCCATTAGCCGACGTGCCGTCTGGCCGGGCGCAGGTACGCCTATAACTCAGACAGAAACTAATTTGCGATCGACCGGCTCGTCAGAGGAGACTCCGCGGGGAACCGCAGGAAAATGGAACCAATAAAGATGGCGTGACGTTGGGTAATCGTAGTCCGCGTTAAGGTAAACCGTTCGGCGCCCCCCGCCCCCTCACCCCGACCAAACAAGGCTAACTTTATCGAATTAGCGTGCAGCGAGCGGGCAAATTTTCTGCTTAAACCGGCGAAAATATTCCAATTATTTTCATAAACCCCACGGACACGGTGAAACGATCGTTAAAACCGGCACAACAAATTGTCTCTTTTCAATGCTGCCTTTGATATCGTCAGAGAAATATTCCCTTGGTGAATTTATGATTGATCGGGGGGGGGGGAGAAAATTGTGTAGCTCGTCGAGGAAAATAATTAGTCGAGATGGAAGAACGCGCCGTCGATACGTTCGAATAAATATTTCATTCTACCGATGGAGATCTTCACGGAGAAGCAAAGATTTCGAGTGCCCCGAGTCCTCGGGGATTATTTTCAAGCGACCCGTCCGTTTATTTCACCGCAATAAAGCAGGAGACAAGCGCGTAATTCCTTGCCGTTTAACGACGCATTAAACGCTCCGGTTAAATGCTTTTTCTCTGTACGGAGTCCCTTGCAACGCCATTGGAATACAATTACGCCGACCAATTACCAAGTTATTGAGTTCCCCGCTGCAAGACTGAATTAACGACACAGCCTGGCTCGGCCAACTTAACTCCGCCATTGCCGCCCGGAAGTTCCATAACTTATGACCCGGTCATCGACAGTAATGCACCGTTAGCCCGGTCGCAGTTGCATTTATAAGTGGAGAAACCAAACCACAGGTCCGACGGCCGATCCTTATTTCAAATCCAACCAGTTCCCCCCGAGTCTTACAATTCAATTTCGCGCAAATTCCCTTGCCAACATTTCGAGCTTTTCCTACACAACAGGGAAATATCTACATGTTTTCTCCGGAGAGGGAACGGCGGTTTTCAATCCCGAATAAAATTCTAATAATAATAAAGAGGAAAACCTTTTGCTAGACTTTACACTTTTTCCTCCTTCCTCGCATTCGATTTTTCGAGTATGCCGAGAATTGCAGGATTTTATTTGTCTGATGCGATTCAATGAGCCCTGTATACGTGAACACGCGTCTGCAAAGTTTTCGAGTGATTCCGAGCGCAGCGGGGAGGATAATGGTTTTAACCCGGCAAGATTCGCCTTCTCTAATTATCATCGAACGAAGTTCCCGAGTGCGTCCGCAAATCGCGCCAGACCCCCACCCCCCCCCCCCTCTCCCCCGGCCACGGGGGAATACGGTTTCGTAGCTGCCACGGATAATCGCGTAACTTCCTTCCGTACGGAGATAGAAATTACGCGCCGTCCTTTCGCGTTTGCCCGTTGCTCGCTGAGAAACGGCCGAATTCTTTTACGTTTAACGCGGGGAATCGGCCGGCCTTACGTTCGGCCGTTTGCGTTACGCTCTTTTAACGTTTTTCAACGTGGCTTTGGCCGAGCGCAATTATCCGGGGGAAAGAGAATTCATTTAATTCCCGGCGTTTTAGGATAAAACCGCGGGCTTCTGCGCTACAAGAAGTATAATTTACGTTTCTATCGAGAGAGCTTTTCTCCCTGGGTTTTTATATACCCCGCGAAAATTGCTACATATCTCACGGGGATTCTATTATCGGGATATTCTTGACCGGTTTTCACGGAGTCGGGGCTTCGGCTAATTAAATAGGAATTTGATGGCCATTTGACAAATCGTCTTAGGTCGAGTAACCCGGACGAAAGTAAATTGACTGCGGCTTTTCGAAAGCCCCCGTTTTCCAGCCTTCGAGTAGCCTTTAATACGACGGCTGATCTCCCGTAATTTCGGCTTTAATGCGACCATGGGCAGCCCCTCTTTAAATTATACGGCCGCGTCGAGGCGCTGCCTCAATGAACCTGCAAGAGTGTATTTTCCTTTTTCTACGGCGGACGCTGACGGCTCAAAGGACGAAAAGGAACATACACGACCGGGACTGGATCGTTTATCATTCTCGACCCTGACCCTTCGCCGTGCTCCTCCACGAATCGTCCGAAACCTACCCTGTTAGCTATACACTTGCCCTCGATCGTGAATAATATCCCCACCCCTCTGAACCCTCGTAATTGCACGTTTCGCACGGAACCGCAGTCTGCGAGGGTTATTCAATAAATAGGTCGATGAGAAGGGTAACGGAAGTAAGGACAGAACACGAGCAGATAGAAAATGGAAAGTGGGATCATCGAGAAATGCGGAGATCGAAGCGAGGAATAAGTCAAAGAGAAGCAAATAACAGAGTTAATATTTTTAAGGGTACAGTGGGAAATTTGACGAAACCCCGGGTACTTTGATTGCCCGTTTTAGCGGGAATATTAGATTTGGCTGAACGGTCAGGCATAGAACTCTGGCTGTTAGAACGTAACGAAATAAATAAACCGATTACAGGCGAGTCAACAGTGGTAAGTAAGTTCAGCGGTACCTTCGTATTTGAGGCTTCAGGTAGGAAACCGCCGGTAAATATTCCCCTTTCCAGGGGAATCCCTCGCTTAGCCGTAATTCCGTTTACATTTCCTTACTTTCCTCTGGTGCGCTGGCGCACGCTGCTTTTCCAATAGCATCGAATAAATCTTCGGCGGAGAGCCACAGCCGTCGGCAAGACTTGCTTTTACAATCCGGCCCGGGGACGAGGTAATCTCGGAAAATTATTATCGCCGGCGTCGATAGAAATCTCGGTGTTTTCCGATTTCGCGGGAAAATCGTGGGCCTTAACGGGACGATAGAAATTGATATTAATGCGCGTCATCGGCGGGGAAGATCGATCGGTGCGGTTTCGCAGGAGCGCCGGGTCGGAAGTCGAACAGGGAAATTCATCACTCGAGACAGTAGGGACGATCGTTAACGACTTGTAGGTACAACGTGCTCGAGCAAAGTGCAACATCTGCGAGCTGACAAGACTCATTGACGGCCATGTCTTACTCCGACTGCTTTCACTCGCAACCTGTTGTACTCGGCCCCGAGAATCCCCGGTTCAACGGTCCTGTAGGAAAAAAACCTTCGGGGAAACTTCCAAGACCGAAAAATGAACTAACCCCGAAACTCGTGGGAAAGTTTTAAAGCGCTTTCGTTTGCCCGTAGAAAATGATTTCGGCCGAGCGCGATGCTCCTACGAAGCGCAGTATCCCCTTACCTCTGGATTTACAAGGAAATTATTAAAGCCTCCCGACCAAATTTCCACACTAAAGCGCGCTAATAAGCTTTGCGTAACGATTTATAGGTAGAAAGGCAAGCTTCCCTGTCCAACCGATAACCGTATTACACGCCATGAATTATTCCTTAATTCATTGCAATCGCATGAATACTTTAGTACGTGACGGAAAGTAAATATGTACAATTATAAAGTTGATTTATAAAATCCCATGAATTAGCGATGTGGCAGAGCCGAGGCAATATTTGACCGTACCAACACAGCTACATGAGAATCCATATTTTCTCGGGAAAAGCCGTCACCATAAAAATCATACAATTTACTCGGATCCTTTGGCGAAATCTCGAGGTACTCAGTTTTTTACTGGGCAACAATTGCTTTTTTTCACAAGGACGCCGGCAATTTGGTTTGTCGGCTGGAACGTGTTAAGGAAAGACGGAGGATCGCTTTCATTCTACATTTATGAGATGGTCTCGGCCGCGGGCAAGAAAAATAGAAGGATAACAGGCGACGTCCGAGAACTCGTGGTCGAGGACGAAGATAGGAGGAGAAAGGGAGAAGGACCGTCGCGCAGTGTGGATTCGTCCGAGGGCGTTAATAACGTTCTTTTCTGCGGGCAAATGTTTGTACGTAATTTAACTGGGAATAAGTATCAACAAGGCCCCGAGATTTCAATTGGCCACGGGCCAGGATTTAAGCCAGGCTTAAATTTCGTGTAACGGCCATGTAACTGGGTCGTCCGCGGATTAGAATTAACTAGTTGTTGCGTAAACAGAGCTTCAAAATGGGATACTTTTACCGCATACACCCCCATGGTTTAACGTTGTTTCCCGCAAATTACTGGTTCCCCCGAAAACGAAGGACATTTACACTCCCCTCCTCAATTTTCCCTGGGTTTTCGCTGATTTAACGGCGCAAGATTATAAAGGATATTCAAAACCGTTGGCGTTATCGCATAATCCGATCTCCATTTGAAACGAACCGCTAATGGTGAGCGCGGTTCGCGCGGGAGCGATGCAAAATTTTCCCACTGAAACACACTCATTATTTCCACTCTGAAACAATCAACGTCATTCGTTGCGTATCGTTATCGCAATTACTCGTGGATATTGATGAATCTTCGTCGATAGGGGGAATATCATAATTGCCATTGGGTGGGCGTAAATCGCATGGTCTCAACTCACCAACGACGTTCAAGTGAACGAGGTGGCTCATGTGCGGCGTCGTGGAGACCTGGCACTCGTAAATCCCAGCGTCCCGATGCTGCGGATATTTTATCTGAAGCGTCCAGTCGTCCGTCTGAGCGTTATGGATCGCCTTGAATCGCTGGTCGTTCGTGTACGTGTAACGACCGATCGTCAGCAGGTGGACGTCCCTGTGCCGGACCCACGAAACTTGGAGAGTCATCTGAAAGCACCGGAAGCAGAGACTTAGTGAAAAACGAGCACCGGCGAAACGTCTAAAGGCTCTCTTCGTTTCCATTCGAAATAAAATTGCCAAAGAAACGAACCCAAATCAACCGCCCGTACAATTTCATACGATTTTTCCTCCATTTTCTGTATTCCTATTCCAAAGAAAACATCAATTGCATTTCCCTACAATTCCCAATGGTTTTTATTCGCCTCCGGAAGCCAGGGAATATTTCTGAGGCATAGAATTCTGCGGAAGCAAACGAGACGATCCCGTTGGTTTATCTACGACCGTACCTTTCGGCTTTTCCTGCTGCCTTCCTCGGTGCACCGTAGAATTAATTAGAGCCGGTCTGCATGTCGTTGCAAAATTAGCACGCCAAAGTGGAACGATTTCGCGCGATAATTGGACACCATGCTATCTCATGCGAAGTATCAATATTTACGTACTTTCCTAACGCCGGGAAAACGTCTCAATTAGACCTAATTTTTCTCCGAACGCGATTTTTCCCGTGGAACAATCAAATGTTATTCATCATTCTGCGTTCCGTAATTTTATTTAGAGAAAACGGTGAAGCATCGAAATATTATTTAAGCGGTGTTCGAAAAGCGTCAGCGGTCAAACAACCTCGCCCCGAGGCTTTCCCGGACTATTGTCGAGAATGCCGGATTATTGTCTATGTTTGCGCGTAATGGCAAGCAAGTTTTTATGGACTTATAAAAGCACAGCGTGCTTTTAGTGCGTCCGTCGGTGCATCGTAAATCTACGGCACCGAAACTCCTATGGTTCTATCATTCTTTCGCCTTTTCGCTCCCGGACAAACTTCATAAATCCCGATCAAAGAATTCCGTGTGTTGTCGTTGCGTTGGCAAAAAATAATAATGATCAGCCGCATTCCCAACATGCAGCGGGACGCAATTTCGATCAATCCGACTAACTACGTCCGGAGCGAAAGGTTAATTGGCGCAATAAAAATAATTGTTACGAAATTCTTCAAATTGATGGATAACAGGCGATCGCCCGAAATCGAGAGGGTTTAATCGAAGTCAATTCTTTATAATTGCAGGGTATTTGCTACGGGAGTAGCGGAATTCAGCGGCGGAACTTAATCACATTTTCACGAAAATGAAATTCTTGGGGGATATGGGGAAATCAGTGAGGTCAAATCGGTCGGTGAATTTGACCACTTTGACCCGCACCAATGTTATTTCGTTGGTCGGCTGATGCGCTGCAAGGTAAACGCTGTCGGCGAATTACTAATGTTCTCATTCGAACTGCAGTCAGTGTCGTTCGCTCGGCTTCAGCTGCCTAACAACGCATCGTAAATAGCGCGGCCATTTTTCATTTACATAATTCAATATTTAGCCAGACGAGCCTTGCATTCGCGCATAATTATAATAACAAACATTTTAATTTTCCGGATGGTCCCCATGGCAAACACTCCACTTCGCAAAGCGTAGAAGCCGAGGAAGAATGAAATTCGCGCAATAATTAGGCGGACAATAACCACGAGCGACGAGGAATTTAAGCTTAATATTGAATTGTCGAAAGTATTATCCTTCGCGTTGCCGTTTTCTTTATGAAGGAGATCAAATGTCGATAATCGTCGACGATATTTGAGAAATGTTGTGAAACATTCACAGCACCGATGGCCTCGGAAAAGTATTTCTGAAGGCGGTTTAACGTAATCCATCGGCGAATGATGATTGAAATGATTTCCAGTCGTCCGACGAATATCGAATTACCAGCGGTAATCGGAATCTGAAAAGGCGCTGGAAAGTTGGCTCGACGCGATGATTGCTCCTGCGAAATCGATTGCCAACGATCCATATTCCCGCTGTCTCCTGCTGGAAGCCGCGAATCTTTTCCCGTGACTCGGGGAAACGGATCGTCGGGAAGATGAGCGTAGAGATAAGACGAGAATAAAGGACAGACGTAGGAAGGGCAGAACGGAAAATCTACGGAAACGCCTTGAAAATTCTAGACAGAATGTCCTTTCCTCTGATTTCAAATATTCGTCCCTCAAAGTACTTTAACACGGGTTAAATTTAAGGAAGAAGCCCTCGGTGTTCATATTGACAACGATCCTTCCTTTGCTCGGCACGATAAGTGAGAGCATTACGTGGAGGAGAGTAAAAAGTTGAGAAGGAATGAGTCGCAGTCTATACCGAAGGCGTTGTATTGTGCATCGCTGCTCCAGTTTGACGCTTTACAAGAGATGCTGGGAATTCAAGAAGTTCCGATGTCATATCCGCCGAGATAAGACAGGCGGACAGGCCAGGGGTATGAAGGGTAGCTGCGCAGAAGCAAACACGTGGAGAAGGAAGACCGGCGAAGAGGGGGAGGGGGGGGGGGAGAATAGCATCGCAGGGCGGTATAGGACTATCGCAAGTTCTGTCTCAATTCGAATGCGCACGGTCTTACTATATGCATTCACGTAAACTCGTGTCTATCTTCCGGCGCCGTTATGTTGCTATAATTTATGACAGCTGGCCCATAGAAACGGGTAAAGGTACACTCGGGCAACGACCCTGGCGATAAGACGCCGAGAGGAGAAAACAAGGACCCTAACGAGCAGCATGTTGTTGGCGGAAAAGGAGAAAACTTGAGGATCTTCCTAACGAGCGTGGCGCACGGAAAAAGAAAAGGGCTAATAAGGGGAGGATGGGGAATAACGGAGAGGACAGGGAATCGGGGATCAGCGTGACGAGAATGTCGACGAATCGACGAAGGATGACAATGACCAGCCTGATAATTACTAAAACGGCCACGGTGTTTACGCGGACGACGCGTGCCACGCCCTTTCACCATCGCAACTACCCGCCGCCACTTTGCATGCCAATATCGTCGTCCGGTGCAAGCAATTTGCGGGCTACGGAGATTTCGTGCCTTCCCAAACCGCAGGCAGATTGAGACATACTTTAATTTCTCCCGACGTTCCCCCCACAAGAAACTCCAAGGATATTCCCAGGAATCATCGCGAAATCTCCGCGTCAATGACGAGTTCTTTTTGCTGATAAGAGGTCAAAGGAAGGTATTAAAAAATGTCTCAATCAGATAAGGTCGTTGGCTTTGCACAAAAGCCCCCTGGTGAAACAATAATCTTTTTTGTAGCACGGTAGAAGGGAGGAGGCTGGAAATATTTAGGACTTATCTGGTCGGGAAGATTCGTTAGACGAGCGTCTGACGATCTTCTCGGGGTGAATCTTTTTTTTTTCGTCGGGACGCGCAGTAGAGCCTTCGCCGCGGGAAATTGGCGAGATTATAGGAGGGAAGCGTTTATCTTAAGGATGATAGGCCGTAAGGAGACGTCGTTCACTTCGGAAAGCGGTCGATCGAAAGTGTTTCGCACCGTCCGCCGATTTTCGGCCGGTTTATCTTGCGAGGGCCGCGGTCGCCTTAAGGACCGGCGGGAGTCTATTTATCCCCCGGGATTGCCCCCTTTTCCTGCGCAATTTCACCCCTGCAATCTCTATTTTCCCAGGCCGGCGGACTCGTCCTACGATATCGCTCTCGCTTACGGCCTCCTCCACCTCCTCCTCCACCTCCTCCTCCTCCTCCGGCTCTGTTTTCGCTTCTTCCACGCCAGGGACTTGTCTCCACGGCGACGTTTAATCGCAATTTTCAATTAACATCCGCCATGCTCCCGTCGACGAGCCTTTACAACAATTTTCTTCTAACAAACCTGCGAATAATGGAACTGCGCGCGGTTACGGCCCCGTATTTATTCTGTTTATGTTTTCTCCGCGCTCGATTCTATCCCTGGGCGATTTGATGGTTTTCCCTGGTAAAAGCTCCGGCCACACTGGCCGATAGCCGAGCGTTCAGCGTCGCCTAATTGAATCCTCGGGAATTAACTTACGCGCTCGATGGAAGGCCAGAAACGAATGTACCACTCGGCGCACTTCGTTTTCGATCTAATGGACCTGCATTTATCGTACTTTTCCGGCCAAACAGTCCGTAAACCTCTTCCTGCTCGCGCAAACAACCTCGGTCCAACGTTTTACCGTATTCCCGCTAATTTCGTCGCGCACATTCTCTTTGGCGATAGCGCAAAAACAACACGGCTTTCAGAAGAATTTCAGATCCTTCCAAGCACAACTTTATTAACGTCCCTTGAATAATGAACGAAAAATGTTTGGGAAATTTTTACGATTCCGTTGGCTGATTTCAATGTCGGAATGTAAATTCACCCGGTTCAACGTTTTCCCACGAAAGCTCGCGGAGGAAACTAAGTCGAACGTCACGTCGAAATGGGTTAACGAATTCCGTTTGCTGAAAGTGGAAAAAAATATTAGCCAGACTTACGAGGCTTTCGTTTTGCGGAGCACAACATGGCATTAATTCCTTCAGCCGACACGTATCCGCCTCGGTGTTATCCTTCTTCGTCAAGCCCACTAGAGAGAATTGGATAGCGATATTTACCCTCTTCTTAGCCATTCAACAACGCCTACATCGTGCGATAATTAATTCCAAGCACCAGAGAAATATAATACATTAATTACAATTATTTATCCATGAGGCGATAATACCGTGATGAGTAATCCTAAAGCTCATGTGTTGATAAATCAGATATGTTTTATGAAATATTCAAATTCAGAGGAATTTTTATGTTTTTCCTCCAGGTTCCGGAGTGACTCGTTGCTCTGCCATCGCGCAATTATTATTTGGATTTCGAGGGAGCGCACCGCGGAATAAATAAACAACCGACGAAGATTCCACGAAACCGGGCTAAGCGCCAACGGGGAAGATTCCACGGTAGGACGATTAAATTCGGAAAGTTTGCAATACCTAATCAGATAATAAATGGATTCGCCGCGCAGTCATAGTTTAATGTTACTTCGCTGCGGTAAAATTAGTCGAGCCGTCAATTTGCCCAAACAAGACAGTTGGTTTGCTAATAAAACTACGATAATCAGAATTTCATTGGCATATTTCAAGTTTTAAAATGTCGAAATATGAGAAAATTCGAAACTCGGATTACGAAACGCCGAGAATTTTTCCTGCTCGTTTATATTTTTAACTCGTTTGTATTCTTAACAGACTCGGTAAAAGCTGAAAAAGTGATCCGCCGTAGGAACGTAAAGGAATAACGAAAAGTAGCTTGCTGCGAAAATCTAACGGCCAAAGGCACGTCGCTTAAACGCATTTCAAACTGTTTTCGCATGCTTTTTGAATGGCAGTAGCCGTTATGTTTAGCCGAAACGGTCGCTTAATAGCGGCCACTGTAATCTCACGAGTTTGACGAAACGACGTTAGGTTAGTCCGCTTGCGCCTGTAGTGGAATAAGCACGGAGAAACGCTGGCGGGGCGGTTTTCTACGGGCGGGCGAAAACCGTATAAAACCAAACGAGGCCAGACTTTTCGCGGAGCTAGCAAAATTCGAGCCGCACGTACTCAGCCTGTGCTCGCCGAGATCAATCCAATTAATATTACGCGAGATTTTCCCTGCAAGATTAATCCGCGCCAGACAGTCGACTCCTCGTCCGACTGAATCAGTGTCCTCTTTTCGAGAACTCCGAGGAATTTGATTTTTCACCGACAGTGAAACATAATTTAGCCGAAAACGGAGCGGCTCGTTAACTGGACACTTCATCTCGGGGGATATTCTCGTCGGTCGATTGGTTAAATAGTTTCGTAGTTAAACGGGAGGAGGAGGGGTGGGGGGGGGGGATATCGCGATAAATTACCGGGGAATTATCGGAATCTATGACTGCGACTCCATTAAAAGCAACTGCGTGCATTTAAATTGCGATTAACCGTCCGGTCGAGAGCGAATCCCGGTCGCAGTCATTTCGGAAAGTATTTATACGAGTGATTTAACGGGCATTAAAGGCGCTACGGTATCGTGCCGGCCGTTAAACGATCTTGCGTCCTCTAAATTATGCGGCTTAAAGGCCGTCGTGCTGTTGTCGCTTGTCAGTAACAATGGAAAACGCCGTAATGGACGACCACTGGACGGCCACTGATTATCGGCGCATTTACTCAGCCGCCCGTATAACAGAACCGAAACCGTCGTAACGCCGAATGAATTTCGATGCGCTCAATTGGAAACTATACTCGTAGTTTATCGGAGAACGAGACTGCACGCGATGGCACTCTTCCCCATCGATCCGCGCTGCTCCGCTTCGCAAATTACGTTTAATGCCACTTCCGACGGTTATTTACATCACGACATTTCGTCACGTACCACGAAACCCTCGCCGGACACGCATTCCAATTTCTCCTTGCCCATAAAACAATCTTCTCCCTCCCACACAAAATTCTGCCCCGTCTTTTCGATTTACGTGATCGCCTTTGTGGTTCTTTTTACAACCCCCACCCCCATTCCACTTCTTCTTCTTTTTTCATGAGATCCCCGGGAAAATCATGCGCTCCTTTTCTCGTGAGGTATTATAATTTTGTTTAGGGAAGCCGTGAGTATGTCGTCGCTCTGGTCGCGTAAATCTCACCGGCGACGTTGGGGGGCGAATTTCCAACGTGCCGAGAGACGTAGGAGGGCTGGAAAGTAGAAGGAGGAAGGGGAGGGGGGAGGACGACGGGGTTGCATGGCACAGTCTAGTTTGTCTGGCCCGTCCTATCGGTTAACCATTCGTCTTGGGGCCGTTGCAGTTCTTTCGCGACGCTCTTCCACGGGAAAAAGGGCTGCTTCTCTCTGCGTTTCGCCGATTCCCAAGGGGTGAGGGGGAACGGCTGAATTCCTGCGGCTTCCCTCGACCGCGCGGCCCAACGCCTTCCCATCGAAGCCGTCAGACGTCCGACTTGACTTTAAAGAGACGATTCTCCGGTTTCAACTTCCGCTCCTCGAGAGGGGAATCCAACTCACCGAGGAACATGCTGCTCCCTGGCAAACCAATGAAAATACTTGGCTTTCTCGCGGAATTCCCAACTCGGCAAAACCTTCGGTTTCCCACCAAGCCACGTAATTTACTGTCCACGCATCGCTAATGTCCCTAACGAACGGCCCTTCGTTATTTCGATCTGCAACGGAATGGATTTATTTGCCGAAACTCCACGAGTTTCGCGGGCAAATCTGTACATAGGTGAAAATACAGTGACCTCGTGGCGGGCCGTGCGCCTCGCAGCGGCACGCAATTCCACGTGAGTTTCGCAGCGAGGAATGTTTATCGCCGACAGTAAATCTTGACCATTTGCGCAACGCGATACACGCCGCGCTGCTCGCTATTTGGCATTCCTGTAAAATCTTAATAGGCGTCTGCCTCGTCCTAATAATTCAGCGAGAAAAAAAAGCCAACGCCGGCATTTTCCTCCTTTTGCCAGAGCCGAAGAATAATCTATTCGAGGCGGGGCTAATAGAAATTTCCCTCTTGAAAAATAAAAGCCCCCGAGCTGAATGGAGACTCGCGGTAATTAAACTGTCGATTTATATCTTCGAAGCAACTCCTCGCGTCGTATTCTTTTATTATCATCCATTTAGCGATAGACAGCGGGCCGCGTTTAAAAGAGAATCGCACTGCCTCCATTGGACTTTATCATTTTTATTACGCTCCTCCGAAGCCCAGTGGGCGCGCGGTAATCGTTAACCGCCATCTCAGAGCGTTATTTCAGCCCTTCTTTTTCGCCGGCCCGTTATATATTCCCGGCGAGAGCGCAACATCAGTTACCTTGATTATCCCTACATTTCTCCTGCTCGGCCTTGAGTGTTTCGATCGTTACTCAGCGGTATTAGACGAACAGGTGCGAAGGATGAAAGCTCGAGAATAATACGGCAATTACGACGCTGGAAGGTGCCGGGGAGGGGGGACGGGGGTACGGGGGGGCTGGGTGTGTGGGGAGGCACGAGGGGAGTAGGTCGAGGGTTGCGGTGTAGGGGCTGAATTTCCGCGGTCGTTTACATCTCGGCTGACGAGGAAGAGCGGCTTCAGAGGGAATGCCGAGGGGGCGGAAGACGTTGGAGGGAGCGACCCCCGGGAATAGACGTATCGCCGTTACGCAGAGGAAAGGGAGTCAAAGCAGCCCTGGAAAAGCACCGTGCTAAAGGCTATTGGCCATTCGAGTCGCTTACCTTTTCGCCCGTCGCCACTGCCTTCGATTTACGCTAAATCAGGATGTAAATGCGACCTGATGGATGATCGATCAGCCTCGTAGAATGGCCCTTCCCCCTCGGTTTACCCTTCCCATAGAATCGTCTTCCAATGGCCCGCGTTTACCACCCTCTCTCGTGCAATATGTCATCCTACCGATTCCCCAAGGATCGTCCAAGCAAATCCCACCTTCCATCTTCACCCGTGAAATGCAGAGTACGGCAATGACGCAGCTAAAGTAACGACCCTATTACCTTAACCATTAAACCAGCTGCATATTTAAATGACTATCGTGCATCTATTGACCCTCCCACCGAATTTTACAGTGTTCGTTATTCCAGTCGGGTTTGGTCAGCTCGGTAATAGGTCGGCGGGCATTGATTGACGAGCTCGTCTTACCTCTCGTTGGGAGACGCCGGGGATAGTAAAATCCGGGCGAGTATGCTCGAGGGGAATTTGCTCTTTCCGTAGACGGGAATACGGTCGTCAGGTGACCGGCGAGATGGCGGTGCCATTAACACGCCTGGGAAATTACGGGAGTACACTCGAGTTCAGGGTTAGTCGTGCGATTCTCCATTCCCGTGGCGGTTTTGCCGGGCGCACGCTCCCGCGGAACGACGAGTGCATCGCTCAGCCGCCGGCTTTAAACGACCGAATTAGCAAAATACCAAGACGTCAGGAAGCTAAAGGAATCGATTAGTTCCATCGCCTTCGTCCTTCGAAACTCTTGACTCCTTGGGAGATTTTTCGTTTACTCAGTGATACTGCTGTGTCTACGAAACGAGCGTGCCAGACAGATTTTTTTATTCAACACACGGATAATTGAGAATATGCTGTAACGTTCATTTCTTAGGGGAATCGTATTTAAGATCGACGAAAATGGTCTTTTTGGATGTGGGAAATCGGCGTGGAAAAGACTGTATGCATGCGCGACGTCTCATAAGAATTCTAGCCGAGCTTGACGATAAATCACCGGCACCGAAATTCGCGAGAATATTGGCTTCTGCATTATTGGTTTTTGCGCTCCGAGTGTTCCAGGCAAATGTCTGCATCGAGACAGTCTCCCACTTCTTCTCTCAACCTTTCGTCTTACTGTATTTTTCCGGCTTTCGCCCGACTACCCTTTGCATCCGAGAAATGTATACCGAAGATTGCGAAAGATGTAGCATGCTACGCGCAGGATAAATCGCTACGATTCAATACCTTTCCGTTCCTGAATTAAATCCATCCACGGCTTCTGATAGACGGTTCATCGAGATGTTTCAAACTGTTCAACGGCAACAAGATGTTTTCGACAAATTCGAAATTCGATCGACCTAAGACGGCGAGTGAGGAATGGGACCGCGGTATGACAACGAGCTTCGCAAGGGACATTGGGATTCGTTGTACGTAAGCTCGATTATTGCGGCGCCCTGTGGAAAGGCTGAAACGCGAACGTAATCCGACTTATATTAATTCGAGATCAAAGCTTTCGACCGGCGCTATGCCAGAGCCATCGCAAGCAACGAACGGGCATCAGGGATGGGATGGAAAAGCCAACGGACAAGCAGAGCAATAGGAGATTCCTCGGGAAATTCGAGAAACGGACCCGCCAAGAGGACATTGTTATGTACAAAGCAAATCTTTTGCATCGTAGTGCAAGTCGTTGATGAGCGCAGAAAGAATAGCCTCTGACTGCGCAGACTGAAATTTCATCGGCTGCGATGTACCGAGTCAACCCGAGACAGTCGATCGGCTACGATCAGTCAGTTGAAAATGGAGAAACGTGAAATAGGATGCACGGTAAACAGTCACTTGATTCTCCAGGGATTCTAATGAAAATACCAACAGACCGTGTTGCCCTCCCTACGATACTGACGAAGGAATAAATTCCTTGCAGAATTGCTCAGGATTATTTAGCAAACGATACATCACCTTCTCGTGAATCTGTGTAAAAGAAATGTCCGTTCCCACGCGATGCGATTGAATATTTATTACACAGCTATGCGTAGACCGAGGGTGTTTTTGTCGATGGAGAAGTGACGCGTATGACGTTGATTTCCGTAAAGCTTCCATGAGAACGGCCTGCTGGGTATCCGCGCGGATTGCCATAAGCGACGATGCGTAAGCTGGCCGAGGTATTCCCCTCCCCGGGCGAATATTTTATGCGGCCGGGAAATGCAAGGAGAGGACGTAAGCTGCAGGGCGGGCGTAACGAGCGTCGCTTGAGGAACGTAACTCGGGGGATAAAAAGGGGACGAGGAGGGGCAAGGCTGAGGGTTGAGAACTCGTAGGCCAGGGATATTCCATAAAAGATCTCCTCTTGCCAATACGTTTTCCCTTCCGCGCCTTTCGCCACTTCTTACGAGCACGTTTCACGTCTTCCATCCCCCGGCTTCCCCGCGCGTTTCACTTACGCCGGGCGTTCGCCTTTCTCCGTTGCTTCGCCGCAATAAAATACAACGGTGCCCCTCTCATTGTTACCCGACGGCCCGGCCGGTATACAAGCTGTAAATACGCGGATATGTACCTGCGTCTCGGGCACACACGTGCCCCTCCCTCTCCCCTCCACTCGGTCCCTGCACGCTACATTTCGTGGGCATCGCCGATGAAATATCGTAGCCAATGCTCGAAACTTATTCTATCGGGACCGCGAGAAATTGCTTCCCATGCGCACGGAAAATTGTTCGACCGCCCGATGCGGCCAAACGAGAATGCCAAGTCGAATGCTCGCTTTCTCACCTGCAAAGGAACGCAAGACGCGAGGAAAAATTAGTGCAACGTGTACCGCCGAGATGTGGAAACGTGGAGTCTGTAATATTCCGGGGAAATTCCACAGCTAGTGGGTTCGATAAAATGTGCTAGCACCTAACGGCGTTCTTGGCGTTTTCCGCGGTGCATTGGTCGAAACGTCGAAAGGACACGTGAGCCGATTCCGTGCGACAGCGCTATTCGTGGGATCGGTGAATTAGCGGGCTTGTACCGTTGCTTAATTCGGAAAATTTTGCCCAACAGGGGGTCGACGGATCGCGTGCAACGGCCGTCGAGTTTGCCTTCTCCGCAGTTATATACGTTCGACGCTCGTAAAACGGTCCACCCCCCTCCCACCACACAAAGCTCAATAAGTCGGTGCAATTGCAACTGCATCGGTGCAAGTGCAGCCGTGCGAGCGGCCTGGTCGTACTTAACCTGGCAGGTGATACGGCCTTGGTAATATATGTACAATATATTTGGCCGTGCAGACTCGCGGTTGAATAATCTTTATTTATCGTAGGTGCAATGCCGTGCGCCGTTTGGGGAAATACCGAAAGAGGATTACCGGTCACACGGGCGCAAATGCGATAATACAAAAAGCTCATGCTTCTCGCCGATCTCCGGGGATCGTTGAGCTCCGCCTCCCCCCCTTCTACCCCTTTGCCGCGGAATATTCCGCGTAGCCCGAATGACCTCGTCAAGGTAAAACCTCTTAGTCGGGCCGTCGTTATGTCTTAAAGGTTCTCCTCGAGGAAGATAATAACCGATAGGATGATAACTCCTAATCGTACTTTCATGCAAAGTTTTCTCGCTCTCGCGCCACCCTTCTCCGGTATTTCATGCTTTTATGAGGAATTCTAATGTTTTTAAATTTCCTCTAAGCTTTCCGCAAGAAAAACGTATTCTCTCGGTCGCTTTGCCAGCGGCTCGAGCTTATTTGCATTACTTCCGAGAGTTTCGTTCGATCCCCGAGTAAGTCGGATCCACCATGTTCGCGAGGACTTCTTTCCGGCCACCAGTCGAGAGTCAGAGTCATCGGGAAACTTTGTCTCCCGTTTCGCCGGAACACCACGAACTCTGCGCCTTTCTCACGGTGCCCTCAATAAGGACTGATAAAAATGAAGCGTCACATCAGTGCGAGAATATTGAAAATTCCGCCGTATTTGCGAAACGTCACGGAATCAGTGACAAAGTTAAGTGTAATTTCTGAAGGATGTTCATCGAGAAACCGAAAGATCGAGACACAGTTTATTTCGTGCAAACCGGAAAATAGACGACCGTACGTGATCGAGGCGTAATTTCGTTGGAAAAATTTGTCGAACCTCCCCGCAACGAGGAGGGGGATCAGGGGGAAGGGGATAGGTATACGATCGGAAGAGGTGGGTAATATCGGCGCAAGGGGGGAGGGGCACTGAAAGAGAGGGATAAGGCGGGCGTTTAATAAGATGAAACGAGGCATGGCGGGAGCGGAAAATGCCGGTGGATCCACGAAGTAGGTCGGAGGGTAAGAAGGTTACTCGCTCGGCGCATATCGCCGATCCTCGCTAAGACACCGTCTCCTGATTTCCTCGCTATTCTCCTCACTTTTTGCTCCCTTTCAAAGATTCCCCGGCGCGACACGGGAAATGCGTTTTATCAGCCGCCATTGACGCGCCCGAGTCACCGCGCGAGACTCGTACTCGACGTTCCGGTAATCTTATATCGGGAAAAGGTCCCCGGTAATTCGCCCTTTGTGTCAAATCAAATCCACAAATCAGGAGAACCCGCGAAGGATTCGTCGAAAGATTTTGAGAATCTTTACCCGAAGTCTGACGAGACTTCGTCTTCGACGTCTCAACGTCGGATCGAATTTTACGTTATCCGCGAACCGCGAGTCCCAAGCAGCTGAGGACGACGGGAAAGGAAGGCAGAACCGGAAGAATTCCGAGGAAACTCCAGGAGTGTCGGTGGTATTAGGGGGCTGCTGGATTTTTGGCAAAGACGAAGATCGTAAGGGACGCAGCGAGGGGTGGATTGAAAGCGCAAGAAAAACGCGGCTAGATGGACAGCCCGGACGAAAAACCCCTTGGCCAGGGAGAGAAAAGGGATCTTCGTTGAAGGTAAGAAAGAAAGAGAGAGAGAGAGAGTGAACAGGAGACAAATGAGCACAGCTAGTTTTTCGAGCCGGCAATTAAGCAACTGCTGGATATCTTCTTTTTCTCTAACCATTCCTACTCCTCTGCACTTCCTTCATCCCCCCTTTTCCGTCTCGCGACGTTTCCGGATTAAGCTCGGTCTCCGGGGATCTTCCACACCTAGCACGTCTGCTCCTGTTAATCGATGACCCGTCCGCAGGACTTCTCGTCACTGAAAAACCAAGACGCCCGGACATTGTTTCCTCGTTAACGAGAACATTCAGTCTCGGCCCGTCGATGAAGTCATCTGTTTCATCCCCCCAAGCGATATGACGACTTCCGGCTGACCGATGAGATAACTCCCCTCTCCCCGTAACGAACCAATGCCCCGGGCCGCACCTATTCACTTCCCGGAAATAACTACCATGTTAGCCAGACAAAACGATCCTGTCTCCCGCCAAGAATTAAGATCTCCGGGCTGAAAGAAGATCTCGTCCCTGATAAAGTAGCGATTTTTAGCCGACGGTCAGGGGAAGGTAGATAGGGGACGATCGAGCTAAATTAAGCCATTTGCCGGAAATACTGCCGGTTCTACAAATTGACGAGAGGAAGTGAAAATTAACGATCCAATCCGATGTGCGCGTGCTAAGGTGTAAAATTTGAGTTAGCCATGATCTATTACGGGCCGATGGCCCGGGAAATCCGCGTACATTTATGATTCACTCTGGCAGGAAGATGGCGATTTCGTGAGCTATTCCAACACGAGAAAATCGAGCCCTAGCCCCGGGAAAATGGCGATACTCTCCGTGATCCGGCGATACGCGAATCGCGCGGAAGTACATAGCTGCAAATGGCGACTCGGCCGGGCGGTAAGGGTCGGCTTTTTACGAGAGTCTCGTTAAAAGCTCAGGAAATGCACTAAAGCAGTCCAGGCCGTTCCGGCTCGTAGCAGGGCCAAACGTACCGCTTGAAGAGTTTAAAAAAAGACCACGGGCAAAGATGAAAGAGGAGGGAGCAATGGAATCCGCAGGTGGGGCGGTCCGCACGAATAAAAGAACCATGGAGACGGGAAAAGTAAGCCAACGTAAAAACTAACGGATCGACGGACCTTCCCGATTGTCTGTTCTTTGTTCCACTTCCATTCCAGAGCACGTAATTGTTCAGCCTGTCTTGCGACTTTACATTTTACTCGCGGTATCCGCGTTAACAAGATTCGTAAAAGTGTCGCTAATGATTCTAATGTCGACCGATCATCTAGCAAATGCTCGTGTTAAGAAAAGCTCAGCAAATGACGAGAATGTACTTTCCAGAAGGTCATCCGTGTAATACTAGTTTGCTCGGCTCTTAAAGTGACTTGCTCGCAGGAAAATTCCCCGCTCGCGTAGCTCGGCCTTCGATTTCGCCAGGCCCGCGCCTAGTGGCATTCCCCTACGGTAATTTGAATTCTTAAGAGTAGCTGCGGAATCCGCAATGGAGCTGCGATGGGCATATCGATTAGGGTTTCGAGGGAACTCATTTGCCTATAATGAGTGTTTACCGCTAACGAGCTTTCGTGGCCAATACGTTCGATGTGATGCCATCGCCCGCTCAGGGGTAGGGGGGAGGCGAGGGGCAAGGCCTTGCGCAATACGTACATTCGAAAGCAAGAGCCACATTTCTTTGATTCCAAGGAGCAACCGCTCTCCTCCCACTCTTGATTTCGCTGCTTTAGTCGCAAGCTAAATAGTAAACGACGTGGACTGTCGCAGAATGTAAGACACTGCGGCAACCGACTGAAAAGCAACTTCCTCGCACGTTCCGACGGCGACGATTAACGGGATTCGCCGGCGGAAAGCATGGACGCTTAATGAGTTTTTTGGCACTAACGAGTTTTCGCGGGTAATACGCTCAATTTACCTCGGCCACTAATCATGGACACGAGTCGCGTGAAATGAGCACGACGCTGACGGGGGGAAGGGGGAAAAAGACGGAGTGGTTGGAGATAACACGGGGAACAGGGGAAGATAGAGAAATGTATAACGAGAACTAGTGGTTCCCGTGGAACTCGACGAAGACAAGACACTGAGATGAACGGGACGAGCGGAGAAATTTTTTTTCAGCCATCCGAAAAAGCCATTTCAACGTGACCCGAAAGACTCGTGGTGCGCTTCGACGTAGCCGATCGATAACCGCGCGCCTCGTAACCGTGTTCTCTGAGCTGCCTTTCGCTACCGGTTAACTAGCGGGATTGCAAGCGAAAAAGGCTCACACTTCGATGACCGATGTGCGATTTCCCAGCTTTTGTAGAAGAACCTCGTTCTCACTCTCCTTATTCCTCGGCGCTCCATTCACCCAGCCAGTTAAACGTATTTCCCCCCGTCCCCCCCCCCACTCAACAATACGGGCTTTCAAAGTAACTTTAATGAACGACGGAGATTTTTCAATGGAGATTTTTCTCGCTCGATGGCAATAATTTCTCGCTATAGCGGCGAAGTCACCCGAAGGCATTCACATTTGTATTCGGTTTGTGGAATTATCTTGGCAAGCGGGGAAATGAGGGTCCATGGGATTTGTCGTTGCCGTGAAATATAGAAAAGGTATTGTAAGTCTCGTGGTTCGTACGCTACGCTACATTTGTCGCCAAGCCTTTACAGAAGGCGCACAGATCCGACCGTGACCCCCATCGGCTCCTGATCCTTTCCCCGGGAAAATACGCGAGCCTGATGAAACGCTGGCCCGCGGATCAGCCAGAAACGGACGTTTCCTCTCGTCGGCGAGGGCGAGCCTTCGAACGCTGATGGCCGAGAAAGCCCGTTAATGCCGTCCACTTTCCATGAATTTAAATCCCATTTCGGGGGAGAGTCTCGTGACGATTAATAAGATGGAGCCGGAGATAATAAACGCTCGGATAATGAGATAAGAAGCGGAGGGAACATTAAAGACGAAGACTTCGTTGCTGGACGATTAAACGGGCCGTAGAAAAAAATACAATTTGCTGGTCCCCAAGCCGGAATAAAATCGTTTCTTCCCTCGTAAAGCCATTTCTATACGTTTAATGGAATACTCCGGTCGACGGCAGCCGTGATATAACGTACGCCCATAAAGTCCCTCGCGTTTGCGCGACGTTTTAAAGATAAACGCGGCGAAATTGTCCGCCGCGAGTGATAAATGATCGTTCCCTATAGGCGTACACTTGAGTCACGTTTCGTTTCTGTCAGTCACTCCACTGGCAGGCCTTTTTTTCCAGCGATCACGGATTCCGAGCGTGCAGAAACGCGCGGGGGGAAGAGCTTATCTCCAGCGAGTGCGCAAACACCCCCCCGCCCTCCCCCTCGTCGACTTACAAATGTCCTTTTAATTGCCGTACCGCTTTTCTCGATTAATCTCGCAGACGTTCTCCCCGGCTACAAATTCGAGAACGTAATAAAATTACGTTAAACAAGACCTCTTCCTTTGCCAGGACAATTGCAATTTCCTACATATTTCCCCCCGTTCACAATTGTCCATAGATCCTTATCGTACGAAAGATATTAAAAGTTGTACAAAATTGGAAGGACCATTTAAGTGCGACTAGCAACTGAGTTCTCCGCTTTAAGGAACCAGGGCCACACTGTGTATCTAATTCAGTGCGCACGCAGTGCATTTAGAAGCGCAATCGCTCGGCTCGCAGGATGATTTGTACGTTTCTCCGCGAGCGATTTAGCCCGGTCGAAATAGGGAATCGTCGAAAAGGGTCCCATAATAATTGTCGGTGATCGAACGACGGGACAAAGAACGGCGGATTCGTGTGGCGCTCCGAGTATGGGTGGAAGGCAGTACGTGCACTCGGTTGAATGGGGTTTGTCGCGAAGGCTGCTAGGCGCGGCCCGAGTGCACTTCCGACGTGCCTCCTGCAGTTTGCTCGAGACAGCCGGCGCTCCATTGTGTCGGTAAAATATTGACACTCGATATTTCGCCCTACGCTCGGCCTGGCAGAAAAACGTTTACATACACCCTCGCGCCTCCATAATGGACGGTCATATACCCTTTCCGTATCCATTCAGGACCCTACGCTGGACGCAGGTGAATTTCATGGCCGAGATGTACCTCCGGAAAGACTTATGGCCCCCGCCTCCCACCACTCTTACCCTTATGTACGAATACTTTCTTCGCTCATGCATTATGTACCATGTATACATATGTATTGGCGGGTCGTAGCGCTCGAATTCGTAGGGGAAAGCAGCCATGCGAATAGCTAAATACTTCTCCGATCGCCCCCCCCCCACCCCACCCCACCCTCTCCCCTTCAGCAATCTTTCCGGGAAAAGTATTTCGTATATATTCGACAAGCTTAGTCGACTAGCAGGTATCGACAATGACGGACCATTTGCTAGATTAGCATAGGGCGAAGTTTCTTCCTCCTCGGCGGTCCGGGAAAATAAGCCGAGTAAGGCGTACGGGAAGGGGAGGGCTTGGAAAATTCCGGGGAATTGTCAGAGTGTTCGCCGTGTTCCTTGCCGGGAGAAATTCTATCGTGTCGAACGTCTGCCGGCAAGTCGAAGATAACCGAATTACGGTAACCGGTTGTCGTTGAAACAGGGGGACGGTTTCCCGGGCCGAGAGGGTACTTTTACTCACCGTTTTATTGCTCAAGTTTTTCACGCGACAGTTGAGGTACGTCGTCTTGCCGAGGAGGGCCGTGACGTTGCTCGAGGCCGACTTATCGAAGTAAGGGCCGGATCTGCTCGACTCGTCCAAACTATTTTGGTATCCCTCGGCGTTTTTCCCGCTGCTACCTTGCAGCATCGTGTAGCACCGCGCGCCTGAAACACCAAACGGAATATAATAGAAGGAGAAGTACGATAAAGCGCATAAAAAGGGAATGGAAAAAGGAAGAGGAATGAGGTTGAATAACGTGACCGTTGAAACGGTGAAATTGCTGGAAAAATGAGTATCGACGATTGCATTAGCGGACGATTCGTTTTGGCGCAGTTTCCACGGAGGGTCGCTTCTTAAAATGCTCCTCAGGCTCGATGGTTTTTCGCGACGTGCAGCTAAGAAAGTTTCGCCGGCTCGGAGAGCACGTGTTGCGTATTAATTACACCCACCCCGTCGGTCCCGCGGGCAACTCCGACTGACATTATCCGCGCTTAAGGAACGACCCTTCCGACTGCAGTTAGCAGAGACGAAAGTCGGCCGCCAGCCGGTGCAATTTTTTGTTTCCGCGATAACGAGCAAGAAGGGGAGCGTGAGCGGAGAGGAAATGAAAGGCCGAAAACGACAGCGGGAAAAGCCCAGAAGGAGAGAAAAGTAATCATGTACCTTCGGTAATCCTGTAGGCCGGTTAGCAGAGACGAAACGCGTCGCCACTTTTTATTCCCAAGGTAACGAGGGGAGAAGGCGACGCGGGCAAAGGGCGTCGACGAAACGACGGCCCAGAAGGGAAGACGGAGCGAACTCGAGGAGCAAGGGAAAATAAAAACTCGACGAATACAAAGGGAGAATGGTGAAATAAAAGAGGGGAAGGTGAAAACACGACAGGAGAGAAGCGATCATTTGCATTCCCTTCTGCGCTGATATAAACCCACGCGGAGATATGACGATGAAGGAAGAAAAGCTGCGATTGTCGGAATTTTCAGATTTTCCCGGCGTCGAGGCGAAACCACCTCGTAAAATAGCGAACGCCGAGGAAAGCAATGGACCGCGCGATAGAGGGAAATTCCAAGGGGCATAAAAATCGAGAAAGTCAACGACAACGGGACTGTAGGGACTGACGGTTTATGACGTCGGAATTATCTTTCAATCTACCGCGGCCTAACTTTCCGCGCCAAAGGCCAGAAAGGCTAGTCCTGCTTTAAAATTCAAATTCCCAACTTTCGCCTAAGTGTGTCGAGCTGCGCTTATTCCCCGTATTCTTCCGAGCCCACACCCCTCTTTTCTACCGGACGGCCCCACGAGGTAAAAATTTATAAAACATGACTAGCAGCCACCGTGGTGCGCCCCGTTGGAAATCAGGACATTCCGCCAGACATCGGCAATAAAATATATTTTTTTACGACACGAGAAGGCTGACGCGCGGATCGGAATTGTACAAGAACGGAAGTTTGGCAAACGAGGAAAATGAGACGCGATGTGATTGATCGTACACGTAACCGCACGGAGGGAAGGGATAAAGGGAGAAACGGAAGGGCGGAGACGAGGAAGAGAATAGGAGGAGAATTACGTGCGACGGGCAGGAATGTTTCGTGAAACTTTGGATCTTTGGGCAATCTCCGATAAGTAAATTGGCCGGGGCATTAGTAGTCCCGTCTCA
This sequence comes from Hedychridium roseum, assembly GCA_963989215.1. Classification (NCBI taxonomy): domain Eukaryota; kingdom Metazoa; phylum Arthropoda; class Insecta; order Hymenoptera; family Chrysididae; genus Hedychridium; species Hedychridium roseum. The sequence goes on along the minus strand of OZ022307.1, from coordinate 1,078,039 downwards.
ATGCGATTCCGGTGCTCTGAGGTTGCGTTACAAAGTGGGCCACTGAAGTTTGCCCATTATTGGCTAGTCCGAGATTATAGCCCGACGAGGGCCATCGACTTCCCTTCGAAAAATCTCAAGCGCACTTCCCACGGCCGTCCGTTACGTACGGCAAATCGAATCGACAGTACAGCCGAGTATTTCCGACGTTACAGACGCGAACTCGCGGGCCTCAATGTCTTCATCCCTTCGGCCAAAGTAGAGATAAAGAAGGTGGGGGAAAGACGAAGAAAAAGGAAGTCAAGTGCGGAGCTTGTCTTGGAACGTTCTCGACATATTGCGCGCGAATTCGAGTAAGAACTTTATGGGCGATCTCGGAATGTCCGTAAGAACGACAGTGGGACAGTAGCAAACCTTGGAGAGCCGCCGTTCGCCGAATGCAAAACGTTTTCTGAAACTCGGCCCTCTCTCGCGACCCCCCACTCTAATCCCCCCGCTCTATGTCTATCTCCAGCCGCGATAGGACGAAAGAGAGGGCGCGGGAAAAAGAGAAGAGCCGCAAGTAGAGATATAGGATTGGAGGCGGAATGAGGTCGGGCGATCGAACGTCAAGGGGGAAAGGGTAGCCGGCGAGCAGAAAGGGGACGACTCGAGGGTCGAAGCAATAGAGCGAGGCGATAGCAAATAAGAGACGGCAAAAGGGAGACAGACGGCCAAAGTATGAAGAGAAAGAGAGCATCGAAATACGGCGATGGCCTCAGCCTGGCTTTCTCTCGATAAATAAGCTGACCAGGACTATCATATTTCTTTGTCGGCTCTACCGACGCGATATCTTGTCGCACCGACGCGACATAATTCACCGTTCGTACGGGCAGATTTATAAAACAACTCGTTCCTACCACTCGCCTCACTCCGATTAATTTTCACCACCCGTCAATGTAAACTCGGTACTGTATTTTACCGGAACGTATATTAAAAAATAGATCGTCAGAAAACAACAGAGAAGTCTTTGAACGCAATTTTTGAACAGTTTGTTTCATTTTGTAGGTTTTTATAAGTCATCCTTTAATGACTCGAGCTGAGCAGCGTTGTTAATTTACAGTCGAAGAGAGACTTTGTTCCAATAATTGCATTCAATCTACGCCACGGGAGACCATGACACACGCCAACTGCGAGTCAATTTTGCTGCTCCGCTGAGAGTCAGATATTGTTTACGATAGTGTCCACTGATTTATAGCCGTCCTATATATTCCCGGGAAATTCACGTACGATGCAGCCGGAAAATACCTAAGCGCCCTAGGCAATTGCGGTCACGCAGCAGCAGCCTTTATTTGCCAAGGTTAATTACAAGATCCTAATTATCGGCTAACCAAACGTCCGAGCAAATCAATTCATCTCCGACGTTCCCATTTCACCCCACCAATATGGATTTCCAAGTGTGTACCTGACCTTAAAGCAATGAAAAAAATGGCCCATCTTTCGAAAGATTTTTTTCATCCACAAGTTAGCCGATGCGCACCGTTAAAAATTTTTTCACCGGCACATCGTGCGGACGAAATTTGATTTTCCGTGGTATTACAACTCGTTAAATATTAGAGTTTCAGTTAACCGTCAGTCACGGCAAGTTATTACGATGCACGCAGGAATGCAGAATTTAAATATTCCCATATCGAGCGTACGTTTATTTGAACAAAACGTAATCAACGTTTCATCCCTTCACCATTACGTCACTTTCGTCCGTTCTGTGTAAAACAATATAACGAAATAACGAGGAACGTTTTGGCGTAGAATGATTTCTAGCGAGCAACTTGTTATTCTCGAGGAAAAACGGACCAATTATTTTTCAGTATCCGGTATACTCTGGCCGACAATACGAGACCCTTTTGACACGATTCTCTTTCGCAATTTTCCTCCATGCCGTGAGCTTTGCCCGTCAAATGTGTCCTCCGACATTCCCGTCTAATTGATCATACCCTTTCATCATAATAGAGATAATGTTTTCCCCGGTCCCCGTACAACGAAGCAGGAGAATTCCCGAGTCAGCGTTTCCTCTGTGTGCTTTTCATTATTGTTTTCTCTCTTTGTGCCGCACTTTCTACACTTTATTCCGTTTCCAGATGAAAATCGCCGGCATCGAGGAGGTAGGACCTTTCCATTGAACGGAATTTGCAATGGAAATTTAATCTCTTCGGAGTTCTCCAGTGTAGCACGGTGTCCGTATTAACGATGGATACTGTTTTATATTACGCGGAAGAAGTGGCTCGACCGGCGACCGATGACGGAAAAAAGAAATTATGAAGGGGATTGTCACCGCAGCGTTCTGGTCATCGAAATATTCCATCTCCCGGCATTAACCTTTTTTGGCCAATGTAGCCGAGTTGTAAATACCGCGCTGTTTAATCTATTCACATTAACCCACCTTGGCGTTGTGCCATAAATGGCCCGTACGCCGTAAACCATCTCTTTTTTTAAATTACAGTGCATCCCTCCGGCGATTCTCCACCTAAAAATACACCCTCGGTACATATTTAATGGATGATTAACCACTCAAAGTTGTACGTTACGAACCTGATTATTTTGCAACGTGTTTTACGACTTAAATCGTTCGTTTTTGAATGCCGTTAAACCGGTTCTTAGCGGCTCCATCGAGCGACCGAGCAGTTGGGAATTATTCGACTAATAGATTAATACCGCGGAAAAAGGTCGGCCCCGCTGACGATAGAAACTGGAGATCCGGATTAAGAAAGTTCTCGTCGGCGGAGCCCTGCCGCCGTGGGGGAAACTTTTTACCTGCGTCAGGTAGGACGCAGCTTCTATTGTGAGTCTGGGGCGCGTGCTCCGACGAATCCATGAAAGATTCAGAGTAACGCCCAAAGTTCCGGCGGCCATGTCGTAAGTTTTACCCTCGTTAAAACTATCGTCTTTTACCCGCGGCGCCATTTAGCCGGCCTACTCGGCTGACCGTCCTCCTTCGACCACTGCCTACCCTTTTTCCCCTTCGAGCCGGGCTAACCACGCGGAGGATTATTAAATTCGAAGATTAAGCGCACTGCAGTATTTGCGCCGCGCAAACTGCCGCAGATGTGCCCACCTACTCGCAACATCGCCAAACAACTATCTCTGCTCCCGTGGATGCTCGACTTGGTCGGCCTGCTTAAGAAATACCCAAGTTCCTCACAGCCAGGACCTCCGGGGAATTCTGAGAAAATTTCTCAAACACTCCTCTGCGAGCCGACTAATTTGTCACTTGGACTTAGGAATTCGGGACAATGATGTCACCTTTGGTATGACATTCGGTTTAACCGTAGAAGGGATTCAGTTAAGGTTGCTACTAATGCCTATGTAAGGAATACCCAAGTTTCTCCGAATGAGAACCCCCGAAGAATTCCGCGAGAATTTACGAACCTTCAGCGAACCAGCTAATTTGTCACTTGAACTTTGGAATTCGGGACAACGATGTCACTTCTGGAATGACGTTTCGTTGAAGCAAAGCAAGGATTTAATTAAGATCGACGTTGAAATCCGCTGGTTCTGCATTTTCCGAACGACACTTTAGTCGGACGTATCGTTTGTCGATTTTGCCGCTTCGACGGAAGGACAAATCATTCTCGCGCCTGGAATGTCGTGTCGCTAGACGTCAAACAAAAGTACACATCGAATATCGATTGTCCGCGGCATATCTCACTCGTTCGACTGAATCAATAGAGCCGCGAGGTCGGTTGACGCAGTCCTCTCTTCCGCGGTATTGATAAATCGACAAATCGATCTCTACAACCGTTTCGTGCAGGTTTACACAAGCAGCTCATTCATTCGTTTCTTTCGGCATTTGCCTGCCGCGCGCAAAAAGACATCCAGAGGAAAATATTCTGTCAATGGAAAATGTGTTACGTAGAATCAATCGAAGGATTTCTTTGTTAAATAAATCATTAACGTCCGTCCACGTCTACGGAGTTTCGCATTATTTTTCCAGACTGTACACGGCAGCTGTGCAGATGTAATTTGTTGCGTAACGTTCCGACAGGAAAAACTGAATCTCCAGTTGCAAGTCGAACGAACAAGGAAGATATTTATCGTTCTCTTGCGTAGGTACCGTATTTTTCAGTTCAGAAAACGAATCACATTTTCTATCCGGTGCGCCGGACGATAAAGGAAAAATTGTGATAAAAACCATTAACGTTCCAGTCTACCGTGCTATCGCAACTGATAACTTAGACAATAATTATAGTTGTATCATCTCATGTTTTTATGAACGGACTCTCGTCTATTGCAAACGATATTTAATCGTTCTTGTTCCTCTGCATGCACTTCTTCTGCACAATAATCACCTGATAGGGCACTGATAGAACGTTCGTTTTGTTTGTCGTTACGCAAGCGAGTCGGCGATGACGAGAGCTAATCTTGTTGCTGAGTGTCTCTCCGCTCATGAGGTTCCCACTCTTCGAGTTTCCCACTCTTCGAGTTTCATGATCGTTCGGCCTGTTGTCGACGACAGTACGCTCGACGTATTACCACCGGCCAACACGTATTTCTATCTGCTGTTTTTCGCCCAGTACATGAAAGTTCGTTCAGCGCACCGAGTGGATTTAAAAGCTTAATAAGTGGAAATCCGGTGCGTTCGTTGTCCGTATATTATCACTCCAAACGAATGTAATCAGAAACGTTTCCGTGTGATGAACATCTGCTCCAACGAACCTCATAAACGCTCGTCATTTCCACGTAATCAACTCTCTTCAAGACTTTTACATTCATTATCTCATATTATCATACATGTGCAAATGGATCTCGACTAATTTAATGACAGGAAGAATTTTTTAGATGCACATTTTTTCGTGAAAAAAGATCATAGATATCTATTAACATTTACAGTGCGCACTTCTGGTTGGTCAATTGTGTTGGTTTAGCAAAGTGAATGATAGACGAAATAAATTGGATTAGTTGAATATACAGGGTGTCCCAAGTTTTAATGTTCAAACTTTGTCAGTATACTCTGTCGAACTAAATAAGAAAAAACTGTTATGTGAACATATGTCGCATGGAACTGTATTACAAAGTTATAACATATATACGAAATACAAGTAATACAGAAATAGTAAATGGAATTTTTTCTTTTCTTCTGTTTTGTTTTCGCAGTACACTCATGCAGTGACTGGGCATAAACGAAGATAGCGGGTCTTTAATTGGTATATTTACGTTCTAACTAAAATAATTTTCGTTATTATCAACTCTATTCACCCTGCACAGTCATGTTCTGTTGTCGACTAGAAGTAGTTGTTCGTTGGAGAAGAGTAACTGCGCTGTCCATATACACATTCTTCCTGGTAACGTTCGAAAAAAGTTGATTATAATTTGAATAAAAAATTGAATCAAAGATCCACTGAAATTTGGATTTAACTATCACTTATTTTTGCACAAGATTTGAACGTGTTCTAACGACAAGGGCGATTGCTGAGTCAAGATGATCGACGGAGAGGAAGAGGCACGTGATTGGTTCAATAAGCTTCTGCCAAAAATAGCTAAAAAGCTCGGCAAAGATTCGGAGAAGTTGCATTTCGATCTGTCCCTCCCGACGAACTCCTTCTTTCTGTCCAGCGTATTCTTCGTGACCTTGAGGAACGCTGACGACGGGTCTAGCACAGGGGAGGGCCAAGAAGTCGTGAGACTAGTGGCGAAAAGACCTCCAGCAGGAGAAAAGACTCGACTTATTCTACGGGTAGACTCACTCTTCCACAATGAGATCGTTTTCTACGAGAAATTCTCCGAGTACATCGGTAACTGTCCGCGATGGGTTTACCTTGAAGAGAATCCACCGCTCGACTCGGCGATCATCTTGGAAAATGTGGCAATTGACGGCTTTCAAACGTATCCGAAGAACATCGACGTCCCTTTTGAGTATATGGTGGCAGCTTTGAAGGAAATAGCGAGGTTCCACAGCCGGGGTTATATTATGAAGGAACGTCGCAGGGACGAATTCTTCAGGAACTTCGAGGACCTACAGCCCAACAAATATATGGTACCTAGAGATGAGGGATCTCGGTTTAAGGATTTCGTGAACTTGACAACACCCAGGGCTGTGAGGTATCTACGAAAGACTGGCTACGATAAGAAATTCTGCGACAAAGTAGAACCCTTCCTGGAGAATGCTAACGACAATGTTCTGCTATACGCATTGCAACCTGATGAGCCACTGTCCACTCTTTGCCACGGGGATTTTACCATGAACAATGTCCTCTTCAAGAAAACCGAGCAAGGTCTCAAGTGCATGCTTATTGACTACGCGCAAATTGCATACTCCACGCCTGCTGTCGATCTTGCCACCTTCTTGCTCCTTCACTGCTCCTCAGAAATGCGTAAAGAAAGACTGCGCGACATGTTCAAGGTTTACCACGATTCCCTCATCAACTTCCTACGGGAAGCGGGACTGGAGAATCTGGACAGATTCTCCTACGAAGCTCTTTACGAGGACTATACGCGCAAAGCTCTCTTCGGCTTCGTCATTCTTAGCTTTTTCCTGCCCAGTATGATGGGTTTGTATACAGGTACCCTCGAAGATGGCTTGGACATGGACTCGCAAGTCACTGCTAACATTGTCCTTGATCTTGGCGGCGATGCATTGTCGCAGACTTTGGCGGACGTACTCTTAGAACTCAAAGAATTTGGGTCTCTTGACCGCGCTTTGCAACAAGAAAAAGGAGAAATAGTTTAAAATGCGTATCGAGAATGGTTGAAAAATTTGAGGGCCCCGAGGGTCGCAGTATTTTTGTACTATAATGTAAATTACCGAGAAATAATGACGGCAATATACCAAGTGAGAAGGTAGTTTGTCATTTTCATAATTCCCATTTTACCTGAACGTACGAGAATCGCGATTTCAGAAGACGAAGTTTTGTTCTTTCGTGAGAAAGTGATTTGCCGTTGAAAAAAGGGTTAACGATCTTGTAAGTGCGCCGAGTCTACCAACGAGGAACGCGATTAATCAATGTGGAAGGGTAAAGATGATAAAATGAGCCCGCCGATAAAAACGCCGGGCTTGTCCTTTTTTTCGCTGATAATCTACGGTATACATCGTCTTGGGACGTTCGTTGCTAATAAATCATCGTGCGTGCGGCAAAAAGTACGCGAGAACCATAGGATTCGAAGCAAATGAACGGCATATTTTCTCGTTGGCCCGTTGTGCCTGACGGCTCGTTAAATTCGCTCTTCGTTTCTTCACGCGGCCGACAGTTTTACGAAAATTTCACACAAATGGCCTGCGAAATCGTGTCGCGCTCGAGATGTACAGGTTTGACGGGCAAGATACGCGGCGCGCCCGTAGGAAAGACAAATTTAGCACAGGCTTTAAGGCCGATACTGGCGGCCCCGTTCCTGACCAACGGGAAACGGGCAAACCCAGCCGGGGAAATACAACAAAAGGGAATGGCAGAACAAACGGGGTTTTTTCCCCGGCGCTACTTACGCTCGGCGAAAAACCGCGGTGTTCCTTTCAGCGCCGGCACGCGTTTTATCTCCTTCAAACAGAGTCTCGCGAGAGATAACGCGCGGCAACGGGCTGCCCGGACTTTTTCAGACGGGCAAATACGCGTCCCGCGCAATGTCGCCGCGGAAATGCAGAAATTTCGAGGCGTTTGGAATTCACGGGGCAGACGCGATAAGTGAATTTCCCGTGAGGCGTTACCGCCATCCCGGAAAAATATATGGAAATGACCAAGTTTTTCCGGGGGACCCTCTCTTTTCGCGGGCAGAGGCGTTATTTGAAAGGCAGATCCGGACTCGCACGGCCAAAGAATAATTTCACGCGTGTGGTCTTTGCTCCCGGCTTATTCCCTCCTCCCCTTCCCCTGCTCTGCCCTTCTCGTCCTAGCCCTGCAATTTCCCTCGCTCTACTTTGCGTCCAGTATTACACACTCCGCGTCAATAACCGTGTGAAACCGGCGACGAAGCCGCGCATGGTCCTAATTATGCAAACAAAAACTTAATCAACCGTCGATTCTCCTATTGTCCCCATCAACGAAATTCTACTACCCCCTCCCCCCCCTCCCCCCCGCCCCACCCGCACGCAATCATTCTTAATTCGACGGCAGAAGTCCCGGTCCCAGCTACGCGTTACTTCTATTACGTCAATGAATATTTCATAGTCCGCCGACAGGTCTATTCTTCCTCTAGCGAAAATTGCTTTCGTTCCGGGGTTTTCCCGCGACGATCGATCCTCCGTCACAACGATTTCAGACAAAGTGATTCTTTCGTGTGATCGCTCATCACTGACAGCCGGACTCGTTAGCGGGGATTACCGGTGTACCGTGAAATAACCGACGATCGTCGTCGTCGTCTTTCTACCGTGTATTCAGGACCGTCAGATTTTAAGAGAAGACACCGAGCTGTGTAAGCATCAAGGAAAATCACGTGGAAAAGTGTTCCTCGCCGTAACCCCGTAGAAAAAGAGAAAATACCGTCGATAACGATCTACCAGGGGAAACGCGTGTTTATATGACGCGTGAGTCGTGGGTTTTTGGGGGGGGGGGGTTTGGCCGTACATATGGATCGTCGGTGGTTGCTTTGAAAAATCGCGAAGCCACGCTGATAAAGGCGGCACGGGGCTCTGTCAACCGATAAATAAATCCTTCGACTGGTATCGCGAAAAGGAGTGTCCCGCGGGACATTCGCGACGTTTCACCGACGGCCAGGCAAATTTATCTTCCCTAGCGTTTGGATGTTCTCCAAAAGTTTGGCCCTTTTTTTCATCCACCACTCCTACGGTATTCTCTTTCAGCCCGGGGCAAGTTCTGCGGTAAGAGTGACAAATGAAGGGAAACGAGGGGTCACGGCTCCGGATCGATGACTTTTCACGTTCTTCTCGAAACAGGATTTTCCACGCGGAAAAGTATTCCTCAGTCTGCCCGTGGAGTACGAGGAAGCGTATTCCTGTAATAGAATGATAAGACTTTTTGCCAAACACCAGGCGCTTTGCTCGATCAATTTCTTCCGCCAATCGCTGCCTACGTTTCTTTCGTATCCTCGCGTTTCACTTGATCGATTCTTTCCTTCGTCTAACGTGCATATACTTGAACCTATCGGGAGACGTAAGGAGCGTAGATCAAAGCGCGCAAAGGAAGAAGGATAAAGGGGAGTGGTGTTATTGGGGAAATATGGAAGGGGTATTGAAAATGGACGGGCAGGGGCAGGAACGGAAAAATTGAGGACAGCTTCGGAAAGCAAAAGTATCCAATGGGAAAGCGTCTTATGCCGACGATAATGGGAAAAATTTTAACGAACCGGAAGAATCGAGTTGTATAAGCTCCCGAGGGAATTTCAGTCAAAGAGGAATTGTGCGACAATACGGGAGATAAGGTCGACGGGCAAACAATACAATCTCGCGGATGCTTAAACCCCTGACATTTGTACGGTCAATGCCACTCCTTCAACGGCACAACGACTAATGAGGTGATTGCATCAAAATCCCTTGGTTTTCATCGACACGAACGAAACACAGAGATGTAAACGGCAGATAAAATAATTTCGTCGACAGGAGAGCTATTTAGTAGTCGCATAATCTACAAGTACAGTATAGGTCCGCGATAGGAAAACGTGACTATCCCCCTGGTTGTTGTTTTATCAACGAATTTAGCCCCGTGCATCGCAGTTCTGAGGGTCGAGCACCGAAGAGGGGAGAAGTAGGTTCGTAGATACGCAGTTCGCGTGCGGATGGAAAAAGGGGGATAAGAGGCAGTGACGGGGGTGAGTGTCTCCGCTTGAAAGAAAGAAGCGTGGGTAAAAGCGGAACCAGGGTGGTAAAGGCGAGGGGGGGAGGCCATGTGGAAGACGAGATGTAAGTATGCAAATGCAAGGATACATTTATCTCGGCACCACGCCCATGTATTTCCTGCTAGCTTCCGGACGCATTGTCGGCCTCGAATCGAATCCCCATACTCCTTCCACCACCTCACCACCTCACCCCCCCCCCCCCACCTCCTCACTGCCCCTTTCGCCTCGTCCGCCCCCTTGGTACGCCGTGCCACCCAGCCCGATACCTCGGAGATTTACGAGCAAACTAGCCCGTTCCCCGGGGCTAATAGACCGGCAAGTTATGGGCCGATTCAATTTCATTCGGAAAATAAACAAGCCGACGCGTTCCACGGCCGGTCAATTTATACCGAAATTCCGCGGTTATCCGCAAAGTCCGAGGCTCGAAACCTCGCCAGAAGTCGTCCGATTATCCTCCGTGTTCTCACACTCTACTCACCCCCTGTTCTCTCCTTGTCCCGAGGCCAGGAGTTATCGGCGGGATGGCGTTACCGGGCGCGTCTGCAGCTGGCAGCTTATGGCCACTGGGAATGCCGATTTTTACGCCGGCGAGGGACATAAATTCGCGGCGACCTGTCCGCGGCCCAGCCGTTCCGCGCCTAATATATTTAGCGGTTCGCGGTTCAACAGGCCAGCCGTGGATATCGGCCACTCTTAAACGGCGCATAATTTACATTAGTACACGTTTGCCGCGCTTTACGATGCGTTTATGGCCTATTAGTGGACCGACGACCGGCACCGGGGAAAAATCCTTCGCTTGTTTATACCAGGGGGAAGGTTTACTTTTTCAGCGGTTTTCAGGCACAGGGCTTCATTAAAGGCTCTTTATGTATTCGCGATGAACCACTTCCGAAGAATAATTCACCGGCGGAGCAAACCATGAGAAATCAAAAATCCGACCCCTCATGGATCCCAAGTATTAACTCCACTTCCGAAAGTTAATTGCGATGAATCGTCCGCTTCCGAAAGTCTGCTACGGCGATTTAGCCGAGATTTATACGTGATTATTAATGAAATTTCCTGGCGAGTTTGCGGCGTGGGGGGTCAGGGATGAGGCCCGGTGGGGCGAGTAGCAGGGGGGGAATACAGGGACGAAATAACGTTCGCTCGGTTAATGCCGGCGTGATTAATGCCGGCGTTGATATCGCGGAAAAGTGGCCGGCGATTTATGAGAAGACTTTCGACGTTTTCATCGGCCGCACGAGATCTTAATGAATTTTCGCGACGGTGTTACCCCCCACCTCCACCCCCGGCTGACAAGAAACCAACGTCCAACGAAATCCGCAACGCCGATAAAGCTTTTAGCAGATACGATTTGTCGAGCTAGCAGCGAAACCAACGAATATAACGAGCGGGAATGTGCTTATTTTAGTGGCCACTGGCCATGGGAAAAGAGTGGTCGAATTTCGAGAGAATAAATTGGTCAGCGTTCATCGGTGTCTTCGTCAAAATGACTATCAATGACGGCAATGATATTTACTGGCCAACGAAATCAGCCAGACAACCAGGCCGAATTGTCCGCATTCGATGCGCGAGATATGCAGAATTGCGTATTTGCGAACGTGTAAAACGACCGCGATTCAATTGCCAGGCAAGCTATAAATTTTAAGCAGCCTATTTTTTCCCCGATATTCTCGTGCGTCGAGTAAAAGCCGCGAAAACAATTGCCTCAGCGAAAAATTGCCGTTGATAGCTTTCTGTTATCGGTAAATTGATTAGGCGAGCTTCATCGATCCTCAGCGAAGTTAGCATGTTCCGACGAATTACTTTTCAAGACCCGCAGCAGCTTGGCCGTCTCGCAACGTATTTTATCGGGAAATTTACTTGACGAGTGCAAGCAAGTCCTTTTCCATTGGACATTCGAGTTAAACGCAGGGCACTCGTTGTAACGCTTTAATATGTCGAACTTGCGTACCGGAGGCGGCCCAATTAAAAGTTTACTCGGTGGGGATCGGTGCAGCAGTTGCTCGAGCAAACTCCATTCCCCCGTACCCTCCCCCGACGTTGGAGAGATTCTTTCCACTTTCCAATCGTTCACCTTGCTCATCCTCCGCACGCACTTTTCCCCCAGCGGTGGGGGACGGCCGAGAGGTACCTGCCGGTCGATACGAATTCGTAATTATGAAGCATCATCTCCCACGGAGGACAGAGAGCTGTATTGGTTGCCGATATTCATCAGGGTGCCGATGTACAGACGGAACGGCTTGTAGCTTGTTCGCGCACGGGCCATATTCCCTTAATCACACTGTTACAGCGCCGTGTTGATCGTCACACGTGTAATTGGGTCTCCATGTTTGTGTCCGGCCGTTCCCTCGGACACGACGAGCCCTCCGCCAATGGATATACGACTGCAATCCAACGAGAATTTGCATTTATATCCACAGAGCCATGCACGTTCACGTGAGAACCAGTCGTATACAACCCACCCCTGTGCGTCCTTGCGAGAAAGAAAACGACAATAAGGCTCGGGACAATAAGAGTTACGTCACCGAGAGATTACCGACGCTCCGTGTCTCTAAGTCCTCAAAAAATTGACCCTCTCGTACGACAGTGTTCCTTAAAACTCGAAGAAAAATACTCTTGTGTGTCAATAGGCTTGAGTGTACTAACCGTGTTAGTTGTTACTGTGCATCAAAGAAACTGTTCTCCTCAAATACAACTGAAAAGAAAAAAGTAATGGTCTTTTTTCTGGAACTCATGTTGAGAAAAATCCTTTTGGTACTTTCCGTACAACGATTAAAGTCCTCACGCAGAGTGTTGTTTTTCATGCAAATGAGAATACGTACAAGTACGGTCTCGTGATACGCGGTCATATAATCGAAAAACAGGGCGTGCGTGTGAGGGCTCCTAGAAAGGAAGACGACACTCAAAGGGTTAAGTCGACGTGTGATCCACGTGCCGTGATAATGGAAAGACCCGTCGGCGAAGACTCGACAGGTGAAGAGAGATAATTGGAAAGATCGATTAACCACGCAGTTGGACGCGTTAGAGATTTCATCGACGATTCAAATTATTCCAGGGCTTCAATTACCGGCGTTACCCGTTTCCCACGAATTTCGTCGAAGGACCCTCGGGATAACTAAAACGTCTGCTTAAGCAGCCCTCGACGGCCCTGCTTTGATAAGACGAGGGGGCATCGGGAACGCGTGATTCCGCCGACTCGTCGGACTTCCGCCGGGAAAACAGAGAGCGAACGGCCGGACCTAAGCGGGACTTGTTTTCCTCCCGCTGTGAAAATCGAATCGGAGAGTGCAGCGAGGATTCGAGCGTGTAGAAAGAAAATAAAGAGACGGCCACCGATAGGAGTACCCTGGGGGAGAAGAAAAAGGGGGCAAAGGGGGAATGGGTCGTAGCATTGAAAAGTTGTATCCTTCGATCGGCTATCGGTTTTCGTCCTCGGCGAGGTCTTTCCGGCCAACAAAAGATGACCAGGACGATTGAGCTTCTATCTCGGCGCGATCTCGTTCGGGCCGAGAAACGTTCCTGCAAATACATCGGCGGCTGGCCGAGCTTAGAAGGAGAATCCGCCTATGTATCGTCTCCCCGGAACCTCATTGATCGGCTTTCATGCGAACCGACAGACCGGCAACGATTGGAAATCGAAACGCTCGGCGAATCGTGCGCGCTATCAATCCTCCCGCCGTTTTACCAAAGCTCCACGCAGAACGCGTCCGATGATAAACCGCTACAGCGAAATCCCTGCATCGACCAGACAGAAGGATTAGAATCATAAGTCAACCGACCTAGCCAGCCTTTTCACCAACAATACAATTTCCTGCATTGTTTTTCCAAATACAGAGATATACCGGAATGTTCTGAAAGAAAAAGCTGTTGGTTCTAAGGTGTTGTTTAGTTTTGCTCGGGCGACGTCAGATATCGTTACCTTCAGGACTTCTCTGCCTTTGGGCTTGGTAAGCTTCCCCTGTAGAGCTTCGCCAGGCGGACAGACGGGACGTTTCGTGTTACGAGGGTACAAATCGTTCTTCGAAATGCGCCAAGCTAGACTCGAAGAAAGCCGATGGGCCGAAGAGAAGCCCATCATCGACGAGATTAGTGGTTACACGTCTATCGGTCTACATACATCAGGCGGTTAGCCATGACTAAGGCTTCCGGTTATCTCTTGTTGTCGCCAGAAACTTCACGTAATCGCGGCAACACACAGAGATGACGGACGATAAAAAATCATTCGCTATCTCGAGGCTTTACTTTGATGACGAGAGATAAGGAGAAAGCATCTCGCTGTTATCTTTCATCAGGATTCAAAGTAGATCAAAATAGCGTAGATATATCGCGGAGCACGGGAAATGGAGAATTCGGCAATTCCCCGACTCGTCGGCTGTATTGCGTCGATAAATTATACACATGCCGGGCTTTTACGTTAATCCAAGCCGACGTACGGTCTATCCGTCAGCGTAGTTCGCTCGACACGGGCTGTACGCGTGTCGCTGCCGGGAAATTAGCGTCGACAACGACATAGACGATTCTGCTTGCCGAATTGCCGGCCGATTTTACAGCCCGATCCAACCAACGGCAGCAATTTTCCGACGGTTTCGTCGATACATCGACAGAATTACTCCTGCGTCATCGAACCAGCACGATTCTCAGTATTTCACTAAAAAACGAAACATCGAGCAACGTCGCGTTTTCGGCTGGGAATTTTTTTAATCGCCGATCACCCGACGTACAAACAACGCGAAGTCGCATTCCTCCTCGCATTGACAAAGGAAGGGACTTGTTTTTATTGGCAAGGGGGTACTTTGTCCACAGTGAGCGGTAGCCGGTAACGAGCTTTTCAGGCAGGACCGATCTCTACATTAATTTCAGGCCATGGGGGAAATCTTTGTCCGTGGAAACATTTTCTAAGGCAACCCGAGACAATGGCGCTCAGCCAGACGCTGAAAATACTTTGTCTCGACTGAGCTGTGCTTTGCGCGCGGACCATTTGAAAGTGTACGGATCATCAAAGTCTAGCAAATCCGCCTACCACAGTGTTTTTATTTCGTTCGTTACGATATTTCCAAAAGAGCATAAACGTCCACACCTTTACCTCTTTTATTCGAACTTTTTTTAAACGTTGCCGCTACAATACAGAGTTTCCTTATCGCCGGGGTTGTTAGGTGAACGCATAAAAGAATTTTTATAGAGTCATCAAAACCTTCCGGCCACGTAGTAAATCCTCCCCATATCGCAATTACTTACATCGTGATAAATAAAACCTTACGACGAGGCATTTTGCCTACCGCCGGCTGTTTCCGGCGATTCTCGATCAAACGTTCCCCGTGTTCCGTGCGAAAGTCGAACACGCGGGGGGCAGGGGGAGGGCAAGGGAAATGGGAAATCAAGACGGCGCTGTAATTCCCCGTCGATTCGCCATTGCTCCTTTTTTCGCGGGGATTCTCGCGTGCGGCTTATGAAGGACGTAGGCATTTTTTTTCCACCTTCCTCGCACGCGACGCGGCGAATTCGCTGTCGCCGAGGACCGTGTTCGCCTTTATACAGCGGCAAGTCACGCGCCAAGGAAAAGCCCCGTGAAAAAGGCCGAGCGCTCAGCGAACGAACACTTTGCCGGAATTCCCGCGAGTCTTGCTTCGCTAGAATATCGAAGTAATAAGGACACCCTCAATTTTTGTCCTTTGACAATACCACAAAGAAAATCGGCCCGTCATTACGAGAATTGTTGAGTAAACTTGAGCCACGTTTTTAATGACATTTCTTTGTCTTGGCAATTTTCACTGTTTCTTGAGGTATTTGAAAAACTCTAAGCGTCCGTACTTTCCCGGAGATAAACCGGTTATTTCACATGGGCGGAGCATTAATGCTTGACTCTACGGTAGTCGATCTATGAGGATAAACATGAGAACTCGAGGAGTCCGGCGGAGAGGCAATTTTCTCCGGGTTTTCTTTTATTAGACTATCTCGAATCCGCGGCGAAGCGGAGCTACGCGCGTCTCTCAGTGCGCCAACGGCAATACACGTATAAAGCTCTGTCCCTGGGAAAAGCTTCCCTCCCGGTGGTAAAGGATACGTCTACGGTCGGTCCTTGCCTAGTGCCACCGCTGGAAATTCAATGGCTCCGATTCCAAAGAGGCGAGCGACGAATGAAATGAAAAATTCAATGCTCAAAGAGCCACCCGCCGACGGTGATTCGTCGGCTGTATCGACCCGATTCCGCGGCCGAATGGTAAATAGCCCTTGAATTAAAGCCACTCATTCGGACCTACCGGCGAATCGATCTTCGCGCCGTTTCACGGACAACCGACCTTCAAAACCGTCTTCCATCGAGGGTAATTCTGAAATCCCGGGATAAGACGAAAGAGTATGACCCCTAAATGGCCCGTAGAGACGATTAATTGATCGTTAACAAACGCTTCGGGCGAAGAAACGTTGAATTTATGCGACTTGTGCGCAGTCGTGTTTTTTCCCCGTTCGTCCATAAATTACGCTGAATAAAGCCGGGCGAGCGGGCAAGGGGGTAGAAATAAGGCTCTTGCCGTATAATGCCGGTTCGGCACGTAATACCTTCTCGGTTGCGTACTTGGAGCTGTTATTCGGAACGAAAGGCGAGCCAGTCGGTCGCATGTGCACGCGTCCTGCAGCTTTGGCACGCGAAGTTCGCGAGGGGCTGTTTTCCCTGCGGCCCCAAGTGCCGCCCATCGGGTCAAACGCGTTTAAATAAATACACGGGCCGAGGCCCGTTATTTGCCGCTGAGCTTATCGATTCGGGGACATTACGCGGAAGCGTAGCTCCAGTGTCGCTTTCAACGCCGGCACGGCAAAATACTAAATAAATAATTAGAAGCGCATTTAGAGGATCGACCGACCGCGGACCTAACCGCGCCGCTTTATACCCCCTATGAATAATTACGGGCTTTTAATGACGACGCACCGTTCACACTATCCCCCACCCCTAGCCCTAGTCCTAGCCCTAGCCACGTAATAAATCATTCAGAGGCGCATTTAGACGTTAACAATCGCGGACCTACCGTCGGTTTACGAGGACTGCCCTCAAAGTACACTCGCCAACCGACCCTTCTTTGCCTAACTAACCTCACGTTATTTCATTTTCCCAAATGTCGAGGCCGTAATCGTTGCTCAAATTGCTCGGCTAAAATGCGCGCCATAATTAGAGACGTGATTAACTTAAATTTCGTCAAGCCCGCGGCGCTGCGGTTAAACGCGCGTGCAACTCCTGAAATATGGGACGACCATCAGCCAAGGCCAACCGTCGCCGAGGACCGGAAATGCCAAGGAAAAAATCCGGAAAAGTCAAGTACATTTCCCCGAGCTCTTAACTGTTTCTTCTTTTTTTACTTAAAACACACGGTCATGTACCTCACGAATTTCATGGGAATTTTACTTTCGATTCGGATGGTGCGTTGTCGCGGCGATGGGTGGAGAACTTTAAATATGGTCGGACATTGGCGGTGTGCTGCGCATTGCGATAAAACGCGGGCACGGATAAACAGAGCCCGGCTGTTATTTACGAGGAGAAACGTCCATGCGGGGCCAGTCACAGCGGGGAACGGGGGGTGGGCCAAATTACAGGAGCCGTGAGCCCTTCGAAAGATGGACACGAGATAGATGCTACGAACACGTGAGATCGTGTCCTCGATATAACCCCACTTCCGATACACGGGCTTCATTATTTTCGCGTTAACCTCGCCCCCTCACCCCACCCGCGCTCTCCCTCTTGGAGATTTTACGAAATTTGGGAAACGAGCGCCTCGAAAGTCCATTGACGTGAATGCTTAGGTCGACAAATATCCCCTTACTGTTTGATCGCACGTGATATACCCCTAGTTTGTCCTCTCGTAAATAAACGAACACTCTCAGCTTGACCGAAATGTGTTCCGCCAAACAAAATTAGGCGAAACATGAAATTCAGGAACTTCTGCCCTGACATTTGAATACGCTTAAGCTGCATAAAATATCAAGTAAACTAGTTAAAAAGTACAGCTGCTCGGGAGGCATTATTTGCCCAACGTAATTTCGCTCGGCAATTCCAGTCTAAAGAATTACTTTGCGGCGCTCGTAAAGGATTATTCCGACGGTTCGCTTGTTTGCGCCTGTCGGTGTAAAATTGCCTTTGATCGAAAGAAGAAGGAGTTTTCGAGGATGGCCGCTGGGCAAACGAGGTCCGTACTTTCGAGCGATCTTATCGAGTAATTCGTACCACGCGAAAAGATCAGTCCCGGGCGATGAGGGTGCGCTGGAAAAAGGCTCGGCCGATCGTCCAAGGCGATACATGAAATGACGTCGGTCGGTTAACGATTTCCGTGCCTAATTAGTACGTCAGCCCTGAGCAAGGATCATCAACGGAACTATCACGCGCGCAGGCGAAAATTACAGTGGACGTGAAAAATGCATCTCGACGAAAACGTTGCTCCTCGGGTCAGAGGGAAGTTGGTCGACCAATCGACCAGGCATGGTAAGGGCTTTAATAATTGATCAATTTACTTGTCGCCCAGTGAAGGGGGATCGATGACACGAACCACTTGATCTGCTGTTTCAAGGATTCGAGTTGACCCGATCGTGGTTCATCCGGGGAAGCAGTTAAATCCCTGGCGAAAGCGTCTCGTTCGGAGGGGCGCTGATATTCTCGCAATTACGGCTTTTGTTTACGATATCGCGCGGCTGGCAGTGACGTAAGACCCGATAAATGTCAGAGCGGCTATAAAGGTGAGGGATAAAAAGCTTTGCCAGGGGGATCGATTAAAGGGTGATTCGCTCCGGCGGTCCGTACGGCTCGCTACGAATGTAAATGGCGTTTCCGCGGAAACAAGCGGCGCGCGCGGGATTACCGGCCGGAGAGGAACTCGTCGACCGGCCAAAAGATATTTCCTTTTGGCAAACCGAGTGGCAAACTTCCCTGCCGGCCGCTAATGAAACGCTGTTTCGTTTACCGCTACTCTCCCTCGCCACCCTGGCCAGAACTTCGCCAACTGCCTGCCCGCGAAATATCCATCCCCCCTGCCCCTGCCCCTGCCCCAACCCCCTGCCCCTGCGCCACATAAAACAAGGCAACGGCCGTAAATTGGAGATTAAAAAGCTTTGTTGCCGAGCAGCCGAGCGGCAGGATGCGGACGTGCGTGAAAACGATAGACTCCGACCTAAGCGCCGGATGTTTATAGATCGCATGTCAAAGTTGCCAAACCACCCCGCGTCCCCCGGGAAAACGGGGACAATCCCCACGAGGCCAATTACCTGCCGCCTGGCAAATTTTTCTGCTTAACCCTTTCACCAGTCTCCGCCCTCTCGACTATCAACCCATTAGTTTGTTGTCTTATTTTTCCTTTCGTTTCATTGATTATCATGTATTACGCTGCGCTAGAGTATTCAGAGCGGAAGGGGTTCAACAGAAGTTTCGGAAATGAACGTGCAAATACTTTGACTCTTGGCGAAGAAACTTTGTAGAATATTTTTCGTCAAGTGGTCTTCTGGCCAGATGTATTTATAACACGACTGACGGTAATACTCTCGCCTCTGTCCCACCGTACGATGTGTAACATCGTCGGGAGAGTTTCCTCTGAGCTTCCTGTTCCGACAGTTTGGAATTCACTGGTGCGATTTTCTTGGCATCGGCCGCCGCTACGTAACCCCACGGTATTTCACGTGTACGAGCAAGACTGCCTTATCAACGTCGTATATTCCTCCGATTTATGAATATCGCGTCAGTTATTGGCCAGAAACCGCCACGCAAAGTACTCCTCGCGAAGCGCATTAAGACCCAACCAATGCGAAACGGTTCTCCTTATTCCGGGCAAAAACATGTTCCTATCTTAATTCTAGAGCTATTAAAAAAAGAAACGTACAGATGACCATATACATCCATGTTATACAAACTTATCGCTCGAGAAGACGTTTCTGATGTTTCATTGTTTTCGTCACGACGCGTAACAGGGACGACGATTTTCCTCCTGCCATATGTACACGGTGTGCAGACCGTAGGATCAGATTTATGAAGGCCGACGCGCACGTTCGCCGTGATAAACAGTACGCACTTGGTCGATGCATTTTTTAACAGCCGCGCATCGGAGTTTCGTAGTTGAGAGTCAACGAAAAACTATCGCACCGTTCGTGCCGATACACGATATATTTATGACGCTGGTATTCCGACAACGTATGCGTACACGCGTCAGTGGTAATCGCAGTGATCCGTCATGGAAGTCCAAAGCTCCCTGCTCTTCCCCTTCCCCATCGGCCAACCAGCTTTTTTTAACTCGCAGGCCACTCGCACAGATGATTCCTTTTTTTTTTTTGGCGGCACAACAAACGCGCGACTTCCCGCTGGTTTATGACCCGACGTGGCATGTATCGCGGGGAATTGAATATTCGCGCGCTTTGACGGGTCCGCGCGATTCTTTTGATAACGCGCCCCTACCCCGCCGGTCATACATGCCGCGAAACGGGGATAACTTTCATGTTTATTCAAAACGGTACCGAGAGACCGTCCGCGTTACTTTCATTCCCTCAAGAATATTCCGCTGGAAAAAACCGCTGTGACCCGTGTGAAAAAAAGGCAAGACAAACTCAATTAACAGTTTTCCGTTGGAAAGGGCGCTCGTATATCGACGGAATGAAAAAGGTATTCGTTGAGAGGGTAAATTCCGCGGATCGGAGTTCATCGAAGAATCGCGGGGAAATGTGGAGGTAACAGGATGAAAGGGTTTTTAACGTGCACGAGTGGAGTGACGCTGGATTGAGAGAGAAACAAGAACGAAATGGGACGGGAAATTCCGTCTTTCCTAATGAATCTGTTATTTTCCGAGCCTTAGCGCAAAGACAAGGCACAAAGGGTCGAGTGGAGAAAATACTCGGACGAACGTGCGTCGTTAAAGCAAAGAGGACGTTGCTTCCAAAGGAGACAAGCTTAAGAGATTTCAGCTTACTTCAAACATTCTGCCAAATAATTGCTTCTATTACCAACTGCAGCGACGCGCAGCTCCGACACAGAGATTATTATGTATTAAATCCGTCTTAATGGATCGCATTTAACTGCGCGCTCGAGAATACCGTGGATCTGCGACAATTCACTCGCGTTAGTACAGTTATTCGTGAGAATTTGCCGCGTTACGGTTGTACGGAGTCTAGGGTAAAGGTAGCTGAAAAAATGGAGGTGCAGGGCTTTCCGCGAGTGCGCGGAAGAAAGGGGGACAAAGGGGGAGAAAGAAGGGTTGAGTAGTGACGATTCGTTGGAAAGCGGGGGAATCGCTGGCGTCGACGGGGCCTGATTTATCGGTCGACGAAGAATGGCGAGTCGGAAAACGCGTCGTTCGTTCTTCGGTGGTTGATCGAACTTACCGCAGAAATTTCGTGGCTCGTGCCACGGCCGAACACTTGGCAGAGCCCCGCTTTGAGGATTTTGCCGAGTCGCGGCGATGGCGTGCAAAACGCTCCGCAATTACCCTGCTTTCTAATTCGGTTCTGCTCGGCGCCCGCCGATCTAACGATCCGATCGCACGATCGCCCCTTAAAGGCTGAGGTCAAACCCCAAGCCGAACAACGTCATATTTCGCCGGGGATTTTTAGCACGGAGAAATGTATCTCCCGGAACGCCGGAAGTTCTCGAAAATCGCACGCTAACGGGCCTCGCCGGTGAACGGTCTTCCTTTTCGGCCGGCTAAAAAGCTTTGCACGTCGTTGTTTGTTGAACGATGTTGACGGTTGATGAAGGTTGACGGCGAGTTAATGAGCGTGTAGCAATTTTCTCGAAAAATTCCCTCACGACGTAGTAAACGCGTTAAGAGCGAACTATGCGACCTGAAAATTTACTAATACTTCGTAAGTTGTTTTGTAAGCGAATAGCTTAACACGAGAGTCCTGACGTTGGTGAAAAGAAAACCCGGATTCCGAAGGAACGATTGTTCTTGCCGGGGACAATCGCGCCTCGATACTTTGTTCGCGAAATACCCCGTGTCGACATTGAAGCTTTACGGAGCGTGAACAAAGTAGGGCTGAAGATGGGGCGGATGAGGGAGAGCGGGGTTTTGTAGGAAAAGCGGTATTATAAATTTCTTCTCTATCTCCGCCGAGAGAAAACCACCCGTCGTCACCAGCGCCGAGGCGTCGATGAATGAAGTCGACCTAAAGGAATCGAACACAAGAGAACTTTCGTTCGATGGTAAATACGTCGGGGAAGATGGATGAGAGACGAAGAAGGGGACCTAAGCGTGGGAGAAGGAGAGACATGGGAAGGGGCAAATGAGGAGACCAAAGACGAAGAGCAAAATGCGCGGAGGATCAAAGAGAGAAAAAAGAAAGCTGATCACAAGGAGTGCTGCTATCGGTCAGCAAAGAAAACACACCGTATCGATAACTCACAGAACTCGCGGGATCCTATATCTATCTCGTCACCTAAATAAAGAACCCTGTTGAACTACACGACGCGTAGCTCAAATTTATTCCTCTCACACATTTCTGAACCGATGCCGTGCAGCGTTTCATTGCAACGCTTTTTGATAACGAAACTAACGAAAAATGGGCTCGTAATTAGTCCTCTTGCGCACGTATCGTGAAATATTGTCTCCTCTGTAACGAAGGTTTCGCGAGAGAAAATATTTCCCTGTGCCAGGAGAAAGGATCTTTTCCTTGTCGACAATTTCCCTGCGTGGGAACGCTTTCGAGTGGCGGACATATTGAAAAGGTTGTTGCATGTATACGACGTGCTAGAAACCGAAGGACCGAGTGACCGTGTAGAACACGGAGTAATATCGGGCCAACTTTTCTGGCTAACTGGGTCGACACAGGACGGAAAACGTGCAAAGTAGTCCCCCGACTCCTCCTTCCTTTGGTCATCCTACAGTTTCCCCGTTTTCGTACTTCTTTCCTTCGATTCCTCGTCTCTTCCTGACTGTCGGCATCTTTTTAGTCCCAGTCCTTCGATTTCTTTCCTTCACTTTTCTTTCTACGGAGTCTCCGCTGACCTACCTCGCCCGGAATCTCAGACGTGTCGGCCATTATGGTAGCATTTTGTGGCTTCCTAACGCGTTGCCATAACGGGGAGCGGGTTAACTGCATCTGCTATGACGCTACAAACTGAATACTAATAATCTCCGGCGACGCGTACCGGGTGCCGGCGTATTACGACACCGAGTGCCAACTGCTCCTATCTCCATACGTGAACCGGTTATACGTCAGCCATACGGATTCACGCTGTCCTTCCCCGTATTCGACGTCCGAGCAGATTGCACGGCTCGGCCGGTATTCACGCGCGACGTGCTCGAGCGGCCAACCGAGGCACAATTAACCAAACGCCACGGTAAACGGGGCTTTTTAACAAAGGGCTAATTCTGCCGAAATCCTGCAGCAATTTCCCTTAGCGAGCCTGAAGGGTTGGTTGAATTTTTACGTACGGGGAAGGACTACCATATCTTCCTGTGCTACTGGATTACCCTGCCGAATTCGCTCGCTGGTCGAATCCATTATCGCAGGCACGCGGCAATTAGCGTGAAAGTACGGTTAAACGATCGACCGTGCATCGCAAGATCATAAGGTATTTATAGGGGCTACATATGCAGTTGGCCAGCCGAGGAATATAGCTGAGGGTGGTAAAGCTTTCCTGCTCGATTCAGCCAGTTCACCTAATGGCGATGGGCTGTGCGCGAGCGCGAACCCTGCCCCTACCGAGACAGAACTTTCCCGGGGATATTTGTCGGTTAGTTATGGGTTTTACACGCGAGGTCTACCGTCAGGTCATGCGGCATTATGCGCCACTCTTGCGAACCACGCGTCCCGCCGCTCAATTTATCCGACCAACTCTACTACACGGCTCAGACGTTCCAATGCCTTCGAGCCGGCCATTTTCCCGCCAGCCCAACCCTCTAATAGGCCTTCGTCCTTCCCCTCTCCCCCGCCCACGAATGCCGAAATTTACGGTTCCGCGCTGCCCAAAGCCAACTCACTGCTAAAAGCACGGTAAATCACGGTAAACCGAGTTGTAATTTCGCCTCGGACAATCTTTTCAGCGGAAACTGCTAGCCCCGCGCACGTAATTTATGCCGTCCTTACGTGAGAATTATCTCTGGAAGCAGCGAAACCGCGACTGCGGCGAACCGTCCATTTTTACCCCCCGCGCAGTGGTTGCCCGTCGTTAAGCTCCCGGTGATCGATAACAGAAATAGTTGGATGAGCATTGATAATGACGAGGAGTGAACGCGGCGTACGACGTCGCGTACAATTAACACCGAGGGTATTTAGGATCATTCTGACGAAACAAGAGGACAAATCTGCTTTTCCTTGAGCTTCGAGTGCTTTCGCTTTGTGCAACGTCTCATCGAGCGTGGCTCCCTATTAATTGCGGTCGGATTAAGGCGTTGGCGCGTTTGCATGCAAGCCGGAATCGTATTCGGTCGGGACGGTGGTTTGAGTTGGGTTGCAAAGCGACCCACCTCCCCCTCCGGCAGCCTACGTGACGTCATTGAGAACACCTGCACACGGACGAGCCATTACAGTCGGTGATCGTCGGAACGATGTATCGCGCCTTCGTGGCCGAAGGACTACTCTCCGGGCGCTCGTAAAATTCGCCTTCACTCCTCCCGCGTCCAACCGGATTGACGTACT
This sequence comes from Hedychridium roseum, assembly GCA_963989215.1. Classification (NCBI taxonomy): domain Eukaryota; kingdom Metazoa; phylum Arthropoda; class Insecta; order Hymenoptera; family Chrysididae; genus Hedychridium; species Hedychridium roseum. The sequence continues at coordinate 1,053,706 of OZ022307.1, read as the reverse complement.
CGCCCCTTCCCAGGGCAAATACCGATCGTCCTTTATTTCCTGCTCCCCGGTCTTCTGGCAATGGCGAAAAACGCTCGGCGGAAATTGATAACCGACTATTTGCCCGGCCATAAGCGCTCAGTCGCTCAACTACCTAATGATATCGATTCCACGTTTATTCCCGCGCGTACCAGCAGGGACAATTTTATCACCTATCGAATTGACCATCTAGTCATCGCTCATCCGCTGTCCACCTAGCCGTCTACTTATCCATATCACTCATCCGTACGTTCATCCAGCTATTTGCTTATTTTCTCCGGGAAAATCGAAACCACGGGGGTAAGATGATTCTCGAGAAAACTTCCTGCCAGGGGGGACTAGCAGGATCATTAACATCGGTTCGCCGGCTTATGCCAGTAGTTTGGTGGATACGCAGCTGCGCTTTGGCACTGGCCCCGCAACTGTCCGTCCGCGCATAATTAAGGCAGAAACTCGTATATAGCCGGCAACCGGTAGGACCTACCGTGTCGTGCATGTCCGAGTGGGCCAAAAGAGTAGAGAAGTTGGACGGAGCGTGGATGCAGAGGGTCATGCATGGGAGAACCGCCGGTGTATAGCCGGAGAATGCAGAAATTTAGCGGGGATACGCGGAGGTAAGCCGATTTCGCCGGCTCGGCCGAAAGGCAATTAATTTTCATCATCAATTTTCCGGCAGGACAAAACTCAGAATACCACAGGGCCGGTTATGCAGCGGCCCTGCCGCGTATACCGATACAGCCAATAAAAAGCACAGGTGCACGCCAGCAAATTCCTACGTCTCTCCCTCGCGCAATATCCGCCTCGCATTCCACAAAGGAATCCTCATTAAAAGGACGTTCCAACAAACCGAACGACATCGACCCTCCGACGCGCCATTTTACGTGTCAACGAGAATCCTGAATCTGATGATATTTCTTTTTTTCTTTTACAATGGATTCAGCCAGCTCGATTCCTCCGACGAAAAAATTGACGCGCTTTGGACGACGTATAAAGCGTGAAATGCCGGGCTCTTCTGGCACGCTCACACGACGCATCTGGGAATTAGTTGAACGCGTGTGCAATTTGTGGTCGATCGATGCCACGCAAAAATAGCCATATCGTTCCAACGGACGATCGAGATAGCGCCACCATTCTAATTAAGTGCTCACGAAAGGCACCGGCTGATCCTGCGGATGGTTTTAGACGCCACGAGACAGCGATCGCCTTGACCCAATGACCGTTTATGTCGTTCATTTCTCGTTAGGAGGCTCTCACAATTATCCGCCTCGTTGTTTCATCGCTCGTACTTTCCATCGCCGCCGATTCCCGGAGCAAATTTTCAGCCTGTTATTACTTGAGGAAAAATGCAGTTAAATGGTCAAACGTGTTGGTCCTAATGTCGACGTGTACAAAAAGGAACTGGCTTTTTTGCCAGTTGCTCGTTACGGACTTTTTCGCCGTCCCAGGGAAAACATAATGCGCGAGTAATCGAAATAATGAAACCGCCCTGTTCCGGGAGGTTTGCGGAAAGTAACTAGCGAGCAGTTTGTAAAGTTTCCTAACTGCTCGGTGCTCACGGCAAACGGACATAGACGTTCCCGTGGAGGACCGTCGAAAGGACGTTCGACCTCCTATCGGTTTCCCGAGAAAATAGAAGACTAAACGATGGCCGTTTCCTCGCGGAACTCTCGTGTCCGCCTTCTTCACATGACTCGTAAACTTCCAGGACTTAACAACCTCGTCGTCGGATTTCCAACGACCACGAGGAACCGGCGTTCCCAGAATTTTACCGTGGCAAGGCAAACAATCGAGCCCCGGCGAATCGCGAGAAATCGTTGACGGTGATCGCTCAGTCGAGGAAGCGCAGAAGAGGACGTAAAGATGAATGGAAATTCAAGGCGTCGCGAGGGAAATGACGGTGACGAACGAACGGGAAATCTGATGGGTGACATTTAAAAGGGTTTCTCGAGCAGCAAACGCCTTCGAGTTCCCAGCAAACTCGATGTTCGCACGGCAACGCCACGAACGTCGTCGAGTTAAGGACCGTCCAAGTAATGCCCCATCCTTCCGGGCTGCCCGGAGAGACGGAAAAAGGACGAGGGTTTCCCCCCCTTCTGTCCCCTCCCCCCACCCCTTTCTTGGAAGAACGGATGTTCCCGCGGCATTGAGCCGGAAAGAAAGGATCCTCTCCTCCGACATAATAAAGATAGAAGTCCAGCGGGAAAAAGGGGAACGGCAAACCGTCCGCCTTATCGCCGGACTTACCGTCTAATCTCCGATCGTTCTCGATCTTTTTACATTTAGCCCACGCGTATGCCCATCACGCTCCGTTTGCATCTATCGACGTCACTGCCACCGACAGACCCGTTTTTCCTGGCAACTTGCTTCCCCGATCCCTTCCTCGCCCCCCCTCACAATACGAAGGATATTATATCCTTGAAGAAAATCAAATTCGACCACTAAACCGACGAAATTTCAGAGACCAGTTTGAGAATTGAAAGGAACGATCTCCGAGGTGTGATTCTTTCCACTTAATTCTGTCTGCGGTGGATCGGGGTATACTTACGTGTCTCCGAGTGCAATTATTCGGGGTTTCCGGGCGGGTGTTTGACGTTGGTCGAATATCAGCCGGAGGCACATACTCGCCGTGTTAGCATAAAACCAATGCCTCGAGTGCGCAGTCAGTACGCAGTCGCCATATGGCACCGCCCTCGGGGACATTTGTCAGTGCACCCCCTGACCCGTCGGTCCTTCGGCCTCGCGTAAAATATGCTCGCACGAAACTCCCGTACACCTGCACGCGAGCCACTCACGACATTTTTCACAAGTCCGTGGAAAGAATCGCCGGAAAAATGGCCGACAGTACGATAGGAACAGAAAGGATGAACAGGAACAGCTCTCACGTGAACCATTCAGAAATTCTTTCGTTCGATCTTGCACTTGCGATCGACATTCCTCGAAGGTACTTATAACCACGCGAAGAACCGCCGGAGGAGAGTTCTGTTTGATCACTGCTCCAAGAGCGGACGGGGTAAATGGTTCTGCCTGGCAAAGAACCGGAAGCCCGGGAAACGCTGCAGAAAGTCCAGGGCTTTCCTCTTTTTTCTCCCTCTTCCCATTTTCTTTCTGTTCCCCGACACGGCTGTCACTCGGACCGGCTCTGCCCCTTCCACCGCGTAGAAACAATTCGCCAGCGGCGAAGGGATTTACATTTTCAGCAGTACGTAGCCATTCCCCCGGCAGAAAATGTTTCTCGTTGCAGCGCCGAGTATCGCCGGGCAAAAGCTCTTCGGGAAATTCGAGCCGGCGAATTTAATGCCCTCTCGTCACCGGCCCTCAGTGGATTCATTCGATCGCGCAGGAATTATCGACCTCTTAGTTCCTTCCTGGAGAACGTGCTCGACCTCGCCGAGATACGCCCGGGCCTTTGCTTTTCCCTGATTTACGATCCTCTCTCTGTTTATACAGTTTTAAAGCGCCGTACCCCGCAAAGAACGGCGCGGTATCATCCTCGCGAAATTTCCTAATAAATAAAGGCAATCTGATGCTGCGCAGCAACCATGCCCCACGAATTTCAATCCACGCAGGATTCTTCATGAATTATTCCAACGAGACACGCCTTCGCCTAAACCAGCCGAAAACCTCTGCATTTATAACCAAACATAATACTTGGGAAATATGATCCAAACTCTTGACGAAAAATTGTGATATTTTTGTTTCGAAAGACAAATTTATTGGCTTAAGCGAGCTAACGTTTCCTAGAAAATCCGAAAATCTATACCCAGGGGCCTACACGCACGTTATCGTCTTGTTACAATTATCAGATTTACATCATTGTCGAGAACGTTTCTCCGTAATGTCGGAACGCTGCTAATTCGCCGAAAGTCTAATTGGAATTGCAGTCTACATTATCGCAATGCCATTCCATTGAAATCGCAATTACTGTAATGGCATTTGTTCGAAATGCCGGTTACGGGAATACGCTTTACATAAAATATCATACAGCTGAAATGGCGCTTATCTACGCAGAATGCAATGGGACAATTATGCGCTTGTACATAGCTGAAATTAGGAGTTAATGTCCAGCTGGATGACAGTCGAGCATGGGTTTTCGTAAAATTAAACGAGGAACATTAACAAAACATAAGCGATCTTTTGATTGTTTTTATAATCCAAGTCCGATTTCCAATTGCCAATCTTTGTGTAGTCCTTGTTAGCGTAAAGTGTGCGTCGTTGAGCTCACAGCACGTCAATAACAATTATAAAAAGGATAATACGCGCAGTATGACCCTCATGGGAAGGATAATTACCAATTCAATTGCATTATTGCGCGAAACTTCAAACTGTTACACGAGTTATTTCTATATTAACTCAGGCAATTTCATTAACTCATTGAATGGACGTGGTAAAAAAAATATCGACGGTTTCCAGGACAACGCGTGTAAAGTGTTTATCACGAACAATACCGATTTAAAATAGTGATCAGCCAACGGCCCAAAGCAGGTAAATTCCCGTAACTGGATAACAGTATGAACCAACGGTTTGTAACGCAAGTTGAAAGATGAGAACGCAGGCGCAACGAACAGTGTTAGGCAGTATTTGCCTGACATTTAGTCGGGCCTATCGAGGTTTCCTCTTTCACAAGTTGGATCGACCTAGTGCTTGTTTGCTCGACACCGCTCCGCCGCTATATTTCGAATTCAATATGCCAATCTACATCGGTAATGTACTACCCTTCGAAATAGGATCCACGAAATGACAAATATTATGAAAGCTTTGATGGAGAACGTCGTAAATTAAATGGAGAACATTCATGTGAATAATCCGTAATAGTGCTACTTCCTGAATCTTCGGAATAAAAAGATTAATGGATCAATCGTATCTTGGTACGTCATGACGGGTATCTCTTCCAGTGAAGCTCGGTTTTATCTCTTAACCGAATTTCCAGGCTGTGCAGAAACTCGTGACGGGACTGGCCAGCGGCGAGAAAGGGGATTAGCCAAAGTATTCGAGTCTTTAGCCTTGGTTTCTCCGGCGCGGAAAGGGAATAACTCCGGTTTATTTGGCTTTCATCGCGCGATGAGGAATTCCCTCGGCCCTTTCGTAATGCGCGTATAAATATTCATGGAACGCTGAGAAAAAGCGCGCGGAACTTCCGCCCACGGCTAGTAATAATCTTGTTAAGCAAAGCCCCTCCGAGTGATACGACAATAGATTTCTGCCGGCGCTAAGAGCGCGGGGCTAGGTGGAACTTCAAACAAGGATATTAGTCCTGAGTTCGAGGCACTTTCCGTTTGTTTGCTCCCCGGTTAGAAGGACGTTCAGTGGCTGGTCCTTCCCCTTCTCTCCCTTCGCCAGGTCGTTAACAAATGACGAGCCGATGACTCGCCGCCATTTTCCCGTCGCTAACGGCCGACTTATTTGAATACATCGGGCAACACTCGGCGACATAAATTACCGGGCCTGTCCAGTCCCCCCGCCCGGGAGACCCGACTCGACATTTTTCATGCGCGTACTTTGTCATCATTACCAGCGGCTTTGCCTCAATCGTATCGACCTTCTCCCGTGCGAGGACCTTGAAAGGAACTTCGCGGGGGTCCAAAGGTCCACGAATTCAAGAGGTTCCATCGTGGAAAGCGAGTATTGTTAAGGAACAGGAGCTTTTTACTCATACGCGGAGAAGCTGCGAGAGGGAATATTTTTCCCTCCTGTGACAGTCCCGATGTTTATCTGTGCTCCGGCGTATTGGGCGAAACATTTAATTTGGTAAATGCACGCGGCCATTTCCCCCCCCCCCCCCCCTTGGATTCAATTAAATCAAATGGGAAGGTGAACTACGCCGTCGACGATTATACCGCCGTTCCGCTCTACTCCCTTTTCCGCCCTTCGACCGACGATCCTGCTAATGCCGCAAAGTTTTAATACCCGCGCGCACCGGCCAGTTTAATAGACGCCGAGCATTGCACCTTCGTCCGCAGAGATTTCCACGGAATTTCCGGACCATCGCGATACGTTAACCCGGAATTTACGGGATTTATTCACGGAGGCCGATGCCGCTGACGAAATCCCGAGTAGCCAGTCTTTCCCGAAACTCGTTTAACAAAGACCTTACCCCTCGCACTGGGAAATCGCTTTGTTTAGACTGCAAACTGTCCATCAGCTTTAAACGACTAAACCTTCGTCCTACCGAAATAACTAACGTCTCGTCGACCACGTTTCTCTTTACGCTTTAGATAAAACTCCACGATAAAACCAATACTTTGCCAGAGTTTTTCCCGTGCTTTTTTTTCGCCACGCACGGCTGACTCATTGTGCTCGGGCAATGCTTTTAACAAAGATGTTTTTCTTCTGGCTTAAGTCGGCGCATAATTTTGCGCAGGGAAAAGCTTGTGTATAACTTAGCCGCACGACGTCTTCTCGACAGTCGCTGCTTCCGTTAAATCTTAATTACACGGGCCCAAGCTTGTTTATGATGATTACTGCGTTTAGTTGCTAAGACGATAATAGCTTCTGCATTGCCGTTACAAAGTGCTCCGGAAACGACGTTGAATTATCCCTCCGGTAACTTCGATAAACGTCTCGTGATTTCTCGTGGTACAGCGAGAAAAAAGAAAACACTCCCCGGGCGAAAATTTACCTTGGCTGCTGCAGCTAAAGCAGCGAAAAAACATTTTTAGAAGGAAAAGACAAACTTGAGACGTCCGGGGATTTCTCTCTTCTCGCAGTTCCTTTTAAATCGTGCAGAGGACAGAATAGCCGGAAACTCGGGAATTACCTCGGCCGGGAATTAAAGAATTACCCTTCCGTTTCGTCGATTAAAAGAACCGTGAGAAAGAGAGAGGGAGATTGGCGGGTGTCGATGAAGGTAATCGAATGGACAAACGAATCGTTTTCCACGGCGAACTTTCCTTTCGTCGGCATAATTTATAATGGACCGACGTCAAATTCACTCCATCGAATTGCGATTTCCACGTACACGGTTCGGCCCGTAATTCCGGCTAATCCGCGTGCCAATATACCTCTGTACTTCGAGCGATTTTCAATGAAATAATGTCAACGCGTATTTACATAGCACCGCAGAACTGTTGCGGTTTCAGTCGGATCACGCACAGACGGCACGCAAAATAACGCATAATAGCACCGCAACAGCATTTCATACGTCCATTTATTCCGATAACAACACCACGACGCGTCCGATTTTACCGGTGATATTCTTTTCAAATGGGAAACCGGAAATTAAGGCGAATACAATCCGTTGTATTGCGGTTAGTTTATTTTTCTCTCGTTAACGGTATACCCCGGGAAAATAAAACATTTGCCCATCGTACGGGCTTCTTTAATTCCCGGCTGAACGGAAATTCGAGAATTACAGAACGGTTCTGGTTACGCTAACTTTTATTTCGAGGGGATGAAAATTCTATTAGTTTGCTAGCGAGTACGTCTGTATTTCCCCGCTGGCCAGGTCCTTAAGGCCAAGAGGCGGCTAATGCTCGCTTAATCTCCAAACCGCCGTTCGATAACGCGCTTTAACCTAATTGGCGGCTTTAAGGCGAGTGCCGTCGGGCTAAAACGCCGATTCGCAAACGAGGACAGCGAGCAAATGCCGGGAAATAAACCCCCCCCCCCCGTGAGTTACTTATTTTTTACGAGAAAGACTTGCGGTACACCGCAATGAAAAAATTACCCCCAAACGCGTCAATTGAAAAGTTCAGTCTTAATTAGTTCCTTCGTCGAAAGATTTCCCACCAGTTTTCCTTTATTCACTACGAATTTTATTGTCTATTTTTGTGTGGTTTGTGGTTCGGGTTATTTCTTAAGTGATCACTGGAAGCAGAATTAGCGAAGGTTTTGATTCGTCGGACCTTCCAGGATCGTCGGAAAGGATTTCCTCGGGCTCCCAGGGAAATCGGAAGAGTTTCCCTCGACTGGAAAGCAGTTGGAGTGGTTGTGTGAAAAGCGGGCGGATCGTGCGGCACCGACACGTGTTTCGCCGATGGCGAAGGTTCTGCGCACGCTCTCGCTCGGCTCTGAGCTCATGGAAAAACGATTAGGGTTCTTGGCGTGAGCTTTATCGCGGCACACGATTTACTGCCAGCACCAGCACCAGCAGCAGCAGCAGCAGCAACAGCGGGGAGCCGGAGGGTCCTAGCGACCGAGGGTACCTTGGCAAATGTTGCGAAAGCTCGCCTTACCGGGACCAACTTCTACTTCGTCTGACAAGCACCCTTCCCCGACACACGTCAGTGCGCGACCCATTCCGCAAAGGTCCAATCCTCCGTGGGTAGTTTGAGAAAAAAGAACCAACTCGAGCGGGTCCTTGCGCGAAATTTCCAATGTCAATTAAACTTATTAGGCTAGTTGGGATAGTGGGTTTAGTTGAACAGTGCTGGAACAACATGAGTTAAGTGGAGTTGGCCAACTTGCAGCAACGCTAATACAGCGATGTTAGTTGCCCGAGAACCGCTGCTTTCTTTAAGACGTCTTGAAAGATGATGAATGAACATCAGATTGGACTTTGTTCGTTTTACAGAACCCCCACGTAATAACGGTTAATAAAGAAAGCGCTGGGAGTATAGTTGGACATAATTGCACTATACGGCCGGCTTAGGTAGGTTGATGGCGCGATATACCAACACACCGGCAAATTCTACCGTGTTTGCCAGCGAAACTAGAGGTACATAGGCACGCGAGTGATGCTCCATCGGTCGCCTATGTTCATCCGCATTGCACGATATCCCCGCCTATTCAACCTTTACCCGTCTACGCACGGTAATCACCCTAAGCTCAGTTAATTAACGATATTACCAGTACCCTGCGAATGTCAAACGTCAAAAAAATAAAGCAATCAACGGGTTAACCTGCTCGCACAATTGTGATGCAAGTAATTCCTCTTCGGCACAAACATTTAATCAACGTCAATATTATATGAATCGTTATACCGCAATAGTTGTGAAATTACTATGAGGCAATATGGAATTAATGTACTTAACCACGACATTAATAATGCTATAAACACATGCACGTTGCACAAGTTGCCTAAACATGTCCCACTGAATGCTGTAACGAAGGGAAATTTCCCAAACAACTGCATTTCCGACGCGTGTGTTTACGCGTTTGCTCGACTACTCGAGTGTGCTTAGTTTTAATTAAACTAACAGTTGGTATTGGGTTTCTGCGACGATCGGGTCATAAGTTGCCGAGCAGAACGCGATAACAGGTCTGTTTAGACCGGCTAGGTTTTCCGCGTGCCGTTGAGAATCGATAAGCGGAACGGCGCTGAAGCTGCAGCGGTGCTAATTAACGGATTCGTGAATTTCCATGTACGCACGGGAAGGGACGCGTCCTGTCGCTTCTGCGGAAACGGCTATTCACGATTATCGTGCGACTAGTCTATTGTGCATACGCCGGAAGTTCGTCGGCCGCCGGTTAATATTCACCGATCCCGTCTCTTCCGCGAAATGCGCAAATCTCGTTGCTCGGCGATTTCCCAAAATCCCCGCTGTAATCAACGAAATGCAAAATAAAGGGTGGAATCGTTTAGCACACCTCCCCCAATTAATGAATCCTCATTTAAATCAAGCCGAGCCCCGGCAAATGTAGTACTCCGATAATTGCAAAATAATTATAATTATTTCAACGTTCTAATAACAGCGTTAGTTCATTAAAACGGAGAACCTAGTGAAGCGGCTAATGAAAAAGGCATTAACCCCTGCAGATGAAACGCACGAATAATTTCATCTCGCCAATTCGACCGTTTGATTTATATCGACCGCGTGTAAAATTCCTGGCTTTATCTCGAATCCGAGTAAATAATGGACTCATCTGATTTTACTGGAATCTCGAGAAGTCTGACGCCGGAAAGTACCTTCTTGGCCCAATTTTCAAGCAACGACGGAGTCCTGTAATTAAGGGAAAGCTCGCATGTACGCAACGTATAACGCAGACGAACACCTGAGCGTACAGTGCGCCAACAGACTGACGGGGAATGCTCTTATGTGGTGGCTGCTCCAAGAACGTAAATAACCTGCACGTAAGGTAACGTAAATTACGCGGCCCGGAAGGAGCAACTTCTCGCGCGTGATGAACCGTACCGAACGAGCGTTTTCGGGAATCCCCTTACACCGCGATTCTCTCTCGGCCCTTCAACCAAACCGTCTCGTGTTCCACGGTCAACAGTAGTTCTTCCAGGTGCACTCACGACCCCGGAGAACCTCGAGAAATTTCACAAAGCGCAATTCTTAGCGCCGAAATGAAACAAATCGTTTCGGAAGGATCGTTGCGGTGGCCGCTGACAGTTGGCTAATTTTATTGGGCAATTCTCTTACCACGTGTGTTTTCGGTTTAACGCGGAGCTGACGTAGGGCTAACGTGTAGCTATCTTTCCGAGGGAAATTCGGGGACAGCATTAGGGCGGATCAGCAGCGTGGGGAAGGGTGAGAAGAGGTCGAAGAACGGGCAAAGCATGTCTCAGTCGGCTAATGCCGATACAATTTACGTAAACCCGTGCGGCTGGCTCACGAGCTCAGTGCCTGAGTTATTACGCTGCTTGATCAAAAGCTCCAATATGGCGGTCCTTCCCCTTTAGCGCATCTCCCTTTCTCCTTTGCGCCAGCCGCGCGCACTAAGTTCGCCCGACGGCTAAAGCGCCATATTAATTCCTTTCTGGATCCCGAAACCCCCTTGAGATCCACCCCCCTCGCCTCTCTCAGTGCCGGAAGAACGTAACGTCAAGTTCAACGGGTAGAAAAAGTCGCGAAGGGTCACGTCGTTCGCGCAAAAGCAATTACGACGCTTCGCTAGAAACGTTATTTCGATAATCCCAAATTAACCGTGGAATGCATGATATTAACGAAGACTTCAATAAAGGGGCCGTTTCAGTAGTCCTCGGAGTACCGAAATTTCGAATCGATTCCCTAGATTTCCTCGTAGCGTACGAGATTGGCAGGATAAAGACCTCGTTTGCAAGCTCTGATTTCAGCCCGGTACATTCGGCAAGCCTGTGACCCCGGGGTTTTGCCGAAATATTGTATCGATCCGTCGGTGCTCGTTGCGGCGGGCAAAGTTTCGCCAATGCACCGGAGAATGCACTTTGCATTTTTCTTTTGACGCGTCGGAAAGATGCGCTAAAGTCCGTATTCGAGATTACCGTTACGAGGGTTCGTTCCCGCAGGAGTCGCGGATGTGTCGCGAGTGAATACACTTTACTTTCCACTCCAACCGCGCAGTAGCTCTTTATCAAGAGACCCGACAGCGTCTCGACGACAGATACACAAGGACGACGCGTTCACATCGCGACGACGTCGACACTGTCCCCCTCCCTCCCCTCGTCCCTGGGCCGCCGGTAGGCAGACCTGCAATTCTCACCTTTAACTAAACCGTCGTCGTCAAGCAAAACCCTGAATCTCGCTGACTCGTCGACGGGTTACAACAGACACCGCGGGAAACGTATCTACTCGGCGTAAACGTTTCCGGGAAATCACCGTAACACCGGAAAACCTCATTTCACGCGAGTAAAAGTGCTTCAAGGAGTTTCGTACGACTGGCAAATTTTGTCCCTTGGAACTCCAGCAACGGTCCTCGGCAACGGCTTTTATTAACAGCCAGTTCTCGGGGAATCTCAGGTCCCCCGCTCCTCCTTGCATCGCCATCCGAGGGACGCAAGGTGTACTTTTCCGCTTGGGAGGATTTTGTTTGTCCAAAGGATTACGTTCGATCTTGCCTGCACGCCGGGGGGTAATCCTTTTCCGACCGTAATATCATCAGCGCGATCGTATAAACTGCACGGCTGCACGTATTTGCCGGCAAGCATAATACTCGCCCGTAAATACTGGCATAATTCGACATTGCATAAGAGTCGAGCTCGGGCTCTCTAACTCCGGGCAAAGTGATTGCACGGCTGCAATATGCGTCCGGGCAGAGCCTGCAGAAATATTCTACGGCTTCACGCGTTATCCCAAATTCATCCGCATTTTCGTCGCCGTTATTTGCCCGAGCAACTGTTTGCGCTACGAGGAAGAAAGCGCTTCTTCAATCACGACCGCATAAATAACAGCCACGAAAAAATCTGACAAATCGACGAGCGATTATTTGGTTGGAAAATTTAGCCACTGATCGTATATTTCCCTGATAAGCTAGAACGTTATTCACGCATATTTTATGACGTAAACTCAACACGTCATTGGAAATTCCGATCAACTGTAACGATTGCTTTGAACTTGCGCTAAACACCATCCCCCACCCCGAGCGTCTGGCAAATCGTCGGCTAAATCCACTTACTCTACCCGTACGTGCGAATAATACAGGCTGTTTTGCCCCCCCGCCTAAACACATCACCAGTTGTATATTACCAAGTCCATCTTCCGGCGAGCTTGAAATCACATGGGAGACGTTTAACGGTGTTTGCCCTCGTGCCATCGACAAACGACGTCGGACCTGCTCTCCGGAGACATAAAGCCGAGAGAGAACGTTCACCGTGAATAATTGCCGACGTTCAGTTTAAAGGACACTCGCGGTCCGCGTTTCAGAGCGAAACCGTGTTATTACTTGGCGCGATTAATGCAACAAAAGGGACCAGGGCGAGCTGTAAAGCGTGTCCGGTGATTTAGCTCGCGGTCAAGAATTTCCCCACGTGAATTAACCACCGGCTGAACGTTACGCAAATCGTCATAATGCAGGACTTTGCAAAAGTTATCTTCCCGTTAATGATAAGCAAAGTTTTTAACGATTCTTTCTTTGGACTGTACGCAACGGCGCGGACTGTCCGAGGATTCAGGGCGAATAAATTAGAAGACGGTAAGCAGGAAGATTCAATTAACAGATAAGCCCGTGAAATGCCGACGCGGCCCGCGGTGTATTTCGATCAAAGTTTAACCTCGATGCCGAGAATCGCTATCGCCAAGCCCGAAAGGGCTTCGCCGCTATATGCGCTAAAAGCACGCCCGTAGCTTCGCGTATGGCAATGCTGAGAATGGTAAACGCTTGCCATAGTCTCCAACCGTGACGCAAAATTAATTGTCCCCGACAGCGTGTCAAGCGAACAACGCGCAGATCCCTTTTCCTTTTGCTCCGCAAGCCTCAACCATGCAAATCTCCGGATATTCCAACCTGTCACAGTTTTTACGTCCAACATACTTTTCCGATATAATCTCGACTTAATCATGTTCAAACGAATCGTGTTGCTACAGTAGATGTACCTTTTTCTGTTGATTCACGTTCTCGTTGGTGGGTAATTACTTTTTGAAAATTGTAGGGGATCGAGTTCCCCGACGATTCTCGTGGGATTTGTTTCCGTATTAGAGACGCGATTAAAGAGCTTAGCGAAGTTTCATCGGAACGGCAGACAATCGAAGTCAAAGTCTCGAGGAACGGAAAGGCAATAGAATGGCCGGTTCGGTTACACGGTTAGACATGAGCTTCGTCAAACAGCCTGGCCGATTCTCCCCGAAAGTCCCGATTAACTTCCGTAACCAACGTCGATGTTACGTACAAAGGCTCTTGGAGTGGTGCGCTCGCGCGTGCTTCGGGAGATCGAACGAGTCAAAGCCACGAAGTAAACTAACGGATGTCGAGATTGCGTGGAAATGGAAAGCCAGCAGCAGCGTCATCAAAGGCCGACGGTATCTTCCCTTCCGTATCCCCACTGTCTTTGTCGACCGGGCCCGTCTCCCCTGACGGAAGGGGAGAGACACGGGACTACGGCGGACAAGCGGTGAAAGATCCGAGCCCGAGGAAAAAAGGAAGACAAGGAAAGACGAACGGAGATGAGGGCTGACTCCGAAGTAAGCGGGTCGAGTGCGCGTTCCTCGCGTCGCTTTCAATTAAATTGCCGGCGCATTTAACGATTTAACTTTCCACAGCGCCGGATAATGATATTAAAGGGTGTACCGGTAACGGCGACGTAACGGCATTTTAGTCCTCACCACGAGGCTTACCGAAGGTTTCGTTACATATTTGCATAGCCGCCTGCTTTCCGCATACAACGCGTCACTCCGAGTTTCCGCAAACTAATATAATGAAAAGCGCTACTACGGTTGGCGCGCTCGTCAACGGGAAACCTGTTATTTCAGGACCGCCGACCGGAAGCTTTCTCAACCGGAAAAGAGAGTACGCCTACGGAATGGCAATTTATACGGTCTTCCTCGGAGACCTTTACAAACCTCGCGACCGTCCGGACCAGAATTTCCCGGAAAAAAGAAGGTGTAATAAAGAACCTCGTAATTCCGTACGGTCGATCCGGTGGACTTTCAGGCGTGATGCGTTCCTTTCGGCGGAACGACCACCGCCTCTATCTCGTCCGACTGCTTGTAAAACTCTCGACTTACGGGCGAGATGGCCGACAAAATGAGAATCGCCGTTCTCGTAATTGTACATTCGTCGGACCGACGAGAATCCCCGAGATTAACCGTCTTCTACCCTCGGCAGTAAATTAGGCTACCAAATGACCGCGAGATAAAAATTTAAATGAATTATTCGAGAATACCATCCGCTGGGATTCATGACTCCGGTTCGCTTGGAAACGAGGTATCTCGTAATTGAGAAAAAAAATGTCATTAGTCCTTCGCTCCAACTTCAGGCTCTTTCCTCCCATTTATTTTCCCCGTTCGGAAAGGTAAGCAGAAAGTCTGCGTTGATATTCTCCACGCGGATAAATCGATTTACCTTCGATTACTAATTCTTTTGATCTCCAGCACCGTTGGGACGAGCTGCGGTTGATTTTTTTTTTTTACAACAAGCAAAAACGGACTTCCTTCTAATCCACTTTCGGCACGTTTCTTTGAACGAATTTAACAGGGTGTTGGAGCGATTTTGCCGGTTATCCTTGCAGGTGTAACGCGCTTCGACGGACCGCGCGATTTAATCCGTTTGCCGGTGGATTTGCATGACGGCAAAAAGCTCGTCGATCTCGTACGCGAAACACGCGGCGATTCGTTGATCGGCCGCTATGGCGTTCATTAAATTCGCATCGGTTATTTAAGTTCATTTTGCCGCGCGTCGAACGCACGAGTTCCCTGCCTCCTGTTCGCCGCCATTAATGTACTTTTAAGTGAGTTACGCCGATTTGCATTTCTGTTTGCTCCGCCGTTACCCGCCACGGATAATTCAGCGGCTTCTGCCATAACCATCGGCTGTCGAATTTTTAAAGTTCACACACTCACTCCCAGCGCGTCGATGTAGCTGCTCTTACAGGAAGATCGCTTAAGCGGAGGATAAAACGAAAATGTGCGTTCTAATTAAGCCGAAGTAGCGGTTAATAAGTCGGTCTTTTTAAAAGCATGTACCTCATTTTACGGGTTATTTTATCTGGAAAAAGCACTCAGAGTTTGCTGGCTCCATAAAAGAGTTTTACTTTATTTCGAGGGAGACCATGTTGACAGAAAGAATCCGGCGCGTACGTAAAGAAGATCCTTTTTTCCACGTGACACGCGAATCCTGCAGCTAAAGGCGATCGATATCGTCCAAGGTAGATTCTCGGCCGCACTCCAATCTTCATTTATGGAGCGCTTTTTTATCGTAACGGACCAATGAAATTCCATTGCTTCGTAAAGTAGGAACGCCAGGTACGGATAGTCGCGAGTGAATTTCCAGGCTCCTCTTTAAACGTAAAAGCCGCGGAAAAAGCCTGGCGAAATCTCAAATATTCATTCGTACCCCGCTGGATCGTCAGTGAATAAACCCTCGAAGATAAATCTTCGTCGAATTTCGTGGGTGAAGAAATTTTCGCTGGACACGATCACCCGTACCTAGGAAATTCAGTTTTTTCAACGGCGAGGCAATTTTTTCGTAGAATTGTCCATTGGCTATTTCGTCGGTTGACTAAATGGACCTCGGCTTCGTCTTTCTCTTTCCAGACCATCCTCCAAGGCTTTCTACACTCGACGGGTCCTACACTTTCTTCTACATCTCCGCGCCGCGGAAATTTCTTTTAAATCAAGAAAAGTCGCGTGGAACACAGTGTCGTACAAACGTAGAAAACGGAATTCAATTTATACTCGTTTCCTTAATCGGATAATTAACAGCCTTCCTCGCGCAATTCCCCGTAGTATGTCATTGGATATTTGTGAATTCTCGAAAGTTGGGGGAAAAAGTTGCCGGACTAGGCGCGCCCCGCAAATTTCCAAGTTGCGGAAATTCCCTCGTTTATCGGAGAATCATGTTCGCATGGAGGGCTCGTTCGCGTGGAATTTCTCCGCGGGAACCGACTGCAATGTCCGTCGATCGACCTCGTAACGTTATCGACGGAACGTGTATCGCTGTTCAGGGAAAATGGCGCGGAAAGGCCGACGGACAAAAGATACACGGAGAACATCGGGAATACGCTTTTCCAGTCGTCCAACGCGGCCGCCAAAGCTCCGCGTATACCGTCATCGAAAACATAAGAAACGGAGATAACGGACGTAGAAAACCGGTAGAAGAGGGGGGGGGGGGGGGGGGGAAGACGATAGCCTTTTCTCCTTCGGACTTATTCCGTATTTGTTCTTCTCTCAACCGTGTAATGGGCTTTATATCTTTTATTTCGCTACGAGAAGATAAGCTCTCAAAAATAAGCTCGCTCGCTCCTTGACGCTTATGCTCGTTCCTTGGTTTCTGCTTATTTTCCCGTTTTTCTCTGCCATCCGCAGTACGTACGCTATGGATATATGTGTGTGCCTTATCTTTTCCTTCGCGCACCTATTCCGCACATTTACCCGCCGGCGAAAATATATAACGAATGGGACAAACGGTCCGTAGCTATTTCTTTAGCGTCGATTTTTCCTCCTACGAAAACTCCCTCGAGCGGCGCGCAATTTTTCGGTCCAATTATTTCACACAATTAATGCCGATTCCTGAGGTACTCCAATTATTAAATTAACGGAGTCTGAAATTCGAAGGAGAGTCACTCGCGGAGAACGTGCGCCGAGTGAATGTTAAATTAAGTAATGGTCGTGCAAGTATATATGTAAAATTCCAACGGAGACAGTTTAAACGTCAGAGCGGAGTATAAACCATCTGAAATACCGCAGCGTGGGCTCGCAGGGATTATTTAATTTCTGGCCGACTGAAAGTTTTGTCGGGGATTAAAAACGTTTTCCTTCCGGCACGTGGAGGCGAACAATGCCGGCAGCCGCAGTCACCGATCCGCTCGATCGTCCTTGATAATCCGATCAAAATCCTCGGCCGAGGAAGTCCAATCGACGTTCAATCTCGCCATTCCGCCGGAGATTAATAATGGCCAATTAGCGCGGCCGTATCTAATTATTCAGCGTTAACGTCCATTACGGCCGGGACCGAGTGCCGTGGAGTTCGAGTAAGACGAGCAAACCGGATGAACTTGGATTGTTCGACAATCCTCCATTCGGAAAACGCCCTGAGAATGGATTTAATTTCGCCCGTTCAACCGTGCACAGCGGAGAGCTCAAACGAGCGGAAAATTGGAAAACAAATGCCGAGAAAAATGTCAAACGACGAAGTAATTAAAAAATGATTGCGCGGCTAAACCATGTTTCGCCAAACAGTGTTTCATAAACCTTTTCACCGGGATTCTGGAGACGACGGGAAAACTGACGAAATTTGCCCGGAATGTCTCGGCGGTATGGTTTTAATCGCATCGTCCTTCGGTACGAGGAATCGATCGTCGGGAAAATATTCTAAGGACCCGCGGTAACGCGCGTTATGAAATCGCTGTGGAAAACGACCGCCATCGAGATCCAATCTCCACGGATTAAGAGAACTCTATCCGCGAATAATATTACGGAACAGGATTCGTATTACAAGCCCCCCTTGCCCCTCCCCACGGGGTAGTGAGGGGCGTTATTCCCGATGCCGACGCCATCGACGCGGCTTTATTTCCCCCATAAACGTTCGCCGGGGATCCAACAGCGATTCGTCCGTCCGCGAAACGTTACCCACCGTAGTCGCGAGAAGCAAGTCCTAATAAAACTCTCGACTTCCTCGACGACAGACGATTCCGTCCATCCAATACGTCTACCCCTCGTTATTTTGCCAAATGACAAACCGATATAACAGCATTTTAATCTCAGTCTCGACGTAATGCGTCATACTCCGATTTTCCTCAAATTCATGGGGACATAATGGCGCGGGGGGACTCCGAGATTACGAGGTAAGTAGAAAATTAAAAAAAGGTCTACGAGAGGCAAGAAGTCTCGCACGCGTAACGAGTTGAGCAAAATTGCGAAGAATGAAGATAAGTCAATAAAGGTGCATGGCGTGGAAAGAACCGACGAAGCTGAAGCCATACGACTTAAAGAGACACTTACGAACGTCAAAGAAATGGATAAAAATAATGCACAGCCAGAAGAAAATTTTTGTCGAACAAATGCAGTATACTCGGTTTATCAAAAACATGTGAATTTAATACTTTTTAGGATCGTATAAGTAATTTCGTTGTTACTGTGTCTTTGTGTGCGAGAATTAAAGGCCCGCGAAGGAATAAAGGGACTGTTGTGCAAAGATTCGTAGTCACTCAAGTATTTCTGGGTAAAAGAACAAAGAAATGCTTAAGACATGGCGCGCTTTATCCTTTGTAGAGACTCGCTCAAATGAAATTCCCGGGGCAGGGTTCGGACGAAATCGACTAGGAATATATGTTTCTACGCAACTCTCCTAAGACGAAACTTCCGGGAAACAGAAGCTTATCACGCCCACAGCACAATCTAGGCGGGCAAGTTCGATGGGGGAAGAAAATGGGCAACTTTGGGACGTTCAGTTGGGTTAGTCAAGTTAGCTGAAAGGTCGAGGACCTCCGGTTGACGTTAACGTCAACGTCACTGCCATAATTTGCCCTGTATTAATTGCGCACAGGCCGTGAATCGAAGCTTTGATCGAAATGCTCGTCTCAGCAGGATCGAGCATAGATTCGCCAAGGTCCGGTTGTTTTTGTCCTATGAATGGAAGTTTTATCGGGAAAGCCAGTGGTCGATGAGAATTTATCAGGTCTCCGATCAGCCTTGATTCCGATGACGCGTTCCGGGGCGAACGTCGAGTCATCAAAACGTTCCCTAAGGGGGATACACCGAGGTCGACGTGCAAACGTTAAATTCGTCGAGCGTTTCGGGTCGACGGTGGTTTATCGGCGGAGAGGCCGAGCTGCTCAGCCTTGCCGCATTAGCGGTTTTCCCAGCGGTCAATGACGTCTTCTGCGAAACTCAATGGGCCCTGTCGACCAGCGGAAAATCTGCCCACACTCGCAAGATAACCCACGACCGCCCGGAACGTTATCAGAAGGCGACTAAGGGAAAAAAATTATGGCACGTCCGTACCAAGCCGTAATTCGCCAACGTGGCCGGCTAGCACGATTCCGTTTCCTCGTAGATGGACTTTTAATGCTGCATCTCAGTACCTCACCCCCCCCCCCCGTACCCGCCCACCTTTATACCTATCCCTGCATCGTCGTCCGACGTCGAAGATAGAACAGCGGAGATATCCGATACGGCATGTCGAATCCTAACGACCGGCATCGTAAAATCGACCCTCGATAACGCTCTCTCGTTGGCCCCGAAAATTCCACTATCCCACCCCCCCCCCCCCCCCCCGAGGAAAGTAACTGTGAAAGTTTAAACGCCGCTAAGTACCGAACCACCGGCAAGTTCTCTCGCTTGTGCGGTCATTAATATCGACGGTATTATAGCGTTAAACATGGAGACGGTCCATTACCATTTTACTTTGCTACATGCTGAATATCTTCGGAATTCCATGAATAAATCATCCTCCAGCCGACAAGTGTATATCTTCTGAGGAAAGTCCTCGTAATTATTTATCGAGCTGTTAACAAGAGCAATACCGCGGCACGTTGGCATGGTTTTATGACGTAATTGCAGTTGTTTAGCGTCGAGTGTTTCTCGGTTGAAATTGTTGACACAAGCTCGGCAACTGCACGGCAAACAAGGGCCGAGAGAGTGCCGCAGAATGCGGTCCGCGAGCTCGGAAGGCACCTTCCGGCTGTTCGATAATTCCACGGCGATACGTTGAGATACGACTCTGCCTCACTGCCACGAGGATTAACCGACCCTGGAGACAGGACCGCCGATAAACCGCAGATACGGCAGCTAAGGGCCTCGTGGAATTTTAAGAAACCCGCCGCCGAATGACAAACGTCGCTCATTGGACGAGAGAACGTTCCCCGAGCTTTCCTCTTTAAGCCGAGGAGGAGCTGCGGGATGGATGGTAAAAAAGAACCGGGCTTCCAGATCAGCTTTTCTTTCGCGCAACCAGTCCGACGAGAAAGATTAATCTACGAAGGGAATAGGGGCCCGAGGGGTGACAGTCGACGGTTTCGCGGAACCCGAATTAATTTTTTCCCAAGTTCCGAGTCGTCCGGGAAGTCCGAGAAAAATCCTCACGATCAATAAGCCTCGCGAGCCTCTTCCCGCAAAATTCCCCCCAATTGTCCCACTGTTCCACGAAGAAAGTGCCAAACAACCAAACTCAACCCGTAGTACGACGAACCCCTGAACGACAGTGCGAAAAGTACAGACCGGAATGGGCGGAGATCAAAGAGCTAAGAAAAAGGTAAATTCCTTTACGGTTAATCCCGCCGGGAGGATTGGGAGACAGAGAAAGTGACGGGGAAAAGTAAAAGAACCGGGCTGGGAAATCTCGGCAAGTGGATAGAGCAGTGAGCCAGGGGCGGGGGGTAATAAGTGAGAGAAAGACCGCGGTAAAGTTCGGCAAGTAAAAGGGGCGGGGGAAAAAGCAGAACGGAGGGTGAGTTACCTTGTAAGCCAGCCATTTTCCACTCAATCTGCTGGCCAATAGCACGAACCGATAGAATTTGGACTTTTATATTCAGAGGACAGCCAACAATCTGACCAAGAAAGGGAGAGAGAAACAGGGAAAAAGGGAAAGCGAGAAAGAAAATGACCGAGGATTATACCTTGCTGTACCGCAATTTCTTATCGGCTTTTCCGCACTTCCCCAGAAGACGATGTACATCCATTAACGATCAAAAGATAGCGGCAAAAGGAAGTAAAGTACGAACCGTACTCGCTGAAGTAGTTAAACCTCACCTCCACAACCGTCTACATTTTCGCAACATTTTTTAATGTTCCCGCGGCTCGCAGTTTTCGGTAAACCAGCGAATTGAGAAATTTCCGAAAACCATCTCAATCCTCGCGGAGTTTTTTGATAAAACGGAGAACGAGCTTGGTAATATCCGGGAACACCATGACGCGCAAGCAGAGAAACTCCATAATACCGGAAACTCCGGCAAGTTGGGCCATTAGCGATTTCGCAATTCCAACCTGACGAGTTTTCGCCCCGGCTGCGGAGCAACGACAGAGCGCAACACGTGCGTTCACGATTTTTTGCGGAACATCACTTCCGGCGGGACGAGACGGTTGGGGGAGGAGAGAAATCTCGATTCCACCGCGAAGCTTTCCTGCCGGGGTAGTAATGAAATTAGGAGGGGGTTCTTGCGCGGGTCTTTGGATACTTCCCAAGTCTCGTCGTTGGAAGGCACGACGAGGGGAGAGACGGCCCTGAGGGGGGAATCAGGAGCAAAAGAATAATGATTACGCGGGTCCCCGCTGTCCCCGGCAGAACGGGACAATCGTCGAGCGTGGCGCACAATGCCTGGCGATTTATCCAATGCGTCCTACGAGCGGAGCACGTCAAAACCTGCCGTGAATCGATCTACCCCCCTCCCGCAGAGGATCACCATGCACAACTGGCCCCGATGACGACGACGCCATTGCCGGCGCCGCCCATGCCGAGGCTCCAATGTCAATGGAAATTACGCTGGCTCGTATATTGTTCGCGCCCCTTAAGCCACGCTGAAATGCGATTTCCCGACGTGTCTCCTCTTTCCCAGCGTCGTATTTCAAACCAACATCACCACCACTCCGGCAAGCTTCGTCTTCCCTTCAACCCCTTGACACTTAGAAAATTCTCCGAAGCTTCGGCAAGTTGGTACAATTCGCGAAATTTCAATCAAACTGTAGACACGTTTATCTCAAATGAAATAAATCAATCTGAAGAACTTTACTCACAGAGAATTTATTTACCCTTCCCTCTTCTAGGTGTGTAGATGATATTTATGTGAGACAATTTACATCGAGAAGTTCGTACTAAAGTAATTTAACAACAATGGAAAGCGATCACGTTTACGAAATGACAGCAGGAGCAGCGCTAGGAAAATTTGCATAACGCATCATCGGTTTAAAACTGTCTTCCCGCCTCTGGCCTACTTTCATTAATTCCTTTCCGTTGGCCATCCCCCCTCATCCTGCTCTGTTTTCCCCTGGCGGGTCCCTTCTGCAAATCCAGCTAACGCCCTCGCCTTTCCTGGCAGCTCCCTACCACCGTGTCATCGCGTTTTCCCCATTGTCGCGATTTAAACGAGCGTAACAAGCTGCACAGCGCCAGCTGAAAAGTGTAAACGAAAGCACTTAGTTTAATTGGTTCGCGTGTTACCCACGAGGAAACACGCGAGCCTCGTGTTATCGTCATTCACCGTTCAAAAGGATCCACCACAAGTAGCCATGTAATTCCAAATCGCCAACTTAATATCGGCTAGAAAGATCTCCGGAGAAATCTGAATTTCAAATATGCATTTAAAATAGCCAGTGGATTTTTAATAGGAACAGGTCGATCCAGGCCGCTGAACCTTCGCCGCGGTATTTCATCCCTTTCGTGTATAATTCATTATTGGACAACTTTTCAATCTTGGGGAAAAAGGGAACTTTCCGTGGTATTTTGATTTATCGCGCGATGCCCGGTGATCGTTCACCCACGAAACGTATCGCAGACAGGGGAAGTCGTGCGTGGGAAGAAAAAGTAAAGCATTTTTGTCGTTATAATTCCCGCGGCGTTGACTCGAAGCAGCTTTGCGAAAACGAACGGGCTGATTGCTCAAGGGGTAAAGGGGGGAAGGAGGTAAAAGGGGGGAAAGGGACGGGACGGAGAAATGCCGCGAGTTCACGCTCGGCCAGCAAGCCCCGCGCCTCATAAATCCGCGTAATTTATAATTATTAGCCGGCGCGGTGGGGTTTAATCGAGCACGAGAGAAATACGGAGCTCGTAAATGCGGGGAAAACGCTAATCGCGTAAGGCGAAGCGTATTTCTTCGGCGAAGTCGTTGCCCCGGCCGCTTAACGGCGCGTGTATTTAAAGCAAAGAGGGCAAAAATTTCCGAGATAGCGAGAAGAAGCCCCAAACGTAATTGGCCGAGGCATCAAACCGTTTCGCCTTCGATTTATCGCGGATCCTCGTCGACTAATCGGCACGTTCCATCACCGTGTTTTTCACCGCATAGACACGTAGGCACGCAAAAACTGTCTCCATACTTTTCACGAGACCACGAGCCGATGGAATGAAAATACCCAAGCTTCCCGCGGCAACCGCCGTTTTCAGCCGCCGTAAAAACTGCCACGAGGAGCCTTCCGACTAATGAAATTCACTCGGCAAAGTGAAATCTGTCCGAACCTAGGCCTCTCTGGGATTTTACTTAATTTTACTTAACGTCCGATAATAAAAAACGATCGTCCGAGAAGGAATGGAAGCCAGTCGAGCAAGTATTCGCTCTGAACAGAGATTTTTTACCTCTCGTCGAAATCACGATATAAATATAATTTTAATGTTGGAGGGAAAAGGGGAACGGAGATCGATAATGAATTTTGGTAGATCCGAGGAGAAAGCAGAGCGAAATGCTGCTAATTCGACCGAGCCATACATCCCTGAGAACAGCTGTCTTCTTTAATTAAACTAACAATGTCGTAAGATTCATGGGCCACTGGGTCCCTCTCCATCCGTCCCTCATCCTGAACCTCCCAATGATATTACGAATTAAATTCTGAGGAACGGAGTGCACCCGGTCCGGTCGGTCTGACGAGTTTCCGCCTCGTTCCACTGGCTAATTAAATGATATTTTTAATTTCAAATATCCCTCGGCTCGACGGCAGTGCCCGCGATACTCGCACAACTTGCTTAATTGGCGTCCATTCGTGAAAATCGTATTTCAATTGCAGCCCTACCACGACTCTCTCCCTTTTATCGCCCCGTTGAAAAAAAACGAGGGAAAAAGTAGACTTTTCCGCCATGCACACGATTCTGAACTGATGGAAGGGAAACAGCAGTGTTGCCTTTTAAATTGAATATCAAATAAAAGATAAACCTATATCTCGCTAGAAAATTGCATTAAAATAAGTGGCTTCGTTACAATTGGTCCATTTGTGGTCATCACACTGTTTTATGGAGCAGGAATAAACGAAAACAGGAAGGTCTGAAATAATTTGGCTCCTCAATGGCGTATCATTACAGGGCACGGCTGACCCCTTTTTTTCGCACTCCGACATTCTCGAGTGGATTGCACCGAACGTCATGAAACGAGTTGTATCGAACGTCGGTCTTTTTATCTCGTCTCATCCTATATCTCCTCGTCACGCCGTACCCACGGGGCTTCGTTCGATTTGCGCTTTCTCTCTCTCCTTCTCGCCCCCGCCCCCGCCGTTCCTTCTCGTCTTCTTTTCACTGGCTTTTTTCTCGTCGAGTTTGAACACCTCGTCCTCCATTATTCGTCTCGTGCTAACCACGTCCGATCCGCCCGGCCACGCTATTCTCCTGCTGTTTCCTTCTATTTTTACCCCGCCCCCCCTGCCCCCAGCCACGTCTGTTCCACCGCCTCCACGTCCCCCACGTTCTTCCTCCGGCAGCCCTTTTTCTCCTCTCATATTCCCCCTTCTCTCTGAGCTTCCTTTTTCTCCTTCTTTCCCTTCGCTCTTATCTCCGCGACTATAAATTAGTCCCGGTGATTTACGTATCCGCGTACGCGAGTATTTATTGGCCCCCGCAAAGTCGATTCCTTCGTCCATTGCCCTGCCCCCTCCTCCCTCACTCCCTCCCCCCGCGCGGATCTATCGTCGTTTTTCTCGCCCCTGTTGTGTCGCGACGGGGCTAAAAATTCGACGTCGATTCTACGAGGGGCGAGTCCCGTAAAGCCCTGAATCCGACATATCGTCTACTTACGATAACGTCAAGACGACACTCATACCGCCGAAGGAGAAGCATTATCATTCCTTCGCGCAGGAGCAACTAGAATATCCCTTATTCCCTTGAGCCCCGCAGAGACGATTTTGGACCCTTGGCGATATCGCCTTTTACGTGAGTCCTCTTTTAATTCCGTCTCGCTCGGTTCGATTCCCCTGCCGTATTCCCTCTTTGGCCGCGACTTCCCCCAGCGGTTTTTGTTCCAGTACTCGTCGCTTAAGTAGACCACTCTTCGATAACTGCAGCACGGCGGGAACTTCGCTCTCGCGTTCCTCCCTCTGCGGCTGACGCCGGCCAACGAAAATCCATAAAGGGGAGGAAGAAATCGAGCAGATAAGTCGACGATAGCGCCCGCCAACGACGACCGATCGATCGGAAATGCCTCGAGTGAGATTAACGGAGGACAAGATTGCTCCTCCCCCTCCTCTTTGCCCCGCGCAAGACAATCGCCTGGCGATCCTACCGAGCTACGAGCATTTTCGAGGTCCTCGCTTAACGTCCGGAAATGTCGACCCCTGTTGATTCCTAGTCACGTTCCTACGCCTCTCTATTGCGCAAAACTGCCCGTCGCCGAGAAGAATCCGAAATAATGATTACCCTTCGTAAGGGTTTCGACGACCTGAGGCCCGATAAGTACACACTTCTTCAAGATTATTTTCTTCAATTTATTTCGATTAATTCTCTTTGCCACGGGGAATGACGGGAAATTTTGTCTAGCCCTTGCCAGGAACGAAGGCACCGGTTCAAGCTGCTCGTCGGAGCTGGCGAATTATCCGTGCGCGTCCGGCCCGGTTTTTCCGGCGAGCTCGCACCGGAACACGATCCCGGGGCGAAAACAATGCCGTCGTTAATGTACCGGGTGCTTCATTAACAATGCGCGCCGTAGCGAGCTTCAGAGCGGAACCCCTAACGCCCCGCCGGGAATGCAGACGGCTGCAAGGCGAAAAGGATTTGTCCCGTGCATGAAATACCGTCCGCCACGACGCTCCGTTCGTCGCACCTCGCAGAGTTTGATTGTCCGTTTAATCGACAGAGGACAATCAGACCGTTACACCACAACCGTCCGATATTCATTCTAACGATATTAACAGCGGTCGCAGGAATTTTGCTAATTCACGTCGTCCAAGAATTCTGTATCAGAGGAGTTTTGTAGAGGCGTCAATGGGTTACGAGGGATTTTTAAAGTACGTGGTAACTTTCTTTCTGAGGTATTGTAAAGTGAAGTAACACGATAAGACGCCTGTTGGTCATTAGTTCCAAGAATAGCTACAGCGGTCACAGGGAATTTGTTAGCTTCAACGACTAATTCGCGTGGTCGAAGGATCCTGGTATCGGAGAATTTTCAGAGAGGCTCGAGTGGTTTACAAGGGATTTCTGAGGTGGCTGGTAACTTTCTTTCCGAGCTATCCTGTGATTATAGGAACGGAAGGGGAAGGGACAAGCTCAGAGGCACCGTCCCGAGAGTGCTCCATAACTTTTCGTGAAATAACCCGGGCTCTCACAATAACGCGTTTCACAATAACGGCGGAGCCATTGCTCGCACACGTATCGCCCGTGTCCCGACAAACATCCGCATATCCCGCGCCGGATGAATATCGTGAGAGCCCGGGACGTTGGCTCAAAGCCGGCCGGAATTCCCTCGACCTCCAGTAAACGGGGTCTCAGCCGGTGAACGGCGAAGAAAGAGACGCAGTAGTGCACCTCCACCGGTTCGACGATTTCCCGACCTTAAAGGGGTATCAAAGTACACGCGCCAAGGACTTTCCACGTGACTTCCCGATCCGACGAAAATTTTATCCCAATTCCTCGACGACTTCTTTCCCGGAAAAAATTTACCTACGACCCTCCTAACAGCATTGCGCTTCTAATATGATTAATGTGCTTCTCCGGTTATGTCTCCCCGGAATGCACTCTCGGATCTTACCGAACTATCGGGGCAGAAACCTCCGATATTAAATGCAATGCGGGAAATATTTGACATTTTTATTAGCGAGGGAAAAATACGGTTTCTTACTTACTCGAATTACGAGAACTGAAAGCGCCGTAATGAATCTCACAACTCACCTGTAACAGTAAAGAGCGAATGATTAGTATTTGAAAATGTGTAAGAGGACGGATCAAACGAGAGAAATATTGTATTTTGGAGAATTTCTTTGACCGCTCTGTGTGGTCGAACGATGGATCATACAAAGAGACGAATTAGCCTTTCCTCGCCGTGAGAAATTACCTATTATTTAATGTCGGCGTCGGACCATTTGGAAAGTCCATTAGGACATTCCGCGGAAGCACTCTCACGACTATTCCTTTATACGCGGCATATATCCATTATATCCTATCGCGCTTCCGCACGTAGCTCAGTAATAAAAGGAATGCCACGAGCATGGACCGGCCATTACGAGAGGAATCGATGGTATTCCCATTTCCTCGGGTAGCGCGCGATTTTCCATTATTTTTCCACCTGTCCTTCGGTTCATATTAGTTCAACGAGGAAGAAAGCCCGGGCGCTCGGGAAAATCCAGAAAACGGGAAACGTTTTGGCCGATTTTCCGTGGTTCCCGAATTTCCGGCAATTCAGCCGAGCAGCAATTAGTAATTATGAAGCGCCTATTGTCCGCGTAATCGAGTCGTCGACGATCTTCCCCGGGTTTTTCCGGGCGGCCGGAGATGAACCCGCGGGAAAAATTGCGACACGAGGTGAGAATGAATTGCGCCGACCAGCGAAATTCTCGAAAGCTTTTCGCCGTTCCCTGCACCCAATGCCACGGCCTCCGGTACATTTTTTACTACTTGGCCCAGTGAAAAAAAGCTGTCCGAAACATCCCTGCCGGGACCTTTCGATAACCTCCCCATTTCCCCCGGCTCAGCCCCCTCCCCCCTCCCCCCTCCACCGCGTAAAACTTCTACCGTCGTTGGGGAATTTCTTCGTGGCGCGTGACGAATTTTACGCGAGGAACTTCCAACGCCGTCCACGAGGGTGAATTCGAGAGTAGCCAGCGATGTTACGGTTCTTTGCGCTAAGCGGACGACCTTTCAAATTGTCGACATACATTTCCAAGTGAAACGACCCTTCTCTCCTTCCCACCAGCCGTTATCGATTCTTCTATAAATACGAGAAACGCTCGACTGTCATTACAACGAAACGCTCCGTGCATCATTTTATCATTCGCCATGGTAACATTGTCAGTTGTAAAAAACTTGTGTCATTAAAAACGTTCTAACGGAGACGTTACTTCGATGGAAGTCTGTTTTTGTTTCCACCTCTTTAGAGCGTACCCATCTATCCGAGGGAACAGAATGGAACTGGTCCCCAAGGAAAATGACGAAGCGTTCGAGGCGCATTTTCAAGAGCAACATTGACCGATCGCTTTATTAAGCCGATCTTCCGCGCGGTAATAGTCATTTTTCCGTGGATCTCGCGCGTCTCCCTGGCACGGAGGGTTGAGAAGCTGCTGACAGAGCGACGGATGGGCGAGGGGATGAGTCGTCGGCGAGGGGGGATGGACGGGGGCCGATCCATTATCCTCCGGTTGACGGCGCAAACAGCGGCGCGTCGTCTCCGTGACGGCCAATGCATTTCAAATAGAGGAGTTTACGGTGTCCTCCCCCAGCGACCGGAAGAAGGACGGCACAACCGGAAACGCCGAGAGCCGGAAGAAATCGCAAAAGGCGAGGGGAGGGAAGGGAGGTGGTGCCAGGCCGATCGGAGGCTGACGTAAACAGCGGGACGTCGACGACCCGGACGAAGGGGCAACGGTGAAATAGGACGACCGACCGGTGGGAATTCATTAGCGAACTTCCTTTTAGTCGGGCCTTTAAAGAAATTACTCGCAGCGAGCTTTAAGACGAGAGAGCAACGCCGGAAACGCTCCCGCAGGCCTTCCCCGACCCCCACCAACTCACTTTCTACTAATGACGAGGAATAACCGGGAAAAGACTCGCTGCGCCAGCACTATTCTCCCCCCCCCCTTCCCAACCCTCTCCGACCATCCTCTAGCATTCCTGGCAATTACAGCGATTTCGCGCCCGGAATCGCTAATGCCGCACGGCGAAATTTCGGCTAATTTCGAGGACAACGGCAAGTGCCTGCTGGCCACGGTTCTGGTAACCTTTACTCAGATTTACTGAGCCAACGACCGTACCAACAGCCACACCGAGCAAAACCCCTTTCGTCGTACTTCTTCGGCAAAATTCCCCTAACTGCCGGCCATTTTTCCGTGTCCGTCGAAAAAACTAAGCTTCTGGGAAGCCACAATTCTTACGACGTACCAGAGGTTGCGTGGAATTCTTGCGGACTTGGTGAAGACAAAATGGATGCCTAAATGCAAGTGGTCGCAGTTGACGACGAGATTAGCGACATTGAATCCCTGTAAAAGCATGCACGATGATGCTGATGCCAGGGAAAATTGCTGTCCGCAGGACGATTTACGGTACTAATTAGTCGGGCCAGGGAATAACGTTCGTTAGTCGAGTTGGCCATGAGCCGCGCATCGCGGCAGGGCGATTAATTTCAATTAACAGAGTGAACCGTGGGACCATGCCTTAAGAGAGATCGTAAGCCCCCGCACTCGTTTATGGCCGACCCAATTTCATCATCAATTTCCTGTCGCATTCATGGCTCAATTATGGACCGTCGAAAAGTACGTGGCAACGGTAGGTTTCTCTTTTGAGCGAATCCTTCGCGAAGGATCCCGAGTGGCTGATTAAAATTCCGCCGAGAAACCGTCCAAGGACACGCGTTAAGGGTTCCAACGTCGAACGTCGAACGTCGAACGTCGAACGTCGAGCGTCCAAGGAAAATGATCGATGAAGGGAAGAACGATACTCTCTTGAGTTTACCGTATACGAGATTTGTCTCTGGTCGATGAGGAAGAGCGTGAATTTTCAGGTCAGCGGGGCGAGGTGAGTCTCCCTAGACTTCCATCGAATCACTGGAGAAGAAGTTTCGGATTAGGTGGAAAGGTGGCGATGCGAGTGACAGCGGGTTGACAGAGGATTAACCCTCGGCGGCCGATTCTCCCTGGTCCTCAGTTTTCTCCGGCGTTCTTTCCACCCTGTCCCGTCGGCCGAGCATTTCGCTCGAGTTCTCCCCGCGGGTCCTCGCCTCGAAATCTAGTTCCAGTCTTGTTCTTCGAGTCTAAGCCCTTCGGTGATCTCCCGAAGCCCCTGTACGCGTGATGGGAATACCAATCCGAAGCGTGCCCGACGCGACGGTTATGTCGGCACATCCCCCCTTCCCCCTCCCTCTCCCCCTCCCTCCGTCCAGACCCTTCGACCTCCGACCGTCCCGTCCTCTTCTTCAACCTTCACCGGACAACACTGCCAAATCGGCAACTTCTCGATTGTCCCGATTCGCGATCACCGCCTTTACCGAGGCCATCTCCATACCCAAAACGAACACTCGACGACCCGTTCTCCATTAATGAAACTCACCCCGACGGCTCTACCCGAGATATTTGCTTAGGACGTTATTAACCGTGCGATCTCAGCATGAGACGATAACAATTTCCTACCGAAAACAGGATTATTTAGCCAACGAGGACAAATTCTAGTAGCACAAAGTATCATTCGACCCGACGGAGCACTATATTGCTTGGCATTTCGGCAACATTGTTTTACGTAGACGGTCGTTTGCAGTGAAATATAAAAGCCCTGTAGCCATGCATAAAAGTCCTTGGACGAATTTAGTACTCCTTAAGATCTGGTTTTCGGATAACGTGGCGGGCAAAAAAAGCAACGTCTACGGCCTGACAGACTCCTCCTCAACGTGGTAGCTCGAAAAAAGTAGATTACGTTTGCTAAACGCCTTAAGATCGACTTGAAAAGTCGTTTGGTAATAACTTGTCGGGCTTATCGGAAGCATCGCTTTATACAGCGCCGTCCTCAACTACCCGAAGGACCGACCCTTGAAATAATACTGCCCAATGTAACTGAAATCCTCGTCGGATGGCAGCCTTTTCACGACACTTATTTTTAGCACAACATTTTTATCAGTTTATTTAAATGTTGCGTGCACGGATAGACCAAACTATCAAGGACATGATTCCAAGACGGTACTCAATTCAACGACATACAAATCCGAAATCCTTCGCCTAGTACTCTTATCCCCTGCTCTTTATCCTCTACAATAAAATGAAATCAATGAAATGCAAATGGGAAACATGTCTCAAGAATCTACTCACGTACCTCTCCCTGAATGAATCTTAATTGTTCCAAAGGAACATTGCTTTTAGCAAACAAGAGTTTCCCCGGGTCATATTGCCGAAGATTCGCAATACCCAAGGGATCCAGTATCCACGATAATGCTGCTTTTAATTAGTTGCCAACCAACGGCATACCGATACGCTAGGCTCTGCAGGCAGCCAGCAAAATAGGAAGTGCAGCGCGGTGGTAATACTTTAAACGGATCATGAAGTTTTAACGAGAAACATCATATCGCTAATGCGCGCGAGCTAGCTCGATGTATCTATAAATTAGGTGAATATGTGCCGGCTTTATATAAAGCGCGGGGGATTAAGCGTGGCAAGTCGGGTGAAAGGGGCGGGGAGGGGGGAAGCCGAGGCTCAGAGAGGAACTAATCTCCTTTGAAAATTAATTCGCTCGCCGTGTCAATATTATACGCGGATTCGCGCGACGAACACGCGCGGGTAATTTAGTTTTCAAAATGACGCAGTTAAGCCGATGTACCGAGGGGGGAAGGGGGTGAGGAGGATGAGAATGAGAGAGGGGCCGAGGAAGGGACAGAGGGGTAGGGAGAGGAAGGGGCTCGAACGAAGCCCAACACCCACGAAGCTCGCGTATTAATTACACTTAATGACGTAATATAATCTAACGTCTTAGTTCCCCCGGCGAGACTGGCGTTTGAGTTTGAGTAGCGGCTTGTTTGAGGTCGGATAACGCGCCTAATCACCCCAGGACCGATGCCACGAGCTCAATTAGCAGTTACACCACTTCCGCTATCCTATAATCCATTTATCGAGTGTTTACTAACCGTACGGTGGTCGCGCAGAACCGCCATGAGATTCGCCGACTAACCAACCAACCTACGCGAAAAGGTCCCCTTTACGAACGTAAAATATCGACCGATAATTTCCGCTAGCTCATCCCCCGAGACGGTCCTTGCACTTAATAGATAATAAAGACTCGGCGGATTATTACTTACCCCGGGGAATTTCGTAGAACCCCGCCAGAGAGATATACTATATACGGTATCATCGTAAAACAGAAGGACAAATGTGTAATGGGGAAATGTTGGAGAATTTTGTGAAATTCCGTGGATAGGGACCATGTGAAATTCGCTGTTAAATTCGCAATAGGTTTTTCAGCGCGGTAAAGTTTGGGGATGGAGTAACTCGACGGACGGCAAATTCTATGTAGCAAGGGAAAATCCAGCCAAGGGGCGAATTAGCGGTTTCGAGGGTGAATGGCGGACCAGGGGAATGATATTCGCGGTTACGCGATTGCCGATCGTATTGAATGCCATCGAAAGAACCCGTCGGGCCTTTCCAAGTATTTGAAATAGCGATATCAACCGCAAGGGGCAGCGGGGGAGGCCGGGGAGAGGTTCACCCTCTCCTCCGTTTGCTCTCGATACCGCGGAACTCGGCCAAACTAAAATTGCCACGCTTGTCGTTCGGCCATTTAACGAATCGCTCGCGATTGCGGAGCCAGCTTAGCCCCGGCGTATTAAAACTTTGCGCGGATTACGCCGAAGGAAAGAAAGGAAAGAGAACGAAGGGTAAAACTACCGCAAGGCGAGGCGTTTACATGACGGAAACCACAAATGTGCCAGCTCCGCCAACAGAGGACTTTGCTTCCCGCTGAAAATGCGTTAATAAAGGAACAAATTGAAATAGTTGAAGGACCGTGCTGATCAGCTGGAAGAAGCGTAAGTGACGGGTTTTACGGGGAAGGTGGTTGTTCGATTTAATGGGTCGTAAATAATGGTCGATCGGAGGAACTCGTCGTCCCGGTGGTTTAACCGGCAAAGTTAAGCCTCTTTGTCACTCGACGAGGGCCGTTGGAAGACTCGCTAATTACTCGAAGGGACGTTCGCCGACATTTTGACGTGAAATCCATCGAAGGCTTTGGCCGTCGGCGGAAAATCTCGTTCCACGACATCGCCCAACGGCGAGACCTTCGATTGACGAGTCAACGTTCCGCTTCTCGTTCTTTCCTTCCGCAATCGCAGTGATCGATCAGTGTTCCAACCCCGCTGCCCTTCCGTGTCGCCCGCACGTCCCCGGATTTTCCATAATCACGCCACGCCTCTCTCGAAATGCCCTTCCAGGCCAGAAAAATCAAGTCGTTCTGGACAATTGAGTTATTGAATTTTAACAAAAGATTGTCCGTTCGTGTGCTGATGATTAGTCGCCAGGTTGACCGATTTAGTTATCTTGCGACTGTCTTGCCGAGAAGCTTCTCAGACTGGATTAATTGCTGTATCGAAGCAACCGCTCGTACCAGCTTAGAGCTAATCACTTTTGTCTCTGCCCATTGAATTCTGTCGCAGCACCGGAACAGCCGCGGTCAACGGACCGTGTCGATGAACAGAGATCTTGCAAGATGCAAGGAACCTCGTGTTCGGGGAATCTAGAAGCTTGTTGTACAATTTACCGCAGCGGTATAATATTATCCGTAACGTTAATTGAATAAAAAAGCTTTGCCGCTGACATTAATGCCCCCCGCAGTTGAATAATTATTACGAGATTATGCGGCAAGACGAGGTCCGCATTAAGCAACGAATTTCATTGAATCTCTACAAATGTGTATTCTGTAATCGCAACATCCGTCCTTCAACGAGTAGCCTAGAGTGCATTTCGCCGCGCGGAAATCCTGTTGGAAATTTCCGACGAGCCAACAGCGCGCCGGTATTCTCGGCTTTCTTCGTTTGCTCAACGGCTAACTCTATTTTTCTCGGCAGGTGCATTATGCACTCGGCAGTCGAGGAGGAGAAGGAAAAGGAGGAAGAGGAGGAGGAGGAGGAGGAGAAGGTCGGGGCTTCTCCATTGTGCGTCCCTCCCGGAGTTTCTCGAGTCCGACGTTGGACGCGATACGCCAAAGTTGAGGCCGACGAGAGGGCAGAGCGCGTTAAGAGACGATCCGCGGGCACAAAGTCCACCAATTCCACCTAGAAGAGCCGGCCTACTTGCCGTTAATCTGCATAATTGAATTTTGATCCTCGTACACGGAGTTTACAGACCCTCCCACCGCTCCTCCGTTCCCCTCTGCCCTCCTAGGCTTTTCGGAGGTTTGCTCCATTGAGAGCGGGCGAATCAGTTCGCTCATTATCCTCACCCATTGAGAACCATAGAAGGGACACATTCCGCTCCCCCACTCCCTACCCCTCTTCCGAGCGTGATCTCGCTTTTCACCACGAACACCGCACTCGTTTCAGGATTCTCGCGCGTTTCCCGTGATAACCCAGAGCGGGAAAGTCTCTCCGTGCTCTTCCTCCGGGAGTATCGGAAAAAAGTTTGGCGCCAAAGGAAAGGGAGGGCTGGGGGGCCGGTGAAATCGACTCTTAAATAGTCTCGGAAAATCTTGCGGTGCTTTCCCACCGCTTCCCATAGCAATCACTTTCCGTGACTCTTGGAGCCACCCCCATTCTTCCGGTTTCGGCATTTCAGCAAGTCGATCGCCCGGTTCAATGGGAGAGGGGGAGAAAGCCCAGAATGTCATTCCGCGAGGTGGGTCGACGACGTTCGCGGGGAACAACGAGGACTTTCCATTACAGCTGACTGTCAAGCTCGCTAGAGCAGCAAGCTCGCCGATACGCCGTATTACCGTTGACACGCGGACGATGTCGACGTGAATTGCTATGGAAGTGCCATTACGCGGCTGGTGCATATGCGCGCCTCGTCCGAGCAGACCGCCCTAATTCCATTTGCCCGATCTCCAACTACAGTTTATCATCGAGCGCCGGACTTTCCCCAAATGCGAAGCGACACAACGCCCTGCCTCCGTCGATACTAACCGAAATGACAATCCTATTGCGCCTGCAAATTCATCCCGCCTGTCAGAGGAGTACGCAAATGGATACACGACTTATGGCCCTACCGTTCCCGCGTCAGTTAAAACTCTCCGTAACGTGGAATTACACTGCCGTTGAGGAGACAAGTGCTTGGGAGATCGGTCAGCGCTTAATCGTTTAATTGTCCTCGCCGAAAGGTAAACCATTTACCACAACGGTCCGTGGAATTTAATCAATTTTCTTCTGCCCCGCTCATCTTGTCCAACCTTTCGGCATAATACGTGTCCTCCCACGTACCTCGGCGAAGCGTGTCCTGCAATTTCCAGCGGAAATCCGCCGTTAGGTCCCCCCCTCGCTCAGCGGAGCTCAGCGGAGCTCAGCGGAGGGACGATCAGAGTCCCGTGTCCTTTTTACGAGGCTTTGGAAAAAAGAAGAGGATAGGAAGGCTCGTTCTAGCGTTGTTAGGTTCGGGCGAACGGGACGAGGCGACCGGCCGGTAATTATGACGCCATTATCGCCGCGCCGAGGGCGCTTAATTACACGGCGTTAGCACCCCGAGCGTACGTCGGCCCGAGAGAACTGAGTTACGTTAGGACGCTCGCGGGAATACTTAGTCGACGCGCGAGGAAACGAGAAACGGGACGAGAAGGAAAAGCAAAGGGGGAAGCCAGGGACCGAGGAAGTAAACAGGCGGACCTAACGTTACTCCACGGAGGGGAGGAAGGACGAACTCTTGTTAATTAGAAGCCGTCTCGCTACGTGTCCCCGGGCTGATCTTCGTGGCTTCGGGCCGAGGACCTACAGCATTCGCGGTGCTCACCAGCATTGTACCAGGAACAAACATCTCTTGCCGGCGTGAAAGGATACGCGGCACTTTGCAGCCTCGCCCGGAATATGCCGACGCTCTTACCCTTAATGCGTCGCTTACGTTAAGGACGTTTACGAAAAGACAACCGGCCGATATGTATACTCGCACACGGCTGCGCAAACACGGTCTTCTATGCCGCTCATATCGCCATCCCCCGCCCCTCAGCCTCTCGTTCCTTCACTTCGTTAGGAGTGCATCCTCCTCGCCAACGGAAAATCTACTGCATTGCCTCGTAATCGCCATGAACGTGCTTCTAAAGCGTGAAATCAAATATTTATCAAGTCGCTAAACGACCTTTAAGTTGACAAAGTTCACAAGCAACGAAAGTTTGTATTGAAAAATTAACCGTGAACCGAAGTTTTGGGAAGTAACATTTAAGTTGAGGTAGCCAGATTGCACGCTTGGAAATTATTTGCTTCCCCGCGGCCGAGGTAACTTACAAATTCGCCGACATAATCGGAATTTATCCGACTCGAAGGAACGAGTGCCTTTCATCGTGAGAATTGCGGAGATTGTTACGAGACGTTCAACAACCGGTGGATTTGCTCGTGGGCATTAATATCCGTTAAGAGGTGCTGTTAGTCATACCGTCGACTTTCCTCAGCCGGAATAAAAGTTACGAGGGAAGACGAGGGACAATAAGAAGTCGAGGACGAGAGGGTGCCAGAGCTCCCGCTGCTAATGGTCCACCTATGTCCGGAGTATTTACCAAAAGTCATGGCCCCTCCGCCCCACTCGACCAACTGACATGCACCTTACACTCTACACTCGTCCGTGCATTCTTTTCTTCAGTGACCACTCGGGCTCGCTTTCGGCACAATAAAAGAATACACGACATGGCTCATCAACGAATCGTTTGTAAATACCTTTCACCTAAGGTGACAAGGGAACGAACGAATGACACAATGAGTAGAGTTTTTTGTTGTACAATGGTATTTTGGCAAATGCAATACAAGGGGATGAAACGACAGGAAGTGCATTAAACGACAGGAAGGTTATTGACGGGAGGAACGGTGATGATACTTGATAACGTCAGTTGGGCTGTTAGACACGACACGAAAGAAGCAGACGGGGTCATGGCAGCGTGAAATCGAGTTCTGAGGAAAACTATCGGGACGTTGGCTTTGTTCGCATTCGAATGACGCGAGCAATGCGTTCGCACGTGTCTGGCATCGATCGTTCATTAAAAAGAGACACTCGACGGATATTGCGAGGCTTGGTCGGTGAAGGCGGAAGCGTGTTTTTCAGTGGGCCGGTGATGTCGAACCGCGCGGACAAACGTCCGTAAAAAGCGCTGTTAATTGCAGGATCATCAGCGTTGTTGTCTCTTAATTGCAGCATCGGGCGGCGACGGGTCGTGTCGTTTTAGCCCCGGCGAAATCCCCCATGGAAATCCGTATTTTCGCCCCGGGTGCATCTCGCGTTCGTTAAAACCCCCGCCGAGCAGGCACTTCCGGCACGGGGCGGAACCGGCGAATTTCAAGTAGCGAGCGAAGACTCGGCGAATGACTTCGCTCGCTCGGCAAATTAAGGACGACGGGCAATCGTTCGCCTCCACTATCAAACTACTTCGTAACTAACGATGAATTCAAGGGAACGAGACCCGCAGTTCCTTCCCTTCCCCCGGCCGGCACGAACCCCCCGCGATTCTTAAGGGCCCGTGTTTATCGCTTTAACGGACTTTCTCGCGAAAACCAGTTCCCGCTTCAAGAGTTACTTGTCCGCTCCACCACGGGGACCAACTTGCCACAGATTCGCCTCGCGGACGATCGATAAGCCCGCCAGTACGTTGCTTTGTGATGGTAAAAAAACGGGGGCTAGGGGAATGGCACGGTGGTAGCATGGTAATTTCCCGGAGGAAAAGAGTCAACCCATTTTCCGAACACCCGGCATGGATGATCGACAAGATGAAAGAAACGGAGAAAACGCGATGCTAATTGCAGGATCATCAGTATTGTTGCTTTTTAATCGTAACCCGGCGCTCCCTGTTGTCGTTTAATCGCGCGAAATTTACGTACGAGCGGTCACGCCGGCATTAATTAGGACGCGCTTCATCGGCGCGTTGACCAAATGTTTGAATGACGAGCAACGGCCCCGAAATGGTCCCCATTGTTCATGTTGTTGCTGTTGTTCTCGACGATATCGATGCCGGTTTGCCCCGTTTACCCCGGACTATGGAATAAGCGATAATTGCGCTAAATGCAAATACCCTCGACACGACAAGAGAAGCGCATATGACGGAAAAAAACAGCGATCGGCATCGTTACATCTCTCGAATGCCCCACAAGGAACGTCGTACTTTCAATGAACACCGATAAAAGTCCGATTGATAGCAAAGTGAATCCCGCTTAACCGACGCGCCACTTTCGCCCGCAACTCACAAGTAGTGGACCAGGAATCGAAAGGAAGGGGAAGGACGGGGGAAGTAGATGTTCGTTTCAAAATCGTACCAACTGTTAAGCGGGTAACAAAGGTCCTTGGACACGGATTAATGGACTTGACAAAAGCTTCAAACCTTTAACTGTTAAAATAAAATGTAAAAATAATACGTAAAAACTGACTGGGAATTTCCTAAACTTCGATTTCGGTAATGTTTCTGAAAATTCAGCAGCAGGAATAAAGTAGAAGTGTTTCATTCGACGGACGCGCGTTGCTTAGAAATGAACCGTTGATTTGGTCTATGCGAACGGTGGACGCCGGACTGTCTTGGAGTTTTCGGAAAAATCCGCCAACGGAGCGTCGACGCTGAGAAAAGGAGAAGCCGGTGCTCGAGACAATGCCGTTTCTGCTAATTCGCCTAAAGTGGATTCCGCCGTTAAGGGGAAACTAACTCAAACACAGCGGGTCGGTGAGTTCTTTAAACGCGGCTCGCCGTTCCCCGGGCGACGGACGAGTCGTGAATTTAAGTTCGAATCTCTCCAACTTGCACTAATTACGGGCGATCGTGACGTCCGCAGCGACGGCAACGAAGGACAGTCCCCGGCAAGGGTTTCATAGTCAATGCATCGCGGAAGAACGCGCTCGGAGTCTCAATTATGACGGTAAAATCGAACGGACATTACGCTAAGCCGGGCTGCAGAACTTTTAATTAAACTCGCTTGGCCCGTCAATGATGATGCTTGAAAAAATTCGATGCAGCCCCGCGTCAGCAACACACGTGCGGCTAGGTTTCCCATTCGGCTGGGAAGTCGCGGCTCGAAGAGGAATTCACAGTCGATGCCGATCTCGTTGAGGCCAACCATCCACCCGTAATCGATAAACCTGCACGTGAATTTTCGGATAGATCGTGAGTACGCGTAGACGCGCGGTATGTCATCGCCCAGGCCAAGACCAGGAGGACAGGAAGATCCTGGAAAAGGGCCGGGGTGGAGTGGGGGGTGAGAGAGGGTCGAAGTCAGCGGCAATATCGGCGTATTTAAGTTCGAGGAGGCATTCCCCAATAACAGGAATAGGTGGCCGTCCTGGAATTCGGTGTAAATGCGGCCCGGCATTTTCTCCTATATTGCTTTACTATTGGCTCGAATGAGCAGAGCCAACGGAGCCAGGGGAGGGGGACAGCGGAGGGTCGTGTCCCTCTCCGTGTTTGTCGTTTTATCGGCCGTCGCCGATTCGGCTCCCCCAGCCGATTCCCTGCCATCTAATTATTTGCGCCATTGGCTTTTCAGCAATTACGAAAACGCCCGCGCGACCTTCTTACGCCGGTTACGCATTCCTTTGGCGTGCCACTGCCGGGCCGAGGAATCGATCGACCAGGGACGCAACCCTCGACAAATAATAAATCGTCGGCCAAGGATTTCTTCATTTTCCGCTCTAGAAAGATCCTCCGGCTTGACAAAGGACCAGTCGTAACGACCTTCTGTGGTCAGGACAATCGTTGATTAAAAACGTCGTTAGCCGTCACGCTTGAGCGGTCAAATATTCAACCGAAATGTACCGTAATTATGGCCACTGTAATCTTCGGCGACGGTTCTTCGGATTCTTTTAAACGGCATCGCGATTGTCGACGGGAAATCGTTTCTCCAACGCACGTGAACCTTGCAGGGGTTTCACGGAGCGTCCTAGCTTCCAGCATTCCAAAGCATATCTTCCTCGATCTTCCGGTTATAGAGATTTCCAGGGTAGGCGGAGGCTTATAGAGAAGAGAAAACCGTTCCCAGAAAACTGCTCCGCTCGGGAAATTGGATAGCAATATTTACCATGCTAGCAGCAATCTAAGGACGCATGAAGCTCTCCGTTTCTGCATAAACAGCGGCCAATTTAAATTTCCGAGAGAAAAGCTCATGCGAAATCGGTCGTGCGGATTTTAATGGCCCTCGCGAGGATCGCAAATATCGGTTAGTTTAACAAACCCCTGGGTCCTAGGTGAAACGTAATTTCGAGGGCGTGGAAGGGACGAAATTGCGAATGGCGCGCGTGATTCCTCGCGTGTCGACGTTGAAAGACCTGTCGACTGACGATCGATGCCTTCACTTCGGAGGGACTCGAGATAATTGCTGAGAAAAGTCCAGCTTGCCCGGCAAAACAAGTCCATTATGCCGTCTCGCGTGAAACATTTGGGTTTCCCGGCACGAAACACTCGCCAGTTGAGCGATAGGTCGCCAAAATCTATGAGTTCGTGGCAACTGCTCGTCCTCGAATGCCCCAAGCCTGCCATTTCCCGACCTCTCATGTTACTCACTAATGCTAAACAGTCGCTAACCAACGACAAACCCTACGACAGAGGGCAAGGAAACGCTTTTCCCGGAGCAAACATTTACGCAGCATCTACATTAGCTTCATAACGTAGCTCGTAATTATCTTATAAGATGGCACTGAAAGAAACATCGTGGCGAAAGGTACACAAGGCGAACAAAGGAAACTCCTTTTCCGACTTCGAGAGACCTTCGGGAGTTTCAAGCGGAGCGAATGAAACGTCTTCATTAAATATTTTCCCACGTACCTTAATAAAACTTTGTTGGGTCAACTAAAAATTGCCCTTGTTCGTACCGCAAGGGATACGTTTTCTCATTTCCTCGGGACATCTCTCGACGTGTATCCACCCTATTTCCTTTTATTTGGCTTCCCTCTGTTTCTTCGCGTTTCAGCGCCGCCTCGGTATTCCAAATATTATGTTGGGATGATTCGTCGCTGTAGCAAAATATCGCTTTCGCCGACATGTTTATTGTCGGGAGTAAAGAACGATACCTCGTATACCCTTGACGCTATTTTTACAAACAAAAGTATAAATTTCGGCTTGAACCCACGTGAAGAGGAATGTACAGGATTTAAGAGTGGTTGAGCGACTCCAACATTTCTGCCGGATAAATAGGCAAATATCCTAACATCCGCACCGTCGCTGCGAATGCTTTTAACCAATTTAAGTTTTCGCTCGCGAGAGGATTCCTGATTTGAATTGCGGCTTCGTTTCCATCGGGGGGGAAAGGGGGAGGAAAGGGGGGAGGACTTTCCTTTCGAGGCTGCGTAATTCGCACTGCTTCCCTATTGATCCGCAGGCTCATTGCATTTTTTTCGCACGGCACCGATTCGTTTGCCCGTTAATTCCTCGCGGGGAGGGGGGAGTGGGAGGGGAAGTACGCCGCCATGGAAACAGTCCAAGTGTTTCTATGTTAATGAATACGACCGGCGCAACAATGTCGATGGTTAACGCCGCGCTCTCCGACTTTTCCGGGGAGCCGAGGGACGGAGGGTGAATTTCCGATTTGAATTTTCAAGTTCCGCAGGGGGGCGCAAGACTTTGCGATTCCCGGGTTGAGAAATTTTACAAGGGCTAAATAATAGAGGAACTGTCCCGCGTAAATTATTTTCCTACTCCAGCCGTAGTCGGTTTCTTCCTCTCGTAAATTCACAGTTAAGTTTGCTCTTTCTGGCGAATGGAAGAATTATTAACGATCACCTTTGTCGCGTTATTCGAGGCGCAGGCGGTGAGGTTGTCATTGGGAAAATGCGTGCACGCTTCAGTAAAGGAGACCCGGCTCAATGACGGCCGTCTATAAAACGTCTAACGTCATGGAGGTGGAAAACCTGCGACAAGAAGAGTGCCCGGGAATATGCAGCCCCGGTGCATTACTTTGAGCAAGTTTTTCGTTACCGCCGGCAAGGTCGGCTCGCAAACAAGTTTTACTCGACGAAATGACGTTACTCAAAGCGACCTCGACGGGCTTTGCACGGCACCGTCTCGCGTCATACGCGACGATGACGTCCATTAAGAAGCAACGCGCCAACCTTCCGCGAGTCTCAGGATAAGCCAAATCATATCTCAGCTCCATACTTCGACGCTTAGAAACTTCAACGATTCTCAGACATTTTTTAACACCGTACTTTTGGGTAGAGTGGGTTACAGTGGGGTCAGAATGGGTTGGCTTTAAAGCAAAGACAATGA
Source organism: Hedychridium roseum (assembly GCA_963989215.1). Lineage (NCBI taxonomy): Eukaryota > Metazoa > Arthropoda > Insecta > Hymenoptera > Chrysididae > Hedychridium > Hedychridium roseum. The sequence goes on along the minus strand of OZ022307.1, from coordinate 1,011,514 downwards.
TTAGCTACGATACCAAAGCAAGACTGATTCTCGGGACAATTGTTTTCTGCGTCCATTGCAATGTGCGCTATAGCTGTGTGGGTGGAGTAGGTCTGCGGGTCTACAGGTCGATCGTTCCCAAGCCATATACGTCCTGGCTCTGTCCTTCTAGAATAACGTAGCTAGGTAGCCCTACAACCCCACCAAATCCACCATTCTCTTCCCTTCTGCTCAGATTGCTGGATAGTACCCTGAGTTAGGTCAACAGGTTCAACGAAATCGACACGAGCCTCGGGAATATCATGTTTGCCGACCTTTCGGCCCTAATTCAAAGCGCCGCAACGCGTCTCCATTAAGCAGGCAAAAAACATTTTAAGCCGGTGGTTCAGACCGGGCGGATAACTGCCGTCAGCCGGCGTACCTCTCATTTTATCGCGTAAGCGCGCAAACCGGGTAAACGAGCAAGATTAGAGCCGGCCAAGAGATATCGCCTTCATTGGGTTACTCTCCTTTCTCCTCCGGTTTCATACGCCGCAACCCGACGCGTTGCGTTCCTGTTTTTCCCGGCACAGTTTGCGGTACATGCTCGTCCCGGTTGACTTATTTCGCCGGTTATTACGGCCCCCCGGGTCAGAAAGTCGAGCAAAAGCCGCGTTTTAACGGAATTACTCGAAAGGAAGGGACGATAAAAAGAATTTCCGAAAAAGCCTCGTTGAGTCGTTTTTCGTTACAGTGACGTATGCAGAGGGAAGTCACAGGCCCGCGGCTAAATTTTTGTGCTTCCTGACGCAGACAGCCATAAAGTCCAGCGGGAGCTCAGAGAGAGAGAGAGAGAGAGAGAGGTGATCGGTGAATTCGTTGAAAAAATATCGTGCTTCGTGAAATGTTCCAACGAGTTTATAGAGGCCCGGGGAAAAAGTTTGCTCTGTCAGCCACGAACTCGCGTCAAAGTTTCCCTGGCACTTAACGAATTGCTTTCCGAGCTTTTCGAGACGAGATATTTTATATCGCATCGCGTCATCTCCCTTTCTGTGTCTCTCGGCGGTGTTGCGTGAAAGCTGCAGCCCCTGGCTACACTGAAAATCCCGTCGAAAGCGCCGGGAAATCAATTTCCCAACGTCCAGGTCGAATGCGATTAATTATTTTTCCCGCCTGGCCCTGTCTTCTCCGATGGCTCGGTGATGCTACGCAGGGGTTGGGGGAGGGGAAGATTTTGATTATCGCCCGTTCTCACGGTTCGTTAAGGCTTTCGTCAAGGGTCAGAAGCAGAGAATGCCCGGAGGAACATCGAGATAGGGAGAGATCGATACGCCGGACAATCAGGAGACACGGAGGACCGTGTGGCCCGTCAGCCCAAGCGGGGAAGCAAGGACAGAGGGGGGACGTGGGGGTGAGGGCAGGAGGACGGATGGTTTACGGCATCGCGCAAAATAATTGGCCGGATTTAATTAACAGTAGTCAACGCCGCCTCCTCGACACGAGTCGGAGCTAATAAATAGCGGGGCTTGAATGCCGGCTCTGCCCGCGCCAGGGACACGTATTTCACGGAGATAAATGTCGCGCGGAGCACAGCCAGTCAACGTTCACGCTCGATCGCGACGTTTCCCCTCCCCCCATCCCTACTGTCCTCCTCCCACGGTTCCTTAAACCCGGCATAACTCGCCCGATTTTCCAGCCGCGGATAAGCGACCTTAACAAGATAAACGTTCCGACTCACGAGCAGCCCCCCTACGCTTTTTGCAGCACGGCAAAGCGAGCGAGCGAGGAAAACAAGGCCGATCTACCGCCAACTTTCTTAATCCTTCGACCGGCAAAGCGCCTCCGCCATTGAAAACAAGACTTCTTACCTTCCCCGCCTGACTTTCCTACGGGATATGTGGATTTTTCCGACTAATAGAGTTATTGCACTTAGCCAATGACTTTCGGTGAGTCAGTATTTGAGAGCGAGGACATTGGTGCGCATGTATCTCTCGCGAAATTCCCAGCAAATCCGTTGAGATTGTTAGAAAGAATGGAAAACACGAGCTGCATTCAATATCCTGGCACTTCTTAATATCCGCCAATGCATCGAGAGTTTCCGTCCGAATTAACAGCGCAACATCACTCGGCTGGTTTTAATCATCGACCAGCGGTATAGCAAAACCAACGGAATGGACCGCACGGGAAAGCAAAACCCTTCACGAGTTTTCCATCAAACTTCCCCCCGTAAGGTTAATAACTATCGGAAGATACGGAGAAACGATGAACGTGTCATTAAAAATGACGGGGCTAATTGGAACGAATTTCTTTGCCGTTTGAGCAACAGAATTACGCATTTACGTGGCTCTCGCCGAGGGAGGACATTTTTTTTGCACATGGTTTTCGCGTATTTTCCTGGTAATTTCCTGTTTCCGGGGAACATCGGGGTAGTCTCGGTGCGGCGAGTAATTATCGCGACCTCCTAGCCGGGCGTTTTAAGAAGATGAAAGGCAAGGACGAGGTGGATAAAGCGGTGAGCACGGGCGTCGGACGAAATGGCAGGACACTCGGCGAACGTCGTCTATGAGCGGCTGCTGCGCCGAGAATTTCTACGTTGCCGCGATACATAATTCAGGAGCGTAGGTGACAAGTGAGGATGAGAAAACAGACGTTTCCCTTTCCGTCACGAAATGAAGATAAGTTACATAGAGGAAATACGCGAAACGTCGTACATATGTACCGGAGATACAGTGGCATCGCGCACCGGTTTGCTTGTTTCCGTTTAGCCCGTCGACCTCTCCGCATCCCGCTCAAGAAAAGCCACAGCGCGCACCTGCAATATGCAGATTGCTATTAACATTTTCACGTAATTCCAGCTGCACTCGGCACTGCGCCGTAATGCCGCGCAAACGAAGACGATGCCGTTAACGTAGTCGGCAAACTATCAATTAAACAGCACGGGCCGCCAGCAAAGGTGTTATTATACGGCAAAGCCTAACAACGTTATCAACTTCACTCGTTACGTCCGATCGAAATTAATACCCACCGCTTCATCCCGCAAACTGCAAAATGTAATCCACCGGCACGGAAAATTAACACGCTACAAACTTTCCTCCTTGCCTTGCGCTCACTTTTTTCACGAGTTTTAAGGACAATGCGAAACTGTCTACCCTAAAGAGTGAACTCCTTGCAAGATCGAATACGGGATAAATGCGTCTCGCGATGGCCAGAAGTGTATATCACGGGAACACGGTGACGCGAATGTGATTACCGTGTTTTATATCAGCCGGCGCATGATCGTAAAACGAACGTCGAGTTAATGTACTCGTAAAAAAAGAAGAAGCTTCAGCATCGCCCGACAGTCCGCGCCTGTAAAATCCCCGACCGACGACCACGGTTTATGACTCTCACTATCCGCTGATGAAGCGGAATGAGAACCGAGGAAGACGACCAAGGACAAAAACGCAGCCAAGTTTCGTCCTCGCCGACGAAGAAAGCCCAACTGCCGGAGTCAATGTTTCGTGATGATGGCTCACGGGAAAGGCAAAAGCTTTCCTCACGTCCACGTGAAAACCTGCAGCATCGATGTCATTGTTGCTGCATTCTCTTCACCGTCGAAGAATGCCGACGAATTGAAAGTGGGCAAATCAATAGGATTATACCGCCGTGCAAAACTGTATTTTAATACTTTATATTGGAAATACTGTTATTCCCAGGGAATATACTTATAGTTAATACTGAAGAATCATCTACGATGATTACCCATTTAATGATCCTCAGAAAACCTATTTTACTTTATTGCGAGTAACATTGATATTAAGGTCACGGGAAATACACGCTTCCAGAGGCGGAAACGTCTTTGTCATTATCCGGGGTATTGTTTCGAGGGGAGTAAATATTGCAACGGGACGAGAAGGAAGCATCGAGGTAGATACGGGATGGCGGGTCCATTCGTCACGTCGGTTCTTATCTGCGGCATCGGCCGAGCAATATGTCTCCGCTGGCCTCGGAGATCTCGCCCTTGGGAAGGACTAATTGGGAGACGCATTTCCGTGAGGGGCCTTAGAAGAGGTGGAAAGGGTTCTCCGATCGTGCCAGCTCGGTTGGCATGAATTTTGCGGCATTTCCTCAGCGTCGAGAGCAACAGGCAGCGTAGCGCAACTAATTCGCGTAATTTGCGGGCGTCTCAGGACGTCGCGTTCGTAGGGATCCCCGATCGGCGAGCCAATATAATCCTCGCGAGATTACACCACCCGTCGGTTTTACCCGTCTCCTTTGAGCCTCGAACCCTCAAACCTCTTCCCGGCGTCGTCTTCGCTCTGCTTTCCCTTTGTCCCTGGCAAATTCTAGGAAACTCGCTTCGCCGGCAATTTTATCCCCCTATCCGTCGTCGCCTTCATCCCCGGCCGCTGCGAGAAATACCGCGATACAGTAAACCATTGCAACGGGAAAAACGGGACAATGGCGGCCAAGCACGGCTCCACTTTTCCAGCTGTTACGTCCTACGGTGCCGGCCGAGCGTGGCCCCTGCTAGTTTTACGATCCGCTTACAAGGTATTCACCGTGAGGAAAGAATTCAGTTTCCCTCGGCCGGGTCTCAGAGAAAATTCGGGGCCTCAGCTTCGGTTGATAGAGGCTCAAGTACGAGGCTAAATATGCACCGAGGAAAGCAATCGATTCGTCCGTAAGAACTCTCGAAACGTCCAACACTCGGTTGCCGTTGTCCTTGGGAGAAGGGGAAATATTTCCCCCTTATTAAATCGCGAGTAACGAGTAGGTGGCTTTTAGTCCTGCGAGCGAAATAATGAGATCACAGGTCCGCGTCGGTCTAACTTTTTCCGGGGTAAAATCCGCGGCGAGGAACGTGCATGCCCGTTCGTATTTGGCCGGGAGACGGCTCGTTTCCGCGGATGCAAATACGCCGCGCGTTAACAAGGAGAACCGTGCTGCGTTTGTCAATCGTCTGCCGTGGAATGAAAGAGACGCGACCAGATGCTCAACCTGTGCAAAGTTGTCTCTGCGAAATAACAGCCCCGGAGATGGTGCATTATTAAATCGTCGAGTCTGAAAGGCCTCGGGCCGGGTACCTCGTGACTGCTCAAGAGAAAACGAGAAGAACGGCCGGGGAACAAGCGAAAGAACCAACAGGGAATGCCTCCGGCCCCGACAAGGAGATACTACTATACGCGAGGACCGGCCTGGCAAAAACTGACAAACACTGCGAGAACGCACGACCCACGCGATTCTTCAGGAAAAACTTGCCAACACCGCGCCGGAAACGTACCAGCTGATTTTCAGCGACCAGTGCGCCAACGAATAATTCAAAAACTTCGTCGTTTCCTCCATTGTCATTCCACTTGCTGAGAAATTTAACACTGCCAAAGGGCTTTCCGAAGTTCCTGTCTACGTTAGCACGAGCGATTATAATGGCAGCTGCGATTTTCTATGACACATACGCAATTCCCCATAATTATAAGTGTCGGCTTTAATCGCCCCCTGTCCTCCACTGCGTTCAATTACTCCGACAGGAGTTAAATACGTCTCCGATTCTCGGTATGTGCTCGGCCCGCAGGAACAGGAACGGCCACGGGTAATTAATGAACCATCGGCCAAGTGAAATAACGAGGCGAACGATCCCGAGGGTCGATTCACTTATTTCTTCCTTTCACTTTGCCGGCTTTTTACGCGCTTCCCGTTCGTATCGTGTCGATCCTCGTCACGGAAGGGATGACAGCGCAGCACTTATTACTCCGATTCCAAGACGAATCCCTAGGAATTCCGCAGCGCCGTGCACGAGCCTCCGCAGAGGTGAACATTTCAGGGATACACGAATATTCGCGACACAATAAACATTTCCATGGAATTCCCCGGGCGGCGAATCCCGTTTTACATGCTTCCCGAGAATACGTTATTTAAAAACGAGGCCGGCGTTGCAGCGTCTTTAGGCGTGGCGGAGAGGGAAACGGGAGGGGGGTAGCCTGTTGAATAATTCAACCGACGGGAATTTATCGCGTTATTTGGATTTCAAAACGGCGTAGCCTCGGCCAGGCGGAAGCGACTTGGAAATTCGGGAGAAGTCATTGGGCGCGATACATCCTTCGACGATGGGAGAATCAGCAGCGGTCAGAACCGGTGCTCGGCACGTTCTCCGAGGGTAAACGTTCCCCCTCATCTCGCGGAAATTCCCTCAGCGGGGCCGTTCAAGACCCGTCGGTGAGGATAACCGCCCCCCTCCCCCCACCCCCACAGCAGTCCCCTTCGGGGAAAATTGCTCCAAGGACCGGAGGAAGCGGCAGATGGCCGGCCGAGAACGCGAGGAAATTCCGCTAGGACGGTTAGGGCTACGCCGCCAAAGATTGCCGGTAGTTACGGTCCACGATAAAGCCCGTGTAACGTCAAAAATACAATCTTCCGAATCTCCTCCAACGACAACGCCCCGCCGCCGATCTCCCCGCCTCTCCTCCTCTCTCTCTTCATCTCCCCTGCTACGCCATTTCCTGTCCCTTCGACCGCCCTCGCCAAGTCTATGGCCGACACGCGTTCCCCACGATTCCTTATGACAACCGCGCGCCCTCGCTACTCCTATTTATCCGGCGGCTAATCAATACGTGCCGGCTAAACAAACTGCCAGATATACGGAAACCGGAGAGGATGGATGCGAGGGAAAACAAAGAGGTGCCTCCCAAGACCCGGTAAAAGGTGGCGCAAGGGTAGTACGCGGGGGACGAGGGGGGAGAGCGTGAAACGACATCGAAACCAAATACACGGGAGAAAGGGGAATCTGTCGGAGCGGAGGAATTAGTTGTCGGGCTGACGAGAAAAATGGTCTAAGAGGATCGTAGGCGAGGAAGGAGGAAGTTTCAGGGAATTTCTTTTACTCGTTCCACGGCATCTCCATTTGTCGGCCATTTTTAATTGACCAAGTCCCACGGGTATACGGGGGGGGGGGGGGGGGGGGAGCAATCGAATGCACTTTATCGGCACGGGGGAATGGAGTAACTCGAAACCGAAGGTTTGACGCCTAGGTCGACGTTGATTCCTCGAGTTAAGATATATCGATGGCCGCAGTCGAAACGTCGAAGCTTGTTCCCCGTTAACGAGGGTCAAGACGACCCTCTTTCCTCGCCATAATGGAGCAGCGATACCACGACGACTGTTCCTTTGGCTCGTCGACTGGCCGAAACTCGCATCAGTCTCGATTTCCCACGTCGCGCCGGAAACTTTCAGCGCCGAGCGACCCAGGGAACCTGCGATCGCGTAAATATCGATAACGCCGTCCTCGTATTTTCGAAAAACGGAGGAACCCCGCCTAACGACCGGGCAAACTCTCGTCCCGTAACTTCCGCTCGAGGACGTCCGACCGGCCCAAGTTTTCACGCTAACGCCACTTTTCCGCGTGATGAAAAGATTCCGTCAACAACGTAATGAGCCCGAGAACTCAACGAAATCTCCGGCTACAGGCATTTTTTTGCCATTTCAAAGACTATCGCCCAACTCAAGAGAATCTGACGAGAAAATATGGATGAGAAAATGCTGAAAGTATATTAGGCGAAAACGTTAAATATGCAGGCAATTTTCGTCGAAATTATCCATCAAGCTTGTATGATTCATAGCCCTTCGCCAAGGGAAATTTCCCCTTCCTCGAAACCGCGTAATTAATGACCCGTTCATTAGGGCCGTTACTTTCTTAACGCACCGATTCCAACGAAACCTTCCACCATTAAACGCGTTATTCGCGTCTTTCAGTCGTGCCGCTGAGCCGGTAAACGACCTTATTACATGACTCATGGATTTTACAAGCATGGCTTTTTATGGCTCGTTATAAATCCCCGATACGGCAGGATGCATAGGGGAATTCTCAAATAAGCAAGCATGCACTGAAAAATTAATTTACCGACAGCAGACAGCGGCATATCGGTTTATCGAGGGAATTTGCAAAAGTTTCAAGTGTGTCTCGAGTCCGTAAATGAATAAACGCTCTAAAAAGGGTTAACTTCTGTTACTCCGAATGTAGATCGACAGTCAGAGGCAGTAAGCTCGGATCTGAGCGTGGCAATCAACCAACACTATTCACGCGTGGTTAGGAGTGTGGTAGGATATCAGGCAAACGAGGAGGCGAGCGAAACACGGACAAGGACGATCGAGCAGGACCGCCGAAGGTTGTCCAGCCGAAAAGATTGGATCGAGTAAGCTGATCGAACGGTCCGCTAACGAAGATTGTTTGCTGCAGCTGGGGCTAACTGACGGAGGTTTTGCTGCTCGACCTGCTGGCTGGCCGCTACGACATTGCTTCCCCGGGGATAGTGTGCTTCCTAGCCGGCTAATACGTGTGTGTACCGACGGCTGTGTGCCTAAGCCAAAGGGGTTGACCCGTCTTCCTTCCACTGTATGCGGACTACTCTTGTGCGCCCGGGAGATAGGTACCTACATATGCAGGATTCTATCCCCCGCTATCGAAGCCTCCCACCGCTACGAGTTTCACCGGCTGGATAGACGCCAAGACCTCTATTACATTCCGTCTAATGTCCAATGTGGGAGTTGTCCGCGCATATCACACGGACCGACGCCTGAATTTCACGACCCCCCCCCCTCCCTCCCTCGCTCGTTATAACTACGTGCATCGATGCGCCAGGAAGCAACCACCTCGTTGGACTTTAAAACTCGATAAACCCATTCGTTGTAGCTACTACCGAAATTCGCCCCCTGAGAAACAATCCGTGTCTCGACAGAAACGAAGCCGCTGTATATTTCCTTCAATTCTATTTTGCTTTTGAGTCGGGAAGGAGGGCAGGGAATTCTTGCTACGTTCCTCAGCATGGCCGGGCAAATACTTAATATTCAAAATGACTGGCGCTGATGCTGCAAGTGCAGATTCTACGGAAGCCTCGTATACCACGGTCTCTTCATTATTCTCCCATTAATTTTTGCATACTGCGAAATATAATTAGCCCAGCGCCGCTGAGTGCAATCCGAGGCACGATGTTATTTCGACAGACAATAAAAGGAAGTTTCCCCTGGCCCAAGTAGGTCAACCGATAGAATCTGTCTGATGCTGTATTTCTTCACTGTTGTACTTCGCGAAACTACTTGTAGGTACCAGTTCAGACCCCAAAGTAAACGTAATTCACAAGAAAAGTACACACTACTATTATCTGCATTATTCGGCATATCGGCAAATGTTTTCAAACGAAACGATGATGGATTTAACAATTGTAAGGCTATTGAATCCTGTCCCTATTCTTAGGACCAGCCGAGCTAAAGGTGTTTACGAACACTCGGAGAAATGAATGGCAGCAAGTGGAATCTACTTTACGTTCAAAGGACGTCATTCCAAATGTTAGAGGGACCACAGCGTGGAGGACGTTACGACGTGCCGAAGGTGTCCATAAAACCTGCATCCTCGGGATTCGAGGATATTCCAGAGTCGTATCGAGCTTCCATCGAAACGTCGCTAGGTGCTGTGTTGCGAATTTATAGACCGCAAACGCAGTGGTTTTCTTTGCTTTCAGGGAGCAACACTTCCGAGCACAGCGCGGGGCTTTTAACGCGCAACCTGAAACCTTGGAAATTAACGAGAAGCGTGCGTTTTTCCGACTTTACGAGGTCGATCTCGCTCTAAGCTTCCTAAGTGGAGCACGGGCAAGTACGGGCGCTTGTTTGCACGGGAGATTCGGCCTGGCATAGGGTACCGGGCTTAGCAGACTATCATAAATTCTCGTGACCTCTAGGCTCAGCGCAGACAGGACGAAACGAATGCTCCGGATACGATTCCCGTCCCTTGCATATGTTTATTATCCGAAATACGTTTGCCAGCCACATCCCTTGCATCGGCAAGTTTCAGATATACAGTCTCTGTGTGTGTGTGTGTGTCATAGGGAGATGAAAAGACCGTAGGAAAGGAAGGATTCGAAGGAAGACGATTATGCGCTGTGTACAGCGGAAATAAACGAGAAAAGGATTGTTTCCCTGAGACAACGGAGCATGTGTACACGTGCAGAAGGCAGATCAGCCAAGAGATATTCCTCTCAGGAATTAACTTGCTTCCTTCTCTCTACGCGGGGAGAAAGTTTAAAAGCTTGACAATTTCTGAACTCGCAAGTTCTCCTTTCTCCTCGACCGTTGCCAAGTTTCAGGGAAAATAAAACACTCGGCAGTCGGTCGCATTACGATTTCATTCGCTCGGAAATTGGGTTGTTTGAGGACTTATTCAAAGTTAGCAAAGGCGACGGATATCTTGCCTACTGAGTATGCATGAAACGTCGAGTCATATCTACGAGAAGTGACAGAGGGGAACGAGAACGAAGGGACGAGAGGGAATTCGCTAACGGAGGGAAAGAATTAAAAAACCAAACACTCAATAAAACAGGGAGAATAAACGGCGAGGTTTGAAGGAGAAAGAAATGAAAATGGAAACTTCCTGTTACTATATTGACCTCCAACGTTTGTTCATGGTGGGAAAAAAGAAAAGACATAATCGAAGATTTTAAAGCGAAGCAAAATGCCGAGAAAAGGAACTGAAGAGAAACATTAACTATAATAGATCTGTGAAATTCGTGATTCCACGTTTTACAATGAGGCAACGTTATTTGGGTACTCGGTGTATTTCGGATTTATGAGAAGCGTTATTATTTATGTGCTCTCGGGCTGACACTTCCGCCGCGAGCGGCCATAGATTCTCATTGATTATCCCGCTCGAGCGGCCAGAAACGACTTATTAAATTCCAAGCGTTAGCAGTGGCATTCTACAACACTCCGCCGACATTTCCGGTTGGCCGCAGCGGCGTTGTTCCGAGAGCGGAAGTGGCTCTGCCACGCAAATCGAAGCTACGGAGATGCAGAATTATCCGCAGGCGGCGGCGGATAAATCGAGCCATTTTCGGCGAGATAACGTGGCTGGTCTTATCGAACGAGCGATAAAAATGCAAAGCAAAAAGCACCGAAGGCACGAGCCAGAGAGGGAATTTCTGCGGGAAACTCTGACTGCCGAGTGGCTCATTTAATTAGACCACCGGAGGGACACGCGTTAAAGTACAACGACTGGAAACACTGGACAAACGGCTCAGTAGGAAGCTACAGCTATGACAGCCCCGAGCTAACTACCGGTTCTTCTGCGCGCCAGTTACAGCTTGGCGAGTTAGTCACAGTAATTGTGCCAACTGAAATCTACCGAGTTCGCCCAACGAGAAGGGAATGAAACGCGAAATGAAAGGAGGCGAGATAGGAATAAGACGTTCCCTTCAACTTACTCACCGTAACTTCGAAGGAAATAACCTGACGAACACTACAAACAAAATTACCCTTTGCTCGAGTTATCAAATTCCTTAATACGTCGGGTAAATAAATAATCGACGTAGCGAAAATGGAACGATTGACGATTTTCAAGCCGAATGAGCCGTTTCATTGGCCCGCGCAAAATTTCGGCAGACCAGCCGGCGTTGGCCTATTATCGAATAGCAATTCCATCGATTGCCGGGCACGGTATAATCTATATCGCTGTAATCGAGAGACAGCAATTACAGCAGCGATTAGGTCGCCTTGATTATCGAGGGCCTCGTCGCTTTTGGTCCGCGGGCCGAGATTAACGCGCAAAAACGCGTAATCCTGTTTCTCCTCTCGGACAATTTCAGCCTCGACAAAGAAAAGGCCTATGTTTTGCTCCGGCCAGGATTATCCGCGCTCCGCCTAAAATGCCCGTCAGTCTGTCGAAAAAAAGACACTCGCGGCTGGCTTTTTTTCTCGCTTTTATCGAGGCGATCGGTAGACACATGTCTGAACGTCGAACAGGTAAAAGCCAACGTTCCGTCGACGTCGGGACACCGTCGGTCCAACTAGAGCGCCTCGGTTATTCGCTCCGTGGATCTTTATAGGCAGGTAACATACTTCCACTAGACCTCCGATAAGCGTTTCCGATAAACGTAATCGCCGAGACGCGTGGTGCGTGCGTCGAGTAGCTCGAAAATCGAAGCTAAAACCTTAAGGGCCTTTTATACGGTCCGTTCGGCTCTCTATTCAGCTTCATTGCGGTTAAACTGAGTTGTAAACAGATATATCTGTTCATGCCTCAGTTCGGCTGTACTCTTCGAAAAATTGACTTCCTCAACTCGATTGAATCGTGCAAATACCTTCGCTCTTTCCTAAGAAAACTCAAGTGAAACTGAAACCGTGTAAAAGGTCCTTGAGAAACGACCAGGGACCAATAGCGCGCTTATCAAATTCTCTTAGGAATCCATCTTCAAGGAAGAATGAGGCGGTTAAAACTTTGTAACAACACGGTTCCATGATTATACCGGGGAAAGTCGATCTTTCTGATCTCCGTTTCCTTCTGCCTGCTAGAATAATCTCGTGAAGAACATACGTGCTGCTCGGGAAATCATATTCCAATCCCCGTGGAAGCTCCGGAATATTGATTCCCGCGGGTAAATAAAGTGTAACGCGATTCCACACTGCGATATCCCCGTCGCCGGAATTGATCTGCATCCGGTGAAAATTCTACGTCAGATCCAAGGGTGTCACGGACGTGAGGGGCGAGGGGGGGAATCGATGGGCAGTTGGCGAAGGGGATGATCGTTAAAGGATCAATTTCCGGGGGGTCAAAGAGGATTCTTAAGCGCGGTAATAGCGGCAGGAAGGTACAGCATTTTCGGAAATCCCGATAATCCGCGGGACGGGGAGGGAGGGGGATAAACGGAGTCGATGTTTCACGGTTGACGCTCAGAGCCGATTTTCCGAAGAGAAACGTGTTTCTTCTTCGAGCGGAAATAACAGGCGGCCCGGAAACTCGCGAAGAAAGTTTGCGAAGACACCCGGCGAATGGGGGGGGGGAGGGTAGAGGGACGATCGTCCTCGAAGGTTCGATCCCGACGTTCGTCGGCCGAGCACCTTCGCCAGTTCCCCTGAGAGTTTATCGTTGTAATAACTCGGCGCGTTAATTGCGAGGCCGATCGGCTAAAAATTATCAGGCGAATCGAGGGGCCGTACCGTGTCGGAACTTGCGGGGAAACCGGGGGCGGGGTTCCTCGAATGCAAATTCATTGAAATGAATTCCAACGCGGTGTAAGACTGTCGTAATGCCGCGGGCGATGGTGCAGGGCCGAAGGGGCGGCAAGGGGCGGCAAGGGGAAAAGAGAAAAGCCTCAGCCCAATCTGCCAACGCGACTGCCAACGTCACGTTCCTCCCCCGCCCTTCCATCCCTTTCTTCCTTCCCTTTACACTCTTCGCTGCTTCCTGACACTCTGCTACCCTTCTCCCCTTCTCCCTCTCGACTATCTCACTCGCCACCGTTTGTTTTTCCACGGATATCTATTTTCCCGATGGCACTGTTCGAAAACCTTTTTGACGAAACATTTGCCATGTTGCCCCGAGATCATATTTTTCGATATGCCAGTCGAAAACCACGCTCGGCGAATTTCTCGTGACGAATTTGCAGAGCGAGGCAACGAGAGAAATAATTTAAAGAAATTAAGTGAACGCGTTCGTAGGTAAGGGCAGGTAATTACTTTACGAAACGCGTCAAGGGGTAAATTAAAATTTTTCCCTGCAGCGTTGCCCCGAAGGAACTCGAGGCTCTTCTCAAGAACGCCGCCAAAACTGACACTTTTTTACATTCCTTACCACTACACTGCCGGTCTCGTAGCCTTTATTCGGCCCTTTCTCGACCGTGTTTCCGTTCCGAGCCAGCGCCTATCCCCTCAAAGATTTCATCTCCTTTGTCTCTACTTACGGGCGTCGAAGGAATTCCTCAAGCTAATTTTCTCGCCGAGCTGAGTGATATTCCCCGAGCGACTATTTACATTTTTATCCTCTTCCCGTCTCGCCCGTGTTCTTCCTCTTCCGTTCTCCTTTTTTCCGCTCCGCGAGGTCCCCCAAGACTGTCAAAACGCTGTGAAATTTTCCACCGATCGTCCGTCTTTTTCCTCGCTTCATTCTCCCGCGACGCCTGGCAAAGTTTTTCATCAATTCACGAAGGAAACGCGGAAGCGTCGAAATTACCTGGGAAATTCAGGAAGAACTGTAGCGTAAAATGTTTCCTCGAGCATGCAGCGAGGAAAATGTCCTTCATTTCGGGCGGTCGTGGAGATACGTTGGACAGTGCGATGAAGACACTGATCCCCGAGTCCGTGGCGGGGCCGAGACTTTATGCAAATGATATTTACGGTTTGTAGGCGCAAGCCATCTGCACGATAGGAGAAGGCCAGTGGGATGAAGCTGCGCGATAGAAGCTAGGGGAGGGGTTGTTGGAGGGAAGACTGGGCAGAAATCCTTTATTTAATAGCGGTATCTCCGGTGGTGCGCTTCCAGCGGGAACGTTCCTCGTCAAATCGCATCAGAGCGGCGTTAAAACAATTTATATTCTCCCCGGGCGACCAAGAGGATCGGGGGAGGGGCTAGGCTTCCCCCGTGGGTGCTGTACAAGCGATACCCGCTCGGTCCTTAATTTATGGATTACACTCATCCACCCCCTAGCGTTATTCCTGTTGTCGGATCACGCGGCTCGATTTGTATTTTAATTTTATCCATCGTGCAAATGAATAATTATTTAAATTTACATTCGCCCCGGCCGATGACCGGACCAACCATTTGTCGCCCGGGGAACGTTCCGTCAATTTCATTAGACGATTCCTCGATTATAGTTAACGTTTTACTCCGAGGATCGAACCTTCCCCATTATCTCCCATGGCAATTTTCGCCGTCCTATTGCTTATTTAAATTCGCTAATGGACCTACCCCGAGTCTCAAACACAAACTTCATAAACATTTTAACCGTTCCGAAACTCTGCTGACTCTTCTTCGTATTTCAAGGAATCTCTCGAATGACGACCTTGTTTTAAATTTTACCTTCCAATCGGATAAATCGTAAGGACTGGATCGGGATAATAGAATAACGCGGAACATAACGATGCAAAACAATCGGCCGGGTTAATAAGCAAGGGGCAAAACGAGGCTGGTAATGGCGTCGTCTAGCGGCCGCGTTAGCCCTCATGTTTTCTTGGCTTGCCACTGTACTTGTAACATTAATGAAGTGACTCCGGCTGACGTGCCGGGGGTAGAAGAGCGCGGGATACGGTATGAAGCATTCAAGAAGCGCGATAGGCTCGCATCTAGCTCGAGTGGATATACGGGTAATGCCTAAGAGCTGGGCTATATTTCGTTGAAACCAGAGGGAAGGTGAGGGATGATAAGGGGGAGAGAGGGTACTAGGGCTAGAAAAGGGAGGAAGACGTGGGAAAGAGAGAAAGAGGTATGGCCATGAGAAAGTGATGCGAAGGAGGGGTAAAACGCGGTAAGACGCAAAGAGGGAGGGAGAAAGAGAGAAGCAAGAGGCGAAGGAGAAACGAGGGAAAGGCATGAAACCTTCCACGACGATGTACGTCGGTGTATCAGGTGCGATATTGACTCGCCGGAAATTTCACGGAGGTAGATGCACGGTGCACGTCAACGTTCATCTTCGTGCCTTCGTAAGGGAAAATATTAAAACGGAACCCCAGCTCCTTGGTTAATGCCTACGGCGATCGATAAACACATGTTTATCGTGCCCCGACTAAATTGCACCGACTTAGGCTACAAGCCACCCTAAGACCCAACCTGGAATATCCAATTGGCGGGGATGTCAAGTCGAAGTTTTGTCGATATAATCCTTGATGAATTCTTCACAACGATCGGAAATTCTTCCGGTAAAACGAAGAAAGGTCAAATGTTGTTGTAAGGTTTGCGTGAATTTAGGCTAACGTAAAAATGGATGGGCAAGGTGTTTGTGGTGGCATTTGCCGACGTTTAGCATAAACCGAATGCTTTGCTTCCGAGCAAAGGTGAAGAGGTTGTTTCCACTCTATCAGAGTTAATACTCGTTCGCGCCATCAACGGGGGAGAACAGCCGTCATTCCATTAGAGCTAACGATATAAAATACTTCCCCTGCGGTCCATAAGACTCGCCCCGTAATGAAAGTAATCACCCCCGTGATTCCGTGTAACGCGTTAAGAGGACCCTTCGTGAAGCCCAACATCGAGTCTGAGCCCTTAAGATCCTTAGCACTGTCGGCCCTATCCTTTCGAGCGAATGTATCTCCAGGAACAACTCGTGTAATCAATAAAATCGCATTCCACGTAATGAGTCTAGTGAATAAGCGAAGATATATATTCCCCGTGGAGAACAATTATAGAAATGGAATTTACTTTGGCCCCGAGTTTTGTCGGCGCGTAATTGAGCATTGCCAAGAGCCAAGATTATTTTCGGGCTGGTCGATAATCTCCATCATCGCACACGGTCGTTCAACGATACTCCACGTTGAGGACCGGATCCCCCGGTATGGCGCATTTTTTTTCAGCCGCTTTTCCGACAATTGAATAAACCGGAAAATAACACGAAGACCCGTCGTGCGTCAACCATCCGCTCAATCATGACGAGGAATCCGAATTTCGCCCAGCGGGAAATGTATTGAAGGACCTTCATCAATATTTTCTTTCTCGTTTTGAATAAACCGACCTGTTCCATCGACAATACGTTCCCTTGTTTTTGTCGCGTTGTTAGAAGCCCCGTTTTATGCACCGGAGTCGATCTTTACACCAGCACAGAAATGACACCTCACCGCTGCTTTCCGCGCGCATCAAACGAAACGGCAAGCGAAATGACGAAAACAGAGCGCGCGAGCTAGGTATGAGAGGCAAAAAAAATCATTTCCCGGGGACAAAGGGACACCGACATTTGCCGGCAGGGTAGAAAAATATGTCGGTTCGGGCGGAAACTCCAATTGCCGGGGCGAAAATGCAGCTGAGTCAACGGCGAATTACCGTCGCGCTGTTCGCGTAATAAAACCGAACAATTTCTTCATGACGTATCGTCGAATTACAGAGTTTTTCCCCAGGTAATTTCGGGTTTCGCGAGAAGCCAAGGAAATTGCACAAAGGGCAGGCCGGTTAACGAATATGCGAGACTATCGACGAAACCGGAAGTACAACTTCGAGCGATCCTCGCCAGTCTCGTATGGACGACGTACTTCCGGTTTACGAGCAACCAGCGAAGGACCTTTTACAGTCCAGTACTGGGTTTTAACGCTTACCATTTTAGCGACGCGGGTTTACGTAGCGACCGTTAATTTTTACCGTATCGTCCGGCAGTATCAATAAAAAGCCAACAGGAAATTACTCCGCGGCGGTAATAAGAACGTGCATTACTCGCCATGTGAGAGAGAAAAAACGAAGAACCGCGCTGATAATAAACGTCTTCCTGACGGGCAGAATCAGGGAAAAATAAAGCTAAAAGGAAAGCCGTAAATAGCGAAATCGCGATGAGAGCATTACGCGACAAATGAAGATCTTTTATTGCTAGAACGGATGTGAAAACTTTCATTCCTCTATAATAGTTTCCGATTACTTTAACAACACTTTTTCAGGGGGAAATGGGAAAATTGAGATACGGAAATTGATTACTACCAGAGGGGACACAATGTTTCGTTAGAGCTTTCCGATATTTGTAATTTTAAAGCCATCATCCGAGGAGTCGGCCTGGGTTCCACAAAATTTACGTTCTCACTAATAAACGAGATATACGGTACGCATTGTACCCCGGCTCGCATTGTTCCTCGTTGAACAAAGATGTCGAGCTGCTTCAAGTTTATCTCTCGTAACTTGCCCTTCGGTGGAGAGGAGGAGAGGGCTAAAGTTGCCAAGTTACTAAAACGCAGAACGGGATGAACAGCTCGGATAATATTCGCGAGTTTCGAAGATAATGCACTACAAGAAGTCAACTACTTCCCGTCATGCAAATGCCGGGCGATTTGTCCGAACAATTTGCCCCTCGCGGAAATACAGAGGGGGGAAAAAGCTTTCCCCTCGGCCGCACAACACGCGTCATTTCGTCCGAGATTTATCAGCTCGTTTATTACGAATTTCGTGCCGGCGCTATGGTTGTTTCAATTTCATTCGCCGTAAAACCGTGGCTTTATTTGATGCTGCCAATTAATGAAACCCCTGTGCTTTTCGTCCTCAAATGACGGTACGCAAAAACAATGATTTTTAATTACAGATCAGCAGGATTCCACGCTAATCCAATCGGGAAATGTTTAAACGACGGGATAACAGGCAAGTAGAAAATTAAGCGTGCGTTGGAAATTTGTGAAACATCGGTATGAGCTTTGAATTTCACAGCGTTGAACTTTCCGAGTCTTTCAATAAAGCTGGCAAGTTTGGCCGATATATCGTACGGTTTACGGTACACGCGTGGCAGGGACGCGAGGGACGAGTTTCTAGTCGACGATAAGAAGAAAAAGTGAGCGGATTGGAGGCTGCCGTTCGTTGCGGCGATGGCCCGGCAGGGTGGAAAACAAGGACGAACGGGGGACGTACTTTCGAGGGGGAAAAGGAATTGGCCCGGTGGGAATATGTGTCGGGTAACCGACTTCCGGGTCGAGCGCTGTTTGACTTGCGTCCCGCGAAATCGACGTATCGAATCATACCGCTCAAGTTAAATAAGTTTGCCCGGGATAAGAGGAAAGACACACACGGAGACGATAGCAAGATGAGATAGGGCGCAGGACGAGCTCCTCGGAAAAAACAATCGACGATCCCGCTCAGCCGCTTTCCAACGCCAGTTAATAACTTCCGCCGGTGAGAAATTGAAAATGGAACGCCAAGTAATAAGAGGCTTATGTCTCAGGACCGTGGAAAGACACACTAACCCCCCTCACTCCGCTCCTGTCTTCCTTTCGATCACTACTTAAGAGCAGGTTAGATTATTTTCACGTCAATCGTATTCTTCGAACAACGAACCGCCTTATGCAATGCTTTTGGAAGCCCGAAGGAAGACAGTATATCCGTAAGAAGCGGAATAACTAAGCGACTCTACGTCTCTTCGTTTCGGCGAATTCAATCCACGCAAATAGCTAATATTCCCTGGCCGCGGGACGAGAATAAAATTCCAAACGGCCGCGTTCTTGGCAAACTTTTCTGCGAAACTTGAGGGAATTTCCAGTTCATCTGCCGTGACAAATTACGCTTTGCGGGACGTATCGTGCGTTCGCCGATACCTCGACTTCCGGTCCCTGCGCTTTACGGCTTCTCGGTAGTTTATCGAGCGTCGCCATGATAGATTAACTTTATTACCCCGCGGCAATTTGCATGGAAAGTACCGCACGCAGCAGATATTACAGCGGGGAAAGGGACGGGAATCGTACGATTTGATAAGAACCTCGCCGCGGCAACGTTAATGCCTCTTGTTCACACAAGATTTTTATGCCAGGGGACAACACACTTCCTGTCCCGCCACGCGAGACTCCGGCAAATTACGCCAACGACCCGACATTTTTCAATCCCTTTTTTTTCCCAGCGATTTAACGTCCAGCACGAATTCCATCGACGTTGTTGATATTATTTCTCCTCGCTCGATCGATGTACTCGTATACCTGGGGAATCTCGTGTCAGCCGGAGAAATTTCATACTGCAGAGGGTCGTTCATAATTCCGCGACTGGGTCAATGAAAAAGGGAGGATCATGCCGGAGTCGCAAGGAATTTACGGAATTGGCTTCATCTAGCAATTACATGGCGATATTGAGGGACACGAGATACCGGCTATAGAGAAAACCTAGGGCACGTTGAGGGGGAGCGGGGCCGGGCTAAACAAAACGAGAAAAAGTCGGGCTTTCTCGTCGACACCGTTACGTCTCTGGCGGCGAGCTTCCGGGCGGCGAGTGCCGATAAGGAAGAGGAAGGCACGAATTTCTACGTGCCCGACATACGAGAGGTATCGGCCCCCGCGCAAACCCCAATTGGATTCCGGATTTCGGATCCCATTCGACGACACTCCGACTTTATCAAGACCCGCTAGGCCACATGCAAATCACCCGCCCTCCAAATTGTCACCTTTTTCTGTACCCGATCCGCCGAATTTCGCCGAATCGGCACGACAAACCCCTCCCCCTGGCCCTTCCTCGTGTCCCAAGAACGGCACGAGCGACGGATCGATCTTCATCCGGAAGGACGATACACCATTCGTTACTCGCCAAGGACATCTCTTTCGTCCCGGAAGAAACGAACGAGGCTAAGTCGATCAGACTTCTTCAAGGAACTGGCCTTCCACGGCGTCAAACGGAAATCGTGTCGACCAAGTTCGATCATTTGCTACTTTTTAGAGCGACCTCCCCGTGAAGAAATTAGCGGTAACGAAGCTGCACTACACGTTTGCATTAATTAACACGTTCGAGACTTCACGAAACTCCCAAGCAGGACCGACCTCGTGTAATTAAAAAGAAACGTGTAATTAAAGTACATTTTCCCGGATAAAGGATGACTGGTAATTCGAACGTTATCGGCCATTGCGAGGAACCTAATTTTTAACCCATCCACGTCGTGAATATCTCCGACGGTCGGATTTAAATGGAATAGACTTCCCTTGTGTCCACATAATCCTCGTATACGTACGAGCTTTTGTATTCAACGTGTACTTACTCCGCGATTTACGCACATGCACCGTGAAATTTCTGAACAATAGCTCGACTTACCCCGCAGTTCCCACAAGAGGAACAACAGCAAAATCGTCTGAATGCATCTTTGCATAAGAGCAGGAAATGGAAGATAAAGGATAAGAAGGTCACTCGATTGGCGATATTCCGAATTAATAAAGATGTCTAATTGGAGGACGTTACGATTGAGTAATGCCAACTGACATCAATAGTCCTCTCGGCGATCCTCTCTTCCAATTAGGGATGAACGGCCCAAGTGGACAGAGACAGAGAAATACGATGTGTCTTCGCGATCTTCCTAATACAGTTAATTAAGTTAGAGCTGGGTACAGTCCTTTGCGTTTAATCCCTTGTAAAGTTCGGTCAAGTACCTGAAGCTCCGGATACTTGGACGAAGCGCTACCACTTGGAAACTGCAGTACCCAAAGTCCAAAGGTCAATCGGAATAGTTCACCACTAAGATGACTTACTTTATTTATGCCCAGTACTTTTCACCCCGGTAGACAAGCCAGCAGAATGAGAAAAATCGACGTAAAAGCTTTCGTATTTTACATCCGCGCCTCCGGAAAAGTACTAAAAAATTTCGCGCTTTTCGATAGCCAAGTCCAGTTTCAGAAAATTCCGGACAATCCATTCTTAACGCTCGCTGCTGTACGCAGCGATAATGGCCGAACGTTCGTAACTTCCGCTTTATTCGAGTATACGTCTTCCGGCATATTCCCAGGATGCATGTGCATGAAACGACGACCACGTTTCCTCGCGGATACGGTTTTATAAGTCACCATCGGATTTTCCCTCGGGTATCGCGTGTATCGTCGACGCGCAACGGCCCCTGCGTAACGCAAGTGAGATTTCAGTTTTATTACCCCCGGAAAACGTCGTATTCGACAAAGATCGCTCAATGTCGCGTGCTAAAACGACCACGGGCTTTCATCGCGAATAAACGGAAACGTTCGGCAACCGTCACTGAATATCCGTTACGAGGATGGTCCGCACCTTGAGGGAAAATCTATGGAGATTGCAGGAAGTGAAGGTACTTTTTATTCGAGTCTACGCGTGAAATTATCACGGCGGGGACGGTCCTTAGGAAGGGTGAAAAACAACGTGGATATATCTTTTGGATGTCAAACGTCAAGGCCTTCGAATTACTTTATCGCGAGTCCTGGAAGAAAAAGATATTCCGGTGTCTCCCCGAAAAGCGAGATACGACCGCGGGGAAAAAACGAACGGAATTCCAAGTGGATGGAAAAATATGCGGATTGTGCGGTCGGGGACTGTGTATACGGGCCATTTAATTCTCCGCCTGCCGTAGCGCCACGGGATCCACCTTTCGTAAACACGTATCTCCGCGACGAAAACAAACGGAATAAAGAGAGACCGTGCGAGAAATACCGAAGGAACGGATAAATAAAAGACCAGCATCATCTAGGACCCCGGGCGTTGCTGTTTCACACGAAAATTCACCTTTTTCCTCCCTTACGAGAGTTTCCCCTGGATCTAGCGTCAGACCTATTGAAGTATTGATAAGAATATCATTCGCATTTTCTTCGCTACCTCGTGCAAACAACGATACATTTCAGCACTGCCAGTTTTTTGCCATAAAGTGCGAAAGGTGAAAGGCAAAGAAACGAATAGGAAGAGCAGAACGGTGTGGGAATATCGAGGAAGAGAGAATCAGAGGGGCATAAGTGCAGCACGTACAGATTAAGCACGACTAAGCGTCTCTTAAACAACTTGCCCATAAATTCCCGGGGAAGATTAAGACGCCCTCTGCTGCCGGTGGTACCCCTTCGTTCGGTGTACGCCCTCGGGCTCAGTTCGAGGCATTTGCGAGTGTGTCGAGCAGGGAGAACTGCGGCTCCCAGTCCTCTCTCTCTCTCTCTCTCTCTCTTTCTCTTTGTCCGTCTTCCCAGGCCAGTACGACCTCTTTTTCCTTCTCTCTCCCCCTCGTCAGCCTCTCTCGCTTTCTCTCATCTTTTCCTGACCCATCGTTCCTTCCTCTCTTTCTCCTTTGCTCGTCCTGTGTCTCCTATCCCCCTTACCATCCCCCTGACTCTGTCTCCCTTCTTGTGAGAAAGCCAGCCTCCCCGTGGCTCCGTTGCTCTTCCTGCGAAATGAGCTCGCCAGACCTGACTAACTACGTCTGATTATTGCGGCTAGGAGAAGATAAATTCGCTTAATTTCACCCCCAGGCCTAGTTACGTCCCGGACGGCACGACCGGGCCCGTTTCCGCCCGCGGAAACGCTAGCGACCCGTGTCTGCAAACGACTCTACGCGTCTCAGGGAACGATTTTTCCCCGTTCTACAATTTGATTAAGTCGTCTACCAACTCCACTCCCGCTCACGTTCGAACCTTACAACGTAAATCGCCCTCGATGACAACCGACCTGAGAAATGCTCAGCACGAACGAAACTGCACGTGAAACTATACTCGTACGTCTAAAAATATTTCTATCAGCATGGGTGGAATGTTTGGTGTTTAACCAATCATCGACCTTTAATAGCTGCGTTTGATCGAACATAACGTTAACGATGTTATGTGATATCTGTCGTCGGCGGGCTGATTGCCTGTCAAGAAATAACGAAGAAAAAAAACAGCTGGCAAAGAAGGTCTACGACGATAACTTAACGGGATTTGCCCATCAATCGGATTAACGATCGACGTGAACGTACACGTCCAAGCGGTAAACGAATGCAACGGGCCGCGCTGTTTATCGGCAGTTTCAATTATCCGCTGTTTTTCATCTAGCCGGCTTCTGGATTTGAAAAAATACCAGCAGACTCCGGCCGGAAGCCCGAAAAGACCGTAGCTCGGCACTGGCAACGGTTCATCCATTTCCCTTCGGGATGCATTAGAGCCATTCGAATATATTTTCCAGGCCGATGAGTGACCGTCCGAGGTGATGGGTCGTTGAAAGCTGTTCCCGGTCAAGTGTGGCAAAGCGCTCAGCCGCTCGGTCGGTCGATAAAAGCTATGCGATGCTGCGCGACGCCTAATGAATGCACCGGAACTACGCGTAAAACCCGAGATTACATCCTCGCCGATTCCCAGCCATTCGTCCCACGTTATAACGACGTTTACGAATGACCGTTAATTCAATGGGGGAAAAAGCAATAGGACGGACAGATGTGCAACTCTCACGTATCCACGTCCGCCTAAGTACACCTGTCTGCACGCGGCCGGGGTACCAATTTCTGTCCGTTACAGGCCACTTACGAAGAAATAGCTGCGATTTGTTAGCGTGTCAGTAACCCTAATAATATATCTTACCGTTTCAACGAGTCCATGTTCCCCTCAACGGTAAACATGATACGGCCATGTCGTTACACTGAATTATCCAAGCTAAAGGGGTTCCGCCTTCATTAGGATTTCCCGGGGAAGAGTCCTTTCGGTGGAACGAACCTTCGTGACCGAGTGGCCAAAGGCTATAGGAATTTATCTCCCAGAAGACAACGCGACTGCAATAATCCCTTGTAAATTTTACTCCTTTTATTTCATAATGTACCCTTCGCGCCTGTGAGCTCTAGTTATACCTATAGCTAGAGATTCGCCAGCTGGGTTTCTTCTCACGGATCTGCACTACGACGCAAGTTAATCTTCGACAATGTACCTGTTTGCATACTCATTTACCAAACAACAAACTTTTTTAACGACACCACGAGGCTTGGTCGTGCGAGGCTCTCATCAGTCTCATAAAGCAAGATAATGGAAAATAAGGAAACAAGATAAGAAGATAAGGAACAACAAGATAAGGAATAGTGTGCAACGATCATTGCTGAAATAAATTCTTTAAGAGTTTCACCGTTACGTTGAGTACTGACAATTTCGATCGGCACTTTTACCTTCTTCGTACAACTCCATCCGGGCAATGACAAATTGGAAACAATTGGCCGGAAATTCGCGCGACGATTCAGAATCGAGGTTGTGTATAGAGGGATTACGGGAGAGGGGCGGGGCTGTGTGAGGGTAAAAGGAAGGTCAAAGAAGAGGACGATAAGCACGATCGGAAGTGAGGACGACGTAGGGGGATACAAAGAAAGAGGTGAGGATCGTCGTGAGAAAAGGAGCTCGGCCATTTCCTGCATTCGATAGCGGCCACTCGATTAGGAAAGGAACGAACGCTCGGATTCCCTGGGAAGCTGATAACCCGGGAATTCTACACGACGCGTGATAACGGACTACCTCCGTCCGCTTGTGTTTTAGCAAACTTCCTGCAACCGGCTATCGAGCTCCATTAGCAGGTAAACGGCTTTTATCCGCGGCAAAATACCGTGTAACGGACTAATGCGTGCGATTCACCCTACGCCAGTCCGAACGTTTTCAATTTAGCGCCCGGACAAAAGCCGCGTTTGTCCGACGGCTCCGCTGCGAAACGAACTAGATTAATCGCTCAACGTGTCGTTAAAAATCAAACTCAGACAATGGTCCGGGATTTAGACAAAGATACAGCGCGTTCGTTCCAGCCTACCGGCCAATACACAAATTAATTAAAGACCGAAATCACAGCTTTCCACCTGTCAGCTACCATTGGAAAACACGATACACATTTTTCGAACAAGAGGAATTTTTCCATTACTCTCGCGTCATTGATTCCTGAAGGTTCGTTAAAAATTTCCTCAACAAGAATACGCAGAATTTAAGCCCGGCGAAATCGAAGCCTACGAATGGTTTATTGGCCGAGTTTCTGGCGTGGATGCAAATAACTTGCAGAAATCAAGGGGGAAACACGCTGAGAATTTCGCTTGGCACGCGAATACACGGCGGAGATTATCGCCAGCTGTTTCATCTTAAAGTCAAGGCAACTCCTATTCCCGGTTATTTTAGACCGTTATGTAACGGATCATGTCTGCGTACCCAGTAAACACTGGCGGCAAACAATAACTACTACGAACCAACCACGAACACCAATAACTCGCAAGTTTTCACGGATTATTTTGAGTTTTACTTATAAATTTACTCGTCTACCGAGTCGGAGAATTTGGCCAATCGTGACACCATAGGTCTGGAGCTTTTAATAAATCTACTGCATTTCGTAGAAAATAGCTCAAGATATTTTGGAGGATTTGAGCATTGAACAAAGTCCGACGTGGACGATCGATCGGTTAAAGTGGCTCATCTTGGGTCGACCTTTCCAAGACGAAGCTTCGGAGTTGCCAGAATGTAAGAGAAGGTGATTCCGTCCCTCAGAGGGAACGTCGTGAGAGAGTCTTCGACAAAGGATGACTAAAGCAAACGCTGATTGGCTGCCCGAGGCGTCGCATCGCCGTGCAAACAATGCGCACCGAGTGCTAACAATGCAATTGTACCCAAGACGCAGACACGCGTATCTCTTTTCCACGTATACCCGCAACGTCTTCCATGGACACTCGAAATACATCTACGTGCTTCCCCGGCAATGGCCAAATTGAAAATGACGCGACACTGGGAAATATGGAACTAGGCAAACGCCATTAATAGTTACCGCCGTCCTTGCGACTCAATCGCAACAACGTTCCCAATCCCCAAAATTACGCTTGACGATCTAATTCGCGAGCGAACGGTTTCTCAATCTTATGTTAGCTCACTTTGCCGCTCGACCTGGAAATTTCCGCTGGCCGCTTTGCAAGGTCATTTTTCCCAAGCCACGTACCTGATAGTTAACTTATCGCAGAAATACGTCGTGGACGTTGGCGATTTACTTACGGTTAACAAGCTTAACTGGAATTGCTGGTAATAGCCGATCGGACATATCCTCATATCTGCCCCCGAAACGTCGACACATACGCGCCAGTTACGACCCATCCCCGCTCTTCACCCCGATGGACCCATATTTGCAGAATGTATCCGTGAATTGGCCGGAGGCAGGGACAGTCGTGACGGAAACGAAGAAACAATGTCGAAGCTCTAAGGGATGTTCGAGTATTGCAACGCGTGGACTTGAAACCTGTCCGTTTCTCCAATACGAAAGACACATTTGGATGAATTTTCAAAGCTCGAAATTCGTGGTAGAACCTTCCCTTCTCGAGTATTTCATCGTCGTAGATTTATGTGACGAGTATGATGGTTACATTAAACTCGCTAACGTCGCGTCAGATGCAGCTTGTTACGTCTAACCCGGCCACCTAATATCGATCAGTCTCGAAAGGCCCTGCGATCGGAGAGAATCGACAGAATTGATTAATGAGATTCGAGGCTTTCACGCGGCAGCGTGCAACGCGAAACAATCGGCTAGTCGCGGCCCTTTGCAACGCCTGTCAAGTTAGCCGGCCGTTCAACGCTCGTACTCGCTTCTATTTTGCCGGACAAACAACGCCTCACGCCGTTTACAAAGAAATGGGATGGTTCAACGAAAATAGAGGACCGGGATCCCTGTTAGCAAAATGTCGGAATTCAACATACCGGGTTCTGTGTTTTTCAAAAATTCGCCTTAATTCCGGACTTTTAATTTTGATTCAAAGTGAGCAAATACCGAAAGCCGAGATTTCTGGCAGTACTCGTAGACAGGATTTCGTGTCAACGACCCACGCTTCTGTCTGCGATTCCGCTCGTTAGAAAAGATTTCTCAAGCAGCAAAGCTATTCACTCGGTTCCGCCTGGACGCTCGATATTTCCTAGCGGTTTCCTTTTTTGCGCCAACGTCGCGCTGAATCGCAACGAACGATGACAAATGAGAGAGTTCTTCCGTATAATGGACTATCGGATGACATTAGTTTTATTGTGCGCCGACGGCTCGCCGAATGATAAATGAATACGTCGAACGCATCCGCGTTTCAAAGTCGCGGCTCAACGAGAACTTCGTGAATCCCACGATCCGACAGTAAACGCGTTTTATCGAGGAACCATTTTGCGTTTCCACGAAAGAACGTTTAGCGGGCAATCATTCTACGTTTGCATGTTACGTCGCCAACGACATTAAATTAAAACAGGATCAATAATTTACGTTTACCAACGGCGGAATAATGCTTCGAGCAAGGTTAAAAATAGCACGGAATTCCATCGTTTCCTCTTTTTTTTTTTTGTTAAAAACAACATTTCTGGAATACCCTTAAAATATCGTGCACTTTTTAATAAACGATGGATGAAAAAATATCTCTCGACGTGACTATAAAATTACGACCTCTGACATTCGCACGTAATAACTCAGTTATTGATGATAAATATCTTGAGTACGGAATGCAAAAGGAGAAATTACCATCGATCGTCCCGTTCTTCCGATAAGACCGAGGAGGGAGTAAAAATTCAAGAGGAATAACATGAATTGTCCTCTGGCGAATGCTAATTGCTTAGGCAAGCACGGTCCTTCGGGGCGGAAGACAGTCCTGTCGTCTCAAGGAAACCGCCTTGTGTACTTCGTTCGCGGAAATGTTTCCCTCGTTTCCCCCGTTTCCCCCGAAGCTCTCTAAGAAACTCCCATCCCCCCTGCCTTTGGCGATTCTAGGCAAAGTCCGTCGGTCTTGGCGAGAATCGCCCTGACCGCGGACATTCGTAATTCCCGCGGCAAGTTGGCTCGAATGTTCACCAAGTCCTCCATCTCTCCCTCTTGCCGGTCAAGATTTCACAGGGGGTTTGCATTGACCCTCCGAATCGGCCGGCATCGGGCCGGAAAACGCGTTTTCCCGGGCTTCCCGCGCGACTCATTTCTGCAACAGCCCGGCGGAAAGCCATGAATCGTTTATGTTGGCGCTCGCGACGAGAGGACAGGCTGGAATTGTTGAACCGGTTGGACGCGCGCAATTGCCCAGCCCCGAAACCGTATAAATGTTTCAAGCGTTTCTCGTTGTACGTTCGCGTCCAGCGAAAGGCCAACCCGATCGATTATACCATGCCGAAAGTCCCCCCCCCCCCCCGACCTACTCGTTAGCGAAAAACAAGTAATATTTTTCCCAGGGCTTTTTCCAACGCCGGTGACCCTTAACGCCGCGACTCTATTAATTTACGGGAAACACGTAGCCGCACTTCCTTTCCGGGAGGGGGAAATAAAAACAATATCGCCGAAACAACGGGTATTTTCGGTCAAGGAAGTGCGCCCGCGTGACTAACGACTTCCCATTTGCATAATAAAAATGTTGCTATCGAAAACTCACCATTATTTATGGCGGCCAAAGCGATGATACTGAGCAGCCACGCCGCAATCCCGAGGACAGACATCTTTGTTTCCTGCGTCACGAACTTCTCTCCTCACATAATAAGCCGCTGTCGCACGACGATGCAAGCTGTAATCAAGAAAATACGATAGTTTTACAGCCTTGTAAAATATTCCGATCAACCGTGGCCGTATAATCCAACCGCGTTCCCGTGAGCTTGACGTATGACAAAATTTCATTTTGCCCGGGCCCTATGGATCCATAAGACCTAAAACATATCGTCGAACGTCTCGGGAACGATGGCTAAAGTTTACTCGGGATTTACGTTTATCCCCGGGCATCTGAGGATCCACGCATTTTCCGTTGCCTTTAATCAACGTAAGATCGCGCACGTCCGAGTGGATATAAAAAAAAATGACAAGTCCTCGGCAGATTCGGGAGGTTTCTCCGTTCCGGGAGATTCAGCGGCGCGTTCTTCCGGTAGAGCGGCGATCTTGTCGCAAATTGGTGGAATTGGTAGAATCGCGCGGGACGCAGGACGACGGCGGAAAGGATCACGGGAAGCTGCTCATTCGTCACGTCGAGATAGCGTCGTCCTCCGGCGAATCCGACGAGCCGCTCCAAGGTGTCCTGCCCGAGTTTCTCCCTGTACGCCTAACCGTTAGCGTAAATGGCGTACCGTGGACCCTCCTCCATTTCCGCCGGCATCCCGCTCCCCCCTCTCCCGACGTCCCATTTATTCAAATGACACGAGACGCTCCGCGTCAAAATGTCTCTCGCGAGAGGAAGCTATCACTCTATTTATGCCGCTCTACCGTTTCCTCCTAGAGCCCATTCCTACCTACCCAGCCACCCTCGCGTGTTTTACGTTTATGCACGGTTATGCGCGAAAGCAGGCATTATCCGCGGGAATACGTGTTACAGGCAGCTACGCGTCAAGCCTTCCACAAGTACGGATCTTAGGAGAAGGATAGGAGGCTCGTGTAATCCCCCAGATACGCGTGTTTCGACCGCTTCACATGGGCTTCTCCGTTCTTATCTACTCGTGCAGCCGCTTAATCAATGACCCATTGGAACCTTCCATCACGCTCTATAAACTCGACGAGAGGAGCCAAGGGTTTTCTTCAGCAGCCACTCCTCGTTCTTGCTGTGAACTACCCTTCTGGCCGACCCGATTCTTCAGCCTGTAGCTCACTTCTGAGGAATTCCGCGAGTTGCCGGTGTAAACGACTCGCGCGGAAAAGTCCTGCAAGGACCTACGCTGTTGTCGGAGTTATCAGCGGAATTTTCGTCATTCAAGTCGGCGAATCGTCGGAACATCTATCCTCCCACGGTTCTCTGTGCATGTATGTCTGTTTCTGTTCGTGTATGTATGTGCGTGTGTCGGCGCTAGGGGTTTATATTCGACTCCTTTTCATCCGAGCGCGCTTTTACTTTGTGCTCGTGTACGCGCGTAACGACCCGCAACTTTACGCGGCGAGATAGCCGAAATTTGCCTCGCTGTGAAATACACAGGGAAACGCGCCTTAAGCGACTCCGTCTCGCGCGATACGCGCTTTTACCAGACCTCAGTGAGTCCTGTCCGACGAATTTCCTCGACTATCTCTTTGGCTAGCACGATAATTACGTCGAGGATTCGCTCAAACGCGTATTTGTCAGCTCTATGCCCCCGCCCAAAGGAACCGAGAGGTGTCTTGTATTGTTCCGCCCGCTTCCTTGACAAAGACAAGAAACTCCAACAAAAGTAAGTAAGTCAAGAAACGACCAAACCGAAAGATCAACTTTACCAAAGGAATAAGACGAGTAGTGATTTAAGCCACTTCAAGTTCGTACGTTAATGCAAACGTGTGGAAGACTTAATGTTCAGCTATTATCGGATCCTACGAGTAGCGTAAGTTCCAAGAGACAACAACAGCTGTATTCCAATCCGAGATATAAATCCCGGATAAAAGTCTTGCCTACTTCCGTGAGAAATAGAGAGAGCCTTATTTAAATGTAAAGACACGATGGTAGTGCAGTAACTGATTGCCGTATTATCGGAATTTCCGCTTCGCCAAGCGTACGATAAGTTTGGCCACCTTTCCTTCGCGAATCTCCAAATACCCGAGTACGCTTTGATCTCTTGCTTCGCGATAAATGAATCACGTTTCCGACAGAGCGACGTATTACCTATACATTGTGGTTGAGAGACGCACGAATAATTGGCCTTACCCTTAAAAACTAAACAGAGGAATATTTCATCAAACGAACAGGCCAGTATTCAACAGTTTTATGTGAAGGTCGGACCTTTAGTAGTGTAATTAAAAAATCGCGAGACTCCAGGGCCTCTTGGTAAATAGGCACATATTATCTCGAGGTAAACGTATAACAGTAACAGCGAAACATGAAAATCATGAGTTTTGTACATCTCCATAAACCCGCAAAGTTTATAACGCCCTATTCCGAAAATCATAATTTTCATGCCACAGGACTCTCGTATAAGAGGAATTTTTTGGAGAAAGCTTGAATGTTTTAATCTGCCACATCGCTGCCAAATGGCATTATCAAATGCGACAGATCGTTATCTACTTGAGACTGCACGAGAGGTCGATCGATCTTTCGTAATAACTCCGCAAGGCGGAAAGACGGCGATCCATATCTCCCCCTCGCTCCGCGTACCTCGAAAAACCAGCAATCCGTAATAATTTCATGGCACCGAGGCGATCGTTATTACGTAAAAAAGATGATCGAACGTAACGGTACGTCTCGAAGCACCGTTCCCCGTTGCTCCCATTTTCACGGCGGAATAATCGATAGCTCAACAGATAAAGCGAAACTTCCATCCCCGCCGCGAGACAGTCGATTTATTCACCGCGAAACAAAAGACAAATTCGAGGGCATCGAAACCGAATATTACGACTTTCTCCCCCTCCCTCCACATATTTCCAATTTATCTCCATATCTCCGAGCTCCTTTCAATTTACCTGCAAAATTTATCTTTCGTTTGCCCGCGCGATTTATCTTTATTTAGCCTTCCTTCCGCGCCACGTTGCCAGTGTGTCTTTCGGTCCATCTTAATAAAGCGCCATTTAGACAAGCGGGAAATGTCATTAAAAAATTCTACCGGCAAGATAAAAGCTTCGTATAACGTTAAGCAAAGTTCTCGGCCACACGACTTGTCGATGCCATTAGATCGTTTAATCTAACTTTCGTCTCATCTCTTCCACCTCGCGATTAACTACTACGAAATAACGCATTATCCTCGACGATACCGAAGCTTCAAGTTCTCTGCTGCGCGTAAAAATGGAATGCCTCAAAAAATGGGCCATTTCTCAGAAAGCAGCGACTTTGGCCGGTGTTCCTCAAACGAAAGCGAACGATCGGACGAGAAAATAAAGGCACCGAGCAGAAGGTCATACCCGCGAAATGTGTCTAACGTCTGTGTCGGCTTTAAAGAACGGCGCGAGCATTACAGCCGGGAAACGTACGGCACGGAAATATCGTAGAAATGTATGGCGCGGAGTGCAGCCAATTCAAATGCGCCGAGGTTACATCGACCGTGAAAAAAAAGCTGGCAAGGAGTTGAGCACAGGTTCCCTGGCAGCGAGCCCGCATTGGAAATAGAAAAAAAGGTCGCGGAGAGACTTCTTACCTATCGCTGCTGCTGATGCTGATGCTGCTGCTGCTACTTCTGCTTTTGCTGCTCGTCCTGAAGCTTTCACTTCCCCGTCATACCTCGCGTATTTCGGAAGCAATCCGATCCACCCCCGCAAGATGTTGGTCCCACGTCCAAGTGCGTCCCGACGGCAGTCCTAACCGATCTTCTCCACGAGGAATCCTCGCAACCGGAAAACGTCGATGATCCACTCGGTTCTTCGTCGACTAGGGACACATTTTTCCGACGCTACTTACCGCCTTTTTCTTCGCGGAGTACCCCGTTAAGGGCTAATCCCATTCCACGAGGGAAGTGCCCGGTGAACGTCTTTCTCGTCGGCGGAATTCGAGCACCTCCGACGGCCCTAATTAATTTGGAAAACAGCCGGTGCCCGGGGATAGTTTTAATTAAAAGACCGAACTCGATGTCGCGCGCACGGTGCACTTGACCACCCCTGCGGGGGATTTCACCGCATCCCCGACACCACGGACCGACGGCGATGCCTGTCTGCTGCCTGCTGCCTTTTCCAACGTCTCCGACAGTCTCAAACGCATCTTCGAGGACCTTCCCGTCTCATCAGCGCGCCGTCAAAGGGAATACGACGTGAATAAACACCGCGCGAAATAAGGCTTACACGATCACGCACACGATCCACGATGGAAATGAAGATCTCACTGTACTCACTGCTCGGCAACTGTCGACAGCATGACACTCAGACACACACTTCCAAGGACGTCTTATAGCCGATGACAACAGACAGCCCCTTTCAACAGACACAGGAGAAGCAAAACTTCCGAAGGTCACAACGATCCTCGTAACTGCACTACTACGTCCTTTCGTCGAGTGGCAATGATATTTGGGATCTCTACGTCCTCTCACATCCTCAGAAACATAGGTTCAAACGGATGACGAGGGAATTAGGCGCCTGGGGAAGGGCATTTCTCGTGTCCCAGCGGACTCGGTTGGCCCGCGCGACCAAGGTCGTCCTTTTCCTGGTACCCGAGCAGCAACCACCCCTTGGCTCAGCACACCGTTAAGGTCCTCCTGCCGGGAGGAGAAGAATCCTCGTGGAGGGAAGGATTTTCGAGTTCTCCTCTGGCAAGAATTTATTCGTTCTTCGACGACTTTGGACCGAAAACTCACCATTCAGCGGCAACCAAGTGGCAGGACCTCTGAGGGGTTGCTTCCGGTCGAGGAATATGCGTTCGTCCCGGGTCCCAGGAACGAGCTGGTTCAGCGCAGCTCCAATCCCGCAAGAGTATGACGTATCCACGACGAATTTCGCGAGGCACTGAACACGCGGAGTGCCGGTTTGAGATCCGTCCGTGGCGCGATCCGATCGTCAACTGACGGGCCGACGGGCACCAGCGCCATCCCGACGACGGCAATTGCGAGAACCTTTTCAACCCCCCTACTCTGCCTTCAACCCTCCCCCTGGACATCCTCCCTGCCGGCACGTACACGCGTCCAACCGACCCTCTCCGACGCCGTAACCTTTCCCTGACCCTCCTGACGAGCCGTCACGGAACGTCCACTCCCTCCAACCCCTTTCCCACCACCCACGGGAATGGCGAATTTTATAATCGTCCCGACAAAACGCGCGCATTAACATTAGAATAAAAATTCGAACACCCCTACTATGCCTCTTGTCTCCTCACAGTCGTGCAGAAAAGAACGTCGAGTCTGTGCTTCGAGGGTGAAAAAATCAACCCTCGTAGAGCTCGTGTTATTCCTCAGGAGTGTTTCTAATAGTTGTAGGTATTTTTTGCACGAGTACAGGTGCTGCGGGATTGGATGGTAGGTCCATTGGCAGTGCTGGCAAAACATAAGTGTACCTCAAAGCTGGCCGTAGATTCTTAGCGGCATTTGCCGTGTGTTTCGCGTAACGCGCTTAATCCATTATGACCGGAGCCCTATTTATCCCGCGTCCCGTCCGTAGCTTGGTATTCATTCTGGCGCAGGTGTCGGACAAAAGCCGCGCTAAGAGGGCCACTTACATTCACACACGCGACCGAGGGAAGGTGGAGGGTTGGATTAGAAGCAAAGAGCCGGTGCGTAATCCTCGCATCAATTCGTCTGGATTCTTTCGTCCGCGCTCGCTCATACGAGGGTATTAATGAACGCCAGTCACTCCTACGGGCCACGCGGGACATCTACGGCAAGATCGACGAATATATCAGGATCTAATTGGCAATTACAGGTCTGTTAGAGCGAACCACCGGGCGCAAGAGTAATGCCGTACATTACGGATTACGCCGCGCGATTTGTCCGATCCAACCCGTCTGGGGAGATATTTAATCCCCGGAAAAAACCAAACCCGTCCGTCGATTTCGCGAAATCCAATTGCCAGAGACCAGACGGGGCAAACGCGTGAACCCTTAGGAGGAATGGGCAAAATTGCACGGAAGACCCTGTCGGTGAAGTCAGGGGAAAAGTGCACCAGTGAGCACATCCCCGATTGGTTTCTCTCTGGCTATGTAAAATCTTGGAATAAACAGGCATCGCCCAGAGCGAGCGCCAAACTCACCGAGCTAGCCGGTTTACCCCCCCAGTATCCTACGAGCTTGGAGGGGGGGTTGGATGGCAGGAGGGGACAGCGGAAGGGTAGTTTCACACAGCAACGGCTCGCTTAATTACTAGTTACCAGTGACAGGAGTTGGGAACGTTTAGCTCGCGCAGTTCACGCTATCCGACAAAAGCTTACATCGTTAGGACAAGATACCCCATCGGACCGGCAATGCTCCTGATTCGACGGGAGGAACCTGCCGAAATCCGTGGAATCGTATCAGCCGGAACTACGACGGTCCGTTCCTCGACGACCAAACTCGATATTCATGTAAATTAGTTGCCTCCGATGCAGCCGAGTTCTCGCACGGCTGACAAGTTAAACGATGAATCGACGCCCCATGTCCTTTATATCCTGCGATCGTCCCTGCAGAAAGAAATCCCCGCCGACGTAATTTACCGAGGTACAAGCTTGCGCAATCTATCGCGCCCTCGCGTGCGGCTCGGTTAATTATAATTGCTCGACTTGTCCCGCGCTCGGGTCAAGCAGGAAGTTAATCCACCCGGCAAATACATCTCCCTGAAATTCACTTATCTACGCAAATATTTCCCTGCAAAATTTTACCTCGAGCAGTGGAATTTTTCTATCCAGCTAATTGCTTCGACAGCGATACTTCTTTGACGAAAGGATAACGAGGCGAAACACGTGCATCGCAAGCGACAGACTGATATGCCGATAACTACGGTGTATACAACGCGACGACAAGGACCATTCATCGACGACATCCACACACACCCAAAGTCCCGGACTAAAGTAATGAAGCATAATTACAATCCATATTGCTGTACGGCTTAGTTTCTAACGCCTTCTCAACACGCACCAACTACGAATGGTCAGACATACATCACGGTAAATCGCTGGCAGATTACGTATGCAATTACGGTTCTAATTAGCGCGTTCAAAGTGAAGTTCTTCCTCAGTAGAAACGTTCAATTCGGCCAATCAGGGTGGGAAGGGGCTTTCGTGGACCGATTTCGAACGGTAATATTTTGAAATCAGCCAAATCCTCGAATCAGAGGGAAACGTATGTGTTTATTGAGGGTAATCGTTTCTATGGGATTAGGGACGTTGGCTGGGGAGATTCCTTGGCGTCTGGCTGGACGTCGCTGCATCTACTGCGCATTGAAGGGACGAGAAGGGATCAGTAGTTAGGGACGGAATCGCACGGCCTATGGGATCGAAGGACGGTTAGACGCGGTTGGCATCCGTTAGCCGTCGAACCGCAGCCGCAGAGATCCGTGTGGACAACGGGCTTCTGAATGGCCGACGGCCCGTTCGTCCCCCCTCCCACCTCTAAATAGGATACGGACTAATGCGACCACCCGTATATTTCGGTTATCGAGTCGTAATGCACGCTACGAAAGGCAATCTGCATGACCCTCCCCGACGCCGGAATCCACGTCGATTCCGGTATTCGCACGGTCACCCCCCCCCCTCCCTCCCTCGCAACCCCGCATAACTCCCAGTCCTTCGTCAGGCGGCACTGCAGACCGACACTGTTTTACGCCGTTTCCGCAAGCGGACAAACGCCAGTACGAAATCATTACCTGCGTATTGCGCCAGTCCGACAGCAGATTCACTAAGAAAACCGGGAACACAAGAAACTATATTTCGTTGTCCTTAATTTATGGGAAACTAGCTTAAACTATCCGCCGTTGCCCGAGTTTCTTGTACCTAGAATATCAGGGTTAGTGGAAATGTGAAAATGAAATCCTAGAGAAATTATTGGTCAAAGGGATTAGGAATTAATAAAGAACGTACAGACAGTCGTTCTATTTTTGACGTACACATAAAAATACTTAGCAATCTTACGTGATTCCTCTGGTTTATACCTAAATCCCATTGTGTGACTAGATAGCGAGAAGAGGTGAGAATTTGCTATTTCTCCTAGCACTTCTCCGTTTATTGTTCGTAATTATCTGACAACGCTTTAGCGGCTAACAAGACCGGCAACTTCGTGGGTTCATTTGCATTTATTTCACGGTGACGACAGCGACGTGCCGAAAGAAGAAGCCACGACGCGTCGCAGAAACTCGGGGAACAAAGACCAGGGAAAATGCAACTTGCGAAAATGTACTCGCCAAAATACCGCCCACTTTCCTCCTCTTGGCATTTACCATAAATTTTCGCAACAACCTTCGGATGATCTTCCTCCGCTTAGCACCGACGAGCCCATCGATTTTTCCAGGAAAATTTACCCGGTCCAGCGAGATTAATTACAACGGCGAGAATATTTCGAGTCATGAAAAGCTCGGGCATATCGTTTTCGCCGTATTCGCACCCGGAAAACCGAGAAACGGAGTGGCTGAGGAAAAAATTTCGCTGAGATAATGATTTTTTTGTGCGGGCTGAGGGCCCGCGGGGAATGCCGATATTTCGCTCCGCCATGCGAAATTCCCATTTTCGTGGTAATCGAAGGGGGGAGGGGGGTGGGGGGTTAGAGGGGGATCGACGAACGACTAGTTGCTTCTCCGCCGTTGGCTTCCGCCTTCGATTTTCCCGATGAGCCACCTTGAAAAGCGTCGATCGCGCGCCATTGCGCGTCATTCCGCCGACCCGCCGGAAGAATCGATGCTTTAATGCGTCTTTATCGAGGCGGGTCAGCGTTATGGCCAGACCGCGCGATAAATTTTGCCCGAACGTTCGTCCGGACGGAGCGTTACGGGTTACGTCCTTCCGAAGAAGCGAAAATTACTGCCAGTCCGAGCCGCACGATTTCACGATAGAGTTGCCACGATTAATCACCGAACGTACGGCGACTTCGTGCTAGGTTAATCCCTCGACAAAGGCCCGGCATTCCATCGACTCGGCCAGGGAACAAACTTTTACTTCGATTCGATAACGATCCCCGTACAATCTGCGCGATTCAGTTGGCAGGATTTGAGCAAAAGGGAAAGTACTGTTGCGAAGTTTTGCCGCTTCTGTCAATCGTTAAGCAGACATCTCTGGCTCGTGTTTTAATATCGTGTACCGTACCCATCCATCAGGAGGAATTACTTTTCTGGGTATAACGGGTCGCGCGTGATGGAGCGAAACGGTCCGCAGCATCCGTATCCTCGCTCGAGGACATTAATTCCCCGATCAGATTCGAAATTAGCATCTGCCTATATGGCCGAGTCGCTGACGGATGACGCCATAAATTCACTTACATGCCGAGGGGAAACGTCGGAAAGCCGATGCGACCCTGTCGACGACGGAACCACCATGACCGGTGTCACCTGCTGATTGTCAGCTCGCCAGCCGGAAGCAACATTCTTGCTCGTTGCCTGACAAAACCGACCCTCAGGATGGCCGTCAACCCCGACAAATTAACGAGTCAGACGCGAACGAGCGATGCCCTCTCGTCCGGTAACTAAAACCGCCGTGAATCGCATTCAACGATCGACAAACGTCGAAAGTTCTTTTCGTTTTCTCATTGATCGGTGCTGTTGCTGGCCGTGCGAGCTTTCCAATTGCCACTCCTATTCTCCCGGCCTTCGAACGTCCGGCGAAAAATCGTGTTTCCGCAAATTTTCACGTATCTCCGTTTTATGCGCAACTCGCTGAGCATTATTTCGCACAGGGAATAGCATTGAAATGGAGTTGAATGCAAAGTGGTCTTCGCTTTTTCCATCAACCGACAGAGTTGCCAGATCCGGGCTGGATTTTTCGAATTATCAATATTTTTTCCCCGTTCAGGAGGGACGAACGAGCTCGACGATAGCTTTTGGAAAAATGCCCCGGATGCGAGGACTCACGGCACGAGAGCAATGTTTATCGCGGCCCATTGAGGGATTTAATGAAAGCGGAAGAAGAGGAGAAGAACGTGGAAGGGAGAAGCAAGTACGTCTTAGAGAGTTATACCCGCTAACGGGGCCGGCAGCAACGGCTCATTCAGCAGGTTTAATGAAATTTTTGACGCAACACTCGGCACTGTTGAGCGAGATATACCGAGCGCTCAAGCCATAATCGTTAGACGTTATCGTCGCGAGAGCCAGGAAACATGACGAGTGCACCGTGCACTGCAGGACTAACGCTTTTTACCCTTAATGCCAGACTACAAGGCGAGTCGAGGAAGCTTCGAGGATGTTCGAATAACTCCACTACGCTCGCTCGTAGATAAGGAAATTCGCGACCTGAGGATCCGCGACGGGAACTTGGCGGAACCGTTGTTTCGCTTATTGCGGCCATTTGGATTTCGGCAATAGGTCCGCCCGTTCCTTAAATTCCTCCGCAATGGCCAGCAGGCAAAACACCACTGATAGCACGTGAATCGACGAAAGGAGCTTAAAATAAACTGCGGACCTACTTCATTGACCCTGAGTTATCGATTTTCGCAAAATTATCTTTAACCACTGGCTTTTCGATATTGCGCATCGTTAAACGCGCTGGATTGAATTATTTCAATTACCTTTATCGTATTGTTATTGTAACCTATGTTACCAGTAATCTTTCTATTTTCTACTTTTAGCCTGAAATCTCTAGCACGAGAGTATTACTTGTTATTGTCAGGCAAGGGATTAAATTGTCCTCTTAACGAAAATTTCCAATTGGAAAATATCCGTCTAAAGCAAAATTCGCGTGGTGGAAGAATTTTCACGGTTTTCTAGGGTAAGAGGAACTCGAATTGGTGTTATCGCGGGGTTTCAGTGTTTTTCAAATGATCAGTGCTACACGATGACTGGCACTACCTGCGTTATCCACTAATCACGGAGGAGGGAGACATGCATACAGAGACGCGCGTACACATTTAATGCCGGCGATTGTGATACGCGTAGTCGCGTGACGTACGTACCTCTCGTGAGTGAGAGATGTTCTGTCAGTGTTGCGCTGACCGCGATTCGACAGTCATCGTGCTGCGCCGAGTCTAGCCGTTCATTAAATTAAATTCCCGTTGCTGCGCAGTTGCACAAGCAAGATATCGGTACGTACTACGATCGAGCGCACGTACACAAGGCGAAATAGTAAATTCGAACGTGCGATCAATAGGCCATTGACATTTTTCCGCGCGTCATCTAAGAAAGAGAATCGGTCGACCGCAAACAGTGAGATGTAATGATATCTGAAAAAAACAACAACGTGTGACTTGTCATTTCCGACAGTGTTTTTATCATGATTTATGAATAAATACCAGCGGATTACAGATAAAGAAATTAATAAGCGCATCTCACGGTAAACAATTATTCCTATTACACGGCAAATATTTCAGTAAACATTTTTTCCCGCACGAGTGAACACTGTGCGAAGGTGTTTCTCTTTAGATCTTAAAAATTGTCTCGACAAACGTTTTGATGCTTTCAACTAACGTTCTGTTTTTCATTTGCAGACACTGCCGGAAAATGGGTTTTGACATACTCTGCGCCATCGTGGCGATTATCATCGCCTTTTATTACTACAGCACGTCGAATTACGATTTTTGGAAAAACCGCGGTGTAAAAGGACCAGCACCTTCACCGTTGGTAGGAAATTTCCTGCCGATCATGTTGAGAAAGATAACGATGCACGATTTCTTCGGGAATATTTACAACGAGTATGAGAACGAACGGATAGTCGGATTGTTCGCCAGGCGATCGCCTATAGTGTTAATTAAGGACTTGGACTTCGCAAAGAACATTTTAATCAGGGATTTCTCCAAGTTCCCCGATAGGGGTATGCCCGTTCATGATAAGGTAAATCAATATTGATCTTAAATCATTCGCGGCCAATCTGTCCCCCAGTGTAGACACGTAAATTTTTGTAGAGGAATAGCAAGATGTTAACAGTAACGATACTGACAGATGGAGCCGTTATCCCAGAGCCTGCTGAGCCTGGATGCTAACAGATGGCGACCACTTAGGGCCCAATTGTCGCCGGTCTTCAGTTCCGGCAAGCTCAAGGAGATGTTCTCACTGGTATTAGATTCCGCGGAGCAGCTGAAGGTGTGCCTCGAACAAGAAGTGACCAAGGATCAGCCGATCGAGTGCAGAGATTTAATGGCCAAGTATACCACTGACGTCATCGGTAGCTGCGCCTTCGGCCTTGAGATGAACGCCATGTCCAACGAAAGTTGCGAATTTCGCATAATGGGAAAAAAAATCTTCCAGCCGAGGATCTCACAGTTCATCAGAATGCGACTCGGTGAAATGTTCCCTACTTTCTACAACCTACTAGGCTACATCTGGCCCCACAGTGAGATCACGACTTTCTTCATGCGATCCATCAAGGATACTATGGACTACCGCAAGAAGCACAATATCATGAGAAAGGATATAGTCGATCTCCTTCTCGAGATCAAGGAAAATCCGAAAAAACTCGGCGGAGATATAGGTAAGTCCGTATCTCTCTGAACCCGAGCGATCCCTGTTTCGGGTTTTCCAGTTTAAAAGGTATTCCACCTCGAGCGAAAACGTTGTAGAGTTCTTGCGCAAGCACAAGTTCGTTAGTACCGGAAGGTCAGTTATTTAAAGCTCAATTTTTGGGCATTTTGGCTTGGAAAAAGTTGCTAGAGCGGCGCAAAGTCTCGTTCTCTTTTACGCGTAAAAGTGATTCCTGAAAGGGCGAGCGGTTCTTTGTCACTTTAGGTTAAAGTGGACGCATAATTGCTTTAACGTTCGTTAACGTGAACGTTTCGTGTATGTTCGTGCCATCGTACCATTGAATTTCAGAGATAACGGAGAGCCTGCTGGCCGCCCAGGCATTCGTATTCTTCGCCGCTGGTTTCGAGACGTCCTCAACCACCATGGCACACGCACTTTACGAATTAGCGCAGAACCAGCCGATTCAGGACAGAGTACGCAAGGACATCAAGGAACAACTTCAAAAGGATAACGGCATACTCACTTACGACGGGATTAAAAAAATGAAGTACCTAGATATGGTATTCCGCGGTAGGTTTTCATGGTTAACGAGATACCTGAGAGCTCAAATAAAAGGTTTATGTTGCCTCAACAGAGACAATGAGGAAATACCCACCCGGTACAATGTTAATGAGGCGGTGCGTTGTGGATTATACTTTCGAAGGAACCAACATAACTATTCCGAAAGGCACAAAGGTTTTCGTGCCAGTTTACTCAATTCATCGGGATCCAAAACATTACCCCGAGCCAGACGTATTTGACCCGGAGAGATTTTCCGACGAAATCATCGAAACTAGGCACCCTATGGCGTATTTGCCCTTCGGCGATGGTCCGAGGAACTGTATTGGTAATTATACAAAATTATTCTTTGTGTCGTTCATTTGTATTGTATGAGTCCTTTGAAATTGAAATACTTTTTACAGGTGCGCGATTCGCCGATTATCAGTCTAAGGTCGGATTAATCACCGTCCTGCGAGATTACAAGGTCGAAGTATGCGAAAAAACGGTTATCCCCTACGTTTCAGATACGAAGGCCTTTTTATTGTCGCCGAAGGGCGGCGTGTATCTGAAAATATCGAAAGTTAACTAATTCGCCGCGCCGCTTAATTACGCTTAATTATGCCTCATTACTGAACTGTGAATAAATGGATACGATAATAAATGAATATGGCCTCAGGGTAATCGTTTGTCAATGCGTGCGCCCGCAGACGTACTTGGCACAATATTCCGCGGCGAATTAAAATGAAAAGAACGTGGACACGCGAGGTCGGCAATCGCAGGATGGGAAAAAGGACATATCGTTGGACGCTGACGTTTAATTAGCGCTCGAGACACTTTACAGTGGCCGCAATGCCGGCAAATCTATCGAACGCGTTAGCGGCCGGATATCGAATGTATCGCCGAGAATACCGCAAAAGCCCTCGCACCACATGCGTTACCGCAATGACGTTACACCGGCCATCGCGATTCCCTCAAAACCCAGACCGTGCGTGAGCCTTCATCAACAGCTTCGATCCTCAACGAGGAACACGTTTCCGACAGCAGTGCCTCTTCTGAAGGCTCTAACGCGCGGTGTCCTTTTTCCACATTGGTTTCCATGTAAATGCGAGAGGACTGCGAAATATATTTGTAATGCTTCTACGCATCTATGAACAGTGCCTCTTCCGAAGGCACTAACGCGCGGTGTCCTTTTTCCACATTGCTTTCCATGTAAATGCGTGAAGACTGCGAAATATATTTGTAACGGTTCTAGGCATTTATGAAATGACAAAATTCATACGGTAATTGGTATTTAGCATAATGCAGTGGTCGACAGGTGTGCGTAGGATTTTATTCAGCCGTTACCTCGCAACTGGACGTGAACGTTTTTGTCTTTGGCAGCGTCTTGCATTCAGAGTCGTTGCAGTCTGCATAAGACCAGCAATGTCCGGCGAATAATGCTGATATTGTAATCGGCCCTGCACTGCTTGGCACGATTATCTGGGAATCCGGTGCATGTACAGATAGAACGATCGAAACTCGTAAGCCCCCGGCAGACTAGCTGCACTCTCTGAAAAGCGCGGAAAATCAAATTCGGCCTCGACTAGGGGAGGAGGGAAAGCCGATTCGGCCAGGTATTTAATCATTACGTGTAGATAGCCGACACACACTCGACGCTGCTTTTGCGTCATAAAGCCGGAAACTCGAAATTCTGTATGACGAGGCGAGCGCAATGGCCTACAGCGGACTATCACACGCTTGCACGGGGAAAGTCCTCTAATTCCAACTGGAGAGAAAATTAATGCCAACCGAATGGCCATGGAGCTTTACTCTGGCGAACATTTTTTTAATAACAATACGGCAAATTCAACGCCGCATCAACGCAACATAATTTGCCTCAGTCGTCAGTGATGACACTGCAGATATTAACTGGCGTTGAAACGGAAACACTAATTAACGATAATGAAGTTCACTTGTTAACGATAATGAAGTGCACTTGTTAACGATAATGAAATGCACTTGTCAGCGAGGGCTTTAAAAAAATATACATTCGATAACGAAGCCCTGGAGATTGAAGCTTAAAGTAGAGCCGAGTTATCTGTCACGGGCTTTCCACGACAGAATGCGTTTTGCGACACGAACGACCAAGTGAGACCGTGCGACGGACAGTTGAAAGCGATGCCGAAAGTTAAGACGGCCGGTCAGAAAACAGTCGTTAAAGAGGCCGGTAAAAACCGAAGGCGCGGGGTAGGGTAGGGGGAAGGTTCAAGAGGACGGAAGGAAGCGAAACTAACGGGCGACGGGGGGATGGATTGGTAGAAAGAGAGATGAAATATGAGAGGAACGCCGGCGATGAAAAAGACCGAGCTGTTGGTGAAGTAACTTTCGCCGAGTATATAAAGCGAGGGAGGAAGAAACGCAATGTCCGCCAGGAGAAAAGATGTCGGGAATGAAGGTGAATTAGAGAAATGTATGGCTTTTGTTCGGAAAGGAGAATGGAGAGGGAAACCCACAGAGGGAAGTAGAACACTGGCATGAAATTACGAATGAGGAAGAGCACGAATAAATTAAATGCCAATAAAGTCATTGGAGAAAGAACTTTTTACAGTCGAATGTTAAATATTATAGCGATAAATATGAAAAGGTGCTGCGTTTCCCGATGATTTCACTGGCTTCTTAGATAACACAGTAAATTTCACTTCTCAGTGGAAACTCGTTTCTCAAGGCGGAAAATTCATGGTATCATATGTTAGGCGGTTAAATCATTCCTACAATATAAGCGGATCCTTTTGGCTCCATACGTCGACCTTCGAAGGTCCGAGCTATTATCGGGGTGAAAGTCATAACCGTATAACTTTCCTGATCGCAGATAAGGAACGGCGCGGATACACATATCGTCCAACGCGTTAAATAAAATGCCAGCTGGTCCAGCCCGCCAACAAGCACTTTTCCTGCCCTGCGAGCCATAAAAAGATGAAACTCAATATACGTACTATTGCAAAGCTAATTTTATTTCGACGTCCAAAATCATTCGTCATCGGGTAACCGCGATTCGTGAACTTTCGCGAATTATACGGTCGACGAAAA
Source organism: Hedychridium roseum (assembly GCA_963989215.1). NCBI lineage: Eukaryota > Metazoa > Arthropoda > Insecta > Hymenoptera > Chrysididae > Hedychridium > Hedychridium roseum. Next base: position 966,979 of record OZ022307.1, on the reverse strand, counting down.
TTCCAAGTTGAAAATAAGCGTCTGGTATATGACGCAGCATGTATGACAATGGGTAGGTGGAGAATAACGAATTGTCCAAATACGTGTTGCAGTGCATAAACGTTAATCCTACGGGCGGTGCTTGTTTCGTCGAGTGAAAATCCTCTCTACTTTTGCACCGACTCTTCCAGTCAACGCCAGTGCGCATTAAAACGAACCCTCTGCGTTTTAGATGGCTTGTTTGATGTCGGACTGGCCAGGGAAATTTAATTAAAGTAATAGTCAGGATACGCTTCCGAAAGGGAACGCACTGCGCGGCAAAAAGTAATGTTTATCATCGTACAAAGGAGATGTCTTCACGATGCCCGGAGTGTTCTGAATGAAATTACCTTACTTCTAGATACGTTAGCGCACTTTTCAGACGACTAAAAGCGAGGTACAGTGGTACGGGCCGAAGGACGGGAAGGACGGGATCCGGCTAATTTCCGGACGATGATCTGAAATGAAAGCATATGACAGAAATCCGGCTTTCCGGAAATTTTGTTCGGTGTAATTAATTTGGCCATAGGACATCGATTGATCCGCTGGCTGAAAACCCAAAGACTTGTCAAAGCATCCACTTCCGCCAACCTGGTTCCCGTTTCATTCGGCCTCTCTGCGGTTCTATCCCGGCCCTCGTACGCACCGCTAGAGCTTTTGTACACCTCCGCTACTTCTCCCTGTCCACCGGAAATCGACGTGTAAACGCCGTACTCAGCTTTCCAATCATCCATGCACCGGAAGATTCGTCAACGAGCTCGAACGGCGTCAAAGAACTCGATGACACCGTTTCCATACTATCCCTGCCATCGGGAAAAATCATTCCGTTCAATGACCCCATGTACAGAAAAATCTATCACTCAGATAAAAATTTGCATTGTCGTTTTGTGAATCGTGCTTACAACGTTTCCGGGGAATACATTTCCGTGTTAGCGGATAATGATCGGAATATCGATATTCTGATTGGCGAAACTTATTTTCGGCCAGGCTGATAATTAACTCGGTCGACGTCGAAAAGCACTGAATGGTGTTTGACGATATCGCGCGAATCTAAACGACGTAACCGACACGTCCGAAAACGAATGTCGATGGAGGAGATAAATATCCATGGACAGTAGAGCGCTGGCACATGACGTATAGACGTTCTGAAAGGGGGTAGTTAGCCAAAATGCCCGTACGCAGGCGAAACAATGACCCAATCGCGATCGCCGGCTTCGAGGTCTGCAATTTCCATTTAACGCAGTTGTCTGTAAGCCGAATGCAATTCCGCAAGCGCGGGTGATTAGGTCAACGGTTCCGAGCGGATCTAGCCCTCCCGTACGTCGACATGCACTCTGGCACGCTGTAATTATAGCGCAGGGGCGTTTCGAGGGCTTGTAAACGGACGGATTTCGGCCGAGGGAACTCCCGTCCATCCTTACCCCTCTCCGCCGCCCGTCGATATGGACTTTGGAGAAGCTCGGCAATGTCACTGACGCTTCGGGCCAATTCAAAGTCATTCCTCGACCTCGGCTAATTTTCCTCGAGGACGTGGCACGTCTTATTCGAGCCCGCAACGAGATACAATGCCGGAGAAATCATTAGACCGGCCTTTCAACGAATTGTCTCCGCACGGTGAATACCCCATTCCCCGCCTAAGTACGGTGCTCCTTTAAATCAGAAGGAGAAAAAGGGAATTCACGGCTCGGCCGCAATAAAGCACGGTCCCGTGGGAGCCGCTTGATTCGCCCGTATCCCGACTTCGGCCTGCCCAAGGAACCAGGGCCAGGGCCAGAAGGACTTGGAAATAGAGCGTGCCGTGACTGAAGCAGAGCTCAGCTGTCGCGTGCAGCCTGTCCGTGGAGAATTTCGCCTCGTACAGTCCTGCGAAAAATTCACCGACAGCCGTTGCCGACATCTCGCAATGGCCATCGACAAGCACCGATATTACAATCATCGAAAAACATCGAGAAAACTTCAAACGGGATGTTAGACACTTGGAAGAGTGGTGGTTGACTCGTTTAGCAAAGTATTAACTTAATAATTAACGTATCGGCCAAGACTGTCCCGGTATAAGCTGGATCGGCGAATTAAACTTGACAGAAAATACAGGTCTTCTGCGGTCTGTTTTGATAGTCAGATTAGGGACAGGCAAGGACGAGGCGAAAGTTTTTACTGGCAACTGTACGGTACTCAATCCTGCTCTTGTAGAATCTCTGTGGGAAAGCCCCTCTCACGCGTACGCGTAGGGCTGCGTGCCGTTGGCATCTATATGATCCCCATACGTCCATTAACATCCACCAGGTCTTTCGCAACAATATCACCATTTCGGGGACGTCGGCAGTCCTGATCGATATTGATGGGGATTCCAACAGCTACGGCGAAAGATCAATTTCACGCGTCAACAAAAAATACTGCAATAGCTTTTCACCATCCTTCGGCGGGTACGTGGAAATTATTTGGATTCTTCACGGTTCCGTAGTTGCTGGCAAATTTATGCACATGACTCGGTAAATATGAGTCGCTATTAGAGAAATGTCCTTTTAAATATTGAAAATCTCCCCGTTGGATCCATTAGTCGTGGCAGCTAAAGCTGTTTGGATTTGTCGCCATGAACAGCGGGAAATCTGACGGCACATCGGATTATACCTCGTCGTGCGTTTCGTCCAGTTCTGTCCTACGTGCAATGTACGTATATAGGTGTGTGCACAGGTTGGTACGTCATCGAACGGCAACGCAGAACTACACTGATTTCTACACAGTTTCAGTGACGAAGCGCGTACGCATTGTTTGAATTTGCTGTCCTAGCGAAAATATCGTAGCGAGATAACAAGCATCCTTCGTTTCCCGATGCCGTGTGCAGATGGATTTAACGTCAAACCGACTGACAGGTGTTCCATCGGCGGTTGACGTTGTCAGCCCGAGCGACATCGATCCGGCGAAATTTCGGCGAGTCTTCTGTCGCTAGATTAGCAATCTTTTTCGTCGTGCCAGAGAAACGGCTTAATGGCGAGACCCGGGAACGAGACGGTAGGAGGAGGGAAAAGAGTAGAAAGACTCCTCTTCCGTTTCCCGCAGTGCTCTTTGCACGCAGATATTACGTCTGTCCCATTGTCAGCTGGCTGGCCCTTTGATCGAGCCGCCTTGAGTCGCAACGATAATGACGACGGACTGATTAGGGCCGAGCACACGTCCCAGACTTTTAGCCGATGGTCGACAAAAGAAGCGCCGGAAAAACCTACGTCCCGTGCGTGCCGGTGTTACACGAATGGCTGGGAAAAAAGACTCGGCGTTTCGCCTCTGAAGATTCGCCCGGCAGACCGCGAGGAGATTGAGTAACCGTCTGCCCCTCAAACAGACACAAAAGAATACCAGCTAAAATCAGACCACCTTACCCACCGTCAAGACGACCGAACGAAATGAATTTCAAGAATCTCCTCGAAAGTACTTGGCTCTACCTCAGAAAGAATATTAAACGATAAATGTAAGTTATTACCGACTTACTAACTCCAGCGAATGTACAATATTAATACTTGAATTCCAGATGTGTAAGTAAATAAGGCAAAAATATTCCATTCGATAAAGCGGGTTAAGCGCTTTCGGGTTAAGCAATTTATGCACGGGTTGCCGTAATTTACGACATTCACGATTAAAAATTGCAACGTTGGGGTATAATGCTGGCATGTAGAAGCGTATACGAGCGGCAGGGAATATTACGAGGTTTAAGGGATGGCAAAGCCGATGTTTTCGCACGGGAAACCAACACGCCGGCTCTTCCTTGGCCGGGCTTTCATTTTTCTCCGAGTACGTGGGATTTACGTCGAAACTCGTAGGACTCCGATGCGAACTCCTCGCGTAAAGGTATGAATTTCCATTTCTCCTGTCTGACATAAATGTCAGACGCTCATTGGAATTTCATGGGCGCTTTCCCGACGCGCTTCCGCCGGGCCGTCGCTTTAAAGCTAACTTTACATTCGTTTATTGCTTCCACCAGCTGTCTCTCGCCTAATTAGAGGCGTAGCTTTTACGGAACGTCGTCTCGCGACTCGGCCGCTTTTCCAGGGCTTTTGTTTCATCCCCCCCACGCCTATGCCCCACTCGGTAGGTCGCGCACGACGAGCGTGTAGCTTATAAATTGCGAAAACGTGTTTTCGCAGCGCCACTGCCCCTCCCTGCCCCCAACCCCCAACCCCCACCGCTCTCTCGCAGTCCTGTTTACAGCAATAATATAGCTTTAATTGTGACATCAACGTCACCGCAGCGGTGAACCAACGCGTATCACCGTACCACTCGCCCCCTTCTCCTTTTTCCACCCTCCCAACCCTTTTTCCTCTGTCGATCAACCCCCATTTTTTCGCCTGACCTCCCCACCTCGCGTACCCTCGTTCCTTTGGCCCGTCGACATTGTAATCGTAATTACGCGGCGCGATCATAAAAGGCTATGCAAATTTCAGTTTCAATTGGTGTTTTTTCACGCGCAACTGAAATCATCCCCCCAGCTGCGCTGCAAGCTCACTTTTTTACCCGGCTCTCCGGGCTCCATGCATTTTTAATTGGTACGCCGTAAAAATAGGGTTCGTTGCCATGGCGGAAGTGCGGAACAGCACTTATTGTACAGTCGTTCGTATGTCACGAATATAAATTAACGGTGAATATTCAACGCGGGGAACTGCTTACAACGCGCACGAAGGGTCATACTCGAATATACGCCTCCGAAAAAGGCCAAAAAGGAATGTATTCCATGCGCCGTGAATTTATTCAAAGAGAATATTCTTCGCCGAGCGTATTTCGTTATACCGTTCTTCTTTTTTTTGCGACAGTCGTCATAAGAAGAATGCTATATTGAAAGGAATTAACGGTGCAGACACTTTCCACGAGTTTTCCCGGAGGGTCTTTAATTAATTACGCTGTTAACGCAACTCATGTAAGCCCCGCGGATAATATTTCTTTGGCCGATGCGTCGCTCGTCGTCGATCTTAAAGTCCGTCCGAGGGCCGGGGGGGCACAAAAAAGGGAGAAACAAAAGCGGGAGAAAGATTGTTTATCGATGGGAAAAGTTTGCGCGAAAGTTCGTCCGTTCGTGTTTCAGGGCGAAGTCCCGCGCCGTTGATCGAGGAAAAAGAAAGCGAGGATCCTCGCGCTTCGGGGATGATGGAGCGCGGAGAGGGAGGATTAAAGTCCCGATATCACTCGGAGGTGTGTTTCGAGGTGGTCAGGGCAAAATGAAGTACTTTGGCGCACCACTCGAGACACTCGCGACAGGCCACTTCTTTTCATGCCCGGGAAAACCCGAAAAGCGCAGTTTTCCCCCGATTATTCGGCCGGTGAATTCATCCTGAGGCCATTAAAAATGTTATTAAATACGATCGAGCGAATACCAAAGTTGGAAAATTCAGGTCGAACTCCTGGCGGCCTCCGTGTAAACTTTTCACCGAGCTCTGTCGATTGAAAGCATTAAAATCGTCGACTCCGGGTCTATTGTACCTGCAAGAATGATACATATGTATATCGACTGCTCCTGTAATGTAAGATTTGCCCTGCATCAGCTTCAACGTCAGTCACTCGAGTCGTTCGAAAATTATATCCTTATCTTGTCAGGCAGGAAACAGTGGGGAAAAGGACTGTTATTGGATTTCGATTGTCGTCGGGTCATCTTAATTAAGCCGAGGGGTAGAAAGAAAATACTACCTGCCGACCATCGTGGTCGCCGAAAGTAAGCACCTGGCGAAATTCGCCCTCGACACTAATGACGCGTAATTACACGGTGGCGTTGGTATAAAAATGGGCCCGGGAGGTACGGCTTGTTTCGTGGCATTGATCCGTGGGGAATGCCACCGGAGATGGAGAGGGCGACAGGGCAATCAGGGGAAGTGCGAGGGACGAGGCAGAAGTGAAAAATATGGAGAGAAATGGAAGGGCGCGAGGGAAAGGGAGAGACTGGCAATGAATGGGGGAAGGGAAAATTGTCGGCTCGAAATAGAGAAATAGGAAGGGAAAGTAGAAGTAGGGAAAGAAGTGAGAAAACACAGGTAAGAAAGGGTAATAGGTTTTGGAAATTGGCGGAAAGAAGAACTACGCGGAATGCATCGCTGATTCCCCTTTCGGCCCGTCGAATTTCGCCTTCCTCCAAAGGCTAACTTTTATTTCCTAAAGTTACGAGCTAGCGATTCGCTCTGATTTAATGATTAATCCCCTAGAAACCGTGCGGTACGAGCTAATTCTAAAGCGGCTACATATTACGACACCGACATCCCGACTAGACGACTCCCAGTATACATTTCTACGACCCTTTCTCAGGAAACAATATAAAACCCAATCCGCTGGTTTCACGTGTGTGTCGCAATAATACAAATTAATGCCCAATGACTAGCACTTTTCCGTTCATTATACTTGAACGATTTTCCGAAATTGAGAATGGTTTACGAAATGAGGAAATCCTGGGATGAATTGAACTGCGCGGCTAAATGTAAATGCCAGTGCGATTTACATGGAATTGTTATCGGCTGGCGAAGGGAATTATTCTCCCCTCTGGTTTTATTGGATCGTTACTCCCGAGGATTCACAACGCGGGGCGAACGAACGACCATTCGAGCTAAACCCTACGGCGACCGACAACGTCCACGTCGACGTTCGTTCCGCGAGTCATCCCTCAAAACTCGCGGCATTTTGGGAATTCGCTCTTCTTCGTGTTCAACCAGCAACCCGGCTCGGACCGGCGCATAATTTTCGTTTATCCCCAAGGGAAACTCCGATTTCGACGTTCACCCGTAGGTCTTAAGGATACTCAACGAAAAATGAGGACGTTTTTCATAGAGGTGCAGGGATTCCTGGAATAGAAGTTAATCAAGTTAAAACGTTTGTCACGAGCTTTCCCTAAATCACGACTTACGCGTCTAATTAACTAATTCCGACGTTTACCGCGCGGCCGACGGTAAAAAGCATCTCCGGTCGGGGGGAAAGCACTCTAACTCGGGCGAACCGTTTGGATCTGCTGCGGCTTGCGGCAACGTCGCCGGCCGCGAAAACTTTCACGCTGATTGCAGAAAAACGCGAGGAGCTCCAACTCGTAAATCAGCCGAGGCTTCGGCTTTGCTTTATGGCGCGGCAGGGTTCCAGGCTGGCAGGATCGCAGTGTTCCCCGCGCCAGGTGAATCGCGAAATCTCCCGCGGTTTTACGACCCCGCGAAATTCCGAGTATACGGCGAGCAAACGTGCGATTGACGAGGAAAAAGGGATTCGTCCGCCAATACTTCCCACGTCGCGAATTTTCTCGTAAAGCTCCCGGACGAAGGCTTTGTAAACTTGGTCAATCAGCTGGCGAGCTAACTACTTACTCATCGCTGTAAAGAAATGACGGGGAATGTCGCACAATTCGTGGGATGCGCTGAATTTTTCTTGATGACTCTCAGACAATTCTCCTGTCACCCCTCCCCCGGGGAATCCAGTTCCACATTCGTGCATTTAGATCCGCCGGTGTAGTAGGCCGGTGAATTGACACGAAGGGACGGGGAGACGCCCGGGGAATATTTAGTTGGGAGCTGCGCCGGAAACTATTCCGTGTTCCGTTTCGAAGCAGCGAATAATTTGGGTCACGAGTCGAGCACAATGGTCGATCGTCGGTACCTAAGCGTGAAATTCAATTGAACGGCTAAATTCGGAAAAGACAAAACGTACTGCCAAGCAATACTACTGTCCCTTTCCTGCAATGAAGTTCTCCAACCAGTTAATTTCGCCCTGGCTACGCCATTATCAGAAAAACCGCCGAAAACTATAGCCAAAACCGCTGGCAATGAAAAAAGATCCATACGACCAGCTCCGAGGATTTGTGGAAATTTAAAAAAGATTGCACAGAGGTATTTAATGAGAAATAATGGTGTTGCTTGAACCGTCATTTTTTCCAAGGCCAAATTGTCAGGTGAATTTTGACCTGGGACCGAGATACGGGCGAGGGGTAGGGTTTTACGGGTTCCTACGAAGGGTCGCGCGGCAGTCGATCGTTTAATTAATCATTAAGCATCGATCAATCATCGGTCGGCACGTAGAGGCGATTGACCAGGCTGATACACGCGACGACCCACTTGGAATCGCGCGAAAGGGAACCCCGCTGGTTTTTCATTCGACCCAACCCCACCGCTTCAGATGGTCGGGGATGCAATTAATTCGACGCGGATCCCGCCGGTGAATACGCCTGTGAGATTTACTCGCGTGACTGCGTACAATATACCGCCTTCGGGCCAACAAAGTCCCGTAAGCGGGTTAACGCTAATCGCACGGTGTCTCAGAAATCTTGCTGAATTTTTCAGCGAGCCGGCTTTCGGGGAGGGATTAAACGCGCTTAGCAGCTGTTTTTACACAGGGCAGGGGAGGAGGGGCAGTGTTAATTATATGAGACTAAAGGAGCCACCGGCAAAGCCCCGGGGAATTGTAGCCGTTAACGATGACGACACGATTATTTCGAAGATAGCCGGGGAATTTCATTGCGCGGCCGAATTAGGACGTATTTGTCGAGCATGTGGAAAAGTAATGGACGAGGTAACGGCCGAGCAATAATTTCACCTAAGCGACGTACGCGCGGGAATGTATGATTCGATTAGACGGAGTTGAACGGAAGTACGATCGGAATCAAACGCCTTCGGATAGCAATATCTCAGGGAAGGCCGTAATCTATTTTCCTCGGAGGAGCGAAAAGAAATACATGGACGACTTAAGGACGAACGAGCTGACTCTCCCGAGGAAACTTTTATCGCGGCTTCTACGGAGAATGTGAAATGAAATTTAATATGGGCTTCCGCTCCCTTTGCCTCCAGCCGACCGGCAAGAATGAATCCTTAACGCGGACAAAGCGACGCTAAATCTCGAGAAAGCAATGCGCCGGGAATGTCGGAGCGAGATAGTATTACATCCATCGCACCGACGCTGAATGACAATCGCTTCCCCTACTTTGCATGCGACCCCAGCGATGCAAGCCCCATGAACCCAGTCATTTCTATTGCTTATCTCCGATTCTTTAGGAGACGAGAATCCCGCCTGTCCTTACGGAACAACACAAATACCGCCCATTCCGAGCGCTATCATTTTTTTCCTTTTCTCCTCGCAGCAGCTAATTTATTATGCCCTCCGAGGAATGTGCGTTAATGCGCTTCCTTGCTGTTTCCCGCGACAGAAGCATCGCAAACTTACTTGCACGGTTTTCTAAGGACCACGCGAAGGTTCAAAAGACTCTGTTAATTAATTAACGAAATGAACCGTCGCCGGAAATTCGAGGGACTTTGCTGCTAATTCTCCGGCTGACTTTGCGGCTTTTAAAAGAAACGCGCAGAAACGTTCGGCCGGTGGGTAATGTGCAAATGCAATTTATGCGGGAAGCACTTAACGTGTAAATATCCGGCGAACGTATTAAAAAGAAAGTCGTCGCGCGCTGACCCATAGTGAAGAAATATAATTACGTCGGTGGCCGGCCGAGCGAAACTTTACTTAATTCGTAATTACATCGCCCGGGAAGCTCGTCGAATCGCTCGCGGAGCATCGTAATTGCAGCTATTTGCGGTAATTACGTCGCCCGGCTATCGGGTCAATTATGAACTGATAATGCGGTCAATACTGCTCGTCAGGCCAGGGACAAAGTCTTTTTTACGCCCATTGTGTATCCCCGAGAATAGTCAATGATTGACAATACAAATGACCGGCCGAACGATTTATTAAAGCTTTACAAGAGCCAATGTTTTCGTCTATTTAATTGAAAAGCTGCCCGCCTATTTAATGTCCCTTCAATGACACTAATTAATCAGCTTATTTATTATTTAGAGAGATAACTTTCCTATCAAAGTTTTACTCGACGTTTATTCCTGCGCGAGAATAATGCCATCCCGAACGAATAATTATATCATTCGATAAGTATAGAATGAATCGTGTGTGTGTGTGTGTGCATTCGTGAGCTTCTTCCCATTGTGTTATTATCCAGTTAATTGATGACCCGAGCGAATATTTTTGACGTCGAGTATATCGATCGTTGATCGAGATAAGTCATCGTAAATGAATGTGTCGAGAGCAAACAACCCGCAGGACTAGTTGTATTGAGGGAATCGCTTTAAACGGCTAAATAAAACGACATGGAAAAAAGCGGCCAGTGAATGGAGCGATAAAAATGGGAGATTGAGAGAAAGTTTTGTTAAATCGCTAATCGATTTGTTTGAAAGTTTTCCCGCATGCACGCAGCAGCGAGCACTTGACGTTCGCACAGGCGGACAATCGATATATACGAAATAATTAATTCCTCCCATTATTGGAATAAGCGATAATTGTTTGGCCGTTTCGGCTCGATACTGCATTAAGCGTTAATGATGTCATTGGGCTAATCACCCGTTACATCGACAGAACCGTTGGATTGCGCGTTTATAGATTGCCTGTCAAGATCCCTGCACCCGCGCCTAATATTCAGAAGCGTTCGATTCGACGTCATGTTGCAATTACAAATAATGCGTCAGTCGACTGGCACACGTCACTGATTACAGGCATACAAGGACTGTCTGTGTCTTGCACAAACTACCCTCATCCAGATCGTTCGGCAATCTCTTCGTTCGACGATGTAAATTCTCGGCAAAAGCCTTTGATCCCTCGCGGTAAATTACAGCGAGTCCTGCGCTACTTTGGAATTTTACGGTGGTGATGGGAAATTAGCTGTTGCACCGAAGGAGACCTTTACGGAGAAACCGGAAGCGGGAAGATAGCGGGGGATCAGCTCTTGGCACTGTCCAATGAGATTACGTATTACTCGGCGAGTCTTATCGTGGCGACGAGCGCGTGTAATTAATTCAAGAGTAGCTCGGCTACGAGTTCGAGACGTTTTAATCAAGTAATGCACCGAGCGAGCACAGCGATCGGTTTGAATAGCTCTCGGCAAGGACCTTCCGGGAACGCCGTGATGGCTTCCGTCGCGCTGGCTTAGGCCATCCGGTCTTGATAAACAGGGATTCTCCGAGATTCCACGCGACAATACGATCTTAAGAATTTTTCAGGAAAAATCCAGGCGGAATTTGCGATATTCCCTGGCTCAATGAGTACATGCGCTCGAACAAATGGAGAAAAATTCTCAATGGCGGTAGTAATCCAGTCTCTAAACGCGCGTAGGCTAATTGCTTTGGCCAAAATCTAATTTCTCGGTAACTACAAGTGAGAGGGTCGGGTTAGGCACAGAGAGTAAAGCTCGTCGGGCCGAGTTTTCCGATAGAGTTAATTAGCTGCGCTTGGTGATTAGCGAGCAATGTTATCCGTACGTCCGCGAGAAGTAATTACGGTTCATCATCCTGGCAGTATCGATTTAACGTAAGGCGGTTGGTTATACGTTTTAATAGCCGCTATCGGGACCATGAGCTTCGCGAAGATCTTTTTAACGCTTTTAATACGTGCCTGGCGATAAACGTTTAAAATGTGCCTCGGAATATTGGGACGAAGAAAGCAGAAGACATTAAGACCCAGCAACATCGGGAAAATGGACGACCATCCGGAAAATATTCTCCCGGCGAAACTCGGCGCAGGAAAAGGAAGTATATTTGAAGTACGGACGATGCAAGGCTGTGTTCTTATATCTTACGCGTAGTTTTGCAAACGCGTTAAAAATTGGCGCATGAGAAACGGCGCTTCTCCTCGGCGCATAAATAGTAATAAAATGTTCGATTACATGAATATTGGATGGAACGTAAGGCGGCTTTGAATGCCACGCAGGTTTCCCCCTTGGCCGAGCCCGTTGTAAAGTTACAAATAAAAGAGACGGCGGGAATGGTAATGGCCTTATTGATTCATCCCGCGCGATTCTGCCGGGGAAACCGTGCGGAAGCGGGCTTCGCTCTCCTTCTGGCTCGTCTCAAAAGTCTCTTTAATGGGCAACTTGCTCGACCAACAACGCCGTCCCGGCATTCTTACCGGCCAAGATAAACAGCGCAGTCGAAATTCCATTTCACGCGGCCATTGCGATTCAGTTTATTCTGCGCTTAAGTTATGCAGCTTTGAAACGTGCCGACGATCGACGGAACGTTGCCGGCCGCTTAACGACGCGCCCGTTTCCCCCGGCGGTGCATACGGCGAAATGCGGCGCATCCTGCCAGATAGAAGGTCCTTCGGGAAAACCGGATATCGCCGTTCCCCATCGACCTTACCACAACTCTTTCCGCACGTCGTTCCGGGATTATTTCCCTGAAATTGCCTTCCTCGCGGCGCGCCCTACCCCACCGTTATCCCACGAAATTTCGCTAAAATTTCCTAAATAAATACCCCCCCGAAATAGCTTGTTTTCCTGCTCAACTGCCGGCCGTTTTGATAACGCTCAACCCAAGGAAATGCACATTTCCAGGGAGATCAAAGAGACATGACGATCAATCAAAGAGACCTCGCAGCCAGTCGTAAAATTGACTATTCATTTATGCAGATACGCGTGTGCGTTCCTTTCAAAGTTTTTTAGCAGGCGCGATTTATATCTCCTCCCCCCCCCCCTCCTCCAACCCCCCTCGGAGCTGTCGGCGGAACGCGTAGACCGCGGCAAGTTTTCAACGTGAAAATGGAGCATTAATGTTTCATCCCGCGGCGCAGCGGGAACCAAGTAAACCTGTCTTCAATCTCGCGCATCGCCATCCTTCCTTCCATCTCTGAATGGGCCGCAAGATCTCATGGAAATTTTCATAATAGGATCCGATGCCGGGGGCATGCTTAACCGGACTGAAAGAGCACCGATTAATTAACGCTTCCTGCGAGATAACGAGAGGACTAAGAAAAAGAGAGGAGCGCCGAGGAAAGGCGCAGCATCAACGCGCCAAAAGCACAAATGGACGGCAAGTGGCGAATAAAGCGTTCCCACTTATCAATGAAACAAAGAAACCCTACGAATTCAAATTACCGAGCAGTTATTAGAATTCAAGCTCGTAAATAGAAATATAATGCAACCGGCAGCGTGGAAAATGCTACGGAACGAAAGGCTTTCTCAATGAGATTTTTATTGCGCCGATTTTTTCCGTTTTATTTTGATTTCAATTCTCCATGGCGAAAATGCGATATTATAATGGCCTCAGTTATAAAGGTTTTGGTCCTCCGAAGAAGTCAACAGGGAAGATGAGTAAGAAAGAAAAACGAGAACCCATCTACAATTGAATTAAGGTCAGTTCGGCTTCGTACGGCACGACAAAACCGTGTAATCAGTCGAGATAAAAAAAAAGGAAACTGCGCTAATGAACCGAAGAAACGAAGCACTTCCCGCTGGAATTTCCAGCGGAAGTGAGCGAAATCATTGAAATTACCGTCTCGGGAGAAAAATACTCATCCGGTTTTTCCATGTAGACGTTTAGCAAGTTGTAGAGGAAATTTGTAAGCCATGAAAATACCTGCAATATCGTAGCCGTCGTCCAGTTAACGTGCAATTATCGGCATTATTGATAAACTGAGCGTGCGATTAATGAAAATATTATGGAAAATCTCGGGCACGATCATCCAATATTTCGCGGGACGTGATCATTATCCAATAATCGCCAAAAATGAGGACATTCCTAAACGAGCAATGGCCCTCACAAGCTACGTAATAAAGGCATTCCTTCTAGACATTCCATTAACCGGAATGCAGGGATCAATGTCAGTCCCGCCTTCGAACTAGCGTTCTTTTTCTACGTCATTTTGTCGCCCGAGGAATGCCATAGAAAAAGATTGTAATTACCGTCGTAGGACGTACGTGTGCCGATGGGGGGTAGGGGTTTTAAGTCCCCGGTTATTGAATTGGAAATTTACGGGTGCTTTAAATATCAGGCAGTTGAAAAACGCGAGAGAAAAGCTTGCATTTCCATTGCATTTTATCGAGTCTTTCTTTTCGTTCCACCGGTTCACCGTGTGCGCTAATCAGCTTGATTTACTTGGGAGATCCTTTCGTTCGGAAGGCACGATAGTTGCTGTAAATGGGAGAACATCGAAGGACCGTCGGCTGACAATTTCGTTTTGGTTGGTCGAATCGGCCGGAACCAGTGCCGCTCGATGCATGCTAATAGTTGATCGTTGCAGCGAATTGATTAGGCCCGAAATACGTATGAACGTCAGTGGCATCGCCCCCCAACTATCGGCATTCGAGTCTATCGAATACCCACCGATAACTGCAAGTAATGCGAATTCTCCGAAGCATTACCTCTAACGGACACTGTGCTCCGAACTTGGACCACACCTTTCGCGGGAAACTATCGCAAACGTTTACTTCGGAGGGAGGAGAACTGTCGTCGGTGGGACTCCGCGGGGAAAAACGAATTATTCCTCCCGTCCGGGTCTTCCTCGGAGAGGGGGCACAATCCGAAGGTTTATCAGGACCTGCATGCGTGCGTACGGGCGTGCATTAAACCGAAAACAAATGTGCTCTGGACCAAGTGCGGGCAGGCACCTCGATTTTTCGCTTTTCAATTCTGCACGTAGAGGCCGGCGCGACAATTGGCGAATAACGCCAATCGAAAACTGCCGGGGTCTCCATGAATCTCTCGATAATTTATCGATTAAGTCGTGCGTAGAATACGAACCAGAGACAGAGAGAGAGAGAGAGAGAGAGAGATCGGGGCAGCAGTCTGCGTGGAAATTAAAATTCATGTCACAGTCGTTAAGCGTGCGAACCATTCGGGGTACCATCAACCATATGAACCACCCAAGACGAGTTTACTCAGCGTCAATTATCAAACTTTGCGTTATGCATTCGACCAGCCCTTAATCGGCCATCTTTACCCGTGTAACCGTATGACGCACACGTGCATTATGAACAGGAGCACTCGGGGATGGTTGAATGGGAACCTACTGACCAGGAGTGACCTTATCTCGGTCCACTCTTCGACATTTCCAGAAGCTCAGAGGTAACCACCGTGCATTTAGCTGAGACCCACTTGCAACACACTCTTGAAAGTTGTGTAAGACTTGGCGCGGTCAGCGTAACAGACGCAAATAAAAGCTACGTAACTCGTTGCGCTATCCTTCCAGACCGCTAAGATAATGTACTCCTGCATACAGATAGCGTTATTAAACGGGAATCTGCAGACGGAGTGAACGCATAAAGCACTGTCTGCCTCGTTGTCTGATTAGACATGCAACCCGGAAGAGTCCGTGGGCGTCTTGTACTTCCGTTACGCTTACGACGAACTACGCAGTAAAGTAAATTCCCTGAAATGGCAGGGCTGCTTTATCCTGCCATCTTTAATGCGCGTGATAATATGTAAACGTATATCTGCCCGCTCGGTCTAAACATCGCGTATTAAATCTACGTTCGTGAGGAAAGGGTTCGTAAGAAAGGAAATATTAAGTAGAAAAGGAAAATGGAACGACGACTCGTTGAGTCCTCCATTTCCACTCATCTTTAACAGACGTAAAGAGTTGTTCTCTAATTCTTTGAAGGACTCACTAAAATATTTCGAGAAAGAAGATCGCGACGATTGGCGGTAAGTTTTCATTTTTCTTGGACATCTAAAGCGTCCCGCTTGAAAGCATTGTAATTTTTGTTACGCTCGGAAAGCTCCTTTTATTCGGCGATAAATTCGAGCGGCCAGACTGTTCTTTTAGCAAATACGCGAAGCATCGAGAGAATTCTTTGTTTCGTCGGTACATCACCTTTATGGGCGAACCGGCGACGAATCATATAAAATTCCGCATAGAGCCCATGACGAGAAAGGATCCGAAGCAATTGCTTTTTCACTGGGTACTCGTGTTATTCGCCGCATGGAATGTCAAAGTAATTCGGGAGAAATCTCGTCGGCGAGCACGCATGAAATTTAATTTGCAAGGCCAGCACGTGAAGGACATGAAGCGCTTACCGCTAGCATAGCTCACGTTCCTCGTTTTGAATAATATTCCGAGCCGGTAGGTTGATGGTCCAGCTCGGCCACTCTCGAGGGAAAAACTTAAAAAAACTGCCGTCAAAGACATTTTCCATAGATCGCCGGACAGAGGGAATTTACGCCGTCGAATATTTACGGCCGCTTGCAGCTGCAAAGTGCAACAAAGTGCATTTGCTCGTTAGTTCCGCGCAGGCGCACGTGGGAGTCAATTAATTTGAACTGTCGTTTCGGAAAATATCGAATCGTCGACATTCGTCTTACAGCCCGAGCACGGCTGCTGTGAAATCGCATCAAAGACCTCCCACGAGTATTGCTTCATTATGAAACATGTAATTCTCCGGGAAAGCGGGCTACGAGGCTCTCTCGGCAACCGGTATAAATTAAGAGAAGAAAATACGCGAGAGAACACACTCTCGACGACGCCCGGTGGTCCAGCCGCGGATCATCAGCAACGCTCTGGTTAAGTGACTCTTCGAGCCGCGGTTAAGCTATTCTCGTCATTTCCATTATCAGAAACGCCGGAAAAAATAAAGTACGACCGATTAAAGCCCGGCCGTCAAGGCCCAACACCCGATCACCCCTAATATTAATCTACCCCGAGGGAAATTATTCAGCGACATCCACGCAATTATAGGGCACAAATGCCTGCTTACGAGCCAGCTATGTGATTCATACAAAATGAAACATACCAAATGATTATTTTCTACCGTTACCGCGCATTTGCTTATCGCCTAAATCTCGAACGAAACGAAAAAATCTTTCCCTGCTCAAGAGATATAAACAAGTACGGTCGTGCGAGAGCGTCAAACATTCACGATGATAAATTACAATCTGCCGGGGCAGGAATAATTCTGGAAATGGAAGGTGGAAGGAGAGTTGCGGGAACCTTCGGCTTTTTTTCTGGAGCTGCGACGAAAATAATATTGGTATGATGATATAGACACAAGCGATAGCAATAACCTACTTTCCACGAGCGGAAAATTGAAAGCCGCTCGCGGTATATCGCCCTTCTATTTCCTTCGACCCCTTTAGCCCCTCCCCCCCCCCCCCCCCCCACCTCATCGCACTTTACTCCTTCTCCCGGGCGGCGTTTGAAGTCTGAACGGAAAGTTGATGACATGTGGTATTTCGGGTAAACGAATTCCTCAGCTTATAATGCCCGCATCAAAGAGACCGCGTATTCTCGCAAACCGCGTTGGAGGAACTTCCCCATAAACATATCAGCTCATTCGAAATCCAACTGGCGTATACCTCGACGTTTCCCAATCCCCCTCCGCCGACAATACACTACGGCCCTTCAACTGCACGTATTCAAATTTCAAAGGGCGTCCGGGGAAAGTTGGAAAAAACTGAGGGCAAGCTCGATGGCCATTTTTTGCGCGTTGCGAGCAGGAAAATATGTCGGGAAGTGTTCCAGCGAAGGAAGCGAGTTTTCCGGCTCCTGCAAAATTCATGCCCTACCCCGCGGAAGACAATCATAATGGAGTTACGAATGGAAAAAAAATGTAAGATGCGTTTGGCGAAATATCGAGTAGGGCGGCTAACGCGAATTTCATCGCGACATCGATTCTCCGAGGATACACGTGCGGTAATGGTAAAATTTGTAGTTTTCACTGGCACGTGGTGGAAATGGTTCGTTTGAGGGGCGACCGTCCGTCGACGAGATTCGTGCTACAGATCCGTTAAGTCGCTCGTTAAGTTTACGCAGCTCTCGAGCAAGTTTTGCCCTTTGTGCACGCCCCATGTACATAACTGTCAGTCATAAAAGCAGCGAGGAAATGTCTTTGCAGCTGCAGCCGGTGCTGCGGTTTCGTCCTTTGGAAAGACACGCGCGGAGGACGGCCGATCAATTTGGAGATTGCTGCCCATTGGAATTGGTAATGAAATTTCGCAGACGTATAAACGGACGATAGGGGGCAGGGGGAAGGAAGCCCGGCAACACGTCTACACCGTAAAACGGGGAAACGTTTCTCTGGGCTGCGCGCGACGAGCGATTTACGTTTACGATCGACGGTATACACGTCGACGCCAGCGTCCAGTCTGCCTCCGGTTCGTCATGAGAAGATCCTATTAGAGATCGTCCCGTGAACGGCAATCCCGACGGTACGTCGACGACGAGACAGAAACGATCCTTTCGTACAAATATTTCCGAAGATATTCCCAGCCAGTAGCGCCCCCATTAATAATTTATCCGCTATCCGTTCGCTCGCAAACGAACGGTATTTAATTAAACGATGGCAACCGCTCGGCTTTGGCGAAAGATTTTTACATTTACTCCGGCGAAATGCGAGTGCTTTGCGAGAGGAAACATCGAGCGACTGAAAGTCACGGCAAACCTTCGAGTCGCTATACGCTTTTCTCGTCGCAGGTTTAATCAGAGTAAAGTGTGCTGCAGAGTCGTCAACTTCGTATTTCGTCTGTGATTTATCTTGGAAGCAATAAAAAGCCCGACTACGACCTACCTGTGCTCGCTGTATGATGCATAGTGTTAATAACGTCCGTTTCGTCCGGGTGTGCAGCCTCCATGCACTGTAGCCCCGCTTTTCACCCTTTCCCGTCCCTTTTTCGCCCTCGTTCACCCTTCGCCTCTCCGCCTCGACACGAGTACCTACTGTTCGGCAGAGGAGACACGGGAACCTGGCCGCTTTCAATTTTTAATATCACTCCCTGCAACGATTATTCGCGTTGCAGCAGACGGAAAGGTCCCTGCTTGCAGTAATAATGCAAAATCCCGACAATTCCCCGGCTGACCGTTCACCGTTCTCAGCAGGACACCATTTCAGCATGCTTTTCTTTAACGACGTAATAATATTCGAAGGATCGTTCGATATGTCAGGAGAAATAATAGGACTGTCACTACGTTTAACGGAGTCGATATTATCATCCGTCGCGTTCGCATTTCCCTGGAATCGCCATTCTTATGATAATAACTCGATAGATTCTATGCTCTCGTACATTCTAGTCGAGCAGTGTACGTTATAGGAGAAAGTTGTGATACGGACATGGCGCAAATATCGCTGATAATGGCCAGCGAATATTTTGCATATGCATACAATGACAATGATGCCGGCTGAACAATATGCACGCTCGGACGGTCTCCCGCAAAATTGAGTATCTATTTCATGAACCATTGCTCGTTTGTTAGAAATGCTTTCAGAATGTTACACGCCTGATGCACATGCATCAAACATGATGAACGTACGTGTCACAATGGCATATCCTGTTAATATGAAGGTATAATACCTTTCCAGCGATAGCAGAACACACCGAACGCAGCGGGCAGAAGCTAATAATGTAAAACAACGGCACCCGCTCTTATCGGAGACACATACTTCAACGGGGTGCAATTTTTTCAACGAATAAATCGTTCCCCCGTTTCCACACACGACTGCACTTATTCAGGTTCCTTTAGTGCTGATATCGCAACGCTGTTATTTTTATTTGCATAGAATAAAAGTTTGCAAATAATTAATATCGTCGTGCGGCGCTTCTCCGGTTGCTACAGGACTTCAAAGTTTTATTACGGATCATAGGAAGGGGGGGGGGGGATCTCTTTATTTTGTAGTTACTAATCGTTTCCTTTCATCTGTCAGTCAGTAAATATACTGCAAAAGTTTCTCCTTAAAACTTTTCACGTCGTAAGTTTTCACGATCTTGGTATTTTTTGTTTTCTTGGACTTCTGCGTGTAATCCACAAGGATCGAACCTCTCGCCATTCCGTCCGTAACAGGTGTTACATTTAATATGGTGTAGTTTGTAATTATTTCGGGCCAAATCATTACCGCGGTGGTCATCGCATCGACGACCGGCCAAATGTCCTGCTTCGCCATGTAAATCCTCTCCGCCTTGTTCAGGAAGTCAACGACCTTGGAGTCTCTGTTGCCGAAGACATTGTCGCGGAAATCCTGTGGAAAAAATCCGAATTCGTTCTCAATGTTAGACAATAAATATTTATCCCCATTTCAGGCACCTCTTCTACGTTAATCAATTATTGTCATTAAGTCAACACCATCTAAAGATAAATGGGAACCTTGGAAATGGTGGGGGTAATAGCTGATTCCCAAGGGAAGAGCGTAATTGGTGTCTCAATGTCGGACTCAAATACGATAGAATTGCTTTCCGGATCATGTCCAAAATTGAATTCGACGTTCGGTGCCATGTTTCCAATTCCAGATGCGCTTCCACCCATAATAAAAAATTCTTTTACATTTTTCGCAAAAGTCGGATCGAGCGCGATCGCGATTGCTATGTTTGTCAATGGTCCCAAACATAATATACTGATCTCCCCTGCAATTAAAACAATGCAGACATACTTCCTTCTTTTATCACGAATATTAGCACAATCAATTACCAGGATATTTCCTGACCATTTCGGTCAAAACTAATGCAGCTGGTTTCGATCGATCTATTTTCCCCTCAATTTTTTCTGTAAAATTGAAATCGCCAAAACCGTCGGATCCGAAAAAGTCAGATGGTTCGTACTTGTTTATCAGCGCTTTTTGCGCTCCACTAAATACGGCTAGCTGCTTAATTATAACAATTGTGTAATTAACAAGCAGGATCGTACGATGGCATACTATGTTCACATTTTACTCACGTCAGTGCGATTTGCAATGGTTAAAGTTTTGAGAACATTTTGTTGTACATTTTTTTCATATGTGTTGCCATAAACGCAAGTAATAGCTAAAACTTCGAAATCGTCAAAATGTTTCGGAGATTTCTCGTAACCGAGCGCCAGTAAAATTGCCACAGCATCATCCGCACCTACGTCCGTATCGATTATAACTTTTCGTTTCTCCCGTTTACTCGGCCTACAATATTTCTCACCATTAAATTGAAAATTATTTATATCACCCTGTTTTGTGCAAAATAGAAAATATTACCTATTTCTAGCTGAGACAATCCAAATGAGGCTTATGATAACACATACAAAAATGAGCTTCATTTTAGAACGCTTTTACACAGTACGCAGTGATAAATTATTTCGGACCCCCTACACTTTTATATCTTAATCGTCTGAATTGTCAAGAAACACTACGAAATTCCATCTAACAATCCAGTGAAATGTGCAACATTACCATTTGTTGACATTGGCGATAAGATAAAATCCTAAATTATAGATTGTGTACAGACCAGTTATCAAAACTTACCACGGACACTTGAACGAAGCACGTCATTAAAACTCTCTGTACGAAACCTTGAATGACAGTGTTAGTCTTCGATAATAACGTGAGTAAATGTAAGTATGCAAAAAATTATCCTAATGTTTTTCTACAAGTCTGACTTGTACAAAAAACAGTACTACTGTAAGATGAATATTTATTTTTTACAACAAAATGCGAGGAAGGGCATATAAATATTAACATGTTCGATATGGTGGGGATTATTATTTTAATTTTCTTCTGCTCTAGATTGATTGATACAAAAAACATATTCATTATTGGTAAATTGCCTTACCTCAAACCCTGAATGTCAGATAAGCCATTTATCAAGAGGATAAAATTTACCCGAAGAACACAAGCAATCCGCTCGTAGGAACTGTTCACATCCTATGGAATATACCCGAATCGTATTCTAATTTAACTGTTCCGAAGTTAATATTTCACTTGTTGAACTACTTGTATTGTACTGATCGTATCGTTCTGAATCCAATGTTCGGATTAATTGTCCAGGAAAATACTGCTAACGCGTTTACCTTCGAAGTTACCAACCTATTACTACAAACACTACTACCAGTCTACCACTACCACCAGTCTTATGTGGTAAGTTGCGCGTATGAAGTAAGGTAAATTTAAACGGTTCTTACTTAGCTAATGGGTGTTTGCTTCGTTTAGTGTCTTCTGTAGTATAGTGCATTACATGCAATGATATGAATGTGCTTTTACATATCAATATACAGGTTTTCAAAAAACATATGTCACTTTCTGTATAAACTTAGTTTATTGAAGTAACTTTTAGTGTCTTACAATCATAAAGGGTGACATTTAATGATGAGCAGCTGCTTTCCTCATCTGGACAAGGATGTTTCCTAGTTCCTCACGCTTCCTCTTGGCACGGATGTGTGTGCCCAGCTATAAATATAATTCGCAATCATACATACATATTCATAAGCCTGATATATGTTACATGTAGGTCAGGAAAACCTGCTTTAAATGAAAATAGATAAACTATTAGCCTTACCCTCCTTTTCAAAAACTTAAGAGCCCTCTTATCTTTAGAGACCTTCAACAATTCCATAGCACGCTTCTCATATGGAGCATGTCCAGTTACTTCACGAATCAGGTCTCTGACAAACTTGCTGTGTTTGGTTTGTCTCTAGAAATCAAAATGATGGATCGGTAGAATGTGTCAGTTAACAACTAATGAACCTATACTGATCAATATCAGGAGTGAACTGCCATTAAGGTCCAATCCTAACCAACAAGATACAACACTCCACCAGGAGTAAACTTACCCCCTTAAGCCTGGCCGGACGAAGAACAACAGTTTTCTCTTTCTCAGACTTGTTCTTCGCTACACGAATCTTAGTTGTTTTGTGGCCTCTGTTAAGGCCTACGGCCAGTTCGTACCTCGGTGCCATCCTGCAAAAATCAACAAGACATGTTGAAAAGGTTATGATACCTAGGATAATGTCACTTATTCATATATAATCTATGTTTCAGCGATATCATCAATAAAAAATTGGAAATATTCGTCACAATCGAAATGTATAGAAAGAAAACGTTATTGTTCAAGGATGAACAAGATATTTTACGATTTGATAAAACAATTTCACGACACTAACCTTATGTATCGGTTACGCAAATCGAAAGAAAGACATTTTCCCTTCTGCTCCTGCGCACT
This sequence comes from Hedychridium roseum, assembly GCA_963989215.1. NCBI lineage: Eukaryota > Metazoa > Arthropoda > Insecta > Hymenoptera > Chrysididae > Hedychridium > Hedychridium roseum. Next base: position 944,309 of record OZ022307.1, on the reverse strand, counting down.
AACTTAAATTCTGCGCATGCGCACAAAAGACAATAAAAGTGGCGCCAATATACGATGAATTCAAATTCATTTTCAAAAGAAAAGGAATATTAAATACAATGAAAATGCAAATGTTTATTCTTTATTTCCCAATACAAAAGTTTTTAAATATGATTTCTAATATTTCTTCGGTACTAATATTCCCAGTTATTTTCCCAATCTCCCTGGTGGCTAAGCGTATTTGTTGTACAGCAAGCACAATATCATGCTGTTCGTCGGAAACTATTTCAAAATATCTTCTTATATGGTTCAGGCAATGAGTTAAATGATTCCTATATCTTGACTGACTAATAGTAGGACTTTCTTGCGATGGATTACCGCATCTAAAAAATATATTAATTAATGTACGTTATTGAAAATTATTTGTGAAACAACAGAGGAAAAGTTTGACGTACAAATGTTTTATGTGTTCGGTCAAGCTTACTAATAGGTCTTGAAATCCTTCTTCTGTTTCACAAGATATAGCAGCTCCATCAATATTCTTTAAACTTTCTTTAAAACAATCATTTAACAAATCAGTCTTATTCAACACAACGGCATACCGTGTATGAGACTCTTTTAACAGCAAATTACTCATTTCTAATGTATTAATATAATGATGTATGTAATCCGCGTACGTCATCCCACTATTGAAAAACTTTAAAGCATCGACTAAAAGAATAATAAAATCTGCATTTTCCGCATAAACTTTTGCCCTGCGGATGCCCTCAGTCTCGACAACGTCTTCTGTAAATTTTGTTAAGCCCGCAGTGTCTGCTAAAATGACAGGGTAGCCGGAGATATTAGTAGGCAATTCAACGATGTCCCTAGTCGTTCCTGCGATAGGCGTAACAATGGCGGCATTTCTTTGGACCAAACGATTCAGTAAACTACTTTTCCCAACATTTGGTTCCCCAATTATAACGGTTCTTACACCGTTGCGTAAAATCTCGCCCTTCCTTCCATCTGCGAGATGGTTCTTGATTTTTTGGGCGAGTTCCTTTAAAGAATCATTACATTTCTGCAGAACATCGCCTTCTATATTGTCCTCTTCGCTAAAATCAATATACGCTTCTAAATTAGCGATACATTGCGCCAGGATTTCTCGCCAATTATTATAAAGTTTACTCAAATTCCCATCAGCTTGCAGTAATGCTTGTTTTCTTTGTTGTTCAGTTTCTGCATGTATCAGATCGGCCAAACCTTCGACTTCCGTCAGATCTAATTTGTTGTTATAAAACGCCCTTCGCGTGAATTCACCCGGTAAAGCTGGATGAAATTCCAATTTTCCGAGGGCTGACATTAAAGAAGCTAAAATTGCCGGGCCACCATGAACATGAAATTCGACACAATCCTCACCGGTAAAGGAATTAGGCCCTAAAAGTGTATGTTATTTAAGTTCGGCCAAAAGGAACTAGTTTAGCGTCCACAGGTATTTTGGTTTTATACCTGGAAACCACAGACATAAGCCTTTATCAATAATTTCCTGAGTTTTGGGATCATAAATTTTACGTAAAAATGCTTTTCTTGGTTCGAAATTCTTTAATTTCGTCATTTTGTCCAAAGCCCTTCGAGCTTCAGCGCCCGAGATCCGTACGACCGCAACTCCACATTTTCCGTATCCTTAAATCGTGATACATTGACATGATTACAATGATTAAGAACATCTATTCCTTACTATTAAATCTATGAACCATCCCAACGATAATCGTTGGTCTAAATTAAACGAGGGAAAATCTTTTCATTGATAATATACACGATATAACGGCTACACAACTGGCATCTGCATAGTGAGAAATTGCTACCGTTGAGTAGGCGAACCTAAATATATTTTCAAGGAAAATATTGCCGTCAGTTGTACGAGAAAAATAATGCGAAATAGGTTGCTTCGGAAACACTATTTTCCTCGATCTAATTCATTGTTGAATAACATGGATCATTTCAATGAGGCATAATAATAACCAGACGACAATGCGTAGATGGTCGAACCGCCAGTTTGCCGCCTTGTTGTGTCAGAGAACATTGCGCCACGAACCCTGGCACACGTTCCGTGCAGACCGATCATTTGTGTTAAAATCTTCTTGTTCAGTTTATCCAGCAACATTCTGGCACGTGTCGTCGATGGAACTGAACACGATTAAGAGGAATTAACTATTGACGCGAATGCTCGAAGCCCGCACGCAGGTAAATTTCACAAAAAACTTGTTCAAAGATGAACGTTTGGCACGATCTTGTTGTGATGTTGACCAAGTAGGTTTCGCGCGTAAAGCCAGAAAACGAAAAGTATCTTTGGTAATAATTGATATGTTAGCGCGGTGTAATGACACAAAACTCTGACAAATTCGTGGATTGTTTCACGGCACTTCATTATTTTCTAAGGAAGCGATAAATCAAGTCGATTCTTCATCAAGGAATACCTGACCACCATATTGGAACTTAACTTCGGCGGTACATTCGAGTTCCACTTATTTAGGTACTTGGAACGAAAAGATTAAAGGCGTACAAAATATTGTTTAATTAGTCAGCTGCCGAGAATATCATACTTTGTTTAACAATACGTTTCAAATAGATGCAACATCTACTATCTATTGAATGAGTTGTAAATATCAATTTCAGGTAGTGGTACAAAAAGTAAGAGATCCTGGAAAATATCTATCATAAAAAATGGCAGATATTGGAAGGTATTTTATGACCTGTGAAGAGATTAAAGAAAAATGCTGTACCTGGGTAGAATCCCAAAAAGATTTTTCATATACAGATACTAATCCAAACAAAAGAAGGTTGGATGATGAGCACAGTGATTGCTTTGAGACAGACTCTGAATTTTATTCAGTTTCTGAATGTGGCTCTAAACGTCGAAGAGTGGGGAAATATTTGAAAGATCATATTATCCACCTGGTATGTGAATGGGAAGAGTGCTCTTTTCAATGTGAATCTGTTGATACCTTTCAGAAGCATGTTTCCAACCATATACCACAGCTAGGAATAAAAACCATAGAGGGCAATAATCAAGTTTATGTTTGTCTATGGCAAAATTGTTCATTTGAGACAGGCATACCTGATGAAATTTCAAGGCATGTCAATTACCATGCTTTTCATACAAAATTGAAATGCATAGGATCAAATATACGTGGGATGGTTAAACTCCCAGTAAGTAAAGGAGTAATTCAGATTCAACAAAATGCAAAACTTACATAGTCTACTGCTGTCTTCACAATTTCTTTCAGAAATGTAGAAGAGATACAGACTGGAAAAACATTTTTGACCTCCCACCAGCACTAATTTGCAGATGGGAGGAATGTTTAAAAGAATTCACAAATTATCAAATGTATCTTTATCATATAATTACCCATCTTGATGAAATACCAAGAGGACATAAAGTAGAAGGAGGTATACAATGTAAATGGACTATCTGTGCAGGCAAATTTCAAAACTTTTACAAGCTCAAAGAGCACATAAGGTGTCACACTAAGGAAAAGATTGTTGCATGTCCAGATTGTGGAGCAACATTTGCTTCTAATACAAAGTTCTACGTACATTGCAAACGTCAAATTCCAATAGACAGTAAGAACAAATATCTATTCATGACCTATATAGTTAAGTATTCATTGTAGGCATGAGTAACTTTTGTTTACAGTTCAAGGATTCCAGTGTTCTTACTGTAATAAGTTTTACCCGACCGAAGGAATTCTGCGGGATCATATGAGGTTTCACGTATTTGTTTACAAATGTCGGATGTGTGATATGACCTGTGAATCTCCAGCTAGTTTAGCAAAACATATTAGATATCGTCATATTTCAACAAGGAATTTCCCGTGCCAACTGTGTTCTCATGCGGCGAAATCACAACAAGATCTTGATTCTCATATGACCGTTCATACTAATGGCCCCAACTTTTCTTGCCACTTTGATGGATGTAGATTCAAGTGTAAAGGAGCCTACACTTTGGACAGGTAAAAAAAGTTGACCTCCTGTACGCTTTTACAACTATTAACTTATTTGTTTATTTACTACAGGCATATAGAACGAGTTCATGGTTCAGAAATTAGGTGGTATTGCTGCCATGAGTGTCCTATTAAATATAGAAAAAGTCATCGACTTACTAAGCACCTGATAGTAGCTCATCACTTGCAATTACCGAGCGGCCATAAAAGATTTCAATACATTCAAGACGAAGATGGTTGCTACAGATTACAAACCGTGAGATACGAAGGTATTGAAGAAGAAAGTATTTCTTCGACAGAAGAGACGAAGATGCCCGATAAAAAGTATAAAATAAAACTAAATCGGTCGTCCCCACTAGCGGAAGTTGAGGTAGGTGCACATAAAATAATTCTGATCACCTGTTGTTATATAAACTCTAACAAATTTATTTTTGGGAACCAGATTGTAGAAGACAATGAAGAAACGGAAAGCTCACAGGAGTCAGAAACAAAGTCAATATCGGAATTCCAAATTGGCAGATCTATGCCCATTATTTCGAATATCTTAATATCCATTGATGAAATGGATGCAGACGGAAATATTATAAAAACTGATATTGTAGAAACACAAGAAACAAATGAGTTACCGTTATCAGAAGGATGTCCTATTATTTTAACGTGAATTTCAAAAATTATAAGAAAATGCTTGAAAAGAAGATCACTGAAAATAAACACCCTATTTACGTTAATAATTGTAGTCTTTTCAATTACCTCCTTTTCTTCATTGACAATAGTTCGTAAACGGTGTATTTGCAATGTAAAACGTTGGGCGTTTGAAATTCGCGCGTTGTAAATCTTTTGACAGATAAATTCCCTATGAATAAAACACGTGCTATTTTATTAATCTTTCGGAATTATCATCTTAATAAGATGTTCAACAGCACTGTTAATATTAAAATAAACCCAGACTGTGTATAAGTTTAATGTCAGTTACTTAATAGTTAATAATTACACTGCTACCAACGTCATTATTTTTTTATTCTGACATAGTAAATCAGCTGTTATAAATATAAAAACCTCCGATCGATTCTAAATCTCGTGTAATTTTATAGCTGTACTAATATTTTTCTACAAAAATGCGTAATAATAAATGTAGTACTTAATTGTGTTCCTGTCAACGCCGCTTCTGTATTTTCACACAACCCTTAGTGTTTTTAATTGCAGACAATCTCGTATGTCAATGCCCCTGTAGTGTTGTCTGTGACTGACAAGTGTTATTTCCACAATAAAAAATTACAAACATGCAAATCATTTTTATCACGTCATTATTAATTTCAGTAAAATAAGTTCATGACATACCAGAGAACATTCCGTACATTAAATCATAGTGGGGGATGTTGTTAATGCTATAGCCTGATATACAAGTAGAGCGAGTAAATTTCGGAGTAAAAAACAATAATAATTCATAAAGAAAATGAATGTCGTTTCTGCTTTAAAACTTTACATCGCGAAGATGATAGAAGACAGTGGACCTGGCATGAAAGTTCTTTTAATGGATAAACAAACGGTACGATATATTATTCATTTTGAAATATGTTTATTATAGGTTATATTCTTCTGTCAAGCATCTTGAAAATCACTAATATTTTTTATTTCAGACAAGTATTATTAGTTTGTTGTATAGTCAGTCAGAGATTCTAATGAAAGAAGTATATTTATTTGAGAAAATAGAAGCAACTTCCCGAAATGAAGGCCTGAAGCATTTGAAGTGCATAGTTTTTGTTAGACCTACAAAAGAAAATGTGCAATTACTCTGCAATGAATTAAGATACCCAAGATACGGTGTCTATTATATTTGTAAGTAATACACACAGCCATTTGTACTGAAAATTTCTAAACATGAAGGTCTAATTATATAATTCAGATTTCAGTAATATAATTGCAAAAGCTGACATAAAGCTTTTGGCTGAGAGCGATGAACAAGAAGTAGTAAGAGAAGTCCATGAATACTATGCAGATTATCTAGCGATTAATCCTCATTTATTTTCCTTTGGAATAAATGCATGTTCGCAAGGTATTTATGTTTTCTACTGCATATGAAAAAAAATGCACATAACAAAACCTGTGAAACTTTCTGTTCAAGGATTAACATGGAACCCTGTTCACTTACACAGAGTGGTGCAAGGTTTAACTTCTGTTTTATTGTCACTAAAGAAGTGTCCTTATATTCGTTATCAGAACAGTTCTGATATGGCAAAAAGACTGGCAGAAAAGATTAGAGAAGTGCTGATTAAGGAGTCTAATTCATTTGACTTCAGACAAGAAACCAATCCTATTCTACTGATTGTTGACAGAAGGGATGACCCAGTAACTCCTTTACTAAATCAGTGGACCTATCAAGCTATGGTTCATGAACTGTTAACCATTAACAATAATAGGGTTAATCTATCTCATGTGAAGGGCATTTCTAAGGAACTCAAAGAAGTTGTCCTGAGTGCAGAGCATGATGACTTTTATGCCAGTGTAAGGACATTTACAATGTAGTGTGTCATGTTTATCAGGTTCATATGATTGATATTAGAACTTTTTGCACAGAATCTATACCTAAACTTTGGGGAAATTGGACAAACAATTAAGGAACTGATGGAAGACTTTCAGAAAAAAGCTAAAAAGCATCAAAAAGTCGAAAGTATAGCAGATATGAAAAATTTCGTAGAGGCATACCCATTGTTTAAAAAAATGTCTGGTACAGTCTCAAAACATGTGACTGTTGTCGGCGAACTTTCTTCGCTCGTTGGGAAGCATAACTTATTGGAAGTATCAGAACTTGAACAAGAACTTAGTTGCCAAAGTGATCATTCAGCTCAGGTCTGTACCCCTTATAATAATGATACGTGTTATTTATAAGTCTAAAATAACGCTTCATTAATCCTACAGCTACAAAAAATAAAGAAACTTATTAATGACCAAAATGTGCGAGATATCGACACTGTGAGACTGGTAATGCTTTACGCGCTTCACTATGAGAAACACGCGAGCAATGATGTCACCGGTTTGATAGACATGTTAAAGAAAAGAGATGTTCCAGAAAAATATGTTAAGGTATTCATCAAAATATCCCTGTAGTGAATTCTAATAAATTTACAGAACATTACATTCACTGTTGCATAATTGCTTTTTCAGCTTGTATATAGTGTATTAGAATATAGTGGAATAAATACGAGGCAAAACAACTTATTCGATCGCGAATCTGTTGCAAAAATTACCAAAAAATTATTTAAAGGCCTCAGTGGTGTAGACAACATATATACCCAACACACACCTTTATTAAGTGAAACCTTAGAAGATTTAGTGAAAGGAAAGTTGAGTACCCAAGCATTTCCTTATCTTGGTAATATGGCAATGGCAAGAAGGTAAATATTCCACAATATAAGTGTGGCTTAACTTCAGAAACAGGAATTAATGTAATATCTTATTGTAGACCGCAGGATGTTATAGTTTTTATGATTGGTGGAACGACATATGAAGAAAGTTTGGCTGTGTACAATTTAAATAAACAAAACCAAGGAACCAAAATCGTCTTAGGGGGTACCACTATTCACAACTTTGAAAGTTTTGCAGAAGAACTTCAATCCGCGACCGCTGGTATTATCAAAAGGTACAGGCAAAGGAACTAATATTAAGTAATTCCATAATTAAAATATTTATTTGAGTGTACTTGCATTTCCTTAAAAATATTTACACAGTGCAAAACATTCTGTAAACAAATCTTCATATTTTATACTCCGCAAAGTATAAGAACATAGTTGTAAAAACCATGAAATAAACAGTAGATGCTCTATCACTCATACTGTTTTGTAAGCCGTGTTGAAACTGAAAATTTTTACTCATCTACGTCCTCTTCGTCCTCATGCATGTACTCTCCTGACTCATCTAACGATTCGTCGCTCACCGACAGCACCTTCAACATAATTGTCACTTGTGAAGAAAAAAAATGCGTAAGATCTTTATTATCATGACAGAGAAAAATAGAACACTTCAAAGCATACCACGAAAAAATGAGGGTCTATCAGAACATAAATGTAGCAAACTGAACATAAATCTAACAATTGAAACCCTAACTAATACTCACGTTCTTTTCTCTTCTCAAGAAATAGATTATGACCTACAAACAAATTACTATTGCAATGTACATAGATATCTCAATGCTTTACCCCAAATCTGTCTTACTGTTTTTTAACTCTTGCCCAGCTTTGTTTAATTATTGATTTATGCTATATTGGAATATAATGTCTCTAATGAGTATAATAGATGTTATTTACCTCCACCATTCCACTAGATAATGCATATCCCATCATGGCCAAAGCCGCAAAGAGTCCGGCAAAAATCTGATTCCTCCTTTTATTCGGAAATTCAGTTTCCGAATCCTTCCTCATTCTCTTTTCATTCTTTTGTGCTTTAAGCTTTTCATATTCCTGATACTCACTCTCAAAATACCTCTGTGTTATCCTTGAGATAAATTTAACTAGATTTTCACATGCTTTTAAGTGGTTCTGTAACGCTGGGTTTGGTAGAGGTGCCCTAAGCAATGGAGCTAGGTATGAATATATAATAGCATCTAATGTAGTGGCCTCTGCGCCACAGAAAAATTCAGAATTTCCCAGTTTTGTTGATAACAATGTGATACATTTTTGTGCCTCTGAATAAACCTATTGTGTAAGTTAAAATGTGTATCAGAAACAAGAGATAGTAATTTTAAGCAGTATTGTGAATTAACTATTTTACACACTGCATTTTCTATATTACTAATATTCTCTTCTGTAGGGTACAAACATTCCATCATAGCCCTTGCACGACGCTCATAAGTCCCTGGGTAATAAAAATTAAATGGAAATGGCAGAGCTTTGCTGTACCAAGGCCTCATTAACTCATTAAAATTTCTTTCATCTATCCACCTGGGGAACACAGCATAATTGTAAAGTCTGTATGATTTATGCACAAGTAAATATTATAGAGATAATTACCAAACAAACTGTAAGGCAGGGTAGAGTTTTTCCCTCAATAGAATATCATAAGCTGCTACTTCTGCACATTGTTTAGCATTTAGTGCAAAGTCAGAATTATAATTCTTACTTCTAAAATATTGCAATATTCCTCTGACATCGTCTAAAGTTATATTGTTATGCCTCAGTACAGGCAAATGACCATTTGGAGTCCTAAAAGGGTTACTTGTTGCCCTTATTTTTAGCGGAATACGACTAAATTTGGCATAGGTCTAAAAGTAAGTAATTTGTGTCAATATCAGAATCCTTATCTCGCACATTCTGTATGAAATAATATAAATATTGCTATTTATTTCAAAGGTGATTCAACTAATCGAAATTGATATTCTCCCTAACATTAACATAAAAATCTTTATCTAATGACGCAGGCCACCGTAAATGCATTGCATTGTACTAAAGTTGATAATAATAAGAAATGGACATTAAAACAATATGTAAAAAAAGTGGAGTATCAAAAACTTTCTACGCCGACTACGTATAGGTTAGATATCAATGTGTATTTTAACCTTTATTCCCACGTACCAAAATTTGCAAACAATCTACGTCCACAGACGGCAAACCCCAATCACCTTTCCAAACGTCTAAACAAAATGAATCATCGACACTCATTTTCGATATATTCACAACAATTTATCCCTCCGAATGTTTCAACGACACATGATAGTCTTCTGATGTAAACATCTGTAAACAGTCGACACACATCGCCGTTCTCCCGGTTAGATAGCAGACGACAGCTTATGAGTAAAAATGAGAAGAATTTATATTTCAATATTCTGGCAAATTGGCTATAAATTGCAAATACAATATAAAGTGAATAAAGTATTGTTGGTAGTAGATTGTTCAAAAATATATATTTATCTCCATCCGATTTCCTTGCAATAGAAATACCAATTCTTTGTACAATTACATAGATTGAAATAAACGTCCACGTGCGAATAACTGGAACAACATTAAATCAATATTAAAAATATTAAATCAATTTACTCTACATTAATCTTGAATTCTATATGACAATGCATACTTGAATTAAAATATGTAAGGTCATAACGTAGTCTTACAATTTCAGGCAGGTAAAGACACATTCAATTGAATTTAAAAGCATAGAAAAAGTACCCCAATCTATTCAGTAACATTAGACGACAACATGAATATAAAAATTTGTAACGATACCATGAAAAATCGTTTAGTTAGTAAGAGAGCCTTATAGGACAATAACACGCGTTATCTGATGCACATTTCTTCGCGAAATGTATTAATAAATATGTGTTGCATATTTTTCATAATCAACATTTGTGTAAAGTAAAGGAAGGATTAAAGTAACACAGAATACTTTTCCATTAGAAAGATAACTCGCGAAAAAATGTGCTGAAATAGTTAGCAATCGTATGTTTAGTTGCCCTATAATATCGATGCCTAGCATTAACTTACTTGAGTTTTACATCCTTCTAACTGCTTTATAAATCAGATATAATAGTTGCAACACATGCTAAGTATGTAAACATGCATTGTATACCACTGAATGTACAAATGCAGTCATTATGTTCAATATTTATCTTTATACAATGGTAATGGTAGCAGAATGAAGTTCTCTTATGTTATTAATTAATACAAATTATAACTTAACACGTTGTGATATGAAATAAGTTTTGACAAACAGTATCATTAGTTACTGACACTGTAACAGGTCACAAATTCCTGAAAACATTTCTCTCAAACTTCAACAATAACAGCCTAATCTACAACCAGCATGAAAGCTGTTAGAGTTTTTTTAGAAATGCCAGTAGTATTTATTTTACTTATGAATAGCTCTCAGAAAATAACGAAATGCAGATCGGCATACGATTTTCTGAAATACTACTTTGTAAACCATGCAGTCGTTTACATTGTTAATCATAGATAAAACGTTGTTTGATCAACTTCGATCAACTTTAAAACGATAGCTAACATATATAAGTTATTCGCCGTGAGCGAAGTCGTTTATGAAGATATGTATTTATGATGTAATTTCAACTAAAAAATTGACACTTAATCTAAATCATAGTGTCAATAAAAACCAGGAAATCTTTTGAAAGTGCTTTTTGTTTAACTCGTGGAATTAAATATTAATCATTAGTGACGCGGCGATACTTTCTATTAGGAGGAAAAACTTCCTCTTCATCATCCTTATCTCCGGCGAGGAAAGGATCATCATACGCGTAATTAGGTGCCCATTTTAATAGTAATTGCTCGAAAAATTCCTCCAAACTGCGTGCCTCCTGATAGACTTGTGACTCGACCTATAAGAAATAACATAGATAATTATGTGTATCAATTTGTTTACTGCTATGCTGACATCATTTACTTACAGGATTGTAAGTAAAAGCATTTTTAAACATTAGTCTTATATCTGCCATAACTTCACGTAAATCCCTGTAATGGTTTGGATTATCAGGCTTCAATTTATCCCTGATAACATCTAATGCAATTGGTTTTTTTATGATACGATGATATTCGACTATCTGTGAAATAAAACATTATTTTCCATTATTTTTCATATAAAAATCTTAACACATTAACTGTCCACCACTCAAATTACCTCTTGCGACACAATTTCTCTAAATGGAAGACTTTGTTCATATTGACAATAGAGTTCTAAGACAATTCGTTGTGCTATCCTTAATTCTTTAGGGGTCATAGAGTTTGCTCGTTTTTCTCCAGGGGGATCGTCGGAACAATCGTGTACATTTGTACAGAGCATGCACTGCCAAGTTTCACTTTCGCTAAGGAGGAAGATATAAATAATATTTGATCTGCAACACTAAATTTTCATCGAAATTCACGTAACTTACTCTGGAAACGATTTCAAGCTCGGAATATGACAGTAAAGGTGGAAGACTTTGGGGCATCTATCACAACATAGTAATGCATCTCCGCCGTCCATACACACGGCACACCAGTCTTCGTTTGGATCGTCTTTTGCCAGAGACGCTGAAGCGTTTTGTGAATTATCTGTAGAATTTATAAATCATTGTAAAGCTGACCATCTATTAGAAGCGATTTAAGGGAATCAGGCATTGAATTCAGTAAGGGATGAGAAGAACCTGTTGGATTTTCGGTTATCGCATGCATTCCCTCATCAGTCGAACTGTCGGCTTGAGCGGAATCCATTTGATTTTTCTGTGCTTCCGGTATGACGACGATGCCATTGCTGTCTAATTTAGCAATAGTTAGCATCAAATCGTTTAAAGATTTCTGGCAGAATTTGTCCAGGCTCTTTTCCGTTTCGTCGGATTTACCTGGCGGCACGGGGCTCGGTGTTTTCGGTACAGACGAACTAACCGTGTGCCCGGCTGAGGTCGAGACTTGAGTGTGCGGTGGTGTCTCTAAACCAACGCTCGTGTTAGCGTTAAATTTTGCATTATTGTTCGGTTGCTGATTCTGCAGGGTTATTTTATACGTATCATTAATAGGAACTGGCACAGGTGGCGTGGATTGAAGTCGCGTCGTATAATACGGAAGACAAGGGTTAACGTTCTGTGGTATGTGCCATCGAGCGGCAGGTTGTTGCATCGGGTAATTGACGTGCTGGTTGGACGGTGATATTTGATTACACTGTTGCATCCTCAGACCAACAGATGAGTTTGCCGTCTGGTACGGTTGAGGCGGTGCCGGGCGTAGCGACGGTGTTGATGAAGGGAATCTATAGCCAGGAGGCAACCGGTACGGGACATGATTGGTCGCGGGTCGAAACGGAGGAGGATTCGGTGCTCGAACTCCACGTAGAACCGCGTTCTGTCCAAATTGGTCCATATGAAACTGCTGATTAATAATGTAATTCACGTTGTACGCTGATCGTGGCTGGTGTTGTCCTTGAGGAGACGACCGTGGTGGCACGTTATGACCGGCATAATGTTGCATGTAAGCCGGCGGTTGAACATGTGGCTGATTCTGCATTTGAAGAGGCACTTGCTGGTAACAACTTGGCTGTGCGAGACTGGTTGGTTGTGTTACTGGTAATACTTGGGCACTGGAAACTGATCCATCTGCCAGACTGCTCGTTGTACACGTCGTTTGCTTTTGTTCCGATTGACTTTCCGCGAATGAGACTGTCGGTGTTGTTGAAGAGGTAGGTGGGGATATGGAGGGGTATACTCTGCCATCGACCACTATTGCACCGATTGATGACACCACTAAAATATTACAAAAACAACTTGTAAACTACATGTTTGTTTTCCTCGTAAGGTACTTCGTATTTACGTCTACCTTTTATTAAGTCCGGTACTTTCTCCAATGACAAATGAATTCTAACTGGAATTTCAGGATTTGGAATGTCCGCACGTCTGCTCTTTATTCGTTGTAAGTGGCTCGTAACGGATCTATGTTAATAGAATTTCTATTTTGTTATACACGAATTTTTTTGTCCCAACGATTATGAATATTAGGATAGGTAAGTACTTTTTACTGTATAATAATTCCATGTCTGAACCTTTATCCAAGGCATAACTCACAAACTGAATGCAATGATCAGTTAGCTTTGATAATTGGTCCAAGGCAACCTTTTTTTCATTCAATGTGTTCTGCTTCTGATCACACACTTCATTTAAACGCATTACTAAATGTTTACCTCTCGTATTAATAGCGTTTGTTAATCTATAAATAATCATTGAACATAATTGTGTGTACATCATAAGAAACATGAACCCTTGATAAATTATAACTTACTGAACAACCATTTGTGTTATGTCATGTACTAAACTTTTCTTTTTTTCTAATATAAGAATTTGCCTATCCTCTATAACTTTCATAGCGCTTTTAAGCAGCACACGTTTATAACTGAAATAAAAATTATTAATTTAAAATTATTTTAATTTTACCCTCCTCAAATAAATACACAGATAATGTCTGTAATAAGTACCTGACTTCTTTGAGTAATGTGGATACAGAGGACCGTGTTTCAGCAGCAATTTCATGAATAAATTTGTACTTATGATCTCTATGATCACTAAGCTGACAATCTCGACAAGTTAATCTATCGCAAGTTTGACAGAACAAAGATAATTGTTCATGGCTATGAATACTACAGAATAAATAACCAGTTATCTTTTTACTACATTTTTTAATGCTGTCACTATCATTAGCAACTTCATCCTTTGGCTTAATTGTATGATCTTTTGTTATTTTCAGTCTCTGGTGAGCCTTTAACAAAACACAGAAGGAACAGTTAGATATTTGAGTGCTCCAAACTAGTTTCACATTCAAATAAATCTTTTACCATAACGCAGTTCTGGCAGATAAATTCTTCGCATTCCACGCACCAACTTGTAGCTGTGGCATTATCGTGACAACTAGTACATTTCTTTTCCTCATCTGTTTCTTTAATCTCATCATCCAACCCTTGATTACCATCTTCCTCAATAAACTTTGAAACAAACCTATGCTCTATTAAATTTTCTGCCTGACTTGTTACACTGCAGATCTGACATGAAATGACATTGCTTTCCACTGCAAAACATTCAACGTATTTATAAAACACTATTGATAATCTACAGCGAGGGTAGAAATGAAGGGTATTAAAAATTTAATAACACACTGGGGTTTACAAAAAGGACATTTCTACTAAAGGTAAATAAGCATAATGCCCATGAAAATTTCAATAAAAATTGTAAGCGAGACCAGACAGTACCATACGTATGAGAATTGTTAACGATAAAGTTTATACTGATTTGAACATACCTAGAATATCAACATCAACAGACGTGTTGTGATCACTGAGTTTGTTGTTGACACATGCCGCACACGCCGCGTGTAGGCACTCCAGGAGTTTCGGATCATCGCCGAAAGTAAAGGATTTACCGCAGAAAACGCACTTTGACAAAAACGTACGGGATTCAGTGTCCTGGCCTTCCGTCGTGCACTCTATTCTCTGCTCGCACTCATCCTCGGCAGAACCGCTTTGCATTTCGGACGGTTGAATGTCCTGTTTTGAGGATCCATGATCCACAGGCTCTTCCTTCACCGTCACTATTGGCTCATTAGCGTTCAAGTCGTTGGCTCGATTCTCCATGATGTTAGAACGTATCCGCAGTTTCCTCGATCACAGAAGTTGTCGTTATAAAACGCCAAAATATATTTGTATTAAATCGTATGGCGCCATGACAGAATCGTTCGCTTCCAGCCATCTGCAACACGATGTGGCGCCTACATCTGCTGCCAATGTGGTGGTACAAAATTGTACACATTCATTCGGTTTTATGAATGTTGTCATTCATGACCGCACGTGTGTGTAGCACAGCTTTCCCTTTCTTCCGTTAGAAGGCACTACGTTCAATTGGGCCTGTTCTTAAAGCGTCTTGAAGTTCGAAAGCTCCGCAGTGCGTAGGACGAAATTTACTATCCATGGAATTCTCAAACTTTTAGAATTAAATAATAAATGTAGGATAAATGATAAACCTGTACATATATTTATTTTTATATTTATACTTCGTAGTTTTTATCATAATTATATTATGTGTTGTAATGTATCGTCATTGTATAAATAACATGATTATTGCCTTGGGAATCTCTTGCGTATCGTAACAATAGCTTTCCGTGTAAATGTATGTAAATATTTCACGTACTTATATATACCTTCCATGCACATATATATATATAAAATCTACAAATTATTATGTACATCTTAAGTTTTTTGAGCAATGTGGCTCCTAATAAATAAAATGTGTGTACACGTATATATGAATACATAATTGACTATATAAAATTGTACCAAAGGAAATGGAAGTACATAATGTCAAACTTTATGCGTTCCCTGTGCATCGTTTCTACTCGATAGTGCCAGCGATATCTGGCGGGACATCGAGACTAATGGAATGTATACTGGCAAAGTGTGAGAACATTTCACCAAATAATTTCCAGGCACTCTTTGGTCACGTTACATTCAGGGTAACTGCTCGACGTAGTTCTTTGGAACCAGTCCTGTTTTGCCATTTAACGTTCCTTCCAACCAACCAGGCTCGTACGAAGGTTTTACTACAATCATTTAAAAAAATCTCGTTAAGGAAAATGATCGAAAACTCATTATTCATTTTCTTACCATTTGTTATAATTTGATTCGGCTCAAATGATAATTCCCCGTCGTTCTCCGCGAGGCAAGCATAGAGAGTACGCACCCTCCTAAAAATATGTATAAGACGAGTAGCAATAGATTCTACCACTTTATAATATGAAACGACCAAAACATACTTACCAAATACCTGGCGCCTGTTCAGGACTGGAGCGACTACTACTGGGAGAGGTGTTTACCCTGTAATATATTTGTTATGATTACATGAGGTATTTATTTTCACGTAGACTACAATAGAAGCAAACGTACACTGCTATTGACGTATTTGTTCGTTGTGAATAACCGGTTGGGTACTGTACCGACATCATGGAGCCACGTTTTTGCTTCAACGGTACATCTGATGTAAATGGATGTGGATCGGATGCGATTGACTCGCTTGAACTGCTTGTATTACCACCACCTGTTAGTACTGATGCAATACACAATTCGTAACGTTACGTATCCGTCTAATATTTTATTATACCACAGTGCTAGCTACCTTTATCAGCTGAATGATACATAAAATTTGTATTAGCCAGTTTTGCTCTGTTGCCTCTGCTATCTACATATGGTGGGATCCGATGACTAGGATGATGCTCAATATCCTCGTAATCTCCGTTTTTCCTATCCTCGATGGAGGATTTAGAAGCTACTGCTAAATTCCCGTCATAATAAGGCCGAGAAGCTAGCTGTTTTTGCAATGTTTTCAAGTAAATTTAGAAACATGAACAGTACATACGAATAACATACGCAATATGGTTAAATTACTTACATGTGTGGCTGGAAGGGGCATAGCTGTGTGTGTTTGATATCGCAATAACGAAGTACCATTCCCTGCGGAACCAGAAACATCATCTGCGTTGACACGTTGAGACTTTACAGGGATGGCCACTTGCGATGTCGTTTGCGTTGCGCGCAAAGCATCCTGTGGCGGGCCAGATACAATTCTTTCGCAATTTTCTATCAGTATCTCTACTACTATGTTGTAAAATTTAATATCCATTATGGAAGCAACGGTTTCTTCTTCTGGGCGTAGTAATGTGGGGCCAAAACATACCGCTAAATTACCAACGGTCATAAGATTTTTATCACTTTTCTTTGCCACACTGAAAAGATCGTAATAAAGTTGGAATCATCTAGTTCGGACAAGATGTTGAAAATCTATAAAAGTAATATTAATTTTTTACCTGCTAAGGTGGTTGATAAGAAGTATCAGCATACTAAAATTTGCTTTAGGAAGCCGGTAAACGAGGGTATGAATATCATTTACACGCGATTCTTTGGTTTCCTGTTCTATTAGATGAAGTAAAACATTTTTATAACTATACATTTCAGAAAATGCAATATATAAGGGGGACATAGTAACGTGGCAGTTCCGTTTAAAGCCTTAATCTATTTTTAAACTAGGGCTTTCGGGACTGTTTGAGATTCTTGTTTTCACTGCAAGTGCGGAATTTTATAAACTAATCCATAAACATTACGAATTCAGGACGAATTTAGTAATACATGTTTTTAACTTAGGAGTGAAAACAAAAATAATATTATAAAGAATACCCTCTACGCACTAGCAGCTGCGATGAAGCTGTTGTAAAATCGGAACGTCATTAACGGTTCGGATAGCGTTCTTAGATAAGTTTTGAGTGCGCTAGTTATGGTTTTACTTTCCCACTCAAATCGGTCATCGAGATTAAGCTTATCTAATTTCCTTCTGTCCAGACCCATTGCTAATAATTTATTCACTTTCGAAGCAACGCCTACAACTCGATATAAACCTTGTTCTTCAAGACCTAAAAGGTTATTACAGTCATTGGCAATCAAGCTGACTATTTACTTTCAGTTTACCTCTATCTTCAAGTGCTGTAATACACTTGGAAACAAACATAAAGCCTGTTTCATCTAAAATATTTTCTTCTGATTTCATTGCTGCACCTTGCAAGGGATAACTCTGTAAAGAGCAGATTGTAGTTTAGGTTTCCAAGCGCTTGTAATTGACTTTTTTTCTAGAATATACTTACGGGTTCCTTGCCATCCATGGCATCCATCCATAGTTTTCTATCTTCCTCAGAAAGTGCTTGAAATGTATACACTACACTGGGCCTGAAATAATGTGGAGACATGAAATAAATAGTGTCTAATCCGCAACTTAATGAACCGATGTGATTGAACTTACTTATCAACAGCCGTAATATCAAAACAAAATCTTTTTTCAATCGAGTCTGACATACGTCGTACGCATGATGCTAATATTAGGGTTTCCTTGCTACTCTGCGAAAATATTTTATAAGTTATGTATTTTAGTGTTATTTAGTCCCCTCGACACCCCAAAAATTTCTCAACTTACGAATTTCCCCGTGAGCTGATTGTAGGGAATCATAGTAAATTCTTTTTTTTCTTTCTGATATGTGCAATATTGTTTTGTCCATGTCGTGCCAAATGCCTCTGAAAAGAAAAAGTTTTTTCAGATGTAGAGTGTTTTTTAATGACTTGCTCAAGCTACAAATAACTAACTGCAAGGCAGGACTTAATAGTGACTGACACTAAGCTCTTCAGTTTTGCTTACTTTTTTCCATTAAAAACAGATACCCTTCGCGGGAATGAAACTTGTTCAGCCCAGTCTCTACAGCAGACTACAAATGAAAGTGTAAATGTATATTCAGAACATCGTAGCTATATGAATGATGTACTACATTCGTGGGCTTACGCATAATTTTCATTTTATTTTTGCATACTTTGAGTAAATATCGGATAGACTATTACGAGTTACAGAAAGTAAGCGTATAATGTTTATGGTAACGTACCTTCTTCATCTCCTTCATTTTATTCATAAGGGACTCTGTTTTATCCCGGGTGGCAAGAAAATTCTCTCTAGTCTTGTAAAACACACACGCACACAAAAATCAACATTAGTAAGCTATTAATCATGCTGTTACCCTAAGAAGTTTGTGAATAAGTGAAGTCTAAGTGTATCTACAAACTCCTGAACATCAACGGTGTTCGAATTCGTGTGATTATTTAGTTACCGGGATCAACAGAATATTATTTATTTTATAAAACAAAAAGAATAATTGATCAAAAGTCTATATTTTTCTGTACAATTTTTTTTATGTTTTTCTAATATATCATTAGCAACTGCAAATCTGCATGCAGGAATGTACTCTACGTGATTGAAGTACATTAGAAAAATTATATATATAAACATATGTAATGTTATACATGCATGGTTTTGCTCATATAAAAATTAGGTCACTTTGAAAAAAAAACTATTATTGGAATGTCTTCAATAATTTGATATATATGTAACTTGGAAAGTAATCAATTCAGAATGAGTATTAAATTGCTAATATGTAAACGTTTTTTATCTTTCCAAATATTCATTAGTCTGATGCTGTAACACACACTATTTTTGTATAAATTAGAAATATTATCAATTTTATAACAGTACACAGGAATTTCGTATGCAAATTTATATTTTATTCCTAAATTGAGTACTGACCTTCTGTATTTTTAACTGTAACTCAGTCATGTAAGCTTTAAAATCCTTAGCAACTTCATGACCTTGATGATAAAATGTCAACCAGCTAAACATGAAGCTCAACAACTGAAATTATTGTAATTTTTTTATACTAAATTGCTATATACCTGGAATGTAAATCGTGTTAAAAACAAGTATGCACTAACTGTTTCAACAAATTCAAACTTTTTCCGTTCTTGGACCTCTTGTAGAAGAAAGACATATTCCAGGCTTGCTTGACAGAAATGTCTCTTAGCCATTTCCAATGTGGCATCAGCCTAATCATCAAACACATAAAATACCCATTAAAATATTTCAGGCCATATTTTATATAAGTTTGATGTTCCAAGTAATAGTAATATATTACCTCTTGAAGTACATTGTCTTGCTTTTTGGTAGATAAATTCAAGTATCTTTCTTGGCTTTGACAAAACTTAACAGTTTGTTTTTCAAACTTCTTCTTCCCTTCCTGTAGATGTGAACATCAAATAATTCATTACTGATAATCACAAGTACCTTTCTCATAACAGGGAAATCTTATCTTGCAAAACTACCTTAACTCCCCCAATGTGCTCCTTCCTGAATTTTTCCAATGGAAAAATGATCTGTTCGTAAGCACGTTCAAGCTGAAAGAAATAATCCATTAGAAAATCCACATGTTAGAAAGGAATGAAGTCTAAACTAATCCACTAAAGCAATAGAATAAATGTTCGATATAATTGCAATGGTCAAGAACTAATCAATATTTCAGAACAATTATGTTGATAACAGTATGTTAGCAACTGCTGTGATAATATAAATTAAGAAAAAGGGGCATGTAATGTATACAAATTTGTCTATGCTATCCATAGGAATTTGTAATCCATTCAAGACAAAAACTGTATATATTGTAACAAGGAATAATCTAATGTTTCTATTTAGGGTATCATTGGGAGATAGTCATGCTTTTTGATATAAAGGTATGACAATATAAACATTTCAACTACATTATTTCAACAACATGCCAAAGTTTGTAGACAAAATTTTGCAAGAAATATATTAAATGGATTGATCAACAATTGTTTCAATTATATACCCTTGAAATATATTTATGCAGGCAGAATGGCTATGAAATTGATAATAAAAAATTGTTAAATGTGGTGCATTTGCAGGATCTATGAAAAGGTTTACATAAGATATATCCCATGATTTCCATGATTAATGTTCTCAAAGTAGATGAGTTTTTGATCCATCATTGATTCACTGTTAAACAATAAACTGAATTATTGCTTACAAATGTCCTTTACCAAAAGATCCTTGATTTATAGGTAAATAAATAAAGAAATAAATATTTATAAAGCACTTTGCATACCATGCGGTCCCGTTCATCCTCTATTGATGCAATAAGTTTACCAAATTCCTTTAGACTCTGCGATATGTGAGTTTCATCTTCAGTTTGTGTTTCTCCTATACATTCGAAGCTAAAATTCTGCAGGGTCTTTGAAAATGCTCTCTGGGCTCTGGATAAATCTAAAGCATTAATTTCAAATTTATCATGATAGTTCTGAAGGACATATGAAACTTGGCAATTCACAATTTTGAATGGAAACAAACTTTGTTTATCCTAATCTTGCATTATGTCAAGCCATAACTAAATAAAATAATATGCCATATAAATAGGTCATGTTTACATTTGTTGGGTTTATTCAATGCTATTTCTAATGTTCAGTTCAACAATCAAAACAAAAATATATATTTCCATCGTAATGTCAAACTCATATTTTAATTCATTTTATATCGATGTATTATATCGTTGGAATGTCTTTTATCTTGGGCGAGATAAAATGTGTCATCTGATAGGTATATTTTGGACACCGTATATTTATCGCGAGTTTTTATCCCGCAACTACTGCATGCATGAATCATATGTATCCGGATGACTTACTTTTGGCAGCTAATAGCAGATCTTTGACCTCCTTGATGAGCCGTTTGATTTGCTGACTGGTCTTCTCCAATTCACGTTCATGATAATGCAGATTCTCGCGGAAGTACGGACTATCGGTTAAACAATCCGTAAACTCTAGTGGTTTGAGGCCAACACCCATTATTCTCGGTTATTCACTAAACTTTAGTGACCATCAATATTTAAGTCAAATAGTACAGATGAACTGACACCCACGACGATTAAAGGCCACTAAACACGATCACACACAATAAAAATCTAGCGACATTATTACCTATAATTTAAAATATTCCGTATTAAATGTAGTTTTGATAGATATTAGACGTAAGAGACGACACAACGCAATATTGGAAGTAGGCATCGACAAACCTCAGTTCAAATTGTTACACTGAGATAAGAACAGATTGATCAACGAACGACATTTGACGGCATTCAACGCAGAAGGGACACAAGGAAATCCCATACACACAAATTCAGCCAAATCGGATGGTGGACAATCAAGAGTGATCGGTGAACTGATAGGAGCATGATAGGAAACTGACATAAAGTACAATTCACAAAAATCCGACGATAGTAGTACAGTTTCTATGTAACGACCGATCAGAATAATGAAGTATTGCTTAAGAAAATTACTTTCTGTAGAATTTCACAGATGAATTTTGTTCCAATCACTAACTATATCACGTTGATAGTGGAATACATTTAATTTACGCCTCATTAATTATCCCTAGATGCGAAAAATATTTCCATTACATCCGGTTCACTGTCAAGGCGAGTTTCCATTCGTTGAATTCTTTTGTTCAAACCATATTGGCCAATGGGATTAAAGCTGAAGAATGTTGAAAAGGCGGCATGCTGTGGCAATTCAGACATAGGCCGGCAACCACGCGGTTGTTTGCGAATCAACTTGTTGGCGCCATCATCGAATCACATCGAACGCTGCAAAGCCACAGTGAGCGTCGGTGTGTGTAAAATGGCGGACGGTGACATTGATTTGTATGCCGACGATATCGAGCAAGATTTCGCGCAGGTAATTCGCAAAAATATCTTTGATCAAAATAACGAGATGGTTATGGTACGTAAATTTTAAGTCATCGATATCCGATAAATTGCAATCGCCCGTCAGATACACGAGTTAGTCTAACAAAGTGTCGGCGTCATGGAGAACACTCGGTAGAAGCTCTCTGTAAGGGAACTCGAGCCTTTTTATAACGGAGTATCCCAGTTTCACTGTAGTGCAACGGAGTTCGGATCTGCGCGAATATATCTCAATGAAAGTATCCCGTTATCGTTGCATTATAAATAGTGCGTTGTTGTGAATACACGCGTAACTTCGGACCTAGCAAGTAATAGAGGTTTGGAGCAGGAAAAGCAAAATGGTGTTAGCGGTAAGGCAAATGTAGTATTATTTCCACCTCGTTTATCAGACTTGAATTTCTAAAGAGCACTACATTTGCACTGCATGTAAAGAAACAAGAAAAAGACTATGTCCAAGTTAACTAGCCTGCGCGTGTAAAGTTGTTATCAAGTCCCCATGCCTCAAATCGATGCAAAGTATCCACATTAAAAACCTATGAGTTACAGAATACCTGGTACATATGTATTAAAATATTGTCAGTAATCTTCGAGTTCAACGTTCTGATTATGTGTAAGGTAAATCGGTATATACTTGTTTCAGGATGAGTTTGCTGGCGATGGAGTGGATTTGTATGATGATGTGATAGCAGCACCAGCAGGTGGTAATGGAGGTGTTTCCAGTGGGAATTCTGGGGAAGGAGGTGGAGACACAACCTCTCCAAATGAAGAAACAAATGGGAATGCCCCTTACCATCAGCTGGGTAACAATATACAGCCAAACCAAATTGGAAGGCGCCACCAATTATATGTTGGCAATCTCACTTGGGTATATAAACAACATTATTTCAAGAGATCGCTTACAACTATGGTGATTACAAATTG
This sequence comes from Hedychridium roseum, assembly GCA_963989215.1. Lineage (NCBI taxonomy): Eukaryota > Metazoa > Arthropoda > Insecta > Hymenoptera > Chrysididae > Hedychridium > Hedychridium roseum. The sequence goes on along the minus strand of OZ022307.1, from coordinate 920,815 downwards.
CAAATTTGATTTCAGTGGACAAGTGACCAGGATATTATGGATGCTGTTCAAAGCATTGGTGTTAATGACTTTGTAGAGGTCAAATTTTTTGAAAATCGCGCAAACGGCCAATCTAAAGGTTTCTGTGTGATATCATTAGGATCAGAACAGAGTATGAGAATATGTATGGAAAGACTTCCCAAGAAAGAGTTACATGGCCGGAATCCAGTTGTAACTTTTCCAACAAAACAAGCACTGAATCAAGTTAGTAGAGATGTTTTGAACTGCCAGCATTACGCAGGATATAAGATTGATTAATATATCTGGATCAATAATGTTTACAGTTTGAGTCTCAATGTAAGACAAGACCAGCCCCGGCGCCTCAGCAGAGCCAAAGTCAGCGACCTCATAATCCTCATCAACATCAGCCTCCGATGCCACCACATCAACAACATTCTCAACATTCGCAGCAAAATCATGGTCCACGAATGGGACCAATGATGGGGCCACCTCAAGGGGTGAGGCCGCAAAGAATGCCGCCACCGGGTATGGGCCCACCCGGTCCTGGTGGACCTGGCCAACAAGGCCCTCCGCGAATGCATGGACCACCGATGGGTCCTGGACCCGGCCCTCATCATGGTCCTCTTCCTGGTCATCCGAACCAGGGTCCTCCCCCACCTGGTTACCAACAAGGCCCTTGGAATGGCCCTAGGCCCAACGGACCACCGGGCCCACCTAGAGGACCAAGTGGACCCGGCGGTCCGCCTCAACAGGGACCACCAGGCCCAGGGCCCGGTCAGCACAGACCACCAGGCATGGTATGATCTTCGAACCTTACAACCTTACTGTAAAATCATTTAGTTCCTAACAATGACCTAGTTTCGGTGATTCAAACACAATTCAATATGTTTATATTTACATGTCTTTCGCATAAACAGAATAGAGACCTTTCAGACGCCAATTACCATATGCCGCAGGTAACTTTCTTTCAGGATGTTTCTTTTCGTATCCTCAATTACACCGTTTTTGAAAGCATTCTACATAGTTTAAAATGTAGCTATTCACCTTGGAATAATTTGATGTTTTCCTGATAAATATCCGATGTCCTACAAAACTCACTGATAAATATGAATCCTGCTATTTTATTTGTACGAAAGATTTTGTATTGCGAACTGTAAAATGTACGTAACTAATATCTTAATTTGCTTCTCTTTAGCAATTTCACGGTGGACCTCCGGGCCCACCCGGTCAAGGACCTCCACGTGGGCCACCTGGACATCCTGGTGGACCTCCTGGAGATCCGAGAGGCGCTCCACCACGTCCTGAATGGAATAGACCACCAGGTTTGTGCATATTTACGTATTACATTAATGCTAAAATTATTGTATGGTGGCAAACTGAAACATCTTGGTCTCGAGAGGCCTGTTGTTTCATGCACTGTGCAATGCAGAATTCTGTTTTCTCTGTGATTCATAATGGGCATGGCATTATCCACCGTGGTTTGGTAAATAAAATGATATATAAATGTGACTCTACCATTGATGGTTTACGTATTGTAGAACAAGAGTACCGTGCATATTGGTACCTAAAGATAGTAGTGTGAATTCTGTATTACTCAAAAAGTACACTGATACAATTATTCGATGTACATAGGAATGCATCATGGGCCTCAGGGACCACCTGGTTTCCCTCAACATCAACATATGCAAGGCCCACAACCTGGCCAAGGCCCACCACAGAGAGGACCTCCTCCAGGTTCTATGGGTGGTGAGAGACTTAGTGTTCATAAAATGCTATTAGTTTTTTCTCATTTGCATATACAGTATTGCATGATTTTGAGGGAAATTAATTTTTTTACAGTGTCTACATACAAGGTGTTTCAACGAATTTAAACCCTTATTTCATTCACTTTCTAGATCGCATATCGCAGTACACACGTTTTACACACAATTCTTTTGGCACTCAGTTGTATTCTGTATAAGCTGACCGACCTATCAACATACATTTCATTTTGCACAATCAAGTACACTTTGCCCTTTACGTTTTTCATCTTTTCGTCCTTTTGTAGCTTATTTATTTTTAATGGTTCTATAGAGAATACTGTATAGACGTAAACACGAAGGTTGAACTCTATAACTTTACCTGCTCGCTGGGATATAGAGAAGGAATAGATATTTACCTCGCATGTATCCACCCACAGAACCCCTCAGTTGAAATTTATATTGGATTGAATGTTTGTAAGGACATCTTCATGCGTTGTCACGTTATTCACGATACACATATTGATCAGGAATGTTACCAGGTCCAGGTGGGCCACCTCCCGGGCATGGGGGACCGCCGCAGGGGCCACCACAGGGTCCTCCGGGTGGACCAGCCCCGCACGTGAATCCGGCATTCTTCCCTCAAGGCCCCCCTCATCAGCATCCTGGGCAACATCCACCGGGGCCCCCTGGTCCACCTCATGGGCCACCTCACGGGCCACCTCATGGACCACCTCATGGACCGCCACATGGTCCGCCACATGGGCAACCGCATGGCCCACCGCACGTTCCACCACACGGCTATGGACCACCTGCCGCACAGGTATCAGTCCAAGCCTTGAAAACATACGCGTTAACAATTCATGGGCATTACACTTAACCCTTTCTTTGCTGCGGAAATCTATCGGCACTCTAGCGTTACTGATCAAATCTTTCCGTTCCGCAGACCCCTTATGGCGCACCAGGACCTGATCATCGCCCGGAAGGGCCTCCGCCACTAACTGAGCAGGAATTCGAAGAAATTATGGGCCGTAATCGCACGGTTTCCTCATCCGCGATTGCTCGAGCAGTGTCCGATGCCGCAGCAGGGGAATACGCAAGTGCTATAGAAACTCTGGTCACTGCAATTTCGTTGATCAAACAATCCAAGGTAGCTGCGGACGATAGATGCAAGATATTGATCAGTTCTCTACAGGATACCTTACGTGGGGTCGAAACCAAGAGCTATGGCTCCGCGCGTAGAGGTAAGCTTCAAGCTGTCCCTAACATAGTCAAGACTTGGACAGCAAGGATAGTACTGTAACAATGAATCCTGTTTGCAGAACGTTCACGCTCCCGCGATAGAGAACGTAGCCACAGAAGACGTCGTGAGCGATCAAGAAGCCGTGACAGGGAGTATAGGGAACGCAGTAGAGACCGGGATCGCGAACGTGATAGGGATCGCGATCGTGAAAGGGAACGAGACCGTGACCGCGACAGGGAACGTTATTATAGTGAACCATACCCGAGGGAGAGATCACGCAGCAGGGAGAGAGAACGTGAACGTGAAAGAGATCGCGAGTACAGAGAGCGAAGCAGAGAGGAGAGGTAAGCTAAACAATCACCCATCATTCTCTTATTCGTATACACAAACGCGAACGCGGAAAAATTCTTCCTTGGCCTAAATGATTACCTTTAAGTACAACATCTACGTGACAAGCAAGGAGGGAAGACATAGCAATTGCGTAAACTATTTATGTCGACTTTCGCACCATTTATTATTGCCGAAAATCGTTAGTGCGCTGTTCTTTATGAGGTTGTCAAGATTAGAGTCCGATCACTGTAAATAAGCATTTCCTTCACGAATGTATGATTTAAGCTACGCAATCCACAATGCGCTTGTATGGTTGTATTACGTGCGCCAATATTTTGCATTAACCCATTGATTTACCTAATATGTAGATATTTTAACATTTTAATCATTCATGCAAATTGACTATGTAAGTCAATGGATTAATATAATATCCAATTGATCAAAACAGTACAAACATGAGCATAAAACGTAAGCTGTTCTAAGTAGACTTAAGTCGGGCAAGACTTAACAAACATATTGGTGTAATGTGTAAATGGATGGAACATAGAAACAAACTACTATACAGATCAGTAGTGAAATATGCTTTTGAAGGGTTGAATGCATTAAAAAAATATGATTTGACCATCTAACTGATAATCTTTTATAATTCCATGAAAGCAAGTAATCAGATTTCATGCGATTTGCTCTCTAACAGGTTGGATACCGAACGAAAATCGCATATCTCGAAGCCAAGTACGACATAGCTCGTACACAGAAACTAGACGATAATCACGCGTGCAGCCTTATCAATAATTTCACGTCAAGAGATAAAATTTACCATGGGCAAATCAGATGTAATTGTCTCGTACGGACTCATGTCCGGCTAGAAATATGACGTATAACATGCGCTGAATTAGTATAGAAATAAAATGAGAGAAATCGTAAAAAAAGGCAAAAAGTCGATGCATGGCGTTTATGTATCATTTCTCGACAAATGTCTTTATGTATTTATTCTTCATTTCTACCAGAATAACAGAAAGTAAATGTCAATCGTAGAATGCAACTCGACTATAAAAAAAATCGCAGATACTTCACGTTGTAAATATTAATGCAAACGATCGGAAGGTCTGCGGAATGTCATTTGTGCTGATATGTACAATATAATTGGAAGCATGTCTGTGTGTTTACAAATAGCTTTTTATTTATTTAAACACTTTATAAAAGGAATGTCTGCCTTTTGTAAGAAATGATGTTTTTATGACGTGCGAAACATAAACTAGTCTCGCACTATCCTTGCCAACGTAAAATTAACTTAATATAACTCGATTTTATTAGTAAGAAATTTCCTCCACTGCCAAGGGTTCTAAGACATGTATTAAACATTGAGTGAAACTGAAACTGGTGAATAGCTAATTAGACGATTTAAAATTTACTTGCTAAGTGGTAAGTAAATTTCGTACCAATTTCAGCTTCACTGTTAACTCCTGTGTGGGGAACAAATTGTTCATCCTTACTTTTCCGAGTAGGATACTGTGTATAAGCTCGATGTAATACTTCATTCTTATGTATTCATCATCTCATAAATTATTGAGAAAAAATTAATGTTTTATTAGATGCGCAAATAAGAGTATTATTACCATAAGGCAATCATAATAGTTATAGTATAGTCAGTACTTGACTAAGTCATTTTAGTAAACCGTACTAAGCCTGGTACATGAAATCATAACAAACTATCCATTTTCCATTAGTACGACGCGTCAGTCAGCCAGGCCAAGAGTAAAAGAAGAACCGCCAGAGACGGCTCCCGTCTCATCTTCCAAGGCGTCTAGGTAATCTACTTTTTTTCCATTAAAGTGAATGCATGTAAAGCTATTTTCATAATTGAACCGAATATGGTAATAAATTTCAGTGATCTTCATGTCGATACATGAAAATATGGTTCTGTTATCGCGGTAGGTCACCGAAATGCGTCATTAAAAATTTTATACTTATATATATATATAAGCAAGCGAAAAAGCGAAGAAAATCGTCGGTTACGAGTACCTTGGCATATCATTATCACACTTACTGTCATATTTTATACGTTTTAAGGATGACAGTTCTGTCTCCTTTTATACTCTAGTAGATTTATACTCTTTTTAGCAGACATAAGGGATGTATAATTAACAAAGTGCTTGCATTGTTATGCAGCAATAATTTGATCTCAGTAATAGCTTTGTTATAAAAAAAAGAGTAGAGAAGTGAAAATGTTGAAATGATGAATGTAACATTTCTAAGACATAGTTGGTGAAATGTTTGTAAGGAGTATGTTATTGTATTTAGATTAATTTTAGATAATTAGCTAACGTGTCCTGTGTAGGTATTATGACGATCGCTACAGAGAGCGTGATCGAGAGAGAGATCGAGAACGGGAATCAAGTCGTCGTCCTTCCGAACGGGAACGAGAGCCTGAACGAGAACGAGAACGCGAAAGAGATCGTCGCGACGAAAGAGGAGACTCATCGCATCGTTCGAGACACTAAGGACGAAGACAACACGACGGGCCAACGGCAGAGACATTAATCAATCTCCGTTTCGAACGTCCTTATCTAATGACCCATGTCTTATCGTTGTGCAAAATACATACTTCGCATACGACGAAGAATCATATGAAACACTTAGGATAGGATGAAATGGATTCAAAGACACTTAGAAGTCGGTTTTAATCTTCTCTCCTTAAATAGACAATGGGCAGAACTTAACGAAACTTTCAATTGTTAGCGTTCAATAAGATATTAGAATTACGCTTGTATCACTTCACTCGCGGAGCTTTCTTTTTTTCACGTAAGGTATGCGTATGATAAGACAGACGTTTCTGTGCATACATACGTTTCTATGTAACGGAAGTAGAATTAAGCAAATATTTCAAGTAGTTCGGGAAACATATAATTTTCAAACAGACGATTCTTGAATTATACCTAATGCGGTGATAAGTCGCGGAAAGACAATGGGAAGACTAACGGTAGAAACAGTCAACGGTTTACCAGCGGTCCTAGAAGACAGTCAAGACAGCCACAACAATCTCGTCTTTCTCCTGACTACGTGAAGATAGAAGATTGTATCTTAATACAATACATATATACGCTTTGAAAATATACATGCTAAACATGTCTTTACTTTATTCATCTGTAATATCCTGGAATTGTTATTTTTTATTTCTAAGATACAGAGGATAAAAGGTCACGATAAATGCTTAACCGATCTACGATCTGTTAATACTTTCAGCTCTACTCTTGCACTTTATCGATTTGCTCTTTTGTTCATTTCCATCCTAGTATTTGGTGCACTGTCGACGCTAAAAGTACTAACGACAATCGCGATTTCTTATCATACAGTGTTTGTAACAAATATTATTTGATGTATGGTAACAATGTCTTTAACATCGCAGATTACCCAATGAAAATTACTTATGTTATATTTTATGGGAATAAGACGAAACGCGCATACGATTTTATCTGCTTTCAAAGCTTTTGTGCCATGTCAAATGAGCAAACATATATATCCACCTTGTCTATACGTTAACTTAGAGTTATAAGTATGCATGTACCAAACTCTGTGTAAACATCTTTTAATGTGATTAGTTACACTCTATAAACATTTACCGATTCTGTTGTAAAAAGTGGAAACGACAATTTGGCTATTGATCATTCGTTGAATTTACTCAGTTCATTCGTAAACACATATTCCTCAAAGGATGTGGCTTTCCTCATTGACTTTTTGTGTCTGACAGGGTGATTATATATGAGAAATATAGAGGTAGATGACCTGAATGTAAAATGACCTTCGCAAAAAATTTATATGAACGTACTTGTTCACATGTTCTGGTAAAAATACACGCTACACAGTAGAAATGATAACAATTACAGTCTAATAGTTTATATACGCGCATACATGAAGTGGAACAAGAAGTATAGATATGAACTTTTAATGTCCAAGCATGATGAATATTTAATCTCTGTTAATCTTGACGATTCATTTATAATAATTTACAAATCATAAAACAGTGTCCGATTTGCATTCCACTACAAAGTGTTTTTCTTTTTCAAAGGGAGATTTTTTGCATAATTGTCTCATAGTATTTTTAATTCCCTTTTAATTAATATCGGTTTCTTGGAAACAATTATTTATTCCATAATGAAAGGAAATTGTATAAAAACATTTTTACGCGACGTATTGCGTGTAAGATTCATATAATGTATACGATGATATATTTTTAGTTTTTCATGTCAACAAGTGTGATTCTACTACCTGCGTTTTGCAATGCTGTAGATCATATTTGAAATGCCGCGTGTGTTTGTAAATTTCGTGGCTCCATGCGAGTTTTGTCGATCACAAGTTTATTTAGTAAAGATATAAATCACAATTATATGTAAGAAGTGTAGCAGGTTGTAAAATAGGTAACTAAATGTTCATTCACGAAACAATTCCTTAAAGTTCCTCATGAAGCTCTTCAGACCATTCGCACACTAGTAAAAAATGCTCGTACCGTGATTCGATGAATGTTTTAGAATCTTTCAATGTCACACGTACCTTTTTAGTTTCTTACTTCACTCTGCCGTGCGTTATCTTTACTTAATAAATATTAGACCAATACCAAAAGTCAAATGTACCTTCTAGCGAATCTAAAGTCCGTAAAGACCAAATTATACTGTCGAAAATTCAAGCCGCAAGATATATACAAATGTACTTCACTAAATGCTGATAGCAGACACTAACGTATAGTATGACCACGTTTCAAATACGCTAACAATAATGTCAGGGCCAGCGACTGGTAACAGACTTCATTATCACATGAATTGTAATAATTATATCATTAGTTCATGTGTACAATGATGATTATTTAGATAGCTTCATGTGGAAATAAATTATTGACTATGAAAAATATCTTCACAGTCAGTTACCTTTTGCTATCTCTGTTTCTCTGTAAGCATGGAAAAGTGGAAAGTCACTGGCCCTGACCTCCCATTACTGAAGGTGTCCGCTTATTGTATTTTGCGCCGTTTTTCACGAGTATATACATATCCTAATATTTCATTTCCATAAAGGATTATTGGTTCCAAAAGTTGCTCTATTACCTGCGCACTACGTAGTATTATCACGATTTTTCTAAGGAACCATCTTTCGATATTCCTCCTTTGTTATTGTTATTCATACTTATAATTTGAGAGAGCACTTTACCCACGTAAAGGCATTTACTTTCTCCAGACTGTCAAATTTAGTAATCCTGGATGAATACATACGGACGTAAGCGGTAAGTGTAAAACTGGATGATGCTCTATTTATTTATTTATAGTTAGTATTAAGTACGTTTTAAGAAAAAGCGACAAGTAGGCATGGTAATGTATTTGTAAGGCACCCTTCTCTTCCTTGTTAAACGATTGATCATCCAGTTGTGAACCAAAGAAAATAAAATTGCTCAAGTTTGTTCTTCCATACATTTATCATAGAGTTAATAGTAACAAAGGTGATTTCATAAAAAATGAATTTAGTACGAAGGGAAGAGTTTCTTACGAACAATAAATGAATATAATTACGCGTATGTAGACTGTGATACAAACACCAGAATCATTTTTAACGAAATAGTTCATTCAATTTGTGATAATCTGCATTATAAGCGCTTGCAGCGACCGAATTTCTTTCTGTAAAATGGTAAAAATTTTGAAAAAGGTGACTTTGAGAACTGAAAAGTCAATAAAATGATTGTGAAGCTGTATAGCATTGGATACTGAAAGTCACTTTTAATAAAATATCGGTATAGCATTATTAATCGAACGTAATCTGATCCATATGCACTACGCATTTCATTTTGAGAGCGTGCGTAACAGTTTTTGTATACTTGTACACCACAAACATGTAAAAAATTTGTATACTTTCCGCGGATATAATTTCCAAAGATTTTTTTTGAAATTACCCTGAAAACGCTAATGAGTAACATGTAAAAATTCGTGCGAAACACTGTTATACTGCATTTTTACACTTAAGAACTGATGCAGAAGGAAAGATTGATCTAGTCGTTTGAGAATTAAGTCACAGCTAAAAGTATTATATGTTTTTATTAGTAATTTTGTACATAATTAGCTGTACTCGACTTACATTTATTTCAACTTGCTACACAAGTCGTTCACAAACTTCGGTGGGTATAATTGTAGTATTGTAAGTTTTGCAGTTCTAAATGTTCCCAAATATGTACAGCACTTTGTTATATTAACAAAGGGCTGTGCGCAATTGAGATTCTCTTTGTGTAGATCATACATTTTAAAGTTATTAACAATATCAAATGTGGCCACTAAATCGAGGTACGATTGTTGGAAGCTTCCAAAATACTTGTAATTATTGTCGTAAAAATACGGACAATTCGAAAATCGTCGAGATTTCCGAAAATTATGAGATCCCAGAAAGAGAATTTATGTGTGCCTGTAAATGTATGTAAGTGTGTACCGTCTTTTTCGTTTACTTACTTTAGCTAAATTTACAATTACAGTAGGTATACATTTCGTTATTTCAATGCAACGAACGTAACAGGTATATACTCACTTCTGAAAGTCAACAGAGAAAATTTGAAAACACTAGTTCAGTATATTTTAATTACTTACAATTCTATGTATAGGGACAATTTACGTATTTGTACAATTTGTAAACGTACACAGAACTATTTAAAATAATTTTATACATTTATCAATTCGATAAAGGGTTGTGACAATATGGCCAAATTTTCGAAGAGTCAGAGAAGATCAATACTCCATTTTGTACATCCTATGTGTTAAACTAATACATTTATTTTTATATTCATTAAATCTTAAGTTTCATATCAATCAAATCGATTATGAGCAATTTGAAGTATCTATCACTACCAAATTCATAGAACTTGTTGATACTTTTATAACAAGTGAGCTCATTTTTTATAACATCAATTTGCAAAATACTGTGATCAGGATATACATATTTTTGTGCATAATGACTACCTGAGAATGATCTTTGTAATTTATTCCATATACTGGAGACTCACTCCTAAACTGGGCTGTGATAAAGATCTGTACTATAATAAAATAAATTGTTCTATTGCAAACTCAAGTGGCATTGATCCATTTGATACTGTTTTCAAGACTGAGTATTATCGTACCGTGAAAATTCTATTGGTAAAGGGGAAGTCGTTTTTTACTTCACAATTATTGAACTGTATAGACACAATATGTACAGCAATGTCATCTTCATTTACGTATGCGCAGTTAAGAGTGAAGATTACACTTGTCCAGTTTCTTTTCTATCATACAGTTTACGTGATAGGCATGGCCGCAAGGGAATATTGCAATGCCTTTGTTACCTAAAAGTACTGGTGTTTGAAGAGATAGAGTACAGCATGGACAGATTTGAGACTTAGATTGAAATCGCATTCCCCAATGATAGGCACCGGTTCCAAAAGCTGCTTTATCTATCACTCGTCCTGTGTCTTTCTCCAGAGTTCGTATTAATTCATCGCGAATCTGCAGACATAGACATTGAAAATATTAGACAAGGTATTAAACAAATTCCGATCTGGCACAGTTGTATTTATGACGTGTAATTACCTCTGGAGAACACATTGTACCAAACGGTCTCTCTTTAGAGGTATTTTCGGTAAAGTTCACAGCGCGTTTTACTCCATACTCATGCATAATTTTCGTAAACACGAGAGACTGAAATATACTGTACAAATTACACAATTAGTCATTCTATTTTCTAAATTTCCTTAAATAGGCAATTGTAATTCGTTATACCTTCTATCAACAGGGACATTTGGTATGGCCTTGTTTAATACTGTTAGAAATGAGAGCGCTTCCTCAGGTCCATCCTTTGCTAAGATTTCACGTGCTGTGTCTGTCCAATTTATTATAGGACTGGATTGCGGCGCTTTTCTTTCCAAAGGCTCGCCGCAATACAAACATTTACTATCTTCCATACTTTTCAGGTATGCCACTACTAATTTCCACTGCTCAGCATTTAATAATGGCAAGATAATAGAAAGCACCGTCTTGTCTTTCGTTTGAAGGCACTCACGAATTATATCACTTATTTTGTGTTTTTCTCTTATATAAATCGGTAAATATTCTTGCCATAAATAAGGTACTTTAGTGCATAAGTACACACATTTCTCTTCGTTCTTGCCCGTAAATTTCTCAAGAAGGATTTTGCCGACTTGGAAAAATTTTGGCTCGGAGTGATTTTCACCAGGATGTAGAAACCCACACATGCATGTCTTTCGACCTTGTAGATTTACATCAATGAAGGCCGTTAAAAACTGTTCTATAATACAGTCACTACTGGTTTCACGCAACAGTTCTGGCGAGGTATTCTCTAGAAATGTATTAAGATAAGATAGTTCTACGCTGTGTATTATTTCGTATAAATAATTTTCGAAGTTCTCGAATGACTGGTAAGAATCCTTCACGTAACGCATTTTGTCGGAAATGTCTAAAATCAGACGTTGCACTTCCTCTTCCGACAAAGCTGGGGTGAAAGAATTAATCAATACGTATATTGGCTCTAAATCTGTTTGTACTTTGTGCATTGCATCCTCTTCAGGACTGAGTTGCTGCTGACTAGAATCTGTAATACTTTGCGAGTCTGCTTTCACATTTGACGAGCTAACATCCTTCACATTTCCGTTTGTACTCTGTTGTTTTTCAAAAACAATTGGCTCTGAATCGTCGTACGAATTCAATGGAGTTTCACAATTCCTTTGACCACCATTTGACCGTCGTACTTCATATTCTCCGTCAGAAGTCGACGAGGTATATGAAATTGACGTCAAATTAACATCTTTGTTTTTTCCTGGATTAACAACAACAATACCAGAATCTAGTTTCACCGGCTGGTGGTTTACATTTGATTGTAATAGGCATACTAGTGGATGAAGTATCTGCGTTATTTCATCGTTTTGTAAACATTGTACGTCCTCCAAATCACAGAATTCGCTTATATCTTTAGAAGTAATAGACTTTAATAACTGTGGCCTAAACGTAGAGCATACTTGTAGGCATGCATGGTACTGTTTGTTGTTGTACAAGCGTAATATTAAACAGTCGACCGAATAGAGAGTAAGACAATGAAATTCTCCGTCATGGGTCATTAAATATATTCTATTGTCTATGACGCCTGCCATAGCGACATTTTTAAACTCGTTGTTCCATAAAACGACCGTTGTGTTCACGGGATCGATGATATAAAGGCCGCTAGACGCGTATGAAAATAAATACTTCTGTGAGATGACAAGCAAATGAACAAAGTTGACTGATTGTGGCAAGCATGGTTGATCCGTGTGCGTCGTTAGAATGCCTTTAAAATTTTGTGGCATGTATACAGGCAAAGGGGGAATAGCAAGGGCATTTTTGAACTGGTGCGTCTTCATGACGATTCCATTCGTCGATACTTCCCAGATTCTCGAACCTGGGCGAGCACAGAATACTTTTGAGCTATTCTCGTCTCCATCATGACCATCACCATCTGGCATTAAGCTGAACAATCCTTTTTTGCCAGCTATCCGTTCTTCGTTTTTCGCACTAATCTTTGCTGTTCCTTTTTTGTCACGTATTTCGTAAAAACACGCTCCAAATTCGCCGTTTCGAGCTTTATTTCCTACTTGCTTGTATTGCTCTTGAACTGTATTACATATGTAACAGCGGGTCAGAGTTGAAATCAATAACAAATTTGATGAGAAACTCAGCTGAATGATACTTGAATCTAAGTCCATTAATGTACATGTTGGAGCTTGGAATATTCCATTGACCTAATGCATTACACAAATTTTGTAACATTTACTACGATTCACAGAAAAACAGAAGTTAATAAAGGACTTACTGCAAAAATAGATAACACCATAACTGAGACTTTCCCAACCCTATCTCCAATAAATACTTCTGAGCTATTGTCATTCCAACATAGACAGTTGATCTGTTCAGAGAGATGTTCTGTAGAAACAGCTATTAATTTTGCTGTTGGCTTTAGAGCAACAAGGCAAACTGTCCCACGTGTAGTTGCCAATGCTATTGTTTTCTCATCAGGTGATACTGTCACACGAGAGACAATACCCTCCTAACAATAAGAAATGCACAATTATTTAGTACCTTCATGTATGGCAGGATGACTAAAGTATGACATAAATGAATAAAAAATATGAATGCATTACCGATAAAGGTACCAATTGTTGAAATGTACATGGTTCTCTGCTAAACAAATAGATACTTCCACTAGTCGATCCCAGTACAATGTAATTTGCTGAGACATCAAAACATGTGTACTGTGAAATATTAGAGTAAACATTATTGTATAGTAATAAAATGCACTTTTCTCGAATAAAACTACTTTATCGTTTAGTTTAATGTTACTTAAATCAGGGTACACGTAATAAACTAGTAAACAAACCATAGAGGTTAAGTTTTATATTTAAGGCATTTCATTGAGAATAAAATAATAATCATGCACAAGTAATTAAATCTATATTATACAACAATATTTATAAACATTAGTCATCTTTAAATAACACAAACTACCAAATAAACATACGAAAAAAACGGTTTGGAACGTTTTCGTTTCTGTATAATCATTTTGATCTTTCGCTAAGGTACCTTAATTCGTTGTGTCGAGTTAATAGGCTTACAGAGATGAGGATTCAATGCATCCAATTCTGCCAAGACGTACGGAACGGCTTGCATATTCGGAAACTTGCAGAATTCGCAGGAAACCGAACAGAAGGATGACTTCGACGGACTGTCACAATTCGGACTGGGCGTTATATCTGATTAGTGACACATGTTATTACATATTTATGCACGTACAATCGGCCCGCTAATTATAGTTGAGATTATACGATGTCGCCCGTTTACTTGCACAACAATCCGAGATATGACTCACGGAAGAGTGTAAATACTACGTTTGAGGGTCTCAGGCGGCGCTGGACAAACCATTACACATTCCAAGTGGTTCGGTCCAATTCGGACAATAACCTGCCCGCTCATTCCGAATTAAAACACGATTTATATAAATTAATCAGTAAATCACAGTAAACGTTATTCCAGAATTCGCCTGATTCTGTTTTTATTTAAAACGACTGTTAGTCAAGTTAAACTTTTTTACATACTCAACATGGAAAATGCCCTTTAGGAGTTTGTCTTCGCGCTTTCGTTTTGAAACAATTCTTGCGCACGTCGCAGATATATTATTTCTTTCTTTATTGCATCTGACTATCTCTTGTAGCCAGAAATATTTGCTCCCCTCGCTAAAATCGCTAAATATTCATCCTGCACTTTAGTCCGATCTGTTCTCCAATGTGTGTTCACCAGGGAAACTGGCAAACTTGAACTTGGAACGTCATATACGGAATCCACTAGTCCGCTTCTGCAGTGGAGATTTCCTCTGAAAATAGATTTCCTTCTTCCCGTGGAATCCTGGTCGGTCGTGGGGTGTTCAAAGGACTGAGAAAGACGTCTTGATATGTCTTTAATCGCCGAGGGTTTAACGAGATTCTCCGAAAAGTTAGTCCTCGAAGAATCAGGAGAATCTTCCTCCGCGTGTGTCCTCGTTTGGCAAACATCCCCCGCAAAAGATTTCAAAGTCCTCTGATTTCTCTTACCGCCATAGATTGGACGGATCGTGGCACTGCGGTTTCTCGTCTGTAAATCGAAAATTCAGTTTAAGGGAATCGAGATGGTCAACGAGGGGTGAAGAATGGGGTAGTTTTCACCTCTAAAAGATCGTTCTCTCTGTCGTCCTTGAAAACTACTGCCTGAAGAGAAACCGCTCTGGACAAACCGCTAACTACCCCCCTGAATTCCTTCGCCCCTTCGTCTATATCGTCGCAGGATTTGATACGTCGGGGTTTCGTCTTCTTCCAGCCGACTATCGCACCGATAAAATTCTTGAAAGACTTTTTCCTCGAGACCTTTTTGCACTTCTTCTCCAAGCAGGCAGGCACGTCACTCATAGCCAGAGATTTCTTCGCCAGGATTTCATCGTCACTCCAGTAGACGAATCTGCTCCTCAGATCATCGTGCTTCGAGTCCTCAAGGTCCTTTATTTCCGAATAAGTCGAATATCGCGGGTCTCGATGATCGTACGTCCGCATATGATGAAAAGAAGAAATCGTGCTGAAATTTCGCGTGGGCCTATCGTTTCTCGTTAATATTCTTTTACAACACTGAACTGTTGGGACTGTCTTCACAGTAGAAACATTCTTTACTCTTAATGCAGGTCCTACCGACTCTTTGACTTCTTGGAAATCGTGATCTTCGCTATTCCGAGACTGCATTTCCGGTCGAGAGTACTTTGCGAAGAACTCATCGTTTGCTCTGTAATCCACATTAACGCTACTCTTGCGTTCGAGACTGGCGACTAATTTTTTTACGAAATTCGGCGAGGGAGACTTGTAGGACGAATCCAATTCCTTTTCGTATCCCCGTATTATTTCGTTGGCTTCACTTTTTTTAAAACTGTTTCTGCACCGACCAAGTACATAATTTCGCCGATTTATTTCACACGAATCGGAGGGACAGACGTCAAGGATATTCGAGGCAGATTTCGAACGAACCGTCCATAATCCTGCGGACATCTTCAATTTTTCCAATCACCGTTAACACAATTTTTACGTCCCGCTGTCCAAAATATTTGCAGAATTCACAAGACTTTGGCTAAGCGATATTTTCTGGAGAATATTGTACTACAATTAACGGCACTATAATACGCGCGTTTAGGAAGGATACTCTGCAATTCAATTTCAGAAGTAAACATCAAAGGGCAACTCATTGTATTTACACACAGCTCATGAACTAAACATAAACTAAAATCTGTCACAGAAAAATTAACTTTGATTCAAAATTCTCTGTAAGAAATAATCATTTAAGGTGAAGGTAATAAAAGTGATAAACGTAAGATTATCTTTACAAGGTATTTTTATTCCACACAGTATATATTACAACATATATATTTTTTTAGCCATTAATATCAAAGGTCTTAAAATCATTAACAAAAGCTATCGCGTTACAGAAAATAATACTGATTAACATATACCTAATTTATATGCATCAAATACATACTCACTTGGTCGAAGTGAGTTGCGTGCAATGATTACATTTCGTTTTGATTATGATACGTAAAGTTAACTTCAAAAATTAAGCGAATAATTTACACAAATTACACTACTGCTATGTGCATACAAAAATTCGTCGTTTGACAACTTTTTCGTCGTACGAAATATGCACTACACAATAAAGAATATTTTTACTGAAAAATCTCTTTAAATGGAACAGCATGTCTTATCGTGACCATTTATTTCTAAACGATCGATAGAAATGCATTCCCTCCTAAAATTTAAATCAACCTGCACAACTAATTCCATGTAAATTTGTGTATCTGCTAGTATACAAATTCATATAATTGTCGCGCGCAAAAAGCTTGATGAATATCATCAAAAGTATTTCATTTAATGAAATAAAACTCGTGCAAATTTCGTGAAAAAATCATCAACAATACAAGCATTATCAAACGTTACGATCATACTCTACCGTACGTACAAAGAATTATTATCACTAAATAATTGTCGTGCTGTATTGTCTGGAAAGCTACTACAAGTATGATATTTCTTAAAACAAAGTCGGTCCGTCTCTATTATAATTCGGCAAAATCGAACGAGGAGTTGTAGGACGGGTGATCAATCGTTGTTAATAGTATGGACTTAGCAAACGATGCTTCGGGAAATTTGGCCGCCCATATAATGATAGTACCCGCTGCTTTGGGTGGACCAGGAAACATCAGCCATGGAACCGGAAGAGCTGGCAGCGGACCAGTCGGACCTTTCGGAGTAACCGGAGTCGGTGATGACGGTTTCGTCGATGCGGAACAGTTGGTTGTACGGATTGTTGGGTTTTCTGAAGGTTTGTCCCCAGGCCCCACTGCTGACGGTAGGGGGGTAATCATTGACACATTTTATTGGACTGACGCAGGGCGAGTTTTCCCCGGCAGTTGGGGGCCTGGATATCATGCTCAACAAGGAACTGGTCCTAGGCATACGTCTTACTTTGGGAACCTTGATCCAATAGACTCCGTCGTCTTCCCGTTTCTCTTCTTTAGCGACAGTTTTGACTTCCGGGGTGGCTTTCCGGGTTACCCAGTCCATGTCGTAATGAAATCTGTCGCTGCCGCTGCTCGGCAAAGTCGGGGATTGAAGATCGCTGTCGCTGTCGCTATCCTTGATGGAAATTGACGTAGAGAGAGCAACCGATTTAACGTCGGACTCACTTCCGCTTTCCTCGTCTTCCTGAATCTTTGGTCGTTGCTCGAGGATCGCCTGAGCGTCGCTCTTACATCCATTTTCCAAGGCGCTCACCAGTTTCTTCACGTAGCTCTGGACTCCCTTTTGAATCATCGCAGAATGACGGCGAGAAGAGGAAGATTCCACTTTATGGGTAAAAGCTTCGATCCTGTTTTGAATAAGAGTCTTTCCATTTCGCAACTGACTAGCGTTCTTCACGATGTTCTCCAATTCCATGGACTTGTTTCTCGAGTTGAAGAACTTCTCCGCGATGCTATCGTCCTCGGATTCCGTGCTCGAGTAACAGCTTTCCTTCGTGTCGTACTTCAAGGCCTTAGCGTGCGAACCTCTGGTTGCAATTTTCTTCGAATTTTCCAGCGGAACTTGAGCTGCCACTTTCTCCTGGGATTTTCTCTCGACCGATTGCTTCTTCACGCTGGAGGAACTCGTGAGTCCTTCGAAGAAAGCTCTCGTACGAATATACCAAGACGGCAATCGAGCTTTGAATTTCGTATCCTTCTCGGTGATAGACGTGAAGATCGGTACCGGTGAACCATCGGGTGTCGAAACCGCTGGCATCTTGAATTTGTTTTTCGAATCCGGTGTTCTCATGATCATGGAAAGGTTCTCGGCGGATGATGAAGAAGACGAAGAAGACGAAGACGACGGCGCGATCTGATCTTTTTTCTGAATTTCCTTCATTGGAGACTTGTAAATCGGACAGTAATCCTCGTCGGAACTGTCGCTTGATCCCCCCTTCCTCTCAATGTCGTCTCTCTTTTTCAGAATCGTACTTGCAGAATTTTCAGAGTCGTCCTGATTCTCGCAAAGAGCTTCGTTCAATAAACTGTTCCTCCTCGAATCATCGGAAATTTCTAATTTAGGTACCCGCGGGGGGAAGACCAAATTAATGTTTTGAATTTTCCTCGACGGAGAAACCTTGGGGAACGTTTTGCTGATAAACGCACGACGAGGTCTCACGTTGAACGTAGAATAGTTTGTCGAATTGTCGTAACAATTTTCCTTGCCTTCCAGCCACGTCTCGATTTTCCACGGAATTTGATATATGTTCGAGTTAGAATTCAATATCGGTTGAACGAAAGTCGATTTCGGTTGAACGGTACTTGGTTTCGATTGTATTGCGTTCAATTTGTCGTCAATTTTCCCTGCGCTTCTATAGGCGCCTAAAATAAGAAAAATATTTATGAATAATTTTTCATTATAGTACACTCTTTTAGACTAAATAATTACACAGTTCATTAAGTTTTACTTGAAATTTCGACAATACTCGAATGTTGATGTGGTACCAGTTTAGGATAATTACACCACAATATTTAGATCGAAATATAGCTCTCTGTTTACCCTATTACGATCAATGTATACACGTCTTTCGTCGGTTATTATTTACCTGAAGGATGTCGCGAATATATTTTCGGGTCCTCATAAGTCGTTTTCTTTTTAACCGGCGGATTTTTCCATGACGATGGACGAGATTCGATGGGGGTAACGTTGGATAAAATTTTCGGTGGAACTGAACGTTTGTTCAAGTACCATTCTGGAATGGACAGCTTTTGAAGGGACCTTTGCACCTTCAATTCTGCTTCGGTCAGTTGCCGTTCCTTCAAATAAAATCCAAATTAATTAACTTTAATTACCACAGTACAAGTAATATGAGAGATACTTTATTTAAAATAAAATTTCTTCAAATTAAATCTATCATGTTGAAGGAATATGTTAATGGAAATTTTTATATTCTGACGCAATGTTTGTTATAAAATTTATATCAAAACACTCACGCTTTGATCGGACGTGTCCAACATATTCTCTCTGATCCACATTGCTATCGCCATTTTATTACTTTTACAATACTTTACACAACGAGGACGTACGAAACACTTAGGACGATGCGACTTGGACGATACTGTAAGACGGACTGAAGTAGATGACGCGAATCGTCCTTAAGGTAAACTACCCTCGGCTAACCCGGAAGACCCGGTGGAGGGGTTGTTCTCCACCCCTCCACGATTCTGCCGATCCGCACTGTCCTTTCCCCCATTCTTTCGGGGGTGTAAAGGACCTTCGTGTAATTAAAAACGGTACATGGATTAACTCAGGTCAGAGTACAAGCTACGTCAGAAACCCTTCGCTTTGGCCGAAATTATTCAAAATAGAGTTCACTAATTTTCACACAGTAAACGACAGGATATATTTTGCAAAATATAATGAATAAAAATGAATGAAAATTTATCATTTTTTCGTATAAATATCTTAATTTTGTGCATTAGCTTACGTATTGGGGAAAGTATAAATTTTACTTTCGGTAGTTTGCATGAGTTTACACGGAGACCGACGCTCGCGGAAAGCTCGGGAATACTTGCGAATTACTCTGGGAATATTCTTACCTGAATCTGAATGGGCGGGCAGTAAGAATTACGGCTAAGGCTGACCCATCGGGATAATCACGCTCGCTGCGGCACGGTTAGTGTATTGTGCGCCAGGTAAGACTCCTTGTAAATACCAAGTACAGCAATTGTTTCTGGAAAACTACCGCGCTCAGGTACCGAGTTATATTCTCAGAAAAACCAGCCGCAAAATGTGACAATAACCATTAGAAAACTCTACGAAGAATACACATGTTGTACTGTTAGAATTTTTGTAAATATTAGTAATATCTTTCGTAGACGTAAGAAAAGGTACTTTTTCAAAGACAGTAATTACCATTGTAATTATCAGCCGACGGTGGTTGTACATAATGGTTTTTCATTCGGCGACAGTCGCCGAGATTATCTTTCACCCTTTATAGTGTTAGACATTTTTATCGGAGAAATCTTTACTAATATTTGTCTATGTATATGCAAAGTGTCCTTCGCAAGGATTTATCCGCGACGATCGTCTGAGGGACCGTCGTGAGGTCTTTGAGAGTGCAATTTCGCCTAAGACATCTGATCCTTCGAATTCCTCGCGTGGACCACGGATTTTCGTGAGGATGAATGACCCCCCTCGAGAAGAATCGAATGCAGACGGTTAGAAAGTGGAAGGAGAATGTAGAAAGTGGGGGCTCAACGTCGACCTTCTTTCTTTCTCTACGTGCCGGGCTGACTCTTCAGTAATATGAGCGCATCCATGCATCGCGAATAGAACAGTCGTTTTTCCCTGGCTTCCTCGAAGCTAGCAGTGTAGAGCGTGAGAGCAGGTGTTACCAGACGTCTTCATGTCCCCAGCGGACTCGCGATTACCTGGATCCAAGGAATGATGCCCCTGCAGCTGAATTTAAGGTTTGTTTTATAGTACTATATCTGTGCCGTTAACGGGACAATCCGTAAGGTCCCAACTAACCGTGGATACCCGGCTCGTAAATTTGACAATTGCCGGATTTACCTAGGGTCAAGGATTAACAATCCTAAAGGGCCTGTAAATGACTTTCCACAATTTTCTCGCACTTCTCTTCCACTTGGCAATTCTTTCCCATTCGTTCGGCAATTACTAATTTCGTATATTCATTAAGATAATGGCTTCTGCTTAGTAATTAAACTATAAAGGGGACCGATTAGCCTGTGTTATAAGGTAGGTTTATAATCTACAGGTGTCTTTGTTTGAAACATCATGACAAGTGTCGGTGAATTCTCAATCTGAAATAGAAAAACAAAGAGAAAGTAACTGAGGCCGACTTCACTGTTGCAACATGTGCTTTTGGTGAATTTAAAACGATCCTCCTATTTAATGCCGTAATGTTGCTCAATGTATTCACATTGAACGCTAATTCACCGCACAGCTGAATTTAAAACCGCATTATTTCTAACTTAATTTTTATCACGCCATAGACCTTGAGGTGAATCAAAAAAGAGAAAGTACGGGACGAAAATGAAGTGAAATCGTTCCTAACTAACGCAGTTATACTTAAATTTCTAATTTATAATCAACGCGCGGCACTCTTCGTTTTAGCAAAACGCGAGGAACTAAACTGTGCGATGATATTAATGAATCTACTCGCAAACCGTTCGCAGGATGAATAAGTCATTGAGACCGTCTGCGTCGATGCAGTTTGCGAGTTGCATTCGCGATGCATTTCACCGGTCGAAGTGCAGCGGAACACTGGGCCCAATTTCGCGGGACTACGAAAGCCCGGAAATGATTTCCCAAGCGAAACCCTACGAGAAAGTGCCAGGACCTAAACCAGTCCCCATTTTCGGGAATACCTGGCGTCTGTTCCCGGTGATCGGCCAGTACACAATTTCCGACACTGCCAGGATTTCGCAGATCTTCTACGAAGAGTACGGGAAAATTGTAAGGTTGACGGGGCTGATGGGTCGGCCAGATCTTCTCTTCGTCTACGACGCCGACGAAATCGAGAAGATCTACAGGCAGGAAGGACCCACGCCCTTCAGACCTTCCATGCCCTGCCTCGTTCGCTACAAAAGCGTCGTCCGGAAGGACTTCTTCGGGGATTTACCCGGAGTCGTTGGCGTGTACGTATTTCCCTCCATTTCTATTTCATTGCCCGTTTCACCCTCGCCTTTCCCCGATTTCCTGTTTATTAAATGACATGGTTTCGTATGTTTCTCCAGCCATGGGGAACCTTGGAGGGAATTTCGTACACGTGTACAAAAACCGGTTCTCCAACCTCGCACCGTCAGGAAATACATTACACCGATCGAAGTGGTTACAAAAGACTTCATGCAAAGGTAAAATTACATCGTCCTACACGACTTGCAGAGTTGAATTACATCGTGTTTTTTTGCAGGATCGAGGAAATCAAACGAGAAGACGGAGAGCTACCCGGAGATTTTGATAACGAAATACACAAGTGGGCCCTGGAATGTTAGTATTTCAATAGGTAGATATAAATGAAAAAAGCATATTGCGTCAAGAAAAATGTTGAATATCCTTCTCTTATTTCCACGTAATCGTTGAGCAATATTTGGAGTACTCTTTAGGTAATGACGCTTTGTTATTTTTAGGCATAGGTCGTGTCGCATTGGATGTGAGATTGGGTTGTCTCGGGGGAACTTTATTGCCGGGTTCGGAGCCTCAAAAAATCATCGACGCAGCTAAATTTGCTTTGAGAAACGTCGCGGTTCTCGAGCTGAAGGCGCCTTACTGGAGATACATTCCTACACCTCTCTGGACGCGATACGTGCGGAATATGAATTACTTCGTCGAGTAAGCACCATTACCATCGTAATTCTCTCTATCGATTACCCCTATACGTTGCCAGTAAGCAAAATTCATTAATGTTCACAGATTTATCTCGAAGATCATTACATTTGCAAATTTCAAGAAACGACGTACTGACCGTCATTTTTATTCCTATCACGAAATCTTTTTTTCTTCTTGTAGGATTTGTATGCGACATATCGATGCAGCTATGGAAAGACTGCGGAGCAAAAAAACCGTCGATGAGGAAGACCTGTCCTTGGTTGAAAGAATTTTGGCCAAAGAGACCGATCCAAAGATGGCATATATTCTCGCCCTGGATCTTATCCTCGTTGGAATCGACACGGTACGTTGATAAATAAATAATTACGGAAAGAATTACTTAAATTTCCGCTCATTTTTAATACTTTCATCATAGATTTCGATGGCTGTTTGCTCGATTCTTTACCAATTGGCGACCAGGCCGGAAGAACAGGAGAAGATTTATCAGGAAATAAAAAAAATTCTACCGGATGCGTCCGTTCCACTTACGACGGAACATCTGGACCAAGCCGTGTACATGAAAGCATTCATTCGGGAAGTATTCAGGTAAATAATCGATCAATTAAATTCCGGTAATCCATAATTCCTAACATAGTGGTTAAAATAAATGAACTGTACACTTTTATGTCCTCAGGGTTTACTCTACCGTCATTGGAAACGGTCGAACTTTGCAAAACGACACAATAATTTGCGGCTACAAAGTACCCAAGGGTGTAAGTAATTTCCTTTCCATTCGTTTCATTTTCCGTTATTTCAATTACTAATACTTCGGCTCATATTTTTGTAGGTCCAAGTCGTCTTTCCTACTCTAGTCACCGGAAATATGGAGGAATATGTGGCAGACGCGAAGACCTTTAAACCGGAAAGGTGGTTGAAGGAGTCTGCTGGCGAAAAACTTCACCCCTTCGCCTCGTTGCCCTATGGATACGGGGCAAGAATGTGTCTGGGAAGAAGATTCGCCGACCTTGAAATGCAGGTTCTGCTAGCAAAGGTATATAAATATTGTATACCTTGCAAACTTTGTTATAAAAAATATTTTAATTAATGATTACTGTTGATTTTCAGCTCTTACGAACCTACAAGCTGGAGTACCACTATGAACCACTAAAATACAAAGTGACCTTCATGTATGCACCGGATGGAGAACTCAAATTTAAACTAATAAAAAGATAAGCCGCAGAAATGTAATTAAATAATACTAGTACGCTTGGATAACTCTACACTGTAGAGTTTTGAATACTCATTTGTAAATACTGTAATTATCTACAATACATGTCACCCCCGTGACCAGCAAACTGCAATAATAAAGAATAGAATTGACTGTGTATGCAGTGTGTGTTTATTTATGAATATATGATGATACATGTTTGCAGTTTTTTATAAGGCTGAAAATCATCTTTTAATGAACTTCAGTTTTAATGGTCCTTTAGGCGTGTACATAGGGTCGATGTGATAGTCAAGCTCCTCGTGATGATACTCCACTTTGTACGATTGAATAATCTGAAACAGATAATTAGGCAGACGGTGTGGCAACTGATTTTAAAAAATTGCCTGGGGAATTCTTTGGGAAAGACGTAGATGTTATCAGGCAAAATTGTTCGCGGCGATGATTGTGTGAAAGTAAGGGAGATTTCGATCGTCAGATGCGCGAAACTTGCCGCAACAAAAAGGTAATTGCTTCGCAGAATGAAGCGTACGGCTTTCTCCGATATCTGCGTGAAGGGGACGTTCTTATTGTTGAAATCACATAGCCCGCGATCCTCGAAGCGTCTATTTAGTCCGAAAGCGACAGGAAATAAAAAAAGAGTGTGAGCGGATATTACGTAGAGGTGTTTAGAAAGGCGTAGAAAAAATGGTAAAAGCGACGGTAATCAGCGTGACGTGATTTTTATGAGAAACGTTGCTAATAAATGGCTCCTTTTTTCTCTTCTTTTCACACCTTGCTGATGACGATGGTCATTTCGAGCTCGGCGAAACGTCTGCCGAGGCACATTCGACGACCGTATCCGAATGGCAGCGATGCAAATACGTGGCAAACTCCGCCCTGGCTCAGCCAACGTTCCGGCAAGAATTCTTTGCTCCGCGGGAAATATTTGTCGAGGTTGCTAATGACGTAATGTTGAAAGACCACTTGCACCTGCGCAAACGACATATCCTCTTACCGGCTTGCGAAAATTCCGCGAGGAAATCATTGGAGGAAAAAACTTTGTGCCTTACGCCTTTGGGGACCTGGTAACCGCTGATTACTGTATCTTGCGTCATGCATCGTCCATTTCCGATCACGACAGGATACATTCTGTATAAGGAAACGAGAACACCGTCATTCCCAGTCCTAATTATTCCCTCGAGCGTAAAGGACGGTAATAATAATTGCTCGAAAATACAAGTTTAGCAAGGGAAGACAATATTTTTTTTAATAGAATGTCAAACCTGAGGGTCTCCTTTATGCAGGCCTTTAAATACTTCAATCCGTCGACATGTTTGGAATCCATTTGCATGTCTTCCGGTGGTAGAACCTGCTGAATTTCGTCATAGAGAATCTCCTGCTTCTCCGGATGTAAGGCTAATTGGTAAAGAACCGAGGCGACGGAATTCGAGGTCTGCGAGTACATAATTTTAATAGCAAATTAGAGAACCAGGATTTAACGCGACTGTTTTAATTGAGATTTATTCCCTTTGCCTACCGTATCAATGCCGACGAGGAAGAGATCGAGCGCCAAGGTGGAAGCTAATTTCGTGTTGCCTTCCAGAGCCAAAACTCTTTCCAAAAGCGACGGGTCATCGTTCTTTTTTGTTTGCGTTTTGCATCTTGACAGAGCAGCATTCGCGTATTTCGTCGTAGTGCTGCCGTCAATTTTTCATCGATTTATTAAACAATTTTCTACCGCCTACACATGGTTGATGATCGATTTTTATTTACCCAACAATCACGTCAAGGGCGTTCACGTATTCCAACCAGGTGGGAGTGTTAAAGAGTCGCCAGAATGGAATTTTTAATTCTAAAATTCCGACGTTCTTGAAGAATATTTTTACCGCGTCTATGAGCTGTTGAGTTTCAGTGTTCGCATCATCGTCGAGACAACCCAACCGCACGTCCAGAGCGACTCGAGCAATAGCTGCATAATACATCGTTGTAAATCTCCATTGCATTAGGTTCGTTATCAATTGTAATAAAAAATAAGAAAGTAGAACATACACTCGAGGGACCACTTGTGAATCTCGTTCAAGAAATCGCACGGCATTTCGTCGTGTTCATCTTTTATCTTCTCGATCCTGGAGAAAAAAGGTTCTACTCGTAGAATTGAATTGACGATTATTTGTAAATCGATGGCAATGCTTGGAAAATTGCACGAGAGATCATCGGTCGTATTACCTTCTGAGGAAATCCAAACTCGCCTTTTCGATTGCGCCTACATACATACGCGCGGTTCTCGGTTGCAGCATTACCTGCTGCACTTTACTGCGAAAATTGTACCATCCCTCACCATGCCTGCGAAGCATTAAAATCCTTGAGAAAAGTCTCTCGAATTCCTAGCAAACGTGCACCTTTAATACGAGAAAATGTGAAAATTTCACGCATGCCAGACGTTTAATGGTTTCATTTGGCCGATGCCGACGCTGACGATGGCAGATCATGGGGGAATTTAGGACGGGCAAGTGAAGGCCATAATCCGGTTTGGGGAGCCAGATAGACCAGAATTCCATTGCACAAGACTGCACTATGATACTTTCGCAAGAGAAAAAGCATTCACCACCGAAAAAGTACAGGACTGCGAGTGAATGCACGTGAGTGCAGCACGAAAGCCGGTATCCCGATCGAATATGCACGCCACGACTACGACTACGACTACGACTATGACTATGATTGATACTTCTTTGCGAAATTAAAGCCCCCGAAACTTTAAAAAGAAATAACCGGTTCACTTGAGAGCCGATAGAAACCATAATAATTACGATAACTTAACTACCAGTCAGTTCTAAAATAAAATAAGGTATTTCGAAATGAAGGAAGCAAAGACATGTCGGAATTTCGTAAGATATTTAAGCATGATTTGCTTAGAAATACTGAAAATTATGTATGAGAATTTTTAATGAAAATGATGCTTACACAGCGATGACGCCTGGATATTCTTGGAAAAAGTCTTTCCGGAGGACGTGCTTGTAATAATTAAGAGAGGGCATCGACGGTCGATGAGGCATTTTCTCCTCCTGCCGAAAAATACGCTCAATTTCATTGGCGTCGTAGACAAATACCATATCCGGTCTACCCAGCAGGTTTTCGATTTTTACAATGTCGCCATATTCTTCGTGTAATTTTTTCGACACTTTATCCACACTCTGTATGTCGAAGTCACCTACAAAAAATTATCAGGGAAAAAAGTGTGACAAAAGGTCTGATAGTATTAGCCTGGGAATAGAAATTTTCTTCGGTTCTTTTGCCACGGTTAATCGCGTTCTGCAAATTCTTCTATTACGCATTTGTTTACAACAATCAATATGGCCAAATTAAATTCACATTTAGTAATTAATTCCCAACAAAATTGACAATGGACAGTGAAACTATGTTTCTATTGAATTTTGTAACGCCTTTCTAATCTATTCGCGCATCAGCTGTTACAATAGCGATGTACTCGGACTTTTGTATTCAGACGTTTCTCGAGCCTCGCAAAAGGCAAACGGCCGATTAAATCTTAATCACCGGCAATCTTCGTTGAGCGCAATGATGAAACTTCCAATGCATGACTGCTAAAACCGTGAGATTTTTAATTAAAAAAATTCTTCTACGAATTCACATTGTGACAAAACAAACGGAAGTCGTAGATTTTGAAGAATCGTACAAAAATGAATATGATTGACTACAATTGATAAGATTCAGTAGTTTTTATTGTTTTAATGAAAGTCCTTGGTACGAGTTTCTCGGGATTTTTAGACGCACCTATAAAGGGTATAAATCGCCAAGTATTTCCCAAAAGGGGGATCGGCTTTGGTCCCGGAATGTCCGTGTAGGGCCGATAATGCGTGCAATCCTGTCGGCCAATTTCCGCTGCCAACGTGTCCATCGTCCTGGCCAACTTGAGCGCATTTTTTAATCCTCGCCACGCCATTGTCCTTGAGCCCGTTAAGAAAACGTAATTCATCGTCGACATTTTACGCTATCTAGTTGTAAACTGCAAATTAATCGTTAGAGCAACGTGGGATGGTTTTTAAGGAACGTCGATAAAAGTTTTCCGGAAATGAAGGTAACGGGTTCTTCCCTCGTGGGACCGCCCTTTCGAAAGCGACGAATTTTCTTACACAAAGTAAACTTCTTTTACGTCCAACGAATGCTCTGACCCATATCTTTTTCTGAGTACTTGCGCTTCGAAAGTCAGCAACACAAAAGAAAGGAGGTACTAATGAAAAATGTCTTACATACTTGTTTAACACCTTTCCTTTGTTCGTCGCGCCGAAACCTTACATTTTTATAAATGTCCTCCGAAATTCAATGCAAATATGTTATTTAGTCATTCTTAATTTGTTCAATTTTTAACTAATCGATTTTCTAAATGTTTCTGACGGTGCGAAGAATTGTAGGAAAGAAGAAAAAATAGACGCAGCGTGCCCCCCGGAGAAATTGCAACAAACGACATTGAGAAACATGTAATTACAGACCATAATAGCACCGGCAAGCACCTTTGTACATACGTATCTATGCGGCTAACGATACTTCATGGAACAACAAGAATACGGCACACACTTTGATGATATTATCAAACAATTACCCATCGTGCGAAGAGTTCTTTTTGTTTAGAACGACTAGAATATTAATTAGTGAAGCGGGACTTGCTAAATGCTCAGCAACTATCTGAAGATGATTAACTCCATTTCACGCATGACTATTAAGAAAAACTCCTACCTTCCGAACGACGAAGAATCATGCCGATCTAATTGAAGAAAGAAACTCCAAATTGCAAACCCTCGACCGCACACTGTTCAATTACTTTATGAATTTCGAGTTCGTTCAGCACTGTTGAAACTCGCGATAAGTTTCTAAGGTTTTACAACGAAGTACACGAATGGGCCGGCCCATGCTTAGCATTTTCTTTAAGTCCGCCGGACTTTGATTCGCGGCAAAGGGTCCGCGAGAACGAATTGAGACGAAAGAACAGGGATCGGTAGACGCTTGCCGGTTAAAACGAAAGTCTAGGCAGTGCGAGGGATCGCAAACTCGTCGTGGAAAGGGAAACCTCGTACAATTCTTCAAAATGCATCGCTCGCACTTGTCACGGGGTTCAGTGAAATTGCGTAATTTCTTAACCGTTCGGTCGCAATCAGTTTCATTTCGGCCCATTTCTCCATCTATTTGAATTTAATTTTACCGGACCTGCGTGCCTTGGGAAATGAGGAATGACTTAAGCGGAAGCCCACGTGCGGGATTTTATCTATGACCTAACTGTACATACATATATTTAGAATGACGGAATGTTGATGTCAAATAAGAATCTCACTTGTTCCAGTCAACCTTGAATAGATTCGTTTTTCTGTTCTGTGTTTACAGGAAACAGGTTTTTTTGAGGATTCCCATATTATTCATTAAGATAATTTCGTGGGTTTATACATTTTTATTTAGGTATTCTGCTTTTTAAATTAAAAACGTACAGCCGTTGAACGTAGAAATAATGATGTTATTTTACACTGTAGTAGTCATGTAAACTAAATCGGATGGTTCTTATTCATGATTGTTTTTAAGGATAGCATAAATTTTACGATGCGTCGTACCACTTTGACTTCGTCTCCCCTGCGGCTAATAATTTGTCTTTGTAATTATTAACAAGTTTCGTAAAGTGCGCATCGTCCGGGTCGAATTTCTTCTTTCCTTGTTTAGGCTGTTAAAAAAAATTAACATTTTAGGAGAAAATTAGTATTTATGAGTACCTCCAACAGTTAGTGAACAAACCTTGTTTTCTTTCCGTTTTATCATTTCTTCTTTTTTCTTCATTTGCAATTTCTTCGAAGTTTTTGTTTTCTTCTTTTCTGTCTTGATCGCCTTGCTGTGCAAAAGCGCTTGGGTCTTTAGATTGAATTTTGACCTCAACTTGCTCACCCCAGGTTTACTTTGAATCCCAGAGTATGGTGCCTGCACGGGTTCATCTGTAGTTTCTTGTTTTCTCCGTTTTACCGGTGCCATCTTCTCTGTATTTTCTTGTTTCCTCTTCTCGCCACTTCCTGACCAAAGAGGATTATGTTCCATACTCTTTTGCATTCGTTTTTGTTTAGCATTCACCATAATACGGTTTTCTATAGAAAATGCAACGATTGGCCGCTAATAACAACGAAAAGGGTAATCATTAGTTACGTCTGGCTACGCGAATGTCAATATTTAATTCAGAAAACTTACCTTGTGTGGCGTGAATACTTTTGGGTTGTTGTTTACACTTCTCAAAGCTTTGAGAGCGTCTTCGTGGGTTGTAAACGAAACAAATCCATATTCTTTTGATTTTCCCTGCCCTGTGGCGTCTATGTTCTTAAAATCCCGCATTACCCTTGCCTGAAGAATTAAATGCCATCATGTATGAAAGTTTCGGCCCAGTTTTGATAAAACTAGAAGACAGGTTTAATAGTTACCTCTTTAATTACCGCCTTAGGTCCACTATGTTTCTTAAAAATTTGTCGAAGTTTTGAATCATCAAACGTGGGTGGCAAATTATGAACGACTAGTCTAACTCTTGACACAAACATATTTAAATTTCGCAACATTTGAGATTTCCATTGTTCTAATTGCAATCGTCTGGCCATATCCGACGCAGACACTCCCGTCGCAGCTTGACTTCCGGCGAGTATTACTAAAATTTAAGCAAGCACTTTGCTAACATCTAATATTCAGTCCTTTTTCATAGGATACTTTAAGGTGATTTACCTCCTTCCTTTACCAGGTACAAATTCCGAGAATCCTTAACTTTATCGTGTTTTACATTCTTTTTGTCCTCGACTTCATTCCTTTGAAGTGCCCTATGTGCTTCAAGAATTTGATCGTCTATACGCAATTCTGTACCTGCTGATAAACATTTTTCAGCGTCCTCCACATTCTACAATATGAAGATATATATACAATATACATTGCGTCAATAAAATGTTATATAACATATGGGAAATTAATCTGACCTTGAATTTAACAAATGCAGTGCCCTTTGAATGTTCCGTAAGCGGATCCATGCATATTAAAGCGTAATGAACAGGCCCATACGTTTCAATATACTGCTTTAAATCCTCGTTCTTTACCGAAAACGGTACATTTTTCAAAAATACAGTCTTGCCTTCAGTAACATCATTTGATATGACTCGTGGTCGTCTTGTAGCATGTTCTTCAGCTGTGCTACCATCCTCTGACTTGATTTCAGATTTTATGTCTGTCTCATCTTCAGAATCTAATTCATTTTCAGATTTTATTGTTACTTCCTCAATATCTTTGCTGTAATAAAAAAAAGTAGTTAATCAATGTAATGATTAAGATATCTATGGATACACAATACTTTTTAGAATATGAAGGTCACTTACTCTCCTGAATCAGATGCGTCATCTAACAATTCTTCATCATTAGTATCTTCTTTCACAGATGCACCACTGGTATCAGCAATGTCATCCACATCATCTTCTTTTTCATCCTTAATCTCAACAACTTCATCTTCCCCCTGTTTCACCTTGCTAATGAACTGATTCTTTGGAACAGCCCAATCAACTACAATTTGTCTATCTAAAAGGGGTTTTAAATTGGCATGATGTATGGCTTTTGCTGCACTCTGTACAAGCTCAAACTGTACAAATGCACATCCAACACGTTTGCCATCTTCTCGTGTTAAAATTTTTATTTCTTCTATTGGCCCGTATTTAGAGAAATGATTTCTTAAATCATCTTCTGTCGTCTATAAAGATAAATATTTTTAACAAACTGAATCTCCTAAAAGAAATTCATACCCAATATTGAATTTATTACCTGAAAAGACAAATTTCTTGTAACAATTCTTGCTCTCTTTTTACGCTTTTGTAGTTTTAAAGCTTTCCTCCTTTTCTGTTTAAACTCAGTACTTGGTTGATCCTTTTTCTTCTGCTTTTTATTATCATTCTCGCTAGTCTGTACTGTTCCTTGCTCTTCTTCTCCTTCTTCTTTACATTCTGGTTTAGGTTCTATTTTTATTTCATCTAAGTCTTCCTTAGTGCCTGACAGTTTTTCTAATTTTTGACAAAATTTAGATTTTGGAATGGCCCAGTCACTGCAAACAGTCCTTCCTGCCAAACATATGTCATGTAATATATTATAGGAAACATACTATTAACAATGTGCTTAATAAAATATATACCAAGTAATTCTTTCTTATTTGTATTAAATATTGCTTTTGATGCATCTTCAATGCGTTTAAACTGAATGAAACCACATCCTATAAATTTGCCCTCTGGATTTCGGAGAAGATTTATTTCTTCTATCTGACCAAATGGCTCATAAAATTTTCGGACATCACTTTCTGTTGCCTAAAGTAATTAATAAAAAAATATTTATTATTAGAAGATATTTTGATGTTTATGATTTACAGTACTGAGATTTATCTACCTTAAACGAAAGATTTCGTACAACAATTCTTGCGTTTTTATTTTGAATTTGCGTGTTGTTTCCTTGATTGTTGTCGGCATTTTTTGATTTCTGTAAAGATTTCTTTTTGCGATATATCCACGACAACTTCTTTCTATGCTTATCTGGAGCTAGCGGTAAACACAACACTTTATTAATTATACATTCTTAAAGATTTTTTCTGTATAATACACGGTATAATACACATTAATATTATATTGTAAATGTTAACAGGAAAGTTACATACCACGTTCTCTCTTTCGTACGTTCATATTCAAACTTTTATTTCATAACAGAAATATTAAATATAATCACAGTACAATTAAAACAAAATAGATATTTATTCGTTTTAATATTTACAGGGGGCATGGATAAGAGGTTATGAACATTTTATGTCACCGCGTGTTCAACAACTAGCAGAGGGTGATGTACAAAAATTGGTTGATCACCGACTCAATTCACCAAATCTTCTACTAATCGGTTCACAATCGAGAATGGTTATTGGTCGAAAAGTTAAATTAATTGGGAACAAGCCAATCACCTTTACAATGTACAATGTGAAAAACCGAAGTACCATTTTACCGCACGAGGAATTCTTGAAATATACTAAAGGATAGATAACGCTATTTCCATGTGTTTTCTCTGTTGAATCCGCTAATATCAACAAATACGGAGTAATACGTGGGAAGTTGGCTCTCTTCGTTCGTCGCATGACAATCGATATTAAAACTTCGATACTATGTAGAAGTATGGCCGAAAGCGGATTTTCATTTCTGCTAAAGACAAAATAGCAAACAATACGACAAAAATAATATTATGATTGAGTTGAAAGTATTGTACTGCGTGTTTTTGTTAACGTTTTTGGATTCAACATCACAAATTCGACCGTCCTTGCACGGGCATAACAATGGTAAGTCGAGTTTTTCTTTATTTATGATATTTCGAGTGTATGAAAATCCTGCAATTTCTTTATATTAGTGGTGGATGTGTACTTTTTATGTCTATTCTGTGCATTAATTTATTCTTACGAATACATTTGCTACATTATTTACTTCAATAGATTCTACACGTACATAACATTTCATATTATTTTGAAGGTCAAATATAGAATATTTATATGCCTGGATATATTTAGTTGTATACATAGAATTATGAATACATTTTACGCGATATCTATATCTAATTTATTCAAAATTATTACAGTTACATTAAATTTACTTTCAACAAACTCGAAATGCTTAAAATTTCTCACATGCAGACCATTCTTTATAACCTCAGCTGATCAATTTCTTATTACACAGAACATACTCACCCAAAATTACTGCTTGAAAACATTTATCCAAGATATCAAATTTCTTTTCTTTTAGCCTTTGTGCAGGACGAAAATGATGTTCAATACCTTTTCGATAATATGCCAATGTCTATGCATAAGGTCAGTACCATCATAGTTTTCATTGACCCGATTTTCCTCACTGTAAAGTGCTAACAATTATATTTTCTTTCTTTTTGTAGGATTTTACTAATCCTGTACATGGCACTGGGTAAGCATCAAACTCATTAACATAATGGCAAGTGGAAGTAGGAAAGGTATTCATTAAAGAGTTGACTTTTTTTACAAAATGTGTTTTACTTAACATATAACAATATTTTACTTTCAATACTATTCTACTAACCTGACCTTCTTAAACAAACTCTGCTTATACCTTTCTTATTTTCAATGTTTCCTACTGATTATTCTATAGTGATTACAAAGGAATCTTGTAAGGCAATTATATTTGTTTTATTAAAGGAATACAGCATCAGAAGATACTAATATCCAAGACACAGTATCACACATTTGCTTTGAACCACATATTTTGGATTTTAAAGAAAGGTAAAGGTTTTTATATGTTACAAATAAAATTTCATATGGATTTCAAACCCCAGAGGTTAATGTCTACTGTTTATTAATATAGGCAACTTGGTATGCCCCATCAAGAAACTGTGACCTTATTTAATAAAGACCATAACAAAACCATTCATCTCACATCCATTTCTGGAAATTCAAGGCACTTTCACTCCTCTTTTTTTCAAAATAAAGTGAGTAAACATATGTGACATTGTAAATGGATTGCACACTGTTGTTCATTTTCTGAAATACTGTATGTTTTCACAGGTGATTCCTCCACTTGGAAACACAACATTTAACGTTGTTTTTCTTGGAAGAGAAGAGGGAGATGTTAACACTCACCTCTTCATACATACTTCAGATGGGACTCTGAAATACCAAGTAATTGATCTTTGCCCTCTTGTATGGAAAATAATCTCATTTCTTATATTTTCTATCAAATATGTGATTTATTTGTTACAGGTCAAAGGTGTAAGCATTAGCAGTCCTTATCGTCTCAGGCCTGTAGTAGGCATCAAGTTACCATTAAATGCAACATTTACACCACTTATATACATTCACAATCCACATGCAGAAGTTCTACAAGTAATGAGACAAAATTAGAACCCTTCTTAGGAAATTGAAATCCCAGTAGATAGATGCAAAACACAATATGTATAGTGTCATAACTTTCGTAAAAAAATATAC
This sequence comes from Hedychridium roseum, assembly GCA_963989215.1. Classification (NCBI taxonomy): domain Eukaryota; kingdom Metazoa; phylum Arthropoda; class Insecta; order Hymenoptera; family Chrysididae; genus Hedychridium; species Hedychridium roseum. The sequence continues at coordinate 885,835 of OZ022307.1, read as the reverse complement.
TTATTGTTCTCTTCTAGGTAGTAGAAGTTTACAGTAGTGGTGGGGAATTTCAATTGGAATTACCTTCAGGAGAAGCAGAGGGGCCTCGTGAATTATGGGAAATTCCACCATACCAAACAAAACCAATCATAAGATTACATTTCAATGCTCATGCAGAAAAAAATCATACAGCATACGTGAGGTAAATGGAATAAATGTGCAGTAGGTGAAGTTATCAAATTTATATAATATTGCTCTATTATAGGTTTAAAGTGAATAACAGTGCTGAGGTTTTGGTGGTGGCAGTGGAGGTAGAAGTTCGAAGTGGAGGGGGCCTTCATTGGGGTGGAAGTTCAGGCATGATCAATTTAGGCATGGGTGGCTCTTTACAGCCTCCCATCCATTATCCAATAGCTTTAAAGAACTCTGCTAAAAAGCCAATTAAAATTGTGGTATGTTTCTCGACATTTTCCGTATTTTTCCCTACTCATTCAGCTCCAGTGTTTTTAATTAAATATTTCACTTGACAGAATATTATCAGTACACCTGTCTCAAAAGCATTAAAACTCCAGTTTGATCAAGTTGTAATACCTGGAGATACAGATGTGCCTGTTGCTATTGGCACTATGATTTATGACTGTAAGTCTGTATTTATGACATATTTATTTTATAAATATTTATCATTGGGATTCCCATACCGATATTAATTTACTTCCTTCTTCTATGTTTTAGGGAAGACTGGTTTAGATCTACAACAGTTTAAGGGTAAATTAATGATTAAAGCAATTGGTCCGGGTGGTTCTAGTCAAAAGTTAGCAATACCATGGGTAGCACAAGTATTGCAAGGTGGACTGGAAGTAAACGCATCTATCGCTCATTATTGTTCTCCGCAGTCCAGCCAGGCACGAAACTTTAGCGTTATTAATAAGTTTAAATTACCACTAGCTATCACTAATGTCACAATGTCGTCAAATGTTAATTCATTTTTTACGGTAAGAGAACTTTTATCGCATGGTTTCTTATTACCTGTCATCGAGCAATTTTCAATCTTTGAATTTTTTAGATATCAGATTTCGTTCCTAGAGTAATAAAACCTGAACAGAAGGTCAATATATTTTCGCTACATCTTACCAAAGAAAAAACCGACGAGAATGTACGAATGGAATCATCGATACTAATTCATTCAAACGTATCCGTGACGGAAGTGCCACTATTAAGTTACGATGGTAAAGTGAGAAAGATTATTCCGGGAGGAAGGGATGACGACCAGGAGGCAATGAATTTTGGAACAGTTGGTAGTGGCACTGAGAGTGAGGCTGTCTTTGCGCTAGAGAACCAAAATCCAGTTAGCATAGAATTACACGGTTGGGGCGTTAATATGGCCGGTGCTGTTTTGGAATTGATGGGTTGCCAAAGTGGACCAGCCGATTTATCCGATAAAGAATTTCGGAACATCACTGTATGCAGTCATTCTGGCAATCAATTCATAAAGCCTGGCCACTTAGCGATTTTTAAAATTAAAGTAAAGACACCGATGATTGAGGAAGACACAATAGTAGGAGATGTTTTCGTAAGGACAACGTACGAAAGGTTTACTTTGCCTGTTTACATGCGAGTTGCTCACGGGAGAATTTCATTGAAGAAACTCGTGTTTACTAATTGCTTTCCTGGATCTGTGTGCGTGCAACAAGTAAAAGTCCATTCAACGTTTTCGAGGCCAATGGAAGTAACTAATATTGTCCCGATTCATAAAGATGACAGGATCAAGTACATACCTTTAGAGGAAGCAACGTTACCCGTTGTGTCTAAAGGCGAAAATCATATTGGGTCATTAAAAATTGACCCTACAGCAGCATGCAAAGAAGATTGTTATCTAGGCTTATCTTTAGATTCAAGTAGTAAGAATTTTAATTTGACACTATTTGTAATATTTAACTCATGACATACACAAGGAAGTCTTATCACTGACATTTCATTGCAGCTGGCAGTCAATGGTTAAATACTATGTCCCTTCCTTCGCATACACGCGACTCTGATTTAAATCTTTTGAACACACGGTACACGCGTTTCCTTAATTCAACCGGAGGGGGTACTTGGGAAAATATTACGATGCGTTTAGATACGACAGAAGTGCGTGGTCACAAGTTTATTGTAAACGTAAAACCTTACTGGCCTAGTTTACTGGCCGCTTCTAGTCATTCAAAAAATAAAAGCATTTTGATGTTTCCACTGACGCAAGCCGGAAATACGTCGTATAAAACGATAAAATTGCATAATCCAAGTACGAACCCTTTGTTACTACAATTAGTGATGGATTGGAGTTACCCTCAAGGAACGCGACTTTATCATTCATTACCAATTAAGTACGTATCTGCTTCAAAATATGGTACTCTGTAATTGCTTTAATCATTTATTCCGAATCATTCGTTTTTGTAACTAATATAAATTTTCACATTTCCATTAGGTTCAAGCCTATGTGCGCCGACTGTCCAGTTACAATACGAGAAGAATTTAAATTAGAAGAAAGCACAGATGAACGAAAATGGTTCGAAAAAGAGTGGAATATTACTCCTGCGCCACAAACTTTACCTTTATACCTAAACCCGTTAGAATCGAAATTGATTCGTCTATCATATTCACCATCTTCAGCTTCATCGTCATCTGCATTAATGTATATTAGGTAAGTAATTTAAAGATTTAAGTTTTACGGACACTGAAAAATGTAGTAAATGCTTTAAGAATGTATCTTCTCGTTGCAGGAATAACATGACTATGCTGGAAGTCATACGGTTGATAGGTCGGGGAGCTCATGCACAATTTAGATTCGGGAACCGTAAACCAGGTTCTAAGACGCCTTTACTATTTGAACTGGCAGAAAAGCATCTTAAAGATTGCGAACGTATGTACGTTTTTTCATTTTTTGAAAATGCTTGTCAGGAAACGAAACCGAATCTACAGTGGCAAATCTGTTCTATAATTCTTTTTTATTTATTTATGTAACCCTATTGGTTGAAGCTTATGATATTCTAACAAGAGATATTTCTCAACAGGAAATCGCTCCAAGTGGCACTTAGTTCCAAATTTAACGGTGAAGAGATCCTTCACAGCTAGAAACACAGGGGAACTACCTATAGATGTTTATGGTTTTTATATCAATGGGCTGCAGTGCGAAGGGTATGGCTTTAAGGTACTTAATTGCCTACCTTTTAAATTAATACCGAATGCTACGAAGAAAATCGAAATAGCGTTCACGCCAGACTTTACCCTGTCGCGAGTAGAGAGAGAACTCTTTATTTCAACGAGTTTGCGATTAAACGATTCCGAGGAATCCGGTAGAGTTCGTCTCAGTTTATTGGCAACTCTACCTGTACACGCGCTAGAATCCTGCTCGTATACCTTGATGCGGCCTTCATGGGAGCGAGCAGTACAATGGGGAGCTATAAGTCTCTCGTCGATTCTCATAATCTGCATCTTCGCCGCTTCGATTCTTGAGGCAGACAGAATACTGCGTGGAGCATTGACAAAATATTTGCGCGAGGAAGTGGTACGGAGGCCTCTGGATTTAAGGCTTTTGTCGCACGTGCCTCTACAATCCCCGCAGGCTACGAACTTACCGAAGGACAAAAATATGGGCGATGAGAAAACTAAAAATAACAAGAAGGAGGAACCACTGACGGACTGGTCGATGATAAATGGTAAAAAAGCTAAAGATAAGGACTTGCAAAAGGGATTAAAGATTCCCGACTGGTCCGTGGACGAAGAACGCCGATTCAGATTAGATACAGTGGCAAAGGATTTACTGTCGTTCAAGCGGTGCGAGGAAACTTTTTTGGAAAATGGCAATAATGTAAACGCTGTGCCTGCGACAAAGAAGAAGAATGGCAAGAAGCAGAATAAAGAGCCAGAAGTTCAGTCCGATAATAATTGTACAATGGATATTTTCCCAGATATCCAAGCGACGCAAGATAAGAAATACGCGGTTAATTCATCCACAAAATCTAGCCCCGTTACTAGTAGAAATGGGAAATCCGCCAGCACTAATAATGTTAAGGAAGAAACGAAGTTAGTCGACCACGAAGTTCAAGTGGGTGCAGGATTCTTGAATGTAAGTCGGGACAATAAAACTGAGGGTAAAAGAAAACACAACGGCAATCGTGGTAATAGCAGACATAGCAATAATCATGCGTCCTTTAAGAAATTCGACTCGCCAAATACTCAGAAGAACGTTCAGTTATCAGAGGAAGAGACTTCGTCGACTACGACAGAAAGCTCCACTCACGACGATGCTGCACCATGCAAAGTATTTGTCAACTTTACTGTTCGCTTTATTCATTTTTAAATAACATTGTCAAATAAATAATACTTCTTTCAGGGTTGTGAACAAACTTATGCGAAGCCTGATAAGTTGCAAAGGAAGCCCGTCGCAAAGAAAACGAAACCTCAAACAATTCCTACTGTGCCATCCGTAGATTATAGGGATAATTATGAAGGTGACTGTGATGATGACGAATACGACAAGGAAAGACATGACAATCCAAACCGATGGAAAACTAATACCACCAGATCCACCGGAAAGCATCATGTTCATATCTCCCGCACTGTTGAATCTTCTTACAAGCTAACACGTCCCAATAAAAATGCACCACGGAAAGAAAAGCCATCACAAAAACGTAGGGTAGTTGATAAAACGAACACTAAACGTACGTTTCAATATCACAAAAATTGTCAATTAACCATTCCAGTATACAGTTGCTTACAGATTTATATCTTTCAGCCACGCCTTTAAGTAACAACACACTGCAAAAGGAAGACGTCAGACGTACCGTAGGAACAATCGTTTCGCCATTGCCGCCCCCGCCAGTCTGTTGGGGCGAAAATAGAGCAAAGTTTAGCGATGTCGTCGCACGCAGTCAAGAAACTTCGTCGTCACTGTCTAATTTGAAGAAACTGCATAAGGGTCAAATGAATTCGCATCACTTAACGTCCACATTCACCGCTGATGTTAGAGAAACGGACTACACGCAGCAGCAATCGGGACTAGAATTATCGCAAATGACGAAAGAATACAAAGCATCGACGAATACTTTCATCTGTGGTGGATCGACGGATAACGAAAAATCCCTTAATCAAGAGCTTTTAACGTTACACAAAAATCCACAACATTCGAATAGCTATTTCATTCATTCGTCAACTTTTACACAGCCTCTAGTTAGTACTAATTATGTACGATTCATTAGCAATCCAATAGTTAGTTGAAACAAATCATTCTATGTTCTTTTTTTGTTCACTAGTTCGAACGAGAATTAGTACCGTATGACGACCTGCCAGAAACTGATGAACCTCTGGTAGAATTAGAAAGTCCGGAAGAAGATACGAGATCTCAATTATGGGAAGACAGTAGTCCTATGATAAATCTTTTACCGGACAATGTGGATGCCTTTCAGTTTAATTCGTCAAAATCCGCAGACAAAGTTTCAGATCTGTCAAATACGTTACGCGGTATGTTGGCCAATAACAGATTCAAAAAATAAATGAATTTCACCGCTATACGATAACGGAATGAATTGCGTTATTTTAGATAATTGGGTTACACTGGAAACAAACTGGGAACCGTTGTACACAAGAACAGCAGTCGGGGAGGAAAGAAGCGGTGTTTGGGGTATCAATACTGGAGGTGTATGGGCCGCAGCACCCTGGGGTGCTGCCGCCCCACCCTCCGGCTCACAGTCAACGTTACAGTCTGAATCTGATGCGCAGGTAATTTATGAAGTCACTCAATTCTTTATTGAATTAGGAATCATTAACGTCGCTCAATTACGGTTGCAGGGGAGATCTGGATTTGATCCATTTCGGTCTCTCACTACTATATGGACACCTTCGTCTACAGAATCATGGAAAAAGGAGCACGACGACTAATGAGTTTTTGATTTAAGCTTATTGACATTGTGATATATTTTGTTTTATTTCATTCTGTTTTTCAGTCTCAGTTCAAGAACATTAGGATGATATCGCTAACGATTGAAACGTAAAAAAATACTTGATTTTTGTACACACTTTTTTTGCATACATTGTGATAATTATTACTATTAACTTTGTGTAAAAGCGACGTCGAAGTTTGTTTGCAGTATTTTTAAAGGACAAACTGACTCATCATTGATGGAACTGCTGCTGGATTTATCCTCTACTATTTTTGAGAGGCAGTATACATTGGAGTAATGTTTCTTGGTTATTATTTTTTACGTTTTTCATAAATACTTCAATGTTGAATTATTGTTATTTTCTTTTTTATTGAACAGCCGGCAAATGTGTTTATACGGCATATGATAAGTTACACAGGTTTCACGAAAGAAAAATTTAATGGAAAATGAATTACATTGAGTTTGTAAAGTTCAAGTTACTTGATCGTACAATTTTCTATATTCACACGCATATACAAAGATACTCAGACTTGTTCGGAACATGTCTCTTGATATTACAGGAATAATGAGTTAATGAAAACGAGTAAGAACTGTGATTTTTATAGTCCTGACTTGTAGAAATTTCCTCGGTACCTTTTCAAAGAAATTTTACAAAGTCGTGATGTACACAAGAAAAAATAAAACAATGTACCACCACTTTAAGGCTGATGATTGTTGTATTCAACTGAAAACACGCAAAAAGTTATAAGTCCCACCGGCTGCTTACACAGGTACGTTTAGCATAATTTATTCTGCAAATACAGCGTAATACGATGTAAATGTATCAAATATAGTTCCCATTTTATATGGTTTAGTAGAAATACAATTGCGAAGAATCTTCATTGTTGTTATGTTTATAAATATGTCGTCCTATAACCGGGCGTGTGTGAATTGGGTACAGCGCAAGGTTTCGCCCGTCGTATCTTCTCAAGTAGCAACTGTAAACAATACTTTGTTACTCGCAGTAGTTGCTAAAACTATTTATTTTTGTTTTCAGACGATCGTTGCGTTATATATTGTCCAAATATTACGCACCATGTTATCCTGGGCTACCCTCCTTTCAAATTTTTTCCTGTTGATGGCGGAACTGCTTTCTCGTCGTCGAAAATTTTCCTCGCGCATCATTCTACTCTGAGGCCTACGTTGCGACATTATTTTCCTCACAAGGATCTCGTTCTCCATTTCTATTTTTCGCAACTCCCAGTCTGTGAAAGTCATGTTCTTCCTTCTGGCGGTCGTTCGCTTACCTGCCGTTGAACATCTATCCTTAATCACTAAACTTTCATTGCTGTTCATTAAACGTTTGTGTTTTTCATTTCTACTGTGGAGCATAGATCGTTCTTCACTCATTGTGTCGTGTTCTTTTTCATCTTTATTAAGGATAGGGCTAGGGTAAGGGTCAGAAAGTTTCATCGAAGACAGCGTTATGAAACTATTGTTTTGTGATTCGTCAGCAGACTCATCTGAACAAAAAGAATCCTCCGTGTACGCAGACTCATTATCTGAAATGTTATATTCCTGCGTTTCATCTTCAACTTTCACCTTCACATATTCCGTCTCTGCTGGATTTGTGTGTTCATTTCCTGTAACGATTATGCTTTCGTTTTCGTCATCGACACCCGTATCTTTTGAATCCACATATTCTACATCTTGACATTCTCTCCTTACGAAATCCTCCTTTTCTTGTATTACATCCTGATCGTCAGAACTCGGTGTCTTCAATGCGTACTCGATGTTGGTCTCTGAGCAAACTAGATCGTCGTCGTCGTCTTCGTCGATTTCATGTATGACAGATGTAATGCCACTAATTTTATTCTGTTCATAATGAGCCATGAAGGATATGTTCGTTCAATATATTGAAAAAATAAAAAATCCCACTATAAAATATTATTTTTTGTGAAAGAAAGGTGAACTCGTGTACAAAGTCATTTCTTTGCTTCAACTACTATATTGATTCTGAAGTATTGTTCTGTTGTTGCTACAGTAACCATAACAACCATCTTACTACTTGTGCTGTAAATGTACTTTTACAGGAAAATTAATTGTGTTGTAAGGAATTGTTAACATTTTTAATTCCTTTGCCGAGGAAAGTTTAATGTTATGTATCAAACAGGGGGGACCATAGCATGGCATTGTTGAAAGAAGTATTTAATACATGTGTATTTGTGTTTCTTAAAAATATATATATTTCAGTCACTGGCGAATCCAAATACTTTTAGACTGCCCGCATCTCTTTTTCGGTCGTAATTATCTTTGTCGTCACAAGCGTACGCTAATAAATATTGTTTCGGATGCCAGGCGACTGTGAATGTCGCTGCTTCCAGAGGTACATCGGCTATCTTTTCTCCGGTTTCAACCTCTCCGATATCGATTATCAGATCTTCGGATGCCGCTGCCAAGAGCTGTCCGTCATACGAAAAGGATATTGTCCTCACTGGCCATTCCAATCTTGAAAATGTCCGCAAACAGCAAAGTTCGTCCGCATCCCACAAGGATACTAGAGCATCAGCTGAACCAGTTGCAAAATACCGACCGGTTGGATCAAATTCAATACATATACACGTCCCTGGGTGAGCTTTGATAACATGCAAAAGTTCTAAGTCTGGGTAACTGAGAATATGCACACAGCCTTGGCCATTTGTGAGGTAAAATGTGTCTGAATCTTTGTTCCATGATATCTCATTGACTTCAAAATTAAACTGTTCCTCTACACGAATTTTCATTACTCTAGCATCAATAAATGTGACCAAGTCTTCTTTGTTTCCTACTGCAATTGTATTTCCATCAGGGGACCATGATATATTAATATTTTCTCCCCGTGTGCCAATGTTTGCTGTACATTTCTGTGTCCTTGTGTCCCAAATACGAACAGTTTTATCTCCACTTGCTGTGGAGAGTAATTCTGGATAAAATGCATGCCAACACAATTGATCGACACTTCCACCATGTCCTCTTAGTGTTGTTTCTAATTTCTGAAATAAATATCATAGAATATTAAGAACTTCATGAAAAGAGTAACATTCTTGGAAAATACAAAGTTAGGTTAGGATATCGGCGAAGCTTTTTCATATATCCTTATGAATTGTATCAATACATAAATTATACTAGTGCTTTAAGTTCTTTATGTACTTTACACTTGTTATTCATGTACTGTGTATATAATGTAATCAGTATGTAAAATCACAAAAACACGAATATTATAGGTTATTTTTATTTACCAAACGATCAGGTCCTAGAGAAAAAATACACACAGACTTGTCAAAAGAGCCGGATGCCAATAATTTTCCATCACAGCTCCAGCCCACACTATGAACCTTTGCAGAATGACTTTGTTGTTCCTTAATTTTATTATGCGATTTGAAATAGTTTATCAGGTCTTCTACACGAGAATCCGCCATTTTACAACAGGTCTTCAATCAAAACATAACAGTACGTTTTTCACGACAACCATAGAGTACGTACTAGACGCATCAACTATGAAGAAAAGAAATAAGCCTATGTACGATGTTGAATTTTTGGGATATAATGAAATAAACAGCTAATAAACGATTGATGTGTAAAAAAATTTTTATACTGTTTTTTTATCTTATTTATAGTAAATTAACATTTTTGTCACATGTTCCATAGAATGAAAAATTCTAATGTGATTTTGTTATTCTGTATCTTGGTCCTCCTTAGGTGAACTGCTTTCAGTATTATTTTTCTCTTTGTGAATTATGTCTTGCTTCCATATATATTCCATTGCATACTCTGTTTGAGATGTACATGACTTCCTACATGTAAATACAGCTAATATTCCCCAGTCTATGGATTTCAAACCATTTTCCAAATTGAGGAAATTTAATAGTTGGGGCATTATCTAGGGAACAGAAACTATATGATTAAGAGTAAGGAATCATTTTTAAATGAAAAATTATGCCTTTGAATTACCTGAAATTCAAATTGTCTTTCTTCATTACATTGTGAACATTTTGGGATGTCTTTTGCTTGATTATCAGCTGATACATACAGAACTTGCCCACCTCTGTCATATCTGTGAATTAAATATTAATAATCAAGTTCCTTTTTCTCTAGATATGGATTTGTGCTTTTTTATCACAATTTATACCGTAGAACTTGATCTGGATATTTCTCTGTTCTCAAACGAAATTCTGAGAATGTGTCATCATCTTCACAGTGAGCCATCTTCATTAAATCTGCATCTACATCTTGTGAATGAAATGTTCCTGCTTTTCCAGACTGAGCCATTGCTTCATATTTCTGAATTTCCTTTTTTTCTTTTTCAAGATCATCATCTTCACTTTCATTTGCAGTGTCCTCAGTTTCTATCACAAGTTCATATTCAGGATACAAAAAATTAGTGGAAACTGTAACTGGATGAATACTGCATGATTGTTTATGTCCATTCTTCCAATGATACATCTGATGAGCTCGACAACAGTAATTTGCAGCTTTACACTTTGAACAATGAGTAGGTGCTGCAATACCACAAATGCAGCAGGTTTTGGTCCATTTAGAAATATCTGCAAAACAGGTATTAGAGTGTAACTCAAGTATGTGTGTGTAAAACTATTTTTCTTTTCTTCTAATAACACTTACTGATGTCAGTTCTCCAATTTTCATGTTCTTCTGGTGGGTCGGGGGGATAGTAATTATTAGTTCTTTCTAACTGTGAGCGAAATACTTTTAAATTTCCGTTTTCATTCGGCCTACAACACTCGACTTTCTTACAAACAAAAACATATATAGTTCTATGAAAGGCTTTTGGGTCATCTTCATAAGGAGCGTAAACTTGACACAGGAAAACACATGGATCACCACAATATTCGCATTCTAACTCTTTTTTGCCAGGGATTGAGGATAAATGAAGCCAGGCTGGTTTTCCACCTATTTTACTTGGAAAAAACCGACTTTCTAACCTCCAAGGTTCACATTTCTCTATGAATCCTAAATCGACAGCCATTTTTTACCTCGCTTACAAAGGTTTCAAATAATTTTTGCCCTTACTAGAATATTTGTAAATACAATATACAAATGATTGTAAGAAATAAACATCACATGTAGTTCAATGGGAACTTCTAACCTCCAATCACACTATGTCATGTTCGAAATCAGCACATACAATACAGTACCAGTCAATGCTTCCGAATTGGACAAAAAATGTTGGACAATTTCGTGTATCTCCGCTTTTCATTATGTAGTGATTCAAAATTCACCTTTAACGATATGATCCGTCATATATCCGTTGCCTAGGCACCGTCAGAAACTGTAAATGTGTGCTTAATGTAAACAAACTTGGACTCATAAGAAACTGAAAATACTGTTGAAGATTCTTACATATAATTCTGTGTAATATTATACCGATCACAATGACATCGTTAGATTTAAGACAACAAAAACTTGAACAACAGGTGTACATTCTATGAATACTAATATCAAGAAAAGTTATTTGTTTTGCTTGAGTGCTCACAATGTTTCCATTCCCTTGACGTTTTTGTACTGTAGTGATTTGTAGAAAAAACAGTGCTTATGATTGAGTGATACAAATAAATGTATATGTTTTTGTAAATAGTTAATATCGAATTTTTCATTGTAACACTTCAATACAAGCTTATATTTCTGAATATAATGTGTCCAAATATTTATTATGCAAAACACTGTCTTACACATGACAGTAATAATTTATAAATTGTTGTATTTCTGTTGTAGAGACAATTAATTGCACGAAAAATGAAGCAAAAGAGGCAAAGTGGTGCTGGTGGAATGGTCCAAGCCTCTAATATACCTAATACACAACTCATGAGTCAATCTACCAAATGGCTACATCCAAACAGAGATCCTCATGGTAAATCAAAACAATTGAAACATTACATTCCAAGTCATTAAATGAAATATCTTAACAATTAATATTAACAATAGTAATATTAAATTGGTCACAGGATACGATACTACATTACAATTTAACATATCAGAAGGTAGTCCTGATAGAATCTACCCAGAAACTAGGGCTATGGAAAGGGAAATTACAGGTAAGTTATAATGAAGAAAACATTGCTAAGATATCATTATTTCAGTCATGACCTTTCTTGTTTTATATTGGTGTAAATTGTTGTAGACAGGTCTAATGAAGGAGGTTTTTATGAAGGTAATGAAACTGCTGATTGTGCTGATGAAGAATCCACACCTGTAGAATTACATTCACCATCAGAATCTCTACCCTGTCCATCTCCCTTACGGGTTGCACCTTCAGATGGTGCCAGCAGTTTTATCACAAGAGATGCACATTCTTCGGTACTTTTTCACTAACTTACTTTAATTTAGAAGGATATTAGGTGATGTAAATAATGGATGTGTGTGCTTTTATTTAGAGTCCAGAAGCAGAGGGAAATGTGGAAGGGAACATAGAACAGTTTGTATTGCAACCTGCTAATAAGAAAATGCATTATAAATGTAGAATAACTCGTGACAGAAAGGGCATGGACCGTGGCCTCTATCCCACATACTTTCTACACTTAGAAAGGGATTATGGGAAAAAAGTAAAAATATAACGTTCTTCCTTTCGGATATTTTTATACCATCAGTGATAAGCATTATTTTTCAGATATTCCTGCTGGCCGGGCGAAAAAGGAAAAAAAGCACGACAAGTAATTACCTCATCTCCACGGACCCTACTGATCTTTCGAGAGGAGGGGAAGCATACGTAGGGAAACTTAGATCTAATCTCCTGGGGACGCAATTTACCGTTTACGATAATGGATTCTCGCTCATGAAAGATAATAAACGGGATGAACGTTTCAAACCTAGACAAGAATTGGCAGCAGTGATATACGATACTAATGTATTAGGCTTTAAGGGACCACGCAAAATGACCGTTATCATTCCGGGAATTACTTCTGATCAAAAGAGGATCGAGATCTGCCCAAGAGATGACTCGGAAACACTGCTAGGTAAACTCAAATCTTCATTGATGACCTTTGTGCACATTCAGCTTACTGCAAGGAATACATTTTTACAGAGTGTTGGAAAACAAAAAATATGGATAACTTAATAGAGTTACACAACAAAACTCCTGTCTGGAATGATGATTCTCAATCGTATGTACTTAATTTCCATGGCCGGGTTACACAAGCTTCTGTAAAGAATTTTCAAGTTGTTCACGATAGTGATGGTGAGTGTACAGTTTATAAAACGATAGGTTTTAGAGCTTAAATGTTTAACAACAATAATGACCTTTGTCACTATCTTACAGTGGATTATGTTGTGATGCAATTTGGCCGCGTCGCAGAAGACGTCTTTACGATGGATTACAGGTTTCCCCTCTGTGCCCTTCAAGCATTTGCTATTGCTTTAAGTAGTTTCGATAGTAAATTGGCGTGCGAGTAAATACAAGATGCATTTCTAGATCGAGAATTTTTATATAAAACTTGTGAAAAAATACTATTACACAGTTCAAACAAGAAAGCCTCACGAGGGACAATCAGTAGATTACAATGGGAATGAACATGGAATTGGATTAATTATTTTTACAAGAGGAAAAGAGTCCTGTAAAACCTGTGTTCATTTTTCATAAATGTGTATATTGTGGATTGGATCGTATATTTAAAGGTTTCGATAAGAAGGCAGAACGTCTAACATCTTTGAGATGTCATGAAGAATTCTTTTGTACGTAGTTGTGAATAGAAGCTATACTTAAAATATTTAAATAACCATACATTTGAAAGTTTTGATCTACTGTATCCGATATTCCGAGTATTAATTCCTCAGTAATGTACATTAATATCAATATCACAAAGCACCACAATATCAACACTGCGTGCGCTATTCCAACGTATTATTGTGGGAAGTAAATCTTGGATCTCAATGTCGATTTTATATATCACATCACTAAAATGCACTTTTATTCATCTGATTATTAGAAACATGACATAGAAAATTATTGCTTTTAGTAAAAGTGATAAAGACATCAACTGTTTGGAGCACAATTTTTATTACCGTCGCAGTGAATTTATTATAAAAGTTCTATACAGTACTCATTGCACAATATCAGAGTTTAACTGAAGTAATCAGATACACTGAAAAGTGTTAAAAAATACGTATATTATCAGAATGTTCTTGTTGCGTGATCTTTAAAACGCTAAGACGCTATTTATCGTTACAATAAATATCACATCCTCCTATGAAAATACTCACGAAAAAGAAAATGTAATCAGATGTTTCCTAATCTTTGAAAAGGAGTGTGAATTTTCATATACATATCCTTAAAAGTTAATATAATATTTCCAAATTTTCTGAGAATAAGAATGTTTTCATGAATTTTTTAAATCATCGGTATACCTACTGCGTATGTGTTCAGAATTATTTATACCAAATAATGTATGAAATTCCCATATGATCTCCAATTTTATTATGGTAACTTGTATTTTATACCGATAATATACGATATATGATATAGCTACATTTGTTAATAATTGCATAAATAATATAAATAATCAAGTTGAAGAACGATGTTTAAAAATTTCTTCATTCTTCAGGTCATTTTCGATATATGTATAAAACTAAAAAATAATTATGCATGTATTCAAATGCCCGGGAATCTAAGCAATTTCCTGAGACAGAAATACTTATAAACATGACGATAAAATGTAGTATGCGGCGAATTTAAGGCACAAAGAAACGTTATATTCGTACACATAAATGATCTGATATAATGTTCTGTCTTGTTCCACAATGATTGCAAATAAAATTGATTTAAGAACACTAATTAATTTAAGTCTGTGTGTAGTTCATTTATACCGATAATATGAACCAAAAAAAACCCCTTAACTGAGCCCCAGTGTAGGTGAAAAGGTTTTACCACAGGTACAATAATGGCATAATTTATTTGACAATTATTAAATTGTTCAATGCATAAAAAAACTTATAATCTACTTATAGCAATGTAGTAAAGGCACTTAAGGTCTAAATATATTTTGAAGATATAAATAAAAATTTCAGACAACTATCACTTTTCTTTTTTATTTACAATACGCGAACACAACATTCCCTCACTATTTTCGCACGTGTCAGAAAAGTGCTAATCTATACTTCATGGAACACAAATCACGTGCGAAATTCACTTAACAACTTGTCTTATTTCACAGGTAGCAAGATCATAATCGTATTCAAGTATTTAGAAATTAAGTGAACAGTGTACAAAAATACTCTGTAATTCAGTTTAATAGAAGGTCACATGTTCAACCTTCTGAATTAATATATTTTTCAGTATCCAACGAAAATAAATCTACTGTTGTTTGTATAAAAACTTTTATAGCAGTTACATGAGGCAAATCAAATCTGAGAGACCAGGAAAGTATTGTCCTATTACGTGCTTGCATGACGTAGTGTAAGACAGTTTAACACTCTAAATTGTTTTTCTATGGTGAATACTTTGAATATTATCACCACTATGCGTGTCTTACGATATGTTTTTCTGTGTATATATTTCCATATATTTTTATATGCCAATAAGTCATGGTATAAATCGATGAAAGTTGCAACAAGTAGGTTTATTGCGTGTAAAAATCACGTGTAGTTGTTCAGAGATATTAGGACGGAGTTGAAAGGTTATTCTCGTAAGGGAATAGTACATTTTTATAAAAATCTTAATTTCAATTCCAGTCTTATACTTCAGATTACAATTCTTATTATCGCGTTCCTGTGAAAGAAGCAGCAAAGCTATTTAATACTCAATAAAAAACACTGTCTATAATTTCACACGCGTATAATATACTATATACAAGCCTGATATCATTAATTTGGCAACAATAATTTGTAATTTCACTTGTCCTTGTTTATAAAATTGTCTGATCTCTTCTCATATATTGATAATTAATTAAAATGGCTTACAAATTAATATACATGTTGCTATAAAATCGTGAATTAAAACCGTCTACTGGTATTCCCCACATGTTAAGATCCATAGAGATAGCTCCCTTGATATGCAACAGGATTTTCATTTGGTAATCTTGTAGCGAACAAACTTATCTATACTCACATGAGTTCATGCGAATTTCACGAGCTGAATGTAGGACACCCCTTCATACAATGTTACAGTAACGCCATTTCGTGTAACAATCCATATGAGCATAAAATATGGCGGTAAGATCAGCATGGATAGCTATCCACAATGTTTAAAACTTTCGATATTTCTTTTGTTTCTCATGGAAGCTCAATAATACTGAATCTCCCCTGAACTTTTAAACAATTTCGTATTACAAAAAAATAATTCCGATTGTATATCACTGTGGATCTTCATTAAATAAAAAAATTTGTTTATAACAAAAGAGTGTAAAGTAAGTTATACCAGGTATACTTTCATAAAAGTCCTTTTTTGGAGTCACCTGGTGCAGCTTTAACGTTTTGTCTCGCGAATTTTGGAGCTGGTATACGAGATGCAGGTCTTGGTATTCCGCTTACAGCGCTAGATGGTCTGCTCACCGCGTTATAGTTAGTAGGTTGCCTCAATTTCGTTCTATTTTCCATTTTACCCGGTGACCGATTCGCCCCCTGTAATGTGTTTATTGTAGACCGAATAGGTACCTTCTATACTTCAATAATTTCAAGTGTGTGACTGAATGAATAACATTTACCTCGGATTTTTTATTTGGGCTATCATGTTGTGGCCGCCCTCCATACTCCACAGTCTTACCTGATCACAACAAATAGAATACAAATGACATTAGTAAGTGTAAAGTAAGCAAATAAGTAATTCATAGTCCCGTTTGCTTACGTACCAACATTATTTATTGACTGACTAGAGCCATCAGAACTTGGCAATGGCGAACTAGTTTTCACATTACAATCTGTGCCTAACGGTGCATTACCATCATTTTCATGACGTTCCACGCCATTTTTCAATATAGGGGATGGTAAATCCTTATCCTCCACCCAAGTTCTTTGCATAGCAGTCTTGCTGGTTGCAAGAGTAGTCTCTTGCTTCAAACCTGAAATCGCTCGTTATTACAGCTCTATTTAAATACATTGTCAGTGAGTGATTGAAGACCAACTTACTTTCTTCTTGCATTCGAACGATTTCGTGCAGCTGGTCTATGTTCATTGTGCGCATACTATTTTGACTGCTGTCGGAACATATGCTAAGCCTTTCATCCAAGTCAGGTGCACTGTGAGCGCTTTGTGTGCTTGCTATACTTTCCATGGATCCACCCCCTACCGTACAAAACTCGGTCATGTTTTTATTCATTCCTAGTAGTCTTTGTTCAGAGCCGCTTTTTATTTTTTGCATGAAATGTAATTTATTGGTTTCTTCGAAGTTCCTCGTAATATTCGGATTTGAGTCCTTCCTGAACGTACTGTTCGTGTGGTCGGATATGTTAGCAACTTTTAAAGAATGCGAACCGAGATTTGGATTTGACTTCTGCAGAAATTGGGGTAATTTGGACAGCGCTCGGGGTGGGTGAAGGCCTTTCCTCTGAGGTTTCGATGGAGGTCGGCAGAATGTGGTATCCACTTTTTCACCAGAGTCAACAACTTCCACATTATTTTTTTCAGCGATATTACTTTCTCGATTCTTTTTGGTAAAAGTATAAAACCTCTGATTCATGTCAATGTTGTGATTCTCTTGTTGTCCTTGACTTTTAATTTGACTTTTCAATGTGTCTTTGCGATATGTATTGTACCTGTTAGTCACAGGAATGTTGACATTATTCTGTGGCTTATGATTGTAGGTAGTATCAAAGTTTTCCTTTGAGTCTTGTTGAAGATTTTTTTCATCTGACATACAATTATATGTTGCATCTGGGCTCCACTTTTTACTTCTTTGAATTTCAGCCAGAAGTTCTTTCCTTAATGACGTGGGCGCTTTGAAGGTCGAATTTAAAGCGTTATCAAAAGTTTGAAGTGGCTGATTTGATACTTTGTTTCCTTCATAAGTAGAATTTAAAACTAAGTCAGATTTAGGAGTGGACTGGTTGCAAGATATTGAAGGTACATTGAATGTTACATCCAGGGTATCGTCGAGGTCCCGTACATTTGCTATGTCTATGGTAACATCCGAACTTAGCATATTATTTACGATTACGGTCGTGTTTGTACGAGGTGTACTTTCGTAACCATTCGTTAAGATTACAGTGTTATATTTTCCTTCTAGGTCCGTTTCTAAAAACTGATATGTTTTATCGAGAGGTTCTTTAGCTTTTTGATCATTCACTGCCTGAACCATTTTAGAACTAGCTTCATTTAATAACGCGGAAGACAGTGTCACATTTAATTTTCCTTGCGTAATTTCCTCCACATCCTGCATATCATAAGTTTCATTTAAATCTACTATATCGTTTGCAGAGCCTATGGTATGAATTTCATCTTTTCTTGTTACACAATAACTTTTGTCATCCAACAGTGTAATGTCACCCATTAAAACAGTTTCATTTATAATATTGAGACTATTTCCATCTGACTCTTCTCCTGATTTATCAATTTGCATGGATGAGTTCCTGGTGATATCAAGGTTGAATGTAATATCATCATTTGTCATTGGCATTGTGCTATCCCTTGTTAATGACAAAATTGATGAATACAAAAGTGAAGGTTGTGATACATTCATCAGAGGATCCACAAACTCTGGTTCAGTCAAATTGATAAATGAATCAATTCCATTTGATTTTGACATATTTAAAAATGCTTCCATACTTTCTTGACCAGATGTTTTTGAGCTTTCATCATAAAGAAAACTTGATATCTTTGTTCCACCTGGTTTGAGCATGTGTGGAATAGATTCATTCTTATTCTCAGGCATAATTGTAGTTTTATTTTTCTATTGGAAGTGAAAGAAAATGTCAAAACAAATTCACTGTATTATGTTTACCTTAAAATACCAAATCCATACCTGTTGCTCTTCCACATTTGTGACTGAATTATGAACTGTCCATGTATTTGTTGGTGATGGTGTTAATGCTTCCATAATTGACTCAAAACTCAGTCTACCACTACGTTTCTTAGGTCTTGTAAAAGTTCTTGTATCAACATACCTTTTAGCCCCTATGTAAATAAATGATTCAATTAAAAAAATCCTTCAAGCAACAAGTTTAACAATTGTTCTATGTCTTGTTACCTTCATTGTCTTGGATAATTGATTCTGGTTCACTTCTTAACCAGGTGTGAAGGTCACGAACTGTAGATTCTGTTGAACATTGAGTGGGTAGATATAACCTTCAGACAAAGGACATAGAAATTTAATTGACATTCAGACATATATGCACAAGATCATACATTTTTTAAGAACAGAGTTGAGCCCTTAAACTTTTTATAGTGCCTTAGATGGTAATAAAAAAATGTATTTTTAATGTTTCAATTTATATGTCAAAATTAATATTCCGGATTACATAATAAATAGGTCCTCGCAATTATCAACGGGTTAAAGTACCGCCTTTGTGTATAATGCATTTTTTAAATAATGTATCATAGCTTACCATCTGTCATTTTCGTCAAAATTATAACCTGACAAATCAATGATCTCATTGTCATCGACTGGGAATTCAAACCCCATATATTGTTCTGACAAAATTTCAGTTGTATCCACTTTTGATTCTGACATATTTCGTTAAATGTATGTTAATATGTATACAGAATCATATTGTTTTGTAGGGAACAAATACTCTTGTTTTTTTTTAAAGTACAAGAAACACAAAGTGTTAGATATGCCAAAGCCAAAAATCATACATTATTAGATGCACACTGGAATTCAGCACGAAAATTAAATGATCTAGTCGAACTGATTACAATACAAACAACTACAAACATAACCACGGATAAGTGTTAAGAAGAATTTTAGGGGGTGAATGACTATGCCTGCAACCTAGACTAGAAGGTCATTTCTTTTGTTCGTTTTGCTGCAATATATTTAATCCTAATTTTAACACTGGACGGCGCCACTTAAGCCTTATGGCTGATGCATTAAAACATACAGGCAATTTTCAATGGTACTTCAAAATTCATCTTAAAAGTACCCTTAAGTTTGAAAAAGAAAACGGTCGGCATGGCATGACGTCAAATTCGCACAAACTGCGCATTACTGAATTGGCAACACTGTTCATCGTAGACCAATTGATGCAACGACCGGTTCGTTGTTCTTTCTGTAGTTCCTTCTTTTGTAATCGGCTTCTCTATCGAAAGGTATGTGGTTTTTATAAATGAAGGCCAACTCTTTCGCCCTTAAAACACCTGAATTTCGTATTTATTTCCCGCACTCTTTGGCGAAACTGCCCTTTCGTCTCTGTGGAGATTTTTCGCTATAACAATTTTCTTCTTACTGCGTTCCATGTGCACGTTCTTTTTTCGCTATGTGAATTTCAGTTCTCCTGACGGTAATACCATTCATAAGTCTATTATCCGTTGAAATGTATAGAATTAGCAATGAAGATTTTGGTGATTGCCTTGTATAACGTATTTATTGATGTAATTTATCGATTCTTCGACATTCACCGCACATTTTCACGGTTAACCTTTCCTTCATGTGGCGGCTCTAAACGTCAATTCCTTATCGTGCCTAGGCTATATTTGAAGGAAACCTATCTAATATGCTATCTCAACCCATTTTTCTAAATAAGTCTTATTACTTTACTTATTTTCTTGACACGAGGAAATTAATGTACTATATTTAACATTAGAACCAACACTTGAGTAACCAATATTACCACATACATTTAGTAAATTTTCTATTATGTTATCCATATACACTGATTAAAAATTTATTTTTCTTGTAGTACCATGACCTCTGATCCAGAACATACCGGAGACACCAGCAATGTGGAGTCTGTAGAAGATGAAGATGATAACAACCGCGTTCAATCATTACGTAGACCTGATAGAATAGATCCAACAAGAGAAATGTTTACTGCACCAGAATTAGAAGTACTACGATAATACTGATTATTTCTGTACCCTGCATGGTATTAGTTATTATAAGTCACAATAGGTAAGAGGAACATTAGTTAATAATTTGTTTTAACAATTATAGCCACTTCCTCCATCTGTGAAGCGTAGAATAAAGGCCTTGAAAAATCTCCAATTAGAGACTACTAACATTGAAGCTAAGTTCTATGAGGAGGTGCATAAATTAGAATGCGCTTACTACAAACTTTGTGCTCCTTTGTATGAAAAGAGGAGTGAAATAGTATCTGGTATACTTGAACCAACGGATGAACAATGTCAATGGGAAAGTGAAGATGAAGAAGAAAGTTTAACTAATGATCTGAAGACAGCATTGAATGTTGATTCCACAGAAAAGAAGGAGAGGTAGTTGCTTGTTTTTACTTACAGCAGACTTGGAAGATAACCAAAATATAATTTAATAACAACAACTATATTACTATTACAGTGCAGAAAAGGACAGTACCAAGGGCATTCCAGATTTTTGGCTAACAATATTTAAGAATGTTGGTATGTTGGCTGATATGGTGGAAGAACATGATGAGCCTATATTGAAACACCTCTATGATATTAAAGTGATATTTCTTGAATCAGACCCAATGGTAAGATATCAATGAAATCACCTACAATCATTAGCAACAGCACCTTACATATGATATTAAAATAATTTACAGGGTTTTGTTCTTGAATTCCATTTTGAACCAAATGAATACTTTTCTAATTCCGTGCTAACTAAAGAATATATCATGAAATGTACACCTGATAAGGATGATCCACTTAGCTTTGAAGGGCCTGAAATATATAAGAGCAAGGTAAACATCATAATTCGTGTTCATCTTTTATTCGTGAAAGAACACTTTAATAACTGCTTTTTTATTAGGGTTGTGTTATCGATTGGAAGAAAGGAAAAAATGTGACGGTGAAAACTATAAAGAAGAATCAGAAAAATAAATCCCATGGTTCTAGACGTACGGTGACAAAGATCGTACACAACGATTCCTTCTTCAACTTTTTCAGTCCTCCAGTTGGTAAGTAATATTTGGAAAACGGTTAATGTTAAATTACACAAATAGTAATTTACGAATTTTTTTAGTACCCGAAGATGCAGACTTGGATGACGAAACTCAAGCACTTTTGACGAGTGACTTCGAAATCGGCCATTACATTAGAGAACGCATAGTTCCGAGAGCTGTTTTGTACTATACAGGTATTTTATTCCATCCTAAATAATAAGCATACAACTACCTCACTATATCCACTTCAGCACTCGTATAAATGTATGTGATTGTAATCGTAGGAGAACAATTGGAAGAAGAAGAGGAAGATTACGAGGAAGAAGAGGAGGAAGATGAAGATGATGTTGATGATGAAGAAGAAGACGAAGAGGAGTCTTCTACTAATGTAACATCAGGTGGGAAACGACAGGATCCCAATGAGTGTAAACAGCAGTAGAATTACACGAAAAATTAAGATAATACAAGCAATCGTTCGTGCGCTACAATAAGCGACAACACACTAACGAAACCTGACCGATAACTGCCTAGATATCCTGCACCTGTGGCTCCGATATAATCCTGTTTGTATCAGCCGTGCTCGCTAATCATATCATATCTCCTATTCCAGATCAAGCATAAACTCTTCGACATACCAGAGACAAAATTAAGCGTATCCTCCCTTTAATCCGACGTTGACGATGAGTAAAATGTGGATCGTTACAACCATGATCCAATGTAATGTCACGAGTATACCAATTATGCTATCACGCAATGCATTAATCGTCATTTTTAATTGCTTCATTTTATATGATTGTTACGTTTGTATGCAGGCTGAACTTAGGCATTCTTTTCAAAACGCGTGTTGATCTATGAACAAATTTTTGGGTACTGTTGAAGCATTTTTAATACAAAATTAAAAAACAGACATTGTCGATTCATTTCTTTGATTCTACCAGCTCTCCGTTTCTACTAACTTATTCATTCCCAATACGATATTTTGATACGTGACTTTTAAACAATTCCTGTGCGACAGGGTCGTGCGGGCATATTGTAAAAACCAAGAGCAGTTTTAATAAATATAGAAGCGTAAAAAAAATAAGCTTTTTCTCAAAGACTCCAGAGTTGTTTTATCTAATTTTACGGTAAGTATGTCTGCATGTTTATAATATAAGCTGTAAATAGAAACTGTTGAGTAGAAGAATCTTAGATCATTCCTTAAGTAAATTGAAGTAATTAGCTGTTTTTGTGATTAAAAATAAAATTTGAATACACCCAGGCATATTCGTGAACGCAAAAATGCCTTCAGCGACATCTCTGATCATCTTACATTGAACAAAGGTCATTAACATTTGATAGCCGGTCAGTATGTACCAGAGCATAAGAACCGATAATGTTTTGTAGTACACGATGTATTAAAACACGGGAGACTGGTGAGATAAGGTCCGTTTTATATTCCTGATAATTTTAGCGGGTATTTCGCCACATTTACGGCCATGTCTACCACCAGTGGAAGATTATTAAAGCAGTTTTATAACTGTCAAATTCTGCGAGAGGGTAATATTTTGAAGGAAGATTTATGGGTTCGCGATGGAAAGATCGTCGACCCTGAGAAAATATTTTTCGATGAGAAGATCATGCCCGATGTCAGGATTAATTGTAATGGCGCTCTAATTTCACCGGGATACATAGACCTACAAATCAACGGTACGTGGAGACTAAATGTATTGTTTATTATCAGTCCATGTATGTCACGTGGCATCTATTTGTCATACCATATACATATTTCATTTCATTCATACATATAAGTTTATTATACACCATTTTTTCACAATATATGAATAATACATATTTTCTGTAACAGTAAAAAGTGGTAACATTATTTATATCAATGTGTATTCTGTATAGGTGGTTTTGGAATAGATTTTACCCATAATGTTGATAGTGTTGAAGAAGGTATTAATACAGTGGCCAAAAAGTTATTAAAATGTGGTGTTACATCCTTTTGCCCTACATTGGTCACTTCGCCCAGTGAAACATATCACAAAGTATTGCCAAAAATCAAGAAGAACAATGGTAGCAAAAATGGAGCAGGTATACTGGGGGTTCATTTGGAAGGACCTTTCATTAGTCCCTCAAAAAAGGGGGCCCACCCAGAAAATTGTATTAAAAAATTGGACAATGTGAGTTCAATGTCTAACTTTATTTATGACAGTCAAATTACAATACTCCACTATGTACCCTTATTGCTAAGATAATGTACTTATCTAGGACTTTGAGTCATTGATTAATATGTATGGAAGCCTTGAAAATGTATCTTGCATTACATTAGCACCAGAAATTCCAAATTCTATGGTGGTTATTAAAGAATTGTCTAAGAGGAATATAAAGGTTTCACTTGGTAAGATTGACTTTGCATTATAGCATTAGAATGTGTGATACCTTAATGTCTGAGAATATATTTTAGGACACTCTACTGCAAATTTACAAGATGGTGAAGAAGCTGTGAAAAATGGTGCTACATTTATCACACATCTTTTTAATGCAATGCTGCCAGTAAGTTTTTTTTATAGAACATGGAATGATAATATATCTATAAAAATAGACTACTAAAATATACATTTTGTCAATTATAGTTCCATCACAGGGATCCAGGACTAGTTGGTTTATTAGCTTCTGATCAAATACCACCCGAGAAAAGTATTCACTACGGAATAATCGCGGATGGTTATCACACTCATCCCGCTGCACTACGAATTGCGCACAGAACGCATCCGGAAGGTTGATAATTTTGTTCATATACTGGACTGAACAAAAATCGGAATATCAACGTTCAATTGCTAACGACTTAATAAATTCATGAGAACAGGACTGGTGCTAGTAACCGACGCGATCTCCGCCCTGGGTTTGGAAGAGGGGATGCATCGGTTGGGCCAATTTGATATAGAAATGCGGATGGGTCGGGCTTACATTGCTGGCACTGATACCCTTTGTGGCAGTACAACCGAAATGTCGAAGTGTGTTAGGATCTTCAAAGAAGCTACCGGTTTGTATATATTTAACGATAGAAAAGTTCAAATTAGACTTTTGTTCGATCCCTGCTGATCATAAAAATTGATAATATAGGTTGTTCGGTGGTACAAGCTTTGGAAGCTGCAACGCTGCACCCAGCTCGAGTTCTCGAAATCCATTCCGTCAAAGGGGTCCTAAATTTTGGAGCTGATGCTGACCTCGTTATCCTCGACGAACACTTAAACGTTCTGTCTACGTGGATATCTGGCGAATGCGTATATAGCGTGGACAATCACAATTTTACGAATGGAGCATAATGTTTTATTCTCGTTCGTATATTCGTTTTATACTCGACATTCACTATATTTTATTCATTATAAGAAGAATCTTATACAACAAAAATATGTATTTTTAATGTGAATGTGATCTTATTACAAATGATAAATATAAGAATATTTTTCAGCACTTCCGTTTTAGTAAATTTTCAGCTACCATTTCCCAATTTACTTTTGTAAAAAGCTTTACATTATTAACAGACCGTTGATATTATAAATGAGTATAAAAAAGGAAAAGTATTTACGTATCATTATCAATATATAAATGAGGAATATAAATAGATGCATATTTAAGCTACAGTTAGCGAGGTAAATCAAATTCGGCAAGCATTGCGTCGCATAAAATAAAATATATGTGTAATGAAATCAGGTATATGAAACTTTTTTTTTTAACGCGAAGCACGTAAATATCTCGGCATAGACTAGAAGGTGATTAATAAACAGTGTCCTTGAGGCTGCAAATGTATTGTGAATGTCTAATGCCAAAACTGTGGGCCGGTGGGATGTCGAGGAGTACCTAGTAAAAACCAAATTATTATATTCTTCGTAAAGAGCCAAGCGTGTACTCGAAATTCCTTAATATTCCTTGGCCTGATTTAATCTGACAGACGTCAACAGAGATAAGAAATTAAAGATACCTTCTCCGGACAATGAGCCCCGGGTCCCGGAATTTGTGAATGATCGTCCGGCAATTGATAACGTGCGCTTATGCTGTAAGCAGGGCTTTTTGCCCTCACTGCGTCTGGTTTAATGGCCTCGTAAGCACCGGGACCAGGAACCAAAACCCTGTCGTCCGTGGAAATTTTCGGTCTACCGGAAATGGAGAAGGCCGGGGCAGTTTTCTTGTTTCCTTCCTTCGTCCCGCCGAGGGCGGACGGAATATTATAAACGTTCGGGGCTAAACAATAAAAACGTACGATTTACATGTAATTTATGTCAAAGATAATCAAATTCGTTAATTATGATTAACATAATTAATTTTTTTATTAAGGGAGGATTACGGGGATTCCATTTTTCAGGATTTCTGTTAAGCTTTTTAGTTTTTTTTTGTCACACGAAATTTATATGGAGATCGATTTTTGCTTCCTAATGTCCCGTCTAGCGTTTTCTAAGCAGTGCAGCTTCAAGCAAATAAAAATTCTTCATTTTCCTACACAGCGTGCAACAGCGATTATTTTTATTGTAAAAGTTGGACGCTGAATTACCTGGTACATCGTTTGATCTATCCATAGGCGGTCTCAGACCGAACGTAAATCGAAAGGCTTTTTCCAGCAAGAGCATCGCTTTTTCTGTATCGTATTCCCCGGGTCCTTTAAAAATATGTTTTTTTCGATACGGCGAACATGCATAAATTTGCGACGCCCATCGCCATGTAAAAAAAACAATATACCGCTTTTTATACAGAAAGAAAAACTTACCTGGAACGGGTTGAGATTTCTGACCCTCCACTTTTAGCCCGAAACTGTATTGCGGGGAATTATCGAGCTTTACTTTCTCGGGGCAGTAAGTTCCGGGTGCTGTGCAAATATTAATGAAATAATGTAACGAAAGTTTAGAATTTAAAAGCGAAAATTCTCATTTTTACCTGGCGTATCGCTCGGCTTTTCAGACGGTGCTTTCAATCCGAAACTATATTGCGGAGATTTATCTAAATTAACTTTCTCTGGACAGTATGTGCCAGGTGCTGCAAAACGTCGTAACAAAAATAATGACAGTACTTTGTGGCTGTGTAATAAGCATAAACATGTAAGCGAACATAAATGAACGAAACACAGAGTTAAGAGAAACACATCGTGGAGGCAACAGATAAATCAAAATTCTGGAAAACCTGTCATTGAAAATATTCCAATAGGAATCACATAAAATTGTAAACACTGTAGTAGTAAAGTAAAGTAACAGTAAAGATCAGTTACTTAGGGTATTATTATGAATGTAGGGTAATTTGTTCATTGAGCAGTTTGTTGTTAACAAGCAAATGAGAACCGTAAGCAGCAATGTTTACAAGAAGCTTGAGCCTTTATCTACTGTTAGCCCTTTACCTGGTGTATCTTTAGACGTGGCCACGATTTTTTTTTTAAGAGAGCTGTAACAAGGTTTATGTACCAAACGTACTTTCTCTGGATAGTACTGACCAGGTCCTATTAATTCACGCAAAGTATATACAGTCGTTTTCTAAGCTAATAAACGCAATTAGTGTTAGTCTACACCTTTACCTGGTGTGTCTTTAGGCTTGAATAGCGGTGTTCTATTACCAAAGCTGAAATAAGGTTTATGCGCCAGATTTACTTTCTCTGGCCGGTAATCAGCGGGTCCTAGGTCAAGGAAGATATTAGTCGTATTTTATAATTCCTTCGATGCAATTCCTGTTAGTCTACACCTTTACCTGGTGTGTCTTTAGGCTTGAATAGCGGCGTTCTATTACCAAAGCTGAAATAAGGTTTATGCGCCAGATCTACTCTCTCTGGGTAATACTGGCCAGGTCCTATCAAATTATTAGTACTTTCATTAAATAGTTAATGTCGCTTCATTCCGTCACGTTCTTCCCCTTAATGGATAACGAAGTTCCTCACCTGGGTTGTCGTTAATTTTCTCTGCCGGAGGTTTGCCGAACAAACTGTATTGAGGACCTTTGTTGAGATTCACTTTTTCAGGACTATAAGTACCTGGAGCTGTGTAAACAATTATTACTTATGTCGTGGGCAAGATTATCATTTCAGAGTTAATCAAGCTCAAAGCTAATCTTTTTTCCACGAACCTGGAATATCATTTGGTTTTTCTGCAGGACCTTTTCCACTTAAACTATATTCAGGACCCTTGTGTAGTTTCACTTTTTCCGGCGCGTAATCTCCAGGAGCTGACGAATGAAATAACACAAGTAATAACACACTTTTTATTTTGCAAATGTTAATTACTCACCCGGTGTGTCGCTAGGTTTATCCAAATTTATCTTTACGCCAAAAGTATATTGTGGAGTTTTGTTAAGATTAACTTTTTCAGGGCTGTAAGATCCTGGGGCTGAAAGAACGTTCCACAATAATAAATATGTGTCGTTACGTTAAAGAATTATTCACTAGAAGTTATAAAATTAGTACCTGGTACATCGTTTGGCTTTTCTGGTGCATTTTTTCCACTTAAACTGTACTGCGGACCCTTATCTAGATTTACCTTTTCTGGACTGTAAGTGCCGGGTGCTAAAAAAAGAAATACAACAATAGTGAATTGTGTGAATTAATTTACAATATTTTCTGACGTATAAATATTTACCTGGTGTGTCGCTTGGTTTTTCAGTTCGACCTTTACCGGATAAACTGTACTGCGGACCTTTATCTAAGTTAACTTTCTCGGGGCAGTACGTTCCAGGGGCTGGGCATAAAAATTATTTTAGAAATTTCTAATACTCTTATTGTAATACAAAAATTGTCAAGTTTGGAAAAATTGTATTACCTGGGGTATCATTGGGTTTCTCAGGGGGGGCTTTTCCACTTAAACTATACTGAGGTCCTTTATCCAAGTTTATTTTCTCAGGCGAATAAGTTCCGGGAGCTGAAGAAATGTGTAAACATCAAACGTAAATACACAAATCAAAATACTAAGGACTACAAATTTTCACCTGGTGTATCACTTGGTTTATCCGTAGGCGTTCTTAAACCAAAACTATATTGCGGTGTGTGATCCAGTTTAATTTTTTCAGGACAATATGTTCCTGGCGCTATAAAACAACTTGAGATTTTTAATGAAATTCCTTTGATTTTCTAAGAAGCTAAATAAGGAAATGTACGTACCAGGGGTGTCGGCGGGTTTTTCGGCACGTGGCCTTCCACTTAAACTGTATTGAGGACCTTTATCCAAATTAACTTTCTCTGGACTGTAAGTGCCAGGTGCTACGAAAACAATTCATTTGTAAGACTGTCTAACGTGCGTTAAACCTCACCATTTATTCACGTTAATTTTATATTCAATCCTGGAAATACTTTTTCAAGAACTAATGACGAAGTATTACTACGTTTGCGTTGGAAAATTTTCATTGACATGCATTTCTATTAGTTTACTGGGTGACGACTACGAAACTAAATGGAGATGAAGAAAAAATATCTTCTACAGAAAGGTTTCATAAACTAAATTGGAATTGTTGAAGCAAAGCGCTGTGCAGAATAGAATTTTGCGGGTGTTACACAACGAAATACGTATTTTGAAGGAATTCGTTGATACCTAAAGTTTAGAAAACGTAGTTCTCCTTTCACGAAATTTTTCGATTTTTGACTCAATCACTATCGATCTCCATGGTAAATGTTTCTTTGCCGGGTCATAAAGAGCAGAATGCTGTGCATAGAAAAATCCAATTACACCAAATTAGGGATTGAGAGTTAATTCAGCTGTTTCCCGGGGGGAATTTGTTGAGCGGAAAATTAGTATTGCGATGAGCAAGGAAAGCTCGCATAAAATGTACGGGATAATTACCAGGGGCATCGCTCGCATTTTCCACTACAGTTCTTATTCCAAAACTGTATTCTGGGGTTTTGTCGATATTCACTTTTTCGGGACAATAGTCGTTCGGTGCTACGAGTTTAAATATTTACGCCGATAAATAGAAAAATAATGACTTAACAATTCTCTCGTAAAACGAGACAGTGAAATTTTACTTAAGTAGGAATTCTCCGGGTAAAAATTAAATAGGTTGCTGGTCTGACATTCTTATAAGAGGACGATCACCCTCCGTAAGTAAAAAAATAATTGAAGCCCAAGTTTTTACCTGGTGTTGAACTGATCTTCTCCGTTTGGGTTTTTATACCGAAGGAATATTTCGGAGAACTATCGAGAATGATTTTCTCGGCTTTTTCCGGATTGTAATCGCCCGGTGCAGGTGTAATCTCCATTTTACTCGATTTCGCTCGACTATGCAGAGACAATGCAGGTGCAGCATCCTTGCCTAAAAAATCATTTCCCATTGTCTTTCATAACGTAAATAAAATTTAGAAAAACTCTTTGTCCTTGGCGAAAAGCGAGTTTCGTGTGTATCGGCAGTGTAAGAGTATTTATCATTCCTTAGAAATGTAATGTGTGTCGGCGTTTGGTCGATAATTCCGTCTGGTGTGTAGTAATGCGCATTCTGTGTCATTAAATTCGGGTCCCCTATCACGATATTTGTATGAACTTTATCGAAAGAACCCGTAGAAAATTCTCGTGTAAAACTCTTATCATGATAACGAAGAAATTAGGGAAAATTATGTACCTTTTGCACTGAGACCAGAAACATTGTATTGACCAGGTCCGGGGCCGGGGCTGTCGTTTTTACTTACGTGCCTACAATGTCAACAATTGAAGGTAGACGATCAACAGAAGAATAATCCCATGTACACATTATATTGTTTGTAAACTATGCTTGTACGCATTGTTTATAAAGGAGAGTTGGTTTACCTGCTTCCGAAGGAAAACGCCGGCGCTCTCCCTCGTTTAGAATCAGGCACAGTTTTCCCTGGAAACGCATAATTCACGATCTCTCGTTAAAGAAGTGGAGCATGGATGGTTCTTAATCAGACAAGTGATTTAACGTTCAGCGGAAAATAAATTCTACGATCAGACGCGTTCACTTAATTTGTTTGTTCTTTAAGGTCATCGATGATTATTAATTGATCATATTTTTTGCAATAAAAGCAATGATTTATTCGGGACCCACCGATTAAGGGTGGCAGTGTAACACAAGCGGGTCCGGGACTGTTATATTCCGCGGCGATGGGACCTCGCCTTTTCGTCGGAGTCCATGGTCTCTGCGTGAGGCCACCCATAATTCCAGCCCTTCTTTTTCCTTCCTCCTCTGAAACACCATTGAGACTGTAGACGTCCTTTCCAATACAGCGGAACTCGGCCACGATCGCCGTGTAACCGGAGAGAGTTAAATCCATCCACCCAGAGGTCAAAGATAATCGCACACCGGGATTAATAATTAGCTGACGGCATAAATCAACCGGTTTTGCCGTAATTTTTGCACAAACATATCCGGATTGTTGGTGCCTTAAAGTCTGAGCAAAGACATCGGGAATCGCGTGGAAGCCGAAGAAGTCTCTTCTTCTCGCGGAAAAAAATCGGTGGCTGTGCAAGCAATTCTTTTGTCGCAAACGGCAAGACGCGACCATGAATTGCGCAACGTAGACGGCCTCGAAACTCTGAAACGACTCATGGCGAACCATATAAGAGCATGTCCATGGTGGGCATTCGGAATCGCCCACTGCTCCGTACACCCGTGTCACAAATCGCTCGAGAATCGCCAAAATAAAAGTAGACCGACGATGACTCACGGCCGATTTCTATCCTTCGCCATTGTACTTTAAAAAAGGACAATGTTCATTGTTTCTTATCGTTCGATCGACCTCAGCAAGCAGAAAATTTTACGCAAAACGCATCGAACCTACCTCCATGTAAATCAAACTGCGCTTCTCTGAAGTTTGTAAAGGAAAAAATGGAATGGCTTTTCAATGACAATAGTCAAATTATGTTCGACGTTGAATTGAATGTCATCACCGGTGACGTAAGGCGGAAGGTAGTTAACAATCTTAATTCATTGAATCATTACCAAATGACGAAATCATAGATAGCAAATACGACAATAAGGTAGACCGTTAAAGAGTCTACGATCTCAAACAGTAAATGAAGATTTATTTCCATCTCGATTATTCCATGAGGAACATGTGTAGTTGTTCTTTGACAACATATAGGGTACAGTTATTCCTCTGACTTCGGACCATATTTGAAAACTATCATGCAAATAAACGCGCATGAGTAATCCACGTTACATTAATATGGAGATATGTATATAGAAGCACGTGTGCAGATCATCAACATAAATTTAAGGTAATACGTGCGCTCTGTTTCCGAGAAAAACTTCTGGTTTTATGTAATTCCAGTGCAACCAGCCTTTGCAAACACAACAGGTACTTGACGCCTTCTGGAGAAAAATGGCAATTCAAACGAGGCTGACCGAATCGTTCCTCTTACTACTTACCATATTTATTTATTCTATATTAAATTGTACTCTTCTAACCGCGATTCCTTCATCATAATCCGATGTTTTGCACTACATTCTCCGACAGGATTATCCTGTGTTTACGAAGTGGGTGAAGTTGAAGGTAATACTTACTAATTCCAAGGAAAGGTCACTTTTTATGCTAAACATCAGTTTATATTAAGTATTTATTTCTGACCTTAAGGAGAACATCACCGTTCTAGAAGTAAATGACATCCACCCACACCGGCGTTGATTTTCATTCGAAAATAATGAAGCGTATGTTCTTCGGACACTTTGAAAGGGAGTTTCTTATTTCGACATGGCCATCGTGAGACGAGTTGACGGATTGTCAATGAACATGGCATTTCATTATCCGAATAAGGAAACGAAAGCTCACTAAATGTTTGCGTGTAAGTGCATCGGGTGACCGGCAATGCGTGTAGCAGGTATGACCAAAGCAAGAGCAGGGGCATTGTGTAACAAGTGCCGTGTATGTGAATCGAGAGAAATAAATAACATCGACCACTGACATATCTCACTCGTTTTCCTTGATTTTGTGCGCAGCGAATGGCCGGGAAAACGAAACAAAATAAACACTCTGCAATCACGATTACTCGCTGTATCAGCTGTTCACCATGAACCAATTACTGACCTGACCCACTTTTATTTTCCTTCATTCATGAAGACACATTTCTCGTGTCTCCCATGACGAATCATTCAATAAATTTCGCTAGTAGTAAACCCGGTTGCCGGCTCGACGATGACGTTACGCGCAATTAAAGGTTCGTAACTGTTTCCCGGTGATATAATCTCTGTTTACTTGGCGCTAATGACACGTAGACATAAAGGTACACGATTAATCGCTGTCTGCCGAGCTTCAAGCACAACTTCTTGAGGAGTCAGCAGTCCGAAATATCCATGACAGTAACCAAATGTCGCGAGCCATTAATTATTCGCGGATAAGTCACGTTCTATTCAGCCATTCTTCGCGCACGAACTTGTCATTTTTTTCAATTCACGTAATCTTATCATAATAAATAAGACAATATTAATATTACGTCATTGTGATAACATAACAAAGTTCTTTTCTTATCTACCGGTGATCCTCCTTCAAAATCATTCTTGCTCGATCGAATATTTTTGACGGAGTTAATGCGTTTTACTATTTCTTGACTAAACGTACAATTCACGGATCAATCAGTGCAATAACTTTTACTCGCTTGGTCGTTTGTTAACTGACCATGATTTACTTACTGAGACAACTGTAAAAATTGAGGATGAGACCGGAAGCGCGGGCCTTCGGAGAGCAAACACCTGAAGAGTTAAAGCACACAACCGGAGAGAAAATCTGTCGTGTCGGCTTAGTCCTTTGCTGGTTTCGTTGGTTTATCGTTGAAGACACTTTCGGAGCGAGCTACCACCACACCTGATAAACGCTAGCGTGCGACTGAAGAGTTGAACTTCAAGAATCATCGCGAGCGCGCTCGTTTACCTGAATTTATCCCTCCTTCATCTCTGCTAACCCGAAAGATCGAACGCAGGCGCTCTCCTTCCCCTCTCGGCATTGCAGTGATTTTTCATCAGAAAAATCAATTTCTTCTAAATACTCTCAATTGATGGCAATTAATCAACACGCAAAAAAGTTTTAACAAATGAGTTGACATCTGTTTGACAAGAATTGTACTAACTGGCACCGACTAACTGGCACAGATTTTTATACGAAATTTATCATATTATGTACATTCCTTGTTCTTCCTGGTAAATAGAAAAGTATTTTGTCCTTTTCTAGTGAAAGGAAAGTGATGCATATGACTTCTTTTTAACACCGCTGATGTAAGTACCCAAATTTAACTGCTTTTGCCCTGAAAGCAGGATACCGCAAGGCCAAAGGAATCGCGGATTCTGGCGAGACAAGACGCGTGGGTCGTCGAAAGACACGCGGCCAATAAAGGTGTCGGAGGACAGATTTAACAGGACAATCAAACGATCATAAATGACGTTCCATGTATTTTTTAGCAGCTTCAAGGACTGTATTAACTGTATTCCAGACAGCTTCCTACCCGACTTTTTTTACACCGGGTACGTCACTTTGTGAGACATATCCCTGAACCCTTCATAATCGTATCGAAAGCACCACTGTTGAATAAATATCGTGACACCTGATCGCGTGTTCTTTTCTTTGCGATGACATCGTGATAACCGCAGAACCAACGCTTCCTGCAGTCGATGCTCAAAGTTGAATAAAAAGTCTACGTTAAAGTGAAAATTTTCTATAGGAAATAAGTGTCTTTCTAGCAATTTTTAAATTGCTTCCCACACGAATAGAGGCATTGAAATCTCTGCTGTAAGGGTAACGGTTAAATAATGAAGATTATCTTTTATGTCTCGTCATTGAGACAGAGTTTTCTTTCTACTCGATGATTAAATGAGGACTTTTGGAATACTACAAAGATGGGATGATGGTTCCGTTGAAGTTATGGCCCTGGTTTTCAAACGACGAAACGTAAGTGTTATATGGCTATAATCGTGTGGCATGTGCGTTCATTTAGAGTCGTGTCAAAAGCACCACTGTGTCCGGCGTGACACTCGATCGCAAAGGCCGTATTTCCCCACCTACGAGGTCCGTCCTGCTGACATCACGACGACTGCCGGACCGGTCTTCGCCGTGCTGGCCAGAGTGG
The DNA here is from genome assembly GCA_963989215.1 of Hedychridium roseum. NCBI lineage: Eukaryota > Metazoa > Arthropoda > Insecta > Hymenoptera > Chrysididae > Hedychridium > Hedychridium roseum. Next base: position 850,957 of record OZ022307.1, on the reverse strand, counting down.
CTCGGTCTAGCCAGTCGTACAGAAACTACGTCCGGAATGCCCGAGGGCTCTCCTTATTAATCCCAGTTGGACGTTTCGCGTTTTCTCCTCGACCGACTCACTCACGAAAATGCAATAAGTGCATCGCCGGTGCGTTGAAAATTCTCATTTTCCATCAAGGGTCTTCGGGGTCCCCGGGACGTCGGAATTTTGGAGAACGCGTGGGGGGAGACGATGATGTCTCAGGAACTCTTTGTAGTTCTCTAAGCCAGTTGCATTTCCTCACCAGGCATATCGGGTTTCTCTGGATAGCAGTGCAGACAGGTACGCGAAATGCAATCTGCTTTCGATAACGACCACCTAAGATAAGAATGATTAATTCCAGCAAAGGCCATCGCCGAATAAAATATTGAATTTAAATTGTTTAATCACTCGGAGTGTTCTTTAGAACGTTTAATGATTCGTGAAATAGTTCATTAGCTATGGCAGAGAATTTATGGTGAGACGTGAGACTCTTTTGAAAGCTAAATTAAATGCTAACGACAGGAAGCACTCATCCGGACATAAACGGTTCACGTCTGTGTTACTGCGCGATGCACGGCGTGTAAATGAAGTCAGCGAAAATTAGTATTTTTCAATGTAAAGGGCATTATAATTTGCTGTCCGTGTGGGTGGAACGAAAAGTGTGGAAATCAGTCTTAGACCGCACGTTCACTTCTCGTTTTTTATTGAAAAAGCGGAGCCCTTAATTGAGGCCCCGGGCAGAACGAGTCACGAATGACATCATAATCGTCTGAACGGTGTTCGTGTAAGCCGGATTAATCTATTTCATGTGTCGACCATATAGAGGATTACCTCAAGAGATGGGGAATATTAGTTTGCAAGTGATTCAATAGAAATTACAGCAGCAAAGAATTCGGTGGACAGTAATTCTGATAAAAGTAGCAAATCAAATCGTGTGTGATTCATATTAGATGACAGGTATTTTTGATAAAAAATCATGCGTGGCGGGTTTTTCGTTTGATTACAATAGTTGGATCCGGGCGAAATGGAGCCGGAGGATGAATCGCTGCAGATGCAGCTGCTGAGAAACTCCAGCCAATCATCCGGAGCGACACGAATCATTTACAGACTTCTCCTGGAAAGTCTGCGGGCGAAGGACATCAAGTCCTTCAGGAGTTTGCTCGAGCAAAGCCTGAAAAAAAGGTCTTCGGCGATCGACGTGAACCATGTCCACGCGGATCACTCCGAAGAGACGTTCCTCGACATTGCCTGCATGGACGGTTCCGCAGAATTCGTTGAATTTCTGCTGGAGAAAGGGGCCCAGGCAAACCGCGTCAACAGGACGCACAATCGAGCTCCGATCCATTTTGCCGTCGAAGAAGGACACATCGATGCCTTGGAGGCCTTGATGAGGGAGCCGACGATTAACCCGAACCTTGAAGCCGGTCAGCAGACCGCCCTGCATATCGCCGTCAAGCGAAACGATCTCAAATGTGCGGGGTTACTGCTCGAGGGGGGTGCCAGTCCAAATATTCCCAACAGCAAAGGCATCACGGCTCTTCACTTTGCTGCCATGAAGTCCCAAGCAGATATGGTTGACCTCATCCGGCAGAAGAGCAAACATTCCCTTGACCTTGACGGGTTTCAGGACTACAACGGGGAGACCACTCGACAGGTTCTCCAGAAGAAATTGCCCGCCGTAGAACTGCCGCCACCCAGGAAGAGAGATCTCAATGTCCACAATCTACGATACTACCTCAACGCGAATGACGAAATTAACTTCCTCAGGGTTCTCGAGAACCCCAAGGTAGAACTTGTAAACGAGGCTGTTGAGGACTTGCTGGAGACAGCGGCAAGACTGAATTTTCGCAAAGCTGTTGTCCAGCTCATCGAGAGACTCCCTGACCCTGGTAAAAGGATTTCAATAAAACGGGAATTGTTTGACAGTGAATTCCGTTGACTGACGGAATAAATTGGCTTTTCAGGAAGCCACAACTTGTTGGCAGCGGCCACCGCTGCGGTTCGACACGGCCATCACGAAATCCTGCGGGAATTGTTGAGGATCAATGGGGAAATGGCCAACGATTTAATTATTGACGCGTGTGTAGAATTAGGGAGACCAAATAAACGCGGCTCGGATAACTCTCACGACAGATTGGAGTGTTTGAAGCTAATATTACAAGAGGACGACGTAAATGTTCGCTGTGCAGATGGTAAGTCCATTATAAATTGTATTGTTTGATTTCGTTTGCAAACTAGATCAACGATTATGGACATTTTTATCGCGTGATTCGACTGTTTCTTTACTTTGAGAATATACGTGGAACGTAATGTAGGGACGAACGTCAGGAATATTAGTATTCACTATCGATCACGAATATCTGTAGCCATTAGCAAATGGAATGGGAAGATTGGTCAATTGTGTCGTAATTTCCGTTGCCACTTGTCGGTTCTAACAACAGCCAAGTCCCCTGTGACTTCTCCCTAAAAAGTTACATTGATCGGCAAGTTTTCAATCGATTTCACCTACATTCTCTGCGAAAGGTATACTCGCACGTTTCGCGGGTGAAATTTAATGCGAGCAAAACATTCTTCAGGAATGTTGTTATGATATTAAATAATTAAGGGCAATAGTCGCAGTTTACGTTTTCGTCTCAACAGGAAAAGGATGCACGCCGTTACATTACGCTGCAAGAGCAGGAAACAAGGAAGCTATGAATCTTCTTCTGGAGAAAGGCAGCTACATCGGTCATATGAATAAATTCAACATACCACCACTGGCCGATATTCCAGCGAACGTGCTGTCCGATTACCTCGACAACTGTCTTCAAATTAGGCAAGAACGTACCAACGAATATACCATTGAATTCGACTACCAGTGCCTCACGCCACACGAGGAATCTCACGAATTCGTCAGCGTAGATCGTGGAAGATTTTTTCAAAATCGTCACAAAAGCGAAATCGAAACACTCCGCTACATCGCTAGGAAGAATGGTCTAAAACACCTCTTGAAGCATCCACTATTGTCCTCTTTCCTTTACCTCAAGTGGCACAGAATTCGCCATTTGCTCTACGCCAACTTTATATTTTACGTGGTCTTCTACCTGTTATTGAACATATACATATTACACGCGATGAATACCGGACACGTACAGGGAAATATTGAAGAAGGCAAGAATGGCGAGGAAAAGACAGACGGTAGTTTGTCTCAGTTATTAGGTTTGCGTTTGGCTACCAGCGTTGCTCTTTTCATCCTGGTTCTACGGGAAAGTCTTCAATTTCTGTCTTCACCGTTTCACTATATTTCTAGCTTTGAAAACTGGCTGGAAATTACACTGATCGTTCTCACAGCGATGCTCCTCAATGGTATTCTACTACAGGTATGAAAACAGAAACTTGATAATGGGAATAAATGGTATTCGTCGAAAATTATTGAATATTTAAAATTGTAGCAAATCGGAGCGATGGTGATTCTACTGTCAGCTTGGGAACTGGTCGTTTTAATTGGTCAACATCCTCGGATGTCCACGGGGATCGAAATGTTCAAGACTGTTTCTCTCAACTTCATACGTTTCCTCTTCCTCTACGCCTTCCTCATTCTGGCCTTTGCCCTGGCCTTTCTCACCCTCTTCAAGGACGGTGACGACGAGAATTTCCCTGACCTTGGACACTCGTTATTCAAGACGATCATCATGTTAACGGGCGAGTTCGATGCCAACGATATTCCATTTGTATCGCACCCTATTCTCAGTCGATTTGTCTTCACCCTCTTCGTCTTCCTCATCGCCATCGTGCTCTTCAACCTCCTCAACGGCCTGGCAGTCAGTGACACTGCAGATATTCTGGGCAAGGCAGAACTTGTTGGTCTGGTCTCGAGGACTCGGTTGGTCGCGTACATCGAAAACGTTGCACTTGGTCCACCGCCTTTCCTTCTCGGAAGACGTTGTAAGACTCACAGTAACTCTATTATAAATTCTTCAAGGTTCCCAAACAACATGTATGTGTAAAACTTCATTTCTAGGTCCTTATTACAAGCTAAATCCCTTTGGTTTTCTGGCCAGAAGGGTTCTTCTTTTCCCCGACTACCTGAAGAGTACAAAAATCTTGGTTGCCCCGTACGACGATCTCCAGGCCTACAATCCCGTTAAATGTTGCGGAAAATGCTTTTCCGACGAAATTCACAAAGATAGGAGTCATCCCGTGATGAAGATGGAACCACATATCATTAAATGTGCGAAAGATATTTTGTCTCGCAGAGGTCAGGTGTCGGAAGTTGAGAAGATTAACGTGGAATTGGAAAAAATTAACGAGCATCTGGCAATTATGGAAACATCGTTAGAGATTATGAAACGTGCCATGGGAAACAATAATTTAAATATCAATGCTGAAAACGATAGCTGAAGAATTACTCACAGGAACGAATACACATTTAATATTTTGTTGACTTTTGTATATTACACTTATAATAAATTTGTAAATAAAACGAGAAATATTCTTACGTTAAAATGTTTTGGTTATTAAGTTTTATTGAATATTGAAGTCGTATGGTATAAACAGTAAAAGAAATGTAGATTTATTTACGTATTAATACAATCGTACGATTACTATATCATTCACAGTAAGTTCATACGTACACACGATAGAATAATTCTTGGGAGAGATGCCCTCCCGAACGGGCTTTCTATTACGTTTCGCGTTATAAAAATAGAAATTATTCGATTTGCCTGGGACACAAGCGAATGCATTGATCAGTATTAACATTGTAATATAATTAAATGAGTATTCTTAGACTATTATTCTCTTTTGTACGGCGCAGTGAAATTTTGCTTTTAGAGAGCTTCAAAAAACACATTAAGAATTTGTTTTATGTTCTACATCTGCCACGTACAACTATAAACATTTAAGTAGATCATTGTTTCAGTGACATTCATGATTCTTTTATTCAACACTTCTTCGTGGGGATGAATTACTGTTAGCCGGATGTATCTTGCGGTGCGGTTGTTTTCCTACTTTTGCGTTGAACGAGAATGTCCGTGTAGAACGAATTAAAGTCCAACCTGAGAATAAAATATGTTACCTAGCTAAATATTAATATGTCTCATAGTTGAACCTGTGGAAGGTCATAGTTTACCGGCAGTGAACATTTAACAGCTTTTCGTTATTGTTGTCACAGCCCAAAGCACAGATTCTATCCAGCAGACGTACTAGCACCTCGGTGAATCTATCGTCCAATAAAATGATAGTCTCTTCGAAACTCGTAGAATCAGTTTTCAACGCAGCGCCGCTCTCCAACTGTTTGTTACATCGGTTAATTATTATTTTAAGGTGAAAGGTCAATTGATGATACATTGTAAGGGACAAAACAGAGTTATGAACATTAAGATTTGCTGGTAAGCAGATGGTTCTGCCTATGTGCGGTTCCTAAACAGGCATATATTTGTAGTACAGAAGATGAAATAAGTTGCGAAATGTAATAACCGAGTTGTTAGGTACAATATTATTGACTTAGTTTCAAAGGTTAGTTAAAGTATGCGACTGGAATAAAAACTTAGATGATTATTCTAAGTAATGGTTGAGTCACCTGTACAATTTTTTCTTCTTTTAACTGAAAAGACGAAAATATTTACACCCATTGTGGAACAAAGAAGAAATTACATTTAATGAAATCCATAGCAAAGGAATATTCTGAAATTCGTGCAAATGAGAATGAGTTCGAAAACCAAATGCGTTTCACACTGACTCAATAATTAAGAATTATTATATTGTTCATTCACTGTTTCACATTCACCTTTAACGTTCCCGACTTTAAGCTTTTGTTTATGATACTACAAGCATACCTCAGATTTGTTTGATTTATAATTGTATTTAATATTTAACTATTTTCTAACTGTGACTGACATATCACCTACTCGTATGAAGAATACGGTTGCATGCAGATTTCAAAGAAAGAAATAAACACTAAAATAACATGGAAAATGTTGCTCCGACGTAAAATTCCTACCATCTAAAGCAAGCTCATGATTTTTAATCTATGTGGATGCAATGTCGATGGAGCAAACGAATAAGTTCGACGGCGGTATACCTCGAGCTCATAGACGTCGTCTTGAGAAGTGCCAATCATGGAAGTCAATTCGGCGTCAATGTAGTACCGGCTCATACGCTTAACAGCATTATATTCATTAAAAAATAAGTTTCATTTACTCTCATTGTTTTCGATTATTATCCAATTCTTTTTATTACATTTTCTATTTATTTTCGAATAGCGCCTGCATCGTTCTCTTATTCATTGCAAAGACGTAGACGCGTTATGTAAGGATATATCTTCATTTCAGGAAATGTGTTAATATGTAAGTGATTTTGTGATATTTTCAAATAATTACCTGCATAAAAGAACAAAATTCAATGCATGTGGCACATATACCGGTGATGCAGCCGAGAAGAACGGGATCCGTTAACATACACTCCTTCAGGTAACTGTCTTGTAAGTCTTGATGCACACTTAGGACATCATCGACATTACTGACCTGGATGTATTCGGTGAAGGTCACAATTATGATATTTATTCTAACACGTAGTATCTCCGATTCGTACCTTACTCATTTTGTTTATAAACGTTAACCAGTTGGGTTCAATGACTTCGACCATCATGTAATACTCTAAATGTTGGATGCAGTCAAGCATTCTTTGTCTTAATGAAAATGCTTGTCTGTATGTCATTGCTACTTCGTGTCTGAATGTCTTTGCTATCTTATTGCTGATCCATACTCTAATTGATGTTATTTATAAGGTTAATAAAAGAAAAGATATTGCTTTAAATTATTGTAGAGTCACAAACCTGCACAGCAGTCTTTCAATGTACTTGCAATAAAACAAATGTCTGAATAACATTTGATAGCAAGTAATAGCTTTTCTGTTAATAATTAACGAAACGGGCCATTTCACATCGTAATTAAATACAAAAGCTTCTAAGCCAGTTAATGTTTTGTCCACTTGCAAACAGTAGTCTGAAATATTGCTTACTGATGATATCTTCTCTATTTGTTAATTATGTATTACCGAATTGAACGTTACCTTTTTCTTCTCGGGTTTGTATAGAAAGAATTCGAAACATTTGGAATTGTAGATCGTATGGGAGTAGCTCGGGTTTTAAATCGTCTTTGTATGGATCTAAATCCGCGGTAGACATACGTAAAGCAACTTCGAGAAGTGATGCGAGGCGATGTAGCACCACATCGTACATATTTTTCTTCAATTCCGTTTCACAGAGATTCATGAATTGAACCTGTGCACAAACGTTACGATTTTTACTATCATCTACATATTTTAGGTGTATGATAAATGACAGCATTAAACTTACAACAAAATCGCCCTGTGCTAAAAGAAAATAACTTTTTACACTTCGAAGTCTTCCCATTAAATCATTTTCCCGTATTAATACTTCCAGTAATTTTCGAGCAGCTTCGGAATACGCCCTATCGATAGCAAGTATATACTTTTGACCATGATGTTGATAAACCAAAGGTTCTTGTTTACCCCACTGTATTGTTTTTCCTAAGAAATGTGTCACGGTTGTTAATATTTACCGAACTCCTATTGTTTGTTATTCCAAAACTTACCACACTGTCTGATTACATTAAAGTATTTTCCAGTTCTAAGTATTGTTTGGGCATGTTCGCTTAAAAACACTGGAATTCTTTCCGACCTCATTGTGTATCTTTTTTCCCAATAATCTGCGGAATAGTCAACCGGAAGATCTTCTTTTTGAATAAGTTCATTGTCTTCAACAAGGAACTATGTATGAAAGAATGCACTCATTAATATTCTGTTGATTTGCAATTTGTGGAATAATATAAAAAAATTGGGGCAGAAACAAATAAGTCTATATGATTACTTCTTCATAAGGATCACATATCACCCCCTTGTAAACCCATTTCTCTAATATTTGCATGTATGGAACACTGGCTGCTTGTATGAGGAATAAACATAATTCTTTTGATCGAGCTTCACCACTAATATTGTTAGCCTGTTCATGAAGAAGACTCAATACTTTACCACCTCTTGCATTTGCCTAAAACAGACAGTCCTGTGTATTGCACAAAAACAATATATTATTAGTATTTTGATCTACATCATTATCTATCTTTGACTAACTTTACATATTGTGGATGTAATCTGAGAAAGCATCGACATTGTAGTCATAGTTGGCTGAATATAAAACCATAATTTCTGCAAATTCAGCCTTCCGCGCATATGTTCCGTTTCGAGTTGCACAACAAATAACTGCAAATGAGAAGTGATATTTGAATTTCTGAAAGTATTAACTTGATAGTTGTAGTGCTGAGTATTGTTTACCAAATAATCTTTCAGTAAACACCTTATGGCACCTCGTAAAGCATGATTAACTTGTCCATCTTCGGGTAGAGTTTTCCGTTCAACAAATCTAACGGTCATCGAATAGTAAGACGCTAACGGTAGTATTTGCTGAGTAAGTTGTTTGAACGAGATACCTGTGAATCAATAGTGTTTACATTTACGTTAAAAACGAATATATCAAATGATATACATACTTACAAACATCAGGAGATATGGCAAATGTTTTTGTGTCATATGTATTTGCTAAAGGTTCTGATGTTATGTAACATCCATCTATACCCTTTAAACTGTACAGTATATCCCAAAGAAGAATTGATTCTTGAGATATGACTGGCACAACCTCTGAAAAGTTTCATTATATGGATTTCTATTTCCTTAATATTATTGATAGATCAATATTTTGAAAATGAATTTTACTCACTTTGATATAATGCAGTATTTGCATCATTGTGGAAATCCCATGTTATGCGTGGACGTTCTATCAGCCATGTATATTTTGATAATGAGGAATCATACTTTTTGCTGGAAAGACCTACTTGTTTATTTAATTTCTTCTCTCCCTCTACAGCTGCTTTGATCACATTTTTGCGTATCTATGAAAATTAGAAAACAGGAATGGGTGGGCTTAAATTTTCATAGTTTTTTTATTTATCCTTACCTTAGGTAAATCATCCCTTGTGATTGTTCTGTTACTAAAATTTACTGTAGAAGGTACATGATTTGCTAAGTAATTTTTCAGCTCCTGATCTTTTGACACAAGTTCAAGAAATTCCATGAAGGAACCCAATAAGTCAACTCTGTTTAGAAATATAAAAAATGTTTTTTTTATTACATCATCATATTTATTATGTATTAAAGTATTGTTAACTGCGCATTACTGACTTCTTTGATTTAAGTTCTTCATATTTCTCTAAGAATAACTCTGGTGAAGGTGAATTTTTTGCTACTTGGCGTACACAGCTCTGTGAGGCTATAGGTGTTAAGGCACTTATGCTTGTGGCTACCCCTTCTTTTTGTAATTTTTCTACATGTTTCTCTGGTCGAGAAGAGGATCTGCAAATGGTTTTAACAAACATTCATTAGATTTTTACTCAGAGATGAATTGTACCAATGTATGAATAAATTGTATACAAGGTTGCATGCATGTAGAAATGATTTAAAATAGTAATATGACAATTATTTAGGATGAAGCTTTTTTTACTGCTATAAAAAATAAGTATCACCCCAACATATAGTTAAAGAAATATAGCATATATTCAAGCAATTTCTAACTGATCGTAAGTTATATAAAAACTTACCCCAACAACCCAATTAATTCCACCATTAAGTGGTAAAGCTTAAATTCACTCATCTTTCTTTTTTGCAAAAGAAAACCGGCTATTTATTATTTTTATTAGCCACTAGAATCTTTTCCCGAAAGCGATATCAACCGCTGTCATTTTTAAATTTTTATCAGTCAATCCTTTATGTCAAAAGTGAGGTTAGGTTTATCATAATTGGAGTATGCCATCTATCCATTGACAACAGAAACTGTAATATAATAATAAATTATAATAATAAACAAATCTTGACACAATATAATTTCAAACAAATCACAATATGTTTATCAAGCTGATATAAAACTTGGGTAATTAAATAATTTTGTATGTATAAAGTGGTAGGCGGAAGTTGAGGTTATTATGCAGTTGGCGGGTAATTTGACTTTAAAACGTCAGAAAGTTTCGACATTGAAAAATCAGATTGACGGTTTTTTGAGGTTCAATAAACGGGAGTATGTACACTTAAAGCTTAAGTAAGAGACATTTATTTTGTATCGTTACATTTTCCTTGTAATTCACTGAACATAGCATGTATCTAGTTTTTTTACAAGTGTATTCATTTGTCTTTGTAGAATGCAATTTTTTTGTTACACGGCATACAAAGAACAGGAAAGGAAACGAAACCATAATTAACTTTAGTATCATTGTGCACAGTGAATTGTGAAGTTTCTTTCTACGCATAGTCAAATGGAATTAAGTATTCATTATTAGAACAAGATAAAAGACTATCCTAGGCACAGCCTTTTGCCAGTTTTTAAATTCTTTCTTATAGTGCATAAAGAAATTTGTTAACCGCTAAGACTGATTTTTAAGTTTTTTTTGTAAATCTTGTAAGTAAATGTTAATTGTCAGTTTGTGCAGTATTATTACATCACAACAACTCCAAGAGAACAGCCAGTATACAAAAAAAAATCTTACATAGATGCAAGTTTAACAAATGCTGCGAAAAGACGGGCTAATGTAACATTCTATTATAATAAAAAATGATTGTATGATATGTGTTCAATTTTAGACTGCTGTGCTCTTAGCTAACAACTGATATTATAAAATTAAATTTTAACTAACTTATACTAATGTGTAAGTAGATATAGTACCCTAACTTTGGTGAAATAAATATTTAAAATAATCTTGAATAAATTTAATCATAAGACAAGTACGAATCATAACTTCTTATTAGATATTATCAAAAACTAAAATGTGACTAATGTGAAGAAAAAATAATATTGTCAGTGGCAAATAATTTGATATGGATAGTTATGTTAGATACTGTATGTGATGTACAAAATAGCATATTTAAGGTACAACAAAATGGCGACAGAAATAAAGTAACATTCAAAATAGACAACACTTAGCCAGCTACAGTATTATGTGTCATCAATATTTGCAAAAAGATGAAAATGATTTAATGTGCAAAAAGTGAAATATTCGACAATTTAGGTAAGATGGATTAAAAGCACTCTCACAGTTTACATATTTTTGACTAGATAGCATCCTTGTTAAAAAGATTTAAGTTACTTTGCCCCAGTTGTGCAAGAGCATAGCCATTATCTATACTATAAGCTTTTGGGTACCTTGAAGCATTCTGCAGAGAAACGAGAGATCTTTTTAACATGGACAAGTAACTACAATATAAACATTGCACGTCTGCGAACGTTAATGAAACCCCAAAAACTTCCCAAGACTTTAAGGTATATTAGAGAAATACATCCGACGTATTACGCAAGTACAACTAAGATTAATGGCATCACTGAAGTATTTATTTTTAGTGTAAGACAGCATCTAAATACTTAAGCATAACTGTCTGGAAATTTTCACTCACTTAATTTTTTTTCAAATTTTAAAGTCGTAAAAATTTTCATAGCAAGACGTGAAAAGTTTCGAGACAAGGCACTGTTGAAATACCCAAAAAATATGTAAATAATACTGTATCTATTTGGTGTTACATGATGTATAAATTTTTGAGAAAACCTTATCAGTTATATTTCAAAGCATTAAACATACTTTCATTAAAAATTTTCCTTTTAATTATATTGTGTGACATACCAATAATTAAGACACTATAAAGCATGTCTTTTGTACCCTAGAGAAATAAATTAGTTACACACGAATACTGTGCGAATACACGTACTACTCTTATTATTTGTGGCGAATAGTTGACGTACCGTTTTTAAATTTATAGCAAATGTTCCGTTTGTATATGTTATCTTATTTATAGTAATTTGTAGTAATTATGCTTACAGGTACTAGTCGTGTGCAAATACACTGGAAATTAAAAGCAGTGCCTCATAAGCACCTTGTACGCAACGACATCGATGCTAATGTTGCATCATACAGTCACGGATGGTCTATACTCCTTGTTTACAATGTAGAATTTATGTTTTTTGCCGAAAACTCCCCATATTACGGCAATGTTTTCGATAATTAAGTTGAAGGGAATAGTTGATATTGCTCCACATATACAGAACGCGAATCGCGCAAAACCAAAACGATATAATGAAAAAGATTTAACTACTCCGAACACATACATGTAAATATTTACCGCGCCAATAAAAGCGCAGAAGAAATCTACAATCGGAGGACACGTGATTGGGCAAAGACCGGCTAATACTATATTGGAAGTAGAAAGGGGCATCGTTACCCACGAGTAACAAGATATGCCTAGTAGTAACTTTTTCTTTAGTGGAATTGCTTTGGAATGCACAACAAGCAGTATACCTTGTAACCACCGCTTTCTTTGTTGTACGAAATCCCACAACGTAAACGGCGATTTTTCCCACATTTCTCCCTCTATAAAGTTAAATGTGTATCCTTTAGAAAATGCTTTCATGGCAAAGAAGCAATCTTCTGCGACAGAACCGTCTAATCCGTTATTGAATGAAACATCTCTTTCAGCTGCCATCTGTGAAATAAAATTCAATAAGTCTCTTTGATATATAAAAATGTGCTAGTTCCATAAGTAGTGTTATTACCTGTGTAACAACATAAGATCCCTTCATACTGAAAAATGGTTTATGAAACATCAAAAATTGAAGCCGTAATTTTCCCATATCGTCTGCAACTCTGAAGCTATCTGCCAAGGTTGTAATCCAGTTAACAACATCTTCATTAGCATATGTAATAAGGCCCTGACCAAACTGATGCTTTCCATCAAGCACAAAGTTTAGTATTCCCCGAACAGAATTTTCTGTTAATAAAGTCTCTTCATCAAGATGCACAATCCAATCATGATCAGCCAGTTCATTCACTGAGTTTTCAAGGCAGTATTGCAATGCTCGAGCTTTGAACAAAGCGCCACTGCTTGTGCGATAAGTAGATGGTACAACTACTTCTCTGATCCGGCGGACAGGTGCTAGTCCTATTGGCTTATCACTCACTACCTCTATTTGGAAATTTTCTAGACCAGCTTCTATGCATTTGTTTAAATTTCTATTCACATTTGTTTTTACCAATTGTGGATAGTCACCACGTGTTACTACTCTTATGCAAATGAAGGGTGCAAGTAATGGTGAGCCCTTTAGGTCCACTTTGTCAGGGAATGCATTGTATATAGTCAGCCCTATGAAGTTGAAAAGTACTTGTGGAAGTGATAGGAAGGTAACCAAGCGTAAAGCATATAGAATAGTAGCTCCAATGATTCCGTATTGAATCCATGGATCTAATAGTTCTTCTTTTCTATCATTCCATTGCAAAGCTCCTGATACATACTCAAATATTAATATAATAATGAGTAGCAGGCAACAATGTAAAATATGCTTGGTTATGCTGCTCAACATTATTCCTGAAATATAAAAGATATTACGTAATTTCTATATTTAACAGCAAAATAGCAACAGAAGTTTGGATCAGGAGTTAGTATAGTCCTTAAATTAATTACAAAGGATAAAATTCCTTGATTAATATGGACTTGATGACAGATAATGGTTTATCACAAATAAGTAAATCTTATTTTGAAAGTTTACTAGGAAAACTCTGTGATATAAGATGCAGGAATAAAAATAGTTCAAGGCTGTTTCATAGTTGCTAAGTATACATACACAAAGGTGCAACAGAATGTTTATGTTCAACATCATCCTATATTATCGTGTGTGTGTGTGTGTGTGTGTGTGTGTGCGCGCGCGCGCGCGCGTGTGTGAGTGAATAGTTACGTCGGTATTAATCTTACAGATAAACGATTTGTCGGAAAAGAATGAAATCGACCAGATTCCAGTGTCACAACAAAAATGTACTGTATTAGATAAGGTCATTTCAATGTTTCCTCCTACTCACACAACTTTCCTAATTACCGTAGTAAATTTTTCTCAAAAAATAATAAAACTTGTAATGTATACACCTCAAGTTCTACAGTTACAAACTGTATAACGTGGAGATTATTCTGTTAATGAATTGCACTAAGAATTGGAATTGATACATAATGATTCACACAATTATGCTTTACCTCGAATAAGAGTAGGCGGCACTGTATAACCTTATCTTAAAATTGTACTTTGCCCGATTGAACTATGAATTAATTTACTAATTGAAAATGCTACAAAAATATTCTTTAGTTAAAATAGTATTACAAAAAAATCATTTATACGACTTGCTATAGATTTTGAACATTACACATATGATAGTACTAATCGACAAGATATTTTAAATGTAGTTCGTTTTAAAAAGATTCTTGATATACCTTATTTCTCTATCAGTGCTTCGGCTGTGTAATATTCCTATCAGTCAATGCACTGCCCATTGCCATCAAAGCAATGAGTTATTAATCTAAAAAATAATACTTTTATGCCGGTAAGTAATAATATACGGACCCAATCACTTCTTCATTCACACCACAGACATTCGACTATTTCAAAGTACACCAAACTGTATCCACAATTGGGTTATTATATTTTGGTTTGACCCTGCCCTATGTTTCCGCCTTTGATGTTGAATAGATTGACAACTAACTGTAATAATGAAATTCGTAGAATTTCTACTAACAATGGCGTATTCATACAGAGGTATATAATAAATAAAACTTAAGATTCGATAGATTAGAAAGCATTTGGTGTAGTCAAAAGTTCAAATCATAACATATTTTTTTGTCGATAAATAGTTAAAGTTTTGAATAATTCCCATGTATCAAATTGGACAAATACCATTTTCAACAGTGCTCAGCCAATCAGAGACCTGGTATAGCAAAAATTCGTAAATGGCGGGAAAGGTGAGCTATTATGAAATCAATACAAATATAAATATTAATTACGACCTTCCTGCATTATTTGGAGTTTTAAATAGAATTCAATCATAGTGATCAAGATGATATGTAAATTTCCATTCATATTGTCGGGTGGTGATTTATTGTACACATATTTTTTTCCATACAGTGTTAAATTTACATTTATCGTAATTTCACCTCATGTATTTTCAAATGGATCATATTAGCCCGCGTGTGCAATGATAGAGATTATTTGTCAACATAAAGTGCATCTCTCTGCTTTCACAGACGAAAATGTCGTTCTCTTTCCATCCGATTATTGGATCGCAAATGTTAGGTTAGGCATTTAAACTGTAGTATGTGACAGCTTATGCGTGCGTCTGTGTGGAAGATTTGTGGTGACGCGTATAGTGCATTGCTTTCACTAAATATGTTCATATACATATTTGAAAGAAAATAACATTGGGTTCCGCATACTTTGCTGAGTCAGCGAGCCGATAGTTGCACATAATTCATGTGAATGCTACTTATGGCAATTGCAGTATGAAATGTGTGAAACGATCGATTTGTAGCGCGTTGAAAATCGGTGGACCTAGAAGCGCAATCTGTGCTTGCACGCTTCCTGCACAGCTTGCAATAAGTGCATAAGGTGTTTATTTTGTGACTGTGGGCTTGTACTGTTGAATTTGCTCGGAATTTGTAGTAATTGTTGAGTTCTTCCGTTTCTTTTCTTATCTTGTCCTCGGTAGCATTAACCAAACGAAATTTAGAGCACGTTTGCAAAGCGTTTTGGTCATTTTCTCGCTACCCACCACGCACATTCAACGTAATGCAATGTAATGAAGTCAATACCACTCACACAATACAACGTGTTCAACAACCCCGTGTTCGTCAATAAGTCCGCGAACAAAGTACATTTATTGTATAAAGTGAGGTGGTTCATATGTCACGGATGTGTTTAAAAACCAAGATCACTCGAGCATACAGTGATCGACTCACATTTCGGTAAAATGTTGCAGCGTTTCAAAATTTATTTCTAGTCTCGAAAGTCTGCGAGCCTCACATGCTTTTGAAAGAAAACGTATAAACATCGCTGGCAAATATGGCCTCAATGAAGTTAAGTTCACAAGATAAGAAAGACTTGGACAAATTCACCAAATTTTTGGCCCTAAAAGCTGCACAGATTATTGTGCAGTCGAGGTCAGGTGAAAAGGTTAGCACAAAATGTAAACCAAATTCTTCAGGCACTGATTGGGTATGTTTCAGAATATTAAATATTTTCAGAAAGATCTATTGTGTTATTTGAATCTTTTATGCTGAGTATAACTTTATTTCTATGTTTGCAGTTTAATTTAGCAATACATGATTTGCCAGATGTACTGGCAGAAGCAAAAAGAGCATTGTGCGGAGAAATTGTAAATTCTACAATACCCTTATGCATTGAAATTTCTTTGAGAACAGTAGAAGGTGACACAATGGTTCTGGAAACTTGGAGTCTTGGTGTTTTACCAGAGCATAGTGATCCTACAGTCAGAGTCACATATACTGTATATAATAGAATGGGTATATTGTTAAAATCTCTACTTTCTGTGTCAAGAGTAACCCCAGCATACAAGTTGAGTCGAAGACAAGGGCCTGATTCATATGTCATATGTTATAGAATTTATATGGGAGAACCACAGTTACACAATTTAGGTATGATTGCAATTGAGGGGCTTCTATACAACTGCATAAAAATTTTTGTGTGTCATTCTTGTTTATACATGGCATTGATGTTTATTTTTCAGGTGATAATTATAAACATGTCAGAGTAGGTCAATTATGTACACCTGTAGGCACTATTCATCTGTCTGTATCATATAGAACTAAAATGACTATTTCACCTACTCATACTGGTCGTGACTCTATTATGCTAAAGAGTGATCACTTTCATACTGACCTGAGTCCCCGTCATGCACGTTATCAGCAAAGGTCAGTTATCAGCCAAGTCTATTTATTGCACTCATATTTGCTTATTACTGAGTTGGTAGGCTTTTAATTGACAATGCTGCTTTTTGTTTTTAGTGAGGAAAATGCAAAATCTCTAAGTGATACTGTCAAAGTTGGAGCCTTTGTTAATAAGCCAGTAATTATTAAGGAAGAGGAATTAATCATGCCAGATACACCATTTAGTTCTTTGCTGTCTTCTAAAAGAACTACTCCACCTCCTGTTGCATTAGCTGAGAACACAAACACCAAAAATGACACGACAGTTCCTGCAGCAGACACTAGTAATGGAAATAATGAAAAACTTGCAAATGATAACACAACATCCAAATGTACTTCCCGAAGTGGTTCCCGGAGGAGTAGTTGTTCTATGACTAGCGCTAATGACGGCTTTATTATGGTACATTTGGTAATAAGCATCTCTTAAGATTAAAATGATCGCGTGATAGTCAACGACTGTAATACGGGAATGTTATTTCAGAAAACTCCATTTGCTGTATCAAACCCTAGTAATGACTTAGGAGCGTTTTACCGCGACTGTCAAAGCGCACCGCAGCTTCAAGCATTCTCGGAAGAACGAACATTAGGTGAGCAAGTGGGCGACCTTACAAAGCAACTTGAAACGTTCGAAACAAACATGCAGAAGTATGAGGACATTCTGTCATCTCTGTGTCACAGTGAAAATAATAATTAATAGACATCAATAAATGGGAAAAGTCTGAGTACTTACATTTGTTGATTTAAATTATGATCCTATATACTCTCATGCCATGTTATATCTTTAATTGTGTCATATTGTTGCACTTTTAAAATATGCATTTGAAGATACCAATATACTTGTGCAGCAAATCTAAAGAAGACTTGTAATCTATTTATATTACTCTTCTTCATCACTGAGGAATTCAAAATCTCCAATGATATACTTATTCAGGAAAATAAGTTTATCAATGCATTATTTGGAATTTGTGGACTACTGTATGTTTATATATACACTATTATATAGCTTCTGTTTGCTATTACTGAGCAATCCATGGCCTTGTAATGTATATTAATCAAGGAGATTTAATATATCATATACAGAAAAAAGAATAGCATCTATCATGTTTTTTTAATTAAGTTATTGCTTGTATATAGTGTAAATTACCCTGATATTGTTGTAACATTGATTAATTAAATCGATCGTATATCCAATAATATTTGCATTCGTAATTTCAATGAAAAACTATTGCTTTCTACATATGTTAATTCAATATTGGTAACCCCATTATTCACGATGGGTACGAATGGATGTGTGAATGAATATCGCACAGTACACATTCTCAAATTTGACTACACTGTGTGTGTGCCCGGTAAGCATCATTTATATGTCAAACATGGCGGACTCAGCTGGAAATTGGTGTCTCATTGAAAGTGATCCAGGTGTATTTACGGAATTGATCAAAGAATTTGGTAATTGTATTATTATTTCCTACGTTTTAATGCATTTATCTAAATTTTGAAGTATAATAATTCCTACAATGTTTAACGATATTAATACGAGGAAACGTTTTAATACTTGTGAAGAAAGTGACAGTTTTGAAAAATAAATTACTTCATGCATGCAAATCATTGATATCTTTTCGTGTAGGTGTGAAAGGAGCTCAAGTGGAAGAGTTATGGAGTTTAGATGACGATCAGTTTGAAAATTTAAAGTAAGATGTATACAGAACCTAACCTCCAATTCTGTGTTATCAAACGTTTACTTAGTGAAGTATTACTCGCAGCTTTATTGTAATTTGATGAAATTTGATGAATATCTTATTCCCGCAGGCCTATTCACGGTTTAATATTTTTATTCAAATGGGTACAAGATGATGAACCATCAGGCAGTGTGGTTCAAGACAGTAGACTGGATAAAATATTTTTTGCAAAACAGGTATGTTATTGAACAATTTTATTAGAATTGTATGAAGTATGGAAATCCTACTTATTTTTTATATATTTATTTGCTGTTTAGGTAATAAACAATGCATGTGCAACTCAAGCAATACTAAGTGTCTTATTAAATTGTAAACACTCTGATATATCCTTGGGCCCAAATTTAGAAGAATTTAAAAGTTTCTGTCAAAGTTTTGATGCCAATATGCGTGGCCTTGCTTTGAGTAATTCCGATGTCATCAGAGAAGTACATAACTCCTTCTCAAGGTATTGTAATCATTCTTAGCTGCATGAAGTGATAAAATGCTTGATATAATATATGATACTTTGTTTAAATTTAGGCAAACTGTATTTGAATATGATTCACAACAAGCTTCAAAAGGAGAAGATGTTTTTCACTTTGTGAGTTATGTCCCAATTGATGGGCGTTTATATGAATTGGATGGACTAAAAGATGGCCCATTAGATTTAGGTCCTTGTCCAGTGGGAGAGCAATGGGTTCAAGCAGCAAAGCCTATTATTCAGAAACGTATCAATAAGTACAACGAAGGAGAGATTCATTTCAATTTAATGGCTATAGTGACTGACAGAAAAACACTTTATGAACGACAAAAAGCTAATGTTTGCGATACGGCCGAGTTGGAACGGTTACAAGGTTTGATTGAGGAAGAAGTTAGGAAGTCCAAGAGATATCAGATTGAAAATATAAGGAGAAAACATAATTATCTTCCTTTAATTATGGAGTTACTCAAAGTCCTTGCGAAAGAGGGAAAACTCGTACCATTGTATCAAAAAGCAAAAGAAAAAGCTCTTGAAAAACAATCCAAAAAAAGTAAGGCTTAAGAAGTTGACGAACCACAAGGATTATAATAAAATATCTACTGTATTTGTACTAGCATGCTGCTGTATGTTCAGTTTTTTTTAATAATAAAGTAACTATTAAAACTAATCATTTGCCGATGATTGATCAAAATCACATTTTAAGAAATTCGCTGATATCCTATTTACAATATGATGCCGGTGTAAGATTCCAAAGCGTAAATAATATAACAACACTATGCTGAAGGAAGTACTCTGGTGATAATTGAAGCAGTATCATTTTGAATGTTAATCTTCATGATTGTCAACAAGTTTGACCTTCTTATTTCTGTACCGTAATCGAGGTAAAACCTTGTCCATTTGATCTTCTTGTATTTGAGGAATAACTTCCTGGTGTAGGTACTCCAAAACATCTACAAATTAAAAAGGAGTAACTACTTTCAACCAAAGAAATTTACATGTATGATTTATTATACTGTAAATAAATATTTGGCATTACCAAATAAGTTATCTGCGGTTATCTTCATGTCGCAGTCTCTAAGAAGGTGAAAGAAAATTCTACATAAAAACACAGAGGTCATACCATCGAAATACCTGGCAACGTTCGGCCAAATTATTTCTCTGATATGTCCTATACCTTTTCCATACATGCTGTAACACAATTATACATTAGTAATGGGAGTCATTCAACTACTGCTGTATTTAACGATATATACGATACTCACTATTCAATTAATTGTATTTTAATATCATTAAGATAAATGGGTTCTGGACAGAATAGTTGCATGTGCAACTGGTACAACCAGAATTTCTTCAATATCACTGCATCTATATGAAGGACCTTTTCCAATTTTACCCAAACTGGTTTAGGAATAATAGCATCTTTTAAATCATTGACTGTTTCACTTAATGTTACATCTAACAGATGCCTTATAAATCTTTTGATCAAGGGTAAAGTCCATTTAACTTCCGTGCTTACTTTGGACATTGTGTTAGTCTTTCCTAATAATTATCGTAATAAGTAAATGCATATTCAAAAGTCAAATTTGATCAACATACCTTTTTCTTTTAGCAGCTGATAGTGTAGCCATATCGAGTGTCTCGTTCTTCCTAATATTTTTGCTAACTCTGAACACTTCGTGTTTTGATTATAAGATGCATCTTGCATATATGCTAGTATTTTTCGATCTTCCTCTGGACTATATTTACCGTGATTTCTTTTTCATAAAGAAGTAACAGTTATCATACACATATTAGAGATAATATTACCATTTTAGTAATTTGATAACTGTACCTTTCGTTATTATATCCCTGTTGTATGCATTTAAATCTTGTATAAACACTGTACAACGATCGCCAGGGCAAACCATTTGCTAAGAATTGTACAAACTTTTGTCTCTCTTCAAGTTGATGAATATAATACTTTCCATTATGCCTCATGTAAAGGAATGGCTCCACACTTGTTTCATCCCAATCATGAAGCTACAGTTTATATGATTAATTGTAAAAATGGAAACTTGCATACAGACCAGATGATCTTTTTAATATGAAATCAATGTATTTAATTCACCTTGCAAAACATTTTCCAGTTTTCCATAATAGTTTTATCTTCGGCTGGGGAAAATTTTCCTTTCCGAAGTGGTCCGTACTTGTAGAAAATACGTTTCTCCTCCTGTGAAGGAGCATGTGAACCCGCATTACGTTCGATTTTATGTTGCGGTGGAACTTCATGTATTAGCTTTACTTTTAAATTTTTTAAACTCTGTAATCATAAAAAATTTTTCTTAAAATCATGGTTTTTGTAAAGATCACCATTTAAAGACACAGATACTAACATTTATGACACTTAGTGAAAATTCTTGCTTCTCTTTTATAATTTCTAGCTCCTGTTTAATACTTTCAACAGTCTCAAAAACATCACGTTTTACTTCTTCATCAAGTAAAGGACGTTTACTTTTCTTCACTCCCATAGAAGATTTCCTTTTCCTTTTCCTTTTTGAGGCATCTACGTTCTTCTTCTTAACATTTTCTTCAAGAGAAAGTGGATCAGAAGGTTGCTCTTTATCCACACTTATGTTATCCCCAGTAGAGTCCTGTGTAAGATTATTGCATATCATTGAAGATAATAGAATATCCTCAGATATTTTACAATCTTCAAATTCTATCAAAGTATCTAAATCGTGCAGGAAATTCATTGGTTCAATGTCATTTATATTAACTGCTTCATATAGTTCTGTCTTAATTGTATCACACATATTTCTGTAATCATTATTAATGCTAACTTTTCTTCTCTTTGGAGAGTTGTGCACATTCTTTGCTACATCAGTTAAACAGGTACTACACTTAGTGGGTGATGGTGTTTGTAGTCTTCTCTTTACTCTTCTTTCATTTGTACATGGCTCCAAATTGTGGTTTGGTGAAACATCTTCAGTTTTCAAATTATTATGAAGTCCTGGTGACTTGAATGGTGACCGTAGAACTTTTTCTTGACCGTTCAATAGGATTTCCTTACACTCACCAGATTCTATTTTTTCTAGTACGTTATCTGGTGGTTCAAGACTTATGTCCATGGGTATGTCTTTATATTCAACATCTTCTGTCTTGTTTTCTATGTTACATTCTTCTTTCTTCTGAGAGTCATTTACAGCTGTAGAAGTGACATTAGTTATCTGTATATTTTCTAGATTTGTAACAGGTTCTGGACATTTCACATCTATGTCTAAATTTGTTGAAGATACTTGTAAATTGTCCTTATTTTCGGTTTGTATGTTTTTGATATTGTTCTCTTCATTATCAGCATTAACTTCAGTGCTGTTATTTTCTGCTATAGTGTCTTGTACTAGTAATTGTGCTTCTGCAGCAGTTTCTAACAAGTCTCCGGTACTCATCTCTTTAATACCTTAATATATTTTAGGAACTTATTAAGAGATATGCTCTGAAAATAGAAAATTTTATAAAATATTTAAAAGCTATCATTTTTATTATTTTGGTAATACAAAGAATTGTAAATGTGCGATTTAAAATGAGAGGTTATACAACAAACAGCTTACAGAGATTATAAAAATCGTACCTTTTTAAATAATAGAAGATGCGGTATATACAAATGCGCAATGATCCTTATATACTGAATATTTCTGATTAAAATGTATGAAAAACATTCATAAAATCTTCGATTGCATAGCACGTGAATTCAACGACAACAAACACGGCATTTGTAATCGGCATAGATCATAAGGTTATTGTGTTTGCATAGTCACGAAAGAGAAAAATCCAGTTATTATTTTTATCGACCGTCGGATTGCAGAAAGTGGGAGCAGGGCGCGAATTTCAAATAAATATAAACTGTATGCTCCATTAATTGATTCTTATACGTTAGTAACATTTGTGCTACACTTTGTAATATTCTTATGTAGATGTTATACTATAGTTTAATAAATAATACGTTAGGTTGGTTTCCCTTAATCGCAATAAAACCGTAAGTTCTTAGATTAACGGGGAAAGATGACCAATCAGTGTCGTAGTCATTCAGTCTAAAAACATCATCATTAAAGATATATCACATGTTTTATAGTAAGGAGATCTAAATTCGATCTTCGTTTATAATGGTAGTCATAGTAATGGGAGGAGTACTTCGCGATAAAAATGGTGTTCTCGTTTCTCGAACTTCGCGAGACAGATTGGAACCACCAATGGTGCTACCAATGGTGCTTGTACTTCGGCGATTCATCAAGAAAAAATCTCTGAAAAGAAGAGCCCATCTCTAATTTATAACTGTATACTTATTGCACACAAATCATGAACAAAAAAAATAAAAATGAACGAGAAGGTAAAATTTGTATTTACGAATTTAAATGTTTCTTCTAATTTACTGAGTAATAGCAATGCAATTACCGGAATCGATTTTTCTTGCGCCTCTGAGGCCAGAGATGAAATGCCCCGTATATCAACGGGTTGACTAAGCTGTTGCTCATGCCGAAAAAAAAGATGCCGTTTTGCAACTCATCAGTCAGCTGCAAAGTCATTGCACATAAAGAGCCGTGAAAAAAAATAAAGATCTAATCCCGGATTTACCTACGTGTCTGTCTGGATTAAGGAACATAAAGATGATCATCATGGTATAATAAGGGGTCCACCAGATGACAAAAGCTGCGACGATGACGACGCTCAGGCGCAACGACTTCATTTTCGCGCGATGTATTAATTTTCTTCTATTAACGTCACTTTTTATGTGGCACAAAGTACTGTTAGCAATTTCCGCCTTGAACATTCGTTCGCTTCCTGAAATCACCTTTCATCATCATTATGGATTTACCGGTGTTACAGGAAGATTTGTGTCCGCAAGGTTTACAAAGTTCAACGTCATTCGTAATAGAGTAATACGGCTAGAGACGACCCATCTTTTCCTGAGAGATACCAAGGGCACCCAAAGTGACTTTTTTCTCTTAGTCTTTGCCATCGTGCACTCTTTTTTCTCGGACTTTTTTATTTGGCGCATTATAGATGCAGTTTATATAACTTTATAGCTCTCCCGATGTTAATAGTTTTTGTTTTAGCACCGCGATGTGTGCGTCGTGAATAATACTTACGGGCGATTGTGATTACCGTGGAAACGTAGGTCGCGAGTAAAATTGCCAACGGCAAAACGTACATGAAGAAAAGGCTGAGGCTGGCGTAAAGTTGTTCTTGCCAGGCGGCCGTGTAAAATCCATGGGTCACGCATTGATTAAAGTCCTCGATGAATGGCCCGCGGGCCACGTGGAATATTATTATCTGCAAGAGACAGCCACGTGTCAGGAAAAGCAGATGAATTCCTCCCTACTTAATCTGCCTTGAAAAACAATTGAGCCGTGTCAACGGAATTTAATACTTTGTGACAGATGTCAGACACGTTTAAAATTAGTCGTGTATTTATCAGGAGAAGTCGAACGACTTTAAAAGAACGAAACAAGGGAAGAAAATTTGTAGCAATTGAAGGCACAGTGTAAACGACGATTTCCTTGAGTCTGTAGCATGAAAAATATTCCAACTGATTCTGTCAGTTGCAGCTGACATTTCTCAAGGGAAGACTCGTCGAAGACCTACAAAGACATGGTTAATTTGTCGGCAAAAACCTTGGCCCTGGTTATTAATGCAATAAAAAATCTTTGCGAAACGAAGGGATCAACTACGCGGGAGATTCTCAATTACATCTCCAATGTCTACAAGATTTCGCCGGAAGTGGCGCGCCGTCAGGTTGGCGGATCAAATATTTCTTTAGCTCTTCAAACGTAAAGAATTTGAAAAACGAAGGAAAATTTTGCTTGCCGAGGCAGTGCTCAGTGTCGGCAGTTTCTCTAGTTTTTCATGAAAAATCGTCGACAGATGCAGACAGCCCTGAAACGGGGCGTTGCTTATGGCATCCTGAGGAAGAAGGGTGCTCACTACATCCTGCCGACGGACACAGACGCGGAATGCCAGGAAGTCGCCGTCCAGGAACTCGGGCTTCTGGATCTCTGTCGTCGGCGGAAACAACGTCAGGGGAAACCGACGACCAAGCGGCGCAGCCGGAAGAGTCGAAGAGGGACGTGCAAGTGCAAGAAAAGCCGCAGTCGCAAGAGATCAAGGTCAAAGGGTTGCAAGCGTAGATCGCGAAGGAAAAAGAGGTGTGCCAGCGTGTCCGGCCCGCAGCAGAGGATCAACAAGGCGGGGAATTGGGACTGGATGAAGGATCAAGCCATGTCAAACGACACAGAAAGCGACAGTCACCTTCAAAAGGAACGCGGCATTACAGAAGCATATTAAAAAGTCTTCCAAAGCTGGCCTACACAATCTAGCGGAAAAGGGAATTTCAAAAATGTCTATCGGCCAAATCTATTCTTGGCATCCTGCCCACTGCTGTATTCCAAACTTCAGCGATCCAACATTCTTGTATCATTTTTTACTTTGTACAATTGTCGACTCCATGAAAAATGTTTCAAACTCCCAACGATTAATCTTTTCTTACGCGCCAGTTTCCTTGGGTAAATTGTCGTAAGCTTTCATAGCTACGTTGATTCTAATTAAATTCGATCGCCCATTAGCATTTCTTATCAGTGCATGATTGTATTCACTGACACGAAAAATGTATCCGTTTGTAATTCTAAACGCCGCATAATTAGAAACACTTTGCGTTAAGGCAAAGTACAGAGTCATGGGTATGGCGTCGAAATATTTTGCGAGCATAATATTTATATCCCTATATTAAAACGTCCATTCATCAAGAGTAGAAGCGAGTGATTTTATGAAATCACGGGAATCAACTTACACGAGAAACGTGTCTATAAATTATCGTTACGAGTGTCGCGTTGACAAGAAAGTACTCGATGTCCGAAGGCGAAGATTGCTGACTTTTGACTTCGCTCCCATTACCATGCAAAAATTGCAGCTCCGTAAAATCGTTGTCGGAAGACACTTATTAATTCTAACACGCAAAGACGAACAGGTTTATAGGATTAATCTTCTCATTGCGATTCGATAATACTTCACGTAATTACGAAGTTTTTGCAATTAATTAGAAAATATTATGATAATTATTGCAAGTTAATCATTCTCTGACGATCACTTTTTTACATGACAGTATTGGAGAATTTGTCCTCGTCTTGAAGGATACGTCCCACATTCTTACCTGCGGAATTGCAAGAATGGCCGACAAAATCCAGACAAGGAGGACAAAACGTTGACAGCGATGGGTCGTATTGAGGCCTTTCATGGGGTACCTCACCGCGCAGAACCTGTCAACCCCGATAAGAACGAGAACGAATGTGCTCAAATAAAGGCTGAAGACTTGGAGGAACTTGAAGAGCTTGCAGGCTAAGTTTCCCCAGATCCAGGCGACGGTGTAGCTCCATATGGCTTCCCCGCCGAGGCAGAAGATCGTCACGAGGAGATCAGCGACCGAGAGGTGTAGGATAAGGGTGTAAATTGCGGTGGAGATGTGGTGGGGTCGTCTCTTTCTCTTCAGCGAATAGATAGTGGCGGCGTTGGCCAGGAGGCTGAGGATCGTCATGACCCCGAGGACGATGGCTTTGAGAAACATTCCGCTGGTCAAACGGGGAGCGTGTTCCAGGCAGCTCACGTTCCATGCCGAGGAGATCCCCGAGGGATAGTCCATTTCCCTGCAGCATCGATCCTTTTAACACCTTACCCGCGTGAAAATGAAAGTGAATAATCAATTACAATTCACTGCTCGTTTCGCTGATATTCCACGTGCTCCTCGACGCCAGGTTCAAATGGTCGCTCAGATTGTCGCAAATTGGCAACCCCGGGTCCCACCAACTCCCGTTATTTTCGTAATAGCTCGACGAACCGATCGTCGGGAGCATTTTTCTCAAGGTACCACTTCGCTCCGCGTCTCCAGGAAAGATCCTCCTCGATGCTCATGGAGAAGCTTGGCTCAAACTCCTCAATTGCGGCTCGTGTTTACAGGATATCGGTAGATCCGGAAATCCCCCTCATCCTCCACCAACGTATCCCACCGAGGAAATCCTCAACAGCGAATTTACTTTCCTCCAATATTCCCCGCACAAATCTTTCCTGCATAAGCAGAGTATCCAAAAAAAAATATATATGCAAGAAGGACTGTCGTTTGAAATATATTCCACGAACTTTTGACTTATAACATTTTTTCGTTTAGTCGCGTGATAAATAATGCACGACACTTTGGCACGCGTTATCGCGATGTTTAGAAGGCAATGTTCTTTAATTTTTCAACAACTTCTACTTACATGAGATGGCTATGACCCACAATTGTTTGGATTTTTTATTTCATTCTAAAAGCTTAAAAGAATTCCATATAAGTTGCTTTATTTACGCGGCGTTGATATTTTCATTATTTTCTTGTTAATAGGGGCAAAGGCTCATTTACCTATATCTTATCATCCAGCAGTAATTGCTCTGTTACTTGAACCGTATGTGTAAGTTTCACTTGTTCGAATATGTTTCTCGAACAATTCTGTACAAAACGGCGGGAATTAAAGCAGTAGATTTTCCGGCTCCAGAGAAACGTTACGTATGCGTCGATTTTCTTTACTAGACCAATTCTGCTGATCAGCGCAAAAATAGAAGGGAAATATTTTACTCGTATTGTTAGAGATATTACGTGGGTCGAAATGTCAGAATGTCGGCCGCCCGATTGCCCGGATTAGTTAATTGCCATAGAAGAATTTCCGTCCGAATGATATTCTTTATTGTCGTAATTCGCGAATGGTTGTGGTTGTTCGGTCGTAGAAAAAATTCCCAGGGGAAGGTCCATCGCCCTGGGCAGACGCTTGTCACGCTTCCCGTTTGCTTTAATGTTACAGGCGAAATGCAGAAATTTCAGTGACATTCGTCGTGGCTTTTGTCGAGACACAAAACACAGAGAGCACTGCCCTATTACGCATTAAAAAGGCATTCGTTGCCGGGGGTTGCACTGTTCTTTTTAATGTAGCACAGGTTCTTTCCCACCTGGACGGGTTTGTTTCCGACGTGTCAGATCCAGCGACCAGTCACTCGTTTCCTGTTTCCACTCGACAAATTAACGTCTCTCTGGTCCATTCGTTTCTCGCTAAAGATCCTTTGAGAAGATCCACGTGGTTTTTAACACCCTTTTCTCTTCTTCGCTTAGAATATCGCGCGCTTTCCACGTGTCTCTCAACACTGACTCGCCGAAGAATATGCGCCGATGCATCGCTGACGATTGACTGCGAGGAACGATTCGTTCGCACCGTTCTCTCCTGATCGTGCCCCCCCCCTTCGTTCCGCCGCGAGTTTTCTCTCGGATTTTGCCAGTCGTTTGCTCGTCGCTCGTTAACACTTTATTTACGCCTATCGCCGGTCATTACCATATTTACTGACCTTTTTCTCTCGCTGACCAGGAACGAGAATTCAACCGACTTAATTTACGCACATTCCGGCCACGCACGTAAAGAAACCATCTTCAACGATTGCCTCCTTATTTATACCGTTTTTTATTAATCTCATACGTTGTTTTCAGGTGATACCAGGCATTAGAAAAATATTGATAAAAGAGTACGCATGAGAATGCAAGGCAGGTAAGGCGGGGAAATGCCTCGCAGAGTGTAGAGCTACACGGTTCAATGGTTCGTGCTAGAGTGTACCGCTTTGAAAGCTAGAGAGACAGTAACAACGGGAAAGCCAATCAAGGAGCTAGCTCGCCAACAGTTGCAATTCTCGCTACGTTCCTACCGGAAGGTACGTATACATATGTATGCTATAGAAATTCTCTATACATGTAAACCTACACAGCCACGACATTCTTTTCTTCCTCCTTGCGATTCTCACCTTCGCCCTTTTCGTTCACATCCTTTTCCCTCCTGTCATTCGAGGGTTTATCCAATCGAGGCATTCCTGCTGGACATTTTTCTATGGCGCAATGACCGAACGGACGAACTTTGTATTCAGAATCCCCGAGACATCTGCTCTGTCATAATTAGTTACGGTCTAACGTATTAAAAGTTTCCGACAAAGGGGCGCAAGTATCCAGGAACTTATGTCGAGATTTATTGGCTACTTCTCCGTGAGACGTACTTGTCTTCCGACTTTTTCCGTCTTCATTATTGCTGTTCCACCTGTTACGAGTGGAGCAAAGCCTCGAACTCTAGGAAATCCGATGGCTCGAGCAGCCATGCTTAAGTGCATTTTCCACTGGTCGCTAGGTGAAAACTTGCGGAATACGTTAAAGGGAATTACATTCACGGGGTTGCAGTATTTGAACATCATTTGAGATTCTGTTCGATCCGTACACCCTGTTAGAGCTGCAATTTATTTACCGAACTCGAGGTAAGCCACTGGTAAGCGCAGGAATGATTATCCGCCTATTCGATTCCCGATAATCTTCCTTCCTATAATTCTGCTCTCTGCTCCCGCGGAGTACGGTTATTACCGACGGAAGTTCCTGCAGCCGGAAACGACCAGCGGCCGGCGTAAATGTAGATTCTTCTCACGATCGAACTCAATGTCGGCACGTATGAACGCGGAAAGCGTATTATTTTCGCTTCCGTTCGAGATGCATTCTCGTCAAAGCGTCCAGCCCTGCGGCTGCTTTGCATTCGGCCCGCAATTCCGCGCCAGATGCTCCAAGCGAGTTAGCTAAATTTCTCCGCAACGGAACCCTCCCCCCGACCGACCGCACTCTCGGGAAATCGTTGACAAACCCGCGAATTTAACCGCGCGCACGCGGGACAAGCCGGATCCTCCCTAGGATCTCGCGGAATTGATTTCCCTCCAAAGTGTCGCCTAGGCGGGGAGAAAACTTCAGTCGGTGGACGGAAAGGGAGAAGCCCTGGGAAAATCCGGAAATTATTATCGCGAGCTTTCCCTGCGTCGGGATAAAGCCGGGCTATCGAATTTGCGAGGGCGTTAGCACTTCCGCCGGGAAATACACGTGTGTGTTTATTATCGTGACAGATGGCCCGGGCGTATTTGCACGCAGCCAACCGGCCCGGAAGAACACGACTACTACAAAGACAGAATCGGCAAAATCAAATAGGAACTAAGGGACGCGGGGAAGGGTGCGGGGTTTCTTGAGTAATTCCCAAGGGTTCGGGAAATATTCTTGGGCCGACTGTTTTTTCTGTCACGACGCAGAAAATGAAATCCGGGTTTCTTTATTATTAGGACAGAGTCGGCCGATGTGTTCACGCAATCCGGATGGGAGGGACGCGGGGCCGGGGGAAGGGGGATAAGGGAGTAGGACGACGGGTTGGAATTTGCCCGTCTTCGGGAGTCGGCTGTATCGGCAAAGCCGCCGGCTCCTCTTTACTTTACGTTACGGATTTTCCGATAAAGCATCGCTTCGCCATGCCGGCTCTGCGTAAAATGTTATCCGGCTCGTAAACGCGACCCGCGAGACACCTTCTCCACTCATCCCCGTCGATATACGCGTCTAGCCGTGCATATATTACCCTCCTCCCTCCACCTCGCACTTTCCCTAAAGTATTGTCATCCTGATAAAAGCCGATCTCGGCTTTATGAGGGAAAAGTATATTTTCACGTGGGCCTCCGACATCTCGGCAGACTTTCCCCGCTACTTTGACGATCCTCTTTCCACCAACGGAAATACGCTCATGGAAATATTTTCGATGGTACGCGCGAATGAACGCCCCTTCGCGACTAAGTGAACGTTCCTTCGATAACGCTGTTCCATCCTCCCGAGGAATTGCACTGCGTCAAACTCAGTTTACTCATTTGCATGGCACTCGTATGATTTACCGGCGGCACGAATCTGCTTTCCTTAGTGGTGAGTTCGGCCGGCGCGTTGCGCTCTATTCAGCGTAAGTGGAACGAAACGAGCGAAGAATTACGTTGCAGTCGGCGCGAGTAGATAGAGACGGTAAATGGTAAATGGGGAAAGGGCCAGACAGACGGCACACGGGCAAATATTGAGGAAAACCCGAGGAAATTCGTCAACGTTCTCGCCGGAGTCTTCGAGCTGGAAGAGCTGGAATTTTATGATTTATTTTTCGAGCGCTTGAATGGCGAGGAATTGACGAGAGGAAATTAACCAACGGACAGGTGCAATGCGAGTATCGTCAAGGTTTCGAGTTTTCGGTCCATCCTCCCCGGAACTGCCGGAAGTTAAATTGGACTGGTCGAGATGTCGCGTGAGGGTCGAAACCGCGTTTCGAGGTCGCGAGTGAACCGCGCTTCGCAAATCGACCAACTTTCCGCCAAGTCCAACGGCGATTCGCCGGGCAACTTCCCCCCGCGCGGTTGCCCAACACCGACCCGATGACTCTATACCCCGACCTTTCGCGCGGCTTAATGCCCCGTGAAATTCCCGGCAATGGAAACAACTTAGCGGAAAATTATTACGATCTCGTGGAAATTGTCAGTCGGCCGGTTCACCTCGTCGCGTTAGCGACTCTACGAAAATCTTGTCTGACCATCCACGTGGATCATCTACTTGAATTCATTTTTCGTCGCGTGGCAATTTCCCATCTTCCATGTACGATTGCCGCGGCAGTATTCCTATGCAGTACTTGCAGCATGGTAAATAACGCTCGTAACATGGCGGGTTAGCGCGTTTTGGGATATTTATGATCCGGCCTGGCGGGCTATCGCGCGTAATTAATAATCGGACAATAAACGACCGAGAGAAAGGGAGACACGGCGCACCTGTCTTTCTCCACGGAGACAACTACTGAGCCTGTGCATCGATGACGCGATTGTTGCCAGGGTATCGCCGTATTCATTGTTTCTCTAGCGAAATATTGGCCCGAGCTTTGGTCCGTCGCTACACGAGACGTCCCGCGTTATTAATCGCCAGATATTCCTCTGGCAATTGGTTCGTGCCATACGTCAAGCGCCTTAATTGAAGGTCGACAATGCCAAACGCATAGACGAGTAATCCTTTCTCATTGGCCGCGAGAATATTGACTTATCTCGTCTGATCGCGGAAATATCATCGGACGAAACAATGCCTCGAATGAAAGGGACAATCAATCTCCGTATAGAGTGGCTGTGTTCCCTTCGACGAGAGGTCATATCGTCGATTTATGTTGCACGAAATATCATTTCGATGCAGTGGAAATTGCAACAGTCGAGACATTGGTAATGGCTGAATCTACAATTTCCTGCCTTACAATGAGAATTTATAGATATTACATGAAGCCAGCGCTTGGTGCTTGCTCGTGGCTCATCGATTTTCTCCTAAATTGATTTACCGGGACTTACGGAGCTGCTCCCCTCCGAATCCGTCGTGTCTATTATCTATTCCCTTCGGCAGTCCCCCTTCCTCCGTAAATACTTCAAACGAGCATGAACATGCGGTCGTAGCGCAGATAAAAAAGCCAGGACCGAGCGAGAAGGGGTTAATAACGGCGTTCGGGAAAGTCCGAAAGAATTGCCGTCGTTAGTTTGCATGGCGGCAGTCGAGCCGCGGGAATGTGTGGGTGATTGCAGGGACGATCCCCGGCAGCACCGGATGAAATCGTGGCGATTTATAACGGCGGCAAGGCCGCGCTATCTTCCCACGTCCAGCACCCTCGGGAGCGGCTCTTTCGCGATATAATACCCGGTTGCATGTCCCGAGCACAGACACCAAAGCATCGGCCCCATGCATATTCCGCCCGCTCGAATCTAACTGTCGCACTCCAATTCCGCCTACGCTCGCGGAACGCAAGAAACTCCAACGACGTTTCCGCCAGCCCCTCGCAAATTTTTAGCCCATTCGCCTTTATGGCACTTGCCGACGGCCAAAACTCCTCACGCTGGGTCAACAAGAAACTAGTCAAATTTTCCGAAACAGCAAAATGTTCTGCGTCTTTCGACGAGAGGAGTTTCCTTAAGACGAAACGTTCCTTCCGCCGAAGGATCGATGAATTATGCAGAAACGTGTGGTCAGGTTTTATGCAACGGTCCTCCTCCTTGAGATTCTTTCCAGTGGAGAACGGTGAAGGGATAAGCGGTTCCGCGATTTTCGGCCATATCCTTCATGAGGGGATAAAACGAGAGGAAAATGGTCCGTATTATTTCCTCCGGCGTGATTCTTCCATGAATATTTGAGGTCCCCACGAGTCGTCGAGGTGTTCGCCACGACGGACAAAGGGTCAATTCACGAAACGAAACGACCCCATCGTGTCCACTCAAAGGACCAAAACGTTTTAATACGAGTTAAGTTTTCCAAGTACGATTTTCGCCTCGTTTCACGGCAAATCTTTTGGTATTTCCCGCCTGGTTTTGGCTTTTCCTCGAGAACACTCTAAAATTCCGACAGGTACACACGTGGGCCTACTTTAAGGCGTGCATGAAAGCTGTTCTCCCGTCGAGAAGTAAGTACTGTCGGTCCTGGAACACGATGAACCTGACGAGCAACCGACAGGACTGACATGCACGCGATAATAGCGAAATTAGATACCCGATTTAGCTGCAGTTATATCGTCAATGTCCGCACGAAGGGACCTTCTGTCCGTTGGTTTGTCCATGAGAAACAAAGACCAAGCAAAAAGATCAAACTTTTAAACTACCACAATCGTCCTCCTTTTTACAAGGAATTCGTGTGATTCAATGCACAAAAGTTTCCTGGAGGGGATATTCTGGCAGGAGGATAAAAAAATGGTCGATTAAGGCTAAGAAGAGGCAAATCTTGGGGACTGCGAGGGATGAAGGTATTAATGGGGAAATCCTGAGCGCAGTAAGACGGAGTAAGACTCAGTTGGACCGCAAAGACAGTCGCCAGAGGCTGCTAGGTATTCCCTTCCTCCCCTCGTTTCGGTGGATAAATGGAGTTCCCGGAGGATCAGTGGGTCCTTGCCGTCCAATCCGTCGGAACATCATGCGCCAGACGGATCTGTGTACGTTCCGTCGACTTCAATCTCCGGTCCGAGCCACGTCTGAGCCTCGCCGTGCCATTACGGACACAGTAACGAGAAGTCGGCCCAGCCGCGGATTATCTCCTCGCGTTTGCCTTCCTCCCTTATCCGACCGTCCTTCTGCATCGCCTCATTTGCATCGTCAAAGACAATGGAGTTGATTCAACAACGTCTGCATCTCGTCCAACCTGCATCGTCAAGTGCCACGACGAGTAGGTCTGTCTCGGAATTTCAACTTAAGACTAACTATCAACCCCCCTCTCGCTCATTCTCCCAGCGACATGAATCGACGTGGATTGAACCGTGGGAAAAATCAGGAAAACCAGTCCTGTAGGAAGGGTAGAAGAAATACAAAATCATACGTACCTGACGGTTGACGTCCAAGGGAAAGGTTGACCTCATTTGTTAGGGATCATTCGAAGAAGTGAATAATGAATAGACGAATGGAAGGGCAGAAAATTCTTGTAAAACGCGCATTCTTTATTTCGTAATTTCGCCCTTGCGAAAACCTCTTATTATTTTAAATTTAATAGTTACTGTGATACCGGATCGCTGTGAATCAGGGAAGTGGTATGAATCGATCGGTCGATTTATCGCACAGCCCTGACGGGAATCCGTTAATTTGCAATAATGTACGTACGTCCGAGTGTGATCGTTCCTCGAACAATTTATATGGAAAAGTTCGGTGGAATGTCTAGCTTGCCCCCCTTTTTTCCTGGGCGATCGAATATCCGGTTACCTGAAGATCCTAAGGAGGGACGATCCATTTGTCATTGCCTGGCAGTCATAAGAATTCTTTTATCGGGAAATTCCCGGCCAGAGACAAGCCAGACGGAAGATAGATTCGTTTAGCTATTAACAGTAAAATAACGTTCCTTCAACTTGGCAATCCTGTGCAAAGGGAGAAAACGTTTTCTCAAATTTGCTGACCCGCCACTGGATTAAACCGAACAAATTTTTACATTCTTACATATAATTATAATATTTTCCAAGGGCAGATCTAGCGAGATCAAGGAAAGCGTTTTCTCCGTGAAATTTTTCCTAACGTCCGGATATCGGCGCAAGTTTTTCCTGCGCCGTAAAGCGTGACAAATCGTTTTACGTCGGTGGTATTAACAAGTGAATTAGCAGAAACCAAGCGGCCCTCGCTTTACGCACGTTCCTTTAGAGATAACGGTTAAACTATCTACAGTTAAATGTACAATACGCGCGCTGGAAAAATTCCGACAAATTCAACCATGTGACGAGTTTCCGCTGCGCGATAAATTGCTGAATTTGTGAAAGGTTCTCTTCTCCGCACGATTTCCTCTGGCAACGGAACGAACTGCCGCACGCCGCTTTAATTCCTGCCAGTTCAGCCATAAATACGAACGGTCGACTGTCTGGGCGACGTTGGTCGAGGATCTTAAAAACAAACGGCTTCGTTGGTCCTATCGTGCGCCTTCTATTATCACATTATTCTGACCACATCGCGAGAATCCGCGACTGAAGGTCAAAACGATTCCGTACACGCACGAAAAGAATGATCGACTTGACCATTCGTTCAGCAAAGCAGGGAATAACAAAGTTCAATAGATCCTTGGAGTATTTTTCGAAAATTCCGTTCCTCCAATTTGTAACGTTTGGGAACACAGGGGAAAAGGATAAATTCAAATAATTTCTTTCTCGTGTGTCCGGGGAACGATGCTCGACGATTTCTTCGGGCCATGTCCATGTCGTCTGCGTCCTGGCTGACCAGGCACGGAGTTGTTTCCCTTCCGCGAGCGGGGAAGCCCGTCCCTTCTGTTCCTCTCTCGCGTCATGCCGCTAGACTCTTCAACTCGGCTTTCATCTGAGCACCTGAAGAAGACCCAGCGTGAAAGCTAGGAAACGGAGAGTCGAGCTGATGACGCCCAACCGGAAGCTTCGCGCACCCCCGTGATGCAGCTCGGCTAAGCTTTCTCCTGAAACAGCCGATGCACACTCAAACACCGGCAAGCAAGCTCGCAGAAACGTAAATCCCCTCCGTCCGGTGGCAGGTAAAAAGGATCGGAGAGCTGGCTGGCTCGTACTCACCGTTTAGAACGTGCACGTGTACCGTCGCAGGCTGATCCGGCATGGTAGTCAGTACGCAAGTGTAATTACCGCTGTCCGTCGGTCCGACTCTAGCTATGCTCAGAGTCGAATTGGCCCCCTCCTCCATGAGGTCCGTTTTCACGCTGAAACAGCAATGCAAAGACCCACGTGATTTCCGGTAATTCTCTCTTCTCTATATCGCAGATAGCTCCTTCGTTACGCTCCTCGTTAACGCCAGTAACCTATTATACAGGATCCCGGTCTCCTTTGAAACGGAGCTCAGCTCGAATAAACATTTATCCCCCAATGACTACGGATAAATTTCATAGATAAACTTAGCTACGACGTATCGCCTTTAAAACGTTCCACCTCTACCGCAGCTGCGGTTTTATCGTCATTAATTAAGCGGCTCTAGACTCGATCGGAGTTTCCGCTTTACCTCGGGGTTATGCAAGATAGGTGTCCGAGGCTACCTCGTTGCGGACTAACGAGAGATCCTCAATTATGTTCTCTCTTCCGTCCCTTTCTTCACTCTGGTCCACCGTTTTCCTCTTACTAATCACCGGTACTCCAGTTCCTGTTAGTCATTTCTCCCTCGGACGTTATCTCCTCTGGCGCGCAGAAAACTACTGACCGTTTAAAAGCACGAGGTTCGCTGTAAAACGAGACAAGTACCGACACGGCTATTGAGCCTTGTTCGCCAATCAGATTCGACCGCAGCGGACAATGCTCGTTCCGAGGGCTTTTTTCGTCCAGGAGAATAGCCGGTATTTTTCGTGGCTGGTAATTGATAGCGACGGTTAGTCGACCACCGGTACTTCCGGTCTTACGGAGTAATGATCGTCATGGGAGAAGGGCTCGGTTGAGGGAAGGGAAAGGGTCGTGAAGCGGCGTCTTTAGGTCAAAAGCTCCGTCACCGTCCGGAGAAGAATAATGGCTGCGGCTCTTCCTCGGTGCGCGCTAATTGCTGGTTTCAATTTAACAACTACCGGGCTTCGCAGGAGGAACGACAGAAAAGGCGGCTGGGGGCCGAGCAATTTCATGAAAACACCGGCTAGACGATGAAAAGGGACACCGGCCCCTCTCGTCCGTTCTTCCGCTTTCTTCCCTTAACTCCGCGCGATTCACATGGCCGATTCACGTCCCTCCGTCGACGGGAACTCCACGAAAAGACTCCCAGTCGTCCCCCAAAGTGCACTTTGCCCAGCAGTTGCCGATGTACTCCCTGCACCGGGAAAATCACACCCATAATTTCAATGCGCCATGCATCCACATTACGGGACTACTCTTAAAATACACATTTTTTATTCTCCGACGACGACATTCACATACTTTTTCGCGAAAATTCGACCACTCGATGAATATTTCATTCTGGCGCAATGGCGATCAGTTTCACACAGCAGCGCTGTAATTTTTCTTACGTGATTTACTCCAGCGACTCCTTAATGCTTTCTCGATTCGCCTGGCCGATTCAAATTCACGATTTACTTCCTCTACGCGCACAATTCATTTCCAGCCGTTCATCCTTAAATCCCCACGACCCCACCATAAACAGCACAGACGCTCGTAAAGAGCGGGATATTCCTTGGCCATTTTCTACTCTCTTCCCGCGATAAAACCGCGCGCCGCCGGTTGAAGAAAATTTTCGACTTCAACGTTCCCGGGCTAAATTTATGATAACGCTACGTTACGCCAGTGTTGAATTAACCGAATATCAACTAAGCGAAACCATGGGCTTTTTCTCGGTGAATTGTTGCGGAGGAGGAAAACTTGCTGGGAACGTGGAATTCCTCGTCCTCGTGGTTTCTTACTGCGCCCACACGTTTCCGGTTTACTTATGTGGAACGCCGGAGGTTTCTCGCGACGGCGCACCTGCTCCGGACTTTTAATTGAAAAAGTTCATTCTCTAATTTGTCCGTTCGTTATCTCCGAGCGGTTAAAACGGGGATGATTGCTCGTTCATCCAGTAACCTCGAGTACCGATTTCCGTTTTCCTTCCAACCCCGCCACGCGATCTTATTCCCCTCGCGACGGTACAATCGGTTTCCACTTGTATTTCTCCGAGAGTTTCTCGCCACCTTCGACGAGCTTTCAGCGGTTTCCTCGCCAAGGTTCATTCGCAAGACACACGACAATTTCCTCGAGGAAACCTAATCTTCGACAAACCGGCAGACCTTTTGAACGTGCCATCGTACGTCTTTACTAGCGTTCTACCAACCCATTGTATGAATTATTGTTTTATCGCAAATGCTCGTATTCAACCGTACGATTAATTCTCCTGTGGCTGATCGATCAGCTTTCATCGTTATTTTCATTTTTACCGGAGGGCAAACCCCCTTGGCGGAGATAATGATAATATCGAAATACCTGTAAATACGGTAGAATAATGATCATTACGCGCGGTATCGAATTTATCCTCGGAAATTCGCCAAGCGGCAGAGTTTGCGCACGATAAACTACAATCGCGACCAATTATGGCCATTGGGATATACATACAATTGCCTATATTGAATAATTAATAACGTGCTTGTTAAAACGAATGAATATTCCATGAGGCCAAAAGAAAAATTAAGCGAGACCGTAAATACGATCTACTCTAATTAATATTTCATTTCCTCAGTCTTGCTCTTACCACGATTGACATTGATCCAATTGTTTATTCGTTTCATCGTTTTCTTCGTTAATCGTCCGATTATTGCTGAAAGTAAATACATTCACCGGCGCAGTTTGTTTCATTTGAAAGATAAACCGTGACTTTTGTCCAGGCTAACTACCTGTCGATAGGAAAATTCTAACGAAGCGGTTAGTTGCCGTGACGGTTGCTGCGGTGTTATTAAATTTCCCACCGCGTTTGCGTGTAAGCAAATTAGTATCACGCGTCGTCGGGCAAATGTAGGCGGTCAAATTACGGCAGATTAATAACGCGCCGATGATTCGTTGAAACGAACGAATCTCCTTTGTCTGGGCAGTCAGTAATTGTTATCCCTTTAGCTACGTGAGAACAAGCTGTCGAATAAAAAAAGTGGCAAACGCGCGGCAGTAAACTGCGTTTGTAGGTCGTATTGCTGACCTTGTGGTTTACGATGCCAATCTTTCCCGTGGGTCGTGCCAAAGGAGCGAGTCGAAGCTCGCCGCAGAACGGATAGAAAACAAATCGAAACTTTCATAGTTCACTCGAGTCGACATTGATTAAGCAAATAATTACATTGCAGTATTCAAAGTGTTTCGTATCCCCAAGAAAGACAGGATATGAAAATCTAAAAGTTGTTCTTGCGCCGTGTGTTAGTTGGTCAACACGGGAGAACGGTTTCCTTGTTGACGCGCAAACCGGATGAGTGAGCTTGTTGTTCCAAGATCCCCGTGTAAGAACAATTTCCTCCAACTTGCAACAATTTCGTTAAACTAAAACTTGCGCCGAACGAGTGCATCCATAGCCGCCGCTATGCGGCGAGTACAAGGCAAACTAATTCCATTAACCGCCAGTGATGTCTACGCCATTAAATTTACTCTCAAGCAGGTCCGCCCAGTCTGCTAGCAGGCTTCTCCTTTTCTTCGCTTCTTCCATAATCCTCTTGACAGACTGAGCGTTTTTCAAGAATTTCTAAGCACTTCCTCGCTTTGCAGGATCATCGCGGAATATTGGCGAATAGGAATTTCGAAGGTCCTCGAAGGCCTGTCTGAGGTTGCCGTTGTTTTTAACGACCCGCTGAGGTTTTCTGTGTCGAGGAAGAAGTAGGAAAATCCAGAACAAGGAAAAAATGCGACAACGTTGCGGCTTTTACTCTTTTTTCCCATTTTCTTCGTCCGGTGGGTTCGCTATCGCCGAATTTCCGACCGCGTTGGAATTCAAGCCAGAATCTCCTGGCACCGGAAGTTATTCTTCCACCTTCGCGTTCCTTTTACCTCCCTCCATCTTTTGCCTCTTTAGGGTTTTCGTATCGTCGATCAACACGTCGACGCCGTGGGAAGCAACGGAGCCCGTCAACCACCGAGGAAAGCATCCTCCATTGTTGACATTGAAATTATACTTACATCGTGCCATAATCGACCTCTAACACATTTGCATTCCCCTTGTTCGAATTTCCACACTTTTTCCATGTAAAAGGACTTTCGAAAGTGTACCCCGAGGCCGTGCATCAGTAACACCGTTTATAAAAAAAGCCACGTGTTGGGCAAACTGATTTTCTAGGAAGATTTTTGTCGAAACTTGGCAGGACTCAGGACAATTTCCTGATTATCCTCCTGCCTTGTCGAAACCGTAGCTTAGGGAGATAAGAGAACAAGTTTTGCCTCACCTAATGCCACCCCTCGTCGTGTCGTAGTTGAGAACTCTGTTGCCGTGAAGCCACTGGACGACGCTGTACTGCATCTGCATGGCCATATGCCTTACGACGCAGAGTAGCTCGATAGTGGAGTCGGCCTCGTAATATTTGTCCCTCAGTGGCTCGCCCATGGCGTCCACTATCTGGACGGATGGTGCTAGCAAAGGGATTAAATTCATTACAACATGATACTGCACCTACAATGTCCCTGATTACGGTAATTAACATAAATCGTCAACCAACAGAGATTATCGAGCACACGTATAATCGTCCTAGATACCTGTAAGCCAATAGAATATTATTTTATGAGCAACAGTTAATTATCAACACCAGAATGTGTGGCACGACCTTCTGTCAGGACACCTGTAATAATAATCTTTTGTTACCTTCGGTGTTTAACGAAGTCGAAACAATGTATTGATTGAACTTGCCGAACGTGACGAGCAACGTTACGGAAATGAATAGCTCTGTACGTATCTATGAATGATTTGTCATCT
The DNA here is from genome assembly GCA_963989215.1 of Hedychridium roseum. Classification (NCBI taxonomy): domain Eukaryota; kingdom Metazoa; phylum Arthropoda; class Insecta; order Hymenoptera; family Chrysididae; genus Hedychridium; species Hedychridium roseum. Next base: position 810,169 of record OZ022307.1, on the reverse strand, counting down.
TTTTGTTCGTGTCAACACGTACGACGAGACAATTCACATTGGTCGGAGAGGACTCCCGCGGCAAATATTTTATTTCGTCGAGCCAATAAATATCGATAAAACGTGGAGGCTCGTACGTGCGTCTAACGACTGTGAGACCTGATTCAAATCCCTTTAGTCCAAGTCTTCCTCGGGCTTCTGGGTTATCCTGGAGCAGTTCCAACGGCGAAGAGAGCGTTCGATCGACGCTATGTGTAGACGTCGGACGTGCTGAGGAATGGCGAAAAAGAGAAACGTTTTGGGTATAGATCAGAGTGCTCATCTGGCCCATCTTCGTCCTTCGCGTTGTCTGTCTTTCTCTTCGAGTCCACAAGTCCCCCTTTCCCCGTGTTCTTGCGAGCAGTCGCAGGCTTTGGCCGATTCTTGTTTCTCTGCAAGGGAGGCAACGGAGAAAAAGAAAGCTGGCCAACCGTCGACAAAGAAACACATACATATCCGTTCTCCCGTTTCATCTGTTTGTCGGTCCTCTTCGTTTCTTCCTTTCTCAATGCTTCCTCTTCCTCTTATTCCCCTCAACCCTTTCTCTCTCTTTTGTCTCCGTGCCCCTCTTTTTCGTCAAGCTCTTCAGAATGTGCCGCTTGGCAGAAAGCGTTCTCCACGGTGTTGGCTTTCCTCTCCTCCGTTCGGTTTTCACGTCTTTGACGATAATATAAACTTTTCAACCGCTCTTACCGTAGCCACTCGAAGAAGCTTTCTCCGTTGTATCTCGCGAGCCTCGGCCATTCCCGTTATCGCCGCGGCAGTTGCATTCGCGCCTTTAACATTACAGCCACGTCAAACTACGCGGCTGAAAGAATTAATCTTATGCCCACGATTCAACGAGAAGTACCGAGTTGATTGAATAATGCACGTAGTCGTATTATCAGAGATTTCTCATCTACTTTCCTGCTATTTCCTTTCGCATCCTTTCGCTGTACTTAGCGCGCTCGTGCGTATTCTCGCGCGTATTTGCATTCACGGGCAATGGCATATTTCGTTTCCGTTGGGCCGTGTGGTCAAACGAAGCAATGGCCGCCGGGTGATTCCGCTAATGGAAAAACATTCGAGGATTTGCGGGGATAGATAGAGGCGTCTCGATCGAGGATCCGAGTAAATCCGCGCTTCCCATCCCGACGTGAGCCGAAGAACGAACGTGGCTCGGTTCTCTTGGAGAACGCTGGAGAACGCGCGGGAGCCGGAGAAATCAAGAAAATAGAGAACAGAACGAACGCCAAGATAGACGGGAAACGAGTGGTCAAATAAAAGAGATGAAATTACGGTAGAAATCGATCGGAAATTCGGCGATAGACAAAGAGACGTGGAGAGGGAGAGAGAGCTGGGGAATTACAGGGAGGCAAAGAGTGGCAAGGTGAGAGGGAAATGTATGGATAGGTACGTGCCACTGCCCGGGAGAAACGCAGTCGGGGTGAGGGGGGTAGATCGTGTCTGTCTGACCGAGGATGGCGAGAATGGTGTGAGAGGCCGACGACAGGTAGAAGGCGGAGAAAGGCCGTTGCATACCAACTCGAGGGACTTTATCTCACAGCGGGACTACCTTTCCGGACTGGGATTAAGTGCTGATCCTTTGCTTCCAGTTTGTACGCTCTTCCCTACGTTCCTCCGCGACCCGCAACCTCCTATACACGTTTATTTATTAGAAACCCTCTTAGCTAAGGGATTAAACGCCCAATCCTGTACCTTTCTCCAGAAGGGCATCTTCCTAACGACAAATACTTTCGTTAAATATTCATTTACGCGGAGCCATCGCTTACGAGCTTACCCGCCTATTTTTGCTCCAGTTTTTTTTAATGACACTTTCTTGTATTTCCAGATATTAATACCTAAATGGACGGTTCGTTCTTTCGTAATTTTTTTCAATATGATTACTCGCACGTAACGATAGCTTTCGAAATAATTTTAACGAATGGAATCCAGGGCGAAGAGATCGTCGGTTCTACCAAAGCTTTACGGTTCGTCGTCATTTCGGCCTTTAATTATTCGATTTCGAAGGCGACCTTGCACGCGACGCGGGAAAGAGACGACGACTCAACGTGAACGAACGCTCTGGATATCCTCGGTGAAATAATTAAAGTTTTAATTGAGGAGGCGGGAAAACGCAACTCGCCGATTGTAATGCGGGCCAAAAGAATGGCGGATCCTGATTGTACGCTCCCAGCGAGACGAGATAATTAGCGTCGTTTCTCGAATTTACCGGGAATATCTTCCATCTCCCCTTCCTTCAGATCCAGAATCGATTTTGTCAAAATTCTCCTACGTCAAAAAAATCGCCTGAATCTTTCCTTTTGTCCGACCAAGCTTTCGGTTCTGTGTTGGCGGTTTTTGGATTAAGAATCGTGTCGCCTGCTTGTATTCGGCAAGTAATTGGTGTTCGAGGTAGCTTCTTAGCGTCACTTTAGGTTCCTCCTTTCGTCCTTATCGTTCGCTCTTATTTGGATCCGGAAATCGACATATCTTAATCCCATTGAGCCATCGCGGGCGACCGGAGAAAATGAAATGCTTTCGCTTGCCCCGTTCTCTGGCCCTCTCTCTCGTTCTCTTTCTCTTTCTCTCTCTTTCTCCGTGGTTGTACGGTCCTCTCGGCTCTGTCAGCCCCAACTACGGCACTTCGCCTTCAATTATCCTTCTAACCGCGGTGGGCTTTGCCAACGAAGGCAATTTGCCCGATCGTTCGCGGAATACTCCAACTCCCCGCTGCCATCCACCCCCTTCTCCTTTCAATCCCTTTTACTTTGCGATTCGTTTGCTTGCTCTTTTCGCGCCGGTAAATCCCTCTCCGACCATCCTCGGATTCTCTATAGGTCATCGTCGTCAATGTTCTCCCTTTGACTGGAATCTAATGGACACGAGTGCCAGGTTGCGTTTTCCACGACCAACGACTCCTTCCTTTTCGCCTCGTCCGCTGAAAATTCTTCCAACGAAACCCTAGGAATCCACCAGCAAGGACTTCGGTTTAATTCGACCCCTCTCTGTATTCCCCTGTCCTTGGCTCTCGCTAAATTCTGAAAACTTTGCGAAACCTTGAAAACTGGAAAAATCAGAAACGGCAAGATTGTTCGGCAGACTCTGCGGCTCTCGTCGTCATTTCGGAGAGAAGGGTAGACATTCGGTTGGTCCCTCACGTTTCCTTGGTGGTGTTTTATCAGCGCGCCGGAGTACCTGGTTACCTGGAACAGTCCCGCGGAAAGAGCAATTGCATCTCTCGGCGAGGACCATTTTTCCTCGTAGCTGCCGAGAGAAAGGGAAGGAGAATGAAAGGACTCGCCGGAAGTGGAACGACGTCTGCTTCGTGCTGTTACCATGGCGAACCTTAACGTCTTCCCTCTCGTTACTTCTCGGAATATCCGCGATTGCCGACCTCGGATTACCTTCTTTCATCCCGTTGACTCTTACGTAAATGCCATGAACTTTACAACACAAGCTTCGACTTACGGTCCTTGGAAAATCCCTGATCACTGCCCCGTTAAACCGGGAACAATGGGAAACAAAAACTCAGCCGGGAAAATAAGGGACTTGACACTTTAGCGCGAGAAGTGATTCTTCAAATAATCCATCGGAAATCGTCGTAACTGATCGTTCGATTGTGGGCGAATTTCTTGTTAACTCAATAAATATCAACACGAAAAAGCGTCACTCGTGTTTTCGTGGTTTTCGTGAGGGCACAAAGGAAGTGTTGAAAATAAAGTTCAGAGGGAAAAGCTTCGTCCTTCATTATTGTAAATCGCATTAATGAAGATCAAAGTAAAAAATCTCCTCCATGAGAATTCCTGCTCGGGTATTTCATACAGGACGTTAATCATTACAGGATTTTGTGGTCAGAGAGAATGTAGTTTGCGCGGATAGCCATACACAGACGTGCTACAGGTATACGTATGACACAGATATGTACATGATACAAATGACGTGCATATCCGCGAGCAGGTGAATTCGTGTGACGAAAGAAACGCGATACGACAGAGAGAAAGGGGAGAAAAGAAGTCGCGGACAGAGAATAAGAGCAATGAGGTACCCTCCTGCAGTCTACCATTCTTCCTGAGTACTCGAGAATTACGTCATAGAGAATTTCTGAGTAAAACCGAGCAGAGAATTTTTCCTGCGCAATGCAGGGGAGTGCTTAAATAAATAGGATAAATTCGAGTGCTATGTCGACTTACACCGAGTTTGATGGAAAAATTCGCTGCATACGTGGGTCTATTCACACACACGTACACGATTGTTCATCGAAAATGGCAGAAACAAGGTAAGCGGCAGCGGAGAAATGCTTTCGTTACACGCATAAATATCGTACAATGTTTTTCGGGCAAGGGTAACTCGATACCCGCGAGTCTCTCTCTTTTTACAGGCCCTTTCGATATTCCCATTTCACCTCTCGAAGCTGCCCCGGCTTTGCGAGCCGGTCAAACGACACTGTTCTCTCGGAAAACGGACGGCAGGGAAATTGAAAGTCCGAAAGAAAGAGCAACGCAAGTAAAGAGACCATTTCCAGAGTTAACGGACCATTTGAAAATGTAGACGGTGACTATTACCGAAGCTATGTTATAATTTTCTACGTTATCGTCTCCGCCAGCTCCCCATGTTAAATTTAGTTCTGGCCCGATTCGGATACGCAGATTAGCTTGGTTAATTTCCGTTGGGCTTGTTTCGACGAGAGAATCGGCGAGATTACACGTAGCTTATCGGTGCGGGGACTCACCGTTTATGTGGAGATTCACGTGAATGAACTTGGGTGGGTGAGTGCTGATCTGACACTCGTATTGGCCCTCGTCGCTACTGTTGACGTATTTGATCTGCAGACGCCAGTTGTCGGGATACTGAAACTCCACGGTGTACCTCGAATCACCAGTGTAGGTCTGTTGACCGACCGTCAGGAGGTTCATCTTCTCGTTCTCCTGCCTCCGCACCCACGAGACCTGCTCGCACAAAAAAGATATACTTACGTGCCGAGCGACCATCGGAAGACTAACTAACTCAACTACCCTTTTAGTGGGCTACAAACTCATTGGATTGCCCTTTCGCCCAGTCAAACTAATCGGTTTACCCCCAGTCACCATTTCTCAACAATCTAATCCCGCCTTTTGACAAACTTTTCGAACGGTCCACATTTCTTTGGGGCTCGACACTCTCGTAGGAAAATTTAATATTCAGCCCAGCAAGTGTATTAAGTTCGCTTCCAACGCGATCTCGTATTACGGTTCTTAGAACTAATTGGGATAACATACTGCACATCCGCGCCGCGTAATCGTACCTTTGCTCTACCTATACTCCGCGCACACATTATTATTTATGCAAATTGCAAGCTTCAAAGCGAAATGTTACCAGGTCGGAGTTTCGATCCTGCGAAACGAACTAATTCCGAGCGAACCAAACTCCAAATGTATCAAGTTCCACGAGTTACATAAAAATATTAGCCCCCTAAAAGGTCACGTGCTTCATGAGGCGAGGAAGGATGATAAAGATGATTGGCCAACCGTGCGGTCGTGGAAAGGTATTTGGTCGAGCGATTCATTGGCCAAGCGGATAATTAATTCAAGCCCGCTATTAGCCAATTATACGGAGTGCCGGGCAGTTTTTCAGCAACGGCCTGGCCGGCGTAGCTCGTGAAAAAAGGGCCGAACCGGGCGTTTTTCACTTGCAAATTGACAGGACGAGCGGCGAATTGACATGGAAAATCGAGGGCAGGGCGAAGTGCTCGGCGGAGCGTGCGCCTGCCGTCGTTTATCCGCCTAACTGCGATTGGATAGTGTGTTTCCGAGTAACCCCATTAAATGCACGCGATACCGTACATCTTCTACATGGATATCTACGGGCCCATGTCGGCCGAAGCCAATGCCCACGGAGGATCGACTTTCCCGTCCCCCTTCCCCCTTCCCCCCTTCACCCTTCACGGCCCCCCTCCACCCCTTTAATTCCCATTCCTTCCGCTTCGACGTCCGACTCGTAAAACATCGCTATGCACTTGTGAATTTCCTCGACGGTTCATTACATCTGGTTTCGGCGTAATGCCACGGAGTCAAATTAAACGCAGCGAATCTGCACGATGGGAAATCAACGTTCGGGGGAACTGTTTCGCCGGCAATCTCCGGAGAATTGCCGTCCCGTAGAGCTGTATTATTTAATGGCCAAATCGCAGCACGCGTCTTCGATATTGCCGAAAATTCCGTTGGCCAGAGTTCTAGCGAAATTTCCCGACGACGTAGTTTTAAAGAAGGATCCGTCGATACGTAGAGGTGGACACTGGGACTCGTAGAAATTGAATTTTTTCCAAGACTCGTCCGCCGGGACCGAAGGATCACAGTCAAAGCCTTCGTTCAAGTTCCCGGGCAGATGTAATAAGTGGAAGCCTCGGGGTCGATTGTATTATCGCTTCTTCGACATGATCCACGGCATAGGTAATGAAGCTGCGACGACGTTATTAGCAGTAATAGCAAGGGCAACGACGTTAATAGTCTGCGTATTACGGCAAAGCGGGCCGAGGGTCGAGCTTCAGCGAGCTCTATCGTTTTCAACATATACATATATCTTACGACAGATGAGCTGATACAGCGTTCCTCAGTGGCCCGTTGCCTCTTGATATACGCGTCAATTGCAGCCAACTTGACTGGTCGTATAGACGTCCATGCGTTTCATCATCGACGATCCTCATCGACAGACTCCCTCCTAGACATTCCTTCCTACGAGTCCCCTCATTCCGAGTAAACTAAATCCACGCTACAAACGCTCGACACGCGTTCGCGTAAAATATTAAATAAGCACGTTCGGTCGTAATTCCCTGCACGATTTGCATTGGCCAATGAAATTTCGTTGGGCCAATTTCGGGAGCGAAAAATACATTAGCGGGGAACGCCGCTGTTTAACGGCAGGCGGAAGGAAATGTTGGATAAAAAGTGGCTCGAGCGCGACAGCGCCAGTGCATAAACGTGGCACGTGGGCTTGGGGCTTGTTACGCACGTTTAATATTAATCAGCGAGCCGAGGTTGAACAACGGGACGGATCGATGCTTCGACGGATTTCCAGTCGAGTCGGCTGTTCCCTGAAACGCGCCAGTCGCGCTGCAGAGAACAGTAAATTATTTAATTATTCAGCGACAAGTGGCCTCTCCTAGGCGATCGGTACATTAGTCCTCCGAGCATCGATCGTTCCACCTATTTCGCTACTCACTCGTCCTGTCTGCCTCTGTATTAGCCTAATGCCAAACTAGTCGGCGTCTACGTCAAACTGACGCTCCAAGGAAACGCCGTCATCACAGTTAATCCTTTCCACCGACGAGGAAAACTCGGGCAATCAAGCGTCCTTTTCCCTGATCCTCTATGTTCCGCATTAATTCATTAGCCCTACGTTTGACGTAACTTCAAAGCTCACGGTAAATTTCATGAGAAATTGGCGCGACCGTTGGTGCATTCCCCTTGAAAAGATCCTTGAAATGATCGGGACCGATAATGTCCCGGCAAAGGGAGAACTGGCGAATTTGTCGCTCAAAAGTAGGAAGACAGAGGAGCACTGGACAAATAATCGTCCTCGACTGTCGTCGACGGTTTTCGGGGGATCCCTAGCACAGAACGGAATTGTCTTCTTCTTGTCGTACTCTACTCCGTAGCTGGATTTACCGGCTTCTTTGTGGATTCTCGTATTCCTTTAGGGACTCACGGTTTTATCCTGGAGCAGAGATATCCTGCAGTCGAGGGTGACAGTGGCGCCGGCTTGCACGGTGACGTTTTTGCTCTCCCCTTCGAAATGCGGGCCCCAGCGATGATCGTGGTGGTGCTGGTGTTTGTTCAAGGTGCTGTGCGCGTCGAAAATGTAATTCAACATCGGGGAGTCCGTGGGAATCGATCTCTTGGCCGCCGTCGTCGACTTGGTCGGAACTCGCTCCGTCGTCAGCGTAAGGTCTGCAAAAGAAAAATTATCACCTTCCAGGGAGGACCGTAATATCCCCGTAATGAAGACAGTCGTAAGTTCAGGATTCAACGGAATAATTAACCGGAAGATTTCCCTTGAAAATTATCTTCATTGAAATTACTTGCTTACAAATTATCTTCGCTCGGTGAGGGGAAGAGTAATGAAGACGCATAAAAAAGAGAGCACGTAAAAGTTGGGAATTCAAAGAGAGCCCTAGCCAGGAGTCAAGGATTAATATCGCGAGGACTGTTATATAAAAAATACGCCTAAAAGAATTTGTAATTGTCAACGTACTTGCTTGTTCGCACGACTGACCTCTGTTTCCCTTTTTACGGCTCTTTTTCCGCGGGACCTGTAATTAATGACGCGAGAGCGCCGTTTAATTTATGCGGGTCAACCTACTAATTGCTGGTACACTCAATGGCGGCACATATAACGTCGGTTTTCGGAGCCGCCAGGCCGCGGTGTCCCTATTTCAGGCTAATATGCAACCAGCGCTTTACATAATAGCGTAGTTTCACGTCTGACAAACATTGTCAGCTCCTACCCGTTCTACCCGACGATACACAAAAACATCGTGGCTTTGCTAAAACGTGACGACGCGGAAAATCGTTAGACTCGCCGTCCATTGTTCGCCCTCGTATCGCAATTTTTCACCGTCGAGTTTAAAGACTTTCTCGGACGACTCGCGGCTAATGGAAATGAAATTTTCTTTTCACCGGATCATTACCGTCGAGGAGGGCTTTTTAGCCGCGATCTCGCGTAAGGACGGATCGATCCAGGGATCTTGATGTGTCCGTAATGGATTATTTGCGCAAATGCGCCGACAACTGTCGCCGATTTCCTCCTGATTCCTGGCCAACTATCACGATTCGGTAACGTAAGAGCGGGGGTACGGCGGGAGGAACCGTAGAATTTCTCGCGTTTCGACGAGGGAAGAGAGTATGTCACGTCGGTGAGTTTCGAGGAACGTAAAGTTTGACGTTAACTCACGCGGACCAACTTCGCAGAGTTCGATGTTCGCTTCGGCCAGATGTCTACCAAAATTTCCATGCCATCACGAGTTCGCTTGATAATCCGTGGCTTTTTATCGCCTACACGAGTTCCCCTTGGCCCTTTCGCCGACTCATTTGTTGCTCATTCTTCGTCGAAAACACGTCCAGTGTCGCTCTAAAATCGTTGTACATTCAACTACGTGTATTCGAGGAAGGAAGCAGTAGTGCGTGAAATGGAAGACTCGGTTCTCTTTGAAGTGCTAATGCGTAGCCGCATTATGCATCGCACAAATAGAATATACCGCCAGTTTGACGCCACCTCTTCACAGAAAGTACAACTTGATTGAGGGAATCAACAGTTTTTTCTTATTTAAGCGTTATCTTTTCTAAAAATCATCCGTACGCTATTACTCAGTTCTTATGTATATCTTTCACACGATCCGTGAGAATAGTTTCCTTCTCGAGTATTTACCAAGCTTCTCTCTTCCGTGTTTTCAAGTGCAATTGAATTTCGGTGCTAGTGGCGGAGAAACGCGGTGATTGCTCGGTTTATTCGGTAAGACGACTGGGTTCTTCGTGGCTGAAGAAAGCAACGAGCAGGCATAAGACCACGATGAAGACGTGCGTCAACGAAGGCTCAGTATCTTACGAAGCGCGAAATTTCCCTCTCCGACTCTCCGTTCCCCGCTGCTACACAGTCTTCCTTCACGTTTTGCCTTTATTTCCCTTCCCAATTTCCTCGTGTCTCTCAATTCACTGGTCGCTGGCTTCCCTCTCTCTTTCCCTTTTTCTTCGTTCCTTTTCGATCCCTCTCGATGGTTTTTCGTGTTCCCCTCCTCCCTATTCCTGTCCCTCTGTCTCCTAGCTCGAGAGTTTCTGGCCGCCCGAGGCAAGGAAAACTGATCGGGGATTCCGGTGGAACAGTCGAAAGCGTGTCCGGGGTACCGACGAAGAAAAGATATCCCGGTTCGTCGGCCTCGCTGGCTTCTCCGCCGTCTCTGCTCCCGCGAATATGAAAACAGTTATGCCACGTATTGACACCGCTAACTTCGACAGACCGTACGGACTTTGTACGTGCGTCTGAAAAACTCCCACTGCAACTGCTCTGGTCCTAATAAAAAAGTATCGTTATTGCGGCTGCCGGAAACTAAGAAATAACCATCTCCCTGTCGTTACTGCATTCCGTGCAACTTTTGAAATTTACGTACCGTGCAAAGTTTATGACGTAAAACATTTTTCATCGGATTAAATTGAATTCGCCGGCTTGCCTTACGATCCCACTCCCCCGTCTTCCGGAGTAAGTAGAAATTAGAAAACAGATCGGGTGACTGTAAAAGGGAGATCGGTTGGCATAAATGCACCTTTAACTGACGACGTCGAAGCTTGTAATCAAATGACACGGCAAAGAGCGAATAAATTGCGTCCGGCTTTGCCAACCTTTCGATTAATTCGTTTCGCATTTCCACGGCGAGGTGGACGGGGAAATTCTTTGCCGTACACTTTTTCAAATCGAACTTCATATCAAGGCGTTTCTCACGCTACTTTCCTTCCTTTCAACGTCTCTCCCTCTCCACCCCTATCCGCCCCTGTCAGGGCGTTTCTACGTTTTCACCTGAAGGCAGCTCGACGTTTCGCCAGCTTTATTTCCCTTTAAACGCGTATTATTTCCCCATTAAAGCCACGCCTGTCGTTCTTTCGTTCCACCGTTGTTTCCAACGCCATATTATATCTAGGCAATCTTCACGGTTAATGCTGATCGTAACTAGACGAATTCTCCCTTTTCTCTAATTTTTACTGGTTCGCGCTCTCTTTGTGCGATTGCTATTTTTCCGGATACCTCGTTCTTCGTGCTAGCTGGTTATTCCGTGAATGTAGAACGTATTTCCATGGAATCGATCGGATCATCTGGCCCGTTCGTAACGCGTCGTGGTTTCCTTCGTTAGCCGTTTGCCTTTCTCCGCCATCCACTCTATCCCGTTGAATCCACTGTTTTTTAATGTGCCCGTTATCGTTGCCGATAAATGCCGTAAACGTAGTTCCGGCCTTCGCTAACTCGGATAACCAACGAACAATCCCGCTCTGCCAGTTGCCAGGAATTTCCTGCCTTAGCCAAGGGGAAACGGTTATTTGCATGCCAAAAGCTATAACAAACGGCGAAAATCCCTGTCGCTGGAATTTCATGTTTTTCGAGAATCTGCTGACATAGCCGAGGGAAAAAATGATGGGAAATTTCGAGCCGTTGCACGATTGCTCGTGTTATTCCCCCCGCGGACATTACGCGCGTTCATCGGGAATTCTCTGACTTTTCCGTACTGGATTAATGAACAATTTGACATCTGCCTCGACTTCCGCGTCTTTGAATATTTGTTGCGAATGAAGGCAGAGGACAATAGCCCGGAAAGCCGCTTATGCAGAGGTCGAATCGGCGACTATATCGGGAAGAAGGAAAATCGGATTTCGCGAGGTACTCGAGTGTTCTTACGATGTGCTCTCATACGGGCCGGGCGATATCGTTTCAGAGCTACCTGCCCTGGCAAGAGCGAAAAGAGAATTGCCCTCCCCGCACACTCGAGCAGAACAAATACGCCGCTCTCGCTGTCTCTCGCCAAGCAAAAACTCCGGGGGTTACGAGGGCTTTTGTCGCTTCGACAATTTTGTTATTACTCCAAAAGTTCGTAGCTGAACGGCCCCCTCCCCAGACTGTTTCAAAATATAATCATTATCAACGCTTCCCGTACCTCGGACTTACGATCGCTAAGTACTGGAAATTATCATGAGATATTCCTGGCGGGAACCGGTGAAAACTAAGAGGACATCGTCCGTGCCTTTTCCGAGATTCCTCGGACGTTCCTCGGACGAGGAAGACGTTTTTGCGGGCAGGAAAAAGGGCTGAATCTCAGTGACGTCGCGACGAAGCAACCGAAAGCGGGACGTAAGTGGTGCGATCCCCGCGATGTAACGCGCGCCGTTCAGCCGTCGACGGCATGCATAAAACATGAGAACCGTGCCGGCGGACTGTGCCCCGAATAGGAATTATTTACCGTGGTTAGCCGGCTCGCTGAAATTACGTCTACGCCCGGTGTTGTTCCTCCTCTCCAACGGGAATCGGGGGAATCGCGGTCGTTCCACAACGCCAATCGAACCGACGACGTTTAACCGCAGACTATTACAATGCCCACCTTCCCCTTTCCTCTAGCCTTCGTCAGGTTTTATCAACCAACGAAAACTGCCGTGACCGCGCGTACCTTCGGCTCTTTCTTTTTTTATCAGCGCCAAAACGAAACTGTTCGATTCCGCCTCGTTGAAATTTTCCAATCAGTCGTTTTCTGCCGATAAAATGTCGGCAAACCGGTGGAACGATGGGAATGTTTCGCGGTTTTCGACCGGGAACGTAGACATGAGGAGGGAAATTGGAGAATGACGGGAAAACCACGTGCGGTAACATGGTTTTATGGGAAACTGATTATCGGTTTTAAGTAACCTGACGTATACATTAATCGCGGCGGAAATTAATGGATCCGGGCAAATAATTTACGGGCGAAATCAATAACTCACTGGCGACGGGCAATGACAAACCGTCGTGGAACATACGCTTCTGATGATAGAGTGTCCTCGTAAACGACGATCTCGCGAAAAGGGGGAGAAAGAATCCGCATATCTCTCCCCAAGAATTCTCGGACATTCATTTCTACTGCATCTCCCCGTCTGCGAAAATGTTTATGTACCTGTCACTCGCAGCCCTCTGCTTTTTTATCCTCCGCCCGGCGTAATTAATAATTGAATATATAACGAATCGCGGGAGAGGCTCGCACGGAACAATTAGCTCCAACGCACTGTCGCTCTAATTGAATTACCGTTCGTGGAAAAATTACAATACCGCATAATGAGCCGCGCTAGTTCCAAGAGAGCTACGAAATTACCTCGAAACCCCGAGTAACCCGAGGAACGTAAAAATGAATTTCTTAGTAGTCGAGATTCACAAGAATGGAAATTGAAATTTTTCTGCAAGACGTTTTTCGGTAGAGTTCTGTGGTCGAATAAATAGGAGGCCGAGGCCGTGATAATTTCTTTGCTCGCGAGGGAAAATGAACCGCGGCCATGCGGACGCCTACCGCGACGTTTTCCGGACTTACGAGGTTCCCCGGCTCGGGAATTGCGCTGCTCTTTGCATCGTCAACGGCGGATTCTTTGCTGTCGGCCGCAACAGCGCCAAACTACCTGTTCTTTCTCACGAGGGAAAGCCGCGCTGTTACGGCAAATTGTGGCCTGGCTCCACGGTGCAACTTTTAATTGAGTTTCCTTATGTACGATAATTTGCATACTTCAAAAGAAGAGTCGCCATAATTTAACGTACGCCCCGGCACGGAATTGTTCGGAACAACGAATGCGTTGAGCCGGAACATTTCATTCGGTTAACGTTTCCCTTTTGCCGGACGTTCCTGGCTGCTCTCAAGTTGAGAACCGAAATCACGATGAATCGGGAATTTTCATCCGTTTCGGCCTTTCATGCCTACGTTTGTAGGGGGATGAACGATTTCCTTCGAGATGATCGTACAACTCGGCTTCGATCCCTCGTCTAACTACTCCGCGAGGAATCTATCAACGTCGACGTGCCCATCGCAGGGAAGTCTTTATTACGAGTTCGATTTAGCCTCGGAGAATCCTCGTAAAAGGGAAGAGAGTCGTCGACGTCATCGAGAAGAACCATGTGAAATACGATCCTGTTACCCGCAGAATCCTGACGTTTCAGCCGTCTAATTTAGTCACTCCGGCGCATTTTCTTCGGCATTATTAATGCCTGACTTGCAAAGTCCGACGCAACGATGCGCGACGAGAAATCCAACGTCGTGCTGGAAATTTCGCTAATGCCCGCGTGTCAGAGCACTCGCTTGACGCTCATGGAAATTCAATTCGCCGGATTGCAGGAAACGAACGATTCTTTATCTTTAGCTTCTCCAACCTGACAATGCCATTTTACTCCACGGCCAATTCATCCTCCCCGAAACTCCAAATTTCAGGAGCTACTTCCCTGGCAATTGCCATTTTACGACTCGTCGATTTCAGTATCGCCTTGCATTTTGCTTTTCCCATTTTTATCCACCGCACAGGCGTGTTTCCATTTACAGCACTCTTTCTAAAAGTGTCACATTTGCGAGGTATTAAAATTTATTCCCACTATCCGTGCTCGATGAGACCAATGTTATGAATTTATTTTCAACGACAACATTCGACGAATAGCCGGGTTATATTGTAAATACCATGTCGATTCTGTTATTCGGCGACGGACACGTGTTTCCAATTACCGATCACGTGCCTGGTATTGTCCCATCCAGATATCTGGCCGTTCAAGACCAATCGGATTGCCAATCAGATAACTGATTCGCCGCTCAATACGATATTAACCGCCGTGCGTAGTTGCTAATTAGCTAACCGAGAATAATAGTAAACATCAGTGTACGTTTGCTAATTATGTTCTTCCGAAGACTACAGTATAATCTCGATTATCCGAACGTTCGATTGTCCAAACAGTTCTCGCTTGCAGTTCGAACAATCGAGATGAAAAATTATTGACATTTGCCGAATTTCCATCGGCCGTGATTTACTTATTTGGAATAAAATGCCTGATATGTAATTTTCATATGTGCCCCTTGACATAACTAAATCGTTCGGCTGACCAGATTTAATGGTAAATCTTTTTGATTTATTTAATTACATTGGTCCGACCACAATCGCAGTTAATAATACAATTTGCACTAACTAATGAAAACGAGTATCGAGTACGAGTGTTATTAATGCATAAATGGAAGAATGTAATACCGCAGGGAATGAATAAATAAATAAACCCATCGTGGCTAGATTTTCATTAGCTCTTAATAACCATTGTCGACTAATTGTTCAACGGTGTAATTATTTTCGCTGATTTACAAGGTACTCCCTAATGAAGGGGCATTGCATTCACAGTCGGCCATGTAATTACTTCGTTATTGTAATTTCCTCACGTGCAAACAATTTTATAACGAGGGACACGTTATGGAGCGTAATTAGCAATTTAATTAGCGGTGCTTTCGTGTTCCTCGGGCAATGACGATGAAAACAGGACGATCGTAGGGTTAATATTTCTGCGTGGCCCTGACAGTCGGCGACTCATCGTGAGAATTTCGCCGGAGGAATTCAGCGAGACGACAGATGTCGGCCCGGCGATGTCTACGAGCGACGGTATCTGAGGAAGCGGAAACAGGGGATCGTTTAGCGTGTTTCCGCAGTGTCGTTGACATCGACCCTATATCCACAGATAGCGTTATCCGAAGGAGAGCAGCGCAGATTCGACGTGTAGATACACGTGCCCCGGTAAATGGATGGTAAACATCGTTCCTTGCCGCGCGGTTAATATCTTCCTTCGTCGACGGGGCCCGAGCGTCGAGTTAATGAAATCCGGACGGCCGTCCGGCGTTAACGAACCGATGAAAAATTATCCTCTGCAAAGTGTGTGCTTTTCGTAGTAGGCCACGGCTAATCGCCGAGGTAACGGAAGAACAGCTCGTCTCGGTCCATTGAAGCCTTATCGGCCAGGCTTCCAACGCACGGTCCACCGAATCGACGCTCTCGATACGATCTTCATGCTTGTCGTCGTCCTTGTCGGCCGACGAAGATTAATCGTCACGGATCGACCGACCGAGCGTTAACGCCGAATGCCAATCAAGGACAATACTCCGACGATGTCGCCGGGCAACGTTATACCCTCGATATGGGATGTGTACGCGGACGGACGCTTTAAAGCTCCCTAAATCGTCCAGACCATCAGCCGATGCACGGGAAATACGAGGCGGTGAATCCATTAGCCAATGGTCCCTGCTGTTGGGAGCGCGACAGTTTTAAGGGAATCGAATAAAATGGATTTCGCAAGAGGGTTCTTCGCTGTAATTCTCCTCGATACTGACCAGCGTGAGAGTCCGAGGCCGAGATGAGTGCGAGGCTGCAGGTCGTGAGTAGCCGAAGGAGCCACATGACACTGCACATGACTGCCTCAGCCTTCGCCCGCCACCTTTCTTATCTGTCGCCGCTCTGCCGGCTCGTCACCCGCTGTCCCGACACTCCCGTCATCTGAAACAAATATTTCCGTCACACGTCAGCCACGTCCAACGGTTCGTCAAAGCTAAATTAACGAATCAAGCGCCAATAATCTCTGAAATTGAGACAACGTTGAATCTTTCCAAAGTCGTTGTAAATTCGGAAAATTCCAAAACTGACAACCCCTGCGGTGCCGGTGGTTCTCGAAACGAGTGGTGCAATAGAAATACGACGGACCGTAACGTAATTATGTTCTTTTATTTTTGCTCCTCAGTGCACGAGTTGGCCCGGGTTCGTGCTAATATGAAAGTATCGCCGAGTCCGCGGGGATTAACTTCTCAAACTTTCCCACCGGGCCGACGCCGCCGACGGGCGCGAATTTTAATTAAACTATAATTAAGCTCGCCGATAGAGGATTAATTGAATAGAACGAAGAATCGCGGCAAATCCTGTTTTCCATTCCCCCCACCCTCCCTTCCTGCGTTATGTTCGTGGTACTTGGAGTTTCGAGAATCATGGCTCTACGAGTGCATTTCATTAGCGGGATTCCAAGTAAATGATTTCGTTGCGATTTATACGTCGCACGCTAATGGAGGGTAAGCGATAAACGAGGGATTCGTCGCGCCATAGCAATCTGCGCGTGTCAGGATCCCGTCTTATCGCGGCAATCGTTAACCCCGTTAATGAGGGTGAGTCGAAACCGAGTGACGGAGGATCAAGGGTCCTTCGACCCACGCTTATCCGCTTTCCAGTCACGTTTCGAATTAGTCCAACCTTTGCCGTTTCCCTCAAAAAACTGATTCGCATAGTTTCCGTATCCGTCCATTGTTTATGGTAAAATTTACCGAACGAACTTTGTACACGAGTTGAATATTGTTTGGCTGGGAAATACTTGTAAGCTCGGGGGTATGAATTTTATAGCGGAAGGTTCCACTGTTTTTCGAGGTTTGCCAACGATACGAGCGAAATATTCCACTAACTCAGGTTACGTTACGCATGTCTGACTAAATCCCGTCCGTTTCTACTTTCCGCAGACCGTGAGAAATGCAGCTGTTGCAAATAGTTGAAACGTGTCGTATTAAGCACGATTTATTTGTTTAACGTGGAATAAACATTTTATCCTCTGAAAAAGTGTCTTACACGCACGAACACGCAGGGAAGCGTTTTCCAAAAGTTTTGTCAAATTCATGCCGAGCAAACGCTTTGCCACAAAGCCGCGCTATGAATTCCACGGGAGATATTTTCGTTTGCAGTAAAAACGAGACGAAGGAGAAAATAAGGCGACGAAAGGAGAAGAGGGCGCTCTTTTCACGACTGGTTAGCGGAAATTTATTAGTCTGCCCGCGTTCGGTCTTTTTCTTCCGCTCGGAAAATTCCTGCGATCGATTAACATTTACCGAGCGGCCATTTATCTCAAGTAAATTGGTGGACGCGCATCTAAGCGCTATGGACTATTGCATTGACGATGGCGGGAAAACGAATATTTCCCGCTTCGATCGGTTTTATTTAATAAATTCATAGGATGCATCGCCGAGAAGTCGGATAGCCGACACAGCGGCGAGAATTTATCAGGATATCGGAGAATTCCACGCGCATAACCGCAGAATCATCCCCTTTTTATCGAGTTCTCCTTCTGTAAAATAAAAACTACTGTATTACCGCGTCCAGCCCAGCGAAATATTTTAAACTCAATTCCTTTCAAGTTAGTTCGCCGCTGTTGTTTTATTGTTCGCTATAGCGAATTCTGGTCTACCCGAGCTTTATTAATTATACATTCAACCGAGCGTTTGTTCAAGGCTAATTAATTGCCGGAAAACTTTATAATCGTTCACCTTCATGTCGGAATATCTGTTAAACGTGAAAAATTAGCAACAAAAATGCGGCTACACGTATATGCCATGCTACATCGTCAGAGGGACTGGGTATACGTTGGAATGAGTTTAGTTAACCCTTTGATTATTGACCGTGCCGTTCATGGTTCGTTGCAAGGATGTTAACCCAAGCGACCGACTCTGAAAAGGTCCGTCGGCGGGTCGCGGGAAGGTCGACTGACGCGCGTGCCACCGTTAAACCGAGTACGCTCAAGTGTGTCAAAGAAAAAGGAAGAGACGGAACAGTGGGCCCCGTGGAAGCCGACAACCGCAAGAAAGGGTATCAGCCGGAAAGGGGAGGAGGAGGAGAAGGAGGAGGAGGAGGAAGAGTCGACCCAGCGACGAAGATGGACAGAAACGATTCAAGTTTTCCGCCTCGCCTCAGGCTCGATCGGACTGAAAAGGTGAAGCTAAGGGTTCAAAGGTCGCTCCGCGACGTACAAGAAGCCCAGGAAAAAGATACATTCTGAATGGACAACGACGCTGACGAATGAAGGGGGGAATGGCAGAGCAAACTAACACGGAGAAAAACACGTGGACTGGATTCCCAAAGAGGGCTAAATCAGGTTTAGACGATACTTGTTATACGACCTTCGTCTCACCTCAGGACAAACTTCCTAACCGGGTTTTAGGGGCTTAGACAATTTCTTCCAGCTACTTTCTCTCGAAGAAGAATGGTTTTTCAAACGATCGCCCTATGCCCACTTAACATTCTTAATTGCGTTTGGATTAAAGGCCTTAAGCTATTTCTTTCTTATCTCCATACTTTCCCGGCGTCATACGGGATGATCTGAAAAGGCAAAGTTAACGCTGGACGTATTAAAGCGCGGGAACAATGGCCCGAAGACGAAAGAGTTATTGCCAAGTTGGCTGCGGGAAAGGAAGCTGCTGATAGCTTGGGCCTTCGTGGAAGGCTCTAGGTAGAAGAGAAAAATGAAAAGTCTACGATGGAAGGCAGGAGCACGGTGGGACGGGAGGGGTGAAGGGAGACGGGTCGGGCGACGTGGAAAGTTGGGTAAGTTGGAGGTGCTGGCTAAAGCGTTACTCTTCTCTGGGAGCTGCCGGGAGACCGACGAGCGGCCCTTTAACGCGGCCACCTGTACCGATCTAAGAGCTCGCTCTTAATGAACTTTACATAATGTTTATTCGCCTTGCCCCCGCGCTAATTCACCGGGAAAAACTTGCAAGCCGGCGAGCGATATCGAACCACCGACAGGCCGCTCTTAACAAGTGGTTCAGGAGTATATTTAGACCGACCATAGCCCGTGCCTCGGATTTTACTCGATGATGCGATTCTCTCCTTTCGCGTCCTTGTATTTCGATTAAAAAGCTCTCGGCGTTTTAAAGCCAATACGCGGCTGGCTGCGCTTAAACCTTTTCCCCGTAGCTGCTGCCCGTCGAACCAACGGGCGACGTATTTTCGCGCTTTAGAGTCAAAATCTCGTGACTGCGAGCCACCTTCCCTCAGGGGAAATCTCGTCTCGGCCGTGTTTTACGAAATTCTCTCTAGCTTACGGTGACGCGCTGTCAACAGTCCCGCGGGTCACCGGTCTTAAAGATTTTCCCCCCTTCCTAAAGATTACTCAATATTCTACGACGTACATTTTATTACAGCCCGCATGTTCTCGTAGCTGGAATTACAGGTTATTCCCGGTACCGGAGAATAATGGTTTCGCGAATAACGCTACGTAACGCCTCCGAGACGTTGGACAATGCACGAGAAAGTGCAGCGGTGACACGCAAGAAACGAACGTCATCGTATACAAGTCTTTATCAGGTCGGTTCGTCGAGTCACGATGACCCAGAGAATTGCAGAGGGGGCAGGGAGGGGAGGGTAGAAGGGTAACTGACCTATCGGTAGCATTAAATTGTCAGTGGGCCAACTCCTTATATCCGCGCGTACTTATATCTCACTCATTCTTTCACTTGCATTCGTCTTCCGTTCTTCCATTTCTCGCTATAATTCCTCTCCGTCGTCCCACCCTTCGGGCATGCCGCTGACTCTAGATCGATCGGCCTGGCCCGAATAGACTCTACGACTACCCCCGTCCGTTTATAGCATTGAATATCAGCAAGTTCGCCAGCCGTGCGTATCTGAACTTGGACTTCGATCTCAAAGTCAAGAGGGAATCGCCAGACTTTACGACTTACCTCTGCTTGTTTGCAGCTTGTCGTCGTTTTTCAGCTGTCTCGTCCAACAACTTTAAATTACCTTCCCCTTGTCTCCGCGATCGAACGTACCCCCTGCCCACGAGTTCGTCGATGCTCGCGCGAAAACTCTTGCTCACCACTGTCTCGTTATGTCCTTCATAAATCTCTCTTGGAAAATGCCGAAAAAGATGTTCGCGTTGTTCCTTTTCGCGCTACAGGTGCGAGGGGAAATGAAATATGACGATAACGAAAGCATTTGTGAAAGCAAACCGGCTCGGTCGGATTTGTTCTTCGGCAGAAAATTCTCTGCTTATCTCGGGATCTCCTAAAAGCGCTTTCGACTTACGCTGGAAGTTTGAAATTCTGTACGAGTCTTATCGATCGCGCGTTTTCTATTCGCTTCGAGATTCGCGCACGGACGAGCGAGCATTACGGACACGTATTATGGATGTATACGTAATGCGAGCCCGGAGTCCATCCAATATGCTGTTACGTAGCCCATCTAATATAGCTTAGGATCTACCGTAATAAGGCCAGCGGGTTGATATAAGCGTAAAGTTGCCCGTGCTTCCAGCGAGTATGGAATTTTTCAGCGTCCTTCTATGCGTGACCGTTCCGCCGCCCTTCCTTTTTTTTCTCAAAACTTCCCTCCCCGAACGTAATCTAATTCGCGAATACCTTTAATCTTGTATTACGGGTTTACGACTTAGCCGACACGCGATGAAATACTTTATCGAGACTTTCCCGCAAGCTTCTCGCAAGTTCAGGAAAAATTGGCCGACAAGTGCGACTGAAAGGGAGAAATAATTTGTCGGAAACATACGAGGCGATCGACCGATCGATCGAGAGGATTTTCATTAGCAGCTTCGTGTCAAAGTTCGTCGACCGTCGGCTCGAAAGATCGTTCAGATGATTCTTCCTTTTGACTTTGACGCGGGACATTCCGACAAATTGGATCCGGAAGCAAGCTTCGGCGAGGAAGGAAAAGAGAATTCTCTGATACACGGCCGGATGGTTTTCCATGATTATTCGGTTCTTGACGGTCGCCGGTAACGATCGGTGACGACTCTACTTAGCATTTAAATATCATCTCTCCTTCTAGCCGTCGGACCTCGGTCGCACCGGCAGGAAGCCGCAAACGGCTCAGGCAGCTTTACGAAATTAAACCACCACCTTCGTTTCGGGCAACGATGCCGCGCCGCGACGGAATGAAAACCCCAGGGCTACGATATCAGGAGAGCGTGAGGCGATAAAAAGAAAGTAAAGGATCCCACCACCGAGCCGGAGAATGAAAAGAGAACCCCAGCTGAAATTTTCACACGGGGAAAAGCATAGCCAGGATTACCACGAAGATAGCAAACCGCCTTACATCCGTGTCTACGCAAGATAATTATACCGATGGAAAAAAATCCTCAATTATATCCATCCCTGCCCTTTTACGTACACTTTCGAAAGGTCTATGACGATTTAAAAGGAGAAGATTGATCGACCAGCCACACATTTTCTTCGAGACGCGACATTTGTCATTCTGACGATTAAAAAATGTTTTTCGAGCATCTCGAAGGGAGCAGCCGGCGTTCCGCTTTAATAAAGCAGAACTGCGCGTTCAGGAGGAATTATTAATGTGAATTACGACGAGCGAGACGTGATCCAAGGACGATTTTCTTCCTCGGCTGGTTACGACCCCTGAGAGAAGGGTTCGTAACCCTCCGGGAATTCTCACCGATGTCCCGGGATAAACTTGGCCCTTCCGATCACCTGCTTTCTCGATTATCTTGTCGGACCCAACGCCATAAATGTCCCCGCGATAGACTTTATCAGCAAGAAGATAACGTAAGGATAATTCCGACGAAATAAATAAGTCTCGGATATCCGGGACTTTAAAGCAAAGCTTCGGGGGACGGAAGGTTTTTAGTTTGACCTCGGGTCACCTCGGAGTATGTTCCTTTCCATGGTAAATTTAGCAGGATGGCGTTATAAAAATGGGATTACGCGGCCACGTGTTCACCATGAGCCCTCGGTATCGTCGTTCCTTGGCATCGGGGTTATTCCGCAAGACAGGTTTTATCATCCAACCGGCCATATTACCGACAATATTCCCTCTCCGTCACGAATTTACTAATTTATCGGAGATTTTTCTCCGCCTGTCTTCCCGGAAAGAAAGTCGAACATTATGATAAACGATTATCGGACCATCGTGTCACTTGTCTGCCACTTTTTCTCTTCTTTGCCGTTTGGTTTGGTTCTCCGTCTCTGCGTTAGTTTTCATAGAATTTCTCGCCAGTGAAAATGGAAGGTGACCACGTAAACTCCCTGAGCCGTTCTCGTTCCATCCCGTAGACAGGTCGGCGCGTGACCCAATGCGCTTGCCCCCCCCCCCCCTCCTTCCCACCCACGTCTGCCCTACACTCACTTTGTCCCTCGCTAATTAGAATTATTATGATTAAACTGTCCGTTGGTTTTTTTTTACAGTTTAATCTCCGCCGTCGGAGGCGGCTCGTGCTAAATTACATCTGCTCCGGTTCGTGCGAGGAAAATCAAGGGAAATCGGGGTCGTCGTTTTTCCCTAGCCCCGTCAAGGGTACTGAATCTTCATTGTTTCTCGTATTCGTAACGACCCATTTTTACGTCTCCCGCGGAATCTACTTCACCCGGCGTGACGACCTTTTCTCCTCGTTTTTCACTCGACGGCGATCCAGCCCGTCGCTATCGCCGGCTGCGAATAATTCTTTCGCATCCCTCCCCCTCCCCCTCCCCCTCCCCCCGCCGTCTCGATTAAACCCTTGTACGTAGAAAATGAAAAAGTTGAGTGAGGTTTCGAGCGCGGTGAAGGGAGGGGACCGATGGAAAGGGCCGAGACACTGCCGAGGGTTACTAATGAGCGTCCGTGGCCGCGCACGTCATTCTTAAACGACGCATTCGTCGCCGCTGGCTACGTGCAATTTCCAAGGATTATTAGCGACCGAGGAGGGCTCCGCGACAGCCGAATTCATTACCTAGACGGAAGGAACTGCTCATCGACGACTGGTCGGCTTCGCACGATGTTCCATCGAGCATCCAAGCTGCTCGTTAGGTTTCCCTCAAAGGACTATAATAAACTCGTCCAGCGTGCTCTAATTGCGCCCAGCGGGTTACGCCGATATCGACTTCGGTAGCCAACGTCGGTGGATTTTAAATAGTCAATAGCCGCTTCAAAGGATCACAACGGGCCCGACCGTTCGAGCGATCGTTGCAAAATAAAAGGGGAGGAACTGTCCTCTGTACTCAGACTTCGTTTGCCCTGCGACGATAGATACTAATGATCCGTTTCCAACGGCAACTAACGCATCGTTTTTCCCCTGCTAATCCTCTCAATTGTCTGTTGTTGTTAACGTTGATACCTTCGTTATGACGTTTTTACAACGGACGATCCTTCGGCTAATCTCTCAAGCGTTGCTGATCCACGAGAAAAAAGATTGACAAAAATTATTTCAAGCACTTTTCTACATTCCTACTGTGCTCTGATTTTTTTGAAGCTAAAGTCAGGGAGAGGTAAGTGGGTAAAACTTGGTCGTCCAACGAAACGTCCTGCAATCTTCGTGACTTGAACATGCCGACTTCCTGAAGGCGATGAAACCTTGGGGAAACTTCCTTGCGGAACGTGTAGGCCGGGGATGCAGGTGAGGCACACGTGTGACAGTAAGTACGAACAGTGAGAGGGAAATCGAATGAGGAAGGTTTCGAGGCAAGATGTGGGACAACAGTCCCAGAGGGCGATAAATAAAATTACGCGAGGTAAAGTATAAACGTCGTAGAGCCAAGAAGACAGTAAAACGGAACAAGCCGGAATAAAAGGTGGCACGGAAAGACGGAAAGTCTCCATAGATGAATGAACTCAGCAATAGAAGGGGTGAAATTAAATGTATAAAATTAAATGTATCTCGTACGATTCAAGTACAATCTACTACTCCTGTTTTTATCGTCGAATCATAACGCGTTGACGAAAGTGTAATTAACGTCGAGCGGATAACGCAGTACGCTCGAGGTTACACGAAGTCCAAATGGGAGGGTCGATTCCCGCAGTTGAGCGTAGCCTTCTTTCCAGCGTCTTTCCCTCAGCAGCTCCGTAAAAAGAGAATTTTCACGCGGGTCACGTGGGCAGAATGTAGGCACACGACGACGACGACGACGACGATGACGACGTCGACGCGATATTCAACGGGGCGATTAACCCGACAAAGCCCGGGACGAGAGTGAAAGGAGGCTAAAGTGGAAAATCTGAATAGAAGTCGCAGGTTCTTTTAGTCCAGCAGAATCTCGCAAGTAGCATTTAAATGCGGGACTATTTTGTATCGCCTCACGCGCCAACCCAGCCGATCGCCAATGAAACTCAACCGACAATACAAACTCCTCGACGGTAACCGTACCTTCGCAACTTTCTATTTCTCCAGGAAAGCTGCTTGCCGACAGGAGAAAAAGAGCAAGCCCACAATCGGGAAACTAGATACGGTATCGCGTTAGTTCCGCTTTTTTTATGAACAGAAGGACCTTGGAGTTAGGAAATGTTCCGTCGATGGGAATCTCGGTGAGACTTTTTACAGGTTTCTGAGTTAGATGGGCAATTTAATGCGCCTTCCAGCGATACGGAGCCTTGCTATGGCATTAGACATTATTAAGGCTGAGTCGGCGCGTGGGATAAAGCTTGGATAAAACGTGGATAATTAGCGAGGACGGCGTGACGCGTAGGTAGGTAAATTGCAAGGTTCGCCTGGAAAGTGCGGCACAGGTGGCCGTTGCTCCCTCGATGAGTTCCGTCTCGGTTAAACTCAGCCGCCGTACAATCGGCCCTTCTCACATTTCCCAATTTTTACGAGCCACACAGGCAACGGTGTCGTTCAAATAACGCTAAGATCATGCCACGCAGGCGCTCGCCTTAAAAAGCTATCGATCGATGAGATATTACGCAACATTTTCAGGATTTTTCCTTCATTATAGGAAATATTCGACCGTTTGCTCTTCTATCATTTTTCTATCGTACCTATCGCGCCTACGTGCACGGTACTCTTCCATTACTATTTTCACGTAATACTCCACGGCCGAATCACAACGTGAAAATTTTAATCTTGACGTGGAAATCGCAGCACCGCATAAAGTTGCATCGTCCGGGGATTAAAAACCTGCCCCGTGACCAAGTATTTTTCACTTATTTTCGTCATTTCGCCAGTTTTTATCGTACGAGGACATTATTACATCACGGTCAAGTGCTTTCACGAAAGTAAGTTACGTACAAACAAAAGTGCGAAGAATTATTTCCCGTAAGAGTGACGCCATTTAAAAACGAATTTCGTTGCTGAGCTCTTACGCGAAAAGGGAAAAATGATTATCTCCAAAGTATTATGGTCCCGAAATAATTTGAAATTGGACTGTCTTGTATTCGACGTGGTAGGACCAGTTACGTCGATACTCGCGTCGCAAAAATGATCCTTTTGTAATTGCTCGGAAATAGCGAAGCGCCGTAAACGGCATTACAGTACGGACGGTTCCCGCTCTAATTGGTCGTTGGTTCAGCGCTGGACGTAAGTCCCTCTGATCCTAGCCGACTCCGTTCCCGGCCTGCATTCGCCGGGGAGATAAATTTTCTTTTCTTTACGGCGCACTTTCATTAGCCCGCCGGATGTGTATATATGTACATTGGCGCGTATTTGCCTACAACCAAGTATATCGCCTTCGGCGGGGAATTCGGTGTGGTTCGAGGAAATTTATGACGCTTAATAAATAGCTGCTAGCTCGTCCGCGCTACGTTCTATTGTTTTTATCCGCTGACTCATTTGTATTCATTAGGGGAATCGTATACTACCAAAGTAGGGGGGACTTTTTATCGGAAGATAACGCTACGATCTCGCCAAGATTTGCCCCTGGAATAAAGAACACGCCTTCTCTATACGGAAACGTTCAATTTATCCACTGAAAATCCCTTCAAGAATCAGCCGAACAAAGTATACGTTCCCTTTGAGAGCTTTTTTTGTCTCGGCAGTACAGGTGGTTTGTCGAGGGATTAAACGGCCGTCTAAACAGAAGAATATCACCAGTCCTAGCGGTGACCCTGACGTAGGAGGGTTGACCCTCTTCGAAGACAGAACGAATTACATGGTCGTCCCTCGGTACGAGGCAATTGGACGCGAGGGACGTGAATTTCCAGCTTGCGAATCGAAGATCAACGAAAAACCGGACAACTGCCGACCAGCGACAATTCGGAGGGTGGCGGACAGGTAGGCCAAGGGGGGGAGCCTCTAAGCGCGGTTTTCGATCCTCCCCCCTCCCCCCTCCCCCCTCCCGCGCCGACTGGAGCACGTCGAGCGTGGAATTAGGCACTTTTCCAGAAAAGTACTCGATTCAACCGGCTGCACGAGTTTAGAGCGGCAGCTAATTACCGCGCTGCTACACCACCTCGCCTTCCACTCACAACCGGTTCTCGTTTTGCCCTGCGTCGAGCTTGCCAGCCGCCATTTCCCAAATATTCCCGATTCCCATGTCGATG
This sequence comes from Hedychridium roseum, assembly GCA_963989215.1. Taxonomy (NCBI): domain Eukaryota; kingdom Metazoa; phylum Arthropoda; class Insecta; order Hymenoptera; family Chrysididae; genus Hedychridium; species Hedychridium roseum. Next base: position 783,635 of record OZ022307.1, on the reverse strand, counting down.
CCCCGTCGTCAATTCTTTCGAAGAGAATTGCCGAAACACTCGGACAAGGCCGTTGACGATTTTTCCACGAATTTTCCTGAACCTTCGCTGAGAAAAGTGAAGCCTGAGAAATTCGGGGAAAACTCGAGCCGGTAACAGTGCTCGTCGCTGCTTCCATACTTCCTGCCTTTCATCTTACTTTTTCTTCTCGCTACATCTTTCCTCGAGCTTCTCGTTTTATGCTCTTTTAATCCTCTTCATGGCGATCCATTTTATCTTATCACTTCCCATCCTTTGTCCCCCCGTTTTTTTTCTCTGAAACCCTATAAAGCGCGCCGAAGTAATATTTTACACGTGAAAGCTACAGTTTATTTAGTTCGCTCTGTAGTGCGTCATACCCGCGTGCTTTTCGTTGTAGTAAAACTTTTCCATCATGTCTGCGTAAATGATGCAAGGGCGTAAAAACATTTTTTCCCGTGCAACAACGGGGTTAAAATCTACAGTGGGTAAAATTCGCTGCAAAATTCCCGCTGTATAAAAATAAATAAAAAATGATCTCGAGGGCTCATCTTTTGCGCGTGTCGCCGACAATCGCCATGGAATACCGCGTCGGGTATTTCGCGGATACGCAAAATCGATATCCGCGTCGGTTGTTCGCGAGTTGCGTGCGCGTTAGCGCCGCTGAAATCCAGAAAAAGGGGCCCCGGGGATGTCGGAAGTCGAGAGTGAGGGGGGGGGGGGAGGGTTGGAAGGGCGAGATAGAAGACGATAGAGAATCGACCGTCTAGATTCTGGCGACGACGACGACTCGGCGCCAGATCAACTTCTTCCAATGGGGAGGGAACTTTTGTATCACGCGTACACTTTATCAGACTCGTTATTGTCGTAAGATCGACTCAGAGGTCCGTCCTTCCCGCCCGCCCCTGTAGCTCCGGCAAAACGCCGCCAGCGATTAATTCTTCCGCAACAAAGTGAAAAGAAAAACAAGTACATCGGTAAATAACCGGTACATCTCTCGGCACTTCTCCATGACCTTCTTTTTTTTGCAATTATTTCAGTATTTCCATTTGGCGACATCCCGAGGAATAAACCGATGGTACAAACCGCCTTGCACACCGGTTGCATTAAATTTTCCAGCCTTTAGCAGCTGGTTACGCAAAATCACAGCGCTGACGGCGATGTTTGATTCGCCAGCGGAAGGAAGTTTTTTAATCTCCACCAGATACCGTTCCGTCTTGGCTCAGTCACGCGTTTTCATCTTTCCCTTGCCGTTGACTTTCTTTACCGCGGAATATTACTGCGAATAGGTTTGCATAACTTTCGAAGAAGCCGGGGTATAAAAACCATTTTCCCGGATCGTTAAGAATTTCGCGGCTATGCCGAGCCGTGGGAAAAGGCTGAAAAACTGTGGGGAAGTTGACGAACGCGAAGGATGTTTCGGAGAACCACGGGGAATTCCAAAAAGTTGGAATTTCGTCGAGGAGGGCAAGATTTTTCCTTCGTTCGTGGGGGAACTCCACCCTACACGATTCACTTGGTTTCTCCGTTTCTTTCCGGACCCTTATGACGTATGTATGCATATATATTTTTTCGGCGACTCCCGGGAAATAGGACGCGAGAAAGGCGAGGGTCAGGATGCTTAAGGGGGTGCGGCAGAGGGAAGGGGAGGAAGTTTCCGGAGACTCGTGGAAATAGGTCGGAGCCGGCAGACGGGCTTATGGTGGCGCGTGGCTGGCAAAACGCTTGTCTTCCAAGCCTCCTCGCAGTCCAGCCTCAGCGTCGCCGACGCCCACTCAAACTCTCTGTCCATCCCCAACGCCCTTGCTGTCCCCCACCCTTCCCTCCCCCCCATATATATGTATAGGCCTTTCAACGAATTTATGGACTCACGAGGACAAACGTTTTACCAAAGTCTGCAACCATCCCGCTTTTCAAAGACGAACACACTCTAACCATTTGTAATTCTCGCCAAGAGATATAACGATACACGTATTTCTCCGGGAATTGTTCCTGCAATTTTCGTACGAAAATTATCACTGTTTGGCCAGATACGTTCTTTTCAGCGACTTGACAAACCGTGTAATAGCGAAATGTAGGTTTACCCGGCGCTGTTAATAACGATAATAACATAAATCGCGCTAGAACACAGTCGATCGAGTCGAATTCCGGCGTGTGGTTCCCACTTAAAAGATTTAAGAAGACCATAACTACGGATCTTTAGCCAAGGCCGTCGTTCTTGGCAACGAGCCAGGCCGTACACGAAGTTTAGCTTAAATCTTCAGGCAAGCATCCTACGGGAACAGGGATAAATAAGATCGAATCGAGATACCCTCTGTACGAGCCAATATTTGTCACGTGGCAGCTTTTAATCTCGCCCCCGCCCAGCAAGTAAATCGGAATCGTTCCTTTTTAGCCTCGACGAAATTCCTGCAAACTTTTGTCCTTTCGGAAAAATTGGCAGGCAGTTTTAACGGCTCTACGAGAACTTCGATTCAGTTAATTACTCGGGGAAATAGCGCCAAGTCCAACTTCAATCGCGTTATCGGTTGAACCTGCTGCGGATTATAACGCTGAGAGATGCAGTTATCCTTAACTTCTTCATTCCCTTTTACTGCAGTTAAGAAATACGAGCGGCTAAAAATTTATCGGACCCCGATAAAAGTGATGAATGTCCGTTTCTTTTTTTTCCAGTCAGTCAATACCAGGAAGATCCATCTTTTTATTTCCCTCGACAATTCCGTCCTTTTATTAACGAGACGTGTGATACTTTCAATTCTCGATACGTCAGAGCCAAATCGTGTCCACTATTTTTGTTCAAAGTGGGTTCGTTCGTGAAGGATTTGCGTGAGTTTGCTGGGTCAAAGCCCCAACGTATTTCAGCGGAAACCGGATCTACTTGAGACTCTACCGTCGTTTTTTCCCCACACGTGGAATCGCTTTGTCGGAATTTAAAACGCCAACCAAGTAGGATATGCACATAGATGGTGGGTGGCGGCAACTGCTCCGTCACGTTTTGATTCCATTTCCAGGTTCTTCCAGGTTCACGAGGAGAAGGGCTAAGAGGAGGAAGAGGTGGAGGAGGGGGAGGATGACGACGACGACCTGTCGGCCAACGATTTACCCTCTCCTCGCTTTGGAGTAATCAGTTGAGTGGCGTCGGAAGATCGTCGATTTCTTCGTGGAATTCTCGTGGCATTCCGGTTCGTTCGGTTTGGTTTAGCGCCTTGCCACGGTTTCCGTAGGCGCTTTGATTCTTCTCGAAGTTCCTCTGCTCGCAACGTGACCGAATGACGAGTCGACACTGCCGACAGATACTCTCTGCTTCCCATGAACATTCCAATCACGTGCCAGCCAACGTCTCGTCTCTATCATCCACTGCTTCTCTCTTCCCCGGTACAACCGTGGCGCTGAATTCTTTTGTCAGATATCGCCGGATAAGAGTTATTTAGCGCGACCCGTTATTAGGTAATAGAACCAGACGTGTCTGCTGACACCCTATCATCGTGACTGCGCGACAGTCTTTCTTCCCCCGATACTAATTACTTAATTAACAGTGGGTCCGAATAAAGCGAGCCATTCCATAGACATTTGCGTTACGCGAATCCCCAGTTATCCTGGCTTCTATTGGAAAATTAAGTTCCGCCTGGAGCAACTATTTTTCACGTAAGTTTAATTCCGTAGATAGTTGGCCGGTCCGAAAGGTAGCCCGTATTAATCTCCACTACTGTCCGAAGGCTTTACGAGCTTGTTAACCGGCAGTATGTGTTGTCTTATCGACGTTGATCAATCGTCCAGAGCTTTCTCGCCGAGAGATTTATCGCGGTTAGGGCAATCGAAGCGGAGTCTGCTGGCGGTGGTCCCCGCCGAAGGTTCCGAGGAAAAGGACTCTGCGGGACTACGGCGCAGTATCGGAAGGTCCATCTCTTCCTTAATTACGACTCATTGTCCGCAGGCACGGGAAGCCTTCTCTCCCCTGAGTTTCAGCAAGTTACCGAGGATCCTCGTGCCGATGCACGTGCAGGCTGGTTTGCAACTGCGCCTTCCCTCTTATCTACCGAGTTCGCTGTTGGCCATTGCCCATCCTCTCACTCTTCCACGGCCTCCTAATGGAACTTGGAGGCGCTCGTCCTGCCGGAATCCTGCAACGTTCAATTGATTCCCCTCACGCTCCAAGTCCGCAATGGCCCCTGGATACACGTATCCTCTCAGTCCGAAGGGAAAAATGACCTTCCAGGTCGTCCTTCGGCCTTTCTTTGCTCCGAGCGAATTCACGTGACAGCGCGATACGACAGCTCGTTTATTTATGCCGTCAGCCCGAGAGATAACATTAGTTTGCCCCGACAAAATGTTCTCGTATACACGAGACAAACATTCGCCGGGCAAATGTCCGATCCGACCCTCGCCTCGGGAAAGTCAGGGACCAAAATGCCACGACCCACTATTATTTTTGATTCGGCACTTGTAACATTTTCTTCTCATCCCTATTATCGTTCATCCAAGTGCGCACGGATACACGTACACATATGCACAGCGTCTCATGATAAGGTGAAATTTTCTACTGTTGCTTAGACGACGTCACGAACTTGCCGTGATCCCGGCACGTACGATAACAGCGAGATGGAAGCTTTCGATTACCTCTCGAGCAAACCGACCTTCCCGCCGAGAAACAATGCTGGGGACAATAATTCACGGCGAAGCACAAAATTCCGTCAGTATTTTCTTCGTGGAAGGGATGTATTGGGTTTACCAGGAAAAATGTACGAACCCTGTTGATTTATGCCCTTTCAGAGTGCAAGAGCGTCTTCTCCTTTGTCGAAAGCTCGGTTAAGTAATGCATTGCCAGAGCTGCATCTTCAAACAAGACTTGTGTATTTTGCAAGGCGCTATACAGCTCTGCAACTTGCCAGGACTTTAACGTTAGGTGGACCTCATTTCGCCAAGTTTACCTGCAAGTACAAAGATCGATCACGAGGGAAGGCAAAGCTCGGCAGCTCTTGAATAAGATACTTCTTGGCGAGGCTCTTTATCCTCCAATAGAATCGTCCTTCTTCGTTTCCTGGGGATCGCACCAGTGTTCCACCGGTATTTTTACGTTCGTTTATCGACCAGCCCCGTAGACGTTCCGTTGATTTTCTCCCGGCCAAGAGAAATCTTCGGCCCGGAGAATTGGCGGGGCACGTAGCGAGTACTCGAAGATCTTCTCGCCTCAAACTCGAAGAGGTCAAGAAGAATAGTTCGCTTCGCGTCAGCTACCACTTCGACAACCACATTGCCTTCACCGTTTTCCCTTTTCCCCTTCCTTCGTATTTCCTCGATGATTCGTCCTTGTTCCTTTATACCCTATTCCGATGGCTCGCACCTTTCCTCGGGTCCTACAAGTTTCTTCCTGGGGTGCAGTTGAAACGAGACGCTAGTATTCCGTGCCGGGAGGGCAATTGCTTTTAGTTCCAGCCTCCCCCGGAGGACCAGCTTTCACTATGGTCCTCCGTTTTCTCGTCGACGAGGTCCTACGTTACGCGCTCACAGCTACAAACTTGCTCGTCGAGCCATCCGTGTGGCAACTTCCGTGGACCACCGCGTACATGCGTAATGGAATAAAGAGGCACTAGTCCCGCGCGCAAATTTCATTCGAGGGTTGTCGCCTCCACAGGAATTTGCTAAACGACCGAGTAAGGATATAGTTTCCTCGTAATTCAGGCGCCCGAGTTTTCCTGCCGCCCCCTTAGTTTACTCAACGTCCAAACTCGTCCGGGGAATTCAATGGCCCTTGACCCATCACAAAAGATCGTACGCGATTGAATAATTACTCGGAGAACGCGGAGGAAGGGGGGGGGATTGATCGAACGGCGAACGACGGCTTCGTGGGATTTCGGCACAGACTGGTTTTTCAAGGAAATGGACTATCCATCGCTGTTGTTGACTTTGGAAACTACCTCCGGAGTGTCGCACGTTGATAGTCTTGTCTGGCAGGACGATCGGCCTCGCGCGGACTTTCTACTCCCTTTGATAGGTACACCGAAGTTTAGTTTCGGCCAAAACACCTGCCACGGTTGCCCAAATTAACGACCGCAACGTACCCTTCCGAACTCCTGTTTTCCATTAGAACTAGCCGGGCTTCGGTAAGCTTGTCATCGAAATTACTTTTCCACCTAATTAGCCCTAGTAAAAGCGAGCATGCTTGTGTGGAGCTGCAAATAAACGTCGGCACAGATCGTACGGGCGATATTATTAACAGCTTCGTTGAATACACCGGCAATTAGCGGGACAAGTTTACGTCATGTCTTTCGGACGGTTCGAAAGTTAGTAGTACTAACTGTTGCGGGATTTGTCTCAAGGAGGAAACTTTTTAGGTGTATATTTAGGCCAACGGGTCTGACTAATGTTAGCAGCGAACGATTATTCTAGGTATTAGCCAGCGGAGAGGCGTAACGACGATTGTTGAGATAAAGCTTAACACGGTTCTACGGTTTTGGGAAGGTAATACCGTCGCGTGGCGATAGTCTTGCCCCGCGGGACAGTCTGTCCGTACGTTCGACCTCTGAACTTCTCGCGACATAACCTGGGACCTGCGGGGAGGGTAGACGGGGGTCATCTAGATCGATCGTGAAAAGACCGTCGACCCAATTCAGTCCCACGGCGATGAAAAGACGGCGCTGTTGCTTTGGGGAAGCAGACTTCCTTCGCCGCGAAATATCGCAAGTCGATTCTAAACCGCAAGCACGTGAAAGAGAGGCGGGGGAGGGAGGAAGGACTGGGTGAACGTAGATTCCTTGTATAGATCGACAGAGCCGCGTTATTTTCTTCTCACGTCGATATGTCCCCCGTTCCTTCTTTATCTTTATTCGCAACGCTCCGATCCCCTGGCGTATCAGCCAACGTGAAGCCAACGTGAAGCCAGAGATAGCGACGCGATTGAAGAAGGGTTGCTCCTATCATCCGCCAAGCAACCCAGCCAAACGAGAAAAACGAGTTACAAGGGTGTTGGGAGTTGTCTCCTATCAACGGACATGTCCACAATAAACTCTGATAGGCAGGCCACCGTTATTTCTGCTTTATCACAGAAAACACTGTATTAGCTGCGATAAAGTTCCAGAGGAATTTATTATTGGCTCATAAGTGAATTCCGGGAGCTGTCCGAATTAGGGACCGAGGAAACACGGAAATGGAGAGACAGGCTAAAAAAGAGCAAGTACGTGGCGCAATGTAGACATGTTGGCCTGGATGTCGTCCATCCTGGTTGCTTATGGAAGCCACGACAATCTCGCGTTACGGTCGTTCAGGCATTTCGGACACTAATGTTCAACAGCGCTCGGTCCTGCTGTTTCGCGCGGTAAAACACGGCCGACGCTCGTTTCGCCGACTAAATATTTCCCTCACGTACGCCACGGGCTACACGTCCACTGCGCCGGGCTAAGAAATGAAAACCATAAATTCCACGATATCCATTTCCAAGGCGGCCCTGCAACGACGCTTCGTCAAAATCGAATCAGCTCAGCTAGAAAAGCGCTGCACGTCAGTGCATCGTTCCTCCATGGAAAGATTGTAAAATCAATCGGACATGTCGACCCACGGAAAGTCATCATCGTACTTTCTTATATCACCATTTTCCATCAATCGAAAGCAGGTATCGTTGGACCTGAACTTGAAGGACATCATCTTTTCATTCGTCCCCTACTTTTAGGAACTTGCGGTCGACGGGAAAATTGGACATCATTTATCAATGTTAAGGATGAAGAGCGTAAGAATTAGTTTAGAAAAGTATACTCTCCGGAGGGCGCGTGGGGATAATTAGTAAGTTCCGGAGGAATGCCAGCGGATATATCTACTTCCCGCGGTATTCGAGCTCGAACATCGCGTATATACGACAACTCGGCCGTGGCAAGTCAGCCATTCAGCTTCCTCCCCTTGGCTCCCCCATCGTCGTCCTGGCCACGTTCTAATGGGATTATTACGGTACGACCGGGCGGTATCCATTCTCTCTCTCTCTCCCTCTCTCTTACCCTCTCCTCGGCCGAACCTAGCCCCGCGTTCGTTCCTCGGTACACCCTTTACATGCTAATGTCCCGCCGCTGAATATCATACGAGCAGGCTCTGAATATGAAATAGTTTGAAATTGGAAAGGGAAACGTCGCCCCCGGTATATGCTTCCAGCGGGGCTGCTTTTTCCTTCCCGCGGCGCCGCTGCCTCGCAACACATGTATTTTGCCTTCTCTTCCACACACATGCTCCCCAGCGCGGACAGCTAAACTCCCCTCTCCCTCCCCTCCCCCTCTCAATGTATTACATCACGCGCCGCAGATACGTCTACATGCACCTATTACCGTTCCCCTGCAACGGAAGTAATACCGCGTGAAGTTACGGCGGCCGTTGATAAAAAGTAATCAACGTTTCAACGGAGAAAAATAGATTTCGCCGGGTCCGGGGAAAGGTACGAATGAGAAGTATGCCTGAATCGCCAAGCGTGAGTCAAGTTGTGCGGATAAAAAGATACCGTTTTACCGAATTAAACCCGGACGGTGCGCTTTTAAGTTCCTCGATAATCAATGGCGCGCGGTCGAAAATAACACGTAAAATCGGACCATTCTGTCAATTATTTCCCAGAACGCGGGGAAACTACCTAAGAATTCTGACACTGAATTAAACGCGAATTAAAAAGAGAAATGTCTAGAAATACTGTACCCTCTGGCTCGTGTCCGACGAGTAACGTCGTCGATTCGCGAAATATCTTAGTCTAGTTTCTCAGGAATTTCAAAGTCTGTTTCCCCTTTTGTACATTCTGCTCTGATCTTCTTTTCTTTCCGTCGACCCTTTTGTTGTCGCTTTGAACTATATTACCGGTCGCTCGCGATGCAGCTAGTCGAAATATTTGTGATTCTACTTTCCCGTAGAGCCTGGGATTGTTGACGAAGCGTTCTTTTTGTTGGCCAGCATAGTGGAAATATCCGCCGGCTGATTCGCCAAACAGTCCCATTTGTGGAGAAAGGATTACGAGCGATTAATCTATCCTCGACCGCGGGGCCGACATCTGTTAGCTAACATTTTGCAAATTCCCTTTCGAGTTCATCACTCTTTTGCTTCTATTCTGTTAACTAATTGAACCGATTAGTCAGATTCCATCTTGTTATCTGTTTTCCTCGCCTCCCCTACGTTATCTCTATTTCCCTCTCTCCGTTTAATAGGCGTTCGGACATTTATCCGTACATACATTTCGAGGCTATAACTTGATATATGAAATCCGCGTGCTCGTGTAACACCCGGAATTTTAAAAAATTGCGAATGGATCCATTTAATCCGCCGTAAAGCCCGCAGTACACGAAATCCGGCCTACCGAAAAGACCAATCGATGAATGATCGGCGCTGCGGCCGTTCCGTGCGTTATTTTTTCCCCACTCGTTAACGCTAACAGTTACCGAACGAATAACCGCATAAAAACTTTTTACACAACCATGAGTTGTTTATTAAATAAATTGGTCGTGTTACACTTGGCAAGTAACACAATGCTTTTTCATGTGGAGACTTCTAATTTGATTACCTTCCGAATACAGCCCGTGCTATTGACCCACGCTGGAAATCGAGTGAGTGTTTCCCTCGGACGGCAGCGTAATGTACAGATGAACCACCGAGAAATAACAGACAGGAGAGGTTCTGAAACTTAGTTCGGCAGACTGTGCTACATGCTAATATCCGTCCACTGAATATCAAGGCGACGCTGTCGAATATTAAATCCCGAAAGTTTCGCAGCTCGAGGCCCTCGAGGCCGCGAAGAAATGAGACTCCGGGGAGAAGGAAAAGAGGGTGCCGGGAATAGATTCAAGGATTGCGATAAATAGAAAGCCAGATGAATAATTTCGACGTCACACAGCGAAAAAAAAACGTGGGTTCGTCAATTTTGTAATATTTTACATATTTATATTTGATTTTTCGCGAAACAATTGGAGAGGAAGGTTGTCGGTGAACCTAATGGAAATACCGGCGAGGAAAAATGATTTTCGGCCTGTCACCCGGTCGGTTTAACCACGTCGAGGTAGACGTAAAGCTTTGCCGAAGCGTCATCAGCTATTCTCGCGTAACTCGCTACACATCGGCCTAGCCGTACGCTATAAATTATTCACGATACGGGCCGAAGTTTGCGCGGCGTCGATTTCGCAATTTCCATGCATGCTCGAGAATTAAGCGTTAAAACACGCCAGGCTGGCACATAAATCCTCGCGAATCTACCGACGAATCGCCATTTTCATCTGGCCCGCGCCGGTAAAAACGTCTCAACTGCTGTTCTTTCTTCGGCGGCGCGATATTAATCAGCTCCGTGCGACCGTACTTCCCCGCCATTCCCGACTTCCATCAACAAATTATTAAATGCAGCCACATTGCCTGCCAGTCAAAGGAATCGGCTAGCCTGCTTCCTCTTGCTCCGATCCTTACTTACTACTCTCTCCGTTCGAGTAATTAACCTATTAATTAGCTATCGCGTAATCGCGTTTTGATATAGAATGCGCGAATATATTTCACGATATACACTTCCCTGCCCCGATCGCCGAGCATTTATTCGCAAATTGCCGACGAAAGCTTGACAAAATCTGGGAAGCGAGCAGTCAAGGGTTCGGACAGGACCCGTTGATAAACAGGACGAAATCAACGGGCCCTTGGATTTCCCCGCTGCATTGAATCACGAATAACGTCTCACGATAGTTTGTATCATCCAGAGTCGCAGGAACGATGCGGCAGCAGCTGCGTACGATCTGTTCCTCGCGACTATGTCTGCTCTAGCGGAATATTAATCATATTGTATAAACGTTCCCGTCAACATGTGCGAGTCTACGGCAAAGTACAATTCGGGCATAATTAATGTATACATACATTGAAATCATAACATTCTCGAAACAACAATACGAATAAGCAAAAGCATTTCATGGCAGAGCTGTCATTCCGGTGATCATGTTGAACAAGGAATAACCTTGTTTCCAAAAAGTTCTCCGCCGTTTAAAACAATTGAGCACATTTTTTATGTTGCATTGGAGAAAAGACTGTGGGGCCACGCGTGAAACGTTCTGGCCGCTTAACCCGGTAATTTCGCTTCTAACAGGATGGCTGTAAAAAAGGTCGATTTATCGTGCACCCCCGCAACCACCGCTGTAAATACTCGGAGGTTCCGCACGAGGCAACGTACGGTCGTCGCCAATTCTCATCGCTTTAAGCCCAGCAATGGAGCTTTAATTAAAGAATGTAGAGCCTGACGCGCCTCGAATATTGATCGGGCCGTTTCGACGAAACCGAGTGAAAAAATAAGCGAGCGACGATTCGATCGGGTAAACCGGTTCTTTTCTCTAGAGTTTGACAGGACGACACGGCTCGACGGGATTTGAAGGAAAAATGGGGGAACGGATGAATTCTATGCGAGCACTCGCAATGCCGACTGGCAACAAAAGGATAGCGCGGAACGTCGACAATATGGAAAACATGGAGAAGCCAGGGACGAAACGTCCGACGGAAATGGATGGGGGCAAAACGGTGAGCGCGCGCGCGCGCGCGCGTCATGTCATTGATAATAACTCGCAACCCGGAAAATTACGTCCTCGTAATGCCGTGCGTCAAGAGCGGCCTGGCAATGGCGAAAGACAGGAGGGATTCGACGAATGGACCGCAGTTTGGAAATGAAAGCCCGGCCAAAGGGATGGGAATTAACTGGCATTTCCGATCTCGCAATTCGACCAACCAAAGCGGAACAATGCCGTCTTCTCGTTTTACAAATGGAAAGGGTTACTCGATCCGCGGGACAAAGAACCCCCACAACGGAAACAGTAGAGCAGTCCCGCTCAATTTTCACGGACAAAAATGGATACTCCTGCGGGCCATTATCGATCGATGCATCGTTAACCACGTAATAACTTTCACTTGCACGTCCAGCCGATGCTTAGGCAATTCTCAAATTTGACGACTCCGTGAAACACCTTAAGCTCTGAGTAATTTCTTATCGATAAAAGGGGACGTAAATCATCCGCGCGGTAATCCCATCTCGGAACTTTCCCAACTTGGCTTCTTCGCCGAAAGTACTGGCGAAGTAGACTTTATTCTTCGATGATGGGTCTTGCAATTATAATGTGCTTGGCAAGGGGCGAATTTTTGCCATGGCGTCGACTTAAGACGTCTCGCCGGTCATATGGATAGCGTCGTATTCCGGCCATTCATTTCCCGGGCAACTGCCTTCAAACGTTTACTCGCGCGAGACAAGCCATTTTTCCCCGGGACCCTCGGCTTTAAAGTCTCGCGACTGATTAATCGAGCCCCGGAAAATCCAATGACCTTCCAGGACCCGCGAGCCGATTATACGGTTTTTTCGTTGATTTTCGCGGCTAGGGAAATCGCATGACAGTTTAATGTCGAGCCGCGCCGTTTCGAACGAGCGATGTTAATGGACTTTAAGCTTAATGGAGGGCTAATTATAACGACGGCCCGTTATATTTTCCCGTCGTTCGGCTGCTCACATGGTCGGGGATATAGCGGTTAGAGCAGAGCCGGCCCCATAAACTCCGCTCGTAATGGCTTTTCACGCTCGGGCTAAACGCCCGGTTATGCCATACACGCCCCCGGCCACTACGAGTTTTGCCTCTTCTTTTATTTATTTATCCATAACGGGCTTCGTAAATCTCCGGCTTCTTCTTCCCCGGGCTTGTATACATGCGGCAAATTATCTTCTCACCGGCAGAGCGATTCTCTCTTTTCCTGCGCTTCAATCCTTTGGCCCATGGAGTAAAAAGCTTTTCCACAACGCACGCAGTTTCTCTCCCAGCGGAGATTGGTTCCTTTAAATGACAGGGAACAGTTCATGGAATCGAAGCTTCTGAGAGACGACAAACATGGATCGCCAGTGCTCGAGTTCTTTTACGGAACAGGGTAAAAATCGTTTACAGTGAATCATAAATGGAAGCCGTTGAAAACGTGAGGTAAAAGTTGGATTGTAAGGCCAGCACTGTGACTTGGCTGACGAGGTTAAAACCAATTTCCCTGGGCGTAATTATTGCCGGCGTGGCTCTTGACTTTTTCTTTGGGACCGAACCGTCAGTAATTATCCGAGGTCTTTCGAGACAAGTACTTTGGGTCCTTGAGAAATCTTCCGGACGGTTGGCTGATCTGCATTTCTCGTCAATGCCGTTCCTTATTACAAATTCCCTTGGATTTCCGCTGAGAAGGCCCCGTCGACGGATCGTCCGAGTGTCCCGGATGTTCTTTCACGGCGACTTCCTCCTCCCCTCCCCTCCTCGACCTCTTCCTCCTCCTACCTCCGCCTCTTGAGTCATTCCGCTTCGTCGCTCGCCCCGGCAATACGACGGGATTACATGTGACGTCTGTCTGCCTCGCTGATCTCTGCAACGCTGATAGTCTTGAATTATCGCGAAAAAAGATTCCCACCGAGAGAGCAATGTTTTCTCGCCATGACGGATAGTGCTTTCTTCAGCTGGCCAAACAAATTCCCCCGAGGGACCGTCTTCCCCTCTTCTAGACAATTAGGAATTAAGTCTTATTAAACGGAGGGGTCGACGAGGAAGATGCTTATCTCCGAGCAGCCATGATCTTTTCACTCGGACTAAAACCTTTCGTCGACTTAACAGTCTTGCTGTACAACAGATTAACAGGGGTAGATGCTGCAGGTATTGCGGTCCAAGGGTACGGCTGGCTCTTCCCCAATAAGGGTTGTCGGCACTTCGATAGTAATAATGGCTAAGAGCCTCGTTGTTACACGTTTATACTCCGCGTCGGTGGGCATAATTCACGCGCACGGTCCTCCGCCAATATTCGGGGATACCTTGCTTCGAAGCATACCCGCTGCATAGTCTTCGAGGAATTTCCAATCTATCCTCCGACCGAGCGACTTGACAGCACCGATCTGCCCTCTGATCTTGTACAGTCGCTAATCACCGCCTATATTGCTCACTGCCGAACATTAATACCTTCTTCGAGGTCCAAGGGTCGACCAGTTTTTCGTTTGTTAACGATTAACATTGTTTTGCCAAGGTCGTCGTTGAAGCGACGATTAGGATCTTTCCGAACAAGTGGCCATTGTTCCATTTTCTTGCACGAAGCTGTGGATGGAATTGTCAGGTGAATGGTCCACGTGGCAATACAAGAGCAAGAAATTCTCCTTTGTCTTTCCATTAACAAAAACAGGGACACATGGAGGCGTAACTCTGTGCAAAAACCTGTAATTTATGGTCAGTTCGATGGATGACCGCGTGCTGGCCAGTTTACGCGTATAATCGTCCCGGAATTTCCAATCTGTCTCTCGGCGGCGCCATAACCGGGCGCGGCAATTTGCGAATGGCGCGTGGCCCGTTCTTGCGCAACATCGTTGATCACGGGAAGCATCGAAATTCGCGGGAAATTAATCCCGACGGGCCGCGCAGCGCTAACGTTTCGCCGGAGACACGCAGGTCCCTTCCCTGCCAAGTGCGCTTCATTATATCCTTACGGTCCAGTTACCACAGTTACGCCGCGAAATACAGTTATTACTGTTATCGCTATCTCCAAACTCAGCGTGCCTGCAGCCCGCGCGGAAGGGCGGGGGGTTCTCGCGCGCGTATAGAATTTATATGAGGATTCGGGGACTCTGGAGAACCAAAAGGCAAGTTAGTCGGCGTTCTAAGGGCAAGGCGACTCGATGGAATCTCTCGTCGCTTCATTTGCCCGAAACAAAGCATTAATGCACTTAGTTGTTCGGAGTTCCGCACGGTCAATTTTTCCGCCTAATTTACGTCTCACCCTCCTCCGTCCTCCGTAGACTGGCCATTCGCTCCTCGGTGCCCAAGACACCGTCCTCTAATCCAGCCAATCCACTTTGCTAGTCGGGGATTTTTGAAGAACCCAATTACTTCCCTTCTCGGTGGAGGAATTTCTTCGCAGGCAAGCGACGACGATGCGCGAGAAACCTGCGTACTTTGCGCAAACCCTTCATTGAAAGGAGAGGGAACGATTTTGGGAGTTTATCAGAGTTGGAAAAACGGGACAAAGGTCTCGGAGATTTTTCTGGGCTTCGTTCTGTGTCGTTCTTGTCTATCTCCGATGTTCGTCGCGCTTCCGGCCGTACATCCTACCGAAGCCGACAGTTTACCTAACCGTATCCGATTCGACATGACACACACGCGAGCTACGTCTCCCTCGGGGCAGTAAACTAAACTGCGAATGCCGAGCGACCGGTGCCCGATGTGCAGCCAGCGCAACAAGATAAGGAATCGCAACCGTACGCACTGCCACGGATGGAACTCGTTTCGTCACTTTGCTTTTCCGTGGGAAGGCAAAGTTTCAAAGCAAATAACGCTAACGGATCTGTGGGGACAGTAAAGTTTGTGTAATTCTCGACATTGGAAAGCCACGGTAACAATTCTTACGAGTGATCATCGTCCACAGCTGGTCTTCCTTCTTTTTACGAGTGCCAAACGCGGACTTTATGCATTCAATGTCGACGGTTGGATGTAAAAGCTGTAAACTGAAAACGTGACCGGGGAAAATCCTTAAGGGCTGCTGGAAATAACGTCCCGAGGATTCTTTCGCAGGATGGCTTTTCAAAGCTGCGCGACGCAGTAACGTAGGAAAACGATGTTTCGCGGAATACGTTAGCGTCTCTCCTTACGGCGGAGTCGTGCGACCGAATCGGATGAATCTTTTAGCCGACGTCTCCGGAGATGGCGAGGAGAACGGGGGAAGAGGGCTTCTCGACTACGCGTCCTGGGAATCGTTAAATCGGTTTTACGGCAGCCAGCTGGCTCTCTTTGCGCTCACGCATAAAGATTTCCGGGAGCTTCCCGGAAGGTGTCGATGCCGAGAACCACGCCGACATTTCTCCCGGCTAAGAAACGAACGCGTTACTTTCTACCGTTATGCCGCGGTCTACATTTCCCTGTCCGCTTTCCTCGTACCCCACGGGAATTTCTGATCCATGCACGGCTTTCACCGTTCTCCTTCTGGAGGACGGGCCAACGCATCGCGCCTGCCGATTTTCCAGGTATTCCAGATTTTCCGCAGAGTCTGTACCAAACAAATTTCCGGCAAAAGGGGTCGTGGCTGATCGCTCGCTTGTCTTCCACGTACCAATGAGGAACTCATTATTTTTCTACCCTTTGCCATGTTGAAAACGTTCGATTTTATCTTACGTCCCGACTTCTGTCTGCGAATCTTCTCGACGATATTTGATTACTTCGATTGTGATCAGCTTGATTCCTTCACCCCCCCCCTTGCCACCCACTGGCAATCGGCAGAGACGTTTTAATTAAAACCATGTATTCTTGGTGGCCACTCGAACAGATTCCATCGTACTCGGTTTATCCAGAACCGTGACCCAAATACGTTCGATCGGGTGTGATTCTTCCGTCGCACCGTTTCTCTCCTTCCTTCCCTCGGTTGTTTCCCCTTTTTTTTTATTGCGCAGACGGGGTCGGCGGACAACGTCGGCCAGATTACCGGGCGGGACGACGGGGGCGGGGTTGTCACTGGACGTCAGAGAGATTCCCGAGGAAATATCGTACATACCGTCCCAGCCACGGAATCGAGCCGTCCACCCGCTACGCGTTTCCCGCAAAAGTGATTCGTCGAAGTGCGAAATACAATCAATCATTCTGCCGGGCTAAAAAAAAAAGAGAGAGAATGTCGTAATTCCCGGCGGTGTCCTCCTGTCGGCCGTCTCTGTCTGCCCCTTCCCTTCTCGTCAACTTCCGAACTAGTCGAAATTCAGATTAAACGAGAATTGATGATTCGGAAAACGTCCGAGCGCAGCGAGAAATATCCCCGTGGAATTGGTAAAGCTATCAGCCTCGGTCCACCGATCAGCTACGTTCTGTTTTCATTTGTATGAAGCAAGTAATAATCCTGGTCAAAGTCCGCCGATCGAACCCATATTCGCTTGGAGGAAAAACTTGAAAGCGGGATTGCTTTTGCCAAGGGTTTCTCCTCGGTCGACGGTTTTGCCGCTCAAGGCAATTCCTAGTTTAAGACGGCGAAACGTTGGTTTCGTGAGAAAATGTCGATAGAGCCGGCCCAATAGGTTGCCCTGTCCCTGACGCGTCGTTCTCGTTCGTTTAGCGGTGTTCCTCGTCGCACTCGACAACGAATGGCCGACCAGGAAATTAATGCTTGCTCCGTTATTTTGCCGGGCGCGTTCTCGCGGCTGTTATAATCGACGTGTAACGCGATTTGTTGGGGCGCGAGCGCGCGTGCCGCGCTGAAACACAGCCGACGCGTTTCTTTATGGAAAACCAATGATCGCGGGATTGAAAGCAATGCTGGAAAAACGTACGGAAACAAAGAGAGGATTGCATTGTATCGGGCGCGCAGATGGGCCAAACCAACAATCGCCACGGACAGAGGGAAAAGAGAGAGAAAAACAGGGAAACCCTGTCCATGTGCGTCCCGATCATTCGTGTTCGCGTTTAAAGAGAACGCGCAACAGCGATCAATGGAGAATAGCCCACAAAAATAACGAGATAAGGGAGTGAAACAAGAGATCGCCCCGAAAAAAGCTTTACGTCCAATGCAACAATGCCGAGATGTTGCACAATTATTATCCCGCTGAAAACTACAATTTCGCCTACCGCGAAATTCGTCATGTCTCTTCGAAAACATGTACAACTTAACCGCGGACATTAAAATTCGTTAACCTGGTTCTGCGTAAAAAGCTATTCAGGTATTCGCGGCGAGCGGCAAAATAAAATGCTTTCATCAGCCGAGTGAGACTTCACTTCCCTTTCATAGTTTCTATTTCCTCCCATTGTCGGTTAAATTTTTCTATTCCACTATTTACTCCCCCATTCGTCGGAACTGTTTGCGTGTTTCCGGTTGATGGGACGATGTAATTCGTCGATCATCGAGTAAAACCTCAGCGAGTTCGACGAGCGTACTCGTTTATTGGCAAATAAAAAAAGCGGCACGTCTGCCGAAAAACATTCCGACGTTGGCATATTACGCGCCGATTGTTTTACCACGGACGCAAAAAAACTTTCCGATCGTAAAGCAGGTGGGGCCCCCGACGATCGGAGGGGAACATAGTTTAACATGGAGACCGGAATGAAAATACACGCGCGAACGCCCGTGGATGATCCTTGGCGGTGTCAAATGGCCGATCGCAATGTAAAGGGGCATCGGGATAAATCAAAGGGGAATTGATATCGCTCAACAATGCCGGCTGGATAGCAACGCTTTGTCCGTTCATCGATACATTTCGTTCTTCGACAAACAGCGCGCGGCTATCGACGCTTTAATGTAATTCCGATGTTCCCCGACCAGTTGCACACCGGGGGCAAACTTTTCGCATTACGGATCGCTGCTTCCCCGATTCATCGTTGCTTACTCGCCACGGAATCCTCAACGGCTGAACCGAGAAAACGCTCGAAAATATCAAAACGTTATTAATTTCCGCCAAAAATCTTCTTCGTCGTCCCAAAGGTCGGTTTTCGCCCGGCCCTTTGACACGGATGTTTCTTCGGGTAGACCCAAATTCGCTTGTTGCCGGAACACTGCGGAAAAGACGGACAAACACAGAGGGAGCTGAAAGCTAGAGAAAATAAGGCACGGTGTGAGATCACAACATCGTCCCGGCAGAACGTAATAATGCGACCGTGTGTTCTAATTAAATGGGCCTGCGGTATAGTGATACTCTTCTGGCACGCGACGTGTCCAACTCGACCACATTTCTTTCCCCTCGCTCTTTCCCTTCGTCCCTCTCTTTTGGTTTTTTCATTTCCGTTTGTCCTTCCCTTTTGCCTTCCTCGTTTCCTCCTCGTCCTCTGGTTTCCGGCAGCTTCTCTTCACCCCTTCCAGGAGATCTATGTGTGCAGTTGCTGACACGGTATGTCAGCACCTTTGTCCCTCGGGTACCTACGGCCACCGTTTTCGTCACTAACCGAACGCTATGTACTCGTCCGGCTGTTTCACGCTCGCGAGGTGTGCCTCGTAAACCAGCAGCTAGACCATGGATCGTCATTACCTGGCTAAACAAACCGCTGAGGGAAGGACTCTACAATTTCCATTCTAACCCTTTTGGCACACGGAAGATAAGTTTCACGGATAATTTGAAAAGTATTTTTTGTCCTCTTTTGCGGATCCGGCAGAATTTTCGGTGGTAAAACAGACAGGTCTCCCCTTGCGGGCAATGTCCCTGTAGAGTGGCTTACCCTGTCCATGTCCAACCGTTTTCCTAACGACAGTCAGCAATGTCACGTGCGAAACTTCAGTGAGGTTTATCCGGGGAAATACCATGAGGAAGATGTAACCGCTGGTTCGGTGCCAACGAACCAGTCAAAGGACTGACAGTCACGTTCGCCGAGGCAAATGTATCCGCGATGACGTATTCGTCGAGGAACTCGGCAAACTTGTGTCATCGTCGTCAGTGCGTGGAGGGCACTTAAGGATTGCTCCAATCCGCAGGGATCGTAGGACCTCCTACGGCATTTCCCCGGCAATAAAGTGGAAGCCTGTCTCTCGCGTTAACCCGCATCAAGCACGGAAAAGGGAAGTAGAGGTCACGGAGGGTCGACTGGGAAAACCCTCTAAACTGAATGGACCTCTTCATCTACGAACATTCGGGGAAATGTAGCAGGAGTTTGCGGCGAACTGCGCGGAATAAAACTTTCCTATCACCCCACAAAATGTCTAGGTCTGTCAACGGTCGTTCGTGGATGAGATTTACTGTAAAATGCGATCATAAATGACAGCTGTTTCAGCTGGTGTTTCTCGCAGTTTCAGACGCTGCTGTTTCTGTTTGAATGTTTAGTGAATTCAGAGGGTGAGTATTGTTGGTGTCACTCACCACAGCTGTTGTCCGATACCTTCGCGTCCTCGAATTACGAAGGAGGCCAGACAATGGCCGGTTTTCTCGAGACCTCAAGCAGAAGGCGAAAAGGCGAATTTATATCCGCGCCGGAAACTCGAGTGCTCGTGAAAAATAATTAACCCGGCAGTCCGAACCCCTCCTCGAAAGCGCGCAATGGTACCTCGTCGCCACTGGGAATTATGGACTCCCCGGAAGAAGCATCTTTCCCCGCCTCCTTGTCCCTGCATTTTACGTTATTCCAAAGCACCAAGCCAACTTGGTTTCCCTTCACGACGAAATACAATTCGTTCGTGCGGATAGAGAAATCGCCGTGACCGGAGATACTCGCGTCGCGTTAGCGGGGACAAATTTTATGAGAGGAAATTAAGTTTCTACGAGGTCCGTGCACGTCGATGTACTTTGCCGGACAGGTCGGTGGGTTACGCGCCAGTGTTCCCGCTCGTACAACTTTCGCGAAAGAGCGGAACGTTTGCACTCCACGAGCGGAATCAAATTCCAGCCCGGCGGAACTTTGATCCGGTGTAGTTACTCCCCATTCGCTTTCTCCTGGTCTCTCGTGTAACTAATCTCACCATGTAAATACAATATTGACTGGCGCAACCAGCCGAGGGTGGGTTCGGGGGTATCCTCCATGCAAATCAGCCCAAGCTACCCTATTCCCTCGCAATCATCGGGCTTCGGTCTACCCTGGAATAGTGTTTAACCTTGTCATTAGATTAAGACGTACCCGGAAACTAATCCGCGGTATTCAAGGTCAATTCGATTACGTCATTCGAGGTAGGAAGGACCCAGGAAGGAATCAATAGAACGGGAAATCAATATCCCTTGGGTGGGACCAAGGCCGAGGATATTTTTTTCTAAATTCATCCCTTTTTTCCTCGATATTCCTTTGCCTTCATCAAGAGTTTTCCGGCGGGACGGGCAGATGGTATATCCGGTGGACTCTCGACGCCGGTTTCATCGAGCTTTCCCATTTGTCGGACGATCAGCCCCTCCTAGTCGCGGTTCCACCGGAGACTGGGCTATCTAAATCGATGGAGCGCGCGCCGCGGAAAGAGGGCGACTTACGGCGACAGGAAGATATCGAGTTACAAGAGGGCCGCAGGCCGGGGCTGGTATACCGGTGTTAACGGAAATACGAGGCCCTCGAATCGCACCGCAGCTTCATCCAACACAACTCTCCTGCAAGTTTCTCGCGCGGGCCAAACGAGAAAGATTCAGCCAACTCGCAAAATTCTCGCCGAGAGAGGACGAAACCCACGACGGTTTAACGAAGCGAGGATAAGTCGATCTCGCCGGGCGACGCGAATCGACCAATTTGTGAAAATAGCACGCGAACTCGCAAGGAAACCTGTAAGACAATCTCTTACAGCGAGGATTGTCAGCATTTTAAAGAGTGTACAGTGCGATCAAACGAGAGAGAGAGAGAGAGAGAGAAAGACGTAATCGTTATTCCGAATAGTACGGTCGTCCGCTGGCAAATTAGGCAATTTTTCACAATACCCCGGATTCAGTCGTTCTTTCACGGTTTTCTCGATTTTCCTTTCCCTCTGGTGCGTTCTTTCACGCTCGTCTTACGTCCGCGGGACGTAACCCGAGAACAGGAAACAATGGCCGTACGTTTTCGTCTCGTTGCTTGCCGGGGGTGCACGTTCCTCGTGCACCTACACAATACAGACGGACCGGGCCGATTGCATGTATAGGCACGTACAAGGAAAATAGCGAAGCTTCGGCTCCCGTCGACTCCCGGCAAATTCTGAGATTAAGAGCTTCCACCTCGATAGGAACCGCTGGAAACGGGGCTTCTAGGTCTTACAGGGGGGAGGGGGGAGGGGGGGGGCGGCGGCGGCAAAGTTTCCGGAGGAGATATCTTTTCTCTCGCCCGCTCGGCGAGAAGGAGGAGGCAAGGAGGCGGCAGCGGGGAAAGACGGAAAGGAAGCGAGGGAACCGCCCCTAAACCCCGAGCATCAACGGTATAATCGAGTCCACGCGAAGAATCAAATTTTCTACAATCAAATAAACGTACGTTCGGCCAGTGTCTTTCACCGGAAGAGGTTCACCTTCCCGACGGACCAAGCGTTTCCTCATCCGCGGGACGACCATTCCCCAGAAATTCGCTTTCTTCGCAATAGCCACTTGAGTCGTGAAAATTCGTCGAAACGCAATAAAGTCTTCCTATTCTTTTTCGCGCGCTTAAAAGAACATTTTCATAACCCTTGTTCAATTTTATTTGCACTCCAAGTTCGAAACATTAAGTGGCTCGCTAGCGTAAAATTAAAAGATCCTGAGGGGGGTGATTTTCAAGCGAAATGGTTATATACTTTCTCGCGCGGTTCTATTACAAGAGTTTTTCGAGGGTAAACGGCTGGCTTGGCCGCACAATACTTGCAGCAACTTTATTATACGGTAGGTATGCCATGGAATATTCTAACCGAATGGCTCCTGTCTTCCACGTCGTTTCGTATACTGCCTATATGTGGCACAAGGAGATCGAAAACTACTGATGCGTGTAAGGAATTCGGAACCTCTACGACAATCCACGTACGCGCCACGATGGTATCGATACAAGAAGATCATCGTCGGCCCAATCCCCTCGCCAACCTCGTCATATACCGACGGAATATGAGACGCAATGTCCCGACCTCCACTTCAACCTCGCCTTTATTCCAGAGCTTTTTAAAGAAATGCTCGCTCGTAGAAACGCCTCGAGACGTTCCTCCAATCTCCTACGAGTCATTTTTCAGTGCTCTAATCCTAATCCAAGATGGCACGTCGTTTATCTGTTTCAGGCTAAAATCGTAAGAATAACTTTCGGTAGCCGTGGGACCATAGCCGGAGGATCATTCATCAGCTTCAATTGCTTTGGAGATTTCGCCAACATAGAATATGAATGTCTAGCGAGCAGGAAGAAGGTAGGAAGTGGAGTTTTAGGATTTGTCCACGATTTGTCCAAGCTGTTGGACGGTTGATTCACTTTAAAACCAAACGGTGCGGGTGTCGTCCGCGGCGATATTGGGGAATCGCCGGGGGAAGGGGGCTTGGAATTTCCAGGAGTCCGCCCTGGCGGGATTCTTGCGGGCCAAGTACATTGTCGTACGTGCGGGAAATTGGAGGTCTCCCTGCACGACGTGCAGTCATAACCGTAGTCGCGAACGAGCATATCGCCGGGATAACGCGGACGGACCAATCGAAAGCCATTCTAACACGAGCAGAAATGCCGATCGGCAGAAAGCAACGACACTACATAGCCCCTCGATTGCCATGCTTCGGATGCACATCCACCTAAACAGTCTTCCCTATGTTTATCGTGGGAACAACCCTTTAACATAACGCGAGCAAACCTGGCGCGATTGTTCGCGGTGAAAGACTTTCCTCCGATATCCCGCAGGAATTGGACCATCCACTTTAAAATCCTCAATAAAGTACCGACCGCGAAAACTCCTACTCTACACGGAAACCAATGAGCAAATTTCAACGTTTGCTCGAGCAATTTTTTCTATCACCTCTACAAGACTAATTTTCGTGACCTCGTAGGTTTAACGCAATTTCCTTTCTTTCCATGATGGATCGCGTGGCATATTCGACCAAGTAACGAGGCATTTTTTTCAATGAGAGCAAAGTGCAGACGCATGAAAGGGTTAACGCTGTTGTTGTTTTACCACTCGTTTCGCTCGACTTCATTGGTCGAATCTTCGGAGTAGAGCCGAGTGGTCCGCTTGGGTTTTGCGAGTTTCTGCGCGGGACGTGCACACATGTAAAGCAGTATGCAGACTTTCGAGAAGCTTTTAAAGTGTCTCCCGTTTACTGGCGCTCCTATCCGCCGGCGTTATATGTGCACCGTTAAAGCTTAATGCGGCACGTAGGGAGGCGCATTGCCATCTTTCTTTTTGTGCCACACCGCGGCTCATAATGCGCCGATCTCTATACGTATACATGCACCAAGTGTCAGCTTTGCTCTCGGCCTGTTCCCTCGTGATTCTATTCATTCGTTGCCCCTGGCCGACCCCTCGTCCCGCGGTAAGCGTAGTTTATTCCGGAACGTTACGAGTACCGGACTGCAAAAGTATCTCCCCCAAACATTATATTAAGCACCAGCATAGCAATTACCTTTGCGGATATAATGCCAGTGGATTTCCCGCACCTGTCGTATTTAAAAATCATGACCGTACACTCTGATACCAGCGGACTCTTCGACGCTGCTAAATGGGGGACTTCGTTATTAGCGAACGGTCGGTTCATAGTTGCAAAGAAAATCCGTAGCGCGTGTACTTTAATGTCGACACTGTGGGGGGTCGTGTCTGGCAAAAAATATGGCTAACGATATTGAAGTCTGCCGACGAGGAAGCCGGCGAAGACAATATCCGGGTTCCGAAGCATCGCTATCTTCGGGAACCCCGAGCAACGACGCGGGGGTTGTAGCGAGAGGGGGGAGGTGTGTCGAGTGGCAGGAGCGCTATAGACTGGAGATGGGTCGCGTGACCCTTGATCGATAGGCGAGTTCAAGATACGAGCCTCTCAGCTATCGATCCAGCCTCTCCGAACGAGCACGTGTGTTGGCTTCGCGCTTATGTCTCGCGGAATATCGAGCTTTCGGCAATCTGAAATTCATAAAAGGCTCATCGATCACGAGTCGCGTAGAGTCGCGACGTTCAGCGATGCCGCGTTACATGGAAACTTGCTCCTGGCGCATCGATTCTCCAAGACTGAATCAAACACGATCGGGCAATTTCTAAAGTACCAGCCGAATCCGAAAAGTTGGAGCAATCGATTCTCGGACTTTCATTGCCGCCGATGCAATTTCTTCGGTTCTTTAGCTTCCCGAGTCTCGTGCGGCACTGGCTTTCTAATATTCCCCTTCGGTTTTCCAGGGAAATATTACACGCGTTTGTCGACGTTCAGAGAGCGCCGTTATTGCTTTCTTCCAGCAGTTTGCAAGTAGAAAATACCTAGCTATGTGTATGCATTTGCAAAATAGATGCACGACCTGCAGAGCCGATTGGCGCGTGTCCTCTTGAAAAAAGTTGCACCCAAGAAATTCTTACAGATGCATAGATATACATACAGAGGGACATTTCTGTCGCGAGTAAACCCGTTATATCTATATACATATCCGGCTGGCGCAAGAGTTGGTTGGAATCGAAGGCGAGGTTATTGAAATGCCATCACGAATTGAGCATTTAAGAAGCCGGCCGTCGTGGAATTCCAATTTCGAGGACGGCAAGTCGATGCCGGTGAATCCTTGGCCGATTATCACCCTGCCTAATTACCACGCTAAAGGTGCATTCCCCGAGCTTTTTCCTTATCTCACTCTCGGGCCAGACTAATTTCTCTTAATCGAACTTTCTGAAATATCCACAGAAGCTCCCGACTATATTTATGCCGCTTCAGCGGGCTTCATTAGATCCCATCGATCGATCGGAATGAGAAAAGGATAAAAGCGAGAAAAAGGTGCTCGATTAATTTCGCACTTCCGCTGTACGCTGATCAAGAGGAGTGCTTGTTTGCTACAACGTTTCTTGCTAGTTTACTTCGACATTCCGGCAATTCCGTCGGCGGTCGGTGTCTTCAAGGGAATGGATAATTCTTCGTTAACCCGAGTTGGGGTAATTCCCTGGCTCCGTTAGGAAGTTCATTTAAGTGGCTGAAGGAGAACTTAGGATTCCGTTTCATCAAGACGCGTGACGGCCCGCTAGACTGTTTCTACGTGTACTCCAAAGTAAGCTTGAGAGTCGCTTGGCGAGAGTGTACACAACGACAATGACAACAGCGTAAACAAACTGGCAATTCACCAATGGAGATATAATTAACGCGTTCCCCCTTACAAAGGGATCCAGTCCCCTGGTTTCAATTACAAATTCGTGGCTTCGCGTTGTTCCCCTGCACTTCCGGTTGCCTTGGCGTATTCGCAGTGTCATATCAATTGTTCTAATCTCTTCAGACCGTCAAAGGATGTTGGCTTCTGGCGCACTGACAATTGTCACGGAATTCCAGCAATGTCTCTCGGAATCTCGCTGATACGCTCGAGGAAGTGTAGCATTAACCTAACCATGCAGATAGGTTTGCACCGCGGTGAACAAGTTTCACAAACGGACTAACGCTACAACCATTTTTTCTTATCTTAATAGCGCGGTACTCGAGTAGTATATTCTGTTAGCTCTAGCCATCAGCATTACCATTAATATCGTCGGACAAATCGTAAAGCGGAGAAAGCGTGGAACTGTCGACGATAAAAATGGTAGCTCGAGGCTGGTAACTAAATCCGCGGCATTTAACTTAATTTACTCTTTAATGTCGACCATTCAGAGTGTATCTGCGAATGTACTTCCGGTTTAATCTCCGGTAGATCTGGCTGTTTTACACGTTCATGCGCTGGCCATCACGGTGATGAAGAGCGCGTGTACGCTGATTCGCCCTCGTTTCTCTCGTTTCCCGCGGATCGTAAAAAAGAAAGGCCGCACGCGATCCGCTGGTTCTCGCTGGTTCAGTGAGTTCCACGACTCTCCAATGATTCTTCAACTTCGTTCGCTTGTTTATCGTGCCGATCCAACCTAGACCGCCATTCCTGCTCTTCCCCAATGTCTTTTTTAGCCTGTTTAGCATTTTCTCGTGTTTACCGTCCGACAGATAATTCCCGACTATATTTCTCCTTGTACGTCGGGGAAGCGATAACCTTCGATCGGCAGGGGAAATGACTCTTCTTCCGAGGTTTTCGGCCTAGAAGGAGGACTTTTACGAGCGTCCCTCGTACGACATGTCGTTCCAATCCGAATGACGAGAGTTGATTTAGATAGAGGGATACGCACGCGATATCCCCGCCTGCTGGAACGAGGAGAATCGTTGTTGGCCGGCCGGCAGGAAGCGACGCTCGGGGTGGCTTCGCCGCACGGTACCGTTTGCCCCTGGCACCTTCTGACGTAATATATCGCACGGAGATACCATCACCTCCGCTGTTTAATGCACTCCCGCCTTGCCTTATGCCCCCTAACAAACGGCCGGCGGAATTCCAAGCAAACAGCCTAAGATCGTGCACCATGTTTTCCACCTACGAATTCATTAGTCCGCGATCTTATTATTTTACAACTTCCGTCGCGAAGCGCCTTCCGCCAATTGCATGCTTCGCACAAACTAGAACTGCGCCGCGAATTAGCGCGGCATTAATTACACGGAAGAACGTGGCTTATTCTAGGAGAATATTTTTCATACAAATTTCGGCCCTTCTTCACAATGTTTCTTCGCTGTTTATCGATAGATATGTTTATGTATCGCCGATGGCAGCTGGCGCGACTTCGAGTCGCCTACGCCATCTTCTCTACCCTATTTTCTGCGCTCGGAATAGAAGATGCTCGCGGAGAATTATACGTCACGGTCCTATTGAATAAATCTTCGAACCGAAAATCCTGACCTTATGGTATATTAATTGATAAAGTCCGGGGAGGAAAATAATCACGGCGAAGTTATCAACTTTTTTGCCGGTGTAGCTTCAAGTTGCCGGCCCTTGTTCGACAGATTAATTAACCCGTCCGCGTATTCAGGAATGGCCGAACTTGCGAGCGAGCCGGGCCTCACTGGGTTGCTCGAACGTGCAGCGTAATACACTTTGAATCGGCTTTAACGTCGTTGCACGGGATTAGATTTATGGAGCAAACTGTTTCCAAGCGAAACTGCTTTCGAATGCGTCGTTAAAAAGTTCCCACGGACGATTGTATCGTCGCCATTTCCCATCTCACAATGATTTCAGCAACTTGAAGCAAACTTGAAGAATTCGACAATTGTCTCGGGGAAGTGGTAGACCGGCTGACGGTCTTGCCGAACGAGACGGAAGAAAAAGGTATACCGACGAGGCTATCATTTTTTTCTAAAGTGCTTTTCACCGGGAGAATGAGAGAGCGCAGAGGACGAAGATTCGGTTCAATTTGCGCCTCTGTGTGGCCAGACTCTTCTATATCAGCTTGGCTTCGAGGGATATTTACCGAGTCGTTCTGAACCCGGAACGCTTTTCCCGCAGCTCGTATTCTCTTCAGCCGTTTTCACCGATGCGTTTTTCCCGCAAACCTCTGTCCCCCTTCCTCCCCCGTCCAGTCGGAGCATCTACCCTCTTCGTCTACGTTCCCGTTCCTCGTCCATTTCCTTTCAGGTCCGCTTGTCCTTTCTATTTCGCCCGATACCCCTTCTTCGCCAACTCTGTTTGGCTTTTGCCCTCTCCTTCTCTCACCTCGTGACACCTCTTTAATGATCCCCGTCCCTATTTCCTACGATTCGTCGATAGCTCCATTCACCCCTACCACTCGAGTTTCGTCCGTACAAACTTTTTCAACGAACCATTCGGCGGCGCGGGATCGCCAGTGGGACTGCTGCAGTTGAATTCTATGCTCTCTATGTCCTTTCTCCTCGTTCGATTTCTTCCTGCTCGGCGTCTCTTTTGAGAGCCGGAGGTTAAAGAGAAATTTGCATCTCTGAGACGAGGCCAACGACAGCCGAAACGGCTGCTCTTCGCCATTTCGTCCGGCTTGTCCGGAAATGAAGCTTCTTCTTCTTCTGCTTCTTGCGGCTTTGCCCGAGCGACTGGTACGTGCTTGCAGTTCAGCATCCGCGTCAAAAACACAGAGACGCAGTAGTATCGAGTGTGCTCGTAAACGGACGGCTAACGAACTGACAGTGTAGACTTTCCTCAGGCGCCACAGCTGTAAACCTTTTTATTCCCTTTACTTTAACACCAGGAAAAGCACTGCAGCGGGTCTAGTCGTTCGACGGCGAAAACCCTCGGTGAAATACGTGGATCCTCGAATGTGATAAAAAATGCCCAACCAGCAGGCTCAGTGGGAAATCTAGATTGGCTAAACTTCCGGCTGGAGGATGCCAAGGACACTTGGCAAACTCCTTTTCCGCGCCTACGTGTTTCACGTAAACACCACCAATGAAGTGGGTCATGGCATTACGATGATCGAAAAGTCCTCGGGTGTATACTTTTCACCGCGGGATTTCGACTTCTTCTCAGCCCACTTGAAGCCTCTTTAAGCTCACTCCACTTTCTTCCTGGAGGATCAACTTTGAAATCCTGCGACACGCTTTCCCAAGTTAGGCCGAGTAGTTGTCGTGGCGTGAGACAAAGGGACGTAACGCGAGTCGCGGGCCAAGAGGGCCAAAACGTCGAGACAATCGGCCGAGTCCCTTATTTTGCATACATATGTATGGAGATTCGAGTGCTTATGAGCAAACCATCCCGCGTCTACCTTAGTTTGCGCACAAATTGTTCTCCCGTACAAATCTCGGGTCTAAATCTAAACGACGTTCGCCGTTGAACGGCATTCTGCTTAACGCAGTCGCCTTGCCTGACCTATATTTACGCTAAGATACCCGCCGTACATAATATGTATTCATGCAAATGTATCTCAACTTCCAATTAGCATAATTGTTGCAACGTCTAAGGCGGATTAGTCGTACGTTAGAAATTCCCTCGATTTTTCACGGAGCAAAGTGAAATCATGTGGCGATTTCTTGGGCGTGTTCGTGCAATTCTGTTTATCGCGAGAGGGTCCCTCGTTGAGGATCTTTTTCATTGTTGGGGAAATGCCGCGAGACACCGAGGGAACGTAATCGATTCTGACCGGCGACATCCGCCAACGGCGGACGAGGCAAGGGAAAAACCAGGGATTTCGTATTCCGGGGCTGTCATGAAGCAGACCATCCCTGGACGGTAGCCAGGGACAAGGAGATTCCGAAATCCGCCATGTACAGCCTCGTAGAAGCTCACTTACACGAAACCAGACTTCCCCGGGCCACCATACCGCTGCATTACACATGCACGTCAACCGGAAACGTCGCTTGCGTGTCGCGGCGAAGGTGTTCCGCCCTGCTCGAGGATAATATCCAAGAACTAAAGGCACTCTCGGAGAAACCATGTCGGTGTCATCGATAAAGCTTTCCGAGGAACCCGGAGGAAAGCTCTTTCTTTCGGTCTACCGGAAACGAAGTAAAAGAAGCTTCTCGACTTTGATGAAAATTAATCGGCGAGTACTCGTCGTTATCTAATCAACGATATAATCGTACATAAGTCAGGATATTTATAGAAGCCTGATTTCTCGCTTATGAGCGTATTATGTCTCGTGCTAGCGAAAACGAGCCGGGGGAAATTGTCGTTCGTCGGGCGGAAGTTGCCGCCTTCGACGACGTATTGTCAGCTGGCGAAGGGCTGGCCGATTGAACGCACGTGCGCACCTTGCGCGGAGACGCAGGGATTGCTAGTCCGTAGCGATTAGGTGGACCATCCGAGTGCCATTGAAACCCGAGGAGACGGTCGACGTGTCAGCTCCTAGCCGATTCGACGTTCCAGTCGACGAAGCCTGCCCCTTCCGTCCCCCGGTCAATTCGTAATCGCTAGGCCTTCCACCGCTAATGGTCCCATCTGCAGGGCTGCATAATTGCATAGCATTTCTGGCCTTTCAGAACAGGCCAACCGCGTTTACGTCTGCCAAGCCCCGTCGATTCACTCCCCGGGAAATTTCCAAAATGTGTTACGTTCTACCGTACCCACTATGCTTCATTTCTATTCCATCCTCGCGAGCAATTTATTAACTCTTTCTCCCGCACCAACGTTCGCGGTTCATTAACTTTTTTCATCAGGGTAAATGCATGCGCCACGTTAACTTTTTCGCCGCCGTAAATGTATACAAGGAGATCTAAGTTGCCCGGGGAAGAGCCAATCTTTCCCTACGAGTTGCGCAAGCTGTTTTTACAAACGCGAGGGATGCAGAGTCCGAAGTTCCGGTCGGATTTATCGAAGCAGCTCCGAGAAGGAAGTAAACGTTCTTCGCATCGTCGACGAACCTGTTCACTTTAACGCGACAGTTTACAGGCTGGCACATGGGATCTCCTTTATGAACCGACCATCCATCGCTCCTCTTATGAATACAGAACATTCTGCGGGATGATTTACCGGCGCGCCCGGCTTATAAATCGCGTGTTAAGGGGGACAAATAAACGAGTAGCTACTGTTGACGTGATTCGCATGCCGGCCTGTCGATACGACCTTCGCCTCAGCAGATACTAAATTATCAGATCAAGGGCCAAGAGATAATCTTCCGAGCAGATAAAAACCGTCTAGTCCGAAAAGTTTTCGTCGGTTACTACTTATCTCATTGCGCAAAGCATTTTTTTCTCACAGCTTTATCTTTATGATATCTTCTTTTGTCGTCTGCCTCCTATTTCTCCTTGTGCTGCATCATCGAAACCTTCCCACCCGCGCCCATGCCCTTTTCCCTTCGCCGGGCAAGTATTCGTGAATTGAAATATTACCGCTGTGGAAGAAGGCAACGTCGAAACGATTTGGCGGCCCGCCAGGCCTCGACTTTTCCGATTACGTCCGAGTGCACGTAATCTTGCGTAGGAGAGAGACAGAGAGAAAGTGAGTGAGAGAGGGGGGGGGAACGGGGCAAAGGCAGGAAAGCTGCGAGCTGAAATCTTGGAGGAAGAACGGTTGCGGAGAGTTGGTAAGAAGCGTGCATAATAAGGGGGAAAGATTTATGTAGTTACGCGGCGAGATTGAGAACCGTCCGATGATTCCTTCCGCTCGATCTACATAATTATGCGTCGAACATTTAAGTCGCGGTCTTTCATTATGCATCGTCGTCCTGAGAGCAACGTTCAATTATTCATCCCTTTTGTTTGATCCAAAGTCCAAAGCTCCACTCCGTCGGATCCTCACGCTCTTACGTCCCGCCTTATTTGTCATTTATAAACATATTTCATGTTTATTCATGCCGAATGAGGGTGTCATTAAAAATTCATTCGACATGACACACTTCCCCCTCCCCCACTCCCGGCCAAACTCATTTTCAATTCTACAAACGCGTACCCAAAGTAGTTTGCCTCCGGTGCTTACAATTTTCAACTGTACCAATTGAACCGACTCGGCGGAAATCGATCTGGAATATCCCCGTTGTAATCAATTATTCCCAGGGAATTTCGAGTTCCCCTACGTTCATATTCCTCGCTGGAGTTCGATGCATAAATCTCGCTCGTGACTCGATTGAGCCGCGTGATTTCGCGGCGTTTCGCCTTCGACCGAAAAGACGCTCGATTCATTGGCTGTCGCTCGCATGGCCGCAATACCCGCCCAGACTAAATAACAACTTTTCCAGTTGCCGCGTTAACTGCCGAGATTAAGGAGCGACGGATACAACGGTGCTTGGCGAAACTCTACTCTGCGGTAATTTTACGCTTACCGTGCAGCTCGGTTTAACGGGAAATTCATCGTTACGTCGATACCTTCCGTTCGCCAAGTCTGTTGAAAACCTTCTCTATAATTACGTGAAAGGCAAACATTAACGTTTTCTTCGTCAAACCGGTCGTAGGATTACCTATTTTCAATTACGGTTTTTGTGATAATTGTGATAATTGTCGAACGCTACGTTCAACAGCGGTAGACTATTGAAAATGATCTTTTTCCGGTCGTTATAATTATCAACGTACAATAGGCCCGTGCGTTCCCCGGTAATTTTATCGATCTCCCTGCGGCTTGACCGAAAGTAAAATGATCCGGAACCGGTGCTTGCGGTTCGGCGAAATGGAATTACAGGCAGGTCGTGCCGAGCCCGTCACCAATTATCCTGGCATTAATTGAGTCGGACGTCGCTGGCGACGTGCATACAGACTCGCCTCGCGCGTTCTCGACGCATAATAAATTTCCACCGCGACGACCTTTCGGCCGCAGCAATGCCAACGCGGAAATCCCATTACAGTGATTATCCTCGACGAATACGTTCTCTCGACAGTCGCTACGGGTGACTGTCAATTCGGTGCTGAAAATATCTAATACCTGCTCTCCCGTTAAACAGCATCAGACCGCACGTGCCAACGGTATTTTTTAAGAAGAAAGCTAATCTTACTCACCGGGCTGTGGAAGGAAGAAGTCTCCATAGTCGTCCCTGGGCCAGGATTCCTTTCCCTCGGTTCTCGATAACTGCAATCAAAACACGTGTCCCGTTAAGTGAAGAAACTAATTCCCCCTCCGTTCGGCAACGCGCGTAAACCTTTGTTAAGTTCGCGATAGGCTTGTTCCTGCCTATTGGAAAAATTCTTAGCAATATCGGGGGGAGTAATGACGCGGGAAATCCGTGGAAGAAGGTTCGTGGATGAGTTTAATGGAGCACAGGTGAACCGTGGTGAAGAAGTAAGGAGCGGGAGGGGGGAATAGTGAAGTCTGGAAGAGCACTCGAGGCACGAGGGTGAGTCGAGAGAGGGAGTCATCGAACCGTACTGGAGGGCGGATACAGCGATCGAAGATGCCGATGAATCGAGAGGAAAAAGCGAGTGGGAATCAAGGAGACTGTGAAATCGTCGTCAACGCCTATCGCGCCGATCGTTTCTTCGAAAACTCTTTGTCAATGGAGGATAGCCTCGCGCAAAACCCTCAAACCGCAAGCAAAGCCCCTTCCTTCCACCCAAGTGATTCCAAAAAAGCCAAGCTTTTAACGACCCATCCTAATCGGAAAGGAACAGTAGCCACGTGCGATGAGAACAGTCAAAAATAATTCTTTATGGTATTGCAATTCTTTGACGATATTCGTTGTGTCATTTTAGTTGAAAAAATGGCTGCTCTATCTGTTGTATTTCTAGGCAGAGATACACGACACGTCGAGGGATGATGGAACGCAGGTAATCCATCGTGTTCCGTTAATAAGCGCTTGCCGATCGGAATTTATAGGTTGCGCCATTGCCATTAATTCGCGTGGATTTCAGACGAGAGTGTGGAACGAGGCCTGACGTTTACGGCAATGAGGACGCTCGGTAATTGTAAAACGCACTCTTGTTCCACCCCCTTCACCCACCCCCTCTCTCTTTCTCTCTCTGTATTTTGCTTCTCTCCCTCGAATCGCTTTTAACGCGTCGCTCGGCACGCGTGAATTACGATCCCCGCGACCGTGATTTCGCCATTTCACCCCTACAATCGCGCCCGTCCATTTATTACGCGCTCGGCGAGAAACGTATACCGGCAGAGTTTTGAAAAATTTCTAGCGACTCGCCGGTTCGCCAGGGCGAATTTTCCATCGCGTTGGTTCGCCAGTGATCCCCACGTATTTCCCTACCGACGACAAGCCACATACACCCGTCGCCCAATTATTTTTCCGCCCTTCCACGTTCGCCAATGTACCAGTAAACCGTGCTGTGAAAAACTTTTAAACGGCCGAATTCATAGGCGGAACCCTGACCGAAACGAATTCGTAATATTCCCTACCGGTCCGTGTTCCATGATATTTTCGTGCTCAAACACTTTTAAGTCCCGTCACTTGGTGGGAATCTTATTTTCTTCCCATTCCTCAATGCTCGCGCTGACATGGGTGCAATAATTCTCGATAAAAGCGGAAACATGGTACGACATTCTTTTAAAGAAAAGGGAGCAAATGGGGCGGCTGTCGAGGCTTAGAGCAAACCACCCCCTGGCCATAGCCACGGCCATGTCCATAAGGCTCGACATACGCTTCCGGCTCGTAAATTTTAGCGCGCTGATCCGTGTCGCCGCATACGCCGAGCGAGTTTCTCTCATGGCACTTCCGGTAAAAAGTTTCCCCGTAAATATATCGCCAGGAGATTGATGCCCTTCGTCCATCTATACAGTTATCCCCGCGCCAGTTGGCAATCGTCAGCCGTTGCGACGCTATAATTTATTGCATATTACGATGGGTTTTATCGCGATACAAGGTCGGCCAAGATTTTATTTGCTCGCTCATTTTCCTCCTGTCTTAGCCGTTTTCGACTATCTAACCGCTCGAGGCTGTACAACGAGCCTTTCCTTTCAACCTCCAGACGTATCTCCGATCATTCGTGTAACGAGTTGAACATACGAGAAGGACATGTCAGCCTCGTAATTCATTCTCCGCTGGCAAGGAAAACCGACTTCCCTGATACACGTGTGTGCCATCGAGCAAGTACTGCGCTATCTCTCTCTCCCAACATACGTGTTTCCGTCGGGAGCGTACTGTACATCCTCGCGATAAGAGGCTAAACTACCAGCGAGTATCGCGATCACCGGTGTTCTCAACAGCCGTCGACATTACGGGCCGCGATGGCTGATCCTCCGCTGCGCAGAAAAGCGCAGGACCTTTATCTCCGACGCATTTGCGGTGATCCGCCGCGAGGACCCGAGGGTGATGAGTCGACAAAGCCCGTGGCAGGGAGGGGGAGGGTAGTGCGGAAAAAGGAATTTAGCGGCGGTCGGATGAAGACGCGACGAGCAACGGGCAACGAGTGAAAGGTGAGAGGAACGTCGGGATGAAAGGGCGAGGAAAGGGTTGAGGAAAAACCGAGGAGATGAGTCCGGCACGATGGAGAGGCAGACGGGAACGTTTATTATGCCGCTTAAGCCCCGTGGAAGCTCGTATCGCCCGCGTCGTTAATATTTCATTAGGCGGACCGACCTTTTTCCTACACTCGCCGCCGGGAAAGAACTAGGCGCTACGAGAGACCGAGAAAGACAGAGAAAGAGAGTTAATAACGAGCTCGCGCATTCATTGCCATACATGGCACGGTTTGAACCCCGAGCTATATATTTCCGCAAGTGGCTCCTACACCGCTACATACTCGCAAGCCTATATTTCGATAATTTTCCTCGTAAATTGTACTAACGGAGGGCCACAAGGAATGCACGGGGCTAAAAAGGGCAAATCAAGGGAGCCTCGAGAAAGGCTCTTAATAAATACGGTTATTGAGTCACCTGGAGGTAGACAAAAACGTCATTAAGTCCGATTAAAAGGTTTTCACTGTTGTTAATATTTATGACTTTATTCCCAGTGCCGCTCAGGTCATAGAAACTTTATTCTCTACAGAAAATTTGTGTATCAATGCCGTTAGAAATGTAGTTCGTAGTGGGAAGAAAATTATTCACGTGGGACGTTCGGCATGTTTTGAAAAGAGGACACTAATAGAGATGGAAATGGTGAAAATAATCATAGGGGCTAACTGTGCCATGTAAACGTGGGAAAAGTTAGACATGTTGGAGAGTTTAGTGGAACGAATTGGACGGATATCGGCTGTAAATTCGTTATAAGGGGAGTACACTGGCGCGCACGAGTGTATCGGTAATCGATAGAACGTAAGACGTTCCTCATCTCGTTCCAATTCCATAAATTAGCCCCTGCGAATTCCAGGCCGTGCGGCTTCGCCTGCGTTTTCTTTTAGCGTTTAACGAACCGTACGCAGCTCGGAAGATCATTAAAAAGCGTGGATGGAAAAACGAAGGGAGACTCGCGAGGGGTATCTGCGCGTTAATCTTTCAAACGGTTGATACGGGAAAAAATGTTATGCTGCCAGGGCAAAAAGACTTTCCGCCTGAGAACAGCGAAAAAGTTCCGTCTCTTTAATGACCTTTTAAGTAATACAATAAGCGAACTCGCCACTGAAAGTTTTATTGCTGTAATGCCGTTAATTTTCATCGCCCCTCCCCCGTTCTTTCGCAGTTCACGCGCATAAGTTCAAGTTTATCGAGCTTATCGGTTTTACCCTCGGACGAACCGTTTTAATATTTTTGTGTATCAAGATTATCTCATAGGACGTAGAAAAGAATGGATGGCAGGAGACGGATCGGCTTGTTTTCGCAGCAGCCAAGCGGAAGTGATTTCTCCGAGCGAACTTCCTTCTTAATGGGAATTCCTCATTCAAGGGTCACCGGGATGTCACGCTAGCGAAATATCAGGCGCTTGAGCTGCAGGGAAGACTTAGGCCTTCGTTCGGCTGGCTGACGACGCCGATAGTAGAACCCCTTAACGACGAATCTCATTAAGAAGACGAACGTCAGGTGCAAGCGCGACGTTCCATTAACTAAACGACCATCGATCCGGATGTACATCGAGCGCAGCTTCAACTATCCCCTACGGCAATTGCGACAATGCCTGCCTGCGGATCGACGGCTGAAATACGAGCCGATCGATCCACATTTTTCGGCCTCTCGCCTCCACCCTCCACCCTCCACCCCACTCAAATCCACCACCGGCACTCCATCAAATCCCTAACTGGCCAATCAGCGATGCAATCACTCGGCTCTGCAACTTTTGCTCCCTTAGCATTTCGACGGCTCGTTGGAGGAAAATTATCTGCCGCATTTGCCGCAGCCAAGCATTATCCGGTGCATTCGATAATAATTCGCCGACTGGGAGCCAGAGGCAGGGAGGTCCAAGGGGGACGAACAAGTGCGCACAGGGGAAGAAGGTAGGTGAGAACGTGAGGCGGGGTTGGGGGATCGGGCCGGAGTAACCCTAATTCCTCTGAGCCGTGGGCTCGGTGCAGTGCGCGAATAATCTGAGCTTAGGTGGTTGCCGTGGCTGGTGTGGCTCGCGGCCTCCCGGAGATTCCGGGATCGCAGTTAATATGGCTCGTCGATCGGCGGGGCTTAAGGGGGGGAACAGACTCATTTATAACTTTTAATTGAGTACGAAACTTTACGATCGAGGATCTTCGCGAGCACGATTACGTCCTCGAATCTGCTAATGCACACGATCGTCCGTTGATCGTTCTCCCCTCAGGGAGTAGACAATTTGTCCTTTTTCCAAGGACTCGAGAAGCTATAACTCATTCGTAGCTTCAGACGCTATCAGCTTCCTTTACGCGCCGAACAAAACGACTCGTTAAACCTTTCACTCTCGAATAGGTCATAGCTTAGCCCCGGGGAATAGGTTTTTTGTCGCACGGTAATTTTCAATATCCGATGCGAGGTTCCAGCTCGTTTCCCTGAGTAAAAGTCCGAGCCGGACGAGGGCGTAAATTATTCTTGAGGAGGACTGGTACACGTAGTCCGATCGAGCCGTTGGGAAAAGTTAGCACGGGGATGAGGGAAGAGACGATAAACCCTGCGTAATGTCCCGTATTCTTAGCACTTAATTACGCGGGCCTGTAGATTCCTACACGTCGGCCGGGCCCCCTCGAGCGTTTGCACGGCACCTCGTTCCCTCGTTCCAGCTCATTTTCTAAAACAAGCACTCGCCGCCCAAACTTCCGCTCGTTACGCCTTCGCATAAGGAGAAACGGGCAGGTAGAAAAAAAGCCCCGAGATTCCGTCCCAGAGTTTTACGGCAGAGGCTTAGCTGTCACGTTGCGCTAATTAGTGCGCTTCTCCGTTCAATTAAGCCGATTAGGTTCTCAGCCGGCACCTCGTCAGCTTTTTCCTCGACATTCTCGCCGGTGAATACCGGCTAAACAAATTCCATACGACGCCGCCATTTTCCTCCAACTACGAAGGCTTCTATCGAAAGCACTCTTCTACCGCTCTCTCCCGAAAGAAATCTTTAACCGCCTCT
This sequence comes from Hedychridium roseum, assembly GCA_963989215.1. Classification (NCBI taxonomy): domain Eukaryota; kingdom Metazoa; phylum Arthropoda; class Insecta; order Hymenoptera; family Chrysididae; genus Hedychridium; species Hedychridium roseum. The sequence goes on along the minus strand of OZ022307.1, from coordinate 745,559 downwards.
CCTTCAGATAGGTCGTATTTGCAGCGGGGCACGTTGTGTGTTTCGAGGCAACTTCCTTTCCGGACGATACTGGCAAGCTCAGCGGAAGTTACACCTTACTTACGCTCGGTGCTCGTTATTTTTTCCCCTTCGACGAAGCCCCGCTATTCCTCGCTATCTCCGGTCGTGTCAGAAATCTCGAGCGCAGAGTTGAGGCCGTGACAAGCAGCCGGATAAGACTGACGCGGAGCGGTAACGGTTCCGCCAAAGTCCCGGAGGTTCTCCCGGTGGAACTACCATCTCGGATTCTTCAGTGGCACCCCCGGACTGCCAAGTTCCACCCTTTCCTCAGCCCCTTCCGTTCATCTTTCTGCCTCGAGTCCTGGCGTTCCCTCGTTTCGCCGCTAACAGCGCAGTCCGCTTTGTCCGGTCGAGGCAATTTGTAGCGCGACTGCCATCCACGGTCTTTTGCCGCGGCGAGAAGCGAAATGCAGGCACGTAGCGTAGGGAGACGCTTCTCACGGAAGCCATCGGGAAGCTCGCTGCAACGGAGATATCCGTCGGACGTAGGGAAGGATTCGAGGATTCCGGCCGGGTAATCCTTCAGAGCCCTTAAATAAACGACGTCGTTTCTACGTGTATATACCTGACTCGCGACGTGTACATATAGGTTGAGGGGGATCGCAAATAACAGGCTCGGCCAACTCCTTCCGCACGTGATACGACGATTTCCACGCGGAATTGGCTCTTCGCTCGTGACCAGAGCCATCCGATAACCCGGCTCGTTTGTATTGCTTTAAAGGCTTTAATGACGGGACCACACGTACACAATACTCCAAACAACGCTCCTCGTACCGATCAAAGAATATCCTGTCCTCGTGTTAAACTTTCATCGACCCTTCAACATTTTTTCCTTCCTTTTTTACTAGCCACAGTCCTTAATTTGCTTTATATCCTGGGATTTTTCTTGCGATAAGATTGTTTGCTTTATTACCCACGGGAATGAGCTTCACGGGCGATTAGCGTTGGTTCGACTATGTGAGAAGTATGTGTCGTATTTCCCGTGCGGTCAGCAGGACACATGATACACGGCTCCACACAGACTCGCCACGTGGTTGTTCCGGGCCGTGCTCATTCGTACAGAATCCTAACCAGCGGGGAAACCGAGAGAAGAGCGAACGACCGGGAGAAGATGAGAGCCAAGCCACATCTCCCACGAGAAATTCCACCGAGGACACTGTTGCCAATTATCGGGGGACAAGGACGAAAGTAAAAGCGCCACCAAAGCCGAAAGCACCGGTTCGTCACGTTCTTACTCTTCTACTACTTCTTCTTCTCCTCCTTTTAATTCCCCACGCACTTCAACATCATTCTCGCGAAATTGCCAAAGGGACGAAAAGACCAAACGAAGAATCCAATGAATTGCCCTTGTGTTAATTGAATCCCCTGATGACTCAAAGGCTATAATTCCATTTGCCTTATGAAAGTCCACGAAGCATAAGAACCTTTAAAGATCATGAATAATAATAGGATCCCATGCGTTATTCCCTGGAATGTAGGTCATAAATATGACACGAATATCAATCAACATTTTCGTTCGTATTGGGTAACAAATAAAGCATAAGAAACGTACAGAAATACGAGGATGGGAATAGGGATCTGGCAGTACGGGGTAGACGACGGCATGTTTATCATATAAAGTGGGGAATGAAGTATGAAAAGAAGGGAAATATATTGGGGGGGTAGGTGTACATAAAGTACATTGGTGCCTACTTGCGGGTTTTTCCAAGTCCTCCGGAAAGTGCGTACATCTTTCTTAAAGTGTCTACGATAAGACATGCGTCCGTACATAGACGTCAATTGAAATAAAGTGAATAAAAGAGGTAAGAGGGTGTCGTGTCGAATAAAAGGTTTCCAGTGACCATCCTGTCGTGGAGTGAGTTGCGGGCCAACTCGAGTGAACAACACGTGCACATGGGATTTATAAGGTATTGCCAGGAGGCAAGGACGTTAACCCATGTGTGCTATCCACGGAGACGAACAGGAGTAAAAGACCGGCATTTCTCAGTTTTCACCCGTCTGCACTTCCCTTCGTCTTTTCTTTGCCACCCCTGCCTCATATCTTTATGTATTGCTCGTGTGTCCCCTCTCCGGTCGGTCGTTTCATGTTTTCTCCAAATGGATTACAAAATCACACAATGAACTTCCCCGCTGGAAATTGTATTCGAGCCTGAGAAACGTTAAACGAGGAATTCCAGCATCCGCGGGGACATTGGCACGTTAGCCATTTTCCCTGAAATTTCCCGGAAAACTGGCCGCCCGGAATTTATTCCCCCTCGTGGCGAGTCAAGGGAAAAAATGCCGCACGCAGCGTTGGTTTACTCTTTACCTTCACGTCCTCCCCGGCGGTTGTCGCGCTTTCGCGCGCTCGTTGGCCCATAAATCTGGGCTTTCGATAAAGTCTGTCGTAGAAAACTCGTGGTCCGTGTGTAGCCGCGGTCGACCACCACGTGATCCTTCTGCGGTAACTCACTGGCCCTCTCCGCGGTATCTCGATCCCTTTGGACGCACCCTTTGAGGAGGGTGGCCAGCCGCAAGAGAACGTATCTTCAATCGCCTCCATTATCTTTCCCTTTGAAACTATACACCGACCGACGCAACGCGATTTTCTTCCTCGGCCAACAAACCATTCTCACACTCATCCGCCGAGATTTCCAATGGGCTTCCGGCTTCCCCCTTCGTTGCAATCGACAACGGCCAACCGCACGGTCCTTTCACAACTTGCCGAGTTCTTCTTTCGTTCCGCCGTTACAGACTTAGCGAGCTCAACGGTCTCTTCGGTCCTCCTGGCAAAGGGATTGTTTGTCCGGCCAATTCGCCGAGTAATCCGCCGATATACTAGCCAACCGGCGAAATAACCGTACACTTGACCGATTTTCTCGAGTTTCTCGCTTAGCACGGATGCATGTATAAACCAGACATACGTAAAACCGACGTATCAAAGAAAGCGCAACGTAAACAGGCTCTCTTCCTCACGGATGAATGGACATTTGTCTAGAGAAACGCTTTTGGCTCGCTGCCAACCACCGGCGCATCACGCTCGACCTACAGTCGATACCGTTGCGCATAGCATATCGTCCTTCCACTCACAAAAAAGATGTAGCAAGTTTCTACGCCCTGTGTAGTTCAACTTCTACTCCCTTCCCCCCTCTCCTGAATCCTCCTGATGCTCCTCTGTGTAGTTACGCGCAAGAGAATATAGAAATAATCTACCTGGTTTTAACGTTCCCCGTTGTTTAGACTGGGTTAGAGTCCTGCCACGAAGCTTTTGTAATATTTACAGCAGGATTACCAAGGATTACGGGGATCAGCCGAATAGCTTACGTAGTTTGTGTTACGAATTTTCCAAATTCCCTCGTTTCCACGACGGCTCGCTCCTGTTCCAAGTGTGGAAAAAAACTTTCTCCAAGTAGGGTAAGGCTGGGAAGAGTCTGAAGAGACTGCTGGGAGATTGGGGAACCGAGTTTCGGGACGCGTAGGTGGACAGGTGCGAGGCTCAGGACGAAAACGGGGGGAAGATGGTGAAGGGGTGAAGAAAGGGCAGGGGAAAGACTCGAAACGAGGGTCGTTTCAATTTCGTAAGACTCCGTTCGACGAGGTCCAAGGGCAACTACACTACCCCCGTAGATTTATTATCGATGGATATGAAGATGTACAAAGTCCTACAAACTTCGCGCATTTATCTGCATACCAGGTACACCTTGTCTAACTGGTGATTCATCACTTTTACGCGCTGAAAAAGATGCGGGGGGCGATAAGAGGGATGATTTGCCGTATTCCAAGTTACGACGTTCCTTTAAATTTCCCACAACAAGTCTCAATGACGTTGTCAAATGGCTTTTGTTCAGGATATTTGCAAATTCTGAAGCTTTTGCCGCGCTGAATAAGTACTAATATACTGGTAATCCGAATGGAAAAATCGCTTGAAACGTGTAATGCTAAAGACATTATCAGATATCCTCTGAAAATTTCATAAGCGCTCTTCACTGTCCGACTCTCATTATATGTCATAATTTAATCCTCTTTTCTGTTAGCTGGCTCGTTATTGGATTAGGTATACTGCTTTTCAGTCCACACCGCGGATTAATAATACCAATGATTGACAGTATGACTTGATCCACCTGTATTTTTCTTGCAAATCAAAACTTTCTGACAAACGTCACTAATTCGGCGAGGAATCAATTTAGTTACGCTTGATAAATCAGTTACAGCACCAGTTAAACAATTTCATGAGAGATAATTGAATGAAGCGAAGCTTCGATAATCGAATAAGAATATGGTCCACGAGAAATATTAAGGGTAATCACATTTTTGTCCATGCTGTGAAGCGTGCAGTTGAGAATAAAAATAGAGAAAGGCAATGACACATAAACTTGTTAGCCGTGAATTGCTCGGCAAAGCCGGGAAAACGCTTAATTTCGTGGCGAGCAATTGATGTTATTCGAATGCGGTTAATTGCGTATTAGGCTAATTACGGACCGCAACGTAAATAGCGAGCAGACGAGCAAACGTCCTGCCAGAGGTTACCACTTTCCAGAATTTCCGGGCTCACAATCGTACCTGCCTGCGTCGCATTTCACGTCAGACCCGTGCAACCTGTCTCGTTTTATTCGCAAAGTACGGCCAAACTGTACGTACGAATTCGCAATATTCCTGGCCGGTGGGATCGATCATGTTGATGAAAATTACACGTTCAACCGGCAACTTTTAATCCACCAGCGGAATTTCGTTGGTGCACTTTAGGGATGAAACAGCGGACGCAACAATAAGCGAAGTGGCTTGGCAAGTGTTAATTCAGTGGGAGGGGTCGGCGGATAATTAACCCTCGATGTCGATTGACGCGATTATTAAGCGCCTCGTAAATGGTAAATGATTAGCGGGGGTGGAGCACCGCTGCGCAGCGCACCGGCATTCGGGGAGGCTTTCGACAGTGAGTATATGTAAATATCGGCTGTGTATCTACGTTACAGGGCTTATATAGCGCACGGATGCGAGGGGTAGGGCACTCTTGCGCAACTATATTTGCATAATAGCTGTGACCTCGTCGCTTTTCCCTACCTAGCCCAACGTACCGGTCCGTCCGATAACGAGCGTTACAGCTATTCCCTCTCTAACACGCTTTCTCTCCATCCCACCATCGTCCGGTCATATATAATCTCGCTTTCTCTCTCTCTCTCGTCCCGTTCCAAGGTTTTCCGTCTACAGGCCCATTGACAAGCAGCGCACTTTGCCCGACCACGCGCGCCACTTATGCGTCTCAATTACTCTTTTTTCTCGTCAGGGTAATTCAGCGCGCACGGCGTATCGGCCAAAACTGTCCCTTTTTTTTTTGTTAGCTCCTGCTTCCGTCAGTTTTTACTGGTCAAACGAACGGCACGCAACGCTCGCAATTATTTACAATGATGGGACGACGTTGCGAATGTCCAACTGCATTTCCACACGAAGGTGAGGAGTACTTAACGAGCGGTTATGCTCCCTTTACGAGAGCAAACATTTATCCTGCGGTCCGCAGGATCGTTCAAGTTCTTCCGATTCGATGACATTTTTTCCCCGGCGCGAGCATGAATAAACATGGATGCATTCTGAATTACCGCTAGGAGAGGCCGGACCGAGCGTCCAATGGAAATCGCCCGATGAGCTGATAACAAAGACGGAAGATCGGCCAGGAGGAAACGGCGAATGTCGGATTGGTCGGCAGCGTCCCGTCATTTCCGAATTAATATTGTAGGCTTGATTTTCCGCGTGGCTTCCCCCGGCCACAGGATCTACGAGCGTCGGGTTTTTAGGTCAACCGCGGCATCGACTCCCGCGTCACTGCGAGGACCACCAGCGGTTTTCCGGCACGTGCATATCTCATGCGTATGCATTCGACCGATCCTTCCGGCTCGTTCACCGCATCTCTGTATCTCCTTGACACACCCTTTAGCTCGCAGATGTAAGCTGCGTACGTGAACCAACACAGTTACGTGGGTTCTCTGTGTAGTCGCACTTGCGGTTTTCCCGTGTACGTTTATTCACGAAGCCATGGGTCTGTCGTGGGTACATGCCGCGGACATTTTCGAGTGGCATGCAAATCGTCCGAGGGCCAAAACTCCGACGGACGACGCGTCCAGCCGAGGCGCGCTTAACTCTTTGCCAGAAACCCGGCGGAACCCCCTTACGAACGATTGAGCTTCAACGCTCGGCCGAGTTCCGAGCACGATTCACCTCTCTCTGCTTCGGCCAAAACTACCCTCGGACTCGCAGATTTGTAGCCGACTACTGTCCCTCGCATTCCCGCTCGTTCATCAGCCCCGGCATTACGTATTGCCGCGTGTAAACTAACACGGACGGACCTTAAAGTGAGCCCAGATAAGAGCCCCGCGTTTCCGGATGCTAGAATACAAACAAAAACCACCCCGAGTTTCGATTATTTCTCAAACCCAGACACTGTGGCAACATTTTTCACCGCGAAATACCACGCAAAATCTGCTGTTGGATGGGAAATTCTCTATACACGTTACCCGCGATTCTCATAACACTTGGATACAACGTTATTCGCGTTTTGTTTTCTTCCCTGTGGCAGTTCTTAGCATCCCGGGGGAAGCGCTACCCCGCAGGAAGAATCATCTAGTACGCCTCGTTTCACGGAGGATAATATCTCATTTTCTGGCTCTCTCGTTCGTTAGTTCTAACTCTCTTCCGCGACAGTGATTTCGCCCGGAGCGGAATGAAAAGTAGCGAGGACGATTGCGAAATGAGAACAAGGTGTTCGTGGCATTGGTCCGTCAGCCGGAAGTCCCAGAGGCAGCTATTCCGTGTCACGTCTCGGGCAAACGACGAGAGAAGAAGGGAAAAAAAGAAAAGGAAAGGCATTCGATCGTCGTGAATTCTCTTATTCCCTTCACGCGGAATAAAGATAAATGTATCTTGAAACAGTCAATTACTGTAACTCAATTTTCTTACGCGTGGAAACTACTTCCCTTTCCTCATCGTACCGTCGGTATTTTTTATCTCGAGCGTCACACGCAAATACTGTTTTACGAGGCAGCTTGAACCGGATGCACGCCTTCGAGGAACTTTATATACCACCGTACACCGGCGTTTTCCATCTTCGTATTGCCGCATCTTCGAAGATTCAGCCGGGATCTCGTGAAATTGTAAATTATTCCGGGCAAAGTACATCCCGGTTCCCCCCTCCCCCCGGCCCCGCTCGACGTTCGTTTCTCGAGAAAAGCGCTCGGGAAGTCAACTCTCGAAATAGATTATGGCTCGAAAAGACGCTCCTTATGGACGAATAGCTCGACGACTAGCAAAGTCCGGAACAACGAAACCCCATTGGACGTTTGTCCTCGCGCCAACGAGAGAAGATAATCGTCAGGATTTCTCAGCAATAAATCTCGCCTGTGTAAAACGGCGCACTTTAACGAGCAGGTCCATCGTAACGCGTGCTTTACGGTCATGTGTAATTATTGCGCAGTCATCGTGGCGTATTAACATGCGAATGTCCTAGGTCAGGCATTTAAAATGAAAATGTTTCCAGTCCCGTAAATCCGGCGGGCGCGGCCGTTCGATGGTAAGCCAGAATTTCCTGTGTAGGGATACCGCAGGAACTCGCGCTCGATGCTCCGCTTAGAATCACAAGCTGGATTACACGGCGGGATATTGAGATGGGTAACTCCGCCCTTGCGGGATGCATTAATTCCCTATCGACTTCCCTAACCGCCAAGTCGAACCATAAGCGCTTCATAAAACATCCAATCTCAGGGACACATTTACTCGGCGAACAAAAGCCGAGAAAACTGGTGGAAAAAATACGAGATAATAGAAAATTCGTGGTTCGTAATCATTGATTGACCGTCCATTTGCTTGGCTCGTTCATCGCTTAGCGAAACATCGATTTCTTCCCTATTCTTCGCCCTTCGTTGTCACGTCCCCGTTTCCCATTGACTGACGTAAGAGAAGCACGCGGGTCCGGCCTTACGACTCTTTGGAAAACTGGCCGGATCTCCCGCAGGTTTTATTTGGCCCGCTCTAACCCTCGGAGCGTTAACGGCGCGGATAGTCCATGATCTCCCGGCGATTTCTCGTCGATGACGGACCCTCCGGCGCATTGTCATTCGAATCTTGCGGCTCCGTGCCGGAATATTTCATCGGAATTCCCTGCCAGAGACGTCCCGGCCTTTTATTGTTATGGAAATGGCGGACGAGGAGGCCCGCTGGACTCGCGGATTCAATGGCCGGCAAAGTCGCTTCTTTCAAGGACTTTCCTCCGACTTTCGAGCCCTCTCACAAGTCGATCGTCCCCAGCAACGATGCTTCCAAGTCCAGCTTATACCGTGCGAGACGCGAGAAATTATTCCTATTCGAGCACCGCCTCAAAATTGCCTGTCAACTTCAACTTACGATCGCCGTCGAACGTCGAGATTGTCCTTAGAAAGAAGGTACTTGGTCCGCAGTTAAATAGGAATACCTCTGCATTTTTCCAAACTCCCTGCCGTAGCTTCCTGTGTATGGCGTTCACGTATCTCGCGATGAACCGGCACACCGAGGTATCAACTTTATTTATTCCATGGTCCAAGAAGTTGTCGGGGACCGACGAGGGTGGAGCAAATCAGATGGGCGATTCACACGTACGGTATGCTTAGAGAGTGACGATAGCGGGGGGTGGGGTGGGGGGGGGGGATGGAAGGACGTTTGCCCGGGGAACTAAGTTCCCCGCCGGTGGGAAGGGCGAAACTTTGCGGTGACTGCCGGCCGAGCCAAAAGGGAAACGGATCCCCCGCGAGCCAATTAGAGGAGAACTGGGACGGTGCGGTCATAAAGCGTGCCTCGTTAAGCAAAAATATTAAGTTTTATCCCAACTGGACGAGCGCCAAGCTTCGAATGCATATCAGTGCACTCGAGGGCCTCGGCCCCCCTTCCACCCCCCTTTCATACCACACTTTTCCCACGTTCCGCGATATCTGTATTCTCCGCCGGTGTAATCGGACAATGACTTCGAGTCCAGCTTCGTCCCTTACCGCCTATTCTTTGCCTTACTTCTTCGGAATTCTCGACACTCCATTCGTACTTCCGTCTTCCGCCTAGGAAACCCATTCAGGGCAATCTTCATTCATGTTTCTGCGCTTCACGAGCTTATTTCCTTGGCGGATAAGGCCAGGAATCGTTGCTATTTGTAATTACTTTTTCGCCCGGTGCTGCTCGTTGTTCGAAGCGCAACTATGCAGTTGGAAAGGAAACTTTTATAGACCAGTAGAATCTGGGTCAAGTGCTACGACATCACTAAAGCGTCCATTTAATCTGCACTCGCGTCGAGATTACACGGTGGCATTACCCTTGCCAGCGATTACACGGATTTATAATCAATCGCAAAGCTTCCTCCCCGGAAGATAAGGGACTTGTCTGCCGTTCAAGAGATACACATTGTCCTTTAGCGAGTGGGACGTACGAGGGACAGAAAGGGCGTGGAACAAAGGGCAAGCTTCCTTCAACGTCAAATGAAAGGTACACTTGTCCTGCCCCTGTACGATCCCTCTGTCGGACAGTTATAGCTGCTTTGTTAACTCCAAGAGAAGGATTTACGATCGATTCGAGCCTCAGTCGTTTGACGAATTTCTATTTGACATCGCCGGAGGACTTGAAAAAGTCACTCGCAATAATAGACCTTCGGTACTACGTTTCACGAAAACTCGGCTCGAGTGGGTTTCACCGGCACTTTACTCCCAGAGTGGTGTAAATTTTCGAAATCTGATCTAATCTAGCTCGGGACAGAGAGCGAGAGCAAATATGGCTCTTCAGGGCTCTTAAGCCGCGTTTTATTTGGCCAAACGAGTAGCGGGCTACAGGCAACAAGGGGTAACGAATAGACGCGATTATCCGGCGGCGTGCATCCTCGTAGGTCAGCTCGTTTATCACGATTCCACAGCTGGCCTGGATTTAATTCGAATAAAAATGTCCCGCCGCGGGGAAACGGAAGACGCGCGCAGGATGTGACGGGAAAGGTGGATGGAATTCGGAGCGGAAGGGCTAGGGGACGGGGGGCAATGGCTGGACAGGGAAATCTGAGAAGAGGAAATCCATTAAGCGAATTCAATTTACGTGAAAACAGCAGGATTCTTTGACGGCGTTAGACTCGTTTGCAAGGAGCCAAAGAAAACGACGAATCGGCTAAGATTCTCTGAGGAAATCCCCAAGAACCGATACGACCTTCACAAGCTCCTCGCTTTTTATGGCATTGCCGTTTGCCTCGACTCTACATCGATCGTCATAATGGAATACTTAACGCGTCGCCCATCCAGTATCCATTCCCACTGACAAAGTTCGATTCGAGACATTTTTCCCCTGCCACCCATTCCCGGCTCATCATTTTCGCTCATTTAAAAAGGAATCCAAGAGTCGAGGGAATCTTTCGAGAGTAGTAACCACGCGAGATTTGATCTCTTGAGGTCTTGAGCAACGGCACGATAGTGAACGTTGCATTTTTAAGTAGTTGCTCCCACGGGACAATGAGCATCGTAGGCGAGAACGTGGCAACTCGGTGCGCCGTCATTCCAAGCATTTCGAAAAGCCTTTAGGAACCCACGGCACGAAACCTCTGAGAAACGCTAAACGTGCGTGCGTCAATATGTCTCGAGGGTGGCCCGTCTTACGAGTAGAGATTCATTTATCGTCAGGGCTACGCCCCTTTGCCTTCTATTTTAGGATTGAAACTCGTACAAACATTAAAATCCGCTGCTTCTAGCCTCTCATGAGCTTTCGTTAATCAGTTTGACTTTTAGTTCGGAAAGTTTGAGGAGTATAGATTTATTTATGAGCAAGTCCCCGCGTATGTGAAAGCCCTAGGTGCATTTCTGAGAAGCTGCGTACTTCCGGTACAGGACGCACGTGTTGGTGTGCGTTTGAAAAACACAGCAAGTTTGGCTGTGTGAAACGCACTCGAGAGACGCACGAGAGTGTGCTGGCGGACATTTCACAGAGGAGTTGAGGCACACACACACACGCGCGCATACATCTGTGCTGCGCAAGCAGGTATCAAACATTCATTCGACCGCCTGGCTGAAATGGAGTTTCTCTCTTCCCTCAGCAGCCTCAGTAGCTGCTCTCAGCGCTTCGCGTTTACCGATCCTTTCGTCAACTATTTTACGTTCATTCGCTAGGGATCCGCCAAGATCCCGGAATGCAGCTACAGTCTCGATTGAGGAATCGGACCGCCGAGCGTACTCGTAGAAAATAGACGTTGATATTAATTCAGCCCTGCAAGCATTTTTATCGAACAAATCCTCGTCAATTAAATATCCCCTCGCTCTTCGTCAGTTATTAATCTCACTTGGTGCCCTCTGCATCCCCCAATTCCAAAGAGAATTGTTCATTTGAGGGCCCTGTCAACGCAACGCTGCGCTTACTCGAGCTCCGCGCAACGTGCATCGAATTTAAACATCACCATTCGTTTATAACCGTACACTTTTCTGCCGTTCTTCGCTGGAAATGTCTTTTACGGAGAAGCGGAAGTTGCCGGGGCTATACGTGCAGATCCGCCGTGTAGGTCCTCATTGGGTCGCAATTGCGCTATTCGAGTATCGCCTTTCTCAGCGATTTACCGCCGGTGAATGGCTACGTCGGCACTCGGGTTCACGGGGGGAATGGAGGCCCAGTGCACGCCGGTGCATACAACGAGCAGGAATAACGTCGAGTCACGCTCAATGCATTCGCGGCTGACTCGTCTCAGCGGAGCCAAAAGGGAAAGGGAACGGACCAAGCTGGCCTTCAATCCCACCACCTACGGATCCTCTTTTTCCTTTTTTCTTTCTCCATTTGCACACGGCGCGACGGTTATCGTCATATAAATACGGCCGGCTGTACGTGCAAACGTCTACGCGGCCGGACGCATTGATACGTCACTATGCTGCATTTTAGCTGCAGCTGCTGCATACGTGTCATCGACTTTCCACCGGTCTGCGCCATCGGGAAAAGTCATAAACTGGCCCCTATCGTCATTCTCATAATACCGCTCCTCACCCTTCGCTTCTACCAATCGCTTCCGGAATATTTGTGCATGAAAAATTCATCCTCCCGCCCCGTTCATTAGTCATTATGGTCCCCCTCCGTTATGAAAAAGGGACCGTGAATATTTGGACCTAATTTCGTCAGGCCGCCACGCTAAACCGTGTGATTCGATTTCTCATTCCGATACACGTGTCTCCCCGTTCCGACGAACTTCCCTTCATAAGTTTCGCGGCGGATGTCGCTGGCACATATCGATTTGCCGAGATTTATACTGCGCCCATAGCCCTCCGCGTCACGTCGGCCTCGTTTCTGTTTACGCCGCGAGACTCGCGCGTCTCCCGCATAATTTTCATTACACGCCCGATAATCCGAGCCATGATTTACCGCGCACCGAGCAAATAATTCCTCCTTTTGCCCTATTGCCTTCCCACAGCCTGCGGTACATGATTGCTCCCTTTTTCCAGCCCCTTTACATTTACCGCGCGTAAAGGACATCAGTTACATTTATTTATATTCCCACATTTATCCCCGCCGTTCGAGGCTCTCGTCTTACGCTCGCCGTGATCTACGCGCGATTTGTGTCGTCAAATTATCTTTACGAGGCTTGTTACGGACGGCCAGATTATCGTTCACGGCTCGCGGTGTTACGTTTTAACGACGATGCACGTTACTCACGGTGTACGAGCGACGAAAGCTGCTAATTATTTGTCCAAACACCCGGTGACGCGATATTCACTTATCTTTATTACGTGTCGCGTGCTTTGCATCAACCAAATGACTGTGAGACTAGAATATTCACTATGGGAAGTCATTTGTGAAATTATGTTTCTCTTATGCCGAGGTGAAGATGTGTTTCGATGGAAATGGAATAGTTATACAAGCCCCCGAGGGGCTTTGCGAGTCTCAAAACGCCAAGGGCCAAAGTAGCAGATTTCCAAGCGGCTGCTGCTCGTTGTCCGCAAACTCATTTCATTCGCTCCTGTTTGTATTTACGTATTTGACTATCGGTAGGTGCGGAGAAATTACAAGCGGGTCAGCGACATTTGTTCGTCTGGCGAACGCTATTTGCACGGGCGTAGATCGCGTGATTAACGAACCGCCCCCGTGACCGCTCGTGACCTAGCGATAAAGAAAGATGGCGAGGGACAAATCGCAAATACAAAGAGCTACTCTCTCTTACTCTCCGCGAAATATCGTGCGTGGCCGCCGGCAGAAAGGCATCGTTACAAACGGTAAATTGTCCCGTCGATTACATGCCATCCAGTTGACAAAGTGATAATTAACGTGTAAAAATTTCATCGCATCCTCATCCCTCGTCCTGTTGATAAAACGTTTCCATGGAGACTCTCATTAAAATGCAAAGCACAAACGCAAAAATAACATTTTCGGCGCGAAATTGTCGAAACGATCGACCGAATCATTATTCCCAGATATTTGCGTAAAAATCATTCGGATTCGTCGATATTATCGAATAATTCGGGAGGCAGGGCGCATTATTCCGGGGTCGAGAATAAATTCGCTTCGGAACGGCAATGGAATAATTTGACCCAGCGATTCCGGCGTTATAGATAGAACGCATTGGACAAAGGGTGATTAAAAAGAGCGAGAGAGCTGAGCCGTGGGGAAAAAGGGACGGACGAATAAATGAGCGAAAGGGCGTGGGAAAGGGTCGGGGAGGGGTGGGGGGGGGGGCGAGGACAAGTGCGAACGTTCCAGAGAATGGCCTATTTACGAGAATGGGAACTCGCGGAACGCGTGGCGCGTCTCCTGCCCCTCCCCCCGTTGCGTTTTTTCCTTCTTTTCTCATCCTCGTAAATCTGCCGACGCCGGCTGTCTTTTTTTACCTGGCAGCGGGGTTCCTCGTTCGCGCTGATGACGGACGAAAGCTTCTTGCGCGACACGTCGTTTCGCCTAACAACGCGGCAAGCCCATTCGAAGGGGGAAGAACAGCCCCTGCCGAAAAGCGAGCGGAGAAGAAGCCCAGCGCTAACGCAGCCACGTCCAAGGGGGATGGAAATGAAACGAGGGGTCATATATCCACTTGCTTAAAGTCACCTGCTGCTTCGCCGGCCATCAATCTTTCCCCCCTTAAATCCTTTCTACGTGTGTCTTTTTACAAATAATTTCATCTTCCAATAAGTATTTCAAAGGCACTCCTTCGCAATCTACGCTTCTTCAATTTTCCAATAGCCGTTTTCCCGTATTCCTCCTTTTTTCGATGGAACTTACAGAAAGTTTCACGCGAGAACGTTGTGTCCCCGTACACGATCTTTGCCAATGGTAAGGAGGAAATTCCGCTCTGGATTTCGTGTCGCTGTATAATTTTTCCATCGAACACACCGTCGACCTCCGACTGTTTCCCGCACTTTCCCGACCCTCCGTGACTTTCCTCCCCTTCGCTTGCCTCTACTATTCTCCTTGCAAAACGTCCCACGAATCAGCCTTTCTGTTTATACCCAGCTCATAACTTTTCTCTTCGTTTTCAAGGCAGTCGCACGGGAACGGCATAAAAGATATTACTTTCTCGACGTCTTTCACGGGGAAATTAGAAAACCCTGTTGCATGCACCAATACTAATCAACAACCGTCCTACTTAAACCATCAAGGCTAATATTACCCAAGCCGATCATGGCATTCCTTCGTCTTGAATTAAGTGGTGAAAAGTCTTTGAAACTGCGCACTCATAATACGGATGATTTTACGGAATTTTCTGGAAATAATCATCTCTCCCTGGCCGAAGTCGATGAAACATAAATGGTTCTACTAAAAGAATCTGTCATACTGAATTTGTCGGGTTTAACCGGAACGACCAGAACTTTATCTGCCACACTCGAAGGTAGGAGTTATTTGATCGGTTTCGATTGTGCTTCTGCCCAATGAAATCCTTTTTTGCTCAAATCAATCCCGAAGCGAAACACCCTGTAAAACGCCGGCAGAGTCGTAGATCATTTCGAACTTTTAAACGTGGGGAGCAGGCAGTATTACATACGTGGAAAAAGCTCGTTCGATATTCGCCGGTAACTTTGATTAATTAAACCCAGGATCAAATGTAGCTCGGTCCACCTTTGATATCACGAAGCAACGATTTTTACGCATGCCGAAAAGTTCGTCAAAGTAGAATTTTCGTAATTAAAATTTTGAATAAACTGCGTAACGAAATTACGGAGTACTGACACGTTTCGGTGAAAAAAGATTCACTGGAAATAAAGGATACAAAAATTGCGGATGATTTTCATGGACTCTTACTTGGCCTACATTCGACTGTTCATTAGTTGAAATGGCGTTTTAGTAATCAGTGTTAGCTCCGTCTAATGACAGGGACCGTTGTGCGAAGCCTAAAGGAATTTCACGTGAAATCTCGTTAGGTTCGGCGCATAATTTTCCCATTGAACATCCCCGAGCTTTCGGTGAGATAGAAAGCCGAAAGAGAGGAGCGAAGACGTTCTCAGTCTCTCCTCCCCTTCGTAACTCTGGCTTTTCTCCGCTGATGCTCTCCCCCCCTCGTCCCAACTTGTACTCACAGTGACTTACTCGCCCTCGTACGCGCGCACCTCCATCTGCCACCCCTTTTGTGCTTCTCACGCCTACCTCGCGCAGCTCAGAATACAAATTCTAGGGCAACGTGTTGTACCGCCGCGGGCCAAGTAGATAACGGCAATTACAACGTCATCCCTCGGTGAGAACGAGGGAATCGGCTCCCGTTGTTTCGACGGAGACGACTGTCACGCGGGCTAATGTAATTGAACGGCACGATAAAAGCTGAAAACCGAGTCCCCGGTCGATGCGGCAAATACAAACTCGCCTACAACCGCAGTGAAAACGAATTTGACAGTACCACTGGAATTATTGCTATTCCCGACTGTTCCTCGAGAACCAGCACGAAGCAGCCCCAATTTCCCTTCATGGGTCACGCAACGAGAAAGTACCGCGCAAAAATAACGTCGACAGCTTTTCAGCTGAGGGCTGCGTTTGCCAGTTAATAACCGCGGAACCTGCCGAATCAAAACTATCGACGAAACTCTAGCGCGGTTCTGCGACTACAGCCCACGACTTCCTTCGACTTTCTACAACGACCGTCCAACTATCGCACCGCTCGGCCTTTCATAACATCTGACACTGCGTACGCAGTCTTATCAGGCGGAAACTAAGACCCAAGAACATTCTACTCACGGGGCTGCTACTATCGTTTCACTTTTTCACGTTGGATAATTGCTTCGCTTAGCAACTTCTGGCCAACACCTGACAAATGGAAACGCAAGACTATTTTTAAACGGCTTTTTACAAAGCATTCATCCCGAGCTACCTGTGAAATTGCCTCCGGTCGACAGGTTTCAATAGCTTCAACTATGACTTCTTGCTTACCGTAACAATTCATACCGCGACACCTCTTTGCTAATTAACGTAGCCGTTGTTATACGTTCCGTTTGACGTTGGAAATGGAGTAAACCGAGCGTATATAACACGGGGATAACAAGCATCGCCTAAGAATATCCGTCTACTCGTCGACTGACCGACGCAATTGGGTGTTTCACGCTGCTATCTCTACTAACGATTTCTTCCCGTCCCGATTGCATTCCAACGCAACGGACAATTCTCGTCTTCTTCGCTTGGGCCGCTCGGTTAGTTTCAAAGCGTAGCAGCATTCTTCAACCCCTTCCCACCCCTGCCCCCGTCCCAGACTGCCGAACGATTAGGATTGCTCAAGCGCAACTGATTCAGCCATCATTGGTTACGGACAGCTGGACCGTTTAATTACTTCCCCGTGATATCTTTCCGAATTCTCCACTACCATAAAGCTTTGCCCAAAGGCAGCAACGTTATTCCAAGCATCGAATAAAGTCCTCTAATGAAGCAAAGGAAATTCCTATTTCATTCTTTATCGCTCTCGATATTGTCGGCTCTTACTTTAAGGGTTTCCCTTGGCCCGTCGGCTCGTCCGACCTTCGGAAACGTCGAGCCGTTTAATCGCACGTAGCTCACGGTAGACGGGATGAAATTGCGGACGTTCGAATGGGGTCAGAGAGAGCAGAGCAGAGCAGAGCAGAGCAGAGCAGAGCAGAGCAGAGCCCGTCGTAGCCTCCCATAAATCTGCAGTCATCGTTGGGGAAGCGGCAGATACCGTGCCGGGATAACCGAGCGCCAGTCTCACGGGCCTTTCGAGGTGTTTCCGGTTTGGCCTTTTTCACGTGCCACGCGATACGCCTCAACCGGCAGACGTTCTAAATCGAATGAATAATCAATCGCGCGATATGGCCACGCCGAAGGAACATTTACGACGAAGCCCGCTCTACGTGACCTACTTTCGCCCATTGCCAGAAACGTAATCCCACGTGTTCGATAATCCAGCGATGGCCAATGCGTACCCCGGCAAAATCGATTCCCTGTAATCGACGCACCGATCCGCTCATTATTTCATTTACACCACCTCCATCGGTTTTAATGCGTACGCGGTAAACCGGATTTAATTATTCCCACGGTTATATTATCATTCAACGCCGATTTGCCGCTTGTAAAGTCGTCATGAAAATTCATGTTTTTCTCCTTTTATGCCGGACTGATTATTCCATAATATTAAACGAGCGATCGACATTTTCCCGACGAGTTATAACGCTTTTATTGGAATCTGCTACAACGTTTAATCGGCTTTCGATTGTCAATGGCCCCAGGAAGGAAATTTTCCGAGTTTACCGCGTTTATGAAAAAATTAAACGCGTGAGCCAATTAACAGCGGACTGCTTTTGGCAAGAGCCTGAGAAACTTGCTACTCTACGGCTTCAATGTAAGACGTTTAGTGGTTCCTCTGCGCCACTGACAGCCGATTCAGCGAGGACGAGGCGCGACTTTGCCAGAACTCCTTGCCAAACTATTAGAGGACATCTCATCTTATGCAAAGCCCAAGAACTCGTTGCATTATCTCGCAATAGTTCTCCGCGTATCGTTAGGAATAATCGTGGACGGCATTCAAAGAACTTTGCCGTTTTATTGAATAGGGGTTGGGCATGTTTTAGGTAAAATAACGGCGGGCAGAGAGGGTGATAAAGTGGAGGAATGTGCGAGACGCGTCTGTCGCAGAGGGAAAAATGCTTTCTTGTAAAGGACGCTAAGGTTTTTATTATTCCGATGGGTTTCTCGTCGGGTCGTTTGTCCGTTGGAGATCGTAAGCGATCTAGGGATATCCCTCGAAGGTCGGGGGTTATTGGCTTATTCGTCGTGATATATCGAGCTCCGCGCTACGATAACTGCGTAAGTTTCTCGGCGAACACGAGCCAAGGACTAGGACCCACGTCACTTCCGTCGTCAGGTTTTCACGGCACTCATCGACGTCGGTCGACGATAACGATTGAGACCGGAGTTAATCACGTTTCGGTAATTAACGTCAGACGTGCGGGTTGTTAATCGAATTCGCACACCACGCTCCAAGGCGAGACCGCCTTTACATGGCAAATAAGACTACCCTCTCTCCTCCCCCCCCCTCCTCTTCGCCGCAATTTGCGGCTATTGCGGCGAGATTATCGCACTTTCTCCCTCATGTATTATCCCCAGTCTCGTTGCGCTACAATGACGGAAGTTTCACGTCCTCAGGCACAACTATGCGTCACTTGCATCGCCGACAGCTTTCGCGCAAACCGTCAGCAAGTGTGGACGGTTCCGCCAGCAACAGCGCTCAGCCAATAAACATTTCATCGTTCCGTCCTCGCTAGACATTGCCTCACGAAATACGCAAAACTCCTCCGTAACATTTATTTCACC
Organism: Hedychridium roseum; assembly: GCA_963989215.1. Taxonomy (NCBI): domain Eukaryota; kingdom Metazoa; phylum Arthropoda; class Insecta; order Hymenoptera; family Chrysididae; genus Hedychridium; species Hedychridium roseum. The sequence continues at coordinate 726,785 of OZ022307.1, read as the reverse complement.
GCACGAGAATGGTACACGGCTCGTCAGAATTTTCTCAATGTCGGAGAAAAATGAAGGATAGATAATCGTGCAATAATTTCCTACAGTAGCGGAAATGGGTACATCGTTTCTCGGAACGGGACTAAAGGCACGTTTCTTCGATCCGATTATCGTCTTTACCGTGAAGTACTTTGGCCGGTCGTTAGGGCGTTGTCGTTGAAAGGAAAACTACGAGACGTCCGGTATGACCGGTAATCGCTAGAAAACCATGCGGATCGTATTATGGAATTATATTGATGACGAAATTACGTCTTTATTCGGGGTGTACAGAGTTTTTTGCCCTCTTGCCAATTCTCATTTTCTCAGAGCACTTTCGTACGTGGCATTGGAATGGAACAAGGTTCTGACGAGGTCCTAGCGTGTCATCGATCAGCCACGCTGCTCTCCCCAAGGAGCCGACGTTGATGAATTCGTCCATGGGTTGTCGCGCGCAGGCCGACACAAAGTAGCGGGATACCTGACGCACACGAGGATACTTTCTACCTCTCAACGATACCGAGTTCTCCATTGCGAAATAAGACACGGATGGAAATGGATAGAGAGTGGCAATACAGCCGGGGGATAGTGATTAATCATCGAATCCTTTGGCTAAAACCCAAAGCCGGACGGATTTTCACGATGTCGACTGTTTCCACTGTTCCGCGCAACGAGAACGGAAACGACCGATTCGTTCATAATCGATCCTCCAATTTCCCTACTTTTCGCGACTTACTCCGAAAGGTGCTGGACTCACCGAGGGAGGAATCCCCCCCCCCCCCTCGTGAATTTCGCATGAACCAAGGATTATCCACTTTCGCAAATGAATTATACAATCCCCTAATAGGATCTATTATTTCCAATAGAGCTCGTTTCGGTGCGATTAATCCGTTTTCCACCACTTTCAGCGGTATTTTCTGAGAGAACCAATCGCGGAGAGAATACAAAAATTCAGCTGTACATCGTGCCTATCGCCGGTTAATTCCCTTAGGATCGCGTTGGCTGGCTAAAAAATGTGCGAGTTTCCGTATTCGGTAAAAGGGGAAACCGTTGTGTATTTTTCGCAGGTGCTGAGAGGTTCGAGGGGAAAGAAATGGAGGACAAAGTCGCCGGTGGAGTTCAAGTTTCTCTTTCGTTTTCGCGCTCGTCCGAGCCGGGTAATCCGACGGGGACTGCATTGCCATGCACGTGTGTGGCCCTTGCACCCACGACAGAGACAATGCCAACACTTTGATTCCCGGGGAGCAGCGACTTTTCAAACTTCGGGCCGCACGAGGAAATTCAGGCAAGTTCGACGACGACGACGACGCCGGGCGTTCGACCAGCTGCACTCTCGCCGTTTCCGCGCAGACGGTTAAAAGCTCGTTCCAACTTCCCCCCGGCAATTTCCTTGCGGCCCGATCGCTTGGCCCGCCGACCGCATCGCGCAAAACTTCACCGCACCGCGTCCTACTCATAAAATACCAATAACTCTTCGATTCGGGCCGATTGATACGAGATACCAATCGCCAGAGATTTTCGTTCCGTCGACAACGGATCCTCCAAAGTCTCTCTCGATACGGGCAATCTTGAGAAACTCGTTAAGAGTGATAACGATACAAACAATAGGAAAGAGTCCTTGAAGGACGCTGAGGTTGCAAAACCACGTGAATCCTTACTAAACTTGGCAAAAAATTAGCGGAAGCAGGTTTCTGTACAAACTTTGCAACATCGGATAATGAGATGCGCCTGGTAGTTTTCTATAAGTATGAAATATTTAAACGAAGCTGAAAACCTGATCGAGTATCGGGGAGGATAGATTCATAAGTTTTCGCGGGAAATACCGTTGCTAACGATGAATGTAAATTGTAGATGGAGCTAGATATTCAAATATGGCCCGGACCATTACCGCCGGACCAATTTCCAGCAAATGTCTATTGAAATCACTTCATCATTATCAAGATGACACCTCGCGTAATGTCCCAACGATATTTCAATTTGCCCCGGGCCGACAATCGTGCGGTCCGAAATTAAAACTCCACGGAATTACGGTAACGTGTCCTTGGATGAGAAAATCCCTCGTTAATTTCCCACGCACTTGGCGCCAAATACTTTTTATGCTCATTTTTCCCTCGCCTTCATTTTATTTCAGCCACGTAGTCAAAATGAACGGAGATTATATTGTCTGTCCCGAGTAAAAACTTTCACGCCAGTAGTAATAGAAGCAGCCAACCGATGATAACGTCACGATATTCAACAAATAATTAGCATTAGGAACATTTCAGTATACAATTTCTGTGTACAAATAAAATTATCTTTCATAGGTCGAGGAAAATAAGTAACTGTACTCACCGTCGATGAATGATCTCCTTGATTACATGTCGTTCAGGCTGACAGGTTTTCACTGCGACTCGTAGATTCCTTCTTCCGGTTGGGTCCAGCAGGTTTATCAACGATTCTTTCGTTGGAAGCAACCACGAAGCTCCATACTTTCCACAGGATTGTCCTTTATAGTCACTACTGTTATCACTGACGACACTTTTCGTTCACTTTCTTCGCGACGCGACGAGTCTCGGTTCCTCAGAATTCCTAACGCTTGAACGTTCTCTGGCGGATTGTCGTTCGACACGATCGTTCGATTGTTTACACTCTTCACTCACCTCACAACGGACACACGACACTTGAGCGTTCCAGTACCTGCCACTCAATTATCACTTTACAATTTCTACACAGCTTTGTCTGCCGACTTTCACGCACTGACCCCTGAGACGTCTTGGGTCAACGATATGTTTACAACGACTTAAGCCCCGGCACGTCATGAAATTTTACTGGCAAAATTTCACCTTGTCGGCAATTGAGTCCGCGAGTGTGTCTATCTAGATATTCGTACTCGCACGAGGAAAGCTCACGCTTGTTACCTTCGATGGCCGATGACAAACGATTTTTCCACTTGTCACGAGGGGAAGAAGACCGCCCATTGCGAGTCGCGGTCACACCTGTCCTCACGTTTATTACGATCTTCGTAAGTGGAATTTGCGTTTCTTCGAGTCCTGGATGATCGACTTGCTTCGTCTTCGCGCAAGGATCGCGTGGTTCTGCGGCAGGTTAAAAACACGTGGCAACGTCATCCTCACGAAGAAAACTGGTGAATCGGCAAAGGCGAAAATTTTGTCAACCACTTGACGGGGAGGCTTACGAGTAGGCCGTAACGTTCAACAGCGAGACTGTTTAAAAAATGAGAAGGGCCGAAGAATCTCACTCGGCAAGTGCAGCGCTCTTCGCAAGGGGCGCGGCGTAACTGAGCTCGACGAACCTACCCTCGTTCTTGCGCTCTGTCTCTCGCTTCGCAACCCTCCCTCCCCCCCCCACCCTCCGTTACTCCCCCTTCCGCACGGCTCCAGACTATTGCACGGCTCGCGCGCCCTCCCGCTCCGCCCCCCTCGCTCCCACACCCACCGAAATCTCGCCGTTTTCTTCTCTTGGCCAATACTCCTCTCCTCCTTCCCTTCTTGCCGTCTAACAGGCTTTCCCCTTCCGCGCTATGTATTCTTTTCCCCCGCATCTCGCCCTCTCCCGTTGGAAATGACCGGTTCTCACCCCTTTGCCTTCCCTTACCCTTCCGAACGAGTCCTCATCTGTGCAAACCTACGGTTTTCCTTCCTCCTCCCTCTTAACGTTGCTCTTCGTTCTCTCTCTTTGTTTCTCCTTCCTTCGGTACGCTTTTTCTTTCTATCCTCGCCCTCTGCGTTTCCATTCACCCACCGTTGTATCGTCGACCCATGCAGAATCGAGGCAACGCAGGAGCATATTTCTGGGCCGGTGTTTCCTTCTCCCTTTGATCTCCTCTGCGAAACTTTCCTCGAGAACGTCTTGCCCCGTGCCGTGGTTAAAGGCCAGCTTGCATCGATAGTAATTACAATAACGATAATGGACCTTCCATCCAGACGATCGTCAAATGAAAATTTAATTACCCGTGGAAATAAACCATTATGCCGATTACAGCACGACCGTCCCTGATTCCCAAGGCTGGAAACAGGATGGTCATTAATGAGAGAGTTACGACGTCGGAAATTCATTGGCGGAGAAGGCGATTTCTCTGACTAGCTCCACGTGAAAGCCACTCGCTACTTAAATTTGTCAGCGAAACGACCCAAGATGATTTCCTATAATTATCACTGATTCCACGCTCGAATTCCCCGGCGAACGGGCTATCACGCTCTTACATATCGCCAGCCATTACCTATGTCGAATTCTCTATTCCTTCAATTAATATTCCTTCATCGTTCTTCCAACGTTTCTCGCGCTATTTTATTGCTCCCCTCTGTACCCTTCGAGCGGAAATAAATTCACGCTCTACAACGAAATTACACTTCTCAGTCTCCTTCGTCCATCATCTTTGCCGGCTGGTATTAAAGCCTCGCGAATTATTCCAAATTCTGAGAATAGATAATATCAATTACGTGAATCATGTTGTCTAAAAAAAGAGACTTGGGTGCATAAGAGAAAGCAATGTTTAATTCCCTGACCCGGACAAAAATTTATTTTCTAACCGCCTGGGAAGAGCTGTTTCTGATTTTACGTTGTATACGTACCACGTGTGCTTGTATGACTATGTACATGTATACATAATGTACATTTTCCTTTCCTCATGCCGGGTCGTCGCGATCGACTTATTGGCAGAGTTTATGAGGAGGGACGGCGAACAGGCAACTCCTTTTACGATTCGATTTCAGATCGCGAGGCTTCGGATGAACCTCTCCAAACCGTGACGACATGCCGCTGCGTTGCCCTGCCAAGAGACGTTATTGTGGAGGAAGGGGGAGGGGAGGAAAGGGACGAGGTTCTGCCTGTTCGGCAGAACAGGGTCAGTTTCCCTGAAATTGCCGTCGTTGAATTCGCTCGAATCACAACGAGGATATCGAGACGACAATGCGTGTTAAACGATAATTAACCGCGTTTCCCCGGTGCGTTTCAAAAAATCCCTGCATTTCCACGCGTGTTCCAATTAACGAATAACTAAAGCCCCATTATATTGACCATGAGGGTCAGAAGAGGTGAAATCAGGTACGTAGAGGTGAACGATGACTCTGGACACGATAACGTGAGTGAATAATTACGATTTTAATTAACACCAATGGCCGAATTATTGTGCTGGCTTTAAAATGCTCCACTTTTTGACACTCGACGGTCGATCGGTCGGGCTTCGAATAGAGCGAATTTTATTGTGCATCCATCAAACGCAGACGTCGCAATGGGGATGTGTGCCAATTTATCCACGCGCCATTATACGCGTATAGGTAAACACGTACCAAACGTCCAGCGCGATCGCACTTATACGCGCGAAATGCATGTGTAAATTCGAAATTGTACATATAGCCGTGTGCGAAGTTTATCCGCGGACCGTTATATCCCTGCTTTTTTTCTCGGCCGCGAAAATCCGGCGCCGACGGACAAGAAAAAAGTCCAACTTGGCCAGCAATTCTTTTAGTCCTTTCTTTCTTTCTTTACCTCCGGTCAGAAAAGACCAAACCGAAAGCGCAATGAAATGCGAACATCCTGTCAAATTCATCAGAAAAATATACTTACGAGGGTTGTATGTTGATGGGATTTTATTTTTAGAAACGTAAGATACAAGGAAAGTATGAACGTCTTTTTGCGAGCGACCACTTGGAAGAATATCGTTCTCGAGGGGCCGCTTAATTGAGAGCGTCGTTCATCCGACGGATAACGATTTAAGCGGCACTTCCGGCGCCCGGATTCATTTCCAGGCGACGAGGGCCGAGGTCGACTTCGGACTACGGCTAAAATGAATTAACGGCAAGAGGTGCTAATGTATGTAGACCTCCCCCCACTCGTAACTCTGAGGATAGATTTTTCAACGCCATACGGCCACATCGGGACGATATTTCTAGAAGATATTCCCGCCGAAGTTGCTTCGTTAGATTTCAATAAGGATAGTGGGAGAGGAAGAGAACTGCAGAAGAAATAGCTACCAACGCGTGGAAAAATGAGAGTGGTCAACGGAATTTGCACGAACGTTAAGCCAACGGACACTGCCTAATTGGGGAGCTTTCTTCCATCTAGACGGAGCAACTTAATTACACTTAAACCACCTCGACAGTCTGATTCATTATGGAGGGCAGGTCGCCCATAAGTAGACAGTAAAGAAATTGTTTGCCGATCTCTCTGAAATCACAGGAATCTCGTCACGTCGATGCAGCAAATGGCCAGGCATTCAGCGACGTTTCGTTGCCGACGAAAAAAGATAAATTGTGGACAGCGGGGTGAGGGAGGGACGGGACGACCGACACGTTGACATACGACGCGTATCCACGATGAATCATGTTTTTCCACAACGGGGGGAAAAAAAAGCAGCGCCGGTGTGTGGCCCGCGAATCAAGGTGGTTTTTGCGCCGACCGCTCGAGGAAAGTCGGCGACGTTCGTTTGGCAACGATGCGTGATTCCGGAAAAACTTGTATGCCGTACGTGGCGCGCGAAAGCCAAAGTAAACTCGGACGATCCGGCGGAAAGATGCGCGAAAACCGGGCGAGAACGCTGCCCGCTCATCCATTTTGTCCTGGCGAACGTCGAACGGCTTTCAACGGGATGCATTTACCACTTTCCGCTGGCAATGACTCATAAACGTGCACAGTGAAACCCGACGTCTTAAAGAATTTACCGCATCGTTCCCGAACGCGAAAATTTCTCGCCCAGATGAAAGCGTTTCGGGGCAAAAGTCCCGACGCGCTTAAAAAAAGCTTAGGGGTTTTTGCCGCCGGTCAAGTGTCCCGAAATTCGGTCCCTCGAATTCGAGGAGACACTCGAGGGTCTTTCGAGCGCCTTTCCAATGGACGGAATATCTCGTAATGGTCCCTCTGGATTTAAGGGACCACTATGAATACAGATTTAGGAGTCACAGACAGTCCTCATTCAGACGCAAAAGTGCCTCGCTATGAATGGGTTAAATCCTCATAGACTGGACGTAATGCCAGTACCTCTATATCCTCCTTCAAGAATTCTTATGCGTCCTTTTTTTTTCTTGAAACTTCGGCGATGCGATTGCCAGGACATTTAGGTAGAATTCTCCACTGTACTTTTTGTCGACGTGAAGACATTTCTGTCGCGGAGGTGAACACGCGAAGGGACGATGTCTGACCTCCCGGGTCGATTTATCTCGTTGAGAAACATGGAGCATCCTGTCGCGAACCCTTGCAGGCCTCACTGTCCACCCTTCGCCCTTTCTTCCATTATTTATGATCCCGTGGATTTATCGTCCGGCAATACGAAAGGCCCTGAGACGGGTATTTACGGTTTCGCCGGACACCGCGGACTGACGTTCACGACGACAACCTTGTTAGTTTAATTTTATTCCCCTGCCTTTGGAGGGACGTTTCACTCCTTACGCAAAATTTTACGATGTTTAGATAGCCAAAAGATCTCCATAATTCATTCCCCTCGGAGTTAAGAAACCATCGTCATTTATTATACGAAGGGGCAAGAAGTTTCCTGGTAATATTAACGTGTTCCAACGTTCTATTTACTCACATTGGCCGAGAGTTAGGCACGAGGAAATAATAATTATGCCGACGCCTGTGTCTAGGCTGGCGGAGTAACCGCGCACTTGCCATTCAGGTGCATCAATGCAATCCGAAGCCGACGTAAAGCGGATTAGCAGGTTCGCTAATGTCGCATCAACAGCACCATTCGCTACTTCCATTACATAATGCTCGCAAAAGTAAGTATAGAGGTGTAATTGGGCCGACGGACGAATTTTCCCGGGACTCGAAAAAGATTTTAAAAGGCTGTGAACGTTGTTTGAAATTTTTTCATACACCACTCTTTGCCCTTATCACCTTTCAGAGGAGTTTAAAGTTCTTCGGTGCAACAAACTTTCGAACACAATACCTCTGAAAGGTGTAATTTACTTATACGTCCGTTCTTTTGACTTGCGCGCAACTAACGGTTAACGATGGCGCAGGAAAAAATTTTTCAGCGCGGGGTTATTTAACGTTATGCTCCGCGAGGAAGTACGGGCAGTCGGTGGGATCTCATAAGCGTTGTATCCTCAGTAAAACGCGCGAATGGCGCAGCAAGCCTTGTATATTATCCGCATTTACAGGAGCCACGGGACTTTTAACGAGCCTCACTGACGATACAAGTTAGAGAACAAGCTTCCACCGTTGGTGTTCGCCGAGGCCCACTCCGAGCACTTCGTTAGCCCTCGCACACTTCGGCAAATTACAGGCTTTCCACGGTGGTTACCGTTGTGCCGTGCCGTCGCAGCCCAAAGCATACATAGTCTGTTTACCACCTGGCAATCCACCGAGAACGTTGCTTTTTCTTTCTCGCCGAGAGCAACGTCGATGCGATTGTTCAGTCAGAAAATACCCACGCCTAACAAAATCGGTGGAGTCTTCTCGAGCCGGAAGCCTGGCTTTTCGATCGATCGACCGCAATAGCAGTCGCACGTAGATGCGCATTCGAAGCATCAGAGATACTTGTGTAACACGAGAAACGGGAGATCGTTGTATCGTATTCTTGATCGTAAAGTTCTCCACTGGCGTGGCTTGCTCTGCGGTTTTGTCGCGGTTCGCGCTTTGAAGCGGGCCAAAGGCCTACCGAAAGCTGACGCACCAACCATTGAGAGCGAACAAAGGGCCTGGCTAGCGCTCTGGTCAAACGTTCGTGAACACCGTGGCCCAGAGAAACCATGGAAATCCATCGACACGTACCTTGGATATCGTCGAAAAGCGCATCTACAAATAAAACAGTCCTCCCCACGGAGTCAACGGCTCAACGTTCGAAGAAAATCCATTTCTATCTTACGAGAATTTTCTCGGAGGAGCAGGGCACTCGAGCACGATTGGATTAAACAGTACCTTCGTTGCATAGTGATGATCCGACGAAATAAAGACCAAGCATCGCGTCAATTCCTCTACGAATAATCGCCGACGAAGGAGAGAAATTTGTGCAAGTAATGGGAGATTAAACGGAATGGGATCTATGCCTTTGTCGTGTATTTATAGCCCGCTTTCCGTGGATCCACTAAAATTAGGATAATTCGGCAACGAGGGGAAGACTAGGAACTACCGGGGAGTGGATAACGACGTTCCACTGTGCCGTGCGCAGGCTGTAATTTAAATAGGAGCACCGTGGGGCCGTATTAAACGCGACGGCGAGTCTCTTGTTTGTCAATCAAAACGGAGGACAATCGAATGCAAATTCGATAATTCAGATTCCTGCGCAGGATTTCTCTTCGCGTGTCTAGCGTCCCCTCTACCCTCCGCCCTCCCTCACCATCATCCAGCGACCTTCTCTGCACGCGCAATACGTCCACGTCCTCCCATCTTTTTCTTCCTAAAGACGGAATGATGATGTCAGGAGAATAGGGGAAACGGGAAAAGATGGCTCCACTTGAATTCCTAGATCGCGGCTGATGAAAAACTTTTGGTCGACCGGGAAAGTCTATGAATTTCGGTAACGGCAATCGTGAATCTTCTTTCGGGGGTAGAAGAGCAACGTTTCCGGTCCATCGGAATTGCAACGAAACAGTGAACTGGCGGTAAGCTCCGCGGGTGGGTAAATTCATGCGACTAATTTCGCTTCTTTGCGTTCGTCCCACCGTTCTTTCTCATTACCCTTTAATTATTGGGAGTACCGAGGCTGCTGAGTTGGCAAGCTTCCTAATTATTTTTTAATTATTTTAGTAGCGCAGCCGCCGCAAAGCAGGAGAATCCTTGAAGCGAAAACCCACAGAGGGCTGGACCAGCGATATACGAGAGTCAATCGATAACGTCGTTACCGGGTCGACTGAAAAAGGAAGACAGAGAGAGCCAAAGTGATGGACAGTGAGCCCCTGGGCCGCTCGAGGGGGGCGCGGAGGGGAAAGTAGCGTAATTTCTCGGAGCCGCGAGAAAAACTCGCGGGAAAAATCCCGATGGCGGCTCGGAACCGACACGGCGAGGCTTTCAAGCCGCGCACGAGGGTCGTCACTGACTGCCGATAGGCAGTCACGGTCAAACGAGCTTTAAATCAGGATGACGGATGGACCGGGCAACGGGCGAGCCTCTTCCAACGTCGATCGACCGAATCGCTCCATGTTTGACGCTTCTATGGGCAAAAATCGCTCCATCCTTTCCGCGTCGATCGTTCCTTCCCGAAGCTGCGCGATCATTCATTCTTTATTACCTTAAAACATCGACCGAGATGCTAGATCGTCGATCGTCCATCGTCACGCAGGAATCTTTAAACTCACCAAGAATTCTGTATTCTGTGTTTCGCCTTGCGGAAATGTGACGTGAGTGAAGAGTTGAATGTATCGATACGAGAAATTTGCTTTAAGTGGGCAATCGACGGGATGCCTGGTGGTTCCACTTCCGGTCGTTTTGCGTTTCTCGCCGAGACACGGCTCCTTCAATCCCGTATTTGCCGGCATAACGGAGCAGTTGGCGCGAGAACACGGCTTACGGCAATTTAATTCGCACGGAGAAACCAAAGGCCGGAGAGAAAGGACGAGCAAGGGATGAAATGAAAGTAAGCCTTCCAATAAAAACTTTATTTTACCGTAATATAATACGATTAGTCGGTGCATTAGCACGAAATGAAAAATCCTACTGTCACTTTCGTAGCGCTGATTGGGCGATAGGAAATGCGATGAAACTTAATTGATAATTAAAATATCAAAAACGATAGAGCAGGAGATTTCGTGCACGATCGCCTCGCGGATAGTGGTGCCAGGATACCAGCGGTTACGAGGCCAGTGAATTAATTACCTATACCTCGAGGATTTTAATTAAAGTTCTCGGAACTGTTTATGATACGTGCACACGTCCATCCCTCTCGTTTCATCTCGTTCTCTCCTTCATCGCTTCCCTTCCTTCCTTCCTTCCTCGTTCTGCCCCGTCTTTCCCCGTTCTCTCGAATCTTTCCTACCCGAAATACGTGCGAACCGTCGAGTAAAACGAGCGCGCGTGCGTCTACAGCTTCGTCTACGTGTGCCTCACACTACACCCATGACCGCATATAATGTCGCTTTCACAGGAAGACTGTGGAAGCAACACGCAGGATAGTTTGCCTCTCGGCAAGACCTGCAAACTGAAACCTACTTAGAAAGGTACACACAATAAAGAGATATAGCGTCTTGCGCTATTGCCACGGTGTCGACGTTGTCACTATGTCTCGGGCTATGTTACATCTTCGCACGGAAGGTCGTCAACAGCTCCGGAAACCGAGAGCCACAATTACGAAAGAAACAACGTTACCTGCCGTAAACTTAAAACCCCTGTCTTTCATGGTTCGTTCTTGGCGGTGGTAGTTTTCCTTTGATCGTCGTAGGATCGATGCTAGGAGCTTGTTTGCCAGGAATACCTTTGATGAATCTTCAGAGTAGAATTTCGGTCCGTCCGTGGTTGACAAGACTGGGAAACCGACGGTTGGACCACGCCAAATCGTGGTTACTAACGGTTGTTCCCAAATAAACGATCCCTCGTCGACGAATGTCGTCCTCGTCTTTTACATTGAGCTTTCAGACGGTTCGTCGGGGTTGCTGGAAATTTGGAGTTAAACCGCGGGGAGATAGGCCGAGAGAAAGGGCTCTTTCCCCTCACCTCCCCTTTTCGCCTGGCAGTACGTAAGAAGCGCTCATTAAATGTATGGAGATGAATGTAGCGAGGCGAAGTAATAACGCTTTTAAATATGGCCCTGGCTTTTAAACGTACGATTAACGGGAATAAAATGAAAATAAAGCGTACGCTCGGCGAAGTACATTTCACTGCGATTAACACTAATGACCGTCATTCTTATAAACGTCGCGGCTGAACTTTACAGAAATCGTCGCACCGTTTTCAAAATCTACCCGTGAAATGCGTGCCGTTTAATGGCAACGGCAAATGGCTTACGAGGTAGTTTTTCAAAAAGTTTATGAAATCCGGCCGTCCCATTCACGCCGGAATTTGCCGAGCAGCGATAACGAGTTTTCCGCGATCTTGCCGGGTATTCGCGATTGGCTCTCGCGTGGCTCGATATAATGACCCATCCTTCCGTCGGCCGTCGTTAATCTCGATATCGCACGTACCGCGGTATCTTAATTACGAGCCCCGTCACGAGGGAGTTAGCGCGAAATTACGTACATTCCTCGGAGAGTCGGCCGCCACTACATGATCACGTTTTCCCGATTTTAACGTATCCGCAGTTGCAAGGAGAAACCGACGACCACGTTCCATTACTTCATTCGTCGAATGGTCCGTCGATAAACAGCGCAGAGATCTCGTCTTCCCTTCGACAGTTTCCCAAGCAAAGTATTCGTAAAAACGGCCATGGCTCAGATCGTAGATTTTGTCGCGTTCCTTTGAATATTCAGGCGAACTTGTTCAGCCGTCGGATTTGCACGACATGGGTTTTTTTCGACGATCGATAGCGATGAATTTGTAAATCTCTCGTCGCGAGGGAATCTATTCCTCTCGGCTGGGGTGTATTTATTCCGGCCTCTGCGAGAGGCCCGAGAGAAGACGGAACCCCTGAAGAAGGGCGGATCTTATCGCGGCCCGAGGAACGCTAAGTACATATGCTTGAATCGAACTTAATTTCGCGATACGATCTTAAGCGACTGCCGGGAGATACGGCAGACGCAATGGAAACTCCGACCGGAAGGACGTCAGCGTCATTTCAAGCGACTCTGCCTTTTGAACCACCCGTCTATCTTCCAAAGACCGCCCCACCGAAAGATATGAAAGGAAATTCACAAGTAGCGAGACCTCGTAAAATTTCTATCAACGGAAAACCACTGGAATCTCTGCGTTGAGAATCGTCGGCTACTTAACATGTTTTTTACCAACGCGGATGGCTTTTTAACAGAATTTTCCCCATTGCTAAAAGCCCGCAACAACGTTATGAAACTGGAATTACATTAAGGATTTATGATCTTCCAAAATTGTTAAACGCACGTTTGGCCGAGTACATTTCTGCTTGTAATAACATGATCCTCGTTTCTGCGCGCTATTATCTCGGAAATTCTGATAATTTGAAACTCTATATAGCATTGAGGTAATTTAAAATAAATAAAAGCTCTTCCGAGAGTTACGCGGATAGTAGAAATGTCATTTCGTAGATAATGATGATTAAGTTGTGCTACGGTTGAACGCCGAAGGTCTTGCTCGGCAGCGGTTTTTCTAACAATTTCAAAAGCAAAAGATCTTGAGATACTTTAGTGTACGTTAATACGGCACAAGTATCCTTGAGGAATGAATACCCTGCGAATTAGCCGGCGCAGACCACTGCATAATACTCTCAGCCAAGTGCACTCTGCTGTAAGGCAATAAAACATATCTTTTCCAGTATAATTTACTTGCCTCCTCACGAGACATCTCTTAGTTAATTTTTTTGTAGACTCAAGATTCTAAAAATTCCTCAGCTGCTTATTGGCTTAAAGGATGAGTAATGACCTTAAGGGGCAGCCGATTTTTTGCAGGCACTCTGAAGCTGCCTTCTTTTGGAAGGAGTACTTGGTGGAAGAAGTAAAAGCGGTTCACGGACGACTCGCCGTCGAAGCTGCAGCTGTACTGTCTTCCTCGAAAGAACGTAGAGCAGACACGAACTATTTATCACGCTTTCCCCTTGGAGGCTCTCGCAACGACGCCATTCGCCAAGGAAGCACCGGGAACGGCCAGCACGTCCGCCAGATGAGATCTCTCCGTTGAGATCGATACGATCGATCGCACACGATCCCGGAGAGTTAAGAACCCGGGGATCTGACGAGCTCCCGCGAAGAACGAGCCAGCAACGATTCATGAGATTAGATATCTCGCTGCGCGTCCGACCAGTCGTTCATCCTCCGAGAAGTTCGACTTTAAGAATCGCCGCTTCGCATGCAGATTGGAAATCGTTGCGATTTCTTACAGGTGAGCACAAAGACTCGAGCATGTGCCAGCTGCTTTTCTTACGACAAGATTTTCTTAGGATTACGAGGTGAGTCCAACCAATCGAACGTCTTCGGCAAGTGCGAAAGATTCCCCTTTCCCGCGGAAAACGGGGAGGAAATAATTACGTTGTCGCGCTGATTAACAGACGGGCGTCGTATTGGTTGGCGCGTAATCTTTACAGGTCAAGAGATTTAGTAGGACAGCCTCGTCAAGTAGTCCGCACAAGGTACAAGCCAGGGGAGGCGGGGAACAAGGCGGTCCGCACATCCTCCAAATTGCCTCGTAAATTTACTCCGGCACGCTGGAAAAAGGGTCACCGTAACAAACGCAAGAGGAAGAAACTCCTTTAAAATGTGCTTATTCTTCGCTCTCGCCGGCCGCGAGCGGGGGAGAGGGACAGGTAAATGTGTACCTCAGGTGTAAAAGAAATGACGGAAAGGGGAAGGGGAAGTCGGAGGGTGTGAGAGGGTCGAGGAGAGGGAAAAGAAGTAGACATTAGAGGGATAATCACCCTCCTGAAAGGCTCAATCGAAAATACGTTAAACAAGGAACCCGCCAACGATAAATCATTTTCGTCTTATCTTCTTTTCCGCGTGCATTATTTTTTTATCCAGCGACCTATTCATTACACATTCCTTCCTGTGGCCCGTCGACAGTTTTTTTCCACGTCTCATTTTTATCTCGTACCGTTGCTTTATAGTTCCGACGGGGACAGTTCCCGCTCGTTACGAATACTTTACATTTGCGCGTATCTCCTGACATTTTTTTTTATCCACCTATTTCTCATACCACTGGCCACTTCCTCGGCGTCTTTTTCGCGCCGTTTTCGTAGCTCGACAACGACAACACCGGTGGCGAGGGGGGGCAAGGACGGGCCTGCAGTTTGAAACATTGGAGAATATTCGTATGCACGTGAAAATAAGAACGAAAAGAAAAGCGCGAGACAGCGGGAAGGTCCGTGAGGTGAATGGGCGTTTATGTACGTGTACGTAGGGGCAAGGGTGGGGTGACGGAGGGGGGTGAGAAGCCAACCGGATAGAATAGATAGCGGTGCTAGGAGAAGGACTAAGCACCTTGCGCGCGACCCTTCTCCGACGGCTCTACGATATTTCCACCCTGCGAGCTAGAACAATGGCCCAGATATGCGGCCCCGTATCATGAATATTTAGCGCGCGGGCGGTATAGACGATGCCTCAAGGAGGTGCAGGCGGACCAGCGGGGAAAAGGTCAGCAAAGGGAAAAAAGGTTTTCCACAGAGAGAGAGAGAGAGAGAGAGAGAGCGGGAATAGCGTTAACTCTAACAATTCCTATGACGATCAAGTCCTTCGTTAACCCACGCGAATGTCCTAGATTCAACGTATTTAAAGACCGAAGGGACGTATTTAACACCGTCCTATCTCCCGGTTTTTAGCGTAAACATTTTGTCACTTCCTGTATCGAGTTCCAGTCGTCGCTTAACCCACGTAAATCCAATTTGCTGACAAAGCAGCAGCTTAGAGCGGCCCGTAGCTACTGTGAATTCCACCGTTAAGCCCAGGAGGGGGATGGAAAAAACGGTTGAACCGGGGACACGCAGTTTTTCTTGCCACCAAGCGCATAACTCGAAACAAAATGAAAACCCTGCTAGGTCCGGAAAGGTATCACTGGAGCACGGCAAGCGGAATAATTAAAAGTGTAATTAGCAAAGTAGAAGAGTTAACTGGAGCGCAGGAGGCAAGTACTAAGTGGGCAACGAAAACGCGAAAGAACGTCAACATTCACGCGAATTCCCCCCAGGGCAATAACAAATATTCTTGCTAAACTTTTGAATAACTCCTGATAAGGCGTTGGGCTTCGGTCGACGGAGGGGATAATGGCAGGCGTGAAGGAGTTTATGATCGTAAACGAGCTACTCCGCAGGACGTTTACTTATGGGCAACGGATGATGGTGATTATTCCCGCCTTATCGGCCAAGGGGTGTGCATTTTTTCCGCCGTTCAGAAGAGTACACGCAGGGAGCAGCGAGTAGCTCGGCGGCCGACGCTCAAGCGTGCCGTAAGTTTTTAACTGGCGCGGTTAAACCGCTCGGGGGATCGGGAGGAAATAGTCGGCGTAAGGCAAGTAGGTTCGACGGCAATGAGCGGGGGTGAAGGAGCCAGAAGGGGGAAACGCGTTGGAGCAGTTTTTCGGTCTTGCGCGGCTATCCCGAGTGGGTTGTTTGGCAGGTTGCCAGCCTGGCTCAGCTTCTGCTTCCATTGCTAACCAAAGCGCCGGGGTTAGATGAAGGGGAATATGGGGCCGCAACTCCCTACCCTCTCTCTGCAAACCTTCCTTCTTCAGCCAGTGTGTCCTCGGCCCGGTGGGGGACAAGGGAACCAAACTCGAATGTACTTAATGGCCGACGACGTTGGCGAATTTTAAACGACATTACTGCCGCTTACCGAAACTCTTCGGCCGGCCTTTATGACGCTTCGATCGATTAACGTCGTCAAGGACGACAACCAAGAGGAT
This sequence comes from Hedychridium roseum, assembly GCA_963989215.1. Lineage (NCBI taxonomy): Eukaryota > Metazoa > Arthropoda > Insecta > Hymenoptera > Chrysididae > Hedychridium > Hedychridium roseum. The sequence continues at coordinate 710,384 of OZ022307.1, read as the reverse complement.
CAGGATGACGAGCAAATTTAAAGCGTAAACACGTGACATTTGCGAAAAGTTTCTTGCGAAACTCCAACTGATTTCCCAGTAAGGTTCTCCTAAGGTCTTACTCCAGGGTGATGGCGTTCCTAATGGACAATAATTAACGTGCCTTCATCCGGAGGATAGGTTGAATAGCCGCTGAAGAGTTCTTCGACACAGTCCGTTGGCAATGCTGATCCGAGAAAAAGTCTTCGCGCGAAACTCCGAGGCACTATATTCGATTATCTCACTGGCAGAGAGGTAACTACTTGGGCGCGTTTCGCCTTTCATCTGCTCCGGAGAATCCAGCAGGAGACAGACGGAAGAAAACCGGAAACTCGTGAGAAGGATTTTTCTCCCCGATATAACTTTCTGCTATTCAAACTCCTCTGACGTATTTGCAAGCAGGGATTGCAGTTGAGTCTTACCCGGCGACCTGCTGCTTATTAAAAGTGTTTAAGGATCAGCCGGGCTAAGGAATTTTTCATGGAAGTCAAAGCTGGAAAATCGCAGAAGGGATGGCCCAAGGGCCGCCTACGTAATTGACAGAGGCGGCTCGGAATGATGCTAATAGGACACGTTGCCGTCGACCAAAAGTATCCCTAAAATATTCACTTAGCGAGCGTCTCGCCGTAATAGAGGAGGACTTAAGTTCCGAGAGCTCTTAAACCAGCCAACCTGGCAACCTCTGGCCTTGTTCTTGTCTTCGGGACTTTCGATTCTAAGATACCTCGTCGACCGCTTATTCAACTCACCTTCTTCACCGTAAGCCATTCTCCCGCTATGTACCTACACCTTTTCTACTCTTTTCTCACGCACCAAGGATTCACCACTTTTCTCTCTCTGTCTCTCCTTTCCAGCGTCTTTTCGTCCTCCAGCCTTACTCCGATATTACGTAAATTGAACTTAAGCACAACGGCAAACGTGATTCCTGGCCAAATGGGTCAGCCGCGTACTATAAGCTCGTGATGTAGGCGAGGGCAGTTTTGTTATAGAGAAGAGGCCGCTTGGCACTCCCTCGTTTTCGACTCGGGGCCATCTACCTCGCTGCTTTTTCCCTCGCACCGTCCACCGCCGGGACCCGTAGGACTTTTTTCTATATCGTCGAGGGACCTCTCGAATGGCACTTCTTACGACTTTCCGACACTTTTCGAAGACGCTTCTCCAGCGTTACGTATAAGCTTTTACGAGAGCATTCCCACGCACTGCACTTTATCGCTAATAATGCACGCGTGGATCATGTTGAAATTAATAACTCCGTGGCAAAATGTAAAGTTGCGAAATCGCCAGGTAAAGTGCTTTACTGGCGAGGGAAAGTGGGTCAGGAAATGGCAAATGTAAGATTTATAAGCCCCTTTTAAAAGCCTTTAACCGAGGCTCTGAATATCAGTCGACTGAAAACTCTTAACGAGCATAGAAAAACGACACGGTTTTTGCATGGTGAAAAGAGGGCAGGTCTTAACTAACCGGACGAGCCCTACGTCGACCTCGGCCACTGCTTCTAACGTACCTCCTGTTTGCTTAGATAAGAGTAATTAATGCCCCCAGGTTCCCGTGCTGGCCTCATCCTCCTCCTTCCCACCTGACCATCCTACTCGAGGTATGTATGCACTCTGGCTGTCGTGCATGGCACCGTTGAAATACAACGACTTGTAGCACCGTCATGCCACGGCAAGCAAACAGAGTTCCCTGCTAAACCTGGATGTGAGACGTGAGACGTGAGACGTGAGACGTGAGACGTCAGAACAGGAGACCCTACCCATCGGACCGGGACTAATTCTCCTCCAAACGTGTCGAACTTACCCAACTTCAACGTCCACGGTTTTCAGACTAGAGTGCTTGCCGAGTTTCGTGCTCATTTGGGACCCAAGCATTTAGGTTCGCGCCGAGGAATTTGAAGAAATGGCCATGCATACATTGCTGGATATAGACAGACGTAAATAGGAAAAATTATAGTCAGTAGGCAATAAAGGAAGCGTAATTGCACGGTTGGATCAAATCACTTTGGAGTTCCTCGTCTAATAGTGTTTGTTTCCCCGATGACCCGTACTTAACGCGGGAATGGAGATTCAGTTCCGGGCTCGTTTAAACAATGTTTGTCCATTTGCTTACCGCAGCTGGCTGTTGAGGTTTAAAGAGCCATTTTCACGCTGGACATTGCTTTAAATCGTATAGGGGAACGGCATTGTTCGTATCAGAATAGGATGTCGGCTTACCGCGCATCCCCATTGTGCGTTTCACGCGCGCAATATGACGACTGTAAATGCGAGAATTCAGGCCGGATGACGAGGTAAGCGCATGTGTAGCCCTCAAGTCGGTTTTATTAAGACACCGGGACTTGGGTCAGTGCGGTGATCCACCTAATGCCGTTTCAACGACTCTACAGCCATCCGCTTCACGCCCAAGGATTAAGGCTTCCCTCTACCCTGGAAATTGCCTTTCGCTCGGAGAATTTGCGCAAATGTACACCGTTGGAGGGTATCAACACGTTGACAAGCCTCCATGGGAATAAGATCGATCCTCCGAGATCTACGTCAGCTACACGTCCGATGATACTGGATTTTCCCGGAAGAACGGGCTATCTAATTCTTTGCCAGACAAATGATCGTCGAGCGATCCCTCCCCTCCCCCTTATTTGTACACGACAGAGGCTGATACTCATCCATTAGATTCTTACAGGAATCGTCGATCGCAACGACTTAACCCATCGCCTTCCCTTAGTTTACTCTTTCTCGACAAATCGTTCGCAATTGGTTTCTCAAATATTTTCAAACTCGCTAAAATACACACTGAATGTGTGACGAGTGGATTATCAGTTGCCGGGGGTATTTTACTGGCCATTCCGTTAGCTGGGATTCAAAGGAAATTTTTGCTAGGATGTGCTATTCTAATACCATAAACCAGCTGCGGCACCTGCTTTTTATCTCACCACTCACGTCGCTGCAATTTATTCATGAAAAATACTCTATCATCTCGCGTAATTCTGCAGGTGCGACGATCTATTTTTTTCTTTTCTTCGGCGCCAACACCTCGTCTACCTTCCTCACCGTATTTATACGGTTTCGCGCGCTAGCTAACGTTTTCATTGTCACAAAGTGCTGTCATTTACCTTTTTATGGCAAAACAATTTGTCGAAAAATAAGATACAAGTGAATCCAGGCGTCGTTCGAGGAAGGAAAAAAATGATTTCTAGGTCTTATGGCCTGATTAATGAGTTTGGCTAACGGAGAATTGTCATTCTGGCTGAAAGGAGGGATAAAATGGACGGGGCAATGCTGAAATGTTTACGGAAGTGGGGCATTAGGCCGACTTCCCTTGGAATACCTTCTTCCCCGAAATCGATGTTATTATTAGGGCCGCTATTTCACACTCGCGCTGGCTGGATAAATATTTTGGGCTCTTTGTTTCCGAAGAAACCAGCAGGAAATTGTTGGAAAATACGGCGAAGCGAAGAAACGCCAAACTCCGGCTGGTATTCATAGATGGGTCTGGCATTACTTAATAATAACACTCGCGAGACGAACGCCACATCGGCTAAATAAGTGAAGAGATCCAGGCAAACGAGAGTTCCGCGGCGTTCTCGGCAAATAGAAGGCGGTAATGGCAAGGGAATAGCTGTGGAATCCATCCTGAGGAATCTCCAGAGTAACGGCGGCTCAGCAACCTCCACAGGGAATATCCGATTACCACTGTTTCAAATAACCCACGAGCCAAATGCCGTTCGCCTTCGGCGCCGAGTTTACACAGACAGGCCGTCGCTTTGACGAACTTTCTTCGCCCGTCCAAGACAAACCGTGAGACACCGGCGTTCCAGCATCACACATTTTATCCTCCCTCCTCTCGGAGTGCTGGAACGGGCGAGAAAAATCAGTGTTATCCCATAGGCTTCGGTGATGGTGGGAAATTTTCCGCGGAGTTTGCTCGCTGGATGAGGTTAAACTATAAATTTTCCATAGCGTGGAAACGCAAACGTGGCTAGCCAGGTGACGCGATCGCAGCCTGCCGACCGGGAGAAGAAGGTAATCTCAGGGCTCCTTGCGATTCAGACGTCGCGGGCGTCGCGACGCTCCCTGCCACACTGCCTTTTATGCACCACCAATGAGAATTCTTCTCCTTCCTATCCCACCGTCCCCGGCTTCCTTCTTCGTGTCCCCCATGTTATCGCAGCGGTACCAATGGGATTTAAGCCACGGTATACGTGAGGCCGATAGTCCATTTCAAACTGGATTCAAGATGATCCGTCTTCTCGAACGAATAGTATTCCCATAGAATAGGACGATCGGAAACACTGTTTTGCACATTTTCCAAAGCGTGCACTTTAATTCACGAGATTTACCCTAGCGGGAGAATGATAGCAGTGAAATGAAAAAAAAAAATAAGACTAGTTGAGCAGCCAGATGAGGTGTTGGTTTTGCTTTATCGCTATTTTCTCCGCGGCAGAATGTTTTTGGCAATCGGTGGCGACGGTTAGCGGCGCGTGGATGGTTCGTTAAAGGCAGCCTCATCAGCATAAATCCATTTGGAAAAGTTATGGGCCACAATGGGAACTCTCGCGACGGGCCGCCAGTAACGAAGTAACGCTTCTTCCCTCGACGAAACTTGCTCGCCAGCCGGAAGTTGACTTTTTATCGGCCAAACTACGAGATGCCGTACGGCAGAATCGTTACGAAACTAATCTTCAGAGTGACGTTCCTAAATTTATGACTCTTTCCAAAATATCATCGACGCAGTAAATCCTTTGTTTCCATAACTCAGTCCCGGAAAAACCGTGCGGCAAGAAGATTCAGCAATTTGTCGATATCATTTTTTGCACAGAAAGGGGAGAGTTTTGGAGTACCTGATGCCGGTCTAACCGGAAATACGAGGTAGCGGGTTGCCGGCAGGCACCAATTAGAATTGTAGTCACGTACAGCGCTCCGGGAGCTTTTCGAATTTCGAATCAGATACGATTGAGATAAGGGGCCGATAAGTCAGGGTAAACGATACGCGCGGGATTTCTTCCGGGGCCGATGGCCATTTAAGCTTATTTACTCGGGGAATTATTTACCCGTCGACACGTATAGACTTTACCTTCGGCACTTCTTATTTCGCCGCAAAATGACATTCCTTGAAGTAAAAAGTCAGAGACAGAGCAATGTCGACAGTTATAATTTTGTACGAAGTTTACGAAAAGGTAGATTCTTTAGGGTTTTAACGTTGTTTGCGGAGGCTCCGAGTGACTAGCGGCTTGTCTTCCGTTTTCCCGCGGGTTCATAAAACCAGCTTTATCTAGATCAGCCGAGAGTTGCGGCCCTTGGAAGTACATACATACGGGCTATTAACTCGCTGAGCGACAGCGGGGCTGACATACACCGCGGGAATATTTGTACATTTTACCGCGCTACGCCTTGCCCGCCACCAAGACTTTCGTTTAAAAATTCCATTGACTTTCCGCTTATCGTTATCGCGCCGGCGACAAGCGTGGATCCCTCGGTTAATCTTTCATTCGACAGGCAAATAATAGCGGACCAAACCGCGGCCAGCGGAAAACCGTCGGAACAGCACTGCTTCCGCGAGTTTTGCTCGGAAAAAACCGAGGCTCGAAATACGATAGATTTATCCGTTTGCCTGTGTATAATTCCGTCGCGGTTTTGCGCATGGCCTTCATCGATTTTTAGCCGCAAAAAATAGTATGCTTTATTGGAAACATCGTCATAGGAGGATTCCGGTGGCACTAATACACTTACGGGCGGAAAACCGAAAGTTGCCTTTAGAACGGACTCCGTATTCCGTTTATGACGTTATCGGCCGGCCTGAATAATGCATTTCCTTCGTTTCTCCAAGCTCCTCTTCTACGTTCGAAGGCGATTTGCTCGGCCGAGAGGAAATCTCTGTATCGACGTGAACCCTCGGACATACTAAGGTCTTGCGGTATTGTCGACAATTGCGTACAACATAAACGTATGAATGTTGGAAAAATGTGGACCGTACGAACGTAGAAGAGCCATATTTAGATGCTGATTCCTGGAATAACACGACGGCAATGAACGCTCAAATGGTTCACTGGTAATTGAAAGTAAATAAAAACCATCGATCCTCCGCGGCTTCCAACAGTTATGGAATCGAATAAATATGATCTCTTGGCTAGTAAATTTAATCACGAACCGTAGACCGTTAAAGTCCTTAAGTCCCATTCATTCGTCGATCGGCATCCATCTCCTTCCGTACAAATATTCGTCAAGGCAGAACTCTATTAGCAAAGAACTCCAAGAGTAATTTTATTGCTAACGAGTGTACTGCGAATTATGGGCCATTGAATTGTTCGCCAAAACATTATTGCTCAGCTGGGCAAGATGGATTTCACCTGGTATTTGCGAGCGTTTGTTGGTTGTTTGGAGAGACAAGCAGTATCCGTGCCGGCGGCGCGACGTTCTAAGGAGTTATGGGAATGTGCCCAAAGCGTGTACGATCGGTGCTATCGGCGGACCATAACGGCCGGCCCTCGAGCCTGCACTTTGTTTACACTGCAATAGCTTTGGCAATTAGATCAGTCGCGCATTCGCCGTGTGCACGCGCAGCGAGAGAAGACTGTACTCCTCACGCTCTTAACTTGAAAATAATGCCTTTACGAAGCACGGATTATTCACGGCCAAGCAGGAATCCTTGAGTGTCCGATCAAAGGATACATCGAATAAACCGAACTGTGGTTTTTAAATATCTTCACGAGCGACAGTGGTACGTGAGAGTCTGACACTCGACGAATTTTGAGGAACAATCGGTAGAGGCTACTCGTTAGATCCGCTAATTGAAGTGGCCTGGCAATTCGGTCGTTTGATAAGCGCCGGACGTGCAAGACGAACTCGAGAAGAAAGTTTTGGCCGGGCACTTGAGTCGACTCGGAAGGACCTCAGACGCCGTTGCTCATCGCGGGCCTACGTATTCGTCGGGAAATTAGTCTTTCGCACGTAGTGCTTGGCCGTGGCAGAGGGGGGCAGGGGGGAACGTGCAGCGGAAGCTTCCGGTGAGCCATTGTCGGTCGACGTACTCGTGCAAACTCGTAACGACCCGCACTCAGCGCCCGGATAAATCTATCCGCGACCCGCATGCCCACCGACCGTCCTCCGCGCCACCGCCCCGCATTTGCATCCCTCCTCACCCCCTCCTCATCCCCTCCCCTTTCCTGTCCCCCGCTGCGAATTCGCACGACTGCACCGGAGAATCCGCGGATTTCCGGCCGCCACGGGCCGTCGCTGTCGATCGGACGGTTCGCACGCAAAGAGGGTCGTTTGTTTAGCCAATCTCCGCACCGGCAGTTCCACTCAATGTCATCTTCAGAGAGAGAGAGAGAGAGAGAGAGAGAGAGAGAGAGAGAGAGAGAATTTCCCGGACGGATTAATAGGATTCGCCAAAGACGTCGCTAAAGAATCGTCGCAACGTTAGTACAACGTTCCTGAGAAACAGCACTTGGATTTATTTCTCTTGGCATTTTAGATGCAATCGCATGAACGTAGTTTGTCTGGGAAAATGCACTTTTTATTGATCTTAAGTAACCCCGGCCAAGGCGGGCCGCGGTAAAGTTTGTCTAACGCAGACCGCCAAGTTTATTTAAGAGCCACGGTGCTCTTTGAGCTTCGCAACTGACGAACTTTAAGGTCGAACAAAAATCTGCCAATTTAATCGAGCTAGACGCGAAATTATGCAATTTTAAACGTCTTATAAACCAAAGTCTTTATAAAAGTAAGCTTTGAATATAATGGACGCTTGGTTTTCGACGGAAACGATGAACTTTGTTGAACACTCTTCTGAAAAATCACTGCATTATGTCCAATTATAATGCGCCTAACGAAGATAAACGACGAAAAATTCACGCCGCTCCATTTGTCGTCCAAAGTTGACGTTTATTTAAATGCCATTACTGTTCGTTGAGTCGCACGAATTTCGCTCCTCTAATGAGAAAATGTCATTGAATTAATGAAAAATTGATTAGTTAATAATGTAATGAACATACAAGCATGGCTAAAAACCAAATCTCCCTTGCACCGACATGAATTATTTACGTGGTACATAATTTTGTGCCTGCTGCAATTGTCGAGGACCTGTTACGAATGTCTACCGAAGAGTTTTTAACAAATGGCTGTGTTACACGTACGTAATTCCTGTAATCTCGTGTCGAGAGGTGATAAAATTCCCTGAAGTGCCTTTTAATTAATCCAAACGTCAAGGGTGAGGGTAATACCTACTGAGGTTTTCGTGTAACGTCAGAATTGAACAGCGACGACACGTATAAGAATATTTTTGCAGCGTCACAGGAGGATTGTTATCGCAGCTATTGATTCCCCGCTGCAGGTTGTTTGCGAGGAAATATAATAAAAAGTGCAGGCGGGCTGCACGTTTACGAAGTTAGCGAAACGATGGAGCGCTGAAAGGGAGAAATTGGCCACTTCGTGTTCCCCACACGCGCCGCATCTGCGTTTTCCGTAACTGCATATTTCATTGCGATGTAACTCGCGTATCTATGACGATGGAATGCAGCCCACCGGGATGCTAGGACTGACTCGTACGCGAGAAACGTTTCCTCCGCGATATTGCAATCGGCCGCATGAAAAATGCATCGCATTCGATCGCGGATCGTCTGCACATCGGACGAGATAAAATGCCGCCCGTTTTTATCTGGCATTAACGAACTCGCTCCCCGCAAAACGTCAACAGAACGCAAATTAAAACGGCGCGTATTTTTCCACGCGTTGTTATTGTAAATCCCTGAGATTTTTGCCCGCTTATCAGGAGTGTTTCTTGAATCCGTAGAGTGATTCGAGGACGTCATTAACGCGTCGTAAATACGATGCTTCGCGAGCGTTTACTATTTTCACGGTATTCCGGTAATCTCACACTCGACTTTTGCGTTAACGAATTTCCCAACGACGGCGACCCGTGTTTCGAAAAGCCAATGTAAACATCATCGTCCATCTGGAGTATACGAAAACAGTGGCTCCCCGGGTTCGTTTGCCGGTGCAGTTCTGCGTGGTTGTACCAGCGTAAACATCCTTCCTCGCCTCGAGAGTACAGCCGGATAATGACTTGCCAGCTTCGGCCAGGATATCCGTACCGACGGATTTTTACGATGCTGCGCGCTCTACGTTAAAAGGTCACAACTGAAAATCCGCTGCACGAATATTTCCTTTTAATGCAACCTTACTGCATCACAATTATTTAGCGCTGCGAATTTCTATTCCCCGCTGAAACTTTCGTTTTGGGACAAGAATCGTCTTGGGTTACGCGACTCTTCTGCAGTCTGCTTGTTATTATAAACGGTTGATATTCTGAGAATACTTTGCGCGGATCGATTTACCAGAGATCACTCCCGCTGTGAAGGTACTGTCGTTGTTTTGTCCGCCAAGTTTGCCGTCTTTTAACGTAATTCTCCTTTAAAGTTGGCACGCAATTTGAAGGCGCGTGTAGGCCGGTGCATGTTGCAACATCGTAAACTTTGCTCGTGATGTGTCTTCGGTGAAGGCAAGTAACGCTTCTCCGGTTTACGTTTGGCTGCTTTTGTTATCGCGCATTGTTACGGGGTTTATAAGGCGTGCAGGATAAACATGCATGGGCCGAGGATCGTTTTATCGTAAAAAGGAATTGGATAAATTAATGAATCGGATAAAGCTAAAGCGGGCTAAACGTGCTCTAATGTAGTTCTTATAATTGTGCTTCTCGGTTATCTAAGATTCTTGTCAGTGGGCGTCTTCCTAAAATCGCGTGAATAAGGACGATATTTTAGGGCGGTTAGCGGATCCCCCGTTCGTGTATGCACGTACACGTGTCACTGTGGAGTCGAGACAAACGACAGAGAACCGGCTTGAAAATCACTGCGCATTTCTCTCCTTATTGCCAAGTTACTGGAGTCTCGTGGACGGAACGAAAGCTCGCGTGTACACTCCATTGAAAAGCAATTTGTCGCGAGCAGGCAGATGCGCGTCACGAGAAGCACCGCGTCGGAAGTGGTTTCCTTCTTTTGTGCCCCTGTAGGGACTGAACGCCGTTTTCCTTGGTTTGCGCGACGTACAGACGTGGATCTGACGGGGAACACAAAGGCCATCGAAACGCGATCAAAGCACGCTTTCGGCGCTGTCTCGACGCACCTGATAAAGACGTAAACGCGCAACTACAACGATGTATCCAAACCGAACGGCGGAATCTCGAGCACCGTCTGCACACTCAAGACAAATGCCCCTCGTCTAAGGGCTATGGGGGACACAGAGTCGAGAAAGGAGAATAAGAATCTTCAAGATGAGGCCCCTTAAATGCATCCGGACCAGATACTCCTGGCTAAAAGTTTGAATAAGGCAGTAAGAAGGACGGCACGTGTGCGTAGGATGCTGGAAAGTCGGTCGGGAAGTCCTGGCTCGGGGAATTGAGCGAATTTTGATGGAGATTCTTGTCAGGTTATACATAGGTTTTCACGCGCGTGCCACATACCGGCACCTGTATAACAAAGGGAAATGGCGAACGATCGTCCGTGCGCTCGGTGCTGGCTATAGAATAAGGTCAGTCGAGTTTTCTGCTTCGTTGCCGTAGAACTTTTATTCAACGATACAACAGCACTCTTCTGTAGAATCTCTCGCGTACCTGCCAGCCGACTCTCGTCTCTTCTATTCAGCTCCCTTTCAGCCCTACCTCGCGTGCCCCTTTGCCTCGGTCCTACCCTTCTTCCTTCTTTCTTTTTTCCTTTCTTCCTTTCTTCCTTTCTTCCTTTCTTTCTCGGCCCGCGTATTATGCTCTCTTCATTTTCCTCCCATCTTTTCGCTTCGTCCCCTTTCTCCTTTTTGTTTTCCACTCCACTTCACGCGCGTTTATTTCCCTCCTGTGCCGCCCCCTCCCCTCCTTTTACCTGCACTCCGGCCGTGCTGTTCTTTTCTTCGCACCTTGTTTTCCGTACTTTTGCTCCTCCCCCGAAATGTCTCGGCAATCCCCCCCCCCTACCAAGCTACGGGTAAACATTTCGCCGTTGTTTCGTCCTCGAAAGCAAAAGAGAATACACGGACGTGCGCGAAAGAGAAGGCAGATACGCGCGATATTGCCCGCAGCGGCTGCCGTCCCGACTTTTATGGAGCACCATTTTTCAGCCGGCCCCCCTTCAATAACCCACGGTGTAACGCGCATACGGAAAGACACCCCCGCTAAACGCCACGAAATCTCGCGGGAAATGGCCGTATACGTGGTAATTTAGCCCGGCGATTTAGCTCGGTGTTTGAATCTTGAGTTGGTCATTCGAGACACGAGGATCGCAGTTATCCTCCGAAACGTTTCTCCATCGCGTGCCATCAGTTGTGCCATTTTTCACCATCCCGAACGGCCGTCGAGCCGAGAACGAAGACCCCCGGGGCCGGGGTTCCAGGGGCGAAGGGCGCAAGCGTCCGATGAAAAAACGCCAAAGCACCGGGCTGACGATCGACAAAGAGCAGCAGCTCTGTTCTTCAACGAGGCACAAAGGTGAGCCGAGGAACTGCGCGACAACGGCCATACTGTTACGACGAAATTCAGGAACATCTCTCAGGGCTCTCTATCGCGCAAATAAAGAGCCTTTCGAGACACGCGAGGAAAGCAGCACTTGGCTTCCAACGACCGTGCGTGCTACATAACTGCAACGCCCAAAGTGGATCACGGTAATTTCACGGCTTTAACTAATTTCCTGTCAACTGCGCTCTACAATTCACCGGGGAAGAAACGGCCCGCTCCAACGGCCGTTTACCGTATTCCCGTGAAGCTTTTCATCGTTTTCTTTGACGCATGGAGAAAATAACGCTAAAAATGTCCTCAACAAAAGTGAGCAATTAACGATTTAAAGCCGTTTGTCGGAACGTTTCTGCAATTTCATCAATTTCCTGTCTCTGAAATGGAAATTTTTTGCCGGCGGGACCCTTTTCTTCTTTCGACGAATTCACTCATTTCTCTGGGCAGTCCTTTGAAAGCCCCGCTACTCGTCAGCCCGATAGGTGTGTGTTCGTACAATACGGCCAGGCACTCGAGTTATACGACCCTTGTTAGAAAAACTCGAATGGCTAGGTACTCGAGCGAGATTGTCTCGGCGATATATCTGCCAGCGTGGCTCCTTCAGCTACGACTGCACTTGGAAATGCCCGTTGCACTTTGACATGTTTCACGAGTATCAGCAATGCCGTTGGGCCAGAAGGACCCACAACAGCCAGGAACGACGTACATCAATTCCATTATCCTATCAGGAATTTCTCCCAAGAGTCATTCTCCCTAAAGCATTAAGGACACGCTTTACTCGACTTAACCCCCTTTCCAGCAGTCCTTCTAAAACGAGGTCGTGTCCGCCCAAGTTTTACACTTTCCTGGAAACCAAATGATATCGCCGTTAAACTCAACAAGTCCTTTTACCGCGGCGTATGGAAAAGGACCGAAGGTCGACAATAACAGGAGGGTAGGTAGGTGTTTTTATCTCCTGGGAATGTCTATAAGTAGGATAAAGTCGGCACCGCGGTGTGGTGCTGGGCAAACGGATGAGAGAAGTGGGAAATGGTCCTCAGCTCGGCGGAATGGCAGTGTCAGGAGGTTTGATAAACGACGCGCGGGAATTCGGAAGGCCGGACGAAAGGCCGAGTCGGTCGGTTGAAACGCGAGGACCGTTAAAATGGAAGGGCCAACGGCTGGCTCGTGCACACACCTCCAAGGGTTTAAATGACGAACGGTATAGCAAATATATCCGCGACAGAAAGCCATTATCCGTCCTGGCAATTACAGCCGAACCGGCAATCGTCGCTACAAATTCCGGGGAAACGAGGGCAACGTGCAGCTGCAATTTAAAACTAAATACCTCAATTCCCCCCGCCCAGAACAAACGTGTTTTTCTAAAGTCGTTATTGCGCACGCCGTGCAGCTTGGTCATTCGATTAGAGATTAGTAATTAAGGACTGCAGGTGCACAGAAGCCAAACGGTTGGCCATTTATATCGCGGGAACAGGACGGAGTCGTCGCCGAGTTCGGATTTCAATGGAGTAAGTCGTGTCCGCGAATCTCTCCCTCGCTCCCCCATTCCCACACTTTCCCCTCCCCCTGCTGCATTATCCGGCACACAAGGGCGGATGAAACTAAGCGTACCTACACGCGCCTGCCTACATATACCGCAAGTACGTACGCTTGTACGTATGTAGATTGGAAAATTTGAATATTGTAATCAGTGGCACGAACCGGCCACGTTACTGCTACATTACCTGGGCATACCCAGTGTCTGCATTTACCTGCACCCCTGTCTGTGTATGTACTTTTGCGCATGCATATGCATCCAGAAGCCTCGGCCGCGTTACACAGAAACGACCAGATACCTACCAATATTTACAGCGAATCGGCGGCTCTTCCAAACTGAACGTACGATTAGAATATGCCGAAGATAAGACTCCAAATGGACGTTGTTAAGTCTTCCCACCGAGCCCACCGGAAATCCCCAACACATACACCCAGGCACACACACATACACACACACACAGGTATGCTTGGCGTGTAAGTCCGAAAAGGTAGGACTGGTGAAATTGTAGCTCGTACCGTTCTCGAAATGTGGTCGGCGTAATATGCCCGGGCAATTTAGACTTGAGGATCCCCTAAAAAATTCAACACTCGCGACCCAACGATATAACTTGGCGATTCATTGTGCACCTCCTGCGCCCAGTGCAATTCGTTGTCGAGAAAACAATCACCCTCGTAAACGACACATCGGGCACGCATCAGGAAATATCGTTGGAGAGTTGGAAAATTACGCAGTTATTTGCGAGGTTCGTTGATTAATTCCCTGGCAAAGAACAACAGCGAAAATGAGTGACGGTTTAAAAGCGACGCACGTTACTGCTTGGTGAATTGGCGCGTACGTCGAGGGTTTGCACGATGCACATTGCACATTGCACATGCAGCCGTTTCTCGCCGAAATACGGGCCCGTGGAGCTACGCGTCGGTTGCAACGATAAATCAACGAGTCCCTCTTCCTCGTCGCCCAGGGCGATACGGTCGGAACCTTTTGTACGAATAATCGGGTCGTTCCTTTCCCGCCCTGCCGTTCCTCCGGATTCCGTTTACATATTTTCCCCCGGCCTTTTTACACCGAATAGACGTGTATATCCGCACCGCACGATTCCGGGTGTGACGTTAATGTCGAAAGCACGTTTCCATGTTCCGCTTCGTATCGACAGATGTATCGCTTTTCGCCAGTCATATTTAGGCAGTATTCAATGAAATACTGTCGAAAAAATATCTATGGTACGCCAGGTAAACACCTTTGAACGAACAGTGTATTCGCGATTAGACGGAACTTTTTTTCTCTCTAATACGTTTGTGCTTTCGCTTGACCGGCCGATGTATTTGCATTGACGCAGGTAACCGTAGATACAATATGTGCACGGGAGGCGTCTGACGCTCGTTTCATTATTTCGCCGAGCGGCATTTCGTGAGAATAATCGTCACTTTAGCCACGACATTCTCCGACGAAGGCCGGTTCTTTTAACGCCCTACCTCCCGATGGGCCCGTATGTAAGCGCTAAATCCTGCTTCCTTTGTCATGCAGAGGTCCTTTGTGCGTCCGCGTTATAACGCAGCGTGTTTGTTTACTGCTAGTTGCACTCGACAATGAGCCGTCCAGCGGCAAGAAGATATAGCACATGCACCCAGTCGTACATTCACATTCGACCCGTTATAGTTCACGTCAGTTTTTTTCCCACTACGCAAACAGCCCGGGCTCTCAGTTTTTTCTTCAAAGTGTGCCAACTCATTATTAACGTAATCAACAGCCTCGGATTAACATGAAATTTGAAATTCCTTGTCCAAGCGTCGACTGAATTTACGGGCATAAGGAGATTTTCTTGCGGGAAGAAACTGTCGTGTTAGCTCGGAGATTAGCCAAGGCTATGTACGTTCGTGCAACACTTTCACGTTGGGCATACCCCACGCGGAAGTATTGTGGTTCCTGGAGTTTTATCTGACCCGGTCGCGCGGCTTTCTTCTTCAGAAGTTTATCAGAAGAGAAGGGGGGATGCGGTGTGGCGGGGATAATCGAGAGTAGC
Organism: Hedychridium roseum; assembly: GCA_963989215.1. Lineage (NCBI taxonomy): Eukaryota > Metazoa > Arthropoda > Insecta > Hymenoptera > Chrysididae > Hedychridium > Hedychridium roseum. Next base: position 695,328 of record OZ022307.1, on the reverse strand, counting down.
CTGCAAAACAGCCCAATGATAATCCGGTGGAGGTTGCAACGACGGCGTAGGCTGTCTTGTCTGGTTTATTAGCTCGTGCCGAGCGCAGTAAAGGCCAGAGGGTGGGGGAATATGGGAGGAAAGCCGAAGGACGGTGGGGACCGAGAAGAAGGCACGAGCAAACAGGGTGACGACTCTCCGGGGATCGAGAGAACGTAATTGCGGCTCTCCTACATTACGGTTAAATACCTTCCCCTTCCCCCTCGGAGGACAGTCTTTCCAGGTGGAATGTCCCGCGGTGCAGTCGGCTCAGTGATTTGCCGCGGCTCGATGATCAGTAGGGACGGAACCAACAGAGTCAGCCGGGCCAAAAATCGGAAACACTTAGCCATCGTATAAAAAGGCCAGAGGCGCAGTATTTTTTCTGGCAAATAGACGTACGTTTCGCGGAAGGCCGAGCCAGTCGTGCAGCGGAAACGTAGCAGTTGCTGGCACGTAAACTGAAGCTTCGCTCGGGGGATTCGCGGTGAACGAAGTAATCAGCGAGAGGCCAAAGACCGCGTGACTTATCGCACGCGCGGCTACGGAAACAAATAAGGCGCTCACGCCGCCAGCGAGAAACGGGGTTAAGCATCGCTCGCGAACAAACCACTGAATGCGCTTTATGCACCCTCCCTCCCCGTCTCAAGCCCCATATGCATTGCCAAAAGGTCGTATCGTGACCCGCATTGTCGTACATAACGGGTCACGGAAGTTCGGACACAGTCGCCAGTCCTCGAGAATACGAGAAGCGAAATAATGGCGAAGACCATAGCTCCGACGATGGGATTCGCGAAAGACGAGTCTCGAAGGCAAGCGCACCGTCTTACCGAACGTGCATCCTTTAATTCGGATAGTCAGAAGAAACAGCAACCCCGGGAATCGTCAACTGATTTCATGGAATAATTACGCGACTCCTTTCTGCCTCTTATTTCGTGCTCTATATTCCGAAGAACGGTGGAAACGTCCCCGGGCGGACAAGGATTCCATTTTAATGAATCCCCGCGGAAGACGAGACACTGGTGCATTCGACGTGCTACAATCGCCGGGAAGAAGGCACCTCTCCCGAGGGATAATCGATTCCCTTGGAAAAGCCGAGCAAGGGGATACGTTTAATTAACGAATCAACGTGGCGGACGGCTCGTACTAATGACCGCAACTTCAATCCAGTCTACGTATTTCCGGTAATCTCGCTAATTGACCATCGGCTCGCTTTCCATTTGCCGTCGATCGGATTTCTTTCCTCGTGCTCGGGCTCCGTCATCGGCGACACACGTAACGGCGGTCATCCGCCGGCCGAGCAAATCGATAATCCACGCCGGGCGTCGATGCGTGGCTAATTGCGAGGGACAATTCGCGGTGAACCAGTCGCGCTTGATGGCCACGTTTGGGACCATCTACCATTCCCTTCCAACCCCCGGCCCCCCTCTCGCCCAGATTCAAATGCGATTATGTCCCATCGGTCTACCCATAGCGCCGGATTCGAATTTTCAACCGTCCCTCTTCTCCCTCATGTTTACGCAAATACTTTTCAAACGGATTACGTTTTCACCTTCACGTTGAAGCAAACATTTGGATGTCCAAGTACTCCATTTACGGCACTTCACAATCTTTTTCACGCAACGTTTTGCTCTCGTTAAGGCAAGTGCCATTTTCCCGAGAGTTTCCCGTAAGATGGAAGTACGTGGCTGATGCTCGTATCTATCGCGAGGTGTATATGTCTTTGCGGATCCCTCGTAGCTTCTTGATGCGAGTTTAAACGTTCTTCGATGGGAAAAGTATCTAAGCCGCCGGAAGCTGCAGCCGCGAAGACTACGCGAATACAAGTTATCATGGATTTCTTGAGAAATTGTGTAACGTACGATCCAAGCGATGCACAGGGTACGTAATCGTTGACCTTTGTCGTCAATTGACAATGTTCTCACGGACCGTTATCAGCAAATTTAAATTATACCTTATAAGCGTTTTTACAAGCGTCTATGTTTAGCCGCGAAATTGATCTCCAAGAATTCCATGGAAATTGCTCGGAAAGGAACACGGCGTAGGTCGGTTTCGGAGGAAATTGGAAAAGGATGAGTCGATTGGCGACCTTTGTCGATGTAGCCGCAGGTAGCGGTCTTCGATGCAATGGCCATCGGGATCATCCAATGCAACTCCGGCAATTCACGATATCAAACTATCGGGAAAGTCCGGGAAGGGCTATAACGAGAAAAATACCCCCATGAGAGGCTACCACGGCAGGTTAATTAGAATCTCGACGTCCTCGACAGCTATCTCTGCCTTAATAATTAAAACAGAACAGCGCCGATGTTCACCGACGAAACGTAATCGAGAGTTTATAAATGACACTTGTTACTGTTTCGAAAGTATGGCTTATAAGGACGACGTCGACGTTCCGTCAAAGTTTTACGCTATTCGAACAATCAGTGATACTACGCCCTGGCTGACCCACTTTAGTAAATTATCTACCGATCTCACCTGAACGGACATACGGGTAGCAACTCGAAGAAATTCTGCCTCAGTTAATCCTGCGGATTGTCTTTTTCTCACTGTCGACAGGCAGGACTTACGAAAATGGTCAACTGCGAAGCGTGAGTTTGTGATTCGTTTGCGAATTCTTTTGTCGTTCTTGGTGATTGTTCGTTGCGAAGGTAGGGCCACAGGTGCAGGTGCGTCGGCTAATCGGCTGGCATTCTCGTTAAACGTCGGCCATTGGAAGCGCCGTTAAGTGGCGTCGGTGAGCAGCGACGATTATCCGAGCCGGTCTTTGCGTTCAATTACAGCGCGTCCCACTGGGGCCGGCTATAATGGAAGACGTGCAAGTATCATCCCCCCCGCTACCGATCATTGCGTGCCGAATATCGAGGCGTCGTGCAATTCCGGAAACCTCGAGGATGCGTCGTTAACCGTTGGCTCTGTTCCTCTGCCGCCTAATGCCCCCCCGATATTCCCTTCAATCGAACCCCAGCTAATTGTCTCTAATGCCGATCGACGCATTCCCCATTATCAAACGAGCCTGCGACTCGCAATCGTGTCCGGAATACACCTACGCGTGAGTCTCCTATCGCAAAGCATCGTTCAGTTAATTACTCCGCAAGAATCGCATGACAGAAATTTCAAACAGCTGCACCACAACTCCATGTACATTATTCTTTTATTTTCAACGAATCCTCGTGTCAACTGTATAAAAATACATTTTCCATTGGAACTTTGTTGTGCTGTTCAGCAAATTTACAGAAAACCTGTACTTCATTGCTGCGCTGTATAACGAATTCAGTGATAACGAATTTCATTATCAATGCCTGCAATGTTAGGAAAAAGAAATGGAAGAGGTATTATCCTGTGAGGAATTCGTTGAACCTTTTGTTCAGTGAGCACCTCTGGTTGTCCTGGTAGAGAATGTGCAGAATACAGTTCCACTGGGTTCCGCTGAGCCCAGAACCTCACGTCGGTAACATCCGGTTTATCCAGCTGTCGGTACGTTACTACAAGCTGAACTTCCGTTAGCATTCGGTGCAAATTGTTGCCCATAGTTTTCCATGATGTTCACCGCTGGTTTACCCATTCTGTTGATAAAAAGGTAACGATTTTATCCCCTTTTCTTATCTCCAACCGATAGCAAATTTCTAGCATCGAATTCTCTGAATATTCTGATTTAAAAAGGGTAAGGGGAATTATTCTAAAGGATTTTTCGTCAATGACAAGGAAGAAGGTGCAACGAAACGCAAAACGAATTAATGCTTACACTTATTTATTAATTCCTTTCATGTCGACTCTGTCAAACACATTTGGTGCATACAACCTCGACAAATCTTTACACACGTCCTATCACATTGAATAATCACTCCATTCACACCGTAATGCTAGACTTAGTTTGTATCTTATTAGAAGACATGAAACACTTATGCCGTGGATGAGTCTGACGGTTGGAGAGTCCGAGTTTGCCGTTTGTACGCACTTTGGAGGGCTCTTGGCACGTAATTTGAGACTAAATGTACTTCATAGAAGAGAGTTTGTCAGGTATTGAAGCTTAAACACCAAGAGTAACAGGAGGTAACTGCATTCTTTGTATAAATTAGCAGCAGCGGAATTCCATTGGTCAAGATGGACCGCAGCCTGTTTCTCCCCTGAAAGCATCGTAAATCACATTAGTCATGCAACTCAAGTAATTTCCTGTCTGATGGCATTATCTTCTGGCATTTTTAAAGAGAAGTTATTAAAGTCTCGACAGTCAGGGGAGGAAGCTTTATGACATTCGTTCGATCACATCCAGCAAAAACATCAAAGTGAGTGCTTGGAAAACATTAGCCAGACGACGGGGGTGCATAAAAAATTGTCATTCGAGTTTTATGACAAGCCAACACGCGAAATTTCTATATTTTTTCATAGCGCGTAGTTGATGAGAACGTTCTGCACTTTTATCGGCAATGTATGAATTAAACTGCAGGGCACTCGTCTCTGTACGCACGAGTCGCTTTTAATAAATTTCATTTTAAATTAACAGCTAGTGGATAGTGTTTTATTTTTCATGAACAAACGGCTCACCGTTTAAAACGTGCAGATGCACAACTGTCGTGCTGAACTGACCGACGGAACAGGCGTACTCGCCACTGTCGCTTTTTTTCGCACGGTCGATATGAAGCCTCGTCGACACCTCGGCGCTCGTCCTGGAAAAAGAAATATCCCCGCAATAACGCGCCGGCAATAATTCCCCATTAATCTTCGCGCGGTGCTTCTGATATTCGCCGGCATTAAAAATGGAATTATGCTAATTCCGGATTTATCAGACAGAGAAATTTCACGCTACATTAATCCGACGATAATGGGATTCACGTTGCGGCAGTAAAGCGTGCTTCGCGGCGAATTAATTCGTTTGCACGGCGGGCGGAAGCTTTCTAATGGCTACAAATGCGCCTGATCCAGCGAACACGTGTCTCAGTGATTAGTGCGTTTTAATTGACAACGTATCCGGGCCAGATAAAATTGTCTGCTTGTCGGCGAAGTGGGGGCTTAACGGGAGAAAGCGGTGAACTCAGGGCGGATCTGCTTGAACGGGACGTACTCGAACGCGTATAATACCGGTTCATACGTATATGCGTGTGTGCGCCTGTAAACCGGAAGCCAGTGAGGCATATCAATCCCCCGGAAGCCCCTCGCCGATATCCCAGCGTCCGGCGCGATTTATGCTCACCCATTAACGTGATAAACGCTGACGTGATCCGGCAGCCGATCCCCGTTTTTCCGCCAGAGGGGATGCGGTACCTTCGAATCCGGGCAAGAAGGACTCACGATGCACGCGAGCTCCACGCTGCTTCCGGTTTTGTAATAGCGATCCCGTAGCTCGTGCCTCGCCTCGTCGACGATTCTTATATCCGGCGCTAAAAAATGGCAAAATGAAGTTTAACTCGCTCCCAGCTCGCCCGAAAGGAAACAACTCGACTGCCGGGGAATCTTTTCCGCTTTTATTTGAAACTTTGTCGTCTCGTTTCCTTTTAATTATTAGTCAACACGGTCATCCTGCAATTTCCTCTCTCCTCGTTCCGGCTCTTTTTTTTTTTACCGGACCGAATAATCTTACGCGTCGTTCCTCCATGAACTCGCGGATAGAGTTTCCAACTCGGTTAGCAAATAATAATCCGCCGGAAGAAGCTTTACGTAGCCCACACTTTCCAGAACAATCCGCTTCTTTCCACAGCGCTATTAAATCCACGTGACGTAATTAGAAACGTCAGCGAACGGTGCAACTTTATCGGAGTCGGATATCGCCTGGTACTTGCGGTTTTCCCGGTGAACAGACAACAGGCAAGCAAATCCGAAAGGGGAAACAACAAAGGTCGGGTCGCAGTGCAATCACCAGCAGAAGAAATCATTGTCGTTATAATTGTTACGGATAATTTCGTCTTTCGTTTCACGTTTTAGTTGACCTCAGTGACATTTCTTCTATGATACCTTTTTTCGTCCGCGTTTAGGGAAGTATTTTTAGCAATGTTGCAAGCTGGCCAACGGGCCGAAAGTACGTGACACGAGCGCCCAAGGTTCGGATAGGATCCCACCAGGTTTCCGCGGTAATTGAATCTTTACGAGGATAGAATTTAAATTATCCGTCTGCGAGCGATACACTGGAATCGCGAAGAGGGAGAGTCGAAGGGGGAGGGGCGTATCAGTAGGGGAATTGAGAGGGGGATTAGCCGGAAATGCTGCACGATTGACGCGATTTGGAATGTCGATACACGAGACCAAAGTCACTACACAGTGATCCCCTATCAGAAAGGTTTTAAACATTGTGCAGCAATGATTTACTGGGTTTTCCAAGGTCTATCCCCCCCGGATGATCCTCCCCTGTCCTATTTTCGATTTTCTCCCCGTCATTGTCCGTTCGACTTCGGTTCTGAAAACCCGACGTTCCTTCTCCAAGGAAAGAATGGTGTTCTTTTATAACGTCGCCTCGGGCGAAGCCGTTCTACGTTTGTTTATCCCCAAATAACGACGACGACGACGACAAGATCCGAAGAGGATGACCGGAGAAGAAGCGAGGAAAATTTCCTCGGAAAGAGTACACTTCGATTCTCTAATCCGGCATTTACGGGTTTTCTCTTAGCCGGATTCTGCCCTGCCGTTTGATTTATCTCACGTCGACCCTTCGTGTTGTCCTTCCAGCAAACAAATGGTTCCCCTGCGAATTCATGCCTCATCGTCGATTCATACGTCTCTCATCGACGCTGTGCTTTCAATGAAAAAATCGAAATCTTGAGTGTCCGAAGAAAAATGAACGTTAAGAAAGATTCTTGAAGAACGTGAAAAGATGGCTGTTATTAGGATGATTGAATGAGATCAATGAGATAGAGTGCCGATAATAAACTCATTAGCCCGTGACAATGAGTTAACAGGCAGTCAGTCAGCGTGATCGATGCGCTATTGGCAATAATTAAAAGCGGTCGGGACGTTAGATTTATCGGGAAGACGATTCTGCGATCCAGGGCGCCGTGACTCTTTAATTAAAGATACTTTGCTTTTATTGGTGACTGCGCAGCGTGGAAAAGAATGGCGGAAAGAGGAAGAGGGAAGAGCGAGAGAAGAATAAGACGGACAGAAGAGGGACACGGTCGACGCAGTCTGATAGAGGGGACTCTTTGCGCCCGGAAGCCCGCCAAGAAGTTTCCTTCACTTAAGTGGATTAAGCGGAAGTTTCGAGCGTTCCTTCGCCACGGAGAAGCCGACGACGAGCCGTCGAGGAATGCCCAACCGAATGTCCCGTCGTAGCCACAAACTTTCCCCGCGAAAAAGAATACCCGAGCAGAGCTTATTTTGCATCTCAGTGGCCAGAACGACCTATAACTTTCCAACATGCACCGCGGATTGACGGTTCTGTCGAAATTTTCATCATTCTTCCTCGCTCCGCTAATGTCAAACATTTGACGAATACCGGTCTATGTTCCCGACGATCTAAATGTTTCATGAGCATCCGCAACAACTGCTACTATTTGTACCACCGCAGGAAATACTCAAGTTATCAATGTTTGTTCGGGCGAAATGATCCGTCGATATATTGCCTCGAGAATACTCTAAGAGTTTGCTTATTCTTGAAGTTATATGTTTGAAGGGTGAATTGCTTTACCGAGAACTGTGACGTTGGTGACTAGCATTCTCGGTGGGTGTGTGTTGACTTGACAGACGTAGAGTCCACGATCTTCTCTGCGTACCCCGGCAATAGCCAGCCTCCAATTGTTCGGGTACTGAAAGCTCACGCTGTATCTCGAGTCCGCGGTGTGAGTGGCGTTGCCGAGGGTCAGGAGGGAAGGCCAATCCGCGTTTCGACGTAACCACATGACCTACAATTATCATTGACCTTTACTCACCGTTCATCCGAATGGGCCAATACTCTCGACACGAAAGGATTATACTACTTTCTCCACATCCTCGACTAGCTACTTCTCTCTTGGCCGATTAAACGCGGAAATTCCTTTCCTAAACGAGCGGTTCTTTAATTAACCGACGCCGAGAAGCGCAGTTGCGTGATTCACCAGCTTTATATATCTCGTCTGACGTATAATCCTATTTTACTATTGACAAGTACGTGTTACCTTCTTGCCGGAAAGCATCGCGACGCGACAGTCGAGCAAAGCCGTTGCACCGAGATGCAAGCCGACGTTTTGCGAACCGTTGATGCCCTGGCCCTCGGCGTTCTCGAAGTAAGGCTCCCAGTCGGTGACACGGTGATGCCTCAGACGGGGAACTCTCAGTGGCGGCAGGTGGTCGCTCATGTCCTCTGTAAATTATCCTCCAATAATATCCCGGCAATTTCAACGGGAGAACGAACGAACGAGAGAACTGACAGGTTATTAAATGCTCGCATAATAAAACGATTGGAAAAATATTTCACATGCTCAGGGTATTAAGACCGATGTGACGGCACGTTCTTTCCCCCGAAATCTTCATTTTCAAACGTCGCCTCGCCGGCGACCTTCTGTCCTAGCCATTTATCCATACTTTTTTTTTGAGAGCTCACTTATCGGGCTGTTCCTTTCAAGCGACGGCGGACCTCAGTACCATTCCAATTGGCTCGCTACAAAGCCCCGATCTAATTTTTCTGAAAGCGCAATTTCCACAAGATTTTCGGCTCAGCCAGGAACATCAGTCTTGTCTCGGCCCGTTACAGCAGAATTTCAACCTTCTTCCCGCCACGAATCTCCTTTGCAATTATCTTCAGATCCCGATCCGTCAACTCCTCTTTCCGGAGATGTTCCCCTGCGATTCTCCGAGTTTCGCCATGATGACGACTTTTCCGAGTTTTCCGTTAATACTGCCTTTTCATCCGGAAGAATTTGGTAATTAGAAAGAGGAACGAGACTGCCGGCGAATAAAATTATAGCCGTGAGAGGGTAATCGACGGCAATGCGAGCCTCCGTGCTAATAGGGCGTGGGAATTTCCGTGCAGTCTGCTCGAGTTAATCGTCAAGCAGATTCTCGGGATTTCGCTCGGTTCTGTAATGATCAGAAAGGGCATTGACGTACGAAATAGGTTGGACTCGTTGCCGGATTCTGCGGGAACGGCAGTCGAGTGTGATCAGGTGCAGCCTCTTCTGCGTCAACGCGACAGAGCAATATCCGTCCAGGAGGGGCCACGGGGTAAAAAGCTCCAACTCCCGGCAGGCTCGAGATTGTTCGAGGAGAACCGAGAGACACTCGAGAGCTCAGTCCTCGCGGAGAAGAGCCGCATCGGGGAAAAAGGGAGAGCCAGAGATATCGAGGGAACGTGAGAAAGTAAGAGATAGAGAGAGGGGTAACCGATGGATCCGGATTAAAACATTTTTTTATCCACTGCCATCTTTTCTAGAACGAAAAGTACTTCTCGTGTCCCTGCAGTATTAAAAATTGTTCAGCCCCACGGAAAGGGCGGGGAATGCTCAAGTGAAAGAGAGACCACTTCCTCGACAATGCAATCAAGCCAGTTCTTTCTATTAATCATTTAATAATACCACCACCTCAATATTCTACTCAGCCGGGAACTCACTTTGCGGGATCGACGAGTGGCGAAAATTGCGGACGGCCAACGGATAAAAGTTATGGAAGTTAAGAGGCCCAGCGAAAAAGGATCGAAAAGAAGCCGTTTAACCTCTTGAATTTCCATTCCGTCCAGAAATTCATCGTTTGCCGGAAAACAGAAAAAAGCTTTACGCGGTAATCGTTCATCGTTATATGTTGCTTAAAAATTACCTCATCGACATCAAAATATATACTTTTTTATTGTAAACTTTTGAAAAACTGATATTACCAGAATGAAATTATTTTACAATTTAATATCAATGATCCCCCGGCTATTGTACGGTTAACAATTATTCGCCGAATCATTTACTTCATTTTTGCATGTTAATCATAAAAATAAAAATGTAAAAGGTTTGCCTTTGTAAAGGTCATATGTGCAAATGAGCCGTATTTAAAATGATGAATAACAATGAAACGAAGAACCGTTATTCCAGTAACGATTGAATTGAACCAGCTAGTCGCAGAGATTTACAATAGCGTTATGACAGATTTAGGATCTTTCCTTTCGACGACAGCGCCGGATTGGCGCGTGACTTTCCGATGGATTACCGAGTTCTTGGCTGGCTTCGGTTGAAGAACATCCGTCAAGGCTAATCTCCATCGTCGGGGATCCGAATGCTACGTACCCCGGGTGCTCGTAAAATGGTCGAGCGGAATCCGCTGCCCGTTCAATTTCTTACGTAATGCCGAAAAGTCCTACCATCTGCGAGGAACTTGGCGAACACGTAACGGGCCCCTTTTGGATTCTAAAGCCCCTCCAGGTCAATCCCTGATTTTCTCCGAGTCGGTAGAGTTCGGCCGTGGACCAATCCCTCGTAGGAACTAAAAATACCGTACATCCTTGACGGGAAGTTTCGGGATGTCTCGGTTTTGCAAAACAATTTCGTTTGAAACGCTGGTTTACGTCGGCCATATTTCAAGCTCCTGGCAGAAATAATTGCGCGGAGCGGCTCTCTTGGCGGACGAAAAGCAGAAGCCGCGCATTCAGGGCGAATATTCCGATGAAGGTCGAAAGACGACGTCTGTCAAGCGGGAAGACAGCAATCGCCGAGAAATTCTCAGCGTGTATTTCACCGGCTTACGTAAAGACCCGCACGACTATCTTTCCTCGTATTATTTCTCACATTGCAATCTTCTCTATGAGCGAAGATATTCTCTTTCCTATCTTCCCTTTTTTCTCATACCCTTTTAAAACCTTCTTCAATTTTCTTCAGGTTCTTCCCTCGTCAGTGTTTGTACCGCTCGTTCTCTTGGCTTTTGCTTCATGCACTGCTTTCCACAACGTGTTTAAAATTTTAACGTGTTTCACTCATAACATATTTCACCGACAGTGCGAAAAAAGGTAGTTGTTAAACAAAGCATATCCCTTCATGCACCCCGGGGCAAGAACTGTTTAACAGTGTTGTTCTTTTTCAAGAGTCCGGCAAAGCGGATTTTCAGGCAGTTGGAAATACGATGATACATGGAGGAATATTCGCTCGATATGTAAAGCTACAGGGGGGTCGTATGTACAAATACCTTTTCGCGCGGAAATCCGTTAATTAAGCGCGCCGTGTCCATTAGGCATTCGGAAACTCGCGTACGCCGAGAGAAGAAGGACAGAGTCGGCGCGTACAAAGCTTTCATTATCACTAATGGGGAGCAGAGCTTGCCGCGTTCTCCTGTAAAAGTCCTCCTAGGATTCTCCTATCAAAAGGATTAATAGCGAAGCGACGGCGATCGCAAAACCTCACCCCCCGAAAAATACGAACCAACTGCTTAAACGAGCGGAAGGTAAGCAATGCTATGAGTTTTCGATAATCGTCGATTCACTCTCGAGGAGAAACAGTCGTCTCGCGTATTCTTTACGAGTCGAGACAGTAGCTAAGAATTTAATCCACGCTTGATAAATCAGAACCGGAGGAGCTAATCCGCGAAGAAACTCTGCGCTCTTGTCGACGAAGGAATTATTAACAATTACCTCGATGTCACTAGCCGCCGTCGCGCCGCGCAGACCAGCCAGTAATTTACCGTCGACAGACGGTTACCGAGGTTCAACAACCGACCACTCTTCTCCCCCTCCCTCGCCCTAACTTTCTTTCTCTGTCCTTCGTAGCTCGCGCTTGGTTTCTGTCCTTTCGACGTTTTCTTCTCCTCAGCGTCGCCGGCTGCTAGACACCTCGAGCAACGTTCCTTCCCCTTTCTTTCTTCCGTTATTATGTCCTTGACGCGTCGCAGGTGAAACTCCCATTGAAACGCATGCACTTGAACCAACGGAAGAACCCTCGAGATTGAGCCATGGCACGAAGCTCGTGCAAACTGCCTGAGAATGAAGGAGTTTACGAGCCGGGTACCCTCTCACGTGGGCCAGATGTGGTGCGTAGGCCCAACATCTCAGCCGTCTCGAATGGTCCGCCGTAATAAATATACATCCTCGGAAGGCCATTTGTTTTCGAGCATTGCCTTACGCTGAGGTGCGGCTCGCTGAAGGGAAACCATTCGTCATGGCGCTCGTTTTTCACCGGCACGTCGGTGCCGTTGATTCCTCCGCAGGTCCTTCCAACATCCCCACTGCTTGTTTCGCTTCGACGTACGCGATATTCGCGTCCACCCGCGGAACTTTGACCCCATGTCGCTGATCGGTCTTCTCATCCGTGCAAACCGCAGCGAAAAAGCAGCTTGCAATTGGAGACATGTCGGAAAATGGATAAACATTTATTATTCAATCCATGAAGCAGCGCGAAGCTGTATTGGCGCATCCGCAGACGAGTTGGCATTATTTATTTCTCGGGCAAGGAAATAGTTATAAGTAGTCGCGAGCAGTGGTAAGTTTCTCGGGGTTATTCGCGTTTCGATAGGTCAGACGAAAGAAATAGACATGTAATTTGGGTCGTTAAATTCAGCTGCTAATGCTTTCGGTGCACATGAAGGAATTATCTGCAAGGGAATGCCCTATCGGTGCATTCTGACCATTGGCACCGCCGATGTTGTTCGCCGTGTGTTTGACATACGCGTGCATATCAGACGCACATGTTAATGACGCGAAGCGTGTAAAGCGCGCTGCCTATGAAACGTTTCGAACCGTCCAAGTAGTTGAGCAAGGCCCGACCCGATCACCGTTACCGCATCCGTCGCGAACATGTAGTCGCCCAATACCGATTCTCGAATAATCTTGCACACTCGTACCGTTTCACATCGAGTCTGCCTTATTTCCCAAGAGAGTCCGAAATCGTTTATTCCGAAATAAGCTAAGCATCTGTTACCCACGTAACGATACGAACGACATGAAAATGCAAAATTATTAAACTTCAAAAGTAGAAAATATACGCTACACCGATTTGCGAGTAGAGTAAGCAGGTATAAGTCGGACAAGTAGAATAATCAAGTACGGGCCAGACAAGTGGCACGGTACATGACAAGTCAGACAAGTGGAACGATCCAGTACAAATTGGACAAGTAGAATAACCGTTCACAGATGAGACCAGTAGTAAAATGGATAATAGATCAGACGGGCCGCGTACCGATAAATCAGCCGTTGGGTGAGTCTAGCGGGTAAGATCGGAAACTAATGACGTGATGGATGACTACGCAGGGGCACGGTCAAGTTGGAACATTGCCACAGGTTTACACCTAATACATCGAATATGGGCTACTAAGGGGACGTTGGATGATTAGTGCGCGATAGTCGGGCCTTTTCCGTGCAGCAATTGCGTTCTAAATTAGTTACTTGAACAAATATCAGAAACCGCGGCTGCATCAGTCCTGTAACGCTGTTAAATGAGCTCGTCCGTTGGACGCAAATAAACAAACCGCACACTGTCCATACCGAGCGCCGTGAAATTAGATTAAACGCGGACGGAATCGAGGCCGGGGGAACGTGACATTTTCCCAACTGCCTCCCCTCGGCATGACTCTACTTCCGTCATAAATGTACGAATTATTCATTAATCAGTCGTCAGTTATGTTTACCCACGAGAATGAACTTTCCTGTCTCGTCGTGCACCAGCACGAGATTATCACGCTTCATCATGGCCACCGGACGCGCCAAAATTATGGGAACTTGTCATATGAGAAATTCGCTGCACGTTCTTGCCGGAATTCTCTACTTCGTCATAATCCTGACCTTCTCGTGACGTCCAACCGACGTTTCTTCGTAATATGAAGCTGTATCGTGGCCGTAGATTTATGTGGCAAGTGTTCCGAATTGCAGTTATAATTATTTTACAGGGGCCAACGAAGAATTCCCTATTACATTCTGGCATAAGTTGTGCATTTTTCATGCAACATACAGAGAGCCGACGAGAAAATGTTTTCTCCGTGCAAACGTAGGGAGGGGAGGGTAAACTTCTCATACGTCTCTGCAGATTGTACATTTGGTACATAGGCGGGAGTATATAGGTGCTGCAAATATACATGAATATATACGCCGGACCTATCTGCGCATACAATCGAGTGGCAAGTCGCAAACGAGTTTTGGATTGAATATCTGCCTTGAGTCCTGCTTGCGTCCTGGCATATCTGTGTCACGTGTTTATCGAACCACAGTAACGGCCACAGCGCGGAATATCCTTGCGAATAGCAAATAAAATTGCTGATTAACTTTGGTCACGGACAACATTGTCGACTTGTTGAAATTTCCCCGGCTGATCCCTGTGACGTTGGCCCACGTCACATTCTCTTGTAACCGAGCAACTTGCGGATCGTGGTGCATACATAACCGCGCGAACAAGCTTAAAATTTGGGATTCAAGGGAAACTGGTCGGACGGCGTGTTCCCGTTGCAACTTGCTGTCGAACTTATCGATTCGCCGCGAAGGAAGCGTCCTGCGTATCCTTCCTCGGCTTTAGAGGGAACTCATGACGGCCGGGTAACGGCGTGGCTTTAGAGAAATCTCGTTACAAGGGGACGGAATTACATTTTCATGAGGACTCGATATAACGGCCGTCATATCGTTGATGTCACCGTGCTCTACTACCCCTCAAAATACAACGGTCCGATGTTTATACGGGCCAATAAATCCAACGACGTCTGTCCTGAAGCAAGGATTTCTCTGCAACTCCTCCTGTTACTTCTATCGACGGGGACGATGAAGTCGATTTCGCCGACCAAGAGAGCGCAAAGCCGTCGTCCCGCAATTCGAGCGTCCTCGTTTTAACATCGTCGATGCAATTAAGCTCTGACGAATCGCTAGGGGCGTCAATGCGGTGGCAACGTTGGCCCGCTAATTGCCAGATTTGCAGGCTGCGTCCACGCACCAGAAATAACCTACCATGTAAATCGCAGGTTCGTCGGTAATGATACGTCCGAGGGAAACAAGCGTCAATCACGCCAATCACCGAGCGGTCGATCTTCAAAGACTCGGCCTAACAAAGTTTATACGTTTACCAATGAAATACACAATTCTGTATCAACGTGAGACACGTCTTTTTCTTCAGTTCTTTTATGACCTCTGGTCCTAAAATTTCTTATCCCATTGGATTATCTTTTCCTCTCGATTGCGCACGGTCCGGCGTAGCCAAGGATTTTTTGTATTCCCGCGAAAATCTCTCCGTACGTCCCGACGTCATGTTTTTCCTGGACGTTTTAGCGGAGTAATTAAGCGGGCCGGGCTTTTTATGTAGGTCGCATTCGGATTCATGGGCGGGATCGAACGAAGGAAAAAATGAACGGCGTGCGGCCGACGTGGAAAATCCGATCGCGGTGTTTCGCTATAACGGGAGAATTCGTGCACACGGCAGCTCGCGGTCGGGCTGACCCGTTGGTCCAAAAGTTCCCTTCGAAAAATGCGTAATATGCATGACGCTGAATAAGCTCGTCGCCCAATGTTCGGAAATCAGTGCTTCAGCAAGTGTCCCTTAAGAATCGGGACTTTAACGAAATTCTCTTCATAGGCCAATCATTTTCAGAGACCCACTCTTTTGCCCCTGCAACAACTGTTTTGAAAATAAATCTCTCGTTTTCATTTCGACTGAATTTTTTTTCCATTATCCATGGGGGAGGGGGGGGCGATCGCATAGGTAGATTCTTGTCGAAATGGGTCGTAAAATTCGGCGGGGCATCAGCGGAATGGAAGTTTGGCGTATCGGGCCGAAGTTGGCTAGGAAGTTTCGCACCGGACGAATTACCGAGGCGAGGCTCCGTTTCTGGCGGCTTAGCCACGTACAGCAATCACTCCGAGACGGGTAATTAAAGCTGGACGGATGCTTGCACCGCGAAGGCCACCGACTCCCAAGTGCGTCTTGACTCGTCGGCAGAATGGACGGTCGGAAGATGGCCGTTATTCCAAGCGCAAATATCTGTCTCCGGGATACCAAGAATTCATGAAAAGACCCTAAGAGAACTTTCCGCAAGGAATTTTTATTGAAAACCCGGTCACTCGTAATCCTCCTAGCACGCAATCTCTGACATTTTATATATTTTGTCGTCCGATTGATGAATTGGTCGGGACGGTGAATATAAGTTTTTAACGAGCATCGATCGGTCCTAAAAATTGCCTCGTCCAATTGTAGCAGGGCCAGCGGGTGAAGATTTAATATCGCCAACACGATTGGACCATCGGCAGAGATGACAGGAAGATTGGACGGGCATGCGTGGTCATTACGTTGGTCCGTTGAACAACGTTAGCGAGAAATCAAGGCCCTTGGCGTTCTCGTATGCGTTTATTCGTCCATCTGCGAGCGGACCTTCGACGACCGTACGAAATTGCCTTTATGGGTGTCATGCTCGTTTTTGCCCTGCCGTGGGCAACGTTATCTCGTAAAACGAACGACCGAATCACTCGACCCGCGCGTATTTCTCGTCGAGTAATTCCGCGGCAATCTCGCTTCCGGGAAAATTGCAACAAGCCTTCCGTGTCGATCCTTTCGGCAAACAGTTCACATGCGGATAATTCCGCTCTTCCCTTTGAGCCGGCCGATTATTCTACATCGTTTGCCAGATCCCTCGTAAAAAAAACACCTTTCGCAATGGCCCCGTTGCTTTCTCGTCTAGCAGACGCATTAACTTCAATTACAAAGCAACTCATAGTCCGACCGCGCTTGAATTATTCATGGCTCTTATTATGTCTACTCGTAAAGCACAGTCACGTATGTTCCGTCGGAAAGTCTTGCCCACAATTTCTCGCTACTCTCGGGACGATTTTGCATCTCAACGAAAGCGAAAATGAACATCTAGGACACAAGTTTCTCAGCGCTTGTCAATTGTGTAAAGGACTTTGCAATTGCACGGACTGACCTTTAAAGCGCGTGACGTTTCTCGTTGGTTTGTGGACATTAGCGAACTGTCCGCGCAAGTGCGCCCTGTCGTGATGACGATGATAATTCCCAATGGCGATGCTCGTGCTGATCAATAAGAAAAAGAACCTTGACCGCCAGGCCGGTCCCGTCATCGTCCGTCGGTTTTCGCATCCCCCGCAGTTTCTCCCGCATGAATTCTTTCACCTAGAAGACATCTGGACGGCTGGCAAAGCAGTTTCCAGTCCCATCGGGCCTCTGGAAGCCAGAAAACAGAGAGAAGCAACGTCAGGATCGACGGTAAAGTTATTACAGAATATCGTAAAAATCTGTCCACCGGATGCTTCGATGAAATTGCAGAAGCTCGTCTTCCACACGTAGACACTTTCAACAGGCCAAAATGTGCTCGACGTTTTTCCGTTCCGCCATACAAAGGATTTCTACTGCGGAAAATCATGGCTACGCTTTTCGAATTTTAATTAAACACGTTCCCTCTAATATTTTAACGTACGCTGTAACGAAGCTTTCCGGCGAAACGCCCTATTCAATGGCTCGTTTGCAGAGAGGACAAACTGACGGATCGAAGTCTTTGGATAATTGAATTACACGACTCCGCGGATAATTGCACTTCCGCCGAACAAATAACCGGCGCAGTGACGAGTTTACGCGGTTTCCGCGGTCGGCCCAGTGCTAAGCTTACACGCGGATTTAATATAGCCCGACTACCCGACACTAACGCCCCGAGATTGCCCGAAAACTGCTCACCCTAATCAACTTTGCACGTCCCATCGCGATAATCGTTACTTCAACGGCCCATTCTGCGGTACAAACTAATGTACATTGAGTGTACCTTCAACGAAACTCCTTGGTAATTCCTTGGTAATTCCTTGGTAATCCACGCTCGAACGAAATGTCCTAGAATCTGTGACGAGGTGTAGCAATTATAATAAGGCTTCGTTAATTTACTTCTCCTGGGCGTGGACGGAAAAATGGCTTCTCTAATTGCCACTCCGCCGAGAGATTCGATTGCACATATTTGTTTGAGAAATGCAACTGCAGTGGCCGCTAAGGGGCGGGCCGAGCTCGAGGCGGAAACCGCGAATACACCGTGCGGGGCGAGGATGAGGGCTGAGAGGGCTGAGAGGGCTGAGAGGGCTGAGAGAGCTGAGAGAGCCGAGAGGACAGGGAGAAAGGAGCGAGGGGTTTCGCGGTTCCTCCGTGAAATATGCGCGCGGCTGGTCGGCGTCGTTAGCCAGCCGGGCTATTGTGTCCGAGTAATAAAGTAAACGCATTTGCAATGCAAACTTCGGACGGTCTTGTATAAACGGGCCCTCCGTGCCTCTCTGTGTACTTAAAGGCCGCGGCAAACTTTTAACGGCGCGTTTACGCCGTCGGGGACCGAAAATTACGTCGACCCAAACGGTCCGGGCCGCATGCCTCGTAAAATCCTCAACGCCGAGAGTCCATAACTCAGAAGAGCCCGGCCGGAAGTTCGGCCGCAGGAGACTTCCTTCAGGAGGATTCGCCCCGTCACCTCTCCAATTTAACCAGGAAGAGCTAATCCATTCGAGCAAGTACTCTTACTCCCCGTATATTATCCAATATCCAACGAATGAGCGCCACTGCTGCGCCATGGAAATTCGTTCACCTACAAAATCTCCGAAGGATTAAGTTTGTCGATAAAACGACGAAGAAGTTGCCGTTCGTTTGCACGGATCCGAATACCATTACGATCGGTAATTCCGTTGTATTATACGACGGTTCTTTGTTTCTCCGGGACTTTGCGAATGGCGATACAATAGTTGGACGGAAGAAAGGAAACAGTGATCTGTCGATACCCGTGGAAGCACGGTTGTTCTCGCTACGGACTATCCCATGGGTGTTTGAGCCGGTGTTTGGAATACTCGTCCGCCATTGCGAGACGGCGATAACGACGTCGTTGATGTCGAATTACGATCGAAACGTAATCGAATATCGACGACCATGTATTACCCGAACGGCGATCTCCAAGGCGAATTCAGCAGCTTTGTTTCACCACGGATCTCAATTAACGATCAAACCTCTAAGACCTCCCACGTGAGCACGGATAAAAGCTTCTCCTATTTAAAGCAACGCCGAGATTCAAAGGGCCGTCCGGCCGGTCTAATGAACGTCCCGTTAAGGATACTCCAATAGCCTTTTCACACATCCCTGCTTAGATTATTGCCCGAGGAGAAGAAATTTCCGCCACCTTTTTACCGTAGATCCTGCGATAGATCTAACTTCTCCCCACGGTGTCTCGATTAAAAACTCGCCGCGTCATGTTTTATAGAGGGGAACACGTTGTACGGAAAAATAAAAGCTCCAGTGAGCTTGCACGGAACAGCGAATCTCAATTAATGAGAATCCGCCTGGAGACAAAGGCCAGATGGGTCGAAAGAGGGAAAACTCGCTTCTCTTTCCTGCAGCGCTCTTTCTTGCGTATCTCAGAGGACGAATGACAGAGTTCCGCGTTAGAGGAAAGTCCTTGGGCGAAACCGAGCGAACCGGACCCAAGGGATATGCCTCTCTAGCGATCGACGTCTTCCTAGCCGCGAACTCTGACACAAAGTGTTTAGTGCCTACAAAGGATGAAAGGAAAATGCAGAATATCCGCGACGGCACGAGTGACCTGATTAAAATTTAATCAAGAGACATCGCTCGAAAGAATTGGCCTTTTTCCATGGTTACCCGTGGCATTAGCAAGCAGGGGGATCTCTTTTAGTCAGAATCTTTAGTGCGACTTAAGCCGACGGCGAACCTTAGGAATGGCGTGCTCGAATTCTCATTTAGCAAAGCCCGCTCTCGTTGTTTCGGAGTCAGGTCCAAACCTTATTCCAAAACCGCTGTTACTGACGACCGCGCGTCCATCAGCCTGACACTAACTGCTGGTGTAATGGCGTCGGCAGATCTACGGGTCACGAGGGTTTACGTTCCCCGCCGAAGGAAGAGTCGGCAAGCTTGAAACGAAAGCGTCATTAGTCACACGTCCATCGGTAATGAGGATCCTAAACGATCGTTGCACGCGACGAAAACCGCGCTCGAGGAATTGCGCTTTCACGGCGAAGGAATGCCGTGTACACCGCGCAAACACGTTCCCTCGATTTACCTTTGACAAATCGAATCGGAAATGCATCATGACGGCGCGAGTATCGGCTCGATAGAACCTTAATTCAATTGACTTTCGTTTCGTGAGAAATGAAATGAAATATTCATCGATCTACCATCGCCCCAACGATGGCTCACCAGCCGCGTCAATCTTTTCCCACTCGACCTATTATTCAGCCCATTCGTTAACCACTGGCAAATGAGTTAACACCGTGAAAAACAGCTGCCACTGAATTTACCTCGGAGCAAGACTGTCGCGTGATTAACGGAAAATCAAATTTCGACTTGATTATCCAAGTTTTGTCGGGGATTAAGGGGGCCAGCTATGCTTAATTAAAAATTCAATCCCCCGGCACGCCGCCCGCGGGAAAACGGCAGGACCGCCGGGGCATCGATTAAACGTAATTATTGACGAGAGTTCGTAACTTCACGGATGAGCTACGATCGTCACATACACGATTATACAGATACGTAGCGGCCGGTGGCGAGTTCGATCAACGGCCGCCACTGGATTATTGCAGGGATGGTAAATCATCTATGGGATTATTGATTGACCATCGGAAAGCATCTGGGAATCCTCCAACATTCGCTCAACGCGTAAATCTCTTGGTTTCCGGCGAAACTATTAAAATTATGGCTCGCTCCGTCGACAATTTTCTAGCGAGCAACGCACCGGCAAATTCGTCAACCGTCAGCCGCCGTTTTTACGGCAATTCATCAGGCGACAGACGTTTCCGCGGCGTTCCCGCGAGACCGGAGCATAAATAGAGTCGGGAGAAGGAAGAATCGCCCGCGGGAGGATGTGGAACAATGGGGAAGACGCGGAGGAAAAGGGAGCGGCAAAGCTCGGGGAAACGTCTTGTTCCTGGCGATCGAATTGTTCGAGAAACGAGCGGAAAACGCAAGGGCCTTTGTTTCGCAACGGTTTATCGGGAATACTACGAAACGCCGCTAGGGTCACTCGTTTAGGCCAAGACGGACGGTTGCACTCGCGTCCGAGCCTGCGATAAAGTACGCTATTCGACCACAGGCACGTACCAATTCCTCGGAAATTTATTCTTCGAATCGCCGGATACGCACGAGCCATTTTCACTCGAGCTGCACCAAATCGGAGGAAACTTTCCCGGATACCCAGCGAATTTTCTCACCAATGCCAAACCAACGATACACCGTGTCAATTACCTTGAATTTTGGCCAAAAATGTTTCTCATAGTCCCTGCCTGAAAAGTTAATCAAGCGTGTAAGCCAAGTTCTCGTTGATTAATCCTGCATGTGCGTACTGGCAAAGCGGTATAATAATTGGCAAACAAATACACAATCTTCTTGGGTCGAGGGTAAGGGAGGAAGGAAGCGACGAAAGGGGGTCTAGTCTTGATGAACTACAGACCCATCCTCCGGCTACTCTGTCGAAAGCCAGCGACCAATTTGCTCAGCGTTACTGTGTGAGCATCTCACTTGCGTACAACCAACACAATGATTCGCCGACGCGAGGTCCCACGAGTAAATAGAGATCCGTTTCGAGCGATCCGCTCGGTGCGATTTCCTTTTTTTCCACGTCCCTTTGCCCCACCGGCCTTTCGATACACCCTCGTTTCCCATTGGCAACTAATCTCCGAGCCTGCCGTCCAGTTGCGTTCCAGTTGAGCTTGTTTTTCCTTGCCCTGTTTTTTAGTTACTCGGGGACGAGCATCTGCATGCGCCAATGGCCAACGTGATGCTCAGGGAATTAACAGGCAGTCCAGTCTGACGAGAGGAGAAATGCCAGAGAACGGTCGAACCGAAGCAAGGGAAATTCTGTCAGAACGTACGTTCAATGTTGCCACGACTGCGCCATTCTTTGCGGATAAATTGCTTTCGGTTAGATTAAACATAGCGAATGGCGTGCTTAATCGTCGTTAAAAATTAATGACCGCTCTTATCAGCTTGTCATTTTCTTACGACAATGAGTCGAGAGGACGCTCCAATTTCAAGGACACTATTGACATTTTTCCGCGGCGAAGACAAAGCCGGGGAAGGTTTCACGTCTATCACGATCATCTCACGTTTCGCGCGAGCAGCACGAGCGACGATGAAAGACGATCACAGCGTGGATGCAGCTCAGAACGACAAGTAGATGTCGAATCTGACGAGACGAAGGCGCCCAAGTGCATCGTGGGCGGATTCGAGGACGAAACTGCCAAGGGAAGATGTAAAGGGAAACGTGGAAAGGGACAGATAGTGGCAACGAGACAAGTCGTTTGCCTCGAGCGATACATCATCGGGATTCTCAACGCGAGACAACGTCCTATAGCTCGGCTTTAATAGTCTTCCCATGACTTTATCCCCCGTCTATCCTTGATTTCGTCCAGTGAAAGCCCTTGCGTGTATCGACGGAGATCGATTATCCTCAGACGTCAGGGGGACGTTTCACCCTTCGAACAAATCGTCGACCGCTTACATGACGAGACAATCATTTTAGACGGGCTCAAGAAAATATCCTTTCAGGCCAGTCAATCGGTCGCAACGGGATATTAAAAGATTCGAATTAAAGCCCCATTCCACGCTAGCTCTCAGCGAGAAAATCTACGTTTTTCTCGATAGAGTCAACGGATCGTTTGAAAAGCAGCCGGAGTACGAACCGGGTTCATCCCTTTAAGTAAAACACTCCTCGCGAATCGATTCACATTCGTCGCGCAAATCGGCTTTCGTTTATTATGCATCGAAATTCGATTGGCGTTTGTTGAATCTCCGGTACACGCTCTCAGACTGGATCGTTGCGTCGCTGAAATGTAGGCGAAAAGCCCTCTTAACGACGTAGGCAAACCGACAAAAAATTAGTCCCCATGAAAACGACGCGTGCATACGAACGAAGGAACGAATTACGGGTACGTTTGATTTTTGGGCTTGAAATTCAGGCCAAAGGGTTTGCCGGACCCTCGGAGGAACGTAGGAAGGTTCATAATCGTCTAATCGGTGGACACGACGTACCCTTGACGTGGCTGCCACGGATAAGACGGATCAGCCACTGCGTAAACCGTTATTCGAGGCTTGTCGCTACACAGAAAATCGATTACTCGATGTACAATACACGGAACGCCCCGTATCTCCGCTGTGTGCGACAGGCATTTTCACGGAGCATCGATAATCTCCGTATTTCCCCTTAACCGAGAGTTTAATAGAAGGATCAGGGAAAAGTAGACGCCCGTATATCCTATGCAGTGGGAGAATCGATTGTCCAAATGATCCGCTAGTACTTGAAGACGTCCTTCAGGCACATTTCCAACACCTTGAGAAAGCTTTTTTCTCACTTTTCAATGATAAATACATCTGCCCGAGCCAGACCCTTTCCTCACTGCAACTAATGGATTTGTAATGCAAAAAAGCAAAGGTCCCGCAAGATCTTTCCTTTTTAAACAAGTCGAGCATTTTTTCTTGGCCCCCTAAGCGATTCAACCTTCCCCCCAGCTTTTGGTCATGCAATGATTTAATTAGGAAAAATATTCACCGGACGAGCAGGAATGCTCTCGACGATATTTGTCAACGAAACTGCAACGTGTTGCCTTTGATACTGCGTTTCTTAATGACGTCGGGAGCGAAAAGGACGAAGAAACGGAAGCAGGAAGGGGGAGAGAGAGAATGAAAGAGACGTTCGTTCTCGAGCGCGAATACGGACTGCAGAATCGCGCGCAAGAGCAGGGCTTTTGTTAAAGGGATAATTAGCATTCTGCGTACTGCGAGTACAGGGAAACCTGGGGAAAAACTTAGGAGAGCGTTAGGGTCAACGGCGAATGCCTACGCATACGGTCGCCATCCACTTGAAACATTTTCCAACGTGATAAATCGCTACCCAGTGAAATTCAACCGATTACTTAGTTCACAAAATTAACCGTCGACAATCTTATTTGCGTAAAAGTGAATTGAGCCAATGACGTGACACGAAAGGCAGGAATCGATGCTTTGCTTTTTCATTGGATGCTCAGAAGAATAGCTCTGTCATCGATTCTATCGAAAATAGATCGACGAAGGGATTTGTTAATGAGCTTTTGAATTTGAATCGGACCTACAGCGGCGAGCGAGGGTTCATCATTAGTCGACATACTTGGCCCGCTGTCGACTCTGGAATAAAAGAAACGTCCAGATTCAGAAGGCCACGGCAACATAACGATCCCAATTTGTAAGAAAGCGTGGCTCTCGAATCTCTCCTCGAATCTCTCGCGAACCTTTCCTTCGAACTACGTAAATTCCTAACTCAGCATTTCGATTGACCCTAGACGCTCTTGAATCTGATCAAATTAAAATTGCATTGTTTACCCGGCGGATGCTTTACGGAATTCTGCAGAAAAAAGGTTATCCAATATTGAACAAATTGAAGTAAAAAATCTGTCTGAACCGATACTGATTCGTTGTTCTTCGTTCATTCATTTTTGTGATTTTCGCTTAATTAACTTATGGCATTTGTATGCGGTGGGCGCATCTTGCGAGTTTTCCCAAGAGCCCCGTCAACGCGTACGTCATAATTACTGTGAGTTAATGCGTTTCGTGGATCCCCCCTTTTTTCCACGCCGTCGTGAAAACTAATTAGCTGGCGCGTAACGAGCGGCTCATATAAAAGAGGAAGACTCTTAATTAGTCGTCGCTGGCAGTATATGCCGGATCGATCGATCTTTTTATCTGCACGGTCATCGGCTAAATTTATGAAGCAACTACTTATTAAAAGCCGCTCGACAATATTTCGAGGACCCTCGACTCCCCGTTCACATCTTCGTCAAAAGAGCGAAAAATTGCTCTCCAAGCGCCGCGCGCATTCATTAGCTACGTTTATCCTGATGGATAGGCGTGAAAATAAAAATGTAAAACGATGATTAAAACAATGAAATTTTTATTGAATTTTAAGGCCGATTACCCGGGGGATTACTTAACGACGTTATCCTACCCTTTAAAGTGTTGGCAACGAAACAAACATGTTGACACGACTGCGGTGCTTGGTAAAATTTGTTACGGTCGTTTTACCTGAGAAAGGGAAATTCCAAGGATTCCACGATGATCGAGATGACGATCCGACGGACATGCAGTTGACGGCCGAAGTGGGATTACATGTTCGAAGAGTTGGAAAAACTCACGCCTCGTACATCGAGGACTGCCGGCAACGGACTGTTGGACCTTTTGAAAGCTCGCTTCTGGCGGGGTGGTCGGGGGGTGGCGACCTCTGGTTCTGCCTTCACCACGTGCTTTCCCGTGTTATCCTCTGAGGGTGCCAGCGCCTCGGCACGGTGGCCCAATAAAACGTCCCGTGACCCCAGGGAAGGTTTCGCGTGTCAGTGTCACGGCGCAAGTCTCTCGGAACCGCTGATCCTTATTATTCAGACACTCGAACCACCTTTTATCCCGCTTGCCCGCACAAATCGCTCCTTTCAACGCCGATAAGAACATGTCCACCACCTTCCACCTTCGCTTCGTTTCTCCCAAGAACGATCACCATTTTCGACCACGTAGATCGGCCAGAATTCTACGAGCTTTTAGAACTTACCTTACGATGACTTTTAATTCCATGCGCAATGCCCGCCCTTCCCGTAGTTAGCTTCTTCCGCGTCGTTAGGTTTTCGCGGATATTTACGGCGATCAACAGCCACGACGTTTTCATAAGTTGGCAGACCGGAAGTGGGCGGGGGAAGCACGACGAACACGCGGAGGTCTCGATAACGAAGTTTATGTTTCGCGACGCGACGCGAGTTAAAGTTCGCCAATGTGTCCTTTCATGGAGCATATTGACATTCGAGATGTGCCGTTGCTCGCAAACGTATCGTAAATGTGAGCACCGTGGAAACTCCCGTACACACTTCAATATACTTCTCACGTAACTGTATTAACGTTTCAGCTTGCGCAAGCGGCTTAATAATGAGAATTACCAAGGTGTTACCGTCTCCAAGTAAATTAGGGCTTTACGAGAAAACGTAGAACCTTCGCAAAGTCTCTAAAAGTCATATTTGTCGGATAAACATCGATCCCTGTACCTTTCCTACGAACCGGTAAGGTACTTTAGAATTCACGTCCTAAAGAATTAACAATAAGCGGCCCGGTAAATTATGCGACGAATATGGGTATAAGTAGATAAGACAGGGCGGAGGAAGGGTAGAGGATCACGTCTACGTTCATAGTTTCCGAAGGCAGGATCCCCCAGAGCCCGCGGAACTTTCGATACGGTCAAAGTGGACTAGGAACTTTATCGAAAGGATCTGCCTAATCGGCTTACTTCGATCTCCGCTCGATCGCCCCTGCCGTATCGTACGTCTTCGCGTCATTACGGCGTCGCGGAGACTTCTTCCGAGGAAGAAGGGCCAACGGCAACTACGGCTTCCGTGTGTGAAACACGTCGGCAGGAGGAAAATAATGATCGTCCTCGAGCCTCGCCAAGCGGACGAGAACTCGCCCCTCAACTTTCGCATTGAGACATTTTTCAAGAAACGCGGAAACCCGCGGAGGATATGACGAAGAGTTCAGGAGAAACTGCGATAAGTTGCCTCGAAGATGCGGGAACTGGATGCAATATAGACGACTCGACGCGAGACAGTCTTTAGAAATTCTTTAGTCTCGTTAGGGACCCTCAGGACGACTTCTAATGTTTTCTTTATGAATCGTGCTGGGACGTGGATAATTCGTCGGAGTTTCTTCGTAGACACTTGTGGATTCCGATGCTGTTTATGGTTCGCGCCAAAGTTTTCCGCACTTCTTATTGTACCCACTTTCTTTGCAGTTCCTTACCGCGGACAATAGAAACAGATGCTTTTAAACAGTCTTACATGAATTTTCCCCCCTCGGCAAGTTTCTTTAAACTCCCGGCTAAAAGCGCGAGTCACCGTGTCGCCATTGGCACAGATGTTCTCGGTTGAGAAGCAAAGTAAAAGTGGATTTTCTCCTCAGATCCCGCCGGTCTATTTCATGGAGAACAATCGCCAGATGGTTGCCGATGTGCGAGCGCTTTCCGCGGCGGATGCGGCTTAAGGCCAACCAAGATTGATGGTCGTGCGTCATACGCGAAACGCCAAGAGCCCGTGCAACCTAATGTAGTCCGGATGATCGTGCCTTCCGACCCTGCATGACGATCCGGCCCAAGCTTCCCCGTTCCTCACATCTTTATTTTTTCGCAGCTTCCTCCCAAAAATAAACGAGTATCCGCAGTTTTTGTATTTCCGCACCTGTCGTGCATTCATCATTGTCCAACGGTAATTCGTATATCTGCGAGATCATTCGTCAAGTCTGCCCTTGAAACAGAACTGATGATTGCAAATGAAACAATAATCCTGGTTAGTTGGATTTTCGGCGATTCTAGAGTGGCATTCGTCGCTGTTAACCCGCTTCCATAAGTTTTGGACTTTGTATGGAGCTGCTTGTAAAGCTGCTCGCGCGAAGGCCGTCTAATACACAGAACCATAAGGAACTTGCTAGACCGCGAGCTACCGGCGTAATCCGGCGACGATCTCGGCTCTGCGATTCTTCGGATTGGAATTTACGTAAGCCGCCGGCACTCGTGCCGCTGACTTGCCGTACAATCCGCGCTCACCGAACGTGCCGGGAGTTTTAACAGCGCGAAAACCGCTCTCACCGACTCTGAATTTCTTTCGAATTTTCAACAACTCGGTACGCCCTGTAAAAAAATTCAAGAGAGCAAAAACTGGCGGAGCAACGACAAATATCCTAAGACCTGTCCCCCCGAGAAGAGTCATCGAATGATTTCTCTTGGCGCACTTTCCTTCTCCGTGCCAGACTCACTTCCTCTTTTCAATTGAAACGTCCTTGTCACGGGAGACGAGACGGTCCCGACGTCGACGTCGTTTTCCTCGTTACCAAGGAAGAAGTTTCAATTCAAAGGACATCCTCGACTCGTGAGAATCGCAACAAAGTCGCGTCAACTTCTCAAGTTGTCGACGTAGAGACGTTCGCGACTATCTTCCTATTGGTTCCCGCATGTCTCCATAAATTTTCTTACCAGAATAGCCTTTGTTGAGATCTTGAGTTTACGCGAAGAAGACGTTTCGTTAAGCGTGCTAGTCTAAATTCGCACGAAGGATTTTACTATCCTCTAAAATGTAAATGAACGAGGATTCCTCTGATCTACTGTTAGAAAATAGGATTTGTTTTTCACTAGCAGCCGTGGTCCATCCATGTTGGTTTCACTTGTTACAGGTTGAGAGTTTCCCTTTGAACCGGTTAACGTGGTTTACTGCGGATACACGCTTGGATGATCGAACGCAACATCGTTAGACCGCGGTGAATCGCAGACAGGCATGATATATCACACCTTTGATCCGGTGGTTCCACGCAATTCTATCTCATCGCTGTGTTTCCGTTTGTCGGCACTCATTTATTGACTTTCCGAAATCCAACGAAATCGAGAGTCCCGAAAGTCGAGCGATCGATGCGCGACAAGGTGGGAATAGTCCTGCGGGAAGAATGCTAAGCGAAGTAGAGAAACGGCGCGCGGGTGGCAATGGAACAGAGAGGATCTATACACGAGTCGCTATAACTTAGGGCAAAGGGCCAGTATTTAGCAGGGGCAGTATTTCCCTGTCACTCGCAGCGGACCATATGGACCACACACAGACACCTGGGCTTCCCTGCCTCTGTGTAGTCGGCATAACGATACCGGACGAGCAGTTGGCCAGATTCGCGCTTACACTCGCCATACCGGAAGAGCCCTGCTGCAACTTGCCATTGTTAATGGAAACGTCAATTGCCCCTTCCCCCTTTGCCCCAACTGACAAGTTGATAGCTCAACAGATAGCGCAACGGCGGATGTCATCGCCATGCCAAATGCAGCCCTCAATTCAACCGGCCGTTAAGATGGAAAAACCAGACGAACGTCAACGGAGAAGGATTTATCTGGACGTTGAAAAATGAACGGCAACTCAGTTATCTGTCATGTACGTCATAAAATGTTATGCAAGAAATTACGGTTTAGGGTTGCTTAATTAATACCATTCATTAATTAACTGATAGTCGTTTCTATTGCAGGTATTAAGTATTATACCTTTTACCGTTTAGTTACGAAATTCTGTCGATGAAGACCATCCTGTGGCTCCATCTTGCCTACAGGAAGTTGGATGTCGGACATTGTATCCTGCTTACCTTTATATCCTCTGCAAATATCCGGGAAAAGCGTATTTCCTAGACTCAACGGATTGTAGATGTTACTCGGAAAATTCCAATTATTATCTATCAGTAAAAGACAAAATTTATCGTACGTTATCCTGCGATGGTAAATCCAGCCTTACGGAAGTACCAACCTTCTCACCAACAGGGTAACAGATACCCTTATCAAGCTTCGGCATTACAGTTTCCCGCAATTCATCGTTGTTCATTACCGCAATAACAAATAAATGTAATTTCACGAAATTGAACAAATTTAGAAGCAAGAATCACGCGCCTAATCAATCATACCTTTTATGATATTTGTCCAGTGAAAAAAATTACGTAACAAAGGACGACTTTTACATTCGACATTAAATAAGAACAAAAAATTGATTAAAATTCCCAAAACATTCGCCATACTTTTATTCCATTCCACCTCTTTGCTTTCATTATTCGCCGGGAAAAATTGAAAAGCTACGCGCGAAATTGTGCGGTAAAAAGTGAGCGGGTGGGACGTGCGATTGGCGAATTCATTAATCCGGCTATAATCCGATAACGTCATTAAACGTGCCAAGCGCGTGAGCACGAGACGCGAATTTCCCCGGCCTAACGTATTCGAACGAACCCATGGCAGAGCGAGCTCTTAATATTCGCGGCAGGGAGCAGCCCGTTCGACAAATTAAAAGCGAAGAGGAGGACGTAATCGCGAAAACGCGGGTCGCACGGGCCATTTATCAAGACGTTGTCATCGCACTTGAGCGACACGTCCGCGTCAATTTAGTTATTCTGTCAGAGGCCATTTCGTCCAACCGGACAATCGGCCGCAGTACCGTCAATTTTCGAAAAATCGACCCAATTAATCGCACAGTGGCTACCACAATCGGCCCATTTATGGAGATCGATGTCCACGAGGAATTTCCCCGTGGAAAGAAAGAAAAGAAGCTTACAAGACGGTAGCCACGTGACAGATTATTCCGTAAATTCGCCCGTGCACCTCGGTCCATAAATAAATCAATAGATAAGTTTGAAGCATGAAAATAAAGAAGTTAGAAGCTACCGGAGTACGGAGGTTCCTGGAAAAATCAGATCGCAGGTATAAGGGAGAAGATGAAAGTTGCCAGGATATTTCGTCTTCCGGCGGAAGGGCTCCCCGGCATTCTTCAACTTTGAACTTTCTTTAATACCGGTGTTATCGATGTTGTTTTTTAGTGGCGTTCGGCCTCGCGCAAACTTTACACTCTTCCCGAAAGAAGAGTTCATTGAAGCAAAGTCGAAAATGTTGACGGTGGAATCCCAACGCTCTGTACTTACGCTCACTTAGCCGGAGTAAATAAAAGATTCGCCCTTTCACCACATTTTCGATTGACGAAGGAAATAGTTTTTCGCTGTATTAGTTCCATCGGGAAAGGAGAAGTCGGCGTATTTTCGACGCGAAGTGCGAGAATCCAAAAGACCCGGCGAATACACTGACCTAATTGTATATTGCCCGGGGCGAAGCCGTAGAATTTGTAGCGTTTTCAACGAAATCAATGCCCCCTTCGAAGGCTGGACAACAGCCAGATCCTAATTTCTCAGCGAGCATTGCCACCAATGTGCATCCTCCGCGGCACTTCGCAAATAAACGGCGTAAGAGATCGAAAGAAGTATCGTTTTCCCGGCTCTCAGCCGTTCCGTTTTTCTTACGAAAGTATCGGAACTGCACTTGGCTACGTCGTTAAATAATATTCAATATTTCTCGTTCTACTTTCGAGACGTCCATAAATTTCCGCCATTGATTCACATCGAAAGCCAGCAGTAATTACGGCTCGAGGGAGAAAGGGAACGGCAGAAACGGAGGCGGAAAAGTGCGATAAGAGAGCGTAATGAAGAGCGAAAAGATTAAAGACGACGGAAGAAGGAACGTAACAGAAAGCTCGAGGTTTAAAACAACGGCGATGATTATAAATTCTCTCCTTCTGGCCCTCTACTCTTTCTCTCGCTCTCCCGCCGGATAAGACTTAACATCCGTTGCGATGAATGCGCCGGAACATTGCTCGCTCGAAGAAAGAGATACCCGCCGGTGGATGGCCCAGATATAATAAGAAACTGCCGGCTGAATAATGCACGGTTATATTTCTTGCGGCTTCGCGCCGTCCGAAATTCATTCGTGAATCCCGTTGCCCACCTTTTCCTCCTCCAACCACCACCACGATCACTCGTTTTCTCGCTCGTCCTTCCTTCTGCACACACACTCACTCGTTCGCCACGAACCCGATGTATTTGAAAATCTCGCGAGTGGAGATTTTAGGGCCGACGGATCAGTCCTTCGGGCTCAGGTTTTATTTATTTGATAAACTCGAGCAGGTAATTCCGGCCGACGCACCGCGATCCCTCTTAAACCCGGAAGGAGTCGGGCGGGGGGAGGGGGGGGGGAACAAGGTGGAAATTGCCGACGTTAAGGCTCGGCGTAAGTCACGGTTTAAGGCTTTAAAATCGTCCGTCATGACGTACGGGGCTTTTAACGCTGCTGCGTGGTATTAAACGTGAGAGCCCGGAACCGGAAGGCCCAGCGGTCGTCAATTTTAAACAGTTACTTTCGCTAGAAAGATGTTTAATAGTACAGGTGTTCATTTCTCCGATGGCTGCTTTTTTCGCGTGTGAACACTTTTTTAGGCCGTTACGAAAAAGGGGAAAATACGACAAGTCCCAGGGCAGAACGCATAGCCATATTACGGGGTATCGCGATATCTCGCCTTCGATATCGCGCGCCATGCTCATAGACTTTCGGGGAAGTCAAATGATACATATAGAGATACCGACGAGGCCGACGGGGCCTTTGGGGACCAACGGCCAAGCTAATGGCTCTGTCATTTCCCCAATGTACGAGCGAATAAAACGAGGGAACTCTTTCGCCTCTGTTCCAATTCCAGTATATCGCGATGGTCGACGTGCGGTTCCGAAATCATACGACCCTCCGCCCCGTGGCCGTGGGAAAATACAACACATTTTTTGGCGGATACGGACCACTGGCCGCGCCACTTAACCCGGAACCGAGTTCTGCCGGCCGGATATGCCCGAAATAACGACATAAATCGTTTACCCTGTTTCGCAGGGATGGTCCTGCGATACCGTAGGATTTATCCGGCTTGTATTGTCTTCTAGAAACCATTAAGCCGCCATTCCCGAGAAATCGACGAGCTCTTCAAGCGTAAACCACGAAGTAGAGGTTCCTGAGCATCACAATTCCAGCCAAGTTACCTAATTGATGAAGCTCCCAATTACTCGTCGTAACGAAGACTCGATTGTTACACACCGTGGGGGGAAGGTCAGGGGGATCGAAGTAAAGTGGGCAAAAAGCGGGATAGGGCAAAACGAGGACAAGAAGAGAAGGAAATAGCTGAAGTACACAGAGGGAATCCGAGAGCAGCAAGGTGAGTCGCGTCGAAGTCGATCGACAAACGAGTTGCCCGATTTCCCTCGAAATTACGTTTCATGTCCGGATCCAACGGAGAGAGATGGGTGGAGGGGAAGGGGGTACGAGGAGACTCCCTCTTGTGGTACTAAAACGCCGCAGAGTTTTCACTTTGCCGTCGGCATACGATAAATTTCCAGCCGGCACCGTCCTCCAGATTCCAAGTTACTATAATAGAAATAGAATCAACCGTGAGGAATATCCTTCCTGTTGTCTCTAATGCAATGGGGAAGTTGTTCTTGGGAATTCGGAAGGTAGGTCTCGTCGATTCGTATTCGAATACGTAACTCACGAGGAACCGAGAGATGCTTTATTTCCCTTCGATCCTGAAAACTTTACTCGTATTCCTCTTGGTCGAGCTTTTACTCCATTTTCCTCGGAGACTGTCCGCGTGTTATTCCGAAGCGACGTGTCCCTCGGACTCGTTGACAGGCAAAACGCTTAGGTTTTGACTCGAATAAATTGTCCCAGCAGGCTCGACTCCATTCCGTACAATCCCCACATACACCGTGGGATTTCAGGAAAACGTCAGGATCAAAGCCGTCCAGATGAAATTACCAAAGGACGAAAATAGTGTTCCCATCTTTGCTCGAGACATTCAAATCTTCACTGTCATTTGTTATTGCCGCCAAAGTAAGAGAATTCTCCGATGATTTCGGGGCAATAACGGATTGGCTTTCCCCTTCTTTTTCGATAACATTTAGCGGTTTGGCAAAGGAGAACTGAATCCTCGTATTGCCTGCTGATATCACGGCAGTCGTTCGTCTCTCCTGCACGTTTTCAGCAGCTGGCGATGGTTGCGCGCGTGGGGGGGGGAGGAGGAGGGGGAGGGGGGCGAAGCCAAGTCGGAAGGGCCGTTAAAGGGCTGCCGCTCCGCAGTACCATATGCCTGCTACATTACGAAAACTCGTAAAAGTACGGCACGTTTTTATTCCCTCCCTGTCTACGCCTCGCGAGATGTACAACCCCCCGCCCCCGTCCCTGATACCCCCTCGCCGTCCGTTTATCCCCCGGAGATTTATCGCGAGTCTCGCGAGTACCGCGCGGCATGACGGTCCGCGGCAGAAACGTTTCTCCGCTCGTTGCTCCATGCGATTCGTCGAAAGGAAATTGATTCGAACACCCTCCGCTCTTGACCAGCTCCGACGTCAGTCTTCGTTGACGATTACCTGCCTGAAATAAGAAATTTCCGAGACGAAAGTCCCAATATTAGACGTTGAGCTTTCTCGAGCATCGATCGAACAGCTAAGCAGCCATTGATTTCCTCTTCTGATGACGTATAGTGTCATCAAAGTCAGCGTCGATTGTATAGCTCAAGTGCAATTTGCCATCGTAGCTCTGGTAAACACCTTCATTCGACAAATAGTACCACATGCCGTGCGTATTAGGATTTTTCCACCCTCTTTCCCTCGCGAAAACTGGGTTATACGTTCTTTTTTCTTAGCCCTGCCATCCGCCCTTCAAGCCTATGGATTTACCGTACATAAAGTCACACGACGAATGAAATAAAAATTTTTCTCCCTCAAGTAGCTTATAAAATTCCCTACACACAAAGCCCTGTCGAAAAGAATACTTATAAACCTAAAATTAAAGCTTGCCACCATTTTCGGTGAATTTTGAGTTTCACAAGAACGCAATAAAATTGTCCCCTTAACTTGATTAAAACGAAT
The DNA here is from genome assembly GCA_963989215.1 of Hedychridium roseum. Taxonomy (NCBI): domain Eukaryota; kingdom Metazoa; phylum Arthropoda; class Insecta; order Hymenoptera; family Chrysididae; genus Hedychridium; species Hedychridium roseum. The sequence continues at coordinate 661,204 of OZ022307.1, read as the reverse complement.
CACCGGAGCATGCGCCTCTTTGTTATAGTAGGTCCGTGTTGCACGTAACACTTTTAATTGCCTTCTTTGAGCGCACTCATTAACTTCGATATTACGAGAAAGTCATTAAAACGAGTATGCTCGTCATTGAAATTACACCGTTCTTTGAGCCACTCGATACAGCTACGTCAATTACTCATCCGTACTTTAATTGCACGTTCATTTTGAAGTCATCGTAATGACTGACAGCTCGGGAATGTCAATATTACTATTTGTTGTGAGCTTAATTTCCTTTGCAACGCATTCCCTTCACAAAAATGGACAGAAACGATTTAGTTACTTTTTTCTCACTTCTCGTTCGTCCGATCGAACGGAACGTACAACCATATATATATTTATATATATATGTGTCAGAATAGAAGGCCCGGCCGAGGGTCGATTCGGAATTTCTAACCGGGTGAACCGGCACTGCAGAGAGATTTTACTCACGTATTTTTAACCTATATCATTTTCCCTCCCGAACGTTCTACGACGTAACGAGAAAAAGAGGGAAAAAATTACGAGAAAGTCAGTTCCCCCTGCGCTATAGATTCCGCCGCCGTTTCCCTTCTAACATGATAATATTCTAGCGTGTAACCAGCACTACTTCCGACAGAGTCACTGTATCACCGGTTCGCCGATGAAAAATTCATTTACAGAACATAATCTAGATTACCCCGCTTCCTGTTAAGCCCGGCGTATTGAGGGTAAGTCGAGCGTTGAATCGGATTGCTTAAGGGCTAAGTTATTCGATCGATCGACATGCTTAAATTACCTACGAGTCACGGGGAAAACGTTTATGAGAAATAGACGGACGATTTATTTTCGCGTCCGTGCCGTTAGAGCGCAGATTTCAATGAGAAACCTTGGGAAATATCGCGGCAAGATGAAGGTTCCTCCTGAAGCGAACGATCGGGCCCGACTTTGAAGCATCGTGCGTGGAAAATTGCGGGGGATTTAACATACTGGAGCGTTGCACGGCCGTTTACGTTCTGTATTATCGGTGGAAAGTTGCAGAATCGCTTGGAGACGCGTCGCGATCCGATATATCGTCTCGCAGGGATTTTTCGGCCCGGCAGACGGGCCGTTTGTCAAATCGCACACACACACACGAGCGCGCGGCAAGTTGGATTCTCCTGCAAGCCCGGAGAAGGCAAATATATGAACTCCGTGGTTTCCCGAGTTTCGCTCTGATCGCTGCACATCCGTATCGAACAAGAACGGCTAATGTATTATATTATAATGTCTTATGAGACATCGTCGGCCCAGTTCACCCCCGTCGGTGAAGAATGTTCTTGCCGCAATGGAGGGAAGTGTGTTTCTTTGCTGGGAAAAGGAATGGGCTTTTGACCTCGGTTTTTGCCATTGAAACGACTTATTCGCATGGAGCATAAAATGGAAAATATTTAGGGGACTGAGGGTGATATGAAATTATATTTTCTTCACCCTTTGCGTCAAAACTACGATGAACATGAAGGAAAATGGAAATGCATAACACGTGGGGCTAACTAATCCGGCTGCTTCGACACTACCGCTGTATTATAATTTGAGTTAGGAACTCGGAGCGGTAGACAATCGTCTTCGCTGGTGGCGAAGGGACTCGGGGCACGTGAGCCGATTTCAAATGGACCGGTCAGTCTCAGTGAGTTCTGGTATTTGGGAATTCCTTGGCGCGGTCAACGGCGTTCGTTATGATTTGGAGGGCCGGTCAAACGTTATCGAACCGCGGCTTATCTGTCGGCGGCGCACGTAAAAACCGACGACCCTTTGTGCGGAGCAGGTGCACCATTGGCCGTGGAACGCCAGACGTAGCTTCCTCACCTCTCCGCAAGAAGAATGCAGCTGCGCTCGCAAGGACGAATATAAGAAATGAGGGGAATGAGGAATGAGAAACTGCGCACGAATACTTCGTATAGAGATCGTCCCACGACCCATCTCCCTCGGGAATATATGAAAACGAAACTGGATATCGTCGGTAAAACTCTGCTCCATGATTTACTTCCGCCGGGCCAGCAAAGACCAGAGGACGTTTTCGTGCTACAAAGAAACTCGGTTTTTCGCGGAATCATTAATGTTTTAAGCTGAAATTTTAATGGCGGTTCAATAGTTCCCTTTCAGTATTTTAAGCGGACGTAAAGCGGCTGCGGAATATGGACAGTTGGTCCTTTCAGAACGTCAAGGATCTTCTTAGCGTTTTTATTCCCTCGCGGATACTGTTTTAAATAGTTGAACGGCACGGCTTCGTTAGCTTCCGTTCTTACCTGTCCCCAGCCCGGTCGATTGGGATTGCGAAGTTTAAAGTACTTCCCTCGGCGAACGACAGTTCTCAAAGAACCCTTCAATTATCGAGAATCAAAGGATAACTGTCCCCGAGTGAAAGGACAATTTTCCTTCCGCGATAAGAGCCGATGGCGAACGTAAGAACCGGCCATGCAATATCGGACTAATAATACAAATTGGACGATCGACTTTGGAACTCGGCGGGGTTCGTCATTTGAAGAACAGTCCGATTGGTCCCTCGTTGAGAAAGATGGAAATCTCCCACGAGAAGCTCAGGAAAGCACGTTCCATTGAATCTCAAAGTCCTAGCAATTTTTTCGACGCCTTCGACGAAAAACTACCCCCGAAAGAAACGCCTAAACGGAGATCCTTCGATCGCGGCGAGATCGTGAAAATCCGTAGAAAGCCAAGGGGAGAGAAATTCGCGAGCATCCACGTGCTTCCCCAATGCCCAAAAGATTTAGAGCGACGCGGGAAAATGGAACACCGTCTTCGATACTCTTCCGCTTTCAGCAACGGTTATGCTAGGAGACGAGGGGGAACGGTGTAACACTCGGCCCCAGGGGGAGGATAATTTATGGCCGAAATCCTCGTGAACTAATAATGATACAGCGGCGCTTCTGTTTCGTGGAGACGCGTAGCTTCGCATTCCTACCACGCATTTACATAGGCAATTTCCTGCGAGACACATATCAATATATACCCGTCCGAACTGAGCGGTCCCTTTAGTTCCACTGTCGACTGAATACCTGAAAAAGTACTTACCGAGGAATTTTCTTGTCACGAGAGGGTTATGAAATTAAAGGACTCAAACACCATATATTTTGTTTGAAATACGTTTTTATTGAACGACGTTTTCTGGACGCAGAATTATCCTTTCCAGAAGCCACCGGCGTTAGAATAATTTAACAATCGGTGCGAAATCTGGATAAGCCGCTTTTGGGAAGTCAGTTTCCCCGGCGGATTCAACGGGCCAACTCACAGCCGATGTCTCACTGAGATCAGCCATTTTCACTGCCCCCTCCGCGCAGCTTTTCACCCACAGGTGACACGTCCCAGTAATGTTTTGGAAATACGGTATTATGATATTCTCCCTCTTGCATTTTCTATACCACTCGAGCTCGTCCTTGCACGATTTTCCTGAAACTTTCGACGCTCCATTCGATCTTCTCTCTGCTCTCTGACTTCCGTCCTCGGTTTTACGCTGCAAACCGTGCACGTACGTTTCCATACCAATGGTCTTTTTTACGGCCAACGCTATATTTCGTATGTCCTCCTCCGAGAGCAGATCGTGTCCAGAAATAACATTCCTCCGTACATCCTCATCTGCAAGTCCATACCAACGATCTCCATCGACTACCTGACATTAGAAGTAACACACAATTAATGTCGCAAAAATACTATTAAAAAATGTGAACCTGTGTAAACGAAGTAGAACGACACGACTGACCGAATTGCGGAGAAATTTCTGCAATTCAATGGCTGCGTTCTGGTTGCCCTCTTTAAATTGTTGAAGCACTCGAACTTTTAACAAGTTGGGCTCCGACGTTCCGGTCCTCTTGAATAGCGGTACGTTCCGTCTGTTCGTCGAGATTCCTTTATCATTTTTACCGAAAGGAAAAAGCCAGTCGTACGGTCTCGAGTATGTGCTGCGTAGTAACTCCGTTCTGTCGTGATTCTTTAGCGTCACCGTTGAGATCTGCAATTTAAAAATTCCATCCAATAAGACGAACATTGAAGAATTAGAAAAGAGTTTGATTAAAAATTTCTGTGACCGAGTAAGGCTGGGCCCAGGCCATGGACCGTTCGATAGGATCGAAGGGCACGAACGTCAGGATAAAACGACAAGGAGATCCTCCCGGAATTCCTTGGAGGATCGTGCTGGTTCGATCGTTAAGCATCGACGAGGCCTCAAGTTCCTGTCCGACCGAGCGTCGGAGATATTCGCGAGCCGTGAGATTTCTCTCGATGGCGAATAACCTACAGCCCGGCCGTGCTGAACCATCGTTGCTTGGACATTCTTTCACGCGTCGGCATCGAGCGTGATCCTCGAATTTCCCGTGAATCGCTCCGCTACTTTCCTCCAGGGTGATCTCCGATACTTTCTCGCCGTTCCCCGCCTCCGCACGTTTCAGATAACGCACGTTGCCGGCGTTATCGATCTCGAAAACCGCCCCAGAAGTATCCTTCATCTGGAAAATTGGCCCCGAACTCGCCTCGAGCTTGCAAACCGAAGTGGACACTTGCCGACAGATATGGCAAGCCATGTGTCTCAATGTCACACTTTCCCTTTCGACCTGTCGACTCAATTGCAGTCGTCATTCCGTTGCCAATGGTAGACAAAAATTAACGTGAAACGCAGCAGTGCAAAGAAATGACCGACGATGTACCTCGAGGCTGATTTCTTGGCCGACTGAAATTTTGCAATGTCCATTGTTGGAGAGGCTGACGCGAAGCTCGCCGGGCATTTCCAGGGTGGCAGAAGCTGCTGACTGATCGTAAGCCACGCGGGCGTAGTTCTTGTGCTCGAATCGACAGGTCAACAGAACGGAGACGAACGACTCGGTTCTCAATATCCTCAGCACCTCGTCCTCACTGCGGACCTCACAGTTGGACGAAGAAATCGTCGAACGGGATTTATCGGTCGATAAAGCGATGTTGACCGATTCAATGAACTCCTCGCTCGAGCTTCTATATCCGTAAAACATTTCCAACTCGTCCACCGACCAATCGCACGTCACCGGCCTTTCTTCGATTACGTAACCCGTCGTTATTCGACTTCCGTCTGCCAAGCAATTCGGCCTGCTTCAAATCCCGGTAATCCACGACGATATCCACCCCACGATTAGCAGGTTTAGTATTATTAGCGCCGCTTCTGCCGCGGTAATTACTTCAATCTTACCCCTTGAATTTCCGCGGAGAATGACGTATTTTAGAGACGTATGTTTGAAGGCGCGTACCGTTAAAGCAAACTGTCAGCTCGCCGTTCGACTCGAACAACATGTTAGTGCCGTCGGCACGACGGATGAATTTCTGATCGACTTCGTAGTCCGAAGCCGACCTCACGAGCGTTCGATCGTACTCACGTACTACTTGCCGACGTAATACGTCGTAACGTCTACCTTCGTAATCGAACACCGTGTATCCAGTTATGTCGACCGAACTAAATTCTCCCTGGATTGAATTAAGGCAAGAAATAATGTCGAGCGACGGTAGAATATGAATTTTACCAAGAGACATAGCTATCGAATCATCACTTGCTCTGTCCCAGAAGTAAGTTCCTCCAACGAATCATTTTTCAAAGCTTCATTTAACGTTGTTTCGCTTGATCGGTCCGATATTCGACGTTTGGAAAATGTGGACTTCCTTGAGTCCTTTGACTTGGCCCTACCTTTTACCCAACTCAGAGAAGTATTAGCATTGGGGCTAAGCTTGTATCAGTTAACGAAAAGCTGATAGAATTAATTAGCTGACCGTTCGTAGAATTTCGCTGGGAATTAGTGTTCTCCTTTTGAGCTCTCTCAAAGGCAGTACACGTTACGATTACCCCATTTGGCCGCAGGACCACCACAGAACCATCATTGAGGTATTTCAAGAGAGTTCCGTTCCTGAGGAATTTCCGACAGGTTTCCTGCTTCACGTCCTCGCATGCCGGCCCCGCAGAAACGTAAGACTGACGAATGTAAAATGGATTTTCCCAACTGTCGCCGACAATCGTCCCGATCGAAAGTCCCGAAGGCCAAGAGCCATGAAAATCGATGCGAAAATGGCGCCAGTTATCCTTCCTCAAACTTTCCGAGACACCTAAAGAGACAAGGTCATAAATCTTTAATGAAGCCAAGCCTATAAGTACGCAGGAACGCCCAACAAATACCAAGATCGGAAGAGTCCTTTGGAGTCCTTGAGAAAGCTAATACGACGCCCTTGTCCGACGTAAAATGGAAGACATCGGTGAGTAGCGATTTATCGGAACGAATGAGCACTGGCAAATGCAAATGACAAGCTCGTGCGTGGAGCGTTATACGAAGTTCCTTCTCGCTGCGGATCCATTGGCTGATCTCCGCGGAAATGCGGCAGCCGTCGGCCGAGCGAAAAGTTTTTCTCATGCTGACAACCTCAAGGCGAAACCTGTCGACGTTGTAGCCAACGAACTCGCTCGGTTCATTCTCCGCGGCGCATCGAACCGACAGAATCTTTCTCAGGGGCAAGAACGACGTACCGATATCCTCCCCCCAGGACTTTCCCGTTTCATCCATCGACAACATTGTCCCTTTCAAAGCTCCTCCCTTCCCCCTCCTCTTCCTCTTCGCGCCGGACTTATTCGCCCTCGATGATTCTTCGTCCTCGCGATCCTTCCCATTTCTCGCTGGCTTCCCCTTTATCTTCCCCCCCTCCTCGAGCTGACCGATATCCCGCGGATTGGCGTGCTCAACGAAAGCGCCATTCTCTCGTAGATTCCGTGCCTTTAAAGAGTTGGGCAAGATGAAACATTGCTCGGTCAAGGGAGAAATCTTCGCAGAATCGGCCTCCGTGATTTTCGAGGATGATCTCCTCGAAGCCGTCACTTCCGCCTTGTTCTCCTCTTCCTCGCGACGTATCCAGTCCTCTTCCTCGGCTCTGACGTACTCGCAGAATTCGCGGAAGCAGACTGGAGTGCGCACACTCGACACCGTTCTCTCCTCGTGGACGATGCCGTCGTTGTGAACTTGGTGAAAATAAAGTAACACCGAACCTGTCTGCTCCACGTATCTCGTTGCCAGTCGATCGAATGTCAGGAAACACTCGTACATCGTTTGCAGGAAAACCCGCGCGGGGAGAAACTCCACGTAATCGCATTCATTGGATGGCAAAGTTTCGTCTTGTCTCTTCGAGAAAAAGTCGCAACGAAACGGGTCTTGTTCATTTTGTCGACCGTAATTAAGGACACCGTCACTCTTGGCTCGATGAAATGAAGCGGTGAAAAAAGATATAATATTCGGCAAGGATTTGCATTTCCTTGATTGACAAGCTTTGCTTTCTAAAAAAGAAAGGATATTTCCTTTTCTGTCTTCCCCAGCATTGCTGTCTGCTTCTTCAGATGATCCGTCATGAACCTTTAATAAACAAAGCTCCATCATTTCGTCGAATAACAAAAGGTGTAAGTAATGCAAGACGTCTTCGCGATCGATCAAAGTCATCCGTCCGCAAGGCGGTGGCTTGAATCCATTATCTTGATACATGTGTTTTCTCGTGGTATACACTTCCGAGAACTCTCCGCGGTTCCGCCACAAGCTGGTTATTCGCGAGTCAAGAAGGACTGGCAAAATCACGTCAACTAGAGGATCCTCCGAAGAGTCATCAACATTCAAGACGCTTCTCAGCCGGTGGTTAAGGCAAACACCGTACAACCCCGCACCCAGATAATCTCCATGAAGAATTAACTGTGCTTCAGGATGCTCCGAATTATCACAAGTCTCAAATTCCGCTGTACAACTAATCTCTTCCTCTGACAATGAACTTGAAGAAAAATCGGAGAAGTACGATTCAACCTGAATTAACAGAGCGGTCAATATAACTGGTACGCTAATAGATTCCGGGGGAATGCTGTGGAGAAAATCTTCGTAGATCGTCGTATCCAACACTTGACGCGTTTGCTCGACATTCTGCAGTTTCATACTCCTCATGTACTTTGCGTACTGTCGCCACAAATCGTGCAGATCGTAGACGATGTAGGACACTCGATCGTACATGTCTTTCTTCAGATTCTCGTGTTCTTCGGCATCAAACGTCGCCGGTAATTCCGGTGGACAAAATGTTTGGAAAACGAAGTCGCTGTATTCCGCCATTTTTTCCCGATCCAGCAGGTCTTCCTCGATCCTCGCCCAGAAATGGATTAGATCTTCCTGCTTGGCTCTGTAATCTTGCAGAAAACGTGGGACTTTTATCCCAGACGACCCATTGTCTTGGTAGTGGTTGTGGTAAGGGTTCTCAGCTGGTCGTTTGATCCTCAGAAGGCAGGTCAAGGGTACACCGGCTTTCACGAGCTCGACGGGCAACGCAGGGTCGTGAAAACCAGTAAGGACGACATAAAGATTCGCTCCTCCCGGTGGTTCGTCATTCAAGTAGACAGCGTTACGCCAATTCTCTTCCCGTTTACGTAACCGTGTGTTAGCCTTGTTCACCCGCTCCCCCTTATTTGTCTTGATCGTGGCTGTGAGGAAGAATAAATTCTACGACCCTCCAAGACCAATTCGTCGCTTTATCGAAGGACCCAAAGACCTACCGAAATTGTTGACCTGCATGGCGCGATATTCCTCGTCGACCTCCTGTTCCAAGTCCATTTCTCGTTTGAGCCTGCTGATGGTTTCTAGCTTAGCGCGATAGACAAGGTACTTTATGACCCTCGCCATCAGCCACGTCGGCAAAGACTCGTCAGTATGTCCTTCACTTAGGAGCTTGCTAACATAATGACAAACGGTTTGCAGCGTCGAACACTCGTCCGGATCTTGTCTCGCCAGATTCAACATCGTAGACATAGCCTTCTGTCTACTCAAGACGTAAATTGCCTTACGCTTCCCATTCTCTGCGGCTTCGTTGAACAGCGAAACAATCCTGCTGTGATTCACCCCTGTTTCCACCATCATCGTCACGATACACCACCAGTGATTATCATTAATAACCGTCGACTTCAAGGCTTCCACCCACGCATCCTCACTCCGTTGTTTTTCCGGTTTAACCGAAAGCTTCTGCGGTTTTCTCTTACTCATCATTGAATTCCCACAAATTATCACCTTGTAACACCTCAAAGCTTAACCTCTAGGAGTCTGACTTTTTTTTATCGATAAACAATCGATGGCAACCGAGAGAACTTAGCTTTATTCTGCATAATTATTTTGCAAAGCAATGATTACATGAGAACATGTAGTGTCGGAAATGTGTCCAGATACATTATTTTACTAAGCCTTCATTAACGCGATAGTCCTTTTTTTGATTGGCACTGACCCTATTTAACGTATCGTCGAACAAGTCGCTAGTGAGGAATGCCGTCAAAGGAAGCTCGTTTGCGTTGACGATAGTGGAAGGACGTCGCTTTGATTCGACGTGGCAATTACCAAGAGCGGCCGTCAGAGGAGTCTATTCAATTTTGATTCCCGGCCGTGGCTGTACATACTCAGCCCTGGATGCTCCGGGAAACGACGGAAGTTTCGAGCTTCTCGGTTCTCCGGTATTAAGCGTAACTCCTACTACTTGACGCACCAAGAGGAGACGTACGTCCGTCCTCAGTTACGCCTTTGCTTCTCCCCCCTCACCCCAGCTCCACTCTTCTTAGCTTCCGGTACTACCGCACTACGCGTTAGTTTTCTTGTTTGCAGATTTATCTTCGCGCAGCAACTCTAAGCGAGTCAGTCAAGTCGACTGGCGTAGTTTCGCCGATGGAGTTGCTACGAGTCAAAGGTCGCTTGGAATGTGTTCACCCGTGGAAGGAAGGGTGCATTTATTAAACGCCTTCAAGTAAACTCCATGGGAACGTGCCTATGGGATGAATTTTTCTGTCTCTGGGACAAAGTGGGATAAATATGTGTCAGTTGTGTCAAAGCGAAGGATACAAATTTTCGAAAGAATGCAAAGCTCCTTGTCGGAAAATGTGGGGGACGGATGTCGTAGAGCCTAGATTGATTTTTTGCCAGGGAAGACTTTTAAGAATCGGTGTCGCGAGACTAGCGGGCCAATGGGAAGGACTAGCCAAAATCCCGCCACGATTTCTCCCATCTGCCTTGGAATCACGATAATAACCGCCATATTTTCAGGATTCCGGGCTTCCCGGCGAACGGTACGCAGGAAGAAGTCCTACAGACTCCGTTCGTCAAAGTTCCTCGCGGAAGGGGCCAACCCCCATGGGATTTGTCGGCAAACGTCAGAGTATCAGCGGGATACACGCGTAAAGAAAATGTAAGAACGGTACAAGGGGACGCGGTAGCTCGACTTCCCCTTGTTCATATTCATATGTACATATATTTATACAGGGGGAAAGTTTGCGACCAGCGATTCGATAAGAATCACGAGTTTCGCCGTATCGCGATTGGACGAGAATTCTTTGTAATATTATGTCGCTTTAGACTCGTTTCCCTAAGTATTCCTTTGAAATATGATAATTGAATTAGACGACGATACGGTCTGGAATAATATGCGAATTTCATTAATATGATAATATGATCATTGAATCGGGAAATTGCCCGGGACAGATAGCGAGTTAATTTGAATTTTGTCTTAATAAATTCTTTCGACATGAACAAATGGTTCGGTTACCCAATGAATACTTAATGGAATACGAAATTATGTATTCTTCGACGTAACTACGTCACGCAACAATGGAACGTCAGTTGAAGAAAAGAATGGCCCATCAGCTCCGTATGCGTTTCATTTCATTATCGCTGGCCTCACAATTTTCCCTGCTCGGACATTGGTTGAGAAATTCGAGGGTGTCCCGTAATTTTTTGCCGGCCGCGACGCGAGAAATGACGAGATTAAAGTGAGCGTTTCACAAGCCCGTAGCGAAGTGGTAATGGAAAATGTATTACCGAAGTCGTAAGTTCTGTCAGTAGGGACACGAGCAGCCGACATTATAACGCGGACGTGCAAGTTGTACTTAACGACGGAACTCTGGCAGAACTGTAATTTCCAGGCCGAAAGCCGGGAAAAAGTGACGCTGCTGACGGACGTGGGGAAGAATGAAAGAAAAAACGAGAAAAGGCCAAATAAGAGGAGGGATGAAACTCGGTCTGAACAGAGTTGCATTACGGCACGTCGGAACCCATGCTGTAAATCTCTGATTTGTTTTATTATCCGTCATTTATTACACACGGAGGACAACAAATGCGCCGTTGCTCGGAGCGGTTCTAAGCGATTTGTTTTATATGGATGTTGCTTTATTAAAGTACAGAAAGCAGCGATTAAAGTATTCGAAACGCCTGAATAATTTTATCCTTTAATTAAACTCTCGATAAATCGGCCAGATATTCGGCCGAACGTAACTACCGGTGCTTTTATTTAGCCACGGCAATTATTTTCTCTACATCAAACTATAAACATTTCCCACGGGTATGCGGCAATTTATTGCCGTGCGGCTGCAAATAAATCATTGAACTGCGTAAGGCGTTATCGCAAGCGCTTGAAAGCTTTTGACTCCGTATGAAAATTTAATTATATCGAGAATAAACTGCGAAGTGCATGAAACCACGAGAGAGCTGAATTTCTAGCGAGTTTTCTTGCATGCGTGCCTCAACGAATTTTGTGACAAAAAGGCTGCTCGAGCGAGGCGTTAAACCGCGGGAAATATTTACCGCTTTCGCCGACTGTTGCAGACGCATTTGCAGATGTCAGCTTTGGTTTTAATTAAAACGTAATATTGTTTTACCCGGCCATATAGACCCACTTGGATGGCCAGTTATACCTGCAGAGCCGTTTCCCTTCGCATTTAAATATATCGGAAATACCGTCAGAAAATTCGCACGGTTTCCCTACATTTCTCGTGAAATTTGCCAGCAGTAGACGTCAAGATACCTTACTAAAGACGTTACGCATAAGATTTATGACACAGCATACTGCTCACCTTGCACCTTTCGTCGGCGAAAACAACCACTCACACGAAACTCTCGTATATTTATAAAATATTAAAGCGTACATTGTGGAAAGTCAAAGGATTGTGAAAGGAGGAAATGAACGATCTTCCCTGAGCGTGGGCTAAGCTTAGCATCATGTATCGTCAATTTTGGCGTTTGTCTGGAGCAATCCTCGACGAGATACTAAACTTGCCGATGACCCCGAGAGATACGGAATCCTTGTCGGATCCAGCCTGCAGAATACTCTTGGGGGGAGGAGGTGCGAGGGGTGGGTCATCGCCAGGGGCATCGAGTGCTTTGCTCAAACTTGAACTATCGGCTCCGTAAATCGCCCTCTCACTCTCCCACTCCCCCCCCCCACGACTTCCACCCCTGTCATTACACTTCCTCCTCTAAATGGAACGGCGCATTACGACGGCTTACCTATCATCGTTTCTACCTCTAGAACACTGACGGTTCTGATACCGCGCGAAAATCACCCCCCACCGCACTCCCGCTATTATGGCTTCTACGCTCGCACAGTTTACCGACGACACACTCAAATGCAGTGCATTCGTACAGGTGATTAAGGCGTAGGTTCTCACCTAAGATAGATCAGCTTAGCATACAATCGATGAATGGGGAAAAGGTCGTGCAAATTATTGGAAAGAATGGATTCTGTGGTAACCTTTGAAAAGTTCGTTGCTATACAACTTTCCCGCGGGTAAACTCGTGCGAGCGGCATGCGAGTAATTTCCGCAAAACCCGATGGCTAAATATCGAATGACTGGGTTTTAATTAAATCGCCATCAATCGTGTCGATCCGATCGGCTTACGCCTTGATGCTTTTTAATTTCTACCAGCAACGCGGGCCTTCTGGAATAATAATTTTCTGCTTTCCCTACAGCCACGCTCAGCGCTTGGAAACCGAAAGTAATGCGAGCCATTACTATATGATTACGTGTCGATCGATCTATACATTGTTCCTTCGGTTTCTCAATTTTTCCTTCCGTTCTCTTTTCAACAGAAAATTATTTAATTGCTGCCACGCGCAACGATAGTTTCGTACCTTTTCATATCGAATGGACACGAATTTATTTTGAATTTCAATGATGATATTAAATTGGGAAAATAATTGAGTCGGCAAGAACAGTAAGAGGGATCTACGCGATGGTCGCTGGTCAATACGATCGCCATGTTCATTGAACATATCGTTGATCGCTTCGGAATGAGTATCAGGCTGGCCGATTGGCCCATAGGCTTAACCCACATCGGCTGATTCATGATTACGTATGTCCGGCAGTTGGTAGATATGCGTGGCCGCAATAATGGTTGACCGAGTGCCAAAAAGTAAGCGTCGTTCGGACTAGTAGGTCGGCCCAATTCGTGTCGAGCAGCGACTGAACAGAAGGTACCGATAAGCCCCGATCCGACCGCAAACAGGCACAAGCAAATGCCTCGCCCAATCAATGATTCAAATATCGGCCAGAACAGTTGTCCCAACATTCTCCTCTTCTTTGTTCTTCGTAATTACGTGAATGGGCGGCAAGACTTTTCCGGCAGCTTCATTTAAAAGCCGGACAATGAGGTACACGCGAGATTAAGAAAACTGTTAGCGGATGTAAGAAGATTTCGAGGCTTATCTCCGTATTTCTGGATAAACGAGCGAGGCCGGGATTTGAAAGTCAAATGATATTTTTTTTTCTCTGGCTTTCCCTAGCCGGTCCAAAGTAAAAGGATTATCAGCTGGGCCGATCGGTCGATCATAAAGCGTGCCGGTCGCGAAGTTCTGTGAAGAGTATAGGCACAAGAGCGGGACGAGAAATATACGCGGAGCAACGTAAGATGGCAGATTGCCCCGCTGGGATAGGGGTCGCGGTACAGCGGTTTGTGATTCAATAAAGCAGATAACATAGAGGAAGAGAAAGGGAGAAGGGGAGAAGGAGCAAGAGAACAAGGTGCTGGTGGAAAGCAGCGAGCTCAGCTGACTGTTGGAAGCCTTCCAGCGATTTCTCTTCCCCTCGATCCCCCTTCTGCCCTTTACTTTCTCGCGTTCGCGAGTACGCCGCTGCATAAACACGTGCAAGTATATTCGCGCGAAAAAGAGAATAGCCGAATTTACTGCGCGACCCGTTGAAATAGAGGACAGCCGGCCCGGGAGGGTGGAAGCATTCGCCAGAATTATGGCAAAAGTAGTCCAAGCACTTTGAGCACTAGTCGTCCTCCCCCCGCCCCCTCCGCTTTACCCCTACTCGTGCGATGAATCCAGGCGTTCTTTCTGGCCGCAAATTATCAATTTCACGGCGGGTTCGTTGGGCCCTTTGAGGATATTCCCCGCGCTGATTCGCGTCCCTCATCGCTCGTTGCCTGAGCTGCCAATTATCGTGACAGGATTTTCCATCTGAAAGTACGTCATTAATTCCGCGCAATCAAGGTCCTTTGGGTAACGAACGCCGTTTGTCAATCGTTGGAAGCGCATTTCATTTAGTCGTGTGACGAAGCATCCACGATAGATCGATATACGCGATCCTCGACGGTGCAGGCTTACGCGCAACTTGCGTCGCTCCTGAAAGACGGAGTTCCTTTCCCCGACGATGCCGGGGGTGGGGAGGAACGGACCGCTCGCTATATGGAGAGGAAGTTCTGCTAAGTAATTAGAATCTAAGGGCGTCCTCGGGGAATGTCGAGCTGCGCAGACAAATAGTTGGCGAAGAGAATGTTCTCCCGCTGTTTATTAATATTCGTGATCGCGAGCTCGCTCCGACGTCTACCTATGTCGAACATTCGCGCGACATGTTCCACCCCATTCTTCTCACTCCCGTCACATTCCTTTGTATTTTTCCAATCGGTTCGGCGATCCATCGAAAAAGACAATACCCAATTAACAAGAGCTATGCGAACATCACTCGGCTCATTTCATTTTTGTTTTTAATGCCGTTTAATTGGTTCGGGGAAATTTAAATGATATACTTTCCTCCGTGTTTACAACAGCGGGGAATGAACTTTGGAGAAGCTTAGGCAGGACTATGTGATAGTCGTTTAATTACAGTCTTCGGGCAACTCGCAGTTCTCCTGTAATTGTACAGGGCGACATGTGCGTGAAACGTCCACTGCAGATGCGCAACTTCTCAGAACGAAAGGTGGCAAGAGCACGGTGCAAAGGTGTGAAAAATAGCGAGCACCGACTGGCGCGCACGCAGGGCAACATCAACGACGCATTCAAGCAAAATAACGTAGAGAATCTTTGACTTAGCAGTTACGGGACCGAAGAAATATAACAAACGAATACGTCTATCGGATAGATGGAGTAAAAATGCTATGGAGTATCGAAGGAGGAAATGTTGGCAGCGAGAGTTTCTGCTGCACGTACAATCCAACAGATGGGTTCGTTATTGCACGAGTGGTGTCGGCGCGGTGGCAAAGCGGAGGCGAGAGGGAAGTGAGAAAAATCGAGTACGTCTAACGCAGCTTTTGAATAGATAGCAAGGACCGTCGAAAGTTATAGTTCGATTGCCCTTGCGGATCACGGGATGCAAATATATCAGGGCGAAATAAGAAAGACTCTGCTTCCTCCTACGAAATACGAGAAAAATAACAGTTCCGGGCCCGCGGAAGCCAACTGTGTGCTTATCGCGCACCACCGGTTACATAGTGGAGAAAATTTTTATGGTGACAAAAGAATTCGTAGCTACCGAAAAGGATAATAACTTGGAAAATACGATTACACGTAAACCGCTTGAAATTTATGAATCAATTTTAAATACACTAAACGAGCATTTCTCGAGGTATTTGAACAGTGCAGAATGAAGTTTGCCGGGGGCTCTTAATTTCCAGTAGGTTGCATTAAGTGAAAAGCGTTTGTCGGTGATGAAACGGACAAAACCGGATGAAAATGTGCATCGGAGTTGATTGACGTTTGGGCTATCCTAGGGGCGGTTGATTGACGGAAGCTCGAAGAATCGAGCGAAAGAAGAGAAAAGTTGAGTAAAAGTGGTGAAGAAGAAGCGAAGGGAAAAGGGGAAAAGGGGAAAAGGGAGGAAAAAGAGGGAAGAGCAAACGAGAGAACGATATACGAGGTGAGAGCGAACGAACCGAGTAAATCTACGACTCGTTTGAACGGAGCTTCGTGCTCGAGAGTTAATTCGATTCGTTCGCTCAAAAGGGAATTCAGGATGGGGTGACGGGGCGACGGGGCGACGGGGAGACGGGGCACGATCCGGAGCTTTAAAGCTCCTCCTGCAGCGGGACGGTCGATCGACGGGGGACATTTTTGCACGACAGCCGATACCCGGTAATTACTCGACGCCCACGTGACCCCGTGTCTTCCGATCCTTTCCAATAGCCTGCCGTTTCGTCGACGTTTCACCGCTCAAGGAAAACTCCACTCGCGCGTACGCCACTTACTACATTATTTTTCCACGGTTTTTTCCTTCCTTTGGATTACGGCTACGACGTACGTCGCCCGGTCCCAAATCATTGCTCACTTTTTCTCCATTCACCCTCCATACGCATAACGTAAATCCTGGCAAAAGCTGATTTTTCCGGGCAGTCTTTGAATTATGAAGAACATTCTGCGTGCGTGATTGTCTCTCGGCATTGTTCGGCCTGATCGCCAAGACAATGAATGTCATCGAGAAAATCGGGGGAAAGCCCGGGTTTTGTGAAATAACCGACGACGAACGCAGCGCGCATAAATGCCGGAATAATCGGCGACTTCCGATATGCGTCGACGGGTATTAAAGTGCGCCGTTGCTCGTTGCCCGTTGCACGCCGACCGACGTTAATTCGACGCTGACGCTACGTATGACAATGGCGAACCACCGCTGGACAACGGAGGGAAAGGTAAAGTTACCTCACGGAACGACAGAATGGCTAAACGAACTTATCGATAAAATTCTCATAAATTTATCGACACATCTGTCCATACCGAAGGCAAATCCGCGACGAACACATTTTCGGCAATATGTGCAGAAACTCAAGAAGCTTTTTAATCATTTAGCCATACACTGCAATATTGACATCCGTGAAAGAGATTTCCTCACGGAATGAAATACAGAGTGGGAATCGCAAAATCCATTTCTCGCGAATACCGGGGGAAAAGGTGTGAGTTTCCGAGCTTTCGGTGGCCGAGGATCTTGCGGTATTCGATATTCTTTAGAGCGCGATGGGCTCCATTCGGGCGATACTTACGATCTGTATGCTGAGTTTTAGCTCGGCGATACACATGTATGGGGAGAGGGAGGAGGAAGGGGGGCATCAACAGAGCCACGCATTCCTGAAATTCGTCGAAACGGTCGGCTTTACGGCAGCTTTCGCGCTGAAAGCTCGCCCCGGAGCAGCCCTCCCCGCCCCTCGTCACCCCCTTATCACGAAACATCCTGCCTCTTATTCCATCAGTCGCGACTCTTCCGCGCTCCTTTTTCTTCCTCCGCGCCGCTCCCCCAACCATTCTCATTTTCTCCTCGACCGTACTTTCGCCTCGGACTTTTTTTTTCTCGCCAAAACCTTTTTTCCCCTCGTGTCTCTGTATGCGCGATCCTCTTCTCTCTTCGTTCACGGCCGACACCCTTTCCTGCCCTTCCCCCTGCAAGCCGTCACGACCACAACTCTTGTATGCCCGCTGGTGTTACTTATTTGAATTTTCGCGCGTGCACTCGTAGCCGTCGTCTCATTTACTATTTTCAATCAGAAAATGACACAGCCGACCACTCGTACCTTCGTCAAGACAGTATGGTACAATCAGGCTCGGGAAAATTGCTCTTGAACAATTTGGAATAACGTTTCTCTAAATACTCGATTAGCCGATGATTTTCCAAGATTTCTACAATTGAAATGATAAAACGGGTTTTCTCTTCCGTTAGAAAGGAAAAAAGCATGGAAGTAACTTCCCCCAGGACAAACCGCAGCCACGGCTGTATGAGAATTGGAATACTCAATGCCGTATCCCCGAGGTCCATCGGGTTTTCATATTTTACCTTCGATTTACAGAAACAATCCCATTCTCCTTTCCCTCCGAGCGCTGCAGCGATAACATATAAGAACGGAGGATCATGAATTTTAAATAAAACCTATGAGAATCATTATCCCTGATGCTTTCTTTGAATACACCTCAATAAAAATACGAATAAATTGATGTTAATACCATCCTTTGATCATGCCTCTTCACGATTAATTATCATCCTATTTTGATGTACAGCAAGGACTCGCTTACCCATTTCATCTTCACTTGGATATTCGCATTCCTCGGCACGCGAGCTTCCCTTAATGTCTTTCTTTCTTTTCAGCTCATCTCGAGAACCTTCCCGTGCATTCTGATGTCTTGATAGTCGCGTAGACGGCCGTACGTGCAGGTAATCACGCGACGACGCACGTGTCGAGTTATGCACGAGCAGATGCAGGGAAATGCAGGGAAGGTGCACAGGGTTGCAGTCTGTTGGTTGGCAAAGCTGGCCTGTCTGGCAGAAGCGACTCACGCTCCGATCGACGGTTCGCATAGCCCCGTGTATTGGGCTGATATCGCAATGCCAGGAATGTTTAATACCGGCGCAACGACACGCCGTTGGAGAAATGGCCGTTTCAGCCGTCGAATAAATCCCGCGAGTTCATATCTGTATGCGCTAACCCGCAGGTCTTCTCGCTTTGCCAAGATCCTCGGGTCATTGCTTACCGGGCCAACCCCCCGGCGCCCCATTCCACCCCTCACTAAATGCCTCGAGCCAACTACGTCGTGACGGAAAACTTGCCTAAAAGTCGAATCTACCAGCAGACGGCCCTGTCCGCTTGTTTAGCCGACTTTTTACAGGGTCAAACCGGAAACGAACTCACGAGATTCGAGCACGGTTTTTGCTAGTCGACCAAAACAACTGACTAATTACACAGGCCCCCTTGTTGCTAGTCAAATACGCGAACGCGACTCCTCTTTCTCGTGGGAGCGGCGTTGCGCTAACCCAGGCAAACGGGCACCGTCGGCAACGATGTTTGTCACGGAGCGTTTAATTACGAGCGGCACAAGTGGACAAACCCCGCGCCACCCCGTCGGTTTCGCTCCTTCAATTCGCGGGGGAAGGACGTCGATAGAACGTTCGTTAGAATTTCATTACTCTGCCACAAGTTCCAACCGGCCGCCGCGATTCACTTTGAATGCCGAGAAAGCCAGGAGCCCGGAAGTGAGGAACGAGGGGGGACCTGACGACTCGCGAGCGCAATTGTATTCCCCGTGAAACGAGCGGGGATTAAGTTTCCCTTAGCAAAACTTTTTACGAGGACCTCCGATCGACGGGGAACCGGAGATAACCCGCCATTATCCCCCTCGTTAAATGCTTCGGGGGATTCCTCGATTAGTTCTCTTGATTACTAAAAAATGCCAGTCTCACCCTAAGAACCTTACGCCTCTTCTCTCTCTCTCTCTCTCTCTCTCTCTCTCGCATTCCGCTGCGATGTAATTATCGAAACATTCCTCACCGATAGAACCTACTGCAAACCATCCGAGTTATCCAATTCTCCCTTCTAATTAATAACGGAGCCTTGTACCCTTACCATTCCCTTTGTCTTCCGAGCTGTTTATTTCCCACCAGTCGTTATCTTGTCAAAACACGGTTCATCGAGGCATAGCGTTGCAGCAATCAATGTTAATCGTGATTAACCCGATCAATAATGAAAGCGATTATCTTGACACGCAAGGCGCACAGAAGGGCGCCTTAATTGGTCAAAGGATAAGCTCGTTCCCGATAGTGGCTGTAATTTCCTGCGTGGCAGGACACCCTGGTGATCCGTTCGATGGCGCTGCTGGTGTATTTGCTCCTGAAGGTCGGTCCTCCGGGCAACCATCTTCCCTCGGCCTTGACCTTCTCGGGCTTCTTCACGACGTAAGGCTCGCTCGCGTAGGGGGGATACTCGTGGAAACAGCCGTCGGGGTAGGAACGCGGGTCTTTGGGGAAGGGGACGTAAATGCGACCTGGACCAATCATCACCCTCTGTCGGTCCTTGGGACGCACGTAAACCGCTCCCCCCTCCTTCTCGACGTAAGGGTTCGGGGGAAAATATTGCAAGGGTACGCTGGCGCTGAGGAACTTGCCAACTGATGTTTTCACCTCTACGCTCAGGTACCAAGGGGAAGTATGGAAATCAGCGACGATGAGCACATTATCATAGAATTGGGTTACGGGGAACGATCTGCTGAAACGTGCTAGTTGGGTTTCTGTCGTAGACCAGCCGACAATCCGGTTTTACCTCCTTTCGTCCTTGTCTCACGATCGTAAGGCTCAGGGCTGTACCGAGGGTAGGGGTTTATGCAAATGTCAGCGTATCCTGCTCCTCCCATGGGATTAGGCTTGATCTTAACGTTAGGCGGTTCGCGCTGAGGCTTCTTCCGCTTGGACTCCTCGTGCCTCAAGTACCCCGGCTTGTCGAAACATCCGTGCCAGTCACCGGGGGTCGAGTGCTTCTTACTCGGCGAAGGGGGCACCATTCGACCGGCAATTTTCGCCCTCGCACGGACAGCCTAACCGGGGAACAGAATATCTTAACGTCGAAAAACCCAACTGGGGATTTATTCGACTACCTCCTTTTTGGCTTTCGCTCGCCATGCCTCGTGAATTGCTTCCCCCTCGAAAATTCGCAGAAATTTCTTCTCGAAAAAACCCCCAGAAGTACCGCCGAGTATTTGCCGTCCTTTATTAATGCCCGTGCGAAATTCTGCGGGTCCAATGTGTTTGTCGAAGGGTCCAGGGGATGGGTCATCGAAATAACCTTTGGCCAAGGAGCAACGGATCGTTCATATTTCTGATAATTCTATTTGTAATGCGAAGACTCTTTCGTTACCAACTCGATCGAGATCAAATTTTCCAAAATGACGACCTATCGAAGACGACATGTCAGTCTTAATTTCTTTATTTCCTGATAGACAGAATTTTCCTAACCCATGGGGTTTTCGTTATTCATAAGGTCTTGAAACGAGTGAGGTGTGAAGTTTGACACATTCACGAAGTGTACACATGTTTAAACTACTTACTTTCGACAATTCAGTGGTAAAAGCTGGTCGAGATTTTACGTTAAAAGTTGCCTCGTTTCAGTTTTTATTCACAGGGTAAAACATAGAGAAAGAAACTGTAAACGGATGCATGATGGCAAGGAAAAGCTGATGATATCAAGGTCCTTCATTTTGCCAAGTAGAAAACCCTGGCCATTATCCCCTGACCCTGTTCTTCCTTTAATGAGTTGACGTTGGCACTGGGGAATATATCCATCCGCACGGTACATGCAGTAACAGTGGAAACATTTCATTACGGTCTGCTGAAGAGAGAGAGAGAGAGAGAGCAGAGTGGAAGGAGTGGGGGAAGAGAAAAAGGGTTTCAGGGGAGGTAAGAGGACGTGAATTTCCGTGTGCGTAAGAGAGAAAGCAAAAGACCATGAGAGAAGGAGAACCTGCAGAGTAGCAGCGTACTTGCCTCCGAGTGATTTATACACGGGCTAAAGTACACACACGATCATGCTCCTCAACGTACACCTTGCTGGCGTGTAAACTCCAAGTAAATACACAGATGGCCGAGACCTGTATTCAAATCCTATTTTCGGAAACTCCCGCGGCTGCAGCCAGTTTGTTGGTTCTAACCGTTCAGGAACTTCAATAAAAATTTTCCTATTTCCTGGAACCGGGTACGGTTTAAATCGGAACACCGTTAAATCATTTTATATTGTCGTGTCCTCACTTATTCGTTTGTAGTAATCCAGTTGCTTCATTACGTTCAGTGGTGATCGCCTTTTTCATCAAGCACTTATCGCGAAGCAAGATATCGTCTGTGAAGATCGTAAAGAAAAGGAATCGAAGGAGGGGTTAAGAATTTCGGAAACGCAGCCATCAGCGCGAAGGAGCCGGGACAATCCTTACGTGAGGAATGCAATTCCTTGGCGCTATCTGATGGCCATATTTCCATGGGATTTCGCGCGAAGCACTCGCGAGAACGGCCGCGATAATAACTAAACTTTCGATTGCCGGGTACGGCCCATTAAGATAAGGACTCGCCGCCAGCGCGCTGTTAACCGGAAGACGTGAAACCGGCGAATAGTCGGCCGGCCCACGAAAGGGGCGAACCGTGGATGAGGGAAACGAACATAGCCCGAGACAGCTGAGGGAATCTGATAATGAAATCAATCCATGATGAACGAAGCGAAAAGAAAAACGATCGGGAATCTCGGCGGTGGGGAAAAGTCGGCCGTGTATAAGAACATCTGAGGATGGGAAGGGGAGAGGAAGGGGGAAAGGCTTAACTATGGGAAATGTCCGAAAGGATGGCAGGTCGATTAAGATTAAACGCCTAGTTGGTCGATAGAGCTCAGTTGGCCGCCACATTGGGAAACCGAAAATCAGTTGGCTCGGATTGAAATCAGGATCCCGGCTGTTTAATTTGCAAATGGATGGGGAGGGGTGGCAAGGACCCGGGGAAATCCGGTGCCGTGACTAGTGAGGAAACCGCGATACGCGGCAAGTCAGACCACAGGACTATTCTATACGCCTAAGCGCTCAGCCCTACCCCCTTCCAACCGGGCAGTTTCTTCACTCACGTTTTCTCCCCTGGTAAATCGATAGGTCAATTCCACGAAACTTTTCACCAAGTTACGTCCGCGTTTACAATTACCCTGGTTGAGTTCCTAGAGGGGCGTCGATCGATTGAGCTTCCTCGTTAATCACCTTGCCCCGAGAATGAAGAAACTTCATGTAATCGATACATAATGACGATAAAGTTATCCGATTAAGGAATTAAGGCGCTCCCCAGAGACTTACAACAAAGTTGTCCCCAATCGGCTTTGTACTTTACGCCCTTACTTGTTGATCGCGATAACACAACTTTTCTCCCTTCGCCGACGTATTCCGATTCGTCGATGCACGTAAGTTGCATTAAACAGTGAATTATGTCCGCGCTAACCCGTTGTTTGTTAGCAATTCAAAATAAACCGCACGACCATCTATTACAGTGCGAAAATACGCATCAATTTTACATACACCCGTGTTTTACGTACTTTGCATCAGATTTACGCGCCAACACATGTAGACTTTGTTATATGAGTGAACATAAATCTACGGGGGATTAAATGTACGTGCCGGATAAAGAGGAGATTAACATGTTAACGAGGATTTCTTTTCACGTTCTTTATCTGAGCGAGCCGTCACCTCGAAGGTAATTTAAAAATTCGGTAGATTCCATTCTCCCCGTTTAGCGGGTCTCTCGGCAAATCTCACCGTTTCCTACCACCTTTCTTCCTTTTCTCTCCTCATTGGCCCAGTCCTCCCTCGTTCCCACTTTTTCAACGTATCTCATAATATCGCCTAAGCATTCCCGGCACGAGCGTTCCACCCCCTTCCGATTTCCATCGCACTCCGAATTTTAAGACGAAGATCGACGTATCCCCGCGCCATCCGCCCCCCATAAACGTGAACGCCGGATACTTTCGATACCGGGGAAAATTTTTATACGTATTACGAAAGTTGAAGAACGAAGGTTCGTCGCGAAGCGCCTTCACCCTCTTTTCAGGGGGCTGGAATTCATTTTTCGCAATATTTGCCGTTTTTCGCAGATGGAATTACGATGACAGCGAGCGAGGAATAGCGGGGAGACTACGCGCTAAACGAATTCGAATGTACAGCTTAAGGATGGTAATTCCCCCGGGGAAGGAGACAGCCCGGCGATTTCCTTGGCTTTCGAGAAAATGCCGAGGGAGGAGAAGAGAAGGTAAAAAGGAGGGGATCGGCTGAACAAGTGGGGCGCAGTCGACACGGACTACCGGAATAGTCCGACGGTAAATGAGTGGACCATAGGTGGAGGAGTTTCTCGTTTGGTTCTGCGAGTGGCACGCGCCCCAGGACCAATGGCAGAAGCCACGAAACTGCAGAATTATCGATGCGGCGGTGGCATTGCGAGACCCTGTCCATTAATTCGACGTTAGCCTAAGGGGCTTTAAATAATTAATCCCGCGACCCTCGTGCCAGCGATTAAACGCTACGATTAAACCGACCTCCCGGGTTTACTTAACCAAAGATCCGCAAGCAAACCTCTCTCTCTCTCTCTCTTTCTTTCTCTTCCGGAGCCCAGCCCTCTCGCTATTTTCTCTAGCTTATACCGTCTTCTTTGATCTTCCTCCTGAAATCGGCTTCCTTCTTATACCCATTTTACTTGGGTCCTTTGCTCATGCTCAAACCCCTCGGTTGTTTGTTCGCTCTTGGATTTTCCTTCCTTCTCATTCTTCATCTCTCCGGGCACAACTACCTTCCACCCTCTCTTCTCTCTCATTTGAGGAATTTCCTTCTCGTTCCATTCACCCTTCGTTCTCGAGCTTACTACCATTCGGTCGGAACTGCTCGTCAATCTCCTTCTAGCACTCGATTCTCCTGGCTTTGGATTCAGCTCGTTGGCAATCTAACTCTGGGCTTTCCTCGCTGAGGAGGACCCTCTCATTGACCCGAAGGGTTGATCGACCGGGCCGTTGAAGGCCGCGGAAGTTTCGATTGTTTCCAACACGACGGGGCCGAGAGTTCGAAGCCTTGGACGGCCTCAGCCAGGAGGAATCTATGGCCCTGTCTGTGTAACCTACTCCGCCTCAGTGACGGGAACATTTTGATGAGGGTTCCCCGCCGACCACGGACTCGTCTAATCGCGGCCGATTCGGATCTGTCGGAAAAGCCAGCGCGCAAGTCGAAAGCCGTCTCGAGTAGCTCGCCGCCAACAGCTGATAGAAAGGAAACCCACGGCAGACACTCCCCCGAATATATGGCCGAACCCTCAGCCATTCATTCACTTTATAAGCCTTCGAATTGATTAAATTCAATGCCCCCGGCGATCGTTGAACCTGACAAACTTAGGAAAATTAATGACTACCTGGCCAATAGCTATCGGATGGACCAGTAATGTCGATAGAAACGCAAGCATGGACATTGCCAGAACAGAGATTGTCGGTTGGAGGTGTAAATAGGAACGTAACTGTTTGCAGGTGGTTAAAGAGTCGTGTCCGTTTTAGCGAGAGGGAGCGTCGGCTATGCTGTTGGCAAATTGGCGGTGGACAGATGCGCCGGCGATCGCCGGGGTTTGATGAAGTAATGGACGTTCGATGTCGACGTGTTGACCCGTGCCAACGATACACACCCGTTTACATCTACATACATGCATAAGTAAGTACGACGGTGCACGCTCCATCAGCTATTTCAATCGGAATCCCATGAAATTATGAGCAACGCGTCCTTGGCTTCTTTGATGGCTCTCGTAAGACCATTACTTTACTAGTATCTTCAGTTCGGACGATCATCGAACTGGACGTGCCACTTTAATTCGCCGGATATTAAAATGCTCAAGATATTTCTCCAGCTGCGCGACTACATTTACATACTGCCGCGCAAAATGTCATAAGCAAAAAATGGGCAGCGGAGGTCGGTAGACCGAGCGCGCGGAATGCAGAATTCCGTGTGGCCAGCCTCGGCCGAACATGCATAAAATTCGCTGGCTTGCCAGTTCCCTGGATTCCTCGTCGTCCCAGGACCAACTTTTTCCACCGGCCGATATAAACCATTTTCCCTCTTTGCTCCCTGCGTTTTTCCGGATATTCGGATACACCTAGACGCAGGCGATTTCCTTTCTAACCGTCGCCATGCCAAGAATGTTCGCCAATTCAAATGGGTTGTGTAAATTTCAAACGTATTCTCTCCCTCCGTTAGCAGGAAGAATGTTAATAGCGACTAGAAATATTCCACGTGTCATTCTGAATTTTAAGAACCAGTAATATTCGGTGGAGAATTTCGCGGATCATTGTATTTTTCTGGTTAGTTCCTAATTAGCGAATGAATGGAAGGATTCCCTTTTGTCGACCTTGTCGCGCTTGAGGAAGGTCTACACGCGTTGTTGGAGGTCAGTGGCGTTGAGGGTGTTCAGCGGTGTCCTGATTTACAGTTCTTTTTCCGGGCCGGAGGAACGTGGGGTTTGAAAAGAGTGTTTTAAAAAGCCACTGCTACGGGCTCACGGTCGTTTCTCTTCGTAGCCCTGTTTTTCTACTTTCATCTTCGGTCGGCCCTGCGTTCCTCCCCCTCCCCCTCCTCCTGTCTTTCATCGTCTTGATTCTTCTTGTTTTTTCGCGAAACCACCGGGCAAGGACGGAGCTTCCGCCGACAGCCGTATTGCGGCTTGGCTCGGCCTCCCCTGACTTTATCGCTGCCAGTAGACGCTCGGTAGATTCCC
This sequence comes from Hedychridium roseum, assembly GCA_963989215.1. NCBI lineage: Eukaryota > Metazoa > Arthropoda > Insecta > Hymenoptera > Chrysididae > Hedychridium > Hedychridium roseum. Next base: position 635,112 of record OZ022307.1, on the reverse strand, counting down.
TTGAAAGCGCTCCGAAACGCTTTCGCGGCTCTGGTAATCTCGAAATACCGCTTCTCCTGTCCTTTGCCGAGCGGGCAAACAGGTCCTGAAAAAGAGACCACCGGCAAAGCTGCAGGCTGCCCAACAGTGAGAATCATTTTCCACGTAAACGGTAAAACCTTCGGCTGAAAATCGAAAAAAGGAAGTCCTTCGTGCCAGATTGTCCAGGAAGGGACGAAATTCCTGTAAAGCAGGCAACTACGGATCGTCTCCCTTAGAACCAGCGACTCATTTCTTCCATTCTTTTTCTCAAAGGAACGAAAAATATTTCCTAAAGTGTATTTGGCTAGTGCTTGGAGGGTCGTAAAATAACACGTGAACCAAGGCATGGTACTATAAATTTTATTGTATTACCCCTCTCAAGCCATACAAATAGTGAACAGCGATTGCCAACATCAAACAACCGTTTCCCCCTCTATTCCGGTCCGTCTTCTCGCCCTCTCCTTCCAATTTCATTGAGTTTTCGTCCGAACCGCGCATGCATCATTATTAGTACCGATAACTTACAATGACTTATAGGTTTCGTATCGCTTTTTACCGTTACATTAACTATCGATGATGAAATGCGTATAGTGCTGACACGAGTACATTACCAAAAGAACTTTACACGGCTGCTCGCAATTTTCTCGCACGTCCATTGATACGGCCCACTCGCAGTCTATTATCCACGGACTGTCCGTTGGATTATGTATGTACAGTGATTTTATACGCGACGTTCCTACAGAGACACGCACACACAAGCACACGTGGAACCACAGTCATGCCGGAGCACCATCTGCTTTCGATGTCCATTTAACCGCTTCCGGTTTATCTCCACTGCGCTCTATTCACTTACTTCCGCCATGATTTACAGGTCAATGCCAGTGAAAAAACATTCGCATACAAAAATGGGCATATATCGATCAATCAGACGCAATCTCTCGCGTCTCGCTCACATACGAATAATTGTATTGTACATCGTCGATATTGAATTCACAAACCCTCACTATGAAATATCGGTCTAAATATCGACGCTCGTCGTTCATTCGTTGGATTCTCTGCCATAGAATGCAAGAAAATCCTTGTTTCTTCATCTCCGACGGCAATTCTCACGTGACAAATAATATCGATTGTACAGAATTTTCCGCGTGAATTCCATATGCCCATGTTTGTACGTACAGAGAATTCAACAGATACTTGGTACGTAGTATTTTACAGGGGGACATTCGAGAGACATTTGCCCTATCCGATTCGTATAAATATATTGTAAATGCACGTAGAACGTTCGCGCGTGTACGTCGTTATAACCCAAGAGCGTAGCGCCTATCCTATGTAAATAAAATATCTCTCGTAGTTTCTGTCTCCCACGGGGGTTGCGACGTGCGTGGAGCAATTGAATTCCTCCCCAAGGTCGTCCTCTTAATCGTATCGCCCGCTAATCTCTATACACGTCCTTCGTGGCAACGTCCTGACGTATTTACAAAACGAGCATCGTTGTATTTTACACGTAAACGCGTCGGCGAGTTTCTCGCGGGATTGGCAAAAAAAGTGGGCTCGCAGAGTCGGCGTCGGCCGAGTGAGAAAATGTCCGAAATTCCGTCGGTACGGAACCATTGGAGATTACCGATTTCCGAGCGGGAAAGACGATAAGGATAGCTCCGTGGATTTAAGGGCTTAGGACGAACCAGACGCGCCAACACCTCACCGTTGTACGCGCAGTTAACGATAAGTGGCGCAATGAGCTTTCCTCGAGCCACGCTCTTTATTACCCAATAGATCGCGAGAACGACAGGCCCCGAGTATCGGGAATTACGCTCGACACCGTCGACTTCCGCTAAGTATGGCCCGACCGACACGCACCATTCACATTGGCATTAAATTGGATTACGCTCTAATGGATTATTAATTTACATGAGCCAAGCAGGTCCGCCCTTCGACCAAGTAACCCCCTAAAATATTACCTTCGCTATTAATCGCCGAACAATTTTACTTAATGAGTCCGCCACATTCCTTTTGGAATACTCAGCAGGATATGTATTCAGAGAGATCGTTGAATTAGCGGTTTAATGAAGATTTTTCCTACCTCCGTACACTCCCTTCTTGCGTGGGTAAACAAATCTGCATTAAATTCCAGCCCGCTCTGAGGGCGGAGGTCTTGAAGCTTTTTATCAGAGAAACTCGAGTGTTTTCTTAAAAAGCGATCCATCGGCCGCTATGAAACAGAATTTACCTGGTGCGCAAGGGCAAAGAGGAAAAGTGATCTTCCAAAGTTAAATAGCACTCAACATATCCGCGATACTTAGCAAAGTCGGCTATTTACTATTCATTTGCAAATGGATCGTTCGGGAATTACTTGCGCGAGTGGCACGATGGGTTCGCGTGACTCGAGACGGAAAGGAAAGCCAAGAGAACGAGGAATCGAATTACCGTCCACGTACTTCCGTGCGGGAAAGTCTCATGAGACTGACACTGCTGCCTGCTTGACATTTGTGCGCGGTAACGCTTACCAGACTTGAAAGGAAAATTTATGAAGAAATCCTTTCAATTTTACCATTAAAACGTCCATTAACCGGGGACACGTACTCGCAAAGGATTAATGTGACCGGAAAAAAGTGCCGACAACACGTGAATTCGGCAAGGTCTGCGCGCAATTCGCATGGCGAACCAGCCGGAAGCGTAATTAAATTTATAGCGAGCAACTGGTTTCGCGAGTGCGGTTATCCTCAGAGTTTCTCTCTCTCTCCCTTTCTCTCCCTTTCTCTCCCTTTCTCTCCCTTTCTCTCCCTTTCTCTCTTTCGCCGGTTCTCGGAAGTTGAAATATTTTGCACCTGCCCGCCCGTAATAATGCTTTCGCGAAATTATCGCGTCGCGAGGGTCGGCGATGGTCGGCCGGCAACTGATTTACGCCGAACCGTTTGCTCGTACGTCATTGTCAGACGGGAGCTGCTTAACGGGCTACTCGATCGACGATTTACCACACGATCGATCCCCACCCCCATACGCCGGCAAGTGCCAAACTAATTACGCGCCGATTTCCGAACGCGGTTCACTCCCTCGCCGACGGCCAAAACTCTCGCCTTACTTTACACGCTTTACCCGATGTTTCCCGATAATTCCAATCAAACCAACGCACATTTTATATTCCCAAATACATGGCCATTCGTCCGTCGCAAACGCGTCACTCCACCGCTTGTTTTTTGTTACTTTTTTTTGAAACCTCCGAAATTTGAAATTTCGCGTTCTCGTTTTAGAACTCGATTAAAATGTCGAGTTTGCCGTAGCTTGTTGTTCCGTCTGGCCGCAGGCGAAATATTTTTATCCTGGCGCAGTAATTATCGTTAGTTGTGAACGTTGGTAACTGGCAATGGAGTTGTCGTTGTACCAATTGTACACGTTCTCCCACGTTGTAACGTTTTATCGAGCACGATGAAACGTCATCAACGTAGCCCGTCGAACCAACTACGCGGCAATCCCGTCAGCGGTTGTCCCGCGCCATTGGAATCCCGTTTCCCCTTTGACACCTAATTATACGCCTCCGTACCCTGTACTTATCTGCCTTCGGTCGACAGCATTGTTTCGACGAGTATCGCTTGTCCGGCTCCGCAGCGCGTTTTCCGCTCGTTTTCATCGATTCGTGCCTCGTCTATTCTCTTCGGCGGAACTCCCGAGAGCTCGTATTCCACATAAAAAGGTCGTACGTGCAGGAAATGTGTCTTGGATAACTCGGCGGACTTCTTATCACCGAGTACGTAGCCAAATAAAAATGCTACGACAAATGGGAATAAGATTTCATTTCGATAGACTTTCCAGAGTAAATTCAATCGCTGCGAATATTTCAACGGGCTCGATGGCACAGCTGAATAACGGAATTTACGCGGCGCGGTAAATAGAATGTACAACCTCCATGGTTTATTTTTCACGTAGACCTTGCCAACGCAGTTAATATTTGCCGAGCATAGTGGTCGTTTAACAAACGGTATGTAAGCACGGCCAGCGCCACAGTTGTTCGCTCTGACAACAAAAAAGTCTCCTGCCTATCCATAATGGTCGAATAATCAAAGCGTTAAATACCGAATATTCGTGGCCGGGCGAAAACAAATTTGCATAGCTCGCGTGTAAATACCTCGGTCGGAAGTTATTCGAAATTTTGCCAACGACACATTGTCCATACGCTCGAGTGACTTTGGCCTATTAGAATTCTGTCGGACAATTTCGAGGCAGTCCAGTACCACGCTTTGCCACTAATCCGCCTAACGAAACCTTTTAATCGAAAAGCTGAAATGCTCGCCACTGCGGGAAACACTCTTCGCCGTAGAAAATGAATGGGAATATTCTCTGGATATTTGAATGTCGAAAATTCCGAGAGGAATAATTTTCAATGCGTTCGAGAAACTTCGCGGATACTTCTGTGGCTTCGGTGAACACGGTAGTCGCGTTATTATTGTCAGGAAATCTTATGCGTCGGCCTTTGATTCCGTTTAATGCCGATGTCGAATAGTTTTTGCGCAAGAATATCGAGCTCGCGACATCGTCGATCTCGAACGTGATCTGCGAAAAGCCGGGGGACTTCCACCGCGGGGAATCCGATGATATGTTCGATGTTTTCTCTTCCTGTCGCCCCACCCCTCGGGTAATCGAGCTTCCACAAAGAGAAATTCCGACGGCGGGGACGAGCTTCGTCGACGCAAATCAGCATCAACGGATATCTCTTGTGAATTAAAAATTGTTCGATCGCCGTTGAAACACGTATTTACACAGCACACACACACACACACACACACACACACACACACACACACATACTTAGAGTTCCGTATAAATGGGACTCGCGGTTCTTCGTAATCCTTTTTGCCCATCAAATTCAACCTGACGGATTAAAGGAATCGAACGGTACGTGATAATTCACTTCTAGGAAGCAATACACGAAATTTGACGTACTTTGTGCACATCACCGATGGCTAAATCATAATCGGATTTAAATTTTCCCTCTATTTTGAAGTAGTTGTGCGGAAGATTTATGGAATTAAGCACGTTAATGCTTGGCTTTTCGTTTCCTAAAATCCGCCAAACGTCGCTTCGTCTTTTTTTTTGCTGCCACGGCTGGAAAACTATTGTCGCTACAATGAGAAGACCAGCCAGCGGCGCTACGTAGAAATACACTTAATCGTAGAGCAATGTTTCGCGTGGAAGCGTTCTTGAAGAACGACGTGTCTAGTCCTCGTGCGAAATCGTTGCCATTGCCTAAGACTCGTTCGCCGAGCGATGAGCGTTCGTGGGAAACACTTGCCAAGCATGGCACGTCGGGAAACCACGGTGGAACGTAATTTTCGTTGGTGGCTGTCTGGGCGTCGATTCCTCCTGTCGATCGACGCCAGGATGCCTTCGATTCCCCTCGATAATAAATCGCGATGATATAACGCGCCGAAACTCCTGGCCCCGCCGGGAATTCCACGGACCGTCCTCGCTTCCCACTTCCCCGGAGGCATTTCCGCCGCGACGAGCGTAAGGGTATGTTTAGCACCAATCGATTCGCAGGTTCGGCCAGCACTCGGGGTATCACAGTCACCTCAGGAGCGACGTAAGTGTTAGCGCGACCGTAAGCACGAAAGTCCCGCGATGATTCGCGCTTCCACCGTGTTGCATCGCCGCTGGATTCTCGCCTGAAACAAAGCAAAGTCAGCCACGTTATAGAGACACGCTCAGCCAAGGCAAAGGAAAAGAATTCGATCCGTGGAGGAAGGAGAAATTCATGTTGTTTTTCGACGAAAACCCGACAGTTGTGACGAAAAGAGTGGCTCGACATCTTGCGCGGTTCCGGCAGCTTTCTTTGGCCGGCGGACAAGTTTGGAAATCGATTCTCGACATGACGGTGGACGTTCGGTCGGGCTAACGGCCGGTCCATTAAGGAACATCGTCGGTTCAGCTGGACGAGCAAGAACCCAGTCTAACCCTCCTTTCCAACGATAGTAGAGCGACTACGACGAATCTCTGCATGCCCAGGATTTAACGATGCGATAACAGGGAAGAAAGCACCGACGAATAACAAGTCTTCGCTCTCCGAGGAAATCCTCCTCACAATCGGACCATTAACGAAACGCTCCTTAATTAACTGCACGTCGAATGAACCGATCGAAATCGTTTCACAGATTCGATCGTTAATTACTCTTTTGAGTACATAAAGGAATGCGATTGCCAGACGAGAATGGAACTGGAGGAAACGAGAAACGGGAAGGAATATCCGGCAAAGTCCGCCCGTTTCAGTTCGGATTAATGTAGGGCTCCTGATATCCCGCTAATCCTCAATCAGACTTCCGCTCCGGCTTAAGTGCTTTTAATTCCATTCGTTCCGCGCCGTGATATCCAGGAATCGCGACGATTGAAATCACCCTCGAATCTCGCGCTTGAGAACCGTGAAAAATCTTATTACGCCTCTCAGCCCTCCCCACGTCCGCTCGCTTCGACGTGGAATTCGAGAAATCTGTCGATAGCTTCGGCACCGTCCGTCCGTTCCTTTACGACTTCCACTTTCTTTGGCCGCGGAGCCGTTCGGCTCCGTGTCGACAACTTTCCGAATTACTCCAAGTGTATCGAACAATGGCCAAGCCGCTGACATCGAAAGCAGGTTCTTTCAAAGTCCGTCAATTAACGTTTCATCGTAACAGCAAAGCAATGGTATTAAAGTTTTAACCGGGGCCGTGTTAAGCCGATAAAAGTATCTTTATGGATTTTACTGACTCTGAAAAAGACCGGTACGTGTGTTTGTACTCCGCCGAAGCATCGAACCGTAGGTTTAACTTGATGGCGCGGAAAATGAGCGAGTCGCGGGCTGAACATGACGCGTGGATGAGCGAAAGGGTTGAGCGGAAGCAGTCGTGCATAGAATCAAGCGAGAACGCTAACGGACTGTGTCGCAGGAAGAAAACAAAAGCGGCGATTTCGAAGCTTAACGCGAATGGGGCCAGAAGGGGACGTCGACAGAGCGAACAACCGGCTTAATGGGCCGCAAAACGATTATTGGCCCCCGAATTAATCTCAAACGGGCCACGGGTTTCCACGCCCGGGGAAACGAGAGAGGGAAAGGAAAGACCGAGAGCAGGGCCATTCAAGTATTTCTGCTCTGCGGTTACACCGTCCGCTGAGCCGCCTGTAAAACGCCCAGCAATTTCCCCAAATCAAAAAGTGAAATATATCCCCGGCATATTTTCTTACAAAGCCAATCCGACACGACCGAGATACCCCCCCCCCCCCTCTTTATTTTTCTCTGGCAAATTTAATTAAAGCCGGTAAGTCGGAGAGGAAAAAAGAGTCGAGAGAACCGGCATGAGGAGGAGAGAAAAATTTACTACTCTGTTTACGCGCTCGCTTGATTCGCTGGTAAACTGCTTCTGAGAATCGAATCCTCGCCTCGTTAATTGGATGGCTCGGAGAATTCCGCAGGGAGTTAAAAGACGGTCTCCGATCGCGCTTAGAACGCCTTTCGTTAATCCGCCGATGGAGATGAACCTATTTTCTTAGGAGCTCGTAAAAAAGAGAGCAACGGAGAAGGGAAGCGCGTCCTCTCGTACCGACGGTAAGAAGTAACGACCCTTGCCGATTGCCACGGAAAACGGGAAAGTCATAGCTGTCGACACCTCTCCAATCGCTACTCAACGCCCCAATAATAAAACGACGACGCCTACATCGACAAAAAATATTTTCTTCTATAAACGTATTCCTCTATTTCCGTGTTTGCACATTTGCCGGATGAATGGCTGTCGACAGTTTTGGGACAGACTGGTTCTTCATGCGCCAACAACTTTATCCCACTACAATATGACTAAAACCGTGCAGACCCGGGTTTTGGCCCGATGTCGAAAGTGCGTCAACTCGTCGAGGAAATTCCTCTTGTTCGTCGTACTAAACGAGCACCTGAAAACGTTCCAAACTAACGACGACCGAGCAGCGTTAAAAGTTCAACCTGACACCTGCGTCCTCGGAATAAATTAATATCTTCATTTCCGAGAGCTTCTGCCGTAAAAACTGGCCAAATAAAATTTAATCCTGTTTAACCCTGTTTTTAGCGCAACGGTAAATAAATCTTCGTTGCTGTACATGAAATGTTCCACGAACCACGAAGAAACAAGGAATGACGGGTCCCGTCAGTTTGGTATCGTAAAACTGGAAGATCGGTGTATCATGGGCGAATGCACCCATGTCGAAGAAGTGCATCGAAACTTTCGGTTCTCCGTAAAGTAGGGATGAATCGAACGTTAGCTCTTGGGTCCAGGGTTTGCCATTCGCATGACTAAAAGACGGCCCTGGCCCCTGGCCAATGGCACAGCGAGCAACGATTATGTATGTTTATTGCCACGAGACTTTCCAGGCTGATGCGATAAATTGCAGGGAACGCGATCGGGCCGAGCGTCGTCCGACCGGATCGGACGTTGTAAAACGCACCAACCCATGAAAACTACGTCCGACGTGGCTTCGTTTACATTCGGAAACGATACAAGGCCGACGGTACGTTTAAAAACGGCCAAATGAAGACCCACTATGCGCCGGAAACGATGCCGTAATAAAGACGACGCGCTGCATAAGAAAGTCAATACCTAGGGGCCAAGCTGATATTTTCTCGGCTGAGTGGATACTCGAAGCCAACACGTTCATTAAAACCCACGTCTCCGCGTCGATGGGAAACGCTAGTTAGCGTTATTCTCTTCAATTATTCCTAGCACAATCGACTCGCCGGTGAAGAGCGTGTTATTTCTCGTGGCGCCAAGAGGACCGAGAAAAATGGAATACGATAAGCCAAAGCGGAGAGGGAAAAGGCCTATGCGAAATGAGCTGTCAAGCACCGTCGAGGGAGATTCTTTCTCTGCGCGAGGCCTGTTAACTACGTCTCGCGAGAAGAGCTTTGCAAACTCCTCACGGCCACCGCCGTCGTCGTCGTCGTCGTCGTCGTCGTCGTCGTCATCGTCCTCCTTGTTGTCGACGTACCGCGAGATCGCTAGTCAGGGGAAGATTCAAGTGGAAGAACACGAGAAGGGAGATAGGATCAGGATGTTGACTGGAGGTCTAGGTAGAAAGGGAAGGAATAGGAAGCCTTGCCCCATGCTTCCTTCGACTTACTCCTTCCGTTATCCTCGTCCGGAGGGCTTGCGGCCAGGGTTATTAATGGCCCGGCCGTGACACCCCGCGAAATAACCTCCCGCCCTGTCTGAAAGCAACCGTGCTACTCCTCGAAAGCGTCTCCCGGCGAAACCGGAAGCTACTCCTACTCTATAGCCAGTTGCTTGTCTCCTTGTAGGCGTTAACCGGGCCAAGAACGACTCATTTTCGAGAACGAGTACCTTTCCACTTGGGATTTCCGTCTTTCCTTCTTAACCGACGATTATGTCCGCGAAGATTCTTTCCACGAGAATCGTCCTACGAACTGACTTACAAACTTTTTCTCTCCAGCCACTCTCCGGCTCTTTACACTCTTGCGTTGAATGAGAAGCGTATCCGGCTAGAATGGGGACGTCGTCGGAAGCTAATTACAGAGCATCGCGACGAGCCAGCAATTTCTAAGTACGAGATGGTAAACTGGAGTGAGTCAAGGGCTCACGCATTCTCCTTCGTAATACTACTTCCTCGGCTTCATCCACGTTAACGCCATGCCGATTTTTCAGCCGTCATTAACAGTTTCCGTTCGAGGGCTTTCTCCGAGGAAGACGGTGTTCATTTAATCGGGGAGCAACGGGCGCGCCAAGGCAGACGGAAAACGGTATTTATATTCGTTGCACAGCAGAGGGCGAAAAAGGAAGAGCTTTAATTTCGCGCCGAGAGTACACGCGCCCGTATGCCTGCTCTTCCTTTTTTTGCAATTAATATACATTACTCCACGGAGATACGCCGTGGTTATTAATTAAATGTGACCCGAGGTAGAAACGGAGCACATTACTCGGCACTATCTCCCTCCGTTCGCCACCCCGCAACCCCCTAGAGACGTCCCTGGAACTCCTCGTCGACTTCTCCACGCTTCTCCGCGCTTCTCCGCCTTTCAGAAATACCCCCGACCTCGGCCTAGAAGTCACTGAAAAATTATCGCCGCTGTCCTCGGACCTTAACGAGCCAAGGATTTCCACGACAGATATGCCTTCTCTCTATACCTGTCTATATCTACCTCAATCCCCCCCTCTCTCTCTCTCTCTCTCTCTGCCTCTTGCGCTCGACATTCTCCCGAGGCCAAATTGCTCCGCAATCTCCCCTAATATTTAACGAGCGGCGACGCGTTTCCCGAATCCCATTGGCGCGCGAACCGATGTTCTCTTTTTTACACCTCCCGAAAAAAACGACCTAGAGGAACGAGAATTTATGCAGTCGAGGCACCGTCATCCTGAGCCATCCATTAACCGAACGCCCACCAACTGAATTACACGCAGTTCTCGAACGATCGACCCGGACCTTTAATTAATTCACTTTAAATCGAATTTACGAAAACCTAACGAACCTCGCTTTAACATTAAATGCTATTAAGTTTGGTTATTAACGAGGCGCATTCTTACAAGTCTTTTCTTATTTTCCATGGTATAAATAATGAAATGCATGAATTACGCTGCTAGATGTAAATGAAAGACGGGTTCTTCGCCGGGGCGTAACGAACGTTTGGACTCGAGGTGACTCGAGGGCAAGGTGAAAATTTGCCAAGGTGGATCAGCAGTGGCGCTCTCGGGACGGTCGGGCTATTTTCGAATGCAAGCCGTGAACGGCGGGCTACTTGTCAAGCAAATTCGCATTACTTCCAGCATTATGGTCGTCCTTGTAGTTACCTGCGTACAACACCCGTGGTAATAACTTGTCGGCACCTCTACCGCGCATACTCATTGTCCTCTTATCATATATCTAGCCATTTCCGCTTTGCGACCGTGACACCGTGGTGTCACCGGATGAACTGTCTAGGAACATTCAAATTTGCTCAAGGAAAAGAAAATGTCGTGCAGGAACCTCGTGTTTCCGGTTGTTCAAATCTTCCTGTTATTACGGACGTATCTTTGATCATTTTTCACAATAATTGACAGCCTAACGAGCAACGTGACAACGTACGCGATGAAAGGAAAATTCAATTAACGAAACGAAAACGCATGGAACATGCAGGAAATTTATATGGCGAACTGTGAAATTCTGGCAGTCATATTGTACAAGCAATTTCCGTGTATTAATGTTGGAATCCTACGTGGTAAGCGGAACAACTGGGAATGGTAAACAGCCGGAGGTAGGATATTCGATATTGAAGCCGAAATATCGAACTGTCGGTGGCCGATCAAGACGCGTATCAGAAACTGCAACGCTGCGGTCAACGCTCGTCCATTTTAGCTCGATTCTCTTGCTGATATGTACAAATCTCACGATAACATCGCATTGTTCCCGTGTACGAGCAACCTCGCTACAACATGGGATTCTGCAGCAACTCGATACTTGAGGACGCGAGGGGTATAAGAGAGGAAAATGTGATAGCTTCGAAGCGGAACAACGAAAACAGTTTCGAAAGAAGACAAAAGAAAGTATCTCCTGTGGTCAGTATTAATCGCTGGAAAATGAATTATTGATGAAACGCCGTGAGCGGCACAATTCCCACAACTCCTGTCGCTTAGCGAGTGTTGGGAAAATCCTGCAATCTGAAAACGCAGAGGAGGCCACGACCGACCGCTCTTATTTCCCACGTAAATAATGCACGACGATTTCGTGGGTTGACTTCCTGCGAGCGCGCAAAGCCGTCGTGAAAACTGCTTGAGCTCCTCGGTAAAAGTTGGAAAGTCCTCCGCTCTGTTCGTCATTCACGTCCCTTCGACGCTTGCATCAACCTACCCCTCCCTCCCCCGCGGGAACCACGCGTTTAGGGATGTTTTACGCTAGAGACCGGGGGAATCATCGCCGGCTTCACTTACCGGACCATTTTCCAAGGATAGCAAAGTTTTATGGTTTATGACATCGAAGGATGAACGGGGGAAACGCCAGGGGCTCGAAGTGGATTTACGGCGACGAACAAAAGTATCGAACGAAGACAGGGACTTATTGGGAAACTGCGTTTTTCCTCTCTGAAGAAACAAATTAAAACGATCCTAACGACGTTGATGCCATTACTAATGAAACTAAGAGACACGGGTAGATCTACGACTTTAAAGGAACAGTCGAGGAAAGCCATTGGACTGTTCAAAAGTGACAAGAAAAGCTTAACCTTATATCATGCCGAACGCTTTGGTATTCGAAACGGTTTCGAAGAACTCAATGGCCATGCAGTGAATTCGGTTTACCAACAGTTCAGCCGGTCTCCGCCTTAAAAGAGACGAAAAAGCTGACCCGAGGAGGGAAGAAGAGGGGGTAGAAAAAGCCAAAGGAACGCTAAGACAAAAGCTGCGATATAGCTATACGGCGAAGAGGAGTAATAGGAGGTGAGGGGTGGATCTTGAGCGGCGATACGGCTCAGTGAAGGAGGAAATGGGTCGCCTGAATATTTCCAAGCAACTTTTCCATGAATACGGCATGCGGCATGCGGCATGCGGCATGCACAACAACCGGCCCGTCGGCATACCAAGCATTGCGGTTGCGAACGACAACGATCGGAAGACCTAAGAGGCGCGACGAAGGCCAGCGAAATAACAGTACGACCGGAGAAGCGCCTATAAACTCCAAACTTTCGTCAGACAGTGAATCCCATCTGCATGGCAGCGAAAAAATGAAGCGGAAAGCGACACGAACGTGTAATACGTTCTGAATGAGCCACGGCTCGCGCGGTGTCGGGAAAACGCGTGCAGGATGTTACGCAAAGCAGATGTTGGCCAAGCAAAAGCTGCTTTATACGCGTAGGATTTTTTTCAAGCACCCTCCTGTTTTGGCTAAAGCACGTCTCGCGTAAAAAGCATGCCGTCCAACGTGCAAAAAATGGCTCCTCAAGCGAGGCAAAGGCTCGACCTCGTCCGCGCATCCGACGTCGTTTTTTCGCTTATTACAATAACAAATACGAGCGGGTTCGGATAATAAAACGTAGGGACAGGGTTCTCTCGTCAGTGGATTTTCGGTACTCGGGAAAATTTCGCCGTAGTTTCGGCCGGGGTGGCTATCGGGGAATATAGATAAAGTGGCCATAGACCAAGGGGAAGGGGGAAGACACGGGGAGGGCAGACGCGAAAGTTTGTCGAGACTCTGATTTTTTTCCACTAGGGACGCGCATAGGACAGTGAAATATCGCGGCAGGCGTTGCCGGGCGCTAAACTTTCGGGATTTATCTTTATACGTCGAGCTGGCTATTCCGATAACGCAGAGCGGGCCATTTGATCGCAGCTGTGGCTAGAGGCAGAAGCCCGGAGGGCCTCGGTAAACGGCCTCGAGGGGACGGAAAATCGGGCCGACTCCGTGGACGGCACTGGAAACGCGACAGAGCAAGATTTCCATGAGCCAAGCCCGTGCGAGAATCACCGGAAAAAAGGAAGAGACGATCGTAACGGGCGACGACGGGGCGGTCCCTGAAAAGGGCCGTGGAAAATCAATTATCGGACGAGCAAGAGGGCGGAAAATTATATCGGTAGGCGCCGCGCAACGGGCTTTAACCCTACGCGCCAACAGGAGAAAGAGAGAGAAAACCCGGCAAACACCGTTATCTGCGCTCAACAGAAACGCGCCGCCTGCTGGCCCTGTAATTTTCCCCTACAACCCCCGACCGCGGTACCGATATGATGAATTCCTTCAACCCAAGCTCATGCACCGGCCCGCCCCCGGCCTACCTATATTTTCTTACGTCTACTTGAACCGAGTAACTCCCCCTTTCCGCTCGGTCGACTCTCGACCGATACTCCCGGACTTACCGTTCAACACGTGGACGGAAACCGTGGTAGCTGCTATGTCCGACAACGCGCAACTGTAGTTCCCGCTGTCGTCCTTCTTCGCGTCGCCGATATATAATCTCGAGACTGCACCTTCGCTGTCCATGTCGGTCTTAATGCTGAAACACAAAGAAACATCACTCATCAGCTGCCACCGTGTCTTCCAAACACAATGAAATATCTCGTAACGGGGCTGGAAAAGAACTTGGCCATTCTCGTTAACGTGAGTAGACGTTTACGAAAATAACTCGGCTACTTCCGGGCCGAAAAGTACGAGCTTTAATGAAATGTGCGAGACGGACGAGAGGAATGAATAGCCAGCGGAAGGAAAGCCAGAAGGAGGACGAAGGGAATATGAGAAAATGCTCAAGATGGGCGTAAATCAACTCGCCCCGTTCTGCGACGCTTCTGCCGCTGACAGATCGACCGCTCCTCCTCGATCTTCTTTTTTTTCTTCGGCAACTCGATCGGAAAGAAAGCCAGGAAGGCGGGAGGGCGGAAGGGAGGAAGGGAGGAAGGGTGAGACGGGGATCGCTCGATAGAATTCACGGCTTCGACGCGGCACCACTTACCCGCATTGGCAAAGTGTTTGCGATTCGGTTGATCCTCGGCTCAACCGTCCCAGTCTTACCAGTTTATTTATTCGCCCTGCTAACTGCCTAGCTTCGCTGACGTCGAAACATCCAACGACAAATCGGCCGTCTTTGGGGAACCACTTCTTTCCCCCGACGCATATTACCGCGACGAAAAAAGCTTTCATCCCATCAAAGAAACGTTTCTTCGATAAACGGCCAATAAATTCTGCCTATTACCGCAAAATGCTTTCAACTCAATAAAGTATCTTGACCAAGTTCGTTAAAACAGACTTGCCCTCTAAGAATTTTCTCCGTTGGCCCGGGCGGTTTATCAAATTTTTTGCTGTCGGCTTATTTATTTGGAGCCGCGGTAGGCTCAGCGAAATTACAGACGGACCTTCGGGCCGAGAACAGAAGCGGTCGACGGTAGACACGGAGGAGTCGCCGTATCTGTATACCATGGGATAAATCGGGCAACTTTTCTACGTGAAACGATGCGCGATTACGGCACTAACCGGGGCTCCGGTCCAACTAGACCACAAACAGAATGGTCGATTCACTGGTAAATTAAGTACGCGTATTTCCAACGAAGGTACAATTGAGTCTCGCGGCGGTGGCTTGGCTACGGCGGGACATTGCCACGCGAATACATCGGTACTCCTGCTCCAGAATGGTCCAAACGAGTAATTGCACGCCGGCCATATGAGGAGAGTCCCCATTTCGCCCGTCGTATGCCTCCAGTTACGCTCAATGGTAAAACGAGACAGTTCAGTGCCCAGCGGAACGAGAATCCTCGGAAATCAAATGAAAACTGGATAACCGGCTTACGCTCGGCTCAGCCAAAGGAAATTGCAAGGCGGACCAAGGAGAAACTTTATCAACATCTTTAGAGCTCCTTTTTTTTCCTCAACCTTCGCTCGGACCTAATATTATTTTTCACGGGAAGATTGAAAGGGACGTAGATGGGAATCTTTTGTTCTTCATCTTCGATAGAAAATGGAAGACTAAAAAATGGCAAGGGATCATTGGAGTAGGGAAAAGAGAGAAAGTATGAGACCTCTGCCCTACATTCCTCACGTCAGATCTGCGTTCTGGAATTCATCCGGATCGTCGAGATTCCGCGGGACCTGCCCTTGTACTCCCTCGAAACTCCTTACAGGGCGTTCTTTGAGGATGCGTTCAGTAGTGACGGTCTTTATAATCCGCCAAGCCCGTAGCTGCTATTCTTTCTGTTTCGCAAAGTTCGGTCCGTGCTTCTCCCGAGAGTATTTAAATCAACGACCGAACAAGTGGACTCGGGATAAGGTCAGACGAAATCCACACACAGTCTGGTAAATCTTTTCGGAAGAGGGGGAATTTTCACCGCTGAGAGCCGTGACCTACGCGACGCCACGGGATATGGTAATTTGCGTAATAAAATGATGACGCGCAGCCGGAGGTTGGAGGAAAATTTCAGGGCTATCGGCACCATGGGACCGATACACGCTCGCGCCATTGGAAACCCCACCCCCTCCCCCCCTTCCTTCGCCAGCCGCAAAGACAGAGCTCGTGAACACGTGCCGTCGGTGCACTCGCGTAAATTTGAACCTTCCCTATTCCTTCGACCACGTAGCTGGAATTTATTACTCACCAACACAGAGAGCCGCACACGCAACGACGGGCCGGGATTCGTCGAGCGCGAAAAACCGACGGAAGTCCAAGATGTTCCACGAGAACTTTCTCAAGAGCGATCCTTTCTTCGTTGCTTTCCGCTTATCGCCCTTCCTTCCCCTCGTCTTTACTTATCACCGACGCTTTCTTAACTGGATTCGCACCCACTTCCCCCCTTCCCCCTCGCAGGAAAAGCGATATATTTTTAATGATGTGCCCCGGAACTCACGGAAAACATTTAACGATATTTTAAACGGAAATTCAAATTTCTCGAGCTAAGATTCTTCCGTCTAACGGAGAAAGGGAAATTAGGCAGGGCTTATTTTAATTGTCAGCTGAATTAAATGATACTAAAAGCGGGAGCTTAAAATGCATTTTCTTGCGAGCTTGAGAACCTCTGGCCGCCATTTCGTTTAACGTCGAGACCAGTCGAGTCGTGCGCTCAATAATTACTGACAATCCCGCTTCCTTAATGACGTCCCTGTGTCGATTCTAATTGTCGGGGGCTCTATCAACTTTTCTGCCTTTTTCTACGAGTCTCAGCACACCTAAAAAAGGAGAAGGCCGCCAATGCCTGGCTCAATGCCTTCCCCTCTTCCTCCTCGAGCCTTCTATTTCTTAGAGCCCTGGTTATACAGGCGAAAATTTAATTTCCTCGCGCACTATACGCCTGGCTCGGCTTCGCGTGGAAATAATTTTCCAACCGCGATGGCGACAAAAGAACTTGCGTTCATCGTTGATGATCAAGTATAATGAGCAAGATTAAATTACTATTCAGTTAATTCGAGACGTTGCCTCTACTTTCATTGCCAATTGCAAGATTTGCCCAGAGCGACATTGTAGTCTCTTGAGCGACTCTTACTAACACAGAAGCCGTGATAATGCGCGGGCAACGTCACGTCGGAGGAGGATGAATACACTGTGATGGCGTCTTAATTAGTAGAGCGAGGACCTTCCCCCGGCCCGGGGAAGCCGTGTAGAAAAGCACGCTGTGGTCGGACGTTCTATAAGCACAGAAGCCACCTTAAACAGGATTCATTGTACCGTCGAGCGTTACCTTTCATTCCTCGTCTCGCGCCGATTCGAGGTAATAACCTCTCATTCGTCGAATACAGGATCTAAGCCAGCATTCCTAAGGTAGCCGTGTTACCGAACAAAGAAGAGAAAATAACGATAACCGTCCGGGCACCGAAATCCCACAGGTTCGTGGCCTTTTGCTAGACGCTCAGCTCAAGTGGATACAGCGACGAATTCCGTTGGCGAATACCTCTTAAACACGGACGAAATCACGGACAACAGGATTCCTCGAGCTGGAAAACGCGCACGGTAAATTCCACGGGGAAATTTACACGCGACGACGGGATAAGCGTGCGCCAAGCGAAGAAAAAAAACGTGCATAATTAACGGTGACGTTTCAGCGGAATTCAACGAAATACGTCATATGTTCGTCGCCGAGGAACAGATGGGCTGTTTGAAGAGAAAGAATAGGGCACACGGTGACAGGTAAGCGAAGGGAGAAAATCCGATCGACACAAACGTAATAGGATTGTCATCCGGCAGGAATAATAACGACGTTGCGGGGAATGACGGCGCGGAGGGTGATGATGAGACGGACAGGAGGATCCTGGGGGCCAGAGGTCGAAGGGAAGATAAAAAAGAGGGGTTACTGGAGGTTCGGCGAGTTGAGGAGGATAGGACGGGTCAGGTGCGAGAGCCAATATGCGGCATCTGGCGTTACACGCTTCAAGCTTCGCATAACAAGCCCGGGGCTTGCTGCAGGCTGATGGGAAAAGTTGCTGGCTCGAAGCTCAGACGTGTCGCTGTTGGTCCGTGCGTATCCCGGCGCAGCCCGTTCCGCCCTTCCGATTCCCCTTTGGCGCAACCCCATCGGCTGCATAACGCGCTCTCATCGTCGTGCATCCCGGCCGACAGCGGAGGATTCAATCCCTCCTCGCCGGAGAATCGACTTCCTCCCCTTCCGTCCAATCTCCCACGGAAAAGACTAACAACTTGGCGAAAACTCTCGAGCCCGCGGTCATGAGTCTAATCTATCGGGATATTACGAGGGCAGACCAAAAACCTTCGATCTTCCCCCTAATAAATTGCCGAGATTAATTGCCTTTGCACTCTTCAAGGCCATTTCCCATTATAGCAAGTACAGCGATATGCTCGGCGTCCGAAGAACTTTGAGCACGTAATTAGGAATGAAGTGGAACAGTAATTACTTGCAAAGTGATGGACGTAAACGAGAATTTTCAAAGAGAAGCAATTACTCTCGCGTATCAGTGATGCGATCCAAATCTGCTGCACCAAACAAAGTATCTCTTACATCGATTTATACCGCTAATTTGCAAGTAATGAAACTGGGCAGTCAAGGACAAATAGATTCCTTCGGCATATTTGGACTATCCAAAGTCTGCCAATCGCCGAGGAAGACATATTCATGGGTGATGTTTCCCTCTTGAACTTCTTGATTTCATACTTCTCACCCTTCCACGAAGCTATATGTACCGTGATATATGCGAAATTGCATATCCTCAGGCGACGTACTCGCGCGACTCCTCCAACTGGCTGTTGTCTCCGGCGGAGGTAAAACGCGACTTTGGCGAAATCACATCGGTGTGTCGCGCGCGCGGGAACAGCAACGAGGAGGGAGGGAGGGAGGGTGGAGGAGGAGGAGTAGAGAAGGGGGTTGGGCGACAAAGGGCCTCTTTTCTAGTCGATAGCGCACGTCCCGCGCAAACGTACGACGGCCCGCTCCAACGCACACGTAGGATTCAGACTTTTCATTCCCAACCGCACTCCTACGTCTCGTCCCGCCGTCGAATCTCCGCGTCAGCGACTTACGTAACGTTATGAGGCAACGTCTAGGAATACGGCGGAGGATAGGTGAGGGCAACGTAAATAAAATTTAACAGAATCGAATCGGTCGCACGGGAAAGCCCATTACGGAAAGGTCGGCCTCTCGGAGGAATGAAATACCTTTTGCGGGGCTTTAGGTAACTGTTTTCATTATGCCCGGCGATCGCGCTGGCCCGTGAATCATAAAGGCCATCGAAGCCTCATGCTTGGACGTGTCCCGTAGCGAGAGGCGAGACAAAGCGCCGGCCAAGTTGGAGCTTTTACGAGTTTTCTTGGCTCTCGGGAACCCCCGCAACTCAACGCCCAACGAGAAGGGAGAGAGCAGCCGAGGAAGAAGCCCTTATCGAGTTTGTACAGTTACCTCGGTAAGCTCCAGCTGGTGCTCTCATAAAAACTTGAAGTATGCATTATACACCGTGATTACACGCTGAAATAACCGGTATACGTATATCGTATACATGTAGCTGCATCGTCACGAGTACGTCTACCCGTCTGAATAAAATAAGAGTCGAGTACCCGCTGCATCGGGCGTTTTCGCGGAGAGCATTGCACTTGCACTTAACGTCGTTGCCCGGCAAATCGGCGGCAGGTCCGCGGAGTTTATCTCTGACGAGGAAGTTGGAGATATTAGCGTTTCCAGCGGAACCCGTCAAAGGAACCCGTCGCCAAATGAATTATTCAGGGACGTATTGTCCCAACGCCGGCAAAACTTTGTGGACTTAAAAACGTCAGGTCCAAGAATAATGCACAAATGGAATAATTATCGTAATGAACGCAGCTTGTCCATGTGAATGGAAAAAATAGATTAAACGACGATGAGCGGAGATTCATGGCAAACGTCGGACAGGAAATATTGTGCTGTTCCTGGAACTAAAAGAAAATGAAACACGACGCGGATAATGCGCCAAGCCACTAGCCATTATCCCCCTGTCCCCACATATGAGTCTCCCTCTGTAACCTACCAAACGGTCTAAACTTTTAATCTCACTTTACGATTTAACGCGCAAAACTTTGAGCCGAGGACAAGCACCTCGAATGACCGATAATCATTGCCCCTACGTCGTTGCCTCAAAGTTCAGAGATAACGGCCGAAAGGCGCGTGAAATTTTACGTCATTTTTTGTCGATTTCAAGGCCCCGCGAAGCTCAAGGGATGCTCCAGATGTTTTTACAAAATAAAATCGGGACGCGCGAATCTCGCTCAGGTTTCAATGGTACGCGTGTGACTCAACGTAATATCCCATCGAAGAAAGTTTGAACGGCGAGAAAGTTGAGAAAGATGATTAAAGAACGCGTTCAGCACGCCATCCTCAGTGTCGATTCCAGCCCGCGACGTGGGATACGAGGAGAAGAAGAAGCAACTTGATCCTATCACCTGCCGAGAGATCTACTTTGAATTTCATTTCCATTTCGACTTAGAACGAGTTTTGTCGATCCCTACGCGATGAGAAAAGGGCAAAGTCCTGAAAAGCTGGCGCGAGAAGAGGGTGACAATGATTTTAACAGACATGCGACGCCCTATCATTCACACGTGTCTCGAAATCACTTGAACATCGGTGAGGAGCAACGAGAAAAGTGGAAAGGGGTAGGACGAAGCTCGGCTGGACGGGGGACGAATCGGATATCAGCAAAGGGGTAGTTCATTATGTAACACTGAATTCACTGAAGAGCTTTCCAGGAATCTTTTTATGCCAGACTAAAAGCGTCCTTCCTGTCGGAGCAAAAACAAATTGCCAATTCTATAGCCAGCGAATGAATTGACCTTTATCGGTTCGACGATTTCCTTTTCAAACGAGAACCCCCTGAGTTCTCTCCCAGTTAAATTGTCCTCCCGGTAGGAGGAACTGTCAATTACTAGCTAAAAAAATGGCCCAACAACCAGTGTACCAAGCGTTATCGTTTTCAACAGCAAACATTTCATCGTCGAACTTTCTGTGAATTTCATTAATTACACCTCCTCGTTAACTATGCCGCGTTCCATTGAAAGCGTCAATATACAGCTCATTCTGAAAAGTTCCTACAATTAACGGAGCTACCGCGCTACTGTGAAACAATGCCGCCACGTTACAATGCAGAGCCGCAATTGAAATAAGTAAATACGATGCTTCGACCATCGGAATTTTACACAACCCTCGAATAAAAAGTTAGGAACCATTCAAGTGGAAAGTGTACAGGCCAGCGGTACATTCGGCCAATCGAATAGCAGATTTTTAAGAGCGGTGAGTGCGTGGAAGGAGCAATTGCGCGGATGAAATTCTGACGGGTAGCGCAATTGCGAGGATAGAGGGAAAAAGGGGGGAAGACGATTTATCAGAGCGAAATCTGCCGAGACAGCGACGTCTGGTAATAAAGGCGCTGAGGCTTGGGCAAGAACGTGCCTCGTTCCCACGTTACTTTTTTACTTTGCCAGGGTAAACAGCGTAGAGCGTGATTAAGCAATCCCACGTCCGCCGGCGCGAGATTTGTCCCGCGGCTTTGCCTTGTTAAATCCCAACGTCCGTTTTTCCGATTACGTCTTATCGCATCTGCAAACGACCCAGCCCCACCGATGCAGACTCATCGATAAATATCGCCTCACTTGGATGATTCTTCCTCGAACACGCCCGTGGAAAAACTATCCAACCGGTAAATTGTTTCTTTGACGCGTCATCGGCAAGGCAATTCCGTTTACGAGAACTTATCGGCTATTTCAATGGAATTTTTACTTGTTTTCACTTTATCGCTTTCACCTCGCTGTAATTGTTTATAGTTGACAAAATGTATGTTGGAGAAAATGGCTTTGCTTGGCATAAATTGTATACATTTTGTCGCTATACACTCGCTCGACTGCGTCGTTGTAAGATACTGTTTCCGTAATATGCACGCTGCAAGGTATAATTTTGTCAGGGATTTTCGCCCCGGGTCTGCCTTTGCATTAACAAAACAACGCTGAAAACGAGCGAACAATTTACGCTGGCGCAGCTAAAAGCACATTCTGCCGCGATCAATTACTTTAGAGTACTGCGAGGCAAGTTTTTCATTACATTTCGTGCTCATCCGCGGCCTGTAAATATCCGCGATCCTGCAATATGGGCTGCAGGGCCCCAGGGGGCTGCCATTCCGCGCCCCACCGAGGATACGTTAACGAAATTACGTAATGCAATACGCTATAATTGCTCCGCTAACGAATGTGAGCGCTTATTTGCACTGCGGGGAGAAGAATAACAGGGAAGGAGGGTCGAAGTTTACGGATGGTGGGTCGTCGGGTGACTGAGACGACGTGAAGGTGTATCGCCCAGTAGGAGGGTGGGGGGGGAGACGAAACTAGGAAACGAAGAAAGCGTAGCTGAGAAATGGGGATGGGAATGAACGTGAAAAGGCGAGAGGAGGAGAATCAAACGGACTATTATTCCCACGGCTGGTAATCCCGAGGGACGTGACGACGAGGTTCTGAGGGAAAAGCTTGCGAAACATTCGTCACACTGTCACCATATATTTATATCCGCGGCACGCAACACCTCTGTCCGTTTACTTCTTTATTAAGAAGCACCGTATTTTTGGGACCTTACGTTTTCCAAACTCGTATGTCTTACTCATTGTCAGCCAGAATATGTTCCAAGAAATCCCCCTAGCTGTTCTCGCCGACATTCTTCACACAGAACGAGACGCAGTGAGCATAAAAAATGCACCATTAATATCTTAAATCCTTCACAGTAGATTATTTCATTGTAATTTCAGAATAATCAGTTCCATTACCGGTATTTCATTGTACCTTTTTTATCTCGTTACTCGATTTCGTTGTTCGGTCCAATCGTCGCTACCGACCTACGGTATAATCCTATTATAGTATTAATTTATCGATTGCGCGTTTTGTACGTGAGTATATTATGCATTGACGCATTTAATGTGCATTGATTATTCCGCGTTTAGGTGGGTTACATCACACGCATAAATTTGAATCTCGGATGGCACCCCTTTCATCGTCGTTACCTTCCTCGTTAACGTAGTTTCCTTATCAGGAAGGATTGTGATTGTCTTCCTCGTTTTCAGCTAGGACGCTCTATGAAATGAGAGGAGATGTTTAAAGCCACAAGGTGATAAACGTAGCGGCATCGCTATCACTTAAGAGCGTAAATCGGTTAGGACGATGGCGCGAGGTGAAAGAAATTGCCGGGGAAGTCGGTTATCGTGGCGGCGGATCTCTATTGCGCGTTAAGTGCGTTGCAGTTCGGTCAATGCAGTGGCGTTTGCTTGGTTGCTTTGCCGACGACGGCAATAGAGTAGGCGCAAGGCCTTGCTGCATTATTAGGCGACGAGCACTCGGCACGGGCCGCCTGAATGCATAATCTCAGGACATCGTCGACCTACACTTACGGTATAATGCATTCTTTGTAGCATCGTACTTTGGATTTCTCGGCAACACGCCTCGGTACACGGAGTTAGTTAATGAGCGCTGACTATCGCGATCCACTTCACCGAGTTCTCGGGTCATTCAAGTCCTAAACCCTTCAGCCGCCTCAAGTAGAACACTCCAGACGACATTACTTAATGGCTTTCATCAACTTCTTTTGCCGGCGTCTACGCCGGGAAAGGAAATGATACGCAACTCGTGTAAGCAAGCTGATTAAACGCAGTTGCTCTTGTGGTATATTTATATTTGATGACGATCGACAGGCAATTGTTTATCGTGACCGGCACGAGATGCGGACACAGCCGGACGTACCGTACAAATTGTCGAGGATTCGCCAATAAAGTCGCGGTTGTACGACAGCCGCAGTTACCGGGACACGCCATGTCGAAATAAAACGTGACCTTTCGACTGGCCACGCTCGGTGTGCAATGCGGCGAGCCACAGAGCGAAGAATGGCGTCGATTCGCGGAAACGCGCCGTTTAATGTCCGACAAAAAGCGAGGATGTTTGCCGGATGAAACGAGCGCCGGGAAAATCGGCCGCTAGGACTGTCGAGGATGGTTCACCGGGCCCATGACATTCCGCATTCTCCGCCAGAGACCTATGCAAATAGTTGGACCGACGGACACGTCCATTAAATGCCATTTTCACCCTGAATCGCCACGGCAGATATATTTTACTCAACCCCTTCCTAACCCCTCCCCCCCCCCCTCCTGGACGGTTGGAAACTCGCGCGGCACGTACGGCCGGTCGAACGTTGAGATCCAAAATTTCTCATACGCTCGCAATCAATGGCATTCCCCGACCTACTGCATAACTATAATAACACAGCCCCGCCCGCCTGTATAATATTACAGCCGATAATAATTCGAGAGCACGTAAATATTTATGCACGCGCCAACGATCCCGAATAATTCCCCGCCGACACGGAACGACGCAGGAATGCTAATGACACGAATCATGCGGGACATTGTGTTTATTGCGGCATATTTTCCTCGGCGTATGCCACTGCAAACAAAGTATATACGCACGAATAAACGGTCAACTAAATAAATTCAAATAAACAATGGTCGATTTTACCGCCTCGGATGTACCTGTGCGGTTGGCATATTTGTCCAGCGAGAATCTAAGGCGATGACGCGTTAAGAATCGTCCTAGAGCCGAGGTAAAATGCCGATTCTCCGGGTTTCCCTTAGGGATAGCAAAAAGTATACGCGCCAGGCGGAAATAACCGCGTGCCGAGAGAAGACGATATCAAGGACCTCTTTGTATGCAGCTCAATACGTATGCCCCACGAAGCTGCAGTCTCGAGACAACCCCTACCCCCCTGCTGTTGAGCCAACTGCACTGCCAATCGCTCGCGACTATCGTTCGCCCCTGTGCTCGAGACTCGAATCCTCAATGTTCATTTTAAAATTCACGCGTGGAACAGCGCACGGGGCAAAAGAACCTAGGAAAAATAAGCTTGGCCCTGCGCGACGAAGTTGGAGAAAACAGCGACGAAGTGTCTTCAGTCGGGGGACACAATTTTTAATCCAGCCGACAAATTACCTAGTTTCTCGGGCCTTTGTCCGGGCGCAAGTGGGCGAACGATGCGTACAACGAGCGGCGGTTAACACAAGCTGGATGGACAGGAAATTAAAATTACCCTTGGTATCCGGCACAACGAGCGCCGACAATTACCGTAATTACTCGGCGTTAAGGGAGAAAATAATTAAAGCACGTCTATCGGTCATGATAGTTGGCACTGTCCCTTTTCGAATGAGTCGTCGGAGCAAAATGAACAAATGCCCTGACTGGCGCGTATTGTCGGCCAACGAATTGGCCGTTCGAGTTGCCCGACGCCGACGAGCAAAAAATTAGGGAGGAAAAGCGTGCAGGAGCATTCGGCGGGATCGTCGAAAGGTACGAGGCGGCCGTGATAATTAACCTCGGAATTCGCGCGGCGATATAAAACTTCCCCTGCAACGGGCTTTCGTAATGTCGGCTGTATAATTTCCTGGCAACGCCAGCAAGCCCCGGGGCTGCCTCTATGGCCGACGGACCGAAACTGCTCTCGGTGGACAATAAAAAAAAACCAACAGAGCCGAGCGCGATATAAAACACAGAACCGTGTTGGGTCTCGCCGCTATGAAAACTCTGTCGGTATTTCACTTGGCATCGCTAGAAATAGTTACTAACAATGAGTAACGGTTCGTTTCCGTCCTCCTTGCCAACCCTATATCGTTTTTCGTTTATGTAAGCCACTATTTTAAGGCGCAAAATAGTCTGGCTTGCCTTCGCACAGTACACATCAGTTCTTATGTTCCGCATCGAATACGTATAACGGTAAATTACGTTATTTCGCGGGTTAATTATAAAAATATTGCTGCCCGAGTATCGTTGGTGTTTCCCCAGCGACCGGAACATTAAACGCGGAAAGGTTTATGGTGTTGGAGGAATTCCATTTCGTTGGACCGTACGAATGGTTCCTCCGTTATTTCATTATTTTCACGTAAATGCAGGCAATTTCCGGGGATCTGCGGTTATCGATTTCTCTGGATGGGTTGAGTCAACTTTCCAACGCCAAAGTACCTCGGGATATAGCCAATAGAAAACACTCGACGTATGGTTAACAGGATTTCTGCCATCGCAAAAATTTCTTCGTCACGTTCAGTAATATTTCCCTGAGAGTTGCGTTTCCCGGGAATTCCAACGTTTGGAAGCAATTCCCCCCCGTATTCGTGATAAACTGACTTTTTTGGGGGGAGGGGAATACGTTATTTTCAACGACGAGCGTGAAGATTTCCGAAGGAGGATGTCCGCATTGTACGGTTGACATCCTTTCCAAAGCGATAAACTCGTCAGCGCTTGCCTTCAATTCCCGGTCTCACGCTTTTTGGTCGTCGTCTTTATCCTCGCCCTAGTTTCCCGGCTGCGAAGTCAGGCCAGCGAGTTTCTCTGGCAGCGACAACTCGGCCGGACTCACCAACTCCACGGACCCTCTTCTGCCTGCCGTGAAAATTAATGAAAGCAATTGCCTCGTCATATTCCGCCAACACGTAGAAAACAACACGGCATATTCATTTGTATAGTGACGTCAAGGCTGCGTGAAGGCTATTAAGACAAAGAGACCTTTCTTTCTCGCAAATAGATGATATCGTGACTCTTCTTCCCCGGGAGGGCGAAAGAAAAATTCTCATTTAACTTTCTGATTATCGCGATGAGCAGGGTCGCAGAAATGACTTCTTCACGCGTGGCCGAGTTTTCGCGGAGAAATGGCAAGCGCAAAATTCTCCATCTCAGTTTCATTTGGTCCTCGGCGATTTCCCATCGAGTATCGTGATATCCGAGACGGCCTTTCGATTGAAGAAATCGCTTCGTTACGCCGAGTTGAAAGCCAAGGAGAGACTAGCGGAAAAGCCCCGATGGAAATCCGCTGCCTAGGGGCACCTGCCACGTAAAGTCCGCTGTCACCTCATTGAAGCCTCCTAAAAAGGAACTCGGGGACTGACGCTTTATCCCCCTCGTTGCAACGAAAACAGGAAAACCGAGCGGTACTTGCATAAAAACAGCCTATCGACAAGCCCGAGCTTAACTTTCTCACGGGAGCAATTAAATCGCTACGATAATTTTAATGACCATTATGAATAAAACATTTCCTGGAATAAGGCTAGCAAATGATTGATATTCCTGCCTCATTTGGCGCACCTTTGACATTCCTAGCGCTGCACTAATTATCCGGAGGATTTAAAGGGCCACGTCTCGTACATTAACGAGAACGTTGAGTAATGACGAATGAATTCCACGCGGGAAGATACGAGCTTGGTAAAACAAATGCTTGATTTGCTGGCTCGTGCTCGGTTCTTGCCGTCCTCTTGCCAAGCACGAAAGCTCGGAAATCTGTTCTGCGTGGCAAGACCGTACAACCCAGTGAATTTCTCGTTTCCTCGATCCTCAAGCGACAGACCCAGCCCGGAAGCACGCCTCGGAACGTTCTTACCCTTTAAAGTACAACCCAGCGGAAAGTTTGAATTATCGCTCGTAAAAACTTCCAAAGCTCGGACGATTAAGTCGCGGATAATATAACGGCCAGGAGTTACATGCAGTCACGGGAGGGAGAGGAGGGGGGAAAGTATGTGGGTCCAGGCGCGCTGCTTTGACTCGGCAGGAGCAACTTCCGCCCGAAAACGAGCTGCCTGTCCGCGCTGAGTCCTAGGTTTACCGCCCTAAAGCAGCCAGATTCGGAAGGTCTATGAAGTTCGAAGGTTGTCCGTTAGGTTGGCGCGAAACGGCCAAGCTTTCCATTCCCAACTTTGATAAATTACACGGCAAGATCCGTAATTTCGCTCCAGTCTCCTGCCGTTTAGCAAGCACGTACTCGGTCTTGCGCAATTCAACGTCGGGAAGGAACTTAAGTACTGTCATTTTTCCGCGAGTAACAAGACGATAGACGCCAACGGACGGATGCAGTCGTCAGGAGCATAACAGTTACTCGGAAGATTATAAAACGCCGAGTACCCTTGCATTTCAGCGGCTTCTTGTGATGCCGGGTTCTGCAGTCGTCAAGAGAAGACGGCTCACCCTCCACACAGTAATCATAATCTGCAAACTCGAGGGCAGGTGCTACGAATAAATGCGTATGAAAGCGAAGAGTAAGGAAAAAAGATAAACAGAAACGAGAGCGAGGGTGGAAAAAGAGAAGCCCACGGAGCTTCAAGGTGAAAAGGAAAGACAGGAGGAGGGAAAGCCAGGGGAAGAAGAGGCAAATAGGGCCGTACAACCCAGTCTTCATGAATAAACCCCTCTAGCTCCCAAAGTGTATGACGACTGCGCGAAGATAGCCCCGCCGCTAAAGTACGCAGATACATGCACAAGCAGTTTAAACGCGAGCTGCAATAAAAGAGTAAATAATGGTAGTAACTGGTTAGGGGGGGAGGAGAGACTGAAGGAACAAGGAAAGAGTTGCTGCGAGGGAGACAGATAAGCAGACTACGGGGGGAAGGAGAAATGAGGCTGAGTAGTGAGCCGTAGGTCGGAGTGTTGTAAGCGATGCGCGTAAAGCGTTGGAACTGCACGACTGGATAACGCGGAAGGCAATGCATTGTTTACGAACGGCATTAACGTCAGACGCAGAGGCCGTGCGCCCTCGCTGAAAACAATTAAGATACAAGCGCAACCGTTGTCCCGTGCAACCGACGACACTCTTCGTTGGGCTTTCTTCGCGACAACGAGCTTCCCGAAATCCTTTTCCACTGCCTTTCACTCTCCCAACGGGATACGACCTTGCACCGACGAATTTTCAGAATACGAACGAACGAACGGAAACGATCCGTAAACACAGCTTTTATTCACGAGCGGAATCGATGTTTTCACGCTACAAGTCGCTTTTTCAATCAATCATTTCTCATCCAGCGGATAAACGGACGACCAGACCGGACGACGACAGATCGACTTTGCGCTCGCATAAGCGAGAAACCTGTCGGCAATGATTCTAGGCCGCTTTTAAAAATTCGTCAACCACTGATGTTAAGTTGACGGTGAATAGGAAGGTAGAAAATTAGCGAGTGTGCGAACGGCGGGGAAGGAAAATGCGGGAGGACTTTTTTGGCCGATCTCTCGAGGCAGAAAACGTGGAAACGCGATGGCCATCGACACCGTTCATCTGGCAACGCGTGGACAACGGGTCGTGACTCATTAATCACGCCGCACGCGCCATGCCTGCTGGCGGAATAATGCAAAACGCCGCCACATCGATATTAATCACGCCTAAAGCGGACAACAGAGCGCGCCGAGGCCTTTTGCGGTCCTTTTCCAAATTTATCATTCGTCGCGGCGAATGGCAATTCCATGTCGCTCGTGAGGAAACCGCTGGGCCGTTTCCGTCGATGCGCCAAACCACCTTTCACGCGGAAACCACGAAAAACAGGATATAAATAGGCCTTTTCGAAATTTCACAAGTGGAAAATGTGATGATTTTCGTTAAGACCCAACATTTTCCGCTTCGCGTGTATTTCTGCTCGTCATCACAGATGTGCTGGTTAACTGAGATCGAAGACAAAGTCCTTTCTTCTTGCTCCGAAATTTCTAACGCCCACGGGAATTATTGATTTATGCACCGAGGGCTGAGAGTCTGATATTCGTGACCGTGCGCAATGCACGTAGATAACGTCCGCCGTATAGACGCATATAGACATAAATCCGTACAGGTTGCTCTATGTAGGGCGATGGTCCGCGTTTCCCTTTGATCCTCGTATTACGTTTGCCGAGGGATGACGGGCTTTCCTCCGCAAAGGGAGTCACTCTCGACCGAGCGACAGTGTCGCCGATTCCTCGGGCCAGGGCAAGAATTCGTTTCCCAACGACGCACACCACTCTCTGTCGATCGGCGAAAGAGTAGATTGTGAGTAACGCCTCGACGGTGCTGAGAAATAAATGGAGAGGTGGCAGCCAAGTGACGTTTCATTACATGTTCGCCAGGCGATTATCGAAATTCAAGGCATCCTTATCGGTCACCATGAGAGAGAACGGAGAGAAACGAAACGCGACGTAAAATGAAGCTCCTGACTTTGATGTCTCGTTAAAAGCCAGCGCTGCAACGTCCCATGATGGATGGTTCTCTGGGCGCTCCCATTCATTCCTCCGCGCAGACGGGAAAACACAAGGGCGAAAAATGCGCGGCTAAATTAGATGTATTAAAAGCACCGCATGGAACTGTCGCCGGCGAGCTGTATTCAACGGGCGGGAAACGAGCGCGCCTCCCATTAATTAACGAATACGCCTTCACCCTGATGAGGGTAAACGCTCGGTTTCACCGATTTCTCTTTCCCGAGCAGCGACTCCGAATCTCGCTGGAACAGGAAAATTGATGAGACAAAATTGTTTTGATGGACGCGGAAGATCGTTTGTTGTTTGAAAAAATAGTTGCCCGTCGGTCGTGAGGAGAAGAAGCTTCGGCGAAAGGTTTCAAGACGGAGGGGCTGAAAACACGAGGAAAGAGAAAAGCGTACAAGTTAAGGGTAAGGGTGAGGAGGAGTGGGGAGGAGAGGGGGGTTGAAATCGACGATATAGAAGGGACGGCACTGGGCGGGAGGTTCCCGAGTAGCACTTTAAGAGCTTTTAAGCCCGGCGTTAAGCCGGGATTTATTTCTGACCTGTTTACACCGGGGAAACAATTGACCACGTACAGTAACCGCAGCAGCAGGCCGTGTCGACTCATCCCACCTGCCTAACGATCCGACTCACGGATCAGCCCACCCCCAAAGAAATACTTTATTCCCCTTAAATGCACTTTTATCTTATCGGCCAGAACCGCAGAATGCCACGTACTTGAGGGGAAAGGCCCTTTCCCGCTCTCATCCCCGATCGCTATTCCACGTACTCGCCGATCCTTATCAAGGACGATTCCGACAACGGCGGATAAACTTAAGCTCGTTGCGCGGAAATGGCTCGGTCTTCGTAATTTCTAGCAGACTTTAAAAACCTTTGCAAGAAAGATTATGGAGCGCTAAGGTCGAGTGGCAGTTTTCCGCTTCTTCGAAACTTACGCGAGATTCTTGTTTCTCGGGCTTTAAAGCTTCCTACAATGGACTACTTTTCCGCGGCCGACGAATACTTTCGCGCGGTCGCTGTAATCGTGAGTAAATCAGAATCTCACGGATTATACAGTTGCGATACTAAGCGCGTTAACTAAACTACACTTTCGCGCCAATATAATCTCCCGGCTCGTGTAACGCAGCACGTCTAATCCAACGAATTCGCAGCCGCCTAATCTCGTAGCTCACAGTACGTGGAACTGGCGTTTCCACTGACAATAAAACTTCTAGCACCATTGCTCCCCGAGAATAATCGTCCATCGCTCTAGCCATAGCTTTCAAGCAGATGGCTCACCATACTTACTCGTGGGGACGAGGATCATAATTATTTAATATTCTTGCAGAGGTGTACTTAAGAACGTTCGGCAAATGTTTCCCATTAAAGCAACTGCCTCGCGGAGTGGCATAAAATATGAAAAAACGTGAAACTTCTCGACGGTACTAGAAATCGATAAATATGAGGAAAAGGCGTCGTGAATACCATAGAGTCGCAAAAAGGTGCTTTCACGTAGATGTACTCAAAGTTTGCAAGCACAACAACAGCGATTAGGCGAATAATTATTAGGAAAAGTGGACCTGCGCCGGGGTACCCCGAAGATCCGTTAAACTATCCCTCGGGCGACGCAGCTGGCAAGAAGGTTCCGTAACGTCGTTGTCGGCTTTCAACAGACACTCCCCCCGAAGACTCGGGGAAAATTCCATGCAATGCCGTCGACTGGAATGACGACTGCCGAGTAATTAGCGCGCGACCGTGAAACTCGAAAAAGGAACGGGGCCACTCTGCGAACCGACTCCACGAAAACCGCACAGCCAATTATTCCCCAGGAAGCAGGGAAACTCCTAGCACAGCTCTCCTCCTCCTATCAAATACATCGAATCTCCGAGAAACAAGAAAAGGAGAAAGCGGATGGCCTTAAAACGTCCTACCGTTAATTACAGTTGCAAATTATTCCTCACCCGTAACAATATGTGAACCAACGGTCATGAAATATCGATAATTTATAATCAACTACCTACCATACATCTCGTGAAAATTACATATTAATGATATTGATATTCGATGGGTAACTCAAGATAATTATGGTTCCAAGTGCATGCATTTCATTATCCCTGCTGCAAATATATCGGATCACTGGGGTAATATGTATGATGAAAGGAGAGAATATAGACTAAACTAATGGAATATCGGGAAAATCGCGTGCAGGGTTCGTCGGTTACTGCTATGGAGGAAAGCGAGGTTCATAAATGGTATTCTCTTCGGTACGTGACGGCAAAATAACGTAATTCGCGAGTGACTCTGAAGCATTTTACTGGAGAAGAGTGAGGGCGAATGCGATCCATGGGGGGTAGGTTTGGTGCAAGAGAGAAGGGGATAGTCTGAGTCGGTGAAATGGAGATGAACCTTCAAATAGGCAGATTGCAAGCGCTTTGGTTATTCGGCCTTCTTAGTCGCGACTCGACGATCTCCGGGAGAAAAGCAAAGGGGACCTCTCGGTGCATTCAAAAGGCAAGAAGTCGCTCGTCCTCGGCCCTGGAAGCCCGAGAGAAAAGACGCTGACGAACGGGCAAAGAAGAAAGTGAAAAACAGGAAATGCGATTTCGAGCGAGGGGAAATGAAGCGAATGGGAGTCGGCGCAAGCCAAACGAAACGGAGAAACAGCGGGAAGCTGTGAGCGAATAATGCGAAGGAGGACCAAGCCGACGGCTCGAAGATCTCTCGTAGGAGAGGAAAAGTCCAGATGTACTCCAGTCGGCTAGACTCCGCGGAAGCGGCGTTTGCGTAAGGGGGGTTTAGGTAAATTGAAAATGGAATTAAATTCCCCGATGCCGCTCGGCAGGATATACACGGTACACTTGAGAGAACTTCACCAACGACTTCACCCTCTCCTGTCTTATCCTTTTTTTCGCACTTCCGCTCACTTTTCCCAGTTCTCCCGCCCTACCGAAATTCCACTCGTACGTTGACGAGTCACAATTCCGCCGAAAATTTAACATGTTTATTCGGTAAATTAACGAGACTGTGCTACGACATATGTCGGTAAATAAGCACTTCCCTGCTTTACAAATGCTAATGCGATAACGAAATGCAAACGTCAGAAACAGAGTCTATTCTCGTTCTTAATGTCGTTACGGGGCGTGAAAGACGGTAAGGATCCGGGAAATGAGCCTCGAGAATTAATGAGAAAAAATAGAGAGGTCCAGGCGATGCCAAAATTAGGAAAGCATCATTTGCGATAACGGTCGGTCGAAAGCCAGGGCGCGCGAAAATACTGCTAATTACGTTGGAGTTTAGCCAAGGCACCGATCGTCGATCGTCTCAAATATTTTTCACTTATATCCGCCATTCTGCGTGTTTTAACGACCCCACAGCGGAATTTAATCCCAATAATACGAAAATATGCCGGAAATTACGCAGGAAATATCGAATTCCGCGTTTCGAAAAATTTCATTAATTCCAACAGTGATTTTTGCGCGACGCTGTAAAAAGGCAGCGTGTACACGAGCGTAAAGATCCGTTAAAATGTTGAAAACGCTTGGATACGTCGACATGATAGAATCTGCAGGAAGAGAAGGCTATTACTTGCGCGCGTTAATGCCAGCAAATGTCCGTCAAAGGAACGTCGAGTAAAGTGCCTTGCTATACAACCAAAAAGGCCTTTGGACGTCGACGCGAATTCGATATCGCATTCCTCGCGCCGGCATGAACAATATGGACTATCGACTCTGGCTGACCGTCTTTCAGCGATGAAAACGATATCGTACATACGCCAACAGCGGCTGATTATCAAACTCACCTGCCACTCTGTGTACCTAGCAGGCAATTTCATTGAAATAGACATGACCCCGTTGGGTACTGTCGTTAATTCTCCAATTCCCGAGCTCGTTGTTCATCGATCCACCGAGCAATTTATGCCATAGAATCAAACTACGTTCGGTCAATAAAGCCCTAAATTACATCGCACCGTCAGATAATTTAATTGTACTAATTAATTTCTCGGCTAGCAAAATGATAAGCTCCGTGTTTTGCGTAGAGCCAGTACTTTGATTACTGTAAAAGCAGAGACGTATTTACGAGTATAATCGTGGGAATGGTAAAAATGAAGGAGACCGTCGTCTCGATGCCGAGAGTTCGCTATGCTATGACTGTTGACCATAAACATGCAAATCAGCTCGCGTAAAAATTTCAATGAACGGCACCCTTAACGAGGAACAACCACGCTTCACTTATCGTTGCTTACAACACGATGGTTTGTCCCAGAATGCCCACTCCCACGAGATATTCGATTCTGCTGAATACTAAAAAATCGCGGTCACCAGTAACCATAAAAATTATACAGAATGTAGAAAGGAATAAATTAACACGGTTAACACCTGTTATACATTGTATTCTGGACAAAGAAACCAACGAGGAAAGGTAGGAAGTTTATAAAAATTTCCGTGAAAGGTTTATCTTCTGAAAACGGTCGAGTGGAGACCGTTAGCAAAGGGTGGCACGTTCAATTGCGCAAT
Source organism: Hedychridium roseum (assembly GCA_963989215.1). Classification (NCBI taxonomy): domain Eukaryota; kingdom Metazoa; phylum Arthropoda; class Insecta; order Hymenoptera; family Chrysididae; genus Hedychridium; species Hedychridium roseum. Next base: position 600,696 of record OZ022307.1, on the reverse strand, counting down.
TTCCACTTGTTGTTATAATTTTATGACTCGGAAAGAACGTACTGTTGGCCGGGACTGGTGAAAAACGCGCCATGGTTACTTACTCGTGACGAATTCATACGACCACCCTCGGTCCCCATAACGCCCCTTTCCGTGTGTAAATGGTGACCCACACCTAGGAGGAATAAACAAGTCACGAGAGAATTGCCGTACAATTTATTTCTTCGGGCGAGGGCATTTTTTTTGCCACACGTATAGCGCTTATTCGGTCCGTGTGTTAGGAGCAATAGAAAAATCTTGGGGAAATTTAAAGCTTTTCTTTTTCGGAGCAAAGGTAGACGGTTTTAGTGGGGAAGCAACGATCGACGAATTGGCACGGCTCTGGAATTTTTCGGCTTCCACCTCGATGCGAAGCACGATGCGAAACTCGCCACTAATAACCGCAAGTTCCGCAGCGAGGCTGAGGACGGGCAGACAAAAAAGGTCCGGCCGATAGAGAGAATTTTGAAATACGGGCCCTATCCTGCCGCGGACAACGATAAAAAGAGAAGGCCGTCGTGTCCCCTTGTTTCCCGTGAAATATCTGGCGGACGGGCTGAGCCCGACGCCGCGCGACACGTCCCCGATAAAGCAAAATCCGATTAAATGCTTTGTTTTCGTCACGCCCTTTTTTGGCCGTCGCCGATAGCCACCCTGCGTCCTAATTGATTTGCCGCGTAATAGATCGAGCCGTTACTGCGACCCCGCTCCACCCCCCGGCGGATCTGCATGTGTATACCACTGGACGATCTGTCAGCCGATTTTCGGCAGGTCGACGCTCGTTGAATGTCAAAAATATCCCCAAGGAGAACAACCGCACTGCCGCACGAAACGCCTAGCGCAAAGCGGAACAAAGAAAATCGCCATAAACGCTAGTTTCGCTGGAAATTTCGTTCCCTCTGACTCCGAGGCATATTTCATGGTAATACGGAAATCGACCGAAACCTATGGAACCACTTGACGCTCAGTTCGCATCAACTTTTGAGAAAACTTGGGCGCGAGGCACTGCAGTTTCCCGCGAATTTCCACGTCAAAGCCAACGCTCCGAAGCCGAGAGGGAAATCGTTTATCTTCGATGCTCAAGGCAGTTGCAACACCTGTCGTCCTACTGAGCCGAGCCCATCATGCCTAGACTAACCTACCACCGATGCATAAGGTGTATGTTTCATTAATCTTATCAGTCGGCATTGCTCGCTAATTTATCGCGTTAATAGTGACTAATGTGAAGCCCGTAGTAATGCACGAGCCGGTCGAAAATAACTGTCGCGGCGCTGAGCAAATAAAAGATTAACGATGAAAAATACCGCGCGTGTCAACATTGTGCGTTCAAATGAATATCCGATGACAGTGTGTCATTAAAGCAATAAAAACGCCGCGGGGAATAATATTTTATTGATGCTTTTTTTCGCGGCAGAGTTGTGTTTGTATCGTGTTCCCGAATGCTTGGCGTTTTAGCAGGCCGGAGAGGTCGTCGGCCATTCATTATCTGGCATTCCCCACGGTCGATATAGTTACCGGTAGGTCCTTGATGCCGTTAACTCTGCCATCGCGTATGAGACCTGCACGCTCGAGGCATACGTTCATAGACTTGACCAACTTGCAAGCTCGCGGCCCAAGGTGAGGAGTAATAGAGCGAAGGCCGGGGACGACGGCCCAGAGAGCTAATACCGAGGTGTAATATAGTATACCTAGGGTCCATAATAATGTTATGCACGTAACTAACTTCGTCGATGCAGTTCGCGCTACATGTGCATCCCTCCAATCTAGACCGTCTCCGACGCACGAAAAGGACGAGAGTACGTTTAAAGCAGCTTTGCCTATTAAAAGTGCTCCAACTATAACAAACCTATGCAGCGGACCATAATTTTGGCAACTTTCCGTTGACGGAAATACTGGAAGTTTAGGCGAACAAACAGCGCTCAAGCATGTCCGTGAACGATTTAATTGCACGAAATGACGGCCTCTGACGGTGCAGTAGAAAAGTCCGTGCATCAGTCAGACCGCTGATGAAACCACCAAACATTTTTTACCCTCAATTATTTGCAATTGCCAAGCGGGACAGCAGCACTCTGCCGGATAAACCACGCACCGTTCGAGTTTTGGGCAGATCCTAGCGAGCTAGAAACTAAGTTAAAACGACTGAACAGGGATATAGGAACTTTCCGCGGCCGCTGAGCAAGAGCCGAGCGTTGGAAAGGCACGGTCAAGCCCCATGGAAAATTGCAGCCATGGGCGGGATAACTGATTGGCAGCTGAGAGGAAAGTAATGGGATCCGCGCACGGTAATCAGCGCCAACAACGAGCCCAACGAACGTCGTTTATTCAAAACGCTGTGTTTGACGCGGTCGTCGTTAAACGATCTCGCAAAACGGCGCTCGAGCGCAATCAAACTGTAATGGAATGTCCGCGATAAATTACCGCTTTCCACGAGGCATTCTCTCCCGCACCTTTGCGCCGCCATACCGCCATAAGCAGCATTTTCCGAGGCAGCGGAAACTCGGGGAATTAGGCTTCCAAATTCGCCCCTTAAATGACACCTTCCATTTCTCATGAGGACCTTCGCTGGCGTTTATTCTTTCGAGAAATACCCCCCTGTATCGCCAGTTTTCCCACTTTCAGGCATATCCATTTCCATTCGCTTTTTCATCCTTCTCCAGAGCCGGCAGGGGGGCGAAATTTATCAAGGAAAAAAGCCGGGAAATGTTTTATTCAGGATGCTCGACCGAACGCCACCGGCTGGGGAAACATCCTCGCATGACGCTCAAGCCGCGTTCCTTCCAATTAAATTCCGAATGAGCTGCGAATCCGTTTCGCATACGACTCATCTCAACCGATTACGAATCCCGGGAAATTCTTCCCTAAGGTCGTTCGCTTCGCACAAATAATTAACTTCTGCACACATTAAAAGGCACTTTTCCGTACAGCTGTCAGGCGATAGCTTTTTTAATCCCTAACGACGGAATACACCTGTATGAGTTGCACGGGCAATTGCATTATAAGCCGATGATCGGCAGTCGTGTCACGCGCGAATCACAGTCTTTACGCTGGAAAATCGTTGGCGCGCAAAGCCGGACCGGGGGTTGGCTCTTTTTCCCGGACGGAAGTGCGAGCTATTACGCAGTCAGTACGTTCCGATTTCGTTAATGAACTTGCAAATAAACGGCCGTGCCACGCATTGATCAACAGCGGATTAAAAATCAACAACACCGGCGAGTAAATTGCAAATCCGACGCTCGTGCCGGCCGCTCCGGAGAGCGGCTTACACACGTTCCCAGCGTGAAATTGCCTAGCACCCCTCGACCGGCCCGAACGTGTGAGTGATGAACAAAAAAAAAAACGGCAGGATAATAAATCTACCTTGCCCGCCGCCACCAAGACGTATGACGCAATTTGCTGCGAACCGCCGGAGTGCTCGGCTTAATTATGACGTCGAGGGAAGTATCATAGACGCCACGATACGTTTGCTCTTGACGTAAATAAAGAACCCAAGGACTAAGGGGGTTGGCGACCATAAACCCGCGGAGAGGGATGCTCGAACCCAACCGATGACCTTGCGCCGCTTCGGACAAATTTGAAAATGATTTCTCATCAAGCTCTCGTACGAGTTCTTTGAATTCATGAATCCAGTTAATTAGGTCACACACGGCACGTTCGGCAAATGCCGCGTGTGCATTTTAATGAAAGCTTTTGAAAATTCACCCAACGACTCGTCCTTTATCGAAACAATTAGAGTGGACCATGCAGTCTGCATAAACTATCGGTTGCGAGTCGCTGAGATTATTCGAGTGGCCGCAAAGCGGTTTGAGGGGTGACCTGCGGTCAGATGTTGCACCACCCCGGCTGCCTTTAATTAAAAAGAAACACGCCGGAACGGACCGACGCCCTGAGCCACCCCCCCCCCCCCCTCCTCGCGTCGAGCCCAACGAGAAAACGTGCCCAGGCTTTTCACACGCCGTAGACCGCCGAAGGGCTTAATAACGACCCTCCTACCTACACAATTCGTCCCCTTGGAAATTCAAGCTGCGCTTCACTACGACCGTCGAAAAGCTACATCCAAAAGATAAGTGTATCCAGCTACAATGCCTTTAGTTGCCGGGAGAATCGCGTGTCTCCTCTTTTATAGGTGAAACCTCGATGAATTTCTACGGAGGCCATTAATCTTCATCGAGTCTTGTCGTTGATGCGATAGTTATGAGGGAAACTCACCTAATTCCACCGCGAACTGTGTCGTAGTTGAGGGTGCGGGAACCGTGTCTCCAAGTGACCAGGCCACTGGGGTGCGGAACCTTGCTGACGACACACTTGAGATCTATCGTGCTGCCCGCTTTGTAAAACTTGTCGCCCGCCGTCGCTCCGTGCTCGTCGACGATCTCCACTTTAGGCACTGCAAAAGAAACGTTCCGGAACATGAAATGCCATTGCCCAGGATCTTGGCCTCTCTAATTTCCAGCCTTGTCGGCATGCAAAGGGACAGGCTGGCAGCGTTAACAGCGCGCTGCAACTAACGAGAACGCCACGCGTTAACGCGAGCACACTTGGCGGTCTAACGGGGAATATTTGGCAAGGGTAATCGGGGCTATCAAGTGAAATCATGACTCATGACTCACGACTCACGACGGCTCGAGTACAAAGGCCACCGGAGATCAATGCTCCCGGCGGAACGCGGGTCGTTTAACTGTCGATGCACGCGAGTTTAATGGAACGGTCCATTTGAGTGCGAAGTTATACCGTGGCGCGATGGAGTCGACTGGAAGCAACAGTCCGGAATTAATTTCAACGCTGCCCCGGGCTGAATAAAGCGACGGCAAAGGAAGAGAGACGCGAAAGGGAGGCAGAGGAAACGAGAGATAGTGATTTCGGTCGATCAAACTTATGGCAACTACTAGCGGGAAAAGGAGCGAAAAGTTGCGCGGTTGCCCATTCGTTTGGATCGATTTTAAAGCCGACAAACGAGGTCGCGATGGATTCGAGAGCCCCTTCATGTCCGACTTTCATCGACGAAGAAGCCAAGGCCCATTCCTTCCAGTCCGAATAAACTTTGACCTTAACCAAAGCATCCCCATCGACCGCCTGCAAATGACGAGCGGATATTCTCTACACTGTCGAGTGCAAATAAAACGATACAACTGTAGGTCATTCGACGGAAGTCTTGACGAGTTTTTCGTACTTCCCGACCTACATCGGAGAGCTCAGAGTTGGCGAGACCGCGGAGCAGCCTCATAAATTCGTGCGGCAATTTCTTAAGAAGCCAGCACAAAAGAAGTCACCTTCAAAGACAAAGGTAGGGTCCCGCCTAAGGAGGCAGGAGTTGAACAGTTTCTCTCACCATCCGGAACTTACCTGGCGCAGTTAATTCGAGAGTAACTCCAGCCGGACGACCATAGGACCAAAAGATCGCTCAAACGAAGAACAGTGAGGAACGCCAACGTAGAAAACTCGATTATACACCAGCCGAGACGACCCAAGTAATTGAAGAAAAGAACGGGAATATTAATTCCTCCGTAGAAACGAATAACACGGTGACTTCGAGACCGGCGAAATCTCGATGTGAGGAGCGAGAAACGACTGGACACGCACACTCGGTCGCTACGAACGAACGTGAAACAATCAATGGAAAGGCCTTTGGCCTTCGCGTGACGTGTCGGTTAATCAAAGCCCAGCGCGACTCCGCGCTCGACGAGACCCGTTCAAACAATAGCCCCGGCAGCGGCAAACTTTTAAAACGTCCATTTGGCAAAAGCCCATTTGCACCTAAATGAAGAGCACGGCGCGCGCTCGCAAAACACCGCTCGTCCAACGACAGCCCTGGACCGCGCGTTAACTATCTTCCATTGTCATTCGACTCTGCCCGCACGATGCTCGCTCTTTTTTTGCCTGCACGGCAAGCCCGCGGCAGAAACCGGCGCGAAAACGACCCCGACAAAAGACAGATCCGTATTTTTCCTTTTGCCGAAATTTCAACTAAGCCCGGATAACCGCCCATGCGGAGAACCAGTCTTTCGTCCGCCGTAATTACTAGCGCGTAGGCTAACCATTTGGAATGGAGGAAATTCGCTCGGAAAGGCAACGGATAAATCGAGGGTTAGGACATAACAGGGATGTAAAGAAATTTTCTTGAGTACCGTCAATAAAATTGGATAAACCCTGTTCGACGATGGTTCGTGAATATTTTTCTGTCTGCTCAGTAAAAGATTCCAAGCTTCGGCACAACTCGCTAAATATTTGAAGAAACTGTTCGTTAATCCACTAGTCTACTCGTACTAAAGAAAATTTGAGTTTACTCGGGAGAACAAGTACGACAACTGAAGCTGATTTCAGGTAGAGAAAAGAAAAAGGACAGACGAAAGTAAGGAATCAAATAGTCCGGGGACATGTGGAAGTTAAGAAAAACGTGGAGAAATTCGAAGAAAAAAAGGTGAAAAAGAAAAAAAGATACGAGCCGTGTATAATTTGGAGGGGGTGGTGGAGAGAAAGTTGGGTAATAGCTAAAGCAACGAACTGCAAGGAACTACAAGTTTACGGAAAACTTCTGTGCCCTTAGGGATACACCTGGCAACGAACCTGCAAAGAGAAAACGAAGAAAACGAAGAAAACGAAGAAAACGAGGTCACGGCAACTCAACGGAAGTCAGCCAGACATCCGATAAAATCTGAATTATCTACAAAGCGATATATCGACAATCTGAAGGATTTTTCAATGACACAGTTATCAATGACTCGGATCCTTAAGGTTTCCCGCGTTGGTTAGCTAACTTTCGCCTTACGGCTTTCACTTGGATTGCACGGAGTTCAGAACACGCCGGAGGAATTTCACTTGAAGTCCTGACACGAAATAAGTAATGTCGCAAATAGCACGTGCCATTACGCCGTTTACATATTTTACGTAAATCCTCGAGAGATACGGGAACGATACGAAATCGTGCCGGGAAAGATATTTTCCATGAAGGTAAAGCATGAAGCTGCAAAGTGCTTGGCCATTTACCTCGTGGAGCAAATTATAGACGGAACGGGGGAAATTCGCGTCTGTCGCTCAAGAATCGGAGAAGCAGCCGCGGGCTACACCCTTTGTACGTACTTGCTGGCGCGTGCACGCATGCATATGTATGCACTTACGAACCACCGCGCACAATTACCTGCACCGCGGCAGCTGCACGCGGGACCCGTACGTGGCTCGTTCCGAGAACTCTCCGTCAGGACCAGCCGCGAATTACGGCCCGGAGAAATTAGTAGGGATGTCCAACTCGGCCCACGTGCAACAATCGCCACAGGGAAAGGGGCAAAGAGACGCGAGGAAATCGAATGTCGAATATCCAACAGCTCGATAATAATTATCTTGCAGGAAAACAGATCCTATACAGAACCGTGGAAGTACTTTCTGTTATTTTCGGCAAGAGTCGCATCGTACGAAGCACTCAAAGACGGAGAATAGGCTGTCGAGAAGGACAAGCAACGGCGGCAGAGCGAACAACGCAAACTGTTACAAGGAGACTGTCACGCGAAAGGAAGTGAAACGAACGGACAAAGCGGTGAAAGCTCGATGGGAAACGGCAAGCTATCAGAAATTCCTTTCTCATGTCCGTAGACCGCAGGCAGCATGCAATTTCAAGTTTACGTGTGCAACTTTTCTGCGTCTCCTGCGTGCAACGTCTTCAAACATCTTAGGCGTATTCCTTTGTTATACAAGCACAATTTCAGGACATCCTTGACGACTCTACCTTCACTCATTGCTTTCATGAACAGACTTGCAGATACGCATACACCATCCTTCCTATCCACTGACCGTCCTTTACATTATGTCAACCGTGATACTTCAAACCCTCGACACGCCTTTCCACTCTATCTCTTTCCACTGGGTTTTACCATAAACATTGTCAGTGGACAAGTAGAATAATCCGGATGATGGTATGTGTTCCTCAACACAAATTCGCCCCATGTATCTTTCACCCGTTCCTTCGCAACGTGAAACGCATCAAAACGATCCATACAGATGTAAAACTGTGCCGAATAAAGCAATAATGGGCACTCGTAGTCGACAACACTACCGTCCATGTCGGATTTTGCTACGAGCTTTGTCAGTACGAGTTATACATCTACAGATCAAATCCAACTGCGAAAACTGCGTTCCCATGGACGAAAAAATCCCGTGGAAAAATCGAATAAACAACCTTCCACCTGGTTTTCGATGAAACTTCATAACAACGAAAAACGGGCGATATCATAACGAGTAAGAAGCGATAAGTGTTTTGGTATTTGCGCTATTGCACGCTGCGTGCCGTCAAGTATATCCTTGGAATCGATTGGCACTCGTCAGTGATGGGTTGATGTTTGGCTCGAGCTCGGACCGGTTTGATTCTCCACTGATCGCGTTGCGTGGATTTGGCCCGGCCGAAGTTTCGCGAGATGGGGTTGGAATATTTATAGGCGAGCCGGTACGCGATGCACGTCCATCGGACATGGTGTGTGTTGCACAGACGGTACAGATGCGTGTGGCTGTATTTGTGCGCGAAGAAGATCCGCGTACGCGCGAGAATGCCGACAGTATGCATGGAAATCACGTTGTTGATGTACGAGTGAAGCGGCGCCGTATACGCGGCATATGCCGCCCCCTTCGACCCAAAACCCTTCCGTTACCACCCCCCTCCCCCCCCCTCCCGCCCCTTCTCGCCGACTCCCATCCCTCTCAGAACCCACCGACCGCACCGGTGCATGCCAGTCTTACGACCCACTATTTTCACATAGAGGGAACATTCCCGTCGCACTTTACAACGAGTATAAACCACTCCCGCTCCCGCACTCTTCCCGGCTAAAGCCCCAAAAGTACCGCACAGTCGACATCTGTCCCCCGGGAAAGTATTACAATGAGCACTTAAGTGCACCGATGCGAACACCGGCTACTTTTATTTTCACTTCTTTTCCCTCGTTTTACCGCGTCCACGGCCTCGCTTACACGCTCCGATTATTTTACATGCTGGCACCGTGAAAACCGGCGAATTTTCTAAATTTCCACGGCTCCGAGGTCTTCCCACGTAATTGTAGCGTTAATTTCCTATTAACCGGTAGCTGTGAATTAGCAGCGATTACGCTCGATCCGGGATAATTAATCGAGTTAGAACCGCTACTGAAATTCAGTTGAAATGAATGGCGTGTAAAAAAAGAAGTGTCGGATAGGCGTACAATCGAATTGTTGGAGTGAGCGACGGCATCCGAACTGTTTCGAATGCACAAAGTGCATCTCCATATTACCAACGCCGACGATATCACGGATTGACTCGTACGTGGGGAAACCCGAGCAGCGCGAAGAGCTTTTAATTAAAATATGGAGATCAGTGGGCAAAGCCGACCATTGTGCCCCCGAGTTGGGCTGCAATAATAACAGATAATATATCGCTGCTGGAAAGCCACTGTAACCGGCTCTTCGAAACAATGAATTCAAATCCAAGAACGGCCATTGCCACACCGAACAATCGCCAATGTGTCTGACGATTGATCCAGCCGCAAATTAAAATAAACCTTTTAAATGACCCGCACCTGGCGTCAAATCCTACCAAGCCCATTGAAAAATCTTTCCCCGGTGAAATTCATAAAAAGTCCAAAGCCAATTGTAGGAAAAAATGCTCGTCAGTTTTTAGAAATCTGCCCCCGATTTTTTCCCTGGCAAGTTCTTCCGACGAGCGACATATAATACATCCTCCATTAGCTGCCCAGACCCCGGTATAGCCAGCTGATTGGCTCACCAGTCATTATCTCGATTTCACGCTCCACGAAACCCAGTGTCTACCGTGTCGCGCGTAACAACCGACGTCGATCGATGTATTCTGATACGGTTGCATGCTGAATGCGTTCATTCTCAACCTCAAAGCCTCGATCCATTGGCTTCGCAAGATCAAATGTTCCACGTTCCCAATAATACAATAAAGTGGTTTGACAACACGAACACGTCTTTACCAACGATGAAGCAACGTCTTTTGTCGGAGAAAATGGAAAATGTCTTTGTTCTCATTTAGAGTGAGACTTTGAATGCCCTTTCGACCAGCAAGACCGGTAGAGAGTCTCTGGTTCTACTGGTTAATTAGTTACTGGCAACGGTCGGAGCTGAAACTTTGCCTAACCGAAAGATTATTCCGCCAGGGAAGAGAGGGTTTTCGGATTCAGCGGTAAGTGCCGGGAATAGAATCGATTCTGTGAGCCTCGGAGGTCCGAGTTTGTCGACTCGAAGAGCAAGTTCCTTTTAGCCCAGTCGCTCCGATATTCGAATCATGCGACGCGTGTGACACAGTCTGAAGAGGGTCTGCCGAGGAAGCAGGTATAAAGCAATCGAGCACCCCGTCTTCGGCAATTTTTGATCTAGGTCAGAAACCGTACGATCGAGAACGCCTTTCACGTCTGACCACTCCACAGATATCCCCTTCTACCGTACTTCCAAACTGTAAACACGTTTCCCGCCCGAAGATGATTGATCAAGTCATTGAAATAAAGAACCCCAGCGACGAAACGCAGGAAAAGAACATCGATGATAGTCGATCAGAGTACCCTTACCAGCTAACCTATCGCATTCTTATCGCGCGAAACCATTTCCCGGAAACATTCGCATCCGGAAAAGTGCAGTTCACAAACGAAAGGTGATGGCCAAGATACGCAATTAAGTATCCATTATCGAGGCCTCAAGTGCCCGGGAGCATAGCTTATCGAAGCGAGTTTTCTAACGAACGTTAAGTGAATGTCGTAAAAAGACGAGGGAGGAAGAAGGAAGGGCAAGGAGAGCCGAACGAAAGCACCTCGAAGATACCAACAGACAGACAAAGATGATCCTACGCTGAAGAATCGAGAACGAGCGGAACGCCTTTGCTTTATTACGCAAAAGTATGTGCATTTCTTTTTTTACTCGCAAGAACGGAGAGAGGAACGACTCGATAGATTTTATCGACCATTCGGTCGTTCTTGAAAAAAACAAAGGAAAACGAAACACCTCCCTTAAGCTCAGTCCTATCGAAATTCCCTGGGCGTAACCCCCTACTTTCTTTCCAGCAACATCCCCTAAATAGATTCCCCGGATTTTCTCTCACTACTCGGGTAACACGTACTTCCGTGCTGACCAATGTACAGCGTGAGACTTTTTGTAACTCTTTTAATTAGTATAACGTCTACGTAATGTGTTAATGCATCAGTTATCGTCATAGGTGAACACGTCCCCTTCCTCCGGGTCGTCAGAAAAATATCTCCCTTTTTTTATGGACATGTTTACGCCTTTCTCCACGACCTCCCTCTTCCTCTTACTTTCTTTGCATCGGGTGAGATGATACGACCTGATTACGCGTACTTGCACAAGTAAAGGCACCTCTTTACCGGACAGACGTTATATCCTCCCTTCCCTATTTACACGCCGGCATGAAGGAAACCCGAGGAATATTCCGCGCAGATGACTGCCGCGATACATTTACTACGCGTGGTGGGTCTTTGAATTCAGACGGACGTTTACACAGAGGGAACATTAAAATTTATATCCAGTCCGGTAGATCGCGGCGAATAATATTCCGGAAGCACCGAGCTACTTTGGTTATTCGCGGCAAGTCGAGCGAACGATCGGCTGTTTATTCGAACGTTAAAGAGATTTCACGAACGATGATCCCAGGCGCTCGAATTCGCGATCCCTCGCACAATTTGTACATGAGTAACGGCGGATTAACGACGCGACACCGCCGGCGAAACTTGGGTCGTTCCTCTTAACGGCACACCTCCGCGTTTCTACGTTTCCATTATGGCAAAGCCCGGCCCGTTAAACGACGTATCACGACGCTGTCGACAGCCAAAGAGGATCGTTCGTTATTACAGTACACGTGGCGCAGTAAGCAGTTGAACCGCTCGTATTCGTCGCGATAGGTGCTGGCCGCTAAGTGAAACGGCAAGCGCAAAACTTGGGCAAAACGCCGGAAGCTATTCCTTCCTCCCTTTCTCTCCGACCGACGGAAATGCCGTTCTCCCGCGCATCGCCTACGAGGACCTCCGAAAAACGTCCTTACTCCCGATTTCTATTCAACCGAATCCCGTTGGCAATTTTCCTCTTGTTCCATCCATCTCCTGGATTTTCCATCCAATCCATAATACCGTGCCGTCCTTGCTTTCCTATATTCCTTGGAAAAAATCTAGCGTGCTGCATTTCGAGTGGGTTGGGAAAAATGGGCAGTATTAAGGACAACATTGGTCCAAGAAGGATTAAGTGAAAATGCAATTATTCCGGGCACGTCTGAATTTCGAGCATTAGCCGGACAGCTGAGAACGAGAGGCAAATAGACGGGCCAAGGGAAACGACTGGCCGAGCTCTGCACACTGCCGTTATAGAGCCTGCCTTTACATGGACGATTACGTCGGGAGATTGGGGACACTTGACATAACCCACTTCCATGCCGGCCGGCTTCAGTCATCCGCGGAAAACGAGTAAATTTGTTTTCTGGCCAGTTGGCAAATCGGCGGCTCATAAACCCCTCAAATAGATTTAAGAGAAACGCCGCAATGCAAGCCGAGCCAGCCTTAATCGAGTTGCGAAAATGTAAATGAAACGATACTCCCTGTTCTAGCAAATTCCACGGGGATATAGATGCACAAAAAGAATGATAAAGCCGTACTCGCGCTGAGCACGTTATTGACACATTTACAATCGACTTACCCGAATTACGAGAACTACAAGTCCAGCATTTTTACAGCCCTAATCATTTTTTATACGTCCTAGGAATTTAAAAAAAGAACTATTGCGCCAGGGACATAGAAGGAATGATTACGAGAAGCAACGTGTCTACTTTTGGCTTTCTGCACGGAATTCCCATGAATAGGTAGTCGAAAATCGAGATAGAAGGCTACGAATAGATATCGGCTTCCGCTTCTATTCATCGACAGCCATTATCTGGTCGGCCCGAAAAAGAAGAAGCGGGGGAAGGAGAGAGCGACCTATATCACTGATAACGACGGTCCACCCTGTGCCGTGCCGAATAATGGTGTCTCGCCCCGTAAAATGAAGAACAATCCGGCGCACACACGTATCACAGAACCTTTCTAACAATCTCTCTCCGCTCTACTAAATACCACGCTGTTCTAGCTGTAGAAAAACCTTTCATCCGTCCAGATAATCTATACCTATGCTCGTAAAAAATACTTTCATCGATCCAAAAGCCCCGATGAACATTCGTTTCATCCCAGCAAGTCATACGCTTTTTCGACACTGTCAAACAACGATTCGTGTCAAGGGAAACCATCGCACTCTTCTTTTGCAATACCAATTATGAGCTACCGTGTAAGGGTAGAAAATTTAATGACGATTCATTGGGAAGCTCCTTTCAGGGAGAAAGTCGAAAAAACCGTGATATCCGTTACTTGTGAAGAGGTCTGAAGAGGAGAGGGGGGATGACAATTGTAATAGCTGAAGCTAGCAATCGTCCTCGGATCGCGATTACGTCGCTCGGTAACTGCCGACGTCGGAACTGCCGAAAAGAGGGGAGTTTCGTAGTTGCGAAATCCCATGAAACTATTTCCGGCCCTCCCACTGTCCGACGACTTACGATAAGTGGCGGGGGGCAGCGCCGGCTAGGACGACGGCGATGACGCTTTGTCGCCTCGTAGTTTCCACTTTTGGACTCGGTTGTCGCGCTTTTCCCCGTTTCAAACCCCGTCCGCCCCGTTCACCCCGTTCATCCCGTTCATCCCGTTCGGCTGGCCGAGTAGACGTCCCCGGCCCTCTCCTCCTTCCTCTCGAGAGTGTAAATTTAAAATTATGCGGGTAATGTACAGTTTCTGCCTCGTATATAGCAAACGCCCCGTAAGAATGGCCGCTGTACATCGTCGGGAATATGGAGTGGCATGAAAAAGGGGCTCGCCGGCAACAGAGGAGCACGATAATGGACTTTCTCTGATAAAATGGCTTTATATTGAAACGGCTTATGTCGGACGGTGCCGCGTAAGGAAACTATTACGGCCGCTTGACGAGACATAACTCAGCTGTGAGCAACGCCCTCTCCGAGCTTCCCATCCCCTGCCCCCCCTCACTTCCGTTAGCTCATGCTCGTTTTCCGAGCGAGATCGACGGTTTGGAAAGCTCGGCAAAGGAATTTATTAGTCCGAGGGACCCCTGATCGATACATTCAAGACTCTTAACGCTTGCCACGGCTACGACCAATGTATCGCTCTTGACTCGTTTTATTTCATTATTAAGAAGATGCCTCAAAACAAGAGATACGAACAACCGGAAATGTAGCTTGCAAGAGAACATACAAGCCGAAGAATTATGGGTAGACAAAGAATACATCGCAGCACTATTGAGGAGCAAAGATAGGTCTCTGCCCCGAGTAGAGCGGAGCTTTCCAGCCATTTCTTTCGATCTACGACAAAAGCGAAGTAGCCTCGACTTAGAGAAAGAATGGCAAACCATTAAGTATCGTTACCATTGAGTGGAACGCGCAGTTAGAGTGCCCTATACAACTTCCAGCTATGAATCGTTTGCTGCTTACACCGTCCTTGTACAATTTTTACTATCGACCCAACATTCCCTCGCAGAGAATTTTCCATTCCTCACAGAGTGTGTGAGTGTGAAAAGCGGAAAATGAAGACATCAGCCAACTGCGCAATTAACTCGACGACAGTGAGGAAAGTGGTGGCTGAGAGAAACTGAAAAGAACGGAGACACTTCATGGTTAAACGAGCTTCGTAAATCCAGCAATTTGCCGACCAGAGCCCTCCTACGAAGCCGGTGCTTAAAACTGACTCGTCGGTCAATCGCCGCACCGTAAGCCTCTCCACTCGAGTACCAACCTCGGCCAAAGGTAGGTAAGGAGGCAAATATTAGCGGAAGGGTGCCGTCCTTGCTCACTCAGAGGAAACGAGATGATAAAGAGCCCCGCCAACGTTTTTCCGCCGAATAAAAGCACTGCTGCCGAGAGTTTTCCGATTGTCGATGCATTGATTAAGCGAGAAGAAGAAAAATAAGTGGAAATACATTCTCCATCGCGTACGATCCTCCTTCCTTTTTGGAAAGTAACCCGAACAGTCATCCACTTATAAATTGGCCTCTCATAGGGCCAATCTTTACTCTCGACATTTTCACGCCAGACATTCT
Organism: Hedychridium roseum; assembly: GCA_963989215.1. Taxonomy (NCBI): domain Eukaryota; kingdom Metazoa; phylum Arthropoda; class Insecta; order Hymenoptera; family Chrysididae; genus Hedychridium; species Hedychridium roseum. The sequence goes on along the minus strand of OZ022307.1, from coordinate 585,582 downwards.
CATTAAGGCACTGCGGTTTTTGCTGCGTAAGCAATATCGCCTCGGCATGCGCGTCTGAAAGTCAGCTTCAGCTTCACATCTGTGTTAGCCGAAGATATATGCGATGAGAAGGATCGCGAGCAGCGAGGGGGAGGAGGGGGTGACGGGAAAGTATCGCACACGAAGATTTCCTCGAGGAAACCGCCCTGTCCCGGAGGATCCTACATTTTCGACGCTATGTTTCGTCGATCCACCCTTCCCCCCTCCCTCCCGCCCACTCTCCTTATGAGCCTCGACCTTAAATATGCAAAACGGCAGGAATATTACGAAACTCCGCGAAACAAGAGGACCGATGGTGGCACAAATGAAGAGGGAACAAAGGGTTCAAGTGCGATCAAGAAGAGTATCACGGATGATATTGAAATTTCGACAGAACGCGAGGTACGAAAATGAGTTTGGAAATTAATTTTGAAAGCTTGGTGATTCGCAAGAGAATGCCCTGCAGACGTACATTTTTCCTGTACGATTCGATCGTTCGATCGGTTGGTGGAAATGGACGTTTATTAAATACCGCGTGCATTTATGGCTTTCACTCCTGGCCGTACGGCTTTCTTTTTCTCTCCATTTTCGCGTTTCCATCGTTCGCGGCGGCGCTATTTTCCTTGATCGTTCAGGCGTCCCACCCCCCTCATTTACATAGTCATGTGCGCTCGGAAGGCGACCTCTTTCGAAAATTGACGCGTGTGGGCGTTACCCGGCTTTTCTTCGCATCGGAAACGCCCGGCAAAGAGTGGGAAAGCTACAGAGAGCGCAAAGGAGGGAAATCCCAAATCTGCGAATGACGATGGCATTAATCCACGGTCAGAATTCAGGAAAAACCTTATCGAAAGAATAGAGCGTCTACGCCACACGGTTTCTCGTCGAAACTTCGGGGTAACTGTTTGAATCTTGAGGAAAATAACGATGTATTCATGACCGGTGGATTAGTTTTACGATTGGAGAAAGGACCGCGATGACTTGAGAACTGTTTTAATGAAGCCTTTAATCTGGTTCGAAGGAAAAGGGAAAAGACCATGCAAATGAGTTTGAGACATTGAATAGTGACGGACCATCGGTTCTCATGTATCACATTGGATATCTGGACCACGTTTCGTATGAACCGTGGCACGGCTATTTTCCTTCAACCAGAAGGTCTCCATCTCTCTCCGAGCTGCTCCCTGCTCCCGTTTCCGCGCCTCAGAGTTCCATTCCTCTTTTTGCACGCGCCACACCCACTCGAAAACGTACGACGAGGACAAGGACGAGGACGAGGACGAGGACGAGAACGAGAACGACGCCAGCAGCTGGCTGCTCCTCTTTTATCCGTGCCGCGTACGGAATACACACGGTTACAGATCCGTCCCCTGGCCATTCACAAAGCCCTGTATTTCGAAGGCATGCACACGTTGGTCGCGGGAGCGTTTTCCCAAGGACGACGAGCCGAGTAATAGAAAGAACCCGGCCCCGTGGCTGTCGATACGGCCTCGCGGAATTGTAAATGAGCGTCGTCGTCTCTCCTTATGGATTTCATCTTCTCGCCTCCTTCCATCCCCTCCTACCCCTCCAACCCCCCTTCCATCACGCTCCGCGCGAGCAAAGACGAGCTCCGATATTCACGCCGAGCACGAAGATGCAACGAGGACGCTCGGCAAACACTTCGAATATCTGCCGGCGAATTCCTCGCAATTTAAGCTCGAGGAACCAGAGGCGCTCGGCTAACGTCGAGATTTAAGGCTTACGTCTGATTTAGGAGCGGCAAAAAGATACAGCCAACCCCGTCTCTTCGTCGTCTCCTATCGCATCCTGCCCCCCCCCCCCCCCAGCCACCTCCCTTCCCAGAAATTAGATTAGTTTTGGGAAACGAAACGAGATTAGCTTCATGGAGACAAAATGTCAGCGAGTCTGTGGCAGATAATCTCACACTGGTCGAGGAAAATGACGAGCCATCCGATACAAAGCAACGGTGTCCGTTGACACGGGCATAATGAGTTCCAAATAAAATGACGTTTAAACCCCCTCGGATTGTACAGCGAGGACGATAATTTCCGGTTTTCAGGAAGGACGAAGACCACAACTAACAGGCTCGAACGCAACGAACCAGCGGTTTACCACGGCCCGTTCTCTCGTACGTTATAATTGGACTTTTGGCGAATTTCGGCTAACAGCTATTCCGTAGCTTCGCGCGCCCGTCATTACGAATGCGCCTACACAAAATTCATTTATATCAATAACACCCGCGAGAACTCGAAGATTCTCTGTAAAATAATGGGAAACGCGATAAACGCGATAAACGCGATAAACGCGATAAAAATGAACGGGGGAATAAAAACAAGTTGGGAAACAGGTCCGCGCGGGATCGTTGGACAGAATGGCCCTCTGGATTCTCTAAATTAGCTCTTAAACGAGACTATACTAATCAGCGCTCTGCCGGCCAGCGAAAACGCGAGCTCACCGATAATCCACAACGGGCCGATAAATTTCCGCGGCAATTTTGCTCATACGGGTTAGTGCGAAGGGTCGGTTCATCGCGTTGCCGATGAACGTACGCGCTCTATCGGCCTGCAGCCAGTCCTCCCGTCGTCGTCGTCTCAGCTTGCCGCGCCAACGGACCGACGGTTTTATCGACCCCGGAAGGCTCGTAATTCCCACGCAAGCCCTCTGCCCTCTACCCTCTACCCTCTACCCTCTACCCTCTATTCCCGCCTCTATGAATGCCATCGTTTGCCCACTCCCGGACCGTACCTGCTACCTATTACCCCGCTAACCCGCTACAAACCGAACAAACGAATACAAGTGTCGGATACCGCTGGAAAACCGTCTTCCAAGGAAATACGTGCACCGCTTTAATAAGAATCATACTGACTTTTGGATCACGCAGGAACGTAAGACTCGTCCGAGGAAACTAACGGAACGGGAGAATTGGATCAATTGCGTAATTTCCGTTAACGCCTTTCGGCCGATGGCTCGTTAGACGGCAAGTGGATGCGCGAGAAATCGTCTAACGGACGAAGGGGAGAAATAAGGGTCGCGAGAGGGCGATAGGGCCAAGGGTGACAGCGAGAGACGGTCGATTTAACCGTGCTATACGGTAAGGAAGAGGAATCGATGGCTCGGCCGCACATCCGCCAGATAAATCCTCGATAACACCGAGGGGACAGCCCAAACCCGAGCCAATAAGGCTCTCGAAAATACACATCCGGCTCTACCGGTTTAACGCCCTCCCTTTATTTTGCATGGGGTAACACCTACCCCCCCGTTTTCCTAGCTACACGGTAAATGATTCCTATCCTTGGACCGATATAGATACATCGATCTGACCCTCCTCGCTAAGATGGAACAATTATTTTATTCCGGCAGGCCCTTCCCACGAACCCACCATCAAATTCGTTGGATGTCTACCGTAAGATTTGATGGACCTACGGCCGACCCTCGTTTCCCTAAACCGTACATCATCTTTTCAAATATTTTTTTAGGCTTAAAGAGCTTTACCGTAATTCAATGAACGCTCGAAAAATATTATCCTTGGAGGCTGCCACTGGCCGGTTTAATAATTTCAATTTCCCGCATGTGTGGCGAAGGTTGTAAGGAAATGCCTGGCGGATGTGTCGTCGGACGAGGCTGATCCGCATAACCGTATGTGTGTGGGCACAGGCGGTGGGTCTTTGGGTTTACGGAGGCGTGGATATGCATATGCATATGCATATGCATGTGCCAGACCAGCAGGGGGTATCCTTGACACGCGTGCATCCGAGTGGTTAGCACGCGGCGATAACTCAACGGCGTTTCCCCGTGCGCCTTCGTGGCTCCCCGAGTCCTTCTTCCATCCGGCCTTTATCGTCCTCGAAATTTCCTGCAAATCGGCCGGTTCGCCGCGACGGACTTCCATGTCGTCGGTGAAATCGTCGCGCCAGGCAAAATTCTCACGGATGTCCGTTTTATCATCCCATTGTCTCCGGCTGTCAATTTTTCCACGGCTCGAAGGATCCTCTACCTGGCGAGATGAACCGCGCCCGGCGGAGCAAACACATCGATCGCCAGGCTTATTTCACGGGGAAACAAAGGAACAGGGAAGTGGATGACAGAGCGATAAAAGACAAATGGACCTAACCGGCGGAAGATGAATTGGACCGGAGAGTAAAGCCGAAGGAAACGCAAAACACGAACACGGCGAACAGCGGCGAATAGCGGCGAGAGGACTTAGGAATGAGGTGGCCAGCAGTCGGTGCAAAGTGGAAAACTACGGGAGACGAAGGACGAGGCGGAGGAGAAAATGCGAATGCAGTGTCGACGGCTGCAACCGCGAGAAGAAGGCCAATGGCAGCGTTCCATCTTACATCCGAGACAATATTGCTCCAAGACGCTCCGAAAGTTTGGTAATAGAAGCTACGGCCATTTTCCTCGTCGACCCTGGCCCCTTATACGACCCGCAGTTTAACGTTTCCTCCGATAAACAACCAATTCCTTCTGGTTTCTTGATGAAAGAAACCCCGCTGACTTGAACCAGAGCAACCTGCGGTGCAGCCAATTTTCCTCATTTGTTCCTCTAATCGATTCGCCATGAATGCGCCTTCCGTTTATACGTAGAGAAAAAACTATTCGAAAATGTACATATTAACGATGCATTTGCCTTGATGCAAATTTCTCTTTTACGGAAAAAGGCATATACAGGTGGGGAATTTTTCATGCCGCTCATCATTAAATATTGATTATTAATCAGTACCTTTTTTGTTGGGCAGGCTGGAAAATTGAATTCCAGTATAATTCCAATTTTCTCCGTGAGCGGGCGGATCAGTAATGAATAACGAGCGAGTCAACCGACAGGATAGAACTGCGGTGGGGGAGGAAAAGGGATCGAGCGAAATACGCCAGTCAAGTCCAAGTACAATTCGGCGCAGTCAGCTTAAAATGCAGGCTACCTCCGGTCCGGTTCGCCTCGAAGCCGCGCCATTTGAATATCCAACTGAATTAAGACAGCCTTACGGGCCATTAAGTCAAGAAAGGAGGAAAGGAACGGCCGGGGTGGGGAGAGGCGAAGGGACAGGATAGAACGAAAAGTTTGCCGGTGCCCGCGGCGTAAAAAGAAAATCACCGGAGAATTTATGCACGGTCTCCTGTACACGAGAATCGCCGTAGAATGAGGGCTTTGGCCGTGTCAAAAATTCTCAGCGGCCGAGAAACGCGGCCCTCAACACCTCTTTACTCAACGGAATAATGACGTAGCTTTCGTAAAAATTCGCCCCATTCACGAGCCAAATTGTTATTACAGCTCGAGTCCCGTGCTGACACTGCTACCGAAATTCACGAGCCAAAAGTACTCCAACAACTTGCTTTTCCGAGTTACACCAATTACGCTTGCTCGCTAATTATGTGATATTATAATTGCCTTTTACCATCAATTCATACCGTAATTGACTTCTACAAAGATCGTACGATGCGTTACATGTTACTTCATTTCCCACACAAGAATCCCAGCATAATATCTCACCAAGAGTTTTACCAAATATTTCATTAGTCAACGGAAATGAACGCGTAATTTGATAAACAATCGACGGCGCGCTGTCGACAATAGATTGAAAAATCATTGTCGGCTGTACCTCGAATTAATCAGCACGAGTTTTCCGTGAAATCATCGGCGAATATCAATTAAGCCAACCACCAAGTTATATTTCAAAATCCCTACATTTCCCGTCAATAGCGCAGTGCGCTTTTCATTAGTGGAGCTGCACAGTGGTGCAAATCAGCATCGATATTTAATCGACGCCTCCTCCGAAACGGTTTTAAAATGATCACTGCCAATGGAAAAGTATTACGTTAACGTTCAGCTGGAAAAATATTCAGCAAATCCGTGATATATTTAATTTAGGACATAATAGAGTGTCTGTCGGATGGCACGTATTGGAGAGCATGCGGTGGATATCCGGCGGACACAATGCTGCCTCGAACGTGTCGATTCGGTTTCGGGGACTCATATGCGCGCATTTACGCGCACTAACACTGCCCGTCCCCTCTGTAAACGCTCATGCATTTATTTATAGAAGATCCCAGGAGTGAGCCGGGTCCAGCTGTACCTCCGACAGAATCGCGCCGGTTACTAACGACATCGTGTATCGCCCAGTGGCTTGCATTTACATCTGCAACTTTTCCGCTTTAACAGCGGCTACATGGTTTATTCCCTGCAGCAACATACAATTCCTACTTTCGACTAATCATGCCGACCGGAAGAAAAAGTCTCGTCGAATATATCGTCAAGCCCATGTTTGTAAGTGAATTTCATCGAATAGGCGATTGACGGCAAAGGGACCGCTTACTTAGAACAGTGGCAAACGGAATTCCGTGCAAGAAGACCCATCAAACCAGACCATTAGCTTTCATCACCGACATATAGATACGTACGCGCACGAACAACGATCTCTCCCTATTAACTCCAACAGTTCAGCAGCCAATAGCCAGGGACATTGGACGGCGGTCAGCAGTTGGACCAGTTCGGATAGTCTTTAGGTGGCGTAATCCGGATGATAGCGCAGATTAAGTCCATCCTCGAAATACCAGGAGTTAATCGCATTCACGTGCCACGGCATGTACTCTCCGGAGCGAATAATTATCGCTTGTACACAGACATTACAGCGGACCGTCAAACTACCCGAGATATTCGTCGACTGACGGCTCGATTCCATAATTTCTCAGCGACTACCGACAGCCGGTGTTCCAATTTATCGATTGACAGAGGCCTAACTCAAACGCCGCTAATGATTTACATCGTACCATGTTTGCCCTTCTAGCACCTTTACAAGCCAGTGTTTCATCGCCGCATCACCCTAGAGCAACGTGGCCCTTTTTCATGCCCTTCGCTAATCCATCGGGCTTTCCAAACTTTCGACTTAGTACGATTAAACGATAATTGCGTTACGGAGAGGAGAGAACCACGGACAACTACACGGCCGTGTTTTACGGAACGATGAAAAGTTCTTTAATAAGCTTTTCAATCTTTCCTGCCGACCTCTCCGAGAAGATTTATCAAACTTTATGCCATCCTTTTTCAACTTATAAACGGTAAATGTACACGGCATCGCAGATATTCGCTACAAAGCATGGAATATTTATTCAGATCTCCGTAAAATCAACGTTCCAGTCGCAGGAATAATTAATCAGTTGCCCCGCTAGGTTCTTCCTCTTCCATGATTTATCGAAAAAGCAAGTTTATTCACGACCATCGTCCGTCTTGAATCTTAACTTCTTCTCTACTCGGAAGAAATCTGTCGCAAGAGAATCGTGTTTACCGTGGGTCGACGGCTGCGTTTACCGGCTTCGGAAGGCGGTTAATCGATTGGCAGGTGGTCTCATAATCGAAGCATCCATTAACGCAATACGCCGATAATGACCACAGCTAGATGCACAAGTGTTGCAACGTTCATACAATGCAATTGGAAAACGTCCGACCAACCACCGACCGTTGGCCCGGAGAATGCTACGTGTCTGTCCTCACCATCAATTCAATTATCAATCAGCTCCGGCGAGAGCTGTTAATTAACAATAACAAGACACACAAATTGGATTACGCCTGACGAGTGTGACGGTTTGTACCTTCGCACGGACGCCTCGTTTGCCACGAGTTGGAGCGAGCAAGTACAACTCAATTTCGGCAAGTCCGTCAACCTCAAGTGCAATTATTTTGCCGAATAGCGTTAGGTTTGTTCGTTTCTTATTAACGACGCCTGATTCCGCGGGGCTTTAGCCCGAATTGCGATTCAGTCGAGTGCTCTCTTGAAGAGCGACTCGCTGTCGAAACTCCGGGGGACTAGCGGCAACTGCATTCCCCCGGAAAACGACGGCAGCACGGCCAACAGTCGCTACGCGCTTGCCGTTTTAATGGCCACTAACGTTAATAATGACGCTGGTACAAGCACTTTCCAAGTTGGCCGCACGTTCGAACCGTTCTCCACGCAACCGCCGGGCTCAACGACCATCCCGCCGAATCATCCCGTTCCGAGGAAGAACGCAGACTCCTGCACAATCAAGCAAACTCCCTCCCACCCGCCGACTCTCTATCGTAATCACGAAACTGAGCTACGGCAACTGTTACGCTCTCATTGGGCCACGCTAACTGCGGGTGCAGGAATTTTCCGGCTACATTGAATGCAGCTGTGATTTTACGCCGGTTCAAGTGGTCCTCGCGTAGCCCGCAAAACGAAGGACCCGACAAGTGCCCTTGAGGAAATAGTTAAATACTTTGGCGTGCTTCAAATGTCCTTCTCCTCCTAGGACTTTTATAGATCGCGCCAGTGGAAGTCTTTATCGTCATTGCCCAAGTTTCCGAATAACCAGATGATCGCTCGACGTCGCGATATCGTCTTGACCTTCCGATAAGCTAACTCCCTGGCCCAAGCTGCTTCTTTTCTCGACAGGGTCTTCGTTAATAGCATTCCAGACAAGTCCTTCGGGTTCGGTCGATACTTATAGTTACGGGAGACGTATTTCACGAGAGCTCAGACGGCGTATCTAGTGTCAAGAACGCCTCGGGCACGGCAGTCGTACGTGCCGCGGTGTCCGACACAGTTTTGCGGTTACAAATCCAGGAGAGAAGGATAAGGAATTCTCGGAAACAAGTATACGGCCCAGCCGAGAAGCAGCTTCACGTGAAAGACTGCATCTTCAACGTCTGAGGGTAGGGCTGCTGCCGACGTTCTTGTCGGTTCTTCCGCCAAAATAAATCAGAAAGTTGCCAATACTCGAGCGCTACGAGCTTTTATTGCACAATCTTACCTTCTTATTCGTTGTGAGGATCGTGCAAAAAAGATAAACAAGTCTTAAACATTCAGAAGGGGACGTTTGTAGGATTTCTTGAAGCCCGTTTCCTCGAGATTCCTCGAAGAACGGTTAGCTCGAAGCTCGTCAAGGAAGGAAATATAAGATTCTCAGCGAGAGGAAAGGTATTAGCGCAGGCTGGGAGGCAGGGGGATAGACGGGGGACATTATCCTGATGAGACAATGAGATTCTACGGAGCGGGGAACGATGCTTCTCTTCCGTCTTCCTCGACTACGTAGCGTCGCATTAGATTATACGCCGCGTAACGTTGTGTAAACGAGCCTCGCGTCGTTATCGCGGGGATAAATTCTCAGCGAGCGCGGAATGATCGAACTTCGCGACTGACGTCCCCGCTAAATCTCCGAGGGAAAAGAAAAATCTCCTCGCTGGCGCGACTGACGAGCGACGATTACCAGGGAAAATCAACGGCAATGGCAACGGCAATGGCAACGGCAATGGCGAGCTCTCCGACGCTCGTGATCCTTCGCCCATCGAAATCGTCCAATTTTTCTCCAACGCGACCCTTTCCAAAGCAGCCAACCAATTAACGAAAACCACTCCAACTCATCCTCCTCTCCGTTCATGTGCGCAATCGTCAAGTTCTATCCTACTGTTTACTGTATTTCGTTCGTCGAGTGGTAATGGGGATGGCAATTCATACGGTCGGCGGGATCGCACGTAGAATCGACTATTAAACACCGATAAGCCCGATTCGCCGGATACAAGATGGTATCAGATATCATTTTCAAAATACTCAGGGATAACATATTGACTGGGTATACTCGTATACGGGATTCCACCTCAACCTCCAATATCCTACTCGGCGCATTTTATATTTAACTCACTACCCCAGTAATTGCTTTCCACCATGTAAAACAAAACCGTACGAATTAATGAATCGTTCGGTGAAATCAATATAATCGGCTTAGCGCGTTTAACAAAATTCCCGCTTTACGTTCCGGCAATTTTCCGAAATTCTGCGCATTTTCATCGACGAGAAAAAATCAGTGATACGTGGAAAGCGGGGGAATCTGGCAAGGATAGCAGAGTGAAACCGACGAGGACCGACAGGAATCGACGCATACGTATCTCAGCGATGAATCTGCCGGAATGCGTCTGGCAGACGTATGTAAATCTGGCGGAAACGAGTCCGATGCAACGAACCGTGACAACGGAGTGCCGCGTAAAACGATCGGACTGGGCAATACCCGTCGACGTGGAATCACATTGAAATCGATACGCCGCAAAAGTGCATGTTGCGTGCCAGCCGATTACCGAGCACAGGGATCGCGTAACTATCCTACTTGATCGAACGAAACTTGACAAAAGTGTGTAATCTTACACGACTGAGCAAAGTCGCTGGGGGGAGAAGGGTGATGGGACGACTCGTCGCTCAAGCTCCCCGACGGTTCAAGTTCAGCCGCTATTTGAACGGTTGCCAAAAGCTCTACGGCACTGGCGCAACCACCTAAGATATTATTTAGCCCCCCCCTAAGAAATTGCCCGGGCTTTTCGGCTTAGAAATAACGCTAGGCCAGCAAATTATTTCCCATGACTTTTACGGGAACCATCCTCTAAGTGCACCCAAGCGAAACTTCCACGATCAACGGCTCGAGTAAACCGTTGTACTTGGGGGGGGGGGGGGGGGATACTTGGTGCTCTGAACGAAATGCGGAACGCCTTTAATTAATCGTCTTACACTCCACTATTTACATCTAAAAAACAGTGAACGCTTCGCCGGCGGAAAGTAAAGGAGACTAGTTACTCCATATTACGGGGCAACTCTGTAACCGAAGCAAGGAGTATTAAATCAGAAATGTCTACGTTGCGCTAATCGGATTAATTCGTACGTTGTAAACGCTGCCTCGAGGGAAATCATCCTGAGCATACTTCCACCATCAACCGGCACGAAAATAACTGACCATTTTTAACCTCTCGTTGCAAATGGCTTTCGAAAAGAAAACTACATGTTCGCGGAGGACAGAACAAACGGACTTGGTGCAATGCGGATCAGTGGAAGAGTCCATTTTTCCGGTTCCTCAATAACACGGCTAGTCGACTGACGATAAATTTCCCATATGTCCACTGCGATCGCCTACATCCGGCAATGTACGCAGATCGAACGGCTTTAAAACATTTCAAATGGAAAAGCCGATTTAGCCCTGGTGCTCCGTCTGGCCTTTTCTTCCGGAGTATATGCTATGATCTTTGTAACTGGACAATTTCAGAAATCGCTATTGCAGGGGAATAAGTAGGAGAAGGCGGAAAACGAAGTCTATCGATTGGCCGTAGGCCCCACATTAGTCACGAAAACGTACGAGCCGATCGTTTGGCCTTCCGGAAACCACGAAATATCCCGCTTATTCCGCGCGAGGAGAACGGAATTCATAGCAGCCCCGTCGCTGGTATTTCGGTCAAATATTTCATAACCGTCCTACCGGTCCATCGGATCGACCGTCACTGAAAAATATCTCCATCCTCTCCTGTACACTTATTGCTCCCCCTCGCGATCCCTCCCGACTCTTCATCTTCCTGCCTTACACTTTGTCTTTCTCCCACCGTATCTCATTTACTTTCTCGACTCCTTTCGAGAGATACTTCTATCCTTCGGTAATACGCTCTCGCCTGACAGTGACATAAATATCCGCATCGGCACGTGCGCCGAATGAAAAGGATATGAAGATCAACGTCTTATCGCCGACCGCTCGACGTGCCGTCTTACAAACAACCATCGTGAAAAATTGTCCGACCGACCTAACGCTCGGAAGTATCGTTAAAGGCCTCTGTTCTTCACTACCCTGTGAATCCGTCGAGTCGAGAACAGGCCGAAAAAAATGAGAGATGAATAAAAACTAAAATCGGAGAAGAGTATGTACGAGTTCGTAGAATACGGGCGGATGGGAAATTTAGCAAGTTCAATGCCCGTTTCGGCAAAAACTAGAGAGTTTTACGCTACTTCGATATGAAACGCTGCACTTGGCTTCTCCAGACTGTAAAGTCATGTTTCATTGTTGTTCCACAGAGTCTCCGTGTGCTTAACTATAGATCATACGTGTTCCGTAATCGCGAAAATGTGGAGGAACTGTTTTATACCTGACGATAAAATCTACGTACGCAAAAGAGGCGCAACAGGAACGCCCCGCAGCCGGGGAAAAAATGTGAGGTCGTCGCGTGACCGTAAATGCCGCGTGCCCTTTGCCATCGTAGTAACGCGATTACCATAAAACGCGTGTAAGGCATTAACTAATAAACGGGGGGCGTTTCACGGTACACTCGTCGCTGAGAAACCAGTTGAAAGAGCGTAAAAAGTGAGCCACGAGAAAGCCAGATAACAATTCGTGTTCATTTCTACCCCTGTCACTCAACGCTCACCCTATGACTTTTATTATCTCGTCTGATTTTCATCGCAGGTGAAAAGCTCGCTCTGCCATCAAGGCAATTCCACCAAAAATACCCGTGGCAAGTCGCCATTATCCACTTAATTACGATATTTCTCCGAGCATCAGTTCAATTGCCGATCCATTTCCGGTCCGTTAAGTAAACGAGGACAAGAGCGGCAACACGAGGATTTACAAGCGACTGGCGACGTGACTGTAACGTGCGATATACACTGACCACGGCGAGAGGCAATTAAAGATCAGAGCGGTGATTATTCCCTGCGAAGGCGGCTAGGTGATAAAGTATCAGCAGGTACATCGATTATACGTCGCGGGAAGAGCCGTTGGCAAGTCCCCGACAGAGAGGACGAGAGGAGAAGAGAGAGGGGAGGCTCCAATTAAGGACCGTACATACCGTGGGACGAGAACGCCATGAGGACATCGTTACCGGCACCGAGATCGCCATTATGCCACGACAAGGACGACCCTAACGACACGAGTCTTCGTGATTTATGGTCCAGCGAAAACGCGTCTCCAGATCCTCGCGGATTATGTATCGCCCGTGAAACTTTCACCCGTCCGCCGCGACACTGGATTAACAGTATAATGGGACCTCGCGATTTCTATCTCAACCACGAGCTTCAGCAATCTTTTCTTCATAGATATCTGTGTAGAGCCTCGTCCATAACACGCTAGATGACATCGGATTTCATTGATATCACGCCGGACAACGGAGAGAAGCGGTTCCTTGTACAAAAGTACGGTTTTCTTTTGATTTACTGATAAGTCATCGCTTTAACGAGCCTTTTATCATGCCTTTGGTTAATGGGAATCGCACAAAGCCGGCAAACTGACGGTTATTGGGATACGTCTGTAGGTTTCTCACTCACCTGATACCGTTAGATGGACAGTTCTGATTAATGGAGGGTGAGCACTGACTTGACACTCATAGAGGCCGGTATCACGTTCGGTAGCGGTGCGCAACAGCAATCGCCAATCATTGGGCTTGGCATAGTCCAGGGAAAACCTTGAATCACTCGAATACGTGTGTAGACCAAAGGTTAGCAAGTGGAGCTCCTCGCCCCGCCTGCGAGCCCAGGACACCTGGAAACACACAAAAATCACGACTATCAGGGAAGACAGGCTGACGAAAAAAAAGATTAAGATGCCTCAAACTTTTTCGCCAAGTCAGGGAGGGACGTACGTCATTAGTCAGAGAGAATAATATACATGTATAGGGAAAGAGTGTGCTCGTCGGTGTATTTCAACTGCAAGCCGAGTGTTATCGCTATGTAAATTTAACGTAAATCCGATGTTCCGTCATTTTTCCCAGCTGCTCCCGTCCAGTGACACGCGCCACTGTCGGCAAGCAGCACGCGACTTTTACGAGTTTCGCAGAAACGATCGTTCGTCTCTTTGCAGTTGACAAGCCGCTGACGTACGTTCAACAAATATATCGGACAGCACGTGTTTCTAGCACCGACAACGGGATTTGCAATAGCGGTGATAATTTGTCAAAACACGGGGCGAAAAAGTGTCGACTGAGTTTTCCGGATTTTTCGGACGAATGCTTCCTCTCACTCTTTAAATATAAATGAAACTGTGCAAACACGAAAATATGAAACTGCTGTGGAAATACGCGGTTTATTCATATAACATGATCGCTTCCGACGGGTGGGGAACTAGTGGTGATTATTTAAGTCCGTTACGGAGGACCGTCATAGGGGAAAGGGAAATTAAAGAATCGTTAGGCATTGCATCGCGAAGGAAGGGTCTTACGGAAACGGTTACCACGACTCACCCTTTCCCGCCCCCTTTATGGCAGCTGCAAACTCGCCAACGCTCCCCCAAGAAGTACAGTCGTTTATCATTATTATAAAAGATTCAGCGGCGAATAATTGCGTCTTAAGAACCTCCAGGACAGAACCCGCTCCACTAGGATGTACATTTGTTTCGTTATTCATTCACCCGCCGGCGTCACGCGTATCCCCACACAATAGATAAACCGTGCGCAATCAATAGCGAACGAGAAGAATGATTTCACGTAAAAATAACGCAGACAGACGTCAAACTCGTAGAGATATACGTCAGGCGGACATAGTTTCGAATAGAAATTTATGGGACACGCGTTGACTTATGAAAATTTACCGAAATTTCAAAACTTCAGGGACGTGAGTAACGGCGATTTTTGAGAAAAACTTCATCGTGTCTGACGTTTAGATTGGGCTTTTTTTTACTACCGACAGAACAGGGTACGACGAATAATGCATTAAACTAAAATTTTTATCGGCCGTAAAGAGCCGAGGCTTAAAGGAATAAACGTTTTTATGAGAGCAGATAGGCAATTTGATACAAAAGGGGCTTAACTAATCGAAAACCGCAGCTGGGGCTACATTTTATTCGAATGATATTATCGTGCTCCTCTCAGGCATAAAAAGGCAAATAATATACGTGTGCAATTAAGCCGCCATACATTTATCGTTGGCAATAAAGCTGGTAAAGTCATAAAACGGAAACAGTGATGATCGCTTTGTTTAATTCGTTGAAAAATTTCCGGTAAAAGTCTGACAAACGATGCTTCCTAGTCTTTCGTTTGCAAATTCGGTCAACAATAAAGCCAATCAAAGTGAACGCTTGAGCAAATATTTGTTACGCCAGTGGCGATTACGAAGGACCAACGTCATGACTATCCTTGTAATAGTAACGGTTTATCACAATTTCACGAGCACCAGCTGACCGAGAGATTTCGACGATATAGCTTCGTGACACGTTAATTATGTATTCCATAAATACATTTTTCATTGCAATCCACATTCCATACATTGAGAGTGGTATTTTTGAAGCGGTATAATTAGACGAATTAGAATGTTGAACCGTCGATGTCGGTCGGTCGTGGACGCCTCGACGAATCGTCCCGACGATCCAAATTGGGTTTTAACGCGATCGACGTTGACACGTAGAAAATCGGAAATACCGGGAATATACATCCCGACTGCGAGAACCGCGAAACAATGAATCCTCGTTAATACGTGATTAATGAACGGCACAGCGTCGTGCAAATGACGCGGCCGCCTGGGAAATGGAATTTATAAATTCATTTCGTGCGCATTAATACCGTCGAAACGGGTAACAATACGCGGGCACACATCACCCTCGCGCTTACCTGATGAACGCGCAATTACAAACCCGAGTTTCCTTTGTCCGTTACACGAACCGGTAATTGCCGCAGTGGAAATCACGCTGACATTCTGCAATTACGTAAGCTGACCTATCGCGCGTATTTGTCAACGCGCTCGAGATCGATTTCAGTCGATTAGATGAAAACATTGAATCCAACGACGGGAAAAAGATACATTTTATGCCATCAATAAACCGCTTTCCCGTGTTTCGACGTTGTAAAAAATGTGAAATATCTCAGTGACCCGGGAAAAAGTAAGGGAGCAATGCGGAACAATACAGGAAAACAGGGAAAAAAGGTGATAGTTTCGGGTGATTCGGTGAAAAATATGAAAAAAATATTCACAAATAAATGTCGGAAATAGTGTGATTCTTGCAGCGTCAACGAGATAGACCATCTCCGGCTGTCGTTTGACAATTTCGCGTTTTACGTGTTTGTATTTGAGCTCATGTCGCGCGGCCGGCCGCCACGACTGTTTATTTATCCCCTTTTGATGAAAGACCGTTGAGCGTAGTTGGCATTTTTACGCAACGCTACCATTTTTCGTATTCCATTAGTGAAATGCATCCAGCGAGTATGGTACGCGGCAGTGACATAATAGATGTCCATCTGCTTTATTTTGAAATTTCAGCGAGATTCACAAAGGCCGCGAATTCCGCGCGATGTAATCATTTTTCGTCCATACATTTCGCATTGCATTCGGGGACGTGTATTTCCTTGCACGATTGCCAATCAACATTGCCTACGACGCAAGTACAGTGTGAAGAGGGGAGTATTCATATCGTTCTGTCCACGTAGCAACGGAAAAGGATTTGCAGATTACCGGAAATGCTGATCTTAAGCACGGCCAGCGGAAAGTCGAATACGGGGGAGATGGCCAGGGGGGTGGAAGAAGAGAAGAAGAGGGATTGCCGACAGAGCTGCGGCTCGCGATAATACAGCGTAATAATGTTTGCCCGCGGCTACGACGTCCGAGATAAATCGTCAGCCGTCGGATCAGCACTTTAAAATGCGAAATCGACTAAAACCAAGGGGAAACGTGCACGCGCGGCACGCCAGTCGGATGCATTGCCAAGAAACGCCAGGGATTTCTGTTACTGATTGGGAACCGGTGAAATACGGCAGCTGATAAAATCGATCGCGATTCATCACGGATAGACCAGTCCGTAGGATATAAAAAAGTGTGACCGCAAGTGTTTATGCCACGACGAGGATACCTCGGTGTTCGCGCCATTTTATCTTTGGATAATCGTGGGGGGAAGAGTAAATGAGGAAAATCGAGTGGCCGAAGAGCGGAACGAGGTTGAAAACGAGACGGGCCAAAGCGGTGTGCCGCTTTGAAACGCCGTTGGGGAAACTTTAATTAACTGCCGGTTCTTATTGACGGACCGCCGGCTGAGTGGGAAAGTTGATCACCGCGCGTCGGCCGATTCCGTGGACTGCACTTCGAGAAACGAGGAGCCCGTCGCGATAATGGATAAAACGAACAGGAACTGCCCGTCCTGGGGAACAATTAATTGAAAAGAATCCGGCCGATGGGCGCGCACGATGCCCGAGTCTGGGCCCCAAGCCTCCGGGAAGTGGCCGAAAAAGAAGAGGAGAGAAAGAATTATCGGAGGGTAGGACTTCCTACGCTCAGAAGTTGAAATCTTCCGCCTCGTCTAGCTCCACCGCTAAGCATAAAGTCTTCTTAAGTTTTCGCGAAATAACGTCCCCGAAGCTTAGTCGAAGATAATTAGAGCAGCGTGCGATTTCAAGGAGCCAGAGATTTAATAATGGAGACGTAGAGTGGCACGTACTTTCCACTGGCTGATTCACCTGAAACCGCCACGTAGGAGGTTCATCGATTCCTCCCGTTTCGCCGGGAGAATTTGTTGGAAAATTCACGCGTTACGTACATGATATTTCAACGGCGCTTAAGTGTTCCTGCGGCAATATGCGCACGCATTTGAACCATAAACTGCACGTCAAGGCGCGCGAGCAGAAGGTGTGATGCACATAGCGGTTTCTCCGAGCGCTTAATAATTCAGCGCCCTACATTAGCAGAGCGTTCCTTTCGCCCGAGTACAGCCAGAAGGAAATTTCTATCGCCAGCGGCAAAGATGACTGCCTTCTGAAAAGCCTTTACGCAAATGCAAGCGTAAAGAAATTGCAACGAACGTCCTCGTCTCTACAACGGCGCGGATGTATATCGTGTGAATTTTCCACCGGAGGAATGTATTAGCCCTACGGCAGCTGTTAAGCAAAGCGCTCGCCTCTGTAGAGGAAGGAATCTTTTATCTCGCCAGGTCAAAATGCCGGTTCTTCTTGCCGGTGCACTTGATGTTTTTTCCCGGATGACGATAAGAACAATTTGCGAAGACCAACGAGAAGTCTGACGCATAGGACCGTAGGGAAACGTACGAGGCAAAACGGACCCACGAAAATGAAATGTCCGGGAAATCTCGGGCTGTAGCGGTAATCATAAATAGCCCTGCCTTCTACAACGAGGGCGTAATTTGGCTATTGCCTTTAAACGTAGAAACCAGCGACGATATAATTTGGCCGCGCGAGAGTTAGGTCGGCAAACGGCGGCCAATCAGGCCCAAGTGTTCACGGAATTATACGCTCGGTCTCTACTCCGAGCTGCAGCAGCTTCCACAATAATGCGATTTTCCACTTATAAATACGCGACACTGCCCCGATCGACACGCTGTCCTCTCAATAAATTTTCTTCAATGAAACTTGACGTACTTCCATCAGCGTTGGTTTCATTTTATTCTCCATTGGCATTCGTGTTTGGCCGACTTTGGCAAAGTAAAAAGAACGAACACTAGAAAACGTTACATAGGGAATTAACGAACTTCGCGAGCCATTGTTGAATACAGCAATATTTTCATTAACGGAAAACTCTCAACGCCCGAAATATCGGTTTTTCATTCACCGTGATCGATTCTATGAAATTATTCTTTCGAGTGGCCTCCACTGCGAATAGATGGTGATACGCAAAAAAAAGGTCTTCGAATTTCGATTGTCCATTTATTCACACGTACATTTCCGAGTATTATATGGACGACGGGCGAAAGGCCAATACAATTCGGACATAAAAGTACGATTAATATTGAAATAACTGCCGAGAGAAACGGGGAAAACTTGAGAGACGTGTACAGTTAGGGAAACTTTTAACGACACGGCTAAGGATGTCTTACGATAATCACAATCTCAAGGCAGCAAGTACACTCTAACTTTAGCCGGCGGAGGTTAAACGTAGATAGACTGCGAAGCCTAATTACGTGTACGGCCGAGCCAGGCAACTCCAAATGAAAAGCTCGGCTGATGCGCGATAGTCGGGAGAAAATACTGCGACCGCCAGTAACGAGTGTGTAAATTTGACTAGGGAACTTTCGAATCTCAACTACGTTCCTCGAATGATTTTCCGCCGCTTCTCGATGCGTTTAACGACGCTAGATAATGAAATGGAAGGAAACGCAGGCGAGAAGAAACTGGATTTGCCAACAATAGCTTCGGTAAGAGGTAAAGGTGCGGGAAGGACAAGGAAAACGCGGAAAAGCCGACGACGACACTCCGTTCCCACGGGGTCGAAACGGGGCCGAAACGGGGCCGAAACGGGGTCGAACTCGAAGATGGCTCCGTGCAAAAGTGCCTCCCCAAGGCTGAATTAATCCGCGGGCAAACAGAGATATACCGAATCCTCTTTAAGCGAACGGACGTTGACGCGCTTAACTGGGTCCTCTTTCCCTCCGCATCCACGCGTCCTTTTCATCCCCCCAGTCGTTTTCTCTTCCATTCATAACTAGCCGTTTTCTTCCCTTCTTCTTTAGTTCGCCCGTATCTTTCCTCGAGAGGACCCTCGAGCCAACCACTTCTGCCTTTTGAGCCTGCCTTCGGCCATAAAGGGAGAGGAAAAAAATGTTTTCAACGCGATCCGCCCGCCATCTCAAATCTCAGAGACAGAATCATCGCCTAATGCTATTGGATAAGAAGCTCAGACTTACCCCAAACGCCCCACTTGTTTCGATAAATCATTCGGCCCACTGCCAACATTATTAATATTCTAAACTGCGTCGTCCTTCCGTGCGAACCAAAGAAATACACTTATTATCGGTTTAGCGCACGGACGAAAAGGTAAGTGAATGGCAGTTTCTGGGAACTGCTCCTCGGCAATGGGACTGCAATCTTCGGGCTGAAACGATTCATCGGAAACTGGGCAGAACTCGGACATCCGCTAATAAAGGCCAACTGCTGCTCGTAAGTAGGAGAAATAGATTGAAGGGGACGGCCGACGGCTGACGCGACTGGAATATCTTAAACCCGTCAATCGACTACAACCCCTCGTCCCCTTTCCGATCCCAATTGATTCAAATCCGGAACGTGCGCGTCCAACCGCACTGGAGAACAAAACACCTGAAGCAACAAACTCTCGGCTCCTTGCATCACCAAGTGAGCCAGCTTGTTAGCTTATTAACATCAGAACCCATGCGACTTTGTTATCCCTCAAGGAAGTTTCATCGAGGAACTTTGCCAAGTTGATGACACGAAGCGGATAAACGTGTGTGCTAAACCGACGAAATGTAATGCCACGGGAAATATTCAAAAGCCGTTCATTCGCCAAGTTTCCATTAATATTACAAATATCGAAGTACTCATGAAGAGCTCGTGATATTTGAGCGGTATCTGTTGCTAATGGGTATCGTGTTATTATTCATTACAGGAAAATAGAGGAATTTCATTTTCATCGCGGTGTAAAAACATTTTTCAAAGGTCAACGAGTGAAAAATATTCGCAATAAATCTGATGTCGGGGAAGCCCGTTAGCAAGAAATGTTGGGATACTTTGAGAGGAAATATCGGGATAGAGGATTAAAAAACGATCGTCACGCATCGTTCGTTGCGCCGAATTTCTCTTCGAGTGATTGCCGAAGCCACAGGAACACGTGAATAACGACGAGGTAAATGCAGGAGGTATAAATAAACATAAACGGTTGCTGAGCGGTTTGCGTGGCGCTGCGTAAACCATTGAAAATCGGAGGATAGTGCGCAAGTCGTTTCTCGCTAGAGGCTGAGGTACAGCGCTCGTTCGCTCGATCTACCGCCTCTCCACTTAGAAAGATTAAATTGCCAGCGCCCGTAAGCGCAGGAACAAAAACGTCCGTGTAACTGCGCCTCCCGAGACGGCTTTCTACCGTCCAGAGAAACACCATCCGTCTCACTCTTGCCACGATGTATCTCGCCCATGAAGGACGATAAACGCCCAACGATTTTCTGCAATCTCTGTCCTCCTGACACGGTTCTCATTCCGAGGGACGATGTATCGTAAAAACTTCACAAACAGCACCCAAACATCGAAAGAAACGTAAGCGTCCGCGAGGAATTAAAGGATAGTCGTTGAAAACATCCTGTCGGCAGGTGAGGAATTGAAATTTCTTAGCTCATCCAGATGAGTTGTCAAAACTTGGGAATAACGGGTCAGCTTGACTTTTTCTCCCGAGTTCCTCGAGCTCTAAAGCCTCCGTCGCCGCAAGTTACTCCTACCATTTATCCAGCCGCCTTGGCGGAACGACAAAACAGAAGGGACTGAGCCATCGACACAGCCGTATTGTTCACACACCCCGCAACTTGTTATTATACTCATCCGTACATTCGCCATCGGTTAACTTAAATCCCCTCAGGACACGCGTTCCCGTCTCGTCTGATACACACGACAGATGCACCGCAAACTTTTCACCTGACATCTCGTGTCAATAGAGCTATCCCACGTGCCATCTCATCAGATGCTTAAAATTTGTTCCAGCAATAGCTGACGGGGATACTCGGCGCTCAATCGTTAATTAAGAGACTTCAAAGAATATTCGTTTGCCGTACGGTTCTGGCGGTAGATCGAATCGCTTCAAACGAGCAGCAGAAATCAACACTACGCAGTCTTTGAATGGCACGTGCAAATTGAGGGACGATTTCCGGGAACCTTTTTTTAAGGCACTTCCGCGTTAAATTAACTGGTGGACGAACGGATGATGTCATTGAATCCTTTAGGCCGCAGGACGTCCGGCCTTTTACGTAATTCAAATAGCTCAAATAGCTGAAAAAAGACTTTTCTCAGTGGTTTTCGTTGGCAGAGATGCGTCGACACGTAAAACTGTCAGCGGTGGATTGCCGGTGAACATCGGCTCGAGAACGAACAGCGTGATAAACCACCCGCCAAGCCACGGAATTAAGAGGAAAATATTTCACCGGCGTTCCTGGAATTTCCTTTGGGAAAGTTAGAAAGGACTCAAGTACTCGTGTGTACGTTAGCCATGCCTATCAGAAAAACAGCGGGCGGCAAAAGGAAACGGCTGGGTAAAACCGTGGACAAAGACGGCAAGGCACAAGGTGAAAGAGAAGGAAAAGAACGGTGACGTAGAACGCCGACCAAAGCGAAAGGACTAGTACTACGCGGCAACGAGATTTTCGCGAGGTACGGGACAGAAGCTTTTAGAATAAAGAGAGACCATGCAAAAGGAAAAATGCCAAGGGCAAAGGAAGGAACAGGGCTAAAACCAGGCCCGTGAGAAAGCGTTCCTTAGTTTCTCCTCGGATAACCTCTGCCTGACTATTTCGATAGCAAGAATACCATTTAATTAGTGATTGACCTTAAATTATCGACTCACCGTCCTTTTCTGCAGATTCTGCACTTTGCAATGCATATGCACTTGAGCTCCGAGTTGCACAGTGATATTGCTGTCCGGCTCCTCGAAATAGGGTCTCGGCTCGGGGGTGGCTCCCGTTTCAGTGGCGAGACTCTCCGCCTCGTAAACCT
This sequence comes from Hedychridium roseum, assembly GCA_963989215.1. NCBI lineage: Eukaryota > Metazoa > Arthropoda > Insecta > Hymenoptera > Chrysididae > Hedychridium > Hedychridium roseum. The sequence goes on along the minus strand of OZ022307.1, from coordinate 563,411 downwards.
GCCGAGTATAAAAGACAACCCTTCGATACGTTATCCGGAAACGATCGGCCTGATTTCACCATTCCGACGACCGCAATATCGGGAAAATAGCATTAGGTAAAACGTAGTGGAAGTTCCTCCCAAGTCGAGGATCCGTGAATGAGCCGGGAAATCTTATGGAAAATTACTATAATAAATGTCGGATATTTAGGCAGATGAGCTCGACAGAATTTTCGTTGGATTCGATACTTTTTCAATTACGACTCATCGATATTCTTTTGCAAAGTTAATCGCCGGAAGCACCGAACTTTCTCCCTTCCGCTGGGAATTTCAATCGGACGCCGAGAGTGTTAAAGATCGTTATTCGGGCGGCACGATGATTATGTAAAATTCTCGGCGATTCGTCGGCGTTCTTCGGAAATCCTATTTTCCGCGATCCTTTGAACAGAACCCGTAACTCACCTCCGTGAAGGGTGAGCTGACCTCATCCCAGAAAGACCTCGGCAAGTTTTCCAGCCCAGGAAACGGCTTTGAACCTGGAACAATAAAAGTGAAATTTACTCAACTTCTGCCATGTCAAAAAAAATACCTTCTTTCCGAAGGGGAAACCTTGTTATTTGTCGAGCAACGTAACGCTCAACCAATCCGTACATTTCTGGCTAGGTGCTTCAAGAGGAATAAAGTGAAATCAGAGTTACATGAAAGCCTCGGTGTGTTCACCGCATGCTGTTTAATTACATATGCCGTATCTGCGCACCGCACGGACTTTAACGGAGACGTAAGAACGTATTAATGTAGAGGAGGTCGTGCTGGAGAGAATTGACACGTGGAGCGTAGAATGCGCCGTCGCAGATTTTCCACCGCAAGAAGACAAACTCCTCGAGACGCACGGAATTCCCTTATCAGTCGAGTGCACACGCGAGTTTACGCGAATCTCCGTGGCGACGTTCATAACCACACATCTGTACGTTCACGTCGAAGATACGGGAGGAAGGACCCGATTAAAGCGCACGATGAAAAAGCTCGGCAAACGGTTCGTCGAAATTTCTGGGAAAACGTAGCAACGATGGAGCCATAACTTTTGATAAAATAACTCGACGCGCCCGATAAAAGTTAAACTGCACGAGTTAAGAAGTTCCCGGCGATAATACTAATTTATTCATGAGCGGCAGGAAGGAAAGCGGTCGATAAGTTTAGGCGTTTGCATATCGAGCCTTCGATCAGCTTCGTCCCTCTTCGTCATTTTGCAAATATTTATAAGCCATAAGGCGCCTCTCGGCTACCAGCAAAGTCAAAATTGTCCCCTACGATGTAACAGCGCGCTTTCAATCGCTTTAACATCGTTTCGTTTTAATAGTCAATTTCAATATACGGACCCGTTCGCATTTAATTCAATTATCTTTGCATATCGCGCAGAGAAGCTTTCGCGTCACGAGCTTTTACCATCGCAGTAATGGCGTATACACATACATGAATGCATTATAGCATCTCCTGTTCGGATTAAAATCCATCGTCATTCGAGCAAAGCGCCGAGATAGAGTTACTACAAATCGAGCAATTAACAAATTCATTTCCTTCGCTTCTGACTTTATCCCCTTTAGCAAGCAATTACGAATAATCGAGGGCACGCAAAAAATCTGAGCCCTTGGCCCACGATAAAGACGACGCTTATGTCTTCCGAGGACTAAGAGATATTGCGTTTTTTGCAAAAGCGTCGCTCTATGGATAGCTCTGACCTAGACCTATGGATGGGAATAAAGGGTGGCAGAGAAGAGTCGAGAGAATTGGACAACCGCGAGGAAAGGCAATATCTCCCGATGACATTCGACGACTCAAACGGCGCCGCTTGCCGGAAAAGAACTTGGCCAGACCTTTCTCATTTCCGCCACCGCGCCGATCATAGCCGGGAATCTCCCGCGGTGGACAACGACCGAGCTAGAAATGATTTTCCGCTCTCAGCAGACAACACTTCCGGCTGGACAATGTCTCGACTTATACGCCATGTCCACTTGGATACTTACAATACGACATTGTAACTTATAGATCTTTACTAAAACGATTATCAGGATTCCTAAGGTTTCGTGTTCTTCATTTCGCCACAGTCTTCCCACAGTCTTCCCTTTCGAGTTTTATCGTCGGAGAGCTTTCGCTCGAGGAACGAGGGGATAATCCGCCAGGCGAAATTTATCGGCTCACTCGAAAGGAGGACCCTTCGTCCTTGCTGGCAGGATCGCTCCGAAGCCCGGCGCATGAAGACGACACACGTTCCAAGAGAACCTGACGAACGGATTTCTAATATCCGTTGAAAGGGTGGCAAGACGAAACTACCGACTTCCCGAACTCTATAGAATTTCTTCCCTGGCAAACCCATGGACGGCGATTTAAACGACCAAGTATCGCTAATAGGTTTCCTCGAGAAACGAGGAAAAATTTCTTGCAAGTGCTCCAACGGAACGAAAGAACCGACCAGGCCGAACAATTCGTTGGGTATTTATGGAATTAACGAGTGGCCTTGAGCGACGTTAGAATTAATGGGCATTGGCGCGGGTAAAACTATGTAGGAGCAATTTTTGCTCGTAAATTGGCAGAGGCCGATAAAGTACACGCGCCGGTTCGACTATCCCGGAGGCGTTCGTTTTTCCTCGAGGCCCGAAAGTTCGGTGTCCCCGCGGCATAACGGCCGTCTTGAATCGAAAAGTATGTTCGGCAGGGCTGGCTCGCAGAGCCGGTGGTTTGTCGTTCGACGGCGCGACTACGGATTTATGGATCCCGTCGGACGGCCCGTGATTTACGGGAAACCAATGCCTTAATTGGAAAATTATAGGACAATGTCTGGCAGCCGGCCCTACCGAGATGGCCGCCTCGTTATTCGCCACGATTCTCCGAACCCAACGGCTCGACCGACCAAGAGAAGGAGACGGAAACAGCGCCAATATACCACTCTCTTCGTCTGTCTCTCTATATATTATATATATATATATGTCCCGGCGATATACAAGGGACGCCTTTTATAGGACCGAGATAAACAGAACGATAAGTCACCAGACGAAAATAAAACGATGCTGTACGGCCGGTGATACCCACGGCAAATGTGAAACGTAGGTTGTTAAAGGAACTGCTGTAAATGGCAGAGAGAAATGTGTTATGAACAGGCCGTCTCTTTATTTCAACGGCAAGTACGCGTCTTTATAGACGCTAAATCTCGCCAAATATCATTGCTTTCAGCAGAAATATCAACAAGCACAAACATCCAACCAACAGCGCCACTGAAAACATTTCCCATCATCTTAACTCTTTCACTTGTATCTTACCGATTACTTACTCTTCGATCCTTCAGTAGACCAATAAGATACGTAATTGGCACTTACCTAAGGAATGTGCTGAGCAGAGAAAGTGTATCTGGTGAACCAGGATGGAGGCCACCACGGCCGAAAAACGACTCAACATCGTAGCCGATTCTCAACTCATCGCTCTTCCCAAAGCTCCGCACCTCGCGTTTCTTTCTCCGATCTGCAACAAACAGAGGACGGTCTTCTCTTACTCGTATGCCGACTGCCGTTAGAAATCGGCTATCCGATAAACTGAGGCGAACAAACGCTCGTACGATAAGTAGTGCTTGGAGCGTTGATCGCTTGAAAAATAATATCAACAAGCGTCATGTCTGACTCTACAATTAATGGCTTCTTCCCGCCTCGGTTTTCAAAGCTCAGCTATCGTGCGAATGTTTCGATATTGTTCCAACGGTACCGGCCGTACAAATGAACCGTACACGCGAGCTTTAAACCGAACGTTAATTGCGAGGCAGAGCGTAAACTCCATTTCCGCAAGTTAATTAATGGAATATCGGCTGACCTCACGGAGGTCATTAGTTAAACTCGGCCAATGCAGCACGAGACGGATCTATCGAGGCGTGCTCACTCCCTGCGGAGTTTGAATGATACTACCCACCTACCCCTCCCGCCACCTTCACCATCTAATCGAGTTTACGAGAGACGAAGCCACCCCCCGACGAAGATCAATGTGCTATATCCGTCCCCCCCCCCCTCCTCTTCGTCCCCCGGCAGCGAGAAAAAACACCCGGAAGAGTCCCCTTATCAAACGAGATCAACGATTTATAGCACCCCGAACCTCTCCTCTATCGTTTCACCCGTCTACCGACGTTTTTCAAAATATTCCACGGTGCATTAGGAGTAAATCGAGCGATGCAACAAATTAAACGATTGGACAATCGCGCATCCCAGTAAATGCCAAGCATCTACATAGTCGTGCGCGGAGATGCGACCACTGGTCACGGCCGGACATTGTTTTTGCACGTAAAAGTGCTTCGCTAAAGCAACGAATGGGGGGTGGAGGGAAGGCCGGAACGAGGAGAAACAGAATGAAATGCCTGCAGATAAACGCTACGCGGAAATTCCGTTTGCTCTGTTTCCGGAGATGCTCTACTTCCATCGTACTTTTTTAACCAGGCTATACACGGTTTTACTTTCAGTCGGTTGGCATCGGAGTATATCGAATATGCTTCCTCCGACGCTGCGAAAATCACAATAAAACACACAAAAAAAAACACCGGTTCAACGAAACGTTACTGATTGGACGCACAGTGATTTGCCGTGCTCAGACTACAAACTTATCGTCGAAATCCACTCGAGTGCTTTCTATCGAACGTATCAAAAACCAACAAAATAATACACTCCCCGAAACGATGCGAACGTTTCAGTCAAGAAACCGAGGAAACTGCGCCTCGATACAAGGAGAAAACGCTACGTACAGGAATAGAAAAAATTCAGCAGGTATCCTCGGTCGAGATATTAAAGGCCGGTTTTCTTAATGCCATTCTCATGAGCATATGTCTGCGGAAATGTCGCAAGGTTTCTTACACCTCGGAGCAGGATCGTTAATGGAATTCATCTCCGAAAGAAATCCGATTCGAAGGCAATCGATCACGTCGGCGCCGTGGTTAGGAGTTGATCGAATTATCCCCTTGGAAAGAAATCCCAAGGAAAATAGAAGATCCGTAAAGGGGCAAGCGATGGTGGGTAGGGGCAGGGGGAGGGGGAGGGGGAGGGGGAGGGGGGTTAGGGTGAAAACGTTGAATCCAAGATCGCGAACGGTATTCTCACGAGCCTGGCGGTAAGTCAGCCCAGTCCCGGTCGAAGTCAAATAGAGCTTCCATCTGATTCAATTTACTGGGAAGTTTACACGAAAACATGCCACCTCCGCGTTCGCTCGTCCCAACGAGATTCGTCGTTGTCGACGGCAGGTCGACGACAGGTCGACGACAGGTCGACGACGGTCCTAACGAATCTATCCCCTGACGTTTCGTGAACCCGTGGAAAACCACCGAGTCCCTTGTAATTGCTTGCCATTTACCCCAAGAAACAAGCAATTTTCTCCAATTTTGCCAATCGCTCGGGTCGGAAGTCGTTTCATAAGATATATCGTTAATGTTTTGCACCATTGAATTAGCACTCGGAAAGACAATTAATTTGCCGGCATAACGAAAGTATCGTTCGTCTTGGCGCATGCTGAAAAGGTCCTTGGCCCCTCGTCATCATTCTTTTCCCGCTAAAAAGATGGGAAAACGTCGTCGAGCGCGTCGTCGAGCGCGTCGTCGAGACGCGCCAAACGAGGAGAGAACGAGCGGCTGGCAGTTCCACGAAGAAGTAAGAACGGCCCAACCAATTTCTCGCTCCTCGATGTAGCCGGGCGTACGTCGTTTGTCTCCCAAGTTTCAAATTATTTCACTGTCTCGCGCAGATGCCAGCGGCGTAACAAGCCGCTGCGAACGCAAGCCGGTCTCTCTCTCTCTCTATATCCGGACCGCTCGTATTTGAAAGGTCCTGCCTGTCGCCGTTCCACCCCTTCCCCTCGATGAGAGAAAAACGAGCGACCAGTGGACAGACGCTCGAGAGAGCCGGAAAGGGAAGAAAAATGAAGCCAGCCGCCCGTACGGATTTTATATTTACGCGAAAAGATCTATCTCGCTTGGAAACAAAGAGCTTCGTTATTCGAACCGCCGCTTAAACCACCGTCGGGAAATACTCAATCGGCGGGGAACAATCGATGAGGAGGAAAGAAGTAGATGTGTTTCCCCCTGCAACCCCTCGCCGGAAACTACGACCGACAAATTGCTCCGAGATGAATTACCGTGCCAACCGTACGGAGGGTATTTCAATGTTGATCGTCGAGTATAAATTACGAGGCTAACCGGAAGAAAAGTCGACCCACTCGAGCAATGAAAATAATCCAATCATTTATCCCTACACGACACAGCTTTTACCAACCGATTTCATTTTCAAGTCTTTTACATGATTTTCCACTGTTATCCAATCGCTGCTGCTTTAAGCAACACTCTAGGCGGATATGCTGAATAATCAGTGAGGTTTATCGAAAATGTTTAATCAGTGCGCTTGGTAGGTAAACTCGTGTAAATGAGAAAATGGGGTATTTTCGTGTAGAAATTTGCAGAGGGCGAACCACCGTTTAGAAATTACATGCTCTTTTGTAAACCCAGCGAATATCCTTGAGCGAATATTTAAGCAAATGGGTGCATTATGCAACGTTCACGTTGTTTCCTTTCATGCGTGATTGTTTACAACCGGAGATTACTGCACAATCGGACCGATTAATAATTTCCAGGCCACGGTTACTAATATTCGAAGGATCATCGAGTGAATATTAATTTATACCAAAAGTGAATCTACCACCGCTCCAAAACAAGATGCAGATTCTGTCAAGACGAATGCCATGCAGTTTACGTTCATGCCAACGGACATGGATGGAATTTATTGCTAAAATGAACGTAAACTGACAATTGTGAAAAAATTCCAAAGAATTCTTCGCAATCAAGACAGCTTTTGATTTCTCGCGAAGCCTGCGAGCCGCTGGAAAGCCACGCAATTCATTTTCCGCGAGAAAACAAATCACGAAAAATATAGGGAATTTCCGTGGAAACGGCTGTATCGGTTATCGATTATACCGCTTCGATAGGACAAATGCAAAATAAAGCTAGCACCGGGCACTCTCTCTCCCTCTCTCTTGGGAATGAAGCATCGATCGAGAGAAGCGTTGATCGATCGTCCCTCTCGTCCCGTCCTTGATTGCCGGCCGGTCCTATCGGCTCTGCTTTCCCCGCTTAAAAAAAGGGTGAGTCGAACGAGCTGCAAAACGGGAGAGAGAGGGGCTGGAAACAACGAGGCGTGTACTTGCTCGACGAGCATTTGTTTCAGCGCAGCTACGACAAAACGATAAGGTCCCAAACTCCAGAGCCCTGCGCCTCGTCCATTTTAACTCGGAACAAAGAACGAGCCTGCCATTATTTTCCATGGTAAAAAAAAATCAGCGCTCGACGTTCCTCAGGTTCGGAAGGTTCCTCTTTTCGGTAGCCGTCGGGGCGCGCGGGGGTGGAGAAGGCACTGAAATTATTGGACCGCGAGCAAGACCGCTTGTATCGCTATTCTTCCGATTTGCGGGCCCTGTTTGGTGTGTCGTAATTTGCAGCGGGCCGATCGATCAGTCTTTGGCCCGTTCCCCGACGATCGCGACGCATCGAGTGGGCGGGCGCGACATTAGTTATCGGTAACAAGCGCGGCGAACAAGTACGTTACAAGGTAGCCGAGCCGTGTTCTACACCGCCATAAAGTGGGTTTCGCGTGCGTCCGTTCGGCCCGTGTTCCGATTCCATTCGATCGGTCCGCGAAATAAACGGCGAGGACCATCGCGGCCCGCCAATTAATCGCCGGCCAACGCCATCGCCCTCGAGTAAATCCTCCTCTCGTGCCAGGCCAGACGATTCTTCCCGCCTCGTTCCCCGGTACACGCGACATCCCCGAATTAAACCGTCAAGTACGATCCTATTAATCGTCGTATCAATCCGGCCCACTCTAAATCCATCTTCGGAGAAAATGCCCCAACGCAATAATCCCATGCAATTTGGCCAAATGACGTGCCGTTCTCGCGATCGGATGGATGCGTAAGCTGTAAATCAATTTAGCGCTCGCGTCCGATGCATCCAACGGCCGCATTTATGTCCTTTCTACTGTCAACGCTTAGCCATTTGACAAACGGCGACAACTATCAACACGGTAGGCACATATGTCCGGATTACGGGGATCAAATTAATTATCGCGCAACTCCAGCAAGCTTTAAAATATCGTTCGTCGGAAACGAATTCGCGCGAGCTTGTAAAAGTCGGTACGTCGAGTACAGCTCTGGCCGCAAGTACCGCTTGCCTTGGCAAGTGCTTCACGGACAATGTTCGTCTTGAGAAAACAATTATGCACTTTCAATCCGGTTTCCTTGGTAATGAAAGGAAGACAAGTTCGCGCAGCGCCGACTAGAATAGTTTAAAAATGTTAATAACGGAAAAAAGCGGGCGCTATTCCGGGTAATTCATGAGTCCTTAATTAAGTTCGGTAATAAGAATTTCGCAGCAGGGAAAAACTTTCACCATCCGCGAGCAAACAAAGTTAAAAGTCCGCCCGTAATTTTTCGTAATAGAAGTCTTCTCCGGGCGAGGGAAATTTCGGTAGGATGTAATGTTTCGGCGAATCCTCTCTCCCATCGAAATTCGATATTTCCCGGGAGATAAGATCTTACCGGCGTTCTCGGAAAGCCGGGCAAACAATATCAAAGTACGAGCTCGCGATTAAAATTCGTTTCTCACGAGCGACGTCCCCGGGAGATTATCCGCTGCGCAAGATCCAGCAACTACGCTCGTACGTCAACGGCCTGCACGTCGATAGACGTGTTATGACGAAAATAGCGAGCGTAAGTCGGCTCCTATCGGGACAAGAGAACAAAAGTTGCCGAGGATACGGCGCAAAACAGATGGATGTGAGACGTCGAACGTCTCGAAAACAAAGGATCGTTCGGCGCGAGCCAAGAACTTGTACTGCAACGACCAAACATTTCGACAAGTTTCGCGCCTGCCGCGTCTGAAAAGTTTCCGGAGCTTCCTCTCCCTCCGCCCCCCCCCCCCCCCTCGAGGACGCGCGCGGAACTCGCGAATTCCGCGCGAGTCAACAACTCCGTCCCGTGTTTTTTCATAATGCTCTTAACGAGAGCCTCGGTCCAACAAGGATATTACGGCGGAACGTGGCCGTCCGAGTTTCGCTAACTGTTCATTTTCATTTGACTTTCCGCGAGGTAAATACGACGCACCACTGGCAATACGTTTTCTCTCAGGCAGATCTATCCCCGTGTACACGGCTACTCGCTCCAACGACTCATCAGCAGAGTCTCGGCAATTTCTTACGCAAGAAACGAGGATCGAGGAACTCTATGAAACCCATAACCCATTCCAGAGGAAAAACATTGGAATACGAGGTATAGCGATGCAGGGAAAGAGAGTTAACTGTTTGCGCGGTTCGAGTGGACGTGTATTTTTCGACGGCTCGTAGGAAATTGCGTTAGAAACGCAAACACGGCGGTACGCGTTGTCGGCGTTGTCGGCGTTGTCGACGTTGTCGGCGTTGTTTGTTTCTCGACGAAGGCAGGGTCGTTGGCGCCGATCATTTCGTCGGTTTGGCGCAGCAGGACAATCGGATAACCGCAAAGCGCACGTAGCCGGTAAAAATGATCGGCCCGCACGGCATCGAACCACAGCCATGTATCAGCCCGGTGTGTGCCTTTGCACCGACCCGCAGGACAAAATTCCAAACGCGAACCCAAGCCGACCGTCCCGACGATCGATGGCTTTCACCTTTCTCCGATCTGCCCCAAGATAAATATTTGCAATAACCCTCGATAATGTATCGAACTTCCGTTCGCCCGGAGAACCAGATGTATCGTCCCCTCCAGCCAAAAGCAATAAAAGTTAAATACGACCAATTCGACCAGTCCTCCGCTCCGTGGAAAAAGTTAAAAGTAAATCACGATATACTGCGTGACACAGTTTTATCATTTCCCCGTTAATTGAAAACCAAGCCACCCGCGAGATGCCGACTTCTGGCGGTAGTGGAATTTAAGCAAGTATCGTCAAGTTAAAAAACACGAGAAGAGAAATGACAGGGAAATTGCTAGATAATTGGGGAAGAAAGGGAAAACGTAATGTTCCAACGGAAATGCAATTTCGCGGTACACTGCAACACACTCCAGGGAAACCGTTTCCAGAGTCGCCGCAATCGGACATCCTCGATCAGAGGACTAAAAAAAATGCAGGCCCGATATATATGTATGTAGGTAAAATCGGGAAAATGGTGGGCGAGAATGCCCGGCGGTTCTACAATTACGATAATTCAAATAAACCGTTGAGACGGGGAATAAAACGATAATAAAGGTCCCGGGCATTCATACTGCATTGTCTTATGAGATTTTGCGCGACGCTATGCCATTTGCCCGTGGAAACTTTCCCACTGCGGTTCTAACGACGGTTTAATAATCGAACTAAAGGTCCGTTCCTATGGAGATCGTAATAACGCCGGTGACGGTAAATGCCGTTAATTAAAGGGCCGGAGCCACAAATCGCGGCCGCTGTAATAACGAGGGTACCGAGTAGCTTCCGAGGCAGGAAAGGGAAGAGAGCCGGAGGGATGCACAAGTGGTAGAAGCCACCGAGATTCTCCCTGTCCCTGACGAGAAGGGAACTTCAGACCGGTTGTCCGACCGAGTGGATTCCTGCCTTTAGTTTCGACGCACTCGAGACTGCAGTGGAAAATAAACTTTAAGGCAAATGTCAAAGCTCGTGACGCGGACTACTCGTAAAATTGGACATACACAGTTCGTCCAAGGAGGCAAAATTGAACTAAAGGTATTGTTCGGTGAATTCGGCACCTCGGTATTAGGGTAGATGCTGGCTTATCGTCGTCCGGGAATCTATCTGATTGGATGCATGGGGTCGAGCGGCACTGCATAAGCCGCCGTGTGGGCGCTTTAGAGAAGCGGAACGCTACACAGACGTAGCGATTTCGAGGCAGTAGTCGGAGCTGCGGAGAGATTCCGGCCCGAAACCCAAGATTTCACATCCACGACTGTCTGATACCGAGTTTCACGTTAGAACCGAGCGCTTCCGCTCCGGATAATGCGATTTCACGAGCAACGATGCTTCTCGCGCGAGCTCGTGTAATCGTAGACCCGATTAAAGGACCATACACGGCAGCCATGTGGCCCGTTGAGGGCGCAGCTTCCCATTATATGGTCCTCATGTTTTCCACTGGATAGAAGAATCATATCCCCTAAATGCGGAAACAGATGCTTCTACTCCCTACTAGAACACATCGGCGTTTCGCACTGGTTAAGTTTAAAATTGCTTCTCGATCGTTCGGCAAATTCTTTTCCTCGGAGGATTCAACCGTTGGCTCTCACGATCGATGTGACGCGCCTATTAGGTACATAAAAATAAGCGCCATAGGCAATTTCGGGGAATTTATGGAGAAGGCATGAAAATAGCCTTCAACACGTATAGGGCATTAGAAAGCTCGTATAGCGGCAAGCTCTTAGCCCGTAGTTGCGTGAATGAGCGAGTCAGAATGGAACGCAGAATCCTCCTGGTGGACCTTAATTTTCTGGCCGAAAAAAATGCCGCACTTGTGGACACTCTTCCGGGTTTTCACGTGACGTCGGGCCCTTACGAGCGGAACGACGCCATAAAAACCTTTACGCGCGGACGAATCCTCGTCCTTCCTGTCACCGTCGCACACCGCGGACCTTTTATTCGAGGCTTAGGGCCGACCTTACGCCCCTTCGGCCCCCTCCCATCATTCTCCGTCTCATCCCGGCAACCAGAGAAATTCTCCTGTCGAGCCAACAATTACGTCCTTTTGTGGAAAAACCGAGGGACCAACGTTCCCGGTACTTTTCGCAGCGTAGCTCGAGGAAGAATCGTCCCTTCCGCAAAGTCTGCCGACACTCGTTTCGCCTCATTCCGTTTTCTGCATACGTAGACGAAAAGCAGCGGTGCTCGTAAGAGCGAATGGAATTCGATAGAACGGTATATCGTCGCCGCTTCGCCATCGTCACGGCGGATGAAACGATTACTCATCTCTGCGCCTTGTCGGGAACGCGATTTGCGATTTTCTACTTACCAGCGACAGTAACGAACGAGCGTGCCGAGCAATCGGTCTTTTTCACCGTGAAACCTGCCGACCGATATTACACCGATACCAGCACCACGTCCACCATGCCAACTCACTAACAACCTTCGTCCCACCAACTCGCCTCGTGAACGCTCGACTACACCGGAAAGATGCTCCCATCATTACTTTCCAATAAATATAAGATAAGACGACGGAAAAAAATGTTGCTTCGATAAAACTGAAGACCAGCTATAGCCAACGCGAATGTTCACCTTTCACGGGTCGACGAGAACCGTTGGGATAACCCGTTGGATTTGGAGGAACGTTTGCCATTCATTTTTCTTCGCGCAGACAGGCCGACAGGACTGGGAAAGGCATCGAGGCATAATTTACCACGGCATAGTATGCGAAACAAACGGTCGGCTTAGAAGCGTCGTGCTGGTCGTGCTGGTCGTGCAGCGAGACGGGAAAACTCGAGGTCGATCGACGTACGTGCATACACGTAGGCGCTCTCTTTTCTCCATGTATTACCTACGTAACTCTGTACACAATTCGGCTGTACATCATTCCGTCGCGTCACGATCAGCGTTTTTCACGAAATCCCCTTTGAATCCTCGGGACCCGCGATTGGCTCGGCTAAGCCGCTCGTATATATACGGATAAAGTAAACGACTGGCAGAGCAAGAAAGATATGGCAAAGAGCGCCAACCAAATAGAAACGAGGGACAAAGAACGCTGCCAACACGTTCGACCGAACCTCACGGGCATTTCTTTTTTAACCGAACAATTTGTAATAATTATACCGGCCGATGGATTATCCAAAGTTCGCGAGGTTCATAAATGAAAAACCTGATCGTCACTAGTCACTAGGATTAAGTAAACGGAGCTCCCGTTTGGAACTTTTCGATTCAATGCGAGGAACGGAATCTGAAATTTCGCTAGGTAAAACGAGCGCGGACGATGATGAAAGCGACGGGAGAAGGACGAAGCTGAAACCCGACGATGCGATTCGTCGCGTTCCGAAAGAGGCGTCAGCCCTGTCAAAGCCGTCCATTATTAACGAATCACTTACTTATACACACGCGCGCACACGCGCGCACACTCTCGTAGATGCACGCGCTACTTCCAGTGAAAGCCAGTCTCTCATAGAAGGAGAAGAAGGTTTTCTTCACACGTTTCTTCGCATCCGGACAATCACGCGAAATCCACGATCGACAGCTGCATAAGCTGCAACCACGCTGACCCTTGTTGCAGATGCTTAATTAAAGTTCGAGTGGATCGACGAACCGGAAAGTCAACCTCGCACCGGCCAAGTTGCGGTCGGAAATAAAAGCCAACGTCCCGCAAGCGGCCAACACTAACTTCCGCCTCTCGGAAACTCTCCTCGAGAATGGGAACGATCGATAGCGAGGGATTTTTCGGAAAAGCACGGTTAGATTATCGTGCCAAGTGTAAAACCAGGCACGGAAAATTCAGCGCACAAGAAAATTTCTCGAGGTATTAACCAAGCGCAGAATGCGTCATGCAGCTGCCGTTCACAGTTTATTTCTTTGCGCGTAACGAGGAAAGCCTAAGAGCGCTGCCTTGTAATTACTCTCGCTGAATATCGCTGGCATGTCATTATTTTCATGCGCGTCAAGCGAGCAGAATAAAGCTACGTGGTCTGACACGATTTAAGGCTACAGAAACGTGTGATTAAGACTAGAATGGCCAATGCCGCAACAAGAGCGAAAGTCAACCGCCTGTAGCCTCGATCAGGTGGTGCCAGGCAGCCGGTCATGCTGGAAAATATAAAGCCAGAGTCACGCAAAACTCACCTTCGCAAACTACCCCGGGAGTGGAGTGGATTATACGAGGATTATACGCAGGACTATAAACCGTAGACTGACACAGTCACCAGCAATTAAGGACGCTCAGGGAGTACAGTTTCATTCCAATGTTTGCAAACACAAGGGGATATTAACAATAATTAACAATATGATTAAACGCATATGTGTAATACGCATTAACAATTATTCATTCATGGATATCATTTTACACACGATTTCGTATAATTCAATTTGATTATGTGAAACGATAGTTTCCCGAAATACATATCGTTACGCTCTTCAATGTAGGATTATCCGACTAATACTTGAAGCCAACGAACGGATATTTTCGAAAATCCTCGAATCCCCAAACTGCACTACGTCCGGGGAGTACCCGGATGATGGTACTTGAGATCTGCAGAAGACGAGTGTACGCAGGTAACGAGCAACGGATGTCATTAGCGTTAATTAGTGAGATTTCGCGTAGAATTTAAGTTTCGTAATTACACGATAATGGCGTTGGTGTTATCGGGCAGAAGCTCTGGCGCGCGAGGCGAAGAAAAAGTCCCGGCCACGTGAATTATGTGTGCAGAAGGAGAAAGGGGGCGCCAATTGGTGAGTGCAAGGGGGCGAGAGACTTCGCTAGTTTATAGACTAAGTTCGAACCGACGATACATAGGAATTTGGCTACTACCAACCCCCAACCCGCGGACCCTCTTAACTTTTTAATTCTCATTCGCAATAAACGACTTTTGTTCAGGTATAAAACGGATATCGAGCGTGAAGATGGAAAGATACGACGAAGCTTTACGACTCGACGAAATTATTACACCGTCCTACGCTATTATTAGATAACTCATTAAAGAGCCGACAGTTTCATTTTCTTTCTGTCTCCCTCAGACCTTTCTTGTCGGACGGATTAGCAATAGCCCACATTTGTTATCGCCACGACAAGATTGTATTTCGCAGGTACGACCAAGGTCAGAATTTTCCGAGGCAAAGTAGGTTTCTCGCTGACTAAAAATGATTACCTGGTGATGATAAATGTTGGCAAGTTCGATTCCGACCTCTAGTTGACAAGATATTTCTAGGCGAAGAACATTAAGTGTGCGGCAGCGTAGTAAACGCAGGATATCGCGTCGGTATTACGTTTTCGGATCCTCGTTCTCCAAACGATCCCTTTCCAGCGTGCATTAGGTGTAACGAGATATCTGGCCGGCTCGTTCGCGGCCACAGCCGAGACCGGAAACGCATTACGGCGATGCTTCTTGGCTTTACGTAGCGTGACGCGAATAAAACAGCACGTGAGTTCCGCGGGATTGCCGTCGATTTTGTCCACGTGTGCCCGTAGAGGATGGTTCAGAAGCGTGGCTGACTTAGAAGCACGGCTAGGATAAACGGTCGTTCAACAACGTCCAACCACTCTTTGTCTTTCTGCCCGGCCCACCCTCCCACTCTCCCTCCTTCTCTTTTCCTTTCCCAGGACTGTGTCTGCCACGACCGTGCCGATCGAGAGAGCGCCTCATAATTTAGAGGACTTTTTTCCCCGGCAGCAAGCGCCGGCCGAGCGATGGAGAACGGAAGGAACACCGGGACCGGTAAAGAGAGGTATAGAGGGCGGATGGTGCCAGTCGCGAAATGCCAGAGAGGAAGCGCAGAGGGCCGGTCTCTCGTGTCCGCTGCAGATTAGAGATATTTATGGTCCAGTAAATCAGATACTGTCTTCCTCTCTTCCGCCTGTACCTCCACACCCGACGTTGATTCATCAAAATAAGGTTCTCGCGGGGGAGGAGAGTTAGAGAGGTGTTTTCCCAATTCTCGCGCTATATAAACGACAAAAAGTACACGGTAAATATTGGAAAGTCCCTTATCGTCGATGAAAGAGTAACCGTCTATAATGTCAAATCGCAAAAAGAGGCAACGTCATAACCTTCGTGTCGGAATTTAGCGTCCTTCTCCACTAGCCTGGTTCTCGTAAATTTCTATTCTACGGATAAGGCAATATTCGCGGAAGGGATATATCGTCCGGCCCCCTCGTTGCTGTTCATCATTTTTTCAGGAGCCGCCGAAAAAAGATGCACAGAGCTGTGGGTAATCGCGTTTACGACGCATTGCCGCATGGAAGTAGACAAAGCGACGAGGAGGAAATCGTGCACACGCGGCTTATCCGATTAGCTTAGTCCTCGGTCGGGCAAATTCACGCTGCAACACAGATCAAAGATTTTTTTACGGATAACCGCGGGGAACCGGCGGCCCAACGTAATTCACGAATAAAAAGAATAGTGCGGTTCGGACATAACCGAGACCCGCTGGAAAAGTTGCCTTTGAAGCGCGCCAATTTAGCGTGATGGACCGAACTGCAGCGAATGTAAAACAAGCATCGGCAAGGAGGGACACGCAGTTCGAAGAGCGAAGCCCCACGCAAGGTACGATCGATCGTCTATGTCCCGAGAAACGCATACCGAGCTGGCCCTCGATGCGTCCTCGATCCTCGATCCTCGGCCCTTGTCAAGGGATTTCCCACGTTAAATGCCCAGCCAAAACCGATCGATATCCAGGCCGGTCATTAACCGATCCCCACGGTGTCGCCAGGAACGCCCACTCGCTTTCACCAATCCTTCCGCCTTAATACGACTTACGTGTCCACCTCTACAACCGCAATTACGCTGTCTTAATTACGTAATTGCCGTACAATAGTTCGCTCGTATTCGTCAGGAGTCACAGGAAAGAATAATTTACGAATTTGTGAATATCATCGAGCCTTGCTAGCTTTACTATGGTTTCTCGTCAACCTTGTTCCCCTAGTTACCTTGTTTCTCGCCTTTTCAAGCTCACCAGTCTCGTTCCATTTCGTCGTCGACCTTTCAAGTTAGATCTCTCGACCACTTGATGCCAGCTTAACGACCGAAATTGCTTACAGAGCACTCGTAATTTCGTTTAATTACGGCCAGAGTGCGGTCGCGACTCGGCGGGCAACGGTTTCACAAATACAAGGGGTGTTGACCCTATCCCGGAAATTAGGCTACGGCAAACAACGTCGAGATATGTCATAACTGAAACGTTAATGAACATCACCGCTGGTTGCTTGTTTGCCTCTCATCAGTCTACATATAATTGCAATGACAAGACAGACTTTAAAAAATCAACAAAAATGTCACATTATCATTCGCACTGAAGTACAATGATTACTATCAACGAAAAGGTTTGCTGCTCCTCTCAGAGAATTAACAAGATTCTTAGCCCAGCCGGAGGGAGATCTCGATGCAACCGTGCGCGAACCTTAGACAAAGTGCGTCACGTAATGGTTCGCAATCACAGTGCTCTCAGAGGAAATCGTGTCACGTCACGGTGCATGCAGATGGAACCGATCTCTACAGCGATGCGTGATACATACTCGTCTAATACCCCCGACTTATCGTTCGATGGCTCGTCTATTGCAATAAACGATCAGCCCGCTTGACAAATCCACGCGAGTTCTCGAGTTCATAATTAATTCGCGCCATTGAAGCGGCCAATGGACCGTGCTCAATGAGGCAACCAGGCAATGAGGCAAGCCAAAAGAGAATCCTTAAAAGGTAGAAGGCACGTGACCTTTGTCCTCTGTGTGAAAAGGGTTAAGGCAAACGCAAAATCACGAGAGCAGAATAGCAATAGGCGTAATCCGTTCATGTAGGATCGCTGAGTAAACTCGATATCCTTGAGCATTAGCCGAGGGCTTGATCCTCGCGCGATGACAGATTTTTATGCAAATTTAACGGGTACACTGGCATTATGGGGAGAATCAAGCCGGGTCTCGCGTACCTCAAAGGCGGCTGTAATGCGATCAAGGGCTCCGCGAATCTCGCCGGAGATTTTCCTCTCCGCCTCGACGTTTCTTACCCAGACCGCGCCATTTGTTATTCAACGACGGTATAACGAGCAACGGCTCGGCCCGTCTTGTGCTTCTCGAGTAGTCGACCGTTTCTCCTCCATCTTCTTTCAGCCAGGAAATCTTAATCGTCCGCGATAATCTTTCAAGGATTTCCCGCTACGCTAAACTCCCCCCGGGACAGAAACCCTATGTTTTTATCGGTGAATGAATTCAGCGTCTGCGTCCATTCCCCCTTGGCATTTTCTTGGAAAACACCGGCGCATTTCAAATACCAAGGGAAAGACACAGAGCGCTGTTACAAGAGAAGAATTTCGCGGCATCGAAGGAAAGAAATATTCGACAACTGCTTCACTCCTACGAGAAGAATCTTGAGGATTGCTATATCTTTATCGGCGTAACGCATCGTCATCAGGGGCTAATCTTGTCAAACGATTCTCGTGTTACGAGTACAATAGAAAGTGGCAGTGTTGTTGGCGACGGCAGCGGGGAGATAAGACACGAAAGCATTCTTGCGCTTTCGTTCGAAATTGCTGTGTACTCCGGGAATAGAGAAAAAGAGAGGACTACTGGAGGTATTCGTGTGACGGGGATGTCGGGCCGCCGCTACTACGACTAGAGGTGGATGAAAATTTCCTTCAGTCTGCTCCTACGAAAACTTTACGCGACACGGCTGCCTCGAGGCGGTTGCCAACACGCAAGCTACACTAGCAATCTAATCCGCTCTGTCGAAATTTTGTTTATGCCAAGAACCGAGACTCTAAATCCGTCCTTTCGCTCTGAAAGAAGGATGAAGAAAATCGAGGAGGTGCGTCGTTAGACCCATGAGTATTTTTTCGATCAATCGATGCAGCCCGAAAGAAGAAACTCCGAGAAATCTCAAGGGCCGAGCGCAACGTCTCCTTGGACGACGCGTCGGCAAGAATCCGGCCAGAGTTTCTTCCGGTCGAAGAGAACTCCATGAATGTTACGGAGGACAAAAAGCGGCTCTTTTGTGTACAGAGCATATTGTACAGCTCCGCGTTGCACACGACGCAACGTTACCTAGGTACTCGGATAATGGAAAAGTTGGACCGGCAGTGCTTTTAGGGTTTTCGGAAAAAAAGGGGGAGAGAGGGGAAAAGAAAACTGGAGAAGATTCGACGGATACGTTCCGTATCCCGACGTTTCCGGAGGATAGCGAATTCCTGGCACGCTCGACACAGCCTAGGATCCCCGAGGAGTACTTTTGAATGTATTCCCGAGACACGGGAGAATCGCTGGTCTTACGAAGCTTTCCGCAGAGCTAGCCAACTCCGCGAGAGCCCGAGCCCTAGGCCAATTAGAGACGCTCTCCTTCCCCGCCGAAAACAGAGAAAAAGCGAAAACTCGTCGAGCGAGAAACCACCATAAGGTGTACGACTGAGAAACTTTCAAACGAGACGCTCTTCGTATTCTCCGACCGTTGCCAAACGCCAGGACGATTAAAAATAATGAAATTTTCAACTAACCACGAATGATCCCTCCGTCAAGAATAATTTGGAAAATCTCCCGCATGTACGATCGAATGATTTTCCTTGCGTAGACGAGCGTAAAGAAAAGCTGTTGATCGCGAGTAAGCGATAAGACGACGGAACTAATTTATCGCGTTTGAGCCGAGCGTTGAGCCAGCTAGCCGGCCTTAGCTTTCGCAGATACAGCACGAAACGTCCCCCTCAGGATCAAGTCCGTCCCGACGTTCCTGTTGATTTTTGCACTGTTGATTTTAGCGGGCCTGGAGCAGCGTCGCGTTAATGGGTCACGTCTCTTTTACTTTTTGTCAATTCCACTTTGTATAACTTCGGCAAACTCGCGAAACTGCCGCCACTGTGAAGACCGCGGAAAACTGTGAACATAACATTGTGGAAAAAAAGATCTTCGTTACCGTCCGAAGTCGTTATGAAAATTGCAAATATTCCGGGCGCTCGCAGATTGCGCAAAGTTAAGCTTTCCGCAGCTTTTCCTCGCAACGCAAACACGAGATAACGATTTACGTTTAATTTCAACTATCAAGGGAATAACGTCGTTGGCCGACTTATGTATCCCGCAAAAGTAAAGAGTAACGAGGACTTTTTACGTGAGATTTGCTATCTAACGCATTTGACGGTCCATGGATTTACGGTCTCTCACTGGTCCCACTGTCCTCAGGGCCCAAACCGATCACGTTCCATCACGTTTTCGGGGATTAAAAAAGGCCATAGCTGGTCGAGCGAGGCCCGTAAATTTAACCGTTTCATACCTACGTATCGTACGTGGTCAAACGGAAAATTTCCCGCAGCACGTTCCGCCTAGCCGCTTGGACATTCATCTTCGTGCATCGACACTAATCGCTGTCGATAACTTCCGATATCGCTGGATATACAGCCGGTATTTATCGGGCCGATCGCTTGGGAACGAGTTCACGAAGCACGTGACCTATCCGCCTCCGAACGAGTCCGGTATTTGCTAAGCGCGCGTGTAAATTCGACGGACATTGT
Organism: Hedychridium roseum; assembly: GCA_963989215.1. NCBI lineage: Eukaryota > Metazoa > Arthropoda > Insecta > Hymenoptera > Chrysididae > Hedychridium > Hedychridium roseum. The sequence goes on along the minus strand of OZ022307.1, from coordinate 543,247 downwards.
CCTGACGTTTCGTCCAAATAGGTTTTCGAAACACCACCGAGATAAACGATGATCGGCCGAACGAACGCACTGGGAAAACCGTGGAAAACTCGTTCGAGAAAACGTGCAATTTTTAGCTTTGCGCCAACTCGCTTTTCCCATCTCCACCCTTCTGGCCATGACCAGCAGGAAAGTGGGACAGCCAAATCCCAAGTCTCGGAGACCGATTAACGCGCCAAGGGCTAAACTTTCTGGCCGGATAATGCAAATTATTCTCCAAACGCCGAGGGCTCCTCGACGGTCAGACTTTTATCCGGCCTCTCTATTCGTTGTCCACTCGCGAGACTGCAAATAGCTCAATCATTCCCCAGAATTTTGTCAGCGTAAATAATGACTGGACACACTCGACAATTTTGGAGCTTTGCTCCGACCGACCGGATAATTTAGATACGTTGCGTATTGCAAATTCATTAACACAAACGATGCCGGAGGTAATGACAACGGTTTAAACCGACAAATATTAGTTAATATTAGTGACGAAGCTGTGATCGCTGATTAAAGAACTCAATAAAGCTGTATTTCGATTACGGATTATCGAATGCTACGAAATATTATTTGATCATATTTAACGTTACACGTGCCTCCGATTACACTTTAATGGATGATTTTATTCGAGCGGCAGTTATTTTCGCCGAGGGACTAATCCGACATGTTCTCCGCTGCTTAAAAATGTACAGTGCATAAACGCGAATTCCATGGAAGTACGTTTCATCATTCCCGTAATTACGGCGCTGCAAACTGTCACAACGGGACAGTGATTTATTTCAATTTCGCAGTTATACGGGGGTTGCTCGGCAAAGAGTTGTTCGTTCTTCTCGGCAGAAACGATAGTAACGTCAAGGTGGATTTTCTTCGGGTACCTTGGTTCTTCGGACCGTTGGCTCTTCAACGCTTCCGTCGACGATGTTCTATGACCTGCTATCCGTCTGCATTACCAAGCTACCGTCAGTCATCCATTCGTTTCTATCAAGAGCACTATACATGCGCGTGCCTGGCCAACGATTCGTCACGCTACGTCATATCTCTTGAAGGCGAAATCACTGTTCGACGTCGAACCGTAGAGCCGTTATTAATCTATGGGCCAACGCGAACGTCACCTTACCTCCTGAATCTCAACGTCAACGTCGACGAATCTATCGAAAAACCCAACCCGACTCCCGTTCGAAACCACCTAATCTACGGCTTAATTAATGATCCTCCCGCGAATACCTTCTAGACTATCGATAAAGTACCTAAGACGATTTTCACTGAGCGACGACATAGCGAAATTTAAATTGCCATTTACATCCTCGTTATCCGGAGCGTCAAGGCGAAGTGCGTTCTTTTCCGGCGCTTGGCGTTGATCGGTCCCTTCGTTAACGACCTAATTAGCCATTCGGCCTAATTGCAGAGCCGGCAGAGCATAGCCAAGTTGCGCGGTTAAGCGCACAATTGTCGGAGCGTCGTTAACGAAGACGGTTCGCCAGGAAGCAAAACTTTTCGAAAGAAACACGCTGCTCGATTGGCGACTAACCGCAAAACCCGCCGACGAGCCTTTCATTGTTAACGCCTGCACCTAGCAAAGTCCGCTAAGTAGCCCGGCCGGTGTTAACAACTTTCCTGATAAACCTATCATCGAGAAAACTCGACGTTAATCTTAACGAGTCATCAGCTGCGAGCGAAGAACCATAGGAAAAGAATGTCTCGAGAGGCGGACAGTGAGGTGGAAAATAAATTGGTTCGTTGTTGAGCTTTGCCACGGTGAAGCACCCTAGCGATACGAATCCTAGGAGCCGGTGAAACGTGTGAACGTCAACCACCCTCCAGCGAAATGCGTCGCTATTGTGCGAGATACGCCTCATACGAGATACAAGAGTAGACGCAAGAGATCCTGAGCTTATGGTTCGTTGCAACTAATTGCTAATCACGCCACATTTCCATGAGGGCTGCGCCGTAGAGACGTAAGAAAGTGGAACAGCTATGTACCCAGAACGAAGGAGAGGTAATAATAATGCATGCACGTCCCTATTACGACCAATTTACCCTGCCAGCCGGTATTTTCCCCCGTTTATTCCTCGCTGAGTTATCCGCGCATAATCTCCGCTGCGCGCAACATATTTTCACCCAGTCGAATATAACGCAATTAACAGCATTAACTACGGTCGTCGTTACTTCAATTTCAGAATGTTCGCCTTCTCGGTTAACTATCTTCGAGAAATATGTAGTTCCCCGGGAATGGCTAGCAGTTTTTTTTTACAGCAACGGAGCGTTGAACTGTGGTGGGGGGGGGGGCGGTTTATCGCAAGCATTTCTCGAGACGGACATTGGTCGCAGATGGACGGAGTTTAATCGTGGCGACCATCGTACCTAGGAAGCTGGGATTCACTCGCTTAAGTGGACTACGGGGGTTGGACAGAGGATGCTAACTCGGCCGCACCTCCGAGAAATCGCTCCTCGGGTTAATTCAATCGACGGTCGAGCGAAGGAGCTACTAATTACGGATAATTAGATAAATCGCCGGACGAGCAATTTCTAGGACCAAGTGCCGGCCGACAACATCGTTCTCGCGCACGGTATTATCCGGTAAATCATTAATAGCGTTAATTAAAAACTTTAATCAGCTTAGGGAGGACGGGAAAGCACGGCTATTGGAGAGCAGCCGTTCGCACCGTTTCCCACGAGTTCTCCCCTATTCCCGGGATATGACGGACCGCCCTTTCAATCACACACCGCGGTTTTTTCACTTAAACGAACGGTGTCCACGCATTCCGATGAAATGCCATCCCCCCGTTCCGCACCTACCGATGTACCCCGAATCAATACCAATTACCCACTGGCAATGTCCCTTTTATTCCCTACGGTACAATACGCGCAGGACAAAAAATTCTGCCGGGCCAAAAGCTTTATTTTACCTATTTCTCCAGCGCGAAATCGTTATATTATTCCTTGTTATTTGCTAAGCCATGGAGAAACACAAGCCTTAAACAAAGACCGTCGGTCCAATTATTTGCCCCGAGTGATGTACGTAATATCGTATGTTTTGCGTGATTTACGTGGAAAATATTCTTAATGAAAAGCGTAAGAGGCAGTCTAGGTCCCCGGTACTTGGTAGCCGGCATTCCGGCGAGCACCACAGACGCAACGCGCGTCCTCTCCTCGGGTGAAAAGTGAAGACGAATGGTCAAGGAAATTCCGAGCTTTTCATCGGCGTCTACTCGGAGAAACGGCAAAGCCCGTTTGACGTTCGAATGCTCCTCCCGCGGAGTATTGGAATTTGTATTATTTGTTGGAGAAGCTGCGGCGCGCATGCTTCCCCGTCTCATATCGACGCGGAGAAAAGTGGATGAAGGCGTGGCGGGCGAAAAAAACCGAGTGCCGCTCAAGAAAAAGCAAATCAACGAACGCCGGAGAAACGAGAGAGACACGGCCGAAGGGCAAGGAATGTAACCGCGGATAGGAAAGAAAAGGATTTAGGTCAATGAGAAAGTCCGAGGACGGGTGCCAATGAGTCTGGAATTGGCAGGTAATCGCGAGTCGGAGGCAACAGGCGCCTATACAATTTTCCAATACCCTCCCCTCTCTACCCTCAGGCCGATATTATCGTACGAATAAATTCTCATTCAGCCGGGACGACTTTGACGGTCGTTCGAGGCAAACTCGTTCTCTCCGAATTTTTCCGCTTTTCCCTCTACCGAGCGTTCCGCCGTAGAGAGATTTTTTTCTTTGTTTTTTTTTGTTTTTTTTGTTTTTTTTTTCCACGGCAATGTCGTCCATACATTGGCGGGAAATAATGCTCATCGCAGGTATCTAACGTGCGGGACGTTCGTCAGTAACGACCGTCTTTATGTGTTCGCCGATACGTGTGCTCCCTGCTCTTCGTCTCTGGCCTCGTTTCGTTGTTTCGATGGTCAGGTCGAAAAGGCTTTGCCTCGTGGGTCGCGCACCGGCAATGTAGATATATCTGTCCCAACGAATCCCAATGAATCCTATGTAAATAGGAAGGTATTGCTATTGAAATGGCAGCGGGATTGTCGTAGAAGGAAGGACGTTACAAGAGTAAAATCGCCTGTAAAATCCCTACGGCAATATGGGCATGTTTGTAACTTCCGATCCTACCGTTTCATTTTCTCAAAGCTATCCAGTCACTTTTCTCTTGGCCGTCTTCCCGCCATAATCAGCCAAGATGAATTCACGGGGATGTCTTTACCGACAGGAACATCCGCGCTCATAAAGTTTACGCGACACTTTGGTTACTCGCCTTACGAAGACGTGCGAGTAACTTCCTACGGCGCGGAAGATCAGCAGGCTAGACGGATTAAGTTTGTTTTACTGGCCGTCAAACGTGTGGAATCGCTCGAGGCCGGCTCGTATAGTGACGGGGGAGGAAACAACTCAGCAGTTTCAACAAAAGGCCCACGAGGCTAAAAACAATTCTCCGCTGGCAAGGAACTATTCTAAAACTCTTCTGGCAGACATTAACGATTTATCGAGAATCATTGTTTACTTTTGCCGTTCTTCGTGGAGGCTGAAAGAAATACACGTGGCGAGGGTTGCGGGAAACCGGGCGTAAAGTCGCATTAATCGATTAGCACGAAATTGACCTCTCCTCGAATGCAATCTATGCCCTGATCGCCGGTCATTACGCGTCTTATCGGGCTCCAAGGGCTTAACGAACCCGTGAGTTTAATCGAATTCGTTATCCCACGGGGATTCGTTGGCCATACCCGTGTCGATGGCTACGAACGCGTACCACGAGCTCGAGGGCACCGCTGCTATCGACGGTACAATTAGAAATTCGACGATAAACGCTGTAGAATCGTTCACAGGCGAAATAGGCCGAAGCCGTGGGTAATAATGCTTTTACGCGTCCATAGACCTCCGGCCATTTCCGCTTGCCAATTATCGGCTGTTACGTCTTTCGTTGGAATCGCTGGGGTCTCAGCGATTTGCAACTCGATTACATCGTACCGCGGCAACATCCAGCTATTATAATATCCTCGGTTAAGCCGGCTAAAAAGCATTATATTCCGCGAGAAGGGTGTTTAAAGGCGCGACATTGTCGCGGAGAAAGGAAGGAAAGAAGAGCTGGGCCGAAGAATTAAGGAGAAACGCAGTGGTGGCGGCGGCAAGGTTCCCTCGATATTATAAGCGCGCAATCAGGCCGATGCTCCAACGCCAACAGAAGCCGTTAGCGCGCTAAACGAGGGGCTACGAAGACGTATATCGAGGCACACGATACAAACGACGTGCTGGCAAGCAGGCGACACGACTTCGCAGCCGATAATGGGCAATGCGCCGCGCCACGCCACGCCGAGAATTGGCCCGCGAGTGCCAATAAAAGGATATCCGCTTCCTTCTCTTTCGTCCGTCGACCGTCGACCGTCGACGGATAATCCGCAGATACAACGGCACCATTGCCGCTGCTGATTCGCCGATCCTCTCGTTCGGACCCGAGGTCAATGAACCACAGCTACATTTACATCTACGGAATTCGTCGAGGCCGATGAACATTCTCGCCAATGCGTTTTTCGTACAATCACGATGAAATGGTGGGTGATCGTACGGCTCGTTGTCGCTTTGACGAAGAGGAAGAAACAGACCACCTAAGCCGAGTATTCTTCGCATTATGTACGTAGGGAGAGACGATACAGAGGACGTAGATACGAAGCTCATCCTCACCATCGTATCACTCCATTAAGCATTTGCTGCAGTGCACTATAAACCACGATATAATCATCTCGCAATGCGGTAAACAGTGCCAAGTTAAACGAGCTCGGAGTGCATGCGACTGGAGGAATACGACGACACGCGAAAAGGTGTGGGCCTGCCACCGAGGGATAGAGAAATGGGAGAAATGAGAGAGAGAGGGGAGAGAGGGGAGAGAGGGGAGAGAGGGGAAGAAGAACAGCACGGTAAAAGCGGGTCGCACTCTGTACGCGCGGACGTGGAAAATAATTTAAGGGGGGTCCAGCGAGCTCTCGACCAGCGCAGACAATTTTACGTATCCACGCCCGGTGAAAAACCTACGCGAATATTATATCCACGTCGACCCCACGATTCTTCGCTTGAAATACGCCCGATTTGGCGAAATCAAGAAGTTGCAGAAAATACGACTTTTATTACGCGAGTGGATCTTAATTTCCCCGAGCAGAAATTCCTCCGGAAGAAATATGACGAGCAGCTAGACCGGCAGAAAAATGCTCCGAGCCGAAGGGAGTGCCGGTCGGTGAAAAAAATCTTTCCACTGCGACGATTCGTAAATGAAATCGATGACGATAAATGTGGGTGAAGAAGCCCAAGATGGGGGGGGGGCCCTTTCAACCGTCGTTTCATACGACGTAATTACGGGGAAATGGATGACAGGCCGTTTGTTCGTCTTCTGTTGGAAGAACTGTTGTGATTTCATGCAAAGCCACAACGACGAGGCTACCGTCGAGGGAAAAGAGGAGGGTAGAAAGGAACAAGGCTTCACGTAAAACTCTCTTAACGAGGTCTGAAAGACGAGATTCGTTTTCCGATATATCAAAGCAAGTACCAAGCGCAATAATGAACGTACAGTTCCTCTTACAATCTGACGCGTTGAATTTCCTTCACATCGATAACGATTCCATTGCATCCTTTTTTACAATATCTTTTGCCGCCTGAATGGGCCTTCTTAACGTCAAATAACGTCAAATAACGTCGAAAAGGTGCATAGGAAATGGAAAATATGTTGTATGCAATGCGCGCTGCAATCGTTTACAAGTGGACCGATATTCGAATAGAGTTTCACTGAAATGTCATTCGTCGGATTGCGATTGGCAAATTGATCGTGTAAAATGATACGTGTCGTGGCGATATTCCACGTGCTCGAATACAGCCCAACGTGGACTCGGGGCCAAAGGAGCCCAACAGAGATGGCTATACATTCGACATGTAGTAATTGAATTGAGTACCAATAATCGATCGGATTACTGAAATTTACCTATCTGACTCGTACGATTGGATTCCACTTCAACGTTTCCTCAAAGCAATTTAATAAAATGTAAATAAAGCGCTGGAATATGCGCGGCAGATTCTTTGAAAAACAAAATACCAGTATATATACTCGCTCTCATGAGCACTTGCATCAATCCGTTTTTCAACATGAAAAGCAGGCCGCCCTATGCAAGGCAGCTGTAATTTTATTCAAGCAATCTTCGTTAAATCCAAAAACGTGTGATCCGTCTGTCGTTCGCTTTAGGTCCCCTTCACGTCCTCGTAATTTCATTTCCACCGCCCGATCCACCGTGTGGCGCGAGTCGTTATCTTTCCGTCAAAGCCCAACCACGTCGTCTTCGTTAGGCCGGTTCACCGAGTCGTCCATTATCTACGAGTATCCCCTTTGGTATTGTAAATTTAACAAAAAATAAATAAAACACAACGCTTTACGGATAGTTCGCATCAAAGGAATGATTAAATTACGAGGCGTTTTTCAGCGAAACAAAAATCCATTGAAATTCATCGACCTCGTTTGCATGGCAGAGCGAGAAAGATATTAACGTTACTCTCGTAACAGAATGCGGGGCAAGCGATAAAGTATCGACGCGATTTAACTGTAAAAAATCCATGGGGAATGCGCGCTGAGCGTGCACTGACGTAACACTGATTGGAATTTACCGGGAACTAGGTGCCTCAACGTTTCTCCAATTAAGCTGGTCCAATGTAAATCAGATCAAGGTGAATCCTGCAGCGTGTCGGGGAGGTTCAAACCGTGGAAGGAACACGGCCGTGGAGAATTCGTTGCCCAGGAAGCAGTTAATCTCGCGCGGGTCTTAGCGCCGCATCGCGACAGTTTCCACGAAATACGACGACGTCCGGAGAAAAAGCAATTGAATTATTTATCGAATAACGGTGTCTGCCGACGTTCAAGCTGCCGGAGAAACGCAAAAAGTGCCTCGATACGCCGTCGCGAGGAAACGTCTTTTCCAATCCCATTTTAATGAACATCGTGTCCCCAGGGATTTTTTTTACGTGTACGGAAGAACGCGAGAAACGCTTCTCCCCCCCCCGCCCTCTCTCTCTGTATTAAACTCAGACGTGAGAGTCTTTTTTCCAAGTCAGAGAAATGGTCGGAATGAGCGCGGAACTCAATAAAGCGACTAAGAGTGTAAGCAGGAATTTCATCATATGTACGTACAGATGCACGAGGAGTTGTTAGGTATTTAGAACGCAAAGGACTTTGGAGGAGTGCACTCGGTCACGTTGAACGTGACGTGCGTTGAATGGCGAGGAATCGATCCGCCTTTAACGAGACACCGCAAAAGAAAAACGCCAATAACGCGCGTCTAACCTTCCTACCTACCTTTTATTTCTCTATGTGTTCGAACCGTGCGACAGATGTATCATCTAACCCCGCAGAGAAATAAAACTTTATACGCCAAGAATTTATACGCCTCCACGGTGTTAATGTACCGAATGAAAGAAATTCCTGGCTTTCGTTCACTTCGCTTCCGGCAAAGGATAGCCATTTCGTTGGGTATACATGGAATAATTATTGCCAAGATGAAAGAATTATTAGGGACCGGATGGACGGCATTTAAAAGACGGCCAGGAGTTATGAGAAATGGTGTCGGTGGTTGGGCAAAGGGTAGCCCGTTGCCAGGAAGCACCGAGGAAGGCCAAATTCCCACTTACGCGCCGAGTCATCTAAAAGCACGCATTTCCCTTCCCTAAAAGCCGCGTGCACGCCGCTTTAAGTGCACTTCGCAGAAAGCCTCATTGGAAATTCAATAAAACTCGGCAAAGTTAAATCACTTGCTTGCTTGTTACCGGAATTGCACGACCTTTCACAGCGGAAGTACCCAAGTTACACCGGCCTTCACTGCATCCCCTTTCGGCGATGCCCTGTTTATGGGGCCATTGTGTCCCCCTGTCCTTCGCGTCTGCGATAAACATGCACGGAATACATGGGAAATTCCACAAGTTTTCCCAAACTACAGCTCCTCGATTTTTCATAGCGAACACGACTTTTCAGTTTACCTTCGTACGCCCAGAGGGAAACGCTTTAGAAACATCAACAATTTTACATCCTTTCTTTATTTCTCCCTTAATTAAAATTTGCCGACAGAGCTTGAAAATCAAGTTGGACAACTCTTTAAAGTCTGCCTTTGTGGTGAGAGAAAAATTTGCGAGTAAACGTCTTTTGCGCGAAGGCGTATTGAAATAAAGTGGTACAAGTCAATAATTGGAAAAACGACGACAGCAGTAGTACAGGTCAATGATTAACTACGAGACTGTTCCGTAAAAGGTTTTGTCTTGGAGGTTTTGCTTCGTACCTAATTGTTCGCATTTCGAGTCGTTCAATTATCAGGACGCGTAGGTCGGAATTACTTTTAGTTCTCCGATTCCCTCTTTTCCCGATACTGACAAGTTCCGCGAGTTCGCGGATTCCAAGTTCGTTGTTTTACGGAGTTCCTTAAACTACGGCGTGATGCACTCCCGCGAACGAGAAGGAAGAAAAGTTGCAAGGAGAAAAAAATGAGCGGGCAAAAAGGAGGAGACGGCTGGAAAGACAGGCGGGAAGGTTTCAATTCGAGAGAAAAATCAGCGAGATTCAAGACTCGTAGACCTTCGCAAAAGATCCGAGTTCTCAACTTCTTTCCCGACGATCCTCGGCAACGAAGCTTTCAATGCATTCCGATGGAAATGACCAGAGGTTTCTTACTCGCGACGATAAGTGGAAATCGATCGACCGATAGATTTATCACAGAGCCTTCATTCGTCGCGATGTAATGGACAAAACGTTGTTAAGGCCTTGAAATCCAACGACAGATAGTTTTCGACGGTCGAAACCTTTCGACGACACGTTTATTATTATTTTCCGACTATCGCGGCATTAATGGGCAACGAATTCAGACGAGTTTGTTTTTCGTGTTCGGCCACGGAAAGTTTCGTAAAGCCTCGGAGGAACGGTGTACAACAATAATACGTGAAAGCTGCTTAGAGAACTGGTAGTGCCGCTTCGCTCGCGAGACGGTGAAACCGGAGGGAAAACTGGGCGGAAGTTTTGGCTCCGCCGACGTTTCCTCATCGCACGGAACGACAGGACGGAACTAGGAAGGCGAAGGTGGCATTTCCGTTAAGTACGCGCATCGCCCGACCTCTCCGCTTTACAGCAGCGGTCCATGCCCTACCCTACCTAAGAATCCATGAATAAGCCATCTCTCTGGGAATCCAAGCCGGGAGTGTCTCATTTACATCGATTTCACCGACTTGCACCTTCTGTCCCGTCAATCGGAAACAATGCACCCTTGCTTACGAAATATAATCCAACCGGTAGCTCGCACATTTTGCCAATAACTTAAGAAAATACTATGCCAGAAAATATGAATTTCAATGATAATGATACATAGGGTATCGTAAGAGAGGAGCAAAGCATCATAAATAAGTCTATTAGCCGAGACGTGCGCAGAAAGAAATTTCGCAAAGTTCCGGGGGAGGACGTTGTTAGGGGCGATTTATCATTTAAAAGCTCATGGTTTTTGCCGGCCTGGCCGAAGCGATCGTCGACCAAGCCGGAATGAACTTTCTTAGCCGAGGATCTCGCTGACCCGTTTCGGATCGTCAGCGCCGCTGCCGTTCCTCGCGAAACCTGTTTTTCCCCCTCACGCACTACTCCCGGTAATATATTTTTATCTTCCCGCAAACGACTTGCCGCAGAATAGCACGACGATGGCCCCAATAAATCGGTCAGTGCTAAGTTATCGCGGAAACCGTACTTAATACGGCGTTTTACGACTTTTATACCTTTTACGCAGCCTTATCGGCGAAATAGCTGAAACTAGCAACTACCATCGGCCAGCTCCTATACCTTTGTGCAATTAGCAAATACGTTCCAACGGATGTGCAAGTCCTAATAATTCGGTAAAATCGTTTGAGCATTGACTAAAATTATTTGCACGGCTGACGAAAGCGAAAAAATTCGACCATTTCGGGATTGCGTTTGTTGAACGGCTAAATGCATCTATCGGACCTCGAGGTTTACTACACCGCAAAGCCAATAATTCCTTATGTATATCCGACAGCTCGAATCCGGTAGATACAATTATTCCTCGCCGCTGGCGAACATCGCGTCTTCCTGCTGGCCATAATCGCTTAGACGCCGTTTGAACACGTACCTCGGAGAATTACACGGCCGATTACATATCCGCAAGCGCACGGGGAAATATTGCGCGCATTTCGTGGACCCCCCCTAAATTAGCATTATCGACGCGCAAGGCCCGACCTATCGCCGATCATCATCCCTCGCGCCACGACCTCTAATAATTCAACACTCGACAATTATCACCCTCATCGCCCGCCGGCGTAGATTACACAAGTTCTTAAAGGTCCTAAGACTGTCTTCGCTGCATTCGGTCAACTTCTTCGGTCAACCACACGATCAGTTTTCTTTAAGTCTCTTAAGAATTTCTATGCTAAAGCACTATGCTTTTGCCACTATGTTCGACGGAGAAAGGTTCCGTATTTACCATATTCGTCATGAAAGAGCGAAGCAAATATTCTTACGGATCTCCCGAAAATGCAGGCTCGATTGAGCAATCTTTCACCGAAGAGGCGGAATCAGACGACAACGGACGTCCAAGCATCTAATTCTCACCGCTTAGGCTTTCTCCGACAGTCGCTGGTATAAAAAAGCAATGACAACGAGAAAAGGAAGAGTTGAAGGGGTAAAAGTACGCAAGAGCGGTTTGCTCTGGCGTTGGCACGCTCGCTAACGACGAGCGGCGTTAATTACGGCTCGTTAGGGGCGAAGCGTAACACGACGACACCTGGAAACATCGCGGTCACACTTTGGTACGCTTCAACCGAGCGTGATATCGATTCCCCTGTTCGACCGAAAATAATCACCGTAGATCGCCGCGGATCAGAAGCGTTTGTCACTGCGGCCAGGGAAGTAAGCCCGCCTAATTTTCCTATCAACCGCGCGCTAACGTCCGCCCAAGATTCAACATGCTTTACAACTTCTGCGTCTACCTTACACGCCAACCATACGACTCTCCTATCAAATTTTAAACATCAAAGTGACGTAAAATCAGAGTACCACTACCCCTTAACAATCCCCAGTTAGTCTCGTTACCGAACTCATCGTACTGCGAAAAGGAATTTAACAAAAATTAGTGAAAATATTATGCTGACGGTAATTAAGGAAGTGCTCGCCGGCAAATCAATATTTAACATCCACTTCACATTGAATAATAAAAGCATGAAATAATGGAGGTAAAGGAAAACGAGCCAATTAATATACAAAATCGTTCAACATAAATAATCAGTGGCCTTTAACAGGAAATCGAAGAACACATAATGTAGTAACATAATATCGTGTAGAACGAATAATTGATTCAAATGAATGAATTTGTCGTGTGTGCCTTGGAAACTTGGGTCGAAACACAAGAACATACGTCGAAAAGTTACATGTCGGGAAGAGCCAAGCAGGCTTAATTAAATTTTAACCACGGCTCCGCTTCTTCTACTCTATAAGTTTCACCGGAAGAAGAACGGATTAATTATAGGAAACAGCAGAAAGGCGAGCCTAACTTAAATTCATAAAGCGATTTTCAACATCCGTACGTGAGATTATTACAAAAGCAAACACAGTTGCAATTAAAATCTCCCGCAGTTTGAATCAACATTTACGTAAAACCTACATTATATTATACCTTCCGCACAGTGACCAATACCGTGAATATTTTAATATTTTATCCTCGATTCTAAACATTCATCCGACCTTGCCGATACGTTTTCCCGTTAGCCAGTTTTTTTCAGTTTTAACATCCTCGCAGCACGATTTTCAGTTAGTGGAGGAAAATAGCGTGGCTCGTGCACCCTCCCTGTCCTAGTAAAGGTAAACTTTATATCCCGCGGTAACGACGGGACCGCCGGTTAAACCGGAAGAGCCGAGCGATAATTTCCAGCGACGACGAGGCAGGACGCGCGAAAAAGTCCAAACTTTCAAACGGACCTTCGACCGAACCCAAGGGACTGACGGGGAGCGACGGTCCTACGTGACAAATTAAAAGGCTGACAGCCGAGAAATAGAGCAAGACCGCGGGAACAGGCAATTGCCCGGGAGACAAATTTTCAACAATGAGAAGTGCCCTTTATCCAACGTAACAACGGCTTATATCAAGTTCTCTTCAACGCGTAAAATCCGAATAATGTCACTCGACCATTTCCTTTACAGAACACATTTTTTTTAAACTCAAGTATTTATTCGTCGCGCCAAAAGGCTTATTAGCTATAATATAAACAGCTAGGACACGGAGAAAGGGTATGCAAATTAAGAGACTCAGTAGTAAGTATAGCCGTAAATGAATTGTCGTACTTTGCATTTCAATGTCGAAGTCGGTCGTCAATACTGCCCACATTTCGCGAAAACTCACGAAGTCTGTATAGAATGTACGTTCGCCGGGCAAAGGGAGTGCCAGGCAAAGTCGTGAAAAGCTTCGCTCTTTTCAACACCGTAGAGAGATCTCAAAGGATCGAGAAGCGGAAATTCCAAGTTTAAATGGTCAAAGCAAAAGAAACGAACGACCGCTTTGGGGTCTCTTCTGTTTAGATACGACCACGAAATCCGCTGTATTATCATCGACGACGTGTTTATTGGAAAACATGGCCTATTTTTTCATTTGGTTGCTGGCGGCAGTTCGAGGCCGCCGGCCAATGTCATCAACATGACAAAAAAACGCTAAACACTACGCCATACGTTCGAGTTAAATGAATTCCCTATGCCAATGGATATAACGTGTAATTATGAAGAAATAAAAATACAAAAATTCGTGAATAAGACGTCTTGAAAACATTTTCGTCACGTAGGAAAGTGATGGGTTAACCGTTGTGTCACCTTGCGATAATTTCAACGGTTTACTTTACTCGGTGATTCACCATATGACATCTTAAAGTCAAAGTGCGATGTCGAGGTAGTAATTGCCCCTTTGCCGGTCCACAGCGGGAAACATTAGGAGATATAAAACATAGTGGACTTTCCAACGACTGTTATTCAACCGGTAGCGCAGCCCATTACGACACAGCTTTCACCGAGTTTACGAAGCACAACTTTTGGCGGCGCGTTTCTTCTTCGCCTTGAAACTTTATGGATGTACATTACCCTTCTCCTGCGGAACCAGCAGCTGGGCCAACGATAAAGCTTCACACTGACGGTCCAGTCATCCTGCACACGTTGAATTCACCAAAGGGCATCGAGTAGTCCTGCGTCCTTTGGTCTCCTACTATTTTTGTCCCACTGGCACACGCGAGAAAACGTGAAATTTTCGCGGAAGATTTGGCGCGCGCGGACTTAGGGGAAGATCCTCGAACCGGCGGTTGCACGTTAGGACTTCGCGAATGGACTGCCGGCTACCGCGGCAAAAGCCAACGCGCAACACACCGGCGCAACTTACACCCCCTTCCGCCGCTATTCCATCCCCAGCTGCTCTCTCTCTCTCTCTCTCTCTCTTTCTCCCTTCTACGAAGGCACGTCGAAGCAATACCGAAAGGACTGACAGCCGGACCTCTACCGTCCCACTTCCTCCTTCCCCGTGGAAGGTAGGCCCTCGTTTTGAGCGTGAAACGCGACACAGACGGTGCCGCTGTACCCGACGATCCTCAACCGATACCCTTTTCTCGCGATCCCGCTGTCTTTCACGCTTTAACCCCTTTGTCCTTTCAACTCCGTGCGTGGACTACCTCGCGAAATAATTAATGGAACGACACTCCGACTTTCTGGAAAGAGAGCTTCCCTTTCACGAGAACAGAGAAAGTCGACAAAAAGAAAGCGTGCCTCTTTGTAGATTGCATCCCATGTGCACTCCCGTCAGCTTATCAGTTTTGACAAGACGCAGAGGAAATCCTACCCGACTGCTGCTTGGTATATGTTAAAGCTCGAATTTAACGGTATATCGTGAAACGGATTTGCCAGGATTGCAGCAGATGCTCGAACGGGAGTGAAGCTCGAAGGAAAACTATGGCGACGGGGTCTTAGAGGAGAGGTTGAAGCCTGCACAAGTTTTCCTAGCGGCATAAGACTGATTGATGGACGGCATCGATCAAGCCCTCCACCGCGAGCTGCATTAACTTTATATTAAATACTTCATCATTTTTCCGGGACACCTTGCCACACCTCCCCAGCCCACCCACCGATTTCCTGCCGATTTTTCCATAGCCGAGCGAACCTCGAGACAAAGCGCGGATTTTCTTTTATTTCTGCCAGGCTTTGCCGTCTACCTACTCTCCTTCGTCAGCGCGACTTTATTGAAAATCCTGCAGGATGGAATGGCAGGAATTTTTCGACCTGCCGCACGAAAATGCCCAACCAAGAGACAGACTTCCCGGCATTATTCTAACAGAGAACATATTGAATTTCCCTTTATCAGCCTGAGTATTATTAACATGCCCCTCTACTGAATTTTCCTAGCCGTTTCACAGTATGCTCTGGTCAATGCAATTGCATTTTGTTACGTGATCTCTGGGATTTACGATCTGGCGAATCAATCCCGAACGAGTCCCCAAAAGATTGTGAACTTGTCGTAGGAAAACTTACTGATCAGAGCGAAGTCAAATGTTTCAAACAAAGCTATATTTATTGACTAAGTCGTAATAGATTACATATATGTACAAAATTGTTCGCCGTTGTATAACTACGTGCTATCTCGTTGTTCGTTATCAACTTGTTCGTCGTTTCAGCAGTCTAGGCTCGACCCACCGTGATCTCACTCGAACTGCCCTGAGAACCTACTCATTTTGCTTCCTGTACAGCTCCGTACCATACCAATATCCTCTTAAAGAAAATAGTAAAGAAAATAATTAGTGAGAATTCAAATGGACGATGCTTGATCTTCGGCTTGATGAAAGACACTATCCGCGCCTTCCCTAAGCATTCTCATGAGACCCTGGCGATGTCGATGTTGAACCTTGTGCTGTCGATTGGCCACTCTTTGCTTCGCCGAGCGAAATACCTCGGATATCTCGTTCTGGAAATGGCTCCTGTCTTTCGGTTTCGTACGCTCCGATCTGTTTACGACGTCTATAAAGTGAAATTTCGTTAGAGCTAAAGACCCCGTAAACGGCCGATAAATTTCCACTCGAGTCTATCGTTTACGTCGTCGACGGAAAATGAAGTTTTACCGAAGAACACTTTAGCCAGTCGAGTTGAATGGAAGCCGCGCGTGCCTTCCGTTAGACCCCACCAAGTGAAGTGCATCACCAAATCGTCTGACATCGTTTCCTTTTGGAACTGATATAAAGCTTCCCGTAGTGTCCTTCCACCGACAAAAGTCAGATATTTTTTCTAGAAAAATACCTTACCCTATTCCTCGCAGAGATATTGTCGTTAGAGATTTCGCCGTGAGACTTACCAGTTCGTTCGTTTGATGTGGATTTGCTTCAAATGCGTTAAACTCTTGGAGCGTCTTCAAGGGAAATCCTTCGGGTCGACTGTACAACGTTTCGAAGTGTTCACAGCTGTCGGACCGATCGATTAAAGTTTCCAGCATCTTAATGATTCGCTCGTTTTGCTCTATAATGGTGCTATTAAGAAAAATCTACGGTCTTAATACCGTCCTTTGAGTATTTCAATAGCAAACTGTCACGATCTACTGACCATATCTTTCCGAAATAACAATTGTTCCGCGTACACGCGTCGTGGTTTACCGAAGTTTCTCTACATTCTCTGGCAGATTCCAAACGTTTTTCCGACAACACTCGTCGTTTCGCGTCGTTACTCTCTATTTTGCTTGCATTTAATGAAGACCGACGCTCTGTCTTCGTAACATCGCTACGTCGATCCGCTATTAGATTTTTAGAATCATGATCAGTCTTGGGATCGGTGGTAGTCAGAGTCAACGGTAGGCCGCAATCCGAATCCTTTTTCGTAGCTTCTATGGACAGATGGAACGCATCTTTCGTAGAACCGTTTCGTTTTTCAACAGGGAAATCGGATGCGTGAGAACCCATCGATTCGTTTGTGTGTCGGTGGGGCTCGTCTGACGAGTTCTGTCCGTTATCCCTGGAATTCGTGCTGTAACCGCTCGTACGAGCCTTTAAGAGTTTGTACATGTTTCTTTCAACAACGGAAGCTCTTGTGAAAAATGCGCAGATGGACTGAGCTATTGAACAGTGCTTAAAACGTGTTCTTTGTCGCGAGCATATTACGTTACTCAAATAATTCACAACTATTTCGAAACAATTCTGCTGCACTGTTGAATATTAGATACGGAATTGCTTTGATTTCAACGTGAACGCACAGTATTCGAGGCACTATAATCTATTCTGAGTTGGTCGAAGTGCAAAGCCGCGACTGATAACATCGACATTGCAGCAAGTGCTATTTAAGCAGAATATGCTGGTTTATCGGACCGACCGTTTCATGACGTGATTATCATGAAAACTTGCTGACGTGACCATCAAGAAGGGTCATACGAATATCGCTGCATCCTGCTGCATTAGTGGTTAGTCATTTTTTCGTCGTTTCTCAACATTCTCAACTTTGTGGCAACCGACACTCAAGCGCAGTATGTCTTAGCCGTGGCAAATGTCAAGGTAAGTAAAATCGTTAGACAGCAGCCACTTGCTATGCAGTTAAATGATGAATGCCGTGGGCAAGGGCAAGCGTCCTATACATTCCGCAAATTATCCGTGGTGCTCTACGAGGATTCTGCCAATTAGCAGGTAAAACGGACTGGCCCTTTCAGCCGGTCGAGTGACTCTTCGAGGAGATGAAGCTTCCGTAAGCCGGGCTCTGAGGAACCTCGATGACTACCGAGCATAGCCACAAAGACTTGCTGGCCTCTCGTCGAGTCCAATGCTTGCATAAACCGAGTCTTCGCTGAAAAATGAAGGAGACGCAACGGTTCCGGAGCATTGAGCGTGTTCAAAAAGATGGCGAAAAAATGAAGCGGGCTGGAAAAAATGGTGAAGAAAAAGGGGAATGATAGAAAAGGATTCCGTTGTAGGAGAGGGCCAAGGAGGAGGGACTTCCGCGAGGAAGGGTGACAGCCGAAGGGAGAAGGGAGAAGGGAGAAGGGAAGGGGGCAGACACGCAGTTGCTCAGCTCGCACGCCATGCAGTCTGTTTAATTAGCGAACAGATTAAACGTCGGGACAGCCACATCCGACATGGCCGCGCAATTAGAGGTATTATAAATTAATTATAGTACCGGGGCGCAGCCAGTTTTGCGGGATTCAATCTCAGAATGGGCCAGAGTCGCACGCCAAATGGATGCCAAACATTTTACGGCTCCGCCGAGGTCTTCCGGCCAAATTCTACCGAACGACCGGAAGAACCACGCCTTAATGAACCGCCGGAAAACGAAATACGAGCGGCCGTATTATTATAAAGGCACGTTATTCCACGGGTGAAATGCATAGCGGCCGGTTGGACGGCTCGGCAATCGCGCGATGGTATATCGATTTCCAATTGTTCAGGACCACGGTATTCCCTGCAATCGGCAGACGCACAAGTGCGTCGAGTTTACGGCACCTCCGTGAGACAGGATAATACCCGAACTTGCCGTATTTTTTAATAACGTCACAGGGCGAATCTTGATCGATGATCTAGCTAATTGTAAGTCGAAGACGCGAGAAATCTCGGCGGTATTGTTAGATTGTTAAACGGAGTCTCGAGAACTCTTGGACGGAATGGGAACCGATTAAGCGAAACAACCGACTGACAGCACCTGTTGATACTTGACTGGCCGATGGGGCAGATTGCTGCCGACATACGTGTGCGCCCGTATCACTCGCTCTGCGTACGTGACGCTGCCAAGGTTGCTCTTCTAGACGATCTAAGAGATTCGCCGATACGCTGCCCTCCCTTCTTACGTATTCCATTCCAGGCCCATCGATATTTAACTATTCCTCAACAGCCACTTTATCGGAGCTCTCTGCGAAACCGTTGCTGGTTTTCCTCGCGCGAAAAATCCATGGCCATACATGTCTCGTTGATTAGCCCCGCATACTTGGATGGTCGTCCTGACGTTAATAAAGTAGCTGATTTACTCGGCGCCGATCGGTGCACTCATTGTCAGTGATGCATCCCAGCCGTCGGATATCTACCGATAAACATCGTTCGTGCGTTTCGAATCACGATTAAGCGAATTAGTCTGGGCCGCTGTTAAGTGGCGTCGACAGAGCAGAAATCATCCGCCGAGCAAATTGCGGAAACACGAGATAAGTGAGAGCCAGGCATTTCACCCGGAAACGTAGAAAATCACTGGTCCGTCGACTGATACGGTTAATACATGTTTGTCAGGAAAAACAATGTTCAAGGGGCCGAATCTGCAGAAAAGCCTGCACACGCAAGACGCCTAATTAGCGGATGGCAACTGCGCGAATTATTCACATCGAGTTACTCGGCAAGGATAATCATATTTTCCGAGCTACCGAGCTTTTGTGCCTTTTAGTGGAGTCGTCTCGGAGCAGCAAGCCAGGAGCAAGAAACGCAAGTACAGATGAAGGATAATTTACGTAGAAAATGACGGTGTCCGAGGGAAAGGTTCCGCGAGCGTTTAAGCCGTTCTAGGCGTAGGATTGTGTGGGGGATATCGCGCGGAATAGTGGCTTGGCTACGGCTTGGGCCGTAGCACCCTGCTAGCTCGGCCAGAATATAATTCGGGCGAGCTCATAGATTGGCGATAACGCAGCAAGTCGTAAACAGGGAGCGCAATGTAGCACGGATCCGGCGAGTCCTCCCCAAAACTATATTCAGCTAGTCGAACGTGACCGGCCGGTCGATTCTGCAACTCGCTTTACATGCCTCGAAAACTCCCTAGCGAAGCTATTGGGTTTCAGCCGCTGGTCAGACACTCGCGTGTTCGTCACACAGACGCGAGAATCTCTTCCGAGTCCTCGATGACGTTGGACAATTCCCCCAAGTTCCGTGCGGCTTTATGGAATATCGACTAGCCGCGGGAATAGAGGACTCGCTCCTGTTTCGAGAGCTTCAAAGTCGCCGGCAAAGTTCATACCTCGGCAGAAACTCACGGTCATGTTGGCTACTTCGCCGAAGGAACCGCCCCCATAATGTCAAAGGATCGTATCAATGCCAAGGGAATATCAGCCAACTGTACATATTCCACACTGTTGGATTTTTCATTTCAATAAAAATGTAGCGCAGCATGGGCTGCCACATGCTTATCGACCACTGTTCTTGCAACGTTATTGTCGACAGTTTTACAAGGTGCACCGGTGAGCGAAAACATTCGATAAACCATTTAAGCAACTTGTTTTCAATCTCCTACCGGAACACAGAGTCATATAGAAACATCGCTGAGAAATCGGATTCTCGTGTTTTTCAAAACGGCTTTCATTTTAAAGCGCACTTATATAGCTCGAGGGAAAAGTAATCATTCGTTGCAATATCCGGACGGGAAATGGCAAAAATCAAAAACATATACGCCGTTTGTACAGTGATGGAGGCTGGAAACCGAGACGACGTACGCCCTTCAAACAACGCAAAGCAAATGAATCTCGCGCTGTACGAACGGAATGCCAGATATCATTAATAAATAAAAATTCGCCAAGAGGACTACGCGTAAATCGAAGCCGTCGCAGCTGTCGCACAAGTTTTTGACATTGGTATTCTATAAGCGTTTCCAAGAGGCCTGGGACGGCCCTGTATAAAATTTCCAATTGGCCGTATTGGCCAGTCGCCGCGTGTCGAAAATTGATCCAGCAAGACTGCAATTTTGCCCAACGTATCGGGAATCGACGATGCCTCGCTCACGTAAATTCCTTTACAGCCTGCTAAACTTCCCCTTCCTACGTAGCTCGATGCGTTAAAAAAAAGTCTCTCGTAAAAGAGATGTATTTGAGAAAGGAAGGCTGTCCTCATTAGCGGAAACTGCGGCCACATATGCGGCAAAATTTCGTTCCAACATCAGATCCAACCTTCGCCTGTGTGCGTCTTCGTGTACACGAAGAAGACACATACGCACGAAACGGTGTACGTTATCTCGGTCCATATGAATATAGGACGCTTTCCCCCCGTGGGAAATACAAATAGATAGAGCGCAATATGGGTAGCGCATTAACTCTCGAGCTACACGAAACGCAGCACAATATCAAGCACGTTCGTTTACTTAACGATGGAATTATACGCGCGTCTAATGACACGTTGCTTTCGCATCGATACGCGGTTTTCAGGACTCTTAAAAGTTTACATTTACGGCTGATAATTGCTAACATGCCAGGGATGGAGTTACGCATCAGAGGATAATTTTTTAATAAAATCTTTATTTTTTCTGTGTTTCGTAGCGCTCTCTCCTAAATAATAATGAACGTAACTTAATGCGAAATCGTGGCGTCATAGCAAAAGTATAACGTCGATACAATAGAATGACGAAGATTTCAACTGATGAGGACTGGTAGTGGAAAAGGAGTACAATGCGGGGGAGAACAGACGTAAGACACGTAGAGAGTAATCTTAAGAGATTATATAGATCGAAGATGAAAGAGTAGGCGATCGACCGAGTGACCGGATAAACGTTCCACTAATTAGATAGATACAGAGATAAGATGACTAATGCGAAGTGAATTGCCGAGTCCGCCAAGCGGAAAAGATCGCCCGAATTCTGGGCTGTAAGTCGTTTGCGCGAGACGGCCGACGCTTTCCACGGATTGAAAAAATCGATTGCGCTTGTGAGAAAGTATGGTAAGATGAGAATTCATTCGTATCATATACTTAACACGCTACACAAAGCCTATAACTATATGTCCAGCGACCGGGCGGCCATGACGATGGATGACGGTTGTTACGAAACAACGACATTCGTCGTTGAAACACCGAGAAAGATGGTCGATAAAGTCAAAGAAACGTGCCATAAATGCCTTCACGTAGACAGTCGATCGCTTTAACGAAAATTTCATAGAAATTGGAAACGGTCTATGACTTTGCTTACCGGTACTAATTGTTTGCTTACTTTGGCTCTTGGTATCGAATTTGCGATCGTTCGCATCCATCGATTACGCGTTAATCAATGTGCTAATAATACGAAAATTCGCGTCGGATTTCTTCGTTAGCTGTAAACGACCTACAAATCATTCGCCTTTTATGAAAAGGAAAAAGAATGTTAATCAATGACACCGACTGCGTGGCTCGCGAGCGACTTACGAAACTCCGACGATCTCAAACGAGGCCGAACAAATTAACAGACGAATATTATTTTTGCCACAAATACGCGCGTCGCGACAATATGTACATCCTCACGATAAATGGCATTAAGGGCTCTTTCATTGCGAAAAGTTAAAAATTCAAAGTTTTCGATAAATACAGCGCGAGCCTATGGCGCACGGTGAAAGGTGAATTGTGTTTTACCCGTATGGATCTGCAGTGAGACAGAATTAATCATAAATTAGAAACGATATTAAGCAAGCAACGGAAATTTATTGCGGTCGCAGAAATAAACGTTACATTGCTGGAACGCCAGTTTTTCTTCCGTGTGCCACAGACCCATTGTTCCTCTCACTCTGGCCTTTGTCATGAGAGCGCATTACACTGCTGGCACGAAGATTATTCATTCTCGATGCAACGCGTATGCAGAGGGGAAAGGAAATCGCCCCGCGTCTATCAGTCTTCGAATAAAATTTAACTTAAATCGATCGTGCAAAGTTGCATGACCATTTCGAAACGCGATGAGAAAAATCTCAGTAATATTGTATATATCGTTACGTAGAAATGATGCATCGTTAAAAAACTTTTCCTCGAGACACTTGTACGGATCGTCTTCTAGACATTCATTCGTATTAACGCAAAGTCAACGATAAAAAACGGGAGAACCTAGACGACTTTTCGCACCAATCGTCCCGATTCTGTTGAAAATGATCGAATGTCAGTAGGACAAATGCTACGTCTGGTAGAAATGTGATAAGTCGTTTAGTCTGAAAAGCGAGGTAATTTTCTACCAGCGAGTATAGACACACATGGAGGCCCATAAGGATTAGCGATCATTTAGCTATTGAATTAGTCGAATTAAAAGTTGCCATTGCTCGTGCGAATCTCCAGAAGACCGTCCTCGCTTTAATGAAAGTCATGACACGTTACGCGTGCGTTCTAATATAGCGCGTACTGGTAATCGAGAACAGCTACAACGTTGCTAACTTTATCGTTTAACCGTCGTTTCGCTTGGTATTTATTCGCAATAGAAAGGGGCACGAGACGCAAGTAGTTCTTTCGATATTTGTAGCAAAAATACGGAGGCCGTGTGACATCGTGCGCGTCGCAGGCTATTACGATTATATAAAGTAAAACTCAACGAGACGAAAGTCAATGAAAGGATCGACACGGAAAGTAACGTTTAACGATGTTGAACAAGCGCTGCTTAAGATCAGTCGGATTTTGCTGTACAAATCATGGTATCGACTGACGGTAAGCTTCTCCAATGTTCACGCGTACGCTTACAAATCTATCCTTTATTACGATACTACGCTTACAACTTTCGCAAACCAGTTTCATAATTACATGACGAACGAAACTAGTAATCCACGCTACTCTGCTCATTTGCCGTCAGTATCATACTTATGGATACGTCGTACATGCGTTATTTCCAGTAACGCATGTACCGCTTCATCTCCAGGCGTTTGTAAAAGGCTGCGCGATCGTGTCGAGCTTAACGAAAGTATAAAGGTTCACGAGGTTCTCATCGATACGTCATTTTTAATATAAAACAATGTATAAATTGCCGCTTCTGACGGAAAGATGAAAATCAAACCATTCGCTCAATCAATCTTTCAGAACGCAAATGGAGATGAAGCTCGAGAAAGAGTATGTATATGTATATACATGTGTGACGAAATGTATGTATGTACGAAACAAGATACGATTGACGTTCTGCCAGTGAAATACAGTACATAACGGAGTTGCCACTTTCGTTAAAAATGTACAATTTGTCAATAAAAATTTCAATGCCGATCGTTTTACTACTACTATCACATGCTTCTAATATTATTATCAACATAACTCTTCATGGGCAAATATGGCAATGGCTCATGATGGGGTCCTCATAAAATGATAACATTTGCTTTTCTATAAAACTCCCGAAAGGTGGTAAGATGAAATGCGATAAATGTAATCCTAAAGCAAATCGACGCGTAATGTAAATTTTTATCAACCGATAATTATCACATTTTTAAATTTCGATACTTACATTACACTTTGCTTGAATTTCCAATACGTTTCTCTGCGATGCATTGTGTAGACATAACTTTAACCGAATATGTTGGACGTTAATTAAGTCGATTAATAACGAGTTTATCTGTCTTAGGTATAACCAACCAATCAATGAAATCGTTATTAAAAGATCGACGTTGGCGTAGTCAAATTAAGTTGCGGCTTTTTTTATACATTTAGAAATACTAATATCTGACACAATGCAGCAATTTAACGCGTTTACCTGGTAAGGAAAAAGGATGCATCATATGAATGTATATTATCACCATTACAAAATGTCTCGCTTGTACCTTATATTTTAATAAAATTGTACATCCAAAAGATTTTTTGGCGAATTGCACGCTCGATAAAAATATTAAGGGGTAATAAGATCTACAATAATAAGGTCTAATCGAACGTCAGATGTGTGTAATGATAAAAAAAAGAACACATGAGAACATTTTCGATATAACTATCTACATCACTAATCGTTGCATCCTTCTATTAAAAAGACAGGAAGCACATTTGCGCAACCACGTTTTGCAGAATGTTATCACTGTTTCGTACGCACGTACAATGTATATAGTCTCAATGAGAATTAAGATATAATGCGTCGCTTGGAATAATTGCGATTCTTAGCAACTTTGAACGTAAGAATCAATTCCGGATGAAAAGATCGTAGGTTCACATTAATCAATGCGATTGGCGACCTACCCGCTAATAATTACTGAAAATATCTATGCACGAAGAACCGAACACTTCACTGCACGCGCGGCAGCGTTCCAGCCATTGAAGGAATAATGTTTCAGATCAATTTCGGATCTTAAGTTACTTAGTTAATGTTGTGTTTTGTGTATCAAATCATTACCGTAACAATTATTTCTTGGGCACACACCGAATTAAAGTCTGAGCTGTAAGCACGCGTCATATTGTCACTCCTTCACCGGCTATATTCATTAGCCATCCTCCTTCGGTGGTGTGAACCATCCTGTAAAAGTAACAGGAGTAAATAATTGTAAGTCAGCGGTAATCTCTAAACACCATAAACTCGACGCGGTAATTGGACTCATAAATTACAGGCAGGTAGGAACAACGGCAAATCATGTTTGGGATGGAAAACCACAAGCACAGTTGGCAAGTATGAATGCAAGAGGTCGTTCACGAGACACTCACCATTCTTTTCGTGTATTTGCACAAGAGACTTGAATGATTGCTGTGCACGTGCCAAACTGTACTGGCCTTGTCCGCCGCATCCTTTACCGGCGCTCGACCCTTGGAATTGTATACGCGCTTTGCCCTTCACCAGCGTCGCCGAAATTTGCATTATGACCGCTTCTACTGTGTACGCTGAGCTCCAGCCTTGCTTTGTAAGAAGTTCCATGCAGATAGCTCCGCCTACGAGGACGTACCCCCCGGCAATGATGGGGTGTACGACTCTTACGAATGGTGGTTCAAACGGATAGGTTTCCTGCAATTACAATAGACGATTCGACATTTTACTCATCTTATTCCATAACGAATCGTGTGAATATTCACGCTGCCAGTCAATTTTCCTCTTCACCTCTCTTCCCCATGGTAACTTGTGCCGGGGTAATTATGTCTCACCTTAAAAAGCATGTTCAGGAGAATACTGTCTTTGCCTTCCTTTTCTTTTAGAAGTATGAGATCGCTGTGTAAAGGTGAATCGGGGTCGACGCACATCAGCCTAATATTCCACTCGTATAAACTGTCATTTACTAATTCTATGCTATACATGCCTGTAGGAAAATGCATAAAAATTCTTGTATAAGCAACCCAACCGTACCGTACTAAGTACCATAAATGTTTGCTTCAAAATTGCAAGTATCTTCACCTTTTTTAAAACTGTCACTGCGATAAATGTCTCGTAGTTCTTTCATAAGCCTATCCGTTGCTTGCACGCTTCCACGCACAGAACCCTTTAAATAATCCTGTCTCTGATTTTGTCTCAGCCTTTCCAAAGTTGCTAGATGCTCCAAGTCCATTTCTTCAGCCTGAAGAAAATGTCATCCAAATAGATCATTAATAAAAGCAGTGTATTATGGATTAATGGTTGTATCTTGCAAAATGAATTTTATGACATCTCTTTACCTTACTCTTAGCATTAGCTTCCCCTTCATCCAGGTCCAAATGAAGGTCCTCCTCAGTCTCACTTTCTTCATCATCATCTATATCTTCAACATCATCCGCTTCCATCCTTTGAGCAACAGCCTCAGTTGCTCCTCCCAAACGAAGTGGATCTAAAGCTGTTCTTAATCTTTCAACATCCGGTGGTTCTGGTAAAGAGTGCAGTCGGCATAGCTCTTTTAGAAGTATTCCAACTTGGTTAATAACATGGTTATCCCTTCCTGTTGTATTGCTCAAAATCTGGACAGCATTTGTGACACTAGTTTCTTCTGACTCTGCGAACCACACAGGTGGTGAAGAGGGATAGGTTTCCTGTAAAGGTGTAAAGCTTATGTACTTCTGTGTTATCTTTGTATCTTATCAAATATATCAGATGTTGTACATTTCCTTACAGTCTTCTGTAAACATTGACTGAATGTTGCATAGTCTATAATAACAGTAAATTATCTTTTTATTGATTGCTAGCAGAGGAGGATAATAAAGTAAAATTAGGCAGGATCAATTCAGTGTTCTATATTTCAAATTTCTGTACACAACACATTGTTTTTTGGAATAGGACATCTTATTTAAAAAACAGCTATTACTACACAGTTGATTGTCTGTGACACACATTCAATGTCAATGTGCATTTGAATAGGTATAAAACTGAAAGCATTAATCTAACCTTCATTGACAAAGAGAAAGAGACAGGGGGTAGCTAATTCGTCTAATCAACCGTTTATGCCACATCCGTGCTTTCTACGAGACATTTGCACTCACGCGCATGAACTGTATATTAAATTACTATGTAAATTTTATACGTTTTACGCTACGCACACATTACACGCTGACGTGTGCTCTTCGGTACACAAGTAAAGAGAACACAAGTAAAGAGATCTTCTATAGCATTAAGACGCAATTCTTCAATACACGTGACCTAACTTTGATATACGACGCTTGAGAATTAAAAAGAAAATTAAAAGGAGTGTTCCCGAATAACACAAACTTTATTTGCGAATACGGAACTTTAGGTAATTCTTCGTACAACAACACGACGCTCATTTACCACATTAATTTATATTTTGTTGAGATCAAGTGTTTATCTTTACGTCATTTGAATCGTTAACGTATACAACTGATTTATCGGAGAATGCGACAATTTTCTAGGTTATTGATAAAACGAACTCGCGCCACGGACATACTGGCGGTATAACTGAAAGCTTAATTTTATATAAATATTATGAAATACAAGATGTAATACAAAGATCCACCTCCTCATGAATATGAAAGTCATCTGTAACGATCGGATTAAGAGATCACAAGGCATCATTAGGGGCTTTACCCCCAGTGTATGACATGCATTGACCTCAGACCGTAACTACAATAATTCCACGGAAAACCGCTACGGACTGTAACTACAGGAGTCCGGAGGATCGATCAGAGTTCCGTGAAAATTACACGAAAATTCGTGACGATTAAAATGATATTCCACAAGTTACAG
Source organism: Hedychridium roseum (assembly GCA_963989215.1). NCBI lineage: Eukaryota > Metazoa > Arthropoda > Insecta > Hymenoptera > Chrysididae > Hedychridium > Hedychridium roseum. The sequence continues at coordinate 515,448 of OZ022307.1, read as the reverse complement.
AACCATGATAAACGACATTGGCCCTGAGACTGGAGTGATCTTGTCAAAAGCATCGAGTAACACGAATGTTATTGTTTCTTTGTCTTATCGGTGTAAAACAACGAAGCGAGTAAACAGACTTCTAGTTGGACAAGAAAAGCACAATTTTACGGATGGCTGGATGATCAATCATCGAAATTCATTACGACAATTGTTACACTTACTGTGATATTGGCGTGTATTTCGTACTTCTTCCCATTTTTACCGACGAACCTGCAGCTGAGCTCATCGACACTCGCGGACATTATCTGGAACCTCTCATGGCTCTTGGGGAAGACGGACTCGAGAATTTTGATCTCCTGTTTAAGCGTGTTCAAGCAAGCCATTTGAGGGACGCAACCGAATGTGAACTGTCCCGAAAATTGTTCGGCGGTGCTGCGTCCAAAAACTTGCAGTCGAGGGAAACACTACGAACCCGATGACTACCCAACAAAATGGCGACCGCAACTGAGAACTTCGGACAGTCTCGTATAATTCCGTTTTCTTTCGCCAGAGATGGCGCCACTGTCCTGTCTAAAGTCTCATGACGTCCTTCCGGTAAATCGCTGAAACAGCGCGTGTTTTCAAATAGCAATTATTTCCTTCAATTAACGTAATAGTCTACACCCGTGTGCAAAAGAATCCAAGTACATGTTGCTCTGTTGTATCATGAATTTATTTGAAATATCTAATACCTTTAAGCTTACGAACTATATTTACATATCATAATGTAATAAAGTATAGTACATGTATTACTATAACAGATATTAACAAACAAAGTTTTTTATGCTACTATACTTAGAATAATTAGGATCTAGTTTTTGGACTGCGATCAATAGATGTTTAATTTTCTCTCACTCTTTTCTGTTATGTCCTTCCCTCACACAAAGTTGGTTCCGCAAAAATGCAGACTTAACGATGCATAAAAAGTAAGAATTAAAAAAAAACTGCTTACTCGAAATCTATCAAAATTTACGGCAAAGAATGCATTAACAAACAAAATACATAATGCTGAATTAAAGAATTATGATTACGATCTGTTTCAACATTTCCCTGTAATACCGAATTACATTGTATTTATTTCTTTTCGTAAAGCAATTAACACGTATAGATTATACTTATCTTTACTTTAAATCATATCAGTCGATCTCGCACCCCTTTCTATTAGTACATATATGAAATATTAAAATAACAGCATCTTCAATTCATCTTGATTGTAAGCCTCTACTAATTCATGTAATAAAACTAAATTATACTTAGTATCTTCGTATTTTGTATAAAAAGTCGACAACTGTACATGATGTTGAAAAGAAATATTATTTTCCAAATTTGGATGCACGCGCATTCCGACTCTTACGAAAAATGTGTTATTCCAAAAGAAGCTGATTTCTCCAGTCCATTGTAGTCTTTTCAGTACTTGACATTTCACAAACGGAAACGAACCTACTATGTAAGTAATAAAACATCGTATCAGGATGCCGAAGCTATTTGTTCATTTATGTATAGAAATCCACATCGAGTGAATTTATTATTATAATCTTCTTATATACATTTCTTTAACACTGTAGATATTCAGAACTTTTATACAGCAGTATTAGCGGGAATAGACAGTCATCAGTCACCGGTATAATTTTAAACGTCTTACCCAAAGCAAGATCAGTCACAACATAAATATCCTTGCAAAGTATTCGTATGAGGCTATTTGCAAAAAATCATTTTCACGTAGTCTCTTAAAGTGAATGAAGTTTTGTACTTGTGATATACTGTAGGTCAGAATGGAAGACACTATCAAACTGGTTCCGCGTGCCTTCCACCGATTACTCCGCAATTTCAAACAATATAAGCGCAATCGCTATACTACAAAAGTACATAAGACCGTTCCACGTTCTTTCACTAAAATATTAATGTTCAGATCTTCAATTAATTTCCAAAAATGGACTGTTTGAAGCTAGGTCGACGGAATAAAATTATATCTGAATAAGTACACCATTTGAGTTTTTTAACAAAATTTTTTAATGATTTAAATATTATGTAACATACGGAAATAAAATCTGTGAACTGAATCCTGTGATTAAAAGTGTAATACGAAAGGAAATTTAAAACACCTTTACATGTTCGATCGTCAAAGTAAAGAAATATGTGCTACATTGGCTGTTGAAAAATAACATAAATAATGAACTCCATTTATTCGCGCATTCTTGGAATGATTAGAGTAATGATACTTAGCGACGCGTTAATCATACGCTGACTCGTGTCATCTAAATATTATTCGGTACCAGAAGCTGCAGTTTCCTTCCGACAAGTATGTCATCTATCAAACGGATCAATTCGAAGATTTATCAATTGAACTGCATACCTGATTACGGTGCTTTCTTTTTAGCTGTCCGGTAAGCTACAAACTTGCAGATATCATATAGAATTTCATCACATACGAAAATTTATAGAAAATTATTTCTATTATTCAATGACACTCGTAAATTAACCATTTCTGTATAAATAGTCTGCAGCTATTTGTCAGGATATATACTAGGATATAACTAGGAACTTGAAGAAGTATTTCTTCCACCCTTTTCGACATACAAATGCCAGTGTTATTTTGATATCTCATTAGTCAACCGTATAGGTAATTCTTTCAGAATATACCTACGTGATCTCATATCGGTTTTAAGTTACATATTAGCACTTGCTTTTCCGAATCATCTCAAGAATAGAACTATTATTTATTTACAAACAAAGCTTATTATAAGCTAATCGTTTATAAAGAAATGTTTGCCTCTAGTTTACAAAGAAGAGAGGTGAGTGAAGTGAAACAAAAAGAAATCCAAAATACATTGGGAAATGCTAAGAATCGCAACAACATAATTGGCTCTCTATTTCACATCACTACGCCCCAAGGTGAGAATAACAAAAAATGTAATACGTTGCAATGTACACGAAATGATAATGATCGTAACACTGAACATAACATAGCCCGAATCTTAATTGTATTCTTCGCGTAGTTCGTCCGATTCGACTTTATTTACAAGCGATTCTTTGTAAGTAGATACACTTTGGAGAAAGGAGTCGCACATCCGTGTGTCGCAAGTTTCTCATACACAAAATGTAATCCTTACGTGTATACATCATCTAGAACGGTTTATTAAGTTTGACTTTTTCGAATCCGATTTGTGCACGACAAAGGGACCACTATTCTCAGTTCTTTTTACGTCACACGTCATATTTTTACGGCGACATTCCTTAGAATGCCGAATGATAATAGTCATAAGTAGGCCAGTAAGGCTGTAGCCAGTCCTAGCTAGTACGCTGACGTTTTTTGGCAGGGTGCTCCTCGGAAGAATGCGCTGGCGCAGGCATTATCATATCGCCTCTATTTAACATATATTTCAATTGGGGCATATACTTCATTAAACTTCTAACTTGAATAAGGGGCAACTCTTCGTTCATAGAAGAGCACTTGCCTGCTTCCAACAGCATCTTCATTTGCAACCTATTAACAAGCAATCGGTTTCTTAACTCAATTTTCCGAAAGTCCGATTCTTACGAGTTGACCATACTTTCCTCCTCTACTCTTGGCGAAAATTCCTATACATCTCGTCTCAATTTTTGAAGAAATTGAGACACGTCCTATAGGAATCTTCAGCGGTTACGTCAGGAAATACTGATAGCAGTAGTGTCAATAAAACTACACGTGTCTCACCTATTTCCTTGGAACAATTCTATGTGCAGAACATCCGTGAGAACCTGTCTGCAACTATTGATATCACAGGCAGGAAAATACTGAGCGACGAAGTCAGGTAGGGTCATCAGTAATTCATCGTTGACGTATGGCTTAAAATTGATACAAGGTACCATTTTGTCTTCGATCAGGGCCCTTTGAATCTGATACGGTTGTACTTGGCAAGGTGACAATGGTGGGTCCAGTATCGGCGTCAATGGTTTCCTACCCCTCGAATCCCTGAAAGTAACCGACAGTACGGTATTTTCTGTAACCCAAATAAGGGAATTCGCAGTTAGATGAAAAAGAAGCCAGAAAATTACGAATTCCTACCTTGAACTACTACTGTTGCTGCCATTGACCGGTATTAACGGTGGCGGATACTTGGCATGTGATGTATTATGTACCGGCGGCGTATGCCTCTGAGTATGTGCTAATAACGTTGATGCCGATGTAGGAGCAGGCATCAGTGCTTGAACCTGTTCGCTTAGACCAAGCATCTGGGGATAGGTCGTAGCTGCACCTGCCGTTGGAACACCTAAACTAGGTGTCGTATACGTAGTCGTCACCCTAAAATCAGAAAGTTCCAAGTTAATCATCTCTGCCGAGTTTCTCACTCAACCCGATAACTTTCCCCAATACAAACTACTACTAAAACGAATAATTTGCTTACTATGCCCTACTATATAAAAAAACTATAAATTTACAAGACTTATCAATTACCCTCTTAATTACTGTTCTTTACTGCTTATTAAAACGAAGCAACTTTTACAACAAAAAAATATCTACTGCTCCGTTTGTAAGCCAAACCGGAAATAAATTTAATAAGTTTGATTTGTCGTCGATCATCTCGTCAACTAAATCAGAGGTCCATATACTGACTGTAATAATTTTAGGCATGCTGTCTTACGCTGTGCGGAAATCGTGACTATAGAACATTTTACAGGGACTCACCAGTCATCCTTCCCATAGGTTGGATAACTATACAAAAAATCATACATTGTATGTACAACGCTAAACGCTATAGTGCAATTTGTCTAAATAATAAACATTTCATGAGTATATATATGTACACGTAAGTGTAAGGACGATTATAACCAGAAGTCAATATCAACTTGACATGTTTGTAATTTGGGGTATCATGCTCCAAGTGGCGACGAAAATTTTGCGTCTCATTAAGGGTTTACTTGGACGACAAGATGTCATGTAAAAAATGTGATAAACAGTTTCTCGGATCGATGCGACGTGCAGAGTACTAGTGGATTTATACACGGCTGTAATTCCAACTATAGGTCTACAGTGAATACACCTTCAAGTGCGAAAAGGATTTGAAACGAAAGCTGTGATGACTCCATGCAAAACCCAAATGAGATGACTCTTGGCAAAACAAAATTCAATAACCAAATGATACATATACTGGCTGATACTCCTCCTGGTTATCGCGACGGTCCGCCCGGTGTGACTTAATATTTCGTTGAAGAACAACGTAATAAAATACCAAAACAAATAGAGAACATCGCGAGACTAAAGAAGAGATTTGACAAACGAGATAAGGAAGATGTACAAGAGTTTGGAAAAAATGCTCCAGCGAAACCATTCGAGCGGAATCGGGTGTTAAATATACTGAAGAGAATGAAGATGTAGAGTAATTTATGGATGCATTGCTTACCCGAGATTGGGCTGGCTGGAATGGGCGGTTGCTCTGACGAGAGGGGGTGGTTGGGCCTGAGCTACAGCCTGCATTGTCGTAACTGGATAAACATTTGGATATTGCGCTGTCGCTCCGCCACCACCCCCTCTACTCCGAGACTGCTGTGAGTAGGATTTGCTTGCTGCCGACATTTGCTGAAACGAAGAAAAAACACAAGATTCCTCATGGTTTTCATATTCAACTTTTAAGCTCACGACCGCATACCGCGAAAATTGCTAAGATGACCTACAAGTGTCGGCTATGAAAGTCACATCTAATGCAAGGACGAGTCTGACTGGACCATTCATTCAAATGCCATTCGAGACGGTCATTTAATATCGAGAGGTCCGAACAAGGTTATTTTCATGATAATGAGAAATACTACTCACATTGTGCATATTTAAGGATGCGTTGGGCATTCTTATAATTTGATTAGCCTGTGAAACGAGGGCGGTTTGAAAAGTAGGCTGCCCACCGACGAGACCGGACCAACCATTGACAACCCCTTGCACGGTGTTGAGCATCGGCTGGGTGACGATGTTAGAGCGACCGGCGGGCAAGGCCGTCGGTGAGGAATGCGCCGGGTGAGTGGTAACGACGGGCCTAGACTGACTGACCCGTTGTTGCACCTGTGGAGCGTTGACACTCGCTCCGCGAGGCAGCATACTCTGCATGTTGGTCGTTCGCGCGTTCATCGGGGCGGCTTTATTGACGTTGTTGACTGCGGAAACGGGTGGTTTTGTGGCGGGCGGTGTCGGCGGTTGTCGCGTCCACGTACCTCCGTTATTGCCCCCTTTGGTATTCACCAGGAGCTGCGAGTCCATAACTTTCGGCGGCCAATAATCCTCGAAGCCCGTTCCGGTGGGGAAGTAACTCTTAATATCACTCAAACTGATCACCGAGCATGTCTCACTCGCGAAGAGTTCGTTACGTATACCCTGTACTTTACAGCAGAACTTCAAGTACGACAGGTCCCAGCCCTCGAGTTTCTCGGCCTTCAGCTTTAAATTGTCCGTCTCGCCCTCGAAATAGAAGAGAGGCACATACTGAAGGCCGTCCTTCACCGTATACGGCACCACTGATTCCTTGTTAATCCTTATGAAGCCGCACTTTTCGGCTGCCTTATGGCGGTGATTGCTCGGCACGTTAGCACTCGCCGTCAGCTTCGTATAGCAGACGTCGAGAAAATCGTAGAACTGCTTCGCGTCCGACAACCTTACGACAAGGTCCTTACAGGTGAATTGCTCGCGGCCGAACTGACTCTCGCAATGCTTCATGTTGATTTCGTTGAAGAGTTTGCTCTCGGCCTCCGTGATATAGTAACTCCTGATGCAGGTGCAGCTGTAGATATCCGAATGCAGGTAACTCAGGTACTTGTTCAGCAACTTAAATTCTAAGATCCGCACGGCGCAATACTTCTCGCCAGCGCGGAATATATAAGGTATGTGACAGTCGTCGAAGCTAGTCCAGCCGAAACGTCCCCTCTGACTATCGTCGTCGAGGGGCAATTTCCCTTCCGGTGCAACTGGGGTAGCCGGAGCAACGCCTGTCGACGAATCCGCGCGGCGCTTATTCAGGTAACCGAGGATACCCGGAAGGTTGGATTGCGGAAGCAAACAAGGTGGCCTCGGCTGTTGCACCCCGGCAGCCCCAACAGCCCCAACCGCCCCAACCGCCCCAACCGCCCCCGCTGCTCCGCCGGCCACCGCTGCCGCTGCTGCAGCGGACACCATTTTCGCCTTGTTTGCTTCCACCATTTTGGCTGCCAATTCTCGGATTTCCGCCTCATCGGGACGTTCTTCCTTGACGATGACCTTGTCGTACGAACCTGCAAGGACAATTACAGCGAGTTAGCCATTAATCTTTACACGGATCTCGCGCGAAATACGCTTTTAACCGATCTATGCTCATCCAAGCCAAGGACAATCCCTTAGTTATACATTTCTTTTTTCGAACGAACTCGGTCAACGAGTCAATTTCCTAGGCAAATGATGAAGGACTCGATTAGTGCTGATTACAGTCAAAGTAATTCTATGCGACCCGCAGATTCTACCAGTACACGATACAAATTCTGTCTGCGTCGTGCGCCGCTAGAAACGCAATATCAGATCATATCACGTGGCCATAAACCAATGCGGCAATGTAATTGATTTAACAACTTAAGCAACTGACTTTTCTAATTAACTCAAGCCCAACGATCAAAATCTAGTTTCTTGCTTTTTTTTAATTATGTATATAAACTAGGCAGGGTTACAAACACTTATCACTCGATGACGTTGTCCGTACGATGAAAATTTTCATTCATGAATGATGCATCAATTTTCTACGCAAATCTTATCTGTATTTTATTGTCGTCGTCATTCTGTACGTCATCTAAAGGCATTCACGCGTAAGCATAATTAGTATTACGTGGTCGGCGCGTCGTAAGCGAGTTCGATTTATGTTCAACCCAGAACGACTGTGCGTAAACTCTAAGTGGTCCATTACCTTAACGATAAAGGAGATTCGATATGCGCTTGTATGATTATAACAATCACCGAAGCAAATACGACAGACTTTAAGAAACAAATGTTCCCACATAGATCCGAGTACAAAATAACTAATCTATACTGTTTCCAGTTCTGGCGGGATTAATTCCACTTGCAGCTTCGAAATCTTCAAGGTCTGTTTTCGCATAATAAAACCAGTTTAATATCCATGTAAATGTGGTAGTATGAAGCGACGACACAACTAGCAAAGCTCCAATAGCAAGCTATTTGTGAACGTCCAGGAAATATATCGAGGAAAGAAGTTTATACGATTTTTGTGTTACTCCTCCATTGTCCAGACACTTTGCTCGCGAACATTTAGCGAGTCTAGCCCTAGAAAACCCAGAAGACGTTCGAATTGTGGTGCTTTCGAAAAGCTCGCAGCTTTCCACGGGAATGTAAGGAGCGATTAAAACTGCATGAATTATCGCGTGCATGCGTGCGTGCGTGGAGCGCACATGACACTGGTCCTCACTGGGGAACAAGCACTGAATCGACGCCACGAGACACGACACCGACGCGTTAATACATGGAAGATCGACGAAAGGAAAGACATACTGATGGTAAGTGCGACTGGCTCAGTGGTCTGCGACGGTGCCTTTATTTTCCCGAGCCATATGGCACTCGCGCTGTTTTCGGCATTCGCGAAAGACACGTCGGTGAACTCGCTTCTCATTCTCGATCGAAGAGGGACGGGCCAGGTTCAACGAGGACGACGACAGCACATATCGGGAACGTCCTGGACGCTCCGTACGGCGCCAAGAGCCAAGGAGGATTCGAGGGACGCGTCGACCGAGGAGGACGGTCGACGAAGAGAGACACGCGCGACCATGTTACACGACGATACTGACACTCTCTCGCGTGGAAAACTTCTCTCCCCCTACCCACACCTCCCTTCCTATTCCTCTCTCTATCTCTCTCTCTGTCTCTCTCTCTCTCCTTTTATTTATCCCCCTTCCTTCCTTGTTAGCTCAGTTCCCTCCGTCGCTCGGCGTCTCTCGCTCCCTCCTCATTCTCATCGGTTGGTCCGGTCGGTTCTTCTCATAGTTTTCACGCTTTCCCTCTCGGACGTTTTCACTGGCCCGGCAAGTCCGAGCGTTAAACCAGGTGGCGCGAATAGCCGAGAACGCACTCGGATGTAGAGGGTTGAAGGCGTGGTGGGGTTCGTAGACCGAGAGACAAGAGAGTGAACGTAGACAGTAGAACGGAGACCGAGCGACGGAGCGACGAACTAACGAACCAACGAACCAACGAACCCACGAACCGACTCTACGTACTTGTTCCTCGGCAAAGGGTATTACTACCTCTTGAAAGCGACGATGTCAGTCCCGGGACTGTCGTTCTCTTCGTCGAGAAAAATGCCATGTTACGCGAACCTGGCCACCCTTGGGATTGGATTTCAGGCCAACCAGGAGGCCATACCGTGACATCGAGCTCTCGGACTGCAGCTGCACGGGACACTAGGCATTCCGCGGTCTAGTCGACCGTCAGGGGAGAGAGAGAGTGAGAGTGAGAGTGAGAGTGAGAGAGAGAGAGAGAGAGACCGGCTTCGCAAGGTTTTCACGAGGACTGTACACCGTGCTGCTCTAGCTGCTAGTGCCGTCCTCTAGAGCACATGGCCCGTCGACTCTATCTTTCAGTACCATACAAAGCGCACGTTTGCCCCCCGTTCATCCTCACTCCTCTGTCTCCACCTAACTGGACAACGAAGGCTGACTTAATTCGTGATTTTCGCAACATTCCGGACATAAAATGCTAATGGAACTACGTTTATGGCCTTACACAAGTCCTTCCGAGACCGGTACCAATGAGTCGCACACTCCAAAGCCTCGGATGAATTCTAAAATGACAATTCTCAGTTCCTCACGATCAATACTTTCTTGCTGTTTTGTACAAAAGGGTAGAGTAATCGTAATTTGTCTTTTTTCTATGTACGAATGTAAGTGTACTAAGTAATTACTGACTGTCGACATTTTCTTCTGTCCCCTTAAACTCTTCAGAAATTGGGTCAGATGAGTAACCTCGCGGTTCGTAATTCATGTGCCGGCCATAATCCGAGCATTTCTTTTTTTATAAAAACTACATGACCGAAATGGAGTACGTTTCATTTATTTCGCGCAGATGTGTCCCACTTTCAATTGAAAATGAAGCTAACCCATTTAGACGAGAAAGTTCCTTCCATGCGCAATTACGGTGCTGTGCTGGCAAATTTTAGAAATCAGGTGGTTCTTTACAATCTATCTTTACGGAAGATAATTCGATGAACCCTCGTTGTTAGTACAGTTAATAAATAATTAATCGAATTTTTTCCCTGTCTAGCATTCTCTTTGCCTAGTTTTCTCTTGTATGTATGGGGAACGTTAAACTTTCGAACGGTATTTGGAACACCATTAATGAGGCTCTTCACTTTGACCGCGTAAGATCGATTACTTGCTATTCTCATTTATGAGAATTCTTCTTATGCTTGGAGAATGCCTAATAACATGATTTTTCCCCATTACCTTCAATATTTCACGCTATATCGTTAATTCAGCTGATGTGCAGTTTTCTGATTAATATATGGAAAATGCAGGAATAAGCCAATGGGTATGGCAATGACAAAACTTTGTTAAAAATTGAATGTTCTAGCTCAGTAAGACCTGTAAAATGTATGTACGCTTATAAACGTACGCATCTATATATTATGCTCGTACACGGTACATTCAATGTACAGTGCTGCAAGAGTGTTGAGTTGCGCAGCCTTTAGTCGTAGCTGAACTCTGAAGAAGGAAGGTTGTGATTTTAGATCTGTAACTTCAATTTCCTTTTAAATCAAAACATTGGCACTGTAAGGCTGATTACTGCCAGGTACATACAGCTACGTCATTAGTATTGCTACTGGCGCTTTCTATGTGACTGTACCAATGTTTAATGAATGTGAGGCAGTAAAAGGAAATAGGGGAGGCTGAAGTAGTAGGGATGGTCGTACCGAAAAAGAGAGAATGAGCCAGGGAGCAGGCGAGAAAGAAACCAAGGAGAGAAAAGAACAGTGAAGAGAAAAACCAAATGGTGTACATAATTTCACATTGCGTATGAACTCTCCTTTAAGAAGATGGCCTTATATTACATGCTGAAAATTCATTTGCCAGTAGAAAGTATAGATTTTTATAATTTGGCACATCGGAAGAAATTCAGTTTCCACCAGGACAGTGGGAAGAGATAATACTGTAAATAGCGTTCTTTCTTTAAACGACTGGTAGATCTTAGGCAGAGGAATCGTCGGGTTTGGGACCGATTCTGCACTGTGTGACATGGACCGACTGCAGGCGCACGGTACATACCGTTCAGAGAGTGGCCTAGGTTAGCGCGTAAGATCGCGCAGACGATGTGACAACGTCGCTCGGTCGATATGCTCTTTCAGGCAAAGTGCCAAGATTGGCAAACGCATGCGGGGGTATATAGTCACGGTTTCAGGTACCCTTCCCCCTCCATCGGCCATGTTTCTCCCTCCCTCTAGTCCTTCGGGAACTTGACGGTGGAATTCGACGCAGTGGTGGGGGTGAAAAATCGGTAGAAGGGGAAGCAATGCTGCGCAGATCCCGGGCAACGTGTATATTGCTTGAGCTCCCGCGCAGCCTTTACATACATACAACCGCCAGCCGCCTATATACTACATATATACTATACTTATTATTTTAATCATGATTTACGGGCGCGGCGTTGCCGGTTCTCCTCGCAGTCACGCCCATCCCCTCTCTTTTTCGCCTTCCGACCATATACACACATACAGACAAACGGACGACGGGCTTAGAAAAGCAACGTCGCTTGATCGATACCGCAGGAAGTCGCAATAAAAACGAGCGATTTAAAAGAACGTTCCTGCAATAGTTTTGTAGAAATTATGGAAAAATTGTCGTGGGTTTTAATATTCGGTATAATCGAGAGTTTCGCGTTCTCCAGCGATGACCTTCATCGACGTGCACCGCGGAGGTCACAGACGCTTGACCATTTCTAACGGTGCGACGTTGCCGCAGCGAGAGAGTCGATACGGCCTTGATAAGGAGAGTTTCTCGCTGACGTATGTTGGGCCAGTCGTTTTGGCAACGCTGGAAGGCCGTAGCAATCTATTTATAGCAGCCCTCTTTTGCCGCTGTTGCTATGCCGAGTCGAGGCGCAGTAGATTCAAGGGAGAGAGGGGCAGGAGTGAGGGGTGCACACGAGCGGAGAGAGGGTGTATTGCTGTAAGAACAATACGAAGCTGAACCGGATGTACCCTATGCGAATCCATCCATTCTCTTCGCAGTACCTCGTCTCTTCTTTGCCCGCTCTTCCTCCTTTCCTCCCTCTACTAGTCCTGTCCTCTTGCACGATAAGAGGTACGTTCTATTGCTACAGATAAAAACGTGAAATCGTAGAAACGAATCGGCGGACGCCGCATACATGTCATGCCAATTATATGAGCGATATGTGAATGTACGTAAAGGTGTTTCGCAAAATGCAATTAACGAGAGGTCCTAAGTAGTTCATGAGACAGGTACGCGAACGAAGGTCACGTATTCTAAGCCGATCATTGGAGAAATAAGGAGAAGTTGAATACATAGGGGCAAAGGTCTTATGTTGACATCGAAAGAGTGTCTAATTTCGAATGTGCCGTCATCATCGTACACATACTTTTTTGCGCATCTCTCTAGAATTGCATATGGCGCTGTACAGCAGTAGCAGCTGACGAAGTCGTGGGCTCACACCTAGAAAACGGACGTATGTAGTGAAGAAGTACGCATGCGATTTGCCCGCAGCTGAAGCCTCGGAAACGTTCGGCTAACTTCGTGAAACTGCCTCTTTGTTACATCACTCTTCGGTCCTTATGTAGTATATAAAGGCCGATATATTATGTACTCCGTTAGTACATAGACCCCTACCATCGTGAGACGCTGTAAATACGGCGCACATAGCTGGCTATGTGGTGTGCGCGGGCAAGCGGGTGAGCCACGATCCACGTTACACGAGGTGCAGATTCGTGAATCACCTGGATGCAGAAACCAGCGTGTAGAGCCGCATTTTTGACATTGTAATGCGTGTAGCTTGGACATTTAACACCAGTTTCTCTAACCTTTTTTCGCACACGGCATTACATAAACAGGATACTTTAGAAAAATATATAAGAATTTGCTTCATTTTTCTGTCATTCTAATGCCATTGAAAACGTGTTTCACCCTAAAGATACGAAGTAAAGCTCAAGAGACTCAACAGATCGTCGTATGACATAAAGACTGTCGATCACCATAATCACAAGGCCATCGGCCACATCAGTTCTCAACATTCATTCGTTTGTGCAAAGTAGTTCTCTTGGTGTTTATAACTACAGGTTCAAGCATGATAAGGAGAAAAAAGAAGCAAGTGATATATGCGTCCTAATTTGCTAACAGACTGTAATATATCTGAATCATATTGGTCGCAAGGATCACTATTTCTTATGAATAGCTGAATATTCAGAAACTTAGGCCTGTAATTAATGCTTCGCTATTCTTTTTTGGAACACATTGACGCACGATAAATTGTTAATGAGAATAATTGGAATATCTTCTCTATGATTAAAGACGTTTGTGCGTACGTACAATACACGAGGAAGTGACAAGCACTTCATTAAAAACACGATATTATTTTCTCCGCGAGTGATTTTGTTCCTGAAGGATCGCTTCACCATCGGATTGAAATAGATCATGACGTCATCGTTTCCACGTTCAGCGTACAAGAATAAAGCGCAATCGGGAACACTTGAATTTTACCGAACATCAATAAATGTTTCCATGTGTGCTGTGGTCCATCTATGAATTTATCCTCATAAATGTGGATATCACAATCAAAGTGTTCATTTACTTCTTTCACTATCGTCGCGTAATGCATTGATAGGTGTCACGTGGCAGGCACAACAAACGTCTATTAACTGTACACATAATGCCATCTAACATTGCTATGGTAAATATATATACAATATTAATCCGTAAACTTCATTGTTTTCGCCGTAACGGAAGTTAAGACCAGATTACCAGAGATTCATTGTCGAAAAGAAGTGGGAAATAGCTATGGCCACTTGCGCTGCGTGAAGTTCATAGAAGTCAGCAACACTAATGATTTCTAAAAAGTTTAGCTCAACGTGTAAATGCGTAGGTAGCAAGAGTTGCTTAAAAAAGTATATTTCAATTAATTTTGTGATAGGTTGATTAGACGATAGCTATGATATGCGCATCGTCAACACATCGACAGATAACTTGGGATTGACAGGTTGTCGTACCGCCGACAGACCACGTTCTGCCGGGTCGCCACGAGGCCGACAATCTAATTCAAAACAATATGGCACGTATATCCAGACACGCTCGGAATCGAAGTTCCGCGAGTGGGAACGTAGAAGGGGATCAGAAGAGGAAGGTAGTAGGATCAAAAAGCGGGACAGAGAAGAATCCTGCCATAGCGGGCGGGTAGGACAGAAGAGCATGAAGAAGGGAAGATGCACAGAGAAAAGAGAGGTCGGTTAAAGAGGGGCGGGGGGGGGAGTACAGAAACGACACAAGAGAGACGTAGAAAGGTGAGAGTGAAGGAGATAAATGGAAATAGAATTAGAAGTAGAAACAAAAATAGAAGTAGAGATAGAGATAGGGAAAGAGAAAGAGAAGTACCGAAACGCGCGAGTTTGTTCTTACCGCTGCCACCCATAACCTCAAAACTCACCTCGGTTAACGCGGGCCTCGACGATTTGCACGTCCTCATCGGTGCTCCTGTAGCTCATCTTCTTCTCATTCAGCTGAACATCCATGCACATAATTCCGTGGCGCCGTGCAACACTCACGATACACGGACACACCACCCCCGCGCAGCCGTGACATTTACATGAAACTGTGTTGCGTGATCCGCGCGCGGTTGGCGCGGGTACTCGCGCGCAAAATTCACACACGGGTCAAAGACGGAAGGGTCCGGCGCAGGAAGGCGCCACGATAAGAGAACGGCTTTAACTCAGTCGTCAACACACGATGCACTGGACATTTGGGAAACGGGCGGGACATCGACACTACTCTTTTATCTTCTTGGACAGGGCACCGGGATACTCCTTCATAGAGATGTTACACGCGCGCGCACGCACGCGATCCGCGTCTTCCACTGTTTTCTGCCGGAGGTGAACCCCGAGAGGCCAACCGGGATCCGTCCAGATTTGAATGTGGCACACGTTGCCAGTTCTTTCTCGCACCTACCCCCACCCGACCCTTATGTACTTAACGGTTGCGACGTTGCCGCACATCCGGTACCGTCCGATATCTCTATGGTGGGGGAACGAGAATTTCGCGAAGAAGTGGGGACTGTACATAAGCGACGACCAATTGCGCCGCTTGATCCACCGCTCAAGGGAGGTACATACGGAAAAGGGAGGGGAGGGGGTTGTTGCTCGGAATGGGAATTTTCCATGACGCTTTGAAGGCAACACAGCGACCGTTACATGGTCACGTGGCTGGACCGGAAGTCATAAGGGCCATGCGCGACGACGCGCGCGCCATCGTCTTCCGTTCTAAAGCTCTCGAGACGCATTCCATGGATATGCCGATTTCCGACAGGAAACGATAAGAATTGTTCCATTCAACAAGGATCCGCAACGTTATTTATTTTTGACCTTTCACCCAAACATCGCCGATCATTAATGATAATTCACGATTATCCTTTATCGCTATGTATCGATCAAGTTGGAATGTGCTTAACCTTCCTCTGCAAGAAGATACACCGGAAGAAGACTGCAAAGCCTTGCCGAAGATACATAATACAAGAATACCTTATCGAAATCATTAAGTCCTATGACAATCTTATGTTATGTACAAATTGTTTATTAGGGCAAAAAAGTTTATCGAAACCAAATGCCTAGGTGTGACACAAATAAGTACATCTATTTACACACAGGAATATGTTAATGGCAAGTTGAAAGATTATCTGAAAATAATAGCTTTACTACGGTAGCAACCTTTGTCTATTGTACAGTACATTGATCAGTAGAGTCACAAACACGTTGCCCAGAATCTTCGATATCTTTAGTGGCCAAAAGTCCCTTAGTACTTTCCGCTTCTTTCATCCACACTTGTACCTGTTAAATAGCAACTTTTATGTATTACTGATAAAATAGATACATTGAATGCACAGAGAAGTGTAAAGAGTTATTAGAGGGCGGTGAAAGTCCATACGTGGCTTGTCGGCCACGATGATCACCTGTTTGTGAAGAAGATCTCTTCTTCGTCCTGGTGGTTCTTTACTTAACAGAGGTACGAGTACACTTAGAGAGGATTTAAATTTTTCTAACGCTAGGGCGTAATTACCCTCGGCGAGATAATCTTCACCTATCTCCCCGATTTCTAGTGCGCCGGCCATACCCATTGTACTTTTACTAAGATTCCCTGGCAGCACAAAGTTACATAATGACATGCGTGCATCACCATCTTACAACTGTTATCAATAACCATAAATTCATTCAATCAAGATTCAATCGTTCGAATTCAAATAAGATACAAACGTAATTCTCGATATGGCAATGATCTGCGATCAAGGGATGCGGCTCTTTGTAAGGATCGACCGTTTCTTCCGTCTGCCGAATCGTTGCTTTTTTCAGCATCGTCTTCTATAAACTCTTGTTTGAGTTTCTCCGCGCGTTTTATATAGTCGTTCACGTGCGATCGTAAAATTTCTTTCCGTTTCACATCGGCCTCATCTGATTAAACAGCGTAACAATAGAATGTGTTAATAACAACATGCATCGATTGTGAGACGTGAGAATACACGGTGCACATCGATCGCCTTCTCCTCCCGATGCAGAAGAATTCCTTATTCTTACTTGTTAGTATAGGAATGAAGTATCTCAGAGCCTCGCAGTAGAGGTAAAAAGCTTCCTTTGTACTTTTTTCCGAATCCATTCTGACAGCTTTCTGTACCAATTCCACTGCCTTTTCATAATTCTCCTGAGTGGGAGCGTGCTCCAAATCCAAAAAGTCATTAGTAAAAAATTGTTCGAAAGTTATGCGTTCCTCGGGATCATGCTTCAATAAGGACATTAAAAGATCCTTGCATTCGGTTGACAAGTGGGGAAGCTTCGGCAGCTATACTGAATAAAAAGGGACTTTGATCGCATGAAGGAAACTGAGTAGCAGACTCATGCAGACAAAGTTTATTTAACGCGAAGTGTAGTTTTTGAATCACTGTTCGTTTGACTTGGCGAGAAAAGGCAAAATACCAAAATACCGAATTCACCTCTATAGGCCGGCAATCCTTGATTTTTTCCGCTAATTCATGGAAAGTACTGCTGGAATACGGTGCTTTGCCAAAGAGACATTCGTACATAATGACCCCGACACTCCAGAGATCAACGCGAGCGTCGTATTTATGTTTTAATAACATCTCAGGTGCCATGTAAAGAGGCGACCCACGTATTGAAAACTTTTGCTCCGAAGTTGAAAGGTACTGAGCAAAACCAAAGTCTGAAATAGAGATTAACCGCAATGCATTCTGCATTATTCAGTCAAATGTGTACTGTAAATGCGATATTCAACTGCATAGCTAACTGCGCAAATCGAAAGCGATTTTATTTTGGGATTTCTGCATTATTTAATCCTCTGTGATCTCGGAATTTTCTACCTTTTTCGGACCACTCTTTTTATGAATCAAATTACATAACATATTCCACAAAGTAAAACTGCTCTTGAAATTATATAACGTATTTGGCCTACACACCGCTGTCATTTTTACGATTGTTTTTCAATTTAAAAAACAATGTGTTATTTTACATTCGGTGTTCGCCGTGTAAGGATAGATCAGCAGCAAAAGGTAGTTTTGGCTTGCAAATTGTAGAAAAAAAATGTTTATGTTGGTAAATTATTGTTTAACAAACCTCCAACTTTGAGCGTAAGTCGGGGGTTTCTAATGAGCAGCAAATTCTGCGGCTTGAGATCCATATGACAAACATTATGATTACGTAAGTATTTTAAAGCCAGTGCAAGCTGTTGCAAAAATCTGCGACAAATGCTTTCAGGCAGTTTGTGCCTCTTCTTTATGAAATCCGACAGATCTCCGCCATTACAATATTCCATCACGATGTATATATGCCTAAATTTTGTAAAAAATGAGGATTGAAATAACAGCCTTGCAAAACCGACCAAAACGGTCCTGACAAGTATGTTAATTGATCGGTGCGTAAGAAGCGTTCGTAAAGTATATAGCAAAAATACTGACTCACGACGAGTACATAAGTTAAATGTATACCCTACATACTCTTCTTACATCACGTTCGATATGTATTCCAACTGTTAACGAACCGTTCGTCCCAGAAGAAATCTCGCATTTCTACGATGTGCTTGTGTTTTAAAATCTTTAAAAGATTGATTTCTGTGATAAGATTATCGATCGCAGACTTGGAGAGAGATGACTTATTTACGCATTTAATTGCAATTACATCTCGTGATCCGACCTGTAAACGAGTTCATGCGTGCAGACAATATTTGTTAGCGTGATCTTCAAAAATACAATATTACCGCAATGTTTAAATCGGAATATGACAGGGTAATCAATGGAGAAATTTTATTTTTGTACCGACAAAAATTTATTTACGACACTATTTATTTCGTTGATTGACTGTTTACATTTGTAGAATAAATATTGTGTGTACCATTTGTAATTTTTACAAAAAAAATATTCAAAATCTACCACGTGCCAGTAAAAGCAGGACTCCATAAATAAACACTAGTGACGATCCTGCTGTCACATGTATCAATACTTACAGTCTTTGAACCGAACCTCAAAATTACGTACCTTATTAAACGCCTTGTAAACTGTTGCGTAGCTCCCCGTACCAATTTTTTCGAGTAACGAGTAATCATTGATGCTCGGAACACTCATTTTATTTGCGAACAATTTACCTCACTCGGGGACATACATATACTACGAAAACGAAGAAAACATGGAATGTGTTTGACAGAACACCACGAATATCGCCACACTTCTCCACCCATTGACGTAATCAGTTATTATTTTAACCGGTTCACTGCACAGGCGCGTAATAATGGAGCTGCTTATATTTACATGAAAGGATAAACGTGCGTCATTAGAATTAGGTAATGCTACTGTCTTGCGATTAGCTACCGATATACGTACAAAAGTCTATACCGTGCTCGACAGGTCATTCATACTTAGCATGAAAAAAATAATGGTAGACTTTCTCCTATGCATGAGAAGAATTTAGAAACCGAAGTCGATCCCCCGCATACCTACACCTATGCGTGTCAGCTGTGCGTAGTGCATGTAGCAGACTTCAGGCAGTTAATACTACGGCGCCTGACGACGAATTGCATCGTTGCATCTTTGCATCGTTGCTCCGTTCCTCCAGTCCCCGTAAATCCATATGCATCCTAGGCAGTCTGAAGCGAACTTTTGTGTCCAAATTTACGCGCGAACCGGTAACCACAACTTCACTTTCGAAATATAAGTTATCGAAACTTGCAGGTCGTCCGGTGAAAACCGCAAAAAATTCCAGCGCGCTCCGTTATGGACGTGACAACAGTGATCGGGCTATAAGCTCGCCCTCTCTTTCGTGACTAATGGTGCGTTCCAGGTTGACTTACGCTTTTATTAAAGTACCATATTCGTTACCGCCCCTGTGTAAGAGCGAATGAAGTGAGTGAAACTGCGCCCTAAACGACGCTACAACACTGTTACACAGTTTGTTGATGTGCAATGGCTGTCTTATGTTGCTGCCGCATAATGTGTACTTTCATGGTGTCAGAGTGTTATTGACTTCTACAAAACACGTAGGTTATCAATGCTAAATGATCAAAGTAATATAAACCTCGGTCCTTGAAGGCTTACTTATTATTAACGTGGACATGAGAGTAACCAAAAATTTCGGTCCGGAATATTTTTTAATTCAATTCTTTTATCTTATTTGAATATTGGGGTATACTTTAGGTTGAAGTAGTACTCTCGTGAATGGCATGCACATAAACTTTTTTTGTTTATTGTTTATATTTATGCACAAAGACTTTTTCTGTTTATTTTATTAATGACAAGACATAGATACTTATCAATATTTCTGCTTTTTCTTGCCAAGTATTGCAGTGTTTGCTACAAACAATGAATTCAGCATATGCCATTGAATGCAATTGAGATATTGTAATTGTGACGGTGCAAGAATTATATATGTATTTATGTAGTTCGTCCGATGCTTTGTGTATGACGTAGATTGCGTGTACACACACTTCTACATAAAGACCTAATAAATTCCATTTACGTTTTAGAGCAGGGAATATCAGGTCATGGTTTACAGTACATGTTAATGGCGTCTATCTTATCGGACCAGTTTTTCGTAGTAAACCTATAAATCGCTGTTTCTGTTGCGTAGTGATACATTTCGGCTAATAAAATTGAGAAAGCATTCAATTAAGGATAAGGAGCTTTCATAAACAACAAAACAGTGTAGCCTCGTTGCACGCTAAACACAAGAGTTGTAATTGAAAACAGACAACTATGAATTATTATGTTTAATTCCTTTATAAAAATACATTATTGAATGCTTTATTTTCGTACAAAGTAGATTTTTCTTTCGGAGGGAAGATAAAAATATCAGCTCCTGAAATCAGATCACTTTCATTGGTCAGTCCATACACAAAGCACGTTGGCATTGGCTACGAGTACGATCGTCTGTGTTCCCGTACGCACCGTCGCGTTAGTTTCGTTCCGTTATTTGCCGGAGTTTCGTGTGGATGTTTGGCAAGTTGTTATTTTCTTCGAGAACGAAAAGCGAGGCAAGCATCGCTCGTTTTTTGAGACACCTACCTCTTGGTACAATCTAGGACTAAGGAAAAGGGTCAGTTTCCATATTCCCAGGCAAGAACAAATATGGAAGCGCAAATCATTCTCCGTACTTTATTCGCGGAAGCAAAGAACGATGACGTCATGGACTGAAACATAAGCTGTTTTCACCTTGCTAAGATACAGAATTTCGCGGACAGGTGCGACAAATTTCTGAGATTGAACGTCTTCGCTCTGTCAGTGATACAAGGTTATCGTTTCGTAGAACCAAGAAGTGCCAGTGTCGCTACACAATTGCCTCAGCTTTGTTATCGTTTCCACTGCTTCGAAACGAAAGGGCCACGGAAAAGCCATTAATACCTAGCTAACATCAATAAAATACGCTAAAATCTTTTGTCGTTTGTACTAAAATTAGTATTTATGCGCGTGTGTGTATGTGTGTGTGTATGTTTTCTTAATCAGTGTAGCTGAGAAGCCATTGTGAAAGAATTGTTTATATTATTAATGCACTGTATATAAACCAAGTATTTCAAACAAACTTTGACATGGGTGCTTGAAACACAGGTACAAAAGACATTGCTTGACAAATAGAAATTGGCATCGATTATTCTCTAAATCATTAAAGAATGGACTCCGAGGAAGAAACTCTCTACGATGATGTTGACTCAGGCAATGAGTCCAGTGGAGATGATGCAGATTTTGCAATGGAAATTGAACCTGGAAATCCACGTGAACGAGCAACTGATGCCGATGATTATCCATTTGAAGTACTTTCTACAGAAGAAATTGTACAACACATGGTTGATTCCATTAAAGAAGTCAATACTGTTGTTGAGGTATACTTTAATACACGTAGTACAATAATTAATTAATATTGTAGAAAAATATAAGCAACTAGAAGCTTATTATGACAATATTGCCACTATGGTCATATATTTTATTATAGATACCAGTAACAACAACAAGAATTTTATTAAACCACTTTAAATGGGACAAAGAAAAATTAATGGAGCGTTTTTATGATGGTGATCAAGAAAAATTATTTGCAGAAGCACGTGTTATAAATCCTTTTAAGAAAGGTCCATTGACAAATAGAAATAGAGCATCACAAAGTTCTTTGGTAACAACATTTTTTTCTGTGGACAAATCTATACTATACTTTATGAAACATGAGTAAATAAAAAAATGAAATGTTTACAGTCGAGAAGAACACCTGCAAATGGGACAGAAGAATGTGGAATTTGTTTCATGACCATGCCATCTTCAGTAAGTTTGGTATATGTTTTGTAAGATTGTATTATCAACCACCATTTTTTAAATATTTTATTAATAACAATTTGCATTGTGCTAAAATAATTTGAACAATATTACAGATGATGACTGGTCTTGAATGTGGACATCGGTTTTGCACTGGTTGTTGGGGAGAATATCTTACTACAAAAATAATGGAAGAGGGTGTTGGACAAACAATTGCATGTGCAGCACATGCTTGTGAAATTTTAGTCGACGACGCTAGCGTTATGCGTCTTATTAAAGACTCAAAAGTTAAACTGAAATACCAGCACTTGATTACTAATAGTTTTGTCGAGGTAATAGTCCAGGTATTCAGTTCACAAAATCAAACCGAAGAAAAGATATAAAGGTGATTTTTGTTTGTAGTGTAATAGGCTATTGAAGTGGTGCCCATCGCCGGATTGTAATAATGCCATCAAGGTACAATACGTAGAATCAAGACCCGTTACGTGTAAATGCGGTCATACATTTTGCTTCCATTGTGGAGAGAATTGGCACGATCCCGTAAAATGCCAATTGCTCCGTAAATGGGTAAGGAAATGCGATGATGATTCGGAGACATCAAATTGGATCGCCGCAAATACGAAGGAATGCCCAAAGTGTAATGCAACCATAGAAAAGGATGGTGGTTGTAATCACATGGTGTGTAAAAATCAGAACTGTAAAAATGAATTTTGTTGGGTATGCCTCGGATCATGGGAACCACACGGTTCCAATTGGTATAATTGTAATCGATACGACGAGGAAGAAGCCAAAACGGCTAGAGATGCTCAAGAAAAATCGAGATCTGCCTTGCAAAGATATTTATTCTATTGCAACAGATACATGAATCATATGCAATCTCTCAAGTTTGAGAGTAAATTATACGCGAGTGTAAAGGAAAAAATGGAGGAAATGCAGCAACATAACATGTCGTGGATAGAGGTAAGAGACACCAGCTGCCATAGCCTTTCGGTTTACGGCTCCCTTTTCTTCGTTTCTAAATTTATCACTCGTTAATCTTGTATTTCAGGTGCAATTTCTGAAGAAAGCTGTAGACATCTTATGTTCCTGTAGGCAGACGCTTATGTACACGTATGTTTTTGCCTACTATTTGCGAAAAAACAATCAGTCTGTGATTTTCGAAGATAACCAAAAGGATCTGGAGAATGCTACGGAATGTCTCTCGGAATACCTCGAAAGGGATATCACTAGTGAAAATCTTGCCGATATTAAACAGAAAGTTCAGGATAAATACAGGTAAATTAGATCGTCTACATGGAGTTTCTCCGATCCCCTTTTAATTGCCAGTGTTTTTTATGTGTGACGGATTCATTTGCAGATACTGCGATAGCCGACGGAAAGTACTTTTAGAACATGTACATGAAGGTTACGAAAAAGAGTGGTGGGACTATATGGAATAAGTAAAGGGTTTCCGAATCATTTTTTGGGGCGCAATACAAGCCCTTACCCTCCACTTCCGCCCCAGCTGTGATAAACCAGAAAAGCTGAGAAGAGACAGAAATAGAGCATGTCACAGAGTGATACATACTTTTTATCCATACTATGGTTTGTGACGACGCGAACAATAACATTGGTCAAACTTATTAAAATTAAATCTTACAAACAACTGGCCGAACGTAACAACTATTTGTTTTGTGCTTACCATGTAACATCGTGACTGTAGTTTCTGATCCTCCTTGATATGCCTTGAAAGGGCAACGCGTTTACAAGTAGTCCAAGATGCTACTTATGTATTCAGTTGCAATCAGATGTCGGAAGGGACGTCTTAGATTAATGTAGTTTGTAGTTATACTCGATTGCATCCAAGGATATAATTGTTGGGTAAGGTGTATTTGAATTCTCTTAGCTAAATCAATGGAGTATTCTCTGTACTGAACCTTACGAAATTTCTGGCAATTCCGGAGGGATGCAGATACTACGAAGAAATATTATATGTTAATCTTAATACAAGTTTTCTTTTACTATCATGTTTGTCCATTAATTTCCAGGAATCATTTTTGCAAATTAATTAGCAGAGAAATATTGGCAGGATTAAGGTACATGTAGTTATCTTAATGTATTTGCTCTATTTCGGACTTTAATACGTCCAGGCTATAACTGCCAGTCCTTAACAATTACATTATTATAACAATCGCCAACATTACGTTGGTGATATTTGTCAAAATAATTGAGTTTTATACAAATTTTGGCTGTTTCGAATATTTTTTAAAAATCCTGAAATTGAATCATCTATATGTTATTAAAGTAGTACTGTCTGTACGATCCTTATTGACTTTAATTATGCAAAATTTCATACATACCTTGACTGTGAAATTGACTTGCTTACAAGCCCCTTCTGTGGAGTAAAAACTACACAAGGACCAAAGAGCTATTTTCTTAATAGGCAATATTTTATTTAATTGGCGATACGTATAAATGGCGTTTAAATTAGACATGTAATTCTAAGGGGCCAAAGTTGTCACTTTACGGAAACAGTCTTTTAGCTGTTAAACTTCTTTGGTCCATGTGGAAGAAACTAATGTATTTCTTAATCAATTCTACTGGCAACTGCCACTGATTGTAGTTAATCATAATAAGATCATTTTTAAAACCTAATGTAAGTTATAGAAATCATTTTCTTTTCGAAGGCAAAAGGCAATATTTTTATTACAAAATAAAGCTTTACGATCTCTGTCGTATAATTGTGAATGTTGCAAACACGGCAATACCCGTATATCCGTAACGTTATATTTTCTGCGTAATGTTGGCGATGTGTTAGAGTTAGGTAAACCACAATATGTACCATCAACTGATTAATCCAAGGTTAATGATTGTGTGTACAACGGTCACTTATTATTGTCCATATAAGTGGGGAACGAAATGAGTTCCATTTGTACAGTTATGTAGTTATGTATTCACATATAAATGCATACATATTTACTTATACATAGTTATAACGTCAATAATGAATAGCAAAATTGAAGTAGACTTCGAAGATTTAATGAAGTAAATTGTTGATTCTTGCTACTTATTCGCGTTAGAAGGCTGAAATAAAGTTAAAATACAGGTGTTTTCTGTACAGTCACAAAATTTGATTAGGAGTAAGAACATTGTTACATGTAATCACATGAAATTATTCTGTAATTTGTTTTTATATCCTATATTTATTCGGCTGAGAACTTACGAAGACAAAATCGAAACCATTACTTTCGTCTAGTCTGGCGTAATTAGAAAATGAAGATGCCTTAAATTATTGCAGCGCAGAAGACACTTATCTGCGTATTACATTCTTACGCTTCTTCTAAACAAATTAACTTTTCTTCGATTATGTTATTTGTGTTGGGCTATGTGGAAGCGGTAGTTGAAATATTTATACTCGGGACTATAATTCATTGACGAACATTTGGATTTTCTAAAGCTCTGGAGTTCCGCTGACATTTGGCATGAGTCCATTCTCATTATCACTCATTACCGCTCCGAAAATGTCATTACCCATGCAAGACTAGTGACAATGAAAATATAGCTATTGGTAAATCTTGTGTATAAGTAGAGGACATTGTACAATGACAGGGTGTACATTGAGCTAAATATTTCTGGGGTCCTTAATTTCGCAATTTTGGACGACGAACTATTTGGTAAAGAGTCACAAAGATAGAATTACCTTTTTATGAAGTAGAAGTATGAATAAACTTTGTGTGTATATACATTAAACATAATGGTTTATCATCGCCACAATCCTGACGAGTGTTTCAGCAATAAAGGACGAAATTTGTGTACATATTCATCATGCATACTATTATCTGCATATTCTACAAACATCTTGGGTTCTCATATATTCCTTGCACTGTATGATACCAATTAATAGACCGATATATTTTTAGTAGTACACATATAGATTGTATTTGTGTTCGACTAAGGATGCTACTTTAATAAAACTGTCAGTATTTCAATAAAAACAACTTCAATTCTGATCTCGTATAACGTTTGTACAATGTCTTTAGATTTTGATTTCGACTGATATGTCATTGTAGAAATGTACATGTATTGTTATGTATTGTTGATATTGTCCAGTTCTTATGATTATATTTGAGTTTGTATATCTTTCCCCGTAGACCGTGTACATATCTACTGTTAGTCTCTCAATTCTCGTACTAAATTACTCTCCTCTTCCGGCTATTTGTACACACGTTTAATAGTGAAATGTAATATACGTAATAATTAGACTAAAGGCATTTTATCTATATATAGTAACAAAATGACATAAAGAAATAGAATAATATTCTGCAAAAACGTTTATTATCGTCACATATTCGTACAAAATTTCCGTAAAGGTATTAGAAGCTCTCGAAGTATAGATTTTGTAATGTTTTGAAAATAATGTATACCTTGAACTATTATTATCTCAATTACGTGGGTTCATTAACTTCTGGAATTGCCATTACGGTCATATCTTTTCGAGCATATCATTTCATAGAATTTATTATTTAATATATTTTCTACCTAGAATAAATTAGAAATAAATACAAATATTTTGTGTCTACCTAAATTCAATAAAATTTGAGATTCCTGTTTGGCATAGAGATCTGAAAGACAAATTTGGACTATCATCGTTATAAAGTGTGCTGCAAAATACGTTGTGTAAAATGAAATAAGGCGACGCTTCTACTAATGCAACTAATTCATCGACATGTGGTTATTAAGAAGTAGAATAATAGAAAATTTGTGTTATTGTTTCTTCGTCAGAGTCACGTACATACGTATATCTGTCAACGTTTCCAGGGGTATAGAACTACGTGGAACGGAATGACACTGATATGAAAATTGCGCTTCTGTGCGTTCGCTGGTATTTTCTCAGTCTCGTGCATTTCATGAACCGACGGCAAGTGGGCATATTTCCACTTATTCTCCGATTCCCTAGCCGGTATGAAAGCGCCGGATAAATTCTTTAAGAATCTTTTCGAGAGTGCCCTCGTAGGATATAAGTACAGAAAAAGATCCCGGCCGACACGTGTCCTCTGTCAGGCGGTTTCTCGGGTTCCATCAGGAGGTCACCGTAAGTATCGTCGCGACCAAGCCTAAAGTCGCCCCTGTCATCAGGAGACTTCGCCAAACGGCACCGCTCACTTCTTCAGCGACAGGGTACTCTGTGCACAGTTGTTCCTGCGAAATGTCGACCTTCGTACGTACATACCGACCGTTACTTTCTCTAAGGATATGCCAAAAATGGCCACTATGATAATATCAATGATCCAAGTCCTGTTTCTACTAATCATCCGGGAATACAAACTCTGCTATAATTTCTTTCATCAGGCTGCCCAAATTTAAGATGCAGTCATATGTTTTACTTACCCATCCACCGTAGCCTTTGACAAAGTGTGCAATTTCTTCTCCAACATATCTGGAGACATAGAGCGGCAATTTCTTCTTGAGAGCATGCATCCTTCTGTCCCTGGCCCAAAGAGCCAGCCTTCCGGTAAATGCATACAAACACACAATTCTGGCCCATGTAACTCCTCCGTGTAAGAAGAGTTCATCGGCAACACCCATGAAGGCTTCATAAGCAGTGTCTGGAACTACGTTCAAGCGGTTGACCATACTCGTAAACAGAATACTGTGTTTGTTGAGCATCTGATAGACATTGTGGCGCATGCTACGGGATACTGGGTCCCTGGAGATGAGGTACATGTCTTCCTTCAAAAGATACCGTATGACATCATTGGCCAAACATTCAGCCTTAAGCTCTATGGAATCTTCACAGGGGCTGTATCGGGGAGAAGATGTCAGATGTGGAAAGAGGTGTTGCAATCGAATCTGAAAAGAATTTGCAATTTTGAAAGCTAAGTGAATGATTCTGACGGGGAATACAAGAAAAATGTTACATGGACTGGTCGAAAAACGTTCCCGGTAATTCTGTTTTGCTCGACAATTCCGTCAGCTGTTTATTTATATCGGCGACTTATGATATATTCAGGAGGAAAAAATTGCACGATACGCGATAAAGAGTTGGGTTCACGTGAATTGTTTGAGAAATTCATTGACAGGGAAAAGAGCGCGTAGAGTTTTATGCAAGACGTATGTAAATGAGGATGAATCATCTTTACCTGGCACATCTCGACGAAAGACATCGCGGTAGTTGCTGCCCCGACGGCATACCGGCAAATCCCGCCGTCGTGAACGTCGTCTCCTTGGCCGGCGTTCTCCTGGTCGTGCATCGTGCTGTTGGCGCTGCTCGGGGTGCTGCTCGGGGTGCTGCTCGGGCCGCTGCTCGAGCCGCTGGTGGTGCCGTTGCCGTTGCGCGTCGGCGAATTCCTCTTACCGGAGGGATCGCATTCCAGAATGCCGCCCACTCTGGAATGCGGTTCCCCCCTTGACTCCTCGGATGCACCGGGCTCGTTCCCCTTCCCCACCCCCTCCGGCAGACCGCGGTCACCGCCGCCGCCGCCGCCGCCGCCACCGCCACCGCCACCGCCACTGCCACCGCCGCGGAGAATCTCATTGTCCGTAGCCGTTGCACCGTCGTCGCCGGGCATCCTCGCTCGTCCGTCTTCTCGTCGAAAGCGCTCTCTTCCTGCGGTCTTCGCGAATCCTCGATCCTCGTCTCCCGAGCGGAGAGAGACCGTTCTCTCACGCTACCCTCGTTGCCCTCGTTGGCCCCTTCTCGCCCTCCCAATCCTCTTTCTCCGGCTTACAGCATCTCCCGTGCGACCCCCGTGTGACCGTGAATCGCCCGCCGACCGATTATTCGCTCGCTCTTGCAATACGCGCCAAACGACACACCACTCGACGACGATGACCCGAGACGCAGGGGAAAAACTCTCGAGCCACCCACCACCAGCCGACCCGCCAACGCTCTCTACTTTCCTGCGGCCATTTCCGAACGCAATTCGCCGAACGTTCAGCAACTCCCGTCCTCTCCCCCGCCGGTAACCGACAGTAACCGCCAGTAACCGCCAGTAACCGCTGCCTCCTTACCCCACCACCCCTCCGTCGGAGCACCTTTTTCTCTTGGCCGTTCTTCTTTCACCTATGCGCACATGCACCGACGTGAATTCCAAAGAAGCGCGCTCGATAGTATTCCCGGTACACTTGCTCAGCCGCTCACACAGACGGCAAGGCTCTCTCTATGGATCATTCACGTTTTCTCCCCACCAGCGCCTGGCATGCGGCAGTACACCATCACGCTTGCACACCAGTTCTCTCACACGCTTCCACGTGCCTCTGCCTCTGCCTCTGCCTCTGCCTCTGCCTCCACCTCTACCTCTACCTCTACCTCTACCTCTACCTCTACCTCTACCTCTACCTCTACCTCTACCTCTACCTCTACCACCTACCTATGTCCTCTTTCTCCTTCTCTCCGTAGCTCTCCGTTGCCTTTTACCTGAGAGGCGCCGCCAATAATCACCGTCCCTTTTCTTCGACGAGTGCACGTGTACCGGTGGATTTCCCCTGCGGGGCTCATGAGAACCGATCGAACCAATCGTTTTATTGAACTTTCATTGCATTTGACGTAAAACAAATTATTCGCGAGCTTCACTTTTTCACGGCCCCCGCATTTCGTATGCAGCCGTTGAATTCACCTTTTTTCTAGGTTCGCGCTAAATCGGAGGGGAATCTTTCCGAAGGTCCAATCTCAGCGTGACGCAATATTCGATAGCATATCGCGGGGAAACGGCGAGAGGAGTTCTCAATGGGAAAGGGAATGGTAGGCCAAGTTTGGAGCGCAATGGAATTCGCATGCAGTCGCCGCTCGAACTCTCCCGGGACATAGCTGCACGGGTCAGTGGTGGCACGGTGCATTTCCAAGAAGGAATGATTATGCCCGAGGAACTGGTCGGCGTTGCTCTCTCCGGCGATGCAAACTCGCTGGTCCCCCGTTCACCGTATGCGTTCCTTTCAGCAGCCGTGCAACCTTCAAAGGCCGCACAGAATGCGTCGATGAATGAAGTAGGAAAGCGCCGGAGTGCCGGCCGACCGGATGTGTATAGACTAGAGGTGGCCAAGAAAACGAGAGTCGCCGACGTCAGCCGCCGATGAACCAGTTTAATGCGCCCGTCGCCCTGTAAATTAAGCACTCGTGCATACGATCGCCCGTTCACTTTGCTCCTCCTCCCCCGACCCTTCCCTCGCCAGACGTTTAACTCTTAAAGTCCACCATTTAGCAGAACTCTTTCGTAGCTAAGACGGCCCGCGATTCCGTACGTATGCAAAATTAGAGCGGGCCTATGACAATCGTGCTACCCCTACGGATGCTATCGAAATGGAGCTTGCCCGAGGCAATTTACCTTTTCGTGCCAACCACGAATAGCTGTATATGTATACTTTAAGATATTAGAACCCTGCACCGGACATGGATAAATTGACGATGTGACTCACGTGTAAACGACACCTAATTGGCTCATTATCCCGCTACCGGTGACTGCTCCCAAAGAACCGAAAGCTCTAGCAAGTAACGAACATGTCGAAAATTGCCATCAAAGACAATTCTTTGCAATTGACGAAAAGGTCATGCTACCCGAGTAGGTCGGTTTACGTAATGATTCTTACGTGTATCCTAAAAAAATTGCGCTCATTAACCGAATTCTTCATTAGCCTCGCGTAGAAAAGGGCAGATTTAATTTCAAGACAATGCAGTTGCGACGTCGGTTAGTTCCTCCTCCGCAAAATCTGCGTATTGTGTTTCGGTGCAGATCGAAAGTATCGTTCTGCATTGTTTGCGGCCGAGTAGTAAGTGTACCGTGGGAATTCGACCGAGTGAACGGCGCGCAATATTTCAGGGGAACTCGTGGCAAGCGGGTCTGGGTAGCTTTTCTTACCGTCATTCATGATACTATGGCGCGGCAATAGGATGATTGCCTGACGGTCGGTGACTAAAGTGGATAAAGTCTTCTACTGCAATTTAACTCGAGCAGGGCACAGGAGTATCGAGACTGGGCCCTTTGCTGGCCTCCTTTTCAATTATATATCACCTACATAAGTCACTGAATTTTTCGTAGCTCGCTCCTTTAAGAAATTCTATAAGAAAATTTCCTTATA
This sequence comes from Hedychridium roseum, assembly GCA_963989215.1. Taxonomy (NCBI): domain Eukaryota; kingdom Metazoa; phylum Arthropoda; class Insecta; order Hymenoptera; family Chrysididae; genus Hedychridium; species Hedychridium roseum. The sequence goes on along the minus strand of OZ022307.1, from coordinate 484,388 downwards.
TAATCGATCGTTAAAACTCAATGGATTAAAATAGTCAAAGAAGACCATGGATGAGGAAATTACCTAACCGAATACACATTGTGATGTTTCCAAATTCACAGCATCCACTGGAATATATTTCTCATAGCGTGAAGTGAACGAACATTTATCGTTTGTTCTTTTTCAGCAGTAAATTATTTTCCGAGTCTGAATAGCTTCGCTTCCGGCTCCGCAAAAGACAGAAAAAGAGTATTACTCCGATAAAGACGGTCGTAATATCGCAGGATCGAGAAGTTTCAAATAACGAGTCAACGATGTTTTATGGCGTTGATTTTGTATCGCGGTATTACGTGAACTCGGAGATAGAAATATTGCGTAGCATCCGCACTATAAGAAGAACGACTTGTGAATTTGTACGCGCACAAAAAATCGAGCAAACGATTCAAGGGGAAGGTCGTCCATTCCGACCCTCCGGTCATCTTTATTAAATCATTTCACAAAGAACCGTAGTAGTCGTTAGTTCCACGAACTTCTGAAACGGCTCGCTCGGCAGATCTGCCATTGGTAATAGCTTCTATTGTCCTGGAAAGCTTGATTTTTTTTTAGAAGAGCTCGTGGAGGGAGGTTAACTGATTTCGCGGGCCCGTATGCGAGACGTCCCTGAGATGGTAAAGCGGCACTGATAGATTGACAGACGTATTCTCTCTCTAGCGAGAGAACGAGCGGCCAAGTGACCCCTCGACAGTGGTTTAGTTATCGCTCTATCGACGACTCGCCAGGTCGCAGACTTCCATGTTGCCCTGAAGTAACCGGGAAGCCCGCAGAAGCAGGAAGAGGAACCGACGGACCGGTAGTGGCCGATCGAACCCATCGACAATTATCCCCCGTGAATGAGCCCACGCCGGTACGACATCGTCTCGGGGCGAGATATTATGAATAGGTGAGTCTTTATTCATGAATATTTTTCGCTTACCCGCCAACCGTAACCCTGTACAACCACAAAACCATTCATCCATGTAGAATGTAAAACATATTAATCTTGCCAGTATACAGGTTCCATCGTGTTCATTGTTTCTTTCATTAAGAGACAATAATTAATTAGGCGGAAGAATCCGTCAGAATGTATATCTCCTTCTGCTTTTGTTAAGATTCATTTGAATTGGCAAGATTTCCGAAGATTTTCCAGTTGAAACTTAATAGCGCGCACTGTGTTATTGGAACGCATTGATATCATCACGTGTGTTGTCCATGGTGAACACGACACTGCTCTATGATCTTAATCGAGGCTGACGTGCAAAGTCCCTACAATCTTGTATTCATGAAATTCCTTTTACAACGCTAGGCTAAACCGTGCTAATACTGCGTAGATGCATATATCTACATCCGGGATATGGGTATTCCTGGTCCTTGATACCTTTTTTCATGTAAGAGGAAAAAACGTGACCGTACGAACCGGTTACAGCGGTTGCTGCTACTCTCTTACGAGGTGTCGGTCTCGCGGAAGTATTTCATTTTATGACATTAACGGAAGACGAAGCCAATTAATTCTCTTCACGCTCGACTAACTCTACCGGCGATACGCCCGAGGCACGACCTTGTTTACCCTCATCATTCCATAAGTACATATTGAAAACGGATCGACGATAAGACGACCACGTGAGGAAGCGCATACTAGTACTAACAACTGCTCGTAGGTTTTTGCGCAAAAGACCTTGCGAATTTCGAGAGGAACGAGTTTTCTGCTAAATTAATATCCTCCTACGGCTCAGTTTACCTGTCTAGATAGCTTCGTGGAAATTTATTATTGTGTTTTGGCGATCGAACAAACGACAAGCGCCTTTTCAGGAAGGCAGAACGCGTCAATCGGAAAAGTAGCGATACGACTCGCGGCCGTCTGACTAGGCCGTACCGCTTCTACTTAGAATTAAAGTGATACTTACTTAACTTCAAATTCGCCCAATCAACGCCTCGTCCCTCGATCGCTGTACTTTAACGCAACGTCCCACTCGCGCACGAACGTCCCAACGAATGTATATGCAGGCCAATTACCTGTTCTCAAAATATTCAGCTGTCATTTTCGAGCGATCAAACATACGGCACTTGCGGAAACGAAAGCAAGCCGAGGAGAAGGGCGCTACCAAACAATCTCGCTAATTTACGAGGTTTCACCGCGGCCGGATTCTTCGTCTTTGCACAGCCCGAGCAGATTTATTGGGCTCGTCAGCCTGCAAATCGGGAGAATGGCGGAACAGACATTGCGCAACGATTTCTCTTGTCAGCGGTCGCTCTTCCAAAGAAATGTACTATCGGCGATGCCGTAAACCCTTGCCGATTCCGGATTGACGTATTCGAAAGCAACGTTATTAATAGACCGCTGGCTCTCCGACTAGTACGGAAAAATATGTAAATGAGGAATTGCCTGATAATTTGCACATTCCTCATGTGCGTGATGTTGCGTAGAACCGATCTCGTGCGTGAACGCCGCATTAGCTACGCAGTAATACAAGCGAGCAGTTGACGGTACTCGATTCGCAACATACTTTTGCACTGCTTGCCGGTTGATTGCCCCTCGAGCATGTTGGTGACGTCAGTTGCCTGATGACTCACTACGCTGGCCCGCCTGCACCTACACCGACGTATATGCCTGCATAATATGCATAATGCTCTCTATCCACACGTACGATCCTTCTTCTCGCGTGGACATCCGTGTGCGGGACACAACAAAGATAGATCCGTTGATTACCTTCCTATTTGGAACACTTTAAGGTGACCGGTCCATTGCTATCTCATCTTCTTAACCAGCAAGTCTTCCTTCGTTTAATCATCCTGGCGCGTTAACTTTCATGGGTCTAACAATAAGTTATTTGTCACACCGTGTGTCAATCGTTGATACAACTACTGGCCGATTTACTAAACTCACGCTCATGAGCTATGGAACGCGCATTGTATAATGATAGTGGTTCTTCTTGGAAAGAGTCGAGTGCCTTTCTCAGAGCGCAGATTAAGCTCGATGACTTCCTTGTCAGCGATTAGAAGATATTGATATCGCGTGAGAAAGCAAGAAGCGTGGGGACGAAGGATCGACGACCCGCCGGCATGAATGAAAGTGTTTTTGCCGCGAGCTGCTATTTGCGCGTACTTCGCGTCCGCGATGCCTTTTCTTCGGCTTGCATTTAAATTTAGATGCTGACCGTTTTTCACATGAAATAAATCTCGTGGAACATCTGTATTCCCGATTACCATATTTTCCGTTAAAGCGCAGAACTCAACAGTCTTAGATTGACGATTTTCAAAAGCGATCGATAAAACGTCTACCTTAGCAGTGTAGCAGATCTGTGACGACAAGCAGCAGGGAAATCTGGAGATTCTCCCAATGGAGAGAATACAATCGATTACGCTATACCGTCGTATATTAGTGCGTCGTCACGGGCAAACACCGACACGTGACGGAAAGGTGTTTTCAGCTGTTTCTCATCGTTGATTATGCCTAAAGTCTCTTTGTACACGTTGGTCTATTTTTAATACTCGACAAGTGACGTACGATAAGAGTGCAGACAACCGCGAAATCTCGAGATAGACATCATCGAGCAATTCGCTTACATAAATGTGGGATACAGTTATTCCTCGACTTACATCGCTACTCGATTCGATAAGATCTGATATTTCGACTTTGCCGATCATTCGGGCCATCCCGTGTTTTTAAATGAAAGACACAATTTCTTTTTACACGAACGCCTTTAAGTCCGATCGACTAAAATAGACTGAAAACGGGCGAGCCGGCGCAAACGCGAACAGCAGTATTCCTTTTAAGTATCATTGAAGCGTCAATTATGAGAGCAAACATTTCCATTAATTTAGGCCACGTCTTCTCTTCGCTCGTCTCACGAGCATGCGCGATTCTTTCAGAAGGTCTCTCTTCCGAGCAAAAAGAAAGCGAAAATAAATACCTATCGAGTTGCGGACGACAAACATTTTCATTATAGCTCGCTTATGCATTCGCCGGACGACAGGAAGAAGAAAAATACGTATCCCTTCTTGTGCCAAGATCGCAGATATTTTCAGCAAGGAATCCATCGGATTCAGCGCGATAAGACAAACCATCCGTTCACCGCTAATTCGATAGTTTTTTACGATTACGAAGACTTTTTACAAAGACGATTACGAGAACACGGGCGAGGACGTAATTGCTGGTTTCGCGATTTCGGCCGGAAGATACATTTCCGTGTTCCTAGAATGGCTACCGCATATTTTTACGAGTGCTCCTCGATTTACTCGACAGTCCGCCAACTAATTTCTGTTCCAATTTTATCTCAAGAACGTACAAATATGACGCAACGCGTTACACGTTCCATACTTGTGTGAAACGATAATCATCCAGGTTGGAAGATTGCGGGTCTTTCTCGTTGGAGAACTTTTGATTTTTCGGCTATTTCTTAAAGGACTGTACAAGTGGTGATTTTGGTCGGATGACTCACGCGACCGTAGGAATATCGAAACGGGGTCTCGGCTTGCCGGTCGTTAAAACACGCTAAGGCCTATGACAAACGATCTCGTCTAATTAACACGTTTCTTGTACACAAGCGCAACCAATCGTTCTTCACGCGATACTCCTCGGAGTCGGTAAACGGCCTTTACGATCAATGCAGTCGTTGCTTTATTCTACAATGCCTCGTGGAATCGTGCAAACAACTGCGCATTGTTCGAAACATCACAATATTGGATTCGTCATTGAGCATTATCTACGTACGATATATCGCCTTATGTCAACGGTGAGCAGATTTCCTTTGCTGGATTTGTGGTTCCTTCAAGGATTTCGTAGCGGTAAAATAGAAGCATATGTAGTAATGTTCCTTTTGTAAAATCTACAGACGCGGCAAGGGGAAGAGATAATGTCAGTAATATGCCAGTGTAACTGGCCGGTTATGTGAAGAGCAACGTTCCGTGTTTGTACGTGTAAAACGGAGCGGCCATTGCGTAATCATACGCAATTGCGCGCGAGATACTCGCGAAATACCGCCAATCTTTAAAAATGTACGTTTAAATGTAAATCTGCGAATCGCAGTGAAAAACACGTGGTCCGACCGTATTACTTTACGTTACTAGGGGAATCGTCTTGCAGAAACTTGGACAAGAGTGTCGTCGTTGAGGCAAAGACGAGACGGGTTTTTATCTCGATCCGCGAGACTCCTGCGACGTTGATTTATCTCGTTAGCAAGTGGATTTTCGGTTCTGATTTTTACGCGAATCGTACACGTAGAGCGAAATTCGTGGAACGATGCGTCGTACGTCTGTTTGCGGAAAAAGTCAAGCTCGGGTCCTCTAGGTCTGTCCGGCCATTCATTTGGTGCATGTACGCCGCGGAAAATGATTAGCAATCTTTTTTTATCCTTCCTCGCGATCATTACTACAATTCCCAGCGGCAATTCGCCATGCAACGTCCATTTAAATAAGTCCTGCCCACCATCGTAACTCTCGATGAATAAGGTGGCGTCATTTGCGAAATTTCACACGTTCACATCACGCACAGGACAAAGTTGATTCTGGGATGGGGATCCCGGCGCGAGCCGGAGAAAGGCCTGTCCTTCCGCGAGTCTCGGGCGCAGTTAAAGCTAACTTTTCCGTTTCCATTCGCCGATATCCAGCTGATATGGCGATGTCACCGTTTCTCGGCGCCGTCAGCCAAAGAGCGATTCCAAGCTCCGTTGAGTTTGCCAGCAAGCAGGGAGACTCTAGACTCAGGCACAGTGCGCTGCCGACAGTTGTTGGTGGGGATAAGAGCGCCCAGCCTCCCCATATATAAGCTTTGTGCTTTCTCGTCGCACTTTGGTTGTTCCCCATCCGGGCAACTTTTCCAAGAGTTGGCAAACGGCACACTGTAAGTCTCCATTCTTCTATCTTCCTTAAACTAGCAATAGCTTTAATGGTCTCGTTAAACTTACGCGCGGCACGCTAGCAGCTCCGTCAGATGGTAATTATCATTGATTAACAACACCCACTCTCGACTACTCTCATTCTTCACATAGACTTCTTCAGGAAAAGTCAATCCTTCTCGGGATTACTATTCAGTAGCGTCCCAGGTAGGACAAAAATAAAAATCGTTATCGAAAACCAACTGTGCGTAACGTCTGTGCGATCTAATAAAAATCGAATAACATTGACAGAAGCGCGAGGCCGTCTGTAATGTAATCAATAGCGGAAATGTCCTCCGCTCGGCTATTCCAAACGGCCAAGTCGTTCAACAGGTTGCCTCTTTCTGCCATCATCGCAATCTCATTGAGCTGTAATGAATTCGTTCGAAATTCAAGGAGCTCCAGATTCGCGAGGACATTCGTTAAATCCTCGTTCTTTCGAGTATTCTTGATAAATACGTGAGTGCCTAAGAGACGAAGGATTAAGGCGAAAGCCATCTAGGACGTCGGGATAAGATGTGTGCTCTCCTCTATTCTATGTGGCCCTTTTCTTTGACAATTGGCTGAAGCAAGCACGAGGTTGTTGGCCGGTGCGTGTAGGTTCTGTCGACAAAAGAAGAGTACTCGTACTCGTAGCCTTGAGAGTTAATAAAGGGTTTTTCGTCGAAGCAGTGGATGCGGCACGGGTTTGTAAGAGGGGGGCAAAACGGAGGGCAAAACGGAGGGCAAAACGGAGGGCAAAACGGAGGGCAAAACGGAGGGCAAAGGAACGCGTACAGAACGAACGGGGCCTAGGATCGTGTCGGCCGACGTCAGAACTCTTCGTGTGTCGCTTTATTCTTAGTGTCTTCGGGATATAACCGGTTGGAACCGCTTTGAAATATCTCAATATCTCGTATTTACATGGCGTGGCAGCCGGGGTTGAACGAGCCTCGGCGACGATTCGTTTGGATTAATCAGGTTCGTTAGAACGCGAGGCACGAGCCCCGCTGGCGAATCTCCTCCCGAGGGATTTGCTCGGCGAGCAGTGCAGCCGTTCAACGCCACGGAAAGTCATTTAAATCGTGGCAATTGAACTGATCGATCGATCGTCCAACAAGCTTTCCCCCTGCCGCAAAGATCAGCTTCTCTCTCCGCGGTATTCCCTTCTGGTCGACCGAACTCAAGTCGATCGGATCTTGAGTTTTCGTTAATGCGCGTACAGCGGCTTAATGATAGCCCGAGAAGAATGCGCTGCCAAGGCAGATCCTTGACAAGCGAGCAACGTACGCCTCGCATTAAGATCAATAAACACGAATCATGTTTGTTCTTGACGATCGTACGAGGCCACGCGTTCTTCCTCAAAATTAATTCTTTATTAAGCACATATCAGCGCTACGCGCCTCTGATAGTCCACCGAATAGAGCATTAATAAGAAGGCTATTCACGGTGAACTAAGAAGACTGTTCCAGCCGCGGGGAACCACATGTACAAATACTACAAATACGCACACCTACATACGCCTATCTTTATTAAGTCCTCAAATAACTCCAAAACATTTCGAAATCCCGCCTACTCGATAAAAATGTCTTTTGTTTGTTCACGTCTTGGGTATTTGCCGGGTGAAGCCGACTGTTTTTAGATTCAATCGTCAGACTTTTCTTTGTATATCCATCGAATCTGAATCGGCCAAACGTTTCTTGCATACAAAGGAAAACAATTGTGTAGTTAATTAACGACAACTGTCAAAATTCCGGCGCATTTGCCCTTCGAAACACATTTTGTTGCATCCTCTCGAGGAACGATGATTTTTGTATCTTCCGGCTGCAGCCGATTTTTCCTTCGATGCATATTAATATGCCCAGTGCCGCTGTTGATTCCTGCGCGGGAATTCCCTGTCTCGGAACGCCACATTAGTTCAGTCCGATCTTATTTTCCTCGGAAAACTGATCTTTGAGCCGGTTCACATTTTAGTTTAAAATACAGATTGGATAAAGACGTCATTAACGCGCCGTAAGTACTGAGTAGTCTAATATTACAGGAGTGATTAAGAGATTAAAAGAGACATCTCCAGTTTGTCAGGAATCCGAGACTCCTGCGATTGGTTTTTAATTCAAACGCGCCTGACCGAAGACGATATCATAAAAAGCCCTTTTACGAGTCTTACAAAATACGATATAGGAAATGAAGGATATTTTGAAGCGATAAACTCATTAGCCGGCGCAATTATTGGCGCTCGATGCACGGAAGGACGATGTGGCATACTTGCGTATGCCACTAACAAGTGTACGGACATTGAAGTCAGTGGGAGGTGGCAGGTAGGTTTTAGTCGGTACGACGATCGGCCACTTCAGTCACTTCATCTCCACTCACCGTTCATCGCGAGTCAGAGTATCGTTGAAGCCCATTGAGAAGAGTCCGCCACGAAAGATCGTCGTGTACTTGACAGTTGTACAGGTTGAGGAAATTCGGTCGTCTTAAAACCGTTGACCATTTCTACGCGTCTCGCTCGGTGCAATAATAAGATTTTCCAAGCCCGAGAAATTCCAGTGCGATCGTAATGCACCATTGTACTCGATCTGCCTGTGCCACTGTTTAAGAATATTTCAAGGCGTTCGATCATTCCGATTGCGAAGATCATCGATCACCGAGATTCCACGCGAACCAACGAATCTCGCTAAACATTCCGCGATTTCGGTTCAACGAGCAACTTCTCGCGATCATCAGACGAGAAGTCGGAAAAGATTAGTAGAAAAGTGGAAGGGAAACTTCCTTGAACTCTATGACAAATGCGCATCCTGCACGTCCTCGAAGTTGTATACGCCAGACGAAACGCGGCAAAACCGTCTACACTGGCATCAGATCCTGCGCAAAGTGCAACAGTACAATTCCGGCCCTGGAGTAAGTACGATTCACGCTGAAGCACATCATCGAATCGTTCTTTCATCCTTACTCACAGTCCTAATTAATGCAAACTATTAAGTAAACAAAGCTATTAATTACCACCTTTTCATATGATTCATAGTTGGCATAAAAATTCCGCTTATAAAAACTTTATTGGTTTTGATGAACAGACCACGAAGATCATTGAATAGAAATGAAAATTAACGGCGACATCGGGGTATAAGGAAAAGCTGACATACTCGTCACGTTATTTAATGCGGCAATCAACATTCATGTTTACACCGGAAACGTGCCGTGGATTTTATTGCACTTACCAAAGATCGATGTACATCGGGACAAAAATTAGCGGTATTCCGTACACGTTAGACATTTAAAATGTGTAATCCGATGATTCCCTTGTTATCATAATTAAGCGATTTCACGGCAACATGTCCATGTCCTTGCTCCGATGTTTAAAAAGCAATTTTATCGATAATTTTCAAAACAATCTTGTGACATAGTTATTGCATTTCATTGTGTTTAATGAAGCCAGCAAAGAGCTCGTAATTAGCTGCATGTTGTGGCGGTTCGTTGTTTAGACATTCCCTTCGGGTTGGACAATCATAACGCTACAGTGCTGTTTCCTATAAGGTCTATAATTAACGATTAGACATTAAAACGCTACTATTATCGGTATATCTATGGCACAGAGGGAGTACTTTACTTGCACGACTCGAAAGTTACCTCAATCGTTTATCGGCAATTACCTTGGCAGCGAAAAACGATTAGAATTATTTACACCTGAAGACGTAGTTAGGGAAGGTAGATCTTTCGGAAAGCAATGAACGATTGAGGTTTTCGGGATCGGCCGTTGGCTCGGACCGTGGAGATTCTCTTCTGTCGGTGCTGTTAAAAACCGACAGTGGTATCGCGTGACATAGACAGCTCGAGCGGATTAAAGGCAATGTGTTTGCGCCGACGAGCCGTCTAACGAACGTCATGACACCGTGCTTCTCAGCTCAGGCTCTCCCCCGGACAAATTTGCCGGCAATGAGACTGATTATTATGTCCTTGCGAGACTCACGATAATTACAAAATGCTTTACTTTCAGTGCCACACGCCTCACTGGCCGCTTAGTGCTTTCGAGAGTACGCAGCTTGACCTCGTTTCACGTTCGTCATGAGATCCGAAATGCCTTCGATGTGCGTCGAAAGCCGTGTACGTTGTCGTTCGGATCTAAACCAATCTCAAGATCGTCGGCCTCGCACGCCTTATTTCGGATTCTCCCGAAACCTTGAAAAGATTCAGAAGTCTTTCTTGGACGGTCGTTACTACTTGCTCTATTTCACGGCGATTTTATTATCGACCATTATGCAAATTATGTTTGGAGAAACGACAATTAGGCGGTTTACGCTTTTATCGTCACCTAATGATCCGCTGTTATCTACTTGGAAATACGTCAGTGAAATTAATAGCCTTTTTACGACATAATCGGACCTATTACGGTCGCTCTCGTATTATATTTACAAGAATTGGGAAACAAAACGAAGGATACGTCATTGGAATCCTTACTGAATGTCGACTTAGTTGGCGCATTTCCGTTTTTGGTTGTCTTTCCGTATTGCCTGGTATGTACCGCGAAGGCTAAAAACCGGAAAGGACGATGAGCGGTTTGTACGTGAAACTCATGCTTCGCAATCTGACATACTCCTGACTTTCTGATCGTTTCAACTACATATGAATTTTAAGAGCGTTGAAAGTCGTTTCGAGAGTCACGTGTAAAGTTCGGCCATATAATGATAAAAATGACACAATGTGCGGCACACAGTAGTTTGTTTCCTTTCGATTACCTTATCTGCAGTGAGAGAGTCTTTATCATTTTGTAAACGACAATCTGGAAATATTCTAAGAGCCACCGTTGATGTCGGATGGCGGAAGATTCGCGGTATTGAAGAATGTCGGAAGAAATCTTATCCGTAGACATTCCGCGGCGTACCTGTGAAGCAAATTGCAGGTCGCAATTGTACTCGTACGATCATTGAACTCCATTCCACGGCAGATAATTGACGTTTCAATCGCCTGCAATTAACTATGCGCCATAGTGCACCGTCCCCACGCTGTACATCGATGACCTTTTCTCTTTCTTAATCCTCAATGACTGTGGCAATATAGTTACGCACGCAGCATTATGCTAATACCTTACAACGCCAGAAACACCTCGATAGCAGGATTTTCATCAATGTCTAGTAACACTTCTTCTCCTCTTCAGTGTGAACGCGTACCTCTCAATTATTATTACATCGTTTTAGAGTTTTTCATAAACGACAGCTCCCACAATTTCCCACAAGCTTCCCTTTATTGCAATTATCTGTTCATACGCAATGTATTCAGTTATATTAGAATTATTTTATAATATCACAGCTGTTGTTTACTTAGTATCGCACTAAAGTAAGCTCAAAGTGGTTGCATAACAAATTTAATTTTCGCGGGGGTGGAATGACGAAAGATCGTCAAGTACGAAATTATGGAAACAACCCTTCAATGACCGTGTGGCCTAACGGATAAGGCGTCGGACTTCGGATCCGAAGATTGCAGGTTCGAGTCCTGTCACGGTCGAATAGAAATTTTTTTTTATCTATCTGACATACGACTAGCAGTCAATGAACCGTAAAAACAGCTATCGTATGAAAGTGATTTATTTATGAATGATTGTCATCTAATTTATTCATAAAATTTATTTCTAAAGGGGATGGTATTTACTAGAGTCAAATATTTTAAAGATTATGCCTATTGCAAATTTTATTTCATTGTAGACAATTTTGAAATACAATACAGTTAAACTGCATCTTAGTATAGTACAGTAATATCGTACATGATTTTTTCGGCAAGTACAGTGCCTTTATATTTGTTTTAACGTAATGCTGATACCTGTTCATTAGAATATTGCATGGTATTTATTATTTGAAGAGCGTTTGGGGCTTTTCATCCATGACGATGCCTCTTTCAAGGTTTATTTGCCGCGATCCTCCGCACGTTACTACTGATAATAACAAAATTGCGCACTGTAGGCTGTTACGTTACGTGAGGCTCAACGCTTCACATAATAGAATTGTGGGAATTTGGAATAATTAAAAGTATCGTTGAGATGTTCAACGATGCACTAAATCATCATCGGGTTGAGACATTCAGCCAATTTCATATTCCTGGATTTACAGTAGGAATCATTATGTAAACGTCGTCGAGTGTCCGATCAATATCAAGCTCGATCACTGAATACCGTATTTACATAGACCGCAACGTTATAACTGTGGTATCAATTAGCGTAATTGATTCCTTCCAGCACGGTAAGTGCTGTTTTCGCGTGGAACTTTTACGAGGCTAAACGTACCGTGGTTTCCTCGTAAATTAAGCCGGTACACGAACGACGATGGAATTATTCTTCGCATTGTCAGCTAAATGAAAATTATGTCCCGCTTAGGAGCCGGTTCTGCAAAGAGGCTCTATTATCCTCTCTATCATGGACGATGCTGCGAATCGTTGCCTTCAAGTACACAACGGCCCACGCACGTTGTCAGAGTTATTACAAATTGACCCTACTTAACCCACGCCTTTCCCCCCGAATCGATTCAATCCACATGACGAAGATTCGCACGATGATGCAAAAATATGCACGCAGCCCGTTGAACTTCTCTAATCGATTATGAGGGGACGACATCGAGAAATTTTGTCTCAACGCTTGTTTTCTCATCAATTTCAGCTCGCGAGTGAGCGCAGAATCTAGCCCCGTCGACGAGCAGCAGCAGATCAGCGCAGATTCAGCAGGAAGAATTCGCCAAGAGCTAACACCCGGAAGTACCACCCCCAACAGAAACCACAGAACGATCGACGAAATCCTCCGTCGACCAAGAACACTCGATATTTGACTCACTCGACAAGCCAGATTCTCTCAACCGCGCCGACATCGTAGAATGGTAGAAGGTGAACCCGATTCAAAGTCCAATCATAGTGAGTATCCCCCGTGCAAACCTTTATTTCGACCTTCAACGCATACTTTGTCTGGCAAAGACCAAGTGTTACTGAGAATAAGAGAATAACCGAGAATAAACATTCGATGTCGAAAATGTTTTCTTTCTTTGAGCTTATTCATTGCGATAATAATGAGACGATAAGATCGGGCGCTTGAGCTTCGTGGGTTGGTGATAAAAGACGGAACAATAGAAACCCCGGTCATTGACAGGGTCATAGGCCGCCTCGGAAGAAATAGTGTGGCACGCTAAGGCTACGATAGGCCTACTTTTTAATCGGGTAGATTTCCCAGAGGTGCAACATCCAGTTCACCTCTCGCCTTCTTCGGCTTCCGTGACGGACATTTTTGCGCGATTTGTCATTTCGATTCACCCTCCATGGGAAACATGCCCCCATCCAATTGTTGACCGATTTCGCATGATCGACGGCCCACGCGTTCACTGTCGAAATGCCGCAAAGTCAAAGTTCTGCCGGATCGTCTGTTCGAGGTGAACAGCATAGCCTGCGTTTTTAATTAGTGCAAGATGTCGAAAGTTAAAGGCTCAACTCAAGTGTTCGTTCAAGTGGATTTTTAATGATTTCTATGATCTTCCTTACAGAGTGTGATGTAAAAGACGAGCGGCTAAACGGTTGTGGCTCCAAGGACCTTGAACTCGCCCGTAAGTGTAACACGCCCCTTTTATGATGGTCATTAAATGCAGACAAAATCTAATGATTCGAATGATTCTACAGGCATTGGGACGAAGGGCAAAACCCTAGATCCCGAGAAAGGTTCCTTCGTAAAGGCTGACTTCGAGAAGGCTATCGAACTTACCAGTAAGTAACTACGGCAGGCCTATGCATTGCGTAAATACACCATCGGATATTGGAATTTATTTTTGGCAGGCTATGGCAAGTTTCACTACTTCCTGCTGGCGGTATGCGGCTTCGTCAGCACCAGCGAGGAGATGGACGTGATCTCCATGTCCTTCATCCTTCCGAGTGCACAATGTGACTTGGATCTCGATACCCAGGCAAAGGGATGGCTAAACTCGATCATCTTCATCGGCATGATGGCGGGGGCCTACGTCTGGGGCTCAGTGGCAGATGCCCTGGGCCGCAGGAAAGTCCTCATCGCCATCTCCTTCATGAATGCCCTCTGCATCGTTGCCTCCAGTTTCAGCCAGAGCTACGAACTCTTCATGCTCTTCCGTTTCCTCAACGGAGCAGCGTAAGCCATTCCTCATCGCTATTAAGCCAGTCACTGTCCAGCGTTTATTAATTTATTATTGAACCTTTTAGTCTAGGCGGCAGTGGACCGGTCATTTGGTCCTATTTCGCGGAGTTCCAGCCAAAGTCCAAGCGAGGCTCGATGCTGTCATTCATGGCGGCATTCTGGACGCTAGGAAACCTTTTCGTGGCCGGTAAGTTTCCGATCCGTACACTTAATAAACTTGTTGCTGGATCGTTTACGATGTTCTCTATTTATTGGTCCAGGTCTAGCGTGGTTGATCATCCCTAGCAGCATTGGTGTATCGAGTGCTTCGTTCACGTACAATTCTTGGCGAATCTTCCTGCTGATCTGCGCTGCTCCATCGTTCATCGTGGCGGGGCTACTCCTGCTGCTCCCTGAATCACCCAAATACCTCTTGTCCTGCGGTAGATATGAAGAAGCCCTTGATATCTTCCGTGGCATTTATGCCATCAACACTGGCAAACCGCGAGACACTTACACGGTAAGTCAATCACCCAAGGCCCATGTCGTTCACGTATCCCATGAAGAAATATTTTATCCTGATGTTTCACACCTCTCCAGGTTAAAGAATTAATCCTCGACGACTTCCAACAACCCGAACCGGTGAAAGTCGGTGCCGAGCCGAGGAGCAAATGTAAAACCATGCTCGGCGACATCATGGACAATAGTAAACAGCTGTTCGTCTCACCGATCCTTCGTTTTACCATTATCTCGATTATGATAAACTTCACCTTTCACATCGGCTATTACGGGCTGATGATGTGGTTCCCCGAGCTGTTCAACCGCTTCGACGAGTACCACCGGGACCATCCGGGTCAGGTCGCATCGATCTGTCAGGTCACCGATTACGTTGTTAACAGGGGTTCCCACAGCGACGAGAGCGTGTGCTCCGACAAAATCGGAGCTTCCGTCTTCATGGAGTCGCTCATCACAGTCGCCTCCGCGATTCCGGCCAACATTGTCGCCGTCCTTGGGATGGATCGACTAGGACGCAAGTTCTTCCTCGGTTAGTAGGAATACCATTCGTTTTCTCTACATATCGATATTCCAGATTCGCTCAGACATTCATAAAATTGTCCTTGCAGTTTTCAGCACCCTATCGTCGGGCGCTTGTTCAATCGGATTGCCCTTTGTCTACAACAAATACCAGAATCTGATCGTCTCGGCCATCTTCAGCGGCGTAATAAGCTGCGGTAACGCGGCCCTCGACTGTCTCATCACTGAAGTCTTCCCGACGCATCTGCGAGCCACCGGAATAGCAATTTCAATGGTAGCAGCGCGTCTGGGCGGAATCATCGGCAATATCGTTATAGCTCAGTTGTTGGACATGTATTGTCCACTGCCCACGTTCATTGTTGCAGCCCTTCTGATCGGTGAGTCCGAAAATCGGCTTATACCTCGAATCTTTACAAGGTAGCCTTTTTAACATTTATTTTCCCATTGCAGGAGGAGGGCTAATGTGCTTATGTTTACCAAACACAACTCGCGAACCACTTTCCTGACATTGGCATAAAACCGGCATCCGGCAGTATGTTAAATATATTCAATTTTAAAAATAAGTATTATATCTCACAAATATTTGTAAATGTGATAATCCTTAATCCACCCTGATCAAGGCAACAGTATCTATGTACCCGAATCGTCGGTTGTCAATTAGTCTATACTTTACACAGACGTATATATTTATTCACATTACTTTTCCATTAGTATAACACCAGCGGAAATGATTGTTTTGTCAAAAGCGAACCAGTGAGTTGACCCTATAATTCTCGACTTTGCTTAATAAGGGTTTCAAACCATCAGTTATAGCCATATTGGATTTTCCAAGATTATTTAATGAACAATTGATGATAAACTTTTAGAAACGTTGCAGAAGTTTGTGCATTTCAATGGGATAGCGATTAAGATATCCCGATATTTTTGCTAATTTAGATAACGATAAGACAGTGCAAATACATCGTAATGACTGACGAATTGTAGCGAATACCTTTGTAAAAAAAATACCACATTTATTCCCAAATAACTTATGCGAATGTCTATGAAGATAAGTGAAATATACAATGTGCGGGAAATCAGTTGTACATCTAGTATTCTTCTAGTATTCTACATCTAGTATTCTTCGAGAGACATGAATTTTAGACGTATGTAAATGATTTTCAAAATCACAAAAATTATCGTACATATGTATAACACGATAGCGCATCATTTTTTATAAACTTTTCTTCTCTCGTTCACTGTTCCTTCCCGTTCCTCTTGTACTGTATTACTATCTCTATTCACTTACGAGTTCATTCGCCGATATTATGCAGTAGTATTACACAATCACAATTTAAAGTGATCTGCGTGTAGGCTAATCAACGAAGTGTAAACTGTACATGTCTAAATGGACAGTAAAATTTGTCGAAAAATACCTTCTAAGTTGTCTTCGTGATAAACGTATGTCCATAACAACGTGAACATTGGGTCATTATTGAAGGATGCAGCCAAAGGATTTTAGGGTATAATGTTTGGTATTCAACACCGTCCGATGCAAGCTAATGTTGAAGAATCGTTACGGCATTTATTAAGGGTTATTTATAAATCTTTACACATTTACAAAATTGTTATGTTGGATTAAAACCATATGACGCCGATATGTGTATATAGAATTTGTCATTGACTGTACACTAATTTCTTCAAAGTCACTTAAAAACTACGCATAATGTATGTATTGAAAGACCAATTATACTGTTCACGTTTTTCCATTGTACGCACACGTACATGAAGTACCTATATACCTCTCCGTTACACGAAGAAATTGAATAACACTACCTACGGAAGTTTAAGTCAACGCAACGCTCGTGGTGTAATAAAGAATATGGGTTTATCAGAAGTAGTACAAGATTTAATCTATTGAGGGGGATTTTTGTGAATTAATTAACGGAAATATCTGCGTAATTTTGCCGATTCCTTTAGTTCGACCTTCTCGCAGCAACACGCGCATTCCTACGTGCAGATATTCTGGGTGACGCACAAACCTAAATAGGACAGAAGCTTTATCGTTGGTTTGCAAACCTCTTTCCTTCATATCCATTATACCCTCGATTACGGTTGTTTGCCTCACATTGCCAACATGCACTGTAGTTTGGAATCCGGGGAATATCGCAGTGGCATGATAAACTATTAAAATGGTTGCCTAGAATTTACAGTAAGCTATTACCACCAACAGCCATTATCCCTTCTACAAACCTTACCCATGAAAAA
Organism: Hedychridium roseum; assembly: GCA_963989215.1. NCBI lineage: Eukaryota > Metazoa > Arthropoda > Insecta > Hymenoptera > Chrysididae > Hedychridium > Hedychridium roseum. The sequence continues at coordinate 467,135 of OZ022307.1, read as the reverse complement.
CGATATTATTAGCAGATTTTCAGAATAAAAATGATGTACCTGGAAAAAGAGTGTCGCATGAGGCTGATCTCTCAGGGAGACTAGAACCATTCCAGGACGAAGGTGAGGTAGTGGTGGATCGCGGTTTGTCGACGGAGCCAGCGTTAGGCTAGCACTTTGTGACGCTCTTACTAAACAGCACGGGGCTTTATTGCGATGTAGACTAACAACTTTCACTGGACTAAATTCACCATCTTGAAATGGCCCTACTAACAAACGAGTGCCAGGCGCAATTGCACCTTTCACCAACAGCCCGCCCAAAACCGGTTCATCTAAACCTGCTACCCTGAAAGATTTACGAAATTACTTTTTTCCCATATTATTGAACAAGTATGACTCGTGTTGATAGAGTGATGAACGTTTCACCGTAATAGTGTGTTGAATTTAATACCTGAACGTCTCATCGATTTGAAATAAGCAAGTCTCCGGGTCTGAATCTATGCCGTCAGGTTCAGTGGGCTGTAGGTCCCTTATGAAACTCGTTAGTCCTTCTAAGCCTTCACCAGTAACGCAACTCACATTAAATACTGGTATTGCATCAGCTTCATTGTTGTACACGTTTTTAGTGTTATTATTGCAGAAGATCAGTCGCTTTGAATAACCAAGAGCTTGAATAGCATTATCTAATTGTGTTAAAGTTTCTTCAATGTCGCAAAAGCCCAAATCTGCTTTGTTTATAACAATAAAGAATGGAAGTCTTAAAGCTAAACAAAGAGTCATATGTTCTTGGGCTGCTTCATTCATAGGTGGTGCAATCACCAACATTACGTGATGTGGAGAGTATCCTACAGAAAATAGTAAATTGTGAACAATCGTAAATTAACATGTAAACATTTCTTAAGCATCAACACGCACCGGTCAGACCTAGTACCGTAGTGCGTAAATATTTGCGGTGCCCGGCTAAATCTATGAATGTGATAACTTTGGAGGCATGTTCGCATATCTCCTCGGCTGTAGTCATTTCCGCATAATTCAAAACGTGCCCTTCGTTATCGAAGCCAATTATTTCGTGTGATATCGAAGACGTGCGTCCCGTTTTTATTTCGTGTAGGTGGCGTAACATATTAAGTCTTGCCCTACCCCTACCGTTGTCTAACTCACCCTGAGTTAAGACACCTATGGATATTAAAGGAATCATGTAGAGTCAGTTTTAATAACTGTTCTGCCTTTCTGTAGAGACTAACTGTACATGCGATCATAAGACAGACACGAAGTACCATTTCTCTACCTTAAATATCCTCTGCTAATCCTCTCACCTAAGAGAGTAGACTTCCCAGCATCCTGCGCTCCAGTCACAGCCAGCCTCAAATCAATAACATTCTCTTGATCTTCTCTATCATCTTTCCTCAACTTTGTCACCAACACCTCTGCAACTCTCCTCTCTTCCTCTTCATTGTCCATTAGATTCAGATTTTTATGTTTAGCGCTAGCAAATCTCTCGCGCAATACAGTTGTTGATGCACCCAATCTGGACGCCATATCCTTTAATGTCTTCAAGGATGCTTTCATTTCGTCCTTAGTTAAGCCAGCCAGTCTTCCATTGTCTTCCACACCTATATAATACAACATTGTAGAGCATGACAAGATATTTATCTGTTAACTTAGTCATGTTTAAAGAAAGTATACCTATCTGATAAATTGCTTCTCCATGTCCTTCTTTCAATCTCCATTTCATTTGTGTTACAAGACGTTCAAAACGTTGACTGGAGGGATTAACCAGTTTTAATTTGTACTCTATATTTCCTTGTTCCGGTTCCGGTGGTAATTTTTCTTCTTGCTCTTCATCTGCACTTGAACTTTCACAATCTGACGTCCCATGTCCTTCACAGTTAAAATCATCCCATGTTCTTTTTGCTAGATGGTTGCTATTTTCAGGGTTGAATAGCCCTAAGAAGGACTCCATTTCTCAGAAGAATTACAATCAACTGAAAAATAGATAATTAAAAAGGTCTTTGAAAACTACATATAGCATTGTCCAAATGATATTTTTATTGTTCAAGAGACTTCCAAACACGCGCAGGTGCAATAGATTCTATATATATGATGTATCAAATACATGTATGATGCAATAGTGACAGCTACATAAGATATTTTTCTTGTAAGAATGACGCAACCCGGATATTTAAAGCGGGAAAGGAGATACACGGCCACAAGTACAATTAAAAGTCTAATTAGTCTGCGAAAATCATGAATTACCATCAAATCATCAACCACTGTCATTGGTGCGCAAACTATAAATACAAAACAGCTGTCTAAGTACGAAAGTGACAGCTACATCCAACTAGAAGAAATCGTACCTGTCATTTCTTTTTGTGTGAAATAAATGATGAAGATTATACGGATATGCTGTATACTTACTAAATACAGTGGAAGATATTTCTCTTGTTTTTTTTTCTTGTTTTTGAATTAAATAATTCATTTAAAGCGTTGTCCAATACCCTTACCAATGTGAACTGCCATGATGAATTTCGTAAATGTCCTAACCGCTGTGTCCTCCATAGAGTATGTTAAACAAGAGACCACCTAGTGAACAATCAGGAACGGTACGTGTCATGCGCGCTGTCTATAAATTTTACGTAATCTATGGCCGGATCACGATTACGCGGGAAAACTCAAATTGAGTTCCGCCAACTACACTACCATACATATCGCACCAAAAAAATGTCTCGGAAGGGTAGGCGCAAGCAAAAAATGATACGACAGGCTTGTTACGAAAGAACAACGAATGATAATAAATGTACACAAAATAATGTAGAGTTTTTTAATTATATAAAAACAAATTGTATAGATGTGTTTATGCGTGTAGATTATAGAGACGGTGAGGGCTATTCATATATTACTGAGCAACATAAATATAACTTACTTTTAATCAAACATCAAAACAAGTGCCATATAACCCGACAGAATACTGCGATAAACGTAAATCTTAAATATATCCATGATTTCATTATGAAAATTAATAATACTAGGTTTAAGGCTGTTACACAAAAGTTGCCACTATTATGCAAGGCAGAATACTGCATATATTACAATATTTTGTTCCATATATCGAAATGTTCTGAAAAAAAAGAACCCAGCAAGGATGTAACCATAAGCATCTCTTCAGACGAGTTCTAAACCAATGAAACCTTCCTTGAAGGTAGTAGACTCATAGATTTTAAGTTCACTGTACAGTCTTTGTAAAAAATATCGATTTAGAAATTAAACTTTTTGCGTTTTTTGCCATTTTGTCTACTTTTTTTATTACCTCATGTCTATCGACATGAATAAGAATAATTATTCAATTTACATGATTATCCGATTTTATGGCCATTAGAGCGATTACAGATTTTTCAATCCCTTTACTCGATGATAATCCAATTTTCAAATCGACGATTTTCTTACAGGATTGAAACGATGAAGATAATTAGAAACTTAGGCAAACTATTTACATCAATATAACAACAGACACAAGGAGAATGCGGGTAAGAAAAAATATTTCGCTATTACAAACATCAGGCACATTAAATATGTACAATGTCATGTCAAGATCTGTGTAGCAGCTTTAATTTCGATACTGTATTATAGGTGGTATCTAATATGCACAAATCTACATGATGTAACAGCGTTTGTAGACGCACATGATCTTTTCTATATCTAAAATAAATTTCTGGAGATATCCTATACTACATACGAAATGATGAAAACGCGATTAATGCATCTCGTCTACACCTATCGTAATGTTCTGCTGTCGCACATAAATCTGCAACTATAATAATCTATGAGAAATATATATGTACATGGAATACAGTTTGAAAGATTTGCATTTCGTAGGTACGCACGCAAAACAACTTAGAGTCCATTGCTATAAATATTTTTTCTTATTTCACCTCGTTTTATACAGAGGTAAAGGAAGGCCTCATAGAATCGGTAATACGTTACGACAGTTCTGTAATTCATATATGTCCAATTATAACGCGATTTCATGTTCCCTATTGATGCAATCACTGGTATTGAGACTGGTTAAGCAGTCGAGTCTACAAAACCCATAAATGAAAAATACTGGAAGTCCATTGGTAACTCCAATCAAAATCGCAAATTATAATTCGAATGCAACAAAGCCGTCTTCCGAAATTATTATGTAGTACATAATTATCGCCTATATATCGATAAACTTATGGATAATTATTAAGCTCCTTTACGGAATCGCGTTAGATTGACAATCTTCACCAGTCTCTTTTCGGTATTACAGTTGTATAAACCGTATCGTAGAATGATAATGCAATGAGCAGAAATAATGTTAAAATTCTTATGTAAATACTAATCACAATGTAATATAAACTAACTCAGATTTCTCATAATCACAAATTACTATCCATCTCCTACTGAATCTTTTGCGAATTTTGAATCGTGTGAAACATACAATGAAATTATAAATAAATTAGACATACATCGCATGTAAATAACTTAAACGATTTTCGCTATGATTCTTCCATTAGAGTAATATATTAGTCCTATGTACAATATACAGCACCCGTTCGTGCCACTCGTATTAATTTCTCATCACAAATTTGTACAAATTCCGTCATACTTTGTATACCTCTCATTGGTCATCTATTTTATAAATACATATTTATCGATACATATTACTCTTAGCAGTGTGTTTAAGATGCCCACAGTTTTCATACCAAAATAAAAATTTTGCGATATAAGTGGTTTTTGACGGTAAATTCCTCAACTACAGTTAAACGCGAAACTGTTAATTCTCTCGTCGAGACTAACGCTCGTAAACATTACGCGGAAAGAACCAAGTAGCCAATGCTCCAACACGAAAAGTCTCAACTGGTCTTTGGGCAAACCACTGCGATATTTACTTTGATTAGGTACAATCTGTCTAGTCACGCTCCCAGAGCTGATGCATTGCCACCTTTCTAGAAGGCATATATCATAAACTTATCGCACGCAACTCAATCGAAAGTTACACGCGTAAAAATATCAGTTTGACCCTGGACCTGTGGACTTTCAATCCTACGAAGGAGGTTGTACTACTTTTTAGGAATCATTTTCACCTTTTCATGTCGCCGACATGACAGTGCTTGTCGTTGGTATATGAGTCACATTCGTCGCGGGAGTTGTTACACTTCCAGCAACACTTTCTTCGGTTGTCTTAGCAACCACATTTTCCTCCGTGCACAGTCTCTTGGCTTCTTTGAGTTCTTGACAAGAGCTTGATTTCCGCTTGTGATTCAAACTTAGAGAATGAGAACGCGAGGAAACTGACTCTCCGTCCTTGCCGGATCGGCTGCTTGACGATTTCTTCTGTCCATCCTTTCCGTGACCATCGCGACCTTCCCTTCGCTTTTCCGACCTCTCCCCGTTCTTCGTATTCGAATGATCGCCTACCTTTCCGGAGTAATCTTTCGACGTATCTTCCTTAGAAACTCCGCTGGATTTACACTCGGATTTACTCTGAGGACTCCGATGACGATGCTTTTTATGTTCTCGCTCACGTCTGTCCCTATCTCTCCTGTCCTTGTGTCGTGGACTTTTAGAGTCCTTGTCGTCTCTGTATTTCTTCTTAGATTCGGAAACCAATGCATGAACATCACTTGGTCTTTGCGACTTTGTTTCACTCCCAAGTTCACTGATTGTCTCCTGACAGGGTTTCTCGTTTTCAGTTATCGATGATAAGGGAGTTGGGAAAGAAGGAAATGAGGAAGAGCTCGTAACTTCAGCAGGTATTTGATTCTCGCTGCAAGATTCTCCTACGGGCGTTTCACTCTTCCTCTCCTTTGCTTCATCTTCCGCCATCTCTATCAAAGCTTTCACGGCGTTCTCCGTGGCACATTCCATTTTCGACGTAAATGCCAATATCGTTTCAGTTTCCAACAGCTGACAGTACTTCTCTAATTTAACGGTATCGTCTTTGTATCTTTGTTCGGCAATTTCGAAGCTTTCCTTCCGAATTTTTTCCAGTATTTCCTTTGATGTTTCCGCAACGCCGCTTCGCAAGGACTGACAAACTTCTTCGACGTCAGTCTTCGATTTGTATATGGCGATTTCTAGCGCCTTGTCAACAACTTCCGTCGCGTACGTTTTAGCGATCAGTTGACGTTGCGTCAATATTTTTTCTTCGAGAACAATCGCGTCAGCTGCAGAACCTTCGAGACCAAGCGAAGCGAGTTCCGACGAATTTAAATGCTTCGCGGTGTCCTTCAATGCCACCGTCGTTGAATTACTCTGTGGAATTGCTCTGGATTCTAAAACAGCGGGAACAGGCTCCTTAGCCGTTCCTGCGTTTTCACTGGACCTGCGATGATGACTGTGATGATGCTTTAATTTGTGGTTGCTACAGTTGTGCTTCTTTTTGTCCTCGAAATGATTGGTAGCACCCCTGCTGTTACTGTGCAATCGATGACTCGATTTTTCGTTAGTACGTCGACGATCGTCATGCTTCTTCTCAGACCTTTTCTCCTTTCTGTCGCTGCTTCTTTTTCGTTCGTGTGTCCCGCTCTTGGAAGATTTTTCACTGCCGAGGGAATCCGAAGAAGAATTGATACTTCCTTCGGAGTCTTTCTTCTTACTCATGGAAGGATGTCGGCTGTGATTTCGACTCCGCTGATCGTCTTTACGCTTTCCATGTTGGTCAGATTTCTTCAGATTACCTTGATACTCGGCCGCCCTTTCCTTAGCCTTCTTTTCTTCAAGTGAGTCCGCGGAAACCTTCTGTTCTACCCGTTGTCGATTCGTATTTTCCTTCTGTTCGTCCGCTGTACTAACGCTTTCCAGTGGTTTCTTCTCCTTAATCCGTTCAGACTCGTTTACTACACGACCGTGTCTAAGACCAGTGCTGTGCTGCGATTCCTGATAATACTGTTTCAGTCTAACATGCCAGGCTATACTTGAAACCGCCGAGACGGTTCTAAACTGGTGAATGATATTACGTGGCAAGAAGTAAATGTCATTGTCGTATAAGTTAATTCTAGCATAACGGACACCTTGCCTCCGTAACTGGTTCAACTTGGCATCTTCGATCCACTGCACGCACTGTGAAATCGGTGGCTCGTGAAGATCTAATTGTAACTTTTCCACGAGTTCTGGGAAATCCCCAGCGTAAAAGGCAACAACGTCTTTCGTAATTCTGTTATAATCAGACGGTTGTCCACCATGTACGGCTTTCAGCACTCCTACTGCCGCTGTAGTCATTCTGTCTAATCCATGTCCAACGTGATCAGCGTGAGCTTTAGTACGATCTTCGAACATATACTCACGAGCTTCACTTAGCCGCGGTAAATATTGTAAATTCCGCAGCTCATTAATACCAGTTCTACGACGCTTACAAGGACTTTTATTAATATCTGCCGTTGGTACTAGTTGCTCCCCTGGTCTAATCCAGAGAATTGGTCCATCATTCGATTCCTGGGGAGTCTCCATCTTTACGACAGACAAGGGGCCCCAAGGCATGGTCTGTAATCATTCATAAAACGAAACATAAAAACAACCTTCCCCACCACTGAACGACTGCGATTTCGAAAAACGGCCATACACTTACCAATTTCAGAAATGGATTTTCTTCTAGTTTTTGCAAAAGGTCGGGGAAGTATCCACCGACTTCTTCATGAACAGTACCCACAAGGCTAATCTGATGTAAGGGACCGTATCTGATAGTACCGTTACTGTACGCTTTACAAACTTGTTCTTTGTATTGCGCCATTGTTGTTGTTTCAATGTCACTGTTTCTACCTAGTACCCCATTTTTGACGGTTAGAGTAGGATAGTTAGTTGCCATCCAGTCCAGTAGGTCAGGCATATATGCAGCTGCATTATGAACGATCCCCATAACATGGTATGCATTTCCGTTTTCGTCTTCGCCAAATACTACCTAAAAAGTAGACACATATGTTGAGCACCTTTCTTGGTGACGATCCGGTCCGAGTACGGTGACCTGTTACCTTAAAATATTCTTGCGCTAATTCTTCCACCTGTTCAGATGTGAGTGTGTCAATCTCATCTTGATACATGTGTACTACCGTAGCTCCACCGTTGGGATATGTTTCTATGTGAATGAACTTCTTGTATTTCAAACCCTCAAGGAGTTCAGATTTTACTCCAGGCTTATTCAATATCTTGTAATTTTTCGTTTGTAAGTTTAACCTTAAGTTATCATTGGTAGACTTTGAAAGAGGTAATGGAGACGACTTATTGCATAATACGGGAGTATTACGGTCACGTCTACATTGTACACCTATACTTGCTCGTTTGATTTTGCTGCGTCTATAACATCTCGAACAGTGTCGGCGCTCGCTATGTTCCTTACTGTGTTTATCTTTTGAAGATGAATATGTTCTAGATCGTGAACTAGATGATGGAACGGTACTAGAATCCACAGGTTTCTCTTGGGAGGAGGACATTTTTGTTTCTGCGATGTGTGCAACATTCGAACTATTGGCATTCCATTTACATTCATTCATATTGGGTTCTGTACCAGCATCGGGTGGTTCATCTTTGATGCAAATCTTTGATGTTTCAATCTCCATGTTGACATCCATTGTTTCTGTTTTTATGGATCGCTCTACACTTCCTGTAACTTGCTCATTCAAGCTTTGTGCTTCATTATGATTCTCATACTGTGTAGACTGTAAAGGATACATTGATTTAGCGCTGTCAGTGGTTGTATCTTCGTTGCACTTCGCTGTATCCATAGTTGAGACGCTTGAACTCCTAATATGTGGCTCTCTGCTGGTAGAAAGTGTTGCATCCAAACTATTCAAACTGCTTGAAACACGTGGGGGGTAGTCAGGACTTCTAGGGCTGCTTATTACTTCACCACTACTTTGTGGGCTTTCTCCTAGCTGTGGAGTTTTATTTGAAAAGTCCCTGTGATTTTCCAATTTGGAAGCATGTGATGTATGACTACCGACCGATGGCAATGCATCAGTGCTAGACACAGAATCATCCTATTAAATTAAAAAAATCCATGAGGATCGAAAAACATTATAAACCATTAATAGAGATAAAATGTTAGAAACAAGTCATTGTGTTATTGACTTACATGAACAACATTCATAGTGTTTTCTTTTGTTTCTTTTTCATTACTTGGTTCACCGAGACCTGTACATGTAGAAAGCTGGTTTGAGATATCTCAATGGAAAATTATAAAAAATACTTCTACTAAAAAACTTTTGTGATAAACAAATGTATGAAATTGTGTTAACACCTGTTCATTAGATATAAGTAAATGAGAGAGCATAAACGTAGAAGGAAGATATTGATTAAGATTGAAATTACCACTTGTTCCTTGAGAGAGGCAAGCAGAAACACTGTCTGTATCCGGTTTCTGAGAAGACGTGTCGCGTGACTTCGATGTTTGGCAAACACTGTCGACATTGCAGTCCCGAGGTGCGCGCTCGTCAACATTATCAGGAATATCAAGAGGCTTCGCAGTTCCATGGATTTCGTGGTCTTTTGCTACTGTGGTAAACGGTGACGCTGTAGAGTAAACTGTGGGCGTCCTGCCCGAATCCGTCTCAGAATTCGCCAGATGATCGCTCATCTCTGTGACTACTCCATCCCAGGATTTAGCAGGTGGTTCGACAATCGTCGTTTGTCCACCCAACGAACTGGACACACTTTGAATCACACTATTTACATCACATCGCTCCTTTGACACGATACCCGTATCGTTCTCGGATGCCATCTTGATTCTATGAGCAACATCCTCGGACGCGACGATGATACGAGACTTTCAGTTGGCCGCTCCTTAACCGCCTTTCCCTTGGATTTCGCTCTGTCCGTATGAAATGCGTCGCGAAATCATCCCTTGGCCAATGAATATCAGCGTACCATTTACAAACATTTTTATGCATCAGATTCTTCGATCTTCAACATGAATTTTCACTGTTTCCACTTACACTGCACAAAATACCCCGTGGATGGATTTCTAAATGGTTTACTAAATGTTAAATCTTTTACTTTGTTTATTAATAAAATAGGCTTCATCGAGTACGCTAATAAAGTTCAACGAGGGAAAGGCCCGTAGTTGAAGTACGTTAAAAAATTGCCAGTACAGGAACACTGTAGTTGCTTAAATTTGGATTTATTACACAATAATTACATTACATCTCAAATTTACATTGGATTTACTCATTAGTTAAAGAATTACTAGTCCAATATCTGAATCAGGTAGGATAGATGAAACGATCGTTGTAAGTCAGTTTTGATTGGACAGATAGAAAGCTTAGATAAACATTCGCAGGCTCTCAGTGGTCATTGGAAATGTTCCTGAAGAATTTATAGTAGTTACGTACATGCCTTGCAGTGTATGTAATTTCCATAATCTTTGGAAACCCAGTTAGTTAAGGAAGATAAATTCTTCTGTCCCGTCCGGATCGTTTACCAGTGCTATAACTTATCATTTTTAAAAAATTCTCTTCATACATTTCCAAAATTGCCTCTCTTGCTGTCTTTGAGTGATATTTTTTGACGCATTAACGTTGTCATAGTAAGTCGTGACAGAGAAATGAACGGCTTACTTGAAGTATTGTAACCCTTAAACGCGTAAGCCTCGATACGATGGAGTTTATGTTACTGTTTAAATCTGTCCTAAGTGCTTGTCAATATTCTGTCCGAATAAATAGATCATAAAATGGTAAGTATATTCATGTCATATTTGATGACACTTGTGTACCCTACTGACAAGTACAATAAAAATAAGTTGATCACTACCCAATCTGTTTGTGTCAATCGAGATCTTTGTAAACAATCGTTAAATATACTTTTATATTTTGTATACATAAAACGTTAAGATACAATGGCCAATTGAATTTCAGCTGACTGTATGTCATTTTTGTATGATTTTAGGGGGCAAATATATCTCAATTGGAGAGAGATATTGGTTCTGATCAGTTTCCCCCGAATGAACATTATTTTGGTTTAGTTAATGTAAGTGTGACACTCACTGTTATTAATTACTGTGCTCTCACAATATATTTTCAGTATTTCTTTTTGCATTCTTACAGTTTGGGAATACCTGTTATAGTAATTCTGTATTACAAGCTTTATATTTTTGTCGACCATTCAGAGAAAAGGTCTTAGAATATAAAGCCAGAAACAAACGAACTAAAGAGACCTTGTTAACATGTTTAGCAGACCTATTTTACAGTATTGCAACACAGAAGAAGAAAGTTGGTTCAATAGCACCCAAAAAGTTCATTGCCAGGCTAAGGAAAGAAAAAGGTTTTGTGAAAGGATAGGTCTTAGTATTATAATTGAAATAAAAGTTTGACAATATAAGGGAAAGAGGTAAAAATATGATCAAACAATGTTGATAATTGTATATTTTTTATTTCAGAGGAGTTTGACAATTACATGCAACAAGATGCCCATGAGTTCTTAAATTTTCTCATTAATCATATTAATGAAATTATTTTAGGTAAGTGGAAGAGTATATTTTCTACATGATTGTAATATGCTTGTTATGATTCTTAACATTAGCAGAGAGAACACAAAATAAACCAACCGGAGGAAAATGTGGTGCTGGCGATGCTGGTTCTCCACCAGAACCAACTTGGGTTCATGAAATATTTCAAGGAATTCTAACTTCAGAAACCCGCTGCCTTAACTGTGAGACTGTTTCCAGCAAAGATGAAGATTTTTTTGATCTGCAAGTTGATGTTGATCAAAATACTTCAATAACACACTGCCTCAGGTGTTTCTCCAATACAGAGACTCTTTGTAGTGATAACAAGTTCAAGTGTGACCACTGCAGTAGTTATCAAGAAGCCCAGGTATTAATGTGCGACACTGAAACCCTATGTGTTTTGAGTAACAAATACTAAATATATTGTCCCTGTTATTACGTTTTAGAAGCGCATGAGAGTTAAAAAATTACCAATGATCTTAGCATTGCACCTGAAAAGATTTAAATATGTGGAACAATATAATAGACATATAAAGGTTTCCCACAGAGTTGTCTTTCCATTGGAACTGAGGCTTTTCAACACTGTATGTTATTCATATCGTAATATTAAGAATTTTCTTATAAAAGAATTCTCAGTAACAATATTAAAAGAACGTATTTCTTTCACAGAGCGATGATGCGGTAAATCCTGATCGTTTGTATGATTTGGTGGCTGTTGTAATACATTGTGGAAGTGGGCCGAACAGAGGGCACTATATTTCTATAGTTAAGAGCCATGGTTTCTGGCTACTCTTTGATGATGATATGGTCGATGTAAGATGAGTTATCTGTGCGATATTGTTGCTAATATGAAGAGCTACTCTAATTATATTTAATCTATCTTGTTTCAGAAAATTGACGCGTCCACGATAGAAGATTTTTACGGGCTTACTTCCGACATTCAGAAAAGCTCAGAAACTGGATATATTCTGTTTTATCAATCGAGGGATTGCAGTTAGTCGTGTCCATAAATCTCGCAATTAAATGAAAATCTACATAGTAATTTCATATTTTATCAAAATATACTGTATGCGAATTTATTAATGTTCTAACAGTATATCAGGGAGTTAGTTACAAATATCGTCATCCATGTAGATATATTAGTGTATAAACATATTTTCCAGGCTAAATGGTATTTAATTTCATCTCTTAAATATCAAAAGTAATAAGTGATAGTGTAAACATTTACATCTTGTTATTGACAGACAATTTGAGGCCAATATATGTTAGATGTATTTATTTCAATTGTGTATTATGACTAGTCTATTTCAAACGAAAGGCCGCAAGATCGTTTATTTATTTCATTAGATCAGTTTATGTGTCCCACGACACAAGAATGTTAGTAGAATTATTAAATTGTATACAAATATAAATACGACTGAAAAATAACAATATTGTTATAGAAATGCAGATTAAAAGATTTTAATCACTACTGCTTTGTTTCATTGATTCAATGGATGCTTTATAAGAATTTTACAATGTTGGTAAAATGCTAACGATATATTATAAATAAAAAGAATACAGTGTTACAGAATAAACCGTTTTTATTTCATCTTAAGCAATAAATTCATATGGAATAGGTGCAAGTAAGATCGGTGCTTCTCGGCCAGAGACAATGTGTGCAGCAGATGGTTCGGTAGGCTGCCTCTTAAGTTGAACCTTGACGTTCTTTTCCTTTGCTTCTTTCCTCAGCTTCTCATTTTCTTTGACACGCTTGAGGAAGTCTTCTCTGCATTTCGAGTGAGTCAAATGTTCAATGCGAACATTGATGCGCTTAGCAATAATGCGGCCGCGCACTCTCTTGTTGACGATTACTCCAAGAGCATGCGACGTTACGTTGAATACGCGTCCAGTCTTTCCATGATAGACCTTGTAGGGCATACCCTTCTGGACAGCGCCATTACCCTTGATGTCCACGATATCACCGACCTTGTATACTTTCATATACGTGGACAACGGGATAGTTCCATGCTTGCGGAACTTACGAGAGAAAAGATCCCTCGTACCACGGCGATAACCTTTCGAGTTAGTCATTTTGACTAATTAATCTGCAACAGAGGACCCATTTCCATCACTCATATTAATACAGTCTTCGATGATGATTCTTAGATAAATATGATAAATCAAAGTATCCTAACGAAAATATTGATAACTGCGATGAAAACATAAAATATGTACGAAATTCCGACGTGCACTAAGCACACGTGGTTAGGTTTTAACACGACAGTTCAATGTAAATTTTTTTACTTCGAAGCCTTTTTGGAACGATAAAATTTGACCAAACATAAAGCATAGGAAATAAGCTATAAAAAGATTGTATGTAGTACATTAGTTTTGCGCAAATTCTAGCGAATTATCTGTAAATGTGTACGAGAACAGGTTCAAAACTTACGTCCGTCTTCTTGGTGCGAGGGAAAAGAAGTTGGCAGCGGTTCGTCCAGGGAGGCAATCGATTATCGTTTCATTCGATTCTCGAACGACTCCGGCTATCTTTACGTCACTGTTTGAATCTGTGCAAAATGGTCGTAGTATTGCACGATTTCGTTAATTTTTTCTATTATGTGCATTAATGTTACCATTTTTAAAGAAACGTGAAATAAAAAACAAGATTTTTAATCAACCTTATTTTATAGAATACCCTTCAGTTATATTGTATTACTTTTTACAACGGGCATATCATTGTATGTTTTACTATATAAAGAAGAAATAAATATAAAATGTTTTCGTAAGTAAAAGATAATGTATATGTACAATGTTCTTATTTGACTTAATTAACAACATTCGATGACTTAATTAACAGAAATGGCAGAACCAAGCTGGCGCATTAATTTGTAACATTCTTGAAGATTTTTTCTGTCGCCTATTCTTTCGAGCGTTTTAGCTGCTTCTGCGAGCATTCCAGCACGTTCGCCAGGAGAAGCCAACAGAAGGGTTGGCAAATGTCGGCATGCTAGGCATAGTGCTACCGCATGCTCTCTCTCACTGTTGTTCTGTTCTTGCGAGCGATCTTTCCCGCAAATAATTGAAGAGCGTGAATTTCTATGATGAAGACTTCGATCCAATAAAATCTGTGTCTTCACCGGCGCCGCTCCGGCCATTATTCGTGCAGTAGCTTCGTACAAGAAAACTCGTGCCATTGTAGACTAAAAAAACAACATGTCATTGAAGTATGTCATACAATTAATCATAGTAACATTATTTAGATTTAATCTTACGGGAATGTGTTGACATAACTGCCTCAAACACGCTAAATCACGTTGAAAGCCTGCAAGAGACAAACTCGTAGACAGTCTTTCTCCTTCTCCGTCTAATTCCTGCCAGAGTGTAGTTCTCATTTCAAGCAACCAATCACAAATCCATAATTGTGTTAACTGTAAATAAGTATATTATAAATAAAGTATTACGAAATGTCACTTGCATATATATGACACGTAAAAAATACTTGATCGCACGGGGCTATGACCTGCCACAGGAGTTGCATTGCAGAGGTATTGCACAGTTACTTATCATGCAATGCAACTCCAATGCAAACTCGTAACAGGTAAACTATAATGCGAATCAACGTTGTGGACTGGATATTTACATCTCTATTTATGCATATCCCTTCAGGCTGTTTAATCGCTCCATCTAGTTTTATCATGAATACTTACCAAAATATTTTGAGATGACTGTTGTTTACAATGATAATAAACCATAGAGTGTTCAAGGAATATCCCTGCTTGGTCAATCAGATGCATGGAGACTAACTTTGCCGGATGCTTTGCAGCTTGCAGTAGATTAAGTACAGCATATGGTAGGGGGCTGCCATTGGTATTACTGCTATCAAGCTGAAAATTCCTCTCATATGGGAACCTACTTTCTACAATATTCCAAGCCAACGGATTTTCTTCCCCTAATCTCCAACTAGCAGTTGCACACATTACTGCTCCCCACCAAAGTCCAATCTCATCTTCACAACCTACAGGGCGAGAATTGTATGGATGCATGCTTCACATATTTCTGAAATTCTTACACTAAGCCGACTTAAAAAACTTACTTGTCACATTAAGTTTATCTGTACTTGGGTAACAGACATCTACATTGGCACATGCCATTACAAGACGCGACAATTCGAGAACCGCAGATGCATGGGAATCTCCTGCTGTGCCAGTTAACAAACGCAAACAATATCCAATCAGATATTCTCTGTATGCACGAGCTGCATACGATATAGGGTCGCCTTTACTGTTTTGAGATGTGAATTCGCCAGTTGCTTGTTCACCGTACTGCCACTTTTGGGAAGCCAAAAATTTCGCACCTTCATCGTCCATTATCCATTTTAGTTTTGGCGGCACAACGCACGAGGATAGTAATAATCGCGCTTTTGCCAGATAGTATTTATGAATGTATGGAAATAAGGATTGCTTGAAACATAATCCCGTATTCACATAGATCTCCGCTAAAAGGGACTTCGGAATTGTATCGCCAGCTGCTTCTCCGTAATTCACTGCTGACAGTGCCAGGTAAAGAGTGGCGTCTGTAGAGCCTTCCGATAAACGCAGGCAGAACATGTGCTGATAAATCGTCGCTAACTCCATAGCCGACATTTCAGCCTGTTGTCGTTCGACTTTTCCCGTAAACCATTTGTTAATATACATGATCCATCGTCCGACCCACAGCTTGTGTAACAGTTGCCTGATTATTTGCCATGTCGTTGCAAGATAAACTTCCGTACGAGACAAAGGACAAGATCTACCAAAATATTGCAAACATTTATGGAGGTCACGATATGCTTGACTATATTCAAGTCTGGATATATTGAATTCGGCTTGTCGTCGCCAACGGCGAACTTCGAGAAAAATCTTGCTATCCGCAGGCACAGCAGGGTCGCTGTACAACAACAATCTACATAATCCTCCTATTAGAAGTGTAATATTTGTGACCCATAAAATAACGTTGCTCCACACCCTGTTTTCCGATTCAGATTGATCTGTCGAAGATTGAAATTAATATAGAAATAATGAACCGAATATACTGAACTGATAAACTATCCTCCGATTCGTACCTTGATAATTTAATATCGTCCGGCCATCTACTTTTGCACTTGCATAGTCATAACGAAACTGTCCAGCATTATTTACAAGAAATCCCAGAGGGTTAAATGCGAAGAACATTAACATCAGACCGCACAACGTTAAACGAGTATGGTCCTTCATTCCCGTTACAGGCAGAGAAGAGGAAGGATGTAGATTTTGCAACGCTTCTGGTTCATCTTTCACAGAAAGTGGAGATGGTGGAGACAATGGCCCTGGGCCTGGTGATAAGGATGGCTCACTTGAATCGGAACGCGGAGGTGTTAATTCACCGCAAACCAATAAGTCGCGCAAGTTTTGCCTTTGGGCAGCCATCTTCAGGGATAAGTTCTCAGCTTTCAATTTTGCATTAGAGTTTTGCAGAAACCTTCAACAGAAGTAATACATTTACATAGATGTTAAATAACATAAGAAACAGATTGCAATTAGAATTTTGCTGTACCTTATATAATCAATCGTCTTTCTTAAAATTGCTGATTTGTTTAACTTGGCATCCACTCCAACAATGATATTTTTTAATTCAATGATTTTGTCATTAATTGAAGTCCTGTATCTTCTCTCAATAGCATTATGAGCACTTCGTTTTACTTCCCTTACTCTGGGAACTCCTACATGTGTGTTTGTATTGATGCGGTTGATCTGTACTTTGTCAGTGTCCAATACTACTGGAATTCCTTTGAAAAATACATATTGTTTTCAATGGATGTGAGTTTGATATGTAAACAACTCGCCAAGTAAAGGTGTTGTGACCTAGACTTACCGGTGGTTAAAACAGTTCCATTAGCTGTATTGACAAGGGTATGAATTTGATGAGGTACAGGAGTCGAGGTCACAGTTGGTGATCCTCCAGAATAAACAAGAGATTCTGATTTAATAAGTTTTGCGGGCAACAATAGTTGCCTCTGTTGAGTTATTGGTGCTATAGTGACCACTGAAGATTGTACATTAAAGTTTACATTTTGTGGTACTGCGGTATATTGTGAGCTTAAGACTGTAGGTGCTGAAGGACCTACAGATATCCTTTCAGATCTATTTTGAACAGATGGTAAGCTCTGGGGTATACATGGTGTTGGTTCTATGCTATCTGTTGTTACCGGTGCTAATATAACATTTTCATTTGAAGGTGGTTCTAGAACAGTTGGCTCTTTAAAGTCACTGTTGTTATTAATATTGAGGAAGTCAAAAGCATCTCCATCCATTTGCATAGGTTCTTCTAACTCAGAAAGTAATGCTTCATCACTGAATAAATGTTCACATTTTAAAAGATCATTTTCACAGTTTGTAAGTAGATC
This sequence comes from Hedychridium roseum, assembly GCA_963989215.1. Taxonomy (NCBI): domain Eukaryota; kingdom Metazoa; phylum Arthropoda; class Insecta; order Hymenoptera; family Chrysididae; genus Hedychridium; species Hedychridium roseum. Next base: position 449,295 of record OZ022307.1, on the reverse strand, counting down.
TAGAAAATAAAAAATAATACTAAAATATCCTGTATTAAATATGTAAAATAGAATTGACATAATATCATCCATCTTTCATAGCATGAAGTAATAAATTTCAAATTTTCAAATAAATGAAAGAACTTGTTACAATTATGTTCCATACAAAACCAAAAAAGAAGGTGACATTCTTCAAGTGCAGTAGAGTACATAAAATATAATCAAATGTAATATCCTTAAGTAAACACAGCTGTTATTGTCTTTACGTGACATATATGCGTATCGCAATATCTCTGCATTGATAGTAATCCTTATGTATGTATAAACTACTTATTGATTATTCAGTAATACTGATTATTGCTATGGATTTGATTACACATTTACTAAACGGTGGTTTGTATGTTATTTATTTGCGGAAACTAAGAATGATCAACATTATCGATTATCAGGAATAAACATTAAGAGTACATACCTTCAATGCCAGTGACTTCGTTCAAATTAAAGTTATCACTCGTTTGAAAATCAGAAAATTCATTTTCTTGCACTGACGGCCACCCTCCTGGATCTGCCATTGCGATCAAACGTCCCGATATATATTTTTTTGTATTCAATTATTATTCAAAACACAGGCCCTACAGAACAGATACGTCAAATGTAATAACAACTAAAAAATTACAAATGATCATTCGACCTTTTGCGTAACCAATCGGAAGGCTCAAAAAGATCAGACGATATTGCGTCATGAATGTATTACTAAAGTAACAAAGTTACAGCCTAAAGCCGTCTCTTCATGTTCGAAACGATCCATTGAAAACGGTGCCTTACTCTACCGTGCGAGATCATTTAGGGAACACCGCCTCATGACAGTTACTTGTACTATTTCAATTTTTCTGCAAGTAACATTGGTTGCTAACCTCTTACCCGGGAGAAAACTTAGATAATTAACGATGGTATGTTTGCATTATGACATTCTGTTTAGATTTAAATTGATCTCTGGTGGGATAATTTTAAGAATAATTATTGCTTAGTCACTTGTCTAGTTTAAACCGTCAATGCCTCTCTTTAAACGTTACACTACACAACAATTTCATTGACCGCTACGTCAACTATAAATCGTGAAAATGTTCTGTTTTAGTTTCGTAATCAGTATGACAGTGATGTTACGGTATGGAGCCCACAGGGAAGATTGCACCAGGTAGAATATGCAATGGAAGCAGTAAAGTTGGGTTCTGCCACTGCAGGTCTCAAGAGTAAAACTCATGCTGTCCTAATTGCATTAAAAAGAGCATCATCTGAACTTTCTGCTTATCAAAAGAAAATTATTCCTATAGACAAACACATGGGTATTTCAATTGCAGGACTAACTGCAGATGCCAGGATGCTAAGGTAATAATAACTCAAAGATGTTTATAATGCGCCACAAATAAACCTATATACTTAATTAAACATTCTTAATTAAACAGTCGGTACATGAGGACTGAATGTCTTAATCATAAATATTCCCATGATGATGTTTTACCTATAAGCCGCTTAATTGCATCTCTGGGAAATAAAATGCAATCTTGTACTCAAAGATATGATAGAAGACCGTATGGAGTAGGACTGCTGGTAGCTGGTTACGATGTAAGTAAAGTATATGAACTATAATACCAAAATGACTATTATCTTAAGCATGATATTTTGTTGGTAGGATCAAGGACCACATATATATCAAACTTGCCCATCTGCGAATTATTTTGATTGCAAAGCAATGGCTATAGGGGCCCGTACTCAAAGTGCTAGAACATATTTAGAAAAACATCTGAATGAGTTTTCCTCATGTGATCTTGATGAGCTTGTGAAACATGGTCTTCGTGCTCTGAGAGATACTTTACCTAATGAAGTGGATTTATCAGCCAAAGTATGCAAGCTTTGTTGAACTATTTCTGTATGAATAAAATTCCATGTTTGTTTTCGAATTTCAGAATGTATCTATAGCTGTAGTTGGGAAAGATACGGAATTTGCAGTGTTAGATGAGGCAGCTACGTCTGTCTACTTGTCTCAAATTGAAGGTGATGAGAAACGGGGAGCACCTATTGAGCCGGAACCACAACAAGATAGTAGACCACCACAGGGTCCACCACCTGATGATGGACCTGCAGATCCTAGAGTTTCTGTTGCCATGGATACGGAATAACGCATATATTTGATACTGCATAGAACCACTGATACAGGAGGAAGTGCATCCTATTACTGAATTTTTATTTTTAACAATTTACAGAATAAAACAGTCATGTATTCATTCACGACTACATTATTACACTGCATATTTTATCTCCGATCGAGATAACCGTTTGTCAACATTTATTAGAGCATTTTTTGTACACAGTTAACAACAGATAAGTTGCACTAAAATATAAACAACAACAGTTTTGTATATTATAAATTATGACTAGACGTGTTCTTTGCTTTTTTCACCTTTACGTTGTTTCAATATATTAGTGAGAAAAAATTCACCAGCTTTATAAGAAGACCGTACTAAAGGCCCGCTTGCGGTATACAAGAAACCCATCTCATTCCCTGTAGTTTCCCACATCTTGAATTTTGTTGGTGTAACATACTCAATAACTTTCAAGTGCCTTTTAGTAGGCTGCATGTATTGGCCGAGCGTTAAAGCGTCTACACCAGCACTTCTCAGATCTTTCATCGTTTGCTCAACTTCCTCATCGGTTTCCCCAAGTCCCAGCATGATAGACGATTTTGTTATCAGCTGAGGATTATACTTTTTGGCCGCTTGTAAGACGCTCAATGATTGTCTGTAATCAGAAAAAAATAATAACACTTACACGGTTAAGAATATAAACTAAGTTCTGCAATATTTGTACCTATAACGTGCCCGTCTATCCCGGACATACGGAGTAAGACGCTCCACGGTCTCAATGTTGTGGGCAAACACATCAAGGTTGGAGTCCACAATTGTTGCCACACAGTCTTCATTTCCTCTGAAGTCAGGGACTAAACATTCAACTAGGATTTTACTCCTAAAAATATGAACATATGAATAAATATTCTTAAGGTATGACATTGTATAAATTCAATGTCACTATGTACCACACCTTTTTTTTATTTCTTTGACAGTAGCTGCTATGTGTGCTGCACCTCCATCAGGTAAATCTGGTTGAAACACATAAATTGGGGACATTGTTTTAGCAGTATTAAACTTAACTTACATGTACTTTTAGGAACAATTTTCATGATACTAACCATCCCTATCCACCGATGTTAGAACAATATAATCCAGGCCCCAGTCTGATATTGCACTTGCTGTGTTTGCTGGCTCTGAGGCATCCAGAGGTGCTGGAGCACGTGATGTTTTTACAGAACAGAATCTACATCCACGTGTGCATGTATCTCCCATTAACTGTCATTTAAAGATTATAATCTTCTGTAAAACCTATTGATTTACTATTACATATACAAATTCTAACCATGATAGTAGCAGTTGCTGTGCCATGAGTACCACCACCCCAACATTCTCCAATGTTTGGACAACGGGCTTCTTCACATACTGTACTCAAACGAAGTTCCCTTAACTGTGATTTAATCCTGCTATAATTTTTGCCTATAGGTATCTCAGTTTTAAGCCATGGTGGTAATCTTAAACGTGTTGATTCTCCCTTTTCTAATTTTAACTTCCCTTCGTATTCATGGAAGTCATTCTTTACAAAGTCTTCAAATTGTGGTCCTTTTTCTAACTTCTCAGAAAAAGCACTGTTTCTATTCCCAGCATTCTGTAAGCACTATAACAAAAAATATGTGATGAAATATGATTAAGTTATCACTTTCATTACGCAACAATACAGAGCTGTAAAAAATATGCATAGGAGAACTCTGTATTTATACAATTATTTCAAAATATGTATATGAAATTAGTCAACTTACCGATGAATGGAAACTAAAAATAGCAGAATAATTTAGATTTCTGACACGAATAGTTCTCAACATGATTATTATTTGCAAATATTATGACCATTCATAACCTTGTTTTAGGTAAATACGAATTAAGAGCTTATTATGTCAGAACATTGAGACTAACTAACCGTTTACTAACACCGATATATCAGTTCATTCAAGAGTACCTTGGAAAATTCATTTAAGCATTGTCTATGAATGGAAAAATATAAACATTACACCAGATAAGGTCGTGTTTTCCTGTCACATAGTATTGCGCGCTTACAGTGGTTTACAGTTGCGCACACTTGGCGCATACTAAACACAACATTACTATCGTCACATTTTCATGTGATTAAATATCCTATAGTAAACCCTGCTGAGTTAATGAACAACAAGATCATTCTTAATTCGTTTGAACATGAGTAGAATTAGATTTGCCAAATAATTTACATTTTTTGATTGCACGTTTAATTTCCCACTTCGTTAGCGCACTTTCGAATGTTTGAATCAGACGTATTGTAGACAATAGCCCATTTCAGTCTATTGACTAAACATACGTTATTCAGGTTCGTATCTATTTACGCGTTTCCAGGTCAACAAATAAATCAGGACGATACTGATGTGTGACAACTACTGAAAGTATCCCACATCGCCTCGCAAATATGGTAATTATCGTGATCTTGTTTCGCATACGCGTATTTTAAGGTTCAGAGTAATTTATAAGATTATTAACATTCTTTCAATACAGGCATCCACCCATAAGAAGCAAGCAAGTGGGGGTTTAAGAAAAAAGGGTACACCAAAGGTTGAACTGACAGAAGAACAAAAGGCTGACATAAAGGAAGCTTTTGATTTATTTGATACAGATGGAACAGGAAAAATAGCTACCAAAGAATTAAAAGTTGCATTAAGAGCCCTTGGTTTTGAACCAAAGAAAGAAGAAATAAAAAAGCTTATAGCAGATGTTGATCCAGATGGCCTTGGGAAAATATCATTTGAAGAATTTCTCAATATCATGTCTACAAAAATGTCAGACAAAGACACTAAGGAAGAGATTCTAAAGGCTTTTGAACTATTTGATGATGATGAAACAGGAAAGATATCTTTTAAGAACTTAAAAAGAGTTGCTAAAGAATTAGGTGAAAATCTTACTGATGAAGAATTGCAGGAAATGATAGATGAAGCAGATAAAGATGGGGATGGTGAAATATCACAAGAGGAATTTGTACGTATAATGAGAAAAACCTGCCTATACTAAAGTTAAATAAGTACAAATATAACAACCACAACTGTATTGAGCTTAAAAATATTTTATTTAACATCAAATTCCCAATGAAATAATTTTTGTACCTGTAACAGCCATAGAAATGTCAATTACCAATGTATTACTGTCTTCAAGGTGTAATTATATTTTGTGATCACTATTGATGAATAAATGATAAACAGCGATAAATTGAAAGAAGGTTCATTCATTAATAGGAGGTCTACCTATATACAATTTATTTGTACAAAGTTATACATTTTCCTTGGATGTTGATAGAGCACTGTCTATCAATTTCCTTATTAATTCTGATCGTGTCTTGGATTTTTTTATTGCTCTCATTAGTAAGTCTTGTGAGACTGGAATGCCTCCTACAAATATAAATATATTTATAATGTTATGATATACAGAAAGACATACAATTTTATTCACCTGGTTTATGTACGTAACAGATTTCTTCCTCATTCATCACTACTGATAATCTTCCTAGAGACAAGGATTCTTCTTCTGCTGTTGGGTCAGCAATTATCAGTTGACTATAAACATAAATATGCTTTAATTCCAGGAAGAAATTTGTCATATATACAGCAACTTACTTGTCAAATACTGCAAAGCTTGTAGACACAGGTAATGATTTTGTTGGAAATGTTATCCTATTAGTAGGATGTACATCAGTAACAGCAGTTTCTATATTATAATTTACTACAGGCAAAGTTACTAAAAACAAATAAAATGTAATTTATGTATTATCTTAAAGGTAAAAGGTAAAACCAAATAACAGTGTGTTCATACATGTGTGTAATGCTGCAGTTAGAGCTCCAGTGCAAGCATCAATTACTGAACCATCATAATTGATACATACAAGATCACAGTACAGTACCCATGCTAATTTGTCTTTGCAAATACAAAGATCTTTCAAGTCAATAGCTTGAGAATTAATCAAAATATGGTCTATCATCTTAGAAATTACTTGAGCCTGGTCACTGGGTGGCCCAGGTCGAAATTTTGGGGAACATAAAGGAGATAGTTCAACATTTGGTACAATATATCCATGATCTGGAGTTTCTGCTTTAGGTGCTGCCAATTCCTAGTAAAATCGGAATGTATATTATATGTTCTTTACTTGCTGAAGTACAGTTTTATGAATAATTTTGACATGCCACTTACTGCTTTAATACCACATACTACTGTTGTATTTCCAATTTTAAATATAGCTGAGCTATCAGCATTTTTAATTGAGGAAACGTTTATACTTATTGGACGAAAAGATAAGAATTGTCTACCATCTGGTCGAACTTCTTGTTCCTAAAAACGTATTATTCAATAATTTGGAAACTGTTATTGTGACTGGACACATTTACTTACCAAGTGATCTTGTAAATATTTCGCAGGATGAATTATTCTGAAAACATTTCAAAACACAAATTTGTTTATATTTGCATTTTACGCATGTTATTATTAATAATTAATGAGGTTCCACGCTTTAAATGAGGGTTAACGAAACAATGTATACAAACTTGTATTGAGTATCCATGGTTTAGTCACGTGGTTGTAAACATTGAACACAATTCCGTTTAAAATTCACTTCTATTAAGCTATTAAGAAAACTTTGTCTATTATCCAAGTTATTAGTGAACCATTTTTTTATTTCAATTTTTTTCACTTCTTTTATTAAATGCCATCCGCCTAGTATTGGCTAGTAGGTGAACTTTAACCTATATTTCGTTTGAAAATTCGAACCGGGAAACTGTTAGCTTTTGTGAACACACCGGAAACACTTTTAACGAATTTGCGAACACAAGACGCAGGCCCGGTATTTTGTCACACGCAGTCACAGAGTCCCACGTTGAATTGGTGACGTTGAGTAGCGGGCTTGCGGCTGCAGAGGATAATGGTTGTGGTTAGAAATTGTTGATGTATACTCCAATGAAATACATTTAGGGCCATATGTCAATTGTCTCTCGCAAAGTTTATTAAAATAAATTAATAATGCATACAGTTTTGTCGCGCGCGAATGGTATTATAGCCTACACTCTTAGTGTATCTGCTTGCCTTACATTCTGTTGCTTTCTCTCAACAGTCTTTATTGACTACAGGGCCAATGCAAAATTAAATACCGTTAAAGTAGTCGTGTAAGTAACTGATTATGTTATGTAATATTCCGTCTGCGTAAAACTTGAAAATTCCTGGTAGATAATTACGAAATTTATTCATTAAAATACATTTCTACTTTCAGAAAAAATGTTCCAGACTATAGTGCATCAAGAGAGAAATATGATCTTGGATACTTAACATTTGATTTGCAAACTGATATCCTTTTTTACCATATATTACATATATTGAATGAATCTTTTTAAATTGTTCACTTATATTTCCTTACAACTTATTTACATCTTACTCCATTGTTCAATTGGAATGTGAAGCAGTTATTCCTATATCTCACAGCTGAATATCAAACTGATAATAACAGTTTTAATCAGGTATGTTGATTATCTGTTATGAACGTTTCATATATAACTACAATATTTTGATTAATGACACTGGGATACAGGTTGTGTTGTGGGATAAAATAGTACTGCGTGGAGACAATGCTGTCCTGGACTTTAAGAACATGAATACAAAATATTATTTTTGGGATGATGGCAATGGTTTAAGGTATAATAAATATAACTATATATGCTGCTTGAAGAAGTGTTATTGCTTGTATGTGAATGGTATCTGTATTTACTCTATGTCATATGTTATAGGGGAAACAAGAATGTTACATTAACCTTGTCATGGAATATTATACCAAATGCTGGTTTACTACCAAGTGTCAATGCACTTGGTTCTCATACCTTTGCATTCCCATCTGAATATACAACTTTGCGTGTATAATAAATAATTTGGTACTTATTTCTTGTATTTATCATTTTATAAGTATTTCATTATCACACATTACATAAGACCAATGACTAATAAATATATGACTGTCCATGCAAATCATAAGATGGCCAAAATTGAATAATTTCAATTTTGCTCAATTCTGTCTTCCCAGAACTTAAGCAATGAGGTATTTTGGTTAAAAAAAATACATATTTATGAACATGTTATCATGATTTTCATAATTTTCATTCTAATATGTTTTGACATACATAATTATTCAATTTCATGCTATACTTTTTTGTCATTTGTGCTGGTAGTATTAGGTTCCTCTTCATCACTTGATTGCTCACTGTCTTCCTCATCATCATCATCATCATCATCATCATCATCATCATCGTCATCATCATCTTCATCGTCATCCTCATCTGAATCATCTTCATTCCCCAGCATATGATCTTCAGACATATATGATGACTGACCTATTAGATAAAAAAATATATTTCAGGCTTCTATTAATTCCCATTACACAAATATACACATACCATTATAATTATATCCATTGCCCTCATCATCAGATTCATACACTGTACTTTGATTCTGCCTACCATACTTATGACTCCGTGCTGGACACACATGAATAAATGGTATTAGAATATTTGATCAATTCTGATGGGAACTCTCTAAAAATATATAATACTTACTGGACATACTAAGATCCTTTGTTTGTGATGTCTCATATCCACATCGTGGACATGGAATTGGTTTATTCTTTTCATATTTAAAACCTTTCCTACGAACATGATCTTCACAATAGCATGTCTTGCATCTGAGACAAGAATACTGGCCCAGGCGGTTGCAGGACTGACATTTAAAACTTTCAGCTTCTAGTACTTGACAAGATGCTTGATGTTCAAATTGGTCATCCTCACAGAGGAAACAATCACAATAAGAACATCTAAATATCCTTCCACCATGGTCCCATACCCCTCTTTCACATTCTTGACAAACAGCATCCATTAATGGACACATGCATGCATGAGTAGTAAGACATCTTCTGCCATGACAAACCCATGCTTCACAATGGTCACATATAGCACCCTAAAATATAGATGTTTTTAATGATAACATCATAGCAAGATAGTACCTATGTTTTTTACTTACCACCATACCCAAACCAGTGGTGAAGACACCAGGGTGGCGTACAACACAATCTCCTGTCTTTAACATGCACTTTACTTTTCCACAATGTGCACACATAGGAAGACGTTGTACATTTTGACAGAAGTAACAAAAAGCTCGACTCTTCTGCTTTTTATTGCATTTATCACATTCCTGCATGAGAATATTTTTTTGTTACACAAAGTACACGACTATTAGTTTGTACATGGTTACTTACCATGACGACATTGCAAGGAAATTTTGCTAAGTCTATTTGTTCCTTAGCCGTTCGAATTTCTTTTTGTCGAAGTTTTTGCCTTTCGGCCTTTTTTCTTTGACCCGTTTTTTTCTTTGGCATTTTGTTATTATACCCGTATGGCAGTTGTAAAAGGTTAGGGAAGTGGATGAATATTCAACGTATGTGGTTTGAGAAAGAGGTTAGGTTTGACCTACACAAGGTTATAGTGATTCACAAATTGTATTCCACAGGTGGCATCATCACCCATGACTCGCATGTACATACGTTATTACAATTATGATCAACAACAAATGTTCCTTTTCTTCGTACTTTACTTTGCGATTAAATAATTATTGTCGTACAAAACAATAACTCTTTGTGGAAAAGGTATGGAAAGGAAATGATATACAACTTATTAGCATTTTTATTTTCCAACATTTCTGTGAAATGTGTAAACATACATGCACAGTTTCATATACATATAGAGGCTTCGTTTACACAATATTTCATTGAACTACTATTTACATATGAAGATAGAGTATCAAGGACATTTGTAGAAAAATATATCTTAAGCTTGGATCTTTTCTTGCAGTAATTTTTCAAGTTTGCGCATATCGACCGCAAACTTCCGGATACCGTCACTTAGTTTATCAGTGGCCATTTGATCTTCATTCAAAAGCCATCTAAATTCAGCCTCATTCAAGCTGATTTTCTGAAGATCAGACTGCTTGGCAGATTCAACTGTGAGGACTTTAGAAAGTGGCTCATTGCTTTTTTCCAGTTCCTCTAAGAGTTTGGGACTTATTGTCAGAAAATCACAGCCTGCAAGTTCCTTGATTTCATCTTGAAAACAAAATTATTTTCTTTTATATTTCAGTGCATAAGACTTTGTAAATATTTGCAATAATACATAAAGTAGGTATGCCCTTAGGAATTTCACATAAAAGGAAGCTTACCAACATTCCTAAATGAAGCACCCATAACAACAGTTTTGTAATCAAATTTCTTGTAGTAATTATAAATTTTTGTTACTGATTGAACACCTGGGTCTTCTTTACCTTCATAAGATTTTTTATCAGTGTTGGCAACATACCTGTAGGGATGTCAATCAATTAGTAACGTTCAAATACAGGAAAAATATAGTGAACCTACCAATCAAGAATTCTTCCAACAAATGGTGAGATAAGGGTCACACCAGCTTCAGCACAAGCAACAGCTTGAGCAAAAGAGAACAAAAGTGTCAAATTACAGTGTATTCCATACTTCTCTTCCAGTTCTCTAAAAAATGATATGCATCAACATCTATCCTAATAATTATTGTACTAAAGGTGAAATAAGATAAGCAAGTGACACTTACTTTGCTGCCTGAATACCTTCCCAAGTAGAAGCCAGTTTAATCAATACTCTTTCCTTGCTAACTCCCATTTCTTCATACAAAGCAATGATTTTTTTTGCCTTGTTGATGCTGGCTTCCTTATCAAAGGACAACCTTGCATCTACCTCTGAGGAAACCCTGCCAGGTATTATATTTAAAATTTCTTTTCCAAAAAGAACACATGTTATGTCCAAAGCAGCTTCTACTTGATCAGCCAAAGTTCTGAAATTATTTTTGAAAATTGGTAATTATTGAATGAAATAAGAAAGTAGTTTGTATTAGTCATTGATTATTAGAAACTTACGTTCCAGATTTTTTTCCATATTGAACGGCTTTATCAATTAAGTGAGCATATTTCTTTAAATTAGCTGCTGCAAGGATCAGGGAAGGATTTGTGGTAGCATCAGTTGGTTTGAACTGTTCCATGGCTAAGAAAAAAAGGATCTTCATTTATTACAATGCATCAAATGTATTAAAATTATAATTATGAATGGAATATAAAACAGGGAATAATTCATGTTTTGTTAGAGTGAACATCACAAGTTGGTGATCACATTACCATGCTTATAGTGGTAATGGTAAATAAGTGCAGGGTTCAATTTTTTTTATAACCGTTTGAAGGTCGCAATTGATGAGGGTACAGCGTAAAGGCCGTAAAGATAATTCATTTTATCAATGAAATTCTTTGATTTAATTATTATGGTTTTGTAATTGTGTGTATTAAGGTACAGAAAAAAATACAGAAAAGTACCAATACGCAAAGTAGCCTGTTGCACGGCGGGTTTCCCCCCACCTTTTAGTGGCCGACCTTTACCTCTGACCGAGTCTCCGGATTCATAAATCGTGATATATTCCGGTTTACTAACCAAGTTTTAATCTGTTTACCTTGAAAGTCACCGGTATCGGCGACAACTGTGGTCATCTCTTTCAATTGCACCAAAGTACTCATTTTCGTCTTCTTGTTGCGCGGTTCGCTCATTTCCAAGAAATTCAAGAGAGATTCACCGCTCAAAAGCAGTAGCTATAACTCAAGTCCACGAGCAACTGGAAATAGTGTAGATCAGTGTAGATGTAATCCTTTCTCTTTCCCCACTTCCGTGTAGTTTGAGGAACTTGCTGACCGCAAAGTGGAAATCGCAAGTTCATTTTCATTGGATGAAACGTGTTCCAGAAGCTTGCGGAAGACCACAACAGAGTAACTAGAATCCTTTGCGAATATTACTTTTGTTCTCCAGGCGTGCCAATTGTGAACAGTCATCGGCAGATATTATCCAGCGGGCTATTTCGCATGTTTGAAATCATGTTCGTAGGATTATTAACAACACTGTTTTAGATTTCATTTGTTTCAAATCGTATTTAATTAAGTACAATATAAAAAATAGTATAACTAGCATATTTACTAATCAGCATTTTTGCAAATATGTATCTCATGATGAAGACAATGGTAATGATACATTAAATATGCGGAAGGAAAAATTATTAATTGTCAATGGTTAATAACGGTTTCCGTTAATGTTTTTTTTCCAACCATCCGAGAACCCATTAGAGAGTTAATATCTAATGATTTCTATACTTTTTCAAAGTATTAAGTAATGTTCAAAATGTGTGTGTCATTAATGACATACACCGCTGTCATATATATATATTTCTCCACTAATATAACCAACACTTTCTAGAATCCAGAACTTATTATACTGAGTTCTCAATTTATGAATTGAGTGTTAGACCTTTTCCGTAGGAGTATGCTTATCAACAGACATCATTTTCGGCTGATGACTGTACATGAAAATCGAGCATATCACAAGTGCAGCTCCAAAAGTAAATTGGAAAGTTAACTGGAAACTAAATAAGTAAATGGAGGCCACGCACGAAATTATTATAGCCAAAGATGTGGCAAAACCTTTTAATATGTTATCGGCGTGTTTTACGACCATCGCTACAATTAGCCCGCCGCCAGCTTGAAGTACTACTAAGTAATAAACGAAAAGATCATATCCAAAGAAGAACCCTTGCTTTCTGATAACGTCGCCATCGTTGAGAAAACACGCAATTAATCCGAATGGTAAAGATAAGAAGCTCATCTGAACATTTCTCATCCATACCGAAATGTCTGAACCTTTAAGAATCTTCTCAAAATATATACCAGCAAAGCCAGATAAAATACAGGCGCTCAAAGCGGCAGAGAAACCGATCAAACGATTTTGCTGTATCCCTGATGGTACTGCTGTCTCTGAGCTTTGTGCCAATTGAACTAAAACTACGCCAATAACTAGGAGTATTAAAGCACCCCACTGAGTGTTTCGTAACGATCTCCGAAGTATCACCACCGCGAAAAAAGCTGTTGTTAAAATTTTTAGTTGATATGTGACCTACAACAGTACATGATATAGTATGATGTATAAAAAATATGTATTATCAAAAGATATTTCATACTTGGTATGTTGCTGCATCCAAATTTGAGGCAGACACATAAAGAAGATTATTTTGTATAATGTACACGATAGATGGCACACAAACTTTCATAGTATCCATAGGTTGTTTTATAATTGTTGCGTCAAGTGCACTAAAAAATTTGGATTTGTTCCCTTCTTCAACATATACCAGAATTAAACAAGTAACTAATTTAACAACTTCAGCCATAACAACCGCTGAAAGAAACTCAATTGTATTTAAGGTGCATAAAAAATATACAAACCTTTCAAATGTTTTATAACTACAAACCTGTTGATGAGAGGAACATATCACCAGCTCTAGTGCGCGCATAGCGCATACTAAGCCCAACTGTTGCATTTTGTAAGGTAAGTGTGAGTAAGCTGACATATTTCAGCAATTGACTATTTTCTATAAAAATATTATTCATTTAACACCTGAATTTATATTGAAGATAAAATAAATTTTTCACACCAGTATACTTACTCTGCTGTGGTTTATTCATAATTTATGTATTCATGCAATAGAATTATTAAGAGGCTAATGTTTAGTTAATACATTCAGTTTGTCTGTAACACAAAATTGTTCAGTTTTACAAATGAAATTCTACTTCATTAACCTAGTATTCGATTTGACAGATGTAGCAATACGCGATACTACTATGTTACATTTAAATGTTGCGTCTATCAGAGTGATCGCTAAAATTGAGTCAACAATGTAAAGTATATAATGCTTTGTACAATTATTATGTATATAATAAATCACGTCGTATGTGACACGTGGACAAAACTCGCACGCGATAATTTGTTTCGAGCAAATTAACAAAACTATTCTAAAGATGGAGGACGCAATATTCCATAAAATGATGAAGTTCCTGTTAAAGAATGTATAGGACCTTTTGTTATAAAAAATACACTTGCATTTTTGTTGAAAATCTGATTGTGACACTTCCTGTCACTTGCCATGCTGAAAGAAAACAAGTTGGAGGTAAACATTTGAATATTCTATGTACATGAAGGCAGCGGTAAAAGGGAGCAGTGTGAAGTCAGTCATACTAGCAGGTTGACCAACGGTAGATAACTACATAACTGTGAAACTTAGCACGGCAGTTGGAAAGCGCATGCGCAATTTTCAAACCCCGCTAACATTTAAAATACACTTACGGTACAGCATATTTGTGCGATTATCAAGGAAGTCTCAACTCTTTGTTTGAAATCATTGAAGTCAGAACCTGCTCCTGTGACTGAAATACATAACATACGTTATCATCTTATAAGAATAAAATCAATGTATTAAAATAAAAGAATTTAATTTTATATCAATCATTTATTTTTCCATACAAATTATAAACATGTTTTTCAAATACTGTACATATACTGAATTCTATTATATTTTTAAACCTCTAGTTTAATGATATATCATTTCATTTTTCTTTTACTTGTTAAATCAGCTACTTTGATCCTCATTTCGTTTCAGTTAAGATAGTACAATATACAGGTAAAATTTGTCTCATTCAGATCGATATTTTCTTAATAATCTCCACGATGAAGCTCAATTTTTCGATATGGCAGTTCCAGGATATGAATAAATACAAATTTTAATTCACTGCTGAAATTATGTACCGACTTCAGCAAAATACTTATTACAAATGTAGTCAGTGTTTCCACAAAGGTAGCATTTGTTTGTGCAAAAAACCGTTTATATGTATAAGTAGTTTATATGAATATCGGGGAAACCAGATTACTTGAAACAAAGTTTTCAACAAGTACTTTGTTTATTTAAAAAAATAATATATTGATGGTGAAACATTAAAGGTCGTCTATTGATGGAGCAAACTTGTATGAAAACAAAGACGAACCGGGTCTCAACTTTGATCGCACATTTGAATTTAGTTTGAACTAACGCTCATGAATTACAAGCATAAGGGTAATTTTGACTCTCGCAGAATGATGTATTACAACACAGAATCTTAGTCACTGGAACCTGAACATTTTTGGATGGTGTTTATGTAAATATATACAAAGATATTTAACAAGTCTGGGTGTGCCATTGATCGTATCATATACTGTGTACAGTGCGAACTATTCTTTTAGCTTAATCTACTTCTGCGTTTGTATCTTTGTCTGCTTCTCGATTTTCGATATCATCAATATAGAGTGAGAGAGTACTATTTTCTATCTTCACAGAAGACATAGATAAATATATATTTTCATAATCTTTTCTTATAAATGTAATTCGCTTACTTTAAAATCATTATTCATTAATGTTTATAATATTAATGTCGGTGCTCCTCTTCGATCAAACCGTTTTCATTTGTTTTCCGTTGAAAAGAAGAATTACTACAGTCAAATCAAATCGTTTTGAGTATCTTGAGAAGATATCGTGGAAAGTTTTGAAAGCGATAATCCATTATCTAACAGATTTGTATTTAACCACGAGATGCTGGTTCAGATGCACGAGAGAAAATTTGTAACTCTTCAACTTTAGTGATTCGAATAAAATTCAAGATACATATTTAAAACGTAAAATGACGCATTTACTAGCATCTCAGTGGCCGGAGTCCCGCTTTTGTATTTACAATTTTGAGAATCACAATCAATTAACGCAATATGTAAAAACATTGTTTATGAATGATTATTACAAAAAAGGTAACAATAAGTAAAAAGTACAGAAGCTGCCAGTTTTTTGGAACCAAGAAAGCACATTCGTTATCGATCAAATACAAGTTTCATCCTTATCTAATAAACTTCGTAGCTAGTTCATTTCTCACCCTGAATAAAAAGCGACATATTTCTGACTAAAAGAGAGATCAAAATACATTGCCACTTGTTGCATAAAAGTTAATTAAAGTAAAAATATAGTCATTAATATTACATTTTCCTTAAGGTATACGCATTTATTTCCTCCGCATGTTAATGTTGCTTGCTCGATTGGCAAGTTCTGTTTGGGAACACACAATAATCATATTAAAGAGTAACAAAACCTTCTTAGAGGTGTGATTACGTGTAATGATTTCTGCGAGCAACCACTGTTATCGGTTTAAAAAAGGGCGTTTCTTACTGAAGGCATATGGCTGACTTATCGAATGCGTGAATGATAATACAGGATTGTTGTGATTTTAAGTACAAGTCTCAAAAAAAAAACAAGGCGGTGCTCATGAGGAAAGTGAAAATGAGATGTTATCAAGAGACATTCGCCTACTGACCGCATACACTTTCCTATAACTTTGTTGTTCTTGCATCGTACCGGAAATGACTTCTTTTTCTACCAAGGATAGGTGCAATCTGGTGATATAGCGCTTCGTAAAAGTAGTAGAAAGTTAAAATAAGTATACTAAGTAAGAAATCATTCAAATAAGAACTATAGAAAAGAGGCCTTACAGTACAAAGTAAGATGGTTACAAGAAATACAAACACATCCCTCTCTAGTATAAGTGTCGCTGCCAAGAAGAACGATAGACATGCATACTATAGTTGCCGTTTAAAAGATTTCCCTATGTAAAGTTCGATAAAACGATCGTCGCTTACTTTTGACTGTTCATTGAGAATGTCGCGGAGCTTCGCAGCGAAAGCCCCTTGTACCTATAGTAATGCATCTAGAAAAAAAAAAGAGCTTTACGACAGAGCTCGACCTAGCCCGTATATGGGTTTTGCTTCTCATGACACTGCCCGATTCTTCAATAAAAAGCGCAAAATGAAATTTACGAAAAATTGCAATGACCTCACTTTCAATCAAGTTTCCATATCGTTCGAAACTTAGAAATCACTTATATAACTTTATACACGATCATTCGTAACAATGTAAATCGTAATCATTGCATTAATATTTAACATATATACTCTTATATGTAATATATGTATATCTGTGTGTGGATGTCTTGTCTGATCTATCGTCTAGTTTGATAATAAAACTATAATACTAAATAATGTCGGTACCGCGCCGTCACGAGTCCAGAGTCTGTTTCTGCCTTCTGATTGTTGGTACATGTACGCCTGTCACATCTTTTTCTACGTAATTTATTGTCGAAATTCGCCCCCACTGCTAGAAATCACACTCTCTCGGAAAATATATGTAATTAGGTACATCTGCCATAATCGGCAGAGCCTGCGTAAGCTTCAAACGCAGGATGTTCGATTTAATCATTATCGAAGAGGCCCGAAGCAGCGCGAACTGTGAATCAAACTCTTGCTCGATCAGGCTAGTACATTTCTGTGTACGCGTGTATCCATTCGAGTCTCTTTTAAGGAGTTCCACGGAGAATGTTCCTAAATACTGTATGCGCTTCTTTAAACGGAATACTATTTCGCGTACGCCGACGGGAAGTCCATGAAAAATCGAACTGCAAATGAATTTCGTCGTTTTAAGGAACACTGAAATTTTATTTCACCGCTATGCGCTTAAAGCGCACTCATATTTATATTTATATATATTTATATATATTTATATCTTGTTTATACTATGTGCATGTCCCTCTTGTTAGAGCTCTGATCGACATTGATTTCATTGATTTCGTAAGCATTTTTTCGATCCGACGGATACTTTTTGAAGATATACGCGAGCTTTACCGCACTTCCTTTGGGGGTACGTACGTTGGTGGAACATTTTCAGTAGGAGCTCCCCTATGTACGGACGCAATTTTTCCAAATGTCCAGCGTCTGCGCTAGACATGCTCACGATCTGTTCCGTGTCTCTCTCGTGTATCGCTCGAAACGTGTGTCTCTGTGTGTATAATTCTTTCTCTTTCGTGTAATGTCGTGTAACGTGTATGCGCGTATGGATGATTTTGTCGTGTGATGGTAGGCACTGATGGGGGTGGATGGCTGCACGGCGAGCAGGTTCAAACAGACTAGTCCTTGACCAATCTGTATATGTGATGCTGCGCCCCGTGCTCGGACGTCGACACTTCGAAGACGTATGCTGTGCATAATAAGGTCTCCTGTGTGTCCCTGTTCGTTACAACCTGCAAGAAACATCCCATTTTTCCATACTTCTTTCACTGTCGAAATTTCAAACTTATCCTGCTATTCCGCAACGGTCTTAGCGCCGGAATACATGGTATATTGACCGTCGAGGAATTTTTAGTAAGGTTGAACGATTGCGATTGAACGAGCCTGCAAGGAATTATCCGTACCTGGAGGATGGTGAAGTTCTCGAGAACGCTGTTCATCATGTACTTCTCTGGCAAGTGCTTTAGCTTGTGTATGAAGTTTATCATGTACTCGCACATGGGCGAGCGACTGATGCGATAGACGAACCTGCCATTCTCGAACCTCGCGTATTCCGTCTCCACCTTCTCCACCACCTGTTTCCCGAAAGAGCAGACTTTCGTCGAACATGTTATCGTCATGTTCTCGTTGCTCTCGTACCTGGCGACAAAGAATGTGCGATTTAAAGGCACGGAAAGTTGGACGGATAATTGCTTGTCTTGATATTATTTCTTTGAGAAATACTAATACTGACTGGCTCGTGACCCCGTAGAAGGCGCCCGCCTCGTCTTGGATGTTGGTATTGAGATCTGCCCAAAACTTAACGAGGAAGAAGGCTGCTTGCGGTCCCTTGTCGTACAGTTCCTTCAGGCCGCCCTTTTTCTCGGGGAACTTGTCGTAGATCTGCCTGACGTCTACAGCCTCGAGGAGAGGATCCGCGTAGGTCGCCGAACCTCCTATGTGGACGAACAGGTGCTTGTGGTACTGGAAAAGTCAGAACGTCCTCTCGTCAGACGGGGTCCGCTTCGAAAGGCTTTCGATATTACTTGAAACACGCTGTTACAACTCTTCGCGGAACTCTACTTTTTTTTCAAGTACTTCCAAGTCCGGCTTCGTGGACGTTGAGAGACGTCTTTCGAGGGCCTCATCTTCCGGACACTGAACTCTAGAATCGTTACTTCGAAAGTGCACTTTAAGGAACGACGGACAATTTCGGAATAGGATGAATGAGCCGACCGGGTGTTAACGTTAAACGGGACAAAATGAAACGGGCCGTTGGTTTTTCGCCGTGCGGAAAGACTTTATTGAAAACTCTTGGACCGTGGCCGGACGATGTGACTTACAATATCCTGATCCCGTTGTTGCTCCATGTAGGCCGAGAACTCGACGAGCCTGAGCTTGTGCGTGGCGATGGCACGTCCTTCCCAGGGCGGAGGTGGTTGGGCCTGGACCATGTCGCCGCTCGACACCGCCGTCGCCGGTTTCCCAGTGTACGCCGGCTGAGGGAACGGCTTCACATCCTGAGACGTTCCTGGCTGCAAACCGGGCTGCCAGAATTGCTGGCGAATATACCGTCAACTCGGTGAGTAATTACTTTTCGTATGAGATTCTTTTCTTCGCGAGCCTTGGCCGAGCACCTTGGCCGAGAATTCGCGCCAATGATTAAACGGATCAACGTACAGGCCAGGGAAACTTATGAAACGGACCAACGGACCAACGGACCAACGGACCAACAGACGGATGAGGAGAAGAGGAGAAGTAGTTATACACATGGAGACAGAGAAAGATGTGTGTAGCTGGTATGAGACACAACGTCGTCGTTTCGTTACTCTGGTACCGTCTTCATCGATCTCGTAAACATCATTTTTTCACGAAGAAGAAACAACGATCAACGATAATGCAACGAAGCTGATGATTTAGTAAAATTCTTTGGACGTACGATCGTTACCAGAGTTCGTGCCAACGAATTGTGTTGCTCGTGCGCATATGTACCCAGATTAAAAAAAATACACGAATGTACAGATAGCGATGGACAATTGCACAATACACAACAAGGGCCCCCCTCACGGGGCGAGCAGCGCAAAGGCGAGGATCGTTTTGCTCGTTAATCGATCCGTATTCGCGCCTTCTTCAGCTGGAGTTAGTTGATTTTTCTGCCAATAAGCATTGTCTTCGTCTCGTTTTATCGGCTTCCTCGCGAAGGTGCTGGCAAGCCAACGGAAAGAATACAGAGAGAAAGCATTGAAAGGAAAGAGCCAATGTGCAACGGATCAGCCGCGATGATGGATCGTTGCCGGATTATATCACGCTGTTAAGGGGCATTCTTAGGATTACTCCGTTTGTTATTCGGTTAAAAGCTCTCAGTGCGCAACTCCCACAAAACAGAAGAAGAAGAAGAAGAAGAAGAAGAAGAAGAAGACGAAGAAGAAGCTCATCGACACGTCGCTACCAACCGAGTTAGTCTGCGTGCAGTATTTCGCGACTTTGCATCAAAGCGGAACATCGTAGTCATTCAAAGTTGAACGAGCTTCGAAGGCTCTGGCAGCGATGCAGCGAGTTCACGGAAACCATTGAAAATAAGCGACATGAGATAGAAAGACAGAGGAGAGACGGCAATGATCTCTCGTGGATGGATTAGACGGCTATTGATCGCGAAGCTGTTAGGGATAGGTACGTCAATGTATCGCGGAAGAAGCCAAACCGACGATTCTCTACTGACAGTCATGTATTACTGTTTCATTCTCCAAGACGACGAGACACCCTTGCACTTTTCGCGCCTAAATCGTCGACCAATGTGAAAAATTCAGCGTTTCCCATTGATTGCGGGCGCTCTGGAAGGCATTCCTCGGTGCGTGATTAATTGGAAAACCGAGAGGAGAGATGGATTTTCTGGTAGCTTTGACACGTGGAAATGAAGAGGTAGGAGCGGAGGTCGTGAAGGTCGGTCGCATGGAAAATTCTTTCTCCGAATTCGCGTCATCGAGATAAGGCACACGGAATTCTTTTCCGTAACGTCATTTGAAATTTGAAAAAAGGGTAAAGGGCAAGGCGGGGTAGGCGACGAATGATTGAGAAACCGAAAGAAGATGGTCCGGCGATGTCTCGTCGTCTTTAACCCCGAAGCTCGTGGCTCCGTTGACGGGAGAAAATAAGGTCGTATCTCCGGGGGTGCGAGATCGAGATCGAGATCGAGATCGAGATCGGGACTTACCGCTCCGGGATAGGAGACAGGGGTGGAAGCGTGAAGGGCAAGGGGCCCCACGAGGGCGGAGGGCATCTTGTTGTGTATCGCACTTCCAGCTGATACTATCTGGGCGCTCGACATACTCGACATTGTCTGGAGCGCTTTCTCCTTGGCGGCATGATCCTGACAAATTTCCACACCGATTACACACGCAATCCCTCCAGTAGATTCTAATCTTTTAGCTATCACCTTTTTTCGTGGAAGGATAAGTCAAACATTTCTCTTATATTATTACCGGGGAATAGTCAATAAATTCAGCTGCTATTTCCCGCTCTGGCTGACGCTATTTATCGCGATAACTCGGGTCGTTCGGTCGCAACAGAAATTCAAGGGAATTTCACGCAGCCAGGCAGCCTTTATCGGAAAATCCGTCGTTTTGATCGTCCGAAAATCACTGACGTGGCGAACGGGGTCATGACGTCCATAAAATCGCTCGCTCGGCAGAGGGATTTTCAATTTCGTTCATCAATACGTAACGAAGAACCCTCAAAATCAACGACATCGACGAACCCAACGATAACTCGTAGAAAAATCATTGTTAACTGAACATCCTCGTCTACCAAATTCCACGAAGCGCGTCATTTTCGCTCTAATGAAGCTTTTTCCAATATCCCCGTGCTATTAAGGAAATTCCGAAAGCTTCGGTGCATGTTCCTAGTTGTGTCGGAAATACATATTCAGCCATTTCGATAAAACATTATTGAACACGTCTAACGCATATTTGTTGGTGGTGCATGCGTTTGACTTCCAAGTACTTTATGACGGCGTACAATCGACGTTTCGCAAAAAGGGTGATTTTATTGTGCGGAAAAGCGACAACGCAGTGCAGCGTTCGGGTCACGATGGAAAATCAATTCGGTTAATTGAGAGAGGAATTGGCGTGCAAGGGTTTTTTTTTAATTTTCCCCTCCGGGCCACGGTTGGCTCTCTCTCCCGATCCGGCAAATACACGCGCGGAATGCAGGATTGGGTAGGCAAAGCCTGGACATGTTTATCGACGTTCTCAACACAACCAAATGCCTCGACTGTTTTTGGCCGTCCCGTTATCGAGGTGCGTTTTCCCCTTCCGCGCGCTATCAATTAAACCGTTACAGCCAAGCGTTAATCTCGGGTTTCGCGAACGAGGGAAAAATGTGGCCTTTTCCCCCTAAATCGCTACGCTCAGCGTTTTTCACCAAACGCACCGACAACCGCTTCTTTCATATACATCGCTATGTGCGTACGTGCCTGTCCCTTTGGTAAAACAAAATCAAACCAAGTGCAACCGAGAATTACCGAGAAAATTGTTTGCATTAACGCGCTTTGGAATTACGATAAATATGGGAGCCTGATCGATGGCAAAATCCTCAGATTCTTTTGGCCATTGTTCGAGGCCCGCAACGGCTCCGCTCTGCAATCTACCGATCGTACCACTACCACCTCCCCCCCTCCCTCTCGATCGAGCTTACACCGGCGATACTCCCCTATTATCTCCGCCCACCTCTCCCTTCCCCGGCTGCGCCGATCAAACCTCCAAGTGCACCACTCTTTGATTTATTAACAGGGGTGCAATTGTTCCGTGAATCGCTTTAATAATTCAGCTGTTGATTAAACGGCCGAGTTCATTTTTACGCGTCATTTATTCCGATGCTTCATGTATATGCTTCCTCGACAACCCAATTTATCGCAGCTTTTTTTTGCTTTCGCACGCGATATTCCACGTATTATAGCTGCCGTTAATAATACTCGCGCATACCACGATTACTCCCGAATCCCCAAACTGTCCTCGATTATCCCTCCACGAAAAATGTAGACAGATTCGCAGGTTTGCGCTATCTCATTTATTCCCCGAAGAAGAGTGAAAGAAAGGCGTAAAAGTAATTTTCAAAGCGTGCGGCATTGTGTTGGCTACGCGCTTACCACTTTGAGTTTCGCCTGGATTTCACGAAGTTTTCTTCTAGCGAGGACCTGTATGTGCGAGGAAACCTGCTTTCGCGTTCTCGTCTTACCGGTCCTCAATTTGATGTAACGAGCAATCAACTCGTTGCGACCTGCAACAGAGGGGAAGTTATTGAATAGCGAGCGTTTATAGAAAGATTGGTGAAAAAAAGAATCACCGTAAGAATATTTTTCGTCAGCGAAAAACCGGAATTTTAACGATTAACAATTGAGGGCTCCGTTTGAAAGTTTGCAGATTTAAGAAACGTCTGGCTTTTCTCCAATACATATGTTCTGGCCGGCTCCGTTCTTTTGGCACGCCTTTTGGCACGCCTCTTAGCCTCGCAACCACAGGGCAATGAATTTTCGAGCTTCACGCAATGTAAGTCCAAACAAATACGTCGCGAGGTGAGAATCTACGAAGCGGCAGACAAATACTGCCGTTGGGTACGGACAGAATCCCAATCCCAGGGCTATCCAATTGCCGGCAGAACACCTCCGTTTGTATCGACGAGAAACAGATCTGGCAAACTCAAACAAATCTTCGCACACTCTCGAAATGCTCTTCGCTCCAACTTGAATCTGTAAACTTGACGTTTCACGGGCAAAGCGGAGAATCTTCTCATCGCTTACGCGTCGAGTGAGACTCTTTAATCGCTTACAAGAACAATGCTCTCATTCTTGAAAATATTAACGATCCGTTGGGTAAATCGAGTTGGATACAGCTTTCATTCTCGGCTCGATGGAGATGAATTAGTTTTAAATTGAAAATCCGTCGGAGCGAACATCGATTCTTCGTCCCGTAGATGTAATGTCCATGGAGAATAACTTGCAAAGCACGTGTCTAAAGCGGTCGAGGCACGAGCTGCAACGCATGAAAAGGAAGAGGAAAGGAGAAAACGAGTCGCGGAGGCTGGGGGTGTTGGGCTTGAGCAATGAATTGATTCCAGCCGATTGGACCGTGTAAACGGCATTCTGTGCGCCACCTTATCGCAACGTACATTTCACAGCCGTTAAGGTTTTATGGGCGCAACCGTAAAACTGGCGCCAGACGACATCAAACGTTGTCGTAATTGAAAGAATGCTAATCGTACGGTAAGCAGAATGACGTTCGGTGCTTCGATCCTCCGACAATAACGATACCTTGTTGCTTTTTTAAGCCCTTCATAATCCACGCTCGCCGCTACTCTCGAAAACGTCGAGAACGTTGAAAATCAGGGAACAACCGACACGCTGAATAAATGATTGTCTCGGTAAATTCGAGCGCGGAGAGCTCGTGAAAAAATTGGCCAACGCTCGGTGTCGAGATTATCGTCGCCATTTTCGCGAGAAGACTCGATTAAGAGTCCAGCGTGGACGCGAGACGTTTAATGATTCACCGTTTATAACCGCTGGACCGTGATATATCGCCAAGAGGGTGGCGATGGAATAAAACCTCGTGGGGAGCATCCCCGTTTTTCTCCGGAGGGACGCGCGTTCGGACCAACATTACGAGGATCTCTCGTTGTTTCGCTGTACGCTTGGAAAAAACGTATTTCGCCAGAGAAAGAGGTCTATTATTCAAGGCAGAACATCTACGCGGGCAATCACCGTTAAATCTTCAATTTTTCAAGTGGCAAAGATTAAAGTTCATGCTTGATTTTCAAGTAGCTGCAAGGACACAAATAAAATGTTGAGGTCTTCTCGAAGATGTTGGGAAGTTGAAGATACTCCGGATAGCTTTTGGTTGGACGAAGGCGCCATGGGGGAGGGGGGGGGGGAGGCAGCTGTGGAGAAGGACTGTACAAAGGGAGGGTATTCCAGAGAGATAAGGGAAGGGGAGGCTGAAGCGCATCGGGAGGAAAATATTCGAGATTCCGGGCGAACCGCGTGATGACTCAATTTCGCAAAGACCGTTAAATGGCTCGCTATGAAGCACGCCCTAGTACCGAGAGCCTTCCTTCTATGTTTTTCAAGGGCGAACATTCTTCGGGGGTTGGTTATGCCGGTTTCCCGTGTCTTGGAGCAGCACAAACGGCCTTCCTTTCCCGTCTCCCGATTCGCAAATGACCGGAAGCCTGAAAAACTCCGTATGATCTTAGAATCCTTTGAGCGGCGATAAATTAATCGGGAAGAAGCGGAACGTGGAAACGATTCCACGTGGATACACAGGATGTGCGCGTATATCTACGGCTTATGCATATGTATGCAGAAGAGCGGTGCGCTCCTGCTGCTGGTACTCTTGCTGCGCCGGTAGATACGCGTCGCGACGAGCAATCAACGTAAATCACTTGGCCGATGCTCGATTTAACAAAGAGCATTATTATGATCGCAGACTCGGAGTAACGAGGAGGAAAACCGTTGAAATAATCTGCGGAAACTCGTTAATAATGGAAACGTTTACATGGTTACGATGGAAGGAGAGAGCGCGTTTTAATAGCACGGTAGTTTTCGAAGAAGCTTTGGTAAACGTGAGGGCATCGGAAAGGCTCTCGAGCGCGGAGAGCCGGATCAGCCTGCGAAACGAACGTTCGGACGAGCCTGTCGGTGGGGATGGCTTTTGACATATCGAGGATTCGAATTGCAGGGTCCTCGGCTACGCTGGACTTGCCCACCAAGCACCACCGCTAATCGATGCTTCACAAACAGTGGTCCGATGTCGGTCCTCCAGGCCGGAGAGTGCGTTTAAGCTCGTTTAGCCAATTAGCAATCGTCAAGCAGCCCGTCCAACGGAGAGATAACCACTCGAAAAGCGGTCCTAAAGCTCCCTTCACACCGTGAAACGATCACGTTTCCCATGCTACTTCCTGCCCCTACGTCCTTCCTAGACTTGGAAGTATCGGCGGAGGATTAGTTGGAAAACTACGCTTAAACGAAGCGAGATATTTAGAGGGTGCAGCAATATCCTTCGTAGGAAGCAGCGCGCTCGAAATCCTTTCGACGACGTTACATACTTTGGGAGGAGACGGGAAAAGGCAGCCCTCTACGGCACCCTTGAGCCTTGAGCCTCGAGCCTCGAGCCTCGAGCCTCGAGCCTCGAGCCTGGCGCGTATGCCGCCAACGACAACGCCGGTAATACGGCAAGAGGGAAGTCGATAAGTGTCCTTGCGCGAGGAGGAGGGTCGCATCTTGACACGGTAACCCCCCACCCAAAAGCCCTCTTCTTATCATCCCCGGCGCCATTCCATCCATCTTCCTTTCTTTCCATTTTCTTCGCTGCCACTACCGACGCAACCGGCACCACCCTTTCCCCTTCCTTATCGTTAACATCGCTTGAGCCATCGATCCTCTTACCGTCATTACTATCGTTTCTCTCGCTATCATCGGCTATGAGTTGTCACTTTCCACCTTGGCCCCCATTTTTCTTCGAGTTTCGTCAACAATTGGTTCTGTCTTTTCACCCGATGACTCGTTATGTTTTCCTCCTATTCCGCAGTTTCACGCGTGCCAACTGTTACGAACCGTTTTATCGTCATCGGATAGTTGTAAGGATCGTTAACGATTAGCGGATCTAACTTAGGAGGGCCCTTTCGTTTTGTGGGGGGATTTAAAAGACTGAGTCTCCAGCATCATTCGCATCGTTATTGGCATTACCATTATCACGGTTATTACCAGTTATCACCAGGGGACTATAGCTATCACCAACACCATTGTCCCGGCTTGCACACCATGGTGAATATCCCACCAAGCCCGTAGCTGTTTGCTCCCTTTCCGGGACCGTCTGCCCCCGCCCCCGCCCCCGCCCTCCGACCCCCGTTCTCCGTCCAACCTCGTGCTCTGTTCACTAATTGCACATTCTTCGCATAGTTTCGCCACCCCCACCCCAGCCGTTCAGGAGAAGGAGAAGGGGGGGGGGTTCCCAAGCCCTCGACACACAGTCTCCCTCCTCCTGGCCGCCACCCCTTTCTGTCTTTCCACCCTTCGCCTATTCTCTTCTCGTTTCTCGTCTCCCCTCTTCCCCTCCCGCGGACCCACCTATATGTATTTCGTCGTCCTTCCGCCCGTCTCTCTCCATCTAATTCGTTTCTTCCCTTCCTCCGCCACTTTCCGACCCCCTGACACTTTTGTGCCGCTAACTCAGTGGGTCCCTTCCTCCGTTCCGCTGGAAACACGTGTGCCTTCCCGAAAACCGGCACAATAGTCTCCAAAAAAATACGTATTATGATGGACCATTGACTAACGCAATGAATAAATATTTTTCCTCTATTACCAGGAGGCCATTATTAGAAGAATAACATAGAGTAATCATCTATCGCCGAGTACCTAGAGTCGGTGGTAGTTTACACATGCGATAGTCGGATAATCAGGATACGAATTTAAGGCGATTCTCGTTTATGCGAAACGTGCACGGTGGAAAGAGAATTTATTTTCCGCTTAGAAACACGACTTACCCGGCAGCTCGGCCTTCCCCTACGTCTCCCCTTTCAATTTCTGATCGCCCCCTTAATTGGGAGGGCAAGCCGATGACACGATCCCTACTCCACACACTTTATATTCACGCGAGGAATGGCGCTAGGGAACCACAAATGCGCAAATACGAATGGTCGTGTTCTCAGCGGAGCTAACATTTCAAAAAGATTTCACATTTCTGCGTACGAAAGGCTCTATCGTCGACGAATAGTTGCGCATTGCGAGGTGTCATATTCCTTGGCCCAGTTTTTTCGTCGGATATTTACGAAGCTTGGAGAAGGAGAATTTGTGTTCCCCGGTTTGCGGACGAATCAACGGTTCGTCAGTAGTTGTCTGGGTCGTTCGGAAAAACCGAATATCGATGGCGAATTCGGCGCGTTCTGCGGCGGTCCACGTCATAAAAGTCCCTCGTAAAATGGAAAGGGATTAAAGCCGCCGTGTGGCTCCCCTATGGCACATCGGCCACTGAATATCCGCGGATTTACGAGGACGATAAACCAGATTATATGCCTTCCGTAAACCTTGAAACGATCTTTCGAGTGGCAGCATAGTTTGCGTAAACTCGACTACCCTTCCCGTCTTGTTTATGAGACTTGTTTTACCGAATACGCCCATTTATCCTCCTCACGCGACACATCCTTGGGTCATTAAGAAATTACATGTCCAAAGATTTTAGTATCCTCAAAAGGCAAAATCCGACGAGATATCTCGTTTTCCCGACGGCGATTGTTCGTTCTGCCGGAAATCCGGCGGCGGTTCTTTCGCAAGATTGCCGTGCAATCTAAATTAGCGATTCGAAGGGCTGGCGGAAGATGCGGGGGCCTTCAAAGGAACTCGGGAAAGAAGGACCCCGCGTAAGCGAGTTGCCTTTACCTTCGCTTCCTGAAGGACGGTACGAACCGGGACGGTTTCGCGGAGGGGTGCTTGGAGAATGCCCTCGCGAATTAATATTCATTACGTCACGCTGAGCGCCAAAGAGGGCTCTTTCTCTCTCGGGCACGCAAGCACGAAACAACGTAGTTGCGCTAATTAAAATACCTGACCGCTTTCTTCGCTACAAGATCCTCCCTTCCATTTCTGCGTCTTCTTCTTCGTCTTCTTCTTCTTCTTCTTCTTCTTCTTCTACTTCTTGTTTTGTTTGTCTGACGAGGCCGCGGTCCTTTGTGAATTTGTGGGATGCACAGAGGACGTTCTTCATTGACGCAAAGTACCGTCATACGAGCATCTAATCATCATGGCAAAATTCTGCTTTTCACGTGATTCCACTCAGTGTAATTTATAGCAGCTTTGCAACGGATGTAGGAATAAACAAAATAATTAGATGCAATGAGGACGAGAGAGGAAGGCAAAAGCTGAGAGGAAGAGGAAGAGGGGGTGGAAGAGCAAAGTTCGCAAACGTATTCGGTACTTTAGGTACCATTGTCGGACAATGACGCCGGGTTCCCCTGGCCGTCCTCCTCGGGAGCTATTATACGCCCGAGTTTAATTAAACTCCGCGAGATGTCAAAGGACTCGGCCATGCCGGCAAGACGGACAATGCGGACGCAGATTATTACATCCCTGCCCGTCGTCGTCGTCGTCGTCGTCGTCGTCGTCGTCGTTGTCGTCGTCGTCGTCGTCGTCGTTGAGCTTCTGTCCTCTCGGTGAATGTGTCCCTCACATGAGCAAGAGTCGCGTGTATGCTGTTTACGCGGAGCATCCTTCTATCACCGTATGGAACTGATCTCGGGGGAAGACTCACGCGTCCAGCAACACTATTTCCATCAGAGTCCTCCGGCTATTTCGCCCACTCTCGCAACTTTGAGAATAACAAGGCATGCTTTGGGCACGCGCGTAAACGTTTTCTCGCCTCTCATAATTCTGCGACCCTTTCGGACGATAAGAGCGACGTACGAGCGTTCATCTAAATTTTCCCTAATTTCGACGAATAGTTTCTCTTCGTTTCATCATCCGCATTTCATGGTTTCGTTCGGTGATAAAGGTTCAAGCTCTCCGCACCTTGGCCTCCTCGCCAGGGATTTAAAACATCGGATATTCCCCAAGAGGGTCCACGAGGTCGTTTCAATGCCCATAATTTCACGGTCCGACGACATCTCGGCATCGGATTATTGGATCGGATATAGTAAGGAGGGAGCTCAATCTCTCTTTCCTTTTCCCTTTTCCCCTGTCCTTAGGATGGGTCGAAGCCCCCCTGGGACAACGTCCATCGCCTTCGGCCATGAAAGAACGATCGAAATTGCCAGCGACGCCTTTCGGTATATCTTTATAAAAATTTGCCATTTCGTCTGACCGACTTTAAACTCCCTTCCCTCAATTATCTATTTCTTCTTTTTTTTCTTTTGAGATAAGAAGGGGGTTGAAGGTTCAGAGCGGAAACGCGATTTACCGAACTTACTTCCATTCTCGTCTTTAAATAGCTTGGTCGATTGTTTTCGGTTAGCGTTCTTCGGTGCTGTTGGCGCTGGAAATTCGTTGGCTGTGAGGAGAATCGCCTCGGTGAAGGCGAGACGGTAGCAGAATTGCGAGCGAAAGCACCGGAGACGGCTGAGACACCCTCCTTCCGCCGGTCAATAACTGGACACTACCTCGTCCACCCTCTGTGCGTCGCGTCGCGTCGCTTCGCTTCTCCCTTTTACAGCACCCTGCGTATGCACTGTCCAGCGATGCGGCCCTGTCGTCGTCGTCGTCGTCGTCGTCGTCGTCGTCGTCGTCGTCGTCGTCCTCCCCTTTCGTCTTCTCCTGTCGGGCAAGATTGCACACCGCGGCATTGCAGCGTGTTACCCGCTGGACACGCGAATATTGAATTTTCTTTCCTACTTACGACGACGAAAATCTCTGGCTACCCTTACTCCCTCTCAAAAATCACCTCTATTTCACCAAGATTCGTCCACTGTGCCCCAACTACCCGGAAGCCAAATTCGGGGCAGATGAATATGTTTAGGATATTTAGGATGAAAATCAAAAATATATCGCGTAAATCGTAGAGGTGAAAACGTATTGATAAAGGTTTTTACAGCGATTCTAGGTATTCACCATATGCCCTGCAACGACCCCTCGCTCAGTGGCTCAACTGGATGACCCATAAACCGGAAAGCGGCACGTCTCGCACGTTCACGGCGTATAGAACCCTTTAATGTTACGCGTGAACGTGGTTCTTGCACGTTCGACGCCAACTGCTCTTCGGTTTATCCACGATCGGGATCAACTACCGGCGGACCTAGAGGCCCCATAAATCCTACTTCTCTGTAATGTACGGGCCTTCGCCGTGTCGTAACACCAAAGCACGTTTACGGTGAGAAGAGATTTTTAGACGCTGCACGAACTCTCGAAGAATTCCCAAATTTGTTCATTTGCGCCCGGAATTGCGGGATGTTTTGATTTCGGTAAGAAAGTGTTAGCAGTCCGCAAATGCTCGTCTAAGCGCACTTCGGTGCTCGAGGGGGCGCATACCCTTTTATTTCTACCGGTTTATTGGATGCCTCGTGCACGGTAAGGATGCGAAGGAAGGGCCTGTGGGAAGAGACCAAGTCCCTTTCCGCTTCGCCGAAGGAGAACCTTACTCGACGATGAGCAAAAAGTCTTCGGACGCTCCAGACGCTTCGGTGGCTTCTCGAAATTTTATCTCGCACTTCGCTTCACCCCGCACCTTCTTTGAGCCTTCCGAAAAAGGTTGCCATACCGCTGCGAAAAGACTTAGGAAATTGGAGCGTATGCGTCTCACCATCGTTCTTCGGCAATCTGTATAGATCTGTCGTTGAGGGAGATTCGATGCTGCAAATCTTGAGCAATTTGTGCCGTGCACTTTGGAGTAGTGGCCTAGAAGACCGGGCCAAGGGTGCCCAACTGCTATGCCTCAAAGTCCAAGTGTCCAGAGCGATAAAGCCGAGGTCTAATGTCAAAGGAGCGTGCGCCTTTACGATTTACCTAAGAAAAGATTAACTTTTCGCGCGGGAAAGCTCTGCCCGTTTGTCGATGGAAACCGAGGGACGGTGCGAAAGGAGAAGAAAAGGCGAACGAAGAGAGAAGCTAAGGGAAGGTAAATTGCCCCGAGATATTTAATCCTGGAGAAAGGCCGTCGAGCCGGGGAAAGATCCTTTATTGGCTCGGCGAGTGAGCAACGGCCGAGAGAGATAAGTTTCTCGTAGGATCGATGGGCAATCGCGTTAAGCCATTTTCGCGTCTTGTTACCCTTTGTTTCCGTTGGGCCAAAGACAGCGAAAAATCCCTGGGAAAAGTGTGCACCACGGCATGACTAAAATCATTTCCAAAGTGCTCGATATATTTCTCTATTCCGCAGGCGCGTCTGATAAAGGGTGGTTTAGCCGAAAATTGTGGACGATAACGAACCGAACCCATCGAGACACAGACCGATCGATTCGTTATTGAAGCCGTACGCAGCGGTTGTTACGTCCCCGCGGCCCTCGACGGGCCGATTATTTCGTTTGGAAGTCACCCCATCGGCAGTCCATCGTCGATGCCGGCTATCATGAATCACCGTGCCAATGTTATATGGAGGGTCGCAGGCCCGTCAAACTAATTTCTCATAATTTGCGGGACGCTCCGGGAGGGGACGGGGACGGGGACGAGAGAGAAAGACGAGACACCGAGCCGCTGGTTTTCCATCGTTCAAACTCTTGCCGTTCTCGCTGTTATTTTGAAAAGCGAGGTTCGACGACGCGCCGGAATCGAATTAAGCTTCGTTTTCACGGAGCGCCGTGGGTACGATTGAATTGCCACCCGCTGGCTTTTCGACGCGGTACTCTTGGTAATTAAGCGGCATTGTGTCCTAACGAATGGGATTCAAGCGGCCAACACGGCGCACGCCGATGAGATGTCGCGTCAAACGCGCTGTCCTCTTCTCTCGGCCCATTATTAACCCCTTAAGCCCAGCCTTTTTTCCTTCGGCGAAAATCCTCTTTTCCACGTTCCTTCGGCATCACCGTGCCAAGGATAAGGTAGCCTCTCCAATGGCCAATTTATCCGGATACATTCGTATCGGAGCAATTTTCTCTCGATCGATTACAAAAAATATCTGCGCACCGCAACAAAGTATCGAACCGAGTCGACGCATAGAAGCGTGCACACAGATATTACTTGGCGGAACTGGCAATATCTATTAGAATGGTTTCAGGGGTTGCCGGCCACTATCTGCCTCATGATAAACTCTGCCAGCCGATAATAAAAAGCTACTGGACAGCGGTACACAACAAATAAAGCGTTGCTTTGATTCGCGGGACTTTGATGCGTAAGAAGGAACATCTGCATTCGAAGTACTTAAAAACGGGCAATGATTTTTCGCATTTCCCGCTTGTG
Source organism: Hedychridium roseum (assembly GCA_963989215.1). Lineage (NCBI taxonomy): Eukaryota > Metazoa > Arthropoda > Insecta > Hymenoptera > Chrysididae > Hedychridium > Hedychridium roseum. The sequence continues at coordinate 416,486 of OZ022307.1, read as the reverse complement.
AAGGTTGTGCGCCGTTATTGGCTAGTCGGTAGTCGATAGTTGGTAGTTGGTAGTTGGTAGTCGGTGGTGAGCTGATGGCTATAGAACGGTGGCGGGTGGCGGTGGTTTATGGTGGTGCGAGGACGACCACGCCGGGTACCAGGCAATATCTGCTCGGTCACGTAGCCGACCTCAGCGCCGTGTAATAACGACGCCACCGGGTCGGTCTGCCACCGTTTCTACGCTTACCGCAGAGTCCACCGAGCGGAGAATCGAGATAAACAGATTCGATCCGATCGTCAGAATCTATCGCGAACATCCTTCAACCGCAGGCAGATCGAACGATCGAATCATCCGTTTCCTCCTCTTCGAGATAAAACAACAAGTGGAATATCGCTCAACTTACCGTACATCTTCCCTTCGTCGGAAAGGATGATTTTGCGTCGACCGCATGGCGGGTATATCGAGAGAGCCTCCTGAAAGCTCTGCTCGATATCCGGTGACCACACACCCTCCGCGTCCGCCGCCGATAAGTCTTTCTCGTCCTGAAAGAAAGAGAGGACCGCCTGAGGACCGTTTCTTTACCTACGTCTAATTCCTTTCTACAGAGGGGGCACGTTCGCCGCGAGAGACCCGACTAAAAGTTCATTTATCTGCCAATCCTCGTCCGCCTGATTTATTTGCCGCCTTCATCGAGGGAATGTTCCTTCGCCGTCGACGGGCTTCACAGGGACCCAAACTCTGAATTTTTTTTGCAAGGAAAGGGTCGCGGGTAAGGACTGCCAAAGGATGCCAAAGGATGCCAAAGGATGCTCGGAACGTCGACCAGGGATCGCGGCTTTCCGATCGTCTCGAGCCATCGATTCCCCAAAATTCTCTGGCAAGCTTACATTCACCGATGACCATCGAATCTGCTAATGAGATTAAGGAGTATCGCGCCCCAAGGATTTGGCTACAGGCAATTTTTCGGCCGAATCATTGGTAGTTGTCGTTCCCTCTGGTCAGTCCGAGAATTTCGAGGAATCAACCGGCTCCGTGTTGCACGAAGAGGCGAGAAACGAACGATTACTCGGCGCATTATACGTAGGTAGAAGTACAGGGCGGAAAGACATGAAAACTCCGCTCACGTTCGTTTCTTCGATATAATATCGTGGAGCACGCGATCGAGCGGCAAGGAACTTCGGCTTTTACCGCTTTTACCGAGAGAACCGCCTCGTCACGAGTCTTCGTACTATGGTTCCGTTTAAGGATCTTTCGATGATGAGATACGGTTCGTCGGGAGGGCAGGATTTACCTGTGATACGCATACTCACATCGCTAATTTCGCCAACGTCGAGGTTCTTGGTATCCGAGCCGGAGCCGTTGGCGTCGGGCGGCGGCCCGGAACTCGCGGGGGTCCACGGCGCGGAAATGGTGTCGGCTGCAGCCACCGCACTGCCTGCAACACAAAAAAATCAAGCAATTATATTATCGAGCCTCTGAGAATCCGGGGATCAACGTGCCTGTCGATCAAAGCCTTTTCTCAGTCTCTTTCTCCCTCTCGCCGGGTACGGAGGAGGCGTCAACGACGACACGACGACACGTCGACACGACGACACGACGACACGTCGACACGTCGACACGTCGAGACGCCAACAGGAGGTGGAAAAATGTACGCGTGAAAATTCGCAAGAGGAAGATGAGGAAGACGAAGGAGGTCGAGATGCGGGGGAGATACGAAGGTGCGAAGAGACGGAAAGAGTAGTATAGAATGAAGCGAGTAGGGGAGGATCTACGCTCATCGAGCAACAAGTGTTCGCTGATATCGCGTATCAGTGCGGCACCGCGTGGTGGGGGCGACTCGTAGGCGGTACACTCCGCCTCCCGGGGGTGGAGTGTGTACGCCGGAGCACCCGGGGGAGATAACCCCGCGTCTCCACGTCCGACCAGACCGGCAAACTACCCCCCGGGGGACCGAATCGCTCCGAATCATGGTCGCGATGCTGCGCCGCAAATATCTCGATAAACCGACTTCCCTTTCGTCCGTGTTTATCCCTTCCGAACCGAAAACCTATCGCCCCAAGGGGAAACGTTTCATAACTCGATACGGCACGATGGAAACAAAGAAAGCAGGAGATGTATAAGAAGGATCGCGTGTCTAACGTCGGTGGCCCCCGGAATACACCGTCAGGTAACGAGTTTCCCCGTGAAAAAAGTAGCTCGCTTAACGTCGGGTTAGACCGACTCGCATGCACTACGAGGCGGAGCCGTCTAGCCGGCGCGGCGCGGCGCGTCTATAATTCTGCACGCGACTAACGCTCACCTCACGTCGCTCCGTTTGGCCAGTGCGAAAATTAGCTTTGCTCAATAGAGACACGATTGCCCAGCAAGATTTCTCCTGGTTTTCGCGGTATTCATATGGGCTCAACCTTAATGAGATACGCCGTTGAGTCGAAGGGGATTGAAACGAATTTGCCTGTATGTACGCCCGAGTTATGCACCACCGGCGGCTTGGTTGGCTACGTTGCGTCGCAATGCCAGAATGGACGGGAAGCATAGATCATGGCGGATGACGCATGGTTGCATTCGGAGTCTCAGCGATCCGCGGGGGTTGCAAGCGCACCGGGCAAGGACAGGGAATGGCCGAGGATGCGCGGCCGTTTTGGAATGTCGCGCAAGACCCGTGTGCTCATCTCACCATGAGCGACCATCAGGGACCATCAGGGACCATCAGGGACCACCGTCGTCCTTCGCTCGCACGGATATTACGGCCGACCTGAAATACTCCACCGCGTCATACGTTACAACGAAACCCGCTCCTCTTCCCCTAGCCGACGCATTTTCTACCTTGGCTTTTATGCGCTTTCTCGAATCTCGAATCTCCGGGGGAGAACGGAAGGAACCATCTTCGTTTCGTCTCCCTCGATAAATCCACAGGAGAATATAATTTTGAAACTACGATCGTCCGGGGTCGTGTTTAACGTTGTAACACCTTCGGAGAGGGTTGCTTCGGCACCGATCATCCTTAAGTCGAGCGTGTGAATGCGCGTCGAGAGGTGGGCACGGAAAGGGGGTGAGAACCGAGAGTTCGGTCCCGACGGCGTAGTAAATGGCGGTGACCGAAGCACTGGGCTAAGCTGTAAATTTGCCGTATAACCATCGGAGAGAGAGGCGGTGGTGGTGCTGCTGGTGGTACTGGTGTTAGTGATAGTGATAGTGGTGGTGGTAGTGCTGGTCGAGTAGGCCAGGTCCCTCCGCAAGAGCGGTGGCAGGATGGCGCGGCGGAAGGGTATGGAGGCGGGGGGGGGGGGGGGGGGTCGTAGAAGCATTCATAGCAGGGAGCAGAGGGTGGCTTCAGTGGAATGCGTCCCGTTTAATATCGCGGAACATTACATATCGCCTCTCTTGTCCCTACGTTGCCCGTACCGCACGGTATAACACGTGCAACCACTCCGAGCGGCACACCTACGTGTCATGCATACCCCTACGTATCAACGTATTCCACGGCCGTTCTTCCTACTCCCGCGGAACGCACTTATACGCTTTTCGCCTTTTTCCTACTACCTCCTTTTTTCGACCATTCATTTCCAACATGGCGGAAAATTCAAAGCCCGCTCAAAGTGATCGGCCAAGTCCAGGTAACTCGGAAGAAACGAGTTTCCGCGGAGCGGACAAATCGTCTGGTCGGCGATATCTCATCGTGCGTCGGCGCGCCGTAAAAGAAATTATTGCTAACGGTAGTGCGGTACCGTTAATCGATTCCGTTTTATCGACAGCGTACTTAGAACGAACGTCGGGACCGTGAGACAACGCATTAATACCACTCATCGTCGCACCTACACGTTCTACGTTCTGCGACGCGACCCTTGCTGATTAATCAAACTGTTTTACCCGAGGCCAGTCTGACGTTTTTGCTCGCCCTAAGAAATTTACTTGCCAGCAGCTACAAACCGTGTGACGCGAATCTTTCGTTATCCCCTTTGCGTGCGTTGCGACAACCGCGAACGCGAGCGCAAGTAAAATAATAAGAAAGCCGTAGAGCGCGGATAACTTTCTCCTCTATTATGACCGTCCACTTCTTTTCGCCGAGGAAGGGATTATCGCGCAAATACGTTGCCTCTGCTATTAACAAATCTTTCCTTGCGGCTCATCGCCGGGGACTTTGTTCAAACCTCCGCAATCTCTAATCCGTGCTAAGCAATAAGTCCGGAATGAGTTAAAAGCCAACTAATGCGTAAGTGGCCCAATGGTACTTCCTATCTGCCAATTGGCCGTTTTATCCGCGAGATTTTTGCTGAATAGAACTTTTCCCCAAGCACGTGGAAACCGCAACGAAAGGTCCTCGAGAGAAACGGCGAATATGCCGTCTACTATTTTGCAGGGATTTTCAACTCAATTAGCAAAGAAGCGAGTTTCATTAATGTGACAAGAAGAAAAGGTAAACAGCGAGCGATGCGAGAGCCCGGAGAAAGGGTTAATCTTTCGCAACCCCCGATGACGAGCAGCCTACACTATTCACTGCATGACAGTAATTAATCTCTCCCCCCCCCCCTCCTTTCCCGGCTCTTCCCTCCACGTTTCCCCGACAAGCCTGGCTCCATTCGCTCGTCGTTTCACCGCGTGTCGCGACAAACCCCGTAAGAATTTTTTGAATAACCCTTCTGGCTGTACGGCATTCTCACAATAACCGGCCGTCTGCACAGCTATAGCCTTGCGAATGTGTAGCGCACTTTTCAATGGGGAAAAAGCACGAAGACGCGCATACACTGAGCGCACTCAAGAGTTTGCATGCGCGGCTTCGATGAAAACCCTTTTCAAACGAGCCGAGCCATCCCGTTCGAGTTGAAATTTATCGCAGGAAAATCCACGCGGAGAAGAGAAATTTGCCAGAGTCGGTAAAATAATACATATATCCGTGCGTATAAACCGCCCGTCAATTTGCTCCGGTTGGACGTTGCATTGTTGCTTGCAATTAGGGGAATTAATTTACATATCGTCGGATTAACCGCTCGGCCATGAATCATTCAGGGACATGCTAATGCGTGAGCTCTGAATCCAAGTTAATAATTGAATGCATCTGGAGAATAAGGAAAGGAAGTCTTCCCTCGGCGATCCGATGAATATCGAAAGGATAGAAAGAAGAGCTTCGAAGGAAAGCGTGGCGAAGCATCAAAACCACTCGAGGAGAACTAATATCGTTTTAATGACGAATCATGCGGAGCTTGGTCGGAAAGCGGACGGGGCATTACCGAGGTAATGGGCTCTCGAGATGGCAAGAATTACGGTGTTTGCCTCGTTGACTGGCAAGAAGACAAGGAGCCAGCACCGTCGAGAAAGTCCCGCGGCGCGAAGGATCCCGAAGACCAAGAATGAGAGCGAAGCCGAGAGGAGAGAGACCAAGCCGCTTGGGACCAACGGAGACGCATAACGGAGGCACATAACGAAAGACGAAGAGCAAATCTACCAGAGCCACAACCATCGAAATCGTACAGAAGCCGCACAAACAAAGAACCATTTTCACCAGTACTCTTGCAACATTGCTTCCCACGAAACGGGAGCAACCGGACAAACATTGCAAACCGAGACAAGTCATCTCGCAATCTTTGCTTCGACTATTTCCACTCTTCTATTATTCTGAGAAACTCTCGCAGAATTACGTCCCCCGCTTAAAGGACATTACTGGGGAAATTTGAGAAATTTTCTCTTAATCAGGGGAGGTATTGGGGGGAACGTTTGAGGGAATCGATTAATCACGTTTCCTCGCGCGGAAAGATGACGGATCCTCGTTTGGTGAAAGCACCTCGCAACTCGCAACTCGCAGCTCGCAGCTCGCAGAGCGCAGAGCGCAGAGCGCAGAGCGCAGAGCGTAATCGGGAAGACGCCGATGAACCGTGGAGCTGGCTTCCCCTTGCCTCACAGAGCTCCATCTTCTCTGCGTTAGCCCTCTGCCGTGAGACAGCTGCTGGAGATGTAACAACCGGTTCTTCCTCCATCGTCCCGGTGTCGACGTCTCCGTAAGAAAGAGAACCGCCGTCACCTCTCACCGATTCGGATCACGATTTTCACGATGCGGGGACTCCTTAACGAACGGGATTTCCATTTGCGCCTGGCACTTTTATAATCCAGCCGGTCAAAGCCCGTCTATCTCGGGGATAAACATCCGAGACGTATCGGCAACGAGGTGCGTCGAGAATAAACGCTCCGATAATTATAATCCTAGGGCGACAGGCGGCAAAGGGGGCAGGCGGCAGGGGGGCAGGCGGCAGGGGGGCTGGTGGCGGGGGGCAGCGGCGAGCAAGTAAGTAGACCGGCCGACTAATTGTCTCGTCGACGATGACTCGAGCATCGGTAATGAGAAGCGATCCGTGCCGAGGGGGATTTATCGGGCGATATCGAGGACCGAGAGGGAGCGCGTGGATGCACCGTTAATCGATTTGCATAAGGCGCTCGGAGCTGCACGATCGACTTTGTGCCCGACCGAGCCAGAGAAGATGAAGGATATACGAGTAGAGGGGAGAGAAGGGCGCGTGCAAACGGAGACAGAAGTAAGGCCAGCGGATGACGTAAAGCGGAAAGTTGATGGTTCTACGCTCATTAATCACTCTAGACCACCATCGACCAATAAAATTATAACGTTCACAATTATCTCTTGCAATTGCCTACGTCTATTCTTCTTGCGTAACGCCAATCAAGTCGTTCATTTTTTTTCTTGGCAAACATTTCCACAAGTGTATCGACTGTGCCGGATGTGACGATAGATAGAAATGGTTTATCTTTGGGAGGGAGGCCGGTTTAAAGCCGTAATCGTCGGTTGATTACCGTGAACGGAAGTGCAAGCGAGATCATTGATATCCTTGTGAGGATCAGTAAACATAGAGAAGGCCGAGGGAAGAGGAGAGCTGCGAGAAATCTCGACGTTGCCGGCTGTTGTAGACGGTCGGTCCGTCCTCGAGCTCCTGCTGCTGGTGCATACACCGAGCGCACCTCTCGGGGATCATTTAAGCGAGATAATTGCCAAACATTGTTTACCTTGTTAGCCGTTGGAGCCCGGCGCTGGCAAACTTGCGCGAGTTAATAAGCAGCGGTACCGGTAGCGCCGCTCCAAGTCAAGCAGGCCCGAGTGCGAAACCGTGTGTAAATTAACGTCTTCAATTTGTAGCAGCTCTCTCCCTCCTCTCCTCCGGCAGCAGACAACTTTAGTAGAGGCTACGCAAGATCTTGGAACAGTCGAGCTTCCGCTAGATTATCCGCCGCGAAGCCACATTCGTCGGAATGACGGACGTAAAACGATATTTAATAGACGCGTAGTGTCGTCTTTACTTGGAAAATGAAATGACGCTAAGAGGCGGCCGTGATACGTCGAAGCAAGTCCGCATGACAGATTGTTCCTTTCGTCCTTTTCTTTTAATAGACTCGCAAAGCCGGGATAAGCGTCAGGGACGAAAGAGTAAACCGAACGATCGAGAGCGCGCGGGGACAGAGCGGGATAGGGGAAGAGACGGGGAAAAAGGCACGGGTAATTAAGGCTGCAAGAGAAGGCTCCAACTGGAAAGCAAAGTCGAAGAGCTTGGCTCTCCCGTGAGAGGCGTGAATTACACGACGAGGCGGGACGGCAGACAGGCTCATTGTCCTCCGCTAGTTTAATTAATGCAGCTCAACCGGTAACCCCATCCACCCTTTCTCTTTCTCTCTCTCTCTCTCTCTCTCTTTCTCTACCCTTCCCACTTGCCCCCGCTCTTCCTAGCCAGGATGCTTCCATGTGTGTCGCTATACCAAGCCCTCCGTTCCGCTTCGATTCCACCTACGCGAGTTGCGGTTGTCGTCGAGCGTATATTGCCGTGTAGATTTCCGCAATGACGCGTCAATTAAAGGGTCATCCTTCGAATTTCTCCGGATAATCCAAGCGAAAAACAATTCCTTCGTTTGAGCACGGCGGCTGTGAAATCGTGAGACGAAAGAGAGGATGGTGCGCTTCTTTCCCTCCGCCAAGTTTCTTCTTTTTCCTTCTATTCCGGAGCGATAGTGCGAAAGAGAGAGATCTCGACTTCTTCTTCTTCTTCTTCGTCTTCTTTCCTCGACAGCGCCTTCGAGTGCTGGCGAAAGAGGTAGAGTGTGCGAGAGACAGAGGGAGAGGGAGGGGGAGGCAGGGGGAGGTACTCGGGGTCAAGGTGCCGCTCTGTTGCCGCTTCTCTTTCTTGGCTCGGGCCCCGAGCGACTCGGTGAGTTTGCCGAGTGAGAACCTAATAATCGTCTCGTTTCGATTAGCTCGGAAATTTAGACTCGGTCTATCGGCTTTTCACGCGTTCCACAATCTCAAGATCATCGGCCTTTCCATAAGGGGAAGAGAGAGACATCGGACATTGGCCGATACGCCAAACATTAAACATCGGGCCTTAATTACGAATTCTATGTTGATTGGCAAATTGTGGAGCGATTAGAAGGCGAATCCTGCACCGGGTTAACCCAGTTCCAGGGCCTCCCCGAGGGTGGCGAATACACGCGACCTTACGTGCCGGTCGGTCGTCTTTAAACGGCGGTTGCCATTCTGACAAGTCGATTAGGAGTCCGCTCTTTCCGCTTGCCATAATTCCTCGGAAAAAGCTCTACCCGCGAATCTCGACTTCTCTCGCATTTGCCGATCCTCAGCCAAAGATTCATCCCCATCCTTCCTTCCTCTTCCTTTTCCTTTTCCTCCTTCGTCACTCCTTCCGCCACCGTCTCCTTCTAGTCCTCCTTCCTTCGGCGCCCGCTGCGCCCCTCGTATGAATTTCCGTGGAGCATCGTGGACGTAGGAGGCAGGGGAAAGGTGTGCTCTATCGATTTTAGCATACCAGACAAGCTGCTTCTGCTTTCACAGCGATAATTCGTCGACAACTCCGTACCACTGGCTGGTGCGGTTTAAGTCACCCGCTTGGAAACTTCATTAGCGCCGGTTTCTACCTGCGAGGAAACTCGTTTCAGGTGCTTCGATTCCTCTTGGAATAGCTCGGATATTTCGGCATGTCGAGCGTTCGCATTTTTTCCCCGTTTCTTCGGGAAACTCCAATTTTCCTCTCTACGCCGTTTCCTTGACTTTTCACTAAAGCCTATTCTCGCGAGGGCTCTTTACCTCGTCGAGCGTACTAGTATAGACGGTAAATTTGTATTATCTGACGGATTCGGTGGCAGAATTTCCGAGGCAGGACGGACGGGATTAAGGAAGGGAGAAGAGCAGGCGGAACGAGAGAAGGAAAGAGGCTGACGAACGTCGGGCTGCTATTTATATTCGATGCTGGGGACGTTCAACTCGTGCGCACCCCCGCCGTACCTCTCCACCTCTCCTCCTCTCTCCTCTCCTTTCCACCCATCTTCTCCCTTCCTCTCATCGACGTGAAAACATACGGACTCGCGAATAAATCTCCCGGCCAGCTGTGCGTACTCGTTTACATCCTATATCTGCTTTTTCGACTGTCAATGAGGTAAGCACCAATAATTTCCCGAATTCCACTTTTATCGTTCTCTGATTAGCACGGCATAAAAAGTTATCGCGAACATGGGCAACATTTCCACGCGGTATTTCATCAGTGTTTGCGTCAGCAGTTTGCGCTCTCGGCAAGTCAACGAAAGAGAAAACTAGTAAAGCGATGTTGGAAAAGAAGGAGAAATTAGATTTCCATGACGGGTCGATGTACTGCCAAGAAGCAAAAAGTCAAATTCGCCGGAAGTTAATCCTTCCAAGGATAAAATGGCTCGTGAAAAGGGCTGATAAGAAGGAGACCTGGTCAGGGATAGACCGGGCTAATTAATGCGTCGTATCGGAGCTTGGATGAAAAGCCGCGAGAGACAGGTGATAGGTGGATCGAGGGTTCCTGGGGAGGAAGAAGGAAAAGAAGGAGACAGCTTTGGCCGGTTTTTGGCTTTCGGCCAACGAGCGAGGTCGCTAAGTCTTCTGCCTTCTCGCCGGGGGAGCTAAAGACAGAGAAAGAGAGAGAGGGATAGGGAAAGGGAACGCTTAACGAAGATCGACGGACGCCATGACGTTGCGATTGTGTACCGTCTCCTACGTTATTTCATCGACATTATATTAGACCAAAAGTCGCCACTGATATTTCATCCTCGGACTATACCTCGTGGTAATTCGCGCCTTCGTCGATCCACGAATTTTCGGAGAAACACTTGGGCCCGTTTCCAGCCAGTCCAATCGAGAGAAATCGCCAAGCGAGGAAGGCAGTATCATTATGCCAGGTATAATTCCGTCCTATGGCAAATACAGTGCAACTGTTACGGACTATTAAGGAGGAGTAGCGTGGTGCAGCGACAGAGCAGAAATACACTTGCATGAAATGTGGAATGGGTGAGAAGGAGAAGCAATTGCCTCTTGGCAAATAAACGTCGAAGGCGGAGCTCTCTTTCTCTGGTTCTCTGGTTCTCTGGTTCTCTGATTCTCTGGTTCTCTGGCTCTCTGGTTCTCTGTTGGTCCCGCTCGGTCTGGCTGGTGAAGGAACCAGCCATTGGTGCTTTTGACGGTAGGGCTCGTGGCCGTCGCGAGCGATGCAATTATGCGCGGGACGGTGTGCCTTGGCTCGACGTGCACGCGAGAGGGAGAGCCGTATAAAGAGGCTGCAGTCGGGTTCACAGGTGCATACCTAAGTGTCCGTTCATCGTGTTTACACAGTCGACGAACCGGCCGTCCTCCTGTAATTAATCTAAACCGAGCACAACCGCCTCCGCATCGGCGGCTTTGCGCGTAGCTAAGGCGACGCTCAACACGCCATGTCGGGACTGATTTATTTACGAGTCGGTTTCGCAGCTATGGCGGACTTGCGTAATACCCCCGCGCTCCGCTAATTATCCTACCAAACCTCCAGTCCTCTCCCTCCTCCTTCGCTCCCTTTGCCCCCTTCTCCCCCGACTGCTACTTATTTATTGGGGATCAAAGGTGGCTTATTCGTCCGCTCGGTGTTCACCGGCCAATACGAGTTCTCGCGCAAACCGGTTTTTAGGACTAATCGATTTCTTTGCCGGCTCTCGCGTCGGCCTATCTGAAATCGAAGCCGTGGACCGATAGCCCACACGGAGAAACTTTATCGGATAAACCGGCTATGACCGTATGACGCTGAAAGCGAGCAACGTCGAGGACTAGATGAGAACCACTGGATGCACCACGCGGCGAGGGTGCAATGGTGGGGGTCAAATGTCACACGGTGACTCACCAGTGGCTTCGAGTGCTCCCGGCACCTTCCTCGCCTTCTAATCTGCATCTCACTGCTATTTTTTACTCGATAAACATCTTCCTCTTCCGCGCCTCCACGTCAGTTGGGCGTTCATTGTATTTTGCGTTGGTGCATTTGGATTTTATGGCAAAGAGTAATCGTCCAATTTCCCATCGATTACGGCCAATTGTCGATTACACACGGTGATCGATGAGCGATCCTCGTCTCTCGCACACGCCTTTTCCTCGTTTCTTTGCTCTCGAGCGGTAAAAAGGGAAGGTCTTTATAGATTGGCCTGTGATTATCGTGGCGAGTGTCGCTGGATGATTCACTTTTGCCGCGGATCAACGAGCGCGTCAGCGCTGTAGCTTTTACGCAAGCACACGTGTGTTTGCTTTAGCCGGCTTTTATTGTAGCATTAGTGGTTTTCCGTGACCGTGGCTTCGAATGCACCCAAGATCGTCGGACGAGCTTCGCTCACGTATTATCTCATTTCAAGCGAGCCTCGGTAATATCATGCGCATACTTGTAGTCTTTTAATCGACACGAGGAAATTAACAGCGGTAGCATCAACATATCGCGTTAAGGAGTTTGCCTTTCGAAGGACGGGTGCCTCGGTAAATGTCGTAATAGTACGTTTCCCTTTGCCGCGATGTTACAACAAAGTTTCCCAGCGGAAGGGGCAACGGAAATGACTGTCAATTTCCGCGGAGGAATTTAATTTAGGTATGAAACATAAACATCGGCTACACACGACCAATAACTTACGCATTACTCGCAGCATCAAATGAGTCGAATGTCGACGACGTTACGGACGAGAACTTCGTATTTCACGGTACAACGCACACGAACCTGCTGCTACCCAGAGATAAACTTCTCCCTATCGAGTTTCGACCGTACGAATGTTCCGCACGTACTCACGAAAACGGATGAAATTATTCAAGTAGCTTGCATTTGCAAGAACTAAGAGACAGGAAATGCTTCATTGGCCGTTCGAAATTCTTCGTAGAAGCGGAATGACTCGTTATCCCCACCTCGTGACGTTGAGGAAACGGATAATTGTTTTTTAAAGCTCGTACGCGACCGAGTGGATAAGGCCTGTGCCTGTGCAGACCGCACTTGCACAGGCCTTATTATGCCGACACCGATATATTTCTACACGTGCCTTTCTCTCGGCGTAGAAATGTCAGCCGGTATTATCGGAGCGACGAAACTAATATACATGTATAGGCCTTAACGAATCGACGAGGGATCGCCCTCTATCATACGTTTGAAACGGAATCAACGATAGACCGTAGATAGACCGAGTTTATGTAAAACTACATGTTGATATGCCAAGCCGTTCTCAAGGGGACTCGAGGCGATCATTTAAAACACCTTCATTGGCGTGAAATTAAAAAGCCGCCAGGTCCTGTCTACTTACAATTAGAGAGACAATGGTGGGCATACTTTACCGGCCGGCAAAAGCCTTTAGCGTGGGCAGACAATCGAGGAGACGTATATAAATTCAAAAGGAGAAAAGCGAGGATGTCTGAAAGACGTGCGAGTAGTTCATAGCTCGTCCTGCCAGGATTATTCCTCGCGTCATGAGAGATGGAAATGAATTTCTCCCTAATGAGTACCTTAATAAGGATATCCTGTATTCACGGCTGTCGTATTCGCCAGGAAATTTCCAAGAAACTTTCTTACTGGATCGTTAGGAAGCTTCTAGGAATGCTTTTTATTCGGCGCATTCGAAGTACGTGCGTAATGTACGACATGTGGATAACAGATGCGAGAAGTCAGCTGACGAAACAGGTGCGGTTTAATTAACATTCGGGTGAATCAGACGTAGAAAATTATACGTGGCCTCTGCACATCGATCGGAGAAGCTTCGCTATTGCGCGCATTAGTCACGTTGTACGAAATAAGCCTTCCGTCGGGAGTTCCGCTCGTCAGGCATCGTCTTTTTTAGCCTATTCTGAAAATCGCTTCTTTCGGACCGATCGAAAGAGGTACCTACGGAGGAAGGGCCAGCAGCGGACCTTATTATTACGGCACTCGTTATACCGCATACTCGGCTATTATCCTCTGCTTTTTGTCTCTAAATAAATGACGCTAATTTGTCTTAATGCACGACATCCGGTCGTGCGATACGTGCATTATCCGCACGTTCGTTCCGCGAAGTCCTTCGGAAGGGCGGCCGATGTGTACGCGCTCCCTTTCATCTTCCGCCTATCCCACTTGGAGTTACTACATTTCCATCCTGTACTCGCTTGCTTTCTCACGCGGAATGCCCGTTGCCCAGGAGAATGGAAAAAGCCGGAGTTACGCTCTCGGCGGATCCGTATCTTTCCTCCGCCATAATTAATGACTCCTCGTGCTCCAAAAGTAGACCTATCGTCCGGGTAATCCGATACTTTTCGACTATACGCAAACTTTTCGTTGCTCTACCTCTACCGCGAGCTCTGATCGTTGCTGCCAACGCCGAGAATGCAGCGATGACGGTGCAATAAAATTCAGCCAGACGCACCGAGATTGTTATGAGACGAGGATAGGGTTTCGGAGTTTCGTTACATTATGCGGCGGTACGATGGCATGGAAAGATCTCGTAATAGTAGCTTTGTGATATAGATACTCGACTAGCTGCAGGCATTACGTTCAAAACTCCAGATAAACCGATCACCGCGCAGAGTTGTGCATTTTTTTGAATGACTTAGAAATTTTTCTCCGATAATTTCTACGTCTTGTCCCATCAGCGTCGTTCGAAAGGGCGCGTGGTCAGCCGCAAGGTTCAGGTTTTGTAGAGGACTCGGGGGCAGACTCATTGAGAACTGGTCATGCCGCCGCAAAATGCCGGTTTGGCCGTTCCCTCTGCCGTCGGCGGATACGGTACAGCAGCTGGAGAGAATCATACCGGCGGATATCGAGCGAAGCAAAGCTGCTAACTGGCCTCGTGTAACTGGCTTCCGAGCCAATGCGTAACAACAGGTCTCTCTCTCTCTCTCTCTCTCTTCCGCGATGTTTCTATCTAATCAATCGGAGCATCGCGGTTTTGTTTTATTCTATTAGTAGGCTCGTAGCTCCTAATTAATTGGGTTCAGTCGTGTAGAGTAGGTTAGAGCAGGCTTGTGGCTGTGAGTGGACACGTAAAAGCATGTTGCTGGATAGGAGAAATGGACGAGCGATAGTGGCATGCACGGTTAGCAGCGGCGCATACGTGTAGATGATGAGCGTGCGGTTGATATTTATTTGCGTCGCGGCAGACTGGCTTGTCGATCTATTATGTATCAGCCGCGGATGTGCACGTCGCTCTAGGAGCAGGACAATGATAGATCAATGCGACACGCTCGGATTAATGGGCCGTACGCTTACGCGTGTATGGCCCATCCGTCGTTATCGCTCGCTCGTATTTTCCCCCTGAAGCCGCTTCCTGCTATCGCGCTGTTACGTCCCGCACACGTACAAACGCGCCTTTAGCACCGTTAGAAGACACGTTTGACCGGCGGCTAAAGTCGAGCGAACCGCTGCCAGGATTTATCGAGTCCCGCGCTCCAAATCCACGAGTCGTTAGCCATTGGCGCTTCCGTATCGGTTGAAGACCGTCGTTCCCGTCGTTGCTAACGGCGGTGAACCTTGTTTTCAGGATGTTCTTCGAATGCGAGACGAGTTCTCGGCGCACGCGAGACCGCTCAAAGAAAGGGGAGAGTAGCTTCGCCGATGGTCCACCGTCGATCGTCGACCGCCGACAGCCAACAGCCGACAGACAAGCGGCAAAGAGTCGGTTTAACTTTGAAGAGGCAATTACAGGGACGCAAGTTGGCGCGCGAGCATCGCACGTGCATCCTCCTTGCCATTCGATCGCTCAGTCACTCCATGTATACGTACGATCGACAAAACACGCGTCTTACGACCTAACGCGTCGAGCAACCCCACAATATTTCGCATCTCTAATTAAGACGAACTACTCTCGTCAGCTATCTCGCTAGCCTTTTTAAACAAAGACTCGCGTCCTCATGCTGGAGGTTCTTCGTCGGTTCTTCGTCGGTTCTTCGTCGGTTCTTCGTCGGTTCTTCGTCGGTTCGTCAACGTTACGTGTACGTAGGCGCATCTACATAATCGTACGTAAATTGCGGGAGACATCGCGCGTGGTAATATATTGCGTCCGGGGGTCGTGCCTTCATATGCAGGATATGCAACAAACGCGTCGTGGTCAACGCTAGCATATGCGACCGGTTAATTCAGTTAGCAGATACGGAAGGCTGCGAAGGGAGGCTCACATTTCCCTCTTTGCCACTGCTGTCTCTGTCCTGGGCCAGGACTTTCGTAGGCATAGGCGTGCGATCAAAGTGTAAAAGAAACAGGCGGAAAAGCTGGCAGATTGGCTAAGGGAAAAGTAAACATTTCGATGGTGCGAGAGAGTAAACGGTGACGGACGATACGAACCAAGCGGTGGAAGTTGCACGTTGAATTCGGCCGGATAAGCTTTCGTGTAAACGCGCTCGGCATTCAGGCCGTTCGTCCTGTCGGACAGAAACTCCAGTCTTGAATATTACCCCCAATTACCCTGGCAGAGATCCGCAGCCGCATCCCACGAACGATGATTACGAACGGCGCTCTTGAGGGCAACGTGGCTACCGCTGCCGCTGCCGCTGCCGTTTCCGTATCACTCGGACCGACGGGAGGTTCATGTTGAACTTTAGAAAGCATAACCGTAATGCGCTTTCGACAAGCACCCTCATGACTTTAACCGATTACTCCATTAAGAGGACGCACGAGATCGGTATTGGACTCTTCTTTCGGTTACCCCGTGGCCTTTCACCACGCACTTACAAAGAAGACTTTCAGGGCCACGTGTGTCGAGGAGATCGCGTTGCACGCGATACGTTTCTGTAACGGGTAATCGCTCGACATTACCGAGCTGCGGGATTACCGCGCTCTAACCGCCGTAATCGCACGAATCAAAATACGTGCTCGAGATAAGCCAACGAGCCGTGACTCACATAAGCGCATCAACCTCACGAGAAAGGTCTCGACAACAGGAACGCGACACTTGGCCGAGCAATTCCAATTACGCGTCTTAGCTCGTGGCAATCGTCCGAAATTTTTCCCTCGAAAGTGGACTAAACGGTCGGTGGGTGGTTCAAAATATTTCTTCATGGCATTTTACGGACCAACAAAAAAGGGATAACATCGGAGGTCATTAAAGTCGAGCGAATTATATCGTCGGTAATCGGGAGTAATTCGGTACTTTTTACGGTGAGGAGATAAATGACCACTGCATCGTGGACATAATTCACGGGCTATAGTGTATAGCATATAGTGTATAGTGTAGGGGGAATCGCGCAATAGCCGCAAGTAAACGCGTGTGCAGAAACGCGTGTAAACAGACCGGTGTACGCACGCGGATCGTTTGAATAATGCGACGTGCAATTACGCGGCTGAACGGGATGTCACGGGGTGGAGGTGGAGGTGGAGGTTGATTCGTTTTTCGTTAGTTGCGCGACCCACGCGAAGCCGCAGATTGCAGCTTTCCGCTTGACAGGATTAAAATTACCGCGCTACGATCTTCCTAATGGAGTCGTTCCAATCGGAAACGTTGCGCTGTCCGTCACGTCATTAGGGATTACCACACCGGAATGAGAAATACGACAAAACTTTAAATAATTCCGCACTATCGCGTTCGCCGATACTTTCGTTGCGAAATATTTTTTACGCCAAGTCAAAAATAAATCCGGCCATTTGAGCGTATTTCAGAGTATTTCAGCGTATTTGAAAGGAAAATCCGGTTAGATCTACGCGGCGGAGTGACCAAGGTAAATGTACATACGTCGACGACAGCGAGGACAACGAGGACAACGAGGACAACGAGGACAGCGACGCTGGCTTCGGGACAGCTAGAGCAGAGGCTACTTCGGGCTAACGGAAGCGGTAAATTAGTCAGGACGGAGATCTTCTATTAATATTCCACTCTCTATCCCTCGGGTTGCTCGTTCCCGGCGATTCGCGAGCGGCAACAAATACTCGGCCTGACGCTATCAACGACACTTTGTGCATAGAATGTTCTTTCCGTTATAGATTACGCGTGGAAGATTGGAAGAAAATGCACGCGCAATTGCGCGGTTGAATAATCCAGTCGCGAATGATTGAGCAACGTTTCGCAGAGGTGGTGAGACCAAATTCGCCGAGCGAAACACCAAACGCGAAAGGCGAAATGCGAAATGCGAAATGCGACACGGCTGGCCACGTACCGGCTCTTCCGACAGGATAATTCGTCCTTTTCCTTTCGAGCTCAAGCAGCGTGCTCGTTGCGCATATTCGAAGCCCGAGTAACTGTATCGCCAGGCGTAATTTACCGGCGCTACGAGGAAGCGTACGCGTAACGATGATTCATATCGCGGAAAGAGATACGTGGCTAGCGGCCTATGTACATTGTATATTGTACATTGTACATTGTACATTGTACATTGCACATTGTACATAGCTCGGCAAGCAAGAGCTTTCCTCCAGCGGAGAAAAGGAGCCAAATGTAACTGGCCAACTCGGACGTCAAATAATTAGCCGTATTTCTCCGACTGGGCTAATCGATGGAATCGGATAAACGGTCGGTCCTTGAAAGCCCTTGCCACGGGACGATCATTTGGCGAACGTGAATCACTGCAAATTTTTCAATGAAAGCTCGATGAAAAGATTGCCGAGGCGGATACACGTATGGAAGAGGATGGAGGCTCGGTAGGTGGACGTTGATTCACCGCAACAATGAGGAAGTGGACGTAGGATTCTCGTCTACAAGGATCTCATACTTATTACGAAACCGCTAAACCGCAAGTAACGATGCTCGCCCATGGGTGAACCCAGTCGGGGTCGTCGATTCTTTGAAAAAGGTTACTCAATATCGTTTTCGTCCTACAGCCGGAGGATAAGTTTTACGACGACGCTTCTTTTACGATACGCTGTACCTTTGTGCATTGGACAAAATTTTCACACCTAGACAGTGACTCGTCTGGTCTACGCATAAATCAAGTAGCTATTTCAAAAGTGTTTTCTACTCGAAGGAAAGTTGAGTTTGGGCTACTTCGGCTAACGGACGTCGGCGAAACCTTCGCGAAGATTACTAAAGTGGGCGTTTACAAAAGTTGGCGGAACACTAAAGCCGCTCGGGCCATTTATCTCCGGCTAAAAATCTGAGAGCGCGTTTTACGATCGTGACGGTGCACTTACGAAACAAAGTCCCTACGACTCACGGAAGCGTAATTTTCCCCTCGGCGGCCGATTCATTAAGGTCATCCTCGGTTCGCAAGCGATGACTACCGCGCGACCCGTTTACCCACATCTTTTCATCGGGGGAACTCTGTTGACGCGCTACTCGCCCGGAAGATCGATCCTGTCTCTATTTTTTACATTCACCCACTTCCGACAAGGCTCGTATTTTTTATTTTCTCTGGCAAGGCCGGCGCACTTTTCCGCGCGTACTCAGATATTTGGAGTTTACGATTCCGGCTCGCGAGACCGCGAAATAATGGACTCAATGAGTCGGGAAAATCAATTATCTCGACAAAGCCCCGATAAACTTCCCTTCGAGGCGGCACGATAAAAGTTAAATGTAAAACAACGAAAACGTGGTTGCATCCGGTTAAGCGTGATTTCCCCTCATTACGCAAAGTCGAGCGAGCCGCGGAAAGTTATTTTCATTCGGGCAAGCGCGTCTTGTCACCGATCGCCCAGCCACGGACCAACCGAGCAACCGAGCAACCGAGCAACCGAGCAACCGTGCAACCGACCAACGGATAAAGCGTAGATCAAAGTGCGCCAGCGTAATCGGCTCGGAAATATTTATCGACCCACCCACGTCCGTCCAGATATACATCCCCGTCCCTTTTTGCTTGTTACGCGGGAAAGCTCGAGAGAGAACAAATTTCCCACTAAATTGCTCATCTGTTTTTCAATTTTTACCATGTCAAATACGTTTTATGAGATTCTTCGAAACGTATCCCACATCTGGGAAAAGGGGAAAAGCATAAAAGCAGATAAATAAATGAAGTTTTTCCAGGAGAAGCGAGCAGGGCCGGTAGAATGTGACTTTGCAAACAAACAACTTTCACTTTTTGTTATATCGAAACTTGATCGGCTGTTCAAATCCGACGATCCCAACGATACCAACGATACCAACGATACGACGACTCGCGTCTTCTCCTCTTCTCTTTTCCGTTCTTTCGCCTCGGTCCTTGTGCCTTGGTTGCTGCGGCGGGGCTCGATCGGTTTCTTTGTCAGGACTCGCCTTCCTTTGATCTCCGCAGGAAGACGACTAGTCGGCCGGTTCGTCCGGCCGGTTAGACCGGATTTTCCCGGGATTCGCGTTGTGCTCGGAATCGTCGAGGAGCTAGAGGAGCTAGAGGAGCTAGAGAAGCTAGAGGAGCTAGAGGAGCTTGAGCACAAGCGCGGAGTCGGGCTTCGGAAGCTTCCAAGCGTTTTCGATCGTCGCGAACGTCCTTCTCCTAGCGTAATTAATCGGCCCGTTATCAAGAGAACATTCGACAGCTTTCCCCGCGGATTACCTTGGAATTTTTTAGCGTCCTTTGGAAAATACAGCCACGAGGAGTATTACGGTAATCCATCCGCGCGGCAAGTGAGATATCGAGACGCTGAAAGCCAAAGGATCGATACCGATAAAATATTATGTATAGGCGATGCGAGAGCGGTTTTCCTCGGTGTTGGTTTACTTAGCGAGCTGCGGCCGCGGTGGTGACGCCGATTGTGCAAAATCCACCTCGTACACGTTACACATGTACATGTGTTATTGGCCGTAGCGCGTGTACACCGACGAAAAATAGACGGTGGTATATCGAGGTCGACCGGTTCTCCAGCATCCGTCAGTCGTTAAGGGACATTGCGACACACCGCCACTACTCGCTCGCCTTCTACTCTGTTTATCCGTTACTCCTATTTTCTCTGCTTGCGCCTGTCATTTTTCTTCCGACAAAGAAAGCTCTATTCCACACACAATCCGTGCGAATAAATTTCACTTGTTACAAATGTCATATTTCTTCGGAGGTGCCTGGCCGTCCTCCTTCGACACGGAGAGCCCCAGCAATGACGAATAAATTGTTATTAGCTCGCACGTACCACGTATCACGTCCCACAGCTCAGGGGGACTAGGTTTTTGCTTTTTCCTGCAGCCGGTAGGATTGCTTTAACCGGCACGACAATCCACGCCTCGCAATCCGATTTACTGCGATCCGGATCAACGAATATCGCAGTCCAGATTTCCTCTTCCACAAGAAGACACGCACACGACTAACAGAGTCGTGAAATTACGGCTAGATAAATCTACCTCGTCACACCTATTCTTCACGTCGGAGAACTCTTTTTAATCCGTAGATACTAAAGCCTCAAGCTGAGAGGATACACGCGACAAGCCAAGGAAAGCTCTGAGATTCTACTCGAATTAATCGATAGCTCTTAATAAGTCCGTCCTTCGGAAGATGCATCGAATTACGCCAACTATTTGTCAGTAGAGAAGTATGCGTCGCTCTTACGGAAGTGATTAAAGCTTCATTAACTCCCCCGATGCGTGCGTCAAGGCCCATAACCGACCGAAAGTCAGGACTTAATTGAAAATCTGCCGTTGGCATTAACGGCGAAAATGTCAGGGTTTGTATGGCCGAGGATAATTAGAAATTAATAATCAAAGGGCGATCGTGCGCGGTGACACTTGCAGTGCCACGGCTTTGTCGCGTCTTTCGCCCTCCATTACGTTACAATATACCGAGTGCAATTATTTCTCCACCTCGTACAATTACGTCCCCCTGTAAAGTCTCCGTTAAGTGCAATAATAGGGCGACCCTCGGCCCGGTGAATTGCCGATTAAAAGAAGCTCGGCCGATCGATCGAGGGACATCCTGCTCGTTGGCCAAAGCGAGTTTTCAAGCGCCGAGTCGAGCTACTGCGCTCCGTGAAAGTAACGGCTCTGCCATTTCGTATGTTTTTTCAATGTAACCGTGTGCACGAGCCGCCGAGGCGGTTTATGATTTTGCTTAATTAATGGTCTCCCCTTGTCCCGCGGCACGAGCAGCCGGTCGGTTGGTCGGTTGGTCGGTTGGTCGGTTGGTCGGTTGGTCGGACAGCCGTGGCTATTAGCCCGCGAGGATTGCGCAATTTCGGGAAATTGCGAAGTAATTCGCGGTTGCTGGCCGCAACAGAGACAGGTAGGTCGAGCGGGAGGAAGGCAGGAAAAAGAGACCAAGAGGGCCATCGCCCCGGCGAGAGAGTGACAGAGTGAGAGAGTGACAGAGTGACAGAGTGAGAGAGTGAGAGAGTGAGAAAGTGAGAGACACAAGTCGGCCGGCTGCTCGGGATTCTACGAAAGGACGGTCGTTGCCGTTGTTAGCCGTGTGACTCCTTACGATCAGTACTTTCCGCGGCTTGCCAATCCATTCGACGAAATAACAGAGCCACGGAGAAACCGACGGCAATGAATAATTATCACGCGTACTCTCGAGTTTGCCCGCTAAACGATTCAGCAGCCCGGGGAAAATTACTCAATTCCCCATCGACTGATGAGTTGAACTAGTTATGGCATTGGTTGGCTTTAAAAAAAAAAACAAAAAAAAACAAATATTTCAAAAGAAGGAGGCTAGACGTTCAAAGATGCTTACGGTCTATCATGCTGTTACAGCGGATTTGTCGTCGTTAATACCATACCATCACCAGTACCAGAAGAGAAATAGTAGAGAAAGCGGCTACCGCGAGAGAGGCGCGTCTAAAAAAATCCAAAAATAAATGTCTACGATACCGATGCTATTTTGAGTACTGAGTTCCCAGTCTTTCATGAGGATTTCTCGGGCAGGTCAGGATGACGGCGACGTCGATGCACCTATAATGCAGACAGTGATGGTACATATAGATAATCGTAATCGTAAGAAAACTCGTAGTTACATATTTTAATGACCTCACACTGAAAATGGAAAGAAGTTATTGCCACTATGAGGATTATTCATCAATAAAGGTTCGATCGATAAAAGAAATGATCGAAGGACCAGGCGTCATGACTTTCACGTTACGCGGCACCTTTCTGTGGTGAAATCGCGAACCGACAGAATTGCGTACGAGGGATTCGCGATTCTCCAATGCGGTTACGCTTACCAGCGTCTCCGGAAAGCGTGGAGACGAGCGCACACCGAGGAACAGCCCGTAAGCCTGTATTTTTCCCCGGTACTCGTCGACTGTCTTACGCAAGAAAATCGCCGTCGCGTCTCGCGACTGTTGAGCCGTGAAAGCCATTCCTCGCTCGATCTCTAGCGTGTCACGAGAAAAATTCAGGTTGGCTATCATCGAATTTTGAATTTCCAAACTCAAAATATCCAGAATTTGTCGGCTCGTTCGTCAATGCTAACAAAACGTTCTCTCGGTTTAAAGGCAACCTAAAATATATTGATGTCCTCGTCGGTGTATCGTGTTACGATGTACCGTTGGGGAAAAATAATTCGCTGTATTTACGAAAGCTTGATAAATATGTCCGGTATGCATGGCGACCGACCGCGCTCGAAAATAGATCGGACTTCTGCAAACCTTTCCGACGTCTGCATCGTCACTTTCTAAGTAATCATCCCATTTTTCTTTTACCGCGTAAATCCACACAGGTGTACGCTCAAACGTACGAAAATAAAGTTACTTTACGACAAAGCATCGTATTTGAGATCGTGCGTAAACAGCCTTTGTAGACATTTTCCTGGCAGTGATGTAAACTGTACGCGCAATGCTCGATGCACCGAAATTTATTTCGTTCTTGCCTTCGTCAAGTTGATGAAATAGCTTTCGTATCGGACGAAATATCTCTATCGAAAAGCATGCTGAAAATATACGCTGATAAGCGAACGTAAATCATCGTAATATCGGTGCGGTCGAACGGTCAAACATTTCGCAGAAAGTGGGTAAAACGCAAACGCAAAAATACCCAAGGACAATGGGAAACAACATTGACAAGAAAGGAAGACAAAACCGTGAAAAGGAAGAGACAAAAAGTTGCTCACCACCGCTACGAGCGCTCCCGAAAGTTTATTTGCCCGGCGTTTCTCTATTTTTCTCTTTGTTTCCCATTCTGCATTCGGTTACGGTGCATTTCACGAGCGATGAAAAAACGACAATGGACAAGCACCGCGCGCTCTACGAGCAACAAGCTAAAAAAATGATGCGCTGCGGTTAACAGTACTTTCGTTTTTTTACCATTTTCCATTAAAATCCTAGCTGCTGCGCCTAAGGTAGAAATACGGTTGCGGCGAGGATGAAAATTTCATCGGGCAAAAAATACGGTGATTCCAAGCGCGCTTTTCGGCCGATTAAAAAATTCACCGGTGGATGAGCTTCCGCGTATAAAGGCGCGTAGCGATGAAAGAATGCGAGGTCCCAAGGAACGCTCTCTGTACGCGGAAAGGAATCTCGAGGGCGAAACCCTGGCTAAGGCACCATCCGAGACGAGAACGATCGCCCGGGGCATGCTGGGATTACGTGCATGCACCTGTGCAAACACCTAACGATCCTCCGATCACTTATGCCGGCAATCAAATCGACCCGGCGACAAAGCCAATCACTCACACGAGCCCATTCACATGCTCGAATAAATGGAGCCGGAACTGACCAATCGGACAATTTACTACCTGCCTACCGCGAGCTTTCTCTAAAATATATGCCTTTTATCCCTACCAACGGTACCGCGGATCATCCGAGAGTCAGAAGGCGTTCCAATAGTTGAACACGACCTCCATTAGCCTTTCGATCCTCATCGCTCAGCTAATTAGCCGATGGAACTGCACCCTAACGCTTCCGCCAGTTTCGTCTTCTTCGTCTTCTTCGTCTTCTCCTGGACCGGCAACTCTCAAGCCAGGTTTCTCCCGTTCTGTCGAACGTTTGAGCGTGGCAAACCAGCAGCGGGCATAGATCGCTCGGCACAATTAACGTTGCAACGGGCTCTCGAGCATGATTTTACAGAGACCACCCCGCGCGGATAACGACCCCTACGCTCCCTTCTCTCTCCCCCTCTCTCCCCCTCCACTTCATCACGATAATCCGTCCACTCGGCGCGTTTCGCGGGTGAGGAGGTGGAGGAGGTGGAGGAGGTGGAGGAGGTGGGGGATGGGGATTGCGGCGCCTATAGGGCGAGTCGCGTTTCATTTGCGCATGCAGATTGCTTTCCATTTTAATATAAATTGCTGGAAACATAGCCGTCAATTATGCCGTGTCGCCCTCTTGAAATGGCGATGCTCAGCGTGCGAAGGCAACTCGCCGGTTTCGCCTCCCGCCACTCATTACCGCCGAAACCGGAAAATGCGCGCTCACTTTCCAATCCCGAAAGATCCTGAATGTGCCATTTAAAGCGTCACACGAAAACGCGAAGCCATCGAACCCTAATCAACGTACTTTGCGCGTCTCGTCAAAGAGAGGAACGTCGAATGCTTTTCTAGAGAATATTAGATAATCAGCAGTACACCGTGTCCCATTGATTTAAAATGAATGAATGGCCTACGGACCAACCGCGCCGCAGAAACTACCGTGAAACGCCGGTATAATGATTTGCGGTAACCCCATTAATTAACGTGTAAGCCGTCGACAATATATTCATCGGCGAAATGAGCAACGTTCCCATCGACCAGCTTTTAATGCGAAATTATCAATCTCTAATGTGGATAATGAAGGTATAATCATGCCCGGCGCAAAATGGAAACCGACGTAAAGTGTCGTTAATTAACCGTTAATTGGACCGAACGCAGGGAAATTGCCGCGACGACTTTTCACCTTTTGCCAACGATTAATACACCCATCTTTTTTCCCGGCAAGCCTGAATTTTCCACGAATACAGCCGGCCTGTGGTTTCCAGCCGGTTTGTTCTCGATGCGAATAGCTCGCGTGACTACGCACACAACGGACCAACGAGCGAGAGTTCTCCGTGTTACGGGGATCCTCGGTTGTGGGTTTATACGGCAAATAAACCATCGGCGCGGTAACTCGTCCGATTACCGGGAATCGCCCGAGTAAATTGTGTTATCATCTCCAGCGCTCTGCTGGCCGAGACGCGACAGGATGGGATATCGTTCCACTCATTGTTACTGCTATATAATCATCGATCAGGGCCTACGGAGGGAGGGGGGAGAGTAAGCCGATACTTCCGCTTTTGTTCTCTTTAACGCTCTGTAACGATGCGATTCGTAGGTCGGCTCAGCCGGGAAATTGAAAGGATGAAAGAATGAAAGGGTCCCGGACGATCCGACGTACGCGGGCATACTCGTAGAATCCTTGAATCCTGGCATAGTTGACCCGAGTGAATTTGGCTGTTCGGCCACAAGAACGGAGATGCTAGGCTCGCCAAGGATGCTCGACAATGACGCTCAGTAGTAGTTCCACCAGAAGGCATATTCCGTATTCTCAGCTCGGACGTATCGTGCATGTATCTGTCGCGCGGACATAACGATGACGGAGGAACGAGAAGTCCATTTCTTTTGTCAACCCACGGAGCAGAGCAAAGGAGAGGAGAGGAGAGACTTGGAAGGGAAAGATAGAGCACAGCCGGTAGCAAGCGAATTCCTAGCATAGCGCGGGACCGCCGACTGGTTAGCGAGCGATTTACGATATTGTTAACCGATGCGACGATGGCGACGATGGCGGCGGTGACGGCGGTGACGGCGGTGACGGCGGCAGCCTTGCCCACCGGTGGACCTCAATCTAATAGCGGCAACTCGAAGCTGCGAGGCCAAAGGCACGCCGCGGCCTCCGCTGACATCGTCGAGCTTTCGAGCTTTCGAGCTTTCGTCCTGCTCGGTCGAGCCGTGCCAACCGGCCGCTTGGTCGTCCAACGGACGACCCGACCGCGGAATTCCACTCATTGCCTAACCCGTTCACCCCGAAATCTCCCTATCCTCGCCCGCTTTTCTCCTTTCTTGCGAAACTTGCCCGACCGCCGATCGATTCTCCCCGAGCCGTCGGGGACATAATTGAGCCGTAATTCTTGCCTATCGCTCGATTAATCTCCGCAGATATGGCGATACACAAATTCGCCGATCGCTTCGAGTAGTTGGCCTTATCGGTTCGGACGAACAACGATTGGAGCATCAGTCTCTCGTTCCTCCGATTGCTCTCGATTTATCTCGTTGCCGGCTCTTTCGGAGCAAGTACGTTCGAAAGGTGTGTGTTTCTCGCGTGTGAAGCCGACAGGCTCACTCTTGCGCAGGAAATAATTAGAGGGCCGAGAGTGGGAGTGAAGCAGAAGGAAGGCAAGAGCGCGCTGCCGGAGAGAGGGCGAGAGAAAATGCTGTTGCAAACGGTAATCTAGTTGCAAACATAGCTCGGGGTTGGAACACAGGCAGCCATGCGGAATAATGATATGTAATCGTGAAGCTCCCGGGGGGAACCGTGTGCGTACGTGCCATTCTACGGCGGTGTGCGTGCATACTGCTGATTCGAGACTTGTCGGCGCGGAACAACCGAAATACATACGCGTGCCCGCGGCTACATTTACGCGCGGCCCTAATAACGCCTCACTCGCCGAGTGACGACTTCTCGACTTCCTCTTAATCTCATGTAACTTCCTGGGCAAACGACTATTTTATCCCGATATTAATAAATCCTCGGGGATTCGATCGGCCAGCAGGCCGATAATTCATCGGTAAACAACGCGTTTACGTATTTTCGCCTCGCGTGGAAAAAGAAATCCTCCATTAGCTCCGGACTCTTTGCTATTGGTTTGACGGCAGCTTTGAAGCTGCCCTGTGCCGGGCATCGGGGGATTGTTAACGCCCGACCAATGTAAACCCGTGCAAGAGACGCAGAAAATTCCATTCGCTCGTCCTGTTCGCGCAAAGCGAATTTTCACTCATGCTGAAATTACTGTTAACGTTGGAACTCTACGCGCCGCTCGTACCTTCGTCGGCAAATTTTCAACCTCGGGCCAACTCCTACTCTCTCATCATTCCGGCGGATAAATTAAATTCTATTTTGCTGAATTATAATGACGGACTTTGTTTGATTGGTTCGTTGGCCGAGATTCGTTTACCCTTCGTTTCGGTTGGTCAGCCGTTTGTGCGTATCGACATGTCAAGACCACATCGATTCTTCTCCCAGCGGGCAACCCTTGGTCGTTTTATTGCAATCCCCAGGTGATTGCAGCTCGCGTGCAGTTACATTTTTGTGGTCGACGCAACAATTCCAACGGTCGTTGCCGTAAACGCGCACGTGATTACTTTTAATTCCTTCTATTTGCCGGGTGCATCACGTTCGGGCAACACGTTCACTACTCCCTTTCCGGTTGGTCCGTGTGCCATCCTGCCCGATTCCTTTTAACCGATCGACGGTTAACCACGTGCGTCAGCCACCTTTAGGCTGCGTTCATCCATAGGCCGTCTACCCCGTTATTTTGTCGCCGGGGACGATCGCTTAGCGCTCCGAATCGAAGTTAAAGGAGGAGCCTCGTAAATTTGCCGGCGTCGCGACGTGGCAAGTCGGTAATTAAAGCGCAAGGGGTCGCTGAGGAGAAGCCGAATAAGAATAAGAGTGCCGAGCGCTGAGCGAGGTTGTTCCGGTGGTTGGCCCGATGCCAGAGGAATAAATGCAAGAGTGCCAGGGATGAACACGTGCGTCGCGAGTCATGTACCCCCGTGAATCACCAACTCGAAATCGCTTTTACTCCCGCAGAAATCTCCGCTTCCCTTTACATCTCCCCATGTATAATTATAATAAGATTATCGTCGGCAAGAGTTAATAAAATCTCGTTTCACATTTTACCGCAGCGGGTTTAGCGTATGTAATGTTTCTGCACAACGAAATACTAATTTCGGCATTAAACGAATTCCCCATTACGAGAGAAGAGATGTTTGCAATTAGTCTTCGTTTAGAAGCGGGTTATTAGGCGGAAATGAAATGCGTTTGAAGCGAGTTAATACACGTATATGAGTCCTTTCTAAGTCGATGCCTCGCGCAATGCCTCTGCTGAAAGATACCGTGCGTCGTCTACATAAAACTCATGTAATTAACAACCGAGTGGTTCCACCTGCGACTCATTCGCTAATTGCAATGTTTAAATCTTACCACTGAATTTACCTTCTCATTCGCGTGGTTCGTTTTGAAAAAGTTTTAACAATTCACGGCTCGTCGAAAAACCCTCTGCTATTTTCCATCCACGTGAATTATTCGACATACGAATGTGCGTAATAAACTGGGCAATCGTCCTTTTTCCACGAGGAAGCTCGGGCACTTTTGAAAAGTTCATGAGCGTTAAACAACAAGCGCGTTAACTTTCTCTTCATAAATCACCGACGGAGTGACAGGTCCCCGGTGCAGTTGCATTTGCAGGCTCGGCTGCATCGTAATCGCATTGACTGGAGAACATTGCAGAAGCCGTCGTACATGGCGCGATCTCAATGGGATTAACGAGCGCACCTTCCCTGAAAGGGCTTTACAAATAACCCCAACATTGCCACAAAAGGCTCTGCGAGGAGGTATCGTTAAGGGGTGTGAATTACCGTCGACATTCGGTGCGATTGTCACGCGTACTCAATGCTTGTTTGCACGGAGGCTGCACGCCTCTACATTCGCGAGGGATCTCTCCTCCTCGAACCTCCGCGCCACTGACAAAGGCTAGTTCAACGCCAAGGAGTTTGCAACATCTGCACGAATTACTTCCTTCTAACGATAGACTCGCGGCCTATTAAGAATACGGAAATTAAAGATCACCACATTCGACGACAAAGTTTCGGAACGATCGTTTATCGGCTGCTAATGTATGGGTTAAATAATTAAAGGCCTCTCATCTCCGACACCTACTTGCCGCACCCCGTCTACGCGGTCGGGTCTCTGCTCGTCGCTAAGGAATTTTCAAATATTTCCGAGCAGACGCCCGATAAATTCTCGGCACTAGAAAATATTTCCGATAACCGACCAGTAATCCGGCCGCCTTTGCACCGCGACCTCCGACGTCCGAGAAGACCATCAGCAGCTTCCGGCGAAATTCAGCTGGGATTTCAATTTTATCACGCATAACGTACGAGCGTATAAGCCGAGCACTCAAGGCACAATCCGATATCTTTCTCATTGACACTGTCATTAAGTATTATAGACTCTTATCACGAGTGCCTCTTTCAGAGTCACAGAAACATATCCGGCCCTCCTTCTTCCTTTCCCGCGCAAAATTACGTCGCTTCAAATGACAGCGAGGATATTGCGTGAAGCCTCACCAAGGCAATTAGCTAGAGGAATAGCCTGAAATCGAGCGATAAGTAGCCACAGAGTGGAAGGAAATCGATGTGGAGATGGTACGTGCGTATCCGTTTTCAGTAATATAGGGCGATCAAATAGATTACGACCCTCGAAGCTCGACTAGGGACTCTCACCGTCCTTTATTGTAGAGGCCAATGGTTTATTGCGGACGACCGTCGGCTGTCCCACACAGAACCCCAGCGATTTATAGAAACGTACTTATGTGCCAGGCAACACGACAATATTCGTCTTAATGACGCTCTCTATTTTCATCAGAGTTTTATCCCATTCGTGAGGATTTTACTTGGCCGCAATGAGAAATTTCCCATTGGACCGAACAATTTTCAGACGGTATTGCCAGGGCAGCAACGGAATTTCTTAATCCCCGCTCTCGCAATCTCATCCAAGTATTTGCATTTATTTCGAGCGGTTGATCGATAAATTTAAAATAGGTAGGAATGCGATGACGGCCTTGACGGGTCCCCCGGAGTGGCACTTGTTGCTCGACACCGTTGATCTGGAAAAGCAGGCTGCTCCTTAACCTTCTTTGAGAGGGTACTTTTATCCCGCTGAGCCGAGGGTTAGAAGAATTTGTACTTTAAATTAAAGAATAAGCTATGGTTGCGGCCGGGCAATCGGCTAAATTTGTCCTCCCTTCTTCATTTTGGACAAGTGGAAAAACAAGAGAACGTTTAACGGCTCTGAGAATTTTTATCGAACGGTGAAACGGTGAAGGACTGCCGGGATGGAGCGAATTTCCTGTCGCCGTATTTTATCCTAATTTCAATCCGGTGAGTTCGCACGTGTTGGCTCCCGCCCACGCGAGGGTCTCAGGAGATGAATACGCAGGGTGGTTTCTGGAATGGCAAATACATTTCGTCCCCCCGAGCCCATCGACTCTTATCGCGGCACCTCACTCAATTGTTTTCCGCCCTCCGTTCTTCACCCTCTCGTGGAAAAAAAGCAGAATCAATTACTGTCCTCCTCGTCTTCTTCTTTTCCCGCGTTTCCGACTTCATCTTCTTTCTTCCCCGGCACGGTCCCGAGTGGTATGAAAATTTATGAGTCGTCGGAAAGATCGCTTCGCCACCGCCACCGCCACCGTCATGACAGAATCCTTGGCTCGACACAGCGTTAAAAAATGTTCCTGGCGGAAGTTCCTTTAATCTCTCCATTCGGACTCGTATAAGAATAGGAGAGAAAGGTCCGGGCGTTGGGCAGCTAAGCCGAAAGCTTGATACAGGGAATACAATTCGAAGCGATTGGCATAGACGGACGTTGGGAAAAATCGTTTAGAAAGAGTCGCGTGCAAAGGAGGAAGTGCTCGACGTTTTCGTCCGTCGATTCATCTCCGCGCAGCTCCTTTTTCTTCTGCTCCCGACTTTGCCGCGCTCCTCTCCTCGATTTCCACTATTGGCAAAGCGATAACTCGCTACGTCGACCATAAATCAAACTGCCAGAGTGTCTCGCCTAGTTTCTACCTCCGGCAGCTCCTTCATCCTTCGGCAAATGACCCGCGACGCTTGGCGTTTTATACCGAATCGACGGCGTTTCTTACAATCTCTCCGAGTATGAAAAATTTCTCCGGATGCTTCGCGAAAGAGAGCTTGCCGACGTCTCCAAAAATAGCTAGCAACGGCGCTAGCTTTCTATCCGTACGACGAGGAAATTTATTAGTCGATAATAACGGTGCTAAGAAGGCAGATCAACTTGGATCAGCCGAACGGAATGTAAAGCCAAGTGCAACGCGGAATACCGGAGTACCGTTGGCTAATGGCTAATGGCCCGTTCCTTAAGATCGCTTCTATCGCATCCTGAACTTTGAACTTGGAAGAAACGCTACTAGCGTAATATCAATTATCGTCCTGCCCGCTGATTCCGCTAATGAGGATTTTTCTCCGTTTCATCGTTAGATCTCGGCGATTCACCCAAGTATCTAATTATCTGGCAATTTTTTTCTTTAGCCCTGTTTCTTCGGAGGTTTGACGACTTCCGTTGGGTGTTTGCCCGGGATGAGCACCGCTGAAGGAGCAGAAGAAGAGAACGTGCTGGACGCAAAGCCAAGTAGAGAGGGAGAGAGAGAGTTTAGGTTGGGACGCAGCAGGCCAGGAAATGCACTTGACGCTGCGTCGTCGTGGAGGATGAGTCATCGGAGATACGGGAAACCGGTTCGCCACGGCTATAAGCCACGACGCTCTGCACAACCCTCCTCCTCCTCCTCCACCTCCTCCTCCTCCGTCTCCGCCTCCGCCTCCGCCTCCGCCAGCACCTCTTCCATCCCGCTGCATCTCCTCCCCATGGGCATTCGGTTCTCCTCTACTTGCAGGACTAACGCTGCTGCTCCCCGACGATGCACCTCAACGCCGCAACTCAACGCGGCATCGTCAATCGTCACTTTGTCGTGCCGCCTGTCTACCGGGTGATCCGGAAAAATACATTTCCCCCGACGAAAATTATCAGAAAGCAACGTGCGCCACGAAAATAGAATAGATGATCGTTGATTCGCGATAATCTTGTACGCCCTTTTTGACAGTACCTTCGTTCGGAAATACATATCGCCTCAAGTTATACCAGAGAATCTTTGGGATTGATCGAAAAATATCTGAGCTGCTCGTTCGGTTGAAGAAAATCTAAAATGCGGATGTGGCGCCTATGAGCGTTGTATTGCATTGTTTCACGCGCATAGAGCCCAGATACGGATCCATCTCGCTTAACTCTTCTCGAAACCCGGTAGAACCACGTTCGCCGAGATAGATAAGGGAAGAATGGCCGAAGATCGCGCAATGCATATACGCTAAACTTCCCCACCGGAAAACGCACGTGCGAAACGACTTAATGCCCTATCGAATTTCGAAAAAAGTGCCTTCTTACCGAGGAACGAATACTGAACGATCGACAGAGGTTCCTATCTGTGCCAGCCGCTGCATGACGTAATAAGCAAACAATAATCTTTGTACTTTGTAACATCAGTAGATATACATATTAATAACAAATCCCGATACAACGTTATCTTGTTGTTTAAAGAATTTTTAATATTTTCGAGTGTTCCTGCTGATAGATGCATTGTCAGAGACGTGCCTTTCAGAATGTTTGAATAATTCGCCGAAGGTTACGAGCCATGCTAGTCACAAGTTTACGATAAAATATCCCGGATTTGTTCCTTTAAACGTCGGTACGTCGGACAGAAGGATTTCATCGAGCTCACTTTGACACGAACGGGTTAATAATCGATGAGACTGGGGGTGGGGGTGGGGAGTAGTGATTTCCTCTCAAGGACTCTTTGTCGAGCTCATCATGGCCTCCGGTTTGATGACATTTCAAACGCCTAGAAAAAGGTCAAGATGCACCCGTGGAACCACCCTGCTCTTTCTCCTCCTTGAGATTTTCTGCGTCCCAGACATGATCCGAATCATCGCGAGAAGACTACAAAATCCTACGATTATGTATGAAGATTGTTGGATAGTTAAGTAATAGAGGGTGTGCCGAAAGTAGAATGAGATTCACTTTTCACGGGTTTGCGCGCTCCGGAGAATGACGAAGAGAGTCCGGAGAAAACGCGGAGAGAGGCGAATCCTCGTGAAACAATAGAAGGTCAGTGGATTTCAGGACATTACGGCCGACAATGCAGGGACAATGCCGCTTACGATGTTTATGCAACAAAGTGCGACGACGTAGACGCTTTAACCGAGGGCAAGCCAACAGTGAAAGAGAGAAAGGATTTTTATTGCCGAGGTTATTGACGTTGCCGTTATCTTCACCGGCCAATCGATCTACCAAGGACTTTTTCCGGAATATACCATTACCGTATCGTTCATGCTAAAACCTGACATCTGCCAAAAACAACCAAGCGGAGAATCGAGAGAAAATTGAAATCTACAAGGAGAAGGACTATCGGCTCAAAGCCCAGTGCGAAAAAGAAAAAAAGGATTGTAAATTGGTTTCCCTTGCGGACGACAGGATTCACGCGCCCGTTGACAGTGTTATCCCCGTTTCTTTCACTTTTATCTCCAAACGACCATTTACTTTATTCTAGAGACATGGCCGTGCGAAAAGAAGTGAGTTGGGCCGCGTCGTTAGGGCTGCGCTGGGAAGGAAGGGAACATTCGCGAAACAAAACACCGGCTATTTTCAGGACGACGTTTCGCTTCATCGGTTTTTCCGAGACGCGCGAGCCTTTCTCCCCGTACTCGATAAATTTCGAGCTTTTTCTACTTTCTTACGATTCGCTCGGAAAGGATGTTTAATTACGCGAGGAAACGGGGAAGATGGAAACTTGGGCCTTGCGTCACTCGATACGCTCCTGAGGTGCCCGATATCCTGCGGTAAGCCGAGTCGTAGGATCGTCTACCTGAGAGAACGTTTTTCAGGATTTATTGCCACGGCCAGAAGAGACGACGACGAGTCGTCCTGGGTAACACGCACCTGGCCAAAATAATGGAGCCCTCGTCCATTAAGCTAACCTCCTCCCTTACTCCCTTCCTCCCTTCCTCCCATTCGTCGACGGACTTTAGACGATCTCTGCTTAAGGTAAACCATGACGTGGCGTATCCCTCCCGACCTCCGACGGATCGGCTTTGACCGAATACTCCGAAAGAAATTAGTTTCCGGCAGGAGCCCATCCATGATGGATCATTTATGGCAGGGCTCGATGGAGTTTTCTCCGGCCGAAAGCGTAGGATTTCTGAGGAACGGCTAGGTAGGAGGGTAGATAGAACACGGTCCCGGGATCGTCCATTGTTTTCGCCATGTTGCATTGTACGCGGCTCGATAAATCAGATCACGAAATGAGTCGTAAAAGCGGCGCTATAGCCTACGGCGGACCTCACCGAGCGGCTTTACAAATACGCGGATCAATTCCGGCTTTATCGTGATGTCGCAGCGATTGGCCGAACACGGTAAATATTGTACATAGAGCTATGCGTTGTACGATCGGTCTGCATACCGTGCATTACGTACACCGCCAACAAACGTCAATTTCCTTGCGCAATATACTCTGGCGATCGTGGCAATATTCGTCGGATCGGGGCCGAAATAAGGAACGAAGCCTATTCGGTTAAACGTCGTCGTTTATCCCCGCGGAACGACAGCCTTTACGGATACGCGAAAAGGCAATTAGCGGCTCAGAAGTGTTGGGAGCGTGTGCGTAAACACGATCACGGTTCGTCGGTTACATATCAGCGGTCGCATGCGCGGATAAGATTCTACACGTGAATCTGCTCCTGGGCCGTTATAAGACGCAAGCTACATATCCGCGCGCCAAGCCTTTGCCCCGAGCCGACAAACTCCCCTTATCGCGATTTATGCTTTAAAAGAGGTTCCGGATGAGCGAAGGACCGTGAAAACTCCCCGTAAATTCATCCTTCTTGCGTCATTGCCCGGCGAAATTCCCATACGTCGAAACGCAAAGATCCAGCTAAGATAATTCGTCCGAGCAAAGGATCGACCGTCCGTTTGCGCTAAGAAAGGATCATCCGGGCTTTCCGTGTTATATCTAATGCGAGTCTTGTGCAACACTCGCAGCCATAAATCATAGCGACAGATCGCGTGGGCCCGCGAGAAGCAAGCGTACTTGCGCCTCGATGCTCAGCTGCATTTCACCATATTTTTACGCACGAACGACGGTGCGCGCGATCATGATGACTCGTAAAAACCTGACCATTCTATACAAAGCCTCGAGAGGGTCTCTTCCAACGACACGTCTTACGCTCAGTAATTACCTGGGCCACAAACTTTCCAACCTTCCAGCCATGTTAAAAACGAACGAACCGTCTGCCGTTTGTCCACAGTTTCCCCCGTTCTTCCCCACGTTCCATCCATTAGACATTCGTGTAATACGATTTTCCGCTAAATTGGCAATATTAATTACTTGCTTGAAACGCCCCCAATGGACGAGTATCGGTTAGTAGCTATTTAACGCGGAATTTCATGCACAAAATTCTCGTTAATCATTGCGCTTTTACAACAGGTGCTTGCGGTAAGTGCGTTTCACATTTTCCCGAGGCGCCATATGAAATTGGTTATTGTAAATTTACCGGCGGAAAGCAACGTATCGCCACCATTGGGAAACAACCAACAATCGGCCGCATATCCGCTTAGCTCCCTCGGCGCTTTCCCATAAAAAATGTAAATGCGTAATACTGCGAATCAACGGAATATAAAAAGAGCGAAAACGGAAACGAGTGTAACGCGATTATTGCATATACATAACCTGTCCATATTGCGCGGATCGTATGCATACAGAAAGCCGCTGAGACGGGCAAAATCTTGAGTTACGTTGTCGACTTACCTGAAACAGAAAATCATCAAAGGAATTAATGACGATATTGGAAATCGTGGCAATCTTAAGACTCGTAATTTGTCAATTTCTTTTTAATAGTTGTAGATGCTTTATTCATTTTTTCAGAGTCGATGGATTTTTCGCACCAAAGAGAATGGTCGACTAAACGAAGCTCCCTTCCGCTCTTCTCGGTTTATTTGCTTTTTCTTTTGCTCCGCCGCGAGAACGGTTAATGAAACGAGCCGCCAATCTAGGGCGACGTAACACGCCTTTTCGTTATTCCTAGTAAACGCCCACGCCTGGCTTCTCGCCAGCACCGGGAAAACCTGGCTTCTCGAATTGAAAATAATCGTGCCTTCCACTCCTTCTTTCGTTTCCTCTCGGACAGTACCGTCCAAGACGGAAGGACGATTTTAATTGGACAGCTCTCGCGACGAAAGAGAAGACCCGCAGGAACCTTTCGATACTGCCTGGTCCTCCTATCTTCCTCGCTACGTACGTCTCGAAAGTTCGTAGAAAAACGGTTACATAGATTTCTTTGCTTTAGCAAAGATTTAGCAAAGAAAGAATGGCGCGGATGTAAACGTTGTGTTTATAGGACGCTTACACTGGCGCATTCGATCCGGTCGATGAATTATTTGGCAGTGTAACGAGATCGACAAATGTGGTTATCTTCCTGCGATAATGTACGTTTCCCAACCAAACTGAATTATTAGTCAACTCCGAATGATTCATCGGCCGCAGGGCCTACATATTACGCGTTTCTCATGGAAATGTACATTCTCCGCGGTAATAAATCGCATTTGATTCGGGACCGTGGCGCGGTTGATCGGAATCATTCGAATCGGCGCATTCAACATACAAAAGCGAGACGATAAACTCTAACGGCATTTTATTTGCCAAGACGTTTACGTCTGTAATGCATCTTAATGCTTTCGTATTGGCACACGGAGGACCGAAATGAAGACAATCGATGCATCTAATCTCGCCTGGCATCATTTAAGATCGCCGCTCATGCGTCACGAACGTCTATGCACTCGACAGACCGCACTACAGATATTTCCCTCCTTTGCAATTTCCAGGTAGGCGTCCGCGTAGGCGCATACATATCCCCACTTGAAATATTTTAACTATGTCTAAACGTCGGCCGGCGCGTTGCCATTATATTCATATAGTCAGGGGTGATAATTCTCCGCTGAGGGTCGCGTTTTTACGTGCGCGATCCAGCTTAACGGTGAATAGGAAAAACGCGCCTAGAGAAATTTTCTCCGTTCGGCCGTAGGCGACTCGATCGATTTGAACCTTCCCTCGTTATTGGCAGGCCAGGTTTCGAGGTATTGAATCATAGCATGGTAACCGACGATCCTAGATCCGAGAGAAGAGATGGTCCGAAATTGCCGACGAGCCAAGAGCTCGGGAGCCAAAGCCCTGAAAGCCAGGGCCGTGCATTCGAGCAGGGAAGACTAGCCGGCTTGTCTTTCCAAAATCCCCACCATTGTGGGAAGTCATTCATGGTTAGGAACATGAGCGTTCACGACGTTACGTGTACACGCGCCGTCGTTTATTGCCCGGCCGACCACGTAACCGGTAAAAATATATTGGCTGGCACTCAACAGCACTGCGCTGCGAACCGACAGATCTATTAATCTACCGTCCGAATCCGGACCGGCAGAGACTTCCTTAAGGTTGCGCTATTGACCATGAGCGATACTCTTCACCAATACTGTGACCTTCTGATATTCGCCGAAAAGCAAAGTGGACGATCGTGCCGAGCGAGCGGCCAAAGAAGAAGTCGATAATCCAGCCAATTTCACTGGTGCGTTTCCTTTTAGCTTTTCCCTCGAGTAATTCCGCCCCGTGAAACTGCGCGAGCATTCGGTTTTTAGCCGGAAGGAACACTCAACTATTTTAACCGTCAAATAACTCAGTGGCTGTCAAGTCCCGAAGATTCGGCCGAGGGCCGAGAGGGTAAGAGGCACAAGTCAGAGGGGTGAGCCATGATACATGGATCCTAAAGATAGATCAACCGAAACAACCGTGGACCTTTTATTTTGCCCGTTCGACTCACAATCAGCAGCGCCGTCTTCCACTGGCCAGCAGCAGCAGCAGCAGTTGCTCCTCGTCGCTTTAAAGACTACAGACACACCATTTTACAATACTTTAGTCCCAATGCACGTTCGATAAGCTCAAGTTTTATCGACTTTCAAGTACATGTAATATGGACGAGTTCTAATCGTTATTTAATTGCTGCGTTAGAAATCTTTACCTTTTGTTATCGTAGGTACGAAGGACCCTGTTTCCAAGCCAACAGGAGTACTTTTAGAGATAATGAACTGTCCTGCGTGAAAGCAGGAAATGCTGGGCAGAGGACTAGACGAAGGATCTAGGGGCTTTCTGGCTTTGTCATTCGCAGAAAGCCCTCCTGTTTCCGATCGTCGGTGATTAAGCAGAATGATAAATCGCTTCTAATCACTAAAACTAATCAGTCTATCGTTGGATCTACGCCGGAATGGCCCGTTATTCGATCAGCCATTAGGGACTAATGTCCCTCCGTCCTTTTCGAAAGTTGAACAATTTAAGCTCGTAATAAATGCATGCTCGCATACGGACTACTTATAAGTACGTCACGATCAGCCGTACCAACGATATTATCATTTACGCAGGCCAGGAACACAAGTAGATTGCTCACTGCTGTCCATTTAAAACTAATGACTAGGAAAGACCGTGTCTGTCATCGACGACAGACCCATTCTTATGAAAAGCGAACCTTATGAAAATATCGTGTACATTTTGGAAAGCAAGGCAGCGCTAATGGATTCTATTGACGCTCGTTAATTCGTCATTAGCGTTGTTATTATTACTTATGGCGATGGATGCGAATCTCGAGCGTAGTCCCTGGGTGATTTGAGAACAGCCTGAACCTGTTCACGGCAACTAGCTTTTGTCCGCGCTTTCAGCCTTTCATTCATCCGCGAAGCCGGATTGCGTTGTTATTATGAAATATAATCGTCGTTATACCGTTGAGTGACGTCACGCAGGTGCGGCCACGAAGGTTCCACGTGTTCTGCACATTGCGAACGTTAACGAGCGGTTTCACTGTAGCCTCTTTGCCCTGTCCATAAGCTTAAACGCCGATTAACAACCCCTCCTGTCCACCGAATCATCGACCATTCACCCGGCAAACCGAGATGCATATCCTTCCAATCTCTTAACAACAATCCGGACCTCGCGTGACAGTCACATTCAGGGCGCTCGTCTTTATACTTTTTTTTTTGCAAATTAATATATCAACGCGAGCCGAGCGCACGTGTGAATAGCTCGACGAAAACGACGGAAATGTTATTTCGTTATTCGTCGTTAGACAGGAGAGTTAAGCATTTAAACGTCCCTCTCTGGCGCTAATGACGAGCTTAATAGCTGTTTATCATATAAATGACCCTGATGTCGCCAGTAGCGGGGTTAAATGTCATTGGTCGGTTAGTCAGCGGCAGTCGTAGGCTTCTTCTTATTTCGGCCATCGTCAAATGGACAATTCGACGGCGACTTCTTTATTTTGCATAGCGGATCAAAAGATATTTTCAAAGGGGAAGTCAATGCACCCGAACATCAAGGCACATAATATTTTGGCAAGGGAAGATTCACTCTGGTGCTATTTGGCATTGGTCAGAGCAATTCCTTTCCACAATTTCCCTCTCTGTCGTAAGCAAAACGGCCGCTGCTGCTTTTCCGCGCAACAAGTTCATTCCTATTCATCATGGTAATCCCGGTTTATACGCCGCAATATCTCCGAATCTTGGCCTTTTTCAACATCCTTTGACTATCGCAGACTTCGACGAACGATAATAGGGGATCGAAGGACGTTGGTTTCGAGCGGCAAAACGATCCGCCGTGATTTGTTCGGGTTGTAAGCCGGTTCGTGATCGTTCGTAGAAGAGTCTTCCTCTCTCCTCCTTTCGGAGAAGTGCTTTGACGCGCTCTCTCGCCAGCCCGTTACGTCTTACGTCCTACGTCCTACGAGAAGAAAGCAACGGAGCTTCATGTTGCATCTGTTGTGGCTTTCCCCACTATCTTCCCCCGAGCGGGCTGGTGTCTTTCTCCGAGAGCCTTGCGAGTCGCAGGGATAGCCGATCTCCGTTTGTGCTCGACGATGGCACACGGGAGAGCGTTTTCAGCCCGTAACCGAGGGAAAGCGGGGGAAATCGAGTCGAGCGAAAAGAGGAGGAGTTGCTAGGTGTGAAAGTGACAACGAGCTGCCAGCCGAATGACGCGAAAAGAGATGGACAGCGGAGGGTGATGGTCCGAGACTACCGTTCTCGTCCATTTCCCCCTAAATCCATAATCATCCGGCCACGTCGCCAATGTCGGCTTTCACTCGTTTCGTCTGGTCATTTACCCGCCCTTCTTTTTAGCAGCAGCGACGCCCGATGCTCAGTATAACCGGTGAAACGTCCAAGAGTTCTTCTCGTTGCGGCTGTCCTTTGGTTCCGCTCGCTCAAATACTCCTTCCATCCTTTTCCCTGCGCCTTCCTTTGTTCCCACGACACTCTCCGGCCCTCTCAGCCCTCTCGGTGTCCTCTCTTTCGTGGTCGACTTGCTCCGTCGTTCTCCCCGTGATTCACCGATGCGGACAAAGGGAAGTTCGAGGTTCCGCCGTCAGCGAACGGACAGACGGAAAAAAGTAGAAGAGCGTCTAGTGTAAACTCTCATACGGACCACCTGCACTCTGCCCTGCCCTGCCCTACCCTGCCCTACCCTGCCCTACCTGCACCTCCGGGGTATAACACACGTACTACATTACCGTGGAAACGCCTAATGGACGTCTCAGAAAAAGCTCGATATACAGCCATATCCCATTCGACGAGAGAAGAGGGAAAGTCCAGCGAGCAAAACGGTCTATTCTATACGTAAAATATCTCTCCGTCGAATGATTATTACTTTCATTGAGCGGCCCACATTGACCAGCTGTTGACTCGTACCTTTGGCGAGACAGCGCACAGAAACGGTAGAAGCAGGGAAAAGGTATACCACACTCCAGAGAGAATGAGTATATTTGCGTGAGAAGGAGGGACGTAAGTATAGGAGGTAAATTTCGAAGGCAAATAAAGCAAAGAGGAATCGTCGGATAAATTGACCAGTAGCCATGTATGCCATGGAGCTCAGCACAGTCTGAGGAAAAGAGGGGTGGGGTGGAGTGGGGTGGAGTGGAGTTGAGAGAAGAAGGAAGGGAAGGTGAGCGAGGATGGAGCTCCGTTCCGTGAGCGTACGCCGACGATAATTCGGAGCCGCGCGGTCCACTCAAAGGACCCGCGAGACGATATATCAATGCCCTGCTTGCAGAACAATTCCAACTATCTCGCGATACACAAAGAAAAATACCAAATCGAATGCCTGGGATAACGGCCGCAACCCTCTTCTTCCTCTCCGTCTCTCGATCGCTTTGACGGCTACGTTCCCTCTCTCTTTCTCGTTATTTCTGACTCTTTCTCCTTCGTCGATCTTTCGATCGGCCGTCTTATCATCCGAGCGGCTCTTCCATTCGCTGGCCTTTCTCGTCCCTCCTTTATGCACAGCCGGTTTAGCCCGAGCCTCGCACACACGTCGACACTGACCCACTGCAATACCAATGGACCGACAGATTGTCCGTTCTTGTGC
This sequence comes from Hedychridium roseum, assembly GCA_963989215.1. NCBI lineage: Eukaryota > Metazoa > Arthropoda > Insecta > Hymenoptera > Chrysididae > Hedychridium > Hedychridium roseum. The sequence continues at coordinate 375,191 of OZ022307.1, read as the reverse complement.
CTCGATACATCTGACTGATACGAGCCGATGGTCCTCTGCATCCGACGATGCGGCACAACATCCACGCAAGAATAAATTAACTGCGCATGAGAAAAACTGTCATCTTGGAGTACGATCAACCAACCGTCCACTTCACTTCAGATACGTTAATGTCAACGGGCATATCGAGAAAACGTTATTACGTGTATTTAAATAAAGCTTACGAGTGAATAATAACGAGGAAGAAACGTGATGACGAACGTAGCTTGTTCTATTTTCTTCTCTTTGAATATCCGTGGATTTCCCCGGGGAAAACCGGAAGTGCGTTCGAGGACGGAGAATGTATAGATTTTAATTGACGCACGGCGGTTCTATGTCAATGGAGTGGCGAACCCCGACGGTTTAGTTATAATTGGATCAGTTCAGTGAGGTATTGCAAATATTGGCAGCCAGGGAAGCTGGCGACCCAGTGATGAAACCTAATTGGGTAAGTCGGCCTGGCCTCGAGCCAAACGAATGGACCAGCTTCGAATTCTAGATAGCTCGTTGATGGGTTCTCTCGCTCCTCCTGTCTCCCAATGCATTGTCATTGCGGCTCAATCGCCGCATAATTAATACGTCGAATGGCCGATGCTTCGGAGCACGCCACTCATCCAATACTTGTTAAACGATCGCCGATATCGTTGCATTATTATTATTATAAGCAGCTCGTTTTTCCCGGCAAGTTGAGTTAAATTGGCTCTCGTTAGCGCAACCTTCTCGATGAAGTTTCGCCAGTCTACTTTGGTTCGGGCCGAACAAACGTGGGATTAGCATTAAGAATGCATTAGCCGACTACGTGGAGACCGAGGGGAAGACGTTCGAGAACAATCGGCCGTGCTTCCTATCCTTCTCCCGGTCGTTGCTTTTGTTCTTTCGTCCCGACTCGCGAATATGATACTCCGAAAGCATATTTCGGTGGGGGGTGAACGACCACCGAGAGTCAATGCATTGTCGCCGACATGATCGTCGTGGTGGTCGTGGTGGTCGTGGTGGTCGTGGTGGTAGACGTGTTTATTACGTGTAGCGGATCTAAGCGAGAGCATCCATTTTCCCGCATCGAAGGCGCTTGCCTATTTCTTTTGCCATCGTCAAGACGGAGGTCGCAGCAAGTTCGAGGTTAATCAATCGTTTGGCAAGAGATCCTCGTGGCGCTGTATGGATTGCTTGCAGTTGTATAAGAGTCAAGCGGAGATGAAAGAAGCCAGAGAGAGCATGTTCTCAATGAAAGATACGATCGAGTAGCAGATAAGAAATAACTCAACGTTCATTTTGTCTGACCTCTGTCTTTAAATCTGAGGAAAGAAATTGATTTGAAGAGTAGAATGCACGAGTGGCTCACGCTCATTAGCGTTAAAAGCCAAAATGTTGTAAATTATTCGTAAAAGAGTATCAGTGAGTTTTGATGCACCAAAAAGCTGACGTTGTTATCGATAAAGACGGGTAGCGCATCGCCTACCACCACGAAGAGTGTTTCATGGAACTTATCGAGGCAGGAAACGAGGCACAGCTTTGGACTATTAATTTGCCGTATACGCGAAATGTAAAAACAAAGCTCCGCTCTGTCGTGGAATCTTCGAGAGAAACGTAAGGTCGAACGATCGATCAGATATGATAATTCGAGAAGGAAGAACTCTCTCGATCATCGTCCTTCGTTGTCGCGTACAAGCATTATGACATCTTCGTGGACAAGGGAAAAATAAATCAATCGGGCATTCCCTCGTAGCTTATCCATCAAGTATCATGACTTGCCAAAGCTATCGCCGATGCCTATCTTCCTTGGACAGGATCCCTCGAAATTTGGACGATTGGAAAAGTGGATGACGGATGTTTAGACGATCGAATAAAGAATTCTTGGCGCAAATTCGCTAGCATCGCTCTCGTGAGTCGGCCTAATCCAACGATACTCGGAAGGAATATATACGGTACATTGGACAAATCCTTATTTTCCCGGTGGACGCAACCGTAGGTGCGTCGAATACATATGTATGGACCGTACGGGCTGACGGGCCCAACGGCCGGCACGGCTCCGATGAATAATTCATGACGGGAGCCGACCAAAGCCATGGGGCCCCATCATCATACGCGCCTTCTACCTACTACCTTCCATGCGAGAATCGTCCGGCTCTGCACGGCCTTTACACGGCTATTACGCGCCTTTTTTATTCCCTCCTCCTGGCCAACTGTCGTCATCCTCCGTCGTTTCGCGCTCCCTAATCGAAACTCGCAATTTTCCCGAGATTTTCATTCGTCGCGCCCGTCTTCCTTTATGTATCTAACGAATTGCTCGGATAAGATGTGTACGGAATACACCCCGGTGGATTATTTAGCTCCTTTTGGAGCGAGAAAGAAGCGCATCCGCCGTTCCAACGTACGACGTGCCTGGCATTGCCATTAGGGAAGCGAGATAAGTGATTACAAAGCTGAGTACTCGGTTTTCAGGGTAACAGGTGATCCACCGTAATCTAATCCGCTTTGCTCCTTTGTCTACCCTACACGTGCAAACCTGAGTGTTTCGCCGGCAGGTCAGCGATATTTCTTTGCGCACTCGCATCGTCCGCAACTTTGACCAGGCAGATTAAAGCTGAAGCGGCAGATTTGAAAAAGACGCTTAGAATGTACGGAGTAGTCCCAGTAGACTCGAAGCGATAGGATAGCGATAGGAACCTACGGCTGGTTTTCGCGGATCTTCCGAGTCACGGCGATACATCACGAGCGTGTATTCTTCCGATGAAATCGACTAGAGCGCGTAGGTGAGAGGGACGAAGACGCGAGGACGAGCGAACCGAGAGAAGAGGATAGAAAAGAACGGTGCGTCAGCTCCCGCCAGAAATAACGCAGATATACTTAGACGGCCCTCCGTCCTCCGTCCTCCGTCCTCCGTCCACCGTCCACCATCCAGCATCCACAAACCACAAACCACCATTCGGCGAAACCCCCGGAGAGATATCGCTTCTGTCGGCCAGCTCTCGAATCCTAATGAAAATTATTCCTTCGACCGGATCGAAGCGACAGCCATTTAAACGACACTCTTCGCCAGCGCCACGTTATTTTCCCTCAAATCCGAAGCTGCCAATCAACGTACTTGCTTCGTTTCATCTACTCTCCTTTCGTTGGTTAATTCAACGATTCTGCAATACTTGTTCGCTACATTTGCCGCATCTCAAGTTTTACCGTTTCTTCGGTCCCACGGTTAATGCGCGTAAATGCAAAATCAACTAGCGATTGTAAGTCGAAACGCAAGCTTATAAATGCACAACCAGAAATACCTTCATCATTCACGTAAAAATAAAACTGGAACGAGGAGACGAGTCGGAGCAGAGAGAGCGTATAGGCCTCGCGTTATGACAAACTGCTGGCGAGGAAAGAAATACGAGAGGAGCGTAAAGGGAACGAGTTATCGTGTACGGAGTCAAGTACCGTTTTCCCGTCGACGACGTGCTCGTCGTATTAACGACGCTCGATACTCTTATGAAAGTAAAGATGCTACATCTACGCTGCAAACTCAAATCACTTATCACCGACGTCATCCGAGTCATCGAACGAGGGACGGCGCCGGGCCCGTCTCAAAGTTTCCCTCGACAACGTCGAGACTCAACGGGATAGCGGGAAGACTGGGTTTCGAATAGAAGCGGATAGTCATACCGTTTGGGCGACTTCTCCACATACGCCACTAACTTTCAAGGATTTCCCTATGACTCGTATACGCGCAAAATGTCCCGTGTATCGCTCTACGCCCGTAACTTTACATAATCATCCTCCGAATTACCATGCACCCAAGTGCATCTTTCGCCGTACACGTTGGAACGACTGATATTTGGCCCCGCAGCGCGGAACGAAGACACGCGGGAGTACCGGAAGTATCAATCAACGCTCGTACGGCAGATACAGGCGAAAAATTCTTTTGGCAATCTATAGATACGCGCGGGCTACGAACAATCGTGACGTAATTTTTTATAGCTGCAACTGGACGTTAGCCAAACAAACATGTTTAGCGAGGACGACGAGAGGTGGCTGTTTGAAAAATAGCTTTACGATGTATTTCGGATTAATGGTAAGTCCAAGCAAAGAAATTCAAGGGATCGTCGTCGAGAGTGTTTAACGAATGAAATTTTCCACTCGATTTCACGCTTACGAGGTAATTTTTTCGCCTGGGCTGTGGTAGGGCTACCTGTTACGTCGAGCGGCACATACGCATCGCCGAAGATCGAGGTGATCGAGGTGATCGAGGTGATCGAGGCGATCGAGGCGATCGACGCGATCGTCCGACAGCCGATGGATTATGTAGCCCGCACTTAGAAAGTTTCCCCTCGCCGGCGATTTTCCACGCTGAGCAAGAGCAATCGCCTCTGCCCGTCGAGTCACGCGGGATACGATCGTAAACCTGCTGAATACGCTATAACGGCGAAGCAGCCGCCACCGAAACTTTGATTAAATCACGAAGAAGAGCGATGCTACCGTATCCTGTCCCCTGGATGAGGATGAGACTTTCTTCCTTCTCGCTAGAGGCTAGTCTCCAGCGATTACTCCATACTTTATCTTATTTGCCATTTCCTGCCCTACTCTCGTGGCTAAATTACATTAATTGCTGCCTTTGGCGTGTAGCCTAACGCCTAAAAAAGAAACCCCTACGGGGAGACGGAATTTAAGTGACAACGTGGGACAAGGGTGGCGAATTTTTCAGCGTCCTCTGAGAATTTAAAGTCGACCATCATGGTAGTTCTGACGACGGAACTAGTGATACAGGGAAGCGGCGTATAACTGCCAGAGGAAGAGAGCAAAACATACGCATACGCATAATTTCTTCGAAGCACAAATAACGTTTATGCGAGGTGAGAGGAGGGAGAAGGGCCATCGCAAAGACCGCCTCGTAACTGTAAAACCCGTTTTCTACGGCGTCGCTCGCTAGCACCGCAATCCCCGATCGACCAGACGGTTTTAAACGAGTGTATTAAGAATCGCCTTCCAGCCGGTAATCTCGGCAAAACGTTCGATTGTCGGATGAAAAAAAAAATCGGTGAAGGTAGAGCGGAGATGGCGAATGAAGGTCATTTCGCTGTGTCATGAGTTTTCTCCGAAGAACCTTCTTTCCGTGGAAACCGTCAGGTATAGTAGATACGACGCGACGGTGTTTCTTGGCTCGACGATGGGAGAAGAACACGGATACAGAGAAAACACGGAGAGGAAGACGACGCAATTTAATCTTTCTTCGGCGGCGGTGGTGGCGGCGGTGGTGGCGGCGGTGGCAGTGGCGGCGGCGAGTTCTATATCTCGAGGAAGAGGCGACGTGTCCGGGGTTTATTACATTTTTCTCCTCGCCTACTCGACGTACTAATGGAGCGCTGGAAATAGTGCCAAGGCTGCCTTCGCACGCACCACCCCTTTAAACGAAATCAAAGTCCCGGCTTTCACGTTCGACTCAACTTGATTTTCCAGCGCGGTGCCTTCCGAGGCAAATCATTTCCAAATTGCCATCCTAAAGCGGCAGTTGTGTACGTACGACGCGACGAGAAATGCGAATGAACCTTTTTCATTCGTCAGCTCGTGGATCGTAGGGGAAAATCACAGCCAAACAACTTCTTACCGATCTTTCGACTTTCTACTTGCACTCGGAACACGGAATCTCCGCTCGCGGTTGACACTGGCTGACCAACGGTAAAACGCTCTGGGAAAAGATGTGTTTTCATCTGATTACAACCCTATCCGACCTTTGCGCACCGACACACTTGTCGGATCGGCTTTCTACCGCGCGTATATCGAGTACTAATTATCGGCAAGAGTCTACATCATTCGGAGAATAATTCTCCTCACGCGATTCCACCTGATCGCCCGGAGACTTTCTATTTAAGTCGTCCAATAGATAGATTTGCGCATTAAAATGATGATGAAGTCGCGGCAGTTTCGTTACGCACGAAAAATAAACGGTCTCTTGAAGAAGCCTAACCCGGCTTTGTTCTAACAAGGAACGAACAAGTGGCAAGAGTCAACCATCCCGTTTCGGATCCTCCAAGAGCTATTCCTAGTACCCAGAAGGTATCCGACGAACGGAGGATCACCTTCGTCTTATCCGCTTTACGATCTCGACGGTTTCTATTAGACCGGACCCCTGGCGCAGTGCCGTAAACCTCGACGGGACTCTAGACAGGGGCGCCAGTCGGCTTCCGATAACACGCCTCTCGTATCGAAAACAATCATCGTAACGTAATATCGGCCCTATCGACTCCCAACAATAATAAATGCCTACTCTTATTCGCGCGACCAGGTTTCCCTCTTTATCTCCTGCTTTCCTACATTATAGCATCTTTTTATACGTTCGTTAAAGTTTCGAAAGTCAGAACCCTATTACCGGTAGATTAGTTGGATGGCGCCGGCGGTCGAATTGCTCCTTCCCAGAATGACCAGAGAGGTATATAGGCGGCACAGGCTTAAGAAAAGTCAAAGAAAAGCCATGTGGAACGCATTAGAATGTGGTCTCTAGTAAGGGCAATAAGGTAAACGAGACAGTAAAATCTGAAGAAGCCCGAGTGCATTGTTCTCCGACGGGCGAAGGGGTCAGGTAGAAAGATATAAGTATACACGGTGACCGATACGTAGGAGAGGATCGCGTGATCGTGGCTCAGCTGGTATGCAGACGAACTGCAGTGGCGTGCGGCATTATTTTCGAGAGGGAGGCCAAGCATGAGAGACGACGAAGAGACGATCGACAAAGAAGCAACGGAGAAAAGAGAGACGGAGTAGACGAAAACGAGGAGTAGGGAACTAAAAGGGAGATCATTCACTCTGTGTGTGCGTGTGTGTGTGTGTGTGTGTGTGTGTACGCATTCTAAAGAGAGACAAGGGACATGGAGAAGGGACGAGGTGGAGGGAAAGGACCGAGCACGTAGGGGACGCACGGCCAGGTGGTAAAGCCGCCCCATGATTTTCTGGCCCGTGAAACTCCCCCGGGGTCGATGCCGTCGCGTATGTCCTCAAACACGCCAACGAAATGCACACGCGTGTATTCCATTGGACTGCCGACTCTCGACAATGTGAGGATATACTCGCACGGCTGTATCGGTAAATCCCTCGACCATGTCCGTTATCGCTATCGTGCATATCGATCGTCACTGGCCAATATAACGATGCTCTTTAGCGTTCTCAAAATCGCCCATTCAATAACGTTCAAAACGTAAATTACGAATCGAGGACTCGAGGATTAGTTATAGCAATAAATAGACTTTTCCTAGCGAACGATTACGGATTCGTCACAACACGGATCAATTACGTCCGAATAAAATATTACATAGTCACCGTCTGCTCGCTAAACCGACCATGAGACGTGTATTTTCAAATTATCACGCTGATGGACGAATAGCCGTCTAGTCCACCTTCCAAACAATCGTCAATCCTCAATTATTCACTAACCCCCCAATAAACAAGTAGAAAATATAGTGTTGAGCCACTGGGTAGGCAAGAAGATCCTTGGGATACTTTTACTGGCAATTTTTTGTAACAATTACTGTCCGTAATAAATGTTCGCCGGTAGGTATACGAGGAATCGCGGTTTCCGGATAAACTAGTTAGAGTTTTCCTCGGGCAGTTGGCAACTTTACGTGTGTATTCTTTTTCCAAGCAACGATTCGACGGCTGACCTTTTGCGTGCATCGATTCAAGCTCGTCGACCTTTCATGCAGATTTATTGGAATTACCCTCCGATTTGCTTCTATGTAAACCGGATGTAAAGACACATGTTTCGTATCGGGACTTAACGTGGCCCGTTAACATGCTTATTCGGCTGTTTACGAGGAAATTTTTGGGAGCCGGAAGGTCGGCTCCTGGGAAATCAAGGGTTTGTAGGATCTTGCGGGTAGGTCGTTTCTACGGGAAACGAGGAGCGACGAAGCGACGAAGCGACCAAGCGACCAAGCGGAGAGATCGAAAAACGAGAAGCAGTAGGGGCTGCTCGCGCGCGAGCACACTTTCCACGGTAATTTTAGTTACTTGACAATTTGGCACCGTCTACGACAAATAGAAAGCCACGCGGATCCGAGAGAGCAAAGCGCGAGCGCTCCGAGAAGGGGAGAAAAGAGAAAGAAAAGAAGAGTGGAGTGCAGCGAGAGAGAACTCGCGGACGGATGGACGTGCAAAAGTCCATTTGCTCCTTTCGTAGACCAACGGGACACGCCGTCCTATTTATATCGGCCAGGAGCTCCGCTTAATGAGTCTAGCTGCTGTCACAGACAGTGAGATACGATCGCTCCGAGAGAAGTGGATAAAAGCGAGTCAACTCGCGAAAAACCGATGAACCGACGAATGAATGATTGATCGATCCTCTCATAACCACCACCCATTCCCGCAATTCGGCTATTTCTATTTCATCTTACGTTACACCGATTATTCCGATTATTAGCTAACTCATAAATATGGAAGCCAACTTTTCACGCTCGCGAAGCTTTCTCTTATGTAAGAGCGAAATCAGGTCGATTATAGGAACAGCTTTCCTGTCAGCCGCGTGCATTAGCCTTTTGACAAGATACAACAGACATTGACCGCGGCTTTAACGCAAAGTACCTTTGACTCGAGAAATCTTGTCCCGACATTGTCAAATTTTCATCATTAATCATTAACACACACGTCTGCGTACATGCTTAAGTATTTCCACAAGTATTTCGCCCCGATATAATAGTATCAAATTCGTACGTTGAAACACGACGTTTCCGGGCTTTCTGAGAGCGGCGTCCAAGTGGATTACGAATGCAACTGCACATTTCCTGATTCGGCAGGTAGCTGCAGAGCGATAAGATATGGGAAAAGAATAATATTATTGTTCCACCGATAGACTCCGCAAAGTTGAGATTTTGAGCGCGCTAATAGCATTAATTGGAGTATTATGCGGTTTCGATCGAACGCAATACTGGCTTCTTTATTCTCGAGAAATTGAACTACCAGGTATGCATTTTTCGTCCGTCTACCGTCCTTTTGCTTCGCGCGATACGGAAGGCAGATTGGCAAAAATCGTGTGCCGCCTAAAATCGAGGATTTACAAGTTCGGTCTGCAATTTCTCCCGGTGACTGGAGGCCCGGAGCCGTTGAATAACAGATGAGAAGTACGCAGCTGTGTTACCGTGATCTTTTATAAATGGCGTAGCTGGTCGTGGCGGGTAAGCGGCACGATAACGCACGACAAGTATCCGATTAAATTTATGTAACGGCGCATTGCCGCCTTACCGTACAATTATTTTCGATAACCCACTGTGATAACGTCATTGTGCCGCATTAACTGTCACTCGAATTTTTCCTCTTACGTTCGTTAAGCAAGCGGTCACGCTCGAGGTGCCATTCATGCAGAGATTCATCGTCACCTTTCAGGGAAAATCGTGCATTACCTCTCTTCCTCTCTTTTCTTCGTCAAGGCAATATCATTTTTATTTCACTCTGCCGTCAAAGGCATTTCGAAGCAAAAAGTATTTACGTTTTTTCGGCAAATATTTCGTGTCGATCGACGGTTTTTCAGGAAGCTAATTTTTTATACATCCTTAGGGGTAAAATTGTAAACAACGGAGATGGTCGGCGATTCGTCCACGATTGTCACACTTTGTACGATTAATTGTGAACTCTGATAAAGAAAGGGTGAAACGATGGTAATGGAGGGAAACTCACTCCAAAAATAATGCACAGTATCCATCCAAGTGGGCACCTCGGGGATACGAGTAGCTCGTCCTGTTTCCTAAGGAGGAAATGGGACCGTCGTGAGTTCTTTCAGCGATCCGATCCACGACGTGGATGACGTCGTCGTTGTCGCCGTCGTCGTCGTTGTCGTCGTCGTTGTCGTCGTCGTCGTCGTCGTCGTCGTCGTCGTCGTCGTCGTCTCACGACGACGACAACAACGTTCTTATAAGCCTTCCTCGGCCGATCTCTGATGCGTAAAGTACACAATCACTGACTGCTCATAGAAAACTGACCTCGTCCTCTACCCCCCTCTTCTCTTTCACCCTATCTCTTTGCTACGTCTCACGGTATTATCATTCTCTTATGCGCTCGTGGTTTTTCGCCCGACGGCCAACCAATGACACACACACGCGTCAAGAAGGAAAACTATTCACGAACACAGCTAAAAGTATGAGTGGCCGGCAAACTAAAGAAAATAAAATGATCGGAGAAGAGGGAAGGTCTCTGTCTCACTGTCGTCTCTCCGCACCGGCACAGTCTTTTCAAAGACCGTCGAGTTAATCACGAGTCACACAAGTAAAGCGAAATCCCACTTCCGTGAAGCTAATTTAAATGGAAAATCGTAGCTTCGGATCCACCATCCTTTCGTCGAAGCCGCACAATTTTCAAGGTAGTGCACCAAAACGTCAGACGAACGCGCGACGTTAAAGTTTGCCGGTTGCAACGGATGATCGACGAACGATTAATCGTCCGTTGTTTCCTCAAGGGATGCGAAAAAAGCGCGTTAGCGAATCCTTTATCCTCAGGTTTACGCTGATCGCGCCGTATCGTGTTTTCGCGCGCGCACGGTTTTCAAAACAACACAGCGGAATGCCCGCCGACCCCGTGGTTCTCCTCCCTTTACCCCGCTCTTTCCCCCCTACCAATGTGCCGTTCGCGTCTCTCTTTCTACCTCTCCCTCTCGGTCTTCGTCGTTTCCGCCCCCGCCCCCGACCCGACCCCGTCCCCGTCACCGCGCGTCCCCTCCCTACCTTCTCTTTCGGTGAGCGCGGTTTTTCCGTGCACGCACACGCCGCCGCGGATCAATAATTCACCATACGAATTCACCAGAAGCGGACGAGCACGTTTCTGTCGTGGCGCGCTAGCATCAGCCGGGCCAGAGGAAAGAACCGAGCTATCCTAACCTCCTCCTCGCTGCCGCTGTCGCTGTTGCTGCCGCTGCCGCTGCCACAACTCCAACGTTCATCATTTTCTATCAAGGTTATTTCACCGAACGTTCAACGATCGCGAGCGGTCCATCGGAAGACAGCTGACAACGTGTGCCAACGAATAGAGCAAGAGAGACACGGTGAATGAGAACGGTGCGTCAAATCGGCTCGGCAACGGTCGGAGGTGGACGGCTCGGTACCCGGTACCCGGTAGCCGCGATCTTCGATGTCCCTTTCGTTTCGCGAAAAACACTGCGCGACTCCGTGCTTATCGGAGGCACGAGGACGATGTCATTGTCGGGCGACGAAGGCAAAGAGATTCGTTCTCGTGTTCCAGCGAAAACACGTCATAGGACCAGCGAGGATCACTCCAGTCGCACTTTTCACCTGGCTATTCCTATTTCTCCGGGGAAATATCCGTCTTATCCGAAGGGTTAATTTGCTTTGAAGAGCAGCTCTGCTCCCTCTGTCCTATAGGAGTTTTGTGGCATATACCGTCGGTCGGTGTTCGCGTCAGTCGGTCGGTCGGTCGGTCGGTCGGTCCGTCCGTCCGTCTGTCCGTCCGTCCGTGGGTGGGCATGTACCGTAGAGAGGAGTCGCGGTGCTGCCGTCGACGTTGATTGCCGTGATCGCGCGGGGCCCCGTGTGGGACGCCGTGGGATGTACGGGCGTGGACGAGACGCGCTCTCCGCCGTTTCTGACACACGATGGTATATCGCACACACAGTTTTCTTTCGTCTACTTACCACTGGGCGAGGTGACGTGGCGTCTCGCGCGCGCGCGGCCTCTGTTCACGCGATTATTCGCACGTTATATTAGCACGGAGGAGCTGCACCCCGGTAAATACGAGCGCAGTCACCACTCTTGTTTTTGGTATGCCAGGAATGGCACAAAGAATCTGGACAACGCACACGCCTGCTGCGCAGCCGGTCTGCGCACCCGCTGACACCGCTTATGCGGCCGCGGGAGAAACCAGAAGCCGAAGACGCCCGAACGACCGCGATAAACTCCGAGCCCCAATGAAAACCTGATCTCCCCACCACTCCACCAACGAGCTCCCTTCGCTCGTCCCTCCCCTCGCCTCGCAGTCAGTCGCGCCATGCACGTTATAGCGGATGGATGTTACGTTCATTCGCTCCTGCCACATTTCAGAGGCACTTGTTGAATTTCAGCTACCACCATCGAAGGACGTCATGCTCAACAATTTCTTTTGCGTTGAAATAAATTATTATCCCGCCATACGAGCCAACGCAGAAATTACACGAAGTATTCTTTCTTCCCTCGAGAATATAATTAAACGGTTCGAAAAGTATTACTTTCTTCATTTTCAACGAGATTTTCCTCTCGACTCGATTGGCCTCGGTACCGGCACTTGTACTACCAGGCTGTTGACGGCGGTCGCAGCTGTGTATTTAACGGACTTGCTGGTTCATTCAACTTTTCTATGTGCACGAAACGTAGAGGAGTGACATACGACCGTAAAGGTTCGAACTTAAGATTGTTAACCGTCCTTACATCTTGCACTTACGGAAACCGGGCCATTAGCTTTGTCTTTTGGACTATTATTGCCGCCTGTTCTCCGTGATATCTTTATGACAAGCAGAGTAAGTAAAAATGGGCCATGTAAATTTGTGGCTTTTTATAAAGCGATAAATGTGGCAACTCTTTTTAACATTACTGTAATGCTCGACAAATAAAAGATTAGAGCAAAAGGACGTCCGTGAGGTGCATAAAACCGAATGCCCCATATGGAAATAACGCGGTCAAAGCACGCAGTTCGGTCTCTCTGCAAAAGCGCCCGTAATTAATGCTTTTAAATGCACAGGTCGCGCTGCAAACTCCTTTTGTCGCCAACTGCATTATATCCGGTAAATGTTTACAGACGCAAACGCATCCGAGTTGCCCACGGCAATAGCTCGCTCCGGATTTCTACCTGTACTTTATTTACTCAATTACATTAATCCCCGAACATGCTGGGCGAAATGCCGCGCTTGGAAAAGACAGCACGCAACATCGCATTATCCTAATTGTCCATTCTCCGGAGAGAGATAATTCATCGAAACGACTAAATGGCCCGTTAAATACATTTTGATTCGTTCGATCGTGTCGAGCGCAATTCAATTATATAAGCCTATACTTTCCGTAATCCCCGAGATGGAGCGATCGACAATGTTATAAATGCCTTCTTAACGACAGGTACCGGCAGAAAGAGAAGCTAGAAGCTGCCGTGGCAATTGCCTCGGAATTAACGTGCGGCAGAATGCGAAGCTTGTCTCGTTTTAGTACGTATAAATCGGAGTGGCCCGTTGCCGATTAAATTGACAATTATCCCGCTCTTTAGTGGCTATACCCTTCGTTGACTCGAGCTATTTCGGTTGGAGTGCGCCGCATCATGCCATGACTGAACTCCATTTAATGTCGATAGTCGTAAAGCCAGAAAATATCCCTCATGCCGGTTTGTGCAAACCTTCGGTGATTCCTAGCACACTAATTAAGAAGTATCCCAGCGGCCACGAGGCCTGTAAATATAAAAATTCGCCGCAATTCACTTTGTCGCGTACATGAAATTGGTAGTTTGTTCGATCGTGTAGACGTTGTGCTTCATCGTGCGCACATGTACATCGAAAATCGTATCGTCAGCAGAAGCGATAAGGACAATTAGTCCGAAGGACAAAGAGAATTCATTCCTTTCGAAAAGTCGTCGGACGTGACCAAACGATGCTATTCCGTCTTATGCAACGATGCACCTTGCATTCACTCGTGTCTGCTAACATTACTAAGAAAGTTCATCGACTCAATCACAGAAGCGCACGAAAAAAATGTGCAGCGTTATTCATATTGCGGTGTACGATACGGCAATTTATGCTGAGAGCTAAATATATTTTTCTTTTTGTCAATGTGTCACCGAAATACAGGAACTTGGGCCTCCTTGGGATACCGCGAATCTCCTAGCCGGTCGCTATACGATCCGTCCTTTCCCAGAGACACGTAATCCCTTGCTTATCGAGAATTTCTTTGCGAAACACCCATTCACGTGTCATGTCTTTGAGAACCTTCGAGCCGATAGAATTCTACCGATGAACAAGCTCTGTCCACATGTGCGCTAGCGCAGAAACGAAAAATTTTGCGAAAAACTTTTTCCATCGTAATTGTGAATCAATTTCAAGCGACAAATATTACGAGAAAGAATTTTCGGAAAAGCATCGTGAGAGTCGACAATTTTTATTGGCATTTCATGGCGGCCGATAAAATATCGGTCTACGGTGTCTTTAAAGGAAGGATAAAGGGGGCCGAATCTGTCCTATAGCGAATGCTTGCCTCTCTTCGTCCTCATAAACTTGGAAAACATTTCTTATAACCGTCGGATGTTCCGCGGGGGTGAGATTCCTGGCGGGTCTTATCGCGGAGGAGATTTACTCCCGAGCTAAGGTACAAGGTATTAAAATATCACGCGGATGGCGTATTGTAGAATTTCTTCTCGCTACACCTGCCCGGATATCGATGGGTTCATAGGTTGAATATTTTTCCTCGTGCACATCGATCATTTGAGACCAGCCCCGATGGTCGACATTGCGATTGTCATTATCGCACGGCGAGGGATGATTTTTCGTTAAAATGTTCGGAGAGATATATTAAAAAATTCCGACAAGTCGATATTTTTCTGCTGCAGAGAAAGAGAGATAGAGAGGGAGAGGCGCGATGCAAGCGGAAGAAGACGAAGGAAGTACTAACGGCAACGATACTGGCTGTAGCGACGGTAAGAGGAGTCTTACCTGGCATACCATCGAGAGTTGCGCGAGACGCATTTTAAACGAATTCTTCACGAGGTCGAGGAACGCTGAATAACTTGCCCGGGATATTATTACAGATTCGAATAGAACGGAGTGCAGGTAATACACTTATTGTTAGTAGACGCATTCCCAAATCTCACCCCCTTCATTTCTCTCCTTCCTGCGCGAATTTCTCTTTACGGCACTCGAATATACGTATGTATGTTCGTCTCTGCTATGGCTCCCCTATTTCCCTAGCTTTCGCTCAATGCTCCCTCTCTCTCCCTCTCTCTTACCCACCCTCGAGCCCAACCCCTTTTGCATTCTCCCTCTCAGTCTCTCTCTCTCGCTCTCGGACCTCGAAGGATCGCGGTTCTGCGCGATATTCCGCATATCTCGGCATACCGTCCTCGTCGTTTCCGACATTGCTGCCCGGCTCCGACCATCGCGAATAATCCCACTCGTTCGACGTCTACGGTTCCCGGCTTCCACCTGGATTCCAGTCGATTCTGGTACCGTGCTTGCTGCCCGGAGGGAGGAGGACCTAGCTCCTACCTATAATTCTCCAAGAAAACACAATTTCAAGGAAATTCCTATATGAAAGAAAGACTCGTTTTTGTTTCACCCCCGACGATGACCGGTACATGGTCATCCAGTCGACCGTCAATTCGATCTACTATCAGTTCTTTTTTTCGTCACAGTTCATACTGTACCGACGTTGCGGCAAGGCGACAGACCTGACAATACATGTATTTCGACGCTGACTATCCCTCGGATCTTGAGGTCGAGTTGTTAAGCGCATTGGCGTTACTACGTTCGACAGATGCTCATAGCACTGACAAACTTCGTAAGATGCTCGAGGATGCCATCCGGGAAAAACAACAAATGCACCTTCCAAATTTTCCGCTGGAGATAATGGTTAAAAAGATTGCGGAAGAAATTAAAGATCGGGAAGGACCGCATGGCTCAAAGGACGCAGCCAACGGTGACGGAAAATCAAACGAAAATGAGATTATTCGTTCGCTGGTCAATCAAAATATCCAGGAAGAAAGTTTCGATTCGAGGCAATTCGGGGAATGTTTGGTTGATTCTTTAGAGAGGGAAGACATTCCGAGAATATCGATTCCGGATGAAGGGTCTAACGAGGGAACTCTCTGCAAGGTTCCACCAATGATTATGTTAGAATATTCGTATTTCTCTTTCATTGGATCATTCTTTTCTTTTCTCCGAAAGGTGTGTAATGCCTCTAAATTGGGTCCTATGATTTTATTGGAATGTCAAGATTGCCAAGAAGCGTACCATCCTCTGTGTCACTACCCTCCGGTTATCGATATCGACGTTTACGATCCCCGACTCGTTTGGCGATGCAGTAACTGCATCGAAACGCAATTTGCAAACAATGGAATAATTACGGATGGTGGTGAAACTCGAGGTAATTGAATTGCATAAGGATCAAAGGATTATTTATGTGTATAATGATTCGCGTAGATGACACGGATAATGGTGCCGCCACCCATCCTAAACCACATTCGCAGGACGAAGATTTCAGGAAGGCACGTTTCTTGCGTTCCACGAATTTGTCGCGCAAACGAACGGCAACTGTGGGTCAATTAAAAAGAAGAATCGGATTGAAGCAATCCATTAATCGTACTTTCATGAAAGGTTTTTAAGATTATCGTAGAAAATTGTAATGAGAAAGCAAGTCTGCGTGGTACTGTTTATTTCATACTCATTATACGATACAAGCAATGTTCCATCTTTGATTTGCATTCACTGACAAATATAGTCTCTTACAACTGGATATACGCAAAAACACTACGGTACGTGGCACCTTATTTAACAGGATCGCAAATATTGTACACTATGTTACACGCGCCATTTTGTCGGACAGTAATAACGTTGGGTGAAAGTAAGCTTGAACCTTTTCATGGATAAACTTGAAATGGGCGATTTTTGATTTTGTTCGGCTCGATTCGAGGAGGAAAGCTTTCGGCCCACATTCGTTGCTAATAGTCGAGATTGTCGGTACTCTACATTAAGGTCAACCGAGTTCAATTACCTTCAACGGCCGTGTAACTTTAAGGCGGACCCGACACCCGATCACTCTCACTTTAATCGATCGTACGCGCTTATGCACGTATCTACATGCTCAACGAGTCCTCAACGAGAAAACAAGCGCAGACACAGGCTCCATTTAGGAATTTCATACGGTACAACTCCGATGGTCTTTGCGCTTGAGGAGATTCCACCTGATAAGCCTCCATTTCTCCTTAGACGAATATTAGCCAGACTGTCGCAAATGCCCTCAAACGCCAATTACGCGACAGTATTTCTCTCAACTTTTCGTCACGTGCCATGGACAAACAGTTTGCTCAGCTAATTAAGCGCGCTAAATGCCAGAGTACTCATTTAAGACGCGATTAAGGACAAAACCGAGCAACTGGAATATTTATTTCGAAGCGATCAAGGTTCCGGAGCATATACATACGTCGTCTTGGCCGATTAGACGAATGAAAGACTTCGGAGCGAGTTTCTCCAGTAATGTCGCTGTCGCTGAATTTTAAACGGCTTTGCACACGACGAAGAAATCATTCGTTCGTGTTAAATGCATTATAAATTAGCCGGCTCCGTTGATTTCTCTCCTTGAGCGTGCAGTTCAATCTAGCGAACTAATTGCTTCTACAATCTACGTACATGTCTTTAAGAACGACTACGGCTCTACCGTGCAACCGCAACTCACTTTTGCCTATACCTTCGACCATTTGCTTCCTAAGTGGGCATTTACTTGCGATAAAATCTACGAGTTGGGATTACAATACGATTTTAACGATGACGGAAGCCGCATTTCCGACGCCCTCCTACGTAACGATGCCTTCGCTCTTTCGAAAATTCCATCCCGTTTCTCCTTACCCTAACTTTTCGATGCTGCGCCAACTGGACAGAAGGTCGAAGTTAATTTCGCCGTAAAATATGAAAATTATGTCGAAAAATATGCGCCGCAGAAAAACTGCAACCACTCAAGAAGGTATGTTTAAAAACGTGCCTTTGAATTTCAACGAATCTTTGCGGTATCAAAGTGAAAAACGTTATTTCCAATGGCCTTATTAAGAGGCACGGGCTCAGAGCAAAAAACCTTTGCTTTTTGTACAAGATGTCACGAGTTGGAGCGTGATATTTTTATTTAACAGACGGTCAGTAGAAGTTAATCAAATCGTCGCGAATCACCTAACAGATATGTTTTCATCAACTTCGGTGCTCACTTCTTCGATACTACCTCACGGATTTAGGGTGGTTTCTTAGACTTTTCAACAAATTCGTCCTTACCGTTCAACACTTTTTATTTCTTTCTGGAGATTTTATTGAGTTCAATCGAGTTATTTACTTTGTTGCGTATAGTGGAGATTAACAATGTTTCTCTGAAGTAAACAGAACACTGCGCTACTGAATCGTTCAGATAAGAATTTCGAAAGTATATTCAGCGATACTAAAGATCGCGTTTTAATCGGTAAAATCTCTTACGGACCGCGCCAAGTTTCCTTGCATTTTACGAAAAATTGAACTCGTATATGTTCTCTCTACAAGAGGTTCATATATTTAATATTAGACTTGTCTACAAATTCTGCAATCGTTAGAAACTTGGCACTAAAAAACAAAACATCTCACGTGAATGACCCAGCCATACTCCATTAAGAGTCTTGCTACACACTCCTGCTCTAGATATGATTTATCTTTACGATATAGGAGATCGTTATGTACTAAAGAATCAATACACATATCTAAATCGACGAGTATTATCTTGAGTCTAATCTTTGGCTACGGAAACTCACAATTAAATTACATGATTATTGCTACGAATGCGGGATTGGAATAAAGTTAGGCTACGGTACGTTTCTACAGGTTCGATAAAGATCCTTTCAAGACGAACGTTCATTTATACGTTAACGTTGATCATTAGTCGTGACAGACTAAGCGTAACTTGTTGTGTTCTGGAACAATGTAACGAGTATAAAATTACTCGTCCGATGGTTGAAACTGTCGGGATGCGACGCGTAATTATGACGTACGCATTGTTTTAACGTCCACGAGTTGTAACATTACTCTGAAACGATGTAGGAAAGATTCCATTTACGGGACGTGTGTGTCATTCATTAGTTCTACCTTGCACAGACATGTACACAGACATGTACACGTACAATGACGTCTTCGACAAAAATACGAAGAATCAAGGTAAGTTGCAAATAGATTTATTAATATCAATGTGTAAAAATGTGCAAAAATGATATTTCTAATTGCAAGTGTCGTTTAATTTCGCATCGGAAGTACTGGCGTCTAAAACAAAACTTTGAGTATGATAACGTGCTATCTTCTATGTGCATATGTTATATCAGACGGGATGTATTTTCTTAAAATCTCCCGAAGATTACAAGATTTTTATCTAGGTTCTCAGAACCTAATCACCAAGGTATATGATAACGCTTATTCTATCTACCTAATGTCTGAAAGGGTGTAACGTATATGCTTGTTTTTATAATACTCGTTACGAGAAACGAACGGATTATTGTGATACATTCTGCGAAACGTCACGACAAAAAGTATCGTGTCATGGGGCCTATTGCCAATTATAGCTTTGTGTTTGGTTCATCAGAATTCAATTTTACGAATGTTTCAAATGTGAATAATTTCACTCTGTTGAATTTTCGAAAGACTTCTACCATGTATCTATAAAGAGAATCATTAATGATGTCAGCAAAATATTCATCAATGGGGAAAAGTACATTGTAATTTTTCTTTATTAACCGCGTTTGGAGATTTTGAACCGCCATTATTAATTTTTCACGATGTCTTAAAAATAAGGTAATATTTAAAAATAAATAATATGAACGACTAGAATTGATGTGATGGACTAGAATTGCAATCTTGTAAAAACACAGTGCGCTTTGAAAATATCTATAAACTACGAGTCGATAAAATGACTGACATCAATATTTCCCAACGATATTGTTCGTACGTAGGATATCTCTATTCTTACCGCTAATGAATATTCCTCTAAATATGAATAAGTTAACTGCGCTCAAAAGGCCATTACATACGTCTTTACCTGGAGAGTATTCGGCATCACACAGTGAACCGGTATACTTGTAAATACTTGTAAACGCATGCAAAGAATAACTCGTACGAAATTTGCCTGTAACTATTATAACTATCGTGTGCATTGCTGACATTTGTATATCAGAAAATTTGTGCGAGTCAAATATGTCAAATATTTTCTTTTAACCTTTAGATTTCTTATGATTTGGTAAATATTCACGTACAATGGGATCAAAGAGCCGGTGTACGTTTCTATGACCAGTAACGGAAGAGAATGAATTTGTAGCGCTTTCAGGCTGGGGCAATAGGCACTTTAAGATTACGGTGATAAATTTCAATAACTCTCGTGGTTAATCGACCTTATAGGAAGGTAAGCCGTGTCCTACAACCAGATGCTCCTTTGGCAAATCAAGGATCACAGTAAAGTGAAATCCCATATTTGCCGTAGCTATCACATATTCGCACAACGAGAACCAACTAAATGCTGTTAACAAAATAATCGGGGTTAGTGGTTTGTGCATATTAATTATTGATACACACTCAAACCTTACCTAAATCATGACACAGTAGTCGGTGCTTCAGGAAGAAAATAATGAGACCCACTGTACTGATAATACTTGTTACAAAAAGAGCCTGCTTGTACTGGAGGCTCTCTGCATTTGGAGTTATTAAACGACCCAATCGTACAGATGTCAGCATATAGGTCAATGAACTAACCATGAAGACTATAAAAATTTTTTCGTGTATTGCTGTAAAAGAAATTATCCTCAATCATTTTAGAGCCACAAAAAATCTAACTTGAATTATTAGGTAGAAATAATTTTATTATTTACAATAATTCTCCCTGTTGGAAATGTATGTAACACCGCATAAAGCAGCAATTTCTGCAATATTCAACCAGTAACACAAATTTAACAGTCGACATCCCAAAAGTTTCACAGGCACATCTTCGATGGTTTTAAGTATTTTACAATGATACGAGTGGTAAACACTAGCAATAATGAGCCTTGGACCAATATGTAATGCTATGCATACACGCCATATATATCTTTGAGGGGAAATGCCAGTTATAGCCGAAATGGATGGAAGAACATTGTAGACCTATAAGCAAAGATTATGATTAGAAAATAATTATAATATTACATGGTATTCCATATTCAACTTACCCGGCAATGGGTTTCATGAATATCGTCTTGTTGGAAAGTATATGCTGTGACAAAGCAGACCAGAAGTGTGACAAGTGGTAAACAAACTGTGGTAATACATAGCTTTCTAAATGGTATTGCTAGGTAAACAGAGCTTTTGTTGCTTCCTACATTATTTAGCTCCATATTGCTACTGTCTTGCTGTTTTGATATTCCGGAAGATCAGTGGGGAGCAAACTTAGATGTATTTTGTGCAACAGAAATGCATCATAGTCACTCAGACCCATTGTAGAATCCATAGAATCATTTTGGCTCTTTTACTATCTGGAAAGAGATATAAAAAATGGTGAGATGTTTAATAAAATCATAATTGACTACTGCAGAAACCTTGAGGAAGACTAAAACTGTCTGGCTGATTGTATATGATTATCCAAATTCAGGATTTTAGTAGATCCGTAGAGCCGCCCCATTTTCAGAATTGATTTTGTGAATAACCTACTTTCTCTATTAATAGCAAAGAAAACAGCACTATCACGGGCTCGTGATATTTTGACATTTAGAAGATGGCAATAATAGTCTCTAGTCTTTGGCCGTGATAGTCATGCTAAGCAGTTTGTACATGAGACAGCGTAAAGCCAAAGAAAATGAAGCTTTTCTTTCGGTGTACAAGAGTAAAAGGAGCACACGCAACACATAAAACGAGGATCACACACAACTTTAATTACGGCTATGCGCAATGCCGAGATACTGCAGGTTACGATTCTTCCCACGATATTTACCAGCGAGTCAGACGTTTACTCGTGAACGCCCTTTGGCGATTGCCATAAAGTGTTCGTTTACAAAATGAACGTAATATTTACTTGTGGAAAAGAAGTAAACTATTAGTTTATCTTACTCACAATTTGTAAACGGATCGTCTGGTATCGTCTGCTACGGAGCAGCACGGAGCAGCTAATCCTCTCTGCGGAAATGCCATCTGTACATGAATAAGGACAGTCGCGCATCCTTCTCTTCCAACGGTTTAACCCCCTCGGCGCGATTTTTAAAGCCCCTTCGCATTTATCTTCCGGTCAAGATTTTCCTACGCATGGACACGACGTGAAGGTAGATTACATTTATTTTTTAACCATAGCTCAGTTATACACGTACGTATGTATCGTCTGGTATTACATATGTGGCCTGCCACCGAGAAGGGTAAAAGTCGTTAGACACTCTCGTTGTATGAAAGGGAAGTTTATTAGACATATAATTACAAGAATATTTGCATTTCCTACACGCGTTCTCTTTGTTGATGTTCTTCCTCGATTTCGTATTCAATTTCAACCCTCGGTCGGGCCTTCCTCCGCGATTTGCTTTTATTATCTGTCGGTTTTTTCGGTGACTTCTTACTCGTCGATGGCCGGATATCTTCAATGTCGCTTGTATCTGATTCGAAATCGTCCGAGAGTTCAACCTGCTCTTTTTGTCCTGAATCACTATCTTCGTCCTATACAAAGAATAACAATTAAAACATAAGATAAAAATGAAGTTACCGATTAATAGAGGGACACGTTACCATAGACATATCGTCCATTTCAAATTGTTCGTCGTCGTCGTCGTCGTCGTCGCTTTCCGCTTCGACATAGCGCACTCCATTCCTCTCTGCCTCTCTTTCATCTGCCTCCAATTCCATTTCTACCTCCTTTTCTATCCGTTGCTCATTTTCCTCTGCTTCACTTTCAGCTTCACTTTCAGCTTCACTTTCTCCTTCAACTTCCACAGCCTCTACAGCTTTGTCAAAGACTTTTTGTGGGAAGTTATAAATGTCATTGTACTATAAAACGATAATCATGGTAATTACTAAGCCTGCTGGAATGTAATCATTATTACAATAAATTGCCAGAAACTGTCAATTTTTATTACCATTCCTTTTTTCAATCTTTCCATAAGCTGTTTCTCTATTGCCGTTTCCAGTTTAGCAGCAACAAGGGCCTTTTCTTCTCTTCTCCTTTCCCTCCTCTCAATTTTTCTTTGTAAAGGAACTAGTTTCTTCTGCCTTCTTAAACTCAATTTTCTCATGCGAATGAGATACTGCGTAATTTTCACAAACCTTTGTTTGCATTTTGCTTTTATGAAACCAGGCCAATACAATAAGTTTTCATTGATTTGATGAATGGCTTTCTCAAAATTCCTAGATAATTTGACCTTCTCCCAAGTGTTTTTCGGGTAGTGTACTCTGGAGAAAAAATTTTTGTTTGTGAAGGCAGAAAGAGATTATCCATACTCCATACTATGTTTTTATACATACCTTTCAGCAGTTCGCATAAAAAGGTAAATAATACCATTTTCTTCTCGAACTGTAGCATATTGGCTATTTGCAAGGGGGCATGATGCCCGACTACATAATCCTGTCAGATTATATTCATTTCTACAGAACCTCTGCGATTTTGTGCTGTAAATGAAGCTCATATTAGGATACTGTCATTGATTAGAAGCTGTATTTTCTTTATTATATACGTACTTGACTTTAAACGAGCAAAAGGATTTATTAATGATACTCCAAACAACCTATAAGAATAAACGTGACAGGTTAGAAAAATCTTTCCTTCTAAAAGGTATAATATCTTTGCTGTTTCAAACTTACATCGTCATGCTGCATTGTGCCTTGATTAGTATTTTGCTACACGAGGGAATATATTAACGATTGATGACTATCATAAAATCATAGTTTTGTTGTATGCCAAGCACACGTGTGTAATCTTCCCTCTGGAAGTGTACAATATTCGATGATGACTCGTGCATGCCAGTCGACAAGTATTTACCATGCGTCGATAAGGATGTATTCCGTTTATTTTTCTGCTTATCGACAGAGAAAAACATCACCACTAGTTTGCGCACAACGTGGACAGATGTCGCCTCTATCCAAAGCAATTGGTTATATTCTAAACTACCCTTCGAGAGAGGGTAAAAATGATCATTGAAAATGTTTATGCCAATCAAATTTTATAGGCTTCGAAGAAATTCGAAACTATCAGAAAAGTGTAAAAAATATCATAAATCTTGTAGACGGGTAATTAAAACATTTTTGCCACGTTATGTTTCATGATTGTGCGTTCGCCAGCTAAACTTGAAGGTTGCTTGTTTCGTATTTTGGAAAACACTATTAATTAATAACGCAGAATAAGTTGAATGAACAACGATTGGGTTAGCGTAGACATACATTTAGAAATGGTATCTAAGACTTGGGGTGCGTAGTGATGATTTAAGGGGAAGTCGAATACCCTTGGAATAACGTTAGCACGAAAGGATCCCCTCGCGAACTAATCACTGGATAATGGAGGAATTTATATTCGTGCGCCATGGTTGGCGGACCCTGACGATGGCGTTGAATGTCATCCTGTCACTACCTCGATTCTCCCGCAGGCCCATCTACGGGAAAGTCAAGTTTCTTAATTAAGAACGCTCCACCCTTCGTCTTAGTTGGGGTCAGGATCCTGCAAATGTCCGACAATTCCACAATCTCGCTCTTAAGCAGTGTGGCGGTGGTTCGATAGATGGTCAAGTGGTAGAGATTTAGTTTGTGCGATCAAGAAGAAAAATATGATTTACGTTGAAACGATGGAATCGGAAAACAAAGAGAGATGAGAGACGATGAGGATTTCGATGTGCAGAGGCATTTACGTGTTGTCGGCTATATGTCCGAGAGAGTGAGCTTCCGCCTGATCGCACGCATACATTTTCGTTAAAACCCGTGTTTCGTCCGTTTCATTAATTTTAAAACCCGTTGAGCATTCTGTTCATTCCTACGCAACATATGAATAGGGGATTTACGTCTCCCCCTTGGTGTGCCCACCTCTTTCTGCGTAAAACCATCCATACTCTTCTCTACCTATTCCAATTGGCTTTTAATGTTCTTTCGCTGCTAATCATTATCTTCCCACTGCGTACGACGCGTAAACCGGGACATACATGTACCAGGTTTTAACACGTTATGTATGCCCCTTTCGTATTTATGCAGATATTGGTGTATATATATATATATATATATATATATGTATAAATATATATATTTATTCGTAAGCGGGTATACGTGGTCGCGTATGAGAACGCAATGAGCTCGCTCATGCGAACGCGGTCTCGGGTTGGTTGATATTAATTAATAATCAGAAACAGATGCGGCCTGAGCCCGCACGGCGCGTTCACCAGCATCCCCAGCATCCCCAGCATGCCCGGCATCCCTAGCAGCACCAGCAGTGGCGGCTTCGAAACGATAATTATTTAAGTCCCTCCTCGGCACCACGGCGGCGGCGGCGGCAGCGGCGGCGGGGGCGGCGGTACCTCCTTTCTCTTTCCTCTTTCCTCCTCCGGACGCCCAGCGCACCGTGCTAATTAAAGAGCACTCGCCTAGGAATTTTACGCGGCTCTCGGTTCGTTATGCACGGCCCGTTACTCCCGGCACCCTTTTCCAGAACCTCGGAAACTCCGCAGGAATACCCCGGAGACCTCGTGCCACATTTTATTTCCCTTTTTTCATCGGTACGGGCCACGAAAGGTGTGCGCTACCGATTCTATCACCATTCCTTTATTTATTTACAAAATACGGGGCCCATTGGGATCCGCTTACAATTACGGCCTAGAAATTTCTTAATTAAGAAATCAAACGCATTTAGGCCTGATCCGTAATGATCGTTGTATCCGGGGTTGAAAAAGGTTGAAAAAGGTCGAAACGTTGGCTTGAACCGCAGGATTTTACCCTCGAGTCGCGAGATAAACATCGGAGTGGGCGATTTAGGCGAGCGGAAGTACGCGAGAGTTTCTAAGCCGGGAACGCGGCCGAGAGAAGTACGGTCGGTATGGTGAAGAAGGAGGGGTAGCGCACGGATGGCGCTTAGCCAGCGACGCTCCCAGTGTCTGCCTTAATATCCGCCACTAACATTATTTCATAAAAGTATTACTATAAATCCAAACTCGCGTTATTTAAGCCCGCTGCCTCCCGGCCTCCGCTTTCTCCCCGTCTTCACCCGCCACCCTCGTCTTCTCCTTACATTATACCATGGCTCCGCGGAACGCGGAGGCAAGTTTTCCGCCATCCTTCGCCTCCGCCACATTAGAGATATATTATGCAGATAGTGGAGAAGACCCTAGAGGAAACTGCGGAAATTTAAAACTTTATTTACCCTAGGCCCAACGGTCGACGTACTCCTTTGCCACTTCTCATAGACGCTCGCTTGCGTCCACTTTTTTCCTCCGTTCAACGGCTATTATTTTTCACGGGCCTTCTATTATTTACGTAGCACGGTTAACAGCCGTGACTCGAGAATTATCTGACCCGCACAGGCAAGCATACTTTCCAACGCGGAATAAGATAAGTTCAAGTTAAGCTGAGGAACGTCGAATGGCAATCGAACGGAGAAAATGCAGGATTAGCCGCGTCTTCCGTTCTCTTGGTCGTTGACGATCCAATAGAAAAAAGCCAAGGAGAAGTCGGTGAAAATTCAAGGGAACTGCTTCCGGTTCGCGCTTTTCGAGCTCACTCGACAGGAATTCGTGTCGATATTCCCTGCGAATACTGCGACAACTCGCCGTCGTGATTGGAAGCGACGGAGGGTGAAAAAATTCCATCATTTACTTTCTCCGTTCGTTCTTCCGTTCCGCGTCCTTGTATTTCTATTTTCTTCTTTTATCCGGTTTACCTTGCTACCCGTTTGTGACGCGTGACGATGGTTGTCGTGTCGTGATAATAGATGGTGAATCAATGTAATAACCGACGTTAGGGTCATAGACAAGTAATTGTCCTCATTAAATTCTTCGCGCTCGTCCGAGACTCGTAGCGCGTGTGCGCTACGGACTCGTTAGGACCCTGGCCACTCAACGAGGCGAACTCGGCTGAATGGAAATCGCTCGTTCGCGCGAGCAACCCCATAAATATTGTAGCGACGCGAGCCACCAGCGGGAGGCTTTCTTTCTCACTGGTTGCCGCTAATGCGAGCTTCTCCCGGTGCTTCTGAAACGCGGACCCTTTTAATTTGCTCCAACTCGTCGGAATCCTGCACGGAGGACGCGTCCCTCGTCTCTCCCAAACGGACAAATTAACATCTTCTTATAATATATTTTTATGAATTCACAAGCAGTATTTGGCGAAATATTTCGGATAAAGGTCATTCACCGAATACCCCAAGTTACGCGCTTTCTATCGTATAAGCTCGGTCCAGTATGACGAAAGGAACGAGCGTTGGAGTGCTCTGCTCGTATCTCGAATCCTCAGCGGGGCGAATCGGCTTAAGTGAAAATCGCTCGTCGGTTTGCAAGCCCGTAAATATTGTAGTAGCGAAACCGCGGGTGGTACAGTTGGAACGCCAGCCGAGTGAGTTTTTTTCTAACTGACTGGCAGTGCGGCGCTAACGCATGCCTTCTTACCCCCTGAAGTGGTCCGTGCGATATGGCGGAAGAATCGATTGCACACGAAGAGACCGAGAAAGAAATGCTTAAACCACTTCCAACGGAATCTTCCGCCTATGTCGAGCAAACCTCTTCAACCGCTCCTCCTTTCGCCCACAAATTCACCGATATCCTTATCGAGTGCTAATTCTTTTTTACCATGGACTCAGTCCTCTTCCTCCGTCTCAGCGAGAACAATGAATTCTCTTGGACGAAAGAGGCCACGGCGCGTTACCCGTACATACGCAGAAAATGTAAAATGCTTCGGAGGATATGGCGGAAGAATCGATTGCACACGAAAAGACTGAGAAAGAAGTGCTTCTAGCGGTGTCTTCTGCTAGAAGACCGGCAAGCCAGGGAACCTTTCTTCCGGAAACAGGAACGTGCCGTGCCGTGCCGTGCCGTGCCGTTCCTCCATTCGACTGCCATTTCCGACTGACCGTTCCACGTGTCCAAGGGTTACTGAAAATGCACCCTCTGCTTAATAGAGAAGAACACCTTCCCTTCTCTTTGGTCGAAGAGTTAACGATATTATCCGGACACCGCACTTGAGGCTTTGGAAATTGACTTGACCCTTGGCGCAGATGGAGGACAAAATGGACCGGCCAGAAGACATCCGTCGCGTGTTTTCCGTCTTGTGAAATTTCAGGAAGAATCTACTGATTCGGTGAATAGCGGAAGAAGAAGGATTTTCGTGTCATCGATTTCTCTCTGGTCCTCCTTAAGTTTCAAAACAGTCGGGATTTACCAGGCTGGACATGAATGCGTGAAAAACAGGGCCTTTTTAAAGTGGCATTCCGGATTTGTGTGTGTATAGAGAGGAGGAAACGGCGAGCCTACAAGTTTCTCCGATTGGACGGTTCTTTTCTTCGGATACGGACCGTTGTGCCGGTCTCGTGGACCGCGTCGGTAGCGGACCAACACGCGCGTTTGCCGGCCCCATCGGGAGGAACCTACGTAGCCATTATGTCGGATTAGTATTGTGATTGTGTAACCGATGTGATGTGACTCCATTATGAAGTGCGCGCGAGCGTCCTACTATACCCATTGCTCATGACGAGCCATTCACCATCGCTGTCTCTTCTCTCTTTTCCCGACTTCTCCCTCTCGTTCTTCCCCCGACTATACCTATGTGCTATATGTGCCAACATTTGGTGCTCATTGAGGTCGAGAGAGGAGAAACAGACGGCGAGAAAAAAATGAATAATCGGCCCGGGCTTCAACTCGCTTGCGTGAACCTAGAACCGCTACTCTTCGAAGGGACGTAAAATCATATTTCATTGAGCAAACCGTTGCATCGTTGCAGGAGTGCCCAAGTGAATGCCAAAGCAAACCGCTTCACGAGCTTCACGAGCGACGAGTCCTCCGATAGATAAGAAAAAGCATAAGGGTAAAGGACGATAGATCGATGGCAAGACCGCGAAGGCTTCGTACGTGCGCGAGGATATTCCGCTGGGTACCTCTCCGCCGTCAACGCTCACCGTCATACAATTTATTGGTAAACTTTGCTAG
Source organism: Hedychridium roseum (assembly GCA_963989215.1). NCBI lineage: Eukaryota > Metazoa > Arthropoda > Insecta > Hymenoptera > Chrysididae > Hedychridium > Hedychridium roseum. The sequence goes on along the minus strand of OZ022307.1, from coordinate 346,385 downwards.
CTTGTTAGAGGTTTACGTGCGCTGGGATAAGAAATATCTCGAGAGTCGTGGAGAGACGAGCGCTCGAGTCTTTGACGGCACACCGCCTGCGCTACCCTTTTACCTTACATCGCCGTCCTCTCTTTTCCTCTCTTTTCCTCTCTTTTCCTCTCTTTTCCTCTCTTTTCCTCTAATGCTTGGCTGTCTGTGCAGCAAGAGCAACGCCAGGAGCAGAGCCGACAGCAGCCAGCCTCGGCAACCCCCTGGCTATAGGGTTAGAATACCGGGGTTACCTCGATCGGGCCACTGGTCTGCACCACTGCCTTCGACGCTCTGCCAACCACCACTAGCCTCACTCATTCTACCTCTCGCTCTTTCCCACCGCCCTTTCCTCTAAAACTCATCCATAGCCGGAGCCAGTCTCGGCCTAGAATATGAATATCATACTATATTGCTGGCCGATCTATCGGCTCTTCTTCCCCCTCCGACTACCGACGGAAAGGCTCTTCGTTATCAATTGGCCCCCGCTTATTATGACATTTCCCTCGGTTCTCGCACTCTTTGCCAGCTGCAATGCGACGCTATTTTACGGAACAACACCGTAGCCAAGTATGCAGCAGTCTTTCATTTTCCGTGGCAACTGCACACGTAGAGATTTACGGGGAATCTCCCTGCTAAATACTGTCCCTGGGCGCAAGTACAGCCGGAGGTGTGAGAATGAGTAAAACATTTGTACGCGTGACTCGCGAGAAAGCCGCATAGACCAGCGGAGACGGAGAAAACGAGAGAAAACTAGGGAGGAGCTAGAGAAGCGCACAGTCTCGGGGACAACAATCATAACAATCTAGTTAAACGTTATAAGGATATCTCGCGCTAAGAGGCGTGCCAAGCCTTGCATAAAATCAAATTGTACGCCGAGCCGAGAAGTTATTGTCGTCCTCCCTCGTCCTCCCTCGTCCTCCCTCGTCCTCCCTCGTCCTCCCTTCCCCCTCTTCGCCGTCGTCGCCGTCGTCGCCGTCGTCGCCGTCGTCGCCGAAAATTCCATCCGAGAAGGATTCTACTTCCTGGAGTTTACCTCCATCCAGGCTTCCGGCTTCTCCTTCCTTCGAAATCTTCCTCTCACTTATCAGAAGGAGAGCCGCAAGCTTCTCTCGCCAAGAGGAAGCCCGATATTTCGCCACGTAGACTCCGGATTAAAGAAAGCACTTTTTTCCTGAATCTCCCAACTTTGTGACGGTATACCTGTATTACGGCAGGCAGCCTTTCCGTTGGCCATTGTCGGATAATTACGTCTCTATGGTGGATCCTCGAAATAGAGGTAATGGAGAACTCGCTTGAAATCGGCTTGAGGGTTAAATTGAAATTGCAATCACTCGAAATTACTGGGCTGGCCGGCGGCTCGCACGCGCCAGATGGAGCGACAGGAAAATCAGCCAAGAGAGATATGCCCCGTGTTATCGAAAACGACGATAGTTGGGCCCAGAAATTGAACATTGTTCTCCGCCTTCACGGACGGATGAATTCATTACTCGTACCTACCAACTACCCTGGCCCCTCGTTCTGCCAAATCTGCCGTTTTACCTCGCGGAAATGAGAATATTCCGAGGACACGTGATTATAATGATTTTCCCCGGTAAAACATACGGATTCGCGAAACGCACCGGTCTTGTGCGGTATTTCTCGATGAAATTGCTCGAGTTCCCACAGCCCAGCCGAGCGAGAACGAAAACCAAGGGAATTTGCCGTAAAAAAAGTGCTAGACGGTGAAAGGAAAGGGAAAGGGAAAGGGGAAGAGGGAGGGGAAGAGGGAGGGGAAGGGGAAGGGGAAGGGGAAGGGGAAGGGGAAAGGACTCGTTAAGGGATGCCCGCGGGGTAGAGTTGGAAGGCATCGGAATGAAAAGATCGATTAGAATCCAGTATCGCCGCGGGATTCTCGAATAATTCAAGGGGAATTTTCAGTCTTTTGCCCTGCTGCCGCAGACGGGGGTAGGGGAGATTTTACGCGTGACCCTGAGGTAACGGCAAGTCGGGAAATTCAATATTTTGGCTATCGAGTTTCCGTCGACAGGAGAACGGTGGGATTCTCAAGAGGAACCCCGAGGGTGGTCACCGTCACCCTTGGCATTTTTCTCGAGGAAAACTCGACGGGGCGGTTTTCCGAATTATCCGCGTCCGAACCGACGACACTACAATAAACTACAATAAACTCACTCTCGATGTAGACTTTGATCGTTGAGAAAGCCCGATACAATTACAATGGAACAGGAAAATTGCAATGTTGAGAGACAGAAATGAATTCACTGGCTTATCTATCGTTCGATTGGCGTTCTCACGAAACTTTACGATTAATCGGCGGCCGGTAGAGAAGGAGATTTATCGACTTTGTGGATCGATCGTACGAGTTAATAATGACTTTGATCCCACGGCGATGCAAACACGAAGAAACGGGCCACCCGTGGGGGTTAACACTCAGCTGGGCGTGGAGGGAAAACAGCCAGTCACAATGTTGGTTCAACTACACGACAATTATCGCCGACGAGCTTTATAATTAAGAGGGACCTGCGCTTGCCCCTTCTCCCCTCGGCTCGTCTATCTCAGATCTGCGGATTCCCCGCGGTGGCGATCCGGTCGACGGAACACTGCAGGACGGCAGCTTCCGATCGCCAAGGAATCGGCCTCCCGAGAAATCTGCTTACAGTAACTAGTTGGCATTTTCTCTTTCGTAGCAGCGGGGGCCACGCTCACGACGGACACGTGCTGGGACATTGTGCATTGTCGACATTCCCACCACTGTGAGAATTCGCGACTAACCCCATAAGATACCGCGCCGGAAAAGATTACTTTTACCTTTACGTCTTTCCTCTTGATCCATCAATCGTAACGTACTTACTCCTCAATTCCCTTATTTTTCAGAATCGAGCCTTGCCTCGATGCGCAACAGCGTAGAAGCGCAAAACATTGCCGATGAAAAAGGGAAACGGCAATTATTGGCTCACTTGGCATTCAGCAAAGTCGCGAAAATTCGTCCATTGAAATCTGTTGGAGCGCCACAATGTAATTTCGAGCGGGGCCATCGTGTAGCACGTTATAACGCGCTCTAATGCGCCCTTAACGAAGCCCTTAATCCAATTTCGGACCAACTAACGGCACCGTGTGTACCGGCTGGCCGGAAGTTACGGCCTTTTCAACTTCTCTTTGCTACTGGCGTTAAGAGGGATCCGTTTATGACGACCACTCGAACCGCTACGAATGAATGCCATTTCCCTCGGTTTCATCTCTATGCGACCCTCAGCGGGTTTCGCCAAAAATGCCGTATTTAAAAGGACTTTTTCACTCTCCCCGTGTAACAGCGATTCTCATGATTGGCGAATATTTGCCTCGGAAGGACTTTTATTGATCCTTTTGCATTCGTGTAACGACACTATCGGAAGCATGTTCTGCCGCACGATGATGCGATAGGAGATGAAGCGGATCTGTTTAACAGTCATGGGTACAGCCATATGTGCCCCGTGATGCCACCAAGAGGGATTATCATCCTGAGTGAGATCCGTTATCTCCCTGGCACGCGTCCCTATGTGGAATCTCTTCACCTAATCTCGATTTCTCGTGCTCGCACGCACGTCGACGCGCTTCTCCGTCCTTCTCTATGGTCGCCGCGTGATAATAGAGATGTCAGACTGTCGCCGCTTTGACAACCCCATAACACACGCGTCCTCCACGTTGCCGTCTGCTCAAACACGGCACCTTACTCCCCGGGGATCTTCGAAAATGTCGGTCCATGTCCGCGCGTCGTCCCTTTCCCCTTTCCACTCTGCCCGACTTTCGTCGACTCGACTATTCGTGTTTCCGCCTCCAAAGTTCGCGATCGTACCATCTTCTTTTCACTTTCTTCGGACGTTTCATCAGCCGTGTAATGCTTAACAGCCGTTGAACACTTTTGCCAAAGTCTCATTGGTTTTAGACGTTTTCGAATAAAAGATCAAATATGATTTAAAGTCGAGGCATGGAAGTGTAGGGGGACGTAGGGCGATTAATAGAGCAGGATCATTTGCGAGAATCGGAGAGGCACGCGCCGGCGAGTATTTAAGATCGCCGGATACGGAGTCACGTGTCGACAGGATCCGCAGGACATTATTGAGAACGTCCTCGGAACCCTCTTTCTCCTCGACGATCTATTGCTTTTTAAAGGACTTTAAAAGCCGCCTTATCGGATCCCCGACACCCCCGATAAATCTTCCGAACGTCACGCGAGCCGTGCGATGTCGCTCGTTTTTCTCCGTCGAGAGAACAATCTGCTTCCGTTGGCCTTACTTGGTCAGATCCGAGTTAGGCGTAATTTCTTATTCAGCCAACTCCCCCGCACCGCACCTCTATATACATCCTTATCGTCGCATACTTGACGTTTAACACTGACGTTTAAAAGTGTGCTTGACCGACGATAAACTTGCCGTTCGGTTCTCAGGGATTTTCCACTTGTTACGGAGAGCTAGCTATATTTACGATTGGATGGTTCTTGGAAAAAATGAATAGGATTTATGGCAGAGTCGTAGCGAGCGGTGGTGATTTCGATATGGAGCAAGATTTTCGAAACTCGATAGCATTGGGAACGAGGTACGTGCAGCGACGCACATGCACACGCACATGCACACGCACATGCACATAGGCCGATATTACAAAATTATCGTGCCGTCAATGTTATCGACGTCGGTCGGGCCGAGCGAGCGTCGCCGGCACGGAGATACAGAGCGCGATACGCCACGCTGCCATAATAGAAGCGATCGGCCGAACCCCCATGAAACGCAACTTCCCCATGGAACGACGCAGCTTCCCCGCGTTCACCGCGCTCCCCGAGATGACGCGATAAGGAGCATTAGTACGTGCAATCGTCTACGCACATGGAAGATGGGCCTGTATTTTTGGAGAATCGATCGTCCGTCGAATGGGATTGTTGAGAAAAGCGCTGGCGAGAAACGGCCCTCCGAACGTAAGTGCGTTTCTCATGGGCGTAAGACGTTTCCGGCTACAATGGGCCGCTTGTCGGCCAACGAACGACGCGTCGACGCCCTCCGTCATTGTACCTTCCTGAGAACGTTTGACTCGGTGCACGATTGCAGGGTGAATTTCTCGGGAGTTTGCCGCATTGTCAGCCGAGAATTAAGAGGGAGGCGCTCTCTGCGGCTGTCCGAGGGACTTTTTCTCTCCCCTCGCCTCCTCCTCCCTGAGAAGATTTCAAATTACAGCCTCGGCCAGGAAGGGAGAGAGCGGACTAGCCACCCCCTGCGGGCCCCAACGGGGGCGCCACGAAACTTGCCAAGACGTCCCGCATCGACGGCGCTTTTTGTCCCACAGCTTTTCTGTTGCCATATCTTCCGCTCCACTTGCCGATATTATCGACGCGACCACCCAATCCTGGGTACCGGTCCGCCGCGGTCCTTTCAGCCCGTCAAAGCCAAGGAAATCCTTAACGGAAGGCAATTAACGGAATAGCCGTAGAACGAGACGGTAGACGCATTATTATTCGTACGTGGAAACGCGAGCGTGTAAACACTTTGAACGGACACGAGGGTCCGGAAGGGTGGGATTTTTGCAGGGTTATGCAGAAGGCAGGGGCGTACACGCGACATTGGTTCGAGGACCGAGGCAGCGAGGTGCCGACGAGCCGAGCGAAAATCCACGGGGGACCAGACACGCGTGTCCCTTTGACGACGATCCCACGCGCACCGAGGGATCATCCTTTGATCTTACCGAGCCGGCTCCTTCGGTTCCTTCGTTATGGATCGCTTTGCGCTTTGCGCTTTGCGCTTCCGCGAATATCCGCGCCTAAGCATGAAAAAACTCATCGACCCTTTTTCACCTTTTCCAAACCCCCGACCCCCATCCAAGGACACTTCTCTCCTCCATTTCCATTTTCATTTCCATTATCATTACTCATTTTCATCGGTCTCCCCTTATTTCCGCCTCGGTTTTTCGCTCCTTTCCGGGATGTCATAATGCCATTCGAGCATTAATCCCACGGAATTCGGGGGATTACTCTCAGTCCGCGCCATGCTCATCTGCTTAATTTCAGAAGGTACCGGTCCAACATCCCTAGGCATTTACACCGCCGCTAATCGGATAGCAGAGTTATTTGTTTTTCCTTTCTTTTTTGACATGCTGCCACGAGCGTGTCGAAGAATATTGTTTGTCGGGAAGCGTGTGCGAGAAGTGTTTTTAATGCGCGTTACCCAGGCAGCAACCACAATCCGCTTTCCACAGGCATTGGCCGGTATTCGCGGCCATTTGTGAGCACGCACACGCGTCTGTACACGGACAGCGGTCGAGCGGTCGAGCGGTTTGCCGGTAACGCGCTTTGCCAGCAAGCCCCAGCGCTACACTGGCCACGGCTGATTTCCAAATTGCTAAACATTTTCACACTTTCGTGATTCCGCTGCTGCAACCGCTGTGCATCCTCCACACCCTCGTTAAACCAGCTACAACGTGCGGCGACAAATGGCTGCCAGTATTTCCTGTATTTCCGGCCAATCTACAGATTTGCCGGAAAATCTATGGCTCTGTGGCGATCAAGACGATCATTAACGTCGTAATATCGTTATTCTCGAGTCATTAATGTCCTGGCGTCGTTATCCCCGTCGGTTGAACGCTTCTTGTTGGTTTTACCTATGGCCTCTGGTTTCTGCGAACAAATTTTTTTTCCTGCTGTCGCGTAATTTCTTTCGGCACAATAATGACCGGCGTCGACACGGTCGTCCATCGCAGATGAGCGTCGGCCTTCGCGTTTAATTGTGGACCCTCCGTGCCGGGAGCGACACGGCCCGGTGTCATTAAATTATTCCGGAATGTGAACCCAATGGGCGCTCCCAATCGACTCCTGAAACAGTGCGTCTTTCGTGCAACCGTCACCTCCAACATCTGGCTCCGGCTCCGGCTCCGGCTCCGGCTCCGGAACGTAATTTCAACGGGCATACGGTTCGCCACTCGATATAAGCGGATATTCCGGCCGATTTCCGCCACTCCTGCAGCCGGCGTCTTCGACTCGCCAGGAACACGTGATTTTTCGCTAGTCGCTGGCGGACTGTACGGCCGCATGTTGGACCTCGAAATATAGAACCGCATAACCGCGGGGCATCTCGCCTGCCGCCCGAAGAAACGTCGCGAATCATTGACTCCGAAAAACGATGCTTCAGAGGGCAACCAGCACGCTGCGTGCGTGCATTGCATGTCGGCAAACAGAAGCATTCGCTGGATAATACGCATATTCGTCGAATTCTAGGACACGATCCTCTGGTGGCTGGTGGCCCGCGGCCCGTTGCCCGTGGCCCACGGCCGGAAGCCTGATAAAAGCGTCCATCGACCCCACAGCCTCGCTGCAAACGCAAAAATGTCCGGCGCAGAAACGAATCGAATGACTCTCCGAGAGAGCTCGGCAAACCTCTACCGCGCCCGATTATACCGCTTTTCCATTTTGCTTTCCATTCGAACACACCGCGCTTCCCGCGATAAATCCCCCCCCTCCCCGCCCCTGTCAAAATCCTCTGTTTTTCCGTTCGAACGGAAACGCAGCCGTGTTTCGCCGATGACCGCCCCTACCGCGCCTCTCGCGCCTCTCGCGCCCCGATTTCTAGCATTTTTCATAAACAGCCTCAACGTAGCGTCAATTAAAAGCCAAGAGACGTTAGTCTGCGACGAGTCGACGCGATTATCATGAAATCGCTCGGAAGCCGAGCCACGTGCTCTTTCAAATACACCGTCCAAGGGTACTCTCTCTCTATAAAGCTGGAAAACCAAGTGGAAAGGAGAAGGAGGAGGGAAACGGGAAGGTAAATAAAACGAGAAAGGGGGGAGAGGTAGGGGAAAAAGTAAAAAAGAAGATTGGTAGCATTTGGTAGGTTCGACGTCGGTTAACGCAGCGGGGCCACTGCGGACGCCTCGACGGACACATTGAGGGCGCCCGTTCGACTTGATAATCGCTTGCCATTCATACACTTTTCATTGGATTGCGATTGAGCATTAAGAAACCAGAAGGCCGGCGCGGGCCAGGCGCTACTGCCACGTATTAGCATTAGGAGGCATCATCTCGAGTGTAAACACTGCATGGGCACCATGGATTTCGTCACAGTCCGACGCCACGGGGCGGCCCGCGATATTATCGTCCCTTTTACCTCAGCTTTTTGCCCCTCCACTTTCCTCACCTGCGTTGGCCCAAGCCCAGGCTCGAACGCTCGAACGCTCGAACGCTCGCTGAACGTTCGCCGACTTGCCAGTCCTAATGAAAAGCACAAGGAGAAACGTAACAACTTTCTGGGCAATTCGTGTAGCATCGATTTAGCCGCGAGCAAGTGCCAAGGCAAAGAATTTTCCACTCGGCTTGAAATGCGGCTGAGGGAGGGACGGGCTGCATGTGTCTTCCTACGGTTCTTAACCGCGATTTGGTCCAAGCTCAGGACGGCAGACGGTCGTGATCCCTTTTATCCAATCCGTGAGAGGCCGCGAGGCGTTAAATCCCTCGGGAAAGCCCCGTAACGGAGCTCGCGTTCTCGCCCTAAGTCGGTCAGCTCGGACCAGTTGAGCAAAAGGATCAGGATACAAGCGCTATAGCACGGCTAAATTCATCGCTTCTTCGACGCATTCGACCTCCTTCAGCAATTCTCCCCTTTTCGCTCTCTATCTCATTTCGAAACTCTAGCCCCAATCTCGCTAAATACCCACGTAATTACTTGTCCCACCGTGAATACGTCGTCCTATCAATGTCAAACTCTGACAAACCCTCCGATGAATAACTCAAGTCGAATTCTTCGGGCCTAAGTCGAATTACGAGTACGGGGATTCGAGCACGAAGCAACAAATTTATCGAACCGAACGAACTTTTTATTTGGACCACTTACGGAACACCTCACACCCATGGTTCACTTGTTTGTAGTCTCCATTTCCCGTGTACAATGACAGAAACCAGGAATTTTACGGGCAACTACGTGATCGTCCGTTGTCCATCTATAGCTTTCGTTTCGAGGCTCCATTACGTTCAGCTCCGTTTAGCAAAAATATCTTGAATGTAAGTCCGGCCTTGCTTACGACTTTTAATTAAAACTTTTCGTTTCCTTGAGAGTTCCTCAGCATCTGACCCGTTGTAAAGAATAATTATAACCTCACGTTTGCATTTCAAGGAGAATGATTTGTAATTAGGGCCGAAGCAAACGAAAGCCGTCGGGGTCCTGCAACTCCCGACGAAGGCGAACAATACGATCCCTACTTGCATCGGAAAACCGCCAAACCAGTCTCGTACGATCAACGAAATTTACATGAGCGCTTAACTCCAGGAATCTCATCACTGTGAGCACTTGGAAAAGGAATCAACGTTTTCAGGGATTTCGGGTCAATGGCGAATCTTGTGAAAAGCGCAGCCGGCACGGGTCTTTTCGCCATGCCGAATGCATTCGCCTGCGTCGGTCTGCTCCTCGGCATCGTCGGCACCTGTCTCATGGGTCTGTTCATCACCGTGTCCATGCGAATTCTATTGAGAATTCACTACGCGATGTGTCGTCGACTTCGAGAACCGACCTTGACGTACGACGAAGTTGTCGTCGGGGCTCTCACGATTGGAAACCAAAAGGCCAGAGTTTCGCCGGAAGTAGCAACGTAATTTCTGCCGTTCCATAAGTATAAGAGGCCAATTGGTTTGCAACGGAGAATGCTCGTAGATTCATCGTAGATGTGGCAATGCTGACGTGTTACATCGGCGTCGGTTCGGTCTATGTTCTCTTCATTTCTGGGATCGTCGAAGAGTGCCTCGACCCAGAGAGACTCATCGGTCAGAGCAACTACTGCCTCATGCTCTTCCCGATTTTCCTCCTGATGAACATGGCACGGCATCTCCGCCAAATCAGCCCGATTTCCGTTCTAGGGAATGTCCTTTTATTCGGTGCCGTCGGCATTGGCATAACTTATGCCCTGAAAGATGGCATAGGTAACACTTGGACGAGCGTCGCTCCAAATGTCAAGCTTTATCCGAAATTCCTCGGGACGGTTTACTTCGCCATGGTTTCCCCGGGAGTGGTGAGACTTTCATTTTTCACGCCTCTCAGCCAAGTAAATTCCATTTTTCTTCCGTTCATGCAGATCTTAGCGATAGAACACAGCACGAAGAAGCCATGGAACTACAGCAAGTGTTGCGGCGTATTCGATGGGGGAATGTTCTTCTTGATCTTGCTACATGCTGCCGTTGGAGCTATCGGTTACCTCAAATGGGGCAACGGTGCTTTGGGCAACTTTATTCGTAATCACGTAGAAAACGAGTGGTAACGCAAAGACACCAATAGCCCGGGAGTAATGACATATCGACTCGTAAAATCTCTTGTAGGGGAACCGTCGCGGCTTTAATAATGCAGGCACTAGCTCTCTATTTTACTTACGGTTTGCAATGTTATATGCCGATCACTATTCTGCTCAAGGATTATGCGATACCAGCGATAGATCAAGGGGTCTGCTCAGGCAGCCCAATGTTCTGGGATCTCATTATACGCACTGGGGTCAGCGCCGTTACGTGTGAGTCTTCATCATTGACTTTGACAATGCCAACGTGACTTTGGTAGATTTCGTTGGACAAGTGGAAAATTCGTTACAGGTATTCTCGCAGCGGCGATCCCAAAGCTAGACTTATTTATTGGACTTGTCGGTTCTCTATGCATGTCTACATTGGCGACCTTCATACCGGCCATTCTCTATCTTCTCGTTCACTATTCGAACTTTGGTAGGCTCAAATGGAGACTCATATTTGGGCTGTTCATACTCGTCGTCGGATGTTTCGTCACGTTTTGCGCCGTCGCTACTTATATTGTGTTGATCGCCCAGTATTATAAGCACGGGTGTGTATGTGTGTCTGTGAAAATTGTACATTGGAATGTTGCTTTCTTCACTGTTTTTTAAGAGCCAAATTTATTTCGTAGGAACGGAAATACGTGGTAATGCTCGCGGCGTCAACTGGTACGTTGTAAAGTTGTTTTGAGATCGTTCCAGCAGCGCTCGGAAGAAGATCGTGCGTCGGGATGGCGGCCCATGAAAGCGTAAAGCGTACAACATGGAGAAAGAAAGAAAGAAAGAAAGAAAGAAAGAAAGAAAGAAAGAAAGGAAGGGGGAGGCGCGACGTATAATCGCGTGAGATGAGCGAGGCATGAGCGGCTGCAGCGCTTACCGGCCAGACCGTACGAGGACCATCGCTACACGCACGGTACCAACCAACAATCTTCTTTGTTTCATTCATTGCTTTACTCTCATTGATAAACGATGCTTAGTCACACATGCGCGAGCTTTATTCCATGGTGCTTGGCACGAAATCCTTTTCTTCATTTGCATTTATTCTCGTCTCCTCGTTGTTTTCTCGAGTTTGAAAATGTGCGGCGAAGAATGCGGTAAAAGCTGTTAGATGCTGACGCGCGAGCTAAGGAAGCCCAGCTTTACGACTGCGGTGAGGAAAGAAAGAGAAGGCATGGTTGGAGGAGGGTGACGAGCGACAGAAGCGAGGGTGCTTTCATCGCACAGAGAGAGAGAGAGAGAGAGAGAGACAGCAGCACCCCTTTTAGTGGCTAGCGAGCCTGCCACCCCTCGTCCCTGTCTCTCCGCTTGTCCGTTCATCCGTTTGCCAGTTCAAGGTGGTTGCGTTCATTAACGGGGATTCCGTCGCCGGCGGTACGAGCTACTTCCCCCCGACACAGCCGTGCCTTGCTTAAATTATTATTTCGCTAAATCCCGTTAAAGATGCCCGCCATGTTGGTTGTTTCTCAGCAATCCCTGTGTTTGCCAGCAAGAGCGGAAGGAAAAATTGCAGATCCTTCGCACCTGTTGGAAAGTCAGGACAGGACGATTACGGAAGGATTATCGAGGAGAAATTGCCTGGACACGTGCTGCTCCTAACGACTCGTCCCCGGGGTCCTACGTTTTTCTTTCTTCTTTGTAATTGGACGAAACGAGAGGCACCTCCGGCGGAAAATTGCGCGGATTAACCATCGGCTCGTCCGCACGTGCATCTAAACGGCCGCTAATTGCTCCGGACGAGCGACAAAGTCCTCGAGCTTTACTTTCCCTATTATCCCGAGGAATGAATATTTCATGGCGCGAAAGGCAATAGATGGAGCTCGAAAGTTTCGCGAGGGTTTTTGCGCGGGCAAAAAGGGAAAAAGGGAAAAAGGGAAAAAGGGAAAAAGGGGGACGGCAGGTGGACAAGGTGGATGGTAGGAGGAGATAAGCAGATATTAACCGAGAGTTTAGGGCGGAGCGAATGACGGCAGTGCGTATCAACCAGAAGGGGTTTGCTCGCGGGTTTCCTCCTCGGAGAGCCTTAGCTCCCACCGTCGCGCCGTCGGAAACGGCGAACCGGCTTTCCTTATCTCAACTCTGCAAGACTGCCTCCGGTAATACCGTGCTGGAAACCCGCCACTGGAAACCCTTACAAGCGAACCCCGTGAAATATCGCTAAACGTCTCCTACCTCGCCTCTCTCCTTCGCAACATCCAACGGCGCGTGGCGCCTTCTTTTCTCCATCCTCACGCCCTCACGGGGCGCCTTTCTCACATTTTGACCTCTGCCCGGCCATGTCGCTCCAACGTTATCGCAAGTCCAAAGCTACCTATACGACATATTTCCTATACGCTCCTGTTTCCACCGATAAGCAACCCCTCGCTTAACGAAATTACGTCGGCGAATATCTACAGCTGCGTTACCCGCTTAGGCATTGGACAAACAAGTCCGCGAATAATCGCAGCTACGTGTAAATTTCGCCGAAAATTCTCGCCAACTGCCGTGAAGCTAAGGAGTCAGGCAAAGGCAAAGGCAAAGACGACGACAACGACGACAACGACGACAACGACGACGATGAGGAAACGAACGAGCGCGCTTCATTATACGCGACGCTCGCACGCTTCGTTTGTTCCCGGAAGTCGTGCTTTAGGAGGGCGGTAGGAGCAAAGGGGTGTGAGGATCTTGGCGGTAGGGCGAGGGTGAAGACGAGAATAAAGGAGGAGGAGAAGGTCGCGGCGGCAACGAGTATCTCGAATTAATACAATCAGAGAGGGTGTTGGCCCACTACGCTGGGTATATACTGTCGCGAACTGCCCTCAATGGAGGAGGAACGGGTGAAACGGGAGGAACGGGAGGAAAGAGAGGAAAGAGAGGAAAGAGGAAGAGAAGAGATAACCACCCCTTTGCTTGTCATCGAAATTACACGGCGACGACACTCGACCTCGTTTACGATTCCACTTGGCTCGCTGTCCCTTATTCGTATACGCCGAGACACCGGCGCGAATTACCAAAGGCGCTCGACACAATGGCAAATATGCCACTACATAATGAACCGTCGCCATCGCCCATTCGAGAAGGCCCGCTGTATTTCGGCCTCACTGCGAATAATATGATTAACACTGGTAAAACCCTCGAGTCCCTCGCACATTGAGTTTATCAAACGGAAAGATGTTTCGACTTTTCGATATACTCAATTTTTCTATGCATTTTTAAAAGAGTTGACAATACAAACGAATCGAATATCCTCCGGGTGATGTACCTACTCGTCGTGAATTCTTTTACTTCGCTACAAGACGATGAAAAGGCGCGCATGGAAGCGGCTTATGGGTGGTTTTTAATAAAATCAGCCGATCGGCGAGCCGTGTGAAATGGAAATATGCATGTTCGGCCGAGGGATTTTGCGGATGGGGTGGCTTTCCCGTTTGTAAAATGGGGGGTTGCGACTGGATAACGATGGAATTCAAGCCAGCCAACCAGCCAACCACCCACTGAGCCAGAGTCGACCCCACAGCCTCACCAACGTCGCACCATCGTGACAACAGTTTTTTTCCTTTATTCTCTCGAGCCGCCTAGCCGTGTATCATAATGAACGGGGTGCGAGGTGCATTAGCGATTGGATATCCCGGCAGATTCAAGGCTTTTCGCCCTACATCCGCCACGGACAATTGTTCCGGCTAAATCATTTACTTCTCTTGGCCTCCCTCTTCCCTCTTCGTAAATCGTTTGACAGTCGGGACGGGCCGATCGTCCCCATCCGAACGAGTGTAAAGAAAGCGATTGGCCGTGACGGTAAATGGTGACACGGTGGAAGCGCGCAAGAGTAGGGCTCGTGGAGTAGATAAACGTGAGAAATGCGAGCTCTGCACGAAGGACGTTCGGTCGTATCGAAGGCGGTGTTGGAGTTACAGCCAACACTTACGGGGTGCCATTCGTTTTATGGGGCTTCTTATCGGCTCGCTGCCAGCACATAAACGCATCTCGCGGTACGACGCCTCGGGTAGCGCGCGTGCCTTTTTATCGAGTACACCGAGGCACAGGTGCGTTCCTATTTACTCCGCGTGGAAAAAAGAAATTTAGCTTTGGTTCGTCGCGGATGAGCGACTGCCACCGGTGGAATTTATTCGAGCCGCCAATGTTCATAAAGATTCGTCTTAAAAACTTTCGACGCTGGTTTTTCCGCCAGTAAATTGGCGCGGGGATGCTCTCCTAGGAAGTGGAAAGTAAAGGAGAGGATCTCCGTACATAGGATAAACGGTAGTACTCGCGCTCACTTGATCCCCGAGTTTCGAAGGAGCTCATCAGCAACCGTCACTCCTCGGCTTATCAGCGACCTACAGGTTATCAACGTCGGTCAAAGACTATGCACGAAAAAGGACAGAGGAAAGATAAGGAGCGTCATCGGGACGACAGTGGCCGTTATTCCTGGCATAGCGGCCTTCGAGAGCCCAACGAGTACGCGAGCAAATGAGAAGGAACGGACGGACGGACGGACGGACGGACGGACGGAGGAAGAAACGAAGAAAGTCACGAAGAGCGAGAAAGAAAGACCACCGTCTGTCGGCTTGTGTATCTACCCTCGCACGCTGGAAATTTCGCAACGGGGGTGATTTTCCGCGGGGGACGGCCAAGCCCCGTTCCCGCTTTAAACCTGATTGGATGCAGAGTTATCTCGCGCTGCGTTACTTCCGGATGATTGGTCGCTGCGGTCGTCATGACTACCTCACCACCACTAGCACCACCGTCGTTGACGGGCTTTCCCTCTTTCTCCCGCCGGCTTCTTTCGACTGTCCCTTTCTTTCTGGCTCGCTGCCACCCACGTGGGGTGCGCACCCCACCCCCGATACACGCCTCGTATCCAGCGACCCTTGGCTCGCTGGCCTCTCGCTCGCACCCTCATAACGCCACTCTTTCTCCTCCGTCTTCTTGCTCCATAAAGAAAACGCTCCAGCGAAAACTTGCCGTCAAAAGCGCGATTTTTCTCAACGATCGAGCCGTCTTATATCGGCCCAAGTACATTAAAATCAATGCCGACGTGTATCGGCCAAACGAAATGAAGGGAAAAATTGCTGGCTCCCGTTTTCTTTTGCTTCTTTGATGCACCAAACTCTTAATACATCGTCAGCGAATTGACATTTGCCCCGATGGTTCTATTATTCGTTGGCAAATGACAATTGGGGACAAACCAAACCGTCTATCCCACTCGGAACAGCGGATTCCATTCGTTTCGCCTTCGAGAGAACTCGTCTCGCACAAAGCTCGTATAATTATTACGGTTGTAACACGCGCCATGGAATATGCGCTCGCATGTGTCAACGTGGAAAGGCAGAAAGGATGAGGCAGTTGCCCTCACGCACGCTACACTCAGCGCCAACGTTTCACAGCGGGCCGCGACGAATCGTCCTAAACTCACGTCTCCATCTCTCATGATCCGAACAAACACGCGAGGGAAACTCATAGATGGAAAGCCCGAAAGAAGAGCAGCCACCAAAGAGGACCGGATAGAAGAGGGTCAAATGAAGAAGATGAGAACGGCGTGAGAGAGAGAGGATGGAGAAGATGAAGACCGAAATGTGAATGTCCGAAAAATAAGATGTCAGGTCACACGGCTAGGTAGGATTGAGCGTCACGCCCATCGTTGCCCTTTGTCAGCGGAGTCATCATTCGAGCAAGATTTATTGTCCGGATAAGGGCGTCTCGTCATTTTCCACGCTCAATTCCCGACATTTACCGGTCCAGCAGCCCGCACCGAGTTCACTCCGATCTCTGCCTCGAGCTACTGTCGCTCTGCCTGTTGTTCGTCGGAACTTGCAAACGGCCCCTTTACGCTCGGACCGTCCAGTTATTAGCATCGAAACGGCCCTCAGCGAACGAGCCCGTCAATTCGGCGCACGTACGCGCCATTAATTCCTCCGCCTCGCGCTAAATTCAAGCCGACGAGATACCTAACACTCGACAAACTCGCCCGCATTTTCCTCTCGTCCTCTCGTTGTAGGCATTTTCTTCGAAAACTCGCAAGTACCATTGCCAAAAAGACTGCCCGACGTGTTTCCTACTTTCCGGGGACAATCGTTCAACATTGACGAAAAGTTGGCAATCGTAAACCGCAAGCAAGACCATCCGGCTTCTCTACTTACTTGGCAAAAATAATCTTACGGTATTTGCTTTGCCGAAGGTTCGCTGAGTCAGAGGCGCGATCATCGATCACTTATTGTTAGTGGCCAGGCACGCGTTAGATCGTGACTGCACTTATTTGCTCCGACACCCTTTTCGCCAGCACGCTTCTGTCATTTCCATGAAAAGCTATGACTGTGATAGATCGACGCTTTCTGTTCCGCTCGAGTGACCACCGCACGCGAGCTCATTAGGAAAAGTTTATTAAGGTCTTGGTGTCTTGGTGCTTGGTGTCTTGGTGTCTTGGCGTCTTGGCGTCTTGGCGTAAAACTCGGATAACATCGTTCGGATAAGGTGACAGCGTCGTAGGAAAAAGAAGGAATTTCGTGGTAATATGCTGGACCAAGGTAACACAAGGTAACACTACCTGGCGCGAATGTGTTTGGCGCAACGACGCCTAGACATCCTGTCGGAAAAAGTGCAGTGCATCACGCGCAGGGGTGTAGGATGACCCATCCTCGGCGGAGCATCTGGAACCGCTGCACGGGGTCATCTTATACCAGAGATACGCTCCGACGGGACGGCAGATGACAGCCGATGGGAAACGGACCACCGTGAAACTCCCCGGCCGGCATCGCCGCTATATATCGTAATGCCACACATACCAGCAATTTCTATCACAATAACAACACTGTACGAGCCATCTTTTCACTCGGAAATTTATCATACGCAAACGAACCGGGGGAGTAAATCATTAGCGGCAAATAAGGAAGAATGCTTTCTCGCTTATACATGTCGCCGTAGTTGCCGACGACGTGATACGCTAAAGCTAATTATCCAGCGTCAAAGCCCAGCCACTTAGCGCTATCTCTAATTACCTTCCCCGTTTACTCGGAATCACACGAGTCGCGGCTTCCTATGAAATTACACGAACAACCGTATTCCGTACGAATAGGAAGGACAAAGTGTCGCTCTTTAATGAGATTCACACTCGGCCGTTGACGCATGACTTGGCAGATTGATCGGACGCCGAGGAAATTACTCTTTGCTGGATATTGTTGCAACAACGACCATACAGTGTTTGCCGATGATGAGCGAATATCGACACGGTCGTTTCGATGGATTAACGCCGCGCAGGAGGGCACTTTGAAGACCGAGGGATGCTCGCCACGAAGCGTGGGTACTTGTACTTGTAATTTTGCAAGCGGCCACGCGGAGTATATGTAGAGACATTGAATAACGCGATTTCGAGTGGAGGCCGGATTTAAAATGGAGACTCGTTCAAAGGACTTCTCCCCGTGGGGAGGATCCGCGCACCTCTAGCGAGCCTTCAAACCGAATGGCAAGGTGCGCGCAGAAACGACCTCTCCTTCGTGTCTCTCCTTCAGGGACGTGCAGTCGTTATTGCATTAGAATTCCGGCTTAAGGCTCCTCTCTGCGCGCCACACTGCTTCAAAAGAAACGGACGACGACCGTGTCGGCGCTGCTAATAACCGGGGATTTATACACCCCTTGACGACGTGTGTGAGTGCCTCACCATTTTCATTCCCGCAATCCCACGCGCCGAGATCCTAACATTCCTCCCTCACTCTTGCCCTTATTTTCCATCATTCCTTCAAGGGATCGTTTCAAAAATAATGCTACAAACTCTGGAGCCGGGAGCAGCGCTTTGCCGCTTTCCAGTAGCATTTCTTTCGGTTTCTATTCTTCTCGGGTGTTAGGTATTAGAGCCTTACTAGAAGGTAGAGATCCCACAACAGTGGCAAAAAGTCTTCATTGTCATTCCTCGAGGCAAGGATCCGCCCTTGGCGTCATCCTCCTTTGCCGCATGTGGGAACACTTGAAAACGATTGTCGCCCTTACTCTCGAAGAATGTCCCACTCTCGAGATTATTCCTCGCGAGCAGGTAGGCCACGAGGACATTGGCTTTTCGGAGAAACTCCCATTTTCTTCCCATTTCTCCAGCCTCTCCGGAGGAAGACAATATTTTACGGGCAAAAAACAATTTTTTGGAATATCCGACATAGCGTTTCTTCACGGATCGTTTGACATTGGTCATTCGGAGAAAACAGCCCTCTCGGAAAATTCAATAAATCTTGTCGAAGGAGAGGTGTTAAGCGACGGAGTTTGACGGTAAGGCGAAATTTTGCATACATATGTACGCGCGTTGTCGAAAAACCGTAATAAAGCCCCGACGCAGGAGGGTCGCCGACTGCGGGCCAGGGTGTCGAATAATGGGGCCTTGGTGTTCCGTATCTGTATAATGGTGTTTCCCTCCCCTTGGCGGTAGGTCGGCCAGGTCAAGTGTACACACACTAATCATGCTCCTGGTCAGAGGGAGAAAGAGCGAGGCCGCTGCTGAGATGTACTTACGAAATGCCAACTATGCGGCTCGCACATTCAAGCAGATGCCTTCGACGATCCTCCAGCGTTTATTTCTCTCGTTCGGATAGCACAGAAGTGTTGTGTCTGTGTCATTTTAAAAGACTTCATTGGCCGATGTTTCATGATCCAGCGAGAAAGAGCCAAGAGAGAATCCGTGGCTGGTCTTTAGCGACAAACGAGCCGGAGGGACGATATCGGATAAATTTCGGTGAATCCGCGCCAAACTGCCGGAATGATGGATCGAGCCGCAATCTACGGCCGAGCCGGAGGATCGTTAATGTGTGAAATTTTTGAAAGGTACGCGGAAAGGTCGGCCGTGCGCGCATCTACGAACCTACACACGTTGTAGAAACAATTTATGGCAGGCACCCTCGTTCTATCGGCCTCTCATCCCCTGTCCGTCTCATTCCTTTTCCTCTCTATCCCTCTATCTCTCTGTTGCCGTTTCTCTTGGCCTCCTCCGCTGACCATCGATGTTGCGCTTCTCTCCATCACCTACCCTCCGACCCCTTTCTCTCGCTCGAGCCCGCTCGAGCCCGCTCGAGCCCGCTCGAAATCGCGTCAGCATTTAACCAGCAGTATATTAGGCGAAATACAGCCGGATATCCTCTCACGGGCCATTACTGTTACCTTTGATCATCGCATGACCAGAGAGCGGTTAACGCCGCGTCATCGAGGCATGAATTTCTCTCTATCTGTGCCGCTATAATTTACATTCCACATCGGCCTTCTCTTCGGCCTGCTGAGCCACCCACACCAAAGGATTTCCCTTTATCCCACAAATTGTCCACGATTAATCTACCGCACAAAGTATTTTACAACGATGCGATAACTAGGGGCATAAGGTACTTGTCATTCGTCGGACCATCAGAATTCCATGTACTCGTGAGCTTAATTTACCGTCGTAATTTTGCCCGAAAAATTTGCCCTTTTTTCCCTAATATCGCCGATGCGGACGAGTAAGAGCACACAGAGAGAGAGAGAGAGAGAGAGAGAGAGAGAGAGAGAGAGAGGGGGTAAAAATTACGAAAGGCTCGAAATGGTTTGCATTATTAGCGACGATTCTGTTGGCATCGGCCGAGGGAGCAGCCTGTTGCATGCTCAGTATCGGCTGACGTCACTTCCACTGGCGTATCCAGCGGAAGCACGGAGGTGGGGAGAGCAGAAAGCCAGGGGCGTTGATAGTAGTGGGGCAAAAACGGGGAATATAACGCTCGGAGGGCGTGCTTGACAAAGGCGTGGTTACCGTGTCCCCACCCAATCATAAACAAGGGACCGACGTTAATTTGTTTGTTTTGCCCTTCCACCTTTCTCCTTCCGCCTTGGGCTCTCCCTTATACCTGTATCCGGCTCGCTACTTACACACTTCCTTCAGATATCTCGGAAAATCGCTACAAGCTCTTATGAAGAAACTTTGCTCCGAACGGAAACGGAGTAAGATACGGCCTAGTCGATTAACCCCTCTAGGGCAACAGTGTGCCACTCAAATGAGCCACATGAAACCATTATCGTGTCCATATATGTTGATTTTCCAGCGATATCTCGAAAATCTTGAGCCAGACGTTAGTAGACGAACACGGAGTAGAAGTCACGCTATTACCGTTTACTCAAGTGGCTAAAGACAATGGCACAGGCGATACGTGGCAGCTTCGCTTCGATTAAACGAACGCGTCGATTAAACGGACTCATTAGCTCGCGGTAAGACGAATTTTAAACTTTTTAATATATCGATCTTCATCGAGTATCGTTGAATGTCCTCGGTATTATTAGTATGAGCTGCACGGCACATACTTTATATACGAAAGTAATACTAAAGTCGTATAATGAGCTCGCACGAGGCAACATGTTATTCGTCGGATGACGTCTCGTTGACTTAATGAAGCACGAGGATGCAGGGGGCATTGTTTGCGTTAAGCTCGTGTGAATTATCTCGAGTTGCTGGTCGGGCTCGCGTGTATAAATTGGTCGGAATCGATCTTAAGAGTCCTGCCCGAGTGCCGGGGGATGGTTGGGAAGGAGAGGAACGACTTGACCTTGGCTGGATTCACGCGTAGCTGAGCTAACGCAAAATCGAAACGCGTTACTTCCACCGCGTGGATCTCCTAAAGCCGGGTTCACATCGTGACCCGCGGCAAAACTCGCCCGATTCAGTACACTACGTCGCTGCGTATGAGACGAGACTGTGGCGTCGGTGGCAAAAGCACCGATCCAACGATCCTTTGCCTCGGGTAAATGCCTAAAATGAGTATTACCCTGGAACACCTAACATGTCCGGAGAGCATCAGCCACCAACGACCAACCACCAACCAACTTCCCCGAAAAACCCATTAATTGGAGCGACCAAAGGCCACCTCAATCACGCATTGTTCCCTTGAGGCCGTTTAAGACTTTGTGTGAAACAGCTGAAACGAAAGCGTTGTGGCTCCTTATCAACGGCCTCCCTATCCTCCTTCATCAGCTTTGTTTGATCTACTTCAGACGTAACCGTTTATCAATACGACCTTGACAACGTATTCGTCAGCTTGGCTAGATAACGGATCGTCATTGCCAGCGATAAACGTTGAATAAAATATTTTTTGCCTTTCTTGCCTTGCGATGTTGGTTAAATCGTTGTAAAAAAAAATTCCTTTTCACCGTGTACCACCATTATGCTCCGGTGTTTGGTGATGCTTGACGCTTCTAATGACGGTTTTGCGCGGTACACGTAGAGCGTTTCGTGTGAAGCGAGCTTGTGTCTTATGTTAGAGCTACGGAAGATGAACATAGTCATAGGCATAGCGACAGGGGTGGCATCTAGCCCTTCACCCCCTGGACCATCCGATCGGAGGAAGGCTGTCGGGGTAGAGGCGGAAGAGAGGGTGACTCACCCCCGTGTGGCGCACTCTGCCGTGCATAACACCCACAGTCGGTCCACGCGTGACTAGATACCGTTTTGCACAAAGGGGACAAACGCCAATTATATTTTAATATCCCCCCGTAGCGAATATACGCGGCCGACTTTCGACGTGCAACCAACATTCCTGGCTGCTGGCTTTGTCGTTGTCGCATATGTCCATGCAAACCCACTCTCTCCGTCACCCTATTTTTCCATATTTTTCGATTAACGAGGCACTCTCTACTGGACCGTCGTGATAGCGCGATAAGCGATAAGCGATAAGCGATAAACGATAAACGATCAACGATTGATTTCATTATAGTGCGCATTCATTTTCGGGCCATTCGAGGATGTTTTATGGTGTCGAATGTGGACGGAAATCCGTAGCGCTAAGCGGTCGGTCTCCATCTGGCGCGAAGGTATTCGCGCAAGCTTTTTCCACGTACTCACGAGCGTGCAGGACGGTCCGATTTTCGCATGCGCACGGTTCGGTTCTCTCCCTCTTTCATCCCCTGTGCCTCTGAAAGCTTCCCCAGCTCGCTCTCTTTCTCTTTCCGTCTTTCCGTCTCCCCGTCTGTCGGTCTCCCTCCTGGACACAGCACGCGCCCTCCGATGTGCCTTCCGCACGGTTGAACATCTCCACCATTCAGAATCGATGATGTCACGACGCGGAGCCAGAATATCCCCACTGCGGAGGAACACGAGCAGGGTGGGAGCACCGGTAACCTCCGCCCATTGGTCCAGCGTGGCTGCGTAGCTGTTGGAGTCGCGGGGTCGGTAGCGCGGTCCAACGAGAGCGATCCGCGAGTCGGTGCGTGTCAGTCCGTGCGTGTGCTCGCCTAATAATATATCCCACTGCTGCTAGAAAACCACTCGTCGGCCCGTCGTCGGCCCGTCCTCGGCCCGTCCTCGCACCCCCTCGCTCTCTTTCTCCTCTGTTCTTCTAGCCTTCCCCGAAGAGAGAGCAGTGTCACGGCGAACGCACGCGGCAAACTTCCACGTGACCCGCACCGTCCGGCCCACGCTCAGCCCTCGCTCAGCCCTCGCTAAGCCCTCGCTGAGAAACCGCCAAACCGTATTTTCAGCTTGGACCTTGCCACTCGAGCTAACCGGATGCTTATGTCGATCGAGTGTCAGCACGGGAAAGTCCACCGAGGATTGGTCAAGTTGATGAGTGCAATATTCGCGGGACCGTCGGATCGTTGATCCCTTCGCAACATCCCCAGTGTACGTCCGGATCCAGTGGATTCGCGAGTGCAATCGGGACAGCAGGCTGTGACGGAAGAAAATACAGTGAACATCGCGAGAATTCGGAGCGAGGGGAGGAACACTGTCGGCCGACGGCAGCTCTTGGTAAGTCACGTGGCGCTCGCTCACTCTCTTCTTCTCGCTCGATTTATCTTTATTCTTTGGACAATTACTCCGACCTACGCGTCTTCGCTGATCGACCCAACGTTTCTTCGCTGTAACGCTATAATTTTCCAGCAAGATGATAAAAGAAACGGAGTAAAGCTTCGATGAACGGTAGTCCACCCAATGAATTTTCAGTTATAGGGTATGACAGTTAACGACCATGCATTCATTGCATCGATCATTGCACGGCAATGAGCTTGAGTTGTCTCGCGTATCGTGGAACGGTCCGTATTAGTCTCCAAACAGGAGTATATTATCTTGCGTGCGGATGCAGATTGCATAGACGTATCTACCGGAATACAGATTAACGCACAATGCAGCCCCTGCGCGGCAGAATGCGACAAGAGATGAATATCATTGAATGGCGCAAGCACTCTCCTCTTTCCGTTTCTCCCGCGTCACTGAGGACATTATGCTCTCGCGTCGGTGTAATTAGCCAATAGGCTAGGCGATTCGCCCTATAAAATCCATCAAGTGAATGCCAGGCTCGTCCGCTTTGAATGGAACGCGCCGCGCCGGCCGTGCAAGTGTGGCCACCCCGTGGAGACGCATTGTCAGAGAACCTTTAGTCGTAGACGCTCCTCGCGTTATCCCGAGATTCGCCGTTGTTTCAATCACCTCTCCGTTCATTTCCGAGTTCATTCCCGCCTTTGTAATTTGCCACACCGACGATATCGAGCGTTAACCGTATCCCGCGAAACAGAAAGACGCGTCGAGCCAATTGCACTTGTTCCTGGGTAACCCGTGTAATCGGTTAAACGTCGGCATTTCATCCACATTTCATCCACGAATGACTTATCCGGGGTAAAATAGCGCAAGGAAACGGCGCATAATTGCATTATAGTATTATATGGCGATAAGGCGTTTTTCCGAAGGATCGATAATGGTTTAACGGCTCGTTAACCGTGCTATTGACGTCTCGTTGAACGCCGCCGGATTTCCTAGCGACGCTCGCAAACGCCAACCAGCGCAAAATCTTCCGCCTACGGTGGGATGAATGTCTCTCGGATGTTTGTGTCGCACGAACCGTCTAAGCGAATGAATGGTCAAAAGAAGCAAAGGGAAGGATTCTATAGCCATTTCCGCGATGAAGCTCGTTGCTCGTTGCTCGTTGCTCGTGGTTAGAGTTGAACGCGATTGGCGGCTAACAATTACTACGGTTAAGTCGACGGTTTACTTAATGAAGGAGTGCGAATGTACACGTGTCGACGGCGGGTATATAATGGCACGCGCGAGCGCGTAAGTCACGGTTAATGCTTTGGCTAGAGTGGTTGACGGGGTTGACGGGGTTGACGGGGTTGACGGGGGTGGATTCTGTCAGAGCGCCAGCAGAACTGCTGCGCTGCCATTAACAGTGTTTCACCGGAAATGTAAAACATAATGTGCCGGCGGCTCGTGGATATGGAACCTATTACCATCCGCTTGTGTAATACCGCCCCCGCCCCCGCCCCCGCCCCCACCGCTATCCTCAGGCTCAGTTGTTGCCGTCGTATCTTGTGACCGTACGTTCCCCTGCATGCACCAACCGGAGAGACTCGTCCCCGTTGAATCGCGTCACACCGAATCCCCAGGCGCGTTTTACTCCATGACGGAAGTATTTGTAATCAATGTTCCCTGCTTGCCCGACCAAATAGAGACGAATCGAGCGGACATAAGCGCGGTTCGATAGATATTTTTTCAGCTGCATTCAAGATCACTGTCTTGTTTATGGGAAAGGCGCAAACGGTTAATCGACAAAGCTGCTTTTCAATTAGGTGGTTCTCTTTTGTGTCGGCGGCAGGGTGGCAAGGGCTCGCGCTCGCACGGTTTCGTTGCACTCGGAGTTAGTAAATCAGGAGTTTAGTAAATCGACAGCAGCTTGGCGCCTGGTAAACACAAACCGGCGAGATCCTGTTTGCGCTCAGTCGGCCATAATCCGAGGTAATCCTTTTGCGGAATACGCCAGTGCCATGTAGCCTCCCTCCTTTTTCCCACTGTTTTTCCTTCGTCCCCCGCGTCGCATTTAAGACCGTCGGTACTTGAACCGATGGTGACATAACTCGCAAAAGACGCTAACTGAAACAACTTGTGGCAAATCGGTTTTATATGTACAAGTGCTCTTTTGCTCGATATTTAAAAATTGCTCAAGGCAACGAGAAATTTGTCGACACACATGTGCGTTTTGAAATTGATTCGGAAGGCAATGTTTCTTCAAACAATGTGTACTTACGACAGATTTGTTTCGTTGGATTCTCGCTGGAGCTCTCGCGGAGTGTCGGTCTTTTTTTTTTAATAGGAGCTGCGCTCTCTTTGAGATAGCACGGTGCGTATTTCGCGGAGCAACCCCTAGTGGTACTAATTATCGCGCTTAGAGCCACCCTCGGCCCTCTCATCCGCCGAGCGACGGCGTTCCAGCCACTCGAGGTCTCGCGCGGCCCGCCGTTACATTTCCCGATTAACTTTACATCTTCAACGAGCAGGAGAACCGGTAATTGCGACACTCAACGGCCGCTACATGTCGCGATCGAGGCCTTAAATCCGCAAACGCTTCGGAGAGGACCTCGTACGCGTTACATTCGATCAAATGACTCGACACTCATGGGACGTCCCTCGAATTTTCTCCCCGAGGCGTCATCATTCAGGCGTCATTCGAACGGAGATGGCACAACGACGAATGCCACGAATGTCATTCGCTAATTGCACACGTCCAACCAAAAGGTACACAGAGAACGCACGTGGAGCTTATTCGAGCGATTGCCCGCGCCGCTTTCGACGCTTCTGTTTGCGTTTTCGCCAAAGAATAATATTCGCGACTACTAATTGAGCGCCCCGGCAAGATGCGGTTAAATGCGGTTAAACGACTTTGCGCAATTAGTTTCATCTAATTTTCATCTAGTTTTCTTTCAACAGATTTCTCGCTAAGACGGCGCTAAGACAACCGAGTTGCCACCGAATATTGTGGTAGGATAGGAATTTCTTTGAAAATAATGCTGGCGGACAAGTACACGAATGATAGGTTGCGTTTACTCACTCGCTGGCAGGCAATTGGGCCACACTTGCGTTCTCGATGTGCAAACGTTTCCGATTGACACAGGTGCTCGCGTCGGTGGCACTCTTTTCAAAATACCGTCCGAAAACTACGTCCAAAAATTATGCCGCAAGACAGTGCGCGATAGTCGTTCAACAAATCTACTTCATCTTATGTCAATTATCCTCGGAACTTTACGGAAGTGACTTATTCCTGCCCGCTCCGCGGGTAATGCCTTGTCGTTGACATATTTTACGCGATTGAGGCGACTAAATTGCAAAAAGTTCAACACGGTTGTGCCCTTACTTGGCCATCATACTTTCGCTAGTTTATTCATCAAGTTCTCCCGTAAGAAGATCGTTCGATCCTCCGTTGATACTTGCCTAGCTAATATAGAGTCGATCGCCGATGCGGTGAGCATTGTCTGATATTTTAGTGATCGTAATGTAAGAAATTTGTGTTTTTTTCAGTGACAGGAAGTGTCGAAAGGCCCGAAGATTCTACCTTCGCAGCAGCTAGGCGCTGCGGTCGCTCCATGGCCGGGCGCCACCGGGCTCCTCGCTTCCGTGGCCGCTGACGATATGGCGCACAAAGGTAAGCATAACTTTTCGACAATTTACATCGAAACTCGGACAAGTGAGAAATCAGCGCGACCGTGATAACCGGCGATAATCGGCGATAACCGGCGAAGAAAGCGAAAGGAGAGAAAGGGTAGCCGGCTATTTCTTGGGCTATACTTTATGCTCGCTCGTTACTCGCACTGCCAGCGGCCGTACATCATTTCCCAATCCGGCATTCGATTACGACGGGCCATCGCGCCGACGATTATCATAAAACCCTCGACGGCTGGAGGAAGTAAAGGGGCATAAAAGTTAATGCGGCCCGCTCGACGACTTTGGAATATCGATATCGCATAATGAAGCGTACGTAGCGCGGAATCGCGAGGGCTCAGATCGCCAGCAAAATACGAAGATGCATTGGCCGCGGTGCGAGCGAGACAAGTGGAATTCCAGCACGGGGTAAGCTCAATCGAAATGTCCGAGAATCAAGAGGGAGACCTTCGGTGATGGCTAAGGCGTTTAACCCCATTAGTCTTGAATGGATCTCCCGGCTTCGTCTTGCTACTTGCCGTGGACCCCCCTCTCGCTCGAGCTCTCTTAACACGAAGGGTCCAAAGAGGATGAGCAGACGACGTCGACGTCGACGTCGTCGACCAGGACGATGACGATGTCTCTCAAGGCTTTCTAAAGCCGCCGGCACCAGCCCGAAACTGGCTGCTCACTTCACCTATTGATTTCCATTCTCTTACGCCTTCCCGGCACTCCGGCTTTTTCCCACTTTGGCTAATATCTCGCTCCTTTTTAAACGGGGTGTATACGTATGGCACGTTGAGAGGGGGAATTTCAGCGACTAACGGAACTTGGAAATGGCGGCCTTGCCCTTAGGACATTTCCATACGATCCGGGGATACTCGGAAATCTTCGAGTTATCTGACCGAGTGCAGCTCAGTGGGGTGTGTAGCGTTAAGTTGGCGTTAGCTCATCGAATCGTCCTCTTCGGTTGGCCCGACACAGTCGAGGGTTTTCATCGATCGTACGTACAAATCGCCTTTCCGCTCGTACCTCACGACAGAAACAAACCGTCTATTCCACAGCTTCGTTTCCCTTTTCCTCCTTATAAATGCCCAGCAATTGTCGATTCTAAATTTACACTATTTCCCTTGCGATTCGACTCGTATTCGTGGCGCCTCTTTAAAATATTTCGTGGCAATTGAAAGAGTTTTGCGGACAGCGATTAGATATCAATTTTCGCTTGACTCGCCAACACCTGTGATGTATGGAGCTTTTGCAAAGGCGAAAACATTAGTAAGACATCACTGTTGACTTACCCGGTTATCTGCTTTCCCTGATAAGAATGCTAATTATACGTATAAAGCTTCGTTTTAACGATTCCCCGCGCCCTTGGGTTTTTAACCGCTCATCGCATTCGTTTTCCGAAACGATTACGTAAATCCATTCATTATGTAAAAGAATCGAGGACGTTAGACGCAAGCTGTGGAAACGATCGGGCAAGTTTTCGGCGGAAACTTGTCCCGCAATAGGCGTTCCCGACTCTTCCACTAACGACCGACTTTAGTCGCAATTTCGCCAGGAAATTTCCACAGTTTGTCGTCCCATTAAAATCTTGCCGAAAATAGATACTTTGAGAACTGGCGCTCGTGGATGAGCGATGGCACGTACCGTAATTGGTACGTTTACTCGAGGAGAATTTCCGGAAATGTCTGGACCTCGAGGTGTTTTGCCGCAAGATCTCCTTGGAAGAAATCGAAATAGCAAAAGGATCCCTTCTCGGGAAACGGTCGTTTCTTTCGGTTTGCACGACTGACAAGCTCGAGGCTGCGGTCGAAGCAGAAGAAAGAAG
The DNA here is from genome assembly GCA_963989215.1 of Hedychridium roseum. Taxonomy (NCBI): domain Eukaryota; kingdom Metazoa; phylum Arthropoda; class Insecta; order Hymenoptera; family Chrysididae; genus Hedychridium; species Hedychridium roseum. The sequence goes on along the minus strand of OZ022307.1, from coordinate 317,907 downwards.
GGGAAGGGGAAGGGGAAGGGGAAGGGGAAGGGGAAGAGAGCGGGATACGACGAAGAATGGAAAAGAAGGAGATAAGCGTCGATGCAGGAAGAAGTATCGAGAGGGCGAGAATGAAAGAGAGAGGGAAGAAGCGGGGGATGAGGAAGGAGTAGGACGGAAGGGGTTCCCGTAGCATTGATCGTTTCTGAATTCGAAGTAGATGGCAACCCCCGAGCATCGCTTTACCCTCCTCCAGTCGTCCTTCCTCCGCTATGGATATAGGCGAATATTCGTCTTGTTCGTACGTTACCGCGGCGAAAGAGAAGCGCACGGAGGACGAAAGGACAAAGAAAGAAGAAGCGTCGAGGGGTGAGAGAGGCTCTTGAAAACGAGCCGTCGTCGCGCGAATCGGGCCAAAACTCTTCTTTTGATCTTTCCCGCTCCCCCGTAGACCGCGTCGCTCCGAGAGTCTTATTCAATTAATTCGTAACTGTCGCCGTCAAAAATGCCGCGCGCACAATCTTTTCCCACTGGTTGGTCGTTTAAGACGGAGGGCTGGAGAAGGAGAACTCCGAGTTCCGCCTTAAAAGGTCAACCGCCGCTTCATCCTCGCACAAAGCACCTCTCCAGTTCGTCCTTTATTTATCGCTGACATCATTAACGTGGATACGAGGAACGTCGCGCGCCGTACATCGCCATCGCCATCGGAAGAAGCATTTCTCTCTTGAGACGATGCACACTTGGATGAAAGACTAACATAGAGTTGTCACAACGGGAAGATACTAATAACCGAGTCGTCCGGCTAAGTCCCGACATCAACGTGTAAGACCGTAGCGCAGTTTAAATGAAGAGTAAGAGAAGCCACTTTGGCGGGAACAGGCTTTTCGGAGGATAGCTTGGCATTGCTCGGCATTGCTTGGCATCGCTTCGCATCGCTTCGCATCGCTTCTCATCGCTTCTCATCGGTTCGCATCGGTTCGCATCGCTCGGCATCGGTCGACGACGAGCGGCTGGCAAGACAGCCAGCCGGTTCGAGGCCTCTGCATCTTGCATCAGGTTTATTCGACTGTAAAATTCCGTCTTCAAACGAAGAGAGGAGAGAAAAGAGACCGAGGAATTCGTAGTCCGACAGACGGGCCTGCGGCGAATCCAGGGACACTGCGTATCCAGCACACGTACCGAATGGCTCGATAGATAGCCGTAAAACCCTTGGCTAGAACGGTAGAAGATAGCGCGGAGGACTCTTCTCCTGCCTAGAGCAGAATCCAAAGGAGGACAGGGATAAAGGACGCTCGATATTCTAGACGAGGAAAGGCGCGCCACTACGTGCTCCTTATGCCGGCTATTTTCATCGATCATCGATAATACACCGGAAGCGGGTCCAGCCGAATTTTCCCCGACGAACGAAGAAAATTTCTAGCGAAGGAAGGGGACGGAAATGAGGATTGAGAAAAAGTGGCGCAAGGAAATTGGCATAAACGCGTTGTCTCCCGGCACGGAGGATGGCACGGTTCCAGAACCGTGCTCGCCACCTTAGAAACGTTTCTGTCGCGAACGTAACGGCTGGGAAGAACAACGATTCCACCCTCGCCTCGCCTCGCCTACCCTTTCCTCGAGATACCGAGGAGCCGGAAAAGAACGCAGGAAAGGGAGGGCAATGAAAAGGAGGAACGGCAAGAAGGGGCCTGCTCTCTCTTTTTTCATCCGACTGGTCGCCTCTCCGCGGCTCTTTCTCCTTTTGTCAAGCAGCTCTCCACTCTCTGTCTCCTTTCGCGACCGTGTCGGTAAACAGTCATTCTCTTGATACAGCCAGCCACCATTCTCGCGCCATCTTTCATTCGCGCCTACTGGAAAACAAAAAACCCTGATGTAAACCGCGCCCTCGCTGAGACGACGCGACGACGCGACGACGCGACGACGCGGCGACGCGACGACCTAACGAGGAGACGGGAAAAGAAGAAAACGGCCGACTCGGCCCTTCAATACCCCGGAAAACAGAGAACGCGCGAAAAGCTACATATACCGCTGACGCTCTTGCCGGCCCGGAAGGTCGCTACGTTTCTTACGTTTCTTACGTTTCTTGCGTATCAAACCGACAGACGAATCTTCAAAGAGATCTTGTCCGCGATGGCACGCTTTCCTACCTACGAATATTCTTAAATAAATACAAATATCTATGTATTTTGAGGATCGGTCTCTTGGATGGCCGTGGGTAAGCCTAGAGCCGTCGGAATAATTTTCCCCTAAACGTTTCCGGAGATTACATCGGCCGCGCATTGTGCTCTCCGAATGCTCCGATAGTACAATGGAACCCCGTAAGCTCCTCGCTGCCGGGAAAAACCGATGCACCGTGGGTTCGCCAGTGACGTAAGCGACGAGCGTGCCGCGTGCCACGTACCGCGTGCCACGTACTAGGCCCAAACTTGTCGTCGACTGTTTCGCTAGGATTATCTTATTGTTAGCCAGCAAAATCTTAGCCCCGATTCGCCGTAAATACGAAAAGTCGCTGTCCACGTCCTCCGACGAATGAAATTAAGGACATACGAGAAAACGGGAGAAAAATGCGTGAGGTCGTTAGCAAACCGGGAAAGGCTCTTTTCAGCGGCATAATGACGTCGTTTGGCGAACTTGTAGGACTTTGATTTGATTTTTCAAAAGGTTCATTTGTGCATCCACCGTTTGCACATACGTCGGTAAATTCCGTGGGATTTGTACGCTTTGCCTTAGCCACCGTCTTTCTCTACATTTGCGCCCTCTTCCCCCCGTCCAACGCTTCGCGGTTAAACATCCTTACGCCGCGGTAAAAATGGGTTTCATTCATTTTTCTCCTTTTTTCTCAAAAGGACTCACGAGAGGTCCTTCACTTTCAGATCCGTCCTCGCGAAGAATAATAACGATTCCACCCGCACACCTGCTCGCCAACCGAGTCTCGAGTATAGCCTGACCCACATTCTCGTTTTCATAACAAAGCCAAATAAGCCGTCCCTCTGCCTCTTTTATTCGTCCTTCCTTTTACCTGATTTTCAACTATGTCACTTCTCGTGTTCATCCTGACACGCGTCCTCTGCCCGGGTCATCGCTCCTAAAGCAATCGAAACCAATCGAAAATGGCCGCCGTTGCCGGTATTCCTGGCGCTGATGATTCCGATATGGGCAGACTAATTATGTCAAAACCCGGACGAGCGCAAAGTCCCACGGGAACGAAGGACGACGAAAGAGAAGGCGACCACAATAGCACGTCCATGTCATTGTGCACCTTGTACGATTGTGAGCACCTCCGTGAAAGAGGGACCACGGGCTCTTTCGTACTTCCTGGCCACACGCTTCTCCCCCTTCCGGCCGGACCCTCCCCGAATTTTTCGTAATAACCGGCGAAAAAGGGGAGCGGGCCCCACATTCCAAAGATTCACGAAGAATCTCTCCCTCGAGGCTGCACGTCGATTGCGATTAAGCTTTCTTTTTTCCACGGCTCTAGGACAGGCGGATGCGGATTACACTGCGGAACACATGTCGTTCGCTCATTGTTGACGCGATTTCGTATTTTTAACGGAAAACACGTGGAAAACGTGGAGTTGCGGTGCGATCGACGAAAAGTAGTTGGCCAGGTGGGAAAAGATTTTTTCTTCGCTTTTCTCCTCGAGCAAACTTGTCGGCGGTTCTGCCGCGAGGCTGTCCCCGGCACGACAACTCATTGTCAGATAAACATCGCGGCTATACTCGGCCGAGGCCAGTAGAGTTGTCCGAACTGGATCTACGTGTACGTAGGTATATGCATTGGTCGGTGGCGACGGCGGCGGCGGCGGCGGCGGCGGCAGCGGCGGCGGCGGGAACGGTGGTCGTGGACGGGTCTTTTCCACATAGCGCAGCCAGAGAGAAGCGGCTCTGACAGATCCGTTGGCGCGGAATAACGCGTTTACGAGCTCTTTGTCCGGTGGGCTTTGGGCCACGGCCGGCGCTCCGTTTCGTTGCCGGCCTTCCAACTCGGCGGCGATGCGGCACAGGTTGCCCTCCAGGTAATTGGATAATTCTACCCGGAAGAGAAGCCCCCGCTCTCAGGAAACTCCTGACCTGACCCCCTTGGACCCCTTTGGGCCCCTCGGACCAACCAACGATACGATATTCCTGATAATTATGTCCCCCCGCATGTTGATCCTTCCATCGGCAAAAGTAGATGGATCGGCCAGAAACAAGGACAAACGTTCCTTCTACGAGGTTTATCCCTGCAAAGAATTACGCATGTCGCGTGTCGTTGATACATCTAGGGCCCAAGTGCCGTGGAGGAAAAAAAGTGTCACGTAGAAGGGACCCCTGACCTCGAACAAGGGCTACATCTGTCGAGGAGTCGCACGGATCCCTCGGTACAAATCGTTGATCGACGATGAATCGAGTTGTCAATGGACGGCCATTAATAACGCTAATAACTGTCGGTAGAGCGTTTTCGGGAAAAAAGGTCGAGTCTACGTAGAGCACAGATAGATAGAGATAGAGAGAGGGAGAGAGAGAGAGAGAGGGAGAAGGTAGTAGCCGAAGAATGAGGGGAAAAAGGCAGAAGAATGAATGTTGGCTGAAGAGGAGCTGCTGTGGGTCAAAGCGAGCGCGGCAGATTGGCTACAAACAGCGACACAACAAATACTCGAGAGGTTATTGTGAGTTTTACGGTGAGGACAGTCCATGTTCGGCTCGAAGCAGACCCTAGGAGGTATCTTCATTTTGAAAACATGTCCGCAACAATGAGGCCATTATGACGATCGCCGCTGTCGCCTTATACACCGTTCTTCCTTATTCTCCGTGCTCTCGTTGTCGTTGCATCGTCTCTGTCTCCGTCTCCGTCTCCGTCTCCGTCTCTTTACCTGCCGGTCAGTCTCGAGAGTGACCCTCGTCATTCCCGTTCCTGGCGTCTCAATACAGCCGGCGGCGAGCCAGAAAGCCCGAGCAACGCACGAGGGTGGCAGCCTGGAAGTTCCTTTCATCCAACGATTTCGCCTCATGCATTATAGGCAGAGCGGCCGAAGCTCCCGGCAAGAGTGCCCTGCATCCGGGCAATCTCATAAATTACCTACCAACTACGTCCCGCGCTTGTTCGATCGTTATAAACTCCGGAGGAGTTGATTTCGTAAATCGTGTACTTTCGCCTCACGATGTTCTTTCCGCCGCGCTACGAAGCCACGCTCCTTGGGAATTTCTTCATATACCTGAAGAACTTGCGAAAGCACTTTCTCGATTACCTTCGAGTCAAAGGGTTGTCGCCCGAATAGCCGGTAAACTCGACAACTCTCCTACTGACGGCGGGCTTTCAGCACCTTTCCGACGATCCTACGATCGTTTCTCCTCGGTCTCGTACTCCGCAGCAATTGTTGGCAACTCCCGACAACTCGGCCGACAACTCGGCCGACAACTTAACCAACCGCACGGAACTCGATACAATGACGCCCAATGACCTAGGACAATGGACACAATGGATCCGCTTCCTCGAGAGTCGTCCTTCGGATCTTACGATTGCTAACGTCTTATTTACCGGCAAAATTTCCTAAACTAAATGGAATTGGCGGCGCTTAAGACACTAAGGGACAATTGCTTTACGCAAAACCCATGCACCCTGGAAAATAACGATTCGTCGACTAACCGGAAATGATTTTGCCGCGGGCGCTTAAAAGGCAGGAGGAATCGGTCTTGCGGCCGATCCGATCGTGCGACGTAATCGATTACGTTGCGTCGATACGAGGAGACGGAGACGGAGACGGAGACGGAGACGGGAGGATGATGAATGTGCCGTCTGAGGGTTCGCGTCAGCGAGGCTCTGTCGCTCGTTTGTAAGCGAGCTTCCCCTTTTTCTATCAGTCGACGAGGCAGCGTGTGCCGTTGCTTCTCCCGCCGGAACTTCCTTCGTCTCTGCAAACACGAGGGTACTCCTCTATCTCCCTATTTATCTGTCCATTTTACCGAGGCGTCGCGCGACGATCCACGATAATGGCCCGAAAAAATGGGCAAAAAATATTCTCAAGGGCCGTCAAACGAAATTAGCTCGACTAACGCGCCAATTATTTCACATGTAACAAGCTTTTCGAGTATTTGTTTAAAATTTCCTCGACACAGTGGTGCTGGCGCAAAGGTTAATACAGCGGGTCATAAAGTAGACGGAGGAGAGAGAAGAGGGCGGACCAGCTAATCAAGTCCTAATAAACGAGTCTGCTCGAGACTGTGAGGGGCACACCCTTCCGACTGATATTTAATACAAACGTTACAATATGAAAACACGTCCGCGCAGAATAGCCACTCGAGGCTTCAGCCCCTCTTTGCAGGGCGTTTTAAGGTGCACGGCTCCCCCGATTCCGCTGGTGCGTTCAAAGACGCAAACTGCGGCTACGGTTCTCCGGTTTTCACGATGCCTACACAACTATCGTTCCGCAGACGCGCGCCGTATTTGCACGAGTTATTACGGCTCGTTACGAGAAACCATTTATTCCCTGCCGCGCGACCATTTTCCCTTTTTCTTCGCTACCCATCCCTACCAGTCTCTTATCGGAAATTTACCTGATTTCTTCGTCGTTTCGCTCTTCGGCCAGCATCGTTTTTGCCTTGGCCTTCGCCTTCGCCTTCGCCTTCGCCTTCGCCTTCGTCTTTGCCTTCGTCTTCGGAGCAGACGGTCGGTGAATTACCTTGCTGTTGCATTGATTTTTTTGTCCCCGCCGAGGGAAGGAAGAAGAGGAACCTGGCGAGAAATCGGTCGATCGGTAGATCGATCGCCGGCGCAAAGGTCCATTTTCAAGAGTCAATCGACCGTGAGCCCCTTTCGTCGATCGCGCGAGCTCGTAAATCTCCCTTCTAACCCTCCTGCCGTGCTGGCCGACGCGGCGAATTAGCTCGGAGGGAAATTTCGACGAATCAAGCTCTTCCTTGGCCCGTCTTTCGAGAATCCTAGGAAAAAAAGCGGCTTCCCCATAAACCGTGGCAGAACGTTATTTTCGTAATGCGTCAGATGTTCCAAAGCAACGTCAATTCAATCGGCGATGATTTACATGAGCCACAAATACCATTGATATTACTCGTGACGCATCGCTCCATACGGCTATTAATAGTTTATCGAATCGCAGAGTTTAGAAAGATGAAACCAAATGACAAATGGTTTGGCGCGGTACACCTCGCGGCTGCAGGTTTGCCCTTTTGCTCTTTTGCTCTTTTGCTCTTTTACCGGCGGCTCCACCCCCAGAAAAATTCGGGCGTGGCAGCCCAAGTTCTTTCTGCCCTCGATCTGGCCTCTCAAGAGCGCCTACTATAAGGCTTGTCAGCGGCACAATGAGTCGAAGGTTATCTACGATGGGATTCGCTGACGTTATAACGCCTGCAGCCGCCATGTGCCCGACCGAAGAAGGGGAAGAAGGGGAAGAAGGGGAAGAAAAAAATTGGTGATCTATGAGAACGGTGCCGTATTGTTGGCGAGAAACGCCAGGATGATGCAACTTTTTCACTGTACGCTTTCGTTCGGGAGCTAGAAAAATAGGAAAAGGACTGAGGCGGTCCGTTTTGTTTCAGGTCACAGCGGGGTGAACCAACTTGGAGGTGTCTTCGTCGGCGGCAGACCGTTGCCGGATTCGACGAGGCAGAAGATCGTCGAGCTGGCGCACTCCGGTGCACGTCCCTGCGACATCTCGAGGATTCTTCAGGTCAGCAATGGCTGCGTATCCAAGATCCTCGGCAGGTTGGTTGAAATATTGCTCGACTTTTCGTTAGGCGGGCAAATGTAGGGCAGAATACGTGAAGGGAGAAACGTGAGAATGGTAGCGCGATGTAAGGACACGCCGCAGGAATGACCGGAATCTAGCATTCCAGCGGATCACGGGCCACACACATTCGCTCGACCAGCCTACTGAATTGTACCGCAAATTATTATTGTTGCAGGTACTACGAGACCGGATCGATCAGGCCCCGGGCCATCGGTGGCAGTAAGCCACGGGTCGCCACTGCCGAAGTCGTCAGCAAGATTTCCCTTTACAAGAGCGAGTGTCCCTCGATCTTCGCCTGGGAGATCCGAGATCGTCTCCTCCAGGAGGGAGTTTGTACCAACGACAACATCCCCAGCGTGAGTACCGCCTTCGGAAGTTTACACGCGTAATAGCGATGGGAATAAAGCCAGCCGCAAAACACTCCTAATGGAGCAGGACTTTGAGTAGTGGAGCTCGCGAGGCGCAGGCTTATTGTCAACGGCGCCCTTTGTCCGGCCGCACAAAACAGGAACGCATTTACATGAATAGCAGCAGCGCGAACCACTGCCGAGGGGAATGAAAATCACTTTTCCAGGCATCTATAAAAAAACGGCAAAGCTCGTCGACGTCTTGGATCATTGGAAAATTCCTCGTCGACTAGACGGAACAATAAAAAACAATCAAAGACGTTCGATCCTCGACGGATCTCTCGAATTTTCTTTGCTTCGACGCCCGGGGGAGGGGTCTCTTTTTCTTCTTTTTCTTCTTTTTCTTCTTTTTCTTCTTCGTCTTCTTCGACGATGGTGCCGCGGTCCGTTGCCATGGATATTTGCATGCGTCCAATAAACGGTGGCTAAGGGGCTCTCGACTTGCTTAGGGTAAAAAGCGAAAGAGGGTCGCTAAATTCTCTTTTCCTCCCCCGCATCTCAGGCATCGTTGGTCGTTGGACCCTCCGCCCCTCTGTCCCTCTGTCCCTCTATCCCTCTGTCCCTCCTTTACCGGTGGCTCGGTAATGGCTCGGAGGTGTACGCGCCACCCTTCAGCCGAAGCCTCCGGAGAAACACGGGGGATGACGGCAGGGGGCTGGCTATTCTTATCGACGTGAGAAAAAAATGTCAAAGGTTCGCCGTCGCTCGACGAAAAATCCGACGAAATTCCTTCTCGATTTCGCGCGGCTCTACTCGTCCCTCCCTTATTTCTACGCCCCAATATCTACCCGGCCTGCCAACGCATGTCCTACCAACTTTCGGCTTTTCCATTTCAATAACCCACCATACTCGCGAGAGAAGATTTTTTTTCACAGCACCGAAACTCTGCTGTGCAACGCTAAAATACCGGTTGCCCTACTATTCCTATATACCTGGGATTCCTGCTAATGGGACGTTACGTCGAAGCAGCTGATATAATTCGTTATCTCGATGTTGCGCACGAGTTGGCCAGTATTGTGTACACACAGATGTAACACATGTAGCGAAGATATTTTCGCGTAATGCGACCTTGGAGTTATAAATCCTGAGTAGAGACACGGCGAGAAAATAGAGGCGGGAGCAGAACGGAACGGGACGGGACGGGACGGGACGGGACGGAAGGGGTGGCTCGGTAAATTGAGCGTTTTAAGAAATTACACGGTGCCGGCGGGGTCCCTTTCGAAGCGTAGGAGCATCAAAGCCTAGCGCCACGTTTCAGCATCCTCCGAGCTTCTGAACTTGTTGTTGCCGAGATTAACGTTTCTTTAATGGCCCGTGTAATATTCCATTACGCAGAGTTCGCTCAAGAATTATTGCGTCCATGTCGACGGGCCGACAGCGCCGGAAGCAGCATCGACGTTAAACCAAAACCGACCTTTTATCGGTCCTTTGACATCGTCAATTGGAATGGATAAATCCATTGGCTGTAACTGCTCTCGAAGGGAACGGCCCGGCACCCGCCCCTCAAATGGTATTCCGTGCGAAAGGAAGACTTGAAAATCCCTCGTCTCCGGTGCCGATAGGGAGCGAAATAACTGGGGAATTGATTCGGAATGTTTCCACTCATCGTCCTCCATCGTCTTACGTACACCTGTCTGTCCGTTTCTCTGTCTGTCTATCTATCCGTCCGTCGGCTCCAATGGAGAGAGAAACGACGAGGGATGGAAGGGTGACGGCCGGGGAAGAACCGACGGCGCATGAACGAAACGAAGAAGGACCGTATTCCAGCCGGATCTTGGTGATTGGGGGAAATTTCATTATTCTCAGACATTACCCCCGTTATTGTAATGCCATCAAATTGGATACGCTTCGTACACCCCAGGAACTAGCGACTTTCTCGGAATATTTCGTATTTGTTTCTCGCTCCTATCCTTTCTTCTTCTCGTGGGTACAAGGACGTAGCGCGTTCTTGCTCGACCCCTCCAACGGCAAAACGTAAGAAATTTTCAACACACGTTTCATATTTCCGAAAAAAACACTGGATTACGCGCGGAACATGCGTAGAAAGGTAATTACATAGAAAATGACGGAAGAGTCTGCTCCCGGGAAGAATGGCGCAACGATCGAACGCGAGCCAATGGCCTGACAAACTGGAAAAGCCCGCAGGACGTGGAGACGGATTCGTAATGTCCTGCGGAGCCTCCACTATCCGTTCGTCGTCGAATACCGTTTCGGTCCCGACCGGATTTGAATCTGGCACCCAGCGTGGCGGACGCGTTATTGGTTTACTCGCACCACTGCCTCTGGGATACCGGCAGTGCTTCTCAGCCAGCTCCGCCGACCTATCCTTCGCAACAATTTATTCTAACGTATTCTCTAGCTAGTATCTTTTCAAAATCTTACATTTCAAATGCTTCGGTTTAAGACCAGTCACCACGCTTCGATGGAACGAAAATTTTCGCACGTCCTAAGGTATCCTCCAAGGTGTCCTTATTCCTCGGTCGATATCGCGAGAATCAATTTTTCAATCGAGAAATGACACAGGCATCGATGACGTGTCTCGTTAATGGCGGTACGACTTGTGTTCTACCTCTTGTAGGTTATTCGGAAAATCTTTGTCGAACGGGAAAGAGCGTCGCTGCTCGGCGAGATTACATTTGTCCCGGCGGGCAACACAGTCAGTGCCGAGGTTTTTCGGAGTTTCGGAGGCGGGGTGAATCCCCGATAGGACTCGATGTCAACCCTTTTCGACACGTGAGTACGTGAGCATACGAGCACCCGAGCACGCGATAGCTCCTCCTCCTCCTCCTCCTCCTCCTCCTCCTCCTCCTCCTCCTCCTCCTCCTCCTCTTCCACCGAAAATCGGGAGAATCACCACTGACCATGGACGTTCTTGTAATTAATACCGTCCGACCACGAAGTCACAAATCGCCAGGACGTGCCGTATCGTTGCTGCGTTTTGACGAATGTAGGTGTTAACACGGACGACTGGGACAGAAATGGCGAGTAACCGCAAGAGCGCGGGGAAAAAGGATGGCAGAAGACGATGGAAGACGATGGAAAGCCGTATGGAGAGAGGGGTGGTTGGCTCGGGCTGGAAGAGGCCAAGTAATGGATGGCCCATGGAAGCCGAGGCGAGTGAATTGTTGGCCCCCGCACGTCCGCCTTGGAGACACCCTCGGCTGGCCCTGGCCGCGTAAATCAATGCACCCCTCCCGAGCGAGTGGGTGATGCCGGTGTTGGTGGTGGTGGTGGTGGTGGTGCCGGGGGTGTCGGAGACGTCCGGCTACTGCATTATGTATTTCTCTCGGTGACCCACCACTAACTTCCCCGGTCCCTCGCTTCTCAACGGCGCTTTTTCTTTTCCTACTCTCAATTCTCCTCTCCTCCGTAGCTGTCTCTTTTTTTTTCAACGGGTCCCTCGGTCACTGAGAATGGCCTCCTCTCGCTCGTTTTCGGTCCGGTCCGGCCTCTGCCGTTTCCTCTTAATTTCTTGCCGAGCCCTTTCCCTACGGTTCAAGTCTTTTTCTTCGTCGCACGGCGCCATCCCTTTTAATCACCGGTCCGACGCCATTCGTAGCGAACGATGCCTCGCGGCTTTCACGGAATTCATTTCCTATACCGACGATCCTATACAGCTTCTACCGCCTTCCCACTCGCCTACGATTCTCTAATTCGCTCGGTCATTTGGCGGTATTTCATTAGGAAAAACGTAGGTTTGTCCGTTCCTTCTTCCATCCGTAGGAACTCGGAGGATTCTCGGAGAGCGTCTTTGCGTCTTTGAGAAAATCGGATACTCGGCGTGGTATGAAGTTACTGGCGCAACATGGAAATTGCACGGAAGGAGGGTGGGTCGGTTATCTGTCGAAGCAGTTAACGTCATTTTGAGCGGGTTCTGCTCGGGCAACCCTACACCGCAGAGTCCAAGCATCGTGGCTGCTGTCCCGTCGAATCTCGTCGTCACACACGCCTACACGGCTCCGTTCATACTTTTTCGCTGCACCAAGGATATCGGCTTACGGACCGGCCGATTGTCTTGGGGACATTTTCCTGCGAGCTATCGTATCGCTGCGTCCATCTATCCATCGACCTTTTTTTCAGAGCCGATCTCTCTCCTTCGTGCCTCCGCTCCCTCTTTCCATCCAACACCGGTTCTCTCTTAGTACATTATACGTGCAGCAAAATTCCTTGATCCACGTTTTTTCGCCTCTTTTTAGCGCTCTCCTCGCGACGCCGGTCAACCTTGCCGACTGTCAGAGGCAGTCTCGTTATTATCGGACGATCGGCCGAACGGAGCGATACGGAATTTTATTCGATAGCATTTTATACGCGTGTCGCCGGCGATGAATTGGACGGACGGGAGAGCCGTTCCTCCGGCGTCGTCCAAGAGGCAATAAACGAACGACGCGTGCCGGCCCCCCGACACCCCGACACCCCGGCACCACGGCACCACGGCACCACGGCACCACGGCTCACCGTTCAAAACTACCCTCGGCCACGTTCCAGATTAAAAGCTCTGATTATACGCGGCTGACGCGCCGAAACGTGCGAATAAAGGCCGCAAATCAGCCGGAACTAAATCACGGATATATGTAATTAACGATGCATAAGAATCGCCGACCGTCGCCATAGGTATTCGTCCTACGGAAAATTCCCTTGGAAAACGGACAATCGGGAGTACTGCCGAAAGAGTTCCTAGCCTATTTTGACAAAATTTTCTCATTCGTCATCATCATCCACGGAGCATAACGAGAAAAATATTACTCGTTCCATCCGGATTTTCATTTGCTTTCTCCCTTTAGTGTATTTTCCAAGTACCCTTTGTGTTTCTCCTTCTCCCTTCCGTCTCTCGTACGTTCGCTCGACTTCTCTCGGTTTAAATTGCGAATGCCGCGCGTTCCAGGACTTGTATTTAAATGTAATTTGTATCTTGCCTCTACGACCGCTTTGCTCTACGCTCTGTAATCCGCCGGCTGGACAACCACCATTCCGTTCTGTTTCTTTTGCCAGTGTAGCAAGAGTCGGTTTTTCCACTTTTTCCTTCTCGCTGGGTAGTAATAATTTGACAATTTCAATACTCGTACGAGTTCGAGTTTCCAGCCCTTATCTCTCCTTGCTTTCGCCGAGCACAGCCAGGTCCAAGTTTCTTGGTCCACGACGGTAAATCAACTTAGTCCCGATAACTCTCGAAATAATGGTCCACCAGATAACGATACCGAAAAGGATCGTTCCTCGTACGTCGGTGAGAAAGTTGCGCATCATTTTCTAGCACAAGTAGGCACGGTTGAATGGCAAAATGCCTTGACGTACGTTGAGTCGAATTAAACCGGGAACGACAGACGCCTCACAGTTTACAATAGCACATAATAGATCTGTGAGGCGGCTGATATTGTCGTTTTTTTTCGAGGCCGCGCAATCCTAGCAGGATTTCCCACGACGGGCGGACAGACGGACAGACGGACAGGCGGACGGGCGGACGGGCGGACGGGCGTTGGGGCGCTCGGGGGGTGGTGGTGCTGATATGAGGGGGTGCGTGTCGGCGCGTGCCAACTATTTTCCCCGCTCTCAGGTTATTTCAATTCGTTACGACTGTATAATTTGACATAATCGGCGAGAAATTGCCGGGATTTCTTTGGGTTGCCCTCGTTATACCCTCGTATGATTTTTATGCTCATAAAGGGAAGGAAAGAGCAAGGACCCCCACTAAACGGGCGACGCGCGTGATTTTTCTCTCTTTGAATTCTTTAGCCGTAGCACGAGCGGAGGAGGATAAAGCGACAACCGCAAATAAAGGAGTCGATTGCACGGCCAAGCAGTACGCTATGATTATTCCATGTTCTACAGGAGATACGGAGGAATGGTATAATCCCCGCGATTCGGATGCTCGCACGTACTCGAGCGTCCTTTGCCCTCCCTCAGCGAGGTGCTCGCACGAGGGGTGACTTAATGACAGGTTATGACGTTTGCCGCACACTCGTATACGTGTAGCTTTCTCTTTTCCTCTCGGTTCTTGGTTCTCGGTGCTCGATGCTTGGTTTCCCGTAGGAGTAGTGGTAGCACGTGCCGGCGTATCATCGCACCCCCATAGATCCAGTCTGAATGGCAAACACGTAGCGAGGTACAAATGCCGTCGACGACTCGACTAACAGAATATCGGAAGAAGAAAGACAGAGAGAGGGTTAGCGCGTATGCGTGAACAGGAGTCATAATCCGGATAAAGGCAGGAGGAGCGAGAGGGGGAATCAACGGGATAGTAATAAGCTGCGAATAAGGCGTCGTGTCAACGGATACTTTGATTCGTTAAGTGACTCGCACGACACTCCTACTTGGTATTATTTTTTCGTACGTTGCCCTTCTCCAAATCCAATTGTCGAGGACCCTTGAGCACACACCGACGCTATTTCGTCAACGCATTTAATCCTCCTACGCGAGAATACCGCATTTCGCTCGCTTCGAATCGGACGAACCTATCTCCCTCTTCCTCTCTCTTGGTACCAAAGAATAATTATTCCAATGAGCTCGCGCTAAAAAGTCACGTTGCCAGACATTAAATGACTACTTTACGCGCCCGTCGGATTCAGGATGTTTCGGCGATAATAAGGTCGTAGTAGAGGAGGAAAAGAATCAAAGGAAGACAGTACGGCCGTTATACTTGCTATTCTCTCTTCGGGGCTGACACCCTCGTCTCTTCGTGCTTGAGAGAAAACCCAGGAAATACTCCACTACCGTCCACCGACACTCGTCATCATCATCCCCTTGGCGTTTTTTGCGTCTGTTTGCTCGCTTATATATGCATTTCATACATATTTTTACACTCGTTCGTCCGCTTAAGCGCGTATTTGACTGTTTCCTCGGTTGTATTCGTTGCTTGTGAAAAAAGTGCCTCCTTTGACGGAAAAGCAAAACATAAAAATTCGTGGAAAATAAAAATATGTTGGCATGAAATTGAATCAACGAAATAATGTTGATATCTCGTTTGTAAATATTGAAGGATGTGTAATAACGCTGAAAATGTTATGACATCTCTATGCGCCGACTAAGCGCCCCAGCTTTTAGAGACCTCTTGGCACTTGATGGTAATTTCATCGATCCGCCGGCTTCTTTATGGGCGACGGCCTAAAGCCCCGCCTCGTGTCGCTCTCCATACATAGAGCCGAGGATAATATCCTGGATCCTCTTTTACACGACGCCTTATGCCGAGATTACTAACGTTCACCATGATCTGCCGTGGAAAAGTCCGCTCCGCTCGTCGTTACCATGGGAGAAACTTGAAACAATCAACAGCTGTTTTCGTCGGCACTTCCGCCCTTTATCTCCCGTAATAACGTTAAAATTAATGCCGACATAAGTGAATGGATAGGTGAATGGATCTAGTGTTCGCGTGGAAAGGTGAGCAAAGTGTCTGGCTGTTTGGTCGTATGTCAAATGCCAAATGCCAAATTCAAAGTGGTCCACGGGTTGCGACAATGCCGGGCCATTGTGCGCTCGACTTTGAGCGATATAATGACGAGGGTGACACACGTTCCAAGTACCGCCGAGGTATTTGCGGTCGACGTCAATGAAGAAACGGTCAAATAGTCGGACACTCGATGTCGGGCGAGTAGCGATTGTCGTTTGATTGGCAGCCGGTGCTCCTCGGGTTCTCGCTTTGTCGCCAGGACCTTCTTCGACGAGCCACGACTTTCCATTGTGTAAGCGCTGTTATAGGCTTTCACTACGCACCACTTTCGAAAGGGTATTTCCGTGCCGTTCCGTGCCGTTCCGTGCCTTTCAGACTTTTTCCTAATCCGAAGGAGTAAACTTGGAGCCGGCACAAGGGCAAAAATTAACCGAGCGAGATACTCGATGATCGTCCAGAGACAATAATTTCGTTATAGTGGATTGGCCGAGGGAATCGGATAGACACGCGACGAATACCATTGGAAATTCTACAAGATGTTAATCTTAGGACATTGACGAGAAGACGGAGGACGTAAGAACCGATAGAATTGGAATGACACGTCTTGTTTGGTGCAGCCATCGGCTTTAGCCGACCACTGGCTGCTCTCTCGGGAATGACGAGAGTGCGTCGGGTCGTGGCTCCGACATGTCAGCTCGTTTCAACGCCGTGGACCCCTGACATCGGTTCTAACAAACCCCGGGAACGAGAATCTCCCATGGCCAATCGAACCGCAGGAGCCACGTAATAATATCGCAGCCTTTGGAAAACGCCTTCGGTGCCTTCGGTGCCTTCGGTGCCTTCGATGCCTTCGATGCCTTCGATGCCTACGACTTCTGCGAACCGTCCAATGTGCCTCGTCTTTCTTCCATTTGCGCTCGGCGAAAAAGCAGAGAAACCAGGAGGGTGAATTATCGAGATATCGGCTGCAGGCCGAGTTCTCCCGCGAGAATTCCTCTGATTTATGCTGTCCTGTAAGAGACAGCCGGTGACTCCGCGGCAGGTCGGAAGGTGAAAAACGCGAAAGCAAAGCGAAGCATCGGCCGTAACTAAGAGATCTCAAAGAATAGCGCAGAACGCGTTGATTACTCGTCGCGAGAAATAGCCTGTAAAATATAGTGGAACATCAGTGGCTCGTTAACGGTCTCACACGTACACGCGCACGTGCACGCGCACGCGCACGCAGGCTCTATGTATATAATATAAGATTGCGAGAGTACGCGTACTACTTAGGCACCGAAGCCAAAGTCCCCTTGGAGTGGCGCGATATACGGATATAATTGAAGGCGGAGGTAATTAACTCCCCCGTGGAACGCTCACACCGGCAGCCGCGCTGCATCGTTTTAATTACCGTTCTCGTCGCATTTCATCGGGCAGAAGCGTTTCTTCCCTCTTTCCTTCTCCACTCCCCTCTTTATCTCCAAGTATCTGCTGCGGTCTTCCCCTACCCCTACCCCTACCTCCCCGCCGCGCTTTTCGTGTTTATAATAAATCCGATGGCACCGGAGTGCCACTCGAGGCAATCTACTAAAGGTCCCTCTACAGGAGAAACTGCTTTTGCCCCCGTCGCTCTTGAGGAATGGCCATTATCACTTGCCGGTTTGTCTTCGTTTCAGGTATCTTCCATCAACAGGGTCCTAAGGAATTTGGCGGCGCAGAAGGAGCAAAGACAGCAGCAACAGCAGCAACAACAAGGTGTCGGTGGGGTAGGCGTCGGAGTGGGCGCTGCTAGTCCCGCGGAGAGCGTCTACGACAAACTCAGGCTACTCAACGGGCAAACGACTGGCTGGCCAAGACCCAATCCATGGTGAGTTTCGATTCGTCCCCCCCGAGTCAGACCCTAGCCGTGGATTACCGATGAAACGATCTTCTCTCTTCCGACAGGTATCCATCCGGCGCCGGAAGCCCATTTCCATCTCTGCAACCAAGCCTCAGTCCGAGCCACTGTACGGCCCTGCCCCCCGATCCCGCGGACATATTACACGCGAAGAAGGGTAAGTTCCTTTCCAATATTTTGCTCTATTATTCATGCCGCACAAAGCACATGGCGCATTACATCCGCCGAATATTGCGCGTGCGATGCGGTTAAAATAAACGCAACTCTGTGAACCACGCGTCCTCGGGCTTTTCGAGGGAAGAGAGGTGAACGAGAGGTGAACGAGAGGTGCGGTTTGAATCCCAATCCACTGAAATTGCCGGATGAACGTGTAGGCCTCGCTCCGTTTCTATGTCGTTATGTCTCCTCGCATAAATTTGCCGCAAAACGAAGGATCACAATGAGTTATCTGAGATTTTTTCCAAGGGCCCGTTCCGCTGATCTTTTGGCTCATAATCGCTGAAGCGACCAACGAGGGAGAGTAAGTAATTATTTCGTCCTCCGTGGGAAGCGATCCTAATACCAACGTAATTCCGGTGTCGGTGGGTGGTATGGTTTGCCGCATGCGTGTGCGACCGAGCTCTTCCGGTAATAATTGTAACGTTTAACCGAGCCGCGAGAGCGAAATGGAGGGAAAGAGGGTTACGGTCGGCGGAGCAACCCGCCGAAACAGCCTCATCCCCCTCTCTTTGGCGGCACATCAAACGCGAGATTTCTTTGGCCCGCGTCTGTTTTTCCCGACATAGCGGTGGGGCCTGTCACGAGCAGTCAACGGGGGGTGTCGGCGGATCCCATAGGAAAGAAGCGCCGCACGTCGCTGCCCAAAGTAATTGTAGCGATCGTTAATAAAATCAAACGATAGGCCACCGCTCCATGTCATTCGAATTATCAGGCTTTTCGTAGAGCTCGAAAGAAACGTAAGGTTTTAAGGACCGTCTTAGATAGCGCAATATAGCTCGGGAATATCGATTATTGCGTAAGTCGGCCGTCCCTGTGCCAATCCTGCCGGTTAGAATATTATTTCGTATTCCGAAGGGGTAGGGAGGGGCACAATCAAATATGGTAACTGTTGTGAGCGCTCAAGCGCACGCTGGGCCCCGGGGGCCGAATTATCCGGGTTGTGTTGCGCGTGGGTGCTGCTGTTTATAGGATAACCCACGTCGACGGAGTTCTCTCCCTCTCCGTCTCTCATCCTTCCCATTTCCCCTACCTACGGTCCCTAGATGTGTCTTCTCTTTTCGCCTTTTCCACCATATTTTTTCTCTGCTTTACTTGCCACTATGAAGAAGCGTCGTTGACGATTCACCTTTCCACCTCTTATAGAATTTCTCATTTCGATTTCTCTCCTATTCTCTCCTATAAATACGCCTCCTAAATACGCCTCATGGCCTTCCTCACGTATCGCCGCTCTTATCCATCGCTCCTCCTTGCTCTCGATGGATCGGAATCCCCAAGGACGCCTCCGGGCAATCCTGGCCACGGCGAAGATCTCCCTGAAAGCAAAGGGAAAGCAGATTAGGGTGCAATCATCGCACGAGCTGCGGGCTGTTTCCGTTTCTCCGGGCCGTAGCCATTTTCGCTTTGAAGCCAACCATCGTCTAGCGAACGAATGCGTAGAATTTTAATAAATGAAGGAAGAAAAATCGCCACTGGCAGAAAATCTAAAGAAGAACTGTAAGAAGGATTTGGCGACAGCACAAAGCTGTAGACGTCGACGTCAACGGCAACGAATAGGGGCGTCTGGTGAGGCCGGCCGACAATGCATCGGGGGCTGCATTGTGACGCGTTGCAGCAGTGGCATGCGGAGAAACTCCGCGAGATGGCCCGAACGGATAGAAAGGAAGGAAGTCGCGGGGGAGAAATGGGCGCGAGTAGATCGCCCTGGGAAAAAGAAGGGAAACGTGTAGCGATCGAGACGAGAGGGTCGTGCTCGAGACTATTGTTTTTTCCTCTCCGTGGCCCCGCACGGGGCACAACTACGCGGATGACGAGAAAAGAGGACATGGCTCCTGAATGCCTTGGTAGGATTTCAATATCGCTGACACGCTCTCCTCCCGGCTTTACCGGCCGCCCTTCCAGCCCTTTTTCCTCTGTGTTGCGACGGTACCACCGGACCGGAGAGAGTCCAGCAAAAATCGCATAAAATACATATTACTTAAAGCTACCCGCCGCACGTACAAATAGCTATGGACGACCCTTGTAAGTAACTCTGTCCATAGTCCACGTAGTTGCTGATAAATATTGGCCGTCACGTAGGAGCTCCATCCCGTGGATAATCTTGCTTATCCAATCCTTCTTTTTTCTTCTATTGCCGTGCAACGCGTCCGCGCGCGCGCGTACACGTCAACTCCATTTCGAAGAGTGCCCCCTCGTTCTTTAACGCTTCCCCGTTTAGTCCCCGGATGATTTGCTTTTCTTCCGTTCCGCGCTGCATCCTCCATCCTTGTCTCTCCGACTAGTATTGTCATCATAGATGCGCGTACAACACGCTGCGGCGTATTTTCTGATCTCCGGCTGAGATAGAGAGAAGTAAAACAATATAATGGCCGCCCGCCGCGTTCGCTGCTCTCCGGGAGCGGCTCGTACGGAGGGCATTATTGTCGACCTCTTTATCTCCTGCGCCCGATCTTACTCCTTCTACTTCTCTCTCGCTCCGTCTCCCTTTCTTCATTTTTTTCTTTCGTACCGCCCCGTTTTCCCTGCTCTCCGGCAATACCCCTTTTCGTCTGCCTTGAACCCTTCCCCACGACCTCATCGTCCTCCTCCTCGTCGTCATCTTTTTGTGCCTTTTTTATTTCTCCTTCCCCCGCAACCCTCGTTTTCTATCCACCTTCCCTCCTTTATCGGCGACCGGGACAATGGGTAGCTCTGCCGTTTTCCATCTATCTATCGATGCGCGCCTCGCATTATCTCCCGCGCATCCGGAAGAACGAGCGAGCTCCGCAGAGAATTTTCGTTATTGCTTTTTCCCTTAGAGGAGAATCACGCCGTACCTTGGCGCCCGAAGAACCCACGAGAAAACGTTTTACCCTTGAATGTTGTTTCATGTACAATGGTTAAAGCGCTTTCTCGAGGAAACGACAGCACCGGTGATCCTTTGAAATTCGATCGAGCCGGCATTTTTGCGGAACGTCTTGCCAGTTAACCGGATATATCGAGTGGATGGCCGTCTCTCCGCGTCGGCAACACGCTGCGCCTCATACGTTCTATTTTAGAAATGACCGCAGGTGCTTTTTCTCAAGCACCATCGGCCATTACGGGGCAGGACGTATAAATGGAAATATTTACAAGATTTTTCCGTAGAAGGACGTGTCGTGCTGGTGGTGGTGGTGGTGGTGGTGGTGGTGGCCGGTAGACGAGATAGAAAGTAGTCTATGCATTGGATTCGCAGGTCAGTGGGTTGTCGCTTAGCGTCGCGTCCCGTCGCGTCGCATCGCGTCATTGAGGCCGACGTCAGAGCCGCTCGATTTATCGCGTCCGTCAATCTCGAGGCTGACCTCCTGGCTGCTCTCGGGTTACCGGCACACCGTCATCGCGCAACAACCTCCAACGATACGGCACCCACCGTTCGAGCCTTTGTCTTCCGTTTTATTTATCCCGACGATCGAGCAACCTCGATAAACATCTCTAGCCTCGTCCTACCCGGAGCTCAGGATGAAAATACAGCGTGCAGGGTGCGGCCTTATGGCGCTCCCACCAACCCAACGAGACACGCGTTGAAATTCTCCGAGCAACACGGGGAGAATTTCAGCCGGCGACACTCGAGTCGCTCGATCGTGCTAATTAACAATGCGACATTCCGCTCAAGTACCTTCTAACCGTTGACACATTTTCTCAAACTCACGTAATCCGAGACTTTTCCGTAAAAACCTTGACTCGCTCGATGGAGAAACGGCTAAGATCGAACGAGCCCTTAGGCTCGAAGGGAGTAGAACGATTCGCGCTAATTCCGTAATGCCGTAATGCCGTAATGCCGTAATGCCGTAATGCCGATCGATATTGTGCCCTCTCGCCGGTGGTGCTGACTGGCGCTCTTTTAGGCACCGTTCACACGAGTGCATCCGACCCCGTTGACGTTACCGTAGACGCGCGAGGGTGAAGATAACGTGACGCGCCTATGAATAATGCCACAACTACGTCTACACGTTTACGATCCGCTTGGCAAACGACGCACGCTGTTTTACTTCCGTCTTGCACCTTGTGTATACCAGATCGAAAACCCATGGAAAACTCCAAGAGTTTTCTCTATTGAATGTATCTCGTTTTTCCAATCAACTTCCCTTGCTTTTCCGACCTTACAATCGGAATAAATATTACTCGGGCTTTCGACGTACGAGACGTTAAAGGATGTTAAGGATGTTAAGGATGTTAAGCATCTCCAAGGAAAATGTTCCTAATCCTTCTGGCCGTTCTATAAGCGAGTAATTACGTAAGTCGTCGAAGGCTACTCGATCAATCACCGATGCGCCGCATATCAGCTTGCACAATTGACAAAGTCGTGCTCATGGCGGTACGCTCGTCTGATTGTGAGTTATGGCCCGTGCGCGCAGAATTTCCTATCATCTCATTTCGCGAACCGCCTAATATTTCCAAACCACGTATACCTGTGGTTCGCCGGAACGCACGTGCTTCTACAAAGCGATATCGATGCGATTGTGCAATAGAAATATATTGGCACAGTCGATCGGATAGTCCGTAGACGATAGACGGTACCACCTGCAGAGGCCGCATATTATTTCGCCGATATTAATCAAGCAACGAATTCCCCTTGCACAAAGGCCCATAACGTGAATGGCCTTTCATTGTTTACGAGAACGCGTTCCCCTGGCTAGGTGTTGGCGCGTTTCTAGGTTCTCCGTTACGAAGGTCCTACCGTTTTCACGTACATTCTCAAATTGTCTCCACGATTTTCGGCCCAACGAATCTACCACTTGGATATCGCTATTTATTTCATCGCTTTGCCCGTAAATTCGGCTTTCGCCATAACTTGCCAAGTATAGCGGCGATTGAGGAAATTGTTGACTTTCTTCCCTCGGAGATTGCCAAGTCCACGACTGCGACAAGTTTACGCGGTTCGCGCGAAAAAAGTTTGGCCGAGTTCCCACAGACGTCAGCTACGACTCCCCAGGGTTTCCTTAAAGCCAATGGCCGTGCAGCCGTCTCAAAGGACTCGCGTCCCCCGTTAACCATTGTTAAGCTTCAGCCCGAAAAGCCAACCGATGCCTGTCAATTTCTCCTTCAATTAAATAATCCGTTGGCGATATTTACTAATAAGTGCGAAGAAAAATTCATCAAGATCACGATGGAGCGGAGGCAGGATATCTCAATTTATACGTTTCATACTTCAAAATGCCCGAAAGCATAAAGCCAGGTAGAAAAATATCAACGACGTCGTACGACTCTAAACCTTGAAGTGTGGACAAATTCACGATATTGTCTAGATGGTCTAGCGATTTGCTGCCAACGTACATTCCACGCGTAAACGGAAATAGAAGAAGGAAGAGAGGAAGGAAGGAAGGAAGGGTGGTGGGAAAAGGAAGGTTTGGACGAGTTCCCAGCGGCACCACGGGGGCCTCCCGCTATTTTCTTAATCTCGGCCCTCTCGCTGACGAAACAAACGATCGGCACGAAGAACAGAGGAACCCGCGGTGCTCCCTCTTCTGTGCCGACTCAACGATATACGCGAGCCAGCGAAAACTACCCCCGGCGGGGATGATTCGCTCGAATTTACTCCGAGGCCAGATGTCTCAGCCCTTACCACGAAATTCTTTTCAGTCCTCTTTCTACCCCTCGAAAACTCGCCACCTCCTCGCCACCTCCTCGCCACCCCCTTGCCACGAGTTTTTGCCTCCGAAGGAAATCAAAACCTCTGCCGGCTGCCTTTAGCGTAAGACTTGATCAAAAATACTCATTTTTTTTCAACAATTACATGCATGGAGGAAAGATGATGCCGTACGATTAGCGGACTGGTTATCGGACATGCTTATGAAAGACGTTCTTTATTCCCTTCCTCTTGGAGATCTCGAGAGTTCCATTTGCAATTTAAATCGTGGCAAGTCATACGGCAAACGTGCCTAGGATATTACCTCACCGAACCGTGTAACATTAAAATTCATTTCCTTTTAGTTGTACGGCGTGTACGGTTTCGATTGTCGCGATATAAATATGAAAATGCGTTTATGCGTTCCTTGTATCTTCCAGCGATATCGTAGGTGGATTGTCGAGAATTCGAAAACTTCATTAACGACCTGTCCCGGCGAAGAGAAAAATCGCGTTAATGAGAAAGAAAAAGCTTTTAATACGGTTAGCGGAAGAATTGGCTGGGTGCAGGACGAAGGATGGGAATTTATCGGGGATTTTCCTAAAATGGGAGGGAGAGGAGAGAGGAGAGAGAGGAGAGAAACGGAAAGAGAGGAGTAGAACGGGGTAGGGGTAGGGGTAGGGGTAGGAAGGAAAAAATAGCAGGCGGAGGTAACTTCCGGAAAAATTAATATCCCGTGGGAAGGAGGGTGCGCCGGCTGGTTGGCTCGGCTGCAGACGCCTCTATCGTCAAGCGAGAGGATGCGGAGGCGGAGGAGTAGAAGGAAGAGGAAGGGACGCACGTTGTAGCTAGAGGTGGAGGTGACTGAAAGTAGAAGCCCGAGAAACTTTGTTTTCCGGAACGTCCGCCCCTTTCTACCTTTCTACCTTTCCTTATTTTGCCCTAAACGTTTTGTTCGCTCTCTCTCTCTCTCTCTCTCTCTCTTGTCAGTTTTTATTTTTTTCCCCCATTTCTCGTCATCTTGGTCGTCGTCTCTTAATTCCGTACGGTCGAAAGCTCGTCGAACTGTAAAGTCTCGTGGCAGAAAAGTAAAGAGAAGACAAGAGAAGACAAGAGAGGCGGGACGGCCGCGGTGGGCAAGTTGGAGAACGTCGAAAGACGGAACTGGCTTCAAGTACCTGCTCTGGATATTGGTCCCGCGAGTGCCTTCGGGAAACCCGATCATGGCAATGATGGACGGGCCGCGGATAGCTCGGACTTAATTGCTCCTGACCGCTTGACCGGATTAATTAGTCGCTCGGTCGCACCTATCGACGAAATTTCACGTCTAATTCGGAGGCTTCGCTTCTTGGGGCCACTTAGCCCCGCTTCGTTGGCCCTTTGTTCCTTCCAGCAAACTCTCCGCCGAGATTTCCTCCGCTTCTCATAATCGCATCGCTTAGCCAGATTTCCCCGTTACAAAGACTACCTCCTCTTCGGCAAAGTTCAACGTCTTTTTCGGTACTTACAGCTTATCCTTGTTATCCGGAAATTTCATGATTAAACGGCCAGCGAGAGATCTCGCTGGCGGCCATTTTTTCTTCACCAGCCAGGGAATAATCGACGGAAGGCTAATAATGGCTCGGCGATCGCGCGAGAAAGAGGTGTTTCCAGCGAGGGCAAAGGGCAAGAGGCGAGAGGCGAGAGGCGAGAGGCGAGAGGCGAGAGGCGAGAGGCGAGAGGCGAGGAACGAAGGAAGGGGGGATGCCGTGGAACGCGCTCGTAGAATTTTCGGGGAATCTCAGCGGGGCATTGGCGGCTGCGTCAGAGGGAACTTATGAAACGGGCAAGCCCGGTTATACCGCGGCGAAGCCGGGCGCGATATTAAATTTCTCGAATCTTGCGGTTAGGCGCGTCTGCGTGCCGACGACGTCGACGAATCCGATGGGCCAAAGCCCACTCTGACGTTGTCTACGCACACGTGCCAGAGTCCACGCTAGCCGTATCCACATTCTCCCGGCCTACCACGTCACGTCATTCACTTATTCGCACAGCAATCTTTTTGGCAGACATTTTATTCATTCGGAAAACGTGTAGCTTAGTAGTCTATTGTGAGTACATAATTTTTGAACTTTATACATCTGTACAAGGTGTATACAAGGAATTATCGAGCCATCCGGCAGCGTGAAGAGTTCACTGATAGGTGAGCAGGAAACGAGATTCACTAGCCGGTAGCTGGTATTTGCCGTTGAAACTCGTGTAGGAGCTGCTGAGAGGAGCATTATCCAGGGGAATTACCTCCGATGGATTTCCATAACGGTACTGAATCTGTCGAGAAAAAGCGTAATACATGAATAACATACGGTGCGGTGTTTAAGAAATCGCAATAGAATGAACAGTAACCTGGGTGACTGGTTGGATTTGGAGGTTGGCGGGTCCGACGTTGAGTTTGTCAGTAGTTCGAACGGGTTCGGCGGTGATTGCAGCAGTGGCGGCAGGTGCAACGGTCAGCTGAAGACCAGCCGGGACGACCTGCAATTTCTGCAGCGGGGCGTAAGCGTAAATCGGCCCACGAAGAGGCTCAACGTTCTCAGCGCGGATCTTGGCAAAGTATTTCATCGCCTCGACATCTTGTCGGCTGACGTACTGGACGCGCTGAAGACGGCCGTCGGGGAGAGCAATGTAGTATTCGCCGGACTGCTGCTGTTGCTGTTGTTGAGATCCAATAGATTCCTCGTCGTCGAGCTCGTTCACCGAAGTTACGGGCTCGGACTGTCGAAAAGGGAAAAAATTCAGGCAACCGTAGCGGTCAAATAGTCGGCGAGTCGTGTCATTGACTTTTAAGTTGGGCAGATCGAAAGTGAACGATGCTTCGAATGGCAATTTCCTTCGCGATAAATCATGGCCGTTGAATGAAAAGGAAAGGAAGAAGAAGCTTCTACTTGGGGGGACTTTTCCAATTGGTACAAAAGTAAAACTAACTTCGAATTCCGTCGGGACGGTGGTTGTTGCATCCTCGGCTTCCGTGGTGTAGGGCAGTTGGGTAGTAGTGGCTTCCTGGGGGGCTCCGTATTGCCTCTGAGGTATACTTGCCGCTCCATACTGTCTTTGCGGAACAGCCGGTCTTCCGTACTGTCGTTGGGGAGCCGCCGGGCTCCCATATTGGCTCTGAGGTGCAGCCGCCGCTGGTGCACTTGCCACCGCGTATTGCCTCTCAAATCCGTTTTGTTTCTGCGGATAATCGAAAGCTGGCCCTGCGGGCCTAAAACCCGAAGGCGGATAGGGACCTTCGGCCTGTTCCTCCTTCAGCTGAGCCAGGTAATACTGAGGCTGTTGTTGATCATGCTGACGGAAACCAACAGGCTCCGCCGCCGTCAACGCCACCAGGAGAGACAGACCAATGAAGACCTGTTAAATCAAATGTGAAGATAGAAACTTTGTAATTTTCCTTTCTCTTTATATGTATGCACGTATATACGTATACGCGACTCTAGCGATAACTTTTTACACTTGATGGAATTTCCAAAAGGAACAAGTACCTTCATGTTGTGCCACTGGTTAACCGATTGTCTTTGTCGAGCTGACTGATGTCCAAAGCTCCGTCGACGGCGTGTTATATAGTCGATCTTTCGTGCGCGCTTTGCATGTTTAAGAGGGTCAGGCCGACGGTTCCCCCGCGAGTGACATTGGCCTCCTAAAAAGACTAATGGACACTCCTCGGTCATCGTTGGCTCATCATCCGGTCGAGTTTTACCTTCGCTTTTGTCGGCGATTGGCCTACTCTTCTGCCGAACCGTTTGATTCTGTCAGTGATTTTTACATTTTCTCTCACAGTCCCAACTTCTTTTTATGGCAATTCTAAGCGTTGCCAATCATCAAGGACACGTTGACGAAATTTTGCCTTTTTCTTTGATTTTTCGGCGTGATTTTTCGAGCTGATTTTTCGACATGAAAACGTCAGATTGCCAGATTGGTGTAATTTTCACGCAAAATGGTTACTCAATCGTGGCGTTGTTGCGCCGAATGCATGATTAATATCTTGATTGTCCCTGGCCGAGTCTCGTTTCTTCGAAAGGGAGATGATTCACCAACGGGGAGAAACAAGTTGTTCTTGTTCCTTATGTCCTGTGAGTCCGAAGACATCGGCATTATGCAGCTCAGTACGTTGGCTTAATTTTAACTCGGGTCGTGGGTGGGACACGGTCACGTTGCGTCTCGTGGTAGGTCAATTCCACGCACGCACTTACCTCGACGTCATCTCTAGCCTGCCGATCGTTGCCCATTAAATTCATTGGGCGCTTGGCTAGATCTCACCAGCATCCCATCAATGCTATTACAAAAAAGCGCCAAGGACTTCTCAGGAACGATACCAAGGCTCTTTCAAATTGATGAATAAGAAAATACGTGTCATTCTTTTAGAGAAAGGCACACATTTGCCTATGATATGTACGAAAGGAGACTCCGTAATCGAAGCTACGTCGGACGAATTTCCTCGAAACGGCATCTGCGGAATCTGCGGAATCTGCGGAATCTGCGGAATCTACGAATAAAAGCTCAAATCCCCGTGCTTTTCTTAGGCATTATTTGAAATTTCCTTTTTTCCGAGGAAGGCATCGACGCGGCATCGACGCGACATCGATTGGACGATCGTTAGGCGAGTACCCAGGCTCGGGGAAAATACTGGAGATCGCTCCACGCGGAAAATAAAAAGCGAAAGCGCTGATTCGACGGAAGATGGGTGAAAAGTCGAAATCGCGGCCGCGACTCGTAGAACGAGCAAATGACGGTGCGAGAGAGGGAGGGGGAGAAAGAGGGGCCAGGCTGTGGAAGAGGATAAGGGGGATATAGTCGGGGGTAGTTGGAAGAGGCAGAGAAGGGGATGAAAACGACGACGAGGAGGGATATCCCGGGCAAAGCAAATTATTCACACTCAAACGACTCCATTTCAATATCGGGCCTCGGCCCAGGGACAAAAGAAGGGCGAGGATGCCTGTCTCCCTTCTGCTTTTGCTTTGCCATGCTGCCAGTGCCCGGCGCACGCTGCTTCTGTCTGCAGCCTGCAGGCTTAACTCTCCCCCACCCGCCATACAACCCCATCCTTCTCTCTCTCTCTCTCTCTCTCTCTCTCTCTCTCTCTCTCTCTTGCTTTCTTTTCAGCCCTCCGTGTCGTAGCTTCGCTTCTTCTTCGACTCACGAAGCGGACAAACCCCTTGACGTTCCCGCTGGGAATGAGAACCACAGCGAGTGTTTGCGAAAAATGCACGAGTCACGCCATGCAGTGGCAGAAAACACTCGTTTAGTTTCAGTCTCCTCCGTAGGTCCTTGCCACCCTTCCACGGGGGAATATCATTTAAAATCGTCGACGGAGCGCGCCTTCTTCCGATTCAATTCGCAAGGTTATTAGCATTTAGCATTATTAGAGGGCGCAAATTGCCGCGACGATAGATAAGGCCCCGTTCGTGGAGAAACGAAAGGGTATGAGAGAAGTCGACGGACACGGCAGCCCGCCTCAGGTTTGAGTCTCGTAATTGAATATATTTAAGCGCGGGAGGGACGTTTGTGCGGATTCTCGGCTTACAAGAACCCCATGCCGAGGCAACGTCTGCGAGTAAACTGGATTAATCGTCTATGAAGGGAGAGCCCGTAAACCCCTCTGGCCGCATTCGTTTGCAATCAGGGCCCCTCGGGGAATTCGAAACAAGGAGAACGGATACGGCCGTGTTTTCATTCGTACTTTACATCGCTCCGAAGAGGAGGAAGAAGAGAGCATCTCTCCAACATGTACAAGTCGATCTGTCGCTTATCTAGCCATTCATTTCGGAGAACCTCATCGTCCACTCTAGATTCTTGGGCGCAAGTAGTGTCGCAAGCGAACCTCTGGTCTTACGACGATTCGGCCAGTAATTGTCACGCCTCACACATCAGACATGACGCGTGACGCGTGCACGAAATGACGATGAACCGAACGAAGGACCCTGGCGATTCACTAGACCGAGATTGACGGTAGTTAGGCGGCTTTTAGCTCAGGCCGACGATGGCCCCCCGGGGAAGGACCTCGGCCCGCTGGCAACCGAGTACAAACTGTTTGGCAACCAGTTGCACGCTCCCAGAGGGCTCGTTTTGCAAGTCGTAAACGAATTAGGACCTCCGCTGGGATCTACGCTCGCCTTCCTCCGACCGCACTTATTATTAGCCTCGGCCTCGGCCTCGGCCCTTTCATTCGACAAATACCGTTTTACCACGTCTCTTTCTCTCGTGCTCCTACGACAATCGAACAGGAAGAATTGTGAAACGGTATCGATGTTTGGACGGTGCTTAGGTCGGCAAAACGTTTCTCCCCTTGTCGCAATATACCGTGAGCGGTGAGAGCCGGAGACTGCGAGATGCCGTGGGCATAAGCAAACCAAGGCGGGACGCGACAGGATGGATACCGTCAGTCAATGTTTGCCGGTTTAACCAACCGTGCAGGCGTCGCGGAGTTTACCCGACACATTAGCGCACGTCCAACTTGAACCATCCTCCCCGCTCGTTTAATCGTCTCTCCGACCTCGTTTTCTCGCTCGCTCGTTGATAAAATATTGGAGAAATAAGAAGAAAAGGAATCTCCGAAAGAACGGAATTGAAGAGACCCATGAAGAGCTGCTAACTATCGCTAGTTATATCGCAGCTCCTCTTGGTCCTCTTGGTCCTCTTGGTCATTTGCAAATGACTCTCCGTCGGCGTGTACCTTTATAAGACGGTGGACAATCTCCGAGGCGACTGGTGGCGACTGGTGGCGACTATCGGTCCAAAGGTGTAAAGGGAGTTTAACCGCAGGAGGAGGAGCGGAAAGACTCGACGAACGGGGGAACGGGGGAACGGGGGAGTGCGCCAAAGTGCGCCAAAGTGCGCCAAGGAGGAGACTCGGAGAAGCGGCGGAGGGAAACTTGCAAAAGTACATCGTCGCTCAAGGGGCCGGAAGTAATCGCGCCGAGTTCCACGGATCCGCTTTCGACTCTGGCCCAATCCGCAGGGTCTTTAATAGCTGGTTAGCCCCTACCGAATAATAGTTCCAGCTGCTGATATTCCAGAGGGAAATAATCGACGAATTGTTCTTCCTTCGGTCCCGGCCAACGAACCAGCATTTTACGAGAATTTCCTCAAATTCCTCAACAAAAACATAAGAGGATTCCTCGACGCAACGTGAAAAAAGAACAAGGACGAGCAAAGAGGATTGCCGATGGCTCGATTTATAAAGAGCAAGTGGGAAAATGTCCGGGCAGATACGGCGGCGAAGCATCTTACAAAATGAGTCGCGTAATAGCGGCCCAATGTAGTTCTACCGGTTGTTTTCCTCCAGTCGCAAAATCAGAGTCACTTTAAAGTTTCTTCCCATTTGTGCTACGACCTTGGCGGCTCAATATCCTACATCCGTCTCTGTCTGGGCTTCTCCGCGTGTCTTCCAGCAGGACGGAGAGATGCTTATGTATTCCGGTGCACGCTCGGTTGCACAGCTCCTAATGGACTTTCCAATATTTTCCTTTCCGTCGGCTTAACTCCGTCCCCCCTCTCTCTGACTGCGTCCGACTGCCTCCGACTGCGTTGATCGATTGCCATCTTCCTGCCTTCTCCCGTGGTCCTCTCTTAACCACGGTCCTTCGGTGGCAGCGTGCCGCGTTAATTGTCCTTACCTCGTTAAGTTTGTTTGCGGCTCCTTTCGTAATTGCGTCTCCCTGCTTCGCCACTCTTACGCGCCATTATCCCTGCATTCGAAAAGACAGCTGTTCCCCCGTCACACCTTGTAAATCCTTCTTCAATCTCGATTCGAGGCATGGCAAGTAATTGCCGATAGTCTGTGCCGGAATCGTCTTCCATCGTTTAGCATTTGATCCGACGAGGTCGACACCTCGTTCTTTCTTTCCAGCCATTTAACACGGCTGGCTCTGGTGGTCCGCTCTCCCGGCTGCATCCCTCTATCGTTCCGTTAAATTACGATAGTTGGTAGAACCTCTTCGCCAAAGAGAAGATAAAAATTTCAAAACAACAACGTTCCACGTGCTGCTGATACGAGCGGAAGTCTCGGAGAAGTAGATGAATTTAGGGCGTTCCGCATGGAAGTTGTAGTCGGGCGCGTGTAGTCGGCATTAAGAAGAGCCAGTCCAATAAATTTGTTGAAGAGGATTAGGCATTAGGATTAGCCCAAGCCGATTATGCGCCTCGGATTCCTATCTGCTCTCACCGGCGCGATAGTAATCTCGATAGCGGATTCCCCTCTACGTACAATGAAAATCTCCATTACTTCTTTGCCATTACCAAGTTCATTTCCGACCTGATATCCGTTACTCGTATTCAATCAAGTCCTCGAGTAGTGCGCCGCGTGGAAAAGCGGCCCGTCACGCGTGTATCTATTATATTATATATACTTATTTCCACACCTTTTACATCCCTCCGTCAGTCTTTCGCCTCTTTCCTATGTTGATCGTTGGACGCGCCTCTTGGCCCATCTCTCCTCCTTTTTTTCCCAAGTCCCATGAATGGCCGTTACTAACGCATCATGGCCGCCCATTGTCAGTGGCCTGGCTTTCTAGTCGAGTTAAAAATGATAATCGGCATCGAGGGGTGAGAGGTGTGACACCGTAACGGGTCCCGGCGTCCTTCTCGAATCGCCTCGTCTCCCATCCCTTCGCTCCTCGTCCCTTCTACTCGTTCAAATATGGCGTTATATCGGTCGTTTACATCCGGAGGTAACGATGGATAAATACACGTATAAAATAGGAGTAGAATAAAAGAAGGGGGCTGGGTGAGGGTGAGGGGGGAGGGGAAGATTGCGTAGGTAGATTGGTACGATCGAGGTTGACAGGAGCTGCGGTAAATTTGAGCGAGGGGGTTAGAGTGGCCGGTATTACACGTTATTAGCCGACCCTAATCATATAGCCGGCGTTTTTCTCCCCGACAGACTTTCCGCGCTTTCGGGGAGCACGGTAAAACGACGTGCATTTATATCGCTGAGTCTGCCGGTGACTTTTATGCGCTCGGTTGAGCACCGGTTCTGTGTCGCTAACATCTGTATCATCGCTGCCATTCTTGCATTCGACACGACGCGCGTGCATCTGTCCCGCACCCTCGGAGCTCCCTTCACCGACGCCGACACCGAGAAATGGGAAAAAGTAGAAACTTGTAGAAGACCGCGCTAACGAGAGGAGGCAAGGTATTACAAGGTTTCTATGCGCGGAGTGTATAATTTTCCGCTTGCGCGATTCTTCGAGAGAGCAAAGAACGAACGTCCACGTGCCCGAGAAATGAGCCAGAAGCCGATCGCTCGGCTCAAGTCCATCGAGACGTCATTGGAGTCGAACTCGAGGAGTCGGAAGTAACGCAAGTGCATTAATAACGCTCGGATAAAGCGAGTTGCCCGTTCGCCACTTGGCGTTCAACCCGCTCGAGGGTTCCGGACCTTTCGCTTGAGAATCCAAATGGAAGAAGGGTTAGCGAGCTGCCGAACATTTAGCTTCAATGGAAACGCCTGTTATTGTTGCGCGCTGCCCGCCAAAGTGTAGCTTACTTTACCCTCTATTTGCGTGAGGCCACATTCCGCGAGTCGCTTACTCCTCTCCACGTGGTTGCTTGCGTGTCGCGGTTACGAGGACGGCACACCGTCTACCGCAAAGCAAGACATTTTTTTTCTTCAAAATACCTCTGAGAGATGCGCCTATGTATGTACGAATGTGTTGACTTGGTGTAAAGTCCGGCACGGGCCAACCGCGAAACCGTATTATTGTTTCCGATTAACAAGAGCGACCAAGAGTGGGCTGGTCCGAGGCTTGAGTTGGCGCGTAACCGATCGGAACGGTTCACTTTCCTCCTCGTTCGAGTGTCTCTCGAGTAAGGCACGCGAGTATAACAAAAACTTGCCATTGCCGAGGGGGAAGAACGAGTGCACCGGGTCGGAGAAGAATTTTTAAGGAGCATCGAAGAGCAGAGCAGAGCAGAGCAGAGCAGCCAGCAGACTTTGTTTCTTCGTCTTCAGGCCGAACCTACGAGCGATTGCCTCTTTCTCGGTTAGCTCCTTTTTCCTCTTGCATCCACTCGCTCTCTTTCGTGCACTCGACTGACGACTCGATGAAAAATAAACTACTGGTGGCTGGCCACAATGCAATCAACGGGGCATTGTTGCATCGGCTCGTACGTAGAGCGCGAGTCGAACAATGCGACTCCTTTGCGCGAGCTTTAACGTTTAGCTAAGTGCATCGGAGCCCATTATCGCCGTTAATAAAGCCCCCCCCCCCCCCCCCCTCACCCCCTAGCGAGCTCCATTACTCGAGAAGCCTTCGATTCCGTTGGCCTCTTTATTTCTTTATCTCGCTTTTCCGCCCTTTATCTCGCCACCTTCCACACGGCCGTTTCGCCGGCACGATCTTGCCTTTCCCTACCTTTTTCAGCTTCACAATTACTTTCCTATCGTAACGGTCTCGGTATACTCGACGATTGCCTGGTTTTCACTAATAATTTCATGAAGCAAGGGGAGCGGAAAAGTGTAGATGAAAGAGAAACAAAGGAACATGGAGTTAAGAATAATCGCGGCAAGTTGGGAAAGAAGTGGAAAGCACCGGCCGAGGAGGCGATGCCTCGTAGGAAATTCCGCCATCACGGTCGAACGAGCTCGAGCTCTGGTTGGCGGATAATTCCGTGAACGAAGATACGAAGGATGATCCGAGAGAGGGGATGCTCAGAGGGACAGCACCGTAAGGCATCGGATAGACGGAGCCCATTCCCCACCACCGACACGATACCAGAAGATGGTCCAGCCTCGTCTCACTCTCGCATCTGCCTACCGGCGGTCTGCCTCCCCACGTTGCGCAACTTTTATGCCGATTAGGCAATTGTCCCGCGGTAAAACAACCATCAAAGAACACGTCGATACTGCTGAGAAATCTTAGGAATATGGGCTAGAGCGATCTACCTTGGTAGTACTGCGGAGAAGAGGCTAGGACGAAGCTTTTAATTGCCGCTTAAGACAGTCGCGGCACGCCTTAACTTTCCTGTCCCGCGATATCACATTGCTATGCGGTCCGTGTGCGTCGGCACTCGGGCACCCCTTTATAACCAGCGCCGTTTAACGAGCACGACGGTGAGCTTGAGAAAGCGATAAAGAAGCGAGGCCGCCGGGGTTGGGCCTGGGTAGCGAGGGTGAGAACGACGAGGAGAACGACGAGGAGAACTTGCGCGTCTTCTCGTTTCTGCGAAGCTCCGAGGTAACTTGGCTGTACCAGCCTCGTAATCCGCGAGAAGTTTACTCTTACGTACGTGGTTGCTTGGCAAGTTGTTCGAGAGCACCTCCACCGCACCTCCACCGCACCTCCACCGCAACTCCACGAAGCTTATCTCGCGGATTCTCCCCTTCAGCCCCACTCGCTCTTCCTTCTTCCCTTCAACGGACCGCTCGCCTTCATCAACTATTTTCCTTCCTTGAATCCACCGGTAACAGAATTTTTGGAAAAAACCCGTGTCCTCGCACGGTGACAGCGCCGTGGTATCGTATCGTGCGAGCACCAGGCCACGGGCCAGGGGAGGCCAATCGTCGGGCGTCGGGCGTCGGGCGTCGGGCGTCGAGCGTCGGGCGTCGGGCGTCGGGCGTCGAGCGTCGGGTCGTCCGGCGTCTTATCGCGTTTTCCTCCTCCTCCTCCTCCATCACCTTCGCTTTGTCTCCTTCTCCCTCCTCCCTCCTCCCTCCTCCCTTCGCTATCGCTCCGTCTCTCTTTTCTGTTTGCCCTTTCTACCCGACTCTCCCTCGTTTCCCATCCCCCCGGTCGTCGAGCCAAAACCCAGTGACGCCTCGACGCGCTCAGCCAGAAACCGACGATAAGGTTTGCCGGGCGACGCCTGCCTACCGCCTACTTGTTCACATACGTGCGCGTGTGTAAAGCGACCCAAGGCTCTGGCTTCTGGCTTCTGGTTTCTGGCTTCTGGTTTCTACAAAATGGTACCTCTACGGCCAGCGGTTTCACTGCCGTTAGAGTAGCCAAGGCCATTACTCGGAGCCGAAGGCTATTACTATAGTTGAACCGCTGTAAAATTGCGCGCAAATGTTGCAGTCGCCGAACTCGAAGGCGGGGCTCATTCGGACGAGACCAACAGCGGCGGGGACAACAGCAACGCCGGCAGCGTGTCAGGTGGCACCGACGACGACCAGGCGCGACTTCGGCTCAAAAGGAAACTCCAGAGGAATCGCACGAGCTTCAGCAACGAGCAGATTGACGCTCTCGAGAAGGAATTCGAGAGGACGCATTATCCGGACGTGTTTGCGAGGGAACGGCTCGCCGGAAAGATTGGCCTACCCGAGGCTCGAATACAGGTACTTATTTTATCCGAATTTCGACAAACGATGTGACGAAGATTTCGCTATCTGCACCGTATTTTTCTAGCGCTAGCTTAACGATACGTCGAATCGAGCGGTAGCCTAGCGATTGATCTATATCCTCGTTTGTCTTTCTCGTTCACTAACTCAGGTCTGGTTTTCGAATCGACGCGCCAAGTGGCGACGCGAGGAGAAATTGCGCACCCAGCGGAGGGACAACAACCCGCAGCAACAGCAGCAACAACAACAGCAACAACAGCAACAACAGCAACAACAGCAACAGCAGCAACAGCAGCAGCAGCAGCAGCAACAGCAACAGCAACAGCAGCCGCATAATCCGGGAGTGAGTTTGGTCGGCGCCGGTCATCCAACGCCTCCGCCTCCACCTCCGACGGGTATCCTCGGGGGACAACCACCGCCGCAGGCTGCGCCCTCGCCTCCGAGGATCCACCACGGATTTGCACCGACGGCCGTTTACCCAGGGATACCGAGCATGCCCGACTCCTACAGGTGAGACGAGTCTTAAACTTTGTTGTTTTTGCAATTGTCGATGTAGGTTGGCGCGATTAATCGTTTCTTCCTCCCTCACGACAGTCCGATGTCGTCGATGCCGAGCTTCACGATGTCGGGCGGAAGTCAGCAGAATCAGCACACGACTAGCAGCATGCCGGGCGGTGGTGGTGGCGGCGGTGGTGGCGGCGGTGGTGGCAGCGGCGGCGTCAGCGGCGGCATGGGCCCTATGGGCATGACCGTAGGCATGACCGTTGGCCCGAGCCCAGGGGCCTGCCTCCAACAACGAGACAACGGCTACTCTTGCGGAATAGCACGAGCACCGAGCTACGATCCCCTTCATCTCGGATACGGGGCTAGACCGACATGCAGCCCGACCCAACCGTATCACGCGGCCGCGGCAGCAGCCGCCGCCGCCGCCGCCGCGGCGGGTCTCAATCAGTACAATCAGAACGCCAGCTCGACCGGTGAGTGTCTACCGCACTCACTGCACTCGCTGCTTGCTCTTTAGCCGATGGACTACTACGGCTACTACGGATAACACGCTACCGAACCTGCCGGTAATCTCATACACTCTCGCTTCTGCTTTTCTAAGTTTATCGCACCAATCCATCCAAGACCTTTACTCTCCTCCATTTTCGCTTTTTCAACTTCCTTCAACGAACATATATAACGCTACGACGTTAATTAGACAGCTATTCGAGATTCACGCTCCCGTTTCCCCCGGTGATATAATGTACGCACAGCATAGACGAGCAACTTCCTCCCTTACCCCGTGCCTTCGCCTATGGAACTCTATAAAGAGGCTGCTTCTGACGTGCTCTATAAATTGCTAATTAGCAATCAAGGGGAGATAATTGCCGCGCCGTGCACCATCACCTTGGCTCGAGATTCCGAGGACGCGGTTATTTTAGCTGAAATCTGGCTATCGGTCTTCCTAATCCATTCGTCAAAGCGACGCCTTACCCCGCCATGGATTCCCTAACGAAACTCTTTCCATTCCTTTGCTCATTATATGATTATTTCTTTTTCTAATATTGTTGGCTCTTGTTGGCTTAAATTGGATATCAGTACAATTGCATTACCCAGGTCTGATTTCGCCGGGAGTGAGCGTACCGATCGCGGTACCGGGACAACCCGCGCCCGACATGCCAGCGCAATACTGGTCGCCCAGGCTACAGTGACCGTGGTGGTCGTCGACGTCGACCTCGTCCCCCTAAGCTCGAGCTTCTTCGTCGTTAGATAGAGGGTATCGGGATGATTGGACTGCTACTACCGCTAGTGGTGCTAGATATGCCAACAAGATCCAGCCGGGAAATTTCAGAGAGTCGCGGACCTGGAAACTGGGCAAAAATGCAATCATCGATGGTCGACACACCGAGGACAGTAATTGAAGGAATTCAAATTACCGCAAACACCGCAAACACCGCAAACACCGCTAACCACGCAGCGTTTTCGTTTTCGTTTATACAAATGCTTGGATTATCGCTGATATTTGCCGGATATTGCGGTCCTGTCATACGAATTAAGGATCGCTAGGTCCTCACCGATGGTGCGTAAATATAATCCATGGAAAATAACGTCGACGTAGCAATATATCAAAGTTGTTTCGCCATATTTTTCCCCCTTATTACGTTCCCTTCCGACACATGACACGCAAAATAATACGAACCGTCACTATATAGAAGATACAAGTATCGTTACCAATATCCTCGTCGGTCAGTATTAACGCGGACCGCGCTCCAAGTAGCTGCGCTTTCGTAGTTTCAGTTTTCAACGGAATGCCCATTGTTACTTTCTAAGTCTGTCCTGTAACGTAGACGAGCTAATCAAACGGATGGGTACCCCCGCGCAATAGACCGGAAGTCAACTCATGTTTCGTGCGAAAAACTTGCAAAACATACAAAAGATGTATCCAAGATGCTTCGTTGGCCCACATAATGCTACAGTAACGACCAACTAGACGTATAGTTTAAAGTTTTCATTAGCAAATCGAGACAAGAGCAATAAAGAAGCGAAGCGATCCCGTATTAGGATTTTCGTTACGATGGCAATACATTTTGCAGCGCCTATCACGTTCTGCCGGCGCGTTAGACGAGGATAAACATTTACATTTCGACCCACCAAAAGGGACTATGTACTGCAATATAAGTGATACATCTATCACGTAAGAATCTTGTTTTACATCGTATAGTCAGGATTATAGGTTCGCTTCTCTAAACATTAACCGAGAATTGTAGAATATATTAAGATTCCCCGTTAATCGTTGAATCAACCAGCAAAATCTACGAGAAAATAGTTGAGCTTGTCACTTTGAATTTAGTTGCCAGAAACTAATAAGGTCGTTGATCGCAGGGGAGGATTGAATTTTTTCCGTTAACCCGTAGTAAGGTCACAGAAATGTTGTACAGGTACTAGAGGAAAGGCGAAAGGACAAAGGCGAATGAAAAGAAAAGAGAAATCACTCGCGAAATGCCATGCGACGTGTTCATTCGTGGAGATTCTTAGGTGTAACATCTAGGCAATCAAAAAAAACATATAGTTTCTAAGTCGGTATTAATACTATTATTTATATCCATGTAACGAACGAGCCAAGAGTTAATGAACGTTTGTTGTGTGTACATCGTAAGGATATCGACAGTCATTTATGTATAGTTTATGCTAACTCTAAGTACTCGATAATGTCGATTCGATAATGTAATTTGTACCCAGTGCAAAAGCCTCGAAGGCAAAGGAAAAAAGGCGCACGAGGATCGATTGTGATTTCCCTTAGGCCAGACATGTTAAGCATACGATTATGCATTCTAAATAAATAGTGTGTGCATTTAATTGCCAACGTTCTCCTTCCTACTTACCGGCTTACGGCGACATGCAGCAACCACTCGGGGAAAAAAGGTAAGAAATAACAAGTTACCATGTTGCAAATGTAACAATCGTATATTTATCCGAATGATTTGTCGATACAATATACCTCAGGATACGTTACCCTGTATCCGTCCTCGCTTTAAATTACCTTCGATTTAATCCACGAGATAAATATTTATTAGCAATTGCTTTGCATCGAAGTTAATCGCCGGTTAGCTTTCGCCAAAGCCCCAGAGTATTCAAGTTTACTCAATTCGAACTGACTAACTTCGAAGCACGCGTAGTAAGATCTTTTTCTTTCCTCTTGTTACTGAAAAATCGAATCAGAAGAAACTTTTCCTAAACTTTTCCTAGTAAGCAAGTATATAATGCCTACGTACTATTTATCTAAACGTAAATGATTTTTAGCATTATGCTGATGTTACAACTATAATTTCGATACGAAACGTAAAAAGAACTAATAACACACGGTGATATTTCGACGATAAAATCAGTATGCTCTCGAATGAATCGGAACACAAGGAAATCATGTAAAAAATAAAATGTGGAAATGCATTGGTTCACATCTAAAATTGCACTCGTTGATAAAATAGTCCGTCTCCCGAAACGAGTCCTATGTCGCTATTAAAATTCATCGAAATCTTGATCAATAAAGTCACTAGTCGATGCTACGGCGCAATTAATGGAATCCATCTTGTACACATTCAACTATCATATGTCGCGATGACGCGATGATATAATAAAAACACTTTTTTACCTATACTACAAGTTACAAAGCCGATGGCCCATTCCTCGACCTCCATTTAAAACGAAATTAAAAAGGAGCCGAGTAATACGAGCTATATAAGTTATCTAATTTCAATACCTACGATCAGTTCCGCTATGAGAGCCTCGCAAATTTTATCACGAGGATCGTTCCCATGTTTACCGCTGGTCATCATTTTCACCTACTTCGTAGACGAAGCTGTTTTTGACCTCACGGGTCGTTCAGACATTGCCAAGAAATCGCAACGAAGACAACATTAGTCTATCGGTTGCTGAAACTTTAAATTAAACACTATTGCGACTGCCTCAGGCAGGTGTCTTATCCTTAATGAATGCATCAATATCCTTAAGAATGTCATCAGAGGCGGTGTCAAGCATGAGATAGTCCTCTTCGCTAACATTGAGCATGCTATCGCAGTCCATCTGACCGGATTTCACGTCGTTCATTAGAACGTTCTTCTCGCTCGTTTCCACGATGTTACTACTGGTGGTGGTGGTGGTGGTGGTGGTGGTGGTGGTGGTGGTGGTGTTGCTGGCGTTGCTGGTGTTGCTGATGTTGCTGATGTTGCTGATGTTGGTGATATTGGTGATGGTGGTGGTGGTGGTGCTGTTGGTATTGGTGATGGTGTTGATGGTGGTGTTGGTGGTGGCGGCGGCGGCGGTGATGGTGGTCATCGTGGTCGTTCCTGTTTTCACCTGACCATCGTCGGTGCTACTGTCGCACAGTCTAATCTCCACCTTATTGGAAAGATTCTCATCGGTGGATTGACCGTGGCTAATTTTAGCTATTTTGCCCATCGTTCTCTTTAGTCGCACGGGTGGTACTTTACCAATAGCGCTACTCCTACTGCCGCAACTCTCCTCCTCCTCCTTCTCGTTAGGCACTTGAACCTCTTGGATAGACCTTTTCAGGCCACGCGCCTTCGACTTGAGGGATTTCAATTCGTCCAACGTTTTGATGGCGTCCCTCAAAAAATCTCCGGTCGTCTCGATAAGGGGCTTAGATTTTATACAATTAACCGCTCCCACCTCCCCCCTCTCCACCTCGCACTGGGCCTTCTCTTTCTTTCGTCGTCGAATCTCCTCGAGACTGAGGATCTGGAAGTCCAGTCTCTTACAGGATTTCTCCTCGAGCGCGCTCTTTTCCTGATTATTCTCGTTGCTATTGAATGCATCAAGCCTCGCGTAAAGGCAGTCCTGTCTAATGGTCCTGCTGATGGGCATCTTCCTGACCTTACCGCCACCTAGATCACCATGATAGT
This sequence comes from Hedychridium roseum, assembly GCA_963989215.1. Classification (NCBI taxonomy): domain Eukaryota; kingdom Metazoa; phylum Arthropoda; class Insecta; order Hymenoptera; family Chrysididae; genus Hedychridium; species Hedychridium roseum. The sequence goes on along the minus strand of OZ022307.1, from coordinate 277,031 downwards.
CATCCGCTTCATACGAATAATATGCGGCACTCTCTGCCTGTATCTCCTCCAGTCTGATCTCCTCGTACGTCTTGCAATAGGCCACCTTCTTCCTCTGCAACGGCTTTACCGGCGATGGTACACTTTCGTTGTCAGACTCTGCAAGAAACAGAGCATCATAGACACTTGAAAAATTTCCATCCTTTAATCACGCTGAAATTGTGTTTTTTCGCTTTCTTTGACTTTTTTTACGGCCGACGACGGTGTTTGTCAAATCCACCCTCGCAGCTGTCCGATCAGTTTCTAAGTTTGTTTTTCTTATAAACCTACGGCTCTCTCCCTCTTTCTCTCGCTCTCTCGCCCTCTCCCCCCTCTCTCTCTCTCTCTCTCTCTCCCTCTCTCTCCCTCTCCCCCTTCATCATCCCTTTCCTTCATTGCCAGATATCGCCTGGATGACGTTACTACTTCTTTTTGCAAGTCCGAAATAATTGGTCAATTGGGGCGTTGCAGAATCTTCAATGTACAAATGTGATATTTAAGAATAAAAATTGCCTTGGACGGTCTTCCGTACAATCATTTGCCTCCATTTGGTCATGGGTCGTCACTAGTATCGTAGTATCGTAGTATCGTAGTATGGTAGTATCGTAGTATCGTAGTATCGTAGAGTTAGTCCCTGTTCATAGTTCTCCCCCGCAGTCAACCATAAGTGGAATCGTTTGTAGCTGAGATTTTATAAAGTACTTAGGAGCGAAGACAGGTAGCTTAGTTTTAAGTTAATCACAGGTAGATAAACTCTGGTGTAGTCCTCACGTCACGTAATCCTCCTTTCCTCGGAGTCTTCGATCTCTGACAGTCACTTTCCAACACGCAAATACCATAGATGAAACGAACACTGCACAAAATTTCGAGTTTTATAAAACCCAGTCATTGGAAGATTCCTCTTGGTTCGAAAATTCTCACGATACAAGGAATGCGATTCCATCAACTGCACTTCACGATTATTCGATGGTATGGATTCATGATAGAAGTGGATTCGGAGAGAGGTGGGAGAAGCGCGCAAGGAGCACGTGAAAAAATGTCAACGAGAAATATCAAAGAGTCAGCCTGACAACTGGAATAACAGCACCCGCTGCTTGACTTCTGCCCCTCCCTCTTCATCTCATTGTTTCGAGGTACCAAGTTTATTGAAATTCAAATATTATTATTCTCAATGAAAAGTATTAATTTTCAATCAGCATACATCGATTCATATAATAATTGCACATCGCGTATTCGGCACATGATCTTTTTCATTCTATAGTTATATGTCCGTTGGTCGGATCGATTTACGTTTTTCTATAATCCCTTCGGAGTCGCACAAGGTCGATGTACATGGTTTAACCGACTCGACGACAATTGCCACTGACGCGAGTAATGGTTCTTCCCACTTGTCGTTTTAATATTTCAGGAAGAGCATCGTTTCAAACTGTCGGTGAACTTTTCGTTGAAAAGTTTCCGCCTCGGAAACGTCCAACAATTGTCATCGAGTGAGTTTTACAAAGGTTCTTCGGATACTCGAGCGTTTTCTTCTTCACGCAGGGAGAAAGCGCAACAACCGAAAATAAAAAAGAAACAATAAAAAAACAATTGATCAACTCTATCAACAACCAAAGAAAATGCCATCTCCCGGATGGATCGTTAAAGTAGCCATGATCGACGAATACTTTAATGCCTAATAAGGAAGCAACAAGTAAGGGGAAAAATCGCGAATACTTGCAATAAAACGCAAACAAAAATGTAATTTATTAAGAAGGAACTTGGGTGCTTAGTAGAACGGCTGACAAACAGCTCTCGAGAGAGAAGGTCTCGGAGAGACGGAGAAAACGCTTTTCAAACACCTAAGAGCAAATTAACATCGTGTAAAAGAAATGCAAATAATATCAAGGCAAATAATCGTTAATCGTTAATCGTTAATCGTTAATCGTTAATCGTTAACCATTAATCGTTAGTCGTTAATCGTTAATAGTTAATCATTAATCGTTTTCTCAGCGGTCACGGTCGCGGGCATCGCCGGTCTATGCCTTCTAAACAATCATCAAAATCATCCTCTAAGAAATACAATTAAACGCAAGTACATGCATTTTTGCTAAAATTACTTAAAACGAACGATCAAATGGACAGTCGAGCCGTACACACGCAAAGCAGTGTGTACATCAATGACTTAGAGCGCGGATCACGATAAATAATAATGAATTAAACAAGAAATCCTAAAGAGTTTAGAAAGAAAAGTCCTCGGAGAAATACCGGCGATGCTAGACCCTCTCCCATTTTCTGTGTTTAGTATACATAGATTTTCTCTGGCTATGCTATGCTTTTTATTATCACGCGTATGGGTACACGTGTGAACGAACTAAATGCAGTACAGATCGCCTAACGAAGACGATACCTGCAGCTTCCCACGATAGAATCATTCTAAAGCGATTCCGTGGATATTTCCAATGAAATCCTTCTATCTTGAAAAATTTGTATTCATGTCAGCTGATAAGTATACCGTGGAACGTGACCGACACAATTAATTAACGGAACTCTTGGATTGTTTTAATCATGTGGAACCGCGAATTCAGCTTCTTGTATCACCTCTTGCCACGGGACAATAAGTAAAATTAACTGAAGAATGAAATCTCAGTGACTTTCTAACTCATTTAGGCTCACGAACGATTCATTATCGTTCAGTAGCTGACTAAAAGATCCGGTCTTACTGTCTTTAGATTTAACTTAATTAGGCAACCGATGTAATCGTACGGGTACTAAAGGAAAGTCTCATGCACCTTGGCAAATCGCAAGAAACCGCGACCACTACCCACTCCAAGTATCAAGTGCTGTGCGACGTGCGATCAGAATTTTACGAGCTTCGTTAAAAGATACGATCAAACGGTCGTGATCGCGCGTTTCGCTACGAATCTTAGAAAGGCTTTAGTGCAATTAGATAATTTCTCAGTTGGCCAGCTTGTCAACGGCGATAGAACTCTTTGAATTCTGTTAGGCTATTCTAATTGTTTTCACACATACACTTTCTCCTCTCCCCCCCGCCCCCCCTCCTCCTCCTCCTCCCCCCGCCCTGTCATCCCTCTCGCACCCTCACACCACTCACACAGACACGCACACACTCACACTCACACTCACCCTCCTGCTTGCTCTTTTTCTCTAGGTACATAAGGATAATTCATTCGCCTACTCCTCGTTCATGAGTCAGAGGCATCGGAGTTCGCTCCGAGATATCCGATCGGCGATCTTACGGGAAAAATCACTCTGAGGGGATAAAAGAGATAAAAGTTTGTTAAAATGGGCATAGCGCGCACTCGATGCGAGTATCTCGGAGCCACTGAAGCTCTCTTCCCGAATTCACATCGACATTTACGCCGGTTATAAATATCAGTTAGTAGTTAAATATATAGTATTTCACTATGCTGCACGCCTTCGTAATAAAGATTATTAGATTTTTTTCGTGTACTATGTTCCTGCGTGTACGTGTAGGTTGTAAAGGAAACAATGTGTATTTCCGTTTCGTCTATTGATAGGTGATGTATGCGAGTACGATCGGTCGACATTCTTCTCCCGGTGAAACGCACGAACGCGAGTTATATGTAATATATAATGCTTTATACATATATTTATATATTCATATATTCACCTTTATCTATGTGTATAGTATATTATCTCGATCTTCGTTCGATTCCTCCGTACTTGTTTTGCCACCGGCGAGTTTTGAAAATCGAGTTCTAGCCGGGAATCGCCCTTTCTCACGAACAAGACTTTCTTTCTAAGGAAGAATCAACTATTTTCCGGTTAGAACGCACGATAATGCTTACCGGAAAGTACGGCACAGCACGTAGGAGAGTGCGGAGGAGTGGACGAAGCGAAAAGGCGATCCCGACCTTTGCCTACTTCGATCAAAGACTGGTAGAAATATTGATATCTGCGTAGATAAGTGAAACGTGCGATAGTCGCCAAGCCGGCTAGCCCTGCCAATACTCCCACCCCCTCCCCCAATTAAACGGAATTTTCTAGAGAAACTTGCAAAAAGTCCGCCCTGGACTTCCACCGGCGTTACACTCCGCTCTTTGTTAAATCTATACATATCTAAGGCTACGTATTTTCTCTCCCTTAACGATTTTCATTCTCCCTACGACATTCCTTTTTCTGTTCCTGTGATTCTGACCCTCTGATGTAAAGTGCTACGTTGAATGTTTACTCGCGCGGACAGCGTCGTTACGTGGATATTGATTGACTCCTTCGACCCTTGATTTTCACATAAGACCCGCGAGATTCGTGTTCAGAAGCCAAAACATATGAAGGCATATTTGTTACTTCATGCGGCAGAGCGCCGATCCAGATTGCCGGCAAGTTCACCATGAAATAATATTCCCGGCCTTCACAACCTTCCACTTGATTAGTGATTTCGCATACCGTTTGGCGAACTTAAGAAATTTTCCAATACCTGCGTTAACTAACTTTAGGCTGACATTACTACCGGGACTTGCTAGGCAAATGATTAATCTTAGGTTTCTCGATAAAGTAAACTCGGCGTTTGTAAATGCGTGTTCGTGTTGGTGTACGTGTTGAGTGTGGCTGAGTGTACGATAAGCGACGACCCATAGCTATCTTCTTCTTCGTTCAGTACGGTATTCGGTATTGCCATGTTACGTCGGTGAAGTGAAAGACCGTTTTGGATTTTGGCTTTCCACAACCATCGGGGAAAAATCGACCTTCATCGCACTGGAGAAAGATAGCCATAGGCGATTAGAGGGCTACAGGCAAATTTTAGATATAGCAGCCCCTGGAAAAATCCAAATCAGTTCTTTTTTTTTTTTTCCTTACAATTGGAGAATTAGATTTAAAATGATGAGCATGGAGGCTGACTTTAAGGCCCTTTTGGGACACGGCACAGTGGAGCGGGGACATGAATAATGTAACGCGTTTCTCATTCTACCGATATACCATTACTTCCGGGCTCACGGTGTAATCCAAGTTGCAACGATCTAAATCTTGCGTGCTTTCCCTCTAATGTCGAACCAAGTTTTGTTCGCGCGGCAGTATTAAATTTACATGTTTTCGTAAATATCAGCATCCGGAAAAGAAATCTTCCGCGCGATATACAACTGTCGCATTATATCAAGAACATACAAGTGTCGTGAGAAGCTTACAAGACCTTACAGTCGTTTGCACGTTCCATCGATGAACGGCAAGAACTTTATCGACTAATTTATGGTGTAGGGTTTTAGCAAAACCGTCCAATCTCTACTGGCTTACCGCCTCTCACTACTAACAGTGTTTTAACGTAACAATAAAATTTTCGATCAACGCGACATCGCCTTGTGCAAGCAATTTCTGAAAATACCAAGTTCTCCGGTAAACTTGGCCAAGTATTTCCACTCAAACGCATTATCCTGGCCGGCAAAACAAGTTAACGGAGCAATGAAATATCGAAAAGAATGCTAGCATTCCTGGCAGCGACGATTGACTTGTTTAATTCATAAGGGCGATACATCATACGAGGAAAATTTGTACGGGCGCTTTGAAGTGTCACATGTTAAATGACATACATATATTAATGTTGTCCCCATGATGAGAATAAATACTTTGTCGGCTATGCCGCAAGTATATGATAGGCTGATAGAGTCCGATTGTTGTGTTAGTATCTCCGATATGATGCCATACCGAAAGGTAATCGGTAGGGAAAGGAAAATCTCGACGTCTGGGGCTGTTGAGTTTGTTGCGTTTGAATAGGAGAATACGGTGGCTGCTGGAGAAGCGGAGAACTCTGACGATTTTGTAGCGACGGCAATGATTGACCGTGCGGATGAGAGTTTAAGTTCGGCTGATGCGGATACGAGAGAGTATGATAGCAAGGAGAGGGGTGTGAATTTTGTACGTCGGTCGGTTGAGGTACATTCAGGTTGTTCGCCATGTTGACATTATTTGGAATGCCCAGACTGTTGGAAACATCGTTGGGGACCGTCAGACTGTTGGGGATGCTAAGCGTATTGGGGAGATTTAAATTTGTCTGAGAAACGTTAGACGGAAGGGAGAGAGTCCCTGGCGTTAGGTAATGTACGTTGAATGACGGACGGGGGGGCTAGTAAAGCCTCATACCTTCTTCGAATTTGACGATGAGAGGATCGACTGCTGGGCTGCCGATAAAACTTCCAGCTTCGCTACTGCCTCTGCCCTGATCGGATTCGGTGCTGCTACCGTCGTATTTCGCGTCATCTGCATTAACACAAACAAAGTACCGTCAGACGTAAAGTCACGTTCAATCAGCGTGATACAGGCCCAACAAATTATAACATTTCTTTTTTACCTGAACGATTCAACCATTCCTGATTTAACGGTTTTGATGTCAACTCAGATACTTTTACTGGATTTATAGGGTCTCCAGTAATGATACGTGCGTTCTTGTGCAAGAAAGAACAATGAGGCTTTCTGCATCCACCAGGTTGGGTTTCCCAGTAGCATGGAATCGACTTGCGATTTTTCTGTATCATACAAATGTTATCAGTATTAGTTCATCCTTTCAAATGATTCATTTATAAAAAGTTGACAGTTCCTTACTGAAACACTACATACCTTTAATTCCATGTGCCTAAAGTTACAGTGCTCATTGAGGCAGTTTCCCTGTTGCCAGTAGGCACACATTGTTTCGCAACCCAGTGCAGATGGTTCATGTCTGAATGGACAATTATCACCCTAGAAAATACATTCCAGTATAAAGCAACAGTATTAACTCGGTACACATCTATCGATGAAACCTATCGTCCAATGCTTAAAAGTATCTTTTCATATGCTCCCAGTGCTCATCCGTTACTGATACTGCTGGCATATACATTAAGAAATAGTAACATAAACAGACTGCATTGTTAAAATAGAATTACATTTTCATAAGGTATTTTCGTAAATGATATCTAAATCTTGCGAGGATTTAGGTCATGCCTGGTGCAAATGTCAGTCGAAAATAAAGTAACCATCAACATTGCATAGTGCAACAGTTGTACTTTCGAATTTGTAAATTAAGTAAACATCATGGAGATCGGAACGTTAAACAATGTCAAAGCCGTAGAATATGTGTGGCTTTGGGAAATCGGAAAAATGGGAGTATCACGCAACATGTCTTCAACATGGCCGACCTAACCTTGCGTCCCGAACGTATGGCCAGGAAAACTCCATAATAGCCTCAGAAGTAACATTAACAGATCGGCTTCGTTAATGTTAAAGTAATTTTCTATTTTCGGACAAGTCTCAGCTTACCTTGGTGCACGTAGAATAGTAGAAAAAGTAGCAATCCGTATTCTTGTGGCTGTGCTCCATTTGCAAGAACTGGTAGAAGGACGAGTGATCGTGTTCTTTACTGTAAGAAAAACAAAAGTAATTTTTAATCTAGACAATTTTAACCGATTTCGTGAATAGAAATAAGCCTATTGTCCATGCATTCGGTCCCTCGAAAATAAACGTTACCATTTCGTACGAAACATGGTTGTGTTTTTGAAGTTTCGTGCTCCACAATCGCGAGTTACTATCTTACTGACGATTCATTTGAAATCCAACGCTTACCGGTTACCAACGACGCTAACGATGAAAACAGTTTTTCTGCGTGTTATTGAACTATCACAGGTATTACTTACTCGGCTGTATCCCCTCGATAACTTATTTTTTGCCCCCTCACTCGGCACAGGGAGAGAGAGAGAGAGAGAGAGAGAGACAGAGAGCGAGACACGCAAGTTAGAGCAGCACGTTTGAAGTGTAGCGAAATATACAACACCGTGAACGTCCTGCCACTGGGTACTGCTGGCCAACTAGTCAACTACTCGTACTACCACTCACGCACCGTACGTTTATATAAGCGCAGAGCCCGATTCTAGCGACACCTGAAGAAACATTCTCAAGCCCCACGCGTTCTTTGCAATCTTTTCAAATACCCCGATAATACCACTACTTCAACGCCTTTACAAACATAATTTTTGCAGAAATCCTAATGAAACTACTACATATGTTACAAACTTTCACACATATTATAATTTTCATCCTTCTTACAGATGCACCACCTTGATTAAGGCCTTATAAAACACACACACACACACACACACACACACAAACAAATTTATAGACTTTTTTCCAGTAGGGTACAAGAAGAAAAATTATGCATCTACAGAATTCTGAATATATTTTTATATAGATGATAAATTTTAAACGCCCTCTCTTTGCCAGAATATATAAAATACATACATTTCGTAAATTATGGCTGCATTTATATGATCAATGTCAATTTACGAAATGTAATCATTCCTATGGACTGATTCAACGATTATTTTGCGCAGAATAACATCAACCGCCGCATCTTACATAGTTGATTATCGTTACACAAGTTTAATAACTTACATTTCCAAAAATCAATAGATGCTTTCAGTATTTAGTAAATTCTTAATTTATACAATATACATGTTACATAAAAGAAGCCAACACTTCGAATTCATACATAATACTATCAATGTACTTGATTACAGTAAGGAAACATAAAGTAATATTTGTGCCTAAAAGAAACCAACAATTGAGTAATAATCGCGAAGATCATCCAACATTTTTTACACCTTCAGCATGTTAATCGCATCCCATTCAATTGTACTCTTCTTATATATGTAATAAATGGATATAATAAATGGATAAAGTAGATAACATATTATTAATCTGCATTACTTGAAAGATCCCTTAACGATTAGTCATGAAATAAGAATGGAGAATTTATTTTATGACCACAGCTTACAATATCATTAGTTTTGACGTTCGTCGAATATTTGTAGATGAAGAAACGGTATTTATGTTAGCCATAAATTATAACAATTGTACTGACCCTCGTAAACCGACGGTAATACACAGTTATAGGATTATAACGGTCATATTATAACGGTCAGGATTATAACAAAGTACACGTAGCAGAAATTATGTAGAACCGTTTGAATCAATAAGAGACCAGTGCAAGGATTTACGGAAATATTGATAAAAAAATTAGTACAAACGTAAACGAAAATGAAAAGTATTAACACGCCATGCAATAGTTTCGACTGTGCCTTTAATATTTATCACAGTATTGCATAATTATCGGTAATCCACTGCCTTGAAGCAAATACTTTGTCCATCCTCCACTTTTCCACAATTATCAATAAACATTAATGAAACGCTGATTACGATACTCGCAATTTTTATACATGGGCAGTTACATTAGTCACGTGAGATGTTGCATAAATAACGTTGGTTTTCACGTCAGTGTAAAACTTACATAGCAGAACATTGAAAATGTTATAAAAACAAAATAATCCATTTGTGTCACGTGATTTACAGACCATTAGATTCCTAATAACGAACATGATGTCGGAACTGTACTAAAAATATACCCACAACCATGCGCAACCGGAAGTATTGCTGAAAATTGTCAATTTGCCTTATAAACTAAACGTTCATTATGCGCCATACTCTCATTCCAGGGCACTAATCTGTAATGGGGTCATTAGCAAGTAAATTGCGCGTTCGCTGTTTTAGAAGCAAGTTAAAAAAAAAGAAAAATAGCTTGCTCAAAGCGTAGGATTGACAGAACAGCAACCCCTTATAGGAACTAAATTTCATTGCTATGAAAGATCAGAGAACAAAGACGGATTCGTATCACATTATTTAAATCTTAACTGAAGAAAATTATTTACGTCTACTTAATATTGTACAACTCGATAAAAACGCTGTATATGTTCAAAGGACGATTGGGACAAATGAAAAATCGCACGGAATTACTTATAACGAGTAGATCAGAAGACAATGATTGTATTATATTCCTTTGCGGATATCATAAAGAATGTAACAAAATTCGATAAAGTACATACAGTCTTATTCGACGGATAAATATTCCTGTGAAATTTACTTTACATAGCTCCGCCTTGACTTTGCGATGAATAAGTTGCCTACATCTATGAATAGTACCTTCTCGTCAATTCCAGGATAGTCTATTTGTAGGCGCAACTCTTTATATATTGCCCATTATACCTAGTGTATTTAAACTTATTGTGCTCGGGAGCGTATCCACGAATAATCTCTTGAAAAGTTGATCGGGTTTACTTCTCAAGAGAAACGAATCATTCGTTAAAAAGTTTATATTAAAAAGGTCTGTTTGCACAGAAATGTAACGACCGTTGCCTCACTACCTTCAACCATCATCATCATCATTATAATATATTGCAGTACTCTGACTAGTATTTCGTACTCGATATGTATATATGTACAAGTCTGAAACATACAATTTCTCTTGAATATATAAGCAGGACATATACATTCATTTCACCATTAGTATATTAACAATGAGGATACTAGAGGTACAGTTGTACGCTTCATACAGTATGAATTTCTAATATTACCCCATTACTGCATGTACATGGACTACGGCATTTAGGAGGTCATTCCTCATGACGTTATATAAAAGATCTAATCGGCAGTTACTAGCACATTTATCATTAGAGACAATGATAAACTCTAACGAATGCTAAAATATCTGAAATGTTTTTGAAAAGAATAAACATAAATTTTGGAAAAAATATATATTAAAACCCGTTGATAATGAGTGCACGACATAAGAATATATCTATCGGCTCCTTTCAAGCATCAAGATATACCGTTTTACAGGACTTTTGCCCGAGCAATGTTAATGTTTGCTTTAACATTGATGTCCACATTATGTATGATTTATACTCATGCAGAAGGTAGCTCAGACTACGATTTGTTAGAACTACAACAATTGGAGCAATCGAAACAGCTAGAATGCTATCTTTTAATAGACCAAGATGTTCTATTACCACCGCCGGCACCGCTTCCCATTAACTGATTTTGCAGCTCGGCTATCGTATCTCGTAAGGCTCGTTTTTCTTTTACCAGAATAGCAATGTCTTCTTGGGCCGCATTCAGGTGCAACCTCATTGCTTCCGATTCCTCTTTCATGTGCATCAACTTGCTGTTTTCCTCTGACAATCTTTCGAGCGTGCCGAGTCGACGCCTGAGCTCTTCGTTGTCTAATCTCAGCTGTCTAGCGGATTGTCTTAGAGCATCTAATTCTACCTCGAGTTCGGCCTCTTTGGAACTTTCATTGTTTTCACTGGCCCTAAGCGAGCTACTTTCATCCGAGCCAGTTACTGCAAGAGAAGTATTTTTATGAAATATCAATTAAACGGCTTATAAATGGATACGTAGTAACGTAGAAAGTGTGTCCTATGTGTAAGCTTGAAGCTTTAAAGAATATAGAAGTAAGTGGTAATAAAGTGGAAGAAAGTTTTCTTTCTATCACTATCTAATTGTAAGCACTACGCCATAAAGCCATCAGTAGCTGTTAATTGTGTGTGCTTGTAAAATCTCTACCGAAATACATCTTCATGCACCGTCGTGGTAAGTCATAAGCAACATTCCATCTATGTGTGATACTATCTAAGCCCCAGGTAAGAAGAGCAATAAAGCCTAAGCTAGGGTTCAATCTTTTTCGGTACAAATGCTCACATTCGATACGCCTTCTGAGAGCACGGAATAATTAGGCACAATATAATGTCAATTACTTAATAAAAAAAACTGCCACTTGCACGCAACATAAAAGCCTACGGCAAATTAAGATCTTACGCGTATTATATACAATACTGCTCTCACACAACTCTAGTCCATCGTTAATCCGTATTACTACGTTTCGTGAATTATATGGCAAGTGGCAGTAAAGGTTTCGGAAGCCCATATACTTTATGACTTACCAACTGGTTCAATGTGGAAAACCCCGTTAGGATCCCTCGTTATCCGAAGTTTCGAAATGCACAAATCTATTGGGACCGGGCCCGGTGATGTGATATTGTTCGGCGGTCGGTCCTCATTCAAGCGCAAGGATATATTTTCCAGGTATACCTAAGACAGCCTGATATTAGCCAATGACAGACTAGGCACATGAGCCGAAGGTAATGAGAGATACCTGCATGGGTATTGGCTTGGATATAATTTCGTCCTCCGCTAAATCCGCTAAGCCCGTTATCGAGCTCATGGATAATGTCATTGTAACATCTGTAACTTTGACATTCAATTTATCTTGGAATAAATTCATGACGCTCTCCTTGTCGTGCAAATTAATCTCGGGAATATTGCAGTGGGATTCAGTTAGCCTGCTTCGATCCTGGGAAGACCTTCTGCTGCCATCGCTCGTGCTTTGACTCGCCTCGGATAATCGACGGCAATCTTCTTTATTCTTAAGGTCATGATCCAAGCGGACTTTTATCCGTGATGTACAATCCGAGTCGGACGGTAATTCAATCCACCCCCTTGATCGTGAGCTGAATTTCGTCTGGCAATGAGAATATGTACATTAAGTAAAGCTAGACGAAAGAATTACCGTTATACCTGTCTTTAAAATTAAGGATACTTTACTTATTTACGTGTAAACTAAACGTTCTCAACATCGAGTGCTCGAAGCATTGTTCTTAAGTGACTCAAGTAATTCGTTAATTCCAAGTCAGAGAGTGCTCCAAGTATCGTCACAGAAGACGAGTTCCCGCCGGATAAAAAAACTCACATGCGCTCATCGCGCTGTGGCAAAAACATTTCTAAAGCATTTGGACATGCGTCGATATTTTACGAGCCAAGCGCGAATAAATCGACCATGTAACAGCTCACTCATTAGAGACAGATGCTTGCTTGAAAACGTGCACAAACTTTTTCGAGGCTTTTCCCAGCACCAGCCACCCGTTTTCTGCTTTTTATTATATATAATAAAAGGCAAACAATCTAATGCCATTATGTTTCTACAAAACTACTAAGACAACAGTAATTTTAGCGAAAACACTGCACTTCTCGGTGGCACAAAGACGGCTGGAGAAATTGAAAAAAAGGGCTCACGCTTTTGATGTAACACACTTGCAGAAATTGACGTTAAACTCCTCGTTGAGCAACAAAAAGTAAGAAGAGAATGATTTTTTAAGAAGCAGTATTAAGCTTCATAACATAAATCAGGGTGCCGAATTATTTGATATTGATTTCCGTGAAAACTTTGCAAAATAATCAACGAGGGCTTAATCAAAATAACGGGAAACTAATTGGATCTTAAAGCAACGTGCATTAATGCTATAAGTAAATATATGAATGTTTTGCCAATACCTTTCTCTTGGCCTGCCACAAGTGCCACATAAAACATTCACAAGAGAAGGAGAGACGCGGGAGAGGCATGCAAAAAAAGTTAAAAGACAAAGGTTTTATGAATATACGTATATAATATTAAAATGGTTTTAATATTAAGTGATATGAAAAAATAAGAAAATTATTCTTGAAACTACTTGAATATGCCTCTTTACACGCAACTTTCTTCCGCAATTCATTTCGGTACTTTAATACCGTGAAATTTTCATTTGTCGTAGAAGATGAGAAAAGTGATAGAGCACTAAGTGTCTGCTATCCCAATGAAACATGCCGAGCGTTTCAGTTTTTACATAGTAAGTATCTTGTAAGTCAAATATGTGATTAGTTTTTCGAGAGGAAAGCTGAATTGCGTGAGAACGAGTTGAAAGAACTTCGCTACCAAGTGTGTTAAAATACGAAAAAATGGTAGGCTTAATACTGTAATGAAGGGATCGTCAGCTTATTCCATTTGCTTGTTCGACTCATGAAAGTCAGACGCGATCGTTCCAATAATGTGCGCGAGATAAAGTACAGCTTACCTGAAACTCATCCCACGGAATAGATGAGCATTCGTCGTTACCGACATTGGCGATTTGAATCTTAATTGTCGAGGAATATCCGGAAGATTGTTGAATAAATTCCACCTTAGATAACTTGAATGTCGCCATGGATACCTGCAAGTATCATTATAAATATCACGAGGCGGTACTAGAATTACTAGAGCCAGCCGTGTAATAGACGCACCAAATCTTTACGTTTGAAAACACTGTCCATGGACTTTTCGCTTTGAGTGTCCGGTGTTTCTTCTATTACTTCGCTGGCCTCTTCCACGGCCGTTATTCTAATGGTGTTATCCATGGCAAACATCGCGTCTACCTTTTCTTGATCTTGCAAGTTAACCAAAACGTAGTTTTCGCTGTCGGAGCTGACATCGCTCCTCATTGATACGGTATCGCTACTACCATCCTCTGGTGATGCTTTCAAGGCCGAATCGATGGACGTCATTAAATTAGTGAATCCTTTCTTCATGGACGACAGACCAACATTGAAGTTGTTTGATATGAATGGCGAATTAGAGGCTCCATCCGGCTTACTCTGTTTCAGCGCATTCTCAAAGGCGTAACGGACGACAGTGGGCCTTTCCCCTTCGGGGGATGTCCAGATTTTTTCGGTAGCCGAAGCTTGCTCGTATCTGTTGGTGCCGTTCTGCTTAAACGTCACAATTGGCTGACTCGTCGCATGAGGAAAATCCATCGATGACATGGACGAAACTTCACTTTGCGGCGTCTCAACGTCGTTACTCGTGTTCATCTTTTTACCGCTGAAATCAACCCGAGCGCTAAGTGTACTGTTGTGCCAAGCGGTGGATGAGCCCGCGAGGTCATCGGCAATGCTCGACGAGTCCGGTACCACGGATTCCAAGTCACCACCGGAATTTTCTTTCCCGGGTGTATGTGACGGCATTACGAAGGTCACTTCCACTTGTGGTATCAACGCGCCAATAACCAGCGAGCCGTCCGACCCGGTTTTCAGTATTTTATTCGAGTCCACGGTTAGATACGTTGCCATTTCGGATATCACCTCGGACAATCTCAATAGGAACAAGTACTGATAGTGATTTATTTGTATGCTCACTAGATTGCCTATGTACGCAAGCCCGTGTACATCAGCAATCGCAGATTCCTCAGAAGCGGAAGGGGTGAAATTCATGTGGAACCAGAAAGTTAAGGGAAAGGCATCGAGAAAGGGCACCGCTTTGTTTTGTCCGACGGCTCGTGCCCCGAAGAAGTCTGCCCAAATTGGTTCCAAATTACAACACCACACGTCTTTCGCCTCCGTCCACAGGAGTTCTCTATGCAACTGTCGTATTAATTCGTTTACAGAGTTACTGCTAAAATTCGGCGATGGACTTCGAACATTATCGGTTCCTGCAAAAACAACAGCGCAACAACCGATGTAACCCGCGCCTATCATTATACAATATCGCACTTATTTAACGAAATTTTCGTACCTGCGCAGTGTGCCAAAAATTTGCTCGTTACAACGTGAAAATCATTCGACTTGCTGGGGAATTCAGCACCAAAAAACATCTGACCCATTTGAAACGCATTTAAACATTCGGCTAAATCCGCTCGCGACGAATGTTCGACAGATCTCACGTTTGTAATCGACGCTCTTGAAGTTTGAATGTGCAAGGACTTTGGCCTATCCTTTTGATTCGGATAATCTTGCTGACTCTCAAAAACCACCTAAAGGGCACATTAACGTATTCCTCCGATATCTATCTAATACCTCTGTAATAATACGTGCACGTCCGTCACTTACTCGAGGTAGTATAGCTTCTATCTTCACGTCGAAGTACATCAAGCGACTAGTATCTTTAGCATTCTTTTTCATTAATGAGTGATAGAGGTTCAATCCAAAGGAATTAAACCACAGACAAGAAGAAACGTCAAAATTCACTTGAATAGGATTAAGCTGGACGTAAAATTTTGGTGGTGGCACTATTAAACAAAGGAATTAGCCGTTAGCTTTAGGAAAGCATTAAACCCGTAGTGACAACATGATGTTTTGCTTACATGGAAATGTAATGTCGCCCGGATAATAGTAGTACGTAAATTCTGCATGAACGATCGTTACATCTTCCGGAAGGCAAAATCTGTCTCTATCCCCTAAAATGAATAACGACTGGTAATTTCTATATATTAAACAGTACACCGAAACATGTAACACAATACAAAAGAACGACGAGTCTATTATAGGAAGTAAGCGAATTCAACCTCTAAACGTAGAGCATCATGTAAATAAAAGTCAAAGCACAACTACTACGATCATTGAAACAGACAACAGCAACACTTTTATACCTGGCATATGCTTCTTCCTCGTTTGCGCTGTGCAATTGGCAAATGATAAGAATTAATAACAATTGTAATACAAATGAATTATATTGACCACCGTGTAAATATTTTTGTAAAAATTTGCATTACGGGAGAAAGTTTCTACCTGTAATGAATTCTTTCGGTATTGAATTTCTAGATGTCGTAGTCACTTTGAATAAAGTGAAGTCATCGATTCTGATGATGATACAAGTTGTCATCAGTTTAGCAAGCTGTTCCAAAACATAATTCTTCACGGGATTTCCGCTCGATTGCTGAGGTCGTTTTTGCTCATGCGTCAGGGAGCTAGGGTTCTGGTTGCTCTTTTCTAAATTCTCTCCCGAATTTTTCGTGCCATCACCTGTATACATGCACGATTAATGCCTTATGCTGTAATAGTTTGGACGGATTTCTTAAGCTAGATATCATGTAATGTTACCAGAGGTGACGTTTCCTTGACTTCTTGTCAGCGGTGAATGTTGCGTCCTACCCGCATCTATAAGATCCATAAATTGACTACGGAAGGAACTTAGGGATTGTTGTAACCATTGATTGTGAGGTGTCGCATTTTCTCTATACTTTGCCCAGTGCTTTCTATCAGCCATAGCCAAATGATATGGATAATAATCGATTTGAAACTTAACTAGTGATATCTGCAGTGCTCCACCATCTTTTAGATCGGGATGTAATGACCTACCAACTGTTTGAGCCATGGTTATCATCGATTTTTCAGTTACGCGCGGATTTCATTTCAACTTACCACCGGCATCGTCACACAGGTGAAGATCGATTCTCTGACATAGAAAGTGATAAGAAGTTTCGACCACGTCGTATTTAGAAAATATTTTCGATATGGGAGTGTTGTACTGGTTTTTGGTTCTGCTTTGTTGAGAAATTTGGGCCTGATATTCTGGCAAAACCTGATCGGCAATAAATGTCACGAACATTAGGGTATATTCTTCATAGACGGCAAAAACTTATTACAAGTATTTGCAACAACAACGAACCTCCAATTTTCTAGCAGCTTTTGTCTTTCTTTCCAAAATAGTTGCCTTTTCAATGAGACCACCTAAAGAATCTATGAAATGAAGCGCCGCCTTCAGCTGGGAGTCTGTCAGAACCCATAAGAGGTCATCCAAAATTAATAACAATCTTGAACCCATGACAAAACAGTCTAAAATGAAAGGTACAAGGTCAGAATATATATTTTAATGGGTAGTTATTTTGCGCATAAAAGAGAAAGTTAGTTATCACAATTGACCTGATATCCTCTTCTTTATAGTAATTCTACATCTAGCTTGATTCGTCAGTAGCCGGAGTGGCGTGAGATTTTTATCTTTAGTACTTTGCGCTTCAATTCTGACAGTCTGCCATTCTAATTCTTTAAAAATCAGTAGCTGCCCCCTGTCTGGGTCTTTTACTCTTGTTGTTCTTAAATCACATCTTTGCCATGTAGCCGATTTGGATTCAACCAGAATACGATTAATCTAGGGTAAAAGCACACTCATATAAATCACTAAAAACATTACGGTACACTACTTATTGGTTAAATATTTACCTGTACAGAAGCAATGAACGCGGGACTTTTAAATGTAACGGAGACAGTGTTAACAGCAATGGTAATACCGTCAATCACTTTGTGTATGAAGGAATACTTTGTGGGGCCTGCATAAGACGAAAGACCCTGAGGGGAAGACAAGCTTCTCAGATCCTCACATGTTTCCACTTCTATGTGAACTTCGTCCAAACTCTGCAAATACATTAACGTCATTTTTGGAGCTTATTCCTGTCTGGGGCTGTCTGGTGAAGAAGGCATATGGTTTACCAAACATATAGGAACACTTTTCAATTTGGTCCATTGTATACGAAATGTGACCTTGTTGCACCAAGCACTTGTTAATCTTAACCATGATGGCAACTCCAATAAATCTGTCAGCACTATTTCATTGAGTTCTAGGTTTGTCAATTCACCTTCGCCTTTAAATGTGCTCAAGTTTATTTTATCAGCAGAGAGATTCTTTGTGAACCTATAAAATAAATGATACGTAAGCAAGAAACGGATAAAACTTGGAAGACTTTGGACATGAAAAACCGACTACATAAATTTTTATCTGAATTTCTTGACTTGTACGTAAACCTGAACATTATCCCGACTAACAAATGTTATTTGACGTATTCGTCTTAAAGGGTGGTTTAGTCTCGGTGTACGACAGTCGTAACGGAGCTCTCGGTATATTATTATCTACAAACAGAGTACATACCTTGACAAATGTTTCAATAATTGATTTTTTATGATCGACGTCATTTCTTCAGAATTTGTAGCTAACTTTTCGAGTGATTAATGCGTCTCAGCATGTTTCGCTATGTGCCACATATTTACGAAAGTGCTACGGTCTACGTCTACGGTACGTCTACGGTCTACACCGTCTACACCAATCTACACAGAGGTCTACAAATGATTCGCCAATATGTGTAGTGTCAGATGTAGATTCTTGCTGAATCGCGTAGTACTCACTGTCAGCTGTATCAGTAGAGCCAACATCAATGGACCACATAAAACGCGCTAACATATTGATATTTAAATCGACGTAGTACTGTTTAATCTGCGCACAAGTTCCAATTGAAAATCACACTCAAATTCAAGCAAAATAGGTCCCTCGCGAGCGTTCCCATCTGCGAGACTTCCCTTGCTGTTAAAAACACGTTTATGTTGCTTTAATATTGACAAAGTTAAAGTTAAAGTTAAACTCAAAGTCAAAATCAGCGGCTAACTTCAGTATTGTGGATACACGTGGTCGGCGAATGAATTAACCAACGTGTGCCCCTGTGCCCGAATGTGAAGGAAGATATATAACGTAATTTATTGGTATTCCAAAGTAATACATTTAAAAAAGAGGACAACAGTAAAAAGCAGGTGAGCTGCATCTGGAAATCCGTATGAATGAGTAAATGACGAACGTTTACGCGGAAACGCCCCCCATCATTCATGTTTTTGTATATTAACCTGTGCGGCGGTTGCTATTTTTTACACATACCGTACCGTGTAATGATTTTAAACGATGTCTAATGTACCGATTAAATAGCCTTGAATACTGTTTGCAGAAATCATGGCGAAATCACGGGCTACGAACAAACCTCCACGGAAAGAAGGCTTCAATCGTTCGGGACACAGTATGAATCCCGAACGTCCTACGGAAGGTTTGAAGGGTGTTGCAAAAGTTCGAACAAAAGCGACGATTAAACGGTTACAAATGTACCGCAATCAAAGGGCAAAACGCGACCGTACTGGTAAAATCATTAGTCCAGCACCTTTTCAAGGATGGCACCCTTCTGGCACAATGTCACGCGTCGAGCCATCTCAAAGGTGGTTCGGTAATTCACGAGTTATATCGCAGAATGCATTGCAGAAATTCCAAAGTGAACTTGGCGCAGCTATGAAAGATCCCTATAAAGTAGTTATGAAGCCAACCCAATTGCCCGTCACACTACTACAGCAAAAAGCTGCAAATGCCAGGGTTCACTTATTAGACACGGAAAGTTTTGAAAGTGTTTTTGGCCCAAAAAGAGTAAGAAAAAGGCCAAATTTATCGATAACGTCCTACGACGAGCTTCAAAAGGTAGCGGAAGAAAAGGAGGAAACTTACGGGAAAGAAAAGGACTCTAAAGATTTTGATCTGATACGTCCCGACACGGGCGTTCGAGACGCTCAAAGAGATTGGGTGATGGCCGCAGGTCAAAGCAAACGGATCTGGAATGAACTGTACAAAGTAATAGATTCTTCCGATGTGATACTTCAAATCCTGGACGCGAGAGATCCTATGGGTACAAGATCTCCACCTGTTGAAAAGTACTTAAAGACGGAAAAGCAACATAAGCATCTAATTTTTATCTTAAATAAAGTAGACTTGGTTCCGACGTGGGTTACGCAAAGATGGGTCGCTATTTTAAGCGCCGAACATCCGACAGTTGCCTTTCACGCTTCTTTAACGCATCCATTCGGTAAAGGTTCTTTGATAAACTTACTACGTCAGTTCGCCAAGCTACACGTGGACAAAAAACAAATCAGTGTCGGATTCATCGGGTATCCTAATACCGGGAAGAGTTCCATAATAAACACTTTACGATCAAAAAAGGTTTGCAAAGTCGCACCGATAGCCGGTGAGACAAAAATTTGGCAATACATAACATTAATGCGCCGCATCTATCTAATAGACTGTCCGGGAGTTGTTTACCCATCAGCTGAGACAGATACCGAAAAAGTACTGAAAGGTGTAGTAAGAGTGGAGCTAATACAGAATCCAGAAGATTATATTTCCTCCGTGTTGGAAAGGGTTAAACCGGAATACATAACCAAGACCTATAAGATAGAGCGGTGGGACGACCACATTGACTTTTTAGAAAAATTGGCACGCAAAAGCGGTAAACTGCTGAAAAAAGGTGAACCCGACATCGCGATCGTCGCTCGAATGGTTCTCAATGATTGGCAACGGGGGAAATTACCGTTTTACGTTGCGCCTCAAGGATTCGAGGAACCATTATCTAAAGAAACAGAAAATATACTTGCCGATGCTGCCGGTGATACATCAATTGTTAACGAAGACCTGAGCAAAGTATCGCAACATGCGGCGACAAAAGCACCGCCAAAGATCCACTTAGGTGTTATGCAAGATTTCCGGAAAATCCGTGTGGGATTACCTTTCGCAGGTGACGATGTGAAATCAATAAGATTTACAAATGAAATTGATTGTACGAATAAGAGTGAGGAGGATAATGCAGAAGATAATGCAGACTCGGTCCTATCTGACATCGGTGAAGAGCCTGAGGCTGACGATAGCGCCAAGAACTTGAGTAAAAATCAAAATAATTCTACGATGGATTCGTCGCAAAGAGACCTTACCGAGAGTACCAACAACAAGGAATCTAATGTTGATGTGGATGGTAAAAGTGAAAAAAACATCGAAGAGGAGGAGAGTGAAATTTACAGACCTCCCGAGAAGGACAATTTATTCCAGAGTGCATACGACGCCATTGAGGAGGAATACGATTCCAGCGATAATGAGAGTTCCAATACAAAGGCTGTTTCGAGCAGTGGCTCATTCGATGTTTCTTCGATCAGTTCGAAAGGAACAAAGCCGATTAATGGTGTAATGACAAAACTAACGAGCAAGCAACGTCGAGCTTTGGAACGAGCTAACAAAAGAAAGAAAATAGGAAGCAACTTTTACGAGGTGACCAATGTCAAAAATAGAAATAGAAATCGAAAAGTACCGAAGGTGAAGAGAACATAATGCGATTTCATAGTAATCCTTTTTTTATTTGTCTAGCATTTGTACATAGGGAATTATGTTTACACGCAATATCCAATTATGTTATTTGAATGGTCAATGTTTAATGGGCTACACAAAAGTCCAATTCATCGTTGAATAAATAGTAATATCATTTTGTACATTTCGACAATAACATCTTATTGTTAGTCAGTGTTTTATGTATATCACTTTTAGAACACTGTCAAATCTCTCTCTCTCTCTCTCTCTCTCTCTCTCTCTCTCTCTCTCTCTCTCTCTATTTCTATCTCTCTACATACACACACAGAGACACAAAGAGATTCGGCTAGCCGTATTCTACGCTAATTCTCAGTATGTACATGTCGTTATATCCACTTACGTTTTGCAAATTCAAGGACTACGTGGCGCAACCGACCGACATAAGCCTCGTTACCCCCGTACTGCATAATAACGTTTTCCATTTGATCGTAATTAAAGTTAAGTTCTTTGACATCAAGAGTCAGTACCTTGAGCATGAAGCACAAATGACCAAATTCGGTCCGTGCATCAACAGGCAATTGCGTGTCGAATTTATCGCGTGAATATTCTCCAATATCGCACTTTAACCGAATTAATGTGGAGATAAAGGTGACATAGTAGAGATTTATAAGTTCATCGATGTGGTGACAGCGTACATTATCGTCGGTACTGCTAAAAATGTAAAAGACGAGCTCCCGAAGAGGGCTGAGGAACATGTAATTTTGAAAGTCCACGAACTTGACGTCGTCAACGCGACCGTTCTGATCACGATGAAACATAATATTATTCACCCAGAAATCTGAATGAATTATCGTGGACCACGGTTCTTTCGGCGGTGTCATCCAGTCAACGGTTGATGATAAAACTTCCAAACACCTGGAGTAATAGGGTAGTATTACATGATCCTCCTTGATCTTGTTCACAATCGTTTGCGTTACTGCATCGAAACTGTTGTTTTTTATCTCGAAGCACTTTGCCCTCTTCTTCAGCAGCTCAAAGTAATCCGGCTTCTTTTGCTTCGTCGCTACACCCAACGCGTGGAATCTCGCGGCTGCACGTAACGCCAACTTGGAGTGCTCCAAATCATATCCTATTTTAGAAATCAAGAAAATCGCGGCAAATCAATCTTCTACGTTGCCTCTAAACGAATTTGCCTGAAAACTACCAGTCATTGTGACATTATCTGTTTTTTTCGATCGTGTATCGCGATAAGAATTAGATTTATGTTGGCATTTCCGTACGACCTTATTGATTTTCCTCTGAAATTTGCAGCGCAATCGTATGATTCATTGAATTAATTCACCTGTCATCCAATCCTTCTTCCCTATTAGCCGTAAATTGGAATGTACGTGCTCAAGGGCGTAGTCTTTATTAATAATAGCTTATAGAAATGGACGGTAACTAGGATGAAATATTTCATGATGTGTTTACCTATGTGCCGTTCGCCTGTATAGTAACCACGTTCCTTGAGATTTTCCAGCAAAATAGCAGCATTATCGTCGAATTCGACATTGGGATCAAGCGACAATCTCGAGCCATAAAATTTTGGTAGCACGTGAAAGACTTCCTCTTGAGGGATACCGAGCTCGACTTCGAGCCGATTGTACGACGGCAAAATGTCCTCGTACATGAAGGTCTCTTTTCGGAAGGTGTACGGGCTGTCAAAAATTTCTCGCTGGTAATCCGTAGGCGGTGACATCTTGGCGATGAGGTGAAGATCTTCCTCATCGGCCGTTTTACTTCTTCGGATGATGGCATGTACGCCAAGGATCATGCTGCCATAATTTTCCCCTGGAGGTAACAGCGGCTTCGTGGTGAACGTTTTGACGGTCAGTTGGTCACCGAATTTCTGCCGCAGAAGAGCTTCCAAATCGCGGAGGACGATATCCTTTATCACGCGCTGATTATCACTCATTTTCCTGCTGACCGTCGGTCGCGTTCGCACCAACAACAGTGCTTCCAAATCTTCTCCTCTTGTTACTGCCGATGAAGACGTTATGTAATGAAATCAAGCAGTTTCCCGCCAGCACTGGAGATAATACTTTAACCGACTAATAATAGTGAATGATGCTGCGCATATTACAGACACTCCACTTATCTCAAGCCAGTCCGAACGATGTGGCGGTGATTATAAAACTACGATACCACTACGGTTTCTCCCACTTGCGACATACTGCTGTGTTCTCACTTGCAGAGGGGGGACCGACCGACGAGTCCTTGAGAGCATTTACCAAACTCTGCTATTACCGGTACGCTCGCCCGTGGTCCTACACATCACGCCCATGAAAATCTGCTTAAATGAGCTTAAATGAGCTTAATTGAGGAAACTTGCTATACCGCGCGTACAAATACTCGACACAGTATCTGTTTAGCGTCGGGCCATTTCCATCCAAAAGAGATGTAAGGATCCTCCGAAAAAGCATGAATGTCACGAGCGAACATGGAACAAACAAAGGATACAAGATAAAGCAAAGTCAAAGCTTCAAAGCTAAGCCTCTCCTTTTCACGACGGACCAACATAAAAAATACGCCAATTAGCATGATAAAAAGTACTCCTTCTGTATTTATTAAAAAAATACATTGAAATTACAAAAATATAAGATTAGGCTTACAGGTGAAATAGAATAATAAGCACTTATCAGTGGGAAACATAAAATTTCGAAGGCACAAAACGTGCTTGTTGTCACGGCTGTAGATTTCAATCGAAATATAGGGTTGTCACAAGGATAACGGGATGATAGGGATTCCGGCATAGTACGCGTTAAGGGGACTTATGATCATTGACCTCGGCGAACAATATGATTGCCGTACTTGGTCAATGTAAATATGTATAGCGGGGTTGCCAGTTGACAGTTGACAGTTGACAGTTGACAGTTGACAGTTGACAGTTGCTCTAGGAACCATCCTCGACTTCCTCCACCAATTTTCGGTGGGTGGTGCTCAAAGCCTGCGCAGAATACAAGTGTTAACGATGTTCAACAAAGATTCCTTCGTTTTGCTTTTACCTTGAAATATTTCACGGTTTTCACGCGTAGCTCCAAAGTCGCATCCTCATCGCAAATAATCAGCGTGCTAGGATGCTGCTGAAAGGCTGACACCGTCCACATATGGTTAACGCCTTCCTCTATCGCTTTGTACAGCGCGAACGCTTTATGAGATCCGGTAATAAGTATCATAACTTCTTTAGCGTCCATGACAGTTCCAACACCGACGGTTAACGCTTGATTCGGGACTTTACTCATGTCATTTCCAAAGAACCTTGCATTAGCCTCCAAAGTCTCCTGAGCAAGAGTTTTCACTCGCGTACGCGATACCAACGACGAGCCAGGTTCATTGAAGGCTATATGACCGTCCGGGCCGATGCCTGGGGAACAGGATTTTTCGTTAGGCAAATTTTTATCCAACATTTCCAATGCCAATAAAGTTGAATAGAAATGTTTCGATCGATATTGCAAATCTACCTCCAATAAACAGTTCGATTCCACCAGCCTCATGAATCTTCTCTTCAAAAAGATTACATTCCTTTACGAGATCAGGCGCGTTACCGTCAAGGATATGAACATTCTCAGGATCAATATCTATGTGCTTAAAGAAGTTGTTGTGCATGTAATAATGATACGATTCGGGGTGGGCCCTTGGCAGGTCGACATATTCGTCCATGTTGAACGTTTTAACATATTTGAAAGAGATTTTTCCCGCTTGGTAAAATTCTATGAGCTTCTTGTACATTCCAAGTGGAGTTCCTCCTAAGTACGAAGTAGAAGAACAGACGGTATGTAAGAGTTGGCAAGTATAAGTACGTACATTACGCTATTTTAAGATAAATATACCTGTTGGAAGGCCAAGGACGAAATATTTATTTTCATTTGGCGCAAAATCCTTGATCCTTTTTAAAACGTACTTGGCGGACCACTCGGCCACATCGTTCACAGTATCGCAAATTACCAAACGCATTTTTCAAAGCAGAGCTGTATGTGAAATATCAATAATTTTTGTAATATCGAGAGAAGCGGCAATGCAGTGATAATTGTTTCAGTTGGGAACTACTTCTAAATCATTTCTTTATCTCCCACGGGGGGACCGAGTTTATGCATGTACATATGTATATGTATTGAAGATAAGTACGTGGCAGCAACCTCTTATCTGAAGAAATCGCCGGAATATTATAGAATGTATTTCGTTAGGGCCATAATTTGTGTGGACATTAATGTAAATTATAATGTATGAGAGCGGAACTTGTTACATGTTCTTCGAATGAAAAGCTGTATGATAAATGTCGCGCTTCTTTTGCTTTTATTTTGCCCATTATTTTGGAGGCCAACAACCCATGGTTATTGACCTTTACTTACGGATACAACCTAACCACACGTTTTACTTCGCATCATGATTGAAACGCTGAAATTACGGTCACGATGCGACATTCAATTAGTCATAGAAAGACAATTAATTTTACCGTGGAAATGAATGAAATGAAATACAAACCTGTCCAGCAAACTCCCGTTACGCCTATCCGCGCCTATCGTTCTCTAAAGCCGGGCACACACTGGTACACTGGCACACTGGCACACACTAATGACAAATCTGCCGGTCAGATTGTACTGTACATCCTAACTAACCTGATCCGAGATTAAATTCCTAAGTAAATGAGCAATTAAAGTATTCAACAAATAGAGTATATCAAGTGAAAAATCAATGGATTCCAACTCACGCTTGACACGTTGGAACAATTTTTAATTTGCTACTCATCCTAGCCAGGCCAAATTTCTTCAGATTTTACAGTGTAAAGTTAGGTCGTTGTCTATGCGATACACATTGGATTGAGCGGGAATCGTCAACAGTCCGATTTGGTCCGATTGTTGTGCGCACAACAGTAACGAACAGGAGCGTATAAACATCAAGTTCTGAGCTTTTATTGAAACTTAATGTAGATAAATAGTGCATTTACGCGAAAATACAGATATGCCGGACGTAAACGTCAATGGGATACTGGTTAGTTTTCCTGTTCAACCATACCCTGTTCAAGAAGAATACATGTCAAAAGTCATAGAATGCTTACAGAATAGTAAACACGGTGTTCTCGAGTCGCCGACAGGTATATTTGACATTATGATTAGTACGGTACGGTAGAAAATATTGATCTTCGTAAAGAGCATTAAGTAAAATCTCATGGATATGCAGGTACAGGAAAAACTCTTAGTCTGCTGTGTTCTTCATTGAGTTGGCTGCTGGTTAAAAAGGCCCAGCTTCAGGCCCAAGCTGCAGCAGGAGCAATTGAAAAGATAGATTTTGGTGGAGCTTTCTTTAAACAACTGAACAATGGCCTTGAAAAAGCTGCTGGAATACCCGACCAATCTGTACAATTTGGTTGGGCATTGCCTAAAATCATTTACGCATCTAGGACACATTCACAGTTGTCACAAGCCATGCAGGAGTTGAAGAAAACATCTTACAAGCATGTAACTGCTGCTGTCTTAGGATCTAGGGATCAGCTATGCATCCATCCGGAAGTATCCAAAGAACCAAATAGCTCAAATAAAATACACATGTGCCATGCAAAAGTCAGAGCAAGAACATGCTTTTACTATAATAATGTTGAGAGCAGGTACAAAATTTTACCATCACTAATGCAACTTTAGTCTTAATAAACATTGTTAGAATTTCATTCTTGATCAATAATAGGAAGGATGATCCTGTCTTCAAGGAAGAAATTCTGGACATAGAAGACTTGCTGAAAGTTGGCCATAAAACAAGATGCTGTCCATATTTTCTGTCTAGAGAGCTGAAACAGAATGCTGATATTACATTTATGCCTTACAATTATTTATTAGATCCAAAAGCAAGGAAGTCACAGGGTATAGATTTACAGAATAATGTTGTGCTGTTAGATGAAGCTCATAATGTTGAAAAGACTTGCGAAGAAGCTGCATCGTTACAAGTAAATGCTAGATCTTAATCCTTAAAAAGTATCAAAAAGTACCTCGAATGTACTATTGTAATTCAACGGATGATTTCAAAGTGACCTATCTATCTTTAGATAAGCAGTACAGACGTAGCAATGTGTATTGACGAAATAACAGCGGTAATGCAAGCCATAGGCGACGAAATTAATGAACCTAGCGACTTTTTAACAGAGGGTAACGGGCCTACCCAGAGAGATTTTACAGCAGAAGATTTAATTATACTGAAAACTATGTTCTTAGAATTAGAAAAAGCTATAGATGCTATTCCAATGAAGAAACGCGATGAAGGTGAAACTTTGCCTGGAGGATACATATTCGAACTTCTTCAGAAGGCTGATGTAAGTTACTTACAAGGGCATACTCGGACTCGCATTAATATCGCTCTATCTTGCAGTTAACGTATGGCAAGGAACAACTCGTGATAGATAAGTTAGACAAGATTATCCTTTATTTAACTACAACGAGTAACTCGCCATTCGCGAGAAAGGGTAATGCGTTACAAAAGTTTAGTGATTTGCTAAGGATCGTATTCAGTCCTGGACAACGTCACAAGGAAAAAATTAAGCAGTGTTACAAAGTGTACATTCAAAGGGAAGAAGAGAAAAAGGGTTCTAAGAACGAAGGTTGGGACATCAGGAAAACTGTAACCAAAGAAGAAGGAAAACTGATCAGCTATTGGTGTTTCAGCCCAGGATTTGGGTAAAGAATATGAAATTGATTTAGGCGATAACCATGACTTGTTTATTTCCTTATACTTACTTGGAGTATGCCCTTCATACAGAATGCAACAATTAATCGAACAAGGTGTCCGTTCGGTCATACTAACGAGCGGTACCTTGTCACCATTAAAACCATTTATATCCGAGATAGGTATACCTATTGACGTACAGCTTGAAAATCCGCATATCATCGGGGCGCAACAAATCTGTGTTGGCATCCTTAGTCAGGGACCTGACGGTCATCCCCTTAATTCCTCGTTCAATACGAGGTACAATTAAGCCGATGATGTATTAATAGTGCACTACAAATGTCCTACATTCCTTGGGCATGCCTCAAGTGAAACGCAACTTTTGATATTTTTTCTAGGAACGACCCAAAATATATCGGTTCATTAGGTCGCACTGTATACAATTTTAGCTGTCTTATGCCAGACGGGTTATTGATATTTTTCCCATCTTATCCTATAATGAAAAAATGCAGAGAAGAGTGGCAAAACACAGGCTTATGGACCAAGATTTCTGAGCGTAAAGTATGTAACGATCCTGCCGATTATTTCCCAATTATAACGTTCTTATTTTATGCACAGCCTATATATGTGGAACCTCAGACAAAACACGAGTTGCCAAATATTATGAATGAATATTACAAAAAGATTCAGGATCCTTTGTATAAGGGGGCCATTTTTATGGCTGTATGTAGAGGAAAAGTGAGTGAAGGATTAGACTTTGCTAATGCGAACGGCAGGGCGGTGTTGATCACTGGCCTTCCCTTTCCACCTTTGAAGGATCCAAGAGTTATATTGAAGCAAAGATATTTAGAAGAGATGAGGGCAAAGGATAAAGAAGTAGCCATATCTTTGAATTTATTATGACAATACGCAATGTTCCTCGGGCAATCTTAATGCGATCTTTTTACAGGCATTGTCCGGACAGCAATGGTATCAGCTTGAGGCCTCTCGCGCCGTTAATCAAGCAATTGGAAGAATAATACGTCACAAGGATGATTACGGGGCGATAATACTTTGTGACTGTCGATTTGAAAATCAGAACTTTAAAAAAGAATTATCATCTTGGATTAGACCTCATGTAAAGTGCTTCTCAAATTTTGGAATGATTACCAGGGAATTGCGTGATTTTTTCAAATATGCGGAAAATACCGTAGGTTTCGGAGTTATGTATGTAGGCTATGAGGTGTAATCAGTTAATTGCACCGAGAGCCAACTGAAGTCTTTAAACGTATTTACAGCTACCACAACCCAAACTGAGAAGCCTGCAAGCTAGTAATGAGGGTCATGTAGATTCTCTTACAACAGCTAGTTCCTCGAGAACAGCCCCAGCGCATCGCGCGAAGCATGCAACATCTACTACAACCGTCTCAGCGAAACCACAAGAATCCTTTAGTATTAACATGTATATGGAAAGTGCGGCGATACAGAAGTCCGATGATAATGCAGGGAACAAAGACTTGTCCGAATTACTGTCGGTTAAAGCAAAACCCGTGATAAACTTTAGTACTTGTAAATTAAAGGAGAATTACAGCACTTGCGACTTAACTAAGGACATTGTTGTGCCACCGGCCAAAAAGCGAAAACTTAAAATGTTGCCGGTTGAATTTAACACAAGCATTTCCAAGCCGTGCACATCTACAGAATCAGAAAGCACTGGGCCGACTACTCGGCAGAAGTCTCCCGAGTCGAAAGAATCAAGTGACAAGAGAGAAATGGGAAAAACATATTTAAAAGAGGTAAGGGTTGACAACATTGGACAATCACTGTTGAAGCACCTCTGTTTCAACGTATACACAATGATCATTTCAGGTAAAACGATCTCTGTCGGAGGGGGATTACAAAACATTTGCACAAATGATTCAAAACTATACAAAGGGAGGAAATTTTGCAGAACTCTTGACCAGCCTCGAAAATTTATTCCCCTTGAACGGTGAATCGCGACATTTATTTTTAGGTAAGTAGTGTGGCTCATATAACTTTTCTCCAATCGTAGTAAAAATATAATATTTACAGGATTCAAGAGTTTCTTGAAGAAGCATCACACCGAGAATTTTGAGCAATATATTCAACAAGCGGAAACTTAGCCAAAGTATGTATTTTAACATATTGTCAACTATGTGCAAAATATTTCGTTTTTACGCAAATGATTTAAATTACTATACTCTTTAATTAGTACACCGAAATACGTTTTATAAGTGATTATTTATTTGATTTCATAGTATAAAAATTAATCCACCATATAAAAGTGATGTTAAGTATTTTACAACTGTTTTGCTATTCGTATAGCTATTCCTTTCCGTTAATTTAATTACTCACAGAAGACATATGACCTCTCAACGATATTATTAAGTGTATAGATTCGTAATATTTTTTAGTAAACTAATATATATCATATTATTACGTAAATCATCGTGTTAAATGCTATTCTCTGATGCAGAGAAGGTTGCTTATTCCTCAAGATTCTGCAGAAAATACGGTAGACAGTTATACATTACTGGATGCCCACTTTGTACATATGCGTCAGAGCTGTTCGCCGAGGCTATTAATCAATCAACGGCAATTGAATTTTTTGCAGGCCCATACAATAGTTAGAGATTATAGCGTAAATTGACACTCGTATTGTTACTTTACTTGATTGTAAAGTATTGAGTTGCCCGAAAACCGCCAAGAAGTGTGTCCGCAATCCCGACAAAGGTTTTCCACATCGATTACATATCGGTTTTATGTAATGATAATTTATGATTAAAAAAAAGCAAAAGTGTGATACCTAATTGTTATAAATTTTTCAGTATTTTGAAATCTTATTATAAACATGGATACAAAGATCATGATATGCTGCTAAAGAGAAACGCGTTGCTATGTACAGTTTGTCGAGATGCCGTGAGCTCTTATTGAGTTAATGGTTTTCAATGAAAAGATATTTCTCTGTTCCTTTATGAGCAAAGTATGTATCTACTATGTCCTACACTGTGCGACGTGCAATAGAGTTTCATTTTCTTATCCTTCACTGGAACTATTTTCCCTGGTATCATTACTCTCACTAGTTTCACCTTTAGTAAGAGCTTTGGCAACGATCTCTTGATAATATTCCCCGAAAACGCTCCGGTTATGGGAAACGAGTATCAAAAACTGGGCCGCTATTTCCGTTAACTCCTCTTGAAGGGAGGAAAGACCTGGTGGAACTTGTTGGGGAGCGGTCGATTGTGATTGAATAATTCTTTGTAAAAACTGCCGAACCCGTAAGGCTGCGAAGAAAAGAACATTTAGAATATTCTTAGGAAATCAGTACCGAGCAACAATATATTCTTATACTCACTAACTAAATGTCGTATTTTATGTACTGGGTTCACAAGCTCTTGGAGCTGTCCATCTAGTAATGTTTCGAGGTGTGCTGACAAGCCAGGATCAGGAATTCTTTTCTTCAAGTCCGTTCTAACTTGTATCGTAATATTTGGCATTATTTTCTCCAAATCTCTACAAGATAACGAGAACGAGAGGTGCTTAAGTTGTCGAAAAGGATAATCGACCTTTTACACCCGGATGCACAGTGTGAAACTTACTTATTTGAATGCACCGATCCCAATAATACCATAAGATTCTGCTTAATAGACTCCTTACAGTTAGGTACCGCATGAATCGCTGCACCAACAGTGTTGATTACCAAGAGTATTGTTGCAGCAACAATACCTAATCTGCTGGTTTTATCACGCAGCTCTAAAAGCCTCCCTTGATCGAGCATTAAAGTCTAAAAGTCAACAAAATCATCTTTATATCGAGTACAACATGCGCGTGCAATTTCACGTTATCCAGTCTTACTTCGGCGTCAGGATTAAAATCCCACTCCAAAAGATCCAAATACGCTTCTGCTAATAAACAATGAGTGACTTGCTTTACATTATTGCCATCTATTGGCGGTGTGACCTTTACAGAATCAAGATGTTTCAATAACCATCGTTCCGTTTTTTCTAGGCCATTTGTATTGATCTTCATGAACTCTGCAAACTTTGCTTTTTCATACTCAATACTTGAGGCAATAATATTTGGTCTCATCATGGTGATAGTAAAGTTTGCCAAATCGAGGCGCATTAGTTGAAGTGTTTCCATTATTCCCTTGAATGTTTCGACGACATCCGTTTCGTTCCCGAGTTCGCGAATTTTCTCATCCCTAACTGGCGCACAGACTTTACTCATTATAGAAATTACGTACTGCGCATAACGATGAAAATCTAAAACCCCCTTTTCTGCTTGTTGCTTGATGAAATCTACATCAAGGACTTCTTTAATGTTTTCTCGAATTTTTGTGTGATGCGGTAGCACAAGTTCATCAAGTAACTGTAATAAAAGTATGATGACCTTGGGGACTTTAATGTTAGATTATGTATGGCAAAAACTTTTAATGCAGCAACCCTCACCTCTTTGATCTCACTTAACAAAATCAATGCTTGTGTGTAATCTGCAGGATCATTGGCTAACTGTTCCGCTAAAAGGTTCCAAAATGCTTTGTGCATAATTTCTTTCACTCGACCGTGTAAAGTATCATTCTCTGGTTCCAATTTTTGCAATTGGAAGTTTTTGTCTACAGCTATCTCATGCGCTAACGCCATATTTTTCATGCCATTTGCAGCTTTTACAATCTCTTCAAGAGACACAAACTTGGGTGGAGATGCTCCTGTTATCCCACCCATGAAAAAATTTTCTCCCTGCATCCTGAAGTGAATTTATTGATCGACTAATGAAATCTGTTCAATTAATTATGTTTATGTGACTTTGCAAGATGCACAATGTAACTGCTTACTTCTTTCCATTTTCATCCTCATTATTGGTATGCAAATTTTCATGACATTCTACCGAGGGACCAGCCTCAGTGATATTGCACTTCTCATCTTCACCATTTTCCATTTTTTGATTCCTAGAAAATGTCATGATTAGCATAAAAATACATATAGATAATCTTAATAAAACAAACTGTAACATTTTCACAGTCAATCAATTGGCTATTGCAGCTACTGGCAATCTTATTAATTGTAAAAACCAAGCCAATATTGTTATTATTCATATTGAAAACAATAGAATTTCCATATAACAAAACTGACCAATACAAAAGAGTAGGAATGATGCTTAATAGAGCACCTGGAGCCAGAACTTTGTATCAAATGAAAAAGCAACAAAACGTAATCCCCCATATTACACCAGCTCCAACCAAAACTTTATTCCTGATGGAAATTTATATAGATGTAGTATTAGCAAAACAACCTGCGTTATGAATTAAAAATAGGTCTACTTCATTGATACTGTTGTAATTTATAACTTATGGATCCTAAATGGAACGTAAATTGCAATATATACCTGTCTGGCATAATTGCAAGATTTAATGTTCACTATATGCACAGTACTGCCAGTCTCATGATCTGCACTGAAAAGCGGTTACCAGTGAACTGTTCTGCCTATAGAAGAAAAGGAGGTCCAACTTCATCTATAAAAAGAACACCCACTATGTTATAAAAGTAACTGCAGCTCTGTCCATATATATAAACCAATGATGCAACTACACACACACACAGACACACACACACACACATATATATGTATATATATCTTTATGTTTCTTTTGTTTTGAATTTTCTATAATACTGAAAACATTTTTTTACACCTTTTACAATGACAATGTATTATTGTAACAAACAACGCAATGTTTTTCTACGTAAACATGCCACCTTCCTACGTAACATTATTTTTCACAGCCGATTTTATTAGAAAAACAACAGGAAACATCCTTGCGCGTATTACGACGAGCAAATGATGGTCTTAAATGGCCTGACACACATTGCCTTGTCCGTCCACATGTAGAATTTCTCGTATATTGATCTGTTTACAAACATGCCCAGACCAACTGCTTACGACGTAATTGCAAAGTTATTTGCAGGCATATATGTATGACAATGCGTAATTACCTGGATGCGCTATCAATATAAATATTTATCGTGTCGACTGTCAATAGCAGTATTGCACGGATACTATTACTTGGAAGAAAGTGACATGTGAATATTAGTGATCTGTAATGAAAAGAAATTCCGGTTGAAACAGCTGTTGTCGTGAAATGTTGACAACTTACTACAGATCAGACTGACGTTTACTGACACTGATTGTTTGAATTGAAGTTAGTCGCGTCGATATTTGAAAAGTAAAAGCGCGCACATCAGTACACACGCGTGGGAAAGTTTTTATTGCTTCTCCTTTACCTTGTTACACGCAATTAAAGAGGTTTCCCTCGCGTTGACTCATCTTAAAGAAGCAAATGACTCACTCATGTCTACCTTGAATAACCCATGAAGGTTATTGCGAGGTTCTTTCCCTTGTTTTCCTTGTGCCCGTATTTTCGATACGGAAGAAGGCCTCTACAATTACATACAAAACATTAGGAACAAAGAGATTGTTAATCGAAGACATTATAATCTAAGTGATATCATAAGACAAATGCTTTATGCTTGCAGTTTATGCATAATAATATCAATCCAAAATATTCTACATGTGTATGATTTGTGTTACACCGCTCCGAGTATACAAGTGAATTACATCGTTAGTATATAGATGTATTTAAAAAAAAGTCATGTTATGGAGCTTTTTTTTGTGGAGTAAAACTTGCCCTCGCTGCGAGAGTAAATTCGGTCAGCTTTTCACGTCTGTCGTCTGCTACATAGATAGCATAGAACAGCATAGGAGTAGAGATTCAGTCGTTGCCACCATATTGCGTAAGGTCGAAATTGGCCCGTCAAAAATGTTAACTTGCGGTAAAGTTATCGGTTACTTATCGAAAGTAACACGGCGCACACATACCAATCATCTTCATCGACCATTAAAATATGTTGGTAAGGGAATATTTAGCATTGCTCTATTATTACTTTGTATTTCTGTAGCATCTCCGTGAAATAATCATCTATCACTGATTGCAAAGTTTTAGGTTAACTTCCTTAATATTATGTTTTCTTACTATATTTCAAGAGAAACAACACTCATTTCTGATTGACGTACGTTCTTTGTTCAATTGTCCTTTGTCACGTCGTTCAAAGCCCTTTCACAACTATCTATTTCCACGTGGAATAGCAGACCCATGTCATGGAACTCCAGTTACATAACCTCAAATTATTCTGCCCATTCACTCGCATTCGGCATTTCTCGATTTATGAGATAAACAGTATTGACATTATACAACGGGACCATTCTCTGGTTTACGATTAATCGTATTCTCATATAAAGGTATTTAAAGTACTGCTTCGCTGTGTCCTTCTAGGTATAATAGGTTTAAGTAACGCGCGATATAGTAACAGTTCAGATGATAAGAAGGCATATAAGCCACCGGGCACCACGATAGCACCAGAAGAATGTGTTCCACCATCTAAGTATTCCAAGCAGAAAAAGCAGCTTCCTGCCTGTGAAGCAACTGCTGACGGTACTTGCCCACCCTCTTGTTACGAAATCTGTGGGCCACAAGATACTGCCCAGAAAGGAACTGCCGGAGATAGTGGGGGAAACGGAGATGGAAACAAGTACAAACCACCCCGATATTGGAAACACTTAGTGGCTGCATTAGTCATAACGGGCGTTGCAATTTATGCAGTAAGTTACCTTGGAGAATGTCTATTCCTTCTTACAGAGGACATATTAATTATTTCTTAAATTCTATAACTCCACAGTTATCCTCTTCAAGTCTTTCTACGTCAGAAAAGGCCAGGTCTAAAAAGATTTCAAATAACAGTAAGCTGTCTCTATTAGTCATGTCTTCTGAGACTGTTCATTAAGAATGATTATCTACATTTTCAGAAAAAGTGGACATAATAAGAAGAAGAAAAAGGTCAAAAGAAAAAAAGAAGAGCCCAGTCACGTCTAAATCCATTCCACCAGAAGTACCTTACTTATTAATAGGTGGGGGAACAGCTGCATTTTCTGCATTTAGATCAATTAAATCTAAAGATCCTAAGGCAAAAGTATGATGCACATTCATCCACTGAGGGTATTCCTGCTCAGCAGAGGTTTCTAATGATGGATTTATTGCACAGGTGTTAGTTGTAACTGAAGAAGAAGACCTTCCGTACATGAGGCCACCCTTGTCTAAAGAATTGTGGTATAATACAGATAGAGCAATAAGTGCACAATTGAATTTTAAACAATGGAATGGTACAACACGAAGGTAATAATATATGTGATACATATTTGCGAATATTGCTGAAAACCGGTTTGCTTATACCAATCTGTTTCATAGTTTATTTTACGAACCTCCTGAATTCTACGCCGATGTTAGTAATCTCATGCAATCGGATAAAGGTGGGGTGGCAGTAGCCACTGGCTGGAAGGTAGCAAAAATTGATGTTCCGAACAAAACGGCTCTTTTAGAAGACGGTTATGAAATCAAATATGACAAATGTCTTATAGCAACTGGTAAGCTTATGATTGGCAGACGGGAAAAGTCAGCAGTATTTATGATTCTGATACATTATTCTATTAGGAGCATCTGCGAAAAATCTACCAGTATTCGATTCAGCCGAAGAAAAAGTAAAAGAGAGGATAATGACATTTAGGACCAAGGAAGACTTTCTTGAATTAGAACACAATCTTCATTTGGCAGATGTTAAAAATATAGTCATTATTGGTGGAGGATTTCTCGGTTCCGAACTGGCTTGTTCCTTGGCTAGAAATTGCAAGTTCTTTCAGGATATTATTAAACTTAAAGTAATATGTTTATTCACGATACTAGGCTTTAACTGAAGATATTAATTGTTTAACAGTGGGCGACAATAAGAAAGTCTTCCAAATATACAAAGAAAAGTCTATAATGGCTCAAGTCTTACCGGAATACTTGAGCGAATGGGCAACAAAAAAATGCAAGTTGGAAGGTGTTCATTGTATACCAAATGCAGAGGTAGAAGATTATACATTTAGAGACGGTCGTTTGTCTCTTACCCTTAATGGCGGGCATAGTGTTAGTATAGAACGTTTGTAAGACTTCCCGTCGTCAGTGTTATTATTACCCAGAACAGATGTCTTAATGGTATTTGTGTAAGCAGATTGAGGCCGATCAAGTAATCGTTGCTGTAGGGGTAGAACCGAATACGGATTTAGCGCTACCGTCTCATTTAGAAGTTAATCCCGATATTGGCGGTTTTCTCGTTAATGCCGAACTAGAAGCTAGAAGCGACGTATGGGTTGCCGGCGATGCAGCATGTTTCTATGACGTTAAACTTGGTCGAAGAAGAGTAGAACATCATGATCATGCTGTTGTTTCTGGCCGGTTAGCCGGTGAAAACATGACTGGTGCAGGTAATGAAAGACGCTCTTCCTTTTGCAACTTTCCATTTAAAGGAGAGTTCAGGAGATCTTTACCGGAACGTTTTCTCATGTTTTTAAGGAAAGCCGTACTTACACCAGTCAATGTTTTGGTCTGACCTGGGGCCAGAAGTTGGATATGAAGCAATTGGTGTTGTAGACTCGTCTTTGCCAACCGTTGGAGTATTCGCGAAAGCAACGGACAAAGATACGCCTTTAGCCGCAGTTAGTGCAACCAATGAAGGGATTCAATCGACGAATGAAGAGGTATGTTTAACGAACCATTGAGAAAGGTTCTTTTAAAATTTTACGAGTAAACATGTTTAACTGTACGTATTTAGGCATCATCGGGACAAACGAAAGCATCAGATGAAGGAAATTCAGCATCACGGACGAGAGAGGAGAGTGCTAAAAATCCAGGGGGGCAAGACGGGGATGATTTGTGTTTAGATGTCGCAGAGCTAAAGCAATCCGGAAAGAGCGATGATTTCGGGAAGGGCGTTATTTTCTATTTACGAGATGATATCGTAGTTGGTATAGTACTGTGGAATGTTTTTAGTCGCATGTCTATAGCCAGACAGGTAACTATAAATCACTTTGTTACACATGTTTCCCTTGTCTTCTTTACGTTATACGGGGCTAACAGTTTTTACTATTTTAGGTACTTGCAAGAGGAACGACGTATAAAGATTTAAATGAAGTAGCAAAGTTGTTTACTATCCATGAAGATTAATTCAATGTATGTATAATTGACAATGCCACCAATTTTATATATAATGAAGTCTATCGGTCTATTCTGGCAGATACCCAAGTACCTAGCCCGCACTCGTTATTCACCTGTACAGTGCATGACTTTAAAAGGCACAATACGATGTCGATAATAGGCTTTTTTTAAACTCGAGGTATAAACATTGCTTTTAATAAGAATCCATGTGCGTTTCATTCTTGAGAGTTAGAGCGTACGCACATTGATCCGCTACAAAAGAAAATGTATTTAACACCGATAAATGCGTAAAACTGTGAATTATGGCTTAAACGCCTGATGGTGGTGTACAAGTTTATTACAAAAACAACGTTTCCAGTGTATGTACCTGTAACAGCAACTTTCTCCAGTGATCCATTCACATTTATTTCCGTAAAGAAAAGGGATTTATTGTACAGATTGTTAAGTTTATCGTACGTCCAGCATTTATGGTATACAGCGTGGTAAATATAGAGAAAAATATGACGGATGCATTTGTTTCGGGGCTTCCTGCCCTTATATACAAAAAATATACCATGTATTTTATTACATCTGATCAGAGGAATTGAATTTTTTAAGAGTGAGTACTGGCAAAACTTTGTTGCTATACCTCTTCCCCAAAATATCCATTAAAGGGATATAATCACGACAGCAGAAGTCATCAAGGACCTGTGTAAAATTTTATAAGGCAATCTAACTCTCTCTCTAAAGATAATCTACTTCGCATGAACATACCATATGTTCTGGCCACATTTTCCCATTCGTAATATCAGTCATAAGATTGTTCTGACTATGGTGCAATAATGATACGCAGTAGTATAGCACATAATCCGGTGGATATAAGATACACATTGTAAAGAAATTCATAATCTCGTGCCATGGAAGTATTCCCCAGAAGCACTGAGAAATCATTGTGTTACATATTTGCCACCAATTGACACCACAGATGCTCTGCAATATGACGATAGAACTAGCTGATTTACTGGGAAAATTGTCAGGAAAGCGGCAATTTCTTCGTAATAATGATTTCGTGTATACCTGTAATGCATGCTTTACGTGCGGCAATTCAGTACTGATAATCGTTTCCAGAAGATGATTCAGTACATATTGCGTTAACCCATCGTCGTTATTGTTCCTGTCAATGACCTTACCTAACGTTTGCCATACGTAAACACTTGACGGAAACCAGATAAACCGCGTAATAAAAGTTTTGCATCTGTAACGACGATAATGTATGTCTTCGTCATCTGGCATATTAAAAGGTCAATGATGAAAAGCAACTTCTGACGAACTGCTAAACTTGTG
The DNA here is from genome assembly GCA_963989215.1 of Hedychridium roseum. NCBI lineage: Eukaryota > Metazoa > Arthropoda > Insecta > Hymenoptera > Chrysididae > Hedychridium > Hedychridium roseum. Next base: position 237,621 of record OZ022307.1, on the reverse strand, counting down.
TTGTCAATGAAGACCAAGTTTTCAACCTGAGACCTGCCAATGATGATGCTTGACCAGCTTGAGCCGCCGTGTACATTTTATTCGATGTACAGATAATCCAATGGGTTTAACTGAGATTCTCTGACAACGTCAGGCGGTCAAAAGGGCGCCAGCTAACAGCATTGATTATTATTATCATTATTATCATTATTATTATCATTATAATTGTATCACGGCGTGCTCGCGGTCCGCTGAGGCATATGAATTCGTTTTTAAGTAAATGACAGGTGAGACGAGTAAATTTTTCAGTGTTTTCGTTATGGAAATACCTACTTGTCCACATCGCCATTGCATATTATAAAGACCGTCGAGAGAAACCAATCGAAACCTTCGAATTTATTAGGTTTATCATACTTTATGAATGCATAAGATGCTTGAAAGAATTGATCCAAACTTGTCTTCAACTGTTCCGTTTGGTGCATACTCTGGCATTGTTGGGCATATCGTAATGTCAAGTCAATTCCATGCCATTCCTCTGGAAACCAGAAGTCTTCGTTAAACGACAAGTTTTCGTGCCATTTAAAGCAATCTACCCAGTCCGCGGTGGGAATTGCTTTTTGCATTTGTTCCAACAAATTAATCATAAGGAAATCCTACGACAAAAATAATTCATGTGCAAGATGACGAAGTTCCTTGAATGACGAAACACGATGCATCCAGTGCAAGACAGGGAGAATTACCTTTATCGGACATTTTGAAGCTTTATGCAACTCTCGCGCCTGGTATACCCAACTGCTGTCCCGTAATCCAGGTTTACTTTCGCTCAAGAATAATTCTAACTCTGAATCAGATTCCGACAAATCACTGTTTTCTTCGGTAGTCTTGTGTATCATTTCAAAAGGTTCAAACGTCAGAGATATATAGCATTCTTCTGGAATTGCTTTGATTTCTTTATATTTATGTCGAACGTGATACGAATTACGTAAAATCTTATTTCGAAGGAAACTACATTCGTCTATTATGTATACGGCTTGCTGTTCGTTTTCGATTTCGTTTATAAAGGAATGATTTTTTTGAAACTCTAACAGCTTATTCTGAAAGGAAACTTACGTAAGAACGTCGAGTAGATGGAGAACGCCGGGAACGAATTACCTGGAAGTTCAGCAAATACGACAGATAAAGGCAAATGTCTAAATTCCAAATGAATGAATTCAAGGATAACAGTCCGAAATAATGATAAGGAGAATCATAATCCACCGATGTTCGTAATAATTGATAGACATTATGGGGGGGATCGCCCACTTCGCCGTTCGGTCGATCCGTTACCGCTACAAGGGCAGTTAGGCCTGCGTGGAGATGATCGTGAAAGTTTCCAAGACACATTATTAAGTTGACAATCATCGGCGATACTTACACTTCAAATTGAGGGAAAACAATGCTAGCAGGTGGAGAAATTTTAAAGTATTTTCATGGTCCCACGGATCATGGAAATTCTCCGGGTCTTCCATTATTTTACATGTGTCGGATAACAGTGTAGTCAAAACGTGTGGTGCAAGATTCGCGATAACTTCATTTCCAAAAGCAAAAGTCGTAGCTGTTGATACAAAGCTGGCAATTTCAATGGTCCAACAAGTACGTAACGGGGTGATCAAGCCACGAATTAACTCTTCGAAAATCAGCGGTTCACGGGAAAGTGCTAGCATGCCAAATGGTATTGGCACAATTTTCAACAGCAACTTTTTTATAGCTCTGCAATAACGAAGAAGGTGAATAATACGTGTGAGAAGAATCGTGAGATCCAGCACGAGATCTACGTTACCTATCAACCTGCTCAGTTTTTGTCCCATTTTCTATATGGTATTTATCCATTTTGCTATAAAGATGCGACAGCGTAGAGTAAAATTCGTTCTCTACAACGTCGTGCATTACTTCGTAGCTGTTAGAAATGGCAAATAATTTCTCTAGCACCGTAAATATGTTACAAATGTATTCCATGTTCATCAGGGCAATAGGCTGTTTAAGCAAGTCCGTGACGTGCCGCATAAGATTTGCAGCTGGGTAAGGTGAAAAAGGGTAATCCATGAAATTTTCTTTCTGCTCTGAGATGATATAGGAGGAACCATCTTTCGTGCTGAGCATGTGCATCATCACCTCAATAGTATGCGGATGTATGTTGAAATCATTCTTAATAGAGTTTGATAGGGAAGACAATGTGACGTTATAAAGTCTTTCGTCATAAAGAGTACGCGACGCAGATAATATACGTTGCAAAGCTTTCAAGCATACGCCGTAAATCCCCTGTGATGCTTCGAACGACGAGAATTTGTTAAGATACCGGAAGAGCTCAATAATGAAATGTGGAATGGAAAATTCGTCCACCGCTGTACTCTCGGAGAGAAGCGTTCTTCCGGCATCGTATTTACAGAGATAAGAGAGGAGAGATATGCAGTGAAGAAGGGTCGTCATTCGTACGGTATCGCCAGGAATGCAAAGGTCAGTCGGCTCGTTGGAAATGGAGAAGGATGTCGACGCTGGAGCCTCTTCCATCCCTTTCTTCGCACACTCTATGACGCGATGCAAGAAACTCGGCGACTTGGCCAGCGCACTCACGAATATCTTTCTCGTCGACAGGGCGTGCATCCATTTTTTAGTCCAATCCGCCTCTGGTTCTACGACCGAGACAATATTTAACGTGTTCAATGTTTTTGGATGCATTCCACTACCAAACGAATGGCTGCTAAGAAACGTAATAAATTTATCGACGATATCTTCGGTCGTTTTCTCAATGCTCCTGGCAGTTTTTAGCGTTTCTTCCTGATAATGGATTATCAGGTGCATAATGCGAAATAACTTCTCGTGAAGGAAAACCCGGTAGTTTATGCCGGAGATGAGAGTGGGCAAGGATTCTTGTAATTTTTTGCAATAATACTGATTATTGAATGCTTCCAATAGATTGACGAAAGGATCGTGTGATTGCGAGTTATGCAATAATTTGGCATGTACTTGCAAACTTGCTTCGAAGATCGGCCGACTTTCGTCAGCTATTCCATCTACGAGGGTTTTTTTAATCATGTCCCAGCACGTCAGTGATGTGACGTTCGTCAGATCGCTATTCAATAGAACCTCATAACCCGCTAGTCGAACATGCACTGGCTTATTGCAACTGATTTTTTCGATAACTGAAATAAAATCGTCGCTGTTTTCCTTCGGATCCCAATCACTGGCAGTGACGTCACTGGCGAATGACAAAGACGTTTCCGCCCGAGATTCCAGATCCTCCACCGAATTCTCGGCTGAAACGTAACGATCGAGAATTACGTTCTTCATGGAATCCAACAAAGCGGACATTTTTCTGGACTTGATAATTTTCTCAACGATGTCCACGCTCTCTTCCTTCGCTCTCAGACTTTCCCCAATGACCTCTTGAAATTCTTTTTTCACGCACTTTCTTATCCATCTTTGGAGACTTGGAGAAGAATTTTTATCCATGTTAGACGGTTGACATTGATGTAACAAAGTCACGCACCTCTTTGTACCTTAGAGAATCTCACATTCGGAATGTCAGACACGGAATGTGCACGATGATGTGCAGACTGTTTACATGCAGTTGCTACGACAACCATGGTGCACATGTCTCTATAAAGATGAGCGCGCACGCTTCTAAATGTATATTTTTAGCATTCAGAATATAGTTAATCCCGTACGTCAACATGTATGAGCTATTAAAATCGTATATATTGTACTCGACATTCCATAAAGTAAAATTATACAGTATTTCGAATGGTAATATCGATTACCTTGTACGGTATACACCGCTGAGAGTGGGAGTATCGCATGAGACTTAAAACTTATTTGATGTATTAGATACGATTATACTGGGCGATTTTGAACGTAGCATGTGCATCCCGCCTTGCAGCGAACATACCCCTGGTATACCACACTTTAGTAGAAAATCTGCAAACTAGAAAGAAATTTTTCTTGAGCGTGACTATATGCTGTTATCCGTGTAAAACTTGCAAAGATCCCTCACCAGGGCATTATTTTGATCGTTAGGCCCAACTATGACAACAATATTATTTTTATTATCGGCGGCAAGTGGTTTGGCCTGAGGACCAAGGGTATCAATGTTGGTTTGAGAAAGTTGGACGCTCGTAAACGGAATGTTGATACTCGTTGAAATTGAGCCCCTTTCAAACCTACAAAATGTCATTTTCAATGATGATTTCACGAATGTATCATCCACTTATAATATGTACAGCATCTGCTCACTGCATATTATTGCGTATATCGACAGTCATGAGCCTTTCAGGGGTATTATTAAAGAGATCTATGAAATCATCCACGCTAATTCTTGGCAGTTTTTCGGTACCTGCTTCAGGTTCCAGCCAGTCCATTGCCTGCGACATTACGTAACGAGCTAATAACACTTACGTTACTCCATTATAAACTGTTTACCCAAACACCGTTATACCTTCGATTGATCAAACTGATGTTTTCTGTATGTAATACTCGCCGGAGTAGCTTGATACATAGCCATTGAATCTTTAACACACAATTCTATGTCTATTTCTGGAAGATCAGAGAACAGAAGAATACATTCGTTAAAACCAGAAGTAAGCAACGAATCGCGTAATTGTTTTAAAATCGCCAGTCCGACCAAAAGTGGAAACGAAGAATCTCCCAGTAGAAGCTTGTCCCACAAGTGTAATATCTTATGGAGAGGAAATACATCTGAAATTTAACATAGCTCACATAAGACATCGAATCCTTCACGGATTTTATAAATTATAGTGTGCGTGTACTGATATGACTGTAGACTCACGAGAGAACATTGTGAGGAACCAGGGGATAGCAAATAATTCCGGTACAAAATTAATAGACGCTAGATGATTAGCTAGTTGTGGGTCATGAAACGCTATAATTTGTGCAAACTTTCCCAAGTATTCCTGAATAACTGCAGAATTGTCCTTCAAAAAGAATTTATGAAGGTACTTTGGTATAAATGCGGAGAGGCACGCAAACGCCCGAGCTAAAGAGTTCATAAAGTTATTATTTACAGGATTTACGTATTCGCATCGCTCGTAATTGCTTACCTTCGTCATTAAAGTTAAGGTAGAGAAATGGTGCTGTTAGCGAATCAAGTCCTTGCCAGTAAACATAGTGTGGATTATTTCTCACCCATGCCTTCAGTAACCTTTGTAATCTTTCGTGACCGGCCCCAGATGACAATAATTCGCTGTATTGATGACATCTTGGAATATCGACTTCTATCTAAATAACAAGTTTTGGCAATCGTATCTTGATACATAGATACATACACGTCACTCCTATCTGACTATTGTGCCATGCATGATTTGTAAGAATGATTACCTGGCGGTCCGTGTGCGTTGGTGTTTCCTTATCAATCATGTCATAACGTTTTTGAATATCACCCGAAACGCCGAGCAATGCGGCCCAAACTGCCCCACGAACCGGCGGAGGAATATCCTTGTGAGCCTCTTCTATCAGCGCGTCTCGAGTAATTGGATAAACCTACATTAATCCGATTTTTATATTGTTTCACAATCCATGAATAAATATGTCTCAAAGAAATATTTACCTGTAATAATCTATCGTATAAAACTATTCGATAAAACTGGTATTCCGTATCCCTTTCCCTTATTATCAGTGGTAATTGAGAAGTCGTACTTGTTAGGTCTTCTTGTGTTTCGACGCGCATCCTGCCGAATTTACCTTTTACTCAGCAGTCCTATTTAAAGGTTACCCTTAATAAATAACGATAAATATCGTACCGTTCTGTCAGCCAAGGATAATTGGCGATGTAAGGAATGTGAGATAATCTTTGGCGAAGTGTGTCAAGAGGAACTTTAACAACACGAAGATCAAGTAAACCGGCAGTATCTCTGCGACCGAACATTTGTCCTAATAATATTACCAAGCTATAAAATAAATAGAATTCTAATTTACTTGTTGAAGGCAACTTTAGCGCTAGATCTTTTCACAACTATTGAATGTATCCCATTACTTTGGAATGGATAAAATTGGAGGTCTTGATCTAATCAGCCCCTGTTTCTTTAGCTCTACGGTAATATCACCACCCGCTAATTGCCACAAGTAGTACAATTCATCCATTCTCCGAATGATAACATTTTTGTACAGACTCCCTTCGTTTTTTTTTGCATCTTCTGCTATATGCTCTTTGAATAATGGGAGCCCTAACAGCTGTTCCGGTGTCTTTCGTTTTGACGGGCGCACTTGGAGGCAAAAGTCCACAAATTCTTTCGCTTCATTTGGGAGATCCTAAATGAATCCTTAATAGTAAAATATTTACGTAAGAGGCTGTATTAATAGTTAACCATCTAAAACATTACCTCATATGTCCGAAAAGAATTATTCTCTCTGGCTAACCGTTCAAATACAGATGTCTCGCAATGCAAAAGGCTAAGCACTTTTCGAAGGCACTGAGATAATTTTACCCCTGGCCATAACGTTTTTCCTAATAATTTCTCTGCGATTATCATGCCCAAAGACCATGAATCAACTTTAATGCCACTAGCTGACGCACTTAAGAATACTTCTGGTGCTGTGTACTTTGGGTATCTGGAAGAAATACTCTGTAAAAAGTAGAACACTGGAAAGACATGTAGTTAAAAACTGATATAAAAAGCTGACATACCCAATTGGGAAGGATACATTTGCTCCATTGTCCGTCATATAGTACAATCCATAATTATAGAGTTGTACATTTCCACTTTTGTTAATAAGTATATTATCTGGACATAAGTGCCTATGAACTAATCCTAATTCATTCATATGTTTTAAACCAAGTAAGCACTGAAATGATATTTTAATGATGTCTCCTAACAACAGGTTTTCTTTGCTATTCAATGGTTCTCCATTATATTCTTCCACTACGACTATCCTTTCTATAGAGGATATATAGTAAAGGTATTAGATTCATGGGTGATTAATATAGAAACTGCTTTTGTGGATACAACATTTACCGTGTTTACTCCGAATGATGTCTAGATACGTGGACAAATTTGGATGGTGAATGGTTTTTAAAAACTGTGACTTTCCATAAATAGTTATGGAATTTGGTGTCAATGGAAGACCATTGCTGCCACATACTTCTACTGGGTGGCTTTGGGCAAAAAATGTCATACCTCCGAGACATCTTTCTTCATTCTCAAGAAGAGCAGGGCACATTTTTTTAACTGTGCAGATATGAAAATTACAGTTAAATATTTGTACTGTCAAGATTTTCAGTTAGTTCCGTAAGACGCGTACGATAACATATATGTATTACTTACATTTTGCTTAATCCCTTGGATTGATTAACGAAGGAACAACATTAGAAGATCTTTATATATTTATCCGTAATTGAAAAAGATCTGCCAAATTTGATGTGACAAACAGCTGATTTCTGTGTACGTAGAGTAAAAGGCACAGCTCAACTGTCACCTTAGCCAATATTACCGCCCACTATTGTTGTAGCAATAGACATTTTTCTAAAATGTCTGTAAATGGTTTATTCATCTTATTGTAGGCTACGTTTTATTCGTATACGATTATTATAGCTACGTCATTACGTTTTAATAAACCATTTACTCCAAGTAACCGTAAGCGACTCAAATATACAAATGCGAAATTACATACTTTTATTTCGTCCAATCGCTATTTCGAGACCGCTTTTACACCATTGCCAAATCAAATGCATTCTTTTCGAAATCTAACGCAGAGTGTAAGCACGCCTAAAGTTAATGAAACATCTCATTCAGGGGGTTAAAAAGACATGCGAAGAATCGATGTTACCGAGGAAATATCCGACAAGTTGGAAAAATTTTATTTGGAGTTGGCGGCGATTTGTAGGGTTCATAAGAAATACGAGAGGGGGGTGCTAGAGAGAGAAATAAATTGAAAATAAGTGGAGTACTGGGTGTATCGTGAACTAAAGTTCCGTACGCATGAAGCCGGTCCAAAACCTTTGGCCAGCTTTGGCCAGCTTTGGCCAGCTTTGGCAAAGCTGCCGTTGTGCTGCCCCACAGTAATGCACCGACAAACTAAATAATCGACGTCAAAAGCTGTCAAATATGGCGAGAGTGGCGAATGTAATTGACATGTAAAAATGTGAATAGGGGCCATCACAGTAAATTGTGATTTAAAGGAGCCCCGCGTTTTCGTCGGTTGTGCGTATATACATATATACATATATATAATGTAAGTATTAGCTCGGCCGATCGGCACTGTATATCAAAAGGATCCGTCCTCGGCGTGTCTACGGCCCGGGGAATATAAGGGCATGGTAATTAGGGAACTATGGGTGCTCAACAAACTAAAGACAGAGTGATTCCTGCCGGGTCTACCGTGCGACAAACGCGCAAGCAGCCACGAAATATCAAGGAATCCCGCCTTATAGGATCCAACATATTTACCGAGCACAGCGGTAAGCTCGATCAATCCTGCGCAATCTTCTCTTTTCTTCTCTTCTCTTCTCTTCTCTTCTCTTCTCTTCTCTTCTCTTCTCTTCTCTTGTCTTCTTACTTCTCTTCCTCCTTCTCCTCACTTCTCGCTTTTTCTTCTCTCCTCTCCTCTCCCCTTTTCTTCTCCCCTCTCCTCTCCTCTCTTTTTTTCTCTTCTCTTCCCTACTCTTCCGTATACTTCCCTATTCTATTCTATTCTATTCTTCTCTGCCCTTCCCTTCCCTACCTTCCCCTGCTGTCCTGTAAATTGTTTTTTCATGTCTCATTCACTCACTCATTTTACGTTCGTTAACTATATATTACAACTCTATACAATGCCATCCTCCAAATACTTGTATACCTATCTAATCATTAACTCAATATTACATAGTTTTGACAACTCTATTATTAACTTATTCACTCAAGCCTTGTATAGACATTTTTGTCAATTAATTTTTCTTTATACACTATAATTATTATTCATTTATTTCGTAAGGCTAAACTATGTAAGACATTTAAAGAATTGCAATATGTATTGTAACTTTACGAAACCTCAAGCTCAAAATATTTGACAGAATTGTCTATATAATGTTATAGAGGCACTCCTACAAAGTAGGCCTTTACCTCACATTCCGGCATTACCAGAAGGTGACCCACCGAGTAGTTCCAGCGTGCAATTAATTTCCCAGCAATCTCTTCAACAACATTCAGCCGTCTCTTCAGCTGGACTCCTTGAGGCTGCAAATAGGTAAGACATATCCAAAGTCTACATGTTTCTTCATTCTTTGAGCTTATACATGTATTCTCACAGAAGATTCTTATTACCATATGTGCTAAAAAAATTTTGATCGATAGGTGGACTAGCAAAGAAAATCTTTTAGCTCAAGAAGAAGATGACCCTCAACTTTTTGTTGCCCTCTATGATTTTCAAGCGGGTGGTGAAAATCAGCTCAGCCTGAAGAAAGGTATTACAGGATGTTTTTTGATCTATATCATTGAACAAGATTGAGAGGACACGAATTATGATGATTGAAATGTACCAGGTGAACAAGTGCGCATTCTAAGTTACAACAAGAGTGGAGAATGGTGCGAAGCTCATTCAAGTACAGGCCAAGTAGGCTGGGTTCCATCAAATTATGTAACACCTGTGAATTCCTTGGAAAAACACTCGTGGTATCATGGAAGAATATCTAGAAACGCAGCAGAGTATTTATTAAGTTCCGGAATAAACGGTAGTTTCCTTGTCCGCGAATCTGAAAGCAGTCCGGGGCAACGTAGTATTTCTTTGAGATACGAAGGCCGCGTTTATCATTACAGGATCAATGAAGACAGCGAAGGAAAGGTTTGTTATCGTTGGTAAAATAAACGGCAAATGCCGCCGACAGCTTTCTCAGCGTGCTATGATTTTTCAGATGTTTGTAACAACAGAGAGTAAGTTTAACACTCTAGCCGAATTGGTGCATCATCATTCGATGCTCGCCGATGGTCTTATCACGCAGTTGCTTTATCCGGCGCCAAAGCATAATAAACCGACTGTGTTTCCTCTTAGCCCAGGTACCGACACTCGTACTTTATTGAACGGCGTAATTCTATAATTCATCATTTCAACACCGACTAACAATAATCCTCTACATTGCAGAACCCGACGAGTGGGAAATTAATCGTACAGATATAGTTATGAGACATAAGTTAGGTGGCGGTCAGTACGGTGATGTGTACGAGGCTGTTTGGAAGAGGTACAACATGACAGTTGCAGTAAAAACATTAAAAGTAAGTTGATCAGTGACTGTCATTCGATATGCTATCACAATATACTTATCCTTTTCGGTTTGGTTTTTAGGAAGACACAATGGCTCTTAAAGATTTCTTAGAAGAAGCAGCCATAATGAAGGAGATGAAACATAGGAATTTAGTGCAGTTACTAGGAGTTTGTACCCGGGAGCCGCCATTCTACATCATTACAGAGTTTATGAGCAAAGGGAATTTACTTGATTATTTACGGAACGAGAGTAAACACCAAATCAATGCCGTTGTGCTTATGCACATGGCTACACAAATCGCCAGCGGTATGAGTTACTTGGAGAGCCGAAACTTTATTCACAGGTAAGAACTTTTGTGCTTTACAAAAAACTTGCTACGGTACAAGGTGACATTGTTAACAGACATTTTGTTGATTCATAACAGGGATTTGGCAGCCCGCAATTGCCTTGTTGGTGAAAATCATTTAGTTAAAGTTGCAGATTTTGGTTTGGCTAGACTCATGCGTGACGATACATACACGGCGCATGCCGGTGCGAAATTTCCCATTAAGTGGACTGCACCTGAAGGTTTGGCGTATAATAAATTTTCTACAAAGGTGCTTATTTCAAATGAATACCGATCAATCGCACAATTATTCGTGAAAGTAAGACTTTTTCTTGTCCGAATAGTCTGATGTATGGGCGTTTGGAATTCTCCTGTGGGAAATTGCCACGTATGGTATGTCGCCGTACCCCGGGGTAGATTTAACTGACGTCTATCATATGCTGGAAAAAGGTTATCGTATGGAATGTCCACCCGGTTGTCCACCTAAAGTATATGAATTAATGCGTCAGTGCTGGCAGTGGTCGGCTTCGGAGAGACCAACGTTCAAAGAAATACACCACTCGTTAGAAAATATGTTTCAGGAATCGAGCATCACAGAGGGTAAGATTATTGAGACCGTTTTGACAGAAGAGAATTCAAACAATTTCTCTTGTATTTCGTCATTTCCAGAGGTGGAAAAACAGCTACAGAGTGGCGGTGAAGTTCCTTTACTTACATATAAAAAATCACAAACTGGTATCAGTGAAAATATACATGGACTTGTGCTTATGTCCGATCAGTCGTCCTCTTCAGGCATGACACAAGGTTGCGATAGCTATAATTAGTAACATCTCAAAATAATATGTAAGACTATTGTCCACAAGATATTTTTGCAGACGTTGCAACTGTTCTTACAGAGTTGAGCACGTTTATGGGTGGAGGAGCGGGTAAGAATAATAGCAGTACTGTGCAAATGAGACGGTCAACTAATAAAAAAGGGAAACAAGCACCAGCACCGCCCAAACGAACTAGGTATCACTATTAAATATTAAGTATTTTCTGAAAGCTCTGATGCTTGAAGCTTTGACACAGAAGATAAAGAATACGGCCTCTTTTTATATTACAGTTTATTATCATCGTGCAGCTCGTTTCGCGATTCAGCCTATCAAGAACGAGATCAACAGAATGCGGAAGCGAGCACCATGACTCTCGATGATGGCGCAGATCTAAATGGTATTGATAAGATTTTTGAAGGTATTCCACTACATCTATTCAGTGTAATGACGTATGCACGTTCCGCTTTCATTGATTTTTTATCCTTATTTTCATTGTGCATCTGGTTACAGTGACTTATATAGCTTCGTGAATGTGGGTCATTCTCCTTAACACAGTATGTATTTGAATGTTTAACGATGTGCAAAACATTGAATAATCTTATAAATATAGATCGTAAGTAGAATATTACATATCAGTGTATATAAAAAGCATTTGCACCGTATACGAAAATGTACATGGTAGATGCCATTCTTTATTCTCAAGTATGGTCACTTAAAATCCGAGCTCAAAGTAAAGACCCCTGTTGTACTCAACCGATGGAAAATAAGTACTGTTCATACACAACCGTGCATGTTACTCTCTCTCGCTCTTTCTTTTTTCTTTTTTTCTTTTCTTCTTTTTTTCTTTTTTTTCTTTTTTTTCTTTTTTTTCTTCTGTCTTTCTCCGATGAGAGATAACATAGATTTCTGATAGCTTTCATTTACAAACCATGTTAAAATTGAGTGATTTTAAAAAACATCTTCGTGCACGCACAATTATTTGGTCGTTGTAAACCTTTAAGAAACCAGTATATTACGTATGTATCAGATATACTAGTGATTGAAAAATGATAAAAAGCATACAGGTATATATATCTTTTCTGTTGTGACAATATGCATTGAGCTATTTCATTAATATCTGGAGTTTTATTTACTCTTGTTTTTTTAACGTTGCCTGTGAAAATAATCATTTATATTTCCGAATAATTATATTTTTATACGTGCACGTAAATCTTGAGTAAGTTCAAGCAGTGTTAAGTGAGTTTACTAACACTTTGATTAAACAACAATGAAAGACATTAGAAAAGTTTAGGAGAACGTAGATAATGCGAAGAGAAAGAACATAAGAACCGTAATTATGAAAGTTATTCAAAAGAAATGGAGCGTACATCGTTAAAGGGTATATTAAAAGGAGAATGACCCTGCGGGGAATGCGCCGAAGGCACATATTCAAGGGGCAACGGGCGTGCACTTTGACAATGGAGCCTTGAGAAATTTCTTTTCACGTTTGACATGATAAAAAAAGTTGTGTGCCTCTAAAAAAACATTTTGCTTCGATGACTGCAAAAACATCTTAGATATAGATTATATACAGCGCACTTTCTTTATTGAATGACAACTCAGGTATCACACGAGATCTCGTGACAATGGCTACACAATCAATTACTACAGGAGGTTGCGATATGGACGACGACGGAGACGGGTCCCAAGGGACGGCAGAGCCCGCTTTTGTTTCCCAACCATCGACATCGCCAGAACCTGTATCCACTTTACCGTGCAATCCGAAACAAATTAAAACACGACCTTATCCGTCTAAGGAAGTACTGCCTCAGAAGGTACAATGTTCTTGCACTGTGTGAGCCAAGGCTTACGATAATAGTTGTACAAATAGTATTTTTCCTCTGCAAGTATATGTGGTTTTGTAGACGCTCGAGAATTGATTGATTTATCGAAAGCCTTTTCGATGGTAAATGCATCTAGCACTGCTTGAATGGTCTTGCGTGACCGTGACAATTCCGATACCCTAGAATATAATGTCTTCTTTCAGTTGGTACACGTGGGTGCGCTAGAGGTACAAAATGTTAAGAGAGCCATCAACCGCTATGGTACTTTACCAAAAGGTGCCAGAATTGGAGCGTATTTGGAGTCATTGAGGCAAAGCGGATTGCCATCGAATCAGGAGAATGTTACCTCTGGAACGCCATTGTCCACTGCTATTGAGCAGCATGACGTTTCGGTTATCGCCGATATTTCGCAGCATCGATCGCTTTCGCCTCGGCAAAATAATCTCCGTAATCAACCGCAAATGACGCGCAGTAATTCCTCGAGTGGTGTCGTCAATACGTATCAACCGCCAAATTCACCTCGCAATAGAATAGTAACGGTCCGGAAGAACAATGCCGATGGCATTGGATTGAGAACTTTCCGTGCACCCAACAGTTCTAGCTTTAGAACGGCCAGTCCGTCGAGGCCCATACAACCGACGCTCGCTGATCTTGAATTCCCACCGCCACCAGCAGATTTACCTCCACCACCCGATGAAGCTTTTACTTCTATCGACCAGTGCGACCTCCCACCACCTCTCTCCACTCCGCCCAGCGGGGACGTTCTCCACGCTAAAAATGCCAATTCTCCCGTTAGTGGGAGAAAAATGAAATCGGAGTGGAAGATTAAGGACGAAGGGAACGACGATCAGGATGACAGGAATAACGACCTTAGGACCATGGAGCCATCGGTAAAAGAGGCTAGTTCGAGATTTGGTGTTAATCTCAGGCGAAGAGAAACCACCGGCGAAATACACTGCGCTCTGAGTAAGCCCTCGGAGGAGAAAAAAATAGTTTATAAGGGTAAGGAAGCCGTGACGAGTACGAAGCTAGAATCAGGCGACAGCAGTTCCCCGCCTCAGGAGGCGCCACCGCCCCCACCGCCGCCGCCACTTCCGTTAACGACAACTTCGAGCACCGGCAGTCAAGATACTTTCAGCTCCAAGCCCGGGATGAAAGAAATGTTAGAGTTAAAGCTCATCAACGAAATAAAACAGGGTGCCGACATGAAGCTAGGCGGCCCAACTAAGAAAACCCCTGGCAACAGTGCACCGTCGGCACCTCTCGATCCGGCCTCCCAATTACTATCCGAGTTGTGTGCCAGCTTTAGTATGGACGTAAACAAGCATACCGTTCAAAATGAATACGCCATCGCGACGTTAAAGAACAACGACGTTTCTTACGGAGCGCCGCTTCAGGATCACGGTTCATCGACGGACAAGTCTAGCGGGTACAAGGACATTCCAGCTACTTCACCTGTCAGCGAAGGTCTCGTTAACACGGGAAGTGTAGGTTTCAAGCTGAAGAAAATCGACAAAAGGACAAATCCTCCAAAGGAGGAGCACATGGATAACCAAATTATAGATTTCAAGGCACGTTTACGAAAAGTAGACAACGCGGAAAAAGACAAGGACAAGGACAAGGACAAAGAGAAGATTACGGAGGAAAAAACGAAGCGACTCGAAGATGTTGGAACGGCAAGTAATACCGTGGAAATATCAGAGTCTAGTATGGATGACCAAGCAGATGACAAACGTAGGAGTACCGGAAGCATCAGTAGTCTTAAGAAATTGTGGGAAAACAAAGAAGTTGCTGGCGATAATCAGCCACTGAGTCCAAAGTTAAGCGTCAGAGGAGTAAGCAAGCAGGACGTCGGTGATTCGAACGAAGATTCACCGGAAGATCATAGCGGTGCATCAACGCGTGGCTCTAGTAGCAAAGGAGAGTCCAGAGTATGGCCACCATTGTCTTCCGAATCGGAGAAGCCGGTAGTTCCGGCAAAACCACTAAAGACTTTGGTAAATCCGACTAAACATTTTGCTTCCTCGATATACGCCACTCCTAATTGCAACAAGCCTCCATCGCAGTCTGACGAGGAGAGCGGCAAGCAGGCCGTCGAATCCAAAGGAGCGAAACATAGTATAATGGAGATCTCAAACGCCATTGAAAATAGCATTCTGAGCTTAAAGGGTAGCCCGACGGTAGTGATGGCCAGCTGGTTGCAACTCTCGGATAAAGTAGGCTTGCTGCACGGCATGTCCAATAGCCTAACGGACACAGCGATAGCACCCCACGCGAGGTTTCAATTTCGCGATTTGCTCACTCGACTCGAGCTCCAGGGAAAACAATTGAGAGCGGCCGGCACACGTAACATCACAGAGAACACAAGACTATTGAGTGACGTTCAGAACACGATAAAGGACGTAATAAACACCGTGCAAAGGTAAAGTAATGCGTCAACAGCGGGGAAAATCAAAAGCAAGAATTTTCGTGTTCTTTTCCGTCATTTCCTTCGATTCCTTCGTTTCCTTCGTTTCCTTCGTTTCGCTTTCTCCTCGAATCGCGAAGGTACATAGGATGTAAGAATACATATAGGTATATATCTAAGTCACTAGTGAGGTCTACGATAAAACGCAAGTTTTTCATTATACGAATCGTCTTTACCGCAGCATCGAATAATCAATGTGCATATGCTTGATGAATTTCTATTTTACCACTATAAAGGTGAACCACGAAAAAGGCTTTTCAAAGTATTACGACGAACTGGACGATTACGATTACGATTACGATTACGATTACGATTACCTTTACCTTTACTATCGATCTTTTACCCATCCCTAGGTCTTACGAAATGCTATCATTACTCATAGTCTTTTCAAATGAACATTTTTATTATAAACACAGCTACAGGCCTGGAATAATATTTTCAAATCAACAGTAATTTTTGACGTTCAAAGAGACAGCCAACGCTCTCATACGCGATAGTCAATGTGGCGATTATAATAATGATAATACTAATGATAATAATAAACAAATAAATAAATAATAATAATAATAATAATAGTGGTAATATCAATAATACAAAACGAGAGTGTTTAGTGGTAATCGAGAAGAAGGGGTGCGATGGTGCGTATAACAACGTAATTCCAACAGAAGCCATTGAGAATAGTAAACTTTCTCTTTCTCGAATCGCTTAAATATCTTAAATCATTTCATTTACATGTAATTTTATACACGTCATGAATACCGCTTAGAACATCGTACGCAAAGCTGTAGATTAGTTTATAAATATGAAGTTTAATATTAAGTCATTTTATGTGTACTGTGGGACAATATAACAATTTTGTATTTGTATAGAACAAGTTGGACAAGGACTGTATCAGCGGTATGCCTAATCGTCTGGAAAAAGCAGCTCGACTGTAACTAATCAAAGTTCTCAAGTATTACGTGCTTTATTCTATCAAAAAAGAGAAACAAGAAACTGTTCTTCCAAAGCATGGCAATGGTACATTGTATAAATTGAAAATATTCGTGAAACGTGTAGAGTAGCTCCATTCTATTACTGATCAACTTTACCGTCTACAAATACATTTTTATATAGGCAATCGCACCGACGTAGATACTGAAAAAGCTGAAAATGTTACGGTAAAGAAAAACTTGGCTTTCACGAAGATTTTCCAATTTAGAGTGCATTAGGTTCGTGCTCGGAACTAAGGAGAATGTAATAGAAACGGTCAAAAGAATTTTCAACAAACTATTTCTTACGACACTGCCTACATTGCATACTAAGGCTAACTGGTACATTCGATTCATTGCAAGAACATATGTTACGAAATGTAATCGCTTTAAATCCACTCTCCAAGTTTCTTTGCCTCATTTGTACCTGTGATAAACTGACTCACCTTTAACTTTTTCCTCGTTTATCAAATGAATAGTGCTCAAAAGAAGAAACAATAATGTTACGAATGGATTTTAATTCTCAAACGTTAATTCAAAAATTCACATTGTATTATTAAAGAGATGCTAAAAATGAATGTTTTATACCATATGTATTATAGTAATTTTATGTCTATTTATACCTGTATTTATTTACAATTCTTGATGTAAAATTAATCTCTTACAGAATCGACCAATGTACTGATTCCCTAATACAAAATTTTAATATTACTTTATACATTAATATAAAGGTAAAAATTGAAATAAAAATAATTGCCAAATTAAAGTGTTTGTAGTTTAAAGGGGTAATTTGTGAAATAGCGTCCTGTCAATGGTGAAAGAAACTTTTGAGTAACTAATCCAAATCTTACTCTCAATCTTATTTTACAGTATAAAAAGTATAAAAATTAACAGATATTTACTTTCGTAATGCTAACTAGCATTATCCATTGCTTCTTGTGCCCTAAAACAGTCGCTAACTATTTTCCATTTGTCACCAACTGCTGTGATTAAGAAGCACTGATTAAATGACTTGGAAGTTTTGTCTTGGTACTTTACTTGACCGCTAACTTTAACAAGAAATGTCAGCTGATTGGCTACTGCGGGTCCTGTCGAAGGATACAAATTCTTAAATGGTTCAAACTTGGGATTGTTTGAATAATTACTCAAATTCTATGCTAACCTGTAATTGGCTGTGCATCAAGGGTAAGAACAGTATGATCCGTAGCAGGTAAATCCATCCAGAATTTCTGAATATTGTCTTTTCCTTCGATGCCATTTCCATTCCAAATTAAAGTAGCAGTATCCAAATATAATCTCGAAATTAGCTGGAATTTTTGACTATTTAGTAAAATTCAAACATAAAACCGTCCTCCGAAAGAAAATAATTAGCTATTCCTCACATATCGTCTCTTATCCAGACTTTCGTAATACAACTTTGTGAATTCCTCGGCAGTACGGCAAGCCTGATCGATTTTTGACTTTAAATCCTGAAAAACAAATAGTTTCAACAATGAAGTCGAATGGAATTATTGCTTATTAAATACTACGTATACGGACGAAAACAGACAGAAGTAAATAAATATAACCTGATCGACTTTATACAAAATATAAGTGGCAATTACCTGATCCATCCTTGCTATAATTTACGTGATCATTAATTTCAGGAAATCTACTTCCTCTCCCTTGTACTTAATTCAATGGCAATTAACTTTGTACAAGTCCGACTTAAATTTTTACATTTAAAAGGCCGATCCGTGCACATGAAGCGTATTAAATATAGTACATTTTAGCACGATCTTTCATTTTGAGAGGGAAATATCTACGCCAATCGCAAACATCTTTACCGGATAAGAAATCGAATCGGTCATTAGGGCAGTTCTCATGAAAGAGTAGCCAATTTAGCGGCGAAAAAAGCGCTATAATCGAAATTTCAAATTTTGAATTTTCTTTCATAGTGACCTGGTGATCGGAGATGTATTTCATGTAGAAACTCATTGAGTTTCAAGGAAAAGAAAGATAATTTCGCACAGCAAATTTGACATCAATACAATTTTGCTTATACCTTTTGATTACTGTTTCGTATTTATATTTATATTTACAGCTTTTTAGATAGCCTGTTGAAGAATAAGAAGATGTACAGAATGCTGCTATATTTTGTTTCACTTTACAAAATCATTCGTACTTGTTTGAAATAAGGCTACTGATTTGTGGATAGACGTAGCTACGTACCATTATCCAAGCAGAGGGTAAATCTATTTTTTGGATCATGATGAAGGGGTACCGATGCCTTAGACGGTACAACAATTGAAGCGTTAAAGCCTTTAGGGACAGAACATGAGAATTCTTTGATAACGACCGACAAAGAAAATAATAATGGGTTAGATGGGGAGAAACGTAGATGACAGTTCCATGGATACGATATCGAATGGAGGATGGTGACTGTGATGACGGTGACGGAGGTAGCGGTCATAGGGGCCGTAGCAGCTGGACGTGTCGGTGTAACAGGGAAGAATTGGCAGGTTCCAGGAGGGGGCGTATAAAGCCACATGTACCTGTTGACCTCCGATCTCACTGTGATCCATAATCCGTGAAGGCAAATCGCGAGATCTCGCTGGGTCGGTCACGTGACATCGTACTTCTACAGTTATTTTTTCAGGCATGATGGCGCCAAACGCCAGTATTCACTTTAATGTAAATATATTATCGATTTGGTGCCTCTCGCGATGAAACGCAGCCGGTCACGGTCGTAGGTGCAATTTTTGCAAAAAGTCAACAGACTTAGGACCGTCGCAAAGTGAGTACAAACTGGCTGTACGCTACTGGAATCGCTAATGAGGACATGTTGGTTAGGCTGCTGTGACAAGAGAGGCGTACGCACTTATCTCTATGACCTCAGCTACGTTCACGGAATTCGTTCTGCCAGAACCGCTGCTCAAGCCTACGGTTTTACCATTTTTCGTCATCACGTGCGAGCCTTGCAAGCGCGCGAAAATATATTCGGCTAATAGATCAATAATAAGGTATTTAATGGTTTTCCGAGTGTGTGTGGGCAAACTTGTGTGGACTGTGCTAGACGGTGCTGCCATCTGTATTGTCAATGTTGTTGGGCAGCAGCAGCAGCAGCAGCAGCAGCAGCAGCAGCAGGAGCAGGAGCAGGAGCTGGAGCAGCAGCAGCAGCAGCAGCAGCAGCAGCAGTGTAATGGAGCCGTGAGCATTTTCTCCGAGCGAATACACTCTTTCCCATTATTTCCTGTGTATCATGCAATTTAATGCTGTCCACGGCACGTTCGCTCGTCGGTCCGTGCTGTGAGTTACACTAATTGCCAGTTCTTCTTCGCTTAAAGCCGCGGGATAGCGCTCTCTCAATGTTTACATGATCTCTAAGGATGGGAGCAACCTTTTCTGCTTTTCCTTCTTCGAGCCATTCCTCAACTGCTGCGATTCGATTAAACTTCGCTCTGCCAAACGATCTTTCCTTCTCTCATATTCCATGAACTTACGTACGCAATTTTCACCGCGGAAGCCCGTTTTTTATAACCTCTTTTCTTTCTACAGCTGAGGCAGGAGTGGGATTGTGCTCAGCTATCAACCAGGAATATGTGTTCAGTGACTTCTACCTCTTTAAATAAACAGAGTGGCTAGTGCATTGCAATGCTGAGTTTCAGCAGACAGAGATTTTATCTTCCTCTGAGAATCCTGCCTGATATTGAAATGTCAAGATCCATGACACAGTGTCACTCCGTTGGAATGGCTGCGTACAGTACAAATCTCATTCCAGTCTCAGCTATCTTACCGGTGAATATAACCTTCCGTAGGATCCATGCTCTTACAACTTGGGGCATGTTCAATACATTCTTTGTCTTCCTATTTTTTATTCTCATCTTTAAACACCTCCTATACCCGGTATAACGTTCTCTATGTCATTCTCATCTAAATTATCTTTGAACTCAAGTCAGGGAACTATGTTAAACATTTTTTGCTTTGGGTTAGCTCAATGTCACATGAAATACTGTTACCAAACACAGCCACTTTTTTATTCTCAACGTCATACCATCATTTTGCATAGCTATACATAAAGAACAATAGTATATTAAAAAAGTCAATAGAAAAGAAAACAGAAAGAAACACAAACGGCAATATAAAAGAAGAAACTGTTTAAAATTTTCCATAAATTTCATCTACAAGTGGGGTATTTTATTGTGTGTTACAGATCTAAGAGCAGTCTGTTTTTCAGATAATAAATATATGGACAACTATGTAGTAAGTATCGGGTTATACCGATAAATTGACCCTCGAAAAAGGAACGTTATAACAGAGGATTGCAATGATTTCAGGGTGCGTGCAGCTCACCTGCATGTGCCGCGTACCAATAGCTCACTTGGTGTAGTAGAATGGCACAACGAGGCAAGAGAATTAATAGAAACGACAATGATTTGGCGTCTTGTCCGGGCGCGATTAAAAGGCGCAAATGCAGATTGGGCCCTGCTGCCACGGGGTCTTCGGCACTGGCAGCGTCCATGGGGCCCTCCGAAGAGGAGGAAACGATGGCGTCATCCAGCCAAGGGGGAACATCCTGGACCCCCCGGCCCGTCAGCGACATCAAGATATCTAGCATATATAACCGATCAGCAGCGGAGGCACCGGCGGAGTTGTTTCGCAAAGACCTGATTAGCGCTATGAAATTGCCAGATAGCGAACCGTTGAGTCCTAATGAATACTGGGTGATAACGGATCAGTGGAAACAAGAATGGGAGAGGGGTGTTCAAGTACCGGTCAATCCAGACTCTCTTCCCGAACCGATGGTCACTGTCACCCAGACAGCACCTTTAAAGTTACACGGTGAATTCAAATTGTGAGTGTACTACTGGGGCTAGAATTGACGTAAGCCGTGGGTAAGCTTAGTTATCGGAATATTTTTTATGTTCGATAGGCCTAAAAAATTCATAAGGATCACGCGAGATGATTACTTTAATCCCGAAGAACATCACCTAAGTACTACGCCTGCACGTGCGGAGAAAGCCTGCGCATACGACCTCGATGACACTGACATTGCTTGGCTGGATGTCTTGAATGGTGAACGTGCACAGGTATAATACTCTCCTTCTATTCGTATATTCGGCACAAATGTCTGATGCTCGTAAATGATGTTTTCATCCGAAACGTCTTCAGGCTGGTCAACCAGCAATAACAGAATCACAATTGGAGCGGGTTATCGAGGAGTTGGAAGTTCGCTGTTGGGAAAGAATTCAAACAATTGTAAAAAACGAAGAAGGCCTCGGCATCGAGTACGACGAAAATGTTATCTGTGATGTGTGCAGATCCGTAAGTATCTTTTAATAATTCAACGTCTACGGGATAAAGTGATTTTCTCATCGTATACAATTTTTGCTTAGCCCGATTCGGAGGAGGGCAATGAGATGGTATTCTGCGACTGTTGCAATATATGCGTTCATCAAGCGTGTTATGGAATTACCTCGATACCCGACGGATCGTGGTTGTGTAGAACGTGCTCATTGAGTCAAAGACCAGATTGTGTACTGTGTCCCAATAAAGGGGGAGCAATGAAATGTACGCGCAGTGGTCAAAAATGGGCTCACGTTTCTTGTGCTCTCTGGATTCCCGAAGTTAGCATCGGCTGTGTGGAAAGGATGGAGCCCATTACAAAGATATCCAGTATTCCGGTAAATAAATCCTTCTCATCTCTACTTGAGACCTTAGCGTTTCTGCCTTCTCTCACTAAGTTCGAACGATAAACAATTCCAGCAAAGTCGATGGGCTCTTATATGCGTGTTATGTCGAGAACGTGTTGGTGCTTGCATACAGTGTAGCATAAAAACGTGTAAAACGGCGTATCACGTTACCTGTGCGTTTAAGTATGGACTTGAGATGAAGGCCATCATCGAAGATGAAATGGCCGACGATGGTGTAAAGCTAAGGGTATGTACTTTCTTTCACCGGATGGTTTGTCGATCTCGCGCCAATTCTATAGATGTTTCATCTCTGTTACACGTGCAGTCTTACTGTCAGAAGCACAGTAGAACGAATACAAAAGACAAAGTTGGCGTTGGAGGAAGTACAGGTAGCGGGGGTGGGAAAGGTGGTTCGGATTCCGAAGATGGCGAATCTAGAAGGCGCAAAAGGAAAGACATGACTTCCGAGGAAAAGAATCAAGCACGCGCGGCTAAGTATGTAGTTCCCTTTTCATGAATATGCTTTCCCTGTGATGATGCGCAGCCTCGCCAGGGAGAACAATTGTTAATCAGTTCCTATATTGCTCTTGTTATGGTTGTTGTTGTTGTTGTTGTTGTTGTTATTATTATTATTATTATTATTATTATTATTATTGTTGTTGTTGTTGTTGTTGTTGTCGTCGTCGTCGTCGTTGTTGTTGTTGTTGTTATCATCATTGCTATTGTTAATTAGATTGCAAGAAATTGAAGCTGAGTTCGATAAACACGTTAGTATAAAGGATGTTGCGAATCAGCAATTGGACGTTGATCCCGAAGGCATCGTATACATTTACAACTATTGGAAACTCAAGCGAAGAGTAAGATATCGTTCTAAGGTGATGTTGGCAAAAAAGTACCTCCTACTTATTAAGCCGGATTCCATTTTTTTTAGGCTGGTCACAATAAACCTTTATTGGCACCTCGTTGCGGCGAACTGTCGGGTGCCGGTGCACGCGCTCAGGGACAGGCCGCCGATCTGGAAAAAATGAGAACCTTTGTGCAACTCCGACAGGATTTGGAACGCGTGAGAAACCTCTGCTACATGGTCGGCAGACGAGAAAAGCTTTGTCGTACCTTCCTCCGATTGCGCGAACAAACCTTTCACAAGCAAGTCTTGGTGATGGCGGGTCCTCCGCTACCACCGGCCGCGGTCGCTGCGGTGGTCGAAGCCAATCACGGACCGTCGATATACGATCGTCTCTACTCTCATGCGGATGCCGAAGACCATACGCGTGACTTTGACACTATCGTCGCGAGAATCGCGGGAGTGAAATCTCCAACGCCGGTCTCCAGCGATGAGAGAAAAGTGCAGCCGGACTTTAACGGGGCGTCTAGTAAAAAGTTATATTTCAATGGTTCGGCTAGGCGGAAAAGTTTGTACGGTAGTGATTTGTCGTCAATGAGTAGTAGTGAAACGGACGTAAAACCGGACGTAAAACCGGACGTAAAGGCGGACATCAAGACGGATGTCAAGCCGGTTCTCAAGTCTCCCAACAAGTGCTCAAATAAAACGAAGAACCTAAAGCTCGAGAGCGAGTCGAGTACGGAGGACGAAATGAACGTATCACCGAAAACGAAAACGATCAGACGGAAGACGAAGAAGAACGCCCCGGCTGAGCGGTCACGCGGCGCGCTTCGCGATAGCAGTGAAAGTGACAAATTGGACGCTACAAATAATAGATCTCGTACTTTGAAACACATGGAGAAAGAATTAGGTAGTGCATCTGGAAGTGAGAGTGACGAGTTGTTGACTTTGACTACATCGACGACAACGCGTCTCGGCCCTTCCGCGGCGTCTGCCATATACTCGGATACCGACACTGATTCCCAGGAACTTGCCTCACATTCGGCCGTGCTCAGAACTAAAGCCGCCGTGAAGGAATTCTCAGCGGCCGACATATCGAAAAATTCCCAAAAGAATTTTACCAATAAAGAGGCCAGGCAGGATTATCATGCCGACGAAGCTACGAAGAACAAGGAGAACCTCAAAAGTACGAAGAAAAAGGAGTATATACCATCTGCCCTCATTGTACCTCAGAGACAAGCCGCGAAGAAAGCTTCAGAGATAATGCAAAGATCGCAAAGCAAAAAGGAGAACGCTACGGTTGAAGCGGCCGACATAATCAAGTCACCGGCTGAAGAGGTAAAACCTCTGAAACAATCAAAGGAAAAACAGCCGAACAAAAAGCAAAAGGACACCAAGCCTTCCAAGGAGACGAGAAACAACGATATTTACGATTTTGACAAGGACTTTGGCGATGGCACCGAAATCCTTGCCTATGTTCCTCAAAGACAGGCGGCGAAGAAAGCAGCGGAACACATAAAGAGCGGCATGGGTTCGAAGACAGTAACAGCCGAGATCGATACGGCAGACGTGAAATCGAAGAAGGAGTCACCTGACAATGCCAAGAAGAAGGATAGCAAGAAGGACGAATCACCGAAGAAGGATGAGTCACCGAGGAAAGAAGAATGCCCGAAAAAGGGTAGGAAGGTTCAAGAGAGCAAGGTTTCGTCGGTTCCGTCGAGCAATAGCGACAGCAGCACCAGCAGTAGTTGTAGCAGTTCTTCAGAAAGCAGTAGTGATTCGGAGGGAAGCAAAAGCCCGACGCAAAACGTTTCCAGTGCCGTCAAAGATGCTGCATCTTCGTCAACAGCCTCTTCCGACAGCGATACAAATAACCAAACCAAGAACAAAATCGTCAGTAAACGGCAGCTCAATAAACCTGTGGACGACACGGTGGAGAATGATAAGAGGGCGGTTATGGGCCGGAAACTCAAGAAGCTGCCCGATAAGAAGCTTAAAACTTCCGACGGGCGGCATGGACCAGAGTTTCAGCCGCCGCTTACTGAAAGAGAAGAATCAGGTAGAACCTCTATATCTAAAGAACAACAACAGCAGCAGCAGCAGCAACAACAACAACAACAACAACAACAACAACAACAACAACAACCAACATCACCTCCACCATCACCGTCAACCCCACCACCACCACCACCACCACCACCACCACCACCACCACCACCACCACCGCCGCCACCATCATCAGCATCACCACCACCGTCACCGCCAACGCCACCAACATCAACAACACCACCACCAGCACCACTACCATCACAGCCACAACAACAGCAACAGCAACAACAATCACAGTATTCTTTCAACAAGAGAACAGAACAAAGGGAGTCCGGCAAGAAACCAGCAGCATCGCCACACTCGTCTGACCAAAGTTTGCTCAGTGGGTCTCGAGATAATGATGGGTCACGAAGTCTTCCTGGGACCAAGTCTGTCAGGAAACCGAAACAAACTGTTAAGCATCCATCACAATCGCCCATTAATCGAAAAGAAGATTCTTCCACAGGATCCCGGGCGAAATCAGAGACTCGTAAACGAAAATCAAATGAAACTCCCCAGAAAGATGAGAAAAACGGCAGGGAGACGACTACGCTCAAGAAAGTCGAAAAGAGGTTAATGGAAACGTCGACAAAGGAAACCGAGGATGAGGAAGTTTGCAAAGATAATGCGAAAATTGAAACGACGGAGGTGCTGTCGAAATCGATCGACAACACTCCAAAAGCGGATGACAGGAAAGTAAAGAAAGTAGGTAGCAAAAATGCAATAAATACGCTGGAGGAAGAAATGAAGCAACGGCGAGCCGAGAGGGACAGTCCGAAGAAATCCTCGAGAGGTTTGGACAAACTCCTCGAAAAACGAGAGCACCTTGACAAATTGTCGAAAAATAAGAACCTCAGCAAGGAACTCGAGCCGACGTTCGAGAAATGTCAAAATTTGTCCATGGGCAAAATGAAGGAGAAACAGGAAAAGAATGCGCTTGAAGCGCTGGTTTCGGCGAAAGATTCCATAAAGAACGAAGATCGAAAGAATCATGCAAGTGCCGCAGAGAGGGCCTTCGAAGAGACTAAATTGGAGATGGTAAGGCTAAAGGAAGACGTTGCCGACGTGGCTGTGGACATAGCAGCAGATAAGAAGAAGAAGAAAGTCGAAGAAATCGTAGAGTCTATTGGACAAGCCCGTCTAACCGATAACGACGCGGCTAAAGAAACTAACGATAATGTTTTCTCAAAACCGCTACCGGAAAAAATAGCATGCAACGAAATTATGGAAAAAGAGGGCCAGGGTAAGAGAAGAAAATCGGGAAATCGATCTATTTTCTCGCCCCAGCACGGCAGTAAAGATCCGAGTGTGCCAGAATTGTTGGATTTCGACCAAGTTATACTTACGGATGATATGAACGACGACGGATTTGGTATACCGCGAGACGCTGAGGAGCGATCGGGTCCCCTGACGTTTTCTTTTAATAACGAGCTTTGGTTCAAGGAAGACTCAAAGGAGGACAGCGCACGAGAGACGCTGCATCTCGTGGAAAAGCTTCGTATGGAACTGTCGAAGAAATCGAATTCTAGTCAGTTCGAGCTCGAACCTGCGACCGTTCCTGCGGAGGACGAGGTGAAGAAGGAGGAACTTGAGCCGGAGGAACAACCACTGGTAAGAACTCCTCAAGAGAAGGAAAAGAAGATTACCGAAAATGAGGGGGCAGCTGCGATGATGGACGTTAAGAACGTGAGTGAGCTCGTACGTACGTCTGACGAGCTTGCCTGCAGAAGCCCCGCGATTGATGAAAAACGAAAGTCCTGCTATTCAAACAGCAACGAACAATACCTGCCATATGGCAGTGAGGACCTCGAGACCGGGAAAGCGACGATGGTCGAACGAGCCAAACTGGACAGGGCCGAAGCGGACGAGCGATGGGTTCCACCGAGTATAGATAACTTTAATCCCAACGACGTACATCTGAACGCGTTGATGGAAAATCCGAATCACCGATATGCCGCCCATCCGTTCGCCAATGACATCACCGGCGTATTACCGGCGGATGGTAGCGCCGATGCTTTGGTTCACTCACAGCTCAACATTAACATACAGAATCAGTATTTGTTGCAACAGACTCATGCCCGGGTGCCGCCTATAACAATGATGGACCAGCCGCAAGTATCCGCCAGCATTCCAACTCAAGTCGTCGAGGAAATCACGCCGATGGAGATGGTGAATAGACACCTCATAGGTCTTCCGGGCAACGCGGAGGACGATCGGGCTAGCGAAATGGATCGGGCACTCGAAAAGGAGGACATCTCGTCGGATATAAGACAGGATTACGGGCAAAACGAGTCGCCGTACAACGATCTAAGCGGCGGCCGTCAGGACACACGATGGGCGGAGAGTCAGGTTTTACCTTCTCGCCGATCGACCTCGTCTTCCATTACCTCCGCCTCTTCCGCCGAAGATCACGCGGGCATTCCGCCCTACAAAAATGTCCCGGCCATACCTTTCCCCCCTTGCTCGATGGACGCCGCAGGTCCGTACCACTCGTACACTGATTCAAGTCCGTACGCGGCTCCAGTCTCGCTCTTCCCGCCGCAGTCTTGTGCGGCGCCCTTACCGTATCCGTCGCCGGGTACCGCCATGTTCCCACCGCCCTTTGGTGCACCGTTTCCGACACCACAGTCTCTCCTGCCTCACGTACCAAAGCCGCTCGACGATTCGCTCAACGTCCAAGCATCGCCCTGCACGGCTGCGTTTACGTCATCCTCGCACAACATGGCTCTCACGGCGGCTATGGTATCCCCGACGAAAATGCCAACACCACCGCCACCACCACCACCACCAGCACCACCACCACCGCCGCCGCCCCCGCCACTTCCACCTTCACATCCTCATCCACATTCACATCCACCTCCACCTCCAACTCCAACTCCACCTCCACCTCCACCTCCACCTCCACCTCCACCTCCACCGACCGGCCCTCAATCAGCCGGATCCATGCAAGATCAAGGACAAGCACAGCTAGCCGTCCACATGGCCGAGGCGGAACATCATCCTCAGCGATCCATGTCCTTCGTGAATGCCCTGTCAGAGACGGTGGTGGTGAGCGAGACGGTCGCGGTCGCGGTCGCCGTTGCGGCAAATGTCCAGGAGCCTCAGACGGAGCAGGCAAAGACCCCGCAATCTGGGAAAAAGTCGCCCTCGAAACCAACGAGAACGTCCGCGAGGGTAACGTCTCTGCAGGGTAAATCACCGCCGGGAAAATCTCCTCGGCAGGAAAGTGTGAAACCTGTGACGAGTAACCGTGGTCGCGGACGAGGAGCCAAGGGCACGCAACACGCTGGCTATAGGGGTAGGGGTCGTGGACGAGGCCGTGGAAGGGGTCGAGGGACTCAAAACTCCTCTTTGGCCGTGGCCGCCGTCATGTCGAATACCATGCATAACGACGACTCGATCCAGAACAAACTGGTGGGAACGGTCTATGACTTCGACTCGGACGAGGATTCGACGAGCGAGGCCAACATCGCCGACCTTCGTACGATGCGTGAGAGGAAGAAGTCAACAGACACGAATGAGAAGAGGGAAGCGGCCGTAGGAATGAGCAATGACGGAATTCAGTCTCTCTCTAGTCCGGCCAGCTTGCACAAAACCGCCTCACCGGTCACGCACGAGGCACACTCGGTTATAGCCGGTGAGTCTCAGACTACGAACGAGCAACGGGCCTATGCGGACACGGTGATGCCGCTCTTACCAGGTCCCGTCGACATGCGAACCTACAATTCCACCGTTGATCCACCGAGCTCGTCCCTTCACGCGCAGACCTACGCGAACCATCTGCTCGGCACCTTCACCGGCGTCAATGCGGATCCGTCTTTGCCGGATATCGAGGAAGACCTCGAGAAAGAGCTCCATTCGGCTCTGATCGCTGGCAAGGACCCGGTCGAACCATGCGCCAAGGCAAACTTGAACGATCCGGTAATGTGCGATCCGTCCGCGTCGAATTTAAACGATTCCACCAAGGTTTCCCTCACGGATTCACGCAATCAACTGAAAGTGAAGATCAAGGGTCCCTTCCTCGACGCGAATTACGTGCCAGCCTCGTCGGTCCCACCGTTGGCCCAGCAGGCACCCATTATCATTACGCCTGCGGCCACGAGCGCCTCGGTTGCTTCCGGTACCTCCAATCTACGCAGGATGCGCAAGAAGGAGCTGCTTCGTCAATACTGCTCGCAGGATATGAACATGGACGATCCGTCCTGCGGTAACGTTACGTCCGCGCCTATCATCATGCCGCCTTCGATCAATCGAACGGTCATAACGATCCCGAAAGCCGTCGCCTCGATGACTAGCATACCGACGAGAGAGGACTACAAGGCGGTAGTTGATGCCAATATGGAGAAGAAAAGACGCAAGGAGAGAAGCGGGGGAGGCGGAGGCGGAGGCGGAGGAGGAGGAGGAGGAGGAGGCGGTGGTGGTGGTAGTAGTGGCGGCGGTGGTGGCGGCAGTGGTGGTTGTGGTGGTGGCGGCGGCGGTGGTGGTGCTGGCGGTGGCGGTGGTAGTGGAGGCGGGAACGGAAGTGGCAATGCCGGAGCCGGTGGATTCATTGACGTACCCGAAGAGGAAGCTGCTTCGGAAAGGAGACGTAGCTTACCCGGCGGAAACACGGATCGCCGACGAGCAAGACAAACAAGACCCACCGCCACTGCCGCCGCCACGACCCTTGGCAACAGCGGACCGCCAAAGCTCAAGATCAAAATCGGCAACAGCATCATTGGTCAGGAAATGGGCAACGTTCAAGACGATAGAAGCAGGATACGTCCACCGAAGAAACGGCTGAGCAGTATTCCGAGTACGCCTAGTATCGAGGAACTGCGCCGCGAGAGCATGAAATTCCGTCGTATGATAATGGCCGGATTCGATAATGACGAGAAGACCAAGACGAAGAGCAAAAAGGACAAGAACGGCAAACGGAAGAGACGTCAATCGAGGAAGGAGGAGGCTCGGGTCCAGATCCTCGAAGCTGGCCAGGCCACCCCAAAACTTATTATACGTCTAGGTAAGCCCAACGATACGACCGCGGTGGTCTCCGACGAGGAGGAACCCGTTGACGCAAGGGAAGATTACGGCGGACGCGTCGGACTACCGCCAGAACCCGCGATTATAACCAAGGAGGAACCCGTCTATCATACCCTCGACGTCTCCCGCATCGAGGATAAGCAACCGATTACTCCTAATATCAGCAATACCGCACTTAGAAACGTACGTTCGGCCAAGGTTACGCCGATCAGATTAAAATTGACCCGTTGCCAAGAAGGCTACGAGCTCAAAGACCCTGTGCCCATTAGTGCTAGTGAGGAGAGTGCAGCTGCGAACTCGATTCCATTGGCTGTTACGACGACCATCGCGACAAATGCCACCGCCACCGCCACCGCCACCGCCACCGCCACCGGTTCCAGCTCTGTCTCCGTTGACAACAACCTCAGCTCAGCCCCTCTTCCTCTTCGTAATACCAGCATCCCCAGATCGTTTGGCGAGGAAATAAAAGCCAAGAGCGAGGAACATGTCGCTGAACGTATGGCGGAATGTCTCTCGGAAAGGCAAACTTCGAGGGAGGATGTCAGGAACGCGCCACTGCAATCGGCTCCTACCTCACCTCCTCGAGATCTACCATCACCACCACCTTCGTCGGCAGTTCCATCGTCCCTGTCGGCTCCTTCCGGTCCTCCCGATCCTCCTCAATCCGCTACTCACAACTCGTCAGGATGTCCGCCTGCATCGCTCCCGCAAGGATGCCAAGTTAGGTGATAATTAATGATAATTGTATAAATACAGTAATTCACGATTCGTTTTAGGTCGATATATGTACATATTGTATATACATACCGCAGGGTATATATATATAATATCCATATATGTGTTGTATATTAATGTCGATGTCGCGATGTCGAGACGCAGAGAGACAGAGAGAGACTCGCTAGAGACGTTGTAAGTGTGTATATAAATTATTAATGTATGTAAATGATCTGAGGGTGAAGTGAAATGTCACAAAGTGCCCAAATTCACCATAATTATGTATTAGCATGTGCATTTCGGATGTGTGAGGTGTCGTCGGCTAGTCGCGTTAAGGTGTCTTTCGTTCGTACGATGCCGCACGCCGTTTATTTCCAACTCGGCGGTGCTCATCGACGAGACAATGCCAAGGGCGAACTTTTCCATGCCAATATTTTCTGCCCGTTATCGTTTTCGTTTTCCTCCGTTAAATCGTCATCGATCCGTATTCGTCTCCATACGCGCAACAAACTACGTGCAGCTATTCCTTACGTTCGTCACGCTATTCTATTAAATGACTTGTTCGTCGTGCCTTCGCGGAACTTTCTTTATGCTTTAAACACGAGGAAATCCCTCGAACGAAGCCTAAGAAATTTAATACACCTCTTATTTCACGGCAAATATCTCATATTTCAACGACAATCGTCAGGCTCTATAGTATAGATGTAATTAATATATATATATATACAAAAAAATATGTGTAAAAAGAGAACGGGGGTTTAACGAGACATACGGGCCAGAACGCCGTCGGACTTTTCTTCGACTAACGATCGATACCTTAGCAGACGCCATAACGTAAATTACCCTGTACAAAACATTTCTTAAATCACCGCTTAAGACGTGATTTTTAAACATTAGATTTAATGAATTTTAATAAAACGATATAAATCTATATTTCTCAAGACTATTGATTAACGCGAAATGCGTAATGTCGACTAGGAAACACGTTCAATGGAAAAATCTTTTCTTTCCCGGTGGGGGACACGTTCGTTCGACAAAGATCAATCCCATGCTTCGTCCTTAGAATACCCGCAAATTATTGCGGCAATTTATCCTTAAATTCCCAGTTCTAGGCAAGGCTAATTCACACTGGATTCGGAGCTGAACCACGGTCCATTACCCTATCGAGTTAATAAATTAATTTTCACCCTCGTTTTACCATCTTTACTTTTTCTTTTTTTCTCTTTTTTCTTCTTTTTCTTCTCTTTTTCTTCTCTTTTTCTTCTTTTTTTCTTCTTTTTTTCTTCTTTTTTTCTTCTTTTTTTTATTCGTAAACGCGGTTATTTTGTCGTTTGTTGAGGAGCCATGCTTTTTGCACAACTAATATAGATATCGGATATTTTTTTAACTCCTTTCTTCTTCCTCGTTATGTTAAGCATGTATTTATTTGTTATGAGTAGAGGTGTTTATTTATTTACTGGAAACTGATCGAAAGGACGTTTTACCTCCTTTTTCTCTTGTATTTTACTTTTGCCATGTCTCCTTGTAAGAAAAGACAAGGTTATCACGTTGGGTTGTGCCGAACGAAATACTCAAGGTTGATGAAACAATCGCGCCATTTAATATCGGTATTAAATACCATCAAGCGTTTCAAAGTTGGAAGATGAAATTTTTCTCTTGAAGCATCATCATCATCGAGGTCCACGAGTATGCGACAGCGAATAGGCACGGTTCTTCCGGGCTTAGAGATTAACTCTTTCGCGTGTATATGTACATATCCGTAAGTCCGTACAGTATTAGAAAGAAAAAAACTAATAAGATAAGCAGTACGATACGCGGGACTTTGTCGCCATGCGGAAGGAGATCAACGACAGAGTTCCGAGTGAGCGAATCGTTTATAAGCTGTTCCTAAGGTCGGACGAAGCTCAATATTTTACACATTTAATATGCGCGTAACAACTTTTTGTAAACTATCGTCATTTATTACCCGGTGAAGAGGAGAAAGGTAACGCGTAAAGTGCAATATCGTGAAAAACAATTCAGCTCTGCGGTACGTAATGTGTATGACACGAGCACTTTCTCATGGAAAATTTTGCAAAAATTCACAGTAATTCCGAAAATTTCCGGCAGTGCCTCGATTCTCCCCTCTCACCATTTATAACACGCTACATTTTTTGCCTCCTAATCCGCTTGGGCCGATTTTTCCGTCTAATTCCTCGGCGAAGGCAAAATTTATGGTCTTATCTTCGAAATGGTTATTCGTTAATTATGAATTATTGGCCTTTAAAGGAGCGCGACGTTGAGCGCGACGTTGAGCGCGACGTTGAGCGCATCGGTCCTTAGCTCTAGCCCTATTTTTCCTACTTGGAAC
This sequence comes from Hedychridium roseum, assembly GCA_963989215.1. Taxonomy (NCBI): domain Eukaryota; kingdom Metazoa; phylum Arthropoda; class Insecta; order Hymenoptera; family Chrysididae; genus Hedychridium; species Hedychridium roseum. Next base: position 204,332 of record OZ022307.1, on the reverse strand, counting down.
GTTTCTTCATAATCGTGCAATAGAGCCGCAAGAAAATGATATTATCTTGGTAGCAAAGAAGAAACGACCTAGCCCGGAAAGACATCCGATTAATCAGGATATCGTATCTTCCATGTACATTGCGCGCCTATGCAGCTGACAATGAGGAAAAGGTAAGACGATTTTTTCGACGATCTTGCCACCCCGGATCGAGAGAATTCCTCCATGGTTTTTCACAATTTCTTCGGCTCTATGTATCGCCGAAAGATTCGAGGCTACACGTGGAATTTCTCTTGGTCCGATGACACAAACACACCCACACAAATACATGCGCGCGCGCGTTCATGAATTAAGCGATAAAAATGTTGCGCGAGGCAGACTCTTCGATCACGAGGATGATTCCTCCCACCCCCCTTACTATACTTATTACTACGTTACATACTGTACATTTTGTCACTGACAAACGAACTTTTAAGAGCCTATATTGTACAGACTTCAATAATAAATATTTGGTTAATTTTTCATTGTTTCTTACGCATATGCATCGTGATATATCTTACGCATCATGATATATTGCTAATCGTAAAAATAACGATAAATTTGAAATAGCATATAGTTTTATTATATCGCAAAATGAGGAACACGATATTTAGTTATTGTATATAGTGTACAAGAGTGCTGGTCCCTTGTAAGATACGAATAAGATGTTACAAATGTGCACATAGCCGCGTCATTGTCAATGATCATATTATTACGATTAATAATAATGACAGTTTTTTAAAAGTCTTGACACTTGTTCCACTCCTCCTCGAAACTTACACAAGGATATCTTCATCTCCTCCGTCGTCTCCTTTCCCTTCCACTAAACTTACCTTTTCTTTTCTTTCTTTTATTACCGGAGAAACGTATTTGTAGCTAGTGAAATCTTCGATCTTTCCTTTTTGCACAACACACACTACACTCATCCTGTTAATCTCTATTTCATCCGATCCATACCACCGATCGTTTGCTTAGGACTTATTGTTAGATCCTCCTACTCTCATTGTCAGCGTGCTAATGAAAGATCGCTCCTCTTTGTATGAATTTTATTCCGGCGTCCCTAGGAGAGGATAAGCCGGCATTTTCAATTCCGTAGGATTGACATGACTGTAGAACAAGTACTCCGCACCGTTTTAGTATAAGAAAAAGATTGTTTTATTTTTTTCTTTCGATTAAGAAGCAATTACGCATGAAATAAATAACTGATCGTCGTGTTATGTGCCGTTAGGTCGGAGACTCGGCCTCTTCCTGTACGGTTTCGGTGCTCTCGGTAGAATCGCTTTTAGATCTGAAAGAAATCAAGAGAATTGAGGTTTTTTCGGGACTCACTGTATGTAGCTTGTCAAGAAGAAGCTTAAGACCCGATAGAATCGCCGCGGGAGTAAGAAATAAATGAACCAACGGTAGAAGGGGTAGAATAAAAAATCAGGAAAGTACTAGAAAACCTTTCCTGTATTAATCGTCGAATTTCTATAAAGGGCCTCCTCGCCTAAGATATTCTCAAATTACAAAGGATTCGAGTAAACGAGAATATACTTTCACAGGGCTCGCTATATTCTCCCGTAGATAACATTTTATTGCGTGGCAATTCTCGCTCGGTGATATCCAAGATCCAAGAGATGTCAATTCTTCGTAGTACTTTCCGACGCGCATTCTCGCCCGTTAGCCCCTCTACATCGTTATTCCCTAAGTATAGTAGTTAACAAATAGAGTCGTAAAGGAATACAGATAAGTCCGGGGTAGGACTGTCATTCTTCTAACATCTATTTCTCCAAAGATCGCTACTAAATATTCTTTTTCGCTCTTATACAAGGCCTTCCTTTTCTCGCCTCGCCTCGTCTCACCCCGCCTCACGGCATTCTTCCCTTCTATTCATTGCCGTTACAAATGGTTCGTACGGTCGATTGTAGCCTTAATCGTGAGCCTCAGAAGGTCAGGGAAAATATGGCAAAGCGACTTCTTTTTTAATTATATTCTATATTGTCGATCGGCAACGGCTTTCGTCTGTGTCCCGAGAGACTACGGTACAACCTATACGCAACCACCTATTAAACTTCACTCATTACCGTTAACACTTTAATCACTGTCCTGTACGTGTAGGCACTTGACTATGTTTCTGCGTTCTCGGTATTATTATCGATGTAGATTCTATTGCATAGGTACGACAGAAGGATTTAGGATAAGCTGATAGACTTTACGAGCGACAAAAGACCACCGCGGTTCTTTCGTAAAATCCGTCAGCTTTCGTCCCGTCATTTGCTTTTCCATTTCTTCCAACATACGCGCGCATAACTAACAGAGACATATAGTCTCTTCGGAACTGTTTGAGTAGCACCGTGTGTTCTTAGTGAATTTCAAAATATCGCAAATATTCTTTCGTCCGTGCAAACGGCAAGACGGATTTCCCTACTTGACAATCCTGTAAATACGCGCGCCTATTCCTATGGATTTACATCTTTAAAATTACCCGATTATTTCAAAGTACTTTTCCTTCTTCATTATTTTCCAAACAAACTACATTTGTATTCGTCAAAATTAATACGTTGAACTAGTTGGAATATCAAAACTATTATACAACGTATAAAGCTATTGACCTTTTTTCGTAATTTTCTATTGGAAAACCAAGCGGGCCAATCGTTCCCTTACAATCGCACGCTCAGGTTTATGAGACAAGTATAGATAGGTGAATTATTGGCTAATTAAAATCTCCATACTTTGCGTTAACGTTGAAATTTATACAGGGAAAAGTTAACACATCGACGCGATGGACCATCGAAGCTACGAACGTCCATCTAAATGTAACGTCAAATATAGTGCTACTCGGAATACTGATCTGAAAACGAACATATGAAATACTGCACGTTAATACGCTATAAATATCGTATTGCCGTGCATCTGATGAAAATTTCAAAACATATGTAAACCTGGCTTTTCATTTGCGGTTTATATAAAAGGAACGTATAACGACAAGCTAAATGTACTTTGAGTTTCGCTACTGATCACATTCCAATGTCGGTAATGTATAAAAGTAGAAAATACAGTTCCGCTAGGATTTTGTATAATCGAGTACTTCCCCCCTTCTCTCACTTCTTGCAATAATACGGAATACGGAATACGGAATACGCGCAAAAGTCTTCTCCTCAAATTATAATGCTAGAAAAAAAGGCTCGATTTCACAAGGTAGATTACACATTATTCACGATTTCTTTATGTCCGCTTTGTTAAAGGCTCTAGACATAATCAGTCTTTCCACTGTTCCACCAGCGTACGCGCGGTATGTGAGCTGGAAATCACGTATTTTAAAATTCCTCTTGAAACCACCCGTTGCCCCCTGCTAATGAACTTCACAAGGATTTATAGTCAGTGTTCGAACAAAAACATTAACGATAAACCTAGACGGAAGTTATATTACCATCATCAAGTTATATTAACGCATTAAAAATGAAAATTCACTGTGCCCTGCACTTTTCCATAAGTACGAAATTAGCCGGTGATTTGAAAATACGCCTTCTTTTGGCACTCTGCCTCTACTAACCGATATAAAATAGTACGGTGCGGCGGGCTCAGTGCAAAACCACTGTTTCCAAATCTTTCTCGATGCCACGGCACACCAGGAATGTTGTTTCGTTGGATAAGAATTTTTTCGTAAATACCATGTCAAAATTAAAAGACTATCGTGCACATAGAGATATACGTAATTATGGTGTGTCGTGCAAGCTCAAAGTTTTCTGTGAATAACTGGTTCTCTACGAAAGTAACTGGTAATATAGCATGGTGATATGTTTCTAAAATAAACAAGGAGTGTGAGGTGTATTATTCGTAGCGTTAGGACCACGTTTGCCTTTTAGAGAGGAGTATGGAATTACGGCTCTTTGCGAACATGTTCCCCTGACTAATTTTACTGCATCGCAGCGGATGCAGGAGTGTTTCTTAGTTTAACGCGCAAATAGCTAAAAACATCCATCTACTACGTTCTACTACATTTCTATAACTTCTAGTTCTATCACGAGTATACCCATTACATGCTTACAAGGTGTAATTGGGTGCTTGTAAATTCTAAATCAATTATTTTGGTACCCTGACAATTCTACCGGGAAAGCTACTTTAAACAAAGTCCTTCGTCGCAATATATACTTCCTCCTCTTATAGTTAACTATATGATGCAAGAAATCACCGATTATCGATGTAAACGTCATTTTTCAGAAACCCTGAATACATGCATGAAATTCTGCTACCCCTGGCAGAATGTATAAATAAAGACCTCCTGCTTGTCTTACTGTTTCCATATCGCGTAACTTTCCGATTCTACCTTAAATATGTTTTTAATAGTACTCAAGAGGACCGTACATGTGAAGATGATTAATCGTACGATGCGTTTAAACGTCATTTTTTGTCAAACCTTTCTCAGGAACGTTCTTTATTCGTCCTGTTTTCATCGTACTTTCTTCGTTTTTTCTTTAGCAGTCGGAAAGTCTATCACCTGCAGAGTAAGCCGGCTCAAGATTCTACGAAAGAACGAAAGAACGAAAGAACGAAAGAACGAAAGAGCGAAAGAAAGAAAAAGAAAAAAAGAAAGAAACATTGCCACACCGGTAGCCAGCTCACGCGGTCAATCACAATATAAAAATATAAATTGGAGATTAGCATTTTTTTCTTCATCAAATACCGGCGTGTCTTGTTTGAATGAGCAGACGGGAACTCGTGCAGGCATTGCCTATGACAACGAATAATGGATGCTTGGTAACGTCCTTCCTTGATCTGCCGTAATCGACTCGTGTAACATGTTAGCCGAATTCTTCAACATCTTACTTATTTCTCACGATACATAAATGATTTTTTTAGCAAAGTTAACAAACGATTATGTGAACCGCCATGGAAGTCTTTCCTAACGAGCCAATCGTTCCCTCTTCGTTCCGATAATTCGATTGCACGGGTCGCATGTACACACAGCATGACCGAGGAAGAACTTCTAACCACGGAAATACAAGTAGCCGCAGAGCGCTATCACACCCCCACCGACAATCGCTGCACCTATGCCTATTGTAAGGGGCTTAAATAATGACCTCTTGAGCTTCTTCCATTCTTCCGTCTCCTGCTGTCGACGTTTCATTTCGCGTATTTGTGCGGCCATTCGTTCATTTCGCTCTCTGTACCTATTGCGCACTTTGCTTCTTCTATCAGGGGAAAAAAAAGATCGTTTTATCCACTAAACATTTAATATTTAATATCTAACTTTCTACCACGATCGATACTCACCCCTCAGGGCTGGACGGTGAATCGATAGGCTGCAAAGAACTTTCATTCTCATTCGTGCTTCCGCCACCTACTATCGGATTGTCGGAATTCCCGTGCACTTGCTTCGACACGCAAGTTGAATTCAGTGAATCGGTGCCTGTTTCCACGCTAACCGGTGGTTCTAGAGGCAACGGTTTGTCCGGAGGACCGTTCGCTTCGTCTGGTAAATAAAAGTGCCTAAATATCTCACGCTGAATTATATGTGTACAGTGAACTGAAGGAAGACTTACTATTCTCTGTAGCAACGCTGCCGGTGAAATCGGACATTATACTGCGAGTTAGAGATTCTCCCCTTGGTGGCGGTAAGGGCGGTGACTCGTCATCGTCCTCCGCCACGCAATTACTTATATTGTTGACAACATCGTAGTGATTCATCAACGATTCATTATTGTCTTCATTCTGAAAATCATGTGCTATTTAGTATTTTCAAAGTCATTTTCAAAGATGCTACATTTCACTACTAATATCACCGCCTTACTGTCAGATAACATTAGTTACCACGTTATTTGTCGGCAAATGTTTTGCTCCTTCAATAATTGCGGCATAAGAAAAACGTAGCTGATCTGGCGTCTGTATTAAACCCATTCTAGACTGTCTCATTTCCAGCAAAATATCTCGTATATTTACGGAATTTAATCCATTTTCTTCTATCTGTGGATAACATTTGTCAAAATATGAAAGCGTCGTGATTCTATTGTCAGTATTCTACTGGTATGGGCTTTAACGAGTTACATCACACTGACCAATACAAGACAGGTGTCAACTAAACAGAAGGTTCCTGATCTTCCAATACCGGCGGAACAATGAACAACGGGTGGACCAACGTTTTCATCCAATCCACCTGATTGCCTAACGTCCACTAAGAAACGTAAGAATGCCGTAGGACTTTCCGGCACCCCGAAATCTGGCCACGTAGTGTAATGGAAGTGTAGAATTTCCCTGCTTTCCTTTGATTCTAAGTCCGTCAGCCTATGCAACAATTAAATCGTATTAAACAGCTTCTGTCGGTGATTTTTAACATCTTACTTTTCTCAAGCATTCTGTTGGACATTTTTACCGTAATATTCGCGTCGTATAATCCATCCGTTCCGTTCGGTTGACATATTCGACCTTGATGCGAACGTCTGCAAATACCATTGTAGGATCTGGGTTGTCAAGAGGAAAATATTGATGGCATTTAATTTGATTCTTTTCAATGATCTTATTTAGCATTAGTACTGCTTTGCTATTTTGCTCCCACACCATTAACCAAAAATGTCCGGCGGTATTTGGCAGTGGTCCTTGGGTCAAGATGTATTGTCTCTTAGCACTGTCCACCTGTAATGTGAAAATTATAATAAATAAAATGCTTTAACCAAAGACTTTATTTCTCTTAGCATATTTATCATGTAAGAGGTATACTCACTCTTATAAGATTAGCATTAATATAGTCACATGGTCCTCGCTTCAATATAATTCTTGTATGATCATACGGAGCCACGTCTCTGTAGCGATTTAAGTTTTTGTTCTGCGGTTTCTTTGATTCATTATTTGTATACCCATAGTTACTAGACTCATTACGTATATGCTGAAAAGAAAGCACGTTATTTATGAGGGTTAATAAATAGACATCTTATAAAGACTGATCTTTTTAAATTTATAGAATTTTAGATGAACAGAGTTGGTTTGTCCTTAGTGCAAAATACTTTTGCAAACATCTATGAATTTAGAGTAATTTGTATGGCTAATAAATATACATACATAATGTGTACAGTGTTAATTAAGAACTGTCTGACCTTGAGAACATGAGTAGTACACAACATGTCTAATGCAACGGTAAGAGTTTTACCCAAAGTTTTTGCAAAACAAGTAGTCTGATGTAATACAACTGTATTACGGTTTAACACAATTTACTTGCAGCATTAGAATTGATGGAAATTTTCGTCGGCACAAAATAAGATTATCCGATTTTTTCCGAACATAGTAAGTATGTTTGGTTCTAAGAATAATTTACATCTACTTGGTGAAAAGGAAAATAAAGAAACATAGTGGCTTTTTTTGTCATTAAGATGTGAAAATGGCACGATTAAAGGCGTCGCTAAGAGAGAAAGAATCGAGTGAAACGGTAATTAAGCGATAAGTGGTTGAAAACAATTGTAACACGCGACATGTGTGGCTTGGCGTGTTTGTAATGTTGTAATTTCAACTGGAATAAAATATATGCCAAGTGATATGAAATAAAATGTATCGTCGATGTGAGCGATAGTACGGGATCGGAAAGCACACTATGCGAGGCTGAGTGATTTTGGAAAATTTTCAATGAAGATTTTTTAAAAATGAAAATCCAAAGGAACACGCGTTCACGTCGATCTCACCTGGTACAATACGGGCCATGCACCTTTAGAGTTGATCTCTAGATATTCTGTTTCGACGTTACTGATCGCAGCTTCGCGCCTTGTCGCCGTCGCCGTCGCCGTCGCCGACGTCGAGGTCGTGGTCGTGGTCGTAGTGGTCGTTGTGGTCATAGTCGTTGTTGCCGTCGCAGTCGTCGCGGTGGTGGTCGTGGATGTTTCTTGACTGGTCATTCTGTCGTTTGGCAGTGCTGGCGCAATTCCGACTGAACGACCGATCAGGAGCTTTCGCTCTGGTATAAATGGAAAAGGAGACGAGGCACGCGAAGAAGCTGAGACCCGGCTGCAGAGGGTTTCCTTTTCTCTCTTTTTCTGGCTGTTGCTTCGGCTGCCGGTCCTTCTCTGCTCCGTATCAGACAACAAGCGGTGCCATGCGTGACGCCTATTTCTCGCGAAGGGCAGGCCCCCGCTTTAAGCCCCGCTCTCCGTCGAAAGACAAACGCGCACTTTACTCGAGACCTACTACACTCCGTGCAGGGACCGAATCACCGATCATAAGCTCGGCATCGTCACCAGTCACCACCACATCACACCATGCACCATGCACTAATGCGAAAACACGCTACGTTAGGTGCTGACATCTTCGGTCATTCTCAAGTTTAGAAAATCGCCATAAACCTTACAACACAGATTGTCCATCGTTCTCTCGCTGTTACAAGTTATACAAGTAAAATCAAGTTGTCCTCTTGTCGTTACGAAATACGATAACTCACTTGAATTGAAATTTAATTTAACGTTATCACTGCATTACACGTGAAAACTTAAATGCTCGTATACAGCTGGTTTGTCGTTCGCGCTTTCTGTTAATGCGCCTGCGCAGCTGCTAATATGCGCACAAGTAAAACGCGTTCGCGCAAGTACATCACACGCGGGAAATGTACGGTTAATCATGATTTCATTAAGAAATCCACAAGTGCGTTTTTAATTCTCATTTATTTACATATGACGTTCATTGCTACTGTGATAAATTATTTTCAGGGTAAACTATCATTATTACTTATTCGATGTAATTTTCATGTATTCGTACATTTCTTTAATAATCCTAATCAATTTTTCGTGCTTTCGAAAGCCGCTCACCATCTTTTTCCTCACCCGTACTCTTCCTCTTAGCTGGATCTGCCCTTTTTAACCAAGAAGCCATAAAACCAGTATGTCTGCTCTTTTTTTCTTCCCTGGGTATAATAGAATTAATCAATCAATAGTCTAACGGGCTACATGCTTACCGAAGTATCATTATCCCGTTGCAGTACAGTAAAATTAAATCATCGTGCAATTCGGCGCATACATACTTGACCTGTATTTCCTTCCTACAATCAATATTTTTATTAGCCACGTTGTTAACAGAGGTCGAAACTGGATGCCATTGTAAAATGTTTCTTGATAATTGTGTTTCTTTTAATCTTTCAAGAGCTTCGGCAAATGATACTGTATTATCCAGCCAAACCTGATGCAAGAAAGAATCACAAATTTCATACAACATTATTAATGAAAATAAAAAAGAATTGCTTTGACACCTCTACATCTTGTTCTGTAGTAAGAAATGCTGGTGATCGGTGATGTAACCAAGAAAGGACATTGCTTGCATCTCTTGTAATTATTGTACAGCTATGTATATTCTTGCCCTAAAACAGAAATCTGATTGCTTCCTTCAACTTGTGCTTACATCTCTAGATTGTATAATATCGTTTAAAGCAAGGATAGCACAAACATCTGCTGCTTTAAATGTACTGAATATGCCAGCCATTTTGAGCAATTTTAATCCTTTCCATCCTGATTCTTCTGACCATTCCTCTGTCCATGTTGTAGGGTCATCGACTTTTATCCCATTGTCTTGTGCTACATAAATGTAATAGGGCTGTTTTGGCGCTAACTTATTAGTCTTGTCAGCTTTCCACTCATAAAAGCCTTCGCAAATAACGATGCATCTTTGACCTCTTTTCAATACAGGAGAATAAAGTCTTGAATGCTGAATTCCTTCAATGCGAGCATTGTGAGTTGACATGTTGTGTTTTCTGTAATCGCCCTGTGCGTAAGGAAATTCATGAAGGCGTTCTTATTGATTTGTCGTGCATCTGACGTTAAGACGCAGATAAATCGGTTGTGTCTTCTAACCTTCAACGTTGATACGTACCTCACACCACGGGGGGATCATACCCCACATCATTGAACACAAAACTCTATCGTCTTCTATTCCAAAATGTGCTCCCGCTACAACACATGCAAGAACGTCCCTTGGACCAATATTCGAGCAGGGAACGTATTTCATTTCGCTCTCCATCCATTGTGTTTCCCGGTATTTACCAGAAGTACTTTTATACCCGCAGGCGCGACGTAATGTCTCAGGGGTTAAAGTACTGAAACAAAATTGTAGTATACCGAAACAATGAGAATTAATTGTCGTAAACAATGTTAAATTTACTTACCAAGCACAGCGACCGCACATTCTTTTCGCGCGTAAATTCTCTTCTTAATTTTCGTCTCAACAATTCAACCAGTAGAAGACCAGCAGCAAAGCCGGCGGAAATTTTTGAACAGCTATTGTCGTACTATTTTATGTAATCATAGGAAAAAAAGTGCTATAATATTACATTCTTATTAAATGGGGAATTTCACAGTACAGCATAAAGATATACGATCAGCTAATGACCTTGCGACTTTTTTTACGAAAGTTGTTCATTATTGCAAGGACACTTTCGTACGTGTTTCACTCGTCCTCTTACGAAAGAAACGTGATGCGAGAAGAGACTTTTTCTGTCGACTCATTAGCGTGGTAAATTAGTAGTTGCGGTTCAACGAGCCTTCCGGACCCGAGTTTCTGAGCAGATGTGCCAATACCGAGTGCACGCGAACCAAAGGAATGCGTATTCCTCCTACGCTCGGCATCTTTCCAATGCATGTTTCATGTTTTTCTTCTATCGCATCGACTCGCAATGATTCGTTCTTATTCCTCTTTGTTATTTGACATTCAAATACCGTAATGGGCCGACAATGATGGTTGACAATGAAGGGTAAAAGACGGTGTCGGTATATGTCGGTCTAGTATTATAGCCGCTGATTTGCTCAATCCAAAGCTGCGAATCTGACGTTTTTCTTTGAAAATGATAAAATGTAATTTTAAGCGGTTTCCGCCAAGTCAGGCTCACGGATCCAGTCGAACCACCGTGGGCCGTCTGTAGTGTGTAGTCGTGTGTAGTCGTACGCGATAAATAATACAAGAAACGAAGAAGATTGACCGCACGCCGGACTGAATAGCTAAATATTATTCTTCCGAAAGCGATGTTTCCTTTTTAGCTTGACTTTAACAAACTTTTCTATGCTTAAACGTTCAGCATGAGAAGAGAATTTTATTGAAAAAGCCAATGGATACATGTACATTGTTTGTTATTAATTGCGAACGGAAGTAAAATCATTTAGAACATACATACATGCCACCTGGCACAAGGTGATAAAAATGACCACACGAAAGAACCGTGAGCTGTATTCTGACGAAAAGGGGAAAGAAAAAAACGACCTTTCAAGGAGGGCCACTTGGACCATTGGACATGTCCAATTCCCTCTTCTTCTTTCATCCCCTTTCCTACCTAGATGGCTTCCTTGATCGAACCTCCTTTCGAATAGCCGCGGATGATGTGAAAGTGAGTAACAGTGGTGCTCATATATTCTTTCGCAAGGTGTTCTTCGGAAATACAATGTTCCCCGATTCTTTTTCTCTCTATCAAAACACGCTAATGGAATCATCGTCATCGGTGTGACATCGAAGAATGTTTAATAGCATCGTTTATTGTAGTCATTGCATAGTTATACACAGTGCTTACCGATGACGCACCTTTATACTTTATCTTATTGTTAGATATATTTTTGCGAAAATTGTACAATGTAATATCGGACTTTAGAGTGGGTAACTTATCACGGAAGAATTCCGCGGATGTATGCGAAAAATCATATATTTCTCAATGACGAGGAGAGGAAAGTGTGCTGTTTATGAAGGTGATTCTTTGTCTGTGTTGGAAGCTGTTTGGAAGCGCTCAAGATTTTTAATGAAGCGGCTGGCTGTGCTGAGCTGTGCTGAGCCGTGCTGAGCCATGCTGAGCCGTGCTCTGCTGCGGTTCGCTGCTTTTGGCGTGGCTTGTTGCGGCTGGCCGAGCGTCGGTCTTTCACGTCTTTCAGCTGGTTTGAGCTGCCCTGACACCTGATGTGCGTGGCCTCGCCTTCAGTTGTCACCGCGACACCGCCGCGCCAGCATTATATTTGTACGTTTTCTTTCTCCTCTCTCGCGCCAATACGCGCCATGGAGCACGGTTCTCCGGGCGTCTTTTGAAATCCCCATTCGTTTCTTCATTCATTTTTCACTCATCAAAGGTGTTCAATTAAATTTCGGTTGGTGCGCTTCGTTTCACGTATGTTTCCCTCCAAGTTTCATCACCAGTGCGTTTTTAGGTCTGCCGCGCCTATTAGAATTTCCATCGCTGTATCCGCGCTACCAATTTATACAAAACTTTATAATTATGGTTATAATTATGTTGTGCCAAGTTCATTCGCATTGTAGGCCGTGTAATTCCTCAAAAGAAATAAAAAGTTGTTTACATATTTTCGTGCGACCAACATAATCAGCAATGATATTTATGACGGAAGAATGACGACGAAACAGCAGCTGTTCGATAATACGATTAAGTGAAATATTTGACTTGCTCCACGATTAAAGCGATAAAATGCGAATACAAAGTAGTAATACAAGCACCGACCGCACGTCGAGGAAATGTATATGTATATGTCATTTGATGAGGAATTTTGCGTTCGAGTTTCTGCGGCAGAATTATCGCAAATGCTTATATCGCATTACAATATTGTTCAATGTCACTTCATGTGCCCCTCATAATACTTGACATGCAAATGCTAACGTTTAAATTCATCTGATTGTGAGTATAGTGCGGTTTCGTCACGATACCGATGTCATTTAAATAATATTTTTCAAAAAATATTGCCTATATTAATTTTCCTTGGGAAAAGTTGACCAGCTCGCTTTGCCCTCGACAGAAAGTATACGCGAGCAGAACGTAAAATACGTTGGTTTGACAGCTGACGAAGGTATGCGCTTGGCAAAGATGTTGTGTCCTGTGTTGCTTTGCTCCAACGATTCTTCGGCCACTGTCGATGTCTTTTGTTTGTAGCTTAAAATCACAGGTGAATTTCATGTCTCGTTGTTTCTAGCGGACACTAATTTTGGCGTCTAGCTTCGTGCGACTAACTGTACATAAATAGAACGCAATATATTCACCGTGTTCTCTATAATTAAATGATGAGATTTTCCAAGTACAGACTAGTAGTAGGAAAATCGTGTCGACCGAATCGCCCGACTGATCGAACGTTTATTTTGGGCTACGTTCAGAATCATTAGGAACTTGTGGATTAGATAAAAATGGTCTGTACACTTGATTGGTATGAAAGAACGCTCAGGATCGGGCCCGGGCCCGGGCCCGGGCATGGCCGGGGCAGTGCCTGTGAGCGCCACATAACAAAGCTTAATGGAGAAATTACTTATTTCCAGGCATAGAGCCGGAGAGATAAAGCTAGCATAGGACACATCGTGCACCGCTCTGACCTGTTACAGTGTTATTGCCTTGGCGATCGCGTTGCGCAACCTCATCCTCCCGTGAAAGTATAGTCTACGTTCATATGTCAGGAGAATCGGCAGCGGTACCTATGAAATTGCGATGTAATTGGTCATTGCGGCATGTGGCACGCTCGAGCGCATCATCACCTTTACGGCAACAACCTTCTTCTTAACTATTATACCATACTTGTCTGAAAACACGTCTATGTGGATCAACGATTTCTTCTCTCCGATGCCGACCATACCTTTTCCGCTTGTTCTAGGCGAGCGAACCGCGACGTACCGGAAGTGAGAAAAGGGAGAACAGGATGCCGGATGAATTGCGCGCGCAGCCTTTAGAATTATTGTCACATTGTGGAAGCTCGATGCGGCCCAAGGATGACGAAGACAATGACGACGATGACGACGATGACGACAATGACGACGACGACGACGACGACGACGACGACGACGACGACGACAACGACGACGATGACGACAATGTTGTAGGGCAGTGTGCGCCAAGAAGTCGGCCCGTCAGCTTTTATGACAATTTCAAGGTCCGAAACTCCATTAAAAGACTTAAAAAACTCAAAGTTTATTAATCTAGCCCTCTGCGGCTTATCGAAAAAGATACTACAGGGAGTTGGTACTCCGAATTAGAAGAAGAAGTCGTGATTTTGCATTTCATTCTCTTCTCAACAGATTGTGCCAATGATACCACCTTACATAACTTCCGCCATGAGCGTCGGTAATTTGAATAACGTTCGTGATGGCTCCTCTACTACCCTGTTCGTACCACAGAGCCACAACAACAACAACAACAACAACAACAACAACAACAACAACAACAACAACAACAACAACAACAACAACAACAACAACTGCGGCAACATCGAGAACATTAACAGAGTGAGCAGCGCCGTGAGCGCCGGGAATGTATCGAGGATTCAAGGTCCCAAGGTCATGGGTGAGTCGAATGACCTTTTTACTATGCTCTTGCTTCGTTGGCCGAATGAGAAAATTACCATGTAAAATTCCCGATGATATTTTGACAAATCTTTGTATGGGCTTCCGTTTGGGCGTGTCGCTAACTGTACGGGTTTCGATTCCCTTCGATTTAATAAACTGGCTACTGTTTGCTAAAGCGATATGCACAACAGAAGGTAAAGGAGCAGTGGCAGAAGGAAAGTACTTTTCTATGTTCTAAAGAGAGTCCATAAAATTGTCCAACAGGGGCAGTTTCGACGGGGAACATCGGGAAAATCGTTAAGAATGAGAAAGACAAGAAGCTAGATAGGGCACCATCAATGGCCAATTGTCTGTCGACGACCGTTCCCGTTAACTTGGCGGCATCTCAAATCGCTGGACGGCATACACCTACGAGGAATTCCCTGAGACACAGCAGGATGATCGTATTACACAGAACCGGCCATCGTAAGTAAATAGCCATGCAATTATGACATTAAAGTCCGCGCTTGGAAAAGCTTGGAGATAACTCATTGTCAGTGAAGTCGCGATGCTGCCGTGGAATTAGGCCAGGAATTAGGTACCGTCGACCATACCGAAGCATGCGAGTTTACTGACCGATTAATGCGCCGTAAACCACTAAAACACCATTTTCCACGGTAAACGGAGGTGGCAAACCAGAAACGGGCTGTGCGATCTCACGAGGGCACGCTACACTACGATGAAATTTATTATTCGAAACACTCGAAAGCTACTAAATTTTCTAAGGACTTTGCTTCGAGAGAAAATTGGTTTATCATTCTCCTTTGTTTCGCCGTCACTTGTCTTTTATCCATCTCTTTTATCCGAAGCAACACGTTAGTAATGCTCGCAGAATCGATAGGAGCCAAGGAACGGTGTATATGCCATATGCCTACAATTACTTTAGAATTTAGAATTGTCTTAAAGGCCCATTCTTGTGTTTATTGGTCGAAGGGGATTGCAAAATAGATATGGAATTTTTCGTCCCTTTGTGGTATTATAGTCGCGAGCAGGGTAATTCACCACAAAGACCTACATTACTCAAGAGTAATATTGCGCAAGGTGAGCCGCTGGCGTGCATCCATGGATTATCCATGCATCGGTGCCACAGCGAATAATGAAAACGTACCACCCATTACGTTTCCACCTATCAGCGGTGCATGGTCCGACGAGTTTATGGCAAATTATCCGGCATGTTGATGATTCATCTGCAAGTAATCCTATCGAAGCGACGTCAATAAGAGATTTCGCGTAATATTCATTCGAGCATTTTGCAAGAACCGAGCGAAGACGACGCGGCCATGTAGAAAACTGTGCGGAGTTAAGGATAGCACCTTGTAAGGAGAGACAGCGAGTATGTTACAGAGTTCCTGGGGAACTCTCCATTCTTCTCTCTCTTACCCGCCTACTTTCCGTTCTCCGGCTCTGACGAACACATCTATGACGAAGAAGGAAACCGCGGTTGGTGAAAAATATCTCTTCATCTCTCCATAGGCCCTCGAAAGTCATTGCCGCCTCTCCTTCATCAGCGTCAATTAGCGCGATGTTTAGCAGCCTTGCAAACGATTCTTGGCATCGCCGTTACTTCTCTGTCCCTTTGGCTTTTACTTTGGGCACCGAATTTGCCGGTCATAGACAATCCGTACTGGAGCGGAATGCCGGTAAGTTTTTAAAGAGCTCATTAACAAGTGGAACCTCTCGTTAATCTATTTATCATCGGCAGCTCTTGCTTTCGGGTAGCTTCGGGGTATGTTTGCTGTGCTGCTTCAAGAAGGAATATCCGGGAATGAGTCCGGGCTTTTGTCTCTCATCTACGAAGGTCAGTATTCTGTGAAACTTGGGCCGGTATCACTGATGATTGAGACGTTGGAACGTTGCTTCGGTAGGTCGTCAGCGCATTCCTGTCGATGTTGGCCACTGGAACTTGTCTTATCGCGTGCATAGCTGCGGGGATGCACTTGGCACGACTCACCGGATTAGAGTGCTCTCCGGCGCGGCTCTTGAACGCTACTTGCATCTGCAAACCGCGTAACGAGCAGACCAGTCCGCTCGTAGGAACCATCAAATATCTCGACCTCAACTGTCCGGAGGTCGAGAATGTCTTGCCAATACTTCTCATCTTCTCGACCGCCTGCAACGGCTTTGGTACGATGATAGCGGGCTGGTACGGCTACCTTCATTGGAGCACGCGGCAAACGAGAGGCAACTACACGCCGGTTAGAACGACAACATCGACGACAACGACGACGTCGACAACGACAACGTCGACAACGACGACGTCGACTGCAGCAGTATCATCGGGGAATAGCTGGCTCGGAAGACCTACATATAATCAAAATCCGAACGGACGGTGACGACGCTTTCTTCCACCATCTAATGTCCACTTCCTACTGCCAAACCTTATACACCGACAAGAGTAATAACCATATACCGCACAAAATTTTATGATATCGGTGCCATTCCTGAAGCTTCGGTTCAACCGAAAAATCCGGCTATTAAACTTCACGGATGGACAGCCAAGACTCGCGCGATACTTAACTTACATCTTTAATGCACTTACGATACGAAAGGACAGGGAGCCAGACGAACGTAACGATAACCCGCCGATTGCTCAGATATTTACCACTAATTAATGGTATAATGAAATTTACATTTTATTACATTTGTCCTCTATACGATAGGTAGTTCCCTTTTACCGTGAATTTTCAGTATTGCTTTAGATATAAATAAATTTTTCTACAATATGCGACTTTCCGTATGAATGTAGTGTGCGTATATGTTCTTTAATTCGTGTATATAAAAACGTAATTTTTGTACCATTATGTTTTGTACGTGAGGGCGGTGTGCGTGAAGTTTACGCGAGTTGCCAAGGAGGATCATCCGTCTGGCACAAAATACACTTCACCTTGCGGGTAATTCGTGATTGTAAAAAAGCAAACGTGTATGTCATATTTATATTAAATATCGCCATTGTCCATATCTAGTTTCACCGTTTTCTCCATTGACCTAGACGTATGTTGCATCGCTGCGTTTTTGCCCGTCGCATGGTCTATTCGTATTTCCGGTATTACTCCGCATTCGCTTGATTGCGATTCCCACGAATCACCGAGGATCGCTATACGCTTGCCGTTGTTTGATCCCTTCTTTTTTTCCTCCTTATACGGTCGGTCGATTAAAGTCGGATCGTGCGGCAAAGAGTCCTGTTCCTGCTCGGTCATTTCTCCCGCTTCGGAAGTCGTAGAACGTTTCCTTTCGACCGTCTTAACTATTTCGCCAATACCCGAAGACGATCGTACTTGTCTCTCGGTGGGAGGTCGATTCTCCGAATCGTTCGTCGGCAATATCGGCAAAATTTTTTTCCACCGAGCAAACGGAGTGTCGTTGCTTTCCTGTTTTTTACCGACGATCTTAAATAACTTTCGTCTTTCTTCCGTACGTTCGTGTCGTAACTGGACCTAAAGGGATGAAAGGTATTTTTTCAAAATTACTCCCGCTTAGGTAAGAAATTTACCTTGAGATCGTTATTGGCTTCTCGGAGAGAACCGGTAAGCGACGCCATGTAATAAATAATCAGAGTCATGAGGACGATTAACGGAATGACTATGCCAGGTGACGCTACGTAGTCGAGACAGCTGCAATTTTCAATGTTTACATGAAAATTAAGGATAATGTCAATTAATGAAATCATGGGTCGATCGTACCGTTGAATAATCCTGGGGAAAGAATCCCTGACGCTCTTTGTCGCCAGGTTATATATACGGTGATATCCGGAAAAAGGTCCGCAATGCCAGGAAGGTTCTACCCAAACGATCGCGTAGCCCACCGGCAAGACGCATAAAAATAACATGGTCAGCAGTAGAGCGAAATAAAAGTTATTTGACCTGGATCGGACAAAACATTGGACTTGGAGAAACGACAATACGGTATTACGAATGGTTGATTGTTCAAAGCCATTACCTCGAAGCTCGGAATACCACCTCGTGTGGAACGTTACACGTGAGAACCGCCCAGGAGCGTAAATACATAAGGATACCGAGTTTCACGATGTTTAAAGCGGTCAAGCCGGGACTAAAGAACATTCCCATCCACACCATTCCTTGATTGTACACCAGATGAAGGATGTTTTCTGCTATCTTAAAGTCTCCATACTGTGGAAACTGTTTCTCGAGGTCCCAGCACCAGCAGTTATTCATAAATCGAACAAAGACGGCGCGAAAAAAGTCCACACTCATGGTCGACACTATTGTTAACACCTGGAAAGATACGTATGTATATGACAAGTCTTTCAGATTATTCTATTACGATAAGAATCACATCCATCCGTACCAAGTCCATGACGGTAAGTTTCGCAAGTTCTTGTCCGAACGTCGTCTCCCAACAAAGACGGCGAAGTTTTTGTCGCGTATTCGCGTCCAGTCTGTTCAAGGGTACCCCTAAAAAATACTAAAAATTAGCAAACAAATGAAATGAAATTCACGCAACAAGTCTAACCATGCCCATTCGTTCAATTCCCATTCGCGCTATACATATATATTATAATACATATACCTGATGGACCCGAGTTCCCCGGAGATGAGGTTGCGCAGACTTTCTCATAACATTTTACGCCGGATTCTTCGTTCTCCAGAGAAACAACGGCCTTTGCCGACTCGGTCGCAATGCTTTTGGTGAAGCGATCTTCCTCCGTAGAAATGTCGTTAATTTCTGTTGCAACATCGGGATACGCTATCCTCGTAGAAAATGTACTTTCCTTTGTCACGGCTCCAGTTATATTCTCTGCACCGTCGAAGGTAGCTGACGATGAGACGGATGGAAGCGTGCTACGTGCCACGTACATACTCGTAGACACATTGTAATCCAGTCTGTCGTTGAAACTCGTATTTCCGACATTTTCGTGCTCGTACGACGAGGACCTTTCTTCCGTGTTGTTACGAACATCTGGCCATTCAGTGGTGGCTTCGTAAAGAAGGCTCGTTTCTCCAGTCTCGCTAGAGTTTTTTTCGCTGAATACGATGAGATTGCCCACGTATTCGTAATCCAAACGCGGATAGTCGCCATTGCTGATGTACTCTTCGAGAGTAGCGTTAAAATCATCGTAATACGTGTCGTTTATCGGTAGCTTCGCATCGCTCCTCCCCGCGGATGACGCTGAATCTAGACGTTAGTTTTATGAATAACGGACGAATTAACGGATCTACAGACAATACGAATTGCGTATAAAGCGTGAATACTTGTCGTAGTTGCGTTGCGTAAGCCAGTGCCATTGCTCATTAATAGAAGACTGAGGGACGTAAGAGCAACGACAGACGGAGAATTCAATAAATCGGCCGCGCAAGATATAGGAATGTAAGTGCAGCTCGTATTTTCCGGCTTGAGATGGTCCAACTCGTATTCCTAAATCATCAAACGAACTGAGCCACGAACTAATATGTTAATTGCACAGAAATGCCACGACCTATCGACGGTTACGTACCATATCGTTTATCCGATCAAACAGAGCGAATATCAATGAATACAAATTTAGAAGATTCAACACCATTATTCTGAGAAATGAAAGTTTGACAATTAGTAAAATACTATCGGAGGCTTTATGAGATTTAGGGAATGACTTACCGCGCTAGTTGCATCCGCAATTGCTTTCGGGGATGATAATTTTCAAAAATACCGAGGATCTCGAAAAATATAGGAAAGATGTAAGATATGAGGGACATAACTATAGTAATCTCGTTTTTTCGCCACCAGTCGTGCTCGGCCTCGTCTTCCGTGCTACGCGCTACCACTTGGACGACCGCATAAGCCGACAGCACCAGCAGCGATATTACCGATATGTTGACGAAAATTCTCATCAGTATGATTTTCCAGCTAAAAGATCATTCTACTGTAATTCTATTCGGTCATACGCCGAAGAGTGTCAGCCATTTACTTCCTATGATCCTTCTGCTTTTCAGCTTCTTCTACGAGGGCCTCTTTAAATCCAAGGACGATGCTAGCTATACGGTTGTGCGCCGTTTCAGGATTGCCTATCATGAAATCCCAGCCTGTGAAGAGTTTCCACGAAAAGGCACACTCGTCTTCCTTTTCCGTGAGCTTGCTCATGCGCGAATTCTTGGCCATTCTAACGATGGAGCACGGTAAAACGAAAGAACGGTAGAACGTAAAATGTAGCATTGGACTTTGAACGTGATTGTCGGGGAGGAAAGAAGATATCGGTTAGTACTTGCGTAAGATAGCGACGAAACTGTATGTATAGACGACCAAATTAGTGGCGAAATAGGCGAGTGGTAGTCTATAGCCGCTTTCGGAATCCTGATTCGTGTAATATCCGTAGAAGAGCGGAGAATATTTCAAGACACCTTCGAATTCCCACAAGGTCAACAAGTGCTTCGATTTTATGCTCTCCTCTTTCAACATGATCTTCCTCTCTCCAGCAAGATTTACGTCGGCCGTCAGCACCTGGTTGTATGATTGTAAGAAGAACCGGTCCTTCCGTGTAAGAGGCTGGTAAAACGGCTGGTAAATGGTAATACATACTTCTGGAATAGCTACGAAGGCAGTAAGGGTCGCCGCTACAACGAGATTTATCCAAAACAACCATCTGAGGAAGATAAAGTAGGAGGCAACTGCCGAGCCAAAGTGAGATTCGATTTCTTTGATACGCAGCTCCCACGGCACGAGCCAGGTTTGCAGATTCACCAACTCGCGTTTCAAGTACTGCCACTTCTGTAACAAGAGGGAAGCATATTCTCTATAGGGAAGAGCGTATAGCGCCAGGAAAATCGCGCCGAAAAATACGTCACCTTAGCGATCAGAAGAGATACCCGCGCGATCACGTCTCTTGTGTTGTGACTCTGTGCCAGTCTCTCCTGTAGGGCTCCCTCGTGTTTCCTCACGTAAGCCTTCGCCTGCCTAACGAGCTTCACTTTCCGACGCAACGGCCATGGCTGTTGCTTTATTCCGCTTAAAACTTCTTTGTGGAGCTTGAGTTTCTCGAAGATCTGCTCTTGAGTCCCGCCGCTCTCCTCCATTGAGATCGCCGTACTACGCGAGAAAAGCCATTTTTCCCTTTGTTCATCTCCGGCCAATCGAACGGTCTACATATTTATATTATACTGACTCTCCGGAACTAATAGTGTAGGCGGAAGACCGTCGGCGAGCGGCATTTTCCATCTCCGAACCAAATGGTGAGGAGGATCTACGTTTCCGTTTGCTCTGACGTCGGGAAGAGTTACGTCTCTGTAAAATCGCACAGGCCGAAATTGAATAATCCTCTTCGTCGCATTCCTCATCGTCGCCGTCTGAAACGTGCAACCGTCAATGATACGAAATGATACGAAGTTGTCATACGGAAATAAACTGACAAACTTACTAACCGGCAACGGAAATTCGTTGCATCTCCGAGTCGTTCTCCTCGAATGCTTCGGCACCGTTATCTTCGGCAAGCGCAAAAGTCACTGATTGTGAGAGCCTGTCTATCGAGGGCTGCGGAGACGTGGGCTCCACCTGAAAGCACCACCGAACAACGGCTACCAATTAATTAGTCACGCAATTTACGATCATTGATGATTCATAGTCACGCTAAGGAGGGACGCCCCCGCAGCGAGTACTTGACCGATTGAACCTGCATCGACGGCCATGCCGCGGCTCTTAATTTTCGTGAATCGCTCACGAAAAGGGCCAACGATGAAGCCCTCTACGTTTCTAGACCATCATTGCTCCGGTCAGTCGTTGAAACATTCGGAGACTATCATTGCTACCTCCTCGTCCCATTAATCGATGGCAGATGGTACGCCGTAGGAGACGCACCCTCGAGCAAATGCGAATACCATCGCCTGGCCACGTCCTAGAGCTCGCATCCTTCATGCCCAACCCTCTCTCTTCGAGGCTAATCGCTCCTCGAACTTGCCTACGTGTTACACGCGATTTATCCAATCTCACGAAAGATATCGGCACCCTCCCCGATCACTCCCATTACCCTATAATGTTCGTGTGTTAGCACCCCCGTCTTCTTGGGCCCTCCACCACGCGCATTAGCCTTCAATCAGAAATTCAATCGGATTCCTGGCATTGGCGGCACTGATAACCGCCTAACTCTGTGTACCCTTGGAATTCGGGCTAAGGCATTTTTATCTTGTAAAGCATCGTTGAAAGGAGATGACAGAACGGAATTGTCAGCAGAGCTCCGAATAGCGAGGTGTGGCCCGATCAGGGGCCACAGAACACGAGCAGCGTTTCATCATAAAACTAGGCTACCGGAGTATACTTGCCATTTTC
This sequence comes from Hedychridium roseum, assembly GCA_963989215.1. Lineage (NCBI taxonomy): Eukaryota > Metazoa > Arthropoda > Insecta > Hymenoptera > Chrysididae > Hedychridium > Hedychridium roseum. The sequence goes on along the minus strand of OZ022307.1, from coordinate 181,778 downwards.
ACGGACCTACAAGTTCTACGAGGTTTCAACGATTAATAGCTGGACCGTGTTCTAATGCTTTAGAAAACTACGCTGATTATCCTCCACGCACTTTATACCGTCACGATTAAACCTTTTGATATATCCAAAAACCCCGATAAAAGAAGAAACGAAGCAGTGAACAAGAGCATTACCTGCCAAGGAGATAAGAGGGGTGTGGTCGTTGGAAATCGAGTAAAGCGAGATGCATTCTCCAGTCTCAATATTCCAGGATTTTCCTTCCTCTTGCAACATCTTCCACGATTTATGCTCACGATATATTCTTCGTCTCGATCGTCCATACCTTTGCGTAATACTTCAAGGATGTCGACCCTTAATCAAAATGAGAAGAAGAAAACATCGCGCCGGAGATGAGAAAACGGCAATGACGTTCCAAGTAATTTCTTAGGTAATCAGCGAACGAGTGTGAATGTTGTAAATGTTGTAATCTACGTAAAGCCTTTTGAGATCCAAAGAATATAAAGCGCTTCACTGATATTCTCTTCGGGTGAGTCTCTGGATAAACCGGCCTTTCCACAGTACCAGAGCATACTGTTTGGAAAGGTGGAAACACACGAATACATTGCCGCTAATGAGTCCTCGCACATTATTAACTCTTACGGCCGCTAAAACCCATCCCCACTGGCAAGCTGCACGTCACCATTAGTCCACTATTAATACGAACATTATAAGAACGGCGCTATTTCTCACGCGAGCCCAACGTATACATAAGTATACATAAGTGCACTTAAACGCAGAAACTGGCAATAGAGGCAAGATATTTGAATAACGCCGAGTTTCGACAGTTTCATTGATTTCTTTATTGTTCGTACAGAATGATATTTTCAAAGTACCGTACACATGTGTATGATAAATCTAAATAATACTCTATAAACGTGTAAATGATAAGTTGTCTTTCTATCGAAGATACATGCAAGAATAAGTCGTATTCTTTACGAATGTTGTATTATCTATGGCTATTCCCCTGAAGAGTCGGAGAGCTTCGAGGTGGCACGTGATATGTGACGAAGACGACACTAGAGAGAAAAGTCGGTTCTTGAGGTAGGACATTAAGACCGTTCAACATTGACTTTCAATCATTGCTATGTCCATCATCGATCATCTTACGTATACTATGACGGCCAGTAATTCACGATCACGATCCATAAAAATCCGCTCTACAAATCTATTCCTTTTGGCACAGATGCGGTTCATTGTATTTCGATATTGACCAATCAAGGTGTACATCCTTAGAAATGTACAGTCGAAGCACATTTTCAAATTTTTTTATCGAGAAATATTCTCGTGGCCGAAACAACGCATTTTTTTGTAGAAATAAACGATGGATAATCGTGGAAGGTGGGAAATATTCGAAAATGAGACGAGTGTACTTGGAGATAGCGGAAACATCATTTGGTAGTGTGTCGCGCCCAAGTGTTTCTCTGCACCTGAGACATCAATTCGTTCCTCGGTGGAAGCCGAGCGCTTGTCGTTCGCGATGGCGGGGGACCGGAAGTCCGTAATATAGTGGCCAAATGTTTTTGACCATGATTAGTTGGAGAGGACGGAGCTTTACCGTCCATCTCGACGGATGACGAAGCAACAGCGAGGGAGTTGCGTTCGGTGGCCTGCTGTTTCTCCTCGGAACACATTCGTTTTCCTTGGGGAGGCGGATCCAACATTATCGGGGGTATGTCCTCCTGGACGGTCGATCGTTCCTGTTTCACTTTGCCGTCGATCACCGATGAGACGACCCTCCCGTTCACCGGCAACGGCTTAATAAAAGTCGGCTGCTGGTTGTCCACGTAACCATCGAAATTCCCGCCGTAGTTGTCCGATTTGTGGCTCATGACGGGTGACGAATTGAAGCTATTCGCTTGAGAGACCCTCAGGGACATCGAGCTCGCCGGCAACGGGCCGGGATTCTGTGAAGGCGCCGAATGCTCATAGAAAGGGAAGGAAACAGGAGCCAAAGAGCTTACCGATGACCTGCCATTCGGAGGTAAAAGGAGGTTCCCTCCTACGGCATAAGGAGACGGCGTGGCGTAAGGCGAGCGTTGCTGCTGATAAGGGACGATGTTGTGTAGCCGCTCCAAGAGCTGCGCCTGGAATTGCAGCTGATCCGTCGAATTTCCACTTGCCGGGAAACCCATGGCATTGAGGCCGCAATAAAGGGATTCCGTTGGATACGAGCAGTACGAAAAGGACGGGGGATCCAATTCCCAAGGCGAGCATTGACCTCCTGCCCGATGGCACTACTCGCGTAAAACGACGTATTAGTACACGAGACCTATACCTACCGATGACACCGTGAATTCCAAATTTTCCGGCCATTAATCCTACCAATTTCACTCGTTAAACTTTTTCGCTCGAAATTTTCTCCAACTATCAACTATCGTCGTGCCATTAACGATGATATTACCTAGCATTTGTTGGCAGCGCAAACTCCCAAATCCCGTGCGAAGACCTGTCGGACAACACCGTCACACTGGCTCTTAGCATAATTATTGGATTAGCGTTTGTGCTTTAATGCCGTTACGTATACTAGCGATGCCTTCCCAGTGACCGATTCATCGTAAATTCGTGTAAGTCATAAACAATACGAGATTCCACGTCCTGAAGATACTCTGAAGTTCTCCCGCGATTTTCTAAAGTTAAAAAACGTTTGCTGCTTAAAGCTTTGCTCTAGCAAAGTTATGCTGAACCCTGCGTAATATATGTATATTTTAATGACAATTGTTAGGCGCTAAAAGGAAAATAATAATTTGTCGCGTTTCACCGAACATTACGTCTTCAACTAATGGCGAATTTTCATGTTTTGTCGTGAAGGCTGACGGACGGTGCGAAAAAACTGAAGAAAAGCGTGCAATGCCGTAACTATGTGTAATGGACGTACACGACCGTTGATTCGTTCGTCATTGTTCTCGGTGTCCGTGCGAGGCATAGCAAAAATGTCTCATTAAGAGGATCCATGCGTCCGCGTCGTGTCTCTACGTGCAACGCATGGTTTACTCGATTGGCGAGTGCAAAACGTAAAACATGTATGTAAATTGGTTTATTGAAAAGTAAAAAAAGGTAATAGTAATAAAAAAAAAAAGTCGGTACAAAAGGCGTTATGATATAAAAAAAGGGAAGTACAAAATGCGCTGTTAAACGTTCATTAAAATGCAACGTCGACAGAGGCGGACAGGCGGACAGGCGGACAGGCAGGCAGACAGGCAGACAGGCAGACAGGCAGACAGGCAGACAGGCAGACAGGCAGGCGAGTCGTTGGTTGTCGGGCGCCGGTGTCATGGTAAGCGGTAGAGCGTTACCTGGCCGAGACTGGACAAGTCAGGTACGCCGGAGGTTTGCTGTAATGCCGCGGACGCCGGAATCTGCGACTGTGAGTTCGCATGACCGCCCGATATACGTTCTTGTTCCCTGAGGTGCCCGACGAGCGCACCGATATGCTCCAAAAGTTCTTTATTTTGTATGAGCAATTGATGCGTCCTAGCCTGAAAAGTTTCATCGGAGTGTCCATCTTTAGCTTCGTGGTCACCTGAAAAAGGAAAATCTCAACATGTTAATTATTACCTGTGCCTCGACGCGCGCCGCGGTCTCTGCCGCGAGTTGATCTTGAAGCAGCCTCGCGTGTGCTACGGCTGCTCTTGTCTGTTGACTCTGTTGCTCCAGTCTTTCCCGTAGGAGCTGAATTTCGTGCTTCAGAGCCGTTAATTCACCACCGGCCAGTAAACCTCCGGAATCCGAGGTTACCGTACCCTAAGGAAAGATTCGTTTCATCGCAAAGTCTCGAGGGCGAACCGATTAAGCCGTCTACACCTTCAGCTTACCGATGGGGATTGCCGGACCGGTGAGGTAGAGGCTGTCGTCGCTGCTATGTCTTGAGACCTCAGGAGACACGGTACAGAAGTCTGTTCCGTCACCGAGTCCTCAGTGTCACCTAAAAGCGATATATCTGTAAAGCGAAAGTGTCTGTCTCATAAAAGATGATTGATCCGCGGGAAGAGCTAACGGAGAAATCGAACGGACCTTTGGGCACCGGTATAGGCGATGGCTGACGTTGCTCATTCGATACTTGGTCCTGTTCATCGTAAACGTCTCGTTGGTTCTCACCACCGTGATCCCTCACTCTCTCTTTATCGGCTCGGTCCCTCTCTTCGCCGGCGCTGTTTATACTTAATTTATGGCACACCTCGAACGCTTGTCCCACCGTCCTCACCACCCTCATCGCTTGACTCTGATAAAATTCGGCCGCGTTTTTAAATATCCGTCAAAATAGAAAAATCAACTAACAACTGTCGAGATCCCAGTGTGTTAAACTACTTTCGTCGGAACGGTGAAATCCAAATTGAAATGGAAATACCATCGAAATACTTTTTACCTCGAGGTCATCAAGGTCGTCATTCGCGTCATCCTCGAGGGTGTTGTTCTCGTCGAAACTGACATTGGCCGAAGTCGCGCACAGGCTCGACTGTGCTTTCGATCGTAAACTGGATTTCCGTATCTTTGGATAGTTAAGGCTCTCCGGTTCTTTAAAAGAGAGCTTCTTCCGCGGTCGACAAATGATGTCGTAGCCGGCGGGACTACTCGATCCAGGACTCGAATCGCCAGCATTCGCCGCCGACGGTACTTCCGCCAACGTAATCGCTTGTTTTAAACTATTGCGCAGCATAACGATCGAATTATCGACTCTTCTTTATCGGGTAACTTTCTCTCCGTAACATCTACCCATTAACACGTTCGTTCGGTCTAGCCATAAAGCTGGTCAATAAAGAAAGGGACGCCTGGAAATTTCTGTTCAAGGACCGCCAAATAATAGCCGCATGACGGTTCTTAAGAGTTGACGTTGACGAACGATTTAGCAGAGTAATGAAGCACCCGTTCGTTTATTTTCCCGGTAAACGAACCGTTACGTTCAAACGCAAACACACCACTTTCCTGTGAAACCTCCGTGAAAATACAGATATAATCAAAGCATATGACCTCAAAAAACAAAACTGCTACGAATATCTAATCTGGTGCGTGGCATAGGAAAAAAATGATATATCGCTCTAAAGGATAAGGAGTGTGACAACTCGTGTTTTTACACAATGCCGGAATTGACGATCCTTCAAGAGCGCATTACCGTGATTACCGTGAAAAATAGATAAAGGGTAGTATAGTAGTTAAGAGATCACTGTATACGTCACTAGCGGTTCACTTTGGTAACGTCAACTTCGTCGTTTTCATTATATTACCGGCGCGGCACATGAAGAATCACTTGAAAGTTCGGTACTGTTCCTATTCTTCGTTGTTGGTTCGCCGTCGATTATGTAACGGACCACAGGGACTTACGATTCACGTAGTAGATGAAGCTAAAACTAAAATAAAACTCGAAGAGTGGAGGAATGGCGGATAGACAAGAGTAGAAGAAATTTCTTGGATAGTCGGTAGCTGCGACAGAGCCTGAGCCCTGGCGAATCAGCAAGTAGAGCCAAGAGAGTAAGCTGCTCGCCTTCTCCTCCTACTTCGCTGCTGCTGCTGCTGCTGCTGCTGGATTTTTCCTCCGGTTTATTTATAAGCGCATTAATATTCTGGCTTTCGGTCGCTGAATGGCATTTCCGCACCGCGCCACGCCGTGCCACGCCACCCCCTACCTAATCACTACTTGGAGCTTGGCTAATACGAGCCCTCGTGCAACCATTACCATCAGTATAGAATCGCTTTTCAACTACTGGGATCTTTACAGTCACTCGCTGCCACCTCGGACTTACCTTTTTACTAGACTTGAATACATTACACTTAAAAGTATTACTACTCCCGTCGCGGGCAATGTAGCTAAATATCTTTAGATCGTGGCTGTCGTGAGAAACGTAAAATATTCTGAAAGGAAAATGTTGGCCATGGGTTTATCTACAAGTTTCCGTAGAATAGTCACGCGATAAAATTGTTGCAGTTTTGTACATGCTTGATGACGAATGGACTCACCTGTAAATTGGATGATGCATCAAGAAGACCCTGTTCTCGTCCAACCACTGTTGCTTTTTCTGTGAAAAGATTCGAGAAATGGGCTGATTATTTTGTAAGAACTGGCGATGCCTCGACAGTGTCATACGGAAGACATCTGTTCACCATCGATCTCTATTAACCGGCTTCTCTGCATCGTGGCGTTTCTCCAAAGATACTTTCTTTCGTAAATTGCCACGACGACTATTATGTTCGCGCGCGCGCGTACCTACTCTCGTCTACCGATTACTTTATACCTTCTTTTTCCGTAGCATGACCTTCAATCCATCTACCGATACTTCCAACGTGACTTTCTTCTTCTTGACCCCTTTTGCTTTAAATTCGTACTGGAGTAAGAAAAAAGGAGAAGTGAGTAAAGCCTGGGTGGGATGATAAATTTCAAGTTCCAAATGAGGAGGTTCCTTAATAAAAAAGAATGAAAGCTTACGCGAATTCTCCGCATCGCCGCCACGATCTCCACTCTACTAGTCGGTCGAGGAACATCCATAGAGCCGATGAACTGGAAAAGATGACGAAAAGAAGCACCTTGGTCTTAATGTATCGTACTTATTGTTACAAGTACATCGTCCTATAACCATTGAGCAGCGCTCTGCGCGCTGTATTTAGAATTTCCCCCATTGAAGCAATGGCCCAGACACATGTTCGTCAAGGCAGAAGGCGCGATGTAGCGTTAGGTTGAATTGCCGATCGATAGGAAAGGCCGACAACGGTGGCGGATTGTTCGGTACTCTTTTGATAATGGGAAGGAGCACTTATCGATCTGAGGAAGGGAAAGGTATCCCAGATAACAAAGCGACACGTGAGAACGCGTACACACGTATCCGCTCACGACCGTATACACTTTTCATGACTATGACAACGATCGCGCCGCTATTACCCAGCCAGCCATGCCTCCCCTACTGCCTCCTATATTCCCTTTCTTTGTACATCGAGCCGACAAATGTCTCACAGGTCACAATCTCATTGCCGATGACGGCATTCGACCAACTCTCATGGCAAATCTCTATAGATTCTTCAACAATTCCATCACTAGCCACTGTCGGCTCGCAGATATACATATTTTTACTCCATTTCAATCGAGTTTTATGGAAGTAAAAAAAAGGGGAATATTATCACGTGATAGTTTGTTGGTATGTGAAAATGACGCGCAGAGCGGTCGTTTACCGAGCTTAAATTACATATATTGCTCCTGCCAAAAACTGCAGCTTCTGCACGGAGAGCCGTCTGACGCACGGAGAATTCTGCTAATCGTCAATAGAGGACTCACGGAGGAACCGGGTCGCTCGACGTAGGAACAATGAAATTTTCGCACAATCCTTCATACCGTATACGTTATCTGCATGAACACGAAACCGATGAAAAACTACGAAGACTGTATCAACCACAGTCGTTCTTGCTCGCTCAAATTAGAAACACCTTCGTCTATTATTGATAAGTCGTAGACTTATCTATTTCGTTCTTCGTCCGATTGCTATAACGTTCTTAGAGAAGCAACCGTGTAAATACAACATTATATCCGTGAAATATTAGGAACGAACGATGACCTAGATAGTGAAAAGAATAAAAATACATCTGGATGAGCAGCTGACGTTTCCTTCTATCTACGGTGGCACAAATGATGGCGCTGGTAAAACTGGATGATCGGGGTAAAGCATATTCTGTGGACTCGGAGAAATCGTGCGTAAGCGCCAACGTCAGCAGGAAGAGCGTAAACGTCAATTGTAGGTCGCGCACAAACGGTTCTACTATTCTCACAAAGCGCCGGCTTTATGAGCGCTTTATGAGCTTATTGTTAGACGACTGAGGAAAAGCACAAAAGCTTGTACCTTTCTCAGAAAGCGTTCTACGGAAATAAACACGTAAAAAGTGACGTGAGTAAAGGCTGTACCGGCGCCGTGTCTTCCAAATATATCTCGTGTCGTGTCGCCTCACGTCGCCCTCATTGTTGCATCGCCAACAACGATATCCTAATTTCTATCTAATTTTTTCTATTTCTATCCAATAGACAATACTACATCGAAACGTGGGCCAAACTTGCCCTTCTTCCTTTGCCCCCCGTCCACCGAAATATATATTTTTCAACGGCGACAGCTGAACTTGTACTTTTCGTACTCGGAACTTGGAAGAACTTTGCACGGCTTGTTCAAGGTTCCAGCGTACTTGGGCGAATTACGCAGCAGTAGAAGCCGAAGATGGAGAGAAAAAGACGACGACGGAGTGGAAATTTGAAAAATATCACACATCTCAGCGTACTACCTTGGCGTGGAAAACGATCCCACGGTGGAAGGCCTCATCGCTGTGCAGCGGTATTCGCGTATCGTACTCGTCATTGTGCACGAGGTTGTACTGCTTCTTAGAGGGCATGCTTGGCCCAACTTCATCCGATTATCTTCGTCCAGTCTCGCTGGAACATTAACCGGACAAATATTAACTACACATCGCTATTGCTCTTCTTCTCGTGCATTGGAAATGCCATTCTCATTCAGTCTAAGCGTCTTGTAAAAGCAAACAAATCCCACGTTTCGTTTCTTCACGTATCTTTTCGTTCGATCGGTTTCCAATGGCGATATGACTACAAACGAAATTTTATTCCCGAGATTGTGCTTCAGATTCAACTTATTCTTTAATCATTGTACACGCTTAAGGGAAATAGTACGTATTTGTCGGTTAAACGACAGGGCAGTCGCCTAAGCCGCAACCTAGCCAACCGGTGTGATTGCATCGAAGGTCATGTTGTCCGAATGTACGTAAATGCACGTGCTACCGCATACGTTGCTGTAACTCCAGCTACATCGTATTCATCGACGAAGCACAGCCAAAGAAATAGAGAGCACGTAAGGACCCGATCGATCCCTCCATAATCACCCGATTCACTTGTGCAACTCCTCGGCATCGTTCCTCGATCAAAGGACAGTCGGTTGATAATATATGTATCAATGAACGACGCGAGCTGCCCGAGCCACCCGGCACTCGTGAAAACGATACTACGGAAAAAGAAATGTAGATATAGGCTCAATACCGGCTTGACAGTCTCACGAGAGATTTATTCTTGGATCTTTACGCTGGAATTTCTACGCACGCGTTTCGTCGTCTCTCTTTTTCCATCCGCGCCAAATTATCCGCCAAACTTTGCCACAAACCGCTATTTTTTAACCACACCTGTATACCCTTTTCCGTTGAAGCGAGTGTGAACATTGTTCCTTTATTCAAACTTGAGTTAAGCACGACACTTACACGGCAGAACTCTATCAGAGCCTGTCATTTAAAGTAAAATATAATTCTAGTCTTGTAAGATGTTGATAATCTTCTTGATGATTTTCATAATCACGTCCTCCAGTGTCAGGTATACGGTTCACAGGGGCGCGCACACTTGACAAAAACGGTACATTGCATTAGAATATAAGAGATGCAGCGGCAGATTTGCATCTAGCATTTGGCGCGGAATGTAAAAGCGGTTGGATCGCGTAAGGTGCGCGCTGAAAGATTTACAGGTACGTATGTCCGATCAGTCGGTACTTTGTTCGTCGCGCAGAATCCAGTTGAACCGGAGCCCTCGTCGCAGTTTCCCTGCCTTCATTTATGTACACACGTAGAGACGCGGTAGGTTGCACTCGACGATGCACCTTTGCCTGTACGGTGCACACGTACCTCAGTTAGGTGCCGCTCACACGCGAACCCCCAGATTCGAACAAAGAAATATCTATCCTTATTCCTCCGCACAGCAGCTTACACTCTTGACAATGTCAGTAAACGGACGCAACAGTAAACGTCCGTTGCATACTTATTTTACAATCATGTCAGACCTTGTTGCTTGTCGTGGAAGAGTTTGAAAAACGTACAATTACAATTAATTCATGCGTCATAGCTTGGACCGAAATATACATGTTTGGTGGTACGCTGATAAGAGGGGTCAAACGCGTTACTTTTGCACAGATTTTTGTTCGTACGCAATTAATTGCCGTTTACATGGCATTGATACGTATATCATAAAATTGCGGATCGATGAAAAATTAGCCGCACGAAAAGACGGAAAAATATGTTAAACCGGTGTATCGCTTAAAGCCTTGAGTATCTACCTGTGAGCTGAGTGGACGGCCCAATCCGACGGATTATCATGAACCGGTTTTTTAGCCGAAAATCGGTTCTCTTTGTGAAGACAGCTTTACGTCGGGCGAACAAGGGAGAAACAAAGACCGTCAGATAGGCGAAATGTCCGTAGAAGCGAGAACGAAGGTAGTGAAGGTCGAATCACATGGACGATCCTCCATAGCACACGTGCGGATATTCGCACGAATCTCTGTGTGATAGAGCGGAGTTGCGTGCATAGCCAGCACAGGGGACGAAGCCCTGAGACGAAAGACGACAGATTCCTCCGCGGCACAAAGCTACACGGTCGAAGGCCTTCACTTGACTCACCTCCGATGCCTGCCCAGCACGTTCATTATTTCCTGTCTCTCACGATCAGTACACATACGTGTACACATGTACACACGCATACGTATCCGCGGCACTGCACGACCACGCTAAACACTCACGTGTTCATTCAGATCTTGGGGTAGATCCAGAGCAGGAGAGCCAAAACGTCAGGAAATCACGAAAACCAAGGAGGCGCACACATTGAAGGCTGGGCTGCCTTAATGCTGTATTTCAAGAGGGGGAGGAAGATATTGATAGAGAAAGAAGGATAGAAAGAAAGAAAGAAAGAAGGAAAGAAAGAAAGGAAGAAGGAGAGACAGGGAGAGAGAGAGAGAGAGAGAGAGAGAGAGTCGACCGTTTCCTAGTTCCATTCTCGTCGAAACTCCTCCGAGCTACGAGCACCTACGAGCACCTACGAGCACCGCCAAGTGCTTACACCAGCAGCCACCAACGACACCAAGCACACGGGCAACTGCGGCTTGGCAACCATGTCCCTCCCGCTAAAAACACTTCTTGACTTCTGTCACATTTCCCTGCTGGTCGCTTGTCATATTATCCTTGAACGGTTTATTAGCACCCTTATAAACGGTTATCGACCTCGCTCCGAAGAAGCACGATCACCATGCACACAGTACGTGATCACCGAGCGGCGAGCGTACAACCTGCTGGTACAGCCCCTTTGCTGGACGTAGACCGCCGGAATCATCGACATCAGTATCATCCCCTCCGCCAGCTAAACCGGCCCGGCATGCCACTGAAAACCGGCTGAATATTATCCACGGCAGCACCCGCCACGACAACCGACCGAGCGGCAAATTCACCATCCTGTCCCGACATCTATGGATTTCATAGGAAAGCATATCGCTCCTCTATCCCTAGTAGGATAATGTCGGCGATACAGACACTATACAAAGTCTACAAAAATATTCTATATACTAACGTGTCGTCCCTATCCTTCCTCTCTAAATGTTACAGAGTCAGTGGTGTTCACTCATAAAATACATCACACGAGTGTCATACCGTTAGTTGGTTGACGACTGTTGACGACCATTCACGATCATTCACGACTCCAACGCATCTCAACCACATTAGCCGGTTGACACGCTGTATCGCATTTTCGCGGGTAGTAGTGAGTTTCAATTTTTCGACAATCATGTTCGTTACATGTGTGGCTCCTGTCAATATTGCTGTTATTAAATACTGCAAGTATTTTTCTTTTTATCCTTTCACAAGTATTATCGACCTTAAATAGGCCAGAGATCTTATCCCCAATATGACCTCCCCATATACTTGACCTATCATTTAAATAACAAAAAAATGGAAGGTTACCGGTTACCGGATCCCGGAATGAGAATAGCGGTGCAAGAAATTTACCGTTTTTTTACAGGGGGAAAAAGGGACGAAAAATTAATTTTACCTACAAATGATTCCATAAGCGCAACCTTAAGTACTAAGCAGGTAGCAAACTTTTCATCTACTGATATTACGGTATGCCGGGAATTTTTTTAATCCGCATCATTTTTACCGTACAGTTATGTGCAAAGACCACCGTAATGATAAGCCCGGATTTCAACGAAGACAAAATATGGCTGAACGGGAGGTAGGTACGAAATTATTTAATATGATTATTTAATAGATTGAATGATGAATGATGATTATCAGAGAAGAAGATATAAAAAATCCGCGGCTGCAAAATTGCCTATCCGAAAGTAAGTATACAAGTTCATAGGTGAAATTATGACAACGGACCTGTATTAAAATTTTCTTTCGCGCACAAGTGAAGAAGCGGTCACAGACTTTGAGTGAGGTGCTGAATTGGAAGATTCATATTTGCTCGGAAAATAACTTCCCAACAGCAGCTGGTTTAGCGTCGAGCGCGGCAGGATACGCTTGTCTCACCGCAGCCCTGGCTAAGCTCTACAGAGTAGAGGTAATTTACACAAGCTTCATGAATATTTCCCTTTTAGATATTGAGATACTGTTTCTCTGCAGGGCGATATCAGTTCAATAGCGCGTGTTGGTTCAGGTTCTGCCTGTCGTAGTACCTTAGGGGGCTTTGTAAGGTGGCACATGGGATCAGATCCGAGCGGCAATGACAGCATGGCTAAACAAATTGTACCCGCTACTCATTGGCCAGACATGAGAATTCTTATATTAGTTGTAAGTGATTGTACTCTTATGGATTTTCTCATCCGATGTGCGGATCATTTTTCTCATATAAATTACAGTTCATAGCTCATTCATTTTTGCATTTTCAAGGTAAGTGATGCACGAAAAAAAGTGTCGAGTGCCACCGGGATGAGAAGAAGCGTCGAGACATCGGATTTTCTTAAGTATAGAATCGAGCACGTACTTCCAAAACGAATCGAAGATATGGACCGCGCGATCGTCCAAAGAGACTTTAAAACATTTGCAGAACTAACGATGAAAGATTCAAATCAGATGCATGCTGTATGTTTGGAATCATATCCACCTTGTGCTTACATGAATGATGTATCATTTGACATTATCGATCTTGTACATTCGTACAATACAGCAGTCGGGGATATTAAGGTATTAGCTTTATTCCTGGCTAAAGAAAGAAATCACGAAAATATTGTTAGCTCATTAAATTAATAACCGAAATTCCAGGTGGCATATACATTCGATGCTGGCCCTAATGCAACCTTATATCTGTTGGACAAGGACGTGCCTGAAGTAATGCGCGTTATAGATTACTTTTTCCCACCATTGGAATCTGATCAATCCGTCAACTGCTACAAGAAAGGAATACCTATCCCCGATGTAAAGCTCTCACAGGTAAACATCTCCATTTTGCGTTTTCTTAAAAAAAGTACAGATAAGCGCATGTTAAGCGTAAATCACGCCCTATATTCCTCATCATCATGGTCTTACTGTAGGATTTAGTGGATAATATTCACGTGGAAAAGAAGGAAGGTGGTCGGTTAAAGTACATAATTCACACAAATGTGGGGAATGGACCTAAATACTTTGAAGATTCCCAGGACAGCCTTTTAAATAGCGAAGGTTGGCCCGCTAAACCTGTTAATCCTTTTAAATAAGGGGTCATTATTGTCACTTTGTGTTGTACCTCAAAAATAAAATTTCTATTACATCGTTTATTTTCGGACCTATTCGTACATTTCTTTTAAAAACCTTGCTCCTTATACATTCTGCAAATGTGTGTAAATGCAGCTCATATGCAAATCATATGTCATTAATAATACAATATTTAACAAACAAGTGGATGCCGGGCGCTAGCAGACGACGTTCTCAATACTATTAAGTACCATGCACATGGTACGAGTATTTATTGCTACCGTACGATCTGTGTATATCGCGAAGTTTGTGTAATCTCTGTTTCATTAGATCGCGCCTACTACACAAGTGTTCCGATTGTAATCGTCAAATAGTACGATATATTCGAAAGATGGCGCGTGGTACTGAGCTTATCAAAACAATTGTCGAACGTGTGGTTAAATCGAATTGTTTCGGGCAATGTATGAAAGGGGTAAGCCCTACTTGATCCATCTTCACCTATCGTACGACTGCATAAGTACTTAGAAAATAAATACGTAGCCTCAGCCTCCTACCGTTTAATTTTCTTCATACGCATAATTCACAGGCATAAGCATAGAGTATTTTTAATGGTGCACTTGATCATAGGTAAAAATACTCTCGGCGGAAAATGGTAACTGCAAGGCCGAATTGGTCATTTCTGATGAACATTTGAATGAAGGTGGTTCTTTGCACGGAGGTTATACGAGCACGTTAATCGATTGCCTTTCGACGTACGCATTAATGACGCACGAGGTCGCTGTGCCAGGGGTCTCTGTAGATCTGCACATCACGTGAGTGTTATAACGTTAGTTTATTTAAACATTTCTTTATTAATGTAAATATTATACGTAAAAGTTCATGACGACGCTGTAAAACAATTAATGGCACAGATTCATGAAAGCCGCTCTACCTGGCGAAGTGGTGACTATCGATGCTAAGACTATACGCGCTGGACGTACGTTGGCATTCCTCGCTGTGGATTTAACAAAGAACAACGGAAAAGACATTATCGCTCATGGGCGGCATACCAAGTTCATTGGCGGTAGATGAAAAGAGAATTATTAATGTTTATCTAGTCGCAAAAATCCCATAAATACACATACGTATAAATGAGGAAATAGAGGAGCTATTAAGGCGGCTAAAGTAATATAATTTCTGCCCACGTCTTCTAGCGGCATTCAAACAGCATCGTGCATGACGCAAAGAAAATGACGCTTATATGCAGTAAATGCATGTGAATTTTGTAATGGTCAAAAGAGCGCAGCACAGGGTGCAATAATCGGCCAAAAGATAAGCGAGGAATAATAATGAATGGAAAATACACGGCACGGCAGGTTACGTTCAGTCAAGTCGGCTGCTGTACTATTCTGGCATTTTAATTTCATCCAGCATCGATCTCAATCGAGCGACTTTCTCCGATAAGTCTTGGGTAAACGATCGAAGGTTGTGAAACTCCCGTTGGGTTTCATCGATGATCGTGTGTAAGCGAAGAATCTCTTCGTCTCTATCGGTGGCTAACTTCTCGTGAAACGAATGATCGTTCATAATTGCCGAATATTTTGTGGCACTTCGCCGAAATCGTGGTATAGCATTGCTCCCGTCCTCACAGTTATCGCAACAGTCAGACCACATGCGCAAATCTACATACGGTATTTGGCTGCAAGAAAGATAACCGTTGTTATCGCTCGGTAGACGAAAGACGTCCGCTTGGACGCGATCGATATCGTCTCCGTTGTCGCAAAGGATTCGCGCCAAGCTGCTCTGCCTGATTTGGGCAAGCTGCTCGGCCTTGAAAACCGAGGGATTCTCGTACCAGAATCTATCGCCGTTTCTGGTACGTCGAAATTGCTCGAGCAGAAGGCACCTAAAGAGCGGGCCGACCTTTGCATTCGAAATCTGGTCTTCGAGAATACCGCCGACCCAAACGTCTATATTGCCGGGATGCCCGTATAGCTCTCGCAATTTCTGCCGAACCGTGGCGCTACTAATTTCACCGGCTAGGTCCTCGAACGTCTCGACGGCCGACATGTTGCAAAATTTCCTCCACTCGAGGTAACCCGGGATGCCGTGATCGCGAGAACGTTGGATATTCATGGCGGCTAGGTCAAGAGCTACGGCGTGCGCCGTGCGAAATAGCTGCTCGGTCAGCTCGACATTGAGATTCTGCTCGGGGAGCTTGAGCTTGGCCGCCGTGGCGAACATTCCCCTTAAGAGGGGATCGACGCCGCCCTCATCGACGAGTCGCCACGGGGCGAAAAATGCGTCACGAAGGGCCAGCGGGCCCTGAGGGATCGAGTGGAAGGTTCGATTAAGTCGCTCGAGACGCGGCTGTATGAGGGAGTGACCGAAACGAAGAGCTGCTGTCGCGAAGACATTGGAGATGGTCGGCTCGACGTTCGGATCGTAACCTTGGTACGGTTTTAAAAGGTCATCAGCGCTCTCACCGAGGATGCGCGGCAGCCAGTGCTGATAAGTGATGTGCTGCATTTCGGCCCCAACGATTTTCCTTGCCTCTTGGTAAAGCTTCTCGCCGTTCCAATGTGGATTCATCTCGCGTAATATACGAGCGATGCGATTGTGCTCGCGCAGCCATACCGTGTGCATCGCCAAAAGGCCAACCTGCTCGTTAGCTCGAATATCGCCGGCAACGAAGCAGTTTATCGAACTCTCAAGAGGATCTCGTCGACAGTCGACGAACTGGCCGGACGCATAAGGCAGGAGTGCTTTACGCCCGGGAAAGACTGGCCCTTCGCGAAGCAATCCATGATTTCTCGTATTATCCCGAAGATTCCGAGCCAATTCGTCGTCGTAGCCGTAGACCTGCGAGGCGTCGATGTAACTAGTGAGCTGATTGAGCTGCTCGCGGGCCGTTATAGTGCCCCAGAGGAGGCTCGTCTCGCCTGAGCCGCAAACGGCACTCGTTCGAATAAAGTCGATGCACCTTCTGTTGGTGATCCGTGGATCACCGGCTGGCACTTCCATCGGGAAACAGGGGGCCGCGTTATCGCAGGACTTTTTGCAATCTATGCCGTCCCAGGATTCGCTCGATACCGACGGCAGGGCATGGTCCATATCGTGATCGAGGAACTGTCCCCATTGCATAACCATGTGCGTGAGTTGATGATCCGACGTAATTTCGTGAGTTGATATAAGCGTCCTTGAGACGAGTCGCGCCGCGGGTTTCGGGTAGCCATAATAACGTCGATCCTTCTCCCAGCCAACCGGCATGGAGAAACCGTTCTCGTAGATGGGTTGAAGGATTCGTCGAAAGCCCGTGTAAGACGAACCCCAGGTGGGATTTCGTAGATTATTGCAGCTGCCGTCAATGCTGCGATACTTATTGTGGAAGCATAAGTTGGAGCAGTTCTGCCGGCGCCTGTGAGCGGTACAGCCGGACAGTCGTTCAATGTCTCTCACCTAGAAGATCGATGAGACAGAAAAGATGGCTGATGCCTCGCGAAAAATTGATAAAAACGAACCTGTTCGGCAGTGAGAATTTCGTCGTAACGGAATTGCCCGGTAACGTTGGCCACGGCGCCTGCGTTCACCAGTCGACGGATGTTTAGCAGAGTTCTCTCGAAGAGTTCGGCCGGCCTGGCGGCGGCACGACCAATGGCATCGGGGAAACGGGCCAACCGGAAAGGATCGACCCTACGGGCCGTACCATCGGTGCTGAAGAGGCCGGCGAGCGTTTTATTGATGGCTCGGTCGATTTCTTCCGTGGCGTCGTTGAACGCCCTGATGACCAGGGCATCGGTAGCTCCTGTCTGCCGGACGCGCAGCAGAGCTTGAGCGGTTGCGCGGCCCAGCTCATTCACGGCCGAACATTCGTATCTAAATGTTTGCGCAGAGATTTTTGAGCCTTGGCTAAAGCGTCAATGAAAGAGAAGCCAAAGCGAACGTTCAAGCGAAAGCACTTACCTTCCGGCATCTTGCACCGTCACATTATATAGATAAAGACTGCCAGCCCGTGATACGCGTATCTTCGTGCTTTCGAGGGCACTACCGTCTTTTTTCCATTGTATAAGGGGTTTCGGTTGACCGACGGCCCTGCAGGGTACCTCGACGGTCGCGCCGGCTTCGATCTCCATGTCTTGCGGTTCATAAGAGAGCCGCGGTGGGTTCAAGTCCGATCTAAGGATCCTCAGGTCGGCGCTGGTCTCGGCCAGACCGTTGGAATTTGCCGCGCGACAAACATACCTCGCCGTATCGGATTCCTTGGCCGCGATAATTCTCAGTAATTGGCCATTCTCGTGTATCTCGAATCGAGGGCCAGGAAGAATCGGCTGACCGTTCTTCCACCATTCGATCCGCGCCGTCGGCTGACCGTCCGCTCTGCAGAGGAATTGTACGTCCGTGCCGATGCGTACCGTTTGCGAGACCGGCAGCTCGAGGAATCTCAGCGCCGTACTCGGTGCCGTTACCGTAGCTCGCGCCTTTCTCGACTTACTCAAGCCCATCTCGTTCACGGCCATGCACTCGTATTCTCCTATAATCGTAAATTCTGCAGTTCTTACCATTTCGTGCGATACACTCGATATTCATGTCTACACCGTAGCGTTCTTTACTACTTTCGAAGGTCCTTTCGATACTTGCCTGCGTCCGCCTCGGTCGCCCCTCTTATCAATAGTGCTCCGTCCTCTCGCAGAGTATACCGCTGATGGTTGAGTTGTAGCTCATTCGAGTCTTTCATCCAGCTGATTTCCGGCCTCGGGTCGCCGCTCGCGCGACAGGTTAACAACATCGTTTCGCCGATTCTCACAAGCGCGTCTTCCGGGCCTTCCATTACTTTCGGCTTGCCTACAATTTCATTGCTTCTGAGCTTAACGGACGAGAAATTCTGTGGCTTATGTGCGGCTTCGTTAGTAGAGATTCATGCGGGAGGATTTTTACTAAACTGCAATGGAAATCGTGGACCGTCATGCTCGTGAGGGAGCGACCCTGCATCGGTTCGGGTGACTGGCAAATCGCTGCCATCTCCGAAGACTTTTCTCGGAGTCGATGGACCAACCAGAGGAGATTGCAGTCGCAGACAAGGGCATTCCCGTCAAGTCGAAGCCGCGTCATTGGGCCAACATTTTCGAAGGCATCTGCCGGCAAACGTCGTAGCTTGTTGTTCTGCAAGAAGAGTCGCTCGAGAGCCGGCAGGTCTTTGAACGTTCCCTTCCTTATCTCACTGAGATGATTGTGCTGGAGGTAGAGCTGCTCAAGCTTGGGCAATTCGTGAAATGCGCGTGGTTCAATTCGCTCGATCCGATTTTTATACAAATAAAGGATCCGTAGATTTGGTGCCCCCTTGAAACTCTCGGCGGGCAGCTGTCTTATACGGTTGTCGTTTAATAAGAGCGTGTGCAACTGGTTTAGCCCGTCCAGCACACCTGGTCTTACATCGACGATATTGTTGAACCTTAGGTCCCTATAAGCACAGATACCAGCCATTAATGGTCCGTCATGGAACACGGATCACCTACGCACTCCTATATTTTCCTATCAATGGCTTTCATTTGCCACGGCACTGTCACGGTCACAGACGGAAAAATCAGGACAGTGCCAGTTTTTTGCTTCATTGATTCCCTCACAAAGAGCGTCAAAGGGTTGGGCATCGATCAGCGCCTAACGGCTCATTCAAATAACATAGGCAATCCCTCTGCCAAGTATCGTCGAATCGTCGAATCGCCGAATAGTGAAAACTTGACAATTGATTTTTCCAAAAAATCTTCCTACATGTGCTCACGTGTGGAGAACTCGAGAGCCTGACGTTGCGTCAACCATACGGCGACAATAATCATTTATTTTTTACTTGGCTCGTCGGTACACTTTCTCCTCGGACGAAGTCATCGATCGTTTCGTTACAATGAAATTCCTCGCGAATGTTATGATTGTAATGGAAAAGCACGACTACGATATTCATGATTCTTTGGCCGAATTTTCTTGACGCGTGACAGAAATTTGCCGAGGGTTTTCAAGAAGTTTCAGTTTAAAACCGTTTGTCCTAATCGATACCGAAATAGCAACGAAATGGTGAATGTAAACTATCGGCGGATGTGTACCGTCTCGCGAGAGGAAAAATTCAATAATCAACGCCGCCCTCGACTCTGCGCGTCATTTCTTAATATAATGCACAGTTTATCTACGTCCCACTGATTCTCACGATTCCTTTCTATCTCTAAGCGGACGGCACAGCGTAACGCTTCAAGATATTCGTCAACCAGGATAGGCAGATAAATTTTTGATGAAAAAGAAAAGGACGACCGAGACCGAGAAGAACGATAAAATAAGCGACCGGGTAACTGTATATGCCGATAGTCTTATCACTCTGTTTTCCCACGTATTAATCGTAGGATCGAAGCGAGACATACTCGGAAAGTACAGTCGTAGAGAAGGTACGCTTCGTAAAAGAGAAAAACGCGTGCCGACGAAAGGGATCTCATTCATGGCACGTCACGTTCACGAACAACGCTAAACTAGGCACGTTTTTTTCTAGAAGAACGGCACAAAGGCTACTTATTACGTGTTATAATATAACGATAAGCGGAGAAAGGGAGTCGACTAAACACGAGACCGACGATTTCGGTCAGCGGGGGTTCACGAGTCAAAGATTTCAAAAGACCACGTAAAACGTTACCATGTGAAACGATCTTCCCATTAGAAGGAACGATGAAATTTATGGCGGAAATGGGGTCAGTCATACGACGCGCCGACGAGTATACAGTTTGAAGGGGAACATGGGAAACGTAAATTCCGTGAGGCTACGAGTATGGACGGAAACCTAACACAGAGTCTTACAAGATCGTCGTATTGGCCGGTATTCGCGGCACGCGATGCAGCTTCTGAAACATGCATCGTACTGTGTTGGCGAAGCACATGCACTTCTGCGGGCACTCAAGTCCGCTGGCATTCTGCGAGTTCGTCCTCGTAGTCGCGTCTACCACCAGTAAAAAGATCCACCAGAGGAGTCTGACGGGGAACCGCATGTCTTTGGAATGGGGAATCTCCGGACGATCACCGCCTGCTCCACCACCGCCAGTAGCAGCCTTTGCTGCTTCCTTTCATCGATTATCACTATTCCAATTGAATCTGCTACCGCTCCGGATCTTCGATGGACGTCTCTCCGTTTATATCGCTTTACTTTGCTCTGCTCTCCTCTACTCTCGACGTGACGGCAGCTACTACTGCGGTCTGTAGCTGTTCTTCGCACGGCTCTCCTACACACGCATCTCCTGCTTTCCTGCGATCTGTCCTGCTTCCTCCATTTTACTCCCACTCCACTCGATCCCACTTCACTCCACTCCGCTTCACTCCACTCCACTCCGCTCCGCTCCGCTCCACTCTATTCCACTCTACTCTACTCGACTCGACTTCAATACACATCGAGCGGGGTTGAGTCGAACCGCGCTACGCCGATCGGCCGATCAACCGATCTGTCGACATTACAGCAGAACTGGAAGTAGAAGCACGTGCGTGTCTCTATCTGTATCCGCCTGCGTGTCGTACATTCACCAGGAATCACGGCTCCTTTGCCATTTTCTCCGGCCTTTATGGCCATACTATACACAATAGCGCGAAAAGTTCTTTCTCCGCATAGCTGCTGCTTCGTTTCAACTTACTCACAAATCGTTCTCATTGATGCATGGAAGAAGAGCGGGAAGCGCGTAACAGAAATCAAAGGAACCGACAATTTCCAGCACTTGATTCCGGCCCCAACGACGGGCTAGAAAAAAGCGGCGCCTGCTCTTTATTCGTCCAACAATCGAATCTTTATGATCTATTGGCGGCATTACTTCCACTTTAACACGGACCGCATTTAAATTTCTGAATGAGCATAGAAAATGTCATTCAACGGGGTTCTTGGTCTTCAGGAGATTACTCAACATGACAATGACTCGATTATTCGCAGCGTTAACACAACTTCCAAATGTTATGGTTTATCTCCAAATGGCAATACCATCATAAACTCTACACATTTTCATGTATTTATAAAAAAACTTTAAAGATTTCTCTTTCCTTGGCAATTTAAGAGGTCTTTGCGCTCTTCATGTCTCTGACGATCCATAGTACTATATAATTTCAATTATATAGTTAACGCCATGACAGACAACACGGCTTTATCCTGAATTACTACGAATATTTCGCCTTGGTATAGAAAGCATAATTTTCGTTCGACAAACTATCTTCTATCGTGCACGTTTCACTATGAAGGTTACTTTGTTGTATAAACGGCTTTTGGATACGCTAAGTTTAGATTTCCGGTGCTGAGCAAAATCAAACAAGCTTAATCGTCTGCTTCCTCGGCCGAATACTCGCACACGTAGTTGTAGGTATAAACGACTTTCAAGTAAATAGTAAGCGCCGGCGGCAATAAAAATGGAAATGCAGATGTGTCTACTCTTCGTGCCTCGAAGCATCTAATGTCACACGTATTGCATGGAATTACATGCTAATCATTTTAAAGAGTTTCTTCGTTTATACAGCTGGAAGTTGTACCGCTTTCCGAGAGCGGAGATCGTGACCGGCGGCAAAAGAGAAGGGATGAATTAATAAAGAAGAATTCTCATGTTACACGTGTTGCCTCGGAGCTTATACTTGCAGCATATGCATACTTGCATACATATTTATATAGATATATGGACATGCCGGCAATGCAGAGGAACGCGAATGTGATTGATGGTGCGCGATAAGGAGGCAACTGTGCAAGTGATCAGGCAACCGCGTACCTGCATGCGTGTGGCCGCGCTACAGGAATAGCCCATGACTCAATATTTCGGCAGTCCACTGATATTGCCACGGCACATTTCCCAGAGAAGTCTTCCCAGAGAGCAAGGACTATCTTTGATCGTTGCTAAAGATGTGCGAAGCAACGTCACCTCCGCAAACGCTACAGAATGCCGCACTATGTCGGCAATGCACCCCACAGATAATGTTAATCAACTATTCCTGTCTCTGTCAGTTTCCTCTTCTACTCTATATCCATGTCTTTGACGTTAAAATGGCGCATTTATCATGCGATAAAGATAACGTACGTTGATGGAAGAGAAATTGTGCGTCAAACTGAGAAACGAATCAATGAAATGATTAGCCATTACAGTGCGACTAATTCCCGTAAGTTCACAACGGCTTATCGTGTCTTTGCGATACCATGATGGCCGTGACCCGTCCAAGTGGCTGTCCTTTTCGCCGCGGTTCGCATAAAAAACTAACATCATAGTTTAGATTTGCATAGAAATTTATTGAAGTCTTTACAAGTGCTTATACCGAAGGTAGCTTTATGGCGACGGTAACGATAACGTGCATTTCAAACACATCTGTACGGTCGCTCTATAAATACTTTACATCTAGTCAGGGCGCTGATACATATATAATCTATATATACAGTATGATAAAATGCAATGTATGAAATATACACAGACGTTCGATAGAAGTAAGGTATGCGAGTTGTTCCCATTCCTTTTCCATTTTATTCGTGCAAGATTCGTCGGAGAATCTTATCTTATGTTAGTTTTCCGTGAAACCAACTTAGATTAGGGTCGGGTACAGAATTTTTGTACCACAGTATCACCTGTCGTTATTGCCGCCAAAAACAACTTGGCATTCGCTAAAGAAATATGCATCAACTATACGAGGGGGGTCTACCAAAAATGGTACCGTTCGATCGCCGGTCGAAGTAAAATCATCGTTGGCGTTATAAATGAATGATTGAAGGTAATGACAATGACGTGTAACAGGAAATGTTGCCCGAGGTATGTACAAAAATAAAGGCCCGCGATTTCGCACGAGTCGTTAGGCTTTATGGGACTTGCTGGAAGAAATGTCTCGATCTAGAGGAAGAACTAATACGTAATATCTAGAGAGATGGATTCCCGTAGTTGTCGTGATCGTACAACTGTGGCTACGATGGTTACACTCAGGCGAGTTTCATATATATTGTCCGGTCCCTCATCTTGCAGTGCTTGAGTTCTCGCAAGGCCCTTTGAGCTTCCGCGGGTGAGGAGAAGGCGACTCTCGCATCGCCAGTAGGCATGCCTCTCTCGTTGTACCTTCGTATGACATTCTCCCGTTTTACGTCGAAATCACCGAAAAACTCGATGATCTCGTTAACGTCGGCCTTGAACGGCACGTTCTCGAGCGAAAGCACGCAACCGGGTTTTCCAAATCCTTCAACGTACTCCATGGATCCCGGATGACGGGCCATCATGTGATGCCTAGGCATACCCATTAATCCCGGTGGACCACGTGGTCCGAAACCGGAGTTACCGAAGCGAGGTAAATGCGTTTGCATAGGACCAGAAAATCGCGGCCTTTGTTCGTGCAGCGGTCCGAAGTGATGATGTTGTTGCTGCTGTTGCTGTTGCTGCTGTTGCTGTTGCTGTTGCTGTTGCTGTTGCTGTTGCTGCTGCTGTTGCTGCTGCTGCTGTTGCTGTTGCTGCGGGTCCGTCAGGACCTGGGAGTCGCGAATACCTAGCGTCTCGAGCATTTTACCGCGCGAAACGAGTTCGATCGTCGGAACATTTTTACCAAGGGGCAGGCCATTCTTGGCGGTTGCTCGAAGAGCTTCTTCCTGCGTGTCGAACTCGTAGAAACACTCGCCGGCTGGCTTACCGCTTTGATTAAGCATCATATGCATCCTGTGTGGCACGATACCGACGTCCGAAAAGAAATCGAGCATGTCGCGATCAATAGTCTGGAATGGTAGACCGCGCATTATTACGCAATCCGAGGAAGAAACCTGGCTGGAGTTAAACTCGCGCTCGCGTTTTTCCTGAGCAAATTTTTCCTCGGTTATTGCCGTAGCCACAATTTGCTTGTTGCCTATCTTGAGCGGAATGGTTAAGGACGATTTGGCATCCTCTATTCGCGCGAATTGTACATAAGCCGCATATTGCGAGCAATTCGAGTCCTTGTCAGATACGATAAAGAGGTCGTTGATCTTCCAGTCGTGAAAGAGTTTAGCAATGTCCATCTCCTTGGTAAAGGATGGCAATTCGGTAAGTAAAATGCAAGCGGACGTTCTGATGTCACCGTCCGTGCCATCTTCGACGGCACCTTGCCTGTCCTTTTCGGGAACGTAAGAATCGACCGCCTTGTCGAAGATACTTTCCTCGAGGTGCAATACCTCAACCTCCGAGCCACGAACGAATCGCACCGTACTCAGCGCCATTTCCTTGCCTTCCGGTTTGCTAAATTTTACGTAAGCTATGCCGACACGGTTACCGTGGGTGTCATTGATGATCTTCATGCCGTCTTTTCTTATGTAGATACCCTGAAAAGCGTGTCGTATGTCAGCGTACGTCGCGTTTAACGGCATATTGCGCACCTCCACGCAGTAGCCGGCGACAGAACCTTTCGAATCATTCGAGTACCTCGAACCGTTGGCGTTTCGATTGGCGTTTCGATTGGCCTGTCGATCGGGGCCGTTCTCGTAAGCGAATTGTGAGCCGGTTGATTGAAAGGCGCGAGGATTTCGTCGGCAGTCAAGCTCCTGCATTTTACCGAGGAAAGGATTATTATTCGCCCTGATGTTAGGCCTGTAGTTGAGGGACGGGGCACTCCCTGCAGTAGCATGGCCAGCGCCAGCCACAGCGCCAGCTACAGCGCCAGCCACAGCGCCAGCAGCAGCCCCGTAAGATCCACCGCCGGCTTCCTGATACGAGCCGCTTCTACCGGGGTATCTCAGCTGATTGTTCTGGTTCCAGGTGTCCTTCGGTCGACCGAGAGCGGCGATACCACCGGTTACACTGGCCATCCCGCTAGTAGCAAGGCTTTGCGAAAACGCCCCGATTCCTACACCGTGAGCCATCCCGGGGATTTGTCTTGTGTTGTCTTGCGAGAGTGCGGCTACTCCGGCGCCGAGTAAATTTGGCGCGAGTAGTGCCTGCATCTGAGTCTGCGGCGGTACCTCCCAAACACCGTTCTCCATAAGTTTTTTCCCAGCTGGCCCGTTGCCCTTTTCCTTGTGAAACTGACCGACGCAGACTACATCCGCGCCACTGTCTTCGTCATTGCCATCTTTCCGGCGCTTTCCATCGCGGTCGCGCGAGCGCGTACGATCGCGCGATCTTGAACGATCGCGGCGTCGCCGCCTGTCGCGCCTATCGCGATCCCGATCACGATCACGATCCCGATCCCGATCCCGAGAACGGCTTCTGTCGCGCCGTCGCCGATCGCGTCCCCTATCCCTGTCGCGCCTATCCCTGTCTCTATCCCTGTCCCTATCGCGATCACGATCCCGATCACGAGAACGCGATCTATCGCGAGACCTAGACCTCTCTCGCCTATCCTTCCGGTCTCTTCCAGACTCGCTGCCATCGTTGTCCTTGTCCCTCGTCCTGTCAATTGGGGAGTTTGACTTTGGCAGTACCGCTACTGTCGTCGCAGTCGCAGTCGCAGCCGCCGCCGCCGCCGCCGCCGCCGCCGTCGTTGCTGCCGTCGTTGTCGTTGTCGCTGTCGTGGCAATTACGAGAGTGCCTGCCGGCGCTGCACCGACCGCCGGCCCACTCCCCGCTGGACCACCAACCATCCCTGAAACTCCACCTACGCCCCCTACGCCCCCTACGCCCCCCACTCCAGCAGCAGATTGCATAAATGACTGCAAGCTCAGAGTCTGCTGTCGCGCCGCTTCAATCACCTTCTGCATTTCCGTGCGCGAGCTCAGCAACAGTTTGATCTTCATCTCCTTGATCTTTCCGCCATCGAGCGTCATCGCCTGACGCGCGTCCTCGTCTGTGCTAAAATCGTAAAGCCCCATTCTCTTTAACCTACGCTCTTGGATAATCGACAGGTCATCGCGTGTTTCCTTATTATTTTCAAGCAAATCCACCCAATTTATACATTCATTTGAATTACGTCCTTCCCGTGTCACATCGAACTCGCACAGTAGTTTTTCGTCTTGACCGGCAGCTAGGGGATTTTTAGGATAAATTTTCTAGCCAAGAAACGATCGTCCGATGAATGCGAGTCGATAAAAGAAAAAGGTTCGTTCACCGCAGATAATCGTGGGCGGAAGGTTCGATCCCGATAACGTACCTAAGCCAACCAAGGAAACTTCACGAAACCCATCTAATATCGGATGTATTTTATTACCTGAAGGCTATAAACGCATCGCCGAGTTCGCCACCGACGATATGGACTCCTCCTTCGGGAATACTCAATCCTCTGAAAAACTGCCGAATATCCAGAGCGTTGGCAGACCATGCCAAGTTTTGTAGCCTGATTATCACGCTCATGTTTAATCAATTTCCGATGTATCTGCAACCGAGCGGAGTAGGTGCAATTAAACGACGGTGGAAAGGCGTTTTTACATGCGTTACAGGGGGTCAATTTATCCTTTTGAAAATTCCCTCGAGATACCGCTTTAGAAACACTTAATCATCTACGAGCCTATGTGTCTTTATGTATGATTAAAAAATCACGATGCTTCCCCAGTGAGATGGAAGTGCAAAACAGGCGTAATACAATAAGATTCAATATGGCAATGCTGTCCACCGAAGTTGTTGAAAAGACCAGCTAATTCTTCGAATTTTACTTGTGGCATCAGTCATGAAACAGCTGACATCCTCGTCACACCGGATATGGAATGGAGTCCCTCGCCGATATTTCAAACTTGTAAATGCCATAAAGATAAATCATCGAAGAATACATAGTCGCTGTATGGACCAAGCACAAACATATTTCGATGAAATTGCCACTTCGATAAGAATCACGAGCGAAATGTCTTTTTAAGAATTTCCTGTTTGTACATCCTCAAATTATCCCCCGTAACCGGCGAGGATATACACGTTCAGTATGCGATATGCATGGTATATCGCGGCTGGCTGGCTGGTATACACGAATGGATTATCATACTCCGGAGAACTTGTCTTATGTTAGGCGCATTATACCAACGAAATTGCCCATAACATAATCAGCCAAAGTGTTCAACTAATAAATTTTCCATATGTACTATCTGACATGCTGAATTTACTTCAAGGCAAATCTTCCGTTAAACGTATTCGTCAATCCAATCCTTCGGACTAGACTAAAGAAACGTCTTGTCTTGCTGTGCGAGCCTAAAGGCACCAAGTTCTGAGATGTCCCCATTAGATGGATGTTTCCCGTGACATAATAAAGGACTTGAGTCATAGTCTTTAGTACGGAAAATATACACCGGTTGTTTCATTGTTCCTCCGAAGCGCGTTAAAATTCGCAGGCATGATTAAAGAAAGAAAGATTTTCAGCAACATTTGTAGACAGAAGGGGAAGCAGAAAGAACGGGTCGCGACGACAGATTTGGACCTTCGCTGTTTCATAGTTCCCGAGTTTCAGATTGCTGACGTTTCGTGGCAGGAGCTGGAGAAACAAGAAGCGCCGTAAGGCTAGCAACGAAACCTTGCGAGAAGAAGAGGAATAGAGAGAACGAAAAAGAAGGTGGTGCACAGCAGACAGACACTCATGTGCTTTGGAGGATCTCTCTCTTTCTCTCTACCCCCTTATCGATTCGTTCCTCATCGCCATTCCAGATTCATCGTAACCCAAGCAGGCTGGCTGCACATGGGCTCATAATAACATATTACCCTACGGTGTTCAACTAATGCAGTGCACTGTACTCCAACAAGCAATCGTTGCTTTACACTTAGGTATAGATAGGTAATCCTTCCTGTAATCATCAAAAGGGGGTCGAAGGGTATCGACAGTAAAGAATTTTTCACGGCACACGTAAAGGGAGACTAAACCAAACACGCCTACACGCCTACACGCCTATCTTCGTACGACTGGCTAGATAAACACGTATGGAAAGTGTGAATTCTGCCGTTTCTTTATGAATTCTTTGATTAATAAGCGCACCTGCAGCATGCTGACATGCGGTTGAAGAAGGACCTGTAACGTTCTACGGACTCATTTGATCATACAAGAATATTCCCTGAATAGCATAGGCCAATCTAATGCCATTCGTCAGTTGATCGGTCATTATTCGCGGTTTTGACATAGCATTATGTGCACTTCTCCTTCATGCGCTATTACCCAGAGTATTCGGGTTCGTTAACACGTTTAATGCCGATGCCGGTATTTTAATGAAAATTCTTCGTTATCTTTTTCAGTTAACCGCGGGGACGAATTTAGCGAAATTCATTCTGTCATTAAACGTCTTAAGAACCCTCGTAATACGCTCGTTGTTCTGGTAACTGCAAGACGGCGTATCAAATAAGGAGAAATATCGTTAAACATCGTTAAACATTTGTAAAATCTTGATCTTCTTAATGACATTACTAAGAGTTTTATGGCTTGGCGTTTGCACAAAACAAATAACATACCTACGTACTTTGATAAGTTATTGTTGGACTAACCCTCAAGAAGGCTTACACTTTTACGAATAATTATGAGAATAGTCGGATTGCTCGCGACAGGCGCGATGATGACTTAATGGATTACAACAAAGATCGGCGAACAAGGGGTTCTTGGAGGGAATCTCTTTTCAGCAATTTCGACCCATCCGCGTCGGCTCTCGAACAGGAATGTGCTCGATCAAAAAGACGTTGATTTCCAGCAGCTCATACGGATATCACGAAGCATTCACGTTGTCGCGAAGAAACGATGGCGAGAGGCAGTAGCAGCATTTTTAAAATCTTTTGCGCACCGACGTATCAACCTGCAGGTACGTGAAGGATAAGCCCTTGAAGAAATCTGTCGCAGTACCGTTTCATCACTTGCAGGCAGCATTTACCTTTTTGGAACTATTGAAACGGTAAGACAGGTTTCGCAACAACTGCATGGACGACTGGACCCGATGATGAAGAACATCGAACAAAACAGCACGAATCGTAATTAAAACGATCATCCATCCACGTCCTTTTTATCAGAGTTC
This sequence comes from Hedychridium roseum, assembly GCA_963989215.1. Lineage (NCBI taxonomy): Eukaryota > Metazoa > Arthropoda > Insecta > Hymenoptera > Chrysididae > Hedychridium > Hedychridium roseum. The sequence continues at coordinate 152,440 of OZ022307.1, read as the reverse complement.
TACAGCAGCAGCCTTAGGCGGGGTCCATTATTGGATTCAAGACGAACCCAAAACCATGGGTCTACTTTGCAGCGTATTCGATTTACGCAAAATAATGTTCATAAACATTTTCTTCAAAGGTAGAACTTGAGGTTTACGCCAGTTGCACATGAGAATATATATTTCATATCGGTTAATCTATTTCTTTGTTTTTTGTTTTGTTTTTTTTATCGATATGAACTTTTACCTATTATACAAGTGAAACGAAACATTCAATCGTGTACGTTTATGCACATTAATATCATCACATATTTATTTATCTCTCTCGTTTATATGAAAGGACATCCATTGCATACGATCATCAGGATGATTTTTATATGCAACTCGGATGTTCCGCTTTTATAAGAATCTGTTACGGGTAGGGTTTTTTCACACGACCAGTGAAAATCATGTGGAAATATGTATTTGTAGTTTAAAATAAAACGTCTTATTGTCAACGGTTATCTAAAGAGGGCATATGAAATGTGACGGCATAAAAATATGCATCAGTCTCATGTCTGTTGTTCCAACAAAGTTTGTTTATTGTCTTTATTGTTTCTTTATATGGGGATTTATGAATTACTTACCGCCACGTTTGGTAGCACAGAAATTCATGGCTACAGAAAAAAATATCGTGTCCGATCAATGTAATAACATTGGCGGACGTGAACAAGGCCGTCCATCGTTGGAAACGAGCCAAGCGCGTAGCTGCCCCGACCCCCAGCAAGATCGAAATCTCTTTCCCATCGGCATTATTAACTAATTTTATTACGTTACTAATGAGGCATTACCTTCGACTTGGGAAACTCGAAAAAGCTCTTCTTTCTTCGGCCTTGGCTAAAACGTACGACGTAAGTTAAGAAGTCGATGAGAACAAAGATGACCGAGCGGTAAATTGTCCATCAGCGGAGAACAATGAAATGGAGAGGTGGAAAAGGAGCAGTCAACTGCACCGTATCATTGTACAAAAGTCCACTGACGAGATCAAATCTGTTTTCTTCTCACCTAATGCACACCGAGCTGCCTACGATCCTGGAACACACACCATTTGTGCCACACTGTACCTAAACGACTCATGGTAATCACCAAGTGCAACTACCAACTCCACCGCGGTTTTTTCGCATAATCACCAGTTATCGATACATAAAGGATTGGCATTTCGGCCACACATGCCATGCCATTCGACTTTTGCAATTCGACAGCTAGTATGGTAAAATAAAGATTGGGTAGAAATCGTTTCCAAGTTGGTTACTTTCTCTTTCTTTCTTTCTTTCTCTCTCTCTCTCTCTCTCTCTTTCCTCTCCTCCCCACTCCCACACATTTTTCCTTCTTTTTTTCGTAATACGCACGATCTAATTTAATGCCTTTCTGGAAAGGTATTTTCGAGATATAGGCACTTGTTTACGTTTATCAAAGAGAAATTTAAAACAGTCGAGAATGCAACGTTGAATTTATTCTTACGTAATGATGCAAAGAAGGACTGAAAAGTGATGGTCTCAGAGGCAATTTTCGCGATAAATTTGTCTACGAAAGTATGCAGGCTGATAGCAGAAAGCGTGATCATCGCGTTGCGCTATCTACTACGCCATTATTCGAAGTATATCAACGACACATCTGAAAACACGCAGTTACAGCAGGTGTTTAACTCACCGAACTTACTATGCGAAATTAACGCGGCGCTCCATGTGAGTAGGGTAGTAATTACGGACACCGTAAACAGGTAATATCACGCGATAAAAAATGTATTTTCTTCTCGGACCAAGGCTATCAGACGCACCCTCTGCTCGGCTTGTCGGGTGATGCTCAGAGTAATGGCTGCCCGATTCCTTGCGGACCATCACGAAAACCCCGTAGATCGCCGTCACGTTTGGACATGGCTCGCATAGGACAATTAAAAATTCTAGGGAAATCAATGCTACCAGCCTTGCTTCTATCATTTAAACTCCTTAGAAGAGAAGTTGTCGTGGAATATGAATCAGTCGGCATACTTTTATAGAGGGACTGGGAATACTTTACTGAAATATGCTCTTTTTTTCATTTCTTTCTTTTTCATTTTCAGATAACGGTAATGGGGCAAGTGATTAAAGGCATAAAATAAAATTCCCTACGTTACTGAGGTCAGCGAATGTCCGATTGTCGAAAAATGATTGATCCCATCTTATTGGTCATTCACCTCGTCGGCCAGATCTCATTGTCCAATAAACTTGTCAAGTATACAAATAGGTAAAATGGCCGGCACTATGCGCTGTGGATTCGCTCACCGATATACGCTGGCTGGTGTACTTGAGTCCTATAAGTTGCATCGACTGGCAAGATTTCCCGCGGTTATCAAGCGTACATCCGTACTCGCGGTCTCCTTTCTTGATTCTCCGAGTTCCAGTGGATAGAGGTGTACGAGTGTGTTGGCGTTTTTCACGAAAGTCGGCTTAGTGTGTAAGAGTACGGTGGTACGGCTGTGGTACGGCCTGTCGTCGCTCGACGCACTCTAGAGAAAAATGGCAATGGCGACGACGCAAGTTAAGGGCAGTGGCTGGCCGAGGAGATCGAGCAACAGCTCTTTCGAAGGAAAAGTCGTGCAAAATCAGTCCGTAACCATCAACAGGACTGTAAATTTGTAAGTGATATTTAATAAGTGACACATGATGGGCTGTTTTTTTAGACTGTACTGTCTTTTTCACCATCTCTCTCGTAGAATACAACTATGGCCGGTAAAGGGACGCTAGGCGAATATGAATATGTTGTTGAACCTTTAAATTTGACTTACATGGTATGACCATGAGACGGCTGTTCATTTTTCTGTTAAGCAAACGCCCACAGCGTTACAAATGGTATTGAACGTTAATGAAAGCATTCGTAACTGTACGTTTCTTCACTTTTGACGTACTCTGTATGTAGCAAAATACAGTTAACGCGAGGACTAAAATCTCTAATTTTAATAGCGTTCCGTACCATTTGTTTAATCTTCTCGTTTGTAAGAGTACAATTATATTTCACTTGTGCTTTCGCTCACCTACATTTATAATTATTAAGATTTCAAAAATTTCAATCATAAACATAAAAACGATTGATAATACCTGCTGAATACCGTAATTGAGGGTATTTTAGCGACCGCTCGTACGCACAATTATGTGGTTTATATATGTTACAACAATTAATTACCTTTATGTACTGTGTTCACACGACCGCACATGGTTTCCTACTCGTATACTTCACATACATGTAGTTCTTCTTGCCACATTGTCAGTATTTCACAGCAAGAAGGTCCCTTGGAAGGTCTCTTTGATTCATTTGTAACTGTCTTAAACATATATATGTGACACTGTTTTCTCAAATATCCAAGGCCTTATTTACATTATACCTAGTGTACCATAAACATGTACACACTGAAGAATAAATTTGTATGCGAATTTTCGACCGGTAGCACGTAATTATACATAGATAGATAATTTAAGTGAGAGTGTATTGTGCGCTAATGATTCCCAACAGTTTTTCCTACCATTTTCTGATATTAGTGGACATTGTTTTTCTGGGTAGTGCTACATAAAACTTCACAATGTTAATCCCAATAAAAGAAAGAAAGAAATTTTATGCACAGTAAATTACTTTCATATTATACCATACGTATCATTTTTTTCTGTTGCGCTTTCACATGGAAAAATGGAGTAACTACTGTGTGTGATCATTTTTTGTACAATGGTGTTATTTTAGGAGCACAATATAGTCATTTTTATATGTTAGTTCAATGTATCAAAATCACTTGAATTGTACATACTGTTTTGCAAACAGCTGTAATTCTGTAAAGTATAATATCTCGTCCCTATGATTCCATATAAATATTGCCCATATGAGCGTATCAGTGGGACAATTTGGAAAATATTTTTTCATTGGCCCCACGTGTTTATGGATACACGGATTAAAATTTTTGATAAATTTTCCAGAATTTCCTTGTGCTTGTAGTACCACCGTTGATGAACCTGTAAAATGTGACATAATATGTAGCGTATATGTACTTAAGAAGAATTGCAGTTGTACATCTAAGGAAAGAAAGTGAAATTGAAGTTCAATGGCGTGTGTTGTAAATCTCTTGATCTGAAATTTGAACATTTGTATACTATCGGTAGAACATTCAAATTATGACTTTAAATTTACATTAAAATGTATTGTAAGAAAACGTGCAATCTGTAAACATATTACTACTTTTTCAAAGTTCACACCATACTACACTCTTGTGGTTTGTGGAATGGAAATTTAAGTCTTTTTACGGAAGAACTGTGAATACTTCAAGCATCGCGGATAAATACAGTGTAATAAGTTATACTGTAAAATGGTCTCGATTAGCACAGAATTCTATGAGAAAAGCATGATCCTAACGAAAAAATACAACTCATTTATCATAGATATCCTTTGACAAACTATACATTTGGAACAAAAGAGCCATTGTTCGAGAAAGATCCATCGGTACCAGCGAGGTTTCAGCGGATGAGAGACGAATTTGACAAAATTGGAATGAGACGGAGCGTAGAAGGTGTACTACTTGTTCATGAGCACGGATTGCCGCACGTTCTCTTTCTTCAATTGGGTACAACGTTTTTTAAATTGTAAATATCTTTCCCTTCAGTCAGTTCTAACGTTTATCAACAAATGATGAAATGAATTAACTTAACGATCATATTGACGTTCTGTTCGGCAGGCCCGGAGGAGAGCTAAATGCAGGAGAAGACGAGGTAGAGGGCCTAAAACGGCTCCTTACTGAGGTAACAGTTAGCACGACGTCTTATGCCACCCTAAACGGTGGTTAGGAATGGCTCTTTGATATATTAGATAGTAACGACGTCCTTAACGGGCGTACCGTACAGATTCCAAAGATATTTGTAGAACTTTTGTAACCGGGCCTGTAGCGCAATGTAGTAATATGCTCTTTCGTCATTCTCATATATTTCCAAGTTTCGCTGTGCTGCATGCCCGGACATCTTAATGTTTATAGTAAGAAATACGAGTCGTTATTACACTGTGGTTAGCTAAGAACATCGTTCTCGACTCCTTCTTAGGATATAAACTCGAACATGCGAGAAACAGGACGTGATGAAGACTGTAACCAAGAAGATTGTACAAACTTTCCATTTACCACTGCCTTTTCCCCCCGTTTTTCTATAATAGGATGAACGTGAATCCTAAATTGTGCAGTTTCGTGATATTACTCAGGCAGTATATTCGATTATGCTATTGTACAGACTAGCACCCTTCTCGCAGACGTAGGGACCTTGTAATCCCTTTTTATCATTTCGTCTCCTCGATCGAATCTACCGACACATGTACAACAGCTGTTTCATTTTGTTAGGTAGTAATATCTGTAAGCTAACCGCAGATCTCACGTACATAAACTGCTAAATACTCATGGCCATGCCGGTTCCCGGATAATAAACAAAACACAAGAATTCAGGGAAGGTCTTATAATCGCACATCCCATTGAATGTTATCGTCGACATTCTATGTTGAATGCGACCACTGTAAAATGCTTTGCAACCATGTTCTTAGTGAACTCAAAATCAAGGAGAATATATTCCGTCGTATGTGTGTTATGATTTATGTAAAAAAGGGTCTTCTTCGATGTAACATAGTTTGCACTCGGTTTTTTTAGACATTTGGCCGTCAAGACGGCGTCAAGCAAGACTGGGTCATAGAGGATACTATTGGAAATTGGTGGCGTCCGAACTTTGAACCTCCCCAGTATCCTTACGTACTACCACACATCACGAAGCCCAAGGAACACAAAAGGCTGTATCTCGTGCAGTTACAAGAAAAAGGTATCGGCAGCCTTTCTATCTCAGTGATTTACCTTAGACAGTATGGAAAAAGACGTGTCTCACTGGCCTAACAAACGATTTTTTTCTAGCTCTTTTCGCTGTGCCGAAAAATTACAAATTAGTCGCGGCTCCCTTATTTGAACTTTATGACAATTCACAAGGATACGGACCCATAATTTCCTCCCTACCGCAGTCACTTTGCAGGTAAATTACTTTTCTTTCTTTCTTTCGTTCGTTCGTTCCTTTTTTTCACATTGTGACAGGTAATATAGCATCGTAATGTCCTCATGTATCATAATGTAACATGACACGTTTTGTTTCAGATTTAATTTTATCTACATGTAAAAAATACGTGCCGAATGAGAAAATGAATAACTTTTATTTAAGTTAACAAAAATGGTTACAAATATAGATGTATGTATGCGATGACGAATGCAATTTCAACGGACTCCTTTCTATGTATGATATGACGCGCATCAAGGATTAAAACCTTTCTTTTTTTTTTTAAGTAGTACACAAAACTGTCGAAAGTTTTCATCATTAATTCCTGCAACCGTCTAGAACCTTTGACATAGTGTTCTAACTGGTCAGCCAGTGCAGTATTACATAGTTTGTAATTTTCGATTTATACTAATATTAACGTTAATTCATTGTAATCCCATCCATCATCAGGTTTTATATTGAAGTAACGTGTTTTTCGCAAATTATGACATAACACTTGAAATAATCGAGGCATCGAAATACACGAAATAAATACAGGGACATTATATAATTTATTAAGTATAAAAAATAAGCTCGGGGATCTGTCCTTGTTCAACGGATGTACCATTATTATCACCAGCTTCGTTGATGAATTCAAATTTCACCTTGCCATTTCCCGAATCGCAATCCACCGTTACTGTTCGTAATCCTTTCACTCCATAATGTGACTCTGGACCCTAAAGCAGAAAGATCAGGATCATTATGAATCCTTATGAACCAGTAAAAGGGAAGAAACGGGGCATAACAATTACCTTGAACATAGCCGATGCGGTATAGACTGTATTGGGCAGGATTTCGGCCAATTCTTTAAACATTAAACGATAAGTATACTTTGAGCCATCACAGCTAAAGCTCGTTACATTTGTCGCTATAACTTTCCCAGAAGCGGTATGAATTAATTCTATGTGTACTTCGTACGTTGCTGCTCCGTGCATACTCCCATACACTCCATAACCGATCAAAAATATACGTCTGTCCACACTAAATCTGCTCCGAGGAAGAATGGTCGCATCGTTAGGAACTCATATATACAGAAATGAGGCGAAATTATCGAGAATACTTACCTTATCCTATCACTTGTCCCGTTATATCCCCAGCGACTTTTTGTATGTTGAAATCTACAGACGGTCTGTTCTTTACCGGTCATGCAACACCGGGGCATTGTTTGAAAACCGATTAGAGGTTTAGGATTCAAAATAAAATAAGAAAACAATGAAAGTACCTGAAAATTAAGGCATTTTATGGTAGACATACGATATGTCGAGACAAGGGTAAACGAACCGCGTTTGCCTTTACCTCGGAATAATTCAATAAACCGGACTGCGCTGGTCCAGCTGTAAACTCTTCTTTGGACATAAGGGGAAAACGAACAGAAAAGAGCGCATCGTCCAAAACGGCACGTTGATTTTCTGGCGTAACTGGCAATTGTTGACGCGTACATTCTGCCTCTGACCACCTAGTAAATTAAGTAGTAGTAGTGGTAGCAGCAGTAGTAATGGCAGTAAAAGTAGCAGTGACAGTAGCAGTAGTAGTAGCAGTAGTAGTAGCAGTATTAGTTGCGAAGATCAATAAATTAGAGATCAATATAACGAGCAACAATGAGCCGTGTACCTTAAAACAGCCTGAAATATTTTAGATTCTCTGACGCGTAGGGTGTCTCTCTCTAGGACGATCATTAACGTGTCGATATCGATGTCCGTAAAACCATCGGCATTTAAAGCTTCCGTAGTAAATCTGTCGATAGTGTCCAAACATACAGCCGCTAGTTGAGGCTCGTCGAAGAGACGTGCTTGTGTTAGCAGTAAGAAGGCATTGTCGCTCGTCAAATTATTTTTCAAATATTCGACGCAATGCTTCTCTAAAGCTGATACCGCATACTTCTTTGCCGTATACAATGTGGTCATTACAGTTTCGGGGTCTATCCGCACCTCGTCCGTGTAGAGAAACAGCAGAACTGCCAGAAATGCTGTGGGCTCTACATCAGGTACTTCTATCTCTGAAGAAGCAGTGGCCAGAATTCCATTAAACATTGCATCAAACACAGCGCTTCCGGCAGAAAGGACTAGTTTATGTGCTGGTATACGCTGTTGTTGAGTTCCTCGACCTACCAGGAAACTCACATCTGACAGAATCTCATTGTTGAATAGAAATACTATTCTATCGCGCATAGATGCCTTTGTGGCTTGCCAGTTGTAGGGGACACTAGCCGGTGCACGACTAGTATTGTTGTCTAGAGCATTATTGCTCTGAGGTCGTCCTTCTAAATATAATGTATTAGCTGCATTTGTTGGAGGCCTACTAGAAAATATATATAGGTAATGATACTGAGGCAATCTGTTTTATATCCTAGAGTAAATGGAAATGTAACATAACTAAATCAAGTATGTACTTGTCACCATTGAAGGATGCCACATCATTGCTTCTTCCAATGGACATTGTCAGCTGTTCCTCGTCGCAGACAAAGTTAAGAGCCCGTCGTGCCCGAGAAAGGGTAACTCGGCCGAGAGGCTGGGAGCTTTGTGGGGACTGCGAGGAAGACCGTGCGCCGTCTACGCTTGCGTTTTGTATATCCTCAGCATCCTCGTAACCCAACCGTAGATTCTGCACCCTCGACACGACATTTGGCAGCTCGTTTATCGGACTTTCCGACATATCTATGCTTCAACTAGCTGCTGATTGTGTATACATAGATCTCGATTTACGTTCCACTTCGACACGACCTCTTTGTATCATAACGCTGAAAGGTGTTCGCACTCACTCCTAATCACCTACACGACGATTGACGCTTTAAAACATTGAGCTTTGAAAAAAGAAGGAAAGACAAAGGAAAGGCTGCTTATCGCACTATCTAAGTCATTTGAGATAGCTTCTCACCTGCCCGAATGGGGGTTTGATGAAGATATCAAATCGTCTAAGCAATTAACACATGTTATTCGATATTGCTATTGGCACTGGTCGGCACTTGCTCTAATAGTACGGAGAAACCAGTACAGCCTACCTGAGCCTACCTATTGTACGTGGGAATCTACGTGTACGGCCTTGTGTCGTCCAACATATGAGCTCTTAGAAAGTTCATACGACATTGACCATTAGTGTGGTCACATAAAGAGATTTACGAAAAGACTGCGGAAAAAAGTACGATGCGCTCTATACTCGGCAAGTTATGCAGCAACTCCTGAGACTGTTTGACGCTGATAAACAGTTTTGTTCGGCGGGTAAGTTGTCCGATAACGAAGTACGGCTTTCATCGATTGTCCGCATACTTAGAAATGCTTACTAAATGGGAAGCAAACTGCATTCCGCGCAAAGTTTTCCTTGATCAGGTCACAGAGGGCGCCCGACGCATCGCACCGGGAAATCGATCCGCCCGACCTCATGTAACGTGGGATTTCAAACAGGAAAGCGATCAGAAAAAAAACCAAGAACGCATCACGTTACAAGTATATTAATGCTCTTTATTTACAATGTTTACACGGCAATGCAGACAAATGTTCTGCAATTCCTACATATAATACACCAAAATCAAGAAGAAAGAAATTAATAAAAAACCTTACGCCTCAACGGAGACTTTCTATATAAAAATACAATTTTACAAGCATTCATACAAATAGCTACTGTAAATTTTTGTCAAATAGACCAACGATCCTTACAATAATTACATCGAAGTAAAGTAACCCGATATATAAGGAGTATGGACGAACGATATTTTTAAATGAAGTTATCAATGACATAAATATACGTTCGGACACGACATACATATACGCAACTCGGGGAATTCGCCCCTTAACATATACCGCTAATTATATTTGGTCGGATTAACAATTTTCATTTATTCTCTTATCGCAATGAAAATTTTTTATCATTGTCAGGGCTACTAAGGTAAGTCTACTATAAACCTTATTATACTTTTCGTTTGACATAATTGTGTTAATTAGTGGTCCCTCGAAAAGTACAGACTTACTTCAATGGGATTTCCTTAAAGCTTTTGTACCACAATGCCTGACATCCGGTACGTGCAGATCTCCTTGAAATAGAATAGATTATGTGATTCTCTTATTTTTCCTAATAACAAGACGCGCATGCGGTCAACTAATCCCGCTGATATTAAGTATTTGTAACTTGCATAATGCAGTATACCTTAAGAACTGGCCGCACGTAGAAAAGTAGTAGAAGGAAAGGTAGTCTACGTTAAAAGTTATCATTAGATCGACGAGTGACGGAAAGATTATTCCGTTCATAAGACCCGCTACAACTACGTACATATACTATTTCTGCCCCGACAAGAAATGGCCATAACATCAGATTCTTGTGCGAAACAATGCTCTGCCGTTTTATGACTCCGATTAAAATTCTTAAGACACAGTAATAAATATTACGATTACGGTACCTTGTGTAATTTTCTTAATTGCTTCATTAAAAAACGAAGGAAAACGCAGAATTAATTTACACAGCAAAAATGTTATCATCGATGTCCGGGTGACTACTTTCTATTGGTAACGTTCACGATCCCGTTTGCGCAACGTCGTGGAAATTATAGAAATGAGAAATGGGAAATGGGAAATGGGAAGATCACTTGACAACTAGATAAAAGCGCATTTGTGAATGAATGTAATTGAGAAAGGATCGTGTATCTTTCGTTGGGATAATTCTCACGGCTCGAAGTCAGAGTCCGGATCCCTCTGTTGTCGTAGCTTGCCTTTAGCCTTCTTCGTTTTCGTCGGCATCGATTTCTTCTTTTTGGGCTTTGGCAAGATCTCGCAGCTACAGCCGCTACGTACTCTGATGTAATCTAGGGTCCAGGTGGATCCTCCGACAGTGTTGCCAGAGAATGCTGGAAAACGGTGTTCCCTGTGGTGACGATGCCTCCTGTGTTCTTCCGAACTCACCTGAAATTTCAAAGCAATTCAAGGCATCCATCAGGGGATGATTAGCAAGGGAGGAATGAGGATGTTAATCGGTCCAACCGAGCTTGCTTCTTACCTTGGATCCGGGATTTTCAACGATGGCGTAAGTGTATGAAAACTTTTGTACGCATCTAGATTGATTCATGAGCTTACGATCAATGAATCTGCAGGGTTTGTCGAGGACATCCGGCCTGCAGGAGTACTCAAAAAACCTTTGAACATTGTCACCGTCTCGGTAGAGTTCGACATACATGTCTTGCCGATTTCGGCCACCGACCGGTTCTACCATTTCTTCTATCGTCGGGCAGCAGTCGACAGCAAGCCCATCTTCGCCTCCTTCCTGACGCAGGACCATCTGCATCTCGCGGTACGTCATTCGTTTACTCGCTGTATCCTCTACTGGCCTGCAAAAACATCCGCGGCATACACGTCATTTTCCCTTTCTTGCGTATAATGTCTTCGTACCCATCGAACCGCTGATGAAAGTACGCGTAAAAAAGATTGTATAACTGACCAGCGAGATATATGTCCTCGGTAGAGATGCTCTCGTGGCTTGCGAGAGGAGAAGGATATAGTTAGGTTGTCGGCGGCAACAAGCCGCGGGCATAGGACTGCGGTCAGCCAAACCACCTGCAACGATCAACATTAAATTCTTCCAACTCTTTAAAGTAATCAACAAAAAGATGCAAACAAAATGCAAAGACGGCCAGCGTATGGGGACACAGACAATAAGAGAATTCAGCCGTGAAAGCCAGCTGCGGTTAACAATATTTCCCACATATTTCAAGCAGTAGTTGTCATGCCATATTTGGCCAAACTTCAAATTTTATACTTGTATCCAATAGCGTATATCCTATAACGTATCTCGTACATAGGCGAAAACGCTTAATTCGGCTTGTAATTTTTATGCAAAACATGTCCCGCGGCTTCGCATCTTCGCTTCTTCATTCTGCCATACGGATATCCCTCACACCCTCCTTACGGCCCTCCATCCGTATAAGCGTAATTGGATATTACGGAGGACCGAAATAAAGCCAAGCGATCGTCCTATTTGGCACACCCTTTGTAAATATTTTTTGTCGAAAATAACCGGAGAAAATTTTAAGAGACGGTCACGTTTGCTCGAGATTTATAGAAATGGGAGAATATAAGAGATAGCCGGTCTACGTTGTTGCCGGGCCTTAATGAAGCCATCGTTCCTCGGGGTTGAGGCGATACTTAACTAACCGGCGGCGCCTCTCTCATCGCCACAGCAGAGAGCGCATTCAGATTAAACGAATATCCACACACGCCAGCAGGGACCACACATAGCGTTCTTGGATCCTTATCGTTTTCTCGCATCGTCCTAACGCCAATGGCACGCAGCGACGCAGCGACGCAGCACATACGCCTACTATTGCCGACTCGAAGGCACGCTCGACGATGCCTACCACAAGGCAGCCACAAGGCAGCCACAAGGCAGCCACAAGGCAACCACAAGGCAACCACAAAGCAACCACAAAGCAACCACAAAGCGACCACAACGATCCTCTTAATCGGCAGATGCGATCTATCGAAATTGCACTCATCGCTTCCTTTTAACGATCATGAAAGCAGGTAATCCACTCGAGCTTCTCGCGCCGGAGATATCGCACACACTAAAAGAATATTTACGAGTGACATTATTACCATCTTCGTTTCATCGTTATGTCGAATCTCATCGTGGAAAGTGGATACAACTCCATATGAATGGGGCAAACAATTAAAGTTTGTAGGCCGATGCAGGGCAGTGAGGATGAACGGTAACATGCTATCTCTCGGCTGTTGGAATGCACTCGACTCGGCCATGGCTAACCGATATACGTACATACGTGCGTATGGGGTGAATACCGCGATAAGGCCATAAGCCCATATTGAAGGGGCATAGCTCCTATCGAAAGGAGTGCACACGGCTTATCGAGACGGACGTGTTTATGTCTCTGTGCTTGGCGGTTCGGATGAATGCGTTCGACGAGTTGGACGAGACACGCGTGGGATCTGTCTTAAACAGCCTCTCGAACGTGACAGACTGCTCGCGATCGTCAATCGACAGATTAGCAGCTATAAACTGCCTGCGACGCGGCAGTCCCTCGTCGTTTTACCGACATCTTCGATGCCCGTCAGATGTAAATGTCTTTTCCCCCGGCCAAATCCTAACACCGTTGAATTATCACGAAACCGCTGGTAAAGGACACTTTTTCAACGGCCTTTAAAATACATGACAAATGCCTCGGACGTACAATAAAGACGGGGCATTAGAGCATTTATGATAAACTCGCATCTCTAGTATTCGTAGTACTTGTGGTACCTTTAGTACGGCATCCATCTGTAGGCCGCTACGAATGCAAGTGTCTAGCGAGCATTCTCCCTTGCCATTGGTCAGTAATTTTTTCAAGCGTAGCAAGTAGCTACGATTGGTTAAGCCCGCTGTTGTAATTTATGGGTCTCCTCGTACCTCTGGTTTTCTCGCTGTAGAAATGTGCCGTTACCTGGCGGTTATACGTCCGTGTGTATGCGTCCCGCGATACCGGCCGCATGCGTCGTAATAACGTGCTCGTTGACAGACACGTTCCTTCTTTTTTTTCCCCACTTCTACATGTTCCTTACAACGACGGCCCACTACTTTCGAAACTCGTATGAAATTTTCATCGAATTCACGCAAAATGCGTTTCACTGGATAATCCCTTGGAACAGTTCTTCTGGCCGCACGGCCAAATTTCTCGTAAAGAAGGAAACCACGTTTTGCCGGCTCGGTCGTTTTAATATCCCATTCCAAGGGGATTAGTCGGTGAGTTTGGTCACTCGGAGGAAAAAAAGCCCAAGCGCGAGAGCTTGCTTTTATGGTCCGTTAAAATGGCTCCGCACGTAAAGCCACGACGCTGATGCTGACGCTGACGCTCACCGAGGCACCGGGGTATGGTGCGTCGAGGTAATGTAAAAATCGCCGTTACTTTTTTGCAATGATAATCGCATGCACCAACGTCAATGAAGATTCGTATAAAAGACCGACCATTGACGCCACGGAAAGCCTAAAGTCACAAGCGATGTCATATTTCTTACTGTACGTGATTATACGTTACCCTCGAATCATGAGAGATGTTACTAAGATGACCTTTTTTTTCCTTCGCAAACTTAAAAACGCTAGCCTGCATATAATCTCGCTAGTTTAAATTATCAGCCTTAAATGTCTCACATCATTAGCGCCATATTTATATGCGCTATCCTGTTGATTTTTATCGAAGCAACGGCTCGTCATGGATGCGCTAGCCGCACGAATACCTGGTCCGACGAAGGAACTCGTCATGAATAGCTATGCACTTATTCGCAAGTCTGTGCATTTGGCTAAGCACCGATGCTTAGCGTTGCTATTATTGCCATAACTTTTGTGCCATTCGTGGCAATGGTAGAGGCGCTTTGAACAGCTCTCGTGCATGGGCAAATACTCGGCAGAATAGTACTTTTTGATATCATCCCGCACCGCCCTTAGAGCAATTGATTTTACTCGTTGATCCTGCTTCTCCTAGCTTGCAAATTATCCGAGCTTCTGACGTATCGCGTGCCGACCCTTACACGCTTATAGACTCGTGCTGTTCCGTTGTCTGTCGATGCGAAAAGGCAAAGAAAAGGAAACGCAACAGGATAAACGACAACTATCGAGTGCCTGTTAGACGCAGTAAGTAAGGAGTAATGAAAGGTCCTCCAACGTGCCGGCACAATGAACGCTACCGGTGCCTTCAGGCTGTTTAGACAGTGAATGCTTCGCCCCGTGTTTCGTGATTGACGTGTATAAACATTTGCTTAGTCGCTTTGCCGTTTCATGCGAGTAGATGGGAGGGACACACTATGCTTAAGTCGCTCGCCACTCGCACAAATATGTACTAATATGTCCTCGGCTCGTTCGCCCTTCCTTCATTACTTATAACATTGACTATTCCTATGTACTTTACATTACGTCGAAAGGTGCGGGGTGCGGGCGTGCATGTAATTTGCTGCAAATTACCGCTTACACGTTGTGCGTTGTAGGCCGTACGCGGTACGCTGTAGGTGTCTCTCGTTAAGAGGATTATTTATTAGAATTTTAACAGAAGGGCGGGGAAACGATTAGCATAGCAATGCCGCGAGGCTGGTCTGCGCATAGACGCGACATCGTCCACCGAGTCAACTAATCTGACATTATTAAATTATAAGCGATCGTTACTCTCCTTCTCGACGATTATCATCTATCGACAGCGATCAACGGGCGTACTTGGTCTCTGCATCCCTTAGGTACAAGGCGCAATGTTATACAGATAATACAGTGGTACGGCGGATCGACATGCAACAATCGGGATAACGCGCACCTCCGTATTGCACCTTACGCTTCTATATGGTAATACGGAAAGATGGAAAGATGGAAAAATGGAAAAATGAGCTTAGTGAACTTACCGCGACGAGGGTGCGGAGAGCTTCAATTCGCATAGTAGCTGGCCAGGCCAGCGAGTAGGCCGTAGGTCGTAAGATGGTGGTAGATCGACGGCAATTATCGATCCACGATTATCGGACGACGTTCATGCACGTACGATGTCACTCGAGCCACATTCCACCGGGTCGATGATTCGATTCTCCCGGCTCCGCACAGATTTCTCGTGATCCACCGTGCCGCCGATCCGATGACATGGCGACCCCACGACTGATCTGCCGACAAAGAGGACCAATACGTTTCACAGCTATCCATTTCACTGCATCACTCCTTACACCTAACAACTCGAAAATAAGCCCTACCCGAACTTACTCGTATAATTTGAAAACACACGAAACGGCTGATTGTCGTTGTGGTTGCCGTCAAGAACGTCGTCGTCGTCGTCGTCGTCGTCGTCGTCGTCGTCGTCGTCGTCGTCGTCGACGAAAGGTTCTACACGACATACCTCGAAGAAAGAACCGGTGCCACTCTGCGGTCACCTTTTTTCCCAATGTTTCGATGAATTAATTACTATTTTCACGAGGCCGCCTCGTAGGTGGAGATTTTTACAACAATACGGTACGTGCGAGATAGGAGAAACATGAAATATCGTATGCGCGCCATCAAAGTGATTAAGCGAGCACTCGTCTGAATTCCCTGATCCGGCTGGACGTCGATGCGGAGGACGTGGAAGACGTGGAGGACGTGGTCGACGTGGTGGCACGCAACGCGCGCTCGCAAGCGAGCCACTGACATTAAAAGGCACATGTCGGCCGACCTGAACTGCTCGGCACGCGGTGCACGATTAAACCGTCCTCGCAAATTCATCGACCATTCGGAAATGTCAAAGAGCCACCGACTCACCCTGAGTCTCCCTACCTCGAAATTCCACCTCACCCTTATCTTATCGATTCCTTTCGGACGACAAAAAAACCTGATTAGCAGCTTCTTAGCGGCCTGCGCGTTACTGACCTACCTAGTGATAATAATAACAGTGTAGAATTCTCTTATCTATTTATACGAGTCAATCGCTCACTTCTACCATCTTTTCTTCTTCAGCAAAAAGATCGGCTTAATCGTCGCTGCATCGTCTAACGTTTCCGCATAGTTTAATATCAGCTGCTTGAGAAAGTCATCGATCGGCTCGGATCTCCGAATATGGCGCCGGCGCGGCCGATCGATGATTCTTTCGACGATATAATGACTGTCGAGAAATCATCGATTGGTCCGTAACGAAAGCCGCGACGCCTCTCCTACCGTGAAAACACGCCTTCTTGGATGTACCGGAGTCGACTTGAATACATAGGCGACCAGCATCGCCGTTCCCGTCTCAAATCCCAATAATTCCCAGACTATCCGAGAGCGTGAAAGCGAAAGAAACTTTCCCAATTGGACGATGACCAAACATCGTCTTGGGTTTCAATCTCTCGCCTCTCGTTATTTTGCTCGACATCGTTATTTGCACGCTTCACCGTTCTTCGGAAAAGCCCCCGAAATTCTTCACTCACGGAGAGTTAAGCTTTCGAAATGTTCCATGTGCCACGCAGGACTAATCGTAAGCGGATTAAGGAAATAATTTCGGATTATCGTCTACTGTCCGGGAAAGTATAGCTGCTGGTGAAGACGAGTCGGCGCTGGTGAGTCGTGGAATTCGGGGCGATAAGGCGGATTTTCCTGTTCTGGTAATCGTTGACCTCGCCAGTTGAGGAACACCTTACTGATTGTCAGCCATATACATACGGGCGCGGGCGCACATGCACATGCACATGCACACAATCATGTGGATCGAGGCGCGGCTTTATATCAAGCGCAATGCGATCGATGCAGTTTTTTCTTCCATCCGTTCGGCGCAATAGTACACATGTATCTTGTTGAATATCGGAGCAATCTACACGATATAGGCGTTTGTCTGGCCACACGTCCTTGCGCTCCTTGCCTTCACTTCGAACCTTTCAATCACTCGATAGTCACGGAAGAGTAAACAAAGTCGCGCTACGACAAAGGGGCCGGCTTGCAATGAATCCCGCGGTTCTTAGATTTCACCGAATGTAATGGTGATAGGACAATCAAAGATTTTATCCACAAGTAGATGATAATGGCACCACAAGTAGATCTAAATGGAATTATCCATGATAATTCTCGTAGAATCGAAGGAACAAGCACTTTCTCTCTGACGATCTACACTATCCTGAGGCTAACTGCAAAACGCACCTCGGACAGGTGTATATCTCGTCGTGATCCCCGTCATTTTCCTTTTCCATAAAATGGACGGCACATCCAAGTATTTATCGTCTAAAATATCTCGCAATCGATTACTAGACAGTACAAACGGAGCACGTGAAATCGAGGAAAGCCGCGAGAGCATCGCATATCCATTCTGTGCCAATTTATCGGTCGATGATGACAATAAGATCGATCAATCTCCATAAAACTTATCGTTACCGTCCTATCATCGTCCTTTGTCGCACCAACTTGCTAGTATTAGAATCGCCCGAATGACGCGGACTTTTGACATGCCGCCTATCAATATCGCATATTCTGATACGCAATAGTGATTTCGACATTGGCTTAATACTCGTAGCGTTCTATCGATCGGCCAATATAAATAGATGGTACAAAGTTTGCGTCGGTGGTGAGTCAGGTTTACGCGAAAGGCGCCAAACGGCGCTACGAGACATATGGAAGAATTCTTCCAAGAATCGGTAGTTACCATTACATATAGAGTATAGTAGATATCGTGGAGGTTGACCGAAATGACTGGAGGTTCTGTGAAACAGAATCACCGGCGGTCGGCATTTCCCAGCCGAGTTTTGTCCGACACGGGTGTAAAGTTTGCGTTGAGTCAACATTCGCGTAAGGCGCCTGCAATGTTCCCGATAAACATCTACGGCTAAAGTTGCGTGTCATACTCGGCACCAGCTCCGCCGGCACTCTCCAGCACGCTCTGTCATTATTTTATTATCATTAATTTCCACGTTAATTGCCTGGTCTGCGTGCTCCGGCGCGGTTCCTCGGAATGCGGGCAACGTCCGTGTGTCCCTCATCCGTGCGCGCCTGCACTCCACTGAGTATCGTAATCGGATTTTCATTACACGTAGATACTGAAAGATCCTGCCAATAGTACAGATAGCCAATAGTACAGAACAGATACACATGGAGCAATAGCGGTCGATCGGTTGACAACTATCGACAACTGTAAACACTATAAACACTCACGAGATGCCGTAAACTGCCGGCAAGACATTTCGGACTAATCCTGAAATCCGTTGAAAGAGCGCATCAACCGTCCCATTATCGATTACATATGTATAGACTCGGTGCGCCATTAACCACGTTATTCCTAATGCTACCTGTAAAATGAGGTAAAGCGATTTAAATGCCACGAAAGTGTCGTTTTCACGAGTCTGACAATGAGAAAACCATTGGACCTTGAAAATCGGCCTCGCAATGCTGCTCCTGCAGCATCGTTATTTTACCAGGACAAGGGGAAACGAACCGTTCCGTTCATGGTATCGCCGGTGAATGCTCCTTCGTGTGGCTAACCAAAAGTTCGGCTTGCCACCTCTCCACGAGCTTCGACTCTCAGACGCACACCTTGCTCCCCTTTTTTGCCCATTTCTTCCATCATTCTTTCCTCTATCCGTGTGCTTAGAAAGCAAGTATCAACTTCCTATCGACTATTCGTCAATGCGTGCGAGGGTAGCATTGCCACGGAAGGAGCGCGTATCTTCGCCCACGTTCTTCATGTACATACACGTATTCCTGTACAGCAGGCTCGCGTAAACGTCTTACTCCCACGAAAATGACTGGCGGGATACGAGTGAATAAATAGCTATTCGTTAGAAGGTGATCTATCTGGCGCCAGCAACGACAAGAATCAAGACGACAGTCGTTATTCGCTAACGAAGCATGCTTTTAATAACTGTCATGCTCTCAATAGCTCTCAATGTTTGATCGTTCCTAAATGTTTCCTTCGACAGCCAACGGTCGCCTAACCACGCGCGACAATCGTCCTGTTCAGCACATTTGTGATTAAATAATGTAGAGGGAAAGAACCGAGCATCCAGCTGTTTTTCGAATTCCCCGCTTAAAATGGCTCGCCGCTGCGAAACCGCAACGACATATTTACAGACTTGTAAAGTTTAATATGTCGTCATTTGGTCAGCCTTTATCTTCTGCACCGCAAGTAGCAGTTTGGTCAAGTTCTCTACTCAAGAGTAGGATATACAAGTGCGCGATCGACAGAAAAATTACGAGAATTTATAAACCGTTTAAAAGGACAGAATGAAGACGGCTGGTTAAGAAGCCGTAGATGTATGCACGTAGATGTACGCACATGTAGTATGTAGCAAGCAAAGCAACGTGCTGTCGTCGACGCATACTTTTCTGCCGTTGAACCACCGCTAGAGTACCATTGTGACGGACTTGTGTCCAGTGTAAACTCGAAACCTCGAAACGGGCTACCGCTCTCTTCCGTACAATCACGAACGACGCCAAGTGCCACATAATTTTCCTCCTCGACAGCAAATACCTATGCTACAAAACGAGGTAACTTGCCGGCCCTTCCGACGATTCCCACGACTCGACGACGCTACTGCCGTCATCACACGCCAGTAATACATCCGTACAGCATTCGTGAGCATCATGAGAATATCGATGGTTACGTCCTTCTCTTCGCCGCCAAGATCATCTTCCCTGATGGCAATGCATGCGTTTTCTGAAGCCGCGGAGGACTTGGCTCCTTTCCAATCGGACCCGTTCGCTTTCTCGTTGCGTCGCCTGATTGTGCGCCCTTAATCCCATTATGCATAACTAATAAATCCCGCGTACGTTTCTCGAGTAGCAGAAAAATCTCATGTCAGATTTTATCTGAAAGCTTGTCGCTTCGATGTTGCGCCAAGGGTTGCGCTCCTTTCACGCCCAACTTGCACTAATCGACCTTATAGCTTCCGTAAGCGTTCAACGACGGTACGACCATCTCTTTACGCACCAACAACGCATCTCATCGAATTAAACTGAGCATTCTCTGACACCGTGATATATCGTAGACACGGTGATTACATCGCTTTCTTACGGCTACGTCGACTCGGCTCTTTACGACCTTTTTATCACCCGGTCGCTACTCGTTGGATACACGGTGAGATTTGTCGTCATTTCATTACTCGTACGATTCTAATAATAAGCGAGAAATAGAAAAAAACACCCCATTACACGACTTGCTTCGCATGTAAATTACCTAGAGTTCATATGAACCACGCATTTTCTCCGATTCCCTACGCTTTTACATATACTTATACTTTTGCCAACAATTTTGGATATCTAAGAGCAAAAAGATGAGATACACGTAAACTTGCTTTATTCGAGAAACGATTGCTTGTCAACCTCTGCTAGACGGACGAGTCAACGTTCAATAGTGATAAATCATCAAAGAAAATAGTAGATACGACAATATACAGAGAGAGAGAGAGAGAGAGAGAGAGAGAGAGAGAGAGAGAGAGAGAGAGAGAAGGAAAAGTTGAATTGGCAGATTTACCACAGCTTTTCGCAGTATCGTTTGTGCACATTGTCCCTCAATTAGTTGCCAAGAAGGTACTTTAACATTCGGCAAACTTTAGCACTAACATGAAGCATGTTTAGCACTAACATGAACCGTGCCCTCGATACGTGAAATTGACAGTTACATTAGCGGCACTACTTGGACAAGTATGATCGGAATAAAGTTAGGGCGTAATGAAGGTGTGTTTTAGATGACAAATGGTCGGTTCACAGACGTGACAGGTTACAGGCATCACTCGTATCGCCGTAATATATCGCTACTCGGTAACATCAGAACACTTAGCGCCGCGGCAATGCCAAAGAGAAGAGAAGACATGCATTCAGTATTCGCTTAAACGGCGCAAGGCTACCGTTCTTCCTCTTGGTCTGCGGTTGAAATAATATTTCCCCCGGTTCGAATGACTGACCAGCTCGATGCGGCACATGAAACGCATCGCTCGACAAATTGTCATTATTGACTTTTTTTGAAAAACAGAACGATATTATCGTTGACCGTTTTACGATCAACGAGTACATACTTAACCGAATGAGCGTTGATTCAAGTGAACATTAATAGCCGTCGTTAAAGCCACTTCCGATGACAGTGTCCAAGAGAGTCTGCTGCATTTCTGTATGCACACGTACATCGTGTTGTGATTTTCTTCAATCAGCACAGGCCGAAATATTAACAATTGCACCATTCTTACTCTCATTATATCGCGACTCCACATATTAATACAGTGACGTACTCGCGGTCGACAGTAGTGTATAGAATTGAATGTTGACGCTACGAAGGGACAACGTGTGTAACCTTATACATGGAAAGGAGAACTGCTCGTAAATATTCCACGGCGATTCGCCGTGGTCATACGGAAGTTTCGAGCAACGGCTTAAGCCGACTACAACGATGATATATGGTCCTCCGGTGGGATTTGTGTAAAGAGGCCGTTCGTTACAAATTTCTCTCTTCTTTCGTTCTACTTCTCTCGCGCGTTATATCCTTTTCGCGTTACGAAATCTCAACTGATGTGAGTGTTACAGCGGTTGATAGTTGTTAGGCTCGTGGAAAAGCGTGGTTAGAGCCGGTGCTTGCACCCGCTTGCAACCGCTTTCAATCGGCTGCCCCGTCTAATATCGACCTACCTGTACGCATTTGTAACGCATAGCTTTATCACTGACAGAAGCAGATAGAGAAAAATTTGCTTTGGAAATGAAATTAATTTAGCGTGACCGTATTTATTGGCAATTGCCGGCGTAATGTATTATCGGCGCCGGAGAGACATCGGTGGAATTGGCACGCGGCACGCAACGCGAAAATAGGAGACATTAATCGCGGTGCGAGAAAACGTCGGTCGCATTTTATGCGGAAATTTCGTATTGTCACGCATGAATTGAGGCACCGCTGGAAAAGCACAAGTACATTCTCCTTCTCTCTCTCTCTCTCTCTCTCTCTCTCTCTCTGTCTGTCTTTCTCTCTTTTTACTTACGCTCGAGATGCATTACGCGCGGCTTATCGAAACGTGACAGTCGGAGTAAATCAAAGGCGCACGCGCTTTGCACGCGCTTTGCACGTACGTTCTCGGGCTAATAATAATCGTCATGCGTGCCCAGCTACACGTATATACTCGTCGCAGACCATAAAACGGTCCGTCATGGTTGGCGCCTTATGACCACCTCCCCCTCCCCCCGGCCAAATGCACCTCTTCTATACCAAGTACGCCACGCTCCGTGTTAAATTATAACGCCCATTACATTCGGAATTATCCGTGCGCGAAACACGTCTACCGAATATTTACATATCAGCAGAACAACCAACGATTTTCATCCTAAACCATTTGTTTTTCGGCCCTCTCCTTTACATCGTTGTATCTGGGAAACGCTCTGTAACGTGCTATTATCGTACACCTTCGTAGCCTCTTGGAGCAGACGCGTGGAAGCGAAAGGGTTACATTCCATTCACACGGCGAACCAAGTGTCGTCATTATCGATACACCCATGGATACGGTTAAACTAGCCACACTTGTATACTGCTAGAGAGAAAGTAAGCCCTTGCCGTATTAACCCTTCCGAACAGCCCTAAACCCATATGCATACAATATACCTGTATGGAGAAAGAGAGAGAGAGAGAGAGAGAGAGAGAGAAATAGTGGGAGGAGGGGGAACCGAAACAAAAGATTTGGTTCTCACCTAAGCAAACGAATATGTCGGACTCTTTTGAGTGGCGCTAGCAGTCCGCTCGTCAGGATTCTCACAGTAATTACGTTGATTTTAAGCAGTACGTAACAACGAGCTACAGAGTCACCTACTCATCGAATAACCAGTCACCCGAGTCAAATGCTTTCACAGTAACAACATCCTTTTCTCCGATTTAATAATTACAACGAAAAATCTGTTTCACTGGCTTTTCAATTGTACCCAACACTAAAATCAATAATGTGCTTGCTCTATTGTACTTGATGCTAGGGATACTATTTATACTGGTGGTATTGCAGAACGAATACGATGGGCAAAGCGAAGATGTCAAGGTGTTCGGTCTACAAGGAGAGTTATGGACGACTAATGAAATGGGGTAGATTGGAGGTGACGTTAAGAGACTCGTTTCGAGATAGGAAGCTGACGCGATCTGCTTCAAACTCGTCATTCCTCGCTTTAACCATTTACGCTCAGTGCCCATCTTCCTGCAAGATAAACTGAGAAATTGTCCGTCGTAAAGTCGAATATGCGATTAAAGTTTATTTTATGCACGATAAAGACGTAGGAACGTGGGAGCATTGAAATAGAGCACCGGGAGCGAGCTGATAATCTCTAACGGTTGCGTCCACTTGGCAAATATTCCACAAGGCGTGATAAAGATGGTCTTCCGTTAAAGAGACACGTGGGTTTTATCTCGTTAACGAACCTCCGCATCTCGCTCCGTAATGTCAGTAATGTCCGTAATCGTGGGTACCTCGTACGTCGCACGTCGCACGTCGCACGTCGCACATCGCACATCGCACATCGCACATCGCACATCGCACATCGCACATCGCACATCGCACATCGCACATCGCACATCGCACATCGCACATCGCACGACCACGGGTCAGGTCAATCCAGCTAAACCGGACGGCCCTTGAATACTTTGTAAACGAGTACGTCCGTAACATCGTTGCACGTTGCATTACCATCCTCTTCCATTTCCCGTACCAATGACATTCATGGTTCTCGCTTCTCGCTCATATAGTAACAGGAAATACAAACGCGTGCATTCATTCCGAATTCGTATTTCCCAAGCTGTCAGCTTGAATAAGTATGTTAGCGAGGGAGAATGATCTGTCTACTTACAATTAGTGAAAAGGAACGATCGAAAATGAGAATGAAAGAGACTGACGGTAACTGATGGACAGTCGACTCCAATGACTAGAATTCGTTTTACGCTTTGTTGTGCAGAAAGAATAATAGGCATCGGTTGCGGGAATAGAAAATGGGGCCTACCGTAAATAGTATTGTACTCTGTCATTTTGCATCAACATCAAGGCTCGAGTATTCGGGAATAGCGGAAGCATCGACAATGTAAGCATTTTCGGGTTGACAACGGCATACATTACTCGAGGGGTCCGTGCCAAGACTTTCTTGGAATTTGCGGCTCGTGCGCCGAGCGAAACAACTTTGGTCATAGATCAGCGAGGGTTGTTGTGATTTTCAGCGGAATCGGAGATGGGTTTGGCGCGGTAAACCACTGTGGGATCTTATTAATATGACGCTCGGAATAACTCGAGTATTTATCGAGTATGCAACATGTATAATTGGCGAAATTACGAAATCCCGACATTTTTGTGTTCCTCATGATTCGTACATCACTATCCTCGGTCAAAGTTCCAAGCTTTTGCTGCTTTCTATAATACTTGGGAGCAATTGAAAATAAGGGCCTTGGGATTTTTCGAGAGAATGCGACTCGATTCACCAGATGTAAATGAAATTAATGAAAACCGTTGACCACCCGTGGCTACTCGTGGCCGCATCGTTAAGAGTATTTATAGATCCTCGTTGAAAGAACACGAATTTAATTTATGAAAATGTATGTTAAGTATTGTCCGTCACGTGATTACACTCAGCCCTGCGTCTATCGCGCCAGATCGCTACATACAACGCCGTCTACTTGTGTGACGCGGGTGGTCCTAACAAACGAATTCCAACGGTTAGGCCCTTGCGATATTTCCATCGGTTCTTCAAATTAATTAAAATCCACTGTTATGTTAATATCGAGTTCTTCCAAGGGCTGACTTTTTCGAAGAATCAGCAACGTATGTAGTGTCAAATCCCAATAGAATTGCGATATGAACCAAGTAATGTAACTGAAAAGTTCAGCTGCGATGTTTTCCAAAAAGTTTGACAAGAGACGCGTCTATGCGGTAGCACTATAGGGGAGGCCGGTCAATGGTGTGCCGTTTCCCCATCGTATTTACTCGCTACACCCGAGAGTCCTGCTACCTATCTATCTACCTACCTACCTACCTACCTCCCTCCCTCCCTCCCTCCCTCCCCACCTATCAACATACCTACCTACCTACCTACCTACCTACCTACCTACCTACCTACCTTCGGACCTAACTTAGGCCGTTGATCCTCTCTCTTTTTCTCCGAGCCATTCTAAACGGCTAGCTTTTCGTATGAGATTCTTGTGTGTCAACGCGTTGCGATGGTCGGCAACTCCCTTTGACGTTTCGCCGCTCCCGCATAAATCGTCGCATTATTCGAAACCTCAATTGTATTGATTCACTGATTCACAGAATCAGACAACTCGTAAAAATTTACCGGCAATTCGATTGAAGAAAATCACGCCGTTGATGGATTAACACGGATCAACGGGTGTCAAACTAACGGGTATAAATTTGAAACTCATATATCGGAGCAATCACGAAATTCGCTAGTAGAACGAATGTCTTATAGCGCGGCTACAACGTTCTGGCGCCATTAAATGACAGGTTTGCCATGCACAAGCTTCGAACGCGTATTTGCATATTTACTTACTGGCATTCCACTCTAATTATAAGATGCAATCCCTGACCAATTCAACACAATATTCCACAGGAAATGTACACAAGTATACGTTTGTATGTAACACGAAACAACTAGAAGCACGAAAGAAGGTTTATCGAGACTTTTAGAGTTCTTCTTTTGAGTGAGTCCAACTCCTTGTGAATCCCTCTCATCGTGATTACATATCATCGACCATTGATTGATGAATAATTTATCGTAATTATTCAATTAGAATAGACGAAACTTAGCGCGATACATCAGACTGCCACCGTCCTACTGATATTCTACCTAATGGCGGCCTACAAGAAATCAGTACAGATATTCACAAAGGCCAATAGATTAATCGACAATGAATGACCCCTACGAAAAGTAATATTCACCCTTTTCTAAAGGAAATATCATGTATCTAAGAAAGAATATCTTCGAATAGGAAGTTGGTAAAGGTCATGATCTTAATTTATATGCCATTCATCGATTGTGCATAAAGGCACAATCTGATTATCTGATGATTGGTTAGACGTGTGCCGATGGGATCAATGGTAAAATAACGCATGTACAGTTACGTACATTGATTGCTGGTTAGAACGGGGCGATATCGAAAGATCAATCGTGAAAAGGTTTATTTTATGAACCGTTAAAAATTCGAGTAAAACCGGCACATATAAAGACTACCTCGAAAGGTCCTCTCGTTGGCCGCGGCCATGTGTACATACCTGCACATGTATACTCAGGTATGTATACGGATAGAATATACTTCTGGCATCACAATAATATGAAGAATTTATCGATGATGTTCGGAGTCATTTCATTTGGATGCCGCGTGGAATCAGATCGATCCAGTACGAACGCATTCCACGCTACTCGAATATCCAGGAAATAAATAAAGGAAAAGATGAACGTGCCGGGGACATTCACCGGCTGGTTATCCACTGGGCCGATATTATGGGACGTTTAATAAATATGACGTGGTGCACGAGACCGTGCATTCTTCAGCCTCATATTCGTATTTCTATTTTATTTTAAATGATATTCAATTGCCTCCCAACATGATGTCTTTGATCGTTTTGTAATCCGACGCTATCTCATGGTTTTTCATCGACCAGACTTGCCAGTAAAAAGAAGAAAGCCCTTTTCGTCACTCGTTTCCATTTTGTATCCTTTAAACTTGGCCGGCAATGAAAAAGAAGAGAATGTGTAATAATATAGGAAAAACGGACTCACGAAATCCGGTGGACCGGTCCAGGTCTTACGAGCGCTTATCTACGTATCTAGAGTAATTTACCTGTCGGATTATGTAGCTATGAAATCGCATCTCAATTACCGTGCCGTCAGCAAATGTGATTGGAGTTGGAGACGATGAGGACAGCTGCCTCTGACTAACTCTCATAGTCCGCGAAATGCCAATTTCTTGAGACTTGGAGAAAATCCAAAGATGATCGCTCTTGGTGTGTCAATCCGGCTCAAACGGAGGCTATACAATCCGATTAGCGATGAATGTGCATTAGCGTATATAGAAAAATCATGCGCCGCACGCAGGTGAACCGAATGAACCGAATGATCCGAGGCCATAAAATACAATACGAGCCGGGTAAATGTGATGCTTATGCGTGCCACGCTACGTCCAACACACCTCCGAATGCCATTGATTTATAGTTGGTTGCGAGGGCGGCTTGCTAAACGGTTTACGGCCAACACTGCTGGTAGACAAAATATCGCCGATAAATGGATGATACTCGGAACCCATTGTTCGGCGAACTCGCTGAAACCCACGAAGCGAAGCTGATAACCAACACGGCGCTCGGCAAATATACAATGAAGAAACACCGATAACCGGGGCAGGTCTCTCTAGCGGATCAACGTGCATACGTCCCCTTCCTCCCCGTCTTCTTCTTCCTCTCCTCCTTCTCCTACATCTTCTTCTTCTTCTCCTTCTTCTTCTTCCTTGTCTCATGGTCAAAAGAGACGGTTAAGAATCATTTTCTATGAGTCACACCTATATTTTTATAAGGAGCAACGACTTTCTGCGAAAAATTCGGCCCTAGTGGCAGAAAAAAAGAAGGGTAAAGGAATTAACGATGCAAGGCAGAATTTCGCGTTGTTTATGTAACGAACGGCGAATAAATAACAGCTTCGAGGGAAAGTACCCCGACGTAGAACCTGTCACGCGGCAGGATGACTGTTTATTTGTCCGATCGGTACTTAACGATAGATCAGGGTACATTGGTGGCCAACCGGCCGTCGTTCGGTGCCATTGAAAAAATTTAATTGCTCCTGGCCCGATCTCTCGTAGCTACTTATAGCGCGCATAGATTATCATACTCGTTGATAGCGAATTACGAGCAATGGCGCCTATCTTATTTCGCAGCTAGTAATATCCGTTGCTCCATGCGTCTTACGATGTAATCGAAATTTTTTTCGACTTATCCCTGCGGAATTCTTACGATCTCAACAAGTATTGCGACAAGAGCTACGCGGCTCACCGTCTATGAGAGGGGTAGTATTCCTATTGTCCGTCCCCTGTCACTACAAATCCCCTATAAGCCGAAGGACGAACCGACGCGACAAAAGCGAATAGACGCACCTTAGTTTTTCTCCCTTCGACCTGATCCAAGTGCGTAAAGTAACTATTCTGACCGAATAAAGCACAGTAAATTAAGCTGATGGACCTTTGATCATCTTCCTGCGGTATAGAAATCCCCATGTAACGTTCTCTACACGTCTTACATCATTACATCTCCATCGTAGTAGCAAAGAGTATTTTCCGCTTTGAAGTCGCTTCTCACTTCAGGACGTGACAGGACGAAAATTTAGTAAAGTATTCGAATCCATTGGTATTCTCTGAAACACTGATAATGTCCTCGAAGGACTACTGAACGTACCTCAGATAATGTACCACTTTCTGCTTACCGAACGATTAACGAGAATCAAAGGCGAAGAGAGAACTGTTGGTGGGCATTTCCGATAAACCTCGCAGATCGGCCACCAAGCGAAAATGAACGTCCCGTAAACCTACTCGACGCTTACGAATCTGTTCTTCGTATGCACTATAGTAGTCTCGATAATTGCCTTAAATGAAGAAAACCGTTCACCACGATGAAGACGGTGGGGAGGGGTGAATTAGTAATAACACGAGACCCTCGGCAGATTAGTCACCTCTTTGGGAGAGTAACGGGAGGCTTCGCTAATGAAACGATCCGGATAGCTACGTATGTTTCTAGAATACTTCTATAAGTACTTGCGTGCCTACGTGTGCATAAATTTACTGAGTATATAATGAGCGTTTATGTTGTAGCCGCGGTCCGGTGTAAGCATCCCACTGGCTGCACGACGAGTAGTTAGAACCTTTTTCGACTCAACCAGCTCCATAAGTATGCATGTACGTACGTACATAATATCTCTAAGTCCTGCTTCGACGTCGGTCACTTGCGATAGAAACATTTTCTTCTGTTAGTTGAAATCACAAACTTTTATTAGGGAAATCGGCCGTGTTGCATATTTCAACAATCATCAGCCATTGAGCCAAGCCTCAGCTTTCCTTGTACAGTCATCTACGATACTTTGTTTCTTCCTCAGGATTCATAATGAGCAAAGTGGGAAATGGAGGCCCTATCCTTCCCTTCTTCGCACAGTCGGATACTGCCCCGTTACACTTTGAACGGCTTCGCCCGGCGCTTTGGTAAACTGTCCACCTCGATGGCCATACAGCGCGACAAACATTGGCAAGGACGCTTCAAGCGGAGTTTCAGCGACACGGCATCGGGGGCAGTCCCACCAGTTGGCTGCTACGTTTGCTATCTGGTTCTATCTCCATCTCCTCGCTGATATATCGCCGACATGGACGGTACTTTAGAAAAGTGAATAATTTATCCGAGCTACTTTCTCGCAAAGCTTTCGCGTCACTTTATAACTGCAACTGGCGAGTTGTCGGCCTTTTTGTAAAATAAAACGTGCTTTACGCGCATCTCGGAACGAGCTTCGATCAGCACAGCATCCGCTTATACGTACATTCTAAATTGAGAATTCTGCTCTGTGAATGACTGTCATTAAAATTTTCGGCTTGTAACTGAACTTCTGAATAATCCGAATCATTCGTAGGAACTCGAATCTGGGTGGACTGTCCGAGATACCATCTCACACATGTTTCCTTCGACATGGGCGACGCGCGGAGAGTTGCTCGTGCTAACCACTTTTCAATGCACGTTGCTTGACGTTCACGTGAGACGCTATCTAGTCAATCGAGACACGGAGTCCCGGACCTTTGCGCACGACAAATGCACCCGGAGAAAAGATGAAAAGTACGCTGTTAAACATCGTCAACCATTCCAGAACGTCATTTCCTTTTTTCTCGGATATCCTCGTCATATGTATGTACAATATTCCAGTTACCAGTTACAGGAACGCAGCGAAAAAGAGTCGTATTGTCATTAGTTAGAGAGCAGGTTTATTGTCAGCGGCGGCAGTGGAACTCTGCTATGACTCCAAACGGGTCGCATGTTAGGACCATAATTGATTGAATAAACCCCGGAACACCGATGTTTCAAGCACCGGCTGTCTCCACTATATACGCTCTCGGTTTCCCACAGACTCGCACCTAGGAGAGACTCGATAATTGTACTAACACGTAGACTGGACGTGCCTTGCAACGAAGCCAGTCCGAACGATTGTCCCAAACTCATTGTCCAACCTTTGAATGTACCAGCGTATACATTTTCCCAAGTCCTCGTGAGACGGTTATCACAATGAAAATAGGAAAACGAATACAAGGTAGCAGTCTACGGAAGCATCTAAGTATATACGTATACGTTAACGTGTTTGTCTGAGAATTAGGACGATAGCCGGGGACCTTAAGAGCTGCCTAAAGCGCGCTTATCTAATAGAGATTCATTCGTAAATCACAACCTAATGCCATTATGGTATTCTAAAAGCTTTCGGTCGTGCGAGCAATAGACCGATAGGAACGAACCTATTGATTTGTTCAATTAGTAGTTGGACAGCCACGCCTTCTGACGATAATTTAAGACTCATGCTTTGGGCAACCGTGCTATGAGCGGTCAGTTATTTCATGATCGCCAATCTCAACAAACTGCGGGCTACAGATGCACGTGAAAAGACCAAATGGCTCGAATGGGTAGAATAGCGAAGCGAAATATCGACGATGTAAGGGACATTCGGTGCCGTGTGGCCCTAAAGAGGGTCCCAATTGTCGTCGTTCAATAGACCGAGCAAGGTGGTTTTACGATGGAAGGACACGCTCAAGTAGTTAGCTAATTTTTGCCCGGCCCTTTTGGCACGTATTGGAATAATTTGGAGGGGGCAAGGGTGCCCAAAGTGGAACCCTCAATGGTTTCTTGGAAGGCCTGTGAATACCTGGCACGACTGATCTCGACCAGAAAACATTCGAAACGACTTACCCCGACAGATTCTATGAGTCAACGTATACGCAATCGGCATAAGGTCTATAAGATTATTATCATTTACACAGCCTCCACGGACGTTCTGTCGATGTACAGTGGAATTTCCGTCACTTACCTCGATAGTTGGAAAAGTGAAATAAATCATTTCTTCCCTTGCCCTTACAGATGCCTGCATGCCTTTCGTGATTACGAAGAGAAATCGTAGATTTGGTCTTTCTTCAAAACCTTGACAAAACTTCCTTGTGTCTCAGGACTACCATGGGCCAGGCCTAACTACGCGTCCTGTCGTGTCAATGTCACCTTCTCACCATCACGCCACGCCACGCCACGCCACGCCACGCCACGCCAAGCGAGTAATTGCTTATTTATCCCGCTCGCACGACTCCGTATTAGAGGCCGTTAATTGACCGTTCCACTTATGGCGTATACACACGTTAAACCTCCTAACAAATGTGCACGTTAAACCGAAAACTTTCCGACCCTCTCGGAGGAAATGGAATCGATACAATCTTATGATGCTCTCGATTAAAGTAAGTGCTTTTCCACCGGAATGTCATGTAAATTCGTACGGAGGAGGGCTGGGGGACAGGTGCTGGGACGTGGATGATTTTTTCTTTAGCCCCGGGTGATGCACCGCTCCATTATTGTCTGGCCAGATACGAAATTACGGGTAGTGTGAATCGAGTAAGAGCCGATAATGCGGGAACACACATAGCTTCGAGCTAAGACCTGTACTGACTTATTGCCGCATGGTAATCCTTGGCTGGTGCGTAGGTGGTCTTGCCATCAAGAATGAATAAGTGTAACGTTTTCTAATTCGAAAACGATTGTAAAAGATAATGGAGGGATATCGGTTCCTCTATCTTCGAAACGATGGTACATTGGAGAGTACGGAAATGCCAAGCATGTCTCTTTAACACGCCAACGATGCAGCTTGTAATCCTACCTCTCTTCACATTCATAAGCGTCGTAGAAATCGTTAGGTTTTCGGGAAAATGCTAAAAGAGATCGCACCTAACGTAGTACTATCGTCACATAGAACACACGGACGAACATTGTACAGCCTGTTTATTAGAAAATGCCGTCAATAAATCCAGTTCTGCCTTTATATTAGTAAGAAAAAAATGCACCGTGTGAAATAACGGTGAAGGTTTTAAAGATGTTGCCAGAAGCGACGTCTTTTCCTCTCTATCTTAGTTAATTTTGACACAGATTACATGGACATGATACCGGGCTTTGCATAGCGGGATAAATTTTTAAGGGACACGAGCCATCCGAATCGCCGAAGAGAAAGTGTCCACAAGCGGAATTATAATATATACGCGTGTGTGCACGCGCACTCCTGTATCGTGTGTGTGTGTGTGTGTGTGTGTGTGTCATTGGTGGCCTCGCATCAAGTACTCGGTACTTAAATTTGAATAACGTGGCGTATCATCAAGTGCTTTGCCGTCAGTCACATCTCATCGTCTCTATGGTATTCCAATCTTTTACTCCCGTAGGGAAAATAGGAAAAAAAATAATAAGATTTACGCATATTTACCGAAAGATTATACGATTCTACGCGTACTTCGCTATGCGATCGTTGAGAATGTAGAGTATTGAAAGAATCTCCCCCCCAAGAGATGTTTCTCCGATAGGCGGTGGTATGGTTCGTATCTTTTGTTGATTCCAAGCGTCGACGGCCCTAGTCTTCGGAGTTCTCATTACGAAAACACTCCCAATTAACGAGCAAGTCACCTGTGGTGCTTCTCCCATGGATACCGGTATCTGTATCGCGTTCGATACGATTGCAATATTTCGATGGCCGAGAAATGTCGAAACAACGACGAGCCGGAGGAGATGGGGAAGGAGCAGCGAGTGAAACGCGCGAAGCGAGCCGTGTAATCTGGTAATGGGTAGGGAGAAGGCGTGTTTCTTCTGAGGGACGTCTGCATCTACGGTTGTCAGCTTAAAACATTCGATCCGATAAGCAGCCGCAACGAAGCAGTCGGGGAATTTCGCGGAAACTGACAAGTCTTCCTCTCCCTCTCCCTCTTTCGGCCTTCCGACGTGCTCAAGATGCGCATCACCGTCGAGCCCGTGACTAATTAATCCCGACGTTTACATCGGCTATTTCGGTCGATTACCGAGTGATCGACTTACCGACGCTCGCAATTATCGCGCGACATGCTGCAGGAGAAACGACTAACCGGCTTCGCCCTCGACGAATTTTGGAGCGTGGCGTTGTATGTACGCTCCATACATTGCATTCGCGGCTAGTCGTTTCGATCAGGTTAATTGCAAAAATATCGACCAATCGACATTCTCCCTCGGCAATGGGGTCTGGTTCACGTCCATTGGCCTATAGCGCTGGCACGATTCATTAACGGTAGACTGACGATACCGTAAAGTCCAGCGAAATACTCCTAAACACCAACACTGGGCTGATTCTTCTGTTTTTTCAAGCAATGGCAAACTCCGGGCCAATGAAAAATCACGGATTTGTCGCGTTCCATGCCGACGGTTTTCTCCGAGCAAAAAAAAAACACCGGCCATTGGCAAGGAACAATAAATAATTGAAAGTTTTAGGAAAGAAAGACTCGGCAAGCATCGCGGCCACCCTCTTCTTTTTAATCATGCGCCAAGTCATGGCAGACAAGTCGTAAAGTACGAGGGGGCCGTCGACAGAAATAGACATTAGTTTGACGACGACAGCTCGTCGGCAGACTCCGAGGCTAACGTCTTCGGATTTTCCACCATTGCGCCTCGCACACATCCCTTAGATAGTACTCGATCGAACGAGGGCCGAGGGTAAACGTGTGATATCTGCTACGTTTCAAATGCCGCGTCATCCACCAGCGCATTCGGTCTTGTAAACATCAGAACGGAAATATACCGGCCACGGTGCTTTCCTTCCTTCCTTCCTTCCTTCCTTCCTCTCGTCTGTCCGTCGAAACTACCTTCGTAGCTGTTCCTTTCGTAGCCCATTCAGTGAGAGCGTGGTTAGCTTCATTCACAGTTACCCCCACCGGTATGGCACGTTTCGTGCCACTACTATATGTTTTCGGGCGAACAGTCGCGCTTAAACATCAGTAGTCAGCCGTCACGAGACAGACAGAAAGGATCATCTTTCCCTACTCCCACTCCTCCTCCTCCTCCTATCCCTCCTCCTCCTCCCCCCCTCTCCTCCCCGCCACCTCCTCGTCGTCGTCGTCCTCCTCCTCCTCCTCCTCCTTCTCCTCCTCCTCCTCCTTCTCCTCCTCCTCCTCCTCCTCCTCCTTCTCCTCCTCCTCCTCCTCCTCCTTCTCCTTTTCTGCTCCGCCTGCTTCGTCCCTTCCCTTTTGCTAAACTTGTTGTATCGTGTATATTGAACTCGAAAATCCAGAGATCTCTCTCATTTCACGGTCCCTGCTTTAAGATTCTTATAAAACTCCATGTAACTCCTCCTCCACTCGATGTCAACGAGAATCTTCCATCGATCACAGGTTCTGTAGATCGTGCACGCGGTTCAAAGTTCACACGAATATTGCGACCGGCAGCATCTTTCTTTAAAAAAATATGTTGATCTGAACTTCTCCAGACTAACTCACCGAACAATCAATGAAATCTTTGATGAAATTCGGAAATACCGCAGGTACGCCGCCGGGAACGTAACGACCAAGAGAAACAAGTGCGACAGGTTCTCCTAATAAATCGTGGTCGCGCGAGATGCAATCCCGCTCTGTGCAATCAACGAACCGGCGCTCCTTCTTCCTTCCCTGCACGTACATGCGCCGCCGCTACGGCCAAACTACCGAAATTATAGCTGTTATCGCGATAAAGGTGAGAACCGACCTGTATTTACTTAACCCCGTTGGAAATTGACGAGAGGTCGAGTGGTGTACGCGATATCGCTAAAAAGAATGTCAGCCGCATGACACGGAGGAATAGAGAATACGAAGGTATCAGGGGAGAAAAACGTCTTGCGAGCTTGCCAACGACAGAAAGGGTAGAACAGCCAGCGACAGGAGTTAAAGAAGGAGAAAGAAGAGAGAGCGAGTCGTTAACCCCGAAAATGGGCGTTCTACGATGCTTAACCCGCAAGTCAATGGGGCGTATCCCGTGAAACGATGAGACCAGAATTTACGATCTCACGTTTCGCGTTTGTTCATTTTTTTCCTTGGATGATCTCCTGCTATTTGCTCGCTGTCGGTATATCGGCAAATTTATTCTCTCGTCTCGCGTGCCAATGCTTCAGCACGATCGATAGATTATAATTCGGATTACATATGTGAAACAAAAATCAAGAAATAGACAGAAATTCGATCAGTAGGATGCGTCAAAATAGTTCTTCCTCGTAACAGATATATACACATGGACTCACCAAATAATTGTATCAAGAGGAGTGTTGAACGACAAGGAAGAAACACAGTGGATAGAGCGGACAGAGGCAGTTCTTCTCTTCTCAACCCCTATTTTACATTTCCATCTTGAAAGGCACGCATCCAACACCGTTTTATCACCAATGATTTCTAAGGTCACGATTATAAGCACTGGAAACTCACTTGGTCGAAGTAAAAGTAAAAGCGCACTGTTAATAGCGTCCTTTTATACACGCGTACATTTCGACAATGGGGATCGGACTGCATGTTTTCTTGGATCTTTTATAGAAGCTGCCCATCTGGAAAGATGGAAGATGGATCAAGCGCCATATAGTCGTTTTCCACGTAGTGCAACTGCACGTCAAGGCAACATTTTCTGAATAAATGACGTTGAAAACCGCGTGTCGTCTAGCTGTTACGAGATCCTGTCCGCAGCAAATCGTTGCGAGAAGAGAGAAGAGGGAGAGAGCTAGAGGTTGGAAACTGCGGATTATCCGTAAGCATAGAGGCGTAAGCGTACCTCGGTTCATCTCAATTGGCGGATCGCCTCCGCCAACCTGCGAAACGCATAATTTCCGCGCATTAACGCTAAAACGCTACGCACCGCGCAACTGTACGAGCCCTTCGGGCCACTATCTTCCTTCCTTCCTTCTTTCCTCCCTTTTCATCCGGCATCCACTCCCACCCCTAGTGGTTGCTTTGACCTTTCTAATGTTGTCTTCCTCGATATGTATGTCCTTTGTTCCTGTCCGAAATCTTCGGATTCATTGAATTATCCGGCGTGGTTACTGCCTCTTTACGATCCAACTGCTGCCCGACCACTTGTCCCTCGAATGTAGTTTACTGTGAATCGCTGTGAAAAACAGCTACCCAAAACGTTTCATAGGATTTCGTAGATAGTCGACTTCCTTGATTCTTTGGTGAAGATAATCTCTCTATCCCTATCTCTCCCTCTCCCCCTCTCTGTATCTCTATCTCTCCCTCTCCCCCTCTCTCTCTTTGTGTCTGCTTCGGTGACTCCGTCGTATTGTATTGAAAGCGACTAGAATGTTGCTAAGGAACTCGTTCATGTAAAATTATTTTCCCGATGTTTCGTCGTTTTTCAATTGTGCCAGAGAATTCTCCAGTCCGTCGACAACCGGAATGCGTCAACATAATAATTGATGCACGAATAAAATCCTCCCATTGAACACACATATATTTTTATTTACCACTTGTAATATATTTTACCACTTAGAATACACGACACGTCTTTACACTCCGGATCGACGATATACGCAAACCACCCTCTTTCAACTGAGAAAATCCTCTTCGGCTTTTCGTCGAATCCACTTTCAGATTGACGTTGGAGCGATTAAGGCAAAAGTGGTTGAAGAAAGATTCGTGTTAGTCGGCAATCTTGTGACGGCGACGACGACGGCGACGGCGGGTGCTCGAAGAAGATGACGACGATGATACCGATGGTAGGGCACGCGCGCTGCTACAAGGATCAAAAGGTAAAAAGAAGGTAGTAGTAGAGAATCGTTGACGATGACAGGTAGAACGACGCATGACCACGCGAGAGACCGAAGACCGTTCCGACTCCACGGAGGAGCAGCAACAGCAGCAACGGCCAAAGCGCTTCTTCATCCACTTCGTACCCCAAATACCGCATAACGCACGCCCCCACTCTAATCCACCGTGACGAGCCACCAAGCTCCCCACTATCGCACTTCGGACCGTGCCACCACTGCCGCAAACAATCGCGCAATGGTCCTCGGCTTCGCAACCAACCCCAAAATCTTTTTGAGCTTTCGTGTAATTATAATACCCAATTACCCTTAATTCCCATCGCGTTAAAGTCATTGCCGTTGGCACAGGTATATCCGATGGATTAACGAGAGTTGCGTACACCGTCCCTGGGTTTCATGGCATCGTGGACTCGTTTACTTGCACTATTGCTGCTGCTGCTGCTGCTGCTGCTGCTGCTGCTGCTGCTACTGCTGCACCGGAGTTCGATGAGCTCTGTCTGACGAGAACGATCGGTCGTCGGGATGCACACGCACCTGGGTCGATGCAGAACCAGGATCTGCACGTATAGAATATCCCCACCACCGCCGATCCTCGACGAAGACTGACCAATCTCCAGCCACCGGCGAAGCGTCTTTTAAACTACTCGTTTCTTTACCCGTCGCTTATCTCAATCCTGGAACCGAGGAAGAGAGCTGCGAGTTCGATGCACCGTGCTCTCGCTACATGGACAAATACTGCTGCGGCAGGCTCGGTTCCGACCGTGCGAAATGATCGTACGTTCGCTGCAGGCCTTACGGACAAAGTCAATCGAACCGATTAACCGCGAACATCGAATTGACAGATAACTCCGGAAAATACCGTGTAAAAGGTGCGGGTATCGTGCGAGCCCACTGTGTTGCACCGCCTTCAGTGAAGGAGAGATGCTAACAGCTCTGGCTAGGAAAACGAGCTGCGAAATATGACTTTACTGTGATACGGTTCCTTCTTACTTGTATACATATTCAGGCAGTACGATCGATCTTGCGGCGGTCGATATCGTCGACTCGTTATCTCATCGTTGAAACTCGTTCAAAACTCGTTTCGGCGGCTCTTGCCAAAG
This sequence comes from Hedychridium roseum, assembly GCA_963989215.1. Taxonomy (NCBI): domain Eukaryota; kingdom Metazoa; phylum Arthropoda; class Insecta; order Hymenoptera; family Chrysididae; genus Hedychridium; species Hedychridium roseum. Next base: position 114,078 of record OZ022307.1, on the reverse strand, counting down.
AGCGGTTGCACCCGCTTCAATTATCCACACTCGCCTTCCGAGAATGGATTTATCTACCCTAGAATTTACGGTGCGGTTCGAGCCTTCATTCTTGCGCTCAACCAAATCAAACATTTTCTTCCATCGCGTCGCGCCCCCGGCCCGCCATCGCCATTACCTTCTCATTCGATTCACCATTCTTTCTTAACGTAATCATCAGCAGGGAATGATCATCTCGCGCGCTTTCTTCCTGCCACGTAGAAAGGAATACCTACGGCCTGCTGGACTCGACAAGCTAGCAAACGCAAAGTTTCCTTGCCGGTTTGTGGACGGTCACTTAATATGATGTTTAGTAGCTACGGGGCGACAGATCATTAGCCGAAGCATCTGCTAATGCAGACAGTTTCGTCTCCCTTAGAATCCCATCCTCCCGACCGCTTAGAGATTTACACATGGATCTTTCAAGATACCATCTCCGACGACGTACCGTCGTGGTCGGACTAGATCCTCCATACAACTCGGTTTCTTCTTTCCCACTTGTTTTCATCCCCATACGTTCTCGTTAGGCACATCCCAAGATTTTGATCCGACCCACAATTAAACATACGCTTTCGTCGCGAGTGAACCTATCGAGAGGGTATACATATGTGAGGAAACTTGGTCGAAATTGGAGCACAGGGTATTTCTGTATATTATTATAACTGTGCGTATTTCCGCCAATTGAATGTTCATATTCTATTCGCTTAGGCTCTATTTTTTACTATCACCATTCCATCAGAGAATCCTGGAAGAAACGTTCAGGTCAGTGTCATTCGCCGATCGAGCCGTAACATATTCATCTCAGTCGTGCAAAAAGTGTTCAAGATATATTGTCACTATTTATTAGTGACGCATAGTGATGGAATCTAAAAGATCCCTACCGACAGTTCATTAGACCATTCAGCCAGAGATCCAGGCACGATGTAGAGTTCGACACCGATGATGACGACAACGACGACGACGACGACGACGACGATGAGGGCCGCGCGTACCTCTTCGAACACACGGGGTCTCACCGCCAACAGGTGAATGTATGACATTCCTGTCGTGGTCATTCGTATCCACCGGCTTCGATGTCTCGGGGAGCCTACTACTTGTCGTTCAATCTCATCCCGTTTCAAATTTCTCTTTGACGCGTATGCTTAAGATAAGTGTATTATTAATCCATTTTCGGGAAGGCGGATTTTCAAGTTAAATCAGGGTAGAGGACCAACGACGGATCACTGCAATCCCGGTAAAGCAGAGAATGTGCGTTTGCATAGGTAAGCCGGACTCGAATGCGATAGCTCGAGAAAGCGGGCCGGTTCTACGAATCCCTGATTGGACTGCCCCTTGGGATAACGGCGACATCGAAATTTAATTAAACTCACGTGACAGGGCAGGATAGACTTATGACCGGGAGTACTCATTATTAAGGCCAGTCCCTGTGTTCAGTCTTCTCAAAGTTAATGCTGTTACCCGTATCCCGTGAGGCACTTGCAATTATTTTGTAAGAATATAAACTCATATACGCAATATTTTCAAGATCTCTTGGTAACCGTATATCACGGATGTACTGAAAATCGTGTGTCGGATGACTTCCAACGGTTCTGATGAGAAGAAGATGGAACCGACCATTGGTCCTCGTACAATAATATTGTCCGACCAAACGCCCGGATACCACGGATACCGGGCAAACTATTCCAAGTTCTGTGCATAGACTCTTTATTTATTTATGCATCTCACTATACACGTGGCTTGGCTCTAAAGGTGTTATTATAAGAATCTTCCTGCAACGTGTAAACCATTATTACGAAACCTTCAGAAAAGACAGGACGTATTTGCGTCTAACACAGCCGGGGCTCGTTCTAATAAGTCCTTTCATATTACAAAATAGTTATTTTCTACCTTAGAAAGTATAACACCACTTGATGTTTCCTCTACACGATGTTGGCTCTACACGATCACGAAGGTAGCACTGTGTGATATTCCATCGGTTAGCAATTAACGTTCTATTAGTAGTATGGTTTGACTCAGTTTTTCAGTTAATACAAAAGGGCATCGGCTTGTGTTGAAGAGCTGACCACGACCTTTTACCTACTCCGGGATTATTTGCAGGCTCACGCCCTTGAAAATACCTCGATACTCATCCTTTTCTCTTTTTTCTTGCCGCCGTTTATCCTGCCTCGCTCTGTTATTGTTATAACATATTTGGTGTGCCGGTAAACAGCGCGAGAACCCAGATGACCGTCGATCGTTCTATAGTAATTGGTAGAAACACGCTGTCGCCAGTCTCGTTGAGATGTAGTCGCACCGTATTTCTCTCTTCCTAACAGCTCGAAGCACAATTCGAAGCTTATTTTTTCACCGTACTTACGCTTTCTATGCACCGACCTAAAACTACGAAAAAGTTTGTTTTGCCATTTTACGCATGAATTTCTGTACGCCCTGTAAGTTTCGCCCAAGTCTCTCTTCCCCCAGGAGGCTTGCAAGAGACTTTTTGCGAAAGAAACGATGAAAAGAGAATTTGGGATAATAGACATTCGAATAAAATTGAGCCCGCAATGCGGTAATCCAAATTAACAAAATGACGCCATCTCTTGACGGGTATTGACAACTTCTGAGAGTTACCTTCGTACGGTACCGCTGTCAATGATCAAAATATAAAGTGATGTAAATATACTAATTGTAAGTCAACATCGCATTTAATGTTTCTTTCAATTGTAGGTAATCTAAAAATAAGTGTAGTCAAAATCAGTATCAACTGTTCCATGTACTGTAGCACTTTATTAAGGAAAACTTAAAAAATCGTTCACATAATTTCAACCTTATTGTAAGTTCTATATACAAGTTTTATGCGTAACGTGCGCATTCTTCCCACTTCATCAACCGGCACGAAGCGTTGATGGTACATGACAATAAACAATTATAATGTATACAGACGTGAGAATGCAAGTATGATTCAACTTTGTACCACAAAGTTGTCTGGACTATGCAGTGTATACCACTATTTCAGAGGTTAAACTTTGATAATCTTAAATTTTTAATTAGCCTCCATTTCAGCAGTTTCTACATTGTCATCAGAGTGTTGCATTGGTTCATCTTCCACTGCTTCCTCTTCCAGTTTCCTGCGTTCTTTCAGACCAGCTGCAGGTGAGCGAATTAGTGACAGATCTCTCTGTACTTCTTTGACATCTCTTTCCTGCTCAAGTTCTCGACCCTTGCGTAAACGCTGCATAATGTGAAGATTCTGCCTCTTTTGTTTAATGGATTCTACTTTTTTCATGGCTTCCACTGTCTTTGTCCACAAATCCCTATTATACTTGAGCGGCGCGTTTCTCCTCTTCTCAAATTCAAACGCTGGATCAATAGCAAGTTCTTTTCCCACAGTCTTTCTGTATGCCTTGGTCCATTTAACTTTCCTTGGGTTTTTCTTCTTCTTGAATGCTGCGTGACATTTTGAACGGCAAAACCTGAAAATCTAGAAGAGTATTTCTTAAGTATGTGTTGAAATTTCTGATCAGATAACCTATCTACTTTGACAATACACGTGACCACATGGTTCTGACAACAATGGGTAAAACTAAGCACGCGCTGAAGAAAGGACGATTATTATAGCAATCCTAACACTGACCTTACAATCATTTCTTACAAATTGTATCCCATGACCCGGATAAATTCGAGATGAACAAAAGTAACAAGTTTCGATACGCATGTTTCTTCATATGCGAAAATAGAACCCACGGGACATTCAGTGAATGTGATTTCACGATTCGGAAAGAAAGAGCTCCGTTGACGACGGCGCCATTGTGTTTTATATCGGAAGACATGTACATTTCCGTAGGGCCACTGGGAGACCGCGCAACTTAAACTAAAGAATAGCGAAGCACTGAGCACTATCGTGGAAGCTAGGCTTACACGGTAAAAATCGTAAAATCATAATTAACGACATTAACTACTTCCTTCTTCGAAACAAACACGTCTCGTGGACGTAAAATGTTAAGCGATCATTAAACGGGATGATACATAAATGGGATATCTGCAGGTGGAGCGCCGACTAGCGCCGACTGTATTAGTCTCTGTATTACATCGTCTACTCTTTCTTTAACATCGTACAACTCACAGAGCCATCTCGTAAAGCAGTTTACCCAAGTTTACCTATATCTTCCTTACAGTTCTTGCAAGATTTTTGTACCGTTCATTCTTACGTGTTGAACCGTAAAAATGAATGTGGTCGCGAAGTCAACGAATATCGCGCCGTTCGTTAAGGCAACGGCGACAGTGGTTTCCAATGGATCACGGCCAGTAGCTGCCACTGGTAAAGTTCAAAAACCAAAAATCGCCGTTCCACCACCCGTCATACGGATTTCTAGCTACAATATCAGTCAGGATATCATTTCTGGGCCTACACGTATAAGCTCAGGTGTCGCAGGTTCGACGAATATCATATTTGCAACGCCACAGATATTGCAATTTCTTAACCATATTTTTCGTACGATTAAATGTCTGTTGTGGATTATATAACTGTGAACGTCCGATCAAGTGTAACATATAGATTTCTGCACTATCTGTTGAGATTTCCCATTTAACGCCTTCCGAAAATTATTTCTAATCATACTCGTGGAAATTCTCGATAACAACCAAATATGATTTTTTGAATTTCATTCTAGCTAGCACGCATATCCAACAGGTTCGCCTAGCACACACGGATATTCAAATACCAGATTTCTCGGCGTATCGTAAGGACAGTGTTCAGAATCCACTACAGAGAAGTCGTGACAGTGAAGATTCTCGAAAATCATTTTCATATGTCATTGCTGCCGGTAAGTGATCCTTGTGAGAGAAATACTGCCATGGTTTTTGTACAGTTTCATGTCCCCCATGACATCTAACATGATGTGTCCCAGGCTCAGGAGTTATGGCAGCATATGCTGCCAAAACAATAGTAACAGACCTGGTTTTGACTTTGAGCGCATCTGAGGATGTGCTGGCAACGTCAAAAATCGAAGTCAAACTGGACAGCATTCCCGAAGGGAGGAGTGCCGTTTTCAAGTGGCGTGGCAAACCACTCTTTGTGAGACACAGGTATATCATTAAGTACTCTGTATATTGATCCAAGTCTTAACTCCCCTGCTGACCCCCTAATTATCACCTGTACGTAGATCAGCAGCCGAAATTGCCACCGAAAAGGCAGTTGATGTTTCGAGCCTTCGTGATCCACAGGCCGACAGCGACAGAGTGAAAAAACCCGAATGGCTAATTGTTCTTGGTGTATGCACGCACCTTGGCTGTGTCCCCATCGCTAACGCCGGTGAATTTGGCGGATACTATTGTCCTTGTCACGGTTCTCATTACGATGCCAGTGGAAGAATCAGGAAGGGCCCAGCACCGCTAAACCTTGAAGTCCCATACTACGAGTTCACCGAGGAGGGCACGGTTGTCGTTGGTTAATAAACCACTGAAACCTGTAGTACAATAAATAAATGTTGAAAAATAGCGAAAATAGCGAAAACCGATAAAAATTGATATATCGCGTTACGCTCAGACGTATTCTTGATAATAATAATAACAACAATGATAGTAATCATGGTAATAAAGTAATCGATAATAGTACGGTGCACAGTTAAATTTGAAATTGACTGGGAAGTGTGCTTGACGAATAGCGATGTAGTAAGAAGAAAGGTCTTGGCGGTTCCGCGAGGGTGCGCCAGTTATAACATCTGAATTTCGTTTACGGAACGTGTGCGGACGTATCAATAAAGGCGTCCGTCGGACCAACAATCAGTCCCGGCGAAAACGTTTTCGGTCATCATCGCTGCTGGCAGCGTACGAATGAGATAAATAAAAAATTGATTTAACACTCGGTTACTGCTGATGTTTCGAGTTTGTCCGCGCAATTTCAACAACCACTCCTTAACCTTTTGGCCTCTCGTTCCACAACGTGTCAAGCAAGTCCAAATGCACCGGTAATATGTACTTGACGGCGCACACCGTCAGCAGCCGGCACCGCTGAGGCATACCTGCGTATTAGTATTTTACGCACAATTCAAAGGATATCGGTGATAGTGGAAGACTGCAGAAAAGAAAAGAGAAGGCAAGATACGTGGACCCAACCGAGCTGCCGAAATTAATGAGAAAAAAATCTATTTCATGAGTGGTGAGTTAATAAGTTCTACCTTACTTCAGCACCCGTACGATTAAGTATAAGAGAGACTGCCAGGAACTCGGAGTAAAAATTTATAAAAGAAAGTTACAGGTGGTTTATCCTTACTTATGAATTCTTACCTTACAATTCTTATCCTTGCAATGAATTCGAATTTTTTATATAGTACAGATATATTGCGATGCACTTGTAGGCAACTATTTAGATTATTCCTTAATTCCATTGTTTAGACGTATTACTATTATGGTACGACGTTGCATTTCTTCTTCCTTATTGATCAAAGGGTCAAGAAAATCTCATTGATGAAAAAGCGGACAAATACAAAGAATAATGCTATTACAATCACACCGTCTTATCATTTGTTAGAACCGAAGCGCCTGAAAACGTTCGGTACAGCAAAGAATCGGTCAAAGAGTAGCAAATAAAATGATTACGTTAGGGAAATATTTCATAGCAATACGATTTTCCCGAAGTTTTCGATAAATGCGCATACCAAAACCTACTTTCTCTAGACATCTCATCAGGAATTCGTCCTTAATTGTTACTTCTGCCGACCTTGAGAATGTACATATTTGTTATTGTGCACGTTTACGTTCTTGGATAGAATCCCTTACATATATTATTGAAACCCAAGTTTGCATCATGTTAACCGTTCCTATAGGAGTTTATACTTGTTGTCGCACTCTCGCCCTTTAGTAATTTACGGCACTTAATTTTCGTAAATAAGGTCGAAAGAGAATTCCGTCCACATTGCCAGTTGAATAACATCCAACGTGTTGAAAGAAAATTCCTCTCCATGTGTTTATGATATTCTTAAAATTTCACGAATAAACTTTCAATACGGTCACCAAGATTGATAGCACAAAAAAGAGAAACAGAACCCACATTGGTACGACGTCCTTCGAAAGGAATGTTTTCGGAAGCAATTAGTCCCTTCTATTCTACTGAAACAAATATTTGTTTCTTCCGCGGGATATCACACATCGACTAGAAAATACTGCAAGGGAGAACTTGAAGTGATTTTCGAGAACTCCATGCGCAAGACATCCTCGCCCTATCATTGAATGTGGCCATGAATACGGCTAAATACCTAGACAGTATCTTCAATATTCTTTTACTAGGATGCAAATGGTGTTGCGCGACCGGCAGTTAATGATGGCCGTGTAATGTAATTTCCATGCGGCCGGGGGGCACGAGGAAGCCAGGGCTCTATAAAGGAGGGCTATGGAAACTCGTCATAGCAAATCCAGTTCTCTTTTATTCCGTGTCCTCCACTCACAGCTTCATACATGCACCCGGATGCAGGTTCGCATATAACTGCCTACTTTCTTGCCTTACTATATAAGTATATAATTATATACTATATAATTGCCTTACTATATATGTAAGCGCCGATACGGTTTTCTCATTCTTCACCTCTCATGTGGAATAAAACAGTTTTCTCGCTTAAACAGATGCTAGCTATTCAAAAGGTTATACGAATTTTTCATGAATTTACTCTATTGTGGATAAGCGTTCATTGTGGCAAGGTGTGGCCGCGTGGTATGTTTGTGCGGTATTTTCGAAATATTCGTATCGTAAGTCGATATTCGTATTAATAGTCGTATCGTAAGTCGGCACTGTACAGCTGCAGTAGAAGGAGGAGCATCAAGATTGCGCGTCGTGCCTTCGGAAATGTGCGAGAGAACGGTGAACGCAACCCTCCGCCGCTACAGAATCAATAGCTGTGCATTGCATCTTCCCGAGCCCCTCTACTCCTGTTTTCGCTGGGTACTCGCGCGCGACACCCTTCCTTCTCTGCCATTGACTCCGACCTTCGCATCGGAGCATCAGAGGCTTGCAGTCAGCAGCTAACAGCTAGCAGCAAGTCACTACCCTCTATCGAACGTGTTCCCCATTCATCGGCTCTCCTCGAGTTGCGCGCAAACATTGGCGCCGACAAAAAGTCTACGTCTTATAAATGCATCCTGATACAACCGATACAAATGAAACTCTGCTAAGAATATATACATAGAACAAAATGCTAATTAATCTTCTGTATTATCGTCGAACTAAGAGTCAGCGGGCAGTTTATAAAAATATTCTTTGCCTTCACCTTACCGGTCGGAAGATCATATCACATTGGAACTGCGTGTATAAATCAAGATACATAGCTGGATAAAGCGAGTGCCACGTAGAACCTACAAAACGGAGTAATTACGTAGCTACACGTGTCCGACTTTCTCGTGGCATCGATTGCTCATAAATATACGGTTATTGTACCTGTGTGACTATTAGTCCGATATTAGTATAGATAGTTGTCATTAATGATCATGGAGTCGGTCAGTTTTGCTTAACTAACATTTCATAAGACGTTTCTTGGCAGCACAACCATGTTCCATAAGAAAGTGAGAACGGGGCAACACTTGTATCGGTTCACGAATAGCTTAGAGACCATTCCGTATTCCGTGGAAAAAACAAACGTCACCATTTAATGCGGTAGTTGCATGAGATTTTTTCATCCCTTTTGCACCAAGCCGTATCAACCTTATCATAATCGTACACGTAAAAACGTGGTTGGGGCGCGTGAGCGAGGTTTTCGAAGAGGGAAGGACCTAGAGTGAGCGGCACAGGTGAAAGTGAAGTTCGTTGGCGCTTGAGTTAGAAGGGCGTTCGGGGAGGGTGAAAGGAGGTTAATGATTAGTTCTTCTGAGGTCGGGGGCTGTTGCTGGGTGCAGGTTGCTCGGCACCCTGTTCTCCTTCGATCTCCGCCCCCTCCCTTCTCCCCACTAGACCACCCCTGTCTTGGTCACCCCTTACTACACTCTCACTCTCACTCTCATTCTCACTCTCACTCTCACTCTCACTCTCACTCTCACTCTCACTCTCGTTTCCACTTCCACCTCTCGCAGCTTTTCGCGCCCTTCAACCCCGAACACCCAGCGCGATCGCGGTGATTCTACAAACCTTCAAAAATTCAGACCGTACCAGACCGGCGCAGCCACACAATCCAACACAGGGTTGGGGACTTGCAAGGTTGTCCTCCCCTCCAGTACTTCTTTTACTATCGCAGGGACGTATCGAGATCATTATGCGTTTATACGTAAACTGCTTAGCGAAATCGGTGGTCATCTTGATTAGTTAACTCCTCGTAGATCAATTCAGCACCATCAGTGAGAGATAATGAACCATAGACGCTTTTCAAAATCTTTTCGGCTGGACGACCAACCCTTACATTCGCTTCGAGACTTGGTTTACTCGCGACTTGTGGGTATGTTCACTACTACACCTTACTCATTGTGGCCAATGACAATTTTTATCGGAGATTCATTCACGTTGCTCGTAGGATAACTAGCTGTATTTCGAAATTTTTGTCAATTGCGATGGTATGGTATGGGTGCATTTCGACACCTGTCTCATCAGGCTAATAAATTTATTTGGTGACCGTTAGTTTAGCACAGCAGCCAAAGACGGCGGTTACTCGTACGTGTCGTATAGAAGTGTTAACGTGGGAAGATCTAGTGTAATCCTCTATTATCTATCAGGAGATGAGAATTTTTACGGCAATTTACTGCTCGTGCAGTTACAGTTAAAATGATTATCGTTTCTTCTTTATTTCGCCTTTTTCCGTTATGTCGGTGTGTCACTGTGAAAAAACTACGCACCGTTTCCCGAATGGCGGAGCTTGCAACGTCAGCCCTGGTCGCTAACCCGCAATGAGCCGGAGAAGCTTGTAGCGAAAGTGAGAGTTGTGTGGGTGGTGGACGATATATAGTAATAGAAGGCGGTCTGGAGGCGGTGGAGATTGGCTCGAGCTCGGGCTCGAGCTCGGGCTCGAAGGACACGGGGAAGGTGCAGGGGCGGTGGGGTGATGGGAGGCCGGTGTAACCTTGCAACCCTCTTGCGTTACGTCCGGGGAAGGGGAAATGACAGGAACCCAGGGAGGGGTGGAGATGGGGGTGGGTTATGGGTTGCGAAGACAGTCGTCGGGGGTGCAGCCGCACTGGGTTGGTAGTGACGGGCGTGACGTAGCCGGAGGAGGATGTACGCCCCTGTTGGCGAGGGCCCTAGCAACCAACAATCATCCCTGCTCAATCCATGGTGGCTTCATCCGCCAGGTATACGCAACAAAAGTTCCTTCGTTTGGCAATATAACTTTCCATGCGGGAAAAATCATGCGCTCTCCCGTGTGCTCTCAAATTTTTTAAGTACAATGAGAGAAAACGAAAAGCTCGCTCGCATTCCGCCGATTAATCCGTCGACTTTAGCTGGTGCTTAATACGATTCGATACATGCCACGTAATGCCAGTGTGTATATTGTGTTCACAAATGTTCATAGATGATTAAACCGTTATCATAAAATGGAGAGTGATTAACGAGTGATGATCGACATGATTCGCGGCCTATCCAACGTTATGAGAAAAAGTCGCGTAGGATGAGCCATGTGTCAGGCTATGAGGTTATGCCTAATGCAGGTCGCACGTAAACCGTTGATGGTTCCTTTGTGTTAATTCGTGCATTGACATGCATACGCTTGCCAGGGCTACGTTCTCGCCGCCGTACGTAGCGGTATCTCACGGAAGTTACACTTGTTTCCTGCGTGAATGTAGAGTACCCTACCGTTTCCGTGTCTTCCTATCCATGATTCCACTCCCGAACTTTACGCTTCGGAGCATGTTTCATACTGACGCTTTTATTTTCATTGCCCCTGTTAAACGACCCATATGATATTTACTTAATGAAAAATGCTAAACCATACTAACATTTCATTTCTTGCCTTTCGGCGCGGTCCCTATCCATTTGACGAGAAAGATCGGATGGAACTATAATTCATATATACATATATCGATCAGATTTTTTAGCATTGCGGAAGTCCGATATCGCCGACCTTGTCGGGTTTTCCCTCGTAAAACGATTAAGCGTACAAAAGACAGTGGTCGCTGGACGTATCATACCGATGAGTGCATTGTGCACGCGTATGCCTGAATAGCACGGGGTTCAGTAATAAGAACACATTTTCTGACAGTGCTGGTTGCTACTGCTGCTGCCCAAAGTATATAGGGCCATCCCGTTAGAAAGACGGAAAATGAACGAGGGCAGGAGTGAATGTGCGCGCGCGCGTACGCACTCACAAGTATGACAGAGAGAACGAGAGAAAAAGAGAGAGTGAGTGAGTGAGTGAGTGAGTGAGTGAGAGTGTTTAACAGAGAGAGAAAGGGAAAGAGAGAGACATTGACGGATAAAGAGGGCGGGAGGAAGAGAGAGGCAGCTAGGAAGAGGAAGAAAGAGGGAGGCGGCAGGAACGAATGAGCGGGGCTAGTTCATAGGACAGTCCAATTGAGATCAGACTCCGCGTTAGGCGGTTTTTGGCTGGGTGATCGTTCTAGCCGGTTGTACTTACTGCGTATCGCATCACACGTGCTTTGTGGGTTAAAACGCCGGGTGGTCAAATTCTATTTGTTTCTTTTCATTTTAACGGTATATTACCTCAAGATGACGATAGAACACGATAGTGAACCGTCGTCGTATCGTCGTTTCTGCGGCTTCAGTTTTTTGCCGTTGCGTTTGTACTTTTCACCAACCAACGCATTAGCCAATGCAGAGCGCGCGTGCGTTTAAGCAAACAGCAGGGATCATCGAAACGAATTGTAAGTGCGACGACTTTTCGTTCCAATTGGATTGCGGAAAATTGCCTGGAACCGCGAGTCTACGTAATTCAAATAAAACAGGGCATTTCGTAAGTAGAATGAACGATCGTTACATTTGCTATTCGTACTTCTTTAGACAATCAGGGAATTCTTGTTGTCTTTGAGAGTCGTATTAATATTTGAAAATGGTTCAATGAGGGAGGTTTCTTCCTCTGTTCTAATTGAGCCGAGCGCTTTTCGTAGATATAATTTTGGGTCCGGTTTTCTAACTAATGAATCTGAACTTGCCGTTTTAAATTGTTATTCTGACTTTTCTGATCATTTATTGAGTAATTCTTATTTGTGTGAATAAATTAGAACGATCATATCATCGGGACAATCGGCAGTATGACATTGACCCCCATTTTTCGATTGGCTCTACTTTCCGCGGCAGATCATTCCTCGATTGCGCTAAAACTCCGTACGCTGCCACACTTTTCTAGAGGCCCTGTGGGGTAATGACTTTTCATTGCCATTTTTCGTTTTATTCCTTACTCGAGTGTTTAAGGATGGCGCGATATGATACAAATGGGTCATTTCGTCGAAGGAGTTCTGAGATAATGCACCTTGCGAGTGGCTCGTTACATCGTGATTTCATAATGGTAAAAATACATCGTGATTCGCGGCGCTTGCAGCGTGAAAGTCGTGCTCGTGCTGCCTAATCTTTCTAATTTTATCCAATGGACGGAGATATCGTTGGATATCCGGCCGGACAGTTTTACGTCAGTTGCTTGTGAACGAACGGTGTCTCCTTTGGGCAGGTTCATTCGAAGTATAATCAAATATAATTGCCGCGCAGTCTACCTGCCGTCTTGGCAAGTGGAAATCATACGGCGCTATGAAATCTTTTGTTACGGAAGTGTACTTGATTTTTGTACGTGCAGTGAATTCAACCGATGTCCAATTCGGAAACTTTAAATGAGAAATGTATGTACGTAGACCGTAGGACAGAGTATAGGATGCACGGCAGTGTGCAGCAACCACAAGTATGTGCCGTTTTCGTAGGATGTGTGACTTGTATGCATGTGCCTATGCGTGAACACGAGTACAAAAGTGTGTGCGTAACTGAGGGCGCGCGTGCGGCCCCGCAGCGACCTTGAGCTTCCCCTCGTCTCCTCAACTCCCCGTTCCATGGCGGCACGAGAGCCTTACTTTCGCCCCCGCGCCAGCACATTGCCATGCCGCCACGCAATATCGTCCCCTACTGATTCTCCTACTCCTCCCGCACGACCTCTCCCTTCTTTCGACATGGCCTCTTCCACCGCCTCTTCTGCCTCCACCACCTCCAGTGGCGGCCAGTGATATTGCCGGCATCGGTTTCGGCCGATCAACATCAACATCGGTAAAGGCATCGGTAGTGACAACGACACGCCGGCATCCTCATTGGCATCGTCACCGGAATCGGCATCAGCATCGACATTGACATCGACATCGACATCGACATCGACATCGACATCGACACTAACATTACCTTTTCCTCCACTCGCACGGTCTCTCACTAAATTTCCGCCCGCTCTACATTTGATTTACTCGGTAGTGTCGACGACAATATTTACTTCACTTTTCCCTTCCTTACGGTCCTCAGATTGATTCTTCCGTTTCTCTCTTTCGCGGCATCTTACAACACGCACCAGATGAGGAACGCACTTGGTATCCATCTATGAACAGATAATTATTTCCAATAACGTTCCCCGATTCTGCTCAATACACCCTTTGTACGGTCGAAACGACAGTAATACATGCTGCTGTGTGTCATTGTGATTTTGGAATCACAAACGGCCGAGTAGTAATCTTACATAACAGAGTAGGCAGAAGCGCAAAACCATGTGCCACGCCTGTAATACGTGCAACGTATACCGCTCGTGTAACACTTGGAGGGATACGCGTATGCTCTTCCGATAGCCGATGAAAATCCGATGACACTACCATTCTCCTTCGCAGCTGGTTTCCTATTTCCTACGAGTTGTCCTCGCCACGCGGCCCATTACCTAGGCTTTGAACTAACGATTTTCGGTAACGATGCGAACCGAGTACTGGAACAGAGGAACACTGCGATAAAAAAGTGTTTGGATGATGGCACGACGACGTCAGTGCTCGGCCCTGGCACGTGTTAGATTAGAACGTTGCGAGGTCGGCTGATGGTTCGTCTGGAGTGTTGTGAAGGAAAGGGCGAGAGGGGAGAAGTTGGCCAAACTTGAGAGCGAAAGATTGTGTGCAAGCACCAAACAATCATACAGGGAGCGGGTATCTTTGAGACGCTACTTCCTCGCCTCTTCCGAAAACTGCTCGCGAAGTTGCAACTCGCCAAAAGCCATGGGCTATATTTCGTCTGGTGCCATTTGTATCCCGGTTCCGATGACCTATATTCACACATTCCTTCCTCCTTCACGATTTCAGTGTTCTCGTATCTGTCCCTCCACTCTTTGAGTTTGCCACCTCTCTCGACTTCTCTCTTCGACTAAGCTACGCGCATGAGCGCGTTCTTCTTCTAATCTTTGCTCCTCCCACTCAGCCTACTTCTTTTTTCTGTCCTTACTCTCTCGCTCTTACCAGAGAAAAATACTTACGCATCATACCGAATCCTCCTCGCGGTCGCGGTCGTGTTCGTGGTTGTGTCCGTGATTGTGGTTGTGGTCGTGGTTGTGGTCGTGGTCGTGGTTGTAATCGTAATCGGGATCGTGGTCGTGATTGTGTTCGTAGTGGTGGTAGTCGTTGTCTTCGTCTTCGTCTTCGTCTTTGTCTTCTTCTTCTTCTTCGTCTTCGTCTTCGTCTTCGTCTTCGTCTTCGTCTTCGTCTTCGTCTTCGTCTTCGTCTTCGTCTTCGTCTTCGTCTTCGTCTTCGTCTTCGCCTTCGTCTTCGTCTCCGTCTTCGTCTTCGTCTTCGTCTTCGTCTTCGTCTTCGTCTTTGTCCTTGTACAGTTGTTTGCGATGTACGGCCGTGTCAATGCGCAATGCAAGTGCGATGACTTGATTTCGGTAGTAGCATAGAGAAAGAGCGAGCATCGCACCGGTAGAGCCCCAGAGAGAGACTCTCCTCGTGAGTTCGTCAGTTCGTCAGCAGTGACGACCGCGCGGGTATACGCGCACGGCTGTACCTGTTCAAAAACGAACTTCCGGCGAAACGCGACGAGAAGAGTTGGGCCTGTCCTCTCGTTCTGTTCTTGGTAAATTATTCGTTGAGCGTAGAACCGTAGAGAGTGCTTACACGTGTGAATGGTATACCGGTGTAAATAGACAAGAATATCTAAAGCGGATTGGGTTAAAAGAAAAGAGAACTCGTGCTGCCCGTATTGTTTGTTTCGATTACCATTGCCTTGGACACACAAGGCCACGTTCGCGATTATTTTTTGCTGCGAAAATCCGCATCAGACGCGTTCCAAACCGTTGTGCGCCCTTTGTGTAGTGTCTACGTGTTACAATGAAATGCATTCCATCGGTATTTTCACGTGTTGAATGTTTTTCATACGTTGTGATGTCGGTATTTTTGTTGTACGGTAGTTGGTTGGACACATAAAAGATCGATGATCGATGAAAGGACCCATGATATCTGTGCCATGATAACTGTGCCAAATTAAATCTAACGACTTGCACATTTCTTCTATCGCTTCCCACCACGCTTTCCCTACTAGATAAAGCGTTCACAGTATAGGTAGGTCGGTCATGTTTCTTCATGGTCGGAATAAAGGATTGCTAACGTTTCGAATTCTTGTAGGAAATTGGTAATGACCCTGTTGAACCCAATCCGTCTGTCTGACCCGAAATTTTAGCCGCAGTTAACATCGGCGTGATTCAGATGATGATATTTTTTCTGTGTGATGCAGCTGGGCACGAACGCGATCAGAACGGCAAGTATCGGCTAGAAAGTGGCAGTGGCAGTGGCAGTGGCAGTGGCAGTGATAGGGGTGACGGAGGTCACGGGATCGAGCCCAGGGGTGGCATCATGGACTCTCACCAGCAACAGTTTTGTCTCAAGTGGAACAGTTTTGGCAGTAACCTAGCCACAGCCTTCTCGAACCTATTCAAAAGCGAGAGTCTCACCGATGTCACCCTCTTTTGCGAGGGTAAGTTTGCAATACTTCTATATATATATATATATATATATATACGTAAGCATTAACATTGGCCATGTAACTGAGCTTGAGTTGCGAAGTCAATGACAACAGAGACTTAGCTATTATGACGGGCTCCTTTCCTGGTAAACCGAAAAATGACGGTATGAGGTACTAGCTGCCACGCGCAATCTCGCCGACCACAGTGCGTCTGACTATGCTGGTCCGTCGACTCCTTACGATGGTAGCAGGCATGTGCACGGCACTGACCACTTATAGTTAGCCCCGCCGTACTACGCCGGGCAGCACTTGCATCCTTCCACTGCAGAAGCGCAAACTGCGAGTGGAAATACGCGCGAAAACCAATGGAGATGCGTACGAGTAACTAAACGATGATTGGCTCTTTCATACCGCCTTCGCGCACAACCTACACGGGGCGGGACATTCACGTGCGCAGCGTCAGCCGATTTGCACGCCAATCTCTCCCTCCCCCTTGCATAACCGCATCGTGCACCGTGCACTGTGCATCGCACTCCGCCACTTGCATATACGTGCGCGCCCTCCCCTCGTCATTGGTGCAGTCAGCTCTTTAAGCTTTTGCTGCGGTAATATCAGTTCTCAGTTTGCGCGGAGCCGCGGTTTGCGATGTAACGCGTATGCTATTGTATATGTACGTACGCATAACTCTATGTTTTCGTGTGCACAATCCAAATCGAAGGTGACATTCGATGATAACGGACTGTAGGAATTGTTGCACCATAAACGGTGTACATACCACCCTTTAAAGGAGCGAAATTGCTGTTCATTAGCACCAGTCGTCGAAACGTCAAATAAAATCGATCAAGATTTATGAGTTTTGTAAGGGGGCAAGGCAGCTGAGCCGATAACAGTGCCTACTACGTTGACATGTGTCTTTAGATATCCGGTTCATTATCGCATCGGTACCGAATAAACAAGAATATGCAATTTTCTGGCGTCAGAATGGTCCATTAATTACGCGTGACAAGGTTTGCATTGACAGTTGACTTCATCGAAGGAAATGTGTGCATTAACGCAGATGCAAACTCATGAGAAAATTAATAGAAAGAAAGGACACATAGGACAAAGATGGTGCAGCACCAGACACGATATTCGTGTCAGCCTTGTTCGATGACGACATTGACGTCCGAGATTCCGTTAAGTGCAGTGCGCGCGTCTACGGTGAAAGTCCCGTTCGGCTTCTTCTCTCTTCACTACTTCTCGCACGTTCTCCACTTCATGCGTTGCCCCTTCGTATACCGGTGCTCCTTTCATCGCTTTTTCCTCACAACTTTCATCGGTTTTTATAACCTGCGGAAGGATCGACTGTCGAATGCATCCACTACCTTCTAACGGCTTCAATCTAACATGAAATCGATGATAACCTTGGACCGCCCGCGCTATTCCCTGTACATTCTCACGACCAACCAAAATAGCTCATGAATCGGCCTTACAAGGATAGTATTAATGTCCAGTCGGCTGCATCGAGCAGCCTTCTTGCCGCTTGCGGACCATTTGTCAATCCTCTCGAGTGCTTTCACTTCCTCGTCGCTGTCCTCATTGTCAGGTTTCACCGCGGCCGTTCTTAACGGAATCGCCTTTCTTGATGTGCAGCATTTCTTACGTAGGAATTGCCGACGATATCTTTACGAGGAAAACTGTTCGGAATTGGTTAACTTCGGTGCATATCTATAAATATCTGAAGAAAAATTAATCTGTATAATATACTATTGTAATAATATTATTTCTACTATAATACATGCACATTGGGCACATTTTACTCGTGCCCGACAACGATAAATTTTTCCTCCGAAGCTTACAATCGTCGTATTAGATGCGTCGTATTATGAGTAGACAGATTATCAATGTCGGAGCGCAGGCCAGCACGCATCACTCGCGTGCGTGGCCGTGATTTATAATTCGATATCTCAAAAGTTTACGAACAGCACGTGGGACATAGAAGTGAAGCTCTATATAGTAGCCTCGACTATTCAGAACTTTATGGTTACAATTATCCAATGATTATTATCGGAGTCTCGTAAACACGCGAGTAAACCATTTCCCGGGAACGCGCCCTCTTACATCCCTGATGAAAGAAACAAAATTTCCTTTACATGTGTACATTGCACATTCCAGCATAGTGTTTTATCACGAGGCCAGTAGAACAGTATGATCAACGGGCGATACGCTTCGATTAGATCAGTTTAGAATCTAGACTCTAGAGTGTATGCAACTGACGCGTGGAACAAGCTTAATCATCGTCAAGCTATGCATCTGTATTTCGCTTTACGCTATTTTCATCTATATATTCGGGATATACAGCGTTACCGACAATATACCGATAATATATTTATAAGCCAACAAACACGCCAACATTATTATTTATTCAGCATTCTAACTATTTTATGAATCGATACGCTACCGCACTAAGTATTACTAGATCGTTATTAGATTGTTCTGAGCGATAAGAATTATATTGACTTTTCAACATATTTTATTTGTCCTCGTGATTTTTAGTGATTCTTGGGCATAGACGTGAAAAGGTTGTTCCAATTCGGATGGATCGATTTCAATGAAACAACTTTCGGCCATACCTTTCGACGAAAGAAACCTATATCTGGATGAACGAAAAGGGCCGGTCATGGCCAGGAAATGAGGTCATGCCTCTGTTTTAACGTTCTATGTTGCAACCCAAACGCAATCTACCGACGAAACACGCACGCTTGCGTGCAGTTGTGTGTGTCCAATGTACGCGCGTGCTTCTCTCAAAACTCCCACACCGTTTCTTATTTAGACCTTGTACTATAAACTTATTATTTTATGAAGCGTCACAAAGATTTTCTTGTAAATTTACAACAGAGTGTCGTGGTGAAGGACGATCAAATGACTGGTGGAACAAGAGTGAGCGTATTGTATTCTGTATACTGATAATTCCAATGCAACAGGACACCTGCCATTGGCACTATCAAACTTTTGTCCCCTCTTCTATCCCACTCTTACTTGCGCTCAGTTCATTACGCTAACCGCTTAAACGAAAGTTCGAGAAGATAGAAACTGAATTACTTGAAGTTCTACGCGGTACTGCATACTGCCAATTACTTTATTTATAAATAGCATCACATTCTTAACGCATTGGATCGTACATGTGTTCAAGATTATCGCACCTTTTCAGTGTTCTTCCTTGTTATGTGCACGTGTACAAGTACAAGTGTACAAGTAGCTCCGCGCAATAGTATGTTGAGAGCACGTATCATACGTATGAGTTTTTTCAGCTGATTTACAAGGCCTTCCCCATCGGTCATTATTTCTCTAGCGAACATCCAATTCTCTTCTATCTATAACTTCTATCTCTCATAAGGACAAGTCTGTTTGATGTCATAATTTATAGAGACTGTTATGAAAGATTAGACGCGCAAAAGTTCCGAGTGATTTTACGTTTACTTATGTATAGCAATGTACATGGTGCACCCACACCCTCGTCAATACAAATAGCACAAGAAGGGCGGGATAAAGGTCCGACATAAAAAAAAGTTAATGTTAGTCGTACGCGATGACGTTGAACGTTTAATGTTTCAAGGTAAAGTTGCGAAACCCCAATTTTGATAGCGCACAAGCGTTATCAGATTATCGTCGTATCATGGAGTACGTTTAACCTACATCGAAAGAAGACGAAAACGAATAACAGCGTACGCGCATATACCACCAACCGGAAATGTATTTGTCTGAGTTTCAATATAGGATTTTCATTTCCTCTCTTACCACTTCTCATCGATAGACGTATATCACTGCTTACGTTAGTTACGCTTAGAGATTTACGCTCAACGTAAAGTGGTTACACACCTGCAATAATAATGTTATTTAAATAAAGATGAAATGTATACGAAAACTCGCGGAATGACGAGCCTACCGAGTCACAAGTTAATCAATATTTTTCTTCAAGTGGGTCAATGACATTGTTACGCAACTCCGCTCAACGTTCTGGCCGCTCGCGCGTGCATTCGCACGCTGAGCCGATGGCAATGTTGGTCCGATCACTTGCTCTCGTCAACGAATTATAATGATCTACTTTTATGTATTAAATACCAATCCAGCGTACCGAAGGATCTACATATATATAGCGCAGTGACTAGTAATCATTTTAACAGCGAGCTTCGTCCTTTGTGTTTTTCGACAGAGCCCTGGGCATCTTAGCTAGCCCGTGGACCTATCGTTGGATCCGTGTATGCGGACACACGTGCCAGTGCAAATATACACGTATTCGTATATAGTTATAAAGGCGATTGCGCAGGCGCGCATAGAGTTCTTTATTGCGTGCCTAGAGAACCTCCAAACTCATGGCCTTCCCTCTCTCCACGTGTCGTAATCGCGCTACACGCTGCGTGTTTCCTGCGTTTTACGAATGTCCGCCTGCTTGCTTGCTTCCTTACCTGCCTACCATATACCCATATTTCAACATCTAAGCCTACGTGTTATTATACCTTCGTAAAATTACGGATTATGTTTGTTGCGCGAATGACGGTATGCACGCAAGAGGATTACCTGATGATTTTTACTGAGTTATACATTTTTCGTTGCATTGGATATGATGTGGTTAATAATGGCAAATATCGGATGGCAGAAGTGAGACGAAACAGGTCTCTGAAAAATGTGCGATTTTCAGGAAAAAGATCGTTGGTTGCAGCTTTGTCCCGTCGCTCGCGGGCAAACGCACCGCATGCGTCACATGTGCGGGAAGAAGAAACGTCCTTGGTCCGAAACGGCCATTGGCCGGGACAAAGGAAGACCGCCGGGGCGATTGCTGTGCGTATGCGCGCGTGACGAGCGTCAAGTTTGGATAGGGTTCCTCGTTTCACTTCTTTCTGCACACCCTCGACCTTGCCGTCGCCGGGGCATTGACCGTCGTAGTCGTTTCAAAGTGTGGGCGCTTCGGCTTTTCCCGCCTCCTTTTGCCGGAGAGCGACTTCCTCTATCCGTCGATTTCGTCTTCCAATCAGAACGACCGAATGAGCCTTATCGTACCGAGGACCGGGACATAACCGACTACTGTTTCGAAACGATGTAGCAAATAGGAGGACCTTAAAACGCAGAAACATACCCTCCTCCCCTACATACCGTCCAACCGTGGGTACGGTTTACCAGTTACTGGCCTTGAATCGTATGAATAGACTTTATGCGAAGAGTGCAATGCTCCGTTACGTAATATTCGTAACGGTAGGATCATCCTGTCAGCATATATTCGAATACCGCCCCGTCTTGCATACGTGTCTTTGCTACATTTGCAATTTTACATTTGTAATTTTTAACAGAAATCGTGCTGTGCCTTCAACGACTGTACGATGAAACGTGATAATTAAAATATAATTTCGATGGTACGAGTCTTATCTCGCCGCCACGCATTCATTATAACATACGGCATAACTTACTCTATCCTTCATTCGAAATGACACTCTCTGCAATACACCGAGCTGACAAACATGTTCGTGGTAATGCGATGATTATATAATTCTCGCTGAATGTTCAATTGTGACATAAGTACGATTCACAACTCTGACATACCGAAAATACGGGAGAATTTCGGACGACACAGTAGGGCTAAGTTGTCCGTGGTACTGCGAGACGCGACAAATTAGGGCTGCGCCGAGATTGACGCTATATGATTACACCGCGTCTGAAAATAACGTTTCGCGTTTTATCCGAATCACACATATACTAGTTAGTGAGTAGGATAGTCTTCTCTAGCGAGAGCCAAAATCGTACCTTAGGCTAAACTACTTCATCCGCATGTGTTTCCGGAGATTGTGTTTACGAGAAGTCATCAGCTCGAGTGGCTGAATGTGCGAAACACCCACGCACAGACTCACATACACGTAAGACACAAAAATACATATGTGACTTTCGGATGATACGGTCAGTGGCCTCTGCACGGACTGGTACGTCGTAATTTCCCTCCGTTACCTTGCGCTTTTTCACACTATACGATACAAATCCGCCAAATGACATGGATGCTTCTTCGAAGACATAGGAAGAGCTCACTCGGGTTACGACGGCCCCGCACGAATATTTGCTGTTCCCTGAGCTTTTCAACTTTCGATTACGTAATATGGTGACGGCAGATGACCTAGATATCCAACCAGCCACAAGAAAGGGCATTATTCGTCGCTTGGCTCCTACGCTCCTACGGGTTCTTTATGCTCCCTCTCGGGAAGGAAAAAAGGGAGAGAAAAAAGCTTGGGCGGTCAGTACTTCCTTCGCTCGAGAAATTCTCGCGGTGCGACTCGACGGTTTGTCCTTCTAGCGACAAGAGCCGTGAGAAGGAAGGATTGGCCTCCGGCTTTCCCCGAATTGGGTTCTACCCGCCTTCGACTCACGACTCCAACAACTTGGAGTGGATCTATGGAATTGGATCGTATTTATTAAGACATTCTTTGAACGTATGTTGCAGGCGTAACGTTCAAGGCACACAGGTTAATTCTTGCAGCATGCAGCAAGCACTTTCAGGAGCTCTTTGAAGGAATGCCCCCGTCTCCCGCGGGATTGATTGTCATTCTCGATGGGACAAGTGCTCACAACATGGCGTCCTTACTCGAATTCATGTACCGCGGGGAGGTACATGTATCTCAGGAATCCCTCAGCTCCTTCCTCAAGGCTGCAGAGTGCCTTCAAGTACGTCCGCCAATAATACGCTTAGTTCTTCTGTCATCTGCCCTATGTAACTACGTTTGGTTTTCGCGAAAACAGGTAAAGGGTTTGTCGATCGAGCACGAAAAATTAGCAGTAGCACAGAGGCATGCGGCAGAGAACGGCAATTCGTCAATGGATGCCGGAGCCCGAGGCAGTAGTGTCAGTGCAGGTGGTACTAGCAGTGGTGGTGGCGGTGGCGGTGGCGGTGCCAGTGGCGGCAGTGGTGGTGGCAATGGCGGTAACGGTAGCAGCGGCAGCGGCAGCGGTGGAACCGGTGAGGCAGCCGATCTAAGCGAGGCTGGTGAAGCAACAATGTCCCGGAACTCCATGAAGAGAACCCCCACTCCAGCTCCTTCGCCAGCACCCGTTTATACCGTACCCAGTGTTTATTCCGCCACTCACTATTACGACAGTCCCCAAAAAAGGTTAATGAGGTAAGGCCCTTTTACCTATACCAAGGACATTTCTCGTCCACTATTTTTATTGCACATTAATACAATTTCGGGGCACTTTATAAGCGCTAATGATTATCTAATCCGGTAGACAATATTGGTTTGCATTCTTCTGATGAAGCCGGCTGCATGATGGCTTTTTCAAGGTAATATTCCAACTATATGGATCCTTTTAGATCTCCGAGTGATGTCGATACGTTGGGCAGAGCAAGTGTGTTACGCGACGGGGCAGCATTTCGGCCTGCATCAGCGCCGCATCCACTTTTACTCGAAAATCATTTTTATCAGCCGTTTACCCATCCATCGGAAACGCCTACCCATCCACACACCGCGCCCCATACACCTACGGAACTCGAACATGAATTGGCCGAGCATGAACGCTCCGAAGAGCGAAACAACTGTGATCATAAGGAAACGGTGGCCGAAGGTTTGTATTATATAAATGACTAGACTATGTTAGGCAATTTCAATGATTTTTGTTTCTAACACAGATCTTCGAATAAAGCAAGAACCACTGACATTGACCGATCGTGAGAGAGCGGAGAAATTAGCCGAGAGATTGTCGGGTGAGGTTTATTCTAGCGGTGGTGGTGGTTGCGGTGGCGGTGGTTGCGGTGGCGGTGGCGGTGGCGGTGGCGGTGGCGGTGGCGGTGGGGGTGGCGGTGGCGGTGGCGGTGGCGGTGGCGGTGGAGGTGGTGGTTGCGGTGGCGGTGGCGGCAGTGGTAGCGGAGGTGGCGGAAGTGGCGGTGGTAGTGGTGGTGGCCCTGGAAGCAGGGGGTATGAAGGAAGTGGCGGCGCCGGTTCTTATGGGACTACTTCCGATCACTTAGCACACGGTGGACAAATGGGTCCAGGAATGGCTGCACTGCCACCAGCTCATCCACCGACACCGGATCTTAGCCCAGCTCCTACGACCCCGGCTATGTGGAATTCCAAGATCAACAAGGCCGGAACTGTTTCGACTCCGGATGGTAAGTCATTGAACGCACTTTAACTATCTCCTGGTTTCAAAGATTATCGGGAAATTATGCGTATTAAAATGAATCGTAAGGAAGCTAAGTTTGCGTCGTAACATAACTTCGCATTAACGAGTAGGATCAACGATGAAACATAATTTGGGCGATAAGCCCAAATCGACAAGTGACAAGTTGCCGCCTCCCCGTCATTCAGTTACCGAAAATCGTATCCACGCGGCCCTTACAAAATGCACGCGCTATAGAGTTGCATCATTTGACTGCACGTGGAGTCTACTAGATGTTGCAACTTCTTCTCTTGATCGACGCTAGCTTTCACCGCGCGGGGTCTTACTCTCCTCAAGTAGAAACTGCTGGCGGTGTAGACACTCATACTCGAAGCACTTAAGCTTCGATGATTTCTGCCACTTTCATTGCATTATGATACTTTTCGAATATATGTAGCTAAACATCTATACACGCGATTATAAATTCAACTCGTGTTAATTTCAATCGGTCTGTAACGACAAGAGGAAGCATAAGTAGGACGTTTTTATCTACCTCGTCGGCCGGAGCATGTCCACCAAGGGACGGCCCTTTTTGCTCATTTTCTTCCACGTGTGCACGTGCACGTGAATCTCTTCGCTTCGACGGCGCTCTAACGCGCGTAAAGAGATCGGCGGTTGTCGTCATGGAAGGAATTTACGTGGGTATTGGTTTATGTACCGCCCACCTGACGGAACGTTACGCCTTAGGACATGACAAGCTAACGCGGCTTTTCGCCTTGACGGCTTGAACAAAGTGTACAAAGAGGATGCAGGCGACGGTGCAGCCATTGGGAACATCTTTTGCTCCGGCGAGCAGATTACCCGCCGTAACTGCCACGATGCCGCGACGCCGTCAAAAAAGACTGTACACCCCCACCCTATACTTTGCTACACCCGATTTTAATCACCCCGAATTTGCCGATCAACCAACCACTAATTGCCAACTCACACTTATATCGTCACATACTATCGTGTACTGAAGAATAAAGTTTACGTTTAGTACGCTTGAGAAATCACAACCAAATGTGATAGATATTCTCAATTCTCTGGTTTGTTGATCTTTCGAGTCAGCAGTTTCTAGATAACGGTCGAGAACCGTCGAAAAAATTATTCACACGATATTCATAGTGCTTCTACGGAGTATCACACCATTTTACATATTTCTTTTTCCACAAGTCGGTCAATAGCTACCTGCGGTATGGGAAAGTAATTGTACCATTTACCTACACTCTAGCTAAATTCATGTTTAATTAAATGATCAAAGTTTCTTAGAATCCATTATTTCTTCAGCATTGTCGGTCTCTTAAAATGAAACTTGTAAATGCGATTTGCCGTTAGATTACGTGTGATAACGTAAAATCGTACGCCTAGTTTCACCGAATACCGATCAAATGGTGAGGAGACATGAAAGGATGGGGTAGGGACGGGGAACAACGGATTCTAAGAGAGGATGCGAATGGCAAGAAACTATGTGTGTCATGGTCAAAAACAGTTCTCGTGGTTTAAAAACGTTAGAGCAATTTTCATTATTACGTTACAGCATTGCAAATTGCCCACAGTCCACAAAAATCTTTGCCACTTTGTGTTTCCTCTTTGTCGTTAAAGATCTACCGAAACTCACTGTAAATTGAGATTCCTTTGGAATGTAAGAATAATATTTCATTGATTACACAGTGAACTGTAAAATGCGGCGGATATGGAAAGATAAGCTGGTACGATATTGCCCTATGGGCCGTATTGATCGGTAGGGGGTAGAACTTGGGCGTCAGGATAGCTACGTTTAAGACTTAAGATGTTTAAGACTTAGAAATTCTCTATACGATTCTGACCAAGATTACCCGATTATAACTATAATTATGGTCAATGGAGATCCATTATAATCATCAAGTATTCGAAGGAAACGTCCAAGTTGGATATTCCGTAATTGACAGTACGGCTTTATAAATTATGTCACGAATCGTTATTTATAACCAGTGCCACCATTGGGCAAAATAATTCATGACGCCAAACATTGGCGCATAATCTTACATTTTGGGCTTTGTCCGCATGCTAAAAATTATTGTACACCCTGACCTCATATTATGTATGTGTGTGAATGTGTGAATAAATCGTGCTTAACTTTTGTCATGATGGAATGATTTTAAGAAAAAGTTATTCGACTAATGAAGATCAGTCGATGTTACATACTCCATGCTTCGCCCGCGATGGTTATAAATCGTAACACAGATTATTGTCTTTATTCGGTGATGCACTAAACCTACTGCTCTCAACGAGAATCGTCACGTTGTGACTGATTGCAACGATATCAGCAATACACGGTCGAACGCACATACGCAATAAGGATGATGATTTCTTTGGAAGTGTATAGTGGGTTATCGGATGTATCTGAATGTACGCGTCTTAAGCACCCAAGCGCGACCACGCGAGTAGCCATTGTTGGCGCGGTTTAATTCACACGCACGGTTCCACACCGGATCTGGCTTTGATTGAAACGGGCTAGACGTGCTTGCGTGAGTGGGTAAGTGCGTGAGTGCCTGAGTGTGTGCATGCACTCCGAGCCACGAAGGCAGCTACTTTCTCCGGAGTACTAGCTGGTTATATATGCCGAGAGAAAGGTAGTAGTGAATGCTAAACGATGGTCGACTCCATGTCGGTTTATTTCATTCTGTAGAGAAGGTACAAACCGCTGGAAGAAAGTGCCAGCTATTCGCTTCAACCAGGCGATATGTGTATGAATAAGAATTACCGACTGTGTGTGAGAGAAATAGAGGAAAGGGTACGCTAGATTCTAAACGCCATATTCACACATTCATAACGTGTATATATGATTCCGTGACATGCAACGACGAATTCGGGTCATGAAATAATTCACGATATAACGATCGAAAGACCCGGAGGCACGACAGAACTGATAAACTGACTCGCCGGGCCATACCATTCCCTGGAATTTTTGATAAGCTTTTTTCCGAACTGTGATATTATGCATTCGCATACGAACAGAACTGCGTAGGCTGATCGTCGAATCCGTTATGTCCTACCAATTATTCATTAGTCGTTGGTATGTTCCGTGGCCCAAACGAAACGCATCTTCATTCTGTACAGATAGAAGGGGTTTCGGTAGTTGGTAAAGAGTCGTGGGGATTTGCCGAGCAGTCTACACTTGCGCACAACGCACCACCAATCAATAACGAATGCGTGAGTACGCGCCTGCCGGCCTTTACTGCTGTGTTAGTGCACGTGCCGGTAAAACTTCGTCCGTGAGTGCGTTTGTCGATGCGTGCGTATATGTGGTAATGCGCCCGCTACACACACACTCACACACACATATGCGCGCGTGCCCGACAAGCTGGATTTCGGTATCATCGTAAAACATACTTTATCTAGTCTTATACTTTTTGTTACGATCGTCCAGCTATTAAGTTCTCGATTGTCTTGTAGAACTGAATGTCGCACCTGTTAAGTCACATGATGTTTTTTTTATCTAGAAATGGTTGCAATAAAAATTCGGTACACCGAAGAAACATTGCAAATTCTCAGGACACTACCACGTTAGGTGGATTTGAATAGACGAGATGAGAAAAGTACAGTCATTGTATGGATTATGGTTTTTCTCTGGCGCGATGCAGAGGAGAGTAGGGTTGGAATCCCTTGCACTCGAGTCGGATCGACCGAGACGCCACGTTGAAAAACACGAAGAAAGTCTGCCCTCCCTTGAATTTCGACTGCAACTCGGGCCGTCTGACATTGATTTTCCTCTCTCCCTTTTCAACCATTCCCTCTCTTTCTGACTATTGCCATTGCCATACGTGTGTACATGCACGCCAGCACGAGGATACTCTTTCCAACCCTTTCTAAATATACTTTTCTTTTATTATAAACACACCCATATCCCTTATTCCAATATTACCCTAACCCACTGTTCTCTAAATCTAAATATCCTTCATTCCGTTCATATCCTATGGCTTACGTACCCCAATCATTTCGCACCCATAAAACGTGCATAGCAGTTTGTCGAATGCAATATTGTAACAACGACCGAACTCGAAATGATTGATGGTGATTAGGGACGGTAAGCGGAAAAGTGCCCGTTAAATCCCGAATGTTATAAGGTAATGTGAGGCGCGATGCGCTCAAACGGGCACAAACGATGTAAGTTGCGGTAGGGATGTATCGGTGTTTCTTTATGTTATTCGCATGTCCAATCGATTTTGCCCAAAAGGGAAAAGGGTATCATGGGCGGGTGTTAGGCCAAAACCGGTAAGTCGAACCGACCGATGGGTAGTTTTGGGTTTTGCTCGGTGGAGCGGAGAGGCAAGACCAGGGGGGTGTAACTCCCCTCTTGCGAGACTGGTTCCTAAATCCTAAGCGCCATCTACGTTAAGGAGGCTGCTCTGCGAACTAAAATCACACGTATATGTCCAACACACTTACAGAAGGCACACATGCACAGTCACATGTATCACACGTATATGCACTATTCCTGGTTCCAATCTCAATAGAAAACTAATTTTTATTTTACTGCGGTAATGAAATTAAAATTCAACAAATATCAATTTCTTTTCTTTTTATTTAAATTTTCATATTTCTTTATGGCATTTTTAATTAACATATTATCAATACAATTTGAACGCTCGCCACAAAGATACTTATTTATCTCAATGCACCATATACATACGTAATAATTAAATAATTTTTTTACAAAAGTTTTTCTTAATAATGGTGCATGATTTGGACACTGTATTTTACTTAAATCTAATATTACATATAAAAATGTATTTATCACAACAGATACATCTTTTACATAAGAATATTGTTCTAAATGGGTATGAACAATTTTCACACCCTGATTAAATAAACTGTTCAAAATAGAATAATTTTGAAAGCAGTCTTTACAATTCTTAAATGCACTACTGCGCAATATAGTGCTTACTGTGCGGTTCTGTGTAATATACTCCGCTTCAAGAGTTACAATATTTGTTGGGATGCTAATACATTTGTCGGACTCTGCAGGTGTGCTGTCCGAACTTAATAAATTTTTTAAAGTGAACAATAAATTACCCTGTATACCTATTTCGCAATTGGTTTTCGCAGACTGTCTTCCAGTCAAGTTATTAATTAATAATGTGACAAATGCACTCTTAAATTGAATACTGGTAGGGTTATTGTTTCGGCATCCAAGCGATCTTACCAAGCCGAAAAAATTCTCTAACGCATCTTGGTTAACAATTCGAGTTTTGAATTGTTTGATGCCTTTTTCTAGAAGATTATGCCAAAGAGTTTTAAACCCTTTGACTGTGGAAATCCAATTTTCGAGGCATGGAGATCGCTTGCTTACCGTATTAGATTTTATGTCGATAAAATCCATACTCATTAAAATAGTCACAGCTTTGTCCCATAATTCAACATGGGAGCTTCCAATTTTTATTGCCGATCTAAAAGGTGCTTCCTCTGAAGCTAAGTTATCACTGGCATTTACGGAATCAAACAAGTTGTTGAAGAAGAGAAGCAGTTCACTTGTTGCCCTTCCTTCGTCCGTAGGCATCTTTAACGGTCCTTCTTCCGTTTCAATGTGTCCTATTGAAATAAAATTGTAATATAATTGACAATTATAAAATAAGGACAATTAATTGTAATATCCATAATGATGCATATGCTGCATTTACCTGTAAATCGTGTCTGATGGTAAATGAAGGCTGACACAGTGCGGCTAAAAACCTGCGCCGCATGTTTCACCTTCATTTTTCGAATTTTTGACTTCACGATGTGGTCATCCGTAATTTTGGGCATTAAGCGAAGCATTGGCTCCGCACTGTCCATTTGGTATGCCAGCTCGATTATATCCCACGATGCAACCTTTCTTTTGTTGTCGGTTGTGAAACATATGTTTTTTGTCAACATATTATTTCTTATCCCCTTTAACAAATGGGGCACATCATAGATGGGTATGATTTCTTGCCCATATAAGTGAATTTTATTATCTGAAACGTGGAAACACAAAAATATAGTTAAATTTGTTACTATTTCAAAGGCAAAATTTCAGGTAAAAAAGAATATTCTTACCATAATTTAATTTCTTTCTCCACATTTCGCGTGCTGTATCAAGCTTCAGCATCTTAATAGCGGCGACATTGGGTTGTGCTTGGTCGCATACAGAAGCAAGAACTGTGAGACCCACATTGCTTAAGATTTTCACACTCTCCTTAATGAGTTCAATTAAGGTGTGCGATTTTGTTGCAGAATCACTCAAATAATAGGACAATGGGCAAATCCACCCTGTCCTAAAGCCTCTGACCATAAAAACCAACGCATGGTCCGCAAATCTGTTGGATCTTCTGTTTCCATAATCCTCAAAGCCTATTATTTTATCACTATTAATGTGATAGTCTAAATGTGGACGTATTGATATTTCGTCCCACATAAGGAAACACAATTTATCTTCTTCTTTCATCTTCTGCACTTCACTTTTAAGATGGTTTACTATAATGCTGCTGATCCCTGTGTCTATGTTGATCCGTGACATCATAATCCTCAGAGTTCTTGGTGATGGCAATGAAAAGAGCTTTTCCAAAAACTTATAAGCATGTGGTGATTGCTTATATATTGAAAGGCAAATAATTTTCTCTTCTAGCGTAAACCGTCTGCCCTGTTGACATTACTAGGAATTGTAGCTCAATGCTTTTGATTCTGCAAGATTAAAGAAAAACTGTTTCCATACCTGCGGCTTGTAATTTGTTGCACGTAATTGCATTTGGAAAAATGTTCTTTGTTCTTTTGTTAAAGAACTCATCAAATTCTGGATAGCTTCTGTCTTCATAAATTTCTTTGCTTGTTGCATCCTAGCTTTCAGCGTTGTCACTTTCCTTGATAGTCGTTGCCCTCTTTTTCTCAATATTCTTGCCATATTAGAGAAATATTTTGCCTCTGGGTTAGAAGTTCTATAATATAATCTTCTATGTTTCAAAAGGGATGTTCTTCTTGCTGCAACAGATGTGGTTGATCTGGTAGTTGATGTGGTTGGTCCACCAGGCGATGTGCTTCGTTCAGCAAGCGATGTGCTTTGTTCAGCGGGCGATGTTCTTCGTTCAGCGGGCGATGTGCTTCGTTCAGCGGGCGATGTACTTGGTCCAGTTGTCGATATCCTTGGTCCAGCAGTTGATGTCCTTGGTCTGGTGGTTGATGTCCTTGGTCCAGTGGTTGGTGTCCTTGGTCCGGTGGTTGGTGTCCTCGGTCCAGTGGTTGGTGAACATGGTGCAGCGGTCGATGTACTTGGTCCAGCGTCAAATGTTGTTGATGATCTCAGACAGATTGGTAAATTTAATGAAGGCACAGAATCTTTTTTTAATTTTCGGCGTCTATGATCTTGAGATACATAATCATCTGTTTTAAAATGTAAGTGACAAACCGTAC
Organism: Hedychridium roseum; assembly: GCA_963989215.1. Lineage (NCBI taxonomy): Eukaryota > Metazoa > Arthropoda > Insecta > Hymenoptera > Chrysididae > Hedychridium > Hedychridium roseum. The sequence goes on along the minus strand of OZ022307.1, from coordinate 82,646 downwards.
ACTTCTGTATTTCTTCTTTTCTGTACTCCTTTTTGAAACGGCCAATTGCCACCGTCCATTTTCCTGCCATTTCCTCGTTTTTTGGAAAATGATGCGACGGCGCCACGGATGTCGATGTGCACCCGTAAACGATGCACGCACGCACCATGTTTCTTGAACAATAATTACATTATTTGCTGCCACTATAAAATATTTTCAATTTATATTTTTCAAATTATTAAAATTCATACTTACTTGATTTGTTAGAGATGTAATAAACAAACAAACAAGCTCTCAATAGCAATAACAATAAAACATAAAACAACAATAACAATAACAATAACGATCAATAACGAACAATAACAAGAAACCAGATATGCAGCGAAAGAAATCTAATGCAACGTAAGCACAAAGATACCCCTTTGCACAATTCTGCACCAGAAAGTGGCGCGAAAGTGGCTTGGCGTCGCTTGTAGTTGCCAAAGTCTCTACATATGGCGCTGCTTTCAGTCCTACAGTAGCGACCTCGCAGTTAAGACTTTTAAGACTTGGAACTAATTTGAGGACCAGTGAACGGTGGGGAGTTACACCCCCCTGGGCAAGACCTTGGCAGCCAACTGGACGAACGGCCGCTGTGTTTCGTAACTTAACCTTTTCATTTTATCTCCCCCTCACTCCTCCACCCCTCTCCTGTGTCCGGCTGCCTGTCTTCCTTCTGGTACACTCGTCGATCCCGAACGACGCCATCGTCAGCGGTCGCAAGAGCCCTTCGGCTAAACACGCACGCACCATTCCGCCGCGATGAATCGAAGGCCAAGCGCGTGCTATCGCCTTGAAAACCCTACACGGACGGCGTTTCGTCTTAGCATACCGACAATCATCTAAAAGTAGCTTTACTATTTCGAAACACATATTTTCAATTTGATAAGCGGTAAAGTTCAGTTATATAAACGATTCAGAAAAAGTTCCTTCGGCTAGATCTGAAAATGTCCAACAGCTATGTAACCATCATAAAAGGATAAATATTTCGCCGCACTTTCGTTTCATATTTCGTTATGTGACATTTTATCGATTAACTTCGTATATTTATTCTGCGGAAGAGTATTGCCATATTTACTCGTCTTTGCTCAACCGGTAAACATTGCGACGGTGTATGTCAGTCGGTTACACGAATGTCTATTTTTAGCCGATATACGAAAAAGTACGAAGTTTTGTCGATTTTATGAAATTCTTGTAGTCTCCAATGTTAATTTATCTAGTGTATTTCGATCTTTTCGTTTTTGTCGTACATCCGGAACACACTGAAAATTCAAAAGTCACTGTTGGCTTGTTCCACTAACCCGAACCAGCAGCATTTAAACGGAGTTTTATCCATTAGTTTTACTGGCGTAAAAAAAATACTGAACAAGAGAAAATTAGCGAAAGAATCTCTCGTTTTAAATCGTCCTTTAATACCTATGGTTTGCTAATCGACCAGCAAAATTTAGCTGGTCTAGCAAAGGGCGTCGTGCTTGTCGCTTAGAACCTACGGCTATAACCTTGCACGCGCCACAAGCTAAAAGTCATTGCCCCGGTGACGTGATTTCGATTGACGCTATGACCAATGCCATCTCTCCACAGATACGTTTTTTCTTCTGTTCTTCTTGTTTTCTGTCTATCCGGCACCAAGGAAATCTAATTTACAATACTGACGATAATGTTGATTTTCGTATAACGATTTCATTTACTATTGCAGGCAAGAAGCTTAAGTGTCCTTTCTGCGAGAGACTTTACGGCTACGAGACGAACTTGCGTGCTCACATACGACAGCGTCATCAAGGTATACGTGTCCCGTGCCCGTTTTGCTCCCGTACGTTCACACGGAACAACACTGTCAGACGGCACATTGCACGGGAACACAAGACCGAGCTCAGTCTTAAGGCCTTTCAGCAATCGAATCATTCGGTTTCGGATACGGTGCCGCAGTAATCTAGAGGATCGATGATTCGCTTGGTCGCCCTCCGCGCGTCTTCACGCGCCCACGACATCGGCCAACTCAGCTATCAGAATCATTGAAAACTAGTAGACCGTCATCGACGAAGCTGAAGCCGCAGCCACGAGAAGCGGTAAGAAGAATAAACGTCGAATGACAAGCGCTCGAATCACAGTAAAGGCTAACACGAACGACAGTCGCGTCGAGAACACGCTCGCAAGAATACCCAGAAAAAACACTGAAACTAGTCAATCAAAGTGCAACGCTCGAGTAAGGATTATTAATTATAGCTTCATAAAGGGGGAACAAGAAATAACAAATGTTTCCAACTGCACTCGGTGCGTGCGAAGAAATGTCCCAATGTTTGAATAAGTGTGTCATTCCTGTTTCGTTTTAACGAAATGTCGCTCGAAGCAATTGAATATTTTCTAACTGAACAATCGAATTTAACGGTACACTCTGACGCTTCGGTGGATTATTTTCCACCACACAGTTACAAATTATAGTACCATTAGTTATGATCAGAGAAGACGTAGAACACTCGCTAAAGTGACGAAACGGATAATGAAGACCGACAGATGATCCTTTATTTTTTGCTTCTTAGGTTTTCTTTCTTCCTATTCTTCTTTTTGTTCCGTTTCTAAGAAAATTTTGCTGACAATCGTATTAAAGGAAACATACTACGTAAAAGATGTACGTAGAGACGGTTTAATGATTATTCCGAGGTACAATGAACAAGTATCGTCGCTTTAATGCTGGTTTATACACTGTTATTACACTGTTATACAATAGAATAATCCCAGGGTACTATGTCATTCCTGTTTAACTCGAGCCTAGGGTCGAATTGCATAGCATCATTTACGCGCAGTGCCAAATCGTACACGGAAGTTCATAGAAAGAGAGTCCAAGTGGCGGAAGGTGAGGGGAAAGGGGGGAGGGAGAAAGATACGCAGATCGAGCGCGCCTCACTTCAGCTCAGGGCAATAGCGCCCTGTCATTCCTACAGATGAACACATATCCGACGAAACGGTGGTGCTTTGGACCACAACAATTACCGATCCCTTTTTATACAAGTAGATACGATTTTATACACGGTTTATAAGACTCGAGCGATTCTAGGACAGACGAGTTATTGTGCATTTGACCGTGATGGCGCGTACGCGCCTGCCGAAACTCCTTCGCTTTTCGGACAAATTACATTGTGCGCTAATCTGCGGCAGGCGTGACGTATCAACGGTGCAATCACTACCACTTTGTTACCTGTTTACAATGTTTAATACAACGGACTTTTGTTCGAAGCAATAGTCATCATATACATACGTAACGCAGAAGTATCCATCTGCCACGCGAAACAGAGAGATTATAAAACGCAAAATAGTTTCTACCGCGTTTCTATAGGATATATATATATATATATATATATATACACACACACACACACATATACATATATATATATACTGAAAATATGTATACACACACATACATGTGATCAATGCAATAGATAATGTACATTACTTCTATATTTAGATACTCCTAGTCAAGATCACACTACCACGCTAACCCGTTGCATTATTCGCGCGTTTCCATTTCATTCACTTTTTACACAGTCCTTTGTTGGGTTTCTTAAAGATACGTTTAAAAAGTTATATCTCAACGATATGCCTACCGCAATTTATCAGAGACAATAGATACCAGAGAATTATCTAGCGGTTTAAGACTTATCCGCGATATGATATATAAGATATTTCTGAACACTTCAAGAGCCCATTTTACATACAGTGGAGAGAATGTGAACGTGATGAAAAGACAGTCAGAGCAAAAGAGAGGGAGAAACAAAGAAATAGAATGGGCGGGAATAAATGAAGTAGAAGGACAATTATTAAATGCGAGAAATTACATTTTCTAATTGTCGTAAACCGATTACACCAGCAAATTCATTTGCGCGCGACTTCTGCCAAATGTATACAAAATACTACCTCATCATTTGTCTTAATGCATTAAAACGCACATATAGTAAGCGGCAAGTAGCAGCGGTAATCATACATTCCGTAGAGTATCGTCTGGCTAGACTTGAGTCTACTTGTCCTATCAGTCTATAGCTTTATCGGCAGTCTCGAGGTTCTTCAACTAATATTCCATCATACCGGTCTCCGGTCTCAACAGAACTATCAACAGAGGCAAACAAAGTACAATTTCTGGATGCGCGGATAAAAGTATAATTTTTTACAAGTGTTTTTCAATGTAAACCGTGTGCCCATGCCGTACTGATCACTTCACCCCATGATCGGACAATAATTCAACAGAATTCGGTTAATAACTCAAATGAAATCATTGTTCGTTCATTACTTCGTAACATACAAAGTCTCTTTACCAAGTTCTTGACGGAGCACAGGATGAAATTCATGTGGCAAAAGTCCTTCGAGTCTGCCATAACCTTTATTATAATATTGTACAATAGTACCAAATTGCGCTTGTGTATATGCTGCGTAAATGCGTATGTGCACGCTTGAGAGATCATTGAGGTGAGTGCACGGGGGACCGCAACCGGAAAGGGACGAAATACAAATAAATGAAGAAAAGGTTTATGGAGTGGGGGATTTGGCATGGTTCCGTAAGGAGTACACTGGAGACAGCAATTACCCGGGACCGAGAAATACTTGAATATGACAGGTCTTATTCTTAGCTAGCGTGTGATGGGGAATATGATCGGTGTTGAGTTAGGTAGTTTTACTTAGCCGGTGATGATGGACGTTAAAGTCACATGTTGTGTGCGAAAGGCTAGCGAATTAAGGGACTATAGAGAGTTTGGGGACAAAAGCCGACGAAAGGTGCATGAAATTGTATATAGATAAGACGAGTCGATTAAAGTGTCGTAAGGGCTTCGGGTATATTAGACGGAACAAGTAAAGAACAGTACACCCATAAAATATGCTCATTGTCCGCTGGTGTAGGATGAAACGACTATGGCGGAGTCGGGGTCGTCATCACAAGTTATGTGTATAATACTCCTGCCATTGTTTGTCGCGACACGCAGACGAATGTGAAAAACACAGGTTTTCGGAAATATACGGGGTTTTTTTTTACTGCAGTATGTAAAAGAAAAGAAATCGAGCAGAGTGCTCGTTTGACGTACCAACTTAACCGAGTTTAGTTGCTTTTAGCACTATGCTAACGTTATAATGCTCACAACGTTTTCTTTCATTTCAAAATTCACGCAAAATTGCTTAAGTCCATGGTAACGTCATGATCAGCTAGTTCTTGCTGCTTCAGGATATTAAACGTTAATTCTATTATCATTTGTAAGCCTTTCACGAATGGGAGCTACTAATGAATCTTCAGTTTATTAAAATCTGTAAATTTCGATTTCGTCAGGCGAATACCAACCTGCACATAGATTTTGCGAACGGAATACCAATTTAACGAATCTTTTACTTAATACGTGCATATATGCATACACACACACACACGCGCGCGCCGTGTGCGCGCGCGGGTGTGTTACTCAACGCACGCATATGTATATACATATACAATTATACATAATATAATATATGTGAATTGTTTTTGCTCGTCCTGCTTAGCGGGGGCGTCTTTAAATGGTACGGTGAATTAGCGATAAATTTAATACAGATCCGTACAGGCAGAGAAAAAGAGAAGATGGGATAAGAACGAAAATGACGGTAAAAGGGACGTTTGCGAAATGGCTCGAGTATTGATGTGTATTCTTTGTTTTTACATTCATAGAGATTAAAAAATGAATGCTTGCGCAACGGTCTCAACTGGTCCCTCAACAATTGTTCAACGAAGAAGTAAAGGATGAAAGAGAGAATGTTGAACCAATATGACAGAATACGAAAGAGACGACAGGCGTGTATCTAGATAATGTAGCATAAAAATGAATTTAGAGTTAATTGCATCTACAGAACATTCGGAAAAATTGCCGAATATACGTGGATAACCGTGTAAATGTGTATTCTAAGACAGGTCAGACAACGCATAAGAAGATAATATTATCTTCAATGACAGTTGTCGGCGGAAAGTTCGTTGTCTTCATTCTCTTTTTGCAACATTTCACACCATTATTTTACCACACTCGACCATCTCCCATCATTCGAAAGGCAAATAAGAGTTATTACTTTTGAAAATTCACAACCTCTCTCAGAATACGAGGCACTACATCTATCTCGATTGGCAGAAAGTCAAAAAAGTACTCAATTATGAGTGTATAGAAAGGTACATAGTTACGTGCGTGGCTGCGTATAGGCGTCAGCTTAAAAACGCATTGCCGTGGACGTGTATATATATGCGCGTATCAATAGAAATGCCATAGAGTAAAAATGTTGCATGTTGTTTCTATAGTAGGTATTTTACGGATTAAAAATCCATTAATAGATGTCATGTTTAACACTATTCTATGAAGCCACGTTCGCAGGCGAATTCCGATTTCACATTATGTGAATAAAGTCGGTCTCGATGTAAACAAAAATTACGAAAATTACGAAGATTACGAAAATAATCGAAAAATTGTCAAAGAAAATGCAGCATTTGAGTACATTTGCATTGCTTTTTACACGACGTAATGCAGAAACAATTTGTCATTAAAGTCAAGAGGGACAACAACTGGAATTCGCAGTACGAATGAAAAAGCTTCATCGCTGACCGTCGTTCATACCTGCAAAGCGAGTCAACGAATACAACTCATAACCACATATGGGAAACCAAATAAACCATTTTTATAATCATACTGATATACGTCGCGAGGAACGAGGCACGGCGGAATATGAAACCAGGTTTCGTAATTTTTGGGAATGTCGCGAACGATTTCTTTACTTGTTACCTGGCAGTTACTTCAGAATTCGGGCGTACGATTACCGTCTGAAACGGTGTTACACTAAATACTCTTCAATTCTATTGACTTGAAAGGTGGCCATTGCAAGCTCTCCATCCCTTACATTACCCAAAATTGATGAGAATGCGTAAATGCAAGAGCGCTGCAGACTATTTCATTGTGTACCATTCGAGCGTGTAGTGTAAAATACTTGTACTCTATACCATAGTCGGTAAAATTATGTTCGACGTGTAAACGTGCACACATAACACGTGTTTAGCAACACACGATACTAGTGGTTAAATATAACAAAAACTTATGCTTGTCGGCGCGATATACAGAAATGATAGGATACTGTCGCAAAGCGGGGCTTCGATTACGGGGCGCGAGCGGATTGTTTAAACGACCGCGATTTATAGTACAAAATAGATCATAATTTTAAGAAGACATAACGAATAAAAAACGAGGCGCATACTTGAGAATTTTCATAAGCTTATTCAGCGTGTTATTCATGTACACAATCAGCAGAAAGCGAGAGAACGATTGGGCGCACGGGCATGTGTGTGAATGTGTGCGCGCGGGCGCGTGTGCGCTCGCGTGCGTGTGTATGTGTGTGCGCGCGTGATAGCATAGAGAAAGAAGCGTACATCGTCGGGACACCAAGAGTGACAATTTAGACCGTTGCTCATTTGTCAGTTCATGTATGCTCATCACCTTTCACGTTTACACAATTTTCATGTACGTTCACTTGCTAGTAGTATATCATATTTCTGAATGTTTCCTTACACAGGATACATAACCATCGGAAGTTTGAGACACGGCAGAGAATAAGCTCGAGCCACACACTGACACACATACATATTTATCTATATGCCGAGATAAGTTAAATGAATGTTAATCGCTCACGAAATGGTAGTGTGCCTTTGACAATATCTCCACATGAACTAATACAGCATCAATAATCTCCTTCCCGTAATTCTACTGACTTAGCTTAAAGTTCGGCGTGCTGACTAATCACGTACGAAACTCGTAATATTGTCGTCAATATGAAAAAGAGCAAAGACTGTGAGGTGACGCGGAAATAATAAGAACACACTGCCATGTTATTATACTCATTGTAATCTTGGTGAGTCCCGTCGATGGGATGCAAGTGAGCGCCATAAATGAATCAGGATACATTTGATTATGCGACTAGTACAAATTCTACCTCATACTTGACGTACAGGGTGCATGGAAAACCAGCAGAAACTTGCTAAGTAAACAACAAACGAGAGTCTCTGTATATGTATAAAGCGCTATAACGATTCTTCGCGCCACACACACATGCCCACACGCGCGCACGTGTGTGCATGTGTGTGCATGTGCGTATATATATATATAGATAGATAGATAGATAGATAGATAGATAGATAGATAGATAAATAGATAAATAGATATAGACGGACGGACTAACGATGCGACAAAACGAGCTAACAAGACCGAGTACGGAGGGTTACCTCATTGAGCGTGGATAATAGTATAAGAGGTATGGGAGAACTGTGCAGTAACGCAAGGAACAGATAAATCTCAAAGGACGGCCAGTCATCCGAATAAGGACATTGGACGATGGGTGCCTCGTGCCAGAAGTCCTTCACTCAGGAATCATGAAAACCAAGTACAAACTACAGAATATAATAGTAGGTAAGACGGTAATAGCCCGTATGAAACAATAAATCAACGCGATTATATGCAATACTCGCGTATATGTATTAGGCGCTATTTCTCTGCTTAACGTTACCGGAAGTAACTCTGCTGACTGTCGCGAGTACATGCATATATCTATGTACATGTGTTTATACATGTTGTCTATCGCCCGCTCTTTTACGAAACCGTAATTCTCAATATAACGTTGGTCAAGACGTCGCGAGGATACAAACCATTTTCTCGATGAATTTTGCCTGCTCTGTCATTTGAGCATGTTCGTATTCTTTGTTGAAGCTATAAAAAAAAATATCCATCCATTGACCATCACCGTGAATCACAAAAACACACAAGTACCTTAGCAGCAGCATTCGTATGTTACACCGCTTCTACCTCGGATATCGCACGCATTTGTATTCGTCGAGGTCTGTGTCTCATTGTCCTCCGTATTTTCGATACCTCATCCAAGTATTGCGTAAAAACGATTTAGTGTCTGTAAGACTATCTCAACAACTTTGTTCAGTCACTTTTTGAAAACCTATAATTCCCACCTATCCTTGCCATATAAGTGGTAAGACGAATGAATGAACGAACGCGCGTATAATCATACGATACACGTGGATAGATTCGTTACTCATCACTTTTTCTCATGTGCGCCTTAAATGTCCGTACTACAATTCCCGCACCTCACCCGTTACCTGTAAATACAACCCCTTCGTATTTATTTATTTATGTTTCTATGCGCTGGACGCGTCTATGTTACACGCTACTGCAAATTGATTAATACTATGTACTATCGACAAATCAAGAGTACACACAATTTCCAATAGAAATGTATTATTATATTGGTATATATTGTGTACGTATACATGTGTGTATGCGCGCGCGCGCGCGCGTAGATATACACATCCATGCGTACATACATATATACGGACGTACACACGTACATACATACATGCATACGCATATTAAATATATAGTTGTAAGGATACTCGTTAAACGCTAAGTGTGGAGGCGTACATGTGTGTGTGTGTGTGTGTGTGTGTGTGCATGAATTTGCCTGTATTTACGTACCCTCGGATAAGAAACCGGGCGTGGAAAGAAAGATGAAAAGCCCCGACTTCGCGGTCCCGCATGCGACGATGATACATCCTTCCGCTGCCAAGAGGAGCGAAAGTGGACGAAAAAGATAGAAAGCGAAGGCGATATTCGGATAGTCTTGAAGGACGTGTTACAACCGAGCAAACTTCTTCTGCTGTACGGCGCATTGTTTCGAAATCTCTCCTCGAACATATTCAACACTGTTATCCTTGATTTGAAAATTGTCAATCGTTACGATGAAGATAGATAATACTTCAAACAGCTTTTAAGCGAGTTACGCGGCATTCAAAAGCATATAAAGGCTGATTATTCGTCGACTAAAATTTAATTTCACAATATTCATTCAATTCTCCAAAAGATATTTTCACCAATCTAATCGAACTTTTATTTCCGATGAAACAAAGAACTTTCGATGTTAATCTCAGACGGCCCTGGGGCAGAGGAAGATTGTGCAACTGTCGGGAATATGGTTACCAATTTTTGTTTAAGTTGAAAGATTAAGTTTTCTGTTTGGAGATTACCAGATAAAAAGGAAAATTGTGAAAAATATGGATGTGCGGATAGGGAGACGAGGCCCTGTGTACAATGCAGAGCAAGACCGAAAGAGTAATGAGCTGCAACGCTCAGGGCACGTTTCAATAATGTATCAAATTTTAGATGTACGAACGTGTTGTTTTCTCGGTAATACGAAGAACATTTTTCATTACTATGAAACGATTCATTTCTGATACGAGAAATTACTACACGTGTGCATGGATAAGTATGGGTGTGATTGTGTGTGTATGGATGAATGAAATAAAGAGAGAAAGAGAAAGAGTGAAACTGACAGAATATCGAAACTCTGCCACCACCGAGGATCCCCGACAGCAGCCCAGGTAAATTTGATTTTCGGCGGAAAACGGTAGAGATTAAGAACGAAGGACTCATTAATACGGTTCCTTTTCTCACTAAGTGCAAGAGGGTGGCAGGGATTCGTGCTATGCCGATGAGTGTAACTCACCTCCATTTTTTGTTTGTAAAAAATTAATCGAAATTAAATTAAACTATTAATGGTTATTAAAATAATAACTGTTCGATTACTGTAAAACAAGAAATCTTTACCATTAATTATAAATTACACAAATGACAAATGTTGGTTTTACGAATTTTCACTTTTTTCCAGTACTTCTGTATCCTTCCAATTTGTGTTTTCGTCCTTATACGTTATGATAAAAAAGTAATTTCCTTCCGAATCAAGGTTCAACAGGAAGGAGAGAAAGGAAAGGCAAGTCGGTGAAGTTACAGGTTTATTATATTCCATTTCTTTTTACATCGCCCACGGTATCTCTTGACGCACGCTTGTAAGTACGTATATTAGAAATATCGAGCGTTATTTAATGGTTCGATCGAGAATTACGTCGGACGCACGTTCAGCCATAGCTACCAGAACCGAGTTTGGCGTACCAGAAATCGGCGATGGCAGAACACTGGCATCCATTATACGCAAACCCTGCACACCTCTTACTCTGTAATAGTGAAGGTGCTTAAGATTGTTGGACAACGAAGCAAAAGACTCTGTAAAGACGGTGACTCGATACCTCAGCGTTTCATCGACTACCGATTTATCATCAGTGCCCATTCGACAAGTTCCGCAGGGATGGTAACTCGTCATTCCAGCAATCCTCATGACGCACTCCGAATATCCCGGATCGATGTAGTCCTGGCGAAATTGTCGACATGCATCCAAATTTGGGACATGTACCCTCGCTCCATATTCAACAAACTCCTTTGATTGGAGCGTCATTAACGCCAACTTAATCGCTATAATCAGTCTCCTAAGTATCATACATGTTCTCCAATATGTACGTGCATGTGCCGATGCATGATTAGACATGAGTTACTCACCTTCCTGAGTGCACTTTATATCATGGTTGTCCATTAGATACGCAGGGTCGATTTTCGGCGGATCACGTATATCAGAGGACGTCAAAGTGATGCTGCCGCGACTCCTTGGTTTTAAGCAACTTGCCATGTAAATGAAACCTTCATGCGTGCTGTTATTATATGATGGAAAAAGCTGCCTGAAAATCTATTTGCCAGGAAGATCATCGTAATGTATATTCAATGTACTAATTCGGTTATAGTGTAATTCCACTACAAATTCCTATTATTCGATGCCTGAAAAAGACCTCATACGCCGAAGAAAAAATTCGCTTACAAGTCTTCGAGGCTCACCTGTGTCTCATAATTAGCAATGTTTTTCAAAAGCTTTTCATCAGCGGTTGCTAGTTCGCAGAGCATAATACCACTGCTATTAATACGACCAATCCCAAGAATTCCATTAGAAGCGAGAGGACCTTTTAATCAAGTAAGTGTTACGTCGATAAACAATGTGCATTATACAACAAAGTTAATTTTCTTGAATTAGGCATTACCCAACCCGTATATAAGATAACTGAGGATCCCTGATAATGACAGTATCTTCTTCAATGTCATGCTTACTGGCGCTTTTAAATTTACGTATATCGGTAGATTCAAATGATCGAAGAGGTTCTTGCCCACTTCAGGAAGTGCACTAACCACAGGTATCTGCGGAAGGAAACAAGGCACACGAATTGCCTATTTCTTGATGTCCAACATGTACACTTATTAGTAGCTACATCTCTCATTACTTGATGCTCGAGCAAGTGTCGTGGAGGACCGATACCGGAAAGCATCAGCAAGTGAGGAGTACCGATAGTACCAGCGGACAAAATCACGTCTTTCCGTACACCGATCACCCCGGAAGATCCGTCTTTACGCACTACTTGAATCCCATCAGCGCGAGATCCTTCGAAAAATATCTATTGGACATACAACAGAGGTTTAGTTTGCTCGCAGTTTCCATTCTGTCTGTGCGTCTAGGACTACATCTTTTGAGTATGGCACCGTCGTATCGTACTTTAGTGACGAGAGTGTGGATGAGAATGTGTAAATTACGACGATTCCAAGCAGGCTGCAAATAGGCCTGGTAAGTGCTCCACCGTAATCCCCCTTGGCAGTTTCTCTTTGCCTCGTGTAGGCTAGGTTCTCCAGAGAAAATTGTGCCGCGGAAGACGTTTTCCGCGTTCATAAAGGCCTTGCCCAGCATCTCGTCTTTCAGTACGACTGATTGTACACTCATCATGCTCGAAGTTTCATCCATGTATCGCAGCAAGTCTATGTACGACCAGCCATCCGGCCATTCGTCGTAATCAACCGGAATCCCGTAAGAATGCGACAAGTAATTGAGTTGACCGGAACCGCCCAATCCCTTACCGCGAGGCCAGGATTGTTTCTAATTACACATGCAAATTACCAAAACTACTGTGTATTCTTCCTTTTCTACCCATTTAAATCACTATACGTTCGTTTCATGAGGGGTATTACGTGATGGCGGAATCCTTCGGAAGAGAAGTTTTGCGATTCGGTTTTGAAGGCCCAGTCGACTTTAGTTCCTTGCATGAGTGGTGCTGCTAGGGGTACTGCTGACCACCACTCGAAATAACCACCCGCTTCTACGAGCAGCACCGTTACGTTTGCCCTCTCCGATAGTCGGGATGCAATTACACAACCGGCCGTACCAGCACCCACTTACATCAATTCAACATAATCCACATTTAAATAAAGAAATTGCCATAAATAACTACCATTTATCACGGAACAAATCCTCATTGAATAATCTTACCAACGATGTAATCGTAACGGTCCTTCTGTGCCGATGTAATCACACTGCTTGGCCCTTTCCAGTAGTAGTGGCACAGAAAGGCGAACCATATAATCAGTGAGGAAATAACGATGTACCGTTGCATATTGTCAAACGTTAAAATGTAAACCACTCTATGAGAAATCTGCACATATCGCTAATGAGGAACGCGGGCAACTCGGTCTTCAAGTTGAGTTTGGCTGTGATTGCAATATTAAATTAAGTCTCCGTATGATCGATACGGTTCCGTAGTACAGTCAGAACATTTATCAAGTCTGCTGTCATCATTTGACCCCTCATCTCGAAATGGAGTTTCAACAGAAATGAAATGGAATAAATTGGGGGAAAAGTAAAAAAAGTATATCGCTCGATACCAACTAGGCGGAATATAGAAAAATGCAGATTCTTCATATCGGAATTTACTTGTATATTCCATCGAAACCCCATAGTCGGCACGCTAGCGGCAGTTACAATGTTCTCAATCCTGATTATTATAATTCATATTTCACTGAAAGTTCGAAGATTATTGTATACATTCTGTCTCCCTGCTAACGTATCATTATGCTTAGGAAAAATTATGATCGGTGATCTTCCCCTTCCTCTCATAATATTCTATAGAGAATGCGACAATATCAACACAACATTTCAAGAGGCAACACCATGGCGGTAGCTACGGATTCGCTGGATTTCGATACTTGGCTTAGCAAAAAACTCCAAGCTCTAAATACGGACGAAGGAGTTTACGGATCGTACATCAAAGGGATCTTGGAAGGTGACGAAACAGAAGACGAGAAGACCGAAGCTCTCGAATGTATACTCGCGGGCATAACGGTGAGGACCGTTCACGGGCAGTGAGGTTAGAACGTGTGCTTCGTGTTCTTTTCAAGATTCAAGATTCACGAAGGGACATCCCGACGAAATCATTCTTTGACTGTCACCTACGATGACCGATCATATCTTATTCCAGCCACCTTCTTTCGCTTTTTATGATATACAATTAGTTTCGCCCAACCCCTGACAGAGCTTCTCTTTCAATTGATCTTCATATACAGTGTGGGCAAACAGAGAAAAAGATTAACCGGAATACCATTTAATGGAAAATTCCTTCTCGTAGTTATAATAACATACCCCCTACTTATCCCCTATTGAACCTGGTATAAATAATCTTTTGCTTGATTACACTGCCATAAATATAAAAAAGTAAAGTAATGGCATTACAGGAGGACAACATTGGAGAACATGCGTTAGAAATCTTAACTGCATGGGCAGAGTGGGTACCCTCAGAAGATGTGGCATCTGCTACAGGGCCTGTAGAAGATGTAGATGTACGTTTAGCTCGTATGCTGGAGTCTCAAAGGTTACCAACCACAACCCAGAGAAGCTACACAGAGGAAGAACGGCGTATCCGAGAAGCAATTCTTGCACAATATAGCCAGATGTCAGAGGAAGAAAACAGTGAGGGTGGTGGCGAGGAGGATGGTGCAAGTACTGTGGATTGTGGAATTGAGAAAAACACAAATGCAGCAACAATAGCCCAACAAGAAAGAGAAAGACGGGAGAAAGCTAAGCTGGAGAGTCAAAAGAAGAAAGAAAAGGACAAAGAAGATAGGTAAGGTTACCCTTCTTATGCCATTGCGCTACATTAAGCAAAGCATGTCTTATCTGATCCTTGCAGGGAGAAACAGAAACAGTTGAGAGAAGAAAAGAAGGAGAAACGTAAAACACAAAAAGGAGAAAGAAGGAGGTAGCACCACTATGACCTGTTTTATAGCTCTTTCATAAAATATCAACTGAACAAAGTGCTTACATTTAAGTTTATCCTCCAGCGGAACGGATTTCCTCCGATATACATACCTCACACACATCGTCATATTTTCACGAATAACGGATTTACAAGCCGAACCATATTATACACGTACGAGTTTTTCAAACTACGATTCCGAAACATTCTGTATCTTTTCAACGACAAATGCCATTATTTTCCCCTCCAAAATGCTTTACGTTTTTCTTTCTTAACCCGCGTAGAGGCTTGTCGCGTACAGATTTTACATTACACTCTCTCGTATTCTGATGACTCTGTTTCTTGTACTTAAATTCGTACTCGATGTGTCTCATTTTCTTACGAGTCATCAACTACTGTATTTAACGTGAATGCTACAAATAAATACTTAAATTGACACACGTAACTACACCACAAAGATTATCAATTTTTGTACCTCGTATAGCAATTAGACCTTAAATCTGTTACATGATTTTATCAGCATCTTCAACAAGGAAAATTATTGCTCATTGTTTTAAGGAAAATTATAGTTTATTGCCTATTGTTCCTATTTACCCATGCCGATACAGTCATTCAAATTATTATAAAGAGGAAAAAATAAGTATTCAATTCGCTGTTATACTATTTGATTGTACCTTTTATTAGTATATATATGTATGTTTATACACACATACGCATACAAGATACAGAGTAGAAATGGAGGCAACTTTGTATTCTAGTCATACGGTGAATGATAAACACATAAAAACCAAAGGACACAAACAACCGGTACAAAACATGAATATAAATTTGATCTTCCATGGTAGTAGCGTTTATATTGAGTAAAAAGAACGTGAAAAAATCGAGCGGCCCAGGGCACGAAGACTGACCACTGAAGCTCTTGCAGATGCAACTGATCCTACTCGTTGATGCATTCGATTTGTCTAGCACATGTGGGATATAACGTTTTGAAGATAACTATTTATGAGTTATTAGATTATGTCGCTGATAAGATATGTTGAATTCTGTCAATTATTTCAATAGTTTACTAATCATAGGATACGAATGTTTACGTATCTCTGTGGTTACGCAAGGATAGATGAGGATATACTTAGTCAGGTGACAACTGTTTCACGATACATACACGACAAACTGTCTACTTTAATTCGATAGATGTCATCACATAATTAATCTGGGATTTACTTAGAATTACACGCTCTTCTAATATTTATACGTTACAACTTTCCACTTCAAGGTCAAGCAACAGCTTGTCTCTCTTGTTGCGAAGAAGATGTACACTCGGAGGACGTCCATTATTGCATTCTGAACGACTAGAAAGCGACTGTTTTTTTTTATCCGTTTCTTATCGTGCTGTGGGTACTGAATCTCATAGACGGCACCCTTCGTCATTAGGCGCTTCGCGATGTCTTCCTTGCGAACCTGAAGTGCATCGCGCAGACATTCGCAGATACACTCGTACATTCATGCAACATGCATGCATACATATGTGACCCGAACCTCGGATGTCTGTTGGAACGGACGGTCTTTTCACAAGTTGCTCTTTAAAATCGAGCAGAACACTTGAAGGAGTGAGATCGTGATTCTATATAATCTCTTAAATTGCCCCACTTGTATATACTTTTAGCACAGCTTCCACAGGTCAAGTTGTGAGAATGCATGCGTATTACGCAACACTCACATAGACCTGCATTACAGACGATATCGTCTCTAAGCGCTTTCGCTTGATCCCGTTTTCTGTGACATCGAGTGGAACCAAAGGGAAAAATATGTAAGACCAAATGATTGAACGACGGTCATTATTTCCTCCTACAATTAAATCGTTCAGCACTTTACACGCTTTTCGTCGTTTCTTCAAAAAGAATAGACCGTGAAGTTGTGTATAGTAGGTTCGATAATCCATTCTCGTCTCTTCCGATTCCCAGTGGGACGCATAAGGTCCATTACATTATTGACGATACTTTATATAGATTCGATATTTCTTTTGCGATAATTTCGTATTCTTCATGACACACATACGTGCATACATACATACATACGTATATACTCGGCCTCTCGCAGCACAAAATTTCGCGTGTTCGATGAACCATTCAATCGTAATTATTTATCAGCCAGATTGCAGAACTATGTACGCATTGTACGTACGATCTTGTCAGTCGATCGAGCAAAATCGTCACTCGATTACAATACGATCGTGGTCTTTAAATAAACTTGTTTTACTATCGATGTTTACATTAATTATATCTCATTGGCAAAGTCACTGCGCTTGATACGACGCACGTGCTCGTATCGTATACATATTATGACGGCTATGTATTTTATATAAAAGTGCTGAAACGAATGTCGCCTTTTCATGCGACGGAATCGCCGATTCGGTACGCCGACAATCGCCGACAACGGTACAACGACCAATTGAGTGTCAATTGAAGACATGAGCAGATACTTTGATAAACAAATTGTGAATGAGTATAACGAGTTCACATGCACCGACACACATCATGTATCTATAGTGCGAAGCTACAGCGATGATAAAGATCCGACGGATAATACTGAACGCCGAATGGCGATGTATCGTTAATGAACGCATATTTAAACGCGTAGCAATAGGTAAAATATACCTACCAGTGAAACGTTAAGTCTCTACAAAAAATTATTTTCAGTCTTCTCGCGGGTGAGGGGAAAGCACTTTACTCGTACAATAATAGGATTTTCTGCTATTCGTTATGGACTGAATAAATTGTTGACGCTATAGAACGAAGGTTACAATAATTTATCGAGTAGCCCCGCGCGCCTTGCTGGCCAAACTAAATTTTTTACCAAGTCACACGCATCATACATAACAACTGCGACACTATACAGTGTTCAACGTTTTCAAATACATTACTGCAATTAACCGCTTGCCTAGATGTGGCTCAGAAGGGGCTACATCAGCATGCCATAAGAACTTCCAAAAGCAGTGTGAAACCATTGACAAGGCGGAATACAATACGCCC
The DNA here is from genome assembly GCA_963989215.1 of Hedychridium roseum. Lineage (NCBI taxonomy): Eukaryota > Metazoa > Arthropoda > Insecta > Hymenoptera > Chrysididae > Hedychridium > Hedychridium roseum. Next base: position 64,613 of record OZ022307.1, on the reverse strand, counting down.
ATCTTAGTTGCAAAAGAAGTCCCCTTGTTTTGTAACGGATATACCGAGATGCAAAAGAGTAATCCATGATTATCAATTATAATAAGAAACTTTAGCTGTCCAGAGGCATGTGCGAGGAAGCAGTCAAGAGGTATCTCTTTGCTGTCGCCATACTGAGATAGACGTTACAGCAGTTGTATTATTTTCAAATCGCGTTGCACGCTAAAACGACCTCACTGTTATGAGGAGCGCTACATCTGAAGAAATGCATCGCTTTATGCCTAACGTACTACCGTAGAAAAAACGCACGTTCGCGATGTGTGGGTATTTCACAGGCGGCATAGTTAAACAATCAAAAAACTACAGTGACCGATTCTACACACTATGTCCGATCGATCAGAATTTAATAATAAACTCAGCGACTACATAACGAAACGCTGTAAAGATGACTGTAAAAATATATCGTTAATCCGCTGATAAGTTTACATACCTTTGCAATATAGAGCCGTTTTGTGAATTCTAGGTAGTTTAACGTATATGTATCGTGTACTCCATAAAACATCTTAAAAACATAAACTGTATACTTCACTACGTAGTGACGTTATCCGATCATATCGTCGTCAATAACAGCATCGCCGAATATATGTACTAATAATGCTATGCGCATAGTAAGAAAGTAACAACTAACTGCGAAACAAATGATTACTCATTGTCATTTCTTAATGTCAGAGATCTAAGTAAGACAGTGGTAGTTTAATATCACAATGAGACTACTCGGGCCTCGCGCAACTTAGACACGTTTCGTTTGGAAACTGCTACGCTTGTTTGCTGTTTCCACTTTTGTATCCATTCTTAACCTGCTGCTATACGATACGGCAGCGAAAACGATATCGTTAGTTATAACGAACATTTAGCGAATCCACGTTACATAACTGTCCATTAACAAACGATAAACTCGTTCCAAGTCATACGTGTTCCTGAGGCAGACAGACCTTGCGATGTTACTTTCGCAATGCTTAATGCACACTCATGAGTAGTCTAATACTCTATTAACAAGATAATTATATTCTTATTTCTTCCTTCTCACCCCATATGCACTCTACCTTCTATTGATACGTATAGTATCGACCAGTAGGCGAAAAGTTCGTCATTGAGATTCTATATCGCCGCAAAACAATCATACCCTTTGATTCGGTGAGAAAGCGATAGTTGATTTCTTCCCAGAACCGGCTAATCTGGCCGGTAATTGCCGACATTGCAGAGACTGGTGGCTAATCAATCACTGCATTTACTTACACATTTCAGCAATTCTAACGGTTGTTTTTTAATCCGCTGTTGCACCACACATCGTTTCGTACTTGCGCCGCGATAAGTTTGATCGATCGCGCCTGGACCCACGTTCACTATTATACAATCGTGGCGTGGGTTTCGTCTGTTCGCTTTTATTGTCGTGCCTGTCGACAAGGCGTTCTGGGGCACAATTCAAACGGAAAATGAGGATGAAGGTGAACATCGATCGCGATACGTGACGAAATTTTAGAAGCAACCGGTGCGAATCCGACTTCACAAAATAGGAGGAAGGAAGGTACCAGAATCATCGAGATTGGGGTCGAGGCTGGCAATAATATCACCCGCTGAAGCGTGCCTCGATGTGTTCGTGGACTGAGTACCGCTTGCCAAGGCATGGCTACTTGCGCTTCCATTCAACTTACTTTTCACTACAACGCCCGTACTGTTACCACCGTTACCTACGTCGCTGCACCCACTACTACCGCCGCCACCTCCGTCAGCTCTGTCCGTCGTTGACATCCTCTGCACGTATTTTCTACCCTTGTAGAACATGGTGTACGGTGGATCGTCCATCGTCGTTGCTCTTTGTCGAGGAGCAGTGGCAACGGTCACGCTCACTGCCTGGCCATGAGCACTCTGTGAAGACTCAAGCGTTGTCACGTTCGTATTGGAATTTGCCACCGACGAAACAGCCAATGTTGAGGAAGAAGCCGAGGAAGTGACATGGGAGGACGAAGAGCTAAGCCATGCATGGCGCATCGCTTCTTCGGGGTTCATGCGCTTCTTTGGATCCCACCTGCCAAAAAGGGGGTCGAGTTGTATCAAATCCACTGCTGTATACGATCAAAGGGAAAATGCAAAAAAATCTCAACAAAGCAATGTGAACCATCTCTCTCTCCCTTTCTCTACTGACTTACTCGAGACATCTGCCGACGAAATCGACAAAGAGGCTATCCGCACATCGGAGAGCTATTGCCAAATTCTTGCTTCCTGCCCATCTATTCTTGCCCTTGCTATTCGTCACGCAACGGGGACTTCCTTTTTGATCTGAAAGAGCATAGGCACGCATACAGACGTAAATTATATGCACGTCCAGTGTGTAAACGTAGAAACAATGAAAACCAGGCCAGGCAAACTCACCGAAAAACAATCTACGACGCGATGCATGGTTGATTATATGATCTGGTGGTAGTCCTAGGACTTCCATTATACATGCAAGTTGCTCGGCCTCATCCTCCCCGGGAAAGAGGGGATATCCCGTATAAAGCTCAGCTAAAATACACCCAAGACTCCACATATCGATAGGTGTCCCATAAGGTAGTCCGAGGATTACTTCTGGACTCCTGTAAAATCTCGACTGAATGTACGTGTAAACTCGTTGATGGCTGTAACAAGAGGAACCGAAATCGATGACCTTGATGGAACTGCTACCTCGTTGTTTCAAAAGGACATTTTCCTGTAAATTTAACAAAAGCCCCGGTTAATGCGAAAAAGTCAGATAGGGTTTATAACGTTGTCCATCAACTTAATCAGGATATCCATCTACTCACTGGTTTCAGATCACAGTGAATGATATTCTCCCGATAGAGTAGTCTTAAGCAACCGATTAACGAATTGGCAAATCGTCGTATCAGACTGAGACTGAATCCCTGATAATTGTTCTTCTTGATCAATTCGTAGAGGTTTAAACTGAAAAGCGGGGAAGAATCGCGGCTTATACACTGCCGATATCGAACGGATCCTTATTATACAGAAAATGTTGCGATTAATAGACAAAATTTTGTCTTACCTCATCAACTCAAAACTAATACACAGGTGGTTCCTAAAGTAAAAATATTCTAGCATGTGTATTACATTGTGCGATGAATTGGCATCCAAGTCCTTTTTCCGGAGATGGTCGAGAATTCTTACTTCTATTAGCGCTTGATGATGAAATCTCTTTTTATTCCTATAAACGAAACAAATATTCCAAATAATCTTGCTTCCTTCTCCCATAAAAGAAGGAGGGAAAAATCGAAATGCAATTATACGTGCCTGATAATCTTAATGGCAATGTGTTGTCCAGTCTTGTGATCCAACGCACGGATAACTTGGCCAAAGCTGCCTTTACCAATCACCTCTAATATCTCATACCTAGGGCAAGTTATCGTGTAATCAGAGCTGAACAATGGCCGTTAGACATAGACATCATGCAAATCAAGTTACCTATAGGAGATGTGATCGTGCAGAACCTTGTTGTAACTGCCGTTCTCATCATCGTAACCACCGTTTTGTGATGCGCCTTCTTCCCCATGAATTTTACACGCCGACAAACCCAAGTACCATATTTCCGAATATTTTTCAATTTCCGCACGCTCGAATTCAGTTAGCCTCGAACCATAGTACTTTAGTGCTTCCTGCGGTGTCATTGGTAGTCTTCCAGCTAATTTTTCGTAAGAAGCAAGAAGAAACGTATTTAATGTATGCGCAATATAGATCAGATTATCCGTTTCATCACAATTATTTTCTTAGCTATATGCTTTGATGGTGATATATAGAGCAAACGTGTTCATACGTACTGTAAATCTCGTGCGAAGCGGTGCCAAGTGGTTCGTGCATCTTGTGGATGTTGTTACTTGTCGGAAGGTTTGCATTATTGTTGTCCGATTTATCCAACCCCGTCGTCTTGTTACTAAAGAAGGAAGATAATTTCTGAAATGCGAAAAACGGAGGAGTCATTAAATGAGGGAACGAGAACTGAATGGTTTTCTATTTCAGTACTAATCTTTTCGTACTAGTCTTCGGGAAGTCGCACGTAACGAAAGCGCACATATATCATCTCCTCTTTTGACATAATACGTTACATTCCACAGAAATGAAACGCTGTGTCAACTTATCTCAAGGACAATTATACACGCTGCAAATCTTTGCCATTTTGCAGTCTTGCAGCGATTGATGGTCAAGACGCGCGTTCTTCCGTTCTTACTAGAATAATGGCTATTGGAATGATAATTGACCCTCAGGATAGTAAAAACCTCTCATTGCCCATGAACTATTACGTACGACTCGAGCCCAAATAGAAGACAAACCCGTTACCTCGTGCGATACAGAGTTGTTCTTGTTCCTGGTCGCATTCGAGGCATTGTTGATAGAAGACAATGTGGCGAGTGTCGCTGAGCCGATACCATCGATGGCCTTCCCCGTGACTTTGGTACTACCACCGCTAACATCTTTGTGCAATGTTCCAGGACTCTGGAAGTTGTAAAAAAAATCTCTACTTATGACATTATTCTGCCTTTCTGAATTAATCGCTAAAAACATAGATAGATTTTTTTATAGATTTTTTATAGCAAATATTTGGTTTATCACAAATTGAAGGCAAAAAGGAAACATTGATTCGCCGCGACTAGTATTCGTGACAGAGCTGCATTTGTGTTTCCGACGTGATGTCGTCGATGAAACGACGTTCTGCCTCTTATAGGTATACAAAGGAATGGCGTGGGTGGATGGATGTAATTACAGTGTCACTAAGCCTACGCAGCGACACATTACACCGTAAAAACTGACGAACATTTGCTCGCGCATATTACCGATAATTATTGATAAAGACATCACTGACTCCAATGTCTCTCATTTCATTAGTTTCCTTGAACAAAACGCGTTATTAAATTCGTTAGCGCAGCCGAACGTTTATAAGGAGTATTAATAGTTAGTAGTAATACATACATGAAAAATATTTATCCATATAACATGTTATACGTATGCATGTAAACGTATACTTTTACGTATGCTTTTTCTCTTTTAAGGGGCACGGGTGTAGTACCCGAGAGCATCGTTGTAGCGATAGCTGGAGTTCGTCGTACGTCGCACATTCATTGTCAATGGCAAATCAGTCGTCGACCTTTCTGCAACGTGTCGTAGGTGGGTCAATGTACGCGACTGTCGAAGCGCTTAAACTGCCACCGCACAGTACCCGTTTGTCTTTACTCCGACGATCCCTGAATACGCTCGTCCTTTCGTTTGGCACAACGATGGATCTAGCGAGCCAACACCGATAGATTCTGCGGATATCGACATTGCAGTCACACACTGGCATCCGCCAACCAGCAGGAATGCAAAAGGTATCTTGGATAAAGTGATTAAGGCAGTTGTCTGTCATTTCCCTGCAATCATTCTAGGGGAAAGTGTCGCGCTACTCTTCTCACGAGAAATCATGAGGTGCCACAGTGACCTGTTTCCAGATTTAAAATATTATACTGTAGAATAATTTACGGGGTATCGTTGCTCGCAGAATAGTGCAGTGGGAATAATGACATAAGTTAAAACACGCCTCAATTACGTAGGATACGGCTCCTTCAATACCTAGCATTAATATCTCCAAATTGGCTTACGGTATTCTACAATACCAAATATCTGTGCTAACATAGTTGTGAGCTTACGCGCGAGTATTTTAGTGGCAACTTTTAACTTTCGTGTCTCTTTAAATAACAAAGATATTCTTAGCGGTAAATAATTGATCGCTGCTTCCCGATTTTTCCTAGAACACGTAGAAAGACCAGTCATCACTTTCAAAGTTTCTCTTTTTTCACAACGCAACAAGCAATACATCTCTACGTTTCTACATTTCTGCGTTTCTGTGCTTCTGCATTTCTCTCTTTTCGATTCGACCGGCTTTTCCCGGATGGTCGTCTTGGAACCCACTTTTACGAGGGCAGCCGATACGAGAACCGAGTATTCAAACTCATACAACTTTCACGGCCACGGGGGCTCTCATGCCAACTTGGGTCACCTGGCCATTGGCTATAAACTATGGACGGGACAACCGGAGAAGAAAGAAATCAGAATCACGGCCAAAGATTACGAAAAACGTCTCTGGTACAAGAAAATGAAAAGGGATGTTTCATAAGAGGAAATTTGATCAATTTCAGTCTTTATCGACGAGGAAAACTAACATATTCTTCTCTATTTCCTCTTTCTCTCCAATTAACCAGTTTGATTTCTATGGACGAATGTTCCGAGTACCTTCCGACAGTCAAGAATTGTCTGTCGGGCCTTGTCGCACGTGTACGCACGCCCGCGGCCTTGTAGAAATGCATACCTGGCCGCGTTCGCCCTGCCTTCCTTTCCCATTCCTTTCTCACTCGGCATTTCCCGTGTTGCGAATGTATAATTCTTCTTTGAAAAGAAACCTACCTTTAGCCGGTTGTCCCATTCCGCCAACACCCAGTTAAGTAAATTTTCCATACCGATTTACTACGTACAGTAGTATAGTATTATATTTCGATGTTGTTTCGCTATTCATATTGGAAACACTAAACACCCCCCCTATCGAGAAACTGCAACGGCAACACGGCTATCGCTCTTCGCATGAAAAGTACATACTTACTTGAAAGAGAGACTCAAGTTTCACGTGGTTCAGACCTGGAACGTCAACCATTGAACATTTCAGAAGTATTGTCGTTGTCTGGCTTGGCATTTTCTCGCTATTTTTCCAACAGTCGCGTTCCTCGTTTCTTGCTTAGTAGTTGCACGACAATACAATCGTGATGAAGACTCATTGATGTCAATGAGGTACACGATGCAAAGCTTTTCACTAACAATCCTGTGCGATTAAGCACAACTCACGTCTGTATACACACGGTATTTGTCACTACGACCAACTCCACATCCGTTACTAAGACGAGCTACAAAGCGACACTGATCGGTTTGACAGAACGGAAATCTCAGTAACTCGTTACGCAGAATATTAATTCAAATTCAAATTCTGATTAATCAAAAGCAACAAAGTGCTCCGAAACCTTCCACCATTTGCCCCACAACAACATAAACAAAACATGTTCTTCTGCCCTAATGGTCCACGCTACTAACACAATCGTAGAAGCATACTTCTTTTCTTCATCCGTTTGACTGACTGACTGGATTAACTAAGTGACTAACTGACTGATTGTGACTGGTTTTCACTCGTACGACAGACGAACGGTGATACCGTCAATCGACTGTTGCTCACTTATTGCACCAACACGACACTAAGTGTGCTCATGGGCATGTCCCTCCCTACCATTGTATGGTTGCGGGATTCTTTATCCCCGCCAAAGCCACGCAGCCAATTGCAATCGGACAATCTTACCTATCAATGTACGCATACAAAGTCCCATTTGCACCTGTTAAATGTGTGCGAAAGAAAATCGTCCGTAAAGTCCCCGTGGATAAACGACCGTTTGCGAAAAATTCATTTGGTTTTTGCACAATTGCTACTTCCAACAAATATTCTAAATGTTGTTACGTTTCAAACGTTGTTTGTCAACTTACCGAAGGTAATTAGGCGTTGAATCATCGAAAATGTCACATATAATTCCTTGTAACGCCTGTAAGTTATTGCAATAACCCCGATATTGTGGGAAAGCATAGGCTGCCGAAAACATATTTTCGATGGGCCTTTTAACTTTCCATTGAAGAATAAATTCAATTCTAATGGTGCGGTAACGCGTGCACCTCTATTATCGTAATTATCAGTGTGGATAATAGAAACCACTGTAAGTTAGAAATACAGTAAGGGCATGTATGCTCCTAACGAAGGACCAAATGATGTGCTGTTCGTTTTACCGTCCAATACAATTTCCTGTTCACGTAATGGCGGCGGTTCATAACGGAACCTATATGCCACACAGCAATACAAACTGAGTACACTGACCGCCCGAGTCTATCGTAAAATTCACAGATATGACCTTATTTTGTAAAATTATTAAAGTACACAACCTTCAATTTATTGTCGAATGATACCCGCACATTCCAAATTTTACGAATTCAATAGGAGGTTTTACAGGAATTACGATGGGAGATAATTATCGAGAAAAGAAATGCAATATTAATGTGATTATGACGCTTACTCGAGCTGACGAAGCCGTACAAAGAACAGGTGATTTCATATACTTCACCTCTTACTAATTACGAATGACTCATTAGATACGATTAACTCAACATAATTCTGAGCTGATTTTCATACATTCACAGGAGTGTCATAGGCAGGGACAGTAAAAGGTTGATCGATTCTGTTTGAACTTAATCGTGCGTTTGTACGAAGTTCGGTTTTGCCGTATAAAAAGTGCGATTCGACAATTGTTATTATTTCGGAATAACCAATTCCGTATTTTATCGTACTTCCTCGCGCGGAAGATAAGGTGAACTTTCGAGGTAAGGTGTTGTTATCGTGACTCAAGGGAGATTGACGACAAGATACACCACCAATGAACTGAGGTCTATGTCCATGAATATACATATGTAACTGGAGTTACTCTAAATTTTTCCTTCCTCGTTTGAGAGAAAATTTCCATCAACCATTCATCACGCGTACTTCGTTATAAGCCAAATAACACCAGTTTTACTACTTTACTAATTTTTTTACGAGAACTCACCACCAAATCCTCGTCTTTGCCGAGAAGTATGCATTCTTTCGGGCGCTTACTCATCTGAAATTATCACAGGAAAACTCTAGTTAATACTGAAAGAACCCGATGTGTTTTATCGTTACACGCGTAAACTTCGCCTAATCACTTCATCCCTCGCGGACCCCATGCTTTCATAATAATATCATTTCCTCGTCTAAATCCTTTAAATATCAGCTATTTTGGTGTGCGAAAGTTGCCTTGGTATGGCACTATTTCGTTTTACTGTTGACGCACGGTTGCGAATCACATTCGGCGTGAAAGGCGTGCGTTGCGCTAATAATACAATCAGCTCCATTGACTTACACGTTTAGACGCTCGACGAATCAAGGGACGTGAGTTGCATTTTATCGATGAATCATCCTTTGATAATGACAACTTCTTTAAACTGAGCATAGTACTTGTGGAACCAGCTTCCAGCAATAATCGATTAACCGTGTCGTTCGACATGGTCAAGCAATCATATCAATAAGCGTCATACATTATTCACGAAGACATAATGCCAGCTGTGCTTGAAGAGTTTGGAAAAAGTGAATTCCGTTTTCATAATTTACGTGTAGGACGCGAGAATAAAATTCGTTAGTCATACGCATTCTTCCAAGAGTTCAGTCATCTTCCAATAATCCAGCACCCCACCAACGACTAATATTAACGCAGCAATTGTGTTTCTGAGAACACGGTAATCGTTACTGCCTTAGAGTTTTTTCTTACTCACGATGCACATTGTGTTATAAGATGTGTAGTTTTAGTAGTAGTAGCAGTAGTAGTAGCAGTAGTTGTAGTAGTAGCAGTAGTAGCAGTAGTAGCAGTAGTAGCAGTAGTAGCAGTAGTAGCAGTAGTAGCAGTAGTAGCAGTAGTAGCAGTAGTAACAGTAGTAGCAGTAGTAGTAGTAGCAGTAGTAGAAGTAGTTGTAGTAGTAGTAGTAGTAGTAGTAGTAGTAATAGCGCGTGCGATGTTAAGACCTGTAGATCTTACTGCACGAATTTCGACTAAAAGCTTCTTGGCCGAACAGCTGATCTGATGCTGAGTAGCATTCAGTTGGTTACGCAATTTACTTCTGTTTCGTACGCATTCGTGGCTTCGGACGTGCGTCCGCTCGGATGCGCCGTCGCATCAGCTAATGCACGAACAAACGACATAGGGAGGATGCACGCGATGAGCGAAGGAAGAAGAAGGAGCGAAGAAAAGCTAGAGCTTGGAAAGGACATGAGGAAATATGGACCGAGAGTATTGACTAAAATGGCACCGCTAAAGAGTAATACACAGTAATCCCGTAGCTTTCCTTGGAGCTGATGCGATCGATCATCTGGCGCTGAACAAAAGATGATATCTTGGTATTGATAAAATTTGGAGAGTAAATGATAACTCAGAATCTTCACCGTGGTACAGACTTTTCATCGTCATCTATAAATTGAACGGGGATAAAAGCATGCGCGGCAAACATGCAAATTCGTACGCAGAAGCGAAGTTTCAGGGGTGGAATATGTGCACGCGTTCCAAGGCGTGCAACAGTTGGGAAATCCGCTTACGTAATTGTCTCGCGTCCATAAGTCTTTTGTGGTCCACACTGTTTATTTACGACATACATTAAGTAATTAGTCTATACACTTCCGTTGATCTCCAGATCTGGGAATTGCGAAAAATGGAACGTACAACCGAATAGGGGTAATAAAGAAAAACGAATAAACGTACTTATGTGCATGATGTGTAATCGACGATGATTAATGACCGACAACATAGCAAGGGTCAAAGTGCACGAGGCTAGGATGTACAACGTTGCATAATGCCGGACGGACGGAATTCGAAGCCGACCGACAACCATAATGTAGGTCTCTGCGACGTGCCAGAAACAAAAATACCTCAGTCAAATTGCGGTCGAAAATCCCTAATGGTCATGACAAGACGGGACTTCGCGAACCTGCTGCACACGGCATTTTAAGTGAGTGCCTATTCAATCTTTGACGTTATATTCCGAGTCACCTCATACTTTTAGATGATACTATCCATGTGAAGACGTAAGTCGTCATATGTCTATGTGTAGATTTTACGTCATAAGTTACGAATTAATCAACAATGTTTATGAGCAAGACCTATCCAAATCGCTATATATTCAGCATAAATATAATTCTATACGTCGCCTAAAAGTATCGACCTTTATATGCATGCGTAATACGCCCCACAGTTAAACATGACGAGAAGGGCTTCTGAAAATCTCGTTTGCCTAATCCCTCATTTTGTTCAACATAGATGGGCATCGTTGAGACATGAATGTTCGATCGTGGGTTGAAGAGTGACGATTCGAATTTAGACCGTATGCACTTGCACATAGGAACACATGTGATTTGCCGTTAATTGGTGACACATTACCTACAACATGCCATTAGCCTATTCACATTCACCACACGGTCGCCATTGAATGATGATTTCAGTCACTATGGACCAGGCAGCGACTATTAGTACATCATATTCGTCTTTCAGAAATAGTTACAGATTATGGATATATATATATATATATATAAGTAGCCAGGAAATAGCTGTAAGTACATTGGAAGTCCTTTGCCGGTGAGTTCCTTCGTAATGACGTTTGTTAAGATTTCGACCCAAAAAATTGAGTATTGCGTTATGATCCTTCCCTTATGAGACAAACCTCACGCAGTGGATCTCAGACGCATTTCCATTTCTCATCGGTCATAATCATTACAAAACTATTTGGCACCGATGTAACATAAAAAAATACAGGATTTTTCGAGGATTCGAATCAGGTATTGTATATTGCACGTACGACGTGAGCGAAAAAGTACGACGAAGAAAGTGTTTTTTGATTTGTTACATACTTCTTTTCTGGTTATCAATTATTTTTACTACTTACCAGTGCCTGTTAAAACGTCACATGAATAACGATTAAATCGCGTCCTCGTGCATACACATAATATTTCGCAGAAGTAGTCGTAAACAGGTGTGTAAGTATACTGTTTGGCGCATTGTTTACTATCTGATATGGCATTACCCATGATAATGATGATTATGATAACCATAAATACGATCAGTGTAAAAAATGTAATTCTTCTAATGCATTCCCACCGAAAACCATCATAACTATACGAATTGTAAGACATTGATGTAGCAAAAGTTTTTGTTCTTAGGACAGGTGGAACGGTAGTAGACGTCATACAAAGACGTGTGGCTCCTGAGTAGTGGTTTTTCTAGATCACTATTGCGCAAAATTATGGAGACAACAACATATTCCTTCATTCATTTTCACGCTCGACGTACACATCCCTAAAGCTCCTTCGTTCTGGTAGACTTACCGCGTGAGCTTTGTGATGTTGATGATGTAATGTATGGTGATGGTGATGTCTCTTCTCTTTGGCATGATGTTTGCCATGATGCTTATCACCTCTGTGCGGCGGATATGTATGATAGATCATGTTTGCACCGAAAAAAGGCTGGCGTCACCTTACTTCGGCAATGCTGCACTTGGAAACTGTAAATTGCTGTTGCGGACCGTTCTGGTGGTGGTGGTGATGGTGGTGGTGATGATGGTGATGATGATGATGATGATGATGATGACCTGGTTGGCTCGACGAAGACTTTCTGCCGAGTATTGCTTCTGGAAGCTTGTCGTCGTATTGGCCAGTACTTCGAAGGCTGGTCTTTCGAAACGTTAAATCGTTATCGTCGGTGTTGACAGTAAATGCAAGTCGATGCTGAGGCAACAGTTTGATGCCGGAGCCAATGGGCGTCACAGTCGTGGCTGGGTCGAGCTTTACCAGAGCGGCCTGTAATTCCAGGGCGTCCATGTCGCGTGTTCCGATTTCGGGGCCCTCTAGAGATGCCACAAATAAGAAACACACCACCTACTTGCACGTATTCAATAAGGGCACTGTATGTCCACGAAAACAATCTCACTGAAAGTCCACTCTGGCTTACAAGATGTGCACTAAACTTTTCTGCTCGACTGGCGTCACTATCTTTTTCAATCATTTCCAAGATGCGTATTACAGGTCCATCATGAACTGTTCAAATTGAATAGTGCCACATTGGCTAAGCTTTTGCGATTTACAAAATGTCACGGTAATGATCCATGACGCACGAACCGAGGACTGACTCGTCAAGCCCTTAGTATGATTATCATGGGACACTTCAAACCGTTGATTCGTGTGGCACACATTCGCAATGTACGTGGTGTATGTATGTGTGTGTGTGTGTATATATATGTATATATATTTCGTCCACGAACTCGGACGGCAGGCCGCGAATGTTCGGATACATTTGTACACCAGTATGTGCATTTGCTAACGTACCAATGTTCGAAAATGGGGAATTATTAAGAATGTGGTACAGTTCTTGCACCAGACAGATACCCGCCTGTCAACTCCCCGTTGCTTCTTCTAAACGTCGTGTGCAATGCTCACGAATTCCCTACGCAGACGGTTGCGAGTAGCTGGGGTGGGATCAATATGAGCTTGCTGGAACGCGGGAAATTTGCGCGCAGGTCTTTCCACCTCCATCGGCATCATGCTTTCCTAGCCTGTTAGCGCTCTATCCTCCACCCGCTTCTCACTGCCTCTTGGATTGTCACCGATCACCCTATAACCCCCCAAGAAACGACCCTGCATAACATATGCATATTCTACTCACAATAGTGTCAATGGTATTCGTTAAGAGTCCAGCATCCACTAATTGTAAGTAAGCAGTAACAAATATTTCTTATTCCATTGGAAATTCGTCGTCAACATCCATCATTTTGCTTCTAAACGCTGTCCCGAATGTATTCGTTCAAAAATAGAAGTTAAATCCCGTATGATTTGTATTGCTTGCAAATACCATTCATTCTTGGATAAGAATTTAACAGCGTGTAAAGGACGACACAGGGTGCCATTTCATCAACCAGGTTTTGCCTGTGATACGGCAGGTAGAATCAGAAATGATATCACTGTTTGTCTAAAATGCTTTGATGAACGGAACGAACGGTGGAGGAATGTACGATAAACCCTGCCTATAGTTTACGACTACTGTACTTTTTCTCTTATTACCCCTATGCGCTGAGTGATCTCACTTATACAAACTCTACCGTCAATAATTAATATATTGCTTACAATCATTATTGCGTTTAGCCAAGAAAGCAATCTATGTTTAACCATAGTTTCCAATCCTATCAGTATCAATGCTAATGTTAATTTTTGTATTACATCAGAAACGCGTATTGCGACTTTCGCAGTTTTATAGAAAATGTGCACAAGAATGTACATTGAATGTCAGGCCTATCTCCATGCCAGTGGTTTTCAAACTTTTTGAAGTCGGGACGCATTTAAAATCCTACTAGCAGGTGTAGGAGCGCTATTTACACATTTCTAAGAGATATATTATAAGTAAGTCAAATATTACAGAAAAAACTAACGCGATAAAAAGAATAAAATGAAACATACCTTACCTTAACTGTTAAGGTAATATAATAATGAGGTGTTAACAGAAAGAGCGGTATTTCCATAATGAAATGGTACAATAGAGTAACTATATTTATTTTTATATCTTGACACATATTTCTCTGGAGTACCATAGAGCGCACACTTTGAGAATCACTGTTCTATACCCTACTGTGTAATGTCCTGTACAATAACTACTGGCATCTTTGTTTGGTTCTCTATACGACTGTCATGTACGTTTACGTCGGTATTGCAGATCTCTATCTTGTGAAAACCTTCTCTTAAAGTATCGCCGAGACATAGAATAGACCTAACACGGTACGGCGTTTCGTGTCCTCAAAAATGATTATCGGTACGGGATGTAACTTATTGTGATACAAACGCACAGTCTACACTTCAGTAGCAGCTTGTCTAAGAATTAATTTAAAAAGAAGCAGTAGGTGACGTTATTGTATATATACATATACATATTAATCCCACCGGAATTTCACCCGCGCAGAATGAGGGACTATATGATCAACTCTAATCCACTCTAATCGTAATGCTGAGTCCTACCAGTAACAGCGCTGCTACAGATTTTTCAGCGGTTTTGATAACATAGAGCGCGGCACGAAAATGGTTGGGAGGGATTATATAGCCAGCAAGAATGCGGACAAAAAATTGCATTGAATGTTAGATCCATCCTACACCTTGTCTGTGCATAAAGTCTTCTGTAACACCTGTATTAACGGCAATTTCCCGCCAAATTATTTCAACACTTATCCACCACTATTGTTGTGTAGTGAATGTGCTTGGTACAGAATTACACAAATTGCTTCGGTAATCTACCGTGCTCGATTTACCTCCACTGCTGCCCTCAGGATAACTGTTTCCTACACACTCAGTGGCTACGTTAATTGAAAGACAATGTTTTCGAGCTCGTACACATTCTACGCAACATATTTTTCATAACTAAAACATTGCATTTGTTCACTAACCGACGAAAAGACAAAGAACATTTATTGTCTTACTGATTTTTATAAAAATATGGATCACGCGTTGCATATCGTATATGAAAGAATAGATCGAGAGCACTGTCTTGATTTTCTTTAATTCAGAACTTACCTCCTCAGTATATGATCTCTGCTGGACATTGTTCCAGCACATCTTGCAAGAACGTGTGTCTTTCTCCTTGAAACAGTCACTTCTTTCGCTGACATTCTGTTGTGCCGGATGTAGATGCGAATGTGGCTGCGGAAACGGCAGTGGTGGTGGAGGGGGGGGCGGTGGTATAGGAGGCGGTAATGGACTGGCAGCAACTTCTAAACTATCCGAGCTTGAATTATGCCGCTTAGGAGGGGTGATGTTTCTTGAGCCAGGTCCTTGGAGCGTCTGTAGCGTATAGAGAGCCCGCAGGGTCTGTCGTCCATTCTCACAACGGGCATGATCGCCAGCCGATTTTGAATACGGCGGTAAATGGTGAAGTGCTGCTGTAGGCTTGTTGTGTTGTGGTTGAGGTCGTAAGAAATCATCAAGAAGGTAGAAGCTTTGCGCTCGGCTCGTTCTGCTGGAGCTGAGTGGGCCTTCCGTAGGAAGCTCGAGCCTACAAACGCTATCACGGTTCGCCCTCGATATTGGACAATCATCAATTTGTCGCGTCGGATACTGCCGACTCTCGTCGTCCTTACTGTGGTAGGTCGCATCCTGGTCGCACTCGCGCCCCTCTGTACTGTCCATGAATAATTTACGGTTGAACTTAGATCGAACTATTTGCGGCATGTCTCCATCGCGGTTTTCTCTATAAAATTGTCGTATAACACGAGCGGAGTAGGTGGAGGTTTGTGTCGTAGCCGAGTACTGCGTGGACTTGCAACTCGAGTCGAGGTTCTCCGGTAATGTCGTTGCATCCTCCTCAACGGTTGTTGAACCATTATGATCACGAGAGGGATTATGACTGGCTGGCAGAGGGCGTAACAAAGCGCCCAACGATCTCCACTTTCGATCGTGTTGCTGCGTCTGCGGCTGTTGACGTGCAACACTCGATGAAGATATCGATGACCTTGTCCACTTTCTCTCGTTATTGCCAACGTTGTGACCACCGCTAGACGAACTGAGGTGAGACGCTGATTGTCGATTTCGATCGCAATACGGAGAAGCCACGGATGGTAGCCACTTCCTGTCGTTCGGTGAAGAGGACATTGATATGGTCGAACATTTACGGCGGTCGGGTGACAAACCGACATCGAAGCTTGTTGTCGCTGTTGATCTACCAGCGGAGACGATTGCACTAGTACTTCCATCATTCGCCTGATCTTCGCGCTGTCTTGCTTTCCACCAAGACGATGTGGAAGTCGTAAAGAGAATTAACGCCCCTCTCAGAGGATTTTGATTCTTAACAGTGCCCTTCGGGGAGCGACCTGATTGCTCTCTGACTTTCGAGTATCCACGAGGGTCCTCCCTGTAACCAGTGAATTCCCACTCTCGATCACTGAGGGTCATGTCTCGCTCCGCGCGTTCCTCTTTGTGGGAGACACTGGCGTTTACACTGCGCAGCCGAGGACGAATTCTAACGAAACCGTAGTCGTTGCCGTCCGGCAAGAATTCAAAAGCATCCTGCTGAACGCCACCGCTGCTTGTCTGACAGTATGACAAAGATGTCTTTGAGGGAGTCAGTTGAGAACTCGGCTCTTGCAACAATGTGGAAGTTCTCAATCGGTGAGCTTCCCCGGCAGAATTTCGTTGTAAGCAGGAGAAGCTGGCCGAGTGACGCAAGTTTGTTGGCGGATTGGCGGAGGCGGCGGTGGCAGCAGCAGCAGCAGCAGCAGCAGCAGCAGCTGGCTGGCTACTTATACCCAACATTATCCTTCCGTTTCTTCTACTAATGTTTCTCTTTCTCTTGTTTCTTTTGCTTTTCCATACCCCCCTCTAGCCCCTCTAACCGGTTTACAGTCAAGCGAAAGATTGTTAAAATAAAGCTATTATCATTATCTTGTAGACCAAAATTGAACGGAAAAGCTCAAACCGCCGTCCGCGGCATATAACATCTCATATGCCCTACAGCACTGCTCGTCATCATCCGTTATATTCTTCGTAAATGTCTTCGCTTTTCAGCAGTACAACTTGTGACGAACCTTTGCGAAATCTGCAACAAAAAGTAGGAAAAGGGTAGGGGCTAGCAACTCAAAAGAAAACAAAATGAAAGTATATGAAAACCAGAACCCTTATGTGATGAATATAACATCGCAATGTAGTATCTTCATGTACGGAAAGAAAATTATTTTCGAGAGTAAAAATAAGGAAAAAGGAAAGCATAGAAAATTCATTATCTTAAAAACAACCCCAGAACAATCGATAACGTCGTGTTTTGGTGAATTAGTTAGCGGTATGCCTCTTTAAGTGATAAAAACGAAGCTCGGAGGACAGATCAATGATTACGGTAGTGAGGTAATACGGGTGATATCGTTTGTCGGTGAATTGGTCACATCGATCACGTGAACGTTCATGAATGTTTAAAACCATGAAGTCAACAATTAATAATTAATTGCAACGGTCGTTACAAGTGCAAAGAACATTACTAACATTTGGTCATCGCAAAAATAATTCCGGAAGTTATTTCTGCACAGTCATACATAGTACCCAAATATCTAGGTCTTCGCAAGTGCCACAGAATACTTTTACGTGAATAACGCATCCGATACGCACGTCTCGGGAAAACAGGGAGCAACGTATGAAGACAAAGGACAGCGCACATGGGCATACTATATTGGGTTCTTATGCTCATAAGCAAGCAGGTTAGATTTAATTTCGTCGGTCGCAAGATGCGAACATGAGCGTTTGCATTCACTGCCTGACGGTGCTAATGGATTTAAAGCAAGCACTTTGAGAGGGCGTAACAGCAGAGCACCCTGTCTTCGCAATAAACGCGATTACTAACATGACTTACGCGACTATCATCAATCGCTACAGCAATAACCTTAATTCCTGGTATGGCTCCAAAACCGTAACTGTAGCGGTATTTATTCGCAAGAATAAACATTATTGGTCAAAGACCGATAAATACCGTTCGTCTAGGTTCCTCTAGGTGGTATCGTATTTGCGCAGAAGCGTTCGTCAAACGACGTTCAACATGATCAATTTTCAAATGTTAAGAATTATAAGGATACATTGATACGCATTTATTGTTGCATCCTGCTTTTGCAAACTTCAAATGGCGCAATAGAGATATAAAATGATTTTATGTGGCGTTTTGAAAGCGGGTTAACTGGAAAAAATCAACATGCTGAATCTCGACCGGTTTCAACTGCGCATCCTAGAAAATGCATCCTGGTATGAGCTTTCTCTCATGAATTTAAAGGAAAAGAAAAAATTGGCAGGCCGTTGTAATAGTAGGCAGCACTAAGTGTGGCAGGCACCAAACCGTGAGTAGTTAGAAATCTGACAAGCAGAGCGTAATATTGTAAAAGCAGCCGGTTACTAACTGACCACGGAGATCGCAATAAAATGTTTACTTGCGTACATGTATGTATATGATGCGCCCTATCGCGTTGTTCCTTATCAATTATGTTGATCCGCAACTATTACCTTCAAGAGAGTGTGGCACATTCATAACATGTAAATAATTGCACTGATAAACAAGACAAATTCGAAGAATTGCTTTCGCAGTCAGATTCTCCCAAGGTTCAATGATGAATGCGGCTACAGAAAACCGGGGAACGGACAATGCTTTAAAGCGCGTCTACTCGTCAACATCTTATGTCAACGTCTGCTATAACATGCACTATAATGCAGCTTTCCATGACTGTAACGCACTCCCGTGGCGGTAAAACAAGACATCAGCCACTTGCGAAATTCTCTTTTCATCAGTCGCTATTCTCTACATTACGCCTTCTGGCGTCCTCGCCCATACACGCTTAGTTTATATACACGTATGTATTTCATAGCTTAGAGTTACAATGCAGGCGTAAAGATTCTCTATTCGGTATGATGCTCACAATTTTCATTCCTATGTTGTAGACACCTACGGCCAACACAAACGGCCAAAGAGTAGTATCACTATTCATGTCAACAGGAAGGACGGAGGAGTAAAGCCAGAAAAGTGAGTGAAATATAAGGAGGTTGTCGAACCGAAGGGGGACCGTGGAAGAAAGCAAAGCGCACGGAATAAGAAAGCGTAAAGTTTTACATAATTATATAGCGCTCAATCGTAAATTAGAATTCTTAAGTGTCGACTAAAGGTGATTAGAGCACTGGCCATTAGTGCCGCGACAATGACATGTTAACCGCGTCTTACTGTAATTGGCAGGTTAATTATAATCGTCGTTTACTTGAGTAAATTGAAATTGGGTTCATCGGTAGAAAAGTTGTGCAGAAAAACGGCCTTTTGTTGTGGATAAATGTTCACGGACTTACACTGAACCGCGATATTTTTAGTGACAGTTACAACCTACATAATTCCATTGAAATTTTATTATAGCCGCATGAATTCGATCCACGACCACGTGTAAGAATTAGTACTACAAAAGCCACTGTGCCTCGTTGCAAGTAGCATAAATCGGTATTTCAACACTATTATTATAGTTTATGCTGAATTCCGTGCGACCTTCCTTCTCGCATATTCTCGTCCGCTCATCCGCCGCCACCATATCGAAAGGGTGACATTTGTTTCGAGAGCATGCTCATAGTCTCTAAGGAACGTGTCAATGGCTTCTCACTGACCCTCCGCAAGCAACTTTCCATCACCAGACCGCTTACATAAGTGATCGTGCTTATTATCATACAGGTCGCCTCAATTACCACGCACTGCACACGTATACGTACATGCGTATGTAGACAACTACACACCTAGTAAGTTGGTTTCATCGATTTCCGTTGTAAATAAGAAACTGATTACGTCTATGAATGACCATGATAACAAAACTAGAAAAGAGGATGAAAAAACTAATATGGTAAAAAAATACATTGTGACGTTCGCGTAAGATATCCATATTTTACATTGTACAACCTTGTGTTCATCCCCCTTGTTCATTTCATTTTAGATTTTTTTTTTAGATTTATACTACTCTCTGCGTACATAACAAAGGCGATTTAAACTAGCGAAAAATTTGTGGCATTTCGGTCTTGGTAAGCTAGACAGGTTCTTTAACCACTTATTGTCAAAATTTGTATATTGGTTTCACCTGCTATGCCATGTTGCATTTTACATTCATTCACGACGAACGATAACCACAAATCTTTTTCTTCTGTACAGCAGCACGAATCTTTCAAATTGATCGGACAACCACAGTAAGTTACATGATACAAGCATATACCATCCATGTATATGCTGCAAATGTCAGAAACTCAATACTATACTTTTCAACTTATGTGACGTGTTACAATTTCTACCTAAGTTATTTCAATCAGCGCCGCTTAGCAAAGAAGAAAGGAAAAAGTGGGAAAAGGCGAGTTTAAAGTCGCTCCCTGAAGTACATATGCATAATACAACGTACGTCTGGCAACAGCGCCGACACTGACCCAGCAGCTGATTCCGACTCCAACGCTAGCTGCCATCCTCCTTTACTGCAACGGACCAGCATTCTTATTTTATGTATGCATGCTCGACATCGTTCATAATGTATGGACCGTCTATTGACTACGGCATAACGAGAGTCCTATCCTTATTTGTCTATTTCATCATTCATATGCGACTCACGCACGGAAACCCGAGGTGGCAATTAAGTTGTTCGGGACAGAGTGTTTTATAAAATGGGCAGCTGATGGAACTTATAAAACAGGCGTGGGAAATCATGTGCAGGACGTCCTTCGAGATCGCGAAGAGAGAAAGTTTCTAATTGAATGTTACCTTCGTTTCAAGGGATCACGAGATTAAAGTCGACAGGAATAAATCAGAATAGTGTATAAAGGGAAGGGGGTTACAGACAAAGAACGAAAAAGGAATGGACGGAAAGAGGGGACGCACAAAGTTGCAGGGTCAACGGTTGCCGCGCCTGGACAAGTTCCGGCAGAATACCGCCGATCAGAGTCGGACGATAAGGACGGGATTACCTTGCGCGAAAAGGAAACAGGAAAGACGAGAGAGGCAGTAGAGAGGAGATTCGAAGAAAAACAAAGTGTGAACTAGTCTCAGATATCCAACGAAGAAGGAAAAACGAAGAGCGAATATTCATTTTGGTTGAACAATAAGGGGGATGCACAAGGGGTGGTTATCAGAGACATGTCCCTACTAGCGAAACGACAAACTTCAAGAGAAGAAAATGATGATCAACGTCAAAGGGGATATAATTATCGTTACAATAAAGTGTGGAACGAAAGAGATGAGATTCTTCGAACAAACGTTAGTGAATGATACACGGAGGTGGTTGCTAGAGCAGTGAGAGGGCAGGAAGAAATCAATCAGCTGAAAGGTTGAGAGAAATATGGTAAATATTGACAGATTCTTTTGTGCTCGTAATGTATTTTATGTTACCTAATAGCAACATCGAATGAAACACGCCCCATTAGAAGTAATCAAATAATGTGTCGAAGGGTTCAGCAGGCAAAATTTCATGGTGCAAACTTACACCAAGGAATTTGAAAAATTTCTCAGCATCCAGAGTTGCGCTTGCGCTTAATCGCCCGATTACGATTCTGGGACTATAACCGTCCTCACGTACTTTGTCGTCGGGCATACAATATACGATGAGCAGGAGGGCAAAATGTGGTGAATCCCCACCGTGTATTCGTCAAAATTGTTGCGCACGAGTCAACGATACCGAGCGTAATGACTGCAGCTTTAGTTTTTTGCAGCCACTAGTAGAGGTGCTATTTACTTTCATAGAGGCTTCGCACGCAGAGAAAAACAATTTGAAAAATAATTCATTGCATACACTTTAGATTATTTAATTTATAAAACCAATGTTAGAAAAATATTTATTAACAAAATGTCATCCTGCGCCTTTTGCAAATTGACTTATTAATTCATACATTTTTCACTAGCAGTAACTACAAGACTGGGTTGGCGATAGCATGGTCGACCGCATATGCGTATGTAAAGGTTCGTTCGTTAGAAAGCGAAGTCGTCACGTGTTGCCAACGCATCGCAGGATATGCGTTGCTCTCATAGTCAGTTATTTAGTACAAAGTCTATACACACGATATACAACTGTCTTTTCACTATTAGCCTTCACACATCCTTCGTGTACTTAACCAGCAGTAATCCGCTAAGGTAAGCTTTGCAAAACTATTAGCTTCAAGTAAACCAAAGAGGCATGGGTTAAGGAACGTAGATTGGGGACGCTTTTGGGCCAGACCAGATATATTTAACCACTTCTCTGACCAGTAGGCTCATCGTTGGTAAAGCGCACCACTTAGTATTCGTTATTTAAATAAACGTATGTTCTAAATACCATTGGCGCTTTCTTTTAGCGCATCTTTTCACAAGTGATACGATGACCCACGCAACTCAGAAGTTCTCTGGTGAATTAAGCAGATCTTGTGGAGCGTGGCAGTGGATTCTTATTACGATACACATTCTAAATGCAGTATTAGAAGCAAACCAATTCATGAAGTTCTGCCCGCCATACACAACGTTAAAGGCTCGACATGTTTTGTTCCCTTGCCCTTAAGATGTAAATGCCGTAATATGCTCAGAGGAACTTGCACCTACAATTGGGTTGTCGTTGAAAGAATAAGGTGAATATGAAATGGCCCACGGAAAACCTGATACAAAAATAAAAACCGAAGCACAGTCAGTATTTCATTGCAGAGGTTATCCACGTAAGTGGTGTGCGGAAGTGGTTGGCCAGTTGGTGACAAACATACACACAGTCGATATGGTTGATATGATAACAGTACGCGCAAGAATCGAAGAAGAGAATGCCACTGTGATCTAAAATAACTTAATGTGAGTCGATCGTACATCGAACATAATTCGAATTGGTTGTAAGATTTCTTTACGTACCTTCGAGAATAATTGGGAAAATGCATATCACACACAAGATACAAAGTACTCCCGAAGAAGTAAGCTAGATAATTTCTATATTTGCGCAAAAGTTGCGTCACGGCATAGGTAAAGGACAAATTTACCTTATAAACGCAATTATTTCGAAACCGTACGATTAACACTTTGAATGCCTCGCATCGTTCGCGCGATTACTCGAGAACCAACACGAAACTCATAAGAGCTGATATGTTTGTAACAGCTCTTGCAACTGCTGTGCCGCTTATGTGATTTTTCTTCACCGTAAAAATCTCTCCCACTAAAAAACAGCCGAACCAGTCTCCCTACAATTGAAAGGTACTCTGTACAGTACAGCGATGACTTTCACAATAGTAACTATTTCGATATAAATGGGGATTCTCGTATGATTCATCTAAAGCCATATGCCATTATTGTGCACCGAAGCCAACCCATCTAGATTTCTGACGGGAATCTCATGTAGTAGGGGTCATACACGAATGATGCATTGACCTACTATCAGCGTGCACAGAACATATGTATACTGCTGAAATGGCTTGCACCAATGCCAATAGAAACTATGATAATCTAATACAGAATCAGCCTTAGGACTGACTGGATAACCCGCGAAACATTGGAGAAGCAGTTTACGAAACTGAAACTAATACCCTCGTCTTAACGGTTGATAGAAATACAATGTACTACGATGAAACTGTGCAATGAGCAATATAGATTCGACCAACTAGCTTGGACCAGGCTTAAGCCCTCCCTTGACGAGATAAGCTAGCCAATATCGATTGTCGTACTGCGACAGTAATGACAGGATTGTCGCAACCGAATCGGGTGGGTACTTGTCGTGATACCAACCATTGCAGTACAAGCAAATATCGCTGGGAGACAAATTTTTGTATTTTCTTGTTAGTGTTTCAAGGTTAGCTTTCAACATGACAGGATATGTACATGCGCAGAAGAACGACTAAAGTGAGAAAATACGAATTCCACGTCTTTAATCATAGAAGAGGACTTAAACTATAATATTTGCCGGCGTGACCGAATAAGTACGTGTAAGCCAATTACTTGTTGTAGAATAATACACTTTTACGAACAATTTCATCGGGAGCACGTGTGTCTAGTATCTGCACATGGTCTTTTCCAAGAAATGGACACATGAAAATGAAAATACAATTATGGAGTAGTATAACGTATTAGTACATGCGGTCACTTAACTTCGGTGTTCCGTAGTAGGTACACAAAAAAAGTTAACCGCGTGCCACGAAGGTAACTTACCACAAAGTCTCTTTGTGGATATATTATTAATAATAATAATAATAATAAGCAATATATATGCAATCTATTGTTTTCACTGACACGTTCTCTACCGCAAAATCTGAAGTCCATCGCGCGCGACGACATCCAGAGGGAATTCATAGCTGCATCTGCATGTATGTAGCGTGTTTGACTACGCTTATGCGGAAAGCAACTAGTCGATGTGCTACTGGTGCAAGAACGGATCACACAACTGCGATAAAATTCGCACACGCTTTCCTTGGTGAACTACATTCTTTGCCTCTCGTATGTTTATCGTTCTCCTTATATTCGACGATTGACGTGAAAGAACGCGCATAACCGAAGACAAAGGAGCTGGTCGACCAGCGTCCGGCCGAAGTTATAGGATACATTTCGCAAATCGCCTGTTCCTTCAAAGCAGTTAATATACCAGGATAAATAATTGAAAAAGGCAATGGTAAAGTGCCTTTACTCACCATGCGCGATGTTTTCACATAGACTAGACGACCGCGAAAGAATGATCAGAATATCCAATGTAAGGGTATGTTGCACTCGTTTTGTTGAGAGCCGAACGCAGATTAAAGATAAGAAAATCCCACTCTCTATTAGTTCGTTAGTCAAAACCAGTATATATATACCGTGGATGATAGTCACTGAAGGAAGCGAAGTGCTAATTATACACGCACATACGACATTAGAGCTCAGAAAACGACGCGCGGGTTCAGCGGCCGACTGAAAGACTGAAAGGATGCGGTTGTCGTTGATCCGCCATGGTCCGATCACGGACGCGGACCCCTGCTGTAGCCTCTCAGTCTCGTGCTTCCTACGGCACCCCACCACCCTGAACATC
Organism: Hedychridium roseum; assembly: GCA_963989215.1. Taxonomy (NCBI): domain Eukaryota; kingdom Metazoa; phylum Arthropoda; class Insecta; order Hymenoptera; family Chrysididae; genus Hedychridium; species Hedychridium roseum. Next base: position 39,446 of record OZ022307.1, on the reverse strand, counting down.
GTCGCTACTACCGCTGTGCACGTCATCAGAAACAAAGCAAGTGCGCGCGCAACTACATATTTTTTCTCCGCATCCTCCTGCTTGCCGTTTAAACTCGATTCATTTCTACGCTCGGTCTAGCTTTCGCTCTTACTCTTACACCTCAGCCACCGCCTTCGCTCTATACTACTACCTTTACTTACTTTCCATACCGCAGAACGGTAGTACGTGTGTACATGTACGCGCACGTGGGACGTCCTTTATCCTTACGGCCGATACTCTCAACTGCCGCGCACTGCCGCGCCCCTTCGCGAGGCCCAACTACTTAGCGGTTATCGCCTTATGCGCGCAGCTTCGTCATCGACTCTCTTTACATCCTGTGAGGAGCAAGAAGTCCTACCGGTCTGGCAACTTACATACGCGTTATGTACAGATAGCCGTTAACAAATTATTCCCGGTAACAAAAGAAGCGTAGGCTCGGGCTTTCGAACAATAAACGGTCATTAATATGATATTTACTGTTTTCGAAAATTGTCTAATTAGTTGCAAAAAGATAGACAGAGCGGAAAACTAAATGTTACAGGGATGCCACGACCCTACTTTACGTTCTAAATAAGTATTTGCATCAGCTCGTTCACCGATATGGATGCCGATTACCAGATATCATTTTCAATTACACCGAATAAAACGTATCACAGATCCGAAATCGACAGCTTCTACATACTATGTATAAGCAAGTGATACCATCTGTCCCGTAGTACGATTGTAAGTAACCCTTCTGGTTTGTACATTATATATCTATATGATCTTTGGCTATCGGCCGTCTCAAACAATCAGAAGCTTAAGTCAAGAAATCTTTCACAGTTCATTTGGTACACAACGGATTGCATCCAAACGTCAGCGTTTATACGTGCATCTCGCAAGACATTAAATATGTGAACAGTCATCAATGCAATAGTTGTTAGATTAATTAGAAATTTGTTTGCACAACTTATACGAAGCAAATATAATTTTACTTTATAACCCAAAACATACAACTCATACTGACATAGCCAGTACGTACCGATAAATGCAGAGAACTTTATGAAATTGCTATTATAATGTTAAATATTTAGTGCGATTCCCGTCATGGCGCCTCTATAGGGCAATGGATTCGTTTGACGTTCACTCCACGTTTTAGTACCCATTTCCCTCGCACTATAATGGCAGCACATTCTGCGGCTAAATGGGCTAAATCTAGAACGTGTGCGCACCGTCCGTGGTGCAATCAATCAACATTACTTGATATTGCAAATATTAGACCAGTAATGACCAGAATTATACCAATCTGTCTAAAACAAGCTAAAGACATCATCCGCCATCGGGTAAAGATATTCCGTTCGTTCGTCAATTATACACACAACATAACTTTCACAAACGTAGCCGGGTGAGGGAACGATAGAACCGACGAACGGAAGCAGAAAGAAGTTCCTCTATACATAGCCTCATCATCTCCCTCACCTCCGCACTACCTGCATGTAAATTAGTGTCCACAACTAATCTTACGGCGTACTGTTGACTTTTTTCACCACTTCGTTATATTCAAAACGTTTATTATCATAATACGAAGGAACAGTAACATTCAATGAAAATCGTTTATACTGAGGTCACGGCGAAACTTGTTCGACAACTTTTTTCGACATTTTACGTACACGAACGTATTTAGTATCGAATTCACATTTATGCAGTATCTAAACTGATGTCTGATGTACGCAGGGTCCAAACTGATTTCTAGTTTAGATTAGTATACACTGTTTTTGTAAAAATTCATTTGACATCCAAAGAAGTTTTTTAAACTAATTGATATAATCGTCAGTAAACATAATTTAACGCGGGATTATAATATGTTCTTTATAGAACAGGGGATGCAAATTTCTATGCATCGCAAACAACTAGCAAATCTATCTAAGTACATCCCACTTGAGTCATGACAGTTTAAGATATACCGCATGTAGAAAGGACGTTAATTGCATATTCGAAAGATATAGAAGAAGGTGAACCTAGTAAAAAGAAGAAAATCCATTCATTATGTTGGAGTACGAAAATCAAATGTTTTTGGAAGTTTTGCAAGAGGATGGTTTAGTTATTACAGCCAAGTACATATACCTTTTTTATTTGTAATAAACTTTTTAACATTTTTTTCCTAATACTTAAGTGTTATTACGTAAACTTAATGTTACAGGGGGTTAGGATTAGAGACGGTGTTTATCAATATTTTAAAAATTTACCTGGACCCAGGGAATCTTGTGATAGTATTAGGAACAAATGATTTTGATGAGAAATTCTTTATTGAGAAACTGACTGACTTAGGTACAGAGCATTTGCCACGAGTGGTGTCTGCTCAAGACACATCTAACGAAAGGTACCAATGTTCTTTCATTCCTTTTAATTAATATCTTAACGTTTGCTAAGGATGAATTTGAATTCCTTCATGACTCTTTATCTTCTTTCATAACAGAGAAATTATGTACTTGGAGGGCGGTGTAATGTTCATATCTGGCAGGATTTTTGTAGTAGATCTACTGAAAAACAGAGTTCCAGTCAATTTGATTACTGGAATTCTTGTGTACAGAGCACATACCATCCTCACTTCCTATCAAGAAGCATTTGCAATTCGTCTCTACAGAAAGAACAATAAGGTATAGAAAAATTTCAAATGCATACATTCAAATGAATACATCCGTGAGATCCCTAACTTATTCATATTAATTTTCACAGACTGGGTTTATCAAAGCTTTTTCCAACTCATCCTTGGCATTTACAATTGGTTTTGCCCGAGTTGAACGTGTGATGAAGGCTTTGTTTCTGAAAAAATTATTCTTGTGGCCCCGTTTTCATACAATAGTAAACAGTAGTTTATCAAAATATAAGGTAAACACATTTATACTCCTTTCTATTCTTATTTCGTATTGCTGTCATTGAACATCTATGTCCTAGGCTCAAGTTATCGAGTTGCATGTGAAAATCACACCAAAAATGTTGAGCATTCAAACTGCCCTTCTAGATATCATGAACTATATAATAAAGGATTTGAAGAGGATCAATAAGTATGTATGTATCTATAATTATAAAACTTTAGCCTATTGTAAAAGCTTCTAAGTCTCTGTACTTTCCACAGCTGGATCTAGATGAATTGACGGTTGAAAATGCCATATCTAGAAAATTTCATAAGCAGTTGCAACTTAAATTAGATCCTATGTGGCATCAACTAAGTTCCACGTCAAAGCAAATGCTGGCTGACTTGAAAACATTGAGGTCCTTTCTTATGTAAGTCGCGAAACTTCACCTACAGAAATAAATATATTTATTAACAACCCCAAATTCGATCCCATCGGGCTGAAATATACATGTGTACACATGTAGGTGTTTAACATACGAAGATTCGGTATCATTTTACGCGATGCTCAATCGTCTACGTACAATGGAATATGCAATGAAAACCAGTGGGTGGTTGATGTTAGATCCGGTTGAAAATTTGTTCAAGTATGCCAGAGAGAGGGTTTATACGCAAGATAATGGTAACTGTTGAAAGCACAAGATAAGACTTAGTCATAAAAACTTCTCTAAATTATCATCGTGTTATAGAGTTAAGGCCAGAGACGAATCCCAAGTGGACCGCACTCAAAGAAGTTTTAATAGAGATTCAGCAAGAGCAGCCAGACCGAAAAGGCGACTGTCGGATTTTAAAAAATGTTCTCGTTCTGGCATACGACAGTAATACGTGTAATCAGTTGAAGAATTACTTGACCATGGGTGCCAATAAATATCTGCTTTACGAAGCACTTCAGAAACTTCAACCCGACAAAATTAAAGAGACAAGGTTCGTAATCTACGGTTTCAATGAACAAAGGATACGTCTAACTTATACCATATCCTGTCCGGACGTACGCTAAATAACATTTATTGCATACAGTAATACTGAAACAGAAACACCAAGTAGACCGTCGAAAGACGAAAACAAAGAAGATGAACGAGACAGCTATATATTAACATTGTCTCAAACATCAACAACAGCAAGCGATCTTGTTGCTTACGAGGAAAACGCCAAGGATCATACATATTTCGAAGAATGCTCTCAAGTAAGTAGAATATAAGAGTATTCTATCTGGCTAAATAAACAGATCAAACCAACGAAGAGTGAGGGAAATGCATAAAACTCTACGCACGTCTCACTTGCAAAGGTTGTAGATTCGGATATTAGTGTTACGTCGATAGGTGCACCGTTAATCCAAATACAGTCATTAAAAAAACACGGAGATCAAATGGCACTTCAGCGCGCATTAATGGAGTACAAGCCAAATTATGTCGTTCTGTATGTATCAGACATTTCAACTGTGCGGCAACTCGAGGTACGTGGGAATGATTAAGCGCTTCTTAGTACCGTCATCGATCATGAACAATACTTCTATATGTATTACTTACGTTTATACAAGTAGGTATATCAAAACCATCATCCAGATATAGATTTGAAAGTGTATTTTTTAATTTATGGCGGTTCTGTGGAAGAACAAGAATACCTCACTTCCTTGAGAAGGGAGAAGGAAGCATTTCATACGCTAATTACAACTAAAACGGTACGTCCTTATACTGTCTGTTACGCACAATGAATTAATCTTATGCAATGGATAATCTCTGAAAGATTCTTCAATCTTTTGCCCAACACTGCAACAAACTCTACATGAAATATTGCACGCTGCCGAGTAAATTATTACCACACTGCTGCACCGATGTATCGCATGCCATTAACCATCAAATCTTGATGTTACCAGACAATGATCGTACCTGAGGATCAAGACGGTAAGTCTGACGATTGTTTAAGTCTCGCAACAGAGCCCGCGATTTCTGCTGAGCACGAAAGCACTCGGAAAGGTGGAGGTCATGTGAATCATACGCCGGTTACTGAAAGGGTGATAGTTGACATGAGGGAATTCAGGAGCGAATTACCCGCGCTCCTTCATAAACGTGGAATGGAAGTCGAGCCTGTAACGCTAGTCGTATGTAACAGAAATCAATTACGGTATTATGATTGAAAGCTCAGTTTAAAATGATAGCTGTATTTCTGTTTGTTGTGCGTGTTTCGTACACAGGTAGGCGATTATATTCTGTCCCCAGAGATATGTGTTGAGCGGAAGAGTGTGTCCGACCTTATTGGCTCTTTGAATTCTGGAAGATTGTATAATCAAGCCGTTGCCATGACACGACACTATTCGCAGCCGATGCTCCTCATAGAATTCGATCAAAATAAACCCTTCTGTCTGCAGGTATCCAATCTCTGACGGTACGTACACGTACGAAAAAAACTGATTGTAATTGCGCCATCCTTGTCCTTTACATGCCACAGGGTAATTACTACATTAGTAAAGACGTAAAGAACGCAGACGTAACAGCAAAATTGCAATTGTTGACGTTACATTTTCCTAAACTGAGACTTGTTTGGTCCCCAAACCCTCACACGACGGCACAGCTGTTCGAAGAGCTCAAGGTATCGGCGCACTAGCCCGTTAATGTTATAATTCCTATTAACGCAATATTTAGGCTAGGCTGTTTCCTATTGTAATTACATATCCATAAATATCTGATACGTCATTTAGCAAGGAAAAACTCAACCGGATCCAGTTAGAGCTGCCCAAATTGGTGCTGACGGAGACGTCGCGGATAAACTGGAAACGATGGAAAAATACAATATTCATATTCAAGATTTCATCGCTAAATTACCAGGAGTACACACGAAAAATTTACGCGTGCTCCTGAATAAAGGAGAATCGTTAGGTCACCTCGTTAAACTCACAAAGGTAGTGTATTGTAAACAAATTTCTGGATTTGTAGGTCAAGCATTTTTGTTACAAATTTCATCCAAAGTTCATTGTGTTTGCACGTTACGGTCGTTAGCAACAGCTAACAGCAATCGTAGGTAATAATGTGGATGCACAGATGCTCCATAGCGCCTTTCATGACAAGTGTTTCCGTACGGAAGAGACGTCAACAAGCAGCGGGGGAAAACTCGTATCAAAAGGACGTTCTAAAAAATTATTTTCCAAATTGAAAATATAGCGAAATTTATTGGTGTATGGTAAACCTTTGAACCTTGTACGTAAGCGTTTTACACGGATCAAGTAAAATATAGTAAACGTGGATCGTTGCTTTGTATTTATTAAACAACAAGGGAGTATACTCATTGCGGTGGTAAGTATATATATTTATATTTTTCTTCTGTGGAAGATATTCCATTTTTAATGTTATTCAACATTGCAATTGGCACTAATTAATCGCAGTAACGGTATTCAGTGTAACTGTATAAATCAGACTGTGATTATTATGCAAAATCTACAATAAAGTAATTCTCATTAGCGCCGAATGTCTTCACTTTCAATGTTGTTGACTTCTTCATCTTCGCTTTTACTATTTGTATCCAAATTATATAGGAACGGATCATTCTCATCGGATGGGAAATAAAATCTGCAAGCAAAAAGATTATGAGCCGCTGTCACCAATATCTGAATATTTTTAATGCGTTTCATGCACTTCCTGAATTAAACTAACTCCGGTTGATCCCAAACTCTCCGTGCAGGCATTTTACAGTGATTTTCTTCTTTCATATGTTGTAACACGTTCTCTGCCTCGGTTTCGCATAAAATACAGCGATGCCATCGTACTTGTCGCCGTATATAATTTACCAGTTTTACCTGCTCAATCAATATCAGTGGTAATACATCATTTATGAGTCTCGTGCGTTGAAGCAGCGATACGAGGGGTACACACTTTCTGATAAAAAGTCAGCTCTTCCGTTACGCCTGGGAAATCAAAGTCATGTTCTGCTTTCTGATGATTGAAAATATTCGTCATATTCTGGTTATGGTAGGTACAAAATAAGCAAATAATGTCGATGCTCTCGTCCTTCCAATCTGACCATGTTTCCTCATTTTCGTCTTCACTGCTCGAAACGTCACCATGATCGCGTCGAGAACGACGATCCTACTTACAGAACACGCTACCGGATAAACCGAATAAACAAATCAGTATTAAGATAATAATAAAAGATTATTGGTTACCGCTTTGATTTCACCAGACGCTCTGGGATTTAAATAGTTATTTATATAAAATTTGTCATAATCTTTGTTACTGGGATTAATTCTTTTATGTAGCTTTTTCCTCATGTGTTCCTTTAATGCAGTACGATCCCTGAATATTTTCTCACAGTATATACATATTAGTCTGCGAACGATAAATTGGGAAATATTTTGAGAATTGATCAAAATAGTTACAACGCACAACGAGCGGTCATGTATCACCTTTCTATGCTAACTTGAATTTTATCCAGAAGCTCATCGAGAAATACTAAATTTTCTGGTTTCCCAATGTATAAATTATGTTTGTCAGAAAGATGTTTCACATATTCTACACGAGATCCAGAGAACTGCATTCTGCAGAATATACAACCCCGTTGGAAGCTTGTGTCGGTTCTTTCTTGGGCGCGCCGCATTAGCACCCAGTCCTTAAATGGTAATGAACAAATGTAAGAGCAATTGTACCGTTAATGTGACAAATTATCAACGTTTCAAGCATTAGTACGATACCAATTTAGCACGATGTAATTCATCCCTTAGAGTTTTATCTTCCCTGATACAATCAGAAAGCAAAAAATAGTGTTCATTGTGACCTGGCTTTCCATCCGGCATACAATCCATTGACAGAGTCGTACAAAAATGTGTAAATGGTTCATCCTTAAATCTTTCCTTCCAATACTGTAGATAACTGAGGAAGTGGACCGAATTTAGAACGTGTTCTTTTTAAGATGCTTCCCTATGTTGGAGCAGAGTACAGCACGTACCATTTTAAACTGGCTATTTTCCACACATCTCCAATTACCAGGCGGTGATCTTGGAATAAATGCGTTAGTAGATTTTTCTCATTCGTAGGCAACATAAATATTTTATCGCATAATATACATTTCGTAGTGCTTGGCTCATCATCCAGTCCGACAAATTGCGATTTTAGTAAAGCAACTGTCCCACTCGCGGCAATACACGACTCATTGGGATTCCGAGCTTGTTCTGCAAAGGACACCATCATTTTTAAAATCATCCTCAAGCACATATTGATTTTACTCTACAAATGTTGTGGGAATCAATAGCGATATGACGGGTACCTGTTCTATCCATTGTAGAATACTCGCTACGGGTATTTATATTATTTGTGATAATATATAATGTAGGTTATGTACTTTGGATAAGTCGCACTACCAATATAGAATATCAGTTGCCATAAAAGACATCAAACGAACTATTTCCCTTTGACTTTTACGTGTTTTCTATTTACTTGGTAAGTGTATCAAATGATGCACGTAAACGCACATTCATCCTCCAGCGCTACACAATTATTTCGAGTTCGTTCCGTTCATAATACGTACGAACAGTATCATAGCCTGTCGCTGTCCGTTTTACTGTGAATTGTATGTCCTACATTGTTTAATTGCTTCACTCACCGCAGCCGTTCGTCATAAGAAATTCTTTTTTTTTAACATTAGATTAGTCTGGCAAGGTAACAAACCGGGGATTACTGTTTCACAACAAGAATCTGAAGTCCACATATTGATACAGTTCATAATTCTCTATTTTAATGCATATCAGTACATATCCACTTTCTCCTTCGATGATGGGAACACTGAGTGTTACAGCATTTATAATGATAATATGGCTTTGCAGATGATGCATTGACAAATTGATAGTGGGTGTGGCTCTTACAAGCAGTCACAATTTTAAAAAGTGCGGTGGACTAGATGCACTTTAGCGGACGATCATGCTATAGGATAGGAGGTCCGATGGCCTGTTTATTTTTGTTTTGAACCTGCAGGCATATTTTTGAGTACTCCGTATAACAGTGCTATGTGACACAAGTGTAAAGCTCCACTACTAAGTACCGTACTCGGATAAGTGTTCCAACACAATTCTATTACTCCGAGAATCGTAAATTTGATGACTGTCGTATAATGAGTGCACCATAGTAGGTACGGTAATGTATGGTAATACCACACATAAAATTGATAATGTAACGATCGACTGAACATAACACCGATCAAGTTCACGGTAAAAAACGGTAGTACAAAGAGACTGCTTGTTGTTGACATATCAATTTTTTCTTTTTTCCGTAATTGCGGCGATAATTCCTTTTCTACTTGCTTTAATTTGGTATACGACTTCATGTAAGTAATCCACTGTGGTGCGCAATAACATAACAACGATACATGCAAGATTAATAGTAAAATATGAAAATAAGGATGAATGAATTGTTCATTCGTTAAAAATCTCCAGTTAACCGTCCACTTATATTCGAATATTCTTCCGAAATCAAATGCCCCCGTAACATACGCTAGTGGATTAGTAAACAAGAAGGGCAATGCTAATATTAATTGAACAAGTCCACATATCGATAGATGCAGCAGCGTCTTAAAAAAGCCCAAGTTGCATAAATACGCAATAAGAAGGGCTGGGGCAAATAGCAGGATGTTCATTTTTACAGAGACGGCTAGACTGTAGAATAAACTGCCTAAGTACCAATGATCGTCTAAGAATGCATTGATACTGGCGAATAAAAATAACATCGCCACAGGGTCATTGAAAAGCCGCAAAAGAAATATCGAGTGTATTCTGTACGACGTACAACACATGAATATCAAAACGTATGGCGGTACTTTCTTGGCCTTCCCATAAATTCGAAAGACAAGGGCCAATAAAGTGACATAGAAAATAGCAAAAATGTACTGTGCTATCTTGATTTGCATCCCTCCGGCAGTTGCATAGTATAAAAGTGAAAAAATATACACAAATCCGGCTGGGTATACGAGCGGCCCGGTATCACCTCTCAATTTTGTATAATCCAGAGTACCGTTTATGAAACCTTCCACTTCTTGCATATAAGCAATCCAATCAATTTCCGTGTAGGGTACATTTTCGATAACCAACACGTTTATTGCCATCTCGAGAATGAGGAATAACCTTGCTGTGATCAACAGTTTCTTCGGATCCATTAACAAGGATATGATTGCATTCCATTCCAAATGCTTTCCTAGCAAATTTTTCACTGTTTTTGGATACTTGTTTAATAAATTGGGGTTAGACCGCATTCCCTTGCGTACTGCCATGTCGCCAATGGACCACGTCTACAGGTCAACTCAAATTGTTCTTTATTAAGAGTGAAGAGCACACCGGAGCACACGTGTGTCGCGCAACACATCGCGTACTATCCATGCGGCCCAACGATTGCCGTATATGTATATGTGCACAAAGGGGGGAAATGTGTATAACCTTCCAAGCGACCAATCGCAGAACAGTGTCAAATGTGCCACTTTATATGACGACCAATGAACGCACGCCAGCTGGGATTCGGACTGTTTGACAGGATCCAACGTGTATCAGTTTGAGACGAGCGTGAAATGGATAAGTCGAATTGAGGGAGTTTCTTTAAATCTGAAAGTGGATGAATTTATACAGACAAATACGAGCAGCAAGCGTGCGATAGACTTTTCCTCAACTACCCAAATTGTAGGAATCAATCCTTTGACCAATCACGCGTTAACCTAGCTAAAAGTTTGACGTCGAACAACCAGTCCCTTCTGTATGTTACAGTTGCAAAGATGAATACCTTGACGATATGCTTTGCGGTTCTTGGTACAGTATACACTGTCGCCGCATTAAAAAACGGAGAATGCGAAGGTAAAAATCTAATGCTTCTACCGCTACCTGTATTCTTGCTATTAAGACTAATTACAGTTTTCCCACATGTTTATTACAGTCTGTATATCAACGGTAAATAAGTTCGTTGAGACGCTGACTGACAGTGTTAAAAGTGACCCCAAGAAAATAGAACAAGAGTTCAAAAAATTCTGTAAGGGCACTAAATCAAAGGAAAATAGATTTGTAAGTATTTTTTTACCGCTTCAACGAAAGAGTGAATCGTAGTAAATAAGGAAATTTGTATACGAATTTATATACATATAAATGGATGGTTTTCAATGGGTGCTTAGTGCTACTATTTAGGTGGTTTGGAAGAATCAGCGACAGGTATCTTAGGCGAGCTCAGCAAACCATTGTCATGGTCAATGCCCGCGGATAAAGTATGTGAAAGGCTGAAAAAAAAGGATGCTCAAATCTGTGATCTGCGATTTGGTAAATACACTTGTTTACTACTCTGTTGCCTATGTAATGGTTAATAATTTAAGGCTCATTTTGCTTCGCATGTCTCCTTGCAGAAAAGCAAATAGATCTGAATACTGTAGATTTGAAGAAACTTAAGGTACGGGACTTGAAAAAGATTTTAAACGACTGGGAAGAAACATGCGACGGTTGCATAGAAAAGACAGACTTTATCAAACGTATTGAAGAACTTAAGCCTCAATACTCCAGCAATACGAAATCAGAACTTTAATGAGCACTTTTCTACTTTGTTGCCACATTTGCCATCAAAATTGACATTTGTAGCACATAACTTTGGTACATTCAACCCAAACACTTTAAACATTCGATTTGTACCTAAGTTATTCCTTTCTCTATTAATCATACATTACTGTGCTACATTTATCGGTTTATGCTTTATTGACACCGTATTAGACTTGAAGTTACTTACCGCCGTAAGGAGGTAGCGAAAATATTTCGTTGATCTCGACGATTATTCTCCACATGAGTTCAAGCGTAGACAAAAGGGGTTGAACTTTTAAGTGCGGCATAAAGTATATCGATGTCATAGTGCTCTGATTTCTTAGTGCTATTGGATTGAGCGTTCCTCGGCACAATTGCATTCGTTACCTTTGTATGATACGCGTGACGCGCATTTACATAGGTGCCCTATCTCCTGTACCCGTTTAAAAATCGATTATCCGTGTACGTTGTGAAGAAAATGTATTTTCCACCGAGCTTTGCGCACTCGAAGCGGAGAACGTGACGTGGTCGAATAGTCAAATGCGCACAGCATCCGCGAACTAATTTGTACGATCATTACCGTCTGCAAAACAGCACGTAGCATAATGTATTATGATATCTATGATTCGATGGGAAGTAACGAAGGTAGACCCGCTTAATAGCAAGAATATCCGAAATACCTCAATATTTGTGTTACGAAAGTATCAAGTAATTTGGCAATTTTTTTTTATTACAATGAACAAGTCGTAACAAAAATGTAAATCAAGAACGGGCAACGCTGTGTACTTAGCAGCAAGACTGGTAGTCTCGCGCACGTACGTGGTCCGTTAGATGTACCATTCTCGTGTAAAAAAAAGTCGCAGTAATAACAATAAAGTGGTTTCAATCTATGTTACTAGTTATTACGAAAGACCCTAGCGCAACACCGGAATATTTGTAATTGTCGTATTACAAATCGAGGGGTGTAAATGTAAATATTACGTTACCCGAAGGCCCAGCCAAATAGTGGGGCATTGAGCGAAAAAAGGAGAACAAACAGTTACTACTACCTCTATCCACTCGTAAACCACCGCATACCATTTATTGAAGCGTAATGGATACTACGGTTCTTCCATTTCGCCAGTGTTGCGTTACAAAATAAAATTAAAGAATTTACACCTCGGAATTCTTCGTAAAACCCACATTCGTATGTATCGCGAAAGACAGATTATGTCTGAATCGTCGTCAGAAATCTTGCAACTATGTATTCGTTCCTTTCGTGTCTAACATGATTACACCCATGGAATGAAACATCGAATAGTTATTAATAATAACAATAATACTCTTACTGTTGTCAGAGCATTGGCATTAGTATCAGTATTTGCGTTTAGGTGTTTATTGATCACGCGAGATGACGGCTATAATAATCAACGTTCAAGTCGAACGACAGAAAGAGATTTGGGCGTACTGGCGATCAGAGAATCCCGAAAACAACGCACTATTCGTTTGATTTTGTCACGAAGGCTGTTAGGCGGTAATTGTCGATTAACCACTTCGGAATTACTCTTCCGTAATAACTATTAAAATAAAAAAAATTGTTCTCACAAGAAAAAGGGCACACACCGTACGTATTTGAAGTTAAAATCATTACCCGTGGTCTCATAAAACGTTGAATCGGTGGATCTCAGGAAATATAACAGTCATGTTTTGTCGGGACGTCGCACGAGTACGGATGTTGTGATTCAGCAAGGTACGCGTGGAAGGTATGTTGAGCGTTGATCCTTCGTTACGAGACTGTAGAAAGACACATTGTAGTTTCCAATTGACAACACTTATTCGGCAGCCATCAAACGGATAAATGTTTAATGCATTCAGGTATTGTTAATTTCTCAAGTAAAAGTCACTGCATCTTTATTTGCACAAATAAAACGGCGTCAAATATATCGAACGGTGCGTGTTCTTTATGAACTTTGCTGAGTAGATGAATCTATAGAACAGTCGTAGCGGCATTCACAGTAAATAATAAAGATTGTCGGCTTCTCAATGGAAAATTGAGTTCTGCAAACAGCCGACAGCGGCTACATCAAGCACAAACGCACGGATGGTTAGTCAATTATAGCTATACGAAGCAGTGCATCGAAACTAGCGATATATATCAGGGTGGGGTATACGCTCCGTAGAAATGACCACGAAAAATTGCGACTTAGGTTCGAAATTGCTACAGCGCGCTTCTCATGCCGATACAAAATTATAAACGTATTTGTAGTATACTTTCATGGAAGCGCTTAATCATAAAAATAAAGAAAAGTGACTCTGGGAAGTGGTATTTTTCAGTGGACACATATATACAAGAATATTTACAGACACATTTACACGTGTAGAATAGTCGCTTATGACATACTATAACTTAAATACTTACACAGTATGGTTGAAATAATTTAATTTAAAATTAACACTCTTTTCTACGACGATTCTTTGAATAAGGTAAAACACAAGCTAACTAATGAGTATTTGTAATCTACAATTCCCGAAGCTGATATTTTAAGATCGTTAAATTAACGTTCAGCGAACTGTCTTGATGTTTCATCGAAAATTCTAACCAGTCGATAAGCATTACGATATTTGATGACAGAAGTAGCGGAAGCTTTTCATATTATTTGCCGACTGTACAGGATAAGTAAAATTACCACTTTCAGATGATACAAACCTCAAGTCTCTTCGATGATTTTTGACCGAACGAATCGTGTGAAACGACACAACCGCATGAACTGGTAACTAGTAGGCATTTATTACGTTTGAAAAATTTGTTGACCCTACTGACTGCGTTATCATAAATTTTAACGTGTAACCGGAATTTCTTTCGTATATGACCAGTTTGACATGAACGAAGGCACGTCCGCCATTTTTTCACGTTTCCCATGAAATATTCTTCCATAAATGTGGAAATTAACGGATATAAAAAACAAAAGATAATAACATTATAGTCGCCTAGATTGCCCAGTTAATATTGGATCTAACTTCTCCCTTCTTATCGTGACTCGGACGAATAGCCATTAAATAACAAAAGAAGAAAAATGTAGAAACTGCGTTATTAGTTTTAAGACAAAATGATGTTGGAAATAACAGGCAACCTCCTTGCGTCAAAGTTCTTGTCAAGGAAGCGTTAATCATTCATGTCGTTTAATTCGCACTTTTGGTGTATTCAGCTTTCAACTGACTGAGCGTTACTTTAATGTCGTGGAAGGTTGGTCTCTTCTCGGGCTGTAAATCCCAAGCCTGTAAGATAAATGCTAATTCAATAGCCTCCATGCACGCGCATCAATCTAAAATACAATTTACGGTCATTCATTTACCATTCTCATAATGTCATAAACTTCGGGAGGGCAACCATCCGGCGGCTCCATTTTATATCCCTTCTCTACGCATTTAACGACATCGGCCAATGGCTGAAAGTCATTCGAAAACAGTGAAATCTGATTCTCACGCTTAGCGACATAAGCCTGTCCAAAGCAACAACTGAGATAACCCATTTTTGAATCGGCATCGAAACATCCCTTCTATATACTTTTTCCATTCATGCTTCGGACGAAGGCAGCTGCGCAACAACTAAGAAAGGTTCGATTGTGTAGTACGGTACTTACGATTCGAGGATACGGTACGCGACCGAAAGAATAAATTTCCCAGAGAAGAATCCCAAAACTCCACATATCGGACTTATTGGAAAACTTCTGGAAATGACAAACATCATGCGCTTCTCGATACATGTAAAGGAATTGGGCCAAGTTTATGCATAAGATTTACATTTTGCTTCAAAGCCTCCGGTGCTGTCCATTTGATGGGTAGCTTTCCGCCATCCAGGGAGAAGTTTTCGTCCCTCGCTAAACCAAAATCCGACACTTTCGCCGAATTATCTTCCGCAACGAGCACGTTCCTGGCCGCTAGATCCCGATGAACAACGTGTCTGGATTCGAGATAAGCCATTCCCGCACAGGTATCGCTAGAACCACCAACATTACCTTTTGATACGCACCTCGGTGATCGTCTTTTCGTTCCAAGCAGTACACGCAAATACATACTAGGCAAAATTGATCTGATCCTTCTTCGAAACATGCAGCCTTCCTCTAGATCTGAGATAGTCCACGAGAGATCCCTTGCTCATGTATTCCGTAACCAAGTATATATGTTGATTGTTGAATACAAGGCCTAGGAGTTTAACGAGATTATCGTGTATCAACGAAGTCATTAAACTCGCCTCAGCCAGAAATCTCTGCGCAGCCTCACAATTATCTTTGAGCATCTTCACGGCAACCCTTTCGCTTCTGTATATCCCTAACAAAACGTCACCGAATTCCCCTTTACCGATGCACTCTCTCAACTCGAGATCGTGCGTTTGTATCACCCAGCCTGCTTCGACAAACGCTTTCGGGTCAACACAGAAATCCTGCTTGCCCTGTTTTGGCAAGGATTTGGTTAGTTGTGTGCAAAGACCATCGGCGTCTTGTTCGTAGTGCTCAACAAGCAGTGCCAAGTTCTCGAAGAACTCCTCGTCGTCGATTGTCAATTGATTATTCTTATACTTGACGCGATAGTGTTGCACGCGCCCCTGGTAACATACGCATAACGTGTAATCGCCGGGAAAATTGGTCGATTCACGAACAAGGAACAAACCATCTTCCCTCGGTCGTAATAATCTTTCGGCCGTTTCTCTCGAAATTTTGCCGTGAAACCATCTGTAAATAATGACGAAAACAGGGAAATTATGACTTAGCGAGTTTGTTCGTTGAGAAACTTACAAGAAGACGATAATACGTACGGCATAGCATTGAGCTTGACCTCGTGCCTTAGATTCGTTGATAAGTTTGGATTGCCGACAGGGTTCATAACGTGCGAAGTAAGGATAACCGGTAGAGACGCTGTATTCACGTGAGCCGTTACATTGGGCGAAGTAACGTTCGGCTGTGCGGTCATAGTTGGAGATACTGGATGATACGGTGCGTTAGTCGCAGAAAAATTTGAAGAAATCGTGTGTTGCGGGGCGTTTTGTATGGGGGAATGGGACGTTACAGCTGTGGGGATTGTATGATGATTTTGATTGCCATCGAGTTTTGCTTGTCGGGCCGGTGCTAATACGTTGGGGTACCCACCACCCGCATTATGGTACGTTGGCATCGCAACTGCCAAACTAGGTTCTGACAACCTACGGATCAGATATGTTTGCCGTACAAATATAATAATACAGATTATTACTTGTCTAGCACCAAGTGGATCGAGTAAAGCTAATATCTCGGCAAAGGCGAACAGCATGCTAGATCGCGCAAAAAAATGCAGCCGATTTTGAAACGTGAACCACGTTCGCGCAGGCAAACTGATCATCGTGGCAACACAAGTTATTATTGATTATCAGGGTTGTGCAGTATGAGATTATAAATTTGAAACAGTGTTGCGTACATTTTGTGCGAATTAAGTTAATGTCATTTAACGCGCCAACAGTGCTGCTTTCTTCTTACCTAGACGAAGATTTCGGGTTAACTTTTCATTCTTCGAGATACCGTCCCTCTGCAACAGAAATGAAACCACGGTATAATGTAGTATCGATGCTCCATGGAAATAATAACGTACAACCGCCGTATTTTGGCCGTTAGCCCATTCAACGTAAAAAGTGAATAACACGTTTGGTCACGACTGGGGGATTCGGATCGCGCCTGATGAAACAAGTACTCGTTTATATCACTCTCCCTACCACGTGTGGGCAAGTGTGAAGCGCAAATAGCGTACAATTTGTAATACAATGATCGCACTGTCCGAACATTTCATGTATCACATGTTATTCGAGAAATAATATAAATCCGCTGTTGTCCACCCCAAATAGCAACTATTATTTTTCTGCACCGACGTACATCTTCCAGATCAATTGTTGTTCGTAAAATTTCATAGTATATAGATAACATTGAAGGTGGTATTGCTATCAGTAAATGCGCGCGATCATGTCGTATGAAATGGTTGATTCTGAATAATAAAACACCGCTCACAAGTAGGTGGTCCATTCTTCGTTCTGTTCTTTCGCACATTCGGAAACATAAGTGATTAGTCTAATGAAATTAAAGAGACAATAGAGGCATTAAAATGGTTGACGTCTTGCTCAGGAACATCGCTCAACACCTTTGCTGTCTGTACGGACATGCAAAAGTAAGTCGCAAAGACCAGGCTCATCAGGAATTACTATCTAAATTTTGCTAATGTCATTACAAACACGTACATGGAAGAATCATTGAGGCGAATAAAACAGGACTACAGAGTTTGTACGAAACGTCATGTTACATATCGACTTAATGCACATAATGAATTTCGGATTTATGTTATTGACGTATTCGTATTATGATGGCAAGTAATGGGGCAAAATGAATAAATTCACGGTCGTCTGTCATAGTCTATGCGTAGAAATAAAAAAAATATAGGCAATTTAGTAATATGAATTACAACGAGATGGTATCTTGCTGCCGACTAAAATAGGACTATAATAGTTCGCAACTGCCTACCTTACGGGCACGAAAAAAGACTGACCTGCAAGTGAATTTGGTTTTGATCCGCTACAATGCGGATCAGTACGAGGAAGGCTCTTGTGCCGCGTCACATGAACGGATATCCATAAAAACAGCACGAATGTATCACACGAAACACTTTGTAGAATGTCACGCTCACTTTGGTCGGGCGGCCATTTTCCTACGTACAATCCGAACCACGAAGAACTTGAAAACACCTCGATCCACAGAAGAAACGAGGGTGGAGTTGAGTTTGCACGCATGAGACGTTCATACACATACGTATGCATCGGAGCAATGTCGCAAACATTCCGGCGTACAACTTTCCTAGCGGGAGAAAGCCGAAGGGCAATCGTCCGATAATGCCAACTTATCGTCGTAAAATGAACATTGCACAGAGACAGAGCCACCTTCGGGCGGTACACCGGTTTATTTTTCACCTCTGGGCCTCAGTGACCACCACGTACGATAATAGGCCTCACAATCTACAGATGTGGCCCTCGATCGTCATCGCGCGTCACGCGTGATCGGAACGATTGCAGTCAGCTTTCCATTTCAAGCAGAATCTCAATATGCATTCATTACTGACCGATCGTAAAATACAATTGGATACAAGTATTCATGTAATCCCTCTATCATTCGCCGAAAGCAGTCAAGAGATGCTACTGGCGGCGCAGTGTCCGTCGCGTACGGTATCACGGAAATTATCACTAGGTTCGGGGATGACACATGATCGAAAGCGAGGAATTCTTAGATAGGTATGCATCTGTCGGTCACGCCACAGAATCCATGCCATTTGTAGCCCGGCTTGGTCGCGAAGAAACCTTTCGCGTTACATTTGCTTCGGACTTTACGAAGACAGTGGTCAATCGAATAAGGTGTTTCTCTGCCGGTTTTCGATGCTATGTCCAAGGTGAACAATCGAACGACAAGCAATGATTGTATTTGCGTAATTTCTTGCATTATGTACCTCCAGAATTCATGTCACACGTTTATTACGTGTTCTTTATGGACACACGCATATTCATAATTATATGTTCGTTGATTATAAGCTATTATTACCTCGCGCTTAACAGCTATCAATTCTGATTCAGAATTTCCGTTTAATTGGCAGGTGCGTAAAACACACAGAGCCTGTAGAGAGACGCCTCCATCTTGATTTCTACAACATCCATGGCAAAATTTACCGGCTAGATTGTCAGCGATGTATGCTTTTTGTGGCCGCTAAATTAGATGACAAAATTATTAATATTGACAGTATAAATGGAGAATTTGGAAACACATGGAAGGAGGTAGTTCGACATATCATTTCTTTTTAACCAATCTTTATCAATGACACCTACAACAATACGCCATATTGATGACGTTCCTCAACACAAATCGCAGGTCACGACAAATGAGGAACGATTGTGTTATTACATTTTGAGTCAAATTATTTATCCGGAAATAGATACACCAAAAGAGGAGAATTTCGAATCCATGTACAGCTTTGCAGATGAAGCAGACAGTATTGTATTACGCTGGGAGAATGGAAGGGGCGTTGGATTTTATACAATGAAGCGTAAAGGTGATCCTCGTAATTACACTGCATCGAATAGAACGTTCCGTGCGTATGTTTTGCGCATGGGCATACAGGAGGGCAAATAGCGAGGAATCGCAATTCCCTTTTCGAAATACACTGTTGCACATTTATGTGTGTTGACGTTCGTAGGTGCAGAGATACCATTAAACAAAGAACGATATTCAATGCACGTGGTTGATACCGCATATATTCGGTCAAAGGATCGAAATAAGGGTTTTGGCCTGGAAATTCTGTTGGACGTTGTATCGCGTTTTCCGGACGAAGACATTGGCTTCTCAAAACCTATTTCTACAGGAATGTTGGGAGGTAAGGCCGAACGTGATCGAAGAAGGTCAAACACAGAATGGCGGTACCTTTTTTCTTGTATTGTTTTAGTCTTGAAGAAGTTCTTAATTCGTTACAAGGAGTTCCGCTTGCGATTCTGGGAAATACCCGATTGTGACATTAAACTTTCTCAGCAATTAATATGGTTCCGATTGAGGCACATGATTTTACAAAATTAACAGATACGGTTCGTTAGAAAAATGTTGTTTTACTGGTACGGAATCTTACATTCACATAGCATTTCTCTTCCGGTATGGAAATCAGGAACAACATATTTATATTCAGGGCTAATGTACGTAAAAAGTATTTTCTTCCACAACAATGTTATGTACACAGTATTTGTAGCAATATAAGAATACATGTTAGTACTTACGTTGATTTCACGCAAACTATCTTCGGATATCCTCCAATACGTCTACACGGGAACAGGAACAAGTTAGTTTCTTTTAAAGGAAATACACGGGATATACCATTTCCTTTTGCGTACGAATTATCTATTTCACTTAAGATTGTTCTTCAGCTCGTTAAGCAGGATGGAACCTATCACCATCTTTTCGCAATTCACGCACACTTCGATATTTTCATCGTTCAGGTACGTTATTGTTACCAGAACCAACGATCTCGATGCTAAGGTGTGGGCAGCAAATCTGAAAGGAACGAGAACCGAAAGTGCTATTCAAATTTATCATACTGAAAACCGCCTATGGTGAGCGTTCTCCATTGATATCTACCTCATAACGTCGTCTTCACCGGATATAATTGCAAGGTTCGCCGCTTCAAAGACTTTCTGGGAAAGCGTATTTTTATTCCCTTTGAAAGCCAGTTTCGCGACATGTTCGTTCATGCCTTTTAATTTTGCTCTCTCAGCAGTAAACATAGATTCCGGTAAAAGGACGGACCGAATTATCTCTCCGATGGGTGCCTTCACGCTAACCGGACAGAAATATTTCTCATCGTCCTTCGCGAAGTCGATGTTAAAATTGGCCGCTTGCGTGGAATCATTAAAATTGATGCCAACCGTGCAAGAGAGCGGAGTGCGTGGTTCCAACGTCGTTATCGCCGAAAAATCGTGAATGAACATGCCCCTTTGTAGATTCTAAAGTTGAATTGAAAAGTCACTTTACGTTGTCTGTTCAAAGTTCCGTGACAACTTTAACAGCCGGCCGTTAACACTGACAAGGCCAATAAATTTGCGCACCGACGTACCTTACTTCCAATGTGTAAATCTTTGATAGGAGTAGTGCCTTCATTCGTAAAGGTTAATTCAACGCTAACTAGTTGCGAACTAACCAAATGTTGCGATCTCGTAAATCTGTATTCGATCCTTAAGCCGTGTCCCACGATGCTATTCAACATCTCTAACCTAGTCGATGGGACATAAGCGGGTGATACTTCCGTAATTCCATTCATGTTGCTGGTGTTGACAGGAGTAAGAAATCCACCCAGACTTGGTGTCATGATCGGCGTCATCGGTATAACTGTGTAACGAGGAAATACTTTAAGTGATCACGTCTAGGAGCGTGCATTTCATTGATTCAACGCGATACATTACCATCATCCAAATCCAAAAGTAAATCGAGATTGCTTCTTGGTTTGTCATTCACTTGACTCTTAAAATCTACAATGTTGTCCGTTTCCCCTTCTACCGAATCGGAGCCGCTCTCGGACTCAGAACTTTCACTTTCCGTTTCGTCACTTGATTCTTCAGACTTCTTCGAATTATCTCTCGTTTGGCGTTCATTCTCTGATCCAGCAGACCCCGAAGAATACTCCGACGTTGCGCTATCCTCATCCGACGTGTCATTCGATGAAGTACCGGAATTCCCCTCTTCGTTATCCGACTCTGCAATTAAGTGACGACACTGTTGACGAAATATGTATGATCGATGGTCCACTCGGGGCAAATTTGGCAGGCAAAAAAATACCTTCGTTCGAACTGTCATCTTCACTGTAAAAACTTCGTTCACGTTCGTCGCTAATTTTGCCCTTTCGATCTTTCTTGATGTGCCTCTCTTCTTTCATCTCTCGCACGGTCAGCGCGTCCGCTACGTCTCTAACCGACGCGTCGGGTGCTAATTCGGGAAACGGTGGTAGCGGACGGTAACCCGCACAGGGCATATCTAAATAATGCGAAAGTGTGCCCAATTGAAACTCAGAGTCTTTGAACCTCGAGGACAACGTTGGTGCTGGTTTTGGTGCCAAGAAAATTCTTTTCGCGAGCTTAGGTAATTTCTTGGTTTGTTCACCTTCTTCCTCGAATATAAATCGTTTGAGAAATCGGGCACGGTCCCTGATGTCATAGTTCTGATCGTACTTAGCCAACTGAAATACATACTGGCAGAATGGCTTGGTTTGCGATGAATCATCCAAGCATAATTTAACCGCCAGATTCAACGTTTGTAACTTTACTATGTCCTGTTCATTTATAAAATTTTTTGCCATCTTTCGAAGTACATCTGGTGCAATCTTCGGAACGCGATCCGAGTATTCTCCTAAAAGCCACAAAATCGATGCTCGCGCTTGCGGTACAGTTATGAAATCCATCAGTTTGGCCATGTGGGCTATTATGTCCTTGTGTTCGTTCGGCTGAGTTTGGAGGAGTTTCTTAATAACGACAACACTTTCAGCCACGATAGCTTCTACACAAAGGAAGGAAAGTGACGGTATCCGATTAAGGATTCGACGCGAGCATGATAACGATAAATTCCACTTCTTGCAATTGGCACTCACCATCCTTATTGCTTAACAACGAGACCAACCCATTTAGACACGTATCCGTAACTTCTTTGATATTACTCGCGCATCTACCAATCGCTTGAATGCTCGCACCTACGAATTCTTTGTCGTTGCTAGAGATGTAAGTCTGAAACTCCCTCAGTATAACGCCGATGCTGGTCTCCGTTGCCAAGTTTGTTAATATGTCTAACTTCAGCAACTTGATATGAGTGGGATCCGACGTCCTCACAAAGAAAGACTTGAGAAACGGTTCGAACATCCCCTGTGAAAAAGATAAGTGCGACCCTTGGTTCTTCACGCAGCTTTTCTCATCCGAATTCACATTTGTTTTACGGCACATTAAACACGCAGCATTCAAGGTTTATTAGCTTCGTGACCGTAATGACTCGATCGGACGGAAATTACCTTTCTGGCAATTGATATGCTAGCGATGCAACGAAGAACTATGCTCTGGACTTCCCGATGTCCCCGCAATAATCTTATCAGTGCCTTTGCTGCAACAGAGACTTCGCTTCTCGGTGCGGCATGGTGATAGAGCTGTGCCACTGCCATAACTACAGATGCATTTCGGCTTTGCAAAAGTGGCTTAGTATTTCGCAACAGCAAACGATGATCCACATCCAGCGAAAACTTTGGTTTCCTCGTACTATACGAATCCGAGTCCGAATCATAGAAGGATCGACTCGAATCTTCGTCCGTACCCTACAAATTGGGACGAATCATGTACTCGTTACGTAACTCAATGACATTCGTACACTCACGTCTACGTTAGGATTTGCAAATTGCGTTCTGGCGTATCTCGTTAGCATGTTGACGATAACAACTTGGCCCCATTCATCCACATCGACAAGTAAGTTGCACAATTTCCTATAGTTCTTATGGATCAAATCTATTCTTTCTGGGCAGACTTCCTCAAAAGCCATCACGGCAGAACCCACGACAAGCGTGGTTTTGTCGGACAGCAACTTCTCTAGGACACCTATCAACTCATCCTTCTGTTCTGGATCCAACGAGTACAATTTGGGTATGGCGTGCGCCGCAGTCTTGCGCACGTACGGCGACATGTCGCTAGCCGAATCTTTAATCGCCAACATAACGATGGGAACAATCATGGACACTCGTATGCTAGATAACACTCTTAGAGCACTGGCCCTTATCAACTGGTTCGGATCTTTTAGAGCTCTCTGGAACGTAGAAATCGACAGAAGCGCAAGGTCTTGCTGATCCTCCGCGTAACGAACCAAATAGACATAGACCAGCTTCTTGACCTCGATATTCTTCGACACTACATTTTTCACTACCGCCGGGAACAGGTCGGACGCATCCCTCCCTTTGGCTACCATCTGAAAGTTAATTCTGCTTGATACAACATACATGTTCCATCAATTACATCTGTAACAAGCGTAGAAAACACTAAATATGCCGACCCCAATGATACGTTTCATAGCTTCCAATTTAAGACCATCCTTATTGCTGTCCAGCATTTGTTTCAAGTCATCGTGCCTGTGGTTAAAGAAGAAATGAATTACTTTGCGCGAGAAAGTTAACAGTGCTTGTCGTGCGATTATAAATTATTCCGACTTCTCGGCGGGTTCAGTACTTTTTATAGTCAGAGTGAAAGAATCCACCAGAAGCAGGATCTGCCGCAAGTTCCGGTTCCCCCGCGCTCGAAGGTCTGTCATTGCTGTACGAGCCACCATTATTCGATAAGGTATTCGCCGCCGCGGTTAGCATTTTATCGCACGTCTCGCGCAGCAACAGATTTTATGTATCCTTTGAATAATCTTACACCACCATGCACCTGTAAATTAGAGCGGAAGATTCACTACAAAAACGTTTCGACTATCGGCGACACTCAGCTGCTTCGAGTAAACGTCCATATTGAATCACTGATCAAAGGCCTTAACCAGCCTTAACCCTGCTAGTCCGCAATTAATCGTGCGCTTTGCGCATGCGTGCGACTCGTCCCAACCGTCCATGCACATTGGTGCACATCGAAACACAGGGCAATAGAGTTCGCGGAAGCAGGAGGGTAAACAAAAATCGAAAAAGATCTGTCTTCGTTAAAATGTTTTCGTAGAGTATCAACGATACGAAAAGCAAAATTTCACGTTCCTCGTAAATCTTTATTGGATTCGTCGTTACATCTAGAAAAGTATGGATTGACGCGAATGTCGTCGACATAACCTAACTTCCCTTGCACAAAAGTAAATTTATCGTAACCTTAGAAAATGTTGGTTGGAATTCATCGCCGTATATCAAACGGATCTGTGCTTATAGCGAAATACGGCAGGCAAAGGTATTCCAACGTACCGGCCGAAAATAGCGGAACTGCGCCGACGCCGGAATACCCCCCAATATCAGATCTATCGTTTCACGCTAGAAAAGCAAGGAAAGAAAAAGTATGGCACGACAAGATAAAATCTCTGAATACCGTGGAAGAGAAGCTCTTCGAATTAAACATGCCGCGGTACTACGGCTGGAAATCGGTTATTTTAGAAGAAAGCTGTGTGCGATATAATACGTTGGATTTTGCCCGATGTGTAACAAGAACTCACGTTATCCATGATTCTGCCCTACCCCATTCTTATAATGATTCAATTACATCGGAACAACTAGAAAATACCGTAGATGAGATAAGTCAACAAATACAAGACAATATTGTCTTTGAAAGTTGCAACCACAGGCAAGTACATTATTCTTACAGCTTTACAATTATATTCTAAGGGGAGCAGATGAGCAATAAAGTTTGGAGTTTACCAACAGCAAAGAAAAGTGTCACTCATTATAAGTTGCACGTTTCAAAGTCAGAAAATCCAAATACAATAAGTACAGTATTTAAGTACTTTGCCAGCTTTATCATAACTATTTCATAAGAAAATGTTAATATTGTAAAAGTACACTTTTCACCGTGCAGGCAGAAGATGAGAAGCAGCAGACACATGTGCATAAGCAAAAACGAAGAAGAGAATATTCTGGTTAAATCCATCATTAGGGGGATCAACAGGACCTTGCTGATCAATCTGTCTCCGAAGTACCCCCATTTATTACAGGCTCAGGTGGATCAGTGTCCTCGGGTCGAGGCATTTTGGTTCGCTGGTGGAATGGAGCCACCAACATCCGTAAGGAAATCAAGGGAGGGGCTTTCGTGGTACAAGGATTATGTCGATGATCCTGTAGATCGAGCAATCCAATACTTTGGTTCACCGATTCTTCATTTACGTCACGGCCTACCTCTCAGAGAATTTGTATCATTAAGTGAATCGGAGAATCCGGAATTTAACGTTCCCGAGTTTAAACTTGATCCTAGAACCGTGGGCCACTGCGTGAAACGAAAACCCGCAACGAATATACCTGGATTTTGGCCGGGTGATCCTTGCCAATTCGGTTTATTGTCTTACCACAGCACAGGAGATTTCGTCGAATGGCCGAAAGGACGCGACGACTTCCATGAAGCTTTAACAGTGCAAGCCTTATTCGCGTCTTACGCATGGCTCCTCGTACAAGCGTGTTATCAGGGTATGATCTACTAAGTTACTCGCGGGAAAATCGTACCAGTCCTGCTGTCAACTTTACCGTGTATTTTAAGGTTTTTCAACATTCAACGACCTCACATATCCGTTGACCACACAAACGATCATAACGGACGGTCAGTGGTGGAGCTTCTGTACGTACCAACTGAATACCACGCTAATACATGGCAAACATGCGACTGAGAATCCCCGAAGTAATCTTTGCTGGATCACGAAACCCATGAAATTGTACGATACCGTAGAAACAGAGGGAGGAAAAATTCACGGTTTCGACGATAACGTTTTGAAGAATTTACTGAAGTTCTATATGAATGTACCGTGTGAAAAAACGGGCATAGAAATGAAGCCCTACTTAGGGGAATCCATTAAAGTTATAGCCGATATTCCAGAAGACGAAAGAAGGGCGTGGTTGGAAAAAAATTACAAGCATCTCGTGTCCGGTAGACCCAAACATAGGTACGTAATATGTGCGTAGTCGCGTGCATGCAACGGCGATCACAACAGAATATCGAAAATCATGAATAATTACATCCGCATTCGACGGAACGTAAAAGTTCTCAGTATTCGAATAAGGAAACTGGTGGGGGGGGGGGGGGATTTACATATCGTGTCACCTGATGATCTCTATCTCGTACATTTTTTTCAGGCGGATACCAGAAATATATCATTGGCAGAAGATATACATGATCGATCATAAAACTCGATCCATGGAAAAAAGACGCGACTTCTGGCAATTCGGTATTAATCCATTCAAACGTCGATTGGATGATCATACTCCCGGGTATATACCGAGGAAGCTTAGGGAACATCCGAATAAGAGAAAAATTGGTCGTTGGGAAAAAACTTATTATCCATGAGATTTGAATGTAATAATTGGTCGTTACGTAGATAATGATAAATTGCGCCAGTTCCCAAAATTTCATATCGTAAATACAAGTTTTCATCGCATACAGTAACAGTTGTGGATTGCCAAATATCATCCCACAGGTAATCGTGTAAACCGGTTTATTGTTCGTATATGACAGTATTCATCGAACGTGCCCGCAAATGTAGATCAATATTACCCTTCTTCGGATCGTGAAGACGTAAATTTAGTCGCCGGTCGCGCCTGTAACAAAACATACGTGTAAAAACTCGTTCCAAACATACCAATATTATTTAATCTTTCAAAAGAGGCACATCGTTCTTACGTGTTGCACAATATAACAATTATTTCGTTTCTGGAGTTCACAAATGCCGTAGATTTAACATCCTCGCTACCGGTGATGCCTATTCGAACGGAACCTCGTTCGACAAACCGACTGACGTGTTTAATCGCGTAGTACATCGGTTGTTTGTAGAATTCGTCGCTAGTCTTATTTACGATGATAGCTGCGTCTACGTAATTTTCAATCCAATTAGGGCCACCCGAATCGTCAAGAGCAAGATTCCAATCGATCCAGCCGGACACTCCGTGGTTAACGTTCTACGAAAATTCCGCTCCTGAGTACTTTCGCAAAGAGAAATTTTCTATAAGAGATTCGATCAACCGGAACCACGTGTCATTACCTCCATTATATTTAATATGTACGTTTCACCTCTTTCCCACGATCCGAGAATTACTTTAGTCCTCTCATAAGCCCCTGTCACAGCGAATTTTCAAACAGTTGTACATCGCGGTACTTAATTAATATCAGCCCGAATGCAATTTCAGCGTTCATAAGTATAACGCGATGTTTGCGTCGACTCACCGATGCTCGCTTCCGTAACGAGTAGTAATTTCTCGGGAAACTTCGTACGAGTTTTATCAAGGACGGCCGCTGGTACAATTTTATCGTAGTACATATGTGTCGCGATACCTGCGGTATAACTTCTCGCATCTTCGTTACGGAACAACAGGTCGACGTACCACGGAAGTTCGATTCGTTGATCATCCAGTGTCAAAATAATGGTTTCATTATAATTCGATTTAGCCAAAGACGGTCCCAAGTAATCGGCAATCCATCGTGCCATTGTCCACGGGGTCCAGCCCATACTGTTGATTCTTAAGAAGGGTATAAACGCATTGATCGGTTCGTTACCGGTAGAAATTCCCCATATATGTATGCCACGTTGACGATATTCATGAATGAATTTCAGAAGGTAATTGGTATAAGTTTGGTAATAACTGCGCTTTAGAAATCCTGAAAATAACACGTTTCCTACTTTATTGCGGCATATTTCCTTAAACGACCACTCTTACCGAGGCCGTTGTAAGCGTTGTTCGTTTTCATCCACGGAGGTGCGGTCCATGCGGCCGACAGAAATCTCAAGTCAGATCGAAGCCGTAGAGCCCACTTCATGAAAGGTATTTTGTAATTTAGATCTTCGTCCGCAAGAGAAAAATGCTGTAACAGGACATCACCCGTTACGTCATCATACGTGTACGCCCTCGTGGAAAAATCACATCCCCCAATCGGCACACGGCCCAGGTTGTATCTGCTTCCTTCTGTACCAAAGTAGGATCTGAATCGTAACAACGGATACCACGTCACTCTTATTGTCGCTCGTCATCTTTTATATTGTTCGGACGTTAAATGAGACTCACTGCATCAAATTTTCCTGTGTTTTCTGACTAAGTCGCTTCATGTTAATTCCTGTCGAATCGGTAAACGCACCGCCCCAACCTTGGATCGTTTGATACCGCTGTTCGCTCCTGACGGTTAAAACGATATCGCCGCTCGTCGATACGCCGCCGAAATTTCCTCTCAACAACCTCAGCCTGTATCCGTCCTTGCTAGAAATGTACCAGTAAAAACTGTCTTTCGTAGGCACTGACGGCCGCGCAACCGGCGTCGAATCGCAATAACTCGCGTTGCATACACATACGACGCTTCCATGTCCAAAATCTCGAGGTACGCATACCTTGCTATGGGCTGAAACGGAAAAGATCGTGCCTGCAGACGCTGCATTCCGTATCGTTATTTCCTTTGAGTACCTGATATTGCAAATAGAACAGGTATCACAAAAAACGTTAATGCACTTCCGAGACGAAGTCTTACGCTAGGCGGACTTGAGCCAGCGCTGTACATGCCCATTCGTGAGTAGTTCAATTTGCTGTCCCAGTTGGTATCGTTACGTTTCCTTAACTGTCGGGACGGCTCATTACACTACGGACAGGCATTCGGTAAGTTCGAAACCATGTTAAATCTTCAAATGATCGGCAACGTCATGCCGAATCCTCATTCTATACCATTCAGATCTCGGCCATTTTCGAACAGTACCAAATTATATATGTACATTGCCTCACGCGCGTTTCATCCGCATCATATTTAATAATATACATATGCAATATCTACATAATTTTACATATTTAATAAAATAAAATAAACATTGGACATTCCACATATATCATAAATAAATAAATGCGTCCAATTGGTCGCAAATGACAGTAATTCCTCACGGTAAAGCTCTCTCCATGGGCAAAAATGGCACGAACATGCTCAAAGAGCACAGTAGCAGCGGCTACAGCACAGAGGTAACTGTGCAAACCATCATTGCCGAACGGGCTAACGCAATTTTCATTACAACTCGTGCACCTAATAACATTATATCTGAAAACTTAAAAAGAATAGAAATATTACTGACAGAAATTATTTCACTTTTTACACATCTTAAAGATTCTTCTTTTAGGGAGTTTTTTCATACGATGCAACAGGTATTCAATTCACGGTGCACAACAGGTTACAGGGAACACCCTTCGCAAGGAGATGAATCCAAGAACAGCTTTGAACGTCTATGACAGTTGCATGGAAATTCACCTGGAACACGATTGTAACGGATTTACGTCCACGACAACATTACTTGTCAAAGTTGAAAAGAAAAGAATAAAGAACTGTCACTGACCAACAACCCCCCGATTCATTTCTTCACGCGATCGTTCAGCGTAAGCCTCGGGACAGGGTAGCGCAATACGACAGCACTCGTCGTAGATCAAGGACCGTTCGTTCTCGTATCTACGCGAGTCTGTGACTAGGCTGCGATAACCTCAAAGTTTGTTAGATGTAACATCACTGGAACCACGTTCCACACGCATTCACTCTTTCCGTCTGTCATCAACACTGTCACCGCATGGCACTCGGTTTTATCTGGCTGTCATTGAGCCAGGTAGACCGCGATTTCCATACCTCATCACAGGCCGTATTTGCTAAGCGCTCCCGCCGACGCGCATGCCAAAGCACTGCGCTCGTTCGTCGGTTCGCCCGTCCAGCGTGGTTGCTATGATTCACGCCATACGCCCGACGCCGCCGGGGTAATCAAGGCCACGCGCAAATCGTTTTAGCACTATTAGAAGTCGATTTTTTTCGCATTTCTAGATAGCGCCAATCGATCCGGCGACGACCTAAACCCCCCGGAGGGTTCTCCTCGGGGCCTCCGGGGGGTTTAGCGCCGTTGTCAGACGGGCAGGTAAGATCCGGATTCTGAGTGGCGTTTCGACGGGCGGTTAGAGCCGGTTCAGAGTGGCGTTTCGACGGGCGGTTAGAGCCGGTTCAGAGTGGCGTTTCGACGGGCGGTTAGAGCCGGTTCAGAGTGGCGTTTCGACGGGCGGTTAGAGCCGGTTCAGAGTGGCGTTTCGACGGGCGGTTAGAGCCGGTTCAGAGTGGCGTTTCGACGGGCGGTTAGAGCCGGTTCAGAGTGGCGTTTCGACGGGCGGTTAGAGCCGGTTCAGAGTGGCGTTTCGACGGGCGGTTAGAGCCGGTTCAGAGTGGCGTTTCGACGGGCGGTTAGAGCCGGTTCAGAGTGGCGTTTCGACGGGCGGTTAGAGCCGGTTCAGAGTGGCGTTTCGACGGGCGGTTAGAGCCGGTTCAGAGTGGCGTTTCGACGGGCGGTTAGAGCCGGTTCAGAGTGGCGTTTCGACGGGCGGTTAGAGCCGGTTCAGAGTGGCGTTTCGACGGGCGGTTAGAGCCGGTTCAGAGTGGCGTTTCGACGGGCGGTTAGAGCCGGTTCAGAGTGGCGTTTCGACGGGCGGTTAGAGCCGGTTCAGAGTGGCGTTTCGACGGGCGGTTAGAGCCGGTTCAGAGTGGCGTTTCGACGGGCGGTTAGAGCCGGTTCAGAGTGGCGTTTCGACGGGCGGTTAGAGCCGGTTCAGAGTGGCGTTTCGACGGGCGGTTAGAGCCGGTTCAGAGTGGCGTTTCGACGGGCGGTTAGAGCCGGTTCAGAGTGGCGTTTCGACGGGCGGTTAGAGCCGGTTCAGAGTGGCGTTTCGACGGGCGGTTAGAGCCGGTTCAGAGTGGCGTTTCGACGGGCGGTTAGAGCCGGTTCAGAGTGGCGTTTCGACGGGCGGTTAGAGCCGGTTCAGAGTGGCGTTTCGACGGGCGGTTAGAGCCGGTTCAGAGTGGCGTTTCGACGGGCGGTTAGAGCCGGTTCAGAGTGGCGTTTCGACGGGCGGTTAGAGCCGGTTCAGAGTGGCGTTTCGACGGGCGGTTAGAGCCGGTTCAGAGTGGCGTTTCGACGGGCGGTTAGAGCCGGTTCAGAGTGGCGTTTCGACGGGCGGTTAGAGCCGGTTCAGAGTGGCGTTTCGACGGGCGGTTAGAGCCGGTTCAGAGTGGCGTTTCGACGGGCGGTTAGAGCCGGTTCAGAGTGGCGTTTCGACGGGCGGTTAGAGCCGGTTCAGAGTGGCGTTTCGACGGGCGGTTAGAGCCGGTTCAGAGTGGCGTTTCGACGGGCGGTTAGAGCCGGTTCAGAGTGGCGTTTCGACGGGCGGTTAGAGCCGGTTCAGAGTGGCGTTTCGACGGGCGGTTAGAGCCGGTTCAGAGTGGCGTTTCGACGGGCGGTTAGAGCCGGTTCAGAGTGGCGTTTCGACGGGCGGTTAGAGCCGGTTCAGAGTGGCGTTTCGACGGGCGGTTAGAGCCGGTTCAGAGTGGCGTTTCGACGGGCGGTTAGAGCCGGTTCAGAGTGGCGTTTCGACGGGCGGTTAGAGCCGGTTCAGAGTGGCGTTTCGACGGGCGGTTAGAGCCGGTTCAGAGTGGCGTTTCGACGGGCGGTTAGAGCCGGTTCAGAGTGGCGTTTCGACGGGCGGTTAGAGCCGGTTCAGAGTGGCGTTTCGACGGGCGGTTAGAGCCGGTTCAGAGTGGCGTTTCGACGGGCGGTTAGAGCCGGTTCAGAGTGGCGTTTCGACGGGCGGTTAGAGCCGGTTCAGAGTGGCGTTTCGACGGGCGGTTAGAGCCGGTTCAGAGTGGCGTTTCGACGGGCGGTTAGAGCCGGTTCAGAGTGGCGTTTCGACGGGCGGTTAGAGCCGGTTCAGAGTGGCGTTTCGACGGGCGGTTAGAGCCGGTTCAGAGTGGCGTTTCGACGGGCGGTTAGAGCCGGTTCAGAGTGGCGTTTCGACGGGCGGTTAGAGCCGGTTCAGAGTGGCGTTTCGACGGGCGGTTAGAGCCGGTTCAGAGTGGCGTTTCGACGGGCGGTTAGAGCCGGTTCAGAGTGGCGTTTCGACGGGCGGTTAGAGCCGGTTCAGAGTGGCGTTTCGACGGGCGGTTAGAGCCGGTTCAGAGTGGCGTTTCGACGGGCGGTTAGAGCCGGTTCAGAGTGGCGTTTCGACGGGCGGTTAGAGCCGGTTCAGAGTGGCGTTTCGACGGGCGGTTAGAGCCGGTTCAGAGTGGCGTTTCGACGGGCGGTTAGAGCCGGTTCAGAGTGGCGTTTCGACGGGCGGTTAGAGCCGGTTCAGAGTGGCGTTTCGACGGGCGGTTAGAGCCGGTTCAGAGTGGCGTTTCGACGGGCGGTTAGAGCCGGTTCAGAGTGGCGTTTCGACGGGCGGTTAGAGCCGGTTCAGAGTGGCGTTTCGACGGGCGGTTAGAGCCGGTTCAGAGTGGCGTTTCGACGGGCGGTTAGAGCCGGTTCAGAGTGGCGTTTCGACGGGCGGTTAGAGCCGGTTCAGAGTGGCGTTTCGACGGGCGGTTAGAGCCGGTTCAGAGTGGCGTTTCGACGGGCGGTTAGAGTGGGTTAGAGTGGGTTAGAGTGGGTTAGAGTGGGTTAGAGTGGGTTAGAGTGGGTTAGAGTGGGTTAGAGTGGGTTAGAGTGGGTTAGAGTGGGTTAGAGTGGGTTAGAGTGGGTTAGAGTGGGTTAGAGTGGGTTAGAGTGGGTTAGAGTGGGTTAGAGTGGGTTAGAGTGGGTTAGAGTGGGTTAGAGTGGGTTAGAGTGGGTTAGAGTGGGTTAGAGTGGGTTAGAGTGGGTTAGAGTGGGTTAGAGTGGGTTAGAGTGGGTTAGAGTGGGTTAGAGTGGGTTAGAGTGGGTTAGAGTGGGTTAGAGTGGGTTAGAGTGGGTTAGAGTGGGTTAGAGTGGGTTAGAGTGGGTTAGAGTGGGTTAGAGTGGGTTAGAGTGGGTTAGAGTGGGTTAGAGTGGGTTAGAGTGGGTTAGAGTGGGTTAGAGTGGGTTAGAGTGGGTTAGAGTGGGTTAGAGTGGGTTAGAGTGGGTTAGAGTGGGTTAGAGTGGGTTAGAGTGGGTTAGAGTGGGTTAGAGTGGGTTAGAGTGGGTTAGAGTGGGTTAGAGTGGGTTAGAGTGGGTTAGAGTGGGTTAGAGTGGGTTAGAGTGGGTTAGAGTGGGTTAGAGTGGGTTAGAGTGGGTTAGAGTGGGTTAGAGTGGGTTAGAGTGGGTTAGAGTGGGTTAGAGTGGGTTAGAGTGGGTTAGAGTGGGTTAGAGTGGGTTAGAGTGGGTTAGAGTGGGTTAGAGTGGGTTAGAGTGGGTTAGAGTGGGTTAGAGTGGGTTAGAGTGGGTTAGAGTGGGTTAGAGTGGGTTAGAGTGGGTTAGAGTGGGTTAGAGTGGGTTAGAGTGGGTTAGAGTGGGTTAGAGTGGGTTAGAGTGGGTTAGAGTGGGTTAGAGTGGGTTAGAGTGGGTTAGAGTGGGTTAGAGTGGGTTAGAGTGGGTTAGAGTGGGTTAGAGTGGGTTAGAGTGGGTTAGAGTGGGTTAGAGTGGGTTAGAGTGGGTTAGAGTGGGTTAGAGTGGGTTAGAGTGGGTTAGAGTGGGTTAGAGTGGGTTAGAGTGGGTTAGAGTGGGTTAGAGTGGGTTAGAGTGGGTTAGAGTGGGTTAGAGTGGGTTAGAGTGGGTTAGAGTGGGTTAGAGTGGGTTAGAGTGGGTTAGAGTGGGTTAGAGTGGGTTAGAGTGGGTTAGAGTGGGTTAGAGTGGGTTAGAGTGGGTTAGAGTGGGTTAGAGTGGGTTAGAGTGGGTTAGAGTGGGTTAGAGTGGGTTAGAGTGGGTTAGAGTGGGTTAGAGTGGGTTAGAGTGGGTTAGAGTGGGTTAGAGTGGGTTAGAGTGGGTTAGAGTGGGTTAGAGTGGGTTAGAGTGGGTTAGAGTGGGTTAGAGTGGGTTAGAGTGGGTTAGAGTGGGTTAGAGTGGGTTAGAGTGGGTTAGAGTGGGTTAGAGTGGGTTAGAGTGGGTTAGAGTGGGTTAGAGTGGGTTAGAGTGGGTTAGAGTGGGTTAGAGTGGGTTAGAGTGGGTTAGAGTGGGTTAGAGTGGGTTAGAGTGGGTTAGAGTGGGTTAGAGTGGGTTAGAGTGGGTTAGAGTGGGTTAGAGTGGGTTAGAGTGGGTTAGAGTGGGTTAGAGTGGGTTAGAGTGGGTTAGAGTGGGTTAGAGTGGGTTAGAGTGGGTTAGAGTGGGTTAGAGTGGGTTAGAGTGGGTTAGAGTGGGTTAGAGTGGGTTAGAGTGGGTTAGAGTGGGTTAGAGTGGGTTAGAGTGGGTTAGAGTGGGTTAGAGTGGGTTAGAGTGGGTTAGAGTGGGTTAGAGTGGGTTAGAGTGGGTTAGAGTGGGTTAGAGTGGGTTAGAGTGGGTTAGAGTGGGTTAGAGTGGGTTAGAGTGGGTTAGAGTGGGTTAGAGTGGGTTAGAGTGGGTTAGAGTGGGTTAGAGTGGGTTAGAGTGGGTTAGAGTGGGTTAGAGTGGGTTAGAGTGGGTTAGAGTGGGTTAGAGTGGGTTAGAGTGGGTTAGAGTGGGTTAGAGTGGGTTAGAGTGGGTTAGAGTGGGTTAGAGTGGGTTAGAGTGGGTTAGAGTGGGTTAGAGTGGGTTAGAGTGGGTTAGAGTGGGTTAGAGTGGGTTAGAGTGGGTTAGAGTGGGTTAGAGTGGGTTAGAGTGGGTTAGAGTGGGTTAGAGTGGGTTAGAGTGGGTTAGAGTGGGTTAGAGTGGGTTAGAGTGGGTTAGAGTGGGTTAGAGTGGGTTAGAGTGGGTTAGAGTGGGTTAGAGTGGGTTAGAGTGGGTTAGAGTGGGTTAGAGTGGGTTAGAGTGGGTTAGAGTGGGTTAGAGTGGGTTAGAGTGGGTTAGAGTGGGTTAGAGTGGGTTAGAGTGGGTTAGAGTGGGTTAGAGTGGGTTAGAGTGGGTTAGAGTGGGTTAGAGTGGGTTAGAGTGGGTTAGAGTGGGTTAGAGTGGGTTAGAGTGGGTTAGAGTGGGTTAGAGTGGGTTAGAGTGGGTTAGAGTGGGTTAGAGTGGGTTAGAGTGGGTTAGAGTGGGTTAGAGTGGGTTAGAGTGGGTTAGAGTGGGTTAGAGTGGGTTAGAGTGGGTTAGAGTGGGTTAGAGTGGGTTAGAGTGGGTTAGAGTGGGTTAGAGTGGGTTAGAGTGGGTTAGAGTGGGTTAGAGTGGGTTAGAGTGGGTTAGAGTGGGTTAGAGTGGGTTAGAGTGGGTTAGAGTGGGTTAGAGTGGGTTAGAGTGGGTTAGAGTGGGTTAGAGTGGGTTAGAGTGGGTTAGAGTGGGTTAGAGTGGGTTAGAGTGGGTTAGAGTGGGTTAGAGTGGGTTAGAGTGGGTTAGAGTGGGTTAGAGTGGGTTAGAGTGGGTTAGAGTGGGTTAGAGTGGGTTAGAGTGGGTTAGAGTGGGTTAGAGTGGGTTAGAGTGGGTTAGAGTGGGTTAGAGTGGGTTAGAGTGGGTTAGAGTGGGTTAGAGTGGGTTAGAGTGGGTTAGAGTGGGTTAGAGTGGGTTAGAGTGGGTTAGAGTGGGTTAGAGTGGGTTAGAGTGGGTTAGAGTGGGTTAGAGTGGGTTAGAGTGGGTTAGAGTGGGTTAGAGTGGGTTAGAGTGGGTTAGAGTGGGTTAGAGTGGGTTAGAGTGGGTTAGAGTGGGTTAGAGTGGGTTAGAGTGGGTTAGAGTGGGTTAGAGTGGGTTAGAGTGGGTTAGAGTGGGTTAGAGTGGGTTAGAGTGGGTTAGAGTGGGTTAGAGTGGGTTAGAGTGGGTTAGAGTGGGTTAGAGTGGGTTAGAGTGGGTTAGAGTGGGTTAGAGTGGGTTAGAGTGGGTTAGAGTGGGTTAGAGTGGGTTAGAGTGGGTTAGAGTGGGTTAGAGTGGGTTAGAGTGGGTTAGAGTGGGTTAGAGTGGGTTAGAGTGGGTTAGAGTGGGTTAGAGTGGGTTAGAGTGGGTTAGAGTGGGTTAGAGTGGGTTAGAGTGGGTTAGAGTGGGTTAGAGTGGGTTAGAGTGGGTTAGAGTGGGTTAGAGTGGGTTAGAGTGGGTTAGAGTGGGTTAGAGTGGGTTAGAGTGGGTTAGAGTGGGTTAGAGTGGGTTAGAGTGGGTTAGAGTGGGTTAGAGTGGGTTAGAGTGGGTTAGAGTGGGTTAGAGTGGGTTAGAGTGGGTTAGAGTGGGTTAGAGTGGGTTAGAGTGGGTTAGAGTGGGTTAGAGTGGGTTAGAGTGGGTTAGAGTGGGTTAGAGTGGGTTAGAGTGGGTTAGAGTGGGTTAGAGTGGGTTAGAGTGGGTTAGAGTGGGTTAGAGTGGGTTAGAGTGGGTTAGAGTGGGTTAGAGTGGGTTAGAGTGGGTTAGAGTGGGTTAGAGTGGGTTAGAGTGGGTTAGAGTGGGTTAGAGTGGGTTAGAGTGGGTTAGAGTGGGTTAGAGTGGGTTAGAGTGGGTTAGAGTGGGTTAGAGTGGGTTAGAGTGGGTTAGAGTGGGTTAGAGTGGGTTAGAGTGGGTTAGAGTGGGTTAGAGTGGGTTAGAGTGGGTTAGAGTGGGTTAGAGTGGGTTAGAGTGGGTTAGAGTGGGTTAGAGTGGGTTAGAGTGGGTTAGAGTGGGTTAGAGTGGGTTAGAGTGGGTTAGAGTGGGTTAGAGTGGGTTAGAGTGGGTTAGAGTGGGTTAGAGTGGGTTAGAGTGGGTTAGAGTGGGTTAGAGTGGGTTAGAGTGGGTTAGAGTGGGTTAGAGTGGGTTAGAGTGGGTTAGAGTGGGTTAGAGTGGGTTAGAGTGGGTTAGAGTGGGTTAGAGTGGGTTAGAGTGGGTTAGAGTGGGTTAGAGTGGGTTAGAGTGGGTTAGAGTGGGTTAGAGTGGGTTAGAGTGGGTTAGAGTGGGTTAGAGTGGGTTAGAGTGGGTTAGAGTGGGTTAGAGTGGGTTAGAGTGGGTTAGAGTGGGTTAGAGTGGGTTAGAGTGGGTTAGAGTGGGTTAGAGTGGGTTAGAGTGGGTTAGAGTGGGTTAGAGTGGGTTAGAGTGGGTTAGAGTGGGTTAGAGTGGGTTAGAGTGGGTTAGAGTGGGTTAGAGTGGGTTAGAGTGGGTTAGAGTGGGTTAGAGTGGGTTAGAGTGGGTTAGAGTGGGTTAGAGTGGGTTAGAGTGGGTTAGAGTGGGTTAGAGTGGGTTAGAGTGGGTTAGAGTGGGTTAGAGTGGGTTAGAGTGGGTTAGAGTGGGTTAGAGTGGGTTAGAGTGGGTTAGAGTGGGTTAGAGTGGGTTAGAGTGGGTTAGAGTGGGTTAGAGTGGGTTAGAGTGGGTTAGAGTGGGTTAGAGTGGGTTAGAGTGGGTTAGAGTGGGTTAGAGTGGGTTAGAGTGGGTTAGAGTGGGTTAGAGTGGGTTAGAGTGGGTTAGAGTGGGTTAGAGTGGGTTAGAGTGGGTTAGAGTGGGTTAGAGTGGGTTAGAGTGGGTTAGAGTGGGTTAGAGTGGGTTAGAGTGGGTTAGAGTGGGTTAGAGTGGGTTAGAGTGGGTTAGAGTGGGTTAGAGTGGGTTAGAGTGGGTTAGAGTGGGTTAGAGTGGGTTAGAGTGGGTTAGAGTGGGTTAGAGTGGGTTAGAGTGGGTTAGAGTGGGTTAGAGTGGGTTAGAGTGGGTTAGAGTGGGTTAGAGTGGGTTAGAGTGGGTTAGAGTGGGTTAGAGTGGGTTAGAGTGGGTTAGAGTGGGTTAGAGTGGGTTAGAGTGGGTTAGAGTGGGTTAGAGTGGGTTAGAGTGGGTTAGAGTGGGTTAGAGTGGGTTAGAGTGGGTTAGAGTGGGTTAGAGTGGGTTAGAGTGGGTTAGAGTGGGTTAGAGTGGGTTAGAGTGGGTTAGAGTGGGTTAGAGTGGGTTAGAGTGGGTTAGAGTGGGTTAGAGTGGGTTAGAGTGGGTTAGAGTGGGTTAGAGTGGGTTAGAGTGGGTTAGAGTGGGTTAGAGTGGGTTAGAGTGGGTTAGAGTGGGTTAGAGTGGGTTAGAGTGGGTTAGAGTGGGTTAGAGTGGGTTAGAGTGGGTTAGAGTGGGTTAGAGTGGGTTAGAGTGGGTTAGAGTGGGTTAGAGTGGGTTAGAGTGGGTTAGAGTGGGTTAGAGTGGGTTAGAGTGGGTTAGAGTGGGTTAGAGTGGGTTAGAGTGGGTTAGAGTGGGTTAGAGTGGGTTAGAGTGGGTTAGAGTGGGTTAGAGTGGGTTAGAGTGGGTTAGAGTGGGTTAGAGTGGGTTAGAGTGGGTTAGAGTGGGTTAGAGTGGGTTAGAGTGGGTTAGAGTGGGTTAGAGTGGGTTAGAGTGGGTTAGAGTGGGTTAGAGTGGGTTAGAGTGGGTTAGAGTGGGTTAGAGTGGGTTAGAGTGGGTTAGAGTGGGTTAGAGTGGGTTAGAGTGGGTTAGAGTGGGTTAGAGTGGGTTAGAGTGGGTTAGAGTGGGTTAGAGTGGGTTAGAGTGGGTTAGAGTGGGTTAGAGTGGGTTAGAGTGGGTTAGAGTGGGTTAGAGTGGGTTAGAGTGGGTTAGAGTGGGTTAGAGTGGGTTAGAGTGGGTTAGAGTGGGTTAGAGTGGGTTAGAGTGGGTTAGAGTGGGTTAGAGTGGGTTAGAGTGGGTTAGAGTGGGTTAGAGTGGGTTAGAGTGGGTTAGAGTGGGTTAGAGTGGGTTAGAGTGGGTTAGAGTGGGTTAGAGTGGGTTAGAGTGGGTTAGAGTGGGTTAGAGTGGGTTAGAGTGGGTTAGAGTGGGTTAGAGTGGGTTAGAGTGGGTTAGAGTGGGTTAGAGTGGGTTAGAGTGGGTTAGAGTGGGTTAGAGTGGGTTAGAGTGGGTTAGAGTGGGTTAGATTAGAGTGGGTTAGAGTGGGTTAGAGTGGGTTAGAGTGGGTTAGAGTGGGTTAGAGTGGGTTAGAGTGGGTTAGAGTGGGTTAGAGTGGGTTAGAGTGGGTTAGAGTGGGTTAGAGTGGGTTAGAGTGGGTTAGAGTGGGTTAGAGTGGGTT